>CM060565.1:29067500-34067500 GCA_030625065.1 Alectoris magna | reverse complement strand
GAATGGCAGCCAGAAGACCCAAAACAACAGCTCAGTGAAAGATGACTGCTCCAAAAGTAAATTTATCCTATTTTATTTGCTCACAACGTCAGAGGCGGATGTTGGTGGTATGGCAGTAAAGGCTGAGCCTTCCCACCAGTATTCCGTTATACACTGTTGACGTGCAACAGATTACAGCAGAGGGACAGTCTGGCAAAATGGCAGAGGACATGAAAGTACATACAATGCAAACATATGGAACTGAATTCCTCCATGAGGAAAAAACTGCACCCGATGATACTTGCTGAACATTTATGTAGACCATCTCAGCTAACGTATTTATTTTTTTTTTTAAACAAGTGCAGCATGCAGGTTCTTGTTCATCACTGGTGAAAATGCAAATCCAGTGGTGATGACTATGTTGAAAAAAAGTATTTTGTAGCTGAGAATTTGTTATATCAAATAGTATTATTATGCTCTGTGTTCTGTTGTAGCTTCTATGGAAATAAATAGGAGGCCCTACTTTCAGAGCAACCTACAAATATTTAGGTATCAACTGACAACACTTTTATGATTTGGGCATCAGTATTTCTGACAGCCATTTAGAAACTTTTTTTTTTTTTTTAAAATAAGGCTTTCCATTCATAATATTACTAGAAAATTCAGGAGTGTTATCAATTCAAGAGACCAAACAAAAATAAGCAGTCATCCTACAGAATAAGAACTAAATATGGAAAAGAAATGTAATACTGAAGTTCAATTCCATTTAGTAGTGCTGCTTCAATCCACTGAGGTACTAGGAATGCTACACGTCTCTTCAATTCCAAGGTTTGTTTGGAAAAATCAGGCTCTTTGAGCATGGTTAAGAAATTAACTTACTGAATCCACAATTGACCAGTCAAGAGGATATGCAAAAAGCTCTGGTTTTGCTGTGGGAATCTTCTCAATGAGACTCTTAATATGTTTGCGTTTTTCCTCTGTATTGACGCTGCCTTTGATGTTGCTTTTATCTTCATCTCCATAATCCAGGGGGACAAGTTTCCTCTTCCGGGGCACATCATCACTGTCTTCATCATCAAATTTATTGAAAACACTATCCACAGCAAGCTTCTTCCTTTTTACAGCATTGGGCTGGTTAGGACTATTACAGGCACCTACAACCCATAAGACAGAATTACATATTCATGAACTGTAACTAAACCTAATTTGCTCTTCATGCATTTTTTGATGAATATCAGTTTGTGTTATATAAATGTCAAATCTCAAAACCTGCTATTAAAATGTCTGGCTCAAACTGAGCTTCTTCAAGGTTCCAGAAAAACAGGCAGCTCTCCACTACTTCCCTAAATCCAACTGGTATCCCTCACTGAGAGAGGGAGACTATAACATGAGTTCAAACCCTGGCAGAGGCAAAGCAACAAAGTGAAAGTTAACTATGAATCCAATTGTAGGAAAAACGTTAAATCTCTTAGACTAATAGCACACAGTTGCTCTTCATTCATGTTGTAATATTAGTGTGAGCTCAAACTACAGCCTTAGTATAGATCAAAATAATAAATGAACAAACTGCCTTGAAAACAAGTACCATTAGTTATGGTACACTCAACAAAAATATTTTGTTTTTTTTTTAAACACTAGGAAATCGCTACAGAGCTAAGGAACTCTATGCTCATGCTCCAACTGCAATAGGCATCAATTCATTGTACTACTTTAATAGGGGGAAAAAACCTAATTTCCAGTTTTGTTTTGAAAGGGTCTTTGTGAATAAATATGGGATTTATCTAATTAACATATGCAGAGCATATGAATAACAACACTTGACAGAACACATCAAAACGTACAATATATTTGGAAAACTATGTGGCTGGTCATCTTGCCATATTTTTTTTTCCATTGCAAACCCATTTCAACATTAACATAAAACTGTAAACTCACCTAGTTTGAGGCTAAGTCCTATTTTGGGCCGATGCTCCTCTGGCTGTTGCTGATCAGGTGAATTTTCATGGGGGATAATAATGCCACAGGGAGATTCATCACCAGGTGTGTTAGGGGTTGCATTTCCGCTAGCAGAAGAAACAGACGGGGCAGAACTAATTGGTCGTAATGTTGGTTTAAGGCAGGGCTTTTGCTCAGGCTCTTCCTCTTCTTCCTCTGGTTCTTCTCTTTTTTCTTCTTTTTCTGCTTTTTCCTCCTCTTCTTCCTCAGACTCTGGCTCTTGTTTGATTTGTGGCTGCCTACGGCGCTCAGCCTCCTGCTCCATCTACAATGAAACAATTAGCAAATAAGCCCTCTAAAAACAGCACTGTTAAAAAAAAAGTTAGTTAAGAATCAATACATAGAACTACTGTCATTTTATTGAGAATTACTGGCTAATCTAGTTTTCTAACTCCATCCAGAGATGCATCTGAAGCAATTTTTCATTTGTAGCCTTCTTACCGCTTGCTTGAATTTATTTATTTGTAAGAAAAAGTGAATAGACTAAGTATTAATCATTCACTCTTTAGCTTACTAAACACATTTAATATCACTTAAGACGAGCAGAATATCAAGAGATTTTCTTCTTCCTGTTGGACTAACAGCTGCTTACCCTCTGGAGTTCTGCATCTGGATCAGGGTGTCCTTCTGCCAGGAGGCGCTGCCTGATTTCTTCTAATTCTTCCTTTTCTCTCTTCCTATCCCGCTCATCTGCTTCCATCTCTTTCTCTCGGTCTCGGAGTCTCTTCTGAAGAGCACTACCCCTACAAAAGGTACAAAAATGTATACTTTAAAAGAACATTCCAATTATAACCTTGTATGACAATGCAAGAAGTACCTGATACTGACATACTGCACTTAATAAATTAGAGCATAAAAGCATGTCATGTTCCCAATTTTTTCTAAACAGGGGAAACAAAATCCCTACATTCCAGTATAGAATTTGCCTCCCATCATATTAAACAGAATGAGACTGCTGATCTCTCCAGGAAAGTAACCAAATTTTATAGAGCTGTATGCAACAAGAACCAGTTCTGATATCTTAGTCTGATGCAAGTTTTAGTTAGTCCCAAGCTGAAGGATCTTTCTCATCCCTAATATACTTGTTCTTGATACAATTTACAGCTTCCTTGCAGTGAACTATTAAGAAATAAGCTTCATCCTGTCTCCCTGCCTGCCCTAACCTTATTTTGTACTTACACTGACGTGTGCTGTGCTTGACTTGAAAGTTAAGCAGTAGGAAGGAATAGCTACTCCCAAGCACTAGCAAGTAGCACTTAAGGACTTTGCCTTTTCCCTCTGGCACTTAATCAATGCTGAAATAATTTGGATACTTGTATGATCCTTACTCTACCACTTAATCACTCATACGTGAAACTCCATGAACCTATTCCAACAAACTCCACAATTTTGTTAAAATGGTTGGTGAACATTTTCTTGCCTGGAATCAACACAAAGACACACCTGTAGTATTTTGGATCATCTCTGTCATCATCATAATCTTCTAAGAATTCTTTTAACCGTTTAGCTTCTTTTGCCTGCAAGACATCAAAGCATAAACAGTATTATTTCTGGTTTAAAATCTAGTAAATATTTTAGCAAGTCAATGCTTCAAACAGAAAGGAAAACTATTGAAATGTGAAAGTATCCACCTTCTAAAGCTGTGATTTCAGACTACGTTTCCAGGTGTTATACCGGCAACTGGCTTTAGTTCATCAGTTGTGAAATTACCACAGAAATTTAGTAGTGCTTAGCTATTACATAAGGCTCAGGCATGTGAGAAGGCTGGAAGCAAAAATGCTGCTCTAGTTCCACTGGCATAATATAGAAAAGATAGATTTTGAAAAAAATCTGATGAAAAATACAGGTTACAGAGAGAGTTGTGTGCAATGGTCAAACCGCAGTGCTTTTACAGCTGCCTACTTCTCATTGTCTTATCTTCAAAAGATCAAGACACCGAATTGCTCAGGATTCTCAATAGTAGTCCTGCTTCTATTCGGCATCTTTTTCAAGACTATTAACTCAAATTTTTGTACACGTGTGTATACAAAAGGAAAGCACTAACATTGCATGAAGACAGCAGGAGAACATTCCTTTCTATGTGGTACACAAAGAACAAGGGGAAAAAAATTACAGGTAAAGCTAAGCCTTACCATTTCCCTTCTTCTTTCTTCTTCTCTTTCAGCCTCTTTTTCATATTCTCGACTTTTCTTCCTCTCTCTGATTTCCCAGTTTTTAAGACGCTACAACAGAAGAAAAACATACAATCCAGACTCAAGCAAAGAACTACTTTTAAGATAGTTCGTATTATTCTTTAGAATTACATTAAAATTAAGTAAAATTAGTTGTAGTTTAAGACTCTGGAACAAAGAATCCAATGTTCTTCTGACTGAAATACTCTGCCCCAATTCACCCTGTCAAAAGATTAAAAGTATATTTAGAAAAGGAGGGACAGGAGGAATGGCATGTTTTGCAGAAAAACAGTTACTAGGACCCAGAAGTAATTTTTATTCTTAAGGAATCTTAGAAATTTCAACCTACCTCTTGATACGCAGCTTCCTTTTCCCGCAGTTTCCTCTCTAACTTTCTGCGTTCATAGGCATCTTCTTCATCTTCCTCTCGGTCTCTCTTTTTATCCTTTTCTCGTTCTCGTTCCCGTTCTCGTTCCCGTTCCCTTTCACGTTCCCTTTCACGCTCTCGTTCTCTTTCACGCTCTCTTTCCCTGTCTCTGCTTTTTTCTCTGAAGGAAGCAAGAAGTCCAAATTTATGTACAGAGCCCTTCTTGTCCATTCAATGAAATGATGTACTTTTAAGTGTATAATGAACTACTTACACCATCTTGCAAGTTGTCTTTCTTGTGCAATTATACAGGATGATTAGCCAATACAGCAGTGGACATAAGTCAGGACTTTGAGATAAATAGTTCTTGAATATATGTAAGTAGTTGTTTGAGCACTGCAACTATTTAATAGGAATATCTACAGAAATTAAGCGTAAGCACACAGCAACTCATTTATTAGGTTACGTTCCTAGTTCTCTATAAACAAGTGACAGCTAAAAATGCCACACAAAAATGTATGCTTAATAAACCCTTCACGTTTTCATGGCTTACAGATATTATAAGCCCCATTTACAAGAAAACGTAAAGTGTAACTGCTATTTCTCCTATGGTGAAGATGAAAACGGTAGCACCTAGAGACTGACATTATGAGTCACAGTTTAAGACTGGAAAAGAAATTCCCTTGTTTTAAAAAAACTAAACATCCACATATGAAGATGAAAACTATTTAAGGCAAAGAATGGTGAAGACATCAGAGAACTTCAAGGACAAACAAAATTACTCATGAAAAAATGAAGACTCTTGATAAAGCTTGTATACTTAAGCCACAGTTGGATGATGGTTGCTTGCTGCATATTACAGTCCTTATGTTTCTATGCTGTGCAGGAAATCTTTTGATTAGTATAAATACAGCATAAATAGTATAAATAAATTCTTCTCTAATATTTTCATTTCCTTTTTTTCATTCATTCATCCAAAAGGACCATCCTTATTTTGAATGGCACCTTCTGTGCTGAACTATAGACTCAGCAAACAACACTAGAAGTAACGGAAACAGATAACAACCTCAAGTTTACTACCTTGATCTGCTCCGATCCTTGTTGCGATCCGAACTTCTTTCGCGATCTCTGTCCCGATCTCTGTCCCGCTCTCGGTCTCTGTCCCGGTCTTTAGTTCGGTCACGATCCCTATCTCGCTCCCGTTCACGCTCCCGTTCCTTTTCCTTCTCTCGTTCACGCTCCCGTTCCCTTTCTCTTTCACGCTCTCTCCTTTCTCGTTCACGCTCCCGTTCCCTCTCTCTTTCTCTGCGTTCTTTTTCAATTTCCTGTCTTTCTTTCTCCTTTTTGCCTTTTTCCTCCTCCAGTTTCTAAAAACCAACAAGAGAACTTACATAGTTAATTTTGTAGTTATACGAACTGGATATTCCCGACGCAACACACGAGGCTGGTAATGGAAATACCAAAACCGCCATTGATTTTAAAATATTACAGAGGGTTTGGTGGGTATTTTTTGGAACTCATAAGTATGAAATCAAAATGCAGCAATCACAAGACTAGATTTCGTGCAAAAGCATAGATCTACACAGACCAGCAATCTCCAACCTTAGCAGAGCAGGGCTGGCCTCAAATAAGCTGACTAAACTGCACGTATACAGTGCATTGCCAGTCACGATTCAAGTGGGCCACAGATTGCACTGGCCCTATAAACCATTTGGGTACAAGCAGAGTGTACTTCTAGCTGACAAAATTTAATCCTGTTCAACAAGAATATATTTCAGTGGAATGCTTACTGGGACACTGTTTTGCAAGAAGTCTTGGCAGACCGAAACAATCCTATGTGAAAAGTTGGGTAAAGAAATTTTTCCACTTACACATGGTGCATGTGGTTTAACAGTGAAGAGAGCTGCAACCTTTCACCTCCCTAAAAAAAAAAATCTAACAGTTCATTGGTAAAAATTGGACTCTGCAGAATGGAATCCTTAACTTCCATCACTGCAAGATGGAGACAGTTAAAAAAAAAAAAAAAAAAAGGTTGGAAATAGCTCTTTTGAAACACAGAAACTAAAGGGTTACCTGCTACAGTTTTACTAAAAATTGTGCAAAATTGCCATTTTTAAAATTTCAATTAGAAACAGTTCCTATGACCAGAATTCCTATAAGACAATAGAAAATACATCAACAGAATGATAGATAAATCCATCCTTGGAAGCAATTGTTATGTGTTAACTTACAGATGCTGTGCTAGGACATGGACCGCCAACACTGGATTAACCTTGCCTACAAGCTATGTTTCTGGGAGGAAGAGCAAGTACACGGTTCACAAATATACCAAATAACAACCAAGTATACCAAATTTCAACCTGACAGATGCCAGAATACCACTTTTTTTTTTTTTTTTTTTTGAAAAAATATTGAGCAGAATAAACATGTTTATCCCCTTTGGCTCCACGTTTACCATCACTGAAATGAAATTAAAAACTGGAACAATCAAACAGCATTCTGGGTTTTTTTTTTTTTTTCTTTTCTTTTAAACAAAGCATGTAAGACAACTTTAAAAAGCAATCTTACCTGATAAATGTTCTTCTGCCATAGGCACGGGGACCAGAGAACCAACAAAGGATTACAGAAATAAAGCTAATTCACTAGTGATTAATGTATCCAGTGAAACTACTCTGCATCGATAGCACAATACAGGCAAACCAATGTTGGATACATTAAAATCACAAAAGGAAAAGGGGACTAAAAATGGTAGGAAATAGGTAGAAAACTGGCATGAAAAACAAAACTTGGATTCTACAAGATACATGGGGCTAAAAATCAGTTTCTAAAGGACCATACTTTACAGGAGCCTTACAGTATTAAACCTCAGTCTAGTCAGATGATAAACTAGGCTGCCAACTTCTAAAAATCCAACTTACCTCAAATTTCATATACTTTTTTAAAAGTTTATATACTGCAGTGGTTGATACTTACAGGTTATCTTAGATGTTCCAATAGAAATTTCTTTTGTAGAACTGCTTTTTTGCCACTCAAACTTTGTGGTGAAAAACATTCTCATGTTTGGTTTTATTGTTTGGTTTTTTTTTTAATCTTAAAAATAATGTTTACACGTGTGCAAACACACAGCCTTGTGAATGAAAACCCCTTATGTAGGTCCACTTCCTTAAAATCCAATTAAAAAAATAATAAATCAGCCTACTTCATAATCTAAGCCTGACCTCAACTTCTATCAGCTTAAACAAGAGGGTCTGAAAGGGTAATGGGATGGGAACAGTATCTGATATATTGAAGTAACGAACAGAAATGAACAGGCAGAAAAATTATAAATCTTACCTTGAGCTCTCTTCAGACTCGTCCGTGCTGTAAATGGACGCCCCCTGCAATCCTGATACCCTGACAGTCTATGGTTATTGTTTTATAATCTCATACCAAAAACATGCAAAGGTTCACTGTGCTCACTAACCAGCTGCTGAAGATTTGACAGCCCCTTTTAAAGGTAACCAATAAATACAGTGACTATTTTCAGTTTGACTTTGATGTTAAGTAACAAGAATAGCCCCCCAATAATAAAGATTAAAGGCAGGATATGCCCATAAGCTTCTGGAACTATGAAGCACTTTTTTTTTTTGTTTGCTCTTGTTTTTGTTAAGCATATTACTTGTTTGTATCTTAGTAACAATGGCTTGTTGGGGCTTGGAATTGAACACCGTTCTACTGAAGTTCCACTGTGAATCAGTTTCACGCTGAATTGCTGAGCTTCTCCAGATGATTTCTTCTAGGATTTTTTCCCCCATTTTCACCTCTAACAACTCTGATCAAGTGAAAAACCGAATACATATACATCTAACAACGTGTAGTCACTTGCATTTACATAGATTAAGTTGCATGAAAACAAAGTACCATCTTCAGTAACTACACAAGGTAAAGCTGAGTAGCATGGGCGTACCTCACCTTAATGTAGCTTCAACATTTTCATTAACGTTGATTACAGGATATTTTGAGACATGAGCATGGGCTCAAAAGAAGAGTGTGCTGCTATCTCCCTACACCAAGGGCCATTCCATTTTCATAGGGGAAAAATAATATCAACTTTAAGCTAAACATTAAAACAAGAACATTACATGCATGGCTGCGCTTTATGATATGTAAGTTTCATTTTACTAAGCAGAAACATTCACAGATGCGATAGCATTAATGGAAACTTCCTTAAGTGAGAGCTAAGGTGGGATTTAATGTACGCCAACATTTCCAAGCCAGTTACCCCTTTGCATATTTTTCTGAGGGGGCATCCATAAGTATAATAAAAAACAGAAGCTCATACTTACATCCTATTCCATGTTACTTTCCAAGCTGTGAGTTTCATCTTGCATTAGTCACCATATGATCTCTATCATAATGGTGGGGGTCAATGAATAGATTAGCTTTATGGGAATTTACAGTTCTTCCATGCATCTAAAGTTTGGTAAGTCTGGTAACCACTGACCTAGTTTTAATCTTTCCCCCACTCTTAACTTAGAACTATTAAAATAAAAGACTTAAATTTAATTCAATTTTCAAATCTTCATAAAATCTTGGATTATGTTATAAATCTACCTACAGAAACACACTCAAGTGTATGTCTTATACTGCAGCCCCATTTAGCCTTTAGCTATAAATATCTTGACAATGTATGTGAAGAAACTTAAGCTGCCTTTATTCATGTTAAAGTGAGAAGACTGAAAAATAATCAGTAGCAATCAAAAGCCTTAGCATAAAGATGTCAAGGGCCACTTTAACGTGGTAATCGTCTTTTTTTTTTGACTGGTCAAGAGTTACATGTATATTAAACCTAATATAAGCATCATTTTAAGTGATATTGCAATGTACTGCTACATTTTATAATAGTGTCTTTTTGGATTTTGAAAAATTCTAATTTGTATTAAGCGCAAAAACAAGAATACTACCTTGTGTGTGTCTCTGAATTTACTGATCTCTCTTGATATCAGGTCTCTTTTGTCTTCCTCCATTTCTATAGCATTTATATCCTCCTAAAAAACAAGGGGGACAGGAGGAGAAGCATTAAGAGCTGTTTGTACAGACACAGGAGAACAAGAGAAAAGCTGAAGGTTAGAATTTTTCAACCAGTCTTGTAAGAGATAAATAAAGTCCTTCTGCAGTACCAAACCTGACAGTCTGATGTTAATGAGTGAAAAAAAATAAAAATAAAAAAATCAGATGGACAAGAGTCACAAATCTGGCAACTAGCAGTAAACACAGTCATTGTCAAAGCCTACAATGTAAACGAACCTTGGTGATGAGTGGATAAGGTATCAGTGGGGCCACTGGAAATCTGCGGAAAATCTGCGGAAAAATCCACGGAGATTTTTTTTTTTAAAAATAGATTGCACACTACTCTGAAAAACAATGTTTTGTATGTTTGTACTACAAAGCAATATTGTATTGCTGTGATCTTATTTCTTGATTCAACAAAATTACAGAAGAACCTCGCTAATTCTCCCTTCTCTGAACTACTTCAATAGACAGTGAAGTCTCATATTATTAAGACTTCACTGAATCATCAAGTATACTACAGGATATTAGTATGCTATGAAAACATCATAAACAAGACTAAGCTACACTTGCCAATACAGTCAGTATATTTGTGGTGCACGAGTCTTGATTTACTCGCTAATTCGCAAAATTTGGTAAGTTGCACCTACTAACTAGTAGTGCGAATTAGCGAGGTTCCCCCGTGCTTGAAACTGAAAAACAGATTCCACTCACTCTCAGTTCCCCGCGCACATTTTCAACTCCCCCATATCAGACATGCCTTCACCCGTAAGAACTAACACCAGACTCAGTTTCTAACATCAGTGGGAGTTTTCTTCGCCCCCCTGCCCTTCAGGGCGCAAAAGCCCCAAAGCTAGCAAGCTTCCCCATCCCCACACATACATATCTGCATCCATCTTCCCTTTCCCACCAGACCATAGTCCTCCTCTCTCTTCTCTTTTATGGCCAAGAGAACAATGAGCTAGGACCATCTCTTCACTCCCACCTCTACCCACACAGGCCAATGATGGCAACTTCAAGTTTCTTTTCCTTCTTCCCAACACGGGAGGAATGGATGGGGTGAAATTTCAATCCACAAGTGCTAAGAGCATATTTTATCCACTTGACTAGCTCAGATTGGTCAAATTTTACATCACAGAAAACTAGCAGAGTGTCTTTCTGTCCCAGTGACATACTCAGCACTCATCTCTTTCAAGACTGATGGCTTCTTACAGCATGTAACTACCTGTCCTTATTCATAGCCATATAAATGTACTCACAGGACAATTTACATTTTAACAATGCATCTAACAAAAAACATAGCTGATACCATTAGACAGTGACTCATTTGTTAATTCTCATCCAAGAAAGCATCTTCTCCCAAAGGAAGGGAGAGAAAAGAAAGACAAATTCTCAGCTCAGCACTCTTATGCCTTGGGTTAGCCATGGCTAATAATGTTATGGGAAAGATATGTCCACTCCCTGAGGGAGATGTTACTTCTTGCACCACACTTAAACCCCATAAATATCTGAAACTGCATTATTGACTTTGGAATAGGTACTTTACAGAAGACTTAAGTGCATAAAAATCTTGGTCAAACAATTCTCCAATCTTTCATATTAGGTGCAGAATGGCAAGTGTAAGACTCAATTTTCCCATGGTTAGAAATTTGGCTGGAAAAGCTAAGTCTGAGTTTGTTCATTCTTAATCCCTCTTCTCCAGGGTTTGTTTTAAACCATAAAAAGGTCATTCACAGAAGCAGGTCTAAACCAGAACATTCATTCCTGCTTAACAATTTTTTTTGCATTACACAATATAGTAAAACCAGCTGATAAATTCCAGCCAAATTGACACATGCGTGTAAAAGTGATTTTGTAAAGTAGGAAGATTATAGTACGCCTTTCATCCCTGAAGGATCCTTCCAAAATTTGTAAGGCACACACGTATATAGCTAATGAAGCTCATCCACATGTGGAGAAACAGCTGCAATCAAGTTGGATCACAGTACACTAAAAGAATGCATACTACAAGCAAAGAGAGAAATTTGTCAAAAACTACCAGAGCAAATCCCTGCCATTACAAAAGTGCCCTGGCATTATTCATTGGAAATACAAAGTATGCCGGAAGTTTTTACAGTTGTTTTTAAAGTTCTCATCTGAAAAACCTACACGCACATACAGTTTAAACTGCACTCAATTCAGTATTTCCACCTTCAGAGGGATGAAAGGTCAATTCAAACCTGCCCAGATTCAAAGCTGTTGTTCCAAGAAGTTTAAATGCTTAGATCCCTAAACCTTCCTGAAAGGATAGTTTCTATAACTGACTAGTTTTCAGCATAAAACATGAAACTGCTGCTGACATCAATGCTTGTTGATCTGTTTTCTCATCATGAGTTTAGGTTAAAAGCGTTTGCACAAGGTTTGGCCATTATATAAAGGTGAGTTGAAGAAAAATCTGCTTTGTCCAAAATCAAAACACATACGTCCTCCTTCTTTTCCTTTTTCTTCTTCCTGGGGTGAGAGTCAGATTCCTGGGAGGGAGCATTGAGCTCGCTGGAATATTCTCGTATTAAGACATCAATGGCCCCTTTAATTATTTGATCTCTTCTCTTCGTTTCCTCATCCAGTGCTTCATCATCATCATTTGTAGTCTCTGGTCTGGAATTCTAAGGAAAAATTGCAAAGTAACAGGAATCAACAAATTGAGAATAATATTAGTTTTACTTTAGAAGTTCACCTTTCATCATCACATTAATGTACATACTTTTTACTAAAACAACACCCAAGTAGTAATCAACTGCTTTATTTTTACTCAGATCTTTTCACACTAACAGTAATAAAGGGATCACAGTTTTACTTGTGGAATGACAGTTGAGAGCAGACATAGGATTGCAAAATAAAACCCAGATAGTGGGTGACTAAGGAAAAAGAGCACACACAGAAAGGCAATCATTATAGTTTATAGTTCCACTCATGGTCAAAAGCTTCTGCCCCGTTTCCTTCACAACCTTTAAGCTGTTTCAGAATCAATTCCTCAATGCCTACTGAGATGCCATGCAATATAAATATCTATCTATAACTTTAAAGTTGCGACTTGTTAAAGGAGAATTATATGAAACTGTCTCCAAACCCACAGGAGCTCATGGAAAATAAAATTCATTAATTGTACAAAAGCTTCACTGATGTTTTAAACCCAGCAGTATTACAAGTGATGCTAAGAGGAAAGAAAAGTCTGAATGGAAGAGGGCAAACAAACCTTTATCTAGGCTAGGAGTTAACGTATTACTTCATTCAAAACTCACCATGTTAGCAGTCTGCTCTACTGAGCATTTACTGCATTTATTACTGTACACTAGGTACTCAGTCAAAAGCATCAAGTGTTTCAGGTGATAACTATGCCTCTAGTTCTCATCAAAAAAGAAAATAACTGTCATTAAAAGCAACTAGAAGTACTTGTGTGTTTGCAATTCACTTTACATACCTTTATTAGCAAACCTAAACCTTCTAAAAACTGTTTTTCTAATGTGACTAATAATTTCCTGAACAAGAGCCTACTCAATTTCATTTTATAGAAACTAATTGTTTTAAATACTGAATATCTTAAGGCATCTATGGTACTTTAAGACAGTTACAGAGCAAGCTCAACAACTTGTGACACAAGATGCATTGTTTCAGCTAAGAAATAAGACTGACTTTAACACACAAACTTGACAGATGACTGCTCACTGCCTGATACCTACATCATTTACTGAATTATGAACTTCTTTCCTTTTCATTAATTCGTTCCAGAAGATTTGTCAATAAAAGGGAAAGAACAGACAGTTACTTTGCCAGAGTTTGCAAACTAACAGATCTGGAGTTCATAAACTTAAGAATTTCTAAACAAAACAGAAGCAACAGAATCATATGCTACAGCTACACTTTAGAATTAATTTTTAATTCCTTCCATAGATGCAGTTGTATTTTATAAATAAGCATGAACAGATAAAACTTCAGTTGTGACAAACAATATACCCTAGCAGCCAAAGGGGCCAACCATATCCTGAGGTGCACCAGGCACAGTACAGCTAGCTGGTCAAAGGTAGGGACTGGAATAAATGTCCCAATTTAATCAGCATCGGTACAGTCTCACCTTGAGTACTGTGTGTACTTCTGGGCTACTGTACATAAGATATTTAAAAAACAGTACAACATGTTCAAAGGATGGTAACAAATGTGGTGAAGCAATTACAGGACATCATCAAGGGGGCTCAACTGAAGACACTTGCCAACTTACAGAAGCCTAACAGATGACCTCACTGCTGTCTATATTTTCCTCATGAAAGGAAGCAAAGAGGGAGGTGCTCATTCGTGCGCTGGTGACTGGACAAAAGAGAATGGCTTAAAGCTGCATCAGGGAAAATTCAGACTGGATCATAAGAAATGAAGAATTTTTTTAATCGAGAGGGTGAAAAGCACTGGAACAACCTCCCAAGGCAAGTGTTCATGACTCCAAGGTTGCCAGTCTCAAATAAGCATTTGGACAGTGCTTGCAGATATCTAATTTAATTCTTAGGTTGCCCTGTGCAGAGTCAGGAGTTGGACTCAATCTTCATGGGTCCCTTCTATCTCAGGATACTTTATGATTCTGTGACTATAAAAGTTAAACAAAGCTAACTTGTACATAACTGTGTTTGTGTTAACCTAGAATGCTGTGTAAGTTAACCTAAAAGGGGTAATAAATCTTAAATAGCTCTAAGTGGGTTAATTCAATCATTTGTAGTAAACATGGTAAAAGTTATCAAGAGTACTTGTGAATCAGAGCTGCCACTTCATTTCCTTTCATTGCATCTTCAGACTCATTAATTCGATTCTGGCAAAATCCTAAAGTGAATTAGTGTCAGAGAAAAGAAACTAGGAGACCAGTTCACAGTCTGATCTAGAAAGCATATTACATTGCCATCCTATCAAAATAATACAAGTCATATTATATACGCACCCCATTAGAGGCCTTTCTCTTTGCTTTCCATTCATCTAGCTGAGCCTTTGTCTTTGCATCAACTTTTACTAGTAGCTTCTTCTCTCCTATCTGGAGGTCATGGAGTAGTCTCAGTGCCCGTAGGGTGGATTCTGGTTCTTTGTATTCACAAAATCCAAAGGCTGAAATAGATGATTAAAATGAGAAGCAAATGTGTTAAAGCTCTTCTGGTAATTAGATTTGTTTATACAAACAAATATTATGTTTTGAATCAAACTCTGAACATAGACACTTCTCTATTTAAAGCGCAACAAAAAAAACCAGAAAGATAATTAATTGCATTAATGCTTGATATAAGGAATAGCCTGGTAAATAAAGTCAAAGCAATGCACAACACTGTAGTTTGTAAAGTGTTTTAAATGATCTTAGCTAGCAAAGGTAGCCCATACAAAGAGATGTCTCAGATTTGCAACTGTCTGAAGATCAATAACATCAATCAACAGTACAGCGTTAATCTAGAGTATTTCACAACAGTTACATCAAGTTGTGAGGGAAAAAAAACATTGTGAAAATTAAATAATCATGTATCAGAAAGACGAGAAAATAATTATATAATTATATTATTATAATATTAAATTATAAGAAATATTAAAATAGAAGAATATATGAAAGCATTAACAGTAAAGAATAGCCATAATTGTTTCATATATCCAGTGGACAAAGATTATAGGAAAAAAATAAATCAGTACAATCTGGGAGTAGGGAGGGATGAAAAACTTTAAGTCAGGAAAACCTTCTTAACAGTTAAGGATAATACACAGTAATGGAAGTGACTACCAACAGTGCTGCACATCCACTCCCCTGGAAGTTAAGTCCAGGCCGGTAGCTATCTCTCAGAGATGGTCTAAAAACACATCATTTAATCTCAGAACAGAAAAGTGAACAGCATTTGTCCACTCAAATACAGTTTTGCATTTAATCTTTCTCAATTTTGTTTGTTTTTCTCTGTGTTAATTTCAAGGACAGAAAATACTAACACTGTATCAGGAAGCATTTAAGTACTGTATTCAGTATCTTAAAACATTAAATATTAAAATAACATTGTCAAACATTTCATAATCTGCCAAGTAATAAAAACATTATTTTGATCGAAATTTTGAAAAGCATGAACATTACCTTGAAGTTTTCCAGATGCCCCTTGCACTCTCTTCCAACTCAAAACCAAGCCACATTTCTGCATTAAAGATAAATAACATTTGAGTATTATTTTGTTTGAAACATTAAAAAAAGTTAACACTTGTTGCACACAAAGATAAGTGAAAAGAATAAGCTCTGATAAAAACAAGCCATGTCTATATTCATTGATATATACAGCTAAAAAAAATTACTCTTCCCTTATTTACCAACTATAAGGTCAAACCCACTGGACTGCTGATCCAGTGAGCAGGACCAACTCTGCTTTTAGTTTCAATTCCACCACTTTTAGTTTCAATTCCACGTTAACAAGCGACCCACTATACTTACTGCTAGAAGCTGCCGTATGAGCATGTCCGAGGCCTTCTCAGAAATGTTGCCTACAAAAACAGTGGTAGTGGGACCGCTGTTTTCATCATTTTCTTTGTTCTTTAAGCCAGGGTGATCTTTCCTCACTCCTAAGTGTTTTCCAACCATAGACACCGTGGTAGGAACTAATACCTAGAAAGAGGAGGAGAGAACATAAAATAAAGCACTGCTCCTGTTTTTTTTTTTTCCCTTTTTTCCCCCCTGTACTTAAATTTTTCAAGACAAAATAGGATAGGCATGAATTTGAAAATTAATTTTTTTTATTACCCTTGATTCAATTTACGGAGTGAGTAAGTAATAAACATTTCACGTTTCAATATTCATTCAACATCAAGAGAATGTCATTTTCTGTTAGAGAGAAAAAAGGCGTACCTGAACATGGCTACTGGAAGGTCTTATGGCAAGCATGCAGTAATATTAAATATCATTTGTTTTACAAATTACTCATTTGTGACATATGAGTCACAGGAAGTTGAAGCACTGCACCTAACAGTGTGCTAGATGCTCAAAAAAAAAAAAAAAGCTGCAAGCATAACAGTAACTCTGACCTAAATCTCAAAAGGCTTCAGTGGACATATGACAGGTCTTAAAAGCTTTCAGAGCAAATAAACACTATTTGTTTAGTTGGTCAGTACACAGCTCATAGCCATTTGCTTTCAGTTAAGGAGCAACTACTTGTAAAACAAACCGTACAGAGAGACACTAATGTTTGTTTCAATTTGCTGCACCTCTCCTTCCACTTAAGAAAGATAAGGTGTACACTGAGTCTCCTCTCAAAACTCCTTCTAAATGCATCAGTTTTAATGACGTTATCAGCAAAGTGAATAACGTATTTGTTCCAGCATTCTTCTGTTAAACACCACTGGTTACCAGAAACATATCTTTCTCTAACAGATAACACAAACTGTCAAAAGAACAAATCAGTATTCTGGGGAGATTTCTTATGCAAAAATCACTAAAATGCTAATTCACCTACAAGTCAATAAATAGCTTCTATACTTTAATTAGCATAATAATTGAAATAAATATTAAACATCTCCTTCCACAGTATGTTTTTTTAATTAAATAGTTCAGAAGACAAAAATACTGCTGAAATCTATGCATGTAACTCATCCCAGTGTAATACTTACAGTTGGAGCAGGAGCCATAATGCCCATTGGCACAGGAATCATAGGGGTTCCTGAGAAAGACAATACATAACATCAATCTGTCCAGTTAAGACTGCCAATAAACACAGATGAATTGCTAGCAGTCACGATTACTAAACCAGACAGCAATTTTGATGACATGAGAATTTTAGCATATTGATTACCAGTAATTCCTTAAGCACTCAAGCACAGCCTGCACACGCTTGCAGAACATGAACATCCTGACCACTTTTTAACATATTCTCATTTTGGCTTTGTTCTTCACAACAGAAACAAACTTATTTTAGAAGCACATTCAAACCACAGTACTGCTCTAAAAGATGAGTTAGGCTGAGAATTCTACAGACAAAAAAGTATCCTAAGTCCAAAAGAAATCTCATTCCTTACTTGATCAGTTCCAACAACACAATCAATCCTTCATACTGTTTAGGGCTGAGGTCCAATAGCATGAAGCCTGCTAGCATTCTTTGTTATTTATGACATAGCTTAATAAAGGTTGCATTTAAAAAGAAAAAAAAACTCACAAGCACACTACTTTATTAATTATTGAGTTTAAGTCTTTAAATTTAACACCACCATTCAATAGTGTGAAATTATATGTAATATCCTTCTACCCACTTCAATACTCACTGATGGCTTTAAGCACTATCACGTTAGCTAATACCTAGTCATAATAAAGGCTGTTTACCTCAACATACCAACTGCTACAGGGGAGATAAAGCTATCTGTCAGTAAGACACAAGAACAATGAAGTGAATTTCACTTTCTTCATGAAAATACTCTCCGGGGATCCAAGATCTTTTTTCATGCTACACAAACATCTTCATCCTTGATTCTTCTCTCTTACTACTTATCTCATGAAAACCTATAAACAAATTTCTGCAATACACTGTCCCTGGGTTGGTTGCCCTACTTGTTCTAGTGCTTAGTCCCAAAACAACACCCCGTTTCACCCTCTGCACCTCTCCACTCAGCCACCTTTTACTTCTTAGATTCCATCTTCTATTCCTTCCATCACTCAATCCTTTCTTCCTCAGATCCTCTATTTAAATTCATCCATATCCCTCCAAACCCTTCAGAGAATCTGCTCTCAGTTTTAATGCACCACATCATCTCTCAGACTAGAAGAACCACCCCGAAACAGTCTGGTAGTGCAGCTGTGACAAAATGATGTGCTTAGTGCTCAGCAGAACCCAATAAAATCTAGTAAGACGTTGGGCACCATCAGTAAACATATTGATGATCAAGACCATGGGCATCATTTTGCTGCCCTCTAAAAACTCAGTCTCTCTGTATCCTGACTAGTGCCTACAGACTCAATCTGCAATGCAAGAAGAACATGCAGACTCAGAAGAGCAGCTACCTGACTGGAGTTTTGAAGCAGCTTCTTGGCAAGGAAAGAATTTATACTCTGAGATACTCCAAATGCAAATACTTGCATGGAACATGATGAAAAAGACCAAAAAAATGCCATTTGCCAAAAGCTCACGTCACAATTCAGGAGGACAGGGGGTTTAGCAACAGACATAACAAGGAAGTAGCACTTTTATACAGCTGTTAATAAACTGCTGGAATCTGCAACTAGAGGTGACAGTTGAGAGAGTATCAACATGCTCAAAAAGCATAAAAATGCTCAAGAATGGTTGAGATCAGAAGCAGATAAAGGAAGTGCAAAAGATGACACTAACATCCTTAATTTATCAGTTGTGGAAACTCGTTTCAGACAAGAAAAGCAGACAGGTACACACATACACCTAAATATACTCTCTTCCCACAGCTCAGAGAAAACATCAGGCCATACGGACTGCTGATTTAACCTCACAGAACATTTCTTACATACAGAAAGACATTTTTAATATCTTAATTGTATAAGAGTTTCATATCTTAACTGTATCTGATTTCCACAGAAAACGAGAGACTCAATCACCTCCCCCCTTTTGAGTCTTTCACATTTCAAGATGGAAATGTGATTTCTAACTGTCATCTTTTCAAGCAAAGAAAAAACACTCTTCCCACCTTCATTCTTGCACAAGCACGCTGTTCTAGCAGGCTTCTTTTTATAAGTTGGATAATTAGATATTTTCTTTTTTTGCTGAACACCTAGTTCAACCTATTTTAATCGTAATTTTACTCATGAAACAACTTTAGAGTAGACTTCCAAAAGGTCACTGTGGCATTTTCAATTCTATTCATACACTTCGGCTGAGAAATTAAGTCCCTATCTTTAAGTCAGAAGATGTTTAGGAGGAAGTTTTTCACTCAGAGGGTGGTGATGCACTGGAACAGGTTGCCCAAGGAGGCTGTGGATGCCCATCCCTGAAGGCATTCAAGGACAGGCTGGATGCGGCTCTAGGCAGCCTGGTCTGGTGGCTGGCAACCCTGCACATAGCAAGGGGGTTGAAACTAGATGATCTTTGTGGTCCTTTTCAACCCAGGTCGTTCTATGATTCTATGATATTAACACAATGGGTAAGCAAAGTCATACTTCTACTGCAAAGAGAAAAATGAAGCTCCCTCCTAAAACCAGGCTCCTCCAATTCACAGTCTATTTGGATTATTAGTACTGAAAACAAGATAATTTTTATAAGAATTCAAATAGCAAACGCACAAAAATTGTGCGTAAATTATGTTAATAAGCAAGTGTTTAGAACAGAAATGTAAATATTTTTCAGAAAGCTATTTTAAAAAGCATCTGTTTTTTCATACAAGACTACATAAATCAAAACTAATAATGATAAGAGGTACAGTTTTAAAATTCAGCCTGAAGTATTTGATGGCAAAATATTGACTAATCAACAACTCTACCTTTAGCAGAAAACAATCTCGTGGATGTAAGAGGAAGAAGAAAAAAAAGAACCACCCATTAGGAAGGCCTAGCACGATGAATGAGTGCACATGAACCATTTCTGAATCCAGCCATCTGGTTTTTGAAAGCCTTTATCATCTAGAAAACACTTGTGCACAACACAGCTCAAGACTGTACAGGTGGAAATTATTTTCTGCAGCCCTTCCGTTATGAATTTTACAGGGATAATTCTCGGACGTATTCCTCCCTACCTCTCCCTGTCCAGACTCCAGACACTTATCTACACTGGCAACATACAGAAAAAAAAGTGGTCCCAGATTCATAAATTAAAGTCTTAACACAGACACAAAAAAAGGAAAAACTGACCTTAAAGATGAGGAAGGGAAAAAAAAAAAGGAATTATTTTAGGAAAATTATAAGGAATGAGCAACACAACTAAGATAGCAAGATGTGTGGAAGAAAGTATGTAAAAAGAAAATGTAAAGAAATGATATTTCTGAGATGGACTTAAGAGAGTAAGAAGGTGAAGCTTCTCTGAAAGTTACTCCTGTATTTTCACACTGCGCATATTTGGTGTGGACAAGTGTTTCCAAAAGCTACTACAATGGCTTATTTGAAAGTAATCACAATTTGTATACTGCCAAGAATGTGACTCTTAAAACACCTAACAAAAATGATAATCTAGCTTCAGACTTAAACAAAAGGACAACAGAACTGGTATTGCGTTTAACAGATTGATTTCTGGTCAAAAGTAAGCAGACAATGACAGACCAGAGTTTGTGCACTTGACATGTTGTGTAGCTACAACTAGAGACACAATTGCAATGAACACAAATCAGTGTTACTGTAATATACTTAAACTCAGTAACTTTTGGAAAATAGCAGCTTATAACAAAAAGGAATTTCTTTCTGCAACAGCTTCATACACTAAGAACTTACCAGGAGGCACAGGTGGAGGAAAGCCAGGAAACTGTGGAGGTGGAATCCCAGGGGGGAGAGTTGGGATTCCCATTGGAGGGCGATTCAAATGAGGTGGGAAAGACATTCTTACAGAAGCAATCTGTCAAAAGGATAGAAAAGGAAAACTGTATTAGTCAGTTCCCAAAGATAAATCACAAAAGCAGTACAAATGATACATATCTAATGACTTTCAAACTTTATATGGACATTCATCTACAAATTAAAACTATTTTTAAATCAGCTGGGGAAAAGTTCCCTTTGTAATACAAGTATTCCTTACCAATGAAAAATAGCACTTAAAAAAAAAACAACACAGAACCGTTATGTGCCTCATCATACCAATGTTTTAATAAGAACATGAACTAAACAGCATTTAATGGCATGAATGCTGTTTCTTTAAAATGAACGTTTTTTTCTTTGCAGCATCTGAAAGCAGAAGCAAGCTTGGAATACCCTCTTCAATAAGGCAAGTAGTTCTCCAGAACAAGAAATGATCACACACAATACAACCATAGCACAATTTCAGGGAAAGAAGTGGGGACTCCTCACATACAGCACTGACAGGAATTGAAGATAACAACACAGACACTGGAGAAAACCCCAGGCTCCAGAATGGAGGCAGGTAAACACTTGGAAGAAGGTCCTCTGATCTATTTTCAACTTCCCAGCTCACAGACCTTTTAGACCCACCACGGAGTATAGCCTGGGAGCTGAGAGTCAATGTGCTATTGCAGAGAATAGAACATTTAACAGTTATTGTTACATAGATTCTACTGAAACCACCCAATAAGACTCAAGATGACTCATAACAAAACTAATGCTCTTGCTTCCAGTATTTTACCAGCAACCTTACATAGTTAAGTCTTGGCTATCACTCTATAGGACCAAATGGAGCTCTGGTTACCAACGCCCACTACAGGTCACAAAGTTTAAATCTCTGGGCCCTTTAAATCTTTTAACCCTAGTTAAAACACACTAAGTTACTCAGCAGTAACTTGTCATGCCTATATTTTCTCATGAGCACATAGGTACATCCATATCATGCTGAGGAAGCACTGAAACTTCAAACACCCTGGACTACACAGATACAAGTCACGAAGCATATCAGATAAGAGCCCAGTGAGCTTCCCATGTACACGTCTATGTTTCCTAGAAGACTGATCAGTACTGTAGGCTTCAGTGCAGTTTGGTTTTTTTTGGTTTTTTTTTTTTCCAAACAGGCAAATGCAAGTCAAAACAGACAGAAAGCCTCGAGAGCAAGAATTACAATGAATAACATTCTGATAACTAGAACAGATCTGTAGATGGGATGATGCATACCCAGTTCCCTATCACTGAACACAAAACAGGAGATGAGTTTTCTGGATACAAACGTGACTTCCAAACCTGTGCAAAAGCAAGTACCTAATGACAATCCTAAGTAGTAGAAGTAAAAGCTACTATCAGTACTTTATCATAATAGCAGATGCAAATAAAAGAGCTCAAAAATAAGATAATCCTGTAGCAAAACCTCATTCCCAAAGAGCCTATAAACAGCCATGAGGTACAAGGGCATACAGCCTACTGGAGAGGATTTAAGAAAAACCTAGATAATTTTATATCTAATCTTATATACATATAATATATAATTTTATATCTAATAATTACTTCGTAATATCTTTGGAACTCCAGAAATTATTTGAGTACAAGAGCTCACTTGTGACCCCATAGCATAATTCACCTGAAGACACTGCATCAATCACAAGAGGCTCATGATGACTGCATTCACTTTTGGCCCCAAAGAGCATTCATCCACATCACACCAAGAGAAAAGATCCACTCCTTTTACACAAGGTCTCTAAGATGGTACAAGAAACAAGACAGCAAATCTTTCCTCCACCAGTTCAATAACGATTATTTCATACAATGTAAAAACAGAAAGCCTTATAATGGATACACTTAAATAACTATAGCTTGCCACTCCTGACTTCTTCAAGTGAATGGGCAAAGAAAAGCAGCAAAGATGTACTGCCAATGCATTTTACTTGGAATAATGTTGTTTATAGACTGAAGAGTCTATACACGAGCACAATCTCCTCTACAATGTGAAGCTTGGATGGTATGAAACAGTCTACAACTTCCATATTATTCATCTTTGTATCACTACTCCATGCTGTTTCAACAAGAACAGCAAAAATAACAAAGTCAGTCAAGAGTCCCAGGAAAGGCAGGAAATTAGGATCTTCAAGGCTCTTAGTCCTTATCTATATTTCAACTGGTAGGGAACTAGGCAAAAACTCAAAGCAGCTTTGGGAAAGGATGCCAGAGTAATTATCTTGCAGGTCTGACGTTCCATAGTGGCTACAGAAGAGTTACGTAATTTGAGGTCCACAGGACATAAATGAGAGGGCTGTTAAACAAACAAAAAAAAGTGGGAAAGGAATTTTCCAAGCTGCCAGTAGGCGCAATCCCTCTTCTTGCTCTAATAAGCACTTTATTTAAGGCATCATTTTAGGGAAGCACAAAAAAAGCCTAGGGAATAAGAAGTGAAGCAGTCCTTTGAATTAAAAAATGATGAAATATACTGCGCTTAATGGACATCTCACATACACACAGGCAGAGGGCTTTTTCTTCAAGTTTTTTCTGAAATCAAAAGGCAAAAAGTCAGCAGACAAGTAATTATTACTCCACAAAAGTAAAAAGCAGCAAGCAGAGATCAAATTTAGTCCTTCACTCATCTAGTCGGATGTGAAACATACAATTATCTGCAGGGTTTCATTTTACTTGAAGCATTCTTTTTTCCCCAGTATCTGTATGGTTATTTTGACAACAGCTGGCAAGCCACCCTGCTGCTGCCTTAAACCTTGTATGATCCACTGCTAGCACCTCTGCTGTCTGGGACACTGAAGATCAACAGCAGAGAAAACCTCGGTCCCTTTCCTGCTACAGTATGTAACTACTAATGTGAAACCAGCTGACAAAACAGTTTAGTTCAGATTCCATTACAAAAACTTTGAGACTTAATGGGAACCAAGACTTAAACTGCTCACTGAAGACATAGATCCAGATGTGAGAATTCTCTTCCAGCACACAGAGGAGATTTGTATTCATCAAGAACTGCAAGCTACAGCTTGAACATGGAATGAGACTCTAAGCTAGATTCAGGGAGAGCAATGGTGGAAATCTCAGTACCTTTAGTTTCTCTAGAGACTGTCCCAAACCCCACAGGCACAGTGCGGTTACCACTGTTTGGTGTACTTCCTGTGGCGATCTTCAAGCTTCCTCTAAAATACCAAAATGCTCAAGTAAGGAACTGAAGTCTTGGAATCCTTAAAAACTTATTTGACTTAACAGAAGTATGACCTCATATAAATTCAGGTGTATAAAACAACTATGAAGAAGCAGCAGCACTTTACAGGAGACAGTAATTAAGAACAGCAAGTATATGGCCTGATATTATTAAAAATTCTGAAATCATCATCACCCAGATGACGAACCTATGTCAGACTCTAAACGTTGTCAATTTAGGCTATGTCTGCATCAGCAAGAAGGGCACTCCAACAGGAGTGGGTCTGCTAGGTTAGATGGAGCTGAGACCCCACAGCTCCTGCTACACTTGGGGAGGTCCGACAATCTGCTGGTGAAACTCTAAGTTTTCAACACATTTTCATGCAGAAAGAATCCAGTTCATTCACTACTACAGTATAAGGTGATATGACAAAAGGCTTCCCAAGTGAGGATGACTGTGAGTCTTAGCCAAATAGCACACTCCTGATCTCAATTAACAAAGTAATGTAGTAGCACAACTTATTACACTCGAACAATTTTTATAAACTGCATATGCCATGCAAAAACAACAATGCCATGGATAGCAAAACATCTGAGCTTACTCCAAGCAGACCCAGATCAAATCCTGCCTTGTATCTTAACTAAGGCAAGCGCTACACAAGCACAGCTACAATGCTGCAGGTTCAGCTTTAGTCTAGAAGGAGCTCAGCTGCTTTCATTCAGTGCTCTTCCAGTTACTAAGTCCTGAAGGAACCAAATATTGACTGCAATCCACTGCACCAACTTTCTGAAACACGCAGAGTGCAGAAATACCCTCATGACCCAAAGGTTTAGTAAAACCCTCTGAAACATACTAATTCTGAGTGTTCGGCCCATGAGGCCTGAGCTCTTCTGGTCAGACACATGCCTGCTCTGAGACACACAATGAAAGTCCAGGGCAGGGGACTGGGGGTATGCTGGGCTCCTGTCCAGGGCCACACAGAACTCAGAGGTACCATGAAATGAGAGTCACCATCACTCAGGTACTGCTGCCCCATGCATTATCTTTAACTCCTAAATTTCCCAATAAGAGGAGAGTAACCACGAGTAGACAGCATTGCAAACATAAGTTAAAAGAATGCTATATTTTTAAAAAGTTATTTCTGGTTTCCTCTATTTTTTCTGGTAAGGGGATGAGGAGATACGTCATATGCTGAACACAAGTTTATTGAAAGACACTGGCAACTACTGTATTTGGAAGTGGCAGCTGTACCACCTGCTCAGCAGCATCTTGATTCCAGCTGGCACACAATTTATCTCCCTAGTGTTTATAACTGTGTTAACACCGTCACTTTCATTGAAGAACCTGTGAAATATTTTCACTGTTTTCAGAAGTCATTCCCCATGAAGCAGACAGTTATAATATTTACTGCTCGACTACCAACGTTTACCAAAGCTAAAATCAACCACAAAAATCCTGAAGTCATAAAACAAAAACAAAATTAATGCACTTTAAGAATAAATACAATACTGTAACAGCAGCAATAGCACTGCTGATCCAGCTTGATTTCAGCTTCTGATTACGATTTGTTATCAACACTTCCCAATACAATCCTTTTGCATCACAAGTGAAATACCAAGTCATACTGAGACATTGCACAGCCCAATCCCTCAAGTAAGGGGGCAGCAAACAAAAAACACGTTTAAAGAAATTTCAATAAAGTCCAGCTTTGATTAAAATCTTAACTTTCAGATGATTAAGAGAGCCGTGACAACATCCATGCTTATTGCATAACTCCGTGCTATGCAGTAACACCCTGAGTCACAAAGGCATTTGATCCCAGTGTTTCACTATAACATTCCTATACATTTTTTTCTATTGTTTACACTGCGTTGCTGCCTGCATGTAATTTTACAACAAAACATTTTACACATTTTATGCCAGGACAGGTGCAGCTGAACAGCTCAAATGTTTTCAAAAACAACTAGAGAAAACATACACAACAAACCAGCCTACTGAAGTCATTACTTCCACACAGGTTTCTAGCATCAGTCTTTACCTGGTGTGTGGACTTTTAAGCCTCTCCACTATAAAAATAACTCCAAAATAAAAATAATTTTTAACAGTTCGCCACTCATTGGAAATACTGCCTATATTACTGCATCTCAAAAAGATATGTAGGTCCCTAAAAATAAAGGCTTGTTTCCTTCAAACTATCAGATCCTTCAAGTGACGATGCCCAGCACTTATAAAGCTTTACAGTTTTCTCCAAAATTACCTTGAGGCAAAGTGATACACCAGTGGAAAACATGACAGACATGTCAAGAGAGAAAACAAATACAGATATTTTCTAACAGTATTTGCTTCCAAACAAAACTAGTACTTGCTTAAGCCTGCGCACGGGAGATGATCTAGAAAGATTGCTGTCGTAAGTAAGTTGCAACCCAAATACCGTAAAATACCAACTGAAAAAGCAACTTGCTTACCTGAAACAAAGTCTCAGTCTGAAAGCTCCTTACCCAGGGCTCCACTAATCACACCAACAGAATTTTAACACCTTGGATTTCATTTTTAATTCTGTGCTCATATTACTGACGTACTCTTGTCAGTAAAATAAATGGCCTTCCATCTTAACTTTGGTATCAACTCTTCCCAAAAGACAAACAAGGCTGGGACATTGCTAAATGTAAAGGAATGTCAAGAGACAGAAGTGAGAAATGTGAAGCACTGTGTGCAAAGCAGCTCTTCCCCAGGAGAAGGAAGAAACCAGCCAGTGCTTCCCTACTCAAGCTGTTCTGGGCCACCTTCCATAAATGCTGATGTAATACTAGTAGCAATGCCTTGCTACTTCACAAATAAATGAATAAAGATTTGTGTACAGTCATTTTAAGCAGAACAGACCAAGAATGACACAAGTTTAAGATTCCATTTCCTGCAAGGCCTCGTAAGAGCTGTTGTCATACAGAAAAAGAACTAGTTCTGTTCAGGATCTCGCTAGTCTGTATTTTAATCAATAAACAAAAAAGAGAAACAAACACGAACAAAACAATCAAAACAAATTTTCTCCCAGGCAGAAAAAGATCTTTCCCCGTTAAGGAGGAAAAAAAAAAAAGGGGACATAATAAAGAATGTGCCTATCCGCACAACACAGGTGGTACTCACGGGGCTCAGCCCGATTGTCTCCAGCACAGGCTTACACGTGCCGTGAGATGACCGCCACGGACCACACTCGGGACGCTACCCTCCGTGCCGCGACACGGCCGAAAAGAGCTTCCTCGCACGAAGCAGTGCCGACGAATGAAGTCCCAGTGGGCCGGCGCGGCCAGGGGTAGCTGCGGCCGCTGCTGCGGGCTCACTCCCTTAGCTTCGCCTCCTCTCGCCTTCCGCCGTGCCGCACCGGCGGTCACGCTGCGGCCGCAGGGGACGGAAGGGCCCTCACGCCGCCTGGGCGGGAGGGGAAGCGAAGAGCCCCGTCGCCGCCCCGTGAGCGCCTCCCTGAGGCCGTTCTCATTCCCCACCTCGGCGTCAGACCCGAGCCGCCTTCCCGCCGAGAAGAGACCGCAGTCCGAAGAGCAACAGGGCAAAGCAGCGGCGCGAGCCCGGCCAGGCCCCAGAGGCGCCTCCTCTCAGCGGGTGGCCGAGGCACCGCCGCCACCTTCCCACCCCCTTCCGGCCGCCGCGGCCCCGTGTCGCTCACCCTCCCTCGCTGCGGGGCAGCAGCCGCGTCCGGAGCACCGCCGCGGTCCCTCCGAGAGGCGCAGGCCTGGGATGGCGCAGGGAGAAGCCGCTAGGCCACCGGAGGCCGGGCTGGAGGGCCCGAGGCGCCGCTAGGCCGCGAACACACCGCGCCGAGCCGCCTCCGCCGCGCTGCGCGGGGTCATGTGACCCGCCCCTTCCGGCAGCAGCCCGACGTGCACCGCGCCTCTCTACCATAGAGACGGGCTTGCCAGAGCGCCCCTTCCATCTGCGCCTAGGTAGCAAGGCGCCCAACCACAGAACGGCAGTGGCTAGAAGGTCGGCGTGAGGGAAGCGGCGTCAGTGCCGCCGCCATCTTTGCTGGGGGCAGGCGCCGCGGCGGCCTGACCTAGCGTGGAGCTCTGCCATCTTGAGGTCAGGCAGTGGCGCTTCGAGGCCCCGAGAGCTTCCGCCTGTGGGAGCCGCCATTTGCGAGCTTCCGCACTCGGATATGAGTGAGGCGTGACGACGGTCGTGCCGGCTGGATCCGCGGGCGCGGCTGTGGGGGAACGCGTGTTTTGGGTACGTTACAGTGTAGCTAACATTAGGGGCCTGCAAAGAAAAGCAGTCTTACGTCGTCCGTTGGCGTAAAGATGTATGGAAGGCTGTAGAAGATTTATAACGAGCAAAAAGAGCAGGTGCCTTAGGATGCTGTATGCTCAGTAAAAAGAAAAAAAAGAAAAAGTCTCTGTGCTGTATGGCAACTTGGCCTGTATGGGGACTGCTTCTGGTGGTTTCCCTGACCTACATCCAGCATCCAGACTGCATTAAAAACCTTATAATTGTACACCTCCCCTCCAGATCATTTCAGAGTGCAACTGCTGACAGCAGGTGGCTGCACATAGAAAGAGCAACCAGCTGTGAATGGAAGAAAGGCGGTCTGGAAGGTGATTGCAAAGTGGGTCACAACATAAGCCCCTGTGAACATTTGGATTGGCTAAGGAAAAGTCCTGTTATCCCCATACCATGTGTTATCTCCATACCATGTGTTCCCACTGCTCATACATAACATATAAAGAAAAATGCTCGAAGGAACATGTAATGACAAACCATCCCCTCCACCTGCAGTGGAAAGAAAAACATCACAGAAACTACTGACTTCTTCAATACCAAGGAGATGGAATCTACCCAACTGATTTCATACCTGCTACAGAGCAGCCAACAACTGAGCTGAAACAGGTATATCTCATTACCTTGCTTGACAGGCATTCATATGCAAGGATAGAGATCTCAGATTTACAAAGCACTTCAAGATTCAATGACATTCCTTTCCCTTTAAGAATAGCGTCTTTGCTCTTTTTAAATACAGCTCATATGTGTGTCCTACATATGTTCCTTCAACTAACAGAGTTTAGTCAATACTGACTGCTGTTAATCTTTTGAATAATTTAAAAATATTTATACCAATGTAGGTAAAAAAAAAACAAAACACTTATTTTGCAGCTTTGGGGAGAACGAGGGAAAAAACATTCTGAGTTTCCGGTTTCTATGCAGTTGTCTCAGATTGAAATTGTTATCTGTTTGAAAAATGTGAAATCCAAATTCAAGTAGATAACAGTTTCAGCCTGAGACAATAGCTTCCATCATGTAGATATTCATCTGTTGTTGTTTACCTGGAGAAAGTCACCAATGTGCATTTACTTGTACAAATCATCAACTTTTGCCTCCAGTACCCTTCGTAATCAAGGAAGCATCCAATAAAAAGAATTGCTTCCAGATCTCTATTCTTTCTACTCCTGAATTTCAAAATTTTCTGTGCTATCCTTTTACCTTTCAGTCGTGAAATTGAGATGCCGTACTCGAGTTACTGATCACAGTTCACTTGATTCCCTTAGTCACTGCTGACTTCGGAATTTTATTCTCAGGTCAGTCAAAAAAGGTCCAGTACAGGGCTTCGAAGATTTAGACCGAAAATAAATAGAGACCGTTTATGTCCGCAAGTTGTTTTGTATTTCAAGTGAAGAAATCATTCCAAACATACCAGGCGGTATCTGAGAGTAAAAAGGTCAGATTGTTTCTCAGCTGTGCAACATTTTAAGTATTTTATGGGTGCACAACTCCAAATCACTGGGTAAAAAAGATTCACTGCAGTGGTGATGTACTGGTGTAGGAGTACGGGCTTTGGGATTTGGGATCTTTACTGCTTGTCTGTTTAAGGGACAGCCAAAAACCTGACTGTGGCAGAGGAACACAGCCTGGGCCATGTACAGAAATACTGCACACACTTCCTATTCCAGGCAAAGAGTAGTGCTGCAGTTTTTCTGAGGGAGGCTTTATCCAGAAAGTATGCCGTGTAGAAACTGGGCCTAGGCATTAAAATACTGTTAAAGATGTAAAAAGTTTCTTTGCGCAATTTTTTTTTTTTTTTTTAGTATTGTAAATAAATGTAGCCTTTAGTTGTACTTTCATTAATACCACAAAGCTAATTATTATGTTTTGTTTTCTCTTCCTCATACCATTAAACCTCTGACTATGAAGTCTAAACACTTTGAGGAAGATCCATTAGATGTCAAAGCCGTTGATTTGGCTCCCTGGCTTTCCACAGCGCTGCTACATTTAAGTTTCTTTTTCGTTTGTGTTGAATATATGCACAGTCTTTACATTTTTCACTCTGAAGATGTTTGGCTCATGACAGTTTGTTCCTACAGACATCAGTCTATTCAGTTAATTTTTCTGATTAATCTTTTATGCAAAATACTGATTATAAATGTATCACCATAAAAGTAGGAGGGAGATTAGGGAAAATGAATATTATGCCACTCTTAGAATCATAGAATCATTCAGGTTGGAAGAGGCCTCCCAAGATCATCAAGTCCAACTCCAGCCCATCCCCACCACGCCCACCAAACGTGTCCTTCAGTGCCACGCTATGTATTTCTTGAACTCCTCTAGGGACAGCGACTGCATCACCTTGCTAGGCAGCCCATTCCTGCTTTCATCATCACTGAACCACACAGAAGAGCAATAGATACACTCTATATGCCTTGCCTAGTGATGCAGAAGGGCATAGGAAGGTCTTGGCTACGACTGGTGTTAGAACTAGATGTGCTTTGAGTTTTGTGAAATGGCAGTACTTCACCTCACAAAAGGTGCAGTCATTGTCACTGCTGTTAACATAGATATCCAGTTATGTAATTAACTCATTCTATAAATAATTTGTATCCAACCAAACCACTGGACCAAGCAGCAGAGCAATTTCTAGCTGCCTTTCTATCGTTACTGATGCGTCAGCTTGCTGAAGTGAAGCCATAGATCCATCTCCAGTGAGCACCCATTGGCATTTCAGCCAGCCAAAATTTACCTGAGAGGAGGAAGAGCAAGCGCTGCTCTTTGTCAGGACTTCCTTGGCCACGCACATAAAACAAAACCAGAACGTGGGGGCAGCGTCGCCGTCCCGCGGACAAGATGGCGGGCCGGGCGGGCCGGTACTACAACTCCCAGCAGGCGCCGCGCCGCCCCCCGTGAGGCCGAGCCTCGGACTACAGCTCCCGGCGTACCTGCTGCCGCTTCCCGTCTCCGCGGTGAGCAACAAGCCCGAGGATCCCCGCGATCAGCTGATCCCGCTGACAACAGCGGAGCGGGCACAGGGCGGCGGCGGCGAGTGCCCCGGTCCTGCCCTCCCTGCCCCGCCAGGCACCTCGCCTGCATGCTCGGGGCCCGCCCCGGCTGCCGGGGGAGGAGAAGCGGGCTCCCCGCGGCAACCCAGGCGGGGCGGAGGAAGCGGCGGCCGGGAGCCGACTCCTTGGTCACTGGGTGCCGGGGGAGGAAGGGGAAGGCGGGCAGCCGCGGGACTGTAAACAATAGCCCGGCTCGCGACGCCCCGCTCGGGGTCGCCTTTGTTCGGCGGCGCGGCTCCCGGCAGCGCTCCGGCCGCTCCCCGCGCTGCTTCGGCCGCGGCCCGAGGTAGGTGCTGGGCGCACCGCCGTTACGCAACGGGGCCGCCGGCTTCGCACCGCCCGGCCGGCGCCGCCCCGGGGCTGCGGGCAGAGAGAGAGGCCGGGCCCCAGAGTGCGGTGCGCGCAGACAAAGGCGACGGGCGCGTCTCTGGGGGCCGTGAGGCACCGGGGGGGGGAAGGGGAGAGAAGCTTCCTGGAGCCCTGAGACTGGGGCTACTCGGCACCGCCGGGGTGCGCGGAGAGCCGGGGCTGGCAGAGCGCGTCGGGAAATTCCCGGCGAATAAATAAATACCATGAACTCTGAAGGAGGAGCTTAGCTTGGGGTGACAGCAAAGAATTTTCTAGTATTGACACAACTCCGTGTGTACATATATACGTACTTGTGCATTTCTAATGCCTTTCTTTCTTCTGCGTTACTAATGTCTCCATTTGCTCTTTGCTTTAGGGAAATCCTTGCCCTCATCTGCCCAGGGGCACCTGGCTGGTTTTGTCCTATCATTGTAAGCACATCATGGAGTGAAAGAACAGGTGCCGGCATTTGGGTATAACAACAAATTAAACCAACTGCATGTTTTCAGCTTAGGTGGGAGAAGAAGAACTTCACCTGTGCCTAAGAGAGCTCCCAGGGAGGCGAGTTGGCGGGTTGATGTATGAATCTTACAGAAACATCTCTTAGTTACTTAGAATTAAGTACGGACAGAATTCCTGTTGTGTTTCTTTCACCTGTGAAAAATACTGAATTTACAACTGAATTTTCACAGTATCATTATTTAAAGCACAATCAGGAGGGAAAGTCACTGCTGTAAAGAAATCTGAAGATGAGTGCCCACACGCAGACTGCAGAGAAGGGCCAGAACACAGCCCTCCTCTGCCAGGAGAGTTACGTCTGCAGTGGGACAGATGAAGCCATCTTTGAGTGTGATGAGTGCAGGAGCCTGCAGTGCCAGCGCTGTGAAGAGGAGCTGCACCAGCCGGAAAGGCTGCGGAACCACGAACGGACCCGCATAAGGCCTGGCCACGTCCCTTACTGTGACTCCTGCAAAGGTGCCAATGGGAACATCATGCACTCCAGTATGACAGGATCAAGACAGATAGCAGCGGTGAGGTGCCAGGTGTGCAAAATCAACCTCTGTGTAGAGTGTCAGAAGAGAACACATGCTGGGGGGAACAGGAGAAAGCACCCTATCACTGTGTACCACTCTGGCAAAGCCCAGGAGGAGGAGGCGGAGGAGATGGATGAGGAGACCAGGAGAAGAAAGATGGCTGAGAAAGTTGTGAGTTTCCTCTTGGTGGATGAAACTGAGGAGATTCAGGTAAGAGCTACTGTAGCCTGTTTGACAGGTGAGATCCTTTGGTTCGTGTTTTTGTCTGATGTGTTAGGGAGATGAGTTATTAATGCTTGAAGCGTTACTGGCAGCAACAGTAACAAATTGAGAATGGCTGGTTCCTGGCACTGGGTGAGTGTCTTGAGCCAAAGAGACCCAGTGCCCAAGACAGACCTTGCTTGCTGGTTTCTCAAAAGGCAAGTTCATGAAGACCTTTTGTGTGGCAAGAGCCTGCTCTGAGGCTTGGTAAATGAAGCTGGTGAGAGAATCGACTGTACTGGGTCATATGCAACTAAGATAAGAACTCTATGTGCGAGGTGTTTATAATTCCTGAACAAAACTGAGTGGAGAGGATTGCAGTAGGTACCCTGCAAATGGGAGTGCTGGCAGCAGATATGATGAGGAGCGGGCACTGTACCAAGCAGCATTAGGGGGAAGATGGAAAGCACCCCACTACCTCTTTCACCATCAGTAAATCCATCTGATTGTTAGGAACAGGATCAAGTAGAGGTAAGGGTCCTGTAAGGAATCATGACTGTGTACCAGATGTTGTTCCTTGTTAGCCTTCGGCCATCCATTTGGTATAGGTCTGGTTTGTAATGATAGAAATAGAACTAGGAACAGCTTCACAGGAGACTTTTATTTTAAGGTCTAGCAGGCAGTGCATGCATTTACTTCAGTTTTCTGCTGGTCTTTATTTTTGGTAAGCATAAGCACTTTACAAATGTAAAAACAGCAGCATGTGAAAATTACAGAGCAGGTTAATTACCCAACTGAAAATTTGATTTCATCTTCTGGCTTGATTTGCAAATTTGTGTTAAACCTCATTCAGGAGACACTGGAATAAAATGTGTATTCACCTGATGGCTGTACCTATGCCCTAATTTAACATATTCATGCTGCCAGTCATAAAAAAAGGGTGTACTAAGGCTTAAGGGAGGAAAGAATGATGGTGACTGTAGACTGGATGATTGAGTTTCAGGTGTAGAAGCAATCCTAAATGTGTGCTTCCTCTAAGCACACATACGTTTTCATATAATGTGTGGCAGATGCAATTATCTCTTCAAAGTGCAAGTTTTTCAATAGTCTTCATCTAGCTTCTAGAGTAAGCTCTGAAATACCTTAGAACAGAGCTGTCCTGGAAGTCTCCTCACAAGCTGTGGTTGCTTCTGGTTGTACTGTTTTAAGTTATTTTTATACTCATGAATCCGTAAGCCTTACTGGGGCAGACCTTTGGCTGCCTCTTGCAAGCAAGTGCGTTACTATTTAAATGTCATGGGCAATAAAGCCAACTTTCTTATTGGAACTGTAGTGGTCCTTTATAAGGTGTTAACAACTTGTTCAGAACAGGGTTGAAAAAGCTCTCTGAAAATTATCTGCTTCTTATTGAGGTCTTGAGTCAATTCTTCCATCTTGAGTGATGTTCTCTTTCTCACAGCTGATTACTTATGTGACAGCTCACAGCCAAGTCTCCAAGCAGTTTGTAAGTTTTCAATTAAAATATTTTCTAGCAGCTGGAACTTAGAGTTCTTGCTGTTATGGTGATGTTTCTGCTAGTGAGCATGAGAACCTTTGTTCAGAGATAGTTGTCAGATGATTAACTCTGAAGACATGTTCTGTAGCATCTTTTGCTCTTAAAAATACTAAATAGACAATGTAGATATAGGTAAGTCATCTTCAGTCTTTTTTCATGTGTGTTTGTCATTGTTTCCTGAGTACTTTGGAGGAAGTCTTTAGTTCTCTAAACCACTCTTGCAAAACAAACAAACAAACAAAAAAAACCAAAAAACAAAAAACCAAAGCCACAATAACCTGAAATGTGGAAATTCAGAATTTGAGGGTATGCAGCTTTATAAGCTTGGGCAAACATGAGAAGGCTTTATCAGAATTATGGAGTCCAACTATCTTCAACTGTCTGTTCTCTGACCTTTGGAACTTGAAGTTAGGAAATTGGAGAGGAAACTGCTTATTTGCTGTTTGTGGCACATTTGGCCATGCAAATACTCACAGCTAGTCCTACAAAATTAGGCAGAACAGGTTCTGCTGCTGAGCAAGTGCAACAGATTGAGATACTTGCTGGTGTACGCTATTTGAAAGTAGTACATTTATGTGGAAACATAGGATGAAGAGATTTCTTAATTACCTTGTGAAACTTGGAGCTCTTCAGCTCAAGAAGTTGAGCCCTATCTTGTAGTTCCTCTGGGCTTCTAGGAGCTGGTGGTTCTGAAACTTGAGATTGAACTTGAAACACTGTTTACAGTGTGTCAGCAGCAACAGTTTCAATTCCAAAAGCAGTGTAACTCATCCATAAGAAGTAAATTAGTTAGGCTGAGAGGTAGAGATTCTTAGCTTGATCTCAGCACAGCACTGATTCAGCTATCATCATTCTGAGGTCTGCGTAATTGTCTTCGTGCCACGTTGCATAGACGTGCTAACCTAACGGCTAGCTTTGAGCTTTTTGCACTTTGTAGATGTAACTGTAAGCTCAAAAAGCTGAGGAGCTCTTGGGCTTGTTTTGAATCTGCTTCAAGGTGGGAAAGGTCCCATTTTAAACCATTGTTTATGCAGCAGTAGTTTGGAGAGAACTGACTAGCTTAAGCTCATTCCTGTGAAGTGCAGGCTGCTTTGCGATGTTCATATCACAGTGCTGTATCTGAGTGCCTCAAAAAGAGATTTATTATCTCACGTTAAGAAAGTGCTTCTGAAGGTTAAATCCAAGCTCATTCTGCAAGTCTGTGGAAGAACCAGGGAGAGGCTGTTCCTTCTGGAGTTCAGCTGCTGCTGTCTTACACACCACACAACACTATGTCTTGTGACTGAGTCCCCAGCCATCTTGGCTTATACTACAGATATTTCCTTTCCTTCTTTTAGAACTGGAAAAAAAACAAACACTCTTGTCCATATTTTACAAACTGGCATCTTTTGCAGCTTGGACTGCGTTCTTGGTCTTTTTCCTCAGGCTGTATATAGTTTTGCAGGTTTTTTTTTGCACAGTATTAAGTTTCTGGCCTTGTCTGTCCCATATCTGAAGCTGACACTTCAATCAATTTGTTCTTGATAACTGCAGCATCTGTTTCTTAATTGTTTTGGACATATTCTATCTCCCATGTTTATTTCTACTCAGAGTGATATTGTGGGGACTGTTTCCTCAGTCAATTGCTTTGATCTTGTCACTGCTCTCATTACATCTTCTGCATCTCATTTTTGCTGTGTTAGAACAAATACCAAATCTGTGCCTGCTTTTCTTATAAGTGTAAATCTCCCAACTGAATCTTCTGTTCTGGTGAGGTGTCAACTTTCATTTCTTGCCTCAAACTTGCTGAATTTTCAAACGAGCTCCATTGTATGATCACCAGGGCAGCCCCTCGCATGTGGGAGGCACTTCTCTAAAGAACTTAGAGAGTCACTTAATTGATCACATTTTAAAATGTTATGTACTCTTATATTGGCAGGGAACAACACAAAAAAATGCAGCAATGAATTCATGATTGAGGTTGGAATCTTCAGCTTGAGCCATGATGCTTTCTCACCGCCTCTCAAGCTTTTACACTGTTCTTTGTTTCTTCCTTGTTCTTAATGTCTATGTAGTTTCTGGAATAGCAGCTGTTTCTGCTTGGTCTTTATACAATGTGTTTGCAATAGGGTGGAGAGTTATGTGTTGGTTGTACAGTGAGCTCTTTGCTGCTACTTCTGAGGCAAGGAAGAAATGCATAACAAGGCATAACAACAACTTGATAGCTTTATCTTGGGGAACAGATGTCAAGAGCTACCACAGGATCAGAACCTTGTTGTAGTGTCATCAGTGGCTTCTGCTATACCACTGTGTCCAAAGCTATAATTGAGGATGTGTAATTTATGCAAATAGCAAAAAGTCTTTCATCAGCTACAGCAGACAGGGAAAATGCTTGATTGTTACCAGTCTACCTTGGAATTACTGATATTTGACTAGAAACTATCTCTACTACAAGGACTTATCCATCTCTCAGTTTCAAAGAAAATAAAATGAGTTGACTTTGTAACCTGTCTTATCAAGGAGACAGAAAGAAAATAAACTTTTTCACCTGAAGCTTGCCACTGTACAAAATAACGTCCCCAGTAGTATGATGTTATATGGGAGAAAGGACCATACATTTATTTCTGGATCTGCATTGTGATATCCACTCTGATCTGTGTTTCTTTAGTTAGCAGAGCTTTCTCTTTTCTTCCCCCCTACCCGCCCCCCCCAATAAACAGCTGCATTTCCTAGATGCAGCCCCTTTTCTGAGTTCTTTTGTATTCTGGCTAGCAGGGTTAGGCACTTAAAGGATTAAGCTCTTTCCCTCAGCAAATCCTGAGCAGAATATGTCTAACGCTCTGCAGACAGTTTAGATGACAAAATGAGCCATAGCCTTTATTTAAATACAGAACATTTTGTACTATAACCAGCTTCTAACAGCAAACAGTCCACTCTCTTCCTCTATGTCACTTCTTGTTAGAAAGTTGCGTGTACTGAATGATAGCTCCTCGGGGGTGTTACCTGCTTTGCTGTTGTTGCACCAGCTGCAAACTTGATGAAAGCACTATTTTTTTTTTCTGTTATTACCTCCTTACTTGAGCCTGGCCAAACCCTGGAGGTGAGACAATGGAGAGTCACTAGGAACTACGCTTTCTAATGAAGTGTTTTTTGTGGGTCAGTACAAGCTGGTTTATGTCGTCTCTGCTAAGAGAAGATCAAAATTGAAGTTTTGTTGCTTGCCTTTGTAGAAACAAACAACGACAACAAAAAAACACAACCCAAAAACCCACTTGTCTAACACGTACTACTAGTTTCTATGACAGTCTTGCAGTCTTGCTCAACTTGTTGGGAGAATGTTCTTGTTTTGTCCTTTTTTTTTTTTTTTTTTTTTTTTTTTTTTTTAACTGTCTCCTGTGAGTTTCTTGGGATTTTAGTCCATATCCTGCAGCCTGAAGAGTCACAGCTGGTGTATTTACCATAAATACAAAAGAGGAAGAGGAAATGCTGAAGGATCTGTATTTTTTAGGTCAGTGTGATCTGTTGAATCAGAACTTGTGATTTCTGTTCCTGATCCTTGCTGTACTATTGATGAATTCCTCCTGTTTGCACTTCAGAGAGCTTTTCTTGCATAAGTGCTTTTGGGATTTTTCCCATCCTGTTGTGTTACCAGTTTTGCAGTCCCATCTTCTACAATTCAGTGCGTTAGTTTTCTGTCCCCAGAATAAAGCAGTAGGATGCAATTGGAGATCGGGGGCGCTCTTTCTTCACCAGACATACACCAGTACTTTGAAGAGTGTTCTCAGAAGGAAGAAGAGTCATTCATTCAACAAATGCACTGCTCCTTTAAAACAAGGGATCTGGCGGTGTATTCTACTCCAGCCCCTCTACCGCTTCCATTTTCTGCACCATCTTGCTTTGTACAAGTCACTGGGACACAGGTATTAGTATAGTGCACTTTTTACTTTTCTTTTGGTTTATTATTACCTTGCTCTGGGATCAAATAAAGGCAGGTGTTCATGTTCCCTCGACTTGTCCATCAAAACACCCTGCAGTTGGGAAAATAACTAAAGTAACTATTCTGAAAAGTGCAATTGTAATGTACGTAAGTTTCTGAATGCCCCTTGTAACAGAGACAGTGGTATCACAGTGTCCATGCAGGTAATTATGCTTCTAATTTAGCAAAGCTAATTGTTATGGCTGCAACTCACTGACTTGCTGTCTTCTGGGCATATCTCTTCAACTGGATGTGCCTCTGCTGCTACAGTTATGACACAAGGATGGTAACTGTGTGACCAAATGAACATCTGGACAGAACTGGAAGAGTACTTAGGGAACAGGATAATGATCTCTACTGCTTTGTTTACAGTTCTCTGTAAGAGTTCAGTGACACTCCTGAAATAACATTATTTCTGCGGCAGTTGCATTTACCTAGAAGTCTGTTAATTTTGAGATCTTCTAAAAGGAAGAGGGGAAAATGGAGGTTTTCAGCTAGCAAATAGATTACATGCTTTTGTATAGTCATCTGCTTTCAGATGTTTTTCAATTCATCTACAAGGGTAGATTATCTGCTAAAAACAATATTTCAGTCGATATTGCTTCTTAGGTTAGAGAGGGCTCCAATAAAATTAAATTACCTCCCATCTACTCATAGTAGTTATTTTTATTTTATTCTTTCCCCACCCCCCCTAATGTATCTTGTCTTGAAGCCCTTGAAATAGCCTATCTACTCAGTTAGGTTTGATAGGCAGGACTTAACTCTTTCCTGAAGGAGACAGGTATAAGAGTCTTGTAACTGATAGACAAGGGCTTCACCAAGGGACAACCTCTGCCCTTTGCAGGGACTTGTAGGTCACGTTGAGACTTTTTCTGTTTGTCTCTAGACAAACCCGTACGTGTCACTGAATCTTGTTCCAGAGCTGTGGGAAAGAACAGGACAGTTTTTGTCTGAAAAGGATTTTCATTTCAGTAACAGTGTTTTCATGGATGAGTATAGAGCCTAACAGAACAAATCTCAACAGAACCCATGGCTGGTACTGCAGTCAAGACAAAATCAGTGTGTACAAAAAAAAATTCTGCTCAGAATTCAGTTAGAAGTGCTTTTTACATCAGAGCCAGACCTGCACCCAGTGCAGAGAATGAGATCCAAAGCTGTATGCAGCTGAGGAGTGTTGGAATCTCACCTTAAATCCTCAGGGTTTGTCAATCCCCTCTTTTGATTTTCCTTCTTTGCGTCCAGTGTTGGGTCATCCAGGGTTTGGTCCTGAGGCTTTGCAGGACTATGATCTTGAAAATGCTGGTGCTCCTGTTCTCTTGACAATCAAGGAGATTACTGAAAATAATAACTGTATTTAAGAATCTGCTGGGTGATACAATATTGCATTATAATTCATCTGTAATAAATATAAATAATAATTTATTCCCAATTGCAGTATTTTAACTACTGATGTGACATGCAATTTAAGACCTTTCCTCGGGAAGTTTTAGAGTCTTTCTACTCTGCCTTTTGTTTTCAACAAACTCTTAGGAAATATGTGTGTTTCAGAGGCGTATTTCTCTATCAAATATGTCTACGCAGTTGAATTCCAGATTTTAAGTTAAATGTGGAAGGTTTGAGTAATGGCATAAATGACGTTTCCATAGGAAGCCATGAGGAAGAAAAGGTGTAGGATAAAGCCAGAGCAGGAAACTGGAGTTGCTTGGGCTTAAAGGTTAGTCTTAATTCTTCCTGAATACCTGCCTACAGCCAAGTTCCTCTTTCTTGTTCGGAAGCCCTCTAACTGCTGGGTGGGAGTAATAGCTTCCTGATGTCCCTTCCAGCTTGAATTAATCTACAGTCTTCCAGGTTTTGAATTAAGATAGTCTAAGGTTCCTCACATCCATCTGTGGATGTTATGGATTTCATAACTGAGAGCTTTTCTTCTTCACAGGGAGCCACCCAGTGTTTTTTCTCACTTGGTAGCAAGAAACATTTGGGAGTATCAACTAAGATTTCTTCTGGGACTGAAGTGGGTTGTTTCCAGCAGCTTTTTTTTATGTCTGTCTGCAAGGACCTCTGAAGAGATGTGGATTTTAATGGCAGCACTGTGATGTGTTGCCAGTTATCCCTCTTGGATTTGCCTCGTAGGCTATAGCTAGAGGAAGACATCTGTTTTATAGATTTCTCTTGTTTTCTTTACGTCTGAAATTCTGGTGTAGTGGCCTGACAGATTTTTGTTTGTCAACTACTGTGTCATCGTGGCACAGCTGTAGTTTTGTGCATCACTTCCATGAATATCAGCCAACGTTAAGGCTTCATGAGTAGTTTTAAGCGGAGAAAACTGGTTAAATGTCAGATTCACTTAATGTGTTTTGCCCAGAGGCAGAGCTAAAGTTGTATGAGTACAGGTCTTTGGAAACTCTGATGTACTTAACGTGTTTTGTTCCTTAGCTTTAATTTGTTACTGTTTGAATAATGTTGTTTCCAAGAAATTCCTGGTCAGGAATCTTATCTGTTCTTGTTTCTAGACTTTTCTTAAACAATTCTAATTTTATTATGTCTTGGAACTAGGAAATGTGTTTTGTTAGGTATAATGCATTTCAGAGTATGAGTGACAAGGAGGGATCTAAATGCATTCCACCGCAGTGTGGTGTGAGATTTTTGCATCCTCTTTAGAGAGGGCTCTAAAGCTTTCATTTCTTCCTGCTGAAAGCCTTTGCTTTCAGTTTGACTCAACTCTGGAGTAACTGGCCGAATGACAATTGTGAAAGAGATGTGGTCCAAGCTGGAAAATAAGGCTGACCAAGATTCTAACCTGTGATGGTGTAAAACCTTTTCTTTCTAGAAGATAATCTTTTTCTAAGATCCATAACAAAAGTGTAAATGAATCTCTGACGCTGGAAATGACAGAATGACCTTTAGGGAAATAAAAAAGAATTGGAGAGAGATGACTCATCTTCGGTGGATGTACAAAGTTTTCATTCTTGCTAGTCATTGCTATGGAATTTAAGGAAGCTCTCGTATTTATGCACTGCTGTTCATGTCAGATGTGGAGCTCTTGGACAGCAGGGAAGTGTACATAGCAATGGAAGTGTTAGTCCTTTGCACATGCAGCAGAAGGTAGTATCAAGCAAAGCTCTTTAGAGATGAGGGGGAAAAAATGGAGAAATAGGACTCGAGCCCCAAATGCTTCCACACATGTATTGCATCCATCCTGTCTTTAACGGTCTTAAAGAAACTGTGCAGAGGTTGCGAAGGGCTTTGAAAACCCCTATAGGATAGGCTTACTGGTTCTGCGTCAGATGTGAGCATCCGGACACAACCACTATTCAGGAAGGCCTCAGAGCTGATAAAGTGTACGGGAAAGCACCCTTTTCTTGTCTAAGTTCTTTCTCAGCTGTTACTAAGACCCATGAGAATATAGGGCGAGCTGCGCTTCAGTGTATTCGTGTGCTCCTAGGTGATGTCTGAATTGCTCCTGAGTTCTGTCCTGAGATGAAGTCAGCTGATTGTTGATCTGGAATCAGCTCTTCTTTGGCTCAGCAATCCAACTCTTCTTCCTGCATTAAGTTGCCCTGGCAGGGGCCATTGTTAAAGCAGACTGAACAGTGGGTATTGTACAGATTAGCATTAGCTTGGCCTGGGACAATCTCAGATATAGTGGAGTTTGTGTGAACTGGCTCACGTTTCTTACTGGTGGGAATGCTTTATGGATTACCCTTATCCCTGTGGTCCCTATGGTCCTTTTTAACTTTTGACATTGCTGACTCAGCCCTTTGCAGATGCTCTCCCAACCCCGTACCAGCATAATAACCAGTGCTGACTAGACAATCTTAGGTGTTGCTCTGCCTATGTTTAAACTGCTTGGAGAAGACTGATGCTTCCTTGTGCTGTTCAGAGGGTGAATTACCAGGGTGATTAGGTCTGATCAGATGCTGGCAAAAAGCCTGCCACCCTTATGGCAAGAAGTTTGGGAGGCAGGAGATCCAGATTATGTTGCTTTTGATCGTATTCCTCTTTGCTTATGTACATCGATCATTTTTATATGGTCAGATCAGTGATTGTTTTTTGGAGCTATCCCATGAATCAAGAACTTGCTTTTATCCACAGAGGCATCTCCAGAGGTACTGATTGAAACTGAATCTGTCATCTCAGCTACCATAATGATAATGAACCAATAATCACAGCTACCAAAAAAGGAGACCCTCTCTTATGCATGTAAATTTTGAGTGTCTCTATGGTCTCCCACAGATACAAGAAAGGATTCTAATGAAACCATTTTCAGTTCTTTATTTGCTTGTCTTCTACACACTGTGAGGCTGCCTTGACTGCTCTGAGCCAATGAGTAGCTACTGTGGTCCCACAGTCTGCTGGTTTTTTGTTTTTTTTTCTGAACACAATTCCCAACCACAGCCTGGTGCATTGGCTAGTTTGTGGTTTTCCTTCAAAGTCTGGACTCTGATGGAGTTGACCAGAGACTGGATGAGCTTAAAACTCATTTAATGATCCAAGAATAAACGTACAGGAAGAAACTGCTCATTACCTCATGGTCTATGTGGCTCTGGTATCATGGGACTTGCTAAGACTGCTTGCTCAGGGGGTGGAGGACAAGTAGCCAAGGAGCCTCCAGCCGCCAAGGCAGTCTGAAGGGCACAGAAGCCCTCTTCTGGCTGCCTCGGGTTCCTTGAGATGAGGATCATGATGGTGGAGATGCATTCAAATCCTTCTCAAAGTGTCTGTCGTGTTTTTCCCTGTCACATAGTATGTGGAGTAAAAACTTGTTGGAAGATGGAAAATCAAGTGACAAGCAACTGTAACTGGAAACATGAAATCTTTGATAGCCAAGGCAGGATTCTGTGAGGGAAAACAAGAGTTTCCCATATAGAGCCCTAACCTGTTTCATTGCTGAGTTTATCTTTTCCTGTTGCTCTAGTATCTGAACAGAAAACCGAAAACTACTCTCTATCGTAAATACCTCGATGGTTGTCATGGGGAGAGTTGTTTTTCTTGTTGTATGGTTTTTATTTTTTTTATGAAAACTCAATACAGTAAATTATGAAATGGTTTATCACGGTTGTTGTGACACACTTGTAAAAGCCAGTTTGACCTTCTTCAGTCGCCTGGCTTCAGGGCACAACTTTGCTGCTTCTTTCATTTTCCTTTCTGTCCCACAAGGCGCTGCCAGCTGGAGAGCCTCTAAGAGGCTGTGCTTGGCAAGTCAGGGGAGGCAGCGTCTGACAGCCTCCTGCTGTGGGATGGTTGAAGCATGACTGAACAAAGGAAAGAGCTTTCTTTCCTTGAACGGGTGCTCAGACTCTGAACGGTGCAAGTTAAGGTGGCAAAAGCATTTACATGCTTTGCACTTGCGTTCAGAGGCTTGCTGGGAGACCAGTGCTACTGGGAGTGTATGTCATGCTCCAGGTAAATGTTGTGGCAGGCTTGGCAGTAGGTTTTTGCTCTTATCTCTAAAAGGAGACTACCTCAGGGAGCTAGGTGACATAGTAGAGGCAGGTAATTGCAGCAAGGCATCACCTTCAAAACAGCAACTTGATGAAATGGCCTATATCCCACTGATGTGTATGTGTTACAAAGCTGCTTTCTAGTATTTTGCTTTTGAATTCTCAGTGCTTCAAAAACTCTAGACAATGTGAACACAAAGTAATCACTCGTTAGACTTAGGAATCCTGGAGCCAGCTATGCTGTCTGAGTTGCCTGCTCCAATTGCATAGCTATAATATTTCTTTTTTGTTGATGTTGTTGTTTTCTTTTGAAGGTAAGGAATGAGGAAGACTTTATTAAGAAACTGGACTGTAGTCCTGACCAGCATCTAAAGGTAGTGTCCATCTTTGGGAACACAGGGGATGGCAAGTCTCACACCCTTAACCACGCTTTCTTCTATGGCCGGGAAGTCTTCAAGACATCTCCAGCCCAAGAGTCCTGCACGGTCGGAGTCTGGGCAGCCTATGACCCTGTCCGCAAAGTGGTGGTAATTGATACAGAGGGCCTCCTGGGGGCCACCGTGAACCTCAGCCAGAGAACACGGCTGCTGCTGAAGGTCCTGGCCATCTCTGACCTTGTCATCTACCGTACTCGTGCTGACAGGCTCCACAATGATCTCTTCAAATTCCTTGGTGATGCCTCAGAGGCTTATTTAAAACATTTCACCAAGGAGCTAAAAGCTACCACAGCCCGGTGTGGCCTAGATGTTCCTCTGTCAACTTTGGGTCCAGGTGTCATCATCTTCCATGAGACTGTGTACACCAAGCTACTGGGCTCTGGTAAGTAGGCAGTAAAAAGTGACAAACTGATGTGCTAGATGCTATCAGTAGATTACCAGGTTGCTTTAAATATTCTGTGCTCTTTACTATCACGTAGAAGATGTGGTTTGAGTTTTGCTCTCAGTAGTTCCAGTCTGTGAGCCAGGCTGTGGCAACAGCAGAGTGTTCCATGATGGTGGACTATCCTAGATCAGCTAGAATAATCCTCTTAGCCAGCTGGGCTTTGGCACTGGCTGGTCATGATGGGAGTTCTGCCAGCCTTGGGAGGGGTCATAATGCATGATCCTGAGTGTGGGCAATACGTCAGGCAAAGGTGAAAATTGACATGCTGGGATTTTGGCGGGGATATGAAGGATCCTGTTGAAAAAAAAAAAAAAAAAAAAAAGAGAGGAGGGAGGGAAAAAAAAAAGGCAATACAAAAAGCCAGAATATATGCTGATACTAGGAAGAGAAAGAATAGTGAGACTGATGAATATCAATACTCACAGTACCTTCAGCCTACTCTTTCAAATTTCATGAGCCAGAGTGATTCTGAGGCTAGTATGAGGTTGGGACTGAGGTCGTGGTAGTGCAGAGCTGATGGTTTGACACTGTTTTCTCTGTGTGTATATTTGGTATGGACAAAGCAGCAGGCCTGGCACAGTATTATTTCTATCACTTTCAATGTTCTTTACCAGTGCTTTTAACTTAATTTGTGTTCTACTGGGTTATGCATATTTCAATTGTTTGTTTTGTTTGCATGCCTGAGTGAAATATCTCATATGTCAAGGCAGATTTTGTTTTTGGCTACACAGGGATGTCAGCTTCTTCTCCTGGGCCCACTTCTTCCTTATTTTAAAAGATACGATGAAACCTTTCTTCATTCATTCTGTCCATTTCTGATTCTTTGAGCAAAAGCCTTTATGAACTGGCTTGCAGTAAGCCTCAGTTCTGCCACCTGTGAACATCTGGGAGTCTTCTGTTGTGTAATACCACAGTAGCTCCCTGCTGGCCCACACTCTCATTTTGGCCTTTCTAACTGGTGAGATCTTGAGCTATTAGAACTTGAAATTTTATATGCTGATTATCTGAGTGCCTTTTTAATTATATTTAACTTACCTGCCATGGCAGTTCCTTTTGTAATGTAGCAATTTGTTTATTAACAATGGAGAATTTCATACAGTTGTTGAAATTAGCCATTTCATCAGGTCAGATTCAGTGACTCATAATGATCATTGCTCCTGTGTGAAAAGTCGGAGGAGTGGAAAAAAAAAAAAGAAAATAAATGTTTTCATGATCACTTTGATCATGGTAGAAATAGGAAAGGAAACTTATAATATGTGGATATGCAACAAGCTGCAACCATCCATCTTGACAGATAATTGCGAGATGAGCGTGATTATGGTTTCAGGACAGGGAAGAAGAGACCTTTGTTGTTCTGAAGTGTACAGCAGGTGCTTGACAGCAGGCAGAAGATGGTGGTCAGCTCTACGAGGTCTGAACTGTTGTGGCAGGTTATAAAGCGCTTTACCTTGTACCAAGGGTTGGTGGAGACTCAGTCTTCCTTGCTCATATAAGGTTCATGTCCTCCACTTAGCAGGTGCTGGGGCTTGCTATACTAAGTTACAATCTGGTGAAAAGAGCTAGCAAGTGTGCTGACATGGACTTGTGTTATATCATGTTATTAGTTGATTCTGTGTTTCCAAATCTAGATGTTCCAGTTTTACCTGTGAATTTGCAATCTCTATGAAACCTCGTCTTAGAATCTAAAGCTGCATATCAGAAAAGAGTCTGCTTTTGGAAACAGTTTTTGTTTTTCTTTCTCTACTTGTAAAATGTAATAGCTACATTCCAGATGCATTAGAAAAATTAATTAGGAGAGCTAGTGCAGTGTTGCATATGAAAACACTGTGCAATTTAAATATTATGTGTATTTTAAACCATCAGTTGTTTATATACTTCGTGATGCTTTTAAATACAGATCATCCTTCTGAAGTTCCTGAGAAGCTCATTCAAGATCGGTTTCGGAAGCTAAGCTGTTTTCCCGAGGCTTTCAGCTCAATCCATTACAAGGGAACAAGGACATACAATCCTCCAACAGATTTTTCTGGACTTAGGCGAGCTGTGGAGCAGCAGCTGGAGAACAATACAACTCGGTCACCTAGACAGCCTGGTGTTATCTACAAAGCATTAAAGGTAAGTCCTCTGGTTTGGAGATGAGTTCATCACGATCTTTATTCCTGTCACTGTTGCTGGTAATTGTTAGTTGCAGCTAATAAGGCTAGAGTAAGTGAACCAGTGTCATAGAATGGCAGATATCTGGAAATAAAGCATGTCTTTGAAGGTAATGATTTTGTGTAGGAACCAAATCGGTTAGATAGTTCTTACTTTAATAGAGCAAACAATAACAGTGAAAACAGCTAACAAAAAACAAGAACCACCCACCATAAGTGAGGGCCTGTGGTGTCAAGAAAAGTTGAAGAGCAAACCAAAACAAAAGCAAAAAAGTGAGCTGGGAAACTTACTGGAGAAGAAAAAACAGCGGATGCTGTGAATGGTGAGCATATAATGACAGTGATTTACGAACAGGAGGCCCAGAAAGAATTGTTGGTGAAATTCCTCAACACAAGGGGATAGAACGCAAATAACTTAGAGGGAGTTTATTGTTTGCAAAACATAACATTGAGCATAGTATAACCCAAGGGCTAGGAGGCAAAAAGGAGGAAGGAGATGTGTTAGTAGCTAGGAAACCAGATAGGATTAAGCCAAAGGTTGAATTGTTTCAGAATGCAGCATCAGATCAGAAGGCTGGTGAAAAGGAATTGGTGGAGAGAGCAGCTGGTGATTTACTTAGAAGGCTCACCTTGCCAGAGTGAGGAGGGATTTTCAGGTCTTAAAAATTTGCAGTTTGGCCTAAAGATATCCCCATATGCTGCCTGATTGGTGGCATATTTTTATTGGCCTGGAAAAGCATCCCTGTTAGCTGAGGATGGGGACACTGGAAGCATATCTGCAGAAGGTGACAGCCTTGGTGGCCTTTTGGCCACTGAAACAGATGATTCCAACTGTGTGGTATTTGAGTTAGCTGAAATGCAGAAGGAAGCATCAGGGTAGCATATACACAGTTCCTTGTGCTGCGAGCAGACAGGCTACAGGGGGAAAAACAGCTGGAATGGTTAACAAAACTGGAATTTCTAAGAACAAATTGCAATAATCAAGGAAGGAAATATCAGATACAGCTGCCAATGTACCTCAGTTTATGTTCGTTAAGATGGTTGCTGTGTTCACATCACTACTGAATACAAATTAACATTTTTGCTTTGCTTCTTGTGGGCATAGTGTTTGCTAGACAATCTTGGTCAATCCCCTGTAACTTTTGAATGCTTTGGCCAGTATTAGTCAAGCTTGAAGGAGATCTTAACAGTAATTGCCTTGAAGTTTTGTGAAATCAGAAAATAATCGCTTTGTCAATGCTTACATGTCTACTTGTTTTTGTCATAAGACCTAAAAAAACTGAAAAAGTTTTATATGCCAAGGCTAAGGTCTGGTGCTCCCAAGAAATGGGACAAATCCCTTTGTCTTGCTTTTGTAGTTTTACCAGCCTAGAGAAGAACAATTATTCAAACAGCCAGAGGAAAACTCAAGGCAGCAGTTTGAGCTGAGGGACAGAGAACATTTCCTCATGTTCTGTTTTCTAACATGTACATGGATCTTCAAAGTCTCCTGTAAGTTTCCACAATACTGGCTCCTCTTAGGGGCAATGGACTGGAGCTGAAATGCAGGGCTTCATCTGAACATCAGGAAACACATTTTCACTGTGAGGTTGACTGAGCAGTGGTACAGGTTGCCCAGAGACTGTGGAGTCTCCTCCTTGGAGATGTTCAAAAGCTGCCTGGACACAGTCTTGGGCACTCTGTTCTGGATGGCCCTGCCATCCATGTTTAATAGGATGACCTCTAGAGGTCTCTCCCAACTTCAACCAGTGAGTGTTTTAGAAGCATTCTGCTTATTTCAGTACAAGCACAAAATTGCCTCTCTTGCTTGGTTTCTGATCTTTGTCTTAGTTTCCAGGTTAGCAAGACAGAATTTCTTAGCTGTGTGCCCTCTCTCTGCCTCTGCTTCCAGAAGAATCACCCATTATTTTGCTGGGGAAAAATTTTTTGTAAAATGTTTGTATTCATTGCTCTCAGATCATTCCAGTTTCATCTATTCTTCTCTGTTTCACAGGCTCTAAGTGACCGGTTTAGTGGGGAAATACCTGATGACCAGATGGCTCATAGCTCTTTCTTTCCAGATGAATATTTCACATGTTCCTCTGTGTGTCTCAGCTGTGGGTAAGTGGATGACAAAGGCACCCTCATTCTTCTAGAAAATAGTGCTGCTCTGGTCACAGGAACTTTGTATTCTTCTGCTGTAGATGTTTTGACAATTGACATATCTGAGAACAGTACTTTGAGACAGAATTCTTCTGAGATTAGACACATGTTAATTGGATGGCTATTATTGCTGTGTCCCAGCTTCATATGATATGTGGCCTTTGCCTACTCTATTTTTGTGTATCGCTACAGACCTCTTCTGCCCATATCCTTTCCACAGTTGGTTCCTGAGTAACTTGACTGAGAACTGCACACAGGGCTTAAAAGAAAGAATGTCTAAGGAAATCCCCTGACACCTTCTACAGTGATTTCTTTTTTTATTAAATAGACAATATTAAGGTACGCATCATTACAGGACTAGACTGTGACTATTTCCAAGAGCAGCCCCAGCTTTGAGTAGAGCTTGGCTTGTAGCCCTGTGGAAAAAGCCTGGAGACTGAGCCAGCAAGAGTTTTGAGTCTGTAAAGTACTATAGCAGTACGATGTTACTATGGCTGAAGAAGAGTTCTCTCTCAAATATACTGTAGTGCTACGTTCATACTCTTGTATGTTTGTTAGAGAATTCCTAGCAGCTCTTAGGAAAGGCTGCAGTGTTAACGCTATTCTGGCCAATTTCCAAGCTTGGTTTGTCCTACTTAAAATTCTCTGTGAAATTTAAATTGGCTACAGTGATCATTTTCTGCACAACAGAACTGTTGTGTGGTGTTGCTTTGTACAGTGAAACAGCTGCTACAGCTCCTTCCAAATAGCCTGCCTTTCAGTGATAGGTATGTGACAGTGTTGCTTTATGTACAGTTGTTGGGGTTAGAACACCTATACAAATGCAAGACAGTAACATAAATGAACTCTTAGTGACATCTGTCCTGTATCTAACAGTATCAGCTCATGGGTTGCTCTTGTATACTCAGGTGTGGCTGTAAAAAGAGCATGAACCACACAAAAGAAGGAGTCCCTCATGAATCCAAAAGTCGATGTAGATACTCTCACCAGTATGACAACAGAGTCTATACTTGCAAGGTGAGTAGAGACAGCAACAGGGTCTGAAGAACAGAGAAGGAAAGGGTGCCTCAATGAATGAGGAACATCACAGGCATGGGCCTGTTTTCTTGTATTACTTTGAATGGGAGAGTTGCCCTAACTTTGACAAGAAAAATTAATTCCTGCTGAACTTGTATTTTTTGCTTAGGGATCATCACCATTACGAGTAACTGTCACCTTGCTAGCTAAATTGAGAGCCCACCTGCTCCAAACATGGGTGATATTAACCTTCTATGCACTGAATGCATTTATTCTCTTTACTTGCTTACACTCATTGCTTGGTATTAGGTAATTTTTCTATGGGATGTGTGCTAGATAAGGAAGATTTTTCGGCCATCATCGTGGTTTTTAGTACAGTAGAGATATTTACCAGATGTAATAACTGATAGTGGTTTCTTTCATAGGTTTTAATGAGCAGCCTCTTTGTTGTGGAGACCACTGTAAGCCAGTTGCATACTTTTTGTGGCGAAACAGCTGCAAAACCTGGTGTTGGGATTCCCAAGATTGCAGTTCTAATTGATCCTTTGTGTTATAGGCCTGTTATGAACGAGGAATGGAGGTTAGTGTGGTGCCAAAAACCTCTGCTTCCACTGACTCACCTTGGCTAGGCCTTGCCAAATATGCTTGGTCAGGGTGAGTACTGCAGTTAACATCTCTCTGCTGTCTGTTGCTTCTACCCTGCCTAGTGCCTTGGACTTCCACTGAGATCACCTGTCTTCCTTTAAATCCTCTCCTACAGATATGTGATTGAGTGCCCCAACTGTGGAGTGGTGTACCGCAGCCGACAGTACTGGTTTGGCAACCAAGATCCTGTAAATACTGTGGTGAGGACAGAAATTGAACATGTCTGGCCAGGGGTAAGTCTGGTTGCTGGATATTCTGTATCTAGCATGTATGGTGGTTATTCTGTACTTTGGAGAAAGTGGCTCAATGCTCATTAGAGCAGGTCCCTTAGAGCAGGTCTCTTGACTGTGTTGTTTAGACGAACCTTTGCAAGGGACTTCTCTCATTTTTTTTTGGCTGTCTAAAACTGGCACGTCAACCATTTCATGAATGCTTTGTATGAATATTACACCATTACAACTGTGTTTTGGAGTGGAGCTGGTGAAATTTTTATCATGCCTGCTCTCCAGTGTAATGGCAGAAGTGGGTAGTGGAGCCATCTGCTTTTGAAAAATCAGGTTTCCCTGATTTTATTCTCAAATTAATGCCTGCTTTATTCCAGACGGATGGCTTTCTGAAAGACAACAACAATGCAGCCCAGCGTTTATTGGATGGGATGAATTTCATGGCACAATCAGTATCTGAACTTAGCTTGGGACCCACAAAAGCTGTGACCTCCTGGTTGACAGACCAGATTGCCCCAGCTTACTGGAGACCCAACTCTCAGATCCTGGTAAATAGCAGCTGCTGTACTTTCATACTGTGGAGAAAAGCTTTGCACAGCTAAATTTTTTTCCTTATCTTTTTGCATTTTGTATATTCCAAATACTTCTTGTTTTACTGCACCAAGCCCTTGTCCTACAGTTTTGGAAAAACTGAATTGCTTTCAACTTTTCCCATTCTTAACTTAGCCAGAGGAAGCATGAACAGAGATTTTGCCCTGCCCTGCCATATAAACAGTTCTCTCTCTTCTTCTTGTTACCTCTTCTCTCAGCAGAATCACCATTTAAAAGTCCTAGCTAGCGTGAACTTGCTCTTAGAAGCAAAGAATATCTTAAATCTTGCTTTTGTGGTTGATGGTACTATTTTTGTAAGTGCAGAGATTTAACTCTGGTTTTATACCAGTTGCACAGTTCTGGACCCAATGATTGAACTGGAAAGAGATTCTCTGTGTCTTAAAGAAAACGGTTAACTTACCTCAGTGATAAAAGCCTTCCAAATTCTTACAACCCACTGAGACCTAGTACCTACCATTCAGCCTTACATGATGTGGCTGTGACTGAAGGGATCATAGCAACCTATTGGCTTATCTGCTGTATATACGCCTATCCGATCCACTTCCCTGAGGTCAAGATATGGGACTGATATCACACAAGTCTTACATGTAACTGTATTTATCACAATTTCAATTTGAGTAATGCCATCCTGGGATTCTGCTCTTTATTTTTCTGCTATGAGACCCTTACAGAAGATCAAGCTAACAGTTTTTCTTTCTACGTTGTCCTGATCAGAGTTGTAATAAGTGCAACACGCCTTTTAAAGATAATGACACTAAACATCACTGCCGGGCCTGTGGAGAGGGCTTCTGTGATGGCTGTTCTTCCAAGACCCGTCCTGTGCCTGAGCGAGGCTGGGGACCAGCACCAGTGCGCGTGTGTGACAACTGCTATGAAAACAGGGGCATCCAGTTAGGTAATTTTGAGTTGACTGTGACAGAATTATCCCTGGGTAATGGTCTGAAGTCTTTATCCTTGGCTCCTGGATCACAGTTTTCATTGGGTGTGAACAGCATAATTCAAGTTGGATTTGGCTTAGAGTTTTTAGCATTGAAGCTCAAGGGCTTGATGACTTTTGGCAGGAAGAGGACACTTGCAAGTTACCAGATATTTTACTTGCTGATTGAGTTACTTTCTAATTGGATCTTCGCTTCCTTTTCCCAACACCTGTTGATGGTGCAGAGTTGACATCAGAGCTGGTTCAGTAGTCTGTGTTTTGTACTTTTTTCTGAAATAAAAGTGAAAACTCTGCAATCAAAGATTGGGGATTTAGGCGATAAAGACTGAGGAGAGATCCCAAGCTCTCTCTTGGGTTTGCTGCTTTTGGGATTTTGCAATGCAAATGAATTGAAATTTGGCAGAAGTTGTGCTGGAAATAGATGCTGAGCCCTTTATTCTTGTGCCATGCAGATGTGGCTGAGCTGCCTTCAGATGAAGAAGGGGGGACGCTTATTGCCAGGAAGGTGGGGGAAGCTGTGCAGAACACTCTTGGAGCAGTGGTGACAGCCATGGACATTCCTTTAGGTGAGCTCTGCTCTCTTTTGATAAATCTTATGTCTAATCGATTTCAAGAGGTAAAACTTCAGGCTAAACTTCAAGATATTGTATGACACACTGGCACCTCCACCATGATACCACCATTGGTTGAGAGTTCTAGAGCTGATATTTCTCCTTGATTTTTGGCATGCTGTTTCTGCAGTCTCCCTGTGGTTCCAAGCTGTGTGTATGAACTGCAAATAATTCATGCTGCCCCGATGCATCTCTGCAGTGACCTACCAGTCAGTTCCATAAGGACTGGCCAATTAGGAAGCATTTTATCAGGTTTGGTTTTATTCCAGAGATGCAGAATGCCTTCAAGCGTGTTCATGGAAACTGCTGTCATTTGGTACTTCTGCTGGGGGAGTTGAGAATCGAGCTGTGCAAACTTGTAATAATGATAATGTGATCAGTAATGTGATCTTTAGTGATGGCCTTAGGACAGTGAGAGTTTGCTGCTCTTTCATGTGCTGGGTAGCAGTTCACGTTTGTCATCAAACAAACAATAAATGAATGAATATGAATGAAATGAATGAATAAAAGATTCATCTGAATCTTTTATTGTTGGAGTTTCCTCCTCCTCACTGCCCATATCATCACTTTGTTACTTTGCCTACAGTGTGTCCCACCATCAGCTGTGTGGGCTGTTCGTTGGCTAACTCAATGAAAGGAAGAGTAAATATCTTCCTCAGTTTAGATAGTACATGTGTTTCTGAATGTTTCACTGGATGACTCTATTTTCTTGGCCACAGTCAAAACTGAAGTTAGGAAAAAGCAACTGTCTCCACTTCTGAAAGAGTAAGGAAAGATGCCAGAACTTAAGGAAAAACAGTCTGTTCCTTTGAGGAGGGGCGGAATTACCCATTTGGGCTGTTCTGTCCATCTGTTACACTGAGGTAGTGTCTGTAGATCTTATTCCCCTTAATGGCAGTGTTATGACCTGCAGTGTGTGAAGATTTCCACCTTTGGCAGAGAAGGTATGGAGGTGTTCTTCATATGCTTATTTTCACAAATTTTTTCCCCCTGCCAATTCCTCTGTAGGTCTGGTAAAAGATGCTGCCCGACCTGCATACTGGGTACCAGACCATGAAATCCTGCACTGCCACAACTGCCGGAAGGAATTCAGCATCAAGCTCTCCAAACACCACTGTCGGGCCTGTGGCCAGGGATTCTGTGATGAGTGCTCACATGACCGCAGAGCAGTTCCTTCTCGTGGATGGGATCACCCAGTCCGAGTCTGCTTTAACTGCAATAAAAAGCCTGGTGACCTTTAACCCCAGGCTCATCTCCAGATCTTTGGAATTCCTTATGTTCTCAGGGTTACAAATGAAAATACTTGGTCTCCCTTTCACTTCTTAACCTGTTGCAGCCAGAGTGCATGTTTCCAGTCTCTGGCTTCCTCTCATGTATTATATCCATCTTGGAATGCTGGGAATGAACTTCAGTTCAGCCATTAGGTTTTAATCTGAAATTAACTGGGGAAGGGAAGGAGCTCCCTTGTAGATGAGCAAACCAAAATCCAGTATATTTAATTCCAATTTAACTATATATATCTATATATATGTGTAATTTAGCATATTAAGAATGCAGTTGGCTAATGAAGCTTTGAGTATTCCTAGTTCAAATGATGGATGATGGTGTTCCTTGCAATGTTGAATCAGACATACAGCCTTCTGATTCTTATTCCGGAACGTCATACTGACCATGATGCCATGTGAGGAAGGCTTGGATTCTGTGCTGCCAGGAAATCACAGGCATCTCCAATGCTGATGGTATGAATTGCACCTGGTAATTCAAGCAGCCCTGCATCTGGATGTGCCATGCTCCTGGCTGTTCATTAGGAAGTTTGTTTGGACTATGATATGAACAGTGGTCTTGCAGTGCAAGAGGTATTAAGTTGAATGACCCTCTGGTAGAGACCAGTAGAGCTTTTAAAGGTAAAGCAACTCATATGGCACAAGGCAAAGCATTCTGAGTGCGCTATTTCGACTTCAGTACCAGATCAAAAGGTAGCGGGGTTTTGCTCTCCCTGGCAATGTTCTCATATACTCAGGTTTTTGTTTTTTTTCAGGTTTGCCAGCTTGTTGCAATTAAGTTTTGTACGGAGCAGAACGAGAGAACAAGTTGTGTAGGCAATTCTGAGACAAGAAGTTTGATTTGCTTGGGTTGTGATTTTTCTTTTCTTTCCCCCCACTTTTGAAAAAGATCTCCGATTCTGTGGAACCTCTGGGTTCTCAGACGTGGTTGTGTAGAAACTGCACAGATTTGACATACTTTTTTTGTTTTTCTAATAATATGAGCTTACGAATCCACCTGGAAAGTGGAAACCTTTCTTCTTTGATCCTAGCAACTGGCACTCACTGGACTTCATCCTTTTATTAAAGGACCACATTGAATTCACTGATTTTTATTATCAAAACCACCACTTAACCTAATTAATACCGTCTTGTACTGTGGATTTGTGGTTCCAGTTATAAGAAGTAAGAGACCATTGTGGATTGAACTGCCTAAAATTCTTTGTCGTTGGCTTACATAGTCAAGAATACTTCCACCACAGGAGACTTGTCTCTTCTCGGAGTGGCTGGAGTTTGATGCAGTGTCCTGAAACTGTGGTATTTTTTCCCCAGCTTATTATTATTAAATGTGCTCTTCTGTAGATGAGTGCCCAACATCCTGTTTTAGGCCTGTATTATTAAATTAACTGCTATAAAAGACTTTATCTTCTGAACAAGCATTCTGACTTTTTCCTTGTAAGAAGTAGTTCTCACTTGTCTCTGAAAGAATGTACAGAGTGATTGCCCCTTCGCAACTACATCCAGCCTGCGCATGGAAGTAGACTTGAAGACTTCCAGGACACCTTCTGTACTGACCAAGTTTGCCGGGGACTATCTAACATTTTAGTAAGCAAACTGCCGTAAACTGACAGTTGCCCAAAGGAGGGCACGAGTAGGTAGAAGTCCTCTCTTTAAAACACGTTCTGCACATCCAGCATAATTCTGTGCTTCAGAGTCGTCTTATTATTTTAATGGGCGAGCAATGTGTTCTTGGTTTGTAGGCTGTGCCCTGTGTGCTATTTATGCATGAGCTTTTACTATCATGTTAATGCACAAAGAAAGCAGCCATGACATTCCTTGTATAAAATTGTTGGCATCTGTTTCAACACCTTGTCTGCTTTTGTTTTTCCATGTCACAAACAGATTTACTGCTCAGTCTAAGAGGAAATACTGCCTAAACGTTTTTAGTGTATATGCTACCTTAGTGATTTAGCAGCCTGAAGAATATGATCAGTTATCCTGAAGCTGAATTTTTTATACTGTTGCTCAATGAATCAAAAATTTTTTGCTGTGCTTAACCTGCAGCAGACTGAAATATTGAGAGGATTGTTTGGGTCTTTGTTTCTCAAAGTTAGGGGGAAAATATCTGAGAGGTTTAAGTTCACTGCAGTTTTCTGTAGACAAGAGCTTTTCCTTTTCCTTACTCTGCTTGTATTGGGTGCTAAGAGTAAACAGAGCATAGAATATGGCTATTAAATGGATTAACTATGTAAAGGGGATAGATGCATGTTTTAGTAGAGCCCAACCCCATGTGGTATTAACATGTTAGGATTATCAGGATTCTATAAGCAAAGGGCTCTAAACGGTGTCTTCGGACAGCAAGCTTCACGGGAAACTTAAAGTCAATACATCTGGGGTGATGTGGGGACCACTGAAGTATTTAACAGGGAAGCATCTTGTGCTTGGAGTGGGACTGCCTGAAGACAAAAGTTAACGCTAGCAGTAGAAACATTTGTCAGTTGTATTCATGAACTACTGGGAGAGAGGCTTTGCTTATGGAGATATTGGGAGTGCCTAACCAGAGTGAATCTTTGCAAACTGTCTGCACTTGACAGCAGCCTTTTTGGAGCACTGCAAAAGCCCAAATGTTTCATAATGCCATTCCTGTGTTATGAGACAGATCTGATACTTAAATGCAACTCCTGTGCAAGATGTGAAGACTGCAGGTTAGGATTAGCAAGATGCAACTGAGGAATGAAATCTAATGCTGGATGATAAGATCTTGTTTAGTTACAAGGGTAGGAATGGGAAAGGGTTGTTTTCCAGGAAATTTCCACAAGATCATTGTGTATCTCACCAAAGATGAATTAATGACTTACCATTGAATTCCCATCAGAGAGGATGGTAATGTGTCATTTGGATCGAATGGAGTTCACTGCAGTGTTTGTTCATCAGTAGCTAAAATGAATACGCTCTACTGGGAAGATAATGAATTCAATTGGCCTGGGATGTGGCACAATAAAAGCATGTTCTGAGTTATAGAATGATTAGACAGTCTGATGTAAACCTTTTGCCAGAAAAATGATGTCGGATTGGTTATTGGTAGATCAAACATCATCTGCACCTCTTCAGATTAGAAAATGCTCTGGAAAAAAACCAAAACATTAAAATAAGAATCATGCAAATTAAATGATGTGCAAAACAATCCTGAAAGCGTGCCCAAGGGAAAAACTAAGGACCACAAAACAGGACAGGATTTCTAGAGGGAGAAATGTCTGATATGATTGCTCTGATGGATTTGTTTCCATTATAGTTATCTACGCCAATTCAGCTCAAAGATTCACCTTCAAACACGTGGTGTGTTTCTGTCTCTTGGGAAGCAGATACGTGAGCTTCATACAGATGTGCATATTTTCAGTTAGAGTATCCACCTGAAAGCTTTGATCCAAACCTGGCTTACATGCCAGTTGTACCTGAGACTTGCAGCAAGAGAAGAAGCTGGCCAAACGGCAGAGCTGTGACGTGTAGCTGCTGCTGGGGTCTTGCACAAGAAAAATTACCTTTGTCTTCCTCCCTTTTATAGTTATTTTCTGTTGTATTCCCTGCTCGTTCATCCTCCTGCGCGGTTCCTCACAGGTCAGGTTGCACTTGCTGAAGTTTGCCAATATATCACATATGCTCCCCGTTGTGTCACTTGGGAATCGGACCTTTGGTTGTGTTCTGGTAAATGGGGTGATATCACTGGCTTTTGATGTCAGCAACAGTTTTTGTTGAAACGAACGCTCATCATGTTAGGTCTGCCTGGCATTCATGCTGGCTGCTTGTCTGCTATGGCTGTGCTGAGACATTCCCCACATTGATCTGGGGAGTCTGGGCTTGAACGTTGCAGGACTCTGGCTTCCCACCTGCTGATACAGACTTCTTCTCCTTTTGCTTCCAGTGTAACCATCCATAAGCAGATTTAAGTACTACTGTCTTAGATTTTGCAGCCTCTTGTTTTTGTATTTTGTTGTCAACTGATGTTTTCAGTTGATACAGTGTCACATATTGAGGCTTTGTCCTTGCATTTAATTTATCACTGATGGCTGTAATAGAATTTGGCACTAACAGATATGCCTTTGCCAGTAATCTGAGAACAGAGTGTGATTTGGGCAAGCGATCGAGCCGTCTGTTTTTTGTTCCCTATTGCTTTAGCTGAGCACTTTTTCTTGGGAAAGCAATGTCAACACGTATATTCTGTCAGCACAGCACATAGCTGCGTATGTCATAGAAGATTTTTGTTCGCAGTGCAGGCAGATCAACAATGAAATCACGGCAATGCCAAAATAAATAGAACTTACTATGAAGACTTTCAAAATCAGCAGTGTGCTGCGATAATCGGAAAGCTAATGTGGTATCAGAATGACAGAACTGTAGATAGGAAAGAAGCTGTTTGAACAAGAAAAGGCCAAGTGATCTTGATTATATTTTCATACTTCACCTACAATGTTTTCTCTGCTTTGTGCCATGGCTTCTGTTTTTTAAACATGAAGCTTGCTGTAAAATGCTTTAAACTATCCTTCCACCATCCACCATCCTTCAGCCCCTAGCTGTTCTCCCCAGAATCTTCTGTCTCGGAAATTCTTTTGGGTTGATGCTGACTGTTTGTTTCAGCTCAGAGAGAGTGCATGCAGGCAGTTACCAGCAGCTCAAGATTTGGGGACACAACCTGATTTGTCTGCTAACATAAATTTTATGGAAGGAGCTGTAAAGGGGCAGCTAGAGACTGTGCATTCTGGTGTAAATTCCCATCTCCTTGCAAGAAATGCTTTATTTTCTGGTGCTATTAGAATAGGTCACAGTTGAGATCAAAATGTAAAAATGCCAGAGTGGAATTTTGATTGTTAGCTTAATTTAGCCTTTTAATTTTGGCTTTAATCAGGATAGTAGAGGAGGGATGGCCATGAAGAAGCCACGTATTTCAGTGAATCAGGGACAACAGGAAGATAATCTCTTACTACTGCCCAGAAGACCCAAAAGTGAATGCCCTCCCTGCTTTAGGCACTTGAACTTAGAGAAGTGGAAGTGTTTCTACCTGTTAGATCTAAGCTCACTGTATGTGACCTGGAGGGTTTTTAAAGGGTGGAGAGAAATGACAACAGGAGCAACCTATATGGAAAAACAAGGCTAAGAGTGTGGCTTCTAAAACGATCATGGTGATGAGGGGCTGGCAATTTGCAAGTTTTTATCATATATTAAACTACTGCAGTGGAACAGGAAGGAACGGCATGGCAAGGCTGTTGTCCATGTCATACTTCTGCTCTTACTGCAAAAGATGGCCCAGTTCCTCTTCATCTCTCACATCCTGGAGGACTCCCACTAGCAAAAAAAAAAAAAAACAAAAACAACCCCTTTCTCTGAAGGGAGGGAACAAGGAAGATGCTGCTGCTCTTTCACCAAGGAGGCACAGAGCAGCTGGGTCCCATCCTGCCTTAAACTGGAGAGGGAGTTCCCGTCAGAGAGGAACTGCAGTAAAAGGCTGTACGCAACAGGTGGAAAGTAAAAAGCTTAGCTCAGCTGTAGAAAGAGTCAATAATGCCCTGTACTTTGGCTTGAGGGAGGTGACAAGTGCAGCATGACCTTGGTTTGCTAGGCCTTGTATTTTCTGTAGGAGCCTGCTGGAGCCTCACTGCATGGTGCTAAGCCCTTGAACTGCATAAACAATCTGGTGTTTGGCTGAACACAGGTAACTAGGATGTATGAAGCAATAGTAGCTAGTTCAGGACGCGAACATACTTCAATAGCTGTTTCTGGTAAGTTTTCTAGAGGAAGAGTTTTTCTTCCTCCTAAAATGTAGCATGTCTCCACTGAGAGCTCCTGGCGGCAGTGGGCTCTAGTGGGAGAAGCACAAAGATGCTCAGTGTTTGGGGATGTCAGTGATGTTCTTTGTCAGCCCTGAAGGTTTTTCCTCTATAACCTGTCAGTCAAGTGTGGTCCATGAGGAAAGCCTGGTTGTCCGCTCTGAGCTTTGCTGCAGTGAGCAAGAAGGACCAAATTGTGCCCGATGGATGAGACATACAACAGCTTAGCCTGGAGTGCAGAGTTGGCCTCTAAAGTTTTCTACTAGATCTCGTGCTTGCAGAGAACCTGAGGCAAAGAAATAGGGTATTTTGTTACTGGAGCTAGAGAGAGGGTGATGCAGGTTTATTTTTGTTAAGGTACCTTAGGGGCCTAGCTACTCCTGCATAATAAATAAATGGTTGATTTTAATACATCAACCAGTGCCTGCGTGCTGCTTGCTGTTTGTTACTGAAGCCAAATTACCTCTCTTTTTACTCTGCTTCCCCTCTTGTTTCATGCTGTTCTTGCAGGCTTCATTAGAAGCATTGGCTGCAAAAGCACTAGTTGGGTAAAAAATGGGTTTGGAGGGACATGTTCACGTTTGGTTCCTGGAAACAACAGAAGGCAAATGAGTATCTTTTTGTTTTGCTGGCTTTGGCTAAAAAGGAGCAAAGAAAATAAACTGTCTTTAGTTACATAAGATGCCTTTCTGCCACAGCTCTTAGCCTGTGTTTCCCACAGCAACTGGACATGATTACTGCAGGGTCTTGTTCTTGCAGAGCAGACCCTAGTGGTGCTAAGAACACTGAAGGGTTTAAATGCTATTTTGACATTCTGGAATTAGTTCTTCTGAAGGGAGTACATGATTATTGTGGTTTGCTACATGCAAATGTTTGAACCCCATATGTTTGCTAGCAAGAATATCAATATAGAGCATGTTCCTGCCCAACTCTGAGTTGACTGTCAGATGCAAACATCTGGAGTTTGCAGTGGTACGGGGTTAGTTACGGTTCTGTTTATGAACAGGTGCTTAGTTACAGCATATGTTATTAACTGAGCCAGTGCAAATACTTCTGAAACTTGTGCTGCATGTAGTAATTGCTGTGCATGCAGCAGAAAATGTCCTAAGTGGTCATAACAAGATAAGCTGCAGAATATGCTCTCAAATTGAAAAGCAAGGCAAGTGAGGAATTGGTGACCACACTAGCCAAGCTGGTCTCTTGCTTATCCAACATAGAACAACTGAGAAAAGCCCGCAAGTCAGTGTGAGGTTAGACTCATCATTTGATGGGAGCAGAGGACCCTTAGCTTTATAAACGTGTTCTGTAGAAAGAAGTGGCAGCACAGAGTGTGCTCTAAGCTGTATCTGCTCCCCTTTGTGAGGAAAGAATAAAATGCTCTGCAGATAAATGCTAAAGCCAGATGTATCGGGAGAGCAATAGCCGTCAAGAGAAGGGAAGCTGGCTGTTGACGGAATGCAAGGAAAATTTAGAGGATTTTGAACAAATACTTGAGGAAGAAACTGTGTTGAGCGTTTGCTGCGATTTATCTTGCATCTCAAATACCCTAGCAACACATCTTTCTTGTAGAATGTATTCATGCTGCTCCCATGAGGCCAGTTTTCCTGCTATAACTTTTTGTCTTCTGTATTGACTCACAGGTGAGAAAGTATAAAGGGAAGGAGATAACTGCAGAAAAATGAAGTGTATCGCGCAACAGGAGCTGCTGAGAGACAGTTTCCCAGAATAGCGTATTGCTTAGGCCTGAAGGTTGTGTGAAGATGGGAGAACTGAATGTGGAGCCCTGCAGGACCCTTTGTGACACCTCTGCATAATTCCCTTATCCAAGTTTACTTGAAAGGGGAAATGCATTGGAAACCAATGAGCAAACAAAAAAAATCTAAAAACTTCAGTCTAGGCTCAAGTTTGCATAGCATTTACAAAGGGAATCTTCTTCTGTTGGACTTGTGCTGCAGAGCTACTTGAACTCAGTTGCATTCTGGAGAAAGCCAAGCTGTAGACGCTCGTGAAGTGTGCTCAGTGAGCTCGGGTCACTAGCAGGGCTGCAGAGGGAGGGATAGGCTGCAACACTATGACTTCAGTGCATGCTTAGAAGGCTCATGCCACAAGCCGGTGGCCTCATTCCTGACAACTGTGAGTACTGTGCTCATACTGCAGCTTACACAGGCAGCCACTGGGGAAAAATCATTTTTTGTGACTGACTAAACAGCTTGCTTAACTGCAACTATTCCTTCTCCTCAGTTAGAGCTTAGGAGCTTTCCCTGTATATGCACCAGTGTGAGGTAGAGTGGAAATGATGGCCCATCATGATGAAGGTGGTAGGGTGCAGTTCCAAAAGCCAGATAACATTACACTACGCCTAGGATGGTGGTAAAGATTTTCCCTGAGTGCATGCTTAGCCTGCTGTGGCAGAACAGCAGCTCTTTAGGGTAATGCCAGTTATTATTATCCCTAACCTCTGCACGTATGTAGGGTGAAGGTCCTCCCTTTCTTGCTTCAGCTCGAAACTGTTTCTACCACTTGATGCCTTCCTGGCCTCCTTCTAGCATGCAGCTGACTCTGTGTTTGCAAGGATTTGAGAGAGCACCAGAGACAGCCAACAAGATATTAATCAGCATTCAGCTTTTATTAACTAAATGCCTGAGACGTATACAGCAAGATTTGCCAAACCTGCTGACAGAAATTCAGAATTTCCCAGGTAAAGCAGATGCAAACGTGGCATGTAGATATGCAACAACATGGTGATGTGTGTAAACATTCTCAAGTCTGGTATAGGCTAGCAGCATTGTATACTGGGTCAGAAGAGAGTATCAGTGGCGTCAGTTATAGGAGAAGTGGTAAAGATCCTGTTTGACAGCCATGAGCAAGCCAGGAACTCCTCGTCTACCTCCAAGTCTCGAAGAAAATACCACACTGGGAATAGCATCTTTGGAGGATGGGTGGGGAGAAGGAATGGTTCTAAGCAGAGAGGCATCTTGGAGACTCCAAATTCTGGTGTAGCAATCCTGACCAACTGGAAAGGAAGGACATCAGTGGTCAGCATCACACCAGAAATAATTTCTGTGGCTCTGCAAGATTTTCATCACAGTGGCTGAAGGTAGCATATGGGGGAGAAAACTTGACTGTTTCTAGACACCTTGCGGGCGAAGAGGAAAAAATATGCATTTCCTATTAGGCAATAAAAGGTATGGTAGGAGTGCTTTCCTTATTATCAAGCTTCTGAGCAAAACAAAGTGAAGAAAAACTCAGCCTGTTAAAATTATTGAATTTCTCTCATTATTCCACCACTTACTGAAAAATCCAAGGAGAAAAGATAACTATGTTTAAAGTGACCTTAAGAAACCGAGCCAAAGTATGAAGACTTAGGGATTTTGTTTCTTTTGTTATGTTTCCTTTTTGGAAAAAATATGCAGCTGCATATATTCATAACAAGCCCAAGCGAGAGACAATTTACAGGGAGTTCTCCTTACAAGCTTTGGTCCATTGCCACACTTCAGCATCAAAGAAACCTATACATGGTCTTTAGTCTCCATATAAAAATACTGCTTCAAGTATTCTGTTAATGCATTGCTTCTCTGACCTTCATTTTGAAGTATTTTCTTCTCTACTCTTAAACCACACTGGGGAAAGGATAAAGGGACTTTGAAAACAAAGTAGTTGAGAGCAACATGGGAATGATTACAGTAGGTGTGCATCTGTAACATCTCATTTTAGATTTCATAGTTGATTATAGTACATCTAAAGGCAAATTTCCGCTGAATTTTAAAGAATTACCAGCTTTACAACTTTCAACATCTGTACTTAAGAAACACTCCTCCAGGATAAGAAAATCACTGCCATGCACTTATAAGTAGAGGAGAAAAAGTCAATGCACCTGCTGTAAGAAGTCCTTCCTCCTCATTTACATGCAAAGGGAGAATAGCGTACTCATTGTGATGACCTTCATACTGTTTCACACACTTTGCTGTTCTCAGATCCCACAGTTTTATCTGCAAGTTAAAGAAATTGTTACAAAGAGCATGTGAACAGAGTAGAGATCGCTCAATTGTTGGTAAATAACTGGATCTTAGTAGTGAGGAGCAATGACCCAAGCGGGGAACTACCACCCAATTCCACACTACTCTGCAAAGAACCAGCATCCATCTTCAGGACTGGGGTAAGCACTCGTTATCGCCCAGATACTAAAAAGGACAGTATAGCCTAAAGATAATAAAACCATACCTTTCCAGCCATATCTGATGCCATAAGGTAGTGTTCCGCCTCAAGGAGGCGAATAGATGTAACCGCTGAGTCATGGAAGAGACGAATTGCTTTCCAGTTCTGGCCCTTTCGGTTGCGTTGACGTACATCAATGCTGAAAATTTCACCTGAACGGCAGCCATTGTACAGTGTTGGGGTCTGGAAGAATCCAAAAGAAAGAGGTATATTGTGTAACGTGTGAAAGGATGTACAAGTTCTTCAGAAATCACTTATGTCAAGGTTTTGAGTCTCTGGTGCATTTGTGAAATCATTAATGCAGGCGCTAAGAACCAGAATTTTTAGTACAGCATTCTTCAGCTAACTCATTAGCACCGTTCAAACCTCACATATTTACCTCCGTTGTAAAAGTTCAGACTAAGTTCTTGCTAACCTTGCTAACATAACAGCAGAATAGGAACTGGAATTCTCATGTTCCAATTTGACCCCTCTCCCTAAGTCTTTGTTTACAAGTCAATTAGAATTTTATAGCAGTTTTTTTCTCCTTGATGAAGACAGTAAACTGAGTGTTAATGAAATCAGGTCATTTGGCAAAAACAAAACAATTCTACAGTGCGTGATTGCCGTGCACTTTCTACTTCCATTATTTCCTTTTTATCTCTGAATATTCAACAAAAATTACCCCGCTGCCACAGACTGAAATCAGTTATTTTTTCATTGCTATTACACTGTGTGCCAGCATAGGACCATATCACCTCTGTTAAGGAAAAATAACTGTAGTCATAACCTGTACAACGTGATGAGTCCTATCACACCAGTACAGAAAGACCACTAATATCAGTGCTCTGAAAAAGAAAAAAAAAAAGAAAGGTGTATGATTCTTTGTACCTGGGTGGCAAACTGTTGTGCCAAGACATCACTGCTGGTTCCAAATGTCTGTCGATGCCCTGTCACTACGTTGGTCACAAGAACTCGTCGTGTCAGGCCTAAGGGAGATGTTACGTTTGTTTAGTTACGATTTGAGTAGCAGGTGGGAGACTTATGCAAGAAGTGTTTGCCAGAGATAAAAGTGGTTGCTAGCCTTGCAGATCACCTGTGCTGAAGCAGTTGTCTGCCTGTGGATTCAGGCACCAAGCACAGGACCAGGCCGTAGATATCTTGAAGCTGCACAGCATTCCAGGTCGATCTCCTAGGAGAAATGAACAACACATGGAACATTCATAAAATATAAGGACAGGATAATTCAGAAAGCTTCTCTGGACATTACTTTGAACATTATAATTAGAAGCAGAGACAATGTTAATATCCCTGCGCTACTCAAGATGCGGGAAACAAAAGTGGGTTTTCATGATTGTAAGCTTAGGACTTGCACTTCATCTGTCTATATACATATCTGAGAGGCTGTTAAAATTCTTCACAGCAAGAAAAAAATAGGGAAGAGAAAAATAACACTTGCACAAAGCAAGCCATTTTTGTAGACTTTAGAAGCTACAGTCTAGCTAAAGCCTAACTTCTAAGTTCTATTATAAGTTCTGTAAACAGTGAAGACAGCGAAGAATTGAAAAATAACCAACCACAAGAAAAACCAACCAAACCACCAAACCCATGCAGGAAAGGGAAAAAAAAAAAAAAAAAAAAGAAGGACAGACTGACTGGTACTGTCTTTTCTTTGATTGATTCTCCTGGGCTCTCCTGGGCTGTCTCTGTTTATAAAGCAGGTTTGAGTAAGTAACAATACTCTAGATTTGATTGTTGCTTGTGTGGCTCCTGCACAAGGTCTACCAACTCACATTCCTAAAGTGCTCAGTTTTCATTTACTTTATGGCATGTCTGCCATGATCTTACAGATATCAGACAGAACAGGAGACACATCTAAAACCATGTTTCAGATGGGTTAAGTTCTACTTTGCTCGCACTCTCTCTTCAGCTATTCTATTCTCTATTTCCCTCAAAACAAGAATTCAGGAGATTGCAGTAAGGCAAGACCCTTAGAAATACCTAAAACAGTCAACAGAAAATACTAGACAATACTTTGGCATAACTAGGGCACCTGACTGGTGCAGCTTTAAAATACTCTACAAAGCACACATGGCCTAGTAGCCATCCATCTTTAGTGACTTTTCAAGTTCACACTAACTCTATGCAACACTTCCCCTATCCCCCCTTTTTTCTTTCCCCCAAAGCTCCATAGATAGCTTAACATTAAACATTTAAAATGGGTCCACACTCTTCTAGCACAGACAAAGATCTGATCTATGTAAACTTAACTGATTACATCTGAATAGGACACCAGGTTAGACGACTGTACAGTATGTCCTGAAGCACAGCTGCTTCCCCCAAGAACATATAATATTTTTGTTCTATAAACATAGGATTCTCTGAATGAGTCATGCTTACACACAACTAAGAATGATATTTAGTACTGTACAAGGAGCCATGGGGTGAGACTTTTACCAGCTTTCCACCTATGATTAATCTACTGAGCACACTTGAGTAGCTACTATGACAAAGTATCCTGCAATGACACTGGATAGTCTATAAAGAAATCTGAGTATTTCTTGTGTGCAGCTTCTGTGTGTTAGTTAAAGGCCAAGCTACTCAAATGAATAATCTCAAATGTTTACTTTCAAGTGAGGTGTTCTCCTGCCAAAGTCAAGTACTACATCAGCAGCTGTTAAAAATAAACTAGAGCTTTGAATGCTGCTTGTTAATTAATTATCAAGGTAAGTTATTTAATCTGTTTGTTTCTTATTCTGCTCCAAACTTTCTACATTTTTTACGATAATACAACAGTCCCATCAACCACTGAAGTGTGGGCATGATTTGTACTCTCTGCATATCCTAACTGTCATCCAAAATTGGGGAGAAAACCCAACAACACCCTACCTGGGTTAGTGCTGCTGAACAATGATGCTGGAAGCAGACTGGCACAGCCTGGAGTTTCTGCAATTCCCATGAGACACAGCGTGCTGGAGTGAGTTAAGGAAAACAAAGATTTCTCCCTAAAATGGAAAAGGCTGCATAGTATTTATAGCTGGGAAGGGTAAGATGCTCTGACACAGCTGTTGCTCTCAATTCCCTTCAGTAACGTCTTCCAAGAATGTTATTGTGCTTTACACTTTACAGTTAGGTCTTGACACTTCCTTTCTTTCATAGGAATGAGCTAGAAAGAACTCCAATTTTAGTTTTTGTACTTTCACTACCAGAAAGATAAGGCTGAGAGAGATACTAAGGCATCTTTCTATAGATAGGAAAAAACTGCAGGACCTACATGGATCTTTCTTCTTATCTTTACGTGCTGATAACACTGCACTGATATAGAACTGTTTTGCATGGAGATGGGTTGGAGAAAGAGGTACTCATATTAAGGAATCAGGAGTCAATTTAGATTTCATTAAATACTACATAAAAATTATAGCAGGCATAAACTGGTTTTGAAAGCTGCTTGTCAAATTTGGTGGGTTAAATCTGTGACGTGACTTGGGGAAAGCACCAAATAAGCTAACTATCCCCAGCTCCTAACCATCTCTAAGCAAAATGAATTCCTGCCACCTTCTGGACCAGTTCTGAATTGTGTGGCTTTTCCCCCACGCCATGACATAGGTGTAAGCTTTTTTTCATTTTCTCTTTTACTAGTCACTTTTAATGGCACTTTAATAGCATTTCTGTTGCCTGCCTCCCACTTTTGAATCTCCTTTTGTTCCTCTCTTCTGTGACTCTGCATTGTCCATTGCTGCTTCCTCTGCTATACCATCAGCCTTCCTTTCCTTTTGAGACAAATCTGCAGAACGTGTTCTTAAAGTTGCAGAGCACAATGCCAATGAATTCCTGCCATTTTCATCTTACCTCAATCAATACGAGGATGGTTTACAATAGAAACCAACCAAACCCGCTTCAGAGTGTCCCACTTCTTAGAAGAGAAAGCTAGTTGCCATAAATCTCTCTTTTGTTGTTGCCCAATCAATTTCTAATCATTAGACCATTTTTGGTTTGGCATCTGTACTATTAATGGACTGGCAAGTCTCCAGGTCAGGCAAAGTAGTCTTTTGCCTTTTACTACGTGGGAACAATACTATATACATCTGTAACAGCACCATGCATCTGTCTTACAACATCCAGCAACTTCCAGCCTTTAAAAAATCTCCCCATTTTCCAGAAAGCAAGAGTTTTACAGTAGCTATATAAGAGGTCTTCCTGAAAGTCAACTGCTCTGTGCAGAATAGTCAAAACAGAACTGAAATTTTGCTTTTGTAAAAGGATATAAAACATGAGAGTCTGGATGAGTCAATGATGCCCAGCACACAGAATTCACCTTCAGACACAAGAAGACACACTATTTTTGTAGACCTCTTACTCAATTCATGAAGGGGTATTTCCATGCAAAGACAACATGAAACTATGCAGCGGGCACACTTCCATACCCCATGAAATAGCACAGCAGTGACATACAGGTATTTTATTTTAGCCTTATACCCCTCTTAGATGCACAGGAGAGAGGGCAGTATTGAGACGTCTGTTCAGGTACAGACTGAGGCATCAACCACGTCCTATTATTTAAAGGATCATCCTTAAAAGATCTGAGCATGAAGACATTACCAAAACCTGTTCTAAAGATTCTTCATGTTCAAGGATAAATACATTTTTCCAAAATTATTTTTAAGAAAGAAGCATACACACTGGTGTCTTTCTCAACACAGTTTTGTCAGTTATGGCTATGCACAGCTCTGAAGTAAGCACTATCCTTGGAAGGTGGTACTTCAGTGTGACCATCAGTTCCAATAGTAGCACAACTACTGGCACTCACACTATCAGAGACAAGTTTACTGCAATTTTGTGTTTACCCAAATATCACACTGCTAGATTCTTCCATTCTCTTCTACTAAACCCTTTCCCAGCCCTCATGCTTTTCACCTGTGCCTCCCAAGCAATAGTGTTTGTGAATATGACAACTGAAGGAAGCAGGAACAGAACACAGTACTTTGCGGTTTGTGAAGTAGAGGTTGTCATACATCTCCACAGTGAGAGACTCCTTCCCCAAACCACTGAGGTTGATGATGCCATATTTACATCCTCCATGTTCTACGTCATTCACAGTGAATATTCGCTCACAAGCAACATCTGCCTGTAAAACAGAAGCGTTGTTGCACTTAGTGGAAACTTACTGACAATAACGGCTTGAGGTGGCTGCATTATGTCTAAAAGGAAGAAATGTGTTAATTCTGATGCCTGTAACACCATCAACTTTCTATTCATCTTTAAAACAGTGGTCAACACCTCTTTTTATGAACACATAGAAAAAACATCAGCAAGAAAATTTTTAATCCTTAGCCAACAACACATACTGTCTCCGATTATACCAGACGCTTGCTCTGGTTAATTATTAAGCACAGACTGGTATCAGTAGAGGACTCATAGAAAGAAAGAAATATTATAAAAAGTGAATATGATATTCTTCTACACTGCACAACTATAGGAGATTCTCCTTGTGTCGGATCAAATCACAACAAAATGATGGTGCTATATTTCAACTTTTCTTTTGTGACAATAGATTTCCAGCTCCCTTTCAGCTCCAGCTATCCATGCAGTGCTCTGTTTCGCTCTCCTGCAGATCTTTCTACATGGACAAATGGAAGCTACTTGCTCCAGTTATCTCTCCTGTATACACAATGCAAACAAAAAACAGTAGAAACTGCCTTTATAGCATGAGATGTAAAATCATTACTGATGATTATACAGAATCTCTAGACCACAAGGTGGTTGCTCCCCAAATTCCTCTTTCATTTTCCTAGTTTTCCCATTCAAAAAGCCACCGCAGTAATTATCCACTTGATTCCTGTTTGTTCCCAATAGAATATACTGGTCAGCTCTGAAAATCACTTACATATCCAATCTTTTCATCATTTTCCTCTCCAGGAAAGGAACAGTTTCTTCCTACCCGTTTAAAAACTACTTAGCTCATATTTTGAGAACTGACACAATGGGGACAATGCATATTTGACAGCAAAATTTGATCTATGAGGTTTGATTAAAAGATCCTCAATTTTCACTGAAGACAGGCTCTTTTTGACCTAAAGATTTATCAGTTCTCGTAACATACCACAATTATTTTAAAATTGTTGGTTCCAGCAACCGAGGAATCTGGACTGTGAATTTCTATCTTCCTCCTCTGCATGCAGTTCACTTTTAGTTCATGGACCAGCCTGTAAAAGCAGTTGGGGAGGGAGAAGGGAAAGAACTTGGGTAAGTCTAGGTTAAATGCCAATGAAAAGAATTCTGGATAAGATAGCCAGAACTGCTTCTTAATCACATAAGATAAAATGCCTGCAAACTAGCACGCTACAATTCGCTCATATATCCCACAGAACCGCACAGCCTCTGTGCATCTTCCACATTCACGGTATTTCGTTCCATCATTGAGAACCCCCGTACACCTTCAGTAGCAGGAACACAGCAAGCCGCTAACTTGCTTTCTACACTGTTATTGAATCCGAACACAGAGATTCTAACCTGGGGGAAAACGTCCCTGTCAGCCCAAGGGCGTTAAAGAAATGCTACACTGTATTCAAACAGAACAATGTAGCCAACGACCACACGCTGAAAGAAATGGGAAGTGTTAAACCCCAATCATCTGAGACAGGGAAGCATCTTTCACATTTGAATTCTCATCACTTTAGAAAATACATTATTAAAAAATACTGCTTTTTTGTCAGAATAAATAATGTTACTCTTTCCTTAGTGGAAGAGTGAGAATTGCAAACAAACAAAACTGACAGCAATGGTTGTACTGACAGCAGAACTCGATATGGCAGACAGAAAACAATTCAACTCATCGTACCTGCAATAACTTGTGGAGCTGAGTAAACCCAGCTGCCTTTTCTGTAATAGCACAGATGAGTTCAGTCCAGCCCTTGCTGTTTTCTGGAATAGAACAGGATGAAAATGTACTCAGTTATTTGCTTGTGTATGATTCAAACATGGCCATGGGTCTTTGATGTTCAGGATATTTGGGTAACTTTTTCCTCTAGCCTGTGTATAATAATGTTTTAGGTCTACAAAGCACATTCAAACACCATCTCCCTGGTCTGCTAAAGTACAGATAGCTCTTGTTTCTGCTTGATGCCATCAGTGGTACCACCTTGAGGTGTGAAATCACTTTTCACTCTAACACGCTAAATCTGATTACATAGCAAAATTCTATTACTGCAGGACTACTATTAACCGCATGTCTTACAGCACTGTGAAACAACTTTTCCATTCATCCCTTTTTAAGATTTCATGTGAACAGCTCATAAATACTAGGGAGAGCAAAGGATAGAAAGCTACGTAGAATTATAGAATAACAAACCTTTTCCTCAGGGTTTAGGCATACAAATGTACAGAAAGACTCCAACTGAAATCCCACTTTGCCAGTTCAAAGCAGGGATTTGAAACCAGGTACTCAATGTCATGACTCAAGTATAACTGTTAGACAAATTGCTATTCTGAGAGTTTGTCCCTTTACAAGCTTTTTTTTGTGTTTGCTCAGTGACTTGCTTTCCCTCCTGTGTGAAACAACCAAACAAGAGACTTCAAGAACCATAAATTCTCAACAAAAAGAATTTTTTTGTTTCTTCAGACAGCTTATGGGATTGTACCATAGGAAAAAACTGAAGGACTTCAGCTCGTCATCTGCCCCAAGACAGAGCACGCTAAAGGCTAATTACAATCTTTTTCAGAACATACCCTCTTTTGTTGTTCTTCCTCTTCTAAGAGTCTCAGTCTTTTACTCTCCATTGCCTTGTACTGAATGCTTTCCTTGGTGAGTGGGTTGTAGTTATTATGTCCAGACAGTAGGCGAAAGTAGCGGTTTTTTTCTGGGTCATAGTAAAACCCTGGCAGTTCTTAAGAAAGTGGCAAAAAAAAAAAAGAAAAAAGAAAATCAGTCAGACAACCAACTTTATTTATGTATTACTCTTTGACATCCTACATCTTCATGGAAATGTCAGTCACACAGCTCAAAGTTTGCCCCCTGGTGGTCCCATGGATGCTACAGAGACTGGGAACAGATGGCATCCACTTAAAGGAAAAAAGTTTGTAGTTTGCAACTGCAATGCTGTTACACAGATACAGAAGGGATGCTACCAATGACCAAAGTGAATTTCACACAGATTTCACACTTCAGAGAAGCAGAAAGGAGAGGTTTTGCTGTGTAACAAAAATGACCTTTCTTTATGCATCAATCACAAGGGGCTGCTCTAGGATACGGCTACTTAGAGCAGTCCCAAGCAAACAAGGCAACTAAGTACCACCCAAACCAAATACAAAGCAATTCGCTGCTTGGAACAAACCACTTCTTCACCACCACCAAGGGGAGACCTTGACATAAGCAAGAGTACAATTAGACAACATACAGGGGCTCCTCCCAAAGAGGATCTGAGGATAGAATCATTCGGTTTTAGTGCTTCAGTGCTCAGGTAAATTCACACAGACACACACAGACAGGACGCTGTCTCAAGACAAAGAATTTTACTTCAGAAAAGGTGAATATTAATGTCTTCAAGAACTTTTATTTAAACCTTTATCTACTACTACAAATTGCATTTGAGGTTACTTGCAATTCAGCTCATTGTCATCATCCCTTATGTTTCAGCCTGGCAACAAATAACTAAGCTGTATTTGCCTCAACAAAAACATACAGTTAGTGACTGTTATCAGCAAGGTGGATAAAAACACACTGCTTTAGTGCACTGAATCAGCTCACACAGCAATACATGTTTTGGATTATATGTATTATTTCCTAACAGGCTCACAAACTCTTGATCAGAAAAGGGTGATATACTCCGGCTTTGATTGTTGCTAAGAGGTTACAGAGCCAGCGGTGTTTCAGGACTCTCCTACTGTGGGGATACGCATGTTCCCACAGGCTCAGCTTTTCCTAGCGATGTTTAATGAGTCAAAAAACCAGAATGCAAATGGGACATCATCTTCAGAAGCACTGCTACTGTATCAAGTCTGGTTCTGCCAGCTGACTCCCTAGTAATGAATGAACAGGTCATTTAACCAGATCTTCCGTCTTACAGATGACAAATATACTGAAGGCATAGAAATGCATTCGTGGCTTTTTTCCCCCCAAAGTGGTAGATAAATATGTCTTTTAAAAGGCTGGATAATTCAATCTACATTAATATATTTTTTATATGCGGTCTTATTTTCTTTGCTTATTTAATGTTTTTATTGAAAGAAGTATTTTATAATATCTTCAATGCAGATACAAAGGAAACAAAGTTAGTATTCTTCCCCAAACACTGATTTTAAGAGATAGAAATATTTCTTTTCAGTTTGTATCAGCTTGGCTGAGCACACAAGTTTTCATGTAAAAGATGGATTCGTGGGCCCAAAAGTATATTTTGTCCTGCTTTCCAGATTTTCACTTACTACATCTTTTTCGATCACCTTTTCAGCTATTATTTTTCTCTGCAAACTTTCCTGCTTACTTTCATTCTCTAACACGATACTATTAACACACCCGCTACTATGTTTTTCATACAGTCAACATACAGACGCTGACTTCTGACCTGTAAATGGCATCTCTTACCTGGTACTGCAGAGTTCTGTGTTGAACTGGAAGAAGGATTTCCACTGCAGCTGGGGCCTGGATGCACTGGGCTTTGTGCTTCCTTTTCTTCGGGCCTAAAAAAATCGTATTGCCTTCAAGACAGACTCACAGTTGTCCTACACTTCTCTTCTGCAAAGCCTCTTCAGAATAGATTGCTAGTCACATTAATACAGCACTATTTTTCAGGTAAGCACACTCTGTATATCACTGTACACTAACCAATAGAAAAGGAACAGTAAAAGTATTCAGCCTGAAAACTTCTCACAAACACTAAAGATAATAGCATCTTATACAGCTTAACTATTACTAAAACATTAGACAGAGCTACTGATCCTGTATGTCTCTAACTCTTTTAAGAAAAAGATGAATTCTGGACATGTTACCATGATCCCTGCTTAAAAGAAAAGCCCATCTTGGTAACTCTTTACAGCTTAAAGTAAATGAGAAAAGCATGGGTAAAACAGTGATGACAGGTCAAAAACATTTTGCCATTCCCTTCATAACACGAAGTTCACTGATGAGGTTCAGAAACACGTAAGCCAAACAAAACCTTAAGGAAAACTTTAAGACAGAAAAATCTCTACTTTTGTAATAAATACCACAGTAAAGAGGGTAATTGCACCTTTCACCTTTTAGAAGCCATTTAAACAGGCACATTAAGCACTGATGAGTAAAACTCCTTCAGGATGTCTTCTGACTCACCTGTGTAATGTCTACCTTTTAAGACAAGTCACCCTAAAAGCATTAGGCCAAAATGTTTTTCACTAGTCAGACATTATTAGAAACAAAATGAGTACCGAATTCAGCTTCTAAAACCAGCTCTACTGCTGTTCAGCTATTCAAGCGTTAAATTTTTAAAGAACGTAATCAACCTCCAGGGGAGAAAAAATACACCCAACCGACCTCATTAATAAAGTACACTTCTATTCTACATTCACTGAATTAGGGGACATTTTCACTTCTAACCTTTTACCCAACCAGAGCTAAAGGAGCAACTCGTGCGTATGCATCTCTTTCTCTAAAGCTGTGAGCAAGCGATACATTTCCGGAACGCTACGCGCTTCCACCGCCAGTACCCAGCAGTGGGCCATTCCCGCAGAGCACAGTAGAAGCGCCGTCCTCCAGACGCTGAGGACAGCCCGCCCCGGCCCGGCCCGCACTCGCCTGTCGCTGTAGTGACTGCCATTGGGTCTCTCGCTCCGAGGGGGGCGGTGGCAGCGCCTGCGGTAGCCCCACCCTCGCTTCTCTTTGCCTCCCCCGTGGCTTCTCCCCATTTCTGTCCGTAAGCCAAACGCCGGTCCGTACTTCAGAGCTTTGTGCCTGGAAGGGCCCGGCCGCAGCCCCCTCACTTCCTGCGAGAGGACAGAAGCGCTGACACAGCCCGGGCGGCGGAGCATCTCCCAGCGGGCAGGGCAGGGCAGCGCCGCGGGCCCTCCTGATCGGAGCACGCTACGGCCGGCACCGCTCCTGCGAGCACCGAGTCACCGCCCGCTGCGTCTCCACGTGGCGCTCACGTCCACCGCCACTGCGCTAAGCGCGACCTCGGAGGCAGCTTCCGAGCTCTCCTGCATAACGCGCTCGGGAGAGCGGGTCAGAACGCGGGACTGCCGGCGGCCTGCTGCCTCCCGCCCGGGCCCAGGCCCTGCGCCACTGCACCGGGCCTCAGCCGGAGGGACTTCCTGGCAGCCGGCGGGCGGAGGCTCACACCCGCGGATCTGCGAGGGACGGGTCATCCAAGCCGTGCCCTGAAGCGGGACAACGGCCAACCGCCCCCCGCCGCCCCTCACCGACATCACTCCTCACCGCTTCCACCGGAGCGCCAGAGCTCGACCCGACACGCGCGTCTGATTGGCCCTCGCGGATTACCTGCCGCTTGATGGACAGCTCCCTCATCGAATAGCAGAGGGCCCGGCCGCCGCGTGACACCCGCCGCTCGCGCGGAGGGGCGGGGACACAGGGGCTGTTGGGCGGGAAAGCGTATAAAAGCTGCTCGGCGGGCTAGGGCGCCTCTTAGGTGGTGGAGTTGCTGTGGATGGGTTTGGTGGGGCTTCTTGTATCCCGTAGTGTATCTCTAGACACCTCTTAATGCTGAAATATTGTTTTGAGCCTTTTGCTATTAGTCAGAAAGCGTTTAGCTGAGTGGTGTTATCAGAGCTAGGAAAGCACGCAGCAAGTGTGTGAGGGGGCAGAAAGCGGCAGGGTGGGCTCTGGGCACCTCCACCGGTCAGCGACAGCCGAGGGGCCACGGGGCTTGCGGTTGTGGCTGCCGTTGCTTCGTGTTCGCTGTAAGGCAACTTCGCTCTGCTAAAGCTTTTCTTAACGCCGGGTTTGTGTAGCGGCCTTCCTCTTCCCCCTGCTGCTGTAAGGCAAAACGTTAAAAAACCGCGTGGTGCTGGTGTTCGTCCCTTTAGTGGAGGGCTGCTGGTACTGCAAAATGCAACTCATGCGAAATCCAACTAACCAGAAAACTCCAAAACAACTGGAAAAACAGTGCATTGGCTGTTTTCCTCCCAAATAACAATAATAAAAAAAAAAAAAGTAGGTCTTAAAGGCTGTGAGTCCTGGAGCTGCTCAGCCTAGGGAAGAGAAGACAACACTGAAAGGGGAGATTCTCGATGCTTACAGATATCTAATGGGTGGGGCCAGGCTCTTGGTGGTGCCCAGTGACAGGACAAGGAGCAATGGGCATAAACTGCAACACAGGAAGTTCCATCTGAACGTGAGGGAAAAAAAGTTCTTTGCTGTGAGGATGCAGAGCAAGGGAACAGGCAGCCTTGAGAGGCTGTAGTGTCTCCTGTGGCAATACTCAGAACCCTCCTGGATGCTTTCCCATGTGACCTGCTATAGCAGAGGTTGGAGTGGTGGATCTCCAGGGGTCCCTTCCAACCCCTATTGTTCTGTTTTTGTCACTTTGAAATTTTAAATATGTAATATCCAATTCTGGGAAAATGAGTGATACAGTTTTATTTGTTCCTCTGAAAGTTTAGGCCTCCTGCAAAGCTTACCGTGTGTACTTGTCATGAGGGTAACTTTGAGATGCTCTTTCAATCTGTCCCTTACTCATCTGGTCTATGTTTTAAGTTAATTGAAGTTTAAGTTCCCAAAATGTATGGAGTTAAGTGGCCAAACAAAGCACGCTTTTAAGGATGGGAACAGGTGGAAAGCTTATGTGCAGCCTGTATAGTTTGTGAGCACTATTTCTTTGCCCTTAAAAGGCAGATGGTCAGCATGGTCTGGTTCTGAGGCATCTTTTCATTGGTTATGCCTGTTTTTCATAGCAGCGATACTGATTTTCAGCTTTCACAAAGTAGTTCTGAACTTCGTGCAACAGCAGGAGTAGAATAGAAGACCCTGTAGATATTTGCATGAGCATCCCTCACTGTGAGCCAATCTGTCAATCTAATACTGCAGCTGGTGAAGACTGAATCCAGAATGGTTTATGTGGTATTGATACTTGATGTAAATTTTGTGCTTGATACACCGGTAAACAGGAGTCCAGGTAATACCATTCTCCCTATTGTTTCCTGGCTTGTAGGTAGTAATTCAGAATGTCAAGCATTTTAGAAATAGTGTTTCTTATATCTTTTTGTGCTGTTGGCTTGGTTTAAGCTTTTTAATTTCTGATGCCTGTGAGCAATGCTGAAGTTCTGTGACGAATGTGCTGTTGGTAAGCTGTGAGTTTGACTCCACTGAAGTAAAATTTCCATCGGGGGGAAGTATGTTAAATGATCTGTTTTCTCACTTGTATTGCAAGCTTTTTATGGAAGCTTGTGCACATGAATAGACTGAAAGAGATTACAGAGGTCACTGGATTGCTCTCTGTGTCTATATATGTGTGTAAATAAAGTATATAAAGAAAAATTCTCCCTCTACGCATGCACATACCACACTTCCATTGGTCCTTAGCAGTCATTTGTCTGATCTGTGTTATTAAGACCTCTTTTTTATTAAATCATTACCTAGTATGTTTTTCTGATCTGTTACCTGAATGCTTATTGCTGCAGTTTGAATCACTGCTGTTTTTTCCTCTGCCTTTCATGGATATAGACAACAATTTATTCCCTTTATCTTTACAACTGTGTTGCATATTTGGAAATCAATGATGGTGTCCCACTGAAGTCTCTAGATTAAACAGCAGCTAAAGAATGCCAATTCCTTTGGGTATTACAGATAACAACTTCTAGGTTCAATCATTATTGCTTACTCTTGTATCCTTATGGTGGGGAACACAAGTTCCCTTGAACTGTGTTCCTAAAATTTGGGCATATTACTGAGATTTTCCTAGTTCTGAGGGTGTTACAGGCTGTACTCGAGTATATGAGAGTTGCATTTATGGTGGTGCAACAGTGTGAATTTCCATGAAGCTTAATAACTGAAAAGGATGGGGGGAATTTCAGCCTGAGAATTGCTGCATGTTCAGTTATTTCCATTTTGGGTGGGTGTAATTGGCAGTTGTTGCCGTGCACCTGGCAACCCATGTTCTTTTAGCTCTGCTCCTGTGCTGAATATCGGGTGAAGCCCACCCGGGCCAAAGAACTGCACGTGCATACCAATTTGGCAAGCAGTAAAATGGCGTTTATTGCGTTGTGCGATTTACCTATATACCTATGCCCCTTCGTCTACGCCCCCCTTATGCATATATTAATCCTTCGTCATTAAGAGAGGGGGTCCTGCCACGTCACATCCCGAATCCTCGCTGTCGCCTACTACAACAGGCAGTGCCTGGGCTGGTTGCCATTGAGTGCTGCTCTTCTCAGGACAGGTCTTGGACTGGACTGCAGAATGCAAGTTCTGTCCCTCATTTGCTGTGGTTGTATTTTCTGGGTAGTCCATTAAACACATGCATGTAGGGCTATGCTTTGGTTATTTTCTAGTAAAATTTGAAATATAATTGTAAATTGTGTTAGAATATTATAAAACAAGCAAACAAAGAGCAACAGCAAGAAGAAAACAAGCACACTTTGCTAATCACGCAGGGATTTGTGCTTCAGACACTGGGTTAGGGTTGTTGCAGGTCAGTGTGCTGCCACTCAGCTGAGCTGCAATACCTGTACCTGGGTCCATTTTAGCACACATGAAAACTGTAATTACTTCGTGCAAACTTGGTGCTGAGGATTAAGCTGTATGTTTTATCTTGTACTTGTTGTGAGCTAAATCCTGCGCTTTCTGCCAGTTAGAACTTAGCTTACACAAAGCAACTCAGTAAGCTTCAGTAACTGGAATATGCACAGGGCCCCATTAAATGATTGTAAAGTGAAGTCGAAAGCAGGAGTCTGTCTAACAGCACAACTTAGCCTTAGTTTAATTCCAGTGAAATAAGAGCAGTTATATTAAGATCCTATGTAACCTTGTATGCTTCGTACCTTGGGAGCTGCGATAGCCCTGCAGTGACACCATGCAGAGCTTTAGACGTTTTTGCTTATAAAAGTTGCTGCTTGACTTTATTTTCGTTCTCAGAATATTCTGTTGTTCCACAGGGATGCTCTGCTGTTGGTGCTGAAAATCATTTTTGGGATCTCCTGCATCAGGTCATGAAAGAAGGAACAAATGCTGTTCCATTCACGGATTTTAAGGTGATGAATCATTACAGTTTTTGTAAGTACAAATAGCTTGCTGCACTTATTTTTAAATTTCAAGCTCCCAGAGCAGTCTTGATGATCTTTGAGGTGCAGCTCTGCCAGGGTCTGCTTGGTGGCATACAAATAAGGAAGAAGATCTGATCAGGCCCACCAGAGAGCAGCAGTGCACTTAGGCAAAACTGCTTTCTCTCAGCTCTGAGGGGTACTTCGCTAAGACCTCTTTTGTAGCGAGTATTGAATTTCTATAAAAATCAATTTAAGAAGCGAAAGTACACCAGGAAATTCCTTTGCAATGCTGCTTAGGGTGTATTTATTTGTATTTATAACTCTTAAGTCCTGGGGTACTGATGTTACTTATTTGATTATTTGAGTTCTCCCCGAGTAAGAGGGTAAAATTTTTCTCCTGAGGTATCAGCTTTGTCTCCTCTAAAGGTTGTGAAAAAAACTTGAAAAATTGGCAAATGAAAATGGACTTTCACGGTCTGTCATTGAATTAGCTAAGAGTAAGTGTTTATTTCAGTGTGGGGTTCTTTTTTTTTTTTTATATACAGTACTTCTGGCTTTTAGTATGGCAAGGAATTCTTGTATGCCAATGAGCGACTCCTGGCAACTTTGTCTATCAGCTCTTAGTATTTCATACCTGTATATATGATTATTGTTTAAGTTACTAGTTGATACAAATTCAGACTGTGCTCTGAGACTATCCGCAGTGTCTTCCTTTCAGGTATTCTTAGCAGACTCTGATCAGACCTTGCCTTCTTTTTGGTGCAGTTGGAACTGTTCAGATATACTTCACTGAGTGGAGTATTCTATTGATTAATGAATTTAGCTTTTTTTTTTTTTCTTTTTTTTCCCTGCAGGGTTAAAGAGAATAAAAAGTCTTAATGTTACTTTATGTAAAACTTATTCAAAAGTAGGACTTTATTATTACCTAGGCGCTTGGGAATGTTTAACTGAAAGACATTTAGGTCCTATTCATACTTTTGATTACTTTAGTGGAGGGACTTCGTGACTTTTGGCTTTACAAGGTGATTTATTGTAGATTATGCAAGCATAAGTAGTTACCAACGAATTATGTTGGCAAAAATTGAGCTGTGGTATTATAGTTACCATGGAATAGGCCAGCATGTTCCAGGAGATGGTCTCTGGTAAAAGCCCATCTCTCAGATGTCATCTTCACTTGTCATTTTTCTCCTGTGGGAAGCACAAGTGAGTGGGCTGTGTTTGCTACCTCAGCAGCTGCAAATCACTTGTGTGTCTGCACAGCCCAGTGCAGAGCTGTGTTGCTGCTGCTGCCACTTGGAGCTGCGCAGAGGAGGTGGGAGGAAAAAAGGCTAACAACCCAATTCTTCCCCCAGTTCTATTTGACCTGTAAAGGAATGGTTTCAGGGAGACTTTGTCATGTACAAGGATTTACTGCTGTAGTTTCTAGAGGTATTAGAACTCAAGAATGCAAGGTAAATGATATGGTGTGCTGTATTTATGTATGAAAGCTGTGGATGAGAGTGGTCTATGATATTATGGAAAAAGATTTCCTGAAAGCCACTTGCATGGTAACTGCTGAGTCATGGCCTGAACCACTGATTGAGCACCTGGGGGAAAGGACCCTGTCAGCCCTAGGAGCACAGGTAAAGGCCCAGAAGGGGTGGAGCCTGGCTGCACCTCTCTTAGACCCCATTTAAGGGCTGACTACCACTGGGGAAGGATCACTTTCTGGAGATCCCTCCCTTGTGAAGATTCTGTTGCAGGCCCAGATCTTCAGGGATAGGCGAGTGCTTTTTCTTTTGTAACATCCTCCTATTGTGCTGGTCTCTTTGCCGTTATACCACTAATACCAACAAATCTCTTGTTTTGCTTAGTCAAAGTCAAGTGATCAGAGTGATGTTTCTACCTAATTGGTTTTTAGGGTGAAAATAAATCTAAGTTTAGAAATTCAAAAGATAAGGGTCTCTACCATGCTAGTTGCTCATTTTGTTATGTATGTGTAGATTTGTTTGAAATCTCACTAGGAAGCTAAGCTGTAATGAAGACTCTGGTGTTAAATATCACATGGGTTTCTGTGTATATCTTCAAGTTGCTCCTGTTGGCTCTGATTCTAAAATGATATTAAAAAAACTCTTTCTCTCTGGACAAAAGAAGGGTTTACTTTGTTGTTTTGGTTCAGACTTACTGTTCCTGTGATGTAACACAGGCTTCTGTGCATCAGTCATTTTTTGTCAGTCTCTGTTGCAGAAATAGCTGTGCTTTAGTGCTGTTTTCCTTTCAGAATAGTATGCTGTCTCTCAGATGGCAGCGTGTTAGATATCTGTAAAGTCCTTTTGAACACTTTCGATGTTTTAGCTAAGTGTCTTAAATATAGTTTATCTGTATTTTGATCAGTTACCTAACATCTTAAAATGTACCTTGCTGTTTTTTGATGTCTGTCATTGTTCTTTGTGGGTCCAGTTCAAGAATTATTAAATGATGTAGCAATATTCACCTCTTCTGCAGGAGGTGGTGGTATGTGTAAATTATGTGTGTATACACACATGAACATATCTCAATCTACAAAATCAAGAATTCCATACTACCCTTTTTCATATGCATAGAGAGAATGCCATTTTGACGACCTAGGAACTGCAAGTGGTTTTCAGGGCAGAAGTGCTTGCTCTGCCTTGTTTCCTCTGGTGATGTAGATCTCCTGTTTGTCACTTCAAAACAATAACTGGCCTCTTTGTGAATAATTTGTGGTTTGTTTTTTTTTGTTGTTGTTGTTTTTTTTTGAAAAATGTGTTTTTGGTGAAAGATCACATTTGCAGATGGTAAAATTGTTTGTCAAGCAGGTAAAGTTGGTAACAAAGTTTTATACTGCTGGGACACTGAACAGGCACTGGACCTTTTATTCCTTGCAGAGATATTATAGAGTATCATATCCTGACAGTCTGGTCTTTCAAGAAACCTGTCTTGAATACTACTGTCCTGTATCTCTGTAGGGGATAAACTAGGAATCAGTGTTGGAAGGTTATGTTCATGGTATAAATAATTCCATTGTTAGAGAAGTAACAGCTAACAGCTTTTTCATTTTTCTTCCAGGCTCATTTGTTCAGTTCATGGGTATCTAATACACAAAGTGCTTGCAATTACAAGACTGATTTTTAGCTTTGCATTTAAAAAATGCCAGTGAAAAGAACTAGTCAGAATCTACAAGGGAGTATTTTTTTGGGGAGGGTGGTCAAAATCTTGTGTGCTGCTTCATTTTCTCCCTTGTCTGCTTTGGACATGAGTTTGTAATATTGCACAAAGAGATGTGAACTGTTTTGCTTTACGCATCGATAGTGGATGTCAGGTCTCTGACAGCTGATTTCCCACTGAAGAAAAAATTGGTGACATAAACCACAGGAATCATCTTTTTAGTGGAATGTTTAAAAATATTAAATACGCAGGCTTTGGACAGATATGGAGACCCTGATAATGCAGAAAAAAACCCTTCTCCAAAAATGCTGATGTGGAAACCTGCTTCACTTTGAGAAAGCAATGCTTAATCTTTGAAGTTGATAGCAACTTAACTAAAAACGTAGTGTCACAAAGGTGCTAACACTTCATTTCTCAAAGTCTATATCCTGCTCACATCCAGAGGAAGGTAATTTGTGAGTCTTGTGTGCAGGAAGCATTATAATCATGTGAGTGTGGTTCTTAGAAATGCGCAGTAAATGGACAGTACTGTCTTGGAGCATGAGCTAGCTCAATTATGTCAAATACATTCCACGCTGTAGATGTACCATCTTGTAAAAGTACTGTTTGAATGATGCAAGATCTACTTGCTTTGTCTCTCGCTCCACCTCACTTCTCTTGTTTTTGATGACATGTGGTGGAATTTCTTGCTTCAAGTTGCCTTTTTTTAAAGAAAAGCTAATGCTTAATGAGAGATTTATTAGGTAAGAATTCCTGCATGCAATCCTCAGGGGAAACAGGGCAGGAGGACGAAGCTCAGTGCAATGTATGCAGATTAGTGTGAGAGGTTTCCTGTTTCTCACATACGAAGTAGCAAGAGTAAGTTTCTTTTGAGGTCCTTCAGGCGTATATCCGGAAGGAAGAAAGGTGGGAGGAGGGAAGGTTACCACAGGTAAGTAATTTCCACATCTATACATCAGAACATTTTGTAGAGGGTATCTGTGGGTTCTTTGATTTGGTCAGTGGCAGGGAGAAGGGTTTGGAGGGAAGTAAAAGATCAATCTGCAGGTTCTAGTCTCATAATAGTAGTATAAAACTTCTACTCATGTCTTGTTTACTATTTATATATTTTTTAATATTCTGGATACTTCTAGAGCTATCACTGTGGCCTCAGTCTGAGATTTTATTCTTAGATCGCTGTGCCTTTGGTCATCCTAACTGCGCGTGTACAATGATGTCTGACTTTGGTGTTGCCTTCAGTTTGTTTCATGTCTCATACAGCTCTATAGGCACTCTGCTTTCTGGAACATCTGATCTGCAGAGTGCTTTGCTTCTGAGCACTGCATAGGAGCTAAGAACAATGAACTGTAGTCAATCCTAATTACTGCTGTGGGCATCAGCCTGTAGATCTCAGTGAATATGACTACTGCAGAAGACTGCCCCTGGGAATGGCAGTGTGGGATCTGTCCCATATCTATAAACTAAAAAACACGCAACTCTCTGTGTCTCTGTCACCTCTATGGTGCCTGTGGAAAAACCTGTAATGAAAGGGCATTGTAGACCAAAACATGTAACAACAAATTATTTCTAGGGAGTAATATTTGATAAATCACTGAAGTAAACTGCATATAGGGATAGTCTCTTATTCTTAACAGTATTTTGTAAGAAGGCCTTCAAAAATCTAAGGGCAAGTGAAACTACATGTCTGCTTTGTGGAACTGAAGTGGTAATTATTTCATATACAAGATGTAATTTATCAGTTTGAAGTCCAGAGAAGCCACAAGAAAGACAAACCCAAAACAAGCTAACAAAACAATCAAGGAAGTTTAGCTCTTAGCTTAATTGGATAGAAATTGAAAGAGGAGGTAGGATACAGAAGATATTTTATAGGCTTGATTGGACTATCATTTCCCTGAGCAAAGCATTTTCAAATTGGGAGCTGGAAAGCTCTGTGGGACACAAGGAAGGAATAGCCAAAGTGACTGGCTGTAGAGCAGTACAAGTTGCCTACTATAACCTTCTGGGAAGTAAGAAGGATGACAGAGCACTCTGCATAAAATGATGGAGAGCTTCCACGGGCTTTAAGAGGCTACCAGACCATGGGGTTTAAGCTGTATTAATTATCCAGCAAGATGTAATTGTTTGTGTGGTGTTTTGTTTTTATTTTCCCCTGCCTGGATAGCAACTGAGTGTAGGTTGACTCAGCATGTACCTGCTTTCTTAAAAAAAAAATGTGCCCACTTTCCTAAAGTTAACAGGCAGTACTATTATATCACCTGGTAAAGTGTACTCACCTGGAATACTGAACGTATTTTATCACTTCAGTTCAGAATGCCAGGTCTTAAAGAAAAGAAAAATACAGACAGTGTGTGTATGTAAGGTCGAGGTCTAGGAGAACTTCTGAGAAAAAATGTCACTTAAAGGGGAGGAAGTATTGTATGGTGGTAAGTCAGCTAAGTAAAACTGCTTCAGTTGGTTCTGGATGAAATTAAAATAGCAAATGAATGTCCTCGTGCAGTGTAGATCTGTGTATAGGCAGTGTCCAACAGAGAATTGCTGCTGACCTGTAGAGGTTGTCTTCTAAAAACTGCTGAAAACCTCCAAAACAAAAAAAGGGCAAAGATGGCTCCTGCTGAGTTGAGTTGTGTGGGAGTAATAACATTCAGTTCCCAACAAGCTTCTCTGTGAGTAGGCTGGAAACTCTCACGGAGACCTTCTTGAAAACTTAACTTACGATGTCCTTTCATTTGGTAGGACCTTGCTTTAGGGCAGAGCATGGGAAAAAATCCATTGCTTCTAAATTCCCAATTCTACTGCCGATGAAATGATGTGGAATGCACTAGAAATGTGAATGTCTGATATTAAATGGGTGCAGCCTTTCTGAATTAGTGCAAGATGGTTTGATGCAATGAAAGAGTTTCACGGGAAAGAGGTTATTAAGTGGCCCTGATTTCTTTCTTTCTGTTGCTGGTAGTTACAAGCAGTGCTACAGGAACTGGAAATGATGTTATTAGAAGTTTTGTATGCAGCACAGCCACAAAGGATGTGGCTGTGCCTAATGAGGGCAAGAGCTTGGGACTTGCAGTTAAAAATAATTTATTCAGGCTTGGCTATTGCTGTGGAATCTGGGGTCTGTGCTGCTGCTGGCCTGTGTTGAGCTGCAATATACAAAGTGTAGAACAGAAGAAACACTGATCTCCAAACGCTTGGTGAATGCGTGCCATAGATAGGTCCAATTATTTGTGCTATAGAAGATTTAATCTGGGGGTATAAGCAATGCCATAAAGATATTCTTATTTAAGCTGTTCTAGCTTTAACATATTAGATGCATCTTACCCATTAGGGTGAATGAACTCATAAATTTTCCAATTTAAAGCTGCCTCCTTAATACTTTGTAAAACATTATTGACGTTATTGGTTTACAAAACCATCTGTTTCCTCCTTCATTTCCTGTGTTCAGATTTGTGACCAGCATTTATGCTGGGCTTGTGTGAAAGCTTTGGCATGATGGTGCCAGTCGAGGCACCAACTGCTCTGGCTCCAGAACTAGCAGCAATACTGCTGTACTGGCATGGAGCAGTGCCTGAGGCAATAAATCATAGAATCACCAAGGTTGGAAAAAACCTACAAGATCATCCAGTCCAACCGTTCACCTATCACCAATAGCTCCCACTAAACTATGTCCCTCAACACAACATCCAATCGTTCCTTGAACACCCCCAGGGTCGGTGACTCCGCCACCTCCCTGGGCAGCCCATTCCAGTGCCTGACCACCCTTTCTGAGAAGTAATATTTCCTAATGTTTAGCCTGAATCTCCCCTGCTGCAGCTTGAAACCATCGCCTCTAGTCCTATCACTAATGACACGAGAGAAGAGGCCGACCCCCAGCTCACTACAGCCTCCCTTCAGGAAGTTATAGAGAGCAATCAGGTCTCCCCTGAGCCTCCTCTTCTCCAGGCTGAACATTCCCAGCTCCTTCAGCCTCTCCTCATATGGCCTGTGCTCCAGACCCCTCACCAGCTTTGTTGCCCTTCTTTGAACATGTTCCAGGGCCTCAATGTCTTTCTTGCAGTGAGGGGCCCCCAACTGGACACAGTACTCGAGGTGCGGCCTCACCAGTGCTGAGTACAGGGGGACAATCACCTCTCTGTTCCTGCTGGTAACACTGTTTCTGATGCAAGCCAGGATGTTGTTGGCCTTCTTGGCCACCTGGGCACACTGTCGGCTCATGTTCAGCTGAGCATCAATCAATACCCCCTGGTCCATTTCCTCTACAATCCTGTTGGGTGGCCCAACAGCTCCTTTCTTGTACTGAGTCGGGTGAAGTTTTGTTCAGCTGTAAAGCCTACTGTGCTTGGCTAGTGTCGTTTGCTGTGGTAATTTGGTCCAATTCACTCAAACGAGCTGCAGACAGCTCCAGATTTACTGTGTCGTGGTGTAGCTAGCAGATAGGCAAGACTGGCCATAGAGTAGAAAGGCACACCCTGACAGATCTGATGCAAAGCCTATTTAAGTCTGTAGAGTTATTTTTATGGAATTTAGATTAGGTGCTAAACCCTGGAAAGGCATTTAAAAGTTCCTTACCCAGTAACTTTGGAATTTCCTGAGAGAGATGCAAAGTGCACCTCTTTTGGATCATCTTGCTGAGTCAATACAAAGCCATTTTCTTTGAATATCAAAACAATGTGTATGTTACAGTTTTTGGTTATTTGTAAGTATTATGGGTCAGATGTGTGATGTGACTACCTGAGTTAATCTGAAGAGTGACTCAAGTGCAGTCTTGTTATTTTGGGTGTAGTAACTCGGCTGTGCCCTTTAATGTTCCTGATTTTAATGGATAAATTACAAGACTGCTTATTTGGCTTTTCCATTGCATTTTGTTTCAGCCTGCCACTGTGCCCTCTTTCCTGTAGGAGGCTCTTTGTGTGCACTCTGTATGTGGACAACAGTCTGGATTAGTTACTGCCCCTATTTTTTTTTCAGGCTATTTCATTCTACCCTGTCACTCATTTGTGGTGTGATGGGTTGGGTGGGTTGACTGGAAAAATGGGAATCTGCTCTGTATGTGTGTGGCAGCATTACTGTCCTGCCCAAATTCCAAAACGTTTGAGAGGAATGCCAGGTGCATTCACAAAATGCCAGCGACAAATCTTTTCATGACTGCATCCTTTTCGCAGGGCAATCCTTCAAGCTCTTTCCACTTCATCAAAAGTTGTGCTGACTCATCCTCATCATTATGAAACAAACGTTTAAATACTCTAAGTGGCTTCTTCGTGATGTAAGGCTTTAACTAGGTAAATGTCTCATGGGCTCTGTAGGCTGCGGTTACCAAGTCTCATGGTATTTGACAGACACACACAGTAAATCTGAGCCCAGGTACTTCCTTAAAGAATTGTCGTATGGCAAAGAAATACTAAACTTCTTGAGTGTTTTCTCATCTTTCACCTGAGTTTTCCTGACTAAAAATTTTGGCATGAAAGTGCTACTCTGTGTAGGTGTTCCTCTGATCCTTCTGTTTTGTTCTTCACCTGAAGCATCATCATCATCCCTATGAATTCCAAGTTGGCTGCTGCATGAATAATTAGAATCCTGCAAACAGAAGGAGGGTTTCAAGTGAGCGGAGCAAAAGCAGATAAAACGCTTCAAAAATTGGCTTTCAGGAAGCATCTCTATACTAATAAAGCAAATTGGGAAGACAGACAAATAATGCTGTGTATGTAGCGCTATTTTTTAAGTTGTTTTTAGGTGTAATTTTGATGTTGTCCCAAGGCTTCCAGCCTGACTTCAAAGGTTAAATGAATCTCGGTATGTCTGTGTTCATGCGTGCATGTGCTTGCCCAAGTGCCGCAGAGGGACTGTGTGTTTGCGTGTTTGTGTGTGTTTGCAAGTGCACAAAGAATGGTCAAAATAAAAGTCCTGGGATGTAACTTCCCTGTCCTTGCACAGAGCCATATATCCAGTGTTCTGGGAAAAGCAGGATGGCACGTAGCAGTCCATCACAGCTGGATGTAGGTACAATGCACTGTGTGTGTGTATGATATTTAAAAATAGAAGTAGTAATAGGGTTGCAAGTTCAAGCACTCAAAAAGAAGAAGCCAGACTAAAGGTTTTCTTCAGAGTTTTGATTAGGCTTCTTAATGGGGATTGCATTATAATGTAACTTTCAGTTGCAGAGCTGAGTGCTTTCTCCCCCTCTCTCTGCCCTGGTTCCATGGCACAGTAGGAGAGGGAAGAGCCGAATGGTGCTGGGCCTCTTTCCTTACCACCTGGTGAAGTGATTTCTGGATGATCAGCTATGACTGCAAAATAAGCTGGACTCCTGAGGAATCTGGTTGCTGCAAAAGGTTTCTGCTGGTGCTTTTCAGTAACTCAGTACGCAGCTGGGGGTGATTTTTCTCCACGGGAGCATTGCAAAGACACATACGTATTACCACATTCACCGAATTCTGAATTTCAAAGCCATGAAGGCATACAGCCACTCAGACTTGATGTTTTAAGACATCTTTTAAGACATCTTGATTGCCCTTGCTGTTGAAAATGCTTAGGAGTGCCTGTTTCCAAAACCTTCAAAAGCACTTTATGCTCTGCTTCCGCCCTCCTGTCCCCTTTAAAAACAAAACAAATCCAAAGCAAGCCCGAATGCCACGAACTTCTCTAAGGAAGAAACCTTCCGATGCAGGAATTGCGTAGTAGGAAGCTTATGCAGCTTTAGAGCTGGCAGTGCTGACGATGCTGTTTAGGATCGGTGTGCCTGTGTCACGTAGCTTAAGGAAAGTAACATTCAGCAGCGGGGGAATGTTTCCTGCGAGTGTGTGTGCGTTATTGCATAAGGAAACTTGTATATAAGCAGACGAACGTAAAGTAATCGCTTTGCCTGTGTCTTCCGAAGCACTGTGTACCTGCAGCGGTTGCGAGGGTGCTTTGTTGTGCGAGGGCTGCCTCTGAAGCGTCCCTCGCGGGACGTCTCGCTGGGAAGTGCTCCTCTAGCCGCGCTGCCTCTGCTTGTGCCGCGGGCCGCCGCCAGGGGGCGCCGCAGTGCCGGGCGCTGTCCGCTGCCCGTCCAGGTGAGCGCGGCCGCGAGGCGGGCCGGGGTTCCCACAGGGACCTCGTTCTCCTCCGGCTTTGGTGCTGCGCGCCCGGTTAGGGCACAGCTGGGAGGCGGCAGGCCAGTCGAGCAACTGTTACGTGATAGTAACAGAAGGACGATCACTTTGTTAGCTTTTCCGGTTTCTTACAGTATTTTTTAATTCAGGCTGTGCTTTCATAATTATAAAGGCCAGACCTTGTGCTTTTGAGCGTAAATGCCAATTCTTTTTGGGATTAGGACTTCTAGATCTATTCCTTGGCTTTGGACAGTGCCAGTTTCTCTCTGGGCTGACTTTGCACAGATTTCAAACGTGGTGTGTATACATTTCAAACACTTCCATATAAGTGATGAGATTCTGCTTTACTTCACAGCACTGCATATGCAGAACAAATCTGAGTGGCAGTATGAGCTGCTTTGATTGTGACAGCATTGGCCAATGCTTCTTCCTCTTGAAGACAAATTTGGCAGAACCAAGCCTTAAGGTTAGAATTATGTATTTCAAATGGGAACAGAGTCTGACTGGCAGAGTTTTTGTTTGTTTGTTTTTAAAGTCTGTAGCCTAAACATTTAACATTAAGGAGAGTAAAACTAGGTCCCTCAATCCAATGGCTCCCCGGGTTACCTGATATGAAGCACCAGGTATAGGGACCCGGGTGGAGTTTACACTGTGTTCATCTTGACTTATGCAGCTGTATTGCAGCACGTACAAATACTTCACACTGGTTTTTAGAGGTGTCCTATGGTGATGTGCTCTTAGTTCTAGTGACTCCATGCTGGCTATATGCTCTTACTCTGATTCTAGATCCTTTCTGCCAAATAAATTTTATCAGCCGTTGCTTCCTAAATCTCTATTCCTGTTTCATCCCAACACTATCTGATACCTAGAATCATATAATTGTTTTGAGTTGGAAAGGACTTTCAAATGTCATCTAGTCCAACTCCCCTGCAGTGAACAGCTTTATCAGGTTGCTGCTTATTGTGTTGCTTCTCTTCCTAGTTTTGTTTGTTTGTTTATTTTTCCTGCAAGGTATTTAATAGTATAGCTCCCCTTTAGCAAATGAAACATCTCAGTGACTGTGCAGACAAATGTGGCAGTTCCTTGCTGAAACGGTTTTCTTGTTATGTCTTCTCTGAAAACCACATAGATAAGCCTTTAAGCTGAGGAGTTAGTGTACCTGTATAAAGATACAGCCTGCAATCAAAACTTTTGCAGTGGGTTAGAGAGCCTATATATTTGGGAATGGGCTGGGGTGGAATTTAAATATGCAATAATTGCAAAATTAATGCCTATTTTCCCAGCATTCTTGGTGTTATGCTAACAAGTGGGGCAGGCTTGGATGTCCACAGCTCTCCAGTTTGGGATAGAGCCCAGCTTTGGAATATAACATGCTTACGTTTGTATCTGGAATACAAGTGGGATTCTCATGTTCAATAATCAGAAGGAGGGAATGTGAGTGAGGGAAACAGCTGCATGTCTCTGGCACTGCGCTTTGCATGCTGACCCTTGTTGTGTAACCTCAGCGCTCCAGAAGTTTGAATCCATTTCAGGAGGTGGGCATTTATTTAGCTGGGAAAAGCGTTAGCTAGTGAATTATTCCAAGTGTATAAATAGAGGAAGGGAATCCATTGCTTGTCTGATAGGAGAGTGATCTTAAGCAATAAGCACCTCTCACCCACAATGAATGCAAGTGTATTTCAGACCATTCTGTGTTGTCTTTCTCCTTTTCCCTAAAGGGATTTTGCCAATGGCTCTGTCTAGAAGGATGATGAGAGTGGATGATTGCGATTGCTAAGAAAAATTATTGCTATGTGGGGAGAGAAAATGCTTTAATAAAAAGAACTCGGAGAAGAACCAGCCAGTGGCTAGGAGAGAGTAAGAAGCTATTGCAGGGCCAAAGGGGAGTGGCAAAGAATGGAGGATAGTTGCATTTTCTGGTACCATTTCTGAAGGATTGTACAGTGGGTGAGAATCAGTCCTGAGGCTCTATTCTGTGGCTGTTGGCTTCACTTAGTTCCTGGAAGCTGGATTCCCACTGCTTGTGTTTGGTAGCAAGATGCTGATGCCTGCAGGAGCCAGACAGGGAGAATCTCCCCTAAGAAAATAGTTTAGTAAAGTATTCTACTTTGTGCAAGCTGGAGCATTGCACCAGCAGCTGTAATATTGTTCCTTGTGAATGTTTTTACTCTAAGAGAATTGTTCTAATGCCTTTAGATCGTATTTCATGAGTGCTTTAGCTGTAGACACCAGATGGGAGGGAGCATTTTGCTGTGTATGAGATGGACAAACCCTTTGGGTTTTTCAAGTAAGTGTGGAATTCAGCACATGGAAGACACTGACCTTAGTAGGTGACCAGTCTTATTCCTAATTCTACAAAGTTCTGCTCTGTTTGAAAACTGTAGTGCTCAATTACTCTTGTAAACGATTAGATACCAAACAGTCTAAATGTTATGAGGTATCTTTGAGGTACCTTCAGATATGTCTGATGGCTTTTTTCTTTTCTTTTTTTTCCTTCTGATGTTGAAGGTGCTGGTGGTTTTTTTTTGTTTTTTTTTTTTTTCCCAGAATTAGATGCTGGGATGCTCCTAGCTGGCTGACCTTTAAAACAAAAAAGATTGTGGAAGAAATAGCAAGGAATGGCTCTTGGATTTTCTGCACGTGGCACAGCAGGCTTTGTGAGCTTCGTGTGATGATGTGTTTAGATTTCTGTTTGACTTTCAGCACTTGGGTAGCAGTCCTTTCTATCCTGCCTGCCTGAGATCTGGAGATGGATTAAATAATATTGTATATGTGAGTACTACTTGTAGCAATGTATTGGCATACCAGGTAACAGGCTTGAGACTCTGTAACCTACTTGAGCTCACTGGTAACTGCTATTAACTATGATTTTTGGGATGATGCTTGTTTAAGCTTACATTTGTAGAGATTGATATAAATCAGAAGCGACGACACTGATGACATTAGTAGTCCTATATATGCAATATACACGAGGATGAGAGTCTGGCTCGTATGTGTGTGTTTATACATATAGGCACACAAACAGGCAGAAGTAAATACTGAAATCCTGCACTAGACAGTCTTTCTTGGAGTTACACAAGGACTCTACAGGATAGTCCTAGAAATAGTCTAACAAGCAGCGCCAGTAGTAGCAAAAATGTAGGCCTTGCATCAAGACCATCCATCAGCCACTTTCTTTGCTTAGAATTTCTTAATAATCTGATGTTGCTCTTAGCTGCTTTCTGTTGAGGAAGCACTGTAACAGAATCAGCAAAGGCCTGATGCCTCTAGCAAAAGTCTGAGCTTTTGTAGAAAAACTGACATACGGTCTTAGATGTGCTACAGAAATGGACGAGGCAAGAGCTGCAAGGCAGAGTTTCCTGTTGCAGGAGAGCCTCTCTATTAGCAGGTGTCCTTGACACCAAAGCTGTTCCACCCCTGTTTAACACACCCCAAACAACAACAGATCATTGCACCCCCAACAAATAGCTCCCACCCTTAGTGGAGCTGTTTCTATGTAAGAGGTTTCATCAGAACAGCTATCTCTGTGTAGGAGTATCAGTAAAATTCTGAAGGAGGTACTTTTGGTCCGAGAGTCTGTTTGGATTAGGTAAATATGTACAATTTAGCTTCACAGGTACAAGTTGTTGAGGAGACTTAGGCAGGAAAATCAGGACTGGCTTTGCTATGGCTTTGTGACTTCAACTGCAGTTACTTTAATAAATTCCTGGGATCTATTTTGTGTTATCCCAGTACCTTGCGTCCACCGAGATTTCCAAGAGCCTGCCAGCTTTAAAGACAGGCTTCTCCTAAACTGTTATTTAAGCAGGTCAGTCAGTGCCTTTCTGTTGTTTCCATCCTCTACCAAAATAAAGTTGGATGGGAAACATAAAAACAATTTCAGGACACTTTTAAATCTCCTTCTGTTTAGCAGGTTTTAAAAGAGAACGAAACCACAAGCATCTTATTTCCCCCTTACTTGTTTTCCTCTGGTGTTTGGCCAATCAATGCAATAAAATGAGCTTAATGCCTTCTTACCCCCTCACTAGTTCCAAACCACTGTTTACATGGATTGTTTTCCTTTCCACCTTCACCAACACATCAGGTTTTATTTTTCTTACCCTGAACTTTTACACATAGAAAGATATTTTGAGTTATATGGTGGGAAGATTTCAGTCTTCCTTTTGTACCCAAATTCTTCTGGAAGTAAGGGAACAAAAAAAGAAGGGAAGGAAAGAAAAAGTAAAGTTGCAACACAGTAATTCTTTTGTGTCTCTATGGAAGAGGGGCTGACAGCACTGACAGTTTTGTTAAATACTGACAATAAATATCTGATAAATATTAATAAAAAATGTTGTAAGGTGATAAAATTTTAGGTTAAGTTTAATTTTCAGTGTGGTGTAACTTCTTTATGTACTGCAAAAGTAACCTGTTTTATCCTTCTTCCAGTAGCATCTGTTCCTTTAGCCCTGTAAGATCTGAAATACGTTTTAACAACAACAAAATAAATGCAAATACTGAAAGAAAACAGGTTGTTGTTCCCAAGCTGTGTCTGCACAGCTCAATTCTGCCTACAGTTTAAATGAATATAAAATACCTCCACAGTGGAGTCACCGGATAGTCACAGTCAGATATTCATTCCTTTATGTGAGGTGGTCCCATCAATAATGAAGTGAAGGTGAAGCTCTTCCAATCAAGCGCTGAATTCCAAGTTGGTGCCCTTTGAGTCAATCTGGCAATTTGTTTTTATTTCGAGTTGTTAATTTTTCTTTTTCAGGTAGGCTTCCATTGTGGTTCATTATGCTCCATCCAAACGTTAAACCTGTCTTAGAACCATAATAACTATAGTGTGTCCTCGGTGCTTATGAGAAAGAAGACAGCACCAAATTAAAACTTTGGGAAGTCAGAATGAGGCCTGCAATGAAGCTAGCCCCGGGGTTTCAAAAAGCTGTTGCTGTAGCTATGGGGGAGAATTTTGCTTTAAGAAAGCAAGAAAAAAAAATAAAACTGGAGGCCACCTTTTAAGAATGCGATTCCCAAAGTTACGAAGAATGAATCATTGGCACCGATTTTTATGCTGTGTAGCTCCATAGTTATCTTTGTTATGCTGACTGTGTCAGATTGTTGGTGATGTGTCTGCAGAGGGCTGCTGTTGAGTCTGTAACATTGACACCCTGATACCGTCCTCTCCTCTTTCAGCTAACTCAACTATTGGGAAAGATCAAAGAAAAGGAGGAGGAGGGCTGACAAGAACCAGTGTATGAGATGCCTGCAAAGCTTTAAATAAATAAAAGGGAGTTAAGACTTAGAATTTGTTGCAGGATATCTGTGGATGTGGGGCCCTGTTTTGCTGTAACAAATTAAGTCCTCTCTCACAGAGCACGCTATCGTGCTTGTATCTTTGTGAATCCCATCCTTTGAATATGAATATGTTTGAGAAAAGCACAGTTGTATATTACTAGGCATATCTGGAAATATTAAAGCTAAAAAAACCCCTGTGGCTTCTGGTAGACTACCAACTGCTTCTTTTGTTTCCCTGCATAGCAAAATTAGATTAGTGGCTTTCAGTGTTAGTATCTAGTTTGTTTCACTTTCCAATTCACAAGAGTTGAGGAATGTGTAAGCAAGAGCCTAACCTTGCCTCCCTCCAGAAAAGAACAACTCTTCGTGAAAACTTAAGATAAAAGGGAAAATAGACAACGAGTGGAGGGTAAAACTTTCACAGCGAAAGGTCCTCGGCTAAAATAAGGCTTTGTGGGGTGAGCAGGAATGTTTTTGGCCCCTCGCAGGGGAGCCAAATTTGTATTATGCAAATAGTAAAAGCATTTGAGATAGAGATAGTTCAGGGTGGCCGCAGTATGATCTCTAAGATGTGACGCTTCCAGTACAGTGGAAAGGACCCTGTTCTTTTCCTACTTGGTTCTGTGTGCTGGAAGGTGAGGATGTGGATTGTGCCTTCTGAAGCTCTGCTTGCTCCAGCCCCACAGGATCAGAGTGCTTTAGGCATCATGCTAATGCCAGAGATTGTACTGTGTTATGTCAGAACCTACCTTTAATGGTGAGAGTTGGCTGTCCAAGCAGTTGGCAACCATTCGTTAAAACTAAACCTCTATTATTTTCCTCTAACAATAAATGTTTTTACAGTGCATAGCCTCCTTGGGCTGTTTTTGGTAGGTTTGAATCAAACTATCGGAAGTTAAAAACCATGAAGTTGGAACTCAGTGGGTATGGAAGTGAGGTATTTCAGATGTGTGGGTCTTGAACTGATGCTCATGCGTGGTTTAGATCCACGCTAACAGCATTGATTAGTGATTTACTATAGCCCCAAACCAGAAGACAAATGAATCTAAAGCCTTAGTTTGTGAATGATCAGTTGACGATGGAGTGCTGTGTGTATGTGAATATGGAGCTCTCTGTGGTATGGTTTGTTATTAATAACATTTTGTAACAGTTGTCTTACTTTCAACTAGTAAATCGGTGAATAAGTTACATAGGTCACTGTGAGTGTGCTGTCAGTCAGTGCTCTGTGCCTTCTTTACAGCTAAACCAGTAAACTAAATGCTGTTCACTTCTCCATGAAATGTGCTATAGGAAAGCTAGGTGTGAGCAAGATTGAATGTCTCCTGCACAGGCGGAGCAGGAATGGGCCCTGATGTGGCCGCTCTGCACTTGGCCTGCTGGGACCCCTCTGAGCAGGGTGGCTCTGATGTGCTCCTCTGGCCGGTAGCTGTGGTGGTTATTGCTGCTTGCTGTGCCTGCTGGTGGCTGATATAGGCCCAGTGCCCACACGGCAAGAGCAGCAAGGGAAGCAGGGGTGTTGCAGGAGCAGGAGAAAGCTGCTCTCCCTGCAAAGTGTGCCAAGATCTCCATGCCTGCAGAGCAGGAATGGGTCTTTATCTCCATCCAAACAGGGTCAGAGGGGCTCATTACACTTCTGAAAATGACCTCAAACAGGTTTGTTTTAATTCTCTCAAAGCGTCACCATTTTGTATTAGGGTATCTCAGGACTTCCTAGAGCACAGCCGGATGTTGGTCCCTTCCCTCAGCGGCCCAACATTGCCTCCAGTTCTGCAGCACTGTGTGATTTTGGGCTGATTTTCTTTTCACATGAAGCAAAGGAGTAGTTATCCCTCACACGGATACCCCATCCTGGGGTAAATGATAACGTTTGGATCATTTTTATCACTGGGTGAATGGCACAACAGTGCATCAAACCAGAATCTTTGTGGCAGCGGGATGTGATTCAGGTCACTGGTGGAGGGTCATCAGTTCAGATGCCTGCAGACCCATTCATTTCTGTGCAGCATGCACAGCAACGTGTGCTTGTGAGAACTCGGCAGTTTGTGGTTAGCTTTTCCTGTGAACAGTGTGAGTACTGAACAGGGGTTTCTGCAGTTACAGTCAATGTCACCTGGACCACTACCATACGATATAATATAATGTAATATGATAATGGAAACGTTCTTGAAGACTGCTTCCCAGAACCGTGGTTAGGATGCATCTCAGCAGTCTGGCAACTCTCCAGCTTGACAGGAAGCTTATTTCTCCTGCAACCAAGTGGCTCGGATGGGGGAAGACGGTTCCCTCCAGGAGCACACAGTGGGCAGGTTGGCCTCGGAGCTGGTGCAGGGGGTGCTTTGGGAAGGCGGACCCAAGGCACGCTAAGGAAGGCTTAACTTCTGGCAAACCTGCTGAGTCCTGCATGAATGAGAAAGTGATGCATTGCTCTTTCCCCTTCTTATCTGTATGTAATAATTTCTGTACCTCTCTGTTCTTCCTCTCTCATCCTTTTCTCTGCTGCCCACACATTAGAACGTTTTATTTTGACAAAAAGTTGGGAGAGATTTTGTTTTTCTGCCCTTGCAAAGGGATGAGCAAAGAGCTCATCCCATGAGCTCAGCAATTGCTGTTTTCTCTGTGTTACACCTGAACATCTCTCAAAGGTTTACTTCTGTTCTTTCATTAAGCTATGGATCAGGCTAGCTCTGTAGGCTCCTGTTTTGCTCCTGCGACAGGAATGATTTAACTGCCCGTAGTTGAGTTTCCTCCAATTTTATGAATGCGAGGAGGAGAGGAGAGGCAGGCGTTGTTGTTGTTTCTGGATGGATAGAGGTGCCCGAAGGGAAGGGAGTCCTCCGGGAGAGACGGGCGCCGCAGGGCGAGGCGAGGGCTCCTGGCTCGGACCGTGCCCGTTTCACGCGGTGTAGCTGCATTCATTCCGGCGATTTACCTCCAAGTCGAGCGGAGGTCCAGACCACAGCCTCCTTCGGTCGCTCTGCCGCGTTCCCTAATTCCTTGCGAGCCCTTTGGAGTAGCGGCAGGTGGCCGCGGGCTCCCGGGACGCGTCCCCGCCGCCGTCCCTCGCTGCCATGGCCGTCCCGTCCCGGGAGCGGACGGGGCGGGGCGTGGCGGGCAGCGCCGCCGGGCGTTATGTAAGGGCGCGGGGCCGCGGCTACCCGACACGGGAGGGAAATTCCTGGGGGGAAGCGGCTCTGCCGAGCGCCGGCGGCTCCCGGGGGACGGGAGGGCGGCTGTGCCCCCCCGGCGGGAGGGCGCCGGGCGGGGCGCTGCCCCCGGGGGCGGCCTCTGGCAGGAGACGCCCGGCCGCGTGCCCCGCGCGGGCGCTGCCCCTTTAAGGGCCGCTCGCCGCCCGCTCCACAGGCAGGGAGCGACCTCTGGGCTTTGACAGCTCCCCTAATAACTAGCAGCGCTCTGGCTCCGCCCCCGGCGCCCGATTGGGCGGCGGGCCGGCACGGCCCATGCCGATTGGCTGGCCGCTTCCCCTGAGCGAACCTTTAGAACTCCGAGACACAATATTCTGTTACATTGTAGCAAAATGGCGACTGTCATTCACAACCCCCTGAAAGCGTAAGTAGGGCTCAGAACCGCACACGCTCCGCGTGGTTCCGGTGCGGGAAAGGGCGCCCGCCCGCCGCGCCCGGCCCCGGATTCCCGCCTCCGCGCGCGGCCCCAGCTCGGCGGCTCCGGGCGGGCGGTGCGTCCTGCGGCCCCGGGCAGCGCGCACCTGGCGGCGTCCCGCGGGGTCCGGCGGCGGCCGGGGCGGGGCGGGCAGCGGGGGGCTCCGTGCCGCGAGGGAGCAGGGTGCGGAGCGGGGCAGCGGCGCTGCGGCCGCCGTGCGCGCGGAAGGCTCCGTCGCTCCGAGCGCTGGGGAGTTGGTGCCTCTCGCAGCTCGGGAGCGGGCACCGGGAGCGGGAGGGCGCCTCGGCTGCCGCCGCCACCCGGGTCCCCGTCCTGCGAGGGACGCGGGTTCGCTCGCCGTCCCCCCGGCTTTCCTCTTGCGTTTCCCTTCGGTTACGGAGCGCGCGGCTAATCCTGGGGCATTAGGGAGAGCGCGATCCGGCGCCGCGCGACCTCCTGCGGGAGAGTTCTCCCTCCTGGGGCAGCGCTCCCGCGGACGGAGCGCAGCGCGGACACCTGGCGGCGGCGCTTCCCCGCACTCCGCGGCCGCGCGGAACTGAGTCCGGAGCCGAAGTGAGGGCTGCAGGATGGCTCCTCTTTCTTTTCTTCTATTTCTTTTTTGTTTGTTTGTTTTTGACTCGCGTCCCTCTGGCTGGAGTTGGAAAACCACTCGGAGGTGGTTCCAGGGACTCCTGCCGCCGTCTCTCCGCTGTCTACCCGGAGGGAGAGCCTCGGGCAGCGGAGAGGTGCCGACACGTTTGCCGGCTCTCCCGCTCCGTCCTGGCAGAAAACCTTCGCTTTCATTTCGCGTGCGCTCCGCAGCGCCCACACGGCCGCGGGCAGCGGCAGTGCAGGTGCCCCGCGCTCCTTCAAGGGGTCGGGGCTCAGCACCCGCCGCCGCCGCTCTCCGGACCCGCGCCGCCCGCAGCAACTTGTCGCGCTGCCGCCCCGGGCGCTCCGTCCCGCTCGCAGCTCCCGCCCGGCTTCCGGAGCCGCTCCCCGCGGACAGCGCTCCCCGGGAGCCCCTGGGGGGGAGAGCTGGCGGCCCCGGCCCCGCCAGGCTGAGCCGGGAGGGCAGCGGCAGGCTCGGCTCCTCTCGCGCGGCGTGGGAGAGCGCGAACAATGGGCAGCTCCTCTCCCTGCCTGCCCAAGTGCTGTGCTGAGCGGGGGGAAGTGGGACCGGCGCGGACTGCCCGGCACCACCTGCATTTTTTATTGAGAAGTTGTTTAATAAAACATTTTATAATTTTCACTCATTCTTTAAAGTTGCTGATGGGGAAACAATGCACATGTAAATAAATTATGCACGGGATAAATTAGGACAAAAGCGGTAGGACGCATAATAGGGGAAAGGACGCAGCGCACGTTTTGTCCTCATGTGTCCTCCCTGACAATGAAAGGGAGCCGAATGACATTTGCATTTATCTGCGTTTTGATTGTATCTGAAAACCCACAAACGCCCCCTACAGAAACTGCCCGCACAAAGGTTTCGCTCCGAGCCGGGGACAATGTCGGGACCGAGACATCCCGGCTCAGGTGTCCGCAGCACCGGCTGTACCGCGCGTCTACGGGTGTCCAGAGCTCAGTTTCTCTCCGGCACTTGGACACATGTGTGGCCTCGTTCATGCTGTGCTGCTCTCGGGATAACGTGCTCCAGTGTACCTGAGCGTTCCTGGGAACGCACTGCACGGAATAGCTCGGTGCGTGCAGTCCCCCGGCTGTGATGGGCGCTCCCACATTCAGCTCGACTCTCTCTCTGCCTCTTTTCTCACTTGCTGGTTCTCTTCAGGGGCTTTCATCCCTCTGCTCTTCTCCCCCTCGCTGCCTCTGGCAGTCTGGTCAGCCCGACACAACCGCCTGCTATTTCTGCCATCCAGCACCTTGCTTACCTACACAGTGCTCCGAGGCAAAAACGGCAGAGATGTGAGTGTAACACATCTGCGAGGAAAGGGCAGCAGGTGTCTGGATAAACACAGAGTTCTTTGCCTGCAGAAAAGGCAGCACTCAGTGTGCTGATAGGCAGCAGTGGGTTAGAAATGCTGTATTCATTGTTGTGTACCTATCTCTATTTCTTCTTTCCATCTTCTCCTTTGGATATCTTAATGCGGAGACATTTGAGCGGGGCAGCGGAAGAAACAAATGCAATGAAGTGGTATTCTGAATGACTTAAAGTGTCAGTCAGAAATCTCAGTGGGCTTTGTAAACATTAATTAATTAAACCTCTCATCACCCCTGTGAAGAAGGGATTATTGCCTTTGTTTTGTGGATGACTAAACTAGGACAAAGTGGTTAAGAAACTTTCTGAATTGAAGATCAAGTCTAGAGCGCAGCAGTGCAGCTTCCAGCCTTAGCAGCTAGCCACATTTCCTCCACCCCTGCCTTACTAGCAGTGTGCGTACGGCACCATAATGTATTTAATGTAATTAAGATCTTGTAATTTACAGAGCTCGATCTAGGAGTGGAGCTGATTTTCCCCACCCTTTCTCTGTCTGTATTCCCAAAGCTGACTTTTATTTCAGATTGTCAGTTAAATGCACTCCCTGGAGCACTCGCTGAGCTGCTGCTGCCTTTTCGGCACGAGGTTGTCCCGCTGCAGCTCTGCCCCAGTGCACACAAAATGAGCTGCTGCTGGCTGTGTCCCAGTGTCACAGTGCGGTGCTCTCCCTCCTTTGGCTCTGCCAGGCCCTGGGATGGAGACTAACCCGTCCTTGGCTGGCTGTGCTGTTGGACAGCCCTGATGTGCTTGGGGAGGTTTATTCCCAGCCAGGTGGTTGGGAACCAGCTTGAGGCAGCCTGCTGAGCACAGCTCTGGAGCTAACCTTACAAACCCTACTGGCCTTCTCTGTAGCTGCTCTGCCACAAGCACATGGTAGTGGTCAGTGTTCCAATTGCTGTGCTGGTTGGATAGAATTGCCCTGGCAGGCGGCTCTGGCCCTGGCGGATCACTGGCCTTCAGTATTATGATGGGTTCTGTGGCATGTGGCACCAGTGGAAAAAGGTCTGTGCTCACCTCCTTGCTTAATGTCAGCAGCAGGCCAGCATAGGCGTTTGGGCCCTGTATGACACGACTATTTTTTAAGTGTTAGCTTGGGCTTGACTTCAAGCTCAGGACTCAGAACTGGAAATTTCCATATCCTCTTACCCACTGCCGAAACAACCCTACAGTGTGATTAAGTGATGATGGAGACAACTTTATTTATTTATTTATTTATTTATTTATTTATTGTCTGGATGTTGTTGCATAAGCATCTGGTTGCTAATTCTTAATAACAAAGTATGATGTGCAGTGCTTCTTCCAGCAGGTGGAAGCAACAAGATAGATGGACAGTTAGGTTGCCAGTTCAGCATTTGCAAGTGATGTGAAGGTGATTTTAATGTGGCTTTGCAGAAGGGTGTGTTCTTCTGCTTGACAGAACAGGGTTGTTGGATGCATTAAATCATGTACCAAAATCTCTACAACGTGGCTCTTAAAAACATAAATGAGCCCCAGCATGACACATTTCAAGCCAAGACTGCTGCCCACATGAACACTGTCTTTTCTGTATCCCAGCACCACTCTTCAGGGAAAATGATGGATGAATGTTTTTGTATTTATGCAGGGAAACATGAGCATAAGAACAAAGTTGCAGGGGGTGAGAGGGGGAGGAGAGAAGCCAAATCCTGAAGACCTGAGGATGTTCTGCTCTGAATGAGGAGAGCTGGATAAATGTGTTACTACAGTGTTTGTCTGGCTGCACGAGTAACTTGTGTGTGAATAGCTGTTGTAGTGCTTTTGTAAAGTTGTTCCGCTGGTGGGAATGAGCGAAGCTTGTGACATGAAACTCTCACCGAAAAGAAAAGATTTAAAAAATACATGGCGTGTGAAAGCTGACTGTGATATCAGTGACTGAGCTATCTGGGATGAGCTACAAAGTTCCAAAGATAGGTGTTTCTTGATGGTAATACCGAAGTATGTGTCCCGAGGTCTGGGTTCACAGTGCCCAATAGGTTGAGTCCCCAGTGGGTGAATGGGAACGGCGTGCTGGACTGTGCAGGGGGGCAGCCCAGAAGGTGAAATGGGGTTCTGTCCTCAAGTCCTGGTGGATTCCAGGGAAGGTAATGGGGCACACCTGATGTGTAGCTTCGTGGAAATACACTTCTGCTTTCCTCAAACTGGAAGTGTGGCTTCCTGGGGGTGCTTTGTCTATCATGTTGACTGTGCCTCTGCTGTCTAGAAAGGAGACATTCCAGATTCTTAGAATTACCATGTGCTGAGGCTGGTGTTTTCTCACCCTTCTTTCTCTTTCAGATTGAAGCTGAATTTCTTTGCTTGGTAGCTCAATTTTACAATCTGGGAATTCATTCTGGGCTCATCCTTGTGCTGTCTGTGCGTGATGTTGCTTTGAGTAAGAACAATTCCTATACTGTTTATCCCTGAGGACTTGTTGGAGTAGGACGAATGTGCTCTGGGAGCTGATGCTCTTTCCCTTGGCCAAACAGAGCCCTGACCTGGGGATCCCCGGGCTCAGGTGGCACATTGCCACAGGAAGAGGCAGTGCTGCTTCTGGTCCAGACTGGGGCTGCACTGGGGTGCATGGCACTGCTGGCATTTGCATTTGGCACAGACTATGATTTGCTGATTACTTCTTTCATGCTGGTCCCAGTTTTATCTTTGGTTTGTTTCTTTTAAGGTGATCAGTTTTAAAGTGATGTCCTGGAGAAAGCATACTAATAAAATGCCCATTTTAATGTTTTTCGAGGGGAAGTGCTTCTTTCTTCTCTTTAAATCTTCTCTGCAGCTTGCGGAAGAAGCCCTAATATACTGGACCAGTATGTGAAAGGCAGAAAGTGACTTTTCTTGCAAAAGAAAGAAGAAAACTCTGCTGCATTTTTACTTTCTAAACCAAGTTATGTGCAACAAATAGCCTAAGTAACTGCCTCAATACTGAATGTTTAAAATTCTTATTTATCTTTAATGACCTAAACTATTAGAAGTATGAGCCTCCTATACTTCCCCCCCCCCCCCCCCCCATTATTATATATGGTTTATTTCCCAGCAGAGCATATTTTAACCACAGATTCCCAGCAGATGTCTCAGAGAAGAATAATGCGGTGTCTTGGCGGCTGCTGGCCAATATCCCTCTCACCCCCATCTCCTCCAGCATGGAACTGGTGAGGCTGTGTCAGCATGCGGCTCAGCTTTCAATTACCTGCCCAGCTGGGTGTGGTTTGAACTGCAGCCGCACGGAAGGTTTTGCTGGCACCCCAGTGCTCTCGAGGGAGGCTCTGCTGGGAGCCACCTGAGCAGTGTGAGTGAGGCAGGGATGGGTGTCGATGAGTGTGCACTGGGGTGGCTGTGATCAGCATGCGGGTTCTTGCCAAGCCCTGAGTCATTAATTTGGCGTTCTGCTGAGCTGTAGCTGGGAGAGAGTCCCCTGCTCAGATGCTGATGGGGACGCTGACTCCATCAGTGTTGTTCTGCTGGGGAGGAAGGCTGGAAGTGACACCTAGGGTCGCAGTCCCCTAAGGCAGAATGGAGCCAGCCTGGCTGAGGATCACCTCTCCATTCATGCAACACAGTGCACCGTATCAGGCTTTGACATCTGATAACACTGTCCTTGCTTTCTGTTAATATGAATAAATCAGTATATAATGCCAACTTAATGATGTAATGTGCATATTTAATCTAAATATGTGAAAGAAAGGAACTCTACTTAATTTAGTTTCCTCCCCCTTGTTTCTTGCCAGACCCCTCATCATTTTGGCTCCTTTGTGTGTTATAAAGAGTGCTCTGGTAGGGGCAATGATTAAATTCTTTGGGCTCCTGATTTCTTTGGTTAAGACTGAATTCTCTACAAACATGTGGCTTTAATGGCTTCTGCTTTGTAGGGCTTCAAAATCTAAATCTGTCAGATGGTGCAAAGAAAATCAGGTGCATAGCAGAGAAATAAGGCTGTGTCCCGAGCTGGTTAATGCCAGCCTGCCCTACCGCATCAGCTGGCACTGCTGATGTGATCTGATCAGATGCGGGCATGCTACTCCTGCCAAAACACAAAGCACAGTGCTTATGCTGCTTTTCTGCTTGGAGTTGGCTTCATGCTAGCCACAGGAAGATAGATTATTGCTATTGGAATAAAATTACCTCTTCAAAGTATTTTGAGCATTTTTTTCACGTTTTGGAAGAGTAAGTGAGCATCAGTTCAATGCGTTGTGTCATACAGCTGTGAAATTTTTGATCTGGTTCTAGCAGTTTTGCAATTTGTAGTGTTTGTAGCCTCATGGCTCCACAGCCCAACATGTGACTAGTCAGAGATGGGGGAAAAATTGAAATGAATGGAGCGAGCTGTATTCCAGATAGGAATGATGTAAATAGAAGTTCAGAAAGCTGTTTTACTGCTAATCCTTTGGTCTTGACCACGAATAAAAGCTGCATCATACTTGAAGTTACTGTTCTATGAGTTCTGTGATATCAGAATCAGAAATATATCAGATATATATCAGAATGATATCAGAGCCCACTTAGATCTATCTACAAACTTACCCTGGTGAATTTTTATTTTTATTTTTTAAAGGAGGGTTTGGAAGATTGTAGGTTTTCATGTTTTCTACGGGCTCCTTTTCCTTTCAGCTTTTAGTTCATTAACGTATACCTGTTGGTGTAAGATATGGAACAGATTGGGATCATAGCTCTGAGGTCAGCACTTTTTCTAGCTGGCCTAGTGCAGGTTAGCAGCCAGGAGAGATGCGCTGGGTGAGGGCTGGTGATGGGAAGACTCTGTGGTGAGCTCTTTCTCCGCAGGTGTAGTTCAATTGCAGCACTTTTTCTGCTTCCTGAAATCTGACTGATGCCCAGACATCACCTTTCAGAAGTGCTTCTCCAAAAAGGGACACGATCTCTGTCAATTGTGGTTACGAAGTCCCCAGTGATTGAATTGCATGTGGGTGAATGTGATGTTAACACTCCTTCAGGTACAATGGGGCTTCAAAGACTTCTCCCTTCTTTCTGTTCTCCTCCACTGATGCAAATGGATACGAGCTTCAGCAGTTAGCTGGTCATAATCTGATAGCAAACAGGCATTCACGAGGTTGAAATCTAACAAAAAAATGTTGATGGGGAAATATGTGGAAAATCCTTCTCAATTTCACGTCACCAGCTGTGATTCATTGTTGTTGATAAGCTCAGCTAGATGTTTTATCTTTCCTTAGCTTTCCTCTCCCCTGCCTCTCAACCTCTTTCCCCCATTGACCTCTACAGCAGAATCCTAGCTGTTGATTTATCAGGGCAGGCTAGCTCAGCACTGTGTGGAGATTGCTTTTAATTAACTCTCTTCGTTTTTTCCAACCTTCAGGGAGCAGCAACCCTTTAATGATTTTAATATTTTATCTGGATTTATATCCACCTTAGGTGTTGTTTGTTGCTCTGCTTCCTCACGTGTTCTTCCTGAGCCATTTCCCAAAATGAAATGTTTCTTTCATGTCCCTCATATAGAGTGAGCCGGAGTGTTTTTAATGGCTTCTGAATTGGGAGGATGGCTCCCTGTGACCAACTGTGGTGTTTGGAGGAGGGTGGGGAGTTGGAAGTGATGCATTGTGGTGCTGTCCTGGGGCGAGACTCCCTCCAGAGCTGTGCCTCACTGTGCATGGAGCGGCAGCTTTGTTCCTTAGTGGCGGTGTGGCAGATGAGAGCCTGCCAAATTAAACCTGACTCCTCACTGGTTTTCCTGGTCAGAGTTGTGAGCTTATTCTTACAGTCAGGTATGACTCTCAGGCTTAGTAAAGTACATGCTAATGTAATGACCTGTTGCTAAAATGTAGTTAACTTCCTGTGCATGAATATAGGTCAAAAGGAGATTCCTTATTTACGAGCAAAAGACTTTTTTTGCCGACTATGAATAGTTCTGCCAAGTGAGATTTCTTCAGGCTGATCATAAAACAGGTAGACAAAACTTCTTCCACCTATAATTTTCTCCTTCTTATGAGAAGAGGCTGAGGGAACTGGGATTATTTAGCATGGAGAAGAGGAGGCTCAGGGAAGACCTTAATGTTATAGAGTACAGTGACCAGAAAGGAGGTTGTAGTGTAGTGGGGGTTGGCCTCTTCTCCCAGGTAACGGCAACAGGACTAGAGGGAATGGCCTCAAGTTGCACCGGGGGGTTCAGGTTGGATATTTGGAAAAACTTCTTGTCAGAAAGAGTGGTCACACTCTGGCTCAGGCTGCCCAGAGAGGTGGTGGAGTCACTGTCCCTGGAGGTGTTCAGGAAATGTGTAGGCGTAGCACTGGGGGACATGGTTATCAGGCATGGTGGTGATGAGTCAATAGTTGGACTAGATGACCTTAGGGCTCTTTTCCAACCTTAATGATTCTATGATTCTATGAATTAGAAAAAATGTTATTATCTTAAGAATGTGGCAATTTCATTCTAGAGCAGGAAAACACTTTATAATCATACTCAAAGCAAACATCATAATCCCTTTTGTGGGATTTTTTTCTCAGTTCTTCTCATGTAAGGAATGACATGACTAAACGACTTGGTTAGTGTCGCACCATCAGTTGCTGACATTTGGAGGTTTAGAAGTCCTGTTTCTTTGCTTTGAGTGTTGAGTGTTAGGCAGTATATGAATGATATGAATGAAGTGAAAGGGAATCCTTTCTGGTTAGCAGGTCCTTGGTCCAGCTGATACCAGGAATAGTAGGGAAAATTTCTGCCTGTTTCTGATAGGAAGAATTAACCGAGGAATGCCATGAAACAGTCCTTAATGACAGTGCGTAGTGCTGATGGGGTGCCAAAATTCTACCACCAAAATGAAATGGATTACACTAAGTGGTAAGTAGTTAAAAATATATCCTCCCTGCATTTAAAAATATCCATGCTGCACCCCAGATAGCCGGTTCAATATAATTAATGCGTTGAATCCATAGACACTGATGTGAGAACAGTGACTCAATTTATTTTACAAGGCTACTTATAAGTGTGTGGAAGTGTATGTAGAGTGTGTTTGTCCAAATGGTAAAAGAAGTTGAGAAGTTCCCAAATCTAGTCCTCTTACTAAGGAAAATGTCTTTGAGATGCTAGATGAGAGGAATATGATGCTGGGTGTTGCTTATAAAAAATTGGTAGTGCAGCACTTCGTCAGATCACATATGTCATCTGGTCTGTGGTTTGTGTTTGTGTCCTTCCAATCTTCCTCTGCAGTACGCTTTAATTTAACCAAGTAATTATTTGGGTATATTTTTCCCATGTTGTTGCTGTGACTCCACAGTAACTAACTCCTTATCTGACTAGATTGCAAATGTATCTGGTTCAGGTGTTCATTTTGCTGAGGCGAACTGAAAGAAAATGCCCTTCTCCTCTATTATCAGCTTTCTAGTTTTGTTTCCCTAACTAACCACAATACCCAAGGGCTACCAGAGGCTGGCTCTCCTGAGAATGTCTTCTGAATACTGCACTGCTGAATGCACACAGCCCATAAAGTCGAGGCCTGTCTGGCCCTTACAAGGCAGCCCGTTTCTCAGGCTGTTGTCACCAGCAACCTTCTCCTCCCTGCACCCCTTGGAGGGGAGGAGGAGGAACAGATGAGGGGTGAGCGCTCTGCCTCTGGGAAAGTCTTTGACCTAAAAATGGATTGAAATTCCAGCCGAATGGTTCCTTGCCTTGGTAACAGAATTGCACGCCTGGGCTCTGAGCTCTTTGCATTAATTCCATCTCTGCTAAACTTTACCAGTCAATTAACCATGTCCATCTCCTGCTCCAGCAGCCACAATGCCTGTTCTGCAGCAGCAGGGTTTTGGAGCAGTAGCTCCCTGTAGCCTTTGCTGTAGCAGTTTTCCTCTGGCTGCTTCCCTCAAGCATGGTTATCAATTAGGACCTGTCAGGGTTTTCCCGCCGATGCATCTGTTTTCAGAACTGCAGGACTTTGACCTTTTGCTGTTGTCTTTATAAATACTACTTTTTCCAAGGGGGGCCAGCTCAAATGCTGAGTGTTACATCTTTAAACTGATAAAAAGGCTTCATGAAAATTTCAGTCTTAGTCTGAGGTGATTCTGGTAAACCTGGATATTTCTTTCGGTTTCTGACATTTTGCTTCCCTTTGGCTTTGGTATTGGTTGTCAGAAAGGGCTCATTATGCTGACCAGTAGTTCCGGTGTTAGGCTGCAGGAATCACCCATAGCTTAGAACTCTCCTTTGTGCAGTTGGCTAGCAGGATGGGACAGGAGAGTGGTGGGTTCCTGCAAGCTGATGTCTAGCAGGTGCTCACTGATGAACTCTGATGCGGGCTTCCTCCAGAGGGAATTCTGCATTCCTCTCTGCAGCTGGAAGAGTGGCTTCGCACTGGCACTGGTGAGCTCTTGGCAAATGCATAAGGGACCACAGCAGTAGCTTGGACATGATTTTCATGCATGTTGTACTACCACCAAACTTGAGTTGGGCTACAGTGTCTATTAAAGCAAGATTCTGTACTTAATATCTTGCCTTGAGTGCAAGGATGATACTGGTTAGTGGGCAGATATCTATGTAGGTTGTTCTGAAAGTAATGTCTCCTGTTTATTTCCATGGAAACTACAATGACTACAAAGAGTACAATAACACTATTTGATAGAGTAAATTTGTAGCTACTAAACACTATTTTTCAACATAGTCACCACCATTAGCCAGTTTGCATAGATAAGCTGATGGTAAAATGTTCTTCATTTCTCTCATTTCTCATTGTGACAGCTGTGTATGGCTTTCTAGTACATGGCTTGTCTTTCACATCACTGTCGCCACTGCTGAAACCCACCACCTCACTGTACTCGTATCCACTGTTTGATCTCCATAAAAGCTCAGCAAATGTCAGTGAATGTCAATGGGTGCAATTTTTTTCCGTGCGGATAAATTCAGTGACACGCCCTTGCTTTGTATGCACTTCCATGTCAGACACCATTTTGTCAGACTGCTTCTCTGCTGCTGTCTGTCACACGGCAACAAAATGTAATGGAATATTGGTGAGAAGGTTCAACCTCTACTGCCATACCACCAGCATCCACCTCTGATGTGGTAGGCCAACATAATAAAATAGGAGGCATAACTTTCAGAGCAGTCCTTATATATCATAAAAGCTGCCATCTGATTTGGCACTAATTGGTTCCTATGTGGGTACTTTGAGAAGAGAAGACAAAGACCAAATTGGCCACAGAGGCTCAATTAAGAGAAGGGAAGGTTTAAAAGAGGGTTCCTAGGTCTTATGTCCAGTCCCCTGGTACCATGTCAGATAATCCCTTTCATAAACTGAAAAGTCCTTGTCTTAAATCCCCACTTGGACTGTTTGTTCCCATTACTCCCCTTGGGAAGGTTCCAGAACCCACTTCTCTGGTGGCTGGAAATAGCATTTTAATCCCTAGCCTAGCCCTACTTGTGACCAGTTTATACCCATTTGTTCTGGTGCCAGAATAGAGTTGTTAGTCTAAACAGTGTTACTCCATCCACGTCTTCCTCTCCACTATTGGGAATTTGTATGACACTGTTATGAATCGTTTCATCTTTGTTCTGATGAAGTAAACCGTCTGTGCTGTCTTTTACTTCCCTTTAATCACCAAAGTATTTATTGCCTTTACCTTCCCTACTCAGCTTGGATTACTCCCACTTATCTTTCTTGAATATGAATAGGCAGAACTGTACTCACTGTTTCTTCCAGATGAGCTTTTGCCCTCTACATTAACTTTAATTTTACCTCTCCTGGCAACACTTTGATCTTGTATTTGTTTTTGTATCATGCTGGTTGTTCACAGTCATCCTGTGACAGATGTAATGTCAGCCTGTTATATTCTTCATATTTCTTCTGCCCCTTTTCAGCTGTTGTTGAGGAGATGATCTCCATGGTGTCTGCTGAATTTTTTTTTTACTATATTCATTCCTCCTTATTCTTGCCTGATATTCTTAACTTCCTCGATGGCCCTCCAGCTTGTGTCATCAGCACACATGCTTCTTGTGCCAAGGTCATTAGCAGAAACACTGAAAAAGATCAGTCTGCAGACCAATTTTTTTTTTTTTTGTGGAACTCCGTAAATAACTTTCCTTCAGCTGGTTACTGTCTTTGGTAGGACGTAAACTCTGTCCACTCTTCTTTCTCTAGTTCTTCAGTCATATCACCATTCTTGCAATAATTTTTGTCTTCCTATTTTTGGTAATTTTTCATGTTTCTTGTTTTTTATTTTGCACTTAAAAAAACTTGATATGAATAAACTCAGGCTCAGTTAGCCTTACTGCAATAATTTGCAAAGTTTTTGAGCAAAGATATTTTATTTTGCTTTCCATACTTCAGCAGCATAGCACTAACCATGATTTGCAGTATCTGCTTAAAGAACTTGCTAGTAGATGTATGATTTCACATTGCAGTTCTCAAGTAGTGGTTGTTCAGTATTTGTGCCTTCACTGCAAGACTGCGGCTTCCGTCTCAGGCATCCTCAGGCACAGCGTTTCTTTAGCTCTTGGCTTGTTCCTACATTATGCTTTATCTGTGTACCATTCTCAGTGCAAAACAGCTGAAATTTCTTTAATCACTTGTGTTTTGATGTCTGAAGAATATTACTGGTTCTTAATAGCTTTCTCAAGTTCCAGCTCTTGACTTTGGCATTTCTCCCTTTATCACTCTACGTCTGACCTTTAAGATCCACTTTTTGCTTGTATTACTATGTTTTTCTGTTCCTGAAGGGTGTCTGCTTAATTCTCATGTCCTTTTCCAAGGTAATTATTCAGCCAATAACTTCTCCAGTCTTTCCAAAACAGTTTCAAACAAAGTTTTGCATTTTTGTCTTAACTTTGTCTCCAAGTTCTGCTTTGTTACTCTCACGCTTAAAGAAAAGGTGTGAAGCACTCAAAAACAGGTTTGGAACACCTTGTGATGGTGGTGGGAAGTGTACTATTTTGTACCTATTCTTTGGACTGCAGAAGTCCGAGGCCGTGTTGATTTAGGGCAAGCAGGGGCAATTATGCTTAATATTATCTCACTAAATTATATCTCACTAAATTAGTTTGTGGCTTTTAAGAGTTCAGCAATGTAAAACCACGCTGCTTCTTTCATCAGAGTTGCAACCACTGTGTAAATATCTAGATTAACAACATGAAGTCATTGTATCTTAAACTACTCTGTACAGTTTTTTTTTTTCTTTCCGCATGTTACTGATCTTATTTGGAGAAAATGGTGTCTATGCAAAATATATTTATATGTTTGCATGTGTGTATAATATAGAAAAGAAAGAATGTGTTTACAGGTGGTGTTTAGGAAAACATGATATTGTTTGTTACTCAATGTCTTGGCATTTTAAGCATTTCCATATACTTCCTACTGATTTACAGCAGGATGCGATTCAACTCTTTCCTATTGATTACTTTCAAAAATTTATAAATAGAATTTTTTAAATCTTAATTTTATTTTAAGAGGGAGGGCTCTGGGAACTTTTACAGTATTACAGCACTCTTTGGATCAATGCATGTCCCAGCAATCCCTTGCGTAAGTGACCTAAAATCGTGTGATCAAACCTCTTCTCCCCTCCCCATCCCTAGAGAGATATTTGTAATTAGATAAAATGAGGACAGAATATGCATAAGTATCTGTTATGCTGGGATTCCTGCCCAGAAAGGAAACTAATGGCCTGAGCTGGTCATAATCTTGTGCACCCTGTATGCTATTGACAAGGCTATGGCTTGAGAATGTTGGGAGTTCAGAAGCAGATTTTGGCTGCTGTCGAGTGGTAACCTTTCTAAATTGACTGTTTTCCAAAACAAATGGAATTGTGCATCCTCTATTTTACTCAGTGTTCATTGTTGGGGATGTTTTGCTTGTAAGGGAGGGCCTGATTCTCCGATCTCATGCTTTATGCAGTGGAAGAGAGCGTGAATTACTGCTGCTGTGGTTTGGAAGTGTTTCGTGTTCACTTTGCCCAGATGTAAATGACCACATGAAGTGAAAGACAGAGGAGATGTGGGCCTGGAATTGTTGCTGGTTATTTTTTTCCATTTCATCTAGCAATTACTGCTCGTCTCCACTTCTTCGGCAGAAAGGACTGTGGTCTTCTGGGAGCGAGTTCTTTCTCTCTCTCAGCTCAGACTGAAGATCCTCTGAAGTCTGTATGCCAGGTTGTCTTCTCCTGAGATACTGCACCGTAGGAGAGGATCAGATAGGTGGCACTTTGGAAATCTGGAGGCTGCTTTTTGTATTATTGCAGTTCTCTTCTTCCTCTCAGTGCATTTGGTAGGTGTCTGCTCACCCCTCACAAACTTGTAGTTTTTTAGTGCTCTGTTAGATTTGTGTTTTTGTCTTGTGGCTTGGCAACAGTGAAACACAAACCCTGGGCTCTTACGAATCTGTCAGTCTTCCTCAGCTACCCCAGCCATTGGCAAATATGCTGATGAAAAGCTAAAGCTGTACTTGAACAGACAGGCTGTCCGTGTGCTGGTCGTCTTCTCTTGCTTTGCCTCAGCATCCTTGGGGTAGATGTCAGGGAAGGTAACAGAAGTATTGATGAAAGGGGCAAGGTAATGCAAGAAGTTTGTCGTGCATTTTCACAAGGAAGGTACCTACCCAGTATTTCCACTGCTCTGCCCACTGCAGCTAAATCTGCAGCCAAGGCTTTGCTGAAATAATACTCTTTTTTTAATTCCTTTTTTTTTTTCCTTTCTTTTTTTTTTTTCTTTCTTTCTTTTTTTTTTTTTCTTTTCCCCTAGTGATTATGTCTTGTTTGGCATCTTTTTGAACTGAATAAGGTTGATTTGTTCACCCGCTCCACTTGTAGTAATTTGCAGTGGAAGATTTGGGATGAACCTCTGTTTTCTTGTGCATATGAGAGAGCAGGAGCTTCTTTGGCTGGAGTGGAATGTGTTGTTTCAAGGCATTGAATGTGGAAAAAAACCTGTTGGCTTCGTACAGACTATGGGTTTTGTTTGTACTCAGTCAGTGTGAATTCACTGAAGTCCAAAATGTTGTGCCAGTATGAGAGATAAATCAAGTTTGTGTTATTTCAAGACAGCCTAGCTACCTTTCCCTTTAACTTCTCAGAATCTTCCCACCCTGTAGGATATTCAGCAACACCCTGTGCTTAGAATGTGTGAGCAAATGTTGACATTAGCTGCCACCTATGAGATCCTTAGCAGAAGTCTATAGCTTAACACGCAGGACGAGCAGCAAGATGACTTCTTCGTAATGGAGATGGATCTGAACAAAATCCTGGAGCTCAGCACTTCTTGTGAGCTTCCAAGATTGAACCTGGATCTGAAGTAAAATGTCTTTAATGGATAGGATCCAAACACCCACATGCTTTGGCAGAGCTCAGATCCAAATTTTGTCTACCTAAAGAATCAAGGTTCTGTTTTCATGTAGATTCTTTTACTAGTGAGAAGCAAGGGAAGGGATAAAACAGAAAATATGACACATTGGCAAAATTGTTTTTCAATACTGTTTTTCAAAGTTTTTTCCATGAGGCATCAGCAGCTCTTAAAAATCACAGGGAGAGAGTACAGTTGTCAATGAGCCAGAACGGTTAAATGCTTTTAAATATTTGAGTTGGGTTATTCCTTCACCTTTCTTTCTCACAAACATGTCTGGTAAAACTCCAGTAATGAAAACACTTGCTTGGAGGGAAAAATAAAATCCTTTTCAGCAAGTAATGATGGTGACATTTTAATCATATCATAACAACACTGTTAGCAACGGTTTAGGTTTGGCATTGAACATATACACAACATTTGTTCTTTTATACACTATCAGTATTACATAGTAAAAATAGCACAATTGCAAAACCCATTTGCCACCCTTGTGCCAACTTTGTTCAGCTGACAGTTGCTGTTTGAACTTTTAAAGCAATGTTTCATCCATATGTTAATACCAACTGCACCATTAATTTTCTCTGCTTTCAAATGATGCTCTATGCCCTACAACCACACACGGTATTTACTTCCCAGTCTGGGATACCTGTGAGACCGTATCTGCCAGATAAGCTGTGCTCACCCTGGGTGGCTCCGTACGTCGAGTTGGTAAAGAGCGGTATTAAGATAGCAGCTGAAGAAGGATCCCTGCTGCCTGTGCAGAAGTTTGTTATAGCCACTTAGCTTCACTGAGCCATTTCAGGATAGTGCTATTCAGAAATTTTCATCTTCCTAGTGGGAGATGTGGAGCTATTCTGCGATGTTTTGGATGCTGTGTGTTCTCTCTGGTTATTTGCTGCCAGTGATGGATGCTGATTGTATAATTCTCACTTCAGCTTAATAGCGGGCTTTTGATTTTCAAAAAGAAACAAAATCACAGGGGTAAACCGAGGCTGAGAGCATCTGTCTGTAAATGAACACGGTAAGTGGTGCTACGTGGTAGCAGGTTGAAGTCTCCACTTGGATCACACTGAACTGGTTCTGGTTTAACAAAAGATAGAACTTGCCCCAGATCAAATGGTGCTCCCTGAGGTAGTTACTAGCAGAAAGCTGGCTGATACGTGGATGTACTTTCTACTGCACCATCTCACAGTGTTGTAATTCAGCTTGAGTGGGTACATATAGATCTTATTTCAAAGCCTTTAGAATTCTGCCTCATTCTGCTGTTAAGATAAAATCACACTTTATTTTAGGAAGGTTGTCATTGTTTTCTGTATTTACTTCTGTCATGGTTTCTCAAGGATAGGAGAGAAGCATCGAGTTGGTAAGAGTGAATCAATATGCAAGAGTTTGTGTGCAGACCAGAACCTGATCCCAGAGTGGGCAATTGATGGAATGTCACACTGGAGAAGACATCCCAGGGGACATGCTTGGAGACACAGAGAGAAGCCAAAAGTGCAGCTAAGAAGTGCCATTTACCTATGAGCTACGGAGTGGTTTTGTTTTCTGACAGGCCTCTTTGGAATTTTGCTCAGTGTTTCCTTTTACATATTTATGAACATAATACTACAGTGAACTTGATTGTCATGACTGATACCAGACCCATGCTTATAAAATTGCATGAAAATCCTTATTTGTTCCAAGATACTATTAGGGTTGTTAGACCTTCGTTTAGCTGGAGATTGTTTGAAGAGTGATGAAAGTTACTCCATAATAAAATTGTAGCTCCACAGTGCTTGTGTGAGACATTTGTTTTTCTGATTTAAGCTGGCAGCACATTCAAACAGCAATATGGGTATCATTGCTCTGGGTGCAGCGGTGCTTGCTGGGATGCAGATGCACCCAGCATCTGCAGAGCCACTCTGCAGAGACTTGGTGCTTCCTGGTGGCATAGGTAACTCTTCGTTTGCCTCTCTCTTCAAGGCTAAGAGGCCGATGCCAGTTCTAGTCTGGTTATGAGGAAGGAGGAACTGGGAAGAGCAGGAATAGAGAACTGGGGGAGAATGAAGTGTGCTTCTCCTTTTCCTACTGGGAGGGTAGGAAGTGGGGAAATGGTGTCTGCATCTTGGGACCACAGCTCCCTTCCAACAGTATCCGCTTGTACTCTGCAGCCAACTTAATGCTCAGCCTGGTTTCCAAATGCCTCTGATAATGTTCTTTTCTAGAAGCTTCTAAAGAAGTTTAACTGCCCTGGAAATTCCTCTGGTACTACAGTACTTGGTTAAAAACCTGGAAACACAGGCTAGGAACAACTGATCATTTCTCTCAGGTCACCTGTGGATGCCCAGCTGGGTCAGTAAGTGGACCTGTGCTGAGTGGTATTTGTAAATGGTCTGGGAAGTAAAGTGGACTGAGAGGCAGAAAACTTAGCAGCTAACTGCTAATTGTATTGTATATATACTAATATATGATATATACTAATTATAATAATTATATTCCAGGTTGGAAAAACATTAGGTCACTACAAAGTATTGAGAAAGGACCACAAGAACCTGAAAAATTGGCCTAATTAAAATGGCTGATCATGTTCAGTTTAGATAAATGTAAATTAATGCAAGTGGGGGAAACCATCTCAAATTAACCTACATAGCAATGGGGACAGAACTAGTTGCTGACACTGAAACGAAAGGTTTTGGAGTTATAATAGATAGTTTCACCAATGTATGAGCTTTGTGCTCAATGGCTGGGGAAAATAATAAGGTAATAAGAAAAAGAAAAAAAAGGAAGAAATAAAGGAAGACGGTCTGAGTGCTAGGAGTTATTATTTACAAGAACAAAAATATCATTACTATGACAATGTATGAACCCAAGTTTTGCTGAGTGTTATATAGTGTGAGCAGTTTGGTCTCCTCGCGTTGAAAAGGATACAAAACCTCAAAGATGTGCTTAGAAGAAAACAAGGACGATGAAAAGGAACAACTTCTCTATGAGGAGCTATTAAATTAATTTGGGTTTTTCAGTCTGTTCAAAGATTTCTGAGGGTTATATGAAAGAAGCATCATGGAAGAGGCAAATGGGATGAATGTTCACTTTCTCTTGAAGTTGGAAGTTAGGACATCAAATGAGGTCACAAGAGGCTGGTAACAGATGCACTAACAGGGATGCTTTCTCAGAAAATATTAAATAAAGCTGTGAAACTCTTTGCGATGGGATGTATGGGGTGTTACAGTTAACCTAGGTCCAAAAAGTGTGAGCTTCACAGATGGAAAAGCCTTTTCAAGAGCTATCGAATACCAGATGTCTGAATTGCATTTTGCTGGTGGTTGAGAGACTGTGTCACTGTATTTTCTGCAGAATATTATTCTATCCTGTCCATATTTTGTGCACTTCCTTAGGGATTCCTTATTGGCTGAAGTTTGAGACAGGATCTTGGGTTAGGTGGACCTTTGGTCTGACCTGGTGTGGTCATTCTTACGTTTCAAGGGCTCTGGCAGTCATATAGTACTTAGCAGTGTTGCAAGAAAGGCCTTGAGAAATTTCAAAATAAGAGACCCAGAAATGCAAGGCAGAATTATGATTACTGGTTAAATAACCCAAGCTTTATTTTGTTCTTTGCAACGTTTGCTCCTTCATGTCAACCCTAGGGGGAAATTTGTGTGCCAGTTCACCCAGGTCTTGCAACAACCTGAGACAGCCTGTTTATTAAACATGCACTTTGGCTGCTATACAGAGGAAATGGCACTGGTAATGCAGAGACTTGCATTTGGTTTCTGCCTACACCGTTGACTTTCTGTATAATTCTAGCCAAGTCCTGTACGTTATTGTCCCTGTGCAAAGAGATAAAAACCCTCTGTATCTCTTACTGAAGAGCAGCTTGAGATTAATGGTTGTAAAGTGCTAAGTAAGTGCTAAAAGTTGTGTGTGCATGCAAAGTTTGTTTGATGCTGATTTGCATAATGGAATTGCAGTTAAGGAACTTACTGTCTTCCCTGGCTGTTCGCAGGCCTCTACTTCAGACCAGGTAAGGAGTGAAAACTATGTTCTAGAGGAAAAAATCTGAATTGATTCTACACTTACTGTTTATTCACTTCCTTAAGAATATGCGCTGTCGGGGTTAACATCTGGGAAATCTTCAGTAGCCTGATTTGTCTAGAAGAAGCATTATTTTTAATCCTGCCTGTCTTCTTGCACTTTCTTCTTGTTTTGGTGCTTCCACTAGGTCGTTGTTTATGGGATGAATTTCTAGTCATGTCTCAGATTTGCAGTCATAGGTGACCTTTGCTCTTCCATGTGGCTTTTTCTGCTCCTGTGACCATTTGCAGACATGTCATGTAAGTTATTATTTGTAATGAAAGGTAGCTGATGGCACTTTCACACAAGGTTGTTGTCCTCTCCTCGTGCTCTGCAGTTGCATACCTGAATACCTGAATGAGAAGATGAAGAGATGCTTCTGTTCAAAATTAAACATATCAAAGGCCCTAAAACTTGCTTTGGCACTTGCTGCTGAGCTAGATGGTGCCAGATTTTATAGAGACACAGAAAAAATTCTTGGCATCCAGCTCTTGTGTCCTGGGTAACTGCTTCTTCCTTAAATTGAGTTTCAGTGAAGAGGCGTGTATCCTGTGCTCCCTGTCTACTCTTCCTAACCTTCTCTGCACGTACAATGAAACTACAGTAGATTTTGTGAAGCTTTTTCCTCCTTTGAATGAACTAAAATCTGGCAAGGAGCTGACTGGAATCTACTTGATTTCTGAATTTCTGGGAAATGGTTTGGTTCCTGGCACTGTCTGCTATTAGGTCTGATTGCTATGGTCCTTATGCTTCTCTGGTACAGCTGGGGCATACAGATATTCTAGCTCTGCCTTCTTTTTCCAACTCATAGCCTTATGCCTTTCCTGTTTCTAAGGCAGAAAGCCTTCTCCTGTCCTTCCCACTGGGGTTCCTCCACAGGAGAGCTGCCTATGCAAGCGTGGCTGCTGGTCTAGGTTGACAGAATGATTAACGATTGTATATTAGGCCCTTGATCAGGCACCTCTAGATGTTTCCAGGATACTGTATACATCTCACAGAAGGAATGAAAACATCCATCCTTCTTAGTCCCTTAGCAAGGTATTAAAACACCTCTCAATAGTCAGCAGGAAGCTCCAGGGTGCTGCTTTTATATATCATAATTTGAGTCCTTAAACATCAATCACATTTTTGAGGGCTCTTTGGAGGTAGAACACAAACTTTGGCAGCACAACCAAGAAGACTTACATGATTGCTTTTGCTATGTGGATTTGGGCTCTGGGATTTCATCAGTTTCCTGCTTCGAAGCTGTTATGGGTCCAGAAGTGTGGAAGAGGACCCAATTTTGTGCAGGCTGTCTCTGAGTTTCACTAACAAATTTCCAGACACATTTCATATTAAATAGCTAGTACTGTGTGGTTCCTATGGAAAACCTTCCTGCAGCAAAGGAAATTAGCAGCTCCTGTTAATGTGTCTGGCCAGTGTTCACATGCGGAATAATTCCGTAGGGCATCAGGGTGGTCACAATATGAAAGCAAGTCCCCATCCCAAACATGAAGGCAAAAGCAATGTGATTGCTTCTTTATATTATTGTGTGTTTCCAACACTCACTAGTAGGTCCACAGGACAACTGCAGGTGTCTGCTAGGAATAAATGTGTGGACTGAGAGGAGAGGCTTGTAGTAGAAGGAGAAATGGCGTCTGCCAGACAGGACTATCTGCAAGGGTGGTCTGCAGAGCCACACTGAGACATGTGGCATGGAACACATGCCACAGGGAGCAGTGTTAACTGGAATCCCCTAAATGCCATTCTCCTCCCCCAGTAAACCCTGCCTGCCTGGAGATAAAGCTCAAGTGAATTCTGCCAGTGCTCCGCATCTAAGAGTGCAACAGGAAGCTTCCCAGATTTAGTGCAACGCCCTCTCCCACAGGTTTTGTTTCATTCATGCAGCTCATCTTGGAATTTGTTTCCACTGATACTCTAAGCCTCTTGTGTGCTGGTTATAGATACTTTTTGATTTGGGTAAAAACAATTATTTGAACAACAGCTGTCTGTCTTGATTCCATATACATAGTTTACCTCTAAGCTCCAAGGCCACCATGCCCTTTTGTTCTTTGCATAAGTGTAAAGTGATACCTAAACACAGCTTAGCAAACAGTTATTCTATACAATGCAAACAGGTACTCTGGGCAAAGGGCACCCACCCCAGCTAGGGCTGCAGTGATGATGCTCAGCGGTGGTCCTGTCGTAGGCTTTCCTTCTTAACCTGGCTACTTCTGGTCACCTGCATACAGTGTACTGCTTCTCTATCTGCCCAGTAGCCAAAGGTATCCAGTTTTGAGGTACTGTGAGTGATTTAAAAAACACCACCGTGTGCGCAAGAAAGCTCCCAATCTATTTTAAAATATGCCACTTTTTGAGCTAAGTTCTGAGAGGTGTATTGAAAACTTGGAGTGAATGTGAAAATGTAGTAAATATATTATACTAAAATAGAAAATTTCCAATTCAGTATTGATATTTCAGCCTATGGGAGTATTGTACTTTAGTTTCATTTTGTGCCTTCCTCTGTATGTAATCTCAGTTCTGGTTTTAGCTACAGACACCCAAAAGGTATAGAAAATCTTTAAACTGTCTTCTGGCAGTTTTGAGGTAGTTGATAACACTGTCAAAGTGTTAGCTGCAGTTTAATCCTTATTTTCAAGGGGCCCAGAGACATTCTACCAGAGTGACTTGCCAGTTGTCCAAACTCAATGTCAGGTTTTGCTGAATTGTTCTTATTTTTAGTAGAAAAAAATAGAAATATTTCTAATTGTTAGGCTTTTCTATTTCTTTAACTTCTGGAAAGGCCAAAGTGAGATGGGGGATGCTAAGCAAGCCACCTAACAAAGTGAAGCGATGAGTTATCACCAATGAAGCAGGCTAAGAGGTCAGAATTGAGAGAAAATTGTAAAGAAAATGTGTGTATAAGTGTGTGCATACATGTATAAGTTGCTTCACTTTGAAAAAAAGTCAGAATAAAGGAGTACAGATACAAAGGTGTCTGATCCTAAAGGTTTGTAGCATTTTAATTTGAAGAAACTTGTATTCCTATGGGACAGAAGAGGATGTATGCAGTTTCTTTCCTTGCTATAATTGTAGTTTCCCTGTAATTATAATAGGGAATCAATAGGAAACATGGTAGAGGCATAGTAAAGTAGGAAGATAGATTTTTGTGGAACAGAAGGGAAATGAAGAAAGGAAAAGAGGGACTGTAACACAAATGGAAGGCATTTCTTTTAGTATTTGTAAAAATTTATACTAACTAGAAATCAGTATTCTCAGTAGCTTCTACTAGACTGTCAACTCATCGCACTAACTGTGCAGTCTCTGACCCAAAGAGCTTGCAGCTGGCAATTACAGCTGGTCCTTGTCTCTGCTAAGCAGCAGGATGGGCACCCAAAGGCAAATGAAGGCTATGAGAGCAGCTGGTTACCTGTGGAGCTCCTTGGAGGAGAGAGGAGCTTGTGGGGCCTGGTGTGACGTCCTTGGGTGTCATGGTGGGAGTCTGCTTGAGGAGAGGACTCAAACCTGCGAGAAATCAGCAAGGCCTATTTTCCAGCCCCAAGTGAAAAAGTGATAAGGGGGAGTTTGGGAAGGATTGTATAGAGAGGGCACTCATGGCAAGGAGAAGGCAAATACAGCCTCAGCTATGAATGCCAAAACTGGTGACAATTGTGTTTCTGTTCCTGAGAGGAGGCATGAATCACAGAATCACAGACTCATAGGAGTTGGAAGGGACCTCCAGAGATCATCAAGTCCAACCCCCCTGCCAAAGCAGGTTCCCTACAGCAGGTCACACAGGTAGGCATCCAGGCGGGTCTTGAATATCTCCAGAGAAGGAGACTCCACAACCCCCTTGGGCAGCCTGTTCCACTGCTCTGTCACCATCACCGTAAAGAAGTTCTTGCGCACATTCGTGCGGAACTTCCTATGCTCCAGTTTCTGGCCATTTCCCCTTGTCCTGTCTCCACACACTACTGAAAAGAGTCTTGCTTTGCCACTTTGCCCCCCATACCTTAGATATTTATAGACCTGGATCAGGTCCCCTCTCAGTCTTCTTTTCTCAAGGCTAAACAGACCCAGTTCACTTAGCCTTTCTTCATAGGGGAGATGCTTCAGGCCCTTCACCATCTTTGTGGCCCTCTGCTGGACTCTTTCCAAGAGATCCCTGTCTTTTTTGTACTGGGGAGCCCAGAACTGGACACAGTACTCCAGATGAGGCCTTACCAGGGCAGAGATCACCTCCCTTGACCTGCTGGCCATGCTCTTTTTAATGCACCCCAGAATGCCATTGTCCTTTTTGGCCACGAGGGCACACTGCTGGCTCATGGCCAACCTGTCGTCCACCAGGACACCCAGGTCCCTCTCTGCAGAGCTCCTCTCCAGCAGGTCATCCCCCAGCCTGTACTGGTGCATGCAATTATTCCTCCCTAGGTGCAAGACTCTACACTTGCTTTTGGTAAACCTCATCCGGTTTCTTACTGCCCAGCTCTCCAGCCTGTCCAGGTCTAGCTGAATGGCAGCACAGCCTTCAGGTGTGTCAGCCAATCCTCCCAACTTCGTATCATCAGCAAACTTGCTGAGGGTGGCCACTTTCCCCTCATCAAGGTCATTGATGAAGATGTTGAACAAGACCAGACCCAGCACCGACCCCTGGGGAACACCGCTAGTTACAAGTCTCCAACTGGACTCTGCACCGCCAATGACGGCCCTCTGTGCTCTGCCAGTCAGCCAGTTCTCAACCCACCTCACTGTCCACTCATCTATCCCACGCTTCCTCAGCTTCGTTATAAGGATGTCATGGGAGACAGTATCAAATGCCTTGCTGAAGTCAAGGTAGACTACATCCACTGCTCTCCCCCCATCCACCCAGCCAGTGACAACATCATAGAAGGCTACCAGGTTGGTCGAGCATGACCTCCCCCTGGTGAACCCATGCTGACTACTCCTGATAACCTCCTTTTCTTCCAATTGTCTGGAGATGGCATCCAGTACACACAGTTCCATCACCTTTTCAGGGACAGAGGTGAGGCTGACTGGCCTGTAATTACCTGGATCTTCCTTCTTGCCCTTTTTCAAGACTGGAGTGACATTGGCTATCCTCCAGTCTTCAGGCACCTCCCCCATTCTCCAAGACCTCTCAAAGATGACAGAGAGTAGTTCAGCAATCACCTCTGCCAGCTCCCTCAGCACCTGTGGAATCACCCCGTCAGGTCTCATGGATTTATGAACATTGGTTGCCTAGGCGCTCAAAGACCACCTCATCCCTGACTAAAGGGAAGTCTTCCATTCCCCAGACCCTCTCACTAACCTCCAGGGTCTGGGATATGGAGATGGAGATGGATATGTGAGATGGAGACCCCTCGTTGTGTTTGGGTTTTTAGAAGCTACACCACTTTGGTGATCAAATAACTTCCTCCCTCTGCTAATGGAAATCCCTTTCTCTTCAATCTCCTCCCACTGCAGCGTGGAGGTGGGAAATGAGATGGCAGTGGCCTTGCTGGAAAGGTCAGGAGGCAGTGTCAGTGATGCCTCTGCACCAGCGCGCTGCAATGCAAAAAGAATTGCACAACTGTCACTTTGAAGTTTGTGGGTTACTGTTCTGGGAGGAAGCAGAAGCAAGGATCCTTTTCCTCTGGCTCATAGACTTAACCCTTGGCTTGCTAAGCAGGATTTGTCATGCCAGATCAGACCACTTATCTGACTTATTCAGAATCCTATTCTGGCAACATCTTTCAAAGCTGGATTTTCTGCATCTTCTAAGAGTCTACACTGGAAACTTTATCAGGACAACCCAACCACTCAGGCTGAAGAGACCCAGTACTGCCATCAGAGGTGCTGTTTGCTTCTGAGAGATTCCCTCTCCAGTGTTGCTTCCCCCCCCCCTTCCCCCCCCCCCCCCCACCTTCTCTTGGAATCTGTAGGGTCTGAGAAACATAATCCCATTATTTGTGAATACATTGCTTGTGGGTATGGAATGGATTCTGCTTCCACTGAATTTGGCAAAGAGGCCCCCAGGCCTGTGAGAGTAAATCTCTCTGAGCCTGCCTTACGTGCAAGTGGTTAAACTGACCTGAGCACCTCTTTCCCTGCTCGCTCTCCTCAGACAGACTTTAGGAGAAGTTCTTGCAGCTTTTGTGTGACCTGAAAGGACTTAGTCATAACTGTTCCATAACAGCTCTCAACGTATAACATCGCCAAATGCATCAGTTTCCCACCTTTACTGTCCATCTGTCTGTGCTACAGTAATTTGAGTAGTTGGTTGTTTTTTGTTGTTCTTGGTTTGTTTTTTGTTGTTTTTTTTTTTCTTCTGAATCGAACAGTATAAATGTGGACTTGTTAACTGAGCCTCAACCTTTGTTGTTTTTTGCTATGTGGCAGTTTGCTCACAAAGAGAGCACATAAAATCTTTCAGTTTGAAACCTGCAATGTTTTGATCAGGTGTTAACAACACCACAAGGTGTGCTGAGGGTTTAGATTGGCCTCAGGCCCTACTGGCATATAAAATATAGGCTTAAGAATCAACCCTTCATGTTGTCCTGAATGACTGTTTCATTCTTGCTCTCTCATTTTTGCGACAGCGAGTAGCTAACATACTCTTTTCTTTCACATCATAGATATGAGACAAAGGGATACAAAAGCCCAGCCCAGAATTCACAAGTGCGTAAAAGTAGAACATGCGCCTCACACTGTTCGTCTTCAAGGATGGAGAATAAAAGTAGTTCAGTGGCAGGAAAACTTTTATAGAAGGTCAGCGTTTGCTGTAGGTGTTGCACTGTCATAAGGGCATTCCCATTCAGTTACAGACTGTAGTGGTGCTTGTCTATGCTGCCCAAAAAGCATGCAAGAGAATGCTACATAGTTTCTTGTAGAAATATGTAGCTGACTTTAGCACCCTGTTTTGTTCTGTCCTCTGCTCAGGAGAGGGCTCCAAAACTGGCACTGGGTGTTTTGTTTAAGGCCAGGATGGTTCTGCATGATGTGCTGCAGATTCCTGCCTCTGCTGCCCCTGGCCTAACGTACCTCCTTAAGAAAGGAACCACAGCCTGCTCTATATGTGCTTCTGGTCATTACAGACTTGTCTGTCTTACAGTCTCAGCTTAAATACTGCTGGGAGTTTCACAACATGCACTGAAGCTGTGAGTGGGAGAGAAGTTTCATGAGAGGAGTTCTATTCGCAATAACTGCGCTGAGGAATTTTCTGGAGCCAGGAATTTTCTGGACTTACCAGGCTTTATACTGAATCCAGAGCATGCTGGTCAGGATTTTGCATGCTTAATCACTGCTGTGTGGCTGTGTGTGTAGTGCAGAAATACTCAGGAAGGTGTGCAATTATGATACACCTCACTGTCCACTCTCCATGCCTTGAATTAAGGCACACAGAATAGCAGCTCACATCTTCAAAGCAGTGCACCAGTTCTAATACAGGAAATTCCTGTGATGGGTCCAAGTGATGTTATTCCCATTTTTTAAAATTAGAGAACTGAAAGAGAGAGAGGGATGAAGTCACAAGCTTGGGATTTTAGAAAGATTTAAATAACATTTAGGAGTTGCTGGCTTTTGTGCTTGTGTTAAGCATGACAAAACGTTCCTGTCTGGATATTATTTATATAATATTAGTGTATTTTTAATATATAAAAGAATATATATAGTGTGTGTGTTTATTACAGTTCCTCACAACTGTCGGTCTCCTTGCAGATACAGGTCTGTAAGAGCTCATGTGTTCCCAGTGACATCTACCTGAATCATTTCATCCAGCTCTCTGTTGCAGGCAGCTGCTCCACTGTCACATGTAACTTAGGATATGCTGAAGCTTAAGGTAGTTTGAAAGTGGTACTGTTGATGGTTTGTCTCGTCAGTTTCTTTTACATAATACTGAATGGAAGAAACAATAAAAATAACTTTAGACTTATTTCTCAGAACATTTTTTTAATGTTATTAGATGAGAGAAACCTGGACATGTCCAGCCTGGGGAAGAGAAGCTTTCTAATACTTGTGAAGAAGTCATCAGGGGGATGGAGCCAGGCTCTTTGCAGCACACATTTAAATAACACAAGAGCTTGATGGCAAGGCTTGCTGACAGATGTGTCCTGGAACTAGCAATGTGAAGGGCTTCTTTCAGCTCTCCTGCCTTTAAAGAAGGAAGCTCCTTCAGATAGCATGAGTAATTCCTACTAATGTTAAAGGAAGTTAGCTCAGTCTTTGCCCCTTCTCTCTCCTTCCCATTGAAAGAGTTGCCTAAGTGTGACTCTCTTACAGTTCATGGATGTGGTGGGCACAGGTCAGGGAAGGTCCTCATAATTCCTTTCTCGAGGACACCAATGTTTATTATAACCCACGTTGCCTCCAGTGGTCATGGCTTATGGTGTATGAAGCACACATTCTCAAGAGGTAATTTCTTTCCTAAGCTGTACTTTTGAGTAGGGTAAGTGAAAGCTGTTTATGCCACATGTGTTTGGTTTGGGGAATTTATAATAGACTCTTGAGAGAGACTTAATGGGAACACTAAGTAGAAAATAATGGAGTTCTTGCAAGTCTTACGTTTTCGGAACAGACTAATATTTATCACTTAACACCCTTTTCCTTAGAATAAAGAACACATGCAGTATGTTTAACTTTGTTAGATTTTCTTTGCTCAGAACTGTAGACTTCACTTTTGCGGATTTATTGGCAGTAAGCTGTGTCAATAGAGCTACTCTAAGTGCATGCTGGAAGCAGTAGGTTTTGTGTGGGATAGAATGCTGTATTTCTCATTTCTGATCATTTATTCCAAAGTGCTGAGACTTGACTCTGAAACATTTTTTCTTGGAAAAACTGTACTGTTTGGAGAAATAAAAAGTAATAATCTAAGAAAAAAATAATACCAGAAAAAAAAGGGTACAGCTACAGAGCAATAGTGGTTGAGCTGGATACCCTGTAGGTACCAGTGCAACGATAATGGTTGCATTACTGACAGGAACTCTTAATTTGAAAAGAACTTTATGAAGCCTTTCCCATACCTCCCTTCACTCTCCTCTAAGTCACTTGTTGAACATGTTGCCTAACTGTTCTCATTTTCTGTGAAGACAAGGCTTTTAAACTGAAACAGAACCTCTGACCCTCTCACCTGACACTTGGTAAAAGTAGATAATATGAGACTTTCCACTTATCACTGAACACCCGAAGCTGTAAGAGGATACTTCTTTGCTAGGCTGAGGCTCCAGAAAGCTTAGCAACCTGTCTTTCTTTCTTCTTGAACTCTGAGAATACCATTAGGACAGGAAAATTGAGGTTGAGATATAAGCACATAAAAGAAGAGTCTCCTTCCTCCTGTCTGTCTAGTCAAGTTGGGCAGGAAAATCCTTTTGACAACTCAGATCATGTGTTTCCTGAAAACGTTAATGAATTCTGCAAGCTGCCTGGAGAAACAAGCATGAGAATCATGCCTGGCAGTTAGATTTCAGGCATAATGAGTCAAAGCACCCAATATTTATTTGTTGTATCCTTAGTGTCCTTGGACAGGTTGTTTAACTACTCAGCAACTCTTTTTCACTTCCTGTATAAGGAGAACAATAAATCTTACATGCACTAAAGAAGCATTTTAAGGGTTACATGATGAGTGCTCGTAAAAAGCCTTAAAAAGACTTACCGGGACCAATAGTAATTATCATGTATGCATCATGATTACTAGAGATTGCTTCTATGCATGTGCAAGTATGCACGCAATTGACTCAGGTACAGTCTGCTGAGGGCGCCTCACCTGTAGTGGATTTAAAAAATAATTTTTAGATTTAGGAGGTGGAGAAGTCTGCTAGTGGTAAATGACTTGCTTCAGTGGGATTTGCTGTTTACTGACATTGAATTTAGGCAAGGAGTGGGTGATGAAGGAAGAAAATAATCACACTTTCTTCTGTTTTGGTGGTTACCGGGTCCTCCTTTTTCTACAGTGCATTTACAGGCAAGATCTTACAAGACTCTCTCATCTTGTCTAAAAAGATCAAAGAACCATCATTCATTCAAAGGAATGAGAAGCTACTTTGTGCTCCACAACACCTTTGAGCCTATGGCTTTTCTCCAAGGGAGGTAATTCTCTGGTGTTTCTAGTGAAACACCATGGCTGCTTGTTCACAGGAAACTGATTTGAAATGCTTCCCCGCAGTACTTCACAAATGCCATCCACACCGTACGTGTAAGAGCAAATGACTGCCAAGGAGAGCTGTATGGAGAAAGGTGAAGATGGATTTTGACTCTAGCTTTATGATAGGTGTTTAACAGAGATGCATAGACTTTGCTTCAGTTCAGTGGTATTACTGGAGAGAAAGATGAGAAGTACAAAGAACTGAAAAGTGTGGTTAAAGGTGGAGTCTTTTAGTAGGGCAGCTTTTTCCTTCTCTGGATTTCCCATGTGTTCTGTATTTTCTTGCTTCTAACACCTTGAAGGGAAAATGCAAGCTCTCAGTAGAACATTTTTAAGCTGGAATTTTTAGATAGCCATGTGTCTGTAATCAGAGAATGTCTGAGATCCATATAAATGCAGTCCTTCCTAATTGAAGAGTTATTTTGAACCCTGCTTAAGTTGTTGCTTAAAAGCAGAATGCTTTGAGAACAACTTGTGAGTTGAGTAGAGGGAACAGGGATTTTCTGGGGCAGTGATTTGAAAACTAGAAAAGATGGGGAAATTTTTTGACCAATTGTTTTGTGGTGAAGTATACCAAATCATCAAAATCAGTACATAGAACTCAGTTGATTTTTGAGTTTTCTAAATGAAAGAATTGATAGTGTTTTCCAGAAAACCAATGGAACGTGTAACTTTACTCAATTTCAGTTATTTTTAGTTTATTTCCTTTTACATGAAAATGACTTAATAATTCAAAAGACCCCGAAGGTTGAAATCAAAGTGAAGCACTGTATTTAATTACAGACAATTTTTAAAATATATTGTCAGCTTATGCACATTTTGAAATTTTTGTGTTGTTTTTTGAAGTTTTTTTTGAAGTTTTTGTGTTGTTGTGGAAGATGACAGCAAATCTCTTCCAGAACACCATAGGTGAGAAAATCATTTCCCAGTAGCATTAAATGAGAGATAGGAGTCCAAGAAGTTCTTACTTAGTTTGCTGGGCTGAACAAAACAGAAGCCTATGCTACATGGCTATGACTACTGCTGCTTAGGCCCATGTATAGGGGAACTTTTAACTCTAGCTGCAGTATTGCTAATTTTGAAAACTGTGTCATAGGCAGATGCTTTTTTTTCTCCAGAGGAAGGTAAAAAAAAATGTGATTTAATTTTTTTAATAGTACCTTTTTGAATGTCTGTTTGCCTTTTAGGTTTGTAGCCCGTGCAGTACAAGTCCAAAGAATTTTCTGCAAATAAAAGATTTAGAAACTCTTCTGTACCTGTGAAGGATACAGTTGTGTAAATCATGTGGCTCTGGAGCTGAACTTTGATGAAGAACACCACATTGCAGTCAATATGAAATCAAACTATGAGAACTGGTAGGATACTGCAAATGAGTTGAGAACCAGTGGCAGCTTCTAAGAATCTCAATAAAAGCACGATGGTCCCAGGTCCCTGCTTGCAGAACAGACCCAATGCAACTGGCTGTCTATGCAGCAGGCACATGGAAATGAACTCTTGCTTACAGAGTTCCATGAAGTTGCAAAAAGAATGTGATTCATGCAGACTTTATTAGCTGGATTTTTTTTTTATTTCCTGTGATGATGGCAAGCTATCTCAAACTGGAACAAAGTGAAGCATTTTTTTGTTTGCTAGTATATTCTTATCTTTCCATAACTTATTCACCTGGTTCAGAGGCTAGCTTATTTGTTTTTATTCAGGAAAGGTGCCTGCTTTTGCCCAACTTTATGATGGGTAAATAAAAATGCAAGGAGGATGAGTGGTTACAAAAGGTCATCCATCGAATTGACAGCTTACTTGAGTCTGACATTGTAGACTGTTCTGACTCATGGTGTTCTGACTCACGAGTGGTGTTCCCCAGGGGTCAGTGCTGGGGCCTGTCCTCTTCAATATCTTTATTGATGACCTGGATGAGGGCATTGAGTGCACCCTCAGTAAGTTTGCAGATGACACCAAATTGGCTGGGAGTGTGGATCTGCCTGGGGGCAGAGAGGCCCCACAGAGGGATCTGGACAGGCTGGAGAGCTGGGCTGAAGCCAGTGTGATGAGGTTCAACAAGACCAAATGCCGGGTCCTGCGCTTCGGCTACAGCAACCCCAGGCGATGCTACAGGCTTGGGTAGAGTGGCTGGAAGACTGTAGAGGAGATGGACCTGGGGGTATTGATTGATGCTCGGCTGAACATGAGCAGACAGTGTGCCCAGATGGCCAAGAAGGCCAAAGGCATCCTGGCTTGCATCAGAAACAGTGTTACCAGCAGGAGCAGAGAGGTGATTGTCCCCCTGTACTCAGCACTGGTGAGGCCGCACCTCGAGTACTGTGTCCAGTTGGGGGCCCCTCACTGCAAGAAAGACATCGAGGCCCTGGAACGTGTTCAAAGAAGGGCAACAAAGCTGGTGAGGGGTCTGGAGCACAGGCCATATGAAGAGAAGGCTGAAGGAGCTGGGAATGTTCAGCCTGGAGAAGAGGAGGCTCAGGGGAGACCTGATTGCTCTCTATAACTTCCTGAAGGGAGGTTGTGGTGAGCTGGGGGTCGGCCTCTTCTCTCATGTCATTAGTGATAGGACTAGAGGCGATGGTTTCGAGCTGTGGCAGGGGAGATTCAGGCTGGACATTAGGAAATATTACTTCTCAGAAAGGGTGGTCAGGCACTGGAATGGGCTGCCCAGGGAGGTGGTGGAGTCACCGACCCTGGGGGTGTTCAAGGAACGATTGGATGTTGTGTTGAGGGACATGGTTTAGTGGGAGCTATTGGTGATAGGTGAACGGTTGGACTGGATGATCTTGTAGGTCTTTTCCAACCTTGGTGATTCTATGATTCTATGGTCAGGCAAATGAGGGACAGCAGCATTTATCCTCTTCTTCTTTTTCCCCGTTCATTCCATCCAAACCAGTCCTCTCTACAGTTAGAGATCTCTTGCTTAGATTCTGATGTTTTGTTCAAAACCCATCAGAATGGGTGCGTTAATCCATGGGATGTTTCGTAGCATTTGTGATAGGCCTACTTCCAAACCCAAATGAACCCAAACTAGATTGAGAACTGAATATATGAGGGACGGGGGTTTGTAGGGAATCTCTAGTGGGCAGAGATCTGCCTTCAGCTAAATCATTTGTGAATCAACGGATCTGTTAAATCTTAATTAGGTGGTCTGGGCTCATAGTAGCTTTTCAGAAGTAAAGCCTTAGGGTATGCCTGAAGGACAGAGGAAGGAGTTGTAAATGTTTTCATGGCAGCTCTTTTTTTTTTTTTTTTTTAACCATCATGTGTGGACACAAACAGTTAACCTCCTTTTCCAGTTGAGAAGTTCTCTTAGAAACATACATACTCCATTATGTGCAACTTAGTCTAGAGTGGCTGTTGAAGATGAGGCCCACTGTGGAGGCTGCAGCAGGGACTGTTCATATTGAGCAACTAATGCTTCTGTGCACCTCAGAGGCCATTTGGATTTCTTTATACTGCTGTTGGAATGGCACCTGCCTGGCAGCTGTAAGGGCCTGCTCCCTTCCTCCTTCAGCTAGGTTGCTGTTTGTGTTTTCTGTTGGGTAGATCAAGCAGTATCCAGTTTTATCTGCTGAGCTTTATCCCCTGTCATGAAAATCAATTCTCCCTTCTCTCTTTGAGAATAGACTATTTCCCACTGAAATACCTCATGCCTTTCTCTCTTACATTCTTTAACTTGCTTATGTTTTGACCAGGTGGTTTGTTATATTACCACATATGGTTTGTACAGCTGGGCCTCTGAGAGGGGAAGAACATCCCTTCCCCCCAACCTGCAGTTTATCTATCTTTTCTCCACCTCTTCTTCCTTCTCTCTTCCCTACCCCCCACACCGGAAAAAAATCAACTAATCAACCGTTGCATCTATTAAAATATTAGTCTGTGGGATGCTACATGCAAGAGCAAATCCTACAGAAACTTCTTGCACCTGCAGGGGAAATGTTCCATATACGGTATGGAGACTGGCAGAGTCTTGATTCAGAATAAAATTTAAATGATTCTGGTCGTTTTGCCACATCCTGTTTCTCTCATTTATGCATGCACTATTTTGATAACCAGCAAATAGTTCTCAGCTTGCTAGAGCTAAAGATAGCCTTGAATTGTAGCACTGCTATCTTGCTCCTTTAGAAGTGCTTGGGTTCTCCCTCCTGCAGAGATTGGGGCCAGCCTTGAAAACTGGGGCCTGCCGCAGGTTTCCTTTTAGCATTTATTTCAGTTTAGCATGATTTCATAACTGCTTTTGAAGTGTTTCGGAGTAACCCAAACTTGACTACTGGCACAGTTTTGTTCTCTGGTTAGTCAAATGACTGGTGTCACCTCTCTTTTCATTTGTCTTTTAAGTTGAGGTCCTTTGTTTTGTGTGTGATATGAAGTAGCAGAGAAAAAACAGTTGGTATGCTTCAATTTCCTGACTCTGCCCAAGGGCCTTTCCTTGTTAACTTGGTTTCTAGCATTAGGGTTTTTTGGCATACAAACTATTCTGTAGATCTCTTCGCTGATTTCGGCACATCTTATGTTTATATCCTTTTGTATTTCCCTCAGGGAATACGTGTTTCAATGCCAGAGAGAAAAGTCGATCTTAAGAGCACTGTCTGTGGCTATAGGAACAATCTCTGCATAGACACGCTGAATGGCATGGCGGGTATTCCACTTTCATTCCACTTCTTATTGCTGCCCTTGACTTCTGCTGCTCTCCCTGCAGCAATCCATGGTGTTTCAGAGTACTCCTTCAACCTGTGGCCATGTTGTTTTCTTCAAACCTTCTGCACATTCCAGCAGTAGTTGGATTTAGAATTCAAAAGTCCGGCTTGTAGAATTGGATAGAATTGTAGAATTTGATAGATTCACTTAGCGTTATGTTCTTCAAATTCATAATGGAGAAGAGACATGACAAGAAGATGTGTTGAGGCCCATTGCTTACACATATACTTTTATTTATTTGACTTATAAAATTGTTTGGTCTAAGTATATTCCATATTCGGCTCCTTTGTGTAATGATGTGTAGCGGAAATGTGAAGTCACAGCCTGAACCAGCGACTGAGCACCTGGTAGAAGGCAGGGCCAACCCAGAGTAGCTCAGCTGCATGCAATGCAGCCAAGTGGCCGGAAGGGGTGGAGCCAGGATCCACCCCTTCCCAGACCTCCTTAAAGGATTGGCAGTGGAGGCAAGGGTATCTTGCTGGAGATCCCTGCCTACCTGAGGCCTTCTAAAGGTAAGCAGTTTTTGTTCCTTTGTTTCTGCATCCATGGCTGCAGCATTTGGGCTTGTTCTTGTTTGCTGCAGACTGGGATTATGCCACTCTGCTATTATTGCTGTACTTTCCATCATATTACACCTTTACAGCATTATGTGGTGCTATCTGTATTGGAAAGTGATGCAGTTTTACCTTTAGGTAATAAACCTGTGCAGTGATCAAATGTGAGGGGAAATCGTCATGAAAATGTGATTTTCTACAACGTTAGTTGAGTGTGGTGGTGAGTGGTACTTAGAATTTACCTTGATCTGAAAACATGTCAATGTTGTGAATTTTTTGAATAGAACTGTGCTTTGGAAAAGTGTTTTTCCTAATGAAGAAAAGAGGTAGAAAATTACAAATTCAGTTAAATAATTGGCAGGAATTAGAATGGGAAATCAGTGTATTAAAGGTGCTCCCCTGCTGGAAAATTCCAGTCTGGATTTCATATGCTGTGCAGCTGATGTGCATACTCAGGTGCTTATGTGTATTGTTTGGACCTGGTCTTTGTGGATATCAGCCTTCTCTGACACTGAGATCTAGTTAAAATTAGTATTTGATTACTCTCAGATTCAAAGAATGAGCAGGCTGATATTTTTGTGCAGTTCCACCAAACTTTGGGGGAAAAAAAAACCATTCTTCCTGACTTCTTAGATTTTCTGGACCTTCCTTGTAACTTGCATTAAGCTGAATCAGGCTCTGTGCTGTGCCTCCTGAGACAGGTAGAAAAGATGTACATTTTGACTGGATGTTACAGAAAGATGTTCAGATCCTTCTGCAGGTTTATAGCTTCAGGTTTCTTTTCCTTGGTCTGTTTTGAGATATAAACACTCCTAATACAGTACAGCCCTTCAAAATTGCAGACAAAAATATTTGGCTGCTAGGTTCTCAATAGGAACATTGAAACTCTCATGTGGTAGCTGGGACCCTGTATTGGATAAACAACCATTATCATTACTTATTTGCTATCTGTATATAAGCAGTATCCAGAGTAACTAATTTAAGGATGAACACACCTTCATCTAGCAGAACACGTGTTCATCTAGATTTATCAGCATCAAATCCCGCATGTTTTACTTATGTGACTAATACTATTAAAACCAATGAGACTGCTCAGGTGAGTAATACTAGGATTTTGGAGTGCCTTGCTCTGATCAGCAATCCTGGAAACTACTCATCTAAAGCAAGACTAACGTTTGGCTCTGTGTGTGGAGAGTTGTCTTCAGTCTATTAAACAAAACGTGACCTCTACAGGTTCTCTTTTTCTGTTGTAAACGTGATATCTGCACTGTTTGGGGAACCTCTGCGTTAGTGCTGCTGATTCCAAATAAAGTCATGGTGATGGTTCCCTTAGTGGGAACTTACTTTGCCAAATTCATAATGCAGCAATATGAGAAAATTAACTCATTGGACCAGATCCTCAAACTGTTGTAAATCTTGGTTGCTGTACGGACTTTACTGGAAGCATGTCAGTGTACACCAGGAAACAAATTGGATCATTCTCCTTCATTATTCCCTATCACTATTGTGTATATTTTCTTTTGTATTTCTATGCAGCTGATGGTCTTTCTTCAAGGAAATTCTTTGCTTGCCTGTTTTCTTACTGGCACTGCTGACCTTCTGTGAGCAGTTTGCATGGCAGTGATGTGGAGTTAGCATGTCATGTTGCACTGTCCACCCTGTCCCCTTCCCCCTCTCTGCTGAGTGGGGTAGATGGTGCCGATTCCCATGGAGACTCTTGGTGCAGCTGAGGTCTCTTCCTTGATGCCTCTGCTGTATCATGGAAAGTCTCCATGGTTCTTTTTGGAGAACACACAGCTGATTGTTATCTTTTGTTTATGACTTCTAAGATTCTATTAGGATTACTGTTTCTCTTCCCCTCTCACCCCGTTCTCCTCCACCTCTTCTTCAAATCTGTCCCAAAGACCTTTGGTCTGAAATTCCCTGCCACTTGGGGAAAATTGCTTTTCATTACTGTTAATTGTATTTGCATTCCCACAGATACCCACCCACCACATGTTTACCTTTGTAAGCAGTTATTTACATTTTTTTTTTCAAGCAGAAATGCTGACTATTCACATATGACAAGGACCAGTCTTGTTTTCTGTTTTAATTTAGGAGCATCATTTGCGATTTCTTATTAGCCCCTTCTTTAGTGTCCCTTTTTGTAGCCTTTAGGCCTTCCCCTTTCTTGTATTATACAGCAGGATATTTGTTAAAAATTGTCTTTGCTTCCACTGGGCTACCAGGGTATGCTGCTCACACCTCTCCCTGTGCTGGCTTTTGCTATCCTTATCTGATTTGAAAGCCACATCCCTGTCTGTAATGCACTGAATTGCTCTCTCCTGACCCTTTTGATTCTTTCTGACCGTATTGTTTGCTCTTTATAATTAGGTCAGTGGTTTTATATTGGTGAAATCTGGAAAAGAATGTCACCTCCAGTACTTGATTACCTCTGCTTTATTAGTTGTGCCAGCGTCTCTCCTAATTCAGCTTACTGTGTTGCTCCAGCGTTCTCCTGCTGTAGATGTCTCTGTGCATTTTCTTATATCGGATAAAGACATTTCCCCTGATGCTCTGCATTGTGCTACTCAACTTTCTTCCAAGCCACTCAAAAAACCCACTCCTTTTACACTAGCCATCCTTTGCTGTTCTCCACCCTTGTCTTTTTATGCCAGATATGAAGCCAAATCCTGACGCCACTGAAGTCATTTGAAATGTTGCCATTTTGCCTCAGTGAGTTGAAGACTGCATTCACTGTCTAAAGATTTAAGTATTATGAATGGGGGGGAAGTGGGGAATGAAGTGACACAAGAAAAAGAGTCATTAAGCTCATTACACCCGCTGAACACATCCTGTGAGCTCTCACTATTGTGGTATGTGTCCTCCTGTGCCACTATTTTTGTCAGACTTGCTGTGCTGTGCCTAATTTAGATTGTAAATGCCTCACATCAGATTCCTTCTGTTTCATTTCTCCTTAGTGTGGCATGCCCACCTATGGTGCTGTGTGTATGTAGTAACTCAAGGAGAAGATATAGTCTTCTGTAAGTCTTGCCTGGTTTAAGTGATAAAAAGAAAGCATTAAAAAAAATCACCGTTTTTGCTGTAACAAACAGGAAACCCCCAAGCAATGGTCAGAATCTCAGTGGAAAGTCACAGCTTCAGTACATGATGGATATGCAGTGGCTGCAGCAAGGGGCAGAACAGAAGCCTGCTGAATGTTTTATTCATCAGCTTTATATCTTTGCCAGGCTGAGGGGTAGAAATCCTAAAAACCCTTTGTATTGGCAGATGTTTTATTTTGAAAATAGGCACGCAGAGGTGACCTACATAGGGTCTTCAGCAAATACTTGCTCTGGCTCAGTATTATGAGGCAAGAGGGGAAGCGATTCCATGTGTTTTTTCTTATAGTCCAATGTACAGTCCCCTGAAATCCTGTCAGCCTCTCAGGTGAACCCTTAAGGCCTGGACTATCCCAGCTGTTGTTTTGTAGAGAGCATTGGGCTTGGTCCAGGCAGCTCTAATGATGTGCTGAGTGGTGATTATGTCCGAAATAGAATAGGCAAGATGTACTCTGTGCAGCTGGAGGTGGGGAGCAAAGCAGGCTGCATATTGTGAGGAGCTCCATGACCCTGGGCCTTCCCGTTGCTTGCTAGTAAGTGCCAATGTCCTTGGTTAGATATGGAGCAGTGCATTCAGGTTGCATGAGACTTTGATAGTGCCTGATGAGCAGTGGTACAATGAATTCAATTTTATTTTGTAGGTATCACAAGTTAATTTCATTCTTACTGAAGTCACTGGCTAAATAAAGTCAATATTCCTTTTTATGTGTGAGATGACCCTTTTTCTCCATCCTTTTTCTTTCTTTGCTTAAGATTCGCTTTAAGATGTGATTCTTGGCCCCGAATTTTGCTGGTTCAGTCTTTACAACTTGCACAGTTCTCTTAGTTTAGAGAAGTGATAAAACAGCCCCTTTCATGTCATGTGGAAAGCCAGTGGTGGTGTGGTGTAGGAGAGAGTTGCTCAGAGATCAGCTAGCAATGATGGTCTATCTGTCTTACTGTGTCTGTTTCTTTGATACTTGAACAGGGCACTTCTGTGCCTGTCTCAGCCACTCCTTAATTAGCCTGTCACTCCAGGCAAAACAAACAAACAAAAAAATCTACAAAAACCACCCACAACCAAAAAAACTGGGACAGGAATATTATACAGGAATGGCTTTTCTGGATGACAAGGCTCATCAAGAAAATAGGTATTTAAGCAAAATGATCCGTGTTTACACAGTAACCATCAGTGAGTGTCTTGTCTTCCTTAAAGAATCTACTTTTCATTTTAATTTTTTTTGCTAAGGCCAATGAAGGAGCATATCTGAGATAATCCAATCAGTCCATAATTTCTGCAGCTATCCTCCTGTCCTGCCTTTCCTGTGTTAGAAATCCTCCTCTGTCCCACTCCCAGGGAAGTTCCTTGGAGTAGAAACCTGTTCTTCAGTTTTTAGTGTGCTGTAGTCTGAGAAATGGTGGTGGAAAGCAATTCCATGCAGAAATCTCAGATAATCTCTCAGGAGAAGCTGATGAGCTGATTTGCTCATGAGAATGACGGGGAAGGGAGACTGCAGGCAGAGACCTACAGCTGTGAGTCCCTCTGCCATGCACTGTTCTTTAAGGATGCTGCTGAAAGCACTGTATGGTTGATAAGGAATTCATGAACCTCTGTGTTATCGGATCACCTGTACCTGAGAAACAGCTTCCCTTGCAGTCTTTGGACTTCCACTGATCAAAACATATCACAGCGGTAGGAAGTTAGACAGGGATGTACAGAAGGTTTAGTGGGAGCCAGTCACAAACTCCAGGACATATTCTGAGCCTAGGGTGAGAGAATGGCCATTGCAGAAATGATCTCAAATGCAAAATATAGGCTTGGTTTTGTTCCTGTTGCTTTTGAACAATCAGTAGTCATTCTTTTAACTGTTTTGTTGTTGTTGTGCTTTGTTTTGCAACAGCCAAGAATTCATGTTCTCAAATACATAACTCTGTTACAGTACTTTCTTATTTTTGTCCAATATATCAAGCACAGTACCTCTGATACTCTGCAAAACAAATGCTGAGATCTTAACATGTAAATCAATTTTCTTCATGAGGTCAACTGCCATTTCAATTTCTCTACAACCCTTTTTTCCTCTTTGAAAATATACCTAACAGTTACATTTTGTGAGATCTTTTTGTTTTGTTTCTTCAGTATGATTTTGTGTTCTAACGATATTTACCTACAGAACTCATCCTTGGCATAACTTGGACTTTGCTGGAGTTATACCAGAAACAAATTTGTCACTAAAAAACAAATAATGGATCAGAGATTTATAATTAGAATCTCCCATGCCCTGTAGTCCTGCAGATGTTTTTCACATCAAAAGCAAGGTCTTCATTAGGATAAATGAGATAACATGCTTTATATTAAGCTTATAGTAGAAATGGAGGCTTTCTTCTCTCTGACTTTAGTTCTTGGTGCTGGATTTCCAGATACATTGACTTAAATCTCCTTCCTGATGCCTGTCCAACATTCCAGCAGGAATGTAAGCAATGCCCATCTACCCTAATACCAGTCCTTGACTGTGTGAGATAGCTGGATCCTTCTTATTCTTTCAGTTAGGAAGTAAATTGTTAAGTAGTTGATTTAAGATAAATCAATATATTATTCATCTAAAGCAAAATAAAGCCATACAGAAAGAGACTGAATTAAACAGGTTTGTGTTTTAAGTGATGAGTTTGGAAATGGGAATCTTCTGATGAGTGATGTTGCAATTGTAAGCTGCTTATGCCTTCCCAGCTTCCAGAAACTACTGCTGCCCCAGACTCTAAGCAGCGCAGTTTGTGTGCAACTGCCTTAATTTCAGGCAAAATTAGTTAGTTTAGTTCTGACCATCTATTTAAACTATTAAAGCTAACCTAGCTTGTTTTGCTTGATGTGAATTAGGAATCTTCTTCAACAAGACTTGGGAGGTAACCTCAGCTACAGTGGTACTGCAACCACTCCAACTGAAGCTAGAGGGGGACTTCTGTGCACAGCAGTAGTTGTATCAATTTCCTTAAGTGATCTGCTCTTCAGGAAAGTTCTGGGCAAAGGTGATCCTGAAATACTCTCACTGTGGTACCGGTACTCACGGGATCAATGTCTAACCACTGTTGACTGGATTTAGATTCCCAAGTCTCTATGTTAAGATACCAGTTTAGTGAAATTCTCTCAAACTATTTGCATCTGGTTCTTCCTTCCACATCTCTTTATATCAAAGTGTGACAGGAAAAACACACTACAAATCTAAATGCCACAGAATTGAGGCTTTTTGTAGTCCACGAGGACATGCTTTCTTTTTTTTTGTGGGAGGATCATTGCAGCTGTCTATGAACCTTGTAGAGAAAATATAACCATCAACATATAAACTTGCACCAGCTGATGGTACTCTGGCATCGAACAGGTGAAGTATAACTCCATGCTTACTCCTGACTTATCCCACTGGTATGAAGAATAAAAGTTAAATTCAGAAGCAATTGTACAAATTCTTAATGCACTCTACATCTGAAAAAGTCTTTGAAAGAATAACATAAACAAGTTCAGATTTATAAGCAACTTGAGCCTTTACTAGTATGGGAGCAACTTGAATGATAGATTTCTAGAAAGTGAATGTTTCCTTTTCTATCGCTTTCACATTCCAGCCTGCAAAAAGGAGTAGAAAAGCCAAAATATAGTGAAAGTGCTATGGTGGTATAGTGAGTCTACTGGGGCTTTCCTGTTGTCCTGGAGGAGAATTGTCCAAGTGGAATCTTAGCTTGGCAGTGCCAAACCAGGCAGCTTATGCCTGAACTGATTTGCTAGTGAGCTTCCAAGGTGGCTAGCTAGAGAATTGTAATGATGTTTCATAAAGAACTGAGTTCTGAAACAATTAGCTACCTTTGTGTAACTGCCCCAAATGTAGATGTTTGAGGTGAAATTGTTTATTGTAACTCATTGAACGGTCTGTATACTAAAATTTCATTATTGATTTCCTGCATAGGGCTTACTGAAGCAAGAGTACGTGTACATTATGAAATATTTATGTGGTTTTAACATGGAAACATGTCTCTTTCTGGCTGCACAAATTTTGGAGGAAGAAGGTGGAAAAATACTGTGAGTTGGAGGAATTAAAGAGACTACCAGCACAAAACTTGAATTCAGTGGAAGACTGACATTACACTTGACTTATACTTGTTTTTAACTTTTCCTGCTTTTTCAAATACATTTTTCTCATGTGTTCTGTGTGAAGGATGTGAAAAACATGGATGTCCAAAGATAAGGAACAGTCAAAATTGCAGTGTAAGCAAACAGAAGCATTGGCTTTTTTCTTGTAGTGTCTTCTTTAAAGTGACCTTCAGTATGACTTGTGTTAACAGAAGGTTAAAAAAAAACTTCTGATAAGACTGTGACTCTGAAATTAGTCACATTCCTTTTACTGAAAGTGTTACTATAAGAGACCCTCAACTTTCTCATCCCGCTGCAGAAAGACCTGGTAATGCTGTGAGGCTTTTCTTGTGGATAGAACAGAAGGTGAACACTTTCCCAGGAGAGCTTGCAGCCTAGCATGAGTATTACAAAATCAGCACAGAATCCTCTTCCTTCTCCCCACAGGAATAAGTTGTTCTGCTGTTTTCATGAGGTCAAATTCTCTGCTGAGTTTTAGTGGAGTGTGATCTGTCCCTGATGTATATTTTGCCCAAATGTTAAATTCTATAGGATCTCCAACAATTGGTGTGTGTCAGGATCTCCACATCAGAGCTGATTTGGGCACTTGCACACTGTTCCATTAACATCAAGTTTGGGCTCCAATTCAATAGTGACTCATTGAGGGCAGAGCGTTGCTTCAGGAACTACCGGCTATGCGCTCTGTACTGCCTGGGGTTTCAAACTAAGTCAGAGAAACACAGCTCTTCTTTGAAATGTGTGTTCAACAAATGCACAAGTCAGTGGCGTAAAGAGGGCAAATACCGAGGGCTCATAATCGTACTGATGAGAAATCTTTTACAATTGCAGTGCATCTCTGAAGATCCTGATGTAGGGCTTTAGTAGTGAGGGTCTTGTTCTGAGACCCCTTTCTACCATTCATGGCACATTTATGAGATAGCACCAGTGGCACTTGGCGATTGTATCCCATGCAGCATGAGCTGAGCCAGAAGGAGCAAAGGTCCTGTCTGTTTGTTTTAATGTATCGCTGAAGATTGTTGAGGCTACCAAGAGCACTGGAGAGGATTATTTATTTATTTATAGACATGCTGTTTACATATCATAGCTTGATGAAAGGCCGGACTCATTACACTTGAACCTAACATGTGACTATAGTTATCTGCCTCATGCAGAGTGGCTGTAGGCCAAGGCAGTATGCGGACATACTTGGAGCTACAGTTGTGCAGCGTCTCTTAGCTTGTCTTTGCCTCTCTTATGAAAGTTAATATCCCTTTGGTGCGCCAGCTAAGCTCCTCTTTAGATCTCTCCTTAAAAATAAGATTTTTTTTTTTTTTTTTTTGTTAAGCTAAACAACAGCTCTCTTTGTTAGAGTTTATTTCAACTGGTAAAGGTGAGGGAATGCTTGCAAGGTGTTGACTTCTGGCTGGCAGGCTGGGAATCAGGAGGGAAGCAGCAGACACTCCTGTGCTGTGGTGGCACTCAAGACATTTGACAAAGGCATTGCCCTTAACAGTTCTTTACTCAAGTTGTGTTCTACTTAAGTAGTCTCCACTGACTGTTACATTAATGGAATACACTGTTCATACAAGTTTCTTTCTGAATCACCGCTGTGAATTTATATAATGGGATTCTGTAAAATCAAAGGAGAAGAAAGGGGGTAAAAAGTCAAAGGGGATGCATTTCTGCTTCTAAGCAGAGTGAAAGTTCATTATTTTCTGCAGTGGTGTATCTGATGTGAATAATACCACCAGAGTTATGCTTACTGCTTATGAACTGTCCTTTTGGAAAGACAGGCCCTTTTGGCTGATAGGTTTTGTTGGGATATGTACAAGAGCTACTACTCTCTGTTGACAGTGGCTAATGAGCAGCAGAATATCCATTGGGAAGGAATTTGTGTTGTTTTACTGAACACCATCCCTTTTTCTGCTTGGAGGCTCTTCTACTGGGACACCTTCACAATATCATTTATGTGAACAGGGAGCTGCATTTGGACTTGCATCAAGTATACTCTTGTAATGAGAGACCTATCCATGCATTTTATTGTCTTTATGTGAGAAAGTACTGTAGCAGAAATGCTAAGTCACAGCTTGAAACAGTGATTGAGCACCTGGTAGAAGGTAGGGCCAACCCAGGGGAGCTCAGATGTGTGTAATGCACCTGAGAACTGGAAGGGGTGGAGCCAGGATACACCTGCCTTTAAGGATTGGCATTGGAGGCAAGGATATTTTGCTGGTGATCCCTGCCTACTCGAGGCCTTCCAAAGGTAAACAGTTTTTCTTTTGTTTCTGCATCCATGGCTGCTGCATTTGGACTTGTTTTCATTTGCTGTGGCCTAACATTGTGCCACTCTGCTATTATTGTTGTACTTTCCATCATATTATAGCATCACAGCATTACAAGTATGTTAACTACTTGTTTGCATTCCGAGCACAGAAACTATATAGTGTGGACTAAAGGATGTATGGCTGGAAGTGCAGAATGAGCAAATTAATGTCACTGTAAGAAGAAATAGTAGGAAAGTTGCACTTTGTGGCATCATGGAAAGCCTAGAATGGCAGACATAAAGATATTGAGTGGTCTGTTCCTGGTAGAACTTTCTGGTCCTCTTCAGGGTCTGTATGATCACAATTTGCAGAATGGATGGTTGTGACTTTGAAAGTGCTAACAGTAAAATGAGACTGAAACGACATGGTCATGACTTTTGAGTGTGAGGGTGAACACCCTTAAGATATGCTGAAACAACAGACAAGTCTTATAATGTCCCTACTTTGGTATCTTTCAAAATATGAAAAAAGTGACTGAATCAGTGAAGGAAGACTAGATGACTGATGGCATAGTTCCATAATGGGTTTAAGCCAGTGCTGCAGTCTTGCAGTCTAGTCTTCCAGCTGTCCCTGACCTTGTGTCCCAGTCCTTACACTGCCTTTCCCTGTACGAGCCGTGGAATAGTTCAGACCAGAGAACCAATCTGATTTTAAACATTTCTTTTAACATCACTGCTTTACATTTAGTGGCAGTGCAAGAGCTTGTGCTGTCATAAGGGGAAAGCAGTGGGAGAGTGGAGAACGGTAGCAAGAGAGGGATAGAGGACACTTATTTTAAGGCCAGTGCTAACTATTGCTGGCTTAAACTGGTGGTGGTACAGTGGCTGTGTAGTGGGCAGGGAGGAAGATAAAGCCCGTCTGGATGATTGAAATAGTGCAGGTGTTAGAGCAAATGTAGCAGGTCCTGTTTGGAGAGGGTTTGCGTCCTCCCTGTGCCTTTAGCTTCTCTATCAAGACAAGTGCAGATAACTCCCTCGAGGGGCTCCTGTAGGATTGGATTCAGTGAAGTCCTCAGGAGGTTTATAGAGATAGGCAGTGTTTGTAGATAGTAACCAGGTGGCTGCACTGACCTAGAAAGCTGGCAGCATTTACTCTTGTTGGGGGCTGCATGAGTTTCCCAGTGTAGGCCTCCCTTCAGAAGTAGGAGTACTGGCTTTGTCATGTGGGGTTTGTGCTGCATGTTCTGACTGATGGATCCTAGGGCAAGGGCTGCATGCGTCTGGGGGGACAGTGTGTGTGGGGAAAGAAGTAGTGTTTTGTCCTCATGTCAGCTGGTTGCAAAGGTGTACCTGTGTGCGTTGCTGAGTGCTGACTTTCAATTTGACTCTAACATAGGTAGATGATATCAGGTAGCATTTGCATATGCATAGGAGAAGGAGATTGAGAAGCTGCTAGATCAATTGCTTCATACAACTAGGAAAACAAGAGCGGGGTGTAGTGTGAAAGGTCTTTAGGAATGAAATTTTCTACTTATCTCATTGTTCCCAATTACATCTTTTTGGAATATCCCCTCAGGCCATATCTATCATCCAGAAGAAGAAGAACAAACCACAGTGATAACAGGAAAATTCCTCAATGGTATTGAGGGTTATGAAGAGGTGGTGTCCCTGTTTAATACAACATCAAACTACTGTGACGTTAAGAAAGTGCACAGAAGTCTGGAGGAGGCCTACCTCTCATTTGTCTGCTGAGCAGAGCTACAGGGAAACATCTTTCTGGTTACTCTAGGTTTTATCCCTCAGAAGTTCACACATATGCAATAATTCTGTTTATATCTGTTTCTGTTAATGCTCTCTCTTTCATTGGCCCCTTTACATCCCTTGGAACTTGCCAAGATAAGAACAAAAGCAGAAGCTTATGTCTTAAAAGAAGGCTGATTCTTCATTTTGCTTCTTTGTATTTCCAAAGCTACTGATCTGTGTTATTTACTGTTTTAACATACTTTTAATTCAAAAACTGCTCTTGAGCATAATGCTAACTGTCATAAACTAGCTTTCTCATGGAAGATTCTGTCTGTACTTCTTTACTAGTCATAAAAACAAATGTATGTTTACCTTTCTGTGGTCAAGGCGACGTTAACAATAGTGTTAAGCATGATGTTGTATTACTTCGCAAAAATATCCTTAACAACTTGAGAGAGCTGTGCCTTGTGTCTGCCTCTTCTTCATTCTGGAGATGTTCCCTTCTTCCAGCATTATGCATGTGAGTAGAAGACATGTAAAACACCATAGTGTTTGGTGTATATTTTTTAGTTCTGGTTTTTTTTTCCTTGACTATATTTTTAGTGCTTTAATGTTCTGATTCTTAAAAGAACATTAAGTCATAGTTCTCACTCAGTACACCTTGCTTACCACTATTTCACGATAGTTCTCAAGATGGCCTTATCTGAGAAGAAACTTATTTAGTGTTTTCACCCCCAATTTGTTAACTTGACAGCACTTATTCTAATAGCATTGTATGAGCAAGTTTGTCATTAGTGCAGGAATGACAGCTGAGAAGGAAACACAGTGTAGTCCCTGAAAAGGAAGCTGGGAGCAGAAATGCAGGACATCCTGCACCAGGTGTCAGCCTGAGTTCTGCTGGAATCTCTGCGCCTTTCTCTGCTCTCAGCCAAAACTGCCTGGCCTCTGTCTTGGTAGGAATGCTGAGAATTTGGGCAGCACTTTGACCTGCAGGCTTTCCATACAAAGCCTGCATTGCTCCTGGGTCAGCTTTCCCTCTGATTCTCATCTAAATAATAATAATAAAAATATATAGGTAGATGCATAGAAACAGAATTACTTCTGCTGAAAGACTGGAAAGCCTAAGAATAAAACTACCAGACTGCTTTTGGCCAAAGTCAGAATGAGGACAAGAGGAAAGGAAGCTCTTACTTCTAGGAAATCAGAAAAAAACATTCAACAAAAAGCAGTCCTGTGCATCCACCTGGCAGGAACACACAAGTTTATTTTTGTCCTCAGAAGCTGTTTTTGGATCTTTGAAACATAACCCCTTGTTATGGCAAGTTTGAGGAGTTTGCCAAGTATGAGGCTGCTGAGGAATTTGCTTTGTTACATTTTGTCTCCTTCCTTCTGCTCCTCCTCAGGGAAGACATCTTTTAAAGCTCCCACCCCCTCCCAAAATACCATAGTAACTCACCAGCTTTGCCAGAAAATGCTTAGCACATTAGCGGGTTTAAGTGTCATAGTTGTAATCGCTCAGAAGGCCGCAGAGCTGCATAGATTTCATTCCAGCATCCTTTCCAGATGGTGGCTTTTTGACAGCACTCGGTGGGCAGCGGTACAAACTCATGAAGCCCATGGAACAGATGAAATATGAGTTGCTGTGCTGCATGGACAGGATAGCTGTGTGTGTGGATGTGGCAGAGGGAGGAGGGTTATGAGATCAGCTGGGTGTCTGTGGTGAGGGAAGTGTGAAATGGCAAGGGTAGGTTTTCTATTACATAGCGTCCAAATAAAAATGGTTTTTATTATTGAGGTTTATCTGTTCTAGAGCGCAAAAAGGATCAGTGCTGCCCTACCCAGCATTCTGTAAACAAGTAGTATTTATGCCCTGTTGTTTTGGCTGTCTTGGATAATTTCTGTCTCCTGTAACTTATTTCTGTAATTGCCTGCATGCCAGATTCTGCTCTCAGCTGCAGGAGCCTGACACCCAAAATAATTTTTCCCATGTTAATAGTGTCCTGCAGCAACCTGGTGCAACTAAAGCAAGATTTGGTTGCTGTCTGAATTAACACCTTTGCACAAGAAGAGAGGCCCCCATGCTGCTAAACAGAGCCAGACAGCTGCTTATCTCTCCTGCAGATGTTCTTCTCTTTGTTCCTCGATGTGAGGAGGCATGATGGAGAACAGGAATGTGCCACATCCTTTCTGTTTCTCTCCCTTCTGGTTTGGGGCAGCTAAAAATGAGAGGGAACCAGGGACCTGTTAGCCCAGTGAGCGGGGAAATGCTTAATAATGCTTTCTTTTTCCTTCAGTATGGGATCTGATTTCTTGGCTGTGGCTGCAGACAGGGCTGATGAACACAGAAAGAACATGTTCCTCTGTGTTGTTTTTTTTTTTTTCCCCTAAATTACCAAGCTGACAGTTTTTTGGTGTGTAAGGACTTCTCTCAGAGCACCAGCTGGACATGGACAGAGCCTCTCTCACCCTATCTTGCAGGACTTCACAGTGGGCTGGCTCAGAGCTGCTGTGCCATTGCAAAGGCAGAGCTGTCAGTCCCACAGCTGGTGGGCAGTATTCTGCTTCTTCAGAACCAGCAGCCTACTTCCAAGCTATTTCCAGCCTGTGATTTTTCTCCCTCAGGCAGAGCAAATTGTACTTCTTCCTAGGTGCAAAGCAGTCCCATTTAGCTCCCCATGTCTTTTAAGCACAGGAGCCTAGATTTCTTCTTCATGAAGGCAAGACATTGCCAATCATTGTCCTGCATTCAGTAGTGCTGCATGTGTATTCATCAGGAAACGTTCTGCCCCTGTCTATAGTAGAGGCTTCTGGACCCACGTAGACTCAGCAACCACTTTGAGCTCCTTCACAAGGGTCAGATGCTGCCTGCTGCATGATCAGAGGTACGCTGCCCAATATAAAGTGGGGTCTCCTGAGTCCCTTTCTGACTTTCAACACTTGTTGAAGTCTGAAGCCATTAGGGAGCAAGTGGCCTGAAGTAGTCTGATGTTCTGGGCCATGAGTAACTTTAATAACTGTTCAAATTGGCATTTCCTATCTGTAGGGCACAGCCAGCTTGCAGCTCAGAGGTCATGTGTCTGACCAAGCTACAGGCATAGAAGCTTTGTGAGGAACACAGCCTTGAGCACAGCTCTATGCAGGTGATATGGCAAGATCCTGCAGTGGCTCATCATTATTTTGCTAGTTTTTTTTAATCTTTGCCAATCACTTGGAGACACATTGTGTTGGAGTGGGTGGGCATGCTCTCTGGAGCATGGGCTCATTCTTCCCTATGGGTAGGAGCTGAGTCCACCTAGATGAGCGCATGAAAAGGTGCTTCTCTGTTCATCTGCCTGTCTGCATGCCTCCTACTGGGCAGTCTGTGGATGATGAGACACAGTTGCTTACACTGGGTTGTCATAGTTACCTACACTTAGAAAAAGAATCAAGGAGGAACCTTCAGATTTTGCAGACTTATAGGCTTTTTGTTACTTTTAGGATGAGAGCAAAGTGTCTAATGCAACATAGAATCTCTTAAAAACAAGCAGAACAAGTAAAAATCCCCCAGTTCTAAGTCTTTTTTCCAGCATTCCCCTGATGTTGCATAATGCTACAAATGCAAGCAGCATGTTTTAAGCAGGTGTAGAGTAGTGCCTCACTGCTTCCTGTGTTTCACTACCTGCTATCTGATTGGAATAAGGCTGCAGGTATTGAGTGCCTGTGTGTGCTTGGGAACACTTGATTATACGTTCACTGAATCGTCAGCCCTTTGCTGTCCTTTGTCCAGCGCTGGGGCTATGTCTCCATCCACCTTTCCTGTTACTCCGCTTATACATGTGATGCAGTAGTGCTCTGGGCTGAGCTCCTTTGCACTGCATCCACCATGCTGTCAAAAGAGGATGTTACAGTGCTGGAACCAATTACAGCATAAAGCCAAGAAATGCATGGAAAGGGGAATTGTGTTTAAATCATCAAATCAAGGATAAGGAAAATCCATGTAGACATTAAGAGAACATGAAATTTCCTCTTTGATGTTTTGTGCTGGGAATGTTTCAATCTCTTTTTAAAGCTCCTCCTCTACCTCCTTGCTTCTTATGGGATTGTATCCAATATTCCAATGTTCATGTAATGCCTTGACTTTGCTATCATTCTTCTTGGGATAATTATAGGTTAGCATAATGTACCTATTGTTCTGTTCCACAAAGCAGCACTGTCATATGGATGGCAGGGGTGAGCTGGGGGGGGCGGGGGATCTTTTTGTGTTCTCCTACATCCACACTATGTCTTTAATTTGTGTTCTTCCTTGTCTTTTTGTTTTTATTTTCCTCCCTCCCCCCCCCCCCCCCCCCCCAATCCTGTAGTGAATGCTGAGCACTTTCCCTCCTCAAACAGTTGATCTTGGTCTCTTTTTCCAGTTACACCAGTGCTGTTTTTCAGTTTTTGCTGAGTTCGTTCATATGATATAGCTATATATATGATAGCAGGTTTGCCTTTCAGATGAAAATAGCATGAAGGCTCAAGTAATGAGCTATCAGTATTTGCAGAGAAAGCAAGCAGATTATTCTTTCCAAAACCTTATCAGTTGGGTGTCTTATATTATCTTGCATGATTTTTCCTAGATTCAGAAAGAGGGGGAAAAAAACTCTTGCTGAGTCCAGAGCCTCTGTTCTGCATTTGGGCCCTGCTGCACAAGGCAGTGCACAAACAAGTACCAACAAAGTCCCTGCCTCTGAGTGCTCACACATTTCTTTCTAACAGCATTTGTCTTTGCCCTCCAGGTGCAGGTGTGGGAGACTGCTGTTGAGTATTGTAAAGTGTTCTTGGTGCTGGGGCTTTTTTTTTTTTTGTCTGGGCAGGATGCAGAGTGTATCATTGGATGCTTGAAAAATATAAAGGAAAGGCTGAAGAGAGCTAGTTAAATCTCCACTGTTGTACCCAGGAGATAAATGTTGGATCATAATTGGTTGAGAAGCTGTGTAATCAGTTGCTCAGTTTCTGTTGTTGCCGCCTCCAAGATAAATAATACTCAGGGCTGGGGCTGTGTTTTAGCCAATGAGACTGTATAAGCAAATAGGTTCATCTTGATTAGCTGCTGTTTATTTTACTGAAAACTGCTTTTTGCCTTTGACTCAAACGAGTGGTCTAAAGAGATGGTTCCTGACTAGTCCATCAAAAGAGAACGACAGTGAGGCATTTCTTTCTTTTCAGGACTTCACACAACTTCCTCCTCTTTGAATGTGGCTTTACCACAATGTTGAAATGGAAAACCTACAAACTATAGTATTCTAAAAGCATTTTGTTGTAAGAGAGGAAATTGCAGACTTCAGAAATTTGGATTACAAAGCCTTTGCTATCAGTCAGTTCACCTTGAGTACTTAAGTCCTTCTCTGCAAAGCACCTGCTGGAACGAGTGCTGCAGAAAAGGACCTGGGTGTCCTGGTTGACAACAGGTTGACCATGAGCCAGCAGAGTGCCCTTGTGGCAAAAAAGGCACATGGTATCCTGGGGTGTATTGATAAGGGTGTAGTCAGCACGTGGAGGATGGTGATCCTTCCACTCTACTCTGCCCTGCTGAGGACATATCTGGAGTACTGTGCCCAGTTCTGGGCTTGTTAGTTTGAGAAAGATGAAACTTCTAGAGGGAGTCCAGCAAAGGACTGTGAAGATGATGAGTGGCCTGGAACATCTCCCTTACAAGGAAAGGTTGAGAGACCTGGGGATGTTCAGCCGAGAGAAGACTGAGAGGAGATCTTATCAATGCTTATAAATATCTAATGAGCAGGAGTTACATGGATGGGGCCAGTCTCTTTTCAGTGGTGCCCAAGGGACAATGGGCACAAACTGGAGCTCAGGAGGTTCCATACAAACACAAAGAACCTCTTTACTTTGAGGGTGATAGAGCAGTGGGACAAGTGCCTGGGGAGTCTGTGGAGTCTCCTTCTCTAGAGATATTCAAGACCTGTGTGGATGCCTATGTGTGCAACCTACCCTAGGGAACCTGCTTTAGCAGAGGGGCTGGACTAGATGACCTCCAGAGGTTCCTTCCAACCCCTATGATTCTGTGATTCTGTGTTATTCAAGTATGTGTGACTTTCCTCCTAGGAAAATTGGACAAAAGTGTGCTCAGAGGTCAGAGCTTTCCCTTCTCTTTTGCAAAATTTGGGCTTCCTCTTGATCTTGACGCATAAAGCCAGAGCACAGTTTTAATTTGAATGTTTCTTCTAAAATTCTTTGCACGAGTTCTAAAAAACAGTCTGGCAGGTTCATCCAACATTGTCTCATCCAAAGTTGTCCTTACTAGGTTGTTCTGTGAAGCTATTAAAATCTGCCCTGTCTTTGCACAGCTCTGTGGATTTGCAAGTCTGAAAAAGCATAGTGTCCATCCACGTGTATGGAGAAAAAGGGACTGGTGGATGAAAGTGGACTTCCTGCTGTGTTCCTATAGCATGTGAACTTCTTGAAACAAAAATTAATCTATTATGTAGTGATAATTTGTAGAATTGTGTCTCTAAAACAAAAGAACTAACAGATGCATGATTTGGCAAATATTAAAAAGCTGCAAATATTAAGCAGCTAACCTTTCTCCCTGCTGTAACTCCATGGACTTCAAGGGAATTACAGCAGTGGCAGTGAGTTTTGCTTAAGATTCCTCAGACAAAAATGTATTGTATCTAGTATCTTGAATAATGTCAAATGAGACTTGATGCTTTAGAAATGGGTGAGATCTTCTGCAGCAGTACAATATGCTGAGACACATGTACATGTGAGTACATGTGTGCACATGCCTAGATTGTTTTATGGGGACATTCCCAGCACTGGTGTATTTGCAAGCCAGCTCTGAATGTCATGTATGTGCTGGAGAAGTGTAAGGATGCTCCTTGTAACTTTGACTTGCCTTCTGCTTGCCTGCTGTATTTCTCCTTTGCATCTTGAAGTGGAAATCACAGGTTAATCCCAGTCAAATTCTGTAAATGATTGGCACTGTTGGACAGGACTCAGAAAAATCCAACCCTCTGGCTTAAGCATATTTACATACCACGGGTCATTACAAATTGGTGCTTACCTTTGTATTCATTCCTACGTACTACATATTAAAGCATGGATTTTGGTTCATTTTTCTCTTTTAATATTTCTTCGATTTTCTGGGTAACCTTTTTTTTTTTTTTTTTTTAAAGTGGTCACCATGGATCCTGACATCTGCTGCAGTCATTCTTACTGGCTCAAAAAGGACACCTAGAGAAGAAGAGGGAGCAGCCTGGCTGCAGCCCCTTGTTGTTTCTCTTCTATAGGCCCCCACCCTGCACCCTCCTGGGTCTGCAATCCACTAACTAGCTCCTCCTGACTCCAGCTGTCGTTTTTGCTTTTTATCTACTGCTCTCTCAAAGAGCCAAATGTCATCTCTTGTTGTTCCCTTAGCTGGGGTCAGAGGCTTCTTTATGTGCCTTACTCTGATCAAAGATTTTTAACTGGGAATGAGAGAGGTAATCAACTGCATGGCTGGGGAAGGAGAGAGATTAAATCTGAGAATTGCCACTGATTGCCCCACGTGAAGAACAGTGGCTAACAAAACGCATGCTATCATTATGCTCTTATGATTATTTTATTCCCTTAGTGACGGTAAAATGCTGTCTGTAGCAGAAAGGTAGGACAAGGTCCATCCTTGTTTTAGTCCTGTGGTTTTCAGTGGGGTGGAACTGGGGAAATTTAGGTTTACAGTGAAGAGCAACTCATATTTTCAGACCCTTTCCCTTAGAGATTTCAAGAAAGGGAGAAAACAAATCAAATGTGTTTTTCTTTTAAGTTTAGTAGCCATTTTTGTTCAAATAGGGCAGCCATTTTTGTTTCCAATCTTGACGCTAGCTATGGAGGAAGTAATTGATGGTGTGCTGGGATGTGACTTCTGTTGTGTCCTGACACTTCCATTTAATCAGCCATTTTTGGAGTCTACCGTTTGAATGACAGTGGGGGCAGGAAGGGTTCCCAGTGCTGCATCAGTCTCTGCTGATGGTTTGTGTTTTGGTTTATTGAAGGTAGAATCAAGCTCCAGGGACTGCAACAGATTGCAAACTGTTAAATTTCATAGCGAAACCCAAGAAGGAAAAGCACTTAGCAAATAGGCTAAATGATGAGAATCACCTTTGGATTGATTAATTGCTTTAATTTTAGTAGTCTAAACTGTCTCCTTCAATACGTTCCTTTTAAAGTCTTGTCAGTCCCTCTAAAATGCCTTCTGCTGTTACAGAGCTATAGGAAGAACAATACAAAGTGTCCTGATTCTCTTCTTGCACTGATGGGGGACAAAAGTACTCTGAAGAATGCAGGAACAGAGTCAGCCCTATTCTAGAAGATCACTTTCTTTGTGAAAGACAAACAGGCTGTATTTAGAGTTTGTTTGATTAAAGGAGATCTGACTTATGGGGAAGGATGCTCTGGGCTCAAACTGCCAGGTTTGATGAGATCTGTGTTAGGGACTAGTACACTAGTATCATTCCAAATTTATTCCTTAAATGTTTTATAGTGATTTTGTTAATGCTTTCAAAATGTGTTGCTTTCTTACCAAGTCCAGCTCCTAGAAGCCAGGAACTACATGCAGATTTCATTTTGTTAGCAAGTAATTTCTGGCTCTACTGGTTGTAGAAGTAAGGATTGGATGTAATCTATCAATTGAGAAACATGGCTTAACTCAAGATTGTTTAAGTGGTTTGGTTAGGGAATATAATAGGCATTTGCAAACCTGCAGTGCCAGGTACAGGTGGAATACGGGAAGAAAGATGGGAATATTAGGATAAAAGACTTCTCTACAATAAATCCAGCATTAAGCTTCTTGAACTTGAACTTCATCCCCTTGCTTGTTTTCCTAGTTAAAATAGGAGATGTGCCCGAATCTCAGGTCTAAGTTAGGACCTATTTGTAAAGGATTAAGTCAAATGCTAAGTTGTGAAACTCCAGGATCTAGGAAGATGTGGAGTCACGCCTGATCTGAATTTTCTGCCTTCCTTCTACAATTGGTGTTTCAGCTCTAGCATTTAAGTGGGCCTTTTTTGTACAGTATTGAGGCCCAGTCATCCCATGTATACAGTGATTTGGGGAAAAAAAAAATATCAATAAGAGGAGTTCACAACCCTAGGGATATTGGTCAGCTTCCTTCCTGGACTCTTCCTTTGCATTTCTCTGTAGTGTGGTTTGAGTCACCACCTGGGACATCCATCTCACAAATCCTTTGGAATTGTGCATGCCCTAGAACACTGGTAAGGTTCTTGACCTTCCTTTTTTTTCTCAGAATATTACAGTCCCTGAGATTCCTGATCTTTTTATTATAGCTCTTACTTTATTTATTGAGTTTTAGAATATCGAAAACTTGTGGTCATTTTTTTGTGGATCTCTGTGTGATTAAGCTTTTTTACATTGCTTCCTGGGGCTGCTGGGTCTTTCAGTTTGTCATTTCCAGTTCTACAGTGTTCAAAGTCCCACAGTCTCTGCTGTGTGCTGTTCCATTTACCACTCCCTTTTTACTCTTTCCTTGCCATCTTTCCTTCCATATTCAAATTTCTCTTTCCCAGTGGTACTGCTGTTTTGTTCAGTGGGTGCTGCTGCTAACAGCAGCATTGGACTGATTTGGATTGGCACCTGTCTTTTCAACCCATCAGGTTTTAAACAAATCCCTCAATGTGTAGGCAAATTCTTACACCGAGGCTATGGCCTCTTTCTTGTTCTACCTCAAGCAGTCTTTTTCCTGAGCAGAGCGCAAAACACTAGTGGATATTAGGATGGAGTGCTCAGCGCATGCAAACTTAAATGCCAAGAAAATACACGATCTTCGTGTTTCTGAAGTTCATGTTCAAGCCTTAAATCCAAACTAAGCCAAATTATGTTTTAACTGTAATTTACCTGTCACTGCACTACTGAAATGCAGTATCAAAAACACTGTAGCGTTTTAGAAAAGTCAGGTTGTACTCTCTCTGCTTACGCTATATATATATATATATATATATTTTTTTTTTTTTCTGTGTTGTTGTTCTCAAGCATATTGACAGTTGCAACCACATGGAAAGATTACTATAGTTGCCAGTTTGGTCCTTCAGGACTTAATGTGAACATGTATTTCAGGTGTGTCTGTAACATGTAACCCTGGAAGAAACCATGTGGAAACAAAGCTCTGTAGTTATTTTGCTGTTTTCAGAAGACTTAACAGCTCTCTAAAAGTGGATGTTGTTAGAACTGAGTCATTTTCCTTCTGCAAAACCGCAAGTTCTAGGACTGTTCTCCAGTATTTTATCAGTTTTCTCTTTTGTGCATGTAGAAAAAAAACAAACCCACACAAGCCAAAAGCATGCACCACAAATTTCTGAGCAGTGTCAGATTTTGGATATTAAAAACAACCTTGGAAGCATGTCAATTTATAGTAAATTATAACCATACCTAATATCATTATTTTATCCAAGATGATACTGATTGAAGACATAGATGCCAGCTGTTTATCAGCTGGCTTCAGACTAAAGGTTCTTTTTCCTTTAGCTTACTTAGTACTCACATTTCTCCTCCTTCCCTCAATCTTTTGTCTTGTTAGACCAGAAGAAAAGAGTACAAGTGAGTGCCATGTGTAGGTCATTCCAGAAATTCCTCCTATTTTTCCATGAAAACCGCAAAAGATACGAAAAGCAAAATAACACTTTTTGATAGAGCTACAAAATACTGTTTTTCAACAGTCACCACCATTAGCAAATTTGCACAAATGAATTGATCAAGATGTTCTTCATGTCATGTTGTGGCAGCTGTGCATGGCCAACTGGAACGTGGCTTGTCTTTCATATTGCTGTTGCCACTACTGAAAACTACTTCACTCTGCTCACATCCACTGTTTAATCTCCATAAAAGTTCAGCAAATGTCAACGAATGTGTTGGTGGGTGCATTTTTTTTTTTTCTGCATGAAGGAATTCATTGCCACACCTTTGCTTCATACGTACTTCCATGTCAGATGCTGTTTGGTCAGTCTGCCCCTCTACTGCTGTCTGTTGTATGGCAACAAAATATAATGGAATATTGGCAGGAATGTTCAGCCTCTACTGTCATGTCACCACTATCTGCATCTGATGTCATGGACCAACATAATAAAATAGGAGGCATTACTTTTGGAGCAGCCTTCCTATATCATGTAAGCATATTGTATGTTTTCACTTGAACTACTTTTTGGCAAGAAATCGCATGAAAAGCAAGGCAAGGGATTCTCCAGCTCTTCATTGCCCCTAGAACAAAAATGCCCTGTAAGTTGATTGTATCTAGCCATATAAATGTCAAGCGAACAGCAGGTATGCTCTGCATTCAAAAAACAAATGTAAGCTTGTGTAGCTCCTCCACGGTAAAATGCTCAATTTCAAGTCATGCACTGCAGCTTTATGAACAAGAATTTCCATGTAGCAGTGATTCACTTGTAAGTATATACAATCCATCTATGTACAGATGTCACTATAGATTAGTGACAGTCAAACCTGAAGAGTTTTGATTCTGGAATCGACTCAGCAGAAGTGACATAAACACTCAGGTGTGGTAACCTGCTGCTATGCTGTGATGTGCTTTGTTGCTTCCTCATTGTTGTAGCGTGAGGATGATTAGTGTGTAGAACTCCACAATTGTATTTTCTTCCTAACACACTCTGACCACTGGTAAAATAAGTTGCTTCTCATCTTCCTGTCTTTCTGCCTCTCTCTCTTTGGCTGTGTCAAAGAGTAAAGAACTACCCCTATGTGCTCTGAAATAATGGCTAAGCCTTTTTGTAAGTTGAGAAACAAGGCTTTGATTAAGCCTACAGAATCCTCCAGGATCCACATGTGGTGTTTTAAGGAACTCAAGTAGAGCATTGCTGAGCTATGCAATACATGAGATTTTTTTTCTGACTTCTGGGAAAGTGTCCTGTGTTTCAATGGATCACAGTGTTTTCTCATAATTCTCTTTATGCGGAGAACAATTCAGCATGTAATGGTCTTGTGTATGTTACACAGAAACTCCTCTGAACAAAGCATCTCTGAAGGGCTTTTCTCTCATAATTCTCATGGAAGATGATGAGATTTTTAAGTATTCAATGCATATGGCTTCTGGTTCTCTTAGGGAGTGTGCATTTGGAGAAAAAGGAGATGGTTGCTATGCATGTGGTAGAGCCAACAATGTGACTGTCAGTCAGCAGCTCTTCAGCTAGCCATAACTCAGAAACCCTGGATAAGGGTAGAGGAGAGACTAACCTGACTGCTGTACGCACCAGGGGGATGTATCTGAGATCTCAGAAGTGGAGGACTTTCATACCCTCCATATATTGTGACCTTTTTGCAGATCTTTCCTCCTTCTTCCATTCTCAGCTCCTGCCAATGGATGGGCTCTTCTCTTCCTCTTCCATTGCTGTAAAGCCATTTTCCTTCTCCTAATGAATGCCGAGTGCTTTAGGCCACAGCCCTGAGGGGTGGGAACCATATCTTGGATCTACCCCCGAGACAGAGCGGAGCCGACAAAATAGGTCTTTTTGAATTGTGTGGTGACAAGTCTTTTTTTTTCCTTCCTTTTTCTTCCCAGAGGATAGCTGGGGAAGTTTGCTGTGCCAAATGCCTGGAATGTATTTTTTCTCCTCTTCTTCCCCCTTCAAAATAGAATACTTTATACTGTGAAACGTGTTAATTGGAGAACATAAATCCAAACCTACAGTGCCATGTTGCTGGGCCTAGACACCTACTGAAGCTTAATGAGGGAAGAACAGCTTTCTCTTGTGCTCCGTGTTATGCTGTCCCTGTATCAGACTCCTTGTGGTAGAGTCCTGTTTCAGATGAGAATGTGGGAATGCCAGCTAGGGTGTGTGTGTTGGCCTGAAGTTCTCTGTGGACTGAAAGCAATATGTGGCTCCTTTAAGCTAGTGCAGCCAGAGTGAGGCACAGACATTCTCCCAGGGCGAAGTTAGTTGTGCTGCTAGTGCAGGAAAAGGGATTCCTCTGGGTACCTGTCAGAAGTGGCTGAAAGCCCTTTCAAGGCAAATCCATGTTGCAACAGAGATTTGATTGTCCATGTGCTCTGTCTGTTTCTGAGTTGATGACAGGGTCCCACATAGGAAGATATATGGCTTTTTTTTCCTTGTATCAGGCCTGATGTTCTGTCAGAACTTCATGATGAAGTGTTTCTTTGTGATTACTGACTGGCTGAAGAGATGTCTCATTACGTCCAGAACAGAGAAAATAAGAGTCTTTCTCCCTGTCCTAGCTAGGGTACTGGGAATAACTAAGTGCCAGTCAGCTTGTACAGGATGTAATGGAATCCCTTACAGAAAATCTAACATAAGAGGGCCCTGATCTGAGCATGAATGGGAGTGTGATAACCTACCGAGTGTAATAACCCATACTTTAGTTCATCTGAAATGGCTCTGGAGTGAGTGCCAGAAGTAAAAGCTTCTCTTTGGCACTGGTACTTTGGGAAGAAAAGCAAATCACATAGTGGAAGAAAGATAGTTTGGGAGAGTAACAGGAAAAGAACTTAGAGAGCCCTGCAAATTCCAAAAGTTTACTAAAACAAATAATGACTTGCAGACAATAATGCTTCTCATGATGGTGCAAGACCTACATTCATCCTTCAGCTCTGGATAACATAGCACTACTACAGGAGGCATTTTAACTTGCTCTAGTATTTTACTGCTTTTGCTCACAAGCTCATCAATGTTTGTGGAGCATTAAGCATTAACACTGCTTTATTTTTATCAACTTCACCAGCCCTGGCTGATGCAACACTAGAAGTATAGGAAAACCGCTTTCTTCTGCTTTGAGAGATGGGATGAAAGGCTGGAGGAGGTGGATGATGATTGCATGAGCAATGCAGGTCAGGTTACTGGTGGATTCCTCTCATAAGATAATTAAGAGCCCTCTGAAAGGTAATTATTGAAAAGCGTGAATTCCTGAGATAACCTGTCCAAGAAGAAATACTGACAGGAGCAGAGGCCATGTGTTAAAGGCTAGCCATCACTCCAGGGCAATGGGCTAACCTCTGTGTCCTGTTTTTTTTCTGTAACCTCTCCTTGCTCTGACGGCTGACTCCCTCAATTCTTTTCCATGAGCCACTTGCCAATCTGGTCCTGGTCCAGTTTATTTCCATGTCCAAATTCCTGTTCAGTTATTGTCTTTGCTTGTCATTACTACTGCTGTGTTCAGGTAAGTTTTATATCAAGTCTGGAAAAAAGAAAGTTTGTTCCTGTGAGCTGTCTTTTCCAGATTTTGGTGTAGAAGAGCTTCAGCTAGCATTCAGGGCTAATGTAGAATCGCCTTGCTTCTGAATGAAGATTGTTGGATTGCAGTTGGTGAAGGAAATCTTTTAGTGTGAGAAAACAAATTTCAGAAGAAAAGGTGGCACAACACTGGGAAATAAGAAAAGGACCTTCTGTTTTCCCATGGCTTTGTTTTGCAAACTGTCTGTATCTCATCTGTAATGCAGAGATGATGATATCTATCCAGTTTGTATTTCTACTGGTTGATTGATTAATGGCTGTCTTATGATGCCTCAATTACACTTCTGTGACCTACAGCTTTAACTATTCCAGTGCATTACATCCCAGTAGGAAAATGAAAGTAAAGCAGTGGCTATGGCTAGTTCCATATAGGAAGACATTACAAACTGACCTGAACTTGCTTGTCCATGTGCTTGTAAGACCTCATCCTGAGAGTGCTGTGATGCATGTGCTGCCTGCTCAGCTGTCGTGTCTGTTCAACAAGGCATTCCTGTATCTGTAGGACTTTGAATTGAAGTGGACCTACGCATTCAATGGAGCGCTTTGCTGAATTGGGATCCAGTGCTTGCTCATGTGCAGGGTGAGTCTCAGAATACACATGGAGATCTCCTGCCCCAGCATGACTGGGATATGCATTAAACAAATGGTGTCTTAAGAGGAGTGAAACTATTAGACAAGGAAAGTCAACGTATAGGGAACATCTATCACATACTTGAATTTCTGAAAGCTTATTGTAGCGAGTGCTTTTTTTTTTTTTTTTTGACATCAGGCAGTTCCTCTTAGATGCTACATAAGTATCCACACAAATGAGAACACCAGTGTGTGAAATATGTTATTCCAAAGTTAAAGCAGCGTGTCTTTTTGTAGTGACTTTTTTTCTGCTTCCATGGGAATTTGCTCCAAGTGCAGAAGATCTTGTGCCTAGACCTTTCAGTTAGTTGAAGTATGCTCTAAATAGGTTGTGGTTGGACTTGGTGATCTTCAAGGTCTTTTCAACCTGAGCAATTCTATGACTCTTTTCACTGAGGGAACTGTGGGATGATGTGCTGGAGGACTCAACACATCTGTTCCTTTTCTTCTAACTTTCTCTGTTCCTTTTTGAGCAGTAAGAATGATACCTCAGCAGAGGAATGCCCGTAATCTGCCCTGCTTCCATTTGCAGGTACAGCTGGGGAAGGAGGTGAGAAAAGGAAATATAATTTACAGTTTTCTTGTGAATTACACTATGTTACCTGAGTTAAGTGCATCCCTGCTGTATGTTTATACAAGTAAGAGAATGATTGTTCCTATTATTTCTCTTGAATTCATAACTCAAAGAAACATAACCTTAATTATCTAGAGAACAGAAAATATGGTTTTCTATTGTAAGTATTTTTGTGATGAATGATTATTAACTGGATAGAATAGATTTTTGTATTTTGTTATGCTTGTGTTCTATTTGTTGTACATACTGTGATTGAGGAACTGAAAGTGCTACCCATTCCAGTTTATTAACATTATCTTTTTAAATCTTGACTATTGCTGAGATTTTTTTTTTCCAAGACAGAGTAGATTATGTAGTAATTATGTGATTTTATTCTGGTTCTATATAAGTCTCTGTCTCCTTTCTACTTAAGTGATCATTTTCACCTGAGTAATATGGCTTGTATCCTGTATCAGGATTTTCTTTGCAACAGGAGATATAAGGTTCCCACAGAAGAGTTAGCTCACTAGCTGTTTCTAGTCAAAAGATTAAAAAAAAAAAAAAGTAGCTAAAAAGTTAATGTAATTTCAGTGGGGTTTTTTTGTTGTTTGTTTGTTTCTTTTTGGTGGTGGGGAAGCTTGCTTGTGCCTGTCATTTTCCTAAGTTTGGCACCCGTATTTGTGTACTAAATGGCTGTGCAAGGTGTAAGGGAAATCCCAGCCTGGAAACTTCTGGGAGTGCTAACAAAAGTCCTTCAGAGCAACACCTTACTTCAGAGAATTGGTAGTTACAAGTGTGCAGCTGGAAACACAGACCCTCCTGCTCTTTCCTGGCGTCTCTGCCTGTGGATGCCTGATGAAGACACATGACTTCATGAAAGGTGATCTGCATGGAGATGCATGAAGAAGAATGCTATTGTCAGCTTAGCTGATGTCATTTGGACAGATGATGTAATTGTGATGGTAGGGGAAAATTTCCATTTTATATATGCTGTGCCTCCCTGGAGGGCTGTGCTACCTGGGTGATGTAGCTCTAGCTGCTGCTGCTGTTGATGGGCTTCTTCCCACTACAAACAAGTGTGCTGCTTACCCAGCTGCCTTATCCATCTGGTTGTACTGCTGCAGACCTCCTCTGGTGGCAACTGGGGCTGTGGGAGCTTGTTCTCAGCTTCCCCAGACAATGCCAGGTTCACTCAGAGATGGAGTGGCTGTGCTGAAGTGGATCAGGGAGCACTTGCACAATTATTGTTACTGGCAGAAGGTGCAGGAGTAGTAAGCTGTAGATGTGCAGTAAAAAGCAGCAGGGTAGGTGGGAAGGGGCATTATTTTTATCCAGTGCAGCTAGAACCAGAAGAGGATGCCTCTTCATGGTCTGAGAATCCTTTAGTACAGATAGCGCCTAAAGCAATCTGAAGGATTTATTAGCGAGGTAAGTGTTGGGCGTTACCCTGTTCTGCGGGTGAGCTATTAAAGCTGCCAAGGGAGTCAAAGCATAGTCATTTGCAGAGCACTTGCTTCCTAGCTCTCGGGAGTCAGGCCAAGCTATAGATAGTGGGCTTTACTAATTCGTCTTTTTACTAGATGTAGAAATACTAAAAGATAGGCCAAGTGTGGGATATCAGAACAGAGATCTGAATGAATGGGCTTTGTCTTGGACTGTGTTGGGCCCTAAAACCACGAATGCGCAAAGCTAAACAGATGTCTGCTGGCCCTAAGTGCCAGCAACATGAGATCTTTAAAATATATATATTTAAAAATCTCTTGGATGTTGTCATGTCCAGTCTAATACCACTGCTGAAGTTTTTATCAGAAGGATGTCTAGGTTATTACCGTTCTCACCTGCTGTTCTTTTAATTGGATGATGCTGCATCTCTTTAAAACAGAAACCTCGGCCTGAGAAAGAATAGATGCTCTGAGATATCCCCAAGGATTCTGCCTCTGAGATTAACCTTATTGGTCACTCTGCTGAGTCTAATAGAGGTTGTATGCAGTGTCTGACTCTGGAAATACCTTAGATAGCTTGCCGTATGACATGGAAGCTGCTGCTACCATCTTTCCATCAAAGTGGAAGAAAACTAAGAGGAGAAGTGGACAAATTGCAACAAGCAACATAGTGTAGTCGTTCACAGCCCTGTATATTTAAATAGGGCTGAGGAATTTATCTTCTGAAATAAGTAGGCTGAACACACTTTGTCTTGTACCATACCTGTTACAGCTAGTCTGCAACAGTGCATGTTAAATGCTGGGCATAATGATCCAGTCTTTTTGGTCCTGAGAGCAGAATGTTGCCATAGGCCTTGCATGGGGCTGTGTACAGCTGCAGGAGAAAATGAACACCTACAGCTCTGATTCTTCTCCCTGAACAGAGATGGCAGCAGCCATGACTCTCAAGCCAGATTTGGCCTGCAAGCTGTTGTGAGTGAAGTCCTCTGATGTACCATGCTCCTCCTGACAGAGGTTAGCTTGCACTGATGTCTCTTTTTCTTTAAATGGAAAGTTGTACTTCCATGATACTTGTGAGGATGGGGTTAATTGGATACCAAACTGTTAGCTCTGCCTATCTTTTGTCATTTTAATTCAGAGGCAGATTTTTATTTATTTATTTGCATGAGATATCTGTAGTTTCACACTGGATTAAGTTACAGTCTGAGACTGTTTTCAGAGTAGTGAATTCAGCTCACGCAGTGAGGCCAGGTTCTCTGTTATGATTCAGCTTCACCCCATGATTCAAGAAGTGAGAAGTCAGTAGATTCTGGCCATAACTTGCCACTAGGGATTTCTGCCACACCAAGAGGAAGTCTGCAGATAAATACCAGACAAAAAGGATTCCTTTTTCTTCTACATCTCAGTGATGGACTGCTGCAAGGTGCTTGGAGGAGATTGCTGCAAAATCTCACTTTGTTTTTTCATTGATCAAGGATTGAACCTAGACTGCAGCTCAGGGCATCTCTTTAACTTGTGTAATGACTGGGCTGTGCCAGTGACTCAGGAACGTGTAGTTGATTGTCTGATGGCTCCTGATCTCTTGTACAGTCTGTGCACCTGGCATGGTCTTTTTGAACAATTGCTTGACAGCTTTTTTCTTTTCACCTGACTTTCAGTTCTTCCACAGAAAGCCATTACCTGTCCTTACAAACCTTACTGTGTGTTTGGCTGTAGAGCAGCAGTGTTTCTGCTGGAGCCTGTATCCTATGTTTTGGTCCAATTTGTGTTTTTCTTTTTTTTAATCTGCTACTTAAACAATTCTGCTAGTACTGTTTTTTTTTTTTTCTCTGAAACCCATGCTTGGGAAAGTTTTACAGGCCTCTTTATGAACATCAGGTGCAATTGTCTGATATGTATAGGAATGAAACAGATATATGAGCTCTGGCTCTTCTAGAGTTTAGGATAGGCAGGGGTACATGTATGCAGGTCTTTATAAAACAGTCAAGTTTACATTAAAATATGAAGGCCTGCGAAGTCTGAGTCATTCTGTGTCCCATCTGGAAATCCTGTTTTGCCTTCGCTCACATTCACACCCCTTACATCATTAAAGGATTTTGTGCAGTGACAGTGTCAACTGACCACTGTGAGAAAATGGAATCCACACATTCTTGTACTTTCTGCCTTGCTCTTGGAGTTTGTGGTAGGATTTTGAACAATCTCTAATGCTTCACCTAACATCATTCAAGTCATTCTGTTCTTCCGTTGGATCTTGTTATCCTACATCTCTGAAATTGCAAAGTATATGTGATTGTAGCATTTAGGTGCTGCCTAAATACTAGAAAATGCATAATACACACAGAGGTTGGGCCAAGCCAGTGCAATTTAATATTTAATAATGGTCTGATACCTTGTATATGCCATATTTTCTCTTCTTTCTTTGGATGGCTGTGTTACCATCTTGCAATGTAGTGTGAGCATGAGCAGAGAGCGCAGTTCTTTCTTCTGGGAAGATGCTCCAGGCTGTGAGCTTGTGCTGTCTGAAGGCACTGCAGGAGACTGGTGGATGCTGTGCTCTGCCAAGCACAGACTTCCAGTTGCATATGCTGTTCCAGCTCCAGAAAGAAGCAACTTTTCAAATGGCTTGTGTTTAGCCCACTGCCCCCTTTGCAAAAAAACAAAAACAAAACAAAAAGCCATCAGTGCTTGAGTGCATGAGGAAAATGGATGAGTGCAGGCTGGGGAGCACTGATCTCTTAGGCTTGCTTCATGATTAGGTAGGCACCACGCTTTCGCAACTAGCTGTCTCTGTTGCTCATCTGGTTTAAGGCAAAAAATCGTAGTAGCCCAGCCTGGATGTGAAAACTGAGAGCACAGCCAGACCACTGCCTGGAAACAGAATTAGGCTGACTGAAGAGAGAGAGAAAGGAAGGCCCTTTTGATGATCAAGTCTATTAGATTGTCCACATTAGTCTGTCTTTGAATAGTAAGTGTTATTAGCTCACAGTTTGCTCCATTTACCACTTCCAGCCATCCTTGCTGCTCTCATGGCTTCTACCTGTGCCAGCCACAATACCCTTGCTCTCAGGACTGAGAGGTTTTGGGAGAGTACTGAGTGAATTAGGAAAAAAGGATACATAAAGCTGTGTGTCATCAACATAATGTGGCTTACGTTGCTGCCCATATCGCTTCATCTTATTCTCTGGAGGTTTTGTTGTAGGTATTAAATAGAAGTGTTGGAATAATTGAACCCTGTGGCATTCCTCATCTCAAGGCTTATGGAGAGCAGCAGTTGCCTGACAGCAGCCTTCTGGGATCTGCTGGAAGGGTCGTGTACAGCCAGCTCGGTGCAGGCCTCAGCAGCACTTGCCAGGACATGCGGTTGGTCAGTGGGAACTCATGGTCTGCTGTGTCAGTGGCCGCTGATAGATTGGGTGCATGGCTCCCTTGTCCCTGCATATCTTTGTGAGGAGGTCTAGGACTGCACTTACGCTTTGTTTCCAGGCTAATTCATGAATGTCTCTGGAAGGAGAATCTGGGTTATCTTCTGACTCAGCATTACATTGCTTGTTTCCTACCATGCTTCCCAGGTCTTGCCTGATTTGAAACTGGGTGACTGTCTTCCGGAAGAACAATTTCTGATTTAAAATGTCTTTTACAGTTTTACTTGCAATATTAAATGATTTTAAATATAAGATCGGAGGATAAAAGTATGGTAAATGAAAACTCCATGGTCTTGAGTTGAGCAAGTTCCATGTTTTTGATCAGCTGAAGACACAGTAAATTTCAGAAGGAGAAGTCTGCTGTTTTCTGTTCTGTGATTAGTCATTTCTTTTGTGATATCAGCTTTTTACTTGCCCAGTTGTGCAGTAAGCATGGTTTTGGAGAGAAATTAAAGGAAAGAAGCCCGGCTTCTGGAACTGGAGGCAGCCTGGACTCACACTCATTTTATTTTATTTTTTTTAATTGGAAATGTAAGACCTACACCTAAGGAGGACTGGTTCTTTGGTATGTGAGTTTTCCTGTGGTTCCAGTGGCCTAATGGTAGAGCTTGGCTGGGTTACGTGTCTTTACTGAGTCCTTTTCTAGATCCTAATCTAAAGCACAATAGACAGTGGAGGAAGGGTGCACTAGATTCTGCCTATTTTGCAGCTTTTTAAAAAGGTGTGATGCACTCAAATAGCCTGGGCTTTGCAGACAAGGTTGGAAAGAGATGATGAAGAGCTGCTTTGCCACTTTTAGGGCCCTCATAGGGCAGAAGCAACTCTGAGAGGAACTGTTGTCTCAAAGTATAACTCTTGGTCCTTATTGTTAAAGTATGGGTGCATAGACCAGGCCAGTGCTTGTTGGCTATGGTTTAAGGGATGCCTAGGCAGAAGGACATCACTAGGTACTGTAAGAAAAGAAGCAGTAAGTCAGAGTCTGCTCAGAAATCCTATAGTCTAGGCAGAGACAAAGGTTGAGAGAAAAAGGTTCTTCGCTGACTTTGTTGTAAGGTGGCCTGATTCCTTGTTAGAAAACATCTGTTTCTTAATGTTTAAAAGGACAGTGACCTAATGAAAATCTCAGCAGCTGCTCCTCCATCCTATTGTATCTCTTTTGCTTGAGACTGCCTGCTAAGCTGTGCAGGTCTGCTCCAGCCTCACATCCCTGTGCAAGCACCCAAGTGCTGTTGGTGCTTCAAGTGCCTTTGAGCATGTGTTTCACTTCCACTGCACTTCTGCTGCTCCAAGATAGCTGTTTAGTTCTGGTACCACCCTTGTCCACCAAAATAGAGTCCCTATCTCCTACTGGAGAAAGACCCCTCTTGAAAATGGGTTACTTATATACAGTTTTGCAGAATATAGGTTGTTCTTTTCCAATCAGGACATCTTTATTAGTGAGAACCGGGCAATTTCAGTGTCTTGGGGCTGGAATGTAAATGTGAAACTTGCATGTATCCCAGTAGTGTCACCTCTCCCATTGGTCCACCCAGGATTTCACTTGGCAGAAACCTGCAGGGTTTCACTTGTGTTCTTTCTGCAGTGCGCTGAAAACTTCAGTCTGTATTTCCAGTTGTGCTGTATTGTTTGATTTGCATCCCTTGACCAGTGGTTATTTATGTCTGCTCCTTGATTTATTTTTTTTTCCCCCCAACATTGCTGAAATCTGTGTGTATGATGATGCTTTTGTATTGTGAATATAAATCTAGACAAGTTAGTGTGACCTGTCTCTCCCATGTCCAAAGGGAAGAATCGACCCTTGCAGTCAGTCACAACACAGCACTGAGTCATACATACTTTTCATAAAAAATAATGCAGAAATTCCCCATAGTTTTTACAGGTATTTTTTGAGGAGATGAAGTGTAAGTCGTCTTTGGCAACACAACTTGGGAAAACTAAGAATCTTGTAACACCAGATCATTAATCTTTCTGACATGATACACTTTTCACTGTTAATGTCTGTTTATTTTTTTTCTCTTCATGTGTTTCACTCAAATTCAGCTGATCTGTTTGGGTTCCATTTGAACTCCTGTGCTCAGCAGTCTTATTCCTGCCCTTGTCTGTTCTCCGGTTCCACTGTAAATCTTCTGGGAGAGAGCTGAGTCTTATCCCACCTCTGTGACTCTACAGTGACCAGTGCAATAGGACCTTTCCTTTTCTGCTCCATTCCTAATAACACTTTCTACTTTTCCTGCATAACACAGAATATACTCCTTTTGAATCTGTAACACCATGTTAAAAAACAAAGGAAAAAAATAATCAAAAGTTCCTTTGAAATGTGAACCCAAGTTTAAACTGAGTGAGATTCACTCATGGTGGGGGAAAAAAAAACCCACAAGCAACCAAACATCCAGAAGTAGTTGCAGGGAAGCTGTTTTCCACAGGGATATGACTGTCATAGGGAAATACTTTTTCCTTACTTTCCAATATTTGATTGTTTGTTCTTTTTGTTTTAATTCCATTCAGAATTAAATTCAAAACAAACCCTCAAGGGCGCAGTACTTGAGTACTGGCTTTCCCAGTGAATAGGTAGGGGGCGAATTCTTGATTGTGCTCACTGTAGTGGAGCCAAGGCAAGCTTTCCTGAAGTACGGTGGTGACTAAATGCTTCTCCTAGATTGTTATCTTTCTCTAAGGTGTGCATTTGTAACCCTTAAAATAAATACGATGAAATAGTTAAGAGTATGTAATTGTGTGAAGAATGAATTTGACACATTAACTTGGCAGCTTCTCTGGTCGTTAAACACATTGGGATCTCAAAACCCCTTTTCTCCCACTTAAAAAATCTGAAATGCAATCTTACACCCTACTTGGTGGTGTCACTGAAAGCCAAATATTTATCACTCAAAGATTTATAGTTACTTTCAGTTTTAGAAGATGGAAACTGCAGTCATCTCTGGCCAGGTGTTATATCTGGGTTGCTGAGATGTTTTTGTTAATAAGTGTGTGCTTTGTGAGATGTATATTCTAATGAGTGGAGTAATTTTTAGCATAAAGAAACCTGTGCAGCAGTGACAGTTTGTTGTCATGCAGCTGTGCTCTTCCTTTTTCCTTGGAGTTTGAGAGTGTCCCTGGTTTAATGTAGGGGAATCTGACTTAGCTCTGTGGAAGCTGAAGCATTTGTGGAAAGAGCTGTTAATCTTTGATCAGCTGGAGTCTCCTTGTTACTGATTTTGATTACACAAGTGTACAACTTTAATTACAGCTTTTAATAAGCTTTCATTTCTTCCTAGCTATATTCTTTGTATAGTAGTGCAGCTTATCTTTTCTTCTTCCCTCTGCCCCCCTTCCCTTCTCTGCTGTCTTTAATGGAAAAATAGGGTTGAGGTCATTGTGGGTGATTCTGCATCCAGAAGCATCCCTCTGCACTGCTCCTTTCCACAGCTCAGTTCTCTTGTGCAGCTAGGAGCTCTCTTTTCCAGCCCCTCTTACAGCAGTTGCTGCCTGTACTAGTAGTCACTAATCAGGGACAGGGCTGCAGGATGCTAGATTCAAACAGACGTGCTGTGCGGAAACGCTTAACAACCTTTGGAAAATCTATGTAGCCAAAAGGTGCATTGACTCCTGGGTGTAATTCTTGCTTGTTGGGGACTGTCCTATTCTCTCCCTTCTGGATGTTCTGAAATGCAGCAGCTGAAATCATTGCATCATGGATGGACATGGCAAAGATCGGCAAGATGGGCTCCGTGCCTGTCTGTGGTGCTCATTCCACATCAAAAGCTTTGGCATGCTGGTCTGCCTGCATCCATTAGAGAAGTGATCTGGTGGAAGCTTTTTTGGAGGACTTTTGGACTTGTAATTGTGAATAATTGAGATGTGGCTTAAAACACAAGAAAATGCTTTTTTTTTTCTCCACAAATCATATTTTGGCTTTGGAACTCATTGCTCCACCACGGTTTAGGTGTGAAAAATAAAGATGGGTTGAAGTCAGTTGAATACATTCACAGAAGAAAGATTCATCAAATCTTTTATCCATGACTGAGTAACCTGAGATTTGGGAACTGGTTATCAGAAATGAGGAGGAGCCAGAGATGTCTGCCTCTGTCTTTTTGTTCTTCAGTAAGTTTCTGATATCAGCCCCTGTCAACAAGAAGATACTACATCAGCGCGGCCCATGGAGAAAGAGTACTGCTCCCATGAAAGTCATGAGGTGAAAATGACAAGAGATATAAAAAAAAAATGTGTATCAGGCTGTCAGATACAGCAAAATAGTGATTTGCACCAATTTGGCATTTTAAAATGGCAGTTGTGCCTATGGAAGAGGGTAGTGGATAAACAACTAACAGAACAGCAAAGGGAGCCTCTTTTATCTTTGTGCGTGCATCCCTCCAGCTCCCTTGCTGTGTGTTATACTCTTTTTGCACACTAATGAATATTGGAGTCAGAGCAAGTTAAGCTATATCTCATTCCGTTCCTATTTTCTAATGAACTTACCCCGATGGGTAGCTTTCCTAGCTATTCATGTCACGACTGAATTTCACCTTGACAATAGATCAAGAATGAGGTTCAGCAGCGTGGCCCACCTACTTTGCAGTGTTCCAGCATGACAGCTGCTTTGTGTCCTTAGGGTAGCTCTACTTTGATGCTTTTCCCTGTTTAGAACAATTTGGAGGGAGGATTTTGGTAATCTCCAGCATGCAGAGTCTTTAAACCTTTCTCAAGGGAATATGAAGATTCTACAGAATTTTTGAACCAATATTTATGAAACAAGTGACATTGTCGTTAGCACAGTTCTTCCCACTGGGCTCCAGAACAAAGGATTTGCCATGCTGGATCTTACCAGCTGCTATTGTAGCCTGCTGCTGTTGGTGCCTTAAACCTGACTGTGGAAAATTCTGGAATGGTAGAGAGAAAACTAGTGTAAGCATTGCAGATATGGCTCTAGCTATTAACGTGTGTTTTCATGACTCTGAAATGCACAATATGAGGACTGCGTCTCTTGCTCTTCCAGGTTCTTTGGACTAAGAAATGCTGGTTTGAAGTTCTAAACCTGTCTGGCTTTTTGGTTGCACACAATACTGCAGGAGTTGCTGCAGCACAAAATTGACATGTCTGGTGTGCTGTCTTGGCTGGACAAACTACAGGAGACGAGAGACAATAGAATGAGGTCACTGCTGTGTACATGGTGCCTGGCCCTGGGTCGGGAGCCAGTGTGGTTATACCATGTGCTTATTCAGTAGCTATGCCTGCTGAAAAGATCTGTGTCTGGTTTCTAAGAGTATCATCCTTTGATGACAGTTTCTGCATGATCTGCTTTGGTAGTGTCAGTCTGCTTTTCATGTGTTCGGGGGAAGTTTATCTGGTTGTCCATTTGAATAAGCCAACCATATGCTCCCCTTTTCCTAGTCTTGTTTAAGGGGAAGAGCAACCTTTTCTAATCTCCGCCCTGTCTCTTTTGTAGGCTTGGGGACCAGTTCTACAAAGAAGCAATTGAGCACTGTCGCAGCTACAACTCTCGGCTGTGTGCTGAACGGAGCGTTCGCCTTCCCTTCCTGGACTCACAGACTGGGGTTGCTCAGAACAATTGCTACATCTGGATGGAGAAGCGGCACAGGGGACCAGGTTGGTAGCATTGTGTCTGTGTGTGCGTGCACATGTCTGGAGGTCTGGCCACTGAGCCCTCATGGGATTTAATTAATAGGAACTTAAACCTGCTACAGGCCACACAGAAGAGAAACTGCCTAAACCTCTGTGCCTGCAGGGGATTTCCTTTGGTAACTGCAGAAAGCTGATCCTAATTATTCTCTCTCTACCCGAAGAAGTGCCTGACATGGTAGTTTCTAAGACTGTATCATTGTAGCTCTTCTAACACTATTGATCCCAGTCTGTAGAAGGCACAATGCCCTGCTCTGTAAGCAGGATTGAAATTATGTTCAGGGTGGAGAAGCGGAGGTTGAAGTCTCAGGTGAATGCTGAAAATAAAGGTTGCGTTAGGAAATACGTACAGTGGAGGTGAAATACAGGAGAGTCCAGCTTCTGGAATGAGTATTGTTCTGATGATTATAAATGTACGTACAACTTCTAGTTCTGTTTTGGTCAAGTTTGGATATCAGCTCTGGAGCCTCAATTTCCTCAGCTGCAGGAAAAAAAATGGATGTACATCCTTAAAGACCTTTGGCTAAGTTCCCTTCCAAAGGGGGGAAGACCACCATTATTTTAGTAGGCTTTGGTCAGTCTTTCCTTTGTTAGAGTAAATCCATCTGAAATGCTTGTTTCAAAAGCAGAGGACAATCAACAGTTCAGAGGCTTGATGTTACTTAAATAGAACTCCTCCTGAAACCCAGTGAGAATTTTGCTAGAGTGTGGCTCAGTATGTAAACCACAGTTAGCACAGGCATGGATTTTCTGACAATACAGGAGTGGATTTGTGTTTATTTATTTCTTTATTTATTCCCCAGTGTATACTGGAGAATCCAGGCAGGAAGGAGTCAAGTGTGCACAGACACTGACCATGTGCACATATCCCTGTCAATTCCTGTAAACCATACTGAAAAAAAAAAAGAAAAAAATCCAGACCTGGAACTGTGTGTAGGTGCAGGCTGCTGTTACCTCCTCCACTGGCTAGCTTGCAGCAGCTGTAGCAGGAGGAACACAAACACAAAAAAAAGATATTTGCCTCTCCTTCTGTGAGCAAACTAGGAAAGCAATTGATGCCTCTGAAGGGTGCTTATCTGAAATGCTTACTAGGATAGGAAGGGACATATCTTTGCACTGCTCCTATTCCTAAAATACTCAGAGTAGGTGTAGTATGGTCTTGCAGTACCACCAGAAAACTCTGTAGTAAGATGCAGCCACTTCTGTTGCAGGAGACAGCAGGTGTTTTACCAGCATTAAATATATCCTAAGAATATTTCAACAGCCAAAACTACTCCAGTAATCTGAAACTGCTAAATGTGGTTTATGACCACATTTTTCTTTTTCTTAATATAAAACCTCCTAATTCCGAAGAGATTATGCTTTTGCAAAGCTAGGTTTCCCTTTTTTTTTTCTTTTCTTTTTGGCTAATCAGTTTGGCTGCGCAATTTCTGTTCTTGTAACATCAGGTTATGAGCAAGATGCTGCTTTTTAATCCTTGTGAACTCAGTAATAAGCATGTATACATCCACTATATACACAAACGATGTTTTGGCAAAAGCACTTGCTACAAAGATAAGCGAACATAGTCTTGTATGGGTCTCATTGGTGTCTCTACACTTAGAGGAAATTATCCTAAAAGAGTTGCAACATCACACCAGGAGCCAAGAGCTCTGTCACTAGCTGTCTGGACGACCTTTGGCAAATTCACTGTGCAAATCTTTTTGCTCACTTCCGGTACTGAACTTTCCTGTGGCTTCCCCTGCGAAAGAGTCAGTGGCTCCGGTGGGAACTAATGGTGGAACATTCCTCATAGAGTCTTAAGTGAATCGGGCTTTCTGCATTTGTTTCAGCCACCAAATCTGATGCCTTTGTTATTTTAAATTAGAATAATCAGTGCAAAATGAAGCAGCCCTCCTCCCCCATATTTGCTCTGCTCTTTCTTGATTTTTATTAGCCCATTTAGTGCTCCCTTGGGTCTCTTTGCATCATCTATTTCTTGTAGTATCGTTATGATGGGTCAAAGCATCCTTGTTTAGTTTTAGCATCCCTGTTTTCAGGCTATACACGTTGTACTTACGTTCATCTCCAAAAATTCTTTGCCAGCCACCTTAGTATCCATTTTGTGCACTATGTTCATTGCCATTTACAATCTGTAACCTGAAAAACTGTATAAAGACAAATGGCAAAGATCCAGAAATTATTTTCTTTTACAGAGAGTTTGAAAAGCAAAGGAGAGTTGGGATCTCAGTGTATTAACCTGGTTTCTCACTGTCCTCTTTGTTAAGGGAGTCAGAAAACTGCATTTCATGATAAACAGTTCAGGGTTAATTTCACACAATACTGCACATAACTCCCTCCCTCTTCTCTCCTCCTCCCCCAGCCTTTCACAGGAGCTTTGAGTTATGGCTCTCCTACACTAATGAGATAAACAACATAACTCACTGCAGGTTCTGCTATTTCCTCTATAAGCAAATGGTTGGAACCTTCTCTGGTTGCCCTATAAGGCCCCAGAGGGAGATGCAGCACAGCTATGACTAAAGACAAGACATGCATAAGTGTTCCTTCTATATGACCTGCAAGATCAGCTGTGCAGGGGCTAGGTTCTGTTCCTTTATTATTGCTTCTCCTCTGTGTAAGCAGTCGACGGTGCATGCTTCATGTGAGGCAGTGTGGAGACAGATAGGTGTCAGGGCAGAGGACTGAAGATAGTATCTGATGAGTTTGAATCAAGATAAAGTTTGATATCTCTCTTAGTTCACTGGGTGGCTGTGCATTACTGAGCAAGGATATTGCAAAAAGGAATAGAGAGACCTGAACATCTCCAGAAATTCTCTGCCAACCTTCTTGGTATCTGTCTTGTATGCTGGATTCATTCTCATTTAGTATTCTTGACCTGAAATACTGTCTAAAGGCAAATGGAAAAAAAAACAACAAACTCCACAACCTTGGGTGTTGGTGTTGGAGGAACTTAAGAGCCTATCTGCCACCTGGAGTGGGCTGCATTTCCCCTAGGGAGGAGACTTCTCCACTTTCGTCTATTCAAGGATGCCTGCTGTGTTTCTCATTGGCCTTTCAGCGTTTGCAGTTGGCATTCACTGTCTTGGCTGAGTCTAGAACTGCCACTTCACATGTGAGTTCACAATAGTTGAACCCATATTAATAGATATTACACCAAAACTGCAGTGGATCCTTGCTTTTCTCTGTCTGGGACAAATGTTCTAAAGCTGTATACAGCTTCACACTTTACACTTCATTCAAAGGACTCATCTCTGAAGGTCTGTGCAATGGAAGGCTAATTCTCTGTCCTGTTTCTTTAGTCTAACAACCCCACTTCTCAATGTTGTGAACAAATTTTTGAACAGAACCTACTGTGAAAGGGTGAGGCATCTTGCCTCCACCTCTTTAATGACTCATGTCAGAGCAGGCACAATCCACCCCACCATAATAGCAATTGTTTGCAGTGGTTAATGTTTGCAAAGTGCCATGAAGAAGTGTGTCAAGCACTGTAGAAGTACCGGTTATTCACATTTTATTCTCAAACCAGTCACGTGTGCTGCTCACCAAGATGCATCCTCCTTGTGTTGGGCATAATGCCTAGGAATCTGTGCAGTGACAAAAGAGGGCGTGGAAAGCCCTAGGCATGCCCTGTGACCTGGGGCAGCCAGGACCTCTGTGAACATTCCATCATTTGGCCATACCCAGGCAGTATGATGTAGATGTTTAGATGTTCCATTTATGCACCAAGGCCAGGGAGCAGGTGGAGATCACTGAAGTCTGAACACTGTTGGCATTCCCAACAGCTCAACTATTTCAAGCCAAGAGCTTGCAGAATGTGATTAGCCTGTTCCCTTGAGGTGAAAAGGTGAATAAATTTGGGGTGTGTGTCTCTTATTTATTTATTTATTTTTCCCTGATAACAGTATTTTGTGGTTGTTTTTTTTTTTTTTTTTTTTTTTTAATCTGCATTCGGCTCAATGAGTCAGTTTTGCTCCTGAGCTGATATGCTCTCCAGGCTGTTTCAGGGGGAATGATAGAGAGCAAGCATTTCAGCCATCCTGCTGTTCTTGAGCTGTTTTGCTTTACTCACGCTGCCTAAATGATGTCCAGCTGTTCACTGGTGGTACTATTTCAGATATGGTAACATTACTGCTGTCCTCTCTCTTATGTGGTCTTATCTGTTTTCTGAGGGCAGTGGGTTTGGAACTTCAGTTGTGCTCCGAAGCCCCTTCAAGACTAACAGCAGAAGGCAGAAGACTAAAAGCAGAAGTGGCAGACAGAGAGGTCAGGGGAAGCAAGGGTGAAAACAACACTCTTCCAGCATTTCTGGATCTTGTTGGGTATCAAGAGTAACTGGGGCAGTAATTTGGCAATGTGCTTTTGTGTTCTTAGTAGCAGTGCATTCACAGGGCCGTGCTGCGTCCTGAATACAAGAGAACAAAGCATAGCTTGAGCATTGGCTAAGGGATGCCTATCACGAGAGCCAGAGCAGCTCAGAGGCCAGCAACACCAAATGTGAATCAATGGAGCACGCAGTAATATAAACATTACTGCCATATTTCCTCCCTCATTCAGGATGTGGGCATGAGGGTCTGTTTTTAAACAGAACTCCAGAATTTAAGTGAAAATATAGAGTCCCAATAGCTAGACCTCATGGATTTTTTGTTTGCTTCCACTCAGAAGATGTTTTCTGAGCTGGTCTGCAGACCAGGGCCTGATGATTTGTGTGTCGGAACTTCATCTCTTCTCTCCCAAGGCGCTTTCTCTGCCCATGGAGGAGGCATCGCCCCCGTGACCCAAGAGAGGCTGAAATTCTATTTACCCTGAAGGAATCACAAATTATTTATGTGCAGCTCTGGTTTCAGTGAGCTGAGTGAAGTGTATGAGTGAGACCTAGATTCTCTGTAGGCCTGATCCCCAGAGGTGCCAAGGAACCTCTGGAGTGCTGGATGCCTTGAGTGCATAGTTCTGCCTCACAATTTGCAGGATTGAATACTCTGACAAGAGATGCAGAAAGGACAAGGGAAAAGATGCTAGAGACAGTGCTTTGTGGTTTACAGACCGAAATGTGATTACGTTTTATTTCTTGCCTTTAATTTTCAGGCCTGGCCCCAGGTCAGCTGTACACATACCCGGCACGTTGCTGGCGCAAAAAGAGGCGTTTGCATCCTCCCGAGGATTCCAGGCTGAAGCTGCTGGAAATTAAACCTGGTACGTATTTGTTTGCCTCTCTCTCTCTCCCCTGTGCTGCAGAGCAGCTGGCATACACGCAAACCTGGCATTTAGACCTTGGACTCCATCTTTGTCCCTCTCCATCCATTTCTATTTGCATTTATTGCACCTTAACTCAGTTTGCTGTAACAGTAACCACTAAACTGTACTTAACTCACGCCTTGCAGAAATGTGCATGGTTTGTGCTGAAGGGAATGAGAGCTGATTTTACCTTCCATAGAAGTGAATCCTGGGCATCCACAAGTAAATGTATAGGGATGTGAAGGATCAATTTTTTGCTAATTCCTGCCTCGATGTGTTATTAATACATAATCTTCCTCTGTCATCTGCCAACTAGTCTTTGTGGAGACCACTGTGTGTGAAAAATGTTACACTGAAGAGATTTATCACAAAGGGACCAGGGGTGTGACCTGAAATCTATTTCCTGAAGCAGGAAATAAAAATTAGCAAAGATTATTATGTGGGGAAAATTATGCCACGTTTGTATATGTGTGTATACCTGTATGTGTACCTTAGTCCATTCTTCTTTCATTGTTATTGTCCTTGGTACTCTTCCCACACAATTAAGCTGTGTGAAGTGATGAATCTGGATGCTGAGCGAGTAACTGTAAAGCAGATGTGGAGGAGCTGCAGCTGTCAGGAAGAGTGTAGTGTTGTGCATTCTTCCCTGCAGTTAATAATAAAGGTTTGCTGTCTTTGGGTCAGCTGCTATGAGAAAGAGGGAGTGAACAGCTGTATGTGGTTTTTAAGAGGTGAGACACTGCCAGTTTAAAAAATACAGAAGAAATCTCTAAAATGTAAATTAAGAATATTTAAAAATAAACCTGTTTGACAGAAGAAGGTGTCTGGGAACTGAGCTATGCACAGCAATACTGATAACTTTGCTTCTGTGCAGTGGTGGATGAAAAGGAAGAAAGAAGCAGTAGATGGACAAGTTGTAAACCCAATAAAATCAGAGGCAAGATTCTTGTTGACATTGGTAGAAACAGGCGTTTGTGGGCTCCCTACCTTCAAGCTGGCAGATGCGAGCAGGCAGTTGGATGAAAGGAAGAAGTGTCTGTAACTGCTCTGTTGGGGTGCAGACCAAGGATGAAAGCTCAGCCAGTAGATAGAACCAGACCTCAGAGCAAAGCCAGCCAAAAAGACCTATTGAAATCAAGTCAGGTTACTCAGATGTCAGTGAAACTGAACTTCAGGAAGAGGATGATGTTGGCCCATGGAAATCTCTACCTCACTCTTTTTTGATGTTGCAAACACTGTTGTGCCTTTGTAATTTAGTAAGGCAAAGCAGTAGTGTGGAGTTAGATGCTTCTTTGTTTGCATTATGATTCTGTGCTGTACTCACTGAATGCCAAATTAGTGCATCCTACTTGCCACAGGGCATGAAAGGCAATTACCACAAAGTTATCAGATAAAGAGACCTCAGCATGTCTGCTTCTGTGTTGTTTTCCCTGCTATAAACGTCTCTTCTGCATCTCAGGAGCACTACTGTTGTTGCATTGCCACTGGCAGCCAAATAAGGCAAGTTATATTGCTCTGCCATTTAAATCTATTTTCCAACCAATTTCTATCTAGTGATTAACTTTCTTTATCAGTTACACCATGAAATAATTTCAGTCCATCTGTGCATATCCGGAATAGTCTCACTAGCCAAAATGGGATTTTTCCTTTCTTGAATTTAAAAGTATATTACCTACAGAAAACACTGGAACTCCATTTAAAGGTAACTTTTGGCAATTTTAGGAAAAAAGAAAGGTTGTTTAATTTACTTGCAGCATGAATCACAGAAATGCTGTAGGTTTTTGAAGGGGATCACTAAGATAAAGTCTAGGTGAACCTAGGAATCTACCTCCTGCTGACCTCTTTATTCCTCAGTTAAACATTTGGTGACTGTGTGGGGCACAGATATGGTGATTTATAATCCCTTAGAAGCACAGAGATGACATAGGACATATAAAATAAGTTTGGAAGAAATCTCATCTGAAATTTCAGTTTCTCTGTATCTTGGTCTTGGACATCCTCATCTTGACTTAGAGCTGTTCTCAGTAGTAGGTCACTGTTTGCCTTGCTTGTGCTGGGTTAATGTGAAGTAGCTGATTTTTTAGGGTAGGAGACTGTTGAGTTGGTTATGTTATATAATATATGCAAGCAGTGCAATTTGACAGCATCTGATTAGGGCTAAGCCTTATTTTTCTTAAGTTTTACTTTCGTAAAACGTTTTTTTCATTTAACATTTATTTTTCAGATGTACTTTTAGTAAAAGTGCCACTGCAAAATTACAGAAGAGAGTCTTAGCTTCAAAAGTTTCTAATCCAGCAGTCAGAGGAAACAAAAGATATGAATGCTTGTTTGGGCTTTTGGAGTGGTTTATTACAGAGATAACTTGCATCCAGAAGTTCAAGTGTTCTTGATAATTTGGGAGATACAAAGACCTAGAATTTTTGTTTTGGTAAGTCATAGCTTGTCAGCATCTGGCCAATAGATAGCTTGAAGTATTGTCTTGCTAGTAACTTAAGAGTATAATAAATCATGTAGTACTAATTCAGCATTTATAGTTGCAGTGCACTTCTGCAGTGTTGGTACCTTGCGGCTATGGTAGTTCACAGCCCAGCTCAGTGAGTGAGAATTTCATATTTGATGTTACCAAAATTTAATGAAGAAAATGTTGCAGTGTTTTCTGTTTCCAGTGGATTGTATTCCAATGCAGTATCCTGTTTTGTTTGTTTTGTTTTCTTCTTTGTAAAATGCAGGTGCTCTATAATATTTTTCTTGAGGTCAGTTCCTGCTTTCTTCCTAACAGAACGTGGTACTTTTACTGTCTTTATTGCTCTTATTTGTGAAGTGTTCCATTTTAGGAATAGTTACAGCTAAAGTTGTGTAGATCAGAACACTGGGATAGAGGTTACTGATGCAGCCTTTAGATTTCCATTTTCCTCTGCCACCGTACTCTACATTAAGTGCATGGATTACCCTAGTAAACTAGCAGTTAACACTCTAAGCATCCTCCATCCTACTCCAATAGCCTATCCAATAGACATGTGGTAGAAATAAATTATTGCCAAAACTTATGTATGATCACTGCCTCAATGACAATACAGTCAATATTATTATCAGACCTTTATGAATAACTCTAAGTATTCCTGACATTTAATTTCAGATGAACTAGTCTTTGTGTTTCAGTAACAGATTCGTATCATTGGAACCAAACATTATGCCTCAAGAGCAGCCAAGTTTTCATCATTGTAATGGATATGAGGTGTTACAGAGTGCTAAAGTTATTAGGTGTTGATATGTTCATGATATTCATAAAAGTAGGTCTCTGCCTAATTCTGTTCAACCAAGTATGGGCAAGCCTAGCTGCCTACAAAACTGGGCAGTTGTATTTGCATGGCATTGGAACAATGAGAGGACTGGAAGCAGGTTGTGCCTCCCACACACACTCCTTATCTGGCTGATCTCCTGCCCAATAAGAGAGGAAGAGCAGAGCTGAGATCCTCTGTATGGTTGATGTGAGTGTGGGAATGGAAGAGAGAAAAGAGTTTGACTGAGCTGCATAGTTTGTTATCTTACAGGAAAGGGAGGAGAATTTCCAACTCTCCTACCATCAGCTTGAATTGCAAGTGCCACAAAGGCAAGCAGTAGAGTTCTGGCCTTTAGTAATATCAGAGCAGCTGGAAAGATGAGGTTTTGAAATAGAAGAAAGGTTATGCCTTGATTACACCCAAATACCTTTGAAATCTTAATTGCTCCCTGCCCAACAAGCTTAGTGGTTTTGTGGTACTGGGTGATAGCATGATTCTGTGTTGGGTCAGGTGTCGACAGTGTGAGACTGGTATTACCTACAGTAAACCCTGCTGACAGTTGGGTATTACACAAGATTTGCAGCTATGTAAATGAGAACAGACAGGATGCCTATGGCTGCAAACTCTGGAATTTAAATTGGTAGTGTCCCGCTTCAGTTTTACAAGATGGCTAAATATAGATATGTACATACATGCACGCACACAGAACTTCTTATGTGTTTCACATGCTATACAAGTGTAGAGAATACAGCTGGAAAGTTCCTGTCTCAGTTTATTCCTGCCCTTTGATTTTGAACTCTGAAGGGTGACAGAGAGGTCTTAGAGCTGGTAACCTTCCCATCCATTTGGTGGCTGTGGAGTACAATTTGTGTGCTGCTGCTCTGGTGAGACTGAGCTGTGTTAGGGTTCATCCTCTTACTTACCTCTGGCTAGTGTGCTGTTCAGCTGAACTGTAGAAATAGCCAATTGTTTTTTATTTTTTCCTGTTAACAACTCTAAAGTAGTAAAAATAAGCAAAAATATTTTTCTTTTGCCATGATGGACCTTGTTCAAGGCAAGTATCAAGACCAGATTTTCAGATGGCACTTAAACAATGCCTGATCTGTTGTTGTCTGACATAAGGGAAACACCTCTGTGATTGTGAACAAACGAACGGATTCCTTACAGATAAGCTATTATCTCTTGCAAGCATCTTAACTCTCTTTGTAGAGACTGTGCTTGACTGTAGAAGGTACTATGTGTATCCTGGAAAGTGCCAGGTGCCCTCAGCTCTTGCAGATGATGCTCAGCATATCAGCATATCCGTGGAGATCAGTGCTCTTTAAGGTGGAGCACTTCACTTAAGATAATGTTAAGCTGAAATTAAAAAGCACAGGGCAGAATTAGCATTACTATCATTTATACGATAGAATCTAGAGACTCAAGCAACTTGTTAGACCACTATCCTGGGGATCATTTTGAAGTTGTCTTATACCATCTGCCACATTGTAGCAGTTAATACAGTCCAAATATAAAATATACAAAGAAAGTCCTTCTATTCCAAAATGGAGAAATAACTACAAAGAAAATAAATCACTTGTATGAAGATCTAAACAGATGTTTGTGGAACAGTTGGAAATTGAAACCAAGAACACAAAACTCAGTTATCCTGAGTTCTATACTCTTATTAATATATTAGGTGTCCCTAAAAAACAGTAGAGCCTAAAAATAATTCAAAACGCTAATCAGAATTTCCTTTTAGCATTTTCTTCAGATGGGCCAATTAGTATTGACCAGTTTTACTTTTGATTTCAGTGCTTTTCTACACAGTCACTTGCTGGTTCTTGTTCAGTACTGCCAGACAGCGGTGTTGTTTCCCTATGAACTCTGTATGGAAATACTTTTTTTTAAACAAAAAGTTTTGCTGTTATGTAACATATATGGAAACTTCTCTGTGATTAAAGGATAAAATTTGCTAGTGTTTTAAACCCTACCTATGGCCACTCTTTAAAATCCATGAAGATTGACTTAGGATCGAAACTGGCAGGATAACTCTGGTGTCAAAGTAGATTACTTCTGTGAAATTTAGATAAGATATTCCTGAAGGGGCCGTAGTATCAGAGGAACAATTGCTCAGACTTTGGACAGCTTTCTGCAGATCTGACTTTACCAAAGGTACTTCTGTGGATAGCTGTATTAGTTCTGTTTTGTTTTAAAATATTACAGTTATTTATTTTCTGTGGTTTTTATAAACGTTTTCTGTGACGAAATCAAAATTTGGGGCAGATGTGACACGAACAGCCAGCAGATAGGTGCAGCTTTTATTCTCTGATGACTTGGTCTAGTTTCCTCATGTAAGGCAGAGTTTCATTACCAGATGCTGTGTCCTTTGCTGTCTTCCCTCCAGACTCTTGGGATTCAAATGTATTTCGAAATTAGCTTTATATTCAAGTATATCTGAATATGTAGGTACTTTGGCTTTTAATGTTACCCTGCCTGTCTTTTACAGTATACTCTTTAATACTTTAAGATATTGTGCGTTTTGGATTTTTCTTTTTTCCTTTTCGCATAGTAATTCCTGATTACACCTGCTAGATATTTCATTGTGTTAGGGTTGGAAATGGGCTCTGCGTGTATCTGTTTCTGTATTCATGCTTGTGTAGAAGCAGGTGGTGCTGCGGGGCCAGCAGAGGGAGCAATGAATAGTGTGCTTTTTGCAAGGACAAGGCCTGATTCTGGTCCACGTACACTGAAGTAGGTCAGGAGTCACCTCTGCAGAAATGAATGGAACTCACTGCTTCTAAAACTAGGGTAGGAGAGTGACTGAGCCTACTACATGAATCAACGTTTAACACATTTCTTCTCTGGCAGGAACAGGTTATTTTTATCTCACTATTTTTTTAGAAATGGAATTTGATTTTGGTAGGGGTGCCAAAATAACTGTTTTGTGGTGTATTTATGTCAAGTGTTTGGCAAAAATCAAGGTGTCAAATAGCTCAACCTCACAAACTGTGGGCAGTGGTGAGGTTCATGTTTGAAGATGTTACGTAACTCATGTCAAAGAATTTTACTGTGCAGTTCCCACAGCTATCCTGTAGTTTTTGGTAGGAATAGAGTGGATCTCATTTTCACCTACTCCCTTCAACGTTTTTGGCACCTTATGTAGAAGTATAAAAAAAAATAAAATAATACTTTTTGTGGTAGAGATGGTGGATAAGCATCCACTTTCACATGGTGTTACAGTGCACATCTGCACAGTATCTGTGCTGAATCCTCAGGTTGGATTAACATCCCTATGTTTGAATCTCTTTGGGACAAACTGAAGATTTACATTAGGATGCGTATATTTTTTAATTAGGGTTAAAATAATAAATATCAACACTGTAGGAATCCTTCCTTAGCAGCCCAACTTTTCTTCTGATCATTTCTTTAGCAAATTGGGAACCTGATGTGAAAATGGGTGGGGGAAATTCATTGTTTACCGCCTCTAACTTTTACTTATACCAAGGTAAATATTGATTTCTGCTGGGCCTTTTTTTTTTTTTCTTTTTTGACTTCTTATCCAGAAAAATACCTGAGCACTGTCCTCAATTTAAGTAGGTGTTTATTCATCAGATAAGCCTGCAGCTTACAGATGAGTCCATCAATGCCACAGATAAAAACAGTAAGCTCCAATTCTCCACTAATCTTGCGTTCGGATTGTTCACAGCAGGATGTGGCACCATAGGAAAGAGCGGCTGCTCTGTGACCTTTACACATTGAGCTATGATTAAGGTTAGAAAAAATAACTTTTGTCACCAAGACAAAACACATCAATGTAGGACCTTCTTGGGCATCTGCTCCTTGCTTTTATACACACATAACCAGACTCTATTTCATCTCATCAACCACCCTTTAATGCTTCCAACAGTTTGGACTTTTGGCAGTCTGAATCTCTGGCCAGGTAAATTTTGCTTTCCTTTTCTTACATGGCACCAAGAAAACCAGAGAACCTATCCCTTCCTGCACATATTTTCTGACATGGAATCATAGTGAGGAAATCCTGCAATGAAATATTTTTGTCCCATTGTCAGTCTGCATTGGAGGTGCCAACCTCCTCATTTGAAGTTCTACCGCACGACCCCATGCTTATATTGCCACTATACCATACAGTGCAAAGGGCAGTGGAATATCTCTTTAATATCTCATTTTCTCTCTATTCTTCAGTGTTTAAAACCGAGGTCCTTAAAAACATCTGTCTGATTTGTCTATTTCAGAAGTGCCTAACAGTTAGCTAATAAATCTTTTTTAGAGAGCTTGGAGGAGTAGGGGAGATCTTTAAATAAAAAGGAATGTCTGAATAAAGTCTACCACTTTCCAAGCCTTTAAAGTACCATTAATAAGCATTTTGGCCATCAGCATGGAGCCTTGCAAAGCTGGCATGAAAGTGTACCAATGCTGATGCAAAACCTGGCTGTATGTATACTGTGATGGCCAAGACAAGGCCAACAAGTAATTTGTTACACATCCATTTATACAAATAAAGAGACTCAGTGTAGGTGAGTTGTTGCTCAGCTAGCCTTATGAAAACTGATGCAGCTTAAACCTTAGAAAGTTATCTAAAGTTTTGTGCAGTATACCTCTTCTTGCTTCACTTTGGCCACTGGCAACTTGGCCTTCTGTACTTGTGTGACTGCCATGGTTGAGGTAACTTCTGACTTCTCCTTTAGTTCATGTATTGTCCTTGCTGAGCATTGTTATGTGTACTAAGATACAAGCTCTTAGTCTAGCTTAGCTCAATAAGTTTAAGGATGAAATTGAGTATATATTCCCCTCAAATGGGATTTCATGATTTCACAGGTATAAAACAGGCTCGTTTCTAGAAAAGCAAGTAATATGCTATAAATAGTCCAGTCAAGAAAACAAAAACATTGCTGCTGCTCCACTCTGCTGTTACGCTACTAGAGTTTACAGGATTAACTTTGTGTAAATAGTTTCTCTTTCAGTTGCGGGATCTGGAACAGGTCATTGCAAGTATTTTGTATGCACGATTTTATCGTGAGAACTGTGTTGGTTAGCTAAGATTGCTTGCATGAATCACCTGGGTTTACTCTTGGTTCCTGTGTGGCTCAGCTAGTTTGCATAATTAGGAGAAAGCTGCTTGCAAAAGCCACTGGGCTTTGGAACCTCTCTGGATTTTGATCAAAAGCCTATTGAAGCCAGACCCCTCTGGCTCTAGCAGTTAGTGGTTAGGCTAAGGCAGAAGTAGCATCTGAATGAGATAAAGCAATTTTGGAAACTGTTAAATCTTTGTTTTTCTGAGTCTTGTCCCTGAGAAGGAGAATGTAGACTGCACACAGTGACCCCATGCAAGGCTGTTGTGAGTTCAGAAGGCTGGCAGCCACTTGAAGGTGATTTTTCCACTGGCATGTAGTCTCAGCTGTGTTTAATGTATTTGTGAAAATGGAGTTAGGTGACTTTGGAGTCACGCTATTTTGAAAATGATTTGGGGCAACTAGATTACTGTAGCAGGCCATTAAACTGAAGGAGTGGGTTGTGTGATGAACTCAGAGCCTCTGCAGTGTGACTGGAGTGAGGAAAGTTTGGAGGCAGCTGAGATGATATTGGCTTGAGATACCTGAGACTGCTTGTATGGGTGCTTATGTGTGGTCCTTTCTATGTTATCCAGTCCATTGTTTTGTTCTTCCACTGTTCTTGGCTACTCTGTGTTTGACCTACATTGGGCTGCTAGGAAGCGTCTTTGTGAAGAGGTTTTTCAGCGTGTGCCTCCTGAGCTGCCAAAGCCTGACTGTGAATGCGAGGTCTCTAGGAGACGTTATTGCTACTGGAGAGAAGATAAAATGCTATGGGGTTTTCCGCCTTATTATGAAATTAACATTGATGTTTCTACGTAACCATTAGAGTTACTTATTTCTGAAATAAATACCCTTTTAACCTTTAAAGGGGGGAATTGTAGGTGAGCTTAGGATAAGATTATACTCTTTGAGAAAAGGTGGCTTTGAAAAAGTGTGTCAGTGCTCTTTGAGCAGGTGCTGGGGGCAAGACATGCGTCGCCAAAGCAATCCTCTCGGGGCCTGCAGAAGAAAGGGCTGTGAGGACCCTGGGGAACTACTGCTACCAGTGGTTTTGTTTTGCTCGTGACACAAATCAACTGCTCTCCAGCAAAGTAGAGGGGCATTGGGAAGCTGTCCTGTAGGAAGCTTGCAGCTAGAGCTGAACCTGAGCAGCTTTGCCAGCAAGCCTCCTGGCACTATGCTGGCCAGTACGAATTCCTTAAAAACAGTAAGCTATGTTGGCAAAGGGACTTTTGTGAAACACAAGAATAGTTTAGATGTGTGTATTGGACACAAGATCCTATGAAATGTGTATCCTCTGTTGAATGTATAGCATCTATTTTGTGTTTTTGTGTGAGTAATCCTTGGTGTTCCTTGGTAATCACATGAACAGGGCTTTATAGGATCAGGTCCCCACAGCTTAGTCTTCTAAGATGCCAATCTGTCTAACTCCAGATGAGGAAAGCACCTGAGCTTGGGCTTTAAGAACATGTGTGATCTTTTCATAATTAATGGGACTTGTCACGTGCTTAAAATCAAATTTACATGTGGCAGAATTGTTTGGACCAGATTTGCAGGTTTGGTACTGAGCATCTTGCAAGATAGAGCACCATACTAGATTTACTTCTTAATAGAATGCGTGCACTGTTTTATGTAAGAAAATACTTAAACATCATAGAATGTCACTGCATTCAAAATATGACTTTTAAAAAAGTTTTCTTCAATTTTGTTGCTCTCCTGGCACATAGTAAATTAAATTGTTTTGTAGTCTGAAGTATTATAATAAGTTCTAGCAGGTGATATTTTTCTGGTGTGTATGTAAAGTGAAGAGCAATAAATGTTAATACAAAGTCCAGTGTGAGATCTTACAACCCAGGGTTTACAGATTTACTGAGTAGAATGAAGAGTGTGGTGGTGTCCTCTCCCTCATCCCTGCACCTTCCACCACCTTTCCTGGTGGATTTTTTTGCCTGTTATTTCCATTCTCTGAGGTAAACATTTTGCACCCTCGCAATTGTTGAGATATTAAGCATGTTTTTACTGAATTTCAAATAATCTCTGTATTCCCTGTTTTTTGTATTTGATTGTCTAATAAACTACAGTTATCTTATGCTTGAGAATTCAGACACCATTAGCATTTGCCATGTAGTCCGTTCCCAACAATAAACTCCATGGTGGAGAGTTGATGCAGTGTACATTTGGAGGGGAATAAAGTGCAGAACAGATATATATGGCTTTTCTATGCGACATCTTCCAGACTAGAGATCTCAGTTAGGTTGCACTTTGAGCATGATTTCTCCTTGAACTAACAGGATGATTTAAGGCCAGGACCTTAGCTGCTGTAGGTGAATACAGTTCCATTAAAGTCTATAGCGAGCGGCAGTTTACATCAGCTAGAGCTGTGGTTCTTGATGTAGGAGAAAAAGTGAAGTTTTCATCCATGATGGACTTCTGAATGTGTGTAATTACCCTTGGGAAGTATGGGATAGATTTCTTAGGAACACATATGGCCATGATTAAGAACCTATGCATGTCTTACAAAGCTGTAGAGAAAATTCTTTTATTGTTGGCCTAAAGTAAAAAGCATTGCATGAAGGAATAAAAAACAAATTTTCAAAACTGAAGCATACAGTTAGTGCTAAAACTACGCTTACGCACTAGGCAAGTAGCTCATTTCTTTGTATTTTTAAGAGATGCTGAATGCCTTTATATTGTCGTGATTTGCTTTGTGAAATGTCAGTGAATGATGGTTACAGATATATGCTACTCTGACAGAGTGAAGTTCATAGCTGTAGGAATTTCTGCAGTGATGTTGCATTTGTAAATGATGGTGTGGGTACATCTGCCATGTAATGCTCGAAGCCTAAGTGAGATAGCAGCATGGCAGGAGAACTGGAAACACAGAGGCTGTATTTGTGAGCAATGCTATAGACCAATACAGTATCAGCAAACAAAGATACTATTAACTAAATGGAAAGAGTCAGGATTAAGCGCTTTGTGCCTGTGAAGCTGCTCTATTAGGGATGGCACTATAAATATACTTACAGTATATTCTTCTGGGGAGCTTTCTTTTAATGTTTGAATGGGGGGAAAAAAATTTAAAAAAAAAAAAAATAGCCCTCTGCTGAAGATAAAGCCTCAAGTACATCTGAACTCTCAGCAAGTGCTACAGATGGAACCAGAGTGCATCCAACTTTTTTGTTTTGCCTTTCAATCCTGAATCTTAATTAGTTCCCTACTGCTTTAGTACATGCACAACATTCTAATAGTCATAAGGACCTACTCCAATCCATGTTGCCATTTCCACAATTCACTCTTTCATACCGGTAGTCCTCCCCCATCCCTTCCGCCCCCCCCCCCCCCCCCCCCCCATTTTAGGAATAGCATAAAGAAAACTAAATAGCCAAGCATGTTGCTGTAGATTGATGAGGTTGTCACACCATTCTCTTCACCATTTTCTTCCACCCTGCACTGTTCTCTAATAGATGGATGATTGCTGGGGGGGAGAGAGTTAGCAAATCCCACAGCCAGATGTTCAGGGATGGACAGAGCGACCTTCTCCAGGAACCCAAAGGAATATAACTGTGTCCTTCTGAGGAATAAGGACACTCAGGTGCCTCTGGCTGCCTGTGTTTATCTCTCTTTTCAAAAGGAGCACGAATGGGCTCAGCATGGCTGCAAGGATGGATGTTTCTCAGAGCATCGGGGAAATGACCAGTCATCCGTCTCTTCACCGTGGAGTCTGCCTGCAGCCATCAATCTTGTAGCCCAGCACGGCAGCTCCTTTGGCTTAGTTTGGCTCAATGTTAGATGAACAAAGGGAAATAAAAGCTGAGCAGGGGAAAGGAGAGGAGAGCAACTATTCTCTATTTCACTTTATTTTCCCTTGGTATGGCTCTCTCTCCTTCTCCACCATTATCATCTATTCTTGCTGTATTTTGTATGCTGTGGAAAATGGCCAAAAATGTATGTTTTTAGGATCTTAGGAGCTTACAGCATTTTTTTTTGTAGTTGTTGTTAGCAGAAAGGAAAAAGGAGAGAAATATTTGGAAAGGGACAGTTCAAGGCCCAGAGCCTTCATTTGTCAGAATTTTCTGTGGCAGTTTTCAGAACAAGTCTGCCATAGCTTAGCTGCAGTAGGCAAGGACAAGGAACACAATAGCTTTCCTCCATCTTATTTTCTTCCCTTGCACTTCCTGATTCCTTCTTCAGTGCTGCTTTGGTGTTTTCAGATGCGTGCTTCATCTCTTCACTCCTGTTCTGTTCAAAAAGCAATTGGAAGAGCCACATTATGGGGCTATTTGGAAAACAGTATGTACCCAGGTATATGCCCAAGAGCTGTGCTGGCAGCTCATGTCAGCAAACACTAGTTCATTTGAGCCTTGCCTGCCTGATACAGCAGTGCTGGGGCTGTGTAAGCTTTGCACAAGCTGCCTAAGCTCATCTAGCACCTGTAGTTCATGCTGTGAAACTAGAGGTCATGACAATATCTTCATTGCAGTTGGTAGGCAACCTATCATAATCAAAAACGTTCAGATATGTCTGCTTATAAACTTAACACTGAAGTAACCGACTCTAGTGCTGAACTCAGATGGACTGCTTTTGTCTGAAATCCTCAGCTGTGATCTACTTTGAACCAGACTGAAAAGAAAGAGGTATTTGAATTGACTGCCTATGCTGGATTCCCAGATCTAGGGTCTGGTTTTTTTTTTTTTCCACGGTGGGCTGTAGCGTGGTTGCTTACTCATTTTCCCCTAAAATTCCTGCCTCTGGATATCGTAACAGAATGTGTTTAGCTTACTTTATAGAAGGCTTATTTAGAGATAGCGTTGTTCCTGCACTACCCAGTGTGGTGTATGATTGACGTATTTAATAAATGTGTGATTACATTTACTTCTAATTTTCCTCACTAACCTCAATGATCTAACCATCAGGTCTGAAAGAGCCTCACTCCCCTGCAGAACTGTTGTTGGAGATTTCTCTCTCCTACTTTTATTGGAGGGAAAGAATTGAGATCTTCCAGGCATGCTCAAAGCTTATTAGGAGATTCAAGGCCCAATGAAGCACTAAGAGCGAGCAAGGGAACTCTGTAAAAGCAGATATTGGACACGGAGATGTGTCTGAGGAGTCTTTACCTGCTTCCGACCCAAATATGCCATCTGGAGTGAACACGCTTATGCCAAGATGGGGAAAATTTATACTATCCTGGGTTTAGAGGACTGCTTTGCAGTTGGTGCTTTTTTTTTTCTTCCTTTTTTTTCTTTCTTTTTTTTTTTTCTTTTTATTCTAAACAAAAATCATAAACTCTCAAGAAAAACATTTATTTAGCGAAAACCAGTTTCTCCTCCCCCACTCCTTGCTTGCGTAGGCTTTGTAAGTGGGCACAAGACCTTTGTGAGTGGGGATATTCAGAGAAATTCCATAGCCTTTCTTTCTTATTTTCTTTACAAATAAGATAGCATCATTTTCTAACTTGTGAATTTAATTGTACTCCTTTCAAATTAATGGTCAGATTTTCTGCTGCTACTCATTTTGCCTGCCTGCAATTTTTGAAAAAGACAAATCTTGTTCATGCTGTCATGAGACAGCCTACCCCAGATGGCACATTTGTGTCTCAGGATGCCCTCTGGCTGGCCTTTTGGCAGGCATTCCAGTGGCTCTGAAGGTCACCTTGTTTACACCTTGCCTTTTCCCCCTCCCTATTCAGAGTCTTGCTGAGCCTGCAGGCTGGGCTTCACCATCTGCATTTTCTCTGGTGCCATTAATCTTCCTGTTTACCATTCTGTTGTTAATTCTAGAGTTCACCTTTTTCTCTAAACATTTTATAGGCCTCTTGGAATTCCTTGCCTTTTTTTTGTGGCAACTGATCTGAGTATCGCAGTGGATGATTTGCTTTGTTCTTTTCCATTTCTGTAGGAATCCCTACTAGAATCTCATGCTATTTTTCTATTGGAAGCCTTCCTTCTTATAACATTTTTTCAATTATGTATCTTGATCTGTCAGATGCGTCTAACCAGATGAGGAAATAGTGTCCTCATTCTTTGGAAACCATGAATTGGCCACTGAGAGGAAGTAGTTCAGTATTTTTCTTGGTTAGAAAAAACAAGTGTTTAAATCTGGTCTTGTGAGAACCTGGGAGAACACCTTGCCTTTTTGGTGCATTTTATTTGAATGTCTAAATGCCTATGAATATTAAACAAGTCTACCAAATCCTAGAGGATAGATGAAAACTATCTCCTCTTGACTGATAACAGCAACACAGAGGGTACCTTAGGCTTGAGGTCACATAGGAGGACAGCAGCAGTTACAAGGGTATTGTCTAAGATTGTTGTTTCCTATTCCTCACTAAAATAATTGGTCACTTTGCTGTTGCCTTTCTGTTCTTCAGTGGTGTTTATGCAGGTTTGGCATTTAGTGAGCTGTGGGTGCTGAATGAGCTCTGCTGGCACAAATGCAGTACCAGGGCCAGGAGACTTGTAATCTAGCTGAGCAGCACTAATAAACCCTGCTGCATCCATGCTGATGCCTTCAAGCTTCTTGAGTGTCTCTGCCTACTCCCTAGCACTTTGGGCTTTAGAAGGGCATCATTAACTGAGCTGCAGCATCCCATGAGTGTATGGACTCAGGTAGAGGTGAGCTCTGCGCTCAGGCAAATAACCCCCTGCAATCCGAAGTAGGAGAAAGCATAGGGCAGGCTCCCAGGAATATTGCTGGACTCAGATTGGCTTTGGCAGCTTTATCAGCTCTGGTTTAATGCCGGCTCTGCTAGGCCCAGTCTGAATTAATTGGGATGCGTGTGCACTGCAGTTGAGAGATAACTGCATTACAGAGATTTATCTGCTACTAAAGGTATCCTCTCCACCATCCTTGATAAGGAAGAGGAGACGCTATGCAAAATGTCACAGAATTTGTAGCAAGGTTAAGGTATGGCTGTTCTTATGCATGGTTTATGTATGAGGCTAGATTCAGTGCTGTCACGTACAGAAATAGTACTGTTGGTTGCAGCAGAGGCCCACTCTCTGTTAGTATCTGCAGGGTGTGCATTGTGAGAGTGGCTGATAGCTCTCTCAGTAGCGGACAGTACATAGGTTCTGGTTCTCCTGATGGGTCAAAAGGCCAAAGACCCATCTGTCTGTGTGAGTCTACCTATACAACTACTTGCAGATAGGTTGACCAAGTTGTTCAATCACTCCATAACAGGCCAGAAGCTATGTAAGGGTGGTGCAAAGCCTGGAAGGATAGGTTATATACTCAGGAACTTTCTCTAAATTGAAGCAGTTATCCAGCCTCTGTCACCTGGTACTATCCACAGTGTTTGCTTGTTCTGATTCTGCTGAAGTCCTGGCTTTGTCTGAGTCCATCTACAGCATAAATGCAAGAGCAACCATGAACACAAGTGAGTGCTATAATAATGTTACTGAAAGGAAATATTCTTTTACAGTTTGAACCTTGAGGGTAGTTATTTGATCCAGCATTTAGTCTGATATTGTAATTTGGCAGTCTTTGAAAAGCAGGTATAGTATATTAAATGTGACAATGATTTATATGTTTGCTGAGAAATAAATCTGTAAAGAACTTCTAAGAGACAACCAACAAGAGGGCTGTTTTTTATTTTATTGTGAGATTTTTATAGAGGCATTCTAGTCTGCCAAAGAAATACAGCTGCTTGTAAAGTCCACATTTTGATGATGGGTTAAACTAAACAATACTTAACCTTATGTTTGAGGGCCTCTGCTCTTTTTTGCAGTTTTATTTCTCCCTCCTGTTGTGTTGAAGTGCCCCGAGGCATATTTTAGCTAGGGATTGATAGAGATTTTCCATTGGATCCTGATTTTAAAATTCAAAGCTATCCTCTGATTTTTCTCCAGTTTATGCTCAGGCTGAAGAAGGTGTATGGCCTCCCTATATCACATCTTCCCCTGTCTCCTTCCACCTCTTTTCTTTATCTCCCTGCCCCATTCCCCCAACCTTACCATGTGAGCAGCAGCTTTGAAGTAAGAGGTGCTATGGATTTTTCATTCTCCCAGTGTTCCCTAGGTCACACCACAGTAATCTCTGAAATTCACAACAGGTGTTAATAAGATTCATTTTGAAGCAGTATAGAATCCCATGGTTTCAGTATGTTGCACCATGTGGGTACAGAGCTGAGCTGAGCTCTGCTGCTAAAGAGAATTTTCACTTAATGGAGTCCTCCAAATTATTCTTTCCACCCCAAATGACTGATATCTGGGGAAACAGATACTTGTTTTCAAGTAGTCTTGCTTCTAAAACATGTTTATTTTTCTACTTGACCGGATTCTCATTCTCACCCTGGCACTGTTTACCTTGTGATTGCAACAGCGCACATGAGGTTTGAAGGTGGAGTTAGAGGGAGAGTTGAAAGGGTTAAAGGAGCAGCCTTACAATCTCTAGTCCAGTCATGGCTTTATTGTATCTGTCCTCGATTAAAAATAAAGCAAATTTGATGTTTGCAAGTGTCTAGGGGTGTTTGTTTGTCTTTAGCGACCCATCATGAGAAGCTGTGTCTGTAGCAGTCTAGTTTGAGGAAAGGGTGGAGTGGCTGAAGGTCCTGCGGGTTGGGGTTGGAAAGGACTGGAAGTGTAGAGCTGACACTGGAAAGTTTGCTACAGATGGGTGCAGTGATGCTGGGAGAACAGGCTGAGATGGTAAGGATCATGAAAAGCCAGGATTAGAGCATAAAGGCACTGGTGTAGGGCATCTGCCCCTGGGCTAGCAGGTGATGGTGCAGTGAAAGTAAAGTTTTGGAGATCTGTAGGAGGAATGGAGATTGGTACTGTACTGAGCTGGCAGAGGCAAGCTTAAGGGCAAAGCTTGCAGAGCTCTGTCTTTAGTGTGTACCTGGTTCTGGTCACTGCTTTGAAAGCATCCAGTCCAAGGACAGTAACAAATCACTGTACTGGCCGTGAATGTAACAAACATGCAAACAAACACGCTGAGGAGAGTCTGGTTGTCCATACAGAAAAGTTGCAGAATCCAGCTATTCAATGTAAAGCATTGTCTCCTCATTCTCTCTTAAGGGATTCCATCTCCCCTGCCCCCACCTTTTGCTCTCTAACGCTATATTTGTGCCTTGGAGATGTGGAGATGAGCATATGATGGATGGATGGATGCTGCTAGTCTGGGTTTTTCACCACCAGTTCCCCTGGGGCACTCTGTCTGCTGGCAGAGAGCACCATCCCAAAAGATGGTATCTTTTGCAAACTCGACAGCTAACAGACAGCTTCTCTCTCTGCATATTTCCCAAAAGAAGAGCAGGCTTAATCTGGTTTTTATATGGCATATTTCATTATAATCTTTTTGACTTCCCATGTTCCCACTACACCATCGTAAATAAAATGCTGGGGGTGGGAACAGCAGAGATGCTGAGGCTTCACACTCTTGTGACACTGATAGATTCTCATTTTAAACTGTCATGGGATTTAATTGCTTGCTGAGCCACTGCGCTGCACTTTCAAACACATCCTGCCACATCCTCTTAATGAGCTTAGTGGCTGCATTTGCTCAGCAGTAGTTCTGTTTGCTGTGAATTAGGTGGTTTTTTAGACCACCTATATGATTTTAAAGAGCCAGTGGTTCTTAAGGTAATATCTTTGGGTTTATCCATCTTAAACAGCACTTCATGGACTCCTAATATTTTGTTTCCTCTGGCACTTTTTATGTTCCAAAAAAACAGCACCAAGAAACAAACACATGAAAAATCTATGTGCAAAGTCAGTGTTTGTCTAAGAGGGTTTTTGGAAGCCGGATTGCTTTGGTTTGCATAGTAGCTGTCTCTGGCATGATAGATCATGCTGGAACTCACCCAATAAGTATCTCTGTTCCCAATTAGAACTGGAAATGGAGCTGCTTAGGAGTGCAAAGAGATGATGGCTTGGGTGGCAGCTGCTACTGTGGAGATGGAAATGATCCATTTTAAAACAAATACATTATGCCATATAGAAAAAGGGATGGTTGGTTTTATTTTTTTTTTCAAAGAGACACTGAAAAGTTGCTTAGCTCCAATGCATCTTAAACCAAATCTAGCATATTTAAAGACAGGCATGTACTGCTATTTTGGTGAATCAAAACTTGAAAAAACCCAAATTTTGTAGGATTTGTGGAAATGTGATTGTTTTGGACATGGCATCTCCATAGAAAACAGATATTGGAATGATGCTGGCATGGATGCTTGCTCAGATTCTACCACAGCAGCCTATTGATCTTGATAAATAGAGTGATTGTTACACTGGGCTGGTAAGCAAAAATAACCATGTTAATATAATCACCACAGAAAGGACTCTGCCAAGTTAAGAAAGATAAATTTTAATTATCAGTAGACATACATATTTGCGTTGTACTGTATGCACAACGTTTAGTTGTGACACCAATAATACCTTGGTTTATTTAAATGGGAAAAAGTTTTAAATGACATTTTCGTTTTCATTGATGAATTTTGTTGACATACTCTTATATTTTGCTTAGTTCTGGCTTTCAGTGTGTGCTATTCCCTGCATCTCCTACACTAACTATATGCTATTGTATTTGCAATACTAATCAAAAGGGAACTTAACTACAAACTGTCTTAAAATTGTTATAATAAAAAAGAGTAAGCTTTTACTTATATGGCTTTTACTAGTAGTTACTACTTGTTATAAAAATTATGTTCTATGAAATTGCTGTGTCTGAAGAGCTTGTGATACAAACTAGGAGTTAGAACAGAAAGAAATTAGAACAATTAGTGAGTAGCAAATGTTATTACCTATATTTAAAGAGGATTTGGATGTGATTCAAGAATTTAAAGAGCCATAAATTCTGCATGAACACTGGAGAAATTGATTGAAACTGTAATTAGGTGTAAGCAGTGAAGCACCTGGGAAATGATGATATAGGAGGTTCTGACTGACTTTTTTCCTCCCAAAGGAAAATCATATCTCACTACTCTTACAATTCTCCACATGATATGTAAAGGATTAGCAGATAAGAAGGTTGACAGTTTACTTAGACTTTCTGAAGAACTTTGGTCCTCTCCAAAAATAAACAATGCATTGTTTTGGATCAAAACTTTTAGAATAAAATATGAAACAAAGAATTTCACAGAAAAAAAGAGAAAAAAAGCTAAGAGCGGGTGCATCAAGGTTTGGTGTTTGTTCCACTGTTGTGTAACGTAGAAGTGAAACACTTGGAGAGAGAGATTGAGTGGTTAAGTACAAAAATTTGCACAAAGTACAAAGTTATGTGGAGCAATCATGGCCAGGGGAGGGAGGTGTCCTGTCTGAGGGCCTCTTAGTGGGGATAAGAATGTCCTTTGAGAATGAGCAGTGGGATGGACATCTTAATTTGCATTTGAAGTATCACTTACTGGAAGTTCTTGTCCCTGTTACAAGATTGCTAATTCTGCCTGTCATGCAGCCCAGGACACTGTTGTGGCAGTGGACAGTGCCTGAGAGAGAATGCTGTGGACAATGTAAAGAACAATTTAATTCATTTCTTTAAGTGGAGGATGTGGCTTCATCTGAATATATTGGATGTGGTGTTGGTCCATCTTGATAAGGTTTTTGAAGAATGAGAAAAAGTTCAGAAAGATCTGACATGACAAAGTCACATGGAAAAACTCTCATGGCAGGGTAATAGAAAAGACTGTGACTGTTTGTCTTTGAAAGGAAAGAAGTGGACAGAGATGACAAAAAAGTTTGGTTAGGAACTTCTATTTTCCCTATCTTATAGCAGGAACAAAGGGACAGACAATAAATAAAGCGAAATACTCCTTCTTTCAAATCGCAGTTCAGCTGTTGAACTCACTCTGGTAGGAAGGCATTGAGGACAAAAGTGCGTCAAAATTCAGAAGAGGATGGGCTATTCTGTGTATTACCAAAGGAGCTAGATGTAGGATAACTGGAAGTGATACTGCGTTTATCCCTCAGGTCAGACCTATTAGATAGCGCTGAACTATTTGTCTAGGTTAACTGAACCATCTTTTAGAATTTTGGACACTTTTATCTCTGAGGATTCAATAAATGTTTTGGAAATATATTTTCCTGACTTCATTACTGTCTCCCTTTAGAGACTAGCCATCTTCCAGGAAAGTCTGAATTCATTACAGAAACAGAATTCATTACAGAGGTGTCTGTGGACTTTCATAGGTTCTTAAGCTGTAAACTTTATACTTCAGGTAAGGTAGTCTGCCATTTTCCACTTTCTAGAGCTGCTTAGGAATGAAAATTTCCCATAGAAGCTACTGGCAGAAAAGGAAATAAAAGAAATTGAATAGCTGTTAACTCAATGAGTAGGTAGGAGGCAACTGTCCTGAGTTTCTTTTCCCAAGGTTTCCTCTTTGCTATTTAGTTCTTGGATACTGAATCTCTCCATCAATAAACTGAGTGTAAAAGTATTACTTTACACTACCTTGTCAATGGGATGTTAAATTTAATAATTGGAAAACACTCTGAGACTTTTGTATGAAAATCTTCCTGGAGTGATGCTGCTGGAAAGTAGCATGCCTTTTAAAAACATGCCTTTTAAAAACAGTTGCCTTTTTTTGACCTTAAAGCCTACTTTTTCCCTTGAATGTTCAATATTTCTGGAACAAACAGGAAGTAGTTTTACTTTCAGATGCATTTTACTTCTCCCCTCCCTTTATTGCTCATTCCTTTTACTAATGCATTTGTTTGCTGGGTTTATCAGAGACAGGCATAGCTTGTGGCAGTGAAGACATGTTTGTTACTGTTGTCCTTGAGCTTGCTTGAAGCTTCTTCTCTTGCTGAAAATACGATTACCTGTTGGATTTTGCAGTCCTGCAAGGTTCACAATACAAAACAAGTGCCCCTTTGCACCTAGGTACAGAACTTTGAAACCAGCCTAGTCCATGGCCAGATATGATTGTGGATGTTCCTTAGTGACTTAGTTCCTTAGTGACTTGAGGTTCAAGTGTTGTGACTTGCATGTAAATCAAGTCTAAAGTCCTTTCTTTCTATTGAAATGTTTGGATTTAGCATCCAGAGGGAAGTAGTAAGAGTTTATAGATGGAATTTTGGTTTCTGTGATTCTCCATTAACTTGTCTTTTCTCTAGCCCAAATCAGGGAGAAGTTAGAGAAGGTGGCATAGTAGGGGAGGGTGTGCAGAGCTTAATGCTAAAAACAGAGGCCTGATTGAATAGGCCTCCTTGTGATGAGAGGGGGTCAATAGAATTGATCCCCTCCCATTGTGTCGGCTGCCCTGGGAGTTTCCTCTGAAAATCCCAGTGGTTTGAATTTTCTGCATGGTTTGTACTCAGCCTCTCCCTCCATGAATAGAATAGCTTTTGCTGGATTTTTTTTTTGCTGGATTTTCTGTGGTTATTGGCTGAACAGTGTTCTCTCACTTCAGAAAACTTGAGCAAACATGTTCTGGAAGCGCTGATCAGGGACCCTGAATAGTTGACTGGCTTAGAGGTTTTTACATAAAGAGCAAGCATATTCCTGGGACACAGTTGCCCCCAAGAAGCAGATTATAATTTACTGTCTCAGGTGGAAGTGTTCATTCGTTATTTGGATTGCAAGAGTGATTTGGGGTTTTATAAACACATGAATTTATGTCCTACGGAGTTTACAACTCTTGGTGATAAAAAAGCAAGCCAGCCTCAAGCAGATTGGGAAACACAATACAGTCCTATAAGATGAGAAGTGAACAGAACTGCAAAACCAGGACGCCAGATGCTGTTTTGTAAAGCATCAATTCTGTACATTATTGCTTGGTAAATCTGTTGGCCAAGAGGAAGGAATTAATTTTAGATGGGAGGGAGAACTTGAGAAATCCATGTTCGGCATTGTCAGGTAAAGAGACATTCAGGATGTCTTCCTGCCATAGGATTGCTCTGAATGAACACCTACACAAGTAGGGTAGAGGCCAAGATCTGCAAGGAAAATGTAATTCTTTCCTGGGTGTATTTTAACATCTTGCTAAAATTAACATGCTATATTTGCCTGTCTGCTGCACCGTCTCATAATCTAGTGACAGAATTCTGAAGGGGATTTATGCTCTGTACCTTCACTTGCATGGCAAATTGCATCAGGCTACTTCATGAACCCTCTTTATCATTTGAAGTCCCATGCCTCAGGCCTGCCCCTGAGCCACCTGTTAGTTCTTAATGCAGTGGCTGAGGTTCATCCAGCTACATGGTCTAGATTCTGTGCTTGTAGCTCTTTGCTGGTGGTTCTTCATTTGTACAGTCCCATTGAGAACAAACTGAAAATTTTATCTAGTAAAAAATGGGAGCCAATATTCAATGAAAAATTCCATTTGGTTGTTTTGTTTGTTTTTGATTGGCCCCACATATTAGGTTTCCACTTCCCCGTGTGTGGACCAAGCCCTTTTGTGAGAAAATGCTGCCTGTAGCTGTTCCATGTCAACTCTGCCAGATGCTAAATTGCACAGAACTACTTCTCCACTTCAAAAGATCAGATCTTCATATTTGTTATTTCAGTGCCTTGGAAAGGCTTGGTTTTGTTTTTTAATTGAAACGTAGGGAGTTTACATTAGGGAAAAGAATTTTTCTCCTCCTTTTATTTCCTCTTGATGTATTACGACTGGCCTTCTTGTCCTGTAAGCAAACACAGCTCTTCAAAACATATCAGATTTTTTCAGCAAGGTAGAAATGAATCCTGTAAGGGAATTCTTAGAGATTTGGAGAGCTCTCCTTCAAGATACAGGCAAGCTGGAGGGTTTGTCAGTCTGCTGCTTGTTGGCTCTGTCCTTCTACTTGTGAGCTGCCTGGGGAGATACATGAAGTTGGTGTTTTTTGTTTTTCAGAAGTTGATCTGCCTCTGAAAAAAGATGGCTTCACATCAGAAAGTACAACACTGGAAGCCTTGCTACGTGGAGAGGGAATAGAGAAAAAGATGGACACTAAAGAGGAAGACCCTATACAAGAAATCCAGGTAAAGGAGGTACCTGTGCCCTGACAGTGCTGAATGTTATGATTTGTCTGTAAGCATAGAAGATTTTGTCCTGTTGTAGAATAGTTCATCTGTTGATGGTTGTGTCATTCTACTGTCAAAATGTTATCAAACCTTTGTGCTACACTGTGATGCTCAAAATGAACTGAGGATCTCACTCTCTTCTTCTGTCACAAACATCTCAGTCATTTGCTCAGTTTGTGTGTTGCAATTTACAGCAGTATGAGACAATTGCGTACAGAACAGACAAGTAGAGATGGGTCCCAGCCATAAACCAAATTTTAGTCTCAGATTTAGAATGAGTTTTAACATGGGTTTGAAGTTGTATTTGCAGCAGTTGACTGTAAAAAAAAAAAAACAAAAAAAAACAACAAAAAATCCCCCCCAAATACTGTTTTGTCTGTTTTCAGTTATACTGAGAATCCTTCTGTAAATATTTAAGCGAACTAAATAATTAAATATATTATAATGTTAATTATCTCAGTTATTATTAGTGATGAAAAGTATTGCCTCTTTATATGTGTTATCATTTGAAAGTTATAGGAGTATTTGTTAAGATTCCATTTCATCCTTTAACAGTATAAAAAGTAGAAGCACATTTGTTGGTCTGTCGCAGAAGGAATTCAGCTAATGTAAAGGGTTCTTAAGGGCCTCCCACTTCACATACACATCTTAAATTGCTAGGAAAGCAGGCTTCTCCTATGGGAACATAAGCAAATATTTGGTGATGGTAAAACACCATTGTGCTATGAATCACTATGCTAGTGATGTTTAGGGAGAACCATTAGCAATATGTCTATCTTGATCATTTTGGATGAGATACAAGATGTTGCATCTTTACCTAAAACTAGTAAAAATTTGAGTGGGCATGCCAAATAAAACTGAAATGTGCAGGCTTCAAATCTATAATATTTGAAGATCAGTCCTACTGATCTATTTGCCAGTGTTCCACTGAACATGTAATGGCAGCAAAATTAGGTCTCCTGTTCCCAGTAACACAGATAAAGGAGCACCATCAAAGAGGACGCGTCCCATGTATAGCTGGTATTTAACAGAGTAGAGGATTTTGTCCAGCCATAAATTAGTATTGAATGTGGGTCTCTATCATTTGCTGGAGAAGACTTAGAATAACCTTTTGACCATGTATCAGAAAGGCTAAACCCTTCCTGCTGGGAATTCAAGTGATTATCCTGGCAGTGTCATCGAATTTGCACATGGTTACTTACTCTCCGTGTCTTAAATTGATGCTAGAATTAAAAATGAAGAAAGTGGTTTGTAGCATTCCTCTTAACTTCTCCTGCACAGTATTATTAGTATAAGCTAGCTCCTTCTTGACCAAAATACAATATGGTGTCAGCCTTCTCTCTATTTTTTTTTTTTTGAGATAATTTAAGATGTGAAGCACAGTGAAAATATAGGTTCATATCAGTAAGTTTGCATATTTTCTTACATAGCACTAGTCTCTTCATGTACAACATATTCCAAGTGCTGTAGTTATCTAAGACCAAGTTGTATGTAATTGTGTGAATTTTAAAGAAATATTTAATATATGTAGAACTGGAACTTGTTCAACTCTTCCACCTTGTAATGTTTAGACGTCAAATATTATGGGAAGTTAGATTTCATGATGGTCTAATCGTATTAATAGCTTCCTGGGATTTAAAAATAAAAGAAGAAACCAGATGAAGAGTGGATCCTTTACTGTGTTCAAAGAACTATTTGTCATTTTAAAAAAGGCACTGTCCTATAATAGTCTTAAAAATTTAGCTGATAAAATAAGAATAAACTTGTACGACTGTTCTTCCAAGCACAGGCTTTTTCTTTAAGTTTCTTTTATGGTCTTTCCCACAAATTCAGAATTCAGTGCTTGAGATGTGTAGGAAGAAAACAAAGCCACTGTGATTTGCTCCTATATTCTCCCTATATTGGCTCTCAAATAGCTGTTAACTAGAAATTATGTGGAAGTGACAAAAACAGTAAAAGACTGAGGAAAAGCCTTCCCATCAGTTTAAAGTCATGTATTTGAATCTGCAAACATTGTAGTTTAGGTGAATGGTGTCATGGCACCCACATAATGAATGGCAAGAGTAGCTCTAGCTTCCATCTTTATTTGCAACAGGGATGCCAGAAGTTGAGGGGGGTTCCAGCACAGCATCTTTCCACGTTAGTGTTGTGATGGTTCATCTTGTGATCATCTGTGCTGTGTCCAGTTTGTACATGTTTTGTCCTGGATTTCTTTCTGTAGAGGTTATGTTTCAAAAGGTCAAGTTGAAATTCCCTGACACTGTTATGTGAGATGGTGAATTATTATTGTAATTTTCATTTTTATTCCTATTAAATAATTAATTGAAGTAACTATTGTTCTCATCAGTTTCAATGAGGCCTGCACTTCCTCAATATTCACATGTTGCAAATCCCTTTCTCCAGATTTCAGGGTTGTGCCAATGATGTAAGAACTGAAAGATGTTGCTTTCTAGATTTGCTGAAGATGCTGGGATATATCTGGAGGAATTTTCTCTGGTTTTGCTTCCAAGAAGAAAAAAAAAATCCCTAGCAACTGATATATATCTTGTTAAAGTGCATTCTCAACATTAGAGAAAAACAAAGGCTCAAGAAACCAAATTCGAAAAGTCATGCAAACCCTTTCCCAGTAAGGGCCTGCATTTGAGCACTCTGCTACTTGTGTAGTCTTGGGATATCAGTGCTCAGTGATGCCACTGTTGCTTTTCAGAGATCTTTTTTCCTTAGTTGACTGATACCAGTGATGTTATTTAATAAGAACTCCTTGAAGAACTAGGGGTGGAAGGGAAAACAAATTCTGCTTTAGCAGAAAGAAATAGGGATTCTGGGATCTTATTTGGCATTGTGTCATTAATCAAGTGTAATTTACTAACCTGCAGTCTCTATGGTAAAGAGCACTAGTTGTTTGTATGTGTCATCTTTTCTTCTAACCGTTCCTATTTATTGTTCAACCACAGAGGGTTTTAGAAAATGATGAAAATGCAGATGAAGTGAATGAAGAAGAGGATTTGGAAGAAGATATTCCAAAACGAAAGAACAGGCCAAGAGGGCGGGTAGGTGCAACTGAATAGAAAGGAAGGAAGCAAGCTTCTGCTTTCTGGTGTATATTTTTAACGTGTGTTGTATATGCAAGTGTATATCCATGTAGGTAATTTTCAGTGGTACAGTCGGATTTTTTTTTTTATTTTTTGCAAATTATAGTGTGAAGAGACTACACTAAGAGTATAAACTTGGCATGAATTATTTATAGTGACGTATTTATAATTTTTATGTGAAATAATTATGATGACATCCTGCTATTACAATGATCTTATTCTAAAATAGCATTTACTAATTACAAAAAAAAAAAAAAAAAGAAATCATGACAGCAAAAAAAGAAAAAGTATTAATAAAAATGACTTGACCTGCATTAAGATGTTTTGTAGCTTTCTCCAAGGTAGCACTCCGTGGTTGACATTTTGGCCCTCTTGAACCCTTTGGCGAATCTTCCATTTGCTTAAAATGGGCAATATTGTCCTTAGGGGAGTCTATGTCCCTTCTCTTACCTAAGACATCTTTTCACAATTTCAGCAGGGCGCCAGTTAAGTAATAAAGCCAATGTTTTAAAACTTGGAATCAGCGTTTTTAATTGTGGCCCCTGGAGCTAGGCATCTGAATAAAAATGAACATAATTCTCAGAAGTTTCAAGCATTTTCATCTCTCCTTGGTTCCAGTGGATGCTGCAGGGGCACAGGAGCTCTAGAAGTACCTTTTGATGTGTTTGCAGAAGTCAAGCAAGAAGGGCCACGTTTTAGGCCAAATAAGCAGGATATAATAGCTTTTGAGTAAGAGAGAGACATGAAACCACATTGAATACTTACAATGTACTTATGCATCAAACCCTCTCTTTTGGTTTCTTCTGTTGTTGTATTGTTTCAGATTTCTGCTCCTCTTTATTTTGGAGCTTAAATTCTTTAATATAAGATCAAAGCACTTTATTAACTGGATAAGTATATATTTCACCTTCCTTATTCTCAAAATCACCTGAACCAGTTTCTTTCTTTCTTTCTTTCTTAGCCAAAGACACCCACCTGGAAAAAAATTTTCCAGAAAAATGTAAGTTTCAGAAAATTTGTATGAACCAGTAACCAAAATGAGGAATTAGAATCAATACATGCACACAAGCTTGACTGTAGCTATCAACAAGTATTCAAGGCTTACAAGTATTTTCTAATTAGCTGCTCTCACGTAAATTGTGCATGCGCATTAGGGTAGGAGTGAAGGAGAGTGAACAGCTATAAAAGATAGCCTACTCAAGAGAAGGGAGTTAACTGTATGCATATATTCCAGGCCTACACAAACACAGTCCTGAAGTTATTATGTGCAAAGTTCTACTCCCATGTTCGGGAAACTGTTTGAGAATATCTGCTGCTTTTTCTCTCCTGCAGTAGGGAAAGGAGTTGGAGAGTAGGTGTCCTATTCATTTTAAACCATTCATTTACAACTTATTTCTGCCCTGGAACTGGCCCCCTATTAAGAACAGGAACAGCAGAATCTCCTGCCTTTTCTGTTGCTAACTAACCCCGGCTCTGCTAGTGCCCTGGCTTCATTTGGTGCAAAAAAGAGAAGTTTGAAGAGTGCCAAATACTTTGAGCAATTTTCATTTTTATTCGATGGCATCAATAGCCAAAGTAAAATGTGGTATGAATTAGGATTTCAAAATTAGGGCCAGATTCCTAGCTGTTGAAAACTGGTAAGCCTGAGCTGAAGCCTGAATTACATCTGTTCACGGCTGTTTTGTTGCTCTTCAAGCAACCCTTTTCAAGTGTAAGCCTGACCCAGTGTAGGGAATCGGGACTGAGGATTTGAAATTAGGGGGTATGAAACCTGGGCAGCACTTTGTTTCTGGGAAGGAGGTGGTCAGGGTATTTTTAGAGGATAGAAGAAGGGAAGGATGTCTGTAGGAAACTAGATCCTGCAGAGTGTGGCCTTTGGGGATTCAGAGGAGGAGTGAGGGCTGGCAGCATTGATGAAGGATTAATGCGGCAGATCTCCTGCTTTGGACATTCCAATGCCCCTTCCTTTTCCTACAGCATGATTTTATTTTTAATCCTTTACTCCTCCATCTGTCCCTCTGGCCACCCTCTCTGGCTGCTTCAGGACTGCTTCAAGGCTGCTGTGCCATGGCTCCCAGGCCTCACATGTCTCACAGCTTGTGCTGTGTCCTGTCAGAAAAATGAAGGCAGTCATGGGTGACTGAGTTCAACAGATGAGAGAGTGCCGACAGCAAGCACGTGGCACTCAGTTGAAAGCCTCTGGTACAGCTAAGTTTGCTACCCCCTCAAAACTGGCCCTGACATCATAGGACCCTTAGGTAGGACACTGAAGGCTGAAGGAACGGGATTTACAGGAGTCTGTGGTAGGCAGGAAAAATGTGATAGGAGCTAGGAAGGACATTTTGCTAGGAGACAGGAGAGGAATGCAACTGACCTGTACGGACTGCATGCTCCTCAGCTGAATGTCCCCTAAAACTTTATGAAAGACACTGAATGTGTTTAGGAACCCAGCTCCCAGTGAAAATCATTGACTTGAAGAATCTCCCTATGTGTTCAGTGCATGAAGAAGTACACCTGGCATGCGGTCATGACGTGAATGCTGTACCCTTGCATTTCTGTGGAGAACTGTTTGAAGGGGAACGGCTGGCTGCAGGACTAGTGATACTCCGAGCAACAAACCTTAAATTGCCATCCTATTCTGAAAGGTGTCAATGTAAAAATGAAATGTCCTTACTTAACAGACCCATTCTCAGTGTGTAGAATCAAAACCAATGACTAATAATAACAACAACAGAAAAGACTACAGTTTATTTGCAGCCCTGAAAAGCCAGTGCAGCCTGGTAGGATAGGGAAATTGGGTCGTAATCCAGGTGCCAGAAGAAATATTTATTAAGAGACAATCAATTGTGTCTGTGAAGTCTCTCTGATGAGCTGAAGGTTGTACAGGAGCTGCCAGAGACCTAAATTCAGCTTGCAGCGCATTTTGCAGTAGTGATTGAAGAAAGAAACTTGCCTCAGATTGATTTCATAGCCCAGAGGGGATTTACAGAGCTGACAGTCAAAGAGAAAAATATTGTAGGCTAGTAAACTGATTTTTTAATGTGATATGGTCAGTGAAGTAGCTTCCACCAAACAGTTGTTGCTTTGAGTCCTTTTCCAGGGTAAAACTGCTTTTCAGTTCACCCTTACAAATCTCACTTTGCACGTATGTTGATCTGTACAGAGTTCTTTGCAGAAGGCAGAGCTATACTTGTCATACCTAATAGTACATACCCCATCCAGAGACCTGTGAATCCATGTCTTTCCTTCAGGACTGTGTAAAGAGTTAGACATGAGAAATCCCAAGGAAATAATATGTGAAGTTTTTCTAAATCCCTGTTTCGATAGACTGTGGTAAGGCTAGTGTAAAACTTCCTTTGTGCTTCTCAAATAGTGCAAGTTCAATCCCAAATCCATAGAAGAGGGACAGAGATTATATAACTGTTTAATATCTAGGGAACTAATACTCTCAGGATTTCTGCATCTTCTCTGGCTTTACTTGATGAAGCTTTCTTGTTTTCACATGCAAAAGCTTGAAGGCTTTGAGTCAGCTGGCCTTGTCTAGGATGAGAGACATCAACAAATTACTAAGAGGAGCAGCAAAAACCATTTTGTTGCTTTTAACCGGGAACAGATTAGCTGACAGTATTTCCAAAGGGCTACCTAGCCATCCACCTGCAGATTACTTCTTCACATGATGATCAAGTCTAAATTATTGCCATCTGCAGACAGCACATTAACATTAAAGAATTGAGGGCCTTGTCTCAGTTTCCAGTTGCACATCAAAACTATTCCCATTGAACAGATATGAAACTGTCCCCTTGTTGGCATCACAGCTGAGAAGGGTTGGGAACAAGTGGCTTTGATGCTGGATTCCGTTCTTAACCCTAGAGCTCAGGACAGAGCAGTGTGTGCTGTGGAGAAGCAGAGGTTTTCAGTTTCCAGGGCTGTCAACTGGCTATGTTTTAGGAACACAGAACTGCAGAGAGACCTTTCTGGGTAATTCCAGTTCTTCGCTGTTGCAGGTAGCCATATTACCTAATCTTTTCCACTAACTGACTCGATTTTATAGTTAGCGATAGTATCTTTGTCCCGGTTAGAAGGCCCTTTCGAAACAGTGCTTTTCAGCTAAGAAACCAAACCAAACAACTCCTCACCACCTCCGAAAATATTAAAGGAGGTAATTTTACCTCTGCTTTATTTGAGGCCTGTTTTCTGGCTAGTTTGAAAGTTATATTTATTCTTTACCACCAGTTCATCTATTCATTCATTCATATTCAGTAAGAAACGTGTTTGAACTTTTTAAAAAATGGAAGCGTAATGATATTTGACTGAATACTTGCTGACAGTGACCTACTGCTAAGGATGAACTGTTTGGGTTATCTGTGGAGAGGATTACAAGGTCCATTAATATAGTGCCTACCTTAGGAATTGAAGGGTCAAACCCACTCTTGATAAACGTGTGTGGAAGCTGAGGATTTGTTTAGTTTATACTGCCATTTTTCATAGGAGGGTGAGGGGCACCCGGAGAATTGAGGGGCAGGAGAATAATGTTAACGTTCCTCTTGTTCTTGCAGGCTCGGGGATCTGGAGGTGGCAGGAGACGAAATGATGCTGCCTCCCAGGATGATCATGACAAACCCTATGTTTGTGACAGTAAGTAGCACCTAGACAGCTGACTCCGCTTCCAGCCTGGTCCTGCCAGCTCGGTGCACTCTGGGTTCATCTTTTCTTTTCCAGCAAAGTATTCCGCTGATCTCTGACTTTCATGTTTGCCACCAGCTACTGCTGCTGATCTCAGTGGTTTTTTTGCATGAAGGAAATAAAGTCCTCAGCAAGAATCCACTTCCTTTGTGCTATAATAAATCTCTATCATCTCTTCTATTTTCTTTCTCTTTCTCCTTCTCTTTTTTCTGACTTCTAGGCTTTTTTTCTTCCCCTGTGTAAGATTCACCCTCTATTTATTTCCCTGTTCCAGATAGGTACAAACAAAAGCATAACTCAAAAATGTCTGACACAGGTATTTCACCCTTGTATCACTTTACATACTTGGTGATTCCCTTCAGTCCTTTGGAAATCTCACTGGGCTAAATTTTGAAGGTCTTATTCTCATCCCTTATTTAGAAAGGACTCCAGTGGCATCATCAGGAGTTGAGCCCTCCTAAGAAAGAAACACAATTAGAATTCTCTGTTTTGATACATATTTCCCTTGAATATAACCATGCTGTTTGACATCTTTCAGTGGGACTGCAGGCAAAGTAACGCATTACCCAAAAAGATACCAGAGTCCTATATATGAAGAAGGAGTCCAATATTTAGTACACAATGTATTTTTTCATTATCTACTTCTTGGTTCCTTTCTTCTTGTTACATTCTTTTTTGCTTCTTTATGTCATTTCTGGGAGGGCACTTGCCTTACCCATGTGCTTTCAAGATTTCCCATCTTAAGGACTGCTAAGAGTGTATGTGCAGTAACAATTTGTACTAGAGTGCCTTCTATCATACAGGGCAATAATAACATAACAAAAAATAATAGGAGAATAACAGGAAGTCTTAACCTTTTTGTCCTAAAAGTGGTTGGTGGTTTTGAGGAAAATTAGAACACCCCTATTTCTACTACTGTGTCAATCTCTGGGTATTTTCCACTTATTTTAAAAACATGCAGAAACATGGACATGCATTGTAAATGAAACCTATATCTCATATGGTCAAATAATCTTTCATAGTGAGACCAATTGACTGCACAGGACAGTGATAAACATGTTGGGTATATTGCTTCAGCAAAGTGAATATTCTTAGTTCTACTGGGAATGAGTAGAAGTGGAGAGACTTTCACATAAATGGCAGTGTCTGAACTGAAGAGGAAGAGCTCTTCATGGTTTGAAGAGATGGGAGATTTCTACTGTAGTAAAATAGCTGTTTTGAAGAATTACAATCTGTCTCCAAAGGATTATATAGGAGGTGACTCTGTATCGTCTTGATTTCCACAGCTTTCTTCTGCTGGTATACACATAACTATCTTTACCGCTTTTCTGGAAACTCCCTCTGTAAATCCAAGGACACATGTCAATAGTGCAGTTGTTCCAAGCATAACGTCTCTTTACTGTCTGATCTTGTTCTGTGTTTAGAGAGAGTTCACAACATGCATAGTAGTGATTTGCACTTAGAAGATAAAAATCTAAGATTCCAAAGCAGGCGGCAGAAATCTGAGCTGAAGTCTGTTTTGGTACATCATTGTAATGATGGAATTTTGCCTTGGCTTACATTTTGAAGCATAAATTTCTACTTTGGTTTTGGAAGTTGAAACTTTCCTATTTCGTTTGGCTGATACTTTTCATTTTTAAGAAACTTGTAGTCAGATGGTGAATCATAAGGAGTTCTAGAATCTGGATTTTACACAGTAACTACTCCATTTTCTACTCTAGATAGCTGAGAATAGGGTTATGTATTAGCAGAACCCGTACCTGATTGTGGAGCAGAACTGTTGTAATTGCAGTGCCATCATCCTGAAATGGAATAGTGCCCATGCTTATCTTCTGTAGAACTATAGCGTATAATTCATTGTGAATAATTGGCTTGTCAATTTGAGGCTTCTTTCCTGCTTGGGTGATCACTGCACCAATAAGTGATTTCCTTAATCAATTTTTTCTTTGAAATAATCTGCTAAATATGTTTATAGATAAATCTCAGCGTGATCACAATAGTTTAGATGTCAGTTTGCAGTTCTTCATGTAGAGATGTTCTGGGCACGTATTTTTGTTTTATGTGGAAACATACAGGCAAAAAATAATTAATTTGTTTCCTGTTTGGGAGAACATTATTCCTTCAGTCGCATTATTGATACAAGTAATTACCATAATGGGTGGTCATTCCTTTTTCCTCTATATTCTTTAACTTACCTCCAGGTTGCTTTCTCTGTAAGCTTTCTGATATTTGAATTTGGAATGTGATCACCAAGAAGAAGGTATAAGCGTATCTAAACCATATTATTTTTGGTATTTAAATGTATGACCACAAAAAAGCACATTTTTTCATACTTGTGTGTTTGCATTTGTAGGAAATAAGTGTATATCACTAAGTTTCATCAGGAATGGGAAGGTTTTGTGGAACATCTAGTCTATATCAGTAAAACGATGCAAGAACTGCATCCAGCTAACACTGTCCTTTGTATGTAAGACAGCGGTGTTATTTCTGAAGTGGCCTACCGTTGTTGGAAGAAGCATTCAGCTATACACAAAAATGAGTACATATCCCAGTGTTAAAGCTGACTGGAAATTTGGAATCTCTGTACTAAGGGATCTTTTCAAAGCTCTCAAATTTTGTGTCATCTCATGTTCTTAAGAAAAGGTGGAACCTCTGTTTAATTGCTTGCTTGTTTAGTGGAATTAAACTTTGGTTAATTTTATTGAATATTTACTGTATCAGAAGTTCAGAATGAAATATCTGGTCATTCAAAGCTGCTAACATAATCATGAAATTCTTTATTTCATTAAAACAGCAAGTGAAAAACTAGTTAGCAAGATTTTCACCAGCTGCACTGGACAGCATTGTGCCGTGACCAATCTTAGGAAAAAAAGCTTGGGTAATAGAGGTGGCAGGGAAATCTGGTATGAGATGGGTATAGGCAGGAAATGGTACCGCAGCAGAATGATCAGCTGGTTGTATCAGAGCAGGCCGAAATGTAGCCTGAATAACTGGGTAAAAGACAGAGCACACGTTTGAATGGATAATGAAAAGCAGGCTTGAGGAACAAAGTAAGATCCGTGGTGTCAGTCCAGAGAAGTTGAAGATACTCTACCACAGCTGTTCAAGATAAACTGGGCACAGGATTTTAAAGGAGGAAGAGCATGAATGAATGTTACATACCTACATATGCAACAAGAATTGATTTTGTGTGGTTGCCAAATGATATACTGGGGAATTATCATCCCACCAAGTCTTTTAGTCAAATAATATAATTTTACTATTTTCATATTGTGTGTTATAGTGTGGGTTGGTTTTTTTTTGTTGTTGTGTTTGTTTGTTTGTTTGTTTTTGTGGGGAGCATATCTGAAGTTCTATATAGAGATTTGTTTTCTGATTTAAAAATTGCAGTCAGTTGTAGCACTAGAGCTTCATGTATCTGGATGTCTACTTCCCTTAGCTATGCTACTTAGTTTGTACTGAATCTCCAGAAGTTACCAACTTTCCTGCTGCCCATCCTCATTTGCCTGCTTTCATTCTTCGCATTTTCTCCCTTGCCTGCTTCATCTCATTTCTGTACTGTGACTTACCAACACACATAATTACTTCCACCTTTGTTTTCCTCTCACTCTATCTATGGAAAATTTCCCTGCCCATCTCTAAAAGAAGTTGCGTCTTTCTTTTTTTCCTTTTACCTGCTTATCCTTGTCTCCTTTTAGTTTTATTTCTGTACAAATTGCAATTTTAGAGCAACAACTTATGTTTGTATGACAATCTTTATTTACAGTTCCTCTGAGGCTGAGATATGTATTCAGATCCATTCCTTGTTCAAAAATGAGAATTGACTGAAACTTTCTTATGATCTCTGCTGGATCAGTGACTAATGCAGCCTTACGTATATCTGGAGACACAGATCCCTATGGTCTTTTGTCAAAACTGGTTCTTTTGTAAAAAAAAAAAAAAAAAAAAAAAAAAAATATATATATATATATATATATGTACATAAAAATTAGTTTCAGGTTTCTCTAGTTGCTTAAAGTGAATTTTCTCTGCTACCTCCTTTGTATGTCTAAAAACAGTTACTGTGGCTTCTTTCACCTGTGTTTTCTTCAGATCTTTTAATAAGCTCATTTCTTTTCTCTGAAAGATCTTCAAAAGATCTTATTTAAATAGCAGTGGCCAGAACTAAGTAGAAGGTGCTGTTCTGAGTATGAAGCAGCTCAGAAGAACGATAAATGACCGATACATTTACATGTCACTTATATTTACCTATAGAACTTGGATTTGTGCCAGTTGCTCTGCTATGTATCTGTGAAAGGTACAGAGATGGCTGATCTTATAGCTTATCTAGTAAACCCATTTGCAATGCAGGACACTCATCTCCAGTGCTGTGCTTTCATGTTTCAGTGGCAGAGTTTTCACCTATGTCCACCTCCTGAGTTCGTATTTAATAGATCAGTTGCTATAACTTCTTGTTCCTTTGCTGATGTGCCTATTTCTACTGAGTCTGAATATCTATCATCTTTAGTTTCCTCATTATACTGCCCTCTCCTGTTTATACCATGTTTTACTGTTGTTTTACTCAATGTCATATTAATATTTACTAATTATGTTACTGTTTGAAAGAATTTTTGATTGATAAAGCTTGTGTGATATATTTTTAATTGCTATTCCAAGATTTTCTCCAAGAATCGGTTCTCTGCATGTTTGATTCTTTCACTCTCTATTCCACCCTCCAAATTAATTGTAAAAATAGAGGCAAGCATTGGGCCCAAAATGGACTCTTTCAGGTACTTGAAGATGCAGAAAAGTGCCTTGTGAAGTTTTCAAAAGATTAGGCTCCTAGTTCTGGCTGATTTCCGCTGGAGGTAGGCTCTTAAACTGTTTTCTGTAAATATACCACTAAGTGCCTGTCTGCTTGTATTGTGCCTGTAGATCATATAAAGCTTGATCTCTTGGTGAACACTTTGAACTTGATGATGAGATAATAATAATTATTCAGAACATATTTTTGTTTATGAAAATGTTTGACCATACATTCAAATCATTAGCATTTGAAACATTCCTGTGATTTTTCTTGTGAGTTCATCAGCTGGCAGGGTATTCAAATTCCACAGCTTTAAAGTTATTTTTTTCTTCCCCATTCCCTTTCTCCACTAAATGTGTCACAGATTCTGCCAACAAATGCTGGAATTCTGCTGAGTTTCAGTGTGAATTAAGGATCTCTCTCTTTAAGGTTCTTTTAAAAAGTTAATTGTTATGTTGTTCTAGCATGACTTGCCAAATGTAATTCTTTGAGACGTACTCTTTAGGAACTATTTTCCTGTATATGATCACAAAGTGACTCCTCTTGTAATTACCTTAATAACTTCACTCACCTTCTTTCTTTTCTCCTTGAAGTGGACTTGATCCTACTGTAGTCTTTTTTAAAAATTAACTCATTGATTCTCTGAAAAGTTTGCTGGAATACCAAAGACTTGCAAGATAAATCATGATGTAGGCCGATTTTATGTTTTCTGAGACTTAGTCTGTTGTCTTACTTCTCACTGATACTATGAATGAGTCAAGCACTGCTACTGCTGGTTCTTAGAACAGACCTTCAGTTAAATACCACGATGACAAGCTTATTTGAAAATGCTTTGATTTTAGCATTATGCTTTTACATGCTTCTTAGAAATCTCCATCATGGCTTCAGCTCCCCTTTAAACTTTAGCAGTGTAAGCCCTAAATAATCTCTTGGTATTATCCTTTCTAGTGAATCTCTAAGTAGTTAATAAGCAGTAAGATCTAGAATAAGATGGTTGTTCAGATGAACCCAACAACCAGCTCTCCCACCATAGCTGCTGTACTTAGCATTCATTGACAGCATTAACTCTAGAAGATGCAACATCAGACAGGAAAAAAGTCTCTAGTGGGGCACATGGGAAGAGGGGAATAGAATTGATTGTAACAATTGATTCTGCTCCTACAGTGTATCTGCTTTTTGCTTTGTTTCTGCTAGCAATTAATTTATGAAACGTGGAAGTATATAGTGCTCGATGTAGGCATTGTTGACCTGTATATGTATTGCTTTGGAGTTCAGCATATCTGTGATCTTAATACAGAAGATAGCTTCTAGGACTTGTCCCTCTGGGGACACGGAAACAAAGACTATTTACTACCCTCAGAAACTACCCTAAATAACTGCTCTGGTAGAAGAGGTGTGTAGCATGGCAGTGCTGATCAAAGAGGTACAAACATAATGCCTTTCCATCCGTGGAGATCAAAATACATTGTGTTAACATCTGAGATCTCTAGATATGCAGAGAGTGGACATAGCTATAACAGTGAAAATTATATCACCAAATGAGGGCAATACAAGGAATGGGCTTTGTTTGGAGAGGAGAGAATGGTGGGACAGGAAGCTAATTTTGAGGAATGGCTACCTGCTAGCAGTTGACTTAAGTTTAGTATTTGACACAACTCAGTTGAGAATAAAGAACAGGATGCAAAGGAGAAAAGCAAAGACAATGAAGGAGCTACATTCAGTAAAAAAAAAAAAAAGAAAAAGAAAAATGAAAAAAAACCCTCTTATACTCCCTCAATTTCCTGTTTCCACTAAAAACATGGATTGTTTCCTTCTGTGTCATACTGGTGACAGATTGTGCAAAATGTATGTGGAGAGCTGGCTGGAACATAGCTCACAGCCTGCCAAGGACCAAATGTGTAACAATTTCAAAATGACAGCAACACAGCTATTAAATATTTGATGAGGAAATCTTTTAAGTCATAGATTTCAAACCTCCTTTTAAAGCAGGGGAAGTATTTCATATTAATTTTACTCATAGAGAAGCATAAACAGATAGAAAATTTGCTTATCCAAAGAGTTACAGGCTGTTAAAGGCCAGAACTTAGAACAGAACTCTCTTTTATGAGGTACTCAATGCTTGTGATTAAACTGTCTGCAAATTATGTTTTTCTTTCCCATAACGCAGTTATGTAATTTCTTCACTTTGGTCTTGGAAGGAATGTAAAGTCCTTCATAGGAGAGTGTCTGGTAACCTAATAAAATCTTCCTCATCTGTGCTGTTTGATCTGCACTGCCATGTTAGTGCTTACTTACTCAGCTTGTTTCTAAGATGGCATTCACATCAGGTTGTAGAAAATATGTCCTCTGAATGCAAGGGGAACTGGAGTGGGTTATGTTATACAAACTCCTGCTGTTTTCATTGGGCTTGGCTACCTAATTAAAGCTGAAGTCAACTTCTCAGTGTTGAGATTCAGGATGAAATCTACCACATGCAAGGATGATGAGCCTACTCAGCATGGAAAATTAAAGATAAAACAGTCAAAGCCACTGAAAGAAAGGCAAGGCCACCCAGCAAAGTTTATGAAAGGCACACTCTCAGTTACTATGTATGAGCTGTGTAGTGTTAGAATATACGAGCATACATTTCTGACTGGGGGAACCAGTTCCCATTATGCTTTTGTCAGCTCAGAGAATGAGAAAGATGTGATGTGAGCATTGGTCTGGGTGCTGGAACTCATGAATTCTAATCCCGGTAATGACGAAAGATCACTGTGTGGGCAAGCCACTTAACCTCCCTGTGGTTCTCTTGTTTTAGAATTGAAATGAGTATTTCCCACTCAGGAATGTGGAGGAAGATTAATTAATGTTTGAAAAGCCAGTCTTGTAGTGGGAAGAGTTATATAAGAGCTAAGTGTTCATTAATGATCACCCTTTTGTAGAAACTGCTTCTTAGCATGGTGATATGGTAGATGAATAAAATGTGCTGTATCTGAAAAATAAGAGGTAAAGAATTTGGGAAGGTTCCAATTTGTTGGAGAAACCATGAAGCTCAGACTTAGCTTTTATTTTAGGTTTCAGACTATCACCGAAGCCAATGATTCCTTTACCTGACTAATATCATGATAACCTTTTTCCCCTACAGAAGTCTAATTTGCTTGGGGAATAGGAAATCCCTGTAGTTTCGACTCATGTTTTAGAATCTTTCCATGACAGAACATGAATTTGAAAGGAGAAACAGTCTAGACATCCAGAAAAAAAGGCTGCTGGAAGCTGCAAATCTTTGGTCCTACAAAGGATCTGCTGAAACTGTGTAAACAGAACTCCTTTACCTTAGCGCTGGTTATAAATTCCTCCAAATTCCTTTTTAGCTAGGATCGTCTCAGCTTGCTGCCACCCTTGAAAGCTATCTCAAAGAATTTTGACAGTGAGAAAGGCCCAGCTGCAGAATTACTACAGCCTTAGTTTATATTGATACTTGCTGATTTTTCCTGTTGGATTTATATATATATATATATATTTCTTTTTTTGCTTGAGAAGCGAAAGTCTGAAAACCCATCTGATTTCCTTTGCCATCTTAAGCTCTGTGGCTGAAATCCCTATAGGATCTTGTAGGGAGTGGAGATAAGGCCACAGCCTTGGGAGTTTCTTCAGGAAATGCAAGTTTCCTTCTGTGCATTGAAGGAGAAAGCTGTATGAGACCTTTATTAAAGGATGCTTTGCTTTTGCAAGGTAACAGCTTATCTTGCTAGAACCACTGAGGCTAGAATCGTAAGTATGTTTTCATGTAGGCCTAAATGGAATGAAGTTTGGTAGAATTTTTAGAAATATTTAAATATGTTTTATTCAAAATTAAAAAAAAACCAACACAAAAAAAACAACAAACACCAACACTGAAAATGGGAAACTGGACTGGGTTTTAGATATTATCTGTTTTTACAGCTAGGTTAGTAGTAACGTGGGATCATGCAGAGTACGAGCAAGGTATAATTGGATAGCATATATCACATAGCTATTGATTCCATGGTGCCTCTCCTTTGTTAGTACAGTACCGGTCATCTGTCTGTGCTCTGAATATAAGTTAAACAGGGAAGCTTTTGAGTAGTATTAGGACTTCATAGCAAAAATATGATTTTTAACTTCTATCTTCAAACACACAAATAAGGCGGTTAGAGCAGGATACTTAGTGAAATGCTTCAATAATCTGCTAGGAATGTTAATCTCTCTCTCCGTTCTAATAAATACTATTACAGTTGCTTAATTAGAGGGAGTTATCCTTCTGTAATAATTTAAACAGTGAGAATTTTGTAGCTGTCTCTGGTTTGATGGTGACTTCTGAGTTACACTTTTCCAAATATTTGAAAAGTGGAGGCTAAGTTACACAGAACTGTGGGCTTCTTGTCAGCAGCTGTTTCACTACTTGTCCTTTATTCTATAAGACTTCAGATGAGCAGTAGGTAGTTCTGCTCTCCAGAATTGAGTAGAAAAATACTGAGGGACATGGTTTAGTGGGAAATTTTAGTGATAGGTAGACGGTTGGACTTGGATGATCTTAGAGGTCTTTTCCAACTTCGGTGATTCTATGATTCTGTGACTGCTACTAGAAGGGAGACCAATCTTGTGTTCTGAGGACAGCATGCACTGAATACCAATCTAACTGTTCAAAAATCTGGCAGTACAGTTAGGTTTACAGCACAGATGCTTGAAAGAATGGAGGAACATATGCATCTGGGCATTTTAATCCTTCCCAGCTTCTCTTCTGCAGGAATTTTCATTTCTAAATCAAGCGAATTTGAAGACTTAAAACCCCTCTTCTCGGGATACATTGTATTTGGAAAAAAAAACTCTGTTCTGTTAGAGTAACTACATGATCACCATTTTTGCAGAATGGAGAAAACTGGGATAAAAGTATCTAATCTTCCAGTTCAGTCATTTTATTCATATCATGGGGTTGTTTCACACGTTTATAATAAAGCAAAGTATTTTCCTTAAGGGAGTTTAGAAATAAGGTAGAAGAGACAGAGAATGAAATCTGTTATCATGCTAGGCTTTGATTTACAATTTTCTATCCTTTGTTCTACACTGTGGAACATCAACTGGCTTTTTGTGAGCAGCAGCAGAAAAGTAAGATAATGGAGGTTTTACTTAGATGTGAATTATTGCAGTGAGTCTTTTTATGTTTTTTTCTTGTTTGTTTGTTTCTTTTTAGAGTTTAATGGCATTGATATAATTACTCAGTTGTCTGTGGAATGGGAAGTAGGTACCTGTATGCATTGCAGGATTCATTTCAGGTATCAAGTTGAGTGAAGATTTTAGGACTGGATGGTGGCTTCCCTCTTGGGGATCTTTTGAAGAGCCATAACATAAAGACAGAGACTTAGAGGCTGATGAGTTCTGTTTTGTCTTCTGGCACACCTTTCTAGCAAGCTGTGTGGGACAGAGTTCTGGACACAACACTTATTCCTGAGTGAAATCCTTCAGACTGATGAAGCTTTAGTGACTGAATATGTAACTAGGAGGGAAAAACTGCAGGAAGGCCGCTAAGCTTCTGCCTTCGTTTACTAGTCTTCTAAAATGGCAGTATCAAATACAGTTTGATAGATGAAATAGCTGCATAAAAGAAAACGGACATTCAGAGAATGCTTTGAAGATAAAAAGAGAGAACTTTTAGAAACAGTAACATGAATTAAAATCTTTGCAGAAGCTCAATTTGTATATAATGAATTTGATGATGAAGTTTGCCCTTGCACTGAGCTTATACACGTTGTAGACCTTTCATCAGCCTGAATTGTTTATTCTTATTCTTAATGCCTGTTGACTTAGTCTTAAAACAAATAAAAATTCAGAAGGATTCCACATCATGTTTAATTCTATTTATTAGGATTCTGAATGTGAATTTAACCTGGATGGGGAAGAATCACTACTATTCTTTTAGGAAGAAACTGTGGATGACTTCCATCTCCTTGTCTTGACTGGGAATTGTGAACAAAGCTATTTATTGCCTTTTTAAATAAAGCCTTTTGTAATTTTGTTTTCTTTTCCCAGAGATCAATAATCAAGAAAATAATGTCCTTTCTTCTTGGTCCAGTTCCCTTTGCTGTGCATTGTTTAGCATCAACATCAGAGCTGGGGCATTTCATTTAATTTTATGTGCAATCTTGTTAGTAATCTTAGCAGAGAGGATTAGGGCTGTATGAGCTGCACATACTGGATGTTCATTTGTCTAGGCCAGCAGGAAGGGCTGCTGGCAGCATGGGAAGAGTGCTTATCTGGGGATGCAGGGCTGCAGGGCTGGTGTCTGTCACCTTTCACTGACACCCACTGGGAGCATTTCAGGCAGGAACATGGACTGTGTGGTGCTACTGCCAGGGGAGGAGGGGGTGCTGTTTAAAGAATGCTGTCATTGTTTCAGGTTGTCCTGATGTTTCCATTCTCTCTTCTCCTCCCTCCTGTTTCCTTTCCTTCCAGTCTGCGGCAAGCGTTACAAGAACAGGCCTGGGCTGAGCTACCACTATGCTCACACTCATCTTGCCAGTGAAGAGGGTGATGAAGCCCGGGAGCAGGAGACCCGCTCTTCTCCTGTCCACAGAAATGAAAACCACAAACGTGAGTAGTATTTTCCCTTTACCTTTGAGATCCTTTTCAGGGATGTTGCCTTCATCTGTTCTTTGCTTTGTGGAGGCTGGCTTGATTGCTTGGCTCCGTTCTGAGTGATTGGTACCTGGATGCTTGGAGCTAATCAGCCGCAGCTCACACCAGTGCTGGCTCAGCTAGTCAGGAATTCATTTCAAACCCAGCATTATCTCTGCAGCAAGTCACTTTTCCATTACTGCTCCTGTGGGGAGGAGGTGTCAGGGAGAGGGGGGAAAAGAAGAGCTGCCCAACCCACCCATTGTCAAGCAACCTCCCAGTGGCTGTTAGTAGGGATGTCAAGGAAATGCACATTCCATTTCAGGGGGCTGTCTTTGTTTTGTCTTTGAATAAGACACCTTTATCCCTGCTTCAGATTTTTCGATATGAAATTCACAGCTTCTGTCCTCCTTATCCCTGCATTTCTTCCTCAAAAGCCTCACACTCAACTTTACCAAAAGATGCTTCTTAGTTACAGTTTTGGAAAATCTATGAAAAAAATATCAGTTCTCCTCTGCAAGGAGTGCTGGAACATGAGATGAGTTACATGCCTAGATTTCCCACACCAGTGCAAGGCTGAAAGAAAAGTAATGTCTGAATGGCCATATTTGTCTATCCTTCCTCTGTTTCTTAGGCACAGAACAGGAGATTAAGGAGTCTGTGATGTGTACTAATTTTTCATAAGACTGGCAAGTCTCTAAGCTGCTGTTTCTCAATTTTCCAGTGTGCAATACTATGGGATAGTTGCTTTTACCTTGGAATTTGTGTAGATACCTTTGTTCACTTCTGAAAAGTCCTTTCAAATCACAGTGTGAACTGTGTCATTTTTGTTCAGAGCAATGAACAATGCAAACAAAGCAATAAAATGCTTATGGGAAGAAATATCCAGGCAAACTTGTTATAATGTGTTATGAAGAAGTGGAAGACGTATGGAAGTAGGAAAACATTCTCTTTCAAGTCAGATAATTGATAATTGTCCCCAGGGATGGAAGGAGGGGGCTTTCCTCCTCCAAAGCATCTGCTGCTAGCCACTGTTTGAGCTTGAAGGGCCACTCCCATTTGGCAATCTCAGTATTTCTGTCACTTTTATGCCCTGCTTTTCAGTTATTTGTGTGTTTGGTAGGTTCACAGTAAAGGTAATTTTGACTCCTCCAGCTGTTGATAAACTTGAGCTGTCAGTGCACTAAGAGCAGGTTAGACAGGCTGGAGACTGTCAATGTTCAGCCAGTAGCTTTTATTTACTTAGCATTTACATTATCTTTGAGTTTTGTAATTGTTGCCTTTTTTTTAATGGTTTTTTTGTTTGTTTGTTTATGCCTGCAATATTTAGTTATAGCTATATACCTGAGAGGTGTATCACAAGTCTCTATTGAGTTAATATTCATAATGGCCTTGCACAGATGCTCAGACAAAGAAGGGTAGTGTATTTTACCCTTCAGCTCGTCACAGAGGTCAAGGACAGTCTCAGTCCTTATCCTTCTGGTACTTAAGAATTTATTAAAGTTAGCAGGAAGAGGAGCTAGAAAAGCTGTGGAAAGGTTACCAGCAGCAGCACTTAGCTCATGGAAAGAATAGGAAGGGGTAGAACGGAAGCTACTCAGGCTTGTGTTCCCAGGCTTCTGTGCATTGCATGTGCGGCAGAGGGAATCTGCTAAAGCGCAGATCCCAAAACAGGCAGAATTATAAAACCGGTGGGGTAAAATCCTCTGACATTCAGATTCCCAAGCAGAAAGAATCTGCTTAACAACCAGACAGGAGCCAGTGAGGTACAGGCAACAGCTATGTGAATGTGAAGATCACCCCTGAGGAAAGTCCCAGAGGCTGGAAGGTAACTCTCCCAAATGGTTTAGCTGTCGCTGTTTGTTCCTTTTTGCCTGTTTATTTGTTTACAGCCTTGAGCTCAGATCTTGCATCTTTGCTCTTTCACTTGGTGATATTTAATTTATGCTGCCATTTATCTTCCATGTGAATGCTAATTGTCCACATTGCTAATGTGCAGTCATTAAATGGTCCCTTTGTACAGGAGGATGGTGGGGAGCCAGAGCATCAGATCTTTCCTCTCCCCTAAGAACTGCTAGGCATGTGTTATGAATTAGATTTGACAGGTTTGCAGTATTGCAGGGCTTGGGCTTCAAGAATCCTCTCTGCATGGGCTTGGGGGAAAAGGGAGGGAGGAGGGGGGGATTTTAATCCAAACAGCTAATCCGCAACCTACTGAACAGGAGGACCAGAGATATGGTATAGAGCAGGATCTGGTTATTTGCTTAGCAGTGTGTCAGAGAGATATGAACAGCCTGATTTAGCAATGGCAAGGCAAATTCAAACCAGCCATTTGGAATTTGTCATGCTGTGGGAGGTGAGCATTGGGTCAGTGAAGTTCAGGCAGGCACGCATTTGCAGTGTGAACTTCCTTTCTACCTAAGTGTCTGCAGTAGCTTCTGCAGCCTGTACTCCTTGCAGTACCTGCAGAAATGGCAGCTTTGCTTATGCAGGAATGAGCCTTCTGGAGCTCAGCTCCTACAAGATTCAGTTACTGATGCCCTGTCTGGAGTCAGCTCAAGATCTGATGGCTTCTTGCATACCTGAACCCATTTATCTTTACTCTTCTCCTCCTGCACAGACCAGTTTGGATAGTTAAGTAACTTATCCAGGGACTGGAAAAGAGATTTAGATAGGAATAACCTATCTGGAAATGAAAGCCACTGAAGAGATGTGTATTAAAGAAGAGTTTATGTTTATTCCTTTATTATCTAACTACAGTACTCTTTCCAACTGTACTTTGCTGACTGTACAGCATCAGGGAAGATAGTTCAACTGTATTCTCATGCTTTTGCCTTTCCTAAAGCACCATGGCCTGAGCTTTGTTTGAGCTTTAGCTGCTCTGTACGTCTTAGCTAGCCCTTTGATACAGACATATAGTCTCAGTGCTTAGTCTTGCCTTCACCTACACACCCATTTATCATTTACATGCTTTCTGATTTTTGGCATGAGTATGGGCTTGCGAAAAAGAGATTATAGAAAACCTTTAAAAAAGTCAACTCCCCTTTTCCTCAAGTCCACCAATAAAAAGAAATAACCCCACACCATTTTCAGCATTTTTTCTGCTGCCTTTTCTTCCATGTGTTGGCACTGACAGCGTGAGATTTGTGAGCTCAGGGTGCATCCAAGTCTTCCACAAAACACCTGCTGTTTTATTCCATCTCACTCTATGGGTACAGGCCAGCTCTGGGGGCAGCTGGTGTTCACAAATTTGGAGACACTTCTGATATAGGAATTACACTAGACTTCTATCTATTGAACTGTATGTGTGAATGAATGTGCTGGTAGTATAAATGCACTTCCTTAATTCCCAGGAGAATAGGGATAGTCTGTCTACATGGAGAAAAACTGCCTTCCAGTTAAAGAAGAAGAATTTTCAGTGGCATTTTGCTATGTGAAGCATTGGTTAAAGGCAGCTGCGTAGTAAACAACAACTGAACTTATGCCCACAAGCACTTTGGCCAATGATGATCCTAAATAAAGCACATTGTGCTGACTGTTGCTGGCCTAGCTGTCATGTGCAAGTTGGGTCTTACCTGCAATAAGCTTAATTAACAAGAATGCAGTTCTGTGCACTCCTGTCACTCTGCAAGCTTGAGCATCTAACCTGGATGGTTTATTTTATGGTATTAGCCTGTTGTGCCCAGTTGCATTGCAGATTTTATGATGTGGATAAATCGCTACTGGAGAGACCAGCCAAAGTTGTTTGTGTACTCTAAGCATAATTGGATACCCAGTCTCCAGAGATAAAAAATTAATGTGCTAACCTCAGTTTGCCTTCAAGCTGTCCTCCAGCTCCCCCACACAGTCATCTTTGAAACATTTTTATTTCCATCCAGGCAGGGGGCTGGCCATGAATAAATGACGAGAGTCAGCCCCTCGGTTGGAGATGAGCTGTTTGTTCCTCTCCACAAGCAACATCAATTTGAAAAGCTACATCAGGCCTACTTTTTCCCTGCCTCGGTGCTTATCCTCGCTGGGGCCATGATAGGAGCCACATCTGAATGCAAGGGTGCATCAATGCCCACCTTGTGACAAGATACCCTGCAGCAGCAGGTGCCTTTTCAGTGAGAACATGTACTTTGCCTTGATTTGACTTCTCATTAGTTTAATCTCTCTCTCTCTTCTTTTTTTTTTTTTTTCCTAGGGCTAGTTTTAATGAACAAAAAAAGAATACTAAAAGAAGCTGGAAATGAATAATGATTTCTACTCAAACTCTGTTTGCAGTTGTAAATTTCTCAGACTTTTAGTGCCTATGTTCTTAGATGTTAAGATATTTAGAGTTTTGGAATACTGGAAAATCTCAAATTATCTACAGGGAACTATAGAGAGCCTTTGGTTGACTTGTTTGGAGGGTTTTTGTGTGTGTGTGTGTGTGTGTGTGAATGCTTATTTTTGTGTGTGTATATGTTGTATTTTCATGTACTCCTTGGCCAGAACCTGCTAGGTTTTAACGTTCAACTCTCAGAGAAGCACGTGTCAGTAATTTGTGGGAAAATATTTCCAATTTGACTAATCGAACACCGTGTGTTGCTCCAATAACATCAGCTCTTGTGGCAGAACGATATTGTTTATGTGTTTATATATATATCTTTTTCTTTTCTTGCCACCTCCATGCTTTTTTGTCCTCAGTGTAGATTTCAAACCAAGTAAGACCCAAAAGATTTGATACAATTTGAACTTAGGTGCTCTGCCTTCTCACATTCCTCCAATTAGCAATTTATAGAGCCAAAGCCTACAGCATATTCCAGTTGTATGAATGCTGAGGGCTGCTGCTAGCTATGGCTCCATACTGGTCACTGTGATCTCTCCTTGTATTCCTTGTGCTGACAGAAATGCTATATTTCAATGGCCAGAGGCCAAGCCTCAGGAGAGGAACCTCATGAAATCAGAAAGTCTGTATTTTAACATGTCAGATTCTTTTGTCTGCATTACTGTTCTTACTCCTACTGTTTGTTCTCGTGAGGCACTGGAGAGTTAGATCATGGTCCATTCTCAATGATTCACTGCGATCAATGGGATTTTGGCCCTTGTCTTAGGTGCTCCTGCATGAGACTCTCTGAGATCATTGCACTGACATTTGTATGAAGTATGACTTACAATGCAGGACCACTGACTCTCAGATCTACAAGATCTCAATAGCGTATGTCCTTTTCCTTGCTCTGCCTCCCGCTGCCCACTTTCCAATCCATTCCTTCATTGTTCAAGTTAGGGTCATATCAATTCCTGTAAGAGATGTGAACAATTGTTCTTCCTTCCCTCACATTCAGAGGCTTTGTGTAACTCCTCCAGAATGCCTGCTTCTGGTAGTGCTCCCTTCTTGCAGCTTTGTAGTGCTGCTTGGCTGTCTCTCTCCATGCACAGAGGGTGTAGCAAAGGCAGCCTGTCAGAGCTGCTAAAAACGGTGTGAAGGTGATAGCTTCCTCTCTCCTCACAGCACCAACTAACTCAAAAAGGAGACCAAATCCAGTTGCTAGGGTAAACTGGCCGTATTTTTTGTGAGTGGTTGGCAGCACCTCGTGCAGCAGCACAGCCTGCTTCTCTGGCTGCTAGCGAAAGACGTGCTCACACTGTGCAGTGGAGGGAGGTGTGGGGCTGTGCAGAGGGATGAGCTTGGTGCTAGGAACAGACCAGCAGCAGTTCCCAGTGTTGCACACCCAGGTTCATGCTCACTCCAAGCAGCAATGTATGTGATTCAATAGTGTGCCACATCAGCACAGCGGTGTCACCACCAGATGTGGCTGCGGCTCTAGCCAGGTGTTGTTCTGCTCTTCACTCAGAAGCTATACTTCAAAAAAAGCCATGGTCTGAGTGCTGCTTCTCTTCCCTCTCTCCTAAACCTGTTTTGTTTTGTATTGTTTTTCGCTTGTTGTAATACCTTGCTTGAGCCTTGCCTATCCTCTGCAGATGCGTTCTGAGCAGCAAATTAAGGGGCCATGCCTCAATTCCTTACACTTGAGAGATGAAGTAATAACAGGTGGCAAGACCACAGGCAGGCCCAGCCTGGCACTGCGGTCGCCATGGAAACGGGCCAGACCTGCGAGGGATGAGTGCTGTCAGCAGCAGGGGGAAGGCGAGCTGAGCACATGGGGCCACTTACAACCATAGGTTGGGACTATCTGTCACCAGGTCCTCCAAGGGGCTCTGTGAAGGCAGGCGTAGGCTCTTGGCCAGCATTTTGCTGCACAGGCAGCCAAATGGTGGACTTGTACTTCAGCAGTGAGATGAAGGGAGGCGTCAGAAATGAAAACCGGGCCCCACCCAGCCTCAGACAAAGAGTCTTGTAAAATTCATTTTAAAAAAAGGCAAATCCCCACCCCTTTTTCTCTGTTTCAAAGTGCATTGACTTGATTCAGGTCTGCGCAGGTTCCCATGGTCTCTGTTGTGTTCTGGAAATTTCTGTTACAATCAGAGTAAATGGCCTTTCGAATTGAATTGAAACCTCCAATGGACCTTAATGGTTTTGGATCAGGCCCAAAAGAAAAAGGTAAGAGCTGGACAAAATGTGTTAGGAAAAATCCCTTTGGGGAGTACATTTATGTCTGATTGTAGCCAACCCACTGTAACCATTTAAATAAACAATGCACAACCCCCCCCCCAACCCTGAGACACGTGCTCTGGTCCTCCTCCTCTGCTGCCTTTCCAGACTTGTGAACAAGATACAAAACAGATAAAATGCTGGCAGACTTACATGCAAAGCTTACACCATGGCTAAGTATTATGCTGTAGTACCTGTAGGTTGAAGAAATACCTGTGACTTTGATTTTCACCTCTAAGTGTTTTAGGGATTGTAATCCAAATCATTAAGAAAACTTCACTTAGAAATTAGAAATTTGAGAAAATGAAGGGTTGTAGTCATTTAACTTTTTGTTTGTTTGTATAAAAGAGTCACATTTTAAAGGAAAGTCACATAAAATATTCATATTCTGAGTTTTCAGGTTAAAAACAGGGGCGATAATTGTTTCTTTTGAACTTGCCGTTCATTCTAAGTATTGTCTTCAGCCATGAGAGCTAGAAACTGAGATTCTTACTGTGTTATGTGGCTCCAGGAAGATGATGTTGAAAAGAAAAATCCTAATTCCTTGATGTTATTTCACTACTAACAGCTTTTTTTATTATTATTAAAGAGGGAAGATAACTTCTTGCTTCTTTGATTACTTTGGGAGAGAAGAAGGGAAGCTAGAATTCTGTTCAGAACCCCTACCTTAAAAATCAAGAAAGCAGAGAAGTTATTTTATTTGAACTTATTGTTGACACAATAGAAGAGAGGGATGCCATCCAGAGGGATCTGGACACACTTGAAAAGTGGGCCCATGAGAACTTGCTGAAGTTCAACAATGCCAAGTTCAAGGTGCTGCACTTGGGTTGAGACAATCTCAGATATGAATGTAGACTGGGAGAAGAACTCATTGAGACTGGCTCTGCAGAGAAGGACTTCAGGGTCCTGATGGACAAAAAGCTGGACATGAGCTTGCAGCCAGAAGGCCAACTGTATCCTGGGCTGCAGTATAGGGGTGCAGGAGATGGGGATGCAGGAGGGTGATGGCCAGCAGGGAGAGGGAAGGGATTGTCCTCTTCTTCTCTGCCCTTATGAGACCCCTGCTGGAGTACTGTGTCCAAGCTTGAGACCCCCAGTACAGGAAGGATGTGGAGCAGTTGGAGCAAGTCCAGAGGAGGGCCATAAGGATGATCAGAGGGCTGGAGCACCTCTCATATGATGAAAGGTTGAGGTTCATGGAGACCTCATTGCAGTTTTCCAGTACTCGAAAGAAGCCTACAAGCAGAAGGGGGACTGGCTTTTTACATGGCCTCATAGCGATAGGATAAGGGAGAATGGTTTTAACCTGAAAGAGCGGAGATTTAGGTTAGATGTTAGGCAGAAATTTTTTACTCAGAGGGTGGTGAGGCACTGGAGGCCAGGTTGGATGGGCCCCTGGGTAGCCTGATCTGGTGGATAGAAGCCCTGCCCATGGCAGGGGGTTGGAACTGAATGATCTTTAAGGTCCTCTCCAATCTAAGCCATTCTGTGGTCATGCAATTATCTTATATGTTTAAATTCAGTCAATTTGTTTAGCTCTTTAGGTTTTGTCTACAGAGCAAAGCTACTGTATAATATACAATAGGATTAATATACGGTACCTATTTTATAGGAGGACTCCTGTGAATAATGTTACTATATTTTAATAAGAAATTTATTCAGCTTTGCATGATATACTTTGAAATTCACTTGATGAGGCCAAGATGAAGAAACGTATTTCAGTGTAAAAGCATTCGAAAGTTATTTGGAAATACTGGCTTCATTTTCAGACTCCTATCTTCACTTGAATCGGCTTTCAGATACAGTGAAACCGTCGTCTGACCTGTGCAGATCTTCCTTAATGCATTTTTAAAAAGTATTTTAAAAAGCAGTATACTCCTTATTTGAGAGCAGATGTAGATAAAGACAGGGCCTTTGATGAAACAAGAAAGTGAGACCAAGTTGAAATGGCAAGAGGTACTGATTTAAGTACACCCCCCTATGAGAACACCTTAGCTCAGGCAGTACTCCTCAAAGCTCTGCAGAGCTTTTGATCTGTTTTTGCAGTTTGTAATGTAAAAGAAAATCAGAGGAGTTTTGTGTAAGTTAGGACAAGACCATGGCTGTTTTTCAAAGCTTTACTTTAAAATGGTTTCTGATTCTGTGTGAGCATTTTTAGACAAAATCCTTGGTTATAGTGACACAATCAAAATGATTGAGCTAGCACACCTAGGTGAGTTACTTCTCATTAGCTGAGCCATCATGTGGCTTAAGCTAACACTTTCTACTTTGTGATTAATGTGTGAGAAAAGTGTATACCTAGTTAATTACAATGTCTCAAATGAAAAGTAGCAACACATTAGTCCCCAGTAATTTAATTGCTTTCACTTATGCATCCATTCCCTTACTTATTTTATGAGTAGTTTTATTGATTAAGGGGTGGAATTAGGGCTGAACTTTTGGTGTATGATATGCTTCTCATGAATATTGCAGGTTATATCTTTCTATCTTTGCTTTGTTTCTTAATTCACTCATTTGTGAACTACAGTAAAATAGAACTTAAAACTGCGAGGACATGCACACACACACACTCACAAAACCAGGGAAAAAAGAACACACACAAAAAAAGCCAAAGTTTGAAAGTAAAAATTCTTCTTGCTTACTATCATCTGCAAGTCTCTTCATTCCTAAACCTTCTGTGATTTCGCTCAGGGCTCAATTCACTGAACACTACTGATCAAGCTTGACTTAAGTTTCATTCCAGTTGTTGCACCTGTTAGGGTGAAAATGCATTGGATAAGCTAGCGTTGCCTGTACTGAATTATTTGGCTATGAAGATGCATTGTTTAAGACGACATTAATGTAACTTCAGAACTTCTAATCTGTGTTGAGTGTTAAATCAATTACATGATTCTGCATCATGATAGTAGAGCTCTTTCCTTATTATGGTGCAGGCGGACACCCTCAATGATTATTTCTATTTGTGGCCTCACCACAGAATTCTTGTGTGTTTTTGAGGAAGCTGGTCAATCGCTTTACTACCAGGCTTTCCAGCTGTAAAATCCAGCAGTGCCTCTTCACCATGAAGTTTAATTAGGGCCAAGTAAAAAGAACTGACTTCACTGAGGGTTAATATTTGGTTCTTAGTATCTGTAAGGCACTTCAAGGAATTCACATGAAAAGTGAGGTAATAAGGAACAAAAAAATCACTGAATGCTGGGCTTGCTGAGCTTGTGTTGCAGACAAACACTCTGTAGATGCAGCAAAATATAAAGAAATTACTTAACTTTTACAGAATGGGGCTGCTGTGGGGAAAAATAAATGTTAGGGAGATCTGCTATTTAAACAAAAAGAAAAAAAGAAAAAGAAAGAAAAAAAGAGTGCAAGCAGCAACTTTATGACCATTTTGTTACAGCTCTTAAAATGAATCGATGTGCTAGGCTTCCACCTGGTTGCTGTTCTTTTTTGCTTATCTTGCATGCGCGTCTTAAATGCCTCTCTGCTAAATGGCAAAATGCTAACCGAAGAGTGGGAGCTTATGTCTGTTCTTGGGAGAACTGAAGATCTTAACAGCACCATATCAGAGTGAAAACCATTGTTTCGTAAATACATCAGGGACTTGGTGATTGTATGGGAAGATAATGGCGTATTTGCAGTGTTATGTTTTTTAATTTTTTTTCTTATTTTCACCTTACTTGCAGTCTTTCAGCTACCAATTTCCAAAAAAGCTCAGATAATCAACAGCTGGAAGTGAATGAATAAATAGATGCACCCAATCCAACAACCGATTGAACTCTGAGAAAAATTTAATTTTAAGTGTGTGTCTTGGAGTGCTACCAGAAGCCCTTTAAAATGTCATTGTTCTTCGGGGGAAATTTGAATGTGGACAAAAAGACCATTAATAAAGGCTGTCAAAACATCTGTTAAAAATCTGCAAGTTACAAAATATGCATTAAAAAGATAATTAAATATAGATGGCACAGTTTAAAGGTCTTCATTTTTTCTGGTTTGTAGCAATCCATGTGGAGTAGGGTTAGGTCAAGTATACCACTAGAATTTTTAAGTTAAAAAAGGAAAAACATAGACCATGCTGACCATGCTGACCATTCCTCCCACTCCTCTGGACCTTTCCAAGCTCCTGGCTGGGCAAGAGCAAGAAGTTTTCTCTCTCTGGAGTGTAAAGGAGAAAAATGGCAGCTTTGAAGAAGGAAAAATGCACTGATTTTCTGTTTAACCTGAGAATGCAAAATACATCTGCCTATATCTTCTTTCCAGGGGAACAGACTTCCCTTCTACTTAAAATCCACTGTGTGTTTGCTCCTTTATAGCTATCCCTAGCTGGAAAGTAAGAACCTCCCTCCTTTTTTTCTTGGCTGAAGTTTTTACCTCAGCAGCTTAGACTTCCACCCTTGGCCAACTCTTTGCACCTGTGCTGGATGCTCACTTGGGCCAGACTTGATGCCCTGCCCTCATCTCCTGGGCATGCACAGCCTACTACAGGTAGTGTGACCCTGGGTCCGTCACCCAGAGGTGATTGCGACTATAAAAATTTATCAGCATTTGAACTAACTATTTGAATGAGAAGCCTCTACAACTTTGAGATATAATCTCTTCAAAAAGAAAGCTTTAGAAATAAAACCAGTTAGGTTTCTGTGCTGCAGGTTTTGGAGTTTTGGGGAATGTGCTTTTCCTTTCTGAAATTGTACTTTGTGTGATTATGTTTATGGCTGCTGTCTGAAAAGCCAGGCTTGGCTTACTGACAGCTCAGGTCTGATTCTGCATTAGGGATTGTTTATATACTTGTGTGTATTATGAATTCCCTGAGCTGTTCAGGGATCTCTGGCAGCAGGTCCTGGTGAGGGACCAGGCCAGCTGCATTGTAAAGGAAATGATGAAGTGCATTGCAAACAAAATAGCTAAAGCATGCAGTGTACCTGAGATGGAGGTGATTTACAGAATTCACTTTTTGTTCTAACTGACAACGTTTTGTGTGACCTGCAAACTCACCAATTTAACATCATATCAAAGAAAAGGGGGAAGTGTCCAAACTGAATGCTCTTTAAGTAAATCTGATTTCTAACCTGACTGCAGCCCAGAAAGGACCAGATGGGGTCATCATTCCCAATAACTACTGTGACTTCTGCCTTGGAGGCTCCAATATGAACAAAAAAAGTGGCCGGCCTGAGGAACTTGTGTCATGCTCAGACTGTGGGCGCTCTGGTAGGTGACTTCTTCTTGCAGCTTTCTTATATAAAAGTGTATTTGTTTTTTGGTTTTTGCTCCTGAAGATTTTGAAGAAAGCCAGCACATTTGGGAGGGAATAGGATACAAGGTCTTACCTCTTGCCTGTGTTTATGGAAAAGGATGATTGGGAAATTTTCTGTCATTAAAACATTTTTGGATTCACAATTTTAAGCTAATGAGATCATATGAAATAATAAAATTTTAATGTATTTATTGACTTCTACAAACTTTGGTACATGTACTAGTTGTTCCTTAAACAGAAGGAGAAGACCCTAAAACAATGTTAAAGAATGGGCTCTGTCTTAAATGCTGCAATTACAACTATAAATTACTTACAAGATTTATGAAAGTTGCATGACAAGCATTTCCATTGATTACACATTTCATGCATTTTTTCATCCAAAAAAGAAAGAGGGAGGAAATTACAGGGTAGGGATGGGGGTAGCTGTCAAGAATTATCCTCTTACAAGATGACTATCATTAATTTTGTTTAAAGAAGTTTTTATTTCTCCATTTTCTTCCCTTCTCTCTTTTTAAATATAGGCAATTGTGTCTTTCTCATTCTGGATTGTCTTTATTTCTGGACTGTTGTTTTCTTCACTCCTTTCTTTTTCTTTCTTTTTCTTTTTTTCTTTTTTCTTTTTTCTTTTTTCTTTTTTTAATTTTATCCCAGCTGAACAGTTATTTATAGCTCACGTGGGAGGTGGTGGCAATAGTAGAGGAAATGGAAGACCTTTAATAACTGCATATTTCAACTTAGGCCCAAGTTTCCAGTTGCGATATTTCTGGTCAGTGGTGATACTAGTGGTGATAAGAATTTCAAATGCAAATGTGGAAACAAAAAAGATGTTGAAGCTCAGTATTGTTGCTACTTCTGTACCATGATCACTGAAAGATGTTTGTTGTGTGATGGCTGAAGTGCAAAGTGAAGTGTTCTTGTACTGAACGAATGGCCTGCTCATACTCCCACTGAAATTCATAGTAAGCCTCTAGTCAGATTCAGTAGGAGCAGGGCTAGACTCTCACTGGCAAATTGCCTTCTGCAGTTGTTGTGACCTCTGAAGATGTTCTGAAGTGATACTGGCTGGTCATCAGGGGACCAGTGGTGAACCCTTTGGTTTTCTCCAGAGGCACCCCAAAGAATGCTGCACAGACAGTAACGTGGACCTTTTAGTGATATATGTTTGCTTCTTAATACCTAAAGGGAAAAAAGCTTGTGTGGTCTGTGGTGCCAACTTGGAAGATCGTTTCCCTTCCTCTTGATTGCTGTCGTTCAATATAACTTATTTCAGCATTGTCCTGAGACCGCACAGTGAGACAGATCCATACTTTTGGCTATTTAAACATTGCTATGGTGATTATATCAGAATGAAACACAAATACATTAATTTCCTTGATGACTTAGTGTGGTGGAACAAGTAGATCCGCATGTAACCTAAATTGTGCAAAATCAGTTCATTAAATGCTATCCTTGTACAAATTCTGACCCACCCTGGGTCATTCATAAGGGTCTGCAGTGGTGTGACTGATGTGTGATGGAAGTGATTAAGGTACAACCACACACTAATCTGTAAACTAAAACAATGAAAACTCTTTGATGGCCATCTTCCTCTTTCTTGATAATGGGGAACATTTTCATTATACTGAAAGAGAGGTCATGGAAATTATCTTGTTTCTTCACTTCCCAGAGCCACTAAAATCACATCTCTATAAGATGGTTCATCTACCAGTTATTTTGTTAAATCCACTTTCGTTTTGTGAACAGGATTTAATTCTTCCTTTCTCAAGCAAAGCGGTTTACTTAACCGTGCAGTTCTATGGCTGATTCCTGTAGCTGGAGTGAAGACCAGACAGTTGGTTACTTAATGTCATGTTAGTGTTTCTGAGTTAAAAAGAAAAAGCAGCTGTCCCCTACAAACTGACACTCATTTGTTGGGGCACGAGAGACATCTTTTTCTCTGTCCTTCCTAGAGAGAGATTCTGAAGGCTATTACTATTAATCACATAACGTGTTTGATTGAGGTAGAAAATAAACTGCAGTTGCACAGATTTCAGTATCTGACTTCTGTTTTCAAGAGTTCTTTTTGTTGCTATTGTTGTTATTGCTGTTGATGTTCTGTGTGGAGAATTTCCTGTTCCATATTGAAAGTTGGATTAACATACTCTTGCACTTTTCAGTATTTCCTATGACAGATCCACTTCTCTTCTTAGTTGATTTAGTTGTTGAATTGTTGTTTGTTGGGGGTGGTGGTGGTATTTTTGAAAGAGATGCCATGAAACCAGAATAGAAGTATTTATTTAGTTTACTTTTGCTTAGTCTTCAAAATGTATGTCATTTTGTCTATTGAGGAGGCTTTTGGAATCAGGTGAAGGACAGGGATAGAAGTCTTGAGGCTGATGAGATGTCTAACGGGTTACATTTCAATAGCAGTAAAATTGTAAAAGGTGATGCCAGTCTGAAGGACAGTCATTGTGCTTAGAGCTAATGGTGTCTAACTACTTATACAGGCCTAATATCTCTTAAAATTGATCTAAGTAATCATGAGAAAAAATTTAATGTTTTTGAAGAGAGGAAAATATGATTAACCCTTTCGCTGCCATGGCTGTGGGCACCTGTGTTATTGGTAGATTTTTTTTCTTTGAAAGAGAAACTGATACTTGTTTATTTTTATTACTGTGGTTCTATCAAGGCATGTTGTTGAGGTACACGGGCACATACAAACACACACCTATAAGCTTGATAGTCTGTATTGTTTAATAGTAATGATACTTAAAAAATGATGATGATGATGCCTGTTGCTTAACCCATGTGCTGATATATTCATCATACATGTCAGCTCATTTGGGAAGAGAAGGCAGGAGGGACGAAGCAGCGCCAACACGTACTACGGAGGACTTGTTCGGTTCCACGTCAGAAAGCGACACCTCGACCTTTCATGGCTTTGACGAGGATGATGCAGAAGAGCCTCTCTCGAGCCGAGGAGGTGGCTGTGGTGGCAGCTTTCCCTCTGCAGACAAAAAGGGCGGCTGCTAAATTAACTAAAAAGACACAAACTCTGAGCAATTTGCTGTCCATTTTACTACTAGAATTACTATCTTTTTCTTTTTTTAATTTTAGGTCCTTGGTTTTTTGTTTTTTTTTTTGTTTTGTTTTTGTTATTGTTGATGTTGTTTTTGTTGTTTTTCCTGTGGGGTGTACACTGAAAGCACAAGCATTTAAAGTTCTTGACAACCATTTTGAAGAGACAGAAGGTTTTGATTTTCCTATTTTTTTTTCTACTTTTTCATTTTAATTTGTTCTTCTCCCACCTCCCCCCTTTCTCTTTCTCTCTGGAAACATAAAAGGTGGATTTAATATTTTTTTAAATAGTGAGCAGAGTTGATTTTCTTCTCTTTTAATATATATATTGGCAAACCACGTAAAATAGAGATGGGTTGGAGAACATGAAAGCAAACCCAAATAGTTTTTTTTAATTATTATTATTTATATAATCTATATATTATTAGAGAAAGTTACTTTTTAAATAAAAATAGCAAAAAAAAAAAAAAAAGGCAAAAAAAAAACACCAAAACAAAACAAAAAAAAGCAATGGATGTCTACTTGATGATAGAACTGTTTCTAGAGAACCACTGTGGATGGACTTCATTGGAGGACAAGGAAACCCTTGGTGTGATGGCTTCTGCATTTGAGATTTTGCACTTACTGTACCATGTGGAATTTGGCTCTTCTTGTACACCTGCTGCACCTGTAATTAACAGCTTGAAGACACAAGCAGCTCCATTGAAGACCATGACCTTGGGGAACATGTTTCCATCTCTCCTTTGGACACCTTTACAATAGATCTCTTCCTATCTGCACCCCTTCATCTCTTCCTCGCTTGGTTCTATCTTTTTTTTTCTTTTTTTTCAACCTCACCTTTCACTTTATGGATAGCAATTTGCAGGCATAGGGATGGAATGTAAATTGCAAGTCATAGACATCGAAGACAAAACAGATGGAGCAGGAGAATCATGGAAGAAATTATATGGAAAAATACCTCACCTGTACTTTTCTGTCCATTTTTAAATTTTACTTCACAGCATTTTTTCTGTGTCGCCCAGATTTTTCTCTCTGCAGTGTCTTGTGAGACACTGTGTTTGCTTTTCAATAGCTTCTCTTGAAATAAACCAAAGCAATACCCATTAAAGTTCCAAGGGCAATGGAGAAGAGAGTGACTCCCTTCCAAGCGACTATCCCAGAACGGAGGAAACATGCAGCAGGATTTGAAAGGTATGTCCTAGCTGAAATATCTTTCAGTGATTGTGAAATCTCTTTTCTCTGGATTTCCAAGAGACCCTTGACTGATCTTTGTTGTAGGAATAAATCAGAGATAAAATAGAAATTTATTTGGGCAGAGCCTAGTCCTTCAACTGTGTGTGTGTGTTTGATGCCAGAATAAAAATCTTAGCCTTGTAATAAAGACTTTGAATATATATTGTTCTAGTGCATGAATGAAGCCTGTCCAGGTGGATTCCATTTCTCTTGCTTCTTTTTATGGGTAATCACAGTACTATCTGTGAGAGCTCTTTCAGTCTTTTTTTTTTTTCTTTCTGTAAACCTTGAAAGAAAGAAAGAATGAAAGGATCCACTCATGCTGCTTACAGAGGTCTTTATTATTATTATTATTATTATTATTATTATTATTATTATTATATTGTTGACTTTAGGTGTGAAATAAGCCAGATTCTTCTGTTGGGGGTACATGGATGTACCTGAATGTAAATCCAGAATGATGCTGCTTGCATTTAGATTATATTAATGAACTGCAGTCAGAATTAGATGTGTTACAAAATGTTGCAAAATACCTCCATGTGTTTCTAGTGTAGAAACACGGAATGCAAGAGCCATACTCTCTTGTGAGAAGGGAACCTTGTTTGAGCTTCTCCCATATTTACAGTCTTTTCGTGTTGCTATTCTGTTCCTGCTGGTGTGTTATAATCATCCAAGTGTCAAATCAATGATATTTTGATTTAACGCTGGCAATGAGAAGTATACTTTCATTGATTTAATTCATTCCAAAACTAGTTGTTGTTTTTTTTTTTTCTAAAAAAAAATGTCAGATAAATTTATAATATTTTACCACTCTTCTGCATTCACTAAAAGCCCAAATTTCAGATGTTTTCCAGAGGTGAGGCACAGGCATATAGGCATCTACTTTTCCGGAATCCCAGAAAGTGATAGGATTTAGCTTGCACTACTGGATCATCCTGTGTGTGTGTATATAGGTAAATATAGGTAAATATATACCAGAAATATACGTTCACAGACATACGTATAGACAATGCAGGCAATAAAATGAAGAACAATGGCATTAAATATGGAATACACTCCCTAATTATAGGTGCCCATTCATGAGTCTGGTGTAGGCACACTTGTTCCATACTGACTTTATTGTAAACAGTCATATCAGTGAAGTCCAGTGCATTTCCACTAAATGCATGTTCATAAAACTCATAGCAGAATCTGGTCTGCAGGTACAGTTGTTCCCAGTTTGTAAGGAAATACCATAAATGTGAAAAATCTTTTTGATTAAAAAAAATGAACTTCAAATTGATTCTTCTGTTTCTTCAGCCCTTCAATCCCTGCACTTACATTTATGGTATTAGGATTACATTCTGTTATTTTAAAATACAGCTTTTTCTTCTACTGCTCTGTGATATGGCCATGTGAACAACAGGGAGCAGAAATGTGCCAAATACAAAGCCAAAGAGCAGCATGATTTCATGCATCCATTTTGCATCTACTTCTTATGTCCATGTCAGCTGTGGAGAAGCTTAGGAGAAGAGTTTTGTTCGTTCTAGCTGCCTTTGGCTGTCTGAGAGGTGGATGCTTTACATAGCTGGAACCAGCCACCTGTATGTGTCTGCTGGTGCAGTGATAGCAGTAGACTACAGCTAGCTGCTGTAGTCACCCAGCTTGCTGTTCTTGCAGCCCATGATGAGCTCTGTACTGACTAGTGTCCTAGTAGCACCTGAGCTAGCTAGGTGAAAGCTGTCCAGGTATGTCATTCTGAAAACTCCAGTCACTTTATTAACTGCAAAATAAGCGTACCCTAACTACAATTTTTTCCAAGTGGAGTCCTTACCATTGTCTTTTGTGAACCATGCCTAACACATTCTGGGTTTTTCTGGAATACAAACAATAATCAGATGCCCATAATTTATTAAATCTTGGTTTAGTTTCACAAATGCAGTTACTATAACAATGCATACAGTCTTAATCCTTTTGCAACCTAACCACCCATCTTTGTGACAACTGGGTAGTGCAGCGCCCTCAGAAAGAAGCCACAACTCACATAGTGTACAGAGACTGCCAGCTGGCATTTATTATAGATGATTGCATATAAAAAACACCCATTGCTGTTATTTATACCATTAATGTGTATACGGATGGTCACTAGTTCCAGCTAGTCCTGAGGAAGGAAAGGAGGTAAAATAAATTCTGTGCTATGGAGAGCAGTCTTTGAATTGCTCCGGATGTCTTATTAGATGAAGATAATCAACCTGAGGGAAAATCTACATCTCACTGTTGAGTTGAGCAGGCAGAGCAGTGGGCACTGGCCATAGGAGGATGTAGAGCTGGAAGCTGAAAGTACACTTGTTTAAACTAGGTTATAAAGGAGCATTAATTTTGAATATTAGATGGAGTATTAATATGGAAATGAAATATCATCAAGATAGGCGCTGCTGGAATATAGACTTGGAACAGGAATAGAAGGTTGGTTTGCTCTTAAGTCAAGGATGAGAGTAAAACCAGGAGGCTGCTAGCATGAGACCTTCCCAGATGGATGACAGTGTTAATGAGACAGAATGTATATAGAGGGAAGTTTCGTAAGTGCAGTGGAAAAGAAGGAAAAAAAAAAAAAAGAAAAAAAAAAAAAAAAAAGAGGAGCCTGACACCAGCATAGCCAGGTCAGAAATGAGGGAACTGCTCAATGCCAATTGTATGTATCCTCAAAGACACATAAGTCCCAAACCAAACTAGGAAGGCATAAAAAGAGTTTTCAGTGTGAATTCTGGGTTGTACCTGAAAAGTAAAGTCATCTTTGAAATCAGAAAGAACCGTGATGCTCTGTATTCCCCAGTGATTTCAGCAGTTCAATGAAACCTGCTGTTCTGGGCTTTATAAGAAGGAGATCTTTGAAGGCACAGTCCTTCAACTAATCACAAGCCTTGCTCTTCCAGTCCTCCTCCAAAGACATCCTTATTAGAGAAGGGTTAGCGCAAGTCTATCCAGAGATTCTCCTGAAACACGTATGTTCCCACACAAATCATGTACCAAAATAAAACTGTTCCAATACGAAATGAGAATAAAAGAATGTTTCATCTCTCAGGCCCTAAATTCAGACTTTTCTGTTTATTTAATCATGTTAGCTATCTTCTCAGGCCCCTTTCTAATACTAAAGGATCTTAGAAAAGCCACAGAATTTCCTGAGCCATTCTCTGCTAACTGATTCACAGATGGGAGAGAGTAGAAATAAGGAAGTGATATGCTGCTTGAGCAGCTGAGTAGTGAGAACAAAGGCTATGTGGAGTGTGCATTGATCTCTAATGTATTTCCTTCTATGGCACTTAGAGGATGTGTAGGAAAGGGCAGACCTCTTCTCTTGTATGAAAACACTTTAAAATTTAAACATGGTAGTATTTATTGAGAAAATTTTAAGAGAAACACACATTCACTTGCATGTGGGTTGAATATATATTTCTTGTATATGTAGTATGCTTGGAATGGCGATGCATGTATGTGATAAGGTCGTGAATGATGAGCCTGGGCTGCTGAAACACAGTCCAAAGAGAACTTTGCCACTGGCTTCAGAAGAATTAGCACTGAGCTTTCTTGGCTATTGCTTTTACTGAATGAAACCTCCTTGCTAATACACTTAACTGTGGTATGGTGTAGACAAGCCCTGAGATGGCCATTTGTTTCAACAGAATGTGTTATTAGAATCCCATCCCCACATTGTTTTGCCTCTAAGCTTTTACATTAGTTATTCATTTGGAGTTCCAGTTTGCCATTTTACAGTCCTCAGCTGAGGCTCTTGATTGAAGACAGAACATTGGTTTGCATGGAACAACCAGAAACGCTCCCAGAGAATGGCTGAGTTCAGGCTGCATTCCTCTCCTGGCTGCTTTGCCTTTCTTTGGTTAATTCTTTTAGTGATATTTTGATATAGGTCCTAAAATTATTATTCAAATACCATCAAACTGTGGAGCTTTCAAAACCTGGATCCTCATGCAATCTCCCTCTTTCATATGACAAGCAGTTTTAGTGATGAATCTACTCCTCAAGCAAACATTGTGTTGACCCTACTGGGAGTTGTCTTATTATATAATCAGCAAAATCTTCCCAGCGTGTTTTGTGCTGTAGCATATGTAGATGTTTCCAATAAACACTAATTTCTTTTTCTCCATTTTTTTTTTTCTTTTTTTACTTAATATGGGTCTCTGTGAGTATATGTAAAGGATGAGGCATATGCATGTGTTCATGCTGGCATGGGGTTGTTTTGACAAACCCTTGCAGTGTGGGAATGTAGCCAGGATGAAGTTTTGCTGATTGAGCCATTGCAATAAACTACCAACCTTTGTTCTGTTTGCCAGATATTTACCAGGGTTGAAAAAGCCCAACCTGTATAAATACCATAGGGTAATGAAAATAGGTTCAAACCATTTTAGTGTTCCTGTCTGTATTTCCACAAGTGTAAAGTTGCCAACTTCAGAGAATGCAAGTTATAATAACATTTAAGGGGGAAAAAAAAAAAAAAAAGCTAATGTTGTAGTTACAAGTTCTGATACCCCTGTTAAGAGCATGCAGGCAGTTTGTATATTTGAATTGTTCTGTCACTGTCAGCTCCTAAGATTTTGGATCTTCATATCATAGAATCACAGAATCATGTCATCCAGATCTGGTATGAGGTGTGAGAAAGATGTGAGGGGAAGGCACTCCCTTTTTGTGGAAATAAACGGATGTACTTTTTAAGCTCAGGAGCCTGGAAGTATACAACTTAGTCCATTTGTAGAATAAATGAAATGCAAAATTCAATTTTTCACTTATTTTCTGAAGTTATCATATTGCTGCTGCTCCTATCTGCATGGTTTAGACTTCTGAAAACATCTTTTGTGCTGTACTGCATACACTCGTGGCTCTGTACAACTAATTAGTAATATGGCGATGTAATCAGAGCGGGATTTCATAAACGAAAATCTTAACCTCTAGAGAAGAGAGGGCTGTATAAGCTGAATGAGGAAGGTGATTTAATTATGTTCACAGTAAGAAAAATTGACAGCATTTGGTGCCTTTCTTTTGGATATGCTCCTTCATATCCCTTTTGTTTGCTTCGTATTTACTTATGGCTCCCACTGTCAGCTCAAACTGAATCTGTTGAGCTATTTTTTCAAAGAACTAGAATGCAAACAGTGTTGAAAGGTTGACTTGTGCTTTTTTTGCTTTATTCTGAACACTTGCTTTTGTTGTCTGTTTGAGTTTGTTTAGTTTTACTTTTTATTGCCTTTCCCTCTGCAGTCAGCCCTGCCCTCATGGACTCCGGCATCCTTCAAGCAAGACATTTCAGAAGAAGGTCGAGAGAAGCCAGGATGCTTTGATACTTCTGATACTTCTCCTTGCCCTGACCCTTCCATCCCTGTGTTTCATCTGGCACAGGAGCCTGGACTGTAGGAAGCTGGCTGCCAACTGTTCAGAGAAATTCTGGGGATGCCCTAAGCCGGTGCAATACAAAGAATTTTTTTAAAGCCTTGATTTCACTTTCTTTTAAGCATGTGTATAAACCCAGGTCAAACTGGAATTGATCTACAGTAGAACTGACTGAAAAACAAACAAACTGAAAAAAGACTTAACTATTTTATTTATTTCAATATTTAAGAGAGAAAAGGAGTGCTGAAGTTGCACAGTATTTTTGTTTGAAATACATTTTACTTCAAATTTTAAATGCAATTTTGTGAAGACGTGGAATTTTAAAAAAGCACTTAATGTAAAATAAAGACTGAATATTTACTTTAAGAAAAAAAAACTTTTTTAAATAATGAAAATAAAGATCAACTCTGCTCTCTCTCTTACTTTAAAGAAGCCATTCATACATGTGCTGGGTATCTTTGTTTTTTGCAATTTGGATGTGGTAAGTGCAGACTGTTCTGGTTTTCTTTCTCCTGAATAATATTATCCTGTTAGATGCTTAAATCTTACTTTGCTTTACTTGTGTTAGGCACAAATCTGAACAAAAACTGCTGAAAGAGCAAAGACCAGGCTCAGTGCCTGGATTTTTTTGTTACCAGATGTTGTGTCCAATTCAAAGGACTGTCTTCTCCCTGTAGGATTGATGTGTCTCTTCTGCACAGTAAAACAGGTTTTCATTTGAGTGACTCTGTGAAATACTTCTGCTAAAAGAGAGATTTAAAGAAAGGAAAGCAACTATTAGGTTGTTTTGTTTTGTTTTGTTTCTTCTTGTTATTCTTTTTTTTTTCTTTCTTTCTTTTTTTTTTTTCCTTTGGTTATTCCTCGGCTGATTGTGAGTTGGTTGTAAGGAAAGTATCTAACTGTTCGGTTGCTCTTGGCATGGAGCTTCCTGCTGGAGTCAAGGAGGATGCCCTGTGTAGAAACCCTGTGTATTTCTGCCCTTTTTTTATGAAGTAGTGGACTTTGAAAAGTATAGAGGTACACCCCCATGTCAGCAGTAAGCAACAGAGGATACTCAGCAGGAGAAGAATTTGAGTTCCCACAGCTACAATCCTAAATTGTCCAGTGAGGGATGTTCACAGCCTTCGTTCTGGGTTGTTAGCCATCTTCTCAATGAAATGAGTTCTGCTTTGTACAAGCAATGGAAAATTTTGTTGGCTGCCAGATCTGCTCACAGTGGATAGTATGTTGTCATGTGTGATGCAGGCTAGCAAGGATGCGAGCCTTGTGTATTAGAAGGGCGTTGGACTTGGCTCTGAGATTAGCTGTCCTCTGTAGCCAGATGTATCTGTTGGTATAGACCCAGTGTATAGATAATAAAGTGTTTTGTTAATGTGAATTATGTTGGTTTTTTGAGTGAAAAGATCGTCTACAAAAATGCATCCTGAGTAGGTGAAGCTGCCAGAAGGCCTCATCCTGCATTGTGTTTCTTGCACACCTAAAACTTAAACTCACCTCTTTGAGAGGTCTCCTTGTGTCCATTGCAGTGCTCCCTCCCCCTTCTCCTGCTCCCTTTGGATTAACACAAAGGGCCAAAAATAGCCATATTAAATCTCTGGTGGACTTGAGATCTCCTCTCACTAAGTTGAATAGCAAAATTTAGGTCATAATCAGGCTCTTTACCAGGATGGGTTTGCTTTGTTCATTGTGCTCATTTCTACGCTTGCGTTGGTGAGCTGCCTCTAGAGAAAAAGAAGAAATCAGATTTTATTTAATCAAAATATAATGAAACGCACAACTGTAATGAAGATTTGCAAACTGTAGGGTCTGTATTCAGTTTGTGTAATATTCCTTTCAAATAAAAGTTCTGCTTCCAATGCCCCTACTGTATATTCCTCTGTAAATATTACATTATCAAACCAATTCCACAGGGTCTTTTTTAGTGCAAGTAATCTTTTAAAAAGATGTTGTTGAATAACATACTTGTACATACACTTTTCTAAGCTCTCCATTGTTTATAATACTCTCTTTGAAGCTTAAAATAAAACTTCGTCCTCTATTGATATTGTTTTTCTTTTCCGTTTTATAAATTATGATTTTTGCTCCTGGATTTTGTTTTGTATCTCTTAATGAAGCTTGAAGTTAACCAAAACTTTTCTTCCTTTTTCTCTTTTACTTTCTTTTGACCCCATTCACCGGACTGCAGAAACTGGTCCCGTTGCTTGCTATAGTGAAGGTAGGCAGGAAATAAGACACAGCTTTTGTGTAGGACTCATTTTAAGAGTATTTCCTGTGACTTGGTGGTGGTAGATGATCTTCCTAAGTGTGTTTGTGTTTTAATAGCCTTTACTATGAGATTAGAGTTGCAGTAAGGTAATCTAGAATGAAGGGTGGAGTCTAAAATATTTGATGTTCTTTGTGTGGATTTTAGTGGCATTGCCTTATGGAGACCTGATCTTATCTGTGGCATTTCTAATCCCACCTCTGGAGTGCCTGTCTGCCGCGTCCAAATCTGTGGTTCCTTTTGCTGCATTTCACAGTGCAGACATGAAACCTCCCTTTCCCTTGTACATGTTGGATTAGTAGTATAGTTGTATAGAATGGAAAGAGAAAATACTGTTTCAGATTAGATGCCATTTTTTAACAAAAAGCTGTGTTCCCTCTTCCCTAACAGATCTACTTTCGTTTTTACAACGCGTGTTTCTCTGCCTTGTCAACAATTGCTACGCTACCAGCAGAGGCTATACATGGACCTTCTTATTTTGGCAACTGCTTGCAAGAATAGCAGAGGGGATGTAATTTTTAAGACATCTTCTGATGTGGGTACAAGGTCTTTAGAGTAGTGGGAAAAAAAACAGCAGATTAAATGACAAATAATTCCTAAGGAACACATCAGAAATGAATCCAGAAGGGAAATATAGAAGTTACTATAAAACTGTTGTAATTGTACAACATGAACTCCTACCTGCATGATTTTCAGCATTTCTATGTGACAGAGTGTGTCTTTACCACAGAGAATTAGCTGCTTCCTGTATAGTTTTGTTTTTCACATTTATAATCTCAGCATCCTTCAGTGTTTTGTTTCTTCACTCAGCTGGGCAGAGCATGACTTGAAAACTTCACTGCTTACCTTCAGACCTTACCTTGAACAGGCCTGTGACAGATTCACTGGAGGAAAGAGGAAACCAATGGGTTTCGGCTGCACTTACTGTCCCCAGTCAGTGTGGCTCTTGGAAACTTCTTTAGGATCCGGTAGAGCAGCCTGTGGGCTACTTGCTGGCCTGCTCTCAACTGCTCTGAAGCTGGAAAGATCTTTCCCTCCTTTGCAAGTTTTGGATACTGGGGGCCAGAAACAGCTGTGGAGGGATGAGGATGAACTGTATTTCTGAGCTGCGCTGAGAAGGCAGCTACAATGCTTTCCAGAGAGCACATACTGATGATGTTGGTTTTAAAGCCTTTTCCAATTTCCTTTCTGTGTTCTTCTCTCAGATATTTTACAATAATCTGAATTTCAAGCCTACAAAACTACTTTTCTGAAGGGATTTCATGGGATGCAAGTAATCTTTTCCTTCCCCAAAGCAGAGTTGGAAGGGAAGATGTTTGATGACAGATCCTGAGCCCCTGGCCATTGCTGCTTTTGTTCTTCTCCTAGCTCCTCTTGAGCTTTCTGGTGTGCTTTGTAGGACAGAGAGACCCAGATGGAGGTTGGACTGAGGGCAAGACTGAGTGGTGACAAATCAAAGAAAGGAAAGTTGAAGAGAGGAAGGAATCTACTTGTGGCATCAGTACACTTTTCTTGTTCACTAGGTCATCTCCCACTCTGAACTCAGTTGTCACTTTCATTGTCCCCAGTGTGACAGGTACACAGAGCAAAGATAGACATTTCTGCTAAGGGAACCAGGAGTGAGAGGGTATGTTGAAATATACCTTTATGCATGGCTGTCTCCACTCTGTTTAGATGAATGGGATGCATCCCACCACAACAGTGCTATCACTACAGGCTGTAAAGTCTAGAGGACAGTTCTGCATAGGTCTTACTTTGAATGTTTTTTGTGCTTTTTGATTTTTTCCTTTTTTTCCTCTTCTCTCTCTCTCTCTTTCTTAAGCCACAGACCTGGAAATACAAATGCTATAAAGGAAAGTTTTAATTGTGCAGAAGTTATTTGGACTGGAGCAAATAGCCCCCAGAGGAGATTTTCTTTGTTATGCTGGCTAGGAAGGTGTCTTACTTTCTTGTCTGGGGAAGAGTTCTTGCTGGTGAGAATCAGATGCAGTACAAGTTGGAAGTAGAAGTGTTTGCCAGCATTGCTGCAGCTGTTGGGGGTCTCCATGGCTGTCATTCCCTGGGCTGAGGTGTGGTTGCAGGTTGACAAAGCTGAGAGCTGCAGTCCTGCATTCTGAGTGCGCTGACAGAGCCATTGGCTTCTTTGCTTTGGCTTAAGCTCGTATGCTGCACCTGTTTAAAATTTATTCCAAACTTTTGCCTGGTATCAGGGAAAAGAATCCTCCTACATGGAGTCATTCAGCCTCTAAATCATGAAAAAAAAAAAAACAAAAAACAACAAAACCTTTCCCTGTAGACCCAAGCTTTTATATATAATACTCGTTAGCAATAGTAGGGCCTTCTCTGTATCCCACCTATTCCTAATGTTGAAGATGGATCTTCAGGACTTCCACTATGTAATATATACACAGGAGAGCACGTAAGTGTTGATTACTCCCCTAAAGTTTGGTTGAGCTTGTCTAGATTGTGGCCTGATGTATTATAATTTCCGTTGTTCCCTGGAAATTATTGTAAAGTTTTATTTTGTCTGCTACACTAAAGCAGGGCGCTTGAAATGGTTTAGTCCTACATTTCATTTCAATGATTAAACTGAGAGCCACTCATCTGTGGCATCTTATTTTAAACTTTCTTTAATTTTAATTTAATTTTAGTTTTATTTTTGTTTTTTAAAACCTGACTGCATTTTTTTTTTTTTTGTTCTTGTTGTTTCATCACATGTTCTTGTTGTGTATCCAGAAACTTCTACTCTACCTGTTATCTGATGAACTTTTTTTTTCCGGTAGCCATTAGTTCTTTGTGTTTCCACAGTGTGTGCACCATGATGGGAGAAGCATGGCGTTTTCCTTTAAAAGGCACAGATTTCTGAAGCACAGTGTTGTTGCTAATATTGCTACCCAGGATATAACTAGATGCAGTTTTGACGTTGCCTAAGATAGCTGTAGTGGCTCTGAATGGCCTACAAACCAACTATCACACTGCTATGGAGAAGGCACTATACAAACAGTGAAAGCTAGTTTATCTCCAGGGTTGCATGGTTGTTAGGAGTCATTTTTTGCTTAAATTGAAGCCCCTTCTCATAACGCAGCTTCAGTCTTTGCTGTTAGTGTCCTCGTGTTGGTGTCTTTGTTGTGGATTGCAGGAAAAAGAATACGACCAAACCTGTTAGATACAGCTACCTTTTTTGAAACAGATCAGAGATTTTAAGTAATGCCGGAGTGAGTTTTGTCAAGCATTGCTGAAGGTGTTGCTTACTCATTTAGATTTTCTTTTATGTACCAACAACCATTACCTTCCTTGTATGTTGATTTCAGGTGGTAGTACTGAGACCAGCTCCTGAGGTGAGAGGAAGTCTTTGCATGGGAAATGATTGAACGCTATACTGTTACTGCAGGAGTAGTTTTATTTCCGTGTAAGATAGCCGTAGCCTTCCTGTTCAGGTAGCACTGTGCATGGTGGAGTTTATATTATATAGAGTGGTTTTGAGCTTATGTTTGGGAAATTCACTTTCCATTGTCAGCACAAATCATATTTGCTTTGCATCAGCACTCCACTGGGAGTGGCTTAAATCTGTTAAACAGCACTGAAGTCTTCTGAGCCCTTTCCTCAGGCTCAAAAAATCATTTTATCATGCAGTGGATTCTGCAACAGGGCCTTGCCTCAGAAATCTCATCTTTTGCTGGGATCTCTGTACTTGGGATTCCTAAAGAACAGGTTCACAGCTCTTCTTGGGCCTTTCTACAGCAAGGCTTGTGTTTGTGTCTCTGAATGAGTCCATAAGGTGCCCAGAACCATGTCAGACCATCAGTGTGAGAGAGGACTTCCCAGACTCCTGATCATTGCCAGAGCCACTGAGCAGCTGTCCCGCTAAGAGCAGGGTCAGAAGGCTTAACAGATCCCAGTAGTACTGTGAAGATCATTCTCTGGCATTAAATAGAATAATGTTCTGCTTTCATATGGCCTCTGTTAAGCAATTCCTCTGGTGCCAAAAAGGAGCAGGACTAGTGAACTGTTTAATGAGGGACACTTGTGTCCACTGCAGTGGAACTACCTAATTTCTTGTTTCATCTGAAGTGATAACTAGATCCTATGAAATATGGGCTGCGTAGGTTAAATCATTAATGCTCGCTTGTTACAGGTTAAAGTGTGTCCTGCACCCAGACTTGGTTAATCTGGTGCAGAAGGTTTTGTGTGTTCTACAAAACTACATGGATTTGAATCTGGTGTTTTTCCAGTGGAAAACAAAAAATCCTGCTGTTTTGGTGTGTCTGGCATCATTTTATTACAGAGTTACTCAGAAGGGCTGTTCAGGTGATGGAACTGAAGGATACCGTGGTGAGGAGAAATGATTTAATTTGCTTCAGAACGAAATGTGTTCTGTTTTTCTCAATGGAATGACCCTTTCCCTCCCTCTTCGTCTGCCAAGTGGGCTGTGATTTGAATGAAACATTTCTTTTGTGAGTTTTTTTTCTTCTCTTAAAAACAATTAAATCACTTTTAAAGCAAAATGAAAGTAAAGCCTTTTATTTGTAAAATACTGGCACAAAATGTCCCTTTCTGAAAAATCTGTTTCTGCCACTGCTGTTTGTTAACCCTGTCTGCTCCCCCCACTTTTTGCTGGCAAAATGTACTTTGTTCAAATTCACCACTTACCCAGATACTGAGATCCCTGTGAAACTGTATTTTTTTAGAAAGCAAACTTGTACCTTTTACTGCCCTATTCTGAGTGTATACTGATACTCTGCAGTGTGTGCTGAGCTGCTGCTTCCCTCTGACTGTTGACGTTGCTGGGATTTTCATGGGTTAGTGCAGACTCTTTGTTGCGTTGATAAAATCTCCATTGACACTTCAAAATTCCCAACCAACCAGAGGTTCTACTTAATGGAGAAGGGGAAGATCAGAAGACAGTGGGAGGTTTTCCAGCATCTATCCTGCATTACAAACAATGGAGTTTGGTGCCTGTGGTGCCTGTTCCATAGCTGAGGGAGCTCCTTTACATCAGTGGGCAACTGCAGTAGATTGCTCAGAATTGTGTTTAGCTGATTGAGGCAGTTCTGGTTATGTCTGAATATGCAACACATTAGCAGCAGAGTCAGTGATGCTTGCGTGGGAAAGTCAGACTGCTTGTGTTTATGGTGTGTTTGTATAGGTTATCAACCATCTACCCATCATGCTGAATTAGTTCCTTGAGTGGTGTATAATTCCCTCACGTAACAATGATGAGGTCACTGTCTATGCAATGGCATGGCGTCTTCTGCATAGTTAAGTTTATTTAACATTAAATTGATGACATTTAAATAAGTTCTCTGGAGTTTGCCATTGGATTTGAAAATCCTGGAACCGTTCTGTCAGTGAACTAATCTGGAGTCATTTTTCAGTCATTCTAGAAAGAAAGTTTATCTAGATATCAGTGAGACTCTACTTTCCCCCTCTCTCAGCCTCTCCAGTTCACCGGCATTAACCCAGCCTGCCGTGTTTCCCTGTATGGTCACTCCCACCAGTCCTTGAGTGAAGGCACCGCAGAAGTTCTCCCAAAGCCCTCAGTGTTTGAGGAGGGCTGTGGTGGCACAAAGCAGTTGTGTGAATGCTCTCCAGGTGAGCTGGATGAACACAGGCCTGATTTCAGCAGAGATGCTCGCATCCCCATGTGTTGCCTCTGTCGCACTATTAGACATAATCTAAGCAGAGGGAGAAGCTGAGGAGGGAAAGCCCTCGGGAGAAGCCACAGCCTCTGCCAGTTCAGGTTAGGCACGCTGCATCGGGTCAGCATGGAAAACCTCACGCTGTCAGTACTTGGGCTTGTTCTGCAGCTCCGTGGGCTTTGCGGTTCTGTCCTTGTCAATGTAATAGACTGCAATGCGGTGGGGTCAGGGCAGTTGCGGGCGCATTGGATGTCTGCAAGGGCAAGAGCTGGTTTCATTGCCTGAAATTTCAAAGACAATTCAATCATCTTTGTGGTTTATTTTCAAATTCCAGCAAGCGACTGGCATTTGTGGGACCCTCTGGTGTGCTATCTAACCAGTTTGTGTTGAGAGCTGCTATTTGGGCACTGCCTTGGGGATAGGGGTGTGCTCATCTGCACTGGCTGTCCCTGTGGACATGCTACTCTCAGGCAGGGCCAACAGGAACACCAAGGAAGGGCCAGGCATCCAGGCAGCAACTGGGACTGAAGGTTCGTGCAGGTAGCAGGGTACTTCAAGGAAGGGGAGGAGGAGCAGAGCTTATATCTTGGTTTATGGGGGGTTTAATGGAGGTTTTCATGAAACGCTTGAGTGGAAGGCTATTCAGGCTGCTCTTTCCCTAGCGTTTCAAATATCACCCCACTCCTCTCATTATAGTGGGAGATTTTGGCTCTCCCAGAGGGGAGGAGATGTTCTAAATGGGCTGCTAGGGAGGTGGATTTAATGCACTAGGAAGAACTGGCTTCACCAAGTTAAAAAGCAAAACAAAACCCAATCCTCCACTCCTATTTTTAGTGTTTATGACCAAGTATTTTTGCTTGGTTGCTCATTTTGAAAGGGTTTAGTGAGCCTGCCAGTTGATTGAAAGCTCTGTGGTGTGTGAGCTGGCCGGGCTGGGGAGCCTGCAGTGCATAGCGACGAGGTCGGTGCTGCCTCCGAGTTTTTTTCCACTGCAGTTTGTTGAAGGGTAACGAAAACGTCCCCCAGGCAAAGGGGATGTTGGCTTTCCAGGTTGTGGTGATTCATCTTCTATGGATAAGCAGCCATCCTCCTGCTCCCATGTTTTCATCTCAGTCTCCCTCACCCGTCCTTCTCTTTAAGACCAAATGCAGGACCTGCTCAGCGTCGGGAAGGCCTCACACCCCATGAGGTGTACCTGCTGGGTGGCACTAGCATTCTCTGCCGGTCTGCCGGCCAATTCGCGCTTCATAAATGGCTTTATTCTTGTTATTAGGAGCTGTGTCCCTGGCATATGGAGTCCGTGCAGTGCCTGCAGGCAGGTTTCCTTCCTGTTGGTGTTGGTAAGCAGCCCAAATGCCTCCTGGTAATTAGCAGATCATTACCCATAAAGCAGCGCGATGATGCAGCCTGGTTTTCTGGAGGTCACTCTGACCTAATTCACCCCCAGGAATCGTTCAGTGCTGGCATGACTTACTTACCAATGCATTAACAAGCTGATGCTTTGCTATGAGGTTATTTGAGTGCTTCCACATTATGTTTCTTAGGGAAGAAATAGCCATTTTGTCTGGCAGCCAACAGTGCCTAATAGGGGCATGCCTAGAGAAGGGGGAAGTGGAGTGCTGCTGTGCTGTGGGATGGGATGCTGTGGGCATGTGGCATTTCTATCGATGTTCAGTTGGGGCCTGTTTCTGGACTTACCTCAGCTAAGCAATATGGAGTCTGGCAAGCAGCTGTGCTGGTCTCATGGTCTGGTCCTGTGATCTGCCCCTGTTTTTGTGCCTTTCACCTGCATCAGGATCTCTAGTCCCCGCGGCTGGGACTTGAGGTGTGGGTATAGGCTCTGGGTGCTCAGAGGGGGTGGCTTGCAGGCATGCCAGGAGAATGCTAAGATTACTTTTGTCCCCTGCCAGACCAAGACAGAAGGCTCTCCCAGCAGCATGCCAAAAAAACTGCCTTGCTGATATGTTTTTGAGGCTTCTAAAGTGTGTTCCTATTGACTCCAGTTATACATGTCTAACTGAGGTTGGGCCCCACCCAGCATGTTTTTTATTTGCCTTTTGTGTGAGTGATTGAAGTGAGTTCTCTTGTACCATTACCAAATACTTGAGTGCCAGGCTGTAACGTGTGTGCCTGTTTTTGCTGCAGTAGGCAGCCCTGAGGAGCCCCATGCTTGGTTCTGCTCCTTCCCAGCCCTGGCCATGCTGAGCTGGAAGACTGCAGGGTCAGGAAATGAAATGACAGGAACTGATAGCTCTGCTACAGCTGCATTGTTTCAGAGCTTATCAGAGAGGTTAATTCTTTCACAGTTACTGGCATATTGCGGCACTCAGAGAGGTGGTGGATGGCCCGTGCCTGCAGATACTCAAGGTCAGACTGGAGGGGCTCTGAGCACCCTGATCTCGCTGTAGGTGTACCTCTTCATTGCAGGGGAGTTGGGCTAGATGGCCTTTATGGACTCCTTCCAACGCAAACAATTCTGATTCTATTCTATGACTCTGTGATTAGAGGAAGGTTGATCTCAGATCAAATCAGGCTGACCAGTCTATGAACCAAGGCCTTGAGTCTGTTGTGGCAGCATGGGAACACAAAACCTTCAGCACTGGGAGAAGCAGCCATGCTTGCTCATTTCCATCGAGATGCAGAAATTGACATTGGCAGTATTTCTTCTCTTTATCAGTAGTAAAACCCAGCGGTGCCTACAAAGGGGCTTCATTTTTTGTTTCTTTGCTTGTTTTTCTTAAAAAGCTGAGTTCACCAGGGCTCTGCTCTGAAGAGGGTGAGGCTGGAGCTCCTCATCTGCAGCCTCCAACACCCACCCCTGCTGTGGCCTCAGCAAGAGCTGTTCTGTGCAGGCCGGTGTATGTCCCTGCACCACGGCTCCTTGGTGTTGCCAGATGGGAAGGGCCAGGAAAACCCCATGAGCTCCATGTCCTCCTTCCTTAGAAATGTTTGATTTATTCCTTGGCACTGCAGCTCCTGGAGCCCTGGGATTCTGGCAGCCTTTCAATTTGGTTGGAGGGTTTGCTTTTTTAAGGACTCCTTCTAATCCCTCTGTTTGCTTGGGGGACCTTTCGAGGTGGAACCCTAAAAAGACTCAGGAATTAAAAGGCAAACAAATAATACTTTTAATAATTCACTGATAGGTAGACTTGGCTGGCAGCTTTTGAATGTGGGAACTGCTGACAGCAGCTCTCTGTAAGCATGCTAATCTGCACTTGTAGATGGACAAAGGAAGGCTGCAGTTTTATATCATAACCATAAAAACATATCCCTTATTAGAATTACAAGTTTCTTTTCCCTTCTTTTTTTACGAATAACAGTAATAATTCTCTCTAACGATGGTAGAGGTCATAGCAATGCTTATTCAGTCTTAGCGAGAGGAATTCTTGCAGCCTTTGTGCATGTTTGGATGGGGTTCCTGTGTCACTATATCTATAATATGTATTTATGGTTGTTTAAAGACTCGAATAGTTTATGGAATAAATTCTGACATGCTATAGCCAGGAGCCCTGTGGGTTTTCATTATGCTATTGATTAAAAAGCGTACTACTACGCAGCAAAGATAAAGGACAGAACTGGGAACTGGGTGGAAATACCTTTTGCTCCATACAAATAATTTTACATTTTTTTTTATAGGAGTCTTGGCTTATTTTTTTCCTCAAGATTATCTCTGCCTTTGTTTGAAAAAGGTTATTGATTGGATTGTTAACTTAAATAGTCTGTGGCGGGTGTGACAGAGCACATGGCTGCAATTAATCTTGTGATGCAAAATCCATTATTGAAGAAGCACTAATGAGCCGTTTGCAGGCCTTGGCTGGTCACAGAGCGCCTGGGAGCAGCAGATTGCTGCTGCCCTTTAATGTCAGTTTTGGTCTTTAGTGTTGCACAGGCAGCGTAAGCAGAAGAGAATGTTAGATTTTTTTAAGGGTGTTTCCATTTGAATTCTCCTTACCACCAGCCTGCAATTGTACCGAGTGCGGGAGTCACGAAATGGTGGCTGAAATGCTTTCGCCCCCCACTCCTCAGTTCAGGTGTCCAATGGACATAGTGTACAATTAAAGCCAGCGGCATGTGAAACGCGGATGTCACTGTAAAATATGGTCTCGGTCGCAGAGTTCAGATCCAGATGAGAGTTTTGACATAGATGGGAGAGCATTCAGGGCTGATCTATACTTTAAAATATTGCTCTAAGACAAAGGGATGAGCTGTTGGAGACCTGCTCACTGCAAATTTTATTGTCTCTGTTGTTTATAGCTATTGCGGCATAGCAAAAGTTTAGGTAGAGAATAGTTATGGTAGATTAGAAACTGTCGATGTTAACATATTGCCTTCTCCTTCAAGAGAACTGCTCCCTGGGTATATTTTAGAGGTCTGTCTATTGACTTCAGTGGCACCATAAATATGTGTTACTTCTTCTGTTAGATGCGTGGAGCTGATACAGACGTGTGAGAGTGATCGGGACTTCTCCCGGGCTGAGGCACCGCCTGAATTATAACTGAGTTCCCACTGCAGACTGCTGCACACCTTAACCATGGGGAATGCAGTTTATCACAAGATTAGCGAAATAGAAGTATTTCTTCATCCTGACCACATAACTGATGAAATTATGCAGGAAAATCTTTCCAACTCTCTGGCTCCTGCACTCCCATAGTATCTGTTACCGGAACCACAATTTTAAATGCTCTTTGTGTAAAGCAAAATTGTTCATGAGCTGAATCAACCTTTGTATTTTTTAAAGGATTCAGACCTATTGGCAGTAACGTGCTGTATGCAGCTTCAGGGCTTCCTCCTTGTATATTTTCCACAGAGGAAATGCCAAGGTGTGAAACAGGGGTGGTGTTTACTAATGCAACTCCAAGAAGTCTCGAGTGTGTGAGTTTCCTCTTAGGTTACAAAGAACACTGGGTTTTGAACCAGAGTAAGTGGAAAACAGAGAGGTTGAGATGAAGAGAGAGCAGGGTATTTTCATGTTTTGAGTGTCCACTGGCATGCTTGCCATATGTTGCAGTGCCTCACTGAGCTACTGGCATAATTCAAAATAATCTTTCCAACAACATTAGGCTTGGGTCATGGAACTACAAGGCATGTTGTTTAATGTGAAAGAGGATATGACTTGGAGACAGAAAGATATGTCCATGAGGCTTTCTTTCTGCCTCAGGCATATCATGATCCCTGGTCTTACAGAGAGTAGTCTATGACTGCAGATGTGACTGTGGGCATTTGTTGGACTCCTTCATCATCACAACATTTGGAGAGAGAGGCCAAAGGTGTAAGTAAGTCGGTATTTTTTTGCAAAAGGTTATTTCTTTGCTATTAAAAAGTTGTCACAGCAGCCCTCACTCTACTATTAATGTTTTCTAAGAGATCCTCAGCCCACAGAAGTCCCATTCTTTTAGTGTTGTGATGAGTGCAGTGCTTAAGAAAGGCTCTACAAAATAGGATGGATCACTTCAAGGATGAAGCACTGTCGATACCAGACACAGCACAGAAAACCTGCAGAGGTATTTTTGAGGAGAGTGAGGAACTAGACAGTCAAGACATATAGCTGGAAGAGAACAGGAATGAGTGTGAAGGGACAGAAATAAAGCAGTGAACAGAACCTGACCTTCGTTTGGGAAAGGGAGTCTCTGGCTGTAGTCTGCAATGAGCAATGTGTGCACGCAGGCAAGTGAGAACGTAAATACATGTATGCAATTAACTTTGATTTATTTCTGTAAGTTTGATTCCATTCTTTCTGTTTCTTTTCAAATGTGACTGAAGCTATTTAACTCTGATTAATTCACACCCCTTATGAGTTGTTTTCTTTGATATACTCCAGCACTGTACAACCTTTCTTGATGCAGACTTGCTGCCACTGGGATGAATTCCTCCCTGCTGTGTAGCGTGACCCATTTGTTCTCTTCAGTGGCACTGAAATGAGGTTCTGCATTTGCTGTGAATCAGATCTGGAGGATTATTTCAGTGTCATGTTGGGTTTTGCTACTTTGGTAGTATCAGAAATTATACAAGGTCCCTTCAGCATGAAAAAGAGTCATGTCACAGAATCTCTTTCTGGACAGTTGTGACTGCAGGGTCCCCAGAACTTCAGTTTGGACTTGGTCCTATGTAAATCTCAGTAAAATGTGACTCGTTTTTTTGCTGACATTTCAAGGGATTCAAGGGGTAGCAATCCTCTTAACTTGTCAGTACACACTTCTTCGTTCAAAGGGTTAGAAGAATGATGTGAACATATTATTGGTCCTTCCTTCCTTAAATATCTTCTTTGCTTTTTGTTCAACACCCCTAATAACTTATGTACACACATTTCTTTGCTGAATGAGGTTAGTTGTCATATCTCTGCCACGTGAATGGAACTGGAGAACCAAAATCCTTATTCCACCATTTTGTGACAGCTTGGGCACATGAAGGAAATATATTTCTCATGCATTACAGTTAACCAGCAATTCTCAGCATCTGTTTGCTTCACTAACTAGAAAATATAGATGGTGTTTATTCTTGTGGGCAATGTGACGGCATGACAAAATACTGCTGATAGATCTGGTAATGAAGACAGCGCATCGGTGTGCACATCTCCAGTAGCCATGCCTTCCTTTTCTTCTTACCAGAGAAGCAGCTCTTTTTTTTTTTTGCTCCACTCTTAAAAAGAAACACTGAAGCTCGTGGAGGTGGAAAAGATTTTTTTCTACCCATTGGCTGTTGTCTAGGAACAGCGGATCTACTAGTGGTGAAAAATGCCTGCGCACTCAATGGCGTAAGTTTCTACAAGAAGCATGCGGTAGTGCCAGATGTGATACCTGTATTTCTAGGCTTTCTCTGCCTATAGATGAGCAATTGGAGAGCCCTGTCTCATTTTCCCTGCCACTGACTCTGCACAGTGCACATGCTTATGTGTGCCAGAGAGGGATACTAAATGTAGGGCTTTCCAAGCAGGCAAGCAATAGCTTATTGCGGGTGACTTAGAGACTGCTTCACCTGGATAGGGGTGGTTTGGGAGTGCAGTGCTTTATTTCAGTGGCATATTTTTCTTGTTTTGTTTTGCAGAAGGAACACTGATCCTACCTTTGGTTTGTTTGTTTGTTTGTATTTTCCCCTCCAGACAGCCCATTGCTGACCCTGCTACTGTGATACTGCTGTTTTGCAAAGCTGGAGTCCACACGCATGTAGGGGCGGGGGTTGTGACTCTGGCAGTTTGTCCTTCCCCTCTAGATGTGACTGTTCTGCTAGCTTTCCCTTCTTTATTCCTTTCATTTAGTTCACTGTGGGAGTTGGCTTGGGGTGTTTTCCTTTTGGTTTCTTGTTTTGATCCTGGAAGGTTAGCCACGCAATTTGGTTTCTTCTGTGCCAACCAACTTTAGTAGCAGAGCTCTTAAAAAACTTGAAAGCTGTATCCCTCCATCTTGTCCTACTTCTTCTCTATATGCTACTGCTTCCAATTAAGCCACATTTACAGAACTGCTTCACCCATTTGGACATCAGGAAGGGAAGCTCTGAAATGAAGAATAACCTCATTTCCGCTAGGTCCTTCAGTGCAGTTGAAACAAAGCTAATTGAAATCGTAGTCCAATTTCTGTTGAGATGGATGGGCTCTTTCTGAAATTGGGTTTGTTTCTGATTTCATCCTTTCTCTTGTTTTCTTTCAAAAAAGCAAACCAAAAAACACAAAACACCAAAACAACAACGACAAAAAAAAAAAAAAATGAAGACAAAGCCAAACTATTTTTAAGAGCTCTGAATAAAACTGCTTTGCCAACAGGGATTGGGTGGGAATGACTCTGATTTTCTCTTGTGCCCGGCAGCGAAAGGGTTAATGCCTGCTTTTCTCTTTGGTATCTGTTAGTTGCAGCCCATGTTGTGATCAGTCCACGTCCATGTGCGTTTTGTTCCCAAATTAATGCCGGTTAATTGACAATACATAAGCAAGCCTTAACCATGACCGTTGTTTCCCATCTTCCTCAGGACACCCGACCTGCCTGCAGTTCACCACAAACATGACTGAGGCTGTTAAAACCTATCAGTGGCAGTGCATTGAGTGCAAATCCTGCAGCCTTTGTGGCACCTCCGAGAATGATGTGAGTTGATTTACCTTTTCACGCCAATAAGTGTCACTGCAAGCTGCTGTCATGTCTGCCTTGAGAAGCATGTGGCAGTGGTGTGGGTCCTGGCTTTTCTGCTGCTTCCATACATCTCCTAGGATGGCCCACCCCTGGGAGCAGAGCTGGGCACTTCCCAGTGACCTGTTCAGCTGCTCATCTCTGATGAAGTTATCATGGGTATTACATAGGGCCACCTGAGATGCTGATATGCTTATTCAATAGAAATTAACATTGCGGCAGGGAGCTGCAAACGAGTGGTATCTCCAACATTGTAATCAGGAGTAGATCTGAATGGATGATAACCCCAGAGATGGCAGGTATGTTTCTTCTGTCTCTGATTTTACTTTCTTGGTTCAATTTTAAGATTTTAATTATAAAACTTGGGAATGGAAACATTTGGATTGTGATGGCTAAGCCTCTCTCTATACACCTAACTACCTATTCCAGGGATTTCCAAATGATCCAGAGTCTGCAGCTGAACAGCTGAACTGTGTTTTGTTTTGTTTTGTTTTTTTTTCCTGATGCTAAGAATTCTTGATAATCTGTGAGAAACTTGGAGAATATAACTTGTGGCTGAAGAACTTCAGAGGCAGTAGTTCAGACTACATTCCCTATAGCGAAATGAATGCGAAGCTTGAGAATTCATTTTGCTTTAGTGGTAAATGTGGAAATCTGAGAATAGGGACTTTGTGTTTGGAGTCAGAAGATACTTCTGAGAAGGATTTTTTTCCCCATATGAGTGAAAGAGCTGCAGGCCATGAGGTAGTATTGTATTATTCCCATCTACTTCACACGGCATTTGCTACTCAGCTAATTTTGGATAACTGGCTAAGTCCAAGCTTTTGATGAAAAAGGCTTCCCCTAAAAGGATAACACCCAGAGCTTGGCCATACTAGAACCCTGCAGAGTGGGGATGCCAGTCCTCTCAGTGCAGCATATCACTGACCTAACAGCCTCTGGTCCTACATTGTGAGGCTGCCTTGGAGAGGAAGCCCTCTGGCCCTCGGGAAGATTTTCCAATTAAAAGTGGATCTGCCTTTGTGGTGAGTTAGGGCTCTTTGTGGCCTCTCAGGAATATGGTGGTTGATCTTGGGCCCACAAATGTGGTGGCTTTTACCTACCTCGTGGTCTCTTAGTCTTCATGTTGCATCTCTGTGTTCCTAGCTGAGCGCTGCTGGTTACCATGCTTATGTCTTCATCTTGGCAAGAGACTAATTTACATCATTTTCTCTCTCTCTTCTCCTCTCCTTCTCTCCCTTTTCCCCTCTGTCTCTCCAACAACCCTGCCTCAGGACCAGCTGCTCTTCTGTGATGACTGTGACCGTGGCTATCACATGTATTGCTTGAATCCACCAGTCTTTGAACCCCCCGAAGGTAACATATATCAGAAGTCTGCTTTGAAAATCACAATGAAGTCCTTGTGGAAAAGTGGTTCAGAAAGTTGGCCAGGATCATGCAGAGTTAAGGAAGCAGTAGCAAAGGAAATGCAAGCAGCACTGGGAAGAAAGCAAATGAGTAGACTTTGAGGGATGGTGTGATCTGAGATGTCCTCTGCAATCTTGTCTGATCTATCCTTCCTCTTCCTGCACACGGCTCTTCTGCAGGTTGTGGGTACCTTTGGATGTCCCAGATGGCACTGGACACCTCAGTTCAGGCAGCTGGGTTGAGCTCCTGTGAACAGTGACTTTAGACTTCCTAAGGAGTCAAGATCCCAGAGAGAAAGCACCAGATGAGAAAGTCCTCCCTGGAATAGCTGAGTCTGTTGTCAGGAGACTGCTAGGAGAAAAAGCCTTCATCCTCTGACCTGTCTGTGCCTTGGAAGGATGAGGGTTTTAAGGTCTATATTGCACTCGGTGTGCAGTTTTGTCCTCTGATGAGGATTCAGTCTGAATTTACAAGTACTGGTTATAGTTTGCTTCTTGGTTTTGGAGCAGAAGGATTAGTCCCTTAACATTACTGATTCTCCAACTTAAATTTGCAGAGAGCAGTAGAAATGGAGAAGGCGACATCTGAGTGCAATGGCTGTAGTTTACATGAGACGAGAATAATTACAATCAATCCTATCTGCAGCAGCTAAATATTTGTAACTTTGACAAATAGGAAGCTAAGGAGGGGAGAATTTTGAAGTGGTGGTAATAATTAGGTAAAGGCTGCTGTTTGACTGGGAGATGGTGTATTGGATGTGTCAAAGTATGAATCACCTATAATCAGAAATGCACATCCCAGCTGTGTTGAAACTTGTGTAGAGAGCCTACGTGCATGCCATCAAGGGCAACAGAGCTGGCTCCAAGCGCATACAGGCAATTTCAATGTCAGAAATAGCTGATATCCTATTCAAGGCAATCTTGGCATAAAGTCTGAGTATCTGGATTTGGTGTCATAAGAAGGATTTCTTCATTTGCAGGGAGTTGGAGTTGTCATTTGTGCCGGGAGCTGCTCAGAGAGAGAGCATCAGCTTTTGGCTTCCAGGCCTGAGGAGCTCCAGCAATCAAGAAACACTTTGCTCCTGTTGTTGTCATACCAGCACACAATTCCCATCCAGAACACAGAGACACAACCCACATCAAAACGAATGGACACTCACGTACAGGAAGAGGTATCTGTGGTATTCACTGTCACTGGTGCAGAACCTCCTGGGCTCTACTAGAAGGATCACGTACTTTCCCGATGCTCTGGATGAAATCTCTTCACTGCTATGCATGGTTACTGCTTACCATTGTGGGCTCACATGAATTATAGGAGGGGGTGGGTTGTTATATCATTATGAAGAAGTCAGTTTTGTGTGGCCTTGTGCTTTCCATTTAGTTTTCTTCTGAAGGAGAAATAGTAAGAAATCTCCCAAGGGCTTGTTGGTGAGTTCTTTGGTGGGAAGCAGCACCAGTTGTTACTGCCCAAAGGCTTGCCTGGAAGTCTCTTTGCTGCAACTGCTCTGAATTCTTAGGGTGGATTTGCGTTGCGTTAGTTCAGTACACCCCATGTTGTGAGCGATGTGTTGTCACCAAGAGAAGCACTGATCAGAACTGGGGGAGTGACACTTTCTCTCTTGGATCAAATGCTTTGATTTGGCAGATCTTCAGACATCTGGTTTCAGTGTTTCTGAAGGAAGAGCACTGCCAGTACGAACATACACAGACGCTTAAATGCTGCGTTTGGTATTTTTGGATATTTGGGCATACCTTCCCACTCCAGTGCTATCACACAGTTCAGATGCATCATTTTATTTTCACTGAAAAAAAGTTGTGAGTGGTTCTGCATGTAACTGACTTGCTGTCCGGCTCAGAAAACTGAACGAAAGAAAGCTGTCATTTTAAGTTGACTGTAGAAAATAGAGGTTCCAGTTTTCTGAGCAATCGACAGTAAGCCGAAAATAGGAGCAACGTTGGCATAGGGTCACATGAAGCACTTTTGATGATTTTTTTTTTTTTTTAAATTTCAAACCAAAATATTCTGCAATTGAAAGCTGAAATTTTATTTTAGGAATTGCCTAACCAGAACTTCCAGCTTTTCCAGAGTTGTACTGTTTTGATTTGTTTTGTTTTTTAATCAAAATAGCTATCAAGATTTGTTGAATTTTCAAATCGTTTTGCCCCCAAATTCTCTATAACCGCATCTTTTGCAGAAGTCTTTTCAAGCTCCGGTGAAAGGAGTCATTTACTGGAACCTAATGTGAAAGGAAAGATTTTCATAGTTATTTTAAAATTTAAATAGGAATAGTTGTACTTTGTTCAAACAAACCTCTGCATGTGAATTGGAGAAACATTAAGCGAGGGCACCGATTGAAAAAGTATTTTCACAGTTGAGTCCCTTTGATTAACTTAAGACATCACCAGGAGGACAAGTGAGTACATTACAACATTTTTACCTGATGCATCCTTTAAGGTTAAAAACATGCAACTCCCCAAACAGCCAAGTAGCCCAGAACGACCATTTTTGTGGGTGTGATTTACATTTTTTTCTATGCATAGATTAAAGCGGGATTAAGGTATACATTTATGAGAGTCCCAAGCAACACATGATTTGAGTTGCCTGTACAAGTAGGTAAGAGCACTGAAGGTTATATTTGGGATATTTATTCTGGTTGAAACTTTTCTGCAAAATGAAATGTCCCTGAAAGGACACGGTGAAAGCGTAGCAGTGAACTAATTTTTCTTTTTTCTCCTGCTAATTACACTTAGTTAGAATGAACTGTACTGACCTAACGCACTTTCCCTCGTTATTTAGATAGTTTGTTCACCTTTAGTGTTTTGTTCAGCTTACAGCAGTCGTGCCAGGTGTTGGATTCTCCCATGTGCTCTCATAACATCGTCTCAGACTGCAGTGGGAGTACTTTAACCTGTTAGAAAAGGGGTTTAGGAAGTGATTATCCTAGTTGTATTGGACCAAATTCCTCCAGGAGCGGCCGCAATGGCTACCTGTGACATTCATTCTATACATTAACTTTCTGTGTGACAGTCCTGGGCGAGCCAAGAGTGTAAAGATATTTGGGCATCAGGTGTAGGACCTACCTGCATGAGGTGTCTGGTACCTCTCTGGACAAGGCTATAGAACAAATGTCAAGCGAAGCTTCTTCCACCCGGTCCAAGGAACTGCTCACTCCTGTGGTCCCATTCTCACTGCTGAGCTGCTGTCACCCAGTCTGATGGCTGGCCCTGAGGACATGTCCTGGTGGTAGTGTGTGATTCTGGATGCAGGGCAGCATGGAGTAAGCCATGTACAGGGGGATCTGCCCTGAGCCTGGGGAGCACCTGATGGACACAGCTCCTCTGCAGGAGCTTTGGCACCTATCTGATCTGCTGATCTGACACTTTGGGACCACTGCACAGTTCATGCTGCTGCTCCGATTAGAGGGCAAGCGTGTGCTCGGCAGAGACGCTGCTTGACTGTATCATATAAAATGAGTCGAGTGGCAAGAGAGACAGGAACTGGGAGTGTGAGTGCTGGATGGAAATTCTGTGATGGAGCTGATGATGGGAGCAGCAGAGGTGGCTTCTGGTGTTCAAGTTGATGCTCAGCTGCCTGGGCTGCTGGGCTTAGTGAGCTCCATTACAGTGAGTTGTTGCCTTCACATTTGCTAGTATTTGTGTTGACCTTGGGATGGAAGTAGAAAAATACATACTGCTTTAGCCTACGTTTAGGCATACAGCAGTGGCTTTGTATCTAAGCACCTGGTAGTCCTTTGTGTGATGTTGGTGGGAGCGACTGGTGCAGAAAGTCAGTGTTCTGTCCCTGAAATGGAGACACTGACCGACAAACTGTGCTTTTCATGCACACCTGCTCTCCTGTTTTGCAATTTTATCCATACCGTGGCCCACTTTTTTTCTCCCACACCACTGTTAATGTTATCTTTCATGTTTGTAAATATTTCTCGGTGGCAATGCTGAAGTTTCGCCATTAACAAGGTATGATGGAAGGATGGATTGCTAGATCTTCTGCAGCACAATATTGTCAGAGCTCAGTGAAAGAGGGAACTTATCCATGGTGATCTCTTCAGCTCCATGCTGTAACGTAGCCAGGAAGCATGAGATAACTCTCAGCAGTAAATGAGATGCCAGCTGTCCCATGCTGAGGGCATCCTCCAGCTGCACACTCCCTACTTCTTGAGCTCCCTCCTAGAAAGGAGGCTGGTAAATTCCTCCCAGGGATGTTGTTAGCATGCGTTCAGAACTGTACATATGGGTGCACTTCAGAAATAGTAATCAAGCTCCCAAGTATTCGATGCTGCACCTGCTTTACCAAGATGTGGGGAGGTGATATCACAGTCAAGAAGTTCAGAACCTCAGAGAACCACATCACTGCCATCAGAATACCGCCAGGACACCGTTCCTATATGGCCATTGGGGTGAACTGCTTTGGCAAAACCAGACACATCCTGGACTAGCATGTGACTGATGTGGTGTGAGCAGCAAGCAGTCTGAGGACCCTAGCTCCATGAGCTTCTCTTTCTTCTTGAGGCAGGACATGCAACACTGCCCATGGAGCAAATGGCTTTTGCTGAAAGTGGCAGAGTGTGGTGGGTTAGGCAGGTGGTTCCGTTCAGCTTTATAAAATGAACCAATTCATTAGGTAAATGTTTGAGGTGCAGTGGGCAGGGCAGCAAGGGGACATTTCACCTGAGAGCTAGCAAAGCCGAGTGGGCAGGGAAAGCTGCTAGACAAGGGCATGCTGGATTTCCATTTAATCAGGCAATCTGAACTGAGACAAAATTCAAGGTGCTGCGCTCCTTATCTGCTCTGGATACAGCTGGAATATCTCATTTTTGCTTGTCTGGTTTTTAACCAGTGATGGACTTGGTAAATCATCCCTGTTCCTGCTCTCCTGCACAGTAGGATTCACACTCTGTGCGAGAGCTTGTTGCTAGTCCTTGAGGAGATCAAGCTCTGACGTGTTTTGAAGCTCTCTGTGTAGGCAAGGCAAGCTGTATATTAGCACAAATTAGGACAGACGGCAGTAGATTCTGCATCCCTCGAAGTCTTCAAATGGAGTTTGGGACTGTTCCCTAGAGACGTATTTTAATTAAACACAATTTTAGTTAAACATAGGAATGTCAGAATAAAGAAAGTTTGTGCTGTAGAGGAAGCTAGACTAGATGATATAATTGTTCTTCCTGTCCTTACTATAAAAACAGATGTTTACTGGTCAAGGGGGTGTATTTGAGTAAAGCTGTCTCTGGATAACAGACTTAAAATATGTTAGTCTAGCATATTCATGAAATCCTTCTCATTTTAACCCATTTTGGGTGACCTAAAAAAAAGTCACTTAGAGAAAATCAACTTTATGGATGCAGTAAATAGTGCCATACATCTGTCATGGCCACAATGGCAGCTGCGTTGGTGCCAGCTATGACAGGCTTTTCCACGGAATGAACAACTCAGACTGCATTGTGTGAAACTGTCGCTTGGTTCTGGCCTTCCCCCATAGATATGTGTGCAGGACTGCCCCATGTGTGCCCGTGGTGGCTGGTGAGAGGAGCTGCTTTGGGGTTGCAGTGGTGGCTCTGAAGCCAGCAGACAGAGAAGGTCACCATCTTTGGATTGAATCTGCAGCATCTGAGCAAAAGCACACCTTAGGCCAGTCCTTGAGCTAGGAAAGCCACTGTTAAGTGTGTTTTGAAGCTGACGTTACTCTAAATAACTTTGAAATTGTATTCCTCACCTTCCTTTAAAAGAGGCTCAGTAAATTCTGCCCCAAAGGAAGAACCTCCTACACCGTTCTGCATTGTGGGGCTGTTGTGTGTTCTGCACACCAACACATGTGGTCTGTCAGGGGTCGCTGGGGAGAGGGGAGAGTGTGGGGGCAGAAAGGAGTGTTAATTAAGCTTGTCACTGCTGGAGGGGTTGTATGCATTGTGCACAAGGAAATTCCAGGTAGAGCTGGGTGTGCTTTTTCTGTGTAGTATAAATTTATTAAAAGAAAAAAAAAAGAACTGCTTTTGAGGGAACCAGCGTTATTCACATATCCATATGTAGTCTGGCATGTCCCTTCATACAAAAAAAAAAAGGGGGGGGGGAGTAGCTATCAGAAAATTTGAAACTGTTTCAGAATGAAGGGGACCAGCAGGCAGGGCTGTCACCAGTATGGACCTGGTGTCTCTGGGTGGAGTTGGGAAGTGCAGGGCTTGTTTCTGTGTAGAACAAGGTTTGCAGCTCTCCTCTGGGTGGAGGAGCAGGGCTGAAAGTCCTGCCTTCCACCTGCACTGCTGGAGAGGCTGGGGAGTCTCACCTTCACCCACATCAAAGCACTCAGCAGAGTGTCTGCAGGAAAGGCAAACAGCAGCCACACTGCGGGGACAGAGAGCGAAGGAACTTGGTGGGGCTTACTCCTTTCTTTCATAAATGTTAGCGAGAACATCAGGTGTTTTGCTGATGGGGACTCAAGCCAATACCTTATTAATGTTTGCAATACATTTCTGCTACACTGAGTGAAAATACAAAGTATTATTACTGCATTCACCTGTACGTTTAGAATAAACATAGTTACTGTTATTTTGAAATGAGGAAACTACAATTTCCAGATCAGCTTGCCCCCTGCGCATGCATAAAGTTAACAATGAAGCCCTTTATGCTGATTTTTCAGGTACTGATATTTTCTTTTCAGACCATAAATTTCACTTCCACAGTGCATCAGGAAATGTTCCCTCTCTCCCCATTTCTCAGGAGCCAGGGCAAGAGAAGGGCAGCTTTGAGTCTTCATATTCTGAGTGATGAGCTACAAGTCAATTTCATGGTAATCTCTTCTCCGCATCTTGAAGGAATGGCCTGGTTGGCTGGGAGAGAGCTCTTCCTTTGGCGGTCTAGAAGGGTCTTTGCTAGCATCTGTCTCACCTGTGCACGAGATATCTTAGTCTGGGGTTTTGTCCTCTTGGAGGGGACACCTTCTGCTGTTGCTGTATCAATCTTTGGAAGTGCTAATTCTCATCAGAGAACCATGTACTTACAATCTTGAAAATCAGGATAAGGATTTCCTTAAATTCCTCAGGATTTTAACGGGATGCATGCCAGAAAGGCAGACCGCCACCACCACCATCTCAAGAACCGTGCTGGAGCACATGTGTCAGGTCACAGCCCAGGTGCCAGGTAAGGGCTACATTTTGATGTCCACTATGTGCAGTGCAGATTTTGCCAGCAACCTTAATTGGGAAGTAGCTGCTCAAAATCAAAGGAAAAGATGTGGATGTTGTGCCCAATATACCCTTCTTTCCTAGACTTCTTAGGAATATAATACAAGGGAAGTGCCCCTGCATCCTTTTGGGGGGGCTATAATAAGTGCACGAGGAATTTCCATGTTCCCTCTTTTGAGCTTCATTATGGAATATCCTTCGTTGTTCATCCTAGTGTTTTTCTTCTCCTAAATATATTCCTGGATTTCAGAGAAAGTGTGTACCAAAGCTGATCTGAAGGGTCTAGAACGACTCAGAAATAGAGAGAGGTTCAGGCTAAACCACCAACTTTCACCTCTCCCTTTAGAAGTGTTCAGCAAACCCTTGATCATTGCAGGGAATCAAACTCACATGCTGACTGAATCCCAATTCTGCATTAAGGTCACACAACCATTCTTTTAGACTCTTTTGTAGTCATAAAATGTTCTTTAAAAATGCAGGAAGAAATGTTCCATCTTTACCTTGATGGCATTGCCTTTTTGTGCTGCAGCAGAGATCAACAGCCCTCCCTCCAGTTTATTCTGACTTTCTTCCAGCACCATAGCCTGGGTCAGCAGTAATGGGGACAGGTCCAGGAATAATCTGTCTCGTTGAATTGCGGATGTAAGAGAGATTCAAAAGCATTCAAGTAAATTGTCATCTGTGCTGATAGTCAGATCACCTAAGAATCAGAAGTTTCTGTACATGTTAAACTGTTACTTCACCTGTTCCTTATCTGCCATTTCAGACACTGTTTGTTTGTTTGTTTGTTTGTTTTTCACTATAAGTGGTTGCAAAGAGAAACATCAATGAGAAGTGGGTGAATTAGGATCTTTGCTGTTGAACTTCTATTTGACAGTGGGACAACATTGTCCCCATTAATCATAAGGGAGGAAAGGAAGTAGATAAATCTGTGGCATCATAATGTGTCTCTCAGATAAAATGATATTGTCAGCTTTTTAATGCTCTTCTGAAACGCTCAAGAAATTATCTCAAAACAGTGGCAACCACATGAATACATTGATAGAGCCTTGCTGTGTGATGCTATAGTATTTAATTTTAATGAGGAGGAGATTTTAAGTTGTACATATTGGCACCATATTTGTACACCATACTTATGTTATTTACCATAAACATGGCTCACCTACCAGGAATTGATCCAAAAATTGATCATAAAGCAGGTGTTACTGACTTTGAAACAGAAGAAGGAGGAGGGAGAAATGCCAAAGGTATGTCAACATTCTAACAAAATGAGGCAAAAATTACCCCTTATAGTATAATCACTGTCATATATGGACCATGATTTATTGACACATGAAAAGGTACAAATTCATTAAAGATAGACCAACTTCTCAGCTGCTCTCAGTCAACGTTCTTTGATTGACTTCAAGCCTGGAGGCTGGTCAGGTGTCTTCAGAAGGCTCAGCCTAAGTAGTATGAGTCCTTAGTCTTTGTTTAAAAACATGCAGTTCTTACTGGTTAAGTACACCCAACACATGCAAGAAAATAGGTGTTTCAGCCCCAGATGAATCTGGTCTGGTTCTGGTTCAGTCTGGTTCTGGTGATGCTATGTCATAGGCTTCAAAGTGAAGTGAGACATCTCAGCAGACATTACAGAACAGTCAGCAACCAGCCTGAATTTCTCCCTGACTTGATGGAGTTTGGACTTGATGGAGTTTGGACTTGATTGTTCAGTTTCCAGTGTACTACATTTTGATTTTCTGTGAACAACTTCTTCCTGCAGTACATGTTTTTCTACTGCATCAGACCTCACTTCACTCAGCTCTGAGCTCACCTCCGTGCCCCATTTCTAATCTGTTCCAGTCTTTTTGTTCTCTCTCTCTCCTCACGTGGAAATCCAGCCCACGTTGTTAGCATCTGTCCCTGGAGCCTGTCCTCTTCAGCTCCGTTTGCTCTGAGGCTGAAGGGGAGTTGGCACTACTAGGATATGCCATAGATTTACCACGTGGGACACAACCTCCTAAGCACGACTTCCCTCCTGGCTGTACAATGTAGCATGGTCCGTGCTTTTAGCCACTCCATGAGTGGTCTGTAGCAACTTTGTGGCCACTGCTGGTCTGGGGGGAGCTTGTTTGGCAGCCCTGGGAGCCACGTGGCCTCACTGCCAGCACACGTGCCTGCCTTCCCCACTACTCCAGCTGGGGATGTGGTCAGGCTGCTGGCACATGAGATCACATCCAGCACGGCTACTCCCTGGAAGCCAAAGTGTTGCTTAGTAACCCACTCATGGAAGTACCAGAAGCATTTTTCAATCTGTCACGTCTGTGAAAAACAGTGCCTTCTTGATTTAGAGGCATTCTGCTGTGTGTAGCAGGGCTGTGCTCCATTACCTTGCATCCAGTGCTATCTGCAAAGAGGGAGCGAACCTCCCTGTCTTGGAGGGGCTGGGAGGAAAAAGCCACAGAAAGGATTTGACCAGAATTACGTGTGAAGCCTTTAGTCAGTTCTCCTGACATCCAGACCTCGTCTTAACTCCCTTCCTGTGGGAGATATTCTCTCCTTATGGAAGTGCACTCCAGGGTCCTATAGCAATTGGCCAAACAGGACCCTGCAGCACCTTCATCTATTATGAGACATTACTGCAATAAAACATGGTGTGTCATACAGAAACTGGATGAGGTATTGCAATATTTATGTTGTAAGCCTCAGTGTCACGGACAATTGCTACAGAATAATGTATGTCTTTTTTTAATGCGGTGGAGTCATAGCAGCTTCACAAGAGCACATGGAGCACAGACCATCTGGGATTACATGGTTTCCTCAGTTATTTTCAAATTATTGTGTTATCGAGAATTAAATGAAAAACATCCTCTCATTTAAAAATAGACTGTTAAGGGCATTTAGGTTACTTCCCTTCTTTTAAGATTAATTCAATTTGGGGGCAAAATATCCAAGAACTGTGTTCTGACTTGAAAGACGCTCCTTTATCTGGTTCTGGTTTATCCTTAAAAATGGCTTCAAGAAATAACTGGAGGCCTTTTTTTTTTTTTTTTTTTTTCTTTCTTTCTTTCTTTCTTGTGATACCTTACTGATTTTTGCTATCAAATCTCCTCAGGAAAAAGGTATTTATAGAATGTCTAGCTTTGTGTTCTGGTGTCCAGCTGGGCTCTTCCCATCCTGCTTCTTGTCACAGTGAGTGGAGTCATGGTCTGTATCAGGACACTGTGTAACCCATTTCTATCTGTGTTCCTGAAAGCCCTCTGCAAAAACTGAAGGTGTTATAGGAACGTCATTGGAGGTCCAAAGTGACCTGAAGATTGGGTTGTCCGACAAGTGTTCCTGAGAGGCTCTTTCAGTCTTCAGGGATCCTCTTACCCATGAACACGGCACAACTGGGGTATGTCATAGATTTACCAAGTGGGATGTGACTCTTATCCATTCTCAGTACTGTGGTGATGAAGGTTTCAAGGTTTGTTTCCTGTGCGAATCCCTTTCAACAAAGGGTCAGTGACACGCACAACAGCCATGGTCTAAAACTTAGTGCAGAATGAAGATGGAAAAAACGTCCTGCAACATGAGAAGATCCCAATTTGATTTCTGAAGAATTTCTGAGGAAGGAAGTGCATTCCTATTGTCCTTACTAGTCTAATAGTTAAGTTTGGCTACGGAATACAATCTCTTTCTGTTTTAGTTCACATGTAATTTAAGAAATAAATACACAAAGTGGTCAAAACAATTCCTGATGTCTGGTGTGTCACCGGTGTGAGAGCGATTGAATACCCTGGGGGTCCTTGAACAGAAATGTCTGTCGCACACAAATGTTCAGAAAGATCTGGCTTCTCTGGACGGCAGGGAGTGATTTTAGCAGGGGAGTGAAAGGCTGTTGAAGGAGGCCTGATTTACATTTTAATTCTTAAGCTGGTGGTGCCAGCTCAGGATTGATGGAAATCTTGCCCTCGTGATGCTATGCTCTGTGGAGGGACGATTCAGAGAAGCACTAAGTGTACAATGCATTGTTTGTTTGAGAAGTAGCAGGGTATCTATTTCCAGTCTTCTAATACCTTGACCTTGGAGTTTGTTCGTAATTAAATAGTCTTGTCTAACCAGCTAGCCATTGAAGCAAAAGAGCTGTTGTTATAAAGAGAGCGCGCGAGGGAAGAGCAGGCAGACCAGGTAACTTCTAGGCCATATTGAGAGAGCACAATGATTCCCTGCAGACATAGCACCTCTTTCTTCTGCATGGTCTGCAAGATAAAACGATTTAAGCTGAGACACGTTTTAGAGCACCTGAGTTAGTTGGCTACGTAACAGGAGCTGTTATATTAATGTCCATTCCTGCTGTTTAGTGTTTGAGGTTTTTATCTGTTAGTATACTCGAAGCCTTCTTTTAAATATTGGAAATGCTCTAGGTTATCTCCATCTCACCTAACTGGGATCTGCTTTCCTTTATGGGAGGAACAAGGTGGGGGCTGGAACGTGCTCTGTCTCCTGGCTGTACATACCCCTACCCATACATGATGAATATGACACACGTGTATGTTGAGTGACTGCATCATAGTGACTTTTGTAATGCATTGACTGTGGTGTCAAGATAATATGGCTGGAGAAAACTAGGAATAATTCACTTGATATGAATAGAAAATCAGTTAGTGAAAAGGCAGTACAGCTGAAATTTTCTAACTCTGAACCACCATCATGTCTTCTCGATATACCATCTCTGTGTCACCTGAATAGATCTTTGTCCTTTCTGCTGCATTAAAAGAAATTGACTTCGGTGTCTTTGCTCCAAGCTGGAGTCACCAGCGTTCAGTCTTTTTGTAATGTGCTGATGAATTGAGAAGCCAGCCTTGACAAGGGCTTGCCAACTTCCATAGCTTCCCACCAGAATAATCTAATACCAGTCAGCGAATAGAGGGGAGGGGTTCTGGGATGCTGCTGACTGAAGTGTGCCATTAAAGTATGGGTCTTCAGGGCAATAGTGACAAGGAGATTTTATATCAATGCTTGTGAGAAAAATCTGGCAGTCTCAGATGAAGCTGGTTGTCCTGTTTGTCACACAGTAAGCACAGATGCAAGCCAGAACGACTGAGTGAGAAAATAAGGCTTTCTGTCTGACAAATACTCCAGATATCACTCTTGCTTATGAGAAAAAAAGCCTTCTGTGACTGATGCTGGGGTGGCAAGGAGGTGGGTTCGTAGGGTTAGAGAGACACGTCACCATAGCACACTTGTCACAATGTCTTCAATCATGTAAATGTACAAGAATAGGATAAAAATGCTTGTCATTTCATTCAGATTGCTTTTCAGCTAAGTACACTACCTCCAGGTCACCTGTTGCTACCCCAGTGAGGCCTCATTGGGGTTCATGCTATGCTACTTGGTATTCATTTTTGGTGACCACAGGCTAAGGTTACAGGTTTAGGAACCAGTACATAATCATAAGGACAGCTTCTTGTGTTATTTTTCTCTTTCCCTCCTTTGTAAAGTGTGAACCTTTCTTTTGAAATCTGAAGTGACCGTATTGTTACAATGTGTGTATGTAGATATCTGTTTTGATATGGCTTGTGTGGAGGACCTTTGCTCCTTTTATCTCACACTCCGTTTTCTTAAGTGCTTGATAGCTTTGCAAGCCTTTTGTGAGGGTGGAGAGGTGGTGGGGTGGGCTCTTACTCTTCAGATTTGATGCTTTTTGAGGAAGATTTGCACAGCTTTCCACAGAACGACTGAGAATGCAGGGTGCTCTCAATTGTTCTTAAGCTGTCCTGATCTGATTTCTTCCAGCAGAAACAGATCCCTTTTGAAACCCTCAGAAAAATATGTTGCTCAGTGCTGTAACCAAGGAGGTCCATCACTTTGTCATGCACAGAAGCATGCATGTTGTTTCTATCCAGCCTGAAGGTGTCTATCTGAGCAGAGTGAGTCCCACTCTTCACTCATACAACTGATGATGCTCCGTGGCTAATGATGTTGCACCTGCCAAGGATCAGCCCTTCTGTGTTTTGATGGTTAGGAAACCCATGAGGGAAATCCTATGGGTGTTGGAGAGGAGAGGGCAACGTGTGGGAACCTCTCAGCTTTGCAGGATTTCTTTGGTATTCACACACATTTGCAAGAATGTATTCCAAGCATCTTGTACTGTTATTAGTAACTTGTACTGTAGTTTGTTAGCCGTGTTGACTACCTACATAACTAATATTCTGTTGAAATTTAGAAAAAGTGTAAACGATTGCAGAAAACAGGAGTTTAGAACTTGTATGTACTTTTTTTTTTCTTTTTTTTTTTCTTTTTTTTTTTTTTAATATTAAAGTACTTCAATTAAAAGTCCAAGGAAAAATGTTCCCGTATCCTTTGCTGCATGTTCAAACAGATGCGTGAAAGAGAAGGGAGAGCGCTCTTTCTGAGATCCTCCCTTCTTGCTTTGGTGCAAATAAGGTGGTCAAACTCTGTAGAGGGACTCTGCATGCTGAAGTTTATTCAGCAAAGCAGACGTCTGTCACCCAGTCCGGTATCTGTTATGGACTAATGCAGTGCCTGAGGGTGAGGGCCAGGCTGGGCAAGCCCCAAGTGTCAGAGGGAATGCTGAGCCATTGCTAAGCGGTGATTCATCGAGTGAGGAGCTACAAAAGGGCTGGCGACTGGGGGGAGTTGATGAATGAGTCCACTGTGAAGCATGTTGATGTAAAAGGAGGAAAAGTGTTCTCTTTCCTGAGTTGTTTCAGGAGTACCAGGGAGCTGTGGGTCAGGACACTGAAATAGCGGCATCAGAGGATGACTGTGCACAACTCACTGCATCCCAGAAACTCTTTGTCTTTCCCCCTTATGAAATGTGTGTATCCAAATAGTCATCTGGATCACATCGCTGTGGGATCAGAGTGCACAAACAGATCTCTACAGCGGCTTGTGATGTGGTGATCTCAGCCCAGTTCTTAGTAGCCAGATGCCCATAATACGAAAACAACCATCAAAACTGTCTCTTTCGCTGGCACTGTTTAATCAAAGGAACAATGGGGGAGAATGGCAGTCCTGTGCCTACAAAGAGCCCTTCAATGTCAAATTTGCCATACAGTAGAGTAGCATTCACCTCTGTGGCACAGACCACAGCCACTCCAGAGAGGAACAAAAGCTCTCAGACAGCACGCAATTAATCGGGCATCTATTAAAGCAAGCTTGGGTAATTCTGAAGGAACGCAACAGATTTCTGCTTTATATTATTCTAAGCACTATTTTTTAACTCTACGCGGTACACACAGCTCAAAGTAAGAAACAGGAGCCTGTGCTTCTGACAGCTGTTTTCTTCCAAGTCGCTGTTTTACCTCCCTGGCATCTCATAATCCCAAGACAAAAAACGAGTAAAGCACAGCAAAGGAAGAACGTTAAAATGCTGATGACTTTCCTGCTGCCCACAGCCATGAGCAGGTGCCCAGTGCAGAGCAAACAATTAGTTCCATGGCCAAGGGCACTAATGAAAGCTGGTTTCCTATGGATTTATGACAACACGTTGCCTTGGTGCCAGAGACTTGAGGAGTTGGACTTTGTTAATATCTTGAATCCAGATGAGGATTTTATCAGCAATTGGCTCTGGAATGGTTTAATGAACTCTGAAGCAGTGATAAATGTAGAAAAAAAAGATTAATTGCACATGAGAGACTGAATTTAGTGGAATTTCAAAGATAGTGTAGAAAAACTGATGGAAGCAAATGTGTCTTGTCTGCTAAGTTCTAAAAATGGGATTAGTGCTGTTTGTATTTCTGTGCTGTCTGTCCACGCTTACTTAAAACTTTTTCCAGTGTAACTATTTTGAATAGCAGTGTAATTAATTGCCACTATAATATTTCCAATAAAAGGCATGGAGTAGTTGCAGCAGTGAAGTATAAAGGTGTAAATAAACAGCATGTTTTAGCAAATGAGGAAAATGTCCCAGGTAGGATTTCTTTTAAAGCTATTTAGAAATGATGTGGAAAAAGAGGACAAAAAGTGAGGTGAGAAGTTTACTGAGAATGAAAAACTGTTCCGGGCAGTCAAAACAGGAGTTGGTTGTGAAGTGTTGCAGAAGTTTTTCACGCTTATGAATGACTGTGTTGTAAAATAGCAGATGGAATCTACTGTTGATAAATGCACAGTAATGCTTCTGGGGAAAAAAAACCCACCCTAATTATACATGCATAATGAGGGGCTCTAGATCAGCCATCACTGCACAGGAAAATGATCTGAGCAGCATCGCTAATTTTGAGAGAAAATGACAGGTCAAGTCTGAGCAGGTGTCAAAAAAGCATGTAAAATATTAGGAATTGCTGGGTGTGGAGAAAGAAAATGAGAAAACAGAAAACGTCGTTAGATCCCTGCAGAAATCCAGGGTGCGGTCCTGGTCTAGGAAGTGCCTGCAGCACTGGTTCCTCCTCCACGGCCCTACCCTCCCATCCGCACAGCCCAGCACAAACGTATCCAAAAAACCTTTAGGTGAGTTCAGAGAGGCACAGGGGACCAGCAGGAAGCCTTGGAGCAATGGGACAGCTTCCATATGAGGAGAGAATATGCAGCGGGACTCCTGGCAGGCCGTGAGATGGCAAAGCAGGAGAGCCAGGTCTGCGGGTTCGCCAGGAGCCAACCACCACAACCAGCTGCACGGCTGGGCCCGGGAGCACCAGGCTGAGTGCACACAACCCAGCGATGAGGTATGTGCTCTAAATCACCTTCCTTCGCATGTTTTTTTTTGCCTCCAATATCCTTTCAGAGGTCGTGGTTAGGGAAAGTGAATCCCAGTGACATCCGGTGTTACTCTGGTTCTCACCTCTTATATTGACAGAGCTGTTTCCATCCCTGGATATCTTTCCTACCTTTTTGGTTTGTGCCCATACTGGGGGAGGAAGATCTTTGCAACACTTTCACCATACTTGATCAAGTGATGCTGTGACTGCTTTTTTAATATGGCAGAGCTGATAAAGGTTTATCAAACGGCTTGCAGTTGAAGCTTTCAGCATTAGTCTGGCACCAAAACTGTACGAAATGATAGGGTCAAACTCAGCAAACCACAGCTAAATTCAGGGGGTGGAAACCACATAAGTCAAGGGCGAAACTCACATCCCCTTTGTGTGGGACTGGGTTTATCGCTACATGTAGGAGTTTCCCAAGAAGTTACGAGGGTGACGGCAAAGATTGAAGCAGACCTTTCACAACAGTCAAAATTGATTTAATGGCTTTATATTTTGTGCTCCCAAAAGGCCCTAGCGTGACTATGTTTTGATAGTGCAATAGCTCGCAGCTTTGCCATCTCTGCTTCAGTAATTTGTGTGCTCACCTTATTCCTGGGAAACAAGAATCCTCACGAAGGGAAGCAGCCTCCTCCCCGGGGCTGCCTGCCTAGTGCTGAGCAGCAGAAAGCCCTGTCAGTCTCTTTGAGAAGCTACAGAGAACAGAAGTACCTCCCCGGCAGCCTGACCTTGGCAAGGAGACCAGGGACTCGACATTCGCGACAGGCAGCAGCTCTCTTTAACAAATATTTCACGGCAGAGAGCTGCAGACTTGGGGAGAAAATGGAGGGCAGGGTTCAGCCAGTGACGCAAGGTGATGTGACCGGACCTTGTCTAGCAGGGCTGGAGGCCACCTAATTGGCATTCCTGCGCCATGCTTGTGGAGAGCATTCTCAAGTCCTCTGGGAACACAAAAATAATTAAAAGGCCCCTCAGCACACAGTGTTGCTAATGGGCTATTGCCTGCCATGTGATGTTTTTGTGCTCAATTAGAGCTGAGCAACACAGACTGCTAAAAATTCACGTCTCCCTCTGAGAGACACCTGGGTGGACCAAATCTCCTCTTCGGATGCACAGCGGCCCTCCTTGCACATCATTGCCCCGCGGCGTTCACGATAAGGAGCTGAAGGAAGAAGCGACAGCGAAGCTTCGTGCAGCAAAGTACACACTGCTTTGTTTGCTGCTCAGCAGCAGGAGCTCCAGCACGGGCAGCCTGAGCATTCAGCTCAGAGCAGCCATCCTGGCGTGCCCTCAGCACTGCCGTGGTGACCTTGGGCTGCAGAATGACTGTGCATATGGCGTGAAGCAGAGGCCCTGGACTTCTTCCAGGCAAGCACTCGCTAGTGCACAGCACGTCTGTGTGGCTGCTGGCTGCTCCCAGCGCAGTGCATGCTCAGCCAGCGCCAGCTGCGGCCGCCTGGCACAGAGCCTCCACAGACCCCCTCCCTTGCCCCCAGCCTTTGTGCTCCACACAGACCCTGTATGAGGTGATGCTGAGAGACCTATCAACACCTTCCATGTTTTATCAAGAGAGATCCGGCCACCTAAAGACAGTTTCTCTCTGCAACCTCAGCTGTGCTGTACGCCCAGGCCCTCTCCCGTTTAACAGCCCCCCCGTGCCAGCTCGGTGCCCGGTGCCTGCTTTCCCACAGCCATGATGCACCCTGCAAACCATCCGTGGTACTTCATTTGGTCCCAAACAATTCGTCTCTGAGGTACAGTTGGTTGAGTATTCATGGGCTAAACTTTAGGTAATTAGCATTGTTAATGTTCTCTGTGCGATATTACAGCTGTGGGCCTCATTAAAACATCCTCTTGGGAGAAGCCAGGCAAAGAGTCAGGTGTCAGCCGTGCTTCGTGTGGAAAAGCCCGCCTGCTATTCGGGAGTGTTGTTTGTTAAACACAGGACAGGAGGCCCCCAGGTCACCTTCCTGCAGCACAGCCACGAACAAAGCCGATCGTCCCACCCTACCTCCATTCTCTATGCAAGGAATGGGTGAGGTGAGCACATGGCAGCCATTACCACTCCAGGCAGTGCCCCCAGCAAGAGGCCGGGAGGAGTCTGCATAACTCAGGCAGGGAGAGCTTCAAGGATGGGCTCTGCATTTGCTCTTTTTGCGACCTTTCTGAGTCCTTTTCCCCAGGCTGGCAGCAGCTGGTCAGGCAATTATTTATGAACAAGAGTGGAGCTTTTCCAGCTGAAGGTGGTTGCTGTGTGCAGATGCCAATGCAACACATGGGCACATCCAAGCTGTTTGCGGGCTCTGAGCTCCGACAGAGAAGTATGTTAACAGATACAGACACACATGTGATTGTCATCTTGCCATCCTCTGAAACCAATAGCTTCAGCTTCTGGGTAAGTTTTTCCAGCAACTGTTATTTTTTCTGCTATTTCTTGGTGTGTTCTGGGGGCTGCTCAGATGGCTGACATCTCTTCCTTCCTTTTCATGTTAGCTAGTTCCTCCCTTTCCACAGATCTTTTTGCTGGTGGGAGCAGTAGGTTAGTGGCTGTAAGAGCAAAGGAATGCAGAGACCCCATGGTGGTACTGGGTTCCTGGTGTGAAGCTGAGGGCCTGGCTGGGAATGAGGGATGGTAATGGGTGAGTGGGAGGAAGCCAAACACAATGGAAAGTGGGAGAGAAGGGATTGCAGGATAGGGATAGAAGATTACCTGACTGCAGGGAGATTATTTGTATAATGGGATGCTGATTTGTATTTTGGAAATTACATGCACCCACCGTGCAATGTTTCCTTGGTTTTATTGTGGTGGTAGAGGAGAGTTGGCTGCCCCCCATGCTGCTGCTACTGCCAGTGCTGAAGAAAACAGTGTCCTTCCTTCCCAGAGCTGTGCTGACAGTACTGGCTGTCAGCGCCCAAGCTCAGATTAAAACAGAACCACCTTGCTGTGTCTGTGGAGTTAAAAATTAAGAACAGGAAAGTAGGCTTTGTCTAGTGAAGAACTGGAGTAAAAAGACTGGCCTTTCTAACATGTCATTTTCAGGCTGCTGTAGCAAAGCAGGGTGAAATGGAAGGTCCCTATCTCTGGAATCAAATATGATGATAGTTAATGGCCATCTGTCTGTCTTAACAGTATTATTTAATAATTTCTCTTGCACTTCCTGTCTGTTTTTAGCCCAGCTTCCTAAGGGAAGAAGAGCAAGTGTAGCCATGAAATCATCTGGTTCCTACTAATGTTTTCTAAACTCCTTGGTCCTTTTGGCCAAGTACAACAAAACCATATGGTTGTTAAGTTTTTATAATTTTTATGAAAACACATGACGAGCAGAGCGGGGAGATGGAATAAGAAATGTCTCGTTAGTCCCTTCTGAATGAAAGGACACAGCATGACATTACACCATACTAAACACTAGGGAGCGAGAGAGAAAGATCACGATTGCCCCAGCTCAATTCAAATTTGCAATCAGAGCCTGCGACTTAAAGGCACTGGAGAATCCCAGTAAGCAATAGAAAGCCACAGAAAAAAATGCTCCATTTCATCCGCTGTTCATGGCACATCATCTCTCATGCTATGGCTGAAGGATAAAAATGTCTTCTGGAAATTTCACGGAGGACAGCGTGAGGCCAAGAGCACAGGAGGGTAAGTGTAATTACCTTGGTCAGCTCCTCTGGTAAGCGCTCAGCTGATTCAGATTGGAGTGCCTCCATTAAATCTGCAGTTTTACACCTGCCAAGAATCTGAGCCATCAAATTTGTGCTCAGAAAAATGTTTATCTCTTCTTTCACTTTTTTTTTTCAGTCCCCAGAGAGGGCAGGACTGAGAGAGAATTATTTTCCTGCTAAAGTGCTGCTAATAAAAGTGTAAGGCATCGGTAGCATTACCTGTAGCACCAGACCATCCCTTGTGCTTTTTGGAACTTTTTACATTCTCAAACTCATTTCTGTCATCCTGGACCTTCTCAGAGATGGGAGGAGTCTGGGGCAGAGGGAGGTCAGGTGGGTGCAATTTTCTCTTGGGCCTCTCCAAATATCCACAGCTTGTCCATTCTAGATGTTTCTGTTTCCAGAGGTGGTCCGTACCATGCCAGGACCTCTGTATACCTGCAGCAGACACCAAGGACAGAAGTAAGAGTGGGAATCAGGTAAGGAAAGCAATTTTGTTTCAGGAGAAATCAGAGTAGGGTGTTAAATGATGGTAGAGGCCAGAACAGTGCAATATTAACAACATCTTCACTAATAACACTAACTTTGGAGAATTGCGGGACGCAGGGCTTTTATCCAGTGTAACTGTAGCTCTCCTGTGTTTCTTTGTTGTGAACTTGTGCAGAAGAGAAGCAGAATAATAACTCTCCAGCAGATGAGCATTTCCACGTACAGGAGATCAGTGATGGCACCAGAGAGGAGCACAGATCCTGCTGGGTGCCTGCTGCAGTGCTGAGCAGAGCCCACATCCAAATTATCCTGAAGAGAAGTGGCCCTTCTGCAGGGGCAGTGGATGCACTGGGACCTGGCCAAGGGAGGCTTTGTGGCTCACTGCTTGCCGTTCGTGCCCCTGTCCTCCAGTTACCTGCCCAATAGATTTGTGTGTGCATCCTATCCCAATGCTGTGGTGCGCGTGTGAGTTTCTGTGTGCATCTGTGTATCTGTTTCGAGGCTGGTATGTTCATCTGATGATACATATTTAAATACTGTAAATAATTGACATGCAATGAGGAAATGTGCTTTATCAAATGAAGTGAGACCAGGCTAAGCCCAGCATCAATTCATATTCATATGCTGTGCATTTCCTCCCTGTTTAATCTGTGTTTTAAAGGAACCTGTCCCTACTGGGAATTCCACTGCCAGCCCTCCCCGGCCTCATTTTGCGCGTAGTATGCCTTCAAAACTAATCCATCCTCAAAGCCAGAGGCTCATGTCATTTTGAGGCTTCATTTTGAGAGTGAGCATTTAATTTCTGCTTTCCCTGTCCCTTCAAAAACCCAACATTTAAGCTAATAACAAGGAACGAGCAAGGAGGGGGTAGAGAAATAGCAACCTGCACTTTTCCCTCCTGCCTAGGAGTTCATTCTCCCCTCAGTTTGCACGGTACTGGCAGCACAAAGTTTCAGATGGCAGAGCAGGGCCCTATACTTGCCCGATGATTCTTACTGCCAGGGCTGGCTGAGCAGTGCAGAGCTCCCCAAAACTTACGCTTGCTTTTGTGTGTACGCTCCTTTCGGGTTCTGTGCCTCTGGATGTTGTGTCATTAGCTCTTTGTTTTCAGGAATGCGCGGAGTGGCGCTTCTATTAATTGTGCGCTGCAGCCAGCGAGCAAATTAGCATGCGTGCACAAAGGTGCTTTCCTGGCCGCCCTATCCGTGCAGCTACAGCTAATTGGTGTGAACGCGGCCAGGGAGAAGCCATCAGGCAGGCAATGCATTTAGCTCCGCTCTTTCTTCCCCTTTCACTCAGGAATTCAGCTACATTATTTTTGAATCGGAGTCCCCAGGCGCCTTGTTTAATTTATGCTGCAACTTTCTTATCGTCCCTGGAAATGCAATTGGAAAGGAAAAATCCATGCAGCGGATCTTTCAGCAAGGGAAGCTGCCGATGATGGTTGCACAGCGAGCCAATTGGAATGAGGAGCAGTGAGTGTCCCTGAACAAACAAGTTATCAGTAAAAAATGGCAGCTTTGATCAGTTTGTGTTTTCAGTTGCCTCCCTGTGAAGCTGTAGCCCAATACTTCAGGTTGGGCCTTTCAAATCTGTCTGGTGGTTCTCAAAAAAGGGCTGCACGGAGCAACATCTATCTCCTCCCCTCCACCTCCTGGTTTCAGGCATTACAGATTAAGCCAGCATCCCTGAGCTTATGCCTGGTGATCTCATTGTTTCTTTATCTCCTTCTGAGCCCAAGTTTTTGTCTTTGGCCTCTGTTGCTTTCCTGTGCTTTGTCCCATTTTCACTAATACACAGAGCATGAGAAATCTGCATGTCCTCAGCACCTCAGAGGGGCTGGTGAGAGTGCAACTGGGGAATATGCCCTGGGGAAAGCAGCTGGAGAAGGAGCTGAGCCCTTCGAGGCAGTGCTTTGAGTGCTTTCATGCTCTTTGCCTGGTTCTTTGCAGAGCTGCCATCCCCACTGAGAGCTTCTGGAGCCTCTCAGGGAATTTCCCCCAGGGTTTGCCTTTGGGCCTCTGGCTCCACAGACGCAGCAGGAGGTGGTTGGCATTAGCACAGCACCACTTTTATGGCCCAGCAGCACTCAGTGCCCTGTAGAGCTGTGGGTACAAGGATAAATTAGCATGCATGTCTCCTTGTCTCTTAGGCCCACAGCATCCAGGTCTCATAACTCTTCCTTTCTCTGTGCTGTCCTGATACCTCTATTGTTTCTCATCAGCTCTCATTATGTTGATTTAACATCTGCATTACTGGGGTAGAAATACCTCTTGTTCTTCCCCTGCATCTTCAAGACAGAGCTGTGCAGCTGCAGTGAATCCTTTGGAGTGCATTAGTGGCAGTCCTGACCCACAGCCATACCTTACTAATCTATTCAAGATGAGAGACTGAACTCTCCAGTCCTATAGACTATAATGAAAAGATGTGGGAGAGAGCAGGTTTGTATTCTCCCATGACCTGGGGAAAGCACAGTTGTTGTCATGTTCCCTGCAGAGGCGCTGATGCAGCAGCATTTCAGGTATGTTGATGGCTATCAGGACAGCTGGTTTTGGTACTGCCAGAAGGGTGTTGGTGCCTGTTTGGACCCCTGCAGATGTGCAGGACTTCCACAAGGGCAGGAAATCTCCAGTAAGTACAAGAGTCAGCTGCTCCATGCTGCCTTCTTGTGTGGTGCCAGGCTGAGAATACTGCCCAAGAGGCACTGGGACAAAGAGAAACTGAGGCACAGGATGGCTACAAGGCATGGTGCAAGAACAGCAGGTTTAGTTTCTGCTAAAATGGCACCAAAGTGACTGTCTCACAGCCATACACTGTGGTAGGGGATTGCTTCAATGCAAAGCTTTGGCTCTTTTGAAGTGAGGTCTTATCTTGTTGGGAAACACTGTTCCCAGAGTTGCTAAGAAATATTGCTGGACTCCACAGCTCAGTACCTGGTTTAGATTTGTTCAAGAAGTAACGGGGAGCTCACCTGAAACAGGGCCTGAGGTTTCCTTGGGAGGCGGCTCCAGGCTGAGAAACCAGCTTTGTCCCCAGCACCTCAGCCCAGGGCCTTCTGCAGCCTGCCTCCACCTGAGCTGCCTTGCTTGTAGAGCAGCCCCAGGCTCCCTGCAAACTCAGGACCTCTGTGAAACATTCATCACTCCTGGAGAGCCTGCAACAGAGCCTGACTGAAGCTTTGTGCCTTGCGTGAACTGATGATCTATCGTGGTTTGAAGAGTTAATCACGTGACATTTCCCTTGTTTTCTCTGCACCTCCTGATCTTGGTCTGTGCCTCTCATGTGCAGTGTTGCTGCTTTGTGTTGGGTCTTGGAAGCTGCTGGAAACCCAGTGTATGAGCTAGAAGCTGGCTGTTCCCGGGCTTGCAGGCAGGTATCACTGGGAATATTGCAAGCACAGAAGGTCATGCAGCCACGGACCCTGCTCTCAGAAAAGAGCCTTCATCCCTCCCTGCTGGGCTTCTGCCTGCCTGGGGAGGCAGGTGGGGTGATCCTAGGGACTTGGCATGGCCGCAGAGCCAGGGGGGACTAAGGGCAAGCAGACCATGATGGGAGACTGCATGGGAGCATGTCAGAGACAGGAGGAAAGGAGAAATGAAGAGGAAATCTCGTATTTAGCCCTCTGCTGAGTTTCTAGGAAAAAAATCTTTACTCTCAGCAGTGGAAAGGTTACTTCCCTTGAACCTCTCTCCCCCTCCATCCCAGAGCCTGTTTCAGAAATAATCAAAGTATTCAATTAATACTGTACTGGTTCAAATAAGTACAATCATCTTCCAGGAGGATGTACACGTCAGGCTATAATTAGGAGCCTCCCTGGTACCAGCCCATGTGAGGTGACAGCTCACTGTTCCCATTACATATTGCATTTTTCAATATCATTGCTCAGTCATGAGTGACTATGAACTGAATTAACCAGTCTCAGCAGAGAGGAAGGACTGGGTGAGCCATGGTGGAGACTGGAAGGGCAGTGAGTGATTTTTCTATCTGGGAATTTGCAGAGACCCATCAACACCTCAGCTAAATTAATACTTCTTCAACAGATAATGAGCCATGCCTTCCCTGCCTGAACTTCTTTCTCCTGCTGAGGTGGAGGGTGGTGCTTTTTCCAACCCACTGGAAGATCTCCCTTGCTCCAACAGAGCCTGATGGGTGAAGAAGAAATGGCACTTACTTACTTAGAAAATCCCAACTGTTCTTGAATGCCTTTTCCTCCTAGATCCTGGGTCAGCTGCTCAGACATGATGGGCCACGTGAGGAAGAACAAGGAGAGTGTCCCAGAGCAGAAGTGACTTTCTGCTGGTGGAGGACTGTTATTTGGGAGGATGAGTCTCTGAGCATTGGCCCCCTCCAACCACGCTCACCATTTTCCAGCATCGGATCGTGGTTGAGCAGTGGAAAGGCTGCAACTGTGAAGCAAAGGCAGAAATAAACCCTTACATGTCTGATATATCAAAAATTCCCTTTGCTTGACCCAGTAAAATGAGGCTTAATATGTATATTTCTGGTATTGTAGTCAAGACCAGCTTCACAATTTTTTTTTTTCCCCTCAGGAAGAAAAGCACCAACATTACAGTGCAACCAGTTCAGGGGTTTATGTAGTTCTTCAATGACCCTATTGTCTTTTCTGGGAGTAATTTTTTTCTGTTTTCCCTTTATTCCAAGGAACTACTGCTACAGATAATCTATATACATGCAAAGATGTAACATCTTTTATAAAAATGCTTGCTTGCAAGAAGAAAAGCAGTCCAGGTCTTTGCCAATAGAGTAAATAAAGATAAAATTTTCAGTGAGCGGGTCAGATAGTTGAATATATTTTCTAGCATCCTGTGAAATTTCCCCTAGAAGGATGGAGATAGATAAATTTGAAAAATATTGAAATTCCCACCCTTATGTGGTAAAAATCATTTGCTGCGTGGTTCTTGGGAGCCTCTAAAAGATTCCTTGTAGAAGTATGTGATCTTTGCCACGTCCCTGCAGGCGCCCCATTGGCATTTGATAGATTTGTGGTGCTGCAGCAGAAGGTGCAGGAAATCTGCTGAGGTTTGGTGCTGGAAAAACACAGTGTAGAAACAGAGACTTCATTATTATATTTTACTCAATAAAAAGCCACTCGTAAATGTTCCAATTAAAAGCATGCATAAAACTAAGTAAAAATAGTGAGCAGATTCTTACCTTTCCTCCTACAGAAATGTTGGCGTCCTTATTTTGTTGCTCATGCACACATGGGGTATTGGCAGAGCAGTTAGGTGGGCAGAGGCCCATTGGGGTGGGCTCCTGGACTGAAGAGAGTCCTCCAGTTTCCCTGGGGTGATCTTGACCTTCTTGCAGGAAACTCATCCCTAAATAATGTACCGGGCTTGTACAGAAACAATAGCTCTTGGTTTGGGATCATGTTGGCTCCTCATTTAAGTGGGTCTCAGCCTGCAGCCTGCTGAGCTGGGTGACACGAGGGACATGGCTGCCCTTCATGCCTCAGGGCACACCGGGCTCTGTGCTCACTCGTGTGTCTCCCTCCAAACAGGCACCATCTGGCCCACCCTCCAAGTGTCACTTTTCCCTGCACAGCCTCTCCCAGGGCTTGCCAGCTTGTGTCTGTGATTCGGAGAAGGGCTGCGAAAGGTGGTGAGATTTGGCACGATTTGTTACTACATAAGCAGTGCCGCTGACAGGACTTTTCTTTAGGATTTAATTGAGCTCTGAGCCTCTTCAAAAATCTGCATCGCTTATTGAAAGCTCTTCAAATCTGAGTCCCTCAGACTCCAAGCAGGAAAATGAGAGGGGTCTGCCTGTCTTCTATTTGGTTGGGTGAACTCATCGCTATAGGTTCACTGGCTTTGCAGCTATTGTTTTTCCAACCAGAGAGGCTGTATGGAGGGCCGTACCCCTCACCTACTCCCATTTACATCCCCACCACAGCACAGCCGTGCAGCCTGGTGGCCTTCTGGCAGGCTCTCTGCAAAGGTCTTCCCAGTTCACAGCCCACACATGCCTTTTAGAGACGAAGAGAAAGGACATGTCCGTTCCTAGTAATGCAGAGGAGAAAGGGGAATGCTGATCCCTTCATGTCTGGCTGCAGGTAAGTGGAGTGGGGCCGTAGGGCCGAGTAACTGAATGCTTTCCTGTGTCCTTCTGGAAACAGGAGGTCAGCCAGCAGAAGACCTGCCAAGGCAGGGCCATGGGTCTCAGCCTGGCGTTTGAAACTTAACCTCATCGCAACAAGAAGAGCTCAAGTGCTGGTTCAGCACAACCCTAATTAAAACTGTATCTTTTTAGTTAATGGTGTAACAAATGGGGCCAGGCATTTATTGCATATCAGACGTTGGTTTGCTCTGGTAAAACATGAGCAGCACTTGCACGGAGGTTCACACTGACACATAGCCTGAGACACGTCTGTGTTAATGAACAAACATGGGGTTAATAATGCCAAAGAAATGTAAGCAAAAAAACATGCTTCTGGTCAAGACATTGTGAAAAGCAGTCCTTTTCCTCCCCAGGTGCCTGTATCAAGTTAGAGAGCAGAGGATGGAATAAGACAAAAGAAATGATTGAAATCACTGGCGGGTTGATTATTTATTTATTTATTTATTTATTTAACCAAAAGAGCTGTTTTTCAGAAATAATCAACTGCACTTCCCCTAGAGTCCAGGGGAGCAACAATTGGTCTTTGCCTCCTAAAAATTGAGTCCTGGAGTGTTGCCAGCTCCCAAAGAAATAAAATACTAGCCAAGGGCGAGGAAATGCAGTTGAATTTATTGCACACTTTTAAAGTGAGTGGTACACCTTTTATATGGATGTTAAAAACAGTAGCTTTTTAATTATGGATTGGTTATTTCCAGTAGCCTTAAGATACAATTATTATCTGTCTGAATGGAAAACCACCTGGGTGGCAAAGTTAGAAAGCAGGCTGCCTGGTTTTGCCCAAACAAGGGAACTCAAGCATCTGTCATGCGTATTTTAGCTGCACAAATGCTGCAAGCATCTGCCTGCTGCTGGATACCACCCCCCGCACATCCTGTGTCCACAGGATGGTGAATGGCACCACAGCATTTTCAGCAATTAGTCTGTGTTCACACCCTTTTTCTTTTCAGGAATAGTGCGAGTTAGTTAGAATTTGACTTACTTAGAGGAAAGTTTATAGAAACAGTCAAATTAAAACAAATATTGGAGAAAGGCTGAGCAAACCTGACAGTAATGGTGGTACTCATGTTTTTGGGTGGCGGGACTCTAGCAGCTGACCTGCACATCCAAGCACCACTAAGCAAAGCTCCTTGAATTTCAGCCGTCCAACGCCAGTAGCAACAGCGTCGCAAATGAGCCAGACAGAGAATTTCTCCAGGAATAACTCTCTGGCAAGTAAATATTTGGCAAGTCATACTCAAATAGTGAATAAATCTTGGAGATACTGCAATCTACTTGCAGGCAACTTGCTAACACAAGAAGAGATGGAATTTGTCAAAGACATCTTTGCCCGGGAATGACAAGCTCATGGGTTAATAGAAGTTAATTTTCCATCTCTAATACTGGGCACTAATTCTGCCTCGTACCGCAGACCTTGACACTTTTTTGGCACATGATGTTGAAAACAGCCAGCCGCAATTTGTGTTCACTGCCACATTCACTGTTTAGCCAAGGGAGATGAGAAATGCTCCCTGCTGGGAGCGAGTTTGCCCTTCTGCTGTGCCCACACAGAGCTCTGATGTCCTCTGTGAAACCTCAAAGTGGTTGGGCATGAGGTGAGTGCATTGCATGACATGGCTGGCTCTGGGGTGGGTGAGTAGAATCGTAGAATCAAAGATCTCTTAGATCATCTACTCCAACCCCAACCCATCCCCACAAACCACATCCCTCAGAGCCACATCTACATGTTTCCTGAACACCTCCAATGATGGTGACTCCACCACTTCCCTGGGCAGCCTGTGCCAGTGCGTTACCACTCTTTCCGAAAATACGTTTTTCCTAATATCCACAGAATCGGAGAATCCTACCCCACACGGCTCTACCTCCTGCTCAGGGGCTCTCCTGTGGCTGTACCTGAATGCGTAACCTTGCACTGCTCCACCACCAACATAACAGGCACAAGGTGATTAATTTAAAGACATCAGTCTCTTTTCCGCTCTCAGCACAGTACTTCCCTTCAACATCATGCACGTTCATCTCATTAAAATGCTGACTTCTCAATAAAGTAATTCACAGTCCCTCCTCTAACCCAGCCACGCTTGCCTACCAGTAAAATAAAATACGTAACATAAAATTCAGCCACCCAATAACACTCCATTCCCAACACAACAAACTCTATTAAATAGACATACAAAATAGAAGTAGTTTTAGTACATCACCCCATGCATCACCCCCTAGGATGGGGCCGGGGCCAGCTGCCTGCAGCTGAGGTGTCTGAGGTGACCACTGCATGCTCCACCTGTACTATCAACTCTCCTATAATTGTTTTGTAGGGGTAAAAAGCCTCATATGGACGGAGACACTGTAAGGATGGTGATGTGCTGCTCACTCTGCCAGCAGAAACCCCATGACAACTGATACTGCCCTAATCTCCAGTGGGAACAGGTGAGTTGAAGCATATCAGGTGCTCTTCCACCTAAACATTCAGCTGTGGTGAGTTAGTTACCTGGAGCAGGGTGGTGATGACAGCAGAGCAGAGTGGGCCACCTTGTCTCTGTATAATACACCTGCAGGGGTACTACAGAGAAAAATGGCTGACACACTTGCCTTATTTCACAAGAAACTTGCATATAGAAGTCTTGGCTTGACTTTGGCAGCATCTGCTTGCACATATGCATGTGCTGACCAAGCATGGCAGTACAGAATTGTATAAAGCTTCCTCTGACTTGGCTGCAGGAGGATTGTAACACATGCAAACAAAGAAGCCCTATGCATATTATGCAAGCCAGTCCTGTGGAAAATCAATTTCAGGAATGACTTAGGCGGCACTGGCACATTCGATTGGATCTGTTTCCAAAAAGACCTTCAGTCACTGCAGCCAGGTGCATTAGTTTTCATGAGGGTGAGTGTAGAGAGTGCTGTCAGTGTCATCCATGTCATATAGAATTCTTTTCATGAACCCACACGTAACACATTTTTGAGGTCTTTTTTCAATCTGCTCTTTCTGATTGGGCACAGATGCAGGTTCCTTGCAGTGCTGGGCACGGCCCCTTGCAGAAGGGACTCTACTCCTCTCTTCAGCTTCTGCGACAGCACTGAAAATGTGCCCAGCAGGAAAGCTGGAACGAGCCTGGCAGTGACTCTGCCTTCCCTTGGCTCTCTTGCTAGGGTAAATTTGCAACTGAAATTCCAAATTTGGCAAGAAAAGGAGGAACCATTTTCCTGGCAGTCCCCTGTTGGTAGTGAGGAAAGCGGACATGGGGAGCCTCAGAACAGATGGCAGTATGTGACGGAGGTAGGTATGCTGGTCAAAAATGGCAGTACGCAGATTTTGCAAAATATGCCATACCACAACGTGTGACACACGTATGTATGTATGGGGAGCAAGCACAACGCTAGGTGCTGCCTCACCTCTACAAGTGATGGGGTGTTGATTCCCATGGAAGAACATGCTTTTCCTTAGGGAAAAGCAGCACAGGTGATAGCGGTCTTTGAGGAATGGGAATACGAAAAGAGCCTCAGCTTTCAGTCTGAGGTGGGGAAAAGGCTGGAAAGACAATAGTTCTCAAGTGTCTACACTGATACCCACAGATATCTGCACTGTGCTGTGACGGAGGGTGAGAGCTGATGTTGATGCAAAGAGCAAAAGCTCTAGACAATGCAAAAAAATACATTAAGAGAACCACTTGGGGAAAAATCTACAGTGTTGAACACCTTTGCTGTTTGTGGCCCACAGATGGCTCTCACTGTGTTTGAACTCCCCCAGAGATGGCTTTTTAATGTGTTAGATCTGAGGTTTGGTTTTTATCTTTGCAGCAAGAATGCTTCAGGTATGGAAAAATGTGTTCTTGAGGGCATCTGCTGAGGTCCCATCTCTGGAGATTTCAGAGGCACAGTAGATAAAGCAACTTCAGTGAATATTCAGTAGGGAAAATCCTGCTGATTATACAGAGCATTGTGGGATGAACTGCCAGTGCTTTTGTTGTCTGCGACTCCACCGCTATTGGTAAGGAAGCGAGATCTTACACAAAAGCCGTTCCTGGCTTTATTTACGCCAAGGCTGCATTCCAGGAAGGGGAAATCCATCATGTCAGAGACAAATGCAAACACAGAGCTTTCTCTCTTGCTCTCTCTTCCCTTCTGCACTGTCCTTTTCATCTGACAGGGAGTCTGTGCTGCTCTGCGTATACTCTGCCACTTGATTTGCTTGAGACTCCCCAGAGGCAAAGAAACGCTGAGGGCAAGATCTCCTTAATATAGCAACACGTCTGTTTTCTGGGAACTGATGGCTTGGCTAGAAGAGATGGTCAGGAGGGAAGGGCAGGCCAGGCTGCAGGGAGTCAGGGGAGGTGTTGGCCATGGGGGCTGCTTGGTGGGGATGGCAGGGCTCTGCAGGGGCTGCAGTGCCACAGCAAAGCAGGTCAGTGTCCAGAGGTGGTCACTGCAGCAGGACCAGCATCTGGGGATGGGTGGCTCATGGAAAGAGACCTGCAGAAATGCAGGAATTTGGCCACAGGAAAGGGCTTGTGATTCGCAGGTGGCACTCAGTGATGCTCCATCATGCTGAGCACAAGAAGAGGCTTTTTTCTCCCTGTGTTATGAGTGTGTGTGTGAGCAAAGCTGGCTGAGGGGCTTTTCTGGCACTAGCAGAAGCTTCTCAAGGCTTCAGGAATCTCCAGCTAGCTTGAATTGGCTCAAAACATGCCTGTACCCCAGCATGGAGGATCTAACACCTGGTACCAGCCATTGCTTGCTGCTGGCTGAAAAACCAATGTGCAGCTGCACAGACAGAGATGTCCCCGAGGTGGCAGAAGGGCAGCCCTGTGCACAGCCTGCCTGCAAATGCAGCTTTGCCAAGCTGCTCCTGAACCCAGGATGTGACCATGCTGCTGATGGGCCAGGCCCTGTGGCTTTGAGGCTGGGATGAAGACAGGGTGAGTCCAAATCCACGTCTGCACCACAGTCTGCCTGTTTAATTACAGAGCAAGTGCAGAGCTCCACCAGCTTCAGCAGGGAAACCTCTGACAGCCCCTTTACAGGGCACACAGACCATCCTGAGAGAGAAGCCAAGATGGGAGGGGGAGCTGGCAGTGGACCCGCAGGTGCTGCAGCAATCACCGCATGTGCGGTGGTGGTACCTCAGGAAGGGTTAACAGCGCTACAGCTCCCTGCCATGGAGCAGCTGGGCCCTGCTCTGCCAGCTGGCTGCCCGCCCTGCCCGGGGTGCCCAGAGTGAGCCCTGAGCGGTCACCGTTTCTGAGCAAGGCCAAAAAATACACGGCGCTGGGAGGTCATGCAATGGGGCTGCTTTCATCCACTTCCCCAGTCCATAGCAGAGATCCTCAGAGACCATCTGCCCTTGCAGAACTCTCCCACACTCCCTTGGTGCTCTGAGTGCTGCCAGACACATCACACAGGTGAGAGGCCCTTCAGGGCTGTTTCCTTGTAGAGAAAAGTGCTAGAGTGCTGCATGTTTCTGTGTTTGGCTCCAAATGGCCTCAGAACAGCACAGCTGGGCAGCTCAGAATCCCTCTCAGGGGAAATGCTGTGCTGTGTAAAGCATCGTTTGAATTTTTCATCTGGTGTGCCGTAGCGCACGTGGCTGCATGCTGACACTGAGGATGCCAACGAGGGGCTGTGACGCTGTGTGGCATGCAGGCATAGCCCACACAGAGATGGACAGAAGAAACCCTGACATGGATCCAAGCGTAAGCGATCACTCCTGAAGTTCAGCCCGGACAAGGCTTTGCTATTCCAGACATAAAAAGAGCAGGCCAGGTCTTTTCTCCCACTGCCTGGGGAAGGGTGGCATGGTTTAAGACCCCAGAGAAAACAGGTGGAAGCTCAGTTTTGTATCTTTGCTGACAGACAGCAATAGTCAGGAGTCACTGCAATCGTGTAGCATTCTCCTCTGCCACGTGAGATGTGTCAAGGTCTATGTAGACCTCCAGATGGGAAAGTGCTGGTAAACCAGCGTCATTGCTGACAGCCCTGACAGGCCTTGCTCACATCCCACCATCTCCAATTGCTCTGGGCTCCTTCCCCTACAGCACATCCGAGCTGTGAGCCTGCAAACTGCTCCCTACATTCTGCCCACCAACCTCCTGCCTCCAGCAGGTTGCATGCGCAGCTTCCCACCACCGATGGGAGCGGTCAGCCACACTGACGCTTGTGGCAATGGCCATAAATTCATGTTAAGAGGCTGTGAGTAATGGCGTTGCTGTGTAAGGCAGACTCCTGAAAAGCTTGTTTTCAAATGCTCAGCAGCAGGATTAGGAGGTTGCTGGCTCTTAGCAGTGAGCTTTGCAGATGTTAGGGGCTGGCAAAGCAAAATCTGTAGCACATGAAAAAGTTGATCAGGTCTGACTCCCTCCTGCCGTGAGATTACTTTTCTCACTACAAAGCATTTCTCCTCGCCAGTAAGTTCAAAGTCCGTATGGGCATGAAGATAGTGCATTGTTCGACGACGCGCTGTTCTGCTGAGCAGTCGCCTCGCTTATTCTCTGTCTCAGGTTATAAACAGCGCTGAGAAGCTGCAAAATTGCTCACAGCTTAAACTACGAAATCATGATAACCCAGTCTATCTCACCCTACTGCGAGCTCTGCTTTAATAATCCTACTTAATCATTAAACCACAATAAGAGTAAGCCAAGGAGTATAAGGAAAGAGCCAAGCCAAGGCATATCAGAACACTGCTCGGAATCTGAACCGAACTCCACTGGCTCCAGACAGAGGGAGCCCTATCAGGGGATAGCAGAGCTGTTGTGTGAGAGGTCGGAAAGCTGTGCCACAAAATCTGTCTCTGTTGGGACTGGTGGAAGGAGGCAGAGCCAGCTGTGAGCTGCTCCTGCTGCTCCCGGTGTACGGTGTGCCCTATATACGTCCCCTCCCCAGGAGAGCAGCTTGTTATCTTGCACACACACTCCATCTGAGCTGTGCTGTTGACATAGATGCTTATGGTTATTATTGAGTATAGCAGTGGGTGCTGCTTTTTTTTTCTTCTTTTTTTCTTTTTTTCCCCAGCATGCTTTACCCTTTACAGAAGGGTACAAAGCAAGCAATCCATCCACCTACTCATTGACCACCTTGCTACATGCTGTCTTACAGCGAACTGATTTTTTCTAAAGAAAGACATTTCTTACAGAGGTGGTGCTAAAAAAAAAAAATGGGAAAAGCAGGAAAGCAACAAGAAACACCACTTGAAGAAGCACCCACCACCAGCCACCCACCTGGTGACACTTCTAGAACTGGTCCCATGGTCACACATGGGGCTCCCATAGACTCTGGCAGGTTTCTTCATGTATATGTGACAGACAGAACAGATTCGGTTCTCTTTGCTTTGACTTTTCCAGGATGCTCAATTTATTTGTGCATTTCAGGAAACAGGCAGTACAGTCAGATGTCCTGTACCTGGTTTCCCATCCCCACCCCAAAAGAGAAAGAGCTGTAGGCTGAAAGCACCACCCATTCCAGAAGATGACAGAGCCAAAGCCTTCCCAAGGCAAAGGATCAATGAATTGCCGGTGTCACCTGAGCGAGGACTGACTGCAGAACTTCACCATCTGTGAAAATTTGGCCAAAAAGACAATGAATCAAGTTAGTATTTACAGATCAATATAAGAAATTGGATGGGGGAACGCTCTCACCTCAGCTTTCTTGAAAGCAGGAATGGACAGGATTGGTGCTGACGGGACCGTTCCAGGATCTTAGTTACTATGCAGGGAATAGACCCATTTTTTTACAAATATAGGGCACACGTTGCATTCATTGTCTCACTACCATGTCTTGTAGGACTTGCCTGCAGCATGGAAGCATCCTGATATAGCTGTACAGTGCATCGTGTTGCTGTTACTGCTGTAACTTATTACTAGCACACCTTGTGTTGGCTTTATTGCTGCAGTACCTGACACAAATACACCACAGATTGCCCACACATGCCACCACTACTGCCTTACTCCCCAAACTAGTTTACTGCAGCGTCCTGTTGTGTCTTATTGCTGCATTACCAAAATGCTACTTTACTGCAGTGGCCTGTGTTACCTTATTGCTACATTTATCCTGGCATTATTATGTCAGCTTACTGTGGCTTTTTATGGCTGCCCTGCTACCATTTTATTACAGTACTCTATGGGATTTTAGCACTGAGTTATACATACACAGAATGTACTAATCCATTTTCCTTAGCCTAACACTGCACTGACCTGCCAAACCCTCCTCGTGCTTGTCCTGGTGCTGGCCCACTATGAGGGCCGTTAATAGTCTGGATATTCCATTATCCAAATAACAGCGTACAGCTGTATTTCACAGCCATAGCCCTGCAGATATGGGATGCCTGGTGGCTAGCTCTCACAGCCTGGAGATTGTAAAAGCTTTCCAGCCTGCTTTTCCTTGAAACAATGCCATTAAGAACATAAGGAGAGGTGGAAAACTGATTTCCTAACTCATCTTCTGGGTGATGAGGTAGCTGGAAGACACGGATGCTTATAAAGCAGTAGACTACTGCTTGCAGCACTCAGTGGGTAGTGCTCACTGGCGAGTGCGCAAGAGAAGCATCACTTGCAATAAGTGATGTCATTAAACAGCAGTAATTCAAGGAAGCAGGTCGTGTGGAAATAGTTACACATTAGCATTGTCATATGTGGAGTAAAAGACACGTGAACAGCCATTTGTACATGCTCCCGGGAGGAAGCCCTGTTTGCTCTCGTGATGTTTGTCTCAGAGAAATTTGGGCAGGAAGCTAGGAGGGGAGCTCTCCCCTCTGCAGAGCATACACAGCTCCATCCGCTCGGCTTGCCACTGCTGAGCAGATTAGCTGTGTGAGTGTGCGTTTAGATGGCAAGCTGTTCAGCATCCAGGCCCCCTGATGTATGCCCATATGTGTGCTCGCTGTCTGCAGTTCCCCCCATGCTCTCGGCTGTTCAAACCCAGCAAATTACCTACAGGCAGCACACAGCATGTTCTTAGGGATGGCACAGGGGGGCATGCGTGATTGTTCATGGCTGGACAACTGGGGCTGTTGCACAGAAACCTGCTACTGCCAGAGGGGAGCCTTTGGCTGGATGGTCAGCATGGAATGGACAGGTCCTGCTGAGACGGCTGAGTGACAATCAGCAAAGGTCCAAATGTCCCCATCAGAGGCAAAATGTCACCTGAATGTACAGGCACTGCCATGATGGCTCTGCAGTCCTGGAGCTCTCGTCTGCCATGTATTGTAGGACAAATTTGGTCTGAAGACCCCAGATAATAGGCTGATTATGGGAACTAGGTAAGCGTAAACAACGAATACCATACTCAGTACTCTACCATATAGTCATGCAGTTTTTAGAGAGTCCTATAGACCTTATGTAAAACTGATATCAGGAGCTGTCTGGGAAAAATAACTGAGGTATCAAAATGAGAAAATTCATGGGTAAAGAGGGAAGGTGCTTTCACTGGTGGAAACTGGCCTGATTTTGTGCACACATTAGCCTCAGATATTAGGATAACATTTGCCACAGAAATAAATACGGTTGGTAACCAGCTGTCTACTTAGTGAGATAGATACGTTTGCCTAGATAGGAATGCAGATGTGAAGCCATATAGCAATTTCTACCACCTGCACAAAAAAAAAAAAAAAAAAAAAAAAGCAGCTTGGCTTGGCATGAGGGAAGAAGACCAAGTGTCTATTTTCACATACACTTCAGATCTAAACTGCTCAAGAAGTACAGGAGGTTTTGTGGTGCTAAGTCAATTGAAATTGAAAATTTTGTATATAGGCGGTATACTGTACGTGAATGCAATCCATTTTACATATCTGCAGCTAGTATGATATGAGTTTTGTCATTAACCAAGTCACTTCAGATGTCTTCATCCTAACCTCCATAATTCCAATGTTCTGAAACAAGCTATTGGGTCATCTCTTGCAGTTGTATTCATGGGCTCTGCATCAGATTAATTACAGGCACCCAAGCATCTGCACAGCCACAAACAGCTTCTGCCAAGCCTTTCTCCATCAGATCTCTCCTTGCCGCAGACTGAATTTTGCTCACCATTACAGATGCCTACAGCAGTTATTTTTCCCTGTATATGCACGAACAGATTTCGGCCCTCCATAATTAGGGCTAAATTTCCTCTAAGTGGTTCAGCTCTACCTACCTGGAGTAAAACTTGAACATCCATCATCGAATAAGTATGCAAAACCTCAAATAAATAGAAAACCAAATACAATAGAAAACAACTCACTTCTTTTAAATACTGCATGTGTGTGTCTGTGTTTGTGCATATGTGCATCATACATCTAAAACACAACTACGTCAGGCAGTTTTGCACTAAATGTACATGCAGAGCAATCCCGCCGATGTTGGAGGATATGCACCAAAATCAGTCTGACGCAGTGGGGCAGATCCTCAGGTGATGTAAGCCACTCAAAGTCTCCTGCCTTTGGATGAGGATCTGACCATCGTCTTTGGACATGCTACATGCCATTGGAAGGACAGCGAGTGACAAACAATGAGGGCCATTTTTTCCCTGCTATTTTAAAGGAGATACATAGGAAAGAAGAAAACAAAGCTAAAGTCAATGGATCTGCAGGAGAGATGCATTTGTTACTTTGTGGAAAGGAGCAGCAGCTTCCAGCAGATATTTTATTGGATCCAGATGGCCACAGGAAAAGGAGCAAATGGGATTGCAGTGGCATCTTTTATAGCCGTGTCTGTGCTAGGAAGAGAAGAGGTGAAGCAAAGCCGCTGATCTCTCTCAGTTCCTCCAAGCAGTGCTGAGGTCTGTTTCCTTAAATAAGAACACACCAAGCCCCTGCCTTGTTGCTTCCTGTGTACTGTGGCTTGTGCTCCTCCAAACCCAAGCAGGAATCCAAGTCCCTGTGCAGAGCTCAGTGTCACTACGAAGCTGTGCAGATAAAGTGTTGATGTAATTGGTGACAGGAGGGCTGTCCCTCGCTGAGCTGCTCTCTGCTCCTGCTGTCCCCCGTGGCACCCTGCCCTCCCTGGTGGGGCAGCAGACTGGTGGGGTGGCTGTCAGGAGGACTGCATCAGGCCCGTCAAGCGCTTGCTGGCCAGAGACTTTCCCTGGAGGAAGGCACAGACAGATGGACAGACAGACAGAGAGACCCACAGCGTGAGTGAAGCAGCTGCCATGAGATGGGGACTATTAGACTGTTTGGTGAGGGTGCTTCAGTTACCTGAAATTTTACCCCTGGATTTTGCAAGGTAAGTTGTGGCTAGTGATAGACTAACTGGCCTCAGTCACTGCTTGCGCACCCCTGCAGAAACCACTTGTCCCTGGTCTCAACCCAGATATTGAACTGTTGACCACAACTCTTTGAATGTGACCATCCAGCCAATTCCAACTAGAGAAGTTGTTTGATCATCTTACAACAAATTCAGAATGCAAAGGGAAGGAAAATCAGAACTGGCATGCAGCTTATACCCACAGAGTACAGAAAATCAGTAGCTTAGGATGGTAATTCACCCCAATTACTCTTCAAAACCAGGGGGCCACATCCAAATTACCTACTGAAATAGTCCTGTGTTTGTGACTCCTATTCTCAGACTCTGAAGTGTGCCATTTGGTCCAGGCCAAACCTCTGCCAAGGGTCATATGAGCAGTTTGAACAGATGCAGGTCTGTTCTCTAGTTTAACACATTAACACTCCAAGAAAAAAAGGACGCCTCAGCCTCTTTGTTTCCTCATCTCTTCCCACTCAGGACTACAGCAGGAGGATGCAGAAGCTCTTTGCAGAAGCCTGATGTCACCACTCAGATATGCTGCCTTTACCGAGAAATTTGCTGGGCTGCCCAAACACACAGCGCTTAACATGGCCACACTCTGCTGTGACAAGCAGTGCTGTCACTTGGGCCATCCCTCCTGGAACGGGAGTGCCACCGCCACCATCCTGCAGGCTCTCTCCTGGGGCCCAGCTGCTGTGTGGCACTGCTGCTGTTTAAGATAAGCCTACTTTCTTTCACTGTAAATCAAATTCCCGGTTATTCTCATTTTTGAATGTGCTCCTGGGGAACTTGGGCCAGTGCAATCCCAGGGGGTGGGTAAGTCCTCTGCCACCAGTGAAAGGGTGCTGAGGAAGTATTGATTCTTAAATCCAATTTGAAGGAAAAGGAGGTAAACATCCAGATGTTAACTTCTGGAGGCATAACATGGCTGGTTTTAGGAAAAAGTATTTCTACCCATATTTGGATAGATCCTTAGGAAAAAAAAACAATGAATACTCATTGGGTTTTTATAATGTCCGTTCAGTCAGGCCCTAGATAATGGCAGCCAGGCAGCTTCTCTGTTATCTGCTCCGTGGCAGGCAGCTGGGGACATGCCAGCTCCCGCCTCAGCATCCAGTTTGGCAGTGCAAGATGCTGCAGCTATCCCTCACAGCTTCCTCTGGCACTGTGGGCGCAGCTCCTGGCTCTGCAGTGGGCTCAATCCTGTGGGTCTGGCCCAGTCCTGGCTGGCACAGCAGCGGCAAGATTGGTGGAGAAAGGAGCCAGCACACATGGATTAACACCTAGAGAGCTTTAGAATGCATACTGCTCTGCTTTGGTTCCTCAGTGGCCTCCAGACAATGACACATTTGTTCCAACCCAAGGCAGAAGTGGGGATCAGCCTCACTTTTGGGGCCTGAATGGGGTGAGCACCTGCAGGCTGGAGGTTACTGGGATGCGGGCACCTGATTTGGGATTCTTTTCGCAAAGATATACCAACCGGCCCCTGTTATTTCTGCTTCTTTTTAGTCTTCCCATGCTTCTGTAGCACGAGGTCCAGAAGGAGACACAGCACATTTGGGAGTGCTATATTTTGCTTTTCATCACACAGAGGATACAACCTAAACCCCAGTTCATGCAACATGCTTCGCTGTGTCTGGAAAGAAGTGCTCCTGCAGTGGGGTGGCCAAGTGACAGGTGAGGCTGGCCCCTGTCACCTCAGATGGCCAGGATAAGACAAATCCCTGTATCTTGCAGCTGACAAGTGGCTCCTACCTGCCTGTGTCAGGCAGATGGAGGCTGCTCCAGGGATGTAGTCACACAACAACATAGCTGGGTGCAAAGTATGCCAGAGAACTTCAAGGGTCCTTTTGAGTATGACCTGGTGTTGGGTCAGGATTCCCTCAGTGAGATCACTGACAGGTAGATGAAGTTTTAGGTCCTTACAAAAGACCTCACATTTTCTTTAAAAAGGCTCAGCCAACATAAATGATTTTTTTCCTTCCATTTGTCTTTGTTTAGCAGGAAGCCAGCTGCTGGCCCACATTTCTAGCTCTCCTTTCCCCACTACACAAAAATGTCTCTAGCTCCTGCATTATTTCCAGAAGTTTCACCCACGGCGCTTCTTTTACTCTGTCATACAGAGTACAACCTGGAGTAACCTAAGGAAAAAGTCAGGGAATTCTTAAGAAACCTTCTGAAATTTTCCTCCAGAAGGTGGCTTTCAAGCTCTGGGGCCCACCCTCCCACTCAGCCATGTGACTGGGTGGGGACCAGCCGGCCCCTGGGACCAGCAGGGCTCTCACCACAGCCTGCTGAAGCGACCTGCAGGCTGCCGGATGTGCACAGCACCTTCTATGGCCAAGCACTTCCTGAACAGCTACAACACTAAAATATAAAATGAAATTCGCAATTATCTGAATGAAGTAGAATTTAGCAACATAACACAGACAAAAAGTCAAATAAGAGGGGGGAAAAAACCCCATCTGGGATTGACAGAAAAACAAAGCAGATCTTTCAAATCTCTTGTATGAGCCACTACTTTCCACCTTACTCTTTGCTTTCCTCTACCAAAGCCAGCACTTTGCCCAGATAAGAGAGAAGGCAAAGGCTGTGAACTATCTTTTTTTCTAAGTAGACAGTTTAGTTTTGTCCCATGCCTGTGGTTTCACACAAGTGACATGCTGTGCCCATCACACAGCGCAGCTCATGTGCACAACATGCAGTCACTCATCACCAGCAGCATGCACAGGCCAGCACTCCCATGCACCCCATCAGGCACTTACCTGAACAGCAGGCAGTGTTTGCCCCAGTAGTGAGGCCAAGGAAGCGTGTGGGATGCTTCTGTTGCTCCAGCACTGGCTCATCTCTTTACCACAGCAACACAAACCAAGCACTGTTGTGCCACTCCACTCCGTGCTCCTCACCTACCCACTTAGGACTCTGCTACAGGTGACTCCACTGATTGCTCTCTATCCCCTTCTGTCCTCTGGTGCTGTCCCTTCCCCAACCAGAAGCACCACTTTCCTGGGGGAGAGGCCGTCTCCTGGGGAGCAGTACATCCCCATCCCTCTGTAAGACCGCAGCAGAGGACTCGGGCTGCTCTGTGCACCACTGGAGGTGAGCAAACCTCTATCCCACCAGCTGCAATTTGAGCTTTTTCCCATGCTGACAGACACCGCGCAATTCTGTAACATTTAGCTACCGTACTTTGAGAACTCTGGGAGTGGGCAGGCAGCGTCCTGCCACCAACCCTAACTCCCAGAGGAGATTTCCAGGGCCCTGACCTGCCAGCACTCCCTGATTCTCAGTGTTAGAGTAGATCTTGGGGAAATCTTATTCTTGTGTCATTTAAAAAATATATATTTTATTAGATTTTTTTTTTCATGAAAAGATACACTGCGAACATAAAATAAGCAACAAATTAACAAAGTTAAGTACAAAACAGTTAAAAACATAAACAATAAAGGAAATAGCTTAGTTCAATGCAAAATAAACACAAACTATGAACAGATATCACTTAAATAAGCACACAAAATGCCATGGACAAGACCACCAATTCCATGCTGACACAGACTGAACACTGGATCTGCTGTAGAGGGCAAGCACAATGGCAGTATGCAGGATGCTCACCCACTGCCACCAGCACCATCTCAAGAGTCACCCCAACACGGTGCAGCGTGAGCCTGCTGCTGGTACCAAGGTGTCTAAGCTGTTCTGCACTGCTGCTGCTCACAGCTCTGCTAACCAGGGTCTGGCTTCTACATCTGACACCCCCATTTCAATTTATCCCCTTTTTCAATTTATATGATGGAATATAAAAACAAATCAGTGCTGTAGTCCAATTAAAATTGGTGTCATCCATCCCTGCTTTATTTTTTGAGATTTTCCTATGCTTTCTAACCAGGTGCTACGCTTTGCTTTCAGAATCCCCGGTGCACCACTACATGTAAAACAAACAAGGAACATATATGAGACCAGTACTCACCTGCTCCTCAAGCAGCTCCATGAACACTGGAGCTCTCCTCTGCACTCCCAGCAGCACCAGGAAGGTGGCTGAACCCCTCTTCTACTGGGGAGCAGTTTGGACCCCGCGTATATAAGAATGTGTCAGGGCCCATTTTGGCATTAGTTCAAGCAGTCTGTGGACTGCTCCAACTCATCCTGTGGAGGGATGGCCCTAAGAGACCACACAGTTCCAGTGCCAAGTGCTCACCATGGTGCTGCATGGGGCAGATAGCCCAGATCCTGTCCAGCATAGAACTGCGTGGGCAAGTGCAGCTCAGTGGTGTTTGAGAACCTGCCTTAAAACGTGCCTCATCCCTGGCTGTTTTACAGGGCCCTTCTAGGTGTCAGCCAATCCCTGCTGCAGCATGCCTGCTTGAAAGGTGCTGCCTGTTGGTGCTGGAATGTCAGCCTGTCTGAAATCACTGAAGGACCCAAGTCCTCTTCCTAGAAATCCTTGCTGAGGTCACAATTCAGTAACTGCAGCATGTGGAAGGTAGTTTTATCTTCTAGAATTTGTATGCAGCTGGAATAAAAGGCAGTAAAGGAATAGTAAGCATATCCTGAACTCCATATAGGGCCTTTCATTCAGAAGGATCCCGAAGATGGTACACACAGGGATCACTCACCCAGGGCAGGAGCAGAAACCTCTGGGGCCAACACTGTGGCCATCCTGTGCCAGTAGAACCACACAGCAGCACTTAAAGGATGGGAAGTGAAGAGTAACTTACCCGTGAGAAATGAAGAATACTTATATTTTGAAGTAGACCTGCATACCGAATAGATAACACAGTGTACATGCAATACATGCAACCCGCCATTTCCTGAACTGCACGCGCAGCATAAACCTATCCAGCCCACACATTGTACAGGGAGGGCACCGTGTGGGTACCAGGAACAGATGCAGTACACACAAGCATGCAGAGACCTGTCAGTACGTGCACTTACACCCCAGGCATGCGGCCCCCAGCAGGGCTAGCTACTGACCGGTTACTGCACATAACAGGCAAGTTGTCAATGCACACTGGGTCCCCTCATGCTTCAGGTATGTTCTCGTGCTTCCCACACCTACGGAACGCAAGTACCTTTTCCCAGTAGAGATAGTATTTGTTAATAACTTGAGTACTGGGACAAGCAAATTTTCTTTTTAAGTAAGACATCATCCAAAGATAAAAATAACCCTTTTTCCAGATGGCTTTTCTTGGTGCCAAATCTAAGAAGCTTTGGCATCCATTCCTACATCCTTCCCTTCTAACTGTCTGTTCCTGACACCCATTTCATCAGCATTTCAGGGTATCACCTTCTACTATCCACACTTTATCTCACTGTATTTTCTAGTCATAATGGCTTAAACTTTTGGCTTTATTATATTGCAGGTCATGAATACTTTCCATTCCCTCAAAGGCAGTTATCTATCTATGCAATTAGGTAGAGCTGTGAAAGTGAAAAAGTAGAAACGTTGGTAAGTGTATGACAGTTCTATGACATTATCAAGGAGCCAGCTGAAAAGAGAGAAATGATGATATCAGGCAGCAATCCCTCCTCCAGTCCTACGCCGCAAACTGCGTTCATGGTTAGTGTTTGTAACACGTCACAGTGACATGCAGCTGCACAAAATATACAGTTCACCTGAGAAAGGCAAGACCCTACTGATACATTTTACATGTGTGATTTCACACTCATGAATTAAGAATAAGGACCGGGAGAGTCAGTGTGACTTGGACTTTGATCCAACAGCAGACAAAACAAGAGGACATCATAAAAATCTGAACAGCACAGGGCAGTAGCAGTGACCAAGGGATGAAGTCAAGGATTAGGAATACAGGAAAAGTGGGAGCAGGGGTAACAAGACATAGCTGGAGGAGAATACTGCTGAGTGTATCTGGGAAGGGACAGCCATGTAGGCCTGGTAGACAGTGAGGCTATCGTAGCTGCATAATGCAAGGGAATAGATAAACACAGACTAAGCATGGGACTTGAGGCTTTGCAGAGTACTGTACCTTCGCCACGCTGAATTGGGATGCACATACAGGCCTGAGCCAAGGACAGTTCAGCATGAAATCACTAGGAAATACCAGAAGACTAAAGTGGAGGAAGTGCTACTGTGAAAATACTGTTTGAATCACTGCAAGAAGGAGTGCACTTCAGACATCAGGCAGAAATTATATCAAATATATAAAACATATATCAAATACAGGCTCTCCAGTAATATTTGTGTTCCTAGAAAACTCATCCCTCCACAAGAAACAATGGAAGGACACTGGCTTCACAGTCACCAGGGAATTATGTGTGGGACTCTGCCTGCAGTGCTCCTGGATGAGAATGCAAACACCAAGCGCTGCTATCTCAGGGACTTAGAGCAGCTCCTGCTGACCAGCCCCCGCCTGCTGCCTCCTGCAGTTCTGTCTCGTATGGGTAACGCAGCTGAGCCCCTCTGTTGATTCAGTTATTCACCTATGTCTGAGAACAGAGACAATCCTTGGTCTTCATTGACTAGCTGTCCTGCATAAGATGCCCTATTCAAGACGTCCAAGGTCCTTTAAATGAAAGCTCATTAGAGAAGTTCTATTCTCGTGTTCTTAACCTACAGCCCAGTCCCCATGTAAGCCAAACACAGACCACCTCTTCTTTCACCTCATTCTTTCTGCAATGAGTTTAATTTACCGCTTGGAAATATTCCCCGATTCCTTGGATACATTTCACAGTGCATCTCTCTTCTGTACCTGCTATCTTCTACTACACTAAATTTAAAATAAATTTCCTGAGTCTCTTAGTCTCACTGCATACTTACATTTCCCCTAAAAAGTACCAGGAAGGCTCCTTTTTCTATTAAATATTTCACTTCTTACGAATTCAACAATGAAATATAAAATACAGGCTATAGTTTACCATACACAAGCATAGGTTGTGTATGGTAGCAGCTATGATGTGCCTCTACAAATCATGACAGAGCATACGCTGCAGTGGCCAACTACTGCTTGAGGAAGGAGGTAGAGCAAAGAAAACACAGGTAGGAGATGTTCCACAGACTCCAATATGTAGCCCAAAGTCTGGCATTTGCGTTTTTGGCCCCCCATGGCAGCTGCTGGTTTTGCCTGGGAGCTGCCAGGTCCTACCACTCTTCTCTCATATTCCATTGATGGAAGAGACAAGCAGGAACTTTCTCATCTTATTCAGGTACAGAACTTTCTCAACCCAGGAACACAACAACTAACAGCATGCGATGTCAGATGGTTCAGACAGAAGTTATGACAATTCCAAACAAACACTATATCCAATATCTGGCAACATTCTTAAAGCATAGAGATTGAGAACTCCGGCACTCTCAAAAGCTCTGTGCGTGCCTTTTGTTCACAAACAAGTGTCAGCTGGGAATAAAATGCAGAGATGTGCTCAGTACTGGGTCAGTGCCTCAATACTGAGCTGGAAAATTTAACACCAGTTTACTTACGAGAGATATTCCTTCCTTGGAATAGTGTGATTTTTAAAAGTTCAAAATCGAGTCAGAATGTCACGGCCCAGGTTTATCACTTGAAGTTACCTGCTGAGACCAGTATCCCCATAATCCCTGTTACTGCTGTGTAACCACTGCTGCTTTAGAGAGAGAACTCAGGATGCTGCAAGGTGCAACAAAGGAAAATAATAATAAACACTCTTGTTTCCCCTTCCATTAAGTAGCCACCAGCAAAAGTTAGGAAGAGACTTGGTAGCTTCCTCTGCAAGATGACGACACCAGTGGTTTCCCTAAACGTACTCATTACAATATATTTTCCTTCCACTCTCAGCCCTGAAGGATCATCTCGGCTTATGAGAACTAAGCTTCTGTCTGATTATTAAATCATTTCTAAAGCAGATGGGAAACTACTGTGGTTTAAACAGCTAGGCTGAGACTGCATGGCTAAAAATAGTATAGCAGGCTCCTTTTAATTAGTAAGATGATCAGATATGACAGAAGAGAGAGATGTAGATATATGGATTTGTGTGTGTGTATGTCTTTAAAATTAAGTTATTACCTCGGTAACAAGTATTATTTATAACATATATGATACATGATGTCTGATTTTTATGATGTCATTTATCTTCACTTGGGCGAGAAGACAGGCTAACTCTGCTTTCATAATGTCAATCCTTGCTATATTCGAAAGGAAAATTGTAATAAGATAAACCTGCCATCGTGTGCAGTGCCGTCATTTTTTAAATGAGGTGGATTAGTAAGTGCTCTGGTGCAACAGACTGTCAGCTCTGCAACGTGCTGCCCAGAGCAAGCGCAGCTCCCTGAGGTCAACCCTGTCCCTCGGAGCGCATAGAAGAGCCAGTCCAGCTTTGCACCTCTGACTTCACAGCCAGGAGCCAAGCACGGGGCTGAAGGGATCAGTTACTGCTATGTCTGCTCTACTGCTGTGCTGCCCATGTGCTTTTGAGGACTTCTCAAAGCTTGAATGGTGAATCTGGGAGCAGAATTTGCTACTTGGTGTAAATAGTTTGGCACAGTTTATTAAAAAAAAAATAAAAAATCTTTCCTGTTCCTCTTTCTGGCAAACTCTTACAAAGTAGTAAATATGCAGATGGGCACAGTGATATATTTTGTATCAACATACTTCAAATGTGTGCATATGCATTAGCTATATAAATACATTCCTCAGGAAGCCTGCCAGAGGATATACTACAAAGCTCTGCTTTTGGTTTGTATGTGCACCAGAAAGAACCCCTCCAGGTTTATCTGCTATATGACAGCTCACACTTACCTGCAGTTTCCCCTTTTCTATCTGCATATACAAATGTTTCATATTTGTACACTGTGTGTACGTATGTAGCATGGACATATATGAATATATATAAATACATAGAGACACGCAAGTAAAAGCATATGTACTGTATATACACAGTCGAACATCTTTGCTATAAAGCTGAACATCACAGTGGTGTGCCAAAACTGTACAACGTATCAAGTCAAAACATACTTGATAGTAAGCAACACCAGAACAACTTGTTGATACACCTTTACTGCTAGCTCTCTGCTGCCCCGTGAACACTGGGATGACCCCATCCTGCACTTTTCCTCTACCTCTGCCAGCCCTTCCCGCCAAGCCGTCTGTGCTACTGCAGGATGGGGGCACCCCAGGATGCATGCATAACACTGAGAGCAGAAGGAAGCCAAGCACTGCCCTCTTTCTCTAGAAAATCACTGGAGCCCAAGTAGCTGGAGGTCAGAGACTAGTGAAGGACGAGAGGAGAGGACCTCTAACTGCTGTCCTTGAGGTCTCACCATCCCCTTATCTAAGAGGTTTAACAGCATCATGTTTCTTGCTGCTACCGCATTCCTTTTCAAGTGTTGGTACTATGAGCAAGTCGAAGGGTATCATCCATCACTACTTACATGAGTACTGACAAATGGGGGCAATGGAGGGAGTGGCTGCGGTGCAGTGGGTGGCTATGTACGTGTATATAGATACACGCAGTAGCACGAACCATGCATGGAGTTCAGTATGGATACTGTTGAAATGGTGCTACTAGAATCATGCTCTTCTGATTATCTGTGCAAGGAAAAGCCAGGACAAATACTGTAGTGGGCACACAGCAAAAAGACATCCATCCGTTTAATTCTGGACACAAATCAATTTGCTTTTGCAGTGATGATTAGCTGGAATGAGCACTGCGGTGGAATTCTGCTCCGCACCCATCCCGTTTTCAGAGCTGCTATTTAGATGAGTTACGGTACTAAAAGAGAAGCTGCAAAGATGCTATCCGCAAACATAAAGATGAAATAAAAAGTTAAGCATCCGCATTCCCCCCAGTGAAAAATGGAGTTCTGAAGAAAGGGAGGAGGGAGAAGAAAAAGAACTTACCACGCTGCGAGTGAACTTTTCTAGAGAAGTTCTACGACCTTGCTCATTCTCTGGCTTACCGGGGAAAAAAGTGGGGAGAAAAAAATACAGAAAAAAAACCCTTCAGCTTAAATGCAGTTTTTCAAAACAGCAGCAAAATATAAGGAAGCAGCAAGGGGAAAAAGTTGTAAAAAAAAAAAAGTAAAAAAGCAGAAATCAATGTCTGCAATAGCAAACATAAACCAAAACCCCTTACAGAATGAGAGACATCACTACTTCTACTCTTGGAGAATGTCACTTTTCCTCCCGTGAGTTTTTTGAACTGATCAAACAGTGTCTGTGCATTGCTGTGTCTCACAGCTATTGGTATTGATTTCATGTTCATTGAATTTTCCTTCTGTAGCTGTTTGAGCTGGGACCTCTGATTCTGGTTAACATCTGCCAAACAGCTGATTGGAGACTGCCGTCTACTTACTTCAAGAGATGAAAAAACACAGCAACTTTTACAGCATTAAAAAACAGTGTGTGAGTGAATACAGTGCTGGGAGGAAAACCCTACCGAACTCACTGCCAGAGAACTATGTACTCCTCTACTTATCCAGAGCATACAAGCAGATTTCCAGTACAGTTGGCTATGTCAAAACATGAGACGGCGTATGCATGTCAGTGCAAGGCCATAGAAAGACACAAGCCAATCTGGGGCACTAATATTTTTCTATCTATCTGAGTACAGGACTATTGGTATGCAAGAAGACATTCAACTTCACTGCAAGAAGGCAAGTGTATGTATCATGGCTCTATTGATGTATCCATGAGAAGTCTGCTCACCATCACATTTCATTCATTTGATGACAGGGAGATCTAATTATCATCAATAAGGAACTAAATAATTTATTGTCATGTTTGTTGGCATATCTAGTAGAAAAAATTGTTATGGAGCTGAGAAAAAACTCAGTAACATGAACAAAGCTCATTGCAGTCAGAAAACTGTGAGCGTTGGTGATTTCCAGGAGAGAAAATTATTTCGGTATGGTGAGTCGGTGAAATGGAGATAATGAGATGGAAGTAAAACAGCAGTGAAGGGGATAAGAAGCTATTTTTAAGGGAAAGCCACAGTAATGAAGGTGTGTGATACTGCATTGGAAATAAACAGCGCACTGGAGCTCCTCATCAGATGATGTATTAAAATGTTGGAGAGTGGCAGCTCATCGCACCTTGCCTCTGAGACCCAAAGCAAGGTACGGGTGGGAAGGGAACAACAAAAGGAACAACAGCAAAATAGGGTGAGGGGGTCCCCTGGGAAGAGCTCCCACAGAGACCACTGTCAGAGAGCTAGAGGAAATGCCAGCAGGAACCACTTTCCAGCAATGCTCTCGCTGTGATCAAGCTCAGCTTTTCCTGTAGATGCAGCACATGTTGTGGCCCTGGTGCTGTGGGGACAGGGGCATCAGTTCTCATCCTATGTGACATATCACCTCAGCCAGTGCTGAGGACAGAGCCAAAGCACACACTGGTGGACAAGACAGGCTCTGGCTGGTGGGGAGGCAGAGACACACCGTGGCTGCCACTAGGACAAATGCACAATTTCACCCAGGGAAATAAACACCTCAACAAAAGACAGTGCTCTGCTAGGCTCCATTGAGCAAGGTACTTGGAGTCTGCAGCATCGCATTGCTGCAGGCTGGAAAACTGGCCCATTTAAGCTGAAGCTTTGGAGTGCACTGGGGACAAAGGAGATCAAGCTGATGAACCCGGTCCACATATTTCTCCCTGTACCTGCTGCCAAACTGCAGTGTCTTTGTTTTTGCTGCAAGCGAGGTGATGCAGCTTCCTTGCACAAAGGCAGGGTGGTGGTCTCCGAGGATGCTGAGCACCTCACTGTGTGCCAAGAGCTCATCTAGCACAGGTCACCACATGTGAGGCCATCTTCCTACCACAGCTGAGGACATTGTGAAGAAGCAGGCACAGGTCACCCCAAAGCACAGACGTGCCCCACAGAAACGCCTTGCAAGCACAGGCTGCAGCAGCACCGCGCTTTGGCATGGAGACAGCAGGCTGGGACCAGCTGAATGGAACAATCATCCCCATAGCATCCAGCTCTGAGTCAAAGTGTGACATTTTCTAATAAAATAAAAAGCAGCTGAGGCTGGCTGGCTGTAGAGCGATGAGCTGGCACAAGTAGATTTCCTGGCAGTGAGCAAGGGTGCCAGTGCACGGCCCCCCAGCTTCCCCTGCCTGCATCCCTCTAGCACAGGAAAGGAATGATAAACAAGAAATTATGGGGGGGGGGGGGGAGAGAAGGAAAAAAAATTAGGAAAAGAGACAGACATTTCTCAACCCTGTGAACACATCCTGGACCCATCCCAGGAAGTGTCAGATAAGACTGTGGACTCCAGAGGTGCAGCATAATGGCAGCATTTGCACAAACACACACTGCTACTGCCAAGTGCCACATGCACAAGCCCAGGTCAGGCAGTCCTTGTAGGTGCAGAAGGGAAGGGGGCCATCCTTGCCTGTAAACACAGTAGCTAACAACAAAGGACACGAGTGTTTGGATAAAACATGAAACCACCACCCCTGCTGTAGATGAGCACATGTCAGACCAGGTAGGTGCTGAAAAACAGGTCTTGTCAATTAGCCATTCACTAATTATTGACGATTTCCTCTGAGTGTTTCTTTTTCCACAATTAATCATTTATCTAACCATCCTGATTTTAAGTTCCTTTGTTTGGATTCTGCTGGCAAAGAATGGCGTAAGTAGAAAATCTTATGAAAACCAGCTGACAGTAATTATTAAAAGTAATTAGGAGAAAACTGCTCAGGATCTTTATAGCACTCAAGCCAGTCCTGCCACTGAATCACACTGGTCATGTGCACCGATGGGACCAAGCAAGGATGGCATCTGCAGAGGGAAGCAATACAGAGAATCAGAGCAGAGGCTCTGGATAAAATCAATGCTTCATAAAGCATATGCTGAAAAGGTAGCCTGCCCCTCCTGGCATGAAGCTCCCAGCCACCACCTTGCTGACATTTTTGCCAAGGACTTGAAAAGGAATCAGAAAATGCATTCAAAAAGCTCAGTCCTCTGAACTGCAGGTCTGTGAAATTCCTTCTTTCCCTCCCAGGATTCATTTTGTTAGCTACTGAAGGAGAAAACCATGTGTTGCAGAGGGATGCTGCTGCACGAAAATGAAGGGTAATCACTTCCCTGACACCGGTTCAGGAAAAGGCTAGAAGCATGTCCCCAGTTTCTCAGGCAGTCATTTACACCTGTCCAATGGGAAAAAGCAAGGGGCACGGACAACGCTACCAAATGGCTAAAGAAGTACATTGCATCTTTTTGCTCTGAACACAGGGAGCTCATCGTTCTGTGCCAGCTGATGAGGACAGTCCTGCACCAAACCCCGCAAACACCAATCTGTGCCTGCTCTGGTGTGACGGAGCTCATTCCTGCAGCTCTGCAGCCTCTGTGAGATGCTCCCGTGCCTGTGGGAAGCCATTACTTGCCAGACAGGAAGATGGGAACTGCAGCAGTTCAGCCACCGATCGAGATGGCAGTCAGGTGGAGATGCCCACCAGCATCACTGCTTTACCTCCTTTACATGCGCAGTAATGGAAAGCACCTCAAGGTCTTTCCTGCTCCTTTCACAGAATCAACCAAGTTGGAAAAGACCTTCAAGATCATCAGGCCTCACAATCAGCCCTGTGCTCTCTGCCTTGCTCACTAGGAGGCCAGCATGGAGGTGGTGAATGGGGGCCAGGCCAGGCCCTCAGCCCTTCCTCCTCCCCAGTGTGCTGCTTCCAGTTACGCCTATCACAGAGGCTGACCTCCTGCTCCCCACTGAGCGCCATGAATCTGAAGGATGGAGGTCAATAGTATTGTGGTTGTAATAATGACATTGTGAAGAACAGAGGGAAAAAAAAATCCAAAACAAAATAACAAACACAATGTATGCCTGGTCTGTATGCAGCCTATGTCCTCCGCCACCATGTATCAGCTGTGCAAACAAGGCATCCCTGGGGAGGATAAACTTCCCCAGACCTTCTCATAATTCTGTCCTTGTATCTTAGTCCTGACCCAGAACTTTTCTTCTCTCTCCCTTTCATTACTGCACTCTCAGAGCAGGGAGTGGAAGCTCACACGTGTGGTTATTGTACAGTGTGGAACCTATTTTCCAAACTCCAAGTCTCAGCACCAACGTCAAGCATCTTTTGAGGCACTAAGGAAGCCCTGAGATGTCTGCACTGAGCAGGTAGCCCTTATTCTTCCATTTGACAGAGAACAGAATTTGAAGCAGAGTAAAGCTGAACTTTCTTTTCCCTCCAAGACCACACAAGAATGTAAGTGGAGGACCCAAAGGATGCACATGGATTTTGTGGCTCCCAGTCCTGTGCTTTAGCCACCTAGCAGCCCTTTCCGTTGTCCTGCCATCTCAGCTTACCACGGCCCAGTGCTGCAGGGCTGAAGATGCTAACAGACATAAACACACCCGTGAAATATTCATGCGTGAATATAAGCCATAGGCATTAGTGTACATCGTGCATACAACTCTCTTAGCCCAAGTCCACAGTGCTGTTCTTTCAAAAAAATGTATTTTCTGTAATGTAAGTAATATTGGTACTGAATAGAGGCAGCATTAGGACACTGTCTGGGGGATAAAACATATTCATGCACCAGACAGACATACCTCATCGAGCCTTGAACAACTGCAGTGAATTTCTGCTCGCATCAGTGAAGCCAGGACTTTGTGTGCAGGCTCTAAACCAAATCCTCCACCCATGCAGGCTTCGACAGCCCACTGTGTTTCCTTCCTTCTGCTTTCCAGATATTTAGAGGAATTTTAAATGGATGCCTCTCAAACCTGCACCAAAGGCACCGATGATCTTACCATGCAGCTCAATGCATAGAAACTTCATGTTCTTTCTGTCAGCATTTCTGTACCTATGCTGCCTCGGAAATGTTCACTCGCTCAACTCAATGCGACATCATTGCTAAGAGCTTGGCAGATTCAGGAGTAACATCAATTCCCCCCCCTGCATAGAGTGAAGCCGGTGAGCAACGCATCTACACAGAACTACACACTACTGCCTTTTTTTGCACCTTGCTATGTTTACTTGTGCACCCACAGCTCTTTCTAACAGAAACTTGATTCTTACTTTCACGGCTGTGTTAACATGACACCAAGGCCTGCTCCTCCGGCAGTTTGCGGGGGGATGAGGATGTCATGCTGACACATCCAGGCCTTGATCTGACAGCAAACAAGGACTGCAGAAAAAAGCCTGTGGTTTGAATGGGCTCAGCTGGGAGGAGAAAACCCTTCTGCTTTGAAGCAGATGAACCCTCATGTATTCAGTGGAGGGAGGATGGGGATAGCATGCCGAAAGCAGATAGAGGAGAGGATGGCAAAGGTTTTTATGCTTTATACTATCAGAGGACTTTGCCTTGCACTTCCTTCTTTCCCCACGACCTCTGAACTCTAAGTAGACCTAACCTTTTCAAATATAAGCAGCGCTGCACGGTGCTGTCTCAAATCAGACATTTTGAAACAAAGGGCTGACTGCTGCCCTCCATTACTGGCCTCAATCCACTGCCTGCAGTCCCAGGCATAGCGGACAGAGGGGTTTGTCTCCTTTTGTCACACTGCGCATGCTTTTAGGAAACACAGTGACAATCAGGACAAAAATACCACTGGGATTTCATGGTATTGTGTCAGTGCAACGTAATTTGGCAGCACACAGAGAATGCAGCAGAAAAACAGCAGGGAAGATGGTGATGGGAAAACCCACGCTCAGTTTATGAGTGGTCCTGGAAGTCAAACAGAAAAGAGACATACACACGTGTATATGCATGCACACGAACACACATGGACACAGACTTACAGGAGTCAGGATGTGCAGGAAGCATGAGAGCACAGCCACTAGTGCAGAGAGCAGTAGGTTACCTCCCAGCCCCTCGGAAAGGATGGACATTTGGGCAGGAGCTACCACAACACCAGGTAACCACTCCTTTGTTACCTTGAACTGGGGGTTCCTGGCAGAAATGCTGTGCTGGCAAAGCACATGTGGGTGCCAGCAATGTTAAAGAGCTGTTGACCTGTAAAAAATGTGGCTGAAACCCTTAATTGCTGCATGGGTTGCAATTATTTCCTGTCTCCAAGGAAAAAGAACCACCTTTTTTTTTTTTTTTTTATGGCAACAGCAAGGGAAAATGAGAGTGGAAATCACGATAGGGCAGTCTAGAGGTAAGGCATCCAAAGGGAAGATCATCTGGTGAGGCTGAGGAGGTGAAAACCAGAATGGGTGAAATTTGCAATACCAATTTATAGATTGATGAGTTCTGCTTCTCATACAGACACCATCTTTGTCACAAGGAAAAGGCAATGCAGTTTTAATTGCCTGCATTGCATTCGGGAGACTGTTGTGCAAGACGAGCAAATTTCTGGTTGCTGTTTTGTTTTTTTTTTCTTGTCTTGGGCCATCCTGCTTTCCCCAAAATATGTGTTGAGGTTGTGCATATGGATGCCATACCCTGTGCCCCTGGTGAAGAAAACAAAAGTTCTTGTTAAATAATTTTAAAAAAGAAAACAATATTTTCGTTTTCACACTAGCAGCAAGCAGCAGGCGAGAATCAAGAGGTGCAAATAGATGCAAGCATGTCCTTTCCAACAGATACCTTCTTCTTTGCCAGCAATAAGTCCTGGTAAGCATTTGAACGAAGGAAGCGCGCATAGCTGTCACTCTTCATCAGCTTGTAAATGTGCTCCTGTGGGACAGGAGGAAATGAGAGACAGAGAATTGTTATCAAACCTCATTTAGACATCACAGAGATTTAAAACACAGTGAATTAGGAGGACGAGAGACTGATCAAAGTCCTAATTAAGTCTGCTATTATCGATTATGTGTGTTGTGGTGGCATACAGGAGGTCCATCCTGGGGCAGGACCCTGCTGTGCTTGGGGCTGCATAAACACAAAGCAAAAAGACTGCCCTCACCCCAAAGGCTGGCACATATTATTCAGTAATCAGTGTTTTTCTGTAATGACTGCAGCTCTCAGAAATCCCCAGATCATGAGCAAATGGCTAGCCAGGCTGAAACTACTGGGATGTCTCAGGAAAGAAGAAATAAATGCCAGAATTTGTCCCATATATTAGGTTTCACTGTACTACTCATAGACACTTGCACTATCACCCCACCCTCTCATTATAGTTCATGAAGGGGAACCGATACTTGAACACATTTCATTTCCACTTAAACAGATGCCTAGAACAAACCAACCTATTCACATCCTGAAAAAGCCTTTATATCTGGCTGACTATACGTGAAGTTTATTGGACAAATACACACATTTGCACCGCATGTATAAAGTTATGTCAGATGAGTCCCTTCCATAGGGCCTTTTGTCTCCTATTGAGTCAAACTGCTAATATTAGTTTGTTTGGAGTACATCCCCTACCTAGGTGCATCTTCAGATTTACATAGGAGTGTTCCACTGCAGCAGAACCTACTCTTTTCCATTGCCTTGCTTAGTTTTACTTACCTGCAGAAAATTCCTTAATTCCATCAGCTCTTCTCCTAATTGTCTAATTGTCCTTAGATTTGTAAATGGATATCATCCCAAACATCAAGAAAATGAGATCAAAATACTTTGACCCATTAGGGACTGAGATTTCATTAAAGGAACTCGAAAGAAAAACAGGCACCCTAGACATTTCTCTTAGACTTTGCCCTCAGAAGCATTCTCACAGAGTTAATGAACAGTTTTATCTATACTGATTTATACAACATAAAATATTCTCTCCTGCCCTACAGCCATTGCTGTTGAAACTTCAGAACAAGCAACCCAGACACAAGTCACAGAGTTTATTTCACAGTATTAACGAGCCAAGCAAAATTCCCTTACCTTCACCATCACGGACAATGTGAGATGACCTGTCTGTATAGAGAACTGCCTCATTCAGCTTTCTTGTGCTATTCACAGTTCTAAGAGGGGCATAACTGCCACTGGTTTTTACTGAGATGCACAATAAAATGCACACTTTGAGCTACAACCTGGTGTGGAACACTTTTTACCAGTTAATTTCATTTCCACAGTTGCTTTCAGCCCTGTCAAACCTTCACTTGTGTGGCATTATCTAGCTGAAGTAAGTATAAGCATAAGATTTTACAATAGAAATGCTCGTATACAGTCATCTAGCAAGCATGACCCCTTCTCACTGCAGGAAAAAAAACAGAAGTGAGGGCACAGCTCCACACTGATCACCTAACAGCACTGCCAAGGACTTCCCACCCAGCTGTGGGACACTCCTATTTATTCAGGGCAGAACAAGCCAAGCATGATCTGAGCTGAGGACAGGGAAAATAATGCATGTCATGGGTATGGTCATTGGCAAGTTTGTATTCCTCTGGAATGAATTATGATTTTCAGCATCAGCTCACTCTCAAACACCTCAATAGAAACAATTCAACGGGAACAGAAATAGAAATTAACACGAGTTAATTTAAATCAACCACATGGCAACCAGTTCAGCCATACTATTATCTCTCAAATTCTCTGGAGACTGTCTCCTACTAATGTATTCTTCATAATTCAGTGGGGAAAAATAACCCTAACTGTATAACTAGAAGACTTTTTCCTTCCTCCTCCATAATTGTGGGGCAGCTGATGAGTACCTGGGGCAGGCACCCTGCAGCCCATCAGCAGCAACGTGTCAGAGGGGTCTCTCAGAGCCTCCCTCTTGCTGCGATTGTTCTCCAGTGCCAGTGCACCTGTAAGGCAGGGTGCTGGTGGGAGCAGTGCTGAGCTGGGAAGGAAGGGGCTATGGGGCTGAAGGCACAGCAGTGGGCAACAGGGACATTTTGGTTGACATTTTGATAGACAGCTGACTAAATTGTTGACTACCTTTGGATTCCAAATGGTTTCTTAACTGGTCAGATAACAAAGTCTGCTCTGAAAGGCAAAGATAACATTTTTGGAAAACAGAGTTCAATTTTCATTGCAACACAAGCAGATCACATTAGCTGTTTGCACACAAAAGAAGAACAAAGCAGAGCAGAAAGTGCTGGCTATACAACCCTCCAGCATGCCGACAACAACTATCAGTCTTACTCATGTCAAGATGACTTCAGGTGTTTGACCTTAAAACAGTATAAACTCAATATCTGACTGTTGAAAGGGGGAAAAATTACTTTGACCCTGAGATGAAATAAACCACAAGTCGATGTCTTAGCGGAGGCCACTCTCTGAAGAAGCGGACTACTGCAAGCTCATCTCCACTGCCACCCTGGGTAGGTAGCTGGTATGCAGGGTTTTCTCTGCTCTTCGCATCCTGGAATCACTAGGCAGCAACCTTTCTACCTTTCAGCTGTTCACCAGCGACATAATCAAAGTGGGAATTCTTAGGCTTTGAATGCTAATGAAGAAAGAAGGCTGGGCATAGGGAAAGGGAGGGACATGCTTCAGATGCAAACTTTACAGCTTAATTGCAAGAATTCAAAGGGCTTGCTTTGAAGAAGTACTGGAGGCACAAATGATGCACTGATCATTTATTTTATAGTGCTTCACTTTTGAAGCACCCAGAGAAAATCTGAGCCAGCTGCTCAGGTCAGCAAAGACTGCCTTCCAATTTGCAACAGTCCAGGACAGCTTACATTGCTGCAGCCAACTCCCTGCTGAGACTGCACCACAAAGCTTCCTGTAGAACTGTGGCTGCAGTCCACGTTCAGTTCAGTTACACAACAAACCTAGCTGCAGGACAGGAAACGCTGGTGCCTGGGACATTTGCTCTGATCCTTAGCCTACTCCATCCTTCGTTACCAAGCTGTTTGCTACTATACCTTCTGCAATCTGCAACTTTCTAGGGAGAATTTATAGCTAGCATTTAGCAGCTCCTAATTTCTTAAATAAATTGAAAGCTACTAGAGGTTGAGCAACTGAACATAATCTTTTGAGGCAGCCTGAGCAACGGGCATATTAGCAGAGGTGCGTGCACAGATTTAGCTGCCCTGTGCAACATGTGCAAATTGGCTTGTTCCCTTGCATCACGGATTTTTAACTCACTTGGGATCATTGCAACCTGCTGGTCTCTCACTTTCTAATTTACTGAGCAGCTGCTTTCATTCTTTATCACATGGTAGAGAGGGAGCATAACTTCACCAAAGACTGCAGCCAGCATCTCCAGTGGTGCACCTGACATGTACGCATGCTCCAGGACATACCTGAGGCTGCTGGCAATAAATTCAAGCCCTCTTATCCTTATATTAAGAGAACTTTGCATTTTATAAACTTGCTTTTTACGGTGGAATGCGCTCATTATTACTGGCTCCCTGAATACGCAAACCAAATTAACTACTGGTGTGATTTTTAACAATTCCCTCACAGTACTCCTGCAAACAGAGTGGGCTTACTGCTGACCATCCTCAGTGGTGCTCCTGTGGTCCTGAGCCAAGGTGCCATCCTTCTTGCTACTACCACTGTGTAACAAACAGTAAATTTCAAAGGGGAAAAGGCTCTCATTTCTGTGAGTTAGCGAACAAAGGAACCAGACACATAAACCACAGAAAATGCCTCTCATATGGTTTTACATGTAACCTCAGCTCCAGCGGAAGTGTAGGGAAATAAACGCTGATAAGCTCCAGCATCTCTCAGCTTGTTTCCATTCACAAGCCCTATCTCTGGAAGGAGATGAAAGACAAGCTCTGCAAATTTTCTTGACAAAAGGGGAATGGGAAAAAAAGAAAAATAGAAAAAAGCTTGCAATCCAGATGGGAATGTGGGAGGTGGCTGAGATAGCAGAAACGCCTCAAAGCTGCACTTGCTTCAAACCAATGTGCTGCAACGTGACCAGGGCCCTCTTCCCCCCATAGGCAAAGCACAGTGACCCTGAGGAGAGTGCGTAGCAGCTGAGCAGGACCTCGGGAACACCGAGAAATATGTGGGAAAAACCCAAATGACAGAAAAATAACAAAGCAAACTGGCTTGCACAGAGCACCTGGTAGGCCTCTGGAAGCCTGTTATCAGTTGAGAACATTTATTTTCAGCAGAATGTCTTGGTTCTTTTCCCTGAAATATGCATGTGATAAAGTAGCCGTGTTGGTGGTTAAACATAGCCATTGCTAGTCTCACCTCTTAGCCACTGCGATATTTTGTGACAAATCTGAAGCAGGTTTTGGGGTTGTGAAGGCCAAACACAATTTTCTCATTACCTCCGAATACCAGCTTGATTCCAGCAAGCCCTTAAATTTTAACTTGCTGAGGGAAAGTTTTCTCTGCTTGCGCCTGAGCACAGTTGTATGCTTGGATGGTGAGGGGGATGAGGGGGAAATATCTGATTCTTTGCTCGTCTCAAGCCCAGGCTTCCCACTCAGCACACTTGTAGCCCGTTCTGGGATTTTACACCAGATGGACACTGGATAGATAGACAGCTGTTGAGAGTCTGCTGAGCCCCAGTGCCCCACTTTGCCATTCACAAACAGGTCGGGAACTGCTGGCTGTAGCTATCCCACTCGCATCCCTTCACCCTGCCACCAAGACCCAGCATTATAATAAGGCATTTATGGGCACCTTTTTATGCTGCAAGCAGGCAAATGCAGCAGCTGCCCCTGGAGCCAGCTGCAAGGGATATTTGCAGCATGTCAGACAAATCCATTTGAACACAAGCCCCAAAGCAATATAAAGCAGCAGAGAAAACAACTAAATAAACAACAGCAAACCATCATGAATGTTCTACCTGTGCACTACGGGAGAATGTTCTGCAGATTCACGCATGAGAGAGCAGAGCCTCACTGAATGCCTCACGGCCTTCACTTGAAAGGGACCACAGAGGCCAGCTGAGGCCCTGCCGGGGGTCTGCATCCCAAAGGGATGTCCCCACTGCACAAAGAGGATAGGGGAAGGAGAAAACAGGGTGATGCCATTCTGAGCATGCAATGAGCAACTGCTGCACCTTGAATTAGGCACAGGAAGCCATGGCAGCTGCTGGCAGACGCAGTGAAGATGAGGCATGCAAAAGACCTTCACCCCTCAATGAGCCCAGCTGGTAATATCTGTGTGGGAAGGAGGAGGGGAAACATGGGGTTTTCACCCCAATTCCCTTTCATGTCTCCAAATCCCTGCTCATTCAGGTCCCTGCACATAGCACTGTGTCACTCCCAGTGATGGTGTGCTGCCTTTTTGATCAACCAGCCCACATTAACCAGTGGTGCCCAGCAGCACTGCCACCTAGCACAGCTCTTGCTGTTGCTGGAGTGCTGTGCTTGCCTGATTTATAGCTTAGAAAATAAACGTCTCAGGTTGGTAAGTGACACTTAAGGGTCTTGGCCTGAGTATGAATTGCTCTGGAAAATTTGAGCAATATCTTTTTGGCCTCTCTGAAGTTATTTAAGTGACAAAATAATTTACACCCACAGTTTTAGCTGGCGTATTTTCTTCACACTCAACCAAGTTGTTTTTACTACTACAGAAAAAAAAAAGGATGAATAATTATACTGTAACACAGACTAACCTCCTTGCTAATCTAAAAATCATAAAACCTCTTTTCAGACCCCAAATGAAATTACACCAGGCACAGCAACGTAGAAGAGCTTTAGCAGGAGAAATCACTGTAAGCAATGAGAGCTCATTTTGAGTAATACACAGAAATCCTTTGTTTAGCCCTGTAGATACAAAGTTAGAAGCCTAATGTAAATCTTTTGCGTGAAAGTGCATTGATAAAAGTAACACATCAATTTAGCCCCAGCTCCTCTGTAAATGGGTGAGACAACTGGTTTGCTTCATACCTTCAGAGGTACAGAAGGGGCTGCAGTGCTGCTGGGGCTGGGGCAGATGCATTGCAGAAGGCAGAGCCCTGCCAAGCACCGCGCAGTTTAGGGGTCAGCTTGGTACTGCAGAAGGATTTAGTCCTAAATATAGCAAGGGCTATCCAGGGAGACCGGAGTGGGCTGCTGGGAGTCTAACGCTGTGTGAGCAGCTTTAGGTTTTGAGAACAATGATCGTGGCTAAGAGGCTGATTCTCACAGTGTGGGCCAAATCCTGGCTACTGGCAAAAAGCCCAAGTGAACAGGTTTTGCCCGGGAGGAGGGGGACAATCTCATGTAACACTTAGAAGACTGGTATCACTTTTCCAAACAATACAGTACTTAGGAGACACAGCAACAAAGATGGCTTTTTGTGCTTCTTATACATGCTGCAGTACAGCCATGAGATGAAACTACTCAACTTTTTGACCAAGATCTTTGCAAGGCTGTCTGTAGCTTTTTCCTTCTCCATTTTCTAGGGAAAATCCTGCCAAACAGACGAGTTCTGCCCTGGGAAGGAACATGCAGCATCCTTGCCACAGCAGAAATTAAACTGGGGCAATCTATGTCCCCTAGGAGACAGTGACAGCAGGATGCAGCCTTACAGAAACAAGCAGCATCCAGCTCCTTAGTAAAGGTGGTGATGCTGAGGTAGGTATGACCGATCTTGCTTGGATGCTGACACAGGGACTACATCCTGGTTACAGAAACTGCCTTCCAAGTCTCATAAGCATTTTGGCTGCACTGCTATATCCCCTTGGGCAAGCTTTTAGGTGACTGAGCTCAAACTCTTCAAGTCCATGCTATAAATACTTATCAAAATCTTATATCCGTTTGCATATTAAAGCAATTCAGACAGCACAAGATCAACATTCATACCTGCTGTGGTCTGAGAAGGAGAGGTGCGAAATGCACTGCTGATAAATCTCCCTATAGTTTATTATTATTTTTTTTTAATTAGAATGATGAACTCCTCAAGAAACAGCAAGCCTTAGAACAATTAGACTGCAGTGTTCCTGCAGTATGTGGGTTGAGCAGGTGTGGAACTGGCTTATCTGTAAGACTGCTCACCCACAGTCCACAAGAGGTGGACTTGTGGAGTCCTGGCTGCTCAGGAGGAGAGGGGTGCATCTGCAAGCACTTTTGCTCACTGCCTGGATGAAAGAGAATAGCGTCAGCTACGTCCTGACTTTCACACGATCAGGAAAGGCTCTTGCTTTGCAAGAAATGGTTGTTTCTCGCAACCCAGATGCACAGGGGTCACAGAGAACCAACCTGAGTGTTAAATTCAATTTTTAAGCAAGCCAGAGGCTTTCCCATGCCATCCGCTCAAAGGTATTTTTTGGAGTTAGGAGATGCCTGGCAAAGACAAAAGTTGCTTGTTAAGACATTCTTTCACAGAACATGACTATTAAAGCACAAATTAAAAAGCCAAAGATTAAAAAAAAAAAAGTGCAATGTGTACATACATTTAGGAAAAAGTCTCAGGAAAGTTGTAACACTTACTATCTGCTCTTACATTGACCTCTGCTTCTAGCCTTTCATTTCCTGCTTTGTGCAGCATCAGACACACCAGCATAACCCTCCACGATCACTTTCCTATTTTTGTTGCAGGCATCTAATTGCTCTTCAGGGTGCATTTGTGGGACTCTTGGTTTTAGATTCAGTTTAGATGTAAGCTGTTCTAGGAAATCCACAGGGAAGGAACTTGCATTTTTGCTCGTACATGTAACATATACACAGCAACAGTGAGATTTCTGGTGAAGTCTGCATCCACTGGAGAGCACTGCAAGGGAAGATTTTCCCCTCCATCCCCACAGAATCAGAGCCAAAAGGGGTGAAGAAAATAAAAGCTAAATTCTTGTGAAGTTTCTACTGTTCATAGGCAGCATCGGGGTGCCAAAGGCCTGCAAGAGGACTGGGCACTGTGTGTGTATGTGCATGCACATGCTTTGTGCACACCCCAAAGCAGAACTTTCAAATCCCCATGGTGCAAGCTGAGCAGCGCTGGCTCGGGACCACCCTTCAGGGCAGGGTGCTTGGGTCTGCCCCATGTCCCCCTATGACTGCTCATACTGCCAACCAGAACTGCTTGGCTTTCTAACCCAAGTTACTATCCTTGACAGACATACAGGTAACTGGGGTGACTAGGTGAAACTTAAAGAAAATAACACTAATCTTTCCTTGAGTTCTTACATGAAAGGTGATCCAGATGCATACAATGAATGATTATTTTCACGTTTTCCTTCCGTGCTGTGATTTAGCTCAACATCTACAAAAGGAGTTCTGTATGCTTGGTGAATAGGCATCATGCATATGCTGCTCTATATGCTTGCTTTCACATCCTGTGCATGCTTGAAAAAACAAAGTCAGTGAAAGAAAGGTCACCTCTTATTTTCCCTTCTTGGTAGAAAATGACATTCCATTTCCAAGAGATCCTTGCTCTCACTTGGAGTTTGTTTTTTAATTCAGTAGGGTCCCATCACCTAATGTCAACATTCACAGTTTCTTGGTGGCACCAGAATGAAAACTGAGGACTGACCACTAACAAATCCTGCAAGGGCTCAGCTGTCTGTTGCCAGCACCGGCAGCGGAAAGCATGAACTGGGCTTAGATCAGGGCCAGGTACATTTCTGGTTTGAACAGCTCAGATTTTGGCACCGTGGTCTAAATCTGCTCAGGAATTAGCTAAGGATCTGCATAGTACAGTCAAAATCCCCAACAGAACCCAGTTTAGAACTGAATTTCCCTGAATCATCTTCACAGAAACAACAGCTAATTAGTTCAGGTAAACGAACGTCATTCTAAAACTCTATTTCATTTATAGAAGAAGAAAAATAAACAAAGCAAGCAGAAAAGTAATAGCAAAGACTACTACATGGCTTACCTTATTCCAGTATGCCTGGCTCTGAAGCCTACCAACAAATGCCCCTACAAGCAAACATCAATATCGAGCAACACAATATATCCTTACAGTACTCGCTCACAATGCCAAGGTCTATGGGATTGATGGAACTGGGGCAGGGGTTAAAGACTTTCTGAGAGTAGAAAGACATTTCAAGAGAGGGGAGGTGATGCTTGACATGAAGGAAAAACTGCTAAAAAAAATACATTGTACAGATTAGCCATAATTGTCATACTCACAACTTTGCGTTCTCATGTTAAAGACAAATTAGTTTGGCTGTCAGCAGCTTCATCAGCCAAAAGAGGCCATTTGGAGGGACCAAAGACTATTTGCTCTCCAAAGCTGGCAGTGCCTGCCTCATATTGCAGGGCCCCACAGGGGTTGTTCAGTGATGCTGATAACTCCAGTGGGAGCACCGATCCCGCTAAGTAGTTCACTGTTTAATTGAGCTGACCTTTTCTGGTGGTGCCCCATGTATTAAAAGCTGCTTTAATCCCTAGTGAAAATGGTTCAATAATTGTAATATTTTACTCAGTGGACAGTTGTTTAAGAGGAGAAAATAATCAGCTTTGTTGGTAGGCTCTCCTCTGGAGGAGTCCAGCACCAAATCAACAGAAGGTGCTGCACGAGTGAGTTCAATAATAAACACACCCCAACGTCAGGTTAGATTGCAAGCTCTTTGAGGATATTTAGAGCTAAGATTTTCAGTATCACTTTTTTTGAATGCAGAGACCATTTGTCTTCAGACATTGAATGGCCTTGGGATGCAGAGGTTTCAAGTGAGAGGCATGTTTGTCAGGAGCCCTCTTTCTCCCTGTTTTCTTCTAGGTGTCTGACCAGATTTATCTCTGCTGCCTTCTGTGTTGGCCTTCCTGGTTGTACAGCATCTGGGAGAGCTCTCTGGGGCTGGGAGCCAAGGTTACACAAAGCATCACATCCCTATAGACTGTTAAACACCTGATAAAAGATGATGCTTTATTATCAACTTACGGCTATCAGGCAGTCACTAGCCTGATGTATACTGGGCTCTGCTGCACCTTCCCCTTCCCAATGCTTTAATTCTCAATGCTTTTTATACACAATTGACATTCTGGGGGTCTCCCAGGTCTGTCCATGGGCTAAAGTGCAACATCACCTTGTCATACTTTCCATCTCAGAAGCTGCAATTTCCTTTTCTCAGTCCAGCCAACCCTTTTCTTTCCTCACAGTCTTAGTGTCCCTGCATTGCAAGCATTCAAAGAATGTCCTGTTCAGTAAACTAATTCTTTTCTTGTCCCTTATTCACAAGGACATTTAAATTATTTTCCTCCATGCTAAACCTACACAAGACAGGACAACATTTATATTTTCTCTCCCACAGCGGACTGTTTTGACTACTTGTGTCTGGTTGAATCCCTAGGAATGTGGGATGTGTGTGAGCTCAGGCTCCTGGTGCCAGTGCGCTGAGATAAGGTGACTGGGCTACTGCCTGCTGCAGGTCTGTGAGACAACAGTCCCCAAGGTGACAATGCTGATGGAGGGAGATACCAGGAGGGTACCTGAGAGACTCAGGGGCACCTATGCGGGCTGCCATGAAGTGGAGGGGTGAACAGGAGTGTTCCTTCTCCAGGTGAGGCAGTATTAGACAACGTTGTGCCAGCTTCCACTGGGGCACGAGGCATGCTGGCGATATCTCAGTTTATCTCTGTTTCTTAGCTATCTGGTCAGGCAGTCAGAAAAAGCTAGCTTGGTCTTTGCAGAGCTACCAAAGCCCACTGTGATGCACAAGAAGGTGACCAGTGCTCCCCATCAGTATTGTGGCAGACTCTGTCTCTGAGATGACCATAGCTGGGACTGAAGGTCTACCTCTGCCTTGTATTTCTGTTTCAGTGAACTAAAAGAGATGAGTTGAGGACAGCAGTCAACATAAAAATCCTCTGAAATAAAATTAACTCAAGGAGCTAAAACTGCAGTCTAACTGCAAGAGCTCAGGCCTGATTTCATCAACTCCCCTTTGAACAGCAATTACATTGTAAACTGATCGGTTCAAACCTAAATCCTCAGTGTCTTCTTCTGATTAAATTCTCATTGCCTAAACATCCATCTTATTCTCTGTTCTTCTACTTATCAACTGAATTAATTCCTCCATTATTCACCTATCTTCTTTAGCCAGCATTTTACCATAATCTTTTTTTTTCCTTTTTTTTTTTTTCCAGGTAATGTAAATTTGCAGAAGTTCTATTTCACTACAACTGCAAAGCAAAATAAAATACATTTCAGTCAGAATGTCTTTATACTGCTCTGTTTCTCAGATTTAAAAAGAACATTTATGTTGTCTGATATTCACAGGGGATTGCCTTAAGACTTTGCGTACATTCCTTCTACGTGGGCCCTAAGGAGCACGATTGCATTCAGGAAAATACAGTATTTGATGCTGGTTTGAAAAATTCATTGCCTAACCTTGTATAAGTGGTCCTCAACATCTCCCCTGAGATGAAAATATTTTGTTAGCAGAGTATTTTGAAGAACTGCCCTTGAACACCAATTTAAAGAAAATATAAGAACAAGGATTCTTTTCATTTGTTGTTGATTTTACTGCATGCTCTTGATAAAAATGATTTTAAGGAGAATATTTTTTAATTCTGTCCCTGTTAATATTTGCCAAAAGATTCATTCTTCCTTTTCCCTTTTTTAGCCTTTATAAAATGACATTTTCACTTTTTCAGAAGGTTATGCCGTTTTATCCTAGCTCGTAGTGGTTTTTCATAGATTATCTGTTTTCCTAAAGGCATTTTCTGTATACAGTTTATCAGTAAAATTTCTGTGATAAAAACGAGGCCCCTAGGAGGGAAGGATTAAGCTCACTGCATTGCTTACTGTCCTAACATTATTCTAAGGCATTGTCTGCGAGACAAGTTTGTAGTTGTGTTTGAGGAGAAGCTGCGTTTGAGGGTTTGGTTGGGAAGATATCATTAACTATAAATGAATAAATGATAGAGCAAGTGTATTAATCAGAATTTTGATTTGATATGATATAAGCCATTCTGAAAATGTGACAGACTGTTGACAGGGGGTACAGGGAGCCCAACTGAACTTTATAGCACTCTTTCATCCTTGCTTTCTCTGAGACATGGCTACAGCTCGCTGCGCCTTGCAGACTTGTAAATTTCGGAACATCTGTTCCCAGAGGAGCATTAGCCTGTAATAGCTGATAGATTCAAAGAAAATATCATTTGCCCAGCTTGAATAGATACCCTCAAAGTCACTTCCAACTGTGCTTCTCTCCTTTCTCTTACAAGTGAGCAGTGACAATGTGATAGTGGAATATCATGGTAAAACTGAGAGTTTTATTAGCAATAGTTCCATAAAATCAAAAACAAACCTGTGCGTCTTCATATGTGTATCTCCCTGGGTCTTTGACATTTTGGCTTGTTTTCTCATAGCTGTGGGAATCCAAGTTGATAGCACTCTGGGCCCCAGGAGCTAGAAACTCTTGCCAGATTTCCTCCACCCTGGTGGTCACGTCCTGTAGAGGTTGTTTTTTGAGATCTTGGACAGCCAACCAAAACCTGTAGCAGGCAAAAATAAAAATGGGAGAGACATATAAGATAAGAGGAGAGAGATTTAGATAAGATTTTGTTGATAAGCCTGGGCAGAGTCCCAAATGGCAGCTGAATTTGCAGAAGGCTCTCCATTTAGCATGACTTTGGGGGAAGGTGTGATATACTGTACACCAAACCATTATAATGTGGTTAAGATCAGAAAAGTGACTTTAAGAAGTGAAACATCCTTATTCAAGCCATCTCTGCAGAAGTGTGACATTAGGCAGGCAAGCAGGAAACCTCAAGAGCCCATGCAGCTGGAGGAGGAACACAAACTGCTTCCCACCACCCCACTGCAATCTGCTGGTAAGTTCTGCCTGCAGGATCTGTTGCCTGCAGAGGATGCAAAATGCAGAACAACAAACTTAATATTCATATCATTTCCAGGGTGAAGTCGTGGCACCGGCATTTAGAGAAGTCTTTTTTTTTTCTTTTTCTTTTTGAGACTTGTAAACTGACCAGCATTCAGATGGATGCCATGAGAAGGGATGAATACAGAACCCAGTTATGCCCGTGCTCTGCAGGGAGAGCCAAGGTCACTTCTTGTTCAGGGCAGCTGAAAGAACTACACAATATTGAAAATCATGTGTCCCTCGCTTTTAATTATGGAAGACTACCAAATAAATGAGTTGATCTTTACCTGAAAGCCTCATTTCCCATCTCAAATTATTCATTGGTGCCCGGCCTACTAGCACTAAAGCAAATACTCCCCCACATCGGGAGGAAGATGAGGCGGTCTATTCTAAAGCAAAATCCTATGGACAGCAGGGGAGGATGGAGGAGACAGCAGTGCCCATGACTCCTGTGCTGCTGTGGCCCCTGGGCTAGCTGCCAGCAGGTTTTCCTGGTGCTGCCACAGAAACAAGGGGGGGGGGGGGGGGGAGATCATCATCAAAGGAGACTGCCAATCCATTTAGCCTTGTCCCATACTTGCAGTAGAGGAAAAGGGCCTGTTTGGGAAAAAATAATTGAAAATTTTTAATTGCAGACGTGATGGTAACTTGCAAATGCAGAAAAGGCATAAAGAAGAAAGATGCTAATCAACCCAGAGTAGCTAGCTGGGACACGCTAATCAACCCAGAGTAGATGGGACATTTTAAGATTAACACTTGACTAGACAGAAAATGTTCTGCCACGAGAGCATGGGAAGCGGGCACACTGAAATGACAGCTTGCCAGCACAGGAGCACCATCCATTCTAATAACCATTTGGCTCAGTCTGAAAACCACCCAACCAAACCAACCTGATGCTAACAAGAACAAGCTCTTCCTACTGCAAGCAACTGTGAATTCATGCCCAAGGCAGAACGGCCTCTTCAAGGCAAAGGGGATTTTGCCTTGGTGGAAATTTCAAAGCTGTTCATTTGAGCTCATATCTGAAAGTCGGGGAACATCAAAGAGGGGTACCCAGCCCCACAGCCATGACTCCCAGGCAAATTCTCTGCTTTGAGAACCCATCCTTAATTCAGTGAATAATCTGGGCTTCCTATGGCATTTCTAGAACGCTTATAAGGCAGCAGCAGATATTTCTGCTCAGGAAGGGCGCAGACACACAATGGCTACCTTGAATTTTATAGCTCTTGAGCAAACACACTCCCTGAGTCAATCCTGCAAATGCTGGAGCACAAGCTGGCCCCAAGCCTGTGAACAGCCAGTAGGAGATCCTGCATTCCCTCCTCCTTCCCCTGGGAGCTGACCCATGGCAGTCACCTTGTGTGGGACAGGAGGGAAATGTCTGCCCATGTCCTCCCCAGCAGGAGAGCAGGAGCAGCACGGAACTGCCTGCAAGGGGAGGAAGGCAGCCCTGATTGCAGGTTCTCTGCCCTTTACAAAACAGAATGTTAGATCTGGAGAAGGCTGATAAAACGGCGTCCTAAACTGGTGTCAGAGACATAAAGCATTCTAGCCTCATCCAGCATGTAATTAACTTGCTGTCACTCGCGGGAGATATCCTGTAATGGTGCTTTATCCCATGCAGACTCCTCATGGCACAGGCAGCTCCTGGAGCTCCAGATGCCTGCTTTGCCTCTACGGGGTGCTGCTGGCAGCTTGCAGATGCCCTTGGCAAAAAGGCTGCTGGGGTAGCCCTGGGGCTGCTCCTGAGATATGGTGCAACACAAAAATGAATTTCAAAATTGAATCAGACACCAAATATGGATGATTGGAGGAGAGACTGTCAGAACAAAGACAGTGCTGTAACATCATCCCAGGGCAGGACATGGCACCCCTGGCTGGCAGCGAAGTTCTGGAGTGACTCTTGGTTTGAAACATGACCATGTTGCCCTCTTCTTGCCTCACAGCCCATCTTGCATTTCTCACCAGAAAGAGCCTTGCTCTCATTTCCTTTCAACAAGATAAAACCATCAATTTAACAGCACAGCTGGGAGGGTAAGTGAAGGTACAAAATAAGCACACATTGTCACAGACTGGGGTGGGGGTGGGGGGCGCGTTCACACTCTTGCATAGCTTTATGGCTGCAGTGAGCATGGGGTGGCTGAGGCCAGCAGAAAGCCGCCCTCAAAGAGGCGTGCTGGGACTGGTGGCTCATCGAGGCCATGTGCTAGGGGCAAGCACAGCCCTGCTTCTTCACTGCTGCAGCATTCCCAGCCAGTGCTGCGCAGTAGGAATGGGAAGAACAAACCCACTGCCCTGCTGCCTCCCCTCAGCTGTCCTCCCTCCTCCTCCCCCAGCCTGGGCACCCCATTTCTGAGCTCTGAGGTCCTCTCACTGCCGCCTCTTTTACTTCTCTGGAACAGGATGCGTCTCTCTGCGGTTAAGCAGCACCCAGTGTGTGTCTGGCTGCCTGCCGAGAAGTGAATAAAGCCACCAGAGCTCAAGAAGCAGCTCTGCTCACAAGCGACAGCTGGAGGAGACATGCAGCCACCAGGCTCAGGTCTCCTGGATGAGTACGTGTGATTCGCAGGCAAAGGCAGCAGAAAATCTCTTCATGCCATGCTGCTTTCCCTCGGCCGTGGAGCGCCCGTGCCGCCTGGTGGCCGGCAAGTTTCGATCCCTGCTCCCGGGGCACCAGCACCTGGGCACCTGCATCACCTGAGGCACCTGGGGCTGCTGGGAATGGCTACAGCCCAGGCTCAGGGACAGCTTCCAGAACAGTTACCAACTTAGTGTGAATGGTTTTGCTTTGTAGAAGTACTGGATTAAGTACTTTTTCTCTTTGCTTAATAGGTCTGCTTTCTGTAACGTCCCAAAATTTCGTTTCCTGATGAAATTTAAAGGAAAAAAAAATTGGCAACGTGTTTCGGCCATTAGGCATCACATAAGATAGAAACACTTTCTGCAGATAAAATTCTTTTCCAGATCCATTTGCAACATGTGTTCACAATAGCATACAAAACACCCATGCTGCTATATTGCAAGCTCCACAGTACATTCTATAAAGTGTCATGCGTTCCCTACTTAGGCCCATAAACAGGTGTGCAGTCTTCTTTCCCATTGGGTAAAATTAGCATGTCCTACTTTCCCACCTAGCTTTCTCCTTCCAGCTGATGCCCTTTGAAGCTGAGAAAAAAAATCAATGCACTGGTCAGATGAACATCTCAGCTATCTTGAGGTGTCTCAAGAGATTTGCGGACATGAAGAATGTATACAACTCTCTGTGGGCTCTTTTTTTTTTTTTTTTTTTTTTTTTTAATTGAAGCTTTGTGATTTTGTCTGCTGTATTTTGAGGACTTCAAAAATCAATGGAGGCAAAACAAACTGTAGATGAAAGACAGCAAAAGAGACAGAAAACAGAAGAGAGCAAGAAAAAGAGTTAAAAACAGAGAGAAAAATACCCACCTGCCTAGCTTTTCTGCTCTCACATAAATAACGGACAGACAGTAAATAAATAAGTTACAGGGCTCGGTCAAGCCCAGGAGACTGGTGGACATGATCCTGCAAGTATATTAGAACACAGAAACACAGCTGGAAGGAGACCTGGGAGGTGACGGAGGCTGGTCTGCTGCTGTCTCAGGCAGTGCCTCTCTTGAGACCCCCAGCAGCACTGACTTTTCTCAGCTAGGAAGACATGGAAATGCTCCACTGCCATCCAGCCTGGGATTCTGGACAGGGACTAAATTTGGTCCCTTTGATATACAGCTGTATTACTGTCAACACACTCTCAGTTGCACACATGATGGAAGATCCTTTCTAGCACCACCAGGAGTTTGTAGATTTTCCAGCAATCACTTTCACAGATCTGTCCTTAGGATAGCACGGTGGCCTGCAGGACTACTGCCAACATTAATGAAGATCCACCTGATGCTCCCAAGATAGAACATGTCCCTGTGACAATTCCCATGTCTCCACACCATTACTAGGAGGAGAGGCTTTAACAGACACCTGCAAAAGTAATTTTTGGAGCAAGGGGTTACATGCTGTACCCTCAGAAAGTTCCTCACAGCTTCCCAGAGTTTGGGTGGGAAGCATCTCACTTAACCGTAGCTGCGTACCACGCAGACACTGTCACTTGGATTAGTCTCAGGCTTACAGATATTGGATAATGAGGAAAGCTTTATGGTGTAATTTAGTTGCTTTTAGATTTGTTTTCACTTAAAGCTGAAATGAATCCTTCCCTGGTGATCCACTGATTTCTCTTCAGTTTCTCTTCTCTCACACTAAAGGGAGCCTTGATACTGGATGATGCAGAAGAAGGCATAAGGAGGCATGTGCTATCAAGCTGACTGCCTAGGTGAGACAGGTTCCAGCCTTGCTCGTGGGCATAACTTAAACCCTGCTTGCATGTTTAAGCATTCAGCAGTTGATTTCTTTTCTACCATATGCACTTAATGAGAATTCAGGAGCTTTCTCTGCCACACCTGAACCTTAGGGAGCCACCTTTTGCTTCTCAGCATTTAACAATCCATCCTGTTCCAGCTTTCTTTATGAATACTTCTACCTTTATGTCCTGTTAATTATTATTTACAGCCCGAAGCAGGTCTACTAATACTGATCCAGTATTAGGTCATAATGATACCACATTAGCCAGTACCATGATAATGACACCACAAGAATGAAAGCAATGATACAGTATTAACTAATAATGATATCAGAGTCTTCCAGAAAGGATGTGGGATTTAACCTCTCTATCACAGCCCACTAATTTGCAACTTCCCATGGCTACAGGCTTTCTCATAACCAACAAGAATGCACATCCGCAGGAGGAGCACCTCTGATTGACTGAGAAAGGCAAATGCTTGCTTTGTAATAATGAAAATTTCTCTATCTGTTTGAATAGGATGCACCCAGGGGACACCCACTAGTGGTAAAACCTGCTAGATTTCATTAGTGCAACCCCAAATATATTTCAGGAAACCCATTTGAGGAGCATTTCAATATAGTATATTAATTTTGCACTTCATCACTACAATTTAATTGCAAATGAGCACCAACATACATAAGTGCAGTCATTAAGCACATACAAGTTCAGTACCTGTTCAGCAATACAGTGTCAAGTTCATTTATGCAATTTACCAGCACTTCCCTGTTTATCTTAAAAATAACTTTCAAGTTCTTAAAAATCACTAACATAAAAGCGCATTGATTTTCCACTGTTTTGCTACTGCCATGCTTTTTGTATTTCTCCCTGGGCAAGCAAATACAATAAATATGACAGTCAGTTCCAATGTCATTTAAAGTCACTTTCTGGGAAATTTCACTTTCAGATCTCACATGCTGGCAGACTGCAATAAAGTGGCAATTGTTCATATGCTTTACTAATGCATGTAACTGTTGAAGTGAAGGAGGTTTAACAAAACATAAATTTCAAGACCGTGCAATTAAGTTCCGAACTGGTATAAACTGAGAGCAGCACCAAAGCTTCTCATAGCCAGCAAAGGCACAAAACTAGACCAACTGCGTGTTCAGCTGGTGGAAGATTTCTTCATCATTTGGGCAGGTTTGAGTCTGACAGTAAACCTGGGAGCACTCTGTCTGCATCTGCCAGATACCTATGTGGCTTATTGGAAGAGGACAGTCCCTGTGCCCATCTGTGCGATGAGAAGGCATCACAGCACAGCCTCAACCGTTCAATTTATGCTGTGTAAAAAAAGTGGGTGTTTTTGCTGGATACGGCAGTATCTAAGGCAGTCAAGAGACATTATTACTGGATCCTTCTCTGTCTCCCAGACTAATGAGAAGCTGGTGGAGACCACTGCAGATAGCAACAAAGAGAGCACAGGAGTGCACACTGACACCCTACCATCAATTCAGACTTTGACTTTGGCACCAGCCAGCGGCTGCAGCTTGCCCTGGTGTCACCACCACCGAGTGCTGGCCCACCAAAATTGGCAACTTATTCCTGCTGCCTTTTCCTGCTGTAGTTGAAGCACCAGAATTGTGGCACAGTATTTACATCAGAATCTACATCATGTTTCATACTAGAGGTTTTGACTTCTTCACAATGAGGGAAGCCAGAATGCATCCACAACACCCACAGACGAGAACTCTAATACAGTGAGAGTCAAATAGTTAAGAGATAGCAGAATTCAAAGTAGCAAATGCAAACCTGCTTTGCTAAGTGAAAGCAACAGCTTTTGGCCACATGAACACCAGTCCGTATTTCCTCCACGTGGCCCCTGCCAAAAACACATGCATAAATTCTATGTATTTTTAGGGGCTTACAAGCCATGTCCCATCACAAAATTAAAACTTTGCAAGCCTATGCATGTTATACTTGACAACACTGACTCTGCTAAACACTTCTCCTGGGATTACTTAGGTCATTCTAGTGCAGGCATTTGTAGCAGTGTAATGGACCAGACCTTACCGTTCTCAGTTTTACTCAAACTGGTGTTCCCAGAAGTTCAGCACAGACCAAGCACTGCATTTCACCTACACAAGAGAGTGTGATTAGCCTTGTTTATTTAGTTCAAGTGAAAAATGGTTTCACCTGAGGTTTTCTGAGCTGAACTCTGATTCCAGGAAACGAAGGAACTGGTCTCGTCCTACTGGGTCCTTCAGCACCTCATCCATGGAGAAGCCCCATCTTTTCACACGCTGCTGACTAGGTTCTTTGCTGTTTGGAGAGAGAGGGGAAAAACAGATGGAATGTGCATTTCTGCCTGCTGTCCCAGCAGCTGCTGCTGTTCCTGTTAAGCAGCAAAGGGAAAAAGATTATCAGACAAGGAGATGGTGGCTGTTTCCTTAAGAATTTCCAGAGATAAATGTTGGCAAACAACACACAAGAAGGAGCTATAGAGACCAGGGTCACGGCTAATGCAGTTGTGTTATTTGGGTGCTGCCTATATGGCAAAATGAGAGAGACAGTGAATGATATTATTTTCAGTGAAATTTCCTGTACATTTTGCATAAAGAACCATTTATTTTATGTCAAGGCAGAAATGTGCCAGCAACGTTCTCTGGGCCATTGGCAAGCTCCACAGCATCACCCTGTGTCCCACACAGTGCTGGCTGCTAACTTGGAACTGCCTTCAGATTTTCAGTTGCACATTTGCATTAAAAAAGCAGTTCCACTGAGAAGCAGGGAGGACAAGATTTCTAAGAAACGATTACTGCTTTGTGGTCTTGTATTTTCCACTGCCTCTGACTTTTGGGTACCTAAGTCTTGCAAGACTAAAAAGCGACCCCCTCTTCCCCTCCTTGACAATCAGACTTATTTTGTGTCTCAGCTGGGACACTGAGATGTGGAGGCACCCAAATTCACTCACAACCTTTCTGCTACATTATTTCTTAATACAACCCTGCTTACATAAGCTGTTGTTTGAATTGCCAGACATGTTGCAGAGATGCCTATGGGGAGAAGCACTGCCTAAGAATCACGAGGATCCCACAAGACAGCCTACATCAGAGCGTAATCTGGGCGCACAAAGTATCTGAAAGCTTCTGGTGTGATGGCGTCATACCATGAGACAACCATTAAAACACAGTTCAGCTGCTCACATTTGTGACAGTAGAGCCATTGTAAACAGTACATATCTATTAAACTGTATGTCTTGTCATGTCCACAGTGATTCCTAATCCCGGAGCCATAGGGGACAGTGGCGATCTGTGTTGAAGACAAATAAGCCACAGGGGTAAATAAAATGCCCACTTTGATTTTCTTTTACTATAGAGACTAAGCAACACTGATGGGCATGTCTTCACTCGAGGTGCAGAGAAATGGGGATGGCTCCTCCTTTGCTGAGAGAGCCGCAGTGGACATAGGGACATGAGAGCTGTGCTGATGCAGAGCTGTGCACCAGCCGAGTTCAGGGAATTTCCTGATGATTCTGGAGATCAGCAGCTGCTCTGCTTGCTGCTGCACAAACTGAAAAGGCCAAAGTGTTGTCTAAAATAGAAGCCTTTCTGAGGCATTTCCCCAGTGCCACAAAGGATGAGCTGCACAGTGATGACCCTGCTCATAAGCTGGCTTTGCCATTAGAAGGGAAAGGGACTTAGTTTCCCTGAACAGGGGATCTGCTTTCCTGACACAAGAAACAGCCTTGCAGGCAGCACAAGGGCTACCAGAGCTCTTGGGAATCATTTAATTATTCATGCAAGTTGCAACTAGATGCAGGCACAAGGAGGCCTCTTGCTACAGAGGATAAAATGAAAATACAAAGATGTTTGTTCTCTCATCTCACAATAATACAGCAGGAGAATCGCCTTCTGTAACTCTGAAATCATAACAGAAACAAAGCTTTTACTCTAATTCTTAAGAAGGCTGTGACATCAGGTTGATTATATTCCTTGGAGATACAGAAATATTTTCAGGGGTTTCCAGTCACCTCAACAGACCCAGAAGTAATGATGCCTGGATTACATTGTGGGCGGAGCTCCTCCAGAGTAGTATTTTGCAGGGGTTGTATCTGTTTGTATACCTGCTAGGGAGGATGGAGAAATTGAGAGAAACTGACTGAAAAAGAAATCCAAAATATTGATTTTATATGAAAAGAGGCAGAGACCAGTGAACTAATTACCAGCTTCTGTGACTTTCAGAGAAGCAGGGGACAACACCTTTCACATCCCACATCACATGTGAAATAACTTGCCCTTTTCCTGGAATATTGATTCATGATGAACTGGCTCTCCTAAGCTGGCAGCATCTCAAAATTTACATGATTATTTAAGCACAGATAGTATTAGAGTTGTCATACTTTTTTTCAAAGATTTGCTAAAATGAACTCCCGGTTCAGTTTGGAACAACAGCAGCTCAGCTGCAGAAAAAGCTGCAGAGCATTTGCAGCCATCTGCCAAAGGATGCCCGGAGTGAGCAATGAAGGTGGCATGGTGAGTGACAGCACCTTGCTGCTACTCAACCTGTCCTGTATGCCAGTGGCATCTTGCACAAGGTTCTGCAACTTGTGGAGGACCTGAGAGCAGGCTCTCAAGGGTCAAAGGAGGTGCGCTGGAACAAGGATCTTGTAGCAGTATACTGTATCAGTGGGCTCTCAAAGCTGAGCCCAGGCATGCCCTCAATGGGCATGAAAATGCCCTAACTTACAAAGTAATGCAAATTAAGCACGTGGACGTGAAAGAGCTGTATAATCCACAGAAATAATAAGCAATACCATTCCGTTTAAACTTCAGTTATGCAAGTTTATCTTGTGAAGTTACAGAGATCAAACTTCCTATCCCAACAGGGCCGTGGGAAAAGCATACCAATAAAATTGCAAGACAATTCTAATATTACCTAAAACTGCCAAACCTTACCTCATTTCAATGTCCCACAAAGCTGCATCATCACTTATCCAGGGATTGGAAGGCTCAGCAGGGGTGATAAAGGGGTCATATTCCACATACTGCTCTGTGTACGCTATTAAACTGACAGATATTAAAAAAAAAAAAAAAAAAGTAAAAAACAGGAAGAAAAAGACAAATCAGTGCCTGAACTCTCAGTCATGTATCAGAGATATAGATTTTCTCTTTCCCCCCCCACCCTTGTTGGAGGGCTTTTTTGCCATGTTTGGATCAGCGCAGTTCTTAGTACTCTCACACAACAGTCCCTTTTTCCAGAAAGGGTGCATGCAAGGATTTCTCTGCAAGACTCACAAGTTCACTCAAGGTTGCTTCTGTGGAGATGCCTACAGAAAGCCTGATGTGGCAGTGAGTGAACTGATATGGTAGGACTTCCCACAGACAGCAATGTGACTCTGAAGCACATCCTCTCTACATTTGTTGCATGCTGCTATTTGCCCCCTTCCCTTCCCTTCCTTTTTCTTTCTTTTTTTTTTTTTTTTTGCAAAGGCTCTTGCACTCACTACTTTAAGCATGGTGAGTAACTCATCAAAATACTGTCATGCACTGTAGCTAAGAACACACTTAAGTCTTTGGAGGATCACAGTCCTAAGCGTCAGATCTTCAACATAAAGGTCATTTTGTTTTTATCAGTATACCACTTAGCACAATGGCACTTAATGCAACATACTTCAGTGTAGTTTATAATCATTAATGTAAAAGGAAGTAAACTATACAGGTATTTAATAAATACCTAGCTTTTATACTGTTTCACTTCAAACCTAGTCAGGTAAGGCATACAGCCTCTAATCCTAAGAGCTTCCTGGGAAAAGGCCCATGTCTGCTTGCACAGATAGCTTGGGCATTCCATTGGAGCTGGGACAAGGCAGAAACTTTATGAAAGATAGGCAGCAAAAAAATCAAGAGAAATTTGTCTCAGTCTGTATTCGAAATACTCCAAGGCACTTCTTCCTTTTCCTGCCTCAGTCTGCTAACTAATTAAATAAGTTAACTGAGTCTCACCATATTGAAAACTAATCCATTTTCACTGTGATTGTCCACCCTAAGTGTTACCCCTGCGTCTTCCACACCTTCAAAAGGCAGGAGAAAGAAAATACCCTGTGAAACCATGGGTCACAAAAGGCAGAAACTTTCCCTGACCTGCCCTACAATAATTACTTCTTTTTGTGTGTCCTAGCTCTTATCATGAGGCATTAAAATCATATACTTTTGTAACCACAGCAGGTTCCCACTGCCCCTCAGGGCACTCAGGGCTGTCTCATCTCATTTCATTAATTACATTTCAAGACTGTTGTGGGTCAAGGGTTGGAGGAGGGAGCAGCGTCCAATTTCAGAGAGCAGCAATCCCAGAGACATCAATGAGAGAGGGTTGGTTTTAAAAAAAACAACAACAACAACAAAAAACCAACACAGAGGATGCATCAGGAGATATCTGCTGTGAAACTTGAATTGCTTGTAACAAAATAATAAGGTGGCATCAGAGGGGAGAAAATAGATGAAATAAGGGAGGATTTGCTAAACACATGTTGCTGATTCAGTATAATGACAGGAGCTGAATTATGGCCTCATTGTCTAAACGAGGCTACAGGCAGTGGGAATCCTAAGGGAAAGCATTTCTGCCAAAATACAGACCTGGGCTTTTGGCTTTTCAGGTGATGCCTTGTCATTCTGGCAGAAGAGGTGATGGTTAAGAGTTCATGGAAGGGGGCAGAGCTTGCGCTGAGAATCTGTCTGTCTTGCTATCAGGGGGCCCTGCTGAGCCTTCACAGTAACTTCAGGTGGCTGAGAGGATAACATGGGTTTGTGACACTTAGGGAACCAAGATTACTTTTGATAGGAAGGTGTTCACGCTTTCCTCAGCCATTTCCGTAATGCCACATGTACTGGGTTTGCATCAGCACTGCCTGACACGGTCAGGAAAAACAGTAGGTACAATTTATTCACAGGTTTGCTTGAGAGTAGTCAAATCTTTCCAGATCCTAAAACTGACAGTGTTCAGGTCCCAAATGAGGAAAAAGGATTTGGAAGTAGAAAAACTGTTCCCTGTGTTCCTTGAGCAGCTGAGGGATGCTTCAGTCTCAAAAGCAGAGGCCAGCCTGAGAAGTGCCTTGCTAACAGCACCTCCTTACTCAGCACACCTGCTCTTGGAGCATGCATTCAGTGTTTCATACGCAGTCTTCAGGCAACACAGGCTTCCTTTCAAGCAATAGGTCAACTTAGGCCACACAAACTCATTCCCTCTCAACCACCCTCATCACTGCTGAGCCCCTCCAGAGCCTTCCTTGCCGACCCTCATGCCAAGCCCTGGGACATGCAAGCATGGGGCCCTCCAGCAGCACTGCCATCCACAGTCCCTCCAGAACAGGAAAATTGTTTTTTGCCCAGTTCTACTGAAAACTAATAGATTTTTCTTCTGGCATTGACAATGACATGTTTATCACGGCAGTATAACTTGAACAACAGGTGTGCTGTGTGGACAGGACCTGATGTTCACAGTGAATGAGTTTTATTGAGACCATCTTATTGAATAAATACCTACCCAGAAAAAAAAAAATTCAAGCAAAACACATCTGCTTGTCTGTAAATTACCAGCCTGGAAATTATTACTGTCACAGTATATTAAAGTCACTGTAGGTAAATTTTGGTATAAAATGAGAATTCTTGGTAAAACACAAAATTATCAGAACAGAACCAGAAAGCTCAGAACATAAATATGAATTTGCTAATTTCAATAGTGAAAGTTGTGTGTGAAGGATTTCAGAAAGCCTCTGAATATTTTCTTTTTAATTGGATAAAATTTAATTTAAATTGATAAACATTATGAGCCACTAGGAACTTTCTGTTGAGCTCTTGCCATTTAATTTGCCTAGTTTAGTGAACGCACGCTAATTACAGGAGCAAGCACTGCAAAGCACAAAATTTCATAGGGAAAACTCTTTTTAATTTAAGTAAAAATTCCTGTTATTTCTCCAGAAAGAGCCATCCCTTGTCATGTCCGTCGTGTTTAAGACAGTTTTGATCTAAAAGTGATGTTACAGAAAAGCATGCTGATCCCTACATTTGTCTCAGCAATTCCACTGAAAACGTGCATAGCTTACAAGTATCTGAGTAAAGGAGCTGTCACTCTCAGGAAGCTAAATTTGAGCTTGTTCTTTACTTGTTCATACTTTCCTACAAGGACTAAATTTTCTGCAAGTCAGATTGTGCCTTGATTTGCCTCTATGAGAAATCCACCTCTTCATGACACTGCCTTGAGTAGTCCAGATACAAACCTAGTACTTTCCATAGGGTCTCACATGCATAACTGGGGACAGAAACTGGCCCTACAACCCCAGCACAAATGAATCCCGGTATGAATGCAAAAATCAGATGCAACAAGATGCAAGCACAGCGCCCTCCACAGAGATGTGTCAGTCTAACAGGAGAGGAGCACTCAGTTCATGCAAAAAGGAAAAGTGAATGCTTTTTAAACAAAAGAAGAATGACTTTTCTTTAAATAAACACTAAGCTTGTGAAGGAATAGAAAATGAATGCCCTGTGATGGCTCTTTCCATTGTGATCACATTTCTTTTGCTTTTACAGTATGACATCCTCCTTTTTCACTCACTTTTTCTCAGTGTCAGAAGGGCAAGTGTCAAATGTCAGCAGTCAGCAGACAAGCAGCATGTCTGGGTTAGGAGGGAAAAGGATTCACTGCTCAGAAATGGAACGAGCCTTTGTGCATTCCTGCCTACTTGCTATTTCTGGAAATGCTAAATTTGAGGTAAAGACGTAATGGAAAATCACATACGTGGGGACACTCACCTTTCTGCTACTTTGGACATCTTTAAACAATGCCTGTCTATCTGCAGGTTCAGAAAAGTTATCTAAGGAGAGAGACGACAAGGGCATTAACAATCCAGAAGCTCCACAGCATGCATTGATCACATCCCAACACACTATTGATTTCTCATTCCAAACAGCTCGAAAGTAACTCATAAAGAAATGGGACCCTCCCCCAGGTAATAGAAGCAGCTTACTAGCTGCTTCCATCAGGAGTCTCCATTTCATGTGGCAAAGTCCCAGGGGGAGCTTCAGAAGAAATAATTAAAAGTAGGAAAGACGTATTTGGGGCTGAGGTTCCTAGACAATTCAGAGTGCAATGTGACCCTCATTTCATAACACACACTTTCAGTTCTCTAACCAAGAAAATAAAGGTTTCAAAGTACATTTGTACTATGCTATAAAGTAGTTCTTCACAGTACTCTGCAGCTTATATTGCCTATGATGGAAAAAGCTCAAGAGATATAGTGTTCAGACTTAGTTCAGAAGATCACTCTAAAACTGGCTGCCTAAGAAATGTGTTTAATGCTATCTTTACTAAAAAGCTAACCCAGCAGTTCCTGCCCATACTTCAGTGAGGGTTGCTTCTTGCAGGAAAGCAATTTTGAGGGAGAGCTCCCCATGGAGGGGCAAGAACACGTGATTCAGACAGCCATTCCTCAGAGCAATTCTGCAAATAACTTCTTCCCAGTTCCCCAAAAGCACTGTGCCTGTGTTCTGGATGTGCCAGCTTCTCTAGCCTTTGTCAGAGCCCACTTTTCAGGCATCCTCGGTGGATGGAAATTAACCCACCTACTGGCCACAGAGAAAGTAATCAAAAAGTTAGTGTTACCCATAATTGCACTGCTCAATTAAGACACATCTTTAAATACTTACTGCTTTACATAAAGGGTGTGAGGATCAAGCACAGTTAAAGCAACAGTGGTTTTTACTGATATCTCTACAATGTTAAACGTTCTTTTTTTTAAAGCAGAAAACAGCTGCCTGACTGTTCCAGATGTACCCAGTTCTCAGGACATCTGAACTGTTACACAGACATCCACTTACTTGTTTCCGGAAATCCTCTTTTGTAGTTTTGCGTACAGGTTGGGAGGGCACATGCACAGGGCTCTGGGGCTGAGATTCCTCTGTAACCCCATACACTGACTGCAAGGAACAAGCAACAAACAGAAGAGATTACAACTTTTTCTGTTATGCAATGAGAAGTGCAGTATGCAAAACAGTAAGGTAATAAGCCAACAATTTCCTACTATTTTTTTTCCTGCACAGGTAAACAATCATTCAGCCGGGAGCAAAACTGACAGGTCCAACTGTGCTGCAGATGCCTGCATTTGGGATGTCTGCAGGCATGCCAGCGGTGTGCTCATGGCTTCCTGCACCGCTTGCTTTCCAGCAAAACACTCTCACCTGAGACCTTCCCCTGTTGCATGTGAGGTGTCCACTCTGCACCGCTGCCGTCTACAGGGCTGTTTCACAGTAAGTAGGAAAGAGTTTATCTTAAATACTAAAATGTAACTGATCATTTTTAGGTCTGAGGGCTGTGCCTGTCGTATTTGCAAGAGGAATGCTGCAAATGATTGTTGTGGTGAAATAAGTGGAGAAAAAAAATGTACAAGAATCCAACATTTTTCTTCCATTTTCTTCCACTCCGTTGAATTTCTTGTCATAAAAATACATATCATAGAAAGAGCTTAACCAGATGTCAGTCGCTCAAGTCCATGTGAACCTACAGATTGACTTGTAGCCATTTGTTTTCAGGACAGAGACTTACACTGAAAGTAATAACAACTACCCTGTCATTTAGTATTTTTGCTTTTCACTTAATGTTCACAACAGACAGGTGAATAGCTCTGCTGCAATCTAACTACTGATGGAAGTTAGGAGTCTAGTGTCACCTCTAAAACTAATAAAAACACATAAGAGTAAGAACTTGCTGGAATCCAAGCTGCTAATGATCAAGCCTTTGAGATTATTAAGGCAGATAAACCACTCTGAAAAACCTGCATCCAAATAACTTCTGAAAAGTGTGACCCAAGTATTTTTGCCAACTGATTTTATTTTTATGGGAATGTAGAGTCAGTAGACATCTGTTGCTAAAATTGCAGTAGTAAATTCATCTATTAAATCAAAACAGAACTGACATTTCCCAAACCCGTCATTTGATTTCTATTACGTAAGTCTGATATACACTAGGTGTCAAGAATGACTTATGTTAAAAAAAAAAAAAAGAAACAACACCAGAAACTCAAACTGACCTTTTTCACCTTCTGTGGGTTTTTCATACGACGACACTTTCTAATGTCCATTTCTGTGGTGTTCACACAGCCCGGCTGAAAAGAGAAAGTTAAAAGAGATGGTTATCACATTATTGTCTTCTGCTTACAGTCTGCATGCTTCCTTACCTACCTAAAATAGAGTTTAGATCTTGTCCAAAATTCTTTCCTTATGTTTGCATCCCACAGATTATGCTTTCTAAAGAAGAGGGTGCATGTACCCCAAGTTGGCATCTCAGCATCAAATCCATTAACTCTTAACTTCAGCACCAAGAGGAAATGTCTCAGCTAAGAGGAGAGCTTTTCCTAGGAAGTCTGTGACAAACTGGCTCAGCTGCTTTTCTTCCACCCACACAAAAAAAGATCTTCAACACTTTACATTTATCATATATCTCCAAGTCAACCGTTCCAAGCATGCTCAAACCAATAATGTCTGAGATAATCTTGCAGAAGCCTGTTCTGAATTGTGAGGAAAATCCATGCAGTGACTTTACAGACAATATCACTGTGCAATTCACGGCACAGTGTTAAGAGAATTAAAACTGATCACTTAAAAAGGGTTTTACCACAGGCCTGTGCACATCCCAGAATGCTCTTTCCTGGCTGTCCAAAATTTTCCTTTCTGTTTTATCCTTTTTCCTGTCAATTCTGAAAAAAGAGCATAAAGACACGAGTCACCACACAGCTATTTCTTCCTTGTTACACTTTTTTGCTGGAGTTTTAACTCAATGACAAAAACTTTCAGAAATATTTATTTATTTATTTATTTTGGCATAGAAATGTTACACTCTGACTTGCAAGGCCATGTGTCATGAGCAAAACGTCATGGATGTTTACTGCAATGTATGTCAAGAGAAATTTTCCTATTAAGATGGAAAATTTATCTTAACATGTTTGTTTGTCTGTTTGTTTGTTTTCCACCTGGTGAGAAAACCTTCCTTTCCTGATGCTCTCTTCCCAGACCAGGAGCTCACACTTAGCTTTGTCAGCTTCATCTGGCCTGCATCTCCAGGCATCTCTCTCCTGCAGGCTGAAGGGCCACCTCGGAAAGTCCTGCTGCACCCAGAGACCTCACTGCTATGACCACAGACTCCTATGAGGCAGCTGCCCAAGGCCACGCCAGCAGTGACAGCACAGGCAACATTTGTGGTCGCTGTCCCTGGAGATTCCAACAGAGCAGCTCCACCTGCCCTGGTGCTGGCAGTGTGGGGTGACAGCATGAGTGACAGGGCCCAGCTCACTGACAGTGCTGTGCAAGCCAGCACTCATCTGGAGACACATGATGGGGTTGGCGTAGGTGTAAGTCACTAATTTCAGCTGTAATGCAGCCAGTAAATTGATTCACTCAAAGCATACGCATCAAGGCCACTGGAGGTTGTTCCTCTTCCTGTTGCAGCTGTACCTCTACCTCTCTGCAGCATCTAGCAATTTATATCTGATGCTCAGCTCTACACATGAGCACAGTACAGTCACCATCAGCTTCCAGGACCTGCCTGCAGAACAACAGATGACACCCAAGGAAGAGGAACCACCCTTGCCTCCAGAGCAGGCTTGAGAGGCTGACGGCATCCCCGTGCTGGCTTCCTGCACTGCTGCCACCTGGAATGACGGCAGTGAGAGAAAGCCCAAGCAAGCTACAGCTTCTGACAATCCGGTTCTCACCTCTCCTGTCTTTCTTTAGGAGAGGCAGTGATCCCCAGCTGAGTCTGTTAGAAGTGTACCAAGAAAACCGGGGACTGAGGCTGAAGTGTCCGAACACCTCTTCCCTCCCCACAAAATCCTTAAGTCCAACTCATTTTGGAGCTGGCTGAGATAAGAAACTAGCTCAGCATGAGCAGCCACCAGACACCACTTCACTGTGCTGAGCTGAGAAGCAAACACAGAACGCAAAACCAGGAGAAATGCTTTTAGATGTTTTGCTTTGTTTTCTGTTTTAGTTAATGCACTGCATTGCACTGTGAGTTCTAACCCATCTTTTCTCCATGAAAAGATGAGTAAGCAATGCTGACCCCGTAAAAAATCCAAAGTTAAAATTTCTTAGGTGATAATTTGTGCTGTAGATGGAATGCAGAATTTTGTTTTGACTGAGATTTTTTTCCTTTTGGCAACAAACCTGTAAGTAACTGAAAGTACAACTGCTAGTGTAACTTCTAATTTTTTCTTCTAAGCAGAACACTGGTATTTCTCTTCAGAAAAAAAAAAATCCCTTAATTGCCTTGTTATTTTGAGGATAATTACCATGTACTTAAATAGTGCATAATTACAATGTGATTAAGCAAATAATTAATCAAAATTCCAACGAGCTAATCAAAGATAGAGACCAATGCCTCAGCCACACCCCCAAGTAAAAATGTCCCTTAACTTTTTAGCTTCTAATGCTGAAAGTGCAAATTCTTTCTATCAATACAGACCATTAGTACTGGTATTCTTATACACCACCTTCATCAGCCTTCCAATTTTACAGGAGATAATTACATGCACAAAATGGGCACACGGGCTGTTAAGTACGCTGGTCTAGAAACCCTGGACAACACTCATTTTGCAGCAATAATGACAACATGCTAAAAACATCGAACTCTTTGGAAAGATGTGAACAAAAATGAACATTTCAACTATGAGTAGAAGACAGAAAAAAAAAAAACAAAACCCAAACAGCATTTAGTTGGAGTAAGTTTCATGTAAGTGGTACCCAATCCTCCACACTGTTAGGAGCATAAACTGGAGTGCAGAAAATAGAGGTACAGCTGAGTTGACTGCAGATTGCTATAAATGAGAAAAACAAACACAGCCTACTGTAAATACCACCTTTATAAGCACTTTTAAATAACAGTATTTACAAACATAGAGTTATGTAGACCAGCGGCAAAATTTTGTTCTTTTCATTTACATGAAATAAAAATAATATACAACAGTAGAAACAGAATGTACAAGTGAATCACCCAATCTCACATGGAAAATTCAGGCTCAGAAACTCCTGATGGACATTTCTACACAGAGACAATTAAACACATCTTTCAGATTCTGGCACAAACCTTAGCAACTGGCTCTCTATTGTTTCCAGTCTGCTGATGATTTACCAGTACCTTCTGAGCTTAGCTGCAGTGAAGACTTTATGAGAGAAACTCTCAGAGTCCCCCCCTCTGTGCAGCCCTAGATACTGGGGCAGTTCACTGCTCCAGGATTACTCACTTCACTTGGGCCTCAGCTTGCATGAAGATGAATTCCCACTTCCTTGCAAATGCTCTCTGAAGTCTTGCTAAGTTTTCCTGACAAAAGATGAAAATAGTTAAGAACAATTAATTCTGGTAATTGCAACAATTGCTTGAGAGCAATTAGTATGCTGGGAGTTAGCTAATTTTATTTCCCCCCCCCCCCCCCCCCTTTTTTTTTTTAAGCTGGAGAACTCAAGACATGGAAGTCAGTGCTGGTTTCAGGTGATATATCCCATAGGCAAAGAAAGGTCGTGACACATCTTTTCAGGCTGCTGCCAGGAGGACCCTGTCAGGAGAAGTAATAGAGTGTGATGAAGACAGCCCGAGTTCTATTAGTAAAATGATGATGGTCTTATTCCCAAAAGATAATACCGAGAAGCTCTGCGAAGCTGACAGTTTCCATTTCTGATAGCAGATGGCTGCCACCTGCATGATTCCTTCTCTTTCCTACTTCCCCTTCCTCCTAACACTGGTCCCTTTCGCTAAGGTGTAAAGCCTGAGCATCCCCTGCTCTGTTCAGCCCTGAGAACACTGCGCAGCTGCACCGCGCTCAAGTCTGGGAATTGCCAGGATGATTCACGAAAGGAAATAGCTTGTTTGTCTGAACAATGAAAATAGCTCACTGAGAGACCAGATCCAGATGCAGCCTTTTTCCTGCATCTGAAGTAAGAGTTCTAGTTCAGGTCTATTGCAGAGAGCATCAGGATCTGAGCATTTGGAGATGGACATAACTTCCTCACAGACCAAGTTCAAGCTCGCTGACATGGCCAGAATCTGTGGCTCAAACAGCACCTTGAAGTCACACATCCACAACCACTTGAAGAAGGAGGCCTAGGAGACCACTAACCTGACCCTCTACCCATTACAGCTGGTTCAACTGTTACAAATTTACTTTGAAAATGAACACTACTCTACTGTTGTTCTTTTTACATCGATTCCATTTATTTCAAGAAAATGCTTAAGTGCGTGCACTTCAGTGCTAGAAGTCTCCCTGCTTTTTACTTCAAGCTCTTGTAAAACACAAGACAAAGCTTGGCTCAGTTACCACCAAGTCCACTTAAGAGTTTCAGTCTTCTACATGGAGGAAAGCAGTTAAGCAAATGATTTACAGCTGTGCCAAGCTGTGATGATTTCCTTTACTGTGAACCACTTGTAATATCTGCAAAAAGAATTATTTTTGTGGCTTTGATTTATTTTTTATTTTCAATTATGTTCATATGTGCCCTCTGGAGTAAATATGATGAAGCCAATGAAACATCACCAATTGAAGCATTATTTGAATCATGCTTATGTTTGGCCAATTATAAATTAAAGTTAAATCCAATCATGCAAGCTCAATTATACAATGAAGAGCTCTGCTTCACCAGCAGAAATTGGGGGTGGGAAGCTGCCTGTGAATGATGCAAGCAGAACCTCAAATGAGATGTCCCCTGTGATGCTTTGTAGAGATTCTCTTTGGAAACTCCAGGGCAGGGCTGGTGCCTGCAGAGAAATGTCCTCGTGCTACATCTCCAAAAATTGGTACTGAATGTACAGGACTCCTTCCCACTCCCCTAAACCTGTTTGTCTCACGTGTGCTCAGTTTACATTTCCAGTGCTGGGTCTGCTTCAGCTCCCATAATGTCTAGGAAGAGTCAGTGCCATTTTTATCTGATTGTGTTTAATTAAGAGAGCAAAGTATGAATGAAGAAACGACCTCTAAATGTGCAATGCAATCTTCACAAGAAAAATGAGAGACTGCCAAGATCTAATTATTTGCCATCACTGGTGCATTGCTACTCTCAGTAGACAACTACGTGCAAAAGTACTTAGCCATAACCTCATGGCATGTGTGGGAGTGTGTGCTGCAGAACTGTCTTTTGTTGCTTTATCATAGATATTTAGAGTACTTACAGTTAATTGGTTGGCTGTGACCAATTTTAATGTTTTTAATGATGAAATAAAAAGTATGCGGAAGTGAAAATTCAGCAAAATGCTGTATAAACGCATATGGATTATTATATTGCTTCCTTTATGTCTGTACTTCACTATTAGAACTCACGGGACAAGGGTGGATTAGACAAGTGGCAACTTTTGTATGCTCTCTGCTGAAAGATCATCTTTTTTGTCATCATGAAAACATCTGTTCTAGGAAAAAAAAAAGAACACCCTGTAATATACACAATATAGATGTGTTCAATAATAAATGTGAATACACAAGTCCACTAGAACCACCTTTGTAAAAAACTCTTCACTGAAAAAATCCACATTGGAAATTCAACGGTTATGCTGCTGAACTAGTAAACGAGAAGAAAGACAGAAAGCAAAGTTCAGCTGGTCAGACTGATGTATACTGCTAGCATTAAAAGAAACTCATTTCAACACTGACACTCCTGCCTCCATCCTCCCATCCCTACTGACCCAAACTCTGCACTATCTGAAGCCACTCACACACAGTGTGATAGCATACTGAAAATACAGTCCAAGCTTCACAACTGAAAACTTTCCTTTATAGTATGTAACTGTACAGTATGTATAGCATGTAACTACATGCCATGGGTCATTAGCAGTTTAATTGCTCAGTAATGCACCCAAAATCCACTTTTTCTGCAGGTTCATATCTGCTATATAAACCAGGAACTGTTAACTGGAAAGAGGAAAACAGTGTAAACTTTTGTGTGATTTGCCTCTTGGTGCTGATGCTTTAACTGTAGAGGCTGCAGAGCTGGGGACATTCCTCATTCATGAGCCTGATGTTCTTTCCAGATCAACATTCAACAAATTCTGACAGCTAAGAAAAGACACACAGTAAAGGCTGACCCCAAGGCATTAAATGGCAGCATTCAGCTGGCAAACAAAGCATTCCCCCATGCCCCCACACTTTAAACTTTAGCAGGAGTGTACCTACGGCTTCATAATCAGCCAGCTCCAGCCTAGCTTTGTTCTGCATGGTCCGTTTGCAAAGATAGATGGCTAAAGGGAGAAACAGAATAGAAAACAATTACGGACAGATTATTAGTACAAGACCTTAAGAAAACACAAACCTCCACAATCTTCTCATCTGAAGGCAACATAAGCCAAGGAATGAGAGGGCTGAATACCCAGCTGACATTATGTGCTAGCAATCTCAGAGGCCTTAAACATCTGGGACATCTCATTTAAAAGTGCTGAGAGTTGATGCCTGGGACCTAACAAGATGTCTGAGAAAGACACAATTACTTCTGGGGCTGGTAAAAGATTTAGCATTAGCAACCTGTTCCCGTCAGCACTTTGGAAAAATTCCTGCAAAAGTGAGCAGCCTTGTATATCTCTGCATTTCCTTCCCTCTAGAAGAATAATTAGGAAAAAATAAATCGTGATATTGAAACGATAACAGAAATACAGCCTGGATCATAAAGGTTTAACTTGATCAATTTTTCATTTGCTCCATCCACTTATTTAATACATTTCAAGCAGCTGAGAAAAGCCCTCACCCATTTCACCATAGGCAGACACCACAGAAATTGGTGTGAGCTGGGATTCAGAGGGTCAAGATACCAGAGGACGCCTAATCAGTTCCAGGCTGCCTTCTGGGACGGGCTCCACTGGACCATCAGCTCAGCCCATTTCCACTACAGGCTGAAACAAAAGGTCCCCAGCACACCCAGGGTATACAGTCAGAAGTGAACTATATAAAAAAGATCCAATGCTCTCATTTGATGATGAAATCCAGGAGTGAACTGCATAGATTTCCTTGCATTTTGCCTTCTTTCTTGTGCTGCAGGTCCAGCTAAAGATTATCCAACAGTGCACCAAACTGGCACGGGGCAGAAGGCAAAGTATCCTCTATAGAACATAACATTTTTCAGAAACGTTTGAATTTTCTTTGAAGATTATGGGATTTTGATTTGCACATAAATATGATTTTCTGACACTTCCGTGAATGTTTTTCATTGGGGACCTCATTATCTATGTAAAATATGACCAAAAAAAAGTGCTATTTGTGTTACTTTCCTCAATGGCATTCCTGTAATTCCAACATCTTTATAACAAGCCAACATTACGCATGATAACCAGAGCTGATTGATTAAATATATATCAAATATATTTACTTCTATACTTCTCAAAAGCAGCTTCGCCTGCAAGACATTTATAATACCAAATAAACTGAGAGTCTTGCAGTACTTCTCCACACAAGGCAGTGAGCTATCATTAGCAAGTTCGTTACTGTCCTGTGAGCGGATCTATGCAAATAATAAAAGTAGGAAGAACTGCTGGGATTTCAGTTTTATTTGGGTCTACTGCTAATTTGGGATAAATTCTAGGAAGACTCCATCTGCACAGACCCCTGATATGCAGAGGCTGATTATGAGCATATGTTAGAGATTTCTGGGATATATGAAAATCTGTCACTACAGGGCTCAGAGCTAATGCAGTTGCAGCTCGTCCAGCTGTGGGTCGGCTCATGTGGGGCTTGATTTTGAGGTGCACTCACCCAATGCCTTTGCTGCACAATAGCCAGACAGTGGAACCCAGTTATTGAACAAACACCATAGGCAGAAACAGAACCTCCCTCTTAAGACTGTTACTCTGATATTTACAGAAAGTATATTTGGTACGGTTCAGACACATATATGGTGACTGTTCGTAAAATCTGGAAGTCATTTTGCACACAGTGAACAGCAATGCATTCTGTCCTAAGCAGTCACCTCACATAAACACGTAAGTCTGTGTTAGCTTCCCTGCAGTGGAGGACTGCAAATGAACAATCACATGACAGACACCATCGCAAGTTACTTTTCCACCGTGGCAAACAACTTCCAGAATTTGTAATGATGAATAAGTATTACTTGGGAAAGAACAAATGATTATTCAGGGAGGAGTCGTAAACTGATCTTAGATTATGAGGTATTTCAAAAGAGGCATTTCCAGAAGCTCCTGCTTTATGGGCACACACATGGATTCACTTCCTGTTTGAGTGCCACACCAGGATGCATCAATTGATTTTATCATTTAGCTGTGAAAGAAGTGTAGTTCTGGAAGAGACAGCAATATTGCACGGAGACAGCTAAAGATAACAATACTGACATAGTTTCTTTATGTATTATCACTGTCTGCAGGCATTCACACGTCTAATACCCCATGTTACAGTTTATTAGCTCATAAACCACACTCAGTTTTCTCTTTTTACTAGCTAGAAGCTGGTAATCTTAAATTTAAAAAAAAAAAAAAAAGTGCAATGTCATGCATCACAGAAGCTTAACTACAGGATGCCATCGGTTTTATACTGACGTATTGATCAGCCAGACCAGTGCCCAAATGAGGTAACTTTTTATTGATCAACATATCAAATTCAGCTACAGATCAAAGCATGCTCTCCTACAAAAGCCGTACCGATATTATTTAAGATTCCCACAGAGCAATATTCTGCTTGCCATAAATCCTGCTGAAACGAACAGAGCTACTGGAGAATGAAGGCAACGGTATGTGAAATCCTGGCCCCGCTGAACGTGTCAGCCGAAGGACAATTTCTTCCATCACAAACTTTCTGTATTAGCTTTCTGCAATGAAATAATTATGCTCTCACCATAATCTGTGTTTTCTGGCTCCCAGCAGTTTGAAGGCCAAAAGTATGGTGCCTAAGAAACAACATAAGCATTTTCATAATTTAAGAGATGAAAAGCAAATCAGATGCAGACAAATTTTTAAGTATAAAAAGAATCACAAAGTCTACAGCCCAGTCTCTACTCACAGGGGAAGGAAACACTGCTACAGCACTCAGTAAAAGCGATGATGCTTTTCCAGAAAGGTATCCTCTCTAACATTCCTCGCTGCAGGCAGAAACATTGCAGTACTGATTGAGGACATCCACCCTGATGGCATTTTAGACACTCCTTCCTTCTCATCTGAATACAGACCCCTGACACTCTATCACCAGAACCTCCTCTTTCCCCAAGAATTCACAGGCATCCAGATTTATTTACTTATTTAGTTATATAGGACAATGAGAAAATCTTTGTGGCCTTTTATATACACTTCACACCACTTGCTTTTTTGGAGTGGCTTCCAGTTTGGTTGGTAGCCAACAAAACAGTTCACTTTTAAAATAAGTAAGATATAAGAGCTCAAAACTCAGCTGATTAAGGTCATTCTGAAAGCAGAAGTCCTGCTAAGCTTACTGGTTTGGTTTGCGATCCAAGTCAGCATATTGCAGTTGCTACAACTAATTACGAGATATTACTACATCTGGTTGTATGTCAGTTTTGACATGAACAAAAAATAATGTCCTTGTGACCACTTACAGATTACTGTAATTATTACAAATTACAGAACACTGTTTTACATTAGTTATACAATTCCACAAAAATGCATAGGACATTACACACATACGAAGACTATTCCCTGCACCGATGTACAGTGAGAAAACTCAGGGGGATCAAACAATACATGGTTCAATACACCTCACTGATATATATCTCCTGAACTTCACAAGATGATGAGCTACTGTTAAACGGGGAACTGATGTCAAGGTAGAATGTGTCAAGTAATGGAAAGTTGAGTAATGGAAAAGAAAAGTGATCCTATCAGCTTATTTTTGCAGAAAAGGTCTGAGGAGAACTGTTGCAGGAAATGACAACAGGCAAACAGTAAACACAATTGCAGGAAAAGATAAGGGGAGAGAAAAAAAAAAGTCAATAAGCAGTCAAGACAATTTGATGATGTAGTTTACACAGGTTTAAAATAAGAAATTAAATGATACTCTGCTTTTGAAATCTGGAACAGGTTTATTTGAGAATTAAACTTCCTATGGCGTCACAAAAATGCAGCTAAACAGGCAATCAGCATTGCCCCTGCTTCTGCCAAGTCTTGTATGATGGGAATAGTAGGACTCTGTAAAAAGCAAGAGAACTGCCAAGAAAAATCGTAGCCTGAGTGATGCCAGGTAACCAGAAGGTGGGCAGAGGGATGTTTAGGTCTGAGATCTCCCTGTTGGTTTTTGTTGTTGTTGTTTTTCTCTGTGTCTCATGTGATAACAATACCACATTAGCAGTGGGACTGTGAGCATGAGCAGCAGCAGCAGATGCAAAGATGAGAACATACTTTTCAAATAAAAACTGAAAAAGGAAAAAGCAAATGAAAAGGAAAAATGGTGATGAGAAGAAAGGTCACAGGAAAGATAAGGAAGCTGACAGAGATCAAATAACAGAAAAACACAAATTTAAACAGCAAGATTAAACAACAGGACTCTGGTTTTGAACTTACTGCTTCTTTTAAAGTTACACAATCTGTCTGAAAGGAGTTGTTGCAGTGCTCACACAGTTACCTAGGAGGTTGGCAGCAGCAAGTTTTGGAAAGGGCACTGAACTCAAGCACAGGATGCTTTAAAAATTGAACATATCTGGAGGCACAGAGACAACGAGGGATAGAAGTGTCCCAGCTTAAGTGGCTGCCAAGGTTACACATTCTTTGTAAAAGAGCCAAAGGCTGAAGCATGCCCCCTCCCACACCAACCTGTAACCAGAAGATTAGAAGCATGAGCTTTCCACTGCACCGGTGCTCAAATGTCTGATTCCAAAGTTTGCTCTGGTCCACTTTGGATAGGAGAGTGGAGCTACTCAATTTTGTGCTACCAGTGGACTGTAGAAAGGGACACACAAGCAGGGCAGAGGGCTTACCAACCTGAAAACGATAGAATGTCCCATCATCTTTCAGGGTAAGGACGTGGTCTGAGATTGGAAAGACATAACCCTGTGCCGCGATAAGACTTCCCAAGTGTATTGCTTCCCCTGTCAAAGAGTAGAAAAAGAGAAAAGAGAGGAGATGTGTCAGGATGATGCACCCTGCAAAACCCTCTGCTTTCAGCAGCAGGGCTGCGGATGAGTCACACCGTGACCTCACATGCATAAGCCATGTTTCAATCACACTTCATCCACACGCCTTTCAATGAAATCATGCAAAGCAGGAGAGCAGAAAGCAGCCTTACAATATAGATGAAACTCCCTTGATGCAGCAGCATGGGGAGGGACTTTTTATAAAGGCATGCAGGAACAGGATGAGGGGAAATTGCTTTAAACTGGAAGAGGGTAGATTTAGACTAGATGTCAGGGAGAAATTCTTTACTGTGAGGGTAGTGAGACACTCGAACAGGTTGCCAGTGAGACTGTGGATGCCTCCTCCCTGGAGGCTTTCAAGGCCAGGCTGGATGGGGCTTTGTGCAACCTGGTCTAGAGGGAGGTGTCCCTGTTTCTAGCAGGGGGGTTGGAACTACATAACAAACTACTTAAAGATCCCTTCCAACCCAAACCATTTTATGAGTCTATAATTTGCACTGATTTTCAACTGATCTCAACTGTCAAAAATTGCATCTACTGTCTCAGACTTGCAAAATACACATTAGATTATCACACAAGCCCAGGCAGATAATAAATCCGTTGTTTGCAGCTGAAATTCAGGTTTGGACTTGACTGGACTCATGAGAAGAGATGCATGTAGAAAATTGCCCCGGGTGAGTCAGCATGGCCTCTACTCCTGTTTTCACTTAGTGACAGCAGCATCAGACTGCAAAATGAAATGCTGATTCTTTTTTTTTTTTTTTCTTTCCAGGAAAGCAAAAGAAACTTCTGGGCCTGAACAAGGTCTTTTTTTTTTTTTTCCCAATAGTTCTCAACCGTGTAAAAGGTGATTTTGGTTTCTCTGAAGTGTGAACTATTTGGACTGTGCCCAAACACTGATCACAGTTTATGGCTCATTATCCATTTATCTAGCTGCCATGATAGATCACCATCTGATCCCATACTGGTGTCTGTATCATCCTTGGCCACTGTGTCCTGTCAGTTGTGGCTACCCTTCTCCACACCAGGGAGTCCTGTCACTGCCTTCACCCATTTAATCACACATCTACCAACTTCCTTTCTGGGTCTGAGAACAGCCTTAGAATACATCAGGCTTTCTTAGGTAGCAACAATTTCACAGACACGCTAGGACTCCTACAAAGTGCTTTCTATGCATGGTAGCTGTAAGAAATTAGACTTAATTATGTTGCTGATTCTTATCTGCTTTCCTCCTTCCCACCAAATGCTTAAATCAACCTTGTTGCTCTACTGTTTTACACTCTGCAGTGAAGTAGTATGTACCCTCTTATGGCATACACACAGTACAGCTGAAATGTCTGTTAATTCCCAGCCATGGTTCACTTTACCTTGATCCTCAATGCTGAGATTCTTCATAAGCCACTGCACAATATCAGCACCTGCAAAATAAATCAATAAATGGGAAAAAAGAAGGCACTGAACCCTGAGACCAAGAAGTTTTTGAGAGTCCTAGAGAAAGATAACATTGAGATGAGATACAAAAGAACTTATATGCATTTTTTTTTCATTTTCTTTTTTATCTCTCCTGAGATTTCAAATTGTTTTTGATTCCTGTGTCACACTGTAATTATATAATCACTGATAGGTACTAAGCCCAAGTGCCATAGGAGATATCCTACACTCTAAGTCAACTGCTACACTAAATGGTTTCATGGAACTTATTCTCTCCCAGTTGCATTTCTCCCACCTCAGCATATAGGGAATTCTGATTCTGAAAGCACTATACAGCAAGGAGATGAAGGACCATTTACCGGCACCTGGCATCTTTAATGTCAGGGCAATCAAAAGAGACGTGGAACTGAGTTATCAGCCAAAAAAAAAAAAAAGAGGTAAAAGTCTAGTTTGTGTCAAAGGCAAGCAGCATCTTGCAGAAGAGAATGTGCCTAGTGATCCCTTCTTCGTCCTCTGGTACTCTGGAACTCAGTTGACACAAAGCCTATCACACAACAGAATGCCAATAAAACACAATTCAACTAATTTACAGCCTTACAAATTTCAGAGTCCTAGCTGACTACTGCTGTAGCTCATTTCTGCACACCCTGCATAAGCTACGTGTGCTTATACAATAAATAGGCAAGAAACTGTCAATCTTTTCACTAAAGTTACTGTACGTGGTTGAACAGTAGAATGCATCGACTCTCACCCATAAAATGTGGCACTTCATTCTCTAGTGCCATAAGCTACATTTTTAGTGAGCCCTGACTTGTCTATGGACAACATTCTGTGCATTCAATACATGGGATGTTTGCTTGGGATTTTACTGGCAGACACAATGCTAGCTAAAAAAAAATATATAGGAAAATGTTTGGAGTCTGCAACTGTTGTTTTGACATGCTTGTTAATAAAACTTTCAATTTTATAAACATGGATGCTGCCTTCTGCAAAACAAAAACAGCCTAAAGGTACAACAAACACTTGGGGTTAGAAAATCATTTCAAGAAGACTGAAATCGAAACCTTCTGTATTGTTAGAAACAAAACAAAACATCACAATTTGCTGTCTTGGCTCAAGGTAAGACAGAATTATTCTTGGTTTGTTTTGGTGGGGTTTTTTTTCTGTTCATATCCCAAACTAAAAAGTCAACTGGTTTCCCTGATTTTGGTCCCAGACTACAGGTCTGCAGCACTCTCTTAGTCATTTTATTCCCAAATGATGCGACAGCTCATATCTGAACATCTTTTAGCGTAGTTAGTTCATTGTCTTGCTCAAGGGAGGTGAAGTGCATTCCAATCAATCCCTTTCCAAATACACAGGATAATTAACACAGGATTAACTCTCCACAGAATGATCATAATCTACTTTTCTTTTGAATTTTAATCAAACATTCAAACAATGCTGAAAGCCATTTCACCAATCTTTCTTCTTGCTGTTAAGATTAACAAATAAAGGTTTGACTCAGTCAGAACTACTGTGATCAGTCACTCTGGAATATAAACAACATTAGAAATCACGGATTTTAATTTGTCTCTTAAAAATATGAAGTCATTCTTGAATGTTGCCAAGAGCCTGGAAGATTTTATAGCTGTTCTCCAGTTGTCCTGAGGCAGACAGATTATCTTTCTGCTGAGTTTGCTGAACCATTATTTATCACCTGCCAAGACTGATTACTCACCCTCGGGACAATGACAAGTCTTTCCTTCCTCTGTTAATTACTGTCATCATTAATAGCCATGTCACTAATTAATATTCAATCATAATGAAAACTCTTCACTGCCATCTCCTACAACACCTTCAACTTTTGGGGTTAATCTCACATTGGCTTTGCTTTTCCTTGTGGCTGATTCCATCCCTGCAACGTAGTTTTGCCTATCTACAAACTCGATATATGTCCTTTCTTAAACAAGAAATTAGATTTATACTTTTAAGGTGGTGGAGATGTGACTATCTCCCTTACAAGACCCTCCACTGTCAAATCAAGACACAGATGCTTTATCTGTACATTTTCATGAAAATTTCTTCTTAATCTCTCCTGTAGATTAGGCCTGACTGAGTCTCCCCATAATTCGCCTTCCCAGAAAGATTCCTCTGGCTGATTTTCACATTCCACATTTCATGAATGCTTCCAGAGGACACCCAAGGGAAACCCTTGACCATGACACATTTCCAGGGATCCAGGGATCTTCCATTTGAGATCTTCTGAAAACAGATGGTTTTCACAATATAAAGTATTGCTGGATCTAGGTAGAGGAATGGTTCGCACATCCTCTGTGCTCTTTGCTAGGTATTCTGTATTTTCTCCAAATCTGTATGCTTAGTTCAAGGGTAATCAACAGTCTGAGAACATCTATTTCCTACCCACCTGTTAGGAAATTTATTCTCGTTGCTTTAGGCTCTTCTTTGAAGCTGAGGTAGACGAAGTTGCTTAACCCCAAAAGAATAGTTATCACCTTATGCTCAAAACAGATTCACAGTGACCATTTTTTCCACCTACCTGGTTTTGAGACAGAGTAGCAGTTTTATATTTCCTGCTATTTCCTCCTTTTCTGTTCAGCCTCAGTGATCCCATAATAGTAGCTAGCGTTCTCAGAAGGCCACTGCCTGTCAACATGACAAACGACTGGCCAGCCATAGAAAAATAAATTAAAAAATACTTCAAGTGGTGTGAGGCCATTGGCAAGATGCACTTAATGAGGTAAGTCACCACCACTGTAATCGATACCTTTCCTACTCAACCTAAATTGTTCTAGCTCTTCCAGAAAAGCCAGGGCTTACATAGAAAACGTAGACCCACGCATAATCAGATTTGCCCGTCTTCTACTGACTATGTGAAACAGCAGGAGAACCCAGAATGATGAACCCTCCTCCAGCAGTTTCTAAAGATCTTTTGCTTGGAATAGGGACTACTTCTCTGGGAAAGGAACTGTTACAGAATAATTTGTCATATATACACACCCACGCAACAGAGGTAAGATTTCTTGGTTATTTCCTCACTTTTTTTTTCCAACTCTACTGTAACCCTAATGCTCTCTGGATATATTTTGTTGGGCGGTTTTTAAATTATTTTTTAAAAAATAATGGAAAAATGTGAAATGTTTGGATTCTTCCCATATAACATCTACACGCTCCGTGACACACTAGATGAGCAAACAAACTGCATGCCTCTGGTATCGATCATCTACAGACTCAAGGTTCAGACAATATTTTGATGCAGGGCTAAAAAGGTGTTCTTTCTGCCACTTCCTTTTTGAAAATAGACGAGCCCATTTTAACACCAATTTTCCCAAACAATTTGTTCCTGAACACGGATCAATCCTAAAATATTCCTATCAGAAAAGCAAGACTGAAAAAGTTTACAAGCAGTCAAGAAGGCATAGAATACCTGCCCAGGTACATGAGCAGCCTCTCAAGCTGCTTTCTACTCTGCCAGTCGTGGCAATCACACCAACAAACGGTGTGCTAATTTTTTATTTTATTTTCTCCCTCCAACAGCACGAGGTCCCTGGTAAGTCTACAAACAAGAAGCTAATTAATTATCCACGCTTCCATCACTGGGTTTGCAAAAATAAACAAAGGAGCGTCACCCACGGTAAAGGGCAAAGCAGTTTCATACAAAATTTCTCAAGGCCTTCAGCACTCCTCGCTGTTATTTTTCTCACACAGAGCCCCCAGTGACTTCCAGAGTAACTTCATCTTTTACAATACTGGCATTTAAAACAATAATAAAAAAAAAAAAAAAAGAAAGAAATATCTGCTTCGCTTTGTAATATTGTGCTAAAAATACTGGGGAAACACTTTATAGAAGCTGCCTATGATACACACATTTTACACATGATGTAAAAAAGCAATGCTCTGCAGCTGACTCAGAAAACGTGGTAATTGCAGCTCTCCTCCATCAGCATGTGGTAATTGCACCACTCAGTGTCAGCAAGGAGCATCATCAAAGCTACAACAACTTCGAGCTCCTACCAATAGCAATTTCCCTTTACACTATACTTGCCTTAAATCTTGTTTTGAATTATTAACAGCTGTTAGCAGCAGGACTGTTACCCGCTTTTGACCGGAGTGGTTAAATTTTTTAAGGGCCCTTTATTTTTGTTCATCTCAACTTTTGAGTGCTTGAATTTACAATTCATTTTTTTCTTGTAATATGCTGATATATGTAATAAGCTGAAAAATGTAATACTTGTGTGAAGCAAGGATGCTGCTTGCTGCACAATGGCAAAGCAGCACACGGAACAAAGTTGCATGGGATAATAAAACAGCAACAAGGACAGAAGATGTGTAAATGTAATGGGTTTGGAATCTGCAGATCTTCTGCATTTTCCTGACAAGTGTGATCACTTATCGCAGTGCTCAGGCTGATGTGCTGTTCCAACCACTTCCTCACCTCTTCTCTGCCCCGTAACTGTTATCTGCAGAAAGCTATACTGCATGCTTGCCCACTTAAAACAATTATCAATATTTCAGAAAGGAGTCCCAGGATAATATTCCAACCATCGGTTTTTGTACGCTGTTTTTGAACTTCAGAAGTACACCGTACTTCTGTTGCATGAGTGTCCATGGCTGTGTAAACAAAATACTGTGAATTACCAAAATCCTATCATAATTATCAGCTCTGATGCTTGACTCTTGTCCCTGCCATGAGGTCCTGAAGCAAAAATTAACAGCGAGCCAATTAATACATTCTTTCACAAGAGGGAGCAACGACTCAAGCTCTCAGCTGCAGCACATGGGCTTGGCACTCAAGGACAAGAGACAGAGAAAACCGTCCAGGGGAAAACAACGCCACAAGCTCACCCTGCTGGTCTGTGAGTCGGAAGGACTTTTCCTTCCCCCAGTGAGCCAAGTTAGCAAAGTACACATACTGCTGTCACACGGACTTGTGTGGGCTAACCCATCTGGGAATGCAGGCCAGTCAGGTCTCGGGGGCATCAGGGCCAGGCTGCTCCCCTCACAGCACTGCCTACCTGAAAAATGGGCCAGCTTTAGCAGATGTGAATGTGAGCAGCACAAGTTACACCAGGCTTTGACCTTTTGTGCTTTCAGCGCCTTTCCACCAACAGAGGGACACGGCCAGCTGAGAGCAGCAGATTCAAAACAAGCACACCCCTGCTGCATTAGTAAGGCCCTGCTTCTGAGGCTCTTAATGGACACACACATTAATCCTGGTGGAAGAGGTCTGCCAGCATGGCTTAACCCACGTCTTCAAATGGAAAAAGCGCAGCACCAGCAAAAGGACTCCTTCCAGCTGACCTGCACTGACATGAGGAGCTCAGCCACACGCCAGTGCCAGCCTCATTCTTACCCTGTGTTGGAGCTGCAGCGCTGTGGCAGCGTGGGCCCAGGCAGCTCCAGCTCCTCGCACTGTGGCACTCGCTGGCACCCAGAAACCCCACGCAGTGTTTGAACCTCAGGAGTGATTCTTAGCTGTACCCAGCACTCCTGACCCTGACCCTCTCGAGACATGCACTCAGCCCTCCTGTAACAGCCACAAAGACGGGTGTGCTGCCTTAAGAGCCATTATAAAGGTACAGAAGAGGCAGAAAAACAGCATTCCTGGACTCCCAGCAGCAATAGCGATGCACGATGCACGTAACAGTACCAGAAGTTACTTCATTTTACAAATTGCTAAGAACTGTAGCTGCAACTTTACACCTGCACTTCACCACACATTTACAGTTGCTTTTCAGGCTGCTCTGCCTTTACATCCCTGGAGCTACTGAAGGGCCTGGCTTTGCGCCACGCAGCAGTGCTCAGACACTGCTGCTTGCGCTGTCAAAACAGCTCAGCAACAGAACAGCCAAGGAAGCAACTCCAAGTGGTGCTGGAACCGGGGCTTTTGAAGCTTCCCACGTCAGATCTTGTTGGGTCTGAAATGTTCTTATTGTGACACAATTCATGTGCACAGTCTTTAAATCCAAGGCAATCCCTCCATCATTTCAATCATACATCAGCATTTTTAATTGCAAATTCTCACCTGATGGGAAGGGGAAGATCAATAAAGCATAGAGCTGGCTGGTGTATTTGAGCATGGAATTACCAGGTTTCTCCACACCTGTGTCCTTGCTCCCAAAGCGAGTTTCAAACGCTGTCAGATGAGGATCCTCCTTGCCCACACCAGCGCTGTAACAGTTTCTCTGCAGAGGTGTAAATGCCCCAGACTTGTGCAAGGCAGTACAGTGCACCCCAAGCTACAGCACGTTAACGGTTCTGTGACTGTGTTTACCTGTTAGCAGATCTGGCCCTGCTCCCTCACGTGAGGCATGCTCCCATGAATTTTGACAGGAATCCTGTTGGCAGAACTCAATTTTTCAGGCCATGACAAATATCTCTTTCACAAGATCACATGCTTCTGTGTTAACTATGGCAATGTTACTGTCTCTGTTACAGGCAAGGACAATTAGCAGCATCAAATGTTCGAAGAAACCTGCTGTGTTCTGACACATTGCTACTCCCTCCCATGCCGTTCTCCAGGAGAGGCTGGGACAACACGCGGTGCTGCAGTAACAGCTGCATTCCCCAAAATATGAACTTACCCAACATCAGTGGCTCTTTTCCCTTCAGGAGTTCAGTGTCCTGACAACAAACCAAACAGCTCTGTGTACTCCTCCCTTTGCCTGCCAGGCCTTTCACTCACATGAAGCAGGTTGTGCCAGACAGCAGCTGTCCTCGCAGCCCCTCTGCACTGGTGCTGCAGTTAGAAGGGTCAGTGCTTCAGCAGGATTAAAGCTGCACATAGCTTTTGGCCAAAGGTAACTCCATATGATCAATAGCAATTGCTGGCTGTTTATTTAGGGCCACGCTAAACAAAGAGGCCATAATTCAGCAGGGCTCCTGAAGCCTTGTGCTAAAGGTGTTTGCATTGGCACACAGCACTCGGCTGCTGGGTCTGGCACCAGCTCCTTCCTGCATCTCAGATACAGACATTTATCAGGGTGAGTTTTAAATTTGTTTAAAACATATCAGCAAGCACCTGTCAGAACTCATACGTAATTAACTTATAAGTTCAAAATATGTAAACCATTTGTTCTTTCCCGTGCTTGATGGATTTCAGAGGGCTGCACGTAGTAATAGAAGCAGTAAAATCAACAGCCAGCTTCTCTTAAATACCCACATATCACAACTGCCTTATCTGTCTGGTAAGTCCTCCAAGCTTATTTGATCAAATAGATGAAAATAAGCAGCATTTTTAAAAGCTGAAAGCTGCGTTAAACTACTACCATTTGGTTTCAACAACTGAAGCCAGTATCAAAGCTTTATGTAGCTCAGAACAATACCTGTCTGTATGATTTCCAAAAGGCATTTTCATTTCCATTCTAAGAATGAATCTAACTTGTAGGACGTTTATTTATAATTGCTTTTTCTTCCTCTCTAAGAAGCTCAAGATCAGCATTTTATTTAACTCCTTTGCAGGTAAGTATGGCTTTGGATGTGGCACACCAGCTGTGCTGCCCTGAGGCTCACACTTCTCTGGGAGCCTCACAGTGGCTCTTAGCAGGCACGGCACAAAGCATCCTCATGACACTGCAAGCATCTTCTAGCAGCTTTCATCTCCAAATAAGTAAAACGTCAATTCCTTTCTATGTAAAGCAAAAAATAAATAAGTACGTACAAATTAAAGCCAGCAATACTGTGTTCTATGATAACTGGGGAAGTGCTTTAACTCATTAGAAGTTTTGAGAGAGAGAAGCCTCAGAGGTCCTCAGAGGAGATTTTCACAAGCAACTGGAGAAACTAAAACTATGTAACTACTTTAGCAACCAAGAAATGCAGTAAATACGAACACAAAAAGCAAACACATTTCATCTGTGCTCACAGGACTGCCGTTCCTGCTGCCAGCAGCGCGGAGCCCCGTGTTCGGTTGCAATGCCTCCAGCGTGCCGCCAGGGGGCGCTATGGGCATAAAAAGGAGTGGCTCCTCCGCCCGAACGCCGCTCCCAGGGTAAGGGGTTGGCAGCGAGGCCGTGGTGACGGCTGCCTTAAAGCGGGCAGCGCCGGGAAGGAAGCGCTGGGCTTGCCGATGTGAACGCATCTGCTAGAAACCTGTTCTAAAAAGTGATGGAACACGGGTTCTATGGCAAACCGACTCTTAAACGAGAACAAGATCCCCTTGGACGCGGGACGGAGCGGCGCGCGCTGCCGGCAGGGGGCGGCGCTGCCCGCGGAGCCGCGGCTCACGGCCACGGGCGGGGACCGCACAGCGGTCGCTGAGCTCCGAGGGGTTCCCTTGGATCCCCGCCCGGGGCTGGAGCCGCTGACTCGAACGCCGTCCCGCAGCGGCCCGCCGGGCGCCGCGAGCGGGAGGAGAGACTTCTGACAGACCAGATGGCACCGGCACAGAAGGCACTGCGCTTACCTAGGATGGAATTGATTTTGAAGATAATGACAGCCAACAGAGAGAGGGGTGGAAGGCGCAGGCACTGTCCTCACCCTGCCTGGGTCAGACAGGAGCAAAAGGGGACACGGTCTCTGCTGAAGTCACTTGCAGGGTCACAGAGAAGCGAGAAGAAAGGTCCCAACGAATCACCCATCAGACCTACAACCTGACAGCAAAATACAACAGGTTGCAAGTGAAAATAAGCGTGGAAAGGCAGAGTGAGGAAAGGCCTTGCTTGTCTTGTGTTTACTTTTCACTGTCACCCCAAGAGCACGCATTTGTGAGGGAAGCGCTCCGCTGCGCGATGCTCCTGCTGCTGCGGGATGAGTCACCGCATCACACCAACAGCCCAGGCAAGGCAGCAGCACAGCGGGCAGTGCTGCCATCGTCGTGTTTATTCACTTCTGCTGCACCAGGGACATCTACAGCGCCGTGCTTATCACCTCCCACAGCTGCCGTGCCACCAGCCTGTCCCTGGAGTGAGGGTAGGTATGTGCAGAAACATCTGTTAGTCTCAAGGGCCTTTTCCAGATGCACTTATTCACTTCTACTTTATTGGAGAATAAAGGAAAATCTGCATTTTTTATATCCACGGAAGCAAAATCAGGTAAAAACCTGTATGCAAGAGAAGGACTTGGGGCTCACGTTACAGAAATCCATGGCTTCGTCTTGTTATTTCCACACAATCTTTCCTCAGGAGCACAGATCATAGAGTACCTGGCTGGCTGCTCATTGTACGGTCTCCAGTGCAAGAGCAAGCATGGAGGCGATGCGCAGAAGGTGTGGGACCAGAAACCTGGTCCTGCCGTACAAAAGCACGGTATCTCAGTAACAGTTAATCGTGAGATCTGATTAAGCGCAGTAATACAGAATACACGCATTAATATTAATGTTATAAATACTATGTATATCCGAATACCAAATGTGCTCCTGAAGGCCATGTAAAAATTGTTAAGTCTAATCAACTCTGATAGAGCAAAGGCCTCCCAAGCAGCCTTGTATTTTCTATGAAAAAGTACTTTTCCCTGGCCGTAGTCAGCATTTGGGGTTTTGTACCAACTGCACTGCAAGCAACACTGTCATGAGCTGCAGAAGCCAGTTCTGGCTGGTCAGCATTTATAGCTGCCGTATCTCACAAGTCCAGCAGATTTATTCTGAAATAAACTTCTTACTCTGTTCGTGCTGGGATTAGCAGTAGCTTATGCTGCACATGCACAGGTGAGCGCAGGTAACAGTGGAAAGCACAGAGCTGCAGTCCCTTACTTAGGAAGCATATAATTCACAGTCACACCCCTCCACCATTGATATTTCTTCCTCCCTTGTAGTGAGAAAAGAGTAGAACAAAAGGAGTGAGAGGACATGCATGGAAAAACCAGCCACAAGGAATAACAGCTTAGTTGTTGAAAACAGTAAGTAGAAAAAACTGGGTTACTTTTGCTAAACCCAAATGCTCCCAATGCTACTCTGAATATGTGAACACGCCTTCCAGTGAAGCCAAGAAGAGTCCCATGCACATACCAGAATGGAGAGAGTGGCCTCAGTTTTGAGAACACATGAACTTAATTTTCTCTGCCTTCAGGATCAGCAAGGTATGCAAAACTACCTTGAGGGATTCTGTGCCAACACGTGAGCTGCTCATTATTCATCTGTCATTAGGGTTGGTAATTAAACAAACCTGCTTGCTAAATGACAGTGTTGCATCTTCTGAATCATGCATCACATGGTTTTCTTGTGTAACAATTACTTTTCCACAGTAAGCTCCGAAGGTGGCGATACCTTCATTCCATGCTCAGCCACTACATTGAATGAGCTTCCAAAAGAGTCTCTTTCCTCCCTGTTTTACACAGGAACTTCATTTAAGTGGTGCCTCAGGCAGAAAGGATAAACTAACACCCTACCCCCCCCAACTACTTGCAGACACGCCACTTCAGGCACGTCTTCAAAGTGTTCTCAAAGCAAAGCCCTGAAAATGTGTCAGAAATATAAAAGATGTTGAAGTCCTTCTCTGCTACTCACTGTATCTGGACATTTTTCACCTGGTACACTGGAGCTTGGCATCAGGCACATTTAAGCTTTAGTTCCGGAATGTAGCCATGCTTGACTTTGGAAAGACCGTACATAATGGTTGCGTGGGTCAGTTATGCTGGAAAAAAAAATAAATTGCAACATTTATGTGTCTCTCAGCTGGGTTGTAAAGATGAATGTATTGATCTTTACATAGCACACTGAAGATGCAAAACACCATTCAGCTTCTTCGTTTGCTGAGAATTAATACTAATTCCTGTCAGTGGAGTTCCCCGGTTCTGCTTTTCTGTGCAGTCTATCCTTTTTCTGCACTTGTTTCTGGTTTTACTAGCAAGACCAGATCTGTCAATACTTTGTAGATTTTGCCAGCATTATGCCCAGAACAAACCACAGCAGGTCCCATGGCAGGTAGCTCTGAATATTGTCTTCAAACAATACAATATACACATTCAATACAACATATACATTCTCTGGCCAGCTTACTCACAGATCATCCCGCGTAAACAAGATTGGTCTAAGAAAAGGCCATGCAAATTTCAAATAGAGATCCCAAATCACAATTATAAGATACTAGGATTTGGTTCCATCCTGCTTAGTACTGGGCAGTTCTCTTTTGTAGGGTCTAGAGATACTGAGTTCATTTGGTCAAGGACCATTCTTTTTTATAACACACGGTGTTTCAAGACTGCAGCCGCACAGCGTTTGTTTGTCACGCCTGTGTTGGCTGTGCTGCAAACTTTAAGCAAAGGCTGATCAGATTATGGCTAAACCAGCAAATCACTGCCAGGAGGAGGAGTAATGGTGAGAGAAGTGATCGAAACAGGAGTTGACCTTTGCTTCTGAAAGCCATGAGAGTTTTCTATCTGTTCAAATTTGAAAACAGAGAGAGGCAGATCACATAGGTAGATACGATAAACGGAAGTTAGGATAAACTGCAATACAGTATAACAAGCTATTGACTCAAACGTCTCACACACCAGTAACATCTCCCTTCAACATTCTTTTCCATTATCAAGCATGGCAAAGCCACAACCAGGATCTCAAGCTTTCCTCTCTGTATGCCATAAAAAATAAAAACCTTTCATCAAATTACACCTACAAAACCACAGAATGTGCACCTAGCCAAATGACTGTGTTTCTACTAGAGTAGAAACTCCATAGTAGTTAAAGCCATTTTGTAACATCAGATTGACTTTTTCAAAGATGCTTCGGGTATCACCTAGCCTAGCCACATAGGTACTGGAGGAGCTCACCCTTGGTAACAAGCACTCAGCTTTTTCTTCAGTTGGCATATAGTCCTGGCTAAACTACATGATTCATCAGGTTACTTCTTTTCCCATTACATTTTAGGGGTCAGCATTTTGTTAAACAAATGAACACCTCTGGGAAAACCTGGCTCACTTTTCTGCAATTATACTTTCATAGGTAATTGCACATTTAAAAAAAAAAAAATCACACAAACACATTTTAGTACATATATAGTAAAATAAACAGCAGTACAACTCACATCAGCCTTGCAGCAATGCAGAGCTTTGTTCTAAAATAAACAATGATATATCAAAATTCTTATTTAAGGGTAAGTGGATAATTTCTTGCAAGAGTGTACTCACGCAAAATTAAACAAAGCACTCAGTAAGTCACACGTTTGACTAATAACTGTAAGCCACACACTCTAGATCCTGGTGGACCTTTTTTCTGTACACTGCAGGCAAACCTATAACTCCACATTTAAGTCTAAGAAACAGATCACAAGTGTCGCATCAAATTCCACCATTCAGCACAATCCCAATCTAGCATAAAAGTGTAAAATTTTTTGTGGCTTAAGCACACCCCAGAGATTAGGAGAGAAAATTGGGATGACAAAGAGTGGCAAAATAAGTACAGCAGAATGGGTCAAGCGTGTCCAGGTAAGATTGGGATGAGGTAGGGAAAAACACTTAAATTACGGGAAAAGATGGAGTCTTCATGTATATCATGCTAGGGCTGAGATATCCTTACAGCTGGAGATAATCAGCACAGGTTCGTCCTGCGAGGTGGTGCTGTTTCTCCATAGTACCAGCAGTTCTCCAGATAGGACAGCAGGTTCTCAACCAGCCTCTCCACCTTCAGTGAAGTCACTGAGACGGTTACTCGACCATCACTTACTATAATAGTTAGGTTAGAAGCAAAGGACTACTTAAATACCTGCATGTTTACCTGAATGTTCTTTTAGTTAAACACAAAAATCCGGCTGAATGAGATTACATGTTTGTATATGTCACCTATACTAAGATGTACATGTGTACATTTTCATGATTTTATGTATACTATAATGTAGAATGTTTCAAAAATAATAACCATGTGCCAAGCTGTTTCCAGAAGGCTTTTTTTTTTTTTTAATCCTTATTGTAAGCTAAAAACATCTGCTCTGCATACCTAAAAAAAATGAAGATACCATGAAATTTAACCAAAATGGCAAAATATTTGACTGAATTCCCCACTAAGTCCTTCATAGTAGATGGCTGAAGGCTAAGGAATATGCCTCCATAAAATAACCAAACAAGGTTATTTTGTTCCTGTTATATTCTAACCCCAGGTATCCACTGTGGGACATACGGCCAGATAAATCGCTGGTGGGCACTGGTTTGACCCAAAATAGGCATTCTTACTGTGTCCCTTATGCATAGCTTTTGCACTTCTTACTAGCTAACTTGTTCCACGTTAGTTAAGAGACTTACCTCAGAACATCTTTTGTATACATATTTCTCATTAGGTGAGACAATTCCCCTCAGGATCAGGTTACAAGGAAGAAGGAAGAAGCAGGAAGGATTGGACACAGCTGAGAAGGATGTAACCTTATCTTCTGTCCCTCCTAGCACCTACAGAGAGCTTGCAAAGGTATTTTTATCACAGTGACTCCAAGGGTAGCCACATGTGTGGTTGTGTACATCAGCCTGCCTTCATCTGAAGCAACCCTTTTAAAAAAATACTATTTTTAGAAAACTAGTCTCCCAATACCAGCAGAGGTTGTGCAGTCTCTCTGTCTTGTAACTGTCGTACAGAAACTCACCTCAGAACAGAGCGCTTGTTCCCTAAACAAACACAGTGCAGCTCCTGTAGAGACTCCAAGGCCACTTCAGCAAGCTCTCCCAAAATATAGTATTGCACATCATCATCAAGACTGTGGTCCTACCTGGCAGTTATAGTTATTTGTAGGCAGTAGGTTGTATATTCTTCTGTGCCTCCATAACATGCCATGAAATTGCTGTCTTCAACTCCAAAAGTTTAATAATAAAATAGATACGTTTTTTTGACATGATAAAATGTATCTGCCATTCATGTTAATGTGCAAGTCTGTATAAGTTTTCATTAGAGCTAGGACGCTTGAACTGAATAACATCTCAAGAGGTGAGACTTGCAATGCAGTATGAAAATCACAATGAATGGTACACTGTGCTTATGCTCCCTCCCTCAGCAAGGGGAGGCAGAATCAAGCTTGGAGCCTCAGTCATGCTCATCAGCCACTACCAACCAGTGAAGCGACACAGCTGAAGAGCAGATGCTGTTTAATTTAGTAAAGCCAGCAAGGTGGCTCAATAGTCCAATGTAGACATGATGCAAAATGACTGCAGGTTTTACCTTTCACTGCAGGAAACATATTAATGTCTCTCTGTCAGCATAGGTACCTACTCCCTCCCCCTTCTACAGTAACTTCCAGGTCCATATTAATGACCACTGCTACTCTGAGGCAGCCTGAAGTGAAAATATGTACTGACAGGTGACCATAACAATCAAGATGTGATGGCTTTTCAATCTCTCCTCATACACCCCATGCTCCTGTTCCTATGTACTCTATTGCCACACACATCTGCTCAGATCCCTGAGAGACATGGACAATTTTTATATGCCTACGTTCTTCCACATCACTCGGACTGAATTTGGTACAAGTGTCCTCTAACAAGCCCAGAGGTCACATCCTGCAGCAGGTTCTGATTAACAGGTACTGCTTCCCACAGCCTCTATTTGCACAGCTGGCATCAACAAACTTTCTAAGCACAAGATTAATCCTAATCACAGACCTACTTTGGTGAATTGGTTAAAACCAATGCACAAACCAGAGAAGGCAGCTCCAAGCTACTCTTCACGTTTGCTGCCTTTTATCTCAGATCTGTTCTTCCTTATTCCATCTAGCCCATGTAGATGTGGTAACAGGCTGTGACTACCTACATTTGGATGGCTGTGAGGAGTACATTCTTGCAGCTGCACTGAATAAAGAGACAGTCTTGTACCTAAGTCTCCACGTTCACCTACGTTACTACATTACAGCCTGCTTCTCCACCGCCAAGCCACTTCCTCCATTCTTCACCTCTTGTGTGAATGGGTATAACAAACCCTCAGAAGCATGCTGATAACCTGCAAAGTTTAGCAATATCCAGAGACAGAAGGTCCCTGTGTAAGACTACGGACAACCGGAAAGCTGTCTTTAGAGAACCTCTTTTGGCAAGCATGGGCCATAATAGAGCAAACCCTACTTCAGTGACAATCTTCACAGACATACAAACCTTCAGTCTGACACAGCACATTGAAAATTTCTTTCTTAGTCTAGTGCTTTGCAACCTGACATGACTTTTCCAGAGCTCATGCTATTTGCTATTATAGTGTTAGTAATATTTTAATTCATGTAACGTAGGTCTCCATTTCAGAAAATGCTCCATGGCCTGAGACCATTTTGAAGAAAACTCAAGCAATTCACCCTTGAATCTATCCAAACTGGTAACAAATCCTTTGCAGAAGAGAAGTAATGAGGGGGAATTTAATCTTGACATTTCTGGATTAAACAGTTGAAAGGCAAAGACTAGAGGAATCGATGGCACAAGAGACAGCTGTTTTCAGAGCTGTGGTAAATTGACAGAGTCTAGACGTTATGAATGAGTGCTTGTCACAGCAGAGGTGGGAATCCAAATTTTAATGATTCAATTACGGAATGCCGTGGCTGGTGGAAAACGGAGCTATTTCTGTCTCTTTGTCCCTGCAACTGCCCTCATACCGCTGTGGGTGTAATTACATAAGACAAGCAATCCTTTAATGGAAGGTGGAATTATTTAAGGAAAACAGCTAGCAAATTTAGAACCAAGTAGGAGCAGAGAAACGTCAGTGCTGAACTGAGAGCGTGTCAAACATGACCCAGATACCTAATTAGAAGTTATACTCAAATCTAACTTGTACAGAGCTCAAGAAAGAGGCTGACTGAAGACAGTACAGAGTGCAAGAGGTGCGTTCTTGTGCTTTACTGCCCTGCTTATACCAGGTACCATCCTGATCACTCCACTCTTCCACAGCTTTAACTTCACAGTGTTAACGGGTTTGCCAGGAAAACGGCAGGAGAGAAGAATCATGCAAAACGCCTCACCTGCAAGCTCTCAGGAAGAGACTGAGCAGTTAGAGGGCAGCTCGAGGAGGTGGGGGCTGCAGCTCCATGCCTGTCTCCCAGCCCTCCCTGAGCACCTGGTTTCTCAGGCTAAGTGGCCAGGGGCAAGCTGAACCCTTGCTGTTGGCCACAGGAACACCTTCTGTCTTAAGCACTCCTGCCTGATGGGACATCCCCTTTCCAGAGAGCACCTCAAGAAAGAAAAAGGGAATGTGGAAGAATTTGCAAAACTCAGATGCGACTCCCTCTTGAGTTTATTATGTTCACACAGAACAAGCTTCTGTAACTGAGTCCCAACCCACCAAAGGGATTAACAGTATAAGGAAACGTAACACATTAATTAAGAGTAGCTCCATGATAGCTAACTATAATCAGGCAAAATATTATGTTCTATTAAGAACAGCTGTTCTTAAAATTCAGCACTTTGCAAAAAGAAAGTTTGGGCTTTGCTTCTTTTAATTTTTCCATTATGTTGTTCTCCACAGGGGCAGGGAAATAAGTTATTTTGTGCTTTTAAATAGAAGTACTCAAATGCAGAGGGATATACTCAGGAGCATATCTGTTCAGCTGATCCTGTACAAAATCAAGTGAACTCACAGAGATCCTCAGTGAAAGAATGAGATGGGACAGCTCATATACGTTAATGGGAAAGAACAGTCTTCTAAGGACTGTGATGTAGTGACGTGCTCCTGAAGGACCACCACAAGCTCTCAGCCTGTATACTGCTGAATGATGGAGGGGTGATGGCATCCATTCCTCTTCTGCTGCTCACCACCAGGTCTGCTTCTCCCAGGAACAGGTCCTGCACTTACTGGTCAAGGACACACAACAAGACTTGTGAGTGCCTTCACATCTGCATTATTTATTGTTGGGCACAACTGCCACGTCTAAACTGATCACTGTCAGCTCCCAGTAGGGACAGCACAGTTCCTGGATGCACCACCAAGCTGTTGTAGCAAAGCGAGTTTTTAGAACCAGTAAACTGACAAGTTCATTTGGAAATCATTATTCTTAACATTTACGTTTTCATGTTGTTATGCTTTTTCATTTCATAGGCATATCACTTTCATGTACATCTTAGAGCACACAAAGAAAGCAAACTACTTGTTTGTATCAAGCAGCTGATACCCTTTAGATGTCTAAAATCAACACTTCTTACCCAAAGGAAAAAAAATCCATAATATAATATCCATATAGCAATTATGTAAATTATGAATAAATGATACTCCAAAGCAAAACTAGAAATAACTTTTAAAATATTCAGTTTTGACTGTACTTTTTTTCTACTTCTCATTAATATGCCATTGTCCAATTAATTATTTCCAGCAACCACAGTCTTGAATAGACTAACAATTGAAATTAAAATAGAATACAATAAACCTTTTTTTCCTCTATGGTCTCTATTACAGTTCCCTCACCTGTCACAGTGTCTCAGGTAGGAGTGCATTAAATAAATCACTAGATATATAGCAAATACCTTATTTATGAAATATGTGGTTTTCAGTCAATCTAATCTATGCAGGAAACTGTCATGACATTTACTGAATACTTAGGGCAAAGGTAAATCATTAAAAAAAAAATCAGAAATTGTTCAAGTGGATTCACAAATGATTTTGGCATTACCCAGCAAAAAAAATCAATATTCTTAGTTAAATAAATTAGTAAATAAAGGTGAGCAGGGGAAGCAATTCTATCTGCAATAAAAATAGGACCACAGACAGCAATGCAACACACACACAAAACAAACAACCACGAAAAAGTGACGATAAAACAAAATCTCCCATTGCTACAGACAGACATTACTTTTTTAAGAGTCCACGTTACACTATGTTTTAAGTGTCATATGTAGCATTTCACATGAGCAAACTTCCCAAAGTTTCTTGCCTGTTTTATACCCATTTCTGGGCAAGATTTAACACAGCACCTTTCCGATCATATAACTGAAATATCTTCATGGAAATAATTCTTATTGTACAAGTGACATCATAATGGAGTAGAATCCTAAGATTCTCCTCTTGCAAAGCAAGCAGCCATCAAACAGGAATTAACTGAACGAGGACCTAATTGCTTAGTTCTATTTCTCTGCAGGACCAAAATATAATTTTCTTCTCTGCATGTGGTTGTGAATCATACATCAAAAATATCCAAGCTCATCAATTCACACCGCACTCAAAACAAATCCATTGGAAGCCAGCATGCAGTCTGAGAAATTTATTTGCACAGGAAAAAAATGTTAAAGTAATTGTGTAAAGGTGTATGAGGAAAAAAAATAAGGCTGGTTATTTATAATGACAGACATACGTGAAAAGAATGAAAGCTTTATTTTTTTTTTTTTTTCAAATTTGCCATTTATGTTGAAAATTTTAAAAGCCAGATCATAGAATCATTAAAGTTGGAAAAGATCTCAAAGATCATGCGTTTCAGCATCCAACTACCATCCATATTGCCCGCTAAACCATGTCCCTAAGTATCATATCTACACAGTTCTTGAACACCTCGAGGGACAGTGATTCAATCACCTCCCTGGGCAACCCGTTCCAGTGACTCTCTTTCTGAGTAGAAATTCTTCTGAATATCCAACCTGAACCTCCCCTGGCACAACCTGAGGCCAGCAGGTATGCAGCTCCTCAGGCCCAGTGGGAGCAAAGATGCTCTGCTGCATATCTGGTACTCAGAAGCCCACAAGAGCGTTAGAGGAAATGCAGAAACAATGCGGGAAGTGTGAAGAAAGATCTTTCACCACACAATTCCCAGGTTGCCATGAGTTGAAGACAGGAGAGGTGAAGCACTGCAGGTGGAGCGCAGTCTGCCCAACACTTGCACACAAAAATCAAAGCCACATGGTACTCATAATTAATCTCTGATCTTTTGCATCATTCACATCTGAAAACAAACTTTTTGCAATAACGCTGTGCTTTTGAAGGTAGCAAAATTAATGTAAAAGTGCATTAATCATTCATTCCTATGAATTTCTACAGGCATTGAAATATTGTTGACTTTTCTTTTTAATGCTTTATTCATTAGCCACGATATTCCATCAGCTAAATGCCATGTTTCAGAATAAAACTGCAGTCAGGAACAAGAACACTTTTAATATGTAATATTTTAGTTATTGTGGCTGAATTACCAATTCATCTAAATACTGCAGTTCAGCAGGTAACTTAGCATCACGTCTATCTCAGTCTGCTCCAGCCTTCAGTCTCTATTGAAAGGCTTTACTGAAGACAATTCCTCCCAAAACATTAACCATTTTTAATAGATTTGCTTTGTTTCAGGCTCATAGCTCCACGTGAAGGCCATGTGATGCCTTCAAGCCCACTGATTTTTATGCTCGTATTCTTCAGCAAGAGAAATTCTACTTTTGTGCTGTTCTAACTTCCAGAACATCTTCTTGTTTTTATTTTCACTTTTGACTTCATCTCTAGCAACTAGAAAGAGCTGACAAGCCACCACAGAAAGATGAATCTGGACCATATGGTGATTTTTCATTGTATTTTTATTTGACACAGGAATATCCACAGCATGATTATTTAGTCTTCTGTTCTACCATACCAGGAAACTTCACATAATGCACAAAAGAGCTTTCTGTGGAGACAAACAACCCTGACAAGAAGGGAGAACTGGCTGAGACACACACAAGCGGCATAAGGAGCCTGCTCTGAAAGCAGTCCAGTCCTTCCTTTCAAACCTCAGAGCAGATGTGAAGTCACACATACTGCAGTATTTGAGTTGAGCTTGTGCTGCACAGGCAAGGAGGACCACTACCACGGGACTCAAAATATTCCATCCCAGCTACATTTGAGCTGGGAAAGCACAACATACTCCATTATCACAAACCACTCTCTGCGAGACTACATGAACTGAAGTGAAGCTTGGCTGCAGCAGGGGGCAGTGATACACAAATGCTGGCATTCATCACTCTGCACAGCACTTACAAATTACACAGAAACTTATCCTTAGTTATTTCTGGCATCCAGCGCATGCACTCAGGTTTATTTTTCATGTAAAATCATATGCTTTTTGTATGTCAGCATACACATGCACACTGCGTGGTCTCATGCAGATGCTGACATCTTGAACGTTCACTTTTAAAAATATTAATTCTGGTTGCTTTCTCTCATTTCTTTGACAGTCATATCTTATTCAATTAGTCTGCTCTCTCCCTTATCTTCTCAAAGTTAAATCCTTTAAAATTTCGTTTCACAAGGCACTGACTTACATCTTAACAATAGGCAAATTATTATGACACTTTAGAGAACAGATTTCAATCTTTTCCTCCCCAACTCCTCTCCTCCTTTGAAAGGCAGAGAGCTGGATGCTCTTGAAGAGAAAAATGGAAGGAGGAGGGAGCTGCAGATGAAAACAGCATAACTCTTCAGCTCCTCAACTGGGTTAATTTGTCTCCTGGCATGGGAATACAGAGCTGAAGAGAAAGCTACAAATAAAATTGCAGTGCACATGCGTCTCATGCAGTAGCTGACGTGTCTAAAGCCATGCAATTCACAGCAGCTTTGAAATACTAGATTAAAAGGTATAACAATGTTCTTATTGAGGGAAGGATGGATTACATTTCCTTTGGGTGCAATTTGAAGAATAGATGTATAAGAGAAGAAAATGTAAGTTGCGAAGAAGCAGCTCAGCCTTTGCATGAATTAGTTTAAATGCAACCTGCTCAGAGTGGTTACTTTCTAGTGGGAAACAAACGGAGTTGTACACTCAACCAGTGTTTCCTTCCTGCCCCACCAGGCAGCCTCATAGTTACACAATGCCATATAATTTCTGTGCATGTGTATGTAAATATGTATCAATTTCAACTCAAGTGTATATCCTTTGTATTATTAACAACACGGTAAATAATCCTTAATTACTTCGGATATTAAATTTTAGCAAAGGTTTTTTCTTGTGATGTGTTTTCTTTAAGTGAGCTCATTCCTGTTCAGCAAAAGATTGCACTTGGTTTAGATTGGGACCATCTATATCTACTAACTTTGCTTGAAACAAGCCAGTACTGCATTTCATGTCCTCTGCTTCTCAGAGAGCAAAACTGCACAAAGAAAGCCAAGATTAAAAAGAAAAAAAGACTTATTGACTTGGACTCAAATCTCTGAATCACACAGTCATTTTGATGTTTCAGATGCTCAAGTGGCTGACAGATACTGTGGCTGTCCCAAATCCAGAGATGTGTATTTTAGATCTAGAATGAAACTGCCAAAATGCTCAGCTCAGCCTGCAATCAGGGACAGTCTTACAACTAAAATCCTATGGTCAGGTGATGTAAGTTTCTCAACAGACAGCCCTAGGGAAACCAAACCCATTCACAGTCAACTTCAGAGCCATTTGGTCACAGTGAAAGCAGTTTCTGTGAAGAACCAAGGCAGGCTCTAACTCTAAAACAAAAGCATTAAGAAAATGAACACTGCAGCTCACTGGGCCTTGCTAGGTGATGGGTGTTGCTGCTTGTTGGCATTCCCAGTCCCAGTGCCGCTCCCCTCACCACCAACCTCTCACTTCGTACGGTTCCTCTGAACCAGGAGCTTTCAAACCCTGAAGAGGAGGAACCTGCTCTTTAACTTTGCACCTCCGGCTGCCACATCTGGATATCTGGATAAGAGATGCATTTGAACTCCCCTGAAGGAAAAATGCTACAAATACCACCAGATTGGCTCCTGAGGAGCTCACCTCACAACACGCGTATGAAATCTGCCATACTTTAGCTGCCCTGAACTATACATACCATGAGGGAACACTATCAATAATAAACCCTCTCTCTTTTCCAACACAATGGGATTTACTTGCTCCAGCCAAATGCATTTTCTTTGAGCAGTTGACATTCTGAAGCGTCCTGGGACAACTCTGTGCATTTGCCAAGATGCATGCTGGCTTCTTCAGACAGAGACACATGGCAGCTTAAACTTGGTATATATCATGAGTCTTGAGAAATGGCAGGCCATCTGGCTGTATTCAGTAATATTGGCACTTGCTGCTCAGGGAGGTCTGGAACTTGGTATAAAATACACAGCAGGTCAAGAATGAAATGCACTGGCAGAACTGCGTGCATGAAACTCGTGTGACAATTACCCCAAACCAGTACAGCCAGATATAACCCATCAGTGCGTTCCAAGCCGCACAGTTACAAGAACACAGCAAGGACACAAGCAAGCAATGGAGGTAAGGGTTAGGAGCAGCGCATGAGTGGGGTGACAGCAAGGGGACTGCTGCTGGAAGAAGTTATCTCACCTGTGGGGTCAGGACTGCTTGAAGTGGATGGGTTATGGGTCAGGATGAATGATCAAAACTTCTTGGGATGGGGGCAGAATGGTAAAAGACTAGTAGACAGCACATGTCTGTTGTGCTGTCACAGCAAAGATGCTGGTACACAGGACCAGATGGGGAAATATGGAATGAGGTTGGGGAAGAAGGGAAGATCAGAAAGCACAAAGGAGGCTTTTTACACTGGAAAGGTCAGCTGTTGCAGGTTAGCATTGGCTTTTCTAACTTTTATCATCAGCATCAGGCCAGGTCTGAATCAGTGGGAGAAGAAAGTACAGATTTTGTGTGCACTGACCAAAGAAAAGGCTAGTTTTAAGATGTGAAAGCATGGATATCAGAAAGAGTAGAAGGCCACTGTTGTTGTTGGATATTATAAGATGATTCTTATATCACTCTAGGGCAATAGAGAATTGCTGATCTATTTACAGAAACAAATCATTACTGAGGAAATGGTTTCCTCGTTAAAAGAGAAATGCAAACATCTATTTATTGCAGCAACTGTCATCATGGACACTGGGTGATGTATGGATCACAGCCCTTCTCAATACTTGTCTTCAGTCAGTTTTTCCTTCCATTTGTCCACTGTGTCAGCATTGGACTCCACAATTACCAGAGAATCTGCTGAATGTGTGCACACAGATGCTACACTGTCTGGTTACATCTTACTTTCATTCTCTGCAGTTTGCCCATAAAAGTGAAGACTAAACTACAATAACAGTGTGATGCGTCCTCCTTTGGCTGACCTACTTTGAGCCAAAAGCCAAGGAAGAGGATACACAAACCTATTTCTAATGCAGATTAAAACTTGCCTTCAGCACAGCATCCGCATGCAGACTCATCACACATTCAAAAAAAAGTTTTTTCATCCTTTTCCCAGGCTCCTGTTGTCTAGAGAGAACCATTAATGATAATTCCCTGATGTTCTTTCTCCTTATGTTACAGGATTCTTCATTCATAACTGAGGCATCCAGACATGAAAGCAAAACAGAGATGAGTGGTTCCTTCCCTGGGATTCAAACTTTAAATCAAACACCCACTTTTCTGTACTATAAACAGAGCCGCATGTTTAGAGCGCCAAGGCAGTGTTGTAATGATGTTTTATTTTTCTTTAAGATTTTAAATTTCTTCTGTGAGAAGACATTATAATAGAAATGTCAAGCAAAAATAAAGCACTGTTAATAACAGTAACTGCAAACCTGCCAAGTAAATCATATCTTAACATCACTGTTCTATTTTTCAGCTAGAAGAAAAATGTGCAAGAATGCCAGAGTCTAGAAATTAAGTCCTTCCTAAGAGGACAGCTGTAAAGATACGCCCAAAGCTTTTTGAAATTATCTCGTGTTCATGAAATTGAAGAAATCAGAAAAACACTAACTTTGAGTAACCTATTATCATAAGAATAATTCAGGTTGCAAGGATTCACAAGAGGTCATCCAGTCCAGCCTCCACTTAAAGCAAGGCTAAATGCCAGGTTAGGCCAGACTGCTCAGTTCAGCTATGCTCAGGGATTCCTGAATAGCCTCCAAAACACGCTGGTTCCACAGCCTGGCCAATACGTGGCTGCTCTAACCACAGAGAGCTTTCTTTCTATATCAAAGTTGGAATTGCTATTCACGCAACTTGTGTAAACTGTTTTTTGTCCTTCAACTACACGTCTCTGACATTATCTTCTCAATAAGCTCACATTCCCTTTAGCTTTGCCTCCTTCAGGCTGAACAAAAACCAACTTCTGCTCAGATATGTCTTGCCTCTTTTCACACATCAAGCTCTCCAGCTCTTTGACCATCTATTACGAACACCAAAAACATATACAAGTAGGTGTATGTAACTGAAGGGAGAAATATGAAATGGTGAGAATACTTTGGGCTCTTCGCTGATCCATTATTTAACCATACTTTTCAAACTTGAAGGCCTCATGCAGCGCTCAGTGCATCACAATGCAACTGTCATCAAATCACCTGAAGGGAGTGCTACTGAGCTTGTTCCGCTCCAAATTTGAGGGTTTGTTGTGAGCTTTAGAGGGAGGCTTTGTTCTTATTTTATTTTCATCTTTCTACTATTGCCCATGCTGTTGAGAACAGCCATTTCAAGGTGATGCAGCTGCTGTTTCAGAGGAACAGAGTGCAAGGGGGCACCTTCCATCATGCCAGGGAGCTGCCAACCTTGGTGCTACTTAAGGATAAGGATAATCAGTTTAAAGATGACAACTTGATGACTAGATCAGCTGTTTAATCAAAGCTACGAATATTAACAGGAATATCAGAAACCTATTTCACTTGAGTAAATCTCAGGACATCCAGCTTGTGTATTGTAGACTAGCACCTTAGTATCACAGTTTTCACATCTCATTCTAGATTCATGTTTATTTCACACAGTAATCCTGCAACTGCCAGTGACTTTGAATCAACATTCTGGAATCAATTTCAAACAGAAAAGCTTGTTGCTCAATAAGAAGAGATTAACTGGACCAAACCTTATTTAAATAAAAATTTCAGTTTCCACATTCGCTGCCTATCAGCAGATTTATATCCCATCCCTGTAGCTTAAGTCAGACATTATTTTCCTGACACAAGGATATCAAACCACACTCCTAAATGAATCCTCACATCCTCAAATTCTGCTCAATCCAACATCTTTCACAGTAAGGATATTTCTGAAGTGCTTTAGCTCAGCTATGCTCCACTGCAGGAAACCATCTTCGCAGTGACTTGACACCAATTGTATTACCAGTATTCCTGCTGACTAGAAATATTATCCTATTATTTTACAACAGGATAAAGTCTCCAAGAGCAAGAAGCATCCATCTGAACTGCCATTTTTTTTTCCCCAGTTATCAGTACACTGCCCGTATGCAATAATGCACTTTTGCATTTTTAGCGATTATTTCAATCTTACTGGAGTGATGATGTCACTGTAGCAGCCACAGAGAATGAAGTCCTTCACTTTTCCAGTAAACAGAGTTGAAACTTCCTAAACTGACCAATCTGTGTGTGTATCTGATTTAATTCAGAAAGAAACTCTGCAGGACTATGAAAGTTATGTTTACTTTACAACATAAAAGAAATCATGAGTGATAAGTTAGGGTGCAGTTGGGGTCAGATACTGGACAACAGTCTAGTGTTGGAGAGGGGAAATAGCACTTCTGTGTCACTGTTATCAGTACTAGCATAGTGTTATCAAAAGCACATACCAGAAACACAAGTACAATCCCTCCAAGCAGTTTAAATCATATCACCCTGAATAAATGTATAAGTAAGAGTAAAGTTTGTTGTTGCACCAGCAACTATTCTGTCTGGAAATATGGATAGGAACATTTTTGGACTGACAGCCAGTTCCTGCACTATTCACACCTTTGCACATATTTAATAAAAAGGTATAGATGCATAAAACATTTCTCATTTTTCTACAAAAAAGTCTGAAAAAGGTATTTGAAGCAAATCTTCAACATTCTTTCCTGAATTCTTCCCTAAAATCTTCCTACTCCCATCACATGGGAAGTCTGCGTGACAGACACTGAAGCACGTAACATACTTTTAAATATAACTCACTGTAAAGAAATAGAAATAGTTGCTTATTTAAACAGTTAATCAATCTTGGTTCAGTACTTCACCCCTAACAACAAAGTGCAAACATTAAGCAGAGATGGGCAACTTTTTTTCTTACATTCCTTCTTTTTGCATCTATGTTGGCCTACAGCCAGCTAGTACCGGCTCCCCCTCTCTTCTGTTCTAACCAGGGTCCTTACCGGTGACGACACTGGGGATTTTAGACAGAAAGCTCTTGACAGTTCGGATGGGAACTCCACCAGTTTTGTCATCCTGCATTCTTGTAATGATGTCTTCAATCTGTCAAAAGGAAGAAAAGGCTTGTTGGCTTATGCAAAACAATGAATGTTATGTCTGTATAACTTGACTGCTTTGAAGCCCTGCTGATAGGATGGGGACAAATTATGTCATATGTGTTACTGTACAAACAGACCTAGAGAAACGGCGACCGACTCCTCCCCAACTTAAACCCTGAGATAAAGATCAGCTTGTAAGACGGTAGTAAAAATGCACTGACAATCCTACTGCAGTCATTCTTTTTTGCTAATCAGCGGTGATAGAGACAGAAAAATGTTGAGTCCACATGTGAATGAGGTTAAATTCATAGGAACATACACAATCCATCATATGCAGGAAAGTATACAGTCATCTCCACAAGCCATGGCAATTAAGGGATCTACAAGGACTGTTCCGGAAGTAATACCTGTTATTTTATTATGATGGCCCAGAACATTAGAGGCAGATGGTGGTGGTACAGCTGTAGAGGTTGAACCTTCCTACCAATATCCATTATATTTTGTTGCCGTGTTGAGAAAGTGTTCTGTAGCTGAGAATTTGCTTATCAAATAGTATTAAGGTGCTCTTTGCTGTAGTTTCCATGGAAATAAATAAAAGGCACTACTTTCAAAGCAACTTTCGTAATTACTGGAGAAAGGAGCTTAATGCAACATTCCATTTTTTCTTAAAACTGGAAGGGATATTAACTGAGGATACCCCTTGCATCTACTTGAAGGCAACAACATGGAGAACTAAAAGCTGAAAGCAAGAACAACACAGAAACATGGTATTTCTGAAAATTCTTATCTTTCAAGGCACTCATGGTCATGGGATCTTCAGCTGTTCACAGCAGAAGCTAGCGGTGGTCACGTAGAGAGCAAAGCCCTTCCAAGGCATCACACTTCTGATAGCCTTCCTGAAGATTTTCTCTTACGAAATGATGTGAAATATAACCTCAAAAAAGGGCCCCTGTCCAGGAGGATGAGCTCTCTCCAATTCAGAATAGTGTCCCTCATCTAGATGTGAAAGTAAATTTGTTTCACAGACTCAACACTCACATTTCAAAACAAGTTTAACTTCAAGTCTTCCCAAGACTGTAAGAAAATCCTCCTGCCAACATGAGATGCTGCATTTGATCACCATGTTTTTAACCTCAGACTATCACATAACTGAACTGTTCTCGCCTTGCTTACATATTAAGTTAACACATGCCAAAATGGGTCCCCAGCAGGAATGAAGTCACAAAGATGAAAATAACCTGAGAAAGTCAACAGATTGCTGAAGGGTCAGTTATCTGGTTGGCCCTGCTTGAGCAGGGGCTGCATCAGGTGACCTCCACATGCCCCTGCCAACACCAACCCCTCCCTGATTCTCCGATTTACGGCCTACTTGTGATAGAATTATGCCTATTTTGCTCCAATCCAAGCACTATGAAAATTAATACAACCCTTTCCCCTTTACCAAAGGGCACTAAGCAAGGCTTGCAGACCTTTTTGTCCCAAAAATCTGACCTATAAGTTTACTGCCTTGCTCCAGATGCACTTGTAACTGGAATCAGAATTCAGATTTTCCATGCATACCAGGAATAAAATACTCCAAAATGAGCCCCATGTCTTGAGGAACACTTCGAGACTTCAAAAACACAAGCATAGTTTTTGCTTAAATTGTTGCTTCCCATTTTTCACTCCAACAAAAAGTTTGAAATTGAAAAGAGCTAAAATAATTGCTTTAGTGAAGGAAAATAAACTTCTTGTTTTGCTCACTGGAAACAAAGTAAACCACCTAACATGATTTAAGTCATTACAAGTTGTGATGATCGTGTCATGATAAGAAAAGCTAGATTTCAAGCAAAATAAATATTTAATAAAGGCAAAATACATTTTTTTTTTCCAAAACCAGCTCCATTCAAAGCAATAAAGCTGGCTCTGATACCTTAAATGTGACTGTTAATTTGGATTTCAGTTGCAGTCACCCTAGAGATGATTCCTTTGTAAAAGGCTCCAAAAGCTGCTTCTTCATTTTGCCCTCCTGCCTACCAGCAGTTTCTGCTCTCTGTCCAAATGTTAGATGTTACTTTTCTCCTCCTCCTCCTCCAATGCTGTATCTTTTCTTCCCTCTCTGTCCTCTCATCTGATCCAGAAACAATTATGCACACCATCCTCCTGTAACACTCCAGCATTTGCAGTCCACTACCTAAGAGGTTACAGCCTCCTCTTGCAAACAGTCTTTCCATTCCCAACACAGCTTCTGGTGTTCTCTAGCAGATTCCTCAGCTCCTCAAAGGAACATATGATGGTCAGTTTTATCCTTACTTGTGAACAAGTTTAAAATGAAAATATGAAATGAAAATGAAATATGGGCCTCTCATGCTGGCTGGCTCCCTCCACAAAGCCCCAGACATGCAGCCAGGACCAAGTCCCTCTGACAAACTCTTGGAAGTCTGCTTGTTTCACCTGTCCGGGTAATTTCATCCTGCCCTAAAGCAGGGAAAGGAAGCTGAAAAAAAAAAAAAACAACCCAAAACCAGCAGCTCTGAAGGAGGAAGGACCTCTGAGACAGCACTGGGAACCAGCAGAGCAGCACTGCTGGAGAATTGCTTTGTGACCTCCAGCAAACAAATCCATCCGTCTCTGTCCAAGGCTCCCCTCCTGCCTCATGGAGATAATAGCACATCACAGAGGGGCAATGAAGCAGAATTCAAAGATACCAGTGAAGGACGCGGAGCTCCTGAGACAGCTACATAAGATCTGCTCAGCGTCTCTGTGGGCATCTCACATGCCCAGCGCCTGGAGCCAGGCCTGTGCAAGGCAGCACAAGGGTGTGTCAGCTGGCAGTGCTGGTTGGCTGCTTCCACACAGCTAATTCCTAGTGACTGCTAAGAGCAGGGGCTGCAACTGATTCTGCTTTCATCTCTGCTTCCTCCTAAATTTCAGAGCTAATTTTCAGATAAAGGCAGAGTCTGCCACAGGGTCTCCTCACACGTAAGCGTGTGAAACCAGAAAAGAACAACTACATTCTTCAGTTGTTACTGGAGGGTGAAACAGAGCTAACAATGTCATCTTAAGACTGCTGACATGCTTTAGCATTTATAAACATCTAATTGAACAGCTTGAGAGGGTGGCAGTGAGAGAACATACAGAGATGTCCACTGCAACTATCTGCACCCTGCTGCCAATATCACCACTGCTCCACAAACAAATGTATGCTTGTCAAGCCTTCACAGGGACAGGCAGGGCTCATCCCATCAGTAGGATCATCTGAAACGGTGGCCAGGAATGAACAGTGACCTTTCTTATCCAGCTGCACCAGGGCCTGGGGAGCGCACTGCACTGCCTGAACCCGTGGCCAACATTAGAAGCAAAGACAGCCACGGAAAGCAGGAGCTGCAGCTATTCCCCTCAGGCAGTACGTGAGCCATTAGAAAAAAAAAAAATAGTTTAACATTCAGCAAAAGAAAACAAACCCAAAACATAGCAAATTAATCCAGCAAACAGAAATTCTCCAAATAAGTTGAACTAATGCAATTTTCTCCCCCTGCCAAAACCCAAGCTTTTTAGCCCATCAGTGTAAACAGTTAAAAGCAAAAAAAAAAAAAAAACAAAAAACCAAACATCAATGCATCAATGGTTACGGAAACTCTATTTTTCATTAAAAACATTTTGACAGACAATTCCCGATTAGCTCAAATTTCTACATGAGCTATAATCACATGAAAGAAAAGGCTGTTTTTTTGCATGTCAGAGAGCTGTGTAAAGATACTCAGAGTGAACTCATGTTTACTGACCGTGCAACTTTAATTATGGAAGCAATACTAGGGACTCATCAGCTTCAAAGATCTTCCATCACTCAGAATAGAGCCACTTTCATCAGATACCTCAGGTCAACTTCAAATTAGATCAAATATTGACTTTGCTGTGCTCTGCAAGCAGAAGCGTTAATCTTCTTATGACCCAGAGAAGATGATGTGCATTTTAAAACACTACAGTGGAATCGAAATAGCTGAACAATTATTACTAAGGCATGATGCAAGTCACATTTTAAGAGAAAAGGTTATATCATTAGTGCTACATAGTATATACTGAATTACTGAATACAGGTGGCTTTTGTGCAGCTTATGAACTAGACACACATGTCCAAAAAAACCGTGCAAAAGCAAGCACAGAGTGTTCTAGCCAGGAAAACTAATGTGCAGCACTGCTCCCTTCATGCCAATACCAGGAGGGGCTTGGGGCAAGCACATGCTTCCTTCTGGCAAGGTTTGCTGAAGCCACTGTCTGCAGCGATGGGCAGCCTCCTGCTTCCCAGCCAGGGGCAGACACACAGGTTGCCTTGGAAACACTAGAGAGTTGCTTTCCCATTGCATCACTACACCTCAAATAAGTGGTATGCAGCTCTCTTGATCGCTCATGCAGTGATGAATGAGTGCAGAGCACACACATACCTACCACAGCCCTCATGGGGATTAATTTAGAAGAAACCAACTCCATCCAAGACACAAAGGAGCTGAGCTGTGTGCTAACCCTGCCCCCCTCTCTCCAGGCACAGCATGCACCCCCTCACTGGCAGGGTGAAGCCCCTGAACCCAGCCTCAGGGACACCTAGAGGCAAAGCTGCAGCCCAGCTGTCCTCTGAAACAACATTACACAAGTTGTCTCAGTTCACAGGCACCAAAAGTAAAGGCAATTTCAGGTCAACAGCTCTGATTCACTAAGTGGTTCCCTTGCTGGCTGCACCCTGAATTTCACTTTGGGTTCTGGCTGTGCACTAACCATCCTAATGCAGAATGAAATTATGCCAAAACCTGGTTTAGTACTGCAGTGACCAAGAAAGCTCCAGGAATCTTAAACCCTCCAACAACACCAGATTGAGTGTCCAATCTGTAATGTGATTTAAGGCCAGTTTTTCAAGTTTGATGAAAGGCAGTACATAAAAGGAGTTTTAGTACTGAACTCAGTGACATAACAAACGGGACAAGCTGATCGTAGCAGCCAGTGGCTACAGGGAGGTGCTGGCTCCCAGACTCACTGCACCCAGGATATGGCTCCCCTTCCCACTGCACTGCAGCAAAGAGGCTGCAGAAGCCAACTCTGGAGACTGGGACAGGGCCGAAGTGAACACAGACAGGCCAAGCTTACACACTCTGCAGAGAGCACTCCTGCCCTGGGCAGCCCCAAACAATACACTGCACTGTGCCTTCATGTTAACCCAGACCCAGCTGTCACTGCTGCCACCCAAGTGTGTACACTCATCTTCTAAAGCCTCGCCTGCAGCAACCCAAGACAAGCTCTTCCATGATGTTGAACTAGTTTGATAAATGCAGTACTTGCAAAGAATCTGGCAGCAATGAAAGCATTTTAAGTAGTAATGGAGTTTAAGGATGCCTGAAAAGGTTTTCGGTATTGCTACTGGCATCTTTGAAAATCCAAGCAGTGATGAAAAGGGAACAAAACTGCATCACCTCAAATGCTCATTGAAGATTAAGTGGGTCATTCTCCAGTTCTCACTTCTTTAATTTAGAATTTTTGTTGTTGTTGTTAAAACTTCAGGCCCCAGCCCCAAGGAAAGTTTGTATGTCCACACCCTCCTAGAATGGCAGAAAAGTATTCATAGGGAAAACAAGGATGCTGTGAATCATAGGACAGGACTTGCACATTGCAGGCTTTTGCTTCAACCTGAACGTCAAAGCACTATCAGCTGCAAGCAAAATCAGATGGAACTATACAGCATGAGCTGGAACCTATCACAATGAACTAGGAAATACAGCGTATGAGCATTTTATACTCCTTTTTTAAAGCTTCATATACACAAGCCTAACCTTTGCCACAGTAACAAGGTTACTTGGAGCCATTTAGAAGATACTTCGAACACTACTTCCAGTTTGAAACATAGAAATGGCTTTTGTTTTTTCTAGAAAGGAGCCTTGTCACAGGCATCCACTTTCCACTGATCTCCTCCCTAATAAATGGAGGAGGGAAACAACCCTGTACATCCTTCCTTTCTTTATTCAGTATCTGATGGGCTCCTGTGGCTGAGCTAAAGCAAATTATGTAGAAATACACCTATACACACCACATGTTAACTCTTCAAAGCAAGAAAACAGCCAGTTCTAGGGAATTGTTTTTTTTTTCTGACAGAAAAGGAAAGAAGCACTGTTCTGTACGCACCACTGTGGCACATAATGCAGTGTGACAGGTCATTTCATGCATCATTTAACTCTTTGCACTGCGAAGTGCCATGCCACAATAAAGATGAGATTCTCCCCCACTCCTAAATGCTGCAAAGTAGGGGCAAAGCAGGGGCAAAGCAGAGCAGCTTGTAAATTACAAGAGAAAGAGACAACCCTATTCATCACACTCAAGAGATAGTATTTTTAGCTTCTGTCCATTTCCACATGAAGTGTCAACTTATTTTTATGTATTTCCTCAAAATAAATAAAAGTATAAGAGCAGAGAGACAGATAAAAAAAATCGCCAGCCAGAATTTAAAGGTAACCACTGAGGAAGAAAATGTTGTTTTTGTTTGAATTTTAGAACGAAGAGAAGGCAGCTTTGTAAATAATTGTATGCTGGATAGTAAAAAGAATGTAGATTTGAAGCGTTTTGCACTTTCTTCCACTAACTGTATTTTTTCCTCAATGTATTTTAAAATAACCAATTAATTTGCATTCACACAAACAAGCTGCGCTGGATAACGAAGACCTTGGTTACCCATGCAGGGACAAAGCTGGAGCGTTCAGCACTGTGCACCCATCTGCAGCAGCACTCTGAAGGAGCTCCCAACGCTGCAGGGAAGCCTGCAGAAATCCAGGTGCTCAACTTCATTTCACAGCATTCTACTGAGCTGTGCTAAACTGAAAAGCTGGAACTGTGCAGGTATTAGAGAGAATGTGAGATAAACCTGAGCATTAGACACTTCACTGTCTGACTAGAACTATCTTAATTCAGGAATTGATTCAAATATGGTAAATTATGCTAACAGGCCACTTTGCATAACTTACAAGACTCGGGGCCTCTTGAACTGAGCTACTCAATTGCTTTGACCATGAACTTTTGATAGCAACTATTGCTAAAATGCTAAAACAAACAAATACTAAAACCAACAAACCCACAACCAAAACACATAAAAATCACCAAAACACCAAATAAAGAAATCACACACCCCCTTCAAATAGCCCCCCAAAAACAGCAACAAAAAACAGCCCCAAGTTTTATAGATCATTAACTTGAAGGCACGAAATAAAAACACTCATATGATCCTTGTGACATGACCATCATCACTGGATTAAAAAAAAAAAATTAATGCAGCACAGCTATCATTTGTTACTCTAAAAGTGGTTAATTTGTTCCCTTTAGGAAAAAAAAAAAAAACACCAAAAAAAAAACAAACCAAAAAAAAAACAAAAAAAACCCACCCAACAAAGTTCCAAATCAAACAACTGATACAGGATCTGCCAGGACACAATTTTAGTCCATGGATGATGTTATTTAATTCCAAACTGTTTCTACGACACAATCAGTGGTTTCACTACTATTAGCTCTGTCCTTTGGTAGCAATATTGTCAACTAACTAAAAGGAACACAAACTGTTTATAATAACACTTTGAAAAATGGATAGTTTTCATTGTTCTTATTAGAAGGAACGTCCCCCTTCTTTGGTTAAAGGACATTTGACCCAAGCACTGTTACACTACCATGTATTTTACCTAAATAACTTAGTGCAGAAGAAAAGCACGTTATTGACTGGGAGAGAAAAAATAGTAGTGTTGCTGCCCACTTGAAACATCATTTGTAATATTGGCATTTAGCTCATCTAATGCCCGATGCCCAGGCTCTCTGCTGTTTTTAATCCTGTATTTCATGGCATGTCATAATCCGCAGCATCCATGAACCCTGCCAAAGACACCAAAGACAGCAATTTTAATTGCTTCTAATTTGTCAATACATTTCTAAATTGAAGGAAAAGGGTACCTGTAGAATGAATGTTAGAAATCATATAGAGAAAGGTACCATATCCTTTTGGGAACTTTTTTCTATCTTCTCTATGTGAGTCGGTGTAAGATACAGCAGAGCTCTGTTTGCCTGGCAGAATTATTCAGTGAGAATATATGAGGTGCCCTTGGCCATCTCTCCTACCAGCAGGCAACATAAAAGACTGTTTCTGGACACTCTAATGCAACCTTGCTGTTTTATTCACAGAGAAAGACCAGAAAAGAACAAAACAAAACTACGTTCGGTGGCTAAAGCCCAATGGCTGCTTCAGTGTGTGAACCCACCAACTCAAAGCAAACTGCCTCCAGAGCATAATGCAGTGTTATCTGCCTTTATATAACCACCACCTGACACCAGAATCTACATATAGTAGTCTTTTTTCTTTTAAATGTAGAAAGTATTAGCTCCAGAAAATGAACGGTACATGACCCGTGTGTAAATAGTTTTTCCTACAGATTTCTTGATTCCTGGTAGGGAAGAACAGCATCCACAGCCAACAGTACCATGCACATAGTAAATCTCATTATACAAACAATTTTACTTAACACAGAAATGGTTTCTGCTTGTAGAATACTATTTGATGAAGGAAAAAAGATTTAAATGCTTATACGATTCACTCACATCAATTCCCCAGAACAGGTCTCTGGGACATCTTTTTGACTGCATTTAGAACTGCGTTATGCTGAAAGGTAGAACTGCTAAACATCCAATTATGTTGTAAAAGTGAGGGGTGTCTTTTAAATTGTCAAACATCATACATGAGACAGACAGGGTACTTGGTTGTACTTCATGTCTAATTCATGGGAGCCTGGCAACAAATGACAAAGTGCGCATAACTTAAGTTTTAAGCACAAGTTACAATAATATAAATCTCATATAACATGAAAAATAAGTCCCTTTAAAGCTACCTCACCTAAAAATAATAGCTTTTTACCCACACATTCTATCTTAAAAAAAAAGAAGTGAAAAAGTAGTTCTGCAGTGGTAGGATCTGCACTCGTGCAAAATAGAAAAGCTTGGAGCAGAGCACCTTCACCCTCCAATCCCCGTGCTTGGCAGCCCTCTGCCCCACATCCCCAGGTCCTGCCCTCAGGACTCCTCAGTCCCACCTGGGGAGGTTAGCAAAGAGCTTGAGCTCAGGCAGCTCCAAGGGGTAAGTGCTAGATGAGCTAAAGCAGAATGTAACATGCAAGGTGTGCCATCTCCTCCTTCCTGCACATCAGAATCAGTCGAGTGGCTCAGCAATTAGAAAAGCAAACGTGAAGTTATGATTCCTCCTAGGAACATTATGCTACCTCCTAGACTGCTAGCACTCAGGTTGAAAGTAGTGTTACCACATCTTCTAGGTCTTTTCCAACCTCGATAATTCTGTGATTCTGTGTGATTCTGTAAATGGCAGATAAATATTTCCAAGGAAATAGGCCCGTGCCCAAGATATTTAACAGAGAGATAAATGGCCAGGCTCTATGTGTAGCCATGCAAGCTCAAAACATTTATTATGTTTGGGAAGTTTACAATGGCATTGGTCTTCATCTATTAGCAGAGTGAATTAGCACAGACGAGCAATCCAATTACCAAAAACTACTCTCAGCGTTTGTTCCTTCCATTAGTTGACCTGATAGCGGAGGGCAGGTAAAGACGTTTAAATAACACAAAGATTTGATGAATATTTTTCAGTTTTTTTTCCCCCCAATAGGCTTCCAAGCCTATCAATTTATTCATACTTCTCAGATAATTCAGTAAGAAGCTTTGCAATAATCTTCAGTACCTATTCAGAGTTGTTCATTAACTCTTCCCTTCCACCACTTGCCTTCTACAATCTAACAGTAGTTATCTTTATACTACAGCACTTCTCTCGCTCTGACACATCATTTTTTTCTATACAATATAGCATCATATTAAAAGGGCAGAAAAATTTGGCAGAAAATAAACTCCTATGTGTTCCAGCTTGTTCTCAGATATCAGAGGGGCTGACGGCAGCTGGGTGATCTCCAGCTCGGCATTGTAAGTCTGGTTGCATTCAACGTATGAACTATTACAATTACATATTCTCTAGCAGCGCACTGCCTGTTCATCTAGGTGCATTTAAGTAGGCTCTCACAACAGCCCTTAAGGAATTTGGCTTTAGCTAATGAGAACTCATGCTTAGATTAGTGAATTGTACAGTTTATTAAAGCAACAGAAATAGATTCTTTGGGACTGCAGGTGACAAACACTACTTGTAAAAGCATGTGAGGTTAACCAAGAACATGAATAATACGGGCAGCTACAACTGCGTTAAATGACAGAACAGCTCTGGAGATAGAGTTTCCTGAGGAAACACTCGGAGTAATTGAGTGTGCAAATCTCACTCAATAAACATCCCCGTGGGAGTGGGGAAAGAGACGCTCAGCCTGTTGGCTTGTCCCAGAAGTCACCTGTGTCCTTCTGACTGATCTAAGATTTCTTTACTTGCATTCTTTCTCTGTTAGGCCATTTTAATACTGTTTTCTTACTTTCAGAAGGAACTTGAATGACACTAGTCAAACATACCTTTGTTTTGTAAATCTTAGAGTACGTGGTTCTGACAGAAGGGAGGAGAACTACTGGCTCAGGGCAACAACAACTGCAGTTCATCAGTTCCATAGAACCCCCAGGCTCTCACCTCAGTGATGCAACCACACAGCCTGATCATGCGCATGTTAACACTCCTCTCCACCCTTCATGCTGTATCTCAGAGTCAGCATGCAAAGCTCCTCCGGTACTGTTATCAATCTAAGGTTTGCAGATTTTACATTGCTTAGGGATCTGTCACAGAACATATTATCCACCTCATTCCACACAGGAGGTTTACCTTCTGTCAAGAGGTGAGCATCTCATTAAGCTACCTCCAACAAATATTCCATGTAATCCACCCCAAGTCTACAGTCACTCAAGCATCACAGTATTTAGAAGGAACTGGGGAGGTCACATGCAGTTTTATTCCGAGGATTGGAGCTCAAGGGGCTCTTGGCCTATATTGGCACTATTTGTGAGGTAGGATGATTGGGTCACAAGCATAGTATTTAGCAAGACTATGTTATTAGCCTTGAGCAAGGCCTTGGGAATAACAGCCAGGCCAAAGGAGGAGGCTGGGGGAGGGAAGAGCACCCTGTCATCATCTGTCAGTACTACTTGACTTACTATAAAGAAAGTGAAACAGTGAGCAGGATTTGGTACTTAATGCTGATCACAGAATTCTTAGAGTTGGAAAGGACCTTTAAAGGTCATCTAGTCCAATTCCCCTGTATGAATGCATGAAGCCATTTCCCCTTGTTCTATTGCCACAGACCCTGCTAAAGAGTCGGTTCCCTTCTTTTCTGTAGCTCCCCTTTAGAAGCTGTAAGGCCACTCCCAGGTCTACCTGGAGCCTTCTCTCCAGGCTGAACAGCTCGTGATCTCTCAGCCTGTCTTCATAGGAGAGGTGTTCCATCCTCTGCATCATTTTTTGTGCCCCTCCTGGCCATACTTTTTGTGCCTGGACAAACTCCAACAGGTCTCATAACTTCAGTAGAAGTCATTAATGAAAACCAACAGGAATTAGACACTTAACCTCCACCTAACACATGACACCAATTGACAGAAGCACGAAGGCAGGAAATGTAGGTCTACATAAATCTTACTTAAGCAGGATGGCAGGAGGTGGTAGCAGAGAATACCATCACATTTGCCATCAGCTTGGCACCATCCTGTTTTTTATTTCTTATCTAGAAGACCATTGAGATATAACAAAGGAAAAGAACAGCTACTGAGTAAGTGGACAAAGAAGGAAAAAGAAAATCTACAAGATCTCTTTGGTTTCTTTGCTACTATCAAGTGACCCCCGTTAGTGCCAGGAGGTAGGCATGAAAAGAAACAAGACCTGATCAGCAGCTTGGGCTGCACGCTGGTCTGTGCACCTGCCTCAGCTCAGCAGTGTATAAGGGCACAGCAGGAGCAGGGTGAGAGGGGATGGTGGAAAGGCATCAATAATAAATGTCTGAACACTCAGGGGAGAGGAAAGGGAATGCATGCAGTCTGCCAACTTCAAAGCATTTCAGGCCATTTCTGTGAGTATGGTAACTCCCTCTTTCCTGGTTTATTCCTAGACTACAACCCTGAGCAGCTCTCCAACACACTCGCAGAGAGAAGGGAAGCAGATTCAGGCAGAAATTCAACACAAGTTCTTCCCCATAGGGAGGTCTGATTGCGTTCCCACAGTTACCAAAATCTCATGACCAAAACATAGGCTACTATCAGGTTTGCAGAACAGGCAGGACCTTTCCAAATGCTAAACAGTTGTTCACTCAGATGACAAGCTCACTACCAGCTTCCACTCAATATTAGTTCAGACATTTTTGCATCTACTCACGCTGCCCTGCATCCAGACTCAGTGCTCCCTGGGTGCAGCAGTAGTAATTTCCTCAGTCTTCCTAGGACTGAGAGCTAGCACACACTTGAGCACGGAGTTTGGTTGCACATGGTCACAGTATTGGCAGTCTCTGCCAACTAATTTTCCTGAAGGTTTAATGCTCATTTTCTTGGTATTTTTATTTACTGTTGCTCAGCCTTCCTAGACTGCTGTCCTGCCTGCCAACAAGTGAGCCATTTATCACAGTGTCCTTCAAAAATTCTCTTCCTAATTCTGTGTGTCTTTTCATGTTGATGGGAGTTTCAATGAGAATTTGGCAGTGACATTTTTCTTTATAAAATCCCACAAAATATTCTAGGAAATGATTCCTTTTGTTGCTAAAAAAAAAAGTGAAAAAGTGACTCAGTGATTACAGCCTCAAATTTACCATTGCTTGCATTCATAGCTGAAAAAATAGTTATTTTTATGAATGAGTTTATTCATAAGCATTTTAATCAAAACCTAATAATTATAGCACTGAAATTGTGTACTTTTCTTGCTCTTTCTAGCTCTGTCTCAACATAGTTTAATCTTTCACTGTAGAAAATCCCATATTAATTTCTTCATAAAATAGTGACAAAAAATTAATTAGACATTTAGAGTTTGAATAGTGCCCAGCTGAATACAACAGTCTAAAGGATCTGTGACAAGCAGGAAGTAGCGATACACCCATGGAAAAACACTGAACTAAACTGGTTACCACTGCTAGCCCCAGTTTGGCTGGTGGAAGTCTTTGAACCGACACTGCTGTATCCTCTGCATTTGAAAATACACAAATGGAATCACCCATAATTCTCATTACTCTGAATTGCTTTTTGGCTTTTTTGTTATTACAGCTTTCTCTAGATTTCATGTGTTACTTAAAAGTATTTTAATGACTTTTCACTCATTTAAGAGCACAACATATGATCTGGTGCCTCATCTGAATAATGCTATGAGCAAATCTAGGCATGCCCTAGTTGCTGAGCTCAAAACAAATGAGTCTTTTACTGATGTACATGGGGGCTCATCACTTTACAGCTCTGTACAAAGCCCAAGTGGAAATACTAGAAAAAAGCCAGAATAAAATCTCAGTCCTTTCAGATAGAGCCCTCTGATCATCCACTGGGAAAATTAAACTAGCATAAAATATTTTCTCCCCTCATTTGAGGTCACAGCGAGACACCTGCACAACTGCAGACATACACAGAGACGAGCGTGCTGCCTCAGGGGGACACTAAAAGACGCTGCTTCAGAGAAATCTGGGACAAGTTTATTTAAAAGCCTGTACTTAGCCTCCAATATCTGCATTCTGAGCCTTGTCGTAGCTTTGCATGCTAGTTCTTCATCAGAATTCCTTTCTGCAGAGTGCAAAATGAAAATCCCCTATCCCTGCAGTGTATTCAGCCAACCAGCTGCGATGGCTGTGGGCAAGCGGGGATGGAACCACAGCCCCAGTGCCTCCTTCACCTTCTGAAGCAGGGCAAACAACTGCCCAGGCAACCTCTGGATTGTGAGATTGTCCCTCACTGCATGCTGTGGAGGAATCAATCTTCCGCTCCATCTTTCTGCACATAGAAGGATCACAGTCTGGTCCCTTAAACCAGGAGCAGCTCTCCTGGAAGACCTCAATAAATTGTAAAAATGTCTTAGAAAAAGCTATAGACTCAGAGCACCGAGTCTTCATAAATTTCTATTTACTTAGAAAAAAAGAAAAACTTCAGTCTACACAATTGTTAAAGTAACTTGTGATTACAAAATCATGTTACAGGACACAGTTTTATACAAACATCTGCTGCTTATATTGCATCAAACTGAATTTATGAAATGAGCCTATGAGCATAAGGCATAAGTTAACTACAAATACAAAAACAACTCTTATTACTAATATCCCCGGGAGACAAAAAAAAAAAAAGCTTAGTCCTGCAATATTTTTAATTGCATTTCCCATGAACCCTGGATTTTTGCTGTAATTAACAAGGTGGGAAAGCACAAAACTGTGCTTTGGGAAAAGAGAGTTGCCTTACAGACCTGTTGCCAACTAAGTAAGAAATAGCCAATGACTTCTTCACAGCTGGGTGAAAGGTTGAGCAGAAATAAACCTCATTTTCACTGCAGGCAAGCTGTGGAATCACAGATTGGCTGTGCCACCTCCTTGGACCTGCTCATGCCTGCTAAATGGATTCACATGGAAGACGTTAGACTCGCAGATGCACGTGGAATGGGTACTAGAAACATGCAGCTTCCCACACAGACATAGTGAGCAAAACTATCCTTAATTAGAAATACACCTTTCATTAGGTTCTGTAGAAGGAAAATTCAACTTGCACTTAATGTGAAGGCTTTTTTACATTGCTTAATTAGTATCTACAATCCTAGCTATTGAAACCTAAATATCTTCTTCCCGTGCTTCTGTAGAGGTCGTCATGAAGCTCAGCTGCCAAGCACACACAGCCAGGCTTCCACAAGAGCTCTCTGGAGATGAACACTGTGAGGAAACCCAGAGCTCAGTCTGAGCTGGCCCCAGCAGTGCAGCAATATAACAGCTAAACCCCTAGTTCTCATCTTCCCAGGCCATGAGAGGGTATGGCTATTAGTATTTCTCTTTTCATACAGGACACTCTAGAAACACCAGCCCATGAGCAGTGGCTCACTAAGCAGCCAGTTAACTCCAGCTGTTAAGCAGCACAAACCCCCAATTTAGTAATCCAAAAGACTCAGAAGGCTGGGTAGGCCAAGGCAGAGCAAACGTGCCTGCAGTGTATAACACTTCATCTCTCCTCTCCTTCTGAAGGATGTTTGCCAGTAGAAGCAGGCTCACAATAAAGGCTACAGAGCCAACAGCTCTGGTTCTTCCTCTCCACAGTGAAATCATAGGATACAATTAAATTTGCATATGTATTGAATAAAACAGGAGTTTTCAAAGTAATACAATACATATAACAGACCTTTCCTCACTGTACAGTTTTCAGAAGCTGCTTTCATTTGTTTTAAATGAAACTTCAAACTCAGATGTACAACAAAACAAAGGTTACTACGAAACTATAGCTCATAGTATGTTTTTAAACTACTCAAAAGCCCAATGGAAAACTGTAAATTAGCTTTTCTTTTTAAGTACAGTACACATTTCTGTAAAAAAAAAAAAAAAAAAAAACAACAAAAAAAAAAAAACTATCAACCCAAGAAGTACTCTGTCCTGTGGTAGCAATGACCTAAGCAAGCATGGATCACTGGGTTGCTTACTGCTGGCCATACTCACCACAACTGAGCAAAGGAAATGAAGCTCTCGTCCTCTGCTGGAATTTCACTCAGCGTGTTTCAGAGGCTTGGGAAGCACGAGGCAAGCCCATGCCGTCTGGTAAAAGTCAGCTTGGCCTACCAGGGTTCCTCTTGCTCTGCAATTATAGCAACTGAACCATGAAGATCCAACAATGATTTCTCATAGTTTCAGAGCACAAGACAAAAGTCACATTAAGTTTACTCTGCAATGCTCAACAGCACCTTCTCCTGCCCTGGCACTGCTTTCCTTGTAAGTGGTCAATACATTACTCATCCATTGTCAGTGCAGCAGCCACTGATCTCAAATAACAAAACAAACATGAGTGCACAGTTTGAAGAGTGCTACGCTGCTTCATTTTGTCACCGGCACAAATTTCAGCATCAAATTTTTCCTGGACACCTCCACTATCACAAGTACAGTGCCCTGTCATTCTCAATATGTATAATTCTGCAAAAACACAACGTGTGTGTGTTCAAACTAATTGGCTAAAAAGAGTAGTTGATATCCCTTTCCCCTCCTCCTCCCACATTAATCTGCATTGTGTCCTCTGCCACAGCACTGCAGAACTGGATGCCAGCAGAGAGATTTATGGCCAGCGATAAGCTCTGCTGCAGATTAGAGCTGAGTTATGCTGGCAGATCACTTTGGCAGTTTGAGCTGGAATAAGAGCATGGCACAACAACTGAGGCACAGCCATGCATGCACATGCATACGTTTGGGTGCCTGGTGACGGCCAGGAGGCCTGAGACCAAAATAGCAAGAGGAGCAGTTAAAAATCAGGATTAAGCTGCACTGGCAGAGCTGTGAAGGAAAGTTTTCACGTAGACTGCCTACACTGTATCTGACTCAGAGCTCTTGGTCACATTTGTATGAATAACACAATTCATCACAAGTGCAACTGCTTGAGGAACAATGTTGGCGTGACTGGATCTATTCAAACAGCTTAAGCAACTCTCCCCTCTGCAAATTATTTTGGGATGAATGTACTGTTTGCAAAACCTGCAATACGCTTTACTTTCAGCCTAGTACAAGTGGCATATTGAGAGGTATTAAAAATACATTATTATGGTCCTTTAACTGCTGCACCTAAATAAAAATGAAACAGCAAAGTACAGCGAAGGCCCAAGCTGTTCTGCACAGCATGCTTCCCTGATCTATTATTCTCCAAGATCATTCTGAGTACCTTTTTCGACCAACCAGTAAAATTTACATTTACTAATGAGCCCTAGACATGCATCAGCAACAAGCAGAAGAAAAGACCCCTCTGGGAAGCAACCAAATTAAAAGGGTTTGGTGAGAGAAGGGCAGGCCGTGGTGGGAGGTGAGGGCTGCCCAGCAGGGAGCCAGGCTGCGCCTCGGGTGAGGGACAGGTGCTGGAGCACAGGTACTGGACCATTGGTCTCAATAGTCATTCAAACTCGTTAAGGAACTTGCAGTGGGACTTCTCGTGTTCTTCTTGAGGTTTCAGAGAAAAGCCCTCTGTAAGTGCAAAGCACTGTTAAAATTGTTTTTGATTGGGCTATAGAGATTTCAGGCAAATCCTGCTCAGTCTCAGTGGTTCGGCTTGCATGATCTCAGCTCCCCCAAATCTCTCTCTAGCAAAGCATACCTCCATTTCTCTAAAAGGAACCCTAAGGCAGGATGCTCTCCCACACCTTTAAAACTGATAACTTGTTGAGTCACTCAGTCCCACAGTTACTGTGTCTGTGAAACCAAAGTGACAGCTTTACTCTGCCCCTTATATGAAAGTGAAAAACTGACAGGATTTTTGTTGTTTTCAACCATGGAACAGGATTCAGCTGGGCTATGCAAAATTTTAGAAGGGGGAGACAGGAAGACAGACAATGCCTGAAAAGCTTATATCCACAGTCTTTTAATAATGACAGCACTCATCCATGCTGCTTCATTAAGCAATAACTAGATACTTAGCAGCAGCTACTGTACAAGACGATTCCAGGGGATATAGCTACTACATAGTAATCAAACCCACGGGATTAGAAGCAGTCTGTTGAGCCTAATGCTTTAACATCCTAGAATAATTTATCTTCTCAGGAAAACCATATTTTCCTCTAATGTATTATTACTTCTATGTTAATGGGACCCTTACAGCATGAAAAGCCTGTCACACCCAGCACCACACTGCTGTTATTTCCTGTATATATACCACTCTGTCATCAATGCCTGTTCTTGAGCCTTTTTAGCCACTGACCCAATTTAATGCCTTGCTGGAGATTGTCTTCCCAGCCATAATTAAAGTAAAAAGGGATCTCACAATAAACGCATATCTCCAGTGCCCATGGCATCTGTTAATTCTACTCTCAGCGTACGTGCTTGCTTGCTACAAGCATTCCAAGAAGATACATACTTGGGAGCATAAATTCTGTCTCCCCAGTAAAATTTATACCAGAATAAACATTTATGTCCCAGCCAAGAAAACCTCAGCTAATCCTTCAGATAGCATTTTGCAGCACCGTATGTGTTCAGGAAGGATCATGGGCTGCATAGTAATTTGTAGTGTTACTCATAGCACTGCAATCAAACTTTACCTCTGCAAGGCAATCAATTTAACCCAATTTGGTTGCTCTCAGAGCTTGACACATTGAGGCAGAAACAAACCCTGTCTACAATGTGGTAATTAGCAACACGCATCAGAATAAAAGAGCTCCTGCACTACACCCATTGTCAGATAACTTTAGCTGAATAATCTTCAAGTATAGCCTTTCTAACGCTGCCAAATAAGATATGTTTGAGCCTTCATGTGCTTTCCCACAGTTGTTCAAATTTCTACAACTCAGATCCACAGCAGAAATAAATAATGCTGACAACCTTCTGGCTGACTTTGGTAAGTGATAATTCATAGCAAGAGATCATGTACCTCCAAGGACTCAAAGCCTTATAAACAGGCTGTTACTACTTGACTACTGCCCAACACCTCCCAAAAAATCGAAACAATAATTGAAGGGAAAAGGAAACCACCTTAACAATGCAAAGGTGGATCTCCTTTCCTTGTGTTATGTGTATATAGGGGGATATCATCCACTTTTTCACAGAATCACAGAATTATCAAGGTTGGAAAAGACCTAGAAGATCATCTAGTTCAACCATTACCAATACTTCCCAGCTAAATCATACCCCTCAACGCAACTTCCAAACATTCCTTGAACACTCCCATGGTCGGTGACTCCACCACCTCCCTGGGCAGTGCATTCCAATGCCTGACTACCCTTTCCGAGAAGTAATACTTCCTAATGTCCAGCCTGAACCTCCCCAGCGCAGCTTGAAACCATTCCCTCTAGTTCTATCACTGATTACACAAGAGAAGAGGCCGACCACCAGCTCACTACAACCTCCCTTCAGGAAGTTATAGAAAGCTATAAGGTCTCCCCGAGCCTCCTCTTCTCCAGGCTGAACAATCCCAGCTCCCTCAGCCGCTCCTCATAAGGCCTGTGCTCCAGACCCCTCACCAGCTTTGTAGCCCTCCTCTGAACACGTTCCAGGGCCTCAATGTCTTTCTCGCAGTGAGGGGCCCAAAACTGAACACAGTATTCGAGGCATGCCCATACCAACCTACTGGAACTCTGATAACCCATAATTTGCCATCACAGTCATCCTTAGGATTTTGTAGGTAGCATACCGGGCACCTGGCTCATGCTGGCCACATGCAAGGGAAGGCACGACTGTCATTCTATGGCAACTGAGAGAGTGCTGCTCAGAGTGCTTTTTGATGCACCAACAATTACAGTGGCAGGATGAGCAGACACAGATTGCTCATCACGAAGAAGGAAACCATTAAGAGGAACTTCATTTCCTCAGACTTAACAGAGGATGCAGAAGCCTTATCATGCCTTTCTCCTTTTTCATGTGAGGATAAGGGACTGCTTGGGGAAGTTAAAGTACAAGACTTAAAATCATAACTGTTATTAAATTATAACTGTACTTCTCTCCAACTTCCTCTCATCCTACTGATCTTGCTTTTAAATGCAACAGTGGGGGCCACATTCTTGAAGTGTATTACACCTGGAGGTGTGATAATTAATGTGATAGTGATGAGCAATCCGAGTAGGGTCTCTTGAAGCCCACACACTTGGCAGTTGATTCTCGCTTTAAGTGCTAGACATAATACAGGGGTTTGATTGAAAACACCTTAGAAAAGAGCTACAAAGATGCTTCTTACTCTTCAAGAAAAAAAAAACACGAGAGTACAAAGTGAAAAAGGAAAGGGAGAACTTTCCATAGTCAGCAAAGAAGGGGTAGAGACCAGAGATGACACCCATCACAGTGGCTTGAGGGAAGAGGGAGCAGAGGCTGTCACACAGTACTGCCGATGAATCACAGCAGCATCCTTCATAACCCAGGAGCCGTTGTGCATCATCAGAACACCATGGCTACATATCATGACAATTCAGTGTCACCAGGATTCGGCAGTTCTCCAGTCACTAGCAAGAGGTATTACACTTCTTTCAGGCAGTACAGAAAACAAGTACTGCTGTTCAATACAATTCGCAGCTATGCAATGTTATACAAAAGGATGGCTTAATCAAATCTCATGCCTCAGGGCATAATACAATTGCCTACAAAATGAAGAGAGTATTTCTCTTCCCACCCCCACACCCCCAGTATTTCATAACAGTTGTTCTTGTCTTTCTCAAAACCAGGAAAAGAAATGTTACAAATAAGGGCATATAATACAAATAATGATAGATGATACATAGGACTACTTTGTACATAAGAATTACCGGAAACTTTTCATCATTTCCACTTACATCATCCTTAGTAAAAAGTAAGAAGTATTTGGAAGAGACTGAAGTTCCATAAATTATTAATGGAAAATTGGTAGAGAAATGTTCTCGTCTCTGCTTTCTCTATTTTTAACATACACTTAACCTGAGTTCATTCACCACCTATTCATTAAAAGTATTCATATTCAGGTTTGTTTCACCTTGCATTAAGAAAAAAAATACTTGTAGTTATGACACAGGTAGAAAAAACCTGTTAAAAAAAAAATCACTGAGCAAACTGGTTTTTAGTAAGTTTTCAAATGTGGATAAAGTCCAAAGTAATTGCCTAAATTACCAGACAACCTCTAATGTGCTTACTTTAGTTTTGCAGAAAAGACAGACACAATAAAGACATACTTTATAAGCTGTTCCAGCCAGTTTGTATGATGCCATAGTAGCAAACAATCAAATGGTTTGCACTGGATAAATCAAAGTCACAACCTGTGAAGGCGTTCCTAGAAAAAACAAAAATAACTCGAATTAGCTGAGAGAGATTTTGTGGTGGAATGCCAAGGTTCCAGTCCTCTCCAGGCTTAGAGAGGGGCTTTCCTGAAGTTGGTGTCAATCTGATCTGTGAATGACTACAATGAGAAAGTTTGGGAAATAGTTCTTACTATCTGACTTTTTCCTCATATCCTGACTAAACTTGGTACAAAGAGATCATACATTAATATTTAGATGACATTTCCTTACTGTAAATATCTTGGGACTCAATACTGCAAGACTTTTGTGTAATGAATGATAAATTGCACAGTAACACTGCAGCTGCAAAGAAGATGAGAGAGAACTGGAAAGCAATTCACAACTGCCTCCAAGCCTCACACCAGAACAAGAGGTAGGTAGGACCTTTGTATATATAGGAAGCCTACCCTATGGCTGCTATTTGATAGATGGAAAAGTTTTTGTAAGTATAAAACAAGTTACATTTGGTATGAGCTTGAGAATTGTGGTTGAGCTGCCAGGACTCAACTCTGGGCACTGCTACCACAGAATCACAGAATGGGTGGAGTCGGTGTGGTTCTCAGAGTCCATCTGGTCCAATCTCTGCTCAAACAGTGCTAGCCAGGCAGCTTCTGAAGATCTCCAAGGTGACTCCACAGCTGTCCTGGACAGCCTATGCCAGCACCCTGTCACCCACACAGCTCACAGGTGCCTCCTGATAGTTACGCAGAACCTCTTGTGCCTGCTTGTGCCCATGGCCTCTTGTCCTAGCACTAGGCATGACTGAAAGAACCAGGCTCCATCTTCTTTCTGCCCAGTCTTTGGGTTTTTACAGACATTGATGAGACCCCCCCGAGCCTCCTCCAGGTTGAACAGTTCCAACTCTCTCAATCTCTCCTTACAGGAGAAATGCTCCAGGCCTTTTGCCATGTCAGTGGCCCTCACCAGTATGCAGACATCTCTGTTGAACTGGGCACAGAACTAGGCCTCCCATTCCAGTTGTGGCTTCACCAGCAATGAGTAGAAGGGAAGGATCACCTTCCTTGACCTGCTGGCTGTACTTTGTCTAATGCACCACTAGCCTTAGCAGCAAGGCACGTTGCTGACTCATGTTCAGCTTGGTGCCTACCAGAGCTCCCGGGTTCTTTTCAGCAGAGATTCTTTACTGCAGAGGAAGTAGTCAAGTAGTCTGCTCCAATAAAACTTTGAGCATTATCATAAACTGATCTGAATCCAAGTTCACATCTGGTTCCAAACACTCATCTCTGACTCCTTTACTTTCTGTTTTGGTGGGATTGCTGAACACATGCATTTTTAACTGTTTAAAGAACCTAAAAGCCAGTTGGAAAATTAAGTTTCTCTCTGGTCCCTTTCATAAACAAAAGGCAATCCTGGAGAATGACAGAAAAAGAACTATTACAATTAACCTATTTCTAACCTAAAAGGAAAATAACACACTAGTATCATTTTAGCCAGGTAGGACCCTTTAAAACAGATTTTTATTTTAAATACCAAAAGTAAAAACCCAATGACATCTAAAATTCAGGAAGACATAAGTGCAATGATTGATGCAAGTCTCTTAATTCCTCCTCATTTTTCTAATCATAGCAATAAACACTTAAATTTTTTTTTTTTCAGGTGCATCAACAATTACATCCCTAGCACACATTTATGGGGAAGCTAAAGTTCAGAGTTCCTTCCTCTGTAGTTGCATTTCTATCCAAAATTTTGTAAAAAGACATTTTCCTAAGTAAATTTAAAAAAAACCAACAAAACAAAAGCAGCCATCCTGCTAAGAGAGAACACTTCCAAAACCCTGATAATACTAAATCTTCTGTGAAAAATGTTCACATTTTTAACCTTATGGAGAGGGATCACTTTAAAGAATTCTTTCTTTACCTGTCAAAACACTCAGATGAGATCTTCTGGGGCATGGCATTTAAAGGCACTTTCTTACCCGAGTTTCTGAAATGAGGTCATTCTTTTTCTATTGTCACCTTTTACCAGAATACAGTTTATTTTAATGGAACATCATACCTTCCCATAGCTTGCTTTAGTGAAAACTTCCCATCAATTTTCCCCAGCTTGGATTTTTTGGGGAAAATTCCATGAGCACTGACTTTTTTTCCAAACAGAGTTTCAATATTAAAAAAAAAAATCCATTATCATCTGAGTTAGTGTGCCTTGAATCAATGTATTTATCTCCTCAGGAATTCAACACTGAATAGGTATCTAATGGAGTGAGTGCCTCAGACTCTCTGTGCTGTTGTCATTTGACCTAGTTGGTGCCACATTTAGAAAGAGTCTAAAATGGTAGGAATGATTCTGGCCCCATTCATGCCACATTCACCGTCACTGGTACCTCACTGATTCCAATCTTGTGTCTACATAATGCATAAGCAACTTAGGACACATGCAGAGTGCAAGAAGGGGTACCAGTGCTTATTCTGCACTGAGATCTCTGGGATTTTTGTTCAGTCACCCATGTGTGAAGCTGTCACTGTCACACTGAACAGTAATGAGCCCTGAACCATCCTCTGATGTCTCAGTTCCCTGGCTCTGAGTTGACCCAGGACCTTGTTCCACTATGTATGGGTCATCATGTATGGACACAGTGCTGCGCAACCTAGGGCTGTACAAGCTCTCACCTGCTCCATTGGAAGAACAATAACACTACAGTTAGTACCTCCATGCCACTTCAGAACTAAGGTATGCTTTCCAGCACCCACTCCACCTCATAAAGCTGCTCTGACAAGTGAAAAACTCAGCTGAGGAGAGCGAGCCACTTGCACATGGCTATGGAAGTCAACGAGAACGCTAAAAGCAAGTCCTGGCTTCAGAAGTCTGATTGGGTTTTATGACCACAGCCCAGCCTCGCTTACACTTAACAGCTGAATGAGAAAGTCTTCAAAGAAAGCAAGAAAAACTAAAGGCTGTTATTTCTGTCTCATTATGCCTGAAAGTGTGATGTGCGTGGCTGTGTAGACAATGACATCACAGATGGTGACAAGAGGCAAGGTAATAGTTCATGAGGTGTTGGAAGTACAGCCTGCTTTGCTGTCCCTTGCAAAAGCCATCATTAAGATCTTCACTCAGAAAATCACAAAAACATGTGCCTAAGCCATTCCCCCTAGGTTTAGCATTTAGGTGTGCATTAACTTCAGGTGCCTGCTTAAACTTAATCACTTATTCCAGAGAGTTAGGCATAAATTTACTGATAGCAGTAAGATGCGATAGCTACAAGAGGTCCCAGAATGAAGTCACCAAGGAAATCTTCCAGGAGGAACATTCTCCCACCACACAGGCTGTGGCCAAGGCTGAGCCAGCAGAGGGAACCCAAACGCCATGCACTCCGGCTTCCACCCAGCGGCAGATCCTAGCTCTCCAAATACAGCACCCTGCAGCCTTCTCATCTGTGTACACTGGGGATGGCGTTTTGGTTTTGTAGGTTTCCTCCCTCCCTTTTTCCATTTTGGCCAACGAGACAAGCCTTTCTGGCACATAAAAAGACATACATGTAGGAGTGTCCCTCACTGTCTGAGAAATTTCTTCTACTGAAATGTTTGGGAAAAGCTACAGCATCTTTCCCATGAGTTTTCTGGCACTCTACTTAAATCCCTTTTCATCATTTTTAAGCAAATTTGCATGTGAAAACAGAGACTACCCTAAGACAATTACAATGTCAACTGAAACTGATTGAGAAGCTCCTGCACTGCAGAGAGTTGGGGAATTTAATTAAAAGGGATAATGAGAACTTTGTGGGCAAACCAAAACCCTGGAAAGACTTCGGTAAGCCTGAAAAAATCACTACTTTTTTTTCCCTTCCTTGTGTTATAGCATTTGTGGGAGAGAGCAATTGGCTTCCGGCTTAATTTAAACTCATGCCGATACACGCCATTTCCTTCCTGTTGGACTGCCCACAGCCACTTTCCACACATACTTTCAAGAGCACATCTGCATCAGCTCCTCCACAGATGCGAGCACTTGGTGGATGCTCCAGAGTGATGAATGCAGCAGACATACATGGAAAAAGCACAAGTCAGAGGCACCCTTCATTGAATCAGACCATAGCAGATCTGAATACCAACTCCACATTCACTTATCCTATCCACTACCATAATGATTAAAACATGATGAATTCTCCTTCAGCCTTCTCTTCTTCACGCAAGCGGCAAAAATAATTGCTGGCTTCTCTGACATGGTCTCTGTCAGGAATCTATAATTCCCTTTTGCCCTGGTTCCACTGCTGAACTAGATAACATGCTGCTGACAACAGGTGTCATCAGAGGGTAGGGATAATGCGTGATGAAAATACTCCCAAGGACAAACTGTGTGCTGCTGGATTTCAGCAACTTCAGAGAGGTCACATCCTTCCCTCCCGAAATAAAGAAAAAGATAAAGAAAATTTGCTGCATAGATTCAAACCCAACAGATCTGTCAGGCATTATTCACGTGACTGCACGATTTGCCCAGCAGTCAGGGATGAATGCAAGGGGCTGGGAACCAGAAAATGGGAAGTTCATTCTACTAACGTTTACATGGGGAAAATACCACCTCTCATTTTTAGAGCTGAAACATGAGACTGTAATTCATGACGTCAAACACTGATATAGGTTAAGCTTGGAAAGAAAAAAAAGCCAGTTCTGGGCTTAATTTGGAAGCATATCTGACAAACTGAAAAGCAGGTCTGCGCTTCTGTGACTTATAATAGCTGGACAGAAGAAGATTTATATGGCCTGTATTTAATTTAGATCCAAAACGAGAAGCGGTGTCACTTATAACGAGCCTCAGCTATGAGGTATGTCCCCCATTCTCTTGCTTGTCAGGCATTTCAATTATCTCTCTTGTACTTTGTTATAAATAAAGCTGCAAGGAGATGTTCTAATCTAGGCTGTCTGCAAAATCCAAGAGCCCAAAGGAGCCAAGACTCATTTGTATAACAACTGAAGTCTGCTGAAATCAGTAACGATATTCACACACAGAAGAAATCAAAGTGTTTTACTACTACAAAAGTTCAGCTGTATTAACACAACCAGCAATACTCAACTCTCACTATCACCTCTGGGTTTGAACAACAGAAACCCTAGCCCATGTGTAATAGCTGCTTCTGAAATTTCCAGTTTCCAACAGCTGGCTTTACAGCTATGGAATTTTTGCCCTTACTCTCAAAACCATGTAATTTCAGACACTGACAGCTACTATCCAAGTCATCAGACAATTGTACTAACATTTACTAACTTAGTCAATCCTTTTTAACATCCTTACATCCAATTTCTTTTCTTCTCCTCTCCAAGACTAATTGCCCTGCACTTAATCACATCTGAAATGCCTCTCACACTAACAGAGTATTATATGAATTTATTTTTTTTTGCAGCATTCGTAACAAGACAATGCTTTACACTTGACACAATGTACATATGATATTACCACTTACACATAAACCAGCAAGTTAGATAAATGCTTCTTTGTAAACACATTTCCTGGCAAGTCAAGTGCTTTTAATAGAGAAGACTTAAATACTGAATTCAGCTTAAGCTAAAGGAACTGTTCTTCCTCACGTACTCACTTAAGGCAACCTTTTCTGACACCTGTTCTTTTTCTTAAAGCTCTTTTATCAGCTTCAAAACATTAACTTGACTTTAAAAATTGTTTGACAGTCGATGACTGAAACAAGAAGACTGTCCTAATCTCCCACCACTATTTGTCCAGACCACTCAGGTCCCTGGATGAGCAGCTCAAAACAGTTTGGTCATAAACCATATTTTAAAAATAAATTAAGAATAATGAGCAGAGAGGAGAAACTATTCTGCCTCAACCACACCCAGGAACAGATCAGCTTCATTTAGCTGTGCTGATTTCACTTGAGCAGCTGCTTTCCATCAGCTTTCCTAGAGACAAAGTCTGTATGTAGCAAACCAAGAACCATAAACATGGATAATTTTAAGCTGGGCAGACAGCCATTTCTATCTAAAAGGAAATAGTAAAAGGTACAGCTGAAGACACCTACTGTTCTCATTTCTTAAAATTGAAAGTCCTCATTAACATTCTGTTTTCCCATAACTGGAAGACAGGTTACATTTAACCTAATTCCTCCACTACAGAAAGTGACTCAGCATTTAAAAGCAACAATGCCAGCACTTTTTTTTTTTTTAAACACCTAGTCCCTCATGCTTCTAGATGTACAACTTGTTGATGGTATAAGGAAGCTAATACTGTTTCATTGCTAGTTTTCCCAATCATCTTAACTGCATACCTTTCTTACAAGGATAATATATTTGGATTTACTGTGTACTTTTCATCTGACATTGCTTCATTTACAAAATGTAATTATCTTTTCATGACAAGGTGAGAATGGCTATTTTAATAACCTGCGGTTCTTTTGGACTCATCTCTTCACGATGACTGCAGTGGTACATCCAGTCACTAGTTAAGTGCTGGAGGAGGTTACACTCAAAAACTAAAGCATGTCCAGATGCAGCAAGTAGCCAAGCCAAGGCCAGGCTCCACCAAAGGGACATTTTTGAGAACTGCCTCATCAGAGCCATTAGTGTAAAAGCTAGTAGATACCTCTTAAAACAGATGCAATCCATTTTATAGCTGTTAAGATGTTTTTCAAGATTTGTATTGTTCTCAGAAATTAGATTTCACCTTAGAAATGCTGAAAAACTGGTTATTACTGGTACTTCACATTTAAGATAAATAGTCACTACCATGAAAATGATAAAAAAAAAAAACCCACACCTTTTTGCAAGGAGGGAAGAAAATGAAGACTTAGTAGTTAGTTAATTTTAAAACATCTGCCTGAAACATTTTAACTGCTTATCAGCTACCAATAAATAGTTTGCAAGCAGACATAAATACAGATTCATTTTGAAAAAATTGGCATGATTACTTCCCTTAAGTGATGAAAATGACTATGCAAACCAGAGTCATAAACTATAGGATAAAATTAACTCTCAGACCATCACCCGGACATTAAAAATCTGCGAATTGGTAGTAAAATACTTGGAGTAAACATTTCTTCCTTCCACTGATGTTGAAACCTAGAAATTCTCAGTAACAATTGTTACCACTGGAAGTATTTATCAACATAATAATAAAAACAACAAAGAAAACTGCTTGTGATTACACTACAACTTTAATTAACAGCAATGAAAAAAAGACAATTAACTCAAGTCTTGCACACACAAGTAGCCAAAGCAATCCTCACCACAGCAAACCATCTTCCAGTAGAAGTTACTCTAAGAGGGTTTTGCTCTCAAATGAGCCTTTTCAGAGTAATAGAATGGTTGAGGCTGGACAGTCCTCTGGATGTTATATAATCTAGGACCCGCATTCAAGCTGGGCCATCTAGAGTGGTTTTGTCTGCATTCAGATTAGTTCAACTTCTTAAGTGGGGGGTAATACTGTAACGCGATGGAAAACACAGCAATAATAGTGGAGTAGCAAAATCCTAGGCTTCTGTAAGTAAGGATATGCTCAAATACAGCAGCCATAGACACAGAAACAAATGAAAAAAATCTGCTCACCCTTAGAAGGCCTCTGGTACACAGGGATCACCAGCAAGATATCCCTGCCTCCACTGCCAACCCTTAAATAAGATCTGGGAAGGGCTGGATCCTGGCCTCGCCCCTTCTGGTGACTTGGCTGCATTGCATGCCGCTGAGCTCCCCTGGGTTGGCCCTGCCTTCCCACCAGGTGCTCCATCACTGGTTCAGGCTGTGACTCAGCGTTTCCACTACAGGGGGTGAAGGACAGTTTTTCTAAATGCTCACTGAAGACCTTACTTACAAAGACACAAATGCATTTTATGTTTTACAATCTTAGGAATGCATAGTTGAGTAGTTGCTTGGGCAGTGAATATAAACGGAAGTTCTTTAGTCCTGGTGCAGATGTGGGCAGAGAGATCTAGGTAATGCAGGGCAGTTGGGTTTTCATGGGATTAACATTAATCTCTGCTTTAATAGAAAAACAGTAAGTAGGAAAATAAGGAACTCATGTATTTTGCAAAGCAGATAAACACCAAGAACGTTGTCTGTAATAACCACAGAATGAGCAGTAATAATGCAAAGAGCTGGCAGCAAATTAAAGACTGGGTAGGCGCTAGGACAACTTACATACAGAAAATACTTCACAAAATTACAGAAAGTACAGAAGTAATCTGGAGGATGCAGTAATCTCCCCCAAAGAAACTCAACCTGAAAGAGATACAGTGGGAACTGCAAGAACAGAGAGTCACGCGGTAGAAATTAATGCAGCCTTAGCAGCATTAACATTACTTTAGAAGTTCATAAAGCTAGTGCAGAAGAAATACAAGTGGCAGTAAGGAAAGGTTCTCTTATCTTTGATTAAGGTAGGGAGAAGTCAGGAGGACAAAGCAGTCCTGGAGAAGAAAATGGAGTTACACCCAATCCCCAACCAGCTTCCTTCTCCCAATTTAGATTTCCTTTTGGTAATGCTGACTGTAGATTTGTTTTCAAGAATAGCAACCACTTCACTAGATTAAATCTGTTTATCTTTGATCTTGTTTGATGATCTCAGGTAACTTGCAATACTTTGGGACTAAGGCATCTGCAGAATAAAGAGCTAGGAATTCAGAATAATGTCTAACACTGATTTTATACAGTAAAGGAAATTGGACTTGAAACCAGCATAGCACACCGCTCCTGCTCAAGGCTCTCATGATTCAAAGCGTTACATGCAGCACCAGTGGTCCCTCACTCCCTAAGGTCCCTGCAGCACTCCAGTGCCCCTGGAGACATTGGATGGCAACTGGGACAGAAGTGAAACCTTGCACTTCCCTCTCCTGCTTCCACTGCCTTGACTGCTCTCACAGCAGACATTGCTAATCCTCACAGTGCTCTGGTTACTCTAAGGACGGAGATGTTACAAAAGCTGTCTAATGCCCATAATAATCTGTTAGACAGTCAAGCAAGCTGCTATGAACTCTGAACAAGGACTTGACAATTTTACATTCTCAGTATTAGAAAAAGTAAATTCTGATCTCTTGATACAAAGATTGGATGTCCAAAGAAGAATAACTGGCATCACAACATTTTATATTCTTATGCACTTAGCTTCTATGATACCACACCTTATGATACAACATGTCATTTCCACATACTGGATGGAAATGTGCACTTCCCTGGATGTGCATGCTCTACAGAGAGAGAAGTGAATTAGGAGATCAGTGTCTGTACCTCTAGTAATGAAACCGTGTGCCCTGGAGAGAAAATCCTGAGAGGACAAAAAAAAAAAAAAAAAAAAAATCTCAAAGTGAAAATGACTGAAGGATAGCTAGGCAAGTATAACAGAAAATAGTGCTATTTAACATAATGTAGTTAGATATATTTTTGTGCTTTCCTGCTACTTGAAAGAAATAATCTTTGTTGGATCTAGCAGTGGAAATTAACAGGATTATCTGATATTTCTGTGCTTTCTGTGTTTTAGAATAATTAATACTCTAATTTTACATGATCCAAAATTCTCACGTAGTTGAACAAAACAAAAAGATATCAAATAGTTGATTAAAACAACTTTTTAAACTCTGATTTCCAGAACAGATTCAGAAGAGAGAGAAATAAAATCACAATTAAATGCAAACACCAGGAAATGGTAGGTCTTCAGTTTTCCTTTTGAGGGTAAATGATTCTCTCTTTTTCTACCAAGCATAAGTAAACGATGCTTCAAAATGAGCAACTCAATACTCGCATCAAAACTTGCAAAACTTTTTGTATGTGAACGCATTTAATAATAAAAAAAAAACCATCACAAATGAAAATAATGAGATGTTGTTTCCCAGCCATTTGTGAAGGAAACATTTTCCAAATGTAAGAGGAAACTTGTAAGAAATAATCACAGCTCTCCACTTCTTGCCATCATCAGGCCTGACTATACTTCAGCATGTCAAAATAATTATGTATCTGGAAAATACAGAAGCTTCTGCTCCTTCTACATTCCATTTAAAGATGTATATGGGCAGTGATCTTAGCAGTTCTGCCACACACAGATTGATGGACAGATACAAGAAAGTAGTTGACAACCCTTCTTCACAGTATGGGAGCTGCTTGTCCCTTGGGTTCTGCTGTAGGCAGGCTGATTTAGCCAGGTGAAATTACTCACGAGCCTGACTTGTTCTTCCAGGCAGCACTGGCCCTCCTCAGGAAAACTGGGTGGGCAGCATCGCTCAGGAATGTTCTTACGAACAGAGCAAACTCAAGTGGTCACTGGAAGACAGACACACACACACACACACCCCATCCAAATCCCAGAGCAAGAAAAGGCCACCAGATAACTGCCTGCTATTGGACGTGGCATGAGATGGCTGTTTAAAACATTTTTAAAATGTTTTAAAAACCTCTGGCACAAGGAGGAGAAATACAAAAGAACCTCTGTTTACAAAGTGAACATCTCCAAAGTAACAGAACTGGTGGATCACCTCATTCCCAGACGGAGCTCTGACACCACCAAAAGACACAATCAGACCCTGTTCCAAAGAGCATGAGCAACAGAAATTCCCATGATACCTTGAAAACAAGAAACTCTGTTGACACTGACAGCACAGTTCTAATGCAGTAGTTAACATTTTCTAGCAAAGAGCAAACCTTCTGGTCTAGTCATATGTCAGTGCTTTCCACAAAACAAAAACAAAACAAACAAAAGCAAAACCTCTCAACATCCACTTCCATTCAAAGATAGGACAAATACATAATTAGAAATGCACAGGGAAACACACAGCAGAAAACCCGCTATACTGCACTGGTCTTCCTCCATTAAGTGTATGTAGGGGTCAAGTGTGTCTTCCAAACCTAGAAGTTTCCAAGGAAAAGGGAACATGAAGCTAAAAACTATCAGTAGACAAGAGCCTAAATCACAGAACACGCTCAGTGGAATCTGCTTTTCATAAACACCACCTATTACTTACAGCAATAATTCAGCTTACACACCACAATATTAGTCTCTGAAGATTATTTCATAGCTGCAGTTATGATCTCAATTGAAAGCTTAGAGCCCTGCCTGGAAGGTAACTAGAGGCAAGGGGACCAGTAAAACCACATTAATCATGTACGCTGTCAAAATGTGAGGCACAAGAGATTTTACTTCTATTCATATTTCTTATTTAGGTCTTTTGCTTTTCTGTAGCTCTAGAATCAGTCATCGTGTAGGCATAACAATTTAGAAGAAATTTTTCTAAGTTGTCCCTTATCAAACAAGTTTAGCAAGACCATATTATTTTAAATATTATTCATTAAATACGGCTTTCAGAAATCATCTGCTCTCCAAAATATTTTGCATATAACAAGCTATAGAAATTTCCTCCTATACCGTTTCTTGTTTTCTATGAAAATTTTAAACCAAAACTACAGTGTAAAGATAAAGCAGCAACTTTATAATGCATAGGAGGAATTTAAATAAACTTATTACACAAATCATTGTGTTAGGCTTACACCAGCCAATCTTTTGTTTAAAGGAAAGGAGATTCACATTTAGCCAATGGTGAAGACAGGGAAGTGGAAAAGATTTGCCTGCTACAGGCAACACACAGTTATTAGACAAATCACAGTTGTGCAAAAAGCATCGATTAAAGCCCTCAGTGTTCATCTCCAGGGAGGTGGGAATCCAGTGCTGCAGCTCCCAAGATCTGCAGCCAAGATCTCCTAAGATCTGAAGCAGCAGCATCAGCCTTGTCCCTTCCTGCCTCCTCCAGTATAGCATCCCCACACACAGTGGGTCCCGTGGTCACTCTGGCATCTGCACAAGCCACCCAGACCCATAGCAGATTTGAATTAGCACGTATCATGCCTGCACAAGAACAACACTTGATTGGTATGCCGCTAAGCCTCAGGTTGGTATTTGTTTCTTTGTTGTTTCTTTTGTGTGTGTGTGTGTTTGTTTGTTTTCTCAAGAAAGTTGTCTAAAATGTTTCACTAAGCCTGAAACAGAAGAACTAAAGCAGAAGGCAAAACCACCACTGCAGGGTTCCTCAGTTCTTTGACTGCTGCTGGTATTAGAAGAGCACAGAAATGCCTTTGGATGCTACCAGCCTAGGCACGGTGAATTCACAGCACCCAGTTGTAGCCTCCACAGTTTGACAGCTTTTCAATCTTTCTGCACAATGCAATAGTCACCTGCATTTCAGGCCACACTCTTCAAAAGTAAGTCATCGATTCCCTCTCAATATAACAGAATACATTAGGCTATCTTCTGTTTGAGAAAGGCAATGGTGGCTTTATACACAGACTGCTGTCTTGGTTCAAACCAACACTGAAGCAAGATGGGAATTGTTACTAGGAACAGTGGGACTTCGGCATCCTGTAGCCTTCAAAAATCAATGTAACTTCCTAGGTAATGGTGCCCAACCAAATGTTTCGACTTCATACTGTTAGCAGAAGTTGGCCTACAACTTTCATTTCATACCTCTGTAGCACCTCACCTTCTGTACAGGCACATTTTAAGTAAAGGGACAAGGAAGTGGCAGAAGAGACTGTCTGGTGCTAGGTGACCTGTTGTTTCTTGAGAAACCGTTTCTTTTGGAGAGGAGGGTACAGAGGAGTCGTGCAAAGGGGAAGACAGACCTCACTCCTCTCATGACTAGTTTGTTTCAGGGGTATCCTTCCCCTGATAAAGTCTTGCCTTCTCCTTTTTGCAGTGCTAAAGCCACAACCCGAAGCCACAAAGCCTTTTAAAAAAAATCTCCCCCCCTTTCTCAATCTGTTATTTAGCATCTATTTCAGGCTGTCAAAAGAGCATCCCATTATCCAGGTGGTTCTGTGGTGGCTGTTGCCATGGGCCCAAAACACAGCATAGGGCACAGTTAGCAACTTGTTGAATTATATTGGCTGGAATGTCATTCTATTTGCTGTGGCACTGGTCATACTTTACTCTTTTCCTCTGTTCTTCCCCTAAGGCAATACCTTTTCTCTCCTGGAGTAAAAAACAACTTCCACAACCATGCATCTGGAAATTGAATATTTAATAAAACTTACAAAAACTTCCTGCTCTGAATAGCATTTCCAGACCCAACAAACTACTTCACCCATCATTTTCGGCCCATACAGATGTCTGAGTAGTCAGTCAAAAGCCTAACAAGTGCCATTAAAATGCTGATATCAAATGAGTGACAGTTGCTTTCCATTTGCAATATGCTCTATAAATTATGTGCTTTAACTTTTCTGCAGAAGAAGTGGCATGCTATTAAACCTAGAAAATCAGATTGTTTTTGTAAATGTAGTATTAGGATTAGAATTTCAGTACAAATACACTTTCCCTACAAAGATGCCTTCCTTTTCCAGTTTCCAGATAGATATCAAGCTATGGTAAAACATGAATACTACAAAGGCATTTACCTTCTTCCATTCAAACTATGCATTTCTATTTCAAAAAGAAGAAGGACTTGAAATTTACAGATATTGGTGTTTTCTACTTAAGTTCATACTTCGATTCACCAAAAAAGAAATACTATAGTTACTCAAAATTTGATGATTTGAGAATCACCTACCAAAAGTGGTTAGGATTTCCAGGCCCCCTTCTTTTGCCTGTTGCTAATCTACTCGGGAATCAACAAAGTCTTCATATTACCACACTGCAACCTGTAGTTTTCTAAATAATAAAAAAATGCTGGATAATCAGCATTGAAGTGCTGTGGAATTGGAGTGTTCCTAGAGACGGCCAACACTTTCACTGTTCTTAACAAGTCTTAAGGTAAACCTCTTTCTGAAGGAAATAAGAAAAAAAGTCTTGTGAAATAACAGGTAAAGAGGCTTTGATAATTGCTAGTGTTTTCTTTATCTTCTTCTTGGGCTATCTGAAAATTCAGTCTCAGGAGAAGTGATTTTGGAAGCTTTAAAATAAACGTAAATGCAGCAAGACTTAATACAATTAAACAAAATGATTTCTACAACAACGGGACTAATCCTGAGAAATCATGACTTGAGGTTGTTTGCATTTTCACAGTTCTTTACTCGCATTTATTTCAGCAGCAAGAGTAATTTTATCTGCCAATATTGTAATTTGGTACAGTGCTAACATGAGATCTGCCTGCCTGCCTTTACTAATGCTAACATGCCTTCTTCCCAGACCTTACATAAGACCCTCTATGAACTTGTTGCCTTCTCTGGTGGAAGGATGGAAGCCAGGCTGGCAGGACAAGGTGAAAACAAGTTACAGATGCTATCTTGGGTTAACCTGTTAATCACAAAAGCACCTCTCCATACCTGTTTCTAGGGCTTCCCCAGGATGCATGTCAGCAAAGATTGCAACACAAAGTCAAAGTCAATGAAAAGCTCAGGAAGCAAAAACCTTCTCTGTCCTTCCCTCCCAAGGTAAAAGGGATAAAAGAAACTCCTGTGAGAGTGCCCCTATAGCCCTTTCTCAAGCCAAGAACTGCTTCCTTCAAGAGACTGATTCAAGACATAGTATTAAAACCTAGTTATACAGCACAAATTTTACACTGACATGCACTGCTTGCCAGCCTTCTTCTTTCACAAAATGCAGTAGAACAACAGTGGAACAATTGAACAGATCAATACAATGGGAAAGGTGTTACAATGGAGGTGTGATGACAGAAGGACCAGCACAATAGAAAGGTGCTATAAAAAAAGGGAAAAAAACTGCTCACCCATATCAGAACATTCCAGGTTCACAGGGGAAAACTTCACCAAAGAGGGATCTCCAAGCAAAAATCCTCCCCCAGTGGCCCTTCTGTGAGGTCTAAAGGAGGTGCAGCCTGGCTCCACCCCTTCCGGTCACACAGCCAAATTGCCTTCACCTGTGCTCCAAGGGCTGACCCGGTCCTTTCCCCAGGTGCTCCATCAGTGGTTCAGGCCATGACTGAACAGTTACCATACAAACAGCAACAATGACAGAATGAAGTATTTATGAAATGGAAAAGCTTAAATTAGTGTTTCTTTGAGAAGCAAAATGTGAGAATTCCTGTCCTAAACTGGGATTCTGCTGGCTCACCGGCAACATCAAACTTGATCTCACTTAGAGATGTTTTACACCAAAGTTAATAGCTAACTTAAATAGAAATGCTGTTGATTTGTACCATTGGGGCAGTGAAACCAGCTGGAAGAGGTAGAGATGAATGCTGAAGTCAGCCACTGGCATTGCAACTGAGGATATTCAAGTGCTTTATTGGTTTCCTATCCCTGCCAATTTTAAGAGGAGACAGGAAAGGAATTTACGTTACTGTAACAGGCAGGTTATCAAGGCCACTGCACGTTCTGTGTGCACACTTGCTGCTTCTGTCCCACTACCTCAGTGGTGGAGCCACAGCCAATGACTCACCTCATGATGCATCAGTGTGAAATGTAAGGACTAGTGTTGTAGTAGGCGACAGCAAGGATTCGGGATGTGACGTGGTAGGACTCTCCCCTTGCTCTGCGTCGAAGGGTTAATGTATGCATAAGGGGTGTACACGAAGGGCAAAGGATATATAAGTGTATGCCATGCTTTAATAAACTGCCATTTCTCCAACCATCATATTGGTGACACCGCGGTGAGTGGCCAAGCCAGGTCTTCCAGGGAAAACGAACGGGGCCGTACAGTCGTTATTACGACAAACTAGCAGTCACTTTTTAAATATCTGCGAGGCAATTCAGCCACAACCACAGCAAGTGCCAGCATGCAGAGATGCACTTCATTGCATCCATGTAACACTTGCATTTTACTATTGAGTGGGGCACAAAGGTGGTGAGTGGTTTACCCACAAACATCATGGGAATCAGTGTCACAGGTAAGAGTAAAGAATAAAGGAATGCTGGCCTCCACCGATAAACACTAGGAGTATTCCCATTTCTTCATTCCCTGAGTCTCCGAAGTGCCTTAATCTTCAGAATTCTATTTCATTGCTACCAGCTACCCCCATACAGTGACATCACTTAAATCAATAGCAAATGATTCAAAAATGTTCTCCTGACTCATTTCCCTTGATGAGACAATCAGTCTTACTTGGAGCAGTACACCAGAGTTAAACAAACACAGTTATTGACTGCAACTAAATAACAGCACACATCGTAAGCAGATTTATTTTCCTCTGGATTCTTCTTATAAATAAGCAAGTGGTTGTTGCTTTTCTTGATAAGATACAGATACCTCTGTCACTGTGTTATGCCACAGGATGTGCATGGAGATCCTGCTTTCATTGTCCTGAACAGGACACTCATGGGTAAGCCTGGTTGGTAGCTCCATCAGTCCTTATAGGGTCTGCAGAGCATAGAAGCAGGCTTTTTGACCTTCTGAAAAGGGTTCTTAGTTTTCACAACCCACCAAATGGGAAACTGCATTTATGCAGAATGAGAATGTAACAGTCTCAAGAAGCAGTATCATGACAGCAAAAGGCAGCCCTCAGAGAGCAGAAAACAGATTAAGCATCTCAGATTAATAACAAGCAAACAAAAAAGATTACAACTCATGATGGCAAGTTTTCTTGAGGGTGACATATTTTGGTGTGTAAGAGAAGAGCTGGGAGTCACACGTGGCCATTTATTGGTTTGCTAAAGTGAGGAATGTGCTTTATTGCCAACTTGCTATCTGCATTCAGATTAATGCTAATTTAACACAAGATGTTACTACCTTTATTTACACAGAAGGGCAGGAGGGTTCCATGGCACCTGTTTCCAGCGCACGTACCAGGAGGTGTGCCAGTGAATGGGAATTATGCTACATCACTATGGCGTTCGCTACATTCATTATCCTTGAAAAAGAGCAAGCACACAGTGCTTTCGTAGAATCATATCACAGTATCATAGGATGGCCTGGGTTGAAAAGGACCACAATGATCGTCTAGTTTCAACCCCCCTGCTATGTGCAGGGTTGCCAACCACTAGACCAGGCTGCCCAGAGCCACATCCAGCCTGGCCTTGAATGCCTCCAGGGATGGGAAATCCACAGCTTCCTTGGGCAACCTGTTCCAGTGCTTTCACACTGTTCAGGTGTGTCTGGGCACAACAGTGACATTAAATGGATTGATAACGCAACAGAAAGAACATCTGCCAAAAGGCTAGATATGTGCTTGGCAGCCCCAGCAAAGCTTCTCACTTGTTGATCATCTCACAGGATAGATACCAGTGAGCATTCTTGAAGGCAATATGGAAAAGGTCTAAGCTTTGCCCTTGGGGCCTATGGTACACACAGAGTGAGAATGGCCATCACTACCTGTTGACTTCTGGTGCCAGGGGCAGATGGATTGCAGTAATGTGCAGGGCTTATAGCTCTGTGGTTATTTACGCCCACGTGCTAAAGACGGGTTCTTTCGGCAGGAAGCATTTGTTGAGTGTCAGGCAGACTGACTTGTTCTGCAATCAGCAGCACAGAAGAGGAAATCCCTGACTAACTGATTAGCAGTTTTCCCTTCCTGCGTACCACAGGCTTACTTACCTCATTACGGCAGAGGTTTTGAATCTCAGAGACAGGCAGGCAAAGCTGCACGAGCTGTTCTGCTTTCAGTGAGCCAAGTACATTGAATTACCTAATTTCAGAAGTGTTAGCAATACGGTAGTACTTTGCTTCCAGAGCACTTTACAGCTGCAGAAATCAAAACACTTCACAAAGACACACGTTACAAAACCCTTAGCTCTTTGGGAGCCTGGGGATAAATTAGCATCTTTCTGAGCAAATGCTCTTGTATTTTTAGGCTGACTTCCACAGACCTGTGCAGTTTGAAAAAGCATAGCTCACAACCATGACTTCTGTGAAGATAACTTATTTTTGCTTTTCTGACCTCTAAGTAAAAGGAGTCTCTGCTTCTTTGCTTTTTAGCAAAGTTGTTTTATTCAACTAAAGGAAATGCGGTATGCAAGTAGTGGAGTGTGCTTTATCTAATAATCTCCATTTAAAGAGTGGTAATGAACATGGGCATCTCCTATGTCCCTGGAATACTGTTTATGAGCAATATTTAGAGTTACTCACAAACTGGCAGTGTAAGAAAGACCTCCTGGTCATGGATGAGGTATTCTGGAGGTTGTAAAAGGCAAGTTAGACAGCATCTGCCAACATTTGTTGAGCTGATTTGATTTTGTCTTGGTGGCCTCACCCTTCCTTACGCTCCAGTTCCAGAAAAAGGAAGGGAAGCAAAGCAGTGGGACCTCAACAAGAAAGCACAGGCAGGCAGATGTTCCTGCAGCAACTAATTGGTGGAGAATAGCATCAATATCAAATCTGGCTGCACTGCTGCTTGGGTAATGGACAATCTTTTCTTGTATGTTTGTGCTGCACATAATACAAAAGGCTCCTGGTTCATTCTTGCTCTTCTCAGTCATACACAAATCCAAATTAGAAGCAAATGACATACTGTCCTGATTTTCCCTTCTTTTCTATTCCCAGAATGCCTGCCTCTGTCTCCTATCCCTCTGCACAACAGAGCTGTACTGCTCCCTTACCACATTTATTTTCTTGTGTGTTTTAGACAAATCCTCTACCCTTCAGATATTTGTATCTTTCAGTCACAAAGTCTACAGCTCATGGATTTGTGCAAACTTCTCAAGACACAATGTTAAGTAGGATCTTTAAAAGTTGTCATAATTTTTACTGTTGTTATTACTACTAATGAACTGTAATGGAGTCTTTTCTAAATTGTCCTACTGACAGGTCATTTACATGCATAGCTTTCTCCTTACAAGATAACAATTCAGCATCTGCTTTTAGAGACGTCCTGCAAAGTACGCTAATGAACAGACCTGGTACATGTACAAGCATCTTCTTTGGCAGAGGTCCTTCAAAGTCCCCTGTTCTTTACACATACAGATGGTATAGATGAAATTAAGATTCTGAGTGACAGTGGCAACAGAATACTAATTGTACCAGGAAATTTTAAAGGTGGCACTTACAGTGTACTGGAACTTAACCATTAACAAACAAAGTACTCTGAACATCTAACGTCAGTATTTTGAGAACATTTTCTTTTGATGTATTTTAAACAAGGGGGCTATATCCGTTGGTAGAGCAGCAAATCCTGCCAATACAACTTGAAACGAGCAGCCTCCCAAGGGCCCAGCAGAAGCCTGCTGCGTGATGCAGTTGGGATGAGACCTCAGACAGTATAGGGGAGAAAGGCTGCAGGAAACAAAACACCAGGCTTGAGGGGGCTTGGCGAGATGGCTTAGCAGATGCTTAATTTCTGGGATTCAGAGCCTTTGCGTGACTTTACAGAGAAGCCTGGGTTTTCTCTTCATGTCCTGCAGCACTACGTCTGGTAAAAAAATAATAGCATGTCTGATTAGAGTGGCTTACAGCATACATTAGTAAGTGCTCCCAAGGCAGACCAGTCTTTCTTTTCACATCAGCCTATCACCATAGAAGTGACTGGGGAGAGACCTAGAATGGTCTGAAGTACTGCTGTGCCAAACAGGGAATGTGAGAACAAAAGCAATACAATTTTAAAGAGAGGATGAGAGAGAGCCCAGTATACACAGATAAATGACTACTCTGTTGGCAGAGTGCAGTAATGAACAGTTAAGTACCAGAATTTGTAATTTCCCTTTCAATTAGGAAAAGGAGTAAATGTCATAAGCAGCTCACTACTCCCACCCAAATTGCCCTGAGTTGTACATTTCTCTGACCAACCAACATTTCTAAACAGATAAGGTATTTGAATGCTCAGTCATCGGATGATCTTAGGAGTCTTTTCCAACCAAAATTATTGCATTATCGTCACAGTATTTAAAACAAAATCCTATCTCCCTCATCAGGGCTGCATCTGCAGCCAGAAGGCCTGTGCACCAATGGCTATTGCAGTGTTCTTCCCACTGACCAAATTCACTTCTGGAATGTGTGTTGATTATCGGTGATGTTTCCCTCTGTTCAGGTGTTCAGCCATTTACAAAACTACTTAAACTTATGTAGATATTTCTGCTTCACTGTCCACCAAGCTTAAATCCATGTTTTTCTACAAGGTGGAATATATATAAGCTCTCTCTCTCGACCTTCCACCTTGTATAAAAACACTAAGCATGACTCAAAAATAGCAATGGAACTGAGGTTTAAATTATACCAGGAAAAAAAAAAACCAAAAAAAATCACAAAAAACTAAACCTTCCCCCTCTAAGATTATGAAGAAAGAGGCAATCAGTAAATAAGTTACTCTGCATATTTCGTATTCATTTCATTCATTTTTGGACATTCAGAGTTTGAAAAAACAAACAGAACCAGTAGCCTGACTGCTTTTGCCCAGTGCATACCAGGGAAACAAAGAATGAGGACTACCAGTCAGAACAGATGTCAAATGGTTCCCTGAACTCTTTTACCTCCCTTTCTCATCTGCTGTATTTCCTTAAGCAGCAGCTATTACTTCAGTGACACACTTTATACTTTAATCACCCCCAAAGAACCTCAAGGGTTCGGGTTCTGGCTCACAGTACACAGCACTGATCAGATATCTGCAGCTGGGCCAAAGGAAAAGCTTGCTTCCAAAACCTGGACACACGTTCCCACAGAGCTTAACAATTCTGCAGAAGAACAGAATAAACTCTCTCTACCTTTATTCCAGACATGAGAAGAAACACATGGTATTTGAAATAAATGAGAACTTCCAGGCCTGTAAGAGGACTAATACTGATGACCAACAGCCATGAATATCTGTGACAAGCATCTTTAGTAACAAAGGCACAAAGTATCATGGAATCGATTTCATTACTAGAAAAAATATAAGCGTAATACATACCAAAAGAAAGCAATACAGTTTCATTTCCAGATCCCAGCCTGAGTATGAGAGTCTGAGAGGCATTAAGGATAGGCACACTGATAAGAAAATATTGAGAATGAAAAAGATAAAATCACAGTGTGCCATTTTTTAATGTTTAATTCAACATATGGAAGGGGTAGATCTGAGCAAACTTCTGCAAGATACTGATTAAGAAAAATATGCAGGCCACTAGATCTACCTCACTCTCTAGATTGAGAACTTATCATAATCTAGGATTGCCTCTCTGGACCTTCTGTTCTCTTTTTTAGTACTGAATTTGCTGGCTACCAGCTAAATTAGGTTCCAAGCCAAACATTTTGGATCTTCACTTTAACAAAATCATATACGCAATCTTATTCTCTTTGTCCGCTCACCACTCTTCTGCAGCACTTGAAATTGCCAGTTGGGCTGCTTCATGCATCTTAGAGCTCCTGCTATGAAGTGACCACTTGAGACAAATGGTTTTTCTTTGAATGAGGCTAGAAGAACAAAGCTATCACAAGGTTTCCTTGAGGCAAAGTTAAGGCATATACCTGGGGAGCTGGAGGGCAGGGAGCAAATGCTGGAAAGCTGCAAAGAATAATGCCAGACTTCACTATGACAGCCTTCCCATGGGCCCCGAGCATGACATGTAAAAGGGACACAGAGAGAGACACAGACAAACCATCACCCAGTGAGAGCAGTGATGAGGGATTGCATTACCAGATGACAATAGCTTACCAGTATTTCAGCAATAGAATGTGACAAAGTGATGCATGAAAATGTAACCAATTTAACAGATAAGTATTCAATGAAGCCAGAAGGAATCCATGATCTTACTTCTGAAGCTTTCCAACCCCTGTCCAGCTGCTGAGGTTTCTCTGATGTTCTTTTTAAATACCACACTCAGCATGGGATTTACCTGTTATGAAGAGAACCTGAACCAAAAACGACAATGGATGGATGGATGGACCAGTAACAACAGTTCACCTCTAACCTCACATTGCTGGAAGGGAGCTCATTCTTTCCTCTTCTTGCAGAGGAAAAAATCCTCAAAGCAATTTGAAAATACATCGCCTCCCTCTTTATTTCCACCTCAGAATCAAAATTTAGTACATGGATAAACAACATATACATCTTATTGTTATGATTTGGCTTTGAGAGCAGTAGATGTAAGGCAAAAGTGCAGTTCTTGGAAAAAGGAGTAATCAGCTCTTCCAACAACTGTTGGTACTACCAAGAGGAAAAGGTTCTCTACTAGCTAACTGCCAGATAGCTGTGTAGGCTAAATAAACTTTGACATGACTTACAGAATTCACTGAATAACAGTGGCAAATGCATGAATTCACATCTGCATTGAAACCTGAGTGCAAACTGAAACATTGCTATCAGAAGAAAATAGACCAAATGTGATGCTAATGCCCTACCCTTGGCAAACTGAAACAGTGGCAGAGAGATTTTTCTATTTACTTGGCAAGTGGACATTATACTTTTTGACACTGGCTGTAAATCAAGTGAAAAAAATTATAATCGGATAAGTACCAAATTTAAATAAGACTGCTGTGTTAAAGGACACATGCTGAGCAAGTGATGGATTTCATTGCTAAAAAGATTGGAGGCTGTTAATGGATTGTTAAAGTGCTCTTACGGAAATGGCTTCTAGGTCCACTCTCTAGAGAGATGTAAGGGCACTACAGCTTACATACCAATCTGACCCTCCAGGGTGCAAGCACACATGCACACAGTACTCACGTATGATAGAAATGTGCTGTAATGAGCATTAGAGTGCATGCCCTTTGAAAAGATAAGCCTGCCTACTGAGTACCTCACATGAAATGTGTTAGTAGTCTCAGACAACTATACATATATATCTACATGGATATTAAGTAATTGAGTTTGATTTCAGTCTTAGAATGGGATCACACACCACAAGATGATGTCTACTGATATCCTGACTTGCATGATGCCATGCGGCTTTCTAATGCTAGCAATCCACTTTCTTTTCCATCTTCCATTTCTGCAGTAAAGTGCTGAGAAGCCTTGCTGACAGACCTAGCTGATGATCTTTAAAAACATAAAAGATTACACAGATGTATAAAATCTATAGATAAGAAGACTCTAGGGAAAAAAAATGCACATTTAATACCTGCATAATTAACAGAAGCTCCTGCTGAGTGCCAGGTGCCTGGTTTTGTCTGCTAGCCCATATTCCAAAAAGGGCTAGGTTGGAAGTGCCAGATGCAAGACATCAGGCCTTTCCTGTGGATGCAAGTTATTTTTAGGAATGCTTCGAAGTTCAAGAACAGTGATATATTTCTGAATCTAACTCCATGTTTGGTACTGCAACTGTTGGCCTCTGTAGGGTGGTCAAATATGGAGTGCTCTAAACATGCTCAGATCTCCTCTGCCACCCTTTGAAGTGGTCACAGTCAAGAAACAAAGGAAGGGCAGCTTGAAGAAAGCTATAATCGCTTCAGTGCTACTGTCAGCTGAACCGGGAATTTATTTCCCCACTAGATTTCTCTGACCACATATTAAAGTCAAAGGTTGTTGGCTTTTTTCCTCCAACACTAAGTTTTGTTCTAATTTCAATTTTTTTCATGACCAATAAATGTTAGGATGTCCCCATTCAAAAAGGAAATCTCCACACTGGCTGTGTTTCTAGTGAATCACGTTTTTTCATATCAAATTATTTCTTATTCATCCTCTTTAAAGAATGAAGATAACTTCAAACACTATGGTAAAATCTATCCATGTATCAAAGAATGTTGATAAACAAAATTATTGTACATTACAGTTACTCAAGTCATGAATAACCGTTACACTATTTCCTTTTTCCCAACCACAATATGGTGATGTTTTCCTACTACCCACACAGTATTCCTTTCATTATCAGTCTTAACAGCTCCATCCCATCATTGACACAGGAACTATATAAATCTGTACAAGAACAAGATTACATTCTGTGTTCAATAGCAGACGTTTGAAAGCCAATATTTTGGGGAAAAAAAATTGGGAAAATATTCCAGCAACAGGAACTTGCAATGTTACTGGCAATACAAGAAAATTTCACTGTTTTTTTTTCTTTCTTGCCTGTCCTAGAAGGTAAAAAAGCCACAAAGCTGAGAGTCATCTGCCAAAACTAGTTCTAACTTTCCAAAACCACCTTGCAGCTGCTAGCTTGTCACTGAAGAGTGAGTAATTTGCAACAACAACCAGTACCAGGAGCTCCGCATACAGCAGAACATATTACCCAGGCAAAGACCAGCCGTGGTAGCTGTCTGCAGACAAAGATTACAGGAAGCAGGGATTGCTCTGTCTGCTTGGCAGCTTCACATAACACCTTCTGACAGCAGCCTTATTCCCTCTGCCAAGCACTGCAAAACAGTATATCGGGAGTTTGCAGTACAAGGTTACAAAATAAAAGAGCAAAACAAAAACACCAGTCTTCAGTTGCTGCTTCGGTTTCTTTGTGGTTTTATCCTCCCACAACGCTGCTTCAGCAAGTATTCCTCTCCAACAAACATACGTGTCAAAATAAATATTTAAATACAACCATCTTCATTAATGTGGCAATTGTAGTTATGCTTAAAAGATCACAGACTCAAAATTCACAAGACTATAGGCACTGAACTTTTTGTGATAGTTTATTATCACTCACTGGGGATGCTAAGTTCCTGTGTGTCAATATAAAGAGAGAAGCTCCCTCATTTTAGAAATGTCTTTCAAAATGGAAGGCTATCTGTTTGAACCCTCAGGCAGCGCATATCAGTTTGGAGAAAATACAGTCTGAACCCAAATCTCCTCTCACTGTTCTCACCTGCATTCTCATATTGCACACTTAAATTTCACCAAGCTCTCTGAGCAGTTTCAATGAAGAAAAATTATGGAATTTTAGTTTATTTCTTACTAATCACTGAACAGTCTGGGTTGAAAGGGACTTAAAAGCCCATGCAGTCCAACCTCTTGCCACTGGCAGGGCTGCCCCCCACCAGATCAAGTTGCCCAGAGCCCCGCTGGGGGCTCTGAGCAACTCCGTGGGTGGAGTATCTGCAGTTTCTCTGGGCCCATACCACACTGACCTCTGAGTTAAGAATTTCTGCCTTATATATAATCTAAACCTACCCTGTTTTACTTTAAAGCCAGTGTCTTTGTCCTGTCACTCCACTCCTTGATAAAGAGTCTTTCCCCACTTATCCTGTAGGCTTCCTTTAAATACAGGAAGGGGGAAGTTTGGTTCATTTCTTACTAATGAATATTAAATTTTGCGCTGGCTGAATATGTAACGTTTTAAGTTCAGAACAAAAAGGAACATGAAAGACAAAGATATTTTTAAAAATATTCTAATTCTAATGTTGTAACATGGATCAAACACTTTAATCTGTTTTGGATTTAATGAATTTATCTTGTATTAGTGACCTGCACACACATGTTGTGTTGCAAGCCATGAATATTGCAAGTATCCCTTGCCACAAATCGCAGGAGAACCAGTCTGAAAAACTCCAGGGACAAAACTTGCATAAGCTCTCTGGGCACCAGTGCATAACTACTCACACATTTGTCCGTATATTTCCAGCAGTGCATAAGAAAACCAAACAACTCAGTCTGAGTCCCATTTATGTAATTACAGGCCATAAAATACTTGTGAATACCTGCTGGATAATAATAATGCCACCCAAGACTAAAGATGCCAGAGGAGCACAAATCATTCACTCTAAGTAATTTTAGAAGCCTTTCTATTTGTGTTTTCCTGAAGAGGTGATACTGCAGCAGCTCCTCAAGAAAGGGACACTGCAAAAAATGGCCTCTTCTCTGTTCCCCTATACATTTAGGTCTACCTCTCTTTTCTTGTTTCAGAAAAATTGCCATAAGATAAGCACGGGTTCGACTCTTGGCCTCTAGTCTACGAGAAACATCCTATGGTGTTGCAGAAAGCAACCAATATCCAGATGACCGTCTGCTTTCCCCTGTACTGACAGACAGGCAGATGATGCCTGGAGGCAGCACAGTTTGCTCAATCTGGTCTTCCTCATACGCAAGTGTAGCTGTTTAAAAAGTGTAGAAACAGAGCAAGAAAGGAAACTGAGAATACTCAAGTGACTATCTGATAAGCTTAAGAAAGGCAGAAAAAAGTACTGGGCTGATCTCATGCATAAAAGTGGGATGCCCTTTGGGGGCTTCTGGTAGTGAGCAAAGATTATACAGGTGATGAACGGGCAGAATGGCTGGCGTACAGAGCAGTGAATCATGAGGAAAAAAAAAGCAGGCACACAATTCCCATTAAGGCTCTAAGATAACAACTAATACATAGTACTACCTCTAAGTTTCTTTGCTTTGATGGGTTTTAGTCTACCACTATTACTGTAGTATCATTTTGTGGGTTTAACTGAAGCAAAATATTTTGTACATTTCAACGTGCTGTCGACATATCTAATTTTAGTTCTATATTATACAATATTGCTTTTTTCCTTTTCTCCAAACAAATACATGACTCATTTTATACTCCACAGACGTGCAAATGAATATTGCATTCTATCATAACAGCCAGGAGATTTTTGTAAAAGAAATAATGGGAAGTGTTTTCAAATGACTACAGCCACAGAATTTATCCTTCTCACTCCAAGCATGCTGACACCTGGGTTCCCTGGCAGTGCCCAGTGCTCCCTTGCTGGTATCTCAAAGTAAGCTCTTCTTTCATTTCTTGATGGATCTTCTGGTTTACTAATAACTTTCAAAAGCCTAGTTTGTGCCTTAACAAAATTGTGAATGGGAAGGCAAATAATTCATCATGATCATTCCACTATTTTATTGGGTACAACAAATATACAATATAAGTCTTTTATGAACCTATATAATTTTTATCATCAAACAACTCTGATATTGTGATAAAAAATAAAATAATAATTAAAAAAACCATCAGCCTGTCTCCATCACCCACAACCCATGTATTTTGTGGACTTCTAAGCTGCCTTGTTCAGTTTTATCATTTGCTTATTACAAAGGCAGATGCTCCATGTAGAGCTTTGAGGTAATTTTGACATAATTCTGGAAGAACAAAAATGACTTAAAGGCACCATAAGGCTCAGATGGCAAGGACAGATTAAAAATTAACAGCAAAAGTTTGACACATACCACTGAAAACAAAAGTTAAACAACAGATCATTCCCTAGAATGAAGGCAATAAATTCTTAACTGAAAATTAGAACAATTCAGAAATCTTCCTAACAGTATGGCCTGTTAGCTCCAAAATCTGTTCCAACTGGCTGCTTGATAAGTGAACTTTGTAGGTGACTGGAGTTTTTTCCCCTTTGTGTTAAACAGAATACTTCCCTCCACTCCAAATGTTTTCCTGAAAATCCTCACAGACAGATTAACTTCAACTACTGTTGAAATGCATTTAATGACAGCTTCCCTTGCTTGACTTTTAGTTGACACCACAGACCAAATCACCATGTCCTGCCAACTGGAGAGTACAAAACAGAGAAGTTCTGAATGTGTATGCTACTTCTGGTGTTAAAAATCAGCGCTCAGCTCTTCAGTTATGTGGAGCACTGCTCTACTACTCAGACCAACATACTGATTTGCACAGGGATAATACAAAGAGGACTACTGCTTATGTAACTGGAGACCACTTCTGCAAGAGTCCATGTGTATGCAAAGCAATAAAATTGAAAATACTAGAACTGAAAACAAATCACTTTATGTCAGCTTTTCCAAGCTGATTCAGAGTGCACAGTTCTAGTGAAGATGCATTATACAGGATATTACATGAGTTACAGAGAAACTTTGCTGTTGATGAACGTGAAATACATACACCTGAACAGCCATTGTTATGTTGTTTTGATTTACTTCAGAGAATTCCACATGATTACAGGAAAATCTCCAGCACAACCTTCTTCTCAGGCCAGTCCCAGGTGCAAGGTCAGAGCAGGTTACTTGGGGCTTTGGTCTGTGGGGCCTTACAGACCTCCAAGGACAAGGCACAACCTCTCTGGTCAACCTGTTTGTTGCATGCCTGTCCTCATGGGGAAAAGGTTTTTAGCAAAACTTGGAGAGATGTCACTTTCTATACAAAATCCTCATCAGAAGGCATTCATGTAGATTTATTTCATGAGAGCTGGGTTTTTCTTCATTTATTTACGAGTTGCTCGCCACAGTGTAGTTTCAGTACCAAGCAGCTCTGCCAGGTTAAAATGAGTTCAGGCTCTGCTGACGAACCTGTGGCTGAAATAGTCCTGCACTCCAGTCCGAAATAGGTCATTTATGAACACTTCCCCATTTTTAGCTCAAGCTAAAGTGAAACAGAAGGTTTTCAGCATTTCAAAGGCTGAAATTTACTTAGCACATTGTAAAAATGGTAGTATAAGCATGCAAGCAGGGCAGGAAAGAGGCAATTAGTAAGCAATTTGAGCCAAGGTTTTCTGAGTGAAAGGTAGGCCTATGCTGGCTCTGAAATTTCTGTTCTCTCTGGAAAGAGAGAGATGGGCACCTCACAAACAACCTGTACATTCTGACACCCAACACCTGCTTACCTCCACACAGCAATTTTAAGCTGCCATGCTATAATGACCATAGTTTGCCACTGCTTTCCTTTTTTCCCCCACCAAATATTACAGCATAGGCCCTGTGCCAAGAGGAATGCATCATTCAACAGAGCTACTGGAAAGCTGAGCAACTGTACTGAGGACAACAAATTTAGTCATTTCCATGACAGTGGGTTTAACATCCCTACCCTGGTCCCCTTCCCAGAAGAAAACCTTCCCCCAAACATTTGATTAGTTACAGTTGCCAGTTGCATACTCTGCAGTTTATGAAAAAGTTGTTCTACTTGTTAAACCAGAGTGATTTTATGTGGTATTGTCAGCTTAACGTAATTTCATGGAAACATATCTAAAATCTACTTGGAGATAAGTTGGGATGCATCACTGAACATACCAACCTTCAAAAGATGCAACAGTTCAGAATGAGTCTTTTTTTTCTGCAGTGAACACTGTCTTCAATTACTGTGAACAGAAGTATATTCTCTCAAACATCAGACTGGCACATCAGTCTGCTGAAATATTATTTCCATGTTAGGCATCACTATTTCTCAACTATAAGGCACAGGGCATTAGTTAATAAGGTTTGTGGCCTTCCCGCACATATTTGTTTTGGAGCAAAATATGTCCAGAATGGCATCGGTCACTTGTGGTCTCTTCCTGGATACAATTAGAAAAAAAGTGGCTGTTTTGAAGAAAAAACAAAGAGAAATGAATGAGACCCTACACTGGTCCCACTAAAAACATTTGTATCACGGTACTGAGGCATTTATTGGAGATAAAGTTCTGCATCAACACAGCAACTTTCTCTTCTCCAGAGAGAGAAGAGGCATGTACAGCACTGACAGCTTCAGGAGGTTGCAGTATGGGTAACACAAGATTTTTCTGCTAAAGGCATGAATTTGGTGGGGGAGTTGCTCTCCGCACCAGCAGCACTAGGAATTTCCCGTGCTAATAACTGAAGAGGGAATTGGAGAGCAAGAATAGATTCCTCACTGCACAGTTGGAAAAAAACAAAAACAAACAAACAAACAAAAAACAACAACAAAAAACCCACAAGGGGTAATGCTTCATTAATAACTTCTTACATTAAATGTATTCACTGTCTCAGTTATAAAGCCTACAGATTCCAAGACATGTAACCTGCCACAAACAATGACTTTCCAGACTCTCTTATTGTAGACGTGTCATTAACTTGGTAACAATTCAAAATATTTTCTTCACAAATTTGGCAATGTTTTCGCAAAATAAATGAATACGATAGGCTCTTTCGCTCTGTACATCAGAAAAAGGATTTATGAAATCCTTCCATATTAGCTTATAGTCAGCTCTTGTCAGTCATTTTTCTGCAATGAGAGACAGGGTCCTAGAAGGGCAGGAGGGTTAAAAATCAATCTGGATTCTTCATAGCGCTTGTAGTGAAAATTGCTGCCATCTCTCTGAACACTTAGTTTTCTTCACTGTGTCTTTTAGAAATCATTAGACATTTTGCAAAGGTAAACAGCTGAAATGCACGGAGTGTCCGCCTACCCAGAGTGAGGCCGAGGAAGAAAGGAGAATCCATGCATCAATGCAAAAGCCACAAGTTTCAGACACTATTGTTGTTATGCTCTGGGTTCATTTTAAATTGTTTTACTCTTTTGTCAGATGTCCTTTAAACTACCTTTTTCCCTACAATGCTATACTGCTTGCATATCAATGGTGAATTGTATATTGTGCCTTTGGCATGAAACAAACTCTGACTTTTTTCTCCAGTGAGTGATAAAACTCTGCTGTTACTGAATAACATAAAAATGAATTTTATTACCAGCCTTACTGCTTGCCATTAATTCTGTTATTGCTGTAATGGCAATTTATAGACCTGTGCTCCCAGTTATAGGCCAGATCACTGGCCTACTTAATAAGCCAAACACACAAGAAAGCACATAGTTAAGGCTTAACAGTTTGATTTAAGCTAGACATGAACACCCATTTCAGACAGTTCTTGTTGGAACTAGATGATTTTAAAGGTCCCTTCCAAACCAAACCACTCTATGATTCTATGATATATAAGATGAGACATCTCTGAAAGCAAAAGCAAATCAGATAGCTCCAGATATCAAAATAAATGCACAGAAGGAAATTTCAAGGGTAGTGCAAATACTGTCGAACCACAAAATTTTCACCCTACCATTTCATATTGGATGGTATTAACATAAGGGCTTCCCATTTCAAATGCTCAACCCTTTCTCACATGTAACTTTGCTCTTGCTTACATGCATGAGAAAGTGCAGGAGAATGGATGTGGGGACTGACTCACCTACACTCCCCTGACCTGGTCTAGCACAAGTACAGAAAGTGCTGCTGTTGCCTTGGCTATTAGATTCCTATTCATACATTTTCAGAGATCTGTAGATGCTAAGTGATAAAATTCCCAAAGATTCTGACAACACAAAAGACCACCATTTTTTCATCTCTTCTGTGTTTGCAACTCTTCATGCATCAGCATCTCCTCAGGCTTTGGAGTTCACCTTTACCACAACCTTCTTCACCACTTCCTATTACCATTCCCCTTTCAAGATTTCAGTTTGCTATGTGCATAAATAGCTACAGCTTTCCGACTTCCTTTTGTGCAGAAGCACAACCACGTTGCACAGTTCTGACTGGCAGGTTACACACTGGTTTTAAGCTGCAGCTCATGGATGAATATGCAACTTGCATATTCGGTGCCTCTGGTCTCTCTGTGTTCTCTGTTTTGATTTAACATTTGTTTCTTGTTGGCCCGTTCAATTAATCTTGTTGCTGTTAAACATAGCAGCCTTTGTAGCTGCAAATCCCACCATCTGGAACTGTCTTCTACTTATGCTTCAGCAAATCACATGCTTTTAAATATCTAGAAGCTTATCTTGTCTCTACTGGCTAAAAAATAGATGTCTCTCTTTATTAGCTACCACTGCACCTAGGGCTGGTCCATCATGCCCAAACAAACTCTTAAACTGCTGCTATGAAAAAATCCAATCCCTCCTCACCTTTAGAGAAGCAGACTCTTTCAGATTGGGTTCATCTCTCTTTTTTTTTTTTTCCTTTTTTTTCTTTTGTTAGAACAGTCCATGTGACAAAATCATGAGGCATCTGGGGATACAGTCTGCATGAAAGCTTTTACACAAAATAAAGCTGTCTTATTCTCTTAACTGGCCAGTATTGCATGCTCCTGGAATTACTTGTGATAAAATAAACAGCCTCCAAATAAACAGCGAAAGTCAGTTTTTTGTGTTGTCTACTCTGAAAACATTTGCTTGAAATAGAGCAATTAGGAATTTGTCAAACAAATGATGACAGCTGATAACTGCTGCTGATATACAGCCTGGCATTACTCTCATATTTTAGAATCAAAAAATAGACAGTAGCATACATATATTTCAACACTTGGTGCATTACTAGCTCTCTTTTTCAAGACTCAGTATGTTATCAGAATTTAAACTGAACAGTCCTTGCTTTCTAACATCACTTTGTAAACATGGCATAATTCAGAACATAGCACCAACTCCTGAATAGGTAACAGTATAACCTTAGGAAGGCAAGAAAAGATGCAGAAGAGGATCTACAGTCAAAACTCTTAAGTGGTGAATTATGAGTGCATCAGATCAAAGATTTTTACTTGGAGTCACGGGCTGAAGAGTGAATTTCAGAGTATCAACTGCCCCAAAGAGTTAGGAACTGATAGCCATGAAATGTGCTTGATACAGGTAAGACTGGTGGTCAAAGAGAAACTACAGCAGCTTTAAGAAAGAAATAGAAAAGTAAAGAGTACAAAGCTTTTCTGTCAGTTCACAGAGAAAACTTTCATTTTTTGCTATTGTATTCTGTGTTGTTCTCCAGTTGAGCAGGGCATCAGCTGTGAGACAGCTTTAAAGCACTGCCACGGAGGGAGGCTCACATGTGAGTGATTGCACTGTGTAGCTCCAGCAGGATGAAAACTAAAAATTGTAATAAAAGTTCTACCATCTCCTGCCCCAGATGCTGGGTGCAAGTCAAGCTGCTCTGTCCTGGTTGGCCTCACTAAGTGACCTCCTTGTGCAAACATATGGGGTGCTCTGGCTGAGATGTGGTCCAGAAAGACTGCAGAAACCTTCCACCTCCTTGCATGGGTTCTTCTGGGCAAGCTGACCTTGCTGTATCTTCTGCACTGTTAAAAGCTGCAGTCATCTTATGAAGTTAAAGTAATAATTTGATTTCCCCTACTGTTATGATATCATAACGATGGCTAAGAAACCACATTAAAAGATGTATTTTCTACTTCAGTTGTGCATATTTTTTATCTTGTCTCTGTAGATCACTGAATGTATGGGCGTTAGGCAGAACATGACTACCTCCAGTCTCAAGCCCAGAAACTAGCAGTAGGAAAATAAATGTGAAAAACTCTAAGTTTCTTTTCCACTAAAGGAATGAGACAACATAGGAGAGCACGAACAGAATAAATCTGCTACTTTTACCCTTCAGGGTACATAAGTAATCACTAAAATATGCAATTAGAGAAAGAACCTGAAAGCAGTGTAGGTTTAAAGATGGAAAATTCCTCTTGGGATAAACAGGAAGAAAAAAACAACAAAGCATCAATTCAAAGCGAATTACAGCCTGAGCTAAAAGAGAGAGAGAACAGTACGTAGGAGGACAGCAAGTAGCTGCCGAGTCATGGTAAATTACAGGACAAGACAGGCAGTTTTATTAACCCCTGACCTAAAGCACTACCTATTGGGTATGTGAACATCTGTACTGCAGTAGACACTTTCTACCTAGCCGCGTAAATCTTAGTGCAACTGCCTTCAGAAATCTCAGCCTGCCGTAGGCTACAAAGTGCAAGCATTAAGCCTTCTTTATGAATCACCGTACAGTGCATGTGCAAACAGTCTTACACATTTTACGTTGATTCTAAATTTCTTCGACATCACAAGATGATCTGTTCCTGTAAGGCACTGGGGGTTATAACTGTATATTTGGTACATTTGTGTATGCTTTTTGAAATTAGCCTGAAAAATAGACTTCATGTCCTTTTCCCCTTTCAAACTGCCATTTGTAGATAAAATGTTGTCACTGGCTGAGGTGCAAAAATATAACCCTGACTTTCCCTTGCTTGCAAGTACCATTGTCCTGACCCATGACGCAGCTATTCTTCATACGGAAGAAAATCTCATCTCAATCTCCATCTCTGCGTAGGAGGAAGTAGTCCATAATTAGATGTGAAATGGGCAAAGAAATGAATTAATGTCACTAGAACTGCACAGAAGAAGAGAAATGAATTAACATCATGAGTATTTGCTGCACTCGGGGCAGCAAATTGCAGACTGGCTAAATGCGTATAAAGAGACAATGTATTACAAAAGATGGCTGATTGGCTATTCTTGACTGCCAAAAAGCTTTCAGGATGCACTGAAAGAAAATTCATGCAGCTAGAATACATGATTTCTGTTGCTGATAAGAACAAAGGAAAGGAATTATTCCCTCCCTCTCGATTCTTGATGATCACAAAAGGTTCTGGTGCTAAAAACAAAGAAGAAATCACAGTGAATCTGATTAAAAGACAGATGAGATTAGGCAGTTGCATCCGCTTAAAGGAAATGTTCTTTGTTGACTTAGCTATTACTTTAAAGTGTGTATTTTAGAAAAACTTTGCTTGGGCTTCATAGTATTGTTGCTTGTGGATTTTCCCCAAATTCAGATGAACACAGCATATGTTCAGTCTTTGTCCGCTTGCTGCATATAAAAACGTTATTTCAGTAATCTCACTGAATAGACATTGCAGCCTGTTAGGAACATACGTAAGGAAAGCAATTATTACTACTATATTATTACTCTTTTAGCCAAAGACTGTGTTCTAAGTCATTCTTCTCCACGAACAAACATCACAAATTTTACTTGAGTCTTCTATGAGCTATTTGCTTCCACCCACAATGCAGTATGAAAAGCTGCCTGACAGTGGCTCCACATCCAACTTTGGAAATCCTACATGAGAAGAAGGAGAAAAGAAAAGAACGGGATGAATACTGCATTTCCAGAAATCAGTAGAAACTCTGAATTTAAATTTTACTTCCCCTCCTACCAGAGCCTGAAGAAAACCATAATATTTGTTTTAAGCCTTGCACTTGCACCTCATGAGCATGCTGCTGGTGGGTTCCAGCAATGGCATGTGAGGTGCTTGAGCTGGGCCAGCCAGCAGGACCCCAACTACATGGGCTAAGTAAAATGGGATGGGATCCAGACCTGGTGATGCTCTGGACATGGCAGCATCTCCACCTTGCAGCCACCTGATCACAACAAATGATTTCTTCAAAGCATATAAATAAATATTGCTATAAGCAACACATGTACTTCAACTCATCTTTCCTCCAGGGACCACAAAGCGCTTAACCCAGAAGTTACAAATCCCAGGGCTGGAGTCCAGATTGTGCTAGATCCTAATACCGTCAGGAAACATTTATTTTAGGTAAGAGGTACTTCAGTAGCATCACCATCTACTGCTTTAGTAGAAGTACTCTGTCTTCCTTCAAACTGGCAGTTAGACATAGTCCTTGTGTTTTTAGTAATGATAAAACAGCTCAAGTCTCATATTTGGCTTGAAGGCTGTTGACTAAGTTGAACAGAAAGGCTATTTTACTAGAACTGATAACAACAGGGAAATAAGAGTTACCTCTCAGTAACATCTGGGAATACATTAATACTTCGGGTTTCACTCTGTTCTTGGTGTGGTAAAATTCAGCTGAAGCTACAGGGCTATAAAAGCAAGTAAAATAATTGGTCTGTGTTGCTAAACATGTTTATTCCCTTAGGCCACCTATGCTGTAAAGCTAAAGGGACATTTGCTTCACGATTCCCAGAAATCATAGTTCAGTTCATCAAAGTGATTAAGATTTCAGAACTATTTGGACACCAGTTTCCTGCCCATTTTTATATGCAGGAGATGCAATTTGTTCTCAGTTATTTTTCCTCATTCCCAGGCAGAATCTGATCTAAACAAAGTGATTGTTCTCCAGCATCTTATTGACCAGTGTGCTTTATAGCCAGCCAACTGCTGGCACAAAAAAGAACATTTTCTTGATGGCTAACATTTGATGACCTTGAAATAAACCTGCAGCAACTAGTGGGAAGTCTGGGAAGATCAAAGAGCCAGTTCAGGTTTGTATTCACTCGAGTGCTGTCCTATGTCTGGCACTGTGTGGGCTGATGCTACAAGAACTGCATATTACTGTAACATTCAGTAACGGACCTGCAGATACCAGTAAACAAAAAGAATTGTTCTGCACTGAGTGCAGTATCTATAGCATTAAACTGCCAGAAATCCCCAGAGAACAAAAGCTGTACTTTGCACGTCTAGGTAAGCTCTCTTCTGCAATCTCCAATCATCTAGAGCCACTACACCTATGCATACTAGGGAATGGTGGGGGCTGTGCAGGTACCATGTCACCCATCAATAACAATCAATTGCTGCCAACATGAAGCTCCACAGAGCTGCTATGCAGCTACTTAGTGTAAGGTTTGAAGAACACCCTGACTCATTCAAAAATGCCGGAGAGAGAGTTTAGGAAAGCAGTGCAAAACTGAAGTCAGGCCCACTCAGAGATTTAAAACATTCTTATTTATGAAGCATTGTTAATAATAGCTGGTATCAAAGACCTCAAATTTACGTTTCAGGCAGGAGATTCTGCATTCTGCGAGAAACTCCTTTAAAAATACCTTGCTGGGAAACTGCTTAGCCAGGACTGCAAAGATAAATGTCCTCCCTGTAAATCACCAAATGAACTGTTTACAGTGCCCCATTTTCCCTTTCAGCCGCACTTGCTTACTTTACCAGTAAGCTGTGATGTGCCAGAAACATCACTATAAGGTAATTTTTAATTGCTGAAATGTGTTGGATATCACAGTGGGCTGTGTCACATGTTGTGAAGAGTGCGGAGCACACCTTCTGTGTTGAAAAAGCAAATGGTCTTGAAAAACTGTTGGCAGTACCAGTGAGGAGCAAGACCTGGGGGATCAGCACACAGCGCACTACCTGGCATGTGAGAAAGTAAAGCACTGCTCTGCTAACATGGGATAAGCAGGCACAGCAGGGCCACCTAACACATGGGACTGCTGAAGCCACAGCTCCTTATAACCCTCCTGCTGTGAATTGAAACGGCACCATACATGGCCCAGCGATACCTCATCTGCAGTCCTGTGCTTGGTTCTGGTCATCTGGAACATTCAAGATCAATAAATACACAGTGGAGAAGAGCTGTAAGAAAGAACAGAAGGTCCATGCTGCGAAAAGCAGACTGAAACTTGGCTTGTTCAACCTATTGAAAAAGCTGCTGGAAAATAACACTGCTCCTCTTGAATACATAATAGGAATAAACACAAGAAGGCAACAAGCTACCTAAAACTTAAGAAAGGACAGTGGTTGGAACCTGAACAAAGGTCAGGGGAAAAGCCCAATAGCAAACTCAAAGGCAGGCTCTGCCAATTAGCAGGGAAGTTTACAAAGAGCCTTTTCATCAGGGCTGGAAGCAAATGCCTCTGCTCTGTTGGGATGCCATGTTTCCAACAGGTCAAAGGAACCAGGACAGAATGGGCTGCAGGAGTGACAGATTCCCACCCAGACTGTACATCTTATTCTTTAACTTAAACCCCAGAGAACTAGGGCTCGTCCCAAAAGAAGAAAAAAGTATTAAAGGACTCATTTCCTTCCCCTCAGCTGGCAGCACTGTTGAGAGAAAAGCCACATGCAGCTTTTCTTAGACCCCAGAACTGTTTCTGTGCTGGGTATAATTCAGTACCTTTCTGGAATGAAAGTTTAATCACTCAATTAAAACAAGAGATGAGTCAACAGTGATGCTATAACAACTGAAACGCAGCCAAAAGACTGAACTGATCATTCTTACTGTCACGCTGAAGGGACGTCTATGCCATTTCTCATGTTCAGGACACAGAGGGATGCATTCACAGCAACTCGGGTTCATTTGCCAGCTTGCTCCCTTGTCAAGGGGGAGAGGCTGCTTCAAGGGGATACTCAGAACAATGCAGGTTAATCTCTAAATTGCTCTAAGATCATCTTGCTGATGGGCAGACCGGTAACAGCCACCCAATCCTCCAAGTTCCCATTGTAAATATTGCTCGAAGAAGACATTTGTGATCTTCTGTTTCCACAGGATCTTTTTTTGCTCGATTTCAGACCCCTCAAAATATTAAAAGTCTATTTTAAGAGACTATTTATTGTGTTCTGAAAACTAATCATGCTGAAATTTCCATAGCTATCCGCAGAGCCCCTGAACTTTTTTTTACTTTTTTTTTCTTTTTTTTTTTTTTTTTTTTTTGAGTAAGAACATCAAAAAGATTAAAAATCACTGTTCTAGTAAAAAATCAGAGGGTTAGAAAACAAGACTTAAGTAAGAAGTGCACGAGGCAGGATGAAAAGTTTACAGTCAAACACTCTTGGCAAATGTGAGCACGATCTCATATTTATTCCATGTGAAACAGTTGTTGAGATGGTGACTTTCTGGGATCATCAGGAGCCTCTGACCTCCAACTCAGAATGAATCCAGCAATTCAGTAATCACCAGTGAGAAGGAATTTGGTACATCCAGTCCAGCAAAGGGTAGCTTGTATGCATAGAAACTCCAGGCAAGCCTATCCTGAGGTACTTAAAGCATGCCCGCATATGGCTACGTCAGCAGATCTGCCCTCCTTAGCCTCCTCATTTTCAGCACCATGTTGATTTTAACTGATTCTGGCTGAGTGAAATGGCAGGTTGCTGAAAACGCTGTCAGCAACGGGCAGGCTGACTCCATTAAATGCCCAGTATGGCTAACATCGGTTTCACAGGCCCTAAGATCTCTCCCCTGTGAAATCAAAAACCTTTGCTGTTCTCCCTCACACTGCTGTGGTGTGAGAAGCTCACAGAATGCAATCCACACAAGCAGCAGCGCTCCACTGAGCAAGGGTCGCTTTGGCAGTCAGGCATCAAACAAAAATAAAACCGCAAACAGAAGAATGACTGGAGCTGCAGAGGACATCATTCTGATGACATGTCAAAAATCCACACAAGTGCACACGGAAAACAAACTTCATCATGTTTTTCACAGGAGATGGTCACACACCAAGGAAGGAAGTGTTTTAGTGAAAGATATTTGGTGAGCTATGGCAGTGCTAGAATTTCTTGCACAAAAAGTAGTTTTAATGCTCAGAATTGTGCTGCCATTTCTGCAGATGGCTGAAGGAGATGATGCTGCACTGGACTCCCTAGTTGAATGCATTTCTTCACTGAATATCATTTGGTTTCTAAGTACAAAAATCATTTCCCTATGGAAACTAAAACCATCAAAAAACCGTGTGTTGTGGAAAGAGTAATTTTCAAATTAGCAGCTGTAATTATTTAAGAATGCCTAGTCCCATCTTCATAGCCAAAAAGGCAACACCATACTTGGCCTTTCATGAGCGTACGGAAGCACTGAACTACTCCCACCTCACTCTCCATTTCATAATTCTTTAAATAAAACCCCAAATTCTCTGCTTGGTTCCATTAAGTGAAGCTTTATGGCACACGATATGCACTAAGCTGGAAGAAAAAATGCTAATGGCCCATTTTTAAAACCCAATTATTTGAGCTTGAATACTGCACGAAACAAACACCTTCCATCATCTCACAGGGCAGGAGAGAAATTCTGATCTCATGAAACCCCTCAGAGGCAGCATCCTCCCTGCTTGTGCCAGCTGCAGGAACATAATGCTGAATTTATCTTTGTACCATCCAATCAATAATGCTAGCAAACTACTCCAAGCAAGGCTGGCTGCAGCTTGCTAACAGTTCAAGCTTACACCATCTTTCTTTATCCAAAACATTTTGCATTCTGCTGGTGTTTAGGCTAGACTATAATACTTAGATATTCAGTGGGATTGCTCCATTTCTGCATGATAAGAGCCCCTTGAAGAAGGAAAGCAATTAACCTCCATGGAATTCATGGAACATATAAATCTTCCACATCCTCCTTCTCAGTTTATATACAAGCTGTAAATGACCAAGTCACAATAAGAGCTTTATGAAGAAGGTGACTTTTTTCTCCATATTTACCCATTTGACGTTTATGTGAATGTTTGAACAGGGTCTTATCAGGCAGTAAAGAAAACAAATATGGTATATATTACATAGCATCAAAACATTCTACAGATAAAGAATGCAATCAGTGCACAAAATAAGGATCTCACAGTGGGATATCAACACTTAGTGCTTCATCCGAAAACTGCCAGCTTTGGAAGGTTGCAACCTTCTCCCCCCCTTAAGATTTTCTTGACAACAATCACTTAGAAAATGATTGTTCTGTATACATTCCACCCTAATTTACGTGCTGAAGGATGGATTCAATTGTGCAAGAAATAATGCATTTTCCTAGGAATCTATTTTCAGTGCAAAATTTCAAGAAAGGTTACTGAATACTTCCCATGTATGCATGCAACCCCCAAAAGTTTGGTTTTTAACTTTTGGGGCAAAAGTACTTTGTCATTTTCCCTTGATGTGTAAATCCGTTTTGCCCTTCTACACAGATTCACACTGACATTACCTGACATAAATAATAGCTAAATTAAGCCAAGCCTACTGGAAATACTGATAAAAATACACTGTACAGCAGAAATGTATCAATTCACAGAACTGAAATGACAATAGCTGTCAGTGTCATCATCCAAGAGAAAAGAGCACTGCAACAAAATCTGTGAGGGATAAACAAGCTCCATCCTTCTTTACACTAAAGATGAGATGCGAAATTTCTATATGAATTTTCTAAATGAATTTTTGTTTTACTAACTTGGGGGTTTGTACTAGCTTTTGGTAGCTTACTAGTTAACACCCAGAAGCTAGCTGCTCACTGCCTGGTAGCAGCCCTGCATATGCTGCCCCAAGCAGCACCCCAGCTCCTTCCATCCCTGGCCTCAGCCAGCTGGTCCCTGCAGACAAACGAGCCTGTCACTACCCTAACCTCCCCTGCACCTGTTTTTGGGACGACTCAAGCAGATCAAGCCAGTCTGCAGCTAGGAAGGCCCATGAAGGTGCAACTGAGGATTTGAGCACAGCCAGGCGGAGTACACCAATGCCTTAATTTGCCATCGGCAGTACGTCTCGCTAGTTCAGCATCTTCTATTACATTTGGGTTTTTTTCTTTCTTTCCTTCAGTTCGAATGAATTCTTTTCCTAATGTAATTGGCAAGGAATTAAAATGATTATTAGAAGAGAAGGAGGAACATCTGGAAAGTGATGTGCATCCTTCTAAACAAGCTGCACAACAGATTCCTGCATACTGATGTTGATTCATGTGAATATAGTTGATTAGAAGAGTATATTTTATTCTGTATTCAGGTCAAAGTTTTAACATGACGTACTGGGATAGCTAGCTAGCTAGATGCTCATCAGACATGGAAAACAAAACTGATTAAATCATGCCAAATGAAATTGACTCAGACAGAGTTGGAACAAAACCTGCATGGTGGTTCAGCGCTGTTCACGTTCTCCTGAGTCACGCCTCACAAAAGGTATTTAAAATATAATGAGACTTCATGCATTTGGAAGATGGAAAGTAGTAAGTTTTATAAAACTATGCCAGCTTTGTAATAGAGATACAATGAAAATTGACTGCATTTCCTGACCAGGAAACTTTCTGTCTCAGTAATTAAAGCATCTTGTATTACTGTAAAATAAATACGATCGAGCTTCAGAAGCAGCTGGCCAAGGTTAGAGGATGAAGCAGAGCTGATCTGCAGAATCCCTCCTCCAAGAGCAATACACCCAGAAACCTGGAGCACTTGCATAGTTTTGCATTGTATGTAGACTCTCTAGTGGCAACAGCACCTGCAGATGGAGGCTAGGCCTACTACAGACCTCCACAGAGAGAGGGGGATGATTCAGCATGTCACAGGAGACAGCTACTTCTCTTCTGTCATGGCAGCTCTGGAACTTTGAGAGTGATGTGCTCAACAGGGACACCCAAACACTCAAGTTTCCTGGGCTCCCACCTCCTGCAGCCCTGTTGGCCCTGCTGCTGCTGCCTCGCCTCCGAAGGCTCCTGCCATATAAGGTCGACCACTGGATTCAACAGTGCCCCTGGTACCGTGTTCTCACTGCCAGACTGCACAGACACCCCAGGATACTTCACTGGGGGCAGCACCAAGAACAGAAGCAGATTTTTAGCTAGAATCGTGTATTCATCTGGCCCCTAGATCTACCAGAGAGCTGTAGCTCAATACAGTAAATCATACAGAGGTGGTAAAACAATACTTCTCTCTTCAACAGATACAAACTTTGATGAGAAATATCACTTTGCCCACTTTCTCAGCCTTCTGGATCCATGAGTTTGTGCACTTGATTGCACTTAAATGTCAAAAAGCTATTCCTTCTTACTGTATTTCTGCATGAGAAATTGGAAAACTAGTTTCAAAACAAAACACAGCTATCATGGTACTTGACAGCACTGTTAGCCAGCTGTGCCAGCAGAAGTTTCTTTTTGTTTTTAAATCAATAACAACAAAACCACTACCACATGGCAACTCTCACCCTCTGGCCTGAGAGGTGCCACTGCTAGAACAGCCTGAAATAAAACTCTCAAAGGACCTGCAGCGTTTGAACCATCCTGAGTCTAACTGGGTTATGTAGCAGTGGAGGTTGGGATGCAGACCTTTGTTAGCTATAGTCAGTGTTGCTATATGTCAGAAACACATTTCTCATAAAGAGCAAGTTTAGAAGTCAAACTTCAGATCAGGCACATTTTGCTGTAGACCATAACTGCCTTCCCAGAGGAGCCGAGCAAAGAGCCCAGTAACGCTCTTGTCAGAAGACGCAGGTTTGACAACTGAAAGCCTCAGTGAAAAAACATTTTCCTGACGGTGAATAAGTGTTGTCATTTCCTTAACATTGCCCTGCTCTGCTGTAGTTACAGCTTACATGTGCAAGGGACCTGGGTGAATTCTGGGAAACGGATAAAAAACATGAAAAATCAAGCATTGCTTACTGACATTTACTCAGAGCCAAAAGTAACTCCTTACTGGTATTCACTTTGAAGCAAGCACAGTTTGCATAGATGCCACTTCAGAACTAAATTTGCAGAAATGCTCTTCCTTTCAACCCAGGCCATTCTATGATTCCAACACAAGTAGATGAGACTGACAGGAGCCTGACTGGGTGACGCACAGCCAGATGTTGGCAGCTGCTTTGACTCAGCCACACTACAACTTCCCCCAGCTTTGCTCGGCAGCACCTTGCCTGCCTGGAAGTGATAAAGGGATCCTAGGGTGCAGAGGGAATGCCCAGGGGTCCCACCTTCCACTGGTGCTGTTGCATTGGATCTGATACATGAGTGGCTACTTTAAGGCTTTCTTTTAACTGGTTTCTTTTTCTTATGCTTCATCCGGGGCTGAAGGTCTTTTTCTGCAAGTTGCCAGTCTAATACAGTCATGAAACAAAAAGTGATTAACGGTTTTTAATTGCTTTTCGTCACAAATTTTATGCGAACAAGAACATATGATTTAAAACAGGGTAAGATAAGAAATATAATTCCTACTTTCCAAGTGGGAAACAGAAACAGGAGCAGTGATTTATTCCCAGAAACCAGTATAGGAAGATGGCCCCGCACTGTTGAAGCCCATCTCCATTTCTAAGCAGCAGGTGATAATGCAGAATGTGCCACCAGGGCAGCTTCCCCTCCAAATAACAAGTTTCTAAGGGCATTCCAAGCAGAAACTAACATTTGCCTCCCCTCACTCCTGCCCTCTACGTATTTAAATAAAATTTATAGACCGGCAGTGAAATGAATCTGTGGAGGAAGCTAGTTTGCTAACTATTCCAAACAAACCAGCGCCCGTCTTCTGCAAGAGCAAGACAGATATTTCACAAACCTCCAGCAACATTTGATGGAGCATCCAGAACAGCATTATTTATTTACTATGGCAAGGGAAGCATAAACAAACACTGTCTGTAAATCATTTTCAGCAAAATTACATGTTTTGTGCTCAAGAATGGAGCTTGATTCCCTGTGGCCTTGTATCTTCTGCAGTCATTTACATCAGCAAGAAGCACATTGATGGTGTAAAGAACTATTCTTTGATGTAGTAAAATTTTACCTACATGACACATTCATCTGCACCACTGTAAATATCTCAAAAGGTGCGAATCTCATTTATTTGGGGAGAAACAACACATTCTGTTGGACAATACACAGGTGTACACATAAACAGACCAACTAAACCCATCAACACTAACAGTCTGCCTATACACTGAGAAGAAAGTTAGGATGGGAAGAAGACAGCTAGAGTGGACCCCGTTTATTAGCATTACTTTATGATGTTCACAAATACATCTTACGCGTGAAAATGCTGTTAGAAAATCATGCAAGTTTAAAGCTTGCATTTTAAAGAATTACAGTTGCTTCGGCAGCATTATTGCAGATATGAAGCATACTCTGGTATACAAACTTAAAATGCTTAAAGACATTTTTTCTACAGAGCCCTTCCCTCAGCCAGTGCTCAGAAACTTCAGTTTCTAAAGCTGCTAGATAAGTGTTAGGCGCAACTGGTGTCACGTGCTTAGCAGCAGGACTTGTGCACACCACTCACACTCTGCTCAGCAGCCTGAAGGATGGATTTCCTGTCTGTGTTACCACCATCACTAAATCCAAGCGCTTCACAAATATTAAGCTTTTTTTTTTTTTTTTTTTGTCTTATCATCCACATTCTATATATTAGTAATTGGTGTATAGCGAGATAAACATCTAAATATATCCACTGGATTTCAGGAACCCCAGCCGAGAAGCATACGATATGACCTCCTGACACAACCCCTAGGGCAGCTCTCACCTGCCTTAATTACATCATTTCTTCCCACATTTCTTGTTTCAGTGTCTGCACTTCTCAGCTGCTAAAGCAAATAAAGCAGGTGCAACAGCTTCCATGCACAGCCCTGATTTGTCTCCAGGCAGGACTATTCCATGTAGTCAATGATACTGAAGTGTTGTACCAAACTCAGACTGCAGCCATCCAGTTAGAAAGATGGTATAACAATTCAGAAACATCGGGGGAAAAGCAGAGTCATAGAGACACCTTTCATCGTGCCATTTCATAGCCTTGTGAGCACTGGACTTTACAGCCTTAACAGTATTCTTCAGAGCTATCTTGTTACCTACAAAACAATCTAGGAAGATCTGTGGTCTTTTAATACAGCAATTTTTTTTAAAAGCCCTAAGATTCCATCATGTGACACAAAATCAATACCCAATTCTATTTGAAATCTTGTGGTACCTGCAATGGAGTCAGATACTGTCAGGAACCCAGGGAGCTTAGGAATGAAGCAGGCTTCATCCTCAGCGCTTGCTTTAGAGCTGGGCTCAGCATAGGAGCCAGGGCTGCACATGCAGGCACAGAGATGCTCCACCTTATGAATTCTTAGTTATTAAACTCAAAGAGCTTATAGAATAAGGCATGGATTTTTACCTAGATGGCAGAGGCACGAAGACCAAAATCTTAACTGAAATAATGCTCTTGCTCAAAAGTTTGTGATTGCTAGGGTTCTTAATCGAAAGGTCATGAAAATATTTACATGGGGGAGAGAAAACATTCTTTAATACTGTTTGAGAAGTGAGGTGTCTGTTCAGATCCACAGTTAGCCTAAGCAGTTAAAAAAATTATAAGCACCAGAAAATTGGATCTTAGTAATTGGATATAACACAAGCCAGTACTATGTGAGTGTTGTCCAGTTCATAACATGTTTATATGCTGATGTTTCTTGAGTCTTGTCTGATAACTGATCTAGATATGAAGCTGCATTGCACAGGAAGAGAGGCCAGTTGGCTTCTGGAGGTTCCTTTTATCCTGACTCTGCAAGGAGATTTTTCAATATGAAGGTATCTTGAGGAGAGACCAGTCCTGTTGGTTTTTTCATGAGGCCACGTGACATCAGCATAAAGTCACATATTATAAGCAACAACTTTAAATTCTCATTGTGGGAAATCCTAAAAAAAAAATATAGACAGGCTTGAGTTCATTGATGGCATCAATTTCTCCAAACCTGTATTTTCATAATCGGTTATTCTCAGACAGGAAATTTTATGTTTCCTTGCTTGCCAGAATCTATGGATAAAAGTAACTCAAGCTTTTAACATCATTCTGTGCCTTGCATTACTGAGAAAAACAGAACTGGATAGGATCTCAGTCAATTTGTCCAAAAGAAAGAACAATCCAGGATGTACCAGATTTACTATTTCAGTGCTGTTTCCCTTAAACCTCTTAAGTTGCTGTGAGATTTGCCAATTTGTCATTTGGCTCCCTGTGTATTTGGGGGCAAAGTGTACTTATTCTGTATATAACTGCATTCTTAAGTGTGATTGAAATGTGCTTCTCATCCGATATCTTGCAGAGAATTTAAACTTATCTGCTTTCATTTATACAAGTATCTATGCAGCTAGAATTTCAGATCAGGCACTTGAAGCACTGGGAATCGTTATTCCTTCCTCAAGCTTGCCGTAAGCAAGCAGATCAGGAGAAGGAACCTGGAAAGATGAAGGATGGAGAAGGACAGAAGGAGGAGTTCATTTAAATATGCCTTGCCTGTATGAAAATGCCTGTCTGAGCTTTCATATGTGTTGCCAGATCTAGAGTTTATTAGAGCAGAGCAACTGGGAGGATGGGAGAGAAAAGAGAATATCCTATAGGAAAAACTATGATGATGATTGAAGAGGAATGTGACACAGTGAAGAAGTGCAATTAAAAAGAAGGGCTGCAAGTGCCATGAGCAAGATGATCTTAGGAGGACAAGCTCATAGGAAGATAAACAGATCTGAAATGAGGGACTGACAAGCATGGTGGAAGATGAAAGCACCAGTGTCTGTCTTATGAGAGACGTGCAGGGTCCTGAGTGCTACTGCTCACTGCATGCAACTGTCAGAGAAAGAAAAAGTGGTCACTGAATAGCAAAGGGGATGGGTGCAAGGATGCCTTGGAAAAAAAATCAATACCTACTGCAAAGACAGGCAAAAGATGGTGATATACTAAACAACAGCTCTTGGTAATCTAGCAAGGTTTTCCAGATGAGGGGAAGAAGATGGAAAGTGAGTATCTTGAAATTACATCTATTTCAAAACAAAACTGCAGAGAAGCCACGTGGAGACAGGAGTGGGAAAAAATCCAAACCTTCCCTCTGCTGGGAAGCAGAGATTCTTGCCTGAGGAATAATACTCCGGGCCTTATAATGAATTTCTCAGTTTAGCAGCAGCAGAAGGCTTGTCTTTCCCTGATTCTTTGCTACTGCTGCATGACTAATGCTTTCAAGAATTGTTGCACTGAGGACAGGGAGCCTGTGATCCTTTCTGCTGCTCCTTGATAGTCATCAGGCAACGTTCACTGCTCTCACTGGGAAGCTGGGTTTCTGCACGGTGTCTGAACTGATCCTAAGCACTCTATGTGCAGCACAGCAGCACTCAGCGTTCACACAATGTGCTTACACTGCCATGTTTCTTTACCCACACAGCAGAAATGCCAGCTACTGCACTCCTCCACCACTCCTCCTCCTTGATTCCACATATTCTCCAAGCATCCCTGCTTGCTCTCAGTCAGCATACGGCTAGCTCAGAAACACGGAGGAAGGTGGGACTGCAGCCAAGGGTCCCTTGCTCAACATTAAGGGTGACTAATCATAGATTCACAGCAGAAATTAGCAAATAATCAATAAATAAGCAAACAGTGAGAGGCACTCTCCTGGAGTGCAGTTCTAGGAGAGAAGATAACAGGATAGGGTCTTTCTTCATAGGAACTCAATGCAGCAGAGGAGGGACCAATTCTGCTTGGTCCGGGGAGAGGTGGCTGGAGCAGAGATGGGTGTGAGGGATGGGCTGCATGTCAGTGGCTGGAGGTGAGGAGGTGGGAAGGGAAGTGGCAGAGCTGGGGAAGAAAAGCACCAGCAGAAGGTGGAGATGACCAATATTCCCTGCCCTCCAGGTGGAGGCCACCTCCCAGTTCAGAAATCTACAAGGCAAAGTGAGAGACCAGTGTCATGCTGGACCAGAGGTGTTACACGTGTGTGAAGTGTGGCAAATGTTTTAATTTCTCACTTTGAGGTCAGTGACAACTGTGCTTCGCTTCAGATGTCTCCAAGAAATAGACTGGATGAAACAGAGTGTCTATAAAAAAAAATCATACAAGTTTCATATCTCACAGGGAGATGCACTACTGCAGAAGGAAGATAGCAGCTCTGCTCAACACCTCAAAAGGGGAAGGCTCCTATGGGTACAGAGATTCCCCAACTCTTGAGGAATGTACTCTCGCAATGGCATCAACAAGGAAGCAGTCAGAAAAGGCTTAATTCAGAAATGGCTTGGGCTTTTGGGCCCCTCGCCAGCAGGTTGCCAACTCTGACACTTCCTGTTTTGCTCATCTTAGCAGGATTCACATAGCTGATGACTTGAAAGCAATTAATCAGTGTCCTAAATTCTATCTATCTGCCAATGAGCCCCTTTGCGCAGTTTGCTTAAGAGAAAAAAAAATAAACTTTTTAATTAAATTTTTTCATCAGAAATCCTGTCCTGCTGATAATGGCCAGGAAGGTATGCAAAAGTAATTACTCACACAATCTGTTTTTTGCACGCTTACCAAGCTCTTGTTGGGCATCCGCTCTTCCTCTTCCAATTCATTATCACCCCTGCCCTGCCTGCAGAGCCACAGGAACAGCATGCCATTGGTTTCATTCCCTTGCATTAGATGCTTCAGTACCTTCACAGGTCAAGCATTTGGATGCCTACCCCTCCGCCACAATTGCATGTATCCATATACATTTGTTGCCTGTTTGCAACAGCCAGGGACCAAGGGAGGTAACCAAGCCATGCGCTTCCCCAGTGAGCTTAATTAGCATGTCAGACAAAAACCCGGGGGGAGGAAATTTATTAAGAAGCTATTTCCAAAATCACAGCCACCTGCTAGACAGTAAAATTCTTTGGCCTCTCCTCATATAAGGAGGAACTGATAGGCTCTCTTCTGCAAGGATACAGCACCTGCCAGCTAGCACTGGCTCAAATTTGAAATTTTGTGACTTCAGGAAGAAAAGAAAAGAAAAGAAAAGAAAAGAAAAGAAAAGAAAAGAAAAGAAAAGAAAAGAAAAGAAAAGAAAAGAAAAGAAAAGAAAAGAAAAGAAAAGAAAAGAAAAGAAAAGAGCAAAGACAATGTGACTACCTGCACTGAAGTTAAATGTCTCCTCCCCCCTCCGGGAAAGACAGAAAAGATCAATAACTCTCAAATTTACAATGACCATTTAACTCACAGTATTTCCTACAGCAGATGACAGGCAACTCCATTTATTATTTTTGTCAGAAAACACTATCCTCTATGGTTTACTGCATAACCTGTGTTGTTCACCGCTGTCAAAATGAAAGCAGTTAAATCACCAGGGCACTCACTCTATTTCCACCTTGGCTGGTTTGATTTCTGTGTTTGCAATGAAACCACTTCTCCGGCAAAGAGGAGGCAGGCATGACGCTCAGTAGATCCCATTGCCACTCAGTACAGGGATCTGCACAGCAAGAAGTGATGCTGCTTCAGCTCATTTGTGAAACAAAAACTGCATTCCTTTCTTCAGGCAGGAGATGCTTTGGCCAACCTTGTAAAAGGTTGTGACAAGAACTAGGAAGCTGTGCAGCAAGGTATGAGTTCTCACAAATACATCAAAGGTGTGCTGACACTCTGGTCATCAATACTGCATGGAAATAATTCTTTATCAACAGAGAGCTATTGGCTGAGGCACCCACCTTTCAGATTGAATTTGCTAAACCTTACCTGCAGGCAAGCCATATGATCAGCCTGCTATTCCTGCAAGGTTGCTCTTGCACTTATCTACCATGTAACTAAAAACAGCAGACCCTGCTGACGAGATTGTAGCTGGAAGATCTCCAGCCACGTTCCTACCCTGCTTACGACAGCCAGATAGTCAGAGCAATACTGCCATAGGAAAATAAAATTTCCCATTTCTTTGATATCACGGAATAGTTTGGCTTAGAAGGGAACTTACAGCCCACTCAGTTCCAACCTGTGCCATGGGCAGGGCTGCCCCCCACCAGATCGGGCTGCCTAGGGCCCCATCCAGTCCAGCCTTCAGCATCCTCAGGGGTGGGACACCCACAGCTCTCTGGGCAGCCTGTGACAGTGTCTCACCGCCCTGACTATTTTAAAAGACATCTTGCAAAGTGGCTTTGGGCTTCTCACATAGGAGAGAAAATATAAAAAATTTAAGAAGAGGGCTGGGAGCCAATGATGTTTTCTCAAAAATCCTTCCTGTCCTTTCCCGAGCAATCTAAACCTCCAGCTTCACCAGATCTGTACCATTCTCAGGCTCTGAAGGCCAGATTCCTGTAATGAAGCCAGTTTCTGGAAACCTATGCACCTGTCCCATTTTAGGGGGAGAACAAACGGCACCTGTTTAGCAACAGTTCAAAGCCTATAAAAGCAACAAGGCTCCAAGTTTTACCTTGAAGAAAGTCAGGCTGTTCACTCAGTGGCCTGGCTCTAGACATTTGCATGTGAAATTCTTGTCTTTGCTTTCATGAAATACAATCTTTATGGCCAAGATCATAAAATGTGAAGAAGTAGTTAGAGTCAGGGCTGCCACCCACCAGTTTCACCCCCTTTACATAAGAAATTCTGAAAATGGGATTGAGGACAATTTTAGGGTATGCTATTACATGGGTGTTTTGTTTAAGCTTTCCAATTTCCCAGCATTAGAAGAGAATCTGCAAATAAGAGGTTCACAAGGTGGCTGTTCGTACATTATTACTGCTGAGTTCATGACTCAGCATTCACCTGGTGCATGAATCTCTCTAACCACAACGACCAAGATTAAAGGAAGATTGCACAAGCGTTACAGTTTCCTACATAAAATTTTCTGTAGATTGTGAGTCTGTATGCACTGCTAGAGCTGAAGTACGATTAATCCCTTCAGGGTAGAAGTAAAGTAAGAATGAAAATCTCCTGACCTACTTTTTCCTTCAGAAATTGAAAGCAGTATTTTTATAGTACTCATACCTTCCTCCTCTTCCCAAAATCCTCAGCAAATATTGTATTCTTGACAATGTCAGCTGATGTTTAAAATTACAGCTGACTTTGCATCTCTGACCAGAGTTACTTTAAGGAAAGCCTGGTTTATTGCCTATGATTATTTTTATTTTATAGACTCTTAACTTGTTCCCTGACCCATAAATCCCTTTGTGACTCTCCAGAGCTCTGTTCCACAAACGTAAAAATCCATCTGTGGGCAGACAGTGTCAGGGTCATCTTTTGTTTAATTTCTGCCATGAGATTCTTACACTTTGTTTTATTTGAGCCATTTCCTAAGCTCTTCTGCTTTGCTTTTATTTTTATTTTTTTTACCTTGCCTACTCGAATCAGCCATCCAAAATCCTAATAAGTTTTCAAATTCCCAATTTAAACTATTAAGAATACCTAAGTGCTCAGCAGTCTCCTAAGCACAATTCCGCCACAAGTTGTTGCTGCTTAATGAACTGCTGATTAGAGAGTGTTCTTTCCCTCTGCCTCTCTCTTTAATAGTCCCTGGACAGCCTTTACACACAATTTCCCCTCCAGCAATTCAAAGCAGTTGGTCAGGCACCACTACACGGCAAGCGCATGCGTGAACACACACATGTACTTGTGTGGAGAGAGTTCAAAGATGAATTTAAACAAAAATTGATGTAAATCACAGATAAGGGAGACTATCCTATGTGGGCCCCTGATAAAACAGCAGCACAGCAAGAAGGAACAAGATGCCTGTTTATATTTATTCACAAATAAATTAACAAATACACTGCTGGACATGAGAGAGAATTGGGCTGCATCAACTGCATGTATAGCAAAGGACCCTCTATTATAATCTCCACTGCTTTGGCTTCCCTGAAATGTATTTTCCATCTCCACAATTCAACACAATAGCATCACTTTGGAGGTACAAAGGGAGAACACATGCAGAAAGCCACCAGCTCCCATTTCTGCTCCATCCCTCCATCATCTGTAGATGCTTCTGACCCCACAGCATTGCTCTGGACCCAGTGGGTGCTGCTGAGAGCCCCGTTTCCAGCAGTGAGGGTAGGGCTCAGGCCTTGGCCGCTGCCCTGCCTTCCTGCAGGGAGCAAAAGCCTATCCCTCGCTACTGGATTAGCAGGAATGCAAGATGAACACAATGTAACTATGAAATAAAGCTGCCAATGCTCAAACACCTTCCACATAGACACAAAATAGGAATTTGGAGTAGCAGTGTGATGAAATGAATCACCCTGCATGTCCAGAGCAATTATTTGTACATTAGCGAAATCTGACAAGCCGGGTGAGCTGCTACACTGCAGAACAGCTTGTTTAGGGCATGAACCTTTCCTGCTGCATGCTGCATAGTGGGTTAAAATTGTGTTAAAGTCATTTGCCGTCAACCCTTCCCTAAGAATGGATAATGGCATGGCATCTCAGCTAAAGGATGTGCAATTGTAGACATGCTGCACCACTGTCAGCGAGCAGCTCTCAGGGTAACCAACTGTTCCCAGTCGCCTGAATCATTTTATGACCAGGTCAGATGTATGTAATTTGTTCTTGTTGTGACCTGATTCAGGGGATTTTATTCATTAGAAAACGTCCTGTCTCTGCACATAGCGAAAGCCTGAGTGACAACTCAATGTGGCTGTGCAGATACTGTACGCATCCACTGCTGCTGCCAAATTCAGCCACTTTCCTTAGGCAAGGATATTTCTCATTGAGTAGTAAATCAAACATCACTCTACAGAGAATCGTGAAATGGGAGCACTGACAAAGCCAAAAGGCAGCAACTTTGGTAACAGGTAAGAATGCAGCACTTGTAAGGAGAGCAGGCAGTTAACCAGGGGAACTCACTGCCTGAGGAAAATGTTCAGGCAAACAAACTCAAGAGATTAAAATGGCGTGACTATTTGTATGAACATGAATAGTATTTGCTTCTGAATGGCAAAGGATTCCATTCAAAAGAATAATCTTTTAAATCAATTAAACTTTAACTGGCACCCATGGTGGCTGTACAGAATAGCACAGCATGCAGCCACAGGGAACAGACTGCTCCCTGGGCAGGGGGTGCCACCAGCACCCAGTGTGCTGCTTCATCTCCCAGGACAGCTATGGAGCAGCGAATCTGTGATGGCCATTAGGTATGGCCTCATCTGCATTGCAAATCGCACAGTATTTCTGACTTTAGAGAGTTTTATGGAAACAAAGAGGAATTTCACTGAACACATTTCTTTGTACTTAGAACCGCACCTGGAACCACTGTGGATATCACATTAAAAGTCAACATCCTCCACTTTTTAAAGCACAGATATTGAGACTAGCATTGTTCTGCCCTGGTGTTACAACAACATAGAGCTAAAAAAGCCTACAGGTCAAACTGCTGTTTGAGATCTGCTCAGCTGTGTGGCAGTTGCACCTCTAGAAATGTCTCCTCCCAGTGTTGAGTGCTGTAAAACCATTAAGCTTATTATGAAGGGGAAAGAACCAGCGCTACATCCATATAGCTACGCACTGCTACTCCCTTCATCCTGTAGCTTAGCTATTTTAGCATAGCTCCTCCGCTCCCTTAAAGTTTTCACCATGCCAACTTTCCTAGTACTCACACTCTGAGAAAAGATGCGGAGGGAGGCTCTTTCCAAATGGCTCACTTCCAATTATTATTTCAGTGTGCAACTTCTGTATGTTTGAGTATGCAGAAAAGGAAAGGAACAGAACAAATATTTGAATAAGCTTGCCTGCTTTGAATGCTTTTCTTTGATTTGTATTTCCTTAGTGAAAGCAACAATAAAACAACAAACAAACAAACAAACAAACAAAACCAGTTACCTTGACTGATTCCTTTCATAGGCAATGAGTGAGAAACTCCCATAGGGAATGCAGCAGGAAAGAACAGATTGGCAAGGTGAATTGGAAAGGGACGTGGGGCACAGAAACCCTGCACTCCCCAGAATGCCCTCCCTGATGGAAGGACTGCAGTATCCCAGCTCCTGCTTGTCCTTCTGAGCTCACAACCCAGGGCAGCAGGATCACATAGATGCTGTGCAACCTCCACAGAATGGGTCTGAAGTCCGTCTGGTGCAAGAGATAAAGTTAGACACATGACTAATTTGTGCTGCCCCTTTGGCAATGAGCACCGCAAAATCATTCAACAAGGGAAAAAGCCAGGGCTAGCACACCATAATACTTGGGCTAAAGCACTTTCCCATTCTCAAACAGTTTGTCTTGCTTTATGTTTGAGTAGAGAGGACACAAAATGAAATCAGAATTCATAGAAATTGTTCAATAATTCAAGAAAGCCAAAACAAGCAAACAACAAAAACAAAAATCAAGATCTAACAGATAGCACAGTTTACAAACCACCTAGGGTAAAACTTTTGCATGAGAGATTAGCACATGCGCTTTTTGGTTTAATACAGAACCTATACATAGAACAGAATGGGAGCAGTAAGACATAGTAACACTAAGAGATATTGCAGATAAAGAACACCCTGCTTCCACCCCAAATAACGCAGTTGAGTTAGTGTCAGTTATAATTGTGCCTGAACATTGTGTTTTCACTAACATAATAATTGAGCTCTGCAGAGAAGGACCTGGAAGTCCTGGTGGACAATAGGCTGGCCATGAGGCAGCAGTGTGCCCTTGTGACTAATGGTATCCTGGGGTGCACTAAAAGGAGGGTAGCCAACAGGTCAGTGGAGGTGATCCTCCTCTCTTCTCTGACAGTCCTTGTTACAGAGGAAAAGAGAAAACAAAACAAATTTATTACATGCTTGAATTTGCATTGCCGTAATGGATTACCAGGTTAAGGTTACCCGTCAAACCTGTGTATGTTCTACTTGGATAGAACAGGGTTCCCAGTACCAATTTTCTAAAGCTGAAGATGAAATTTTTATCTAAACTACCTATATATGTACCCATACACTTGAAACGCATGAAAATAGTATTGCTTAATTTTAATTACTTAAATATTTCCATTTATAATGACATTGTGCTTTTCTACCACCCACTTAAGCCAGGATATACAAGAATACAGTTACCAGAATAGACACTAAACATTACTCATTGCAAAGAAGAATTTAAAAAATCAAATTAAAAAAACCACCACCAACAACAACAACAAAAACCCCCAACAAAACTAACATCCAATTTAGTGTAAGATCCCAGAAGGGCATAATTAACTCAGAAAGACACATACTTTATTGTAACATCAACTGCATGACTACTTCTGATACCCAGAAGATGCATCCCACCAGTTTGACTGCTCTGCTGTATCAGACACAGCCCACAGTTCCCACCACCCAATCATGTCCAGGACTACACTAGTTTTAAACTTACAACTAATTCTTTCAACTTTATTGAAACAAACTTATTTCAACTTTCAGCTATTTCTAGGTTTAGAGCTGGATATCTTGGCAAAAGTGTCTATGCCAATCAATACCATAAACATCTTCTCTTCCTTCCTCCATCATGACTTCATATTCTTCCTGGTGCAACAGAAACCCCTTGTGCCACTGGAGTTCTTCTGCTTGTTTGGTTGGCTTGGGGCAATGCAGAGAAGAATACAAAAACAGAAACTCTAATGCTCTTGTTCCAAGATACATACTTTAAAATACACATAAGCTAAGTACCACAAGGGTCAAGGCTGAAATGCTGAGACTACTGATCAGCATGAGTCCATACAAAATTTCAGTAAATATGGAATGCAATAAAGCGTATTGGAAAAATAATGAGAAAACTCCTAGAAGTCAGAGCTTGAAAGTAAAAACCATTGTAAAAAAAAGTGCTGCATTTGAAACAGACAAAAAAGATTGCCTGGCAAAATTGAAGTTCTGGGGAGGACTATTTGTAAACCATAAATTAGTAGCTACCCCCGAAGAATTACTCCTAAATAAAGACATATTAAACATCATCATCATTTTTAAGGCTGAAAATGTGATCAGCCATTTTAAAATTTCTTTTAGTTTTTCTTTTAAGCGTTCTGTGACATCAAATACATAGCTAAAATACAGGGGGGAGGGAGAAGAAATGAACAGTAAAAGCTGTTACTTGGTTCACTGTCATGAGTATTTCTATAGCGAAGTATCTCGGGAGAGTAAAGATAATCCCTGGGATTATTTTTCAGCAGATATGAACAGTGACCTTGTCTGTATTTCTTAGAATTAGGAAACATGAAGTGACAAATCCAAGCAGTGAGACACCTGTGTGATGATCTTGCTCAAGATCAATTCTGGTATTACTGAGACACTGTGGTAAAAAGCTATGTGAGAAAAAAAAATGTCATTTCTTTCTGCCTTCTTTCTCTTGGTAGTTTAATGTATAGCTTGTACGTATGCAAATACATTCATGATTGTAAACGTCATCTTATATTCTTAATTTATTTCCACTCTACAGTAATATAGAACATACCCATACACAACTAATGGAATAAGAGCAAAGTAAAGATGATATTGGATTAAAAAAACAAATGCATTTCATGACTTTTAACATCATAACATTCTGATTCTTCTGCTGTGATAGCCTTTCTGTTTGTGCATGAAAGATATTTTCCTGTTATATAAATTGTAGCAGAGACAGAAATCTGCTTTGTTATTTTATTTGATTTACCAAAAGTGAACATTAATTATTCAGTCCATATAATTAACTCCCAGCAGAGACAATATTCAAGATGCAGGAAGACTCTGCCTTGGGCAACTGAACTGAGTTAAGCAGTTCCACTTGAGAGAGTCTCAGAATAATTCAAATAAGGGTGGGCATAAGAAGCACACAAGTCACCAAGGTCTTCTTTCATTACAGCAGCTTTGGCTCTGTATTTCCAGAGTACTCCACATTTTTACGTACTTGTTTTTCTGCTTGTCCTCCTTTTATTCCCATTTACTCCATAGGCACATCCTCCTTCCTTATCTCCCTCATGCATGCTCCCATGCAGCCTCAGCATCTGGCTCTCTCCACTTCATACCCTTCCACCCTGTCCCTCCATCAACTCTGAGACGTGGCAAAGCAAGCAAACTAAGGCAGCAGACCAAGGAGTTCTTGGGTTCTCCTCCCACAAGGCCTATGTATAGCAGTAGGGCAGTACCCACACATGGAGATACTGTGCCAACATCACAGCATGAGCAATTAACTCTCACTTTGCTTTTAGGCAATTAAGCACGGGGTCTTGCTCACCCTATTTCTCTGGGGGGATACCTAGGGCACTACCAATTCTGTACCTGCTAAAAATAAACAACAAACACTGATAAAGTGCATAATTTCAGAGGGATGCCTTGGACAGCATTCCATTTTGGGGACAGGATGAAAGCTATGCAGGTTGCTGCACTTCCATATCCCTGTCACTGCCACAGCTACAGCACATTCAACAGAAAACCTTGACTGTTCTCCACTTCCTCTTGTGACATTCACTGTCTTATAAGGAAAATAAACCAGCCAACAAAAAAACTGACCACAAAAAGCTTCCAGCAACAGCAGGTGCTCTGTGGGGAAGAGTGTAGGCGTCAGGGAAGGCCAGGTTCCCCTCCCTTCCACCAGCCCTTCCCAACCCAAGGCCCTCTTCCTTTCAGACACTCTGGTCTGAAAACAGGAAGGAAGGGCTCTGCTCAGACAGCACCCTCATGGGTCGTGACAGGTACAAAAGACACAGCAGCAAAATCTAACAAAGTACACTAAAAAAAAAACTGGAATGTATTGGTTGGGATATACACATTTGTGGAGACAAAACGACTGAACACAACTACATTAGGAATGATGTAGTTATCGTTTATCTTGCTTTGAAGTCTAGAAGAACTTTAATTTTCCTCCCACATATCTATTTGAATTTATTATCTATGACAGGCTTTATACGTTTAGGCTCAGGTAGGTAACTGATCTATTACAATAGTATATATATGCAGGCATGTGCCATGTGTGTGGACGGACAAAGAATACAATGTTTTAGTGTATTTGTTTTTCCAAATGTTAGCTTAATTAATTACTGAAAAAAACCATTGTATATTGAAATATGACAAATTCCAAAGTTGCATCTGCATTTTGAAGGCTAATTGAATTTAGCAGGATCCAGAAGGCCATGAATGGTGCTTAGACCTACTTAGAAAACCTACTATCCACAAGAAACACTGAAATAGTGAGACTGGCTGTCTCCGCTCTCCCCTTCACTGATGTTATTTAGAACTTCTCTAATGATAAGTATCCATGAATCCCATCCAGTCCAGGTATGCTTTACTTTTCCTGACTTTAGCAGACAATCTTTCTTCCCAAGACCTGAATTTAGAGCAGTAGATGCTTACTTTATAGCAGTGAAAGGTGACATTGAATGTGGAAGTTTACAGAACACTTTTAGCTAGGCTTTTTCAAAGGTCCTGCAAAAAGCTGCTGAGAGTCAGCAGGTATTTGAGAAATATTATCCCTTAATCTGGAGATAAGGAATCCAAAGTACAGAGCAAAAACATAACTTTTCGAAAGTTATCTTCAAGGGATGAAGGCTGGTTGAAAATGCTTTTGGCTGCCATGACATTTACTCTTTTAACTTGTCCTGGGAGCATACTTTCTATCTGTGCTATTAATGACACATCATAAATGCTGCAAAAAACTGAAACACGGGATAGATGATTTTGAATGCAGATGACTGAAGAAGAGGGAATGCATAGAGGAGTGACACAATTCCCCACATGGATCAGATTCAAATTCATCTACAGGTCACAACTGAAAAAACATGAATAATTATCATAAGCTCAGTCTATATATCCCTAAGATGAGAAAATCAGTTTGGCACTATGCATCATCTCTGAGTGGACTAAAGTAGTAGTTATGTTACAGTTCTCCAGTGAGACAAGCCAAAGGGTGGAAGCATGGATTGTAATAGTGGAGAGTTTACATGCACCAGGCAATTAAAAATGAGTTCACAATAGAAGGAGGCTAAGTCCACTCACAAGGTCTCAAAACATATAAGTCAGTAAAATAAAGAAAATCCATTAAATAAAATCTTGAAAATACACCTAAGAGGGCACAGCAGCAAAAGTAAAATGTTTTATTGCAACAGGTATTTGTACATTATGGAAGAAGAAAATTAATTCCTCTGTTCTTTTCTTTTTAGTGTTACTGAAGATTTGCTATTTAATATAATTCTGTTAGGGGACTGATGTAAAAGAGACTTTTCCTATATTCTCATAATTTACGTCTCTTTCAGGAAATGTCTCATATGCAGTCCTAGCTCCAACTTTAGAATGAAGCCATAGAAGAACCCAAAATGTGCTGTTCTTTTGATTCTCTCTCATCTTGTTTTCTTCTGTTTGACCAGGGATATTACCTCTCAGCAAGCTACTCAAGCCCCACTGAAAGGCTTATTTAGCATAAGTTTTAAAATGAGATTACTACAGTGCTACTACTAATTCAGCCTTCATTAAACACATTCATATCTTTTGTGACAAGGAGTAAAAAAAATAACCATGTTTGCTCTCTTGATGAGTTTTATTAGTAACCTTCCACCTAGCAAGTACATCCTTTCAAAATAGCCTGGTTTTCTCCTTTCCAGTGTCCAACTTTTTATCCATCTTTTAATTTCCAATATTAAACCAAACATTCTCCCCTCCATTTCCAATCCTTTATGAAGTCCACGCAGATTTGCACTCTGACACTTCTCTTCCACAGAAAATCGCTCTCCAAGAAATCAGTGAAGAATTTGAAAGAACCTTTCAAATGCCACTTGTCAACAGGATTTATGAATTTAATCAATCTTTCCTTCAAAAGTGAATCAAAAGCTTCACCTGTGCTGGGGAAGCACACACAACCACACAGGGAAACCGGCGCCACGGGTTTGCAGAAGGTGTGCTAATGAGGCTGTCTTCAGGCCTGGCGCCATATACAACAAGCCAAGGTACTCTTAAAGCTGGTGTGGTACAGAAGGCTTTCGGCATATAGGAAAGAGAAACATAAAATAGCAGCAAGTTTTGGAACAGATCCTATGAATAATATTATCTTTGCAGTTTAGGAATATCGGGGAACACCTCCTAATTGATTCTGTGATTCTGATTTCCTGCTGTTTTATCTCATTTCTCCTCCGTGGTTTATCTTCTGTAAAAATCACAAAGCAGTTGTCAAACAGCTGGCATGGTTCCCTTGCTCATGTCAGCGCCACATTCAATAAGCTCCGAGAAGAACGATTCCAGTATCAATAGTGAGCAAGCATGACACTCCTCCGTACTCAGCCACAGTAACAGCAGCGTGGAGAAGCTCTTTCTTTAGCACCTGGATAAGCGGCATAACCTCCTTTGATGTTTCTCTTTGAAGTCAGGGCAGAATTAGCTTCTCAGTAGTATTAGGAGTGACTCATTCACTTTGAGTGCCAACTAGGATACTCTGACATTTTTATATATTTTTTTTTTCTAATTCTGTGTGCTGTCAGGAGAGAGACACCTCTCCTGCCAGCTCCACTAGGAGTAGCAGTCATTACCTTACGGACTCCACATTTATCTCATTGCTCCTCCCCTACAAAGGTTAAAAGCAGCCCTGAACACGGAAGCTTCTTCTGCTAAGTCCAAGCACAGCTGGTCCGGCTGAGGCCAACAGCTCCACCTGACAGTGTGAGAAAAGGTCACCTGCTGAGAAGCTCCATGCTGGGGGGAGTCTGTCTCTGAAACCCAGACAGCAAGAGAAGGAGGCATGTGAAGGGAAATACCAACAGCAAAAGTCCTGTATTTCAGAGAACACACTTTATCTGCATATGGTACTCTTTAAGACCCCACAATTGCTTTTAGATTTGTAGCCCCATCTGTTCTCCCACCACGTAGAAACAGGAGTCCCTCTCTGGTTAGCGAGTTCAAAGATCTCCTGACATTTCTTCAGGGCTGAGCATCCCCACAACATACACATTCAGTAAACACTTGTGTATACCAAATTAAAACACCACTAGTCATCAACTCCAGCACTTCTTCAAGAAAGCTGAGTGCTGTTAAGAATTTCCTCTGATGCATGCAGAAACTTGCTTACAAAACTAAGCAGATACATTGTCTAATACAAACAGGGCCATTAATGATATCGGTGCAGGCTTAATTAGCAAGTTATGGGAAACGTTTGCTCTTTGCTGTGATTGCAAGGGCTCCTGTTCATCTGCAAACCAGGTCCAAATAGTTACCGTAATTGCTGTGTTCCACTTCCAGTGATAGATTCTTTTAAAGACTGTCATCTCTTCAGCTGTAGACAAACCAAAACCCCCTGCTGCTCTTATCCTCCCACAGTACCTGATCATGAACTGAATTAGAGAAAGGCAGTAATCCCAGGAAGCATGGGTTTTCTCAGCCGTGAAGGGCAAGCATTGTGTCTTCTTTCATAAAATACTTAGGAGCCACTGTAGTTAAGTCTCCTTAGAAAGTGAACAAAATTTTCTCTCTACAGTAAAGAAAAGCTGTTATTCTTCATGGCTTGCACTACTGAGCCTGTCTTGATGGGACGATGTTAAGTGTGCCCCAAGTTCCACTTTTTTTTTGCCAGGTCAGTGAGTGAGGTGGGTTCCTATCCTGGCTTATCTATATACCCTATGATGTCAGAAGAGTCCCACATTGTGCTAATGTCATGCCATGCTGGTACATGCCAAACAGGTAGGTGAAGATGAAACTGGACACATCTTATGTGTAATCAGAGCAAACATTTGGAGCTTAGGCCCTCACCTGTGAGATTTCTTTCATCTTTCCTACATTTACTGCAGTTGCTTTTTGGTCAGAGAATGGTCAAGAAGTATAAATCCCTGAAAGTTCTGGCTACACTGAAAGCTTTCTGGCATTTAAATGAGGATGACATAATACTAAAGTGTTCTTAAAATAAAAGTTTGCTTAAAAACAAACAAACAGAAAATGTAAAAGCATTGCCTATCACTCAAGCTTGTAACATATACTGGTGGCAGGAAATATTGCACTGCAACAGAGCATAGAATCATAGAATGGTTTTGCTTGGAAGGGACCTTCAAGATCATGTAGTTTCAACCCCCTGCTATAGGCAGGGACACCTCCCTCTAGACCAGACTGCACAAAGCCCCATCCAGCCTGGCCTTGAATGCTTCCAGGGAAGGGGGGGCATCCACAACCTCACTGGGCATCCTGTTCCAGTGTCTCATCATCCTCACAGTAAAGAATTTCTTCCTGACATCTCATCTAAATCTACCCTCTTCCAGTTTAAAACCATTTCCCCTCATCCTGTCACTACATGCCCCTACAAAAAAGTCCCTCCCCAGCTTTCCTGTAGGCCCCCTTCAAATACTGGAAGGCTGCTATAAGGCCTCCCTGGAGCCTTCTCTTCTCCAGGCTGAAGAGACCCAGCTCTCTCAATATGTCCTTGTAGGGGAGGTGCTCTAGCCCCAAAAAGGTGTCTCTGTGAATGTGACTGTATCTTTCAGATCAGCACATACCTTGCCATCCCACCATGAAGACGCATGAGCACTAAGGCAGTGGCTGCCTCACCACTATTTTAGAACAAGGAGTTGGAAAAGATGCTGATGCACAAGGAGGTCTCTTCAGCACTGCCACTATTTGGTTACAGACAGCAGAAGAGTTTTTGGTAACTACAAATTCTATGGCTATTTATTTTTTTCAAGTCCATAAGCCAAAAAAGAAATACAAACGACAATTTGTCATCAAGAAAGGCATATTTATTAATGCCTGAAAAAAGTCTTTGAGTTATCACAAGAGGACAGTATGAATGCAAACCGTATGGTTTAAACCAACAAACAGCAACACACTTGATTCTAAACATACGTACCGACATATGGTCAGAACAGGTCTACTCAGAGAAAACACATTACAATGGTGGGATTGCTGTCAAAGCCAAGACTGAAATCTAACAGACTGAGAACAGAAAAATTAAGGCTTTTGTTTAACAATGGGCAGGAGAAAATCAGTTATTTGATTATAATAAGTTCATACTATAGTCAAACTGACAGAGAATCAGAGGACCAGCCAACACAAAGTAATTGAACAACTACAGAATTAACTTAAAGAAAGAAGCATCATAATAAATATATCTTCAAATTCTGAAGTAAGTTTGTGAACAGCACGGCAAAAATTTTGAGTCTGTCTTACTCATGTTTTTTAATAAGACCTGAGGATGTGTCTAATTAGAGATGTCACTCATAGAAGAAATACAGCTTCAGATAATAGAAAAAAAGCAGTAGAACTGTACAGCATTTACATGTAAAATGAATGCAAAGAGTCATAGAGTTGCTAAGGAGCTCCACTGGGTAAAAACACGAGAAAATAAACCATATTGGGCAGACTTCTCCACAGCACCTAAAAATAACACAACACATAGAGAGCACATTGGAACCAGAATCCCTTCTGTGCAGAATCGTTTCACAGGATGCAGGGAATCATTGTCTCAGTTCTGTGCCCAAGTCTTGCAGAAATCCTATCCTTCACTATATGAGACAGAATCAAAATTTGTCACTAGAACTTCTGCTCGAGCTGACAAAACATTCTCTGGTCACAATAGCATAGGATCTTTCTAAACAACATTGTAACGCTAGTAGAGAGGGATAACTAACAGTTTGGCTTCCTACAATATTCAGTAACTTCCTCTCAGTGATTTGCCACAGTACTGCTCCATTTCTACATATTTTGTCTACGTAGTAGAACAATGTGGACATACAGTAATCTCTGGTACAATTAGCTATAAGCCTGCCAGCAGGACAATGTTTTCTCTTACCTACTGCTAAACGTAGTTTTATTTTTTTTACTCATCCCAATTTCCACATGAGTACCAAAGTCAAGAATGTTTGTTCCCTGACAAAAGCCTTTATGGCCAGTTTCCCTTGTCTTGTTTAAGTGTAAATATATATATATAATAAATATATATAATAATAAATATATATATATATTTACACTTAAACTGGCCATAAAGGCTTTTGTCATATAATCTTTTATATATATATATATATATATAATCTTTTTTATTTTTATATATATATATATATATATATATTCAACTGCAGCTGATTTTCCCCTCTACTGAAGTGCAAAAATGTTATAAACACTCAGGCCAGAAGTTACAGCTTTATGCCCCAGATTTCTTTCTTCCTTGTATGTTCTCTAAGCTCCTTCCCACTAAAGTATGGCAGGAATTACATTATCTTAATGTTTTCACTGAAGGATGTCAACCTAATATAATACAAATTGCTGTGGGAAGAATAGAGAGAGGAATAGAACAGGAAATGAGTTCCTAACACATAACCCTCTAAAAATTAAACACAGGTTCTCAATCAATGACAAAGACTGTCCAACAACTACAATGTATTTTTTAGGGACAGAAAAGTCAGAAGAAACCTCATGAGTCTACACATTCAGTCTTGTACTACTGCAGACTACCTTTCATATGGGAAATGACAAATTCCACGTTCCTCCTACTGGAAAACTCTGAACAATTTCATGCTTTAGAAACCTCTTCAAAAATATTTGAAGCATTAAGGTTAAGGCCTTGTCAGAGAACCACATTTAGGGATAGCAATCTTTTTTAACATCACCAGTTCTTAACAAGAACTGTGTGAGCCTGCTTCCATCTGTTTTATTATGTCACACTGATGGTTCATGTAACTTTTTATGATTAGCACTGAATCCTTTTCAAAGGATGCAATTACTACAGATGAAAATTTAAAAAAAACAAACACGCTGTTTGTTTTTGCTAAAAAGCCAGCTGTTTAGTCCAAACTTTGGACTGGTTAGTCCAAACTACTTTTTTAATTGTCCTAATCCTCAAATTTACATTGTTCTTCCCAAACCATCTACCAGTCCTCTTTTAATTGCCTACAACTATTAGCCTGCTACCATTAGCAAACATGAGCATTTTGTATCCAAGTCAGCAACAAAAACTCTGAACAAACTTGCTTTTTAGAGATTATCACCTATCGTCTTATTTTGTAATTTCTTTTTTTTTTCTTTTCTTTTCTTTTTTTTCCTGTCTTTATCCACCTGCAAATACTGTTGTGTTTGGGCAGTGCTGTACCTAAAGGAAAAATAGTACAGGTCTATAGTCACACCAGAGCAGAGCAGGAAAACCAGAACAACATCTGGGGAATTATTCCCAAGAGCAGACAATGCAGAACACAAAACTCTGGCTAACAGGAGTGGAAAGCCTGGTGGGAGTACACAGATTTCATCTTTAATTAAAAAAAGAGAAAAGAAAAAAAAAAAAAGAAAAAAAAAGGCTGAAAGTTAGACAAATTTTCACTGATCAATATTTATTACTGTTGTAACTGCCCTAAAACAGGAACTGTAGGGATTTACATAAACAAACTGGAAGGTCATCTAATTTCTCTGTGATTTCTGGAAATGCACTCAGTGAACTCCCCTGCAAATGCTGTTTTGAAACTTCCTACTGTAATCCCAACAGATTTAGCTACTTCTGTAGCCTGTATCAGAATTTAGTCTGCTTTGAGCCTTAAAATGAAACCTAAAATTTGTGAAATTTATATTCAATATAAGTACCTCAAATTTTTCCATGGTTCAAATGCAAAGTATGCATAGCATAGCAACCTAACTGAGACAGCAAAGCAAACCAAGATAACTTTTATTTAATCAGGCAACAGAAGGAATGAAAATTAGAATTGTGTGTGATAGTAACAGATACGTTGCAGCCATTAAGTGAGCTTCTGCTACCCAAAGTGCAGTTTTGGCAAAGTAGATTTATTAGTGATTTGTCAAAACAAGACCATAACCATTCAGTGGAAAAGTTCCAAAGCAATGTTTGGTCACGCAGCACCATTCATGTGTGTTTGTCATTGTCAATAAAATCCTCCTCTAGTCCAGACTTGGTTATTTACTTTCATAAAGATGATATAGTTTGTGTTGTGGGATTTTTATTTATTTATCTATTATTTTTGAGATGCAGTTGGGCAGTGGGGAAGGGGAAGTGGAAAGATTCTAGAGGATTCCCTGGGTATGCTGCTGGGGGGCAGGGGTGAGGATTTAGTACATGTAGCCATATTATAAAGAACATCTTATGCCTGAAGGAGTATTTTAAATAACTAACACTACTCAAACTAACTGCAGATATGCTGGTTGTTCTGACAGAGTACACCATCACACCAAGTTGAGAGCTACATATAAACAGCACCATATCAACATTAACTAATAAAGAACTTAAAAAAAAAAAAAATCAGAGGTCAAATCAGCACTAAAGAATGAGATTTGGCGAGCAGTTGTTATACTGATATAAGTCAAACAGGAAAACTGGAATAGGAAAAAAGAGGAAAAAAAAACCAAAACCCAAAGCCATAATGTTTCTCTTTTATATACCTTGTTTCTACAGAGGAATCACAACTAGGGCTAAATGAGTCCTGCAGAAGGCCAGCCATGAGAAGTTTGCAGATTGCCCCCCAAGGATTTAGCCTGCAAGTCTGGAGGTGAAAGCTTCCTTGGAAGCTCCACTTAGCACTGCTGTGCCCACAGTGAGCTTATTGCCTCCCACAGCCAAAGCCTGGCTTGGACAGAGCTTTTGGGTAGAATAGCTCACATCTTCTCCAGCCTGAGGACAGAATTTAGAACTCAAAAAAATTAAAATCTAAGTTTTGTATTATTATACTCTAAACATGATTTTAAAACCAACACTACTAGGGAATATGGAAAAGAAATGAAAAGGCTTGTCCAAAATTTCCCCAAGCCACAGCACCCTTCAAGACAGTTCTTGCTTCTGTGCCCACCTGCAGTTACCTCAGTGGTGAGGTTATGTAAATACTCTGTAGTCAGTGTTTCTCTTTCTATAAAAGTAAACAAAAATATTTGTGCCTTTCTTTATTCACTGTTACTTATTCTTTGCAATATGTTACTCATCCTGCTCTTACACATCCTTGAGAAAATACAAGCATATTTTGATTTGGAAGTATGAAAGAGATATTGGGCTTCTCATCCTCACAGACTAGTTTTCATACCACAGAAGATTATCCTTCCTGTATGCCTCTAACTTGTTGCTTTTGAACAAACACATACACTGTTGTCAGCATTGATAACTCAGGGAAGTACGGTTTCTGACCACCATATTTGTATACCCCTACAACCTGCTCCACAGCTCCAAAAAAAAAAAAAAAAAAAAAAGCAATTACAATAGAAGAATAAAAACTGTCTGGCACTAGGCAATATGGGAACATTTCTGCAACTGGAAACAAGCAAATAGAACTAGCATAAGACTCCCAGCAAAACTGATGGTTGAGAGTACAAAGCAGAGCTCACTGAACCACCAAATTCACTAAAAGATGGAAAACACTTCAGAATTAGAAAGCCCTAAGAAGATTAAATAAAAGGCTCTACAGTACTTCCTTAGGAAGGGAAATACAACTCAGTCTCAAAAAAATAAGGCACCTCTGCATAAGGTCTCAGTAAAAATCATAAAGAGAAGCTAGGAAATAATGGCAATACCAGTTCCAAGCTCACAGACTGATGTGATGAAGATGAATAGACACACATGGACTGCTAGCTCAAGTCTGACCATCACTGCTGCAAGATAACTGCAGTAGCTGCTGGGAGCTCATTACATTTCCATAATAGTTGGTTCATGCCCACAGTGGAAGAAAATGAATTTTAAACTGAAAAATGAAAAGTTCCCAAGCAGACATATCATTGCACAGCAGATGATTTCCTGCCTGAACTCACAAGCCCATGTTCATTTTCTGGTGCAGCTTGGGAAAAGTGTTTGCACAGACAGATGGGCAGGCAGAACCCTCCAGGAACACATTGCTGATCCTGGAGTCCATCACTGTAGGGTAATAAGTGAATAACTCTATTTACCCTATTATCTGTGATAACAGCCTTGAATTTCTAGAGGTATCAAAGTTGAAAGGCCATATTTTTCAAGTTTTGAAGCACTGACAAATGGAAGAAGATATCCTCCATTGATTTTTTAAGGTGCTAGGGAATACAGACATTAAAGCACAAACATCTTAAAGTCTTACGTGTTTTGGAAGTACCTCCACACACTCAGGAAGCTGCTAAGACCGCTCTGATTGTACCAAAGCACTGTGACATCTGCATGCCAGAACTCCAAAAAAAAAAAACTCTTTGGACTGGCTTTGCTCTTTTCTATGGAAGAATTTTATGCACAGCTCAGAAGTGTGGCAGTTTTAACTTTCTTAATAAAACCTTTCAAGATATTCATAAATTAATTAATTAACAGGTGGGAAGAAATGATTACCTGAGAAATGTTATCTTCCAAAACACTATTTGAAGAGGCTCATTTATTAACAAGCTGTATAACTTCTTTTGTACTCCTCCTGCTTTTATCTCCCGAGGATGGAGTGATTTAGCCTAATTCGGAGATTAATATAAGAAAGCAATTTAGTTTCCTGTCAAACACAGGAGGTCAAACCAGCTGACCCTTCAGCCCCTTCTGGACTTAAAAAGTATAAGAAATTATCTAGTTACCAAAATTACCATTAAAAATACAGCTAAATTCAGAAATGAGTCAATAAATAATTTGGGTTGTAGGTGTCCTTAAAATTGTAGTAGGTGGTAAAAACATAATATATCAAACCAAAGTTATCCTCTGCTCAGTAAGATCTGTTCTTTTGAGGACTTCTCTGCTTTGCTTTGAAATATTCCCAAGTAATGCATGCAATCCATTTTAGGATGTACGAATTCACTACGCTGTTTTAACTGTTTCATGTAGCAAGGCTGTATTTTTAGGAATAACTTTACATTTATTAGAGGCAGTCAGTCTCCATTTGGATTAGGCAGAAGGTTCAGGTACATTATTTTCCCATACAGGAAAATGCTTGTCACTTGCTAGACAGCTCTACACTACTGCTAGTTTGCTTATGTCTTTATACAATATTACAGAATTCTAATTGAGATTATGGTGTAGAAAAAGATGACAAATTCTTAATTTAAGGGGAAAAAAAAGACAAGAGATTTCGAGAAGGCCTAGTAAATTGTCGTTCCATTAAGCCACATAAAAAGACAAAAAGCGTAAGCAGCTAAGAAACCCAATGGAGCGTGGGAGGGTTTGGAGAGGGGTATATGCCACAAGGGAAAGAAAGGCCTCTGCAACTGAACAAATGTTCCTTACCTGGTGCTATGACTTCACGCAAAGAAGCAGCAACCAATGTCATTCAACAAAGAAAGACTCCAGCTTCCAAACGGCTGCACAAGAAGGAACTGACAGAGCTGTAAAAACTGCTCAATTGAAAGCTCTTCAGGACCTCACAGTAGGCCCCACTTTGTGAAACTGCTAAAAATCTGGTAAAAGATCTAGCTGGGAGAATGCAGCACACAGGAAAGGGAATGAATGAAAGCAGTGACTGTAAGTTCTCAGTAGATGAAAACTTTAAAACTTTGGAATTTGGAAACCAACCCGAAAGAAAACCAAAATAAGTAATCCTTCCCCTAATCCCCATTTCTCGTCCCATGTCATGTGTCCCCCCCCCCCAACCCCCCCTTTTTTTTTTTCCCTTTTGGGATGGGAAAATAACATGAGAAATAGATTTGGGTTACCAGTCCATTTTATGGATACTGCCTCCTTTCTTTAACAATGAGATTTATCTGTTTCCACACACCTTTGATAAACTGGATTCCACCAGTGAAATCTCTTAATGCTCCTTACTTTAGGATGGATTTCTGCATTCTGACAGCAGAGCTTTGCACAGCACTTGAAGAACTCAAAACAAACAGACAAACAAACAGAAAAGATAACAAAAAAAGAAAAAAAGGAAGAGCAATGCATGAAGATCAAAGACACATTGTGCTATTGACACTACTGCCCCTGATAAAAATAATCTCCAAAATAAGGATTGTTTTAATATTCTCTGCCATTACTGTTGCAGTGATTAAAAAAATGGGTTAGCTAGACAGTGTCACTGTGCCATTCCAACTTCTTCTGTTTCACTTCAGCTATTTAAGCATAAAGGACACTCTTGACCGGTGCTCATGAATTAATCTGTAATCACATCCACCTAAGATAAGCTGTCTGCACCTGGTCAAGGCAACACAAAAGATTTCCAGGGCTGTTCAAAATGAAGAATAACTTGTTGTAGATCCAAAATTACTACAGATTATCCTTAAAAGCATCTAGCTATCCTCCTCTCTATTTGCACTGGACCATCGCACAGCTGCAAGAGACAAATTCAAATGCTCTGTGAGAGCTTGCTTGAAGTTAGAAATGGTACTGAGAAATAACAGGATTTCTGTTGGTTTGGTTTTATATCAGCAGCCAGAGAAGATTAGGAACTAGCAGAAGTTCAAATGTAATGAAACACTTGCCATGTTGATACGAACTGCAGTTCGTATTCCCTATGTAGACTAACTGTCTACATAGGGAATTAGATGTTTCTTACTCCTCCCCACAGAAAGTGGAGGTTGAAGGACTCAATTCTCAAATAGGTGCAGCTCTGAAGAGTTCAAGCTTCTCATCCCTGCACCAAACCTAGTCAAGTCCCTCTCTAGTCTTCAAAACAGCTTCTGAATGTTTACTTCACCTATCAAAAAAAGACAATAAATGGGAAAGCACTTGGTCAGTTGGCAGAAAAAGGATTGGCGTTACCAAAAGATGTCACATTTAAACAGGCCAGTTGAAGCGTAGCTTTAATTGTAAAAATAGAAGGTAGCATTTCTTACAGCATAACATATTGCTGTTTCTAAAAGCAAAAAATACATTGAAGTAACCACAATTGTTACAAGAGTATAAAGGCTATTCTGCTAACCTAGTTATCAGTTGTGTACCTCTAGCAACTTTCTCCTTTTTTAGCATTGTACTCTACCAAACCTGGTGTATCTGGAATAACACCATACATTCATTCCATTTTGCCAGCTATCTCTGATACGCATTCCAGATTTTAGTACTAGTGAGTATGGGTTTCTATGATAGAAATCACTGCTGAAAATTCAAGGCCAGGGAGTTTGATGTTTTCCCAGTAAAACCACAAATTTAATGTTAAGTACCTATATTATTGAGAATAACCACTAAGCAGAAGAAGAATCATTTCATATTCAAGCAAGGACTAAATGTTAAAAGATTTGGCCTGTAAGGAAAGTTTGTGAACTTTTAAAGGCATATTTCATTAATAAACACACTTACAGTGTCCTTACAATGGTACCTGAGACAAACGCAGAGAAATAGCAGCATAAACACTTGGGGAAAAAAAAAAAACAAAACAAACAAACAAAAAAAAAAAACACCAAGGTTTCTTTCTTTCCCCTCTCCATATTATCTGACTGGAATACCACCACAACCAACAGGTTTTATAATTATCAAGTGTCTGAGCTTCACTGTACCATTTAATCACTGGCAAACACTATTCACTGCTTCACGTACTCCTCCACTGTGAACATTATCCTATAATTAAACAAGATGACAATGTCATAAGAACATGAATCTCATTTTGTGGGGCGTAGTCTTTAAAAAAAAAAAAGAAGAAGAAGAAGAAGAATGACAAAGAGAAAATCCAATCCATGTCACCCAGAAATACAAAGGTAGCAACATGACCACATGAGGTATTTTGACAAAAGAAAAGATTGAGCATTCCATGCCTTCCTCCAGCTCTTTTTTCAGGGTTTAAAAAAGGAAAAACAATGTTTGTAGTAAAACACCAATAACTGGCAAACTTGCAGCATTCAACCTGCCAGTTTAACAGGCTTTTTAAAAAATAAACAAACAATCTATTATATATGTTTAGCATAGGCACAGCTCTGGGTCTCTCCAAAGTTGACCAATGCAGTATCTTCTCCCTCTAATTACTTGGGTTAAGGATACAGACATGTAAGTGCTTAATCTTTGTTCGCTTTGAATTCTGAGTGTGCCATCCCTTATTAATCCTTCTATATTCCTTTTATGCAGTGCTTTTGTTAATGATTCTATGCTGTATTAGAAATGATAGCACATAAGGAAAATGAAGACAGATATAGAAGAGTACTCACAAAAATAGCTCAGAATTACACAGAATTATTTATCTACTTGTTTACTGAGGTAAGCGACCTTCATAAAAGTACTCAATGACAATTTTTTAAACCTATAAATATACCCAACAACTCTCAGCATATAATAAAAATATACATTCTTTATCAGAGTTTTTATTACCCGAAACAGAATATGACTTGGACTGCATCACATCAGAGCTCTGTGCATTTAATAACTGTCAATATTTGGCTGACAGTTGCTGACACATCTGTTAAGAAAAGAGCATCTAACAGAATAAACAACTAGGCAGCATGCTGATCAGAAATATGACCCCTAGCTGGCATGTTGATCACCTGTGTTTTGGGAGGCAGAGGACTTAACAGGCAATGCAGTTCAGAAGAGTGAGTAGTCCTTTCTGCATCTTCAGCCTAATCAGTAACACAGAATTCAGCCAACCTGACATGATCTTCTGGTACACCAAAGAGGCATTACTATACAAGACTTCAGTGAGGTCCCATCTGAAATACTGTTAATTGGGTCACTCATATTCCAAGAAGACACATCCAGACTAGAAAAGGTGCAAATAAGGGATTTGACGATAATCAGAGCAGAAGTGGAGAACACACTTTTTCTACAGATTACAAGCTTCACTTGTTTAGCCCTGCAGACTGAAAGCCAAGAGAAGCCAGGACAGCTCTTCCAGAAGCAGTTACACTGGAGAGGGAAGAAGCATGAGCATGTCAAAGGACAATGACAGCAGAGAACGTGGGTGTAAATTTGCCTATTAAGAAGCTTAGCCTGGAAACGTGACAAGGGTTTCTAGGCTTAAACTTGAGATTGATTACTTTATGAAAGGAATTATATATGAGATGCAAAAGCAGAGCCTGGAGTCAGAAGTCCTTATATTCTTACACTTTGCTCATTTTAAGCAGTTCAGATAAGGGCTTCCTTTTCTTCCCTCCAGCATGCAAGAAAGGGGTAGGCATTCATTTTCAGGTCACCTGCCTCCTCCCATCAGCCTCAGCTCACCCCACAGTCCCCACTACCACCTGAATCCCAGCTCCTCGGGAACCAGTAGAGAAGTTCCCTTCCAACTTGGGATATTCTGTCATTCTATCAATATCTTGGAAAAATATTCAGTATCTGTGAGCACACTACAAAGTCTGACCCACCACTGGGGAAGCTTACACCTTCACACTTTGCTTCAGTCTTCTTTCAGACTGAGTGCTCCAAGCCATTTTCCCAATTGTGCACATTTTCAAGTTGTTGGTTTTTGTTCCCAACCCCTCCCCCCCCCCATCCCTAAGAGCATAAGGAGCAATTAAGAAAAAAAGATCTGAAAATTTAGAGCAGGGTTCTGTGACACAGGATGAACACCGCATCACAGAGCTTGTCTGAGAACACAGGTGACTTGGATCCTGCTTTCTTTTTCAAGTTAAATCTCATGGCTTGGACAATACAGCTTCATCAGCAGGGTAGCTATATAAAATCAGGCAATTCACATCATTCCTCTGCATCCAAGACCAGTAAGCAAGGAGCACCAGGTGCTGCAATCAGAACATTACTTCACTATGGTTATTTTTAACCTTCCAATAGGGAACAAAAGCTGATCTCATTAAAAGACAAACAGGACTAGGTGACTACTTGAACTAAAGGAAGAAGAAATTAAAGAAAAGAGAGAGCCCTAAGTGTTCCTTGTGAAGTATCTTCATTCTTCACAGCCAGTGTCTGTGCACTGGATGCTGTTCAAACAAGGTAGATTTAATGGATTCCGCCCTAATGTCTTCACTTTTTTGCTCAGGCCCAGGGGAGCTGGGACTGCTGAGTAATGGAGCTAAATCGCTCCTGCTGCTTATTAGCAAGCAGCTTAATAGACCCCAAAAGGAAAAGCACTTTCCAGCCATGATGAGAATCTTCACAGGTGGTATGCAAGAGTTAGCCATGCCAGTAGCAGTGCAGGGAAGAGACTCTCTCTGTCTGCAGTTAACAGGTAAAACATAAAAGCACAGACCATCAAATCCAGCAAAGACAGGGACAGATGCACAGGGGGGTGTAACGAGCAGTCCTTCAGACACCCTGAGGCCAGATAAATACAAGTGTGGGGATGTATGCCACCCAGGAGCTGCAGCTCGCTCTATATAGATATACATATCTATATATTTCCTCACAACCATGTATCATTGGGATATCATTACTAAAGCTCCCTTTGGGGATTTTGCACCTTAAGTATATGCTACAGTCAAATTTCTGAATAGAAAAGCTTACCAAATACAGATTCATAAAAAAAAAAAAAAAAAACCTTCCTCAGCCCTTTACATAAGCCCCAAACCAATCAGCCACATAGATCTGCTCTTCAGGAACCCATCCACCACCTCCAGCTCCCAGAGAGGTGCTCAGGAAGATGCACCCAGCAAGCGATCCAATAGGATGGAGAGCTGTGCTCAGGAAGCTCTGTAGCGAAGGCAGTTTGTCACTGTGTCAGTGAGAGAGCAGCTGTGACTCATTTCACAGTCTACTAAACATGAAATGAGTTTGTTTCCATCTGTGATAAACCCTGCTACCACTTGTGATATATGTTAGGAGTTGTGGCTATCGTGCCTTCCAATATCATGGTAAAAATTCAAGCAGTAGATTAAGTGACTTCCTGGGTTCCTCCTGCATAAGGCAGTACTAAAGTCTCAGATCCCACTGAAGTGAAGCTAAGGCTCAATTCGCCCTGTGCAAACAGAGGTCCAGGTTCTGGTCCTCATTCATTAAGAGTTCCATTCATCAGCTGTCTGCCTCATGGAGCCATTGCAGCACCAAGCTCCATGACAGTGAAAGCTGCCTGAACCTGTATCAGTGTTCTGTGGCAGGTGAGACAGCAGCACAAGTCCAACCAGTCACAAACCTCCAAATGGTGCATCTGCCATTTCAGAGTGAAAATGGAACCTACGTGCAGAAGTGATGAACACACATTGCATTTCAGCATGAAACGGTACTAAAAAATGAAATATTTTGACAGTCAAACAGCTGGCTTCATTAACACTGGCACCTTTCTTGTGTCATATGCAATTATTCCGTCATTTCATGTTGTAGCACTCAAAACAGGCCTACGTTAGGACACAAACAGGTAAGAGGCTAAATAAAACACGGTAGTATTTCCAGTACAGTGCAAATTTCAGTTTCTAGCTAATTCAAGCTACCAAATCTTGGCAAATCAGTACATTTCCTATCTTCACAAGAGTATTCTGCCAATAGCAAATACAGATACTTTTAATAAAGAGATGAAGTCTCAACAGAAATTCTCAGCAAGGATTCAGAGTTGGGTGCACTTGTGCTACCAGCACCACTAGCATCATGGCAGCAGTATATTTAGTTTATTCACACTGCAATACAAAAGTACTGAGATTAAAGAAAGAAACTGCAGTTAGAAAACTTTTTCTCCTTACCAGTACATTTAATGAGCATCAGTGACAAATACACTCTCTATTTTTCCCTTTGCTTTCTGATCAAATGCCAAAGATGTGACAGATGTGAGATACCTGTAGGGGCTCCCAAACTGCAATGGAGTTCTACCACAATCTATCTCAAAGTGGTATCCAAACACTGCCTCAGCTGCCTAACATCTTATTCCCCAGCATAAGCATAGCAAAGCACAGAGCCAGGAGCTGCTGTTGCCGACAACAATAACATCTTTGCAAATTTAATTCAGGAAAAGCAATTTTCCAGCGTGAGACTGGAAGTTACAGGCTCCTGAAGTTTAATTCCAGGCTAAAAAGGATTCTCTGAGCATCCTCAGGTATATCACTGTCTTTCATCTCTATCATACACACACTTCACTTTTCTCACAATTTCATCCCAGCATACCATTTACAAATAGCCACAAAGTGAAATTTCATACAAAATCCAAACATTTTTACAATAATGAGCATTATGCTCTTTTTTTTTTTTTTTTCCCCTTGTACAACACTTGTTTCTAAGGATTCAGAAGAGCTGCATGCCATGCCATGCAGTGTTACAAAAAGCAATTATTAAAGTGAACAAAATACAGGAGTCAAACATTAGGAAAGCTTTTACATATTTAAGAAAATCAGGCAGTGCTTACAGCGAGGAGAAATAAAAGCCCATGAAACCCACCTTTTTTCCCCATTTAAGCAGGCTAAATGCTAACAACCAGTGATAGTGGTAAAGAATACCTTCAAATTTTTGGCATTTGCTGGGAATATTTTAACTCTGAAACTTGTGAGATACAGAGGAAAATTAAAACAGCGTTGAAGTTAGGATAATTGGAAGCAGAGGTGAAGACACTGTGTTTGGGAACAAGGGTCTTCCCGCAGGGAAATTCTGCTACAACTTGGTCTGTTTCAGAGGCCAAACATTTTTCTCTGGAGAAATTATTTTTATGAGCCACCAATGATTCATCCTTGGCAGAGTGATTCAACTTTAGCTGGCAAAGCTGAACTCTAGCAAGAGGAGGAATATCGCCCTAGTCCTTCTGTTGTTTTGATGACAGCATTGAGTAACTTCTTGTTAGTGAGTCCCCTCTAGAGTATCACTGGATTCAAGGAAAGCTATGAAAACAATTTACCAAGGACAGACACACTAATGCTGGCAATAAGAAGCTCATTAAGGAGAGAAGCTATTGTCATTAGACAGGTATTCCTACTGCTAGGATTTTCCGCAGCACAAAGCTCCTACTCACTCTCCTCAGGGGTAGTTAACTTCTGGAAACAAAACGTGCTTGGATGGGAGAGACTTCTTGGAAAGATGCAGTTTTTACAACTCAGTTAAAAGCTGGAAGTCTTACATGTGCAAAAAAGGCTTAGAAAGACCATGTCATTTTGCCAGTGGGATGCCTAGCAGCAAACGTTTGCTGTAAAAGTCATTACCTGAGTCAGTCTTTCATTGGCTGCGTCACCACTCCAGAGAAATGAGATAAACTAATACCATTGCAGCAGACATTTAACAAATGCACAGTACATTACAGAAATTAACAAACACCTCGGTCACATAACTAGGTGTGTTCTGATTTTGTCAAAAATTATTAAAGGAGATGTGAGGGCATGGTAATCACCTCATTTTTCTTCAACTACATTTATTAAATACAGAAAAGATCCTTTGCAGAGGACTAGAAGCACTAAAGGCAGCATGTCAAAGATAATGACTCTCACTGTTAATCCCTGCGTATCACACTGCATGTTTACCATTTGGTACAATGAGATCCATGTTTCTCTAAGTAAGAATTCATCAACACTAACATAAATTGGCAGAAAGAAGCTAGAAAAGTGAGTCTTATAAATAAGCTCCATAAGCAACATCAAAATTACAGTCTTTTTTTCTCTCATCCAGCTTCCATTCCAAAACACATTCATCACAATTCAGCAATACAGTAATGCTTGTAACCCACATCACAGGTGAAATTTAAAAGCTGCAATCTTCAACCAGAAGATGCATGCCTGAGGACATGTACCGATCACCGCAGCCTTCCTAACCTCAGAGCCACACCTGCCATCCCCTAAGTGTTGGGGACAGAGCTGTGTGATTGGCCTGAAGAGCCCTTTTCACAGTGAGTCTGACACAGCCCGAATTCATCAGGATATCCACATGCCCACTGTGCAGCACCTAATGTGAATACCTCATCTGCGTATTTGTCCAGCTCCATTTGGGTGGATGTTGCCCAAGGGTTCCAGACAAACTTCTAAAATTCAAATTCCACCTGAGCTTCTGCTCTAAGAAAGATCTTTTGGAGGAGTTTGGACATCCGTTGCCTTTTCTACCTCTGCAAGACAGACAAAGACTGAGTTAAGGATTGCAGTCTTTTCCTTCTCTCAGGAAGAAATGCCTACTCATCTCTGTCATACCATGAACCGATGAAAGGGAGATAATCCAAATGATCCATGATCACCTCAGTGCAGACACCGATTAATTCTTAAACTGCTCTGCCAACTCAAAGCACCAAGGGATCTGGCCTCAAAGTCTGTTACACATTTTTCTTTTTTCACTTGAACCTCTACTTTTTCTTACAACTTTCATTTCCATTTTTAAGGGCAACAGCAACAGCAAAAAAAAAATTGAATATGAACTTGAAATTGCATTTCCATTTCACTGTGTTTTATTTTTTGTTGGAAATGGAATTGCTTCCTTCACTAACACTGGCTGAATAGTTAGAAGCATAGATTCATTCCAACATATTCCAACATATAACGTATTGTCAATGAATTCTTTTTTTTAAGCAACACATCATTGAATCATTGATTTAAACAAAAAAATAAAAAAGGAAAAAAAAAAAACCCTCCTCCTACCCTTGCTGCATTTAGCACAGCAATCAAAACCACTTTAAAGCCTCTATGAAAGCATCCTTTAGGACAGTAACAGATCAAGTCATTATAAAGTCTAAATATAGCTTTCTATATATAAAAAATTAAACAACTATTATGTACAATTATCAGTAGCACATATTTTCTTACAAATCAATAATTACTTTCAACTCTCAAAATCTCTGTTGAATTGTGTAGTTAATGGGAAAGTTTCTGTTAAGTGGACAATTTAATCTGTGTCAGGACAGCTGGAAGGAGCACCTTTTGGAAGGTGAGAAATTTCAGACCACTGAAACAGAGCCAAACCTGTGCCACACTTAGCAAACATTGCCAAGAGGGATAAGCACTTGCCATTTATTAGCCCACACACCTCATTTACTCTCAGCTAAATTGAAACCACACACTTATTATGCAATAGCTGTTATTTAGCACCTACATTTCAAGCTAGTTTCAAATGTATTTATAGAGGTCCAGTCTTAGGCAAATATTATACTACAAGCTGTTAGTTGATGTGTATTTCTTTATAATTTCTTCCTGCGTGTAAAGGACAGCTCAAACAAGAGAATACGCAGGATGTACCCATGGGCTGATTCAGGCTGAACAGTGAGGTCATTCTTGGTCTTCCTAGAGAAGGAATGGTTCGCAAGCACAAGAGGCCCTCAGTCAACTGATGGGGAATTTATTCCTATTTCATGTTTTACATAGCACTACATATGCCTCAGTTTCATGAAATGAATAGATAATTTTCATGATGTGTAATGGGGGAACTGAGTGCTTTTAGGTTGTCAAAAGATGCTCACACAGAAAGTTGCAGTTCAGTGATAGCAACCTGCCTGCTGCTTTCCACGTGTAGGAATGACGGGCAAGAAAAGACAGGGAAAATGTCCTCATGCCAAGAGAGATCTGGATGGGGTTACAGTGCATCATGCTTGCAAAGCAGAAACAAGCATAACTCTAGGCTTCTGGAGCTGCAATGGACATCCATCTTCTCTAATCAAAAAGGCTGTGCAGCCATTTTCTGCCTCTAAGTGCTAAACGTCTACATTCTTTATCCCTCATGAAGAGTGGCAGAAAAGCCAGGATCCCCAGCCCACCTCCAGAAGGCCTCCATGGTAGTTAAAGCAACCATACACAGCAGGAGACCACCTCCAACACTTTCCTTTAAACTGGCCAGGGTCAAAGTCCTTGCTGAATTGGAGCTAGAGTAGCATATGACAAACTGAGAGGGTTCAGGACTTTTCTAACCCCTTGCCTGGTATTTGCTTTCTCAGCCTACAGGGGGCTGAACTGGGTGAGAAGAAGCTCAAAGCCCTGCAACCTTGGTTGCTGCTCAGCAGAGATCTAGCTGTTGGTGAGCAACAGGTTCCCACTGACCCCATGACGGCAGCCTGAACACAAATGAAAAACAACAACAGAAAACAGGCTCCTAAGTGAGTTTGCATCAAACCTTTTCAAGAAGCTTCTTTCACAAAGGGTTTAAAAATCAATATAGCAGAGCTCTTGCTGTAATTACTCATTGATAGGTCATGACAGAAGTACAGGCTGCAATGGGAAGAGAGGCAAAAGGCCAAATTTATGTTTGACATAAGCAAAGAGGTCACACAGAGGACAGCAGCAACCATAGCATCTTCTTACCTCTCTGAATCCAACCCATAAAATCGAAGATCATCGCTGCTAACCACTCAGATGAGGCCATGGTGAGATTTAGGAATCTAAATTCTTCTATAAAGATGAAGAAAATGTAAAAGGCACTATTTACTCGCTTGGAGGTATAGCTACTCTATTAAATAATAGTCACAGCCTAAATGGGATGTTTTCAAATAATCCAAAAGGAGTTTTTTTATTATGAAGTGCTTGCCTGTGTTCCACTTTCTGATACAACTAAATTACAACCGAGGATGGTCTCCACTTACACAGCCACCCCTCTCCTTTGTCAGACATACAATCAATCCCTCTAGCCATCACTCCAACAGTCAGTCAGACAGTCAGTGCTAGAAACATCTTCATTTCCTTTTACTTCAGCAGACACCTTTAAACAACATTCATAAGCTGTATTAGTGCTGTTACTGTAGTGCAACATCTCTCTACATTGGCTGGCATAAAATTAACTGCCTGTTTAGCAGTTTACAAACCTTACAGCAGTTGATCTCACATCCCTTTATAACATAGCAAGCAAGAACAGCAGAATATTGCAGCATCAGTCTTCAATGTCATGCAGCTTCTCCATCACCACAGAGACATAAAATTAAATTACTATCTGAAAGATGAAGTAAAACACTAATTTGTCTGACAGTTTCATGAGGCAACTAGAGAAATAACTGCTGCAATCAGCCTTCTAAAATCAGGACAGCACAACTTGCCAAGAGTTAACCTGCTCACACACTGCAGCCTGAGCCTTTCTCTTGCTTAAGGACTGTTTAATTATGTATAACAATGCAATAGCTCCAGCAGGAAAAATTAAAACAGACTCTCACAGCCTAATACAAGGGCATTTGACCAGGAGCCTGCAAGGCTGTGGACCAACATCTCCCATGTTCAGGTGGGCATCTTAAGACCTGGGGTGGGAATTTCACCACTTCCTGAGAAAAATCAGAAAACTCTGAATGGTCTCAGTTACACTCTGAAGTCAAGCTTGAGAACAGATTTCATATGAAACAGGATTATCTGCTCCTGATTGTCTCATAAAGTGCTTTAAAAGTGCTCCAGTGCTTCTGAAGTACCAAAGAGAGCATGCAAAGCATACTCAGAGTGATATTTTTCACTTGCACAGAAACAATGAAGACCCTTAGCTTAAAACTGATTTTCATGGGGGAATAAAAGCCCTCAGAGCCCTTAGTCTAGGGTGCTTCGTGGAATCCCTCATCAGCAGCAGTTTGTCCTCAGCACACAATCATTGAGAATACTTGCCTAAACAATCATGCCTTTGAATGTGAGGTTCTCTGCCAAAAACACTAAAATGATTTTTTCACTGTTTTCTTTAACCAGGCAAAATTTAGTTAAAGCAAGATATTAAGATTTCTATGAGTTAACAGAAACAAAAAAGAAGTGATGTGGTGGTGCAATGTGATAATGGGGAAAAATCAACACTATAGTGAAAGCAAAATAGGTGTATTAAAAAGTTGATCTTCCTGTATCCCTTTTACCACCTACCAGCAAAAAAGCCACGCAGCTCTAGATGAAGTCACACTTTTTTCCACCCTTCCTACCCATCACATTAAATTGCACGGAGAGAGGAAGCAGCTACTATTTTGTTTCATGAGCCCTCTGGAAAAGCAAGATAGATTTCTCAAGCAACAGGAACTCTTCAAGTCTCTTTCATATCTTTTATCTCTCAAACACATGCGTTGAGGGAGCCCGCCCTCCCCCTTTTTAAGCCCAAGTACTCTTTTAGAAATCATGAAGATAGGGCTGTCAAGCAGCAGATCCCAGAAGCCCAGAGTTTAACAACACGAAGCTCTTCAGCAAAGCCTGAGAACTTCCCTGTTCCTATTTTCTGTGACTTCAGGTAACACTGTTGCAGGCAGAAGACACACACTGCGGAGCTTGGAGAGACCTTCACCATGCTGCATTGACCCTGTAACAAGAGCTGCATTTTCCAAATTCTGCTCACTGCAGGGATTCTATTAAAAATTAAAGCAGAAATATAAAATGCTGCACAAGAACAAGTGTAAAGATTATGGGAATAGAGCACATGAGGACGTTTAGTGTTATTTTTTAATAATCATTATTTAAACTCCAAAAAACAAGCTACCAAAATGCTTGAATGGGCTGTCCATACTGCACTACAGCTGCACCCTGTTCTGCTTTTAGAGCCCCACATAGGGCATCCAGCAACAGCATGAAGCTGCTGTCTCCCAGACACACTCATTTCCACTGCACTTTTCATCTTCCAAACACCCAAGCAGTGTAGGTTGCCTACATTTATAGTAGTGTCAGAGGGCGGTGACACACTGGAACAGGTTGCCCAAGGAGGTTGTATATGCTCCGTCCCTGGGGGCATTCAAAACCAGGCTGGATGTGGCTCTTGGCAGCCTGGTCTGGTGGTTGGCAACCCTGCACATAGCAGGGGGGTTGAAACTAGATGATCTTTGTGGTCCTTTTCAACCCTGGCCATTTTATGATTCACTCTATGATTATAGAACAAACAAACAAAAAATGAAGTAATCAGAGCAATACGCATAAAAAAATATTGGATTTACAGCTGGGTTCCATTTGAGGCTCACCATAGACTAGAAACAATGGCACCAGATCACATCTTACCTGCAGCCACTGAGTCTCACCTCAGCTGAAAGCTGCTGCTACTGCCCATGGGAAGTTCACGTGGCAGAGCACAGCCATGCTCACACTAACAGGTTCTCATGGCCTGTGATAACCACACCTAATCCCTAGCTAGAGAACAGGCAGAGAGCTCTGGGAAATAAATTTCAGGCCAAGTTACCTCTGCCCTGATAAATCAGGCAGTGCAGAGAAAGGCCCGCCAAGACTGGCCAGTGCCACAGTCAGACAAATGCCACACTCCAGGGATTCAGAAGTACATTCTGCTATAGCCCAAAAAATAGGAATGCCCTTTATTCTGAGTACAACACACTTCTGGGTGTGTTATTAAATACCAGTAAGTCCCATTTTTCTCTGGTGTAGAAGTCAAAAATGCAGTTTTGTGTTGTTACCTAAGAACACAACTATGTTTCCTGCAATACAAATACACTTCTACGCTTGTTTCATCTCTTCTTGTATTCAGATTTGTATCTGAGAGTTCAAGAGGTCAGCTCTGGAGGGTACTGGTAAGTCACTGCTCACTCTTACTCCTGTTCACATCATAGCACGCCTGAGCATTCCTTTCTAAGGGCCTGGCTCTCACAACAATGTGTGCTGTGGTGACTCAGTAAGAGAGCAAATGGTGAGATAAATAACACATTAATAACCCAATAGCTAATATATCTCACTGCATTTTACATTTGCTCTAAGGGGTAGGGAGACAGAAAGAGAACAGGTGAAATCACCTTCTGAAGATGTCTCAGCTGGTCAGCGGCATAGCCACGAATAATAACAAGTTAAGCCTACTGACTCCTTCGAGCTCTCATTTCCAGCAACCATGCCTGTGCATAATAAGCACTGCTGTGAGCTCTCTTCTTTGTCCCCCTCTTCGGAGCTGTCAGTAAATCCAACCAACCTGAAGAGTTCAGGCTAAAGGATAACCATGTTGAGAGTAAAGTGCCTTTGAGCAACAGGCTCATTCTTTCTTTCTGATATGGAAGAGCACTAAAGTGGCTCAGCTCACAAAGGATGGCTGCAGGAGTAATGTACGTCACAACTTCTGGAAAAAAGATGTGAACATAAACAAGGAAGAAAATAAATGGAAAACTGAAATATTTTGGCTAACATCTTCTGTTTTTTTGAAACACAAAAATCTCCTCTTATAAAAACCCTGTCAGAGTGAGAAAGCCCTAACAATCTCAGGTCTTTTCACTGCATTGGCTTACAGGACAAAACATCAAAATTGCGAAAGGCATATTTCTGTAAGCTTAGGCTGGTGTCAGTTTCATCTGTCAGTACATCCATGTAGCCATGTCACTTTCGAAGTCCTACAAACCAAACCCTACAGAGTGTATGAAGTAAAAAAAAAAAACAAAAAAAAAAACCCAGCCTCTCAGAGTGCTACCAGTTCCCACAAACAAGTATGTCCTGTCACAGCTCTGGTAGCTCTCTTCATGATGAACAACAGTCAAAAGGACCTTAAAGGATAGTAGGTAGAACTGGATCAGTTCCCACAGAAGGTCACCACAGCTAGACAAGGACAAAGCAGAAAAAAAGATAAAGATAAATTCAGTGTGGATTATCTGGTCCTGCAGTGCCACAGACAGATGTTTTGTTCCACCTGAAAGAATGGTGGAATGAACACTTCATCACCATGTACAACTATTAGCCAGGGTTGAACGCAGACAAGTACGAAGATGCCTTGAAGTCTGGTATTATTGCACCCTTATCAGAACAGAAGTGCTCCTAACATCTCACTTCTTGTGAGTAGCCAAAGCTCTGCATAAGTATTTTTAAAGTTGTGTAATTGTTATCACTGCAAGAGCATGCCAGTTCCTGGGCAAGCATAAGAAAACGCAGCAAGTTTTTATCTAAAGTTTGGAACTCAAATACTAGATTACAGATAGCGAGTATGGTGAAATGCTTACATGCATTGCTCTCAAACATCCGTGGTACTCACAAGATGATTTACATCATCACAAACATCACAAGATGTTTACTCATTTGCAATACAGGATAAGATGGCAAATCGAGAAAGTTCAGTTTTATTTTAGGCCATCTTCTCAATTCTTCCATCAATATAGGTTGGTCTAAACTGCATTATATGTTCAGGTCTCCACAAAAAACTACTCATCATTGCTTTCCTTCTCTCTCACACAGCACCATTAATACAATCACCTTAGCATGGAATTTTCCCCAGCACGGGAGGAAGCACTTTGCCATAGGCACCATTCTGCTTCCTCTCACAAAACTTGAATTTGCATCCAGTAAAAGCAAAGTAAGTAAAAGCAACAAATAGAATTTAAGCATGTTGACACTGTGAAGTCTTAGCCCTCTTGGTTGCCATTCTCCTTGGGTTTCTATTTCTGGTGGAACTTCCATGTAGACGTACCATGTTGACTGAAGATTAGATTCATCATCTGTATTCTTTTATTGTTATTACTAGCTTTAATATTGTGAAGTCAGAGTTAGACATTATCTAGAAGGGACAGAGGCATAAATTCAGCACTGCTCATATACAGTGACCTGTCTCCTGCTTTTTTAACAGGACTGAGTTATATATAAAATTAAAACATTTTGAAATGTTTTTGTCCCACATTCATGGCTAAGATGACAACCTACAGAAAACACAAACCACACTTGGAACACTGCAGTAGAATCAACGTGCAGTGACAATCCCAAGCCAGTGATAACCATCAATGACACAATTCATCCTGACAAAGCACTGAAACCTACATAGACTTTATGTGCTTCCAGCCCTTCACCACTGCTTTGGTGAGCATAACACAGACAGGCCTGTGCCCAGACAGCCCAATGACCAGCTGGCTCTGAAATGTGTCCCCAGGCCAAAAGCAGCAGAGCCCCTGAGCATCCACCAGAGAAATCCAGCTTTCTTTTGTAAACACAAAAAAACTGCAGCTGAATAGGAAAGGAGAGCATGCAAAGAACATGGTGCAGAGTGTTGAACTTGGCAGCACAGGTGGGTTTGTCCCCACTAACCAATTTGATACTAATTTCATTACAGATTTCCAATATGCCTGTAACAGAACTTCCCCATCTGCTGCACCTGAGTGCTACTGCTCCAAGCTCCAGACTGATGCATAATAAAAAGGGCAATGTCTGCAGCAAGAAAGGATTAAACTTCTACATTTTAGGTATGTATTCATTAATTCTAACAAAACCCCGTTCAAACATTGTAGCAGAGATCAATTTCTAAATAAAGCACAACAGATTTCATTATTTTTCATTTCTAAACACTACCTTATGATAGAAATTTATTTTCTATTTCTGTGTTTCTGCTGTATCAACAATAGCGCTGGTTGTGATTGCAATTAAAAAAAAGAAATGTAAAATAACATTAAGCCCAACAAAAATATAAAACAACCAATGGTAAAATATAAAATGAAATATTCTGGTGTTGTTAAAAAGAAGTATCTTGACACTTTAAAACAAAATTTTCTGAAGAATCAGCCTGTAAGGAAACAAATTCTCAAACCTCCTCTCTATGAGAAATATAATTGCCATCTCTCTGGCCTTCGTGGGACAGCCAGCAACCTTCAGGTGTCCCCACAGAGAAACATGTCAGTACATCTACCTCCAGGGAAAGCAGAAAACAAAACTGATCTTCCATTTTTAAATACAACATTCAGTAAATAAACATCAGATTAATATTAAATGCCCCAAGTCTATAAACAATAAGATGTTCTACTATTCAAAATAACAGAAATCAGTGGAAGTGTCATGCCAATAAGAGGTAACGATAGCTTTCAAGCAAAACATTCTTGGCTGCCTTGAAGTCAATATGTTTTTATCCAGATTCAATTAACCAGAGTGTCAGAGCTAAGAAGAACAAAGAACGTGTTGGATTGAAAGGCTCAAAGGTGGTTGATTCAATCTGTAGCTGCTGAATTCCTCTTTTAAACAAAGCTCCCCAGGTCTAGGGAACTGTACTCAGTAACAAATTGGGATTCATAAAAATATTTGAGCACCAAGATAACATCAACAATTTCATTAACAACATTTGAATAGTGTGATTTTTGTAAATAGAACACTTCATTAATCCATTCCCAACAAAAAGTGCTTCACATTTTTTTATAGGCATGTCTGAAAAAAATGCTTCTTGAGCTCAGTCTTATTTATGAAATGAAATTTTAAAAAATGGCTTTATGTTCAGCTGAAATAAATAAGTAAATGAATAGGGTTTTTTAAACGACTAAGCAGGACAAAGGAAAAGAAAAAATGTCTTCAAACACCGAACTGTTCTCCTTAGAGATCAAATGGAGGGATGAAGGGACAGTATTCAAGGAGAACTGATGATCTGACTTTATGAGCCAGGCTTCAGTGCTTCAGGTGCTTGTGGGCAGACAAGCCCAAAGCACTGACATCAAATAGCAGGCACGGCACACTGCAGTAGGCAGACATAACGAGGTATAAATAATATCTACTCTGCAGATAATACAACACCTTAAGTATTTGACAGTCTGTAAAATAAAGAGGAGGAAGAAAAGTAGGAACAATAGTTCATCCCTTTTGAAGTAGGAGGAAAAATAGTTCCTCATAGTGACCTCAGCACATATTCAACATTAACTGTGAGCAACAGTACATCATTTGGGAAGTGACTACAAGAAACTGCAAAGCAATACCCAGTGCCTCTGAAGTACACTGTCACAAAGAGGAAAACTGTGTGGTTCTAAATGAGTGCTAAAAAAAGAAAACCTGAAATAACAACAAATTCTTCTGTCTTAGATAAAAATCTGTGCATTTCAGGTGTGCAGGCAGTTATAGCTTTTACACTGCTCCTCTGGACAGTGCAAGGAAAGAAAGGATTACTGTCCATCTCAACAGCCCAAGGTAAGATGGTGCCAGCCTGTCAAAGGCAAATAATGGATAAAAATATCTTCTCAGGATGTTACAGGCATCCTATACAGCAACACAAATAAGCCAAGAAACATACTGTATTGCATATATATGCAATATATATATATATGAATATATATGGTCTGGTTGTACTTAGAGATGTGTACACATCAGAGATCTTCATAGAATCATTTGAGTTGGAAGGGGCCCTTAAAGGCCATCTGGTCCAAGTCCCCTGTAAAGAGCAAGCACAGCCACAGTTGGATCAGGGTTCTCAGAGCCCATCCATCCTGACCTTGACTGACTTCAAGGATGGGGCATCCACCAAATCTCTGATCAAAGATGGAACTGTTTCCATTCTTGCCAAGCTCATCCATACACTGGTGAAGTGTAGAAAGGGAAATGTAACATATAAAATATCTGGGCAGATTGTAGCTCTGCAAAACATGTTCTTCAGAAATCCGCTAACAAGGAAAACCACTTCTGAATAAAACAAATAGTGTTAACTTTGTAGCAATCAAAAACATCCAAGACCAAATCTTGCTCACACAGGGAAGTTAGCCTACATCTGGAGCATAAGTAAATCGTTCAGCTTACTAAGCATGACTACCCCAACCTCCTGAGGTTACCTGGAGGCCAACAGACCCCAGCAGTACAACTTTAGAGTTATGAAGAAACCACAAGTTTCCTCTTTCTGAATTAGGGACAGCTTTGTGTCAGATGCCAGTCACCCAAGGATGACCCACAAGCACTGCCCAGCAGCCAGAGCCCCTCAACCCAGAATCTGGCCAAGGGCCTGGCCAGCTTGACAGAGAGCATCGCACTTCTGCAGCAGATCTCTCCCATGCTTGGGAGCAACCTGTCCTCACCCTAATCTCCAGAAAAAAAAAGCCATGTGTTTCAGGTAAGTATGCTGCCCCCCATAGTAATACAAATAGGAGCCACAAAAACAAACAAGCAAACAAACAAACAAACAAACAAAAAACACTAATAAAAAGTTGCTGAAATAAAAGCATATAAGTAAGACACTTATCGTTAATACTATCTGAAATACATTTTTCTTTTGGTAATTAAGAAGCCTCTTCAGAAGAGGGATATAATACCTGATGAGTAAAGCCACTGCCAACAAATGACACACTGGTGCTGATTGCTGACATTAGTGTATTACAGACAAAAAGCTAGAAAAAAAATATCTAGAGTATCAAATAATTTTACGTATGGAAATCTCATACTTCAAGATCATTGCCTTCCAGTGTTTTCATTTCACACCTGTGCTTTGTATAAAGTAGAAAAAAGAAGCTCAAGAATAGTTTAAGAATTGATCTACCTAGGAAAAGTCCAGAAAAGTGGTTCTCAAATGTCCATGCTTTTAGTGTGGTATAAGATTGCTAACATAACATCTTTGCCTAAAATAAGTTAATCGAGTTGGCAGGTGGATTGTGTGAAACTATAGAACAGGAACTTGCTCTCCAGCTTGGGCAAAATCATACTTCTATGATTATGCTTCTGCACTTAAAATTTTCAGCACTCAGGTTTCTTATATCTTCACTACACTTTCACTATGAAGTCCTCTGTTGTTTTTTTGGTTTTTTGTTTTTGTTTTTTTAATCAGCCTTAATGTTGTGAAGAATTAAGAGGTTTTCCTTGGAACTATTCTCTCAGAGTTGAGAGAAAGCTGATGGAAGCATTTCTGGTGAAGACAGTGGGCTGTACAGTACTCTACAAGACTACACACACCTCTGCTTGCTACTATTTCACATATCAAACTGAGATCAGCGCTCACAGAATCATAGGGGTTGGAAGGTACCTCTAGAGATCTAGTCCAACTCCCCGCTAAAGCAGGTTCCCTACAGTAGTAGGTCACCCAAAAAAGCAGATTCCAACTCTGCTCTGTAAAAGTTGAGGTCAGAATTTAGCTTTTCTAATCTGTATGCATGCACTGGAGTCTTATCCTAAGAAATGTGAGTGTGACTCCCTTCTCTCTGCTGCTTAAACTGGCAAGCAGATTCCTCATCAAGTATGTCTGCACAGACTATACAAAGGATAGCTCAAGCAGCAGCCCCATAGTATTGTAACCCAAGGCACTGACCAAACAGTTTGGATCCTGGGAAACACTCATTTACGGTGCCACTCTCCATGGGCCAAACAAGGAGAGAACACACAGACAAAAAAAAAAAAGGGGGGGGGGGGGGACGACACCTTTTCAAATGAGCAAGTAGTGCAAAGATTAGACATTGTAGCACACCACAACAACTCTGGAACTTCTTCAGACTCCTCGTGTTCATGCTGTATTTCCACCACAAGAGTTTTAATTATCAGAAGTTAATCACATCCCCAAGGCATTACCAGGCAGCCGGCAGTGGTGAATGCCTCCAATCCCTCTGAGTATAATTATTCCATAACCACTAAACTTCAGGTTACCTGATTGCCATTACTGAAAATTTTATTCTCTCCCTTTCTCAACCCAAATTTTTTAAAATTAAATACGTCTCTGGCCTACTTTATACAATCCCCATCCTTTCCCTGTAAACTCAGTGTAAGACTTTGCTCTTTTAAAACTTCATAGCACACACAGCACAATGCAGACTACTAGAGGCACTAATTCCAAAGGCAGCACACTGGTTTTGAACTGAGCTTTATTCCTTGCTTGATTCAGGAAGGATTATGATCATCAGCCTCACAGTGAATGGTTTCCAGAAGACTTGGTGGTGGTGGTGGTGAAAACATCTGGTTTCTTACAGCACACTACCTTTCTGGTGGGAGGGACTTTTTGATGTTATGACCTGTTCCCCTCAAGTTGCTATGGTACACATTAAGATTAAACTACACAGATCAGCATGGATTTTTATTTTTTTAATTATTAAGTCCTCCATGCTTTGTTCATCTCCAACCTCAAAATCCTGAGGGAAGAATCGCCAATAAACCTGCAAGCAAAAGAAGGGTCTCAGAGAATAGACCTTGCATGAAAGTGATCAGATAGACTGGGAGCACAATTTTCAAAAATACAAGAGAAAGAAACCCTCCTTTCCTCAGCCAGCCCGCAGGCAAAACAACTTTCCCACATCACACGCAAAGGCCTTTTTATGGGAGCAACCATGACAAACTCAGAACTTTCAGAGCAGGGCATTGCTGACACCATTTCTAAGTCTTCTAATTACCTGTCTATGCAGCTCTGGCAAAAACCTATAAAGCAAAAAACTACAACTGCACAGTTCCCATGTCCACACAGTAGAGAAACAACCAGATTTAAGCTTAGCAGGCTTGGCATCAGAAAGCACTTGGACTCCAGAAAAGGAGAATGAAGTACATGATAGAAATTTTGGAATATGCTAAAAATATAATTCTTCCTCTTAAAGTTTAAAGATTTCAGAAATTGCTAATATTTCAATTTTTTTTCCCTGATGATCAGGCCTGAGGTCCTTACGCATTTCTTCTTCACAGAATTTCCACAGGAGGTAAGGGCAAAGAATTCATAATGAAAGCAAAGTAGTGAACTAAAAGGGGAAATAGTGTACTTCTGAGTCTACTTGCTCAGCAAGAACCTGGACAAAATCCTGCTGAACTTTGGCTGAAGCAATCAAAATAATCAATATAATTGTAAAATACCATTAAATGTTAAGCATCGTAGCCAAATCTTATGGTAGCCAACATACCCATCACCTGATATTGCACTCCAATGTTTCTGTTTAAAGCACAGTTTTGGACTCTAAACGAAAGCTTTCCCTTGCATGATTCAGCAATTGACAACTTAAACTCTACTGTCCAAACAGCTGACGACAGACTCCAGCTAGCAAGTTGCTACAGCACACTGATTCATCCAGTGTATTTTATGTGATATACCAAATGGATGGTTGCAAATTCTATTTTTATTTGAATTTATCAACTTGAAGGCAGTTAACTGAAGGCTAAGGAGCTCTGAGTATTCAGAACCTTAGGAATTCTGATTTACGGAATTGACACTCAATAGTTTTCGTTCCAAACAAATTGAGACATCAAATCATTTAGAATCTGTACAGGTTAACTAAGCAAAATCTTAGGGCTCCAGACCTTTAGAGTAGTGTTTTAAAATTATGGCTATTGGACAAAGCTTTCAGAACATCTCCACTCTACTGCTGGTTTGAGTTGCCATCCAAAGCATTTAGAGTAAGCACTGCAGCTCAGACACCAAAATCTCCAAAAAGAACTGAAGCAGGATGAGGAGGAAACTTGTGGGGAAGGTTATTTGCCTGCAATGATTCTCCTGAGGTAACTCAGAATCATTAGATAGAAGCAAATAATAAAAAAACCCACAACATTCTGTGTGTAATTCTTTTTTTCTTTAAGGTATAGGAAATCTCCTACAGATATCCTAGAAGACGATTTCATATAAACTGGGACAACAGAAGCAAAGACATCATTGTTTCAAAACTAATGAATAGATCCATGCAATGTGTACTATGAAGCAGAAATCATTAGTAAGCTATGTTAAAGTCTGGAAAGGAATCTACTTTTCCTTTTAAAAAGTCCTTCCATTCTCTGTTCTCTGGTGACTTCTAGATGCAATTCCATAAGCATTAAAAAGAAATAGCAATCTTCCTGATAACAGAAACATTTCCTTTTAAGATTAATTACAAAATCACAGGGAAGTGCCCAAGTTCACTAACTCAAGTCCATACCAAAGTAAGGTTATTGTTGTTTCATGTATTGACTAAAACACAATGGGGAGGGTGCAGTTTTAGCTAATTAAACACCAGCCCAATATTCCAGAATAGCAGCACTGATGGTCTTCCAAATCTCGAAAAATGAAGGCCTTATCTTTCAAATTCCTTCAGCTCCTACTGCCTTCTGAGTACCACTCTGTAAGTCTGAAAACAGTACTTCATCAGTTTTTTCTTGTCTGATTTAGTTATTTGACACTGTTTCTTTCTCACTTAAATGGAGCAGGAATGAAGACAGGCAATCTGGACAGAAACAGCTCAACGCATTGGTAAAAATAAATGGTTTGATGCATCTATATATACAACCTTCAAGCTCCATGTAATTGCTTTGAATCTGGTACTGATGAGGTAAATTAAGAAGTACTGCTGAAATTATTTGATGTTCATCAAGCTGATCCGAACCGCTTGATTTGGGGAGGGGAAAATATCCTCCTGCTAGTGGGAGAAATTTGTAATACCATACCTGCCATCAGAATTGATCTCTCCATGTTGTATGGAGAGCAACGGACAGGAAAGAAATAGGGATTTTAGCCCATCTATTGTAAACCATACACAAACGTGGAGAGAGAGCAAGAGAGCTTGCATAAATTTGCCCAGAAGACTTTGAAATTTCAGCCAATACTTCAATCATAGTAGGAACTTCAACAAGTATTTCATTACTTTGAGGGGGAAACAAAGTTTAAAAAAAAACAAACACAGCAAGAAGCTGTTGGAACCTAGCATCATCTCCTCCTCCTACATGTACACCTCAATATGGATCAGGCCCAGTCTGAACTGCCAGGGAAACATTCATTTCTTCTAGGGAACAAGTGCTCATTTAGGAATATGAAGTGTTGACCACTTCATATATTCTGGCCGCTGAAGAGCAAGGACTCATCAAGTAAAAATATTTAGTACCTGGTAATCATATGGGTTTCTGCTAAGCTTCAGGAAGAATGATGAAGAAGAAACAGCTGTAGAGGTAAGCTCCACAAGCCAAAAGGCTGCTTGAGAAGTACAGTAAGCTAATTTCAGCAAGCTGCAACCATTTGCTCCCCTGGCTTTAAAGCACAGTTCCACCTTACTGACTCAGACTGCAAACTCACTGAAATATTCAGATCCTTGTCTCCAGTGAGCGGCAGATAGATAGGCAAGACATCTGTGTTTTAAGTTTATGCAACAGAAAATATAAGCTTCTTTATTCATTTGGATCTCAGTTACTTTTCTACGTGATATCTAGTTCCAAAGGAATATAGGTATTTCTTGCTTAGCCTTAGAAACCATATTTACATGATAACTTGTATGTGCATCTCAATAAATCCAAAATATTGTTGCCTATCAGGATGTAAATGCTACTCTGATTTTACAAGACAGCTGTAACTTTAAGCCCCTTCCCTCAGGATGGGATCCTACTTTACCCAGTGCAAAAGCAGGACTTAGCTCAAGTCCCAGGCCATTAGGCTAAGTGCTGTACAGGCAAGGAGAGAAAGGATGCTTCTCTTCTAAAGAATGGATAGAAAATATGCACAGAAAATGCTAGAGGGGATGTAGCAATGCTAACAGACTGCTGTAGAGCTGGGTTGTGATTTTATTTATTTATTTATTTATTTTAAAGAAAAGCTTTAGTAGTTAAAGCTTTTAACCTAAGCTAGAGAAAAAGAACTATGAAAGGAAGGAAAATGAAGGAAAGTGCCCAGAGATGAGGAACCGTAGGAGGAGAAATCTTCAGGTACATACAGCAGGGGCTGACTACTTTATCTAATGACAGAGCAGATCAATAGGTTCAAAGCTTGACTGCCTAGATACGAGAAGATACAAATACAAAATTGAATACCTTCAATTTACGTACGCTGATTGATAGTGGTGATTACAGAACAAGAGCTTCCTGCTCTCCCCCAGGTGCTGCTCATGGGGCAGAGGAGACCACCTGGGGAAGGCTTCAGTCAGAATGGGGCACTCACCTGCAACTTATCTGACGCTCATAACACTCGCATAAATGCCATGACCTTAAGTTTGTAGGATTACGTTCTTTAGGCGCAGTAAAGCAACAAGACAATGATTTCACTTTAATTCCAGGATAGTGATTCTACAGGAGCATCTTCATCTCATTTTTGCTATTTTTATGGTGTCTTGGTTTTACTTGGCATCAGAACTGAAGGAAATGTCAAAGGCTTCTAAAAAACAACACGTGAGTTGTTTTCTGACAAACTGTACTAGCAAGGAACAGCCACTGACAGAGAAAGGGAATGATATGGGAAAAGCAGTCCTTTGACATTTTCCACTGAGCAGACTACAATAGACTGAAGTTAAATGAACTGAAGAATGAAAGAAAAATTTAAAAAAAATTCCCACAGAACTGGGATTTTCTGTCTCCATCACAGGCTATTTCTCCTTGTCTTCAAATGATTAGCCCTACCCTATGCACATAGTCATATACTGTATATACATGCATACACATTAATGTTATACTTCCAAAAACGTGAACACCGTATCCTTTACTAATAGAGGGCATTTTTGGTATTGCCTATAGCTAACCATCCCCTGGTTACTCTTTTCAAATGTCTTCTTCCAACTTAGGTTCCTAATATGCTAATGTTCGGAAATATGAGGGTTTGAGCTTGAAGCAATTTAAAAGAAAAAATCCGGCCTAGTCTTCTGCTGTAAAATCATGGAGAGAATTTATACTACTGCTGAATGCATCCACAATGACTCAATGACCAAACACAAAATAGTCTTCTTGCATAAATCCCATTAGGACAATGCCCTGGAATAACACCAGTAGCCATGAGCTCATGCAAAACACACATTACACATGCCCAGAAGGGGCTACAGACTATAATTTCACAGGTCCTTTTGGATGCTTCCAGAAGCACAGCTAGCAAAGCAGGGATGTGCTGAGGGGAACACAGAGGGAATTTTTGGACACGGCCTCTCTCAGAAGAAGATGCACTCCAGGTAGCCCACTCAGTGCAGTGCTGCCCTCCTAGCAAAGATTTCTCCTAACATCTGACCAGTCTTTCCAACCTGTAACTTATGGCCAGATCTCTTTTTTTGTATCATCTAGCACTATTGAGAAGCACTTGCCACTGCTCTCATATCCTCTGCAGACTGCTGTTAGATCTCCAACATCTTCCCCTCTGCCCAATTATCCAAGCCCAGTTCACCTCCTGCAGGACCTCCTGGATCCCAAGCACCTGGATGTGAAGCCCTCCATCACCTGCCCAAGGAGTGTCAGATCTTGGGTTCTAACAGCCATACTGCCAAACTTTGAAACACACAGCTATGCTCTGGTTTCTGCCAAACATGAGCTGTCTTCTCAGTACAAATGGACTTAAGGTTTTTCACTTATCCAAACTCCTTTTAATTCACAGATGACTTCCACAGATAAACAAAGCAAAGCAAACACATGCTTTTTCTTTTCTTTTTTTTTTCTTTTCTTTTTTTTTTCTTTTCTTTTTTTTTTTTCCCCCCCCTTTTTTTTTTTTTTTTTTTATTTACAAGGAAATTATTTAGGACAAAATCCTGATCAAAAGCTCACCGAAGGCAAGGGGAGCATATGCAGCAACTAATTGGTTTTGGATTAAGTCATTAGCAATCTCGAGGACAGCCAAGCCTGAATTTGCATTTTTGTAAGTAAAAGTCCAATTGGTAGCTGGGAGAACTACAAAGTAGAAGCAGTGTGCGTGCTCCAGGGTGTCGTGCTGCCAATACACTTGAGTGAGATCAAACGCATTGCTAAGCACGGCACTAGGGCAGCTTTCAGACTTCAACATCAGCTAGTGACTAAACACTTTATTTTTGTTAATGACAGTAAAGGTCAATCTCAGAATGTGAGCAAAATTCCAGTTTGTGTTATTATGTTTTGATGCATCCAAGTCTTTCTATAGCACCTTCATATGCAGTACACATTCTCAGCTCTCATGTTGTTATTAAGCAGCTTTCACTTTGAATTCTGTACTTACTCAGCTCAGAGCAGCTGCATTTCAGAAGTCTGTGAAATTACATATGGTAACATTTCGAGAAACATTATGGGTATTTATTTCATTTTAATTTGAGCCCGTTAATTAGAAAAAGGCCCTACTGAGGCACATCCAATTCAACAACTTTAGGTTTGATTTTTTAACATTATTATCCGTAAATTACTTTGCTCCAGAATTATAGCAGGCTGAAGCAAGACATTAATTATCTGAGACTGAACTACACACTGAAAGCTACTGTCCACTTTAATTAGTTCAGCACTCCCAAAAAGTCATTAAAATGAAAAAAGAAAACAAAAATGTAGAGGAAACTAAGAATAAGTTCCAAGCTAATTTTTTTTTTTTCCCTCTGTAGATTGATAGTGCAAGTTTGATGTTAGAAGTGCCAGTGCAATCACCAAGAACAAGGCATGCAAACACAGTGCTTTTGCATGAAGAGACCATCTAAGAATATAAATGCATATACACTGTCTTAAAGCTAGGTGACAGGAGAAGTACAGCAGTGTAACTTCTACTCCTCCTGTTGTCTTTGTGCTAACAAACACTGAGCATTGCTACTTCACTGGGCTCCAGAGCATCTGGATGCACAGAAGGGGAAAAGCTCTGCTTTCACACACCTAACTGCTACCTCACAGCAGCTGTCCTGTCATGCACTGCCCATCTGCTGGCCAGAGTAAATGAAGAATGATCTATAGCTTTTTCCTCATTTAAAATTGGCTTTGAAGGACTTGTACTATTATCCTGCCTCCTTGCTTCTCCACAGAACAAGATGTAATTCTCATGTTTCCACAAATTATCATGATGATGTATTTCATGAGGTTTCATTTTAGCTCTGCTCATACTTCCAAAAGGCTCATTTTGTATATCATCTCCTAAATACCAGCGCTGCTGCCTACAGTGTTGTGGTCTTGATATGTCCATCCTGCTCAGAGCTTGGTACGTGCAGTCTGACAAACGCATCAACTTTCTAAGACATAAATATCTTTTTATTTTCCCCTTTCTCTCCTTCTCCCATTGAAGCCTGAAGTTTGCACTGCTCTCACTCTCTCTCTCAAAAAAAAAAAAAAAAAAGATAACTCTGCACAATGCCCAGACGCTGGGAACTCACAACAGCTTCTCATTTGAGGAGGCACTAAGGCAGCTGACTCAGAGAACTGCTATCCAGCAAAGACAGACATGAGTGACAGACACAAAACAGCTTACCGGTAACATCCGGATTGCAAAAACACAAATATTGAAAAACAGTTTCAGAACGTAGCTGAAACAAGCAGATCCACAGAGGCACAGATGAGTTGCTTCAATTCTCTGCTCCACTCTTATAGGCTCAGCAAAGGGAGCCGTCCTGACACTCTGTGTTGCAGGGCCTGCTCTTTACCTGACAGATTTAATGCTGACAACTGTTTCCCTGTTAAGAACCAGTACCTTTAGGAAGCTGTTCATCAGACTGCCATCTATCCTATGCGTTCTCAAATCAAGAAAAAAAACAGCAATTTTTTCTTTTGTCTCTTTATTTGTGTGTTGTTCTTTAGTCTGATAGGAAAAAGAACAAATTAAAACTCTACAGAAAGTCATTAAAGTAAAAACAACAACAGATTTTGTCATCCAGCTCCTTATACAAACAGCACATCTTGGACAATCCCATAGGAGCAGTAACCACTTGGGATTTTCAATATCTTTAAACATCTTACTTTTAAGAATTTTGAGAGTGCTTTAAGCAATTATATCATTCCCCTTCCTACCCTCCCCCCCGCCCCCCCCCGCAAAAGAAAGATGCATAAATTGAGGTCACTGTATCCCGAATGATTAAACCAGAGTAATCTAATATTCATACTTTCCCTGGAGTACATCTCTTGGTTTTCAAGTGCCATCTTGAGACTTCTTGGCAGTGAGGAAGACTACGAAGTGCAGCTGAGCAGTTCTCTCGCCCGAACTGCTCTCAAGGCAGCATTTTGAAACAGGAAGAGACAGGACTCAGGAGAACATATAAATATCTTATAAGGTGCTGGAACACGCAGTAATTAATTTTTCAGCAAGGAGAAGCAGGTTTTATTTCAACAATGTGTAAAAAAAATTTGAATTTCACATGCACTGCTTTGCTACTCATGCTCTGACCCAAAATAAGAACAGGAATGGAAGAATCATAATTAAGGAACCCGCCTAAAACAGGCCAAGAGCCGCCATTTTACTTAACCTGATTTCTACCACAGAAGATGAAGTTATGTTTCCATTACAGAACAGTGCAGGAAATTTAGTTTTCTTTCTGTAAGAAACTAAGAAATTTAGAGGACTCTTTAATTAGGACAAGAGGTGAGCAAAACGTCTCAAGAGCTTTATCTGCTTCAGTGAAAAAGTGCTTCCCTCATTCTGGAGCCTGGGGCAGGTGGAACAGAGCATAAAAGCATTATAAACAGGAATGGCCAACTTTTATGGGCACCACTATCTTAAAAGCTACGGTGAGCCAGATTCAGCACAGTCTGACAGAGAAAAAGTGGTCCTCCTTCTACTTCATCCTGAGGATCAGTTCTGCCAGAGGTTCTCCCCACATAATTTTAACCCATCTCTCTTCAACATGTGGTTCTTCCACCAGGCTAGGTCACTTGTCCTGCTTCAAGCTCTTCCTCTCAATAAACAACTAGTGACATCCTTGATTAGCTCCCTTGTTAGCTGACCTGCAACACCTAACAAGATACGGAGGATAGCCTAAAGAAGGCACATAAATCGTCTGCCGCACATATCCATTTCCAGTCAGTAAGCTGCAGAAAAGCGAATGTGTTTCTTGTGATGTTTCTGGAAAAATCATCCTAAATCAAGAAGTCAACATTTCTGAATATAATGCTATAATAACCCTAAACCTTGATCTAAATGCAGATAAGAAAAAAATTCTACACTGTGCCCATGGACCCATAGTAAGAACAGTAAACAAAATCATTTTTGTAAAATAAATTGAAAAGTTTGACATACAGTTTATTCTACAAAATCAGAAGGGATGTGAAAAGAAAAGGTCATGGAAAGAAGGAGAAAAGACAATGAAAGTCAGTTTCATGTCACAGCTGGACTCCTGAGATATCACAAGCTTGGGTTCAAATACCTGCCCCTCAATGAGGTAGCAAAAGAATTCAAATCAAAGCACTGTGAAGGGTGAGTGCATTGCAATACTTGAGCTACTATAGGTCCCCATCTCCAGATTTGATAAAAACACTACAAAAAAAAAAAAAAAAAAACACACGATCCAAAAAAATCCTTATTGATAACTCAAACACAAAGTTTCTTTAAATAACACAATTCTCATCCTGATAAGCCCAAACAAATGTACCTCACAGCATTTAGTTCCCCTATGAATTATAGAGCTGTTTTATAATGACTAGAGTATTTGTTCAGCTGTTTTCAAACTTACTAACCTAACAACAAACAACAACTGCTATTAAATATTTAAGATATTTCTTTCAAAAGTCTCATCCTTAGGAACCCAGGAAGGCAAGAGATTTCCATTTGGCACAAGTTTTATCAGCAATACTTCAAGTTTCGTACACTAAGCATTCCATGGAGGCAAAAACATTTCTTGGATCAGACCCCAGCATTAGTAATGAATGCCCAAAATATAAGGCAGAGATTTTTGAGAGGAAAAAACTCCTTAGTATAGACTCTAAGGTCACTGGGTTACCAAAGGCAGTGGAACACTCAATGCTCTGAAACATCCACCATCACCTCACTGCTCTGAGCAGTTAAGAGCTGTTTGCTTTGGGCACTAGAAAAGCCCTTTTCCAGCAATCAGCCATCCCCTTGATGAATCATTTGTTACCATACCCACCAACTTCTTCACTTTGTTCAGCCCACCTCAGCCGTGTGCTGGTCAAGGCCCAGAAAAGGGTATTCAGCACACTGTCAAGAAAGATGGTTCTTTCTCATGAAATGGATAATGAATATAACAAAATAATCAACAAATTGCAAATACATTTTAGAAATTTATTTGCCAAGGATGATTCAGGTCCACTCCTGAGACAGCTTGAGGAGTATTGCAATGCCATCAGACCTCTGTAAAACCACAGCAACTCTACCTAAAAATAATTTCAGTTTTTAAGCAGTTCTGCCAAAACAGAAATATCGATCAGTAAACTTCAGTCATGGGAGTAGAACTGTTGTTGGCCTTCATTTCACACCCAGGGCAAAAGCCCTTCCTTTCAATGTAATTTACTTGCCTACAAGAGCCTATGCAGGAAGTGTCCCTTCCAAACCCATAGTGGGGTTATTGGTGTTTTTTCCATTGTCTTTGTTTTAAGCAGCAGCAGCGCCCTCAATACTTCATGAAGCTCTGACTCTGTGGATGGCAACAGAAGAGACAACCTGTGGTTTCCTGAGCATTTTACATGCACCCTTCAGTCTCAAACTAGAGCTGAGTTTTGACCTTTCTCAGGGCTTTCCTCAAGTTTCACTAAAGTCAAATTGGAAGGTCTCTCAAGATCTGAGTGTGATTTTATCTAAATTGCTGAGTACCAGAGAGAGACAACTTCTAACAAGCTCCTTCAGCACCTGGCTCTCAAAACGGTGGGTGCCTGGACAAGATAGGGGTTTGCTCTCTGCTCAGACTGCTGCCACCCCATATAATCTGGTCATTTCCCACAGGATAAGACTGTCAGGTTCCACGGATATGAACACCATGACCACCAGAGCCTACAAGCAGGTCACAAGCTGTCTTTGTTTCCTTGTGCTTTGGAGACAAGTCTATGAGTGAGATGTAAGCCTAGAAGATAAAGCAGCCTCTTTATCTTACAACCTCTCAGACAGATTCCCAGCTTAAGGATTTTACTTCTCCTATCCATGGCTACCTCAGAGAAAGGTGGTAAGCGGCTGCAGTGAGTGAAAAGGACCAGAGAAGAAATGAAGACGCTAGGGAGAAATGAAATAAAATAATAGAGCCAGTTTATCCCTTCCTGCACATTTCAGTAATTCATTTAGAAAGAATTTAATCTCAGCTGCTTGTCCTTGAATGTCTCTGGGGACCTCTCTGCAACCTGATGCATTCAAATGATCTCCCTGGTCACTGAGTCTTGCATCACAGTCAGTAAAGCGAAGCAGCCTCCCCACAAATTACACAACACTGGCAGCCAGCCTCAGGGTCAATGAGAGGACCAGGGCCTAAGGGATGCCCACCCTTCACATCCACCAGTTAAACTAGCTATACTACAAGAACAGTAAGACTGACAAAAGAAAGGCCTTTGGGAAAAAGTTCATCAAGAATTTGCCAAGTGGATTAGAGCACATGGCCTCTGTGTGCCTTCACCTCACCTCAGAGGTTTACTCTGTGCCCCATTCTGCGGCCACATGTTTTCAAATAAATCAGGGTTATGCAATGATGGACAACAGGCTACAAATGGAACTTGCATGCAAACCATTAAGTGGAGTCAGATACTGAAGATTCCTTTAAGCACTACTAAATCTTTCTTGCAATTCTAGGTCAGCGGGTGCCTTTTTTTTTTTTTTTTTTAAGGCCAATCTTGAGTCTTACTTCTCTTATCCTTCCAGTTCACTAACCAACTGTCTTCCTGCCTACTTTCAATGCATTTTCCTCCATGTTTCCCTCAAATAGCAAGGAAAGTCAGACACACACACACACACACCTGAAATGAACAACGTAGCATAGACCTCTGTGACAAAACTTTGAAGTTGTCTTAATATTGTACAAGTTTGAGTCAAGGTCTTCCCTACATTCCCTAAAACTCCCAAACATCTCTCAAGTCGGAGGAAATAAGCACTATTGATCCTAAGAGCTGGATCGACAAAATAAACTTTGTTTTTACTGTTGTTAAAGGAATCAGAGATTTCTTGTTCACATGAAGAAAGGAAAAGTTGCTATAATTCCACGCATTTAAAATGTTTTCCAGTCAAAAATACTTTCAGAAAAGTCACTACTGAGGTAGGTAACTTTTCCTGGTAGCAGGACTGAGGGAAAAATCACAAAGACTCCATGTTCCCAAAGAACAGATGCTTTCACTCATACATATTTATAATGTGGGTTTAGCCACTGTTTTTGACAGACAGCTTTCTAGATACAAGCCAATGGCTGAACTAATTCCTCTCACAAACAGCCAGCAGTAGTGCCATTATTGTAGCTGTGTTCTTCAAGGCACGGAAAAAAACATAATTAACAGAACTCCAGTTAATTTCACTATCAAGAACCCAGCAGGGAGCAGTGCAAGCGACAAGAACCCACTGCTGCCAAAAGATTTATGTGACATTCTGTGCAAGTTATTGAATGAGCTAATTTGTACACAGCTACAAGCCCATGTTTAACAAAATTGTGTGGATTTACTGATGGGGAAAGGCATCTAATTACAGCATCAGTGAACAAAATATTCTCTTTGTCCGGGGCACCATCTCCTGCAGTTATGGTCATGCCAACAAGCGGAGGAGAACTGTGCTAGCAAGCACAAAGGCTGTTAAGCCTTCACAGTCCTCCAGTTCTAGGTTTCCTGGCTGAAATCCACAACAAATGCAAGAGATGAGGGGGAAAAAAAAAACAACGATGCTAAATGGTAGCAGAGTCAGAGATTAAAATTCTTAATATGCAGTGGGCTCCAAACCTATTTGCCACAAACGGTGGAAAAAAAATACAACAGAAAATGACTGGTATAGAGTAAGAAAAAAGTGACTCCTCAAGCACTAGATATTCTAAGAAAAAAAAGACGGCGCTTATTTCTAGACTTAAAAAACATAACTGCAGAACCATTTCTAATTAACTACAATCTCACAGAACTGTCATTTTACAAAAAAAAAAAAAAAGTTGATATAACTAAGATGTAACCAAGATTTGTCTCGCTTTCTCTCTCAGTCAGGAGAGAACAATTCATTAGTATGTTCTTGATTAAATTCTTCCTACCATTTCCATTCATTCTACTCTCAGTTAAAGCATTACAAAATATTATGTATTTTGCCACTTCCTGTGTACGTCACAAATACGCATCAATTCAGAATTATCTGTGCCAAATATAATGTCCAAGCATTAAGGGTCAGATAGTATTAATGAGATGTTTTAAAATAAGAAAAAAGAAAACAGCAGACTGGGGAGACAACTATTTAAAAACCTTTGCTCAGCTTCCCCCCCTCAGCAACACGTGTAACTTTCGAGTTAATACACTCAGTGCATTCACGAGAGTACGATTCCCTGTTAAGCAGACTCATGCACTTCAGTGTCCAGCAGTTTGTGGTTAATTTTAGTTTTCTTCCGTTTTGGGAAGGGAGAGGCAAGGAAAAAGGAGATACACGATAAAGGAAAAAAGAATAGGCCTACTTCCCCCTGAACATGGTTCGACAGCTTCTCGTGGGGGGGGGGGAAATCCTTCAAAATGTCTTAGGATGTAAAACTCGAGTTTTTAAATGGAACTTCATTTGCATACTTTTGTGGTCCTGCACACATACTTCTATTTATTGAAATGAATCCTCCCACTCAAACTTCATCTCAGAGCCTTGTGAAAGAAATATGTAATCCTCTGAAATGATATTTTAGTAGTCAGTATAGAAGAAAGGTTTAGCGAAAGTTATATCACACACACAGGAAAGTAGTTTTGTGTGGATTTCATTCACTTCCATTGAAACCTTCTTCTCCTCTGTCTTAATATTATGGCTAAATACTGCTTTTGAAACAGGCAGAAGCTGTCTCCTGAAATGAGCCAGGCTGGGAGCCCTCCTTCACAGCAAAATCTGCTCTACAAGGGGACACCAAAATGACGATATCACCAGTCAGGTTGAGGACACATTGTGCAAAAGCTGGGATTTCTACAGTGCTAAGCACTGCAAGAATCTCAGCAGAACCACAGCTGCCAGAGATACAACAATTGAATATATTTTATGATAGGCAGAGCCCCGAGGGTGGGACACAGACCCCTAACTCCGAGCATCCTGCCACTGGGAGGGGTCCCCCCATCATGTGGGACAGGGTGCTGGGAGCAACACAGGGACCCTCACAGCATAGGGCATACCTGGGGCAGAGCCATGCCCTGTGGGGAGAGGGTGTTGCATCACCCTCATTTGGGGATGTTGGGGGCCCATGGTTTTGTGTGCGAGCACTACTTCAGGGACTCAGCTATAAATGGGTGTTGATGGAACTGTGTTTGAATGTAAGCATTGCACAGGTGTCTAGTACTGTAGTTTATCCACTGTATTGCTGATATTGATCTTCCTGATACAGTTCACTGATTGCTGGCTATGTCTCTAATAAACAAACCACTTTAGTCCCAATTTGATTTAAATTGCCTTAAATGAGTAGTTTTTCCCTGATGAGAACAAAAAGGTCTCAGAACGACACAGAAGAAGGGGAAATGGAAACAAAAAATGTGAGTGTAATAATAAGCTGTAATAAGAGGCCTAGGAGTCCGAGGAAGAAAACAAGGAATATATGTGCCTCCTTGGCATGGCTACAACTATCAAGGCGTAGATTGCTCATGCTGTAGCATTTCATTAGCACCACTGTGATCCTTCCTAATGGCTAACAAGAATTTGCATCCAGCTCAGTGAAAACACAAACAGCACACAACCATGCCACATACACATAGTGAGTGCACTTTAAGATTCTACCTTATGTAACAACCTGGAACTGAAGACAGGCTATATTAAATACAGAACTACATCACGCTAAATTTACACAGTCTTTGGATTTTGATTTTCTTCAAAATAGGAGCCACTCCGTTTGTGTCCTGGTCACAAACAGGATGACAATCTACTGTACTGAAGATGCATTTTCATTTCTGGAGGTTTCTGTTGTAAAAGAGATGACAGCAAAAAACTACTACACTGACTTTCAAACTCTGCAGTCTCTCCAACACTACTTTTTGTTTTGTTCTTAATAAATTAAACAGTTCCCTGGCTAAAATACTGCCGTAGGCAGAAAGAAATCTTATTTAGCATCCTGCCCAAAACAAAGTACAAACAAATAAATCAAACAAAATGAAAATATTCCAAGACTATAACTTAAAAAGCTGACAACAAGAGAAAGATGCTGGAAAGAGGCAGAAGGAAACTTTTACCAAAAATGCAAGGCACTGAATACATGCTACAGCTAGAACAGCATAATCTTACCCTCTAGCTGAACCTTCCCTTTTTATCTGTGTTCTAAAATTGCACTGGTTGCTTTGCTAAAAATACACTTTGAAGTTGTCACAGCTTTTGGTACTGGCTCGTCTTTTTTCTGCCTCTGAGAACAGCTAAAGTAATAGATCACAGTAATTAGACTCTGACGGGCGCAAGAGAATCTGTTTCAGTTATAAAGAGGAGCAGAGAAAGAAAGCTAAATAAATTTAAATAAAACAACTAAAGTAAAATATATGGAGAAAAATACAAGAAATTTAAAAATGGCTACAGGTTTATTACCAAAATCTCTAGTTATAAGACAGGCACAATACACTAGAGCTAAGGCTACCTTTTCCAAGAACAGAGAGACAGAATCACGTGGGTAAAATGCCAACAAGAATTATTTTGCTCAAGCATGAATAGAATAGAGAGATTTCTAAAGCACACGGGATGTACCATAGAATTGTTTGAGTTGGAAGGACCCTTAAAGGCCATCTAGCCCAACTCCCCTGCAATGAACAGGGACACCCACAGCGAGACCTGGGTGCTCAGAGTCCCTCCAGACTGACCTTGAGTGTCACTAGGGACAGGCATCCACCACCTCTCCGGACAACCTGTGCCAGTGCCTCACCGCCCTTACTGTAAAAATCTTCTTCCTTATGCCCAATCTCCCTTCTTTTACTTTGAAATCATTTCCCCTTGTCCTATCACAACAGACTGTGCTAAAGAATCTGACCCCTTATTTCTTATAGCTCTCCTTTAGGTACTTAAAGGCTGCTATCATGCCTCCCTGGAGCATTCTCTTCTCAAGTTGAACAGCCACAGCTCTCTCAGCCTGCTCCCTCAGAGGAAGTGTTCCACCCCCTGGATCATTTTTGTGGCTGTCCTCTGGATGCATTCTAACAGGTCCACATCTCTCCCGTTAAGAGGATTCCACATCTGAATGCAGTATTCCAGGTGAGACCTCGTAAGTGCAGAGTAGAGGGGCAGGATCACCTTCCTTGACCTGCTGGCCACACTTCTTTTGATGCAGCCCAGGATACGGTTTGCTGGGTGCGGGGGGGATTGCTACAACCAAGGCACAAGACCTTGTAATTGGCTTTGTTAAACCTCAGGAAGTTCTCCTGGGCCCAGTGTTCAAGCCTGTCCAGGTCTCTCCGGATGGCATTCAGTCCCTCAGGTGTGTAAACTGCACCACACAGCTCGGCTTGCTGAGGGTGCACTCAATCCCACTGTCACTGATAACGAAGTTAAAGAGCATTAGTCCCAGTACAGACCACTGAGGGACACCACTTGCCACTGATCTCCATCTCCATCCAGATCTCCATCCAGACGTTGAGCCATTGATCACATCTCTCTGGGTACATTCTAGCAACCAGTTCTTTTATTGAGGGTGGCTTGGCAACTACATCAGCCCATTCTCTCAGGACTCTGGGATACATCTCATTGGGAACCACAGACTTATGGATGTTATATATCCTCTACCAGACTAACCAATATAGACAGGTTACAAAGGTTACCTGCTCATCCTCATTATTTCAAAGGCATGTAAGTGTATATATGCAGGCATGAGTTTATGTGAAAAGAGAAACAAACAAATAATTAGAGGATCTACCTCCCACACTGCATGCACTTCCGTATTTTGAACTTTGCACACTACCTGCTCCATTGGATAGTCAACCTCAGCTAAGTCTCAAACAAACCACAAAGTGCCCACAAGCTCTCTCTGTAGGAGAGTCACCTCCACCTTACTACAAGCACATTTCTGCACTTAAATAACCATTTTATTTGAGTGTAGATAATGATGAACATTAGCTTCTGAAGTATTACTCCATATGGTGGCTGCTGCAGAGCTCTGCATTACTTAAAATTAGGAACCACTTTCTAATTCCCAGGTCAATTCTATTCATCGTACGTTTATTAAAAATTGCACGTGTGCATCTACGGTCCTCAACTTAGTTAAGTCTTCCCCCGCTTGATATCCCTCCCATAGAGCACTCTTGCAGAGTAATTACGTCTCCTATCTCACTCAGTTTTGCTCAGCTAACTATGCTGCTTCTTCCCAGCCCATCCTCAATAACCATGCCACATTCTCTGAAGACATCAAAAATGATGGGTTTCTATTCTTGAAGTACTGATATATACTCTCATACTCAATCCCAGTTTAATCCTTAGTTATTCTTTTAATATGGAAACAGGGTAGAGATTAGGAAGTATGAGCAAATCTGTTGCGACCAAAATTGATTAAGGTGTCATAAACTAGTGTCTACCATCAGCACAGAGAAATTATTGTGTAATATTTGGAGAATGTATATCTGCAGTACTATCAACTAAATGAGAATCTCAGATTTCACATATTAAAAAAAAAAAAAATCAAGCTGAAAGACCTGAAAATATAACTCAAGAGACAAATAAAAAGAATGCCAGAAGTATCCAGCAGTTTAAATGCCTTTTAGTCATTTGTATTTTGGGCTATTTCCTAGGATAGAGGTTGTTTCTCCAATATCTGCTGTAAACAGAAGTTCTGCTCTGAAAAAAAGCATGTAAATATTTACAAATAATGAACCCAGTTGCACTTCACGATGCAAGTCTCTCACTGGAAAACAATGAAATCTTGAAAGACTCTGGAAATCTGAAGAAGAAAACCTGAAAAAAGATGCAGACTTCCTTCATTTAGCAAGGCATTAAAGTTACGTGCATGGATACCACCTGATTTTCACACACACAGCAGCAGCAAAGGAGGGAAAAAAAGCTAAGTCATCACTTGGACTAACCTCTTATCTGTCTCTCAGCTCCCAATTGTTTGGATGGGATTCTGTTACGATTGACTATTGAGTGATATATAGTGGAATTTAAGAACAAATAGTAGTCTCGGTGTTCCAACTAGATCCCAATTCTTTTTTTAAATGTAAAATGCTAATTTTAACAAAAGCTGCTTCTTCTCATCTTTCTGATTTTGGCCCACACATTCCTTGCATGCATACATCTCTCCGCCTTGAATTCTGCCTTCACAAGTGCCTCTACTTCCTTTTCCTTCCCCATCACCACCGTGGACCCATTCCCACAGCAGCACTCCAGATATTTGCTACATCTGGAATATGGGGAGCTGCCTGGAAAAAAATCTGCTAATGAAAGGTTGCTTTCTTTTTTACGTGGTTTTTAGTCAGATCTTACATGAGCATTTATAAAGAGGATAAGGCAGGCAAATACTGAAGGTAGCGCACAACCCAGATTTTCTTCTGAAAGCATCTTATGGCAGCTGCAAGTTTGTATTACATTTACTTAGAACAGTAATTGCCTTTGGAAATTAGATTTTTCTGCTTGTTTAAAAGATTGATGATGAGCAACAATAAAATTCAGAAGTTAACTCACTAACTGCTGACCAGAATGGTATAGCAAAATTTAGCTGCAGAGATGGAAACGTACCATCAAATAATCTAGGTCATTTCTTTCATTACAGACTTTGAAATCCCTCAGAGCATACATGATCAGAGTGCCTCTAAATGACTCCAACAACGTTTATGAACTCTTCCCCATTTCACTTTTTTATTTTCATCCCTCTTGTCTACTAGCACATCTAAATACATCTTCCTTATTGGTTTTTTCAGTTCCTATTTAGTCAATCCCTAAGTATTTTGACTTTTCTTTCCCTGATTTCAGCAAGTCAACAGTGTTTCCATCATCTTTTCTCCAAGATGATTCTATCTACCAAGGTGCTTTTTGGTCATAGTTCACTGTTAGAGTAACCTAAGCGGTCTAATGCCAAAAGGTGTCCATGAGCAGTTTTCTTTTTGTTACAGTCAGCACATGAACTTTTAGGTCCTGAAATATTGGAACAATGAGAAAAAGACCCCCTGGGACAGAATGAACCAGGCTTGTAGGCAAGAACGGGAATCAAGGGAGGGGGCTAAATTTCAAGGGATAAGTGACAGGTGTTTAAAACAAATTGGTATCTTCTGTTACTGTTTGCTTGGAGTGCATCTTTCCCCTCTTACTGGTTTCTCATTCCATCTTTGCCTTCTGCGCCACAGTACTCATACGATGCTTATAGACTGTACTAAGGACGGGGATGTCATTCATTTCTGCAGGAGCCCTTGTACATGAAGGCTACCTGCTCCCTTGGAAAGAATATTAATGCACTCCTTTTTAAGTTTTGCCTACTAGCCCTCTAGTAGTAACCCCAAACACAACACACCAGCACTACTTCCAGATGTGACTAGACCAAAAAAAACCACAGCTCTGACTTAACTCACACAGCAGTACTTAAGTGGTAATGCACCCTTACTTTCACTGGATAACAATATGCCACACAAGAAGATAAAAGATACCGTACAACAGTGCTACCCGTAACACTCCATAAGCAGCCTGGGGCTCAGGGCTATGTACTGAGACATACAGAAAGATGAGAGATAGCCTAAATCATAAGACCAGGATACAGCTTACTTAACTGTAAATGTCTACACATGACATAACCACCCACCAGCTAGGTGTCAGGTATCCATTAAAATCAGTGAGGGCCTACTCAATACAGCTCACATAGTTTAGGGTACAATTCATCTTAACAAGCAAATCACACCCCAAACACTACTTACACTAACGAATGCACCTGCATTTTATAATTTACACACAGATGTCTTCCAGAACAGCAGTGCAACATGGAGCATTTTGGATTAAAAAATGACACACCTCAAAATTTCATAAATATCAGCCCCCAAAAGGTTAACCCTGAAGGTAGAGGAAAATAAGACATGTCTCATTAAGACCATCTGCTCTAGCAATCAAAGTAGTTAGAGTCAGTTTGCTTGCAGAAGTCCATAGAGAACATCACAAACAAATTGGAGTCAAAACAAATTAGTTTATTTTGTTCTGCATGGCCAAAATTCATCTCACTTAGCTTTATGTATCTAAGTAAAGAGAACAGTCAGTTCTAGGCTTTTCTCCATAAACAAAACCGATTTTGCTCCAAAGGGACCCACACTATCACATAAGGTCTGATTTGTCCTTTAGATATACATGCCTCTCACCAGTGATTATAAACAAAGGCAGGATACCATGAACACTCCGGTGGCTTTTGAGTTTCAAATAGACCTAACTGACACACAAATAAACCTAACTGACAGTAAAGAAAGCACGAACTATCTGTGTTTGTACACAAAGGGCTTCTCTCTACCTTATGCCCTCTAAAGAACTGCAAGAATGACAGCTATGGCAAAAAAAAAATGGAACAATTGACAGCAGAAATTATTGTGGACCTGTTACTGAAGACCCTTATTTCTTCCTCCCCAGGGGTATCAAAAATAAATTGCACCTCAGGTGTCCTATTACAAGCAGCAAATCTTTTTTTCTTTTTTGTATAACTCAACTAACACCAACACTGAACTGCGTGGAATGCAGACAGACTGCATTCTGCATTTCAGTGAGTCCAGTGTAGTGTTTTTCTCATTCATTACTGGCAATCAAGTCATCTGAAAGGAAATTAGAGATGAAGAGCTAAACATTAATTTGCAGAGAGGAGAGAGAATCAAAAGAATAAAGTCTTGGCCCAGATTTTGCATATGATTTCTCAACACTAAGACACAAATAATTAATGTGTAATGCATAACTAGTAACCAACAGTAAACTAAGCTTAGAAAGTCAACAACCAATAGAAATTAACTTTGTCCAAAACCAATAAAAAACCCCAATAAAAACAAACCAAACAAAAACCTTACAGATGCACATGTGCTTAATATAGAATACCACACTATTGAACAATGCATGAGGCACAGTATCCTAAAAGATAGCACTGTATTTTGACATATGACTTTATCACGAAGGGCTGATAATAGTATCACCTGAGGAACACCAGCATGCAGAGATAAATCAAATGGAATGAGCACGCTCCCCTCCATTGGTATCACAGAACTCACAAGACTTATTCTACAGTGACAATAATGAAACAGTAGTAGGCAAAGAAATTAAGAAATCCTTAAGCAGGAATGCTGTGAGATGAAAAGAAAGTGAGACATATTCGAATAAAATAAATTCCATTTCCAAGAATAGATAAGCATATTTCCCGCAGGGCAGCTTTTATGCCCTAATTGTAGATCACTCAACCAAAAGTTCCTTCCTATCCCAGATCTGCCTCCATCTGCTGGTGTTGGACCTCTTAGTAAACAGGTTCTAGAAGACAATCTGACTAACCATCTACTGCTGCTTCCAAATTAGCAGTCAAAGTGTGTTCATAACACATTCAAAACAAACAAGCCTACACATTACCCAGAAAATTTTCCCATGTTAACAATTCCAGATTCCAAACCAAATACGCAGCAACCAAACCAAAATTGTGGTTATCAAAAAGTAACACTTCAAACAACTTATGCTCTGTATAAAACAATTTTCTCAGAGTATGAAAGTCATCAAGATTGCAGTCACTCAAGCAGAAATCAGTACAATGTACACCCAACACATTTTAGTTATCTACAGCTATTTTTCAAGGTGCAGAAACGAATGAAAAAAATATTTTTTACCCAGGATTGTATTACATGAGCTAACACTGTATCTCCCAAGTTGCCAGAATAGTAACTTACTTGAGCCATGCAAGAGAGGTTTTACTTTTGTCAGAACTACACAGCCCTTTCTTTCACATGCTTCATATGAAATATTTTGCTGGCTGAATAAAAAATATTTACAAGATTTCATCAAATTACATGGCCCAAATATCATAGACAATATATATCAGTCTACCCCAGAGGCAAACAATATCTTAGCAAATAGGTTGTTCTCCTTCAGATTTAATACTACCTCCAAAGTAATTCAGAATAAGACATTCCATCATAGTGAAAAAACTGTTTGACATCACGCACTGGTGTTATTTTACCTTTGCCTGAGTCATTTCTCACTAGCATTTCTCTTTTAATTTAAGCAATGCAACAGGAATAACACCTACCTGCAGAGAATCAAACTATAAATTATGTAACAAAAAACCCACAAAATGAAAAACAGAAAAAAATCTGTGAGAAGATTGTAGCATGCCAGACATTTCATATGTACTATGATAAAGCTGGGAAGGTACATAGAATCACTTCAGCTACATTCAGTAGACTTGGACAATACCAGAATAAAATTGCATCACAACTCTTCACAAGAAATGATACCTTCCAAGTTACAAAAGTATAAATCCTTTATCAAGTATTTCGAACTAACAAGTATAAGCACTTCCACTGAACAGAACAATATTACCAAGCCTTCAAATGCTATAGTTTAAAACACCTACTTCCCCCCAAAATTATCTTGAATGCATACCCAAGCAGACAGGAACCTATTTCTGACTTCAGAAAGGACAGGGATCCCTCCACAAGCCAAAGGCCAGCTAGGGGTAGGCTTTTGTAAGCAGCTCCACTCTTACCTTCCTGTAGACGATCATGTTTGGGGAGCTTTCCTCGGGGTCCACAGCTTCCACACTGCTGAGGTCAGCGGGCACTTGGGCCATGTTTGCCTCTTGTCACTGGGCCTGTAGGGACAGAAGAAGTCAGTGGGCTGCTGTAGCGGAAACAGAGTCACAGCCTGAACCAGTGATTGAGCACCTGGTGGGAAGGCAGGACTAACTCAGGGGAGCTTGGCTGCATGCAATGCAGCCGAGTCACTGGAAGGCGTGGAGGCGAGATCCAGCCCTTCCCAGACCTCATTTAAGGGTTGGCAGTGGAGGCAAGGGTATCTTGCTAGTGATCCCTGCCTACTGAAGGCCTTACAAAGGTACAGTTTTTCTTCCTTTGTTTCTGCATTCACGGCTGCTGCATTTGGGCTTGTTCTCATTTGCTGCAGCCTAGGATTGTGCCACCCTGTTACCATTGCCATATTTCCGTCGCGTTATAGCATTACAGCTGCAGGAAACATGGTGAGGACAGGTGACGGCCTTCCACACAGATGCACAAGGACAGTACAGGGGGAAAAGTTCTGGACAACAGGCTGGGGCAAGATGGGGCCGTGAGGGCTGAGCAGAGGGCCCCTAAAGGAAGATTGGTGGAACAACAACAATACCATCTCAGCCTTTCACATGCCAGTGTAAGGGCAGAGGGGAGATTGCTCCCTTCTCCTCATCATACAGCAAGCAAATAGCAGCAAGAAGCAGGTCAGCCATCAGTTGTAACACACCCTAGCCTCACTCAACTGTCCTCTAAACACATGAGGAAAGTGCTGCTTCATCTCCTTCAGATCATGCCAGACTCCAGAAAAAAAAAAACATTAGGTTGTTGTGGTGTTTTTTTTTGTTTTTTTTAGTAAGATCATAGTGCAGGGAGGACTCTGAATGCTAGGTCAAAAGCTTTCTTTTTTTTTAATTTTCTCCCACTAGCAGGTTTGAGAGGTTACACCTTAGAGGAGTTGTGGAGGAGTTACATGATGGCCCTCGCAAGCCCAAAAGGTAGCACTGCCCCTGGCAGTCACCGGCACTACAGCTGCCCCACAGGCACAACTGATTTAACACTGAAAGAACTGCTGCCAACGCTTCATGAAAACCTGAGACAAAAATAAGCTGAAATCATGCAAACGGATACAAGATCTACAGATTCAGTACTATAAAAACAGTTCACCACCAAAATACATCTGTCATATGAGGCTTACCTCTTCACATTCCTATGGAAAATACAACGCCCCAGCACCTCATACATGTATAACATACAACTATACATGCGATACAGCCCCAAACCATCCCACTTGTCAGTTATCAGCTCCCACATGCAAGTCAAATGCCAGAACTGGCAAAGTTCAGACCAAACCCCAGCTCTGCCTCATTTCAACAGTGTAAAGGCTAATGTGGTAGCACTGCATCCTCCACTAGAGAGGGAAGCACTCTCTTCATGAAGGCGTAACAGATATCAAGTACAAATAACCTATGTTAATTCAGATACCTTTATTTCTTTTATCAAATATGTACATACACAAACGAAATGGGCAGAAATGCATACATACATGCACATACCAATTTAAATTCAATAATCCAGTTCTAACTTCAATCAAACCATATATAATCACCTTTCAAACCCGTTCAGGCCACTTTAGGGGTTATTTTAAAGTTAATTGATATCTTTTAAATATTACATTAAAGTTTTTCTAAATCATACTCAACTCCCATTCTATTCTTTCTAGAAGCACAAGCCTTTCACTGTTGTGCCAGACCATGAGCTAAAAAGGAAATGGAATAAACCCTCTAAACATAATGACCAGATTATAAAAATAGTAATAGTAATAATAAATAGCACAGTGAAGGGTAAAGCATTTTAAAATCATAGCACTTTGAATGATATGCACTATCGTGCTTTTTCACAGTGCTTTTTACTCTTGATTTCAAGGCGCTAAACAAGTGGGATCTATGTATCATCAGTCAATTTAACGAAGCAGAAGCACAGCAGAGATTTTATGCAACTTCCCAAAGGCAATGACAAGCTGAAGCAGAATCGAGAGCATACATCACATCACCCAAGTTTCAGCTTCCTCTGCAGTATGTGAAGATCATCTTCACTCCTTACATTACATCTGAGATCATATACGCATACTTTAAAAGGAAACAATGAATTCACTTTTAATTAAGTAATGCTCTTTAAAGAATAATTTTACATTTTCTGGTCAAAAAGCCCTCCGCAGCATTATTTAGCTGTGCTTCACTCTTTGCACTATTCATTCTGAATGTCCACAGTTACAAATCATGGCGCTATTGTTAGACTGTCAGCTGACTTCATCTTTTGGGATACTTTGGTATTTCCCACCACAGCACATCTACTCCAATGCCATGCAACAACAAAAAAAAAAAATCTCACAGAACACACAGCAGTGTCTGTCACACTGTTCACAGTGACATCAAGGGATCCATTAACTACCTCTGAACACCTACAAAAAGTATTCAACACAAATGAACCTGTTGTTGGAAGACAAATTTGGGAAAGATTCTCACACCAGCACCAAGCATCTCCTGTTGTCCTTTACTCAGTTCAGTTCTTACTGTAACCCATGACTAAGTTGTGTGAAAAATGAAAAGGTGTCCTTCCTTGATTGCCAAGTCCAGCTAAGTAGCAACTATGAATTTATTGCAGAAGATGTCCACTCATTTTATGCAGAAAGATAAAGAGGCAAATTTCGCACGAGCTTCATATGCAGGAAAACAACAGATTTTTATTTCTGAGTTGTAATGAATAACCCAAATAAGCCAGGAGAACATCTAGATATGCACATTCCTTTAGGATTGTTACCTTACAACGAAAATTAAAGCTAGATAGGAACTTCGTTTAAGTTCAGTCTTATTTATGTGTACTTGACAGAAGTAAAACCCGTCACTCATACTGTTATGGTGGTTGGACTGTTTTTCCTGTCTGCATCTCCATGTATACATTTTCAAAAAGCAATACTAAAGATAGGATGACCATGACAACTGTGAAGGGCTTTGAGCTATTCTCCTCCGGGTTACCCATCCACATCCAGCCAACACAGGCTATGACTCTGCTGAGAATACCTCAAGTCACCTGACGGCCTCAGAGCAGCCTGCCAGTGCTTTCATTACAGCCCCAGGAGGGCACACACCATCATCTAAACAACATCAAGTCTGGCAACACTCTAGACAGTTTGCTCAAGGGAGCACCTATGGAGTCCAGAAGTCAGAAAGAACAAAATACTCACTCAGTCTTAATGATGATCCCGGTGAGAGCGGGTGTTTCTCCCCTACCCTCTCTTCCTTCCAGGCAGAATTTTAAAATATTTTTTGGCCCACAGCACTGCAAAACTGTAAAATGCTTTGCTGATAAGGGCTACCACACAGTAACACAATATTAAAAAACAAACAAATCCCTAATTACAGCATGAAAGAGTTATGTGACTAATTTTTTGAGGAATACTATTGAAATCTACTTTTAAAGCATGTTTTCCTCACTGCCAGTCTAACATACTCCAGATAGAGAAATAGCTTTAAAAAAAAAAAGAAAAGAAAAAAAATTTAGTCCCTTCCCTCTGAGCCTTTCTAAGTAAATGTTTGCAGTGCATCAACAAGAAGAGAATCCAGCTCCTTCTTACACAGACATTTCTGTTACACAGGGCTGAAAAGGGTGAAAACAGATATTTATTTAAAATTAAAAAAAAAAAAAAAAAGAAAAGAAAAGAAAAGAAAACTGACTGGCATAGTCTCCAGATACTTGCCAATTATTACCTGAAGATCACTGTCAGCATCTCACTCCTACAGGCAGTTTACCACATTACCAGCAGCACACGTCTTCAAAGAAGAGTATGTATCTATAATATTCATTAATCAATGCAGACTCTGCGGCTGCGAAAGTGATAGCGCTTGAAAACCAGTTGTGCTAACAGTTCTCTGTAATGCACAGGGAGCAAAGCAGTAGCCTGTAACTGTGGATAAGATGGCCAGTGAAACCTTAAACTATAAGTTAAATAAGTAAGTGCTGAGACACAAACGGTAAAAAGAGAGTATGCGTTTGACTCTTGTTGATATTTTTTCTTTTATTTTGTACTATGACTCTATTTCCTGAGAGACGCAATCATATCGGACTAGAACTGAACCACGGGTGAGTTTCATCTCCCTCTTGTCTGATCTGGCTTCTCCAACTGCCCACAAATCCAGAAGTTGTAAAGAGATGCGCCTCCTACCTATCACAAAGGAATCCATGAGCTCCTTTTAAATGGTTTGGCTTTTTTTTTTTCCTGCCTCCCCACAGCTCACTTCTTTAGAGTTTCTATACAATAACAAAATTGCAAAGTTGCCAGCCTCTGCATTTGAAGGCATACCTATTACCAGACAGATAGAAGCTTAGCAGTAAATTAAGAGCTTCCTATTCATTCTTTAAAGTATCCTGACTACTGCAAACAAGGTGGCTGTAAGAAAACTCTCACAGGCACAAGAACCCCAGTGCATCACAGAAATTAAGCCATCAAGGAGTCCTTATTGACTCTAGGTTTTAGAGATAATTGAGACAGAAAGAGAAGAAATACAAAAGAACTTACACAAGAACAACTCTTTCTTGAATTTATCATCTGTGTTTAACAAACCAATACAGGGTCATATTTAGACTGATCTCACGTTTTAATACATTATTTGTGAACTTCATAGGCAAAATTGGCAGTTGCAAAATATTTCTTGCACATCTGAGATGAAATGAGATAGTTTACCTGAATAATAAGCTCATATTTAATCCTGTAAAACAAAATCTACTACATGAATCCCCATGTAAATGTCCACCAGTGCTGCTCAGCTGAAACACAAGTTGAGGTAACAGTAAGTGGAAATGACCTTCATGCTGTGTAATTAAAATATTTCAAGGACAGCTTATTACTGTCATGTAGTACTTATGTCACAACAAAAGAGCTTTGGAGCTTTAGCATACAACTACAGAATAATTTCATGTCACTAACACCCAGCTAATTTAGAATCACAGAATCACTCAGGTTGGAAAAGACCTTAAGATCATCGAGTCCAACCATGACCTAACCATACTACCCTAAATAAAGTTACCCTCTGCTAAATCATGTCCCTAAGCACCACATCCAAACAGTTTTTAAACATATCCAGGGATGGTGAATCAACCACCTCCCCAGGGAGCCTATTCCAGTGCTTAACAACCCTTTCTGTAAAGAAGTTTTTCCTGATATCCAACCTAAACTTACCCTGGTGCAACTTGAGGCCATTTCCTCTCCTGTCACCTGACACCAGTGAGAAGAGACCAACCGCTCTCACTGTAAGCACCTTTCAGATATTGGAATAGAGCAACAAGGTCTCCCCTCAGCCTCCTTTTCCCCAGACTAAACAGCCCCAGTTCCTTCAGTCTCTCCTCGTAGGTCATATTCTCCAAGCCCTTCACAAGCCTTGTTGCCCTTCTTTGGACCTGCTCAGCACCTCAATGTCCTTTCTGTACCAAGGTGCCCAAAACTGAACACAGTACTCGAGGTGAGGCCTCACCAATGCCGAGTACAGTGGCAGAATTACTTCCCTAGTCCTGATCACCACACCATTCCTGATACAAGCCAGGATGCCATTGGCCTTCTTGGCCACCTGGGCACACTGCTGGCTCATATTCAGCTGACTGTCCATCAGTAAATTTCATTCTAACAAGTGAAGCACATCTAGACTACATGGCCTTTCATGTGCCTGAGAAATTATATAACTACATGCCTTGCCGAACTGACAATTACCCAACAGAAAATAACCCTATGTAGTTTGATCTATTTGATTTAAATATTGAAACACGTTACTGATGTGTCAGGAGGGAGAAGACAGGAAAAAATAGCCCATTAACCTTCACTCAGTTCGCTCTCATTAATATTAAACTGATATTTAAGATTTACTACTAAAATCTCTCTAGAATTGCACCAGAAAGAAAGAAACCTGTAGATTTCCATTTTTCTCCTGGTTGCCTGTCAGTTCATTAAGCTAGAGATAAAGCACACCAAGCAAGATGTGCATACTAGAGGACAACACAGAGAATATGGTAGAAGTCATCCTGCTCACCAAAATGAATCCACTACTCTGCGCATCCCCCAGACCCAGCTGGGCTGTGTAGTCTGCCTGCAACTGGTGCTGCTTAGAGCACTGAAGGAATAGCAGAGATGTGAGTTGCAAAGGTAAACCCGTATGACTAGTGAAACAACTTTCCAAAAAGGAACCAATACAACTAACACAACAGGCACTACCACAGATTTCCAGAGAGGTGGTGGAAGCCCTGTCCCTGGAGACACTCAAGGTCAGGCTAGACTAGACCCTGAGCATCCTGATCTAGCTGGAGGTGTCCTTGTTCACTGCAGGGGAATTGGGCTAAATGACTTTTAATTGTCACTTCCAACTCAAAATATTCTATGATTAGTTTGAACAAAAAGAGCCAGGAAGACAGAAGGTGATGTCAGGACTCTGCCATCCTCACCAGCACCTTTACTGGCAAGGAGCAGGAATTGCTGCTGCTGCACACTGCCCTGCAGACCAGCTCACCCAGCAGAGCAAGGCTTTGTAAGTGGCTTCCCGTCCCAAAACAGGTGTTCAGGAGGACCTAAGTGAAACATAGACTGGGGTTTCCTATGCAGGGAGCCACACCACAGAATCACAGTATATGCTGAGGCAAAAGGGACACACAGTCCAGCTCCCAGCTCCACACAGCACCACTCAACATTGAAATCCTATGTCTGAGAGCACTGTCCAAATGCTTCTTAAACTCCTGCAGGCCCAGAGCATGACCACTGCCCTGGGAGCCTGTGCCCGGGCTTGGACAGAGCCAGCAGTGACAGACTGAAGGGCCTTGTGCCCCTGTGGGTGCCACAGCACTGCCACCCTGGCTGGAGGGGCAGCCAAGGGGTCTGCCCCGGTCCATGAAGTCCAGTTCTCAAAGAACACAAAAATCCCGTCAATGACTGTTTTGGACATTCATCTGTAGGTGAACAAAGTTACTCTGAAAATAATTTCCCAGTGGAAGGTCATTCCCAGACTTTCTGCCCCTCTTTCCAAGTGCCAACTGCTGCACTCATCAACAATAGTCATTCTGTTGCTGCTTTTAAGGAATAATGTATAAACAATTCCAGCAACTGCACTTAACGTTCGATTTTGGGGCCAAACGATTTCCTCTTTGTTTATGACTAAGCAATTTGTTTGATATTGGGAACAATCATAGATTCCAAAAGACCTCATTCTCTCCTGCATGATGCAGAGCTCAGGGGGCTCTGAGCAGAGGCACAGGGGTTCAGCACTTCTCCAGCCCTGTGACAGGCAGGAAGAAAGCTGGTGCACACTTGACAGAGCAGGAAGGAAGGGCACTGTTCCAGACTGCTTCCTTTATCTTCCCTGTTTTGGAAAATGGGATCCTGACAGAGATCAGGATTGCCAACTTCTAATGCTTTGACATCTCTTGAAGGTGCAGTCTCCTTCCACATATGTGACTACTCGTTTCCTGCAAAAAGCTTGCCACAAAACATACCGTGGGTACATTTCCATACAGTAGTAGGGCAGGGAGCAAGCCCCAGACTCCCAACCACCTGCACTGCTTAGCTGCTCCAAGGCTTCCTTTTGGAGAGCCCCAGGCCAGTATCTGGGCAAAGAGGTGGGCACGCAGCTCTTTCCCATCACCACACCAGCTATTGCATGCAGGACCCTACATGAGGTTAGTCTCTCTGCTTCTTACCTATCCCTCCAGCAGTTTCCAAAAAAATTCTGCAGCTTCACTCATTCTGACACCACATCCCAAGTCACCTGGTGCACAACCCTGTCCTGGTGGGCTGCAAAATTCTCATGTTTTTTAAAAATTTACTGAAAAGAGGAAAAAAAAACCCAACATATTAAATGACCGTGTCTCCAGGTCACAGAAATACCACCTGGTGGCCAGAAAAAGCTCCCCAGACAACAGCGTGCATTGCAGGCACTCCAAACCACTTGGCCTCCCACATACCAACAGGTCGCATTTTTAAACTCAGCCCACTGCATAGCATAACACAAGCAGCTATTTTCTGTACATACTCCTCACTAATCACTTGCTGTTCCCAGTTATGTATGTCCTTCAATAGAAGGACTACATGTTCAAGGTGTCACATTAGCCACAGATGGCCTGTCTCATTTACCTGTCAGAAGATCACCATCCTTCTTGATAAACCACAGGAGATGATTATTTTCCTCACTTCTCCCCAGGCAGCCATGCCCCATTTGGATTCCACATATTTCTAAAGCTGCAGATATTTCCAGGTATTTAGAATGCTGAAAATATTGTCTACAACTGGATATAGCATCCAGGGACAGAAGTCAATATAAATTAACTTTGTCAGCATCTGCCACTGACTAGGTCACACATTTCCTGACATCTAATCAGATCCATATATGCTAAATACACACTACCTGTTTTCTGGTCTGCCCACCCAAACTGCACTAGAAGTATTGCTGACTTAAAAGGAAGACACTTCCCATTTCCAGAGCTTTCTCTTATTTGATAGACAGATACACAAGAAGAGCCAGACAACCAAAAGGAAATGTGCAATGCAGATGGGTGATACTGAATATTGACACATGAGTTGCTTGTTAACAAGGCAAATGCTTCCCTTTATGAAATCAATTGTTAAAATTGGCACCTATGTACCAAGTTTATTTTTGATTTAATGGATCTCGAAATAATTGGCTCCAGTATATCTACCTTACTTCCAAAGAATTCAGAACAAAATGCAGTACCCACCTATCATCACTTTACCTTCCAATAAAACACTGTTGTGAGCACAAGGGCTCTTGGAAAGGCTCTGAGCCAACTCGCTGCTACCAAGGATAGCTACAGAGAACGTAACAGCAAATACATGCTGAATACTTAACTGAAATAAGTGTCAGCAGTGTATGAATTTAGAAATGCAAAGAGAAAGATGTAGTCCAACTTTGAACTTCATCTGAACCGGTGATCCCAAACAGCTGCAGTATTTACACAGTCCATAATGAGCAACTGCAAAGGAAAGAGCTGAAGCTGTGTTTTGTTGTTTTGCAACAGTGCAAACGTTTTGGCTAAAATTATTCCCTGGGGAAAAGGAGGTGACTAACTACTCCAGTAATACACCCTTCTCCAATTGGAATCCCTTTTTGAAAAAACAATTTCCTTAGGTCAGTTAAGGCACGCAAAGAAGCTGGTCCATCAAATACACTGTCTCAAAGTGCCTTCTACTTCACACATCACAGAAAAAAAATATTGCAAATGCAGTAAGCTGCTTCTTGGGGGAAGGAGGAATGGACTGCATTTTCTAGTTTACGCTGTATCCAGTAAGTTGAAAAGAGCAGAATAAGTTTATTTAAAATTAAAACAACAAGAAGTGCAAGTTAATGGATGCTCTAATATGGGCTGACATGAAAACCAAACACTAAAATTAAAAATTTAGGCTCCTGAACCTGTTGGATACCCAGTTCAGAATCCCTCCACATAAACGCCCCGTGCCAAATGGAGTTTGCTAAAATTAAACTCCCTTCAAGTAGTCTAATGCAAGTTGATGTAACAACCAATTTATTCCTGCATTGATCAGTGACTGTACAATCTCATTTAAAACACCCCAAAGTGCTGAGAGTTCTTACTGGTTGTTCATCCACAAGAGAATGGAAAATTGCAGTTCCCAGCAATCACATAAAATGGGAAATCTGGTACCCAAAAACACAGGTGCTCTTGAAGATGTGGTACCATGCAACAGCTCTGGTTGCATTCCATGTACTTGAAGGACATTATGCAATATACTATGATTTCACTGCTCAGCTGTTTATCTCGGCAACTTACAGCCTTTACAGATGCAAATTAAGTCCAAATCATTTCAGTAATTGCAGTAGAAGGCATCTGAGGCACTCCTGAATTAGCCAGCTCCAGTTCACACACCCACACAGTTCAGCATAGCCTACAAATCCCACTGCAGCACTTAGTCTACCCTGAACAGCAAAATGTCATAACCAGAGTACTGTAAATAGCAATATATGCTATGTGCATTACAAATACTAATATGCTTTACTATACTGCAGTTACACTATAACGGTCCTGTGAAGACAGCTCCTTTAATTGAACCAATAAGTACAGGACTGCAGTTACGCTAGTGAAGGGATGATCTATAACCAGTTGCTCATCTGTGGCAGAAACAAATACTATGTTCATTTACAAAACGATGAACTAAATCACAATGAACTTTAGAAATTTCCCCACATTCACGTAACAGAGGATGGAGCAATAAATTGAACATGGAAACCCTGGCTTTCCAGCCATTAGTATTCATTTGCTCAGCACACAACCCCCACAGAACAGCAGGTCTGTATTAATCAATCCAAGGAGCTTTTAACTACCCTGTGAATCTCTCGCCACCAATGCCAGTTTCTGTAAGTACAGCGGATGACAGAACACTCCTTTCCACTGGGATGGCATTTGCAACTCTCTTTAAGATTCCTGGCAGGGAAAAAAAAAAAAAAAAGAGAGAGAGAGAGAGAGAGAAAGAAAGAAAGCACTAATTTCTCTTCACTGCTAACTGCTTCTTCATGGTCCCAGCATGAAGCCCTGTGTACAACACCTCTTCAAGGGCACAACCAGGGCAGTACTCTGACAGAACACATTCACTGTGCAGAAAGTTAAGAGATTAAGGGTACATTCAGAGACCTGCAGACTAAGTATCAGAGACTTAGGAACATAGTAACTTACATCAGAATATAAATACACACGTTTAACTCTTTTTAAGTGCTCAAAGAGGAAATATTGTAGCCTGAGGAAATCAGATGTGTGACTCAACAGGAACAGAGTGCCTGACTTGTCCAGGTGCTTCTGCAATACCCAGAAGGAGTCCATCAGCAGCAGTAGGCACCTCAGGGCTTCTGAAACACACCCAGCCAGCTTTTTCCTAACATGCAAACAGCAGCAAGCATTCAGGATTCAAAGTACTACTGCATCTTCAGCAGCAGCACAGAGACCCGATACCTAGCTCACATCTTATTTGACAACAGCTTGAAGGCTGACACAAAGAAGCACCCTTCCAAATAAGCATAATAATCCCATTGTACCCACGTTTTCTTTATACTTACAACAGTGTGGTATGAATTCTCATACTAAGGCAATGATGAACAGCCAGAGAAAAGTCCCATAGGGAACCAGGAGTGTGTCAGTTCCGAGAGCTAGATGGATTGTTTGTCCTCTGAAGCGCCCCGGAGCTGCTCAGTGACGTGGACCTGTCTGCTCACACAATCTGCCCTCTACAGCGCCGAGGTGTGTTTGCAGAAATGCCACTTCAGCGTCAGGCACCGAGCACACAGAGCACTGTAGCCGCTAGTAAGGGCAGAAGTGCTCTCCTGTGGCGCTGGGCATGGGGGGGCGGCAGCTCGCCCTCTTCCTACAGCCGTTTCGCAACTGCAGGGGTTGATTGAGAAATCAAAGGTATTTCAAGCTAGAGCCTTTGAGTTCACCATCCCTCATTCTTGAAAAGCTGGAGGCTCACAATGTTACAGAGAGAGCAAAACCGCCCAGAAACAGCCCTGCATCCCATTAGGAAACACAAGCCACAGCACATTCAGGAGTTTCCTCACAGACTAACAAGCAGCATTAAGGTGCTGCAGCTATTGGCTCACCCTACTACTTCATGCACAGCAGCTTCTTTTCTTCCCCTGCCGTCCGCTGGTTTGCTGCAATCTGCTGGGACAGGGCTGCCCTCTCCTCCCTTTCAGCTGCTCATGGGAACAGGGACAGACCCTGGAACTCCCTGCTTCATGAATGTTAACCAGTGCAGTCATCCCATGAACAAGAAGTGCTCTGCTCACCAGCGTTACACCGGAGGGCTCCACCAGATCACCTCAACACCACCTAGCAAGGAAACAGTCACTGCCTGGAAAGGACACTCCTCTTGCTCTCATCTTCAAGTGTTATTTTGGCTAAAACAGGTGTACCTGCATTCCCTGCATCACCAGCACCACCAGGAAGAAATGAAGGCAGGCAGCACCGATCACCGCATGCAGCTTCTTTCGGTGCCTCTCTTTACAAGGGTTGGGCAGTAGGAGGAAGCCAGAAAACTTGGTCAAGGAGATCGAACAGCAATCTCTGAACATTTATTGCTGATAAACATCTCTGCAAGATACACAGCCAGTAACTGTTCCTCCTTCATTTGCTTCTGATCTCCAACACAGTTTAAAATGTGAAAAGTAAATAGTGGCTATTTAGAAGCCACACTTGCAGGAAAGGAATGGGAACATTTGCCATTAAGCATTCTATTAGTCAGGTTGCTGGAAAAAGGAGCAGCTCATCTAAAAATAAGTCAATATTGGCTGCGCCTAAGCAGTTTCTTCAGCTTCTTACACACATATGCAAGCAGCAAGTGCAAATTATTCTGTGCTCGTACCCCACGCCCCCAGGCCCATAGCCACAAGCCAACATCTGACCTCTGTTTAAGCATATTTACAAAGCAGCCGAATGAAAGTGCTCACTATCAGCCGCCGAGGAAGTACCACCAATGGCGCGCCTCCACGAGCTCCAATACCAGGGAAGTACCACGCGGCCGTGGGACGCTTCCCTGGAACTGAAGCTTGTGGATATGCCCTGCGGCTGTGGGAAAACTGCATTTCCTTCAGAAGAATCTGCAGTTTCCTTAGGGAACACCCGAAGCTCGCTGCTGGCCCTATAGCCTATCCCTTCGCGCTCGCACCGCGCGGCTGAGCGGCGATGCCCGTAGTGCCGCGAGGACGAAAGCTCCGGGAGCTCCGCCACGCGACCCGCCGCAGCGCCGCTGGGAGCGAAGCTCTGCTGCCCGAGCGCGGCACTTTCCAAGTTCCCCACGGGGCACGGGCACCGGCTCCCCTCCCAAGCCCTGCCCTGCTCTGCTCTGCCCTGCCCGACTCGCCGCACTGCCCCGTCCTTCCCAGCGGGACGCCCGGCAGCACCGCGGCACCGCAGCTCGCCCGGAGACGTCCTCACCCCACCTGCCCCGGCCCTCCGCCGCCCCATTACCGTGGCAACCGCGCCGCCCTTCCGCCCCTTGCGCCTCCTCAGGGGCGGCGGTGAGTCGGGGCCATGGCGCAGCCTCTTCGGGGGACTCTTCCTCCGCGGCTCTTCTCGGATGCCCGTCCTCCTCAGGCCGGCAGAAAAGACAGCGTCGGGCACACCGCGCCCGCCCCTCGCTCCCGCCGGGCGGGGCGGGCCGGGGCCGGGCGGGGCGGCGGGGGCGGACCCGACCCCGTAGCGGTTGCAGCGCCCGCTGCGGGCGGGCCCGGCCGCTCCTGCCCGCCCCGCCCTGCCCTGCCCTGCACCGCGGAGCGCAGAGCCGGGCCTGGGTCTCCCTCCCGGGAGAGGGAGGAAAGTTCGGCCCCGGCGTCCTGAGGGGGCAGGCAGGGCCCGAGGGGAGCAGTGTTCCGCAGTCCCACTAAAGGCAGGTCAATAACGGGCTGTACCGATGCCTTGGGCTGGTTAAGGGCACCTCAAGGACCATGAGAGGGAAAGTCTGCACCTGGTCCAGCTGGGGCTGAGCCCTTGTTCTTAGAGTCCCACCTCCAGATGCCCAAAGCTTCAGTGAAGTTTGTCCGCTGGTGGGATGGAGAAAAGAGTGCTGCCTCGTACACCTTCAGCATGGACTTTTATATTTCACTGTCAGCATCACTTACGTTTGGTTGTGTTTTCTTGCTGTTTCCATTGGGCACGCTTCATGACCACTCGGGGTCTGATTTTACATTTTGGTCATCTTGCACTCTCACTCATGTGCTGCGCTGTGTGGTACAATTGGGTACAGCTCTCCTGCTCTCCTTGAACACTCATGATGCCCAGCAGCTGCCTGGGGCTGCTGGCGCCAGTGCCCTGAACACCTCTCACAGCTTCAAAAAGCTGCTCTGAAGCACACAGCTCTTGTAGGCAAACCTGTCCCATGGGCAGAAGCCGACGCTGTTTGCTGCAGTGAGTTTCCGTGCATTAATTAGATGTGCAAAGGTGCTTGCATCTCTCCTGCGGATGTGCTCCACCAGTTCCTCTGTTGGATACGAATCTTGTTCCCTTCCTTTTCCCCTGGAAGGAGAGCTAAGCCCCCTTTTCTCAGAAGCAGCACCAGTGCCTGTGGTAACCCCATGGACGGATGCTACAGGCACTTCCCCTGCAGGTCCCTACCCTCCATGTGCTGTCAGAAAGGCATTGCAGGGCATGGTGCACTCGCTCGCTGACCCTTACAGGATATCACAGTGTGCTGGTTCAACGTTATTAAAATGGGATAAGTCTTATTGGGCACTGTCTGGTGCTGGCTTAATGTTATTCACAATAAAGCAGTTTAGCTAGGTTTTCATTTATGCTAATATTTACTCTGAAAAATGCCATCACTTTTACCTTATCACAGAGACTGATTTAAATAACCAAAGCACACCTTTTATAAAGCTGTTGTATCTCCTGCTCAAACCTGCAGGAGCAGCAAACTCCCCAAGCACTGATGATACCTCAGTAAGCACTCCTTACCCTCCTTGTTGCAGACCCTTCCACCCCAGCACTGTAGGAATGGGTTCCGGCCCCTCGTGGCTGTGACACTGGATTTACCCCCACTTGTGCTTCCCAGTGCTGTCCTGCTCATTGCTGTGCTTGCATTGTTCTGAGGCTGGGCTGATGCTTTCCTTCACAGGACTGCCGGTCCAATAACTAAGCCTTACCCTGTTGCAATTCCTTCAAAAATAGTAATTAAGTGTTAATTATAAGAAAAAAATGAAGCAGCTGGCTCAGGCCATAGAACTGGGGCTGTTTCCCATGGGCATAGAGGTGGAGCCAGTGCCACTCTCTGGCTGAGCATGTGAGGAAAGCAAAGAGGTTTTCAGAGTTGCTTCAGGTAGGTTCTATTTTTCATAAAATGTTTAACAGTGACCCAGTTTTACTATGGCTTTCAGTGTCTTGGTTTTTCTTATCTCCTGTGTCTTAGCCTACATCATTAGAACAACAGAGCAATAGGCTTTACAGACACTGCTGCAGCACTCTAAGACCTTAGCTGTTGCGTTAATTCCCCTCTCCTATTTTGTTTCAGGCAGCTGCTATGGCACAGTTTCTTTGTAGTTTTAAGGAGGCTTTAACCTATCTTTTTTGTCATGTACTGTGGATGTTTTTAAAGTGTCAGTTCAAAGACTTTTGCTTATTTCATGGTACAGTTTCAAGTACCAGACTGCAGCAGTAGTCTTGAATTCCTCAGCTTTTTTAAAGAAAGATCTTTTGCTTTGTAAATATTCAATTAACTCAATCAAATTGATGCCAACATTGACTAGAAGGTTTGAAGATTTACAAGCAGAGCAGCCTCATGCTAACGTTCAGCAGGAGCAAGGTATGGGGTACTGCTAGTTTTGCCTACCTTGCTTCCGCTACCTGGAGTTTCAGGAGAAAAAAGAATTCTGCATCTTGTCGTTGTAGCTACTATCCTGTGGAGCAAGCAATGCTTTCACTTTTTCACTTTCTTTCACTGTGCATTACGTAAGGTGGGTATTCTCAGCTGCCATTTCATAGTACCCTTCTGCAATTCTTAGCTGGTCTTTCCAGAAGAAGACTTTTAAAACTTCTGATCCTCTATGGCGTGTGCTGAGTTCTGTATGGATTCGGCAGAAAAATGCAGCAGTTAGTTATAAAAAGGGGTGAATTCAGCCATTCAGCCTCAAACAAATAAAGTCTGCAGAAAACTGGCACCTCCTTCCACCTCCATCACAGGTCTCTCTGGAAATTCCTTCAGCGGAGAGTCAAGTATGGGGAGTCTTGCTCCACTGAGTCCTTCTGCATGCCCTTCCCCAGAGGGAAAGCCTGTGCAGGAAGTGCTGCCACGTCTGCCAGATGTCCATGAGTACAAATGCTTTCTCTCCAGGGAGAGCCCTCCCTCAGGGATCTCTGCCCACAAGAGGTTGCTTTGATCCACGTTAACGTGTTTTGCAGAAATTCAACTTGTCAGGATGAAGAAGGCAGGTAGCATGTACTGGTCGTTTTCAAGCCATGAGTTAAACAGTGTAAGCCAAATGTGTACATCTACATCTATAAGGATCACACAAGCTGAAGAACAAAAACGGAGCCTGTTCCTACTTTTGCGCAACAGGATTGCAACTGTCCTTGCAAGTGTGAAATTTGTATCAGCTCTGATGCTTCTTCAGTTCTGGGTGATCCTTGACAAACTTCTCAGCGACCCGTTATCATTAGGAAAAATAAAACTGGTGAATTTCAGGTGTGGGAGGACTTGTTCCTTGAATCTAAAGCAATCACAAAACCAAACGTACTGAGAAGAAATTTATTATATAAAGTTAAAAATATCAGAACACCATGAGTAGTGGCCCCCTTGCTCATTTTTACTGATAAAGAATACTGTGGAAAAGAAATAGAGTGTTTGCAGGTGCACCTGGGACAGTCTGAAAGACCTTGTTTGCTGGATGTTTTAAACAGGGTTGTATAAGAAGCTTTGTCTCACGCTGTCTGGAGATGCTCTGGGAACGACAGTCCCAAAATGGACCAAGAGTAATGCAGCTAATCAGAAGGGAAACAATTTTGTTTCCTCAATGCCTTAATTCTTGCTCAAGCAAAAAGAGGCTTCCTTTTCGCTCCTGCCTTGGGAATCACACATCTGAACAAATCAGAGCCCCAGCCAAACGAGGAGACTAGCAGCCATCTTTCCTGCACTAAGAGCACATCGTTAGAGGGGGGTTTTAAATTTTTCTATTTTAATGGCCAGGACTCTGCTAAGATCTCTCCATCACTTCTTTCCAATCGCCAGGAGGTCAGTTCCTTGACAGTCATCACTGTTTCTGAAGGGGATCACCCTTGTGCTCAGACTCCATCAACCTGATCAGAACTTGCCAAGATTTCCCAGGCCAGAGCCTCCACTTCTGCCACGTGAAGTGTCAATGAAGTATTATGAAAGCTAGCTGCACTTAATGGCAGAAATTAGTAAATTCCCATGGAATTCAGGCTTTCTCCAGATAGCCTGCTCCTACTGGACTGGAAAGGGTGCATAAAGAGTACTTGATTGGAGTAAATTACAGAATCCTTTGCTATTTTCTTCTGTATACTGCAGGAGTTTCCTGTGGATTCTTTCTGTTTGAAATAGGTTTTATCATGATTAATTACATAAGCTGTGATGGGAGCTGGTGTGCAGTGGGAACGAGGAGCCTGAAGTGTGGAGGAAGGCATGAAATGTGTTTATAAAAATGCTTGCAACTAGCAAGATGCAGTATGTGCCTGTCATAGTCCTGATCTTGCTGCTTATTTGCCATGTCCCTCTCGCCCCTATTTATCTGTAGCTTATTAAACTGCACATTTGCCAAAGCAGAAACTGTATCATCTCCTGCTTTTGAAAAGCATTTAACATATGAAAGAAATAAAAAATATTGCCATAAGACACGTTCCTTTCCAGTACTTGTCTGATTTATAGTACCCACCAATGCACCTCAGGTACTGAAATGCATGTCCATGTACTCACATATGCTCACTTTGTGTACGCTCACACATTTTTGCATATAAAATCTATTCTCTAATGGCAGTAAAAATTTTACAGGGTGGTTTATTTAAACCATGTAGCACCACTTCTCCCTCTTTAGCTCAGTTATGCAACTGGACACCACAGCATGTTTTCTGCTGTGAGCAGGGCACTTTAACACTGGACACTCACTTTTGGTGAATATTCAGTTACATATTTTGCTTCTGTTTGTTTTTCTTTTAAAAGCAGTGAAGTCTGAGGGGTCAAACATTTCTGCAGTTTGAATGAGTAGTCCCTAACACTCACTTTCAAACTCAAATGAATACTGATGATGACTTTCAGCCGCTGTTCTGGCTTGTCTGCTGCTGAGAATGTGCCACACTTGGGAGAAATGTGAAAGACCAACCCTACAGGCAGGATGTGACAAGAAGGAATGGCTGAGATGTCAGATGTGCAGCACTCATGAAAACAAGTGAAAGCAGAAGGATTAAAAAAAAAAACACACAAATATTATCCGAGGAAGCTCACTTCTTCCAGACTTTTGCTAGAGACAGTGGGTAAAGATAACTGGAGCTCCAGAACTGGGTGCAACCTCTGATTCTCAGCACTGCACCAGAAAGAACTCTTTTTCTCCGCTGAGCACAAAGAGACATGAAGGTTTGCCTCACCAGGCTGCAGTTACCCTTCTTCAGCCTTGTGAACCCCCCTTACCTGCATAGCCAGGCATCTGGGTGCCTCAAGACATTTTGCACATCTCAGAAGCGTGAAACATGCAGTGGATCCAGGGCTCAGCTCCGGTCTCATCTTGCATCTCTCTGGCCAAAAGAGCTGCACCAGAAACTCTCTGAAACACTCCCCCTACTTCAATAAGCCTGCTAACCTTTAGGAATAAAGAGATTGGTAGAGCCAATTCAGTTAGAACCATTTTGAACTGCTCTGCTATATTAAATAAGAATATGAGAACAACACACTTGCACAAAGCTTAAATCAAAATAATACAGAAGATTTATTTTTAAAAACAGGTGTTTCATTTTTCTCATTATCCAAGAAACTGGTTCAAATCTGCACCTTACTGTGAACACCACCACAACTTTTTAAATATACTTCATGTCTGGATCTCTGAGGGCGTTATAAATAATGGAGAAACAGTAAGCCCTGAAATCCTCCTACAGGTAAATAACCGTGGTCAGCATGGTTAAAATTCTGCCATTTGCTGAATTCGTGTGTTTTTTATATGTTCTGCACTGTGTGTTCAGATTGCTGACATTCCAGTCAAACTATGGCTGCTTGAGCCGGGACGTTTCGTTTTACAAAAAAACAACCAGCACAAGGCTGTTTCATCTTTCATTTTTTCAGTGTTTCAGGGGGGAAAAAAAAAAAAAGAAAACCAACTGCTTAACTCTCTCCAATGGAATCTGGAGGGGAAAAAAAAGGCTTTTTCCCATGTTGAATACATTCTTTTAATTGAATAGTCCGATGCTTTGAGGCCACCATTAAAAATGTATCAGGGAGATGGGCCTGGGTAACAAGGATGTGCTGTTCTGTGAAAATCAGCCCAAATTTTGACAAGTTACGAATTCTGAAATTTCCAACTTGCTCCTGCTTACATTCTTAGCGGCTGAAGGCTAAATTCCCCAGAAGCTGACTGCAGTGATGCATATTCAGATTAGGATAGTTAATTTTAACTAAACATGTAAATTACTCAGTGGGTTGGGGTTTTTTTCCGCTTGTTATCAAACTGTAGCACAGAAAGGGACTGAAATCGCTTAGTCCATCCCACTGCCTTGGGTAGGATCAGCCGTGCCTGATGTTACTCCTGACAGGACCTTAAAGACATCAAGCAGTGGATGTGCCATAGACACTGCAGGGAACTTACTCCTGTATTTAGGGGAACACTATCAGTCTTCATCCTGATATTGAAGATGAATCCCTCTCGTTAAACTTGAAACCAATTATTTCTTGTCCTTTGTGATGGATACAGGTAGCAGATCATCCTCATTCTCTTTGCAGTAGACTTTTACCTCCTTTAAGACTCCTGCCCATTTTTCAGCGTCAGATTGGTCAGCAGTGGTTCTTTTTTCTTCCAGTTTGTGCTTTTTCCACATCTCTCCTTTCCGATCAGTCCATCCTGGGGACAGTTATTCATCCTGTGCAATCTGTGCCAGTGCAGGCAGTGCAGGATCGTGTTCTTTTTTTTTCCACTAGCCCAGCATTATTGACCGCAGTTCTATTTGTGGTATATGATGCCTGCTAGATCTTTTACCACAGAACTGCTTTGAAGACTGCTCTTTGCTGTCCTGCATTTCTGCAGTTCCACGTCCCTCTCTAAATGTAGCTCTTCTTCATCTTGAATGCTACCCTTATTTTCCAGATCATATTTGCAATTTATCAAGATCACTGAATTTTGATCCTGGCTTCTAACATACTTGCAGTCTCTTGCTGCTTGAAATTATCTGCAAATTTAATAACAATTGTCTTTGTGTCATCATTCAGCTCATTAATGAATTTAATGATTACTGCCAGACTTAGAGCAATCCTCTGTGGAACTTATGCAACTCAGCCTTACATTCTGAATATGACATATCTGTTTGGGTAAGGTCTGTTAATACAACTCCACACCAGGTTTTTTGTATGAACATTAACAAGTTCACAATTTATCTTCTGCAAGCTAGTTGTTTATAATGCTTTCTGCTATTTTTTTTCTTTGAGCAGGGTGGGAAGCGGCAGGAAATTCTTTCGCTAATATACATTGATGGGACTTCTAAGAGGGTTGAGCAGAGGTGAAGCAAATCCTATATTTCATTAAAATACTTAATTGTGGGAAATATCTTGAGGTGCACACTTATTAGCATTCCCAAGAGGTAGTCACGCTTAGGATACTGCCAATCTTTCTTTTTCCTTCCTTCTAAAAAGGTTCTCAGATTTCGGCTCAGCAGCTAATGGCAATAGCACAGAGGAAAGCATAAATATTGAAATATGAAGACAGAAAGTCCTCAGTACTCCATTGGTCCACCTCAGTCTGAGTAAACTTTTTGCACTGTGTGCTTACAGTGGCTTAGAGAACTTCTACAAGTGTTTCTTCCCTCCTTTGAACCCCATATTGTGCAAAGGAATAGTACCTCCATGACAGTTAAAACATATTTAGAAAAGGCCCACAGATCAGCTCATGTGGCTGTGAGCTATAATCTACCCACACATGCTAAAAAAACAGAGCTCTTTTTGATCTGTTATAATCAAGTGGTCCTCCTCATCCTTTCAGAACATGAAGGAAATTCTCTCTTTTTGCGATGTTCAACTATTCACTTATTTGAATAATCAGAAAAACACAAAACTAATTCTGGTATTTCTCCTTTTCTAACAGGTTAAGTCCCTGCACAGCCAATACACGGTCTTTTCAAACCGTGTAGTCTTAAGTAAAGTGCATTTCTGAGCAAATAACTTAGGAGAGCTAGACTAGATGGGAACTCAGAAGTCACCTTGAACTGACAGCCGCATTTCTGTTCTTTATTAGACCTCACACTTGTTTTGCTTCACAGCTTTGATGCTCTCCATGAAGACGGAACGGAACTGTTCACATCCTATCTACATCTGCAGGCTCACCCTATGCCACCCCATGGACATAGCCTGCAGGATGGCCAGAATACCCCTCCAGCCCCCTGGGGCTGCAGCAGAATTTTGGGATATGATGATCTAACAGATACCTGCTACCAAAACACACTCCCCAAAGCCAGCTCCTGGCCACACTCTCCTCACACTTCCACCAGCTGGATCTAGTGGCCACGTGGCCATAGGAGAGGTTGATTAGGCTGGGAAATCTAACAGAAAACAAAGCCAACAAATAAAGACTTCTTTGCAAAGCATTACCTCTGCATATTTCTTTCTTACCTTCTAGCCTCCACATATAAGCCTCTGCCCACACATTTCTAGTCATCTATTTTTAGTTCGTTTAAATCGTTTTCTGTTTTAACTTACAGTTTTTAATCCTGTGCTCCATGACAAAACCCATCTTTGACTCTTCCCTGGTAGTCATCTTCATAAAAGCAGTTGCACTTGTTTGGTCTTTGCAGGACCAGCTTGTACATTAATCTTCCAGTCAATTTCACAGCAATTTAGATTATCAGAAATTAATTCCCAACAAAGCTAAAAATACTCTGTTCATTCGCCTTGAAGGACAGTGTTGCCCGCTGGGGATGGTGAACAAAAAGAGGTAAAAGGAATCCTCCCCTACACTAAGTGACCTTATGAACTTTGTCAGGCCAGGCCAAAAGTTAGGTCCTAACTTAGGACAACATCCTAGACTTTGTTTGCCTCCATGGCAGGGCAGTTAATTCACTTGCTTTGAATACAGATTTGATGATGGGATATGTTATCCAATGGGGATGATTCTATCTGTCTGCTCCTGTTCTTGACAAGAACCAAGACAACTGGCTCAGACAGCTGCTAAGGATGGAAACAGGGGAGAAGAGACTCAGACAAGGGACTCTAATCAGAGGGATTTGCTCCCACACAAACCATTCACAGACTGCCTTCTCGGGGGGTTTCAAATAGCTGGAAATGATCTTTTCTTTTAATATAGCAGCTGCACACATCTCTACACTGTTTGCATTTTGGTCCAAGACAGAATGAGATTCTCAGGGAAAAATGCTTTCTGGGGTTATAGCAGCCATGGGAATGTCTTGTCACCTTAAGCAGCCATTCTCAATCCCACAACTTCATTTACACAGAGAACACTTCCACAGCAGCTGCTGAAAAATTCCCAGAGCAAGCAAAATAAAAAGGAGAGTAAAATCATCTTTTCAGAAGTGTCTTGCCATCTGGCTCTTACCATGCATGTAAATACTGCCCTTCTACAAAAAATCCCCAGTGCATTTCAGGTTTTACTCAGTCTCTTCACGTGCTCCTCCTTCAGTGCTTCTGCCTTAAATTTGAACAAGTGCTGCAGATCCAGAAAATCCATATATGCTGCCTATCAGCTGCCTGCCTTTTGCCCAGCCTCACTATTAAGAAGAAAATTGCAACATCCCTACTGTAAGAAATGTACGTCCCTATGTAAACCTGTGCTTTCACAGGCCTGGAGCATTGCATGTAGGCTGCTGGTTGCTGCAATTAACAGTCTCTTGAAACTGAACACCATGAGTAATGCTGTGTTCCAGCAGAACTCCAGTTTCTCATTCTCCCTTTATTTGGGAAGCAAACACAATGCTATTTGCAACAACTATTTTTCCCACCTTTTATTTTTGAAAAACATGTCGTTCTGCACTTGACTAATTTGCATATCTCAATCTTAAGGGCACTACTTCTTCCTTCCTTCGTTCTCCATTGGCACGATCTGCCTCTTTCCTCAGGTGTTTCCCTGCCCACTACTCCCCACCACCAACTGTCAGCTCTGACCCTCAGTATCCTTACAAAACATGGCTCCCATGGCATTGTGGTGATGGGTTGACAACTGGACTAGATGATGTTAGAGATATTTTCCAGCCTTAATGATTCTATGATTTCTCCTTGCCTACCCAGCACATCAGGACTTCAGCCACACCTCACAAGAGTAACCAGCCCAGCCCTTCAATTTAGAACACCACAGACCTCAGCGAATGTGGGAAAGTTCAGACCAAAGAGGATCCCTGAATTTGTGATGTTTTCCATCTGTAAGTAGAGCTCAGTTTTTCAACCTACACTTGTATGCTCATAATTTCTGTGACTGAGGCACAAATGTCCTCTAAGTTAGTTCTTCCACAATGTCAACATGGAATTGTGCGCTTCTCTGGAAAAAATAATGAGGAGACTGGCACCTTGCTTACAAGAAAGCTGCTAACTCTGCTTGTGTTAGAGGAACAGGGCAGCGCATGTCTCGAGTCTGACTCCAGATGCTCTTACACTCTCCTTTTCTCTACTGCCCAGAACATAAAATAGTGTTCCCAAACACAGAATTGGTATTCTTAATTCAGAATGTACAGCCCATGTAGGAACTATAGCTCGTAAGTACAGAATACATAAATACAGTCTGTAAACACAGAAGTCATATCCCTCCCACATACATTTCTACCTTTTGTCTGTGATGTTCAGCGGTACACAACAGTCCTCATTATTCTTCCTTCAGTCAGTGCCATCATTAGCTCTGTGCTCAGTGAACAAGAAATACTACTAAAGTGCATAAAGGAAATAAAAATGGAGAGTGGGAAGCTCTCGTTAAGCATTTATGTTATCAGAAATAGACTGGCACGGGTAGGGACTGGTATGACAAGCATTTGCTAAAAAGGTGAATAGCTCTCACCTTCCATCACTTAACAGGCTATGTGTGGGGATGGGATCTCACTCACAAGTCCGGCATACCTGGCAGAGTGACCTGGTCTGCCCCAAGTGGTGCAGGTGAATTCACTGAGCCTCTACGCAGCCATATGGACAAATTTGATCACTCAGTCCCTGAAGTTTCTGGTGGTCTGACCACACAGCTGCAAACAGGAAGGTGACACGGCACGAGCATTTCCAGAACATACACAGATGAACTCTTGTCTTCTCAGAATATAACCTAAACCCTCACAGTTCATACCCCTTTTCAGGATATAAGCAAGTCCATACATCATGTCCTCCTACCAACGCTTTCTCTCCCTTTGCTTTGGACAGAAAAATATCTAGATTATAATTGGAGATGACATGCTGTTACAAATGAGGGTCATAAGGGAGCCCGACCAAAGAAAATCTCAAAAACCACTTTCCTGCAATAAGAACAAAAAAAAAGGATAGAGAAGTCCTCACATGATTCTTCTCTCATCCTCTCCTCTCCCACATACAAAAGATGTGCTTTTATCTACTGGTAAACCAGAAAACAGGATGGGGAGATGACTCTAAGCCCCATGATGCAGGAAGGCTTTTTGTGAACCATGGTAAATATTACCCTACATACCACAAAGCACAACTCAGTAAAAGATACCTGAAATTCTGTAGAATGCAAACACTGTCTTTGGGAACTTCTGTTTTGGTTCAACTCAAAGATATTTATTTGAGATGGAGGTGGGGGTCCTGATACAACCTCATCTGCCACAGCATTGTTTGTAGTTATTAACAATCCTAAGGAAAATAACTGGGACTGCCTAAAGTGGCCTCTGGTCTCAAATTCCACAGACCTCCTGAAGAACCTCTCACAGAAAGAATTTCCATAGTTATGAAAAGCAAAAGTATACTGCTTTTTTTGTCCTTTATTTTCTTTCAGCACACCCATGTTCCTGCATGCAGAAAGCTTGCACAGGCCCCAAATATACTTTACTACTCAGCATTGTGTAAACCATATGATGCACTGTAACTTGTCTTCTCCATAAAATATGCCAGCTTCACCTTCTCCATCTGTTGTGAAATGGAAATCTTGTCATTCTCCAAATTATGTTATTACCTGTGTTGAGGACATGCTGTGTTTGCATGGACTCATTCTGATAGGCAGCCAGAACAGAAGGCTGTATCCTGGAGGAAGAAGAAGTGTGTTTTCAGATGCACCTGTATTTGATCTCCCAGGAGAGGTGACTGTACATTTTCTGCTATATCTGTATTCCAAAGCCCTTTCAGAATATCATTTTCACTCTTGCTCCTAACTCCAGGCTTCTTAGAGCCAGCAAGACTTTTCTCTGCTAGGTGTGGGGAGGAGGCCAGGAGCAACTAAGATGGGGGCACAAGAAAAGGGGACTTCAGAGATAGGATTGTCAGTGCCATGTCAGCGCCTTGCTGTGCTGCAGCTCCTCCAGTGATGCCACAGCCCTGGGACACTGGCCAGAACAGCACTTACCTTGCAGAGGCTTGCAAATCCCACACATTTCCTGACCTAATGGGGAACGTCGGCAGCTGTGCCTCCCAAAAAGCAACGTGTGTGTTTGTGAATGGTGTTACGAGCTTGTGCCTGATATGGAAACTGAACCTGTGCATCCCAACTACTGCAAAGCAACATAGGGGTCTTCCAATCTAAAGGAGGGAGTTCAGAAGGAAATTCACTGGTAGTCTCTCTGTTAGATGTTTCAGGGATGAGGGGATGCACTCCCAGAAAAGCTATAACTAACTATTCCTGAGGCTAATTCCCTGCTATGTATCTCAATAGGAAAGAAATCTTCAATCCTTGGTATGATTATGTGAGCATTCCAGTTTGTAATGTCACAGAAAGATGTAACATACGATGAAACCCTAATGTTCCATATCATGTCAGACATGTGGGTAAAGAAATTTTTAGAACTCTTCTCACTTTGCTTCCATGATGGAGAGGAACACTTCTGTGACACCTCAGCGGCTGGGGAAACGACAACACTATCTATCTTTTTTACTCAAGGCCCTCCCAGTCACCCTGCAAAATGGGTAAATAAAAAACCGTGAGAAATATAGATTCATTTTCTAACATCTTGTATTGCTTAGAGGGACAGACACAGTTATCTTTCACTTGGATTTATTTGGAGATTAATTAAATATAACCTCAATTAGACTTCATAATGAGTTACGTCTCTAAGTGCTTTACTGTGAGAAGTGCTAAAAAGCTGAAAAAACACACATACTACTGTCCTACTCATCCTTTGATGATATATCATGACATACTATCTTGGAGAGAGCAATAGGACTTTTAAGGCTGGACAATCTTTTCCCAAGGTTCAGGTTTCCTGCAGGAACTTACAGAAGCTGCCTTATCCTGTTCCCGTGTCCTGCAGACATGCTGCCTAACTGCCTCTGGTGTCCTTATTATGGACTCAGCATGGCTTTGACACTTTGCAGAACTCTGAGCTGTGTTCTCATATTCATCCACAGCAGAGATGGTCCCCATGACCAGAAGAGAGATCGCTGTGGCACTTGGCTGGAGCAGTGCACGGTAACTGGGTGAAGACACAAACACTGCTGCCTGCCCTGATTGCACTGCCTTCCCCCAGTGTAGGGCTCACTAACCCCAATGGCAAATAACCACTGTTTTGTTTTTGTGTCTGGCTTTTTTTTTTTGTGGTTTTTTTTTTTTTTTTTTTTAAACTTGCTTAATACAAACATATCAGAGAAGAACTCCCAGGAATTGGTTTGTTTGATTTTCGCTTCGCTGTCAAGGAAGGCAGAAGTGCTGACAATTGTCACGGTTGGTAGCTACTAATTTTGATTTGTCCAAAGACATAAAAACCCGCACTCTGGAAAGTGTCTTTGCCCTCAGCTGTCACCTGTGGTCAGGGCTGCAGCAGGGAAGCCTCAGCTCACACCTCCAGAAAACAGCACTGGATAGATCACCATGAAAACCAAATGGTCCCCTGCTAGCTTAACCTCTCTTCTAAATAGAGCGTGCGTCCTCAGTGAATGGGCCAGCATCAGGCCAGACATAACCTGAAAAGAAAACAGGAATTAGGATACGAAGTTCAGGGCAATTCTCAGGCCACACGTGCCGGAAGGTGAGGAAGAAAGCCCTACATATTCCTCTTAATGTGGTTTTAATAGCCAAAGCCTTTCAGAATATAATTAGTGTTTATATATCCACTCACAAGAGCAAATTAGTCCCTTCCTCAGGAAGACCATTAACTTGATTATTTCTTTTGGCTCTCTGTAAATTGTAACCAATTAAGAACCCAAGATGCGCAGCTGTTAGATTTCACCTAGAAACTTGGAAGTTGCCAACAGGTGAACAGTAATTTAGTAATGAAACACACACACACACACACACAAAAGGACAAAATAATCGAGAGAGAATAAGAAACGATCGGAATCTTGGCTGAAGTACTTAAAATCACCCAATTAGAAGAAAGGACAACTGAGTCAAGCTCTTTTTTTAAGAGGTTTTCACCTCCATTCAGTCTGACTCAGTACATCTGCTTTATTAAATGGAAGAATCCCCATGAATCCCAAGGGCAGATGGATTGTACTTTTAACTGTCCACCACGCACTTCAGACTCTATAGATGCCTAAAGCACAGCAACTCTGCCTCTTTGTTTGGATCTTCTGCTATCTCCAGGAATCCAAATTATTGACAGGAACAATTCAAACACCAGGTTACAGAAAACATAGGAAAAATCACTAAACGCTGGAGTATTAGTCCTGAATAAGGGATGGAAACACGCAAAGAAGAGTATACAAGGGGCTGGTTTGTTTTGCTTTTTAAAACTGAAGGCAGAAAGACACGTGCGAAATGTCATACCTCTGCTTACCAAGGAGAAGTATCTTCTTTGCTTTTGTCTATAATATGGTTTGACAGTTCAGCGTTGCTGTCTGCAGTTGTTTCAGTTTGCAGTTGTGGTGAACACAGGGAGTTCCAGATGATTTCAAGTTTTCTGTTCTTGGTAACAACAGAGGTTCATCCACACACTGCAGGGAAGGGATGTATAGAGGTCAGTTTATACAGTTTCAACTGATTTTTAGGTAAGTTTGTGCCATGAACATTACTCGGTTTCATTACACATCTCACTGCAGGCTTCCTTTTGGATTTGAATTGCACAGGTCACTCATGATAGCCACTGGAATGCAAATCATGAATAGAAGAGATGATTGATTAGAGAGAGACAATGCACATCCACTGCAAAAATCCAGCTGCCTCTCTGTCCTGGACATCCAAAAGGCAACAGGACTAGTGGCAGGACCAAGCAGGACTGGTGTACACATAACTGCAATGGGCCACTTCTGAAAGGTCACTCTAAAAGTAACATATGGTGCTCCAAGAGCAGTACCCCCAGTGATGGCAAGTCCCATTTCAGTGATAGCAGATTTCACTCTCTGCAATATGCCAGCTCCCCACACCCAAACTGTTTTCTTTCCCTCTCAGCCCTGTGAGAGGGAACAGATGAGAGGCACACTGGCCACCTGCCCTAGGAATCGGAAGTGTCCCTGGGGTGTCCCTGCACTGGTCCCTGTGCTCTGCACTAAGCTGGTGCTGCTCTGTCCACAAAGTAGGGGCTGCCCAGTGGTGACACCTTTGGACTCTGTCCTCAAACAAAACTGCCTAAATCTTTACACTGCAATAAAATTCAAAACTCTTCTCACTACAGAAATCAGGCCAGAGGGTGGGAGGTGGGGGCTTGGAGAGAGAAAGAGAGTGGGCGAGAGATTAAACAGCCTCTGGTATTCAAAGCCTGTGGATGACAGTTTCAAAAATATTTCTAGGGATACACTTGGCAGGCACTTGTCTGCAATTTCCTTCTAGATACATATAAACAGCAAAGGCACACAAACGGCCTCTTATTCAGAGTTATAATTATCCTAATTGTTGTACCCATACAAAGATGGATTAGCAGCTGGCTGGGGCACCTCTTCCAGAGCTACTCCTTCCTCTGCCCCATGCAAGCACTGCTCCTGCACTCATCCTTACTGAGCAAAGGGCAAGGCTGCATCCTGGACCTCTGGCACATAGCAAAGTGTTTTGTGACCCCTGCTCCTGAAGCCCAGAGGGTGAACGCAGAGTACTGAGTCCCAGCAGACGTAGGGGCTGAGTTCCCAATGGATTTTAAAGAGCTGTGAGTGCCTGCCTACTGCAAGGTCCTCTGAGAATCCTACAGTCCCAGACCCACAAAGAAATATAAACCAAATGGCAATTTCTTCTAATGCACAGAGGCTTTATACTTAAAACTAAAAAAATTAATTCAAACTGATGTCAGCATTGGGAATGTGAAGCTATAACACCTGAGTGGAAGTTGTGATTAATCCAGCAGAGGGATACCCACAGCCAGGTGGAAGGGGCTGCAGGGAGACTAGCTGTGTCCCCCATGACTTCTCTCCTGATCTCAAGGACTTGCCATGCTTTGTGAGTCTTGCCAGCCACCTGTAATGCAGGCAGCTCTAGTTCACCTCTGTGGCTGCACACATAGAACAAGATGAGTGAAAACAAGAGCCAACCCCAGAACAGTCCTTAAAATCCTGCATGTTTCAGCAGGGCAGGGGTATCCTGTAAGAATTGTGGGTGTGAGTTACTAATGTGAGTACTGATTTACCTTTCTGAATTGACCTAACATACTACTGCTGCGCAAACAAGCATCACATGTTTGTAAACAGACTGAACTCAATCACAAACGTAGCATGACGCAAATGACAGTCACACAGGAAGCCCTTAGATACATGTGCAAAAAGTGCCATCGCAATTAAAATGTGAGATACTCAGAACTCAGAAAGTAGACTGATAATAAGTAGTTTATTCACCAAATTAATGAACCTCCTAGCTATAGGTGGATGGTAATTACAGGTATCATGAAATGCAGTCACACTGTGTAACTGCACTCTAATTATATTTGCTGTGCGACCCTGGTATTACACTGAGAAATGAGATGAAAAGCAGGAGAAAAATCCCAGCTCAGGATCCAAGTGGGTGGAAAAAACCCGTAGCAGTACGTATTCACAACTGCCTTTCCAGCTTCACAGCTTGCTGCCAAAGATACGTGGCACACATGTCTCTGGAGTAAGAGTGCGATCGCATGTGTTTGTACTGGCATTACACATGCACTGCTCGGCTCAGTATCCTCCCTGGAACCACTGCTCTGTTCCACTACCAGCAACAGGCAAACTCCATAACAGGAGTGAACTGTCAGCTGTACAAATCCCATATTTTTCCTGCAGTACATTTGATCCTGGTGGGCTTACTGCTGAATGCAAGCACACTGTGCTGGTGCCAATGTGCTTTCCTCCTCCCGGTCCTTTGTGCCTAAAGCTAAAAAAACCTGTGAGGAAGAGAAGAGACTGTTCTCACTAGCTTTATGGTTGTTGGGGTTTTATATATTGCTTTTTCAGAGGCAAAGCTTGCTGATTAGCTCTGCGACCTTTCCAGTGCCCAGTCAGCTCAGAAGAGTCATGGGAAACACTCCAGTACTCACTGAGAAAAGGGGTTGGGAAGGAAGAAAGCATGGGAAAGTTACCAGGGGGGAAAAGAGAGAGAGAGAGAAAGAGAGACAGAGAGAGAGAGAGAGGGGATGGGAGAAGGAAATCTGTACAGGAGAGCAATAAATAGGTCACAACAGTAGTACAGTAGTTACAGATGCCCCCTCTGAAAAATACACACTTCCAGTCACAAGTGTGACATGTTTTGTCTTTATTCTCAAACCTGAAAGAAAGAAAACCTGTTTGAACTTGTATAACACTGCCATCCAGTGCTGCGAGCGTGTCCCAGGCTGCAGCCCTACCTCTGTGCCCAGTCCCATCTCACCACAAGACAAAGCCACAGCCCTAGCAGGCCCCAGTTATCAGCATCCCTAGTGCAGTGTCCCATGCCATAGCCCCATGCCCATGAGAGGCCTGGCAGGCTCCAGCTGATGGGATCTGGAGTATTTGGACATCCTCAGTCATCGAGATGCCTGGAGCACTGCAGATCACATCATCAAACCCTCCTGCCAGGCCACCGAATCAGCTGCCCTCACCTCTAATATCTCAGTATCTTCCTTTAGTATGAAGGTAATGGGGATAGTTACACTAGATCAGGTTGAAAGGCTCAAAATTTTGAACTCACTGCATGTATTGGCTGGAGAAGGGCAGGTTGTCACCATAATCTTCTATATCACAAAAGCACCCAAAGGAATAAGAAAGTAAGCCTCTAAAAAGGTGAACTCATCCACATATTTTCCCACCTGTTCTCCAGTTCTTTAACAGCACAAGAAGGCTCCTTACATGCTAAGTACCCTGCCAAGTGGTAGCATGCCCTAGGGCTTGAGACCACTATGGAGGCAGCTGCTCAGCAAATGGGGGAGGTAGAGTCACAGAGCAGTCAGGAAGCTGCTGACTGGGTTCTCCTTTAATGGTCACAACTAAATCTGATGAGGGGCAAATTTTTCTAATACATAGGAGGAAGCAGTCAGAAGGGATGTTCTGAGACTTTCAGTCTTGACCTGATTGTTTTTCTTTTGAGGCGGGTATGAGCATCTGTGTAAGATTTGGAGACCCTTTTCATTTCAGGACCTCTGATAATAAAAGCGATGTTGATTAACACAACCCCAAATAACCTAGAAGAAAAAGCCTCAGCATTCGCAAAAGGCAATCTTTGTCTCAATTCATAGCAGAGCCCTTCCTTTTTTGTGGTGCTACTTCAGAGTTTTATGCAGGCCTTTCCCACACCATTCCCTTTTACAGAGAAAAAAATTTCGTCTTGTTCCACTTAACAACCTTCATCATAGAGATATCTGGAACTTTTTCGCCACTAAATGAATTGATAGCTTTGCTACTGAATAATTGCAAAAATAGCTTCCTTCAATGGAGCAGCAGCAGAATGAACTGCAATGAATCACAGAAATAGATCAGCTGGCTTCTGAACGTGCTTTGGTAGGAAAAGAGCAGCTGAATTTGATAAAATACAGCCACTTTCTCAGCTGAATTGCATAGTCAGGAGAAACTCCGCCTTTTATATCAGGTGAATTTGAAAGGAAATCTTTGATGTAACACAATAATGTCTTCATAGCTGAGGGAATATAAACAAACACCTTTCTTTTTAATTTTTCTGCAGTTATGTTTAGTTAATATTGAATGGATGGTTTAAAAATTCATTGTAAGAATTAATAGTGGGGTCTGGGTGTTTATTCTTGACTTGAAGGGATACATCATTATTAATTGCAGCAGATACTGTAGCTCTTAAAGCCAAGCGGATAGCAAAGAGTATTTTTCATGTCTTTATTCCTAAGGTTTTTGAATTAAATTTCTGGAATATTTACAGTAATAAACACTGAGTTTTACAAAAAAATTAATTCTACTGTCCAACTACTGATTGACATAGGTAGAAAGATACAATTATTCCTTTTTCCTAGGAAGCCAAATCCCAAAGTTTGGGTTTGATCACGTGTTGTTTCTAGGTATCAGTTTTGGCCTATTCCATGGAAAAGTACTGAGCTTCAAAATTCTCCCAAGTGAATCTGCAATCAAAATCTATTAGAAAGGGATCTATGTTCAGTTTTTGGTCCTCCCTCAGTCTCCTGTTCTTTTCTTGATCTAATTTCCATTGCTCCCGCTTGATCAGATAATACTCAGCCATCATTTCTCATTTCCAGCATCTAGAAGCCCCTTTTTGGGGGTTCAACAGCAAGATGCGCAAACCCCTGGTGGCCTCTTGGTGCTAACCTAACCCTGAACACACGGACTAAACACCCTGTGCTTCAGTGACACTTTAAGATGAGGAAAAATGCCAGAACTGAAAGTTGTTATGAGAATTATGTGCATTCCATAGGAAAAAAAACACTACGTCTTTCAAGATACTGCTAGCATCTTGAAAGACGTTGGTTGTCCTAGAGTTCTTAGATTCCACATTGCAGGAGCATCTGCAGAGCAGCACAATATCAAGGAACAACCACCTGAGCACAGTGACCTCTGATGCTTTGCAACCACAAATAAAAGCATCAAGGAACAACTGCAGATCTCTAATTCGAAAATGTATGGTGACACGTAGCAATGACATAGTGGTAATGATGAGGTGAAAATACTCATTCACAGAGAGCTCACCTTTAAGAATTAAAATGGAGACTACGTTCATTTGTATGAAAGACGGTTGCTGGTCCCTGTTAGTATCAGCCTATTATTGTGCCGCTGTCAGTGTGGGCAGTGAGACCTGCTGGCTCAGTTTTCATCATTGCTGTCATCCTTACCCCTGCTGGGAAAAGTGCAGGAGAAAAACCTTATTTTAAGTATGAAGGTGGGCCCTCCTGTTTTTAGGTTCCCAGTACTAGCGCTTAGATAGGACTACATTAAGAGAAGCAGTTCCTCTCAAAAAACTGGTTTGTGAAAAAGATCAGCTGGACACGAAATAGCCAGAGAACTCAAAGACTGTATCATAAAAATGAGTCTTCCACATAAGAGTTCTGGTTTGTTTGGGTTTTTACCATCCTCCAAAGCTTATTAGTTGCACTATATTCCACAGTCATATCTGCAGGAGTCCAGACTTTCATACTCAGCTTTCTATTAACCCTTAAAGACTTTCAGAGCCAGAAATACTCCCAGTTGCATTGAAGGAGACTAGAGCTAAAGAAAACAGCTAAGTTTCTACGCAGTGGAATCAATTTGCAGCAGATTTATGTATGTCAGTGTGTAGTACTTGTCTTATATCCAAACCCAGAGAGACAGAAGGTCACGGTGGGAAGTCCCATTCAATGTCATCAGTCAGGTCTCCGAATTCCAGGGGAGGAATGCAACCCACAGCACATCTTTGAGGCCTTTGTCACATGTATTTCAAAATTAAACAGCCTTCCACTCTTGAACAAGAACTCTAACAGGCTGAAGAAGAGTACTGTGGGGAATTTTATGCTTCACTTTACTCAGATAATTAATATCGTATAATGCTGGCTCACCATTGTCTCCCATCCTGCGCAGCTACACAGGCTAAATCTACAGAGAAATTCATCCTTCATTCAGAATGCAAATCCTCAGAGCCCCCTTTTCAGCTACCACCTAACTTTGGAGCTGGCTAAATCCCCATGATGCCCAAGATCCCATCAGTAAAGCCTTTCTGGTTGCCTATGCTTCTGCCTCTGGGCCTACTCAAATATACTGACAGAGCTGAATAACTCAAAATTTCAGTCCTACAGGGATTCGCAAATAAGGCATTTCTCTTTCAGCATATATATCTGCCAACTATGATCCTGTAGGAATTTGTATGACCCAGAGCTAGCACAGACCAAAGCTGCAGGCAAGGGATGGTGGGATGGTATGAACTGCTACTGCTATAATAAGGAAGAGTCAGGGATAAAGGCAGTCAAATTACCTCAGAAGAACTGGTTGTGGTGTGTTTGTGCCACTTCTGGAATCTGCTGGCAGTTCAAATCCCTCATCTAAATCTTGCAGGAAGAGGATTTCGCTGACCAGGTGTATTTTACAGACACAGACAGGACCTGATGAGTACACAACGCATTGGAAAAGCAGCTTGAATTACAGGAGGCGTCTCATCATTCAAAATCAAGCATGTGCCTCCTGCACCTTTCCTAGCATTTGCTGCCGACCACCTTAGGGAGTTTTTATTTCTGCGCAACAACTTTTGTAGCTCTCATTGGGCTCCATTTACCCAAGCTGTTTAGCTGTCTGAATTGTGTGTGTGTGTGTGTGTTTGTAATGGGAGTAATTGCATGCTCTGTCATATTAGGCAGCGTACTTATGTGAAATACCCATGGCAGCTCCAGGAAAACACACCAGCAAAGAGAGCACCAGCAGCAATGAGGCTGCCATGATCTCACCTGATCTACTCTGGTAATTAGGGAGATGTGTTTTTGGAGAGCTTCTGGAAGAAGCACTAACCTGGCAGAGATGGTTTGTTTGGCAGCTGAACCACAGAGCTAAAAGCACGTGGGGAAGTCACAACAATCCTGAAGACAGTAAGCGGATCACAAACTCCAGCTGCATGGTGTGTTGCACTGAAGACTGTATATTAAAAATACCCGACAGGAGATGTTTAATGGAAGAAGGTTTACTACCTGCTTCTCCATAATTTTTCATGTTATGCTCACATTTGTCTTCGCAAATAGAGTTCAGAATAAGCGCATAATATGACCTCCATTCTCAGCAAGCAGAAAACCCTGTGTAGGCATTTGCTTAAACCCTGTTTTCTGTAGGTTTGAGCAAATGCACAAATTACATGACAAAGAAGATTCAAAGCATCTGTGCATGGAGCTCAAGCAATGACACAACCCAGGAACAAAAAAGATCAAAGTGCCACTCAGCACATGCACATTAACTGTGGAAAAAAACCCCACATCACATCTATATGCAACAAACCACCTAGTGCTGTGTATCTCAAGTAAAGTGGCATGTCACTGGAAATGCATGCCCCTGTCACTTCTTCCTTCTACTTACACAGTAAAGGCAATTCAGCCATGGGTTTTGTTATCTGCACCATTAACTTAAACTTCTTTGATCAAGATGCCGAAATTAACAGCAGAGATTTTTGAAGAGTACAAAATCTGTTCTTCATTCACCTAAAACACATCTCTACACTCATAACCATGGAATGAGATAACACCATTTGACTAAATAAACATACAATCTAAACATCTGCATGAGGACACTGGAATTCCATTCATTAAAAACACACATATATTGATTATATTTCAAAAAACAACAGTATTCCCTGACCATTTCCATGTATTCAGAATACATAACAGTTAACGTGGTGCAGGGTCTCGTTGCAAATTCCGGAAGAGTTCTCTGTGCAGACATGGCAGTTACCAGGTTGCAACAGTTACTCTGGGTAAGCCTTGATGAAAACTTGGCACGCAGAGCAGTGCACAGCATTCTATAAGAGAAAAATTATTTTCTTGCAGTGGAACTAAGAGTTTAAAATTATTCTTTTTTTCCTCTCATAAAGCCAGATGATTTCACCAGCTTTATCCCAGTAATGTGCACTTACACTGGAGAGTTGTCAAGATTCCCTCAGAACGTGTTTTGAGACATCAAGCTTGTTATAAAATTGAGCTCCAGTATCTTGTCTTCAGAAACTACATAGTGGTACCAGGCCCCAAGGAGAAAATGAGTATGCTTTTCAGCCCAGTAACCTAAAACTTTTCTTATTAGCACTTTGAAACCTACAGTTTAACTATACTTTAGATGAAGAAAGGCTATCAGCTGTGTAGGATTACATCTAACCCACCATGCTACCAAACTGAGTCAAACCTGAACACATCTCTGGGGAATGAAAAGCAGAAAAAAAATCAGAGTTAAGAAATTACATTTGCAGATAATGAGGATTCCTTCAACAAAAAGAGGAGCAAACAGCACCTCTGGATCTGTTCAGAGAGGGAGAACACCCAAATAACCCTCCGAGAGCTAGATGAGAAGGCAGGATGTAAATAAGTGTTAAAAATGAGCGGTTTTACAGATCAGCACACAGGTCATTCCCATCTGAAAACAGACAAGTTTGTGGTTTAATGCATACAGAGCTGTACACAGGCACCGCTGAATAATATTTTCAGTTGTGGCAAAAAAACAAGTTACTTCCAGCACAGCCCAAAAACTTGCATATATTGTCTCCAATACCCAAAGTGGAGCTAAAAATCCAGTAAACATCAGGCAGTCTTCTCCCAGCATGTGCCCACATAGTGCACCTTTCCCTCTACACTCCCTAAAGGCAGGCCCTGGTCCTCCTTCGATGGAGCAGCCTCACATGATGACTCCTTGGTCTGGGGAGAGCCACATGGCACCCCAGGGCCAGATCTTTGAGCAGAAAGCACTGAGGTCTGCTCCAGCCACAGCAACTTAGTAAGAAGTTTTCAGAAAGTCTTTTTAGGAAAAGGCTGTAGTTATGCTTCACTCAAGAAAAGATTTTTCTGCCTCTGGCAGCTCACATTTCTTGCAGATGTAATTTCTGTATAACATAGCCTTTTATTTTAGCTCCTTGTTAACTATTTTTAGAGTTTATGAAGTACTCACCCAATATACAATTACTGTAACCGAATTTCACCCCAGACAATCTTGTCTGCAGGCAAAACATATCCACCAGCTATACAAGGGGCACAGGCAAGATGAGAAGCTGCACAGCTCCGGAACACAAGAACCAATGGAAGGTGGTGGCTTGTAGGACAAAGCTGCTGCCTCTCAAAACTACAGACAGCACAGAATCGTGGTGGACTGATCTCAGTCTGGCATTTCTCTCCAGGCGCTAAGTGGAGACTAAAAATCCCTACACAACTCAAGGTGTAAATCACAGAACCATGTAGGTGTGCAAAGACCTCCAAGGTCATCATACTGTTAAACTAGTGCTTCTACATCTCCCACTAAGCCGTGTTCCTAAGCACCACATCTACTTATCTTTTATATACCTCCAAGGATGGTGATTCAACTGCTTCCTTGGGCAGCCTGTTCCAATGTTTCACAACAGTCTCAGTGAAGATATTTTTCCTAATTATTGAAGGAACATTCAGCAGAGTTAATTGAAGAACTGAAGACACTATCTGCCAGAGTTTGACAATTGCAAGAAAAATATTGTCCTTCTTTAGAAGATCCCAGATTACAGAGAATAAAAAAAAAATAAATAAAACGCGGCAAAGACTTGTTTTTCTTCTGATAAAAACAGCACGTATTTCACCAACAATTCCCATATCATTTTAACCGGAACGCATTAATCCTGACCAGTGAAAACCAGGATTTTTTAAAGCTTTATTTCTTTAACCCTCATTCAAATATCAGTGTGATACCAACAGGTTTATTAGCCAGCAAAGCTTGTGGCTTTTCCATCAGCACAAGGAATAAACATGACCAAGACTTACAGACCCATGAGAAGTTCAAGCTGAAAGAGTGGGGAACTTCTGCTACTGCTTTTGACAATAGCCCTTGGAGAGGGCAAATATACACATATGCCTATGCATATACATAGATGTGTCTCCATATATGTATGTATATGCAAACAAAGAGTAAAAGGAAATGAGTGAGTTGGGTTTATAAAGTAATGACTTTCTCCTTCAGAGAAGTATCTGAAGAGTAAAACCATGATGGCTGTCTTTGCACCACAAGAAACCACAGTAGTTTTAATCCTGGAAAGAATTTTTACATTCAGTCTCAGGAAAGGACATCAGGGGGCTGTTGTCACCAGGACAAAAAGGAATTCTTTCAACTAAAATTTTAAATGCAGAATAATGATGGATATTCAAATTACTTTCCCTCACCCAGTTCAGCATTAATCCATGCATCCTCAATGCATTATCTGCATGTAAGCCAGCAAATATGATAAGTATATGAATACAGGGCAGAGAAGAACTAGTAAGTCTATGAATGGTCACTTAAAAAATAAAAATTTAAAAAAAAAAAAAAAAAATCAGTGGACTGACACATGAAACTGATGATTGCAGTTATGACATTGGATGCCTCAGCAGATTCAGAAGGTGGGAACATCAGAAGATATAGGAATTGCTAATGATTGAGTCTATGGGGAGTCTTGGCTTTTTTTATCCTTCATGGCACTAGCACGTTAAATTGTGCAATCATGGGTAACATCAGAAAACAACAATAGCTGTCACTAGCATGGAGACTACCAAGGACTGAATCAGAGGAATAAGAAGGAAGACCAGAGCAAGGCAAGAAGGAACATCACTTTTACAATTATTTTAAGTAATTCTTGATCTATGAAAATAGTTTTCATCGCTTGTCAAATGTACACAAAGCAATCTCTGGAGTCATCATTTCTCATAATGCCTACTTGCAGATAGAAAAGTAACATGGATGGTGTCTCATTCTAACTGGGGCACAAGTCATTTTTCAGGTGGTAAGTCATTAACTGCATCTTTTTAGCCTTGCTTTCTGCTGAGGTCCTAGACCATGGTGACATTTGATCTCAAACACAGACCAGGCTGCTAAGAAACTCACCACCTCCTTTCAAGGGTTTGGAGCTTTGTTTTGAGTTTTGTCCTTCACCATACTGATAGCAGAAGACAATTGCATCAGAAAGTCTGCTTGAGAACTTGTTTCCTGGAACTTTTTATTAACAAAAACCATTAAGATTGTTAGAGGATTGTAAATTGACAGTACAGATGGAAGGGATCCAGGTAAGTTACGTAATTCATCTTCCTGTCCCACAAAAGACCAACTATATTCAAGATACTTCTCAACAATTTTAATCCATGTTCTTGAAGTGCCTCAGTGTGCCACAAGCTCCCACAACAACGTGCAAGGCATAAAACCAGGGCAGACGATACCTGCTACCACTGATTTGCCGTAGAAGAAAAACTGATGGGTCTTGCATTATTTACTCTTAACAATTTCTTCTTAGCTATTTCTCACTTCCTTGCCTTGGGCTTCATGCTTTACAAGCTATTTGGTTATTTGTAGAGTTTGCAGTACAGTTAGGAAATAAACTTTGCTGCTGCAGGAAAAGAAATCAGATCTGGATATATAGCGGTGTAAAAGGCAGGAGAATGCTGCCAAGGGTCCCAAGGAACACGTACACATTGGAGAATTTTCTGTGAGGGAAGAAGGAAAAGGAACAATTATAGAAAGGGAAAGTAGTACTGAATAAAAAGATCTTGGTGGTATGATACAGCAGTTGCCCAGATGCATGTGGCAAAGGTAAAAAAAGATGCAAGAATTTTCCCAACCTGTATGAGACATGCAGGGCTCTGTGCATGACAGGAATGCTACTTCCAGTTCTTAAATCTCACACTGCGGACTCTCAGAAGTCAGCTACATGGTGAGTGTCAGTGGCAACGGCAGCAGAAATCTCTGTGCTCCCAGGAAAGGAGTCTTCCTTCACGTCGAGTCTTCTGCGAGTGACAAAAGATGACCTAACAGCTGACATCTTTACAAAATGTCTAGGAAAAAATGTGATATCTGGCAAAAAAGAATGAAAACGTAGGCTTTAGAAACATGCAAAGGACAGAACCTGCAACTGATTGCTATAAATAAGAACTGATCATCATAGGAATTAATATTTACTTCCATTTCTTGCTGAGATTGATGAAGTGCTCTGTGCTGCTGGAGGTGTACTGGAAGACTGTTGTTTAGTCTTGATTATAGTTTTAAAAGAAGCAACTCTTCTTGTGTAACTCCCTGTTTAAGCCACACAGCAGCTCCCCATTGGAAGCTCTTGGCAAGCTGGGCCTAACCTGCCTGAAGGGAGCTGCAATTGAAGGAAAAGTCACTTAAAAGAGGATCCGCTGCTACAGACCATGTCACAAAAATCAAGCAGACCTGAGGAAACAGATTGTCACTGGCAGAAGAACCTGAGCGTCTCCATTTATTACCTCCTGCAGGAGCAGTGGAAGGCTGCTGGCAGCAGCACAGCAGGTACACCCGCGCTCCTCAGCTGCTGGGGAAGCAGACTGATTTTTTTAAAAATTCCATACTGCAGAAAATGAAAACACTGAGTGTACTCACCATAAATGCGATGCGATGTCAACGTTCATGAATCTCAGTGTTACCCATGGTCATGCAGGTATTCCTTGTAATTCATTGCTGAAATCTGTAGGCTGAAGCAGCCTCTTCTTGAATGCAAACTTCTCTCTCCACATAATCCAATTAAAGCAAGTGAAACCAATCCTAGAAAGCTGGGCATCACAACAAATTAAGGCTGCAAGACAGCAAAGGCATTGGCAGGCTTGTCTGTCCACCCAGACTGTAACCTCTTGTTTTGCCAGAAAATGTTTGCTAATTATTCACCACTAGATATGCCTTTGAGACACGGGCAAGCACAGAGCTCCTGAAAGCTTTAGTCAGAAACTGCTGGGGTCTTCTCTGAAGTTAACTACAGATATAAGGAGCCACTGTCTGAGAGTGAGGCAATACAAGATGAACTAGCAGCAAGCCCCACATCAGAGTTCCCCAGGTACTGGGGCAGCAGATGGTGGCAGATATCCCACCCTATGGAACAGAGATGACATCAGGAGAAAGACCTTGGTTTCAATGCTGAATTTCCACAGCCTGCCCAAAGAGGTAGGTACAACACCAGTCCTGTACTGCAGCCACATCCTGAGCAGTGTGAGGAGACTCTCCAGCTATGAGCCTCAGAGCAGCCCCCAACACTGGTGTTCCTCAGACCCCTGCCAAACCTATTCCCAGTGTCTGAGACCTGCCTACTGCCAGTGCAGGGAAGAGAGTGAGGCTTGCTCTCAGTTTGCTGGGAAAAGACAATCTGACTTTGGGACCTCAGGGTTAAGCAGCATACAGGTGAAAGAAAGATTCAACCATCCTTTTTCTCATTCATGGAATATCTGTGAGCTCTCCTAGTCAGTGACCTAGAGATCACTTCTTCTGCATTGCTCTTTTATTAATCATTAGTGCCCTAATTAAATTAAGTCACAGCCTTCTTTCCGTTCTGTCTCTGCATTATCCTAGCTGGCGGTGGCAAATGGGCTAGAGAATGGATTTTCATGCCCCTTCAAAGGTCTGGCAGGAGACATCCTCTCTGTTCTAACCTATCCCTAGGGAGCTATCCATCTTCCAGTTGTGCTGCCACCATTGGCATATCAAACCCCCTCGATTTTTAGGGCCACATTTCCTTTACAGGGCTGTCTGTGTCATCTTCTCACCAGCTGACAGTTGCAGAGACAGGTGAGGACAGTTAAGAAAAGGGAAGTGCCCTCTCCTTTTTCCCTCGACCCTTCAAGCACCCAGAGCATTCTGTGGCTTTTATCAACATAAGGGACAAACACTGATCCGTAACTGTTTGATGTAGGATCTCTGGTATTCTCCCCTCCACCATCCCCTTCAAAAACATCCTTGCAATATTGCTGTGCAGTTTTGAAAACAAATCCCGGATGACTTTAAATTTAAAATGTAGCAAATATAGTAAGCTGAAGTACTACCTGAAGACCGAAGACTAAGGCCATTAGGATCACAGCAGAATCAGTAACACTCATTCAAAAAGTAAACTAGAGCAAAAAGGAAGGGAATGATTACACAAAACAGAGATTAGAAAGAGGAATTCTACTGCAAAGTTTAAGATCTCTACAGGGCGCAGTTTGCATTCTGTCCTAGGCTCAGGGGGCTTTACGTGCTGTTTTGCCCTGTCTACAAGGAGCAGCTGCTGACTCCCTGCAGACAACAGTTCTAACTATTTCGGGGCTTGGTGCTAACAGACTTTGTGAAGGAGCAACGAGGAAGGGAGCAAGAATAAAGGCTATCACCTCCTAAATCTACTGTGATCCACACATACATTGTAGTGGGAGTGACTGCAGTAACAACACAAATCCCAACAGAAGCACTGTAAATTCTAACAAGTGTCCTCTAACCCAGTTCTCCATTCCACCTCCTCCTTACCCAGGCGGTATTTAGCAATAATGTGGTAATGGCAAATCACAGAGGATCTGCACTGAGACTTTTCCATCAGTAATAGAAATTTCAACACCTACTGATAATGCAGCTTCAGAGGAGATCATCCTTCTCTTCCTACAAGGAGCTTCACTGAAGCAGTAAAGTCCAGGGGATGATGGTGTGGACAACTGAGCTGACATTTAATAAAACCAGGAGTGCCAACATTGCTCAAGTGAGCTCAGTGCCAACAGGAAACATCCTAGCAGTAAGATTCAACATGCTTATGGAGTGCAGTGAACAGCAGGTAGGTCCAACTGCCTTCTGGTATCTACACTAATAAGTTAGGCTGCATGACTATATGCAAGAAAAAGCTTTAAGATTTTGTTCGCAAGCAGTAACAATATGAGCTGTAAAAGGAGTAGCAACAGCGTAAATCAGGATAACCCCTTGTCTACTGCAGCCACAGTAGCGTGCTTGTTACCAAGAGAACATGAAGAAATGATTTAATTTCACTACAGCATAGTCCTAGGGCAATGACTTTGTGTGCTACTACAGTCAGCTTGAATTACAACAAGCAAAGAATGTAAGTTCTGAGAGATTGCCTATGCTGTTGTCTCTGTATTTTTGTAAAGGAAACATCCTTTCCCATCCACTTACTTGACCACACAGGAACCTTCCACATCACTACCGCAGCAAGTGGACAGACCAGTACAACTGGAAAGGCATTACAACATACAATAGAAGTGCAATAACAGAAAAAACAGCACAACAGAAAGGTGCTATAAAGGAAGAAGATTGCACACCCATATCAGAAGATCTTAGATTCACTAGCTTCCCCAGCAGCAGTCAGCCCTCCAATGAGGTCTAAGAGAGGTGCAGCCAGGCTCCACCCCTTCTGGTCACGCAGCTGAACTGCTTTCACCTGTGCTCCCAGGGCTGACCGGGTTCTTTCCCCAGGTGCTCCATCAGTGGTTCAGGCTGTGACTCAGCAGTTACTATACGCTCATTAAATAAGAGACTGTCTGCCTTTTCTGCTAAGTACCAAGAACAACAGTAAATAACAAGTGTGTACCTTTGAGCTCGTTTAAATTCAGGGCATATCATCTTACTCCTAGCAAGGGGATGTGGTCAGAAGGTTGCAATGCCTGAGCACTAATCTAGCCCTCCCATTTCCTGGGGGCACGTGAAGGTGGACCAGTTTAGTCCTTTAGCCAGCAGTGAGCAAAATGCTCTGAAGTTGCTTGCCCTGGTCCAACCCTGCCTTAGCCACAGGCTCTGGAAGTGCTGTAGTTCTCTCCTCCATTTCAGGGACAAGAACTCTGCCAGGATTTTTTTGGAAGTCTGTGTGGTTTCTGCAGTTGTTGGATCTTGACATAAATAGGTCTGCATTTATTGTCAGCCTTGTGATGCTTTCAGCCCTCTCCTTGAACACAAGGCTTTTATTGCCTTTCCAAAGAGGTGACCTGCTAAGCAACGCAATTGCTGGGAAGGCTTCCATAATGGCTTCTATTCCCTGGAAAATGGGTCTAATAAGGGAAATGTAACAGAAACTTTCTAGCAACTTAGTTGCAGTAACTGCAGACAGCTGAGGGCACTGTAACTGTGCGGTGCCTCGCACCTCAGCCCCTGGCAGCCCTGAGGCTCGGGCAGGATCTGGGGAGGGTAGGCTGACAGGGCAGCACCGTGCCCAGCCTGCCGCACAGGTGGTAACAGCAGAGAGCAAGGCAGGGTGGAAATTCCATACCTGTAAAGTGCTAATGAAACACAGGTTGTTTTTGCAAAGAAAGTCTGGGATGTTGGCGAGTTACATCGATCCCCTTAAGGTTCACTTAATGTGTATGTTACAGCAGAGGCACTGAGTTACATCGATCCCCTTGTAAGGCAAGAAGGTTACAATGCTGCTAAGTTAAGCAGTTTAAAACAGTGAATGAAGTCAGTGCCACCACAGTGCCTGTGCTCACTTGGCAGCTGGGGTAGTGTTAGCTGGGCAGAGAGCTGCCACGGGCTCTTCTCTGCACATGGAGACAATCCCTTCCCAACCTGCCTAACGGTGAGACTCAAATCTGGAATACTGAAAAAAAAAAAAAAAAAAAAGGAAAAAAAAAGGAAAAAAACAACCACGAAACACTAAATGGATTGTGTCATCTGAGTGAGCCTAATTAGCTAATAAAGGTCAGCCTCATTAGAAGCTCTTCAGGGAAGGAGCAGCTGAAAGACATTCAACAGCAAAAGACTATTAACAAGCTATCCCACCTCACCTGTGCCAGGAGCACTCAGTGAGAAGCCAAATGTCTTGAACAGGCAATGAAGGAAGGCGTTGACACACAGGTGTTCTGCAACAATAAGAATGTGCTTATCCATCAGAAGATCATTCAGGGACATGTGGGAGCTCTGCTTTCTCTCTGCACAGGCAATGTTGGATGCCGTGGGTCCATAAAGCAAGCCTGCCTCTGAGCTATATCCTCTCTGCTCAGCAGCCCCCAGAACACCACCTCCCTCCCCGCAGCCAGGCCCTCTGCTGTCTTTTACTCCATCTCTTTCCATACCAGCACACTGCCTCCCTCAGCCAGGAGTTACTAAAAACTGTTGTCTATGCATGCATCTGCCATCCTACTGCTGGGTAACTGTTTGTATGTTCATTCACTCCCATATAGACTGCTCGTGATTTATACCTTTCCTTTACTTCCCTGCTCAGGAAAACTAACTACAGAACTCATAATATGCCACAGTACAGAAACGCCCAGCTAAAGGAGTGGGTTCCAGGGCCTTTCACTTGCACTGAGGACAGAGGTAAAACGGAACATCTTTCTCCCACAAGGCTGTTATCCCTCCTGCAACCAGATCTGCTTCAGCAGAAAGGTGTGGCAGAAAAGGGACTGCTTTTTCAGCAGAAAGGGACTGCTCCAAGAGGTCTAGACATAACAGAAGTGCAGCTTTACCCAAAGAAAGGGAAGTACCATTTCTTTAACTTCCTAACCACTGATCCTGCAGTGCTCGGTGGGCCCCAGGGATGCTGGGATGTGCTGTTTCTCTGCAGGACACTTTCCCTGTGGGCTGGTGGTGGCTGCAGCATCATTCCCTCTTCTTGGGCTCTTTTCCAGGGGAGAAAAGAGGCTGGGAAACCTGCAGGCATCCTTCACATGCTGTTGCCTGTGACAGGAGGCGTGTGGGGGGTGTCTTCCTTTCCCTGCTGTGGAAGGAAGAAGTACATTTTAAAGCTGTTTGTTCTTGACTGGCCGCAGAGCCCTGCTCTGCACCAGTGCCACAGCATGGGAGCAACTGCTGCCAGGGGTCTTACAAAGGTCACTCTCAGGAAGACTTGGGACCTTCTGTCTGCTTACTTGATTTCAGAGACAGAGCGGAAGGGCTCCAAGGCCCTGAAAGGGCCCCTTCATTCCCAGCTGCCCATGGAGGCTGCTGATCCCACCTCGATTTTACGCGGAGACTTCTGCCGGCCGGCAGCAATGAGCGGGGAGCGGCTCCCCCCAGCGGGCACCAGCAGCAGAAAGGCACCGAAAAGCGCAGGAGAGCTGGTGGGCTGTGTAAGCCACAGCGGGCAACGACAGGGCAAAGCAGCTCTCAGTGCGTGATCTGAGCGTCGTGCTTTTGGGCAGGTGCCTGCAACACTGCCCTGGTTCCTGTGATACAGCAGAGTGCCGTTACTGCTATTATTCGATAGCGTTACTCTGCAAAAGCTGTAAGAGCATCGGGGAAGCTCACTTGGGATGCGTAGGCTGCTGCACAAACTTAGAATTGCTGCCTCCCCTCCAAAGCATGCAGCAGGAGCTTCAGGACGGCACCTAGCACAGCACAACTGTGCCTCATGGCTGCTCAGAGGTGGAGGTGGGGGCCCTCCATGCCTTTTCTCAGTCCTGTGTGCACAGGGGCCTCGGCAAGCACTGCTGATCCCACTGTCACCGCAGCCACCTCCTCCATCTCCCTTGTGCTGAGGAGATGCTGGAAGTGTAAAGCCTCCCACGTGCAATCAAGCAGACACTTGCTCTCTATGTCCTTGCCCACTGCTGGCTGCACACTGACTATGGATTACATGTGAGTCTAACAGCCCTTGTAGCCCTTGTAGCCCAGTTTCAGATGCTGAGAGCTCTGTGGGGAAGAGGAGTGGGAGGCACTGGCTCAGCAGTCCGCCTGCTGGTCGGTGCTCACCCATCTTCATTCTAAAGGTAGGAATGGAGTCTGCTTTTGTTGGTATCATAGAATCGTTTGAGTTGGAAAGGATCCATAAAGACCATCTAGATCAACTCCCCTGCAATGAACAGGGACACCTACAGCAAGATCAGGGTGCTCAGAGCCCCTCCAGCCTGACCTTGAGTGTCTGCAGGGATGGGGTACCCATTACCTCTCTGGGCAAATCTCTAAGATATGCCAATCTGTGTTTGGTTCTAATAGAAATGAGAGAGATACTGCACATGAAGTAGAGAAGAGCAAGTGCCCAGAAGCAGCAGATGCAGCGTTGTCTCTAGCACTTGCTGCTTGTTGCTGGGATGACTAGTGCACGTTACACACAGCTCTGTGACCAAATCCTGCATCTTGGCTTTACTCTACTTGCTCTGGGGGGATTGTGGTGATGGACTATTTCTCAACCAAAGCTGCAAGAGCAATTTTTTCCCCTTGTATCACGCGGCATTTTCTTTTTCAGGTTCCCCAGCTGGGCACAGCTGAGTACTTCAGCCCTGAAGTCTGCTGTAGGAAAAGAGCAGAAAGGAGTTGCTAATGACAGAGAACGACATATCCAGGAGGAAGAGCAGGCTGCTTCTCAGAACATGGGCTGGAGAGCAGGCCTATGGATGATGCACCTCCTCTCCGTGCCCTGTCTCATTAGCCACTGTGTCCCATGGGGCTGCCAACCGTCAGAGCCCCACACTGCTCTGTGCAGCTCCCTCCTTGCTCCTGCTGAGCTGCCCACTGACTGAGGAGAGAGCGTCCTGACTGCAGCAAGAGCGTTGTTTTGTAAATCCTACAAGCAAATCAAGCCTCATACACCAACAACATGCATTTCACTTCAGGAACATTTCTGTGCTGTTTTCATGCCTGTATAGCTTCACGAAAAGCATCACAAGGCAGATTTCTTTTAGCTGATGAACACTGGCAGCAGCAGTTTTACAAATGGTGCTTAAAGGTTAAATTGACCCCACTGCCATCTTACACCCATCCAAACAACTAAAAGCTCCATCCCAGGAAACCTTAGGACACACCGGGGCCTGTTCTGCATCAGCTGCTGCTTTAAGTTTAGCAACCACATCCATTAGCCCACAACAGTGGACGTAACAAGCAGGAGCTGCGCAGCTCTCACTTGACAGCCGATGCCACCTGCTGAGAGGGAGCTCCACTGTCTGCAGCCTTGATTCAGCACAGCGGGAGCAAAATGGACTTTGACGAGCAAACTATGCAGCTAAAACACTTTACAACCATAAAAAAAGGTGGGAGGGGAAGCAGAAGGAATGAGCAGAGCTGCCACTTATGAGGGTTGCTCTGAAAGTAACGCCTCCTATTTTATGATGTTGGCCCACGACACTGGAGGTGGGTATTGGCAGTATGGCAGAATAGGTTGAATCGTCTCACCAATATTCCTTTACGTGTTGTTACCACGAGACAGACGGCAGCAGAGGGGCAGTCTGACCGAATGGCATCTGACGCAGAAGTGCAGATGAAACAAACGGGTGTCACTGAATTCCTCCATGAGGAAAAATAGCACCCAATGACACTCACTGCTGCCCTGCGTCTGAAAGGTGTGAAGGCAGAGGAGAGCATGGCACACACACCCTTACTGGCAAAGTCCTGCCCTGGCTACCAGCACACCCTGTACTTCCCACGGCAGCTGTATCCCACTAATTGGCACTTACAGCTGAGCAGCACCCTGCTGCCTCTCAGAGCTGCAGCTCCAAAGCCAAAGAAGCCTACCCTTAAGATGTTTCCTTAAATAAACATCTTGCAACGTTTATGCACGGCTGAGTATGGATTTGAAAAAGTGAATGTAAACAGAGCAGGTCTCAAAACTGTTCACAGGGAAAGCGGAGCCCATTCTCCTCACCGGGAGCCCGCCGCGGAGGCGTGCAGCTGGTTGCGCAAAATCAGTCTGAAACAATCGGGAATAACGGGAAAAAAAAAATCCTTCGGTCCCCCTGCAACGAGCGGCGGGGCCGCCAGAGGGAGCCCGGACCGCGCCGCTGGAGGAACGGCTCAGTGTGCGGAGGCGGCACTGCGGGCCCCGGGCCCCGCAGCCTGCACGGGGAGCCCGCAGCCCGCGGCTGAGGGGAGGCGGCACGGAGCCGTGCTGAGCGGCACCTTCGCGGCAGGGTCAGGGTCCGGCTGCGGCCGCTGCCTCACCGCGTGCTCCTACGTGCCCCTCTCCGAGCGACAGCCACTCTGAGCTCGCCCCTTCAGCCTCAGGGGACTTCCGTGCTACCGTGGGATTTCGGTTCCTTTGGAGCAGAGAAGGGTTTCAGTCCGGGCTCCGCCTGCAGCCCTTGCAGATGTGCAGCAGTGCCATCTGCAGGTGAGACCTGGCCACGGCATGGCTGCATCTGCGGTTAGAAGGGGCCTCCAACATCAGTCAGGCCCACGCCGTGCCGTGGGCAGCGCTGATCCCACCAGCTCAGCGGCCCAGGGCCCCATCCCGGCTGCACCTGAGCACCTCCTGCGATGGGGCACCCACAGCTCTCTGGCCAGCAGTGCCAGGGCCTCACCACCATCTGAGTAAAGAATTTCTTCCTAACATCTAACCTACATCTCCCTTCTTGGTTTAATGCCATTCCCAGCCTTCCTGGTCGTAAAGAGGCACCTATGGGTCAATTGCTTCATATTTCCTGTAATTTTGCACTGTCTAGAAATGCAGATGTTTCATATGCAGGATGAACAGAACAAGGTCAAGACCAACACATTAGATACTGTCTCTAGAATTTGGGCCCATCCAACTACAAACAGCTTTTTTGACGCAGCCGCTTCCGAGTGATGCTCATAAGGCTACAAGCAGAGCAGGAAGCCCTGCAGAAATTCATCAATCCGTGCCATCTTTTGGAACTGACAGCAGAAGTAGCCTGTTTTAGAGCACAATTCCCATTTAAAACTGTCTCACAACTGTGAAAGAGTCACCTTATTATTTTTGTCCAACTATGGGACTTATAGAGAGAGAAACCTGGACTGATTTCTGGTGGTCCAGTGGTGTTGGGCTAGAAGAAGCCCTAACTGAGCTGCCACAGGAACAGAGGGCACATGGTGCTGGTCTGGAGTGCCTGCTGCCACCTCTCCAACCCAGGACAAGCACTTACAGGAAAGCGTTATCTAGCAACATCTCTAGCACCTCCTAAACCTTACATATGCAGAAATGGCTGGGAATATGTCAAGCATTTCTCTCTTCATCCTCCCAGTGCAGAAAAACATGCTGAAGATGAGGTGGGGATTGTCACGGTTCCTACCCGCCTCCCCCCCATCTCTATGGAAGCTGTGTTCTCAGCCACGCCTGAGCCTCCCACCGCCCCCTGCATCAGGCTCCCTCCTGGCTGCTGCAATCTGCTCTGCTTCTCCCAGCTCCTGTCTGCCACTGAACACACACAGCATCGTCATCTGACAGCAGTGTGAGCTGCCAAAATCCTATCCAGCACGAGCCAGCACATCCTCAGTTCAGAGCAGATCTTTCTGTTAGCTTCCGGATCAGAAACCTCCCTACTGCTGAAAGCCCTCTCCAGCTCAAGATGCTTTCACCCCACTGGAGCAGCTCCCAGCCACGAGCAGACCCTCCCCAGAACCAGAGCAGTGAGTGAAGGAGTTCTGCAGAAGGAGCCTTGTGGCATCTTCCAAAGCCGCTTAGATCAGGCAGCTTCCGAAGGCTCTGAGTACCTCCAAAGAAGTTGCAGCACTGACGCGAGAAGTGATGAGGCCCAAATTATTATCTGAGGCTGAAAGGAGTAAGAGAAACCTGAAACCAAGCTCCCGGCTGTCTCAGCTCAGTATCTTACTGCTCCTTCTGCCATCTTCAAAACACAGAGAAAAGCTTTCACGCACAAACATTTTTATCATTGTGTTTTGGTAGCAAAGCACCTGACACTGCAAGAAGAAACCTCTCCAAGGAGACCAGACAGTCCTGAAGCACGTTTTGGAAATAGTTGTCAGGACTTATGAATAAAAAGTGAGTTACGAAGTACATTAGAGTATCCCTGTGTCAGCTAATACCCTACTAAGGATTTCTGTCTTTATCACGGACATCAGATACAGAGAAGATCCTATTGGGCTTGGTCCGCCCTTGGTTGACATAGCAGGATTAGCCTCTGTAGGACATGTGCAAGTGCTCTGTTTCACCCAGAGAGACCCGTGATTAATTCCCATCCGCAAGGTGCTAAGGACAGAAGCACAGAGGAGTGGCAAAGTGCCACCCACCCCACTGCGCTCCAGCTGGGAGGAAATCCCACAAATGGGGGGAATCATTTTCCCCATCATAGGAGTTTAGGTGTAGGGGAACCAAAGTGGAGTAACCAAACAGTCACTGAAACAGGACTGGATAAAAGGAACCTGAATGGCAGTCACTCAATTAGGATTTCCCATTCATGAGTCAATGCATGAAGAGCTCTAACAAGAAAAGCTGGGATAAAACAGATCCAACTGGTAACCTGGTATGTTTTCCTGGGAGAAGAAATTCCAGATCCCCTTGGACAAAGGAGGTGATTCAACATCCTTGCAGCACCCCACACAAACTCTGTTCACCGGGCTGTATGGCAGAAAGGAGATAATAGCAGCACTTCCTCCTGTATGCTCCTTTTTCACCTCCCAGGCTGTCTTCTAGCTGGGAGCCCAGTCAGAGGTCTGTGAAGCAGCCATCAAGTGTGCGGACAAGACAGACACACTGCCTCCAAACATCTGCTGATCCTACCAAAGGGCCTTGAGGCAAGCCTCTGCCCCAAAAGACTTCTAGAAAAATAAGCTCTCATGTGATAACGGGTGAATGATTAAAGGATAGGAAATAAAAGGTGGAAACAAGCTGCAAGATCTCACAGTGGAGGGAGGTCACCATGGCTGCCTGAGAAGGATGAGTGCTGGAGGCTGTGATGCTCAGTGGACTTGGTAAATTACCTGGAAAATGAGTGGGTAGGAGAAGTGAGAAACCTCATGGTGGCACGAGGATATGCTGAGTAAAACCACAAGGGATATCTGTGGAGAGCTGCCGAACAACCATATGCTACGGAGTGACAAGGTGAGAAAAGAGTAGATAACCTGCAACCTAGAAACTCAAAATAATGGACACGGGAAAAGCAGCGCTGACCTCATTACGTCAAGATGGGTTCTTGAGCTGGCTCTTAGGAATAAGGTCAGTTCAGCTTATGTTCGATAGCAGAAAATGAAGTGTCAGGAACACTTTGGGAAGGAATAAGGAACGGGGAACAAAGAACGTCAGGATAACGTGACAGTGCACCTGCATCCCAAATACTGTGTGCGCTTCTGGTCCTGCAGTCTGCAAAAGGACTGAGCAGAATGAAAAGGGATCAGAGAAGAGCAATAGGAAAGCTCTGAAAGTGCTTCCACAGGAAGTGGAAGATGAGGGTCAAGCTGGAAGAGAGACAACTGAAGGATGGAACAATAAAGATCTTTTGTATCATGCCGAGGAGACAGAAATTAGGGAGTGGTGAAGCTGAGAAGAGTCAGATGGAACCTGTGGGTGGAAATTCAAAGGAAGCTAACAGAGGGTTAGCTGCAGGGCCTCCCTGGGACAGGTACGGGAAGTTTATGTTGGTTCTGATACATAACACTAGGTCGCAGAGGAGAATCCACAGAGGGCTATTACACACACACCCCACAGATGAGGATGTCCCTAACTCAAATCGCTGTAGGTACATTCCAGGCAAATAGCCATGCTCTGTTCTGTTCTTTCTATCTGGACACCCTGTGCTGAATACACAACCAGGCTGACTTCAGTCTCATTGAATCCCACCCACCCCCTGGAGCCAGCATGGGCCCCAGATAAGGAGCAACAACCAGCTCAGCACCTGGAATCAAAGTCTGCTGAAGTTCTACAGCATTCTCTCGGCAAGAGGTGCCCCTTGAACGGGTGCAGAATGTATTTCCTTTATTTTGGTTTTCCAATTAGTGTAATGCAGTTATGAGCTCCATGTAAAGCTGGGAGAACAATGGGAAACTGAAGAGGAAAGGCTGTCCTCCTCTTCTTCTATTCCAGGTTGAAATAAATACAATATTTAGCAATCCCAGAAGCTGTGGGATCCTGGAGCTGTTGTTTCAGTTAACCAGAGGAAAGTAATACCTTCTAGTTTTAAGCAGAAATTAAGTTCTTAAAAAATACTGGTCCCTTAGTGTCACTTCATGTCACAGACATGGGTCTCTGTGCCTCCAACAACGTTTGACTCCTTAAACAAGCTGCAGTTAAATCAAGCACAGGTATTGAGTGGGGAACATCAGCTGAGAACTAGCTGGAAAGTCAGGGCAGAACTCTGGAACCAAGGCTGGTTTCAGCGCTGCTTTCAGGCCAAGGCAGGCGTGAGAGAATTGCAGCCCTCAGGCTGCCAGCAGCACTGCGAGGACTCCAGCTGGGGTGGCGGAGCGGCCTACCAATGTGAGGCACTCGCTGGGGAGAGCAGCGCTCATCAGATGCTTGTGCTCCTCTTGAAAAATGCAACCTCTTCAACGGAACGTTAAAGGCACTCAGCAAAGAATGTTAAAGATGGCTTCACCTGCATTTATGTTATCTCACTGTTACAATCAGACGCGGTGGGTCAGGGAGGAAATGAACTGAAGCGTCCCCAGGCTTCTGTGCGGTGCTGCAGCAGTGCGGAAGTGTGGGACGCTGTGCTGAGCTCTGCAGGCACAGCCAAAACCCACAAGTGACGAAGTGCCAGGCGAGCACCTGCTTCTGCTTCACGTTATCTCTGGCACACAGCTCTCTGGGCACGGCACAGCCTGTTCCTCCTGTACAGGCGAGTTATCAGCTGAGCTCCAAGCTCCTGTTAAGCAAACTCAGCTTGGGGTGTAAGATGCAAAGAAGATGCAGATTGGCCCTGACAGTCTTCAGCCTTGCTTCTAGTCAAACCTGCAAGGGAAAGTGCCTGTTGATGAAGAGCTCTGAAGTAAATAATTCTATTTCTACCTCTTTTCCTCACTGGATTCACCTCACCAGCTGCACAGAAAGGATTTCCTCACCACAGCTTAGAGGCGAGGGACCTTCACAACCTCCTCGTCTTGCTCCTGTCCATTAGGAACTGCTTCAGCAACACCTGAGTAAGTGCAGCAGTGGAGGAGGGACAGCGTCCCCTCTCACCCCAGGAACCCAAACTTGGGTGCCATGTAAGCTGTAAACAGCCTCCACCCGTTCCCTGCTGTCTTGCAGCAGAGTGAGTTGCTCACACACAGGGCTGTCACCATATTGGGGTGTCTGCTGGGAGACATCAGAATGCCTTGGAGGAGGATTTGTTAACCACTGGGAGATGAGAGAAGGATTATGTAAAGGTTTTTACAAAACAAACCAGCCCCCACACCGTGCCTGGTTTCATGAAGAATATTTGCCAGGCCCTTTCCTACAAAGGGAAAAGCTGGGGAAAAAAAGGCTGTCTCACAGTACCTATTCAGCAGGTCTGGAACACATCTCAGCTTTCTGCAGAAAGCACAGCGCAATACAGTGCAGTACCACACTTCTGGAGGAGTAAAGCCTTGACACATTGCATTTCATCACACAGCACACCTCCCCTGCACCCACAGCTGGCCACCCTGTCCTTCCACCATTGTCTCCTCTCAGTCCCTCCTCCTGCACACCCCAGCTCAGCTTACCACAGCTCTACACCCTTTGACCCCCATACCCACACCTACTTCACTGCTCCTCTAGCAAAACCCATCATGCAGGGGGCAGAACAGGAGGGCAGCCCCCACTCCATGCTCCTCCCACATCCCCCTGCCCAGGCAGCAGCTGCCCCGGGGCAACAGATGTCTGCAAGTCAGGGCATGCTGGTGCCCAGCCAGACCTACCCTGCAAGGAGAAGCGTGGGAACCAGTGGTGTACATTACTTATGGCTGAGGGCAGGGCAGCTCTTCCACCTGCAGGAATTTGGCTTTTTTTTTTTTTTTAAAATTTCTTTTTTTTATTGTGCAGAACACTCATCCAATGGGCTGAAAAACATCAGTTAAAAACACATTCAAGATAATTCCCTGGGTCAAAGAATAAGACCTGAAAAACAAAACAAAGGCAACACTGTAGACCTGATGTTCAGCGCTCATGGATTTGGCTCTGGGATGCTGAAAGCTGAGTGAGCCCCCAAGTGGGTGTGCCAAGCTGGCTTCACCTAAACTGACTTCCGTTTCCAACTAAATACTAGAATCTTGAGAGGCAATAAATGATAAATAAAAACCAAACTCCTGCCTATCCTTTATTTGCCTGGTAAAGATCAGGGAGCTGTTACAGGTAACAAAACTCGGCTATACAGACAAAGGCAAACGGGGGAAGAATCCGTGCAGTAACATAAGCAAAACATCAGCAGACAAGGTGTGCATGTACGTACCAAGTAAAGGCCTGCCGGGGGATAAAAAGGAAAAACCAGAGAACAAAACCCTTCCATCCCCAAGCACTCAGTTAAAAGGTACAAGAAGGAAGCAGGAAGAAACGAGTACTCTGGAAAGTTTTGAACAACAAGCCCAACAAAATCAGAAGAAAATGGTTTAGAAGAGCCTTTAAAATGAGTTTTATTGTCAGAACTTTACAAGTAGCCTTCAGTGGCATCATACAAGAAGAACTCTGTTGCAAAACTCTAATAAATAGTCTGCCCCAAGTCCCAAAATATTTTTTGAAATAAAATAAAACCCAAACTTAAAAATAAAAGAGAATAAAAGCAAGACTTCAGGATGCTCAGAGATGTTAGCAATATTTCCCATTTACAAATTATATCAGGCATTATATAAATCTCCTTCATACAAGTCATTAAAAAACCCAAGACATTCTAAACCTTTACAAAAGCACTCCAGAAATAGTTCCAAAGAGATCCATTTCCATGACAAAACCTTAGAGAAGAACTCCATGGGGATTAGCATCACAAATGAAGTTTGAGGTTGGAGTGTAGCATGCACTTGTGTGCAAGATTAAAGAGTATGAAAAGGGGATTTGAAAAGAGCGTGGAAGTTTCTGTGACAAGCCTATGCCTGATGATTTTATCCTGTTTGAGAACGTGGTAAAAGACAGGGAGGGCTGTTCTTGTGGTTTACTCCAAATTTGCTGCACCTTGTGCAAGGCAGTATTTGTTAAGGTAGTGACTGTGTACTCGGAAGGGAACAGAAAAAGTTTCTCAGCACGCTGCACAGCTTGACGCTTGTGCAGACTGCAGCACCTACACCTAAAAGGTATTTTCCGGAGAGGTAATATGTTGTGGCAAGTCGGCTGTTCCTTCAAAGAACACGAAATTAACTTCCCTGACATGAGGCAGTTTGGGAAATCTCACACTAGACAGCTTCACTGGGAACTGGGGATTTCAGAGCTCCGATCCTATCCCAGTACTTAGGAAAAACGTACTTCTCTAATTTCACCTTTACGTATTCCTCTGCTCATGGCCACAAAGGATTTAAAGTCCTCCCACATCACTGAACAAAAGCTTAGCAAACATTTCTTAAGTCTGCAGGGATTTGAGAAGAGTGGAGAAACGAAATGGGAGGGCTGGTGCACTGAGATGGCTTACGAGGATTTTCATGGAAATGTTCTGGGGTGTGTAGAGGAAATCTTAATCTCTTTACAACTTCAGCCTAAGTCTTCTGCTCATACGACAGTAACAGACTCCCCTGGAAGGGTTGGGGACGATCCTTCAGCGGTACAGCAGCAGTGCTTGGTATCTCAGCCTGCCTGATACAATACAAACCGCAGCATGCTTCATTTTGCTGTTTGTAAAGTTACTTGCAGCCATTGCTTCCACGGGAAACAAAGGCTACCAGAAATGCTAATGCAACAGATGTGTGGTAATGTGCCTCACCCATGGCTCAGGTCTCTCATCTCTCTCCAGATGTTGTGATGCTGGTTGTACTGTACCTACACTACAGACACACGCTCTCTGTAACGTATGGGAAGGTAGCACTAGCGATCAAGCGCAAATTGCTAAGGAGACACCTAAAACATTGCATTACATCCCCTTGTCTGTGGCATACTTCAGAAAACAATGTAAGAAAAGCAGTAAAATAAACATTTCTTTCTAATTTTCTAGATGTCATAATATTTGCCAAAGCTGCAAGGAAAAGCAGATTACCTGAAACAGAGAGAAAGGAGATAATGGAACCAGAGGCAGATGGAGCAGCAAGCCTGATCCGGCCTCCAAATCGCTTTGTACGTAACAGATAAAGAAACAATGTGCAAAAAATAGACATTCACATTTTAGCAGTTAAACTTTTATTTTACCTCTTTAAAATTATTTACTTTGTTTTTCTACAAAAGGCAGACATTGATTGTTGATCTGCAATTGTTCAGAGTGCGCGCAGAGATGCAAAAAAGGGTTATTGGAGGATGGAGGACGGGGAAGTGCTCTGACTATACTTTCACATGTCATGATTAAGGTGGCATTAAAGCTTAAGTCCCAGGAATAATATTCATTACAGATAGTTTCCTTCCCCGTACGTTGCTCTCAGTTCATATCAATTGTGTTGAAAACCCACTCGGTGAATTTCTTCAGCTTCTCAGTCGCATTCTGGGATTCCTCCTGCAACCGCAAGTTGTCTTCCCGCAAATGTTGCACTTCAGCCTGAAGATTGGCTTTGTCCTCTTTTTCCTTGGGCATGAAGAAAAACACAGATCTTAGTGATAATTTTGAATCATCCTTCCTATCTACATGAAGCGGCAGGAATCCCAGTGAGCAAGAGTCTTACACTGTGCAAAGATTTTATGCGCAGTAATATACAGACGGACTTATATTTAAGGTGGATTTGTTATGTTTCATTCCTTACTTTTTGCTTGAACTGTCAGGGTTTGTCTGTTAACAAATTCAAATAACAGAGGGCTATGGCTGCCTCTCCAAGTGGTGAAATGAAATCGATCACACCCTGCTCTGTATGAACAAAATACAGAACTACCAATGGCTAATCAAATGAAGGATAGGACACATTTCTGCAAATACTTCCCTGGCTAAATGACTTTTCACCCAACAACAGCAGATCTTTGTTGGACCAAGCAGGTAGTAACATAACACTGAAAGTGTTTTCACAATAGAAATTACATGGTTGGATAACAGTCTCGCTCTTCATCATCAGCACGATACATTTACACAGCAGTTTGTATTTACATGTACCTACAGTCACCTGAATTAGGAGTGTAGGTATTCAGAATCACTCTCCTAATTTAAGCAGAGGAGTCAGACGCCTACAGTTTAGGCACTGCACCCTCATCTCACATAAACAGAAGCACAGCTTGAGAAAAGTAGTAAAAAAATGTCATTTTCTTGCAAAAGAATAAGACTGTCACAGGCTCAGGAATGGCAAAGCAGAATTACACAGTAATTAATAACACCTATCAGAACTAAATATATGCCTTACAGATTTTCTGTAGCTCAAAAATGTACCTTCCTTAAATCCTCTTGCAGCATCTTCAGCAAACCTTCAAGTTGGTCCACTTTAGAGGCGAGAGTTGGAGGAGATTCTTTACTGTTGGAAGTAGGAAACAAGAATAAGTGCTCACAGATTTTACTGTCTTCACATAGGATATCTAACAGCCTTGTCTGTACCAAGCTGCTCTGTGTAAGTGTGCTCTCAGGTACGTCATAAATTCACAAAACCAAGAAAAAATACCTAACACAGCACATGGAACATGTGCAGCATATTATCGAGGAGAACAAACTCAATCAGTGATTAAGTGCTGCCATCCCATCACACAGTTTATCTCTACTCCTGCTCATTACACCCGCCTTGAGTTACCACAGCTTTGGACAACCTCACATACACACCTCAGACAAGAAGGAACCTGCACAAAGGTTCAACTGTATTTACAGTTCTTCTGTTTTCACTTTCCAACATCATGAGAACTTGTAAAGAGTTGCACAAAGGCTAGAAACAGATTCCAGACAAAGGTATTTGTACTCTTTCCCTCAGTTTGTAACTGAGGATGCATGTTTATGTGGTAAACTTGCTTACCCTGTATAAGGCTTTATCTGTGCAGTAAGCTGGTCCTCAGCCTGATCACCACTGGAGGCAGCGCTCACAGGCCTGTGGTTTTCATCCGCAACAGCAAAGAATGAAGCTCGCTGAACTGAAAAGAGATGCATAGAGACCAGCAATGGTACCAGTAGTGATGATTTGTTCAAGCACTGTGCAATAGCTACGCTGCAAGATTTCAAGGCAGTCCAAGAAGTCTGTCTCTAGACGACAGTATGATGCACCACTACCAATTTGGCAGAAGTAAACTGCTTGTCTAGTGTTTGTACCAGCTCTTCCACTGCACTGGATTCAACAAGTGTGTCCTAGAACTGGTAGAGTTCTGCATGCTCATGAAGACCACACATCACCCTCAGGCTAATGAGTGGTCACAAAAGGGAGATGCTACAGAGTGCAAAGCAGATGCCCCAGTAGCATCTGCATGGGGACACTTCCAGTAGAGACAAGAACTCAAGCTGGACCAACAAAGCACTGTGCAGAACCTCCTGGGTGCGCAGCCCAGTAATTCAGTACCTGTATTTAACTTCCTGCGCTCCACGAATGACCTCTATCTTGAAGAAAGTAAAGCTCACTCTGCATAATTGATATGTGGAAAACAGACCACTGTCATTTTTCAGAACCAGGCTTTTTTCCTTGTGCCTTATTATAAAATCTTTTGAGATTGAAACGTGAAATCCCTTTCCTGCCTTGTATCTGTATATTTTTTTAACTGCTGTATATAATCTGTATATATTTTTAACTGCTCCCTCACAATATTTTAACACATCTCTAAATCACTACCATGTGGCGTGACTGCAGTCAGCACCAATGCCCGTGCCCGTGGAGTTTCCTAGCACAAACAGAAATGTGAACACTTTTTAGCTTAATAAATTAACACCTCTCTCCCTCACCAGCTGCTGATCTCTCACTGGAAACAGAAAAATATTTTTTTTTCTGCTTGGCAAATTTTTATTGTGTGCTTTCACCAAGGCTAATATTAACAGGCATTGCTATGATGGAATGATTCCTGCTCCTTTCTTTTTCCCTTGTGACAAAAGGGTTGCAGGAATCCAAGTAGATTCTGTTCCAGCTGGTTGCAGGTATCGCTAGCTACTACTCTAGGGGCTTGTACTGAAGACATCAACCATGCAGAAGAGAGTACACAGGGCTGGTTAGTGCTTGTCAGCCCCTGCCGACACCTAGCAGAGACTACGGACTAAGATTATATGGACTACAGACAGCTGCTCCCTCTCCATGTCAAATCTTGAGTATATTTTTACAGTGGTGAGATAAGGTTGCCAGCAAACACATTATCCCAGCTCTTGTTCTGAGTGTCAAGTCTGTTACATTCACCGCACTGACTTTGTTCACACTTCTAAAGAAACACAAACGAGCCTGGGGTCTACAGAAATGAGGAATTCAGGTTGATGAGGGCAGTGAAATCTAAGGAGAAATTAAGAAAGGGGATCTTTTGAACAGAAACTGCTGACCACAGTGCAGTGTATTAAAACTTGAGTTTCATCCCTATGTTGTGGTGAATGCGGTAACAGAATAGAGCACAAAAGATGTCTCGAATGCTAACTTATGCACGCACTACCTTAATGGTGTTTCTGACTACTAGCAGAGAACAGACAAGAAAACAAGCAACTCCACAGCATTCTCCAGCCATGCAGAGTAATGTTATAAAGATTCAAGATGAGTGAAAACACCCTCATGAAGGTGGGTCAGCATTTGTGCAGAGTGCAAAAGGTACTTCTGTTTAATGCACCTAGAAGAACATTCCACCAGATTATAACAACTGTAAGACAAACACCGTTTGGGCAGAAGACTATTTCATTTTAAATTTAAATATATCTAGGCAGTTTACAGTTCTCTTAGTTTTACTAAGTGTCAAGGAGATGGAAAGTGCTACAGGATGAAATGACACCTATGTGCAAGTTAATGTATTTGGAGTATGCAGAGGCATACAGAAGGGCAACAGAAAACTATACGCCAACAAGGCACATTTCCCAAATTACCTTGGGAAGTGCACTTCAGCTGCACTACAGAAACTTCTTGCTCGTGCAATAAGCAAATAATCATTAATGTGCTCATATGCTTTTTTCCTCTGCTCTTTGACTCAACTTCGCACTTGCAACAAGTGTTTTTCTTAGCTGTTATGTCTGCAACAGCTTTACATGACATGAAAAATGGCCAGTTTCACAGATATTTGGCCAAACTGCAGCACAACAAAAGGAATTCAGAATGAAGAAATGCTACTTTATACATGCAAACAAAGTTCTAGGCTGTTAAGACTTGAGTAGCTGTTTTAAAAGAGCTAAAGGCTCAGGCTAATAAACCCAACAAAATCAAGGGTCAAACCCCTCCCCTCTTCCAAAAGACAGGCAGTCCTTTATGAAGCACACAGAAGGATCAGCTTTCTAAGCATTACATTCTGAAAATTTACCTTCAAAGGCTTTGGCAGCATCTACCAGGTTTGACCAGTCCAGATCGGAGGCAGAGTCAGGCAATGGCATAAGACCAGGGTCTGGCATGGGCTGCCGTCTTTGCTCCTGGATATCTGTGAGGGAGCTGTCGGAGGCAGAAAACTCCCCTAGAGCAGAGTAACGCAGAATAAATGGTAAGCTCCAGAAAAAAAACAAAGTAACAACAACAACAAAACCCAAACCAGAACAAAGTTCCTTTCCTAATACTAAAGTATCTCTTTTTCATTTTGGGGGAGGATATCACTTCTGGATCTAAACAACTCAGCAGAACATTTGATAAACCATAGTTTACCAGACAGAGCACGTTACACTTTCTGAGACAGTGCTTCTCACCAGAACATTAAGTTCCTTCTGAATCTGTCTAACACTTTGCAGTTTACCACTTAAAAAGCCAACCTCCATCTCCTCCCAGTATTGGGGTGGAGGTAGTACTCTTCTACCCAACAACTCCTGCCTTTGCACAAGTTGAAGAAACTTTGGGGGGCTCTGCAGCCTGCTGGGGCTTCTCCACTCCCTGGTACCCACCTGCTGCTCTAAACAGTACAAGATCATGCTTTTCCTTTTTCACCTTCTATTTACAATATTGCAAGCCAGTAGGAGGAGACTTGGGCAAACCAATATATCTCAGAACAAGAAAACTCTCAAAAATACCCAAGCTCATCCATGACTTGGAATATGGCCTGCTATGGAGAAAAACAACAACAAAATAACACACTGACAAGCTTGAAAACGGATATGGAGAAATAATAATAATGCAATTTTTGTGTAATCTGTTGCCTAAAAAGTGGAATATTTAAATTATTGCCACTAGTGAGAGAAAGAGCAAACTGTGAACGTGCAATTACCTGTTATATTTCTATTTGCTGGCCAACAAGCATGGAATGCCTGGTCAGTTAGCACACATGTAAGCTCAGAAGCGGCAATGGCCTGCTTCCTCATGCCCTGCTCTTGGTGAAGCATAAAGGAAGATGTGACAAATGTGAGGCAGCATCAGGAGTAGCAGAGAATGTAACGGTGAGAAGACGGACTAGGCACATAGGAGGAAGCTGCAGAGAGGAAGGGTATACTAAAGAATCATTTTGGACCAAGGCAAGGTAAATCTGGGCACTGTGAACAGGAAGAGAGCCCAGCGGGCAGGGCACAGACCCACCAGAAGGTGGCAACGCTGAAGATTCTTGTATTAACTTCTCAGAAGAGGACAAGTATTCGGTAAATTGTCAACATAGAAATGTTTACAACTAGTGAAAAGATGCACAGAATTGGAAGCAAAAGAACTAACTACTTGAAAAGCTGTTCTAAAAGCATCGGTTGGTTGTTAATTAAGACAGGTGAGTAAATAAAGATTATCTGTAGCTCGAAGTTTTCCCCTCTTCAAACCAAACAAAGGTGCTCTCGAGTGGCAGTTCTTTGTTATTGAGATCTTTGAATTAAAATAACTCTGAATGCCTTGAAGCCAACTAGTACTAGAGGTATTAAATACCCAGTACTACTTAATCCTCCTCTGAGCAAAGGCAAGTGGGTAGGGGGAAGGGAAGACATTTCATGTGTCACTCATGCAGCCAGACTTTTATCATGCAGGCCTACGTTTTACAGAAAATGCAAAGTCTTATTTTATTGGCAAATGTATAAAGATTACGTGCCCGAAGGAGTAATCATTTCACTGTGGACAAGAATATGGGAGTGAGAGAAGGTTTTTCAGTTTAGAAAATACAGGCAACTGAACGAAAAGAGTCCACAGCATCATTAATCTTCTGACCCCAAACTCTCAGAAGCTAAGTCCATCAGTCAGTTATGCACATAACCAAGTCCACAAAGTTATTTTAGCACATATAAAAAGAAGAACTGAAAAGAGTTTGGCTTCCTAACATGCTGAACGGAAACAACAACAGTACAGACAGTGCTTAGTGCCTGCTGTAATGAGCTGAATTTATTGACAGTCTTGCACTGAAACATGAAAACATGAAAAAATCAGAAAAGTCCTTTAGAAAATAGATTCCTTCAGAATCTCTTAGTACACAGTTATAGGATGCAGCAGGAATCTGTGTATTTCCCTTTCTTACCAGCTGAGAAATTCACAGACAATAACACAGCTTATCCCAGAATCTTACTGGGACTTTTCAGTAGACTAATGGGGGAAACTGAGTGCCTTCTTGCCAACAGTTTAACAAGTAACTCCCTTGTAGAACTGCTAATGTGACCAAAGTTAAGTAACTCAAGTCCTGTAAAACGAATAGGCAAGTGAATGGAACTGAAAAATAGCTGGAGTAACAAAAGCTGTTTCTAGAGCAGTTGTACACTCAGAAGTCCACCAGCATTCATACGCTTTCATACCATTATGTCCCTAATAGCATTTTCTTCCCACAATCCCACACTAAAGTAACTGCCATATGAAGTTGTCAGTGATAGAAAACCAAACATTATTTACCCACTGGTCCAATTCATTCTGATGACTGAAGAAAATGGTGAAAGTTTACAGCTGATGAGGCAATTATTGTGCTCCTTCCACAAGTTAACTACACGACTAGCCAGTCATGCAACCTCAGACCCACTGAAGTGAGAAAAAAAATCCGTATCTGTTTTATATTTTCAAGCAGGTGTGACTTGACTCTTCCTTTCAGCAAAATCAAGACAGAAGTACTAATGGCTGTAACAAACCACTTTCCTTGACATAATTATGATGGATTCCTTTGAAAACAGGAAAATCAGAAACACTTACCATGTAGTGATTTCATTCCCAAAGTATACGATGGTCTCCGTAATGGCAGCGATTTTGGGAGAGAAGGGTATGTGCTGGTGAACAGGACATCATTTGGCATGGCTTGGTCCAAGAGCGAGGCCCGAGAGGCGAAGAAGTGGTCTCTTTGACCACTGTAAATACTCTCATCTGACAAAGTCCTTTGCAAGGCACGCCTTGTGGTAGGAGTGCTGGGAAAGGGAGACTGACAGGACAGAGTGTGTGACTATACATTCATAAAAAAAAAAAAAAAGAAGAAGAAATAAAAAGAAATAAAAAAATCAATACAGAAACTTTTGAAATGTATGAAGTGATTTCTTTAGACTTTTTATTTTAATTAGAAAGCAAATGTTAGCATAGTTTTGTTTTTTTTTTTTTCCCCCAGAGTGGAAGGGGAAAAGAAATGAGAGGAATCCTCTTTGCGGGAGATTGTAACTAGATAATAAATTACATCTTTTTCAGTCAGTCTTACAATTCTGCTTTTAAGTATTTTTCCAGATTTGACTAAGGAGTAAATCTCAGCCTCCCTCATGAATTCTAGAGCTCTCATATAGCAAAGACTGTGTTTGCAGAAACAAACCAAATACTGCATAAAAGAGCCCTCCTCATACCTGGGGAGGCTGCCTTCTTGTACGCAGAGCACCAGCAAACACCGACTAATTAAAAGTCTCATCTTATTGAACAACCAGGAACAACACTGCCACTTCAGCTGTTTAGAATTACTTGAAAGAAAATTAAATGAGTCATCCCATGAGAGAACTTGTGTCTCACCCCCTTCATAATCCCAGCTTCCTCCAAACTTGGCACACAAGGAAGCAATGCTGTGGTTACTCTGGAGCTACATGCTCACCGGCCAGTGCCAGTAAGTTGCTTTCAAACAGTGCATACCATTCCCACTAGTCCAGACACCAATTTTCTACTCTACCAGCCACAAAAGTTCACGAAACCTGTGGCAATATAACCACCTCTAAGATGCAACATTTTTCATGGTTTAGTTGAAATTTGGTCCAAAGGCTTTCATGGAGAGATGGCAACACGAGAAAAATAACTTGCCACCCTCATCTGCTCTGTAAACATGTTTGAACAAGACAGGAAAGAATTCAATTTCTGGAAAGTGTGATTAAACATTATAAAACATTACTCATCTGCACAGAAAAACAGTTCTCTCCTCCGAAAAAGGGAAAAAAGTGTTAAGCAGACGGTACTCTATTCCTGTGATCAAAAACCCACACTACAAGGTGGGAGAAGAACATGGGGAAAGGACTATTGGTACTGTACAGTGAAAATGATTGCCAGGTTGTTTTTTTTTGTCAAAACATTCCAAATTTTAATATCGGAAGTCTGCTGCAGGTTTTGCCTTTTGTAGATTAAGGATCAGAACAACTGAGATCACTTTCAAAAACCTGCTACTGTGAAAGACAAGAAAGGAAAGAAGTCACATCCCATGCAGCTTTGTTATGTAGACCCCTCCCTTCCGCACAGCCTCCTTTAGGACAGAACTCATGGCTACAGCATTACAAACCTTGCATATACAATTAATGCTACAAAAACGACAACTTCTGGTACACAGCAGTCACTGAGTTAGGCTGAGGATCAAGCTGCTTTTTTTGTCTGAAATTTAAAAGCTCAATCAGCAGGTGCACATTATGATTTGCTAAAAACTCCCAATGTTTGCTCTGAAGTGGCAAATGAGTAGAAAGAGCTGTGAAGTCATACACTTTACTTGAGGGTCCTATAGTTAACACAGTTAATTTAAACTCCACCAGAGAATTAGGAGCTGGAACCACCAATTAATACCAGACTGTAAGATTAAAAGTTTGCACAGGTATAAACAACTGAAGGAGTCGGAAAATAGAGGCAATATGGTTAGGATAGAGGAAAAAGAATGGAGACTTATCTGAGAAGACACCATGTAATAGGAGTAGGTAAGGAGATGAGAAAGACCGAGTAGATAGTAATACGACCCAAAATCATAGACTAGAACAAATTCGACTGGAATACAAATCAGTCAGCAGAAAGGAGGGAGGTTTTTAGTCTTTGTGCGGTGAACACATGAGAGGCTTTATCATACTTTTCCTCTTTTTTTTTTTTTTTTCCCTTTTTTTTCCCCTCCAACTGTCAACATTTTTTCATGTAGTCAGAGCAACAACTTTTTTGCAAGATGAAATATAAATCCTGCAGTGGGCAGAAATGACAGTTACTTTTAAAATGCAGAACGTTTAATTTATTGGTGTGATAGTGTTGGTAATTTGCTGAAATTTATCAAAAGCATAACCTCAGTTAACATATTTGTTACTGTCATGAAGAAATCAAGGTAAGAATGGGTTTACTCAACCCAAAGCAAAAAAAATAACAAACTTGGGAACATACACACTTTTGATAGTCTTCAGGTCACCTCTTTGAGCAGAAGGGAATTTCTTGTAATGACAATAATCAGCTTGCTCAAAAATGATTAATGGGATGTTTTTGCTTGCCTGTGGCTCACTAAACGTGTAGAATTACCATAAGTCTAAGAGAAAGTTATCTTACCTTGACTTCACCTATCTTGCCCCAAATGTAACATCTGAAATAGTATGCCTATGGAACCTAGAACTCCTAAGTTTTACTAAGCCATTTTGGGCTTTTGATAACAGAGAAAGAAGGTGCAAGCTCTCTCTTCTGCAGAGTTGCTGTGGAAACCATCTGGGGTAGGAGGCAAGCGAGCTGTGATGCACTGACTGTACATACATGGAAACTGTAGAAATCAAGACATTCTCTTCAAAATGATGGATTCTTAAAATAAATATATACACTTTATGATTATTATACACAAATACCAAACACCTCAGGAAATGTTCGCACAACTATTCCATATAAATATTTGTTTAAGTTTAGGGAGCATTTTTGGTCTTTCTTAATGAACAGGATTAGAGAAGTGGGAAAGCACGTGTTTTGCAAGGAGTTTCAGTACTGTCAACAAGTTGCAGCTTAGTGCTGCAATTAGAGAAGAGCAATTCAAATGCACAAGACAACATTACAAGATTTCTCACATGCCAGCAGTCCTAAATGTTCTTTGCAATTAAGCACACAGTTGAAATAATACTGCAGTGACTGGAAGAATGCAACTATTCCCTAAATGTTTTCCTCTCGCAAGAACAGCGTGTGACAAACAGATGGCTTTCTGTCGATGATAACTCAGACAACGTCTTGCGTTTCATTTTCTTATTATGGGTGAGAATGGGAGAGATCCTATCTGAGAAACTCAGAGGCCACTAATGCAAAGCACCGAGTAAGTTCTGCAAAAACAAACACTTCAGTTTCTGCTGCTTTGAAAGCACTCAGCATTTTTTACACAGACATTTTAGAGCTTCACAGCCTTTGTTCATTTTCAAATCGTGACACCTTTTGCTGTATCAGTGATGTGCCCAGGCAGCGATGAATTTCCTCATCGAATTCCTCTGAAGTACAGCTTTACACATTTGTGTTTTGTGTCACGAGAACCATGACTTGGATCGAAGTAGGATGTGTGCATTGCTCTTAAGGTATTCTCAGATTCCTCTGAGCTGTGACAACAGATATCCAGACTCTGCAACATACCTTAAAATTCTTTTGGGATTCAGGTGTTGGACTATCAAGATCTATCAGCTTCTTCAGGTCCTCTTCAACAGTGGACTTTGATGCTCGTTTTGGTGATGCTCGTAGATCTCTTGCTGATGCACGCAGCCGAGGGTGGGCCATCTCATTGCCATCGCTCTGGTGACGTCTTAAATGAAATGGAACAGACACATTCAGGTCTCAAAGCCCTGGGGCAGGAAGCATGGATGAAACAAGAATTATAGCATCCTCACAGTTTTAGAAGAAAGAGCATAGGTAGAGGGCACAAAAGAGGAAAGGAGTTTCCCTAATACAGCAGAGCCTCATCTTAATGAATACCTTTTGAAGCAATTACTGACGTATGTTGAGGTTACTGTGACATATTTTCTCAATAAGGGACCAAATTTGCTAAAATAATCCATATTCTGCACGAAACTAAAAAGAACATATTTCTTTTACATTGCAAGAGCAACATATCAACAAGTTCCTTTAAACTTTTATCTCTTTCTTTTTACTGCAGCTTTCACAAAGTTCCACCATCTCCTTTTGATAATCAGTTACTGACATCATCTTGGCATTCTGTGTTGACTCAGTAGAAGTTGGGAAAGGATAAACAAATTATTTTGAAAAGGGCTTTTCAAATCTATTGTTTTCAAAGTTACGTTAGACTTAAAGAAACAGTATTTTCACTAGAAAATTGTTTCTTTATTTCTATGCCAAAAGAGTTGGCTGAATATTGTAACACCGCTTTAAGCCAGTTAGACTGGATGTTGGGAGCAACATGACATAGACAAGCCAACATGGAGAGTCATAGAGCTAATACATACCGTGCACAGTGCTACTACATGATTGAGACGCTTAAGAAAGAACTCACCCTCTACCTTAAGAAGATTTTTAATATTTGCTGAAGTAGCATTTTGAGTCTCCTTTAAGAAGTCCCAAGGAAAGATAAGCTTCAATACAAGTGAAATCCACAATGTGCAGCAAAAATAATAATTCTTAAAAGCATGTTATCAGGGAATAAGATTAGCTAACCATCGAACATTTAAGCCCAGCTGCAGAACTCATTATGAGACTAAGTTCTACTGTAGAATAAGCATTCTATTAGATAGCCTTGAGCTTTTTTATATACAGGAATGTCACAGATTTTAATGCTACCATACAATTAAAGCCAATAACCAAAGAAGAGAACTAAAAATCATTCTTACTTTCTTGTATCCATAAACCCCACTGAGTTTATCGTCCCTTCGGGCTTTTTCCATCCGATCAGATACTTGCTAGTAGCACCCTGGCGAGGGTAGAAAGTCCTAGGACCAGATGAAGAGGAAGAGGAGGAGGAGAAAGAAGGTGCGAGCTGGGGAGAAGTAGCAGAATGAAGCTCTTCTTTAGGTGAGCTTCTGGCACTGGTGAAAACAACCGGGCTGGCAGAGTGTCGTGAGCTCATGGTACTGGGAGAGAAACATAACAAAGACAAAATTTGCCTCTAATGTGCATATATGCATTTGTAAAGAAGAATTCAGAGCACATGATTGTTGCACTTATCAACAGTTAGTAAAGAAGCAAAACCGGTTCAGCCTTCTTAAGGGTCTTCTACCAACGCTTTATTGAAAACATCTCATACAGTCGCATAAAGTTTTGTTACCTCTAGGGATACAGCATATCAAGCCTCCACTCTCCCTCCTTTACAAATAGGAAACCTAAGGTTCATCGTGATACGCAGCTTTAAAGTAATACACGAGATTGTAAACTGAATTCAAAAAAAGAACCCAAGTCCAACTTCTTGCTGGAATTCCTGGCTATGGAACAAAACACATTGTTAAAGAATTTAAGGAACAATGAATGTCCCCCTTTGAGACTGCACAACAAGCCATGGAAGGTAGCCATATAGCTTTCAGAAGAGAGCTTCCTGGATTTTGCCTGAAAAGCAGTTACTGTTTGGGAAAAAAAAGCAATACAAAACGAAAGAGAGAGACTTAATAAAATTGCTGAGTTGGCATATGCCACAATTTGTCTAGCCAAAAGAGTTAGGGTGACTAACTGCAACTTATCACTGGAAGAAGGTGATGATGGTGGGGGGCTTTAAATAGGAGCTATTCTTCAGATATGATGATATTAAAACCTTATGCAATTTGCACAATATCAGAAGCACTAGTGCTTAAGACAATATTTACTTTAACAACCTTAAAAGGTCAGGCTTTTCTAGTGACAGAGCAAAGCTTTGTGTACAGCCCTAGTACCGAAATAGCATTAAGTACGTAGAAACCAGTTTTCCATCAGTTCTCCCCACAACTTAGTCACATTTTCATTCCTGTATCCAACACTGCAAGGAAGGAATTTGAAACAGATGGCCCTGTGGTAAAGAACAGTTTCTCACTGAGAAATAAAACATTAGGCTGGGAGGCTGAACAAAGTCACTGAACTATTTCCTCATTCTTAGCTTAACAGAAGATTCTTCAGTGCTGCTTTCGTAACATGATAAAACAATCCATTCTCATGTCTCTGTCTGCTAATGAAACAGAGAAAATATTTGAAGTTAAATTTATGTTGCTACCTGGAAAAATAATCTTACTTGTATTCAGCCTTACAGAAATAGGTTATCTAATCTATGCCAATTGTCTGGCTCCTGCTGTAGCCAATGAAGAGGGCAATACCCTTGCAGGTGATTCTCCTCACCTTCAATCAGGTGTCTCAGCCAGGGAGAATTATGCTTTCCAGTTTTTCCTCTCCACTGACAACAGATGGCATCTGAAGTCACCTTCAACTATACCTTTCACCTTGAGATGGCTGAAGTGAAGTCCCAACAGCTAAGCAATGTGGATTTAACAAGTGGTAATGGCAAGCTTCCCTCCTCAAACAGCACTGCCTGCTGCTGCCCACAGTCCCACCTAGTGTACACAAGGATGGCAGTGCAGTCATGTTAGAGGGGAGATGCATCTCCTCATATGCACACAAATCAGATGATAATAATGCACATCTTATTTTCTTTTTTTCCCCTCACTTGTACCTTTGAAAGACCTTTACAAAAAATGGCAGATTAGGAAAGCAAAGGAAGAGATATTTCTGTCCATCAATCCCGTATATTTGGTTGCTGCACACCATGGTCTTTATTTATAACACGTGTAAGTAAATAATTTATAGCAAGAAAACAGGGAAAGATAGGAGCTAGAGGGAGAGGCAGTAAATTTCTCTTCATTCCTCCTTCTCTTTTCAATACTGAAAAGAGAACTCCTACATATGCTGAGCAAAACAGCCCATCTGTGAGGCATCACCACTGCAAAATTAAAACAGCAAGATCTGTGGAAGATGTACATCTTTAAAGAAAAAAGGGTTTGTTGGTTTTTGTTGTTGTTGTTTTTTAAATTTTTAATGTTTATCCCCTTCTAAAGACGTACAAGAATTGGTGAACTCTTTTACGTCAGCACAGGAAAAAAAGTTCTGATCACACTTCAAAATACTTTAATCTTACTGGGTCAATCTCAAGGAAGTGTTATTTGTGAGGAAAAAAAAAAAAGACACAAGAATAATAATAAACCATGACATAAGTTGGTAGTGCTAAGCCTTAATATTACTATGCAAAGAAGGCAAAAAATGATATTCAATATGTTCCCCATGAAATGTATGTGTATATGTTTGATAATTATATTTATTATATATCAAACTGTACATAAATACTGTATATTTTAAGTACTATTGGTTAAATATTTATTATAATATGTGTCATGTATAATACATGACAAATGCAGTCTGGTGGATGAGCAAGAAAATTAGCATATAGTTTTTAATATACTTTTCCTTAATGTGAGTAGAATATTCTGAGCTGTGGTTTTACAATATAATATTTTGGGAGGATACACAGCTTCAGGAACTATATGCAGAGTTGTGGAAATGCCTGAAGTTTTTTTCATACATGTAAACAAAGGCAAGTCAATAGCATACTGACAGAAAGAGATACACTTGTTAACTGTGAGCATTTTTGGAAAGCAAAAAGGCTTCGGATGAATCCTAGAATAAATTGGAGCTGAAGCTCTATGGCAGTGATGATGAGTTATATAGTGCTTGACAGCAGGAAGCATGAATACTGTAACAGACAGCTGGACCAGCTTGCTTAGATCTGGAAGGAATTCAGTCCACAGTCCGAGGACAGAGAGAAGAGAGCCTTTTGCCATTGGTGGTCTCTCAAATCCCAACTGGAGTACTGAGACAGGAAGGATTAAATTAAGAAAATTTTCAGATATCACATGACAATCTGCAAGAATTTCAGTTGAGTCTTTCATAAAAGTAAAATATTATTTAATCATTTTGGACTATATTAAAAATATTGTAGTTAAAATATATTGGATTAGAAATATCCATAATTTTAGTTTTGCTAAAAGGGACGTAAGAAACCTCACAGTTCAGGTGGAAATGAAAGTTTGATTTATTTATTTTTTCCTAGGGAATTAATGCCATCAGCACATATGGCTTCATTTAATGACATTCAGCTATAATGATTCTGTATAATTACTGGCCTACATAATGCAGTTCTCCTGAGATGCTATGAGAAATCTGCACAATCATCAGGAAGGAGTTTGAGAATGGGGGTGGAGAAGTAACAACTCAGCCAACAGCTCTGCTGTAAAAGTTAATCACTATAATTTACATTTTGCTGCCAATTCTCAGGTACAAGTTCTTTTACGTACCACCAAACGATCATAACGCTAATTGTTGCTCCTGTCTTCTATAGACACAAACACTCTAATTTGTGGCTATTTTCTTTTCTTTTGTCACTGAGTTCTTTTCAGGGCCAAATTCCTTTTCTTTTTGCACAGAAACCCAACTCGAAAGACATCACAGGTGTTCTGGCATGAACGAGGCAAAAGGTAAAGGGTAAGCAGCAGCAAAGGATAACAATTTAGAAACTGACAGAGAGACACAACAATTAAGCTGTTCATTTTCCACCGAAAGCAGCTTTCTCAGGATCATCCTTTACTCTCCTCCTTGAAGCAGGCAGCGGTGGCTACACCTAGAAGTGCCAGGTTAAAAAGCCCTTGCCTGCTCTTTGCCATGTTCTTGCTGCCCATCCACCCAGGTCAGCCAGCAAACAGCCGGACCCAGGGTCTCCTCAGATCAGCTCTGCTGTTCAGTGTGTAGGACACCAAGAGAAAACAAAACAGATGCTGGTCAGTCCAGACTGTGCCTTTGTTTTATTGTAAGGTATCAAACATATTTTCTCATCTTCGTATCAGTCTGTCCTTGTCTCCACCAGAATAAACAATATGGATGCAGTGCTTGCAGCATGGGTATCATGTACTCTACAAAATGCTACAACCTCTCTTCTCTGTGAAGAGCTGCTCATCTTTAAATTAACAAGAAATGCCACTTTATTTAGCTTGAAAAAAAATACGTTGAAGACCACTTCAGTGTCACTGCAGAAACACTGATTAGATTAAACTAATTCGACCAGAGAAAATACCATGTTTTGAGAAGATAAAGGTAAGAGCTGGAAGAGTGAAGACATGCATAACACTGCTGCTAGTTACATTCAGACAAGTACTGTGGGGCATTTGATAAATTCTAGTAAACATCAAAAAGAAATACATATAAACATGCATATCTTAAAATAACATTTATAACACTGTAGATTACCACCACAGATTTTTACTTCCAAGAAAGGGGCAAGTGGTAAGGTTGCCTAAATTCTATGTAAATTGCCTTCCATAGCGTTGTCTAAAGATTTGCTCAAGTCCTTCATGTATGTGTAGCTATTGGAAACACCTGTCTCAAAGACCTGGACAGAATAACCATGAGTTTTACTGCCAAAAATGGTCAACCAAAAAGAGACAGAGAACCAGAGAGGGACAACCATTAATAGATAACTAGTAAGAATCACCATGACAAAGTACATGGAGACAGTTCACTACACTGCAGTCTCTATGACAACCTCCATTTGCAGCTATTATATGAGGAATTGTTAAACTGTCTGATAAACATCTACCCTTGCCTAAATGTAGCTCTGCTCAAGACAAGTAATGCTTCAATTACAAGGCAAGTAATGCTTCAAGCTTCCATCCTTAAAGAATAAAAATGCAATAGTCAGTCTTTGTAAAAGCAACCAGTTTAAAAAACAAAAACAAAAACAGTTTCTTCCTTTTTGTACAACAAGTGTTTTTGAAAATGTACACTGAACGTTTTTTGGAAATGGGTTAGAAAAACCGTCTAAAATATTGTCTGCCTCCAGCAGCTCGAATGAACTTGTAAAGTAGGTAACTTCCATCTAAGGTGTTTGGGTGCTTTATACCTGTACTTGACATATCCAACTTTACAAATTGCAAAACTAATGGAAAGAGGGAATGGGACAGTAACATGTCATACCCACAGCTCGCTTCAGAATGAGATTAAAATCTATATGCCAGCACTCTCAAGCAACTTGCACTCAGTATTGATCATAATGACTACAAGCACAATTCTAAACAAAAAGATTTACAAAAAAAAAAGTAGATGACATCTGAAAGACATACTTTCAAGACTAAAAAAAGAAATTCAGAATAAACTGTGCATTCCACTGATCTAATTTGTAAACCAACTGCAGACCTTGCAAAATATTTCTTACAAACAGATCAGGCACTCATCTGTCTTGTTTAATAGCAGTAGTACGGAAAATGTTGTCAAAGACATTTCTTAGTGTTAGATGAAGCAGCAGATGCAAAGACTAAAAATGGTCTTAATTTATAAGCATTCTGCACAGTAAGATCTCTCAAAACACTGGTCAACAGACTGGTCGAATGGAAGCCTCAACTTAAACAACTGCTTCTCACTTTTATCAGGCTAGAGAACGAGTCTGCGAAAATGAATGTGGAGGTGTTAATCTCATAAGAAGTGAAAATTACCTTGTATGTGAGACAGCATCACTAAGACTATAAGCACTGTTCTCCCTTGTTAGAGGATTGGAGGCTGGTTGACTCTTGCTGTGAATATCCAGACTCAGTGAAGACTCGGCTTTTCGGTCAATGTGGCTCTCTTTTTCTAATGTCCTGTCTGCAATGGAGACCACTTCACTGGAGCTGTGCCACAGTGGTGTCACTTTTTCCTTTGTTAGCCCTGTTCGGGGAGATGTTGCTGCTCCCAGAGAAGCAGTGCTGCCATGGCTAGGTCCATAGGAAGTGGTATCTATGCCGCTATCAGCCGAAGTCCCCTGAAGATAGTTGTAGCTGTTCAGCTCTGATTCAGTGCGCTCTCCACTGTCATACCATTTCTCATCACTGTGAGCACTGGAGGCATTGCTGGAGAGAGTATTGCTGCTGGAATGGCTGGAGTAGTGGCTGTCAGACTACAGAAGAAACAACAATAAAGAAAAAAGTCCCAAACACGTAGGTTTCCTTCATAATTATGACAATGGAAGAAGAGCAATAAGGGGTTAAAGTCCTCACTGTACAGTAGAAATTCCTCTACCTTCAGGTACTGGATAGATACAATCAGGAGACTAACTCTAAAAATTCATTCTAGCACAATGAGTATTGCGCTGTTCTCAGAGCACAAAAGATGCTTTCACAAGGACATGGAAACCATGTTTCAGCAATGCAGGGAAAAACAGATTTTTTTTCTGAAAAACCATCAGATCATGATTTTTCTTTCAAGTATAATTCTACTCAGGCCCAACCAATGAAACTGACAGAGCTGTGTAGACTTTGACTTGTTTTGTAACTACTATAATTAAATATATTCTAATTTAAAGAGTCTAATGTTTTAGAACATGATACATAACTGATCGACAGAAAACTCACATTATTTCAACAATACAATTGCATAACAAAAGACTAAGGCAGGGGAAAACAACCATTGCTCTTCCAACCCCTTTGCAGTAGGTAGGTCTAGTTCATCCTCAGCAGGACCATCCTTTGCGAAGGACCACTGAAATGCCATTTAACTATTTGTAATCTGTTTTCCAAAATGCAGAATTGCAAGAAAAGCAGCTTTGGTGCAATGCTTTGAAACTGTCCCATCTGGGCATGGCAGTTTCTGGCTAGGTTGTGTGTTCTGTTCTTGGTTACAGCCAGCTGTTATGAAGAAAGTGAATGCCTTCAGTCCCATAGTGGGCATCTGTGGAATATCCCATTACAGAAAGAATTTCTTGCTATACTCATCTCCACTTAGTAGCTCACTTTTCAAGTATTTATATCCCTCTCAATTTCTTAATTTTGTTTTCCATTCAATGAACACATCTACATTCTGATCATCTAAATAACCAGAACTGAAAAACTTGTTTCTCCATTATGAAACGGACATGTTTGGTGACGAGATGGCCATGAAATAACAGAAGGGACAGAAAGGAAATTTAGAACCACCCTTTCTATTTTGCCTACTGGCAGAATTTTACCAAAGAGAAATGAGAAGATCAAATATCAAAGATTAGATACTGTTTCTACTCTCACTAGAAAAGAGGGAAAATAGAGAATGGCCTGATACCCAGAGGAGGAAATCTCAGTATCCACATTGCTATTATACTACATCAAGAACTGACAGAAAAACAGGAGGAATATAAAGTTGATCTAGTTATCTCCAATTAACATTACTGCTCTTCATTAGTAACTGTATCACTCCCTTCATCCATCTGTCTACATAATCAAGATTTATAATAACAAAGATTAAATGAGAAGAATGCAAGCATCAGTAAATCCAGTGTTATATTTTGCATGCAAGCTAAGGAGGCAGCTATCACATTATTATATGGTCAAATGCATCACATGAAAAACAAGTCAATCTAAATATAAAAACTCATAAGAATAGGAAGACAGGTGTTTTGTTTGTTTTAATATAATGAAGGAAGTTGTTCTGAATTAATAACCTAAAAGAAACACTGCAAATTGCATTCAAAGAAGAATGCTGGTAAGCAGAAGCAAATAATAAGAACCAATGAAAGATCTAAATAAATGCAACTCATACTTTGAGTGTAATCAGTTGGCACAACTCTATATTTTAGCTGATCATAAAGATGATCAACCAAGTCATCTGGCATAATGAACAGCAGATTAAAGAGTATTTTCTTGCTTTGGTTCTAGTGACTTAAGTAATTTTCAAGAGATTTCTAATTCATGAATATTACTGCAGTTAATCCGTCTCTCTGTATATAAATCAGGAAGTGCACATTAACTACTGAAACAGAAAGGTAGAATTTGCCATTTAGAAATGAAATATAAATAAGAGACTTCTCAGCCAGATTCTAGTGGACCTTTCAAAAGAACTCTTCCAACAGTGTGCAAGATTGATTATGGAAAGGAATTAATAGTTACAGCAGATGATCAAAGTGAAGAAAATTTAAAGAAAAGCAAGACTTCTAGTCTGCTTCAAAGAAGCAGCTTTCTGAGCTTTTCAACAGCTTTCTGAGTCTTGCAACACATAGTGTATTTGTCAACCTCATGTCTCCCTTGTGAAGCCCAGAAATAGCTTTGTAAACTCCCATAAATCCTCTCCTTATCACAAGATAACAGACAAGAAAGTGCTGTTCATCTGTCAACAAAACTTATTAACTAATAAATGTTTTAGTACGCCCCGAGTAGCTTCTGTAAGGTTCAGGAAGTAACATCTGCTTTATCGCTTCCTCCAAAGTTTAACAGATAACAGGGCTTGAAGATTTCTTTTTCTTTCCTTTCTTTCTGTCTTTAACTGACATTCTAAATACAGCTTTGAACAATACATTTGGAATATAGAGCTTTTGAAACAAGAGCAAAATATTAAATAATTCCTTTTTCAGGATAACTTACATGACCCTGCTTATTTGGAGACAAGTGAACCACAGGATCCTGTCTCATCAGTCTTCCACTGGGACTCTCTCTGAAGGATGGCAGTACTTTTGAAACTGCTGGGAGATGACATGTTGGTTCTGCAATACAGCACACAACAATGTACTGAAAAGCCTATGCAGCAAAAGAAATAAGAAAACATGCACTCTGATTTTACACTGCGATTTTTCCCACTGCTACCATTAGCCGAAGACTTTGAAAACCAAAGTGAAATTCATTCCAAATAAAAACTATACATGAGACAAAGCATAGACGTGACACTGAGGGCCCACTTTTGCCTAGCGTAAATCAGCAAGACTTCATGAAAAATGCAAAATCTTGGCTTTTTATAAAACAACTTGAGCAGAGCCACACCCTCCTTGTCCAACAGCAATACTTCAGAACATTAAAACAGAACAATATTCATATTCACAGTGCTCTGGCATTGTACATCATTATGCACGTTGCCTGAGGACAGGATTAAAAGAAAATTCTGAAGATTGCATTTCCTTACATGGTATTATTCTATGCAAGGCAGGACAATAACAAAAGTGTAAACACATTTTTTCTCCAGCAGAACTACTACAAATTTCCTGCCACAGTTAAGGTGAGCTAAGTAAATATTTTCTAGCTGCAGAAATAGCAAAATGTGTTGAAATCACAATATTCCTGTAAAAATTGATGGTTGTGAATGTGAAAACTGCATAGATGTTCAAAAGAATCAAATTCTTACTAACCTAGGAAAAAATGGACTGAAATCAAACGACTCAACTTATATACAGTTTCAGAAGTGCCCTTTGCCAATTAGGCTTATTTTTTTTCCTTAGGAGATAACTATGGGGGTCTTGAAGATGTTCAGATCACCTTTTAGGCCCTGTAACTGCTTTCTCAGAGCCCAAGAACAGTAATTCAAAATAAACTTATTTTTAGCTTTCTATATAGATGATATTCTAGTCCTGCACTTATTCAGTACTTTGCATTTCTAGAAATATTACATTTAAATAGAGTATGTGTTTAACAACAGCCACTGTTATTAGCAGTTCTTTGAAGCTTTCCACAACGCAGCTATGGTTTGTTCATCTTGATCTGCAACATAACTAGCTCTTAAAATTACTATTTTAAAAAAAGAACTTGATTTCCTCTGGCAAGTAGTAACAAGCAGTATTGGTGCACAAAGAACACAGATTTTCTGTAGCTAAGAGTGGCCAGGAAGGAGTGAGTGTGAATTAACTGCACCTAATGCCCTATTTAACCTGATACAGATTATCCCAAGTGGAAATGTGCTTATTTGGCATTAGACCGAACTTTCACCTAGACTCAGACTAGCAATAAAGTCTGCAGTCAGAGATACAGTTTCCAGCTGGCACTCTATGAATGCAGGACAATCCACAAGAGATAAAACACAGGGATTATACTTCAGCACACGTTTCTCAGCCTTTGCCAAACGTTGGAGCCATCTCATCTACCACCCAATTTTTCCTGCTCTTTCTGGCCTTATTTATTTATTTTGCTAATATGGTGACTCCTGACATTTTAGAACAGATCTTGCTGGCAGCTCTTCTCGGGGCCAGCATCAACACACCAACTGTTGGTCTGCAAAAGTAATGCCGAGGAAAGAATCGGTTTTACATGTGTCGTTACCATCACAACAGTATCAAAACATATGCGATTAAAAATTGTTCTGTCAAAATGAGAACTGCAGATCGGTATAATCACAGCTTTTTAGCGAGAAGACGTATAGGGGGAGTTGTGAGGGAGGGACTGACAGATGGTTTCAATAATAAAGAACAGCTCACTGATGTTGTGAAGGTATGCGAACAAAGCGCATCTCCAGAATCTGAAGATCACATTTCCCTTACCAAACTCCTGCTAAATTTGCTGAACTTTATTCCGTTTTCATCACAACTTGATTTATATGAAACAAATAAAGAGCTGTGATGCAGTACAATGATCTGTATATACAAGGATGAAAACAAGAATGGAATTGTTTAACCCACAGTAAAAATAAAGTTAGAGAAAAAAACAATCTAGCAATTTTGACCATGTTCATCATGTTGGATCAATGCTTTTTGAAGATAGTACAACAATTCCACTGGTGTCAACCTCATTGGTATCCATGCAAGCTAAGCCACTGCTGTAGGGAAAAAAAATCTATGTGCAGAAACTCCAAATGAAGGCTTAACAATGCAAATCCTCAGTACCCAGCTGTTTCATATAGTTAATATATTCCCTGAACTGACAGTTTAATTGCCAAGTGCAATGAAAATGTATACACTGGTGGAAGGCGATTACCAAGCTATAGATTTACCTTACTATTTAGACTTTAATTGCTTTTTTTTTTTTCATTTTGTACACGGTATTTTTATAGCTTCAATGATCAAACAATCAATTTGCATTTATATAGCACCATTTGAAAGGAAGCATCACAAGCACGTTAAACAAACTAAGCAAAAATTAAACTAAGTTAAGTCACTCGGGAGAGCAGGTGAGGTCAACCAAGTCCTCAAGAGCAAGGCAAATTAATAAGTGCGCCTACCCAACCGCTTCTAAAAGGACAAAGTGTTTCAAGGTAAAAGCATTAAGGTAGATTGAGTCCCACAGCCAAATGAAGAACTGAAATGAGTTCTTCTTCAGGTGATATTCACAGGTCTCAAAGACACAGACCGCAGAAGCTAGTCTATGCTGAAGATCTAATTATTCATCCTGATGAACAAGGTTAAACTTCCAAAGACACAGTGCTTAACAGGGTTCTCCCTCTGCACGAAGAGAGGTATTGCCAAAGTCACCTTGTGGTTAGCACGGCTTGCTTGCTGTAAAGAATTAATTACCTACCCATCTGGTCAGCGATACTATCCTCACTTCTTTGCCAGCTGGGTGTGGATTTGCCGCTACCACCCGTATCTGATTGCGTGCTCTGCCTGTCAATGGAAGCAGGGGATCTACGGCTAATTCCAAACCTGTTGTAACACCCCAAAAACAAAGCAGACAGTGATTTTAAATATGCATAGATCTCACATACAGGAAAAAAGAGCACTTATAAGAAGCCAACGTGAAACTGTAGGCCACAGTGACACATAGCATGATTCCTTTTCCATTTAATTGTTGTGGCAGTGCTCAGGACCTATTTAGTACCTTCAGTGCATAAAATAAACAATATACATTACTTTATTGAGCATTTTTCATCAAGAACATTTGATTACACAGTATATACAAGTCAAAACTAGATCCAAACCATCCAGGAATACCATTATAGGTTTTTGTTTACACAGACAGGTGGCAAGGCACTTAAATTATTACAGAAACTGACCGCAAGTAAAATGTGAAAGTTTGGATAAAAGTCACATAGAGGAATGAGGTGCATTTATTAGGAGTGGATTTCATGGATGGATCCCTTTAAATTAGAAATTGCTACCCTGGATCTAGTACAAAGTAGTATCAGAAGTTCCTTGAGGCAATTCTGCCATTTTCTTTGGTTCTAAGCAAAAGACTATTATAGCCAGTGATGCACACACAGATTCGAACAACACAGATTTATTTGGGGCAATATTATATTGCAAAGTATTTTACTTAAGATGTTACAAAGCTAACTATTGGTTAAGGACTCCCAAAACCTGGGAGGTATGAGCTCTCATGTAAAGTTTTTGGATTATTAAGTAGCTTGAGTTGACTAGCAAAAACTAAATCTAGTAGCAAGAAAGCAGGGACACACATCTACTGCTGTGGAAGAAAGCATGCAGAGCAAAATAAAAGTGGGTTAGATGAGACTTGAAAATCCTGTCAGTTAGTCAGACGGATTTTTGAAAGGCAAAAGTAACCTCCAAAAGAAAAACCTCATATCCAAAGGGAGACTAAAGTATATATACATGATGTGCAATTTTTCTAAGAATTACAACTATAATTTTGTATTGAATAGTTGGGTTCTGAATTAGCAGGTCAATCGTTAAGAATTCTTCAAGAATAATGTTTTTATCTTAAAACAAAACAAAACAAAAACATACTCTGGAGGAAGAAAAAACAACCCAAATTACATGCAGAGTGTAAACACCCAAAAGAATTCCAACCAATATATTCTGTATATCAAGCATTATCTCCAGCTGTCAGTGCCTAACATAATAACAGAAAATAAAACACCCCAAATTGATTTCTACCCACACTAGTAGCTACAGACTGCCTGCATGACCTCTAATACAAAAATGACATCTGCCAAATTATCAGAACTACGTCAGTGCGGTGATCCCATATGAAAGTTCTCCAACTCTCTCACACAAAAGAACCCATCAGAGAAAGACTATGTAATTCAGAACAACATAATCACACTCCTAACTTTAAAGACAAGCTGCTGGAATATGAAGGTACATCCAGCATAGCTCTAAAATGTCAAAATTTGAACTTGGGTCAAATTTTAGCCAAACATGACCCTTTTTTCACCTCTCCTGGCATAGCTAGTATATGATTTGTTGAAAAAAAATAAGGTCATGAACATCTGGACACCTGCTCTCTGAATACAAACACTTTACATTGAAACTGCATTATGCGGGTAAAGCTTTTCCTTATCTATCCAAGTTCCACATACAGTACAGCTAGAAGTTCACTTAAATACCTAAATTCAATATGATGAATTCAACAAATGCATAAAAAGCCTAAAGACAATACTTTAAAAGCTGATGTACTTTAAACACTGATCTCAGGTACTTTCCAAGCTTCTAAGACCTGTAAAGTATTTTTGTGGGCAGTGTGTTTTCATTATGAAGTAACCTGACATCAGTGTATGAAAGAAAAAGCCCCAAATCCAAGAGATCTTAGTTTGACCAAGTTGCACTGCATCCATATTTTACTCTTCACACACTGTTCTCTTACCTAAAGCCTAGACATTCATATTTATATGAACAGAGTGATTGTTTTTTTTAATTTGGTATACTCTATGATGTGCATCTATTTTTAGAGATGAAGAAAAATATCACATTGCTAGTTTTATTTCATTAAAACTAGCTATCCTGATTAAATATATAGCCCGTCAGTGTGTAGAGAGGATTCTGAACACTAAGTAGAAATCAAAATAGTCTAAATGAACAGGAAAATGGCTTAAATACACATTTTTTAATATACAAGCTTTAAAAGAAACTCATCGTTTCAGTATTTTCATTACATTCTGCTATCATTTATGACATGCACATACCTTCAGGTAAACTCAGGATGAGTATATGAAATATACATACATCAAGACCCATTTTGATATTCTTGAAGGCACTGAAGTTTTGGCTTACATCCCTATGTAAGTCGGGATGCGGACCAATAATGTAGAAGAGGCAGCAATTACTGCTCTTATCATGTCTGACTAAGGTTGGATTTACACCCACATTTCCAGTCATTCTAAGTTTCACAAACTGTTCAAAATCAGTCATATCACGCATTGAGAAAGAAACATACGCACAGATTCTGTAGATGAGATTTCCTGCACTGGGAAGTCACAAGGATTGGCATACCCAGAGCACATGGAGCTTCACATCAGGAAGAATACGTTCAGACCATGGTGCCTCTTCAGCCAAGTATTTACTCTGACATCTCAAAAATTGAATGCTACTATCTCTCTCCTAGTTAACAATATATATGGGTTACTCTCTGACCAGCTCTATCTGGTATAGCAGACACCTCTCTGCAGGGCTGCCTGGAATCCAGTCTCTCATATGCATTTCAACAGAAGATGCACAAGGAACTGTAATGAATTTCTTAGCAACGTGACAAATGCTCCTTTGCTAACTGAGGCACAGGAAAATTTCATTCTTAATATTTTTCATGCTTTCTCTTTAGCCTGGTAGATAACATTTGGGAAGTCTTGAGTGTGTACAAGGACAGTATGAGATGCAAAGTGCGCTCCTTTAAAAACAGAATTGACAAGCTCACATCACTGGAGTTTTATAAATGATATTTTTTTAAGTAACAAAGATCATTTATTAAATACTTCTTTCAGTATTCCATTAAACCGTTGTTCGCTTAGACTAAATTAAAACTTGAAAAACAAATTGTGTATGCAAGATTTTCAGGATGCGTCTCCTTGCTAAACTTGCTAAATTCTCAAAGATACTGCAGCGAACGTACATGTATAGTTAACCTGAAATAAGGAGAAGGGCTTAGGAACAGTGCGGGTGTGCTATGAGGCCAATTCAAAATGAAAATGCAGCACGTGAAAATCCCTTTCCACTCAAGCAGTTCTGGTTGTGATGGTCTATGGATGTATGGCAGCAATTCTTCTTAGAGCAAACGATGTAGTTGGAAAGAGCAGACAACATACTGAGAGTACAAGCTGCTCTTCAGAATTGAAGACAACACAATTGCTGCTGGCATGAATGAGACAGAAGCATGCAGCATAGAAAAAAAGTTAAAGTGCTCTTCTGAGCTGCAGATCTCTGTACATGTTTCCATTTGCTTAAAGATTAATGGGTTTTGAGCAAATCTCCTACTGTCAGTAGGACCTTAGCATGAACTTAATGTCCTGAACAGTAACAGTCTCACAAATAAAGACCGTCATGAACATGTGCAACAGAGAAGAGATAGCTTCCTCTGAAAAACTAAAACCTGGCTAGAAGGAGAATACTTGGAAGACAAATCTTCAGTGCTCTGGAGCAATAAGCAACACTTGTTCAAATACATGCCCTGAAAATCATTCCCTGGGCTGATACTGGATATTGCTCCTTCACAAGCACTTAAGCAGGCAAAAGATTGTTGCCTGTGCTTAAAGAAATAAATAAAAAGAACAGTAGCTTGTGCTAAGTAGTTCCCAGATATGATATTCAATCTCACTAATTATGTGATTTTTTTTTAAACAGATAAAACGATATTCTACTTTATAAAAGATGCAAAATAGAATTAATTACACACAATGACAAGCAATGTACTCAAGACTTCACATGAAAGCTTTACAGTGTGAACTATCAGCACTTTCGTCCTTTCTCTTCTCAACAGGAAGTAATTTGGAATATAGTAGATAGCTCTCTTACTACCAATTATTTTTTTTTTTTCCCCTACTCAGAGAAGCTTGATTTGTTGCTTCTTTCTGTGTTCTTTGAAAATTATACAGATTTAACTTCTTCCTCTGCAAACTGCCCCCTTCATTGACACTGGATCGCTTCAGAGTTTGGAGAGTTCTGGAAAGTTGGATAAAAGTGCCTTAAAATAAGGCAACTATGAATACATGGAAAAAAAAAATCTAGCTATGTATTATTCAGCACCTTTGCGCCTACACATTTGGAGTCACCACTATATTGCTTCAACTATTAGCATAGACTGCAAAGCCCCAAACCTATTATTTACTTCCTTTTAGAATCTAAATCTGTGAAAGGAAGTAATTTGCAACATGAGACCAGTACCTTTAATTTAGATTTTTAGAGAGATATGTGTCCCTTTATGAGCTTTCTACCTGAGCTCTGTTGTGGATTGGAATGACAGAGAGAGGTTAGGGCACGAAGGGAAAAGGCGGAAGCAAGGGATTTTAAAATGTGACTTCCAACTGGCATGACAATTGTATTTGAGTACAAACATGCTTTAATGCATTTAAAGAACAGTTGGCAGGAGCCTGTGTAAGCACTCCCTCAGTTTAACATACATTACAATAAATGGAACGGAGACAAAAGACTGCCTAAAAAAGAATATGAAAGAAGTCTAGTGCCTACCCTTCTGGCATAGATTTTTGTCTGTATGTGCTCCCAGCAGAGCCTGTCTCACTTGAGGTTGATAAGTTGCTTGGAGAATTGCGACATTGTTGCGACCGTGCTAATGCAATGGACGAAACCGTCACGTAGACATCAGAACCAGGAGACAACCTGTTCAGAGCAAAGGAATTGGTCACATCAGCAATTCAAACAGCAGGAGCATAATGCAAAGCATGATGGACTATTTAATGCGAACTGTCAGAGCAGTGAAGAACACGGCATCAGGGAGACAGTAGAGAGAGCGTCAGCTGAAAAAATAGACACGTTCCCACTGTAAATCTATTCCCTGTGGAAACTGAGGAAAATCAGCTAAGAAAACGTGGGTGTAGAGGAGCAAATGAAGAGAGGCAAGTGTGCATGGGGAAGGAAATTCCAGCACACAGCAGGAAAGCACCATATATTCTAAAGTCTTGATTTGCTTTTGCAGATTGATTGTAAGGAATAATGAAGCATGACATTCCTCACCCAAATACCAAACAGAGTGATCTATTTCTGCTTTTCAGAATAAACTCCTGCCTGGAATTTAAAGTTGTCTATGAAAATTCAGAGCATCAAGCTTATACCCTTATGCCACCAAACTTGTCCACATTCAAGTTCAAGGCCTAAAAACGCCATATTATTTATAAATATCTTTAAATTCACCCTAACTTACTGTTCTCATATAAAGTATTAGACATCACTGAAAGTACAGGCCTGAGTTATATGAATTCTTCTGTTGGAAAAACAATGCAGCAAATAAACTGGCTAAAACGCATTTGGGCTGGAAGCTGCACGCTTATAATGATCTACTTGTGTACCCTGTTCTGCAGTTGAAGTATTTTCTAGATCATTTTCTGCTTCGTGCATTTTATTTCCCAAGCCCCAACTGAATTCAGTGCTGCCATTAAGTCTTTTCTTCCACTCAGCGGTGACTGAAGTCATTTAGCACTTCTGCAGCAAGCTGAGACGACTGAATTATGCCATCCATGAACAAGAAATTCTACTGTGAATGCAAATCTTTCCTCATCTCCTAACTTGGAAAAAAAACCCTGCAACTTATACATTAGAAACTGCTTAAAAACTGCTTATTAACTCTAAAGAAACATACAGCCAACTGTCTCATTACACAAACTGGGTCCAGAGATTCACAAGATCTTAGTCTACCCACTCAATCTGTATTTGTAAACAAGTGGCAGATTCTCACCCACTCTCACTGTGGTACTGTAAGTACTTTTAAAATTCAAAAACTTTTCTGAAAATAAATTAAAAAAAAGCACACCGCCAGCTTATGTGTTTGTGTATATATTCCGGTGTATGTATACTGAAATACTTTAAAATAAAAAAACAACAAATAGCAAACTAAATCTCAAAAAGGGAAAAAGCAATGGGACAGTCAAGAACCAAACTTCCTGACTGCAATTTCTCCAAGTACAAATCATTAATAGTAGCTCTTTCCCAGAGAAGGCTGAGAGGGGATTTGATCCAGGTTTATAAATACCTGAGGTGTGGTGGCCATAGTGGTGAGGCTGGACTTTTTCAGTAGTGCGTGGGGACAGGACAAGGGGAAATGGGATGAAGCTAGGGCATAGGAAGTTCTGCACGAATGTGCGCAAGAACTTCTTTACGGTGAGGGTGACGGAGCACTGGAACAGGCTGCCCAGGGGGGTTGTGGAGTCTCCTTCTCTGGAGATATTCAAGACCTGCCTGGACGCCTACCTGTGCGACCTGCTGTAGGGAACCTGCTTTGGCAGGGGGGTTGGACTCGATGATCTGTGGAGGTCCCTTCCAACCCCTACAATTCTGTGATTCTGTGACTGAACTCCTGACCGTCACAAAGTACCATCATGCAATTAATTACCTTCTAGTCTACTGAAAGGAATTTACTTTATTTCACATTTATCAAGCAACATTTTTGAAATACTTGATTGTAAAGTAAGCAGTTCAAAAGTTGAAAATTTGGGGAGCAGTGAGCAAAGCGGTTCATTTTCCCAGTGGCACTTTTATAAAGAAAAAAAATAACCAGTCTGGCCAACAAAAATACGTGCTTTCAATAGCATTCACAAGTCTATATAAGCACACATATTTAATTTAATATCTATTGGAAACCCTTCAATAATTTCTGTAAAATTATTTTTTCTGTTGAAAAATGATTACATTTTCATTTCAGAATCAGCCGTGCCTTTTCTTTACCCCCTGTGCCTTACCCAGAAGCGACAGCAATGTTCAGAAGGAACGTCAGGATTTCAGAATTGTGACATTGAGTTGTAACTCATTTACAAAGTTGTAAGACCTCGAGGGCAAAGAAAATTGTTATAAATGTGATCTGAACAGCACCAAGAAGCAGCCAATTAGGAAGGACTTAACGTGGAAATACATTGTACTGGTAAACACAAAGTAGCACTAAAAAACATCAGTAGGGAAAGACTTTCCTTTTACATGAAACAAACAAATAAGACAGAACACGAAAGTAAATTTGTTCAAATTGACTTTTTAAGCTGATTTGAAATCTGTTGACGAAAATCACTTCCCAAGACAAAAAGGGTATCGTTAACAGTAAGGCCCTGTAGTTAAGACATTCTATGCTTGTTTTTTAATCTATAATTAAAGCAAACTAAAAGAGGCCATTATCTATTTCAAAAGACAAATTTGAGAAGAAATTCCAAGATGGTTAAGTGCATGAGTTCCATAACTGAATTTAAAAGTAGGCCAGGCATCCACTGCATTAAAAAGATACAATTACATTACAGTCAATTGAATTGGGATTATACCATGCATGATTTAGCTCCAAGAAATCTACTTCATCCTGAAAGCACTGGTTGAGTCTTGCTATGTACGGGAAGAAAATCATCTTTTGTGGAAACAATAAGTGGGATGGGCATATATTTGTTTAGTATGACAAAGATGTTGAAAGCATCCATCTTGTTCTTAATAATTTAATTTCCATGCCATTTGCTGTGATTTTCTCAAGTCTTCAGCTTGCATACATATGTAATATATATATCACAGGAAAAATGTTAGCCTAGCACGCTTTGTGTCTGTGGCCTAAGTCACCCTTTAATTATAAGACCATACACTGGTCCCCTCTCAGTCATACGATTGTATTTTGTCCTTGAACAACTTCTACAAGAACAGCACAGCTCAGCCTTGCAGGAGGTGCAGGATGACAGAAGAGAAAGGCTAGCATAATATTAGAGGCACTTCAACCCTGACTTAAACTGAACTCTTATCTTACACTTGCTACAGCATTCCAGTACGATCACTGGTGTATTTGTTAAAGACAATTTTTCATTCATTGCCACTAATTGCAAGTTTCCCAAAGGCCTTATTTGATTCTGAGGCCTGATTTACTTCTGTGCCGAGAACTTACCAAAGCAGCTGAAGCTTTAATTTGAAGCTGTAATTTGAATACATAAAATATTAACAATGCTGGGCACACTTCCAAATTTGAGACGCTCAAAATAGGACATAAGAAATGATTAGAACATAATTTCTTTCTCTACCTTTGTTCTTAATCTGAAGAGGTCCAAAGACATCTATTTTCAGACAAGAGTTTTGAAAATTCAGTTTAATTAATACGTGTGAAGCATTCAGAAACTATAGTAATGGGCACCACTGTAATGCTTAGTGGGGAATTAATAATTGCATCTTTACAGTGGGATTTGAATACCATCCAGTAAATAAAGGATGGAGTAATGAAGAGGAAAAATATTAAATAGCTGTTCCTTAATGAGCTTCACTTCAATTTCACTTCAACTGTGTGAAGTGAATGAGGCAGATGTTCTCTGTTAAAAGAAATTCTTGTAATTTAATCAGGGAAAGTATCAAAAAGTATGGTTACATAAAGAGCTTGAATAAAATCACACAGCAAATCTTAATTCTGGCACAATTACTTCCCAAGAACTTGACTTTACAGTCCTAATCGTTCTGAAGCACGCAACGTTTCTCTGAAAACACAGACTGACTGATCTCAGGTTAAAAAGGAAGACAAGTTATTTAGAAAGGGGAAAAAAAAAAAAAAAAAAGAACATCAGCAGGTCTGGAAAGGGATAGATAAAACAGAAAATACAATTATGCCATCACATTGGACCTTCTCACACCACACTGCGTACCTTCATGAATATTTTTCTACAATTTGATTATCACGTTCCAGAAAAGATGTAATACAACAAGGAAAGATACAAAGGGAGGCAAGAAAGTGACTGGAGGCACAGAATAGTTTCTGTACAAAGATAAATGAACAGGCTTCAGATATTATTTTGTTGTTTGTTTTGGTTTTTTTTAAATCATTTCTGCCTGTTGTCTGCCGAAATGTGAACTACGTTAGATTAAGGAAACAAAAAGATTATTCATCATTCCTCATGATAGAAGTATGGATAGGAGAACTGTAAACTACTAAGGCACCCAGATACTACCCACAGCTGTTAAACTACAGTACAGATGCACCCAACTCCGGAAGTTCTTAAACTACAGATAACCAGGAGACCACTGGGTCTGGTATAAAGTCATCTTTATTTACAGATATGCCAATAGCACAAGATTATTTCTTGTGCTTTTCCCTGGTCCCTGCTGATGGCCACTATCAAACAAGAGACCAACTCTTGATCACAGACAATGTGGGACTTCTCAGAAATTTCTGGAATGTGAGTTTGGCTGAAGAGATAATAATTATAACAAACTTCTGCTTTTTCACAGCTATGTCCAGTTCTAGGTCCTAGCATCACTAGAAAACACATTATCCTATATTTTAATTTGAAAGATGTTACGAAAACTTAAAATCACTAAACCCTATGAGGAAGGAAATGCACGCGCTAGACAACGCTCATTCAACAGGTAGTGAGACGAGTAGAAAGCCTTGCTTGTTTGTATTGGGTAAAAAGCTACTGATACAAGCTAATCAACAGCAAAACAGGGTTTTTACATGATATGGGAATCATTTAAACTAGGATCTGCCTGCAAGTGCTAGCCTATAAACTATTACACAGTTGCTGTCACCGACTACAAACAAGCACTGTTAGAATTAGTTTCAGGGCCAAACTGCACTCCATAGTCCTCAATTAGAATTAAACCACTCTTAATGAATATTCCAATATTTCTCTATTGCGGAATTTCATGGCCATTGCTTGACTGCAGTCATGACATAATTCAGTTCTTTATTTGGTTTGAAATACTGACTGCGCTCATGTATTTTCAAGTCAGAGTCTTAAGCTTTCATCCAGTGCACCGCTTAATCACATTATGAGGTACACACAAGTCCCACAGGATGCTTTGCTTGCTTGTTTTCAAATGTTTCTTGAATCAGGTTTCAGGTAAGACTAATTTCAGCTTATGATAAGTTAATTAAGAAGAGATTATCATCGAGCATTATTTCATCACCTTTGCTCACATATTTTTTTTCTTCATAATAAAGTCTGGAAGTCAACTGCATGAAACGTTCAAAACAGTGAGGGGGGAAAATAAGTAAATCCAAAATTACATCATCTTGTAGGTTGCTGCTCTGCAAGTAATGTCTCCTATTTATTTTGATGGTAACTGAAACAGATTTAAAAAACACAATGACACTACCTGATGTAGCTGAGAACTTGCTCTAAAACACTTGTTTTCAACACAGTCACAACCGTTAGCTGTGCATTTTCACCGGCAATGAACAAGAGCTTGGATGCTGCACTTATAAAAACCTCTGTCAACAGAGGTGACCCACTGTCGCTGTTGCCTCTGCTGAAATGCCCCACCAACTGCCTCACCGTGCTCACAGCCACTGGTTGGTCTCCATAAATGTGCAGCAATTGAATGTCAATGGGTGTCATTTTTTCCACATGGAGGAACTGAACTTCACCCCTTTGCTTCAGACACACTTCCATGTCTGATGCCATTCTGTCAGACTGCCCCTCTGCTGCCATCATAGCACAGCAACAAAATGTAATGGAATATTGGTGGAAAGGTTCAACCTCTACCGCCACACTGCCAACATCCACCTCTGATGCTGTGGATCAACATAATAAAATAGGAGGCATTGCTTTTGGAGTAGCCTCCATATATGTAGTTTGTTGCTGCTTTCCTTCACGTCTTAATCTGATATTTATTCTGGGCCATAGACTGCATAGTGTCCCACGTGGACTAATTAATGTGAAAGGAATTTATTGCATATATATTATCACATCTTTCAATCTTAATATTACAGTAACTTTAGATATTTATATTAAGATATATAAAATCTTTGATTATTTTTCCTGCTACTACAAACATGCACATCAATCATGACTACTATAATTCAAGTACGCAGGTCACTATGAGGAATAGTGAGAATTTAATTCTGTGCAAATGAGCTGCGTGCATGAAGACAATTCAGTAAAGACAAAAAGTGCTCTGCAGGTTAGGCATTCACCTGCCTTCCATCAGGGACTGTCAAGTAAGCCTCTCTTCCACCTAAAATAGCAGGTCCTTCATGATGCCAAGAGGTTTATGTAATTCAAAACTGAAATCCTCCTGTTGAAGGACAGATAATGCAGCTTTTATTTAACACAGTTAAATGAGCTGAAGCAAAAATAACAGGCAAAAATCTAAATTTGTTTCACTCATTATCTATATTTAAAGACTGTAGGTGTATAAAGTGATCATCAGTCAAAAATATCTCTAGCAAAGATTAGTATAATAGTAAAAAATATCAAAGATCATCAGTCAAATATCTCTAGCAGGTAATTCAAAAAGAGTTACACTTTCATCGTGTGAGGTCTGGTAAATCAGAAATACTACAGTGCTTCTATTTAATTATAACAAATTCTACCCTGCTTGAGGTACAGGTAACAACAGCATTCACCCCCTGTGACTGGCAGTGCTCACTCTAAACATCACCTGATATTCAAAGCTCAAGGAGCTAGAAGGATCTACTTACTACGTGCTTCTAGGCTGCCATGCCCCTTAACGACAGATCACAAACTACCACTTGTCTGTTTCTTAGCAAGGATGAGATCAGTCATCACTCTCACTGCACTGTCATCAATAAAGAACATTCTATCAATGGCAAGAACAAGGCACGATGCATGTCACCTTCAGTTTCAAAAAACCAAGCATTAAAATCAAACATCAGCAAGTCTTACATGGGGCTTGGCACTGAAGATACAGAAATGACAGCCAGTGTTATCTAGACCACAGCTGCACTTCATTTCTGAAATTGCTTAATGACACTGGTCCTCACAGGTAAATTTCCAGCCCTACTGACAATTAGGCAGCACCTTCCCTTGGAAAGTGAAGCCCCAGTGGTAGTAAGGAAATAGAGGCAATCTGCACAGGCTTTGCTAATGAGCCATACTAAGGACCTATAACACCCCTCTGACTCTCTCCTGAGTTCTCAACAGATGGCTCCCAAACTAAGTTAAAACCAACAGAATGATAATATGTTTTATAAAAATAAAATTCCTTCCTGTTAGGCTGGTGACAACTTCGGCTTTGACTCTCACTAGTAAGGCAATACTGGACTGATAAAAAAGGAAAATGAGCCAGCCCTACTCTGAGCATGACCAAAGATCACTGCCAATGGAAACACAAAAAGGGCTATGTTAGTAAGAGGGCTATAAAAATCTCATCTTGGTTCATTTCAGAAGTTCTACACAACAAGCATGGAAATATCTGAGCTTTCTAAAATGCAATGCTTTTGTTGTGCAGAAAATGAAAAGCAGAATAATTCTACTGAAGTAATCTTACTGTTTGGCTTTTTCCTCCCTGTTCCATATTCCTTTAAAATGACGTAACAGTGTATTTCTTCACTTCAACTGGCAACACATTAACCTCATGCAGCTGCTGTTATATTCAAACTTGATCCAGCCAAGATTAACATGTTTAGAGCAGACAGATAAAATATATTTTTTTGGCATCCCCAAAAAGCCCTGCCAAACCAAATGCTACTTTGGTAATATATGCTTCAGGATGAAAAAATCCAATATAACCCTTCTAAAGCAAAAAAAAAAAGAAGAAAACCACTTAATGTCTGGAGAAAAAAAAAGAAAAAAAAAACAATAAAAAAACAACAGCTACATGCCTTGAAAATGAAAGAAATGGAAAGTTTAAGTTTCACTTTTTGGAAACAAATATAAAATATATGGAAATGTAATCTTCCCTTTGCAAAACATTCGTCAGGCCAGAACTACTCTCCAGAAGCATCCAGTGAGTGGATAAATCTTGGATGCTGTAGGGGTGTTGTGTTGTCCACGTGGACTTTTATGTGCAAAAAAAGCACAGTTAATAATACCACACCTCTCAGCATAGTCAGGGCCTTACCCTCCTCTGCACAAGGAAAGGAAGCAACTCTTCAAGATTCTGGACAAAACTCTCTGGTTAGTGCCATGAGTGTCAGAAGCTTCTGGAAAAAAACAGCAGTTCAGTTGTATCTGATGTTTTGCCACTCCCTGAAACTTTGCCCAGGTATTACAATGCCTCCTGTAATTACAGAGTGAGATTCTACAGCACTGGACAGACAGGAAAAAGAAAAGACAAACACCGCACCCCACCAAAACAAGAAAAAAAACAAAAAACCAAACCCAAAACAGACCTGCTCCCATTCCTTCAAATTCATCACCTATTTGTCTCCAACTTTAACAGGGAAATATGGCATGAAGCCACACAATTGTTATCTTGGTCCAAACATACCATAAGAGAGAGAATTAAGTCCAATATCTCACTGGCATTTGCAGTCTTCTTCACAAATAACCTTACCAGCAGAATTAAAAAACAATACATACATATATATACAGAGACACAACAATATATAGGCATATAATATATACTACCAATAATTTCAGAGTTGCCAATTTTCTGATGATGCAAATTGATGAGCACATCAGTTGAGCTTATAGAAAGCTACAAGGGTGGGGGTGGGAAGCATGAGACTTACCATCTAATCAGTTTAAGTGCAGAAGTATGACAACATCCCATGAAAAATAAAGCAAGAAAATGAAGTCTTAACCAACTAGCGTCATTCGTTAATATGCAGTCTACACAAACTCCTAGTGATTTCACCTTAGTAGTTTTGGCTGTATCATCTTTTGATGTTTTTTCATTCTGTTTTGTTTTAATTAACCTTAGTTCTTCTCAATTTGAAAAAAATGCTTGATCTTCTTTCATTACATCTCTAAATTTTCTACTTTATGCGTGTTATTTCCACTTGATTTTTTCTTAAGGAATTCTCCAAAACATGAGCTATGAGCTTATTTCCCTCAACAAGTCTCATTGTAAATGCAGAAACACCACAGATTTGTACAGGTAACCAGACATTGACAGTTCATCTGAAAATGTGACAGGATATGCCCGATACCTTTCTTAATAATTGCTTTCTTCCTTAAAAAGCAAACAAAAAATTCCACGAATGCAAACTTAAAACAATCTAATCTCCAGCCTAAGAAGTCTGTAAGTGTCCCAATCAATACATACGCCTTCTGTACAGGTCAGTATTTCCTTACTGAACACTATTAAACGCTATTTCTGCCTCAGGAGCTTTAGATTATTCCAGCAAGCCTGTAAAGCTATGAATTTTAATTTACTTCTTTAAAATGCGGAGGTTCAGGCAAATTTAGATCTAAAACTCTGATGTCACTCACTTAAAAATTAAACAAAAATACAGGAATTTTAGAATAACACTCAATGCAGTGAAACATATCCTATAAATCAAGTAGCACTTCTTCTGGTTAGTCAAGTCAAGCAAACGTATTTCCTTTTGGCTAATGTTTCACTCATATTCATATTGCCTTTCAACTAATTAAAGACAAGAAAAAGAACAGTCCTTAGATGTCCAGATAAATCTATTGTGCTTTCTTCAAGACAAAATTCTGAACAGCAATAAAAAGCAACCTGTGCAGAAGATACGTACCTCCGGCTCTCCAATGGACGTCCATCACTAGAGATGCTTCGGGGGATGTTGGCTGCTCGTTCTGGGGGTGGCATTTTTCCTTCTCCTTTCCCTGAGCCAATCCTAGATGGCACTGGACTTTGAACTTGGGATGGTACCTGAGCCACATGAGGTCCCTGTCCTTTGTTTGCATTTCGCTGCCATTTGTTATTATTTCTAAAGGGAAATTTGAATTCATATGACATTCCTTCATTCACTTTGTATTCCATCACTGGCATACGGTAGTTTTCTGAACAACTTCTGGAAAAGGAAAAGGACAACAAAACAGAATGTTGTTATAAAGAACATTGTTCTAAAAATCAAAACAAATATATTCTCTCCACAAGCATAAAATTTTAAAGACAGAAGCTGAGTCAATTATGCGAAAGAGAAGATGCAATACATTTTTTAATAAACATATTTAACAAGATTTGCTACTGCTCATCTGATTACCGTGCTACGAAAGCAAAAAATATCTGCATGAAAGTTGTCTTAGTAGAAAATAAAACACTTGCTAATAATTGGAGACGCCAAAACAGAAGATGTCCCCTCCTTCCGGAGGATAAGCATGAACAGGGCAGCACAAAAACTGGACTAAGATAGGACATCAGCTAACATAGTTCACATAAGATGCAGGGAAAACTTCTGCATACATGTTAAGTAATATGTCAGAGTGATTTGGAAAATAAACGTGACCTTCAGCTCTGGTGAGGACAGTTTTGACAAATATACCTAAGTATATTTGCCTGAAAAATTTATTGTGGTTAGTTGTTTACCTACACAAATTATTTTCCCATTCAGAAGAAAAGAATGTTGTGCTCTGTAAAAAACAAAACAAAACAAAACAAAAAAAAAAAACAAAAAAACAAACCAGTGCAAAACTTTCCACTATTAGCTCTTCCTCCAAGCGACTATGCCATTAATGTTGAGAACAAGCACCATCTCTTCCCAGTTAAAGTTTAAAACAAAATGGTAACCTGTTATCTGGCCACACTGACATTTGAAGTTGTGCAGTCTAGTAGGGACAGATGGAGTGCAACAGCTAGTGCTGAGGTCTTGCTGTCCACAATATACACATTTTACTTTGGTCTAACTCTAGCCTTGACCTACAAAATTAACTCAGCAGTTGGAAGGCACAAGGTGTGTTTCTGAATCACATGAAGTTCAGCTTGACCTGAAAGGAAATCAGTCTGTGTGATGTGAAACACTGCAAGGTAAACGGAGATAATCAGGAAATTCATTTTCAAAGTCCATTCACTATATAACTAAAATGACAATACCCCTCTTTTTTTGTAGACATTTTTACAGTTGGAGAAGCAAGAACACAACTCCCTCTTGTTGCTTTGTCATCAACTTCCAGGCCAGCCAACAATTACAATGGCAATGTTTTAATGACTATATTTAAATAAAGATATAACCTTAATAAGGTTTGTTTATGTGCAGTGTGTTAGTCTGTGGGGATCAGGGTATTTGGATGTGGATGGGGTTTTTTGTTTCGCTTGTTTTTTATCCACTAGCAACCCTGCATACGTGACTGCTAGCAAGTAATCTCATCCAACTGCATCCCTGTTCTTCCTCCAACTTTATGTCAATCAACTTATATGGATAGGAATTGCTTCTCATGCGAGTGTACTATACCAATTTTCATTTTATTTATGGTCTGTATAAGCTACGATGGGAGAAATACTAAATGATCTCTAGAGGACGCAGTGGAAGGACACGAGTTTTGAAAAACTGATTGCCAAAGAAATAATGATATGTGCAAAGATTTAAGCCAAATCTTCAGCAACACATGTAGGATGGCCACCAGTTCAATACACAGTTTCTAAATCCTAATGATTTGGGATAAAGCAAGCAGGATAAACAATTACTTTTAAAAACTTTATAATTAGGTAATAACCCACTACGAACATTCGTTCACTACAAGACAACAAAACCCATGGCTGCCGAGAACAGTATTTCTAGAAGTGCAGTAATTTCCCGCTGTGCGTATGGATACACAAATGCTAAGCCTGCTTTTGGCTACACTTAATTTAGTTCAGAAATAATAGGATCTGTGCTTTCCACGCAGATTTTTCTGCTCTAATCCTTTTGCTATGATTGCAGCTGAACATTCCATTTGCTTGGGCTACTAAATACTGTACAAAAGCTTTCCAAATACCTCATGGGTGACCTTATGCCACTGTGCATTTTAATCCCTGACATATTCAATTTTCCATTGACAGCTAGGGGACAAATAAAGCTTCTTTCCCATTTGCTACCAGTTACAACAGGGTTTAGAATGGCTCACAGTAAAAACAAATATGGATTCTTCTAGCTTTTACATAAATATAATGTCTTTGCTTGAAGACATATTTTCGTATTAGTGTAACAAATGTACATTTCGGTTCAACTCTAATCTTTTTATAGTTAGGAACATTGAAGGTTTATCCCTATGAAGGTACTATCTGATTAGAACACAGCAGTGCAAAACCTACTCTCTGAAAGGAATGCATTGATCTTTTGTAACTGTACGTGTTTTTCTTAGTAAATCTAATATAAATCTTGAGCTAGACACTAGGCAAATTTAGTCTATCAGAGATTATCCCATTTTACTTGTATAGCATTTACAAGAAATAAATACAAGATGCTGGGCATGTGGTCGAACACTACGGACAACTAAAGAGTTCAGGGGGACTAGTAAAAATTACAAAAAAGCTTTAGATAGTATGAGTTCTGGAAAAATGCAGACAATATACAATTTAGGAATAAAAGCATGTGTTAATGCTTATTTCTGACCAAACTACATTTAAAACCTGTAGGAGTGAAAATATAGTTAATACGGGCCTCAAGATTAACAAGGTTTGGAAGTTAGAGAGATGCAGCAAGATCTATAGAGTGGAAAAAAAAACCCTGCAATTTAGAAGAACTTCTCTGCTTGGATCCAGAGGTTTGACAGACTCTGGGGCCTAACTTACTCATTAAAAGAGAAAACTATATGTCTATTCATAGCTTTCCAGAGCTACAATCCAGAGACACTAAAATGCAGTTATTTCGGATGCATATAAATGCACAGTTCTCCATATGTTGTTTGATTTCCACATGTAGCTTAAAGGATACATACACTTATTTTGACATTTCATTAAGCAGCAGCATACAATAAATATTTTGCAGGGCCCAGAATGTGAGAAATTTTCCTTAGCTTTTCTTTCACCTTACAACTCTGGATGCCATCTTATAAGCATGCAGTGGTTTCTGAAGGCTAACGCTTATTCTCCAGCATTTCCCCCACCTCCACCATGCCCCAATTCAAAATATAATTTCTGACTAAAGGTAGCTATCACACAGTACCTGCGTGGTGTGCAGTCCTCATATGGAGGGACAATGACGACCTTCACTGTTACTGACGTCCTCAGAAGATCAATCATTTGCTCATGGCTCAGAGTGGCTACAGCCACCTTACAGATTTCCACCAGCCTGCTACCCTGTCGCAGTCCTGCCTGCCACGCGTACCCATAGGGCTCAACATCTGCCACAATGCCTTCATAGTTTACATGGAAGCCAAGCTGACCCAGACCGTTCCTACGCAGAGTCATCTCCACTGTTTCACATCCCTTAGTCACAAGCTGCGGATTGAAACAGGAAATTTAAGGATTAGGACATCAATAGTACACAATAAGGGAAAATATGTATCCAAGTCCTGGGTACACAGTCAAGTGAAACAGTCTCATCACTCCAACTGGCATTTTCAGTAGAGTCCATGTTTTGCCTTGAAGTTTTTATCAAAACCACAGGAATTTTAGGAAGAAAACACAGCAGCTCACAACAGGTAACACATGGATTTAGACAAGCATCTCTATTTTATCTTACACAATTTGGTAACTAGACAACCGTACTATACATTTCCAGCTGTTCCAGTAAACTGCAAGTTTACCTTCACACAGAATAATAATGTAGTGGCATAAGATACTGGACATAGTAAACTGTAATCCATGCGAACTTGTCTGTCTACCATGAACATGAATACAGTCAAGAATAATTTAACAGGACATATTTTTCTCTTTTTCCTGGTCATTACACAACTACAGCTATGAAATCACAGGAAAGATGGTGAAATATAACACATCCTTTCATGACTTAATTGGATAAAAAATGAGCATAGACAGATGTTTTATATAAAGACACTATGATTCACTGCGTTTTTATTTTATCATCTTGAGAGAATATCTTAAGCTTGCAACATGAATTAGGACAGCACCCTGCTAGCACATTAATAAGATAACGATATCAGAGTTTCATTTGAAACAAGTTTCAACATGTTCATAAGCCGGAGAAAATCAGGAAAAACCTACATAAGAAAAATGACGACATCAGTATCTACTGTGCAGGATCAATTTATGCATGTGAAATCCCTGTTTTTTTGTTTTGTTTTTTTAAATACGGAGACAACTGACGGAGCCAGCTGATGCTGGCTGATAAACTAACATCAGATCAATAAGGGATTTTGAGAAATAAAAGCAGGAAAGTCTTCATAGATTCAACAATTAGCAACTAGGACAGCTTCAGGCATCCCAAACACTGATGCAAGTCTGAAGCCTTTATGGTGGGGTAAGATGAGAAAGGAAAGAGAAAGCAAACAAGAGAACACATTCTAACCTCCAGCCTTTTGACGATCTCTTTGATGTCATCAATGTTGCTGATGAAGCTCTCCAAAGAAACGCATTCACCTCTCTCATAGAATATTTTTATATTTGTGTCCGTTGAAGTCCAACCTATTACATCCCGACAGGAGCAATTAAACACCACACTTTTTGTGTCCTGTTCAATGAGGACTACAAACTCATTAGAGACACCCAGGAGACAGTCTATTTCCATACCCTTGCTGTAATCTTTTGCATGGACACTCCACACAATAGCACCAGAGCTATAGATCTCTGCACCTGGATAAGGCTTGGACTTCTCTTTCTTTTTTGAAGCAAGTGAGATGAAGGGGAATTTGCCAGAAGGGTCAATAGGTGTGTTGGTGACGTTCTTCTCTGCCAAGTCTTTCAAGTATTCTTGACGGGTCCTGGTGGCCATTGCACGAAACTTTTCTGATTTATGAGCAGCATTCTCTGCATTAATGACTTTGGCTAGTAAGAAGTCCCTGAACACGTTCGATTTAGGAAATGTGACGCCTTTTGGAATAGGTGGTCCAAAGGATGGTACATCTCTGGATCTTGTCACAGCAACACTAAAAGAAATACGGAAATAAGGAAGAAGCAGAGAGTTGGACTGTATGTGAACTCAGCACTTTTTGAATATATAAATATATTTCCTTTTTTCCATAACCCCTGAATGTTTTTCTTTTTTTCCCAGTAATATACCTATATTTACATTTTAATCTTGCCAGAGTGTAGACCGTGTCTCCCTTCTCATATGAGCAGAATGCCAAGTATTACTGCATCTCGGAATTTTTTTTTGAGCCATTCTCAGTATCTCAGCTTAAAGAGAACTTCAAATGCAAAATCCTGCACTTCTTGGGGGGGGGGGAGGGATAAAACAATCAGTCTGGTACTACAGTTCTGATTCTTGTTCCTTTTCATTATAACAAAAGAATTTTTGACACATTCTATTACTTCAGCCTATAATTTAGGCAATTAAGTTGCTGAAAGGCTCATTCACTCAGTAGTCTGTCCTAAGTAGAGATCATCAACTGCACGGCAACAGCTTTGTAACAACTACCACTATCAGTTCTAACCTGATTTAGCATATCTAGGTCAAAATATGAAAAAGTATTAACTAATTTAAACCAAAATATCATGGTAATGGAGTTCTTATAAAGAAAATAAACACCTGGAAATACACTAGAAGTGTACATGACGGTTCACTCGGAAGGTCGGCCGTTATTAATTTTACACTTTATTCTAACTTGTCTGACTCCTTAAACATAATTACTGAAATCCTCAAGTGAGTTATTTTGACAGAGAAGCCAGGCTTCTGAAATATTCTTTATCTTAGGTGGGAGGGAGAACCGCTGGCAAAGACAATGCTTAATTTTATTCCTTCTATGCGGTTCCTTATATAAATCCCAGTACAATTTTATGCTACATTGCTTCCTGTTTAGTCTAGAGTTATGATCAATGAGACTGTTCCCAACAATCCAATGAAAAGAGGTCAAACTTACTTTGAAAACTTTCCTAAAAAAACTTTTCATAATGGAATTCTATAAATTTAAATCAAGTGTTTGTACCAAGAGGATTAAAAATAAAAAAGAAAAAAACGAGTTGAAAGGACTTTAAAGACAGTACATAGAACATATAATGCACTTTCAGTATCCATCTCATCTGTCAATCTCATCTGTGCACAAGACTGAAGGCCAACACGCATGAAGAAAATCACAAAATTGGCAGTTAGCACCTAGCCAATTCTAAAATCAACACTGACACTCTTAATTTTTTCCCCATCGCATCACCTCTCTCCTCCCCTTAAAATCCAGGTCTGTATCGCTAAAGCTGAAGTTTTCAAATTATTTTATTCACTACTAGTAATCAGTACAATTCTAGCCTTTTTAGTTGCAAACACTTGAAAAAATAAAGACATGAAAGCCTTTAGGCTAGATGTAGAGTCCTGAGATATTTAAATTTATTATAGTATAAAGAGTATAAATCTTTACCATGCTCTATATAATGAAAAAATATGAAACCATGAACCACAGTATTTAAAAGAGCTAGCAAATAAAGATCTTTCTCCATGTTTGTAAATATACAAATTCAGACGGAAAATGCATCTGTAGTCCTTGTGGATTTCCTAGGATTTCTTACTTTTAATTTCCCTCAAAATTTGTCTCTGACAAAGTAAGAGCTGAAACATGTCTAAAAATTTAAGAACACGTTGTGTCCGCATAAACCAAGCAGCAGTTTGTCTTCAGAAGTACAACTCAAAATGAGAGACGTAAGCAAACTTAAGACCCAAGCAACTTCTCAAACATTCTAAACGAAATGATTCACTATTTTTAATCTTTCAGTATAAACATTCAGGAAACAATCTCAAGATAAAAGAAGTTCATTCAATTATATACAGTCAACAACCTGCCTTACAGCAAGTATCAACATAAACATGCCTACTCCAGAAAAGTTGAGTGCACATACAAAATGCAGCATTGCTTCCAGTACTGCTGCTTGAAGGAGCATTGCCACTAGCTTGTGGAGAGGGAAAAACCTTCAAACATTACCATAATTATGTGAAAAACATGAATATATCATCTCAAAGATACTGCACTCAACTGCCTTAGCTCATCCTCTATCGACTGAAGTGACACATTTCAATTTCAGTAAAAACAATTTTCAGGCTCCCTTGTTTCCAGATGATTATTCTTCTAAATCCACTACTCTGACATTTCCTATTTTAAATTAAAAAATAAGAACTTGCTGAGATCGATATTTAAAAAATACAGCAAGAGTTCAGGATATGACAAAGGTAAGAAGTTAGACTGATCTTAAAAAAAAAGCCTAAATCATTATTTCTACACTTAATTTGGTTACAAAATTTACACTAATTAGGAATCTCATTTTGCAGTTCCTTGTTATATGTCACTATCAATTAGCATTTTCTCTTTTAGTAAATCTAAGGTTACACTAATTTTTATTTGCTGCATAATGCTCTGGAACAGTATTTTTGGAGAGATAAAGAGCTCTTATAAAGAGCTAAAGATATTTCAGACAAAATATTTCCAAGAACGTAGCTACTTTCTGAAGGTTTACATATATTTTTCTCACTGTGTGTGTTTCAAAAAGGGCATGTATGCTTTGATGTCTAAATTATTTGAACAAAAAGTGCATTTGTAAAAAAGAGGAAAAATTCTTCTCAAATACAAAGAAAAATGAGAACGGAATTTTAAAATCATTCCTGAATGCCTGACTAGAGAGTGAGCAGACTGAGTACATCCATTTCCTCGTTGAATGTGGCTCCTTTAGATACTTACATTTGTCTACACACTTTTTAAGAAACAATGTTCTAAAATCACATATCCCAAAATCTCCTCAACTTCAATCTTTCATCACGTTTTCCTACTGAGAAATTAAAGAGGAATTTCCACCTCTCTTTGCACTCAGTCCCATGTTTTCAGTGAAACCAGTGATAGCTACCTGTAACAAACACTGTCGGTACAGGGACCGTGAACTCTCACAATGACAAAGACGTGCTGGAAGTGAGATCGAATGTTCTTTGGGCTGAACGGTTGTGCTCCAGGCTCCTGGAAAACTATTGTCACAATATCATTTCCAATATGTCGCTTTCTCAGAAGCTAAAGAAAAAAAAAGATAAAATCAAGAAAGAACACATTAGAAGTTTTCTCACAGTTTTAAAGGTTTCAGTGATTTTTTTTCTATTTTTACTGTTGTTCGGTTCTACATTTCAAGCTGAAAGGCAAACTGTTGATGATACAAGTAGCATAATGTCAGTTATTCATCTAATAATTTTCAGGAACAGGCATCTTCATGACAATTCATTTCTGCATGTAATCTATAGTAAGGTCTCATTAGAGAAAATTTTAAGCTAAATGGAAAGGCAAACAACAATAACAAAGACCTGCTAGTATGTAATCAGAGTCACCAATCAGCAACACATGGAAGCTGGAAAACATTTCCCACTTCACACATTTTTACGAGGTTCAATTTCAAGTTAAAATTGTTGTCATTAAGACTGTCTATAATAATTATCTTATAAGACTTTCAGTAAATCTAAGACTACAGTAAATAAGAAAGTTAAATTATAGCATAGTATTTACTATATAAAAGGAAGCTATAAAGAACATTGTGGCTTTTTTTTTTTATTGTTAACGGAAATCTCAATTTTATTTGCAGAAACAAAATGGATACACGTCATACTCCACAACATGGACTAGTATTCAACACGAAAAATGTAATGAACTTCATTCAAACGTATCAGAAGGGGAATTCATGTGGACACAGGAGACTCAGACTAACAGCTCAGTTCCTGAAAAAGGCATCATGGGATCCTCACTGGTCTTTGGTTTCTCTCTCAGGTAAAGGAAAATGTCACTATTTCTCTCCATAAATAATGTGATAGCATCAAATTAAACCTATCTTATTAAGCTATCCAAGAAAAGCAAAGGAAGAAACACTTTTTTTTTTTTTTTTGTGCTGCTTTTATTAGTCACCTAATTGATCTGTTTCTCTCTCCTTTTAAAGACCGGGAACTTCAAAGTAACAAAACAGGTCAGCCTGCAAACTTTTTCAGTATATTCAAAAATATAAAAATGAAAGAAAATGAATTTATTTCACTCATATCTTCTTTAAAGCGGTTGCACAGTGTTCTGCACTTCCACTTGTCACCTCTGATTCTGTACACATTACTGTTCGCTGAATCAAAGTCTGACCTTGTCGAACAAGGCTGAAAACTGTTATGTGCGCACATATGTAATACAAATGCACTATCAACACTACAACATAAATATTTTCATTTAAAGTTTTACTAAATAATGCATAATGAGATAGAAAACAGTCCCATGGAGAAAAATCTAGCTAGACCTGCAGTGTACCTACAATGACCTGCCTTGCCCATCTTTCCAATGCAGATGGCCAGTGTTTTCTTTACTAGTAACAAATAACATTTTTTGACATAATTATTTATTACTTCATCTACTTTTGAGACAGGAAAAATTAATTGTAAGCAGTCATGGACCATCTCACCTGCTGCTTGTTGTTTGGAGTATATGGCAACATAGTAGAAACATGGAACATAATTTCATAGTCCTTGTATGTTGTATATAGAGAGTGAGTACCTGTTGAATCAGCTTCAGTTAAAGAAAGAGAAAATAAGAGGATTATTAAAAAACAAGTTCAAAATAAGGTTTCATTACTATCAATCAAAATCATCAGACAAGACGAATTCCTATCCGTCCTCAATCCCAGCTCACATGAAAGCAAATAAAAACTTACCTAGAACTTGTTCAGCCATCAAAGCAAAATGACACATATAGGCTGCATGTATAATCTGACATACTTTTGTCAGTGATAACTTTGCTACAAATAGAGAATTTTTTCCAGAATATTGTGAAAAAAGTCTACTTAAGCATGAAAGATGACAAACATGGAGAAGAAACACAAACCTATATATAAAAATATAGGTGGGTATAAGCCTACAGAAACACATACACTATTAACGTGTATGTCAGTACTAAGTACTGAGATAGAGTAATGCAATAAGAAAACAAAAAAGGTATTCCTCTCAGAGAATGCTTTAGTTTACATACGACAAAGTAAACTAAATCTTTCCTACTTCGTGTTAAACTAAAGGAGCATTCTGGCTTCATTTAGGGGGCCACCTGGATCTGCATGGTTAGAGAGTCATGTCTTCATTATTTGGGCGCTGCTTTTGTACCCTTTGGAGATTAACTTCTAAAATAATTGTATTGATTTGGATTTTTGTTTTGTTTCTTTTTTTTTTTTGAGGCAACACTTCTAAAAATCATATTTATTATCTTTAGAGGGGTGGAGAGTGAGATTAGAACCCAACTCTGCCACTATCTCATCCAGAAATGAGAAAGTACTTTTGCAGAGCACTAAGCAACCAGAATAAACCAACAGCCAACTTTCAAAGTAGATGGAAAATAAAATACATTTTGGTATGTGGAGGGATTCTTTCTTTGGAAACGGTATGCAGTATGTACATCGATATGCTGGAAATTATAGATGAGTAACAAGATTAAATCATTTTCAGAAGCCACCTAGCACCTCAGGCTAATCAGAATGAAACTGAATGGTACAGAATGTGGAAAGGACTTCAATGGGTGCTGTGATCTCATGTGTACCTAGTGATGGACATACGACACGCAACATGAAAAAGAACAGAATGGGTTATTTTAAACATACATTCCAGGAATCTGAATTTACTGTAATGAGTCAGAAAAAGCCTTCGCTAAAAATGGTACTTAACAGAAAAGAGCAGTCAAAATAAAATTTTTGCATGCTTATATGATAAAGATGGAAAACGCCCACAATGACATTACACTGCCAGTATATTAATCAAAGGTACTCTCACTATTTTAAAAGTTACAGAAGAAATAGAAGGATTCCACAAACACGTCACAAAAAAATAATTATACGTGGATAGAGACACTTTAATGTGGAGAGAAAACTAGTAGGACTATGAAATTTAGAAAGAAAAAGAAGGGGATAACATTAAAGTTTATGAAGCGTTGGTTAAAGACAACACTTTGTTACAGACAAACTGGAACTTCTCTTTTTACTTTCTTAAATACAAAAAAAAAAATCCACAAAAAAACCAAACTTGAAAATATTCAGTTAATTTACGATGCAACACATTTTAAAGCTGAAATAGTAAATATACTCCATTATATGTAATGGCTACCCACAGTGCAAAAAGCCAGTTTTCAAATAGAATTTTAGAAGGAATTTATTAACATATAGAAAAAAACATCCTACATATCTGAAGTTGTAATGTAAACATGCTACTACATTATACAATCTCAGCCATTTAAAGCAAAAAACAAAAAGTTGATAAGCCTTTAAATACTGCACGTTGGAATATTTCACATTAGCAGAGCTCATGCAACTAAGGAAATGATGGTTTTTGAAGTATTTACAATAACGTGCACTGATTATTTACATAGATTTTGGGTATAAACTTTGGCTTAAACTTTTATTTTCCTGTCAAATTCAGAAAAACAATGTTAGTATTGCTATCAGTTAAAAACTGCAACATCACCTGTAAAATGAAATGCAAAAATTTCTACATCATAGACTACATGGAGATTTTGCATTTGTAAATAATCTGTATTTAATAAAAAGAGAAAAAAAAAGCAAATGTGTTTCTGGAATCTCATAAAAAACTCAGTAAATGCTTCAAAGAGTTTGGGCTCTCCAACACACAACACTGCCATCAAAAAAAACCCAAACAGCTAACTGCTGAATATTTTCTTTTTAATGCTAATTACAAAAGCAGAAGTGGAGTCATTTCATCTTGTGCTCGGTCTGCAGCAGCTTGCATCATCTGCTTGATCACTACAGCACTTGCTGAAGGAGGCAGATGCATTTGAAAGTCACCCAAACATCAATGTTCCTCCTTACTCTCTCTTTTTTTCCTTCCCTAAGTATGCAATTTTGTACATAATCTTTGATAGAGCTAACAGAAACACCAGAGAGAACGCGGAGGGATGGGTGGCACTCTGACCTGTTATGAAAAATAATGCTCTAGAACAACAAATATGCGTTTAAGCCAAACCTCCAACTTCCATGAATGGAGTTTGCTGACGGCAGGGAAGGGTCTTTTCTTTGTTGTCCTACCCACCACAACGTGCACAGAAATCTCATAACAGTATTGGCTCTGCAAATTCAGTAAGATACAATCCTAAAAACTTAATTATTCCAATAACTTTGCAAGAACTCCACAGCTTAAATCCCTCCTATTCAAATCCAATATAAACAGTTAAGTCCATATCCAATACAGACCTGTGTATCTTCTTCACCCTCCCCATCTCTTTTTTCTTACAAGACCAGAATACTTCTACTGAAGCACAATAAAATGACTGCTGATATTTGCTTGAAATGAAGTCATTGCCACTGCAGTAAAATCAAGGACTGGGCACTGGCATAGTATCCACCATTCCAAGGTGGGAACTCAGCCAACACTGCAATTACCTTTAATTCCCCTGTATTTAACAGAGGCCTGAGGGTTCCACAGATTCACGTGTAACTTTTTTACAATGAGGACATGCTTTCTTGTCATCTGTTTATGGCACTTCCATGGATGTTGTATTCTCAGTCCTGTCCAAGTACTGGGTATACTTACCTAGCTGCAGACCTTTTCCTTCCACCATTAAAAATCCATCGCATTGGTCTGTATTTCCAGTGCTTTTTTAGTTACCTCCACAAGGACTATCCTAACAGATCCCATTTAGATGATTTTTTTTCAATACAAACAGTGCCCAAAATCATTACTGACAAAAATCATTGATAAACTCAAGTAGAACCTTACTGAAGCCATGTGACTTTGCCAGAATGCTCCTACAGCAGCTTTTCAAAACTGTACACTAAAAAAACTTTATAAAAACAGTAAGGATAGAAAACCCAACTCAGTATTTAGAAGGAAAACACATTGCAAAGAATTGTAGGTAAACAAAAAATAAATGATACCAATTGGGCAGGAAAAAGAACAGTCATTACTACAAACTGCAGCAGCGCTCAGAAAGAGAGAAGCACAAGAACTAAATGTTTCAGAGCTTCATACTGCTCCCATTTACATCTGCTGTCAAGATGTCCTGATTTATTCCTAATTTCTTGTACTTATTGGCCCAGTGTCAGCACCTGTCAGACCTGCCTGCCTTTCTGCTATACACAAGGACAACACTGAGCATTCACATTCAACTTCCCTAACAATCATGTTGTTTTTAGGTGCCATTTCTGCAAACAGAACAGAACCCTTTATTTTGTAACATACAAACATTTATACGCAACACAAATAAAGACATTCAAATTTCTCCTCCTCCTTTCTCCCCTTATCCCCCCCAACCCTTTTCCCTTTTCAAAACAATCCAGGAATGTTTCAATTTTTAAAATTATTTTTTTTATTATTATTATTTTTTACCTTTAGACTCCCAGTGGATATCTCAAACCCAATATCCTTTCTTACAAATTGCTGTAAAGAAGTGCATGGTAATCTGCCTATTTCGTTAGAAACATTCCTGTTTATTTAAAAAACCTGATTTGAACACCAGTTTGGAGGTCATCCATTCCCTACATTTTGCACCTATTTAATATATTCTATGCTGTTTTATTATTCTTCCAGTCTTAAACAAAAATTTATGGAATATATACATCTAATACAAAACCTATCACTGTCAGCTAAGCTGATAATCTCATCAAGTGGATTGTTTATAAACTCTTACAACTTATATTATCTCCTTTATTTCCTGCACCACAGGCACCGTGACACTGCTGAACAGCAGCTCAGGTTACCAGGCCCAGTATCATCCAGCTGCTTTAATTTACTATTTTAAAATACTGAGAAGACTGAGTGAGGGGGAGGGAAATAACACATGTGTTACAACTGGAAAATTAAGCCAAATGACTGAAGTTACAATTTCAAAGATTACTGTGGTGTTTGTTACTTTAAAGCGATGCCTATAAACTTCCTAGCAACTGTAGGAGAGATGACATTTTCAAGCTCTATTTCCTATCCAAAGTCTGCAGGCTGCCAGAAGATAGATTGTTTCCCCTGCGGTAATGCTAGAAACACACAAGCAAAACTTTAAAAGTAGCAGTTCTTTTCCACCGTCGCGCTGGAAGAGATCCAAAGCTAAAACTCTTACAGGATCCAATATACTCAAATAGCCTTTCCGTTAATAGGATGAATAAGATTCCTTCTTTCAAAAGTTGGCACTCTTACAGATATTACCAATTAGGCCCATAATTCTTAAATTTTCTAAGAATGACTGTTCTGAAATTGTGTTTTATTATAGCAACTTTACTTTTCCTAATTTGCATAAAACACAAAAGTTTCGTGAATTTTCCTGGAGTAGATACAGAAATCAACTTCTCTCCACACTGAGAAAGCCCTCCACACTGTCTCACACCATGCATCTGCCTTTTCTAGGTCGCAAAGTATTGCGAAAGCACAGAAAGTGGCAAAGCAGCCCACACAGCTCTGACCTTTCATGATGAGCAATCATCTGTTTTTAAGAGCATCTTTACAATCAGCCGTGCTGGCATGAAAACAGAAATTTTATACAGGAAAATGTCCTGAATAACTAGAACGGTGGTAGCATAAGAAATATTTCATGAAGGTGGTCTCTAGCAACACAAGAGCACAGAAACAGAAGAGAAAGAAGCTAGCTTCCTAGGCTGTGGGCCTCTATATACCACAGGAATTGCAACAAAATCCTATAAACCTAAGTCATGGCAAAACCACAACCTCTGCTCCACAGGCTTTCCGTGTGAGGACAAGTGCAGAAAAGACAGGTTAGTTACTTAGGGCAACTATCAAATACGCACTGCCTGCATGCATTCTGCTCTTTACCTGTTTTCCATGTGTGAGATTCTGAATACTGACCTGAAGGCCACCTCTGGACTTAATCATTTTGCTATCAATAATCTTACAGAGAAACAAGAAGCAAGTACAAACAGCCTTTCATCTCTTCCTCAGCTGAGAATGCAAATCTTTGGAAATGATAGCAGCAGAAATCTGCAATGATGCACTTTTCGACACACAGCTGGTCTTGAGCAGGAGGAACTCGGCTCCTCAGCCACCTGCAAGTCCTCACAACTGGCACGCTGAGCCTGCTCGAAGCTCTGGCCACCTCATGATGAGCAGGATAGCATGCTATCTTAGGGCTGCAGATAGCAAAGGCCTGGCTATACTACTGCAAACCAGCAGGGGCTCCCAAAACAGCTCCTTCTGTTACAGCAGGTACTTCAGTTCCTAACAAAATATCAAGAAATAAAACTCCCACTGAAACTCCAGGATAAACCTGATTTTAATTACATTCCTGCTCAATTCATATAGATGTCCTTAGGCTGTTCAGTATGTCTCACACGGCTTTCTGTCCCACTCTCAAGGAGACAGGTTTCTGAGACTGTCATTTAACAAGAAATACAGACAAAGAAAGTTTTGGTTTTTTTCTTCTATCACTGGGCAGCTATTCCCAGCATTGTGCTTCCTTCCTCCCTGTGCTGCTGCTTCTTAATGCTGTATCAAGTTAAATAATCACTCCATTATAGCAGCCCTAAATTTACTTCACTAAATATAAAGGCTGGAGACCTTCAGCTAAGTTGACATTTCTTCTTAACAATCTGTGTCTACACAGAATACACAATAACAGTTCCCAAATGAAGCTATCTCAAAGAGCTTAGTGCCGCATCCTCAAAAATATTTATCTTCCCCCATTTCCATGTCCATCCAACAGGTGTATATTATTGTACATTAAAAAAAAAATGACAAAACTCTTTCCCCAAGTCGGAAGGGACAAGAAAGAATTAAAACACCCCTGGAAAATTCTGCTGCTTAAGAAAAAACTTCAAAAAAATTGCTAAGACGGTTGCAGCTTTCATAGTCCATCTAATCAGATCAATCAACTCCTCATCATATGGCATTTCTTGTGCTAGAAACCAACGTGCAGACTGTCACCAAAGAAGGTGGTAACAGTACGAAGGTTTTTTTCAGATGTCTTACAAAAACTAAACCAAAAGAAAAGGAAGACACTATTTTAGTGTATCTACTAAAAGTAAAAAGGAGGTTACAATATAAAGTCAGAAACTATGAAATCAGGAATAATATTTTTGATTTTCTGTACCTTTGATTTTTGACTTGGCTTATTTTTATGACAAACTAACACTTCAGAGTTGCAAAAAAGGAAACTTAACCCTAGAATATAACGTATGATGTACCTCCAGTAAAGGAAAGAAAACGTTAAAGAAACTGTCCTGGACCTCATTTGAAACAGTACATGTAGTTATAGCCGCAAAAATTAATGAGACTGTATTCAAACTGAGATAAGCGCAAACGAAAGTTACCAGGTAATACTCTGCATGGACAAAGTAGAGAAAGCCACAACTCCCAATCAATAATAACAACTTGGCTATTAGGGTTAACACCAGTAAAGCATAGAGTAGACAACTGCGTATCTAAATGCACTCAAGAGAATAAATGCAACAAGGGAAATTCAAGTATTGCAACTAAAAGACAAAGTTGGCTCAATGGTAAATGTGAGGAACAGGTATTAAATTTAATTTAAAACATAGCAAGTTTTCTAACCCTCACAGTAGTGATGCTTAGGATGGTCGAAAATAGCATGAGGGGATGGCAACAGGTTCCCTGCAAGCACCAAACACACAAAGTAAAATGTTGGAATGTTAAAGCAGAATAATTTACTGCATTTGGGATAGGATAATCATGGCAAAAGCAGTTTTTGATGCACTGAAGTTGATGAATGTTTTTCTGCTCACAAAACTGAGTCAGTTCAGTAGCCTAGCATTCTAGAAATTCATGATATACCAACTGTTTTGATTATTCATTACGCAATACAGTAATGATGGGCTTGCAACAGTGGTAACAGATCCATAGTCTATTGGTTTCTTGTTGCAGCTTTAGTGATAACTTCATACCAAATTAGTATAATAGTCCAATAATTATCAAGACCCTATGTGTCTGGGTCAATGTACATACTTGCTCACTTTCAATAGTGAACAACTTTCTTCCCATTGCAAAGAGCCTATATTTAACAATTCTGTGGAAAAAAAAAATCAATTAGTAACTATATTATGTTTTTTGTTCACCTAAGAGGAAAAAAAAGACTCCTTACTCTTCGTATCCAGCTGAGCACGATACTTTTCAAATCCTTTGAGCCGAACTCGTTCTCCCAAGAGCTGAAGAAACTCTTCAAAGGCTGGACCTGCCGATTCATTATTGTACATTTCCTCTTCTGTGCTTTGCCCAGCTTTGCAGTACATGATACCCACCTTAAGTTGGTAACTTAACTGCAAAGAGAGAAAAACAAAAATTCTGTACGTGTGACAAGTAATGTAATAATTTATTTACTGAATCCACTTCAGACTGTTTTTTATTAAACCCTTAATAAACAAAGAAAGAAACACCAATGATCAGTCTAGTTTCCAAAAGCTTTCTTTGTTTTTCGTCGACATTCCTTATTTTCTGGAAGAAGACACTGCAGCTAACAAATGGTGCATGTCTTACACCAAGCCACATGACTTGACGGTATCAGCTGAAAAACATCAGAAACTTGATTTGCACTCTTCAGCTGGTACTGTAGCTGCTGTTCTATGCTAAACCTCCCACAAAGAAAGCCAGGGCACAACACTCACTCATTCCTGTAACCAGCGATAAAATCAACAGTCTCTCATTGCAAAGAAAAGAGAAATTATTCACCTATTAGTGCATTCAACTATCAAACATGTTTAAAGAGTAAATTGCATTCATTGGCAGTAACAAAACAACTAAATAATACAGCAGAAACTAACCATGCGAAAGTAACCCGTTTTTTAATCCAATTGCAATTTTAATCCTTCAACACATACTATTCCCGCTGATTCCAAACTGATGCATGCATAAAAGGGGCCATAACTGCATCTTTTATGTCTGGACTACAGAAGAAGTCAGAAATGGAAAGAAAACAGTGCTAACAGCCACTTACTGACACTTCTGTAAATGATTTCACATTCAGGAAATCTGAGTGGCTGAGTGCAAAAGAGTTTTAGAGTTTGTGCATGTAGTAAAAGTACATAATTATTGTGGAGAAAGTAATTTCTTCTCTTACATGTGCATTTTTTCAAAGCTCGCATTTCAAAAAAACATGAAGCATATCTGTCAGAACAAAATCTGAAAAACAGCTAAGAAAACCATAAAGAGATTCACAGGTATGTGCTATAGTTTACTGTGAAATGCTAACAGGTATTTGCAAAGCCACTGAAAGGAAACTTATCTGAATACACCATGATTTGCTCTGAAACTTCCTTTAATAGGTCACGAGACAATGTTTTGGAACTTGCTGAGGTGATGTGGCCAAACTTACATCGACTAAAATTCATTAATTTTAACTTATTATTTTTTACAGTGGGACATTTTAAAAGCCCTCAGAATTGGTTCTGTTCTTTCTCTAAATGAAACACATTTTAAAATTTAAAAAAAAAAAAAAAATAAAGGCACAATACTGCCTAAAAGGAATGGTGACAAAGTATTAGAAGGCAGAAAACAAGCAGGGGAAAGAAGAAAGGAAAAGCTTAGTTACTCCTGCTGGAGAAATCGAGCACATGTAATGAGTGTCAGTTCTGGGCCACCTACGAAACATTCTTTCTTTTATCCTCTGATACAATAACTACTACAATTTTATCTTCTAAATAAGTCTAATTTCTTTTGTGAAAATATGAGTACAGCATATCCATTACTTATTCCTTATCAATCCCTTACTTGTGGAAGAAACACTCACAGGCCAACTTCCAAAAATACAAGTGCGCTTCCCACATTATCAGCAGAGGCCCTGACAGACTGACTATTCAGGAACACTCATTGTTCAGATATGTGCTGTCCTCTCTGAGGGAAATCCGATGGGTGAAGGTGCTTCTTGGAACCACAATGCTTTTGCTGTTCTGCTAATAGCAAGTTTCTAAAAAATTTCACTCAAATTAGGACTAAGAAAATCATTCTCACCAAGCACACCTATGCTATTTAACACTCAATTTTTGATGAAGAAAAGATTTTCCAGGGCATAAACATAACAGGGATCCTCAACTTCCAGAAGCAATGAAATAGCTGCCCCTTTGTACCTTTGAAAATGTCAGCATGAGGAATTCAGGACCATGCTGAAAAAGAACAATACCTTTGCTGAACTGAAAACAAAACCAATGAAATTCCTAAGGACAATACAAGCTGCTGTAGAAAAATAAAGCTTTGCTGGAAGAATGACACTAAGCTCCCTTACTGCAACTTCTCCCTCTAAATCTAGGGTCTTTAAGAAGCATAACTCAAAATAAGAAAGAAAGAGTTGAAGGAAGAACTACAGTGTGGTAAAACTTTTGGAGAAGCAGCTTCATTTTAATAATGTAGAAGCATTTCCATATATAAATATGGGGGAGAAGTGCACTTTCAGTATTTATCTAACACTCCGTGAAAGACAGCAGAAAGCACATCTCAGATTTAACCAGTCAGCAATTTTATAATATAAATACAGAATTACATTAAAAGCTAAGTGACATAGCACAGTATTTCCATAAATTCTGATTGGAATAAATCAGCAACTGTCCTGACATTCAAATTTTTATATCATATTTGAATGCAAACCTGAAGTTACTATGAACTATGCATTCAAGAAAATTAGTGGATGCTAATTAGTCAGAAAGGTACCACTGCCATACCAAATGGCTGGACTGCTTCTTTATATAGAACCATTCAAAAGAACACTTTTTAATAACACCAATAAAAAGAACAGCTAGGTGAGAGTAATGTGGGCTGTATGTAAAGAACAGCAGATGTTACACTGACATTAACAATCTGAGGGAAGCAAGGGTCATGGAACTTGACATAAAACACCAGTACAAGAACTGGGGCAAGAAGAGCTCCTAGCCTCTGCAGTGTATCTCCATTCTGATCCTGGACATCACATTCAGTTCAGAAATCTACTTTCTTAAGATTCTGAAAGATTAGTAGAGACAGAGCTCAGCCATAAAAAATATACAAAATTCAGAGAAAATATGTTGCAGAACCCTGAAAAGTGCAATCTGTTTAGTTTATCATAAACAAGACCAACAGATTATTTAATCACTGCATGTGAAAACCTTTGCAAAAAAAAAAAAAATTCACACCAAAATGACTCAAGATGCAGCAGAGAAAAATATCAGAAGAAAAGTCTAGAAACTGAAAGAAGATGAACATAAATAAGTGCAAATTCATAAATATGAAAACTAACAATTGCTTTAAAATCTCACTCAAATATTAAAAAAAGATAGCCTAGCTTAATCAAAACTGGCAAATAAGTTTTATTAAAGCATACAAATTTGTCTCAAATGAGGGGTTATTGGGTGAAATTAACCAAGTCAGGCTACGGTCACCTTATAGTCTTAACTCTTAACAAAACCTCCCATTTGCTACATCAAATAGGCACCTGTTCATGTAGTAATGAAACACTTGTGACACACACAGCAAGAAAAAGTGATAAACAGTCTGTGTACCTAATTAGTGGAGCAGCTGTTACCCAAATTTGTTTTAGCTTGGAATTGATAAAAATGCAGCTCCTAATTAGTACAGAGCGTGCTTATCTTTTTCTGTTGGAAGTGTCAAACCGCTTCATTACCACAAAAACAGAAAGATACTTTGATGTAGGGAGTACATTTTTAACTATCACCTGCCCTTAATGATTTTCAAAGGTTTATTCAGTAGGAAAAAATAAAAAAAATCAACCCCATACTACAACATACTGTAGGCTGTAATGACTTACAGGACTCAAGGACATTTTTATCTTCAACTTTTGTAACTTTCTGAAGTAATTTTGCTAAAGAGCTTTTCTAATTAGGAATTCAATAGAAATATTTTCACAGTGTATTTTAATTATCTTTTTTTTTTTTTTTTCCCCCCCCCTTGAGAAGATTTGAGGTTCTTAGCCAGCATTTCCATAAGGACCTTATCTTAGAATCCAGCAGATCATTTCTGGAGCCGTCTCGGATTAAATTCCACCATTGTTTCCATTGCTGAAAAAGGAAACTTTGGGAAGAGACTGAGAGATATCCCTGGTTCAAACTGCTTGACAAACCTGATTCTGGATGAAAAGCATATTAGACTTAGGTTCAAGGAATAAATCATTAACACCAAATACGCTTTTGTAAACACTGCTCTAATACTCTACAGAAAAATGCCTCAAACTGATTAGTTTCTGACTGTGCGAAAGCGGGAAGTTATACTGAATTTGAAATTCCTAAAAATTCCTTTTTTCTTTTAGCATGCTATGTGGTAAGCTCATCACTCCTCATCTTAAGACACCTGTTGGCTCATCACAGTGTCCTTTCAAGGAGCCACTAATCCAGGATGCTCAGCAGCCACCCATTTCTTCAGCACATCATAGCATGCTCTTTCTGAAATAAATGAGCATGCAAAACTAACTAGAGGGCAGAAAGTTTAGCTTAAATTTTTCTTCCAGTAGGTATTTGAGGATTCTCTATCTTGCACAGAGCAGCTGACCAAATAATAACGGTAGCCACCAATATTTTTAGAATAGCCACACTCTCCCCTTTGTGGTGCAGATAATTTAATCTCTTTCTATTATAGAATGGCTGTATTTCAATGTCAGACTGACAGCAAGAAGAAATAGTAACAGATTCCAGTTCTATGCAGAAAAGGCTGATTGTAAGCAGCAAAAAAGATCAGAAGACAGACACCAACCGTCTCAGTATTCAAAACAGAGCTGTTAAACATCACTGTCAAGATTTTTAATAATAAAACTCATTTTACACACAGACGTTCATTTTGCTAAGTCTAAGCTATATAGCTAATAAATCTTGGTTCCATTTTAAAAGAGAACAGGGGGCTACCACCCAAACAAAAATATCTGCATGAAGAGGTTTAGAATATTTTGTCATGTAATTTGTTTCAGAAAGGCAAAAAAAGACCCACAGGCAGCACACTAATGTAATGGTTGTGCCAAATACAACATTACTATATTACAACAAATCATTCAATGACTTTGGAGATTTCTATTTTCATTATAATAGCAATAACAAAGCCAGAGGAATACAACACCCTGCTCCATCTTTGAAAGACAATCACTTAATCTCTTTTAAAGTAAATTAAAATGGACAACTGCCACAACATTAATATAAAATGTTAGAATACTTCCTGCAGCGAGCTTGATTTCACTAAAACCAAATATACTGCAAAACTAGGGGGTAAAGACACACAACTCTCCCCATAGACAAACTTTAGTTTTAAAGGGGGCATTTTAATAAACCATAGGTAGTTTTGCAGTTTAAGACATTCTTCAACTTTGTACTTACCCCTTGTTCATCCAGCTTCATAAGCTGTTCTGTGACTTTAGGAGTGTTGAAGGCCAGCCTTAGGCAATGAATATTCAGCTCAGGAACTACATACTCAAGCACTTCTTTTAGGGGAAGTCCTCTAGCTGTGCAGTGCTTTGCAGTTGAAGGAATAGCGTCTTCCAGCACAGAGCCTCTTAATGTCATAAGCTAAATGCAGAGAACAAAAATAGCTTGCATGTTGAATTATGCACAGAATCAAGGCTCATTAACAAGAGCGCTGGAGTAAAATGTACTTTTCTATGATTCTCGATGGAGTCTGAGGACATCGGGTACTTCATGTTGCATGAAACAGACACCAACATGCAAAATGTCTCTCATCCTGATAGCTAACAGTACTCAGAATATTTCAAATTATTCAAAATTCTTTACAGATTTTGATTTTAGAAAAAAAGTATTACTTGGAAAAGATGATGAGTAACATTTCCAGTGGAACATTTTTAAGTATAAAATTATGCTCCTCAGGTCTAACCACTGCCACACAGGAAACTGAAGGAAGTAATTTTCCTGCTCTTTGCTTGTTTGTAGCTAGTACAGCTCCAGTAAATTTCTCAAACTTTAACCAAAATAACCTTCACATTTTCCTTCAGGACATTACGGAATTACTAATTCACTGACATACTCATCTGTATTCTTTGTAATGTAAGCTGTGGTATACCCTTTGTTAGGAAATTCCTGCATTGTACAAAAGGAGGAGACAAATCTATCCATGCGTAAAAGCAAAAAAACGCCATATCCACACCCCATAGTGATTTAGCCTGTTCCCTTCTAGTTTCTTTTAACATCGTTCCCGAACGGCCTACCTCACTGGTTCTGAAAATGATTCGGTAGTTGTACTGAGGTCCGTTTTCTTTGATTTCCTCTGGTTTTTCTCTTCTTATGCTCACAGCTACTGGACCAAGGTTCTCATCTGCCCCAAAATAGTTCCAGTGTTCTTGCATATTAAAAACAAACAGAACAGATAAAAATCAGTCTTACTTTCCAGTTGTATTTTCATGCTGAGTTGTCATATTGGAAACAAATTGCCAATTGCACTAGAATCAGTTCTGGTACCAGGATTTTGTTCTTGTCATTCTATTTTCTAAAGGCCTCCGTTTATACAAAAAGGCTGAAATTCAGTGTTGCATTTTCACGAACGGAACTAAAATAGGATACGCATCTTACACTGGTGTTTAAAGTCAAATCCACATTATTCACACTGAGCTACATTTTCCTCCTTAAAATATAAAAACAAGGGAGCCAAACACCGCAAAGTGAGAAATTCACAACTCCATATTAAAAATGTGAGCAGCAGACAGTTGTACCCAAAAGACTTAAGTTACTTATTTCTGTATCAAAAAAAGGCAAGAGATGGTCTTACAAGTTAGTCAAAAGGTGAAAAGCTGAAGAAGCAAGAAGCTGAAGTCTTGTTTACGCTCAAAATGAAAACACAGAGACAAAAAGAATAACATAACTACTTAACAGCTAAGTGTTCAGAGTCGAGTCTAAAGCTAGCATAGCTGTGGTGATGGCAGAGAGGAGAACACAGGGTTGGAGAAATTGCTCACTAGCTGAGTAGTGGATTTTTGATGTATGTGTTTGTATTTATTTAATTATAAATGTGTAAAGCCTGTCTGATGATGGAGGTACATCACCATGAATTCAACAACCTATAAATGAAGCTGCATATATTTCAAGTAACAACTGAATTTAAAAATACAATATCTGAAAATTCAAGAGAATGTCGAAAAATAGAAGTCAAGCTTCATCCCATTCCATATGCTGCATGCCTGCATATATGAATGAATTTATACACGCACAAAAATGGAAATTTAGAGCTATCTGAAATTTCAACACTTGAAAGAAATCTGAAATTCCCTGGAATGATAACAAGAAAGGAAATCTAACCATACTGTCTGTTACCATCATTATATAGATTATTTGTTATTCATTAAAGGACCAAAATGAATTACTACTTCAACAGCATTCTGATATGAGCTGTTCTGCAGGGATAAAGTGCAAAATATTTGAATATCACCATCAAGAACTGCATCTGCAAATGTACTAAAAATAGATAGCAAACACACTCCTTCCCAAGTGAATGGCAGTAATTTTTCTAAAGAATAAATTGCTATCTTAAAAACCTGAGTGCATTAAAAAAAATTTTTTTTTTAATTATCCATACTGATTCTTGTTATACTTTCCTCCAACAGATTCCACACTTTTCAAGTAGGTTTTCTCTCCTTGTGAAGCCATGCATGCCCTAGAATTACACCTATATTTTCACAGAGGGGCTGTTCACCCCTGAGGTTCTCTATACTATCATCCTGTCTTTTGTCAGTGTTATCCATTTAAAGATTTCAGAGCATACTAGACCCAAAAGAAAGCAAGTGTGCTTTCTACCAAATGCCTCTATATGTCCTCGAGAGCCAATACCCTGCACAGAGGTAATTAACGTTCAAAATTCTTTTTCTATCCTATAGGATAACCTGTAAACATTGTCGTAAGTCTTGAGCAACTGAATTAGTAGTAAGTGAGGAAACCAGGAATAAGTTAAAGCATAAACATAAGCCTAACGAAATCATTATATCACTCCATTGATAAAGGCCCTATAGATGCCACAGTGAATTTTTGTTGTTTAAAAATCCAAGACATCTTATTAGCATCCTATATTTTTTCACCCTAGGATGTTCATAATGTTTATGATGATATATATGTCATCAGTTTGTGGCAGAGAGGGAAGAGTAATCACTAAGAATACAAGAGCAACCTTCCGCCTGAGACATATTTTCCTTCAGCACACTGCAGCTTCCAAAACCTGAGCAAGCTTGGCTATCTCCACCCTAACTTGGCTTGGTAGATTAAAAACATTGCACAATATACATGTACCTTTACTTACACAACAGAAAATGCTAGGGAAACAAAGGTAAGTTGTTAGTACCTACTAAAACAGTCCAAAAATTATGCTGGAATCTCTGTTTCATCTATCATCCAAGTAACAATACCTGTGAAGAATAATCTATTCCTTCCACGTAATTACAGATTCCAGCCGAGCCACCACGAGCATCTCACCAAATTACCTTGAAATTAAAATGGACTGTATCTGTGAAACTACTTTCATTCCGTAACTTTTTTACTGTTTCTTTTTATTTTAAGACAAAAAGATTAAAAGGGCCAACCGCCTTGACTAGCAGATCCTACCCAAGCCATCTTTCTTCACTGTTGGTGATATTCATAATAGATGATGCAACCTCCTCTTCAAATAAAGAAGTTTCTGCATCGTCGCTTGTTTCATGTTACAGAAAACTGTCAGTTACAACTGATTTTTACTTGATTTTTTTTGTTCCTCATACCCTACTTCAAGTTTTATCATAACTACGCCTCTGGGGGAAGGACAGTAGGAAAAAAAAATGTTTTTGGTATTTTTATAACCGTGGGGTTTTGGCATATATCTAACAACACATCTGAAGGATGTCTTTTTACAGAAGTCAACACAACAAAATGTCTGGCAAGAAAAATTTCCCTGGTTCATATTCTGTAAACAAACACAAGCAGTCATTTTAAAATCCAGATAATAGCTATTTAAAAAAATTTCTTTAAGCCATAAAACTAATAAAAAAAGATATCACAGCTCCTCCTTTCCACTCAGCCCCCACATATATGCTCACTGACGCTATCACCTGGTACCTGGTTACCTCTCACAACTAGCCTTAGGACTAGATTACGTTGAGTTTATCCAATTCATGATAATAACTACCGGAAATAAACGAAAATCTAATGGTGCCTGCCGAAAGAGTAGCATGAGGGTGTGGTTTTCCTTTGGAAACAGCCTCAATGCTGTCCATACCTCCTTTCTGTCCTAACACTTGCTTGCCCTGCTCACCTGGCACTGGGTTTTGGCATTTCTGATTACAAGGAAACCTGATTTGACTCACCAGATCTGCAAAAAAAAAAAACCCCAAACTGAACAATACAGAGAAGAATTTATTGTAATGGCAAGATTTATGTTTGGTATGTAGATTGAACTGTCCTATCACACTTCGAGAAAACAAGAGGACTGGTACAAGGAAGGGGCAAGAATAAAGCCTCATTTTAATGCTGAAACAATGCTGATCAGGTCAGCTACAACACAAAGCTGCACTGCTTGCTGCAGACTACAAAACTCTGACCAGAGTAGTGAGGAATCAGGTAGTGTCAGAGGGAGCAGATGAGAAAGGAACTGCAGACAAAGCTCTCTAAGCTCAGGCTCGCCCCTCCAAACATACTTTGTCCTACACCATGCATCTGGCTTACATGTAATCAATATTTTTCAGCACTCTTTTCACTTCAAATGATATGCACTAGCTCTCCCAAAAAACATTTAGCAATGTCTATCTCTCTGCCCTAAAAGACTGCAGAAGGAAGAGATGTGACAAGAGCCACCCAGCCAAGGGACAAAGTAGGAAAGAAGAGACAGGAGATGAACATACACTAAGAGGCAAGGGAAAAATGGGAAATAAGATCATTAGCTCTAATCCACAGTTAATGAGCTGAAGTTTCTCTGGAATGACCATCCACTTATTTTAACTAGGCATTCCTGTTGCTTTAATCTGCAGGAAACAAGCTCTTTAGAGCTGCCTTCATTAAGCAAATGAAACCCAATCCTGGACATCAGTATCTAAGGAGCAAGCATTTGTCAGGTCACTCATTAAACCAACTCTGTCTATCGTGAGACACAATAGCAAGGAACACAGTCCTGCAGGCAGAACTGGTTTTTAAAATTCAAGGGAACTTAGTCTGCAATTCTTTTTGATTTATTTTTTTTCCCCAAGAGCTGAACAGAGTATGATCTGCATCTCAGTGCCAGAATCGTTTTGGTGAGGAGGTATCTGGATCATGTTTGTGTTTTGCTCTTTCTTATGGAATGGCAGTTTTGTTCTGATTTATTTTCCCCTTCGTACATCCAACAGAAATGATATTTCTTGGTTTCAATAGAATCACAGAACAAAATAATCACATTCTGTATTTTCAGACATAAATTCTATTAGACAAAGCAAGCTCTGATTGAAGAAGCATACCAGTAAAATGTTTAAGTAGTGATTGTTTTTATATATATCTATACATATAGATATAAGAGTAATATTTACATGAAGTATATACGTCAGCCTAACTTTATACATTGGTTAACACATTATCATTAACACCAGATTGAACATTACCATTAGTACCAGAAGAAATGAAATCTACATACCTTTCTGATAGAAAAATTTTCGGTAATAATATGCACCAAGGTCTACATGTTCAACAATGTATCTTTTCACTCTGTCTAGATGTAAAATCAAATTCTCCTTGGGAACTTCTAGAACTGCCACTCCAGCATTTGTACAATGAGAACTCAGAGTTGACTCAAATGAGGCACTTTCACATCCACTGAAGGAACCTGAATTAGATTTGGAAAGGCTTATCTTCCTCTCCCCTTCCCCACCAATCTCATTACGAAAATAAGGACAGCTCATCACAAGCTCATTGCTTTTATCATCCCCCTGGTCCATATTGAGACTTCCTTTTGAATTCAGATCTTCAGTGCTGCCCATTGGAGAATTGAAACTTGCAGAATGGGATAAGGGTCCAGAGACAAGTGATGCTACGGCAGCAGCAGATGCTCCTGTTGTTGTGTTCCTTCTTTTAATAACATTATGCCTGTTGATCGCCGCTTCATTTAAATCAAATAAAATACTCTGTACATCATAATGAGCAAAACACTTTGGACAAGTCCAAGGCTTGACACTATCTTCTGACCTGTTATCTTCAAGATCTGAAGATTTCCCAAGCTCCCCTTCACCTTTGGCATTACGCAGCTTACGAAAAATGGATGAATCTCCTGTTTCTGATTTTGAGCGTCTCTTGAGTGGCTTCTCTCTTTCCTTAAAGAGCCTCAGGTTCTCCCTTTGAGTAATAGGTCCGTCAATCACATCTAGAGAGAAACCCGAACCCTTGCTTCCACTGGCAATCAGGAGTTCACTGAGCTTAGTTGTGCCTGGGCTTCTCTGATCAGACTTTTCATCTTTATAGCCCTTTAGTAAGTCAAAAAAACTTTCCCCTGAAGTTCCCTGCTTATCTATTGAAGATGTGCTGCCATACTCTCTATGCAGAGATGGTCCAGATTTAAACGTGGGTGAAATACATTCATCAAAACTATCCACATCAAGCTCACTTATGGTAATGTCGCTGTTGCTACGCTGTCTTATTCTGCGAAGAGCCTTCCTTGGGGAACTGGGATAGCCATCAGGCGTAAGAAACCTGGAATCTAGATTCTCAGATTGTCTGGTCTTGCTTTTAAGTGTGTTCTGGATACTCTTTAACATGACAGAATCACTAGCATTCAGGTTAACAGAGCTTCCCTGACTCCCAGGACTGCTTTTAGAAGACATGCTGTCAAGACAACTGGCAGTTTCAATATCTTGACTAGACCTGCTCGTTTCCTTGATGTTCTCCTTCCTAGGGGGCCAATCAGCAATTCTTGCCCTGACCCCCATTTTGGGGACTCCAGGAGTAGAGGTAACATGATGGGAACTTTCATTGCGAGGAGGTCCAACTGGAGCCATGACTGCAGATCCTAAGCTGCCATTCTGTGACCTAAAGCGCCTCATGTAAAAGTCATCCGAGTGGACTTTTGTGGTGCCATCTGTTCCAACTGACACCCCAGTGGCAACAGACCTTTCGGTCTGGGACCGCTTCAAGCTGGTCATGATCTTTCAGTATGTTCAACCTCAGTAAGTTCCGAAAGGAAATACAGTCATTTCGGCTTTTTAAATGCACAGTTCTCTTTTGGAGAATAGTCTCCAAAACATAAAATGGTTGCATGAGATCTTAGCCGTGGACATTTAAGGAGACAGTTAAATGCAAAACGTCTAGAAAATGCAGATATCTGGTAGGTTTTGAAAAGTAGCAACTTCTTTTAACTCTTGCATCTTAAGAAGTAGCCATGTTCCAATACATTCAAGTTGTTTTAACATCACTTGTGCTCCAGAATGTCAGAGCAGTAATCCAATCATTTATGCTTCCTTTAAGCCTAGAACAGAGAAAAAAGATAAAAGCATTATTTATTTTATACACAACTTTACTCATAACTGTAGCTATCGGAATAATTGTTACACAAAGCTAATATTTCAAACATACATGCTGTTAAATCTCGTTGACCATCTCAAAAATGCAGAGTTGTGTTATACAGTGGTTATGAGTTTTCTAGATATTGTTGGTTTGTATTCTTAAAAAACAAACAAACAAAAAAACTTTTATGTTTGAATTCCATGCCTAAATACAAAATTCTGCTTATGAACTGGCTAGTGATATTTTTTTAGCTAGGTTATTGGACAGTTATACGAAGCAAAAGTAGAAAGCTTATATCCGCAGCTGAAGGACATGTGCAACATCCATTTCCTGTAGAATCCATAAGTGAGCCAGATCAGGAATCCAAATTTTTGTAAAAGGTTTATAAACAAAATTACCATTTGCAAGTCACATATCCTTGGCTGCAATGAGGTATTAACAATGCCTATTCAATTTTTCCATTAATATAAATAATCATTATAAGCTAACAAAAAAGGAAGGAAGCTAATTAGCAAACAGATTAGAAAGCAACAATAGGGAGAATAACATTTATTCTGTTTTAAGACTGCCTTACTTGCAAATTAACTGGATAGTCCATAAAGCACGTACTCCCCTGCCCAGATTTCACAATGTATATAAGAACTAAAGCTAAATAGAAACACATACTTTTAAATAACTTGATATGAAAGGCTTCCTTTATTTCCCCAGCTAACAAAATACCATCTGCCACAACTCCTGTATAATCCAGCTTTACAAAGCTATGAAACTTAAATGTTTTCCCATACCTCATCAGTACCAAAGTGATTACAAAGCATTATACCACCCTTTGAGGAGCTAAAAAAAAACCCAACCACAAATATGCCCTTGCCGGTGGAAGACAAAAGCATGAGATTGTCACGATAAAATCTTGCATTGCTGTGCACATCCTTTAACACAAAGAAGTTAATAATTTTCAAAGGCTGAACCAATTACACAAAACATGGCCTTTTAAATATTTGCCAATCATGTATGCAGAGATGCTGCTGAACCAGCAGCACACTGACAGTACAGCATTGTCTACAAATCAAGGCTCTCTGATGCTTCTAGAGAAATCAGCGCTTCCTGCGGTCTCTTCTCAAAACTGTATAGTACTTTGCTCCACAGTATTGAAAATATCAAGCCAGAGCACTTCTTCTAAAGAGCACTTTAGAAGAAGACAGCATGTTTTAACTTCACTAGCCATAAACTACACCTTTGAAATAAAAGCAGCTATTTATATAAAACTGCACATGCAAGAACACTGAAAACACAAGCTGACTGCAATGCACACAAGCAGTTAATTTCCTTCTGGTTCTGCTGCAAGGACTATGAAATAATGGGGCTTTTTTTTTTTTTTAATCTAAATAATTAGAATAACTTTAGAAAGGCTGTCTACTCATGTAGCTGTTGCAAAATTACCGAATTTGAAATCATACAAATTTTAAACATCTTACAAACTTCAAACAGTTCATTTTGAGAAGCAATGAAGATGATGAAATTTCATCTATAAATCAGAGCAACAAAGGAAAGAATACAGCGCACCTGTACCCAACTGAGGATTCTGTCTATGCTGCAGCAAAACATTTACACAATAAATTCTATAAAGCACTGTATAGCCCTTTGAAAAGGTCTATATAGACTTGTTTTATAGGGATAATGGAAGAAAACTAAACTGAAAACTCAGAAGAGGAGTAAGATGAGCTACAAGGAAGAGCGAAGGATTAAACCGATGGTAGTGTTCCAAACAAGCAACAGCTGTCTACTTCCATACGCTCCTCTCCACAGCGTGTAACTAAATCCAAACTTTCCGCCCTCACCATTCCTATTCTATCATCAATACCTATGAAAGCAAAGTATGTTTCCTCTCCCCCCCAACAAGTGCTGGTCTCAGAAACAGATAACCCACTCATACAAGTTTCTCATTAACTCAAGGGCAGAAGTTCATGCATAGCTCTATAAATTCCCAAGCTTGGCGTTAACCATACAAACACTGAAAATGCTGCTAGCTTCTATGCATGTCCATTCCATCCACCCACCCAACCCCGCAGGGACAACTATTTTAAATAACTAAGGACATGTGTATAATGTAATCTAAATACATAAATACATACCACATACGTAAAAAAATAAGCTCTCAGCAGGACTTATTCTTGACCTGCTGCATATATGTTACATTCATTAGTTACATGACCAGACTACACATTTTCCAAACAAAGCACTTTCTCTGTTCCTGAGTCAGCATTGAAGACGCCTTACTCTGGAGATCTGCAGTTCCATTTTTCTCATTTTTTTGCAACTGTCCTACTTCATATGCTGTAGCAGCCGGAGTACAAGTGGCATAAGAAATGATGAAGGACACAGTTAATGGTACACTCTGAAGAATTGAATGTCAAATTGCCTATGTCTGTGTTGATATTAATTAAATCACCTAGACTGAGCTTTTTTGAGACCGTAACTACCTCTCTTTGTTTCACTAGAGTTTCTTGTTCCTGGTGTCTTGTTTGAGACCTAACAGTATGACCTCGAAGGTCCGCCTAGCTCCAAGCAAAATAAAGCAAGACCATCATGCATGACAGTATTAAAAACTCAGCAAGTTTAGATCCTAGTTACACTGTGTAATAAATTTAATGGAAAACAAAAACTGCAATTTGTACTTTATTTTCTCATATTCATTACTAGCAAAATAGGATAGCATAGAAGTGTGAATCAAACTTTACTTAAATAACCACAAGTTACTAACAACTAGATGGTCTATGCACTGGAAACTCTGCGGGAAGTTAAATATTTAGTTGCAAAACTGCTGAACAGACACAAGTTTCAAAAGACCACAAAATACATTGTCTACTGCAATTAGTTACAGCTGCAAGATAGGCAGTATGATATCTAGTTTCTACAAATGACAGCAGAAATTGCAAAATAACAATTCTTATTTTATTACAATTTGACATGCAAAAAAAGTATATAATTCAAGGTAGGGCTATATATGCATTCAGATAGATTATGATATGATGAGGACAAGCTACCATACTCAGGAAAAGGACGGCCTCTCCAATTCATCTGAACTTACCGAGGGAGCCAACAAAACATGCAGATAAGCAACTACATATTTAGAAGACAAATAAAAACCACATGAAAAAACTCCAAAAAGAAGCACACTAAAATTTAGTACTGATTATAGCAATTAAAAAGCCATTATGAGAACAACTTGGAAAACCAACAATCTGCTTATCAGATTGCACGTAACAAAGCAGGCCTGGGATCTGTTCAAAACAGGTCTCAAACAGGTCTCAAATCCTTAGGACAAAGTACGGTCAGTACATTTCAGGAGAAACAGAATATTTTGTATCTATTTTCAAATCATAATGAGTTACAAAGAAATGTTTTCATTCTTTCCCTTTCTGTTTCTACCTCTTTCATTAATTTGCTCCCTCCTCCAAAACGGGGGTTCTAGCTGTACAACAGCCTGTTCTGATCAAAATTAGAGTCTGAAGATGAATCCCAAGAGAAACTTTCCATCATACATGATTTTTAAAAGGCAGATATGTCAAGAGATCTTGATTTGCTATTCCTCAAGCTTCAAGTTAGTCACCAGGAAAATGAGGATGACCTAACTGTAAGACTTCGTCCAGGGGCCTTTGAATTAAAAGAAGCAAATAGAAGCTCTTGATTAAGAAATGCCTGGTTTAAATTAGCTCATAATGGTTGAAGCACAAACACAAAATATGGCACTCTAATCAGTTTCAATCACAGATTCAGGCAGCAGAATAAGATAATCCAAAATGTACTTTTTAAGATGAATGGAAAAACAGAGATTAAGCCTGATGCATCAATTCAGAGACCTTCTACCATCATTTCCTAGATTTGGTTTAAGTGGGATAATGCTCTTTTCCCTTACAAAGGAAATAGCAACTTTATCCACAAGCAAGACTCACTTGAATAGATTTCATGGTTACTGTTACCTACCGGGATTTAGGATTGTCAAATCATGGATGCTAATGATGTTAATACTCAGATAGTGACAGAGACTGATTTGCAGGCACTGAATTATTTATGACTGATAAAGTTCCAGAGGAAAGACTTCATATTTCACCATCAGCCTTCATTAAGAAGTGTCACTTTATAATTTAAAAAATTTGGAGACAAGGGCATCACTTTTCAAACTCTAGAAAAGTCTCAGTTTTGCCAAACCTCCACAACCCCTCTCTCTCAACCTACTCTTACCCTCATCCCCAAATATCAAAACAGTAAAATATGATGATGGTAAATGCAGTGCTTTCAGAGATATTCTAAAATACTGAAAAGTGTAGGATGAGGAGCCCAGAATAGCATCTTGCAGCAAGTAGCTTTTAAAAATGTAAATGAAATCATCTTCGTTCCACAGACTATACTGAAATTTAGCCAGCCTAGGAAACTGTATAGCACAGACAAATTACTGGTGGTAACTCCTGTTAACTTTCACTGGGAAAAGAACTGATATAGCCATAAAGGCTTGAAACTAGCAGCTCCTCTGAAACCAGAAAAAATAAATGATAAATGACATCAAAAAGTGTTTTATATGCGAAGGCCTTTTCTATTTGTGTCACCAGCTCTTGCTTGAATTCTACCTCGGATTAAATCCTAGGAGGAAAATATTAATTTATCAGCCAATTAAGTTATTATATGTACAAAATAACATCTAGTTTCATAAAATGAATTTCTCAAGAGAAAAATTCAATTTAATCTTAAGAAACACTTGGCTTTATGTGAATGACTATAATTAACTCAATTCTTTTCTTCCAGGACTACCTTCATCATTATAACTGAAGGAACGTTAAAATGCTTGTGCTTCAGAAGAAGATTTTATCAGTTGCAAAGTTATTTGAAGAACAATGTTTGGTATTTTATTAGCTTATCTGGAGGAGTTGCTGGTTTGGGGTTGACTGAATTTTTGACAATTGCTCAGATTTGCACAGAATGAAAGACAGATCCCCCTAAATTTTCATTCCCCTCCAAAACAAGGTAACCCTGCCAGCCTCACATTTACATTATCTAAAAGATTTGCCAAATGTCATGGTTTTGTAATTTTTGCTATTGGTATTGCTATTGTCACTCCGTGACACCACTGATCTACACATACGCAGACCTGCACTTCTGCCTTCTTTTCCTGAGTGTTTCATTATTCCCTGACCTTAGGAAGAAAACCTCTAGTCTCAGGAGATTGAGTGCCATCTGTTGCTATATGCAGAAGGATCACCTGAATTGATCTGCTGAGCTAAACGCTGCTTTATTCTTAGCCCCATTCTCTGCTGAGTAGTTCGAACATATGAACTACGAAAGGTTACATCGATTTTAAGAGGTAACAGTAGTTCATTTGAAGTTACTAAATACACCCTACTGTCAGTTTTTGCAGACTTGCAGAATGCCTTCTGCTTGCTCTGCCACACTGCGAAACAGCTGGAGGCTGAGCTAAAAATGCTGTAGCACTCAGCCGTATTTGCTAGCTCGGATTTCGGGCCATGTTCATAACCCAGTGGTCAGCCCAGAGCCAGCCTGGCTCTCTGCAAGAAATGACGAAGTCACTCACAGTAATCACATTCGCTCTCAGCCAGTGGTAAAGTGCTCACGACTGAACAGGATGGTAAATGAGATGTACAAAAAGCTTCCACATTGAGACTGGCATGGCAATGCTGGAAACTGCAATTCTGTACATTTTAGCGCCTTTTGCTCAGTAAACACTGGAACATCTCAGGCCAGAATTACACCCACTGTTTTCACATTGATTTTGTGACCATCAATCAAGAAAACAATATCAAAATATTTTGGTACCAGCGTCATCCACATAATGAAGTAAATGCAGAATCCTTTTACTGGAAACTAATCTACGTGAGCCAAAAAAAAAAAAAAAAAGATGCTTAGAAGTCTGATTGTACTCTACACGGTAGTCTGTTCCTGGAGAGATATGGTTAGCAGCAACAGGTTTTTTTTTTTGACACTACTGCTTGCTCTTCTAAACCAGATCCAAAACATGATAGTAAAATATTTGAGCTCCCAAGTACCACCTCTTAAGAACATAAACTTTCAGCACTAACAAAGGAGAGTTCCACTTACACCTCTGCACTCATCAACACACACTTTCTTTTTTAAAGTGATGTTTCTCATCCGTTTCTTTCGGTTTCTTCTTGTTGATACACCACACCCCTTGGTAATGGTTCCAAAGAAGCAAGCCCCAAAAGAAAAGGGGCTGCTACTTGCTTTGCACAGGCCTCGCTGGAAGTCATCCCCACCTGACAATCCTGAGATATCCCACCAACATCAGATGCAGGTGTAACTCCTCTCAAGAAGGCTGACAACAGGGAAGTCACTGTCTTTGGCGTTTTTGTTTGAGCGAGGCAGAGTTAAAATTGAGCAATTCAGTTGCTATTCCTGACTGAACAAAGCCTTGTCATAATATTGTTAGAAAACAGGTAACCCCACCTCTGGAGTCATTCATGAAATGCAACTTTAAAATAATTCCCTAGCTTTAACGAGCATTAGGGCTTTTATGAAGGGAGTCTCCAAATCGTTATACCCACGTACAATACTTGTTTGTACAATAATGTTTCAACCCTATTTTATAGACATTCATAATTTTGAGAACATTTTTCATAAACCACTGTTTTAGCAGTTTGTTGGGTGTTTGTTTGTTTTTAAAGAGAGGGTTGAAAAATGACATCTCTTGTGACTCTCACATTGCCTTACCTTAAAGAAGCTCCATTTTCTTACCTAACTCTTTCAGTATATAACACTACTGATCTGACTTTTGCACTCTACAAAGCAAGGAAGCCATGAACAATGGAGGGGCAAGAAATCTACTCAAAAGACAAAAAGGCTTCTCCATCCCATGTTTGTTGTAGCTAGGTGGGAAGAAGATAGGGATTTCATCCTTCCTCAAAATTACATTGCTACTGCTCTTTCCTCCTTTCTGCTAATAGAAGCACTCTTTCCCAATGATCCTCCCACATCAGGATGTATGTGTGAACACAGTGCCTTATCCCACACGTACTTCACCTGTACCCAGATTTTGCTCTCCACTGGCACGCCTTCATATTGACACATGAAGCATTCCTAATTCCCACATTGCCAACACCTCTCATTTCCCTGATATGGCCGTGTTTCTTCCAAACAGTCCCACAGGTCTCCACAGCATGCAGTCACAAACAATCTCACTGCTTCAAGGCCAGCTGCTGGCAATCCAGACATTCCCACAGTCCTTTCTTCTGCACCTACAGTGCTTTTAACAGTACTAATGCATGGTACAATGTAAGTAAGAAAACACCACTGAATTTTCACTGCAAGTTTCTGTAGGTAATATTGACTTACTAACCCGGAGCAGACTCTACAGCAGGAATGTGTTAGGTATTAACATTATTTGAGTTTTGGTCAAATAAAGGCAGCTTAAAAATACAGATCACAAAAATGACAGATTGGGCTATATGGTAATACAAGGATTACAGAGAACAGCAGACAGATCTTTTTAGCCGTTCACATGTTAGCGCAGATATGGAAGTATGCAACCCTCCAACAATTCTGCAAGAAGAACATCACACTGGTTCAATCAGGTGCTGCATACAGTCAAGCCTTCAACACAAAGAAAACCAGTAAATTCAAACTCTGAAGGAAGATGCGGACTTATAACCAAAACATTTAACAGTGCTTCAGAAGAGATGTTTTTTTGTTTTTTTTTTAAATCATTTTGGACAACTGGAAAGTTCAAAATGAACTCAGCTGAAACTTCCACAGCATTCCACAATAAATCCTTTTTAAAAAAATGAAGCAAAAAGCCATAATCAAACTCATTAACATCATCTTCAACAATGTGCCATTTTTTTTCTTTCAATGATGTGTTGCCGTGCACCTGGCAACCCATGTTCTTTTAGCTCTGTGCCTGTGCTGGACTATCGGGTAAAACCTACCCAGGCCAAAGAACTGCATGTGAATACCAATATGGTGAGCAGAAAAATGGTGTTTATTGCATTGTGCAGTTTACCTATATACCTATCCTACTTCGTCTATGCCCCTTATGCATACATTAACCTTTCGACACTGAGCAAGGGGAGAGTCCTACCACGTCACATCCCGAATCCTCGCTGTCGCCTACTACAACAATGATGTGATGAATATTACCATACTTACGAGCCCTCAAAAGAATACTGGTGTATCAGAGCAATGAATTTCTCTAAAAAGCGTTGAATAAAATACAAAAAAATTCTTAATAAAGTAGGTTTGAGAAAGAGTATTCGCCATACTCTTATTTAGATACTAATCTTCAAAGATAAAAAGGAAAAAAGGAAACAGATTTTATGTAAAAGCAAGCATAGTTTCCACCAGCTCCTTACTTTCTCACATTTTCTGTTCTTCTCATACTTCTCTTAGAACATAACTTCAGCTTCATCTGCCTGCAATCTCTTCTTGAAACAGCACACAATCCTTTTTTACAAGCTATCTTCTCGTCCTTTTAGAGGAACACAGGCTGCCAAATTAGCTTAATTTGAAAAAAACTCTAAATCACAGTCACCACCATACTTTACTGCTGCTGCTGGATTACTGCACTATTTTTTTGGAACAGATTTCTCTGATATACTCCGCCCCAAAGAAGCAAAGTGCATGCAGCCTTATTTCTGAAACCATGTTTATGTTTGCTTAAGCCTACTAGCCACACACATACAAATAAAAACTACAAACTCAGGAAATAATATTCTTCTACGGACGATTACACTGTTCACACAGATGTCACACTGAGCAATTCAGAAAGTCACCTCCTGGTGCTTGTGGCATCCCCTCTTATTCCTCCAATACAATGGCAGCTCCTAAAGCAACAAGTTTGGGATCTTTGTTAGAGGAATACGTTTACTTATTTGCCATGTTTGGTTCCATTTAGAGTAAAAGGGGATCATCTCACAGACCAAAAAGGAAAATTATCTTAGGCTAAAATTTGTCACACATGCTGTACATATCTGAACTTATGAGGCACCATAAATCCCAAAAAAGCACTAGGCTTCTAACTCTTACATAACATACACAAGCATGCCATCAGAGACCCCTGGGGATAATTCAGTATATAGATCTTTTCTCAGGAACAGTAAAGAGCTTTTTGTTCTCTGACAACCTCACATATCACATATTTATTTTGCAAAATAGCATCTTTTGGTTATAGAGGAATAAACAGCTCAACCTCCACACAGCACTATGCAGATTTTCTAGTTGACTTTCTTGTGGATGCTTCCAACATTCTCTAAAACCGCAATCAAAAACAAACATTATTTTAAGCAAACATACACATGAATCTGGGGGTATGCAAATCTATCAGAAAAATACAGATGGTGATCTATAAACAACCAAAATGATTTCTGAACACGAAAGATCTGGTAGTAAAACTTAAAAACTGAGAGGGCTGTACGAAACTTTCAATGTAGAATGCAAAAATGAAAGATGGATAAATCAGTCAGTACCTGTAAAAACCTACCTGGGAACAGAGTACAGGCATTGCACTGTGCTAACTGCACTCTCTTTTTGCATCTGTGAACATCCACAGAACACAAGATAAATAGAAGTTGTATCAAATACTTATTCTACAGCAAAAAAATTTTGCAAGTCCTAAGAAGGGGGAATAAAACAAAGCTGAATGAGGAAATAAAAACCCTTTCAAACTATGCAGTTACTCAGCAGAAATCTACATGATGCATGAATGAAACACTGATGGCTTAGAAAGCAATAACGTTAGATAAAAAAATTTTTGTTGATTCATTTCTTGTGAGCACTGCACTTGGAGCGGACGTTCAGGCTGGATTTCAGAAGACTTAAATAGATTAAGAAGTCTTCCTATAAGGAAAATCCAGAAAGGGTCTTTCATTAACCAGAAATACTCTCTTGCATAGTTATCTCTATAATAACCAATGGGCAGATGCCAGCCTTTGATTTGCTCCCACAAATACACGACCCTTTCCTGTAGCTTCTATTATGGAGTATAAGTTAGAACTATTGAAAACATCCAAATAGGCACCACTTAATTTTCTGTAATACCTACATGTATCACCTACAACAGGCACAGTTATCTCCTGTAACTACAAAGGGAAAACAATATCTAGGTGGACATAAGTATCTACTGCTAAAGACTGATTGTGAGAGCTCGTGCAAAAGCTGTTGCGTAAAGCTACCTAAAGCAAAGTGTAATACCAGGGAGAAGCAGCATAAACAATTCTGGTCACGAATCCAGACTGCCAAGCTGGCAAAGCAGGCTACAAACTGAAAAGAGCAAGCAAGGTGGCAGTGACACCTAAAAAAAACCACACTCTGCAATTTAAATAAGAATCAGTCTATTACAAGTACACATATGCCAGAAGTACTGGCACTTCACCCAGACATCTTTAAACATAAAAGGCAAAATTTAGGTGGATGGTTGGCAGTTGCTATTTATCTTGAAGTGTAAGCAAGTTCATATCTGTCTGACCAGCCCACCTGTCCATGCAGATGCACCTCAGGCTTCACTACACTATTTCTTCTCCCAATCACCCTTCTAGCTCAAGTGAAATTTTTGCTTAGAAGCTTTTGTCTTTCCTGTAAATTGCTTATAATCTCTGAAAGAGAACTCCCTCCAACACTTTCTAACTGAATCCCAAACGCAGTCCAGCACATCAACTTGAGTTTCTTTGCATTAAAAACTTTGCAAATACCATGCAAAAGACTTTTTGTGTTACGTGGTTTTATTTTTACAGCTACGGTCAGTAAGGGGAAGTATCTACATCTGCTCCTGGTTTACATGCATGCAAAACATTTTATAAAGTGAAAACAGATTTGAAATCATTCAGATTCCAACACTAAACCTTCAAAAGCAAATTACCTACAGAAAGTACATGTGTGGGTGTATTCCTGTTTCACTGCATCAACAGCCTTAATCAGCCCTGCATACTATTTCTGATTATGGTTCATTATATAAAATCATGCTGATAACAGTTCAGTAAGAATGTTTCTTAACCCCTTCTGAAAAATGAAAACAGAAGTCTTGCACCAGTTTCTACCCTTGAGATGAGCACATGAGGAAGGCATTTCCACCAGCATTGTGTGACTTGGTAAAAGGCTCCAAAGCCAATGTTAAGCACAAGCATCAGCTTGAACTCTCCATCAGCGCAAAGGCTGTGGCTTAACCCTGCACTAGCTACAGCTGCACTGCAACCTACAGCTCCTCCATGGAAAGATGATCCTGAAGGCTTAGTGCATCTCCTCTGCACCAGCTGGAGACATCTCTGTTCTCTATCTGAAGTACTTAGAAGCAAAATACATCCTCTTCAATTCACAGGGCTCCATGTTCTTAAGCAAGCATGCTTGTATCAGGTATGTATATATTCTTGTGTCACTATCAAACTGGAATTTTATCAATGTCACGTTACCTGTTATGCAAACCACTGTCTGAAAACTACTTGATAATGTCAGCAATTGTGCAGCATCACAAATAATTTCTTAGTATGATTTATAACAGGATAGCTGAACTCTAGGGGTTGGAAGGGACCTCTGGAGATCCCCCAGTCCAATTCCTTGTGAAGCAGGTCCCCTACAGCAGGTCGCACAGAAAGGAGTCCAGGAGGGTTCTGAATATCTCCAGTGGAGACGCCACAACCTCCCTGGGCAGCCTGATCCTGTGCTCTGAACCCCCCACAGTAAACATTTTTTCCCTCATGCTCATATGGAATTTCCTGGGCTCCAATTTGTGCCCATTGCTCCTTGTCCTGCAACTGTACACCACTGAAAAGAGCCCAGCCCCACTCTTTTGACCCCCACCCATTAGACATGATAAGCATTGATAAGATCCCCTCTCAGCCTTCTCTTCTCAGCCCTCTCTGGTAAAGGAGATGTTCCAGGCCCCTCATCACCTGCTATGATCTACTCATTACATTTCAAAGCCTATCAGGTCTTGATTTCACCCTTTAAAGAGGAAATGGTTTTACAGTTCTCCTTACATCAAGGAAGCTTTTCACCATTCTACTACTACTGTTAAAATGAGCTCATTTGCAGGGGATTCTAAGGAAGTTCTAAGAATTAGAACTAAGGCAGTTCTTCCCTAGTGACAGCCTTTAAGAAAAACGCTTGTCTATCATAACCATTTTAGTAGCTCACTGAGCAACTCAGGTAACGTTAGCACTGTTAAGAATTCACCAAAAAGCAAAACTTCCCCTTAGTTAAGACAACAGCAGCCTATTTTGACAAGCACCCTTTGGCAGAACATACCCCATGTGAGGGGTTGGAATACAGCCAAATGTTTAATGTCACACACAAATCAGTGCTTCAACAGATCTTGGAGATAAGAATACCAGCAGAGTTCTGCATTTCTGTTCCTGCATACATGTAAGACCTCTTTCCTTTTACTGTTGCTCTATTAGTAAGCGACAGAGCATCAAGCTACAGCCTTTGAATCTAATTTGAAACATGAAAACGCCTCCTGTGGCATGAGACCAAATTTACTTCTGCATTGCCATAGGCCTGGTAAAAAGGAAGATTTCCAACGCACAGAAACAAAGCAGATGGGGGAAATCAGAGGTCTTAAAACATGGTTTATTCTGTCAGTGAAGGAAATCCTTTTCAATACCTACAGAAATTTAAGTCTCCAGAATTCTACACAAAGATGCCAGTGTAACTAAGCTGACTTACAGGCACGTATGTGTTTGGGGGAAGCAGGAGGGAGGATTGGGAATCAGGCTCTGTCAGTTCACTTTGGGTTGCAGCCCTCACTAAACCTCCTTTAATCCTCAAGCCTATCATGAGCACAGCAATGTGATTAGAGCAGATGCATCTATTTGGAGAAGGTCATACCCAGAAAAAAAGCTGTAACATCTAAAAAAATAAATACATATTGCTTTGCTATGTTTAGTGGGTTGTTGTTTCTTTTTTTTTTTTTTTTTTTAAACACTTTTTCTTTCACCCTAACCATGCAGTCATCCTTTACCAAATTTAATGAGGCAAAAAATTGATTTCTGAGTGGTGAGATGGCTCAAAATAATAACAGTTTGAAAACTGTCTAGCAAGCACAGATTTCTAGGATCATACAAGTACTTAAGAACAAGAGTACAATGAAAATACCTGCATTTTCTTCCAAATTTTCTTCTATTAAAGAAATTCTTGCATAAATAGTTCAAGAAGCAGTTGAAGCAAGAAGCAAGAATAGTTCAAGAAGCAAGTTTTTCAGACTCAGACTTCTACAGTACAGGAAAATACACCATAAGTGGTATGCAAGATGCACGTATATGTTGTTTCCGCCTTTCATGTTCTGCACAGAAAGACGTAAGTTGGCTGGTTCAGAACTGCTACTGTTACCCTCTTACCTAAGATTTATTAATCTATCAAGTGTTATCATGCGAAAACAGCTGAAAGCAGTCCATGCTACTTATATTACTATCTCAGATAAAAAGCAGTACGCAAAACCCTTAAGGACTGCTATATTTGCAATATCTCTAAGTCTGAATTACAAACTTGGCTGTTGCTAACTGTCTTACAAATTAATCTCCCAAGTCAAGGTGCTACCCCAATGAACGGACTTGGTAGGAAGAAAAAAAAAAAAAAAAAAAAAGGAAAAAAAGGAAGAAAACAATTGTGTTAGAAAAAGATGCAAACAGCAGGCTTAGGGAAGTACAGACTACTGCAGTTTCTAGAAACTAATTTAATTTCAGAACTAATCTGACTTCAAAACACTCATTTAAGACCTATTGCTCAGATGTCACCTACTGGCAAGGCTGTTTGTAAAATCACTAAAATAAGGATTTTGTTTTTTGTTTTTTGTTTGTAATTTGCAAATGTATGCAATCATGGTAAGAGGAATATATCCATTGCTATTTCTCCTCATCACAGCAACAGTCTAATAAACAGCATTTTTCTCTGAAAACCCTGCCTATCTTTCCCCTATTTAAAAAAGGAACATCCATCTTGGATAATCTCTGAATTCCCCACTAAAAGAGACTTTGAATCTCTCTTCATTTATTATACACGAAGTCCACAGAAATTATACTCAATGGGACAGAGTCAGCTATTGTGAATGGCACTCTGCCTGCTGCTCCCTAACAGAAGACCTTTTGGCAAAGCCCTGCAAGATAACAGTAAGATGAAAGCCAAACAGAAGAGTGGAAAGGTACAAGATTACTTCGCCTAAGAGGATCTGAATAATAAGAAAATAAACAAAGAACAGAAAGGACATGCCAGAGGAAGACAAAAAGCACAACAGCTTTTTTTCTTTATCCACTCATTCACTCACCACAGCTGCAAGTGAGATTAATAGAAAGCTTCCTTTTAAAAACAAAAATGAAAGCTTTGATTTCTAGTTGAAAATTATGCTATATACTAAGCTAAACCATCAACAGTACCTATCTCAAGGAGATAAATCTATATAACCTAAATGTTACAAGCTGTGCACTGTTACTATATCACAGTCCTATTTCAGTAACTAAAAAAAACACTTAGAGATGTAGACATACTACAAATGAACCATATGAACATTGTGCAAAGAACATACTGATATTGCCATTTTTCAAACTACACTGTTCTAGAATTGGCATCATAATACCTATTCTTATAGAGCCACTGCATTACCCTACACTTCTAACTCTATTGTACTTGACTTCAAGGAAAAACCTACACGTCGCTAATGTTTTCCAGTGTACGGACTAAATGTGACAGTTATTACTCCTATGAAAAATAGGTTTTACTGAGCTTGGTTACATTTGAGACCTTCGAAAACTATTTACGCTCCTAGTACAGTCTCAAAAAAAAAGTTTTTTCCAGAAAGATAGGAGTACTGCATAAGAGAGACTGCAGCAATATACTCTATCACTCAGCAGAGGACTATTAAAGCATGCACACAAAAATTCACCATCCAGGCATATAAATGAGTATGATATTGTCTAAACACCTACTGTGCAAGACAGTAAACAAAAGCCTCTGAAAAGCAAGCTAACTACAGGTTTGGATTTTGCAATTAGTTTTGCTTTTCCCTACTGCATTTCAAAATCTACAGATCAATTCAAACAGCAAAACAGTGGGAGTACATCCAGAAAGATTAATCTCTTATTTTCAAATCTGGCACAAAAAAATTAAGTTCCTAAATAGAATAGGCCATGATTTTTCTTTTCTTTTTTTTTTTTTTCCTCTCCTATTGATTGAAACAGCTACGTACCAACTCAGCTGAAAAAAGTTAAAACACCATACAAACTTATCATCACTTTTATCATCATTCCTATGCAGATGAGCAAAAAAAATTACATCTACATTTTTGAAAAACATAGAATTAGTGAATGATGAATTAGTAAAACAAAATTGTTTTTTAAGTAGTTAGTGATATATAAAGGGTGTAACAATCCAGTGAGTAGTCTGAACAGAGGCTGACTGATGTGAAGTGACAGCAGTTAGTGCTGTATTTCTAGGATATTGATCCTAGCAAATATTATTTTAGTTCAACAGCCTAACTTCCAGCTGAGAGGCAGTATTAGCACATAATTCCTGCAGCTAATGATCAATAGTTAATCAGCAGAAGAGAAAACGAGCAGAGGGAAGGCTTTGGGGCATACAGAGAAGTACCACATATCTTGTAATGCTGGCGCATAATGATATATTGACATGAAACAAGAGAGGAGAATAAAAAAAGATGTTAGTAAATAAGAAAAATATGCAAATTTTTTTCTGCATTAGATATGTAAATAAATATAATCATTCATATTTCATCATTTAAACCAGGATATATATGTAAACAATGTATTACTATAATATTCCACTGTTAAAATCAATTCATATACATAGAAACTCTTGGAAAAACTCCTTTGAACTCTTGCAAGCTTTCAGAAATTATTTAACTCTCTTCTTTCCAAAGACTCACATATCTTCAAGCAAAAGGGTATGAACACAAAACTGGCTAACTCTACAACAAAATGCAGAGTTCTTACAATTGGTTTTGAAAGCCTTGATTTGGGCAAGAGGAAGAAAAACATACGAAGATTTTTCTGGTTATAGCCATAACTGCACTGTGACCTGACAATCCTTTTCCGCAACTTTATCTACCACATACTGCCAATAACCAAGAATGTCTTTTCTGAGAGATCATCATGACAAATGTGTAGAAACCGATAGGTTAAGAAATCCAAAGCAAAAGCGGACTGACATTTTGACATTTTCAAATCATATTCACTGTACTCTTTTGCATTAATAAAAGCCTTACTGGTAGAACTCCAACAAAAAACAGACTCCAAGTATTTCCACTTTCATATTTCAAGAGTTTCAAGAGTGTAACTAGGATGAAGATTACAGGCATTCTATTAGGTTTCTGTTGTTTTTGTTGAGTTTTTCTGTTTGTTGTTTTTTTTTTTACTTTTTCTCTTGCCAAAATAAGTTTTAAGTCAAACAGTTACTAAACTAATCACTTTGTACACACCTAATCCAAACAGCATATACTGCTGTGCCACAGAAGTAGGGTGATAAGTATCACATTCTTTAAGCAAACAAAAAAATATTTATGACTAAGGAGCTCATCTTATGAACAGACCACATTTTTGGCCAGAGTTCACACCACTGTGGTATGCAGCAAACTATGCATTGCTTTCCTGATTAAATCATAAGGTAAAATAAAAGTAGACTTCTTAGCAGTATGGATTTCTCTGTAAGATCTAAAAGAGTCTTCAGAATCCTTTTATTTTATAAATAGGAAGAAAATAAATCAACCACTGACAAAATCTAGTGTGAAATGATTCACGTGTTCATTATCCATCTAAGAAACAAGCATATCAGCTCACTCAACATACATTTCTTTTCACAGGTCTTCCCATTACCTTAAAGTCAAAGCATATTTCTTTTTCTTCAAAATCAAGAGCCAAAGCTGATCAATAAATCCGTGAAATATTTGATAGAGCTCATCGTAATCCTCAGTAGGAAGAAAAAAACAACAAAAAACTAAGCCCTAGACATACAATTGCCATATGAAAGTGTACACACAGCATTAATAAATCAAGAACACTTGGGGGATTTCTAATGAAGCTGTGACGGAAACTTAGTCAGTGGTTCTGATGACCTGCACAATAACCAGTATTCCTTCTATGCTCTTCCTCAAGAACGCACATAGGAATATATCACAGCTTTTTGCTACAGACTGCAGAACTATTCTGATTCATTTATCAAGCCAAAAAATAAAAATAGAAACATGACAACCACGTATTTGATGCAAGATGGAGCAATTAATTCCAAACGTAACCTCATCCTCTATTACTTCCAAATCGTTTTTTCTTTTTTTACCCTACTAATTACAGTAGCAGAACGCACTAGAAACAGAAAACACTGGTTTGTCCATAACCTCATACTAAATCACCTAAAGAACTTCAAGAATAAGGTACCTGCCTCATGCTGTGAAACCAGGTATTCTGATACACTGCAGTAAATGCACATCTTTGCATAGTTACACGTCATTTGACTGACCTGACAAGATTCAAAAACTACCTGTAACTTGCTCCAACAAACAAACCACCTTACTGTGTTATCAGAACTGAATAAAAATGATACTGAAATCATATTACAGTAATGGGGGCATTGCTACGATGCCTTACTCTTCCTTACTCTTAGGTTCACTTTTTAGTGCTTCTGTACCATGATTTCATCATTGCATATCCACTATCACTATATGTGACAGGAGATAAGAAAGTTCTTAAGTTGTAAAGTAGTTTATAACTCCCAGCCATGCAGATGAAGAATTTCTAGCAAGAGGGAAAAACCAACGAAACAGAAGAACGGCATCATTAAAACACATTTTCCTCTACCATTTGAAGATGTGTATCATTTGCCATGGTTTAGTAATTGAGAAAGAATTTGCTACACAGATTCAAGAGATTCAAGTAGAAGTCCTATGCACCATTAAAACTGAAAAAAACCTCACGTGCAAAATTTAAGTGACAGACGTTGGGGCCATCATCCAATTAAAACCCAAATTAAGAACACACTAACAGCTTTATCAACCACATTTGTACCCAACATCCACAACTCTGACAGCCAAACAAAAAAAAAGATTCAATTCATACTTCCATACTTGTCTGAACTGAACTGTTTCTACAAGTCCTTACAAGCTAAGAACTTAGAATTCCATAACTTGCAAGGTCCCAGAGGTGACTCTGCAAACCAACTATTTAACAAACGTTTATTATGTGGTAACAACTGCTTTGAATTTATAGAAGTTGAGCCAATTTGAGAGCATTGATCCTAATTACCCCGACACTTTCGCCAGAAAGAGCTGGACCATCAATATTGATCTCCTCCAGTCCGATTTCTCAGCTTTGTATCTGAATAAGAATCCCCCTGCTTAGTACTGCATTGGTTTGAGTTGTTTTCTGGTACTGATATAAGCTTTCTGAATATCCCCATGTGCATCAAGCTTCTCTGAGAAGGCAGGAAAAAAGAAACTGATAAAGTTACAGCAGTGTCCTGTCAAACTGTCCAGCAGTTTGGGTAAACTACTGGACTAGGAATAAGTAGAGGCAAATTAAGTAGCCTGTATTCCCCTTTACATCATGTTTTCCTCTCCTGTTTTTAATTTCTTACACTATTTTTTGGAGGATTTCTTTTTCCCTCCCCAAACTGGATTCTAACAATGACAGATCAAAGACAACTGAGGAGTTACAAAACTACAGGTTTAAGAGAGCTATAGAACTCAATTTCCGTGTTAGCTGAAAGAATAAATTCCTGAAGCCAGTGGTGTTTGAGAAGAGTGAAAGATGGACAAAGAAAGAACGCGTGATGGTACAAATTAGACTTACAGGATGGAAGGAAACCAAACTGTCATCTACTCCCCACAGATCCAATTCATGTTACCAACAGTTGCCAAGGCCAACAGGCCCAATGTGTTTGTACAGGCCTCACATTCCCCTCTCCCCAGTTCAAATATCCATACAGCCCTCCTTCAACATCAAACATTACAGCTGTTACCAAGTCTGTAGATGCGAGCTGCTTGGCCCATCTCATGTGGCCATTCAGGACAGGCCTAGCTTTTACCCAAGTGTTTCTCAGTGAGCTTTTGGACTTGTCTCCCCTTCCTCATCAACAGCTTTTACAAAAGTTTTACAAAGCCCTGATAATTCTGTCTGTCCCTCTATCATAAATGAGAAAAATGATGGAGGAAAAATAGATGAAAAGGGCTGAGGGATGGGCAGCCTGGTCACAAAAGCAGGAACCCCATGCTAAATGTAGATCGACTCAAAATACCTTTTCAGAGGTGAAGTGGAAGACCAGGGAAAGGATTTACACTGTACACATTTAAGTACATTGACAAAGATCAACAATTTAGAAAGGAATACCTGTCAGAAGACAAGCTAATGTCACCAAAACGAGGCCTAGGAAATGTTCTCACGACAGGGTGGCTTTTCACATGCCTTTAAACGTGAAGCCACCAGCTCCTAATTGATGGAAGTGAAGGAGATCCCACCCAACACCTGCTACAGCAATTCAGTTTAATAGCAGCCCTTTACCAGCTTTGACAATTACTCCCACACTCCCCCCATGAGAGGCTAATGGTTTACTAAAAATAAAGCAGATTAGCATCTCCAGTGAGCTGCCTGAGAGATGCACCACTTGACAGAAAGCGTTATTAATCAACCTTGTGGCATGCTGATGTCCAGGCTTTACTTCAGAGCATTTAATCTAGAGATTTAGATGGCTCCTTAAAATGGTGGCTTGCAGGATTGTGTTTTGCTCATTCTGATAGGATGATCTACAGGCTGTATCCTAGAAAGTAGTAGTAATGCTTGTATTTCTGTAGTGGAGAATAATTCAGCAGCAGGTACTGAAGTTTTGGGGTTCAAAGGACGAGAAGAATTGTTATTCCCCCTGGATTATTTCAGTGCTACCAGGACTCTGCTGCATTACACTGGTAACAGCACAGACCACAAAAAGTTTCTGCACAAGTAGCTCATGTCAAAATCATGTCAAATTTAAGGTCTTTTTTAAAACAACTCTTTAATGAAACGAAAGGGTGCATTTGAGAGTTCATTGTTATTCTGCTTCTCTCACATCTCTGTGTACATCTTCAGACAGCCAATGGAAAGAAACATTAAAACAGCATAGAGACCTACCTGCCACTAGGAGCTCCAGAGGACACTGCTGCAGTGGAGCAGAAGCTCACTACACACTGATGCACAGTGCAAACACCTTCAGCTCTCCCCAGAGACCTGTTCTCCACTGCTGTGCCCAGAGACAGTGCCTGTTCCTCACCAGGATGGCAGAGCCCTCTGCATCAGAGCCAATCCCATCCACCAGTAGCTCTGGCACTCAACTACTGGAGTCAGCTGGTGTCAGAAATGGGACTCACAGGGCTCCAAGCCCCTGAGCTGCTGCCTCTGCCAGCTCAGGCTCAGTTATGCTGCTCATTCACCTCCCACAGCTGATGTGTAGGCTAAATGCGAGATGGTGCAGCATTTCAGCCCCAAGACGTGATGTTCATCAAACAGACTGAAGGAATGCTCCTTGTGCTACAATATCCCTTCGTGATTTAATAATCATTGCCTGTTAAAAAACATCATTTTTCAAGCCACATTTTCTCCACTGCTTTACATTTCACCTCACAGCTAGCAAAGATTTTAGCTTTATTTTCAAAATAAATGTTTATTAAAAATAAAATTGTTCAAAAGTGACCAAAACCAAGATAGTTAATATTTAACATTAATGCATAATGGAGAGAGATTCTTTCATTAGAGGAAAGCCTCACGACAAAGGTATCACACAGCAGGGATTATTTATTCTATGCAGGTTTCAATCCCATAGCAACAATTAAGTTATAAATAAATAACTCAGTATTTACACTTAGGCAAGAACAACCAAATAAACTGCATTTGTGTGATGCTAACGTCTTCCGGCAGCAAGCTGTTCATTGATCTCTTCAGCCCTGATTAACATCACTGAGGCAGCTTCAGTTCAAACTATGCCACAGACTACACACACTTCTCATGTAAACTATGGGACTGAAAATTTAAAGCTAAGTTCTACATGTGATTTTCCTCTTTAAAACCTTTCCATTAAAAGGGCAGAAGGAAAAAACAAAAAACAAAAAACCAGAACAATAGAAAAACAACACATTTAAATGACCTGCAAGGCTAGCATTTATATCTCTATAAAAAGATACTCTATAGAATAACTGTGTAATCTCCATTGGAACAGACTACATTTCAGCAGAGAGGAAGAAGTAAATTAAGACCAAATTGCCAAATGTCAAGCCTGTTACCAGAAATTTCTTTCCAGAATTGTGCAGGGAAAAAAAATATTACCAGCTTGTTCACAATCAATGTTTCCCACATGATTATTTAGCACCCATGAAAAATCATTCATTGGTTCTAAGTGCTGTATTGATTCCAGATAATCTGCCTCTGCTTCTGCCTCATGAAAATATTGTTGGTACGTGCAAAGAAATTCCCTTCATTGTATTTCATAACCACCCAAAAAGGTGCCCCTCAATTCCTATTTTGCATAGCAAATAATTCAGCTACATGTATAACAAAGCATTTTTGCTTAAAATCTGAATAAAAGTTGGAAAATTAAAAGAGAAAAAAAAAAAAACCTTCATGTTACAGTTTAACCTCAAAGTTACTGTAACTGAAACACAAAGAGAAAATGTTCACTTGGACTCTGATGAGCCAGCTTTAGACATCAATCAAGCACCGTAACAGTCAGACCATCAGAAAGGATTCGCATAGACAGTAACTCAGAGAAGAAGTGAGACTGTGATTGTTCAGATACGAAGCGCTGGCAAGTTGCTAGAAACACTTCTTGAGAGAAAGGGAGAAACAAAAGCCAAACAACAAACAAAAACAAAAAATCCAGCCCAAACTGCTGCAGTTGCACTGGCAAATACAGTGTAACTAAATTTTCAGAGTGGGCTGGCAGCAATGAAAAACACTTGACATACAGCAGATTAATTTTCATTTTTGAAGCTGAGGATTACATGACTCAGCCTGTATTCATCATCGCTAAGAAGACATCACTCTGCTGCTGAAATGTCAGCTCCTCAGCCTCAGCACCCCCCACAACTTGAAGTGCAATGGTTACTTTCTTTTGTACAGAAATAGCTAAGCATTTTGGCTTAAATTCTAAATAGTTACGTCCTTTCTGGAGTTTGAAGGTAAGCCAATACAGTGCTTCCTATCCACTACAAAGTCATACAAAGAAAAACAGATGCATTTCCTGTCATCGTATTCCACTCCGCTCAATCAAGTTGTGGATTGTTTCAACTACTGTCAAGTTTGGTAAACATTTGTGCTTCCCTCACTTTCAGAAGTCAGTGCCAGAGACAGAATTCAGTACATAAACACGAATGTTTGCTCATCAGCAAACACGTATTGTTCATGATTTACAATTTCTAGCCTAGTACACTAAAATACACAAGCAGACAAGCATGCACAGGAAGTCGGAGTAAATTTAGAATTCTATTTCTTCACTTTTTTTGGACAGGTACTTTAGACCCATAGCTCTCACTGCTGAAAAGCGCACTCAGTGAGCTAAGTATGCAAGGTGCAATATGTCACAATGTTCAGATAGTTTACAACTGTACTTTTTTCAAGGACTGACAACAGACATATCTCATGCATCCAGTTTTTTTGCTTGTTTGGGCTCAATAGAGATTTACACATCGATGCACCACTTCATGGGTTAACTTCACAATATAAAGAAACAAGGTGCTATTCCTAAATACGTCCTCATGTTTATCAATTCAATATTTTAGTCCCAGAATAAAAACCACTAACAGAAATATCATATTGCTTCTACGTGACTGAGGAGGCTTTATTCTACATATAATACACTTTCAAACATGAGCAGCAAAGAAATAACAAATAAAAAAGAACCCTCAGCTTTCATTTAACACTTACCTTGTGTTGTTATGGTAACTAAGTATCTCTGGGGGGAAAAAAATATATTAAAACAGTGCAAATCCTCCTATAAGTTCTGTAGATCTACACACCGTCCTCCACTGTACATTCAAATGAATGTAGGAAAGTATTGCTTTAAGCATCACAAACCCTTGGAGATGTAGGTAAACATTTCATAACGCTGGTGAAGACATCAAAGTAAAGTCAAAGTAAAATTGGATTCTTCTGCAAAAAGAGAGGTTGCTCAAATCAACTGTACGATGAGACCCTTGAATTCCCAAATGCAGGTATCCTTTAAGAGACTTTCAAGGAGCACGCAGTTTCTCCAGAGCCCAAAGCTGGAAAATGCCATGAGAGCTTAGCACGTCTGTAATGAGGAAGAACTACTCTCTTGCAGGATACTACAGACAGAAGAGGGACAAGGCAAGAGCTCTCTTCCACCCTGTAAGTTTCTGTTTCCAAAAGATTTGGGGAAGTATTTCTTGTAGTCCAAGCAGAAAATCTAGTAAAGAAAATACAAAGCAAAGCAAGAGTCTTTTTTGTAAGAATTGAGACTGAGAGTCAACAAGATTTATTTGAATCCGTATTTATCAACAATTGTGGAAGCGGACAAGAACTTATGGAATTAAATAGCGTCACCACAAACATTTTGTTTTATACGATCCAGAATCATTCTGAGTGTTTAATAGGACTGAGAGGGTCTTTTTTTTCCAATAATTTTAGAAACATTAGGTTTTATGTTTTCTATCTCTAAAGCAAGTTTCAGAAAAATTTTCTGAAACGTTTCAGAAACATAAATATTAGTAAACATATCTCCATAGTTACACAAGAGGAAAGTTGCTCAATTTCCTGCAGAGGGGAAATCAGGTTCATGGAATGGTCAATCAAATAGCAGGAACTGCAGAGAATTCCTACATCTGCTGCTGTATTGTTTCAACTCTTGAAAGTCTCTCTAGGTAAACGCAGACAACTCTTGAAGGCTTTCAAAGACTACCGTATTTCGGGGGTAGGGAAGGGGGCGGTGGAAATCACTTAAGATAACGGGGAAGAAAAAGTCACAACCCTTTCAACTTTTTCCAGTTATAGTCTAGGTTCAAAGGACAGTATATATTTTAAATGCACACATAAAAAGTTTGTTCTTGGAAGTCATTGTATCACTCTTGCTAGAATCTTCCTCGCATATTTGAAATCGGGTGAAATACTTAAGGTACTGCAATTGAGCACTTACAGCAAAGACTCTCAAACAAAATTAAAACAAGCAATGTTAACTAATTTTGCAAAAACTGTGATGTCAAATCATTAGCGTCATCTACAAAGTCTTGTAATAACTGCTTCACCGATACCAAACCAGCAACAGAATTCTTCAGTAGGGGGAAAAAAAAAATAAAAGCTACTTGTTCTACTATTTCCAGCGCATTCTGTCATCCAGTCTATCTGGGGTCTTAGGATGGTTTCAACACACTTAGAACTTGCACTGTCCTTACTGTCATTCAGTAATCCGACTACAGAGCCATCATTGCAAATGCAGTCAGCTTTTTCCAAAATACTGCAACACTGTATGCTGGAGGTAAGGTATGCCACAGATACTACACTTAAGGCAAAAAATAGGTAGCGTATCTAATCATGACCCTTAAGACACTTCAGCAATTGTAACTCGGACAGAAAAATGCTAATGGCAAATACAACCTTGAAACACAAAAGTAAGAGACAACTATTAAGAGAAAGCTAATCTATGGTCTCACTTTACATAATACACAGAACTGCAGTACAGCCAAAGTTCACAAATATCAGCAATGTACTTCAGGGCTTCATTTAGGCTGATGGTGAGACACATAAAAAACCCTCAGAATTTTAAAAACATTTTGTATCAAGAAGAGTTTATCCTTCAATTAACAACATGACATTACTGAGGGGAAGTTTCTCCTGACCATTCATGCAACCATTGCAGTTTGCCCTTTGCTCTCTTCACAGCTACTACAGTGAAAATGTTAAATTTGCATCTTTATGGCGGAACGTTTGACTCAAATCTTAAACGAAATGCACAAATTCCAAAGAGCAGCCATTCTGTGTACTCGCTGAGATTATAAATACACTCCCACTCTGCATTCTTTATATCACAATTTATTTTTCAAGTGGATAACTGAGGAAAACGACAACAACTCATCAGTAGGCAATAGCGGAGGTACTGAGTTTGTACGAATTTTCAACTGGGAGGCCAAGTTTTCAGCAAAGATCCTATGTTACTGAACCCAAAACTGAAGAACAAAAAGCTTCAGACACTCTCTGCCGCTGGGATTCAGAAGATTACCATCACTGCATCAGCCATAAACCCAGATGTATTCTTTGACCACTGATATATGTTTACTTATTGTCGGTATGTGTGTCAAATCTTGTTAAAGTCCACAAACGAGGCAGAGTTCAGGAAAGCCTTTTAGACTTGCTTTTCTATTATTATTTATTTTTTATTTTATTTATTTATTTTTAATGCCAGCTGTATTTGAAAGGGTGCATTAAGTATAGGATGGTGCGTCCAACTTGTCACCCACCCAATTATTTTCAAAGAACTAAACTGATTCTCAAAGCTCTGAAGAGAAAATGTCAATACATAAAAACATGATACCAAACAATAAAATAGCTTCTGCCCATCGCTGAGATGACAGATTTCATCCTGACTGTCCACTCTCCGTCAGTGAAGTTCCATGCTACAGACAAATGTTTCATTGCTCCCCCTTCAATTCACAACATCTTTAAAAACAACCATAAGAATTTTGTTAGTGATGACAAAAAAATTCAATCCCATGAACAACCCAACTGATTTTCTCCCCTAGCAGAAGAGGTAAGGGCAGTGTTCTACAAAAAAGTGAAACCTTGAAGATGGAAACAAAATAATTGCTGAATTACATAACAAACTGATTTCCTGTGATGGACAAATCTCATCTAGGCATATTATTAAATTTCTGTTCATGAGTCATTGGAAGGTTTATTATCTGTAACAATCAATTAAAAATATGTTTCCAAGAACATTAACATGTCACGTGTTTTAAGATCAACAAACAGATTTTCTAGATCTGTGTTAATAAAACAGCAGTTGCATAACTGACTTGCCTACATTGGGGCAGAAATGTAGCACACAATGAGGCTTAGCGAATATCAGAAGGATGAGAAAGAAGTCCTAGAGAGATAGAGAGGAGGTGAAATAGTCTCTGATTCACTCAAGGGAAAGGAAATTTCTTCAAAAGACAAAAGAAGAGTCAATGACCCTCTGTAAACCTGAAGTCATTCTTCTAAATTAAGAAGGGCCAGACTCATTAATCTAGCAGTCCTGAGGCAAAAGCTTCAGTCCAACCAGAAAGTAAACAGAATTAGATGGATGCTTTAAGCCAGTGTTGTGGAATGATGCTGTCATCCTGTGAGCTATCAGAAGCTATAACAACTTCCACTCTGCAAAAATGGAGTCCTGAGGAGAGGAGACAGAGCAAAGGGAGAGCAGAAAAGACTGCTGGCTCCAAAAGAATCACAGGAAGTTTCTCATTACTGGAATTCCAGATCAAAAAATAAACTACAACTCTTAATACAGAAGACCCTGAAACTTGAGACACAAAAATGGGTCAAATTGGGGCAATAAAAAATATTCATAATGGAGTCTCCATTTGAGATATCAGAAGTAGTTAGTCCATACAGAAAGCACAATCTGTACTATGCTCTACATCCTTTTGTATGTCTCAAAGATCCAATACCCAGATCACATAAAATTCCTGCATCAAAAAGTTTGTTTTGGAAATATTTTTGCCTGATGCAGCTTTCAAGAGGAATTAGCAGAACCTCTGACAGTGGAAGAAAAAAGTAACAGATTCACTGCCAAGTGAACTACGGAGGCCCTTTCAGCATGAAGCGATGATGCTAAGAGTGACTGCATGCTCTAGCTAAGAAGGAACCACAGGTGGCTGATATCTTCCTTCCCATCCTCTTCCCTGTCAGTGTACTCATACATGGCCTGGGCAGCTAAGCTCAACTAACTAGTGCCAGGCCACTGCTTCTGTGGTGGATTCAGGATTCCAGGTTCCAGATAGGACTCCAAAAGGTCATTTTCCATCCCTAAGTACACAGCACAGTTCCAAGTATTGCACTCATCAACGTCTCCAAAACAAACAAACAAACAAAAAAACCACCACAACAGCATCTTCTTTCTCAGCAATCAATTATATACAGACAACTGTAGAATCACGTAATCTGTAACGTTAAAAAAAAGATAACCTGTATTTTTAGAACAATGCTCAAGTTTAGCACAGCCAGACAGGAATAGAAACTGCTTTTAAAACAAACAGTACAAATGTTCAACAGATGCCAAATTACCAACAGTTTCCATCAACAGAATTAACTTCATTTCAAACAAAACATCTGAACACAAACTGGAAACCATACAACCTTCACCTGAAATATAACAGAGCATACCGTACACTAGTTTATTGACTTGAAAAAAAATGTAGACACAAATATAGCACAGAACCATCCCTTTTGGAAAACTCATCCCACTCCATCTCCAACAGCTGATAATCCAAGGCAGGCAGATGAATTCAAGTAAGGAGTGAGTGCACACAGGAGTGAGTGGCTCTGCAGCCTGCAAAAGGGCTGAGAAGCAGCAAGAGATGAAATGCAACAAGCAGAGTACTTCACAGAGAAGACAATGGTAAAGGAAACACAAGATTGGCACAACACAAGTCAGGGCAGAACTGCAAACAAGTAGCTGACTTAAACTGGTATGGGGTCTGCTCTTGCTGGCCTAAATGCCGTACAGCAGAAAGCAAAGTGAGCTGGGCAGCAATTTATTCAGCAAGTACAGCAGAGCATTATTCGTATGCCAGTACGAAATACTTCACTCTGTCCACAGCTGCTTTCCAGGGGTTTTCCCTGCAGGAAGAGTTATTCTGAAACATTTCTCACATATTAGAACAGTAGCAAGAAGAATCTGGAACACAGGCACCTGCAGTTCACTTGTGGAGCTCCACAGCAGCAGTAGAGAAAATTTGTTAGATCTGTTTAAGTATCTGTACTTTCACTAGGTGAATCTGAAAACCGTAACAGCCATTTAATGAAGAAAGCTCATTCTCTGAAGTTACCAAAGGCTTACTTAGGCTCATCCATACACACTACCTCTTAAAGAACTGTAGGTGTGAATTCCACAAGTATGAAATGCTGGCAGGCCCATCCAGCACAGTATTATACTAAACACATTGATATTTTCATCAAAGATTTCATCAACCATTCAAGCATAATCCATCTTGATACACATCCTCTTCATTTTGCCAGTATTTCAGGATGATTATTAACACCTATTTACAAAAAGCTCAATTAAAAGTTCTGGCGTGGATCATAATGTTCATTAAGCCATTTGCACTGAAACAAGGAGCTGTCCCTTCCCATTTTTCAGCTGCACTGTGAATTGCACTGCACGTTAATGGCTGCTGGAAAAGACAAAGTTAGAGCACCAGCACTACCAAACTAAATTCCCTTGTAAAAATGCTTCTTATGAAATGCTGTCATTAAAGCCATCACTGCATTTATTACTAATCTACATATCTTCCGGGACCTGTTTACTCCACAGCTCCTCATGACAACAAATGAGAACAGAATCACAGAAACGGCACGTAGGGTAGTAAGTTTGTTACAGACATGTTTGTTTTAACTAAGAGCTCACTGGATATCAAAAAACTGAGGTCAAAGAAAGCACAGACACACCACTTCATAACAAAACTTAAACAAAAGTAGACAGCTTTGGAGCAGAATAGTGTAAATACAAGTTTCAAAACAAAATGAGAAAAAAAAAAGATTTTATACAGGACTTTTTTGAAAGCTTTAAGCTCCATACAGAAATTATGCACATAGGCAGCCCTCAGGACAATAAGCTCTTTTGTGACAGTTTAATGATACTTTAATGATACCATGTTAAAGAAAAAAAACAAACACTCCATAGAAAGATATGCCAGAAGAAATTATGTGGTAGATCAAAAGAAGTGGATGGAGTTTTTGAAAAGTACTGCTTTTCTTTTAATATTACAGTGCAATTCCAAAATGCACTCAGATTGAACTACTCCGAAGAGTGAACAAGAAATATCTAATTATTTTAGCCCAAGATGCCTCAAATGCACCTAACTCCACCTTCCCTACTGTCATAAATACTTTTCACGCAATTTGGGTGTGAAATGTAGGGAAAGCAGCAGCTGGAGGCTAGGAGACAGCTGAGCATCTAGTGGAATTGACCTCCATAACACTGTAACACTGCACGTGCATTCATTAATACACACTACCCACTTTATAGAAGGGCATTTTGTTTGTTTGAATCTGTGGTTTCAAACACTGAAAGCTTGTGGATGAAACATGCTGTATCTTTGAAAGGGACCTGAAACACGCTCTCAGCAATTCCTTTAAGACACACTTAAAAGTTTGTGGGCCTGTCCTACAAACACACTTGCACCAGAGCAACCCACAGGGACAACAGTGAACAATCCTTACAGCAGCATGACACTGAGCTAAAAACAGAAGATGAAAACATTGTTTTCCTACAGAGAAGCAATAGTCTCAGTCGCTTTTTCAAAGTTTCACTGAAGACACAGATCTTAATGCCTCTCTTCAAGCATAGAAAGGAATAGATGCAGAACCATGGAAATGTCTTCGCCACTGTCTCTTCATTTAAGCAACTGAAAGACACTGTATTGAATGGAGGACTGATGGCAAACAGCACGTTGATGAAAACTAAACAGCCAAGGAAAAAAAACTTGGAAAATAAAACTGCTTTTTGTTCTATAATGTTTTGTTGAAAGATTTGATTCAGAGAATTAGTTAACATTCAGCAAAATGCTTCCCTAATTCTGCCATAAATATAAGAAAAAAAAAAAACAAAACAGTAATATATGACATGCCTGTTGTATACCGTAAAGCAGCTAAAATTAGCTCTTGCAGGTCAAGCAGCTGTAAGAAGTCAGAAGCATCAGATAACTTCTCAGAAAGCAGACGACTCGAATGAGCAGCAAAAGGGTCCCTGAGCCCCACCACATCCTCATCTGCATACAGTCACCTTCCACATTTGGCATCACTAACAAATTTCCTTTGGTCTCCTCAGACTGTTGAACACTGTGCTTCAAGCACTTTTGGTTTATTCTCAACACCACTCCATTAAGAAATTGTTTAACAGCTTTCAGCCACGGCATTTTTACTTAAGTCTGTTGGAGACAGCATTAGTTAGAAAATACATTTTATTAATGAGATCTCTTAACAACCCATTAAGAATTAGATGGGTTTTGAAGCTGTATAAAATGTTTACAGAGACTCTTGTTAAAAGCACAGAATGCGCATTTCATCTAGCCTTTTAAAGAAAGCAAATATTATTTATTATACATTAAGCAGTAGCATGCCCTGAGGTTTCTGCTTAGAGCTCTGCCATGTAAATGTGAGTGATAAAACGGCTACAAGTTGTCAGCCCAGGCAGAAGCAGCAGCTGGGGAAACGCTTCAGCCTCTCAGGGGCTCAGCACAGCACCGTGCTTCTGTTGTTCCTGCTTACGGAGGACAGCTCCCATGAGGATGGCATTTAATTAGTTCCAAAGGCTTCTGCAAGGTTCTCATTTCACAAACTGAATGATAATTCAGACACTACAGGTAATGTTATGCATGGAGCGCCATAAAGGTGACTCCGTAACAGCACAGTAATGAATAGCCTCAAGGAGGTTGGCAAGGAGAAAAGGCAGGTGTAGATGTCTCACTGCAGTCACTCCACCTTTAAGATCTCCAAGGGAAAAATGCCCCTTAATTAAGAAAGCAATGCTGTTTCACCAGTACTTTTATATCCATTAGCCCACATCACTGCATATTCATGTTGTACTATGGCACCCTATTACTTCATATAACATGTTTTTCTACAGGCACGTACATTTCTTCTCATCACTCACTGGTATTTTCTTTTCAAAGCCGATGTCCAGTAAAGGCCAGCCTCAAAGACCTTACTGTAAGCAGGAAAGCTTATGAAGCACCCCAGCTAAGGATTTCTGTTTCCCAGTAAGTTGCATGTGAGAAAAGGAATCCAACAACCGATTTGTTGTCCTTTCAAAGAGGACTTTTGTAAGAAATAAGGAGGATTTCAGTGACAGAGTGATCACTACATGGAAAACTGCCCAAACGCCACTCAATGAGGACAAAGAAAAAAAAATGCCTAGTTTTCCATCAAATCCTTCTGGAGAAAAAAAAAATTATACTTACTCCCCTTTTTAAAGTTGTATCTACAAAGGCTCTGCAAAATAAGAAAAGCTCGACCAACTCAGAACAGCTCTGGGTGCCTGGCTGGGTGGCAATGACAGCAATCCTGCCTCACCAAGCCAAACTCCTGCAGCGAAGGGCAGACAGACTGGTCTGGATTTGAAGAACGCATTTAATGGATAGCTTCACTGAGACGAACTGAAGCTGACTCCTGATCCAACTCCACGCTGGCAGCAGCTGATGAGGGAGAAGAGAAAACGAGCAGAAGTGTCCAATGCAGAAAAGGGCTGTAGTATGGCTGCGGGGTGCTGCTGGAAGCAAGACCCAAAGAGAACAGTGCCGTGTAAACTGCAGCACGCAATTAGCTGGAAGCTGTTTAGACAACTTTCATATAAATCCTAAATTAATTCCTTAGATGGCCACTTCTTCCTGCAAAATCCCTAGCAAGTTCAGAATACTGATTTCTAAAGCAAAAAATAAAGTTATCATAATTCTGCAAAAAATTATTTTCATTGCTAAATCTAATGCAGACAGTAGTTCTTTTGACTTCACATCAAAGCACACACTGCAGTGAAGACCCTTCCTTGGACAAGATCCGTGTGCTTTGAGATATTCTACTTGTTAGTCTTCAAGGATAAAATTACTAAAAAAAACCCCTGCATTTAAGAAGGGCCATTCCCATGGGCTCTGATAAACTAAATGCTTACAGCAGCAAAACCGTATGTCTAAAGAAACTCGATGACAGTTTTATATAGGAGACAACTGAAGAAACGACTCCTCAGCACTGTAAAAACTTCATAAATCCTTCAGAATAAAACTCATTTAAAAAACAGCTATTTTCTTTCAAAAAGGTTTCAAACACAAAGTGTACATTCGCCAACTGTGGCCTGCCTAAACCACTTTGATTTAAGCATGCTCTGTTACACACGCGAGGGGGTGGAAAAGTTTAACACCCTCATATTCATGTAGCTGGCCACAAGTATTCTGCAGCTTTCTGTTCTGAATGGCAGCCAGCGAATCTATCCTGACAGATGAGCATTTTATTTTCCTTTTGGAATTCCTCACATCTTTGAGGTTTCACTGGAACCTCGCTTATTAAATAATCTTCACTTTGCTGCCTTCAGGGAAGGCCTGAAAGAAGCCGGCATAGCTGAAGTGCTGACTGAGGCACGAGAGCTCGTTGTGCCCAAGGTAACTCAGGTGCCAACACCAACAGAAAAAAAAGATATTCTTCTCCACTTGGCCCCTTGTATTATTTTCTCTACTTTCACCATTTATACATATTCAAAGTCAAAATCAACTCATTTACGAGCAGAAATAGGAAGTACAGCTGTGAGAAAAAAAAAACAATTTTTCTACTGTTTGCTCATGTCAGCGTTTGCAGTTTCCACTTATCAATCGTTCTTAATTTTCAGTGGTTCAGACAGACTGTCCCAGATTGTTTGCTACATGCCCTACCAGCCTGCTAGCCACACCTGAGATGCAGAAATAATAGAGAGTGATGAAGATGCTGATCAGTCTACCTAGTGACAACGTGAGTACAGAAGTGAAGAAATGATTCAAGTTAACAGATGAAACAGAAATAAAACCAGGAGAACCATAACACATCTACAGCAATGACAAATCTTAAGACTATATATAACATACAGCACAAAGCACACACTTTGCAGTACGTAAGCACAGATGCTACTCAGTCTCTCCTTGTGTCAGAAAGTCTGCTGCAGAATCAAATCTTAGCAACACTGCACTAAAATATTCTAGAACATGACGAGTGTCAAGGAAGCACAAAGAAATCCATCTCTTGATTATTAATTTGCACATTCTCTCAAAGAACGTGGCACATGTATATATTTAGCAAAATTAGTCCACTCTTCTGGCTTCACAGAACTTAATGTAGCTACCCAGAGCTCCAAAGCATAAGCCAGCATTTGAGTAGGTTTTATCACATTGCGCCTTATCTCTTATTTGCAAAAATGCTGGATGCTACACACATGCTGTTGTGAAAATTTCCATTTTGCTCAAGTTGACTTAAACACTTTGTATAATCTTAAGTAGCTTCTAGCATCCCAGACATAGTACATTCCTGGACTGCTCTGTCTGTAAGACCTATCCACTCAACACTCTCAAGCCAAACACTATTTCAAGAATTATACCTCCAGTATTTTTCAACCATCTCAATTTTTATTTTTTTTTTAGTAAGATTTTAGGGCTTTTAATTCTGAGTAAAGAATTTTTCCAGACGTTGGGATAAATACCATCTATTTATCTTTGGCGCTTAGTCTTCTCTCCAAGCAGTTAAAAATGAAAAGAATGCTGTTAATCAAACTAAAACAGCTCTCAGTTAAATGCTAATCATTACCACTGGTGAAAAAGTATTTCTGCTTTATAGGATCTAAGCTCTACCCTTAAAATACTTCATATTGCAAATCTTCCTTGCTGCTGCATTTTGTGGTTTGACATGCAATTTAAAATTCCTCTTTCTGTGACTTCTCAATTTCTCAAAAATACCTCCCATCTCCTTGGAAACCTGAGCACAACATAACAGAGGCTTCCGGCTCTAATGCTTATAAGCACGTTAGAAAAAGAAGTACATTCCCTTGCTAGTCAGGAACAGGTTCAACACCTCATTTTTCAATTAATGTATCCAACATCAATCTGTGCCTCCTCCTCATAATTTTCTTATTTCCCTTCACATCCATTCCCTCAAAACCTATTGATTCCTTCAGCTATTAACTTACACTCACCTTGAAGTTTATTGAGTTTTCTAAGAATCTATATAGAAAAATGTAAGTGATATAAGGAGGGTGGTACTTAAACAGTACTCCTCAGAGAAAAAGGCCCCATTAAAAAAAAAAAGAAAAAGGCAAAAACAAAGACAGCTAAAGATCCCTTTTGCTCAGGTATTTAAAATTACAGAATTTATGGTTTCTACATCAATTGCTCTTAATTTTATTTGAGATCAGCATACAATACAAAAAAAAAAAAAAAAAAAAAAAAGCCCAGCACAAAGTTTTTTGACGTTCTGTGCCCTCGACCCCTAGCTTGGGAGCTGCTGTTAAGATGCTAACATCGGTGCTACTTACCAGCAAACAACATTTGCTCCCCAGTTTACAATTCTTTAAACATCACTCACATTGCAGTAGGAAACTCCTGTATCTCGATCTGGATTTAGAACTGCCAAAGGAAACATAGGCACACCCCCAGCACTGAAAAGGAACTCTCCCCACCTTTTAGTTTAGTGTCATGCTCTCTCAAAGCAGCTTTGAAAACACGCACCTTAAGAAACCTTCACTTTGCTGGAGCACTGTAGCAGATGTAGCCACCTCCCCTGCAAGGCTATTTTCACTACTACAACAACGTATCTTCCTCAAATAAAACCTAAAATACTAACAGTACTCTTCCTATAAATTACACACACCTTCAGCATAAGAAAAATTTTCTCTTATAGGCAAGAACGGTGTTTTCTCAACTGAAGCTTGGTGGGAAATTTGAACCATCCAGTTACTGCAGCTCAGCTGAAAGCTTTTCAGAGACAGGAACCAAGAACAAGAAGCACAAATGTTTCCACATGCAGGGAGAAAGCAGCAAGAATAAAGTTATTCTCCAAAGAAAATGGCACAGGAAAGGTAGATTGAGAGTTACCTTCCCAGAGTACTGTCAGAGCCAGAGAAGGCGTTCAACTAAATTGAAAGTCGATGAGTTCACTATTAACCTAACAGGTACTTCTTCATATGTCATAGAATCATAGAATCATAGAACCACCAAGGTTGGAAAAGACCTACAAGGTCATCCAGTCCAACCGTTCACCTATCACCAATAGCTCCCACTAGACCATGTCCCCTCAACACAACATCCAATCGTTCCTTGAACACCTCCAGGGTCGGTGACTCCACCACCTCCCTGGGCAGCCCATTCCACTGCCTGACCACTCTTTCAGAGAAGTAGTATTTCCTAATAGTGCAAGATTGTGGAGTGAACAGTGAATGGTGAACTAAGACAAGTCACTAGTGTGATGGATCAGGCCTCCTAATAAAAAGACTTGAATGGCAGTAGGAAAGGCAAGTTAACTCATGGATTTGGTTCCATAAAACTTCTTATTTACAACGTTTCCTCTGAAGCTATGCAGGCTAGTATCCTTTTTGAGATGCCAACCCAGGGAATTCACTGCTTAGGGATACAGGACCGAAAAGCTTGCTAACATTTAAGGAGAGCACAAAAGACAAAACGCCATCGCAGTAGAAAATATTTAAAAATAAAGACCTGGAAAAGATACAAGTGTCTTTGAGCTTTACAACAGAAGCTGAGATAACAGGATCCCAGAGAGAGATTCCCTGGAGTATATTATTATCATAACAGCCTATTGTAGGTTCTTGTAACAGATGCTTGGGATGACTATACACAAGTCCTAATTAAAGAACAGATGGTCTGACCCAAAACGGTGATTCCTATGACCCTATATTTATCAGCAGGTGGGAAAAATAAGTTTTGAGGTCTCAAGCAAGCAAAGCAAGATTAACAAAAACAGATAGCTAAATAGGTTTTAAAGCCATCTGGTATTCATGACTTACTGGAAATGATATTCCTAAAGATTCTGCATGATGTATTTTCCCTAGTCTCTCTACCGAGAAAACAGCCCCCTATAAACTCCATCAAATGCAAAGATGACTTAGCTCCAGAAGCACAAACGTTACGAAGCTAGTAAATGCATCTCTGTTTTATGTAGAGCTAGCGGAGCACAGCTATTCCAGCTGTACAGTGAAATTTATAGAAGCAGAAGAAATCAGCATGTTTAGATAAATGTTAGAGGCAATTTTCAGTATGATCTGAAGAGACTACCGTACTGGTAAAACCAAGGAAAACAACAGAGATGGGAAAAGGAAATTAAAAGCACATGAAGATTCCTCCAAACAAGCCATCTGACTTTTGAATAAAGAATTCATCTCCTCCCATCCCCATCCAAGTTTTCCTAAGCAAGTCAGACTTCGGCAGTCACGGCTGCTACCCTTCCTTTCCAAACAAACTACACCAACTAACCATACACCAGTTTTGACTAAGTTGTGTATGACTCTAAATACATGTATTTAGAGGTGATGTATTCCTAAAATTTAATGAGAATTTGGCAGTTTAATAGGAAAAAGACTAAACTAGTGTCAACACTAAAGAAAAAGTTGCAACGTAAGACCTTCATGGTTTGGTCTACTGCTTTGAAACAACTTTGCTATGCATGTTTCACTGTTTTGTTGTTGTTGTTGTTTGTAAGAGCATAATCGATGACAAAGCAAGCAACCTTTATTTAATACCAGGTGAGAGAACAACTCCAAGAAGTTTTCAGAAAGCAGACAAAGCTGAAGCCCACACTGGTCTCCCATCAGTTTATTCCTGTTCCTGCCATCACATGCCCATGAACCACACAATGGGATGGGCTGACTGAGCTGAACTGTTAGAAGTACATAAAGATGGGGAAGAACAGGACTTTTTAGCTGGATCATTCCCTCAATCTGTCTTTGTGTGACAGTATGAACATTTATGACAGTGAAGGAAGCAGGAACAGGCAAGCAGGAAGTTCTTTCAGTCCCTGCCAGGGATTAAAAGCCCCCTGCTCTGAAGCAGACAGCTGATAAGAACCAGAAGGTCTATAAAATCATGGAAAACAGGGAAAAGAGATATAGGAAATCATCATTTGCTTTTTCTTCTAACGCTACAGTTAGGCAGCAAATAATAGATACCATTTTCAAAACAATGACAGTATCTGTACCAGCCACAGAGTATTACTAGACTATAGAAAAGCTTCTTGCTACATGAATCAAACAAAAGCATAATCTACTAAAGCATATTATGTATATATGTTTCCAGTAATTCCAGAGTCTGCTGAAAGTTAGAGTGAATAAGGTGGTAAAGACCAACCACTGTACACTTCCCTTGCTCTCGTGTTCTTCTCTAAGCATCTGATGCTGAATGAGCGACAACGAAGGTTGTTAAGGTAATGCACAGCCTGACCCACTATGTTTGTTCCTATGCTCTTCTCAACCAACTACCTTAGATTAAGTTACCTGAACTAAAAAGCAATCACTGGTGTTTTGGAAATATTTGTATTCAGAGCATTATAAGGGAACTCCATAGAACTCAAATCACATGAAAGAATACACCAAGTATTTTATCAAAAATATGACTACATATTGGTAATTATTTCTACTCAGTTAAAAAGTTTAAGGAAACAATTGTTACAATATTCTGTACTAGAAGAAAAAAATCAAGGATATAAAGGCTTCACTAAATTAAAACCCTTTCTTGAGCTGATTTTTTGCCATTAACAAATGTAAAACACTGACTTCACCTAAAATGAAGTGAAAAATCTGAAAGAAGCCTCCCACTCAAAACATCACTTTTCCTCCCTCCCTTCCAATACAGACGTGGAAAAAATGGACTTGTGATGTGTTGACTCACTATGCACCACTCAGATACCTCTCCTCAGTGACAGCACACTTTGTATCACATTTTATCCTCCCATGTGAAGTAAGAGAATGTTCTGTTTAGGTATAGCTTTTGCCTGTGTATTTTAAGCACAGGTCAAAAAAAGTATAGGTATACTGTGAAACGCTGCATTCCCAAATCTGACTATAGATGGAGAACACAGCTTAAAACACATTAAACTGTCCAAGAAACAATCTTATTTTCTTTAGGAGAATTCCTTCTTCAGGCGCTCCCTTCTTCAAGATTTTTTTTCAAATTCGACTGGCAAGACAGCACTTCTGATAATGTGGCACCTATACAGAAAGTTTTTAAATACTCTGTTGAGAAATAAACAAGCAAAAACCAAACCACAATGTTAACTTTTAACATGCACACATTAAAAGAGCTAAAGTAATACCTTAAGAAACATCTGAAAACCTCTGGCAGCCAGTAGATCTTCATAAAGAAAAGAAAATGTTTTACAGTGATAAAAGAAAGATAAGAAAGACGCCCACAGATCAACAGTATTTGGTGATAGCCAATTAAACTTGAAGTTACGGTGAGCCTGACAGTCACTATGCTGAAGCTGTAGTCACTTTCTCTGGCAACTTCAAATGCTGCTCCTAAGAATCATTGGCACCCGAAGTGTAAATGTTCTTACTGAACCCTGCTCTGAGGGACTGGTAGCACTACTGTACTCAACTTCTCTAAATAATACACAAAATTCAGAGGCAGGTAAAGCAGATCCACTCCACAATTTTGAACAATTTCAAAATAGAATTGGAGGCAGATTGAGGGGAATATGTGTGTATGTATACACACATATATATTATAGCCAGCATAAACTCCTGAGCCCTATTTCTCACTTGTTTCCAAAGGGTATTCATGTATTTCTGGTTACAGTACCTTGCAAATTCCTACACCTATGAGTACATCCCCAATAGCACACATCTGTTTGCGTATTCTTAAACAGAGCAATTTTAAATAGCCTTAACATATGTTTGATGTCTCAGCTAACAGTAACTGAGAAGCAGAATTACCATTATCTACAGACTCATATTGATATTTAACATTAAAAAAACAATCCTGTATCTTCATATGCAAAGCAACTTCCATTCACAAATGCATTACCTTAGCAAAAAGGAAGATCATCACTTGATGCATTTAAAGATACACAAAGCCACATTCACATAGATCATGAAAAACCCTTTTAGTGGCTAACTTCAAAATGTAATGCCTCTCTTCCCAGGAAAATTCTGGGATGAAACCAGTAAATAGAACCAGCTCATAACAAACTATAAGCCTTTCTTCAAGACAATTTTTCCATGGAGCTCTGATACAACACCCCTGGCCTCATTAAATCATAGATGAGCATCTAAGGGCAACATTGTCAAATGTGGCTTGGGAGGGAGGGAGAGCATGCACAACCTCAAACAACTCTGGCAGCCACAGCACCACGAGCGCACACAATGTGAGTTCTGCACAGCGTGATGCAACAGCACAGGCAAGGAAGGATGTTCGTAACTGAAGTCAGTTGGGGTAACCTCAGTTATGAAAAGTTGGGGAGATAACTGTCATGCTGCCTAGTCTGGGGATCACTGGGAAGATGCTTCTACACTGACCTCCAAGTTTTCTGTTTGTTAATTGTTTCCTTCAGCATTTTATAAGATATTTAATTATTCCTCTTCCACTGCTCAATTGCATTGTTATTGAAAATACTTCAGTTTACAGATGATAGACAGGCTTTACATTCCACTGGTGGTTCCCAGGCCAGAAGCTGAGAACAGACACACACTGGTAAATCCTATGAAAGCAATAGATTTGAGTGATTTCCTTTTAAAATCTTTGGGGGCCATCCATCAAATTGACAAGCTGTTGGCTGTCCTTGCTTCTCTTCAAATTGTTACAGCAAGGTTCACTGCTGACTTATCAAATAATTTGCTTACCTTCTTACATTTCCAGCTATCTTAAACTGAATGGCGACAGCACAGGCTCCTAGCGTCATTAGCCTCATTATTCCATATTTTGCACTGTGTATGGCTCTTTCTCCAGTAACTGGCCTACTCATGTGATATCATCACATTCCTAAGAGTCTGAAATTCTAAAAATAAATCTAGTGCGCTTTTTTTTCCTTTTTTTCTTTTCTTTTTTAAACTAACAGCGGATCATCAAATGAAATTGCTGGAAAGACTACTAAATTCATGAAAATAAAATACACTTCTGGTACCAGTAAGGAACACTTACATAAAGCAGGTATAAGAAAAAGCAAGCTCTCCAATTTTTTGCTTGATTCACTTACAGCAAATCATAAAGGCTAAAGCCCCCATAGGTCAAGTTCCTTTTCACAAATTTCTTACAGTTTTACACCTAAAACATCACTTAGATGTTCTAATTTATGAAATCATTTTAAGTATGAGCAATCAGACCAATAAGCAAGGCTTTGACTTTTTTATTTTTTAATCACTAATGACAAACAAGAGATAGTAGAGGGGCAGGTTGTTTGTTTGTTTGTTTTTTCTTCCTGGTGGGGAGAGAAAAGCCGAAGGTTTGTGACATATGATCCAGTAATCTCATTGTTCGCTGTTTTTAGCATTAAAAGGCTCACATACTAAGCCATCCATACTTGCCATTAATTCTGTATACCAAAAAACCCTGATAATTTTAAAATCTGAGTTACATAAAGAGAAATATATAGCATTCACAACTGCTACTTTTTGGTAGCACTACTGTCACTATTAGATTCCTACACTTGCATTTATAACCACAGCACTGCTCCCTCTGAGGAGAGAAGAGTCAGTATAAGCAGTCCATTTGTTTTCCCAGTTTGAGTACTCTGTGAACTGACTGATCACCACAGCAGTTCCTAAGCCTCCTTCCCTTGAAACTGCCTCCCTGCTGCCCCCCTCATGCAGGGGATGGGGAACCGTGGGGCTGTTTCTGGCTTGCTCCAAGCAGCTGTCACCCAGGCCACACAGCCATGCAGCTTCCCCTCTGACTTCATGAGCCAAACAGCCTTCCACAACTCTGCCTTTTCCATCCCAATCCCCGCAACTCCCAAAGTAGCTGTTGTTCATGTTATGCCTAAAACAACGCCCTGCTTCCAAACGTTGGCCCCACTGGTCTCCTGCTGCATCCAGCAGACCCATTTTCTCTGGCTTCCTGAAAGGAGAAATGTAACTGCTCAAGAGAAAGGAAATTCATTCTTCTCCCTGCCCCTGCTCCATTCTTCAATTCTTCAGGCCCACACTTACTTCCTTGCACTACAAATACATTCAGCTTCCAAAATAGTAGAAAACTACCTCCTAACAAGAACCAAAAGAGCCTCTTTTTGCTGATTGCATCACATCAGCTTAGGCTCAGGTAAGTGCCAGAGAAGGAGAGAAGGAGCAGGAGTAAGACACCCATCTTTCACAGTACTGTTTAGCTGTAACGTAAAGCTACCAGCTGTAATTCACATTCAGAGACTTCCAACAATTCATTATTATCCCGAAGACTTCAGGGATGTGCGTACACTTTCCAAGTTTGAAGAAAAAATGCCAAATACAACACACGTACATAAAAAAAACTCATGGCTCAACTAAATTAAAATTAGGAGTCCAGAGCATAAAAGTCTGCATTTCTGAAGAAACAAATGCACTACTCTTCAGCAATTTTAGTAAGCCTCCCACAGTTTGATCACACTTAAAGGTATAAACACAAATCAAGATCTCATGGGGTGCCCATCTTCATCTTCAAGCTCCCAGATACGCGCACAGGTCTGAGGGCTGCATTACCATGATTAAACTGCCAAACCAAGCTAAGTAGGCAGATCAAGGCCCTCCCTCTCCCTCCTGTTCAAAAGTGCTAAACCAAAAAATATATAAATCAATCCCTCAATGATCCCTACAATATGATTCTTGCAATCTATAGGGGAGATTTTGGCTTTCTTTCCAGTACTTATTCCCAAAACACTGCTGTGAAGTATAAAAATGAATTAACGATGTTTTGATATAAGACAGCTCACTCAGACACCACACAGGACAGATTTACTGTTCTGATCATTAAATAAAACATTCAGAAATCCCCAGAGACTTATTTTTCACCGATGTTGACAGAGACACGCACTGCTTTTATTATCACTGTCTAAGCTAAGAATAGAAGTTTACTATGCATTTCAAACATCCAAAGTAAAAAAAAAATAAAAGGAGTTTCCCCTGAGTATCTATCATTATTCTCAATTATAAGCCATGAAAAATCATGCATAATTTGAGGTTAAGACAATTGGAATATAAGACAAATTATTTTACATACTAAATTCTGTTCAGACGTCTCTGCAAACACATGTTACTATGAGTGTTTTCAATTAATTCATATTATGAATGTGCTATTCACAGAAGAGTTCCACTTACAGAAAGACAGTTCCTCTTGGTAGTATCACAGACATCTGAGGAAGGGCACAGGAAATCTCTCTTCAAAGATGTAGCAGCTGGTAAAATAGAGAGAAAACTAAGCAAAATATACAGATAAAATATTCTTGTTCAGAGTTAACTAACTCAACAGTTAGGTAGCCAAAGAGTCTGAGAACAAAATTCTTGAGAAAGAAACCTTCCACTGAGAGCATCTGCCACAAAATCCCAGGCTTTTGCATCAGCAGAGCTATCAAGCAGCAGTACTTTCACGGATGGCCCAAGCCACACATTTCAAAGCCAAACAACTGTATGATGCACTTAACTGTTCCCAGAACCTCTGTTGTTGCTCATTTCTGCCTGATGGTCATGAATCCATTCCTCCCACTTTTCTGCTCACTTCACACACTCCTGTTCCCTCCTCCTTTTTTTTTTTCTTTTCAACCGTTTCCTGCTCTTACATTCTTTTCTTTCTCTCCTCCCAGTGGCCCGTCCTTCTGTCTCCCAGCCAAGCATCTTTTCCTTTCTTTCTGTTCTTCAGCCCTCTGGTATGTGAATCACAAGCGTTTCCTCCCTCCCTCCACACCAAACTGATGCCAGCACAGAAAGCACCACGTGTACAGAACAGATTGTCTCTACACTCTCAATGCTGAGACCTGCAGCTAACACAGCCTCTCTCTGGAGAAAAAAAAAAAAAAAAAAAAAAAAAAAAAACACCAACCAAAAAAAAAAACAATTAGAGGGAAAGACCCACAGACACCTCAGCCCCACACCAGGGCAGACTCAGGTGCTCTGCTACCATGTGCCAAGTGTAGCTATGTTTGCAAATCATGAGACTGTGCATTCTTCAGCAAACTTAACAGTCAGAGCAGGAAACTAAATCATGCATGAACATCTGTCCAAGTTAAAAGTCACTGAAATAAAAGGCTTAAACTGGGACAGGTCAAAAGCCCCCTGAACAGCTCTGATGCATAGGACAGGTTTATCCATGAGCATGCAAAACATCTGGTGCAACACAACTCTCCATGAAATAAATACCTCGTTAGCTAAACTCAGCAAGATAGCCAAGACACACCGTGCACTTCAATGCAGCATCAGCACATGCTGCACACCAGAGCTCAGGCCTGTTCCATCCCACCCTGTGGTGTGAGGCCTCTCAACCAATCCCAGATAGTACATGGGGGTGCCAGCACCACTCCTTACAAAGGCAGCACCACAGCAAACAGGTTCAGTGAAATCCTGTGTATTCCATACTCCAGGATGTTGTATTTAACTTTGTGAATTTTTCCAGCTGTTCATTAATTCCCACTGACAAAGGGGAGAAGAGCACAGATGGAAAAAAAAAAAAAAAAAAAAAAAAAATCAACCTTCACTCAACAGTATAATATCTTCTACAGTCAGTAATATAATTCTACTGGGTTAGGCCTTGCAATTTTTGTTTTTAGAAAACACCCTCAAATTTTCATTCAGGTTAGAAAGAGCAAGCAAATACTAAGCTCCAGTGCACAACTACATTTTCAGACCTTCAGCTACTTGGAATTATTTTCTACTTGTTTTGCACTTAGAGTGCTTTCCCAGACGAGATAGATTAAACAGAAGCCCATTCTTCAAATAGAAGTTATCAGAAAACTTATACGGAAAAAATCTACTAAGCCATACTGAACCTGCATCTGTTTATTTAGCTCTGCATTGCTCTTTAATGTCTTGATCTCACTGCTTTAATTTAGATCTATTTCATAGAACGGAACAAAGTAAGAAAGACGGTATCTTCTCAGAGTAGGGGTTTTCAGTCTGAGTCACATCACTGGCAGGACCACTAACGGATGCTCAAATACTAGCTCAGTATTTCACAAAAGAAACTTGTCCATCAGCAAATATTTATGAAAAGAGGCATTAGAGATGTCTGGACAGTTTCCAGTCACAATGGATTCAGCTTCCAGCACATGTAGCCATACCACAGTATTCAAATTACATTTTTAATCTGTGGTGCTTTACCTGCTTATTTAATTACTAGTACATTTGAAAACTTGAACAGTTTAATCCACCTACTTACTTACAATAACCTATACCGGAGTATATAAATAACTAGTCTAAATCATTCCTATAGCATTACTGACTTGCTTTGAGAGATTCCAGAACATTATGTGTGTCTTTCAACAACAGCAGAGTGGAGAAAGTGAATTTAAGGAGTGATAGGACAAACAAAATAACTCAGATGCTGAAGACAGATTTGTATATATCCCTGGAGGAAAAAGAACAGGGGAGAAATCAATTTAAGTTAAAGAAATTACAGTCAAACTAAATAGAATATTCACTTTCTACTGGCCAGATGTCTAAGGGGAGCAGCAGATGTGATCTATGTAAATGATGCTTCTGACATCATCCAACATGAACTGTAGATCATATATCTGAAATAACTGCTGTATGTAAACATAACTGATGGATAATTTTCTTTCAGAGAACTGAAACCATGGCTTAGTTTAAAATTAAAACTAAAAAAAAAAAAACCAACACAGGGAAAACATTAAAGCATTTCAGGTTGAGTCAGCTAAAACTTGTCCTGCATCAATTTTTGCTTCATATTTCCATCAGTAATGTGGGTACCCAAACAGAAGAATACTGAAAGAATCTTTAAATGCCACCACACCAGGGGACTGAGGAGCATTCAGGAGATAGTTGCAGTTAAAGGTGAGCCTGCTAAATCAGAGATTGCAAAGCCTACCACATATGGTCTGTTCAGATGAAAGCAAAACAAAATACTATAGGTCTGAAAGAGATAAATTAAATCAATTAAAAAGCAAAAGGGAAATAATCAACTAAAGAGTGGTAAAGCAGAAAAGAACATCTCCGTACTGGATCAGAGGCTAAGAGTCATAAACATGATGCTCCACTCAGGCAGATATCATTCTGGAAGGTACAAAGACTACAATGCACAAGAAGTGAAAGGAAATATTTTAAATCTACACAATATGATATGAAATACCACGCAGATAATTCTTCTGCATTCTGAGAAACATATCTTAAAATCTGTTTCTAAGGTTACTAAAAGCAAACCGACAGCAACTGAAAACAGAAACTCATCTTCTTAATATATAGTTATGCATATATCTGCTTTTCCAAAATGTGTTTAAAGTAAATAAAGTTGTTGCTTTTTTTATGGCCTTTAAGTACAAACTCATTTCTGTGAATTATTTTAAGTGACAACACATGTAAACTGATTTCTCTTGCTCTTTGTCTCGTCTCCTCAAATAGGAAAATTCCTAATTCCTTCCAACTGAAGTTCCTCTTTTTCTCTGTCACCTTGTAAACTTATCTTGAAATATTTTCATTAGAATTGAACAACGCAGGTATCAGAAGATCACAATACACTTAATACTGTTATCTGCACTTCTTTTTCCACATTTGGCAGTTTTCCATGCAGTCACAATTTGAAACTTGGTTTCAATGCGAGGGTTTTCATTTTTTTCCTTTTTCCAAGTGTCAGAACACACCATATGTTGTGTATATACCTTTACTATGAAACAATTTGGATTTTACCTACAGATGTCCATGCACACACATGTATTTTAGCTCCATACGCACACGTGTATTTTAGCTCCAATTTTATTTTTCAAGTTTCCTTTGAAACAGCAATAATACTCCAACTCAAACTTTGCCAAAACTGGCACAAATTTACCTAAGTACAGAGGTAGTGAGAGTATCTATCAGAGTGGAAGCGTTAACAGCACATACCAAAGTGTGACACCATCTTTCAGCCTTTCATGGAATTCAGACTTTAAGCAACTCCTGCTTAGGTTTTACTCCCAGTTCTTTCATCAAGAACATTCCTTGCTGGTAGAAATTTAATAACAGTACATTTTCCACATACACAGATTAGCTTCTGTGATGTGGACACATAGCAGCAAACAAGCACTGGCAATAGTAAAACAAAAACAAGACAAAACAAAAAAAAAAAAAACCCCTAGAAATAGACACTACTCTTTTTCTATAAAAGCATGCATATTTTCTAGTTCAGAGATCGAAAAGATGGAATAACACACAAAGCCAATTGAAAGCCCAAGACTCTTTATGTATCATGTGAAAATATTTGCTGAAGGATAGAAAAAATTTTGATTACATCTCCTGAACTATGCCAAACTATCTGTGAAACTAGACCATGACTTCTTGGTCCAACAGACCTGCACCTGAAGGAATGAAAGAAGTAAACCAATTCCAGGAAAGGTACTTGCAGTACTGCCAGAGAAGTAAAGAAAGTAACCACTGACATTTGGACAGAAAGAAACATATATACATCACACTGTTTTCTCTGATACAGTGGACGGAATGCAGTGGTTTTAGTTGCATACTAACACCCACTTGCAGAAACAAAAAACACACCAATTATTTACTCAGTATGTAGAACAAATGTTGTTGTTTTTTTAAACTAATCCTCTTAACATCTCTGTTTTTCCCAACATATGTATTAACAGGAAAAAAAAGTAGAGAACTGGCTGACTGGTAGAGCTCAGAGGGTTGCGATTAGCAGTGCAGAGTCTAGCTGGAGGCCTGCAGCTAGCAGTGCTCCACAGGGGTTGGTACTGGCTCTGGTCTTGTTCAATATCTTCATCAGTGACCTGGATGAAGGGATAGACTGCATCTCCAGCAAGTCTGCTGATTATAGAAAGCTGTCAAGAGTGACTGACACACCAGCAGGCTGTGCTGCCATTCAGTAAGACCTGGACAGACAGGAAGGCAGGGCAAAGCATAACCTAATGAAATTTAACAAGTGTAGACTCCTGAACCTGGAGAAGAATAACCACAGGTATCAGTACAGGTTAGAGGCTGACCAGCTGAAGAGGGGCTTTGCAGAGAAGATGGTGTCCTGGGTGTCCCGGGTGGATAACAGGTTGGCCATGAGCCAGCAGTATGCACTCACAGCCAAGAAGGCCAATGGTATCCTGGAGTGCATTAAGAATAGTGTGGCCAGCAGGTCAAGGGATGACCTTCTACTCCCTTCTACTCCGCTCTGATGAGGCCACATCTGGAATACTATGTCCAGTTCTGGGCTCATTTTAAAAAAAAGACAGGAATCTCGTAGATAGAGTCCAGAAGAGGGCAACAAAGATAATTAGGAGCCTGAAGCAAGTCCCATTTGAGGAAAGGCTGAGAAACCTGGGACTCTTTCAGTATGGAATAGAGAAGGCAGAGAGACAACCTCATCATTGTTTATAAATATCTAAAGTGTGGGAGTCAAGTCAATGGGACTGACTCAACAGAGCAAGGAGCATGCAGCAACTGAACAAGGGGCAACAGCCAGACACCGGAACATGGGAAGTCCCATAATACCATAACACAATGAAGAACTTCTTCACTGTTAGAGTGACAAAGTGCTGGAAGAGACTGCCCAGAAGGAATCTCCTTCTCCAGAGACATTCAAGACCCATTTGGACACCTACCTGCCTACCCGTGCAACCTGTGGTACAGAATCTGCTTTAGCAGGACAGTATGACTTGATCTGTAGAGGTTGCTTCAAAACCCTACAGTTCTTTGATTCTTTGGGGGAAAATAAATAAATAAATAAATAAAAATCCTCCATCATAAATCCAGCGAGCTGGAGAAAAACTTACAACAACATAGTAAAAGAGAACAGGTTACCAATATCCACATGTACAAGGCAACACTACTACTCCTGAAGGGATACAGGCACTTGGTACAGGGGTACAACAGGGAATAGGGATAACATTATCATCATCCTAGAGAAGATGAGCTCTCTTTGCATAGTGTTTTCCATCAGAAAACAATTCTCAAGGTATTTCCCTTCTACATTTTGAGATCTTGCAAGCCTACACAACCAGCAGCGAGCTCTGAAGTACTGAACCACCAATCTTATTCACCAACAGGTCTTTGCCACCAACAGCTGCCAAGTTACATGGTCACTGTGCGAAAAATCCATGAAGTCTCAATGCCTTTAAAAGGCAATAAACTGTTTTATATGGAGATACTGACAATTAAAAGAGGCAATCTGGGGCAAAGTCTGCAATATAGTTCAAAGCTTGTGAATCCTGGTCCAGTATTTCCATTTTTAGACAATGATTTGGTCTACATACTGGGTACTTTTTTAAAAATCTGCCCTCTTATACAAGGAGTACTAAATTAAAATAAAATATTACACTAGAGAATAAACAGCTGTCTAAACATCTTTTGAAGTCCAGAAAAGAAATCCTACATCATTGTGACACTGTGATGGATTTCATTCTTGAATAGGTTAGGCAGAGACACCTTGATATCATCAACAGAACTCCCTAGTACTTTTGGACTTTGCTTTTGGTTTGAAGGGTAGAGAGGATGGATACTTACGCTTCTTTTTCATGTACTCATTTACATTCTTTTGGTCAGAATAAAGATGCTTATACATTAGATCCTATTCTGACAGACAGAAGTTTATTACTGAATTTTTAAGTGAGAATCTATCAAAATACAGGAAAGCACCACCTGGTTTACACAAAACAAAACACTGGTCTGAAAGGTGTTACATTTTATACTGATCCTGTTGTTATTATAAAGAGAAACTATGCTGAGGTACCCCCTGTTCCTGCTTGCGACAGATCTGTGGTTACACTGCGTACTCTTAAAAGTATAAGAAATGCACTAGAACACATTATAAAGATTCTCAGACTAACAAAACAGACTTACAAAGACAGTTACTAATTCTAGCTGATAACACAAAACACTTTCCTACTAATAAGGTATTGATAGCATTATCTTACACTCTGGGTCATCTTTGATACACATAAAATCCCAACATACCACGTTATAACAAAAGATGACAACTGAAATGACTGCCGTTGTTTAAAAAGCATCAGGTATCAGGAGCACAGATCTGCATATGGCAAGATGATGAAGGAATATCAATTTTTAAGTACTCCCTTAATCTCCACTATCTGACAATCCATGGTCACTATCTTCATCACAATTTGCAATTTCTACATGTCTTTCCTCAAATCAAAATCCAAAAAATTCTGTTATTCAAGAGTATCCTATACATCCAAACCATTTACAAGATCATTCAGGTGCATATTTACCATTAATAAAAATACTAATTTTGCAGATATCCTTGAGAAAATCTGGATTAAAAGCAGAGCCACACTATTCGGTCAATGTGGACTAAGAGTAACATATAGTGTAATAAAAACCAAGTATACCAAGACTAATGAAAGAAACCTAGTTGGGTTTGGTTTCTTACTGAATAGTGCCCTATGCTCCAAAGCACCTTCCTCTCTCCTCATTTACTCAGCTTAATACATTTGGATCCACTGCCCGAGAGGCACTCACACTGCTCTCTTCAGCTGGGCAACACAACAGATTTTTCCTTGTTCAAGCCACTATCCTGCACAAGCTATCTGGAACTTAGTATAATTGAGGCTTACAACTATCTATAAACATGATTGAAATCAGCAGGTTCAAAAGCTGCTGGAAAGGCAAGCCATTATTAAAGCAGATTTAAGAAACAGTATGTACATACAAAGTAAGCATCTTTCTGCCCACCACAAAAATATTTCAACCAAGTATCTCTGTACGATACTAAAAAGATACCATCACCACTAAATATTACACCTCGCTACCCTGCCTTCTGAAGAGCACATCAAAACAAATCTCTGTATTTGTTTTTTTCCAGTTAAGATAATTGCTCTTTTCTCTCCTTTCAGTAAGGCTGCACTGTGGAAAAGAATTCATTATCTTAAATAGAAAATAAGAGTTGATTCAGAACAAAAACGAACCATAGGATTCGGCCTCAAAATGTACAGTAACTAACTTTAACTAAACAAGCTTAAACTTACTTAACAGCAGATTATCTCCAATAGCTTCATCTTTATTCCAGAAAGAAGGCAGATTCTCCTATTCCTTTGTACAGAGAAGGAACAGAAAAATAAAAGGTGGAGGTGTTTATTAGCTGTTCAAACCAAGAACAAGACCGACTACCTTCTGTAACACAAAGTATAAGATGATACAACATAATCAACCCTGCACCGTCTAAGCTTTAAACATACTTTACAGTTTGGTACCATAGTAAGAAGAAACTTTGTACCACATAGGCTCCTCTACTGCAAAGCACAACATCTTGACATTGCTGTTTCTCATTTTTGATAATGTTCATTCCTAAAAGCATTTCAAATATAGTTCTGTAATTCCTTATCAGAAGTACTCACTGGATAAAAACTGTTTTCCAAACACTAAATCTGAAATTACAGGTCTGATGTGCTTGCACTCAAAATAAACTGATACTATAAGCCACAAAGTCAAATTGTATAAAAGCAAACAAATGCAGATTAAATAAGATGAAAATTATGTTTCATGCCCAGACAGATTAGCTGGGGGGGGGGGGGGGGGGGGGGGGAAGCATAAAAGAAAGATGTTCTAAATTCACATAGGCCATGACTGGTGAGATACTGAGGTGTGCTGGCAACCCGACCGTCAAGCAGGAGGTACAATTCCAACATTTTACCACTCAATTTAGAACTTGACCGTCACCACACAGGCACTAAAATAGAATTAAATTCTTCCAGCAGTAAATTGTACTTGTAGTGGAAGCAACAGTATAAGCATCAGTCTGTATAATGCTTATAGCTGGATCACACAGAACAAATACCTGCCTCAAGAATTGGCTCTGCTGAAGAAAGGGGAAAAGAATGATGTTAGTTCTCTACAGCCTACAGAAAGGGAAAGAAGAAAATCTCTTATTTTTGCCAAACAAAATGGCAGCAACAACAAAACACACCTGTACACAGCACTGTGAATTATTCTGAAGAGAACACTGGTCCTCTGTCATGCCTCTGCACAGAATTTTCACACTTAGCATCAAATACAACGCTATCCTTCCCAAATGAAAATCACGAAGGCAATGAAGAGTCAAAATGTCCTGATTCAGTTCCTGAGGCAGAAGTCACCAAGTAAGCCTACAAACCATTCCCATATTCCTCCACGTACAGCTGTTGCCAGGCTCTGTCAGAGGCGGCATCACAAGGCCAGCGGGACCTTTGATTTAACCAAAAGCAGATAAGCTAGCTATAATGTGATTTCTGGATGAAAGACAACTGCTAGGATTTTAATGTATGAGCAAACGAATCCAACTTGTCCAAATATTTAACCTGCTCTTTTAAGATGATCACGAATATCAACATTCCTCTCTACATCCAAGCCATTTTAATAAAAGTAAAGCTGAAAAACCCGGATTAGCCTTTACCAATGAAGACATGAAGACTTCTCTGCAGAACAACCCCAGAGGGAGTACTTGGCCCAAATTTTAATTTCACAGTGAAGATATTAAATAGCCACTGCCTTTGCCTGCTCTTTTCTCTATTCTTTTTCTTCCCCTCTCCCCTCAAATCTCACCATATCTATTCCTCTTCCCTTTTATAGTCAAGGACAGAAGCAAGAAGCAAAGATTTGCAAGGAATGTATGTCTGTCCCCTCTTACTCCCTCACAGAGTAGCACGTAAACGTTTAAAGAACGCTATAAACTTTTGATTCCAGATTAATCCCAGCTGGGAAGACACTCCGTCTCCAGTTATTTCACTGCTCATTCTCTTTCCAAACAACCTCCTCCCAATAGCCGATTGTTTTCAAATAAAAGAGGTTACAGCAGTATTTTCTCCTCCTCTGAAGAAGGAAGGAAGGGTGTGCTGGTTCTCAAAATCAACTTTTCCTCCATTCTGCAAAGATCTTTAGCATGGGTTCTAGAAGAGAGTAGAAGAGGTATTAAAGGAGAAAGTTATTCTGAAGAATACCTAGAAAGAGAAAGAAAATGAAAGAAGACCAAGAAAAAGAAAACAAATGTTAAACTTGAGTTTAAACAATGATTATTTAGTGCTGGCTCATACTACAAATAATCATATCTTTCCTATATGTCCTATACATACACTTATTGCAACTATGGGCTGTGGCCTTGGCAAACATTACTGACTGCACGGAAGCATAAAGAAGAGAGAACAGCAGTGGCTCTCACCCCAATGTCTGATTGTCATACTAAGAAATGAAGATTTTTAAGGGCCACTCCACAGGAATGGCAAGTCAAGGTTTTAAAATACAAAAAAAAAAAAAAAAATTAAAAAGAGGGGAAAAAAGGTCATGTCCAGTATTTCTTGTACCACAGTTGCTTAACCAGAAGTCTGCAAACAAATTCAGATGTGATAGGACCAAGAGAACAAGATGATCCAGCAAACAGGTGAAGAAACTGCTTTTTTGCCTTAAACCAGAGGCCAGCCCAGCCATCTCTGTTCTGGACGGATGAGAGCCACTGAGAGGTCCAAGGATTCAGCCTCAAAGATGACAAGACAGTGATGGGATGGATGAGAGGGCCATCCTCATATGATCTGGGAAGGCCTGCTAATATACAAAACACTCACTAACAAGAACAATAAATGCACGACACAAAACCCCCAAATCACCTGTTATGCTATCCAATCTACTCCACAACACGAGAAGGGTTTGCCAACCTGAGTTCAACAATTTGGAGAAAATTGTTCTGTCACATTTTCCAGTATACCACACACAAAACCAAAGCTGAGTTTTCAGGAAATCTAAACTTAGAAAATTGCTTGCAACTTCTGCAAATAAGCTTTCTTTGCTTTAAAATAAAAATGTGGTTATCCACATATGCTGGGGGGGGGGGGGGGGGGGGGAAAGCAAATAAATAATAGTGCTAATAAAAAAAAATCAGCACAATAAATGGCACAGCTTCAATATAGTAAAGAACTGCATCTTAGTACTAAGCCTTCAAATAAGGAAATAATACAAATTAATGATCATCATCTAACAACAAATGTAAGTATGAATAAAAATACTAGCACGCTAAAAAAAAAAAAATCTAAATTTAAGACCAACAGGAAATGCTATTTATTAACTGCGCTGCTGCTTATGCTGAAGCTATATGGCATCATTCACATTATGATGTGTATGCACATGTATGTTATGTTTTATACATAAAAAGACATAACTCGTGCTATGGGATCTGAAAAGCTAATATCATATTGTCTTAGACTGGTCTTTATCTTTCATCACATGGAACAGAGTTAAGTTGTGGTTTTGCATTATGCATAAGCAGTGGGTGCAATTAGACTGAAAAGCAAGCTGATCTTCTCTGATCTCAAGCGGAAAGAGTGAACTCTGATCTTCACAGGTGACAGCTTTGCGTGTTACAGCAATTTATTAGTTAGCTTCCTTGAATCCACCACATCTGCAGAAGAAAACTCAAAATAAAGTTGTGGCTAATCTTGTGCAATCCACTAATGCTGTAATGAACAACAATATCAAAAAAAGGGAGCAAAGCAGTTACATTACTTTGTTTGGCATAAAGAAACTGCAAGTAATTCTTCCTTTTGTAATTCAAGAATGATGCTAAAAAAGTGGAAGAAAAGAAAAAAAAATGCCTGCAGGAAGAACATAGTGGGTAAGGGAGGAAAGAAACTTGATCTTTCATCTAGCGGGCTAGAAATGAAACTTCTTTTGCTTTGGGGGAGATAGAATCCTTTAAGGATTGCCCACTGCCAAATTCCCAGAAATATTTTCATTCAAATGGGATACTTCCCAAATAAATCCTGTAATTCAACTGGGGATATTTTTTCAAGCATGAATTTAGGAAATTTTATGGTCAATGCAGTTGTAGTAGTAGCAGCTGCTTTTGTTCACAAAAAGCTTCATAAAGGAATCAAGCATCTTCCTGTTGAAACGCACCACCCACCACCTCACTGTGTGCACATCCACTGTTTGGCCTCCATAAACACTCAGCAAGTGTTGATGAATGTCAGTGGGCACCGTTTTTTCCCCATGGAGGAATTAAATGACACACCTTTGCTTCGCACACACTTCCATGAGGGACATCATTCTGTCAGACCACCCCCTCTGCTGCCATCTGTCACACAGCAACAAAATGTAATGGAAGAGTCAGGGGAAAGTTCTACCTCTCCTGCCGTATCACCAGCATCTGCCTTTGATGTCATAGGCCAATATAATAAAACAGGAGGCATTACTTTCAGAGCACCCCTTGTAACACACAAGCTAAGTCATGCAGAAACTCCAAATGCCAAGCTTGCTAATGCTTCACCAGTCAGTCCATCACAATAAACACCTCATTTGGTAATCACTGTAAATTTATAATTCTACACAGTACTAAGTAAATACTTAGTAATTCTAAGGTATGGTACTTTCTACCTGTTAAAGATAAACCAGGAAAATTCACACACAGCATACAATACATGCACCTCATTCAGCCACAGCTCTCTGAATCTACACAAACTACAGAATTCACTAACATGAGAGCTTTACATAAACCATTTTGTTTTCCAGCACACAGGATTGCAGAGATTAAGCTCCAAGACTCCCTGACAGTCTCAAACAGGCTATGCTAAAATCCACGCTATTAAATCCACACAGTCTTTTGTTAATCCAGGCTTGCTAGATCAAAGCTAACTTGGGTGTGTCTAACCATTTTGAAATCAGGAAGTTTGCAGACACAGCGTATGCATCCTCATTCCTAGCCCACCTAGTCAACTGGTGCCAACAGCAGCAAAGAAAATGAATCACTATCAGTACCACAGTATCTTCAGTCATTGAGGTATCAGTTTGTTTTAACACACGAAGGGAGGGTGCAAAGAGAAAAGAGACAGGTTCCTTTCAGTGGTGCTCAGTACTGGGAGAAGAGGCAGTGGACACAAGCAGAGCACACGAGAGGTTCCCTCTGAGCACCAGAAACATCTGTGCTGTGCTGGTGACAGAACACTGGCACAGGCTGCCCAGAGGCTGTGGAGTCTCCAACTTGGAGATGTTCAGAAGGCGCACAGTGATGGCCCTGGCCACCCCACTCTGGGCATCCCTGCTGGATCAAAGGTTGGGGCAGTTGGACCCAGAGGGCCCTACCAACCCCACCCACTCTGCAATTCCTGACCAACAGAACAGTGATTTAAGCATAAAAACCTTACAGCTAATCAAAAATTTACTCCCATACACTTATAATTAAAATAACATGCATTTCATTCAGTCTCAGACACAGTGAAATGAAGGTGAGACTTCCCATGAAAATATTTCTTAACATTAGGGGCACGTTTAGCTATTAAGAACATTATCAAGTTTTGTTCAACATAAAGGGTACAGTTGCAATTGTTTTTCAGTACATTAAATAATCTCTCAACAACGTTGCTAACATCTATTAATTCACTGCAGCATTTTACATAACAGAAGGTAAAAATACCAGGCATCTCCCAATTCTTTTCCATTTACAGATAGCAACTGTAGTTATCAATGCAATATTGTGGCACAAAAATATTACAGGAGACGGTAAGCTAAAGCTACTGAATGCCTTGCATCTAAATATAGAGTGTAAATATATCTATTTAGAAATAGATATTGCAAAGGTATTCAAAACAAAGAAAATGCAGCTTTCTTGGAGCACATCTAAATTTCTAGAAAAGTTGCTTGCTATTACAGTTAACTTGTTAATCAGTTTCAATATATGAGTCTGAGTGTACAGGAACATAAATCTTATGAGCTTACAAACCATAGGAAAAGTTGCTAGTGAAATAGATTGAGCTATAATTAGTGCTGTTAGGAGCTGGAATTCAGCAATTTTAAAAATTCCTCCAGAAACAATTTCAAATAACGAACAAATGTTGTACATAATTCTCTCAAATAAGAGCTCTATTTATTTCTTTAAACAGGCCACACACTGATGTTTACAAGGGAGGATATTTCCTTTAGTAGCAATGTTTGTTACAGTGCTTGCCATTCCCAAATCTGGACTTCCTTTGCATATCTCACATCTGTAAATTTAAGCATTTGTCAATAAACACATGATTATAATGTTTTCTGAGGAGGGGGCTGTACCAGCACTTCTGACAATGACTTCCAGAGTCTGGTTGCAAATCAGCTCCAACTGATCTACATCCAGACCTCAGTGCTGTTCTCACTGTGGTCCCTAACAAGTATCCCGTTTGTCTCCCTTCAGGCAGCACTATGACTTGCGCAACACATTGAGTTAGATGAGGAAGCTGCTCAGTCAGAATGCTAATCCACCCCATCTATCTTTGCAAAACCACCACCACCACTCCCCAACCCCTGGCAAAAACCAAAACCATGCACTGCAATTTTCCAGTCTTCCTGCTGTGCCTTCTTGAACCAGAGCCACTGCACACCTGTGAAGGGTTTATCCAGATACTAGGCAGATGGCAAGGCTGAATGGACAGAACTGCAGTATATCATGCTTGCAACGTCATCTTTATCTTTTCATTAACTCCCTAGAAGTTATATTATTATATAACATTTATTACATTATTATAGGTTCAGTGAAAGAATGATGAAGACTGGTTTTCAACCTGTGATCGAAGAACCAAGCAGGCATACTCAGAATAATCATCCCTTTTTTTCCTTACAACATGACTTTAGTTTCACAGGTAGATTAAAATAAACCACCTACAAGATCTGCTGAGCTTTTGAAAATGTGACAAAGCCATGCATTCCGTAATTGCCTGAGCAGAGTGCAACCTGCTTTCAGAGACACATCTACAAACATCTAGCAGGAAGCAAGGAGGGAGCAGCAATCCAACACCCTCATATCTCCTCCCTGAAGAAAGCTCTCACACAGAGCAGGTGCATTCAGCTGCAGATCGGGTACAGGCTGGCACTCCAAGGAAGGCAGATTACCCCATTTAACCCTTCCTCTGGTGGGCACCCTCCTCCCACACTGCATGCTGTCAGCAGCTGCAAAGCCAACACTGATTGCATGACAAGGAGCAATGATGCAAAGGATGACCGTCAGACAGCACAGAGTAAAAGCATGCCTTCTCACTTGTTCAACTTCCTGAAGGGACAAGGAAAGCTCAAACAAAAACTGTCAGTGACTCAGAAGCAGGAAGGCCACGCAGATGGGAACAAAATTCAAACTAGAAATCAAAAGGTGAAATCTTTCTCAAAAGGTAAAGGAATATTTAAGAAATACTAAATAATAAATAACTTTGTAAGAAGCCAGAAGGAACCACAAAGATTTGTAAGACCATCAACTTCAGTTTCTGCAGCTAAGATTCCCTCTTCTTAGCATGCTTAGGTGAGAAGTTGCTCACTGTAACAATCCCAGCCTTCTTTTATCACCCTTTCTCTGAATCAAGTGATTTTCTCCTGGAACACATTCTGCCAGACATTTGGGGATTAAACAAACATTTGGTTACACCTAAAAAGCCAGGATACTTCTGAGTGCTGTGGCCCACTTTTCCTCACTATTCAGCACAAAGCTAATCACACATGTCAAGCATGAGGGACAGCAGGAACAAATTTATCTAAGTCACCAACCGCAGTCTTTTAAGAAGTCTCTAAGAGCAGCAAGAAAAGTTTCCAGACCAGTCTTTCCTATTTACACTGCCCTGTAATAAAAGCCTGTATTGTTTCAGCATTCGTCTTACCATCTGACCTCTGTCTATTTCTACAAAAAATTTGCATCTGTAGATGCAGGGAGCCCTCTATATTTAGACTGAATGAGCAGACGTAACCATGGAGATTGATACTGCAGTCCCAGGAACTCCATGGAGGAACAAGCAAGAGCTGGAGCACAAACTGCCACTGAATGTTGTCATCCTCAGCTCTCACCAAGCTCACATGTTAGTGGAGATGCTCGGTGAATCATGTCAGAGGAGGATATTAAAACCTCATTCTGTATAAGGAGCCTGAAGAAGGCCTAGATCGTTTCTCCAACCTGGTTTCCCAAAATCGCAGCTCACTGCAAGGCCACACTAACACTTGTACCGATGTAAAGTAGAGATAGCATGGGACAGACCAAGAAGTCAAGGACAGCTGCTGACAGCTGCAATGCCAGGTTAAGCTGCACACATAACCATGGCACAAGCATTCGTTTTTTTATTACAGTTATCTTCAAAATATCAGGTTGCTGAAACAAATGAATTGTTATTCTCCCAACAGTATTACAAGAGTTGAATAAAGTTTGAATACTTGTAGCAAGAATGTTACTGTGGACCAAAGCTATTTAAAATGTGCCAGGCAGCACTATCAGGGTTTGTGGAAGTAATTTTAGCCTAATCTCAGCTGTAAATGGAACTCATCATAAAAGTAACAGTCAAGGAAGAATTACTTTTAAACATTCACTGACCAACAAGCCTGTCTCTTGCAAGCAGAATCACATTCTAATCTGGAGACAGAAATGCTCAATCCCATCTCAGTCGTAAGTAAAGTGTTTAAAGTCTGCCTGTGATTGCACTTCTGACAGTTTGACAAGTCATTTTGGCAGCAGGTGAGTAAATTTCCACAGGTGGTGGCCTTCTGGTCAAGAAAAATTTCCCTGTTTTCTTTAAGGTGAACAACTTCTTCCATTCAACCATTACTGAGACACATCATAATTCTAAACCAGAGCTCTCAATACTCTTTTTCTTTGGTGTTAAATTATAGACCTGCTGTGTAAAGATGACTTTAAAGAAAAAAAAAAAAAAAAAAAAAGAAAAGAAAGAAAGAAAAAAAAAAAGATTGCCTGTGAAGCTCAGTTGTGATTGGGAAGGCCGCCTACACACCAGAGGGAAAGTGAGAAAAAACACACTTGCAGAGCTGAAAAAACATTGGTGTAGGCGTACATAGGAGGAGGGAAGAAAGAACTTGGTTCTACTGAAAAAGGCTATTTTCTTACATCACCCTAGAAAGAATTAAAACATTGTTACCTGAATAGCACTCAGAAGATTGTTTTCTACTTTCCAGATGTCACTACCAGCACCACAAAGGGCTGAGGAATCCTTGTGGTTTCATCTCCTCCCTGATTCCAGAATCCTGCTGCCCAAACAAGAACAGCTTTGCTCCCTCTCTTTTCTGCCACCTCCTGCAAAAGCTGTTCTCAAAGCAGAAATTCACCTGCATAATAACACTTCAAAGCTTCAGAAGCCTTACATAATTAATAACATTAGAATGTATTGAAATTACATCTAAACCCTTAAAAATAAAAACACACCACACACAGAAAACAAGGAGGAAGAGAATGGTTCAGCTCTGAAATTAAATTTTAGAAACACAAAGAATTAGCAGTGTTTGTTCTAAGTAGAATCAGTACTTAGAACCTCTGACAGCAGATGCAAGAAGTTCAGATATTTCTCAGATACCTTAAAAATCATCTCCTCCACTGCCTAAGCACTCTCCAAGTCCATTCACCTCCCAAGAAAAGTTAACAGGAGATCTTGAAAAACCTAACTAATCCAGACTTCAAAGGAAAGATGGAACAAGTGTAAGTGGAAAATATCCTTCTCATTTCTCTTCAGGAAAGCAACACCTATGCATTTTAATTTCTAAACAATGAACTCTACACACAGAGTTCTTGTGCCATTATAAAGCTAAGAAAATATTCTTAATAGGTCTGTCTGTCCCTGCATAATGAAAACAAAAGGCTTTGGACATCAGCTTGTGACTTTGTGTGGACATTCCAGACAAAAGGTACAGAAGTTCAGCACCCAGTTCCCTGCGATATTCAGGTTGGTATTTACCAAGCACTGCAGCTAACAGATGACTGAATTCCTGTACCCACAGTACATTGCTGGAAGAGAGAAAAGCCTATACAGCAGTGATCCTGAAAGTTTTAGCTCCAGCCAATTAAATACACAGCAATTAAAGACACTGGATGTCAGGAAATTATAAATAACAGTACTACAAAGTAAATGTACTTATATACATCTTTTCAACTATGTGACTGTTAAGCGTTAAGGGCTATTACTGACACGTATCAGATGGAGAGGTAATTCAGCATCTTAAAAAGCACAATGCCAGTTGACTTGAACAAATCTATCCGGCAAGCTAAAGCAGCACGTCTAGAAGTTATAGCTCAACTCTTACAAATCATCTTAAAACACAAGATAGTTGCTCTTTGAGATCACTGAGGCACAATTTTTTCTGGGAAAGACGTATACAGAAATGAAGTACAAATAGCAGTGTAAAATTCATCAGCATTAGAACCACAGGAGAAAGGGAGGATCTGAAACATCTATGAAAGAAGAAATAAGGCAATGGAGAAACAAACAAACAAAACAAAACAAAAAAAAAACAGAAATGAGATGTATGAAGTAATAAGAAGTAAAATCCCTCATTTGGGGGAAAATTGGACTCATTTGTTACAAAATAAGGTACATAAGACTGCTACTAAACTTTGAAGTTACAGTTACCTTGACCTTCATCTTCTTGATCAGTGAAATACAGTCATTTAACAGAGTCTCAATATACAGTAATACATATACAATTCTAAATTAAATAAAAGCAAAGCAAAAAAAAAAAAAAAAAAAAAAAAGCATGACAACATTACACAACAAGTGAATCATATACATAGAATTTGCATCCTAATAAGGCATACACTTTCATGCTTAGCTTGTCAAGCCAAAGAACATTTGCTTTGAGGCTTACTGCCAGAATAATCTGATATCTTGTATTCTTCCACAATGTTATTTTTCAGGTAAAATGATGTTTTAGTTTCTCTTAGCATTCTACAGGACAGTTCGAGGCAATGCGGAAGGCTGCCTTGTACCTTCATGTGCTAAGATATCCATTGAGACCAGGCCTATTAAGAATGAAGAAAACTCGACAAGAGGACTCCCCACAGCCAATAACACTGAAATGCAGAGGATATTTACCTCTTGCTTTTCAGACACTTCAGGAATTTTTTTACAATGATACTGCCAAGGAAGAAAGCAGAGCAAGTGAAACCCTTTTAGTCTCTCATTTACATTTTGTAAAACAGCAGTACAGAAACAGATTTCAAATGGAATTCTGCTTCAGTTTTTTTTAATGAATGGAGATTCGTCCCAAGTTGATACATTTGGGAAGCTGTAGTTCCGAGTTCTCTCAAGTTCTGTGTTGTTTTTTTGTTTTTATTTCCTTTCACCAAAGCAAAAAAGGATATCCGATATAGATTTATAGTGTAACACAGGCTTAAACATCATAATTATAAAGCATAAATCAAAATCAGTAACACTGCATTTAATTCATTAACAACTTTGCTGCCCTGTCAACAGGAGTCAATTACAGTAAATCCTAACATTTTTCTCAAACGGATTGTAGAACAAAAATTCATTTTTGCATTTTATTTGAAAAGGCTGCTTCTCATTTCACATCATCCTAGTGCTGTAAGACATAAGCTATCCTGATTATTCACAATCACCATGGGTTACACTTTCAGAAGCTGTTTTTTCTAGGTACACAGCACACAAACATAATAGTGCATAAAAGGCTTTTCATTTACCTTTAATATAATTGTATGTCTCACAAGTACCTGTACAAGGAGGTACTACTGGCTTGAACAGCTTCTCATCCATGAGCTAATAATTCTGTCTTGTGATGGAGCCAATTGAATTGAAACATCAAGGTATTCATAGAATAATACTCAAAGCAAGTTGTCAGTGACAACAGTTAGCTTTCTAAAGTAAGCTAATGCAAAGTTTGAAAAGGAGAAAATGAATAACAAACGCAGAGTCCACTTCATCATGTGTTTTCCAAAAGAAGTACCCCTCTTATTTTTTGCTACCCAATACTGCCTTTTTAAAAATTAGTTTTTCTTTGCAGAAAGTTAGCTCTTTGCCAGATTAAGATAAAAATCAAAGAGGGTTCTTTGCCTGTTTTGTCAGGAAAATTGTAAACTATTTTGTACTCTTCTCAGCAGATAGCTCATTTATCTGCATTTCAAAATAAACTGTTCTGTAAACAAAATTTCACAGGCATGCTCTCAGTTGTGTAATTCAAAAATCAGAAAAGCACATGTAGGTCTGCTTGGACAGCATTAATATGGCTTACAAAGTTTTGTGAAGAATTTACTGAAAATAGACAAAGTCCAGCAATTAGACCATATGCCTAAGAGCTCCGTATAATTCAAACAAGCCATTTTACTCTTCATTTCTGAAGCTTTCCCATTAATGAAAACACTATTTCACTCACAGGGTTCAAATAATTATAGTCCATGAAGATCCTGAGCCTAAAACACAATGTAATGAGGAATCTCAGTACAGAGGGTGAAGGAAAAACAAAGCACATTTTATATTCATTTCAAATGAGAAAACATTTGAGTTGCAGCAGAACCAGCTACTTTTGCATCTGCATGAATATTAACAAAATTACACACAATAAAGAAAGTACAATGTCAATATAATTTCTCTCAAACTGCATACCAAGCCTCTTCAATCCTAGATTTTTATCTGAACAGACAACAACTTTTGGAATCAATTCTCATCCATCCCAAAGTTGCAGCACTAAACTACTAGTAGTTTCACTACTAAAACAAGATGTAACATTCCAAAAACTCAGTGCTCATTTATCCATGAGAAGAAAGGGAAGACAGTTACAGAATATTCTGTACTTATTTTAATAAATCTAAACTAAAAGAGAAATGTATTAAAGTACTTCATGAACCCAGGACTAATAACGTAGAGCATAATAACACTGTTTGCCCAATATAATAAAATAGGAGGCATTACTTTCAGAGCAGCCTTCATACTACATAACTACTTGTTTACTATTCTTAAGGTGGTCTCACCATTACAGAACAATTTGTGCCCAGGCTGACTGGCTATAGGTGAGAATATGGTCCACACCTTTACTTCTTTTATTAAAAACAAAGCAATTTTGAATGTCTGGACTTCAAACCGGAATTCATTTGTTAATAATCATATAGGAGCAGTCTTTCAGAAATGTGTACTTCTCCTGCTCTTTTCATACATACAGCACCAAGAAATTAGGCCTATTTCCGACAGATTACTTTGGGTATTCATTTCTGGAGTCTGTAATAAATGTCAAAGATTGAAGAGTCTTCCAAAAAAGGGTCACTGCCAAAGCTATTACCTGGAGCAGTTAACAGACCATGTGCTTTGACACACACCATGTTGACACAGAACCTGTCCCTGGACGCGGCATTTTTAGAAGCACCGTGGACAGAAGGTAGATCAGTAAGTACAAGATCTAAGGCTGAACCCAAGTGAGAGATACAAGACAAACTTGGGGGGGGGGGGGGGGGGGGCTGCTACTATTTTGCTACTATTTTTGATGAGAGGCAGCTAAATGATAGCAGTTTTGGTCCCCCCACAAATGCTGCTGTTTGAAACCCTTTAGAGCTAAGAGCATTGAATACAAAGGAAGATACACTACTCAACAGTTCATGATTTTAAACAAGCATATCAAAATCCAGACACCCTTGTTTCTGAAGAAGCTGCCATATGATGAAGGAAACTGAGATAAGGAAACTTTTAATATAGGTAAATAAATTATGAAGAAAACTAAAGTAACAACAAAACGGCAAGGTAATCCACTTGTAGAACTTAAATGTGCAGAGCTCACCAAGCTATCCTAGCAAAAAAGCTAGTAAGCGGCACTATTAGGTAGAAAATATGGACTGCATGTGTCACGGCATCTTTGAATATCTACAGACGCTGGTATATATCTGGAAAAAATTGCTTGTTCTCTTACACTGAGCAAAACAAACAGTCCTGGTAACAAGTTATCATTCTGAGATATTGTCCATATTATTCCTACCTACAAAAGTTTGTCTGTGCACCCACTGTGAAACTCTTCAGGCTTCAAATACATTTCTTGAACAATTTTAAGATTAGCTTTCAAACTCATTGTCTTGAGAACACGGAGTTTCAACTTTAAGAAACAGTAAAACATTTCATGGAAAAGATTCTCTCAGCTGTACTGTGGCCATTTGAATTAACCAGCAGCAGATTTTCTTTCCATGTATTTGGACACCTATTCTGAAAATCTTTAGGGCTATTATACGATCCCTCATCTCCACAGGCAACATCCACGAAGGGACTAAGCCTCTTCAAGGCTTTCATCTAATCTAATAACACAACAGTGCTGTTACAACTGCACAGTGGTTATCTTCAGACAGGATTAGGAAGAAGATGAGAAAGAAAACATCAGTATTGAATTATGTAGAACTCAAACAACTTAGAGCAGGAACACGGGGCAGAAGTAGAGCTTGAATTCTGCTTATTAAAAACAAAACAGAACAAAAACCATACCAAAAGCGGCAAGTGATTTCTGAAACCTCCTATTAGGCCCACACAGGACCACTTGATCCCATTATAAAAGTATGTGTGCGCTGGCGGGGGAACTCTCGTGCCTCTGTCTTTGCAAGTGCTGACTTTAAGCAGGATCAACTTCTGGTCCCAGCCCACTGCAGATGGGTACAGAACAACATCCGGACGCAGAAAGGAGCAGAACACCAAACAGAGGGGATGACGGAAGCAAGATGCACCCGCCCATGGACTCCATGGACTCACGCCAGGCTGGCATGGCCACACTGACACATGCTGAGCTTCCTGGAAGCAGTGTTCTCAATTCCGATAGGAAAACACAGATCCAGTCCAACACTACTATAAAGGTAATTGCCAAGACAGAGGGCTGAGCTCTGAAACACACAAATGAAAAACCCCATCCTCTGGGCTTAAGTAGTTACCCTAGACAATTATTTCTTTACCCCACCCAGCTATTCACCAATTTGAGGGGGAAAAATACCAGAACTTCAACTAAGATACTAATTTCATCAGGCATGCGCAAGCTCAAAACTTATCTAAATACACTCTACAATACACTCTAAAGTCAGGTTATGATTTAGTTTGACTTAGTCTAAGAGATTCAGCAGATGCATTTGAAAGAAACACCACAGATCTAGTTACCACATACTGTGGTTTCCCTTTTTAGGGTGACTGATGCAACAGGAACTGAAGATGGGCTTCCGCACTCCTCACATCCCAGAGATGGGAGACAAATCAAGTAAGCCCAGTCTGATGCACTCTGTTAACAGATCGTACTCTGACCTGTGGCATGTATTCTCATAATTCATATGAGAAACTGCTCTGCTAAGCTAGTTTTCAGACAGGCTCTCCAGCAATTATATCCAAGAACAGTTTGGTGCCCAGTTTCAAACACAGAGAATACAACATTACCAGTATATTCCATTGAAAAGCATTTGAAATTCAGAATAGAGATCGATCCCAAATATCACTTCAGTCTTCAGGTACAGAATGAATACACGTTTTAGTTTTGATTCAGTGAAAAAAACAGGAAGGTTTTTTGTTGCCAAGAGACCAGCTTCAAGCCTAAATATACACATCTATGACATTTCAGAGGGTAACATACTTTGAACTACACTGACCGAAAAGGGCTTCCCCATCAGCAGGGTCTCAATCACCACAGCTGCACAGAGCAAAAGCGTTAAGAAAACAGCACTGCCCTATTCAGGGAGAGCTCAGCATGGATAGCACAGTGAAACACAAGGCTTCTTTCCCTCCTATCTACGTTCAACACACAAAAAACCCTGCTAGCACCAGCCTCTCCTGGAAACCTGCCTGCCTCTCACCAGCACACATCTCAGGAAGGAAATGCTCACCTTCACCCACCATAACCCCCACGCATGCAGCAAGCCCCACTCGATGAGCCTGCAAGAACACCACACCGCAGCTAGCAGAGTACAGCCCTATAGGTGCTCACTCGCATCGCACCATTTTATATTACACAAGTTACAGAAAACAAACCTTACTGTCTTGCCAACCAAACCTTCACTGACTAGGCACGGCCATGAGAGGAAAACAATCAATGCCCATAAGAAACTATCGCTTCAGGAAAAAGATACAGCTGTAACTGCAAACATTAAAGTAAGTGATCAGTGTCAGTGTTACTAACAAAAAACACCCCTTCGAAATAAAGATAACAACAAAAATGCCCATCAGAGGAGTGATGCCAACACTAAACACCAGTCCTAAACAAAGATCCTCTTGAAACTTTCCTTCCTGATGAGGACCAGAGAAGGAAGCACCAGAGACACCTGTGAGGCCCAAATGCCATTTCCACCACAACATGCCACAGACCATTTCCAGGTTTGTCAACCCCAGCAAAACGTGCTTAGTAGTCTGAGGCTACTTGGGATGTGTAATAATGAACAAAAAAATATGGATAGCTACTAAGAGAACAGTATAGGAGCTCTCCTCTTAGAAAACAGAACAGAATTATCAAGGTTGGAAAAGACCTAGAAGATCATCTAGTCCAACCATTACCAATACTTCCCAGCTAAATCATACCCCTCAACGCAACATCCAACATCCAAAACGTCTACTGATATGTGACTGCTGTGTTTACACTTAATTTTCCACCAAATAAAATTATGGCTCATATTCACTAATTTACCATTAATTGTGTCTAGAGCTGGAAATAAAGGGGAAAAAATGGGAGAATGATAAAATGTCCTGATGTAACTGCCTGAGTAGGTTTTTTCCTATAAAATGTTGTGGAGTACAGAAAGTTTATTTACTAATATAACTTCAAATTTGAGAAATACAACCTAAAGCCTTCAAACAATTTATCTTTAACTACAATTAATGTTTTAAAGATGCTTATATTCCTAGGACAAATACCATGCTGCAGAAGGCACAAAGGGATTTTTTTATTTTTTATTTTTTTGCTGTTACATCCTTGTAAGTTGATTTCTCAAACCATCTGTTTCTCTGCAAAATACATACATAATGGGATATATGCCTTAAAAGAAGCTCTTAAGTAAAAGATTCTACCTTCCTCCTCCCTTCTCTCAGGCCTCAGCTGGCAGATGGTCAAGAGGATGTTTATAGCAGTAAAGGATGTTTATTGACTGAACTTCATAGGTTAAAGATGCTGGCAGTATGGTAACAACACATGACAATGCCTTTTAGTAAACAAAGTACTGAACTTGTAATGCATTTCAATAACGCTATCAGAAAATATCTGGAAAACACCAATTCTTCTGTACTCGCATATAAAAAGCTGCCATCTTACTCCTATAGGGCTCTAAATCCCAAAACACAATCTTAACTTGATCTCTTCTAACTTTTTAAAATACTCAGTAAGTCTCAACAACGCTGAGAGTAAACAGCTGCCAGTGATATATGAGTTTGAAAGTGAAATATTTACAGGTTACCAGTTGTCTTCATATTGCAATTTTGATTAAATATTCTTTTTCTTTTGAAGACAAAATGAAAGTCTGGTAAATGAATTAACTGGGTCACAGTCTAACTTGCATAATCTTTATTACTCCAACCACAGGAAGAAAAAAAAAACAATACATAAGCGTATTGGGTTTTGCATGAGTTATGGAAAGCATTGCTCAACACTGAAGCACAGGACTAAATCATTTTACGTATAGCTTCCTTGCTGAAGCCTTCAAGTATTCTTTTTTATTACGCTCGTGTGAAACAAGAACAATTCTTTCATTTTAGAGACATAACTGAGGTCAACAAGTTGAGGGTGAAAGTCATTCAGCAGGCACAGCACAGCCCTGCAGGCACCCCCCCCAAGGCAGTCACTGCATCACTGCACAGCACCCTACGCTGAAATAAATGCGAGTTAACTGTCACTGCCAGGGAATCTCACTCTGTTTTGTGTTGCTGAATTTTAACAAGATCTCAGCTAGTTCTCAAATTAATCACTACTGAAAAGGGAACGAACACCTTAAAAACAAAACAAAAAAAAAAAACACTAAGATCTGAATGCCCCAAAGGATACACTTGCCTAAAAAAAAAAAAACACTTGGACACAAACATCTAAGTGATACTGGAAACTCTAGCTTTGCCCTTCAGGGTCAAACTGTCTGTTCCAGTCTAATTCCATGCATACTTTATCGTCTGGAACAATTGGGAGCTGCAGAAGAACGCCGTCCTGTCTTTTCCCACTCTCTCAGCCCTTTCTGACTAGGAGTCACTTGGTGATGCGATGAACCAGATTAAGAACACTAAAGCAACCTGAAGGCGATATTTCTTCCTTAGTAGGTTAACATCAATGAAAATGAATTTTCAGCCAGTTCACTGAATAGCTACCAGAGTGCCTCTGCAAGAAGAGTAGATGGGAAAGTGCAACAGATTAGAAGACCACAATTTTCTGCAGTAACTCGGGTCCATTCATGCTGCATTAACAGTGTCCAGGAAGCACAATATTAATCACCTACATCTCGACAAGTCATTTTCCTCAAGCTTCTGTTCCTATTCAGTTATGTCTACAACCTGTAAACAAGGAAATCAAAGTAGGATTTTCAAACAAGATCATCTTCTGTTACCCCAACATGTACAACAGGACCTAATCCAAAACATCCAACAGTCATGACACCAAAGCCTAGTAAAAGTATATCTAATACAGATGAAGACTTCGACCCATGTTAAACACAGCTAACACAGACATTGGTATTCAAAAGCCCAGGAGGCAGTAGAACTGGTTATAAAGAGTGAGTAGGCATTTATTAGGTTAGGGAGAATGCAACCAATTTCCTTTTTTCCATTTTTTATTTTTTTTTTTTTTTAACTTACATGAACTGAGAATTGCTAATCATTGAGCTGACAATCCACAAAGTGACTGCTCGTTAAGCTGTCTACTAAAGACCCACTTTTAAGAGATGTTAAAACTCCCTTTAAAATATTTCTTTTGTTCATTCTATTGCTTTATTAACATACTTCATACAGGCAGTATGTCCGTGACTCTCAAAGTATTTTTGAGTTCCACTTTGTTTCCAGTTTTAAGAGTCTACTGCAGACATTCTCTCAAAGGGGTCTTCTCTTGGATTATAAGCATAACTGTCCTATGTAAAGGCATGATAACTATAAATATCTAACATACTTTGCTCTGGGGAACAAATTCACGTTTTTAAAACAAGGGAAATCAAACAAGTATTAATGATTTTTAATTGCCTGTGACCTACTAAGGATAACTACCATACTTCTCACCGGGTATCATTCTTACTGATTGAAACGCTGGTAATTTCCCTATAGACCAAAGCAGATCTTATCAAATGACAACTGAGACCTGAAGAGGTCATCAATTTATAATGGTATGCAGTGACTTGATACTGTATGGAGTGGGGGTGGTGGAAAGGAATACACATGATGTCAGTGAATTTCAATTTGCTTCTCAGCAGTTTAACATGTTACTGATTTTATCAACAACAGGCAGATGAAACAGGTAAGTGACATGCAGGGTCCTATGTGACAATACAAAGCTCTTGAAAGAAGTTTCCAAATAATTCACATCTTATCAGTGCCACAGCATCAGGAATACATCGCTAACTCTCAAGTTATCAACAGAAGTTACATCTTTAAGAGAGTTACTTTAGCATACAAAGGAAAGCAAATTAATGGGAAGATTTTAGGCTTTAAAATATAAACGATTAAGAGCACAGTTGTTGCAGTAACAAAGATATGGAAGGCCACCTAAGCAGCAGATCCACTTCATCAGTGAAACAGAATTCCAGAATGAGTTCCAGAAATCAAATTAAACAGAGACACACATACAGTTCCATCCTTATCTATGCACCTAAAGAGAACAACAGATGTAGAAAATCAGACATGAACTAAAAAAAAAAAAAAAAGGCAAGAAACAGTTGTTTTCATATTTCAAATTTAAAGTAATAAAGGATTGAGTTTAATAAGCACTTTAATGCATTTCTGCAAGTATACTCAATAGAGGGCTTATATCAGAAAGAAATACTATTTACACTGACAAGTGACACATTTGAAAACACTTGACTGTCATGTGTATCAAAAGCGAATATGGCAGGTTCAGTCAAGTGATTACCTGATCTAGTGATCAAGTGATTACTAATCACCAATTATCGGTGCTCCAGAAGGAAAAAAAAAGACACATCAGTATACCACCAACACTACACAAATGAAGAAAATCCTATATTTCCTAACTACATGCAGTAAATGAAAAACAGCTTACCAAAGAATTAGCTGTCACTAGATGTAAAAGGTCTCAGCAAATACCCTTCAGACTCTTGCATTACCTTATTCTAAGTTTAGGTGTTCAGAGCATCTCATCCCAGCAGATTTGCCAGATTCAAGAAAACAGGCAAGGACTGAAGGATAAGAATAATACTTTGGGACACATAAAGACTGGAGCTATCTTAAAGTCATCTACACAGAAACAGGACACTAAAGATATTAAAAATCTCACAACAGTGACAGAAACGTTAAAAAAAAAAAAAGAACTATTTTTATGCAAAGACTACAGCATATACAAGACAGAAATTGGTGGTGGGCGCTTAAGTTTTTCCTATTTCACTGTTTATGCCTTCAACACCTGTTTCCAAATGCTTCACATCCACTGCTTAATGATGAACCAGCATTTGTTTTGTTCCATTTTCAAGGCAACAAATTCATGTAGTTAGCAGTAATGACCTGTACAGAGCATTCGAAAATACCAGATGAACTTTGTAAATTCATTGCAAACTGTGCCAAAGAGATGTAAGTGCAATCTCCCAGCATGCTGTTAGGTGAAAGTTTGGCCTTCACGCTGAGACAGAAGTTGCAGCTTCAGCTGGAGTGCTAAAGGTGTAGCACTCAGTGCATCTTTTAGAAAAACAATTACCCAGTTTCACAGTTCTGGAACAAAGATATTTCTTTCAGATACCTTTTGCTTGCATTTCTAAACCCACATTATATATATATATGTATGTATGTATGTATATATGCATGCACACAAGACACTAACTTGTCAGTCTAGAAGAGGTGGATACTGGTTTGCATTTCAGGTGCAATAGACATTTCATTAACAGCTCATTTACACTGCTGCACTTCATGTGGCCACTGCTGCTGAAGTCATTCATGGTAACCACAGTATTCCCCTTTCAAATGTTTAGGGAGGAGAAATTCAGATACTGAGTTGTCTACAGCATCAGTTAGGACACCCCTTTGCAGTTCTTTTCTTAGTTGAGTCATCACTTGGAATAGGAAAGCGGTATATTCCAAAAGCTGGGGTGTGTCCCTATGCATTACATTGGGATTTTCCTAGGAAATTCATTTATTTATATCTGATGGTTTAAATTGCAGTCTGCTATTTACAATACATATTTCTACAATTATCAATTCTTAAGGAAACAGAAGAGAAGAAAAATGATTCAAATGAGGAAAACTAAGTCTAATAAAGGCCAGTTCGACCAAAGCTTTGAGTCTCAGATGGCCTCTCCAAAAAGCGGGTGAAAGCAGGTATTTGCAGACCGAAGAATACAACCAAGTAAAACATTAATACATTCTCAAATAAAGAACAGAACTAACTCTAAACAGGATTTCTCAGGCTACTTCACCTGGTGCTCCAAATACTCCTCCTCGCAGTTCCCACCCTGACAGGAGTCTGAATTCCCTGGGGCACCAGGCACAACTGCAGTACTGACGGCACATGGTCACACTTGCAGAGCTTTGATTACAGAAGCGAAAATACTTCAGATCTTGGGTCATATTCTTAATACAAATTATTCGTCATCTACCAGCTCAACTGATAGACAAAAGCCAACTTCTTTCTATGTTATTCTAGTTTCTCATTATCCAAAGAAATTATTTGTAAAAAGGAGCTTTTTCCCCAATTCTTAGCTCTAACAAAATGTACATTACACTGACTTAAATTCACACTTCTTTCTAGTTTCACTAAATTTACTGAAGTACAAATAAGCAGAATTCTGCCTTCCTTTATATTTATGGAATAAAACAAACATTCAATAATGAATACGTGGCTTTAGAGGGCACTGCAGTGGCTCGCTTATACCGCCTATTTTGTCTTTTGCAGAAGGGAAAGAAGGAAAATGCCATTATCTGAAATCTCATGCAATCTGATCAATTCCATTCAAATACGTTCATTAGTACAAGCATTTCTGTCACAGGAGGGAAAATGGCTAAGTATCAGCAAAAAGAGAAATTCCACATGATTTCTCAGCGTCAGGTTGATTGTGTCACCCTAACCTTTAATCAGGAAACCAAAGTCTACCTCTATTCAAATGCATCCTTCTGCTTTGCTGAGTACAAAACATGGATAATTTAACTAATCCCAGACACCAAAAAAAGAAGAAAAAAAAGAAAAAGGCATTACATTAGCTGATTTCTACTCGACAAGCTAAGCAGAAAAAAAAAAGTGTTGAACTAAAGCAAAATAAAGTCACAGCAGCAAATGCCGGATTTGGCGGACTTAGCAAGCACCACAGGCTGATGTCAGATCTAGAAAGTCTATAATATCTGAAGGTATAAGGTAAGACTACATCAAAGCCTCTTTTGGACATGCCACCCTGCATGGCTACACACATCTGCAGCAAGGCAAACAAAGGTGTTTAACAAAATAAATTCTAGCTGTACAATACAAATAGTCAGAGGCATCGGTATCTATGCCTACCACACATGTATCATGCCACTGTCAACCAACCCACTGATGGCAATAATGCATAGAAAGTCAAGCAGGATTTGGAAACACAAACTTCAAGAAAAACAGAGAGGAAAAACTTGTAAACCAAGTTCAAGGGAAAAAAAAACAATCCCAACTTACGGGGGATGTCAGTTTGGAGATTAAATATTTGTGCACTATGATATTTGTAAGAACTTCTTTTGAAGAAGGTTCCTGGTTTTACTTTTCCTCCCACTGGTAGCGGGCTACACGCTGGCACCTTAAGAGGTGCTTGCAGCTCAGAGAAAAGGGGACAAGCTTGAAAAAAGCAGGTTAAATTGGAGTAAGTTGTGAAACAGTAAGCAGAGACAGATACTTGCTACATGTGTGAAAACTAAAGCTAAGATAAACCCTCCTGCTTTTAACAAAGCATTCATAAAAGATGCAACCAGAGCAGCAATCATAGTTGTTTAGAATGTACCCTTTATAAAAGATTGGATTTGCAGATCTAATCAGAAAGGGATAAGGCAGGAGATTTTGCACTTAATTTCTGACACAAGCAAACAAAACCAATTAAACAGCTTTTATGTATGAATATACATTAAAGGCTGGTGCAGGCTTTTAGCTTTTGTAGCTTGAAGAACTGCACACTCAGCTTGTGCCAGATTAAAATTAAATAAAAAATTGTTTCCCTCCTGGCAATTAGGGAAGTGAGTGGCTCAGAGACCTGCTTGCCAGCTGATCTTTGCGGTCCTACTCATGTCTTAAATACAGAACAGAACACAGAAAGCGTTAACAGTTCACAAACTTAGGCTCCCAGCAGCAAGAGGAATTTGAGTTACTTCCCATCTATAATCTTAGCTAACAATGCTACTTAACCCTTGACAAACAACTACTAAGATACCAGACCGAAAAACAGACATGCAATATTCTCTCTCTGAAGTTAGTTGGACCGTTCACAAGCGCTGTTACATTCAGGAACTAACATTATCCCCAGGGTAAAGAGTTTACCAAAGTAAAACTGAACTTAGAGACTTCTTAGAGAAGTCAATAGGGAGGGGAAAAAAAGCATATATAGAACATCCAAAATAGAATACATTTCTGCAATATTAATCTGCTTATCAATTTGCCTCGCACAAGCTTGACTTGTTTACGCTAAATATTAAAGCTGACCATAAAATTATCATAATAGGGTTTGAACACGTCAGCACGCGCTAAGTAAAAAACACATCAACCTCTCTCTAAAAAAATCCCACAAAAACAAACAAACAAAAACCCTGTACATCAACAGACAATAAGAAAAAAAGTGTACAATTGACCTAAGAAATCACAAGGCTATGACAAATGCAGACCTTTCAAAGCTTCTCGTGGATTTTGTCTGGAATACAGAACAATTTGCTTTTTCCTTTTAGTCAAAGGAATGTATTGCTGCTTTGGGTCAGCCCTAGACAATTTGCAAATACACAGGAGGAAAAAAAAAAAAAGCTTTACAGAGTATCAGGAATTTGTAACATCCTAGTCCTCTGCTCCTAAAAATTAACCTTTACTCAAACAAAAAAAAAATTAGTCGCTGTTTCATAGCTAGAAATCAGGTATTTTCATGGTACGCCCAAAAGTTATTATGTAGTAAAACGTTGTTTCTGCATTACCACTACCACTGAATATACAATCTCTCACTCCTCAGCACCAACGCACTACAGATAAAACATAAAAAATATTCCCACGATTTCCCAATTCTGTATTCACGAGACTGCACAAGTTGACTTCAGGAATGAATAAGCTCTGCAGTAGGATTCAACTCCATGATTTTACCAGGAGACATTATCTTTCAGATGCACTGTGCATAAAATATACCTACCATTCTATTTTCTCACATTTTATTTTTCTTAACCTACACCAGGAAAGCAAAAACCTGTTTTTTACACAAAGATAGTTTTTCAACACACCACCACCAAGTAGGAGAAATTTATACATTGTTCTTAGCTACTTCACAGCATTCATAGCAAATCCTGTATCCCACCACGTAATTTTCAGAGCATAGCAGCAGCAAACTGTCAGCTTGACAAACTTCATTGTCCAACAAGTAAACAGCAATTACACCACCAAGAGTTAAGGAAAAATCAGAAAAACATGTTTGATGATGTTAAGAAGTTACAGATGTGCTTAAGTCTACCACTTTCATCCGGAAGGGATTCAAATTTTTGTGGCTTAAAAGCTGTGAATATGGTTTTACAAGTAAGAAATGTTGTGAAGCGTCTCAAGTTGCTCTTTGCTTTAACAAGTAGGGTATATCTAGGTTACATAAATACGTATCGGGTCACAAGTCCAAGCTTTCATAAAAGTACATGCTGACCCTTTTATGACGCCTATAAAGTGTTATAAAGTGACACTTACGCATACAATTGATGCATAAAGAGATACTGCAGGTCCAAATGAAGTTTCTATTTGGGTGGTGGTGGGGACACAGAAAACTCTACCCTGAGAAACTTCAAGTCTGTGTCCTTTTCAAATAAAATAGGCTGACAGGTTAGCTTTTCACTGGTTTCTATTTGTTTGTGTTTTTCTGTTTTGCTTTATTGTTGAGTTTGTTTGTTTTTTTTTTTAAATCATCTCAAGCATATTGCCTAGCTTTTCCTTTACAAATATGAGGCTTGGGGAAAAAAAGACTAACAAATAAAAAAAAATTGGAAATGGAAAATTTACAGTGAATTCCAAAGAAAATACCACCCTGCAAAAAACATTAGTGAATGGTAGATCTCTCATGAAAGGCTGAAACTTTCTAACTCATTTCGGCAATATAAAAGAGCTCTTTTATAACAACCATTAACTGACAAACGAAGCAAGGAATCTCTCTTCACTTACCCATCCAAGTCTCTCCCAGCATGCATAGCGGAGACACTTCTGATGGAATTCTCCACTAGCCACACCAGACCAAATGAGCAGCACACTTTATTGTTTAATAAATATAAAAGTTTGCATGTCTCTTAAATAAGGCTGCCTTCTATTTAAAAAAAAAAAAAAAAAAAGCCATTTTCAGGAATAGCGTGCTGCTACTGATCCCAGGCACACACTCAATTAAGCAGAGGTCCAATAGCGTGGTATAAAAAGGGCTCATGCAGCACTACCAGGATCACCTGAGCAGCTGCTTGCTTTGGCTCATGTACACACAGCTGCACCTCTCACCCTCATCTCATCTCCTTTCCTAGCTGGCAGCTATACCACACCCTGTATCAACAAAATCCAGCTGAGTGACACTGCAGTTAAAACTTTCAGGGTATTGGCCATTTTTTCCCCATTGATAATTCTAGACTTTGCATTTCTAGAAGATTTTTGCCATTTCCTTTTCAGGCAACTAAGGGTAAAAACAGATGAGTTAGGAGGTATTATTCTCTTCTAAGATAAACCAATGAAACATCATGAGTAGGAGTTATAAACACCTGATACTCCCTGAGCATACGCCCTGGGTGTGCCCATCACATCGCTCAGGCCTGGCACTCCCTATCGCTGCAGTTCTGATCTAAAATTCAAGAGCAAAATTGTTGTGGTTGGACAGAAATGAAGCAACAGAGACAGCAGTATTGCTTTTCATAGCCTCACCCTTGGAACATTTTTGAATACAAGACGGAGACATAGAAGTGGTACAAAAGTGCTCCTAACGGTACTGGGGAAAGTTACCTCTGGTAACATGGTGGAACATGCAAGGCAAACTCAAAACCAGATGTTAACCGTTGTTGACCACAGTTTTCAAGTAGCCAGAATTTCACATAAGTCATGCCCTGTCAGTCAGCATGGAACCTATTCCCAGTAGATTTTAGCATAAGCAAATGAGTCACTGGAATTATCTTGTTCTCTGGGATTGTCATGCATTTCCAATTCCCTTCCTGTTGATGAGAAAAAGCAAACAGGTTAGAGAGACAAATAAATACAATTGTTTGACCATAAATGAACCCAACTTGTAGATACCAAGTGCCTATGTGCTGGTATTTCAATCTCATTTAAAAAGGAAAGCAGGTATCTTTCAAAATGGAGATTTTAACATGTTAAAATATGACAGCTGCGGTCCTTCTAATAACTTTCAGATCAAAATACTTAAGTCCACATAAGAATTCTAATTATCTAACTACAAAAACACAGGTAGCAACAATAATCAAACAGATATGGATTGTGATACCCCAAGCAGTTAGCTAGAAACCTCCATCAACCTCAGATTCTTTCCATTAACACTACTACAGATTATTTTAACTGTTATCACTTTGGATTTTGTCCCCAGTTCTGAGATATTCTGCTCTTCTGCATTTAGTAGGGCTGACCTAAGCCTGACCTAGCTTTGCTCCTACCCAAGTTACTTGGACCATTCTACTGTATTACTACAGATTCCCTTCTACCTGTATTTCTGTATCCTTCTGAAGAAACCCCTACAAAGCAGTCCTATTCCCAACTTTATTATTGCACTGTTACATTCTTTGTATCAAATGATACACAGAGCTGCAGGAAAAAAAAAAAAACAGGCTGCAGACTGAAGGGCAACAAGATATGCCTTTCACCAAAAAAAGAAACACATGAAAGTGACAGAATTCATTTACAAAAAGAGCTCCACTAAGACCAACTTCTAATGCATACGGACAAATTGGGTTCAAAGATAAGAAAGAAAAAGGAGTTATTTTGTATATTAATCTTGAAAAACCTAAACATGATATGGCTTTAATTATTTGAATCAGAGACCTCACAAAACTGTCAGCTAAACAACACGCCAGTTTAGAGACCAACCCCATGTCTTAATTTTTGAGTGTTTAAACAATATCAACAAACTTTAGCCCCAAACAAATAACCTGTAGATCAAATATGGAGCCCACTCCTTAACAAAGGAGCCAAAACAATTGGAAATGCAAATGGACAAGAGCAGCTTTTTATGAGACACACAGGCACACTGTATCGCGGGGCAGCCCCTCAAAAGTTCAGGTCTCATTTGATTTGAAGTTGCTTTCACTTTCACTTAAGAACCTGACGATTTCTGAATGCTTCCTAGGGAAAAACTTCCACCAAAGTGGAAAAGTCAGGCAGTATCTTTCTTTATTGTAAGGTGCATTTTAATTGAAAAGCAGATTAGAACACACTGAAACTAACACACGTTTTCATACTGAAAAAAAACATTACTCCAGTTTCAGTGGAATGCTTGACCTTAACAATGCAATCTATGAGAAGCCTCGACAGTATGAACCTCACTGGGAAGAAGAAAGAATGGGCAGTTTCTGAGTTTGTACACTTGGGTAGTGGCAGAAAGGAGGTCCTTTTAAATACCAGAACTCCTGTTGTTCAGAAAAACAATACGTATCAAACATTACATTATGAAATAAGATTTTACAATTAAATTACAAGCCAAAACTCTCTATAGTTATTGTCTACAAAATTACATTAACAGATGGGAACACAGTGCTGAGTATTACGAGTTTAACATGTATTTAGAAGTCGATAAAATCTAGATTACAGATACGTTATTGCAGTACTTGTTTTAAACAGAACCCTTCAGAGCTTTAGCTCAGTCACCTGTTAAAAACAGGCTCCAGGGGTGATTTACAGGAATGATCAGACTTCGGAAGAATTGACAGATGGCTTCTTTCATCTCGTGACTAAGCTTTATACCTAGGCCTGCACACCCACCTCTGGTCACAGAGGTGAACTGGTTTTCTTGTTACTTAAGTTTCAAAGCTCCATGCATTTCCTGAATTGTGATTCCAACCCTACTCCCCCCTCCCCGTGCCCTCCCCCTCCCCCTAATACTGGATAACAGTTCCCTAGAAATACCGACATAAAATCTACTGCCAAATTAAATACTGTTCTCCAGCTTAGCAGCCTCCTGCCCCTTGGAACTCATCTTGGCTATTACAGTTGACTGTGTTGCATTCAGACAGCTCTGGAAACTGGCTTTGCTGCTCCCCTCTGCTGCAATGGAGAACAGGAGCAAGAGCTGCAGTGTTTGTGCTGGACATGGCAATGCAAACAGATTCAGATGGGAGACTCACCATAAGGTTAGGAATGTTTTTTACAACTTGACTGTTGTACAAGTCACACAATTGGATGCCTAACAAATAATAGCAAGATTCTGCAATTTATTCTAACAGACAACCCAAGATGGACAGGAACCATTCAATTACAACTACAACCCAAATTGGTCTCAACAGATCCTCTTTGCCAAGACACAAAGAAGAAGGTCAGTTGCTGGGAGTTCACAACCAGAGTGGTGTGGTTTTCCACACTTACGGTCTCAAGCTTTTCAAGTATGCCCAAAACCATCAATCCAAGACATAAACTTAGCAACTTACTACTGCTAAAGGTGATACTTTATTTTAAGCAAACATACAACCACTAAATCATGACAAAAAGAGGTTTTCTTGTTTATGTTTACTAGTTTAAATAACAAACATTCCTGCCCCTCAATGGTTTCTAGATTACCAAGTGATAGGAGCAGTCATCCAAGGAGTAGCAGCAGGGTGTTACGACAACGCTGCTTTTCAGGTAAGTACGTTTAGACCAAAGCTGAGGAAACTTTTAGTGAACAATTAGATATATATTTCTGACACGAATCTCAGTTTTGACTGCTCCATCACTTAATAAGAAGGTTAGAGTCAAGCATTAATTAACAAACAGAAGGAAGAGGAGTAGAGAAATGAGGTAACTTATGAATAATAAAAAACAAGTAGCCTAGATTTTCATATCACAAATACTGTGTATATCATCTCAAAAGTAAGGACAATACGAGGTCATAAAGAATGAAAAGTGTGGTTCACGGGAAGTCAGAAAAGTGCTAAGCACAAATAGTCCTTAACTTCAACATATCATTCCACAGACAATCAACTTCTTTCAATTCTGTCAGGCCTTTCAATCTTTTCATTGCATTATCAATGAAACATCTGCTTTGACTGTTCCCAGCACTGAGAAAACTCTGAAGTTCCATCATAGCTACCTTCTCCACAGCTCCAGCAGATTCCAAGGTCTTCCAAACCTGAGCCTCAAAAAAAATACCAGAGAGCCCTGCCAGACAGTTATTCCAGACTCAAGAATTCAGAAGCCTTCATTACCCAAACAGAAACCAAGTGCCAAAAAGACAACAGAGCAGCTTGTTCCCTGAGCAGCACAAAAACACCTAGCACACACTGCCACAGGCTGCCTGGAGAGCCTGTAGGAACTTATCCTAGAAACAGGTGGCACTCATCTAGAGAAGGTCCCGAGCAGCCTTGCCTAACTTCAAAGTTCTTCCAGCTTCAAGTGTGGCACTGAAGTGCACGACCCTCTAGTGGTCCCTTCAAATCACTTAACATAGGAGTTTCCAATGTCCATCTGATAGAAATATACTTCCAACAAGCCCTATCTTTCTCTGTATTAGCCAGACTAGTAGTAAACCCTCATGTAACTACAATTTGTCCATTAAATTGCCAGTCCACACTTTAAAAACACATCAAAAATTACGACTATTTTGTAAACTTAGTACCCTAAGTTTATCACCACAGTAATTAGTTACTACTCTTATCAAAGTATGCACCATGGATTTTCCTAGTTTACACTTACTGCATTACTAACAGATATTTTCTTCATTAGACAGGAGCAGCGTACATCAGAGGCCAGGGCAGCGTTAGTTCTCATTTAACTAACACAAAACATTGGACAAGAGATCAACAGACAAGAAGGAAATCCAGACCCAACATTTCTCGCTTGCATGGTCAAGTATTGATTTTTATCATAGCTAACTAGAAAAGCAACCGTTTCTAATTTAATTTCTCCACTGTTATTTTTTGTCAATGAAGCATGCATTTTGTAACATGAAAATAAGAAGAACAAAGCAATTATGGAAATATAAATTATGTATTTAAGTTGTATGCTAAATGTGTGTACTTTCCTTGAATGTCAAACCTAACGCTATTTCAAGACGCAGCTATGAATAAACCTGTCTCTGCTGTGAGGTGTCACATTTACTATGAACATACGCTTCAGTTTTCCACTATACAAAGTTACATTTAAACTGCAAATCCATGGGAGCAGGTCATTCTTGAAGGAAAAGATTTTTGTCAGTACTTCCTCTTAGGCTGGATCAGCGTAGCTGCTGCCACACCTCTAACTGCCTTAGAGCAGGAGAAGAGAGCTGACTGGTTTGTTTCCCTACTCCTACCAACAGGAAAAAACAGGCAAGCTGGAGCATGGATGCTAAGCTTCTTCCAAGCAACTAAAACTTTAACTCTAATGTAATACTATTGAGAAGGTCCATGTGGTGCTGTACAAAAACTATCATTACGTGAAGTTTTATAGTTGTAAGTGCCTGGGCTTTCTTTTATGCCAAGAAATACCTACTCTTAATAACAATCATTGCATGAATGAAACCTATACCAACATAACTCATCTCCATCTCAGTAGCTGCATGCTTTATGGGAAGCTTTGATTTCATACACACATCCACGTAAATCTTATGTATATATCAATATATCTATGAATATATGAAATCCATATTCATATATACAAATCTTTTTCCCTTTCCCCCCCCACTCAGAATCAAAGCTGTATACACTAGAACAGCACACACCCAGAGACAGTTCTGTAAGGGTTTTAAAGAAGGAAGAATTATCTTGACCTCTAAAAAGGGAGCAACAAAGAAGTCACATGAGATTTTGAACAATATCAACTCTGAGGATCCTAAGAGGATAACTATAATGTTATTTCTCTAAGTGGGAAGGGAAGATTAGAAGTGAGTCGAGATTGACATAACAAAGGCCTCAAAAGAACAATCATTTCAGAAGCAAGAAGGTACATGGGGGATTTTGGAGGTAATCTAAAAAGTAACGTTCCCCAGCTGTGATTCCCATCACATTAGCTCATGGAATATCTTTTTATTTCTAGTGTCTCTTCACAACAGATAGCCCGGAGAGCTCAGCTCTTTAGAAAACAGAACTGAAGAGCACTCTACTAGGGGTCCTCCTGAGCAGCCAGTGAATGACACAGCCAACCTAAAGCACACATTCACAGCACAATTGATGCTTCCAGACAACAGGAGCTGCACTAAATTTCACCTTCCATTTAATGTATCATTAGTTGGCAGTGTGTTATTACTACCTCTCACTTTCCACAGCATAACATTTCCAACCTGAAAGATGGGCTCGTATTTATTTAAAAAGTACTTGTGGCGAAGGCTCACAGGAAAAAGTTTATAATATGCCTTAAAAAGTGTGATATTGCTTCCTCTGAGCACTGAATTAATAAGGCCAGTTCTCCTTTTAAACATTTATACTGCTAGTTTCCTACTTCAAATGAATTAGTGAAACCAGTGAATATCTTAGATAGTGAAATTAATTTCACTATCTAAATTCTTGTTTCCATAGGTATGAGAGAAAAATGCATTAAACAGCCACACCATTCAGCATTTCCACCTTCACACTGACCATAAATACATAGAATAGAAAGAGCAAGGATAATGTGTTACTTGTGAAGAATCTCTTTATGTAGCTCTGGTTCAAGGAAGGATTTCCTTCATTCATTCTATTTTTAAAATCTGTGAAACAGGGCTGAAGTTTCAGCTAATCTCATTTGTTTCAGATGTCAGTTCGGAAAGAAGAGGAAAGATTTGCTTTCAACTTTGAGCGGCTTAGCTTGCAGGTCTTTCTGCAAGAGAGGCCAGTCCATTATTCAGATCCATCCAGTCACAATGAAGTGCCCAAATCTCCCTCAGTGGGCCAATGAAACCCAAGAAATTCATTATATAATCATACTGGTAAATTCTTGAAGGGAGAATGTGAGCACGCACAACTACAGCACATCATGATTCCCTCTCCAAGTCAGTTACAAAATCCCATGGAGATTTTCGCCACCTGACTAAAGGCAGTTTGTCTTTAGACAGTTAGATGATAAATTAATGCTTTGACATTGCATACCATGCAAATTTCAAATAAATAATAAAATCAGTTATATCTGAATAGTAACAGAACAATTACTGACCACAAACATCACACACTTGGGAACACAAGCTACATGAAATACAGGGTGTAGCATGAAGCATTTAATTTTATTGCAAAACAGTACTTAGATTTCAGGAATAAGAGCATCAAAACATTCCTCAAATGACATAAAAATTCCCCTTGATTGTGATTTTCAAGCATATATAGTAAGAATTAAACACTTAAATATTTCTATTACCACAGTGCATAACAAATTAAACCACGAACCGAGCCTACTTCATTAGGTGTAGCAAAAACAAAGACAGCTCCTGAGATAATTACCTAAACTACTTGTTTTACTGTGAGCATTCAGCCATTAACACTGAAACTGCGTTGTCTCAGCCTGAGGGAAAGATGTCATATAGTTAAGATGCACATTTTCTGTTGTGCAATGCCCTGTTTGGATTGCTTGTTTCTCTATGATCTTCATGAACTGTGTCAAGTTGTCTTTCAGCACACAGTGTGCAATTCTCCACATTCCAGCTGTTTCAAGTGGCTGCAGCCACAGCCAGACCCCTTGCCTCCCTAGTAGCATGCATGTGAACTAGAAAAGATTTGGTCTTAGGCAATGTATTGCAGGCAGACAAAAGCAATGTCTGGAAGTGACTTAAAAATGACCATTCCCACCAGTGAAAGGAATCTGTACCAACTACACTTTCATACTCCAGCTTTTAAGACCCTCCAAAAACAACCAGAAATGCTTTCCATCATCCTAAGCCAGTCAAACTATTAACACCCATCTTTAATTGACAATGGGAAAAGCCAAACCAAACCTATTTAAAAAAATGACATCAAGAGTGGACTATTACAAGAAAGTTACCCAGGGTATATCACAGCATCCCTGAGATCTCCCTCACGGCACTGTGACCTGACTCTCAAGCACAGCCATCTGCATGGGCCAACTGCAGATGTCGTGCCATCTCTATGTCCAGCCATCCTCTGCTGATCTCTATTTCCCCTTGAGGACAACCCCTGGCTAAACAATTACAAATAATGTTGTTAACATGAAAGTCATTCATGCCTCCTGATAGCACCTTAAGTTAATCGGCAGAGGGAGAAAGATCAGCCCAGGACACCATGCATTTGATTCCTTTTCCAATAAAAAAATAAAAAATAATAAATAATTTAAAAAAATAAAAATAAAAAAATAGGGAAGCCCTTCTTTCAGCAGCCATCCAATTAGGACTTTTATTTTTGGCCTTAGAAAGGTAAAAAGCTGAGATTATTTCCCAAAAACTAGAATACAATTTCTCAGCGAGGTCTCCTCAGTTCAGTTCCATTATTCTGACTATTTTTACTTTCTCCCCAGAAATAAGAGTGCAGCAGAGTAACTCTAAAAAGCAAAATACTGATTATGACCACCATTCACAATGATTAACTGTCAGGAGAACACGTAAAGAATTAGTTCCGCAAACACATGAAAAACACACATTTAAGTCAAATATTCTGAGTATTTACAACCCCCTAAAATCATCCCAAGGGCAAAATTACTTCACAATATTAATTAGTGAAAAATCCCAGAGAACCAATTTTTAAGCAAGAATTATAAAGCACACTTTCCCCTCTGCTATAAGTAGCAGCTGTCCTGTTTATCTTTCAGGCTTTTTACTCCACACTGTTACTGTTTATATACAAACTTTGACAGAAGTAGCAGGAAAAAAAAGAAAAAGAAAGCCTATGTCCTTCGACACCTTAAGATAACCATCAGAAAATAACCTTTAAAAGGAAACATATAACTTATCATTTTGAGCTTATCCCCATAAATACTGTTGGCTAATTCCATTCACTCCAGAGAAAGCCAGGATACCCTCTGAGAAAATCACAGATTAGCCTATGCTTGATCAAAGATATTCTTTGAACTTTTAAGGACACATCTCACTCCTACAGAGACTTCTCCACCACCATCTCCCACACACACCACCTCTGTAAGGCTCTATAGCCTGGCAAATAAGATGCAAAATAATGTACAGACAGCAGCCACTTGGCCAAGTGATAGCACACGAAATAGTGCGCAGAGTAACTAGGAAAATGGTCTAATGGTTATACTGCTGCAGTGCAGTTTTCACACCCAGCCCCAGAGTTCTGCAAAACACTCTTCTGGTGGTGGGGCCATTAAGGCTGGTGGCATTTCCTCAAAATTATGGTTATATATATATAAATGAATTTATTGTATATATATATATATATATATGAACAAACTAACAAGATCCAGCAATATTCAGATATTTGTGGTATCAGATCAAAAGTGATGCAAATAAGGGTAACACTACATTCCTAAGTTTTCAACCGCTTGTAATGATACACCGCAATTCTCTCCCCTTGCAGTGGCTTCAGCACTAACTCCTGCCATACTCTTCTCCTGCAGAAGACATTCAAAAACCAATTTGAATGAAATTTAATCAGTTAAGTCTCATTAACTCCTTCTAAATAAATGAAGTTAGATTAATTCAAGCCATGTAGTTCACACAAGCCGTAAACTTATTTCCCCTCCACCCTGCCTCTTTCTGGGTTACCTTTCTAATGGTTTAGCTGACCTGTGCAGTGCAGTCACATCTATGCTAGAGCTGTGAGAATGGAAGAATGAAGGAAGATGGAGTATTGAAGAAGTAATTACACAGGGCTCTTAAAATACTTCCATAAGAATTTGCTGCTTTCTAGTAATAAAAAACACATAGATCTTTTTCCCAGGAAATAGGAAATATATAGGAAACAATAGATAACAACCTCTCTGGTATCACTTACAGGTAAATCCTGCAAAATCCACAAATAAGAAGGGAAGCAACCGATGCAATGCTGACACACATAAGATTAAAAAAAGAAGAAACACAAACTTTATAAAAAAGCAAGCAGCAGTGGCTTTGAAAGCAGAAAGTTAAAACTGCACAAGCCAAAGTATCTTGTTTGTTGTTTTTCAGTAGGTCATCTTCAAAGCTGGATAATTTTTTACTTACTTTCAAAGCGCACAACTGCAGCATTTCCAAGTCTCCATTACATCACAGGCTCTTGTTTTGACACAAGCTTCAACACAATAGCACTCGGGACTCTGGGTATAAAAAAGTAAAATCTTTTTAGAAAGATGAGAATACTAGCATTACCTTTCAATTACATAACAGTGAGAAAGATTACAGGCAGAATCATAAAGTAATAAATTTTCCAAGTGGACCAGAGAAGTTTTCTAACAGGAAAAAGAAAAATCACTACCTAGGACTACATGACTGCCACCAAGGTTTCTCATGAGAAAAAAAAAAAACTAAGCCTTCTTTGTTTGCTTGTAGCAAACAATCCATTTTTAAAAAGCTAGTTTGCTAAGACGTTACCCCAACACATCACTGGTGACCAAGCTGTAGCCTGCCGTGTTTATCAACAACTGATGCACACCAAGCATGCTTTCTCCTACCGCTGTGTCAAATATATTGCTTATGCTGAATGTTATGAAGGGGAAAAGGACAAACATTACAAAGCTTAACAAAGTTGCATCTGCCTTAAGGCTGTGAGCAATTTTCATGTGATACTGTATTCTCTGTCCATCCTCTTATTGCTGCTTAGCCTGGAGTTATCCCATTAGAAATCAATTGATACCTGCTTTTAGCACAGATTAACATCACCTAGATTTGAGCAAGAATGACTGCTAATTAATGAAACTCAATACTTAAGGTATGGCATTCAAGGAAAGAAAGAGCACGGGGAATGGATGGTGATAAACTAGAATGGTTGTTAGATAATGATAGAATGGTTGGTGATAAACTTCTAATTATCCCTTGGCCACCAGCCTCTAAACTTTGGCATCACTGAAACTGTACAATGACTTGAAATATGAGTTGGTAATTACCATTGGTCTCTGCATACAACAATTCCAACACATCCGCCAAATCTTTCATCAGAAATGGATGTCTTTCATTTTCCGTAATTACTATAAACATTACCCTGCCACTGACCAAAATTTCCTTACTATAGAAAACCCTGTATATTTTCACAACAGAGCGTTCTCTGCTTTTCTATTCTCCCACACAGAGACCAAGCTCATTACATTTAAAAGTACTGATTGTTAAGAAAAAGCAGTCAATGTTCTACTGCATCAAAGAATAAATTTTATATGAGTTAAAATGTGAACCTACCCTGAAACTGAAATCTTTTTTCACCTACATTTCAAAGAAGCGTACAACCCTTTCTCAATCTGTTAAACATGCTAGCACTAAGGACTGTAACACAGCAGAAACAGCAGGTCTCAGAACCCTATTACTTGCAAAAATGGACAGGTTTTAAGGAAGGCTTGGAGCTCATTCAAGGGCAAAAACTGCTGCAGCTGCCACATTGTCACAATCCAAAACAAAATGATCGTGAACACTGAGCTCCCTTCAGAGCAGTTCATGCCATACCTTCACATTTCTGGCTCACCTCCCCTTTCATCTTACTATCCCTCTTTGTAATATTTGCCACTTATTTTCTGCAGTTACTTGAAAATTCTTGCTTTCCCACCCAGATTCTCCATACCAAGTGAAATATTTATTCCACATTCGACATTTTGGAATTTATGTACATCACACAAGTGGAAAGGCGCCTTATTTTGCACAGTACAAAACTCTGCAGAAGCATCGCCAGATACATAAAATGGAGCTGTATCCTCTAAAAAGAGTACACCGGTATTGCTTCCAGTTTAACCTTTTTTGCATGATAAATTAACTTTTAAGCAACTTTGAGTCTGATTAACAGTCAAAAGAGGAAGTGTGGGCAAACCTAAAAGGCCCGAAACAAAATCTATTTTCATATATGTACATAAAATCAATCCTCTAATTCAGATACTTTTTTAGAAAACAAATCATATGGCCAAAATACAATCTACAACTGTCTACTGTCTACATCTATAGATTACAGGGTGTCAGCTCTTACCCAAATTCCCTCTGCCAACCTGTCTGTTAAAATGTGCTTCATTAGTGACAATACCAGAAGGCACTTCACTACAGACAAAGCATATTTTCATGTATTCAGGAAAACATTTGGGGGTGGTTACGTTCATTTCTAAAAGAAGTTGATCTGCTTAATTTCCTCACCCTCTAATTAGTAATATCAGTAATATCACCCACTAGTTGTAATATGAGCTTTCACACTGTGTTTCTCAAAAACAAAGACAAATTTTTAGTGGAAGCAAGAATTTATTGTTTGGTGGCACCAAGTCAGAATTCAGAAGATTGTAAGAACAAGACCCTCTGGGGAATAAGGTAGTGTTTCTACCAAAGCAACCTGTTTTCCCTCTCAAACTGCACTGACGATGGAACCACCAGAGAGGAAAGCCTACTGCTGGTCACAAACCTCACACAAGTAAGCGCCCATAAAAATGAGTGTCCCCAGTTATTTTTGCAGCATTACAACTAACAAAGAACATGAAACAACATGAAACAACATGAGCACGCACGTTAAATGCTCGTTGGCCGCCTCCATCCAGCTGGCAAACCAAGTATGATTTCTCTGACAAGCCTAGGAAAGCACTGCTACGCTCTATCTTAAGTGAGTAAATTTCTAACTTTCCACTGGCTTCTGCTACCAGCATGCTATTTGTGCCTCCTGGGATCCCGGTTTATAAATCAAACGATTGGCAATAAAAGTTATACTGGGGAGAACAGAAGCAACAAGACTGGAGTGCGCACAGGCCGCCTGCCTGCCCTCATAGAAACAGGCCTGTGAGCCCTGCAGAGCACCACATCTGAATGAAGCTGTAGGAGAAAACACAACTGGTTCCTCTGCAGAGCTGTAAGCAGGACATCCAGAAGAATCTCATGTTTGGACAACACTTAACTAACTGCACCCCTGCACAAGAAGCTGCCAGGCTCTCAAGTGGCCCTTCCACCACAGCCCACCTCCTCCCAAACCCCAGCTCAGCTTAGCCCAGCTGCAAAAGGAGCCCCTGGAACAAACGCTTCTGTCACAGAAACCTGGGCTCACATTACAGCCTACCGCAACCTTGTGACTAAAAATTTCCAGCCAAGAGGTTACCATGCAAAATGAAGAGCAAAAAAATGGGGGGGTGGGGGGACAGGGGGGAAATCAGTTTCTGAGGTTCAAAACCATCACCCACTCAATCTCAAACTCAGAGGAAAAGTGAGTGGCTCCGATTTTGGTAAAAGCAGAACAGCACTAATCATTCAAGTATCATACAACTAAACTAGCCAAAACAGCAGATAGATGTCCGACACTTTTTCTTCCCTCACTCCCTCTTTTTTCTTTTTCTTTTTTTTTGGGGGGGGGAGCGGGGGGGGGAGACTAGGGGAAGTGGCAGAGAAAAATTGTGTTTAAATGTAACGACAGTGTTTGAAGAGGAACAAAGCCTGAAGTTTTCACAATGCTGCAAGAATTACACTGCCAGTCTGCCTCCTCCTACCCACTATTATTATGTGTGATATAATCACATACTGCATAGTCGTTAATCAAAAGCATCTCAAAGCTTTTCATAAACATCTAGTTAGGCCTTATAAAAGAAACAGTCACTTCGATCTCTGCAAACAAAGGAGTCTGCAGAGAGGGACCTGATCCAGACAGTGCTCCTGTCTTAAGTAGAACCCCAGTGTCTGTGTCCCAGTGCAGTGCACTCACCTGGATGCTCCTGGTCTCTGTCAGAGCTCTACAGACATTTACTACACAAATACAGTGTTAGGTGCAGTTACACCACTTTGTTTAGAAGACCAATCTGGCTGTGGAGAAACTGCTCTTAAAACGAGCTGCAGGGCTTTCTTTGTACTAGGACCAAAGCACAATACACAAAGCGCTTTAATTACATGTGGAGAGCGGTGCTGAAAAGCAGTCCAGCTAAAACAAGCTCTTGAGCCCAGGAATACGCAAGATTTGTAGGAGCTGTAAGTGCTGAAATGGATATTAACTTCATTTTAAAGAGAAGATTTCCTCATCCTTCCCTTCCCTGAAAGCATGAAGGAATGAAAATAACGCCTCTAAAAACATAAAGCCAAGCAGGCTTCAATTCAGCAACACTCTGATGAATATTTATCAATTAACACTACATAAAATGAATAACTCTAAATATCAAATCCATCCCTGAATGTGAAAACATCAGGAAACAGAAGTCTCTTGAAAAAAAGTCTTGAAAACTGGGCACTTTGCAGCCTTCCCAAGAAGAGCTATTGCCACCTCTGCATACAGCAAGATTACCTGACCCGTGTTGCTGTTGTGTCCTACAGAGCTAGAGGAGGAACTTAAAGGAGAATCTATTTGAGGCAGGAAAATAAGGAGAAAAAAAAAAAACCAAATCTTGCCATGCAAATTCAGAGCTCAGGCAAGACCTGTTTTGAACATGCTTAGTTCCCAAAGCACCCCCTCACAACCAAGGATCTCACAAGTGAGACTGAACTTTCTCAGGGCAAAAATCAGCCAGATAGGAAGTAAGGCAGCTCCTTAGATACTAACACTCACATTCCCCTTTGCAGCTAAAACTGTGAAGATGGGGAGGGGAAACTGCCTGGCAGCAGGATCAGCAGAGGGCCACATCCCGTGACACCTTCAGTGTCTTGATACGGTGCTTTTGTCTGAGGGTCTGAAAAATACTGCAGTGGTATGCACCAACAGGTACAGACATACTTCTCACCTGCACAAACACCTAAGGTGAAAAAACTGTAGCACAGCGCTAATGAAAGTATCCAGCATGGTAAACCACTTCACATCATCCCTTCTATCTCCATAAAAATTCCTCAGGAGAGGCAGCAAGTAGTCTCTAATAAAGCTTTCTACAGACGAACTCCCCTTTTTATAATGTTTTATACTTTTAAGAACAACCACATACCTAGCAGTAATTTACCAGATATTAAACTTAAAATTAAAAGGCAACACCCTTTTATTTATGGTGACCTGACAAAGAGGGTGAGCCCATTAATAAAACTTCAAGAACATAGAACAAACATTACAACATTTGTTATACCATTGTCCAAGTCTGAGCTATTAAATGTTAGCACTGCAGCTGAAGATGCAGTATATCCACAGAGAGCTTAAAAATATTTCAGTTAATCAAAATGTGGCTAGAATATGAGAAGTACCCAAGAAAACAAGAAAAGTTTGTGAACAAGAGCATCTCAGAACAAGTTTAATATACTCATCTCATACGTTACTGCTCCTTACCAGTGCAGAGGGCAGATCACCCTGGACATAGCCTCATCTGCCCCACACCATCCAAAAGTCACTTTAGTGTTTGTGGATGTATAACATGCTACAGCTCTACTTCCTAAACTGAAACAAATCCATGAATTCCTAAAGCATTAGTGCACGCAAAGCCAGGGTCGGACCACATTTCACTGCTGGTGCTTTTGCAAAGAGGATAGAATACATCATATTCAATAAACCAATCACGAACATCTGCATGATCTTCGCAGCAGCGCTTATGTCCACACCCTGGAAAATTACTTTTATCACATTTATCTAGAAACCATCCCTGTTCTTTTCTATTTCACAGCCTGATAGTATGCTATTCTACACCAGCTACAAGATTCAGTTATCCAATGGGCTGAGCAAACAAACTTCAGCAGTTTCAGAAATGCAGTTCTGGAGAAAGAGAAAAAAAATTAAGTGAAATTACTCATTCATAATTAATTCATCATTTCCATGAACACGTACTAACATTTTTCTGCATATGCCTACTTCTTCCAATGCAGAAACTCAGCTTTCATGTAAGATACATTGGTACCCCTTTCCCAGCACTCATGCTTTACTCTCCTCCCACCACGGATCACAACATTTCACATTAACCACTCACTTCCAAGTGCAGGACAGAGAACTACCGTAAGACCTGGGCAGTCTTTCATTCTGATTTTCCAAATCAGAACCCTCAAGTACCTAAAAGAAACCCTACTGAAGAGCCTGATCATCCAACTTCTTTGTTTTGAAGTATAAACAGGAAGGCGGGAGGCTGCTCAGCCATTGCTGTTGTAATCCCCTGAACCTCCCTGAGCCCCACACACATGCTTGCAGCTTTTCAACCACCCTATGTATGTCCTTCTCCCTGCAGCCACCACTTGCCCACTCAGAATACCCTGCCATTTGGATATGTTACTCGTTTTGGAGTATTTACTGACTTCACTTCACACCTGCTTCTAGTTTTAGTCCAGTTCTCATTTCAAGCCATCTCTATGAGGAGCAGTCTGATAACTCGCTGACCATCAAATCATTTATGTGCTGTACATGCGTAAGCATATAAAACGCAGTGGCATTCACAAAAATTACAAGACAGTACAGCAATCTACAAACACAAACACAGGACATCCTTTCCATAAGGAAGCTTGTGAACAAACAACTTACACAATGCATTTTATAAAAAGCAGTGTTTGGCGTTTAGTGAATGCGTAACATGGTCATCTTTTATGGAGTTAAAACAAGGAAAACAAAATATCATGCAGGAATATAAAGACACTAAAGAACCCAATCTGCAGAAAAAGCTGACTGCCTCTCAAAAGAGATACGGTATTGATACAACTCTTTCATGCATCATCTTGAAGAAATTCACTCACAAATACAGAATGAATCATAGATCCCTTTTGTGCTGATACTCTGCAGTCAGTGCAAAATGAGAACCAAATTTTTTACTTCTTTTATTTTAACTGCACAAGCCTTACCAGTCAATACATGCTTTTGTATCTTATAATTTTATTAAATTCTAAAGAAATACATCAACTTATCATAGTCCTCTACTTCCTGGAAATAATGATCAGGCACAGAAAGGAAGCTAATGCAACAAAACTGCAGATAACAGTGCAGATTATTTTTTTTAAGGAGAAAAGGGGAGGAAGGAAGGAAGGAAGGGAGCTATTTACAGTTTAGAAGCTTTTCTACAAAGATTTCAGAACAATTAAATTAATTAGGCTTGATTCTCACATAGCTATATTACAGAGATACTCAAAAGTGACATTCTCTTATACCATAAGCAGTAAAATACTGAAAATTCACTTCATTAGGACCATCTAACGTTGCATTTGTTGCCAAAAGATATCGTCTTTTAGCCACAAGATCTCAATCCTGTTCTGTCAACACCAGTACACAGCAAGTGGCCAAGGTGAATCACTGTACTGTTTGGCTGAAAAAGCAGCAAAAAAAAACCCCAAAAGACTATGAAGTCAAAGAAAATGTCTGTGCAGATCCTTTAGCTGATGTGCTTCTCTGTCTTGGAAGCATATCTTTTAATAGCATTGCCAAGAAGGCATGCAGAGTAATTCAGCAGCAAGAAGCCACACAGCAGCAGCACAGTGTTGGATTGCATCCACCATGCAGCCTCCCCTCATCAATGGGATCCGCTTTTATCTCTGGCTGAAACCCCAGCAAAACTACACAGGGCATCCACTGAACTGCACGCACTGCCTCAGCTGCCTGCTGAACACTAAGTGCATTTGGAGAAGGCTGGAACATATTGGCTCCATAACCTTCCACCTTCCACAGAGACTGAAATTTCATCCTCAATACAGGTTTTAAGCTTCATTTTAGGACATGCTGCCAAATTTTAGCTAAATTATTTTTGTGATCATGGTTTCAAAATAACACACTTTTTCACTTGGGAAATGAGAATTTGTAGTAGAAAGCTATGTGCTAGGAAATAAATTATTTAATAAAAACATTACAGCCTCAGATCCTGCAAATCCTATTGCATTAGTGCAGCAACTTGGGCAATCCGCCCTTCCCTCCATCTCTTGTGCTCACAAACTGTGAGTGCCTTGCACAGCTACCACAGAACTCTGGGTGAAGAATACAAGAATTTGGGTATTACTCTCTCAGGAGGCAGTAGTTCAGGCACTGAATTGCAAAGCACCTGGTAACTTCAAGACTCCACTTAAAGACAATAGCCAAAATACTTTCCATCAACTCACCAGACAATATTCACTTCCAAACTTCCCTCCTTATTCTACACATCCTTTTTTTTTTTCCCCCCTGAAACGTGAGGGTGACCTTGTCTTTCTAAAGTGTTTTGAAAAAGGCTGAAGTGCCTAAATGTCAAACAACATCAAACAATCTCTTGCTTTTTATAATATTTCAGCATCTCTACACTGAGAGACTAATGTACTTATTACTACTCATTTTTTTTCAGTGCTAAATAACAGGCTCAGTATTATTATCTCCCCTCTACTTTTTGTGGCTAAATCCTGGCATCGAAACTGCACTCCAACGCAGGCATCCATGCCGCCAGCCCGCATATACTTTTTGGCAGCCTTCAAAGCCATCAGTGCTCCTTACAAGACAGCTCTGTGCTGTGCAGTGACTGACACCAGGGAAATATTGCCCCAAACTGAAGCCTAGGACTGAAAATGTCTGCAAGAATCAGAACCCATCATCTGGAAATTCATTTCATTTGATGAGTAAGCAAAGCCTTCAAAGGTCTTCTAACTCAACAAATTTACACAGCTTATAAGGCCTCACACTTCAGTTTTAACTGGAAAAAAAACTGAAGAGTAGAGAAGATACTAAGACCATTCATGGAGAATACATGCAGAAGTAGACTGAAAATTCCAGTCCAATATATTTGTCTCACATTCCTTCAAGTAACTACTGCTTTCAGAGCTCTGTCTACCCTCTGACATTGGAAACAGATGAGGAATTGTTTCTTGGGCAGAGATTGGTTCACAAAGAACTAGAAAACAGAACAGCAGCAGAAGTCTGAGCTTTAACTTTTTACCTATTTTCCTAATAAGCACATAGCAAGTGTTTCAAGTTTTATCAGCTCAGTTCGTCGTCTGCAGAGTAACAGAATTCTGGTAGGAGCAGAGCAGGGGTCAGTCATACAAACCAAAGCATCGCAGAGACACCACAGCATCTCTGGTCCCCTCCTTCCTCAAAAGCTGACCCCCTGAAATCTGGAACGTACCATAAGAATGTGAATCAAGATCTTCAGTTCCAGATCTTCTACAGCAACTCTACACACCAAAATAAAAAAAAAATTCTGTGGCAAGCTGCAGGGCTGTGTCCCACTCATGTGCTTCCCTGAAGAGAGAAGGTGGGCAGCTGAAAGCAAAGGCAAAAAGTAAAAGCTCCAAGCACTTACTCATGGTCATTGCAAGCTGTTTGTCACACTAAAACAGAAGGTGAGAGCCCATTACAGTTTAGCAACAGCTCCAGATTGAGGAGATCCATGTGAGGTCACAAAATAGCATGCATTTCTGCCAATCAATCCCAGAACATCTCCCACTCATCCTGTTACTTGGCCCTGTGCTTAGCACAGCAGTGAACTGAGCCATCCTGAACAGCTCCTGTTTACTCAGTCTCATGGCATTAGGAGAAAAGGAGCAGCAACATGTGCTGCTCAGTCCCCATAACCCTCTTGGGAGAACTTTAGCATCACATTTGGCCCCAAAGGCTAATGAAGGCAGTCCACTGGCACCCATGTAAAAGTTTTCCCTTCCCGCAAACACACTCACCTACTGCTCAATATACATGCAGCACCCTTTGTGAACTCAACAATTTCTTCCACAAATCCTGCTGTAGGAACAAGAGGACCAAAAAGGTGACAAGAGATCAGTTTTAGTTCTGTTATTATCAGAAAACAGGGATTTTGTTTGTTTTTAATCATAAGCAGAAATTCAACAGCGCAATGGGAATTGCTTAGAGGCAGGCTATCAGCCTCTGGAAAGGAAGAATGGGGCTTTACAAGACATATAAATGACCTGGATGAGTCCTGTACATGTAAACTGTACAAAAGGTGCATCCATTCTGTTGTGTTTCCCACCCTCTTCCTCTTCCCCCCACAGCTTAATGAGACCACCATTATATTATGCACAGGTGCTATCACAGCGTTCTTTTTCTGCAATCCAGCATTCTACTTCTGCATTATATTAGGGAAAAAAGGTACTGAAAACTCAATTTTGCAACAATAAAGCAGGATATAAGACATTAACCAAAGTCAATGCACAACTGTAAATATATATCACTGCACCAACTCATTCAGCTGTTTGCATACTTCAGTCTAAAAGATGTTTGAAAACTTCCTCTCACAAACCACATTTTTGGTGAAGCTGTCACTTGTAGCCTTTCTAAAGTTTCAAATAAATTCATCAATCCCAGAAAAGCAAAATCTGAAATAAAATATAAATAAATCAGAATTCCTATTGTCAGTACTGATCTCAACCTACTCTTTCACCAACTTCAGATAACAGAAATAATCTTTGGTACAATGTATCACCATTCTAAAGTTCATGGTTAAGAAAGTTTCCCTTTCAAATCCACCTGATAATGGAATCTTTCCAGAAATTAAAAGGTATCTGAGAATACTACACTGCTTTTCTTAAGTCAGGAGTCTTTAGCACATAGATAAGACTCCCAAATATTTAACAGAGCACTTCCTGATTATCTCTGGAAAATAGTCATGTATATTTAGCAGGCTTTGATTCCCAAGATTCTCACACGTTTATTCTTTTTATATAACAGAACCACTTCAAAAATTTACAGCATTTGCTTCACCAAACTGCCAATTTCAGAACCTTACAAGCTATCCCTAAAATTTAACATGTACTTCTAGAAAATAACAATCCTCTGACAGCTTCCAAATGTATGATACTTGATATTTCAATCTCACAAATCACCAACCACAACTTGCAGAAGTCCCCCGCGCACATTTTACTTAAGTTAAAATTAGAGTTTCAACTGCCACGGTCAACCTTGTGAGGATCAACGTCATTCCGTGTTATAACACTGCATGCATATTGTGTTTATTTTCCTGATTAAGTCTGCTAATCTGAGGCATCCTTAAATTCAAATTATTGTTATTACCAAATTCAATTAACACCTTCCTCATCTGCAAAGATCGTACTAAAATTTCCTTACTAACTCACAAAGTTTCATATGCAACAACAACAAAAAATTCACCCTGAACACAGTTTCAAAATCCAAACCGTATTATTATTACACCTCATTACACGCAGTAACACAGTGTACCAAGATAATCCTGCCTCTCTGGTTTTAAAACTCTGTAGAAACGTAATGGAAGTGTAATTAGCTACTTACATTAACCTAATTACAACAAAGCACTACATGTAAGTTGCTTTGTTTTTTTAAATCAGGAAAGAGCCACTATACAACTACAGTTCTAATTATTTTCAATGTAGGTTAGTCCTATCAAACTCTCTGGACTTCCTCCCCAGCCTCAACAAGAAAGAACTGCAGAACATAGTGCTGCTCTACACAAAAAGGGCAGGTGGCATGCTGAAACACAACAAATGGGCCTTGATTCAAAATCTATTCTTCCTCCAAGCAACTTCCATGTTAAAGCAGTTAATTCACTGATTTTCAATCCCTTACTGTCAGCCCACAGTTTATTATTAACACACTACAAATACGTCCATATGCTGTTTACTGGTCCATAATTATGTTTAGGAGCACATCATGAGAGAACACCTGTGTATTTTCTCCATCAAGAATTCTTCTAACTCTAATTCTCTCCTAACTCTTCTAATTCTCTTCTAACTCTTATTCACCCTAGAGTGCTGAGGGAACTGGCGGAGGTGATAGCCAAGCCGCTTTCCATCATCTATCAGCGCTCCTAACAAGGAGTTACAAGGAGTAACTGGTGAGGTCCCACAAGACTGGAGGCTTGCTAATGTGACTCCCATTTACAAGAAAGGTTGTAAGGAGGATCTGGGGAACTACAGGCCTGTTAGCCTGACCTCGGTGCCAGGGAAGGTTATGGAGCAGATTGTCTTGAGGGAGATCATGCAGCACGTGCAGGACAACTGGGGGATCAGGCCCAGCCAGCATGGGTTCACGAAGGGCAGGCCCTGTTTGACCAACCTGATCTCCTTCTACGATCCAGTGACCCATCTGGTGGATGAGGGAAAGGCTGTTGATGTGGTCTACCTAGACTTCAGCAAAGCCTTTGACACTGTCTCCCACAGTATTCTCCTGTAGAAGCTGGCAGCCCGTGGCTTGGACGGGTACACTCTTGGCTGGGTAAGGAGCTGGCTGGAGGGCTGGGCTCAGAGAGTGGTGGTGAATGGAGTTAAATCCAGCTGGCGACCGGTCACGAGTGGTGTTCCCCAGGGGTCGGTGCTGGGGCCTGTCCTCTTCAATATCTTTATTGATGACCTGGATGAGGGCATTGAGTGCACCCTCAGGAAGTTTGCAGATGACACCAAATTGGCTGGGAGTGTGGATCTGCCTGGGGGTAGCGAGGCCCTACAGAGGGATCTGGACAGGCTGGAGAGCTGGGCTGAAGCCAATGGGATAAAGTTCAACAAGACCAAATGCCGGGTCCTGCACTTCAGCTACAACAACCCCAGGCAGCACTACAGGCTTGGGGCAGACTGGCTGGAAGACTGTGTAGAGGAGATGGACCTGGGGGTATTGATTGATGCTCGGCTGAACGTGAGCCAACAGTATGCCCAGATGGCCAAGAAGGCCAAGGGCATCCTGGCGTGCATCAGAAACAGTGTTACCAGCAGGAGCAGAGAGGTGATTGTCCCCCTGTACTCAGCACTGATGAGGCAGCACCTCAAGTACTGCATCCAGTTTTGGGCCCCTCACTGCAAGAAAGACATTGAGGCCCTGGAACGTGTTCAAAGAAGGGCAACAAAGCTGGTGAGGGGTCTGGAGCACAGACCATATGAGGAGAGGCTGAAGGAGCTGGGAATGTTCAGCCTGGAGAAGAGGACACTCAGGGGAGACCTGATTGCTCTCTATAACTTCCTGAAGGGAGGTTGTAGTGAGCTGGGGGTCAGCCTCTTCTCTCCTGTCATTAGTGATAGGACTAGAGGCGATGGTTTCAAGCTGCAGCAGGGGAGATTCAGGCTGGACATTAGGAAATATTACTTCTCAGAAAGGGTGGTCAGGCACTGGAATGGGCTGCCCAGGGAGGTGGTGGAGTCAGCGACCCTGGTGGTGTTCAAGGAACGATTGGATGTTGTGTTGAGGGACATGGTTGTGAACGGTTGGACTGGATGATCTTGTAGGTCTTTTCCAACCTTGGTATGGAAATGATAGGCCATATGATTCTATGATTCTAAAAGCACCCAGAAACAAGACTGCTTTGATAGGAAGCAATGCAGTCATTGACCAAATTAAACAAAACAAAACAAAAAAAACCCATTACCTTTGGTATTAAAAAGCAATAAATGCCCTTGTCATTCCAACAATTTAGGCCCAAAAACAGGTCAGAAAAGAGGATTTTCTCTGTATGGATGCCACTGTGAAACTTCGGTGGATTTGCTTGGTTTATCTTGCAGTCGTAACATTTTTTTCTGCAGTACTAAAGAACAGACTTATCTTAGAAGTAAGGACCACAAAGCTTCATACTGTATTTGCAATTACTGTGACAAAGGCAAAATGAACTTACGAAGAACATTATCATCTTTGAAACACTAATTACATTAGGATTATCAGGTAATTTTTCAGCATATCATTCGAGAATTAGCAGACAGCACAGGAGACGCTATCAGAAACAACTTCATTCATGCACTGCTTCACAAGTATTCTAGTTGGCATTTAAAACCCCAGAGCTCAGCCAGAGATTGCTTTTTAATGTATTCTAGAAGTCTCAGAGAAATACTTCCACAGGCAAACAGACTAGAGTAATTCTGATCATTCCTCCTCTTGCACGCTTCACCTTCCCTGCATTTGCAGATTTTATTCAGCAGCTGGAAGCATTCAAACAAAGGAACCTGTTAGGTAAAGTTGAGTTTTACAGTATTTATTCCTTTAAAAGGCTTCATTAAACCAGCTTATTACCCAGTAACCATGAGGAACTGTTTACACTACATTAAAAATGCACCTTCATAGGTGTAGCAAACCCAAGGTAGGGTGTGGTTGCTTTGCAATTGGCAGGGAACATGTGTCTTTCAAATATTTCCAGTTCTACTGTGCTGCAGCTCGGGTTGAAGGCAGCATAATGCAAACAGGTTAAAACGCATTCAGAGTTATCTCATGCCATTGCCACAACTTCAAGGTGTGCCTTTTGGCTCTGCTTGAAGATATCCTTTATTATTCACCTTGTTTCACTTGCCTGTTTAAAGCTTAACAGCACTTCTTTGGAAGAAGGTATACAGCAAAGCACTCAGATTTTCACAGATCTGCACTCGCAATTTGCAAAAGGAGGCGATGAGCGTACAAAAATTATCCAATATACCACATCCAACAACACACATGGAGCTTCAGGAGAAGCTTTCCACAAGACCCCTTATCAAATGGTCTTAAAGAAACCAAATAATCACAGGATAAGAGAGAAAAAATTACTTGCAAATTACAACCCATCAACAAACATGAAGCGAGATATGAGCAGAAGCAAAAAACTTTCTCAAATGGTAAGCAGGGGAGAGAAAAAGAGAGAAGATATACTAAATACTCTAGGGTCCATGCTTGGATCCACACCGGTAAACCTGAAGTAAACTGTCACAATAATGAGGCTTCATTTTTAGCCTTCCAGAAGAGACTTGCTCAGTGAAATAAATCAGCTTCACACCACCAAAAGGCACGGGAAGCAAATTGGGGTATTTTAGAAAGGAAAACAAAATGGAAATAACCACCACATATGACGTACCGCAGCTCTTCTTGATTACTGTTTGTAACTCTATGCATACTGCTCAGGCAGAAAAACTACAGAAAACATGACCAACGATCAGAGATGCGGTACAGCTTTCCTACATCAAAAAGTAACTGGGAACCCAAGACTCTGGAGGGATAAGAAAAAGAACTAAAAGCATAAACAACGTGCAAGTGGAAAATATTATCCATGACATTACATCATAAAAGGATTGGAGAAATCCCAGACAGATAAGCAGTGCTGAAAAACAAATTTAAGAGCATTTTTTTCCCCACAATGCATAATGAATGTGACCACTGAACAACATTGAGGCCCAAAATTATGCTTTGATTCAAGCAGTGGTAACACAAATACACAGAAGATGGACAGTTTTTAATATAACATTTTCAAATCTGTCATCTCCAACTCAGGCAGTGTTGAAGCTAAGAAAACACTTTAAAAAGAACTGCTAATAATACTTACATAAATAATACAAATAACACAATCCTTACTTTTTCTTCTCAAATTGAGAAAAAGGAAAACTATTAGCCACCACTTTAGCACTACCTAAGGCTAAACCTGAACAGTTTCCAAAACTGATACAGAGAGAACAGCTTTCATTAATAAGAAGCAAAACAACTCTCAGATCCTAAAAGAAGTTTCATTCATTTTATGGTAAAACATGTACTGAACACTACCAGAACTTCCCCTTAATTTTCTTCCTTATAATAAATGAAAGGTTTCCAGCCCACCATTTGGGGCAGGGGAAGAGTGAAGTGCCACAACAATGAACAATGTATTGCGTTAAGGAAATCCTATAGAAACTGAAAGAAATCTCTCCACTCCTCTGGCATCATAAGATTCACGTTAGGTTGAACTAGACATGGCCCTCATAAACAAATTGGTTTTTCAAAAAAGCATGGTGCACTGACAGGAACTTAAATTCTTTTTCATGCATCAAGTTTTAAACTGCTCCATGCTTGCATTCAATCCTTATAATCATTTCTTATTTGTAAAGCACATAATTTAAGATTATGCAATTGCACTATGACTGCCCCAAAATATTATGTGCTGAAAGCACCAAAGCATTTACAGACATAGGCTGCCAAGCAGTCATGCCTTCAAAACCGCAACTCAACCACTACTTGAGCTGAACTTGTTCAAACTGGACTGACATACAGATGTAAAGTACTATGTTCATCCTAAATTGCAAAATAAATGGCAGGAAAACAAAAACAACACACCTGTTGGAATGCATTCACAGAAACAATCAGCCCTGCACAGATTGGCAGCAATGGCCATACTATTGTAATATAGTTTTGAAAGATGAGAGAAACAAACGAGAACAGTAGGCTTCACAACAGGAACATGCAGAAAAATCATAAATACATCAAACCACTGATGCTCCTGAGGCTTTTTTCTTCTCAGAATTGCACTCAGAAATGAAAGGAGCAATGCACCCCAGCAGGGGGGTAAAAAAAAAAAAAAAAAAAGAAAGAAAGAAAGAAAGAAAAATGAGTACCAAAGGATCAGTCACATATAGATTTCAAATACAGCCTAAAACATAACTAGATTGTTCTCATCCAGCAGCTGCACTTTGTATAAAGAAATGGTCTGTTTGTCTCAGCTCAGCTTCTACTGTCCAAATCGACCCACAGAAGCCTCAGTCAGCACCCCCATTTGAACACTTAAACCATTTAAAAAAACAGAAGCATTACAGAAGAGTTACTGTAGTTGCAAATTCACTCAGAAGTCAAGACAGCTGCTTCTCTATACCTGCAAAACCTATACTCTGCTTGTTTTACAAATAAAGGCTATACCAGCTTTCAAGTAAGTGACTCCTCATTTACAGCTTGATTCACCCTTCTCCAAAGCACTTACCAGCTTTGCTGGTCTTTAAGAGATGGCAACACAACGCCTCAAGTTGCTCACCACCTTTAGGATGTGGTTTGATGAGCAACCATCTTGCAGAGGCTCTCTCCTCTCTGCTGCTTTCTCAGTTGAGCAAGCAGATCTGAGGGCAAAAGGCAGAGTTCCGCATGGTGCAGCGATGTACCTGAGGGGCAGGCCCTGTGCAGAGCAGGGGAAAGTCAAGGCTCCTGGAGCAGGCACCTTCAGTGACAAACACCAGTCATAATGTAATTTCAGGTGTAGGTCTGACAAGCAGGTGCATCATGAAGTGTACTGTACAAGTCATCAGTCCTTTTCCTCAGCTGTCAAACAAATTGTTTTAGGAGACACCGCCTTGCAGCAAAACTGCAAAGGAGAGCAACCAAAGGAAAAAGAAAAAAAAACAACTGGTTTTCTGTCTTTAAGTCACATTCTGTTACTTTGGGCATCCAAAATGTGCTCACCACCACTCAGAAAAACGATCCTCCTTCATGCAATAGATTAATGCAGGTTCTCTCTGAGTAGTTCAGGTTAGGTGCCAGGTACCTCAGAGATGTCGAAAATTCACAAAAAAAATTCTTCTATCAAAACCAACACAAATTCTAACTAAGAAAGTGCAAATCATTTTAGAGAAGAATGATTGAACTCAATACACTAGGACCTTTTTAACAACTTCTCAGAAGAAAAGAGGACCTAAGCTATTGTTGGCTATCTGGAACTCCACAGTAAATGTAAAACTCTCCTTCCTTCAGCTACCCTCTTTCTAGGAAAGATGCTGAAATGCACCTGCACACAGGGCAAATCACTTTTGTCTGCTCTCCATCATGTCAAGCACAGAAAAATTTTATGTTTAAAAAATATTAAGCCAAACCTGTGAAATTTAAACCAAATCCAATCTGGAATTGCATGGAAAAAAGTGATGTAAAAATGAAAGAGATTTAAAGTCTATATAAAGTTACTGTACTGAATCAATTTTGTGGTAAGATGATCCTTCCTGTCCATCAAAGCCCTTCCAAATCCTTATGAATTTGTTTGTTGTTTTTGTTTGGTTGGTTCATTTTGCTTGTTTGTCTTTTGAAGTTATTCTGCTTCCCATTCCTTAAACAAAAAACTCCTCCACAATAGGAGGTCAGAAACTATTAGAACAAAACAGCTATAAAGGAAAAGAAATCATGAGAAAAAGCACAGAAAATCCAGACATGGTCTAACTGCACTCCTCGGATTTGATCTTCAAAAGAAACAGGAGATTTCCTTCTCAACTGACTTCTCTTCAAGTTTCTTTACAATGTGAGCTTTTTCCTGCATGCCACAAAATTTATCAGCCAAAACTTTAAGACCTGACAAGATAAAAAGCTTTTCAAGTTCAAATGAAAATCCTTTGAGGATATTTTGAAACCAAACTAACTCCCCAGAGTTACTCCATACTAACAGCCATGACTAAAACCAGTTTTAAAAAATGCTCAGCTTCCAACAGCTTTCACAGCCAGTATTGCACTTCATATTCTTAGAATTCAGAACAAACAGATGCCAGAAAATACACTGACAATCCCTCCACAAACTTAGTATTCTGCCACCAAAGGTCTGTATTGTGGAAGCTCCTCGTGTCTGCCCACCACCACTTCACAGACTGAAATATTCAGAACAATGACATTTTACTCTATGCTGAAACAGAAAAAGGCTGGACTTGCTTGCTGGCTTTTACCCTTCATAATTCCTCGTTCTTTCCACTTGCACAGCAGATGCAATACATTCTGTATTACAGCACCAATATTAACACAAGTCAGGTTTATGCAAGCTCAATGAATTCTTATCCTGGTCATCAATTCCTCAATACAACTGTAGGTTCATAATAATCTTTATAACCTTATCCCTGTCATAGTTAATATCTGGTGCAAAGTTTTTCACTTAAATCATACTAGAAGTTGGAGATGTCATATTTTCAGCAACATCATGACAGCAAAAAAAAAAAAATCTAAAACTCTTCTCTTGTAACAAATTTCACCAAGAAGATTTCAACCACAGCTGTAACCATATACACCAGGAGTACCAAATCTTTTGGCTTGCCTGGGCTGCACTGAAGGAAGATGAACTGGCCAGGGCTGCACCTATGAAGGCTCCTCTGAAAGTAATGTCTCCTATTTATTTCCACGGAAATGATAACAAATACAAAGAGCACAGTAACACTACTTAATAGAGCAAATTCTCAGCAACAAAATACTCTTTTTCAACACAGTTATTACCATTACCTATGTGTATTCACAAGCAATGAACAAGAGCCTGCGTGCTGCACACGTAGAAATCTGTACCAGCAGAGATGACCCACTGTCACCATTGCTGTAACACACCACCCACTCTCACTGTGCTCACATCCACTGCTTAGTCTCCACAATCACTCAGCAAGTATCGATAAATGTCAGTGGGTGCCACATGGAGAAATTCAACTGACACACCTTTGCTCCATCTACACTTCCATGTCAGATGCCATTCTGTCAGACTGCCCCTCTGCTGCCGTCTGTCACACAGCAACAAAATGTAATGGAATGCTGTCGGGAAGGTTCAACCTCTACTGCCATACCAACATCCACCTCTGACATAACGGGCCAACATCATAAAATAGGAGGCGTTACTTTCAGATCCGCCCTCATATACTCTAGCTAATGTATTTAAGTAACAAAACTAATCTTATTTTTAATGTTTTTTTATTAAAACATACAGAAAGGAGAACAGTAAAAGCATAAAACTAGTTGGATATGTGACCTTGCTTTTGCAAAAGTAACTCTTCAGATTCAATGGAAGTGGTTGCCATACTTTAAGCACATTGTGAGCTCTGCCAGTCTGCACACAGCGCACAGGCTGGACACGCCTGATATAAGCAATTCAGTCTGCATATCACAGAGTGAACTGTGAAAGTCAATGTAACTACACGGTAAGTTCAATTATGGATGCACCAAATGCTTCAATATTCCTTTAGGTATACAAAAGGAATCAATTTGTGCGATTTGTTCTGAACACAAAAAGCCCTTTTGGCAAGATCATCCTTTAGCTGAACAATCAGTTTGAACACTTGCCTGCTGAACACATCTCCCATTCACATCCCACAGCAGGAACAGCCAGTTGAACAAGCAGAGTAAAACAGTTCTGAACTATGAGGTTTGCTTCAAAAGTAATGCCTCCTATTTTATGGGCCCATGACATCAAAGGTGGATGATGGTGGTATGGCAGTACAGCTTGAACCTTCCCCCAACTATATTCCATTACATTTCATGTCGTGTGACAGACAGCAGCAGAGGCAAGGTCTGACAGAATGGTGTCTGACATGGAAGAGCATATGAAGAAAGGGTGTGCCACTGAATTCCTCCATGTGGAAAAATCTGCACCTACTGACATTCACTGATACTTGCCGAACATTTACAGAGACCGAACAGCGGCTGAGAGCACAGGCTCTCACGTAGGGAGTGGCATGTTACAGCAGTGGCAACAGCAAAATGAAAGACAAGCAACATTCCAGCTAGCCATTCATAGCTGTCACACCATGAAACAAATTGTGTCTCGATCAGCTCATCCACACCAACTGGCAGAATACAACCAGACAACTGTGTACAGAGATGAGTATCAGCTTCAATGCAATGGAAATAATGGTGGCAATATTGGAATATCACAAAGTTTGCACCAAGTGGGTCCCACAACTACACAGGAACAGAAAGAACATCATAAACAAGTTTGTCAGGGTATACTGAACCAATACAGGACCGAAAAGTGATCACATCGTTACTGGTGATGGTACATGGTGTTGGCACTATGAGTCTGAGTTAAAACGGTCCTTGGAGTGGAGACATGAATTCCCCATTGAAGAAAAAGTTCAGGTCACAGCCCTCAGCAGGTAAAGTGATGGGCACTGTCTTTTAGGACAGGAAAGGGGTTATACTTCTGGATTTCCTGCAACCCAACAAGCCATCAACTCCAACTGACGCTTCGTGAGCTGAAGGCTCGAACTTCCAGAGTCAGGCCAGAGAAGAAGACAACCTTTCTCTTGCAACACAAGAATAGCAGGACCCATACCACTCTGAAGTTTGCAAAGCATATTGCCAGTCTCAGCTGGACTGTCCTAACACACCCAGTGACTTCATAGCCCATATTCGGTGCCTTCTGACTTCCCTCTGTTTGGACTGATGAAAGATGGACAGTATAGTCAACATTTTCGTGCCATCACAGCAGCTGTGAAATAGTGGGTCACCTACAGCGGTGCTGACTTTTAAGAGTGAGGCATGCAGGCTCTTGTCTACTGCTGGCAAAAATACATAGGTAATGATGGTGACTACGCAGGAAAACAGTGTTTTATAGATGAGAATTTGCCCTCTCAAATACTGCTATTGTGCTCTCTGCATATATTGTAGTTTCCATGGAAATAAATCAGAGGCATTAATTTCAGAGCAACCTACGTACTTGATTCTGAAGAAGCTGGTACTTTAAATGGCATTTGAAAAATTCACTGGATCTAGACGTTAACAGAAACCACCAGTGAGTTTTTCTGTGCATTTCTCTTCTCTCTAAAAAACCTTCCTCTTATATTTAAGATATCCTCTGCCATCGTCTCTCAGTAGTGTTATAGCAATAGTCTCACATACCTAGATGCACGGAGCTACTTCAGGATTTTTTTCTTTAAAGTCAATTTCTCTCCTAATTTTCAAATGACCAGACTGTCATTGAGTAAAATTCCAGAAATGAAATGCTTATGTCCCAGCAAATATATGTAAGGTGGACTTGTCTATGTATAACTTAACTGAACACTATTATCATAACATAGCCAAAAAAAAAAAAAAACAACTACACAGTACTCACCTCAATGTAAATATAAGCAAGAGATTGATTATAGGTGGAATACATTCTCATCAGTTCTTGCTTCATCTTCTTGCAGGTTGGAGTTAATGTTTACCCCTCAGGAGATGCAGCAAGCAATGAAGTCAACCTATAAAGCAGTGTGGCACTTGGAAGCATTTTTCCTTAGTAATGGCTCTCAACCAAAAGACAACTTGGTACGGGTCTGGAACTCAGCAGCAGCACCCCCCTACTGCCCATTCCATGTTCCTCCTCTTTCAGTGGTCATCAGCCAATGGCTTGGTTAATTGTCTTGGTTCTGCAAAATGGAATTAAATTTCTCTTCTCTTAAGGTTCCCTTGAGAATGGCTGTGTTTTGATTTGTTCTTTTGCAGAGTCTGGTGCTTTGGTAGTGGTGGCAGTTTGGGTTTTTTTGATAGCGAAGAATGTCAAAATTAAAACAAATTCACATTTGCTACATTAATTCCTTGAATTTGCTGGAAACTTTAGAGCTGCTCTCACCTTGCCTACAGTTGCTTTCCAGCACATTTAGTTTCCATAATAAAACCTGAACTGAGTATATACTGAAATGCAAGAACAGCCAGAGAGAGTTCTAGATTCAGCCTTCTCAGCAGAAGTCAAAATGACCCCCATTACTATCTAGCACATTCTAGTCCCAGCACAGACCAGCATTTAACTAGCACAGGCTGCAGTCCTAGAGGAGAGCAGCAGGAAGTACATTCACAGCAATTTCCATTCGCATGTGTGTCTTCTTCTCAGCCCAAGGGCTGGCTAAGGATGCAAACCAAGTATTTCTATCCGATGTAATATTTCACCACTAACACAATCCAGTTTTAATAAAACATTTAACAATGTACTGAATGGTGAGGAGAGAAAAATTTATTCAAGTTTACCACACTGCAATTTTCATCAGCTTCTTATCTGTGTTAACTAGCAATTGGTCATATTCATATAACTAGCACTCCAAGCAGAGGAAACTCAAGTCGGAAACGTGAACATTTTTATTTCTTTCCTATTATTTTCATTTCCTATCTTTCAGCCCTCAAAATACAAATACTAATTGGTATTTCAAGATCCGGGACATCAGATCTTCACCAAAAAGCAACATAGCTTTTAGTTGCCAGAGCAACAGCATCCCATACAAAAGCCATGCATTTCATATAAATTAACCCAAAGACTCCCCATCCTAAAAGCACAGCATTGCTTTCTCCTGAGGTGTTAATGAACCACATACGTAAATCAACAAGTTGCTTGCTGCAGGTCTAGTGAGTTTTAGTAGATCCGTATCCACTATAAATATTGTTATTGTTTCAACAGTGAGGTTAGGAATTTGAACAGCAAGAATAAAACTTGCTAAAAAAAGCAAAGGACACCATCATTTGCCATACTCTTATCCTAGTTGATAATCTACGTCTACACCCAGTGCTGTTTTAGAAGCTTTTAGAAGCTCCTGAACAATAAAGTTTCCATAAAAAACACATTTAATGCTTTCAAACTTGAAAAAGTTTGTAATCATGAATACGCTGAATTAACTTTTTCTTCAGATGAATTGAAAACAGCAAAGGGAAAAAACACTGTTCATGTGAACCTGCTAGGAAAATGAAAGGAGGAAATAAACACTACATGCACGGCAGTTTTCAAAAAAGCCTGAAGAAACCTTTAACTGCAGTTTTAACACAGAACAGTTTCGTGAACAGTGCACACTTATACAAGCAATTCTAGAAGAACAAATATCACTTAGAAAGTCCACATTTGTAATTACAGAGTAAGTTACAAGTGCACACAAAAAACGGCACAAAAAATGCTTTTTTTAAAAAACAAGTTTTTAATGGAGATAAAATAAACAATCAGAGGTAGGAAACAACAGCTAGTTGGAATTTCAAATGACAAGCCATTTAATTTCAAGGTGGATGAAAAGAATCGCTTAAATAATCTAAGAAGCACAAAACTAATCAAATAGAGGCAGTTTACATTTTTATCTCATCAGTGCCCACTGATGTATTTAACAGAAAAAGGTAACCTTAGCAAGATAGAAAGAGTGGTTCAATTATACATAACTACCCCAGATAAAACTTTCCCAGTGAGGTGAAAGGCAAGACTGCTGTGACATGCACAGGCTGCAAGACGGTTAGGGCTCATGTCCTGAAAATGCCACACAGCACCTTACAAATGAAGCCAGTGCTGGAGCCAGCCAGCAGCCAGCCCAAAGCACTAGCAGTGCAGCTGCTAAAAAAAAACAGTGGGTTCTGGGGCCCAGCAAGTTTTAGCAAGACCAGTTAGTCATTGGCAAAAAAACAAAGTTGCATTATTGAAAGCCTTACCACCAGAGGTTCAAATCAAGCCCAAGGCTAAGGGTCTGAGCTCTGAACCAACTCTACGCTGTGACAGCTCCTACCACACCAAGCTCTGCTCTACAGACACTGTGCGCAGCCTGCGAGATGTCACAGATGTTGTGGTAAGAGACAGGAGCAGCAAGGACAAAGTGCCTTTTCTCATGGCTCCACATGGAAGATCGACCCACCCCGGATAAAAATACACTCACTGTCTCTTCTCTGCTCCCCACCACCATTACTGCGGCCCCTATTCACTATTTCTGAGAATGCCTGCTTTCACATTTCTGCCATAAGCATTTATTCTGGCATGAGTTCTATTGATTTTAATGGCAACACATTAAAACACGGTGCAAAGTGCATCCTTGCATGCAGATCAAGCAACCGGTAATTTATAAATTGAAAGCTGATACAAGATGCTAAAAATAAAGTGGGCAGAAAATTACTTTTTCCACTGAAAGTCAGACAACCACAATGGCTTGTTTGATGGCTGGGCTGAAAAACTACAATACAAACCAACATAACGTGCTACACCAAGTAAAATACATCAGTAGAATAACTAAAATGATTTGCAATCACCCAGTTCAATTTAGAAGGAAAAAAAACTTCTAAGAGCAGTGAAATATATTGATTAAATCTGCAGCTGCATGAAACACGTTTGGCTACAAATTAGAAAGTCTCCTTCAAGCTAGACAACGTAAATAATGCTTTCTGGAAACAGTGATATGGTAAAAATCATTCAATCAAAAGTTTCTCGTGCATCTAGGGACCAAAACAGAAATTTTCTAAAGCACATCACATCTCAAACCACAGGAAAGATGAAGTAACAGCATTTGCCTTGCAGAGCTTATCAGCACTGCCTAAACCCAACAAGTGATGTTCACTTTTATTCAACACTCCTGCAACGGTGGCTCAGTTTTGGAGTGAGTTAGGAAGTCATGGGAAAGCAGGTTCAGCAAAGGGCCCATGAAGTGGCTGGGGATGAAGCACGTGATGAATGCGGTGAAGCTGGGACACCTGGGTTTCCTACTCTGCAGAAGGTTTGGGTGGGTCACCTTGCTTTTACACCAACCTCCAGGGAGATTACAGCAAGGACTGAGCCAAACTCACTACAGCTGTACTCTCACTGTACAGCTCTGATTCACATAGGCTGTGCTCTGAGAGGCAGAGTTGGACTGGGTGATCTCCAGGGACCTCCTGCAGCCTACAGCTCCAGTTTTATCCATCAAAATTCACCTCCACATTTACTGCTGCTTTCTGTTTACTCAAGGTACTGAAACTAATATCGACACTAACATCAAAATTATTACACTGGATCTACAGGATACTTGCTGTGTGGAGCGAGCAAGGTTTCCCAAACCACCTGTGTGTACGTAATCAAATTTGATACAAAATGACCATCACACAAAAATAGCAAATAAGTGTTGCTGTAAATCTGCACCATGCTTTAGCTATCATTAGAAGTGTGGTAAAGAGAAGAACAAACAGCAAGGCACATAAAACATCAGCGTCCTGCAGTGAAGTCCTGTACAGTGTATGATACCAAGCCTTAACAGAGACTGCGCTACATATTTTTTTCCTCATGCATTTCTATGCTTCCCCCCCCCCCCCCCCCAACAGGGAAAAAGATGCTGTGTTTCCAGATAAAGGAAAACACAGACCTCTAGTAGACTGACTCGTGTGTATGCATGAAAACTAATCCTTCAATGGCAAGTTTCAGACGGAAGGCACAGGTGTGCCAACACTCCACAGACAGGACATTTCTGTGCACACCTGCAGAAGGATAATGCCACCTGTTCCCACAGGCCAGCAAAACACTGCTGATACAAATGGCATTCTTTGAAAGCTTCCAGAAGGCATAACACACTGGACTGGTAGGTCAAAAAGTGGATTTGAACTAATAAAGAAATCCACTGAACAGCTTCAGCTTGCTGCTGAGATATGGCTCACAAACTGAACTGAAATCAAACAATGAAAGGCAATTTCTGAATAGCATCCTGGAGAACCTTTTCCCTTGGCTCCTGGCAGGCACTGTGCTCGAATAGCATTCAGAAATACAGCTGCAGCACATTAAACAACAGAAATATCTTGCTGACATCAAAAAATAAAATGTCACCAAGGGTAACTGAATGCTGGAACAGATCAGGCAGGAATGCTGCAGTTTCCACCTCTGGAGATGCCCAAACTGGGCCATGTCCCAAGCACCTTTACTCTGCCCAGGGCAGCACATTGTGATAGGAGGACCCTGAGAGCCAAGGATTAACTGCATCTGACAGGGAAGGAGCCTCCACAAACACATGAAGGTCTGCAGGTGGATGAGCGTGCAGAATTGAGCTCTTCTCATACAGATTATTTCAATGATGCCTCCAGACAATCCAACCTTAAATGTACACGAAGCCATTAAAATCCCATTATCATACCAAAGAAAGGCCCTTCAGCTTCCAGAAGTCAAAAAGACACAATTCTAGGAGAGTGAAAAATCCCTCTTTTTCCAAACTTTGCTGATAATACCACTATAGAAAGGGAAAACTTAAACGGAATTCCTAAGAATTGCTCTGAAACCAAGTCCTTAAGAAACTGCTTCGTCAGCCGTTTCCCACCGCTGCAGCAACACCTAACGTGTCCCTTGCAGCATTTTCAGACCCAGGCTGCGGCACCCACAACCCTGCTCACGAACCCCTTCTGTCAGAGACGACCCTCAGATGTTGAGCGGCATTTTTGAGTAGAACAGAAAGCCACCACAAAGTTTCCACTTAGTCACAATGCAAGATCACATTTCTCCCTTTTCCAACTGATTTAAAGAAAGGTCAGAAGCCTTAAAAAGATAAGACCAGTTCACATCCTGAAAGACAAACAGCAGCTTGTGGTAGAATCAGGTCAATTACTGAGAACTTCGAAGAATATGTAAATGGCTTCAAAAGGAGATTCAATTTCTAAACCATGTTTAATAAGAAAGAGTCAACTGAACATTTATGATCCCATTAAAATCCTTTCCTTTAACAGACCCATTATTTTTAAACATTCTTCAGATTAAAAAAAAAAAAAAAAAAGACAACACACAAATATATCAAGAAGCTTAAAGAGAATGCAAGAAAAAATCTGCTTCACTAGGGCTGAACTATTTTTTCTTTTCACAAAATTAGAAATAGGTTTTGGCATAACATTAAGAATAAATGAGGAATAAAATGAAGATAAATGTGACGAAGACTTGCATTTACTACATCTGAAAGCATCCTTCCACAATTTTAGACAGCAGCGGTTGTACAATGCACGCATCCTTTCCTTGATCATTCAAATGTTGAACAAAAACAAACTGTGTTTTTAAATTACTTAGCAGTTAAAAAACAAAACTATAAAGAAAACTTTCTAAAACATCTGTAAACTCATCTAGAAGTAACAGAAGATACTGAATGATAGTTTCATCATCCTTAACAGCAAGTATCTGCACTATCACGTCATAGAACAAGACAAGTTTAAATCAAATGAGACTTAGGCATATAATTAAATTCTATCAGGTGCATCAAAACATGATACCAAATTGCTATCAGTGGCAGGAAAGTGCCTAATATCTAATACAGTACAAAATAGTAGCGATCTGAATAGATAATGTCTACTATAAAACAGGCATGCTGGTACCTGACTTTTTTTTTTTTCCTTTAATTAAAGCAAAAAAAAATTTATGAGATCAATATTTTCCATGCTGTGACCACTGGACTTCTGACCCAATACTGGGAATCCTAAAGCCCTGATCATAGCATCATCGAACCAGTGTTCTAATTCTGTAACCCTCCCATAAGTTTGGGTATGCTGTTCCCACCAACTAAGGCAGTTTTCTCTGCTCTTTTTCTCCCCTCTCCCACACAGAAGAAAGGGCTATGTCTTACAGCAGGCCCTATAGTACTGATAATTGCAGAGCACCTGACAAAGACTCAAACTCTATGACAGACTACTGCCACTTGAGCTGCAAAAATGTGTTACCATGGCAGACAAAAAACAAGTTATTCACCTAGAGGATTCATGATTCCCTATGGTCTAGCATCAGGTCCTGCAAATAGTCAACGCAGGTGGCGTGACCTGTACCTCCTCAGTGTTTTAAGGGAGAAGCGATGGAGAGGGAGACAGGCCTACTGAGTCCAGACTGCACATCACAAAGCAGCAGCTGAGATGGAGAGGAGGAAGCCGAGAATTCGGAGATGGAGAGGAAAAGCCCAGCCCCATAACTGCTTCATGTGAAGCCTCTACCACTGGGCATTGATGTCGACCAACACAAAGCTTATTTGAGACATTTCCCTATAGACGGGCATAAAACACTTCATTTTGCTTCTCTAAAAAGGGACTGACCTCACATCACAAAGCTACTCACAAGCGATCCAAAGTTTAAGAGTAAATCATTGCAAATGCTGCTTTACCTGCAGTCTCACTGTCCAACATTTAAAAGCATGATGAGTGAAGATCAAACCTCTTCTCCATGTCAGGATGTCCTCCTCTGACAGTGCCCCCTACCACCTTCCTGGTGGCACCTTCGGATCTCTCCCACACTTAACTGAAGCTGCTATTTAAAAACTCAGATGCTCCAGCTTACGTTCCTGCCAGGCAATTATATAAATTCCACAGCTCCTCCAATGACTGCCATCACCATCATGCAGCTCTTACCAGAACTGAGGCTCCTTTCCCCCTCAGCAGCCGGGTCTTACAAGGTCTGCCATGCTCTAGGTGTACCTGAAATCTCAGTGATGTCTGCAGAAAGGGGCTAGAACAACAGCCACCACATTAGTAAATGCAGAAGAGGCTGGAGAGAAGGAAGAGGAGTAAAGAGAACAGCAAACAGGCAGGCACACACAGTGTGATCACACAAGCTGATTTCCATAGGAAACTAAAAACTTTGAGGGCAACCTTGCATACATAGGATACAGCCACTGCACCCTCAGCAGCACTGCCAATCAGTGCAGACATATTTTAGCAGGATCGTTACTGACAGACATTATCCATGCACCCACTGGAATGCAAAAGCACAGGAGTAATAACACAAGGCACTCTGGGTGCCAGGCACAGCAGAAGTCCCTAGGGAAAGTGGCATCTGTGGACATGGCCAGGAAGTGCTTCATGGACAAGTTCTATACACAGTCCTTCTTAAACACAGCCTCCGGCTCCACACTGAATATTAATCCCAATTCAGAGGAACACTTTACATATAATTTCTAACAGCATTAGATTTGACAGTTTCTGCACACTTTGTTTTATTCATTTGTTATGTGATCTGTTCTATTTTCCTTACAATTTTACAGATGATCTCTCTCCTATTCAATTGATACAGATCAAGATGTCTAAGAGCTTGCTGACACAGGGATACCTAACAGAGAATGAGAATCCAATTTGTCCAAGTATTACTTTATCCTGCAGCATACCAGCTCTTATGCTGACATTTGAGCTCGCAGTACCATCACCACAGCCACATCAGCACACTGCAAGCACTGCTGAGCAGAAAGGCTGGTGAGCTCACACACCATGCTGGGCATGTAAATGTCGGCTGGGCATGAGGTACAAACTCAGCACACTGCCACACCACGCCACACAGACACACTGAGCTAGAACTGTAATAGTAAATAAAAGAAGGGCGGGGCACAGGTGTGAGCACTACTCCATAACCCTCCTCACCAATATGCTGTCAGTATGTTCCCCAGCATCGCTTTGCTCAAGCGCACACCTGAAGCCTTACGTACTGCTACGCATGGAATACCTTGGGGCTCAGGACCAGAATGCAGGTGGGTGCGGACACAGCCACCAGACTGCTCAGATACGTCTCACAAACCTGCAGCACAGCTCCATTTGTGAATAAATTCCTCCATGGGGAGGTGGAATGTAAAGCTAAAGACGATTGCTGTTCTGAACACTACTACAGATTTCTCATGCACAATGTTAAAATGACTTGCTCAAGGGCATTTCTTTATTTCACAAAGTCACTGAGGTAAACTAATGAATGAACGTGAGGAACTGATCCTACAGTAATATCACATCAAGACACAATCTCATTAGTTCCCACAAACAATTGAAGTTGAGTGCACTCAGTGCAGAGCAGCGTAATTATCATGCGACCGCACTGTACCCCATCAGTAGCTGGCAAAACAAGAAAAGGAAAATCAAGGCCCACCCAAGACGTAATCACCAATTCTGACAGTGCTAGAAATGATTTACACAGCCTTCCCCACACACTTTCCTTCCCAGGAAGGAAGACACAGAAAGGACCAGACCATAATGACTCAACTGGAAGCATCAGCCTGCCTGTTCCACACCTTTGGCTTCTCCATACACAATCTTGAGATTGGGACAACTTTTTTTCCCATCTACAAGATAGCCAAAAGGCCCAAGGAGAGAGCACGCTTACATCATGCACTGCTGTTACAACAGCCTCTCCCTTGTGCAGCTGGGACCACACGCCTGCTGATGCACACAGCAGAGGTGGCTGCAGCCCCCAGGGACAGCCACAGCACATGGGCCACCCTGTAAGCCCTTCTAGCTTTGCTCCAAGGGAAGAGTCGAGCAGCTTTTAAGTACAGCTCTTCATTAAGACAGCGTTAAGAGCTCAACTAAACAAGAAGCTTTATTAACACAGCACACACTCATCTTACTGATATTCAGTGGTAATTACTGTGGTTATAAAGGGAACAGCAGTGGCACTTCAGCAGTATCCCACGCCTTTGCTTCCTAGCTGTGAGCACAGAGACACAGTACACAACACCTCACTGACCCATGGTACCAGTTCCCAAACGAAGAACCTAACTGACATTTCCAGACAACTCATGAGCTTTTGGTATCCCAGCTAAGTATTAGGAGGATAACCAACAATGGTTACAGCAAACATTAGATGCTGCTGTTATTTACCACTCGAAAATCAAAAATGCTTGCAGTGCACACAGAACAGTCACTCAGCACTAACACAAGATTTGAAAAGAAACAAACCCACCACCTTCAGAAAGCCAATTTTTCTACCTGGCAAAATAGCTTTGGACTTCTGCCACTGAAAGGTTCCTTTATTGGCAGCAAGAGAACACCGTAATGAAGAAACCAACCACTATTTAAGGGTACTTCACATTACGCTGCACACAAAATTACTTCATTTTCAAAAGTAATATTAAAAGCTAATATTAAATGACTTTAGCTGCAAGCACATAACACCCACATACTACAGCACAGCCAAAAGCTTTTATTGCCACCTGCAAAATGCTACTGAAATACCAGAGCACCACTCCACAAACCCCATTCTTTTTCCATGTAAAGAAAATGTACATGAAAGACCACACAATCAGCTACACTGCCTATGCTATCCCAATGTACTTACAAGCCACGAACAGCAAGGATTTAATGCATAGCTATATTTTAAGTAAGAATTAATCAAAACTCTTAAGCTGTGTTTAGATCAATATGCTCACTCATTTACTAATGGTTCCCACAGGAAACTTCACCAGGCTGCGGCACCACCAGGCAGCTTCTAGACATGCTTTCCAAAGGTGCTGTAGAGGAAGCTAGTCAGGCAGGAGGAAAGTTCCACTCATGTTTAAGAAAACAGTGAATTTTAGGCAGTTAGCTTCATCTATACTGTGCAACACTGAACAGATCTTCAGTTCTTCTCTCACTTTAAGTTAGTCTAAATTACAGCACTCAGGCAAAAGAGGAGATGGAGAGAAAAAAAAGATGCTTTACTGTTTACACAGTTTCAACTTCAATATTTAAACTCAACGACAAAATTTTCTTTTTCAGTACTAATATCTACCAAAAAGCATGTTATCCACCGTGCTTGTTCTGGATGCTTTGATGCCAGTCGAAAGGAAGCTGATCGTTCTGCCAAGAAGGTTGGACAAGGCCCTGGGCAGCAGTTTGAGGCAAGTCATTACACTTAAAACCCAAGTACAAAAGATATTTCAACCATGCAGGAATAGAAAACCTCAGTTCAGCTCCTCACATATTTAAGCTCTGACTTACATGCTAAGAAACTGAGATTTAATGATGCCAGCAATCAGCAGATAATGACTAACTTCTGTTAAAATAACAGTGATGAGCACCCTTCACAGCATTTAATTACTGGTTATTATCATACCTTTGTCTTACTAGAGATGTACTTTAAATTACCAACAAATTTGAAAGTCTTTACTGCATCAACAGTACATATACAAGCGATTAGATCTGGAACATGGAGTGCACCCTCACAAATTCTTACCTTATTCTAATACTGCTGTCTGGAGTCAGAATAACAACTCCTCAGTTCTCCAATTTCATTTAGAATATTAATTAACCTTGATTATTTTATTTTTTTGGCTAAACGTAAAAGTTAACTACAATAACAGGTTTATAACAGAAGTCCCGACAGTTTTAATATATCATAACAGAGGGAGCTCTGTAGATCTTCCAGCTGTGCCTAGATAGAGCAATAACTGTACAGCAAGGCAAGAAGTAACATACAGCTCTGAAATTATTCCATGGAGCTTCCTGTACAGTTGTAATTGGAGAGCGAAAGTGTCTCCACGGAAGATCTCCAGAGGATCAAGGGCCATTCATTTCCCTGTATAGATATGCCCTAAAAACCCACAGAACTCAAAATCCCAGAAAGGCCTCTGCAATTCAGCACGAAGGGCACATTTTGAGATTATGCTCATATTCTCCTTTCGTCTCAACGTACCAAAGGCATCATAACAACTGTATGGCAAAGCATAAATGATACAAAACCGGGGACACCATGGGAATTTCCCAAGTTAAGTGAAGTACAAGTCAACGACTGCCATGCAAGGCGCTGCAGAAATCAGCAGGGGACGTGGAAGGTTGAGACAGCAGGCTTCCTGTCAGCATGGCCTTCTTCAACCAGTGCAAAGGAAGAGAAAGAGCAAAGAGAAAGACATCCAAGGAAAGTACAGACTAAGTAGCTTTTACACAACTATAGCCTTCCTATTCTCACTTCTAAAGCTTTGTTTCAACTAAAGCTGAGGGAAAGTGTCAGGTCTCAGTCTTCATTCAGGTTATACGATCAATACCACAGAGTTGATTGAGCTATTTTATGATTATTCATGCAACAAGCCATTAAACACATTTGAAAAGTAAAAGATCATTGCCAGTGTCACATAATTCATAAAGACATCTTAAGATATCTTAAAGACATGAGAATGTTAAAGCATAACATTATTCTGCATTGTTGTGCATTCCTTCAGCATGAATTGAAAGTATTAAATCCAACTTCAGCCTTTTCAATTTGCAAACAAGCAACAGATTGACAGAAATCTCAACTGCACCCAGAAGCCAGGAAGGCCTCCAAGGCAAAAGCGGTGGGGTCTGGCATTGTCTTCTATGTGATGCATGCAACAATACAGTCCCAGCATAGTGCTGAACATTTCAGTTCTGATAATACTAAATAATGAGATTAGTATTTCAGGAAGCGAAAAGAAAAGTGCTGTCTACTAAAAGATCTTCTACAGTTCTTATCTCTGAACTATTTATGACTTATGTGTAACAGCAAAAAGCCAACAGGTTTGAGCTTGCAATATATTTAAGTCTGCAGTTTTTCTTTTGCTCCACCATCACCCCTCAAAGCACAGACAAAACCATGTGACATCTGAATACAGCAACCAAAAAAAGGCTCATCTTTGCCACAAAATTTCTTCAGCTAGAGCAAAGTTTTGCTATGGTCCTGCCAAAAGACAAGCGTTAAAGATGAGTAAATTTCCTCTTACACTGCCTTCTGCCAGGAAAATAAATAAATCAGCTGCCTTTCTTAAGTGCTTACAGATAAAAGAAATCAGGTTTCCAGGTGCAAGTTTGCAACGTGATAGCCAGCACCAGGAAACTGAGATAAACTCATACCAATGGCAGCTCTGCTTACCAACAAGATGGGCCCACTATGCTGACATAAAACTGCTCCACATTAGTTTAAAAAGTTGCAAGGATATTCTTGATTTTTAAGGACAGTTTAAACTGTGTGTACATGAGCACAGCTGACTGCCGCTGGAGGCTAAAGCAAGCAGCACCTGCAGCCTGTGGGACCCCAGCAGGATGCAGCCAGCCCAACCTTAGCGCCATGTCGGGCTGCCACATGCTGCACCAGGGCACCCATTCTTGGTGGACAGAGCCATGTTTAGGGGTTGTTTTGATATGCACAAGCTAGATTTCTTCTAAAACGTGCTAAACCAGAAAATCCACTCTCCACCCCAAAGTTCACCAAATGTGGTCCAGCCCTTAAGAGCCATCAGGATCCAAACCAACAAATCCCATCTGTGATGGAGATGCCCAGTTTAGCAGACTGAATAAGTTGGGCCTTAGCTATAATTACTGAAGTACTAACAGTTTAGAGCTGGGGACTTAGCATCACTGCCTTCATCCAGAGCCTCTTCTATCACACCAGATCATTTGCTTCTTTAATAAGGCTGAGTGACCAACAGGTCATTTCTGAAATCAGTGGGAGAAAAAAAAAAAAAAAAAAAACACTCCTTAAGCCAAAACATGGAGAGAAGTTATAGAACAAAACCATGATCTCTTGTAAAACCCCACTCATTGTGGATCTGCACTAAATACTTCATGTTATTTCCATTATTTCAGATTGTCCCAGGAGCAAAAAAAAAAAAATAACGTTCCTGAGACCATGCAACAATTACGTAAACCAACAACAGCTGGTGTTTAAAAACATTCACCTCCTCACAGAGAGCTGCTTGCATTGCCACCACCAAGAACACCTCAGGCAAACATCAGAGCTGCTGGCACAGACAACTGCTGTGCAGAAAGTTCTGCAACCACAGCAGTCGTTTCACAAATACTATCTGACACTATTTCAAAAAGTTCTGTGTCAATCCCATTCCCCTTCAGTATATAATAAGCCTGCCATTCAAACTCAAAAGTCAAAAGATGATGGATACCAATGGTGCTGTGATCACCCCACGACTGGGGAGTCACAACTCAGGGACCCCAAAGTCCCAGCAGCATGGGGCCAGCCCCGGATGCAGGGTGACACTGGAGAGAGGTGAGCAAGCAGCAGAGCTGGATGAGTCACACTGGCCAGTGGTCCTTCAAGCAGGCAACAAGTAGCTTCTCTCTAAATTATGCTCAATTTCTGATCTGTGCTGTACAGCACACTGGAGTAAGATTGTGCTCTGCTGATTCTGACTAGCTGAGGTTTTTAGTCCACTGTAACACCATCAGTTACAGATTAACATGAAAGGATTTCACTATGATAACGGTACAAGTTCAACATCAGCACACCTGTCTCCCAGCAGCTGTAGCAGCCAGCTAAAAATACCTGTATGTCAAGGTAAAAAGGAGTTACCCCACGAGGGAAACAACAACGCTGGAATAAACACCACCACGAGGCTTTTGAGCAGTGGAGAAAACCATGAGGAATCAAGAACAATCTGACTTTATGAACAACTGGATCCTACATGCCAGCGCCTTGTTTAAATTTTTACAACTTCTGAAGTAAATTTGGTCTTCAGAAACACTCTAGTAATTGTTAAAAACATCCTTGTGAAGGAAGCGTTCCTGCCTTCCTATAGAGTCTGAGCCCTAAGAAAAGAATTAACACCAACAAGAACTTCCAAGTATCTCTCAGGATGAAGCATTAACCATCATTCTCCGTAGCAGCTCTTCCTCGAATACTGTACTTTCCATAACGCTGACTGAGGCTGATCCCATTAATCAAACATGGGATTGCAAGACAGGACCCACTTCCATACAGGGAGATCACAGACAGCACTGAAGAATACCCTGTGAGGGCACAATTCACCAGCTATCACGACAATGGAAAGTGTTACGTTGCCACATTCAAATGATGTGCTTTCTAAAGCATGCTTCTGTCAAGAAAACAAACACTTGTAAATGCTCGGTCTCTTGCTTTACACTTAACATAAAAGGCATGTGGTCAAACCTAAATCAAACAACCCACCCAGCAAACCAGTGCCACAGGATTTAAAACAGACTGAAACAATGACATAGCTTTGCATCTTAGAAGATGGACATCTAAAGCAATTTCAGTTGTGGATTCATATTCAAAAAACAGTGAAATAGTTTACCATTCTGCAACTCCTAGAGGGCTTCCTGAAGTTCAGAGTGCACAATTACTACCAAAGCAACACTGAAAATACTACGGATCGAGTTTATCCCACAATGCCAGTTGATCAAGAAATCAGAGCCTGTCAAAACCACAAAATTATTGTCATTCATCTTCCCGGTGGCAATCCTCTGCAGTTTTGCAACCATGCCCTCTGCTAACTGCCTCCGCTGCTGGTAAGGCTCCCATCTCAGCACCAACTGCTTTCTATTAAAGAGAAAGCATCTCAACTCTCTCAGAGCAACATCCCACTGTGAGCACCACCCAACTCGATGGTCCTCAATCCAACTCTAAACTCAGTAAAACTTAAAGCTCAGGCTGCTTGGAAGTTACTGTTTAGAGGGATACACTGAAGTTGTATCTCCCTGGTAGGAAAACACAGAACAATATAATATCTTTCACCCTCACTCACAGCACGATAACTAACACATGATTAATTTTACATGCCACACGGGTTAAAGGCCTGACCTAGCACATTTTACAATATATTTGTACACAGTGATCAATCAGTGACCGCACTCACCAACGCCGCATTTCTCCTGTAACTTATTAACACGAAGTTCAACCAAAAGGTTTCAGAATCTCAAAAAAACAAAAAAAGCATTAAGATTTTTTAGAGATGATGTAAAAGTGATTCCACTCCACCACCCAGGAGCAAGGCAGAAAGCAACCTTACATCAGGCGGGTGGAACTCCAGCCCGCATCACAACAAGAAAAAAATCCTACAAGAGAGAAAAAAGCAAAAATCTATGAGATGAACAACGAACCGAACAAAGCAAAGATGCAAGAAGTTACTAATAGACAATGAAATCATGCCTTATCGACCTAATTAAAGGAACTGCTGAGGACTGAATGAAACTACGAAAGCCAAGGAAACAACAGATCCCAACAATTTCCCAACAGGCCGACACACAGGGTCAATAAGTTTAGAGCTCTGAAAGTGTCAGCATTAGGAAGAGAAACTTGCGGCTGAAATTCAGATGAGGGTAGCAGCTCTGCTTGCTCAGCACAGGAGGCAGACAGGATTTGGGCCCAGAAGAAGCCTCTTCAGCGAGGGCTTAAAATACAGATATGGAGGAAACTTCTCTACAATACATGTGCCATAAGACAAAAGGAAATAGTCAGAGGAAAAGAAGTTCAAATAGAAAATCTAAGGGATACATACATTTTGTATACGCTTAACAAAGCTGAGAGGACAAGAAGAGCTACAAGGGAACTAAAAGCTCCTGAGGCAGCAACAGAATACTGTAAGCGTGATAAAACACCTCCTCGAAAACCTGAAGGGAGAAAAACAAACAAAAACACTCAAAAGAAGCCACACTTGGACATGGCTTTTAAAATAGCTATCCAGAAATGAATCCCAAATCTTAAAAGAAAATTTCTGAGAAAAATGAGAACTCTTCAAACCTAGAACACAGGAGCAAAATGACAATAATACATTTGATCACAGAAAAAAATAGGTGGTGCATGTACCCAGCTGCAGTCCCATCCTCCTGGTTCTGTGCCACTGCCCAACCCTACACCTGTTGCCCTCTAGCCAGCACTCTGTAGTCCCACACACAGCCACGGGTAATGTCACACCTTGTCCCTAACTTCATGGCACAAGAGGCTCAATGAACCACAACTGAGAGCAAAAGGTTCCTATCCCAACTACCAGCATTTTATTAGCATCAGTAACACCTTCTTAATACACTGCTGAGTAACTAAGCGCACAGCTTTTAATCAACTGACCATAAATAAACCCGATTAAAATTGGGGAGGAAAAAAATAATAATCTTCTGTTTCTAGTTACCTATAACAAAAATCAATCAAAAGGAGACATCGTATTTACATAGAGCATGCAATCATGAAACTTCAACTTCACCTGAACTGAACACACGTGTTTTCACAAGTAAAAGAATGACTGGTTAGTTCCCGCAACCTTTCTGGATTAATTGCTGGTGTGACACTCAACGGCCTGAGGCAGGACCGCTGTGGCAGCGAAGCACAGCTCACAGAACTCTCCTGGTGACTGCAGCCATCACAAAAGCTCCCACCTCGCTCCTCTCACCTTCTGCTCCCCGCTCCAGCCAAAGGCAAACAGAGGTCAGCCCAGCCATTCCTGGCCCAGCAAACAGCAGCCAAACTCCCCATCAGGGCACATACAGGTGCATATTACCCAGTTAGTGCTTCCAGTGGCAACAACAACTATGGATAGGAAGTGTTTCAAAAAAAGGAAAAAAAAAAAAAAAGTCTTTCCATAAAACTGATTTATGTCTTAGATTTAAGGAAGCTAATTGCTTAATTCCTACAGTTAGTGAGAATTAATTAACGCAGTTAAGAAGATCAGAATCCCAGCACGAAGGTTTGCTGTCTCGAGCAGATGCCAACTGCGGCTCCGCAGCCGCGGCCGTGCAGCAGCCAGGGGCTGCAGCGTGCAGGTGCCCCCCGCTCGGCGTGCAGCACCGGGCTCAGCAGCACGACACCACTGAGGGATTACACACCGGCAAGGTTTAAAAAGCTAATCTGTAAGCAGCCTTATCCCCAGAACCACCTCAGTATTCTTCTCTGGGTGAAGCCGTGCCTCCCGCAGCCGAAACGTGCTGGCGGTGTAGCCAAGGTTACACAAGGAGATCTTCGCTTAAGTTGAGCAATTCCCATTTTGCGTCGCTGCTTCGCAGACACGAGCGGGTGCGTTCCTCATTAAGCGAGCCGAGGCTGCATCGCAGTTACCCGGTGCACATAACGCAGTTATTTTTAAATACAATAACGTCGGGACGAGAGCGCACGAAGGATAACACGGGGGAAGAGCGGAGAAACTCGGCCGAGGGGGGCAGCCCTACTCCCGCCTCCCGCACCTCTGCCCGCGGCGCGGCCCGGGCTGCTCCCACGCGCCCCGCACCGCCGCGCCTCCCAGCGCCGCGCTGCCGGCACCGAGCAGCACCAACGCCGCTACGTGCCCGGCCGGCTATTGGGGAAAAGAGCGAAGAGGAAGAAAAAAATAAAAAATAAAGAAATCTTTAAAAAAAATTTTTTTTAAAGTAGAACTCACAGCGCCGAGCGGACAAGTTACTGACCAAGTCCCGCATGCAGACCCCGCGCCGGGGGCGCGCTGCCCGGGGGCGGCTCTCCGCGGAGCGCGGCCGTCCCTCGTTCCCGCCGGGCTGCAAGCCCTCCCCGGGAGCGGAGCAGCAAGCAGACCCCGGGGCTGGGCGCTCTCCCCCCGCACGCCCCCTCTCTCCGCGCCCGGCTCCAACGGGAGGGGGTCGGCGCCGAGCCCGCCGCTCGCTCTCACCCGCAACTCACCCAAGAAAGTTGCCGCGGCGGCTGCCGGAGGCTCACCCTCCGCGCTGCTCGGCTGCGCTCCGCGCCCGGGATGAGCTCACCCCGCCGCCCGCTCCTCTCCTCTCCTCTCCGCTCCGCCCGCCGCAGCTCTCGCGAGAGGGCCTGCCCCGCCGCCCGCGCGCCGGAGAGGCGGGGCGGGGGCGAGCGGCCCGCGCGCGTTCCCATAGCAACGACCAAGCGCCGGGCCTAGCGGGCGACCTGCGTCCCGCGCCCGCGTCGCCCCCGCTGCTCCCCGGACACGTTCTGCTCCCCTGAGCCCATCTTCTGGCTCCGGGCCCGGCACTGCGAGTATGGAAGCCCGGGGAGCCTGGGGGCGGAGGTGCCGCGGGTCGGCCCCAGAGGGGAAAGCCCTTGCTTTGTCCGAGGCTGCCACCTGCCTCGTGGCCCGGAGCAGGTTGAGGGGTGAGGGACAGGGAGGCCCCGAGTGCGCTGGGGTGGCTGTGGCTGCCGGGCTGGCAACTATGCTTAGCGGCTCCTCTCCCGCTGCACGTAGTTACCTGTACATGTAAGGCTTGCTGAAGGGGCTCCTCGGGGCACACCCAGTACACCTCAATGTAACGCCTGCCAGAACCTTCTGCATTTATATATATTCATATAATTTTAATCGTTTCTGTCATTACATCAAATTCCAGCCTCCTGGAAATGTGTAGAGAGGAGTGTGACTGACACAAAGGCAGTACCTCCCAGTGCTATGCAGATAGCATTACATCAAGCTCTTTTACTGCCAAATTAAATTGAATTCTCTCTCTAGATACAGCCATAGAGAACAAATTAATGACATGGATAGATGTAAAAAAAAAAAAAAGGAGCATACATCAACATCACCCTTTTTTTTTTTTTTTTTTTTTTTTTTTCCCTGCAGGAACTGCTTGTAAACGGCCAAAAAAGCTTAACAAACTGAGCCGTGGCAACTCTCTCTGGACAATGCTGATTGTCACTGCTGTCCTTGTTTTGAGAGAACATTCGCAATCTCAGTTAACTAATGTAACTGAAGCTTTCCCTGAGCTGCCTCTGAAATTAGGGCACTCCAGAAAATATCTGAGGCTGGGGCTGGTGAAGTTCCAGTAGTATGCAACACAGCAATAGCTGCCGGAGCAAGTGAGCTGTGGTGAGCAGCTGCCCTGCTGCGGCTTCACTTTCACCATACTCCCACTTTCCAGGGAGATTTGGACAGCAGTGATACAGATTTTTGCACCAATCTAAATGACTTAGGAGCTCCAGAAGACGTTCCTAATGGATCTTTAGTACTGCTGTTTAAATATCCCAGTGAGAGGTACTCTAAAAACACCTGGCTGAATTTCCAAAGAGCAATCACTCTCTTATGGGTTCTCCATCCTGAGGTCGTGACTCCAGCAGGTGTTACAGGGTCACCAAAAGATTTCCTATCTCATCTTACCAAGTAGGAGGAATGTTCTAGGTGGAAGAAGAAATGATCCCAGTGCTGCTCTGGCACAGAAAAAAATGAGCTAGCAGTCTAGAATGACAGATAGGAACATTTTAGGGTTAGCAATCTAAAATGACGAACAGGAACACTTTAGGCATTTAAATGCATTTTTTTGTATGTCACCAAGCTGAAAAGCTAAGTGCATCTCATGGAATTTAAGAGAAATGTTTCTTACTGGTAGCCCAAGGGAAGTATAAACTGGCTTTCAGTCCTCAGGTGTAGAAATACAGCAGTGCTGGATGTGGCCGCAGCATCAGGAAGTGTGGTTTGTGTGTGATTCCAGAATTTGCTCTTATCAGAAAAATTCAGACAGCAAAGCCATGTCTGGCAAGCTGTTTAATGGGGCTACTGCATTCCCAGATCCTTTCCTGTGATTTGCCTGTACACGCTTCTGAAGTGTCCAGTCCCAAGATACAGGAGGTACTCATCAGGGCCAGGCAGGGAGAGAGGTTCTGACACCATGCCTCAGCCCAGCACACACCGTTGGCTGCAGTACAGGCTAGGGCTGGCTCCTGGGCACCACAGGCTCTCCTCAAGCCCCACGCCTGAGGTCAGCACCCATCGGGGCCAGGCATCCTGGCATGGGGCTACAGGCAATGGGGCCTGGCTGAGATACTCCCCTCACTGCACTCTGCCTACACATAGCGCTGGCGCTGCACCTAGGGGAGCAGCAATGCTCAGGAGCACTGCATGCTCTCACAGGCCTCAGGGTAGCCAGAGCTTGTCTTCTTTCTTTTCAAGGAAGCATAAACACTTTTATGCCTTTGTAATTAAGTAATAACTAAGTTGGTTTTGTGGGGAGAGAGGGATGAAGAATTTACGGTTTAGTCCTTGCCTGAGTAAGGACATGGTCAGAATGGCAAGTCTAGAATAGTTCAGTGGGTGGGCGTTTATTATAGAATAAGAAGTTTTATTCCAAAATAATTCCCATACCTCAATAGTGCATAACTAATTCTAGAACAAAAGGGCTCTTTTCCCTTTGATAGAGCACACACATAGGCCTCTGCTTGAATGGCTATTGCTGAATGAGTGATGCACAATCGTCATTTCAGTTTCCCCGTGTAGACAAGCCCTAAGAGTTTCTGAATGCTAATCCTTCTGCCACTAATATGCTGTGTAACCTTGGGCAAGTCACTACGTTTCTATTTTAATATTCTCATTTAAACAGAAAGGGAAAATGATATAGTTATTTACCTCAGAGGAGTGAGGTGAGAGTAAATTAATTAACATTTATGTTGCTCTCTGAAGGCTTAGTGTTATGAAAGGGTAAGTAGTAGGACTGTTTCTGATTAGGGCTGGCCAGAGCTCCTGGAAGCACAGGGAAAATTTGACTAAGAATCCAAAACACCCTGAAACAGAATGCGTTACTTATTCATTGATGAACAATGAACATGTGAAAATTTTATACAGCACACTCTTCCAAGAAGGAAAGCATTACAATTTGGATATACAATGCACCAGAAAAAAGGATAAGGTAATTCATGTGCAGATTGTTCACAAAAGCCCAAGAACGGTCAGTGAGTTTCAGGATATGGAAAAAGTCCATATTCTCATTCTTCATCTCAAGAAGTCAGTGTATCTGGGGAAGGTTTTGGAGTATTTTCTAGCACTACTGGCCTAGGGCCTTTAGAGAATTCTCTTTAATATGAATGATTTCTTTGATCCAGTTTACAGCGCATAAACCATTGCACTGTCATAGCATAGGACAGTTCCGCTTTGGGGCACTGGGGGCAGGAATAAGAAGCCAGCTTTGGCACAAAAGGCAGCATCTTGTGAACTGTAATTTCTGTGTTCTTTTTTTCACTGATTAATGGGACTTTCCTGACAAGAAGTACATATTAATGCTCTCTGATTTCACCAGTTATAACTCCATGCAACGTGTATGGTCAACTCTGAACTCTAACGGAGGGATACCAACATTTTAAAGCAACCCTCTCTGCAGCCCACAACAATTCACCCCGAAGTAAATCTGTTCCATTTAATTGGCATGAGTAATTACTATTTGGACACAAAATATTTAAAGTCATTAAAACTCAGGGTGAGAAACACACCAGTTAGAATTGGAGAAAATGCATTTTTAAACAAAAGTAATGTTTCTGAATGTGGTCCTTTTTATTTAGTAGAAATATTGATGAATTTATTGCAAAAAGGATTTGAAAAGAAGGAAATGTTGCATGAGCATTTGCAACAAAGCAGCAGCATGGAAGAGGGTGAGAGTGAGCATAGAGGCTGGTGCAAAGTAAGCAGGAAGTACAAAATTAAATGATCAGTGTCAAGTCTGACAGGCCAGAATTGTGACCTACCAGCTGTCTGCAGGATCACAGAGGCACACATGCAATTTCATTTTCCTCCTGCCAAGCCTGTCTGTCCTGCTCTGTGGTCAGTAGGCTCTTTCTCATAATTTGCAAGGATCTGCATCATTCTGACATTTCAGGAGACTGCCAAGCCGTTGGAATAGGGAAGAGAGGCCCAGAAACTACTAATGGGAACTACTTAGCTCGTAGGCAGATACATATATAATCCTCAGAAAATAAATTGCAAAATACATACACGCAGAACAAGACTACATTTACAGAGGCACCACTGCACACAGATATCAGCTATATGAATCAAGAAGGCCTTTCAACAGTAAAGACACAGTTAATAACCTTGACTAATATTAATAAATAGAATTGGATGTACATAGGATATTGTTTTGCTTTTAACTCATTACCTGGGAAAAAAAAAGACATACCTGGTTAGACCAAAGCCTACTAGTTCAGCATTATGCTTTGAATAGTCATAATACTATAGGCTTAGGAGAAAATGGAAGAAAAGAGAAGGAAAATTAGAGATTCTCTTTGCCTGAAAAAAAAAAATAAGGTAATGCAAAGGGAACTTTGGTGAAGAGAATGTTCTTTTGTTTCAGATTTCCTGTTGATGTGATGCAGCATCAGTCATCAAATTATGCTATTCAAATATTTAAAAGTAACAGAAGCTGCAAACGCAATCCAGAAGAACTCCAAAGGGCTTTTGTAAACTGTATTTAACACAGAACTCCCCTCCCATACATTAAAAGATTAATGGTGAAAAATCAAACACTCAGAAGTAATAAAAGCCAAATGCCATCTGCTTATACCATTATTTCAGATTCCTTGGACACACACACACTTTATAATATAAATTGTAATTGTAGGATTACGCAACTTTCTCCACAGTTCCTCTGAAGCCTGGGGAGTCAGAATGCAGCTCCACACTTTTCTTTCTTGCATACTCTTGTCCACTAACAAGAGGGGAGAATGCATTGCCAACAAAGTTGATCTAGAGTGTTCCTCAGAGCCTAACGTTTCACTAACAGTAATGAATGCGTTGTTACCCCCTTCCTGAAAGGTGATATTATTATCCCCATTTACCAGTTTAAGTAGCTAGAACCTTCTTTTCAAGGAAGCACAGCTCTCCAGGAATTCACTTGTAGCCGTGAATGCCTTTGCAAATCAAACCCCAGGCCCTGGAGGAAGGCTGCTTCTTAAGAGAGACACTATAGAACAGCAGACACAGGCACTGCTAATGGAAGAAGCAGATCTGTCCACTCCACACCCTGCTTCTTCTCTCTGCTAGCTGCTTACTGTTCCTGCCCCAACCTTTGTCCTTCACAGCTGTCTGTATGACTCTACGGCAGTGACTCAGAGGACTGATCCAGCTAGAAACTAACATAGCAGGAAAAATACCAGTAGCATTCAGCCAGATGAGTTTCCTGATCTGTTTTCAGTGTGGCCTCATGAATACCTTTGTACAAGAGAGGACAAGACACAGGAACAGGCAGCCAGGAGGGCAGGCAGGATGGATTGCCTTTTTTACTGATGGTGCCACTTTTTTTCTGGATAAAAGTGTTGAACTTTAGCAGGAAAAGCACAAACACATTAGTTAAGAAGTTTCATTTAAGGTTAGACTCAAAAAAAGACACAGAAGCTGGAATAGAGAATGGTAGTGGTGAAAGAGGTCTCATTTCTGGCTCAACTGCCCTTTTACCTTGAGACTACCAACCTCTCAGGGCTTCTGTGGGATTCTTCTTCACCGCTGAGACTTGCACATTGTGTTCAAATCTAACATCTAAGTTGGCATTCCTCTTCACAGATGTCCAGAGCAGCTTATATCTAGAGATGTGACATTTTATTGTGAAAATAACTGTGCTATTTAAGATACGTCAGCTGAAATGAGGAAGTGTGCTTTGATTCTTCCTACAAAGGTTGTTTCTCTCTGTTATGAAGAACACATTCTGGAAGATACACACAAACAGTCTAAACAGTATCTCAAGACTGATATCATGTTCTTTCACTGGTACACACACACACGCACAAAAAAAAAAAAAAAAAAAAAAACACCAAAAAAAACCCAAAAAACCTTTCTTTCTCAGAAATGGCAGAATTTCAGCAAAATGATGGAATACACTCCCACCAACAACAGCTCAGAACAGCATGCTGAAGGCAGGTGCCTGGGAAGCGGGAGGCGTCTCTGGAGATTCATCTGGTCCCTAGAGAAATGTAACCCAAGTGTCCTTTATCTTGGACAACTTCTGTCCACTATGGCAGAAAAGAACAGCTCCCTTTCTGCTGACAACATCTCAAAATGAAAGTGACCTCTCTATTTGCAGTAAGCATTCACCTTTAGCAAAAGATTCCAAGCTCTGAATATTAAAGAATGGAAGTATCTCGTAGTCTTATCTTGGACTATTATAGCTGACTTATTTAAAAAGAGAGGAAAAGAAATAAACAGCACCTTTAGCGATGTCTAGTAAGTCTAAGTAGAATTCTCCAACTTGAATGATTAATTCTGAAGAAAATACAAAAGGACTTCAGACACATTTTGTTTTTGTATTTTCTAACTCAAATTGACTATTTTCTAAACTATTTTATATGCAATTAGTCTGAAATATGGTTTTCTAGCTCACAGTTTTCTGAACAAAATATGAAATGACATAGTTATTAACCTTCGGGAAATCTCTCCTACACACAACAGAATTAAATTCTACAGAAAACTGAATAACATTGGGAGAAATTCCAAATGACTTGCCATTCATTTGTTTGATGGATAGTTGGGCTAGCTCTCACTTTTTACAGAGCTGCCAATCACCAAGTTTTGGGATATATTCCGAGAACTCACTCAGAATCACAAATTGCAGCCACAGGCTTCCGTGGCTAAAGCTGTTGTGGAAGAACCGATTACTTAAGAGAAGGAGATGGCACTGTTTCCAAGGGAGGGAAATATTTTGCTATCAATGGCTTCAACTTTTCAGCACAATAAGTTTCTTCTTCTAATATGACATTTAAAGAGATGTTATCTGTTTGGAGATGTAATCTGTTTAGAAATCTCCGAGGATTTCTCTACTGACATTGAAACTCAAACTGAGATCACCATAAAAGATAGAAAGAGTGAAATTGTTATATCAGTTTGCTTATTTTGCATTTGGCAACTCTGAATGCTCAGTTTCATTCTTTCCATAGCAAAGGGTGTTAGTCATTCTGTTGCTTGTCTGAGTTTTTCATATAGCAGGAGGAAGAGTGCGAAATACATTGTGATTCTTGAAATCCAAAAACTGACACAAGGATTCTGGAGTGTGGCTAAAACGTGAAATTATTTTCCATGTTTTTTCTGAAAGAGTTTCCTCACCTATTTTTACTATGTGTATTGTAAAAGACAACATGTGCATGAAGTCAACAAAGCCAGTTATACTTCTATTTTGGTATAACTGCTTCAGTTGTTAGAGGAGCTACACGTGGCTCATCCTACATTACCATGAATCACCAGATTGTTCCAGACAACTCAGGCTCGAATGCCGCCTTATTGGTTGGGAAAAGGGCTTTCCATCTCATGTCAACTCTGTCAACACAGTGATACGGGGAAGAAATCAGGATCTCCTCTCCCCTGATATCTGCGCCATAGGGTTTCTACAAAGAGTGACTTTGCCTCCAGCCACCACCCTTCATCACCAGGGTCCAGTCAGCCTCTGTCTCCACAAGGTCTGAAAATCTTATTGCAGGATTTAGATGTTCTGCTGGAAGAGACTGCTAAACCTTTTCACAATTCAGAATGCTCACTTGCTGTGACAAGGCTATAGGAAGCCTCCACAGGCTTCAGCTGCTTTGAAGTCATCTTCCAGATATTATTGCCAAAGAAACTTCCACTGAAAAAGGAGCAGGTTAGAACTTCATTTGAACTTCAACCTAGAACAGCAATTACATTTCAATTTAAGAACAAGTAGGAAACTGAAATAAACCTTAAAGGATAACTGCAGGTATCTGTAAAGAAAGATAGAGTTCTTTTCTCCTTTACAGTTTATATTTCATATGAAATACATGGAAGCGCGAGAATTGTACCTTTGTCTTGTTTCACAGAACTTCCTCACCATAGAACACTTCAACACTCTGTAATGTTACAAATAAATGTTGCAAGGCTTCTATTAACTCATTACGTTGTAATAACACATCAGCCTAACCGACATCCAGAATAACTGCAGAAACTAAGGGGTTATTTAAAGTAAATCAATGAGCATATATGTATGATGTATTATTCTCAGTAACACAAGTGCACCAGTATAGATTTTTGCTGCTGCAGTGGAAAACAGAAGGGGCTGGCCTAGCACAGCGCTCCTCCGAGTCTGCTGAATCACAGAGGCTTTGAAAGTATCCCGTGGCGTATATTCTCTGGGGATATCCTCTTCCTGCTTAATAAACTTTTCTTCTCAGAGGTCAAGTCCTCTGTCTCGCCTATTCATCCTTATTCAAGGCTCACAGAAGTTTCACAAGCAGAATCAATAAAATAATTTCTATCGTACAGCGTGGTTTTTAAGTACAGCAGCCTGGTTTGTTGCTACAAGCGCTCATTGAATGCTGAATGTCTTTTAAATTAGCTTATAAAATCATACAGAAATTATTTACAGATGGAAGCCCAAGCGTATTTGTGTAAACCTTGGATGGATACAGAGCTTGCTGAGCATGAACACCAGGCTGGGGCTTTGGGAGTTTGAGGCACTGACATCATTTTAGGACTATCAAATCACAGTGTTAGAACCTCAGAAAAAATACATAAGGGCTTCTGAAATGGGGCCTCTGGTAATTACCTGGAGGAGGGAGCTGAGAAAAAAAACCTGCCTGGAGACACTGCTTTAAGAAAAAAATCTTCCGCAATTGCCAAGGGACTAATGAACTATATCTCAGAATGCCAGCCAAAGTCCTACAGCCAAAATGTGCATTTCATTTCAGTGAAAGCAGAGATCTGTATTTCTTTCTTTCCTTCTTTTTAATGGAAAACAATTGATTTTAAGAGTCAAAAGTTACTTAAACTAAAGAAAAGGTTATCTACAATTTGTATTCAAGAAAAGTTTGAAACCCTACCTAATGCCCTACAAAACCGATTCAGAAATTAATGAGGCTACTTTACATGTAGGTATATATTTCCTTCAGTCAAAACAGAGAGGAAGAGTTTGTGATATTCTTGGCAGTTCTGGTCTAGAGCAACCAACACGCTTGTATTTCAGCTTGTTGTAGCTGTAGAATTCCCTGTCCCAGTTTCTGATGAATAAATCCTTAGGTTTCTTTCTCAGTTTTCTGAAACCCCTCCTGGGATTAAAATCTCGGTCTGTCTTAATGAGACACCGTAATGACATCACTGCTCCTCCCTTCCTCCAGACCTGCTTGATGTTTTCCCCCATGTTGAAAGGCCTCAAGTACCCAATATTTCCAGCACTAGCTCCATGAGCATTTCAAGTTTTAACAGAATCTTATCCTTCTTTTCCAGATGTTTAGCTTTCATTTTAAAAAACAAACGAACAATTTGGAATGCCACATAGCAGAATAATGTAAGTTCTTTCAGTTGCTCTGTTTCTCCAGTCATCTAATGACACAGATAGATCTGCTGATCTATTTACGAGGCACATGAATTGCAGGACTTCATGTCTTGACGTTTTCCTTAGAAGTTGAATGATTTTTTATTTTTTTCACAATTTTACTTTTTATGGTTCATTTCCGTACTCAGAATATGCTCAGAGCTTCCCTTTATGCCCTGCTAGGCAGATATTTCAGTTAAATTTGCAGTGAACTAATTGTTTTTCCGTGATATTATGTGGTGGAGTTAATTCATTTTCTGTAACAAAACGTAACCCAGTTGAATCATGGTAACTATGACTCATTAATGGAAGACATCTGGTGATAACCCCTGAAGTCACTGTATTTCAACACTGCAGCAATTCATAACCCCTGCACAAAACAAACAGGGAACACTAAGGGATTAGTAACTTTTATGTTTTGGCCTCCTACAATCGCTAGACTCAATAGAAATGTAAGCATCGTGTAAAGATGAGGTAAGCGTTAGATGTCTAGACATCCTATATGTGGCCATTCCATGGGTTGGTTGGTGCCCTGGGGTAATCATTAGAAAATACATAGTTAAGCAGATAAAAGTTTCTTGTAGTTGGAGTCATTGGCAATGCCCTCCAAACTGAACAGGATAGTTGTAACAATAGTAGTGCATTTTTCCTGACTAGTATTTCTTGCTTAAATACTTAAATGGCCTTTACCGGGGCTGGACTTCCAAAATAATATTTCATGTACATTTTTTGCCTCCTTTTCTAGTTTGTTTTCCCCTCTATCTCATGTCTTCATGACTTCTTCAGTACTTACTGACACAGCCTGAAAAAAATGTGATTTTTCTACTGGGAGTAGATGTCACTGCTTGAAAATTCACTTTTATTAATAGTTTTAAACCTTGATGAAACAAACGTGACAATTATGTAAGGAACAAATAATGCTGCACAGATTTTTGCAAGAGCTAAAATAGTTTACGGTGGTGCTGATGGTAACTGAAAAGGCACATGCAAGAATTTTGCAGGTTTTTCCTGTTGCAAATCCTCCAGTCGTTACTTCCATCTCTCTTTATTACTTCTAAGAAATGAGGGACAAAAGTTGTTCAGTGAAATCCCCCACCAGAACAAGATTTGACTGACAGAGGGCTTTGTGACTGATGCTGGTTTAATAGAAATCGGATTCTGTTCTAACATCAGAGAAACACATTTGGTTAGAAGTAAGATGTTCGCCAGCAGAGGATTCTTTTCTGTCTGCCTTTAGGTCCCTGCTGCCCTTTTAAAAGCGTAAACATGCAATTAATGGAGGCACATACAGTGAAATGTTCCTGATGTTATCTTCCAGGTGAGACCTTTAGAACTGTAGTGCTGTATTCTGTGGGGTTATTAAACTTCCCATAACTCTTCAGGCTGTCTTCAGTATTTGCACTAATGCCTTTGGCTCAAATTTCCTCCCTCACACCGTATAATACTAGTTCTTTATCAGCCTAAACCCTTCATTTTGCAAGGGGCTATATTGATCTAGTCCCTTTTTGTGTCAATATGCACATACTGTCACAGCTTAATGCACATCACAGCTCAATTCAAAGGGAGTCACTACTCATCTGAGCCCTGACAGGAATAGCCTCAGGTTTGTAAAGTGCTTTGTGGCTCTTGGCACACCTTTACCATTTACAGTAATTTCTTTTTGGCAGTAAAAGGGTTTCTAGGTAAAACGGTAGAGCTTTATGATAGAAGTAACCTTGCTATTGACCTTAGCAAGAAACCAATCTTGATTCTATCAGGGTACTTTTAAAAATTAGATGCAACCCTAAAGCACTGCTTGCCAGTCACTCAACATCAAAGCCTAGGACCAGGCAAGAACAAGAAATTCTTTCTCCTGGTTTTTGAGACTAATCATCTTTCATGTCTAGTGGTTTGAAAAATCGTATCTGAAAAATATGAAGTACTGTCATTAACTGTGTATTTATGGATTGGCTTCTTGGTCTACTGATAGCATTCTGTGCAGCTACTATGACATTTGGTTTTGGTTGTTTGATTTTAAGAATGCTATCTGAAGAGCCACTGCTCTGCAGCTGCCTCTGTTGGCTGATCAAACATCAGGTCTCATGGCTCTCCACCAGGTATCCTCTTGCATCTCTTTCTCTAGAGAACATACACGTGCCTCACTTCAACCAGTGACTGTGCAATTCGTGTGCTCAGGGTTAAGTCAAGGCATGGTGATGACATGCAAAAGCTCATCTTGAGAGCTGCTGCAGTGAAACATAAAGGAACAACCACCCATGCAATCTGCTTTCTTTGGACAAGATTATGAACAAGGTAACACAAGTACTGCTTACCCTAGGTGAGAGACCTAAGAACACTACTTGCAGGAACTGACCACTTTTCCAATTGAAACTGCTGCAGCTGTTGCCACCACTGCAAACTGGCACTGCTGTAATCTCCTCCTGAGACGTCCTTAACTCTGCTTTAGTGATCAGTTAACTGCAGGCACTTGCCAGGAAGACTCATGCTGATCACCCCTGCTCCCTACTGAGCCCACTTTCCCCACTGCACTGACATCCAGTCTTCCCAGCATCCTGCTTTCCCACCTGGAGCTGCTCTGTCACACGGACCAGCCAAGAGCAGCTGGTTTTGTTTCATGTTATTTCTGTTACAATACTAAAAGCACAGCCATAGCCAGGAGGATCTCATGCTATGGTTTACAGGCCCTGATTGTCAATTACACAAAGATGCCTGTGTGGTCCCGACTGCCTGCAAAGTGGGAATAAATGGCATTACCAGAACACTGCAGAAGGACAGCTAAGTCTTTATGAGAGTCACATCCATAAAGTACATCTGATGCCTGGGCTAGAAACTATGTGAAAGCAGGAAAGGGAGCAGTAGGATTGGGAAATTTTATATGAGCTAATCAGACAAATAGATCTTATAGAAGGGAGCAGCAGGTCCTACAGGTGAGTGGTTGCCACTACAAAAGGTGTCAACAAGCACATAAAGATGCATTAAACTTGAGTAAACACACTTTTGGAACTGTATATTACAACCTGGTGACGGTCAAGTGTACTTAGTGATTATTCACTTGACATATTTGTCACGTATTAGGCCCTCAGCAAATGAGATAGACTTTAACATAAAGTTGGATTAACAGAAATCCTGTTCAGCTAAAGAAAACCTCCTGTGGGCATCACATTCCTGCAAGGTGGTCATAGGAGGCTACTAAAAACCGTAGGAACAGGCATCTGTGTAACGTATTATATATATTAAAAGCTTTGAATATGTCTCAGCAGGTTCTCTAGAGGAGATAGTATTTCATTTCCTCTGCTGGCTGAATCTGCATGACCAGGATGGGTGAAAATCCCTCGTCACATATTTATGCAGGCTAACTTTCAAAGCTCCCACCACATCGTGCGTTTCAGCAACAACTGAAGCACACAAACACCACCCTGCAACGCGGTGCATGCTACAGACTTCAGCCACAGGCATGAAGTTGTTTGGCTGCCAGCTTGCTGGGAGTGCAGTTACAGAACCCACCGTCAGTTGGGATATAGAAGTACAGTGTCCAAGTCTGGCACTCTTCTACAAAGGTACAACCCTGTTTACCACAGCCTCCCCACCCAGCCTTGCTGCAGGCTGTTTTACAGTGTACAGTCTTTTGTCATTTTGCAGGAACTAAAACAGAAATAGGAGACTGGAGCTCTTTGCCCAGAACCAATTTTACTCTCGTAGCAGGAAGGAGGTAGGAATGAATGCTACCAGTATCTCAGTTTATTCCGAGATCAATACAACCGAGTGAATTATTGTTGCAAAATCAGTTTGTGCCAATTCTTTCCCCACACCTGCAAAATTCCCTCGAAACCTCTGCAGCTCAATTCTACCTATCCTAGCATGGAGCATTGCTTTTACAGGAGACAGACCCATTGATTTTGCTAGGACATCTCCTGGGATCAAACCCTCCCCAGATTAACTAGGGATGGCAGACACCATCTCTAAACATCTGCTGGCTGCTGGAACAGCTCTCTGATTACTAGCAAGCAGTGCCAATGAATGTAAAATTACTTATCAGACAAAGAAAAAGGAAAATATTTGAAGAGAGTTACGCTAGGGTTGGTTGCAGGATGGGAAGGCATTTCAGGGAGATCACAAAGACAACATTGTCACAAATTGATTTGGCTTATTCAAAGCCCTAAGATATGTGATTGTGAGAAAATGTAAGATTTCAATTCCCCTATTCAGACTGGAGTTTCTTTAGATTCCAATTACTGCAGTGTAGAAGAAAGCAACTAACAGAGAAAAAAAAAAAACGACCATTTATGGAAGCTTGGCACTTGAATCCAGTGAGGTTTGAGAATGTTATTATAAGAGTTTATTGTATAATAGTCTTAGTAACATTTCATATTAAATAATTAGAACAGAATTATCTTATCTGCCTATGCGTGTCACCACTGACCTGCATCTCACCTACAGGGCCACTCGTGGTCTTGAAAAAATCTGCACTAGCAGCTGAAGGGAAGAAATATTACATTCTTGACACAGAGCTGCAGCGTGTCCTTGGGCACCGCGCCATCAAGAGAGCTGTGTGAGCAGCCCTGTCCCCGCAGCAGCAGGATGACCATGGGGAGCTCTCACAGAGCTCCACCACCGCCTGCTTCCCCTGAATGCCACCTACAGAGCCGTACACTGAGACTGAGCTTCCCTATCGCATATCATGTCCCTGGGGCTATGGCCTCTGCTGCAGCATCTACAAATTTATAATCTTCTCCAATAAGGAAGGGCATCTCATCTGTGGAACTTCGCACTTCGAACACACCATCAGTTCAAACATCAGGCATACAGCCAGATCAGCATAATGGAAACAGACTCCTGTGTCGTTCTGGGAATTTGAAGTTTGTATCCAAATTCCATGGCTTGAACTCATCTCTACTTATAATGTGTAACATAATAGTCTAACACATCATGCGCCGTCTTTCCCTTGGTAGAACAGAAACATTAAAGAATGCCTGACTCAATCAGACACAGCTTCCAATGGGATAAAATTAAACAGCTTTCTGCCGGTGCCACAAGGAAGACGCATCAGGTACCACTGCAATGCTTTAATCACACAGCCTCTGCAAATGGATCAGCAGCACATATACCGCAGCAATAGCAACTTAAATCTCAAAGCTTAGAAATGCTAGATGTTTGATTAAATAAGGAATTCACCTTTCCCTTTCCACACGATCTTGGAGATTTCTTTTTGACAAGCGAGACATTTGTCTTTCTCTGATAATGGGAGCTGATGAGGTGTAAGTAGAGAAAAATAAAACCTCAGTGCTTCCGTCCCTTCAGCAAAGCCCTGCATTAACTGAGAAATCAGCCTGTTACTTACAGCTCCTTCTCCTATCGTCTGTTTGCAGAAGTTCATTGCTTAATTCCCATTCATGTCGCCTCTGTGAAGAAGAACAGGCTGATGACATTTCAGTTAATCATAATCTTCCCTTTCTGTGACAACCTGCCAGCAACCTTTTTGAAAATAAACTTGTGGAATGAAATTTCTTAGAAGAAGGATTTTTCTTCATCATCATGGAGGGAAGGACCTGACAAGATGAACGCACATGAATATTTCACTAACGAAAAAAAAATTCCTTCTGGATTTATTACCATTTCTCTCTCAACATTGGAGGTAATTTTTCTGGCAAATTTGTACTGATGTATCTTCACACTTTCACCTTTATCCTCTTTAGAATATAGGGCTCTCACTGCCTCTGTAACACACTTGCTAGCAAGAAGGATAGTTTAGGTTTCCATGGTCCAACTTAATTACCAGGCAGCTGCAGAAGTGCTAATATAATCATGCCTTTGTGGGTGTGCATGCATAGAGAAAATCCTTTGTAGGGTAAGAAAGCAAAGAATCTTTCAGAAGATTTCAAGCCCTTACTGCTAGCCATGTTAAATGTCATGCAGTCTAATAACTACAGCTATTTTAACCCTGCTAACAGTCCTACTAAAGAACTGGAAATGCAAGAAAGAATTGTAAAGGCTTGTGGGGTTGCTGGCGGCAGTGAGCTCACAGAAGCCATCACCAGCAGTTGAACTTAAGTCAGGGCAGGTGTAAAATTTGGATGGAGGCCACAGAAGCCCGAAGAAATACTATGAGCCAGAGGCAAAGCCACAAGCAAAGAAATTGCTGACAAACAAAGAACAAAGTCAGAGGCCCGGCCTCATCCAAAGTGACAGCTTTTGTGGAAGTTCAATCAAAGCTGCACAAGTGTCAGCACCTTTTGTTCATGGCAACAAAAGCCAGGATGTTGAGCTCTCTGGAAATAGCCGATGTTGTAAATAGCTGCAATGTCATCGAGGAGAAGAAATTCAAGTTTCTATCAGCAACTGCATGCTGCCAGTTTAAAGTCAGGAAAAACATCCCTGGTAGCACCTCCTGCCTCTGCAGGGCTTGTGGGCCGTGCCAGCTCATCCCAAATGGGCTTTCTTGTCTGTGTGCAGTCAGTTAGAAGACTGCAGCATCCTTGCCCAGAGAAGCAGCAAGCCTTTGTTAGCAGAGCAGAGTCAGCAGTTTATTCATTACAGAAGCCAATAAAGAGTGAAGAACATATTCCAGCAGCCTTGGAACAAGGCTGAGAGAAAGAGAAGGAAAGAAATTGTTGCACGCCTTGTAGAAAGATATTTGTGCTAGCTTCTGTCTTCGATGAAGGTGCAGCATCACATCACAGCCAGGGTTACTGGGAAATTGAGGTCCTGAGCTCTTTACAGGAGCCCTAGAGCCTCCAGGAGGGCATAGCTTTACTAATTTCACTCTGAGTGCAACAGTTGTGAAGAAATTCACTCCATCCTTTCTCTAAGACAAAATCATCAGCGTTAATTTGCATTAGAATCATGGAATCATTAAGGTTGGAAAAGACCTCTAAGATCACCTAGTCCACCTGCCATCAACATCACCCACTAAACAACATCCCTATGTACCACATCCACAAATTCCCTGAATGCCTCCTGGATGGCTCCAGGGTGACTTCACCACCTCCTTGGGCAGCCCATTCTGTATCCAACCACTCTTTTGGAGTTTTTCCTAATATCCAACCTGAACCACTCCTGGCATAACTTGAGGCCATTGCCTCTCATCCAATTAGTTACGAGAGTAACTGCTTGTTGTGGATAGATGTTTTGCTACTTTTTTTCCTTAGAAGGAATAATAGAAAAGTCAAAGACGGTGATTCTACAAGCACTTAGGCAGTACTGGCACTGAGAATTATTTCTTTCAAAGAACTTTAATTCCAGCTCCTTCTGCGGTGGGTGGAAGCTCACACCCACTGCACACCCCCACGGTCTATCTGACTTCTTCACACAATGTACAGCACAATCTCTGTGCTTCTACTACAGAAGGTGGCCAGCCGCGTGACTGGTAACCATAGCAGCTGCAATAACCAAAAAATCCAGGGCTGAATGTATGCACAAGTCTGTTCCTTTAGCACCATTTTATTTCTGTGATCAGTGTCAGGGGGTATACCTCAAAATGCCCCAATGCTCGGTGAGCAGAGAGGCTCATTGCCACATGGAAAACAGCATGTCTCATGTAGAACATTTTCTGTCTGTCTCTTGACTTCTGTAATGTCTAGAGAGATTTTTCAGGAGCTATAATCTCAGGCATTCAAACTAGGATTTCTATTTCTTGTATGGGAAAGATCAGTCCTGGAGATTTTCCATGCTGGAATCACTGGTCTTTTTCCTGTCATGTGCTGAGCGTTGCCTGCCAGGGACTGAGAAGTTATGGCAGGCAATACTATTTGATTCTTTCCCAGCAACAACGCCAAGGCACGGCATCACAATACCACTAGCTCTGTCTCAGTGCTATTAACTCCTTCAGACAGAATCCATTCACTTTCCACAGGTGGTGAAAGTTGGCAGGAGATTTCTCCCTTACCTCTCCCTTGCTGTCACTTTGCAGCTGATCGGAAACTTGGGAGAACTTCACACCTTGGAGAAGGCTGCAGCAGGATGGGCCTCTCTTCCTAGACTATGGGATCTACTTCCTCAACACAGTCCTCCCCAGGGACCTGGAGACCCTTATAGACCCAATAGATGCAGCAGTCCTAATCTGCCCTGTCCTTCTCCTCATTGCTGGAGTGACTATGCCACAGGTATGCACCAGTGCTGTAGAGGAGAGCAAAGGGGAGGAACGGCAAGAACAAAATTAAGCTGAGTGGTGTCACTGCAGGCAGCATGTATTATTGGTGTGCATATTCTGACAGGATATCATCTTAGTTTAGGTAGCAGATCTACTACTGTCGGCATTTAGAAGGCTGTTAGCATTATGGCGCTGGTATACTGTCTCAAAGGCATTTGGTTCCCGACAGTATGTCACACTTGGATGTAATCCAAAGCCAGTGACAGTCTAAGACCTGTGAGTTATGAAGCCAATCTCTGCATGCTTATTTATATTAGAAAGCTCACATTTCAACCCAAAGCCCAAAAGCAAGATATACCTCAACATGCAGCAAATTACAGATGACTTATGGAATCTGAGCTCAAGTTCTTTGGACTACAGCACAAATACTACCACCTAAGCAGTTACTTGGATGAAGAGTCCCTTTTTTTTTTTTTCAAACAAACAAACAAACAAAAACTGTCTCTAAGAATATCAGGAGTCTCGGTGCTATTATTTTCAGAGACATTCATGTAAACAGAGAAAGGACAGCAAGTAGCATCATCTAAAAAGAAATTTAATGCAGAAGTCTGGAGTGCCCATGTAACAACCTTACAGGCCAGACTTGTTTTGCTTTCTTACAGAATAGTGGAGACACATTAGGACATTCAGCCAACACAGAACAGCTGATGTAGGCCTCACCAGAAAAAAAAAAAAAAAAGTACAAGTTTCTACAGTTTTGGTCAAGGTGCCATAGCTACTGGTTGTAATAAGCATTCATCTTTGCAGGCTAGCATAGATAAAACTTACCGGCAGCCTTGGTATGCAGCTTCCTCTATCAACATGAGCCATAGGCAGCCCTCAGGAGAGGGAGGAGAAAGTACTCAAGGGAACATCAGGACTGTAACTGCCTCTTTCCGCAACAAAGACAAAGCAAGGGCAGGCTTCTCACCAGCAGGCACAGAATGAGCCAGGAATATGGGTCTGGAAGAGCCCAGCACTCTATTTTCAAGTACACTTACTTCATAACTCAAGCCCCTTCCTATAGTGATCAGGTGAAGAACCGTTGCACCTGTTCTTCCCTCAGATTCTCACGTGGGCAACTCACTCATCAACTCCAAACTCCTCAAAGGATCTCTGTGTCAGGTTGAGTCCTAGCCATGCCAAACCCTACATAGTTTGTTAAAGCTCAGGGTGGTGACAACACGCATTCACGCGGCAGACAATTCCATTTATTGTTACTACATATTTTGCGTTATTTCTATAGCATAAGAATTGAGTTGTTCACATCAGCATTTTTATATGATTGCATCTAGCTATGCGCCAACAAAGGATCACTTACCTTATTACATTTTTCCATGAATCTCTTGTGTAAGCCCTCCTATTCCCACAGAACAACAGTCTGTTGGTTGGTTTTTAATTTTGTGGAAACAATTAACTTTGCATACCAACTTTTCTAAGAAATATAGCCAAAACCAAGTCCCTTATTAAAACTGGATTTCCAGTCAAATAAATTATGATGATGTCTCTTCTATCCAGACATTTTCTATTAAGACATATTAACTCGCTTTATTCTGTTCTATTCCACAGAACAGTAATTATCAGAGCCCCCTAAAACACAGTTTTAAGTTTTGCCTTTTAATGGAAATGTTTATTATTATGCTGATACCTCTTCATGACCAAACGGCAAAATTGCAGATTTTAAACATTTATCAGTGTAATGTAAGCGGCGTCACCGAGCAGTTTTTGTCTAGTTAGACAAAGTTGGTAACAGATGTGCTTACATCAGCTCCGATAACGTTCATTTTAAAGAGACTTCATAATATCTGCAAAATGATATTCTAAAGTAATTACTTCCCTTGCAGCATTCAGTACATCTCGTGGCTGAATATAATCTCCACTTGTTGGTATATTACAGATTTGGAGAGGAATTGGTGAAGTAATTGCCGGTACAGTGAGGAGGGATCATCATTCATCTTAAAGTATGACCTTGCTTTAAATAGCTACTAAAAGGACTAGCCAAAAAAGGAAACCTACATGTAAAAAAAAAAAAAAAAAAAAGTGTGAGATTCAGACATTTTATAATTTGGTTGAGTATGAATAACAAGGCAGCTTTCTATTTGTGATACAGTATACATAGCTATGGGAAATTATGGCACCATGCCTTCCTTTAATTTGTTGTTGCTGGGAAAGGCTGTGGAAGCTGGCTTAACATCAATTCTCAAACACTCCAAAGACTCAATAGATACAGATGCACTTTTTTTTAGAAAAGCCATGGCAAACCCCTGGCTCCTTGGGTGCTTGTTGCCGCTGCAAGAGGCCAGCTTACAGCACAAAGAACTGTGCTGGGTAATGAGCATAGAAGACAGACCCTCAGGTAGTTGCTATGTTCATTAAGCTGCTTTTCATAGAATCAGAGAATTGCTGAGTTGGAAGGGACCCTTAAAAGCCATCTAGCCCAACTCCCTTGCAATGAACATGAATGCCTACAGCAAGATTAGGATGCTCAGAGGCCCATCCAGCCTGACCTTGAGTGTCTCCAAGGACAGGACATCCACGACCTCTTCAGACAAACTGTTCCTACAGGTTTTCTACCTGTATCTCTTTTCCCATACATGCTCTGTAATGAAACACAGCAGGCCTTCGAGGATGAAGAGCAATGGAAGCAATGCTTGCTCTTTCATTTGTAATTTGGATATAACACTTGTAAGTGTAACTCACTGCAAGATGTAGTGACTCATACAGATCTTCCTGGTGGGTTTGACTCAACCACAACTCCTGAGCAAAATGAGCAGGGTGCTAAAACAGAATTCCTGTCTGAAAGCGGGGGGGAGCTGCCTAGATCCTTTGGGGCTGGGCTGTCACCAGGGCTCCTCATCAGCAGGCTGCGGTGGTGTCTGTGACCTTGGTGGGATGGCAGAGGCCGCCCATTCCGTTAAACAAACAACTGGGATCAGAGACCTAAAGGAAGCTTTATGATGGCTGTAAAAGCATCATCGCCTTTACAAAACATTTCAGAAGACCTCGGAGTGCTTTTTTTATTATTATTTAAATTTATGAATCCTTAGGAGAAAAAAAGAAAATACAGCTATAACTCTGGCTCCAGTGACCTACCTGTGAAGGTTAAAAAACTGAATTCTGCTCAGCTTTCCTTTCCCTTCAATTCCATGCTGTTAAGGAATTAATCCTTGCTCTGTTGCTCCTTGTTCTTGATTATTAGCTCGTGCTTTACTTCTATACTCTAACCTCTCCTCTTCTCCAAGCTTTATGTTCTTCCTCCTGTGGGTGTGTTCCCCCCACCCCCACTCATTTTTTTCTTGCCTTGCAGAAGGATTTGCATCTTGTTAATATTATTTTTTTTACCACATTTCTCCCTGTTCTCTTTTTAACAACTGTTTTATTATCCAGAAACCATTTGCCTGGGTGGCCAGACCGTGCTCTGACTCTTGCTCCCAGACAATTATTCCCCCTAATTCTTGCTAATCCCATTCTGGCTACCCGGAGCACTGAGGGGAGCAGGACTGTGGTCAAGCACAGAAGCTCCCTGCAGCCCCAGCTGCCTCACTGTGGGCTGGCTGTAGAACACAGAATGTTTCACATACCTTCTCCCCAGCCTCACCACTCATGCAGAGGCAAGGTGCCGTCCAGGGAAAGAATCAGCTCTGCGTGCACTGTGCAGAAGCACCACCCCCTGCCTGGGTGTCTCAGTGGCTGAGTACAAAGCCTGGTGGGCCAAAGCCGTCCCCAGTAAACAGCCCTGCAGCTCCTCCCAGCTCAGCCCACCTGCACGACGTGCCAGGAGGTTCCAACACATCCATGCAGAACATAGTGCTTGAGGCTGCATCCAAAATACACCCTGCTGCTGCCCACTCGGAGCAAACTCACTGTGTTCGCCTAAGGAGAATAAAGGCTGAGCGGGTTGGGCCTGCTGAGAGCACAGTCAGGCTCTAATGGCCACCGCACCTGAATCCACCCATTCACTAATCCCTGCACAGCTGTGGTAACCACCCTGTGACACAAGCATCACAGGGCACTGTGAAAGGTGTGCAACAAAATGCCACGTGAACTGGAGTCCCAGTCAGATACATAGCATTATCTGCAAGCTGTAATGCCATAAAAATAAGTTCCATGAGGTTGGAAAACAGTATTTCCTGAGATTTAAAGCAGGGTGTCAGCAGTGCTGGGGCACTCATGGGTGTGTGGCTGCAGGCCTCCCCCTGCCCTGGGGAGCAGCCCCAACCCAGCTCACCATCCTGCTGCCCGGAAAGGTCCGTTACACACACTGCTGGTTCACCGTCTGTTCAGTGAGTGTGCCTGCGGGTGTCCTGTAACCCCAGGAATAATTCCTAGAACATTTAATAGCACATAGCACTCACACTGCTCTGCACAGCTCTGTGCTAAGGGTCCAAAGGAACAGTTTCCAAATGCAAAGGGAAAAAACATGTACTTCCAGGCCAGGTGATTTATTGCAGACTAAGAAAAATTAAACAAGAGAGAAATAAAATGCAAATGTGGAGCAGAGCACCTCCACCTTGCACCCTCTCCCAGCCTCACAGGCAGGCAGGCCTTTCCTTTTGAGATTGCTTACAGGGCGAGCCCCATGCAGACAGCAAGGTGATCTGCACTGATCTGAGCCGAGCACTGAGCTCCCTGCATAACCTCGGCTAAACCCCGCCTGCCAGAGCCTCTTAGGTCAGGCCCTGCAGAGCCTCCCACTGCGGCCTGCTGCACTTCCCAGAACAGCACCTACACCCATTCCACTGAATTCTGGTCCCACTGACCCTGCAGCTTCAAAGGATCACCAGCACTGATGTGTCCTTGGGACTGTTCCCTGAGCAGCACAATTTAGTCGTGATTTTCCATGTTTACAGTATTTGAAATCATGCACTGGAAACATTAACAGAAGCAAAGAGGAGCGATAACAAGAGAATTTGCAAACACGCTACAGAGACCATCCTTTCCTGCTTTTCTTTTGTTTGGATGAGGAGGTGGGCAGGGAATACAAAGAGAAAAGAAAATAACTGGCAGATTTTTGCTCACAGCTGAAGCCTGTGCTAGCCTGGGTTGTGCCTGTGCTTCCCACTGCAGACAGGATCAAGCCTTCGTTTAATCACTTTGCTGTCAATTGGTTTCAAACCCATGGTTTGCATTACACACAGAGCAGGGAGCCCAGTTCTGCTGCTGACAGCTTCCAGCTCACTGCTCATCTGCTGGCATTTGGCCTGAGGAGGTCAAAGCACAGCTGGTGCCTCCAGGTCCCCCATATCCCACTGCACACAAGTGCCACATTCAACTGCAGTAAGAGGGCCTCCGCGTCAGACAGGTTTGCAAGCATAGTGAATCATAGGAGATGCAAATTCAAAGCTGGGAAGCAGATCCTCATGAAGAGGTTCTTACTGCTGCGGGCAGGATGCTATTACAGGAGCCTGAATTTAGGCATGAGCCGAGCTCCTAAAGAGAGGAGGGAAGCCTATGCATGGGACCATGGGCTTGCGTGCTAGGAGGCAGGGTGCCTGCTCTTACAAAAAAGAAAAAAAAGAAAAAAAAAATGCCCTGAGAACCCAACCAGCAGGAGCACAAGGTTCTCTTAACATTTCTACTAAAGTCACTCTGGCACCAGAAGAAATAAACAAACTCACATCTTCTGAAGAAAAGCATGTGCTAGAAGCTCACATCTACTTCTTGTGTACTCTCCCAAAAGAGAAAATACAGCACTCTTACCCTTCATCCTGAGGATATCTTTATTACGATCAACAGAAAGCTCAGCATTACTGGAGGACATTGTTAATGAATTCCTCTAGGTTTCAAAGAGCGGAGTCTTGAGAGCGCTACAAATTAAATATAATAGCTTGCAGTTCTGCAGTGCCTTCCATCTGAAGATCTCAGCTGTTTGTACCGATTCCTGTGAATTAAGCTCAGACACTCACAAGTGAGCGATTTGAGACAACTATTGAACAGCCTGGAAGCGAGGACAGAGTTGTAAGGACTTGTAATAGGGGTGAGAACTACTCCCAGGTACCCACTATTCTGAGAAAGCCATCTCTTCAGCAGCATGCATTAATGGAGAAGAAGAAATCCTCCTACCATGCCCTGTGGCAGCTAGGGAAAATGAGTGACCTCTTCTCAGCTGCTTAAGAGAAGGCCACAGGATGGAGCATCCCAGTCAGGTGAATTCATCTCCTGGGAGAGTCCCAGGGAGCTGGATTTAAGACATATATATTCTCAGTACTTCCCTGCTGGCTAAATATAGGAACCTCCTCCCTCAGGTAGTTTAGGTCTTGTATGGAAGGAGGGAAACCATCCTTACACTGTTTGTATCACTCCAAACACAAGACTCCAGATTTTATGCAGCCCATTTGATCTCATTCTCCATCATTAACCAATCCAATAAAAGCAACAGAGGGGGCCAGCAAGGCATATTTCTCCTCTGCGCACCCACTATTCCAGCCACTGCTTCACCTCTGTCACAAGTGGTAATTAGCAAAATATTTAAAAACAAGAAGAGTGAACTGTAGCAATTGGACATATCAAACAATAGGAAAGGCAACAACATAGGTGCAACGACAGAAGGGCCAGCACAATAGAAAGGTGCTATAAAAGAAGGAAAGAAGATTGCTCACCTGTATCAAAATTCCAGATGCACAGGGAAAAACTTCACAGAGGAGGATCTCCAACCAGAGATCCTTCCCCAGGGGCAGTCAGCCCTTCAATGAGGTCTGAGAGGTGCAGCCAGGCTGCAGCCCTTCTGGTCACACAGCTGAACTGCCTTCACCTGTGCTCCCAGGGCTGACCGGGTCCTTTCCCCAGGTGCTCCATCAGTGGTTCAGGCCACAACTGAACAGTTACCATACAGTGAACACAAAGGGATGCTTTTATCCCAACCAAAGTGATCAGGAAAATCTGATAAGTTAAAAAAAGTCATCTCTGATTATTCTGGCTGCCTGTGTTTAAGAAGCCAAAGCTGAGGGTATGTTTAGGGCTCAAACCAAGTAGTGGTGGTGTGACATACCACAATACCATTGGACTGAAATTCACAGTGCCAAATGCCTCAATTAAAGCTTTTATTCCCCTTCATCCAGTAACCTCCTCATGCCAGTTTTTAGCAACAGTGAGGTCATGGACTGAGTCCATTCAAATTGCCACGTTCAGATCCCTATTTGTTCCTAGTTTCAACTGTTCAAATTTTAGATGTTTTAAGCAGGAAATCCCACTTATCTGCAGGTTGTGAGGAAGTCAGGGAAGAAGACTCACAGTAATTGGTGGGCTAGCTTTAATTAACAGTGAGCTGTAAGGTAAAACAATGAATCAATAAAGTATATGTTGGTCTCGAAGGCTTTTTCTGTGTTCTTTCTGGCACTGTATGATATATGCCAGAGGCAAAGTAACAAAATTTCTTTCAGTGGGATGGAGGAGAAACAAACGGTGTGGGCAGGGCAGCTGGTGGAATCCTGCCGGAGGGGGAGGTCTGAGGCACGTCTGCATCCTGCGGCTGCAGGGAAACGCATGCTCCCAGCAAGAGGAGACTATCCAAAGGTCATGGGGTAGCTAAGCAACAGAAGGGAAAAATCCTCCATTGTGCTACTTCCAGCTGGAAATAAAGCAAAATATATGTATTTCTGGGTTTTCCTGGCACCACTGTCCCACAGGTAGACAACACTGCTGTGGGAGCAGAGGGTGTCTGGTTTTACTCTTTGCAGGGTTGCTATGAGACATGAGGCAAATGAATTACGTTGTGCCTTGCTTTCCTCATCTGAAGACATATATGGTATATCTCACTGTATGTAACACACCTGATCACCAGAGCTGGGACATCTACCTACAGTGCTATTCTGTAAGATGTGCAGGTAGAAGAAGCTGCAGAAGTTGAGATATAACTATTTTCTGTTTATTTCCATTAGGTAGATACACAGTAGGAGCCATTTTGACATGTGTTAGTGTAGGTGGAAATGACTCATTTGGCTGCACTGGAAGCTAGCTGCTGTAGACTGGCTGCTGCTGCAATCCTAAATAAATCCCATAAAGTAGATCTCAAAAAAAAAATAAAGTGAATCTTGCTGCTCTGTTACTAATTAAGTTAATATATTTAATGTGTACATAAACCCATGGACCTTAATGTATACACATGTGAACATACGTACACTGCCTATATTGCATTCGGCCTTCAAATTGCCCATGTAACATACAACCAATGCCACAGAAAGACCCCAGGTTTTCCCACTGCCTTTACCGTAACATAAGGCAACCCAGAATACACCGTACGGGAATTCCCTGAACACTGTCTATGTGCTTTTAAAGAGGCCTTTATATGCAGAAAGGGCAATAGCAGCTAATGTATTATAACAGTGTGGACAAAGCAGCTATCAAGCATTTACCAATTTAATGTATATCTTTGGATCTGAGTCTCTACCTGTAGGTCAGGGTGTACCTTTGTCTTTTGGGCTGAGGCTGCCCAGCACCTTCCCCAGCAGGCAAAGAAGGGCTTGTACTAAGCTTTCCCATCATTTCTTTTCTTTGCAACAGGGACGCATGCCATGATTGCAAAAGCATGGATGTAAGCAAAGTGGCCTTGCAGTGTAGCTATTTCCTCCTGCCACAGGGGAGTTCACTGAGCAGAGCTGCTTCCTCTGTCCTTGCCAGGAAGGAAAGCTAATACCGCCAGCAGTGAGCCTGCAGCTCTTGTATTGGTGTCACGCGCACCTGCCTACAGCCTTGCAGTAGCTTCACCTGCCTTGGGAAAGATCTCAGAGAATTTCCAAGGCTGGAGAGCCAGGGTTATGCTCATGCGCTGCATTCACCACGAGTCCTCTTGCGACTCCCCATAGTTTCAACAGGTCCCCTATTTAAGATTGCTTGGGTGACTTGAAATGCAGGGAGCAGCATCCTCAGGGGCACCTAACATCCAGCTAAGTTGTTGGAAGGCATTCATTTCTTACAACTCACTCTGTAACTCTTCCTTTCCACTCATTTTCTACACTGAAACTGGCTGTAAGCATTCGAATCAGGTATCCTGGAAGTAGAATAATGATAGCACAAAATGGGTGTCTGAGGCCTACCCTGAGGGCAGGGCTGTAATAGCAGTAGTCAAAGCTGAACATGCTCCACGTACCCCATGGAAAACACAGCTGTGCTCCATGTAACTACATCCCCAAATATTTATTGTAGCAAATAGGTCACTCCCATTTTGGCACACACAAAGTAATCCAACCCACCTTGCACTGCATGAGTAGGGGGCAGCTGGGCATGTGAGTGTCTGACTTTCTAAATTAAAACATAAGCCCTTGAAAACAGCTTAACATAATCTTTCAGGAGTTCCATCAAGCCTTCTGGTGGGACACTCCTATTTCTCCTTGCATCTGGCCACGACTGTGCTATTACTGGTGATCAAAAAATAAAAAATCCTTCTCTGTTTTGTCCTTGTGGAAAGCATCCAAATAGATGAGGTTTCAGGCAGCGGCACTGCTTCCTCAGCCTACAATTGCCTTTTCTACTCCAGGAAGATGCATGCGGAGGATCAGACAGGAGGAAGGGCCTTTCACTTCAATGATGTGGGAGAGATAAAGGGAGAAACGATTTAGGAACAAAACGATCCCCCAGCTGGAAAGCAGAGATTTGTCCTGAGAGGAGGGAATGTGAAGAGAAATTGCTAAACTTCTGCTGAAAATAATGAAAAACACCTGCAATGTAGCTCCCTAAGGAGGCTAATTAAGTGAGAAAACATCGGTGCTTATTGGAACTTACAGGCTCTCAGCAAAATTTAAGGCATTGTATCTCACTTGAATTATTTGCCTGCTATTTTAGGGAAACATTTTTCCCTTTGTTATACTGATTAGGTGAGAAGACTGATTGACTTCCAACATTACTTTGATTGAATCACGTATATCTATATCCTCCAAAACTAGTATGTGCAAAATCATTTGCACTTTTCTGCACATCAGCACCCTAGAAGCCCATTCCTCTGCCCAGCTGCGTGTCCAGTCTGCCACTGGAGCAGGGTTGTCTGCTCACGGGTAGCCTGTTTGCTTGTACAAATTGGACACGTGCAATCATTGTAACTGTTTTCTCCTCTTTTGCTTACTTAAATTAGGCTCTGTACTTTAATTTTCCCCCATGGTGGTATTTCCCTATCTTACAGGCTCTTTGAATCCTTTTGGTGCATATGCAGAGTGTTTTGCAATTATACAGAAAATGACAGTCCCAGCCCTTAACACAAAATAGTTAAAAAACACGTAATCGAGAAGAGGAAAAAGACAAACCTGCAGGCAAGCAGAATAATCAGGTGTTAATACATACCTAACAATCTTGTATTGTGGCTTGTGACATTTATTTGGCAATCTCTTCAGTTCACTGCACCACTTCATGAGCTGCCACTTCCTTGCCCCTGCAGCCCATGGCAGCGCACTGAACGTGTGCTACACGGTGCATGACGACGGCGTGGCTGGGGGCAGGTGCATGTCAGGCTGCAGGAGCAGGACACAGATACTGTGGGTGATGTGAGGCTTTTCAGAGCCGGTCAGCATTCTGTGCGCACTGTTTGGCAGGTGCCTGACCTGGGTTTCTGTACTCACAAGAGGTGGTGCAGAAGTAAGGGCAGGATAAGCAGGGACTTGCCAGGTATTGCACATCCCCCTGCACTGTGAGATGGGAAGTCCTGCTGCATCTGGACACTTGAACTCGGTGAGTTCTCATCAGCTCCTGCTCTTCGTTCCTCAGTTCCTCAGTCATGAACACAGGTAGGGGCCTGCTCTCTCACAGGGGAAGTGAGAGAACAGATTAGTTAGTATTTGTAAAGCAGGCAGTTACTATAGTGATAAGCAGCATGGAAAAACTCATGAGGAAAGTAATTGTCTTCAACGCGGATAGTGTGCAGTCAATAGAGCATAGAGACACACTCTGAACAACGGAGCAAAAAATACCAAGCAGCTGCTCATTAAGTGCACACCATCCATCTAGAGACCTGGGTGAGGCAAGGTCCCGTGGAGTGGTGTATGATCAGCAAATTAACAGTGGTCTTTTAACATGTGCACACAGGCAGCCTTAACCCTGGCATTGCCAGCTTTGGAAGGCCTGGCTGAAATCTCCTGGGGGAGGACGAAGAGATTGTAGCATATAATTATGCACATTATAAAAACAGAAATTCCATGTTGTGGCATCAAATGAACGCTAATCATCTGGGAGACTAAGATCCCCAGTGCTGAGCTCTATCACTTGGACCAAGAAGAATCTGACTGCAGTATCAGCCTTGAAATGTGGAGCAGTGAATGTGCTCGGAAATCTTGGCTTTCCCGTGCAGATTCTGAGGAAAGTGATGGCTTACAGAAATGGTCTCCTGCCCTGCTTTCACCCTCTGCCCCTTCGTTCCAGATTATCCTTGCTTTCTGTCTTTTTCCTCCTTATCTCCTCAACCAGAATTCCCATGGACCTTACCTGTGTTCCTGTGGTCACCTTCTCCCCATGATCTGGATAATTTCCAGTTCCCCACCCAGGGCACCTTGTATAATTTCATTACTCATACATCTCAGCCAGTCCCTTAGCTGCCTCTCCTAAGCAACGTGAACTCCACCTCTGCATCTTGGCTTCTTGTTCGCTCTGTCTTCCTAGCTCCCAGTACTTACTGTCTGTGCCAAGTCAGCTTTAGATTCCTCTTTCCCATCTCCTCCCTTACTTCAGTTTTCATGACCACCCATTATTTTCTATTTTCAGGAAGTGGAGCTTCTCCTAAGAAGTCAATTGTAGCAATACTAGATAATGAAAATTCTCAGTACTGCAAGATGAGCTGAAAGTCACACATATTGGCAACACTGCGGACTTTGACAATCATGTTCTTTATGTGCTAAAGATACACAAATGAGTCTTGCGATCAACCCCTGTCACTCAGGATTGTTGCAAGTGCTGTATTATGGCATTTTCTTGTGGTTTTGGGGAGGATGTTTTGCATATCCCAGTTCTGAGGAAAATCACAGCAGGCACTCAAGTCATAGCTCAGTTCAGCTCCCTTAAACAAGCTTACCAGAGAGAAAAGAACATTTTGTTATTCTGCATCAATACGTTTTGTCTTATGTTCCCTTTCAAAGATAAACCAGCATCCCTGACCTGGCTCCTAGGAGCAGTCCTGGTAGTAGAGTGAAGGGGGAAAGTATAGAGACATAAGAAGTGGTCAGGTAGGTGATCTCCCCAGTATCTCGGGGCCGGTAAGGATGCTGAGAGTGCTTGGGAAAGGGCAGGCACAGAGTTGTGTTATTCACAGAGTACTCTGATTGTTAGTTGTAGTCTGTGGCTCTATGCATTCTCCAGGTTACCCTCCACCCTGATCCTCCCATGATCTTATATTGGTCTTCCTTTCCTGGTCCCAGAAGCATCCCAGTTACTGGCTGGACGCTGGTATGAAGACAGTTAAGGATGCCCACCATAATGACTGAGCTGCTCGTTACAACAAAGCTACAGGGGAAAAAAAAAGTTGCCCATGCATACAGAAACAATCTTCTGTGAATGCTTCCAGCCAAATTTACATCCAGCACATCCAATCTCATGTTCTGTCCAGGATGGCAGTGGTAGGAGGCTGCAGGAGCAACCACCAGAGTTTCATGTCACTGCCCCAGCTGCCAAATTTATTTTTGCAGTTTGCAGCTAACAATCAATCACGCGCTACTCAGTTGTTAACTTCTTTTGTTTAGATCATTTGGATAATTAAAGTACCACGAATTCCATAGTGTCAGCAGGTCTCAAACAGACCTCCTGCTGGCTCTGCAATATCTTTCAGAGATCAGAAAATAAAGCAATGAATAATGCTAGAAGGAGTCCAAGTATCTCATATTTTATGTTTCATGTTTTCCTAATGACAAGGTCATATAGGCAGCAGTGTGATCAATGCAAACACAATATGCCTTTGGTAAAAGGCCAACGTCTGCCTGTGGAAAGGGCAATTAGGGGAACAGTTTCACAATCACATACTTTATGGGTAGGAAGCGGAGATCCCAAAGCTCTTTACAAAAAGGAGGAAAAGACTAGCGATTCAAATTGCCAAATTAAAACACAAGTCAGTGGCAAGTCCCTGCATATGGGACATGGGGATGATGTCGTATTCTTTGAACTTGCTATCATGCATACTACATTTGTGTCAGCATCTTTTTGTTGTAGTTCAGAGAGCCTCTCCTCAGCAAATATCAAGAGACAACAACTGTTCTGCATTTAGTTGACACGCACATGGCTGGGCTTAGCCTGGCCAATCACTGCTATTGCTGTTAATATGCAGGGGAAAAAGTCCACAGATGTTAAATTGTGTCAGCTTTTCTAACCATCTGAAGTAGTTAATTCAGCAGAGTATTTTTGACTAAATGTACAAAAAAACTACATCCTTCATTCCTACTGCTTGTTTCTTGCATGTTATGTATAGCGTATCTTTTAGGGTCAGAGACTACACCTAAACACAGCAGTACACACAATGCTCAGCCAAAAAGCTCCCTGTTTTTCTTAGTCACCATGTGGATTCTTATGCTCTGGTTATGAGAATGAGCGTGGAGATTCTCTGTCATCAGGAATGTGAAGGTTTTGAAAGCAGATAAGATTTACTTTTCAAAAAGGAGATAAGGTGAAGAAAGGTGATGACAAAAGTAAAGCTAGGGTCAAAGAAGACAAGGCTGTAATGAAAAGGAAGGAGCTAGAGAGAGATCGATTGCAAAGTCCAGCAGAGGACGTGGGACACAGGAGTGCTGCCCACACTCCAGCAGGACAGAGCTCAAGATTAAAGTGCTCTTGAAATATGGATTCAATAATATCCAGTCATGGTAGAGTTTACAAGTAACTGAAATTGTCCATGTGGATGATAATTGTAATCAAATCTGCAGGCTCTTGGCTGTGCTGCCGCCCACAAGCCACTGGAGCACAACTCTCTGCTGGCACAGTGCAGCAATCAATGGGCTCACACTAAGGTCAGGCTCGGGAGCACAACATTGGTGCCAGGATGGGAGATCCGGCTGCACAATGCCAGCCAGCTGCAGGCAGCACAAGGAGCTCCAGGGTGGGCTAATCCTGGCTGCCAGCTGCACCTTCCCTCCAACACGGGTGTGCCTTCAAAACTGGGCATCAAGGTGCTCACACTATCACTGTTGCTCAACTGCAGGATGGTAATTAAAAAGTTGCGGGCGCCTACAAAACAAAGGTTACAGACATTGGGAAGGAAGTAGAGGATCAGAGAGAAAACAGGCACTGGTGCTTTGTTTCAGATTTGCTAACCAACATCATTTTAAGGTGAGCACTGGAATAACATCATTTTATTTGGGTGGAGCACAAAACCTGTACTTCTTGCCCTCAGAGTTGAGAGGATAGACTCAATAATGTGAACTCTAAAAGCTCATACCCAGAAACTAAATGTAGAGAATCCCTCTCCCTTTTCAAATTCTCTCATTCTTTTGCCTTTAATGTTTGTATTTGCCACCGCTGAGACTCGTGTTCACTGGACTGTTCCCTCAATGCCGGAAGGCTAAACTCACCACCCAGCGAGCTGGAAATGGATGCAAAGGCCATAACTAATGCCAGAAAGGTAAATCACTGTGACAGTACTAGTCTGTGGTCAACATGTAGAGCTCAGCTTGAATGAGAAAAGAGAGGATGCAGGAAGGTTCTTCCTTTGATTAAGTGCTGGTTGAAAAGCCTGAAACTAAGAAGAGATGATTTTAATTATGAAAAACAGAGGTTTGAGTTCAATTTCTGTTTAATTCTCTCCACTGTTTTTACTGGAAAGCTAATTTCCAGCCTTAAGCTCCAACACGACTGGTGGCCCTTTCCTGAATTATATGCACTTTCTTATGATTTCTTTTTCATATGGTTGCCTTCCTTCAGCTGCCTGTGACTTCTGAAGCCGCTCAGTCTGGTTCTCACAGCCCTGTGGATGATGGAAGACTTGTGTACATCTCATAAGGTGATAAAGCAAGCTTTTATCAGTCACTTTGGGCAACTAAAGAAAGAAGACAAGAAAAGAGCATGATGGAGAGGCTTGGTGTGACATATATTTACGCATGTTTATAAATATCTAAGAGAAGTATGGGAATGCATTTGGCCAGCCAACAAATAGGAGGGTGAAAAGCACAAAAACCAGATCCACATATGGAAAGAGTATAAGCATGAAAGAGTGTAGGCATTGGGAACTGGGAGTGTTTAGCCTGAAGAAGAGGAGGCTCAGGAAAGCTCTCTTCAACTACCTGAAAGGAGGCTGTAGTGAGGTGGGGGTCGGCCCCTTCTCCCAGGTAACAGCAATAGAACAAGAGGGAATGGCCTTAGGCTGCACCAGAGAAGGCTCAGGTTGGATATTAGGAAAAAATTATTCTCCAAAAGAGTGGTCGGGCACTGGAACAGGCTGCGTAGGAAGGTGGTGGAGTCACCATTTCTGGAGATGCTGAAGGAATGTGTAGGTGTGTCGCTAAGGGATGTGGTTAGTGGGCATGGTAATGGGCTGACGGCTGGACTAGATGACCTTAGAAGTCTTTTCCAACCTGAATGATTCTACGATTAAACGCAGGTTAAATATTTAGTGCTGATCCTTCCTGGCCTATGGTAAAACAAAGAGCTCCACCAAAAAATGCCCCTCTGTAATAACTGCATCCAATCTTTTAGGAAGGCCTATCAGCAATGTGAAATAGTAGCTTTAAGACACATGCAGCTCTGTAGAGTTGAACAATTAACACAGAATTCCTGTTTTCCTTATGCAGCATAAACGTTGTGCTCCAAAGCTAAAGGGGCTTCATGATGTTAGTGCATATTCTCACTGTGAACAGCCACTTACATATGGGACGTCATGTTCACCAGTCCCTAACAGATTGCCAAGCAGAGTCCAGTCCAGGAGGAACTCCAACCATCCTTTGCATGCAGCAAGCAAAACAGAGGCATTATATTCACTTGGAATGTAAAACGTGGGTGTCACATCCTATGTGACAAAACCATGACACCCCACAAGCACACCAGCACCTCACAGTGTTGCCAGGCTGTGCCCATCACACCTGAGCTGTGGAGAACTTGGGAGGAGCTCACCCCTCAGTGCAGAGGAAAGGCAGGGCAGGCTGAACGTAGAGCTCATTGCCAGGCACGCAGAGCCTCAAGTTACTGCTGCGAGTCCAACACATGCCTTTCTTTGGTGGAAAAATCCATTGGAGTGGGCCAGGAAAACTGTGGTTTTAGCAATAACTTTCTGTCTGGCAGTTCTGAGCCTCCCTCCTGAGACCTACAAGGCAGGTTTTCAGCTGAGTGAGACTGTCACAAGCTCTGCTTCTGGCTGCTACTTTTCTGGAGGATCATTTGTAGAGGAAAAATGAGTTGGTATTGATTTGAAGCAGATTCCCAGCTGGTGTTCACAAACAGGAGCTCACAGCTGGGGTCCCAGTCAGCACAGTGTCTTTCTTTCTCTGGATCTCTTGTGTTGCCCAGAGGGGCATGGAGGAGGAGAGAGCCGCAGAGTGTGGCTGAGGTCCAGGTCTCAGAGACCAAAAATTCTTCATTTCAAATGGGGTCCAGCAATCTTGCATCCATATGGAGGGAGTATAATTTTTCTGTAATGCTGAAAAAAAAAAATTGAAAATGGAAGGTTTTCAAGCTTATTTTTGTCTTATTTACTCCATTTGAAAAACAGCAGCCACCAGAATAAATGGCTAATTCAATCTTCAGAGGCATCCACATACCCCTGGTAGATATCTCAGGGAATTTTGTGCTCTTTTGATAGGCCAACAGCTGCAGCTCTGTGCTATCTGTCCTGGCACGCAGTGATACACATACCCCCAGTACACCATTCTGATGCTTCTGTCTCACCAGGAAGAGGAATGGAACAAAGGCCAAAGGGGCTGTTCTGCTGTAACACGTAGATTGGTCCGCAAGTAATGCCTCCTATTTATTTCCATGCAAACTACAACAGATACAAAGAACACAAGAACACTATTAGATAGATAGAGTACTCTGACCGTAAGAACTGGGACTGTTGGGAAAGTTCAAAGGGGAGCAGGCTGTTGAACGTGGCCATGTTCACATGCTGCCTTCAAACAGCAGCTCTAGCCAGTATCAGAGTCTGGTACCACAGCAACTCCCAGCTATCCGGGCCCATTGGTACTGTCACCAAAAGCGACAGATGTCAGGAAGTTGAATGTTTTACTGCCAGTCTCCTTATGTCTTCTAAGCTTCTGCCTCACAGAAATTCATTTTGAATTATTTCCCAACAAATAACTACAGTTATAGATTTTTAAGATGCCTTAACTGGTCTCCGTTCTCAGAGGGAAAATTACATGAATTAAAAATCAAGGCCTTTATAGTTAGAAGAAGATGTAATTGATATTAGGTTACTGCATAAAAAGGGATCTGCCAGCAGCCGGACCTCAGCTGAAATCCTGCAATTATACAAGGTGGGGCTCTTTGAAAGGTCTCAGAGGGAGACATGCCATTCTCACCACAAAAATATGCTTCCAGCAAACAAATTTAGAGCCTCTCTGCTGCTGTTGCTGCACAGAAGTGGAAATAAGTGGAAGTCCTCTGGGGGTATTGGTGAGAAGGCAAAAAAAGAACACCAAAGCAAATGCCTTCGGAGAGACTTGGAGACAACACCACGATCTCCATGAAGGTGCAAAATGAAAAACAGGAAAGAGTGAATCAGGAAGCCCCTGGGCCCAGTCCTCTGCTGGTGAAGCAGCAGCCAGCCTTACAGGTTGTACGACTGCAGTGTATCCTCACCAGCTCGCACCTCTCAACTCTGTATATTTTACTAGTGTTTACTGTATCCTTACTAATCACCTTGACAGCAGAAATGCGAGTCTCAAGTTGCTGTTGTTCACCAGAGACATTCCACTGACTTGGGAAGGTACAGGCTGGGCCCTCCAGCTGCATGCTTCAGGGCAGGAGCTTGTCAGTGTTCCTCGTCTATAAAATGTCCTTTATTGTTGTCATGGTATTTTACCAGTGGTACAAGTAATTAGCTCCCCGTGGACATGGTATTGCTAGTCCGAGCATTCTTTAATGGCTTAATTATCAGACTCTTAAAATGAGAAGCATTGTGTTCTGTGCTTTCTGAGCCATTGTGCTTCATCTTCATTCTTCTCCGCATTCAGATGAACCTGGAAACACGCACACAAGGTAAAGAGCTCACCAAGGCATTTCTCTGCAGAACCATGGCATTAAGGAAAACCACCAAGCACTGTGCATCTTCAGACAGATCTTAACAAGAGAAACCATCTCTGTAAGAATGGATCCAGCCATCTCCTCCAAAAGTTACTTATGATCAGCATATTTGTAGCTGGCAGAGCTCTCTGTGACCTCTCTCTCACCTCTTGGTCCTACCAATCAGCCCAGAACCTGAAGGGTAGAGGAGCCTCGTCCAGATCCTCTGCAGGGACAGAGGCTTCACCTTTAAAGCCTTTGAATCACATTTACAGTGTGAGTTAAAATCTTGACTCTCACTGACTTTCAGCGTGACTTTGGCATCCAAACTATGTGAGAGGTTCTGAAAGTATTATTTGTTGGCAATATTTCAAGAGTAATCTTTCCTTTTTTTAAGGAAAAGCAAGACAGCTTCAGTTTTCATTCCTGATATGAGATCTATGCGGTAAGTCGCATCAATCCTTTGGTGATACCGAAGAGCTTGAAACCTCTCCCCCCCAAAAAAAGGCAGTCATGAAATGAATTGTTATCAAATGGTGTTCTGGGGCAGGTTTGCCTGAAAAAGGGGAAAATGTAAACTTTTGTATCTAAATCAGAAAGAAGAATCAATGCATTCTCTATCTTTCTTACAAACAGGCAGTATTAAAAAAAAAATCCGTGAACTGCAGTCAGGTCTTCATTGCTGCCTGTCCCTTTCCAGCTAATAAAGCACCACACAATTACAGCCATTTTACAGTGACATTTCTGTATGTTTTGTTGTTTCGGATACTTCTGTAAAATCCTCCTCCATAATTATTTTTAACTCACTATCAGCGTGTTCATTACAAGCAGACTGGAACATGGACAACCACTTCATAAACAAATCAAAACAAAGAAAGGTGGGAAAAAACCACCCTGAGTCATTCCCTTGTCCTCCTGACATTTGAATCCCATGTTATGCACGACTGACTGCCGCAGTACAGGGAAATGTGGCTAATCGGACTTTGGACTAGGTAGTGTGGATCCGAATTGTTAGCTGCTTTACTCACAGCCTAGCAGAGAACAAGCTGGGGAAAAAAACACTAGACCCCTCTCCTCTCTAATAAGCTCCAACATCTACTGTTCCTTCCAAATAATCCATCTTTGTCTCCTGCAAAGTACACGTCACCAGTACCTCTCTCAGGAACAGCAAACACTCATTGTAATGAAGAGCATTGCCTCTGGCAGGCTAATTGCTCTGATTCCACCCCCTCAAGGAAAACAGAGTTTCTCATTTTTTTCTGGTTATATTATTTCAGGACTTCATCCAAACACTTGGCAGAGGAGCAAGTGCCCTAGACACTCCTTCAAATTCCAAGACTAAGTACTTCATTTTACTCAGTATTTCTGTAGGCTTATTTTGACAAATAAAGTGCTTCACTCTTTTTCTTTATTAATTTGCTTATTTTTTTCTTATTCAAGTCAGTTACGAAACACAAACCTGTCATGGAGATATTCCTGTTCTTGGCTGCCGTATCTAAGCAAAGTCCTCCCAGTGGAGGCCCCTTGAGTTAGTTATGGTCACATCACAGACCTTCAGTCTGGCACCCCTGACAGCATACGCACTGTGTGGCCCTGTGCTTACCTTTGTGTGACACCGGGACTGCAGCTAGCACGAACCTCAGCTGCATAGTAGGCTGAAATGCACAATGAGGACATTTAATAGTACTGTGGAATCAATTACTCCTCCTTACTGGAAATTTGTCTGGGAAGTCCACGGATGACCATGGGTGGTCTGCAGAAGGAGCCTGCAGCCACTCTGTGAAGCAGCGCAGTATGACCGCTTGGCCACATAAGCTAACTAATTCAAGCTACAAAAGGGTTGCATATGTACAGATAGCAGCTAAAGTAGGGCAACACCTGTGCTCTAACTAACTCAAGTTAACATTGCAAAAAGAAACATTTTTGAAGTAAGAGATAAAGGAACTTATGTTTGAGAAACCATATGGTCAAATAACAGTAAAGGAACTAGGTGATGGCATTGGGGTTGTCTACCACCAGCCTTAAGGGGATGTGCTCCAGTGAGATACAGGTGAAGTACCATACGGCTGTGCAGCCTGGAGAAGAGAAGGCTCCAGGGAGACCTGAAAGTGGCCTTTCAGTATCTAAAAGGGCTGTAAGAAAGAAGGGAACAGACTCTTTAGCAGGGTCTGTTGTGATAGAGCAAGTGGAAATGGTCTCAAACTATAAGAGGGGAGGCTTAGACTGGATATAAGGAAGATTTTTACAATGAGGGTGGTGAAGCACTGGCACAGGTTGCCCAGAGAGGTGGTGGATGCCGCATCCCTGGAGACACTCAGGTCAGACTGGAGGGGCTCTGAGCACCTTGATCGAGATGTGGGTGTCCCTGTTCATTGCAGGGGTGTTGGGCCAGATGGCCTTTATGCATCCCTTCCAATTCAAACAATTCTATGATTCAGCAGGACAGTTCTTATTCAGGACAGAAGAAACCCACTTACCATGTGCAGTGCAGAAAGCTGGGCATGCTGAGGCAGCACATCCTGCACCTGTAGGCAGTGCAGGATGCTTCACATCTCTGTACAAGGCACCTTCTGTGTAGCTGAACAGCAGTATGACAGGAAACATCACTACATAGTGATTAAGGGGACGAGGAACAATGCTTCGTGTGCCTTGAAGGCTACAAGTAAATCACTGCATGCTACAGGAAAACAAAATAATCAGAGCAAAAAAGAGACTGTAGGCTGTGTAGGCTGTCTGTAGGATGACAAGATTCAACTCCCAGGTCTGTGCCAGCCCTGTGCTGCCTGTCAGTGCTGACATCCCTTTCCTCTCGATAACGACACAGATAATTGCCAGAGCAGTTAAGAAAAACATATACATATTAAAATACTACTTGGAGCTCTAAGGGCCACAGGACCACTTTGAGAAAGCTTTTTTCAGAGGACAGCTGGCCTGGGGGGTCCCTGCCAGTTGGCCTCAGGACCTTTGTAGCACAGGGAAGGCAGCTGAAGTGCCCTGGCAAGGGTACTGATGGTGATGCTCTCTGGGCGACGCAACCTTCAGGCAGTGGCAGCAGGACAAGAAGTGGTGTCATCTTGCAAGTGCTGCTGAACCCAAGCAGCAGTTGGGGCCACTGCACCCTGAGCAATGACACCTTCTGGATGCAGGCAAGCTCCCTGTGAATGTTAAAATCCTCTTGTGAAAATAAATAGGCTTCGGAGAAAGCCCAAGGGCATATTTCAGAGCACTTTGGATTTTAGCCTGTTTCATCCTCTACTGCCAGCTGTCCATCTGTCCCACTAATGTACTTCGTTATGCAGCTAGGTAATGAGCCTACTTCTCCTTTACTGATGGGATTATAATTATGCATTTTCTGTAAGAGAGGGGAAAGGGAGCCAAACATGTTCTACAAGACATAGAGGTAGGACCAGGAGTGGATTTTCTCATTTTACATTCAAACACAGTTGAAGCATTCCAGTGAAGTTACCATATTTGTAAGAAATATGATGTTCCTTTTCCTCAGCAAAAGGAAGCTGAACTCTTCTTCAAAAGACTTGCCCCAGGGCCTGTCAGAGGTGACACTCCGCTGACAGGAATGGTGTCTCTGGATCTGGCTGTGCTGCCTCAACAGCCCATGGGAGCAGGTGAACCAACCAGGGCAAGAAGAACGTGCCTTTTCTGTCACCTTTTCGCTGCACACTAAGAGATGGTGATTTTAGATGTGTGGCTCAGAGATGCTCCCAGCCAGCAGTCACAGCTTGTCATGCCAGGGTACCACTCAGCTGGAACATGCGCCTTCTTCTGTTTGGTGCAGCAGGATGGAGGGGCAGTTCGTCCACAGCTCCCCTCGCCACAATTCCCCTCACTGCTGCCCGAAGAGATCCCAGCAGATCCCATTCGCACAGCCCTTCCAAGGCTGCTTTGGGAATTGCCCCTTTTGCAAAGCAATGATAGCAGGAGGCATATATGCCTGTTCTCAGCCTTTATCACCTTCTATAATGGTTAGAGACCAATCTTCGTGGTGGTTTATGGCTTTATGAGCTATTGTGCTTTTAGTTAATGCCTTGATTTTATCTACCTGAGTCATTGATTACCTGCTTGTTTTGACTTAAGTGGCTTGTATTTTGTCTTTTTATCTTCCTTGGAACAGCACTGCCCAGTGGCTGGCACTTTACCATCTAAATGGGCTAAATATAAAAGAGTCATTATATTTTTCACTCACTGAGAGAAGAGGACTTGATTTATTTTGATTGGTTTTCTAAATATTTTTGTATCAGATTTTGTCATTTGAATGCATAAAGGGCTGCCTTTGAACATCACTTAACTTCTGAAAAATAGCATTTACGTTCTATGCTACCAAGGTGTCACCTTCGATAGATTTCTGATAGGGTTTTTATCTGACCCACTGCGAAATCTCAATGTCAGAATGAGTTGAATGTTCTCAAGTACACATTTCTCACATAGATGCTTGCCTTAGTTTAAAAATAACAACGAAGCTGATATCTTAGTAATTCTACATTTGTCTTTGATTATTAGTTTCTCAGAATTATAAAAGTCATCTGTAAAATATTCATGGGAGCACAACTATATAAAGCTGGTGCAGCCAAAAACTGGAAGAAAAAATGGATTGTATTCTTTTGGAAGCAGCCAAAAAATAATAGATTCTGAAAATTGTCAGCAACTTCAATGACAGAGATCAGAGCCTTCAAGAGAGGCACATCAACACCAAGACTTCCATAATGAAAGGTTCTACTCAGAGAAGAGCTTGATCTGAGTGCTGCTCTCATATGCTTGCTGACCCTACAGCAGCTCAGGTCTCCTGGCAGTCAGCAGCACTCTAGTTTCGAGGCAGGATCTCTTTCTCTTACACTATGGTGCTCTGAATGGAATTGAATTTCCTCTAAGCTTTATGCCTGATGAAGTGAAACAATGATGTTCTAATTGTTGAAAGATTGGCTATTGGCCACGGTAACCAGAAAAATAATAAGTAATTGACTTATAAAATAGACAAAAAAAAAAAATAAATCCCAATATATACTCAAGCTAGCTTTAATGCCACTATCCAACCAGACATAGTATTGGCCGTGGCTCTGCCTTTAAGTATCACCTTGTACCCAATACTATCAAAGAAATACCCCCTCAATGAGCCTGGTTCTGCAGCAGGACAATCTGCTGGGGAAAATGCTGAGGAACAATGTTCAGGCAGAACTGCTATAGGTGCATGGCTGAAAGAACAAGGACTACCCTGGGCTGCTCAGACAGCTAATACCAGCCTGATGGCAGCAGGAGAAGGCAAGGTGTAATTCTGCCATCAGCTGCTCAGCACCACAGCCTACAGTTGTGACCACATTCACTAAGACTCACCATGCTGTATACTCTACTTCAGCCAGGATAAATATCTATTGTGGTTCATCTCTAGAAAAAAATAAAAAATGACATTGGTTACTTGGGTTAATAAATTAATGTTGCATACTGCGTGCAGTCACACTGAATGACTTATCTCATGAACTCATCACATGCCCTTTGAACATAGCTAACTCTTCATCCTTTGTACACAATGAATCTTATGTCTAACAACCATCACTCTTCAGGCAGATGTTAAGTATCAATTGCCTAATGCTAGGCACCTTATGGCAGTGCCTCTGCTTTATAGGCTGGTCTGACATTACAGAGGGCTTGTGGTGTGTGAACGGAGTGGAACTCACACCTCCAACTACTAAGTCTCTGCTCCTCCTCTTCGAATCATACAACCGCCTGAGTTGGAAAGGACCCTTAGAGGCCATCTAGCCCAGCTCCCCTGCAATGAACAGAGACACCCACAGCTAGATCAGGGTGCTCAGAGCCCCTCCAGCCTGACCCTGAATGTCTCCAGGGATGGGGCATCCAGCACCTCTCTGAGCAACCTGTGCCAGTGCATCACTACCCTCACTGTAAAAATCTTCCTTATGACCAACGTAAATCTCCCCTCTTTTAGTTTGAAACCATTTCCCCTTGTTCTACCACAACAGACCCTGCTAAAGATTCAGTCCCCTTCTTTCCTACAGCTACCCTCTGAAATAACCCAAATTGGAGACAAGCTCTCAAGAGGTTTCTCTCTCCTCTTCGTGAAACATGGCCACCTCCAGCTCTCTGCAAACCCCACAGAGCAGTTGCCATTCTCATCTGTGGGAGAGCCGAGGGGACCTCTCCTGACCTTGGATTTTGGGACATTCCTGACATAGGGCGGCTGCAGGCAGTTATTGTGCCACGTTGCACAAGCCCCAGCAGGGCAGCAGGCACACACTCGCTTATCCGCTTTTGCAATTACTGTGCAAATTACTTCTTACCCCGATGGGGCTTTGTGTGTGTTTTAGCAAACGTCTCACAGCTTTGGAATTCTCTGCACATCAAGAGAGCCAGCTTCACCTGGGAGATGTAGCCTAGGACTCTAAGCCTTTGCGTTTTCTTTTACATTCTCAAGCTTGCTTCCCACAGATAGAAAAACTGACACGCACACTTGTTTTTCCCCCAGTTCAGGTTGTCCTTTGTCCTATCTGTGCTAGAAACACAGACTGCAAATGTGCCAGAGCAAGTCCCACCAGTTTCCTTAATTCAGTCAAGCAGAATCGATTCCCACCAAGAACAGCTCCAGCCAAAACTATTTAGACCTGTACTAAGGGGGCTGATCGCCCTCAGACAAAGCAGGAAGCTCCCTCCGTGCCAGCACCGCTGGAGTTCAGTCCAACACAGATTAGCTTCCTACACCCTGCAGCCTTCCTCAGTGTCCCATCCCTGACCCTTACACACCCTTCTGCCTTTGTGCCTGCAAGGGCAGCGTGGGGACACCTCCTGAAGCAGCTGGAGCTGAGCTGCTGCTGAAATTTCACCAGCGTGTCTCTTGTCTACCCACATGTCTGAACCATGAACACTAAATCCCGTGCTCCCTGCCAAATTTCTTTCAAATTGGCTTGTGGATGTAGAGGCTACCAGCGCACATGTGCACGGGGCAGGGAGGGCTGCAGAGACATAGTTGTGTAAGCATAACTCGCTCAGCAAAACAGGCTAAAAATAATAAAGCTACATCATCGCATTCTTTCACAATGCTTCGGAAAACCCAAAGCAGTTGCTTGCAGCTGCCAGGAGTCCCTGCTGAAACCGAAGGGAAATAGGTGAGAAGTGCACAGCCACCTCTGTGTCCTGCTCCGTCTGCCCCCACTACAGGGGTCTGAACAGTCACCTGTTCTTCAGGCCTTCCTTTCCCAAATACAAAATGATCTGTGTATTCGCCCCCAGTTCTGGATGTTGTAAACAGTGCTGCTGTAAGGCAACCTTTGCCCTTATTGTAACTCTCTGCACACTGTGGCTTGGGCTCCACTGTGGCTGGTGTGTGGACACTGAGGACGAGATAAAAAATAAGGGAAGACAAGCAAGAGACCACAATGAAATGCTGAGGCTGTATCTGTCTGCACAGCAGACTACAGAATGCCTTTGTCCTCACCACCTGCTGTACATAACACGGGCAGACAATTTCACAGAATTGTTAAGGTTGGAAAAGACCTCTGTGATCATCTAGTCCAACCATTAACCCACCCCCACATTGCCCACTGACCACGTCCCTCAGTGCCACATCTAAACATTTCATGAACACCTCCAGGGACAGTGACTCCACCACCTCCTTGAGCAGCCTGTGCCAGACCATGACCACTCGTTCTGAAGAGAATTTTTTCCTAACATCCAACCTGAATTTTAGGTCATGTCACAGGTAATTTCCTTCCTGAAGCAAAGTTCTTCTTATAGCTGCTCCCAGCAGCAGCAGCTGGCACAGGGACAGGTGCCGTTTGGGGCAGCCACAGGGCTCAGGCCCCAGGCACTCCCTCATAAGCTGGGTGCAAATGCTGCACCTGGGCACGGCAGACTGAAGGACGGCATGGCCTCAAGTTGCGCCAGAGGAGGTTCAGGTTGGATATTAGGCAAAACTTCTCCAGAAGAGCAGTGAGGTGCTGGAATGGGCTGCCCAGAGAGGTGGTGGAGTCACCCTCCCTGGACGCGTTCAAGAGATGTGTAGATGTAGTACTTAGGCATATGGTTTAGCCGGTGATAGTGGTGGTAGGTGGATGGTTGGAGTGGATGATCTTAGGGTTCTTCTCAAAACTTAATGATACCACGTGTCCATAACAACAAAAGTATGGCTTAGCAAAGTGGGGATTTGTGGCTAGGACTTCCTTTTCAGCATAGGTGGAAAGGGAGGGAGCAATAAATAGCCCTATTAAGCTAGTCTGTTGGCTTTAAACCAAGGTAATGAGGCATGTGGGGACTTTGACAAGGAGCCAGAATCTCCTTCTGCCACCAATTTGACTTCTACCTTTTTTTGTCTCTCTTAAGCTGACAGTAAATTCCTCGCAGTCCACTGAGCATATCAAAATGGGGCTCAGGCTAGGTCTAATGCACAGTTAATTGGGTATATAACCTTTTAAAGTACTACTAGGAAAATAACTCACTTAATTAAATATTTCCAGTTGCAGAAACCTCCCTCTAGGTAAATTGCACCACTTCTTGCACTTCTGCACACACAAACTGTGGAATAAAGTTGGATACACTCACTCTTTTCCTCCACACAGAGTTCCCAAAACCTGTTCCTTTCCAGCTGTCCCCGCTGCTCCTTCCCTAGGATGGGAGATCACCTCAGCAGTGAGATCAGAGCTGGACCAGGAGCTCCTGACTCTGCCACCCACAGGGCAATAGGCCCAGTCATCCTGCACAGACCTGCCTGATGCTCTAGAGAAACACACCACAAAAGAAAACTTTGGTTTTGCACAGATGAGCCTGCTGAAAGAGGTGCACCAAGTCTCATACTCTCTGGCAGCAGTACCTTCTGCAAACACAGTAACAGCACCGTCAGGCTGAACGTTATCAGCACTCCTCTGGATCCCTTTCATGGGATGAACACCATCTTTATGCAGAGAACAAAGCACATCAGTGATCTCCCAACTGCCATCCCTAACTAATCTGTGGTACCTGCCCTGCAGTAGATACACTCCTTATATCTAATGGCTACCCTGCAGGGAAGGAAGGAATCAAAACATACCTGCTGCTTTGTGCACAGCAGCTGCTTGCTGCATAACCTGCACCAGGTCCTCAGGCAGTTCCTAACAGCTGCACTGTGCCAAGGGCACTTCTGTGCTACTATCAGTGACTGAAACCTCTCCCCACCTCCATGCATTTCACCCATTTCCTGCCAGCTCTCACCACAAATATTTACACACGGCAGTTTGTAAGCGAGGAAGGCACTTCAAGTCACATCTTCGGTGTGCTTGCACTGCTCATGCACTTGTCAGCTTGCTCCTCTGTGATCTCACCGAAGGCTGGGAGTCCCTTCCTGCAGCCCCTCCTCCACCGCCTGGCTAACACAGGCCACTCAGCAGCTCAGATTCATTCACGTCTGAATTCACTCTACGTGAAAATTAGTAGGAACAACCACTGCAAAATTTATATTTAACAGCCTTCAGAAATAATAAGTCCTCAGAAATAAGATGCCCTAAGTCTGCTATCTAAGCACAGCAGCAACTATTTTGTTACGCAGAACATATCAGAGCCCTTCGTGCGCAGCCATTAGGAGCTGTCATACCTGTGCCTGCTTCTAAGCGTGATTTACATGCATTCATTTATGCCACATGCTGCCTCCGTGGGAGGAGGCACGAGTCACAGGCTGGACCCTACGAAGCGAGCTGGTGGAGAAACATCAGCATCACCCAAGTGTCCGCCCCACGGGAGTGTCTGGGGACCCTCTCACTTTGACATGGACCCCCGTTACAGAGGTCTGTGCTACATCAGGGTGGCACCTTTCACTGGCAATGGGCTCAAGCCACTTCTGGTATACAATGGGGAAACAAACCTTCCAGTCATCTCCTCGCTTAATTGCTCTCTATTGCCTTAAGAACAATGGCTAACAGTTAAAATGGACCTTGGGGTGCTGCCTACAGAGATCTTTAATGGTTTCCTGCTTTTTGTTTCTATTTGCAATCTATTTTGAGTGTTCTACCTTTCCTGGGCTGCCCATGAGGAGCTGTGTTGTGCACTTTCATCAGCTGATTCTGGGAAACGTCAGTTATGCCGTTCTCCTCTTAGCAATACGTTTCTTGAAGGATTTAAAAATAGCACGGTATGAAACATTTCCATCTTCTCTCTTCTAGAGGAGAGCTGAGGGGGAGTTAACCCTTTTCTGCTCTGTCAGAGCACGAAGGCTCGCGGTGCTCAAGCGCTGCTGGGCTGAGTGAGCTGCCGGTGCCAGCAGAGGCAATGCCGGTAGGGCGCCTGCAGCAACCTCACGGTTTCCTCCGGGGCCACCTTCCCCTGTCTGAAGACACCTGTGAAGGGCAATCCCTGGCAGCCAACTACAGTGCCGTGGAGGTGCCTGGAGCTGCCTGCTCTGATAAACCCGTATCCACCTGATAAACCCATACCAGGTCCACTAGAGACAGTCACAGAGCAGGGGAAGAAAACCTTTTGTTACCCTACGCTGCCGATGCATGCCTTCACCACAGAGCTTCTCCTGCCCTCCTGCACTTGCCGTGCAGTTTTCCTCAGGCTTGTGTGGCCCCTTGGGGAGCGCCACTGCTAACCACAGCGTTGGGAAACACGGCTCCAACCACAAAGTGCAGCTTCCCCTTTCAGATGACAACTCACTTTTCCCCGTGCCTAGGGAAAGCCCAGAAGCACTGTAACAGTGACCGGCTGTGTTCTGCTCACATAAGTAGAGCTGTGGCACAGGTGCAGCCCCTCAGGTCCCTTCCCCTCTGGTTGCACAGCAGCAGCCCAGCTCAGTCCCTACGCACTGGGCAGCCCAAGCAGACAGAAGCACCCCCACCCCACTTCTCAGAGAGGTACCACAAACCCACGCAAGGCTGCACGCTGCCCCCAGGCCTGTGCTGTGCTGTCTCATCTTGCTTTTTTTTCTTTTCTCATGGGAAGTATTGCCTGTGGGGGGTAACCCTCACTTTCCCTGCCTGACCATCACTGCTTTAAAGCCCTGATTAGATGTCCCGACAGTTATTAATCACGGGAGATCTATGGTATTTCAGTTGACTCAGAACTTTGGCGTTAGAGCTGAGGTTATAGTAACTCCAGCAAATCCACTCGATAGTGGTTTCTATTTACTCAGTGGTGATGTCATATCAACCCATCTGGAGCACACTGGCGGAGATGCGAGTTTGTTAGAAGTCTGGGCATCAGAGCCACAGGTAGGCTCCTCTGCTAGGCAGCCGGTCAGGCAGCAAAGCAGAAGGGCAGCTCTCACCTCCTCTCCCATCTCCAGCCTTGGAACTGGCGTCTGCGAGGGCCTGGCCTGTGCAGGAGCCCTGCACACCTGCAGCCACCGGCGTGGCTTCAGCCTTAGCCCACGCAAAGATGGATCCGGAGAACTTCATTTGGTTCCACTTGGAAGTAACACTGGCAAAGCTCTGGTTTTCCACTCACCTTCCTTCTACCAGAACCAAATAAAAGCCCTCTCAGCATGAGGAGAAACAGCAGAACACTTTGCAGAAAAGCATTCTCTAGTGAGGGAAATACCAAGTCACTAATAAATCCCAGAAGCAATTTATTCTCTGTGAATTTTCAAACAACATGAAGGAAGGATTCCAAAGTTTCTTGGCAAGCAACATTGCAGCAGTACCGTGCATGGAATTTCCTGCGAGCCTGCTTGCTCCTTGGGAAGGCACAGACTTGCCATCCATCCCTCCACGGCTGGTCCACAAGCGATCAACAGGGAGCGCCAGGCTCTGCGCACCCCAGGCACACGTGCTGGCAACGTGCTGGTCACTTCCATGGCTCCCTTCAGCTCTACACCTATGGGGAAACCTCACCGCTAACAGCTGAGAGCCCATCACCCACAGCACTACCCCAGGGCTGTAAACTGCATTTCACCAAAGGGAAAACAAAAATGCTGCTACATCTGCAGTCTGAATTTCCTGTGATTTCCATTTCCTGGGCAATTCTGACAAGTGCCTTTTCACGTAAGCACTGGAACAAAACCAAGAGTGAAGGCTGTGTACAAACAGCGAAGCCCAACCTCTAAGCATCCCCTAGCAGTCAGATGCAGCTCAGCGTTCACCCAGTACAGGCAGAATGTCCCAGGGCAGCACAGAGTGGCTTTTTCCCTTTGCGTACGCTCCTAGGAATAGTTAGCAGTGGGTGTGGATGAAGAGGGGGACCCTGATGTTTCTCACCTACAGATTGGTGTGCTTGCAAGCCATTCAGCCAGTTCCTTCTTCTCTCCACTGGGGAGATGGCAGCACACACCGGTGCCAAAGCGCAAAGAGCTGGAAGCACCAACTCATGTGCTCACCACCTCCCGCCATTGGAGCACACGGCGTGCCAGCCCGGAACAAAGGCTGTGGTTCCCAGAAAGAGAGAGGGGCACAGCACCCTGCCGCCCACCAGGGTGCTGAGCGCCCGGCGCTCACACACACGCATTGCCACAAAGGGACTGGGGGCTGTGGGGGCTGCTCCTGCGGGTGGGAGCTAAGCCTGACCCCACACACGTCCCATCAGCTGTTCTCTGCGCCAGGACAGTGGTGATGCTATCAACACGGCCTTCATTTTTCATCAGGAATGGGCTGACCAGCATAACCAAACCCGACTTCAAGCCCTGGTCATCTCAGTGCAGCCCACCATTCCGCCGCAAAACAAAAAGGCTTGCAACTGCAATTCAGAAAACGTAGCCTAGCAGAGAGTAGAGTTTCTCCAGAAAGTGTCTATTTATATAATCGCTGCGGCGCTCAGATACCATGGAAATAAGTAAAGAATAATATCTTGGGGGAGTCTGTGGCACTGCAGATTTGAGCAGCAGTTGCTGTTGCTGCCAAACCCGAGCCCCCGCTGGTGCTCCTGCCCCCGGGCTGCCCACGAGCTGCCATGCTTCAGCATCACACTGTATTTTGCACGTACTTCACCAGACTGCTTCCAGCCCCATTTCCCTTCTCTGGGCTCATGGGCACCCACCACTCCCTGCTCTGTGCTCCAGGGACTTGCAGCCGGATTACAGCAATCCCGGTATGAGAGCACAGTGAGGGATGTTGCTGGGAGGCCAATGCCTGCACAAACCTGTGCTCTCCACGTGCAATTTGCCACCAGCTATCCCTTGTTATTCCCTGCTGGAATCTGAAAGCCCTGGATCCAGAAGGGGTCAGCGCACATCCAGCCCCCTGGTCATTCAATCATTGCAAAATGATGACCAGAAGACCAAAGAGGGTTTAAATGCTATATAGAGCAAGGATCCAATTAGCAGAACAGACCAGGCTGGAATTAGCATTCAAGGATAAAGGCAGGAAAGGAAAACATGGAGTATCAGGAAGAGACGTGTGAAATTATCTCTCCATAGTGAAGTGGCAGAAGCTCCACTACTTGGTCTGTTAAAACTAAGTCGGGCACAGAGAAATGAACACAGGAGCTCTACTTCAGCAAAAAGAGGTCTCGGGTTACTCTCATCTTCAGTCCTTGCAGCTGGCTGTCTCTAAGCAAGAAGCCCCATGTGTTTGCCTGTGAGTAGGTAACAGCGTTCTGCCACTCCTACTGCTGCCTCTGGCAACTCCGAGACCTTTTTCCGTACACACCTTAGGAAGAGCATGAAGAACCACCAGAGCGAAGGCTGCATCTCAACTGTATGCTCAGGGTGGGGAGCCAGTCACACACACACACACACACACATCTATGCGTGCTTCTGGGAAATTCACAAGGCTACAACAGGGGAAAAAAATAAATAAATAAAAGGTGGGACAAAGCAGAAACACTCATTGACTTCAGTGTGACCAAGGATGGAGAACTGCTGAGCCTTGGGGCAAGCTCTATGCCATGCCTGTACTGCTGTCCTGAGGAACCACAAGCCAAAGGCCGTTGCTGTGCTCTCTGCTGGGCTTTGAGGGCTGAAAGAGGAGAAATACGTTTGTCACATTTATTGGTGTTCTTCTGAATTCTCATTGATCTCATTACCTCTCCCGGCAAAGCTCCTGCTTCCTCAAGCAGCTGCCTGCACCTCATTAAGGAGTAAGCTGTTCATCCTGAGTCACGTGTGCCAGCCTTTCCTTCCTTCTCTCAGGAAAGGTGATTTTAAACTAGAGCACCTGCCACACGAAGCTGGAAAGGAATTCAGCCCAGCTGCTATCTATCTTAATGGCCCTTTGAGTGTCACCTTTACATTCAGACTCTCCTGTGATAATCAGGGGCTTCCCACAGGCCCAGAAAGGCTTTGCTGGCTTTGCTCACTGCACAGCCTGCACTGGCAACACGTAGGCTCCATCCACACCAAGCCCCCCATGTCCCCCGGGTCTTCCACCTCTCCACAATGGGCACAGAGCCTTGGGAGCAGGAGGAGCCAGCAGATTGCTCATGTTACTATTACCCTTCCTGCCTGGAGGGTGACATCCGAGGCCCTGAGTGAGAACACAGGTAACAACAACCAGCCATCATATATGAGAACTGACAGTGAAGCAGAGTTTGTTTTGTGACTGTATGTTTGCTATAGTCACGGGGCACCATTCCACCTGAAACAGAATTTCAGCCCCTCCAGGCCTTTACAAATTTCCCCTTTTAATCCCTCCTGAAAGTATTTTTCAGCAGTCATTTCTTACTGGGCCATGGAGGTGGGACGTGGCACTGAGATGAAGCATATGGAGAAGGACTGGGATGTAGCAGATGGGACACGCGTAGGACATGAGATGTGGGATTGGGGCACAGGATGTGGAAGCGGGACATGCGGATGGGGAGACGGAAGAAGGCTACAGGATATGGAGCTGAGCCACGAGGCACCCATGTGAGGGGCTGGGAGCCACGCAGGTCAGGCAGCCTGGCCTTATTTAGCCGCTTACATAAAGCCATGCACTTCGGCTCCTGTTGGGAAGAAACCTCGGCGTGGGAGCCGGTGCAGCACGCTGGGCTGTGAGGCACAGCCTGCACTGAGGGCAGCGAGGAATAGCACAAGCAAGTTGCCCCTCAGCAGCAGGACGGCGGCGGCGAGGCCCAGCAGAGCTCTGGGGGATGTCAGCTGGGCACCCCGCCGCCCCAACCCCGGCGGCAGTTCAGCGCCGCGCCCAGTGAAACAGGGAAAAGCGAGGCCCGAGCTCAGAGCACAGCCCGGCTTGCAGCGGGCAAGTAAAATAAAGCGGGATGCGGGCCCTTAGTTCTTGGTTTCCAGGACGGGCGCACCTGAGGTACGCACTCCGGCTCTTAGCTCGGGGCCGCTGCTGGAAGGGGGCTGAGCGGCGACACCGCAGCGCTCCGTTACCGCTCCACTCGCGGCTGCTCCACTCCAAACGCGGCGTTTCCCAACTGCGTTCATCCCCCACGCGTTCCTCCCCAACCCACGGGATCGCTGCCCGTCACGGAGCCGCCCCCCTCCGGAGGACGCCCCGCCGGCACTTTGCACACGTGGCGGGGCCCGGAGCGCTGCTACAGCCCCGCCGGGGGCGGGCGAGGAGCATCCGTGCGCGGCGGGGCGGAGACCGGAGCGGCCCCGCTGAACAAAGGCGGCGGTCACCGAGAGGCCCCGCGGAACGGCTGAGCGAGCGGGACGGCGCCGCGGACCGAGGCAGCGCCAGCACGGGGCCGGCGAGACGAGGCCGCCCCCTGGCGGCAGCTCCGCCGCACGGCGCTCCGCCCGCTCGTGGAGGACGCGAGGAAGCGCCCGCTAACCCACACCGGGCTCGAGAGGTTCCGGGGAAGCACGAACAGAAAAGCGGCGAGCGTAACGACGGGGTAACGGCGTGGCAGGATATGAAAAAAGAACGAGAGACGGGAAAGCATAGCGAATGCAGAAGCCGTACCTAAGAAGCTTTTCTCATCTTTGTTCAACGGTAGCAAGGGGGCGGACGGCACTCTGCTCGCGGGAAGGAGGAAGGACGGGAGTGGTGCCGTAGGAAAGGAATACCCGAAAACGATTCTCCCCTCGACGCCTACAGCGCCGTAAGAGCACGGTGGAAGAGACGCCCGCAGCATTGGGGGCCCCAAAGGAACCTGCGAGTGACACCTGGGGAGAACGTAACAGTGCAATAAATAACAACATGTGAAAAAAGTTTTTTATTTCTCAGCGTTTCTCCACTGTCAATACTGTCCTTTTGCTGCACCAGGTTGCAAAAAAAAAACACCTCTCTGCCTTTCCCATTTTCAACAGCTACAATATTTACAGGCCGTTTCCAGTAACACACGCAGACACACACTCACAGACACGCAGGTACGTATATCCCTATGCCTGGCAAGGTAGCCGGTTGCTGGTAGAGGCAATATATATCATCATTGTCCGTTACAAGCCCTCCTCCTCCCATGCATCTCTTCTCTCTTTCCACCATTCAGCAGCTCGCAGCCAAGCTTTTTCAGGGGGAATCTTTACATAAGAAGTACCCAGCTACTCATCACCACCGTCCAGGGTCGTGGGCTAGGGTTCTCTATTCAAACTGTACACAACGGAAGTCAAAAACTGCTCCTATTCAGGTGCTTGTGAGCTGTGAGTGACGTACATGCACTCCTGAACTCTTTTGGAGCAGCCATCTTAATCACCTGCTGGGAAATATGTAGATCATGCTGGGGTGAACAAGCCACATGCTTTACTTTCCACCAAGGTGTTATGGACCCACATTTTTACTAAGGCACCAGGAATGGCCAGTTGAGTTTCTGAAAGCGTCCAGCCTCCGTAAATGTACTGTATTAGGTTATCAAAGACTGAGCCAGACAACAAAAGAATAGATGCCTATATAATAGGTATAAAATTCCTTAATAAAAATAAGTGCATAAAACCTGTGGTGGTATAACCCCAAATCCAATATAGGTAGAATAGTATCTGAATAATATTAGTTATAAGAAATGCAATCTATCCTGCTCCATTTTGCAAATGGAGAGTCCTCTAACTGAGAAGGATCGTCCAAGCAGTGTTTCTCTATCTACGTTCCTAGGTTGTGTGGTGCCATGTGTAACGTCAGAGAAAAGCTCTGAAGTTGGGTCTGACTATAGGATGTGCCCTTCTCCCCCTCACCCCACGCTAAACAAAGCCCTGTGGCCACCTGTCAGACAGCCAAGGGCGTGGATCTGTGCTGTGAGTTTCCATCTCGCTGCTCACCAGTCCCTAGGCCTCTCTGAAGAGCTGTTCTGTTCTACTCCCGTTAGGGTTACGAGGGTGGTGGTAAGGAAGGACGGGGGATGAACTGCGTAGCGTGTGAGAAAACTGAGGTCAACACTCAGGAACACGTTGCGCGTTCCAGCAAAGTGGCTACAGGAACCAACCTTGATGGAACCTAAAACAAAACCCAAACCTTGGCCCTTGTTCTCCTGCCAACTCTGAAACAATTCCTGAAATGTGGTATCACAAGAGAGAGCCCCTGAGAATTCATCGCAATTATTGTAGAGTTAAGTGGCACAGTTATAGATACCACTGGTGTCACACACCTTTTCTGTTTTTAATTCAGGCCATTTTCGAAAGGCTTCACGGGCTGGAAAAATGCATAACGACTTAAATTTAAACATCGGCCTGTTTACTGATGGACACAATCCAATCGGGGGAGCTTTTACGCACTCCTCAGACATTAAATATTTGTCATGGGAAGCAGTAAATACATATGTATTTATGTATGTATACATAGATACCACCTTCAAAGAGCGAAACAACAAACGGCTTTTGGATTGGTGTACATCTAAAACAGGACTTAATTGGAACGTTCTTATGACAACAGAACATCACACAATGAAAAGTGGCCAGAGTTCATGCGCTCATCTTGAGACTCCCATGAAAACTTTGAAGAAACAATCCTGTTCTATGCTGAGCTCAATCTGGACTGATAGGACTACCTGGAAAATCATCGTCCTTTCTACACCCATAACGAGGGAAAAAAATGTGACATCAAGATGGAAATTACACAGAATAGAACAACAAGAACAAAAAGTTTCCATCCCAAGGACAGATCTATCCTGTGGGGAGTTAGAACAAGTGTTTCATCACACTCACAGCAGAACCAAGACACAAACTTGCACAAACCAACATACAGTCACGTATCAATCTTTAGGTGTTGGAATGCAGGAAAACTGAAGGAAGAGATGCTAGTTTCCCAAAGCCTTATGGAAGAGTAAAATCACAAGAAGGTGACTTCTGTTGAGCAGCCCTCAACCAGGCAGGAGTGCCGTGTCAATGGTTGCACAGCAGGCATTTGCTGAGTACCTCTGAAAGAAGCTATCAACCTGCAGTCCAGCCACGTTAAGATCCATCTGCTGAAGGAAAGTCTTAAGATTAAAAATAAAACAACCAAAAAACAAAGATCTCTCAACTCTCTTTATCCCTTAGGAAAGAGCCTTTCTTCCCCCCCCCCCCAAGTCTGCAGTTTGCTAATTAAATTCCAGTTACATGTTCACTGGAATTTTTATGTTAACATGTTAACAAGTCATTAATTCCTTTCATGGTTATCAGCAGCAGTGGACACTGCTGTTATCTTGCATTGAAGACAATGGTATAGATTGTTCAGAGTCAAGGTCAGTGGTATAGATTGTTCAGAGTCAAGGTTAACTTACTGAAAGTTGACTCAATTGAGTAAAAACCAAAAACACCGCAACAAAAAACACCCCCATCCTGGTGTAGCTCACTTTTCAATCATTTTTTTTACCTTAAGGCTCCAGTACAGGAGGAAAAAAAAACACCAAACAACTTTCTAGAACAAAGATCCGATTAGCGCCTATTTCTTTCTAAAGAATCTTGCTGAAGCAATATTCCTAGTCATACAGGAAACCCTGTCATCCACCTATGGGGAAAGACAGAATAAAACCCTAACCAAAACACCTTCAATCTAAACTGTACAAATGTTCTTCATTCCTGACAGCAAAATTACCAGACTACTGACCAAGGTTCGTGTGCTGTACTACGTGTCCCGATACACGGCAGATGAATTTAACTATACTACAGTGTGCACGTATGATGAGCTACGTGGAACAGCAAGACTATTTCAGTGGTGGCAGATCCAGAACTGTGCATTTCTACCAAGATCAAGTGCACATGCATACAACAACCAGTAATATGCATCTGTAGAATGCACAGTACTTGGAGCACAACTTGCATAGTGTATGATGTAAGCAAGGCCCCAGTGTAATTCACTGGGGAGTTTTAACAATTGTCTAGCTACCAGGCACACAGAATTACCCTTTTGTAGCTAGCAAGCATACAGTGACTTGAATCAGAACACCAAGAATTTTTAAGTAGACATTTCTTGCTTTTTTTTTTCTTTTCCTTTCTCCCTCATCCCATATAACTTCACTCTTACACCAGGTACATAACGGATAGGGTTTATCTGAGAAATAACTGCAACCACCTCTGTGGTATGTCAGAAGTCTCTTCTGATTACATTATTTAGAAAGAAGCGGAGGTGACTGGGAAGAAGATGGCTGCTCCCAAAAGCGAGGACTGTGTGCAGATTCTGCACAGAATCCTACCTAATTACAGATCAGAAACAGGAAACAATCACAATAGGTACATTTTTTTTTTTCTTATGGATTAAGAGGAGTCATAGGAACTGCAAGTCAAAAGCAAACCAGTTTCCCTCTCACACTCCCACGGGTAGTTCTGAGTTACTTGTTTCCCTGAATACACACATTTAAAAAAATACAATAAAACCTAGGATATGTAACACATGAATAATTCAACTTCACAGTTATAAATACTCAAATTACACTTACATAGAATGTATAATCACAGAAAATAAAATTCAAGTCATAGAAAAGAATGAAGACTAAAGGGAAAGAAAAGGCAAGGTGGCAGAAGAAGTGATACAAGTTTAGGGCTGTGCCTTCTATAAAAGCCTTTTAAAAGTTTTGGAGGTTTTTTTTTTTTCCTTTTTTTTTTTCTTTTCTTTTTTTTTTCTTTTTTAATTGGATAGAATAAAAAAAAACCTTTGTGTATCTCCCCTACAGAACTCAACTATCTGCCAGAGAAGAGCCAATGAAACAACATGGTCAGTTCTGGGCATAAAGAAGCAAGGTAGCTTAAGCTAGCTAAGGGAGGACAGATGGAAGATAGTGTACTCGGGTCCACTTTTAAAGCTGGATGTGTTGTATAGATTTGAGGTACCACTGCCACAGTAGATTGTGATGTAGTACAGGGATACTCAGGTACATGTCTAGATATTTCTTATTTTACCATTTATTGTGAAGAGGATGCAGCAAATGCACTTGTACGAAATACAGAACATAGAACCAAACCCATGGCACAGCCCTTACCATCAACATGTATATGGAGAGGGAGGGGATTAATCCCAAAGGCAATTTAAATAATGGTATTTTATATACTTATATTTATATATATAAATAAATGTTCTCAGCAATCTCAGGGTTGTTTTTAGTGCATTGCTGTAAAAAATTAGTGCAGTTCTCATTAATGTTTTAGCTCATAAGGAATAAGAATCTATACATCTGTTCAGTCTCTTCTTGCCACTCCTGAAACCTTTACACTGTGTTTCACCAAACTGAATGTTTGTAGTCAATTTCTTTAAAATAAGGTGGATGAATTCCACACACTCTGTGACAAGACATGGCAATTTTTGGCAAAAACAATTAGAAAAATATGAGGTGCTCTGATCTTAGAACTGAAACGTTTGTTGATTTAAAGCATTACACAATGCATAAACAAAATTTATAAACAAAAAGATATGTCTCAACAAATCTATCCTTCATGCAAATGTTTCTTCAGCAGCTAACAACTTAAAAATTTCTTACATTTGTTTATTTGGGAAAAAGGACTTAGACAAATCTGTGTTTCAAAGTCCTCTCCTACAACTGGACCAAAGTTTTATGTCCTGGGAGCTGCTGCTTCTGGACCCTTCTCTCTTCTGAATCGCTGGAGAAGGGGAAGTTTAAGTCTCAGAGATTTACACTTCAGCCCCAAGTTCAAGGACTCCAGTTTCAACAACAGCAACATATTTATCTTCAATTTGAACCAGCAGGATGGTCTTATCTATGTGGGACCGACTACTTGGATCTCTGCTGCAAGGCACCCAGCGGTGAATCACCTGGAAAAAAAAAAAAATCAAGTGAAAGAAAACGTAAGTTTCGTAGGAACAGCTGTCATTTCAAAGTTGTGGCTGATAATTCAGGGCCCTTGCAAGGCAAAGGGAGTAATAACACAAGGGCTACAATGACATAGCTGCTCATTTTTCAGTGTTCACATGCCCCATGATTAGCAATTCGTCTCAGTCTTGCTGGAGATCTGCAGCTTACCAGAGGGCACTCAGCAATGGATTTGGATTTTAACACAACTTGAGCCAAATCAGAGCTGAACAGATCACGCAAAGCAAATAACAACTGGAAAATATTGTGCACATACAGATTAAGAATATTTTGAAATAATAATTTTGAAGCCACAATACTTCTAAAGTATCCCAGCATTTTGCAGCACTCAACAGCACAGAATAAAGTTTATCGGGAGTTAGGCATAAAACCTGTAAAACTATCTTAGAGATAATACAAAATTTTTTTTATTTTTTATTTTTACAAAGAGAAATGCTGTTGTACTGAGTGAGAGTAGGAATATACCACCCTTAGACACAAAGCATTTCCCTGTCAAGTCCAAATACTACATCCTTGCTGTCCAACATAAAACTAGCACCTTTGATATAGTCAAAAGTGGCCCGTTACTCCGAAGGCCTGAATATCAAGGCATGTTAGAAACTAAGTCTGTACATGCACAAACTGCACGTAAATTATAACTCAGTCAGTTTTTACCATCTGTTACATAATGACATTTATTTAATTCTGATTTAGTATTTTCTATGACTGATCACACACAAAATAAAGTCAGCAGATAGCAAGGAGCTGATAAGAATCTTTTGGGGTTGTCTTGCACATGTCAGTGTTGGGGAAAAAATAAAAAAAAAATCAAAAGCTCTCTAGCACATACAAACATAATGCAGAATAAACCTTAACCTTAAATTCCTGGAAAAAAAGGAGCTCCAGTCTAAAGAAGATGGCAAAGTTTCACTTCCTTGAAGAAGCCCTGCAAGGTCTTTGCATAGTCAATATACTAGCAAAGCTTAGCAAAATAAAACGCAAAGTTTGGAAAAGTGCTTTTTGAACATAGAGAAATTTTTAACAACTGAGAATACACAGTACTCACAAACTAGATGCTTCTCCTTTACAATCACCCTTAGATGAATGTGAACTAAGGGTCTTAGAGCTGTGAGGATCAACACAATCTACCCTATTTCTCACAACACATTTTGATACTTTTACAGTTCAAGAAACCAGATACAGAATACCTATTTTTTTTTATTGACGACTCAAAACTGGTCGTAATTCAATTCCTGAATCCCATATCCCTATGCAAAAAAACTAACAACCCCCCCACCATAGCAACAAAAACAAGAGAAACAATGCAGCTGTCACTTCTTATCCATTTTCTCTTTGTTCTTGTCTTAAACCATTCTGTCCCGCTCCCTCTTTTGCTTTCTTTTGACTACTGCTTCTTTTCCCTTTTTATGAAGTAGTGAAGTCTGTATGCCACTCAGAATGTGGCCATAATTGTTACGTAGGTACCAGAGTACATGTTTTTCTGACACTGAATTTCATACAGGGATGCTGATAGAACAATGCTTTGGCAGGTAGACTGCTTGATGAGCAGCATCCCAACAGGTAAGAATCAGTTCTGTGCGTTTGCAGAAAGTGTAGGACAGTTCCCTTTCTAATCCTAAGAAGTAATGGATTTACTGATGATGTATGCTCGTAACAAGCAGCAGAAACTATGTCATTCAAGTTAAATCCATTCGTCACAATCATACAGAAGAAAGGGAGAAAGCACCAGATCACAAAGGTTAAAGACATTCTTCTAAAACCCTGCCAGTGTACTGCACCAATAATAGACAAGAAACATCCACTCACTCTCAGTCTTTGTTAACAGCCACTGTACATCAGCATGCTGCGACTTGCAAGACAAACTGCAGAACCACAGAAATAAAAAACTGTCCAGTGTTGAACAAAAGGACTGATTCCAGAATACATTTCAGTTTGACCTTTTACACTCATCATCTTTATGGTATTATTTATCTGCAATAGCTCATAAGGAAATCCCAAAAAGCATGCCGTGTAATCCCAACTTAATTATGAATATTTACAACAGCATTCTCCTACATGCTACAAGTCAGTTCTACAAGTTAGTCCTTAGGGTGGTCACCTGTGATAAGAGTTATTTGTGGAAGGAACTTGTTCTCAGGGCCCTTCCTTCACATACACATAACAATATATTCCAAAACTACCTTAATGTAATGCTCCTGTATCCACTATTTGAATGACATCTCCAGCTGAAATAAGCAGACTATCCAAAGATCATTCTTATTAAGTGTCAGAACAGACACATTCAAAATGAAAATACAGTGGCATCAGTAAACCAATGCAAGTACAAAGTCAGCAGCTCTTACCTTGTACTATTTACCACTGGAAGAATACTCACTGCATAATTTTTAGATGAGAAGATCTATAAACAGTAAGCCTTGGGTAAAAAACTAGAAGAATCTACAATGGGAGATGTTTTCCAACTAATCAGTGAATTTTTTTCATATGCAGATATAACATCCCTCGGGAAAAGTGAGACTGAGTTTCAAGTCATATGCTTTTGCAAGTTTTAGTTATAGCATATTTCCTTCATCAAGGAAACATCAATTAAGTACTTATCACAAAACAAAGACAAAAATAATTTGGCTCAATTTTCAGAGTAATTTAAAAACCAAATACTTTTAACCATTCAATTAAAGACTGGTTGGCAAATTGACCTTCAGTATTTTCTAAGGGATTGACAGTTTAAGGAAAGGAAAATGAAGGCTGGATGAGTAAGCAGAATGCCTGAGGTAACAGTTCATGACAAGAGCTGGAAGAACGCAAGGAAGGACAAGTGGCTGACAATATTTGAATCATCTTGCATTTTTTTCAATACAGTTGCAGAAATACACTTCTGCTCCAAATTAGGATTCTAGAACTGCTCTTCCAGAAACACTGACTTAGAAGACAGCTGCTGATCCAACTTACTACTAGCACGTCATTAGCCCTGACACCCAGACAGAATGCCTCATCAAGACACTTTTTTCTTTTAAATTAATTAGCTTGTCAACTTCTAAACAAACAAAAAACTTACATGGCCTTCCATGCCTTCCTGAGGACTCCAGTCTTTCCAGCTGTTTCTTCCAGCTTTTAGCCGTATCACCTCATCTGGCCACTGCAGCTCTTTCCTTTTTGACACGTTGATCCCTTCCAGTACTTGACTGGGATCCATTAACTATAAGTAGGAATTGAGTTTTGACTGTTAGTTCAGCCAAAATTTAAAAGACAGGGATTAACTGTAACCTTTTGCATACTTCCACAGAACTGATTTGACCACAGAGAAATCGATATCTGATTTCAATGCTGCAAACCCAACTTCCAAGCTACAAAAATACTTGAGCAGCAGAAATGATGGAAATTGGGCTGTGGTTTCAGGCACAGCTGACAATATACTGGTTCACTGGCACCTGGATCCCTTCCCCAGCCCTTCTTTCAGTTACGCTGGTCCACAGCAGAGTCTGAGCCAGCTCAAAATACAAAATGGCAGCACATGGTCCAGTAGCAGGGAAAGTTCAGTGATGACAAACTGTTCAGACTGGCTCATCAATTCCAGAGAATTAAACCTTAAGAAACAGGGGCTTAGAGAATTCACTAGTACGCTAAAAAGCTATTTTCCTACTAGCATGGTTTGTTGAGACCCATCCTGTGTTTTGAAGTTAATTGGCCTTTCTATAGGAGCAGCAGGAGAAAACTCCTGAAAACTTCTTCCTAATTAAGGACAGAGAGAACTGCATAACATCCAACATCCCGTGGCATACAGCAACTTTGTGCCTTCCTCACACAAAGGAAGGAAACAGTTTCATAGAAGTGCCCTTGTCTGTAAACAAAAACTACTAAGCAGAAATCTGCAAAATTAGTTAACTTTGTCTATATTAACTAACTTAGTTAACTATGACCAAAGATGCAATTTATTCTAAAATGAGGTGATGTCAGCAGTGAAGTCAAGTTTGTCATGACCTGACCTATTAAATACTTTTTGGTCTTTCCCAGCAATATGCTGCCAAGAACGTGTATGTGCAGCTACTGAAAGCTACAAGAGCAAGAGTATTTCTGGATTTTTCACAGAACTGCTAAGGCTGCCAATAATTAACTTAGTGAACGGAACACCGTTTGCTGTTCAGTAAGCCAGCCTTGCAGCAATAACCAAAGAACACATACACATGTAAAAATGAAAGCAACAGCATTTTTAACATCTATTTTGGAGGACAATCTACTCAATAGAAAAGAAGAACTGTAGTTGCTTTCAGTCCTACAGGTGAAGCTCTTTAGCTTTATGCATCATCATGAGTAAAACCAGACTAAGCATGGAGAAAAACTGAGTTCAGCTGACATTCTCAAGCCTGTACTACAAGTAATATAAACAGAGACGCCTAAACATGCACAAAGAGTGCTTGTCCAGAAAAGCATTTCCTTACATTAGTTCTCCATTTGTAACTGCACAACTATTGTATACAGAGGCATATCAGACTGCGCATGTACTTAAAAGTCATGATTTCAGCAATACACATGATAACACTAACAAAAGCACATGACTAAGGAAATTTAGGTTAACTTTTTCTTCTGGACTATTCACCTGGATTCTGTAAATAACGTCATCCTTTTTGGCTTGCATTTGATTTGCAGGGCTTGCATTACCAGCTGACTGAGTTTCAGCTGCATTACTCCCTCCTTCTGTCCCTAGAAAGCCCACAAGGGCATGCTGTTTACAGGCTGGGATGCTTTGGCTGGAGCTGCTGGAAGAGGGCAGACCATGCTGCATGCTGACTCCAGACTGGCCAGTAGGTTCCATTTGGTTCACCATTGATAGGCGGGACTGGATGGATGATGGGAGGTTACGAAGGGATATCTGACTGGTGGAAGAGCGCCGACAAGGCACAAAGCCTGTTGTGGATGTGCGAAGAGATGAATGACGACTGCCGTAGCAATAAGATGAATGGCTAGCTACTGAGGCACGGGCAGGGGAATGTCTGACAAGGCTTGACTGCACAGAGTGAGAGCTGTGACTGGTGCCTAAAAATAAAAGATACAGAATCAGGAGAGTTTGATAAGGCCTCCCACACGTTAGATTTATGATATACAACTGCTTTAGCAATTAGATACAAAATTGATGGGTCTAATTCAACAACATCTAGAACAATGGTATTGTAGGATTAGGTATCTTGCACTTAATGTAGCAGAGCAGTTGAGTGCACTTCACTCATTTTATCATAGAATCTCATGTTCTGTTCTATTCCCAATCCCTGTGAGACAAGTAACTCGAAAAATGCTTCAGCCTTGCTCTCACCACATTAGCAGTTTGTTTCTTAACATTAACACTTAAGTTCCAAACACTGAAGACAGTACAGGAGTCAGATGTCGGTGCTTCAAAAGTGCAAGTATTCTTTCTTAATATGCTTGAATGGACGTTCAGAGACTCAGACTGGATCAGAAAACATTAGAGCAGATGTTTTTAAGCATTAAGAAAATTTTAAAGTAAAAAAAAAAAATAGCAATTTATGAATATTATTTAGTGTCATTCCTAAATGAAGAACTTGTATGAACCTCTTCAGAGCTGTAGAGGTACTCATGCTACGCACAGAAAAAACCCAGTGTGTTCAGCTACATGCACATTTATATTCTTTGAGCAAAGACGGCATTTTCAAAGCTTTTTCTTGGTTTTACTGCTTACTGCCTCACTAGCTTCAGACCAGCACGGATTGTTAGGGTTTAGCTAAAATACAATTGAGATAGACGATCCACTCTGGTATATAAATAAGCAAAATACAAAGACATTAAAAACCAGCAAGCTTAACATTAACAATCAATAAGACAGAAGTTGTAAGATGAATTAATCTGTAGAGATTTGTTGCAAAAAGTCATGTAGCCTGTTTTGCAAAAATAACTAAACTTCAACAGGGTAAGTCTCTGCTTGGAAACTTTCCATTGGGCAAAACAGCACTGTAGTGTGAGAGGAACCCAAGCAGGTGTTAATAAAGCAATCAAGGTTTGGTATGCTTGTCTGTTTTGTCTTTTCTTTCAGCCTAGACCAGATCCAAAGAACGGAGAGGCCAGTTCTAGCTACAGGATTGTACTTGTGAAAAATTGCTATAGCTGTATTTTAACATTACCCAGAGTGGATGGATGAGTTGGTGGGTGAGCTGCAGGAAGAGCAGTGGGATGAGCCCCGGGATGAGGTGCCACAGGAGGGTGCTGTACTGCTCCAGGTCCCTGCCCTGTAGGTGCATTCACTCCTCCTTGCGACACGCTGCTCTGCGACTCATTGATAGTGGCATTGTTACTTGTGCAAGAAGCCCCACCTCCAGCATCAGAATCTTCAATATTTCCACCACTGTTACAGCCAGCTCCACAACCCTTCCTTAGTCTGAAAACACAATGCAATTAACATTAAGTCACATCATCTGAACATAAGGAATCTAAGAAATGCCACACTCGGCACTGCCTGTAAAGTCAGTTTTGTGGGGTTTTTTAAAATCACATTTTTTAGAGAATGCTATTTTCTCACAACAGGCTTTGCAAATACGAATGTCGCTTTCTAGGAGACTAATTTTCTTCATGACAGCCATTCAAATAATGGCTATGATAAACCAAGAGCTGAGATAAAATAGCTCTTGGGAAGAGAGAAGGAAAAAATAACCTCTGAATCAATAGCTCTAAATACAAAATGCTAGAAGAATATCTTGTTATTTTGCAACAGTTTAGTAAATTTATGCTCCTTAACATACTGGTCATATACAGTCTCATACAGCAAAAACTTATTTAGATGAGCAACCATTTTTTTTTAATTTGGTTTCCTTTTTACTTTTAGTAACATAATTTTATAATTTTCAAGAACATTGCAATTATCTGCATCAAAAATTCTTCTGTGAATTTTGAACATTCAGATGGCAACCAACATTTTCCAGCATACATAATCATACAAGCTTTTCACCATACTGTTTGCACTGGTAAACCTCAGACAGACACACAACACAGCACGTTCCCTTCTTCCTTTCAATTTCTACTTTTTATTATTTTTTTCTTTTGGTCCCACTGAAAATACACCAAGAAATCCTTTCTTTGTTTTTTTTTTTCTTTGCCCCGGGATCCAAATACTGTTCTGTGTTATATTTTCACCTGCTGCTCTACCCACATGTCAGACAAGCAGCTGGAGACAGAAGACATGCCACAAACTATAGTAAATGTAGCACACCAGCTCCTGAAACTGGTAAGGACATGTTTCTGAACGCCATGCAAAGTTGCCATGGTTGCTTTTACAGCCACAGTCATAAGGAGACAGAAGTAAAGTAAAAGTTCACATGGTCTACAAAATACAGCGTAGCAGTACTTTGTACAAGGTTACCTGAAGGTCATACGCAGAGTAGATCACACTAACATCACTAGTTGCATCTTCTAGCTCTGACATACACGATAAACACTATAACTTTAAACAATAACTAAAGTTGGAGTTGCTGTGTATAAGCACACCAACATTAATATTTACACCTGCACGATGCACGTATACTGGGCAGAAATCCTAGTGAAGATAGCAAAAGTAATGAAAGTAATGATAATAAAAAAGTAAAACAGAAATTGCATTGCCTTTTGTTATCAGACCTGACATTAGAATTGTAATTGTAATTCTTGCACACAAACTTTGTCCTCTAAGTTTTTCTAAGCTGTCACTCAGTTTGTGCTTTAATGTTTACAAGCCTTCAAGGTTAACTCTTGTGCCAAGGCACTTGCCATATTCTACAGATGTGCTTGAAATAAAAGTTAAGACTTAATTATTTGCATGTAACTGAATACTATAAAATTATGCCCTGGTTAGCATGGATGAGACTAGTTAATGACATACGAGAACACAAACATATACTTGCGAGTACTCATTTTCTCAGCTCACCTATGCCACGTAGACACTATGAAGTTTCTGATATTTCCTAAGCTGATAGCTCCTCCAAGAATCTCCTTGAGCTGTTCATGACTATCTGAATAGGATGTAGTCAAAGGTGAGACATAGATTGGGTAACCAATCGGCTGGTCACAGGAGGAGTTGATCATGTTCCTCAGAGCTTGTTTTGCATTTTGGATGCTTCCTCTTTCTGGATTGCGATTACGCAGGAAGACAAGCTCCTGTTGTTGCCCTGCCCACAGGCCACGCACACACTCTTTATTCACCTGCAAAAGATAGATGACAAGCCAAGTAAAAACGCTGTGTCAGCAAGCGTTTTTAAACATGACTAGACTGCTTTGCCATATGTAGACTTTTACATGCATACGTGTAATTGCACTACAGAACTACAACCATTCATATTCACGAAAGGGCTGACCTGATGGACACAGGCTGCAATAGTAAGAATAAAGTGAGTGTAGGAACTGAATGAGAAATAAAACATTTGAAGTCATGAACTGATTTCCTGACGAAACACTTCTACTATAGAAGAAGCTGCCCCAGCAGTGACAGGCCAGTAACAACGAAGTAATTATTTGAGTTAAAGTATGTAGTGGTATATCTTAATTCTACCATTGCGGAATATACACAAAGCTTACCTTAATGACCCTGAAACTGAGATAGCGCTTATTCAGCATAATGATTTTGTATTCGTTGGTACCATCATCCATCACATGACGCAGAGCAAGGAGGGAGGGAGAATTGGAAAGAACAGCACTCCGCCAAGCAGGGTCCCCTTCATGTGCTATAACTAGATTTTCTTCATGTGTTGTTATGGCTTCATAGAGAACAGAAGGATCATCGTATTCATCTGGAGAAGTGAAATGATCCTGTTTCCAAGAACAATCGGTAAATTATGACTGATATTTCAGATGTAACTATGTATAAAAAGCAAACAACTTGTACCTCAGGAAAGGCTTGCTCCCTTTAACTTAAAAGGGAATGATTCAAAGGACCAGCCTATTATTTATTCAGTTGAATTTTACCCTCGACTTGTAAAATCACAGGACAGTTTGACTTGGAAGGGACCTTTAAGATCACCTAGCTCCAATCCTCCCGTCATAGGCAAGGACAGATGAGGTTGCTCAAAGTCCCATCTGGCCTGACCCTGAACATCTAAGGATGAAAGACATGATAGGACATTCACTCATTTTCAGTTGTCTGCTTCTGTCACATGCCCCCTCCCCTTTATTGTCCTCCTTTTTCTGAAACTACGTATTCTAATTTCAATCTTCCTAATTTTCCTGGAAACTTGGATCTGGTATCTCAGCATTAGGGTTTGACAATGACACCAGACAAGATGTGCTGGCTGTCCGTACATACACTCATTATCTATCTACATATCTTCCTTTAGACATCTCTTTAAGGGACGAAAAATAATGGTCATCCAAAGCAAGCAATAAAAGCTGAGCATCCCACTCCCAGCACTTTACCTTTGAAAGAAAGAACATGCAGAAATAAAAAGAACTGCAGTCAGCTTTCCGTCAAATTCCTCACCTGATGTAGTTTAAGTGACATTCGTATTCCAGGAACCACTACTTTCCTCAGCAATTCCATGTCAGCAAAAATCCATTCATCCCTAATTGAAGATATACGGAAGTCACCCTTAAAAAGGGCATGCAAGCCATACAAGAAGGATTCCAGATTACTGTGGAGGGAAAAAAAAAAAAGATTGTCCATATAATTAATAAGGTAAGAAGATACAAAGCTGTACGTAAAGGCACACCACTCTTCTCTATAAATAAGAGGGAAGACGGAAGGGAAAATACAAGTGAGCATTTGTGTAAGTAAAGTCTTGACACAAGGTGCCTACATGCATTAAAGTGAGAATAAATAAGCTTTATAGGCAAGAGACTGTATTTACACGGACTCAAGTAAACAGGAACTCTATGGAATTCTATAATTCTGAAGATCATTTAAAAAAAAAAAAAAAAAACAAGCGTTTTGTTTGGAGAGTACAATACCTCAGCGGACCAAACAAGGAGATGTAGCCTTAGTTATAGATGTTTTAGCATTAAATCAAGTCTTGATAGATTACTCATATTTAGAGGCATTATTTACTTTTACTAAGCTAATGGAGTCTAGGAAAAAAAAAAAATCAAACGCTCAGATCACTCTTGTGACTGCTTATCTCTAAGACCTTCTTGGGGAAGCTCACTGGTACTGAGAAGAACATTTCCACCAAACTGAAGTAAAATAGAAAAAAATCAAAATTGATTGAGTTCTGAAAGTAAAAACTATCAGTTGTCACTGGAGCTTAGCCACATCAGCATGCTCACCTTTCAGTTGTTCTATAAAACAAAATGCTCAAATTCCAGTTCTCCCTCACATTCTGTTCTTTGGTGATGTTTTACCGGCTGTTATAATGAAGGCAGGTCACACAGCCTATCTGCCCAATTTAAGGAAGGATGAAATTAACTATCATCATCTTTCCTGAAGAGGTACTCATCCAGCATGTAATTTAAGATCTCATAGGAAATCTGAGAAAGTAGAACTTACAACAAGATTTTATTACCTAGACATATGATGTGAAGCTGTTCCCAATGCTCTTCGCCCCAGAACACAAAGCCCATAACACAGTGTAACCAGGGGTGAGTCTTTACTTGAATCCAGTGGCTTGCAGTAAGAAGAGAAAGGTATATAAAAATTTGACATTAAAAAACTGCTCTAAGGAATAAAACACCCAAATGCATACAAAGGTACATAAGCCTTGTGCACGTAACTACCCCACCAGCTACTCTATTCAGACTTTCACTATGAATTCCTTTTTTTTTTTTTTTTTAAAAAAAAAAGGCAAGTATTCTACATATTTGTAGAAATAAGACACATAATAATCACTAACAAAGTTGGCAAGCTTATAAAAACCTGTCACAAGATTATATTAGGGTTGATTGGTAAACATTGACATCTAAATATGCATCATCAATTCTACAAACACACTCCTCTACACAGATAAATGGTTGACTAAATTTCAACTGATTCTTTTAAGCTGGTAATTGAAAAGGCACTAGCAGACAGGTCACATCGTACACTTCCTTTCTTACAGAAACTATTCAAATTCATGTATCTAGAGTAGAACATCAAAACAAAACAACATTTCAATTTTTTAATTTCTAAAAGATCAGTATTAAAACACTAGTTCGAGGCAACAAGGAAAAAATGAGAATTCTCGAATAATGAATACCTATCCTCATGTATTAATACCTACCTTTTCTCTTCGAGAGCAGCAATATTCTATCCAGTTCAAATAAATCATACAGAAACTCTCTCTTGAGATTCCTGCTAGACGGTGGTCATAATCTTCATCAATATTGGGGTTAAATGTTGGGTCTACATCAACATAATTGCGGTCTGTGCACAACCGCAGTCCTTCCTGCATTGTCTCATTAGCTAACCACTCCTCTAACTTGGGGGAAGTTGTGACATAATAGATGATTCCCTGAAATGGTAGTTAAAAATCCACGAGTCAGCATTACAATAAAAAAATATTAATCTAAATTTTTTCAGCTCATTCACAGATTTTCTGGATAATGAACAAATAGAGTTTACTTAGTTCCCCGATGCAACAAATTCAATGGCACAAAAACCAATATGGATCTGTACGTTAATATTTTCATTGACTCCTGAGAGTTTTGAAAGCATATACTTAAGGAATAAGGGAAAGAAAAATGGATGGGGCAGGCTAACTGCAGAAAAACACATAAATGGGAACTCTCTGAGTAAACATGGATAGTCTGTTTCTAAATAATTAAAATACTAAAGATGAGGCAGCCTAACAGTCATATTTGGAGAAAAACTTTTTGTGTGAATGTATCTCAGAAAAATTTAAACCACAAATTTTTCATGACAGATCACAAATAGGGAAATAGATCATATCATATAAGGGATCTAAGGTCTACACAGAAAACTTGCAGATTTAACAGGATCCTTTTTTGAGTAAAACAAAACTAAAGAGATGGTTTTGGCCCTTTCCAAGAGAGTCATACCAATTACCATTTCATTTACAATGCCTACTATTTTGGTAATAGCCTTTCAGTTTCTAGTCCAGTTTCAGCAGGAAACAACATCCTCTCTCTTGTCGTTTTTCTGCTCTTACAACCAAATATCAAATAATTGTCAGTACAGCAAACTCTGGCCTCCTTTGATTAAGCTGTTCATAAAGCTGTAATTCATAACACACCCATGAAAACTACTGCAAGTTCAAGGCACTAAACCACTTCCAGCTATAACCCAGCCTAGCTCCCCCAGAGTTCATAGTTATCTGACTCTTACCTTCACGTAGTAAGTGGTGAGAATTTTCCGGAGATCAAAGACTTGCAGCATGGATGCTGCACTGTTGTCTGTGATACTATAACCCTCCAGAACATACTTTGTCACAAGCACCTCCCAAGCCAGCCAACGCTGCCCAAATGCAGCATTAAAGGAAAGCATGTGAGGAAGGTGACCAGGTTCACAGCAACAGAAACCTTCATCTTCCTCTACGCCTTCAGTGATGGCCTCTACTTCTCTTTGCTGACAGTAAGTTCCTTAGGAAAGAGAAAATAATTTAAGAACAAAAACAAGTTAAACGCTTCATATAATTGTTTTAATGTTGACTTGCATTCACAAGTGTTTACAAATCATATTAGAGTCCAATTAATGTTTCTGTAACACCAAGTTAAGTACCTGTCAGTGAACAAGAGATCTGAATAGTTTAATTTATCAGTATAGGATCACACACTCTAATCAGGTAGCATTATAAATCAGTTATCATAGCCACACTGCATTAATAGTAAAGAGAGGCTTAGCATCAGATCCGTTAGAGGTTATTATGCCCTCCAACCCCTGAGGAAAAAAAGAGGCCCCAAAGCTCAATTTTCAAAGCAAATAATTTATAGGATGGAACAGAAAATAACTGAAGTTTTCAGACCAAAAGACTGGTTTGTGGTATAGACAGTTAAGGAAGGGCAACACACTCACCTCTGAATTCAAGCCCTCTCAGCTGGAAGGTGACCAAGCCATTTCCTATCTCTATAAGGTGTACTAGTGCATTGAGGTAGTCAGAGGCAAGAATGAAGCAGTCCCCAGTACTGTAGTTTCCCCATCGACCCAACAACAGATCTCCACACAGGCTGTGCTGAAGGGAACGGGTTAAATGTTCATAGAAGATTGAATTCAGATTGTTATCATCTGACCCTGCAGGAAGATTGAATTTTGGTTATCATCTATGTCTGCAGAAAAACTCAAGCTGGAACGTCAATTATTAATCCACACTGAGTCTTACATTTTTCTTAACAGCACTGTTTCAAGGCTATCGACCTCGTGCCCCCCGCTCCTATCCCAGCTCTTGAGACAACTACTCCAAATAACTGCTAAGTAAAGTTCAATACTTTTGATCAAAATTTTTCCCTCTTTCTCCTCTCTTTTCCAAATTATTCTTTCAGTTTAACACATGCATCTCTCACCAATCTATTCCATATAATAATGTGCAAAAGCAAATATACACAAAAGTATCTCAGAAACAACTGTTGTATAGGTCTCATCACCATGACACTGAGACATCCTCAAATAATGTTTAGCTTTTGGTTACTTAAAAATAAAGAAGCAAAACAACTTAATGCTGTTATTATAGATGAAGAAAAAGTAAAGCAGAGATACACAAAGGTAGAAAGGAAACAGAAGTGCATAGAAAAGTAAACAATGAAGGAGAGAGATGAAGGAAAAAATAACAGGAGATGAGAAAGGTTTGGTGGGGTTTGGAAAAAAAAATAAATCATAGGACAAACTGATCACAAATCCTATAAGAAAAACTAATATTTGTACCTTTCCTCCTTGTGAGTGTGTTAGTAAGTACACAACAAAAACACATCATAAAAACAAGTCAGACTAGGAAAGCTACCTGGATTTCGATCAAGCTGCGAAGCCAATCTTGTATTTGAGTGATCCACACGCTTTGTGCTGAAATTAAAATAAAGTGTTCTTAATGGAATTTATTACTGCAAGAAAATCTAAGGGAAGAAACTACTATTAATAGTAATTGACAAAAACATTCCCAGTGAAATACTTCTACAAATTCTTTTTTCTTCTTTAACTATTTTATATCCCTCCGTATTTGGCCCTGATTAGTCCATACCTTGAATACTATGTCCAGTTTGGGGTCCCTCACTACAAGAAAGACACTGAGGCCCTGGACCATGTTCAGAGAATGGTAAGGAAGCTGCTGAGGGATCTAGAGCACAAGTCTAATGAGGAGTGGCTGAGGTAACTGGGGTTCAGTCTGGAAAGGAGAGGGCGCCAGGGAGACCTTATCGCTCTCTACATGAAAGGAGACTGTGTTGAGTTGGGGTTCAGTTCTTTCAGTATGTAACTAGCAATAGGACTACAGGAATGGCCTCAAGTTGCACCACGAGAAGTTCAGGTCGGACGTTAGAAAAAACATTTTTTCTGAAAGAGTGGTTAGGTGCTAGAACAGGCTGCCTATGGAAGCGGCAGAGTCACCATCCATGGAAGCTTTGAAGAAATATTTACATGTTGCACTAGGGGACATAGCTCGGTGGGAAACATCGGTGATAGGTGGATGATCTTAGAAATCTTTTCTGACATTGGTGATTCTACAATTCTATTTTCTGCCTATTATTCTGCATTATGCAGAATCTGCATTATGACTTGGTAACAAATGACACCTGTACACAGTATGCAGTCACAGAATAATCTTTAACCTTAGATCTAAGTGTAGCTATTTTCTTAGCCAGATATCACAAAGCTTTAGATGGGACAACTACACTTAAACAATTAACCAGCATAGCTAACATTCTGTCAAAAACGGGGGACTTTGCAGAAATAAAACACAAGGAGGTAATCTGAGATGAATAATCTTCTAATGGCATCTTGATCACACAAGGATTTTAGGATTTTATATTGAGGTTAACCAGTTTTAGCTGTGAAATAGACAATGAAGTCAAATACAGTTAATGTACCCTCCCAACAGTCTTTTTAAAATAAACTCATGTTTTGAATACAACTGCACTTCATTAAGCTATAACTTTGATGCTTAAAAAAAAAACAACAATACCAACACTGCATACCTCTCAGTAGAAATTACTTAAGAAGCTAATGTAAATGCTGTTAGAATAAGAACAATTGCTATGCTATTTAACAAAGAAGAACAGTGCTCTAATCTTCTTCAGGGAAAATAAGATGCAGCACTTCAAGCTGAACACTCATTTAGCCTTAGTTCCATGTTTAAGGAAAACAAAGGACACTGTCTTATTTCACCTACTTGTAGTCTCTTTCCCAGAATTTGACAGGTCTGGCATAAGAAGTGATAAATATTGCACTTCCCAGGAAAGGATTCAGTGGAGTAGAGAAGAATGCTGACACAGCTGCTTGGACAAATAACATTGCAGAATCTGTAGGATAACAAGATTAAGGAAAGCAAAGCAGCAAAAACTTTCTTCAAGCTTCCGTAATAACAAGTATACAGCAACACCAAGTAAGAAAAAAAAAAAAAAAAACACCAAAACAGTCTCCAAGAAATTTTGTGCAGTGAAATATCTTTACAATTTCTCCAGTTGTCAAAGGGATTATTTTTGATTTTGAAAACAGAAATGGGTAACAGTATTTGTTGTAGAATTCTCAGATAATTACCAAGTCTAATGTGACACTAAATCGATACTCTATTCAATCCAGCCTACACAAACGATACTCAAAATCTGAAATCATATGGTTAGTGACTCTTGAGAAAAAAGAATGGAGCATCAAAGCAAAACTATCTCATTTTCCCCAGTCGTTTAATTCCAATGCTTTTTATGTTAGAATTCTGTTCCTACTTTATCTTCTGCTGTATGGCTTTTAGTAGTGTAGCAAGGTAGAAATGCGCACCGTTTTTCATAAATGTTCATTGGACAAACCTGCTCATTCATGAGATGTATCTCATAATACATAATCATTATAACATAACATTCAGAATGTATAAATAAATGCCTTCCCCCCACAAAATTCAGCAATTACAAAGGATACGTGGCACAGCAAAGGGCTGAGCAAAAGCATGGAAGGCAGATCCCCATGTTATCTGCCAGGGAGCAATGTAGGTATATACAAATCTCAACTTATAAAAGAGTTCCCAAAGCTGTAGGAAAGAAGAAAAAAATAAGCATTTTTGCCGAAAATCAACATACTTTGGAGTACAGTAAATATCCTGAGGAGCTTACCAGTCCCCCTAGAATTCTTGCTGGCATACAAGAAGCCTTTGGACTTACAATAAGGATGCAATGATGAAGCAAGTCATATTAATATGCACTACATTGTTCTACTAACAGAAACTCATGAGATTTTTAGGAAGACTCATATGCTGTCTCAAGCAAACAAAGTGTTTGAGAAGGAGAAGTCTAATAAATATGCTGTAAGAACTGTAAAAGTCCCAACAGGACTAATAATCTGAAGATCAGCTATCAGTTAAGGGTACAACCAGTTTTCCCTTTTGGATGACCTGAAACACACAGAGAGTTTAAAGTTACCTTGCTGAAGAGTATGGACATGAAGAAGAGATCTAGCAGCATGGTCTCAGTAAAACTTTTGTAATCAAAAGTAAAGAACAGCACTGTGAAAATAACAGTGACGTACTGGCATGTTGGGCTACTGAATGATGAACGCAGCAACTTCAAGCCAGCTATTGTGATCATTAAAGCACCCAACCTGCATAGAAATTCAGAGAACAGTTACTTATCTGCTGCCTGAAAGGCTATGTTTATAGACCACCTAAATTGTTGTTCCCGTGCAATGTCAGTCTCCATCAAACTCAGGGTTTATATCTGGATTTTGTTCATTTGTCTCGTATGGTGGTAGTATGTGAGCATTTACTTATTCTAAAAGACATCTTAACTTTTCTTCTAGAGGTTACTAACTAAAGGATTAACATTACCTGTAAAACAATCTTGCTAAGTAATATCAGGTATCCCTGTTTTCTCAACAGAAATCAAGCCTTAAATTTAGGTTACCAACATTGAGATGCAAAAATGCTGGAAGTGCTCTAGATTAATCAGCAACAGGATGTCACTGCATACCAATTATCATTATTTTCTGCATGACTATACTGACCTAAGATGTACAGGGAGAAATACAACATAATGACAGCAATTTTTTATTTTTTTCCCCCTCAGAGATAGTAACTGATAGATCAGAAAATTATAAAAATAATGTTAAGTATCTTGAATTTACGGTCTGAATAATCATATTACAGACTGCATATCAACAAGGAAATTCTGCTATCACATTGCTAGGTAATTCTGCAATTTCCAATCTTTATAGTATACACTATGATTTGAATGACTTTTCTTTGTGTAGGTTCCTATTTTAAAACTGCAATATTCCATTTAGTTTAAAGCCAACAAGGTGACTCATTTCTACACAAGCTTTCAAATGAAGAAAAATTGTATTTATTCCTTGCCTTAGTGTTCAGGCAATAGCATTAACTGTCTTCCCATTGATTCCACAACTCACTATTTCAATTCCCACTGTGACAGACATACTCAGATTACTTGATAGCCTTTTCTACTTACTCAGTATCCAGTTTCTTTGGACTAGCAATACTCTTAGCACTGCTACTAAGCTCATTGAGGACTATCAGTGGATAGATAACGTTCTTCTCTATAAAAAGGAGCCAAATGTGAAGCTTCTCAAACCACATAACATGCGCAGCATCTATCAGGAGATAATAAAAAGATCAGATTGCACTGATAAATCAAATTCAGGTAAGGGAATCTGGATTCTTGATGTAAGTCATATTATGATTAAACAAAGAACCAGTTAGATAAGTTGTTAAATGTGTGAATAATACCAATAAGAAGCAAATTTATGCTAAGATGCAATCTCCAGCAGAGTTCACCATATCTGCACTTGAAAACTAGTATCTTGAAGAAACAACTACCTAAATAATTTTTAGAAAAACTTGTTCTCAAAATTTTAGTGGGGCTGCTCTGAAAGTGTGATAATATAGCACATGTAACATAGTATCATATTCACTTCAAAGGGCCACAGAATCAAAATATGAGGAAGTGGGCAACTAAAACATAACTAAATCAGGCATCAAGAAATATTCTGCTGGTGGCAATAATGAAGCAAGAAGTTGAAGTTCATCAATCATTAACACAAGTTGGTCAGCAACTACAGCAAATTCAAAAAGTATCATTAGTGATACTTACTTCGGACTTCAAACTGATAGTATTCCTTGGTTTTCAGCAGCGGGTGAGAAAAGCAATGCCAAGGAAGTTGCTTTCGGAGTTGAGGCAGAACGTAATGGGTCACAAAGCCTACCGTACCCACCAATGCATAGAGAACATAACTTAAAATAGGCTAAAGAAGGGAAGAATTGAACAAATTAAGATTTGTGTTCTATTTAAAAAAAAAAAAAAAAGATGAACTTAAAAAAATCATACATTATAACGCAACACTTTCTCAAACACCTAGACAGTTGCTCACATGACAGTAATCTGGGAATATACTTCATGAGTAACTGTAATGCCAACTTAAAGATCAAACAGGAAATGCCCAAGAACAAAAACTTTATTTCTAAGAATTTTTCACTAAGTTTAGAAGCATTTTAAATTAAAAATAATACAACAATCTTCCTTCACATTCCATTTCTTCTTACCCATCTGCATTTCATTAGATAAATAATAAAGCTACTATCCTCTAAAGACCAAATCCATTTTACATTTTCATAAAATAAATCATCATTCTTCTCATATTCTCAAGGAGAAGGTGTATAAGAAACCTTCAATTAACACCAAACTCCTTTATGACGCTCAGGAAATATTACCGAATTTCACAGTAACATCTCCTATATGCTTTAAATTAGTTGATATACCTAAGTAAAGTTGGAATTACATTCAAAGCCTACTGCACTACACAACAGTAAAGACCATATAGCCAAATTTCTCAAATGTGGAAGAATGTAAAATTCAGTTGCACTTCTATTGCAAACATGCAATAGAAAAGAGATTTCCCTCAGAAAAATCTTGTACGCCTGCCTAAATAGACACTGAAAATAAAACATCCGAAAATCTGAAGCTACCTGTTTGCATGTTATTTAAAATTAGTTTCTAACTTCAACTGTGGGCAGCAGAGGGAGTGTGAAATGCTTTTAAAATATGTACAAGAAACCTTCACTTGTCTGAAATAAGGCTGTTTATAAGCTAACTGATAAACTTATTTGAGGAACATTAAAATAATTCAGTAACTGCAACTCTTTAGACAAATGCCTTTACTTAAACGAATTCAAGTACAGGATGTTGTGCTGTGTATATACACTTGCAAGATAGCCAAAGCAGAAGCATTATCTAGCGTGACAAGTCAAAAAACGCCTTAAAACTCAGAGGTTCTTTGAAGTCTTGAAAACAAGACTTTCTGGAAAGGGGTACTCCCTTGCCCTGCAGTCTACTGCCACACTAGCACACAGTTGCTGAGTCAATGTTCAGCCTCTCAAACTTTAATAATCAAACCTTTTGTTTTTTTCGTTTGGTTTTTTTTTTTACACTAACTTGAGACAGATTGAGAGAGGGCAGTTTGTGTCAGGGGCTAACACAAACAAACAAAAGCCAACAAACTTGACTACTTAAGGAAAAGGATAAAGAATTTGACACACACAGCTGAAATGCGAAAACATTCAGTCATGTCCTTGTCACGCTATATATTTAAGGATAATCTAAATCTACTCATTCTGGTAATGCCTCTGCTGAGTGTTATATATTATTAGAATATCTGTATACAGAAAACAAGTCACACACTTGATGGAAGACCTTACCTGTAGAACTGTAAATACTGTACTGACATGAATTGCAAAATAGAGTACGCCAATGACTATACACACAATCAGGTCAGACTGCAATCGTTCACTCTGGGGAGTCAAAACAAAATAATTTTAGCAAACATCAGTTTTGGCTGTCCTCTTCAGAATCTTAAGGTAGCAGTAATAGTGAAACTGATTAAAAGAATCTCCAATGATGTCAATGTTAATAGTTTCCATTGAAGTTATCGGAAATTTCACAAGGGTGCTGGTTCAAATAAATTAACTGGAAAGATATCTACTTAAAGCGGGACAGGAAAAATCAATATACTCAATATACTCTCTCATTCTGGACCACTAAGGGTTACGGGGATCCTCTGTATAGAAGAGAAAAAAGCTGACAGGGCTAACCTAATTTTCCATTTGTGACCTGTCAATTGCTATGATCTGTGAATAGAGCAATTAAAAGCTCTGAAGATAACTGCCTAGACAAAGCTAACTATCTGACAGAACAACTCCCTCTTTCCTTTCTCCTCCTCTACAGAAGAACAAAAGATGGCTTCATAAAGGCCCTTACGAATGAGCTTTAATTTCCTGTTATTTCTAAAAAAAAAAAAAATGCAATAGAAGCTACACGTTGGGAATGGACAAAAAGCAACGAAATGATTCGCATCAGGCTAGTCACAAGAGGGCGATATAGGTTCAGGGTCATTAGAAGTCATTGCCTTCCAAGTTCAGACTTGCTCCCACTGTAAACACACACAGAAAAGCATTACAGGATTAACTACTCTAAAACCAGAAAAATACTTATGCAGAGCAATTATTGCTTCAAGGCCTTAACTTTTTGGAATACAGTTTTTTTTTTCCTGCAATACAAGAAATTCTACTTTTTAAAAACACTGAAAGTCATTCTCAGCTCTCCCACCCTCCCAGCAACTAAAGATACTGAGTTAGAGCTCCCATACAGTCTTTCTGTCCTACTACTGCTAAAGACTGCGGTTTCTCTGCTGTTTGCAGTTTCCACACATTGAATCCTGTCACATTTGTGTCTGCTGTACTAGAAGAAATCTGTTGATGCTGTTAATCCTCTAGAGCCAAGACCTACACAACTTTGTCATCTTTCATACAAGTTAAATTTGCCACGTCTTTTATTTACTGCTCCAGACCAATGCTGTACTGATCACCATAAGATAGCAACATAAAGCATTTAAACCAAATTAGGAAAAAAAAAAAAAGTAAAAATGCCTACTTACCACAGAATTTCTAAGCTTTTCAGGTAGAGGATCTTTCACTTCAGACAGAGGATCCTCAGGGTTTTTGTCTTCAGAATTAGGAAAAAATTTTGATTGCACTAAAGAGCTTGAAGAAAGACAAAAAGAACCCATTGAAAAGCATGTACTACTCTGCTTTTGGAAGAGTAACAAAGTCAGAAGATTTATTTATTACAAGTTTATTACAAAAAAGTAATCCTAGTATATTAGCACTTCCACGTGGAAAAGCTTATTTATAACAAGATCTCAATTTTATCATAGCATCAGTTCTCCAGCTACACACAGAGATCACCACTAAGGAAAGAACTTAAAACTGCTGTTTGAATAAATCTAGCTGCTTATTTATCTAGGGACTGGGTAACAAATAATTGGATAAATGACAAATTTCTAAACTGTGATCAAACCGGTCATGAAACTAAACTTTAGCATGTAAGTAACAAAATAAAAACTCTACATGCTCCAAAGTTGAGACACAGCCTGAAAACACCAGTTAGAGAACAAAGAATTCCCTGACTTAAATCCAACCTATAAATTCTCAGAAGACCCTGCATGAACACCCAGGTAAGAATCTGATCTCTCCATCTACAGAAGAGGCTCTGATTACATGACTCAGACTACTGCTCAAATTCATCCAGCATTATAGCTACATTTAGATCCAAGTTCAAGCGCTGCCTAACCACATATGTGACCAACTGAGCCTCTATTGGCTATTCTGTGGGAGCCGTGTTTCTCTTACTGGAAGTATTTTGTTTTACATACATAACTACTAACTGATAAGTACTCTCAACATCAGATCAATATACTCCAATTCAGAAGAACAAGACTGTTTCCCCATCTTGGATGGGTGCACTAACAGACTATTACTGGTTTGCATCCAAGATCAAATTTGAATTAGTTCTTTGATCATACATTCAAAGGAAAAATGCAGTAGCAAGTTAAATGAGAAGAGTATAGTCCAAGAAAAATCCACGAGGCTTCAGCTTAAACTAGTACTTTCAGCACCTCTTTAATCATTACAAATCGTTGTTACACAAATGCACCAGCAGGAGGCTGACACGACTGGTAATTAGAAAGCATCTGAATCAGACTTCGGCTGCAAAGAAAGGCTGCCCTTCAAAGGAGAAAACAAATGCAAAATTTGAAAATTTCTTTATTTAGATATATAATTCACTTTAATTACTGAACCAATATCATACTATTTTTGATCATGCCAATGTCAGTTTAATATTCTGTATCTAAAATCCTTTTGAAAACTGCATCTTTCTTGAGAAAGAATTAAAAAAGAGTCACTTACAAAAGCACAGAAGGGTCACTACTTTGTCTGCTGAGATGATATGACATTGCCACTAACAAACCACAAAATATAGAGAAGAGAACTGGAATATGCTGCCCATCCCAAGAATCCTGGAGAAAAAAAGAAATGTAAATAAGGAGGAGATAAAGTATTTAACACTCATCTGCCACATAAGAACTCCGTATATCATAATGCAAAAATGGAAATACATAAATCACTCTACAATCCCACAAATAAGAAACTGAAATTCCAGTAGAAAAATATTGTTCAATATTTAACTATAGGTTAGAAGTTCTAACAGCGTACACTCCTTGGCCTATATCATCTTAATCATTTAATAGTCGTAAGTTTTTGTTAACACTCAAGAATTTCATACATTCCACAGGAGCACATCCTTAGAATTGCATTTTTAGTCACTTATGCTGAAAGCTCCCCATGTTATTTCTCAAGCTTTTTTTTTTTTTAAATAAGAGTCTGACTTAACACAAAAGCAGTGCTTATGTATGTTTTCATAATCTGTATTGGGTCTGCAAGAAAAAAAAAAAGTGACCCTTCCCTAGAACTTGTTTAACTTGAACAGAGAAGTTTACAAAGGCTAATGAGACAAACAGACATATCTGCAGAAAGCTAATCATGTTCTGTGGGTGATGGGAATATTTTCTCTAACACCTTTTTACTATTTGCAGAATGAAAAAGAACCAGGTAATGCTGAATTTGAAGGAGTACATTCTACAGTCAGTTGTAAACTGAAAGCATTTGGATCATTTACACACCTGAAACTGATAAACAGAACCCGTACCATACTTTCAAACACAATGGCATTTTAAGAAAGGAAAGGCTGCTGTTTGTGTAGGCAGGCATCCATCATTCACTCTGACACTGGAAACCCTTTCCTAGCTCTCTTTTCAAATAAACACAGATCTAAAAACACTGTTTATGGTTTACATCATCAGAAAAAAAATATTTAGGAACAATCCTTTTTTAGACATTAACACATCAATACATGACAACTCTATAAGAAACAAGACAGTTCCGTGATTGTTTCAAGAACTAACACAGAACAGAACTGAAGGCAAGTGTCATGCTTTAGGCAAATAATAGCCTTGCTGCACATAAACAAATCACTCACCTTTTAAAAGCCAAAGTCTGCTTCGTTCCTACTTTCCACCAATGAAACAGATACAAAAGCTAAGCAAATATAAAACCCTACCAAATCAGACTAATATTTCTAATTCATTTTCTGCATATTTGAGATTAAAGGAAAAAGAACAAAACTCAAAACATAAACGTATGCTGTGTGTGCAATTTTGCTTACCTTCAGGGCACCATAGCACAGTCCATACAACAACGCTACTGCCACAATACTACAGATGAAACTGTAAAGTGCTGCAAGCAGGCTTGTGGTAGCTGAGTGTCATAGGGGAAGAAAAGATATTGTGTAATTAGGTTAGAATATGAAAGACTTCAGGTTGTTTAAAGAAGTCAGTTCAGCTCCCCTCCGATATTAAAAACCCAACCCACAAAAATGTACCCATTTTCCCTTAGAAAAAGACAAAAATTATTTTTATGGCTTCATTTACATCTTCATTAATTCAACATCATTACCGTGCGAATGGCTAATGTTGCAATGGAAACAAGTAGAGGAAGTAGAGTTTTCAACAAACTAATTAGAACAGTAATTCTATTTCTCAGTAATTGATCAGAAGAACTTTAACCTTTTAAAAATGCGGTTAGTATACCATATGTATAGGTCATGAAAATAAAGAATTTAATGATTATACTATCTAACTAGCCTAATGTAATGCTTTTGTCACTGTTGCAGAAAATCACTCACCATTGCCACCAAAAACATGAATATCCAGCTGTTCACAGAGATACATCACAAACGTATTCACCTGAGGCAGGAGACCAATGAAGAATACTATGGGGAAGCATAGTGTAAACACTACAGGGGGAAAAAAAGAGTTGAAAAAGTGATGAATATATAGAAAATACCGCATGTTAACTAGGGTACTACATGCTACATTTCTCACAGAACTAACTGAATATAGAGGTTACATCGACCACTATTCAGAAGTTTTTTGTTTGCTTGTTTTTTTAATTCAGTTTTAATCATTACAGAAACTCACATGGGCCAACTCAGACTTGAAGTTTAAAAAATATCAGTCCGATTTTTTTTTAAACAGATTATGAGATTTGTACATTTTCATTCTTTGTACAAAAAGCTTCTATAAGCCTAGCTGCCTGTTACTAATCACATAAGTTAACAACAGCCACACCCATTGAAAAGATGCCAATCATTTCATCTCTAGGTTGCCTACCATTAATAATGCCTGACAATTCTACTCATTTACCCATTCCGCTTCTTAAAAAATAAGTAAATAAATTTTATCTTGTCTTGATGCTAAATTACATATTTTAAAGTGAAAATAGGCAACTTGACACAAACCATTAAAATCTCTGAGAATTACAGCATTTACACAATAAAGATAAATAAATGACAATTTCTATACATAGAATGGTCACGGCCCCATCCTGGGCGTATCGCTTACTTTCCAACTTAAGGAAAAAAGAATATGTATAAACTATCATCCTCCACACAAGTGTTACGTTTAAATCCGTTTCTCATATGATAAGTTCTGAAGTATCATCTTCACAGACAAAATCTGACAGGACTTTCTACAGTCTTAGAGACTTATAGCTTCAGTGACCACAGACTTGGAGGTATCTTCCTCAGAATCACAAGTCTCCATTTTTAGTTTCGAATGTTATATCCTTTGACTGATTGTATAATAAAGGCCATCACTCCTACTTGATGAAGTTAAATAACTAAAGCTGCTTACAAACATTTAGGTTCAAGGCTTGGGAAGTACAAGTTCTGCTTCTTTTTACTGATACAAGTTAGGAAATACCTGCCTAAGGACCAGCTACTCAGGACCTGAAGAAAGTATTTCAGAATTCTCAAATCATTACTCAAGCAAGTCTATACAGGAGGCAAACAACACAGAGTTATCACACTGGGTGGTTAAAATGTTTCTTCATCAAGGCCTGTAAGATTAAGTATCATAGATGACTTGTGAACAGAATTAGAAAATAAATCTGGGAAAATACAATCTATAAAGAGCAGCCTAGCAAAAATTCAACATTTCTGATGGCTTTTGAAGTTCCTCAATACAACTACTAATGGGCACCATTTAGAAGAGCAGAAAATGCTGTTGGAACAGATTTAGACTAACTGACGAAGTTTGATTTGTGGAATAGGTGAAAACTTCTACCAGACCTCACCTGTCTATTAGTAAGGACACACCAATGGCATTATCTAAACACAAAGTCTGCCTCGCACCTGTGATGTTCTAACTGCTGTTCCTGGGAACAGGGAAAAAAAGCACCTGAGTATTTTCCTTTGTGCTAACAAAGTATTTGCTACTAGCCAGCTTCCCCTGTGAAACAAAGATTTCTGAAACAGCATTTCAGCAACAACATGATGCCCAAAGGCAGAGCAGGAAGGGGTTTTAGGTGGGGCTTGGGATTATGCAAGTCTTATATGTAAATTTACAGGGGAAAAAAAAATTAAAGAAAAGAGCTGCATTCAGAACACTTCAAATAGCCTGGTAGGTGAAGATCCCAGTACATCTTCCTAAAACTGGAAAAGACTAAGCACTTTTTAAAAGTAGGTCTTTCTTCAGAATGCCCATACCATCCACGCATAAGGTTTTCTATTTAGCTATGGGGATATGGATACAAACCACAGAAATGACTCAAAGTGATGAGAAACGATTTCTGAGGTCAACAGAAAATAAACAAAGGGAAAATGAGGCCAGTTTTAAGAAAACAAAACAAGAAAACAGTCTGCTGGATTAGCTTCTTTTACCATAGCAGATACAAAACAAGTACCAGTACGTGATTAGCTCCACAAAAGCTACAGAAAAGCAGCTTTGAAATGGTGTGGACAACACTGCTCATAAATAAGAGATCTTCTCCCTCTGGGCACTTAAATATAGTTTTGCTAGCATAAAGTAAAACTGCATGAGGCATAAAAATCAGAATGTTCTTAAAAAAAAAAAATCAAGTAATAAATAATAATTCTCAGAGTGCCCAAGTCTGTAACTCTCATTAATCAAAAGTTAAAAAAAAAAAAAAAAAAAAAATCAAAACCAAGACCAATATTTTATCTTTCTTGGAAAAAAGATTGTCCTAAAGCAGAAACAAGCAGTCATAACAATTATTGTTTTGCTTCACACACAGATGTTTTGATGTAATTGAAGGGCTGCAATGAAAAAGCAGGTGCTCAAAATTATACATTAAGAAAGATTTAATCTGCTTATAGTGCATTTAATAATTGTGTCCATACTGTCCTACTCAACTGCTAAATGAAAATAGCCTGCTTTAAGAGAGCCCCAGCTCATTTGTTACAAGGTCCTCTGCAAGACAATGGGCTATGCAAGTTCAAATCATAACATGTGCCCCATCCCTGGAGGCATTCAAGGCCAGGCTGGATGGGGCCTTGGGCAGGCTGATCTAGTGGGTGGCAACACCATCCACGCCAGGGGAGTTAGGAATGGATAATCTTTAAGGTCCCTTCCAACCCCAGCCACTCTACAATTCTATGATTTAACTACTGTGCAAGTAGGTCCCAGCAAAGGGTAGCATATTGACATTCAAGAACAAAGAAGTCCAAGTTCAGGGCTGACAATGGAAAAAAACAGATAAGAAAGATTTATTTGTATAGCTTTTTAATTAAGACACCACTTTACCTGACAGCTCTGCAGTTTGTGACATCAAAGCTATGGAAAGGAACAATTTTCCTAAAAACATCAGTAAGCTGAAGTTCCTTTTTCCAAAGAAAACTAAAAACTAAATGAACTGCAGTTAGGAGACAGTGCAACAGCATCACAACAAGGTTCAACGTATAAGGAGTAAAATAGCTCTACTATGGTGAAATAAAAAAAAATTTTAAAAAAAAAAATCAAATTAAGTGAAGAGCCACTCACCTATAACTAAGTCCCTGGCTGACAGCAGCAGCAAAGGGTTGGTAAAAGCCATTCCATACAACTTGAATCGCGTTGTAGATATGTTTCTGCTGCCATAATCCAACAGCCAAATAAGACCACAACATAAACAGAAATACACAGGCCTACTATAGGCTATGATACGATTATGACCCTGTTTAAAAAAATAGAAATATTTCATGATTAGAAGAAAACCTATTTTATTTTTTTTTTTAAAACCTTTCTGTTATAGTTTCGGGGAGCAAAAAATAATTTTGATTCTAACTACTCCTACAATGTGTTGTCACCTCAATTTTTTTTCATAAAATCCTTAAAATATTGCCTTGCAGGGATAAAAATGGATGGTTTTTTTCGTGGCTTTGATCTACATAATGAGTATACAAATACTTAAACTCAGTTATTTTTAAACTTATTCTCACCTGAATTTCAAAGCATGTTTCTCACAACACCAAATGTCAAAAAAACTGCCGAAGGTTCATAAGCAAGAGAACAATATTTTGACTAAAATGCAACTGAGTTTATTACTCAGATATTGCTCCTGCTGAAAATGAAAGCATTTCTGTACCCATTAAAATACACAACTTAATGCCTAAAATAATACGATGATGTGCTTCAGAGGAATAAAGCTTTACAATATCTTTACTGTTTAGGATGTTACAGAAGTATTTTGTCTTGGCAAGCTAGAATATGCTCAGTAAAATATAAACATTGTTCAGCACTAGCACATTAACACTTCCATGCTCAAATTAACGCTCACTAGGGTACTGCATACTCAGCCTAGGAGAGCTGGCAAAAAGTCTGTGATACTAATACAACTAAATGACCTACAAGGCTAAAACAGCATATCTGCAAAGCTTTGCTAGTTCATTCTACAGCAACAAATTAAAATGTTAAAAATATTTTTCACTGTTATTACTGGAATGCTAAAGAGTCATCCAACAACTTATCCTTATATTGTTCTACAGCACAAGTTGTCTTGAAGCTGAAGAGGAACTCTTTACAAGGGACTGTAGTGACAGGACAAAGGGGAATGGTTTAAACTTAAACAGAGGAGACCTAGGTTAGATGTTAGGAGGAAATTTTTTTTTTTTACTAAAAGTGGTGAAGCACTGGCAATGGCTGCCCAGAGAAGTTACGGATGCCCCATCCCTGAAGGTGTTCAAGGCCGGGTTGGATGGGGCTCTAGGCAACCTGATGTAGAAGTGGAAGGTGCTCCTGCCCGTGGCAGGGGATTGGAATTAGTCATTCCAACAGACTAACAGCCAGCAGCGTGCTCTTGCAGACTGGAAGGCCAGCAGTATCCTGGGTTGCATCAGAAGAGGGGCAAGTATGGAGAGGGAGGTGATGGTCCTCCTGTACTCTGCCCTTCTAAGGCCGCATCTAGTCTACTGCGTCCAAGCCTCCAGTACAGGAAGGCTGCAAAGCCATTGAAGCAGGTCTACAGGAGGGCTACAAAGATGAACAAAGGGCTGGAGCACCTCTACCAAGAAAGGCTGACGGAGCTGGGATTGTTTAGTTTGGAGAAGCCCCTGGTGAGACCTCATTGCAGCCTCCAAGTACTTAATACGAGCTTACAGCCAAGAGGGGAATTAGCTTTTAACACTGTCTGATGGTGACAGGACAGAGCGGAATGGCTTTAAACTTAGGGAAGATTTAGGTTAGATATTATGAAGAAATTTTTTCCTCAGAGGGTGGTGACGCACTGGAACAGGCTGCCCAAAGAACCTGTGGAAGCCCCATTCCTGGAAGTGTTCTAGGCCAGGTTGGATGGGACCCTGGGCAGCCTGACATGGTGGTTGGCAATCCTGCCCATGGCAGGGAGAGATCACCTAGTTATAATCCAAGGTCTCCTCCAACCTAAGCTATTCTTTGATTTTATGATTCTCAAAGTCCCTTCCACCTCAAACCATTCCTTGATTCTGTGATAAAACAGGGAGAATAGGATTTGCTAAAAACAAACAAAAAGCATAGAGGGGAAAAAAATATAGCATAAATTCCCTTATCACATACTAAGAGAATATAAGCCTCTTGTGCCTTATGAGAAGTCATAAGAGAAATGGCATAACATCAAGAAGATCAATTCTCTGTGGAAATTTTACATCTGCAGGGTTAATAAAGAGGTACATGCCTATGACTTACATGTCGAGGGGAAGAAGAATCTGGCTGAACGCTCTGAAATCGAAAAGAGGGAAGTTATCCACTCTACAGTTAGTACATTTTACTCCCCTCTTCCCATCCCTTTCTGCTTTCCACCTTAGATTCTTTCTTTATGATAGAAGTATTTTCTTGATTTCAATATTCCTTACGTATCATTAACACTTGCCTGATAAAAGTCTCAAATAATAATTCAACTGATTAAAAACACATTTAGAAGCAATCCCATAATAAGAAAGCATTGAGGTACATCAACTTAAAAAGAAAAAACACACTAAACCATCTTGTCTAGTTTGTGGGCTTCTTTTTAACCAATAAGATTTTGTTTCTCTTTCGGAAAACAAGAAGTCGGAGTACAATAAATAAAGGACTATTTAACAAACGTGCAGAACTACTCTAGCGAAATGATCTTCTATAACCATCTATCAAGCTTTCCACTGAGGTGAATTTTGCTTATTTCTTTTTAAAAACAATAAACACACAATTTTTCCTTGACTCCAAATAGCCTGCAACATCCAACCTAAGTTATTTCTATTGTTTAGACAAGGAGAAGATAGAAATCAAAATACCTTCAACAGTGAGTACTGGCAACTGGCTATAACCAGGCAGAACTGGAAGACCCAGATATCCTTGAAAAAGCCCTCAATAAGAAGTACAGAGCCCAGAAATGCAACTAGAATAGCTAGGATGACAGCTAACACATTTTCAAGGATCTCACGATTCCTGTACAAGAGAGAGGGGGAAAAAAAAAAAAGTATTAAAAGCCAATTATGTTTAGAAAAAGGTGGAAGAGAATAGCAAAGAAGTTAACAACAGACATGCTGTTGGTAGCAAAGTAGTTAAGAACAGATTCAAACTTGTGTAAATTATTTTAGTACTCTTAGCAAAGATAAGAGCTGCCAGAATAACCAGCGACAGCAATTAGTTTCTTATGAAATCAACCTCTACAAAGCCACACTACTGTACTGAATACTTCCAAGAAAGGTCACTAGCAAAGTGTGAATACTTGATATATTCCCAAAGCTGATAACTGGAGGTTGATGTTTATTTTATTCCACTAAGTAAATGGAGCAGGGAAAACAGGTTACAGTACTATATGACTCTTTGGAAAAATGCTTTGGAACATCATGTACATTGTCTACTTGTTGAAATAACACCCATATATGCCAGGTTCTAACACCTACCAATTCGTTTATTGAGAAACTGACTTTCTAGCATTAAAAACAGATCAAACAATGGGAGATTTGTTGCTTAAGATATCATTGTCACACTCACACAAAGTGGCTTTTTCTAGCATTCCTGGAGAAATAAAAAGTAGCTTCTACTATTTTAGAAACAAAAAATTGTTTTGGTATTATTATTTCATCTTTCACAGTACAGTAAAAGCATTCCTAAAAGGAATGCTCACAGCTCATTTCCATTTTTTAATCTTTAATTTCTAAAGTCTAATAACATACAAGGATCTCACCTATCAAATAAAGCCAGGAGAGTTAATCTATCAAAATTTATGCTAATCCAAAGCTTAGGCAGTATCCAAAAACGATAGTACTGCTTGACTTTTTGAGCTGCTTCCTCTTGAGGTTGCAAGTGGTCCTGAAGGTCAGGGCTCAGGTCAATATCCTGCTGCTCCAGTAGATCCGTATCTATGGTTAGCAGCCTGTTCAACCTGATCTGGGGAAGAGAAAGCTAAAAGAAAGTCAGTATTAACAGAACTTCCTTCTTACGCATCACTGCATTCTATTGAATGCTGCCTTGAAAAAAAAAAATAACAAAATAAACAAAAAACAACAAAAACCCTTCAATTATTTAGTTTCAGTTTTAAAAAATTAAATTTTAAACAGTTAGATCTGTGACTTTTACTTACTTTTCCTGTCCTTACTATGGCAAATGAAGAGCACTAGTGGCAAGAACAGTTCCCCATACAACACAATTGTAGCATTTTAGCATATGCCTCATTTCAAAGTACGTATGTACTAGGCACATTATCCCACTTACTCTGAAAACTTCAAATTTGAAGACTAGTAAACTGATACATGAGCAGTGAAAATGCATATAAGAACAATACAAAGTTCTGAGTTAAAACAAATTATAGTCCATTTCTTATATCAGTTAATTAATCTGCATGCACATCCATGCTGAATGGTTGGTTTTGCATGACAAAGCCACATGTGCAGCCATCAGTGGTCAAACTCATTGCATTCAGAATATACTGAGAGACACAAAAAAAGCTCAACCCTAACTGGTCCAGTACTGCTTATGACTGACTCCAGTTGTTCAGTATTCTGTAGTCTGTCACTTCAGAATTCTCTTGAATTCACAGTAGTACTAACATCTGAGGAGAATACTCAAAGCCAAAAAAAAAAAAAAAACTATTATGCACGTGCATACTGTTTAACTCAGTTTTTACACCAACAGGCCATGAAACTCCTTAATGCACTGACCTTTAAGAATACTACGATTAAAATATCACTTAATGAATAAGTTAATGATTGCTAAGGCAGAAAATAAAATTAAAATATTCAAGTAATAAAGTGCGGACATTATACAGTTACATAATTCAGTTCAATTAAAAATTCTCATTTTTGTAGCTTTTTTTCTTAATTCCTTAAAGTATCAGTACATCATAACTACCCTCAGCCAGCTTCTCCTTCCTAGAAGGATACTAAAAAGAACTAACAAAGGAGGAACATCCGCTTTCTGAAGGAATTTGAAAGCTCATTTCTGATGTGCTGTGTTAGAAAGCACGTGCTCCTTTGGCAGTTTTTTAAAATTCTGATCTCTTATGAGGTAGAATCAATTTAATGTATCACTTGTCACATTAGTAATCAGTTGATGCTCCCCTTTAGATATGCAGGTTCAGTTTTCATACACATACAGTTAATCTGCCTTATACAAAAGCACTCCCACATATATCCCCAATGGAACCATGTTGACAGTTACATGTCAGGGGCTGGAAATCTAAAGTTCTAGCAGGCAGTAAGTGAAGACCACATTCTTGATCAAAAGCATGGTTGGGTAAATTAAGGTTTCTCATTCTTTTCTCAAGCGTGAAAACAAAATTTATTCTTCCCCCTTGATTAGATTAACGGGTACTTCAATATATTTCACTGTATCTTCCTAGCTTAAGAATCATGATCTTAAGAATTACGACCATCTGCAGTGCTTTTGTATAGAAACGAAAGGAGCAGAGTTCAGAGTTATAAGCACAGATACATGTGGACTTAACAACAATATAAAAGGCCAAAGTCAGAAAACTATGGAATTCGAAAGCCACTTGCAGCATGAAAAAGCTTCTGCCTTTTTCCATTCACTCTTTCCACTGGAATTAAACTTTATACAGCAGATTCCAATGAAAAATGTCTAAACTCCATTCAGGGAAACTGCTAACATTTCCTTTGTTCAGAACACAAGATTTCTTTTTTCTGCTACAGTGTATCTTTGCAGTAGAAAGAAGTACAGCTTTGTTCACATCATCCAGTAATCTCTGGACAAAGTATCTCAGAATATCCCAAACCAGGACACCAATTTAGATTCAAATTACCATGCTTTAGATCAGTGGAAAAAATGTTTACATTTTAAAGTGCTACCCAAAAAGACGAATTTGTATGTATATACAATGACAGCTGAATAGTACCAGTTTATCTTCACTGAAACTCAAGTAAAAAACCTTCTTAAAACAATTAACCACTGCGTATGATGATTAATCAGATAAATAGAACTGTCAAGTCTTCTGATTTTTTGCATGCTTTAAAAATAAATAAGAAAAACTTACTAGATCATGTGGGTAAAAGTGAACTGAGGTAGAACTCGATACGTGAGAGTCCGTGTCACTATAAGAACAGGGGGAAAGACTTCATATTATAAAACTACATTTGATTCCAAAAGGCCACTAATTTACTAGCGTCCTAAATTAATTCTGACCACACGCAAACTTTAGCTAGATGCCCTTTAGATTTTTCTTTAGAACACATATTTAAAATACACATATCCACTTTGCAAAGACCTAGCGAATAATCAGGAAAGAAAATAAACCTTGATAATGGTCTTGCGTACTGTGGTCAATTTTGGATCTGTAGCAGATCAGGATCACTCCTCACCCTTACCCTTAGTTTAACTTTCTCAACACATGATTTGACCAGGCAGTCCATTAGTTGTCTACACAGGTTACCATGATGGAAATTACACCTCTTAAAAAAATCCACAAAGACATAATCTGTTAGACACTGATGCGTAAACACCCAACTGTAAGATAGTGAGGTGTCTCCTGGGTGTTTAAAGTTTGTTAATTGTACACTGGTTTTACAAAGTCCCAAAACTGACAAAAGTAGTACACATTCAACACAAATATACTGACTGACTTAAGTTGTTTCAGAACTTTAAGCAAAACCTAAACCTCTGCCATGAAGAGCAAAATTACTTCACAATTTCTATTTGTTAGTGAGGAGGAGAAACTTCTTGCTGTAAAAGATTCCATATCCAACCACTGCTTTCCCCCCATAATTTTGTATAGTTTTTGGCTGTATGTTTTTCATGTAAATTCCACGGCTGTAAGACCGGTATCAAACTTACACAAGTTCCCTTCAGTTCCTTGTCTTAACATAAAAATAAATATATTTGTTAACATTTTATTTCACTGAAACTGAACTATCATCCTGATAATCAATTATTTGGATTTGACCAGTTTGTTCCTTTCATTAGCATGTACAGCTTCACAACAGCAGCCATCAGCAAAGCCATTGCATCTGGAACATGCAAGCAATATAGGCAGGCATTGATAGCTTTGTGCAAGGAATACAGAACTTTTTCTTCAAAGTTCAACCCTACAAGAAGCACTTGCACGCTTTCACGGGAAAGATTTGAAGATGGAAGCTTTGAAATCCATTACTCCATAAATCCAAAAGCTATTCCACCTACACGTGGCAGGAGTTTTTAAACATTCAGCATGATGTAACAGGTTGAGAGCAGTTCCATGTAGTGAAGTGGATTTTAAGGCCAAGGTTTTGGTTTCTTTTTCCTTTCTTCTGCCTCCTGTCTCTTCAGAGAAAGGAAGCGTATCTTTCCAACAGCAAAAGAACTTTCCAGTATGTAGCTGCCTATTTCCACTGTATATGACTTTTTTTCTTTTTTAAACTGTAGGCATGTTCACATTTTCCTGTATTGCTTCATGCCATCTATGAACTTAAGAACAAACTTATCAGTTTACATTTGCTTCACAATTGGAAGTTCATTTTTAAATAAGTTATGATTATTAATAGCTTCCTACTTTCCCCAAACCTGAGTTGAATTCTATAAGGAAGACTCCCAGTTAAGCCAATCAAAAACGCATTTGTCAAGTTCTCAGTTTGAACATTTATCGCTTAAACCAACATTAATCTTCGTTTTCCAAAACTTGCTAAAATGGATAAGATTATGCATGCAATTACTGTCATCTTCTCTTAAAAATCACCAAAGTTTCAAAAGTAAAAATATACAGAGAATATTTTATATAGACTTTTTTTGTAGTTCATAATAAACAACCTTTTAAAATTAAAATAAAAGATTTTGTTGCAGTAAGACAAGAATCACCACTCTTGACTGGCCTTCACACACACCAGATGTTAGATGCTCTTCTTGCAGCTGGCTCAAAGTTCACAAGTGACATGTCGCAGCCCCCTGTCTCGTAGAGCGTAGAACTGAACTTACCTATAAAAAAAAAAGTCAAGAACAGGTCAAAATTTTATGATATTTCATCCTACCATCACTAGATTTCCATACATCAGCTAACTATTAAGATCAATTTAGATATTCAAATTTTTTTTAATCAGTGTCAGAATATAAGATGTAGTAACAGGTCACCAGCACAGACAAGATACTAGCTATTTAGTCTTCTTTCATATGACATATATGCAGTAAACAGCAATAAAGAACTGAATTAAGAGTTAATATTTACAAGATATCACCATTAACACAACAAAAGCATAGTGTGAGCTTCTTCCACCCCCCACCCTTAGAGAATAACCAGGAAAACAACTTGCAATGACAAACTTCTTCAATTCTTTCCTCCCAACCTCAGGAGAATGATCAGTAAATCATTCACCAACACAGAGGAATCATGCTATGGCAGAGATTCCTCAAGTGTCCAAATTAACATTCTTTTGAGAGGTACGTGTCTACTATTTGGAAAGAAACACAAAGTGTGAATAGTCACCAGAGATGCTTCATTAATTAGATCTCCAGAAAAAGTAAAAAAAAAAAAAAAAAAAAAAAAAAAAGGAAAGGAAAGGAAGGCAGAGATTTATTCTACAAAACAGAAGCAAACACTTCAGGGTAAGATCAGAAGACCACAATCTACCTTCAGAGATAAACCATTATTGTTAAAGGAGTTCCAGCAACTCCAAGTCTCCTTAAGATATTGTTCATTCAGAAAGTTTTCAATACCAATTCTATTTCTAAATATACAATAAACAAAGAAGCAGAGTGACATTCTAACTCAGATAAGTTACCTTACAATACGATGTTTTTATAGTGCCCTTCTCTCTACAACAATTTGATCAGAGAGATAAGGACTGCAATTTCTTCAGAAGGTCAGCTTAATATATTTCTGCTCAGAATGCAGGAAGCTGATTCTGATGTTGTAATCATCTCGTACAGCCCTGCCAACTTCTCCAATTCTCCTAGCTTAACTCAACTCATGATGCAAGAGCATGCAATATTTTAAGAACTGTATTATCAGTTAAAAGAAAAAATAAAACCTACTTCGGCGCATTTGAAGCAAAAACCTCTCAGCTGCACATCCTGAAGCCCTATCTCCTGATGATGCAGGAAAACAAGTAGCCCCAGGAGAAACACCTAACAAGCTAAGAGCTTTCAATACCTTCGCAAGGCTTTCTCTCCTCGGCAGAAGGGCACCAACTAGGTGTATAAGGCAGATGTGCTGAGAAAGAAGATTCCATTCTGGCTCAGCAACTACATGGTTCAGTAGTTGTGTACAGAATGCATCAGAACACAGTAATACAACAGCTCTCCCTCAATGTTTAATTACATCTGCTACAGATACTTGTAAAGAAACATGAGTAGAAGATTCACTTCTAAAAGTCATCTTGGTTGTGGGTTTTTTTGAAATTTTTTTTGTTGTTGTTTTTGTTCAAGTGACTTGTTTAATTAGTTAACATCTTAATGAAGTGATTTGGTTAAATATCCCCTTGTTTTTAAATGCTTGAGGTAGTGAATATTTATCACCGAAGTTTTAAATTCAAGCTGATAGAAAACACGAGGAACCTCCTTCCTCACAACTAATAGCTTCAGTTACATAGGAGTTTTCTGCACTGCAACAGTAAAAAAAAAAAAAAGTTTCAACAGCAAACATGAAGATATTAGATAGAATACTACAGATTCCTCTTGCTCTCAGGACAAAATTGTGCATAAACCATGTTAGAGAAAAAGTATTTCAACCAACCAGTCCTTAAAAGAAACAATGATGTCTGGGTTTCCTTATATTCTTCATGTTTTTGCACAAACTACTGAACTGTGAGCCAGCAAATTTATTAGCTACAATAATGTGATGCTACATCAGAGAAACAAGAATATATTACAAGATACAGCTTCCCATTCCTTTTGGCTGAGATAATACATCAGATGAATTTGTTTGACAAGATGTTTCCTGCACTGTGTTACACGTATCAAATGAAAAGGACTTCAAAACTTGATAAAATTTGGCATAAAAACCTTCACATAATGAAGCATCTACTGTTTCCTCACACCCAATTCATCTGAGATTATCAACATTTATTGCACTTGTATTGCTGATATAAGTAGGGCATAGTTGTAGGAGCATAAAACAAACCTGGTAAATAGACATGTAGCAGATGATTTCAACAGACAAACAAAAAGCTTAATTCCAATTATTTGCACATAAACTGCAAAACAGAATCAGGTTTTGTTACACCTGCAATTCCCCCCTCTACTGAAGTAGAATGATGAAAGTCAAGAAAGGTGTGGCTTCTCAATGAATCAAAGCATCTCTTTAAAGTTCAACACACACAAACCAAAAGATCCTCCAGGAAAAAAAAAAAAAAAAAAAAGGATGAATTCGCTGAAAGCAAAAAAAAAAAAAGATTACAGAACTGTTCAGTGCTGCTGAGGAAGCAAACCATAAGGCATGGGTGCTGACCCCAGGAGCTCCAAGTCCCAGCAGTTGTGCGAGACACAGCAGTCTCCTCGCATCACTCTAGAGAGGGACCCCAATGCTCATGATGCCCAGCACACGTGGATATACCTAGCCTCTGGGAGTCACCCGGGTGATTTTCTCTCCCTCCTATACCTAGCTCTCTTACAATTCTCTCAGATATTTTTGACAGCATCACAATGAAGAAGCTTAAAGTTTCCTTCTCTAAGGATTGTAGTATTATCATGTTAAGAACAAGCCAGACAAAGCCTTATTTTAAAAGTAAAGAAATTCAGCCAACATTTGTACACTAAATAGAAATGCTTGTAACTTTTCACCTAACCCCATCTCAAAGGAGGGCTTCGGATTCTTCACAGTACTCTACCTGGAGCACATTATGAAAATAATAAACCCAAGTTACTGATACGCAGACGCAACTCCAAAATACGTCAGCGTTATGGCATGAAGTGAAGAAAAGGTGAACGTGCTTCCTTTGAAGCAAAGTGTTTGTTTCAGAGCACAAAAGTATCTCATCGCGGAGTCCAAAAACAGACACAAAGGTTCACATATTGCACAGACTGATGTTCCCACAGATACGGGAATCAATGAAAGCAACAGAACGATGAGCTTACATAGACTGAACCTGGAAGACAAGTGGCTCAGCATCTGCCTAAAGCGGTAGTCTGATGTTTTCCTTCAGCCATATTATTTTCAGCATATTTCTTAATTTTCCATCTAACAAATATTTCTGCTTCAAACCTTCCACATATGCTAACAGTTTTTGCACATGTTGAAGTCCACATCATCAGGTAAGTATATTTCACTAAATCCTATTCAGGACAACAAACAAAGCTATCAAAATTTGATTATTCTATAACATGCAAGGAAATACCATTTACCAAAGTCAGAATTTAGCTTCAGCTGCAGTATTAAAACTTAGAAGTTTTCTGTTTGGACACTTCAAAGGTGTTCAATTCTTAATTTATATGACATTTATCAAAAGCATAACTTATCCATTATATGCACAATTCCACAAACTACAAGAGGGACATTTTCTACAGGAACAATGGGAAATGAGTTTATCTTCTACTCATACCTTTGAAAATACTTTGCCATCCACTAAATTAAGTCTACTTGTTTATCGAAAAAGCACTGAGAAACTGATTCTAAGTTGTTTTAACCATATAATTGATCAGCACCGATATCTACCTTTAAAGGCAGTATGGGAAGTTTCAATCTTCAACACCACCATGTAATTGCTTTTAAAAACTAAAATACTTCAATAAATCTGAGATATTGTTGCTCACACAAGCAATAACAACTAGAAGAGCCAAATGTTGCAGTACAGCTGCACCGTAAAGCTCCAGGTGACTACTTCTTAAGAAAATAAGATGACCACCTACGTGAGGACAATAGGCTGTTATTTCACCCTTGTTTAAGACACCGGACATCTGTTCCAGTACCTTAGTACTTGGAACCTGAACTACTTCACAAATTCTAACAGCCTCCAAAGCAAGAACTCAAAAATCCCACCCATCACCTACACACTGAAGAATGAGTAAAAGGCATCAGCACTGCCATACTACGCTCTGAAGACTATCATTCTTTTCAGTCATGGTGTCCATTTCGCAGCCTGCTGTATTCATATTATGTTAATCATCCCTGCAATCATTCCAAAACTTTTTTTTTTTTGTCCTTCATTCCTCCTATGATTTACTTCTTTTCCACTGCTTCATGGTAAGTTCCATCACCACCCTTTCAAATTCCTTCTCCCTCATCATTCACAAAGCAATAACGTAATGTGTAGAAGTCTTCCTACTTGGAAACTGGAAGACTACAAATAATGCTTCAAAGCTCCCCTTGCCTTATTCAGCACAAAGCTCAGCAACTGTTAAGAATGTATAGTCATCACAAGACTGGATGTAGACTAGGTATAACCCATTAAGATCCATCCCGCATGGAATATATCACCAGAATCAATCAATCTTTGAAACAAACAAAAAAGTGTGTTATCTTGAGAGCTAAAGCACACATATGGAAAAAAAATGCAGAAGCATACACTGCATTTGCGCACTAGAAAAAAGTTTTTAAAATGCAAACAACCCAACTGACTGCCTTCCAGATGAGCTGGAAAACGCTAACAGGTCCCGTAAGAAATTACTGTGCACGCTGTATAGACATATGTGCACTGCATATCTCGTTATTTGCTCCATTTGGCATTTTTATTATTATATTTTTAATGGTGATTAACATCACCAAAAAAGTTAAAACAAAACAACCAAACCACAGAAAAAGCTACTATCTCCCTTCTCCCAAGCACACTCCCTCTGAAATAACAAAATCGAATCGTTTCCCTGCTTGTCAAGCCTGATGAAGGAATGGCGCATGTGAAAGCCTGCCCCATTTTATCAGCTATTCTGCTCTAACAAAAGAATATCCATCATATAAAACACTTTGAGAGCAGTCATTAGTTCATAATGTGTTTTTTTTTTTAAAAAAAAAACCTGCTGTAGAATCAAAAGAATTTGATTTTTTTTTTTTTAATAAAAATAGATCTTTGTTGTAATAGCTTTCACACAGGGGAAGTTTTAAACAGATGCTTGAAGCTCTAAAACACACAAATCCGAGATGTAATAGGGATTTATTCAACCGTGTAGATCCTGACAGTTTTCTGCTTCACAACGGCAATGTGTTGCTCCATAATATCGTACACACAGAACTTCAGAAATTTGTATAGCTAAATTTATCTGAAGGCTGCAAATGTATTCCATTCCAAGCGCAGCAAAAGTCACTGCTAAGAGAGCCTAAATACAATGCTGAATTCACTTCAATTTTCACTAAATCACAATAAGTGTAAGCTCTTAAATAATTCAAATTGAAGAACTGTACATCAAATTCCAAATCCCATAAAACTTGATTCTATAAAACTGTGGGCAATATGAGCCATATCTATCAAATACAACACTAGTAGCTTCAAGAACAAGTATTAACACTAACTTTGAGTAGATACAATCACAGTATCCCTGAATTTCAGTTACATCCCAATAATCACTTCATACAAGAAATAAGTCTCAAATTAAATAGCTAAAAGACTTTGTAGCTTTTTGTGGTAAGCTTTCACAGTTTAGAAATTCATACTCTTAAGCACTGATTTTTCTATCTAGAAACTACCAGAGCCACAGAATCTAAAACAAGATCAGCTAAGGAGGCTGTATCATTTAACACTTCTGTAATAACATTCTATAAACATATTTCAGAGAACATCAGAATTGTTTTCTTTTTTGCTAATATTAATCTTTTCTTAAATTGTTGCTAGTAGGTAGAGAAGAACGGCTGCTTGCTAACTGAACTCTATTTTAAAGGGAAGAACCACAGCCCAGCAATTCCTGAAATCTTCCCTGTTGATGGAGCAAGAAGACAAACCAATTATCTTTAGAGCAAGGTTACAGTAAGATCTGTAACAAGTGTTTTTAAGCAGTGTTCTAATCTAACCTTCACTTCTGTGTTATCGCAGCTGTCAACTGTTCAAAATACCTTCACTAACAATCAGTAGCTCTAAACATGGACATCACTGCAATCTGAGCAGGAATTCCATGTTAATACTGAAGTCATCACCAATTCAGGCCACAAACAGATAACTGCAAAGATCCAGGCCAGGAATTTTTTTCCCCCACCTTCCCCCACATTATTGTGTCACAGGAGATCAGTCACTTACTATAACCATCTGAACTTACTTCTCCGTAGCAAACTTTTTTAACTGCAGAGAAGCCAATAAGCAGTTAGGAATATTATATTAAACAGACCATGAAGAACTAAGGAGTACCATAAGACTTCAGAAATGATGGCAACTGACACAAGATCATCCATATTTTCTTCTTGTCTCAACCTTCTACTTTTAGGCACCTATTAAAACTACCCTCCTTGACATGACAATTTCTTTTCAAAGAACAACTATGCAAGCCTCTCCTGAAAGATTAAGGGTTATTAAGGGTTCCTAGCAATCACAATAGGTATGTTTTCAGGAGTCAGAAATCCCACAGATTTATTAACAATCTCACCCCAATTCTCTTTGACAATGCACAGACACTTGTGCTACATGTGCTATATAGTTCAAATACAAAGATCTCATAGCATTGCTACTTCTGCATCCTTAGAATGTTTCCCATTGCAAACTTGTTAGACAAAGTGTCTGGAAACATGATGACGAAAGGCTGGGCATTCATCAACAATATTCCCTTCTAAGAAATGCACCTACAAGATCTAGAAATAAAGTTAATTTTAGCTGGTTTTCACTGCATTATTACCAATATAGCTGCTGTATTAAAACTTCCATGTCACCAAGGTTACATAAGGCCTGCATACCAAGTCCATCGTGCAAACTGCTACCGCCTACAGCAGATGCAGTGGCATGTGATGCTTCTAAGTGGACACTCCCATTTCTCACCAGCAAGGAGGTGCTAGCGCTGAGCACAGCTGTCTGGGAGGGGGAGCGGGACTGCACTTTGGCCTGGGAGGAGGACTGCTGGCCTTGCTGACCATCTTGAAGGCTACGAGAAAACACGGATGGGGGAGACATTACCGGGAAGGAAAGGAAATAGCTAAAGTGAAGCAAAACAAGACTTCTTCTTATTATTTATTTTTTTTAAAGGAAAAGTTAAAATTACAGCATTCAGAAGCCATTTATTAGGGTTAAGATAACCCATGAGTTTTGTACAACAGCATGTTTGGACACTAATGTTACATTAGAAGATATAAAGACACAGTTCCCACTCAACCTTTTGGAAGTGCTGTTCTTTATGCCTGAGGGCGAGCTGGGGAAATGTTATTCTTACCAGTCTTAATTTGTGGGTGCAAAAGTAAGCTACTGGTAGTTAGTTGAACTGTAGCCTGTGATCTCTCTTCTGTACGATAGAGGCTATTATACTCTTCTCTCTTCTAGTTAGGTTGCTCATGGAGGTATGACTTCAATTGTTTTGCTTTCGTTATCAAAACATCACCACCTTCCTAGCTATAACTCTGCACTCTTCCTACAAAATGTCTAAGATTAATCAGAAACCAGACATTGACAACATACCTTGTTGATAACCACAGTTAAACCAATACAACCAGAAATTTTTTGGGGGAAGGGGAAGTATTTATAATATTTCTAACAAGCTATTAATTGGCAAAAGTTTTAGGACTATTTTAAAGTTATTTTGATAGTACTGCCCTGACAGTGATTTTGTTGCTCAGTACTCCTTATCACAACAAAATTCTTCTAAACCCAGAGTTAGAAATTCAACTTACACATTTTTCTGAAGATTAAGTTCAAAGCTATTAGCAGAGAACATCTGAAAATGTTAGTCCTCTTCATAACCTTCTCAGTGCAAAACTATTTTAAGAAGCCATTTAACAAATATTAACAATATTTTTAAAGCAGTTTAACATTTAACATGACAATGTCTCCAAATACAAGCGTCATGTGCATCATAGCTACGCTGCAAAATTGGTGGTTTTATTATCCTTATCTTATACATTTAGAGAAGTTATGTCAGTCGTTAGCTGGAGGACACTTCTTCAGATTAAGAAATCTTTTTATCAAGATTGCATAAAATTATATAATAATAGTTTGTTAAAACAAAAATTATTTATTTTCTGTCTTAAGCATTCCCTTTTGAAATACAGTCTTAAACACCTATTGCTTTTAACATTTCAGTGCATAGTGTGATGCTACAGTTGGAAGCAAGACAACTATAAGAATAAGACCTTACTAAGAGTTGAGGGTGAATATCTGATGCAGTTGCGTGTAACTATTCTCTAGAACAACTGATTTCACTTTTTCTTAGAACATCACTGCAAAATATGAAAATAACTATAAGACTAGGTGTTAAGAACAGCTCATGCAAAAATACAACAGACATGCACGCAGCTGACAAGGTTAAAAACTGCAACTCATTCTAACATATCAGAATCCAAAGCCTAATTCAATGTTTTACTGCTCTAGACAAGGCTATATGGCAACAGAAGCCCCAAGGAAGCTCACAAACTTGCCAGCTGTCACTGTCTCACTTAAGCATCATCAGCAACACCAAAACGATGCTGTCTTTCCATTTAGTAGTAGCTAGGTATCAGAAGGTATATACAAGTTGTCCTTTCTGTGGTTATCCACATCTGCCACAGTAAAAATAAAGCAAAATATTGGCAATAGCAGATTGCATAAATATTCAAGAAACTGTTATTCTCTAATTAATAAAATTATTCTTAAAATTTTGCTTGAGACAGTCACTTATATTCACTTATCAGACGCACGTGCATACACCACTAGTTATGTAGGATGCAAATTCATACATATATTTGAAGCAGTTAAAACACTGCCAACGTTTAGGCAGGATAAAAGGAGAGTAAGTTGTTTTGGTTTTTTGTTTCTTTCCTGCCTCTTCTTTTGTTGTTATTTCCTGGTTACTTAAGTAAACAAAAAGAAAGTACACTCACATCTAATTATATTAAAAGCTGCAAAATTTACTAGACCAGGTCTTATTCAAATGTCTACTGCTACCAATCATGAAGGCATTATAGACCTATCTTCTACATGACATTCCACAAAAGGAACAAATGTAACTCAGCCTCTGTGGGGCCATCTCCATGACATCTGATTTGACATCATAGTTAGGAGATCAGATGATTAATTTATTTTTTTTTTTTCTGTTAAGAACAAAGAAAAGTAACAGTCACTAAAAATTAGTAAATCTTCTGTTGTTACAAGTTAAAGTAGGAAGTCGTACTGATCAGCAGTATTAGGAACTGGACAGAAGCAGCTCACCGTGAGCATATATGGGCATATGTATTGTTGCGGTGGTAAGAAAAGGATTTTGGTGGCATCCAGCCAAAAATTTAGGTTCTTTTTATTTCTTCCATTAACACAACAATCACACAAAAATTAAGTTAACCATATAAAAGAAAGTCAGATGACTAATCTAGAAATTAGAAATCATCTGTAACAGTAACAAGAACAAATTTTCAGACACACTTCACAGTTAGCAGTTCAAATGGAATTTATGTCAAACAGGTAAGTAAGCACTCGGGTGTTTAGTTGGCCAAAGACAATTTAGCTCCAAACCAAGGGACAGTTATTCAGCTGCACAAACATCACTGTGCATCCTCTCTCGGGTAAGGAGCTTTAATTGCTCCACACAACTTGTTACTAACCGATACATAAAACTGCACCACCCACAAAAAAAAACACAAAACAGTGGGAGAAACGGAACTTAAGAGTAGAACAGCAGTGACCTAATAGGAAGTTTAAATATCTCTCGCTAAGAAAGTAATTCACTATGTTTTGTTCAGCAAGACTAGAAACGTAACAAATTTATCTGAAATCATATGACAAACTACTGCCATATACTGCACTATCCAATTCAATTTGCAATGCAGAAGAAGCCAGTCCTCCATGTTAGATTTTAGGTACTGTTCTAGACATTCTCCTTCCTGAGGAAAACCTAAAAATTCAGTAAATTCAGTTCCTGGCTATTTCAATTGCACTATAAAGACACCAAGATTTCACCCCATCCTCTATTTCCATCTATTTTCTTTTTATCTGCTCACTTTCTACAGTATTTTACAGCTAAAAACTACACAAATATTCCTAGAACATAAAAGTAGACTGCTCCTAGTGTTACAAATTAGTTTAGGATATATAGAAGTAATATTAAGAATGTGAAGGAACAACTTTATATGCTGTATATTTATCATGTTAACTGGAAGAATTACTTTTATGGGTAAATGCTCCTTACACTATAGGCAATGTTCTTCTTGCCAGATTCTCCAACACAATCACAGAACCGTAAGATTTAAAAAGCAAGTTTAAAATCATCTTGAGATCACCATTTCTACTGTTTGAGGTCACAGGCTGAGCAAGGAGTTGCTGTATGTAACATACCACTGGGTTCAGCACTGTTATTAAACGGGCTAGTGACAGATTCCCAAGATGTATGTGTATACTACATTGTAAGCATCGCTGAGGCATGCAGTGCCACAGAGTTAAATTCCATATGAAACAACACTATGTGTTCGGTAACAAAGGCACTGTTTTACTTTATTGTCACTCCTTTCCTGAAAAGAGTTACAGGACGTTCACATGATGGTTTACCTTTATTTTAGATATGGATCCTTTGCATGTATTATTTAATTCTTCAAAACGTCCTGCCTCATTTTTTTTGTTTTGTTTTTTTTAAGTGCTTCTCCCTCATTATCTACATACATGAAAAGTGATTACAAAGACACTAGACCCTAAGGTTTACTCTCTTAAAGGAAAGAGAAAAGCAAAATTAAGTCAGGCAAATAATATTTTCTTGGGTCTTTTTTCTTGCTTTAAAGTTCCTGAAGTTTTTGACAAAAAGAAAAAAAACCACAAACATGGAGTCTGTTAGCATTAGTTCACTTCGTTATTTATCTAAAATTAACTGTAACATGTTAGAGACTGGCTATCCTGATAATTTTGAAAATAGTGCCACATATACATGCACAATTCAACAAGCCCACAGTGACATGCAGTGACAGCTCAAGGAGGTTATGGCGGGGAAGGAAGTAAAAAAATGCCTTTCTGGCAACACTGGTGGGTGTGAGAAGTGGTCTGCTGCATGCATGCTAAATACGGTGGAACATTTAGATACCCTACCTGAGGGGTGATCCGATGAGCAATGTAGGAGGGGTAGGGTTACTCCCTGCATTGTGCCGGCGTCGTACTGCCTGACGCCTAAATGTGCTGCGTTCACGTCGAAATGTGACAGTCTCCTCGCTGGCTTGTGCTGCTGCATCAAGACAGACTTTAGGTCAAAGAAGAACCCATCCTATTTATGTACAAAGTAACTTAAGACTCCTTTCTTCCCCCTGACCCTCCCCAAATTAAAGAATTCCACTTGCAACAAGAAAAGTGGCTCATGCGCTGACTGTTCAAATAAACTGCTGCAAGACAGGAGCACCGAACAACTATTAGTAAAGATCCAGGGAGGGAAAGCAGAAGGGAGCGGGGCAAGTCAGGGAAGGGCTTGCATGTTTGTGTGAGGTTCTTTTAAGTACAGCTAGCTCCATTTTTTTCCAAATTGAAACAACCAACCAAGTATCAAAAGTATCAGATATTCCATCTCTTACGTTTACACAGGGCGGAAAAAAGCCTAATCTCAGTTTCCCCCATTTAATAGATAACAATAAGAGAACCCCCAAGGACAGACTAGTAGGTCTGTCTCACACCCCTCACTACAAAATTGTCTTCTTAATTCTATCACTTCTGCCAAACAAGCAGAGCTGAGTTTTACTTTATTGCATCCCTTCAGGGGACACTTTCATAATACAGCATTGTTTTTATTCCTTTTTTGCCTCATAAGCATGAAGAAATACATGTTGCCCTCTTTACAGTAGTTATACTATGACTCAGAGAAGCAGGCACTTAAGAATAAGGTTTTGCTTTTTCAACTTCTCTCTCCACCCATACCTCCCCTCCAAAAGAGTCTGGTCCACCTACAAAGCAGCACTGTGAAAAAAAAACAGTTTATACGTATGCAATAGAATCAGGGGGTTATTCCTTTGGTTTTGGCTTTTGCAAATTCTCCCTCCCCTAAACCCATTTATGCTCCCTAAGTTTCAGTCTAAAACAGACCATCTTTGCAATTTCAGACTTCACAGCATGCCTACAATCTCAGTATCCCTCCGGAGCCAAAGATGACCCTTAGCCTAAACAATTCAAATGAGGAGCACTAGAGAACGCTGATAGGTCACAAAGAAAACCGGCTTAGGCAGGCAAGCAGAAGAAAAAAAAAAAACTTCCCACAAAAATCAACACAAAGGGAAACTTAAAATCTTGAAGGGGAAAAAAAAATATACGTATATTTATTACAGCCTGGTAGACAAGAAGCCTGTTACAGGACTAAGAAAATCAAGGATTACGTCAAGCAAAAAACAAAGAAAAACACTGCTGGAGCAAGATTTATTATGGACGGGCGGCAGAAACACAGCAGGCAGAGCAGCCCATGTTCTCTTAAGCCCTTCAAGTTAAAGCATCCCCGTCATTAAGTTTTCCAAAGTTACTAGAAAAGAATGTAGCACTAGCCTACAGAGAGTAGCAACCTACTACTGCCACGTGCTACTGCCACGGCTCCAACAATCAGAAAGCACGTACAAAGAGTATACTTACAAACCATACGTTATCAAGCAAATATTGTACATGAAACTCTGACCTATAATTTGCTTTAAAAGCTAAGAAGCTACATGAAGAAATTATTTTAAGACCAATCTTAAAGTCACAAGCATTTCATTGCCAAAATATTAAGAAAATCCTTAATTCAACTGCTTCCTATATTTTCAAGAAAACCATGAGGTGAAAGTGAGCAACCCCACACCTCCACAATCAGTCTTTCATAGTAAGCATGAACAGGCGATGACTGCTTTAACTGAGTCCTTGCTGAAATGTGCTTAAAAGCATAAATCATTAACCTTTATGCTTTAAGCTACCATTAAGATAGCAATGGCATCGATTTACATTTTAATTATCACTTGCAATTACTTAGCAAAAGCATTCAACTGCAACTGTTCAAGGCAGCATACTTAACACTTTGTTTTTATTTCAATCTCCTTTCCTCAGTAAAGGCATCACCTGCAGCAATTCGAACCTAGCTTATAGAAACACTAGAGGTCCTTCCTACACAGCTCTGATCTACCAGTGAAGCAAGTTTACTTCCTGAAAAGACAGAGGCAATCTCTTGGAGGCAGGGAGAAATAAGGGGAAAAAAAGAAAAAAATAAATATAAATGGAGGGTTTAAAAACAAACACAGCCCTGCAAAAACAAAAAAACATCCACAATCTAAATTCCTATCTACTTTGAGATGAAATTTAAACACGCACAGACAAATAACTCTGACATTCACTTAGCTTTTCTATCATTTCATTAAGCTTTAAGATAAGTAGGTTTTGGTGTAGCTTTCTACATAATCTGCCAAGGGATTTTGGATTTATTTTAAAAGTTCTGGTCAGCACACACATGCTCCTTCTGAATGTAGCTTGTGCTGATCCAGATCACTAAGCAAGTCTATTACTCGCTTTGAAAAGATGGCAGAGCTTCACAGCCAAGGAGCTGTTGTGAGTCTCCTAACACTACACAATACCTCAAGCTGCATGTTGAAACCATGACTTAAAAATTGAGAAAAAGTCTGTTACGCAGATAAGATTACTGCATGTTTGAAGAGCAGAGAAGCACTAAGTTAACCAAACAGAGCTTTTTGGGGTTAAAAAAAAAAATAACAAAAACACCCTATAAAGCAATGCAGGATTTAAAAAAACAGGTATGGGAACCTTGTTCATATGTATCATTTGTATTTCTACTTGTCTTCGAGGAAGAGAAGCAGTACAGCTGCTCCTGAATTTGTGAGTAGCAGGATGAATCTCAAACTACCATGCTGTAAGACCTGCTTAATCAGTGGGATTAAGCTTTGTTTTAATATAAGCAAGCTTCCTGTAATATTTACAAAGTAATATGCTTTGATGTTTATATAAAAAACAAAATCTCAGCAGGACAGTAGTTTTTCTAAACACATATCTAGTCCACAACTTCCAATGCTGTGGCTTACAGTCACTTACCCCAGATTCCCAGAAAATAAGATCCAACATGTACATAGACGTAGAAAATTCAGATCCAACAGAGAGAAATAACAGACTGTATGTCTTCAGTTTTGTGTGTGGTTGTTTTTTTCTTTTTAAATTGGCTATGACAAGCCTTCCACTTTACAGAATGTTTGTTTCTGAAGTTTTTATTTGTCTCTTTCTAATCTTTTCTGTTGGAACACCACACTTCCCTAAAGTCAAGAAATTTACATTTAAATTTCTTCTGCGTGGCACCACGTGCACTGAAGCCTCCAATGCTATCCACTCTCAAGATCAGGAAAAAGAAACAAACCAGATTTGAAGTTCAAAGTACACATTAGAAATGTAGGTTCCTTCCCAGAGATGCAAAAATAAGACGGGAAAGCCTACAGACAGCTCCATAAAAAACAAAAAAAAAAAAACCACAAAACAAACAAACAAACAAAAAACCTCTTCTAAACTTATTCCCAAATAAAATCTCTCTAATTTCAAAGAGAAAATGTTTTGACTTGTGTTGTTAACAACTGTGTACCTGCACACAGATTCATCAAAATTAATATTTTCCTTTCCTTTCAGTCTTTCATTTCCATTCTGATTGGAAGAAGGCCAAACCATCATTTATTAAGTCATAAGGAAGTCACTTCACAATTATGCATTTGGAATGACACTTTCCCAATAAAAAGCTCAGATGTATTCTAGAGAAAACTCTAGAATGGCAACTTACAATGGCATCACACTTGGAATACCAGTCTGGACTGTTCTCTCCGTGGGCTATGACTTCCTAGAATTTATCTTTTCACTGCACATAAAACATTTTGCATGTAAATTTCTAATTCCTCAGCTTGAAAAAGAAAAGCAGACATAAGGACTTGCCTTTACACTTCAACATACAATACAATTAGCTTTCACAAAAGATTAACGTTTCCTTTTACAAAAGAACATTTATGAATGCAAACCAAAAGAGACATTTACATCATCCTGTGTTTATCTATCACTACTTCTAATCTAAGCTTTAAGACTGAGAATCATGAAGCATGAGATTGGAAAAAAGAAAAACAATCAGAATTTCCAAGCTTTACTACATTAACAAGGTATACTTCATTTTGGCTAAGCTAAAATGCTAAACCTAGCCTCAGATGAATTCTGACATATAGACATATTCTTTCCATGTAAGAAGACTCCTGGAAAGACACGACACAGACGTGAGTTAGAGGTAAAGTAATAATATGAAAAACCATCGAATTCAACAGATAAAAAAAAAAAAAAAAATCGCAAAATTATCCAATTAGAAAACAAAGACCAAAAAAAAAAAAGCAACAACAAAAGCAATCAACTGTAAAATAGAAATAATATCCCTCACCTTTCTCAAAAGAAGAAAACAGGTCATGAAGTCTAAACTGTTTTGAAAATCAATCCAGTGAGGCACAGTTGAGATTTGTGTACGCAACACAAGTAATATTCGGACACTGTTTCTCACTGTCAAACTGGAAGCTGTGCCTTTTTTTTTTTCCAACCACTGGTAACGATCAACCTCACAAACACTCAGTCAATGCTGACATCAGTAGTTTACAGCTCATGCATTCACACTGTCAATGAAATCTGTCTTCTAACCTTGAACAAATTTTGCTAAAGTAAATAGCCGAAATTTTGTCCTTCTGCATCTAGCATCTCATTTGCGTTGGGAATGTGAGAAAAACCATACTTCTCTTCAGAAGATATAAAGAAAGTTGAGAGAGAATAAAACAGTCTGTGACAGTCAGCAGCAATAATAGGTTGGTTTCCCATACAAGAGTTTGTTACTTTATGGCTTTTTACACAGTTGTGACTTCTGTAAAGTTTATTCTCATGTACCTTAACACTATTTTAAAAACCTAAGAAGAAGGAAGGAATTAGTTCAGTCCATACCTCCAATACACAGTTATTAGTCACTGCAGATTACACACTATTATTAGACCAAAAACTCCAAGAATTTGAGAATTACTTGAGATGGAAAGGGATCATTTAAAGGCTATCTAGCCCAACTCCCCTGCAATGACCAGGGACACCTACAGCAAGACCATGGTGCTCAGAGCCCCTCCAGCCTGACCTTGAGTGTCTCCAGGGACAGGACAGTGCTTCACCACCCTTATTGTAAAAAACTTCTTTATATCCAACCTAAATCTCTTACAGTTTGAAAACATTTCTCCTTGTCCTATCACAACAGACCCCTAAAGCTAAAAACCCTGCCCCTTTCCTTTTTATAGCCTCCCTTAGACACTGAAAGCATTTCTTCAATCTCTCTGAAAAAGTAATGTATTAGTTCATAGTACTATAAACAAAAGTGGAAAATATATACCTAATGCCAATTTCTGAGGGAAGCTGTAAATGGATACATGGGCAGCAAAGGAGAAACTTAAAGCAGAGGAATACCTCATATCAAGTTTTGCTGAAAAACAGGGCAGAGAAAAAAAAAAACAACAAAAGAACAGTATACTTTTTAGAAAGCAAAGGTAGTCACAAGAAAAAAAAAAAAAAGACACACCACTACAAACCAAAACAAAGAAGTAAAGCCCAAGACTTCAGAGTTGTGATTGAAATGTATGAAAAAAAGTTCAAAATGAGATGAGAAGAATATAGTTACGTCAAAGGAGTCACAGCAATCTGGAAAGGCAAACCGTGCCAAGCAGTGAACAACTACGACAATGAAGCCATCTGTTTTGAATTCTGAACAAAACATTTTTCTAAACCAGCCAGATAGACAAACTTCCACAGTAATACTAAAGATTGAATTCAGAGTCTCAGTTCATCCACTTCACTGTTCTTCTCACTTGTATTGTTCCACTATAAAAAAAAACTGTAGACATTATACAACCTTCTTGACTGTAGTGTTGATAGATTAGCAGATTGCTTTAGGTCTTTTGTCCCTAATCTGATTCTCTGCCTCTATACAGAATAGGGGGATATAACCCCCTATGATTGGGTATTATTAATAAGTAGTAGTACATTCACATAGCAGACAATGTTCATATCCTACATTACTCTTACTGAAACCTTTTATTCTTCGTATTTTCATTTATACATTTTCAGGAATAGATACTTAAAGGCTTTAGAAGACACAGCCTCTTCAGTGTAAGCGGCATTCATTAGCACACCAGTTACAGAAAATCATGCTTGCTCTGAATGGGCTATTATTAACTATAATATCGAGTTACATCGCATAGCTACATTTGGCAGAAGCACGCAGCACTTCCATTACAGTACAGAGAGCTCTCAGAACTGTTTTTGGCTGTCTGTGTAACAATAAATCCAGATATTTCTACAAAAAGTGGCCTACTAACTTAACCGTAGACAGAGTTTGATTTACACCAAGTACCAGAAGTTCCCATGCGATTTCTGCTGGAGATGAATACTCAGGAAATTCATCAGCATACACCATTTGTCAACAAAATCCAGCAATTCTTTCCAAATCAAGTTAAAAAAGATTACTGTGAGAAGTAGTTGCACAAACACCACCAACCTATGACATTTAAAAAGCCTCAGTCCCACAGCAATGCAAAGCATTTTGGAGGAACCACTACTTCTACTCTGGGAGGCTAGAAAGAATTTAACTAGAGTCATATTTTCTGAGTGCTGCTACCAAGGGAAAACAAACAAAATAACCACTTTTTATTTTTTATTTTTACTTTTAGTATACACTGTAATGCTGCAGAACGTATTGTCCCAACAAATATTCTGGATTTCACTCATGCATCCCCACATAACTTTATGTGAAATACTTAACATTTTGGGCATAATGCACTAAAGGAGTATGTTTCCATCAAGTTAGCAGGAAGACCCTTACTAGCAGTAATGAGGACTTTTGGCAGCTGTACATCCCTGGCTCTCAGCAGCCACTGCTAGGAGTTGGACAACACTTGTGGTTTTTTTTGTTGTTCTTGTCCTCATCCCTCTGGATGAATGAAATATCAGGAAAGCTCACTGTTACTGTGGTCATAAGCCTTCTAACGAAAGTCCTTGTGTTATATATATATAAAAATACCAAAGAGCAGACAAAACAAGTAGGACAAAGTTCCACACAAGATACACAAAAATAGCTTTTTGCTGTAGTAGTTATTGATGAGCTATTTTGCAGATGCAAGATTTATTCTACGTGCCACTACAGTGGCAAGTTCCATAAATACAGACTGCAGAGCTGTGTTCCAGCCACGTGTATTGCTCCCCATGCTGTTCTCATCTTTAAGTGCTGAATAGTTATATCTCAGCCCTACTCAGATGACACAGCAACCAAAATTTGGAGGCATCTCTGTAAAACCTGTTCTTTACTTTCTTGCATACTGAATCTATGATAGTAGAAAATTACACTTTCGGAATCAAATACTGAAAAGGGCCAACATTAAAACTTCTATTTCATTCTTGATCCAAATGCTATGCGCATCATAGCATGCTGATAGTTGACATACAAAAAAAAAACAAAAAAAAAAAAACCAAACAACAAAACCCAAGAACAGTTTCTTACTTTTATGAGAGAACCTTACATGCAGAAGAGCCCTTTCTACTGGCAAACCTGCTTATTTTGATTCAGTTGTAGAAGGGCCCTGCAGAACACAGGAATAAGATAGCTTACGTGCACGCGCACACACAACTAGATTACATTAACAGTGCACATTTTGCAGTCTATCACTTCTAAACTTTTCAGAGTTTGATTTTTTTTTCCCACGCAAAACTGTTTGGCTGAACATTTGGAGAATGGATTCATTTTCAGAAAACAGAACCAGCCTTAATTGCCTTAACTCTACACTGACGCAACTCATCAGAAGCATGGAACAGCTCTGTCACACGAGGAATAGTAATGACTTCAGATTCCTGGAACCTTGCACAACATAAGCACAGTAGGTAAAAAAAAAGTGGTATTTTGGTAACAGCAGACATGACCATTGGCCGCAAAGCACCAGTCTCAAATTCTGTTTTTAGCTTCAGACTCCGTCCAATCCTTGCATGCAGATACACAAAGCATCTATGTACAAACACATGCAGACTTCAGAAGCTGAACAGGTTTCCATATGCCACATGAAATGCAAGATTCTAATCCAAGCTCACAAAAACCTATTTTGCCTGCTTACAGTGATGTATTGCAACATACAGAAGGAAAAGTGTTATTACACACAATTTTATTTACAAAAACTTTAAGTACTTAAACTTAAGTAAAGAAATGAATCTGTTAAATTATAGCAAGCTGTAAAAGAGCAGCACCTTAAGGGGTGCATCTTTTACAGTTAATAAAGGCTACAAGAGAGCACTTGACTTTTCAGGTCAGCACAAGTTTTACAAAACACCACTGTGCCACGTACAGAATCAAGTTGGTTCTTTAAAACTTGACAAACAGCAATCCTGAAATAGCACATATTTGACAGAAGCCAGGCACGGGAGAGTATCAAGGTGGTATTTCCAAAGAATATCACCAGACATTTCTCTAAACATTTCAACATCTACACATCTTACACCTTCACCTAACCCATAACCAATCACTAAGTAGCCTGCAAGAGTAGCTAAACAAAGAAAGCGATGGTAGTATGACATCTTCCACTTCATTTTTGTTATGCACACACCACACTGAACATATTTAATTAAGTACAAAATTTCCAAATGCTGTTTGTCTGCATTTTGATGAACTGCAATTTTTACTCAAATGCACAAGTAATCATCTTGTAAGAAATGAGTCACTCACCACTTCCTGGCATAATAAGATTAAAATCAAACTAAGTTCTATCTGTTGAAGAAACACAAGTAAAAGTTTGTAAAGTATCCTGCTTAGTAAGAGAATACTAAAGGCCATCATCAGTAACACATTTTCACAGTTTATAAGCAAGAATGTACTTCTCAGTTACTTCCCCGAAGACCTGAATATATCACTAACCATCATTTTACTTACGCCCTATCTGAAAATGAGGAACTTAAAACTGCTGACTGGAAAAGGGTACCAATCTTTTTGTTACAGGTACACACTGGAGAAGCATATTCAGAAAGCTATCATAAGCAACCCATAAAAATTCAAAAATATTTATATAAAATTATTAAGTAACTCTTTCAGCAGGAAATGACACTAGAGAATTTCTAGGTCAGACCCAATCAATACCCTCTGATCTTATGAAAATGTGAACGAGGCTTATTCCACAATTCATGTAAATAAAATAATGTCTTAGTTTTCTCAGATAGTTTCTATGTGTACACATACACAATGCTTATTTACATTACTCGTTTTTAAAAACACTCCCAAAAGATGAAGACAACTCAATAGTGGGAAACACTGACTATGAAGTAACTTCAATTCTAAAAATTTACAACATTTTCTGATAAACAGTAATCATAGTAAGGTCTTGTTTTCTTCTTTGATCTTAAGATACAGCCATCACAAAACTCAAAAGTTCTCTATGTGGAGGAAAAAAACCACCAAAAACCAACCTAACTAAAAAATATCTCCCATACATACCCACAGAAACAAAGGACGATAGGGAGGAATTATTCGGATAGCCCAGGAACAGATAAATTTAAAGTAACTGCTGTCTTGATGGTAGATGTGACTGCATAAATATTAAGTAATACAAAACAAAAGTAAATGTTTTTTGTTCTGCTTTCAGAAAAGAGCACACACAAAACCCTGCCCCCTCCAGAAACAAACAAGCACATTCATTTCTTATAAAGGAAATGTTTCCCAGGATAGGGAAGACAGAATAAGTGTTACTAAGAATTTGATGTCACTAACAGGTCTGGAGAGCCTGAACCCAGATCACTTCTCAAAAACAGCCCGTAAGTTCACAGGTAATAGTTGGCCACACTCCATTTACTAAAAAAATACCACCAACTTCAGAATGGCTGCTATCTCAACAAAGTTTAAAGAGGAATCTGAATATACTGATGCAAATGACAGCAAGACTTCCCTGCTTGGGCAGCTCTATACATTTTGTATCTCTAAGATTGAAGTTAGACATGTTCAGTTTGCTCTTCCCTGCTATTCCACTCATTGAAAGACAGATCAAAATATTTAGCAATATATGCCAATCAACGATGTGCTGATTCCTTCATCTTTTACTGATGACTGAATGAAGTTTACTACATTCTATAAAATAAGGTACATGAATCCTCTGCATGTCAGTAGAGAACCTGAACAGCTTTAAGATGTAATAAAATCAAAATGAAATTGTGTGCCGATGAGAGCATACATTTGAGACCATAAATACATAAAGCAGACCTTTTATTAGTCAAATGATTAAGTGCTATCATTTCAACAAGGTGCAATATGAAAATGCATTAAGTGTTCAACCCTGAGTTAGCACTAAACTAGTGAATGGAACTTCCCATTAAATACTACTGCAAAGCTCTCTGACTAGGAATAACAAAGTACTCATACGTTAAGCGTCATTAAGTTTCCACCCTCCCTTTTATTTTTTATTTTTTTTATGAAAGCATCTGAATAGCTGTGAGCTAACTGTAAACCAGTCAAATTTGATCAGTAGTCACAAATGTTTTTCCATAAAGTAATTCTATTGAGTAGAGTTGGCTCTTAAGTCAGTGTTAAGAGAAGAACTGTTCGTTGGTCATATTTCACCTCCCAGTGACTTGAAGTCTCTTTTAAAATGCAAGAGTCACTGTGCTTTTACTGTCCTTGCTATTCAGACTATGTTTGCTACGATTTCTTACAGATATTGCTGTCTTTATGTAAAGACAACTTACGAAACATTTGAGGCCTTAGTTAACAAGATCCAGGTGTTTTGGTAGGTCTTTCCCTCAACAAACAAACATCAGAGAATGAGGTAGTTAGTAAACCTATAATGCCTTGCAAAAATAGTTTAAACCCACTTATCTTCCACAATACGAAGAGCCTTCCAGTTAAGGCAGTCAATCTGGCTGAACAAAAAAGACTGAAACATTATAGGTGATAAACAAAAACTTTCAAGAGCTCCAGAAAATGAAAAAACGCCCTCGTTAATCTATATTAATATGCAAGTAACCTTGGTCTTGCATTACACCAAACAAAGCAATAGTTACAGAAAGAGAAAACTATACTCCTCTCTCTAGCACAGGAAGGTAAGCATGTTTTCACAATGAGGACAAAACAAAGAATCTGTAAGTAAACAACACTGCACAGCCAACTTGAACAATGGTAAAGTTAAGTGAAAACAAGTCCCTTGAAGAAGTCGGTTTAGTAGTTAGATCATCATGAGAAAGCACAATCGAAGATAGCATTGCAAGGATTTTTTTTTTTTTTTAATATCACACTTACTGAGTTCATTTACCTGCTAGAGTTCATTTAAGAGGCAATAGTCACTTCAATCAATCCAATGTTATGTTTTTTTAACCTGCACAATCTTTCAACCACAAACAGTCCCAATTCTACTGTTAACTTTTAAAATAGTACACAAATTGAAAATTTTGACTAATACAGCAGTAGGTCTGATTTGATCGCAAATATTAACTGTAAGATACAGCCCGAGCTTTACAAAGACTGCCAGTAACAAATCAGTAGATAAGTCTACTTAAGTACTTCATAACATCTGTTTGAATTCAGCTTTCATTTTTGCACATCTTCCACACAAGGGTGATTGAAATGCTTTGGAAGTGTTTTACTGGGCAAGAACAGATACAGGAAGACACTTAAGTATACCTCAATTCATTAACAAAGTGTGGCAAGGTTACTTCTGGCAGGTCATTTACTTACCTCCACTTGCTGATTCTTGCTCTTCCCCTTCAGGAAACGTAGCCTGGCTTGGTAAGCTATTCCTAGAACGAGTGACTGACTCTAAATGTGAAGCCCTTCCCAGCAGAGATAGCTCATCTAGCACCTCTCCCTCTTTGGCTTCCAAATCAGACTTTGAAGTGGTTAACTGTTTTATGTTACCTGGTGTCATTAAACTATTTGGATCATTTAAGCAAGCTACAGTACCACTGTCCAGGCTTAGTACTCTGGCACGATTCTTGGCACTGTTTGTGCTAGAAGTCCGACGTGTAGATCGTTTTTTGCTAATTCCTTCAGAGCTCACGTGGGTTTTATGCATATTTTCAGAGTCTGTGCCCCCACGTTCTTTAGATACATATTTGGTCTTTAGAGCACTGTACTTTCCCTCAGGAGACTGGCATGAATGGGATGTGGTGCTGGAAGAGCTATCACTGCTGAACTGATGAGCTGACTGCATACTTGACGTCCTGCTTAAGTCACTTTGATCACTGGAGTCCTCATCATGACAAAACACGGCACTGTGGGGTTTAGTACCAGATACACCTCGGAAGGAAACATATTCCCTGTGCCGACTTGAATCAAAACTACTAGCCCGCTTTTTTCCTGTCCGTCTCCGGCTGGACTTGTGGGTAGAGGCTGTTCGATGTATTAAACTAGAAGATTTGGGTCGAACATCTCCTTCTTTTTGTTTTCCACTAGTTTCTTTAGAAGCTCTTGAGTCTACTAACAAAACTAGTTTCTCACTCTGCTCATCTCTTTGTTCAGCAGCCTTCCCAGGTGGCCTGTCAGCTTGTGTAGTCAGTTCATTGGCGTGCGGGTTCTTATTGGCCTCTTCTGAAGCAGAGGCACTAAGACCCTTCTGACCGTGCATCTCATTGGATGCATTAGAACCCTTTACCTCTTGAACACCACTAATAGAGCTCACTTCCACAGCAGTCCTTTCACTACTAGTCCTTTTGTCAGTAGTAGAACTACTGTCATCCTCTGAGTCAACACCACAGTCTTTTTTCTTACCATCCTTTTTCTCTTCTCTAGGAGACTCCTCCTCGTGCTCTGACAGCACACTTTCTATATGCGTAGAGCTAGTATGTTCGCTTTTATAGCTACTGATGGTACTGTTAGTGTCACGATCAGTCCCACTGCAGTAGCTTTCTGTTGAACCACTGCTTCTAGTACTCAGGCTTCTCAGACTGTCCACACTTTTGTCTGCTTTCAAGGATTTGCTCTTCCCACTCTTAGCCAGTGGTTGAGGGCTGCTACTTTTCAGAATGTCATCCAACTGAAAAACTCCTGAAATGCAAGAGTTCTCAGCCAAGGACTCTCTGGATCCAGAAGGGGGCTTAGAAGCTTCTAACTCACTGACAGTATCTAGTCCTCGCCTTTGTTGATAAAGAGGGAAGTCATTCAGTGAAGTATCTGGAAAAGCGACAGCAGAGCTAGAAGTCCTTGGTACACCTCGCGGTCTGTGATCCTTTCTATAGGAGTGAGAATGTAGAGTTATAAGCGAAGCTACTTCTGTGTCACACGCACTAGTTTTAGACTGGTCCACAAGCTGATTGTTCGAGAGGCACACTTTATCACTGTTGTCTCGTGGCAAATCTTGTCCAGAGGATAGTGAAGGCTGGATGGAGACAAACGAGTCATTCGACACCAGACGAAAAAGCTTCCGATCAGTTGCCAAATCTGTTGAAGTACATATGAATATTTTACAAGAATATTTACAATTTATAGTTTGCTTTTCAAATGTTTTTTAAAAACAGATAAAATAAATCAACAAACGAATTTGCAAGGACTATGCATTATATCAAAATTAAAAAAAACTTTTTAACATCCAGGCAAATCTGACAGCCATTATGTTTAAAAAAAAAAAATTGTAAGCGGCAGTAGGTAATAAAAAAGACAACAAGAATTCCAACTAGCCCACAACCTCTTCTCTTGCTCAGTGTGTCTCAAGGTTTATACGTGTTCTCCTGACTCTGCTTTCTGTCCCACCTCCCGCAGGCAGTAAACCATTTCACAAAATCTTTGCTGATTAAAGAAAATACATCCCCTCAACTCTGAAGGTAACAAAAGCAAAGAATACATACCACACCTAACAGATACCCCATAAGCTCGTGGGTTTTATCAAAATCATAGAACACTTTAGGAAGTTACTGAGATTAATTCAGCAAATGATGAATTATGGTTTTATAAAGAAAACAAGTATTGCCTGCTCTTTCAAAATTGATATTCTATTTCTATCACTGGCTCTGTGAAAGCAAGTTATAAGATCTGCTATCAGCTCTTGTTCAGGATCATCGTTTCCACCATCCATCACAAGCTTTCTCCTGTACAGGGGTCCACCTGGAAGTAACACTGAGAGTCAGGCTATTTTCCTTTGCATTTTATAAAAAAAATAAAAATAAAAAAAATCCAGAGATCAGGTTTGGTTACTACAATTGTTAATGTTTTGGTAAGATCCATAATACGTGTAACTTAGAAGATTTAGCAAACAATTCTATTACAAAGCAGAAGGAAGATGCCTATTACAATAGCACTGTCACCTGTGATGCTCTATCTTAGATGAGCTTTCTGCACTGAATTGCACAGTCATCACTGAATACATTTAAGGAATCTAACAGACAAATTAGATCTGCCAAAATGAACTACACTACTCTTTTAGTTAACTTCCTGTCAATCATCAGACACTTTAAAAATCAGGAAACAAAAGATTTCCCTATGGTGCTATGCTCTATTTTATTTTAGTTCAAGATTTCTTTTTTCTTGGCAACAAAGCTAAATGAAAAATGAAGCCTGAAACAAAACTGGACAAATGGAGAATGCAAGCTAGCATTTTCCTTACAGATTAGGAAAAAGCAACTACAGTGTTAGCTCAAGTACTGGAAGCTGTCCTTAGCACAGAAAAACCGCTCTGTGCAGGCCTGTTTACAGAATAGCACCTATTTAGAAAACATCACTTGGCCATAATGGGAAGCACAGCAAACTAGTCAACAATGAAGTTCATGAATTCCACGTCATTTTCAGTATAACAAACTACTTAAGAGACACACAAGCTAGCTATCCTTCAGCAGCAAGGAGACAGAATGCAGTAAATATTTATCACCTCCTGGAAGGTGCAAGAACAGGAAACATGCCACCCAAGAGTAAAGATGGAAGGATTCAAGCTATGCATCCCAGGAACTTTAAGTAATTAAGAAAAGAAACAGAGAGCTTCAAGATAAAGTTTTTTAGATTCTATCAAGAAACTGCATGAATGTATTTAGCCCATATAGCAAAGGGTCACTGGTAACAAAACACCATGTTTAATATGCAGGAAAAAGAAACGTTACCTTGTTCTTCACTCCCTTCTTTACATAGGCTAGAACTCTGTCCAAGACTTAAACTGATATCATCAGAGGTCTTGGCAGTGTCAGTATCTCCTGTAAATATTAAGAACAGTACTAGTGCTCAAAATATTAACACACACATCTACATGCACTAAAGATTCCTCATCTGTCACGAAGCTTGTTACCCTTATTTCTTCATGTAAAGGCAGACAACGCTAGTTGCAAGTTACATAAGATATAATCTTTTCTTCTTGAGGTATGTATTGCCTACATACTTATTTTGTGCATAAGAATATTTTCATTTAACTACACAGATCTCAAACCCAATGAAATTGATTTTTTTTCTTTTAATATAGAGATATATGTACTTGAATATTACTTTTTGCAATGGTTGCCAATAAAAACGATGGGTAGAATGTAATGAAATATTTGTAAATATTAAAAATAGACAAAGAAAAAAAGTGAGGAAGCAGGAAAACAAGTTTTCTTATTATCAGTTTAGTAAGTACACAAAGTAGCAATGTTTCATATCACAAATAATTCACCTTTTCCTGTCAGAGGAGTTTACAATGGCTGTCCTAGACAACACTTTTACTTGATGCTAAGTAACCAGAAATAATCAAGTCACTGAAACTCAGTACTGGAGGAGTCCCTGGTTAAAACAGGACTCAAGATCATAGGTGAAAGTCCACTTAAGCCAGTCCCCCAGCTGAGAGATTAAAAAAATAACAGACGTTGTACAGAAAACATAGCACATGCGCCAAGATGCACTCTCTGAATGTTTTAGATACATCATATCCAGCTGTCAGGTGGATTTCCTCCCATTAGTAAATTATGTCACCAAAAAGTTGTAAAGATGAGGTATTTGGAAACAGTATAGTAAGTAATATTATTAGTTTAACATGCTTCCACAATGTAATTTTTAGCAGCTGAAAATCTCACCTTTGATTGTTGCTGCTGTTCCCAGACGAGATAATCCAGATCCAACCTAGAAATGGAATTTTGTAAAAAGCTGCAGGATTACAGGAATTAGCCAACTGTATTTTTTGTTACTGCAAAGCATGCATTTGCCTATATACATCTAAGGGATATTTTTAAAGACACAAACGCTTCCAACAATACCACAGCACTGTAAAGTCATTTCTGCCGCAAAATATTTCTGCCAACAGATGACAAAGCACCTAATTATGCATCCAACTACACTACTATTACTTTCTTTTACGGCCAACACACTTAAGCATTTTACTCCATTGATTTTAAAAACCACAGCTTCTAATCCGGACATTTTCCTTGAAAATACTTCATGGGGAAAAAGGAACTACTACTGTGGTGATACACTAATAACTGCTGCTGTAAAGCTGAATGTTCAATGCAGTACTAACGGGTGCTTAAAATGTTTAAGGGTAACACCACGTTAATACAAAAATTCTGTTCAGCTTAGCAAATACCAAGCTAAATCCAGAAGTTGGTTGCTTTGGAAGAGATGCATGCTTTCATCAGGGTTAGTTTTGAGGTCTATCAGAGAGTTGATTCAACGATTAGAAAACCACAAGGACATTACGTGTTAGTACAGGGGAAGCGGCAGTAGCACACTTCCCCTTGGGTGATGTGCTGAATAAGCTTAGATCAATTTAACCTCATCAATGGCATGGAGCTATTGAAGCAGGTCCAGAGGAGACCACAAAGATGCTCAGAGGGCTGTAGCACCACTCCTACAAAGAAAGGCTGAGGGAATTGGGCTTGTTCATCATAGAGAAAGCCTTCCAGTACTAAAAGGGAACATATAAACAAGATGAAGACTGACTTCTTACATGATCTGATAGTGAATGGGACAAGGAAAAATTATTTTAAACTAAGAGAAGAGAGATTAGGTTAGCTGTTAGGAGGAAATTCTTTACTCAGAGAGCAGTGAGGCACAGGCTGCCCTAGAAGCTGTGTATGCCCCATCCCTAGTGGTGTTCAAGGATAGCTTGGTGGGTGATCTAGTGGGTGGCAACCCTGACCACAGCAGGGGTTTAGAAGTAGATAATCTTTGAGGTCCCTTCTAACCCTAGCTACTCTATGATTCTGTGATCTTACTTTATCTTATTCTTCCCTCTCATTCCTGCTAGTGCAATTTTTATTTTGATAGCAGTTTCTGATTACACAGACTACAATCATCTCAAGGCAAGTAAATTGCAGTATTTCTTGAGCAATTTTTAGGTACTAGCTACAATCATATTTCAAGTTGTATTTATTATCTATTTTCAGTCATGTTCAATGGCCAACTAGCAGACGCCCTTCTTCATTTAAGTGCTTGATAGCCATTTAGGATTAATCTGCCTTTCTACATACGTACTGTAACTTCCGGCAAATGTTTTGATGAGGTGCCGCATAGAATTTAGGCTTTCCTTTAGTAATATTTCCACTGTCACCCCTCTCAAAAAACTCACTAAAACCAGCATGACTGACATATAATTAAATCTCTCAGAAACAGGATAGGCAAAGGGCCTTCAAAGGCAAAATATAAACTTGAGAGATTTAAAAAAAAAAAAAAAAAAAGATAAACTGCGCTTTACTATATAATTCAAATGACTCAAAAGAAAAGAAACCATAATTCTACTAATTCCCCTCTGTAAGTATAGCAAACCTAACTTTCTCTGAACACACATGCAGATTTTATCCAGCCACAATACAGCATAACAGCTTTGCTATGCATAATACAAAAAAGCAGAGCTTGTTTAATTCATTTTCTTCACTACACTGTCAAGCACACTTTTGTCAGTCATCTCACAATTTTTCAACTTTTTTTTTTCCCCACCTTCAGTAATATGCTCTGTCTTCAGATGCTGTAGCTGAATGCAAATATATCAGCATGGGAAAACTGAGAAGAACTCAGTTGCTTCCTGTACACTTACCCTCTTGATGCTCCAAATTCAGTCACAGGCAACTAGCAAGCACTAAATTGTATCAGTAGTTTCAACTGCATTATGGTATCAACATTAAAGCGCACAGCAAAGAACACGGAGCTCCTTCACATGCTTTAACATTAGAACAGTTTAGTGTGGAAAACGCCCTTCCAAACATAGGCCAGTCAAAGAAACAAGAGCCCTGGTCTACTAATCTACTCCTACACGGACCACCACTTCCTATTCCTTTGAAGGCTATAGACACTACCTATGCTGCATAACAAAACATTATGTAGCAAAAACACCAACATAACATTGCACTACATTATACACTGCTAGCCCACAGAGCTAATCGGATGGACTTGTTATAATACCAAGACAAGGATTTCCCCTCCATCCAAAAATAGCTTCTGTATCCTTAACAGAATGCTGCAGTGCTCTCTGGCAACACAACCTTACAGTCCGGCCAGTCAGATCTATTCATCCTCTGATAAATTGGTAAAAGAAGGATGCCACGACTGGCTAGTCATCACAAGCTAAATGAAAGGAACAGCACATACAGCACTGTAAAAGTCAAATGCATATATCCAACAGACATAATAAAGGAACAGAACAGCTCCCCAGCAAAACTACAAAATGAAGAGAGTATAATGAAGCTGTATTACAATCCAAGAAAGGCAAGTACTTCAGCCCTTCCATTTGGAATATGGCAGCCCATATTTACTGCCTTCTTCATACCCCTGCTAAGGCATCAAAATAGGGAAGATTTTGCAAAGGTAATCTAAAGATTAACAGTTTTATTTCAACCATTTTAGCTCGCCTTGTACTCTAGCAAATTAACTTTTTTTTTTTTTAAAGGCACAGTCTGAACCATCAGGAACAATGACTTTCAGAAAGTCATTTAGCACAGCAAGAGATAGTGGTGGATACATCCTACAAAGAGTTAACAGAAGCCTCCTCAAAATTAATATAACTGAATGTTACCAATCAAGTGTCTAAATGACACATATCAAACAGTTAGAACACAGCTATGAAGTCATGGAACGAACTATCCAATGGCTCACTGGTACAAAAGGGAAGACAAAAGCCTATGACAGCAGGTCTTAGTATTTATCTGACCGTGCTCTAAGCCATTTTCATTTCCTAAATCAGAAGAAAGCTAGCTGAGCAGAAATTGAATACTTCCTGCTGGGACAGTAGTTTGCCTTGTAAAAGCCAGCTGTTTCTAGAACACAAGACTGGATGAGCCATCTCAAACAAAGCAGTTAAATACAACAGGTAGATAAGCTGCTGATCTCAGTACAATCAAAAATTGATACTAAAAATAAATAAAAATCAGCAATGAGCAGTGATCACAAAGCCAGCAGCAACAATTCTCACCTGGTTGTTTGGATCTATTCCAGCATAAGAATTGCGTGAACTACAGCCAACAGGGGGAGTGGCTTCTCGAATGAACTCTGACATCTCAATTCCTCCACCAGGGTCACTAAGGGAAAGATTAAAAATAATTAACCTACCAGTTAAACACAAAATATGTCTGACTACACTGAGTCCAGATTTAAAAACATTTTCTTGCTTTTCAAAATTCACAAGCTCAAGCATATCCCAGTACCTTAGACAAATACTACTCATGTGAAGGAGAAAACTGAGGTGTAACTGGAGCACCCTGTACACTAGTAGAAGCTGCTTGCCTTGCAACTTCACTGTTAGTGGCCAGCACAAGGTATGAAGAATTAGGAACCTTGAGGGATTCTGAAATGCTAGCATATAAAATTTTGTCTGCAAGTGAACACAGATGTGTAACTTTTGGAGCATCTGTCAGCTGGAACATACAGAAATCAACCAACAGAAGAAGCACTCAATAACAGTCTTTCTAAAAGCAGGGGAAGAACTCAATTTGAAATCATTTGCTGTTACGCAGATCAAAAAGTTCTCCTCAAATTGTACCTTGGAGCAAAATTAAGCACGGATTAACCAAGTAGCCACATATCATCACTGAAAGCTATTGAAAAGGCAGTAAGATACAGGCCCTAAGGGACTTCGCCGCATCAAATCAAATACTTATGTAGTTCACTCTGAAAGTAATGCCTCCTATTAATTTCGATGGAAACTGCAACAAATACAAAGAGCACAACAATGCTATTCGGTTCTGAAAACTCACAGCCACAAAACACTCTTTTTCAACATTATCTACACCACGAGCTATGTCTTCTCACCTGTAACAAACAAGAGCATACATGCCAGACTCAAACAGCTGCATCAGCAGAGGTGACCCACTGTCACTCCTATTGAAACATACCACCCACAGCACTGCCTCACTGTGCTCACACCCACTGTTTTGTCTCCATAAACATCCAGCAAGAGTTGATTAATGTCAATGGTTGCAATTTTTCTGCAGGGAGGAATTCAATGCCACACCTTTGCTTCGGACGCACTTCCATGTCAGACACAGTTTTACCAGACTGCCCCTCTGCTGCCATCTGTCACACAGCAACAAAACCTAACAGAACATTGGCAGGAAAGTTCAACCTCTACAGCCGTATCACCAACAGCCATCTCTGACGTTGTGGGCCAACATAATAAAATAGGAGGCATTACTTTTGGAGTAGCCCCCTACCAGAGAAGAACTTCCATTCAGAAGGTTTACATGCCCTACTAAGATGTATTTTAAGATACAATACATATAACATGCATATTATAATATCCTAGTGATTTAACCATTTCAAAATTAATAAATATTACTTTCAAAGTATGTTCTAGTTCAACACCATCAAATCATAATTCACCATAGTTCAGCTTATCAAAGGCAGACATTTACAAAATATAAGTAGGCTGGGCTTGCGACAAGGCCCTCCAGTATTTTGATGGAGAAATGACACACCCTGCTCCATTTGGAATGAAAGTAGAGATGTTACCTGTGGAGAACAGGACAGAAATGGGCAGAAGTACAGCAGGTCTGTCTTTATATGCAGCTAGTCCCATATAGTTAGACCAACAACTTTTTAAAAAAAACAAAAAAAAAAACACACAAGAATATCACAAAGTAGGATATTTTAAAGAGTCTCTCAATAGGCCAACAGACCTGAAATATTGTTTATATTGCGGTACAATGTTTCAAGCTGTTGTAATCTCACAAAGAGATAAATCACATTGGGGTTCAGCCTTAGGAACCATCCCAAATCATACACAAGTCCCCTAATCACATGCCTCTACAGCCTGAGCATTCCTTCATCAAAAGAATAACAAAACAAAAAGTCTGAAGTTAGGAATATACTTCTGAAGTAAAAAATATTCAGTTTAAGAGTCAACCAGACATGAGTCAGCAGAACAATATGGTCCAACTTCAGCAAACTGGGGAGGTGCCACCATTTTGGTACAGCTCAGCAGCGTGACAAACATGTTGTAATTGCTTGCTGTTTACAAAGCTCTCTCTGACCTAATCTTATCAATAATGGTAAGGGAGAATCAGGGGGAAAAAAAAAACAAAAACGCAGAATTCAGCTTCTTTAGTTTCCATCAGCTTTAGATAAACATAGTATTCCCTACGTGAACATTTTTAGAACACTTAAGGACTTCATATAAAGTTAAGACTAAACTAAAAAACTACTCAATGTTTAAGTTCAACATACATTATGATGACAACTAGAGAAATAACAAATAATGCTTTCACAAAAACATGAAGTTCCTTTCTTTTTTAAATAATTTATTCAGAAACATTGCAAATGATTCAAGTACATTCTGTGAGACAGAAAGAGTAAGTCATCAGGAATTAGCTTTCATGCATAGATCTGGGGAGGAGAGCCAGGGTGGGGGAAGGAAGCAATTTTGTTTTAAAATGAACCAGCAGATATCAGCACAAGCAACCACACGATCCAACAACTGCTGTGTTCTGAGGCAGCACTCAAACAAATGGATTAACAAATGCTACTAACAAAACAACAGCAAAAGCATCTGCAGGAACAAGCAGGAAGTACAGATTTTCAGGCTTAACCACTGTATGCATAGAAGATTCTAAATGCTCTCTTAGCCCAGAGCCCTAACAGTTGTTTGCTGCCAGTATAGTAGCCATTTGTTCCTGCTATTAAGTCCTACAACCAGTTTCTAACAGTTTGATGACTTCATACCCCAGAGCAAGTACTACACTTACCAGATTGCAAGTAACCAAAGAAACAGAAGTAACCAGACAAACTGAGAAGACTGAGTAAATTACGCCCAGCTACGTGCAACCAAGACTGCAATAGAGGAGGAGTCCAGAACCTGCACATTTACTACATGCGACTGTGAGCATCTCAGAGTCCAACTGAAAGTCCACCGAGACTGCTAGCCTAAGGGAACTCAGAAGTTTAGTAACTGACTTAGGCTGATTAGCTAAACAGGTCTGATGTTCAGACAATGATTTTCAAGAGAGAATTTACAACAGTTCTGACATCAGGAAAAAGCAGAAGGAAGGTTTCATTCCTTATCTACTGAACACCTTCCTCTGTCCATAGACATCTTTTTGCTTCCTTCCAGCCTTCAGAGACACTAAATTGCTCTTGAAATACATATGATTAAGAAATATAGGAAGAACATCATCTTCTGATAAGCTGGATAAGGGGTTAAAAACCCTCATCATTAACCTCCTCACTTAACTGGTTTCTGCTGGCACATAAGATAGCCCAGTAACAGGCCTGATTAAAGACTGAGATTGGCCAGAACTTGACCAGAAAAATGAGACAAGGCTAAAGGTAAAGTTACAGCTGTAATAGGAGAAGGACCACAGCATTTATTGCAAATGCTAGAACAGACCAATTTCAAGCATTAAGAGACTTCCTGTAAAGCTTGAAGTAGGAATTATAACTTTAAAAAAGCCAAACAACTGCAAGGTCAAGAAGTCCGTCAGGCACAGAACTGCAAGGAGAATAAATAGTGTAAGTAAAGCAAAAGTTGTAGATACCCTAACATTTTATTTTTTTTTTAAATTAAGTTTTCCTGCTCTACTTGTTTAAAGCAGACAGTATGTAATTCAAAGGCAACAAATAAAGAAACCACACTCTCCTGATTTATATAGCAAAGTATAAATAAAATTCAGCTCCCCCACATTGATGGGTGTTGAGAACAGTGTCACCAGGTTAATGTCTTTTCCTACTGTGAATCACAGTAGTCACTGACACAAGAAGGAAGGCATTCATATTCCCAAAAGCAAGACTGCAAGTTAAATGTTCAGAAATATGTATGTGTCTCCACTGATACCTAACAGACTCCTGCAGTATTCCCTCAGTGCGAGATTAAGAGTTTGTATTCCTATTATTTATTTGTTTTAATGAAACCTCACAAGAGGTAAAGAATAACAAACACCAACCTGTCATATAAGTATGAAGTCAGCAATTGCATGAGAAGTTAGGAATGAGAACTGTCTTCTTGCTTCTCTATCTTCTTCTTTCAAAGGTATTACGTCAAGAATTTCGTATTTATAAGGAATAAAAGAAAAGAATAATCTAAGGAAGAGCAAATTGGTCCTTTGCTTAATTAAGCCAACATTTTTTAAAAGGATGAAACACCCTCAGTTTGATCCTATTCAGAAACCAATGTGAACAGAAGATAGAAGAAGCCCATGGAAGTCTACAAATGATAGCAGGCCATTTTTGTTAGATGCTCGAAAGCTGCATTCACAGATAAACAATTAGAGCTCCGGAAAAAGAACCGCAGTTCGTCAAAGCCAAAAAGAATCCTCAACACATTTATCACTTAATTTTAAAATAAATAAATAAAACAAAAAAACCACAAATAGCAACAACCAAAGTAGCCCCTGGGTGCCCGCTCTATGCTACAAGAACAGCATTAAAAACTAAACAAAAACCTACACACACACACTCATCTGAAAAGATTTTTTATTACTCCTCTGATTTAACTTAGTACACTAAAACCTTGCCCTGTACCTCCTCTACCGGTTTGAACATTACCACAAAGTTCTTGTGAGCTTCCAGGTAAAGATTAGAATATACTGCACGTCCTGCTGACCAAAAAGTAACTTCTAATTTTTGAACTGACCTTGTTCCCAGATCTAGTTAAGAGACCTGAGAGTGGGAACAAGGATCATATGAAAGTAAACGAAACTTCAGTTGGCAAGCAGGACACACGGCAAGCTAACCTCAACATCTGAGCTCACAAACACTAATAACATAGTAAATTGGCCCACATCAACTGGTCCTCAGAAAAAACAGAACTTCTGAAACACTTATAAGTAATTCACAATACCTGTGAATTACTTGCCAAGCCCTGGCAAGCCTTGTGGAAGCAAAACCTACACAGATTAGAAACAAAGCAAAGAAAAAAGTCTACGGATCACACCTAACACATGCATTAGTAAATCTGCATTTAAACAGAACAGACCACTAGTTTACTTTCATGAATTTTATTAAGCCGAAAAAGCATTAGTATACATTTAGGGTAACACTACACCAAAACATACCAATACAGCTTTAGTAGGAAGTATGGTGATCTAAATGGAGTTACAATTACTAAATGGAGTTACAATTAAAATCAGCAGGTTCAGTTACCAAACACTGAATGGAAAGATGGTCAGGTTATAAAAGATTGATACAAGAAGTTACTGTATACCAGCTTTAAAGGAAATGAAGACAGATTTTGCTAATAATACTAAGCTGAGCACAGATACAGAAGAACACAAGACTCACTCCATGGAAGCTACTCCATATGTGCAAGGAAGCCCTTTCACTTTTATCCTGAACATTTTAAAAACCACCACATCAACCTTTAAGCATCCTGATAAACAGAGTAAGAAGCTTCTTTTGATTACAGCTCCTTGTAGCGTGTGCCTCCATTTAAAAGTTTCAGGGTTTTGTGTTGCGTTGGTCTTTTTTTTGTTTGTTTGTTTCCTTTTAAAAAACTAAAGAACCATGGTAGGACAGTATACCAATTCCCTCACTCTGAAAACAATTCATGGATAACAGTACCAGGAACACAAAGGAAAGGTCTTCAAAAAAGCTAACAATTCAAGACTCATTTATTTCATGTAGTCTAACTCTTAAGAGGTCCTCAGTTCCGTGGAGTTTGGCAGAGGCTTTGATAATAAAGCTCATAACACATACTGAGTTCAAACAGCCTTGTTGATGAGTAATCTTTTGCTCTTTTTTCCTCTGCATAGCCTGGTCAGAGAAGGGAAATAGCTTTTGATGATGGCAAAAGCAAAGATATGTTGAAAGTAATAATTTCCTATTGACAGTACTTCAGAATGATCATCTTCACTACTGAGCTGAACAATTTCAGAATCCCAAGTTCACAGGATAGCGTTCTGCTGAATCAAGCCTACAACTAGAGTGAAGTATTGTATGTGACCTGCTCTTGTAAAGCTAAGCAAACTAAATTCAAATTAGACATTTCTTTCATCACTAAGAACTCAGTATTTGACAGCTAGATTTTTAAAACCATATCTACTGCTGAAATAATATTACTTCTGGTTCTGGTTGTGTTCATTAGATATTCAGCAACCTAAAGAGCACACTTTTTCCACGTTGTTGTCTCAGTGCTTCCAACATTTCCCAACTCCTTTAAAGAAAGAGCCAGAAAGTTGACATGAAATCATCATTTCAAACCTAAAATGAAAAAAAGGCTTTTTTATTTTAATATTAGACTTAATTAGCCTTTCAAAAATCACTGAAGTCTGCATCTGTATTCTTGAGCGTTTATTTCATCCACCATTCCAGTTATATAACTCTTCAACATTTCCAGCAGTACACAAGCATTGACAGAGACCTTACCTGGGCCCATTGCTGTCTTTCCTCTTGGCTGAAATACTGCTTTGTTCTGTTTTTGCACCCCTGTTCATACGCTCATTGGCATTCCTCTCCACAATTTCTCCCTCATCCAGTGCCCTGTGCAAACGGTAGTTCACCATCTTCAAAACGATAAAGAGTGCTGCTATTACTGGGCAGTAGACAGCTACTATCATCATGGAAGAAGGAAGGGCCTTTCAAAAGAAGAGGAGAAAAAGCATTAGTGAACATAAGGTCAAACATTCATAGGAACCATACTTACAGCTACCCATTGTTTAACAATTTCCTTCATCCTGAAGATACTAACCTTTGTTCTTAGCAAGATTTGAAAAGCCATACACATTATACAGTGTAAACCCTGTATGGAGATTACTAGCAGTCCAGCAAGATTAAAAAAAAAAAAAAAAAAGGTTGACTACAAAATACCAAAGCACCGCAGCAGCATGCTAAATAAACCTACGAATCAAGTTTGAAAAGCAAATCTAACTCGCTCTTTTTTTTTCCTCCAGGCTTTTGGAATGTAATACTTTGACTAGTCATGCTAGCATAAGCCTCCTATTATGTCACAGTATTTTCAATTATTTTTTATTGAAACTTGAAGACTAAACCAAACACGAGTTAGACACTACTTTAAGATTAGTACACCAAACCAATCCCAGTTTTTTTGAGAGAAAGTCAGTTTGACAGCATTGTAGACGGGAGAAAACTACTTAGACTAGGTGTTTTACTTAGCTTTGTCAGTTTCCAACAACTACTCTTACATGACAAGATACCCATCAGTCATGAAAGCCTAACTTATCTCCTCACTCACATACAAAAAAGGTCAGTTTGCATCTGTGGCTCACACCGCTATGGAGCAGCCCACATTAACCTGCAATACCACATGCTACAAGGGTTATTTATGCTAGACAGTTGCATGCCCATGGAGAGACAGCCAACGCAGATGTTCTGATGAGAATTTTTCAGTTGTGACAGAGGTGGACAAAAGCCAAATAAAAAGCCTCAGTTCTAAATTCAACTTCTGAAACTCTTCTCTAAACTAAGACCTCACACCCAGCTTTTGCCAAGACCCATGAGGCTTTTACAGACCAGTCATCTCAGCAACAGGTATTAAGTGAAGTCTGACAGCTGCTGAATAGAAGTGTATGGCGTGCTAGTCAAACTTCCACTTCAAGGCTTTATCCTTTCTAATTCACCTTTTAGTTGTACTTATACTTTTGTCCAGTCACTACACAAAATGAGATATTAACTCACGGTGTTCATCCACAAATACATCACTTCCATCACCAGAACAAGAAGAAGCTGTACACTCAAATACTGTTATATCATTGCCCTTTACCCAGATGATGGTACAGTTTGATATGAAATTCTAAACAGTCAGAAGTATATATACAGACACGTGACAATCAGAATTAAACAGCATTTGATATCCAGCACAATCATTAACTCAATAGATGAGAAGATTTAGTGAACTGCCTATTTAGGTTTCCTATTGTAAGGCTAATTCCAGCTTGTTTCATACACCTGGTCACTCTCGCTTTATAAACATTACCAACAGAGGCATCTTTACAGTGATCAAAGTTCCCTGCATATCTTGCAGAAACAGAAACATGAGCAAGGAGTAGGGCAGAAAGTCTCCTATATTAATATAAAGCTACATCTAGTCATTTTAAAGAGATCTGATTAAAGCATTAAGATCCTACGTATTTAAGAGAATATTTGTCCTGAAAGAGCCATGAGTAATTTGAGCTATGACATAAGCAAAACCACCATTTGAATAGATCTCTGAATACAAAATACTGTAGTAACAAAGGGGAATAAAACTACAAACATTTCTTAATATTATATCAATTGTTAACTTCAGTGGAAAACCAATCCCTAATCTGGCTATCCACATTCTGGCAGGAAGCAAAAATAATCAATGCAACGTTTCTTAAGCCAAACATATAAATGAGTCTAGAACCAATAAGGAGAAAGGTTACTTATTCTATCTCTTCTCTTCAAGAGCTCAAGTTTAACGCCCTCATGTTACACCCTCAAAAACAAGTTTGAATCTAACATACTGTTTGAAGCAGGACAGGCAAACAAAGTTGGAGTACGATAACTTAGATTTTCGCCCACCACCTTTCATGATCAGCTGGGCAAGACTAAAGGATAGGGAAAGACTCACTTAACAAGCACCACCTCAGGAGAAGAAAGAGGAAACAATTTTAAATACAGCATCAACAAGCAACCAGGAGCCACGATGATAGTGACATCCATAAACCCTGGAGCAACACAAAGGTTTCCTCAGAAAAATGCAATGCTCCTGAGAACGTGAGAGGCAGCTACTTTCATGCAGGCACAGGCAAGCGCATAAGCTCTGGCAAAATGGTTGGACTTGGTGATCTTTAAGGTCTTTTCCAACCTGAGCGATTCTGTGATTCTGTGATTCTAAATGTTTAAGCTTCCTGTACATGCTAAGCAGTCTGCTTCCAAATCACAAACATGAGTTCAGTTGGCCTCTCCTTTACAAGCAGCCAGTGTTCTGAAGCCATTACTGCACTCAGTTTAACACTAAATGACAGAAGTACAGACATGTCTTTTATGGACTAACTCTATTTGGAGAGCTCTTCAGTTTCTCCCCTCCATCCATCAGCAATGAAGTCACACACTGCATCCAATTCACCCTGTGGAATGCAAAATCTACACATTCTGCTGTGCAAAGGGAAGCTCTGAGAATAAGTTTGAAAAAAACATAGAAAATGAATATAGCTTGAATTAAACCCAATAAAGAATTAAAGGATACATTCTATCCCTCCTCACATAACTGTTCTACAGGACTGCAGAGAGCTAGGATTACGCAATGAATTTGTAGTTTTCATTCCTTGTGTTTATTCAGACTTGCTCCTCTCTGGATAGGACGTATATTTTGGGAACAGAATAAATTTGAGCACATCCAGCACACTCTACTATATGATCATACTTCATACTAAGGTCTTATGCTGTGGTACAGCAGTACTACCCATGCTGCCAGCAATTCATTTACATTCCAGCCTCAAGAAATATAGTGAATTCAAGCCAACCTAAACCACTGGTGCCTTCTCTGTTCTACTTTGCCAAAACTTGGAAACATTCAGCTTCTACGCAAGGTCTTTTCTCCATGAGCCAAAACAAGTTAAAGTAACGCTATTGATTGCGCCCAGGTAGGTTTAGACTGGATGTTAGGAACAACTTCTTCATGGATAGGGTGGTCAAGCACTGGAACAGGCTGCCCAGGGAAGCAGGAGTCTCCATCCCTGGAGTTATTTAAGAGATGCCTGGATGTGACACTAAGGGACATGGGTTAGTAATAGTCCTTGGTAGGCCAGGCTGACAGCTGACTTGATATTGAAGGTCTTTTCTAACTTAAATGATGCTATGATTCTATTTTGAGTTGCTCTTGACGTTTTACCACATTTGAGGAGACCTGAGTAACTGGGTATCCTATACAATATCATCTTCAAGATACTATAATAGGAACACTCAAGTCCTACAGATGCACAGCTAGGTCTCATTTCAGTTGTTTTCATAAGTAAGAAAGCACCTTTTTTTTTTTTTCTTTTTCTTTTTTTTTCTTTTTTTTTTTTTTTTTTTTAAATCAGGCCCAGACAAAAACCTTGTTAGAACTTGTTCTCAGACCAGTTATAAAGCTGTAGCTGCAACAGCATTCCAGAGAATTACTGATTTTACTGCATATCCCTACGGTCACTTCCATTAGCACCAAAGGAAAGAGCACACTGAACAGCACTAGTCACAACTGAAGCTCACATAGGAGAGAGGAAAGAGCTAGACATGACTATACAGAACCTGCCTGCTTTAATTACTATCTGTTGAAAACATCAGTCACCCAATGTTTGAACAAGTCAATTAAATAATTAGACAAAATCCAAGCTAAAAGTATTTCCCTGTATCATAAAGGCAAGTTGTGTAGTATTATCAAAAACTCAAGGAGGAGAGGAATGGAGAAGATGCAGACTTTCTACCACCTTCCCCTTTGAAGTTACTTTCAAAAATGTATACTTTTAAAGACAACACGATATCCATACTACCTACATGAACTGATCTGAAAATAATCAGACCTATCAGGCCTGGCTACCTCCCCTTCACATTTCTCCTACACAATAAAAACTACATACAGAGAGTAAAGAACCACACTCAGATTTTACTCTGAAGAACACTTATTCAAGACATTATTTGCATGTGTTCTTGAACTCAAATCACAAGCCTGCTGTGCTATTGCCTCATTATCAGTCAAAAGCATGGTTCTGCCCTCTGCAACAGACTGTGAGCTCCTATAATCAGCTGGACCAGTAGAAAGCTATCTTTAACTGGCAGCCAGTGGTCTACTAGTGTAGTTTCCTAAAACACTAGGGTATAATGCGAAGGGGATTATAAGAGTTATAAAAGAAGTAAAAATAAACAAGTAGTGAACAAAGTGAAGATACAGAAATGCAGTTACATTGTTTCTGCTAACTACTGGCTGTAAGGCCATCTCAGCTGTGTCAGGGTAGGAAACACTTAAGTACTCCTAGGTTCCAGTCATCAACCTAGAACAGAAAAGAATCATAGAGCCACCAAGGTTGGAATATGCCTCTAAGATCATCCAGACCAACCACGCATCTATTGCCAATATTTCCCACTAAACCATGTCCCCCACTGCAACATCTAAATGCTTCTCGAATGCCTCCAGGGTTGGTGACTCCACCGCCCCCCTGGGCAGCCCATTCCAGTGCCTGACCACTCTTTCAGAGAAGTATTTCCTAACGCCCAACTTGAATATCCCTGGTGTAACCTGAGGCCATCCCCTCAAGTACTATCACTAGTTACATGGGAGAAGAGGTTGACTCCCACCTCACCACAACCTCCCTGAAGGGTAGCTGTAGAGAACAATAAGGTCATATCGAGTCTCCTCTTCTCCAGACTGAACAATCTAGTTGTCTAAGAAACCTTAGACCATTAGACTATTAGTTATGGGACTTTAAAGTATCCCCACATAAACTGCAAAGATGTCTGTATCTGGAGTCAGCATGTCAAATACAAAAGCACTAGGAACCAGAGAAAGTTTCATGTCATCATAGGTTGTGCTGCACAGTTATGAAGAATTAAAGACACCTTCACGATCTCTACAAAGCACTAGAGCTTTAGCTAGACATTACAAATATAATGAAGTTCCCCAATGATTTTCAAAAGAGAAGCGTGGGTGTTAGCTATTAAGAACATTCATAGCGAAGTCTTTCAGTCCAAATCACATTTTATGTCCTTGCATAAAAGTGGTATCAATCAAGCTTTCATTCAACAGTAACAGTTGTCTTGTAAAGCACTCTGAAGACCAAGCAAACTGAAGTCAGTATTTTATAGACACAATCACACTGGAGAAGAATAAAGACTATCCAGGAACAGCAGTCTAGCTCTTTCACCACTGTTTGTTTATTAACAGCCAGGGCCCTTCAGAACTGCTGATATCTGGAAGCACGTTCAGTTACAAGTCACGTGGTATTCCAACAAAAACCTCAACTGTATAAATGAAGCTTCTGGTAGCCAAGAAACTACATGTAACTTACAGCAACACAAGGAAAGTGAATTTATTCACTTTAAGTGAATATTTAAGTACTTAAACTCTGTTTAAGAGAAGTATCTTAGATGGATACTGTTTAAGACTACTTTCACATGGAGCTACCTATTTATGACCTACTTCTGTAACTATGTACACAAAGCAGGAAATCGAATACCTATTAAGTGAACTGTTGTGTAAATGAGCTTGACTTTAACAGACAAGCTCCATAGGTATGAGCCCATCACCCCAAGCAAGGTACAGTCCTGGCTCCTCTTAACTCACTGGCAAAGTTCCCCGGCTGCCAGAGCCAAGACTTCATTCCCTTCTGCACATGTGGTGGGGCTGAAGCAGCATTCCAACCGGGGGAAGCGCCTTGGCAGCCTCCTCCCTTCCCCTCCTCCTTGCAACAGTGATGCACAACACTGGCCTCTGGATCTAGGGTATCTTTGTTCCAACTTTACCACTATATTTTGCAATCCGGTTGTACAATTTCCTCATGTTGTAGCATATCTGCTTCTCCTAGCTTGAGTTTTGAATTAGAATTAAAGGAAAAAGATTGGCTCTTATGACAGATATGCAGAATAAGCACAGTTGAGACTGTTACTGAATACAACTACCAAAACAGAATAGATTCAACTACTCTAGAAAGCAGTATTTTTGCTTGCATGCTGCCAAGCCACAGATCCAAGAGTACACATCTACACAGCTTCACTTAGGCATACATTTCTCCTTGATTCTTTGTTATCTACAGTTTCTCCCCAAACAGGCTAAGTGTACAGGTACACACGAAAAAGAAAGTATTCTGATCCGCAACATAGATACTTACACACAAATATCTGTGTCCTGCACCAATGATGTAGAGCCCAGACTTTCACATGCCCATTCTCAGAAGGCAGACAGATCAGAGAGCAAGAAAGAAAGGCAAGCTGAATTTGACTGCTAATTCCTTTGACTCATTTGCACCATACGCTACACACATCAACCCTACAAGCAGTGGCATACGTATGCCAAGAAACACAGATATACAATACAGCTTCCTCACAAAGACCACTACTAGATTCCATACCGAAGACACAGGATACATAGAAAAAAAGACTAGCAACGCTTGGTGCAATAAACCAAGTCTTTAAGCAATAAGTGCACGTGAATTACCATATCCTAAAGAGATAGTTTCCCATTTTTGTTTGAAATTTAATACTTGAGAAAAAGTTATCAGCTTACCATAAGATTCATTTAGCCTTGAGAAGCAGCTACAGGCAAAATTTTTTTAAGGGATCCCACTGCCTTTGTTACTCCGAAATGACTCATGAATACCCACACTGACTGCTACCCTAACATATCAACTTGAGAATACGATCTCAGAATTTCTTATGAGAAAGCTTCATACATAATGTAAAACCAACCAGCATTTTAACTCTTTATATATTTTTTTAAACACTAATGGATGTCTGCCAGCAACAAGTCATTTGAATGTAGCTTAGAAACTCCCTCCTACAAACCAGTAAGCCACACTCAGAATTCAGATTACAGTTACCTAAGACTTCTTAGAGAGTTCTGCTCATTTATCTACGTCCTACAGCCACCCAACATTTATACCTTTTTCTTCTGAAAAGAGTTCAAGAGATGCTAAAGAACTAAGATGACCATCACAGTTCTGCCTGTTTAGTTTATGTCTAGACAACACTTGAAATGCACAGGGTGGAAAAAGGGAAAAAAGCCAAATATGATTCAATCTGCTTCAACTTGTGACTAATCTCCCTACTTATTCTCAGGGAAGTTGGCACTTGTTGCATCTTTAACTTGTCCTGAGTTATGAAGCAAGAGAACTTCTCTGACCTCAACAAAACCTGATGCAGCTTGCTTTTGCCCATCTTTTCCCTTTACACAAGAAACACGTTTAAGCAACACTGAAGTTTACCCTATAGTACAGGCAACTGAAGTTTAACTGCTGCTTCAAGATCAGCAGGAGATTCAATGTAAGTTCATACTAATCAGCCAGCAGACCTAAGCACAATAAAAGCCAAACACCCCCAAAAATGCCTCTGTGCATGCAGCATATAGCTCACCTTAACACACAGCCTTCTCTGCAAGGGAGTGCTAATCAAATCAACTATTCTGTCAAAATAGAAGAGCATTATTTCTGAAAAAGAGCTGGATTTTGGATGAGAAGGACCCTCTTTGTTCCACTTGAAGTTCTCAGTTTTTACTGAGAGAGTGGATCAGCTCAGTAGGAAGTTTCATCTAGCTGTTGTCAGGTTAGTTTTAGAAGCAGTTCACTGCAACCTGCAGCTTCCTTACCAGCAGTATAAAGCTTTAAAACAAAAGGCCTTGTAGCTGCTGTTTCCAACACAGAAACATGAATTAAGAGCTAAGCATAGAGGGCTGTGAATCTCCTCTTCTACAGCAACTATTTCTTGGTACAAAGCATCTCACACTGCCATTTTACAAACTGCTATTTAACCAAGTAAATGTCTCTCCTAAGAGCTCTGCATTTCTACAACTGCATTCACACTAAGTTTTTTCTCCAAGGTTTCATTCACTAATCCACAATTTTTTCCACAAGGCAGTTTTCTCTTCGGCTGTCAAGAGCATTCAGAGTAGGCAAACTTGCAAGCTACAAGACTGGTCACACCACACTTGGAATGATCACACTGTTCTTCTGAGAAATCTGAAGCAAAATATTTATACTCCATAAACTGCATACAACTTAGATGGAAAGACAAGCATTGGCCAACAGGAAACTGCCTTCTTCTCTCACAACTGATCATACCTTTGCCGCATCTGTTCCAAGTCCAAATGTCAAGGGAACACCTAGGTTTAAAGGTCAGCATTATTTTTTTTTTTAAACTAGCTTTGATCAAAGCGTCAGGTACGTTCAACATGGATTCTCCCAAACAGGCTTTCTAAAGTTTGGATACGAGCAAAATGCCAAAGGAACTTTTCACCACAGTCCAGAGATAGTGCCAGCCAGCACACTATGCTGTGGTTCAGTGAACTTTTATGTAATGGATCCTGAAGGCCATCCCTTCCCGCTATCGAGAGCGATGAAAGAAAGAGATAGAACCGTCAGCCAGAAATACAGGTTCTATTCGAGAGCCTTCACTGTAAATCGGGTGTCTTCCGGCGTGTCCAGAAGGCCAGTGGAACCATGCCCACTTTAGAGATGAGGAAGCCGAACGCCGAGGGAGCAGCGGCGGAGACGGAAGCGCAGCTGCCCCGCGGGCCACAACCAGCACTCCCCACACCCCCCTCCCACCGCCAACTCCGGGCCCAGGCGCACCGGGAGCGCCCGGTGGGGGCACGCCGCGGCTGCGGGGCGGGCGGGCGGGCGGCACGGCGGGCAGGGGGCGCGCGTGCGGCGGCCCCGCGATCCTTCCCGCCCCCCCGGATCCCCCCCCGCCGCGCTCAGCGCCCGCCCCCCGCCGGGCCCGCCCGCCCCGAGGCCCAGGGGGCCCCGCTCCCGCGGCGGCCCGCGCTCACCATGTAGAGGGTGAAGGGGAAGCCGAGCAGGAAGAGCCACAGGTAGAGGTGTAGTGCGTTGACCCCGGCGCCCTGGTGCGGGTCCTGGTACCAGCCGCCGCTCAGCGCCGCCCACACGCCCTGGCGCAGGATCTGCAGCACCTGGGAGCCCATGGCGGCCCCACTCCGCCGAGCCGGCCCCGCTCTATCCGCCCTGGGAGCCCGGGCAGAGCCGCGCACCGCCCGCGCTCCGCGACAGCCCGCACGGCCGCAACCGCAACCGTCGCCGCCGCCGCCTCCCCAGCAACGCCGCCGCCATCTTATGTCCGGGCCCCGGGCCGGCCGCCCGCCCCCGCGCCGCCGATAGACCGGCAGCCCTTGCGGCAGGGGACGCCTACCCCGCTCCCTGTCGCCGGGGAGGGACAACGCTGCGGGGGCGGGGGCAGCCAATACTGCGCCTGCGCGCGGCGGGCCCGCTGTCTTCATCCTCACCGGGGTGGCCGCAGCGCCTCCTGACGGCGTGGAGGAGGGCGACGCTACGGCCGTTACCGCTGCGCGTCTTCGGGGCCTGAACCCCAACCGCAGGGCCCCGCTGCTGGCGGCGACTTCCCTGGGCTCTCCGGACGTAACAGAACCCGGGATTCCTCTCTGGTTTGGCCTCAGGGCGGCTTGTAAGGCTTCTGCGTTGTCAGCTTAGGACTCCATCCATTTTCTAGAGCTACAGCCACTCAGGGCTTTTCTTCTCCTCAACCAGTGGCACCAGAGCCCGGTGATACCATGGAGTGATTGGAAAAGGCCTTCAGGATCACCACATCCCATGGTGAACACTTGAGTGGTCTAAAATTGAAGCACACCGTGCTTGAAGTCCTTCCATTTGCTGTCAAGACCCAGTTTCACCAAAAACCCCCACTGCCTGTCACCATTCTGTTCCCAACACATTTAAAGAAAACACAATTGCTTGGATTTCTCTCCAGCTGTTGCCAAGGAAAATGGCAACTCAGCTTCCAGATGACTCTTTTTATGGTAGGCCGCTGGTGACCATCATGTCCTGGGTTTTGAAGCTTTTCCTTTAAGTATGTTCCCCAAAGCCATGCACCAGATAGAAAGAAACAGATGAGGGAAAGACTTCTGAGGGCAATGCCAAGCAGGGAAGGGGGGACGTCTACTCATCCATAGGGACTGAGGACATAATGCTGAAGATCCTTCATTAAATTTCCTAATTCCAGCCATATCTGGGTGAAAAGTAGCTTTGAAGGCATGCTAAGATACTGTCTCTGCTGCAGCAGAAGGATCCCACCCAGGTTTGTCCTGACCCCCATTTCCTCTTCCACTCAACAGGTTCAAGACTGCAAGCTTACAACCTTCTAGGCCACTGCTAAGGAAGAACTGCAGCGCACAACACCCAAACAACCAGTCATGACTCATGATGAGCATGCGCTTGGGCCTGTGTTTTCAAGAGACTGTGCTACTGGCACAGTCTCCCCACTGTTTTCCTCCCAGCAGTTAGGTAGCCAATAGCAGCATCTGGCTATTCTTGGAAAACCAGAAGATAGAAGAGACTGACTCAAAACAGATGTAGATCATCTATTTTTTTGTTTGTTTCCCCAGCAGGAAAGTAAGAAGGAGTGGATGCAAAACCCCAACCATGATAGCTCTCTTCCCAGTATAAACAAACAAAATTTTAACCTTATTGTTTCAAGGAGCGCGTTTTTGAATACATGGCTGCTCATATTGAAAAGGAACTTTTTAAAAATTATGTCAGACAGTGTTGATGTAGGGGCAGAAAGAAGGATGTGTGAGGGGAGGGGGAAAAAAACAACAAAAACAAACCCAGGAAACAGAAAAGCTAAGCGGAGATTTTTCATGGGTGAGGAGGGAACATTCCCTCTGTTGGGATAAAGCCAAGCATGACAAGCATCACCACTTACTGTAGGCTCAGAAGAAAAAAGAAGAAAAATCAATCGAACAAAAATAACCTCACAAACTGTGAAGCCTATGCTTCACTCCATCGTTTGCCAAAACACCTTTTAGAATTACAAACACAGCTGTTAAGAGATGAAGTTCTTAGGATGTGTTATCCATAAATACACTGTGATAATGTAACCATCAGGATTATGAAGCGTTAGTTCTTCCAGCAGCTGTTTCATTAATGTTACATAAAAACTGTTCACCTTCTCCACAAAAAGGAGGAAAGAAGGATAGCATTCATTAATAATGTGTCTGAAGGCTGCACTGAACGCAGTAAAAACATTTATGCTTCTGTTTAGGGGCCATTGATTGAATCTGGAGAGATTAGCCTTAGCCTTACAGTAATGATTCATGTTAAACAGAATCCCTATGTGACAGGCTGGAATTCCCTAGCCCTGCTCCTACAGTATTACTGGCTCAACCCTGATGCACAGCAGCATAACCTAGTTCAGCACAGATAGCCCTGCTCGAGAGAACTTGATCCTGGGAATATTTAGACTGAGTCAAGTAAAATAAGCAGCAGAATCTGATGTGCGTGAGAGGACAATGAAATCCCATTGTTCAGCTGCTTAAACGCAGGCAGGCTGAAAGGCTGATTAGGACATAAGATAGGAAATAATATTATTGGAATCCAACCATGCTTGAAGGTAAAACTGATAATGTACTTAGTTGTAGGCATCATTAATAAAGTAAGGAAAAAGATCATTATTAGCTTTTCAAGGAAACAAACAAAGCCTATCAAAAACAGCATAGGAAAAGTGCAGAGAAACAGCGTATCTGAATAGAAAGCAGCAGGAGTACTCTCAGACTACGTATTGAGCTTCTGCAATCCAACAAATAACTGGCTTATCTTCCGTGCTCTGCTTTAGCCTTATAGTACTTCTTTAGGATGAATGTTATTCCCTGCTCAGGAAAAAAAATGTGCTGTAGGAAAATTAGAGCTTGATACTGGTGAAGAGTGAACAATTTTTAGATGAAATATTTAAGAGGAGGCACTAAGTCATATGGTTTGAGTACAACCTATTTTTCTCCAGAATTTCTCTTACAAATTATTATGCCAAGACTGAGGAGTCATTTTGCTGCATAAGCCAGCACTATGCAGGAATAAACCAGCTCAAAACTGCAATTGTTATTTTGGCCAGACAATACTCTTAATTTCCTCACATTCTCAGTACACAGTCAAGCATCCTTACAACTGCAGGCTATTGTGAAGACTTCTGTAGTACATTAGCATTACTGGTTCTCTTTGCAGATCCCATCTACTACAGATATGGCTGTTCGGACTTGGCCAAGGAAGAACTATCTTTTAATCATAACCAGAAACACTTTTCTTTACTTCATGTCACACTCCAGTGGGTTGAAAGGGCATTTGCAAAATGAGGGCAATGCTACATGCGGTGCGTGATAAAAATGGAGGCTATATAAAATACTCAGATGAGATTATCACAATTTCTTGACTGACTTTATAAGCACACTTGTTTTTTTTTTTAAATGCATGGTATTACAAGAATAAGAAGTTAATCAAAACTAACAAACAAATCACCGAAACCTGTCACGGAACTGCTTCAACATGCTGGCACTGCTAAAAAAGAAATACTGCAGCATGTTTTGGACCACTGTTTCTACCTTAGCCTTGGTATCTCTCATCTTTGCATTTGAGGAAATTAAGCTTTACACTTTTTCCTCCAGGCGCCTTTTGTGGAATACCCAAAATTGTCATTTTAAAATTAGTTAAAGCAAACTCCTTTATGACAATACAGAGTAGCTAATTAGGACAAGAGGTCAAACAGAAAGTTTAAAAAAAATATTTTACCTAAATTGTGTGGAATTCATTGTCTGTGAGCAAGCATATGATTGGCATTCCCTTGTTATTTTCATTGCAGTAATCATCACGGTTTGATACCAAACTGTAAGTAGCTCATAAAACAATCAGCAGAAAATAAGCAAAACACTAATTTACTACTTTACAATTAGGAGAGTTAGTACTTCTAGTCTCCATGCTGGATACAATGTTTGTTTTCAGATGAAGATTGACAAACTAGGCCTTTGTGGCTCATTACCAACTTTTATTTACTTGTCCCTATTGATTCCTTGTCTCAGGATCTATAGCTAGACAGCAGCATTACTACCCTAACTTGGATCCTGCTGACACACATTTCTTAATACTGTTTGGACACAGTGTCCAAAGCTACAGCTCTGACAATTTTATTTTATTTTTTGAAAGACAGAAGTCAATTTCCCATGCGGTTTATTAGCATAAGTAGTGATAAATGTGTTTTATTCTCCCATTACCTCATATGAGAATTAAGAAATAGGCTTATTTACAAGGGTGATAGCAAGCAGAAGTTAATTTTACAATACTATTTGTTAGCTTAGTTTCACTGTGAGATAGATTAAAAAAAAAAACAACCTGTCAGGAGGCTTTTCTAGGCTTGTTTTTAATTGAAGTAGAATGGTTTCCAGCAATACAAGACTCCCCTGAATGTGTTGCCATCACCTTAGCATCTGGTTGCAGCTTATCTGCTCTTCTTACAGCTTTTAAGCAACCATCTAAGTAAGAGTCAGATCCTTTCACAGACTCTACTCCCTTCTCGGCAGCTCTGTTCCCTGGTTCTCCAAAACCTTCCGTGAGAAGTCACACCAGATACAATCTTACTCATAGGAGTATCACACTGATATTCGGCCCTGTACATTACCCCTGCTCCCACCTGGAATACAGCCCCTGTAGAGACAGTAGGGAAAGCACACACATTCTCCAGCATTTCTGCACAGATCAGGCAGAGATTTAACAGCAGAAAGGTTACATGCCAGGAGACCTCCTCCCCCTGCTGCGCTGATATGTTATTAGTCACACCACACAGCGCGGCCCCAAGTGTGCACCAGGATACAGCCTACACCCACCTTTATCACAACCATGGCACATTGTGCTCTCCCAGCTCCTGCTCTCCCTCATGGAGACAGACTGCCCCAGCAGCCCTGGAAACAGACCAGCGCTTCTCCCTTAAGGTAGAAGAACACTCTTCTTGCCCTCAAATACCTAGAAGCAGCATGGGGGTTAGGGGGAAGTGTTTCATTCCGTTCCCCCACTCAAATATGTCTAAGACTAATAGATCTCTGTAGTATTTCACAGTGCTGCTCAGGGAGAGATCAATGCTGCAAGCAAAGGATTCTAATTACTGATCTGCAAACAGCTGAACCATGAAGCTCTCAGTACCATTAACCCCTGCTCTTGCAGTTTCTCTCAGCTGTGGGCTGCATTTTTTGAGTGCTAAGCTCTTTTTGTACCCTCTCTGAGCCTTGTGGTTTTCTCAAGACAAAATACACAGACCAAAGTGAGATTCTTCCCATAGAAGAGCACTTATATCAGTTTGTTATTATCAAGGAGTGCTTAAAGGGGAAAAAATGTTTGAAATGGATCCACATGGACAAAGAAGTCCCATGAGAGCTTAGGAAAACATTATTCTCACTAACTTGATGATAGCACCCTTCTGGCCACTAGAACAACAATATCTTCACCTCGCCTCCTTTACTCTTTGTTGTCTAGAAATTGCCTCTCCCAGCTGCACATTTCCAGCAGGTAGGTGGGCTCCAGTTTCACTATCCTAACCTCTTCCAGCTGCTTCAGCATGGCTGAAAAACCGATTGGAATGGCTTAATGCTCCCATTGCTAGAGAAAGAATGCAGTTTTCAGATGAAATTTCATCCCAAGGATGATTCTGGTCCTGTTTCTTGAAAGAAAATTGTAGCAGCATCCACTTTCGCATCACAGGGCCTAATTCCGTGAACACGTCCATGCAGAAATCATACACAGAAGTGTCATTGGTATCCCAGTGACCGCAAGGTCTCTGTGAACAAAGAGACATTTGCTAGCATTACTGGTACAAGAATTGCCTAAAACCACCATGGAGATGAAACATAATAAACAAGGCTAAAATTAGAATATCCAAACACTGCACTGACAGTATTTTAGCAGCATTTATACCACATTCTTTAAAGTACAGCACAGCGGTGCCTCACTGTAAGAAATTTCTACCAAACAATGATTCATGATGCCACTGGGATAAAATCCTAATTAGGATCTTTGTTCACGGTTAAAACTCTCTGTCTGAAGTATAAAGCTCCCATAGCATGAGTACTAGTCTGTCCATGACCATCTTCTACAGTTGAAGGGTTTCCTCTCTCACACAGCTGTTTTTAACCTTTAGAACTGGCGAGTCCCAGACTAGGAGAGGGTTTCAGTTTCAACTACATTGTCAGAAAGGAAAAACTTAAATATTAAATGCATACTGATTTCAGAGTAATGAAATGAGGCCAAAATTAGGACTCCCGAAGAAGCAATGTGGGCAAAGTTTGGAGAAGAGTCACAAACTGGCTGTTTTATCAGTAGGCACATAACTTTGTATTATCCACAGAATATATTATGTCTTGCACAGCTAAACAGGCCAAAAATACATAGGCACAGAACACACGGTAGGGAGATTATAGCAGTGAGCTGTTCAGGAAGCCATGGAAGTGTCAGTGTGGTAAGGCCTGTGGAGAAGCTGAGAGCATGTTAATCTGCAGAATAACTAGTGACATTGCAAGGTGAAAATGTTGTAGGGGATATAAGTCACAGTTTCTTTTGACTGGATTTCGCATACGCACTAGGGCCTGCTGCGGCAGGCTAGTTCAGAGGCCCTGAAGCCTCATCAGTCTCTCTAAATCTCCCTTGGATTTCATCTTCGTTCTGAATAAACAGAACACTAACTTCACATTTCTGTCTGATTTCAACGCCTTTCCTAGCTCTGTATGTAAGACTCCTCAGTGAATACAGCCTTGTCTGAAGTGGAATATGGCAGTGACTGTGTGCTTTAGTAGGAGGTGTGAAGAATAATTTTGACATTCAAGACTATTGGAAACAGTATGTAATTCATTGCCTCGAGGTGGAATGTAGCCATAGTTAACAACTTAAATCTGAGAAAAGAACTACAGAATTTCAGTCTTCAATCCCTTTTGGAAGGTAGCATTGCTGGTCACATACTGCTTCAGCTCCAACGTAGGTCGGCCTCGGAAGAAGCAGTGCCATATTTTTAACAACCAAGTTTAAATTCCCAGATATGTCTTATGATTTATACTGGCAAGAAATCTCAGCTGCATCACAAGATTGGCTCTTTCCCATATTCTTTTTGTTCTCTGGAGGACACCCAGATAACTGTTGAGCAAGTCAGACCTGCTTAGTGTAGAAGATCCGATGAAATCATACCAAGGTGTTCTGACTATTTTTGCATTTGCTTGAATTGGCAATGCCTGAAGGTACAGTTGACAGATTTCAGAATGTGAAAATGATTAATCCAGGGGAAGTGCTCTGCAACACCACCACTTAATGGCAGATCTAACCAACCTGGATTCCAGCAACTCTTCAAAGAACATTTTAAAAAGAAAACCCACGTGGACTACTCGGTGAGTAACATTCCATGAATCACTGAAGCACAGACTCTGGCTGTCCCTGATTTTCATTCCTTTCTCCCTAGGCCACAATTTTTCGAAGCATTAGTTTAAGGAAGGCATCCTGCAGCCACACCACTGCACAAACCAAATGAATTCATGCATAGATACAGCAAAGCGAGGCAAGCCTGAAGGAGGTGTGATGAGAGCTTTATTAGAGAGGACATATGGTTTTTAAAGAAAAAGTCTTCAGCAGCCAGCTGGAGGTTGCATAATTATTCATCAGGAAAACAACAGCAACTACAAAGATCTTCTTCCCTTGATGGCCTAAAAGATTCCTTGCAGTCATTCAATGGACAGCTGGTTTTAACCTACCCTCTGTAAACAGCTTTTCATAGTAAAAAGAGGTAGAAGAAAGCTCTTAGTGTCAAAGAAAACCACCGTTATACAGAAACATACACACTACCTGACTTCTCCCCGCACTCCCTACTTTCAGCTAGCCCTTGGCTACAACTCAGTAAGATGGACCCTGTGAATGGGGAGCACACCCATGCACATATACAGACCTGGCGTGCTCATGCACATGTATAGACACACCCCAGGTTCTGAAACAGCACCATTTTTCATGCAAATATTTTTTCAACTGCATTAGTTGATAGTCTTCAGCCTGTTTTTAAAAATCAAGCTGTATTTCACTTCTTACATTTATTCCTTTGTTCTTGAGGCTGCCATTGGCATCCTTTGCGCTCATTCATGCAGGTAAGGCTTGATGATCATTATTAACAGTAGTGACACAGCAGCACCATAGCAAGTGGTTATACACAGCCAAGAAAAGTGGACTTAAAAACAAATTTGCATGATTCAGCTCAGTGTTACCTGTTAAGGCATACTGACTGCTGTATTTATTGGTTATGGCCTTTTCATCTGTGAATGAAAGCAGTTTGAAAAGCTGCTCTCCTTAGTTCCCTTACACAGGTGTTAACACTGCTGGAAATCAATGGACTGATTTACTCGGGTTGACCAAGTAAATCACTGACAAAAACAGCACCCAGATCTACTAGGTCCCAATCCATTAAACAGAATGAGTATTTGTACAAACCGCACTTCTGTAGAGTCAGTACTACACAAGTGAGTTTTTTCCTTCACAGACAAGTCAGTGGGATGAAGCAGGCTATTCATTCCTCCTCTGCATTTGTTTGTCATACAAGATTGTTCCCAGCTTCGTATCAAGAGCAGAGACTAAATAGAGCAGTAGCAGTAGAGTTTACAGATGAGAGAAATGCAGGCAGGTTCATTCCAAGTCTCAGCCAGCCAACAGGTTTTCCTATAAACACTGCTTCTTAATCCAACCCTTCCGTGGAAAAACCTCACAAGAGACAGTGAGAGAGTGAATCTAAGAGGGAACAACACTTGGCAGAGTTTCTTCCTGACCACTTGCACAGGAATGAGGGATGCCCATCATGGATCAGCCTGTAAACCCCTCATGTCAGATTCTTGGGGATTATAAGGCATCCAGAGGGATCTGTGTTTCCCGAGGCCACTTGCACAGACTCCTCATACAGCTGCTAGGCTCTTGGCTCCAGGTTTAGCTCCAGAGCATTGTCCACATTAGAAGCATTGGCCTATTTATTCCCTTGGTGCATTCTTTATCAGTCCTCGGCATGGAAAGAGATGTTCAGCCCCAGGAAAATCTTGGATGGGTTTAACAATGAAAACAAATAGGGAGAAAACAGTTAAAGAACAAAGAAATTAGACAGAGGTATGCGATGCTGATGCAGTTACTTTCATATTTCTGACCACATCTGCCTGGGAAACAAATAACCTTTTTCTGCTCATAGGTCTTCCTAGAATAGTGATGACTGCAAAATGGCCTGGAAACACTTCTCTGGAGATAAACAATGGAAATGATCTAACATTAAAAATAACCCTAAAGTAAAAAAAAAAAAAAAAAAAAAAAAAAAAAAAAAAAAATCAGAAACGACTTTGAAACAAAGGAAGGGTGGAGTAGCAACCCCTTTGCGGATAGATTCATATTCTGTTCATTCTGCTTCTGGAGCCCAGGGATGCCAGGTAAGGTTGCATCAGAAATCCGTAAGCTACATGCCCGCATCTGTTAAAAAAATGTCCTGAACTTGACAGGAATTAGTGAACCTTATTGCAAAACTCTGAAGCAGTTAAAATCAGATTGAGTGATTTATCTTTTCACCATTGTTTCAGCATGTGACATGACATGAAAAGAGGTTTTGTTGCAAACAGTACTTGAATCAAAAAAAGCTATTTTGCTGCAGAAAATGTACTTCCAAGATTTAATTCAATACTGAGTGTTACACGAATCATATGAAAAACAGTCTTGCTGTGGTAACAGCACAATTAAACACAGGTGGCCAAAATATTTTGTCTCTTGGACTGAATTTTGAATTTCTGGTATATGCTGCTTCTTCACAGTTTTGTTAGTATCAATGCAACTACATTCTTGCTTGTAAATCTTTAAATGACATATAATGGAAAAGAAACAGAACTTTCCAAATTAAAAAATAAAAATAAATAATAGTTTAAGTCAAAGATTCGGGCATAATTTTGCAAGCTATGAATTGAAATGCATCTTTATTCATAACTATTATTCCTACTGACATCAGGAAATCAGAAACAAGTTAGATTTGGGGGATATGAGTCTTACAAGTGAAAATCTCAGAGTTCACAGTCATCCAGCTTTTCACTGCCCTCCCTTCTGCCTTGCACCAGGCAACAGATCTAAACAACACATACTTTCTCAAAAAGACTTCTGTGCAACTAGCAGACCTGCTAGGAGCTTCTGTCAGATGCTGTGCCTAATAGTTAATTGCATCTCTTGTTTCTGTTAAACCCATCATCTCATAAACTTGGAGACAAGTGCTTAATGTTGTCAGATCTGCTCATGAGCACAACAGATAGATTGCAAGGGACTGAGCTTAATGGAGTGATGGAAGAACATCAGCTTCAGGCTAGAAGCGTTTAGTAGGAGAGGGACTGATATCTCTGGAATATCCATCAAATTTGGTTAGCTAGATTGACTCTCAAGGAAATTACGTAGGAGGTGGCTTCACAGGCAGCGTGTGTGGCCTTGCGTAGTCTAGAGGGAAAAGAGATTGCATTATCAAGAGCTTATCCTTTGTAATAAAGCCTCACTTCTCCTTCCCGCTGATTAGACACCAACTGGCATTCTTGTTGTGATCATTCTTTCTAACGTTCTGTCCAAAATAACGATAAAACTGTGCTGAGAGTCATTCAGACCATGAGAAGCAGCCTCAGTATCTAATGGGAGGCTATAAGGAGGAGACTCTTCAATAAGAACTGTTGTAACAGGACAAGGGGAAATGGTTACAAACTAAAAGAAGGGAGATCTAGATTGGATATAAGAAAAAAAGTTTTAATACTGTAAGGGTGGTGAAGCCCTGGCACAGGTTGCCCAGAGAGGTGTTGAATGCCTCATCCCTAGAGAGGCTCAAGGTCAGGATAGATGGGCTCTGAACACCCTGATCATGCTGTAGGTGTCCTTGTTCATCGCAGGGGAGTTGGGCTAGATAACCTCTAAGGGTCCCTTCCAACATAAACAATTTTATGATTCCCTGAGCCTACCAAGGAGGAACCATGTGCTGAGGTAAGCCTATGGACCCAGTTCTTCCAAGCTTCCTATGGTCCTTGATGAGGTTGGGCTCAGTCATATTGCTAGTAACACAAAGCAAGCGAAGAGGCTTTTTTATGCTGCTGTGGGCACCCATAACCTCGTGCAGCAATAAGACAGACCAATACAAGAGGAAAGGCATTACAACAGTGGTGTAATGACAGAAGGACCAGCACAATAGAAAGGTGCTATGAAAAAAGGGAAGAAGATCGCTCACCCATTTCAGAACATTCCAGGTTCAAAGGGAAAAACTTAACCAAGAAATGATCTCCAACCAGAGATCCTTCCCAATGGAGGTCAGCCCTTCAATGAGGTCTAAGAGAGGTGCAGCCAGGCTCCACCCCTTCCAGTCACACAGCTGAATTGCCTTCACCTGTGCTCCCAGAGCTGACCAGGTCCTTTCCCCAGGTGCTCCATCAGTGGTTCAGGCCATGACTCAGCAGTTACCATACACCTCATATCTCACATATGCCCTTCTATATGCTGCGCTATGCCCCAGTGTGCCCCACCATTGCCGGACATATGCAGGGCCCAGCAACCTCTCCTCAACGGGTGAGATTTGGGCTGGGTGAGGAGCTCTGCCTGCTGTGACTCACGCTGCCTCATTCCTCCAGGGTTGCGCAAGTTGCTTATTTTTTCCAGAGTAAGGTTTTCTTCCACATTCTTTCTGAGATTTTGTTTCCCTTCAGTAAAAGTGCCCGCCTTTGTGACAATTTCACCCAAAGCGCGCAGGAAATTAAATAATGCAACTGGCCGAGTATCAAGGACCCATTTTCTCAAGGGGAACAGGAAAAGGTGATAATGGGTCGAGGAACTGGAAAACAAATACGTCCTAAGTAGCTTGCAATTGTTTCATGTGAGCGAATAAAAACAATGAGCTTTGAGCCCTGAGGAAGCAGCGTGTGGCTCCAGCAGGACCAAAATAGCTCGGGAGAGAATTTCTTCATTGTTGCCGCAGAAGAGAAAAATAAACCCCGTTTAACAGGCGGCAGCGGACGAAACAGTTGCGACGCCGACGCGCAGCCCGCGAGGGCTGGTCGGGACGGAGGGACGCAGCCCCCGCCGGGGCCGCAGCGCCAGGCCCGACGCGGCGGGGCAGCACCAGCGCCAACGCGGCACTGCAGCGCCCCCCGGCGGCACTGCGTGGCTCCGGCTGCCGGCCCGGGTCCAAGCGAGCGCGACCTTCCCGTGGCACGTCCCAGCCAGACCTGCCGCCTCGCACATCCTCCTCCCCTTCAGCAGCGGAACTTGTAAACCTTTCCTTTCATTATCCTCCTAAGAAAATTTTGGCACTCTATCAGCAATTCAAGGATGGACATCTTCTGCTAGGAATAACTAGACAAAACAATTCATATGCTAAAATTCAGTAGAAGGGAATCATATTTCTTACTGCTTTTACTCTGAATTCTTTGCTGGTCATGAAGAAGCTACCCTGTACTAGAAAGGATAACCATCTGAAAATAGGAAAATAAACTTTTGTAGCTATCAAAATATTCTCACTCTAGCATATTTTAGATATGCAGTAAACATGAGAGAAAACAACTTTTTACAAGGGTAGATAGTGACAGGGCAAGGGGGAATGCTTTTAAACTAAAGGAGGCGAGATTTAGATTAGAAGCTAGGGAAATGTTTTTTACTGATAGAGTGATGAGGTGCTGGAACAGGTTGTGCAGAGGTTGTGGGTGCCCTGTTCCTGGAGGTGTTTAAAGCCAGGATGGATGGGGCCCTGGGCAATCTGATCTAGTACTTGATCTAGCAGCTGGCAAACCTGCCTGTAGCAGGTGGGTTGGAACGTGATAATCTTTGAGATCCCTTCCAACTCAAGCCATTGTTTGATTCTATGAAAATATTAAGAATTAAGAGCATGCTTTGTTTTCCCTAAAGCTTATTAGGAAAGGGTGGTTTCAGTTTAGAGTTTTAATCCCATCAGGTAATTGCCTTCAATCCCAGGTAGGTACCTGCCTGAATTAGAAGCTTTAGTCTGACAAGAGTAGATGCTGCTGTGGAATAGAATCTTTGCTGGTCTGAATTTGATGTGCATGCTTGTATGGTAACTGTTCAGTCACGGCCTGAGCCACTGATGGAGCCCCTGGGGAAAGGACCTGGTCAGCTCTGGGAGCACAGGTGAAGGCAATTCAGCTCTGTGACCGGAAGGGGTGGAGCCTGGCTGCACCTCTCTTAGACCTCATTGAAGGGCTGACCCCCACTGGGGGGAGGATTTCTTCCTGGAGATCTCTCCTTGGTGAAGTTTTCTGCTGTGAACCTGGAATGTTCTGATATGGGTGAGCAATCTTCTTCCCTTTTTTTATAGCACCTTTCTATTGTGCTGGTCCTTCTGTAATCACACCTCTGTTGTAATGCCTTTCCTCTTGTATTGGTCTGTCTAATTGCTTCAATGCTTAATGAGCATTAAGGCTTCTTAGTGACAAAATTCCAGATGCAGTGGATCAGGAAAACATGCTTGAGGAATATGCATGTACAGAAAGTCTGTCATTCATATATCAATTAACCTTACTCTTACAGCTCCTTTAATTCAGAGGGAACGTATCACACCATGAGAAAGAAGGAGTGTATCCTTCCGGAGTTAATAAAAACTACTTAGATGCTAAGTAGAGTCAATGGCATTCGGCAGTCTGTATAGGATAACTCCAAGAATCATACTTCTCTCATGTTCTATGAAAGCTTCAACCTGTATAGGGTTGCACAGTTCCTTTGCAGTGGGGAGAAACAGAGCTCATCAATTAGCAGAAGAGGAAAAATGTAAACAAAGTTAATGAATTCTGGAATGAGAAGGCACATGTGTTAAGACAGTTGCAGCAGCGTAACATGAAATTCATGTTCAGTGTCTCTGGCTCTCCATGGATTTGGAGAATCCAAAAATGTGATCTACGTGTCTTTCTACCCACACTTGCTGAAAGATCGAAACGGAATTGGGTCCGTCTCCATTTAAGTACAAGGAAATCCCCTTTCAGTTGCCTTATGAAGTATTAAATGTATTCAGAATAGCATTTGAGTTTAGTCATTACAGTAGATGCACTGTAGAAAGAAGATTTTCTAGTCAAAACTGATACTTTATTTTGTCAAAGAAGCTGCTCTAAATAATTCTGTGAAGAACTTAAGCTGTGATTGCAAATAAAAGGAGGCAGCAGGCAAATGCTGCCTATTCCCTCAAGACAATGTGAATAAAAACAATTACTATGGCCCTGACCTATTTGATCTTATTTTAAAATGAGGATTATTCTGAGTAGTAAGTTAACTTACTGAATGCATATTAGAGAAAAAAGACACTAGCCTCAGAAAGGAGGATTATTTTACTCCAAATGAAAAGGCTATCTAATTTGTCAACTTCATAATGATAGGTTTAGCTCAGTTATGGTTTGGGTATGAAGTTACAAATTGGATATGAATGCTGGTATCGGTAATGGATGCTGTTACGTCTTTGTATGTCATATTTCTAATGCACCATTAGAGTTAGGAATAAGGTTTCTATCTGTCTCCAGCGGTCTGAGTTCACATGCAGGATTCTTCATTTTTGTGTTGTGTTTCTGAAGTTATTTAAGGACGGCTTCAGCAACCTGAAAACTGACTCAAAGAAAGTGCTTGACAAACCCAGAACCTGAACAAAGCCAGGAACTAGCTCTTGGTTTTGATTTGTTTTTGGTTTTTTGTTCCAAACGAAAACTCACGGTCCCAACAAAGAAAGACTCGGTCATTCCTTGGGCAAGAGGCCTCTAGGGGAAGTCACGGAGCCACAGGCAGTGCTGGCAGCGTGGCAGGAAGCTGAACACTCTGAGGGAGTGCTGGACCATACACTGGTAGTGCCACTGAAATGTGCTGTGCTGTTTCATTCTTCACATGCAGCATAAAAAGGAAGATTGAGGCCACCAGTCATTGTAAAGATTTCAGTGCTCTTTCGTGAAAGGTTTGTTCTAGTGTCTTTGCTTGAGCAGTAATGGGAGCATTTGCTTTTCAATAACTTCTCTCAGATGCTCTATTTAAACTGCTTATATTACTGTTCCACACATTTTCAAAAATGTGGCGTGACGTTACCTGTGGAACAGTGCTGCTGTTCCTCTGCAGGACTGCCAACGCACCAATGCCCAATAAAATACGAGGGGCTATACAAGCGGTTTAGAATGCAATAAAATATATAGCATGTAAATTGAAGTCATCACTAAACCAAAATTGGACATAATTTGTCTTAGCTGTGTATCTTCCAGTGCAGTTAGAAAGCTCATTTGAAACTTTATCTGATTTTTTTTCTTACATGAATATTGATAAATGTATCAGTGCTGCATAGCACATGTGAAATCATACTGTGACCTGAGAGTTCAAAAGATGAATCTTTAAGAAACTCACATTTTAGACCAGTATTTCCACTGTGCAGCGTTTTCAGTCTTGTTTTATTTTCCAGGTCAACTGTTCCATGAAGATATAGCCATCTGGGAGATTAGCATATATATTTTATGAAGCAGAGTGGAGCTCCCTCTTGTACTGACTCAGATGCTGAAGTCCCAGATTCACAGCCTCGTTCCTAGCCAGCACGGCACAGCTTGTACAGCTTCTGTTGCCAGTGGCTTACCTCTCCCCTGCATGAAGAGCGAACCTACACTAAAGTGATGCTGGTATAGCAGTACTTTTCTAAAGTGAGGAAAAATCACAGTCCAGTTTCACAGCCACGCAGTGAGGCAATTTATAATGATAGACGAATCAATTCGTCAGTGAAGCTGACATTATTTGAGGAGACATTATCAGTCACTGATCAAATAACTGTCTACTGGCATTAGACACGTCTCCAGATTGCTTTATATGGCTCTATCTGTGGTTATAACCATGGAACACAGTTGACATACATCCTAGGAAATGTATACAAGCCAAATGAGAGCATTAGTGCCAGGGTAATTTAAGATGCAATATGAATTACCATGGAATGCATGGGGAGTGAGCTACGCCAAGGAGACACACCAAGGAGCATCTCCTTAATCTTTTATGTCTTCTAAGCGTGCTGGCAGAGATGTGTTTTCATCAAAGCTATTGTTGGAACAACAGTAGTGACTTTCTAGTACTATGTAGTAGATACTGGTACTATTTCTTCCTTCTGGACCTTTTTTCTTCTGTAGCATTTTGATTTTTTTGCCTATACAGAGCGCACAGACAAGCAGCCTGGAGCGCCAAGGTTTTGGTAACCAATGTATGTTTATAACTATGGATTGGAACATTAGAAAGATGATGTTATGGTCCAGTTAAGAGAGGGAAAGTTGTCAGTGGAAAGCGAAAGCACTACTTTAATAGTCTACACAACTGATCCACAGAAGATAGGACAAATGCTGAGATGGTTGCTCTAAATGTATATGAACAATGGAATGCAATCAGCAGGGCACAGAGTTCTTGAAGCTAAGGCTATAGGGGTACATTGGCCTCTCTTTTCTCCTCTAATAATTTTTGTTTTCTAACAGAAGCAAAACTAAGCCTGCATTAAAGCCCTTGGTCCTAAATTTTCATTATGAATGCATTCTGAACTATGTGCAGATTATCATCTATTTTACAGATTAGTCTCCTTTTTAAACGCATTGCAATGAAATCTGTTGCCAAACATTCAGAATCACTGAATGGGGATTCAGATACAGACTTCAAGATTTGAATCTACAGTCTAATTCTCATTGTTCAGGCTTGCTGAATAATAATGGGAACATATAGAGTCTTCTTAGAAAACACATAAGAAACAAACAAACAACAAAACCCTCCATTGTAGCACGTACGCTCTTCATCAGACAATCATGCACTATTCCAAAACTTTCTGTGTCTCACGAGTGCTAAAATATCATTCACAGACTGACTATGCTATTTAATGTTACCTTCTTCTGACTTTTGCCTGTTACTGACGTATTAGTTTAACATTAACTGACTCTTGTGATTAATAGATGAACTGCCTTTCTGGTCTGCCCAAATCTTTACATGCAGAAACTGCTTTCTGAGATGGCTCGTGAATGATATCAAGAGAAATCTTTGAGAACAGTAGAAACATGTGAGGGCTCTTGCAGAGTATTTCCCTGGTCACTCTCCCAGTTCTAGAAACTTGTTACTCTGGGTTTCCTGCACAAGTGAGACTATCCCTGTAGAAATACATTGTGGAGGAAGAAAAAGTTTCAGGAAAAAAAAAGCAAAAAGCAAGATCTATTTTACGAGATAGATTGGCTGTGTGTCACAATACCAAGGCACTCCACACGAGGGCAGGGCTCTGTCTCATTAGGTTGCTGCAGCAGACAATCTGAGCATGCATAAAGTCAATTTACTTACTTATTCACCATCAGCGGTGTAACTCTGCTTTATAAAGGTTTCGGTGTTCTATAGTAGTAATCTAAACATGCTTCAATCAGCTAAAAGATGGGAGGCCTTTATTTGGTTGTATCTCATTAAATTTTTTTATAGGTTAGTTTTTATAGCATGACATTCACTTTGGACTCTATTTCCCCATTGTATGGTTTAAAGAAGCCATTATTTTCTGTTAATATAACTGGACAGAAAGGTACTGGATGCAACGGAGGGTGTTTTAAATAAGGACATTAACACCACTCCTTCAGATTTCTCCTCAATCATCTATTATTTGAACTCCAAAGGTTACAGATACAGCTATTTGTTAACCCAACCAGCTTCACAATGGAGGCAAGCTAACCTGACTGCGGGCTGAACAGGAGAGGTCTGCCTTCCCCCATCCCATCCCGTGCCCTTACACTGTGCTGGCTTCAATGTACTTGTGCACAGTCCTAACACGAGTCAGACCAACCTGAAAAGCTGACTGAAATCTCACTGCCTTTACAGGGTGGCTTAGCTTTCAGCTAGATGAATGAGCTGAAATGACTCTAGAGCCACGCAGTCACTGCTGCTGGAATCAGGAAAGCAGGTCAGGCATGTGACATGGGGCAGAGAAGTCCCTTTCAGCAGCAGGAATGTTGGCTAAGCTCAGATTAATGGTGAAAACACTGTTTAGTAACAAAAGAACAGTGGCACGAGATCCAGCCCCACTGGCAAGAGGGAAAGATGAAAGTCCCACTGCAGAACTTCGAGGATGTGTTGACTGTCACCCTGTACATTAAAAAACAACAAAAGCTCCAAAACAAAGCCAAACGCTTTACTTGGAGTGCAGATTTTTTATTTTTTTATTTTTTAAATCATTTAGCAGGTAAGAAGTGTACAATACCCTTTGCAAAACTCTCAACAGATGCTGAACTCAAGACTTCACGTGGGAACGCGTTACGTGCGGTTGGGAAAACGAGCACTTCCAGTCAGGAGGTTTTGCACGAGGCTTTTCACCTGCAGGTTTATCAGTGACATCTGCAGCGAAATACGAAGAAAGCTGCCCTTTTTTATCACTCAGTAGAACACTGTTACTCATTTTTCACTTGGTGAGCCATCCGCATTAACCTTGTGTGAAGCCCAGGTGACGCCTGAGCTGGCGCAGTGCCTGACCACGTGAGGATAAACGAAACCACAGCCTTTCCTGGCCCGTGTTTGCGCTTCCAGACTGCACCTGCTCCAGCCGACCGCACCGCAGCCTTGGCGCCCCTCACAGCACAACACGGCGCCGCCCTGCCCGCAGCGCGCTCTCGCGACCTCGCGCCGAGCGCAGGCGCAACCCCGCCCCAAACCACTGCCTCAGAGCTGCGCAGAGGGCCCGCGCTACCATTGGCCAGCGGCACCGCGGCCGGTCCCGCCCTCCAGCTGGCGGCGGGCGAAGGTGGCCCCGCCCACTCACGTCCGCCCGCCTTCGGCCCTCTCCGCGCAGCGCCGCTTTCCCCAGCCAACGAGATGCGGCGGGGCGGGCGGAGCTCAGAGCCCTTAACTGACAAGTGCGGCGAGGCCAATGGGAAGCGGCGGCTGACGGGGAGGGGGCCAATCGGGGGGCACGCCGGTGAGCGAGAGGCTCCGGCGCGAGGGGTGTGGGAGTGGCCGAGAGGGCTCGAGCCCTCAATCAGGTGAGAGGAGGCGTTGACGGGCGTGAGAGGCGACCAATCGCGACGAGGAGCCGGGCCGCCCCTCCCCTCCCGCCGCCGAAGCTGCCAGAGAGTCAGGTGGCTCCGGGATGCGCGGCCGCGGCGGCAGGCGGAGGCGGGCGGGGAGGAGGGGGATGCGGCGGCGGCCCGGCGGCACGCGCTGCCCGCCCTCACCCCTTCCCGCGCTGGGCTGAAGTGGCTCCGGGCCGGGCCGCGGCACCTGCTGCCGGGCGGCGCCGGGCCGCATGAACAATAGGCGGCGGTACCGACCCCGCCGCCCCCCGCAGCGCTCGGCTGCCGCGGGCGCCTCCCCCTATGGAGCAGCCTCGCCATGGAGCCCCTCACAGCGCTCAGCCAGGAGGGTGCGGGCGGCGGGGAGCCGCCGGGCGGCGGGCCGCTCTGGACTGCCGTCTTCGAGTACGAGGCGTGCGGCGAGGACGAGCTGAGCCTGCGACCGGGAGACGTGGTGCAGGTGCTGTCCCGGGACTCGCAGGTGTCCGGCGACGAGGGCTGGTGGACGGGGCAGATCGACCAGCGCGTCGGCATCTTCCCCAGCAACTACGTGAGCAGCGGCGTGCAGGGGGGCGGCCCGGAACTGCGTGCCCGTTACCCGCCGCCCCCCGCTATACAGCGTAAGGAGGGCAGGCGGGAGGGCGCCGCGGGGCCGAGTGCTGGTTGGGGAGAGGGACAGGGGCCGCCGCGGCGGGGAAGGGCCTGGGCGGTGGGGAGCGGTGCGGCGAGGCCCGGCCCTCGGCACGGACGGCCACGCGGGGGTGGCCGCGGGAGCGGGGCGCGAGGCGGCTCGGCCCTGCACGGCGCGGGGCTGTCCGGGGGCCTTTCCTGTCGGCAGCCCGGCGCTCTTCTGTCTCCGGGTTCGGTAGCGCGGACACCGCGTTCGCATTTATCGCGAACCTTTGTTAAATACTGTGCTTTTGTGGGCTGTCAACCTTCAAACGGCTGAAGCTTCGTGGCTGGGCAGTGGTGCAGCCTCCGGTGGCTCCCCTTTAAGAATGTCCTTAAGGAGAGAGAGGTTGCTGCATGGGAAGCAGTTGCTTTCTGCAGCGATCATTCATTACTAGTACTTGTTCATTATTTTCCTTGCTCCTAACCAGAAGTATATTATCTTTTACTCCTATGTTAATTTATGTTAGCAGGTTCCCATATTCCATTTACCTACTTAAAAACACTGCTCAGAAACACCTCTGAATGAGTTTTATCAGAGTTTGGATATTTGGGCCTACCTGAGAGTTGCTTGATTAAGGTGTGATGCTGAAAGTATGGAGGGGTTGGTTTGTACCTAATTTCAGAGCAATTTTGAAGCCTTCGAGCCATTTTATTTTTTGCTTATTCTTGCTGCCACACACAATCGTGGAAAGTGAAACAAGATGGAATGGTTGTTAGTAGATCTTGTTTCTATCAATACTGACAGTTCAGGCAAGAATGAAGTTGTGGGTGGTTTTTTTTTTTGTTTTGTTTTTTGGGGGTGGAGATAAATCTTCAGATTAGTAGCCTTTTTTAGAAAGTAAAAGGAGTAAAAAGATGCTTTGTCCTATCTGGGACGTATCTCCAAGGAATACAACTAATAGCTTCTTTTTTTTTTTTTTTTTTTTCCCCTTATTCCACATCTGCTTGAAAGCCTTTAGGTGCAGAGCTCAGTAATTCGTAGAATTGCCCTTGGAAATATGAAAAGACTGTTGGGCAGCAGCAGGGCTTGCTTTCTTGCTGGAACAGTATAGGGTATTTTTTCCCACATGCAGAAAAAGCTGCAAATGCTCAGTAGGTTTTGCCTTGTGATAGCTGAGAAGAAACATTCCTATGGAAATTGTTGAGGCCTCAGCTCCTCTCCTGCTTTGGCCTGTTTAAGCACAGTCTTTATGGATTCTCCTGCCCTATTACGCTTTCTTTGGCAAGGTAGTTCAGGAACGGTTGTGGGGTCGCACCATCTCCCTTTATCCTTGTCTTACTCTTCTGTTGCCCAAAAGGACAGCACTGTCTCCTTTCTCAAGTAAGCAACCGTATGTTCATGATGGAATAGAACTTATTCCCCTGCAGTAAGTTTAAGGCTTAAGAGCGCTAAAGGGCTCTGGTGGTGGTGTGATGTTTTTTAAGAAACAGTGAGATTTGGACAGGTGGAAAGGTTGGTCGCTTTTGAACTGGATTTTGTAATTTGATGTTACAAATCTATCTGCCCTTCACAAGGAGTGATGCTCCCTTTTAGAGTTGGCACTGCTAACTTGGGAGCTATTTGGAGTAACGATCCACTGTTACCTTGCTTAATGGAGTAATACAGAGAAGTAATTTGTAGCAGTAGTGCAGGGTGTTGTTCTAGAGATGTGCGCCTCAGTGCGGAGGCTATTTTTAGTTGCTTCCTGAAGTTTGTCTTCATGTGTCATGAAGGTGTTGGAGTGCAAGGTCTTGAAACATTGCTTCTGCTGAGAGTTGTGGTAGCGAGTAACTGCACGCTTCCAGCCATGCTGACGGTGCTCAGCTGAGCCTTACCTTGATATCCTGAAGGACAACTACCAAGCATGCTCCCCCTGCACCCCTGTTGAGGCTGTCAGCGATGAGTCCATTTGAAGGATCCTCATTGACACTCTGGGCTCTTATGCATGACAGATTCAGCTAAGTAGCTTGATCATATGGTGTAATAAATACTGATTAAACAACGATTACTTTGCGATTATTAACTTCACCACTGGTTCATGGCGCACAGGCTCTGTAATTCCTTATCAGTCCTGGACCAATGATAGCACTTCTTAAATTCTACAGCAATACAATCTGTGCTCTGTATGTTCCCATTGTCTCTACAGTTTATTATAGCATGTCTGATAAATTAACTTGAGCTTAGAATAGGGGTTAGTGTGTTCAGAAAGATAAGGGGAAATGAGTCTTTTATGTGCTACTGTAGCAGTGCAGCCGAGTCTGTGAAATTAAAACAACACAAAATACTTTTTTTTTAATTAAAAAGCTTGTCTAAAAGTGAGCTTTTTCCTGATCAAACTACTTTTGAGGATGAGAAGGCCAGTCTACATTAAAGAAGCGTACACACATTCAAGGCAAAGCTAAGATCGTTCTTGCAAATAACTCATTTCAAAATCCCGTGCAGTGTCGTGTCTCAGATTTCACCTGGAGGTGTAAATTTCGCTTGTGTGCCCCAGACTGCTTCAGGTGTGCACCCAGCAGGGGTAACTGTTTCTGAAGGGGAGCAGCTTACGGCGCCCGGGCTGTTCGGCTTCCGTGCTTGGCCTTTTTCTCCTGGCGCGGCAGCCGCGGCCCCGGGGGGAGCTGTCCGTTCAGCACCGCCGCTGTCCCGCGGCGGGCTGGCCGCGCTGCGCTCGCGGCCTGCCAGTCCTGCTGCGGGCTTACGTGTTTGTTTCTTCTTGGACTTATCATTGACTCTATTGTTCGTGGAACAATAGGGAAAAGAAAACAGGCATTCTTGTTATGCACTATATGCACTATGCAGTAGTAAAAAATTGTTTTCCTTATTGCTAGCTCTGCATACTCAGTGTGCAGTCTGATCCATCTGTTTGTCACACAATCGTCAGTACAGTCAGAATTGGCAGACAGATCTCCTGGGGAACAAGTCTGCAAAGCATTTAAAGTGTGGAAGAATAGGCTTGATTTTGGAAGGACTAAAAGATTGTTAGTGGCAGTTGAATAAAAACTTTCAAATACGGGATGAATTCAAGAGAAGATGCGTTTGATGTTAACTTTCAACTCTATAACATTAAGCACTGTAGTCACATCAGTGAAGATTAGCATGTGGGTGTCTCTTGCTTTAGTTTTCAAAATATTGAGGGCAAGAAATTAGGATTTATCCTTAACAATGTTTCAGCATGTTAAGATGGTGATATTTTTAAGTGTGTCATACACAGCTGTGAAGGTGAAATCATCACCATTGAGTAACTACTGTATGTAAGTTTTAATAAGACTACAAGTTCTTTTTTACTGTACTAGTTCTTAAAGAAATATTGTCAGAAGGGACTTCTACTTCCATTTGTGTGATTTTGAGTAGAAAAATGGCCCATCTTATAAGGATAAGGGGTGAGGTTGGGCAACATGGACTTTGAGTTAATATGCAGGCTGCATAGTCACTAAAAATTTACATCTTTTTTTTTTTTTTTTTTTCCCTCTTTTCCTAGTCTTGGAGATCGACTTCTCAGAACTTGTTCTGGAGGAAATCATTGGCATAGGGGGCTTCGGAAAAGTATATCGAGCTGTGTGGATAGGAGATGAGGTTGCTGTTAAGGCAGCTCGCTATGACCCTGATGAGGACATCAGCCAGACCATTGAGAATGTCCGCCAAGAAGCCAAGCTCTTTGCAATGTTAAAGCATCCCAACATCATTGCCCTCAGGGGCGTGTGTTTGAAGGAACCCAATCTTTGTTTGATCATGGAGTTTGCCCGTGGAGGATCATTAAATAGAGTGTTGTCTGGTAAAAGGATACCTCCTGACATTTTAGTGAACTGGGCAGTACAAATTGCAAAGGGAATGAACTACTTGCACGAGGAAGCGATTGTTCCTATAATTCACCGTGACCTGAAGTCCAGCAACAGTAAGTGCTATACACTGAACTGGGATAAATTTTCAGAAAGAAATAGTATATAGAAGAGAGGGGAGTAACACTAATTTAGGAATCCTTTCTTGTGAACCACTGTATCCTCTAATTTAATCCCAGAGGGGTTTAGTAGTCTACAGTATGGTGGTACAGACCGCAGAAAAAAAATGTAAATGCTGTTACTTCATAAAAGTGATTTTATGTAGTATATGCTTCTGTAGTATGCTTCTGTAGTAGTTCTCGTATGTACAATATTTTAGTTCTTCTGGCACTTCGGCGGGCTCTGGTGTGTTGGAAAGCGCTTTTGAACTTAAACTGTGCACCTTCTTTCTACTTTTTTGAAGGATAAAGATGCCTTTTGGAAAGATTAACACTAAAGCTTTTATTTTACTTGCTGTATTTTCCTGTTTGTATTAGATATAAGCCTGATTTCCTTACGGGAGATAATCTCTACCAAGTGGGAACTTATTCCAGTCCCTTACAGAGCTAGTATTGACAGAAATGTTAGTTCAGGTAAATGAAATAAACCAGTACACCGAAGTCTAGAGCTGATGTTTGTGGCGCCTTACATAGGAGGCAGCTGACCCATTAAATTACATGGACTTGAGCATCAGTGATTCTGATTCTGGATTCTACTCCATGAAAGTAATAGCATTGTTGTCCTCAGTCTGAAGTGGTTTTTTTGGGGTTTTTTTTTTTTTGGTAGTATATCTATTTTTTTCTCCGGATTTTACCTTTAAGTCAAATGTGCACGCACAACCATTATTTATGAATGTTAGAGCAAACTGCTGCAGTGGCTTAAAGATCATCTCCATCCTGATGTCAGCTTGCAACTGTTTGGCTTTGGCCTTTCTCTGTGCTTATTTCTTGTCTAGATGGCAAAAGAAATCAACTATTTGCATGTTAACTGCAGTGATTTAGTTAGATGTGTTAGTATGAATTCATTTTTTATTTATGACTTGAATTAATAAGTGCTATGAAATGGGTGGCTGAAATGCAGGCACATGCCCTCCTTTGCTTTGAGGACAGTAACGTCTGGCAGATGGGAGTTTGAATATCTTAAATAGATTTGCTAGAGCTGCTATTAACCATTACGATGCTATAAATTTCATGGCTGCAGAATCTCCCTATGCTTTTTTGGCCTTAAATCTTTTTTTTTTTTCTTTAGAACTAACTGTGCATATTTACTGCCAGAAGTATTAGCTTTTATTGGTGAGTTTGAAAATAGAAATTAATTTGAAAATTCATAGTTCCTTTATTATTCTTATGCTACTAAAGTTTCCCGTTTTTCTTGAAAAATCAAGGTGATCTTAACATCTAAACTTCTTCCCTTTCAAGTGGCAATATGTATGGGCACATTAATAAAGTGAGAAAAAAGATCGAGTGGTTGATGAAGGAAAGGCTGGCTTCATCTGTGAAAAAGAAATAATTAAGTTAAGAGTTGCTTACCTAAGCAAATACTTACTGTCTTATTTTCCCTAGCAGGCTGTTAAGACTTGATTGCTTAGTGTCTGAGCATTTTTGAGGCTTAGAAGGAAAGCTAATAATAAAATAATGTGCTGTTTTTTCATACTAGAGACTCCTAGTTGTGAAAGGGAAATGTACCAGACAGAGTACCACTGAAATGAGAGGGACACTGGCACACAGGATTGCCAGTGAATCTCAGATATGGGTGTTAGAGAAAGCATCCCTTCTGGAAGAAAAAAAAAAAAGTCTCTTGTCACAGTGATTCAGCAGTACATAATTTGTGCTGCACTGTAAATCTTCAGTGAGAAGGGGAAGGTTCTGCTAAATAAATTGTTGGAAGTTTTCTCATTTGGGAAGAAACAATTGGAAGGGAACCGTCAAAGAGAATGCCTGTTGAATAATTCCAGGGTCTTCTATGTTTGGAGCAGAGGGGGGGAGAATTTCTAATGATTAGATTATTGCATCACGATGTATATATTGTTTGTGTTTTGTGTGGTTTTCTGATGTACTTAACTTTTCTGTCGCTGTGGATAGTTGAGAATGAAATAAGTTATTAGCTTTATGATTGAGGAGTTACAAGCTTATTGCTTTTTTTTTGGTACAAGTTTCCACCCACCAACTGGATAGACAGTAATGCATCTCTGCAGAAAGAACAGCTTCTGCTCGCCAGATCTTGGAAAAGATTCATGGAGGCAACTTCCGTCATGTACTGAACATCTACCACTACTCTAGAGCTGCCATGAGAGCATCAGCTGTATTGATCTACTGATTTGTACTGCTTAAGTTTAGTAATAGGTACTTGTACAATTCTTCTACATCTCGTCTTTAAGAACCACCTGCTATCTTGGACTTGTGCTGACTGTCTGAAGCTGCAGGAGTCATCAATATGAGAGTTAGGGATTTAGACGGAGGAGTGGGAAGGAACAGTTGGCTTAAAGTCAAATTTCCTGCTGGAGTAGTAGAAAATCAGATAATGCTTTGCTTTCAGATGCCTGCCTGTGTTCAGGCAGATACAGATTGCATAAGGACAATACTTCATGCTGAACCTTCTAAAAATAGTTGTGTTACACTTGAAACAATGAAATAAGTGAAATGAACATCTTAATTGAAGTGTGAGAAATTACCCAACTATGTATAAGAATTTGAAAATATCCTTTTTAATCTGAAGTATTGCGATTCTATTTATGGACTCAACTAGTTGGTACCCCCAAAAAAATCTCAATTTGTTTTCAACATTTTGGGTGGCATAGTAAAGAATAGGTTTTCATTGCTTTAGTATGTAACTCCATTTTGTATGGAGACTGAACGTTGTGAGATTCTTTGGGGATTCTGGGAGGTATAGTTCCTTGAGATTTTCTCAGTCAAAAAACACACTCTGTCACGATTTTCTGTTTTCCTTTTAATCAAAAGCTTAAACATCTTGTTTTTGTTCCAAAATTTTTCTTAATTTATGTGAAATTTTTGTTATCTTAGTTGTTTTTTTGTTTTTTTTTTTTTTTTAAATTAATCCTAATGCATCTACAGTGTAAAAAGTGTCCTGTAAATTTTAGAAGTGGTGTTCATGTGAGTTAGAGTTTTAAAGAAAACTTTGAAGGTGAGGTTCTGAGCTGCCTGTTCTCATTGTTGGATGTTATTAGGAAACAAGCATATGAAATCTTTACAGAACATATTGTACACCTGTGACTTACTTTTAGAGATCTGCAATTCTTTTGCTGAATGTCAGTTTGCAGCAAGTCTGGGGGCTGAGTGTTCCACAGGAATTACCATCTCACGTTAGCTATGTAACTGCAGAATAGAAAGAGGATAACCCATGAAAGCTGTTCGGTTCTGCTGTGAAGGGATCTTTTTCCCCCTGCATTTGATTCAAGAGACTTGGTTCTTTTTATGTAAAAAACCAATCTTTGTTTAATCTGTTGACAGAGTCATCTGACTTCTTTCTTTTCATCTGGTGATATTGTTAACCTTTGCCTCTTCTCCTGCATGTCAGTGCTCCACTGAGCATCTGCTACAAAATTGTTAGTAGGCCTCTCCCAGTGTGGAGGCTTCTAAATAATGAAAATATGGAGCTATAGGAGAAAAGAAAAGGAAAAAAAAAACCCAAAAACAGTAGGGAATGCGGACTGAAGGAAACATTGTGTTTAGAACAGCTTTTGGCCTTTCTCATCTTTCTAATCTGATTGGAGTCTTGTTTCTGGCCACAGGAAGGTGTTTGGTCTATAGTGCTTAAGATCAAAAAGGGCAGTCCTGCTGGTTTCAGTGTAAAGTACAGTGTAAAGTGTTTTAAGTACTGTAAATAATCAAGCTGTTTCTATTTGTCTGCCAGCATTAGATATGCCAGCATTGTTAGAGGAATAATGCGCATTAACTCATGCTGCAGAGAACTAGCAAAAGCATATTTGCTCTTTTTTTAGCTGGCTCAGCAAAATATGGTTGTTCTTTGCACAGCACTAAGATTTTGCTGAGGGTATTCATGCTACTTAGCAAAATGCCTTATAAAAGCTGCTATTTGCGTTCCACAGAGTGGCACAGATTAGCAGGGAAGTGACATGTCCAAGGTCAAGGAAAGAGGTAAGGACTGCTCAAAATAAAGCCCAGCAGTTCTGATTCATTCAAGTCAGTAGTTCTTTCCTTCTTGTTCTTTGGAGGCGTTCACCTCACCACACATACTAGGAGGACCAAGGTAAGTCTGTGGTATCCTGAGAATTAAAACTCTAGCTTTCTGAAAATCTCCCGAGTCTGCTATAGCTTTGATTATTAGTTTTATACAGTTAAGTGTTTTTTCTGTTCATAAAAGTGCTAATAGAGCTGAGTTATGGTCTATAAACAGTTGTTCCTAGGAATTAAAATGTTCATTGTTCTTTATTTTTTTTTTTTAAACTACAGTCAGACTTTAGAAGCAAGGATAGTTTGTAACTAGTTCAAGTCCAATCTCAAGACAGCATGACTTGAATACTACATAGCAGTGCTGCTGACGTGATCAGTTATCTCATTTCTTGGTGCAGTATTGGGATCCCAATTCATTTGTAAATGACGTTCTCCCTGTTGGTCTATTCTGAGAAGGAAAAATGCTTAATGTAAATCTCTTGCTCTATCTGATGGTATCACAGAGGAAAGTTTTCTCAGGGTCTGGTTAATGTACATTGGCAGAGCAGTTTGCAAGTCTGCACTGCTATTGCTGCTTCTTGCACTTCAATGTAATTTGCTGAGTAATTCTCCAGTGTCGTACTTTTCTACCCAAATGGATTTCCTTTGTCAGTGCTGTGAAATGAATGTGAGAGATGCTTCATGTAAAGCATAGTGAAACTATTTTAAGGACATCTGAGTACTTTATGCTGGGTGGATTATTGATTTGACTTCAGTTGGTCCTTCTCCTGTGAAAGTGAGATAAAAGTAATTATTTTGACAAAAGCTGTGTGATTAATTTTGATTAAAATAGTCCATATAGTAAAACCAAGTCTTTTATACTGCCTGAGTATATTCTTGGAGGTGATTAAAGATGGCTTTTTAGATTTGTAGTGGAAATGCTAAGTCATGGCTTGAACCAGTGGTTGAGCACCTGGTGGAAAGGCAGGACCAACTCAGGGGAGCTCAGGTGTATGCAACGGGCAGGATCACCTGCTACTAGACCAGGTTGCCCAAAGCCCTATCCAACTGGCTTTGAACACTTCCAGGGATGAGATGTTAGGCTTTCCTGATGTTTCTCCTATTTGGGTATATGTCTAGGAAAAGATATTAAAGAAAATAACCTTCCATTGGCCTTGATTTTTATTTTTATTTTTTATTTTTATGTTGTGAAATGATCCTGGAAAGAAAAAATTCGTAACTTTAATTGTCAACAGAAAATTGTGTCTAATTCTACTTACTGAAGTGTTATCACTCTTGCCTTTGGATAGATTGATTTGATTTTTTTTTGTTTGTAATCATTCACATAGTGTGACTTTGATATGATCATGGTCATCTGGTGACTGAAGGACATGCTTAATGTTTCATCATGTTACTTTGTAGCTCACTGATTAAAGAGCCTAAGTCAGAACTGAAAGCAATCTAACACCTCAAAAAGCGGACAGCTTTCTGATGGTTTTGGTGAGCTTTTCTGATGGTATGAGCTGTTGCCTTATGCGGACTTGTGCAACGGTGCAGGACTGCCCTCTTTCTCAGCAGCTGGCAATTTCTTTTACTCGGCTTAATGTAAAGCTGCAGTATTTAAGGAAGCCTGGATTTTACTGTAGTCAGCTCTGGTTTTGTGTTGATTGGACATCTCTGAGTCCGTTTACATTTGTTGGAATTAGTGGAAATATGCTTCTGTTTTCTTAATGCTTATACTAAAGTCCAATTTAAAAAACAAAACCAAAAACTTCAGGTGTGGGTTTTTTTTTTGCTGCTGCCTACAGAATTTGTAAGGCTCCTTTACCTTCTGGATTGTGGAGTATCTATCCGTTCCAGGAATGAAGGATATTTGGTATTTGTTGATTGCTTCATAGAGACGTCTTAATTGAACCCAAAGCAAGACAGTTCTGTATTCCTTTGCCATCATTAGTTTCATGTTTAGGTTTGTCTGAAAAGGGCTCCCTCCAAACCAGCATTATTATTAAACTTTCTGGAACGTCTCCTGAGTGACAATGAATGTGAATGTTATTCATATGATTCTGCTTTCCTTGTTCCCTTTTGTTTGTTTTTACTGTTGCCTGATACTGTTCTTATACTGAATTTGTTGCAAGCTTTTAAACTGATACAATTTGGCAAAGTACTGTATTGGGTACAGAGATTGTTATATTTTTCCTTGGAGCATTTAACTGATAATGAAGAATAAAATAATCCAAGCCTGAGCAAGAAGGTTGTTCCAGTGCAAGCAGTATGGTAGGATTTAATCTGAATCCAGAGTCAAACAGCATCAGTTTTCCAGTGAAGTCACCTGAGTGTTCTCCAGGAGCATTCTAAGTGTTTAGTACCAGATCACTAAAGCGATAAGACTTCTTCAGCTTGGCTAGGAGAAAGGATGGATTCTAAATATACTATGGCTCTGGAGGCCTTTCCTATCCCCTCCCCCTTATGCATTAGCTCTTTACAGTTACTGTACTGCACAGCTTAAAATCGGAGAACTGCTGTGCTGTCACATCCATCACCTCTTCTAGGTTGATAGAAGAAGACAGTTGGCCAGCTTTATGGCTTTACTGAACCCTCACGTAGCCAATAATTAAAATGCTTCTTCCTATCAAAGCGTGCGTGTATATATTTTAATGTGATGTTACAGAATGGTTAATAATAGAAAATATTTGCTTATTACTTAAAGGCAACATTTATGTTCTTTGGTTTTCCTTGTAAGATGTAAAATTTTGAGCAGGACTTGAATTCTGTGGCGTGCAGGATCTTATGCAGCAATGTGTAACCTTCTGCGCTGCAAACAGACATTAGAATAAAGATGCACTCCTTCTGAAATGTGCAACAGAGTACCCAACAGAAGGTAGGTGAGGGCTGCATGTGGAAAGCCCGGACTCAGTCCACGTGCGGATCTGTTAATCACTTTAAGTACTTTGAATGTGGGATCAGGAGCAGATTGCTCATTATCTGGATACTTGGGAAGCAAAGCTGTGCAGGCTGACTATGGGAGATACAGCTAAAATTTCAATTGTAATTTTGGCAAGCCGTTACAATACAGAATTTTATTTTGGAATGAGTGTTTGAAATCCTTTCCCAAAAACTTGGTGCTCTGCTCCAGACAGGATGCTTTTGTACTTCCAATGAGATTTAATAATAAAAAAGATAAATACCCAGCAATCTTAGTTCCTTGTCCCTCTTCCAATGACACTGCTTTTTTGTGCTGTTAGTCAGACTGCAGACTTGCTAGCTGTCTTCTGGCTCTTGAGACCATTCATCTCAGAGAATGCAGCGATGTGAAGAAATATACTAAGGCTGTCCTTTTCTTTAGTTGTCTGATGTGTTTCCCTCCCTCACTGTGATCCGAGCTGAAATTTATCTTTGGAAGTTTTGCTTGTTCGTGGGAGGGGTGATTGGGACTGGGACAATCATAGGAAGTTCAGCAAAGCCATCCTCTTCTATGCAAAAGTATTTTCATTTCATCTGTATATACTTTTCTTGTTCAAATAAGGATTGTTCAAGAGCTATGGTGCTATACTGAACGCTTGCTATTACTGTAGTACTTTCTAAATAAGAGACTTGAAGATTTGACAGAATGTCTTGTTTCTTTGGAGAACAGTGGTATTTTCTAACTTTTTTTTCGGATAAAAATAAAGATAAAAAGTTGTAATTGGAGCATGCAAGGGATGAAAAATACTTGTCATTTTTTTCTCGATTGGTCTCCAGAATAAAAATAAAACTACATTGAAAGGAATATCAAAGCATTCCAGTAGCTGAAAATGTTTGGACTGAAAATAGGTCTGTAAGACAGTTAATTGGACTTGGACAAACTGAAGATTCTACCTAGATTGTAAGGAGAAGAGTACAAAAATATTTCAAACTGCAGTTGGCTGCCCTAACTGTGAAATTCCAATGTGTGTTTGTGCCAGGGAGGAAAATGAAATTTAAGTGTAGTATTTAACTTTTGTGTTCATGGACCCTCTGCTCAGAGGGGAGTTCTTCAGAAAGTGCCTTCCGAACTGATCTAGCTTGGCTAACTGTATTCTGTAGTCTGGAAAACAAGTCGTTTGAGAACACGCAAGGTCAAGTGAAGAGCTTTTGTTCAAGACAAGGTTTAGTGTAATGGATTGGCATGTTCTGCTGTGGGTTGGGTGAGAGAGTCTGGATCGGATCCTTTAACATTAATTAGACTTCTCCCCCTCTGGTTTACTTTCAGCTTCACCCAGCCTTTAACTGACTTCTAAAACTTGTGTAAGTTGCTTGCTTATTTGGTGGGGGTTTTTTTGGGGGTGGGTGGGGGGGGTGGAAAGGAAGGTGTAAATTTGGAATTTCCTTTGGAAAAGAGGTCAGAATATCCTGTTTCCTTCAATTCTTGCACTTACGGACACTTCTCCCTGTCAGGGAGAAGTTTTATGGCAGTGCTTCCTTATAGACATGTGGATTGCCCTTAAAACCTTCAGTGGAAAAGTCTTGCAGCTTTCAAACTGAAACTTTGGCCATGTGCATTAAAAGATCTAAGAATGAAACAGCATTGTTTTTCTTAAAGATTTTACTCTGTTCATTTCTTTTTGAAAAACTCTTTTACCTGGCATTTGGACTCAGTATCTGATATTTCTTGTAGCTCATGAACTTTCTTAATAGAGGAAGTGAGTAGCTTGAGGCTTATCTGTTATATGATAAAACTTCCATGTTTTTTTTGCATTTTGGTAAGTGAAGCCATAGCAATCTATTCTGTTTGCATGATAGAGCAAGAAATAAAATGTGTCCAATATCCCCACTCAGAATGAGTGCTCAGCTGCAGCAGAAGTCTTTCACGTTGCAGCTATTACAGGATAAGCATTAGTTCCCCTTTGTAGCTGCTTGCTGACCTTTACTGCTGTCAAAAACAGTGATCGTAGAGTAACAGCGAGTCAGATATGCAGAGATGAGTGAAAGCCTGGTGGGGGGTGGGTTGGGGAATTCTGTTACTAGACAGTTGTATAGGTGGTTGAGTTTCTCTGAAGTGATCTAACTGCAGAAAAAAATCACGGTACTACTTTGGGAATGACTCTACTCTGCGTAAGTAGCTCTAAATTTTTTCTATGTGGATTTAAATTCATCTGCTTTTTTTTTTTTTTTTTTCTTCCCCCAGCCTTGGAGTTCTTAAGTAGTGGTCTTCTCAGTTTACAACCTAACAAAATAGGAATAGATGTAGCAAAGCAATGAGAATAAAGGAAAAATCTAGCATGAGCCCAGATAAGGATGTGGGAGACTAGGGAATAAACTTCACTAAGTCTTTGCAAGTAGTTAGGTGGCTACTAAGTAATTTAACTATTATAGTTATGTAGTTCTGCATCAAGTAAAATAACAGATTACATCCTAGTCTTATTTATGACCTTTCCTTGATAGTGTCACCCACCCACCACTGTTGCTGCCATCTTGATCTTAGGCTGTGTAAACGGATGATTGTGCCTCCAAAGAAGACAGTGTAGCATAGAGCTCAAGCCTGTCAGCAGCATTGCTAATTGCAGGCATCTCTTCAACAGCTACGAAGACTTAACAAAGATAACTTCAAAATATAACAGTGGTTCACACAGCTTAGTGTTGTTTTATCACTAGTTAATAGTTCTGCTGTTTAATGATCTGCCTGAGCTGTAGAATTTAAGAGTGGCAAGTATGCTGGCACTAAAATTTTGTGTTGTCTTCACTGGAAAAAAGTTACATGGAAGTGTAAATGTGAGGCCATCAATCATCCTTTTAATCAGTGCTAATCCCAGTGTATCATAGATAACAAACCCAGCTTTCCTCCCTACCCCCAGAGTAGAGATCCTGGTTTTCTAGCCTGCTTCCTTCCTTATTTCTTCCTGTACGTTTTTAATTCTCATTATACTCAGGCCCTCATTTCTTTTTTTTAACCTCCCTTCACTTAATGATTGCTATCCATTCCCATCAGACTTGACGTTCATTAGCTAGTAGATTTCTATTCTTGTGTGCCAGGCTGAGTAGCATCACAAACAGGCAAATATTTTGGAGTGAACTGTAAACTGGATCATGAAAGAAACTATTTGTTGATTTCTCTCCTGTTTCTTAATAATATGCACTGGGGAAGGGAGCAGGAAGTTGCTGATAGAACTGTGTCATGAAATGTGAGAGTGACAGGGAGTTTGGTTAACTATTGTGGCAACACAAGGGAATGTTACTGTCCTTGTTCAGTCTTAACAAGTTTTCTCTGTAGTCAGGATTTTTCTGTTTTCTTGGTGTGCAGGAGACCCTTATCTTTCTACTTTAATTTCTAAAAATGTGCTGTTTTTTACTACGAGTGATCACTCTATAATAGTTCTCCTGGAACACTCTGCTTTTGAAGCAATAATGAACGTTAGCATAATTGAAGGTGAGTTCTTTTCAGCTCTACTGAAAATCAGAAAAAGAGATGGCGTAACCATATTTTACTACATTTCACCTTATGGTCAGAATTAGGTGGCAATGAGGAGCCACTTGCTGCCGGTTCTTTGACATTATTCGCAAATTGATGGTGTAGGTTGAAATATTTATTTTGTCCCACCCTGCTCCTTCCCACTACTTGGCCCTGCTGAAGAGTGGAAAGGCAACTTACTCCAACTGTCCAAAAGTGTAGTTGAAAAACGTAGTAATTCTCCCAAAAGAAACAAGTAGAAGCAAATGTGACTGTTAACTGCCTTCCAGGGGAAGTTTGTGTTTGATAGGTGCCTTCTGCTATTGTAACGAGAGAAAAAGGAATTAGAACAGTAGCTGTTACTGTTGCCAAAGATAATTTTCTTAATTTCTCTTGTGAAAACCTTGTGAAAGTAACGTTCCTCTTTTCATGCATACCAAGGGCAGTGTGGTGCAGGACGAAAAACAGGAGGTGTCTTTCTGAGGTTTTATAAAGTGAGCAACTTAGAACCTAAGTAGAGTTTTACCATATTTAAGCAATCAGATTGAAAGATTCAGTGGAGATGTTTTTCTGTTTATATAGAGAAGTGTGTATGGAAGAGTTAAGGGCTGTGAGAGAGCTGAAGAAAACGAAAGAAAAGATAGAAATGTGTACTTTCTGGCAAAAGGAAAGAGACTCAGACCAATGTGTGCTTCTAGGATAATTAGATGGAACAAAAGCATGTAATAGTAAGGAACTGAGTTAAATAGAATTATGACTATAGTAACACTGCAGTTATTTCAGTTGGGACAGTAATGTAAATTTGAGAATATTCCTAATTCAGTTTGGTCAGGAGTTCTGTACTTAGAATGGTAGCTTAGAAGCAGGAGTGAATATTGATGTGCTAGGTGTGGCTTACCTAGCCCTCTTTGGGATTTCTTACAATGCAGGCAGAATTCTTACGTGTACATTGATGAAGCAGTATGAAGTTGCATACTCCTGCCTTTTCATTGCCTTTGTGTCTTTGTCTTATCTGTTTTTGGTAGATGCATGAGTAATGAAAACACAGCTGTTTAATATCTGAAAATGGATTCCTTCTTCCAGAAAGGTTTTGTGCATTTGACAAAGACATCTGCCATTGACTTTTCAAATGTTTTATTGATCATTAGTGCAAGTAGTGTGAAATGCAATGAACTGTGACTTCCAGCTGCCAATGTGCTACCAAGGGTGATTTTATTTAAGACTAATTTCACAACAGTTACCATACTGATTTAGATTTGCTGTCCTCCTAGTAGAACAATATGTTTCTGGAAACTTTAATTAAAAGAATTTCAGAACACTGACAAAATCTTGCAGCTATGAGTACACTGACTTTCACCAGATGGCTCTCTGACATCTGATGTTCCAAGCATTTCAGTGTTGAAGAATTCTTTAATTGAAATCGCTTATAGCAGCTGTTGAGATTCACATTGAGAGATCCACATGGTTTGAGTCTGAAACTTGACACAGGTGTGCCTCTGGTCACAAGAGGTCTCTGTAGAGAGTAATTTGGGTATGTATATTAGATTTAGGCTTCAAATCCCTTTTTGGAGAGACTTTGTCACTTTAGGTAATGGTGGGAGCCTGGGAAGACTGCTCTCTGGGATGATGTGAGTTTGTTTCATTCAAGCCAACTCTCTGTTATCATCTGTGAGGATAGAGAAGGGGTGGAATGTGATGGTGACAAAATCCCTCTTTTGAATGTGAAAAGCCATGGGAGGTGTGCATCTCTTTCATGTTTGCAAGACAGAACTTCATCTCTACGAAAATGTTCGTTTGTGTTCCACCTTTCTCTGGTTTTATAGTTCATGGCAGAGTTGAAACCTGACTAGCATTTAATTGGTACGTTTTTAATTTCTGTATCTTCAGAATCCATTTACACTTCTGTTGTGCCTAGTCAGAACCAACCACTGTTGTGTTGAAATAGTGCAGTCTTCAGTAAGAAAACTGGCAGTGTTAAATTTTGATATTTTCAGTGCAGTGACTTCTGTATGGACACGAAATAGTCCTGGATGTGTACAGTCCCAATATTAAGCATGGTGGTGAAAATTCATTAGTTGCTAGTAAAACTTTCATATTCTAATGTGAAATTCCACCTTCAGAACTGTCCTTAAACGTCTCATTAGACCAACAGCAGTCTTAACTCCGTCCTTTTAGCTGTTAATTCTGCACTATCTGGTGCTCCATGGAGCAGGCATACTAAAAAGTACTGAAAACAGGAAAAGACAGGTTTGCTTAGCTCTGGCAATACATAGTTCATTGAGTTGCTGTCACATCAGACAGAATGACTAGGCACTGCACCAGAGTCCTGTCAAGTGGTCTTTGTATTTATTCTGCTTTAGAGTTTTCTTCCTGTTAGTCTGTCTATTGTCAAACCCATGAATGTTAACTCACTACCCAACTCACCTCTGTGTGATGCATACTTTTCCCTGTACGTCAAGCAACTTTCTCGCAAGAGGCTGATGTGAAGGTGTCCTTGGTGCTTCTTGTAAGGCACTAAAGGTATTCTTAAAGAGCATGTGAGAATCTCAACAGGAATCTTTATTTCTGAGTAAGAAATCTGGTCTTCATTACCTACGTAAGAGCAGGCCCGGCATTTAATTTGTACTTTTACATCCCTCTAAGCTCAGCTGTAAAGTGTCGTGATTGCCTGCTGTCTATCAGGACTAACATTTTGCTGGCTCTTGGGAAGTTAAACAGTAGGACCGAATCATGAACAGTAATGATTCTTCAGAGTCCTTGTAATGAAGTTATTACTAAAATCCTAGTAGTGCAAATGACATATCTAAATGATGTGCATTTGTCTTCATGACTGCCTGATCAAGGGCAGATGTTGCTAGGAGCTAACAGGGCCTATTTGGATCCATTCTTTTCTTGTTCTCTCAATTGGGACACCTTGTGATATGGAAGGGCTGGCTTGCTGGGCAGGATTAATCTGAGCTATAATGAATTCCTCCCTGACAAGCACTTATTTTCTGAAGGACAAGTTCAAAGGAATTCAAAGGAATATTTCAGGAATGTATGCAAATTTATGGAGTGCTTCTGGGTTATTATTCCTGTCAGTACACGTTCCATGAGGTATCCCTCACCTAAAGTTGCTACAACTTAGTTTAAACCTCCATGCTTTGCTTTGCACACACTTTTGGCAACAAACGTGGTGTTGGTGATTTGCTGCTAATCAACAGGTAGGTTAGCTGGGTTTTTGGTATAGATGCTCTCTCTCTGGATGTTTCTGTTGACTTATAAAAAAAAAAAACAAAACTGTCTGGCAACAGTTCTGCTCTGAGTGGTCACATCTATTTGCAGATGGTGGCAAGGTAGGTAAGTTAAGTCTGCAACTGTGGCAAGTGTGGGGAGTATTTTATCTGTGTTGCAGTCTGTGCTAGATTCTAATAAGTGTAGAAGATTCTTGCAGAAGAGGACTTGCACTGAAAGCTTGAAATGGGAGGCAATAATTGGTTATGTATCAAGCTCACAAGAGGCCGTATTGATCTGCAAGAGTGAAATGCATGTGTGGTGTCCTAGCAACCTGGCTTGTGTTCACCAAAAAGGAGATTAAGGGGGAAACTGAAAGGAATTGATATTTCACCTGTTTACAAGATACTTCATTGAAAACTGAGTGCAGGAGGGAGAGTTGAGGCTTTGGGCTTGAAAATCTGACACATGGGCCAGGGAGATTCCTGACAGTCAGAAGCAAGCCTGTCAGTACTGACCAGGATGAGGAGAACTGAGAGCGCTGTAATTCTTAACACTAATTTATGCAATCTTAAGTTGCAGAGTTTGTTATTATAGGGAAATAAGAGGGGAATCAAGGATGTAACCAAGGAATTAAAGATTTGAAGTAAATGCAGCTATTTTATTGTCCTTCTCTGTGGCCTTTTGTTATGTTAATTTATCTTACAGCCTATATCTGACAAAAGAACAAGTTTATGGATACAAAAGGTCTGTGTAAGTACTAATTATTTTCTTAGATCTACAACAGGGGAAGGCAATTTGATTTAAATAATCTCTTTTGGGGAAGGTGTGTGCAGCCAAACTGTGATATTTGGCCCTCTTTCCTGCTGTTGAGCTGATCACACTGTATGATCTGCCTTGTGAAGTGCAGATTTACTTATGCTTCTGGATGGAAATGGAAACATGCCTAACACCCACAGTTTTCTTTGTTTGCTTCAAAGTTTATCATTACAACTTCACTGTATCTTTATTGTTGCTTTTAAGTTAAAAATCCATTTATATTATTCTGCCAGTTATTTAGGCGCAATCAGTACATGCAGAAAGAAGTTATATCATGAGTCTTAGGAAAGTTGTTCACTCTTGCAATCAATGAGAGACTTGCTGAGAATTTCTGTTAAGAATTTTTCAGCTGCTGGAAGTAATAATAGAGAAAGTTAGCTGGAAGATGAGGGCTGAACAGAGCTTACTTCTGTACCTCTGAGTCTTGTGGTTCTTTTGTTCCTCGCTGAAGTCCGACGGGGAAGAGGGTCTGTAACATGAGAGAATTGATGAAGTTTTGGTCTGGGTGTGTTATCACTATTCACTGATTTTTTATTTTAATTAGGAATTAAAAAAAAAAAAAGAAAGCATATGTAGAGCTTGCGCTCTTCATGTATTTACTCAAGGGGTATATCCAGCCTGTGTGTGTCTATCTGGATTTAAAAAAAAAAAAAGTCCTCTAAGCAGTTCAAGAAAACAATTCTATTACTGGCTTGCTGAGAGAGGATTAATTAGGAAATGTCTTCCCTTATCTGGATTTCTAGAAGTTACAGTGGTTCACTTCCTCTTAGTAGAGAATTATACCGAATAACACTAGGTACTGTATTAAATAGTTTGCTGTTTTTTTCTCTGGGGTTTGGTATTCCATTTAGATTTGAAGATATTTATTAGACAGATTTTTCACTTATCACATGAAAAGATTAGCTTGAAATAACGTGTAACAAGGTGAAATGTTTGAATAACCGAAAGTCAGGGAGAATCTTGAATTTTGAGAGATCTCCAGGAAGACCTTTTTGCATAAATACTAGTCTTACTCTGCATACCTTTTACCTTTCCCTTCCCTTTTCTCCAGTACTGATACTCGAAAAGGTGGAAAATGGAGATCTGAGCAACAAGATATTGAAGATCACGGATTTCGGCTTGGCCAGGGAATGGCATAAAACTACCAAAATGAGTGCAGCTGGGACATATGCTTGGATGGCTCCTGAGGTCATCCGCTCCTCCATGTTCTCCAAAGGCAGCGATGTGTGGAGGTATTGATTTGGCATTGAGTGATTGGATACTGAAGACCTGCTAGGAAACGTATTTTGTTTAAGAATGAGTGATGAAGCAAATATTAAAATTCTGGGCTTAAGAAAACTGTCCACTGGCTTTCCATGTACCTGACTTTGAGACTACTTTTATATTAATTGTAAACACTTTTTACCTGTAGGAATTTGTGGATCACCTCCTGTGTGCTTCTAAATTTTTGCTGTTCCTTGCATTTACCTTCAGATCCTCATAAGATTCATAGCCTCCATTTAACTATTGGCTGTCAAAAAGGCATAAAACTGAGCTGTGAAGTACTGAAAGTTGCTGTTTTTTTTTTTTTAACATTTTACCAAGAGTAGTTTTGATTGTAATTTGTCACAATACATATGTGCACAATCACGCAGTACTTCACTAAGTTCTCCCTGCAGTTTCAGCTTGAATGCAGTGCTTTTTTACATGCTTATAAATTATATGATTGTGACTCTTAAGTGAATTAAATCCAGAATTCAGTAAATTGCTCATTGTTGTCCTAGGATAATGACTTCTGTGGATACTGTGAGACACATAATTAGTCCTAAACGTCTGAAACAAAGTAGATAGAATTTTGTTTTCATGTGTGGGGTGGAGGTATTGAAATGTTGAGGTGACCAGGTCTTTAGAGCAATAAGAATCTCATTGGTCATCAGTGCTCCCACAAAGTATGTGTATGCTGTGAAATCTGTCAGGATGTAGAAATATGCCAGCTGGAAGAATTGTGTGGCTGTTAAGGAAGATATTTGGTGTCGAGTTCTAAATTTCCTTATCTAGTTATGCAGAATAGATAGATAATGTATTGCCTTATGCATAAATCTGAGCTTGTTCTGCACAGTTAATGGTATGGATTGACTTAAGACTATCATTAAATGTGCAAACCCGTTAGTAATCTGGGAGGAACTGTGGGGAAAAAAACAGGCTTTTGCTCTGAGTAAATTCTGGCAGAAATTAAAAACCTGACAGTACTGGTTCGTAATTTTCTCCTCTGAAACAGTGCCAGGAATTGCCTTTAAGGGCAGGAGGGAGGAAGGAAGAAGAAAAGCTGGAAACAATTCCTCTGTGACTGTAACTTTACTAGCCTGTGCATACTGAACAGATCAGAAGATGTTCTGCTCCAGTATGGCCTCTTTAAGGGGAAAAAAAAGAAAAAAGAGAAAACAAGAAAAAAAAGAATTGTAAGGGTCAGTTTTGGATTTTCATGAGGGTAGCTTAAGACCCACTGTATCTGAGCAAAAATATCAGTTTGGTAATTGACTGACTTTGACTGTGAATGATGTACAAATCCTTCTCAGCTTCTCAGAAGTAAATTTCTAAAAATTTCATCACTTTATAGTTGGCAGTTTTTCCTTGAAAAGAGGTTGAATTCCTCTCAATACTTTTCCTTAAGCAGGGTCATCACCATGGAAAGTGCTATGGTATATTGTCTCTGAATAAGCCCTATGTCTGAGGTGTCCAAAACCTCAAATCATACTTAAATAAGCTGAAAAGAACATGGTGTTTGCAGCATCTATGTAGATGCTTGCCAGTGTAACCACTACTACTGTGTCAATGGCTAAGCACTTGATTTTTATGAAAACAGCAAAGCACATATGTAATAAATTCTCTTCCCGCCCATGGACGCAGCTTGAAATTGTAAACAGGATGAAGTTTTTAAATCCTGTTAGATTTGCTGCTCTTCTTGTCCACTTCAAACCTCTTGGTTAATCGCTGGTGTTGAGGGTGCTTTCTGCCTGATAAAAGACCTAGTTGGTCTGTGCACCATCAACAAAACCGGAATGCTTCTGTCCCTAACAATCACAGGACTTTTTATTTCAACACTTTTCAGGAAAAGCTTGTTAGAATAATACTACTGGCTGAATTGTTGCCCAGCTTTTCAATGAGAGTCTTGTTGTGTATGTGTTCCCTCTGCACAAATGCAGGTAGCTGCTGAAGACGGTGCTTGCCAGCACTGAAATTTCCTGAGTTGGTCTTTTATTCCATCGTAAATACAATTTGTATTTGTACATTTGTACAATTCCTTTCAATAACGTATCAAACTCTATTTAAAAAAATCCCCACTCTTCAGGAGTGCTAGCAAAGAACATGACAAGGCAGAGGAATGCTCCCATGTGTTGATGTCTACCATCACTATCACCATGTTCGTGGCTACTGTAAAGTTTGTTGATGGTAACGGCACTTTGAAAATCTTGCGGGTTAAAGTCTGTGTTGCTATGAAAGTTGTTGTGCTGCACCCATAAATTTTAGGTGCGTAACAGGAACCTTGTGCTTACATTGCATAGAGGACAAAAGCTACCATTTTATTTAGATGTCGGACAGTTCCTGTAAGTCTAGTGATGTGTTTGAGAGGAGAGTTGGGAATTCATTTTGGATTCTCGGGGATGAAACTGAAGCACAGATATGACAGTTTATCCAGTATTGCACAGCAAGCTGATATTTGTAGGAATCACGTTCAGATTTCCATGCCATTTAAATTTTTGTTTACTACCAAATTCATCTTTGACCTGCACAGCTTAAAAGAAAGTAGTGTTGTCAATATGATATGAAGAAGATAAGGCACAACTTTACAGCCTTCATCTGAGTTCCTAAGGTTCTTCAATTCATATTCATCTTAGCAGTATCTACTCTGAGACCAGTTAAATAATTAGGAATTGAATCTCTATTTGGGAATGGAATGCCAAAGCTACCTAAAAATACCTGATTAGCAGATCAACTTATTTCATGCATTCAGTGATGTAGATACTTTGGTCACTAGAATACTTCATTTGTATCAGTTGTTGGCAAGCACTTTTGTCCTCAGCTGACTGCTTGCAGGCTTCTGTAGACTTCTGTGTGAAATGAAGCACTGGCAAGATACCAATTCCTGGCAGATAATAGTTGACTAACAATACTGTTAGAAATTCGTGTGAAAAAATCATGCACAACTGACTGTTGTGAAGTAACTGCATGTAATCTCTTAATCTCTGGATCTACCTGTTGAATAATATGCAAAAATACTGTTAATTACCATTAAAAATGTAACAAAGTTCAATTTTTTTTTTTTTGGTCCTAGCAAAAGTAGTATCCTAGTTTCTGTTGCTGCTGGGGTCTCCTTGGTGTGTTGATAGTTGCTTTATTATAGAAGGTGCTGCACCAAGGACAGTGCGGAATAGGAACCTACAGTGGAAATACCAACGAACAATAACAGTGAGAGGTATTTAGTGGGTTTTTTAAAGTTCGCAGATTGGCTAGGGAGGTGGCAAAATCACATCTGAAATCCTGCAGGCCTCCGGCCTCCTCCTTTTGCAGAACCCAGTGTAGGATTGAACCTGATGTTAAATGGCTTAAGGGATTACTGGATCACTGGGAAATGGTTAATTATTCATACAAGTGTCAGTTGACTTGAGCACATGGTGTGTATCACATGGTTCATTTTGTAATTAAAGTTCAAAAACTACTAGTGGATGCTGGAAAAATAAATGAGCTTTCCTCCCAGTTGAAAATGAGCGCAACTCATTGATGCCTTCTTCACAGGCCCTTTTCATAGAAATCTCTTCTGTTTTTTTCCTTTATAATTCACAATCCTTTGCAGGAGAATGAATGGAGAACACTCTTCTTCTCAGCAGCCCCTCTCTTGTTGCTTAGTCACTTGGGATGATTTTTGTTAAAATGACACTAGTTATATGGAAGCGGTATTCTCAGCCTAGTTAGCTAGACTAGACTAGCTAGTTAGCTCACTGACTAGAAGTCAGCTTGTAGTCACGAAGGGATGCCATTAGGTTCTCCTAGAAAGAAACCATGCTTTCCTGCAACATGTATGTCTTGTGTCATATTAAGAAAATAAATGGACACATCTAAATTATATCTTAAATATATATACATATATATATATATACACTGCGTGAGAAATGTTTTGAGCACATCAGTAGCATTTTCCTAACAATTCCATGAGGGGAAATATCTAATTCCTGCTTTATCCAGAACAAGCGGTTAAGTAGTAGGACAGACTACTGAAGAGTTAACTTTTGATATCAAAACTCTCAAAGCTGTCAAATCTGAAGAGTTCTGTGAACAATCAGAGTTAAACAGGACAGGTATGTATTTAGTCCAGTATTCATTTTCTTTCAGTGTGCATTATATGCATCCTTGGAGGACAAAAAGAAAATCTGAAGTCATTAAAGTCCTGCTTTTATTTTTCAAGTGAGGCTGTTGTTGTCATGAGAAATTAAGAAACTATGATGGAAAGAAATAGTGGGACATTATGGTATGAAAAGTATGAATTAAATAGGAAAAAACTGAAAAGGTTGCGTAGATGGGAAAATGATATTTTGTTTTCAAGAAGTAAACAATACTAGCAGTAAAGATGGAATCCCTAGCAACTGAAATCTCACGTTTAAATAGGAAAAGTTATCAATAAGAGTTTCCAACTTGGTTGACTGCAGTTACGAGGAAAAAGGCTTGGTAGGGGTGGGATAGGGAGATGGCAAAAATAGATTGTGGTGATGAAAAATGATTACTTTCAAATGGGTAGAGCAAATGACGCTTTGAACCATGAAGAACAGATGCATGTTTTAGCTGCTGAGGTTACTGTTTCATGGAACAGCTATTTAGGGAGCTTTTAGGAGGAAAAGCTTATTTGATCTTCAGGTGTGCTTAGGAAGCCTTCAACATAGTGCAGCGTGCCAGTTAAAAAATACATGCTTTGGCTTAATGTCTTTGCAAGAGCAGTAACAAAGTCTGGTAGAGTAGTGCTTTAATCTGAAGGAGTGTAGTAACAATATTGAGAAATTCTTTTTAAAAACAATAAAAAGAATGGTTGCACAACTTCATGATGGTCAAAGTGGATCTTTTAAGGAAGCTATGTGGAAATGCAGAGCAAATGGATAGGAAATGACACAACGAAAGCAGCTGTGAAACAGTGGGTCATCTCCACTGGTGCAGATTTTTATGAGCACAGCATGCAGGCTCTTGTTCATTGCTGGCAAAAAATGTGCAGTTAATAGTGGTGGTGGCTATGTTGAAAAATAGTGTTTTGTAGCTGAAAATTTTCTCAATCAAAGAGTGTATAATTATGCTCTTTGTATCTATAGTAGTTTCTGTGGATGTAAATAGGAGGCATGACTTCAAGAATGACCTACATAAAACGAAATATGCTGATTTTGCTTTACTTTTTAAAATTAATGCATTGCTGTTGACTGACAGTGTCCATTTTCACCTGTATGGTTTACTGTATCATATCCTGAACTCAGGACAATGAAGTTACCGTGTTATAGGAAAAAAAACTTTGCAGTTGCTCAAAGGTTACTTAAAGATGTAAGGCAGGACTCCTGACTGCTTCAGGTGCAGTTTTGGGCTAGTCAGAGAAGTGATTACAAGTCACGGTTAGTCATTAATTCATCAGATGTTGTAAACAAGTGAAGACGTTCAGATAATGGAATTGCTTTTTTTTTTTTGCTTTTTTTTTTTTTTTTTAGGACAGTTGGTTTTTACAGAAGTCTCTTTTACTTTGTTTTTAAACCGAAGCAAAGTTAGAAACTGCAAAAGTATAAATATTTTCTGTGCTGCTGTTGGGTTTAAAACTGACTGATGAGGGGATCAGTATGCTAGTAATGGATTTTTCCTTTTTGACCGCAGGATTCAAGAGGAAAAATCTGCTGTGTTATATTACTTAACACCCTCTGTCCTCATCTAATTGCTATCGCTATCAAATAAGAAAGATTCCTGGTTTTATTGCCTGATATTACTCAATATTTCTTGATATTCATATCATAAATCCAGAATTAGGAATGTAGAAGTTAGGATTGTTAGATTACTATGTGACAATTTCACCAGTTTTTGATAAAATGTTAGCAGTTATGAAAAGGGAGGCTCATACACAGCTTTTTACAAGTAAATGCCCCTAAGTGACCTTTATTTGCCACTCACATTTCAGCAGTTCTCATTCTTACTCTGATAAGAAGCTTTTTCTTCACATTCCTCTCTTACAATTTAGTCAAATATTAATCTTGAAGAGTTCCCACAGGTTATCTGTCTAGTTCATGTGTAACATACACGCACGATAAAAGAACAAAAAATGATTTTACAAGTGAACCTGTTCAATATCCTTAAAGATTTCCCAAAGTTATCAACAAAGATATTTTGCATTTTTGAATGTCAACGTAGATGTTAGCACACTTCCAAAAATATTTTAATTTACACACTGCAGTTACTTTGTTTTCATTATTTAAAAAACAATAACAACAACAGCGAGGTAAAACAAAAACAGCCAGCAAGGTAAAATAAAGAACTTTGCCAGTTTGACAGCCACAGTGAACTCATTCAGAAAAGATGTGAATTTTTCAGTGTACCAGAGGCACCCTGATAGGCTCATGTACTGTTGTCTTGCTTAACCAAGAATGCATTAAAATCAAACAGTTATACTCTTTTCTCTTTCCTTTCCTGTTAGTTACGGTGTGCTGCTTTGGGAGCTCCTAACAGGGGAAGTGCCATTCCGAGGAATTGATGGTCTTGCAGTAGCCTATGGTGTTGCCATGAATAAACTTGCTCTTCCAATCCCTTCCACGTGTCCAGAGCCTTTTGCCAAACTAATGGAAGGTAAGCCATCTCTAGCGTGAGTCTGGTTAGATCAGTTTATGCTGTTCCTAGAGTGCTGTTTAGCATTGCCTCCTGGTGTTGGTTTTGTTACCTAAGAGCATAGATTACTCAGGTGGATTATTTGGTGCTGCAAGTTATTATGGGGCCCCAGTATAGCTGTTCATGTGCTATAACAGTTATTCTGTTACTGTTTTAACATGTGAAATTCCCATCTGTCTTATACTATGTGGGCTATTGTTGTCATCATCTAGCTTGTTTTCTTGTAGTGAAAATGCACTGACACCAAAACTTGACATATATTGATATAGTTTAAAACCTTCAACTTGTTTTGAGGGTCATAGCTTAAACACCTTGCTGGCCATTGTCAGGTTGATTTGGAATCATAGAGTCACAGACGTTGAACGTTGAACTTAGGTTTTGTGGCCTTCAGAGGTGTTTTCAGCCCCCTAAAAGGAATTTTTATGCAAGAAAATGTTTCTGGTGGATTTTTCTGGTCTTGGAATATTTTTTTTACTTCTCTTTTCTGTAGATGACAGGCTTCAGTTAAATTAAACTAGAAAATCTCATGTATTGTTTTGCTAAAAAAGGAGGTATTCTGCTGGACAGTAAACAGCGACAGAGTTGCAGGTGTATTAAATTGGAAGAAACATTAAACAAGAAACTGCAACTGAAACCAGCTTTCGAAATTTAGAGCTTAGTGTTTTGCCAAGGTGGCTTGTTTTGGCGTGGTCTCCCTAAACAAGGGACCCTGAATTTCTTAAATGTAAGTGATGTATCTGCTGATGGTATTAAAAATAATGCCCTCTCTTGGGAAAGTTGGATAGAGGCGCGTGGCCTGTGCTTGAACCCAGGAGCACAGGGATAAGCACACTTGGCTTTGAAATGCTAGGCTTCTCCGTGTGCAGGGAGAAGAAGAGAACAAAGGAGCAATTACTTTCTACCCCTTCACCAGAACTGTTTTTCAGGCTGACTGTTTCCCATCTCTGTGAACTCTTGTTCCCCTAATGCTGCTTTTGCTTTTGAATTACTCCTCTGGTGGTCGTCAGTGAGAAAACAAAGCTGAACTTTACCTCTTCACAGAAAAGATTTGTATGTTTTGACTGTCCTCATTAGTGCAAATAATGGCAGACCTAGGCCTGGGGGAAAAAAAAAAAAAAGCCACGGGCCACCTGCATAGTTATCCTGCTCACTCATTCGTGCATTTGGCTGGCCGCAGCATTTTGTTTTACTTTGGGTCGTGTTTGTTTTGCCATGCTTAAAACCTGAGCTAGGGGGCAGAGATTATGCCACTCACGGTCCAGCTGTATCACCCATTGCTGCTAATTGGTCATCAGCAGGGGACCTTCAGAGCACTTTTAACATCCTTGATTCTCTGTTTTGGTAAGAGAAGCAATTTGAAATCCACAAAGACAAATGTGTTCCAGCTTATGCCTCCCGGAACTTGATCAGATACTTAAATACCATCTTGATATCAGCAGTTTCAAAAATAAAGCTCCCAAATGTCAGTAACAGTAAAATCAAAGCAGAGAAAAGATCTGCAAAAAGATGCATCAGCAGTTGCACAAATTTTGTGATTTTTTTTTTAATTATTTTTTTTAATCACGGGATGCTCCTTGATGTATCTCAGTCCATAGAATGGATTAAGTGAACACTTTTTAGGACATCACTAGAAATTTTTAAGAATAATACTGCTCTTTTTCCCCAACAGTAAAGTCTAGGAAACTTTTGAACATTTATATTGTTCTTGCTTCTTAATGTTATATTGTTCTTGCTTCTTAATGTGGCAAGTTATGTCTCAAACGTAGTGACCGTTCTAGGCAATGGTAGTATGAGCGAATTGAGAGACCCGTATTTCAGTGTCTTCTGCTTGTACAAAAAAGCTGTTGTCCATAGCTTTGAGAAATGTTTGAATGTTAAATTTCCTGTTTGGTTTTTGTCAAAGTTTGATGTGCAAGAATATTGCAGTACTAAAAAGAGTAAGGATACATATTGAAGAATAACCTGTGTAAGTGCCAGTATGGGAAAATACAGAATGAGTAAATGATTTGCAGTAAATATATTCTGCAGGAGTTGAAATAATGTCAGAGAGGATTGAAATGAGTAACAATTTCACATTTAAAAGCACTGCTAAGTCAAATTCTTTCATTCAGTAACTTTTAACTTTTAAAAACATGATCTTGATCTCATAGATTGTGATGTTACTCTGTAGAGTTTTCTTTTTCCATTTGTTTTCGATGGTCAGCTTTCCTCACTGTAAGAGGAAGAACCCTTTCATACCATCACGAGTTGAATTGCCTTTTGTGATAGTAATGTGACCCGCTTGGTGGATGAGGGTCAGACTGTCGATGTGGTCTACCTGGACTTCAGTAAGGCCTTTGACACTGTCCCCCATAACATTCTCGTGAAGAAGCTGGCTGCCCATGGTCTGGATGGGTGTACGTTCCGCTGGGTGAAGCACTGGCTGGATGGCCGGGCCCAAAGAGTTGTGGTCAGTGGAGTTGAATCCAGTTGGCGGCCGGTCACGAGCGGTGTCCCCCAGGGCTCAGTACTGGGGCCGCTTCTGTTTAACATCTTCATTGATGATCTTGACGAGGGGATTGAGTGCACCCTTAGTAAGTTCGCAGATGACACCAAGCTGGCAGGGAGAGTTGATCTGCTGGAGGGGAGAAGGGTACTGCAGAAGGACCTGGATAGATTGGATCGATGGGCCAAGGTTAATGGCGTGGGTTTCAATAGGGCCAAGTGTCGGGTCCTGCATTTTGGCCACAACAACCCCAGGCAACCCTACAAGCTTGGGGAGGTGTGGCTGGAAAGCTGCCTGATGGAAAGGGACCTTGGTGTGCTGATGACAGCAGTCAGACAGACTGCTGAATATGAGCCAGCAGTGTGCCCTGGCAGCCAAGAAGGCCAATGGCATCCTGGCTTGTATCAGAAATGATGTGGTGAGCAGGACCAGGGAAGTCATCCTGCCCCTGTACTCGGTATTGGTGAGGCCTCACCTCGAGTACTGTTTTCAGTTTTGGGCACCTCAGTACAGAAAGGACGTGGAGGTACTGGAGCAGGTCCAGAGAAGGGCAACGAGGCTAGTGAAGGGCTTGGAAAATCAGCCCTATGAGGAGAGGCTGAGGGAGCTGGCGCTGTTTAGTCTGGGGAAGAGGAGGCTGAGGGGAGACCTTATTACTCTCTTCCAGTACCTGAAAGGTACTTACAGAGAGAGCGGGGCTGGTCTCTTCTCAGTGGTGACAGGTGACAGGACGAGGGGAAATGGCCTCAAATTGCGCCAAGGTAGGTTTAGGTTGGACATTAGGAAACACTTCTTTACAGAAAGGATGGTTAAATATTGGAATAGGCTCCCCAGGAAGGTGGTTGAATCACCATCCCTGGATGTGTTTAAGAGTCGTTTGGATGTGGCGCTCAGAGATATGATTTAGCAGGGGGTTGTTAGAGTTAGGGTACTATGGTTAGACTGCGGTTGGACTTGATGATCTTTGAGGTCCCTTCTAACCTGAGTGATTCTATGATTCTACCACATTAGAATATTCTAATATTCTGTATTTCTACAACTCTGTGATTGTTTAAGTCAGTGCATTAGATTGTTTAATGAAAAATCTTGTTTATCTGTGGTTTCTCATAAAAGCAAATGAGGGGGAAAAAAAGCCTTATTAAACAAATTTCTCACAAATAATAACGAACAATGAAAAAAAGAAAACCCTAGATGTGCTATTTGTTGTCATGATCTACTTGTATCTTTTGTTTTCACTTAAAGTCCCCAGTATTTTATCCAAGTATGCCCAGGCTGCTTTTCAGGAGAGCTTTTCTGCTCTGTGGAAGAGATTCGTAATGACTCAGCTTAGCTTTAGAAGGGGCTCTGGTAGATACCCTTTTACAGTATGGCTGGTAGCTCTGCAGTGTAAATGTGATAAAAAGAACTGTGTATAAGCATCTTACGTGTATGTGCTCACAAAGTACAGGTGATAGTTTAAAAATTCCACACTTGATTTATGATCACACGGTAGTCAGTGAAAGTGAGAAATGGGAGACGGGGTAACACAGTGTATGTGCCATTCTCAGCCACTGGGGATCAGTAAAGTACCACTCATCATCTCAAGCCTTCTTACTAAGAGATGCTTAATAGTTGCTTGTCTTTGTCCTGTTCTAGATTGTTGGAACCCTGACCCACACTCACGACCTTCCTTTGCCAGTATCCTAGGCCATCTCACCGCTATAGAAGAGTCTGGTTTCTTTGAAATGCCCAAAGATTCCTTCCATTCCCTTCAGGAAGACTGGAAACAAGAGATCCAAGAGATGTTTGATCAGCTCAGAGCCAAAGAAAAGGTAAGTAGAAAAAACAGTCCTTGCTTGTGTTCTTCTGTTTGACAGAATACTTCCTATTCAGGGATAATCTTTTAGGGCATCTCAAAATTAATTTTGCATGTGCTTTACTTCAGCTTATAGTAAGCCCCTGAGTAAATGGGAGTTGTGATGCATGCTGGGGCAGATTCATAAGTAAAATAAACATCTGCATCTTTAGCTGCTGCTCTAGTATTGTGGCGAGTATAGTGTCCATTATACACTATGCAAATTCCTGCTCTGAATTATCTTTAATACATCTGGTAACTATTTCACTGCCAATGTCGTAACTGAGAAGCCCAACAATAATTGTTAATGTTAAAAATAAGAGAGAGATTCAGACTATATACTTCCACAAACATCTCTTCTATATTTATCTGGTTTGTGTCTTCAAGGCTGTCGGTGCAGCCAAAGGGGATAAAATATAATAAACGTGAATACTACCAAGGGAAAAATCCAACAGCTGTTGTAATTAAAATTCACCTGGTAAACAGCAGGGAATGAAGTTCCTAGCAGGAATAAAAGGAACTGTGACCATCAGTTGAGTGGAAAGAATTGGAGTGTTATTCTTCAAGCATACTGCCAGAAAGAAAGCAGTTTGTTGCATCTTTGTTAAGGTCCTTACAGACAATACAGATGTTGGTATTAAGTACTGCAGTCATTCACTGAAGTAGTGGTTTTTTGAGTTGACTTCTTCTCACATAAAAGTAAACTCGTAATAAACAGCCAACTTGATTTTGGCTCAGAAGTTGGATTTAGAAGACAGAGAAAAAGAGAGGACATCCTGTGAACAGGGAGAAGTCCTACAGTGGTTCGTAAAACATTTTTTGTGCATGTACCATAGCAGCTTTTGGAGGAAAAAAAAGAAAGCTGATAGGCATTACCCTGCTGCGCTGTGTGGTTTGTTGGCATAAGTTTGTTGGAACAGGTGTTGAAAACCAGAAACTTCCACAGAGAACAGTAGTCGCTAGACTGCTGTCATGTTTGAGCACGGTGTTCCTCCATAGCAACGAGGAAGGAAAGTTTGATATCCTATTCATCTCCTGAGTATAATGAGCCAAACCTCTGTGGTAGTGGCACAAGTAAAAATGACATCATTAAAAATAAAAATAATGATAATGAAGCTGATAAGATGAAATTCAATTTGAACTCTTCAATTCTTACCTTCTGTGGTGGAATTAGCCAGCTGGAGATAGTTACTGCAAGTGCTGAGTTCTTTTGTCCTTTTGGTGAGAAGAGTGAAGTGAGAAGAACAGAGGGTTTTGACATCTCTCAGACAATTTCATTTTTTTTGTTGACAAAATGAATTGTAGAAGATTTTGAATTATGCTTTTTTTTTTTTTTAATGCCTGAGAAGCAACCACATTTGATGAAAACTGGTGGGAATTGATTTTTGTTAGAGTTGGGTTTTGTGTTATTTTATGATGCATGAGTTGGCAAGGTTATTTTTAAACAACCAATTCTGAAGTTAATAAATGCTTTTACTGAATGGGGAAAACAAGGATTATTTTTTTTTTCAGTACTATGGATGATAAATCTTGCAAAATGAGTTCCCATGTATGTGGTAATCTCCAGCGGCTCTTGAAAATGTGCATGTCAGCATTTTTTCTCATGACACTGCATTAAGGTTCAGTGTCTTTTCACAGAGCCACAGAGTTGTTGAAGTTGGCAGGGATCTTAAGAGTCGTCTACTCCAACCTCTGCTTGACCAGGGCCACCCAGAGCAGGTTGCCCAGGCCCTTGTCCTGGTGGCTTTTGAGATCTCCAAGGAAGAAGATTCTACAACCTCTCTGGGCAGCCTGTGCCAGTGCTCCATCACTCGCATAGTATGAAAGAGTTTCCTAATGTTCAGACAGCCTTCTGTGTTTAAGCCCACTGCTGCTTGTCCTATCTCTGAACACCACTGAGAACAATCTGGTATTGTCTTTGCATCCTCCCCTCTGATATCTGTACATATTGATAAGAAACACCGGAGTCTTCTCTCCTCTAGGCTGAGCAGTCCCAGCTCTCTCAGCCTTTCTTCACAGGAGAGATGCTTCAGTTCTTTCACCATTTCAGTAGCCCTTACTAGCCTCTCTCCAATATGTCTATGCCTCTCTTCTATTAAGGAGACAGTACTCCAGATGTGGCCTTATGAGTGCTGTGTAGAGAATTTTTCTTAAAAGATAATAATAATAATAATGTCCATATATTAATACTGATTTGAAGGACCTTGAATGACAATCACAGAATTTCTTAAACGTTTTCAGTTTATTGACATTCAGCTGAGTCTTTGAACAGTGGCATTAGCTGTGCTGTGAACACAGGTCAGTGCTGCTGTACCTTCAGAATAGGTATTGTTAGCCTTCACCCACAGGTCATGAGGTAGCTGTTCTTTCTCATTTCTGATCCCCCTGCAGGAGCTTCGCACGTGGGAAGAAGAGCTGACTCGTGCTGCTGTTGAACAGAAGAACCATGAGGAGTTGCTCCGAAGGCGGGAACAGGAGCTGGCAGAACGTGAGATTGACATTCTGGAAAGGGAGCTCAACATCATCATCCACCAGCTGTGTCAGGAGAAGCCTCGTGTGAAGAAACGTATGGGGAAGTTCAAGAAGAGTCGGCTCAAGTTAAAAGATGGCAATAATATCAGCCTGCCTTCAGGTTGGTGAGATTGAAACAGTGTCAGGAGAGATGGGAAGAGCAGATGAAAACCTGTAGCTTTAGTGTCTCCTTTGTGCTCGTACTTGCACATTTTGGATTATTGGATTTACTTTGGGAAAAACATACCTTTGGCATCTAGGAACTAAACTTGATGTTTTTGTGGCAAGCATTCCTCAAAGGGATCAGGTCAAATTATAAAGACAAGAAGTGGAATTATGACATTACACGTTTATTAGTGTATATGATTCATAGTAAAAATGTTGCGATGTAGTGTGTTAGCACTCAAAGTGGTCATTTTGATCAAGGATATTGGTTTATTTGTTTTAAGCAAATGTTCCTGCTCTGGCAATATTTTACATAATGCTGCAGCTGAAACCATAAGCTCTCATATTTCTTCAGGCAGGAAGAATAAAAAAACTATCAGAAATATGTTGTAGCTTTGACACGGTAGCACTACACAGCTTCATGTGTTAACATGCAAGTGTCTTTTGATGTAACCCTGAATAAACCTTAAATACTGGCAATCTGTCTGAGAAGTCACTTAGTGTTTTCCTTTGTTAGCACATCTTTGGCCTGAAGTAACCATGTATGGAATGGGTAGCAATTAGCTGTAAAACATTTTCTGTATAGACCCTGAAAATTTCACGTGGTTACAAGTTAACAATCAACAGTTATTTCATTTTTTTTCATGTATTAAAAAAGAATTTTAATTGTTTTTCTGGTTTTGTGTCGATTCTTTTTTTCTTTTGGTAACAGATTTCCAGCATAAATTCACTGTGCAGGCTTCTCCGACAATGGATAAAAGGAAGAGCTTGATCAGTAGCTGCTCCAGCCCTCCTGCAAGTCCTACCATTATTCCCAGACTCAGGGCCATACAGTGTAAGGAGCTCAATGTAGTATTGAATTTGGGAAATGTGCAGTCTGTCAGCGTGGTAAGATGCCAAGATTCCATATCTAGGACAGGACTGTAAAAAGAAATGTTCCTAAAATGTTGGCTTTGTGCCCTGCATGTATGAATTTAGAGAGAGAAAAACAGTGTTTTGACAATTGTCTGGGAGGGTGGTGAGTTTGGTATTATTTGGAGTCTGATCCTCACCTATGCTCTTGAAAGATTGCTGCTAGATTGTGCAGAGAACATGTTCTTTTGGTTTATAGGCTAATGTTTAGATTATTGGTTTGCAGAGTAGATTTGTGAAACGTTATCGAAGTAGATTAAGTTACTGATGGGGAGAAAGAGAACCAATGGTGTTCCCCTAATAACCCAGAATTAGGGAGATAAATGCGTATAAGAAGTATGAAAGGAATGTTAACGTATAGTGTTTGTGTTGGATATCACAATTCTTGTTTCTGATAGCGAACTAATTCTTCTGAAGGAGAAAACAGTACTAAACTGAACTCTCAGTAGTCGTTTTGAAGGGATCTGTTTGTTAGATCAACACTGATGCGTGATGAGAATTTTGGGAAATAACTCTGAACATTTTCATTCTAGCATTCTTCTGACTTATGTTCTTTACATTGCATTGGGACCCATGTGTGTACCTGATTGGCTTTTTTCCCATTTTCCACTCTTTTTTCCCTCTTGTGAAGTGACTCCTGCTGAAAGCAGTAAAACATGGGGACGAAACTCAGTCCTTCCAAAGGAGGAAGGAGAGGAAGAAGAGAAGAGAGGCCAGAAGAAAAAAGGACGCACCTGGGGACCAAGTTCACTTTGTCACAAGGAGCTAGGTGCAGGAGAGGACAGGTAAGAGGAGGAAGCCTGGAATTAAATTGATGTCCATGTTCTGAAATCGGTTATGAGCTGTTTCCCTGGAGATTTGCCCGTCCTCTTGCAAGCACTTTTCTGCTTACATATTTGCTGTACTGAAGGCTTTAGAAATTCTAAACAGATTAAAAAAACTGTTGCATTCGTTCCCTTGCTAGAGGTCCAACCCTGACCTGATGCTTTTCCTGTCTGCTATTACCTTTTATTTTGAGCAGAATTTCTCCTTAGCTGTGTGAAACTATTTCTCTGTGGCTTTTTTTTTTTCAGGCTTAAATTTGTTGTTTCATATTACAGCTGAAAATAGTTATTTTATAGTTCTCGGCTATGTTCTCTCAGCCTTTTACATGTTATTGTTTAAAAAGCATTTGCCTGGCTCTGGCAGACATCTTCTTTTCCAGCTTTTGAAAAGTACACATATACCTTGAGTGAATTTTAGCAGATTCTGAGTGATTTTTAGCAGAGGTGCAAGTTGTACCTGGCCCTTCTCTAGAGATTCTTGTTTTGTGACTTCATTATTTTTTTCTTTCATTTAAAACAAGAGAATGTTTTAACAGTCTAAGACTCTGAAAGGTTTGAATACCTGTTGCTTTTTAGTGGAATCTGAAACTGTTCCCACTGCTGAACTGATAGTTTGACTTCAGCTGTATTTTTTAGCAGGGAAAATAAGGTCAATGATTATAATTTATTATGTTTTTGAGCGTGAAACTCCTGGCAATTAGATGTTTATATACTGTGTCGCCACTACAATGCTGTGCAGGAAGGCCTAGATTGAGCTATTCAGTTGTGCTAAGCGCATTCTTCATCCAAGGTACTCTTAGCATGTGTTTTAACAGGGCAATGTAGGGGAAGCTACTTCAGTTTGCTGTTCTGTAGATGGAGTATTGCATTTTTCAGAGTTAAAATTATGTCCTATTTTACAGTCATTGATTTTTTTTATTTTTTTTATTTTATTTTTTTTTTAAAGGAGATGGCTGAAGCTGGTAGAACAACATTTTTGCCTTGAAATAATGCCTAGAATTTTGGAAATAAGCTTCTTTTTCTGATGATTTTTTTGTTTTCTGTTGGTTTTTTGTTGTTGTTTGTTTTTCATGTTCCTTCTTGTATGGTCTGAAGAACTGAGTTGCTTTTGAGCACAGACTCCTGAAAAAGAGTTACTTGCTAACTGTGATTGCTCTTAGTAAGGTGACAGCGTTTTGCAGAGTACTTGAAATGTGATAGTGTTGCTGAGAGGGCAGTGTGGTTAACATAAATGAACTGCTTCTCACTGGGATCATAGAGTCGCAGAATCATTTGAGTTGGAAGGGACCCTTAGAGGGCATCTAGTCCAACTCCCTTGCAATGAACAGGGACACGTACAGCAAGATCAGAATGTTTATAGCTCTGTCCTGTCCTGCCTGACCTTGCATGTCTCCAAGAATGGGGCATCCACCACCTCTCTGGGCAACTTGTGCCAGTGCTTCACAACCTGTATTTTAAAGAGCTTCTTCCTTATATCCAATCTAAATTTCTCTTCTTTTAGTTTGAAACCATTTCCCCTTGTCTTATCCCAGCTAAAAGGTCCATTGCCTTCTTTCTTTACAGCCTGTCTGTTAGATACCAAAAAGATCATGTCAGATTGCAGATTATTTAAATAGAATAGGTTGCAGTAAAAATTAGTGCCTCAGATGATAGAGTACTTGCTCTTTTTAGGTGGTGTTTTTTTTGTCCATTTTTTGTTTCTAATTAATAGTAACATTAATAATGTTTCTAATTTGGGAGGATAGGGGGATAAAAGATTTATGTGAGGAGCTGGACTTAGCACAGAAAAGTCCAGTTTAAGCTTTCCCCGTGACACTATTTGGGTAGCAGCAGTACTGTTGTTCCACCTGCCTATATAGCTCTGTGGCCAAGCCAGCATGAATCTTCATCTTTTTCATTGCTTTCCATGTATTTTCCATAGGACATTATCAGATTTTTGTACAAGAATTGCATTGTAGGAATTGCTGTGAAAATCTCTAGTGCGAGTAAACCTACATATAATTAACTTAAAGTTTATGCTGAAGAGGTGACTTTTTATTCACCCTTCTGTATTTACCTTTGAGCATAAGAAATACACATGGCAGCAGAAGGTTGCTATGCTGAATTACTGAGACGGGGTAAAGCTTTATGCTGAAATAGCATTGTGAAAATACAGTTGAGATCTTACAGTGTATCGTCAGGAATATCTTCTGCACAGATCTTCAGAGTCTCCTGGTAGTGTTGCTTATAGTTTGGGGGAGAGGAGGAGCAAAAACAAAGGGGAAAAATAGGGATTTTGTAACTTAGAAGGAAATCTAGCAAGTCACAAAATTATTCTGGTAGCTGTTGGTATTTCTGTTCAGATCAAACTGTGCTATATCAGTAAAAGCAAATCTGTTTGATTTTGGCAAGGGAAGATTTTTCTGAGAAGAAAAAAGTTAATGTGCCTTCCTGTAAAATAAAAGGCACTTTCCAAGGCTGAATGTACTTGACTATGAAGTAAAGGCTAAACTGAAGATCACTGCTGCCTATCACTAATGACTGTAGTCATTGCTGTCTTTGCACAGAGAAGACAGAGTTTTCACAGCCCCGTAGAAGTCTCCCTAGTAGCTGTCTGCCTGTGTTATGTGTTGACATGCTCTTTTAGACACGATCACTCTGCTAATATCATTCATTTTCACTCACCGGTTTTGTCTTAATGTGCATCTGCTTTACGGTGTTTATCCTAACTGTGTATGTTGTACACGTGTATAGTATAGATACAATATGCATTCTCTGCTGCATTTCATTTCATAGCTGAGTGTAGTGTGGAGGGAATAAATTGGGCTTATGTTGTAAAATCATGTGGTTGTCTTCCTTGACAAATAGGATTCAGCACTGTGCTGTCTGGGTTCAAGTTCGTAGAAGGGTACTGTGTATGCCAGAATGATTAAGGATCAGAAAATGATGAACTCTGAAGATAGAAGGGAACTGTACAAGATGCTTTTAGTGTGATCTGAAACTATTCCTGAATGTTGGGAATAAAAAGACCATTTGAAAAATCATGTCTATAGATTGATCTTCAACCAACTGAACGAGTACTGAATCAAGCTCAGACCTTGTGACTTTGCCGTAAAAATATAGCTAGTCTGGTAACAGGCAGGACGTACTGGTTCGGTTGAGAGTGGAGGAAAAATACATACCAAGGCAAAAAAAAAAATCCTTTCCACCTTGATATAATATGACCTTGAAATCCTGCCATGGAAATAATCTTACAAATGCAGAGTGATGCTAGTGAAAAATGAGAATAATGAGAGAGACTTGATTACAATCCTTCCCTTGGAAAGAAGAGAGGTTATGAGCATATGTAAACTGTCTTCTCAAAGAACAGCACAAGTTGGTCGTGTTGCTGGAAGAGGTCTTTTCAATTCTTCCAATAACAGATAGATGCTATGGTACATCCTGCTGAGATTCAAACCATCCATGGATACTGTCTCCTTTCATTCAATTTTCTGAATCAGTGCTTTTAAGCTTTTGAGCAACACTGATGTGTTTAGTGTTGGAGTCTGTAGGATGTCACAAAACTATCAGTTCAGAGACTACCGATGACTGAAAAATAAATCTAGTTGGCTTGTTGAGGTGTCAAAATTGTGCAGCTTACTGCTGTTGTTTCTGATATTGTGAAAGTGGTGCAGAATACATATGGGATGATGGCAATGAATGTCTAGTAACAGGGACTACTAATAAGCTTAGGTGCGAAGCAAGATGCCTTTAAACTCAGATGACTTCGATGTAGGGATTTGCTTTGGGTTTTTTTTTTTTTGTTGTTTTTTATAGTTTTGGTCTGTAGCTGAAAGAATAACCTGAATTACGGTGTTTAGTTATCCTTTTTTCCGTAATCTGTGGCTTACGCTTGTAACTTTTTGTACTTCACAATATTTTCTTTAGAGGGGTATAATATATTCTTATAATATAGAAGCGTGACTCTGTTGTTATAATGACTTCAACATACTGTATTCCCAGTGAGTGATTTTTGGTTTTCCTTGTTTACTGGTAGTTCACATGGAAATGTTTTTGGAGATATTTTTTTCCCCTTCTCCTGCTGAGCACTTTATTTTGTGCTTGCCATGCTGTGTTTGCTTTAGTTTTAAAAGAAACTGTCTTGTCTGATTTCTGTCATAGTGCTTTGTATTATTCTGCATTCATAGCTATTGTTTATCATCAGAGATCTTTTGACTGCTACATTGTTACAAACAAGGGAAGTGTTGTAAAATGTGTTGCTAGCACAGGATCTTAAATCTGTATAATTAAGGTAGATTAATGCATACCCTAAACAGAGCAATAGAGAATATAGAAGGGAGGAATTAGTTTCTTGTCAGCACTCTACATCTTATTCTTTCTATTATTTCAGTCTGAAAGCTCTGGTAGAAGGATACAAACAGTGGTCATCCAGTGCACCAAACCTAGGGAAGATCCAGAGAACAGCACCTGCTTTTCCAGGATTTACCAGCTTAGCAGAGATGGGTAAGGATTTACCTGGACTTGATATTCTCTTGCTTGGTATTGTGCTTTGATATTGTGCTTCCATTCATATTTGAATGAGCTTTTCCTTGTCTTCAACTTACAGCAATGTTTTCATTTTGATGGTGTCTGCTTTTTCTTTATTCTTAGTGAAATAACGACCTTCACATTTTGGGTTTTATTTTTTTGTTTATTCTTGTAAGCTAGCAAGCTTCTCCTAACTCCCCTCTTCTTTCCATGCTACCTTTCAACTCCTTTCCTCTTAATATTCAGTTGAGCAGTATGGCTACACCTTTACTTGCAAGGAGAGATCCTTATCATTTTCCTACCTTTTCACTCATCACTCCCATACACAGAAACTTTGGAGGTAACTGGAGTGCAGATTACTTCTGATATGCTGTTTCCTTAATGGATCCTGAAAAAATCAACATGTCAGTAACTTCTTTGGTGGTGTTTCCAGGTACTTGTCTCAACCTATCTGTTTTGGGGTCAGTAGCTTGTGAGCATTTGGCAGTTGGTGAACAGTGCTTGTAATGAGAAGGATGGTTGCATCTTCTGAGAAGAAGATTAACTCTCATGTATATTTGTGAGACGGTGAAATTAGCCAAAGTCTTGCATCCTTGCAAAGTACTCTTTTTTTCATTTGCTTTCCAGATGATGAAGACAGTGAATGTCTTAATGGGGAGGGCAAAGTACACCCTTCACCTGGGCACAACCAGTCATACCTCTGCATCCCCTTTCAGAAGAATGATGACTGGGATGGGCCTTCTAGTGATGCCAATGAGGAGTCCACTCCTGTGAACTCTGCTACAAGCACCCCACAGCTGACACCCACCAACAGCCTCAAACGTAGTGGCTCCCACCACAAACGGTGTGAGGTTGCCTTGCTTGGCTGTGGAGCGGTTCTGGCTGCTGCAGGACTGGGGTTTGATCTGCTAGAAGCGGGGAAGTGTCAGCTACTGATTGAAGAGGAGCCAGAGCCACCCAAGGAAGAGAAGAAAAAACGTGACAGCATTTTCCAGCGAGCTGGACGCCCACGCAGGAGCACTAGTCCTCCTTCTCGAAAAATCTTCAAGAAAGACGAGCCCATGTTGTTGCTTGGCGAGCCATCCACATCCCTCACCCTTCTTTCCCTGTCTTCCATTTCCGAATGTAATTCCACCCGATCCCTGCTGCGCTCAGACAGTGATGAGATTGTGGTATACGAAATGCCTGTCAGCCCTGTGACAGTCAAGGCTCCCTTGCCAGCCATTAATAACCCACTAGTTAATGTCCAGATTGAGAGATTCAAACAAGACCCCAACCAGTCCCTCACTCCCACACATGTGACGGTCTCTTCCCACACCCAGCAAGGCGGGCACAGGCGCACACCTTCTGATGGGGCCATCAAAGGGACTGGACTAGTTGTCAATGGGTGCCCAACCAGTGGATGCCCTTCCAGTAGCTGTTTAACTGGAGCACTGGGAGCAGGTAGGTTTTCAGCCATCTTCCTTTTCTTCTTCAGAAGAAGGGCCCAAACAGTATAGATACTTGTTAGGAAGTAAGCATATTGCATATACAGCATCTGTTGCCAGCCCACAGTCAGGGCTTGCGGATATTGTCTTTACAAAAATAATGACTGGAATAATACAGTAACAGTCCCTATTCCATCACCTATACACCAATTAACTCTCTGCATCATGTTGTGAGGCAGAGCATGTTATTGTATCAAGGTACAAATACTATCCATTTTTAGTATTTTCTCAGAATTCCATCTCTATTGCCTTTATACACTTGTTTGTATTGCTGTTACAACTTCAAAGCAAGTTATAATCTTTAAGTCAGTGAAGACTGAATCTCTAAAGCAGTGTGGGGCCTCCGCTGCTCTTGCTCTTATTCCTTCACAAACCGGAGGGATTTTCCTGGGTAGGTAATGTTCTCATTGTTACGGTCTTTAGGAGTGGCTGTGACTAGATAACTTAATGCTTTCCCTTTTTTTTTCCCCTAGTAATTCACAAGAACAAAAAAAGGCTAGAATATGAAAATTAAGTCTAATTTAATTAGACTAAACAAAATGTGAAGGTGTCTGTTGAATGGAAGTCTGCAGTAAGATGCGGGTTAATACTCATTAAAATATTCACGAAAAGTTATGTTCTGTTTTAAAAACAACCAAACAAGAACAACAGAAGGTGTCTACGTTAGATTTTGTTAAATGGCTCTTCTAGGGAGTCGGTCTAACTCACTGCAAACAGGTGTCACGCATCCTGCTGTGCAAGTGTCTCCCCGATCCATTCAAGCTGTTAATGGATAATGTATCTTCCAAAGGATTTGGAGAGTTCTTACCTCTGATAGGAGGTCAAATCCATGCTGTGCAGTCTGAGAATGAAGAAAACAAATCAGAGAATGAACAAAATACTCTGCCTATGCAAGGCAAGTGAATCAGGTGTTTCACAGTGTGTTGAGAACAATGTAGGAATAAAGAAACCATTTATTCTCTTCAGTCTTGAAGATATGGAGATTGTAGGTTCTGAATGGAGGCTTTCTGCTTTGAAAATGTTTTCACAGTGTACATACAATAAGATTTGTTGGAACCTTTTAGAAGTGACATCTAACATGTTTCCCTCTTCTTTCACATTCTCTGTTTTGGATAGGTGTATTAAAAACACCTAGTCCAAGTAGAGATCCAAATGAGGTCCCTCGCCTGCCAGATCCCAACCTTGTTTTTCCTCCAACCCCGAGACGATGGAATGCACAGCAGGACCCCATGCTGGAAAGACCCAAGACACTGGAGTTCCTGCCTCGGCCTCGGCCCGCAGCCAGCCGGCAGCGGCTTGATCCCTGGTGGTTTGTGTCACCCAGCAATGCCAAGGGTGAATCTTCTGCCAACAGTTCAAGTACTGACACTCCAAGTAATCTGGACTCTTGTTTTGCTAGTAGCAGCAGCACTGTAGAAGAGAGACCTGGACTTCCTGCACTGCTTCCTTTCCAGGGGAGTCATCCTGTAGAGGAGCGGACACTGTTGGACATAGATGCTGAGGGACAGAGCCAAGACAGCACCATTCCGCTATGCAGAAGTGAACTTAACACACACAAAGCTACAGCATATGAACTCAAGCAAGAATTCTGGTCTTAGTATGAAATTCACTTGGGACAGTAAGCCCCTCTAAATTCAATTCTACTTTTTGCACTGAGAATGCACTTTGAAGACAGATGAGATAGAAGCTACAGAGATCGTATGGTGCTGCCTCTGCTGAAGGTGTTGTTCAACTGCCTGATTGTTGTCTGCAGTTGGGTGTAATTTGGCGACTCAAAGCTGCTGACTTTGCTGTGGGGTTTTTCTGTAGTCTTCCCTGTCACCTTATTGCAGTTTGTATCTGCAGTAAGCTAAAATTATCATATCAAAGTCTTTGTTACTGACCTTGTAGGATTTGGCACTTGCAGTAAGTATCTATCCTGGTACTCATCAGTATTTTCAGTACTCAAATGCTATATAATACAGCAGACGCCAATATTTATTTTTCCCAAAAATTCCAGGAAAGAAACGAGTAAATATCTGGAGACTACCTTCTCTGAAATGTGTCATTAGATAGGCCTGGGAATCATGGTGCCCCCACTGAGGGAGCAGAAGTAGCAGTCTTACACTTGCTTGCCCTGTTTTGTTCATGTCCTAGTGTAAGGTGGAACAGCTTGCTGAGGAAGGCCATGACATCTCCATTGGTGGATGTCTTGGAGAAGAGACTGGATGGTTGGGAGCGAGTAGGTGTAGTTGGTCCTGGCTTCAAGGCAGGGTGAGTGGGCTTTAATGATCTCTTGAGGTCCCTCTAAGCCCTATTTTTCCATGACCCTTTGCTTTCAAAATAGTGAATGGGGGTATTAGGACTACTTACTTCAACTCGTTTTTTTGTTTCTAGCTGTGGTTCCATTAGCCTCTTTTTTTTTCCCCCCTGTATCACAGACTCATAGCTGAGTTATCTCAGCTTTGGGAGGGAAATGGACAGGAACTTTTTCTTTAAAGCTGTGTGTTGGCTTGCAGAAGTAAGTTATGTCCCATCATTCTTTCTTCTTCCTTTTTTTCTGACTTTCTCATGCTTTTTAGGAGTGGCTCTGTAAACCCAAGATGGTTCCTGTGCACGCTGCTACTTGTTCAAGGCTCTTTAGAAATTGAGACTTGTGTTGTTAGTAGTTGGATTGTACAAATAGGAATCAGAACATCTGGATTCTGTCTTCTTTAGTCACTGACTGACTGTGTGACCTTGGGCAAATAATGTAACCTCTCCGTGCCTGAATTTCCCCATCTGTAAATAACAGGGATAATACCTACCTCACAAGGGGGGGTGGGACCTATGTAGTGTGTTTAAAGTTCTTTGAGATCTTTGCGTGGAAGGCAGTATAGGCATGTAAAACATTTGTTCAAATTCATACAAGCTCGTACCTGGTCAAGGAAGACTAGGTAAGAAGACCTCCTGTGTTGAAGGAGGAAGTCACACGACTAATGTGTGCATATGCTCAGTTTTCTTCAGAGACTGCAAGTGTGCGCTCCCAGCAAGTCCATGTTATTGGGTTTAATGAGAGCTTCATTTGTTCCCATTTGGCTTTATAAATAAGGGGTGTGGCCTTTTTATATGGGTGTGTTAGGGTAGTCTGCTTTATTGCAGGGTACAGCTTATCTGTTCACTCTTCTTGTACAGATCTCTGCTTGTTTTGCTAATCTACTTACCATTTGGATGCAGATAACTGATTTGGCAGTGCTGCCTGTTGTGAAGGGACTGTAGATGAATACTTTCTTGCAGCAGCACAGAGAACGTGAGCGTTTAGATGTTTATAACCTTGATGTTAAAAACCAGCATGTGTGGGGAAATACTCTCCTTAGTAATTTTAATTCAGTTTGAAGGCTAAAAGCATCATGTTGCTGTTGGTCAAGTGTACCTTCTTAGCAGGCAAATGCAGTATGTTACCATCGAGGAAAGTCATGTACTTCTTGTTCATCACATTCCACAAAATTTGTTTGGTGGTGGAATTTCTTTTTGCTGTCTACTCTACTGAACTCTCCAGAGCTAGCCTTAATGATGCTACACTAGCTGCTAATGCTGGATAGACTTGTTGACTGTGTAGACAAGGTAGTCTGGTGTGCGGCAAAGACGCTTAAAAAAGAAAATTTGATGTTTCTGGCACTTTTGTTAAATGTAAACCTTTAGCATTTGTATTATTTCTTATGCATTCATCCTTTTGCTTTCCATTTCTGAAACCTCAATGTGTTTGTGATCCAAGAACTTTAAAAACAAACACGCACCAGCAAAAAGCACCTCAAGGGAAGCCCGATCAGAAGCTGTGTCAGAAGAACGTAAAGCAAGGCATTGAAACTATCTAGTTTTCAGTCTCCCTTACCCTTTTTGAAAGTCTGAGACAAAACTGGATCAGTTGTTCTTTCTATGCAAAAAAATGTTATTCCAAAGTTATGGAAAGCAGCATTTGCTCTGCAAAGACATAATCTAGACTTGCTCTTTTGCGTAGGAAAGTTGATGAAGTGTCCGAATCCCTTCTCTCTCACTTTTGGATAACCTCTTGGTGAAGGTGATGGGTAGCTAACCATAGGAGGATTTTGTGCCAAAGGGCATCTGCCAAGGAGCTGGATGACGCTGGTGACAAAGAGTCGTGGATCCAGATCAGGGTTTCCGGCTTAGATATTCCCTATTACAAAGCTGCTAGAAAGACAGGGTAGGAACATTGTTTTCTAAATGCTCCTTAGATGTGGTTATCTTAATTGAATCTAGCACATGAGATAAAAACAGTGTAGGCTCTGAGCATCAACCCCTAAATAAGCTTTCTGGTTTGAAGCTCTGTGACTTACCTGAGGGTACCGAGCAAGAGGAATCTATTGTAAAACAAAGCTGTTTGCTTTAGCGAGTGGCGGGATATTTTCTGACAGGCAGAGGGCTCTCAAGGCAAGGAGTTGTCATGTGTTTTACTGTATGCATCCTGAATGCTGTTGCCACTGGTGCCTTGAGGCCCAGAGGCCATCTGAATGTTAAAGCTAGCTTGTAACCTTTTCATTTATCCATCTTTCCTGTACTGGTTTGATTACTCTCCTGTCTTAATCTATTTGTTTTCTTTTCCTTCACAGCTGTAGGTGGTGAGGTGCCCCAAATCCCCAAAAGAGCTTCACTCTAGTCCACTATATACCAAGAAAATCTGAGCCAGTCAGAAAGCTCGCGTACCTTTTTTTTTTTTTTTAAATCTATTGGCTTTCATTTATTTGTCAGTGAGACAAAAATTTCATTATTACATTGAAACACCTGCTAGCAGAGTTCTTGAGGAAAATGGTGAAAATTTTACTATAAAAGTAAATGTGTTTTTTCCTTAAATACCTGAATAAGTTGCACTTTCTGCTGAGAAAAAGAGAACATGAGAGCACAAATTTACTGAGCAGCCTGAAATAATGATAAAGGAATGGAGTAAAACGTATTAATGTCATTATAGAGCTCACAAAGAGGAAATAACCTAATTACTCTTAGTATCAGTTACAAAATGTCATTGCCATGAAATAAAATTTTTCAGATTTGCAAATACATACATGTTTTCTTTTAAATAGTTGACTGGCAATATATATATATATATATATATCACTCATTTATGTAACTGATTTAGGAATTTAGAATATGTTTGCCAGCTCTTGAAAATATGCTGTCTAGCGGTCTGCCTGTTTTTCCTGTAAAACTGAGGAGAAAGCACAGACATAGCAACAGTGCAAAAAAATTACTTTTTTAAAAAATGAATTTCTACTGGTTTCACAGAAATTGAATGTGGGACAGGTAGAGAAAAGAAAGCTTTTGTGTCGAAACTTAAGCGGTAGTGGTTATGGATTCTTTGTAATATTGTTGCTTCCTATGGACTGCACAATGTTCTGTTTCACCATCAAGTAGATCTTAATCTCCTTTGAGTCTTTTCTGAGGTGCAAATGAAACTTTTTATAGGTACCCTTTCTCCTTCAGATTATTACTGCAGTGGATTGTTATTCAGTGTGGGGCAGGGAACCTCAATGAAAATATTCTTTTTGTAACTGTTTTCTAACAAAATGAGTATTTTCAAAGTAAAATTTTCATTAGTGATGTGGAAAGACCTGTTGGGGTTTGGTATGCTTTTATGATGTATTTTTCTGTACCTCTAGGAATGGGAGTAGTTGCCTTCCTCTTCATAGCATGCTGTTATCTTAAGACTTATGGACAATGCTGCGTAGAGATGTTACTGGATGAAACTGGATACCTCTCATTCTGCTGAAGGTGAGGCAGTAATGGTCAAGTAAAGAGAGGTCTTTGCCATTTGGAGTGCTTTATTAAATAGCAAATGACAGGAAGCCTCCTAACTTGAACCACCACCTGTCTGTCTTTTATCTAACTTTTATTTGAACTTAATTCATTTCTATGGAATGAGTATGGGATCTGAAGACCCATTAGATGTATGGAACCAAACCTAATTACTGTATCCTGGAATTCAATGTTGGCTTGTTACCATTTTAAGTAACTCTAAGCTAATATTAATGTTTATTTCTTTGGGTTTTTTGAAACTTTTCTTCTTGGAAAAAGATGCTTACTACTTTCTAATGTTTTCTGTGTGTTTTGAAAATATTCTTAAAAACTCTATCAGCTCTGTGGGAAATAGGAAGGCTTATCTTGCACAGTGATATAGATCTTTCTTTTAACATGAAACAAGGGAACATTTAGAAACGAAAATTTCTGATCCCTTTTGCTACAGGATAGTTGCTTTCCTTTGCTTCTATATTTATAACTTGCTTAAGGCTATAATTTGGGTGAAACTGGATGCTAACAGTGATGGGAGAGGCATATGTTAAAGTATATATTTACAGACAAGCAATAAATACAGCATGTGCACAAACAAAACCGAAACGTACTCATGCTGTCACAAGGGATAACTTTGACTTCATAAACAATTTGGTTCATTACATAATTAAGGTATCTTTAAGAAAGAATGCCTTCCTATGTTTTTCTTTATAGTTTACTTTGGTAAGATCAGAATAAGGTGCTTGGCACAGGCTCTGGTCTTGCATCTCGCTGGACAGAATGGATTTTTAACCAAATGCTCATTTTTTGTATTTTCATATCTAGTCTGTGGTTTAGACTTTCCAGTTTCTTTTGATTAGCAAACAAGTCTTAAGAAAAGCTTGTTTCTTCAGCTCTGCTTTCACAGTTTCACAAAGCAGTACCAAAATGCATATATGGCTCAATGTGCTACTCCCATCTTATTAAATATGCTGGTAGAATGTTACATGCTGTAGTTTTAACATTCATTTGCTTTTGTTTTTTCTCACGTTCAGCTTTTTTAAGCAGCATTACCATTGGTCAGAGACAAATACAGCTTCTGAAATCACCTACATCAGCTTTATTTTTATATGTTAAAAACAGTCATTCCCAGCCTCAGAAGTTTGTGCTTGATTATAAGGTAATTTCCCACTGGTGACTGGGTGGTGGGTCTCACATAGTACGAATTCTGGAAGCTGTCCTTTTGTAACAAGAAACTCTTTTCCTAGTAGAAAACACTTCATCAGTGTCGTGTACAAGAACCATGTTTCACCTCTTTCTGTACATGATTAAAAGAATCTTCTTTTTCTTTGCTTCCGAATGACAAGGAGCATCATTTTACCTACTGAGCGTGGCTACTTGTGCTGGTCTTTTTAAGCCTGTGAATTTACATCTGTGCGTTTTAGGTGCATCTTGTATTGCTAGGTGCCTTCTATTTCATGCGCATCTTTGCTAGGGCCTCAGGTTGTTTTCTGGAAGGAACTCTTGGATGTAGATTTCGGTACTGTAGTTTTCTTCATCATACATCAAGCCAAACAGTGATACAAACATTTCGTGTCCATCAATTTGCTGACTTGCATAAACCTTTGTGGAAACAAGTATGCTATTGCTTATTCTCCTTATCTCTCAATTAGAATTCTAAATACATGATTCCGTGGCTGTCTCTATCCCATCCTTGTCAGTTATTTGTTCTTGTTGCCATAGTATTTTGGGGCCCAAGACAGAAACCAATGTTATTTTATCTGTGCTTTGGCCTAAAACATTTTCAAGGTAGAAGCATAAAACACAAGTGGGAGAAAAAGTGGAGGTTGGCAGAAAATATCCAATGCAAGGGTGACATTTTCTATCTTAATGTAGTAAAGAGCAGACAGAGGATACTAGCTGCTTGGTAATCTGTTGGCATCATAGTTAAATTGAGTCCTAAAGAAGGATTTGAGGATTGTGTAATGACTTTATTTCTGGTTGATTTCTTTTCTTTTACCCTGAACTACCTCATTTATACAGACGGAGTGGAAATAAAGGATGAGTTGTAAGAATTGCTTTGGATAAACAATTGAGGCTAGAATGGTGAGAGCACCGAGGAAAACACTTGTTTGGCTCTTTGATGTTCAAATTCCTTATGGAAAAATAAAACCAGCTGTTCAGTTCCAAAAATTAAGATTATACTTCTATTATGTAACTCTCCAAGATAAACAATAGCGCGGGGCACAAAGTATATTTCCTGGTGGTTTTTGACCTATGGAGGAGCTGTGTTTCCAGTCTAAAATGTGGTAATTTCATATTACTGCTATATGCTTTTAAAGGTGAAAGTATGTTTTTTGAGAACATATTTTTTTCTAAATAATCTCATGCACTCTTTAAGTGAGCCTATACGCAGTCTTGTTTCCCTTGTATTTACTGTAGATTTCCTAGTATCATAGAATCATAGAATCCTTAGAGTTGGAAGGGACTCTGAAGGCCATCTAGTCTAAATACCCTGCAGTGAACAGGGACATCCACAGCTAGATCAGGTTGCCTGGGGAATATATCTGATCCTAATGCAGTTCTTATATATGAATGCTAATGATGTGTAGATAGTCAACAATCAACATATTAAGAAACTGTGACACATTTTTAGCGTGTATCATAGTGGATTTTTCTGCTCAGCTGGAAATGGGCTACTGTTAGGTCTGTAGCTGATGGGGTCAGGTGGATGCGCATCTAGCAAGTGTGGACCTAGAACATATCTGCAGGAGGAATGCCAAAGTTGCATTTGCTTAGAGCAGGATATTTGAAAGATAATAATGCTGGGGAAAAAATGTCCCTTCATTATTCACAAGTAATTCTCCAGGATCTTGTCCATGCTTGAATTTTTAGCTTCTGTACAGTGAGAGTTCATGGTTTTTAATGAAAAAAATTTTCAACTGAAGCCCCAGCGTAAGACCAAAATAAAGTATTTACATTATTTAGGAGTGATTGACACTGTCTCCTTGTCCTTCTGATTGTTCCAGTGTAGCATTTTCTCAAGAATAGATGCTGAGTAAAACTATCCTTCTTGTCTTGAAGCAGAAGGAGAGATGTGTGAGTCTGAGAAAAAAGAATCATTGTTATAGCCATGTCCTAATGCATTTCCTTATCACTCTCCCAGCGGCAGAGGTTAGAGTGGAGCAGGAAGACATACCAGTGTTTTTCCAGGCTTCATTGGTAAGAATGCTGCTAACATGAGATTTTAGTATATAAACAAGCAAGTTCTTTGGGAAGCCTTGTATATTGAACTTCTTGTTATTGAGTTTCAAAACAAATGTGTCCTCTGATTATTATCCAGCATTGCGCAATTGCACACTTATCTTCTTGAGTTTAACTACAGTTGGAGAAGAGCTGAACTCTTTCCTTGAGTTCTTGTGGATGTGGCTACTTTTTGACTTTGGGGGTAAAGTAAGGTGATGTTTTATCTTAATCCCAGTTTGCATTGCAAAATGAGTTGTCTTTCCTGACTAATTGTCCATATATTCGTAGTAGGCTTCTGTTTCTGCCTTGCATGCTTTAGTGAGTAGCTCTTAAAATGTCATCATGGTTAGCATTTGTGTCTGAATAGGGCATCTAATACCTCTGAGCTGATTTTTCACACTGCATCTCAAGCAGATGTTGTTGCATTAGTTCTGCCATTGCTCTATTTTCAAGGTTATCTTGGCAACCATAACATCCAGAAATCCTAGATTATAAAGAATAAAGCAGCAGAAAAAAATAAGAAAACATACCAGTGCTTACCAATTGAACAGCTGAGTTATGCCAGAGAGTAAAAAACATTGTTGTGCAGCGTAGGTCTCTGAGAGACAGCTAAATTCCAAGTGGAGAATGTACCTGGATCTGCTTAATGTCAACAGGCACCAGTGCCTCTCATATTTGGCAGTTGTTATATGAAACCATTTAAAGCCAAAAACATCTAGTAGTAAAAGTTTATATGTAGGGTACTGTCTTTCAATTAGGAGGGGATGAGGCCTCAATTCAAGAAAGCGTACTTAAACATCACCGAAATCAATGGAATGTATCTGTGGGGCTAAATGCACAAAACCTCAAGTCAACAAAGCTATTGTGATCTGATCTGGGGGGTTGTCTTGTAGAGATTAACGGTGGAGGACCAGTCTCCATGTTTTGTCAGAGGAAGTTCCTTCACAAGCCTTTGGGTAAATGCAGGCTTGATTTGCTCTGACTTGTGTGGCCTTTCCATGCCTGCATTTGCCATCCTGTTTCATTGCCAGTTCTTACCATAAACAGGGAAAGCTTTGAGAATATTTTCTGATACAGGAGAGATCGATAACTTCTGCGCTAGCAGACTGCTGGCTTCAGAGGGGGCAGTAAATGGTGTGTGGAGGTTGTATGTACAAATTTTGGTTTAACCTGAAGTGTTTTCTCAGGTTTTCATTTCAGAAATGCATCCTTCCAGGTTAGTGTGCAGATCTGACAAATTTGGAAGTGATCAGTGTCTACTGTTATTGTTAGGGTTCTTGGATTCTTGCTTGTCAGCTGTTGGCCCAGCACTTTGTGCTGGAATCTGACTCTTTGTCATAAATTCAGAACAATCTGGGAATATCGGAGATATTTTGCCTGACTTCAGTTGAGAGGCTTATATGGAGTGGGGAGGGGCAGTAGTGGTGGAAAAATCAGGGAAACTACCTGTGATTTTAACAGCGTCTCTTCTGTGGCTTTGAAAGTCTGAATTTCACAGCCAGAGAATGTATTTCCTCCCTCTTTTTATAAGCTACATCTTTCTTTTGCCTTATTAATTGTGGATCTGTTCCCGCTTCTGTTTAAAGCCAGTTGCAAAAAAAAACAGTGACCTGAATTTCCTTGGTACAGTGTTGTCAAATCTGAAGAGCCAGGTGAGTAGATGACTCTAGTGTAAGATCGTACGCCCATGTCCATTCTTTTGAGGTATGAGGTATGGGATAGTTCCTGCTTGTGTTGAAATCCCTGTGTGGAACGTGTTAGGTACTTTGTAAGGAGCTCCAAACTCTGCAGGGCTGGAATTCATCTGCTGACTTAAGTATTTCAGTCCAGTTTTGGAGACCTCTGTGTGTCTTCTGTTCATGGTGTTCAAAAGTCTGTTACTTATGGAAGTAGCACCTGAAAGGCGTGTTTTGCCCGAAGAACCTGCAATGAAGCAGTTGCATTAGCAAATGGTAATGTATCCCAGAGTTGAGTAAAATAACAGAGGCCACCAAGGTTTTTCTTGTTTGTGTGATGAAATGTTGTCAAATGAAGTGATTTGTTGGAGCCTTCTTTTAACCTCTGTACAGCAGTAAGCTTAGGGGAAAATAAGATTGCATTATTTTTTAAAAAGCTTTATTTGTGACCTGGCTTTGTTGCCTCTGACCCTCTTGGGCTTAAATAGTTAAATTATATTAATGTCCAGTTTGTTTCACTGTAGGTAACACATCAACTGAATACTCTTGTGCATAATCTACTGTATCTTTCCTCTGTTCTGTGTCAATGTATTATGTGTATTTGGATTACAGTTCTTTTTTTATTGTATTAAATTATTTTATGTTATAGAACAATATTTAAGCAAAGCAAAGAGCTAATGAAAGTTGTTGGCGTTTTGGGATTTTTTTTCCTCTTTGCTTTTTTTTTTTGGATGTACTGTAAATTGTAAACCAAGGATGCCAAGCAGGCTTGGTTCAATGGCTAAAATTATTGTATTACAGTGTAATGCTGATCTAGGCCTTGTCTCAACACTAGAGCACACAGACTTGAATAAAACTGTTACAAAAGTGATTGTCTTTAGGTCCTGAGTTCTTAGCTTTGTGCTTTAGATAATTTGAACAGATACTTAGAACAGCGGCATCGTTGCCTTGCTCTGAGGAGCGTGTGTTTTCTTCCCAGCACCACGACAGGTTTTTTTTTTTCCCTTTGTTAGTCATCTTGGTTCTGATAACTGTCCCAGTTCTGGGCTCTCTGTAGTTTTTGAAATCTGTGCTAAATCCACACAGTCTGATATCAGTCTTGGCATACGGTATCTGTGCTAACATCTAGCTTTGAACGGGGTATTTAATTGCTTTCATTAAGGTTAATATTTCTGTTCTGTTAGCTTAAGATTTTTGTGCTCTTTATTTAGCATCCTAGCCTGATGATGAATCCAAATGCCCAGATCTGTAGCAAATGCAGTAACACATTTTGTGCATGATGACATTTAGCAGATGGTTTAGATTCACTTCTGCTGCTATGCCTTTGTCCTTGCCACCTTATTAAGATACTATTGCTTTGAACCAGTTTTCAAACTCTCTTTCACATACTGCCAGATTGAAAGGTGACCTGGTTTTTTTTCCTGTGTGTTTGAGTCCTGGCTTGTGACTTTGCTGTTGTCTGACATCATTATTTATGTAGGTCACTCTGAAAGTAATGCCTCCTGTTTATTTCTATGGAAACTACAACAGATACAAAGAGCATAATAACACCATTTGGTAGAGCAAATTCTCAGCTACAAAACAATGTTTTTCAACGTAGTCATTAGTAATGCATTTTTGCTAGCAATGGACAAGAGCCTGCATGCCTCACTAGTATTAAAAAATAAATAAATAAATAAAAATTCTGTACCATTTGAGATGGCCACTGCCACCGCTACTTAAATGCACCACCCACTGCCTTGCTGTGCTCACATCCACTGCTTGGTCTCAATAAACATTCAGCAAACATCAGTGAGTGTTAGCGGGTGCAATTTTTTCTGCTGGGAGGAATTCATTGACACACCTTTGTTTTATATGCCCTTCTGTATCAGACGCTGTTTTGTCAGACTTGCCCCTCTGATGCCATCACAGCACAGCAGCAAAATGTAATGGAATCTTGGTGGGAAGGTTCAGCCTTTACTGCCGTACCATCTGCCATACCTCTGACATCATGGGCCAACATAATACAATAGGAGGCATTAATTTCAGGATAGCCCTTAAAATTTTATCTTTTTAAAGAAGAACTGTGTGCTACAAGTTTCCTAAGTTCCTTTGAGAAATTACTCTTCTCTAGTCGCCTTCCCTCCAAATTTTGAATGACTCAGACTAAAACAATTTCTGCCTTCTGTAACACTTTGTATGATGTGGTTCTATTGTAAAAGAATCTGGTTCTCTAGCTGAATTTGTTCACCTATCGCACCTATCAGGTTACTATAACGTTCAGGCTGACCTCATCAGGAACAAAAATCTGGATGCGTTATGGCAGATAAGTTTCTGCTTGTGAATACAGCTCCTGTAGAAAGTGACAGCAACACAAAGCGCTGCATGAGAACCTAAACCTAGAATTTTCTTAAGCAGAGGTATCTGACTGCTATCAGAAAAAGAGGATCCTAAATTAAAGCTGCCAGGATCTGTGTGGGCACAAAATAAACATCAATGGGTGTTTTGGGATGAGTAACATTAGTTTTTATTTTATTGATGCGTAGGTAGGGGTTGGTAATAGAAATTCTAGAACAAATCTTTTGGCCTTTAGCTATATATACATGCAAGGGAAGAAATAATCACATATTATCACATGATACTTGATGACAGGTACTGGAATAGTATGTAGAAGTGGTGCTTTCAGAGCTCACCGCATACCTTGATACTACTTCTAGGACCATTCCAAGACCAAGCAGATGAATGGAATGAGCCTAATCTTTCCTATGTGATGTAGCTGCGTATCACATAAAAATAGCATTGTTCTGCTGTTTTGAATTAAATTTTGACATGCTTGGCTGTTGTTACATAGGGGAGAAACTGTCCCCCTAAAGTTAGGCTTAGCGAGAACGTAATTAATTGTTACCATGAAAAGTTTGCAGGTAGATTGGTATCAAACTTAAGGAGACTTCAGGCTTTAGAAAAGATGTTGAGTGAGCATGGCAGTAACAAACATCACTGTCTTAAGAAGACTTATCCTCATGCTTGGACTTGTGGCTTTTTACTACTAAATGAGAAACCTTATTAAATGTCTTGTGACTTACCATTAAGGCCTTATTTATTTAACAACAAATCCCAATGTAGTGGAAAGAGTTTGGATCAACTCATATTGCTCTAGCATAAAATAGAGCAGAACTATGATTGTGCTGTTATCTATAGGCAAAACCTACTTCACTGTAGCTTGTAATTGTCTTGGTTTGTGTTCGTCTAGTTCTGTAGTTCATTGCTGTACTAAAATGCAACTGGAGCCAAGGAAGAGTATTAGAAGGACCAGAACCCAGCAGCTCTCGTGGCTGGTTGGGGATTCGGAGCCTCAACTTTTGCTTTGTATGGAGAAAGAAGCCACTCCTGCACCTTCCATGCAGTGTTTCCACTACAGACAAATGAGACCCCAAACCGTTAATGACTGGCTTTCTTCTCCTCAATGCAGTTTTCCATCTTTATGTTCCAAGCTTGTTTTCTGTCAGGATGTTTTCTCTGGAGCAGTTGGTCATAATGACATTTGCCAACTAATTTCTGGCCTGCATGCAGCCCTGATATTAGGACTACACCGTTCTTGCAGCCTGCTGTTCTGGTTCAGCCTGAAGTATTTTTCCTTTCACAAACTGCACGCAAGATGGGACAGCTACTTTCCTCCTTCATTTATACACATATCTTTGAACAGTGCAATTTCAAGCAATATCCATCATTCTCCTCCTGTCTAGAGATACAGATAAGGAATCAGTGTTGTCCATTCTTAACTCTGAAATGTCCTCAAAGCAACTTATTTTTCAGCATTCCTCAACAGCCATCGCAACATTTGTTGCCTGCTGCTTGATCACAGACTATTTCCCTTGCAATTAAGTATGGAATTGGTCTTAAAAAGTAAAATAATAATAATAATAAAGGTAGCTTAAAATTGAAGGCAATGTCTAGAAAACCTAGGAATTTGGTGTAATAATTTGCTACTTAAGCATGATTTTCCTGAGTTTATATCTGCTGTCTTCAAGTACAAGAAGAGTTTCAGGACCAGAGGGAGGTGAGACAGAAGCTACTATGAAAGCCTCTGAGCACCAATAGTATGTGTTGTATGTCTTACCAATAGGAGTGTTGGAACAGCTTTTCCTTTGCTCAGCTCCCTCTCTGTAGCTGAAACACTCTGCCTGGACCTGAGTTCTCATTGGGAAGGCAGTAAGCTGAGAAATAACTCTGGGGCTGGCATTTGGGTCTGTGCAGAGGGCTGGCTGCCTGGCCACAGGTGAATCAAATCTACGGGTTCCACTTGGTCTCCTTCCCTGTGTCAGTCTGACACCTGGTATCCCTTACAGATCACCTCTGTGCACGATCACAGGTGTGTCCCTGCCTTTGGCTTTCAGTACGGCTTGGTGATGGTGCCACTGATTTGTCCTGTGCAAGGAATGAACAAGGGATCCATCTGCATCTTGGCATCACACTGCTGTTGGAGGTATGTGCATTATGCGTTGTTTTTTAGCAAAGAGGATAGGCAAAATACATTGATTTGAACATACAAGGTGTATAGGATTCGTCAGCTGTGATAAAGCCTGGATTAATTAATTGCTTCTCGGCCTTTTGGCTAAGATCAAGTGTAGTGTACTAATTTCACGCCAATTACACTAAATCTCTCTGAAAGTCACCATCCTGCCTGCGTAGTTTTCTTCCTTTCTAGAAGGAAGGCTTTTGGTTAGCATAATGCTGTTACATCTGGGAACAAAGCTTAAAATAACACCAAAGCTCAGCTTGGTAGCCTCTGGCAGCTGCACAGTGGATTCCCAGGAAGAAACTGTTTCCATCCTCAAACTGTAGGGGACGTTCCTACCAGTGCAGAAATACTGTTAATCATATTGTGCTCTACCAGGCTGTTAAGGAGGTGGATTTTCCATAAAAAGACAACCAGGGTATAGGCAGCAGGTGTGTGCTGTGGTGATGCTGGGTGACTCAGGCTGTGATGGACTGCATCCTAAGAACTTGAAGGACAAAATTTGCTGCAATGATTGCTTCATTTTGTCACTTTAATGCTGGAGAAAATTTACCACATCCGCATTTAAGTGCTGTGCTCTGTCAGTGACAGGCCAAAAATAAATAATAAATATGTTATTTATTTTATTGCACATACATTAGACAGCATGGAAAAGAAGCCTTGCTCAGACAGGTCCATAGCTTGAATTTGCTTCAGGCCACCTGATAACCAGCCACTGTGCTTAAGTACCACATGCTGGGTGGCTGTGTGTGTGTGCTATACAGATTTGGTTTCAGCACATATCCCAGTCAGTCACACAGAAGCTGCCACCCCATGGAAGGGAAATTTCTAGAGTCTTATCTGGGTATTACAAAGGGTTTAGTGCACGGCTCTGCTCCCAGCCTTGCCACACAACTGCTTACCCTTGTTGAGCTAGGTAAGTCCCATGGCCTTCTATTTTTCTCCCTGCAAAAAACAAAGAAAACAAACCCACAAACCAAAACACGAGCCTCCTGCTCCCTATCTGAAGACACATGAGGATAATGCAGGGTCATGTCCCCTTACTGGAAGGTGTGATGGTGGAGTTTAAGTACAGCACGCTCCTTGCTTTTTATACTGGTAGGCTTCTTGCTCCTGGAGCACACTGCCTGGGCAGGACTGAAGGCATCTGTCCCACGGCTGACAGCATGTTATCTCCAGGGCTGTGCATTACCTCTGGACATCTACAGGAAGTGGATGTGAATACCACATTGCATAACCTCCCTGGAGCTTGTTGCAGAAGACCCTGAACATGTGTTTTTTTTTCCCCACCTTATGTTTTTTGTTACATTCATGTCCTAGTCCTTCATCTTTCAGAGCACTCAGCCTTCATTTCAAAATAGATTAAGAGTTTCTTGCACAATTATTAGCATTACTAAGAAGCAGCAGCTTCTGATGTGGCTCCCTTGGTGCTAGCGCAGTGCAGATGAAGGAAGCGGGAGGACCGGTACTAGCAGGAGATAAGCAGCATGGGTGTGTCTGACAGTCCTTCTTGCTCACTTGGGATGGCGGGTAGGACAGCAGGACTGTCCCCAGCTACTGAGCCAGACAGGGATTGCAGCAGATCTGGGCAGTTTGGGGCTATATGGCACTGAGGGGGATGTTCCTGAGCAGGGAGCCACTCATGCTCATTAGACGGTCACTTGGCAGCTTATGGGCAGATAAGGGCAGGAAGCAGGAGTGAGGCTTACACATGGCTGTGTCTTGGTGGCTGTCACTGGTAAAGGCTTGCTGATCATTTGCCTGTCAGCATCCTCATGCCTCTTTCGGCAGCTGAGAGATAAAAGGGCTTCTGTATATTGGAAGGAAAACATCCAGAGCTCTCATCTGGGTTCTGTAGCCAGCATAATGCTAGAGGTGGATGTTATAAAAGATCCTCAGAAGGAATTGGCTCACCTCTGGCCTGTGTCACCATGGCAGGTGGTCAGGAAAGGAGCATATCCCCCTATCTGGTGGAACTCCACACCTTGCTTCCCGCTCATCATCAGGAGATCCCACACAATTTGTGTGGGAACTGCATTTCACTGAGGACCTGGGTTTTTACAGCAGGCATTCAGCAACTTGCCAGCACACAGTTACTGCCTGCAAAGAGCTGCAAACTGCCAGTTTTGCCAGTGCCACTGAGTGTTAGGTTCTTCCCGTTCTTGCAGCCAGAGAAGCATTATACATGGGTCAGGATGGAGCAGTCCCATCCTAGCCTTGTGACCGTGCACTATGAACCCTGCATCCCATCACCAGCTCCAGGAGCAGTGAGCTCTCATGTGTGCCCTTCCTTTCCTCCTCGTTTCTGTGTGTTCCCACCCTACCACATCTGTGCCTTGCTAGCTGCATTTGCAGGATGTCATTTGCTGTCATTCAGTTTTGCACCTTGTGTAGCGCTGCCTCTTCTTTTATTTCCTGATGGATGAGATGCTGACTGGTGTAGACCACATCAGTTTCCAGCAGAGCTGACTTTTGGTATTTGTAGAAGCTATTCGCAGACTGGTTAACTGGATACTGAATAGTAACTCAGGTGAGCTTATGATAACCAGGCTTTACTCTTTCAGTTGTTAAGATTTTGATTCTGTAATGGTGTTTTTTTCTGATTTTCTCCAGTTTGTCGTGGCTCAGCCTGTTGTCAGTCCTGGCCCAGGCATGGATTAAGGCCTGCACTGAGCTTGTCTGATCCAAGCCCCACCACTGCAAATTGTTCACTTCAGCTCTCCAGATTACTCTGGCTTTTCTGATTTCTGTCAGCTGTTGGCTAAATTCCCTTTGTGAGCTATGAATTGCATTTTGGCTGCCATCGTGCATCTTTGAGATGTCTGAAGCTGTAACACACCTCAAAGCCACTATTTTTGTCTAGATTCAAGGGGAGAGGAAGATAAGTGCAGGTCACTGAAACTTCTACTCCTTTGAGGAAGGGAGCTGCACTCATACAATTAAACAGAGACGGTCCTGAAAGCAGCAAGCCCTTGCAGTGCATCCTGGTTTCTGGCCTTGGACACAGGAGTGGGTGGAGGCAAAGCCAAGCTGCTTGTGAGGACAAGTGGAAGCTGGCACACTGCAGGAAAGAGGATGGAGAGACACTAGCATAACAATACTGCTGATGTAGGTGAGGAAACATGGAGTGTGCTGCCATCAGCCCCTCCTGGCTTTGTACTAGGTGATCAGAAACACCTGGTGACTGCACAGAATGAGTGTGTGGCAGGCATTACTTGGTGCTGATTTCCTTTCCTTTAAAGATGCAGTGGGGAAAGTGATCATTACGTCACTATCTTTATAATTTGAGTAGTTTTCTTGAATAACTGTTATAAACATGTCTAGCTACTACATAAACAAGTGCAAGTAATGACCAAAATGGGAGGAAAAGCTCATGAAAAAAAACACAAACCAGTTGGGGGAAGGATGGTAGGAGAAGGAAGTGGTTAAAACGGCCATTTTGGAACAGAAGTATTGCGATCAAGGGCCATAGAAAGTGCAGGTCTGCTTTTCAGTGTGTGTGTGATCTGTGATCACACGTGCTCTTAGCACCTTATATCCAGGATCTTTGCAAACGCAATTTAGTTTTCCAAGTAAGCCTCTTACATGGTTCATTCTACAATTCAGAAACCAAGGCAGTAGGAGGTTAAAAACCTTTCTGAAAGTGCAAGGTTTAAACAAGACAGAAAGTAGAGTGTTGGAGCACTGCCTCTTAATTCTCTTCTCTGACCGCAGCTCTCTTCATAGATCTTCCTCAAATGTCCTTCTGCTTTAGGTATGCATTAGCCTGCTCTCTTGCACGATGAGAGTTGTTAGCAAGGATAATGACATTAAAACAAAATGGCTGGGTACCTCTAGAGGTCTATAGGGAAGCGTATGATGCTCCAGTAAGGGCAGTGCTACCAGGAAAGTGATGAATGCTACAGCTAGGTACTGAGTAATGTAGCGTAAGAATCTGTCTTTTAATGGCCCATTAAGAAGGAAAATGATGTATGGAAGTTGATGCTACTTTTGTTTTTTGATAATAGTTTCCTAAGAAAATGTTGTGTTCTACTCAGGCTTGGTCAAGCATTTAGTTGTGACTTGCATGGACTTCAGCTAATAGAGCAGAGGCATCGTCATTCTTCATCATTTTATGTAGCAGTAATCAGAGCTGCATAAGGGTCACAGCTGGGTAACGCCAGCATTTGAAGGGTAAGAAAAATACTGATAGGAAATCTGTGAGCTGCAGGAAAAAATAAGGAATCAATAAGGTGAGGTCTGGTGAAACAAATACAGTGTGGTTGACTGTTTTCACTCTGTACTATATTTACTTCTTACAGAAGTTTGTCCCAGATACGGGACATGGTCTAGAGTTATTCACAGGTATTTGCAGATGCAGTTTCTGTGAAATATGCCATCGTAAATAAAGCTGTATTGATTCAAAGGAAGCAGGGAAATGGTGGTTGAGAAGCAGAACCTCAGAAGAGAATCTGAGCCTGGAAATAGAGTTGCCTGTGGATTAACAAATAATGCCAATACAAAAGTGAAAAGAGCAAAATACCATTTTGTGGAGAAAAGAGCATAACCTGAGGAAGAAAATCCCATTCTGCTCTATAGCTCAACACCCCTTAAGGCCCAACACAGCGGCTAGAGGAGGTGAATGATGAGAGAGGACTGAAGCCACGGGCTGTAGCTGTAAATTAATGTGTCTGCTGCTGTTGGAGCGTGGACAATGGGACAGGAGTCCAGTGAAGAGACAGTGCATTTGTCTTTGTGCAGGGAGTACCCTGGAACTGCCCTTAGCCTGGAAGCTGATCTTCAGTGCTCTTCTGCACACTGCAGGTGGGCTTTACTTTTTGAAGAACCAAACATTCCTAAAAGCCACCCTTGCTGATTTCTTAAGTCTTGCCTCCTGTTGGATGCTTCTCTGACGGGCATTATGGGGTGAATACATATTTCTCATAGAATCACTTACGTTGGAAAAGACCACTGAGATCCTCTACCGATCATCAACCATCATCCCATCACCACCATGCCCACTAAACCACATCCCTCAGTGCCACATCTGCACGCTTCTTGAATGCCTCCAGGGGTGGTGACTCCACCACTTCCCTCAGCAGCCTGTTCCAATATTTTGCCGCTCTATCTGGGAAGAAATTTTTCCTAATATCCAACCTAACATACTCAAGCTTTTTGCTGTGCTAACTTCAGCAGGGGGCAGGGAAAGTAAAATGATTTCTCACCTCACCTGGCAGGCAGATGGATGGTTGTTGTGCTGGGTAATGTCCTATTTGTTAACTGTAGTTGTGGATGGGAAAGGGAGAGGCAAGTAAAGAGCGTGGCACAACTAAAGGATAGAGGAAAAACAATGGCAAGGTAAGGAAGAGATCCCCTGTTTTCTGCAGCATGTCCTTCTCTCCCTCTGTCCTTGCTTTCTCTTCCCTATATGCATTCAGTAAAGATTTCTCTGATGAGACATGATATTCTGGGCCTTGCTCCAGTAAACAACCTCAGGCTTATACCAAAGAACAGCAAAATGCACAAGGATCAGCATTTAAGCAATACTGCCTGGAGTAAGAGTGAGGGCAGGGTGGGAGCATCTAAGCAGGTGAGAATTTGCCAAGTAGAGAGCCACTGCTCTGGGATGTACACTATTTACTGCAGCTTCCAGGAGGGATGTGCAGCCAGCGCCACAGGAGCAGCCCAGAGGCGCGGTAGCATGCCTCACACATCAAAACATCGTGAATTAAAAGCAAAACAAAATACCTCATTCTGAATAGTGTTAGCACTCTTAGTAGCACCTGCTTATTATAGGATATAATTCCAAAAAGGCAGTTTCCTTTTGCTGATTTTTCTACACCTGTAGGGAATGTCTGTTTTCAGGCTGTAAGACTTCATTTACATTAAGTGTGATGACAAATGGAAAAAAAAATTAAAAATGACAGAAATGAAGCATTTAACAGCTTTCTGGATCGTGCTTTGGGAGTTTACTTTCATAAAATGGTGGGCCTTCCTGCAGCTCAGTTGTGCAGTGCAGAGGCTGTACCCATGAAGATGGAGTCACCTACTCCTGTGAAGTCATCATAGAGTGGCTTAGGTTGCAGGGACTTTAAAGATCATTCAGTTCCAACCCCAAAGTCCCCAAAGTCAGTAGGGTTTGGAGCGAATGCTGGAAGCCAAAAATACCTTTTTTTTTTTTTTTTTTTTTTTTAGCTGACTGTGGATATAATGCAGTGTAGCAGCTGGGGAAGAGGTTACAAGCCTGGTAGGAAACTTCAGGCAGAGCATTTAAGAAGGGCTGTGGCACCGAGTGCAAGATGTGCAAGAGGGACAAAAGTACTTCTGTGTGAGTGCAGGGTGCTCTGGAGACAAAGCTGCCATACTTTGTGTCCTTGTAGCTGTGGGCTGCAGCTTTTGGCAAGCACAGCTGCAGCGTGATCGGACAAGCTCTCTTAATTGTAACAGAAGACAAGACAATCTTTCAGCAGGCATTCATTTATTGGATAAAATAGGTGGCTGAGCATAAGATAAAACTGCTCTTCACTTGGAACTTGTGCAGTCAGAAAATGTATTTGCAGCAGATGGATCCTCCTGTCTCTGAGCTTTCTGGATCTACATCACACTTTCAGAAGTACAGGCTTAGAATCTGAGGTGCTGGACTCTTGTCAGACTGAAGATATGTAACATGGAGATTGGTGACAAGTGGTGCCCTTCAGGGGTCAGTACTGGATCCAATGCTCTTTAACATCTTCATCAGTGATGTTGACAGTGGGATTGAGTGCATCCTCAGCGTATTTGCAGATGACACCAAGCTGTGGGGTGCAGTTGACCTGCATGATGGATGGGATGGCATCCAAAGAAACCCAGGCAGGCTCGAGCAGTGGGCCCAGAAGAACCTTACGAGGTTGAACGAAGCCAAGTGCAAGGTCTTGCACCTGGGTTGTGACAATCCCTGCTATCAATACAAGCCAGAGAGTGTAAGGATAGAGCACAGCCCTGCCAAAAAGGACTTGGGAGTACTGGTGAATGGCAAGCTGGACGTGAGCCAGTTATGTGCCCTCACATCCTAGATAGCCAACTGTATTCTGGGCTGCATCCAAAGAAGTGTGGCCAGCAGGTGGAGGGGGATAATCTTGCTCCTCTACTCTGTGCTTGGCAAGGCCTCACCTGGAGTACCACATCCAGATGGGGAGTCCTCTGTACAGGAGAGATGTGGACCTGCTGGAGCACATCCAGAGAAGAGCCACAAAAATTAAGAGCCATAAAAATGGAGCAACTCTCCTGTGAGGACAGGCTGAGAGAGCTGGGGCTGTTGAGCCTGGAGAAGAGAAGGCCCTGGGGAGACATGAAAGCGGCCTTTCAGTTTCTAAAGGGGGGCTGTAATAAAGACTTTAGCAAGGTCTGTAGTGATAGAACAAGGAGAAATGGTTTCAAATTAAAAGCTGAGATTTAGAGTGGATGTAAGGAAGATTTTTTACATTAAGGTTGGTGAGGCACTGGCATAGGATGCCCAGAGAGGTGGTGGATGCCCTGTCCCTGGCGACATTCAAGATCAGACTGGATGGGGCTCTGAGCACCCTGATCTCACTGTGGGTGTCCCTGTTCCTTGCAGGGGAGTTGGGCTAGATGGCCCTTAAGGGTCCTTTCCAACTCACCTTTTATGATTCTATGTAGCATACTACAGCAAAGGTAAATAATAATTACATAATAAAGTAAATAATAATGCACCTTTCCAATGCTGTCACCTTCTTAATAGGAACAGCAAAAAAAAGTGTTCCTTTTCTGCTAAAAGGGCAATGGCAAACCCCTCTTGAGGTGAGTGCAGGTCAGGATGATAAGAACAGTGGCAGAGCTGATCAAGATAGATCAAAATCCAAGACAGCAAGCTGTCTGCCAGCTTCTTGTGTTATACAGTGAGCAGTTTTAAGTAAGAAGTCTCCAAAGGAAGTAAATGGAAGAAAACTGATGAGAAACCTTTCCCATAACTGAAAATCCAGAGGTTCCTGGATTGCCTTGGTTGTTGCTGGGATTCAGCAGTAGACACTGGTGCAGAGGTTTAGAGTTCAGTGTTTGCATGGAGTTTGATTAGCTGTTTAAGGCATCTCCCACAAGCCAAACCAGAATAGATTATTTATCAAGCCTATGGCTGTGCACATCTACCCCAGAACATACTCAAAATTTCTGAGATGTTAATGAAAACATTCTTACTGCAAAGTCACTGTGCTCAGCCTACAGCATTTTGCTTGCTCCTGGTGGAGCCAACTTGTACGGCCTCCCCTGTGCTCCAGACCTGTGCTATTGGTCTGGAGCACAGCCTTGAAAGTGCTACAGCACAGGTACAGAGCCAACCATGTCCTCTGTGCTCCCCAAAGACAGAGCAGGGGATTATGGAGATCTCAGCATTTCTTGAAAAGGCACTAGGGGCAATGAGCACATTTTCTGTTGTCTCAGGTGTGACAGTAAAACTACCATCAGGGGGGTCCTTGTTTATTCTTTCTCAGTGGTTTTTGCTACTCAGATGTGTTCAGCTTGCAAGTACACCCCACTTGGGTTCTTAGGAGAAAGGCAACTCGGACAGCGAAAACTTGTTCAGTCAGCCTCTGACTATTATCTGCAATAAAATTTCTAGTGTTCAAGCTTAGGTGACCAGATTACAGAGCTAAATCAGGATGCTGAAAAGCTAAGAGCAGGTTTGCTGCATTGCTGAGTCTACCTCTGTTTATTGCTGCTGTATTAGCTCCTCCAGGCAGAATCTCATGAAGAGTTGTTTGGAATCTTTCCCTTTTAAAGGCGTATATGGGTAAGAGTAAATGGATGAATTTTCATCCTGCAGAGCAAATCTTGCCTGCTTGAAGGCCTTTTCTTTCTCTGATATCTAATCCTTTCCTTTGGCAAAGTAAATACTGAGACGCTACTGCAGATCTGATTAAGCTCCTGGTCCCTTTTTAAATGACAGAAGATCAATACTATTACTAAATCCATTAAATGGTTTTTCACACTCCAGTTGTGCTCTGTCTATGATATATGAGAAAGAACAGAGGGATATTTTGGCTATTATAAAGAAAATGCATGATGGAGCCTCTTCTCATGTTCCATTTTCTCTTTCTGGCTCCAAGCCATTCATACCTTCCAGGCTCCTTGGCCAGAATTCACAGGGATGCGGGAAGGACTTCTGCATTTCCATCCCCCAAGTCAGGCTTGAATCCATCGGTGATATTTGGAAAGTCTGTCTTCCAGTTATTTTGAGGCGACTAGTAAGTTAAAATGGGTCTCAGTTTCTTTTCATTTTTGTTTTGATTTCTGTTTCCTGGTGGTACACTGATAATTTCCATGGTCCTCACACGAGAATTGGGGCACCACAGCTCTGTATCCATACATGACTGTACAGTCATGCAGCAGTTTTTGAGGCCTTGTATCCATTTTCAAGCTAGTGACTGACCATGCATGAAGAAAGTACATAGCATTAGGTACATGAATGGGTTTTCTTCCCTAGCCAGAGCAGAGACTTTTTGCGCGATGTGATGAAGAAGAGGCTTACAAGAAAGGCCAAAGGTACTTTACAAGGTACCCAAAAGGCTGGGGATGCTGAATCCTCCTTCTTTTACCTGAGTTAGTGCCTCCAAGCCTGTGGTTGTAAGACATGGAGAAGGAAAGTGAAGGAGCTCAGTGTGTAACAATGGCCTGAAAGCAGTGAGGAGGGAGGGTGAGCCAAAAGGTCGCTGGTTCCTAGAGCAGAAGCCAGAGAGCTTGGACTCGAGGTTTTGTCTCCATGCTGTGATTCACTCTGCCACTGTGGGCACTAGTGGTTTTGGACATTAACTTCACTCATATGTAAAACAGAACTGGAAACCTACAAGAGTGTTGTAGTTTGTAACCAGTCTGTTTGTGCTTTGAGATCTCAGAGGCTAAAGGCAAAATACTACAACAGTTCTGAACATGAGGTAGGCACCCCAGCATGCATTCATTCTTGGCTGCAGCATGCTGCCGCCAGCCAACCTGAGAGCTCCAGCTGCATCCTGCTCCCCATAAGCACTTTGCAATTATGTCTCATTGTACAGCCTTTTTGTTCAACAACTCACTGGCTTTTCTCGCATCAAATGAATTATTCAGCAGCAGATTGTGTTCTTGTTTTTAACAACAGCAGCAACAATACTTTATGCTCAGAGAGTCCCTTCAGAAGTATGCTTGAAACATTACTTGCTAAATTCTTCTATAAGCAGCAATGTGAGATGGGGTTAGTTCAGCGCTTCAAGAAATGAGGCTCAGTACTGCTCTGTAACAGGACCGGGTAATGTGGGGAACAGATTTGGGCAAAGTCCGGCTTCTACTGCTCTGCACAACATTTCTTCTCTGAGCTGCTTTCCAGCAATGTAGTCCCGAGCCAAATCCTCAACTGCTTTAATCTGCATTATTTCCTTAAACACCACAGGGAGACGCCAGCATTTGTCTGGATCTGGACCACATTTTCAGGCTAAATTCCCTTGGGCTTTCCACAGATACCTGATATTTTTAAGATGCCTTTGGCTCACTGCTCCCATCAAGAGTGGTGAATGTTGGAACTATTAAATCTCTGGGCACATGCAAGACACTGTACAATGAGATGGATGCTGCATGCTTGTGTGTGGCCGCTTCACCCACTCTTCAGAGGGACGCTTGCTCGAAGATCTCACACAGCAACATACGTTGCAGGCTTTATAGCATTCCTGATAGCACTGAAAAGGCAGAGATTTACTTGTCCTACAAGCAGTGATTTTGTTTCAGTAGTTAATGCATTTAAACATGAACCCAGTCATGGTGCTTGCAATGATTAGGGGGTTCAGCTGGTGTTCTACAGCACAGTTCAGTGTAACCAAGTGGCTACAGATTTGAGTCTGCTCTTGCCACGGGTGTCCCAGTCAGATCCAGTTCAAGGCTGGCTTTTCCATTGGCTGAAGATATTCAGCGATGTTAGTTGAAATCTGTTGGGGCTGCACTGCCTGCGATCCTTGCCTAGAAGCTTTCTAAAAGAAATGTTTCTCTTTTGACTGTGGGATGCTGGGAAAAGAACTTACAGGGCATGAAGAACAATATGATAGGTCTGAATTTTTGTGCCATTGTTCTTAAATGCTCACGTCTTGCTCAGGCGTTATTAATCCTGCTTGCTCTGGATGATCTGAATGTGCTTGACTCTGTAGGGTGATCTAAAAGAACAGAAGGAGTTGCTTTTGAGTGATGTTCCCAACAGGCTGTGACTCTCAGCTGTAAAGTAGTGTTTTTCTTAAATGCTAAAGGACTGCAAAGCCCTGAAGATCTTGTTAGCAACACTACAAAAATGAAATAGTTTTACTGATCTCCCCCTGCCCCAAAGCTGTTAATTTGTGTCTTAAAATTTGACTACGCATGTTCTTTTAAGACCAGAGAGATGCAGATCTGTTCATTGTGTGGATAAAGAACCGTGGTTCCTCATTTCATGAAATGTAATTGTTTCTCAAGCAGGATGCAACTCAGTAAGGAGTGTTAAATGTGAAATTAAAGTGGGAATGAGCAGAGCAGTCTGGGATGAGGCTTGAATGTGAGTCAAAATTGTCTCACTACTGCAAGGAATGCAGAACTTCTTATTAGAATCAATAAGTAGGCCTATCGCACATACGACATCTGAAATAGTGTTTCCACTCCCTCTTGTGCTGGGAGGCTGCACCTGGAGGACTGCCCTGTTCTGAGCACTGCACTCAGGGGTGGAAACCACCTGAAAGTAATCCGAAGGTAAGCCAGGGGAACAGAGAAACCCACTCAGCTGAAGAAATGTTGATAAAAGCTGAAAGAACAGTTCTAGAGAGGAGGCTTTTGCAAAGATCAGAGATTTCTGCAAAGAAAAAGAATAAATTTATCGAGCCTGCTGTAGCTAAATCAAAAATTAATTGGTTGAAATCACTGCAAAGGAGACTTAGTTTAAGCTTCAGTAAAAAGTGTCTTACCTTTCCATCTATGTAGGCTGTGGTATTCTGTCACAGGAGGCCTTTAAGAACAGGTTAGACAAACACATCTTGGGAGCAGTTTAACCTAGTCTGACCTAATTGCCTTAAGGCAATGGGGTGGTGTAGGTGCTCTCTTGAGGATCTTTTCCAGGCCTATTTTCAGAGTTAGTATCGCTTCAGCTTTATGGTATGAGATGATAAGGCTTGACTTGCTCATCGTTAATAGAGCTCTGACATTCCTGAAGGGAATCTGTGTTTACACTGGTGATGAGTGAAAGGAGAGATTCCATCTTTTATTAGACAGCTCTCCTTTATTGGTTAACTAATTCCATCTGACGTTGGATCACAGAAATGTAAAAATCTAGGATCTCTCTAGCTCCACGTCAGTCTCTGGACAAATAACAGTGGGAGTAGGAAACTGCTGTCCCAGACCACTGCAAGGAAGAGGGATCTCTTAAGGACAGCACGTGTCTTAGAAGATCTATTTCTTGGGAAGAAAATTATTGCCAGAAATAAAACCTAGCTCATTTGATAATGAGAATCCTTGCTAACAGCGCTGTAGGGCTCCTCATTTTTCTGTTGATTTGAATCCTGCTCTGTATGCTATAAATTGGAGGATTAGAGTCAAGCTGCACAGTTATCTGTAATCTGCAGATCCAGACCCTCTTACCGTGTACAGCTTTTCCTTTTCTTCTCTCATATGGCAGCCATTTTCCAGAAACCACATCAGGTGAAGTGAAGCTCAACTCCTGTGCCATAGCGGCCCAACATAGCAAACAAAGATGACAAAAGTAAAATGCTACTTTTGTTCTTTGAGTAAATGGATACGACAGAGATACCTCTTACTCATTTTCCCTACTGAGGTGATGGTAGACTTTGCAGAGTGACTGCTAGCTCTTCCACGCTGCCAAGCTGATGTCAGGAGACCGATCTCCCAGACCAACAGCATTAGGTTTGCTGAAGAGCAGCTTAAGCTCTACAGGTTGAGGTGAAAGCCTCGGTTTGGGGTGCTGCTGGGACATGTTGCTTTGGCTCTATCCAAGGCAGGTTTCTGTCTTGCTGGGCTGGGGACAAGTATAGGGAGTCACTGACTAGGTAACTGTTTTTCTGTACTGACATAAAAGCCCAGGCCTGTGTGACGCATGAACAGGCAGCACTGCCTGACACACAAAAAAATGATGAAGTGAGTCCTCAATCAAAATAGCGTAGAACAGCTCATAGCTTTTTACAGCTTGTTTGGTATGTTTGTAGCCCTTATTACTTAGGTTTTAAAAGGCATCTAGAAGCAGGAACATGCCCCTACGCCAGGATGATGGTGCAGCCTTAGCGTCAAGGCACTGTGGGCTGAAAGAGGTGCAGCTGAGAGCCAGCAATGGGGATATGCCAGTCTGGGCCACACTGCCTCCTCCAGCCTGCGGAACTGGTGTGAGGATCAGGCCTCTGGATGACTCCATTTGTTCTGCTCAGGCACTGCCCATGCCTGCATTTTGGTGAGCATCCTGGCAGGGCAGCTAGATTTCACCAGAGATGTGAAGGACCCTGTGAAAGGCTGTGCGTCTTGGCATGCAGGGCTTATTTCAGGAACGGGCTTGTGAGCTCTCCCTGTGTCAGTGCTCAGAGCTTGCCAGCAGGCAGCCAAGCCTCAGAGATAACCTCCTGAAGTCAGCAAGCTGTTGGTTGGATCTAATTCAGCCCTAGCGAGATGCAGGAGGGCAGCTCTGACTGAGGGAATATGCCATTTACACGTGGCCATTTTTCTAAGCAGAAGTTTGTAGGAGGCAATATGAGACAGCTGGGTTTTATCTGATGCCAAAAGATTTGCTGTAGCCCAGCATTGCTCCTGTGTGAAGAGGAGGAATGCTGCAGAGCGTAGCTCTGTCAGCCCTTTTTGGGGAGTTGCTGCCACAGTCTCTTCAGCCTGAGCCTGCTCCTTGGTGTGCTAAGCTGCTTCTCTGGGTTGTCATCACTGACCAAGAATACCCCTGGTAGCCAGGCTGGTTACAAACCACCCATTGTTGTTTAAAGGAAGCAAAAATCCTTGTGTTCCCAACTGTAAATCCTCCAGCTGTCTTTGCTAAGCAAAATCAAAGGAATGCTTAGTCCATCTGTTTCATTCTGGGCAATCTGAATATGTACTTTTTCTAGTGGCCAATAAGATATATTTTAATTTAGTATCACAAGCACAGCAGCAGGTTCTGTCTAGAAGAAGAGTTGAAGATGCTGCTGCAGGAGATGAACAGGGAGGGACTGCATTTGAGTTTGAGTCACCGCTGAAAAAGAAGCATCGGCAGCTAAAAAATTCCCCCAACAAATTGGAACAGCAGCCTGCTTATGGACAGTTTTGCGAAAGGGCTGCAATCTGAAGTCATCAAGGAAGTCACACTCCCTGTGTGTCAGCCTTAAAAAACACCATTTGTTTCGGGCCCCAAAACAAGTCTGTCACCAGAGCAAATAATGAAGGTGGGTTACCACTTCCAGGCAATACAGACTTTAAAATAACAACCTTATGCACGTCCCCCTGCCCCAGTACAATTTAAAAAACATTAAGGCAAGGCAAGTTGGTCTGTCTCTTGGTCTGCCGTATGGAAAGCAATATAAAGGCAGAAGAAAAGGATCAGCATTTAGAGGTCTGGCAGATGGCCACTGCCTGAGGTTTCCTACATGTGTCTTCAGGAAGATGTATGTCTCATTTTTCTCCCTCCATCTTAAGGTCACAGCTATGGTGGGATCTCATCACACAGATGCCCAAGTCCTACTTGTCATGGCTAAGAAGTCTTGCTACCAGCTCAATCTTTTCATTTTTCTACCATATTCTACTTCCCTATTTTCTCATTCTCTTCTGTTTTACTCCCCGTTGTGTCTCCCATTCCAGAAATCCCTCCTCCACCCTGGAGTCAGAGCTCCTGCCAGCTCCTTCCTTCAGATGTACATGTTAGGGTTATCTGTGTCGCTTTCTCGTCTGTTCCATTTCCTATTCAAACTCCCTTTGAAGATGCTGTCAAAAAACTCTTTTCTAGATTCCTTAGTTCTTTACAGCCCTCTGCTTCTGTCTTTCTTCTCCCTCACCCAGGCAGGGTCTCAGGCCATGAACTGGATCTTCTTTGACTGATTTGTTGTGAGACTTTTCATTCAGGCTGTTTTTTCCCTTTCGCAGAAGCTTTCCTTTTCCTTTGCATTTCTGTTACTGTGGGGAAATGTCCGTGTCTGGATATTAACATCTTACAAAGAACCCCCCACAGGAAAGGCTTTCAAAAACCAAAACTTTCTGCTCTTCAACACTTTACCATGGTGGCATTTCAGCTCAAGATGTTTTCTGTTTCTCCAGTTACCTGAAAAATACTGCTTTTATTTTAAAAAGTGACCTTATCTGACTGCAGTGACTGCTGGGCTTAGTCCTCTCTGCGGAGTGGGTTTTATTCCCTCCAGTAAGAAATCAAGAAAGCCCTGAATCAAAGGAGCTGAGATGGGGTGGGAGTCTCCCTGGTGCAAAATGGGGGGAGACTCTTCTCGATGACTTTAGGGTCTGTGGAACTGCCACCCCTCATCAAGAGATGTCTTCTGCTGCCCTAAGTCTGGTTCGTGCTTGTAAGACAAGATGTTTAGAAGAGGCAAAGCCACATTTCTGGTTGTCAGGCTGGTGCAGCTTGGACAGGGAAGACCTAACCAACAATAAGCATGGTGGGATGGGATGGACAGCCTCACAAGGTCTGGTGCAGCTCTGTCTGCACTGCTCTGCCCTCAGGACTGCAGCCTATGACTACTTTGTGCCCCTGCATGTGCACGCTCATACACACATAGACTGGGGAACACCTCCAGAAATGATGGAAGAGACACTGTTGGTCAGGATGATTTTGTCTTAAATCTAGCTTCAGTTACAAGCAACTGGGTCTTCTTCCTTTACTTTAAAAGTTTTTTTTTTCTTGGCAGAGTTCTTTATATGAAGCTTCTCTGCCATCTTCGGTGCTCGGAGTTTGCGTGTTGGACGTCAGCATTTCACTGCAGTCAGCACCAAGCCTTTACAGCACTGAGCTAAGCTGGGGTCTAATACAGAAAATGTACAGTTTCACATGAATCACAGTTTTGATTTGTCGATCTGACAATAGATGAGAGAACATATGCTCAGACGCTTCTGTTAGCCCAGCTCTAAGGAGAAAACAGCGTAACAAGGAGAGCACAGTGGTGATTCACCCTTCCTCTGAGCTTATCTGCCATGGCTCCTGTAGGCTGTGGTGGGCAACAGGGAGCTCTCGTGAGGGCCATGTGTGACAGGAACCTAAGCACAGGCAGTTGGGGAAGATCGGGTGACATAATTCTTATGAGGATTATATTGGCTCCACAGCCCCAGACAAGTTCACCTTCTCCTTCCTTAATTCTCTCCCCAGTTCCAGCTGGCTCTGCTGTGTGTTATTTCCTCACCAGCGATGGGCAGTTGCCAGAGGCAGCTACCAGCTGGCAGAGGCCCACATGCCCCAGCAGGCAAAAGGAGCAGAGGGGAGCCCTCTGGAAGGAAGAAAAAATTGTACAAGTTAGTTACTGTGGAGCCACAGCTATTTATAAAACTGGGCTGGCAATGAAGGAAGGAGAAAAGCTGCGGGTTGGGCCTGTGACGCCAGCCGGGCAAGGCAGCTTTGTTCTCCCCTGCGGTGGCTGGATAGTGCAGCACACTGGGCTTGCAGCTACAGCTGCAGTGTTTTTCCCCACCTAACGTGACCAGTCATTCTGCCAAAATCTATCTGCCCTCAGGCTTGTACTATGATGTAGCTATGGTGAGCGGGGCAGACTGGAGGCCATAGGGCTGGCAAGAAGTTGTGGGAAAAGCCAGAGGCCGTGGTGCAGGCAGGAGGAAGCTGTGGGGCAGGAGAAGCAGTGCCTGGCAGAGGCAGCCCAGGCTCATGCTGCTCATTGCAGAGCATAGGGGGAAATTTGGACGGGCAGTCTCCTCTACCCCCTTTCTGGTGAATAGGTCAACTTGTTAAACCCATTCCTGCATCAGCAAGTGAAAAAGGTCTGGAGTCTATTTAGTGTATTTGCTGCCACACAGTTTAGCAAGGAAAATTGAGAGAGGTGTATTGTGTTTCTTTCCATCCTGCCTTATTTCCTCTCCTCCCTCTTGTCCTCTTATCTGTCCTTGTAGCACAACAGATGTTTTTCATAGGATAAAGGAAAGTGGAGTGGGCATGAAGCTGGGGTAACAAGACAATTTCCTGGGCAGTACACAGTCTATTCATCTCCCGATTCCCCACCATAACTACTGCCGGAAGCAGTTGCTGTGGGCACAGCTTTCCAGGCTGAATGATTTTGAGCTGGCCCTTAGTTATGACAAAGGAAAATATGTCTCTGGGAAACAAAATGGAATCTTATCCTCTCCCTACCTCCATGAGACCACTTTTACACCCCTTTCCACCTCACAGACTGCTAACTGCCTCAAAGTCATATGTTGACACAGGTTTCCTCTTATGTTCTTATCTGGTATCTGTGAATTTACCTTCCCTAAGCTGTAGCTGAGGAAGGCATCTTGTCTTTTCATTACCTTCATTGAGGCAGCAGGGAGGCTGCTGGTGTGGTAGCATAGCCTGCAGCATTTAGCACCTGAGGAGCTTATAAGAACTACTCAGAACCACCTCTGGAAATCTCATACTAGTTGCAGCAGTACAATGTCCTGCTAATTGGTTATGCAAATCCATAAATAGAATTAAGAAACTTGTTAATTAACTGCACTCTCCCAAGCATCCCATCTGGGTGGCATACCACTGTGCTTCCTTATTTAAATAGCCCCTGCCCAAGCCTCTCAACTGTTTTGTGGAGTATGAATCTCAGGAGGAACACCAGTGTGCTTCAGGGTGCATGAGCAAAGATGAGCAAACAAGCAGAGAAGAGGGGTATACTGGTCCTGTGTGTATTTGGTGTGGTTTTCCCTTTGCCACACATACCCTTCCACTTCCCTTCTCCTTCTCCTACAAATAGAAAAGGTGAGGGTACAATCAAGGGATTGAACATGAAGGAAGGATAAAGAAAGCAAGGCAGACAAAGCCCCTGAAGATCCCACATGAACCACCGCAAGAACACAGCTGCTTGTTAGTCTGCTGGGCTGAATTCTGGGGAAAACATTCAAACAGATGAAATTCTTGGAAAGTGAAATGGAGATGCACTGCTAAGGGGGTTGCTCTGTGCTCAATGTTGTCTTCAACTTATGGGCTCCTCAGTTTTCCAGCAAGCACGAATAGCCAGACCTTTGCCTACCCATCAATTCTGTAAACCAGTCATTCTTATATTAAACAAAGGCTTCTGCTCTGCCCGTGTCTCTTTTTCCAGCTGCAGGGATTGACACGTGTTTGGAAAAATTCTGCAGCCAGCATGTGTTTGTCATCTCCTCACTTTCATAAATGAATTGTGCTGGAGGAAGGAAGCCTCCCTCTCTGCTGCCCCCTCCAGCTGGAAAATCAACTCTAATCTGACTGTCCTTTTTCCTGTTGTGTATCCTGCCAATTAAAACTAAGTCTTGTTATTAACTGCAAATAATGTGGCTGAGCCTTTGGTAATTTTTTTCCTGCTTTAATTCTCATTTTGCCCATGAACCTGTATTTGGCTTGTAGTTTGCATCTCACAACTGGCTCAGCCCTCTCTCATTTTGATCCCAGTTCTTGCTTGCTCTCAGCCTTCCTCCTGCTCTGCCAGGTACCTGCCATGTCATTTTCTTCCTGCTGTTTTCATATGTAATGGGTGAATGGGCTTCCATTACACTGGAGACATTTTAACTGTGCTGGATACTTGGAGGGGCCTGTGTTCATTCCCCTGTATATTGCATATTGAGGACCTATGCCTATACCACCTGGTTGAGCCTTGTTCGCTTATTTTGGCTTTCAGGATTTGTATTCTCACGTTGCTGTTTGACTGCTCAATATAAAAACACCAGTGATCTGTAGTGGACATGACCAGCTCCAACAGAGATTGTCCTTTCATGGTGCAACCAGCTGCTGACAGCAGTGAGTGGGTAACTGGGGAGGGATTTGGTGGCCTCTGCAGATAACTCAGCAGCTGGCAAGCACTGCTTGTTGTAAAAAAAAAAACAACTATGGGCTCTGAAGATTTTGTTGGACACATGGAGCCCTCTGTTTTGGAGGGTTGATAGCAGCTTCTCCCCTTAACATCCAATTTTTATTTCGCTCTTCTGTTTCCTGATAAACAGTTCTTGGACAAAACCACAACTTTCTCCTTGGGTATTCTTAAATTCAGCAGTTGCCAGGAGCTCAGCTTGCCCATAGTCTTTTATGGCCTTGCTCCTCTAGAGCTGAAGAACCCCTTAGTGTGCTGGAACTCATATGTCTTCTCTTCCTGCAGAAGACAAAGCCTTTTAGGAATTCTTCAGGGCTCTTCCCCACTCCCCTAACACATGCAGACACATGTAGAAGTAGTGATATGTCTGCACATTTTTCCAGTTAGACTGCAAACTGTACTGGATTGTTTGATATTGCAAGGCAGAGCTGGCTGCGGTGGGGAGGAGCTCTGTGGCTTTGGTGGCATTGCTGCACTCTTTCCTTCCCATGCACAGAACCTCCATATGGACTTCTGTGCATCTTTCTCCCAGGCTTTGCGTTACAGCAGAAACAGGGTCATGGGCCTACATCTTCAATGAGTGGAAAACGGCTTTCCTTTTATATTAAGGTCACAAGTGAGAAGCCAGCCTCTGCTTGCCTGCACTCTCCTGGGGCAGAGACTGTGTAGGGGGTGTCCTCTCTTTGTGCATGGCCTGCAGGGTGAATCCTTGTTTCAATCTTAGTAAAGGGCAACATGCAGCTGTGGGGTGAACTGTCAAGAGCAATATGAAGTACAGGGAAGTCACCTCTATTTGCATTTGCTGTACACCATAATGTACATAGGATATAGAGAACTGCGTGTATCTGAACCTTCTCTCTGTTTTACACAGTACCATGTAAAACAGGCACCCGAACACAATTCTGCCTAAACTTCTTTTTCTAGTTATCAACAGTTTACAGAATGTCTCTCATTTGTCCTCTGTCTTTAAACCAATGGTTGTCCTAGCAGCAGCTGCTTAGACATGGGTAGTGGTGGGCAGAGGCGCTTGCTATTTCTGTCAGAGATGTATGAGCCGTAGGCTATCTAAAGAGGGTGATGGTGCTGTCCCAAGTACATAGCCCTTTCCTTCACAGTTGCTGCACACAGCATTCCTGATTTTGGGAAACAGCGGCTTTCCACCACCCACTTGAGAAATAACTTCTGGTGCCATCCCAGGTAATATGTTTCACATAACTGATGTAGGTCCATCTTATCTCGGAGACTTGTATGTCATTCTAAGACAGTCTCTTCCCCACCCCCAGTGTGGGCTGGATGTATCCCTGAACTAAAGAACACAGCTTCATTTTTTTCAGAGACAATGATACAGATTTGCCTTTTCCCTTCTTTTTCTCTAGCAACTATTCCAAATTTTGGCTGGAAAAAAACTGTTGCAAGATATTGCTGCTGGAATGTGAGATTAGCCCACTGTTTGCAAATACCGCATCCAAGGACCAGAGCACACAGCACTCAACAGAACTTGGTGCGTTCAGATTTCTACTTTCTGTATTTGAGTTTGCACATTTCATCTAAGTGCTGAGAGGGCTATCTTGGGGCATACATACTGCACTGGCCACCACAGGATGAGAGTGCGTGTTCACCCTGTAGCTGGGAGTGATTCCCTGTGGCCCAGTGCGGTGAGGCAGCCCCACTGGAGATGTGTGTGTGACACTTACTGATCCCATTACTGGCGGTTCCAGGAAAGAACCCTTGAGCCAAGGAGACTGAACTCACAGAAGTGATCAGACTGCCGCAGAAGGTCTAAAAGACTCTTTGGGCAGCTGAAATGGCTTCCAAAGCTGTTGGTTCTGCCCTGTTTGTTGGCACCATGTTCTACTAAAAAAAGAAAAAAAGAGGACACAGGAAGCACCAACACAAGGTGGGAGAATCAAGACCTCAATCCAATGTACTAGTAATACTTAGCACTGTACATCACTATACTTACAAACATGAACTAGTAAATCCTCACAACACCCCTGCGAGGTAGGGAAGTATTATTATCCCCAGTGTACAGATGGGGAAACCGAGGCACAGAGAGGCTACGTGACTTGCCCAAGACCACACAGCAAGGCATTGGCAGAGCTGATACATGAATGGAGACGTCCCTGTTCCCCACCCCACGCAAACCCCACCAGATGTTGTTGCCTGTCTGGATACGGGAAACCCACAAGTCCCTTCTAAAAGGAATGCCTGGACTTGTTGCCTATTAATAATTTTTATTTGCCTTTAATGAATTGTTTCACAGTTTTTCCCTCATACTGTACACCACACTTACAGTCTATTCAGCCTTCTGTGGTACCCCACAACCTTCTCCTCTGGCACTGGGACAGCTTTGGGGGTATTGTAGGGTGCTCTGTGCTTTCATTTAGAGGATGTTTAGAAACAGTTTCACTGGAATTGGATTGGGAGCATGTGAGCTCTCAATGGAGACTGATAGCACACACTGGAGAAGCAGGCAGGGGGAGCTGATGGTAAAAAGGCATTTGCTGTCCCCTGTGAAATCACCAGTGGTCTCTTGGTTTCTTAGCTCTTCTAAGCTCCATCGGTCACTCAGAGTAGAAACTGTTTGTCTCCAACTTGTCTGGACAGGAAGGAGTTGTCTGGGGATTGCTTCCCTACAGGTAGTAGCAGTCAGCTCGGGACCAGAGAGGTCCCCCCACATTGTCTCCTCCAGGTGTGTGACACTGTCTTGGAACAAGGCTGGCTGTAGCCATTGTGCTCTCCTGCCATGGGGAAGGGGTATTACCGTGGTTGGCAATGGTACTTGCTGCAGCCATACCCAGTGTCTAAGTCTCTTTTTTCAAAACCAAGATTCAATGAAGAGCAAGGGAGAGTGGGTGGATGAGGAGATGGGGATGAGGCAGAGCAAACAAGAAAATCCACCAAATGGGCTTCTGGGAAGGAAATGTTCCCCTTTGGGCACTTCAGCTGAAGCGGCTTCTTTTTCACAAGGCTTCTTTCTCTCTCTGGGAACATCTGCTGAGCTTCATCTCTGTCAGCTGGATATATCGTATGACATTGGTATCTGCAGGGAAAGAGCACACACATACACGTGGAGCGGTTACAACTTCCTGTGAAAGACAGACACACCACAGCTCTCATCTGTGGTGCATCTCCCGTTCCTGGGCTCCGGCACTGCCTGAGGAACAGCTCCAGGGGGAAGGGGCTCTGAACCAAACCCTCAAAACAAACAGGCATAGAAACACGGTTTTATCTGTGTAGAGAGCTGTGGGATCCCTGTGCAAGTGGTAAGTCATCTTTTTCCTTACAGTATTTTGTTGCGCTAGCATAGTGCATACAACACACAAGTTTTGCCATTCACTCAAGGCACAGGTTGATTTGCACAAGCATGTCTCCAGAAAGACCTCATGCTTTTGCAGCCAAGGTCACTCTTATCTCCAGTCGCGTTGATTTACTATCACAAGAGCCTGGCATCTGCATAGTAGCAAATGGTGTGTGATATCAGAAGCAAGCAAGCATAAAAAATAACTGTTTTCACTTATGTATTAATTTAAAAATGGTTCTTTGCTCACAGCTATACTCAGAAGGCCAACCAGGGCCAGCTTTGTCCATTATAAGTTATTACAGCTTCAGAAATCAATCTGAAGCACGCTGCATCCACTCTGCCCACAGTGAGAGAGCAATCTCATCTCTTCCTCATCCAAACAGCAACATGCCCTGCGCCAGCTGGGAAAGTAGAAGTGCTTGAGCTTCCAAAGAGATAAGCACATTACTGGTACCATGCCAGTTGCTAGCAAGTGCAGGTACTGCACCCATCGAAGGAGTCGTGGGTGCAAAGTTTACTTTAAAATTGGGAGGGGGGCACCTCTGTTGTGCCCCTCAGCTCAAGTGGAGGCCATGGGAGATGGTTCAGCCCCTCTTTACACAGAGCTCTCCACATGTTGCAGCAACGCTGTTGTGATTTTCTAAGCCATCTCTGGAGAGGTGGGGCTCTGGGCAAAGCCTTCTGCTGGCTCACCAGCATCACCCAAGTCAATTCAGAGGATAGAATTCAGTGATTTAGCTACCTGTCCCATTCAGGAAACCTCAGTGAAGCAAGGAGTTCTGCTGTCACTTGTGTTAGGTAAGGAGCATCTGATTGCTTATCACACAGGTAACCATCCTCTCTGTTGGGCTGCACAGTCAGAGGCCAGCCTAGCACAGGTGATACAGGGCACATTAGGAACTCACACCTGCCTGAGCCTGCAGGACTCTGTGACTGGCACAGGAGAAGGTGGGTCTCAGCAATGGGTGGTAGCAGCAGGCTGCCAGGTACCTTTGGCTCAGGGGCAAGGTAGGTAGGTAGGTACTGAGACACAGCCTCACTCACCTGGGAGATTGCAACACACATAGAGAGCCAGGGGCAAAATAAGATGCAGGTGACAGGGGGTGGGAGAAAGTCTAATTGCAAGATAGCTAAAAAAATTCACTAGCGGGTGGAGACATGTTTTGTTTCTCCTTTGAGGGCTACTGCTTTACTAGAGAGGAGTAATTTTTTCACTTTGCTTGTGGAAAAAAATGGAGCCTTTTTTTTTCTTTAAATAATACCGTGCTACTCTAGCTCTGTATGCAGGAGTATTTCAAAACTAAATGTTAATGAGCAGAAGGTTCTGGTGCTTCTCAGTGAGGAAGTACTGACGTGTAAGTAACAGGTAAGGGCAGCCTGGGACTGGTCAGGCCCACACCAAAAGATGGTGATGCTGCAGTAGGAGTGGCTCTCTTAGCTCTTAGGTTGTGCCTACGGCCTTTTTGCTGTGTTGCTTCTCCCTGTAGCTTCAGGGCTGGTCATGTGCCTCCGGAGCAGGTACTGTGGCCTGGGGCTTTGCTCCCAGGACTGGAGTCCTGAGCATTAAAGCCAACTACTTCTGTCTAGCATGGGAAGCTGGCCTGGTGCACAGGCCCTCTGTCCTGAGTATTGTAGGGCTGGCAGACTAACTATGGGTGTCTGGTGTTCCCAGGCCAACCCATGGTCCTTTTGCATCCCTGGTCAGTGGTCACCTTGATGGCATGACCAGATGGGTGGGAAGAAGTTGAGCACAGCTTGAAGGTAAGGTGTATGCCAAGTCTGTTATGTCAAAGTTCAACTTTGTGATATACAGCTTCTGGGCACCAGTTTATGGAAGGGTGCTCTGCACAACTCAGCAGTGGCTTTCCTCACTCTTTCAGAGCCATTTCTTAGTAAGAAGTGTTGTACAGTTATCTTGTATTATTTCTATCATCTGCTTTTGTATTTTTTTTCCTTTTTGTTTGGAGATAGCATAAGAAATCAGGACAAACCCAGGGGACAGCAGACACTTATAAGGGATCTGCTATGCTGATGGACCTGTAAAAGCCTCTGCTCACTAATTCCTCTTTGCCATTTAAAATTCCCCCACTGAAGAGACTGTCAGTGATTTGTGCCAAAAACAGTCCTATTAGAGAGAGAAGGAAAGAGGGGGGGAAAAAAAAAAAGAAGGAAGAGCAGAACACGACTGTAATGATAACCAAGTGCTTTACCAGCTAGCTTGGTGAAACTTTGGACACAAAAGAGATGATCACATTTTGCAGATGGAGACATTGAGTTATTCCAGGTCACATACATAATAACATTTCTTGATAGCATCACCTGGTTCCTACTACTCTAACAGCCGCATCCTTTCTTACTGCATGTATTCACTTCTTTCCCCTTGTATACCCTGCAAGTTCTCAATAATCATAAATAAAACAGTGCAACAATGGCCTCAGATAGTCTGAGGGTAAAAGGGAAGAGTCTGATGCAGAGCTGAAGGCCAGAACTGTTTTTTGTATACATTAAGGGTCTTTGGGGACAGTTTCTGGTATGTTTCTGCAGCAAGTAGTGGTATTTGAAGCTGTTGAATTACATTAGTTTTTATTTCAAGAAGGAATGAGGGATACCAAATAAATAGTATTCCTGAGAGGGGAAAAAAAGAACAACAATTCACATTTTAAAAAGTGGTTCAGCTAGAAAGACTTTTTCACATCTGAGCCTTATCAGCACCTCAAGGTTAAGATAATTTCTTATTTTCCTATGTTTTTCTTTACACAGGCTTCCCTGTTCCCTGGTTCTGGCATGGGCTGAAAGCAGAAGGGCACGCTGTAAATAGGCTAAACTGAGCTTTTAAGCACATTTGCTCCGTAGTGTGGGGTGCGCAGCTGTGCTGTCACGCTGCCCAGAGCCTTGGGCCAAGCATGGCAGATGGGACTGGGTGCCTATACAGGAAGTGGAAGGGGAGTGGGATCCCAGCGCTCCTTCAGGACACTGTCACTGCAGGAGCCCAGCAGGACCAGGACACTGCACGCAGCCAGCTCTGACTACCTCTGTTGCCTCCTCTAGCTCAGGCACACCAGCACCACTGTGCTCGCTCCTGTCCTGCGCCCAGCTTTCACTCTGTGCTCACAGGTGTGAGTGGAAGAGCTGTTCTCTGAGATTTCCCTTGCACGTGGCTTCTGTTTGACTTTCTTGTAGTCCTTTAATTTTCCTCCCAATCTTTTCATGGAAATGGCTTGAACAAGTGTGGTTTTTAATTCATTACTGGGATTGAAAAATAAAAGCACCATCTCTGCACTGTGGCCCTCTGCTCCCTTCTGATTTCAGGTAGGTTGGCATACAGGTGGCTGGTCTGACTAGCTTAGGTTGCTTGGGTAAATAAACAGTTTGCTTCCCAAATTCATTATTTTGGTTTTGGACATGTGGATGGCAGATACTTGAACAGGCACAAGACTGACTTCATGGCCCAAGTTGAAGCATCCCAATGAATGCTTTTAGAGTTAATGTCTGAGCAGAGAAAAATGCTGCTCCTCTACAGAGATGCTGGGAGGCATGGCTGCTGGGACTGCAAATAGTCTTCTGGTTTTGCTAAACTGAAAAAGTTTGCTCTCATATTCATAAAATGTTTTGGTTGGGATGAATTCTTCCCCATCCTGTTTCCTTCTCTAAAAATAAGGTGAGGAGGTAGGAAACAGGTAGGATCCCTTCCGCACAAAGATGGCATTCCAGCAGCACTGGTAACTTCCAGCCTGTGCTGCAGCCTCTGCAGTAGCCCACAGCTAGCATCTTTAGACACTCGGTGCAAACTTGCTGCCCAAGGGGAGAATCCTTGAAGTAAGGCTAAAGATACAGGGAGTCGTGCCCATCCCTGTGGGAATCAATAAAGTCAGATAGGGACCAAGTATTGTGAAAAGAAATGCAAAGGAAGTCAATGTAAAGTCACATTGCTCCTTCCCATACCTGTCGGCTGGCGGGATCTTGCCTCTTTCAAGTAGTAGAGTGCCTTGTTGTAGTCACCCAGGTGGTAAAACGCAACTCCCGACCGGTAGAGTGCCTTGAAGTTCTCACCTTCTTTCTGCAGCACCTTCAGGCAGTACTCCTTGACACGCTCGTAGTTCACCAGCTCGGCCTGGAGCAGGCAGGCTGCAGGGCATGGGGAGAGAGAGAGCAGGGAGCGTTATGGCTGCATTTCTGCTCCTGCAATCTGCACAGGCAAAAAGAGTAGCCTAGGTGAGGGCAGTGACTCAGACTTGTGATTCAGGAAGGGTGCAGTCATACACATTGTTTGCCAAATCCAATTGTTCACCATTTAAATACCAACGCTTCTATTTTTGCAATTTCAGACCGATTAGATTGTTTGTTCTGGGGGCTTAGGGGGAGAGCGAAAACATAAACATCCCCTGGAGCCAGAGCTCCACGTAATCTTGTGGTAGTGACTGGCTTAGCCTGGAGCAGAATCATTTCTCAGCTGAGGAATAGGGCTTGGAACAGTACAGAAAAGGAGGTAAAAAAATAATTATCTGACAAGAGGGAGAAAAAGGAACTAAATTAGGTTAGATATTGGTCTGAATGGTCCAAGGATGCTGAATTTATAATGTATTGTCTTCTATGCAGGAGGTCCTATATAGTGTTTTTCTGTAGGAAGCAACGAGGGGCCCTGCTCTGTTGGAATGCGCTGTTAGTAAAGCAGAGGCACCTGGAGCTATAATGCAGGGAGAAAATGTGCTAGGCTGTGCTACGTACGGCAACAAAAGGTTCAGCACAAGAGGTCAGTTCTCCTGGCTTCCTAAAGGAAAGGTAAACAACAGAGAGGAAACAGCCTGCTGAGGGCTCAGTGCTGAAGGGCAATTGCTGCAGAAATGTCAAGGAGCTGAGGAAAATCCCCACGGTGAGTTTCCCACATCTGGGGGGAGATCCCTGCGACACGCTTTACAGATGGCATGCTGATTGCCACTCTGGGCTTACTGTAGTGCTTGCTCTGGATTCAGCTTCTTTTGGCTTACTGGGCATTAAGATGGTCTTGGGGACCGCCAATGAGAATAGGACACACTGAAGCCACAGATCTACAGGAAATGAAGAAAGCTGTTCTGTCCACAAGCTCCTCTGGTGCTACAACCCAAGGCAAGTTTGGGAATGACACAATCTGGGGAGGACAGAAGGGGAAGGAAGGCAGGATGCTGCTGCAAGGATCAGTTCAGAGGCTGGCAATGTCAAGTGCCAGGGCATGGGGAGAAATTTCCCCTAACAGGTGGTGTTACTCAGCGCCTCACTGGCAAGGAGACTCGCTGCTCCTGGAAATCCAAGTCATCACTGTTCACATGTCACCAACAAACAGACAGACTTCATTTTTTGCATAGTAACTGTGGCCGAGATAATTCAATGCTGGATCAGGAAAATGACTCAGTTCTAGATGTCCCTTCTGCTGCACCCCTTAAGTAAGCCCTGCACCTACTCTGTAACTCACTTTACATTCCATGTACAGGAGAGTGGCCCTGATGATCTCCAGAGATTCGTTGCAACCTAGATTAGTCCGAGCCTACCATCAGTTAATGTGGATAGAATGCGCTTCTAACCCAAGTATACATTTGAAGTTAAGCTAACTGGAAATGATTATAAAGAGCCTTTTACCTGTAGAGAATCTATGGTACAGATGCATTGAGCAAGGAGTGCTAAACTTGCCCCACTGCTGGTCTGTTTGGCCGAGTGGCACATTATTTACTAATTAGATCTTTGTCCCATTTGCTTTAGTGATGGACTTGCAATGTATTTGAGTAGCTCCTGACATGGAAGTGCATAGGTATTAGAAAGGCATCTGACTGCTTGCTAATGATTGCCAGTTAAAAAAGAAAAAAACATACATCTCTAAAAGCTTGGTAGCATTTCCTTATCCAGAATTTGTCCCTTCCTATTTGTCAAACATTGATTTTTCTCCCTCTATTTATAATGGAGCTTGAAATGACTATGCTTTGTTTTCCTTTTTTTTTTTTTTTTTTTTTTTTTGAAGCTATTAGAAAAGAAAAAAAAGAAAAGACAGTGTAAATTTACTGCTGGCTTCACAGCCCTGGAAACCAGATTGCTTTGTTTGTCTGCTGCCCAGTAGCACGTACAGCAGTGGCAGCAGCTTTCTGCACACTGCCAATCTGATCCAGTCTTTCACGTCCTGGGAAACTGCCTTGTAGAGCAACTAGATGGGGGATTTCAGTCTGTTTGTTTACTACTTGGTATTTCCAGCTATCATCATAGAAGTTACTCTGAAAATGACAGGCAGATGGACAGTGCATATTAACTCAGTAATTCTATATTGGACTTGCTTTGTGGATTAGTTTAAAAGAAAACGACCCCAAATCCTGCTAATTGTTAAGCTGAAATGTGCTTCCAGGGATCTAGCTGAGTTCTTTTCTGTGGCTCATGTTCACAGTAAAGATTCTGCAAGGCAGTGTTAGTAACTATGCATATGGCTGGGAAAAGTCATTACCACATGGCTAGCAGGAGAGATGCGTGTTTATCGGAACAAAATGAGCAGATGGATGTGCAGGAAACAGTTATGCTGGAGGAGATGGCCATTTGGAGCACCAACGTTGGAAGTGGCTGTTGTAAATGAACCTGGAGGGAGAACCTCGCTTATAAATATTTAGAGGTGCATGCTTTTAGCTCTTGTGCACTGAAATGACCTTAATGGATTGTGATTCAATGCAAATATTGAGTCTGTTAGTAATTTGGCTTTCAAAAATGGAAGACACATGGCACCTTTGCATTCCTGCATAATTCAGGCAGGGGAGAATTGTTTTGAAAATGTCATTTTCCTAAACAGACATGTGCATTTCTGGCTAGAAGTGTTTGTTTACCACATAAAACACATCTTCGCTCTCCTCCTCTGTTCTTAATAGGCCCCCCAGTGAATCCTTCTGAGGAACAGAGCTGGCTCACAGACTGCATCAAAACAGGTTTATCTGGCTCCTTCTGCTTTCTTGAAAGTGAATGGGCTTGGTCCCACACAGCACCATCTCTAATAGCAATTTGGCAATTCAAAATGCCCTTCACAGGCAGATGCAAACCTACAGTTGTAGTCAGTTTCTGTGGGTCCCATCATTGTAAAGCAGCATCAGTTGAACTCACAGCTCAGAAATTAGGCTACCAGAAATTAGGATGTTTCACTTCCCCTCAGTGTGTTTCTGGGAGAAGAACTTGCTGAGAGCAGCCCTGTGGAGAAGGGCTTAGGGGTTCTGATGGATGGAAAGCTTGATGCAAGCCAGCAGTATGCGCTCGCAGCCCAGAAGGCCAACAGTATCGTCACCATAGGGTGAGGTAGGGGGTAGTCTCTCTCTGCTCTGCCTTTATGAGGCCCCAGCTAGAGTGCTATGTTCGGGTGTGGGGCCCTCAACACAAGAGAGGTGTGGAGCTGTTGGAGTGAGTCCAGAGAAGGGCCACATATATGGTCATGGAGCACCTCTCCTACAAAGACAGGCTGAGGCAGTTGGGATTGTTCAGCCTGGAGAAGAGAAGGCTGTGGAGAGACCTCATTATGATGTTCCAGTACTTGAAGACAGCTTATAAGTGGGAAGGAGACCGACTTGTACATGGTCTGATAGTGACAGGACAAGGAGAAACTGTTTTAAATTAAAATAAGGAGTTTTAGATGAGATATTACGAGGAATTTTTTTTTTCCTCAGAGTGCGTTGAGGCACTGGAACAGGTTGCTCAGAGAAAGTGTGGTGCTCCATCCCTGCAGGTGTTCAAGGCTAGGTTGGATGGGATCCTGGGCAGCCTGAGCTGGTGGGTGACAGCCCTGTCCATGGCAGGGGGTTGTTTAGCTTCAACTCCTAGCCACTGGCTTTTGTTACACCTTTGTCTGCTACCCTGAACAGCTTGTGTTTGCTCCTTGCATCAGTACACTGAAACTGATAAATTCACTCCATCTTCTCTTTAATAGCCTGCATAAAGAAGAGTCTGGAGTTGCTTGCTAAAACAAAACCAAACAAAGCTTTTCTCAGCTTTCATCACTTTATAGCTGTTCTCTGAGCCCTCAAAGTGAAGTTCAACTGAAAATGCTGTTGGTTAGCATGTCATCAGAGAAACCTCTCCTACTTGCAAACCTCTGCAAGTTAAGCAAATGGCTCCGTTTGGCCTAAACTTTCGACTTCTAATTTTGGCTGAGCCAAGAACTGAGTCTGCAAGTGAGATGTATGGGTTTTAACATGGAGATTTTGAACAACAATATGAAAAGCCTCGTGTACCTGGAAAGCTTTGCCAATGGGTAAATCTGCATGCCAGAACATTCTTCTAGCCAGTTTTATCCCAGTGGCCAAATTTCTGCTGCAGGCAAGGCTCAAAACCTATCCATGTTATGGAAAAGTAAGCCAAATTACTGTGCAGACCGTTGGCAGATCCCTACCCTGTGGCATGCTCCTTCAGTTCAGTGCACTGTGTTACTCAAAACAGGAATGCCATTTGCACCTTTTCCAGGGAATGAAAATGATTTGGCCCTTCAGGAATGTCTCAGCTTTCAATTCATATTTCACAAAGTCCAGCCCTGTCTGCAGTTTTCTCTCACCCAGGTAAGCTGATACCGCTGCTTTAGATTGCTTTGCTTCCATTGTAGATGAGAATCACCTGCTTATAACTTTGTTGGTCTTGTAAGTTTTTGTACTAAAATATTCCGTATGTAATGTCTGCTTTTGGAAAATGTCAGCCAAAACTGTTCAGGTATTTTTGAAAAGCAGATTAGAGAAACACATCTTATTTTTCCCTTGCGAAAGGTTTCTGGTGACTGTCTCTTTGGATTTGTCTCATGTCCTCTCATCATTTGGCTTTGCAATCTGAAATCTGGCAGATATCATTTGTGTCAAGTAGGTGCCTTCTGTTATCCCTGGGGTATTATGGAGCTGGCCAACCAATAACTTTCTGAAAATAAAACCAATAGAGTATGGTTTTATTGTACTCAGGTAGAGGTACCTTAGATTTTGGTACCCAAATTTTTTAATATTCTGTCTAAATTGGACACAATCCAGTCTAGGAAACAGTGGGGATTTGGAAACTTAAGAGAACAGGAGACATCTCTTATTGGCTCACTGATAACGAGAAGAATTGCAGAAAGTGGAAATCAAGCAGAGATAAACCGTCTTATGATAAAGACAGAGAAACTGATGCTGGCGAGGCAAGGAGACGGCTGAGAGCTGTGAGGGGATGGAGGGAAAACTGCTGGGGCGCAGACAGGGGTGTATGAGTGGGTAAGCGAATTCTGCTAAGGAGGCAAAGGCTGGGCGCAGAAGTGGAGATAAGTCTGGGACAAGGTGCTGAGGATATAAAGGCACAGAACGAGGTAGCCTGAGTACCAGGAGGAGCATTTACATAGCTGTAATTCAAGCACAGGTGACTAGTCTCCCTGCATGACAGCAGGTCCTCTAGCAGACAAAGTACCCACCTTTGCATTCTTGCTCTGAATCATCTTTTTCTGTTCACTGTCCTCGCTGAGGAATACTAATCTGCAATGCCTGAAAGCTGGCCTTTGCAAATATCCCCTGGAGACAAGAGCAGGTGTCCTGTGCAAGAGCTAATAGTCAGTCCTGTGGCTGAACCACTCTCAGACACCCACACGAGTGTCTGAATCCAAATCAACTTGTTTTCCACTCCTTAGACTAAAAATCTAGAGAAACCAAGATTTGACTTCCAAAAAGCAGCAAACAAACAACCCACAGTGAGTGCATTTTGTTCACTTTGATGAGTTTACAATGAAGCGAGCAGGACAACTGTTCTACAACATCCGCTGATTCAAAACAAAGAAACCAAAGCAGCATGTATCAACTGGGCTGGCTGCAGAGCAGAGAGAAGTAGCTAACTAAACCCATTACTGCTCAAGCCTGACACGGATATTCTTCTTTACTGCATTTATTCTTGATTCTACCACTGGAATTTAACAGCCTAAGCATGGATTATTACTTCTTAGCAAGTGCTAGGTACTCCAACCACTACGAACTCAATGCGTATTTCACAAACTCACAGTGTCGTTCCCAGAAATAACCATGATTCAACTCTGCAAAATGCTTTACTTTCTGACATGATCTCACCCTAAGTATAGCAGCCAACAACTCACTTAAAATCTGTTTAAATCACAGAGAGATGGAACATATTGTTGTTCTCTTTTAGAAAACATGCAATTGACGCTTTGATATAACCACTTCAGGGTTTTATTCTGACATGTGATTAAGACCTTGATGTATCATCGAGCAGGTTTTGTCTTCCTATTGCATATAAAACTCAAATAGGGAAGACTATGAGAGTCTCATAATACTTCTCTTACTTCAGAAGGCTTGGCATCTTTCATGGGGATGCTCTTCCTCAGAAAAAACATGACAGTGATAAGTCTTGGTATGATTTGTCTTTAAGAAGAAAGAATATTGGAATATAACTAGAGAAAAATCAGATTAAAAAAAGAAACAAGAATGTTTTGGAATAGACAGCACTCTTCTATCCATGCCACTGATGGATGTATCCATCTCTGTGCATGGCAGTCTGTGTAACCATTGTTCATAAAAGTACATGGGCTGTACCATGTCCACTGGAGGAATTAAAGAGGATATTGTTACTAAATGGCATTGAAAATTTCAGCCATGTGTTAGTAATTTAGATTACAATTAAATTCTAATATTGGATAACATCTTTCATAGGATGATGCTGAAAATGTAAAGGGTTATCTGAGATTGAAAGTAGCCTTGGAATTAAGCTACTGTAATTTCAGTGTGCAGCCCAGTAAGATCTTGACTGTCTAGACTGTTGGACTATCTTGATCTAAACTTCTCTGAAATCGAAGTAAGTGATCTTGAAGGTGAAGCTGCACAAGTAACATGTGGATGGCACAGCCCAATCTCTAACCTGTGTTTAACTTTTGATCCTGACTGGCACTGAAAGAAAATGTATGTGAGGGAACGTATGAAACCTACGCTGAGAGAACAGAGCAGGTTAAGCATCCATATCTGCACCAAGCCCATGTGTGCTGTGCCGTTCAAGAATGCAACCCAGTGTTCCTCCAAAGAGGATATTTAGCAGCATCTTTTTCAGAGAAATGATGCATACAGTTTCACTACAGGGCTGAGATGCTAATTAGAATCTACCGTTTCCAGACAATCTCTTCCATTAAATATTTCTCTTTTCTCTATAGTCCAAGCTTGCAAACAAAGAGGATTTTCTGGCTTCTCACCAGTAAGAAACTAATTATAGACAGCTTGATAATGTCTGGCAATAATCTGATCAGCTGACTCCTAGTTCCTGAACACCCTTAACGGGGTGAGGAGGGAATAAGAGAATGACAACTTTCCAGCCTATGGTTCTCATTCATTCATCTCCAGGTACCACAAAGCCCTAAATATACCCGTATGTTTCTGCTCGCAGGGAAATGTGTAGATAATTAAAATCCAAACTGTATGACAGGCTGTTTCTCTCTGTAGGGAGGGATTCATGCTAAATGAGCTGTAGATCAACAAATGTTTGGAGAGCCCAAAGAGTCACCTCTTCCAAGCTGCCTTCCTCTTCTTAGCCTGACTCTCAACTCATAGACAGGTGCCAATTGTTCTTTCCCCTTCTGCTTTCTTGACCATGCTTTCCTATCATTGCAGAGCATGGTCTTCTTTAGTTCTCTGCTGCTCCTGAGTACTTCCTTCCTCTTCCAGGAGAAGGATCAGAACAAGGACCACTACAATCCAGAAGAGAGACCTTAGTGACTAAAGAATTCTGATGTTTCCAACATCATATGAACTAAGAGGCATCCAGCAGCTCTCAAAGGAGCTGCTGAGTCTGGTGCATCAAGATTTTTGTGGCTAGTGGCCCACCCTAGGTCTCCGCCTACCGCCATCCCTTCTAGGGGCTTGGAAAGCACAGGACTGATAACAGTGACATAAGTAACAGCTAATGTGAGCTGTCAGAACAAATCAGCTTAATTTCAGTCTGTGATAGGGCAATCAATCTTGAAGATAAAGGAGAAACAGTGGATGTTACATATCTTGGCTTTTACACTAGTCAAATGACAAATTCTAGTGACATTTTCTTAAGCAAATTGAAGGAGAGCAGTCTAAATGAATAGACTTAACTTTGTTATCAAGAGAAAGGCAATATTAAGTAGGGTTCTGCAGTGATCTGTCCTAGATCCCATGGTATTTGGTATTTTCAATAAAGATCTAAATGACAGACTGCAGAACGCCTTGTGAATTTTCAGGTAACACCAAGATGTGAGGAAATGCTGGGGTGTATTGGAAGACAGGGCTAGAAGTCCAAAGCACCCCTAGACTGGAGCAGTGTCAAAACAAAAACAGGATGCAGTCTGGAAGGGACCGGTGAAAGGTGCTAAAATTAGGTAGAAAACAAAACACCCCACACTGGTATTGGGGAAACCAACTGTCTGAGGGACAGTTCTGCAGAAACTGATCTGGGGGGTGACCCACATCACATCAGTCAACGAGGCAATACCATTAATGAAAAAAAAAAAAAATGCACACCAGCGTGTATAAAAAGAAGTTTGCAAGAAACATGAGTAACGTGTCTAATTCTTGCAAGAAAATGTGGATATAAATTGCAGGGGGACACTGGCAAGAATAGCTGGTAAAGAAGAGACAGAGTACAAGCCTTAAAGGAGACAGTGAATGAAAGCAGTCTTACAGTGTACACATGTATAAAAAGAAAAAAGCCCAGTCGTGTGAAGCAGGTTGTAACCATGATACAATCAGTTCTTCTATTCATGAAGTAAGAAGAGAGCTTACATTTTAGCAGGAAAGATTCTGACTGGGAAGAACTTCGGAATACTGGAAGATAAACACTGTAATAGACTGGTCAGAGAAGTTGTGAAGGATCTTAGCTTTGAAAGTGTGTAAGAACAGTTTGTATAAAAGTTACCTGGAATATGCATTACCTGTACCCTTGCACCATGCTTGAGCATGGATTTCTGTCCGCAGTCTGGTTACTGATTGTGCTGTCACACTTGGAGCACAAACTTGGTTCTCCCAATGGCCACCATGTAGCCCACTCATTCAGAAGGTTCTATGGAAGGAGGTTGCTGTGACACCCTCCCAGCTAGACTTCTGAATACATAAGCACTTAGTAACAGCAGGCATGAATGACTTCTGCCTTTGATGTGTCTTGGGTTAGAGTTCCTATATCTCAGACTTTTTGAATTTTCAAGAACGGTTCAGAAGTGTTCATTGTTTCAAAATGATTCTTAAGTTACTTTAAGGCAAATTTGTGTAATTTAAGTTTTTTGGGGTTTTGTTGTTTTGGCTTTTTTTTTTTTTTTCCCCACAGATCCAGTGGTACAATACAGAAGTTTTCCTCCAAAGGGCCACACCTTTGGGAAGCAAAGAATTTCTAACAACTTTTCATCTGATCCTCATAGCTTCTGTTTTGAGTATTTCGACCTACCTGTTCCTGTAGTTACTGGTCCTTCAAATTAACACCAACGATTTACTGAAAATTCTTAGCTGGTTGTAGTTAAAACCCAGATGTCAGGCAAACAAGCAGTGTTTTCTGAAGCCAAAGTCTATGCCCAGTTGTGAATCAGCAAATCTTTATTCAACCAAAACAGAGATCGTCTTCATATTGCATCTTCTAATCTCCATGCCTCTGATTTTCTCAGCCAGGAGATGTAGGAGCAAGATCCTAGAAAACCATTGATGCGACAAGAACTTCAATCAGCTTTCAATGCCTTGACAAGAGCTTCAGTCAGCTTTTAACGCCCTGATCACTTCATTCTATAATCTCTGTAAGTACTTCCTCCTCCTGCAGCCACATGAGGAGAGATGGGAATCCCTTGTTTGTTTTTGCCAAGGCTGTTATTGTTGATCTGCCATGTTAAATTCCCTGGAGGTTTCCTTCACTCTGACTTTACATTTTTCTAGTAATCCTTGACCTGTCTGTATCTTTTAGAATCAGGACTCATCTAGTACAGTCTAGTCCAGTCAACATGAGTTTAGATATGTTTGACCTTCAGTTCTGCTGTTCAAGTTGCTATTTATTTCACCGCTCCTTCCTTGTTTGTTTTTCCATGTATTTCACCTTGCATTGCTTTACTCTCTCAACTGCTGTGTGGTCTTCGCTTCATATCCTTTCCTCCTTTGGCCTTCTGTTGATATTGCCTCCCACTGGAGGAATCCGGTCTCTTGGGTTGTTTTCACAAGGGAAAAGTACACAGGATTTTATCAGATATCAGCAATATCAGATGGTGACAACCATCTGGTGAGTGCCTGGAGTTTGACAGCTGTCCGGCTCTAACATGTGCAATCAAATGTTTTACGACTGTTAACAGCATAAACTACAAGATCTACTATGTAATGAAATTACGACCTTAGTAGAAAGATGGCTTTTGTAAACCCCACTGAGGCAAGGAGGGTATTTCTTTAAGTATGGAGGTATTTCTTTATCTATGGAGGGACTGATAGATCTCAAGGTGCTTTCTCTGCTCCATGGGAAAGCCTCCTTTGCTAGGTGTGGTTTACTGAATAAACAGCTGACAGCAGGGGTGTGAAATGCAGCTGGTGCAGCTTGAAGGCTCTCAAATGAGGTTGCTGACAATTGCACATGCCACAACTGCCTCAGGGTCAGCTTACTGTAGTACGTTTAATTGGGGCTGAGAGCTAATTTTCCATCCTGTGCCATAGCAGGGCTGGGAGATGTGGCTGCACAACACCTGTGTGCTGTGCCCTGCGGTGTTGAGACACAGCTCACCTTACCTCCCAGGACATGGGGAAACAGACAACTGAAGAATCTGCTAAGGAAGGGCTGGGAAGCAGGCTGTCTGAGGCCACTGCCTTTTTGTCCTCAGACCATGTACGCAGGCCACGGTGGAAGTAATGCCTCCTAATTATTTCCACGGAAACTACAACAGATACAGAGAGCACAATAACACTGTTTGATAAAGTAAATTCTTAGCTGTGAAACACTATTTTTCAATGTAGTCACCGCTGTTACCTATGAACTTTTGCTAGTGATGGACAAGAACCCGCGTGCTGTGCTCATAGAAATCTGCATCACTGGAGTGACCCTCACAGCTGCTATGATGGCATCATGGCTAGGAAAATGTTTCTGTTCCCATGTGAGCATTTGTGGGACCCACCTGGTGCAAACCTTGAGATATTCCAATGCTGTCAGCACCATTTCCAATGCATTGAAGCAGATACTCAGCTCTGTACACAGTTCCCTGACCATGATCTGCCAATTCATGTGGATGAGCTGATTGAGACACTCTTTTATTTCATGGTGTGACAGCTGAGAATGGCCATCCGGAATGTGTCTTATCTTTTGCTGTCGCCACTGCTGAAACGCACCAGCGCTCACATCCACTGTTTGGTTTCCATAAATGTTCACGAAGAATCAATGCATGTCAGTGGATGCCATTTTTTTTTCCGCATGGAGGAACTTGCTGACACACCTTTGCTTCATCCGTGCTTCCATGTCAGTTGCTATTTTGTCAGACTGCCCCTCTGCTGCCATCTGTCACACAGCAACAACATGGAATGGAATACTGGAGGGTGGGTTCAACCTCTACTGCCATACCACCAACATCCACCTCTGATATCACAGGCGAACATAATAAAATAGGAGGCATTACTTTTGGAGCAGCCTTCATACAACTGACAGAGACTGAAATGCTTTTTTTGACTTCTTTTTTTTTTTTCTTCTTCTTCTTTTTTTTTTTTTTTTTTTTTAATTTTATCCCTCCTGGGCTTTCCCTAGCTGAGAAAACTTACTGGCAAGAAGGAGAGGTTGAATGGGGAGGAACATTTCCTTCATTAAAATAATAACCCAATCACATGCGTAGCCCAAAGCCTTTGCATTTTAATGAGGTTCTGAAACAGAAAGCAGCCTTTATGGCCTCTGTGGGAGGGATGGAGAGAACAAGAACGGACACAATCAGAGGCAGAGGACGCCCAAGTCAACTGTTTTCTAACAAACTGAAGAGCGAGAGGTAAAAATCAAAGCTCTGAAAACTTTATTTTCCTTAAAACTGCACTGAACAAATGTACAAAGAAAAGTGGTTTGTGAGCACAGCTGGCTCTGTCGGGCTGTGCCACCTGGCTGGGCTCTGTCTGCCAATGCAAGCTGAGGTTAAGCTTCACCTTTCTGTGTGGTTGGGCCTCTAGTGTCCTCATCTCTTCCATGCCCTCTGTTTATACTGTATGTAAACGTAGTACATTTGAGATAACTGCCACTCCATCAAATCCAGATAGGCGACAGGTTGGAAAGTTACTGAGAGGGGCCTGACAGGCCAACCACAGCAAACCTGCTTGCTTATGACTCATTTCCTTTGGAAATCAGGCTGAAAACGAATAACCTAAAGACTAGAGTGATGATTCAGTGCATTATTTGCTTGAGAAAGCCAGGGTTTGAACTGTGCAGGAGCACTGGCTGGTGTTCTAATTGGATGTCTGCTCTTTAATATAAGTTGTAGCAAAGTGCTTCAGGTAAAGATCCCAGATTGTTCCCAAATTTTTCATAATCCACGTCTGAGCAGCGTACTGTTGGCAGTGGAAGAATGAGGTAGAGTGTATCTGATCAGAACCGTATGGAGCGGAACTTCCACCCCAAGTAAGGGGCTTGTTTTCAGACACCAGCAACACAGGGATCACTGTACTAGGCCAGGCCAGTAAGCCAGTTCCTTGTCCTGACCACATACCCTTTTGTTTATGCTGGGGGATACAAGGATATACTGAGAACTATATGATGGCTAACCAAGTTGAAGTGGGTTCTGCTGACATGTCTATAGGTCTGCTAATAGAGATCGCTAGTGGAATGCCTCAGGAATTCATTTCATTATTGAGCATTAGTGCTTTTGTAGAAGTGCTCTACTGACACTGTGAAGTCAGAAGGTAGTGTAAAAAGGATGATGATGTCGTATAAAAAGACCTACATGACCTAGTGGATGGTGTTAAATTTGTTTGGGATGGAGATCGGTAATACAGAACTTAAAATCATGATCCTTAGACTTAAGGCAAGAATTTATGCTTGAATTTGTGAGCTTGTAAGGTGGAAACAGCCAAAGAGGAAAAGGATGTGAATATGCTCACCGGTCACAGGATGACTGAGTCATTAATGTGACACAGACATGGAAAGGGAAATTAAAATCTCAGGAGCTTATTCATAAATCCAAACCAGTTAGCAGTGGTTATCAAGCATGAAAATGTAATATTTGCTTTACAGTTTTTAGCCTATCTAATACAGTATCACATGGTCTGATTTGTTCTGTGTCTCAGCCTTCTTTTCCAACCTTATTTGGTTCTTTAAATCCGTGATACCTTCTGGCACTGCGCTTCAAGTTAATCAGCACTGAGTTTAAAAATTTATTTTGTATCCGTCTATTAATTTAATTTACCCTCCGCCCCATGAGCAAACCTCCTGATCTGCTACAGTCTGAGCCCCATCACAATAGACAGAGAATGTATAAAGGAAAGTGAGTGTATTTTCTTTGTGCTTCCAGTATAGGTGAGGATCTTACGCTGCTCTGGTTTCTTTGCAACACGAATGCACTACTGCGTCTTGAGCAATTAATCACTGCAAATCATTTAAGAGGCTAGTAATCTGGGATTTGAATTATGCTAGCATTAAAAAAAATATGGTGACTGAAGAAGAAGTTGAGGCTTAACTCTGCACCGTGCTGTTTGATGAGAGAATCATCGCTAGAGGCATGGGATGGAGGATCTCATTTATTCATCTGGAAATAAGAGACCAAAAAAAGGTGCTGTGGCAGAGCAATAGGTATAACTAGTGCTGACTTATGACAATTATCCTACAATAACAGACTCCTTTCTTCACGGTTCTGCTTTTGCAAGATTAACTGATGGCCTCCCCAAGTAGCTCATGTTTGAGAGAGACTACAGCTATTGCAAGGACCTATTACCTCAAAGAATGGAAGAAACATAGGTCTTCTTCCTGTCCACTCCCTCTCTGGGAGCAGGAGTGGGGGAGAGGAATGCTAATTATCACAGCTTCTTCTCTGCAGTTGGCTGAAAGATTGTTCTGTATAGCATGAAGATGCTTTTCCTGTCAGGGTGAAGTAGTGGGTTAGATGGTGACTGTAGGGATAGCGCAGCACACTGGAGGTAGAAGCTGGTTAGTCACACCAGCCCAGGAATAGCCAAAGGAAGTGCTAAGGGTCTAACATAAATTTTCAAGTCCAGACACCTCCTCTGCCTTGAATTTGCTTTCAGGAGTAAATTTCTTCTCCCACGCACCACACTGGGGAGTGTGCAGGACAAGGATATACTAGCACTTATTTTCTACTCTCCCCTCCATTTGCTTCAGGTAACAGCAAACAGTTCTGCTGCCCAGAGTCGAAAGCAAAGTCTTCCAAGCTGGACCTAAGATAGATGTATCGAGCTGAGCGGAGCTGAAATCAGGCCATGCACGTCAAGCTAAGCCTTAAAGATGCATGAGGCAGGTAGCCAATCTCCACAACTGCATGATTAGGTTCTACCAAGAGGGCCTTCATCCCTCCTGCTTTACAGAACAAAATGACTTCTGGCAAGGTAGATACCTCACTTGAGTTTCCTCAAGTAGGAAATGAACCAGTTAGACCCTGATGTGGCCAGGCCAGCGTAACGCCGGGGGCATGAATACTGACAGTTGTAATCAGGGCATCACAGGAGCTTCAGAATCAAAATCTGATGAAAACTAGTTTGGTGGCTCTTTGCTGGCTGACCCAGCTGCTCCTTTCCAGCAGCTCCTAGGAAACTAGATCGACGGCTAGATTAGCAGAGTTTTGCTACTGCCACTCCAATATGAAAGGAGGTTCTGCTGTCATTGATGCAGAACAATCTTCATGACAGCCCCCTAAACTGGCAGCAAGGAAACGTAACAGACAGTGCTCCTGTTAAAGTAAGAAAGAGAATGCAGAGCAGTGGTGAGAAAAGTACTTGCTTTAGTAAGGCTGAGGTTTTACCTGTCAAAAATGGATGTACTGGAGAAGGTGTCACAGCAGAGATGGGTTCTAAAGAGATCCAGGAAAGGAGAAAAGGTCTGGTCTGAACTAATACACCACAAGTAACATCAGCTTTGAGGAATCAAGTGCATCAAGATGCTGTGGGGCAGGGCCTGTGAACACAAAGGACGAGAGAGCCTCACTGGCAAAATGGGGACAGGGCCTGGAAAGGGACAGAACTTTGCCTGTGGGGTCAAAAAGTTGTAACCAGGAGGGTGAGCAGAAGGACACACACTGTGTGACTGCGTGAACAGCCCCGACTCCTGTGCTGAGAGACATGATGGGAGAACATGATGGGTACACGGGACAAAGCCAAGGAGAAGCAGATGGTGCTATCCAGCCTAGAAGCCTCAGGGTGATGGTGTGTCGAGAATTTCAGAGTGAGGAGAATAGAGTGGATTTTGAAGTACAGACCATGACATTAGCTGTTGCCTATGGATAATAACAGATGAGCTCTGGCACGTCAAACTATGACAGATAAAATCATTGCTCCCAGCTGTCCCTTCTGCCATGGATTATTGTAGAGAGAAAACGTGACGGTCCCTAATTCACTCCATGAATTGTCTCAGGATGATTTCCAGCATGGTCCTAACCTCAGAATGGTTATGCTTAGGTGGGACCTCTCTGCTCCAACCCCACCTTCCTGAGCTGCCAAGCACAGCACAACCGCCTGGGCAGGTGCACAGGAGCAGGGCCAGCCATATGCCTTCCTACCTCCTCCCCATCTCATGTGAGCCTGCCCCAGCTGAAGCTACCTCCAGCAATTCCAGCGAAGCTTCCAGAAACTGCACTGACTCTACTGTCTTTGTTAAAGAAAAAAGGAATAGAAAAGCTCCAAGCCACCACACGATTTACCTGCATTCATCTATCAATGTCTTATGTTTACTGTTTTCCATCCAAGATGCAGCACAGAAATGAACAAAAGGAGACAGATTCCTGAGCAGCTGTTAGTAACAACTTCTTACTTAATGATAGTTAATATTGACTCTTCTTCAAAACATTTTTAACCCTCAGTTTTAGTCACTGGTACGGTTATCCAAGTAAGCTGAAATCAAGATTAATAAACAGATATATTTTATATATTCTATAATATACAGATATATTCTTTCTATATCACAATTTTTCACCTGCGAAGTAAGAGAACACAGAAGAAAATAAATAGCCAGTAAATTTTCCCAAAACCTTGTCATGTAGTTCCTCTTTTTTAAGTTTTGTTTCCTCAGTTTCACACTCTTTTGCATGCTATTTTCTGTATGATGGCACAATGTCAGGAAGAAAGTGGGACCTGGCAACACTTAGACCTCCAATTTTATTTATACCCTTTTCTTTTGCTATTTCTTTCCTTAAAGCGATCTCTTTTATTGGGCGTGCCTTAGAGCTCATCCTAAAATCCTAACATGAGATCTGCTGATGACCCTCCTTATTTGGAGCATCAGTCATTCTGCTCACAGGACACTGATGGGGATGTGCTGCTGAACTGATAGGCATTTCTAAAAGAATGACTGGAGAAGCAAGTCTGGAGTTGGGTTAGAAATTTCTGGGTCTGAGCTCAACCGAACAGGAGGAAAAGAAGGATGCTCCACCTGCTGAACCATGGAAAGGTGGCCCAGCTCCCAGAAAAGAAGGTAACTATGGAGCTCATGGATGTATTTAGCAATAGGTTGGGAACCAGCTTTGGTTTTCACACGAGGCTTTGCTGAACCACCCGAACCATCTCCAGAGCATCACTGACAGAAATGTGGGGAGGAGGAAGAGGCTGTGACTCACTGCGACTCACTGCGGGACTCCTGCAGGAGGAAACTACAGGACAGCATTTCAGAAGAGGATGGAGTAAAGCTGGGAGGAGGTGCTACTACAGACCTCCCAGAAAGCATACCAACACACACCTCAAGGAGGAGAACAACCTGCAGTCTTTAGGTAAACAAATTAACCACTGCTCTGTGTTCCAGAAAAAGCTCTGTCATTTTTTGATGCCTCCTGCCTCACCTCCTATGGTGAGCTGTAGTTAGCCTTGGACCCATCTCAGCTCACCAGAACTGCAGCTCCTCAGGGCAGTCTGGCAAAGGGCTCTGTACCTTAGCAACACCTTGCTTCAGGCAAACGGTGATGAGATCAGCAGGGACAAGGCAACGGGGCACCTGGTAGAAGCGGCTACAAGAACACCTGCCACCACCACAGCCTCAAGTTTTGAAAAAGCTTGGGAAGAAGAGTGACATATATAGAGAAAAATGCATCTCCTGCCTCAGCAAGAGAGATGCTGTCAGACATATTTAAATTTGAGAGTATTTCCCATCCCACCCTCTCAATGAATAGAAAACTCCCCCCTGAGCAGGGAGAATTTTGTTCTCCAAAATAAAAGGGAATAGGTAAATACGGAGGATTTGTACAGACTATTCATGGCAATGGCTTCAAATCCCACTTATTTAAATACATGTTGGGGTTTGGGCCTGTCACTAAAATGCCTCACAGTCACTTGTATTCATTCTGTGCTTTGACTGCACCTATGTGGAACAAGGACTGCGCCAGGCCTGTACAACAGACGTTCCCATCACTCTGGTAGGGCAGATGCATCTAAACTAAAAGTGTCAGGAAACTCCCACCTCAGTGAAAATGCAGCCACATCCTGCTCACATTTGGTGCTCTTTTTCCCACTGCATGGCACCCTTACCAAGTTTTTTTTTGTTTTGTTTTGTTTTTTGTTTTGTTTTGTTTTTTGTTTTGTTTTTTTGGGTTTTTTTGATGCATCATGTAAAAAAACTTCAAGCAACAATCCAAGGCTGCTTTAACACCCACAGCAATGTGCCCTGGTAGAGTCTGTACTTGTTAGCTGCTATATACTGGGGTGGAATTTTAGTAGAGGCTCCTTTTGAGGAGACTCAGTGGGTGGTCAGTGTGGACAAGTTTTAGCATCTTTTCTCATACATAGTTGTATTTTCACTTGGATTAAGGCCCCTTGTCTCAGAGGGACTACTCTCTGAAGGCTGTACTTGCTGTCCAGGCTGAGACCCAGCTTAGATGGCTATGCTTTGTAACAGTCTGCAGGTATGTGTGCCCTCTCGACTGGACTCCTTTACTAAAACAAGCGTACTTCAATGGAGATGAACACATTACATTTAATTGACATTCATGTAGTTCACAAAGCATTCCAGCACTCCCAAGAGGTCATCAATGCAGATGTATACACTGAGGTTCAAAGAATGAAAGTTTGGTGAAGCTAATACAACTGGTCAGCGCAGAGAGACAGAATGGAACATTCACATCTCCCAGCATCACTCCTCGTCCTTCATTCTGTCTCTGGTTCTGCTTCTCCTGCCAAGATTAGCTCCAGTGTTTCTGCATGCTTGGGAAAACCAACAAAGGTTTGCTTATCACACTGCAATGTTCCCTCACGACAGAGCTTAAAACTATGCTTACTCTGTGCATTTTGCTGCTTTGGAAGGACTAGGACTTACACCTCTCTGCAGAGATCCTTTTGGGCAGATCCTCTGAAACCTTCGGGCAGTAATGCTGGAATAAATTATTGTTGCATTTGATGGGGATAGTGGTTGCATTTGTAGCAGGTAGATGCTCCCTACCTACTTGTGGTTCAAAAGGCATTTTAGCTTCAACTACGCACAAGATGTTATATGAGTGGAAAGGAGACTGGGACATGAGTGGTATTTGGCCAGCTTGTTTTTCTGCAGGCATTGTTCCTACATTCATTTTTATTTTCAAAGAGTACAAACCACTGACTTGGGAAAACTCGGTTGAATGCACCACCAGGACTGGATTGCGGCTCCTGTTCTTTATTTTTCAAATGGGCTGAGAGAAGCAAAAAGAGGTCAAGTGACTTCCTCAAGGTCAGAGACCGTCAGTGAGTCATAAAGAAATGACTGTTTGCTTCGCAGCCGTGCATTCATTCTGCAAGGCTGTGCACTGCTGGTAGGATTTTTCTTTGCCTACCGCAGTGATTTCTGGGAGCCCTGACCATGCTGCTGCCCTTGTGTCCAGTAACATTTACCAGACGGACGTAGGCCAGAACAAAGGGCTCTCAGGTGGGTTGTGCAAATGAGGGGTGAGTCTCTTTCAGGTGAAACTCTTGGGGCTGGCCCTGCAACCCATCTCATAGCTTGCTGAAGGAAATGTGAGCAGCACTACCGATGGCCAGCAGTGAAAATCCTAGGCCAGCAATTTACAAAAATCACAGGAATTAACAGACCAGCAGGCTTTGGAATCCTGTGCGATGGACTTAAGTAGTTTAGGTTTGGGGGTGCCACATGGCTTTGGAAGCAGAAACTTGAGAAAATACACCAAATATTGTGGGGCTCTGATTAAAGGTGAGAATGAGCCGCCCTGCCCTGCAGTATGGGAACTGCCTGTTGAAGGTGCTCTACGTGAATCTGTGACTTTACATTCTGCAAAGCAATAAATGCACTGACAACAGTTCACTGTTGGCCCACATGCTCTTACGTAATCAGTCAGATTAAAATACAAACCAACCCCAATCGTACTCTTTGTGGGCACAGCCTTCACCCATCCGACTGTCCCAAATCCCCTCTGGGTGTGTATTTCTCATCCGCTTATTTGGCTAAGTGCATTATAACCATAGCTGATGTGCTCCTCTTTCTGGCTCTAAGTAAGCAATTAGGTGTGCAAATCTATACTTACCATGCAAAACATCTCTGACAGGTGAATGTGTGCTGGCCGCATGAAAACAACAGTGCAACACCAAAGTGGGCTTCCTAACTGCTGAGCTTGGAGAGCAAGCGGAGGTGCTGAAGGAACTCGATAATAAGGACGCTCAGATGACAGCTGCTAATGCTATCGGGTACAAATCAGAGCTAAGTGAAAAACTGCCTTCTCTAGAATTAACATGCATGGCTGTTATGCTCTCTGCACTATGCAATGCAGATTTATTTATTTTAAAAACAGCTCGAGGCACCCAGTCAACGCTCAGAAGCAGGGCGCCCTGCGTCTCCTCTCTTCCCCGCATCCAATAACTCCAACATCAGGCACTGGTGCCAGAGCCCACTGTGTAGCGGATCTGCTGGCTCCTGCTGCACCACTCCCTTACAGCATACAGCCCCGCTGCTGCACCTCGTGAGGTTTCTATTAGGAAGGTGTACTAACTGTTATGACAGTTCTGGAGGAGCTCCCTCCCACCCCCCTCCTTCCCTTCAGACTCTAATTCACAGATCCTCCTGCTAAGTGGGAGCTGAGGGGCTGTGCCGGGAGGAGCAGCACTGCAGTTTGTTCAGCTGCACGCTCCCCTCTCCAACAGGGGCACTTCCTTCAGGCAGTGCAACACACCCTGCTCAGCGTCTCCAGGACAAATTCTCTCTCTCTGCTCTCCGCTCTCCGCTGTCCATCTACTGAAAACAAATAATGCTGTGAGCAAAAGGGCACCCTGACCTGCTGCCACGTTACACCAGGGAAAACACTGCCTGCACCTCCAGGGTTAACTGTTGTCATCTCTTCTTGTGTTCACACCAGTTAAATTTAGGTGAAATCTGTTCAAATCTGGGCTAAAGATGGAGCAGGTTTCTCACGTCAGACTGCTACCACTGACAGAATGAAATAGAATCAGCACTGAAAAAAAAATCCCTGCAGAAACCAGAAACAGCAAATAAATGGACAACGACCGTCATGCAGGAGGACTTTGCAGGCACCGTGCACATCTCCAGCGAGCAGAACTTGTGCGTGCAGCAAAGTGCCGCGGTGGTGGGTAAGCCCAGCCCTTCTGCCGTGTCCCCACTGTGCCTTGGCAGAGGTGTTCCTGGGAGTACATCTGCAAACCCACAAACGCTCTGTGCAGAATTGTTTGTAGTACGATGGGCTCTGTATAACTAACTCCACTAACCTCAACAAGCCCTGCCACATACAATGGGTTTTAATAAACCCGTGGACAGGAATTCTGCGAGAGGCAAAATTACAGCTGTGCAATTATGCTATCACTCTGGAATCTCACCTGCCTCTCCCTCCTCGCGATTTCGACAGGTTTTTGAAGGAGGAATATCTGGAAATGTGGTACATGGGGGCTAAATTGTGCCCTCTGCTACATCCCAAAAGGCACACTGAGCGTAACGGATTGGCATGGATAAGGCAGGAGAAGGTTCTGGCTCGATGTTTCAAACCCTGTTTGCTTTCTTCTGCCTCTTTTTTTAGCCCTGGACAACAGGAACCAAAGCTCGCCAAGTGTCTAGAAAGCCAGGAGCCAGGCGGCGGTGACAGCTGACACACCAGTGTCCCGATTTTCGCCATTTTTTTCCCCAAGGATATAAAGGGTAGTGAGTGACCCTTCATCCTTCTGAAAACAGCAGAGCTTTATCAGTTTTGTCATTCTGCACACCTCGTTGAAGTTACAAACCTTCCCTACCCTCTACGTATGTAGCCACAAGTTTTTGTTTCAGGGATGCTTTTGGGCTTGGAAAGAAAACATCCATGTGTTTCCTGGGAGCAGAAATGACCCCTGATCCCGCAGCGCGTGCTCGGGTGCAGCTCCTCAGCACGGACTTCGGAACGAGACCTCAAAGTGAGCCGATCCCCGGCCCTCCCCTCCATCTTCCCGCAGCACCTCTCCCGAGCAGATGGGGAGGGATGAGCCCACGTCTGCCGGCCGCAGCTGCGGCTGGCGCCTAGCGAAAAGCCAGCGCTATATTTGCCTTCAACTTTTATAGCAAAGGGGCCAGAAAACGCCTTTGATACCCGGCGCTATTCGGAGCTCCTGCAGCAGCACCCGATCCCTTCCCCTGCTTTGCCTCGGTCACGGTGAGGGAGGCTCCCCGCCGTGCCGCCGCTTACAGGACCGGCTTTGCGCTGCGGCGGGGGGACCGGACCGGAGGACGCCCGGTGGCTGCGGGGCAGCGGCGCACCGCTTCGGTTCAGCGGCCGCGGTTCCGCGCTCCGGGCGCCGCTCTCCCAGCGCCGGGGCCTGCGGCAGACCGGGGAGGGCCGGGGAGAGGAGGGGGGTGCCGCAAGCAGCGCCCGGGTGCCGAACTCGCGCTAAAAGCGTGGCGGGGTCGGGGCGCGACGCGGGGGAAGGGACGCGCGGCCGGGGGTTCCGGTGCCCCTCTGCCCGCTGACCTGCCAGGCTGTTGTAGCAGTCGACCTCGATGGCCTCCACCGCCTGCCGCTGCTCCTCGCTCAGCCCGCCCGCGGCGGCGTTGGCAGGGCGCTGCCCGCCCGGCTCCTGGCTCAGCAGCAGCGCCTTGAGCTCCAACAGGGCGCGGTGGTACTTGCCGATGGCCTCCCGGAATTTCTTGTCCTTGTAGCACTGCGCCCCTTCGCTCTTGAAATCCAGCGCTCGCCCGATCAGCTCGCCCGGCTCCGTGCCGCCCGCCGCCGCCGCCCGCGGCTGGCTGCCCCCCGCGGGGCCGTGCCCATCGCCCGCCCCGCGGCCGCCGGCGTTCAGCTTCCCCGCCGCCGGGCTCGCCCTCTCCATGGCCGCGGCGCCGCCGCCTCCCGCGCCGCCCTACGCGGGCGATGCCGCGGCGCCCGCCGCCGCCGCGCCGCCGCCGCCGCCCGTGCCCCCGCGCCGCTGCCCGGCTCCGCCGCTCGCTCCCATCCTCCGGCGGCCGCCGCTCCTCCTCCTCCTCCCCGCGCCCGCGGGGCGCCCGCCCCCGCCCGCCCCCGCCTCCGGCAGCCCGCAGCGGGCACCGCCGCCCCCCGGAGAGCCCCGCGCTGCGTGGGGCCGCACCGTGGCCCCTGGTCCTTTCGCCTCGGCGCCCCTCTGCAGCCCGGGAACCGCCTCGCCCTCTCGTCCCCTTCTCACCCCTGTCCCCACCGCCCTCGCCGTTCCCGTCCCGCCGCCCTCAGGGCGTGAGCCCTCAGTTCGCTGCGTGGCACCGGGCAGCGGGTGGCTTCATGAAGGCACCGAAGCCGTGCCCCGGCGGCTCCCCTGCCCCCGGCACCCACCCCTCGGGGGGGCTTAAATTTTCCTGAATTGGGTTTTCCCATTTTTTGACAAATGGGTGGATGCCCACCGGTAGGCAGGACATTGCCAGGCTTGGGGGATCTGTGGGAGTGCTCCCCACCCACACACCGTGAGAGCATCGCCATCAGCAGCAGGCACGCGTGGCTCAGGTGGGCTGAGCGCTGTGCAGCTCCATGTCCTCTGGGTGCACCATGGCTCCAGGGTGCTTTGTGGGTCACACCTCATGCTGTAAAAGCAGAAGATGGATGACAACACAGAGAGGCATTTTCGTCACCCATGTAACCATCCCGTGGAGGAGGTGCAGGTGAGGGGTGGTGTGCTCAAGCTCTGCGACCACAAGGAAGCTTCAAAATGGAGGCCCGATTCTCCCTGTGAGATACGTGCGGCCTTGTGGCACAGTGCCGGTGAACAGCTCCGTGCTGCGGGTGGGTGTGGGTGTGCAGCCCGTGGCTGGGTGACTCCTGCTCAGCAGGCAGTGCTTTGAGCCTGGTGCTGTGGGGCTGCTGCCAGGCCTCCGGGCCTCACCACGGCCATGGCTGCAGCTTTGAGTACAGACATCTCGGGGAGCATCACGGAGAAGTGGGTGGCACTGCACCTGGATGTCCAGCGAGGCAAGAAGGGCAGTTACAGTCAGAAGAGAATTGATGTGTGGGACCTAAACATTAAGGAAGGAACGTTCCTGCTGGGCAACGATTTGTCCTCCTGCTCGTCACATTGCTCAAGGTAAGTTCACAGAACTCCAGAGGTTTCATCTTACCGATATTGATTCCTGCTCGGGAGAATCACAAGGACACTGTGTGTCACCTGCACTGGAGCTCTGACAGTGCCAGGGGGAAAAAGGGAATGTCGCAGGCACTGTGTCCCTTGGGTCTGAGTGGTGCAGAAGTGGGGAGGGAGTGGGCTCTTAGCAGGGTGCAGCAGCATGGCTGGGACCTGGGGTTGGTTTGCCTGAGCCCACGAACATGCATGGTCTCAGGGCTCTGAGACATAGGGGACCCTGCCTTCTCTTCCTTCCTGTGCATTAATCTTTAAGGAAATCTTTGGGATTTCTTCCTTTGTTACCTGCTCTTCAGCAGGTGACTGAGGCAAGGTGTGCAAAGCTGAAGTTTCTCCTACATAAAATTCTGGCAGCACTCAATGCCATTATCGGTGCTGGTGGGGATGGAGGTCACAGAATAATAGTGAAAGCAAGTGCTTTTCTTAGCATGGACTGCACTGGGTGTACCGCGCTGGGGCTTAGTCCTGAGTGCTGCTAAAGCACCCAGATGAGTTTTCCATCCTGTCATTCTTCCAGAAATGTCCAACCTCTCTTCCTGCCAGATTGCAGTGACTGTGAAGAGGGATGTCACAACTGCATAAATCCCAAAATAGGCGGTAGCAGCAGTGTCCGATTGTTTGCTGTTTGTTGTCCAACTGGATCTCCCATGCAGATGTCATAAAGCTGCTGTCAGGTTTGTGTAGGTCAGGCAGCAAAGGTCAGAGTAGCCCATCAGCTCTGTCCTCCTGGAGAGGAGCTGAGCAATGCGCTGGTTACACTAAGATGCTTGAGAAACATTGCAGCACTGGCCACTCTTGGGGATGATCGGCATCTCTGTAGACACCCAGCTTGAAAACCTGACAGCACCAGAAAGAGCAGGTCTGCATACCACATAGGTGTGCCGTGCTGAGAAGTGAGGCATGCATTCAGATAAATAAAACAAGGCCGGTTCGTAGCCCTCAGCTGTGTGCCATGGGATGAGGTCACGGCGTTGGTCAGTGTCAACTCCTGTGCCTGCTGGTGAGGTTTTGTCCGCAGCAGCACAGTGCTTATCTGTCTCGTTCCGTGCTGGCTGGGGTGTGCTGACTGTCTGTCTGTGTGTCTGTCTGCTTGCCCCTAGGTGCAGCAGAGCCGGCAGCTGCCTGGGCGTGCCTGTCTCTCCTCCTCCACACGTGGAGGATTTCCCCACACATTCCAAATGTGTATGCTCGCACTGCTTTATTATTGTTATTATTCTGCAGCAGCCACATGCCTTATAGTGGTATTTTAGGTTCTGTGACTCACTAAACCATAATTTCCTGCTCATAGCCTACCTGAAAAGAATTGTCTTGGTGTGGTCCCATTTGCAGCGGGGAGATGTGCTGCTGGGTGGAACCGTAAATATAGAGAAAGATGCTGGGCACAGAGCCACGAGATCCTCCGACCTTCTCCGGGCCGCAGTGGTTTGTCTCTGCCCAAGTGGGTGATTAATTGATGGGCAGACATAGGGCAGATTCCTCACATTTCCGGACAGTGCTGTAAAGAACAGAGTATGAGCTAAGCAGGCAGAGCACCTGTCTTTATGGCTGCACTGTTCTAGCTGGGTGTGAATTTGCTGTATCATTTCTGGTGTTGGTTAGATTTTTACCAGTTACAACTTTTAGGGCCCCTATGAGGTCTCAAATCTAAATCACAAAATCATAGAATGGAGTCATAGAATCATTTGAGTTGGAAGGGACCCTTAAAGGCCATCTAGCCCAACTCCCCTGCAATGAACAGGGACACTCCTTGTCCATGCACTGACTTTGATGGGACTGATTGTGGTGTGAGAGTTGTCCCACCAAGTCCTTATGGACAGCTGGAGAGGCAAACCAGAAGCCTTGCAGCTCCCCAGATGAACTCAAACCAGGCTGTGATGAAAATGGTGCTGAGTCCCTGTGAATGGGGGAAGAGATTCCTCCTGCCTGCCGCCATTCGGCTGGAAAGAGAATACCCAGGCTGCCCTCAGCCTCCAGCACGCACAGCTGCTGCTGCTAAAGTCTGTCACCAGCTTAGTCAATCATCCATTATTTATTTCCAAATCATATGTAAAGCTCTGCACCACAGCCTTTAGTCTACCTATGGGGAAAAGAAGAGATGGAGCTTCTGAAAGACCTGGGAAAACAAAGGCAGAGAAGCCTCTGAAATTCTTTGCTTGGGAGATTGTCACATGTAGTTACATCTAAAGAAGAGAGGAAAGGGAAATAAAATGATATGCAAGAAGGGGTTGCCACCTCGGTGCATATTCCTTTGATCTCTCCGTGTCGTTTGTTGCAGTTGATTTCTTTTAGCACTGGAGCTCCTTTGTTTACAAGTGTTCCTCAGACACAAAGCGCTTCACTCGTCGTGTCCCTCGTGCATGTTTCCCTGCAGCCTGGGCCATGTGTGCGGCTGGTCACCAGTCCCTGCTGCCTGCCTGCTGGAGAAAGGGTTCCTGGCACCAAGGAAGAACAGCCAACAGAGATGTTTGCAGGCAAACAAGAGCGTCTTTGTGACAAGCCATTCGTTAGGCATGTGGATGAGCAGCATCTTTGTCACAGAAATATTTGCTGATGAAAAACATTAAGAGGTAGACGGTAAAACAGAACAGCTGCTCAGAGTGAGGATGGGTGTTGCAGACTGCTTTTAACATACTGGATTCCTCCGTTTTCAGAAAGATGATGGTGGAGTGCTGCCTGAGAGCCTTGGCTCTGGAGGCCAGATCAAACCCATGTCATCATTTCAAGTGGGGCTTTTTTTGCACTTTAATTAAGACTGAGTTCTCTGATTTGTAGAACTGTTCGGTTGCACCAGAGGGGAAGAGAATGTTGCCATGAAATTTGAGAAACCCTTTTAATCTCTTAGCATCTATGGTGACAGGCCACCTGCAGGCTGCAGTTACAATCTGTTGGGCCATCCCTGGAGCTCTGGAAGGGCTCCTGCACTGTGCTCAGACCATACCGGAGGGCAGTGAGGTTTGTTCTTCTGTTGTGTGCAAAAAGAGTAGATTCGTGGAAGAAAAAACACATCTTCCTTAGCAGGCAAGTACTGAGAATTACAAAGTAGGCACTCCTGTATCTTTTGCCCCTCATTTTTACTTTACCTTATCTACCAGCATCCAAGACTGTCCTAGTTCCAAAGGTACATCTACACCATACAAAAGAGCACAGTGAGGGGTTTTTGAATTAGCAGTGACCTAGATCTGAGCTCAGAACAAAGACTTCCTGAGACCCTATGGAAGGAAGCAGACTGTCTCTCTGCTAGCCCAGCGTTTGCTGCCCTGGGAAGATGAGCAGGACTGCTCCATGTTATACCACAGCATCAAGGGCTGTGTCTCCGTGCATCCTGCTGTCACTGGCAGGGCACCTGCTTAGGTCCTTTTTGAAGGTGAAGTCACTCAACTCTCATTCCCGGACCACTGATGCACTGCACACTGTGCAGTATTAATGGGAAGTAAGGGACTGCCCAGGTGAAAGGCAGGCAGCTCAAGGCTGGTAAGGATCATGGCACCGGACGAGGTGTATTTGAGGACACTTGCTTTCAAATCTGTACAGGAGTGAGGAGGAAGTCAGCTGAGTATGAGTCAAGCCCGATAGTGTGCAAGTATAACTGGATCATGGATTACTGAACAACATTAAAAGCATCCCAAAATTCACCAACACTCCATATATCCCAAATGGCTGGCACTCAGAAGAGACACACAGCTCTGGTTACATGCCCTGCTCACACCTGCAGGATCAGGCAGGGGTTGTGACCACTTTCCAGGACAAGTGTGCATTTTTCACAACTCACCAGCTACTAACATAACTAACCCCAGAACCACTGGGCTTACTTCGCACGTGTGGTGAAGTAATTCTCATTCAGCTGCATTCTTCCACAATAACATGTAGGCAGGATCAAGTGTACTTTCAACTACACTTAAACTTAAAGAAACATTCCTCTCAGCTTGATGGTTCAACCCTATCACTGTTTATGAGATTAAAAATGAAGAGTGGGTTCATATGGGGACATTTGTGCTTCTAATCGCTTACAGCTTACCCACCTTACAGCTGAACTGCAGGAGTAAAGCTGTGGGTGCTCATTTCACAGAGCAAGCAGACCTGCTAGGAGAGCAGCTGCCTCTCTGAGACTCATCCCAGCAACATGTGAAGTAGTTAAGATCTCACAACAAGCAAGGGTGTCTATAAAGTTCCTGGTTTGGCTAAACCTTTGAAAACGAGAGCTTCTGTGAGTGGTCTAAGTGTGGCATCTGGTTTTATTGTTCTCTGTCAAGGTGGAGGTACAGTAATTGGCCACTTTGTCGTGCCTGACTGTGAGCAGAATGCTGTTCTCTGGACAGGACATCAGAACACAGCTGGCTGCAGTGATGGCAGCAGGAAGGGCTGTGCGCTTCTCCTGCCCATTCTCACCTGCCTCTGCAAACCGTGGTGGTATCCAAGCAAGCGGCCCCGAGGAAGCGCAGGCTGATTCAGGGTGTGTGGTCAGTGATGCAGTAAATGGTGCTCTCTGCTAAGTGAGCACTTAGCCACTCCACTGGTGCATCAGGAGGTCCTGCCATTCAGCCGGCTGTGCTATCTTTGGAAGAGGTGAGATGAAGGTGTTTCACTTTCCTGATCTTTAATGCTCTTGTGCTGTTACTGAGTTTGGAATTTCAGCTGCAGGTCCTGGGTCAAATTTCAGTGCAAATGCATTCCCATTTACTTTTCCAGTTGGATGTATTTAGTCTGTTTGCTGTTCTCTCTGTCCGAACGTGCCGAGTGTGCTGCAGTGCACAGCTGAGCAGATGGATCCTTTTATCCTAGAGACAGATCCATGGCTGAACACGGGGATTCTTACGTCTACAGAATTGCTTGAGTGCAAGCTGCAGTGTAAACTGGAGATCTTTAAGGCCATTTTGCACACGGATGGCTGATGTGCTCACAAGAAAGCAGTAGTAGGGAGACAGGCTACAAAAAAAAAGGAATGCTTCTTGCTGCATCCCCAACATTCATCATCCTTCAGCAGCACGTGGGGTTTTCCTGAGGACACACAATCCCAGATTTGCTAGAAATAAATTTGTGAGCTCTGGTGAGCGCAAAGCCCCAGACAGCATGGTTGCAGGCTTACCATCTGTGTGTTACTTCTGGCCTGCAGTTCGCATTGTAGGGTTCTCAGCTTTGTTCTTTTGTTGCAAAAGTGGTTCTGTTCCCACCAAAGCAGCTTTCCAGGCCAGATCCATCTCCCAGGATGCTGCAGTGGTGGAAGGTGGCCAGTACAGCGTGGTATCGGTATAATCCTGTGTGCAGTGCGGTGGAAGCTTAAATGAGCCTTTAGTGAAGAAACATCATTGCTTCATCCTGCAGAGAGGAGAGGAGAGGAGTTCTAGTGAGCCTGGGTCTATGCAAAGCTTTCAGACTCTATTCAGAGGAACCATGTGATGCTGCAAATACAAGGTCCCAAGTGTAGACATGTAAAGATTAGCACTATCACTGCTTAATCGAAGCTTGCCAAGCTTTTCACTGCTGAAAGTTAGCATTTATATGGTGATTCCTGCAACACACTGCTGTTGCATTGTAATACTGATTTTAAAGGTATTTATTTTCCTGTAAGCTGTTGAGCACAGTTGATATTAGCTGTATCACCTCGAGGAGAGTCTGAAGAGCAGCCTTTATGGGCCTGCTTGTCTGAGCCCAGCTGTCACTATAATGTCTTAGCCTGGAGCGGCAATGTCCAATGTCCTGGCAGCTCAGGAAAAGGCGGCTTTCTGTTGTTGAGGAGATTTTGGCTGCTCTCTTGGCTTTTGAATTTTCTCTCATGTTTTGAGATCTGTCCTTGTTCCTGCCTGCCCTGTGCCTTTTGGTCAGAATATGCCAGGTAAAACAAGGTAGTTTCTATGCAGCATTTCCAAATTTCTCAAGAAAAAGGGGACAGTTTTAAGCTACATCCGTGATCCTCTTTCCTTACCCTACACTTGCCTTGGAAGATCAGAGTATGAAACTCATCGCACAGTACAGCACATGCTGTCAGAGAGACGTGGGAAGTTGCTGCCGTGAGTATCTCAAGCTGGAAATTCCTTTGTCTTGGACTGCAGCTATGAGCTTCCTGTCTGCATACATCAACTACGTCTCCTCCTTCATAATGTCATATGTGAAAATTTTACTATATGCGACTCCTACTTAAACCAGAGATATAGTCCTGATGTATGTTGGAAGTGGAAGATGAAAGTAATTTTTTTTTTCCCAGTCCAATGTTTATTTGAAATACTGGATGGTATCGAGACAAACAGCAGATAAAACTAGTTAGGGAAAGGAGCAAATACATTTTCTGCAAGGATTTTGAAAACAGAGAATCAGCGGTGCCAAGAGCAGCAGATACCCTAGGGAAGGAACTTTGAAATCAGGGGCAGTGAGAATAAGAAAGAATAAAGATAGTGTGGAAAAAGGAAAAGATGAAGGAAAGAGGTGTCTTGGATGAGGAAGTAAAAGGAAAATGCTGCAGTAAAAACAGTATTTTTGCACTTCAGGGAGGAAGCAATGGATGACTGTAGATGGATCTGGTGCAACTTCTGGAAAGCTGAACTGATGGCTGGAACCCATGTGAAAAACATCATTGCTAAAGCAGGGCCACAGCAGCACAGGTGTGAGGAAGCAAACCTGAGTGGCAATGGCAGTGAAAAATCCCTGTTGAGTCATAAAGAGGCAACACATGCAAAACTCTTTGGTCTGTCTGGTAGCATTTGGTAACCAGACAACTGACCTCTGGAGATGCCAATTTAATCCTATATTAATTTAAAAAAAAAAAAAAAAAAAAAGTGCCAACCTTTTTATAGTAATCCCCTTGGTAGGAACAGTGAGCAGGATTTCTGAGACCTGACTCACCGTGTTCTTCAGATAAATCTGTGAAATTACATACAATGATTGTTTTCCAGTCTGTACCAGAGGTGGATTGTAGTCAAGAGTCCAAAGGCACGGATCGCTACCAAAAAAAAAGGTACATACTATTCCCAAATGAGTAGCCAAATGTGCCAGGATGGGCACAGTCGAGAGAGGTGGTTAAGGAGAAAACCAGTCTTCAAAATGGGCACAAATAGCATTAGAGTCTGAAAGGAACTTTGATTGCCTTTTTGGAAAAGCATGAATACATGCAAACGGAAGTACAGAATACCTAATCTTTTCTACTGCATTTGTTCTGCGGTAGCAGAATAACAAAAGCTCAGTAATAGCAGTCCTTTAGTTACACATCTGGTCCCAAACCCATGCAGAGAATAGAGTAGTGTGCAGCCTGATTGTTCATTACTGTGGCTTCATCTGCTCCAGCTAAAGTCAGGAAGGCACAACTTCCACAAAGATGGACTTGCAAAATCCTTCTTGCATAAATTCAGAGGACTGTGCACATAACAGTGAAGTATGTGGGCATATGGGACAGATTTTCTTGGAGCTTGTCAGCAAATCTGCCAAGTCTGCAGCTTTCTAGGTTTTTGTCGTGCCGAGGTCAGATGCAGTGTATGAGGAATTCATGTGAAACCAGAAGGTAAGCCAAGAACGGGCCTGATATCAAAATGTGACCTTGTCTTGTTCTCATTATTCCCATAATTTATATTAGCCAAATATATATTGACGGAACAGAAAGAAAGTCAATACTTTTCCTCCAAAATGAAAATATCTACATTAATGTAGGTTATAAAGTTGCTCATACGACCTCCTTAATATTTATAATGCAGATTTGTAGGGCACTTGTCAAATCAAAAGATCAAAAAGCAAACGGTGTCACAAAAACAACAACAACAAGCCAACGATAAGCAATGAATGTTTTGGATTTGTCATTTTTCAGCACACAACCGGAACTGTTTGCAAGCAGTAATATTGCTTCATGTACCACATTTCATGTTCACAGTTTTGAAAGCGAGAATGAGCTATTGCAGTCATCTGTTCTAATCTCCTCTGTAAAACAGGTAATGCAGTCTTAACTGGTGGCCTGTGATTACAGTTTCTTATTTTTATTTGAGCTCTGAAATTTATTTATGAAGACATTGGGTCCTGACTTAAAATCTTCCGGGGTTTTTGATGGTTTATTCCAGGGCCTGATTACCCTCATTATTTTGTCTTACCAAGTCTGTCTTCTTTCAGCTTCTAATCATCAGATCTTGATGTAGTTGTTTTTTTTCCTGCTAGATTGCACAGGCGGCTACTGTAACCAAAAAAAGTCTTTTGTCTTGGCAGCTGTTTGTCCATTTATTGTGGTCTGGTTTTGGTTAAGCTGAATAGACCAGGTTACACTAATTCTTTGCTGAAAACAGAGGTTTCCTAAACTACTCATCAGTTCTATGGCTCTTTTCTGAGCTCTTGCTTAAATACCTCATAAGTGCAGACGCTGTAACTAAACTCTATCGTTACCTGTAATTTCTTTATTCCCCAGTTCTGCCCGATAACCTCGCTTCAAAATCAGGTATTATACTCACCTTTTAAAACATAACCGACTTCATCTATTTCCTTCTAAGTTTTCTAAAATTTTCAGGGTGTCTTGAGTTTTTCCAGGGAAATACATTTCCGTGGAGGTGAATGTCACTGACTAAATAACAGATTATTGAAGGACAATATTAGAATGCCCTCTGTGTGAAGACTCTGTCATTTACTATCTTTTTTTGTGTTTGGTAAAAGAAACATTTTTGTTTCACCAGACCTGGACAGTGCTGATTTTCGCATACTGATTTTTTAAAGTTAGAATTTCATAAAGGACAAACACAAATGCCGTGCCATATACATGTGGTAAATACAACCGAACTCATTTCTCAGCCAGTTTTGCCTGGTGAGATTTATTTTGCAGCAAACCAAGCTGACTGGTATTGATCATGCCTCTGTTTGCTTCTCTGATTGTATCTCCTGTCCGCTAGCCCCTGATTCTACTGGGATCAGGGTCAATCTAACTAGTCTGGAGTCACTCTGGTATTTATGTCAGCCTTGTTTAACAATGGGCAGAACAAGACTATTTTCCAGAATCCAGACACTGGAAATTCTAGAAGATTTCAGGAAAAAAAAAAAAAAAAGGAAGGAAGGAAGAAAGGAAGGAAGGAAGAAAGAAAGAAAGAAAAGATCATTACTAGGAGCCCTGGTAGCTCTTAAGTCAACTCCTGTAATAATCTCTTTTGATACCTTGGAGAGTAATGAAATCAGATGGGAAGCAAGCACAGGCTCATCCCATAAAATACTTGTTAGCACTTGTCATTGTGGCAGTGAGTCAAGACACTACTAGCAAAGGTATGACTTGGAAACTTACATTCATTTTTGATTCTCGGACTGGTGGTGCCTGCTGAAATGTTCTGATTTCTACAGTTCCAGCCATTTGTGTGTGTTTCAGCTACATGGTACCGAAGCTTTCAAATGAAAAGGAAAGTCATTTTCGTGACTTCAGAGAGTTTCTGCGATACGTGGAAATATGTATTATTTAGGCACATAGGATCTGTATGAGTAATAACTTCAGTGTCCAGATTTCGTTTCATTCATAATCCGCTGGTTTTCAATCAAGGACTGTTTGCATGTGAGAATCAGGCAAGAAAAATCTCTCGTGGGCTGTTGTCTCTCTTTTGGAAGTTGTAGAATTATTTAAGTGTTGCCATCACAACAGAGAAACACCAGTACTGAAAAATGTAGAGCAGTTAGAAGAATAAGCTATACTTGACCTTATTAGCAGCATCACTCATTTTGTACTGCGGGGCTTTGGGGGTGGTGGGAATTGAGCCAGTCTGCTGGGAGTCATGGGATCTGGTGCAACTGTCTTCTGGTTGTTTACTTGCTAACTCATTTAATTAGTTTAGTTTCTTGATTATTTTTCTTTCTGCTTAAGTGCTGTTGCTGAGGTAACTCGGATATTTGTGTATATATATATATATATATATATGGTGGGGAATGTGATCTAAGTCAGGTGACAGAGGCACAAGGTTGAAGCCCAGCCTCTTATCAGCACCTCTGTGGATCTCAACCAAATTAATTTCCCCACCTCTCTCCTCTGGCTCCCAGTTTTCCCAACAGACCCAACCCCTCTTACATATCCCGTAGCACCACCTGCTGGGATGAGGATTCTCAGATGAATCCAGTATAGGACACTGGGAATACAGTCCGAAACCAAGGTACAAAGATACCTTATAAATGTATAATGTGTTTTTAGCATTCTACTAGTGAGTGAGGGGATGAAAAGATGACAGGCATGGGCAAACTTGCCTCTGACTATTTACCGTATGCATTAAGAGGGTTCTAAAGTTATGATGGATGCTGAAACGAGATATTTGAGCTGCATTAAGGATACAGAAATTGATACAATCACTTAGTGTTGTGCTCACATTACAAATCGGATCTCATTATGACACACAGTCTTCTATAGACTGAAAGAGAGCAGGTCACTTTTATGTCACAACAAGTATTTTATGAAATAGTTCACTTGTGTAGACTGACTGAATAAGCTGCAGTGTCTTTGTAGCTTCACAGATGAATTTTAAATTGTATTTGGGAGGTGATACTCTGATGTAGCCTTGGGCTGATAAATCCAGGGCTTATCTGCCCAACCAGCTGAGGTCTTAGGGTCACAGAAATGAGGAAGGCAGCTCCTGGAAAGGACTAGATTCTGCATGTCACTGAGACAAAAGACAAGCACTCAAAATTGGTATGGGAGATGATAAGGTTACTATTTAGAAAACAAGTGCCCTCTGTAGTCACTTCCACTCCATCAGTGGTGGAAGGTAGTCAGGCTTCAGAAAAATAGTATTCACAACTGCAAAAGACAATGTGTCCTGATTTGAGAGGCCTGAGATGTCTGGAGTGTAAAGTAAGAATTTACACCATTTAATATATTCTGTAGACGGATGGAAAGAGCTTTTAAAATGTACTGATAAATCTGATGAATAATGACTATGGAGGATAGGCAGACACATGAATTTTAACAAATAAGAATCATACAGACAGAGAAATGTGTGATGACTACAGCTTTCCATGTCCACTTTTGTAAATGTTCAGAGACGCGGGAGACATTTGATCTGCCATAAAAGCCACTGTGGATGAGAAAGTAGAAACCCATGAGCAATACAGATATTCAGGCTACAGCTTCTGTATCCTTGATACTTGTCTGAGATACAGAAAGAAAAAAATGTTTTTTCTACCCAGAATGCAGTCCAAATTTCCTCTCAAATGCTAGTAAGTCATAAGCCATACAATGTTTCTCTCAAATCACCCTTTTCTTTTAGGAAACAATGGTCATATTGAGCTGTATAGCTGGATAATGTGCATAGAAAAGATACTCCAGCCAACACAGAGCTTGAGTTTGAAGGACATTTCTTTCACCACAGCTCTGATAAGTATATACAAAGAGAAAGCTACTCATCTAGCTGAACCTCCTTTAAATCTAAGTCCTGTTATAACTTGGAAACAGAAAAGTCATTTAACGTGATTGAGAGATTTGATAAAGAGATGGACAGCAAACAAGAGTTAACAGTATATTATAGGGCTGGGTGAAGAAGGCAGTAGAGATTGGTAAGGCTCATGACGTCCTTTTTCAGTATAGAGCCCAGGCTGACTATGTTAGGAATGGGCTGCACTAGCATATATAATATATATAATATATATTATAATATATATTATATATATATATTAGCATTATTATATTACATTCTATATATATGTAATAGCATAGCTATTAGATGCAGTGCACGATATGTGAACAAAACACTTTGCTACAGATCTGTTCTACACTGGGGAAAGCTGTCTGGGAGAAACAGCCCTATTGATGGAGGTATTCATTGCCCTGCTCTACCTTCTGTTCCTTCAGACAACAGTCTACACTTCATGGCACTGAATTAAGCTATGAAGGTCAGTCATGTGCTGTATTTCTGCTGGTAAATGTTAATTTTGGACAGATTTGTAGGACATTTAACAGGTCTGTATTCATCTCCTGATGTTCCTATTATCATTATTTATCACTGGATCATGATAGCTTTAGCGTCCCAGTGGAGCCCCACTGTGCTAAGTACTACAGGAACACATGCCCAGCTTTGCTTCTTTGGCTTCACTCCAGTAGATCAGCTATGCTTGTATGTCTCCTGCTCTGCCATCTTGACTTTTTCTTCTTCAGCAGAGGAGATATTTAAAACACTGGAGAAAGGGGAGCAGGGGAGATGATCACTTAAGATCTTTTGCTTGTTAATCTGTAAACATTCCTGCTCCACTTTCCATTGCACTGGCAGAAAAGCATGACCAATTCTTTGCTAGATGCGCAGCTATCACAGTGTATTCTCTAAGCTGCCACATCCCTACAGACTCTAATGCAGGGTGCAAAGCAGAGAGGTGCTGTGGTATTTTCAGTTGTACAGATGAAGCTTTGGTATAAGAGCAGGTTTGTGTTTGCTTGGAGTACATGGTGAATCTCTGTGCTGTGAGCTTAATTAATTAAATCTACCCTTTCCTATTGAAGTCTTATGCCAAGTACCCGCTGGCATAAGACCATATCCAAGTCTTATGCCAAGTACCCACTGGCATACCACACTTGGCTGATGTGATTGAGAGAATATCCCCAGATGAAAGTTTCTCTTATGTGCAGAGTATCCTCTTGCCAAACAAGAGCACTTCCAGCAATGTACATCATGAGACCTGGGTCACACCTTCTGGTTCTGTGACGTGGCACAGCAAGACTAGTATCTCATTCTCTGCTGGTGAAAAATGCAGCACCAACATGATGGTTTGATATTTTTTCGATACCAAAGGGATTGACCTTGCCTCTTCGGGACATATTGAGATATGAGAGATGTGAGATTATCTGTATTTGAAAATGTGAGATTATCTGTATTTGAAAAGGAAAATTCACCATTTTTTTAAATGCAGCCTGTGATGGGGAGTATGTTACTCCTGCAATAGGAGGGATGGATGCTCCTGAGAATGAGATTCCTCTACAAATTGCATTCCAGAACTATTTGAACAGACTTCTTGTGCACCCCTAGTTGTTCCAAGAGCCCACACAAAGCACTGATGCACCAGTAGTTCCCTATCCCAGAGAGGACTTCATAATTTAGAGCTCACAGGGCAACAGAAGGCAGCCTACAGTGATGCTCTTTGCAACAGCTTCTGAATGGAAAGGGTTAGGAACCCACATCCTTTCAGACACAACTCTAGTGACCAGGTAAATTTGCTCTCTGAAACTCTCAGCTGAGCAGCCAGAAGTCCTATTTATCTGTCAAGCTATAAGGCTCCAGTAAACTCCTGCCCTGTTGTGCCCCTGGTATACTGACCTGGAAGTTTGCTCTGCCCAAGGCAGAATCCAGTTACCTGACAAAGAAATCCTCTATGATGCAGTATTACCTGACAGAAGAGGAATACTTTACTGCAGCTCATACAGTCTATTTTGTTTTCACAGGCCTAGCAAAAGCATGAGTTCCCCACCTTCCATTAGCTCAGTCATTAGAGTTAACTCATTCAGTCTGGGCCCAGGGATGAGCAGTCCCTGCCACACTGAGATGCTGAGCTGAACATTTTTTTCTGTTTTCCCCTGGTCTTAGAATCAATGTATGATGTAACCCCTGCTTCACACCTTGCTTGTCGTGCTGCCCAGCCCCACAGCAAACTCAATGCCTTCCAGTGTGGGTCTGGAGATCTCATGCCAGGGAGTTGGAGCTCAGTGGGCCAGCGGGGATGCAAGCAAGTAAAGTCAACTGCTCAACCTGTTCATCCAAACAGGAAAGATTGTTAGTAGTGATTCTAGCCTCATTAAGTTACAAACAAACAAACAAACAAACAAAAAAACATAGCCTGAGATCAATATTTGGCTGACTTGTCTGTCTTCTGTGTTGGGTAGTGTGAAAGCACAGGTGAAGAAGCAATTCGCCAGTCAGGACAGAAAAAAATGTTTTTTATTGTGACATTCAGAGGGAAACATGTAAAATTACAGGGAAGGAAGCACAGGTGTTAGGGTTACCAGGCAACCACAGTATTAAAAATAATGTGACAGGAAAGCAGGGAAGAAGGGACCCAATCGGAGAGCTGCCTGGCCAATTAGGTGCCTGAGTCAGTGATGAAGTGAGCACATTAGGATTTCATGGCAGGTGAAGAAATCCGAGATAGACAGAAGCTGCAGAGAAGAAAATGTACATGACTAAATGGACAGAGTGGAGATGAGAATTATTATCGCTGCAGTAAACCCCTCTATTTTAATTATTATAAAGCTCAGAGTCGCTCAAGCAGAGAGGTGATGAGAAGTTCCAATTGTGATCTGCCTCTGATATTTCTGGTTTGATTTTTCAGCTCTTTCAAAACAATGAAATTAAGCTTTTCTTTTGCACTTCCTGATCTGGTCAGCCTGCCCTGTTCTGCTTCCTCCCACTGGGCTGCACTGAACACTGCCACTGTGCAGCACAGGGCTCGCTGCCAAGCAAGCTCTGGTTTTGACACAGAGTACAGTTAACCAGGAAAGCACATCCTGATTTTGTTCTTCACAGTGGAGACATTTATTTTTCTCAAACCTTCTTTCAGATCAGCCAGATGCCTGACTAAGGGCATAAAAAGGACTTCACGATTTGGCCACATTTATAAAGCACTGCAAAACAAAGGCATTCAAGGCCTACTGAAAGATATTCTGTAATTGCCACGTCACTACTGTGGTGCAGAGACTGTGGCTGTTTCTAGCATGTGCAGTACAGAGGCTCCATGGGTGGGCGATTGCTTTGCCTTCCTTCCCCCCACTGCCCTTGGCTCAGTGGTTTTGAGCAGGGTCAGGACTCTGCTCCTGGGCTTGGATCTGCTTGGTGGAAATGGGGTATCAATGAAATACCAGCTGGCTGCAAAGCCAACAAATGGATCTAAGTTGGAGGCTGAGCAGCAGTTACCTGATAGATCATCCTGCCTCTTTGTGGACACCTCTGTTTGTCTCCAAACCTGTGCATCTCGTAGGACGTAGGGCAACTTCTGGGTCATGCATGTGTTCCATCTGTGCCCGGGAGGTGATCCCACACCTGCAGATTGTACTTGTTGCCTTCTTCTCTAGTGGGCTTCTGTGCTGACAATCCAGCAGCAGAGATACTACTATTACAAATGTCTGCAGAAATAAAAAGGGCAGCATCTCAACTTTCAGTGATGCTTTAATAAGAGATCACGTGCCAGATGACATAGCTGGTGCTTCTTTGCTTGAGATCTCATTTCCTCTCCTTCCTGCAGCCGTAGCCATGTGGCATCCTGACATTTCTTCTTTATTAACTTGTTGACAGATAGCCTTTTGGGGTTTATTAGGAGATTAATAGTTCTCAAGAAGCTTTTAGGATATTACCAAGGTTTTATCTTTTTTTTTTTTCCTCCCCCCCTCTCCCCCCCGTGCCTTTGAACATGTGACTCCAATACAGCACTGTGAGATGCTCTGAGGATGCTGGGAGCAGTGCTCTTCTCACCACCCTCAGGCTCCTGCTGCTTGCAGCAGCGAGCTGATAGCAACAAGGGGAACCCAGTTCTGAAGAGGGCACCAGCTGCAGCCATCGTGGCAGCCGCTTCAGTTAGATCTTCCCTGTGGCATTTTTCCAGTAGGAAAAAAAAAAAAAGAAAAAAAAATCACACAAGCCTGGCTTTTTTTTCTATAGTCAATGCATGTGATTAGCAGTATTTATAAAAACTGTGCATAAAACAGTATCTCAGGAAGGAAAAGTACAGGCAGATGCAGTGAACAAAAGGAGAAATTAACGACTTTGAAGTCAGCAGAAGTGCCTGATTAAGGATGTGAAGAACAGAATTTTGCAATCTGCCCATTTTATAGGTTTCTAAAGCATCATTCCACAATGGATTTTGAGGCCTATGGAAAGCTGTGGTATAAATGACTACATAGGTAGCGTCACGGAAGATACCGTTGAAACTGTCATTATTTTCGGGATGGAAACAAGGAAATCTCACCAGCAAAATGATAATATGAATTAAGGAAAACATATTCATAGTAGCCCAATTAAACCTCCCCATGAAAGATGTGGTGGATGCTGTGGTTTTAGCATTTTCCTTGCGTTGCTCATAATTTTCTAGCACTACTTGGTGGTTGTTTTTTTTTTTCCCCCCCCCAAAAAAAGAAACATTTTTCTATTCCTATTTAATATAAAACTGGTAACAACTCACTCATTTCATATGCAGTTCAAGCCCTGCAATTTTGCATTAGGACAGGAATTTAAATTTCCCTTGCAATTCACACGAAAGCTGGATTTGCACAGAACAGTCAATGGGACTTGGAGCTTGTTACTATTACAGCGCGAGTTCAAACATAGGTTGGCAGAATCCAAAGCGCTGTGATGATCTCCTTGTTCTGCAGCCTCTGATATGTTTTGGAAACTACCCAGGGTATAATGACAAGGATACAGAGACAATGCTTTTTACCTGATGGCATACAGCTGGATTATTTTTTCTGCCTCTGTGGTCTGTGGAGATGTGCACAAAGACTACCGTTAGTAGATGGAGTCCTCTCAATTTAGTTCTGTTTATGTGAGACCATAAAGGGAGTCCTTGCTAGCATCCCCTCTGTACCCATAATGCAGTCAGAGTGTTCAGCACTACCAATCCCACATCCACTGGGGATAAAGAAGACTGTAAATTAGGAGCAGTCTCTTTTATTCTCTGTGTTATACATACAGCGCCTAGCAGAAAGGGTCATAGCGGGACAATATTCCTCATTAGCTCTGATAGCAGAAATACATAAAATTAATTCAATTTGGGAGAAGATGATACTAAATGACATTGAAACACTAGGGCACGAAAAGGTACCTATTTTTATCCATGTGTTTTATGCATTTTTGAAACACACAAATAAATCCTTTGTGAATATGTCTGACTATCCATTCCTTCGGGTGCCTTTCTCTGACATTAAAGGCAGTGAGCATAAATTCCTCATTTTACCTGCAGAATTCATCAGATCCCCACCTGTAACCCACACCTCCTGCTACAAAAGACAGCACAGCAATGCTCATTAGGACTCCTGCTTCAGAGAAAGCTAAGGGAAAAAAATCCAAGACTTTCATCCTGCAGTAAAGGCAAAAATGTTACCAAATGAACAGTTCTTCCCAGCAGTGCTTCAGCTGGTCTTGCCATGTAATTGGAGATTTATTGTAAGCCGTCGAGCACCATTATTTCCATTGCAGGAGTCTGCTTTTCAGCCCCTGCCCACCTGAACTTGTACTGGCTTGGAAGAGGTGCAGAGTCGGCAGGCAGGTGGACAGGTGGACTGTCCACTCTCCGCTTCAGGGAGGAGGTTTGCAGGAATGTACGTAAGGAGTTGGGCTCCACAGGCAGTACAGGAGGGTGGTGGTGTTCAGCAGCGCTCCTCTTCAAGAGGATAGGGCATGGCAGGGATCACAGAATTGTAGGAGTTCAAGGGGACCTCTACATCAAGTCCAACTCCCTGATAAAACAGGTTCCCTACAGCAGGTCACACAGGTGGGCATCCAAGCGGGTCTTGAATGTCTCCAGAGGAGACTCCACAACCTCCCTGAGCAGCCTGTTCCACTGCTCCATCATCCGCGCAGTAAATAAATTCTTCCTTTTGTTAGTGTGGAACTTCCTACTTAAATACAGACTTTAGCATGGCATCCTATCAGAGTGCTGTGCGGACACACTGCTGTGGGTGACATAGAGAGATGTGTTACTGCGCAGGGGAGTGGTGGAGTCCCCATCCCTGGAGGTGCTACAGAAACATGTGCACGTGGCACTGACAGACATGGTTAGCAGTGATGAGATGCGGTTGGACTGGGCGATCTTAGTGGTCCGTTCCTATCTTAATAATTCCGCGAGTGTACGATTCTATGTTTGACCATGACAGAACCTGCTACTGTCAGCAGTTAACTAATGAAAGAGGATCTGCAGTGTGCACATATAGGAATTAAAAGGGGGAAAAGCATTTCTACAAAATACGATCTCAGGAACAAAGACAAGGGCTCAGAAATCAGTGGAAAATTAAGGTGACCTTTTATTTTTTATGTCCCGTGCTATTAAAGACTGACATCATTAAAGACCCGCCCCTCAGCACGAAGCCCCTCCCAAGGCCCGAGCCCGGGCGGGCGGAGGCCCGTCCCTGCCGCTGAGGGCGCTCTCCCGGCCTGCCAGCGCTGCGCGGCGCCGCTCCGTCCCGCCGTGGCGGCGTTCGACTTCCGTCCGGCGTGCCGGCGCCGCTCTGCCCCACTTCCGGTGCTCGGCGGGCTGGCGGCGCCGGGGCCATGGCGGCGGTGGACGTCCGAGGTGCGGGGCGGAGGGGCTGGGGGCGGGAGCCGTGTCCGCAGGCGGGCTGCTTGGGCGCGGGGCGGCCTCAGGCAGCGCTCCTCGGTTCTGTCTCCCAAATTTGTCTTGAGAAAATGATTTATTGGTGGTTATTTATACCGTCATTATGCATATTTACAGAGCAGGCAGCGTTACCTTCTTAGCAGCTGCTCCGAGGAGCAGTTAATAATGTGCGAGCAGTTGTTAGGAATGTGTCTGTCCGTCCCTGACCATGCAGGGCTGTCGCAGAAGTACAACGCAGCGGAGTGTTGAGTGTACTTTCAGGAGAGGTATATAGCGTGTGGAAGTAGAGGAGTGATTCCTGTGAGAAGGGAATTTCAGCTCATTATTCAGTCTTCAGTGACTTCTCATCACTTACGTGGTGCTGGTGGTGCTTTTTCAGGGCATCCTGTGGATCTGCGGTGGTAGCGGATTTGTTGCGCGTAGGACCAATTGCTGACAGTGGTTTCTTTGGTCTGACTGTAACTTTGGCTGTTCGAGTGCTTCAGGAGTGTAACTGTGCTGCAGCGCAACAATAAAATGCCAAGGCCTTACATCTAAATGCCCCCATATCTGGAGGAACGTACCTGGCGTATAATGATTTGCACATTATAGAGCGTATGTCATTTTTAAAAGCTGTTTTTGTGTGTGATTGTGAACATTTGCATAGACAGATTTCTGTAAAACCCACTGAGGTATGCAATAAGTAATTTGCTACAAGCAAATTGGCAAATTATTGTAGGATCTCTTGTTCGTGACAGCTGGGAGACATCTACCCAAAATAGCATCTTTCTTTCCGTCGGTTTTGGGGGGTTTGTTTATTACAGATTTCACCTGTATCTTTGAAACATAGTGGTATCAGCTGATATGATATCACAGAGATTTACTGTAATAACAGCAGTGTAATAATAGCATTTTAGAAATGTTAACAACGCTGCTGTTCTGTTTCACGTGGTAATTTACTCACTGGCTTTATCAGAAGAAAACACTTTGCTTTCATTAGTAGATCTCTGCAAATTTTTGCCTATTTTTCAATACTGTGGTTTAGGACTTGCCAACTATTTTTTCTCATAAACAAACCGTTTAAGATGTGACCAGGCTCCGATCTAGTGTAAGGTTAATAACTTCTTTTTTTTCAGCAACAGATTTTAACATAGTAACATAAACTCAAGTTGCCTGAGATCTGTGTTTCAGAAGGAACTGTGCCTTTCCCGTGCTCTCTACTCAGCCAGTACTCTTGTTCATAAAATAAGCCTTATGTAATACTACTAATGAGGCTCATATGAGCTAAGTAGTGTAATCAGGTTGTTATGCAATATCGCAATTACTGACTGCCATTCTCAAGCCTTTTAAAGGTATACCGGCAGCTAGGAGTCAAGGAAAGAAAAACACCGTAGTTAAGATGCTGTATTTCTGCTCTGTACCTACAACAGAACTGCAGAAGGCTAAAGGACATCAGTTATTACTTGAACTCTATAAAATGTGTTTATAATTAGAATTGGTTTGCGTGGGGCTGTGTTACATCCGCTATAATCATCAGCTGGTAGCAGTTTACTGTTGGTGATGGCTGTAGTGTTTCTGGCTGCCTTGGTACTCAACATAGGTTTCTCTTCCCAGATAACCTCCTGGGAATTTCCTGGGTCGACAGTGCCTGGATTCCAATATTGAACAATGGCAGTGTGTTGGACTACTTCTCGGAGCGCAGTAACCCATTCTACGACCGAACTTGTAATAATGAAGTTGTCAAAATGCAGCGGATGACCCTGGATCACTTGAAGTAAGTTGCAATTTGAAACTGCTTCCTACTAGTATGCTTTGTCCCTCCATCTTTGGTGATTGAATGGAAGCAAGCTGGAAACCTCCTGCTTCTCTCTTCGGAGCTCTTTAGTCCCACCACTTGCCTTGGTGCCCAGCTTGCTTGCTTTCTTTTTGTAATTATTAATTTTTTTTTACATTTAGTTGCGTTCTACTTCCTTCAATGCTATCTCAAGGAGTGTTGATTTTGAAGCATTCTAGCTACATGCAGAGATTCTAGTAAATCACCTTTTAGATATTTCTAATTAGAGAAGCTGCTGACTTTCGTCTTCCCAGCTCTACAGAAGCTGGATAATGGTAATGGCTTTAAATGTTTTTTTCCTACAGTCAATAGGGTTTGTGTTAGGGGATACTTTTGTGTTCATAAATAGTTTGTAATTCCATATCACGCTGGCTGCATGCCGTAATTAGTACATAACTCCTCTTAGGAGCTGGCTTTTTAGTGTGGATGATGAAAGTATGGAACGTTGTAAATAAACTGGTCACAGATGGCTGTGTAATGAGATGGCAGTATGTGCAAGTTAACTTTCTCTGCAGTTTCCCATCTGCTGCACTGAGCACAAGTGAGGTGTTAGAGAAATATTTCAAGACTCTACGATATAAGGAGTGTGCAAACTGAGCTGAAAGTTCATTGGTAAAGCCACTTGTGTTTGGATGTGGTCGTAGAGGGGCTTTCAAGTGAGATATGCAGATAGTCACATCATACACCGGTCCTTTTTCTGTGTTTAAATGGCATCTTTATGCTAGTAAATTGTGTTGTTTTCCTTGCTATTTGACCATTAGTGTGTTCAGTTTAGATGTGTCAGATTGCTGCAGTGTCATTTGTATATGCAGGTATAGGTTATATGCAGGTGTGTATGTGTAGGTTTTGATAGCTAGATCAGGAAATGCTATGAAATCCCGCCTTTATTTAGAAATAGCATGTAGAAAGCTTGAGAACTTTATCGCTATAGTGCCAAGCCCTTGATATCTCTTCACATCCCACAGATTCTGCTTTGAGAAAGATATTTATTCACATTGTTTCTGTTTCAGCCAGATGGTTGGAGTGGAGTACATCCTCCTTCACGCTCAAGAGCCCATTCTCTTCATTATCCGAAAGCAGCAAAGGCAATCTCCAACACAAGGTGAGGTCATTTTGTTCTTGCCACTGTTGGGAAAGGCAGTTAGTCTCTTTTCTGTGCTCCTCATTTGTTTGAACACTTCTGACTCCCCTTTTCTGCCTTCATCCTAAATTGAAGTGGAAGGTTATGAGGCTGTGTACGGGAGGTGTGCTGGAGGTATTTTGTCACTGGTGACCTCTGGTGTGCTCATAGCCGGGGTTGCCATCTCGTGGTGAAATGTGAAGAGTGCAGTGAGAAAGCACTGCCCCATGGTGTGTTTTGAAATTGGTAGTAGCATTGATGCAACATCTTATATGTTTGGCTCTCTAGGATTTTTCATTTTAATTATTTAAGTGTAAGGCTAATTATATCTTTGCTTGGAGCTGATGAGCTTAGTTTAATTACAGGTAATCATCTGAAGCGGCTAGTATGCAATTGGGAGTGCATTGTGATTTCCATTGATTAGGGAAGGTGCTCACTCGTGGTTCTTTTTCTGTCATTTTTTAATTCTGTGCTGTTACCATCTTCAGTTGTCGTTTGGGTAGACTGAGTAGCATCTTGTCAGTAAGGGAAGAAGACCTATCTGAAAAATGACCATGAGATGATACAGATACTTGTTTAGGTTGCTCTTCTGAGACCGGAGTACTCTGAAATCATTGAAATCGTTAGACCTTTACAAGTTCTAAGTGAAATACCCTTTATTTTTTCTCCCCTTCGCATGCAGCCTGATTCAGTATTCCTTTTTAACCTTGAATTTGTTGTGCATGTGTGATTAATTGAAAAAGAAAAAAAAAAAACAATCACATTTCAATAGTTTTATTCTGTATACATACAAAATATTTTAGATTATTTCAGAATAAGAGAAAAGAAGAGCATGGTAAATGCTAGTTACTTTTTAACTTGTATGTTTAGTAACTTAGACTCTGCACGTGCATTTTGCTGCTGCATAGGACTTAGACTTATCCAGTTGTTTTTTGTTAAAGGCTTCCCATCCAGCTTCCGAAAGGTGCATATCGAAATATTGTGCTTAGACATCTTTTAAATCCAGAGTAGAGTTTGGTTTCCACAATACGTGTGTTAAGCTGTGAGGCAGGGGAGCTGCTGTTCTCTGTCTTGCGCTTCTAGGGAAGTGCTGAGAAGGAACTCTCAGGCTTAGGAAATCTAGCTAAGAAAATTGCACAGGTTGGAGAGAGCAGACTGCAGAAAAATGAGATCTTTTGGTTTGGGTTTCTGATAGCAGGAACAACTGATAGAACCACTTTTACTGGTAGTTCACTTGATTCCTCCTGTGTAGCTCTGAAAACTCCAACTCCACTAAGATCAGTTATTTGCTTGCAATAGGGGAAGGCCTAAGGCTGATGCTTTCCTCTCTGTAAAGCAGACCTTGGGGCTTTTCCCCTTAGGTGAAAAGAGTACAAATATAACACCCTTAAGGAAAGACGTAAAAAGACAAAACTTGTCGATGAGAAGGATACTGCAGTTTCTGTTTTTACTACTAAAATTCAGCAACAGATATGGAGTCTTAAGCCAGAACTTTAAACTGATCCTGCATTTATTTTTTTTTTTTCTCCCCACAGTTATTCCTTTGGCTGACTACTATATTATTGCTGGAGTGATTTATCAGGCACCCGACTTAGGGTCTGTCATTAACTCCAGAGTTGTAAGTGTTCCGCATGTTTTACGTATGTGTATATGAACAGTTTGTATCTGCTTTTATTTTCTGTTGTCCTGAGGCTTTTCAAACTGTTCTTCGCTGTAGTAGTACGCTATATACGTGTATAGTATGCATGGGCTTAAAAGAAATGCCACCAGTTAATATGGTGTGTATTCCACATGGAAATGAAAGATCTTGGCAGAATGCAGCGTGGCCCAAAAAGTAGGTTGCATTCTTTAAGAATTAAGGGATCAGAATAACTGAGGATTGACATCTGTCAGAACATGAAGTTCAAGTAATCAAAAGAGAAATTAAGTGATAAATATATATGAAACGGTAATTAAACATTCAGCTTTGAAATGTTCATGCTATGGTAATGTGGTATTTCTTTTAATCAAACTTCTCTTTTTAGATTAATATGGATTTCTCTTTAAATTTTGTTTTTATTGTTTGTTTTTATTTCTTCTGATCTTGTAAGCTGCTGTTTATCTCTGCTGTTTAAGCTTTTCCTCTGTGAATTTAGTAAAAGAAAAAACCTTGGTTTTATGAGATCCTTTGCAAGAGATTACATTCTTAGTCCAAAACTAGCTGTCCCAGGTTTCTTTCCCAGAACATAAATGAATATAGAATACTAATCTTAAAATCATTGCTTACAAAAATTTGTACTGTATTTTCTCCTTCAATTCTGAACGCTGCCTTATGTTGTCTTGTTCTAAAAGCTCACTGCTGTACATGGAATTCAGTCTGCTTTTGAAGAAGCTATGTCCTATTGTCGCTATCACCCATCAAAAGGCTATTGGTGGCATTTCAAAGATCAGGAAGAACGAGGTATGATTCTTAGTTGCTCTTGTGCCTCTGGGGAGAAAGGGAAGATAGTACTGAGAGCTTAGGAGGGAAAAGCTTGAGGCAGCACACAGTGATGGTGTGGAGATGTTCTGTCTGAGGAGTAAGTTGGTGCTCTCTGCCAGGTGGAAGGAATCTTGCTGATGGGGACAGACGTTGACACACGGATAGGAGATAACATAGTGAGCTATGTGTCAACACAATGGACCCAACTTCCACCTACCAGAGACCAAAATATACTTTGTTTTGAGGTATAAAATCATTCTTAACCTGTCTTCCATGGAAAAAAAAAACCAACAACAAAACAAAGAGAAAATGGAGCTGAGGTTAAGAGGAGAGTTGCATTCCAACTTTGTGTACATCAAAGAGCTGCTGAGAGAACAAAACTTTTCATTAGCTTCCTCTTGCATTTTTGTACTTGCAGAGAAAGCTAAGCCAAAAGCCAAGAAGAAAGAAGAACCGAGTTCTATTTTCCAAAGACACCGGGTAGATGCTTTGCTTCTAGACCTAAGGCAGAAATTTCCACCCAGATTTGTTCAGGTATGACACTTATAAGCCACAGTATTACTGTAACTTACGCAGAATTTAAGGCAGTCATAAGCAACTGAAACTGACAGTGGGAGTTTTCTGTGCTTTCTACAATGATAATGCAAGTTAAGTAATAAGTTTGAAATGGAAAGCTTTGGTTTGAGTGTGGGATTCCCCTTGGTAATTGCAGGAGTTAAGACCTTGGCAAAACTATGAAGGCAAATTGCATTACACCAATTCCTTATCTATTTGTAGAGGGTCTGTAAGTGTCAGCTGTCTGACTTTGCTGCTGCTTACGGTTTCCTGCTTTGCGAGCCGAATCAGATCACCACAACTATTGTGTTCTGGTTACCCCATTGTTCTGGGTGCTCATTAATTAGTGTGGAAATTCTCAGCGTTCTGTGAGGTGGTTGTGATTCCCTCTGATAATCTCTAACAGTTCTTTGTACTGTTGTGTCTTCTGGTTGGGAGTAATGAAAATAATTTTTACAGCAACTCAGGAAACTGCTCCTCAGACATTGAGAAGGACTGGCTTAGCGTTTTTTCATTTACTCTTTTTCAGCTGTCTGAGGAAAAACTGGATGTTAAAAAAAATTAAAATGTGATGTTTAAAAGTTGGATTTTGTTTTAAGTGTATTTAGTGATCTGTTCAGCAGCCTTCCCTTCTTCCTTCAACTCATGTACAGTGTGCATTCTTAAGTGAACAGTAGTAAGGGTCAAGAATTACGACTTCGGTTCCACTGATGTGTTGTTTTTTCCTCCCCCGCAGCAAAAGCCTGGAGAAAAGCCTATCCCAGGTAAATCTCTAATATTATCACAAGATCTAAAAAATTATGCCGTGTGTAGTAAAGTCTTCCTGTTGCCCTATGAGCTTCTCACTGTTGCCACTGAGGTGGTTCAGGATTCTGGCATTGCCAAATTGTGCAAAGGCAAGAGTAGAGAGCTTAGTGATAGCAAGAATGAAATTGAAAAAATGTGTATTCTGCTCCATGTCTTGGAGATGTCCCACCCTTTCCATCTGTAAAAACTGTGTTATCTGAAGGTCCAAATGCAGGAAGTAGTCTTTGAAAGCAGCAGACAGGGAAAAGGCAAAAGAGGAAAGGAATAATTTGGTCAGTCCAGCATCCTAGTGATTTTGGCAAGTTGCCCAGGAAAGCATGTGAAAGCTTTTAGGTGATCCGAAGCAACTTCAAAACAGGAAAAGTGTAAAGTAGATCTTTTCATCCACTCCATTATTATTATTATTATTATTATTTTTACCTGTATAGGCACGAATTTATTCCTTAGTTCCTAAACCCTTTAAACTAATTTTATCCTTTTGAAATGAATATTTTCTAAACACTCTGAAAAATATTTTGGGAATGAAAATAGGAGGTTTAACCTTGTTTTGCTGTTACTTCTTAAGTGGAACAAATAAAGAAGGAGCCAGAACCTGCCCCTGAAGCTGTCAAGACAGAGGAGAAAGAGACTGTAAAGAATGTTCAGCAGAGTGCTGCTGCTAAAGGACCGCCTGAGAAACGGATGAGACTCCAGTGAAGGGTGAAGTCGATGCATGTCCGGATGAGTCAATACCTGGAAAACAGCAGATTCCAACTCCCTTTCTTCATATTTACTCTCTTCAAACTGAGACTGTGACATTTCAGGAATTCAAGCCCCTGTAACAGCTTTTTCTGTAGAAATCTGTTACAAAAATGTTAATGGCAGGATGTGAACTGCCTCAAGTAAGGTGTTTTCAGTTTTCGTCTTATTTTGAATATTGGCTACTGGGAATGGTTTTTACAGAGATGTATTTTGCAGCCTCCTAAAATCAACAAACCCCTGCATTCCTTGTGTCTTCGTTTGCTATGTAAGCAATTAAAAAAACCAAACAAACACCTTTTAAAACAATAACAACTAACAACCCACGTCATGTCTTGATTAATAAAATCCTGGTTGCTAGAATGCCTTTCTTAACTGCTTACTTCATTAGTAGCAATTATACCACATGTGCAAGCAGCAATTTTGCTTTTGTTTGGATACTGAAATACGCTATGGACTATTTTGGGGAAGGCAGTTCACCTGGAGAATTTAGGCTGTCTGCTATAAATTGCCATGCCTTTAGTATGCTTGGGATACACATCAGAAATTTGATAACTGAAGACTCAAATCCACATAATTAGATGTCAAACTGTTTTCAGTCTGTAGGGGCTCTTGGACACTTGTTTTACTTAATGGTTTTGCTGTTTTTTTTGTGATACAGAGTTAGTGTTGAGGGGGATTTATTGTTGCATAAACCAAGCTAAAAAGTCATAATATTGCACTATTAGAGTGAAGCTGTTTACATTTCTCCTTTCTTTCCCCACCGTCTCTCAAATATATCAGTTAGGTATCTCTTCCTCTGTGCTTTTAGCACCTTCTTGCTGCATTTTACCACCTTGATTAGTCATCTGCCTTTTAAAGCTGAGGAGGTAGAGCAGTGCAACATTGCAAAGAGCACTTTGTTATTTAAGCATGCTATTTACACAGCTCTTTTTTTTTTTTTTTTTCTCCTTGCAGAGAAAGATTAGAAGCCACTCATTGCAAAGAAATGACCATCAGGTTGTTGGTTTTTGCTTTTATCAAAGTAATGGAGCAATGCAGAGTAGCTTGTTTTCTCAACTGCTGTCTTCTTTCTTGAAGTAGATTCTAAGAAGTGACAAAAAGAGCTGTACATAGCATATAAAATGTATATCTTAGTCTTCCTTCCTATCTACTTCTGTTGTTTCCTCAGATTTATTTTGAAGTTGTAAGAGAAGCCCTGTTTTCTGATTTTGGAACTAATAAAAAGTTCTGATGGGGGTAGCTGTTGGACAATGGAAAGACCCATGGGATTTTTGCCCTTTAATCCAAAGCTGTAACAGCAAATACAGATAAGCCAACAGCTATTTGCTGTTGTTGCAGATATTAGACCTAAAATTGACACGTCAGTGTACTTAAGTGTGTATTAGCTTCATTTTTACAATGTGGGTGACATTTGAACCGCAGTTTCTTGAATGTTGATGGAAATAGGTAATAAGCTAGTGTGAACTATTGAGTATAGAAAGAGCAGCTATCTGGAATCTCAAAACAAGCTGGAGCTAATTATTTAACCTTGAATAATTACAAGGTAGCATGAATATGCTTAGAATAAAAGTTTTGCTTCTGTCTCCTGTTAAAGAAATTCCTTTGCAAGGAAGGAACTTGAGAAGTGCCAAAGCACTACCGGTGTGGTAGAAAGGAGGCATTCCCAAAAATGAGGCGTGAGTGGCGAGAAGCCTTGAGAATCTCCACTGAATTTTTGATATTCGGATGAAGTTCTTGTAAAGGGGCTATTAAGGCAGCTGAACTCTACACGGTTATTCATATTGCTACAACCTGTAAGCTGTTTGGAAAAGCTTAGTTAAGAAAGATGACTAGATCGCTGTGTAATGAAGATCTGGGGTTTTATTTCTGTTTGGGAGATGAATTAAATACTTGTCCATCAAAGAAAGATTTGAAATTACTAGCATAGGAAGGATACCTTGTCTATTGTTAAAAGCATGTCAAAATGGTCAAAAGTGGATGCTAGTACAAGCAAGAATTCCGTCATTAAAGCAGGCTACCCCTACAGTACAGTGTATTGTACAGTACAAATACTGGAAGAATTCTGCCAAAGAAAAAGGATTTGAAGATTGGCAATAATGTGAATAGGAGGGGAAAAAAAAATGTCATATGAAGCCATTGGTAGGACCAAGACTTTCCTAGGAAGCAGAAGACAAATATTGGCCCTTTATAAAATCGAGCGCTGTGAAGCAGGTAGGATACCTTGTTCTGGCTTGCATTGTAAGAATACATGGACAAGTTAATGAAGCTGAATGGAGTTACATTTAAAATGAAGCACTGCACATCATGCTCAGAATTTGACCTGATTTAGAGCTGAGAGTGAAACTTAGGGGGCAGACTGTCCTTGTGTTTGCCTCTCTTAACAGTGTTTTTGCTTTCTGCAGATGCATGTGGTTTTGATCAGTGTCAGACTGAGGACATTAAAAAGGATGGTCTTCTGCTCTGATCCAGCTTGAGTTAATGCCAGCGTATAAACTGTTGAAAGGATAGAAAATGGTTTCTATGCATGAAAACGTAAATTAGAATGCAGTAAGCCTTTTTTTTTTTTTTTTCCCCAGAGGAATGATCTCTTCTGCAAAAAAAAAAAAAATACCAAGAGCTGTAGAAAGTACAAATTATGTTACAGAGCAGTGGGAGATGTTATCGATGAATGTGTTGATTTCTTAGCAGCCATCTTTCAGTGCTGAAGGCTTACTGCATGAGGGAGTGAGGAATTGGAATCTTGTCTGATCCTGTTATTTGCTGACAAGATATTCTAAAACAACTTTACCAGTTAAATGAGCTTTGATATTTACTCGCTAAAGTGACATTATATCAGATATTACTGCTAAAATCAAAGTTACTGCCAAAAACTGCTAAACTGCTATCTTTTAGTCAGTTACGTTTCTTGGTGTATGAGAGAGAGTCTTTTTTCCCTCTGGTATTTATACAGTATCTCTTAGTCTGAGCCTGAGCACTGAAGTTCAAAGTCCTTCGGAGGACATTCCGTATTTGTAAAGCTTATAGATGAAAGGGAAATAAGCAGTTCTGAAATTTTTACTGGCACTTTGTTTTGGAGGTATTTGGTTGTACAAAGGAAATACATTTTTCTCTACTTTTCCTCTTAGATAATAACTGTTCAGACTTTAAAAGGGCTTTTCTTAGTCATATCAGAGGGTTGAAGGAATTGAAGATGACCTAAAAATCTACTGAAAACCTTCTCCCGAGAGCCTGAAGATGCATATGTCTGCATACATATCCATGTGAACAGATATGCATACATACATATGCACTGCAAAAATCCGGCCAGATTACAGGAAGAGAGGGAGCCTTGCTATCTCCCTTCACCATTTAAAGCTAACAGTATCTGAAGTGTGTCTTTTCTGCTCTTCACCAACTAAGATGTGACCAGACCATGCATTATGCTCACCCATTTCTCTTTGCCACCTGCACCCATACTTTGTATTTCGATAACCTTTCCCTAGTAAAAAAAAGAAGTTAAATGCCATTTGAACAGTCAGTACATGTTTGCTGTGTTTCCTTGGAGAAGTACGTAAATTTTGCATCAAGTATTGTTTTAGTCCTGTGTCTGCATGAGCACAGAACAAACAAATGATCACTTACTTGATGAATGTCCTTCTGCAGCATAATGTGGATTATGGATGTCTGGGTAGTAAGGGGAAATCTTCCCAGTGGAACGAGTTATGATTTAGTACTATTGATCTCAACAATCAGAAAGTTTCATTTTTTTTCTGTTAGGACAGTGGATTTCAACCTGTGGTCCTCAAGACTGCTGCGAGTCTGTGACCTGTTCATAAAGACTCAACAGCAAGTAAGCAAGAAAAGTAAAACTCCTGCTAAGATTCAGTTTCATAAGACCTTTACCTCCACTGAAAATTTTAGGGGATGACCACGAGAAAAAATAAGTTTGAAAGCACTGCTGCATACGGAGAAGACCAGTTACACCTGCCAAACAAATGTGTCTGCTGCTGAAGTAGCTATGGATTGATGCAACCTTTCTTCTCTGCTCTGCTATAAGGTCAGTCTTATTCTTCTTCCAATGTGTTCATTGTCATACAATGGGAATTTACCTCCCTTTCATTTTTTCCTAATCAGAGTACAAAGCACAGTTTTCTGTTAATCGGAACACAAGTGTCATCTCTATGTAGTCTCGATGCCAGAGGGCTTACTTTAAACGTTCAACATGATGTGAAACTGTTTACATCTTCTACCCCCACCCAAATAACCTGCAGTGAGTTTAACAATGGAACCTACATAGTTTCTAGTCCTGACTGTGTAGTGATGCATATACTAAAAGATAAGAAAGTAGTTTGCCTGCTAATCTGCAGCAGTTTGAAATGTTAAGATTTTTTCCCCTGGTGGTCTAACCAGATGATCTATTTGCTCAATGCAGACTTGATTGACCAGGAGTGTGAAACTAAGCTGGGGGGCCCCTCCTCACACAGAGCTCTTAAATCTATGCGGGAGAATCGGGGACTGTAGAAAGCTGGGAGTTTGCTTGTTTTGGACTAATTCTGTTTAATCCTCCACAACAGCCTATGCCCGTACTCATAGAGCAGGGGATGGCTGCCTTGAGGTGCCTTTGTGGCCCTCCAAGATGTACCTCCAGGCAGCAGGGTGCCATTTCCTGATGGAGGAGGCAAAGGAGGCTGCTATGTTGCTGATCTTCCCCAGTACCTCCCAAGGGGAGGGCAGGCACTTTAAGGACAGTTCTAGACCTTATGGTGGCTCCTCCATTCCAAGCTCCAGGCCATCACAAACAGAGCGTGGGGCATCGCTGGGCAGTAACCATGGAGACACTGCTGGTGCTGGTGGTGCTGCTGGGCCTGGTGGGGTGCCCTGCTGCCCCTGATGATGAGCCTGGGCCGCTTCATGTCACCGGCATGTGGGTGACAGTGCCACGACAACTGAGCCCCCGGGCTGACACCAACCCCCTGACTGTCTCCTACTGGCTGGAGGTGGAAGGGCGGCCACAGGTCCTGCGCCTACGGCCCAGGAAGGGCCTGGCCTCCCGACCTTTCACTTTGGTCACCTACGGTGAGGACGGAGCACGCCGGGAGGAGCACGTCTACGTGCAGGACAACTGCTTCTATCAAGGTGAGGTGCAGGGAAGTCCTGGCTCTCTGGTAGCCCTCGGCACCTGCGGCAGGGGCCTCCGTGGAGTGCTCTGGATGGAAGGCAGCACCTATGAGATCGAGCCCATTGCTGATGATCCAGCCTTTCAGCACATGCTCTACCGCATGGAGGCAGACAGCGACCCTATGGGCCCCACGTGCGGGCTGACCCTGGAGGAGCTGCAGTACCAAAAGACTGTGCTGCCCTGGCTTCAGACTCCTCGAACAGAGGAGAAGTACATGCTGAAGGACTGGTGGACGCACACCAGGTATGTGAAGTTAGTAGTGGTCGTGGACAACGTGCGGTTTGTGAGGTCAGATAGGAATGAATCCAGAGTCTTGAGGCAAGTCCTAGAAGTCATCAATATCGGGGACTCTCTGTATGACCAGCTTTCTGTTCAACTGTTCCTTGTGGGACTGGAGATCTGGACCAAAAGCAATCCTATAAACATTACTAACTCTGCAAACAAGGCACTTGCGGACTTTAACAAATGGCGAAAATCAGACCTGTATCCACGGATGCGCCATGATGTTGCTCACTTATTTGCATTTCAGGGCTTTGGAAAAAGCCTGGGATTGGCATATCTGGGATCCATATGTGACAGGCAGTGGTCAGCAGCAGTTGGTTCCTTCACGAACAGGAGGCTGTCTTCATTTGTTGTCACATTTGTCCATGAGCTGGGCCATAATCTTGGGATGCGCCATGATGAACGGCATTGCAAATGCAGGAGGAAGAGGTGCATTATGTACGAAAGCGAAGCCGACACCGACGCATTCAGTGACTGCAGTTACAAAGACTACTTTGACCTGCTCGGGAGTGGTGGTAGCTGCCTGCGTCAATCACCAGCACTTGGCAGTTACTACACTTCAAAGCGTGAATACTGTGGGAATAAGATAGTAGAAAGCGGAGAGCAGTGCGACTGTGGTTCAAAATCAGACTGCAGAAGAGATCCTTGTTGTCACCCTAACTGCACATTGACTGCTGGTTCAGTTTGCGCTTCTGGAAAATGCTGCAAGGGCTGTCAGATCCTCCCAGCAGGAACACTCTGCAGAGCACTTACCGGTGACTGCGACCTGCCGGAGTACTGCAATGGGACCTCCCCTTGGTGCAAGCCAGACCTGTATGTACAAGATGGAACCCCTTGCAAAGATGGTGCCTATTGCTATAAAGGAAAGTGTTCTTCCCATGGTAAACAGTGCAAGCATCTTTTTGGCAAACAAGCCAGGCCTGCTCCTTTCGAGTGCTTCAAAGAAGTGAATACTCGAGGTGACCGTTTTGGAAATTGTGGTATTCGTAACAATATTCATTTTACTAAGTGCAGTGTTGAGGATGCTTTATGTGGTAGGCTACAGTGTGAAAACATACACAGGTTGCTCCCTTTGCGGAACCACATAACAGTCATCCAAACGCCTGCTGGAGGTAAAAAGTGTTGGGGTCTTGACTATCACATAGGGATGCCTACAGCTGACTTGGGGGCTGTGGAAGACGGCACGACATGCGGCAGTGACAAGATTTGTATTGAAAGGACATGTACCAATATTTCAGTGCTGAATTATGATTGTAACGTAACGAAGTGCCATAACAGGGGAGTGTGTAACAATCTTAAGAACTGTCACTGCAAGTATGGTTGGGCTCCTCCCTACTGTGAGCAGGAAGGATTTGGAGGTAGCACTGACAGTGGACCCCCTCCATCCAAGGAAATTTTTTGGAGATCAAGAATAGGAGTAGTTGGCCTTTTTCTTCCTTTTGTCCTCGGAGTTATTCTTGCCATATATTATAAAAGGGAAATAAGGGCATGGCTTATGAGGAAAAGGCCTGATTCCACAGAAGCAGCTAGTGGCTGTTTCAAATACTGCAAATGCCAGTAGCCGCTACAGAATGCCTACTGCTGAGACAAAATCTACTACTGTGCACTTTGCAAAGACCAATAAAGCTGTGGCTTTGGATGCTCCTAGGAAAATCTCTGGTAGCCCTTGTGCAGAGCCAGCTGATACCTTATCGAAATAATTAAATGCATTCTGAGTTGTTATAATCTAATGCAACATTATTAAATATGAAACAGATTAAATGTTATCTTTGTTTATTTTAAGTTAATAAATGCAGGCAATAAGGTACGCTGCTCTTGGTTTGTACCTTGGGTTCTTAAAAATGAAGTGCTCAGGTGAGCAGTACGTATGCAGTACCGGTGCTGCTGGGTCCTCCAAGGAAGTGCTGTGGATTTTATTGCTGCAAGAACAAGCAATCTGTGAGGCTGCATGAGTTCACCGGGCCTCTAAAATAGTTGGGGCTGTTCTGCAGTTCTCCCACCCTCAGAACAACTCCTGCACTAGTTGACAGATGCTTTGTATCTGCCTACCTCAGGGCCTCTCGTTTTCCTCTGTGTTTACTTTGGGAGCTGTTACCAAATATGCTGCCGTAGCTCTATGTGTCACACAGAAGCGTTTCTTTTAATAAGATGTAAAATATGTGTCATTTATGAGAAAGCATGAGGGATCTGGAAATACCATTCAGTGCTTTATTGTGTGCACCGAAGCAATGTCTAGAGCTCTCCTTTAGCACAGCGAGGATTAGACTCTGTAGACTTGCTTTAACAGTGAGAATTTTGTTCTGAAGGAGGGGCATTTCTTTATGAAAAGCTATAAAGTAATACACTTGTCTGCTAGGCGAACAATCATTGCTGTTGCTGATTGTCAGAAAACCGTTAACTGCCTTTTTGAACGTGTGAAACGGACGCGGGCAGAGCTAACCGTCACTGCCCGCCCGCCCCGGGGCCGTCCAGCTGGAGCAGCTCGCGCGCCCACAGCGAGCCCCGCCGCGGGAGCGAGGCACTGTCGGCAGCGGGCTGCAGCGGCCGCCGGGCCCGGGCCGGCCCCTCCCGGGCGGACTACAACTCCCAGCGCTCCGCGGCGCGGCCCTGCGCCGGCGGCCGAGGAAACGAAAGCGGTTGCCCCGCCAGCCGACTTCACCTTCAGGCTGCAGCATGAACGGCAGCGTGGCGGGCGGCGGCGTTTCCGAGGAGGTGATCAGGCTCACCCGGGGACCCTCAGGTGAGGCCGGGGCGCTCCGTGTGGGGCCGCCGGGGAGCTGGGCCGCGCCGAGGAGGGGGGGCAGCGGCCTGGCCCCTCGGCCGCCCCTTCACGTGGGTGGGGAGGAGGGGGGGGGACGCGGCCGGGCAGCGCGGCGCTGGGGCTGTGTTGGCGCCGCTGTGCCGAGTGCGGCGCTCCGGAAGGGGACTGCGAGCTGTGTAAGCAAGAGGGAACTCCGTTGGACTTCGTCTACCGCGATAACAGCGCGGCGAAATGCCGTCGGCTTCTCTGCTGGAAGCAAGTCGGCTTTCAGGACGTCTGTGGCTCTTGTTGCCTGCGCGGCTCCTCGTGCTCTCCGGTGGAGCGACAGGTGTGCTGCCCTTCAGCGTTGTTGGACGCCCAGAACTAGGGGCGTTCCTACAGCTTGTGGGCAGCGGTACCATGTGAAGGCAGCTCACAGAGGCCGAAGACGACCTCTGAGTTCGGCTGGGGTGGTGCAGAGCCTACTGTGAGGGAGAGGGAATGGGGAAGTCTGGGGGGGGGGGGGGAGGGTGTTGTTTGGCTTTGCTTTCCCCCGTCTCAGTCCTGTGGTGGTGACCAGGCCTTTAGACACTTGCTGGCTCTGTTGCAGCATTAAAGTAGCGTTGTCAGTGGTGCGGCAAGTTAGGGACAAATGCCCTGATCTGAAGCAAAATCCTGGATCTGAAGCCTTGCAAACTCTGGGGAACTTCTGAAGTTAGAGCTTTGATGTATGAGGCCTTTAATTAAAACAGGGGTGAATGAAACCGGCCCGGCTGCCTGCCTGGCTGCAGCACATGGCCACAGGCCAGCTTTGACTTCTCGTGCCTCACCATGAGCTGCAGCACTGACATCTTCACAGCCAGAGCCACTCTGACTGACCCTGGGGAGGCAGAAGGCCCCCCCTGCTCATCCTGGGGAGGCCATGCAGACCACACAGATATTGCAGTTTCCCCCATCCTCCTGCCTCAGTGAGCTTCTGGGAGACTGGTCTGAGCAGTGGGTTTGGGTACCTGTAGGTGGCTAGGCAGCATGGCAAACCCTTAGCAAGCAGAACTCTGTTTCTGTGCTGCTTCTGATCTCCTGGTAGTGATCTACAGGATCAGACTTGGCCCCACCACGAGCAGGCACCCTCTGCCTTGTGGCAGTAGATGGAGTGAGCACTCTGAGACCTGTGCAGCCGTGTTGGCATGGTTATGAGCCTCAACCAACAAAAATGAAGCCAGTTCTGCCTTGAAGCTCCTTCCTTGCATTTGGAAACATTTCACCTAAAATCTTGAGGGGCAGGAAAGGGATATTGAAGGGCAGAGTTGAGAGGTTTTCACCGTGGCTTCTGGAATGTAGGTCTGATTCCTGTGAGCAGCACCTGTCCAGTCAATAGGATGAGCTGTCTTTTTCACGCAGCCCCCTATGATCTTGAATCACTTGTCATTCATTTCTGTTGAAGGAACAAACCTGTGAAGCAGAGCGTAATCCTACAATCTCTCTGAGTTTTGACTGTGTAGTTTTCTAGAATATAATTGATGATAAACATCTCTGGCAGAAGTTTGCTGAGGGGCTGGATGTATTTATAGTAGCAAAACTGTATAAGTCTTGTCTTTTTCATATTTCTTACTGATTCATTAATGCTGAAGGGAAGCAGAAAAGTCTCGTTTAATAAAAAACTAAAAAACTTTGGAGGTTCAATTTATAGTTCATATTCTTCAATATCTCAAGCTCCTATAAATCATGGGTTGTTTTTGAATGTTGTTAGAGGGAATTTTTATGTTTTATGGGTAAAGGAGGCATGGAAAGGTCAGAAGCTACACCCACACCTTCTGTTAAAGCTTGGTCACTGCAGTTCTTGCCCCTTGCAGGTGAGACACTTAATACCTCATGCTCTCTTCTTCCCCTTTCTCCTGGTTATACTCAGTCTCTTAACACATAAGCTGGAAGGAGAACAGCAGAAGAGCTGAAGGGATGGCAGGGAAGGTATTTTTAGCCAGACTGGAAGTTTAAGTGCAGAGAAGCAAAGACAGTGAAAAAGCCTTGCAGTGGGTCCTGCGGGTACTTAACTCATTGTGACATACATTGCTGCCTCACAGAACTCTGTTCCTTCTTTATCTTGACCCTGCTGATGTAAACAATGGCTTTGGGTTGTTTTGGTAACCATGGGTGAAAACTTGTAAAATGTATTTCTGTTCATATTGTGTCGTTTTTTAAATAGATACACGCACACAGACATATCAAAACTGAGAGAGAGTCATTGTTCTCTGAAATTTAGATTCCTTCTTTCTGTTTCTTTAATAAATGTTGATTAAAACTAATGTTTTCTATAGCATTGATTTCCCTGAAGCTTCACGGCAAATCATTTTCAGGCTCGTGGATGTTTTTACCTTTTATTTATTTTTTTTCAATTCCCATTGAAGGGTGTGTTATTGTGCTCTAGTGCTCCTTGTAATAGATATTACTGCAGCTGAAAAGTCGGTGTTCCTTCACTCTGTTGCTCCTCCCATCTTCTTCCTCATTTGTCTGAAGCTGCCAGGAATAGGAGGGAACAAAACAAAGCAGCACAGGTGTCAAGGTCATTGTTAATATTTCTCTGCTTCCTAGCTGTGGATGCACACTTACGCCATGACTCATCTCATGCAACCTTTGGTCCCTCGTGACCAATTAAAAATACTGCTTCCCAGCAGGCACGAGGTGTTTTTTCCCTTTCACTTTCTACTCTGCTTCCCAGCATTTCTAGTCCCAGCTTTGGGAGAACAAGAGAGAGAGAGGAAGAGCAAACCAGCCTGGCTGAATGTGGGGAGAATTTGCCTTCAGCTGTCCTTGACAGTAGGGTTTGGATGACAGTGTTGTATCAGAAAAATAAAGTGGGTTTTTTTGTTGTTGTTTTCTCCTCAGTTTACTTTGTTGATATACTTTATTTCTTCACTTTTCTTTTTTTTTTGCACTACAGGTCTTCTCTTAGGAATCTTTCCCATCCCTTAACATATATTACTCTTGACAGGGAAGCTCAGCTGCATGTGCAGTGTGGAATGTGGTTTTCCAGATTCTGAATTCAGTTTGTTCTTCTGGATTTTGAGGAAACCAGAAGACTTAGTCTTTAACCATGCTTTAATCCAGCTGCTGGGTCCAGCGAGAGGTTGTTTTGAAGAGCCATACAAAACATAATAAAAGCGTGAACATCAGTTCTATATAATGTATGTGTATTTCTTTTTGTTTTACTTCAATTCCTGGAACTTTGTTTCCTGTCAGGTTTTGAACTCCTGAAACAGAACAAAAGGAACACATAAAATTTGAACAAGCTGTGTCTGACCTGCTGTGACTCCTGGAGGCGAAGGCTGGCAGTCCCAGCCCTGTAGGTGTGGATGGGAGCTGCTGAGCTGTCCTCAGGCTGGCAGCATGGCTCCTCTTGCCCATTTCCTCATCTGTAGGCAGGGTCTGGTACTCCTTGCCTTCCCTAAATCTGACTCTCAACTCCTGAAACTTGTGAGGCATGGTTTCTTTTCGTTCCAAGGTGATGATTTGCTGCAGCTGCCAGTGAAATGCAGAATGCTTCTATTTCCTTTCATTCTGCGCTGAAGAGGTGAATTCCTGCTGAGGGTTGAGCTGGCATCTTAGAAGTGAGGATGTGCTCTGCAGTATTTCTCAACTGCTGTTTTGTGGAATGAAGCACTCGGTCTCTCCTCTGCTTTGAAGAATTAATTGTCTTCTTTAGACAAAGATGGTTGGGAAGGACGGTACTGATTTGTGTGCTGTGAATTTCAGCATGGTGGAGCAAACAGGACAACGTGGGTGGGCACACTTCCCAACAGCAGCAAGAATACCTGGAACTTATTTTCTCATCAGCTTTCTCTTTGACTTACCTTAGGGCTGGGCTTCAACATTGTTGGTGGGACAGATCAACAGGTCGATTCTAATGACAGCAGCATCTATGTCAGCCGGATCAAAAAGGATGGGCCAGCTCACCTTGATGGCCGATTACAAGAAGGAGATAAAATTCTGGCGGTAAGCCCTTTCTTCTGTCATCCTGCGCGATCTTGAAGTACTGTGGTCAGTGATGTGGTAGGACATGCAGGTTTGCCAGCAGAGGAGGAAGGATGTGATGAATGCAGCTAACACAGAGCTGTGGAGGAGCTATTCATAGAATCATAGAATCACGAGGTTGGAAAGGACCTACAAGATCATCTAGTCCAACCATCCTCCCGTTACCATAGCTACTGAAAAACCACTAAGCCATATCTCTTAGCTCCTTATCCAGACGCCTCTTGAACACTGCCAGGGATGGCGACTCCACCACCTCCCTGGGCAGGCCATTCCAGTGCCTGACCACTCTCTGAGAGAAAAAGTTTTTCCTTATGTCTAATCTAAACCTCCTCTGGTACAACTTGAGGCCATTTCCTCGGGTCCTGTCTGTTGCTTGGGAGAAGAGGCCAAGCCCCTCCTCATCACATCCTCCCTTCAGGAAGTTGTAGATTGCTATGAGGTCTCCCCTGAGCCTCCTCTTCTCCAGGCTAAACAATCCCAGTTCCCTGAGCCGTTCCTCATAAGACTTGTGCTCCAGACCCCTCACCAGTTTCGTTGCCCTTCTCTGGATACGTTCCAGGGCTTCGATGTCTTTCTTGTAGTGAGGAGCCCAAAACTGAACACAATACTCGAGATGCGGCCTCACCAGAGCTGAGTACAGAGGGATGATTACCTCTCTGCTCCTACTGGCCACGCTGTTTCTAATACAGGCCAGGATCCCTATTCTGGGAATGTGGGAGAGCTCCAAGCACCAGGGAGATGAGTGCCTCTACTCATGGGCCCATCTCTTCTGCCTTCCTGGTTTGTTCTCAGAGGTCTTCTTGGTGCTGCATTTGTATTTCCTCTGTGACATGCCTCTCTGACGTTTCAGACTTCATCATGCCTTCTGATGCTCACAGAGAATGACACACGTGTAAATAAAAGAACTGGTCTTCCACCTCTACATTTTTTTTCACTGGTATTCTGTGACTACCAGTCCTTCTGCTCAGGAGGATTTTTAGGTCGTAACACTTGTAGGCCATGGAACTCCTCACTGCAATTCATCAGGAGTAATACAGACTGTTCGTCCTTTTAGACAAATATTTTAAAGTACCTGTGTTTGTGTCCCCCCGGTTCTTGGAACTGTTGTCAGTCATACAAGACAGTATGCTTTAAAAAACGATGAGTGAAGAAGTAGTCTCTCCTAGTGTGATATATGATCTTTGAATACTCTTTAATTTTATTTTATATTTAATTATGTTCCACATATGAACTTTTTTAGTCCCTGTAAATGAATTGAGTGCCATGTACCAGTTAGAGCCTATTACTGATCCAGAAAATGACATTAAATTAAACCACAGAATACCATCCTTTATTTTCTTGACAGTTTAATATTTTTGTACATGTGTTTGGGAAGTCTAAGTGTCAAGAGAGAGGAGGAATTGGATGTGATCTCAAGGGATGCAATTAGAGGTAATGGTGATGAAACAGCGAGGAAAAAATGGGATGAGTATCATTAGTTAGTGAATGAAATAAAACAGGCTATAAAACCTTCTGCCATGAGAAATTATTTAAAGAGAAACCCTAGAATTTCAAAGTGGATGCCAACGTGTGTCTTATTTTTTAACATCATTGTGCTTTTGAATTTATGTTTTCATCAGTCTTGTAAAGAAAACATTTCAAAAATGTACCGGTAGAGGATCTTGTGTGGGAAGGATGCTCTCTTAACAGTAATAATAATTTTGCCGGCACTGCTCTTTTATTTTCATTAGCTATCACAGTTACACCTTTGATTTATTTCCAGTAAAGCATCTACATAAGAAGCTGCTATTGACACAGCTGTTGTCTTTTGGCCTGTTTTTTTTTTTTTTTTACTAGGCAGTATTTTTTTCAACACCTCTGTCTTTTGTCTGGAAGTTTCTCATGTTATCTCCCAACTTAAAGATGCATTTGTAATATGAATGGATGAATATTGATGTTGGTGTCTGTTGTGTCATGCCCTCAGTAGCAGAATTGTGTGGAAGAGGAAGATTTGTATGTCCAGGCTGTGCCCTTTAGCAGTTGGTTCTCCTTTTCCTTTTTTTTTTTTTTTCTTTTTTTTTTTTTTTGTTGTTAGATCAATGGCAGAGACTTGAAGAATTTGCGACACATGGATGCTGTGGAACTGTTCAAAAATGCAGGCTACGATGTGTCTCTGAAAATTCAGCACAGGGTACGTTTAACCTGCTTCTTAGGCTTATTTCTGGCTCAATTTAGACTGGTTTCTATGCTTGTTACTTTTCTGTTTGATGAAGCAGAAAAATGCAATGTCCAGGTGCCCAGTGTAAGTTATGCATATAAAGAATTTGTCTGACCTCCCTTAAGGTGGCCTCCCTCAGTCAATGAGTTCTGTGTCCATACCTTGGATTACTTGTTTATAAGTGTATCAGTGAAGCGATGAGGTTGGAGGAGTCCTTGGGTCTTTCTTTTGCTGCCCTATGCTGTATTTTCTCACAGATCTCCTTTCTCAGAGGCAAAGGTTTGCCTGTGAAGGCAGAATCTCAACTTCTCTGGTTTGCTTTCAGAGGCCAAAATCTTACTGGTGACGAAACTTGCCAGTTTCAGAGGTCATCACTCACAGTAGTGGTGAGATGCGTATGTAGCCCAGCACGAAGGAATGTTTGCTGCAGCAGTTTACATATACTGGCACTATTTTGGACATAAAAAGGGAGGATTCCTTAATCTACTGCTGCCACTTGAGCATCCCCAGCAGGAGATACTGGTCAGCTTGAAGCATGCTGGTGGGAGGTGGTGGGTTGAGACCCCTTTTCTACTCCCTTAACGAAGGAGTAAATATGCTTGAACTTTTTATGGAGCAGATGGGGAAAACAGAGGAAATTACTGAAGGAAGAGGTGCCTGCTAGTGGCTGGGCACTGTAGAAAAGCTCAGTCCACCTGCTGTTCTAACCCTCCTGTGTGCACGCAGGCAGCTGGGGAAGCCATCTTGCATGTCCTTACAGAACCATCTGGTTCTGATGCAGAACTGTGGGATGCAGTGGGCTCTCTGACACAAATGCTTTGTTCTTCCTTGTAGTTGCAGCCAGAAAATGGCCCAGCGGGTCATCGAGGTGGTGGAGACTCAGGTGGGCTTCCCTTAGCAGCCATTCTTGTACCAGGCCTGGCACTCACTGCAGCAGCAGTCTGGATCTTGTTGAGGTATCGACACCGGATGTGAAGAGTACACGCTTTGGATATCGCTGCATATTTTACAGCTATGATGTAATTTAAAGATAGAGATTAACGATCTTATCACAGACTGACGTCAGAGAGGATCATTGTCTATCATAAAGTTGCTGCTGGTGTTTGTTCTTTATATATTGATTTGTTGCAGAGTGAGCGGAAGCAGAAAGGAGCAGGGGAAAGGAGGTGACTATGTTCATGTATTAAGTGGGATGGCTGTTGTGTTGGGTTTTTTTAACTCATATGAGAAGTTTTTAGCCATCTCCCTCTTTTTTTGCACCATGAACTTTCAAACACACATCTATTCCATGTTTTAGGATGTGATTCTTTATAAAGAGGTTGGGAGGGTGGGTAGGATGGGTTTAAATCAAAAACTTCTGCTTGAAGCTTTGCCTTGTTCCCACTGAATTTCTCTTGGAACTAATGATCCATGTCTGAACAGTGAATAAAGAGAGGTAATGCAGAGGCTATCTTATTTTTTTCTGTTGGCTTTTGTTGTTGTTGTACTAAATAAATGCCTTAAGAAAAATGTATAAAATCTAATCGACAGTTTCACAGGTAAAGTCTTCAGTATAACTGCTAATTGAACACTAATGTACAGTATTGGTGAGGTATTCTACCAATTCTGGAAATACAGAAGACAGTCCACTGCTAGAGAAAGACTTTTGTTGTCAGAATGGCTGCCGAGTTTTGAATCCGAGTTGTAAGAGGATGCTTTCCACAAATTGCTAGTGTAGCAGAGAGAGATGTGCAGACAATTGAAACACAAGAATAAGTAATGGCAAGAGATATGGTTGTGCTGAAGCTGCAGAAGTCTATCAAGTAGTAATGAAGCAGTAGCACCTCCATCCCTCAAGCTGATTGAAGTCTACATCTTTTGGGTGAAAAGTTTCTGTTGTGGGTTTGGTTTTGTTGTGGGTTTTTTTTTTTTTTGTAGGGGGGAATAGTGCTTTTCAGTAGGAGCTAACTTGATTTCTGCAGTCAGAAAATCTTACAGTGATTGAAAGAGGGAAATCTGAGAGCAGTCTGGGATCATCCTGGCTATGGCTTGCTGTGAAGACTGATGTGATGCTCAGGAGATACGGTGCTGAGTGTGAGATAGGGTAAGGCTTAACAAATACAACTGAGAGGCAGACCCTTTTTCTGGGAAATATGTTACTGAATTTACCTGCAGAGACTCATTTCCTCACTGTGATTGGAATAGTTTTAAATGCCCCAGCTGACCTGTACTCTGTAGAGTATGACCTGTTTCTCTTGTCTCCAAGAAAGAATGTTTTTTTGTTGTTATTTTTGTAAAAGAAAAGCATGTTGCATGGTCTGGTCTGTATGATGCAAAGAAAAATCATATATGCAATATACATATTCAAACAAAGAAAAACTGGTGTCTCAGTGCTTTACTTTCCTCTCTTCCTGGTTATTTTAGCAGGACGTTGACGATGCATTTGAAATTGTGTGTTTGCTCAAGGCTGTAGTCTTGCCATCCACAAGAAGTAAAAGTGGTTTGTTGTTATGCATGATGTTCCTAAATCACCACAGAGGTTCAGATCAGTCAGGCTATGTGAAATCTTAGCCTGGCATGTAAACTGCTCTAGTGTAAAGAGGAGAAAGCAGGTGGAATTTTCCGTATGTTCTTGGGGGGCCTTAGGAACAGGCTTGATGCACTGGTGTTTGATGGCCTGGGCCGATGCATGCAGCGACTTGCTTTGCCCTGCCCACCAGTTATGTTGGACTGTGGGAGGGCAGCTGTTAGACCAGATTTTTGCAGATGCAGCAAGGAGCAGTGTGCCTGTCTGTGACCTGCTCTGACTGTTTGGCTGTGGTGTCCATGTAGAGCACGCATGTATTAAAGAGGACAACTACAGCTTGATGCTGTTTTATTCCAGCATAAAGATGCAAAGAGCAAGAAAAAGTCTCAGAGACAGCCTTTCTCTTGTTAGCCCTAGAGTGAGTCCCATCTCTCTGCAAAACAGAAGTGTGGAGCAAGCTGGGGAGGATATGGATTAAGGAGGAGGTTATTTGTTCTTTTACCATTGAAGTCAGCAGAGAAAACACAACCTTTCTTATTTTCATTTTTATTTTTATTGTTTTTTTTATGCTCTTCAGGCATAACTGCCATCTGTTCTTCAGGCAATTTATTAAATTAATGGGGGGAGTTATCTCCTGTGCCCAAATAATTCATGTGGCTTACTGAGCAGCTACAGACCTTTCTGGTGCATGCTATTCCTTTGAATTCCTTTTCCACAATTATTTGAATTATTTTAATACTGTGGCATTAACGTGGTGGCTTTTCCAGAAGTAGCCTTTTCCAGAATAGTGACTTTTATTTAACCAATCTAACCCTCAGGACTAACCTTTTCTGCCTTCTTCAAAAATGTATGTGGGTCCTCTTTCCAATCCCTAACCACTTCATGTCCCATTTATTGAAAAAACCACCTTCACCTCAAACAGCCCTATGAGCTGTGGCTCGTATTTCTTTACCTCAGCAATGAGACTCTATCACCTAATTTTTATGTGCTTTCCACAGTTTCCTTCTCCACTCAGTTTCCGTAGCCTTGAGTTTCATCTCTGTTCTGAGCACTGTGTATATAAAATTTTCTGTCATTGCTGAAGAAATAAATTAAATGAAAAGAAAAAAGCTAATGATGTGTACATGCAAAAAATGAGAGAGAATGTTAGGGAAAACATTTAGGACAGCTGAAACTCTTAAATCCCCATTTCTTTCTCATATTCTTCAATTCCCTCAACTTATTGTGAACTTATTGACCTGCCAATCCACTTATAGTGATTGACTTCCTGTATATTCCAGGCATTTATGTCTCACCAGGTTTCCTGAACTTTGTGTGCTAATGATGTGTATTTGACTTAGGCACAGCAGTGAGAAAGCGCAGCCATGCTCGATTTGAAGATAGGAAGATGCGTTACTTCTGGCACTTCTTAATTAAACAAACTAAAAGGGAGCACGTGGGAGGGAAAGATATCTTGCTTTCAGTTTGCCTTCAGGTTCCAGCAGCTGTTTTGTTTGTGTTGTATGAAAGAGGCCTCTAATAACTGATGTTATTTTCCCTGTGAGGGGGCTTGTGTTTTGTAATTGTCTTACCTTTCACGTATTACTTCTAAGAAATTAAGCCAGTGGAACCCTTTAGGATTTTCAGCCAACTTATAAGAACTGGCTTGTATGAAATAACTTTCACATATCTCTTAGAAATGGTAGACTATTTTCCCCATATTCTTTTGCTTTCTGAAGTGCCATGCAGAACCTGTAGATCACAGTACAAATGCCATTGCCACATAGAGAGAGGGATTCACTTCTTTTCATTTTTTATACCAAAAGAGCAGTCCTTTTTGGTCTTTGTGTGACACTAGAAACTTGTGTTAACTGCTGTATGAGTTTTGACTTCTAAATCTTCCACCATAGCCTGATGTGACCTACATGGTGTGAGTAAGAATATCAGTATTTGCATTTTGTTGAATTAATGCATATCCTGTATGAATTGGTTGTGCTTAATAACAGATCTAGATTACTCTTTGTCTGCCTTGTCTGCGGTATAATTTGCTCAGCCCACTATCTGTAGCGATACTGATTTTTGTCTTCTGCCAGACCACTGGTGAAAATACTGAATGGAGTTTGGTACAGAGGCAGTGTCTCAACATGGTTATGATTTTTTTTTTCCCTATATAACTGTTGGTATCTTCTGATTATTGGATTCTTTGTATATTTAACAGACACATTTTGATGGCTGAGCACTGGCACAAGTTACCTGGAGGCTGTGGACTGTCTTTCCTGGAAGTATTTAGGAGCTGCCTGGACATGGCCATGGGCACCCTGCTCTGGGTGTCCCTGCTGGAGCAGGGGTTGGGTCAGATGGGCCCTGATGTCCCTGCTAACCCCAGCCACTCTTTGACACCATATAGCATCCTTTTTTCAAAAAGCCATGTATCAGCATGCTGCATAGTGCTAAGTAGATTCCATTCGAGTGGTTGTTAAACTTTATCAGCTTTCTTCCTGGAAGAAGCAGATACAAGGATAATACTAAATTACCATTGTAATTTAATCAGGTGAGTTTATTAGTCTCACTCTCCTCTTCTTTCCCAACTTGCTGACATGGCTTTATCGGACTGTGTCCCACAGCTGTGGTCCCAAGAGAACATTTCCATTGAGAAGTCTGAAGGAGAGTCTTAGCTGTACCTGTATGGCTTTCCTTGTGACTAGCTTTAGGCAAACTGATGCTGCATCCATACTGCCTTCTCAGAATGCTTCCTTTTAGGAGCTCTGGCTGTGACCTTGCATGCAGCTGAGGGATACTCCATGTCTTTCAGAGCTTCCTCGAAAAAGGATCTGTGGGAGTGTGCACTCATCCAAATGAAGAGCAATGCTGTGTGGACTTGAACCATGGCTTTCCTTGTCATATTGGAGAGCGTTTGCTCTTGCTGCTACATCTGTAACTGATTCTGGCAAACTTCACTATAGGGAGAGCTGTGTGTCTCTCACTTGGTTGCTAAAACCAGCTTTCCTAGAGTAGTGCTCTTATTACGGGAGGCCAACTGTGCTAAGTATGCAGGATAATTATTCAAATTGCCTTATGTCTGATTGGCAATTATTTGCCAAGCTTTTATGCCTGTGTGCAAAGTAAAACCTCTGTCAATGGGCACTGTTTCCGCTTTCTCGCTCACTGGGCAGGTCTTGCAACCAAGTCTCCCTTTGGTAAGGTTCTCTTCCCTTTCATCCCTCTTCACCACCTCTCAGCAGCCTAGTATTTGTGCCTGGCTTGCATTTTTTTGCAATGACACAAAGGCAATTGTTCTTAGAAAAACTGCTGCTTTTGCCTTGTATCAGCAAATACTGATATTTGTTAATTCAGCGATGTCCCTTTAGCTGGTTAGAAGTTATGTCAAATGCACTGGCAGATTTTGACTTATGTACTGAACCAACTGTTGGACTTGCTGTTACTTACTCCTTTTCCTTTTGGAAACAGACGTTGGCACTTAGCTGTGTGACAGCCCGCTTTCTGACTGGTGCATCTGGTATAGGACAGATGACTGGAACACCAAGTATGAGCATTTTCACATATGATGTGGCTGAGTCTGTCCAGTTAGACTGGTAACAAGCTCTGATCATCTCCAAACTGAGCCCAGAGATGTCCTAGAATCAATACTCTGACTATCAGTATGTTAAGTAGGATGTTACATTCTTAACAGCAGTAATGTCTGGCCTCCAGTTTGGGGCATGTCTTTTGAAGACCCCCTGGTGCTGTCATAATAACTGTCAGCTCCACATCTGTCCATTGTGATGTGTCTGTACCTCACCTTCCCAGGTTCCTAATCATGGGAGGTGATGGGAGAAAAGAGGCTTCTAGCTGTTAGCATCAGTCCACATTACGTCTGTACCCTGTCTCCTGCCATGAGGTGGACAGGAGGGATAGACAGATCTTGGCTAGAGATCACCAGCCAGATGACAATGCATCCAGTACTTGGGAAAGTGTAGCTGAATGCAGGTCATGCTAAGCCTGTCATTATTCTGCTGGAGCATGGTATTCCTAAAGAAAGCAAGCAAAAAAGCAAGCTAGTTTTGCAGAGGCAGGCAGAGTTTTAGAAAGAGAGCTATACTTGTCTGTACATCTGTGGCTAACAACATACCTGGGGAAAATGATTGGGAAAGGCTTTGAGCAGGCTGAGAAAAGAAGTGCTGGAGAGACCTGTTTGTTCATATTCATAGCATTTGTGTGAGGGAGGTGTTCTTCTAAAGAAAAGCAAATGAGATTTAAAGGAAACAGTGTCTGAACTCTGTTCAAGAGCACTCCTTGGGTGGGGGAGTTTGGGGAACAGTCAGGACTGGTTGATTTAAAGGCAGCATTTTGTAGGGATGGGGGATAGCAGAATGAGCTCTAAGCCATGCTGCTTTTTCACTTTTGACACTATTGCCTGCTTCAGCTACTTTAATTCTAACTAGTATTAAGCACTTGATCATAGAATCATAGAATCGTAGAATCACAAGGTTGGAAAGGACTTAAAGATCATCCAGACCAACCGTCCTCCCATCACCGTTACTTCCACAAGCCACTAAGCCATATCTCGTAGCTCCTCATCCAGATGCCTCTTGAACACTGCCAGGGATGGTGACTCCACCACCTCCCTGGGCAGGCCATTCCAGTGCCTGAAGTAATAGAAATGTTACTAACACCCTTGCAAGTAGATTAGAAATTCTGTCTCCCTAAAGCACTTAAAATTTAGAGTTGAGAGATGGTTTTCGAGGTGTATTGCTAACATCAGTTGAAGGATATCAAGCCGTTAAATTGGAAATAGTCTAAATTAGATGATGCTGTGGTTATTTTCCATTAGTTAGTGTAAGAGAATACTTTTTAAACTTATTACTTTTGTATTTCTTAATTTAGAACGATTGAAATGCTGGCAGTCTGATGTTCAAAGTTGTTTGCGTGAGTATTCCCAGGTGAGGAACTGCAGACTGAAAGAAATTGCTTTGTTAACAGGCAAAATATTTACTGTGTCTCATTTAAGCACATAGGCTATCTGTGAGTCCAAGTACAACACCGTGAAATGGTGGGTTCACAGTTACCCTTAAGGGTCTTTTGCATTCATTTAATCTCAGCCTGCTTCAGTAAAGGTCTAAATGATTAATACGATAAGATAACGAAGGAACAGGGATAAAAGTTGTAATGCTTATGGCTTCTTTCACTTCTTTTTTCTTTCTAAATAGCAAGTTTAATACAGAATTTGGGTATGTAGTTCAGAGATTTAATTGTGGAAAGTGAGTAGTAATCCATGATTATGTGGATATATTCCTGCTTTTGTTGTGTAAATAACCAGAATGGTTTCTAGTGAGTGTAGAAAACGCATAATGCAGCTGTGCTTATGCTCCACCTCAGGCTGTTGTGAGCTGATACACAAAAGACATGCAGGTCACACACTATAATGGTAAAGATAGTACCATAGGCTGTAAAGGGGAAGTATTACAGAGGGGAAGCATTCACCTGTTGTTGGCTTTGCCGTGTTAGGACAGGGAGAGAAATGAGTAGAAAGACTAGAAGGCCCAAAAGTCTCACAGAAGCAGACTTCATCCAAGTCCCTGCAGTGCTGCGGGGCTTCTGGGTCCCAGCTGAGCTGTCACGTGCCACGTGGCTTAATTGCAGTGAAAGTGCCACAGAAATCACCTTGTCTGTCAGCCAGTCGCTGGAAGAAAACAGTTCTGCAAAGAAATGTAAGTTTTTCTCATGTGATATTTTTTTTTTCCCTAGCAGTCACACCAGCTTTGCCAGTCAATTGTAAGATACCAAGAAAGTGTCGTACAGGTGTTTTGAAGGAATTTGATCAATCTGTTAACTTTCTTGTAGTTGCAATTAAAAGGAAATGTTTGAATTTCTACTGAAATTATACAGTGTTAGGATTTATGGGCTCTGCTGCATTTCACTCGGGTTGAAACAGTTCTTCATTCGTGTGTGAACATTTAGACATGTTGGGATAAGGAAGAAAAAGCCGTCCCATTCCATATTCAAGTTCTCCTTGCTTGGCAAGCCTTAATTAACCTCTCCTTGAAGTGCTGCTGTGCCATGTTTTTGTTACTGTATTGTTAGTAGTGTATGAATACTTATAAAAATCCTAAATGGGGAATGTAAAAGTGCTGATCAGCTGAACAAGAGCACACAGTTGTGGCATGAAGCTGAAAATAAAACAAATGTAGTCCAGCACATGGACTTCTGTGGCTGTGGTTTAAAATAAAATAAAATAAAAAGCAAACAAAATTCTCCCCTCAGGGAAACCACTTACCACTTTTCTTTGGTACTGCTCTCTCTAAGTGCTATTTTAAATGCTGGCATCAGAACACATACCGTTGTTCAAGGTGAATGCTGCAGTATGAAGAGGTGGTCTGGATTTGAAAGACACCAATGACACATGATGGCTGGAGAGAGAGAAAGGTGTTGAAACTGCTTGGACTCAGCTGCTGTTGCACTGTTTGCTTGTGGCTCACTCAGTACCCTGTATCTGTCTATGCTGATTCTTTGTGAAGCAGGTCCTGCTTTCCCAACTTGCAGGTTTATTTTTTGCATGAAGTCAACGTACACGTGATTTTGAAGTGGTTAAAGGGATTCACTCTCAGCTGCTTGATCTGGCTGAAATTTGTTTTGACAGTAGTGATATTGAGCATTTTAGAGGTGAGATTGTAGGCTGCCCTTTAATAGGGGCAACCATTTTTGATGCAGAGCTTAAAAATGGAATGCATTGTCAAAAGAAAAGCAATATTAGGTCTCTGTTCCTCTGTTCCTGCCACATTTCTTCTGGGACTTGGAGTTAGTGGCAGGAGGATGGCAGAGTTTTGTCCCTTCCTTGTCAAGTGTAGATTTATTTTAGGAGCACCAAAGTGGAAACTTCTCCAAAGCTTTGCTTTGCTGTGGCCTTCTAGTGTTTTTTTCTTTTCAGTGTCTAAAATACATTTTTTTCCTTTCTTTTTTAAACAATTTTCTGGGCCTTTGGCAAAGCAGGTGTCACATTTCTCCACCTAAGACTGAAAGCTTTCTACCTATCACCAGCTCCTCCATGCACTGGAGAGATGTCAGAGCTTTTTCAAGCCTGCATTAGAAGCTTGAGGCTAAATACAGGCTGATGCATTTTCTCTGAATTTAACTTTATTGCATTAACCTGTTAGACAACTTGAGAGAAAAGTGTTTTTTCCCTATGGAGAAGAGATCTTTCTTTGCCCTTACTGGTAGGCAGAAAGGTAATTACCATCTGTGGGACAGGGATGGGTTAGCAGGGAAAAATCCTGGTGTGCCCCAAAGCTGTTATCTTGAGACTCTGATTTAGAGAGGAATTTGAATTTCTTGACTCGCCCTTTAAATGTATTCTGTACTTCTCCCTTATGGATTAATTCTCAGGTGTGGAGAACAGGAATATTTTTTTTTTGTGAGACCTGCGTTAGTGGCATGTTTCTATCATTTACACATTACCTTAGTGAGTTCTTTCAGATACATAGCGTTTGTTTGGTTTAGCCCACATAGTTTTCATGAGGACGCTTGATGTGCCTTCTTTATCTGAATGTGTTTATAAGTGTGTAGTACAGTAAGGCTGAAAAACTGATTTAATACTGTATATACACAGAAGTTCTCCATCATTACAATCACTGCCTGCTTACTAAAGATCTATAATTAATGAGAGTTAGTGATTCACTAGAAGTTCTTATTTTCTTGGTTCCCATGTGGCAATATCAAATCATTTCCTGGTTATGAACAGTGACTAATCTAAATATATGTCAATAGTTTTCTCTTGTTTTAATTAGGAAAGGTCAAGAGTGTTCTTATAAGTTGGGATGCAGAAGACTGCGAAGCAAGGAAAAATGAGGAATTCATGCCAATGAAATGTCACAGATGGTGAAAGAGATGAGTCAGACTCAGATGTGCTAATAGCTGTTAATGATGAAGGAACTCCTTCTCAAGCAGTAGTTGGTATGGTTTATGCTTATCATTTGCGGACCCGTGTGCTCATCCCCAGACTTTAACAACAGACTGTTAAGAGCTCAGGGCTCATAGCCATAGCTCACAGTTGCTTGCACACATGGCTAATTGGAGAGGGTCTCTGGCAAGATGATCTGTGCCAGAATTAGTGACTGGCTGCATTGTTTGCCCCTGGCTAAGAGAACATGTTGATTATTTAAATAGCTCAAAAGAGCAGGAAGAAGGTAGAAGAATGGAGAGCTTTAATATTTTACCAGCACATCTTAGTTTTACAAGTCTGCTTATTGGTCACATTGAAAGTGTCCAATTATACATAGTAGGAGGAAACTCTGACTGTCTGTGGAATTAATCTGTTTTGAAGAGAGGGAGTGTTCTTAATTGTGCTTCTTTCAGGATTCTAATAATGAACTTTGCCATTGGAGGAGCAACTTCAAACAAGGGAACTAGGTCCAAAGGTCTTACAAATTCAAATGACAACATAGTTGGATCAAGTGTTTGTTCACAGTGGTGACTCTGAAAAACTTATCTAAGTGGGCAGTGTCACAGCTGTCTAATCAATTATTTGTAGACACCAGCTATATATGCTAGTGTCCTGATCTTTATTCAGCTCTATGCTGCTGCTGACTTCCTAAGCTCCTCTTGAAGCCTCACCCTGCCCTTGCACACAGGGGACCTTCATAGAGGTAACTTTGGCTCTTGTCAGCTGTTGAAAAAGTCACCTCACATACTTAACGGCAGCTCAGGGAAGGGTGCAACTGTCCTGCAGCAGTGAAGATGTATCCTCTAGTGCAAAGAGATTTGAAAGAGTCACCCATGTCAAGCAGGTGCTCTTTTGCCCATTGGTAGCACAGACTGAAAATCAACCTCGAAGATCTAGAGCTTTTGGTATTTTCTGCAGCTAAATTTCTACTTTGAAGACGAGACAAACTGTCTTAGTTGCCCTTTTCATAAAACTCTTCTTATGACCTTAAGAGTAAAGTTTTGTCTGAAATCCAAACAAAACATGGCTACTAGGGGGATCTTTGAAAAGCTGCAGGAAGAATACTTTCAGCTTTGCAAATGGTTCTTTATTACAACCCTTGCTATTATCAGCACAAAGCTTGTACAGCAGTTTCCTAACAGGAAGACCTAGTGACTGAGCTAACTAAGTGATACTTTCTACTAGATGAGAGGCTTAGCAGAGGGAAAATCAAGCCATTAACTAGAAAACCTCCTAAGCGATTTTTATATTTTAAGCTTGCATGCAGTATGAGTTGAGTGTATTTTTAAGTCTCAATTATCACTTCTTGCTGTGCATTTCAGTACTGAATTTAAAGTTGACTGGATGCTTAATAAAGAAATTAACTGAATTAACTGAGCTGTAGGAATTCATCTTGGGGTGAGATATATCAGCGTAGAATTTGTTTTTCTACTAAGGGATGAATTCCTATTTTGAACCCTGAATGCTACTTCTGTTACTACCAAAGAAAATGTGGTAATTGAGGCTCTTGGGTTAAATAGTCTTATTATAAAGTAATATTAAAAAGCCTATGTGAGAATCATAGAATCATAGAACCACCAAGGTTGGAAAAGACCTACAAGATCATCCAGTCCAACCGTTCACCTATCACCAGTAGCTCCCACTAAACCATGTCCCTCAACACAACATCCAATCGTTCCTTGAAAACCACCAGGGTCGCTGACTCCACCACCTCCCTGGGCAGCCCATTCCAGTGCCTGACCACCCTTTCTGAGAAGTAATATTTCCTAATGTCCAGCCTGAATCTTCCCTGCCGCAGCTTGAAACCATCACCTCTAGTCCTATCACTAATGACACGAGAGAAGAGGCCGACCCCCAGCTCACTACAGCCTCCCTTCAGGAAGTTATAGAGAGCAATAAGGTCTCCCCTGAGCCTCCTCTTCTCCAGGCTGAACATTCCCAGCTCCTTCAGCCTCTCCTCATATGGCTTGTGCTCCAGACCCCTCACCAGCTTTGTTGCTCTTCTTTGAACATGTTCCAGGGCCTCAATGTCTTTCTTGCAGTGAGGGGCCCAAAACTGGACGCAGTACTCGAGGTGCGGCCTCACCAGTGCTGAGTACAGGGGGACAATCACCTCTCTGCTCCTGCTGGTAACACTGTTTCTAATGCACGCCAGGATGCCGTTGGCCTTCTTGGCCACCTGGGCACACTGTCTGCTCATGTTCAGCCGAGCATCAATCAATACCCCCAGGTCCATCTCCTCTACACAGTCTTCCAGCCACTCCGCCCCCAGCCTGTAGCGCTGCCTGGGGTTGTTGTAGCTGAAGTGCAGGACCCGGCATTTGGTCTTGTTGAACCTCATCCCATTGGCTTCAGCCCAGCTCTCCAGCCTGTCCAGATCCCTCTGTAGGGCCTCACTACCCCCAGGCAGATCCACACTCCCAGCCAATTTGGTGTCATCTGCAAACCTACTGAGGCCGCACTCAATGCACTCATCCAGGTCATCAATAAAGATATTGAAGAGGACAGGCCCCAGCACCGACCCCTGGGGAACACCACTCGTGACCGGTCGCCAGCTGGATTTAACTCCATTCACCACCACTCTCTGAGCCCGGCCCCCCAGCCAGCTCCTTACCCAGCCAAGAGTGTACCCGTCCAAGCCACGGGCTGCCAGCTTCTGCAGGAGAATACTGTGGGAGACAGTGTCAAAGGCTTTGCTGAAGTCTAGGTAGACCACATCAACAGCCTTCCCCTCATCCACCAGATGGGTCACTAGATCATAGAAGGAGATGTTAGTACTGTTATAACCAGTATCCTTTAATTTAATCAGCTAATAGAATTGTAAACAGACAGGTGGATCTCAAGAGTTAGCATACCTGTCTGCTGGCTCTTTTCTACCTGTTTCATCCATTAGTCAAATAAGGGGTCTCAGCTCCCTGTATGAAGTTTGCTTTTCTATTAGTGGTATCATTTGAAATGTTGCTATCATATTGCTTGTCTTCTTTACCAGTTGACTAGTGTGTATTTTAAGCATGTATTTTAAGAAACATCCAAGTTTTGAAAGTTGATGTACTCTGCTGTCAACCTTCTCTTACTGAGGAGAATTATTTGTTTACTCTTATTTTTCTGCCCTCAGTCACAGGTCAGAATGGTCAAATTGTGATTCCTGCAACTCAAAAAATAGTTATTTATTACTTCATTATGAGGAGCCTTCTAAAAAATAGAAGTTGGTCACTAGTTTTTCTTTGCACGGTAATCCTGTAGGAGTATCTTTGAAATTCTGCTTTCCAGCAGCTATTCAGCTGATTTATTAAGAAGGTGAGCAAGGTTTAACTTGCTCAGATTACTGTCTGAGGCTTTTAAAATTAAGAAAAACAAGCTTGTTTTCCAATTCGTTGAAAGAGAAGCTGGTCTTAATGAGGCTGCATGTTTTTCCTCTGTATCTCCTCACTTGGAAGTTCAACATACAGGACTCATCCTTTGATGCTCGCAGTCCAAACCCCTTTGGATTTTTTATACTAATGATCTCAGTGGAAGAATTAGGGGTCTTTAATGTTACCTTCCCATTTGCAAAAATATTCAAAGGTGGTGGTTTTTTTTTTTCTTCTACTGCAGCAAGTAGTGACTGTGTTCTTTCTTGACTCTTTCAAGGAGATGCCCAGATCTCAGCCCCAAATGTCCCTTGCTGAATTGTTCTTTAGAGCTTTTTGCTTTCTTCTCTGACTCCGTGCTAGTTCCCATGTTATTTCTCCTGATTCCTGTCACTCTTCTGCAACTGTATACATTCCACCTTCTAACAAAAGCAGTGTACCTTACCAGATTTTCTAGAGACTCTGAGCAGAGATTTGTGGGGATGCAGAGGGCAGACAGTGATGTATTTTAATGTTTAGGGCAGAGGCTGCTGAATTTTTTCAGATAGCTGCCTTAAATAGTAAGTCCTAGTTTTTCTACTAGTTTCAGTATGTATTATGTTGATTATAGTAGGCTCTTACTTTTGCTGTTAAGCTTCAAGACATCTAAACTTCCAATGTGCTGCAACATCTGGAGATATTTCCAGGCATATCAGCACCTGAAGATGTGTTACTGAATGCAGAAGTTATTCTGAAGTGAGAGTTCTGGTCCACCTTCTGCAGGTGAGCTCTGGGTAGGGACTCTTAGTTGCTCCACTCTTCCATGAACTTCATTTTTTCTTCTTTTCTCATCACTCAAATTAATCTGCGGGATCTGCACTGTTTACTGTTCTCTAGACATCTTCCTGTGGCTATTTAGAACATAATAGTATGTTTTCTGCACTCCTGTCCTCTAAAACAAGAATTGACCTTAAGAGAGAATGTGATTTTTGATTGAGTTATCTAAGAAAAGCTGCAGTCTTTACTGATGTAGTGTGTACTGATGCAGGTCAGAAGAGTGCTAACCCAAAGGATTCCCTGTGGAAGGCATTACATTCCTTTTTAAGGGATCCTTCTGAGCAGCTGTCAGTGCTCAGCTTGTCGTGAGCCCACTGACTGGGCTTTTGTGAATCTCACAAGCACTGGAATTCTATAACAGTCAAAGCCAACCCTGTATAGATGGCCAAAATGATTCAGGAATTAGTAACATTTCACTGAAGAAAGTGGGAGAGCCCCCAGAATAGCAGGTAGTGCTTTGCCTTTGTGAACAATTTCATAAAGCTATTACAACCCTGTAGTGTTAGTGAAATAATACGTGCATCCCCTAGATGTAATTACTTCTTGTTTCTGTGCAGAACTGAGCAATTGGGGTTGTTTTAACAGCTCCTTTCTACTCCTGTAACTTGTTCAGAGTTGGAGATCTCTTAAGAATATTGGTGGATTTTTTTACGCAAAATGCGCTCTCGTTTCCTTGTCTTTATCTTTCCCTCTTTCAAACATCAACAGTTATGGCAACAGGAAGGCTGGAGGCAAATAAGTTGCTGACAGTCTTCCTGATGGGCAGAAACACAGGCTGGAGACTCTCCTGAATTCAGTGGCACAGTGGTAGAATCACAGCAGAATTGCTAGGGTTAAGTAGGGTCTCAGGGTAGCTGAATTTAATGAGGTGAGATATTACTCATGCAAAACCTTCTACCAGAACTGATCAGCATGAAGTACACAAATGCAGAAAATATGGTCTAAGGTCTTAAAATGCCTTTCCTACTTAAGTATTTATTTCTGTTTCCAGAACAAAATGAAGTTTTGTTCGACCTTCACTCTGGTACACTTACAATGTGCATCAGTGCATTCTATCTTTGTCTACTGAGTTTTCTTACTCCATACTGTTTCCAGTTACAGGACAAAAATGGTATTTCACAGTCAGTCATCCAGGAAGGTAAAAAACAATTGGTAACTTCAACCCCAGATTTAGATTGTGCAGAAAGGGTTTACCAGGTCTTGTGGGTCAAACTCATTTTTTAAGTGTTTGAAAATCATTGAATGGCTGAGTATGTCCTTAGTATTTTTTTATTTTGGAGTTAATATTCCAAAATTCAGATCTCAGTCTGCTCTTTCTCCTGAACTTCAAAGATATTTTGTTTGGAATTCCAATCCAAACGCAATTGCTTGGCTTTATCTGCATACTGGTTTGAAAGTAATACTGAGTTGAAACACCCTCCACACTTCAGGGAAGTTCAGATTTGAATTTCAAGAATGGGTTGGATTGGGAGGAAGAGTGAAGGAGAGCCAGCAGGGTTTCCTAATTACTAGTAATTCTTTAATTAAGTGGAACAGAACTGCATGAACATGATAATCTGAGTTTCTCTTTAGAATATTTCTGTATACTAGGAGATATCCATACTGGAAGTGTATCCTTCTCATAGTATCACACCTGTGTGAGAGCCATTTTATCCTGTCACTTTTAATGAAAGTTAAACCAGAAGTGTTTGAAGTCTGTCACTTTTGGCTGACAACTACTTCATCTCCATTTTCATGCATTCAACTTTGTGTGTATAAGCTTCCCCTGCAAGAGTACAGCTTAAATATATGGAGTTCTGCATGCCTGTACTCTACATGGACTACCTGCAAAATCCATTTGACCAAGAACTATTCAAAATCAGTATTTAGGTATGCAAAGTATGAGAATTTGTGTTTGTGTCTATGTTCAATGACAGGAATCAATGCAAGAATACCCTCCAAATTGATGCTGTAAGCAGCTTCATCTGTTGTCAGCAGTAGTGGGTGAGGCCAGCTCAGCATATGTCAAATAGTGTGGAGTTATGCATCAACAAAACAGCTCTTCTGCAGTCTCAGTCAGACACTGTTCTTGGTGCTGGGGCATTCTGCAATACTGCAGCTGCTGCTGTCTGCATTGTGGTGTTCAGGCCTTCACTTTGCTCCCTGCTAGCTTCTCCTCCTGGCTCTCTTATTCCTTCCCTGTGATGAAGTGGCCATGAAACGTCCCAGACATGGCACCCAGTTCCCCTGGGTTTTGGTACCCACCTGTCTAGAAGCAGAGTAGAAACAGAGCCCTTACAGCAGAGGAAGTGAGATTGGGTCTGTGAAATCTTATTGAAGGTTGTTTCTGCTGTGCTCAGAGCAAGCTGTCACAGTGCTCCAGGCTTTCAAAACATGAAAAAGAATTAGAGTCTTTACAAGCTCATCCAAAAAGTGCAGCAGTGGTGGTCACTTGCAGCCTCTGAGTGGAAGCTGCACATTGTTCCTTGCAGAAAACCTGTTAATATTTTGGGGGATGAGGAGGGGCACCAACAAGGATCAGCTCTATACAGCAGTGTGCATGTTGATGAAGAGAGGCTTGTTCTGTCCCACCACCCCCCAATCATGGTCACATCCAGCCTTTGCCCCTGTAGACAAACAGCATAACAGTTCAGCCAAGCTGACAGGGTACATGGGGAAAACAGAAACAAATCCCAGTAGTGGGGAGAATAGGAGTATTCTTGCCTCTTTTACGTAGAGGAAAATCTTCTCTGGGAGGAGACATTTGCAATTCTCTTTTAAGAGCATTGTGTTACAGGAGAATTTAGGCTTCAGTTACCTGAGACTTTGGCATCGGAGGATGTTCCCATTACTGTCCGAGATGCCCTCAGCACCTAGAAGACTTGGACTGAAGCTCTTCACTCATACTGGACTCGTGTATGGTCTCTTCCTTTTCTTCCCTAGACCTTGTGTTGCACTCTGAGTGTGGCAGGACAATTCCTCTTTCCCGTGCCATGATTCCCATAGGAAATTGCTGCTGTTTTTTTTTAATCGGTGAAACCTGTTCTGTTCCATGTGTCTTTTGCATCTGCTCTTGCTTCCTGAAGTCAGAGCTGCTTCTGTCTACAGTTTCAATATATTAGAAGAATGATGTTGCTTTTAAAGCAAATAATATGAATTCTAAAAAGAAAAATGCTTTTAAGGTGTGATTTGTTTTATGAAAAAGTGTTCTATAAGCTGAATATAAAATAAACAAAAAAATCCTAAAAAAGTCTTAGACTATTCAAAGCAGAACAAACTTGGCACGTTAAATAATGTGTTAATGAGCATCTATAAAATAGATGGTGGTTTCAATCTGATATGACATTTATTTGTCAGTCCTGTGGAGACAGCTGATGAGTCATACATAGTTATGGCACTTGTGAATCGTAAGACTCCTCATGACTGAAGGTAAATGTCAAAGATACCATGTGTTAAAACAAGATATCTTGCTTGGCAGGTATGGCTAATTCAGGAGAGAGGCTTCTGTTTCATACACATACTCTTTACATTGCTCAACTGAGTGTACTGGTTCCTTGAGCGCCATCCTGCAGCTGTCTTGTGTGCTTGAATACCTCTTCTCCATTGGGATAAATAACATTTTGTTTGGTAGTGGAGAAGGAAGAGGGTATGATCAAGGAACTCTTTGGCTCTGTTCTAGTAAGCAATAAACAGAACACATCTGTCACCTGTGCAGATCAGAGGTGCAGCATGAGCTGGGTTATAACTCTGCTTTGGCTGACATTGACATCCTACCTGAGTGGGAGTGGGTTTCTTCTGTCAGTACTCAGAGCAGGGTGGACCCTGGCCTTTCTGTAGCAAACAGAAGAGGTTTCAGACATTCAGACAGAGCAAAGGACATTTGATGAAAAGCTTTTGTCACCTGGCTTTCCAGGGCTTTTCTGAGAGAGGTGAAAGCTTTCCTAGAGGACTTGGATCTGATTAAGTTTCCTGATGAGTTTTCACATCTCCTGGTGGTCTCTTTTAGCTTCTCACTGATACCACCGCAGAGCTTGTTCCTGGGAGAAATCAACAAGCCCAGGACCTCAACAAACTCTAAAGGTGGGCCTATGTGAACCTAATGAAGTTCAGTGTAGCAAAGTGCAAGGTTTTGTGTTTGCTTGGGTCAGAGTAATCCCAGATACATATACATACTGGGAGAATAACTTGAGAGTAGACCTGTGGAGAAGGACCTGGGGGTCCTGTTGGGTGAAAACCTGAACGTGAGCCTGCAGTGTGCTCTTGCAGGTTGGAAAGCAAATGGTATCCTGGGCTCCATCTGAAGAGGGGTGGCCAGCAGGGACAGGGAGGTGATTGTCCCTCTCTGCTCTGTTCTCTTGAGGCCCCATCTGGAGTACTGCATCCAGGTCTGGGGCCCCCAGTATGGAGAAAGATGTGGAACTGTTGGAGAAGGTCTAAAGGAGGGTCACAAAGATGATCGGGGGGCTGGAGCATCTCCACTACAAAGATGGGCTGAGGGAACTGGGCTTGTTCAGCCTGGAGAAGAAAAGGCTGCTAGGAGACCTCATTGCAGCCTTCCAGTGTTTAAAATGGGATTATAAACAGGAAGGGAGTCAACTTTTTGCAGAGGCGGACAGTGATAGGACAAGGGGGAATTCTTTAAGCTCAAAGAGGGGAAGCTTAGATTGGATATCAGGGGGAAGTTATTTACAGAGAGTGGTGAGGTGCTGGTATTTTGTCTGTGTAAATGTTCCTGTGAAAGGTGCATCAAGGAAAACAGTAGAGCTTTGTATGGTAACTGCTGAGTCACGCATGGCCTGAACCACTGATAGAGCACCTGGGGAAAGGACCCCCTTCAGCCCTGGAAGCACAGGTGAAGGCAATTCAGCTCTGTGACTGGAAGGGGTGGAGCCTGGCTGCACCTCTCTTAGACCTCATTGAAGGGCTGACTGCCACTGGGGGAGGTTTTCTTTTTGGAGATCTGTCCTTGGTGGAGTTTTCCCTTGTAAGCCTAGGTCTTTGGCGATAGGTTGAGCAGTCCTTTTTTTATTTTCCTTAAGAGCACATTTCTATTGTACTGCTCCCTATGCTATTACACCTTGTGTGTCACCCTTCCATCATGTTGATTTCTCTGATTGTTACAAGCTTCAAGTTATGACAGGAGTCTGCACAAAAGTGTGTCCCTAGTAGTCTAGAGTGGGTGGAAATGCCCTGTGTGCATTGCATAACACTGGCCTTTGCGCACGTATGAAACATGACTGTTGTGGATCCTTCAGTTCTTATGTGAATCATTGATCCACTTTTCTGCTGTAGTCCCAGGGGAAATGTTCTGCTCTTTTGCTAGTGGTGAGTAATGGAACAGTTATAAGGGGTGATGGGGATATAGTTTTGATGCAAACCTTGTTGGAATGGAAGGTAGGGTTAATCCTGTGCTGCTGCACACCTTATGCATATCTAAAAGGACCTCATATGTGAATGACTCCTTACTGCCAGCAGCGAGTTTCATAGCTGCAAAATTCTGATTGTTCTGAATTGTTATAGGTATATGTAGCTGAACTGGTGCAAAAGGTATTGTTGTCTGTCCCTCAGCTGCTGGGAATAGGTTTTTAGGGCTGAATGAATTTGATTGAGTGGTAGAGACAGGAGGACTAAGCAGATTTTAAGAAATTTCCCTCAAACCAATATTTTCATGATCTAGCATCTGAATCTCTCTTTTTGTACTATGTTCAAGAGATAAGATTAGCAAAGAGATTTCAGAAGCAATGTAGTTCAAGATAATGGAAAACACCTGACCTGAATCTGATTCCATTTGGGATCTCAGTAACAGCTGCAAATGAGGCCAAGCTGAATTCCATCAGCAGAGCAAGATCTCAAGAGCACCTTTGGAGTATGCCTGGAATACAAAATGCAGCTAACTTCCTTGTATTTATTAGCATGCCAGCTCTCCGAGAGGGAGAGATAGGATGTGTATGTGTGTGACTTGATGGCTAAGGTGAAATTGTGCTGCTTAAATTTGTAAAGATGAATTTATGGAGTCCTTGCTTGTTGATGGGGTTGGGATGCTTTTAAGCTGGGAGAGGGGAAAGGTTGAGCACCTGCTGAGATTCCATTTTGTCAGGCAGTTCCTTTTTTTGATAATGGCGGGACTTGTTCTACTGTGTGATGTTTTTAGTAAAAGCTGGCTTTTTCATCTCAAAGGCTGCTTTGTTTTTTAATTCTTTCTTTTTTTTTTTTTTTTTTCCCCTTCAGGAAATATTCATTTCCCATACAGTCTCGGTGGGATTTACCAAAAGAAGCAAATTTCTTTCTTCTCTATTCTCTCTAGAGATGCTTTTGGGGAGTGGAGTACAGAGATTTTTGCAAAAGTGAATAATGCAAAGAAAAATAATACACAGAGCTCTTGTCAAAAGTTAGTTTATTTATATGTATGTGAATCTGTATGTACATATGAATACATGCACCTCCCCTGTATTTAGTATTACGTTTATATATATATAAAATATATCATAAAAGCCTGAACTCCTTTGGGAAGAAATTACTATGTCAGTATTTTCAGTTTCATCAGACATCCCTTTTCAGGATCAGCTCTAATAATTCTTATTCTTTTATGGATGGTTGAAATCCGTACCTGTGACTTTACCCTTCAGTCGGCTTCAGACTTTGTATTGGAACAAATGCTGTTCACGGTCTAGCCCTTCTTTCCCTAATTTTTTGATGAAGCATTAGGCCTGTAACTTCCGCATCCTAGTGTGTTAAAATTGGCAGCATTCTGCATCCCACAGGAGCATCTAGGGCTTTACAGATGGTCATTCCAAGGTAGGCTGGGGAGGCATTGAAAATTCAAACTATGTGCCTTTCCATCCACCCAGTTCAGCACAACGTGTCGTCTCATTGTATCTTTCTCCTGCCTTCTCAGGCTGTACCCTTGATTTACTTACTCTATAGGCTTTTGCTCTGTGAGCCTTTGTGTTGCAGTAAAGCCTTGCATGGATGAGTTCAGCTGGTTTGGTGCTGGAAAGAACTGTCTTTGCTTTCTCATCCAGCTAGCAACGTTTTCCCTTTGTGTAAAGGTATTAATAGTAGGCTTCGTTGTTTCCCGCTAAAGGTGTGTCCCAGCACTAGCAGGCTGGTGTGTCTGCAAGCCCAAGCTCTTTGCTAGTAGTGCTAAGGCAGCATAGTTATCATCTGTCACTTTGGCACTTTCAGTCAACGAAGAGTTTGCACCGATGTGTTACTGCCTGCCAGGATACGTCATCTGTCTTATTTAGTGGTGAGTAGCAAATGATGCAGGACACACCATTTGGATCTATGTATCCCACAAGGCTTTATTTTCATGAAGAATACAGGCAGTGTTACTGTGGTGCAATAATTGAAGTTTTTCTCTATTGCAGAGGAAAGCTAGAAGCAGTTGCCATTTCCACTGATACTTTAACAGGTTTTGGTTTCTAGATCAGTAAGGATGGCCCGTTCAACTCAATTAGTTGAAATTCAATCAATTTATGTCTTTTTTTTTTTTGTCACATCTAAAAATAAAGGCTTTGTACCGTCAATGGGATTGGTCTCCTGCCCTTCATCAAATAATAGGTAACAAGAACTACAAGGAATTCTTAATGGAAATCAACAGATGTTAGGAACAGACTGGAAGCTAATCCTGATGTCTATTCTTTCTGTAAATCTGTGAGTTAGGTGTGCCAGGACTCTGATAGAATGCTCTAGATGTGAAAGTCAAAACTCTTGAAATAAAAAAAGGTCAGTTTTCAGCTGTTGCCTCATTTTCCCCTCCCATTCTCCTCTTATCGTCAACATCTCTACAAATCATCTCCCTCTTACGGGTGTTCCAGGATCACAGAAGCAGTGGAGATGTTCCTCTCTCCTTGCAGAGGAGCTGTTGAGAACTGTTCCGTGTTGATATGAACTCTCTGGCCAGGATTTCCTTTTGAATTCGGGGATAACTTTTATGGTAAGAGGAATCTAGGAGAAGAATGAATAAGACCTTAGAAGAGAAGACATTGAGGATATTTTCTTGTTCTGTTGTCGAGAAAGAGCAGTGGTATTGGTTGGGGGGTGCAGGAGGTATGTATAGGCTATTTCTTCCTAAACTAGCAGATCCCATAGGAGACGTATCAGCCACATTCTACTAAGCTAGTCCTACCCAGGAGGAGGGCTTTATTCATCACCTTTCCTCCTGTCACAGCACTGTAACTTTGTTCTGCCATTCCCTATGTCTGATGGGTGAGATTAGGAGTTAGAAAGGAGTGCTGAAAAGGGAATTCACAGCTCCCTGGCAGGAGGAAGGGGGGGCGGGGGGGGGGGAGGGGGGAGGCTGAAGGGGCTTAGGACAATTCTGATACAGCGAATCTACATCCATATGAAGAATGCCCATGCACTCTTGAGTGTAGCTGGTATCTTTGGGGGTCTTAGCATAAAAGTGATGATACTAAGGTTTTGTTATATGTTCTTAAGTGCTGATGTCACTGCAGTGAAAGTGCATGCGGAGTTGGGGAAGCATGTGTGACATGCTCTAAGAATCACAGCGTTATCCTTCTGGAGAAGATAAAAGAACAGATGAAGCTGTGTACTCAAATTAAGCAATCTTTAGATGATGATATATATTGTGGACAGAAAGTTACTATCCTTTTATTATTGTATGGCATGTCATGATCTTAGATTCACATGACAAAATGGAAATCAAAAGCTTAGAAGAAAAATTACACAATACAAGTAGTAGGCATGTGAGATTTGAGAAGCTGGGGAGAGCAAAATCCTCCATCTATTGTTTCCTTCCCAAGTGCTGTCTTGTACTTACCCTGCCTCAGTTGGAATACTATTAAGGCTGCATATTTGCTTTTCAGTAAGGAGTATTTTTCCAAGTAACAATCACACAGTAGCTTTAATTCTAGGACGTCCTGTCCTTCAAAATAACACCTCCTCCCCATTTCAGAGCTACAGAACCTTCCTTGCAGTTATTTTGTACATGAGTTATTTTCATGGATGGTGGCTGTGATTACTGCTGTGCAAGGCTGTAAGTAAGGGCAAAACAAGCACCACATTCTTTTTTCAAAACACATGGTAAGATAAATGAAGCCTCTGAAGGCAGTGGAAGCAAGTATCAAGCAGTGCATTCTGAGGTAAGTCTGAGCAAAACTAAAGCATGAAGTCTGGGAGTGTTTGAAAATGCAGATAAATCAGAGGGGGGTAAGGGGGGAGGTTGGGTCATTGGCAGGCTGTGTGTAGCCTATTCGTAAAAGCCAGATGGAAGGTGTCAGGAATGACACAGAGGGCAAGGCACAGAGTCACAGAATTCCCTGGGAGGCCCAAGTCTGCTATGGATTTTGTTTCTGTTGGCAGAAATAAGACTTTGCTTGTGTTTCTGTGGGCCAGCAGGACTGCACCTGCAGAACTTCTTTGCTGATACAATCATATTGCCTTATAGGAACATAGGTAGGCCTCTGATACTAGCAAACTGCTTAGCTAGCATGTGCAACAGGAAGAAGAAATATGCTATTTATTTTAGTTTTGTTTCAAGGCTTTTACCAGAAACAAGTTGATATCGCTGTCTTGGGTTGTTTATGGCTGTGGTTGTGGATGAGTGTGCTTTAGTGTTCATGACACTCACGGTTGGGGACAGTCCAACTCTGATATTTGTTTGAAGCAGTGCTGCCATTTTTATGTATTTAATTTCTTCAAGTGCAGCTATGAGGATAACCAGCTGTTAGAACAAGTGAGCTATTTGTACCTTGCAAAATTATATGCTTAGGTCTGTTGCTTTGAGTTTTTGGTGATTCAGGGCTGGAGGAATCTATGCTAGCATTGGAGCTTGTTGAGAAGGATGCAAATTCACTTCATTAATTCCTATAATAATAAGCTAGTCCATTAGCCTGCAGTGCCACCTAGCCTTCTCATCCTTTGGAGAGCAGAAAGTATGGCATGACAATTTAGAAAGATAAAAATAAATAGGAAAATGTTTGTGTAATGGTCCTTTTCCTCCTTTTTTTAAAGATATAATTCAATCTCATCAGAAGGTTTTCATTAGCATTCTGAAAATCATCATGCTGGTGTTGGGAAAATGCAGTGGGGAAATATAGACAATTTTCAGTTTTTTCCTTCAAAATGTTAGTTCTTCGCACAGTACAAGTATTACTCATAATTTGTAAGGTCTGAGCTTGATGAGGAAGCAGCCAAGCTGGTGCATGACTCTTAAATATTTTAACAGTCTGATTCATCTCAAAGTGATTCAGAGACTATTGATAGTTGTCCTGTCAGGAGTTACCTTCTCTGTGGTGAAGCTGGAGTGATTAGTAACATACCACTAATGCTCTGCTTAGTGTGGGGCCATACTCCTGGAATTGGAGGAAAAGACTGAGGCATAAGTACAGATGCAGGATGGGAACAACAGCTCCCAGTCGGGTTGGGTGCAGGAGGTTAATGGAAGACAAGAAACATTTTTACACTCGTGATCTCTGTCAGCTTCTGGCACAGCTCTGTGCCTCCACCAATTTCTCTATCCTGTCAGTTTGACTCTTCTCCATCACTATTAAAAGGCAGAATTCTATTTTCCTCACCCTTTGGGTGGTTAGGTTCATGTTTTTTACTTGCTGTTCAGGTGTTGATCTGACTTGTTGTTAGTAAGTGAGGGGAAAAGTGAGATCATTTTCTGACAAGTAAGCTTCCAGGGCATCTGTGATAGCTTCTGCCTTTCTAAATAACAGATGCAATTAATCTAAAGTTTTGATTGTGTGGCTCTGTGGAAACAAATGCACAGCTTTTTGCTTTAGCAGCATTAACCTGAATCACTTTGCATTTGGAGCTGAAGGAGATTAGAACATCAGGTCCTTTGTGAAAGACAACAAAGGCATGTAAAGCTCTGGCTTTACTAAAAATGCAAAGAAAAATAGGCAAAAAGTGGAAAGTGTGCGTTGCTGGGGACTTCTTCAGTTAGTTTGCTATTGCCAAGTAAAACCTCAAACCAAGCCCAATGAATATGGGTGAGCTGGGACACCATTACTAGTTTCCTTTGATATGGTTTTCAGCTTGTATTGTAGCGGTATTCCAAAAAAATTGGTAGCCAGATGTGTCATGTGTACCACAGCAGGCTTCTTCAGATTTGCGGGTGGGAAGAGTGAGAAACAAATCTATTTAGTTCAATCTCCAAATCCTGCTCTATTTTCCTCTGTATCAGTAAATCTGCCTTCAGTGTTTGACTATCTTATTAAATGTGAGCAGTTTTGTTTGAGAAGGTACTGCAGTGGATTTGGGCTTGACTAAACAAAGACACATGCACTGCTCAGCTGATTATCTGATGGTTAGCCATGGCCTCTTTATACAGATAATGTAAAAAAGCATATTAGAGTTCCCAGGATGTACCTTTGTGTTGAACAAAGCTGAATCTTGTAGAATTGTAAAATGCTATACAAACTAGCTTACAAGTTGCATTTTACTCTGCATACCTTTCAATATTTTTATGATTTCTTCACTTCTTTACGTTCAAGCACTGATCAGACTGCAAAGAGGATAGATACAGAGAAAGGAATACTTAAATTCTGTGAATAAGGTATGATGCTTACATGCATCCTTTTATTGGTATCCCATACCTTTGATAACTTTTCTGAAATGCAGCTATGATTTGACTGCAGAATATGATACTCAGCCAGACAGAAAGAGACCTAATACCCATTTATCTGATGCCTGCACACTAATCAGTTGGAGGTTCGAAGGTGCTGGACCAGCCTAGCTTAGCATCTAGTGAACGAGTCTTGGAGCAGTTGAGTGAGCATGCCAAAAAGGGTATAAAATGCCATAATCTGAAGTTTTGGGTGCTGTCCTTGTTGGAGTATGCTTTAAATATACAGGAATAAGAGTCCACGTTTCCTGCTCCTTGTAATATAACCACTAGGTTATTATATGAAAAGCAGGCAGTGATCCCAGCAGGGTGTAGGTCCTGCATTCTTAACTGGCTGTGTGGAAAAGGAGGGATTGGCGCACATCAGGCTGACCGAGTTAGCTGGGGGCTGATGAGCTGGGTCTCAGCCAGCAGTGAAGACCCTCCCCGGCCCCACAGTGCTCTGGCCGGTGGAGTTTAGGGCATATACAGCAGAGGGATAGAGATTGTCCTGGTCCAGGAAAGAAGCAGCTTACACACACTGAGGGTTAAGCTTCAGCTTGCTTTTTGGATCTTGCTCTCGTCTTCACAAGTGTAGCATTGCACATCATTTCAGTTCTTGATCCTGACTGTATGCACTGCAAGTTTTCTGTTTAGGTAAATTTTGGTCAGTTTGATTCCCTGTACCTCTGTGATGGGGGCTGGTGGCACATCTTTTCTCTTGCTGTTTACCTGTGCCATCTCTTTAAATTACTGTAGTGTCTTTTGGTGTGTTTGTACAGTGTGTCATAACATGAGTCCCTGCTCCCTTCACTGCATTATCCACTGCACAGTGTTACTGTATCATAGTGCAAGTAAGTAGTCTTAAGATGTGACTGACAAAAAGCTCTCTGACACTAAACCTGTTTATCTCCTCAGGTATATAGAAAGTTACTGATATTCCTCCTAGCTGCATGCAGAGGCTGATCTTGGGCTATTACTTAGTGCCATTAATTTGTTAAAAACATTCATAACTACTTGTCTTATCTTTACCATCAGAATGAACATGGATGTTCAGCATTTCCACTCTGGTTTCCCTGTTGTATATTGATTGCCTGTCAGCTGACAATGTTGCTTCATGTAAACAGAGTCCAAACTGCCAGGGACCTGAGGGCACAAGTGGCCCCTAATGGCCCTGCCTGTTCTCCCCTGGGCCTCTCCCATCCTTATCCAGGAGCCACATTTCAGTCCGGCCTAGGGCTGTCAGCCTCTGCCCTAGCTAAGCCTGCCCTGGTATGATGTTGGACTCCAGCCCTGCCCTGCTGGGCTGGACCTGTGCGTTGATGTCTCAGCTTGACATTGGACCTTCATCCCTGTGAACTTGTCTAATGATCTGGACACTTGGCTGAACATGGCTGCCAGCTCCAGGCCTGCCCTGTGCACCTTGCTCACTGGTCATGGGATGGGGCCCTGAATAGTGAAGATTCTGCCCTGCCAGTCATGTTGTTGCATTCAACTCCCCATCCCTTTAGGAGCAGCCAGCCTTCAGTGCTCCCTGACAAAGAGCCTAGTATTCAAAAGTTGGGAATTGTAGCTGCAATGGAAAAGGAGACAAAATGCAAAACTGAGTGGAGTTGAATGCAAATATTAATTTTGCTACCTTGAGCTACTGACACATACCTAGCTTTCAGCTATGGCTACCCACAGTCTTGTGAAATCCTTTAAACCCCTAATTTGACAGTTTTTCTTTCTCTTTTTGGTACAATCTGAAGGTAACTGCTTTACCTATTTCATTAACACAGAGCAAAGCACAGGCCCTCTGGCATTGCTGGCATCCTGTGCTGATTTCCTCTTCCTCTTCCTTTTTTTTTTTTATTTTTTTATTTTTTTCTTTTGCCATATCCCACACTCAATAACCAGAGCAGAATCAGTCATCTCCATGTTATGTGTTAAGTGTCTCAAGTGGAAGTGTGATAAAACTCTTTCAATCAAAATGCTCCCTGTGACATTCCTGGGACAAAGCTACAAAGCTCCAGCACCCACCTAAGAGGTGTTTTGTTGTTGTAGATGGAGGAAGGGCAGTGTAACTCTTTATGTTCTAAAAAATCCTCTGCAATCCTTAGGGATCTGATAGAGTACCATCTACTTTTTAAAATGCTATTTTTTATTTCCTTTAAAAAGGGTAGTATTGGCTAATGTACTCAGAATGGGATAAGATTGACAACTTGATTTGGGCAAAAGCACTGTATACAATCCAAAATGACAAGTTGTTAATATAATGGACAGCAAAGGGATGGTGTACCTGATTTGGAGATAAGACCATTATGTGTCTTGATGTTTAAACTTGGCAGCCCAGCTGTGAAACGTACTTGAAAGCCCCATTGTCTACTGGGTTTCTAAGGAGCTTTGAAAATGAGAGTAACTTAAGCATGAGAGTAACTTAAGGAAAGGTGTTAATTTAAGCTGGAATTCCTGACTAGTAATGCAAGTAGACAGACCCTCAGGTACCACCATCAACTCTAATGCTTCCATTAGTTCTCTCTTGCACTTCTGTTTTCCTTTTGTTCTTGTCCCCAGTGGAACATTGCAGTACTATTTAGAGTGCCCGGCAGTGCCACTTTCCTGACTGGGAACTTGGAGGAGGTGGCTGAAGTGCTCTCAGTTATGACCTTGATACTATATAATTACTGAAGGTGATAGCTGATTCTTGGTTTTCTATTTCATGTTGGTTGCTAGCATTACTATCTCCTTTTAACCCTTTCACTGCATTTTTTTTCTTAATCTAAGTATGCGTTGATTTACAGGCAGTGGTTCTGGAGGGTACGCACAGCACACAGTTTTATGTTACAAATACTAAGTGTGGATGACCAAAATTGAACATAAGTGAACACCTTCTAAAGGGGTGCCAAGGATGTGGAGAAACTCAGAAAACTAGTCCTTCCAAGAGGGTGTTTAAATATGAGATTTAGACATAAATCTGGGAAAATGTTTGTTTCTGCAATGTCCTAAAAGTAGCTTTGGGATCTGCTTTGATCTTGAAGCTACTTTTAGGATACAGAACAAGCAAACAGCTGTGGGATCAAAGCATATCCCAAGTAAGAAGACTCTCCCTTTCCCTTCGTATTTGTGATTAATTTGAATGCTTTTTAATGCTTAGACTGTGATGCCTGTTAGCAGTGCGACTATCAGCAGCATTGTACTCATACCTCTGAAATAGAATAGTTTGGTTTCATGAGTGATATCAGCCTGAGCTTTTGGTGAAACATTTCAACACAGCCCAAAGCAAACCATGCCTTGTAAACAATTGATGCAACAGCTAAATAGCTTATTTTAATGTCAGGATGTTTGTATTCAGTCCGATCCCTTCTATCAGGAGTTATAGTAGGTTTGCCACGATAGAATGAGGTAAAAAAGGAATTTTCAAAGGATCCCTCAAACACTGGTCACTGTGTGGAACAGCTTCTTTCCATGAGCAGGTACATTCATGACATTGCTCTTGCAGTTATATTTCAGGTTAGGTGGAGTGAATTTTGGTCTTCATGTGCAAGTGACATTTACTGTCTCTCCTACAGCAGAAGTCCTTCAAATAACAAAAGCACATTTAGACTGGCTTTGATCTCCTAAATTTAAAATCAAGCTTTTAAATTTATTTTTTTCTTTCTTCTGTCTCTAAAATTATAAGTGGGCTTCTGGCCTTATTTTTTTTCTGTTGGTGATTATTTTAGAAATGATTTTAGGATAAAACATGTAAGATTGCGACTGTCTGCCTCCCTTTCAAACTACTAAATATTTATAGGTGTCTGTCACTGGAATGTGGGCCTTGTTAAGTCTCTCCATTTATTTTAATGAACTTTGGGTACTGCAGGCTAGAGTTAATTTAGCAAGTAAGCAAGTGGACAAATATGGGAAGAGATTGTGTGCTGCTCATCTTTTCCAATTACATCAGCTGATCTTATATCAGCTATTCTCTTTCCTTTCTTGTATTTTTAAAACATCATTGACAGAACATCAGAGATACCCCAAAGTAACAATCTCAGGATATCTTTGACAGTTTAGCAGGAGCCCTGTGGGATTCAGTAGGAGGTTTGCTTTACAAGTGATGGCACAAGTGATGGAGCTTAGCTCCTTTCAGGAGGAGCCTTTTATTGCTTAGCTGTCTTTAGAATTATGCTGGGTGTTCACTCTGTCCTCTAAGCAATATCTGGGTGTTGAGGTGGAAGGGAGGAGGAGGCACCCACTCCCACCTGCACAAACTATTCCTGCAAGCCTCAGACTACTGCAACCAGATGGTTAAAGGTGCCTAACGGGGTAACTGGGGGTGGTGGGCTGGAGTGCTGGCTCCAGAATCATGTGTTGAACTGCGTAGCCCACTCATGGAATAACCAGTCTGGATGAAATTGCTGTGCTGGAGTCCCTGCCATGCAGCATGTTCAAGACCAAGCTGTGGTATTCCACTTTCAAAATGCAAATACATACGGTTAGGGTGAAGTAGTTCTAGGTCTCCTTTGGCACTAGCTGAGGGATAATTTTCATGGCTGACTCTCTGGAGCTGGCAGTTAGTTATATAGGACATGAATGCACTTTCCTTCCAGGCTTCCCTGCCTCCAACACAAATCCTCCTGCAGACTGCATAACAAGTCGTTTACAGGGCTGCAGCTCTGTGGTCTTTTCTTTCTGCTCCTGACAAAGAGAGGTGAGCCCTTCTCACAGACCGGATGGTTCCCGTGTGACTCAAGACAGTACCGGGACGGGCTGGGGCATGCTGGGCTTTGCTGATGTAACAGGCTCCCTGCAATTTTCATTCAGATCTGGTTGGCTGAGAGCTGGCAGAAAGCCTCAGATACGCCTCCAACGCAGATGAGGTCATCTCTGCTTTTTTTTTTTTTTTTTTTTTTTTTTTGAGCTGCTCCAGAAAGTCTGCGGTGTCTGAACATTTAAGGTCAGCATGCCAATTTGCACACTACCTCGTATCTCTGAATGCAGGAGCCCATTTCTCCCTTTACTACACCCCTTCCCAGCGCTATCACAGACCCCTCTCTCCCTTTAAAGGGAGAGGAGGAGCAAAAGGAAGATGAAATTACCGCAGTGGATTTTATAATTGACTCTTGCATTCTGGTCAGAGGAAAGCATTTGCTGGAAAGATGTTGCAGAGCTGCACTGGTCTAACACGAGTGTAAAGTAGCTCCAGGACAGAAGAAACTCCAGACCTTGCCGCTAACAGAAGTGAAACTACTCGCCGTGCCCAGTCGCTTCATCCCTTCCCCGCCCTCCTACCGTGTGCCCTGCAGAGATGCGTCCAGCCAGCAGAGGAAGGGGTAGGTCTCCCCGGCCGTCAGTCAACAGGGGCTGCCTGGCCCGGGACGAGCTGATCCCGAAATAAGGACTCGCTCCGGCGGACAGCAGAGCACTGGGAAGCGCCCGGACCCGCACCGTGCCTAGAAGCATCGCCCACTCGGCATCTTCCTCCCTCTGGAGCCGCTGATCCCTTGCTACCTCCCTCAAAGAACTGCCTGCTAACTTCGGCGCCGACGCCAGGTCTGCCCGCCCGGCTGTGGGCAGGATGGCGGCTACACCATCCCTACTCTGCCCCGGGGGCAGCCTGCCCCTTCTTCTTCGTCCTACCGCCGAACCCCGTACTGGGGCCACTGTGGCACAGTCGCTTCGCCACGTCCTGCCGGGGGTGGAGAGCCGTCTCCGGAGCGTCTGAGCCCGGGCCGAGCCCAGGCACCGCGGACAGCTCCCGGCGGGCCGAGCCCCAGGACCGCGGACAGCTCCCAGCGGACTAGTGCGCCCGGTTCCGCGCCTCGGAGCCGCTGTTCATTGCGTTCTACAGCCCTGTTGCAGCAGCGCGCCGCTCTGCCGAGGACACCAAGAAAGCCCTCCCTCCCCCCAGTCAAAGTGCTACCCACGGCGGTATCCCCGGGCTCGGAGTCTGTCTTCTGTAGATTGGGATTTATGAGCCTGAGCGGTGCTTGGTTACGGTGGTGCGCAAATCTATGGAATCCAAGGTGTGCTACTGAGTTAGAAAGAAGTCTGGGATCTGTCACGCTGTGGAAGGGTGAAAGAAACCCTGTACAACCAGCAAAACAAGCCCAAGCCTTCCTACCTCCCTACAACCAACTTTACCCTCCACCTCCTGACCGTGAGCATTTCTCCTCCCTTCGTTCTCCTTCCTTTGGAGGCTATAGGATGAGGCATTTCTCTCTGTCTGTCTCAGGGTAAAAGGATACCCTAGGGGCAGCAACACACATCTGGCAGGCATTGAATGGTTTAAATCCAGCCTCCACAGGAATCAACAATGGCCAATGAACCGGTGATTCTGAATGTGTATGATATGGTGAGTATGAAACAGTTTTGATTATGGGGAGCAGTGGGGCTGGGTGGGAGCTTACACTTGGAGGCAGACAGTGTATGAAGAGGACCCCAGCACAGTTCCTCAGAGAGGATGATATCCCCCCTCCTCCAGCAATCTTTTCATCTAGGCATGTCATGTTCTGGCTGTCAGAAATGATGCTGACCATGGCATTTTTCTTTGAAACGTTTAGCATATTGTTCCAGACTACAGGTAAAACTGTACTGGATTTTCTGCAGAATTTTTCAGGAGTGGCAGTGGGTGAGGGGAGGACTTTTTAATTTTCAGTGTCCCAGTTAAGGAAGGACATATAATCACCTCTCTCTCTTTGCAGGAGTGAATTCTCATTTAATTTTGAGAGATCATGCACTACCAGGCTGTGGAAAGAGGGTCGGGATGTCATCCAGGGATGAGAAACATCTGTAAAATTTTATTAAGGATGTTGTTTCCAGGCTAATAATAATCTGGATCAATCCCTTATGCATGAGATCATAGTTAATCATAGTCTCTGAAGGTTAATTGCAACAGCAGGAGTTTAAAAAAAAAAAAAAAAAAAAAGGAGTCAGAGCTGGTGAAGTTCCAGCATGGGGAGGAGCATAGGGACATCCTCCTTGGAAATGTTTTTTGGAAGTTCATAGTGTAGCAAGTTGATTCTCTTGCTCTCTTCTTGCATAGAGGATTGTTATTGGAAACTACCTGTGCTAAAAAAATCAGAAGATCTGAATCCTTTCCTTGGCACAAAGACCTAAAGAGAAGATGGCTTGGCTCAACTGTTTTGCTCTCTGGCTTAGCGCTGACTTAGGATAAGCATGTTCAGATGAGGAACATTTTGATAGTGATTTACTTCCTCTCCTGTATTTGTTAATGAGCTGAAAAATAATGAACACTTTTCCAGAAAGTAGCCACCAAAGAGCAAAGAGTAGGCTCTGGTAAATGCCAAACCTTATTACAAAAATTAAGTGATCTTTTGTTGGCTGGAAAAGCTGGGTTATTTCTTCATGGATAAGAGGGTGTGGTGAGGACTATTCAGATAGGACTGTGTCTGTATTGAAAGACAGTCTGAAAAGCACAACTGGAATAGCTTGAAGCTGCCTCTTCCAGAGCTACTATAGGCAAAATTGAGCAAGTTGGTGTAAAGTCTTTCCTTAAGACTATGGTTTTGAATGCTTAGTGGTCTGTGATTCTATTCTACAGATGCTTGGCAGCTTGAACAGTGAACTTCCCCAAGCTGTTCTTCAAGCAAGGGCTGGTAACCCAAGCATCTGGTGACACGTTCTTGGTAACCAGAGGCCAATATTGTAAATGTCAAAGAGTTCCTACCTAATAATTTGAAGTAGGTAAAGAGGTTGTGTTGCTCTTTTGTTGTATGTGCTATCTTCCTTACGCTTTTTTACTTTGTTCTGATGCAGGCTGTGGTCTAAACTTTCTCAGCTGCTACTGAGCTGTCCCAGAGCAGCAAATATTTTTCTACTGAGCTGAAAAAATATGAATACTGGACAGACTTTGTCTTTGCATTTTTTTTTTTTTAATGACACTGACACTTAACATGAAGCCCATAGCAAGTTTTTTCTTCCCCGGCTTCCTATTTATGGTCACTCTGTTCTGAGATGGAAACCCAGACACAGTGAACTGAATTGAGATCATCAATTTAATGCAGAATGAGTTTTACTTCCTAGCAGGCCACAGAAACCTTCATGTGTCAGTACTAACTCCATAGGGTTAAGCACAAGTTAATGCTCTGTACATAGGAAACATTCTATTTTCATGTAGCATCTGTTTGACTACCACTGAGTCACCTCCAGTTCAAATTCTACATCATGATTATTGAGGCTACATGCTTTTCCATTGCTGCTATGATTTTAACACCATGGAGTTTGGAATGTAGCCATACAAAATCTGCACTTTGTTATATTGTGGTGGGGAATTGCGGGGGAACTGGGAAATGAGCACATTTGTTTGAATGGCTGTTGGAAAACTAGTCTTGAAGAAAAAAAGACAGCTGGGGATAACAATTAACTGGATGCAAAGCTCTGCTTTTCTGACAAGCATCGTGACCCCTGTATGGCATCTGGAAGCACTTACACTGCAGGAAAGCGTACCCTTAGGGCAGAAGTTCAATTATGGGCTTTGTGCAGCTATGAAATACCCACTCTGTGTAGTCTCATGTATTCAAAGATTATAGCCATTTATCCTTTTACCCATTGGGTAGTACTAGGCTTGACAAAGAGGGGGGAAAAAAACCCCTTGTACTTAATGAGGTGCTTTGCACAAATTACTGAAGCAGGTAAACCTATTTATTAGGCTTATTTTCTTCAGCATCAAAGAACTGAGTGAAAAATCACTGAGCATTCCAAGCATTCAGAATATCTATACCAAAAGCAATTTCTTAATCCCCCAGCGTGCAGGGTGATTATATCTTATGTCTTGCTAAAGAACTTCTACATACCTGTACATGCTTGCATAAAGAGAGGAAGGGAGAACTTCGCAAGAATATGCAGGATACTAAAGTCTAATTCAAGCTTAAGTGTGAATGCAGAATAACACAGATCAGGAAATCACCCAGAAATAACTGGGTCTGTAAGATCTATGACAGAGTTTGCTCTGGTCAGTCAGTTACTGTTTTACCTTTGGAAGGATATATCAATTTCCTCTTCATTACTTGCAGCTACCTTTCCTCCAACTTCCCTCAATAAGCTATTTATTGTAGATCATCTTACTTGGATCACAGGACTGATTTTCTTCAAGAAGATTCTCATTTTGTTTCCTTATTGCTTTTTCTTTGTTTGTCTTACTTTGGAATAGTTGACTAAATCATTATAACATTAATAATGTCACGTCTTTAAATCAGAGACAGGAGTGACTGAAGATATTTCCTGGGTTTAAATCTTCAGAAAACTAGCTAAACACATTCAACTAAAATTAGTCCATTTGGCAGAGGCTCAAGCTGGGGCTCTTGTGATGTTTTCCACTTATTGCACAACACATTAATGCTACCAAATTTAAAGAAAATATATTTATATCACTGCTGTCCCTCTTTTATTGTAGGTATAGTTGTCCTGAATTTCCAGTGTCTTTGCAGCTGATAACACACAAAGCTTTCACTTTGATCTGCTGTAATTTTTGCTTACACTTTATGCTGGTGAAAATGAGACCCTAAGCTATTTTGCAGAGAAGAATGAGAGCCCTGGTCAATGGGCAGTGTTGATGCAGCATCTGTTTGGATGAGAAGGATGAGTCTTTTTCTCTTCCTTGTCCCCCCTTTATCCTATTGACGTTGCTTATCATTCTCAGGCAAATGGCATTCAGGTTATAGTAGGCACAGTATCTCTGAGATTTCTTCCTGTGATTTCTAACTTTAGACTAGAGACAGCCAAAAATGTAATTATTTATAATGGCCTTCCAGTTCTTTATATCCTATATATCCTATATGTTATTTGCTATCTGAAGGGCTGATGGCCATTAGCAAAGGGCGGCCCTGCAGAAGACTAAGTGGGGTCTCTCTTGCTTCACTGATCAGTGGGTGACAGTGTTGTCATTTTGATTTCTCCATCACACTACTGAATGGACCAACTAAGTGGCCCTGACAGAAAAGCCTCAGGATACCATTGGCCTTCTTGGCCAAGAGTGCCCAATTTTGACTCATGGTCAGCTTGTTATCCATCAGGACACTTAGGTACTTCTCTGCAGAGCTCCTTTCCGGCAGGTCAGCCCCTAACTTGTACTGATGCATGCAGTTATTCCTTCCCAGGTGTAGAACTTGCTCTTGTTGAACCTCATAAGGTTCCCCTCCACCCAGCTCTCCAGCCTGTCTGGTGTGTCAGCCAAACTTCCCAACTTTGTAGTGTCTGCAAACTTGCTGAGAGCGCAGTCTATCTTTTCATCCAGGTCACTGTTGAAGATGTTAAATAAGACTGGACCCAGTGTTCCCCCTTGGGAACACTGCCCCTTGGAGAGCACTGCTAGCTACAGGCCTCCAGCTAGACTGGCTACTGATCACAACCCTCTGAGCTCTGCCAGTCAGCCAGTTCTCGGTCCACTCACTGTCCTCTCATTTGTTCCACACTTCCTAAGTTTATCTATGAGGATGTTGTGGGAGACAGTGTCAAAAGCTTTGCTGAAGTCAAGGAATCCTCCTTGACCAAGGGAAAATTACATTCAGTCTCCTGTGACTATAGGGTGGGCTCTTAGTATTAGCCAAATGGGCTGATATCTTACCTGTAGAGTGAGGGCTGAGGAAACATTGTGGAGGTACCAAAGTAGCTCTCTCACTCTGTGCGAATATAGGTGAACAAGCTGTGGTGCTAGATGGTCACAGCACAGTTGCTTGGGCACAAGCCCTAGCCTATATTTTTTTACCCTCTGTCCTATTGCCAGGAAGCGTGTGTGTGTATGTGTGGCAAGGCAGAGGCTTTGCAAATGGGTGCCCTCACTACAGAGAGAATCATGGGGGCAAAAGGTCAGGGCTGACCTGGATTGTCCATTATCTGTTAGTGATATTGCAATGTTTCATCAGGGCTGAGTAGGTTGTAATAGTCTAACGTTCTCCGTGGAAGAAGTGAAGTAGTTCTAGCTGTACCACCAGGGAACATGGACCATGCTCTGTATAGCCAGTCAGCTTCTGATCACCCAGCAGAAGCTGATCAGAAACAGATCACAGCCTGTGAGTGGCTCAGGTGGGGAGAAAAGCTTTGAAGAGAATGCTTATTTCTGACTTTATCAATGCCTTTCAGATTGCCTAGGGAGCAAGGCTTGGCAGGATGATGCTCTATCAGGAAGAGGAAGGTGTATGAAGCAGTCTGGCTCTTTTCTCAGTTCCAGGAGGGAGGTAGGGAGGATTCTCAGACAAGCAGCTTGTGGTGGGGAAGCCTGCATGTGGTGTTGTTCTACAGCAGACACTGAAATAGCGTGAGAGTTGGATTTTGTATAATTTATGTGCTCTGAAAAGAGAGGACAGGCCCCTGTGAGGAAAGGCTTGAAGCTTGAGGGTCTGTATGGCCACTCTACAAATGCAGAATGCTTTAAGCTAATTTATCTCGTACAGAACAGTATGAGAGAGCAGGAGATGGGAGCTCCTTTGCTGCTTGTTCTTTGCAGCTGAAAAGCATTTGTCTTTAACATATATTTCTTGCATCTGATTTGGAGGTAGTGGCCTGTGTATATGATTAAAAACCAACACAATCTTGCTGTCCTGGCATTGCTTTTTGTTTTTCTGTGCAAGTGTGTGGGACTCTGGCCACTACAATTACATGCTTCAGGATGAAAGGAATTAGAGGCTCCTTGTATTTCTAGCTTCAGTACATAAGGAGTCTTTGAATCTATTTTAGAAGCAGCAGCATGATGGCAAGCAGAACACTTCATTCTCTGGTGTGAATGTTTTAAGCACTGACTAGATCACAGAATGTTTTATTATCTCTCTGTTGGGAGGAAAGAGTAAGTCTAGTTTCTCAGATAAATGTCAACATGTTTGTGATTGCTGTAAGTAGAGGTCTTAGATGCTTTCAGCTCACTTAGTCAGAAGAGAGAGAAATCCTCTTGTAGGTGGTGGCCCTGCTTCTTGCACTACTCACTAGTTGTTTGTGAGCGGCTGTGTAGAGAAATACAGCCTCACCTGACCATTTCTAAGAAAACAAATAGAAAAGGTATTTTTTTTTTCATCAAATAGCTTGATAGCTGTAGCGTTTCTTGATATGATGAGCTAAAGAGAAGCTCTAAGTTAATACAGCAACTTGTGGTCTTGAAAGATGAAGTGATACAGAGTCAGTGGGATCTCTTCTTTCTCTTTCCTCATTCATATATTGGCCAAACAGTTCATTTGTCAAACAGAGAACAGAATGCTAGATATTGCCTTTGGGAGATTTTAATTAAATTCTGGCAACTCCTAATATATTAAAAAAAAAAAAAAAAAAAAAAAAAAGTTGTTCTGAAACAAAACCGCCGCTTCTTAAAACACACTAAATGAAATGTTTTGACTCTTCTAAAAAATGTTTGCTAATCATCTCTGGCCAATACTTTGCCAAATCTGAATCACTTCCCTTCTCAGAAACCCATTGTTCACTGAAGTTTGCCGTATTCTTGGAAAAGCTTGGTAGGGGTATAATATCCTTATTTATTCTGTGACCACTTTCAAAGCTCATAGGAATTCTCTCTTCCACGAACAAACTCTGGCTTAGAAAGCTCTGTGGTGTCTTATCTTCTTTGCAGGCTCGTTATGGAGTAAGTTTAAAGGTAAATCTTTAAATTTCTAAATGGCAAAGGAAACATTATGGTCTTGAGATTTTACTTTATTGCTGACTTCATTTATACAGAGCTTTGATCTTCTGTATTCAAATCATATCACATGCATCATACTGTGTAACAAGACAGAGTGGTGAGATAACAGTTGCCTGGTGTCTAGTAGTAGGTTTTCCCACAGTGCTGTAATACACCCTACATAAGTGCTAAACTGTTTCTGTTTCTTTGAGTAATTGAACTTGCCACTAGTCACAGGCAGCAGTGGGAGGGGAGGACCAGGTGGATCTCAGATGCTTGTTTTCCTGCTCTGCTGGGGGCTTTCATTGGCCCTCTGTGCTAGCTCTTTTATGGGACTGGGTTTAGACTGTTGAACTGTGCTTTGCTGCATAACAGGTCTTGGGTTCAGGTAAATTATCCTGTGCAAAATTTGTAATGGCAATGATCATTCTAAGATATGTGTTTTTATGGGCCCAGCAAAATCTCTGGGAAGACTCTTGGTTAGAAAGCAGAGACTGGACAGACCATTGTGACTGAGGGAAGGCAGGTGGTAAAGAAAGTTGCTCTAATGGGATGTCAGCAGAATCCTTAGTGTAAGGTAGGAGAGTCTACTTCGCATCTCTTGGATGCAACATTTCCTTGTGCAAGTGTCTGGCTTTAGAAGTACATAAATTGGGTGTCATGGCAAATCTGCTGGCAGTACATTCAAATCTTCAAATAAGTCAAAGCTTTAGCTGAGCAGCCTACCTGTGCGTACAGGTGGGGGAAAACTAGGCTTTGTTCTGCTTTTCTCCCAGACTGCAACAATTTGATTAGAGTGATGACAGGCTGACCACAGACAGGCCAGGCACAGACTGGGATTTCTGCCTTGCTCTGCCTGAGCATGGGAAAAGGAGAAGGCAGGCAGTTTGGTGGTGCAGATCACCGATGTAGTCAGTGCTTGATTCAAGCATGTGAGAAAAATGATGACATGGAACTAGACATCCCTTCTCTCTTGATTCTTTGGAGAGAGGAATTTAATTGGCAGATGAAAAGATGCAGCAGCTTACACACTGATCTGCAGCTGAGTTCAGCAGTTCAAGAAGAAGGACTCAGAATGCAATATCTGATCTAAAGAAATTGGAAAGCTGCAGAGTAAGTGGCATGGCCTGGGTTAATAAGTCCAGTGATGAAGTATGCCCATTTATGCATAATAAACAGGGTTTTGTTGTCTTAGCAACAGCCCAAAGATGCTATCCATCAGGGAACAGCCTGTTTTGATGTTGTCAGGGTGACAGGCGGTCTACCTGTTCATGTTATTGCTGAGTTTCACCAGCACTGCAGTCCTTAAGCTGACTCCAGTTACAGCATTCTCCCCATCAGCAGCTCACTGAACCTGTTGCCCCATGAACTGACTTGAATTGATTCAATGAGGATAATGTGAGAATTCTCACTTCTGTTAGTCCTATATGCACTAGGGAAAACTGCTGTACAACACTCTCTCCTTTACTTCAGCATCGGCAAATATAGGAAGCCTTGATGAGAACGGAGTGCTTAGGAAAGGCTAACACAGTATGAAAAATGCATGAGTGCTTCTTCTGGAGCAAAACCTCACAGGTCCTCTTGTAAGTCTGGCTCCCGCGACAGTGCTCTTAATGCAGTTCTTGCAGGTGCCAATCTGACTTAGTATCTCTGAAGTAATTTCAGGTTCCTGAAGAGGAAGGATTTGGCTTGCTTATGGGCAGGATTTCAGGTGTAAGGTCAGTTCTAACTTGGAGATATAAAGAATTTTTTTTTGCTGCTGCGATTTGTCCTTTAACCTCATCAGTGGGCAAAGTCTCAATCTGCTAACCTGTCTCTGAGCATGGTTCTGGGCAACTCTGAGAGAAATGATTGCTTGCTCTTGTGAAATTGTGTGAAAGCTGGTGACTAGTGAATGTTCTCTGGTGCTTTTTGTGTTTTCACCAAACATTAACGCAGGCTCCTATTAGAACACAACACTTCTGGCAGCAAGGTTTAGCCTCTGGCTTGTAACACTGTCAAGGTTGTTAATGTCCCTCAGATATATTTTTATTGTTTTTAAATAGATCGTAGTATTGTTAAAAGTTAATGGGTTGACAGTACTGGAGACTGTCACTCTTAACCAAAAGGACCTGCTCTGTCTGTAGCAAAGCAGGCCCTTCTGCTTCGTATGCTTCCTCTATGGTTTATAAGTTTGAGGCACTCTGGTGCCAGGGCTCAGCTGGCCATCTAGCTTCCCATTGAGACAGCCCCTGGGGATCAATTATACATGCAGAGGGGGCTTCTGCTGCAAAGAGCTGAGCACCAGTGACATAAACAGAGCCACTAAGTTGGAACAGCTGTTGGATCTGTTTCTAAGGGTGGTTGGTGGTGGTGGGCAGCTGGATATATACTTGTGCATTAGTGAGATGGACTGAATTTATATGGGTGTCCTAAGACTCCAAGCCACTTTATTGACTTGGGTTGTGCTTATTTGATTCTTTATTTTGGTTTCTCTTGCTCCTGTTGTTATGCCAAGATGATGTAGCTGAAGCTGGGGAGGGGAGGCAGAAATCAATCAGTGTGTTAGATCTATATTTCTGCTGGGAACTAAGAGAAGCAAAATTCACAAGTCTCTTGACTGCTTTCACAAGCTGACTCAAATTCTTTGGAGGGATGGAGGGAGGGAATTTGATGTTGTTCTGTGTAAACAGTGGATATTCTTGAGAGTGAAAGGTCTAGAGGAATGAAAATGTCCCATTACTTCAGTGCTTTACCTAACAATCAGTGAGATTTCTCTTCTCAGGGCAAAATATGAGGCTACGTCCTAAGAGTGGAAAATTTGTCTTAATAAGTAAATCATTTTTTCAGCATTTAATATTAAGATGTATGGAAAAACAGTGATAAGGGGAAGAGAAATGCGTTTGTCTGCAATTGATTTTTGTTAGGCAGGGATGCTTATTTACATAACGGATTTCCAGATGCTAGAAATGCTGAAAGCATTTCAGCCTGTTTAGTAAGTGCCTTCATCGTGTGGGTCAACACATAGGTCAGCTGCTGTGTGGATACTGATGGGTTCACATCTCTGGGAGATGGAGGATCTGGCACCTTGAAAGCTCTGTTGACAACGTGCTTTGCTTAAACATCAGCCCTGGATCTGTTACTGCGCTTCATGTCTAATCTTACTTAAATCAACAGGGAACTCCTCAGTATCTTCTACTAGTGATTTATGCTGTATGTTAATGTAAGAAAAGGTTCCTAGGTACTGATTTCTGCCCAGCAGTTAGAGTGCATGAAGACCCCAATGCTGAGTATAGGTGGCATTTCTATAGGTTAGGCTTTCCCTAGGTGCATGATGCAGGAAACCTTGAGTGTATCTAGAAATCTGTTCTTGGCCTATCTGTGTGTCTTACACTTTTTGAGACTACTCGGAGCAGATGACCTTATATTTGCCCTATGTTTGTCATCTTCTTCCAGCTCTGGATTTGCCTGATGAAAGTCGGATACAGCAGAAAGAGAAGATCAGGAGGTTAAGCATGGGGCTAGTCTGAGGTGTCATTCTCTCTATCATTAACATGTACTCTTGGGTGGTTTGTAGGACAAACCTCAGCACACTTCTAGTTGGATGAAATCTGGGCTGTAGGTATTTCCAGATGGGGCTGAGATACTTTCCTAGCAAAGCACTTACATGGAAAATGAAGGGCTCTATTTACCTGCCTAAGTGCGTGCACCAGGTGTCAATTTAGGATATCAACTTGATGTCTGGTTTCCCCTCAATGAAGGTCCAGGTCTCTTCTCTCATGGGTCCTGTTCCATAACTATCAACCTTGTAGACATGGGTCCTGTTCCATAACTATCAACCTTGTAGACAGCTAATGAGAGGGACCATTCTGGAGCATTGCAGATGGCATGATGTGTTGAGAGGTTCTGACACAATTGTTAGATGTGTGCTGGGGGAGGATCAGTGGTATTTCTGCGTTTGACTACTAACATCTAGCGTGCTGATTCATCTAGAGTGACAGAGTCCTGGTTAAAATCCCTGAGGGAGTCAAACAAGCGGTCCCTTCATGCTGGTCTGCCACAGAAGCAGACAGCAGGACACTCAGGATCTGGTCATTCTGGGCCTGTTGCGTCAAAACATGTAATATTTGTTTGAAATATTCCTTCGGTGAAGAGTGGATGTTTCCAGTGGGAGCTAGCTGCTCCACAAGGGTGTCTAGGCTGGAACCATGCTGTGGCATTATTCATACTTGTTCTTTGATCCAGTGAATGTGTATTTTATATAAGAAGGGATCTTTCCTTTGCTTTATGTGAAAGGGAACTACTTTACCATAAAACGCTGAGAAGGCTCGCCTCCAGATACACTATGAGAGTATGGCCATGTTGCTTCATTCTAAATCCCCTCTAGCAGGCTGAGGAGGTTAGGAATTTGCACATTCCTAACAAGTGTCCTCCTGAACAAGTGCTTGCACTCATTGTTATTGGGTACAAGCAGAAAGCACTTGCTGCTCCTTGTAAATAGAGGTCAACTGTACTCCTATTTCTTTGTTTCCATTTAGGACTTTTTCAGACAGAAGCCAGTCTTTGTTTGCCCTGATTCCTTAGTTGACTATGCAACCTGAAAGACCAATTACTTATGCAGCCTCTATTGTGATTGTGCCCTAGCATTAAGAATACACAGGCTAATGCATCATCTTAAACTACCCCTGTGATGAGGGCATTATTGAAAGCTGGGAAGGCAATGTCGGATGTTTCAGAATCTGTAGAGGCCAGAGCTAGAAGTGCATGTTCTGAGCTGAAATCTGCCCACTGACTTTGGCTGATCTGTCTTCAGTTCTAGTGCTCATTGTTCTTGATTGCAGTGTCATTTGCTGTGCCTTTGTTCACTCTAATTTTTATGGCTGCTTGTTATCCAAGGCAGCTGGCTATCTTCTCTTTGGCAGATGTTGGAATGTGGAATGGACCAACTCCGCTTCCTGCTGCTGGAGCACTGTGCCTCTTGGGCTTGCTACTGTGTGGATACTAGGGTCAAATGTTTGAGGAATGGTTTGTACCAAACAAAAACAGAATAATTCTGGTGTAAGCCAAGTAGAGACAGATCAAAGAGAGGCAAACAGAATTACTCCATTTCAAGCTCAAACCTTGGGACTAAAAGAGAAGTGCTACAAAATGTTATTTTTTTCTAAAGCCTCAGAAGCATAGGAGAAAGGTGGCTTCTCCAGAGCAAAAGCTTTCTGAGGGATAAACAAACCACGTGAGTCCATGCAAATTTTGCTTCTTTTTTTTCTGTCTGTGGTCAGTTCTGGCTCTTCCCTTGGGTAGAGTGCTGCTGGCAGGAGACACTGCACCTTGGTAGCCAGAGGCCTTGACAGAGCCAGGCAAGCAGGCAGGATGCTCCTTGATGGAAAAGGGAGGACAAAAAGGCATCTGTCCCACACCTTGTTAAGTGGATTAGTCCTTCCGGCCTTGCAGCACTTCTGAGTGATTTTTTTTGTGTCACTTGTGTCCAGGCACAGCTAATGAGAGGGACCATTTCTTCTGGGTATTGAATCAGGAGGCAAGAGAAAAGGAGGACAGGAGGGAGATGCTCGTACTTCACTCCCTCACAGTATTTCTTCTTCAGTCCTATGGTAACCAATCAGAATTTGAACTTTTCAGCATTCTTTACGACTCACCCTATTTCTAAGAGGACAGTAAGGAGCAAGATACAAGCTGCAATAAAACTGACCTCTTCAAAATCCTTCACCACAGTGAAGTTATTCCAGGAAGCTTACACATCCATCTGTGGCCTTACGTGCTGTTTGCTACGTGGCACATTATTGAAATGCTCCAAGGATTCCCTTTGTAGTGTGTAATTACTTTGAGATATGCAGCTCAGCTCCTGTTGCAGCTGTTGTTTTGGATAATCTTGATACAGTTAAAGCTCTTGCTGGATCAAACAAATATGCAAATGGAAATTTTTAAAGTTAATGTAAAGAACAAATTAATATTCTCTAACATATCAGGTGCTTAAAAATCCTGTACTTGGTGCATCTGAACTTGAATTTTACTTCTCCCACCCACAGGACTTTGAAGCATGTTTCCAGCTGTCTGTTACCTCTCCAGAGGTCTCAGAGGTGTCTCATTAAAGCTGATGTTAAAGTCTATTAAACACATGAAGGTAGCTTCTAAGGATGCATCTCATTTAGGAGAGTTGTCACCAGGAATTGGCTGAGATTGTTACTGCTCTGATCCCCCAGTGACTGCAGTAGTGAAACTACCTTGAGAAGTGCAAAATAATGCCTTCTGTGTGCTGGGATACAAAAAGCAAAGTGTCTGGAAAAGGCTACTGACTTCCTAGGGGTATGCCAACCTTGTCACCTTCTCTCCCTACCAGCTCCCCACCCTCCTCCTGCAAAGTGCAGCCTCAGCTCACAGAGCTTGCAGATGGGAGGCATCCGTCCTTGAGCTCTGTGTCTCCAGACAGTTAATTATTAATCATCACAATATCCCTTATGTCAAGCATCTGAACTGTTCATGAAGCATGGAGAACTGTTTTATCAGTCAAGTCAGTAAGGTTTCAGTGCCCTGCTGCTCATTTTTGTGATACTGTTGTTCTCTCAAAGAGCTTAAGTACTTGAGGACAGACAAAAACACCCAGAAGTAATGGTAATCTCATCCGAACCCCACATCTGATGACCTAGTACCCCCCAGAAACATGCTAGCAGGGGCAATACGTGTAGGAACAGGGAAAATGGAACAGAAAGTTAAGCTTGCATCATGGATCCTGCAGTACTGGTGCTATACCACTGGGTGTGTTTGTAAGTGTAATGCTACTGCAGCGTAGGTATGTTGACCTTTATGAGTAAAAGCACATAAATATTTATCTCCCTTGAAAGGCACCTAAATAACATTTAGATCCTGGGGATGCAACTATATACCTGTCTGTGAGATGCTGTTTACTACTGCTCAAGGAACAGTGGGACATGTGAGCCTGCGTGAAACTGACCTGCAGTTTGTGTTCAGGTAGTAGGTTAGGTAGGGGGACTTAACAGAGACAGACCAAAGAGCAGGCACGAAAAAAGAAATTCACTCAGCTTATGTCTACCTGTAGGTTGTTTCTGAATGTTGGGAGTATTCAGATGTGAGAACCTGACCTTCAACTCCTGGCTGGAACAATCCTAGTAGGAACGGAACAGCACCAGCACTTTATTTCTGTTTTACTTTTGCTTACATACACCGACACAGATCTGAAAAGATATCAAAATCCCAACTCCTTTTCATTTATCCATTGGGCAGTTTTTATAAGGAGTAAATTTGTTTCTTTCCTCCGATCTGCAGAGGAAGCGTTTTGAACGCCTGCCCAGGGAGGTTGTGGATGCCCCATCCCTCGAGGTGTTAAAGGCCAGGTTGGATGGGGCCCTGGGCAACCTGATCTAGTAAATGTGGAAGTTTGGTAGCCCTGCCAGGTAGGGGGTTCTAGCAGTGTGGCACAGGATACCTTTACTAAATACCTTGGAGCCTGCAACTGCTGCTAGACACAGTGGTAGTTCTCACTAAACACCAGGCATCTGAGCTCTTTTTGAAAGTGTTCTGGATACTCTGAAGGCTCTCAGTAGCAAGAGCATTTTTCTAATAAGTTGCTTGAGCTGATAAGCAAAAGCAATGCTATGCTTTCCTGCCACCATTTAAAAACCCTACTGTGTGAATTCTTAGGTATGGAATTGAATGAACCATTAAAACAGGATCATGTGTGTGACTTACTGTGCTCTTTTCTTCTGCTGTGGTACAATTAATGCTCAGCTTTTCTAGGGTCTCCAATTCTCTTCCATCGTTCTTTCTATCCCAGGAAGCCCTCATGCAGAGTGAAAGGAGTGATGGTGAATCTCACAGGATGCTTTGGTGTTTTTTTTTTAGTAAATCTACGATGGATTGTCACTGACTAGCATAGCTAGGGTTGAGTTTGCTCATATTTCATTCTCTCCAAAGATATCATGATAGCAGACAAACTCGAATTTGTGTGTAATAATAGAAGGGGAGAGATGTTTTTTTCCTCTCTTCAGTTCAAACATAACATCATGTTCAATGACACCACTATGTTTTTGTGAAAAGTACAAGTGCTTTGAACATGTGGGAATCAAAAGCTCTAAATAGATTGTGTAATGCTGCCAACGAAGCATGTCCTTGGACCCTAGCCGAGAACAGCCAAACCTTCATTTTGACTAAAGCACTGGATTTTGAGAGAGAAATACCAAAACTATAGTGCTCGTTCCCCCTCGGTCATACTCACAGCAGGGTGCTTGAATCTCTTTGCCTTGGTTTGCCTCACCTGTTGGAAGGGAAGGAGTGCTCTTGTTGGGGCTGAAGGAGATGATTGTGGGGCGCAAGCGGAGTTAAACCCAAACTGCTGCTTGGAATCTGAGATGTAATTGTTTGGCTTGGGTTGAAGAAAGGGCAGCCAGCAGCAGGGTTTCTGGGAGGTGGGCTGGGGCCCTGCTGATGGGACCTGCCTGACCCATGCCCAGGTGAGTGGGCTTCCTGGTACAGCCCAGCTCCTGCCGCCTCACTGGCTGCCCCCGGCTTTCATGTGCATGGGGTGATCTCCCCTGTCCTTGTCTCCTGCCTGGGGATGTTCTTTAATTGATCACCCTATGCACCTGCTCCTGGCCTTTGCTTTACTGGCCTTTGATTGCATAGGGCAGATAAAGCATTTAGAGGCAGCTGCTGTTTCTGTCATTAGTGCCCAGGCTTCCTAGGAGAATGCTGCTGGCTTTGTGACAGCTGAAATCTGACTCAGAGGGAGCGTTTTGCTGTAGCATGTACAGAAGGAATGGAAGAGCAAAATAAGGAGGAGGGAAAGATGTCATTCCATTTGCTATTCATTTAATTATGGTAGGAAAACCCAGACAATCTGAAATGATGGTGCGCAAATTGCAGATATGCATGTTGCAACACACTGGTATTGTTGCAGATGTGCAGTGAGTAAGAAAATAATGCAGAGCAGGGGGCCATGTACCCTGTCATGCTAGGATACATTAGTTCCCTGTGAGCAGTTCTGTGCTCTGGGGTTGCTGCCGATACTTTCCAGTTTAAAGCAATTTCGAGTATCTCTGTATTGTGCTGCCGTTGCAGGTGCTGTAACAGGAAGGTGCCCAGGAGATCTGCTTAGTCTTTTCAACCCTGGCATGCGATCCTTTCTGTCTTCTCTACTGTACTTCCCAGTGCTTCCCTGGAGAAGGAAAAAGCTGTTTTCCTCATCCCACAGTTGAGGAGCTAGCATGCAGAGAGAATGGCTTGTCTAATGCCTAGGTGTCTCGTCGCTGTGCTGTCTCTTGGGATTTGATTCAGAGTTATGTTTGTGATACTGTTCTTCCTTTTGTTCAGCCGTGGCTGCTGGAAGTGCTCTGATTTCTTTTTAAGGATTGTGACAGATGTCTCCATGCTAAGCATTTATTGAGGCTTCCCAGTTTACCTATGCTTTCCTTTGATGGATTTCAGATAGTTTCCAGCAGTGGAGGGGATAGTGGGTCAGAAGCACTCTTCCAGAGCTCATTTTTCTTAAAATGAAACCGCAGGCTCTGTATTGCTATCATGATTCCAATTTGAAAGAAAACTCCTAGGATTTCATGTTGTACTGTGACACCAACAGGATCAAAGATGGTTCTTTCCAGACCAATTAACTTACAGAACAGCTCTGGTAATATAATTCAAGAAGCTTTTCTGAAAAGATGTCACTTAATTTACAGGGATAGATGAGCCAGAGCTAGAAGAATTAATGCCTCGCTTGTTTCCCATGACCCTGTATAAGCCTTGGACTGAAATAGAAAGAGATGAGGAGAAACAGTCAGACCTAGTTTTGCCCGATGGCTAGGCAACGGGATTTGCATGTATGTTAATCTACCCAAACTCATCTTCTGCTTTAGAAGCAAAAAAGATTGCTTTGGGCCAGCCTGAAGTCATTATGCTGGCCAGTTTATACAGATTATCTTTTAATTTGATGACTACTAGATTTGAAAGTGGCTTTGTGTTTCATCTGAGACTTGTCAAAATAGAAAGCAACCTAAGATTTGGGAGATTGGGACACAGTTGCATTACACACTGGGGTTACTGGAGAGGGTGTGTTTAAATACTGCATGCACAGCAATGCTCTGTGGATGGCTTGACAGACTGAAGGCTTTTGGAAAGAACTAGTCTAGCAAAGGAGGGGAGAGAGCATCTGTCAGTAAATAGGTGGATAAAGATGCTCTGTGCTGTTTTTAAGAAGCACCAATCATCTTTATAACTTTGACAGGTGGCACTGGGGCAGGGAGGGGAGGAAGAGATTCAGAGAATTGTGTGGGTGGTGGAGAAATTAATCCTAATGAAATGGAAGAGCAAATCCACAGTGGGCAGAAAGCTTTGGATTTCTGCCTTGCTGGATATGGATAAATGCTAGAGAATCCCTTTTGCATGCAAGAGCTAATTGGGCAATTACCACGTAATCTCAAAACGGTTGCTTAAACTGTATCCCAACTATCAAAGAGTGAGACAGACTCTCTTCCAGCAGTTCATAAGGCTTTCCTGAGTCTTTCAGATAGGAGTTTGAAATAGGTCTCCTCTTTATCTTTCTCTCTTTTTTGGGAAATAAAATTTTGCTCCTTTTAGAAATTACCGTTATGAGAACTCACTTTCAAGAGGTTTGCTTTTCTTTCCTTCTTTTTCTTTTTTTTTTCTTCATGTTTTCATTACTCTACAGAGAAGAGAACACACGAACACAAGAATAACCAAACTGGCTCAGGACAAGGGTTCATCTAGTCCAAGACTGTTGTTCTTCCCATTGCTGGAGACAGAGCAGGACAAGCATATATCATTTCTGGTTAACTCAGAGCTTATGACCCATGGCTCTTTCTTCCTTTCAGTTCTCTTGAGCAGATGCAGAAACCTTCCTTTGCTAGGAAGTTGGCAGGTCTGCTCCCTATTGTGAAAAGCCCCCCCAACTATCCTGCCCTGAAATGACTGCCACTGGCTTCTTTTGATGGGTCTTGTAGCTGACAGTGACTTGTCAATTTCTATCTACATTTTTCATGCCACCTGCAGAATTTGTCCTATCCCTTTGTCTCGTGACTAGCTATGTCCTTAGAGACATTTCCTAAAGAAGGTCATAAAAAGTATTTTAGAAATTGCAGTTAACTATGCCAGTGAGATCACTGCTTTCTTGATATTCACTGATTTTTCCAAAGAATATCGCAAAGTGGATTTCACGGGACCTCCCATTACAGAAATTATGTTGACCCTTACTCAAACAATCATTTTCATTGATCTGTTAATTACATCCTTTATTACAGCTTCTGTTAGTTCATCTTGACTAGATGTCCGGTTCACGGATATGTTGTTCACTGGTTCTCAGGTAGTCCTCTATTTAAAGATTGGTATTACAGTTGCTTTCTTCTAGTATTTGATTCCAAAGACGCTTTACGCTAGAGAGGGTGCCTGTGATAGTTACTAACGTCCTTGTTTTACTCTTCTGTCTTTGTTGTTCCTCTGGAACTTTTGCACGTGTATTGTTTTGTCCCTGGAATTCTTCAGAGCTGATTCTGTCTGTTCATAGCATATACTCATCTGTGTCAGCTTTAAACAGAGCCTCTTCTGATTTCCTCACTCTTCCTACTCTTTCTGCAAAAATAAAAGTGGGAGGTTCAGGCATGGAGATCTCACCAGTTTTATTATAGTGGAAACAGGAAAGCTCTGATGCAAAGATTTTATTTAGTTTCTTTGCAATAAGCATGTCAGTTTTAAGTTCCCTGTTTTACAGCTTTGCTATTGCTTGGCCCTACAGACTTTTCTGTTATGTCAAAGGAAGGATAGGTTGAATAGCTAAATGTTACTGGAGAGGCTATCCTTACCTTCTTCAGGTCTGTCTAAAAGCTGTAAGTGACAATGTCTGTATTTGCTGTTGAAAGCCCATGTTATGAGACAATTTGGATGAGTCAGTTTGGATCAGTAAAAGAACTCTGCATATTTAGAAGCTTTCCCACCCCTAATGTATGGGTTCGTGCTGTCTAAATCTTTTATGTGACTGGATTCAAACTAAAATTGAGCGTTACAATGGCGAATGATTCTGTGCTCCAAAGAACTTGTCTGGAGCCCCCTAAGCAGTGGCATTAAAGATCAATACTGAATTAAAACTGTAAAACTCAGTACTGATTCCTGTTTTCTTCAGACATCTTTCCAATGCCTGCTTATGATGTGAAGTATGTTGTTTTCCATCTCACCTTTCTGTTGAATGTAGTTAGTATTCTTTTTCTGAGGCAGTATTTCTTCTTTTAGAATTGACACCAGCACAATGATTCAGCATCAAACTGGTCTTACTCTTATTCTTTTTCTTTGATATCTTATCTGACAAATGAAGAGTCTGTGCCTTGCTAACACTGAGTTGGAAAGGAAAGCCAAGAAGGTACCTGCAAACACAACTGCTCGAAGCCCGCTGGTATTAGTGTTGGAATGAGGTAACAGCCATGGCTACAAGACTGTACGAAACAGAAATGCAGCTGACTTCACAGTTGGTTTTTTTTTTGCAAAGAGAGGAAAATGCATTGGTGGCCTTTATTTATACATCTAGCACTGTTTTCATGCTTGGTTACTTGGAAGCTACTGCTGCTGCTGAAGGATAGAAAACCAATCTGTGTACTTGTTCTCATGGCTCACAGTGTACAGATAAACCTCTGAGGATAAAGTAAGCCGGGAGAAAGTTGAGAAAAGTGCTTTGTTTGTATTTTCCTTGCTGAAGGAAGCTGGCCTCTGAGCAGGCGAACCATTGTCACAGCACAAGCGTTTCTAGAGATTCAGCAGTACTCCTCTGCAAGTGACCACACTGTGGAGGAGGTATGGCTAGGAGAAAATCGTTCCCGTAAGGAGACTTACCAACGACAATTATATAGTGCTGCACCTTTGATGCAATACTGGATGTGATTCTAGATTTTATTGCTGAAATGCATGTGAGAGGAGGTTGACTGTCAGTCTAGCTGTGGCTGACTTTGAACACACTCTGGGTGTGTTTTCTTACTGTTTGCTGCTGTTCTCTAATCCTTCACTGTTTTGGTGCAATTCTATGTGTGTTTGTACATGCGAACAAATATATACCATTTTTTGTGCAAGTTTTAACCGTGTTCTTCAGTTGGATGAGTTAATACTCTCCTGCTTAATGCTGCTATGTGCCTTCTCCTGCTGTTAATAAATTATTTGATAGTAACTATGAGGCCCAGCTATGAACTGGATTTCCACTGTATTTCATGAAGACACTGTAGCAAATGGAACAAGAGAGTTCTGGCTCCAAAGAGATCACAAGCTACTTTTCAACTAGATTTGATAGGATGCATGCAAACAGGGATTGGTTTATTAGCTCGAATAGGCATCTCTAACCACTTGGAAGAAGAAAACTTCCAGAGATTCAAACATTCCTTTGGTTGTAGTGTCCAGTCAATCACACGTTTGTTCCCTCTCTGAAGCTTTATGTATGTGGATTAATTTTTTTTTAAAATTGTTTGGGTCTTTTTCACTGGCAGAGAAGCTGCAGAATATTTTGAAGTGTTAAGGGAAAGCACAGTAAAAGGAATTATATAAATGATACCAAGCTTACATTTCATAGTGCTAAAGAAAGTTTACCATAAGATGAAATACAGCATCTGGGCTGCTGATCTTATTTGTTTGATGAATCTGTTTACCTCTTACATGCATTCATCTAACTCGGGAGAAGGCAGATATATGGAGTGGGAACTGAACGATCTCAAATCTACCCATTCATCACTTCAATGACTTTCATTCCTGCAGTGTCCAGATACTTCCCTATCATATAGGAATAAAAATCTTTATTTTTCTCTTGGTCTGCAAGACAATTATCTTAACTTACAGATATAGTGAAAGAAACGAGATCCATATCTGCTGCACAGTCCCCTTCATCTCTTGTGAGAGTTATGTCCATATTTCAATGGGGTCCAGCTGTGTGGAGTTCTGCTTGTGTTCTCCTGCCTTACTGTCTGAACATTGCATAGAGCCAGTGGATCGCTTTAGAAAGAGTGGTAATTTCTCAGGTCTCTACCTGTCAGGGCAGCATTTTTGAGTACTCACAGAACATGACTATTGAGTTTAGTGACCTATTATTAATTGCATGCGTTTTTATTTTTAGTCCTAATCAAAATGGGAGTGTCCTGCTTCATTCCTAGAAATGAGTTGGTTTGATTTGAGAGCTGTGGCTCCTTGTCAGCTGGGCCTGAGTAAGGCCTTGGTTTTTCTGTAATAGGTATCTGAGCATCTAGATGGTTCTCGAAAGAACTAAATCATAGACAGAGTTTAATCCGAGAGCAGATGTCTTTGATACTAGAGGATGTTGTGAGCTAGATGAGGCATTTACAGTGTTTACCTCGTTCTCCTGTATTAGCCTGGCCACAGTTCAGATTAGCTGTCTACTCTGCATGCAGGAAAATTTTTTGGCAGGCCACTGAGGAATCTGGCAGATGGTACCATTTGCCTGCTGTGGTACACATAAACAATCATTTCCCTTTTAACTAAAATAAATAGAAGCCAAAATGCAGTTGCAGTATCTGATGGACTTCGATAGAGAAATAAAACTGGTGGAGTGAGTTGGGATATTCCTGGTGAAACTTATTACATAAGACAAACTATTCTTCTTGATCTTCCTGAACTGTATCCTTATCCTGCCTTTCCCCTTCAATCCTTGATCTCAGCATTTGTGTTTCAGACATACAGGTACTATGAGATGCGTGTCCATGAAGAAAGGCAGCTTGCTGAATTGCACTGTCATTTCAGGTCTTTTTCTAGGCATATGCACAGTGGACTAGCATAGAAGTTGTGTTTTGGCACAAGTCTAAAATTTTTACCATACCCGGCAGATGGAATTACTTAAAGCAGCTTGAGTGATATTTCAACATTGGTCTCACAAATGCTGTGGTGTTTGGAGGGAGGAGAGAGGACAGGTTTAGTGTTTTCCAAAGAAGCTGCACATGTGGCATGGTTGTGCCTGTCCCCGTGCATGGGGGTGTGTGACTCTCATGAGAAACAATCACAGAGGCTATGCAGATGCCCGCATTTCAACCTGAAATTACATGATTTTCACCCAAAACAGTGTCTTCATAGTAATAAATGCTGAATATTTGTTGCTGAGCTCTGGGGCTGTCATTCCCATCTTTTGATAATGGATTGCCATTAAATGGCATTAAAGCTGCATATCCAGTGCTGCTTATTAAATAAAGACAGTAGGAATCCTTGAAGAAAAATAAATCCTCTGTAGCCCTCAAGCAAACCAGAGTAGAGCATATTGCATCAGAGTCATTAAGAAACTCCCACAGCTTTTTAATTTTTTCCCAACCATCATGGCATGCTGCATGTATTAATCATTCTCTTGCATCTTCATATGGGGGATGAAGTATCCTCAGAGCTGTTTGTCAGCATCTAATAGCTGAGTGTCACCGATTAGAAATGGTTACTCAGACTTCCTACAGAATTAGTGGCTAGTGTTGTTTTCAGTCATTCTAAATAGTGCTAAAATCACCCAGTGTGGAAGCCATTTGGTCATGGGTTATAAAGGAGTTTCTATCTGCACTTCTCTGCTTGCTGTTTTGCTATCAGTTTTGTGCTTTGTGGTAAACAAGTACTCCAAAAACCAATGTGACATTAGACTAGGTTACACGGCAACCCATTTTTTTAGTCAGTGACCTTCGTGAGGAAATGTTCTTTGCACCGCTCTTTTATAGTCTTCTTCAAAGCAGCAGGAACTGGCCTTTTGGAGAAGGTGTATTTGAATTCCCATAGCACAGCAACGTTTCATCACTGCTGTGGCTGAGTTCCTTGGCTTCCGCTTTATCCCTTAAATTTTAATATGGAAGCATCACTGTAATGCAGTGATTCTTCAGTAATTGTGATGCAGACAGAGACTTTATGATTATGGCACAAATGTACCCGAATCCTTTCTCTTGTAGGAAAAGACAATGCAGAGAGATGAGGCACAGTTTGAAACTGGCACTGTATTTGAAGAGTTTTATCCAAGACAGGACAAAGCAGCACAGGAAAAAGGACAAGGCACTTGCTGAGGAAGGCTGTGTTTCCCTGTATTTTCCTAAGCTAAGCTGGTTAGAAACACTGCCAGCTAGGCATGGCCCCTGGAACCTCTCCAGGAAAAATCTCCGCTCACACAGTGAAAGGGTTTCCCCCATCCATGCTGGAGAACAGATTCCCTTCTTAGAAGCTTAGAGATAAATATTGATTTTTGCAACAGCAAATTAATGTTAATGGCACCCAGCCAATTTCTATCATGGGCATGGTGAGATATTTTGAAAGTGTTCCACCAAAGCCATCAGGGAGTACGTCTTCCTTGGGCGCAAACAGCCCACACCCCACTCTTCTTCTGACATTGCTGCTGCTGACTCACGGGACAGGCACCATTGCTCCTGGCAAGTGGGTGAGATAATTAGAGTGAGAATTTACAGGTCTGTATGGCATGTAAACACCAAACTTGATTTTGGGCCTTACACAACACTTGCATGGAGAGGAGATCTAGAGGATGTATTGTTCTTTTTTTTGTTTTGCTTGTTTGTTTTTGATGGTTACTTTATTGCCCATAGGAATCCATACTCACTAGTAGTAGGTATAACTCCTGGTTGTGAGGTGCTGCTGTTGCCATTAGGAATTCCAAGGTGAAGTCTACGTGCACAGACTTACAGCAGAATATGAATCTCATATGTCCTTTTTTGACATCTTAATGACGGGACTGTCCATACAGTTCTTTAGTGGTTTGTCTATGGACGTATGAATGCACTTAATTCTCCCATTTGAAGCTAAGATAATTTTCCTGATTTCTTTTGGGCAATCATTTTCTTTACTGTAAAGTTGATGTACCTTTTCTTTTTAATCCCTTACTGCTGAAGAAGTCAGCATTTGTCTAACAGACCTTAGCCTGCCAGCCAGCAGATTCCTTTGAAGTTGTCTGCTGTTTCCCTTGAGTCTGCAAAACAGGTAGAAAGTAGTATTCAGTTGTATTTTTTATTAAAGGAATGGAACAAAAGGGCTGCTTGGTTCACTGCCTGTGGTGTTCCTGGCTCTTTGGTGACATTATGGAGAGACTTCTTGTCCCACTTTGCGATGGCTGTAATTTACAAGGACTTTGTTACCTCAACCTTCTCCTAGTAGTTATCCATATAAGAACTTAGCAGAAGTCAGAAGTTGCTTTAACTAGTTTCTTAGTGTAAAGAGAACAGATTTAAGTCACTGCTTTAAGTATCTAGGAGACTGTTGTTCTTGGTGAAAATACTAATGGAGTAAGCTGTAATGCAAAAATGATGGTAGTCTTGTAAATAAGCAAGGCTTTTGATGTGAAATGAGGATTGAGTATGTCTGGATGATCTGACTGTCTAGGTAAATGTCAGAAAACAACTGAAAGAAGCCCCATTTGGGTAGAAGGGCAGCTTCTCTGGTCCACCCAGCAATGGATTTCTGCCCAATGTTAACAGCATACAGATTTTTTTTTTTTTAATAGGTATTATCTTTCTCTCCAAGAGGCTCTGATGGCTGTACCTGTGAATCAGATCCTGCTAAGCAGTAGTTCATTCTTAAATTACTAATGGATGGAGAGTGTATAAGAAAAAAAAGATTCAACCGTACTTGGTCAGACATGGGCGGTTGGCGGGCCAACACAACTATATGTGTGTTCTGGCTAGATAGAAGCACCCTCAGGGAGAACAGGACAGAGCAGAAGAATTAGTGTTGTATGAATATTTTGCCACTAAAGGAGTGAAATTCAGGTACCTAAGTAGGGTGAGGGCCTCTGGCAGAAAATCCTTAACTGCCTGTTTATGTGGTGGCATGGATCTCTTTCTCTCCTGATGGAACTGTTTATGTGCACATACATCACATTGGTGGAGAAGCTATAGTTAGTGATTAGGGTGTTCATCTTGGATGTGACAGGCTGAAGTTTGAAGTCCTGCTACAAATCTGCCAGAGCAGGGAAATGCACTGTGTATTTCAACACTTCAGAGCCAAGCTGCAGATGTTTGACAATTAGCTGCTCTATGGAGAGCTCAGGGTGCATGTTACCTACAGCCTGGTTTTCCCAACAAAGGCAGATATTTGGATCTAAGCAAGCTCAATACGTAGACTGGAGATCACATTTTCAAGGGATGCACTAAATGTCACTTTTCCTTCTGCACTACTGCCTGTCGAGACAGGACTAGCTTCTGGACAGAGGTGGTGAAGAACCACAAAATTGGGCAGCCTCTTGGATGTGCCAGCTCTTGAGGAAAGCCGTTGGATGGAAAGGTGAAGCACATAGCCCTGAGGCCATGCTGCTGGCTCTAGGTTGGCCATGGTTTGCCTGATAGTTCTACAGTCCTCACTCGCACTTCAGTTGCCTTGCGGTAAGCTGGACTGTGGGTTATTTATCTCCCTGTGGTTTTGCACGAGTCAGCTGATATGTTCTTTGGGAAACCTGCTTCCTGACATGCTCCATGGACTGTGCTGAGGGCTTCCAATGCACGTAGGGTATGCAGGATTCAAAATATGCTCAGCTGGGAATGTTAATAGCTTCCTAGATACTACCAGTGGAAAATGTTTCAGGCCATTCAACACTTTGTCATGCACAGGCACACTAACACTTTCTTGATGTAGCTTTCAGTCATATAAATCTTTTCTTGTGCTTTCTTACTGCCAGAAAACTCCAGAATAGTTAGCTTAAGTCTCACTTCATTTTAAACTGAGTGTGCTACTCCTACTTGAATTCTTTTGTACCATTCTTCAAAAGTCTTCTTGCATAATTCATGTCAAATGTTTGCAAATTTCTCATCTGTAGTCACTGCCTTGCCAAGCTATTAACTCTTTTGTATTAATTCTTTTAAGTCAGTCTGTGACTGACTTTCTGTTTTTTTTCTGAGTTCTCTGAAAACTTCTCAATTTGTCATTGTGAATGCATCTCAGGGAAAGGTACAGGCACTTAGCTGAGTTCATAGCACACACAAGTTCTCCAGGTGTATTTCTTGCCTTTTTCCCCCTTTTAACCTCATTTTCTTTTGTCCAAGAGGAAAATGACTAATATGTGTGAGTCATACAGCAACTAATTCAGTCCTGCAACATGAGAATAATTCTACTGCATGTGAACAAATACTTTGTACAACTTACGTACATCATGTCTGATTTTTCAAGAGAGTTTTATTCCCTTTATGCTGTGAACTTGCTTTGTACGCAGACCGCAAACAAGGTACATCTCTGAAGCAGGGGATTTACTGTGCATAGGAGCTTTATCAGAAAATATGTTCAAATATATGGCTGCGCTAAAACTGATAACAGACCTAATTCCAACCATATGGACTGTATCACTTGAAGCAGTGACTTTACTAGCACTCAGTGGTATACTGCAAGGGGGGACAGAGTATTATGACTAACCTGGGAGTTAAAACACTTCGGTATAATCTTGCAAATGGATGCATTTTTTTTCCTACTAGCTTCATATTCTTGAGATTGATTGCACGGAGACGTTCTCAGAACTAAGGAGATAGAGCACATGAAGTGATGTGCAATAGCAGGGATAGTCTTTCTGCAAGGATTATTGAGTGCACCCATTCCAGCAATACCCCTTTGAGTGCTTTCGTCAGATGCCCGCAAACCCACCCAGGCCTCTTTCAAGCACACTCAAAACTGAGGTTAAGGGAAGCAGGTAGAGGTTGGGAAAATGGCATATTGCTTCTTGTACGGCACAAATAATTTACTACAAACATCATGTTACAAACACAGATGCCCAAACTGGGCTATTGGTGTCATGACTGCTGTGACAAACCCTTGATCTTGTGGGCTGACTCCTGCTAGCTTCTGTGCGAACCTGCAAGCAGCGGAAGGTGCGGGGATGTTCATTCTGCAGGGATGGAAAACAGTTGCTTGATCTAGCCAGCTACCTGCCCTCTCTCTCCATTGGTAAGGCAGGACCCCGCTGAAGTTCCAGAACACTGGTTGGATGAACATTCACTATCCCCAACAGGAGTTGGCTGCATTTAATGCAAATCTTGCCATATCAGCCACCATCTGAGCAGCAGGTTACAGTTGTGTACGGCTTGAGGGAAAGGTTACACAGGGGTGAACTTTCTCACTGGTATGGCTGCAGGAAAGAAGCTCTGCTCAGGACGACACTTGCCATCAGTGCAATAGGGTGGAAAGTGGAGTGGCAATGGAGAAAGTCGATGATTGTAAGAGACTTCAAGTGATGTTAGTATGCTGAGCCAGGACTGTGCCTGCCCCGTTGTAGGATGAAGTGGTAAGTGGAAACACTGAAGATATCTCATTCTCACAGCTAATTTTTTTTCATAATTTTAAGTGTACAATGTTCAGAATATACCCAGAAGTTAACAGCTGAAATGCATGTTGTTTCCTTTCTGCAGCATGATTAATGTTGTTCTGTCCTGCTGTTCTTCCAGTAAAATCACATTACGTCACAACATTGAAGTGTAAGTAGATTTCCAGCTCTCCCTCAGCAGCAGCATCGGTTTTTAATCCACATGCGGAGTTCAGAAGCCACAGAAATAAACCCTTTATGTTTCATGATTGCTAAGATTTTAGCATTGGTTCATGCATCAGGCAATTCAGAAATGTATCACGATGTCTGAAAAACCACAGCAACCTTTAAAGAAATTCCTCCTGAATAGACAGCTAAGGAATGTGTTTAAACTAGCTTGAGAGGAAAAGAATCCTGAGCAGAGCCTGGCTGAAAAATAGAAGAGCTGTATATGACAGTTGGTTCTCACAGTCCTGTAGGTGTCTAGCCTGCCTAACCTCCCCAGAGTACAGGTGATGCTGTGCTGGCAAATGGCACTCTGACATGTGGTGTTGCTTTGTCTCTTCTCTTAGCTTAGCATTTATGCGGTTATAGGAGGGAATACATTTAGCCACATAAACTGTAAATTCAGGCTGTAATTGTCTGGAAGATTTCCTGTTTACTGAGATGTATTACCAAGAAGAGTGGGAAGCTGCCCTCAACAGAAGCTGAGAAGGGCCAGTCTAGGAAGTTACGGCCCCTTTCATCCAAAATGCAGTGGAGTGGCCAGCCGCACAAAGAGGTGCCTTGCATTTTTCTTTCTGCAGTGTGACTCTGCTCCTCAGGTACCTCCAGACAGTTCTTCTGAGAAGTCTTCGTGTCCAAATCTAAAGTGGAGTCTTCTCTTGTATGACCCTCCAAGTGCCACATCAAGCTTGCTGGCTGCACAGAGGCTGCAGCCTTCTCTGCACTCAGTTGCTCTCCTATAGGAAACTCTGGAGTTCCCCAGGCTTTGATCAGTTCTGCCACTGTGGTTGTGCACAAAGATACCAGTGACTGCTCTCTATGAACTGTTTTTCTTGAGACTCGCCAGCTATTATCTATCACAACTGGAGACTGATCTGTGGGTTTGGTTTGTAAGAGAATTGCTTACTGCGGTATTGTGTTTCTTTTACACTCTCTGGCATTTAAGTGAAGTTAGCATACCTGACTAAAATAGACACTTTTGGCTAATAGGATTTAGAGTGACTTGATAGCTGATGCAGCAGGAGACTTGCAGTCTGATCCCTTTTGCCAGCAGCAAAGAGAGCCTGGCATAGAAAGTGATCTTCCAACTGAGAAGAGTCATATTCTGTGAGTGCTGCAGGGGAAGCACCTATCCAGACAGCTTTTCCCAGGTATGAAGTACCAAAGGCAGGTCTCTGCCATCACTCTTCTTCTCAATATCCTGTTAAGCTTCTTTTTCTGTTGCTGTTCTCCTGCATGCATTTAAATCCTTTTATGCTTAATCTGTATTCACAGTGTATTAGGGAAATAGCATTTTAGATTTGGTTAATATAAAAACCTTGACCCTCTGAAGAAGTGAGTGTAAAAGATACACAGGTCACACTGAAATGAGCTTGGGTCTCATCCAATTGCCAAAGAAAACTTACAGCCACCGTGCTGTATAATTGTCATTCCACATGAATAGTGATTTTTTTCTTTTTTTTTTTTTTTTATTACTAGTACTCTAGGCCAGAAGGAATGAACAGCCCAAGGACATATTCAGAGAATATTCTGTGAGCTGTTTTAGGCTCTTTCCTTCCACCTCTGCAGGCCCAAGATTCTAGATTTTGGTTTAGAAAAATACACTGGGGGAAACTGAAACTCTTTTGAAGTTGCTGAGCATTTGTATCTGGCCTTACAGGGCTCAGATTTCACTCATGGATTTCCTGAAATGATGTTCTCTAGCTTCCCCTGTAGCTTTGTTGTTTGTGCTCTCATCTTTCAGATCTGGATCAATACATGTCAGAAAATAGTGCCAAGGTACCACTTTATTGCTCTCTGGCAGGTCTCCTGCATCAATCAGATGTTCTGTTTAATACTGGCTTTTGGCTTGAGCTTAAACAGCACAGATGAATTTTTCTGGTGTTTGATATATGAATGACCAGTACATTTATGACTATTCACACTCTGCTGCATGTTTTTCTGAAGTTCCCTAGGTAAGGTAATGGAAGGACCAAGCAGTACAATACCGGGAAAAGGCTACATGGTGTGTCTAATAAAGGCAGAGGAAAGAAGAAATGCTCCTTGTTGGTCAGACTCCTTTCATGGAGCATACCAGTAGCAGCTAGAGCCCTGGGTGTCCTGCACTGGGATCTGACAAGCCAAGGCTCTCTTCTGCAGTGAACCAGCTGCTCTGTGTCCTATGGACAGTCTTGTCTCCAGCCTCAGGAGAGCTAGTTAGGTTGGGCTGCTTGGTGCAGGGATGCTGGAAAGAATCTGATGATGCCATGGAAAATAATGGTCTGAAATAGGGCAGGTAAAGAGAAAGCTAGTGATAAAAACTTTGATGTTACAGTGTGATACTGATTGAAGGTTGAAGTTAGTGGGATATGGATGGGTCTCTCCATTCTGGAAACCCGTGTTTCCAGTAGCAGTTCCCAAGAACTCATGTTCTGAAAAGACAAAGGTGGCATTATCTGCAAGTACTGCACTATCTGCTTCTTCGTATCAAACCTAACAGAAGCATAATGAAGCTCTTTAGTTTCTTATCTACAAATATGGGATATGGTTTACTGTCCCAGTAAGACTTTCACTTCTATCTCTGAGAAGTAAAGATGAATAAAGTGGATAACGTAACAACTGACTCAGAGCATCTCCCAGAATCTAATCTATCTTACCAGATGTTTAGATCACTGAAGCAAACCAACCATGAAATCAAGGATAAAAACTGGAAAATTTCAAATTCTACTTCATCAGGGACCTGCATTAAAAGATCTTAACTGATACACTGCAAAATGCAAATTGGAAGAGGTTCCTCTCTGTGTTTAAATTTGATTCCTGAGTTGTCTCCTGCTTTTCTGAAACAGCTGCAGTCTGGTTTGCCTTCATCCTTGCCTCTCTTCCCTTCTGAGCTGTTGTTTATCTTGGTTTGTGACAGAAATAAGACAGAATGCTCCAAGTCCTTCTGTATAGGCTTTACAGCATGATTTTGCAGGCAGTGTGCAATGCAGGCATGAATCACAAGTCCCTTTAAGATCCTGCTGAATTCAATCCCCGAGCTTTTTCATCTGGCTCAGAACAGGCTGCGGATTTTTATTTTTTTTTTTAATCTAAAGCAATAGCCAATTTACTCAAGAGATGAGTATTTGCTGACTGTTGCTGCTATTCTTATACTCAGAACTGCAAAGGCTTTGGAAAACGAGACTGGCTCATGCTTATGTCTACAAACTGGGTTTCAAATCTGGCTTGGATTCTCTCTTCCAGCTCAGCAAGTGACTGGCATGTTCACTTCAGCATAGCTTCCTCCTGAGACAAGCCGTGGGCTGTGCCCCAGTGCTGTGCAGTGGTTGCTGCATGTTCACTCGCACACTGGAGGCATATTCTGCAGTACCCTGGAGATAGGGGTAAGCTGAGGACAGCAGCAATGATTCAGAGCTGCTTTGCATTTTGGTCTTGATAATAGTTCACTGCAAATAAAAATCTTCAGTATTATCTAAGATGCAAATCAGATCCCACTTCAATAACACCCCTGCATTATTAAGGTTATTTGAAAGAAAACTCTAAACAAGTGTTTTTGCTTGGTTGAAATTCAGGTGTGGCTGAGGTTGTCATGGTTCTGTTCATAATTGTTCAGTAAAAGGTTTCATACTAAAGACACATCATTTAAATACAGGAAAGTCTGTGTTATGGCTGTAATCCCTCAGCACCTGGCATCAGCAGAGAAATACTTCTGTTCCTCTCCCTTCCCCTTTGGTGGAGCCCCCTCGCTAGCTGTCCTGCTGTCTGCAGCCTCTCTCAGCTCCCTTCGTTGGGCAGAGGTTGTTCTGGGGCTGTGGCCATGCTGGGAACAAGGATGGTGCAGACATGACAATGCTTTGCTCATATGAGGCAGTTGTATTTAGTGCATTATTTTTCCTCTTTGTTTATTTGTTTGGATACAACATGGACTTTAACAAGGAAGAAGGAAAAACTATATTTGAAAGTGGATTTTAATTTAAATTCTTTGTTTGAAATACATAAGCCAGATGCAGCATGGCCTCTGCAGATAGCCCTGACTAGCTAATATGCAAGAACATTTCTGATTTTAAAAGATCTTCCTATTAGTTACTCCTGCAAGCAAAGCAGCTGGTGTGACCCGAGTGTGTTGTGCTTCTATTGTTGCTGTGAGCCAATAGCTCAGCCTGAGGGGGAAGATAGCCTACTTACCTTACCTTCTGGAAGCAGTGACTGTGGGACTGCAGAAACCAGTGTTTCTCTGAGTCTTACTGGTGCTTTCTGAGAGCCTGAGGTATTAACCCACAAGACTGGGAGATGAAAGAACTGAGGGCATGCCCTCACAGCCTATGTGAGATGGTCTTGGGCTCCTTAGCAATTGTGGCTGATGTCATATGGATTCCTCCCATAGGCATCTCCTTCCACAGTAGGAGCAGGGGTATCCCTCCTGCAGTGGGCAGGGAGACAGAGATCTGTGGAGAAAGGCAGCAGAAGACAAGAGGCCATCCATCCCCAAACACCAGGTGTGCTGCTCAAGAAGAGGATGCACAGCTCATGTCTCATCTCAGCTGGCAGATATTGAGGCTGCTCCGGTTCAGTGCTCTGGTGTATCCAGACCCAAGAGTTTGCACAATTCAGTGGTGCGATAAATGGAGGTTCTATAATGGTTGAAGAGAGCAGTGGGAAGGGGTCCAGCTTGGCTCAGGTGCTGGCATCCCACACTAATACGTCATCTATGATATCAAAACTCAAAGAACAAGAAGTATTACAGGACTTTCTGAAAGGAGAGGAAGCTGCTGTACTGCCAGAAGCAAGAATTTTGGGGAGCACAGTGTAAGGTATCAATACTGACCGACCCCACATCAAGTCAGCACTTTTCATATCAAAGCTACTGTGTTTTTCCAGAGTAGCAATGGTTGTGCAGAAAGCATTTTGAGGTGATTTACAGAGTTACTGCATTATAGGCAGTCATCAAAAATACGTAAGAAAGCAGAGAGCAGGAGACAGATGGAGTGTGCCAGACCCCTGGCTGCCTGAGAGCAGAGGGTTCTGCTCATCATGTGGCAGCTCCGTGTCACTGGGCACCAGGAATGTTGCAGATCGTTCTGGCTCCTCCAGAAGCTGCTACCTGACTCATAAGAGAATTTTCACTTAATGACCCTGTCTCATCATCATACTGAGAGAAGAGTGAGCACCACTCTCTTCCCTCGCAGTGCTTGATTACAATAGGAATTGGGTTGCTGAGATTTACTAGAGATGTGTTTTCACTGCATGCTAGCTGTAAGTGAACTGTAAATACACCAGGCACTGGCAATTTCCACTCATTGCCTGAAAACATCATTTCTGCAGCAGCACAGCTCTGCAGCTAACCTAATAAATACTTGCGCTGAGCAGGGCTCATTATCTCCAGTGCATCACTGCCCTGGTATGGCTGTACAGCTTCCCACTCCAAACAAGCCCCAGCTAAGCTAATTCTGGATGTCTGCACTGTCCTTCACGGTGTGGTGGAAACAGGCCCTGAGCAGTGCTAGCGGAGGAGTGGTGCATGCGTGCTGTGGTGCTCCTCTTCTCTATACTTAATGGGGAAGAGCTGGACTCCAAAGCAGCAGTTGCTTAACAGCTCCTCTTGAAAATTTGTGTCTGAGTTGGGTAATGTGGTTGCCTCACTCCTGATTTTGGAGTAGCCAGACTTTAGTCTCTTCTGAAACAGTGCTTGATAGTGTGATGTGCCTCTCAGCAAAATGTTGACTGGTCTGTTCCGAACTCTTTTTTTCCTATAAAGCAATTACTGATGATGTAGGCAAGTACTATGTGGTGTTCCTCTGGCATACAGGAGAAATGGATTTGTCTCCAAGATCTGGTTGCCCAAATAAACCTGCCTAAAACTTGCAGAAGATGTTGGGAAGTGATGTAAAATAGTGTGCAGAAAATATTAAGGGGTGCTTTAACTCAAGCTGCTCAAGATCTTGAGGATAAAGACAAGTAAACCTGAAAAAAAAGTTAGCTTTTTAAATGAGAGAGATGAATGACCATGTCCTGTTGGAGCTGGGTTTATGAAGGTTCAGGTCTGTTTGTATCCTAATATAGGAAAATGCATTATATGGCAAGGATTAGATGAGCATGTTTAGGAGAAGTCATCCCAGTCAGCTGTATAAACAAGGTGCCCACTTCTGTTGCTCTATAAAGAGAAATGATTTGTCTCAGAAAAATTACAGAAATACTTCTTGTCCTTAAGAGAAGTTGCCTTGAGGAAGGGAGATGGAGATATGCCCTAGGGCAAGACTGCATGTTTCTTTCCTGCTAATAATTCCAAATGTGACTTTTTCTCTTACTGTAGTACTGGATAAATGAATACACCTCCACCTTGGGCATTGGTGTCTTCCACTCTGGCATTGAGATCTACGGCAGAGGTATGAAGTATTTCCTTTTCATTATCTGTAGTACATAGGGAAACAAACCCAGTGTGGTTGGTCTGATATGGAAAAGAATCCAAAATTTATAGCTTTTGGCAAGGATGTTTTGAGCAGCAAAAAACTGCCAGTTCTGTTTTAATCTGTTGGATAGTCCAGCTAGAACTTGTGCAGTTCTGCCATGAACCAAGTAGCTCTTCTGATCTTCAGTGCATAATTTCAGACTCCATAGCTAGTGCAGGCATGTAGCAGAATAGCAGGAAGGACCAATCAAATTGGAAGGACCTGCAGTGAAAGAAGGGAAAGTCTGGGGCAGGGGAAGATAGATGGATCAGTAGCTGTATTGAAACCCATGTAAGGAAAGTCTGTGCTAATTCTGTGTCAGGGTAAACCAGCTTTGTGGTAGTTCTTTATGAATGTCTGTGGTCCGTAAGTTTTGAAATTAAAAAATATTTAGCAAGAGCTCTTCCAAGTGGTTTGAAGCTGAGTAGAGCACCCAAGGGATGTGGTCAAGATGTTTGTGAGAAGAGATGCAGCACAGTGAAGCCAAAGGACAGGACAGAGTCATAGACTTTATCCCCCTTCAGACAATGTTAAAGGGGAGTGACTGGAATTATCTTACTCATGGTATTTTTAGCTAGTGCCATGTAGCAGATAAAATGCTGGGGGTGCTGTGTTCTGTCTCAAGCACAGCAGCTTTCATAGGCCATGTGAGATGGCCCATATAACACGGAGGGGCCTCCAGGCTTGACCCACATGCTAAGGCAGCAGAGTGTAATCAGCTTGGGCTTTTTTCTGCAAAGAATTCCTCATGGCTGCCGGCAGATCCCTCTGGGAGAAGAGGACGGATTTCTTCCTACTCTAGAAAAGGCTTACTCCTAGCTCGGTATTGCTGCTGATAGCCTCTTGTAGTATTTCCAGATGCCTCTGCCACACAACTTTGTAGTGACAGGAAGCCACGTGGACAGGCACAAAGAGATGGACCCAGAGAGCTTTTTTTGCCATTGAAAAGTAGATTAGCGGTGCTAGATACTAATTAGCAGTGCAACCAGTAGTATTAGCATTGATGGAGCCTGCTCTGGAGCTGAGACTGTGAGGGATACTCCTCAGGCTGCTAGGTAACTGGGCAGAGACAATGTCTTTCAGAGGCTGGCTGAAGCTGATTTTGGCAATGGCCCAGCCCCTGGTGCTGATGCTGAGCTTTGCAGGCAGCTGCCATCCTGACACAGAGTTCATTCGATTACTCACAGTCTGTCTGTTTTCTTTCCTTTTCAGAGTTTGCCTATGGAGGGCATCCCTACCCTTTCAGTGGGATTTTCGAGATCACACCTGGCAGTGCGGTAGAGCTTGGCGAGACCTTTAAATTCAAGTAAGGGCCCTTTTCTACATCTTCTTTTCCTGCTAGTAGCTGTCTCTGCAGAGAGAGCAGAGAGGTCCTTTCCCCCCCTTCTCCCTCATTAACACTCTCACTGCCTCCTTTACATGATCCTTGTTCAAAGGGAGCTCCGCAGGGACAGCAGATAAAACGGTATACACCAGATGAAGAGTGGTGCTGAAGTGTGTTTAGCAGGGTTTAAAGCATAGTTGTAAATCAATGTAGTTCTCTCTTCCCATTTTCTTTGTTTTCTGTGCTCCCAGTTTTACCTGTCAGCAAGAATGGGAGAAACTGCGTTATACAGAGCCAGTACATGGGAAAATAAACTACTCTTTTTATGAGCATCACCTAGTTATGGATATTGCAGAAGTCATCTCTTGTGTTTATAGCTACACTGTCACAAAAGACAGAGCAGCTACTAGAGGAGTCTGAGAGGATACTCCGTTAAGATATTGTTCAAGGTGCTCAGTCTTTGAGGCTGTGGTTCAAGGAATTGCCCACAGAAGACAGAACTTGACTTTCACAGTCTGTGGGTTTACACACTGGGGGATGCTGGGGACTTCAGAAGAACAAGCATTATTGAGTGAATACTGGGAGAAGCAATGTTCCCACATAAAGTTCTGTCCGCTCCTTTCTGGCCCACACCATGGATAATGTCTCTATCATGGGAAAACTATCTCCACTGTCCAACTGCAATTTTCTGCTGAGAAGCTATGGACATAGTGGGAAGCAAGCAGACCCCAAGAACTGAGATGTCTCTAGTGGTGAGCAGAAGGCTCTGGGGACTGCTTCTGTGCCGTAACCTGCTTTACAGATAAACTTGAGGATATTAGCATGCCATTTTGTTGATAAGAATCTGTCTGATAGCCCCAGACATGCGTGTCCATGACTTATGCCTGGCCTTCTTGCCATTGCCTTATCATTTCCTTTTCCCTGGTGACGTATCATTCTCTTCATTGTAGCTTTCCATGTTTCATGTTGTGCTTTGTCTTTACTAGAGAATCCATTGCACTGGGCACCACAGACTTCACAGAAGAGGATGTGGATAAGATTATGGAAGAGCTGGGCAAAGAATACAAAGGCAACGCCTACCACCTGATGCACAAGAACTGTAATCATTTCTCTGCTGCTTTGGCTGAGGTGGGCACAACTATTTTCTTTGTCTCTCTTTTATTTTTTGCTGTTTCAGATCTGTAGTAGTGCTTACAGAAGGGGAAATGAAATAGGATCAGAACATCCTGCCAAGTCAGAGCCAAGAGTCAAATCTCCTGTCTCAGCCCTTAATATTTTTGAAAGCCTGTTGATGTTCAAAAAGAAAGGGTTAGGAGGTAGAGATGCAGCAGGTTTATTACTGGTTTGGCTTAAACTGCCTGTAAGACTTGGACTGCCTGCACTGAAGCTCACTGAATAGGCTGCTGAGCAGAAATTGTGAAGAAAACCTGGCCAGCACTCAAACTTATATCATTTTAATAGCAAGAGCATAAACAACCCTCCGTGATCTGGAAATGAATAAAAATGGCTTAAGTGTTCTGCTAACAAAGTATTGCAGTATTCAAGAAGTGAACGTTCCATTTTTTTCTTTAGAGTGCACTATCTAGAATGCTTTTTTTTTAAGTATTGATTTTTTTTCTCAGACTTCTCTGATGATTACACATTTCCACTTTGCCAAAGACACTGAATTGTAACAGTGCTGTTATTTCTATTCAGAGAGAACTGAAGCATGGAAAAGTGCAAATTTATCCTGAATTTCTGTTCATTTGGGATATTGAATTTTTCAATTGACGAAGATCTTACAGTTCTGAGGGAAAGTTGCCTTTCCTCCATTTCCACCTGAGATGTTCACAGTTGATGTTTCATTAAGGTGTGTGTATTCAGCACTTGTGTAAATCTGCATTCAGGATCTTGACCCCGTGCCAGGAAAGAAATGAGAAGCAGAAAATGCCTTCTATCTAAAACCAAGACCAAGTTTCTGTGTTTTCTGCAGGAATTTTATGGCAAATACAAGGATAGAATCTTTTTTTTACTGAGTTCAACTACTTTAACTGTGAAACTTTCATTTCTTTTTCTGGTGTTCCCATCCTCAGTCACCGAAAGTCTCCCAGCTTTCCTCACCATGTGGAGCAAAGAGTCCAATAATTTCTTTTGCTACAAGTGACCATTCATCTCCAAACAAAGCCCACCATGGATCCTAAGTGAGATGAGACTGTAAAACAACAACAACAAACAACAACAAATCATGCATGATGATAATTATTATTATTTTAGGAAAACCTCTAATGAATCTGAGAACCAGCAATTAGTTTGTGAGGGACTCACATATACTTTTAGGAAAACCGGTTCTTAATTGATTTCAGCTTTGCTAATTATTGGAAGCAAAAATGACACGAGTCCATTCAGTAAATGCTGTCATGTTAAAATAAGCAAGAGGAAAATGTATTGGTACAGAATGAGTTTCAAGCAGTAGAGTGATAAATCAATGAGTTGGCTGAACTACTGTTTTGGAATCAAATCATTAAATTACAACAGAAAGCTTACAGATTGTTAAAACAAAATGCAAACTTAAATATTTTGAAGGAAACTTAGGAGAAAGCTGTATGATTATTAGTGAAAGCTAAAAAAAGCTTTACATGCAGCAGTGAAAAAAGTCCATTGCTTATTATACACTTCGACATGTAAAAATTCTGTCTCGTGTCCAAGCCATGAGCTCAAAGCCCTTTTCCCTTGATTCTGCCTTGAAATGTAAGTCAAACAAGACAGATGTTAATAGAAAACTACTAGCATATTTTAAAGTTTAAGATTTGTAGTGATGGTGAAGTAAACCTTCAGTGAACACCTTTGCAGGAGTGGAATTTAGGCTTAGGTTTTCCTACATTCACTTTCTTAACAGATTAAGCATACCCGTATGCGTGGACTTATTGCTGCCCCTTAACACATCCAGATAATAAAATAAAAGCCTAAATAGCTAGTTCTGACACTTTTGCTCTCATCCTTTTCATTACTTATATGAAGTGGGTAAATCGAGGTGGGAAATCCGTCTAGAACATTAACAGGATGATCTAACCACCACAGAACTCAAAAGGTCAATTTAATAAATCCTTCATAGGAAAGCAGGATTGTTTTGCCACTGTTGCTCTTCACATAAGATTGTGCTCATTATCCTTATCTAAACTATTAAAAATGCAAAAATAGAGGTGGTGCACTTCAGGTTGAGGAGTGGGAGGCCCTGGATGGTCTCTAGCATCAAGATACAGAAAACGGGCCCTAAAAATCTTAAATAGCCTGTGTTAAGACACTAAAAAGTCAAATTCATTCAATGCGTCTCAGTCAGCAATACAAGAACTACGTGTGGCTGCCTTATGACAGATGTCTCCATCCTTTCTTATAGGTGCACTGGTTTGACAATCACCTTGTTTTAGAGCTAGGTGAGAGAGAAGTAGTGTAGCTTATTTCAGGACAGTTCTGACCACGGGATTGAAGACTGCTTGAAATCTGATGAGACAGAACCTCTCAGAACTAAAAGCAATCAAAGTTTCTATTCTCATTTCCCAACATCCAAATGCTTGCTTTACTTTGCAGCCTTAGTGCTTTCTTTTGTTTTTGTAGTTCCCATTAAAAAAAACCACATAACAAAACAAAAAACCAACCAGCTACAGGTACAGTTCTAAGGCAGAACCTTCAGCTGGTACAGGTGAGCTGAATGCATTAACTGTATGACAAGTGGCTCTCAAGACTGCAGAAATACGTCACCACAGAATGTAGAAAAGATAACTGAGATCTGTGCTCTAAACCAATGCTGAGTCTAGTCTAGGTGTTTGTATTATCCTTTCATGTTCTCCTTCTGTGAAGGAGTAATAATAATACTAATTAGCATTTATTTATGCACAGCTACGTTATGTGGCAGTTAAAAGCAGAAAATGGGAACAAGTATTCAAAGAATTAAAAGAAAGGATGTTAGAAGCTTTGTTTGGCAGAATAAATCTGCCTGGGGCATAAGCAGTGTGGTGAGTTCAGGAGAAGGTTGTTCTGAGCCTTCTGAGTAATGCTAGGCAAGTCACATGCCTGCTTTGTGCATGAGCATCCCATCTTGTATGCTGGATTACCTCCTTCCTTTGAAAAGTACTTTGAAATCTTTTGATGAAAGCTGCCTTATCTGCCATGGTGAATTAGCTGGCTCGTGGCTTATGCTGCTCTGTTTCAGCAAGGCAAGTGGGAGCTGGAACTTGATAGCTACGTGGTGATCATAGAATCAGAGAATTGCTCAGGTTGGAAAAGACCTTAAAGATCATCGAGTCCAACCACAACCCAACCGTACTACCCTAACTCTAACAACCCTCTGCTAAATCATGTCCCTGAGCACCATATCCGGTTTTTAAACGCCTTCAGGGATGGTGACTCAACCACCTCCTTGGGAGCCTATTCCAGTGCTTAACAACCCTTTCTGATTTCCAACCTAAACCTGATGTGTGAGTTAATGCATTCACACAGGTATGTCCAGCAGGCCCTAGGATTTGGGTGTACGGCCACGTACTACATGGCTGTATTTGGTCTTCCTAACATCCTCACTTGGCTGTGGGCTTGCTAATCAGTATCCATACAGGTGTTGCTCTGATGACTGGGCTGCAGGCTGTGAGGATCCCATCTGGTCACCTGGACTGAAGGAGCTGCAGCCATGTGCCCTGCTGGCCAAGGCCTTGATTCTGCAGAGAAGATGGAAGGGCAGGCATAAGGCTGGCATTTCCTGGCAGCTTTCTTGGGGAGTGAATCAGTGAACATGCGTGACCAGGATTCTTCTCCTGTGGATTTTTTGAGAAACACTTCATCATTAGGGAACTTTAGGATACTTGAGAAGTAGAGAACTGCCTGATAAATGTAAACCTCTGCCTATTAAGTACTGCAGACTATCTTCAGTTCTGAATGAAATTCTGCTGTAATGCAGTGCAGAGCTTCCTAGTGGGCAGTCATGAAGGAGAAACCAGAAGCACTCCCTGAGCACATGCCCCACTTCAATTTCAGGCACCTGATATTGATACCACTGGATACTGTTTTGTGGTTTTCCTTCATTCTCACAATCTGTGAGTGTGGGAAGGTGAGAGAGCTTGATCTAATTAGTGAAAATCTACTTAGTGTTGTCTCAGCCACTCTGACTGCTACGTGGTCCTGTGGTACCTGTTTTTATTAAACCACTTAAGCAAATTAGTTGTGGGTTACAGTAAGAAGGTTCATCAAACTGGGATTACGAATTTGTCTACAAGGAGCTCGTTCATTTCGTGCTGCTTGTTTTGACAGTGACCAAAGTCAAGTAGTATCAGCATCATGCTGAGAAACTCATCAGGAGGATGGGGCTTATGCCTGCAGTTTCTCCAAAGGAAAATCAGTTGGACCACCAGTAGCAGAGCCCAAGCCTCCTGCAATGTTCTGAGCTTCCGTGCCTTGCTGTGTGTTGGTGTGACGGTGCTTCAGGGAGGGGATGCTGCAGGCATGCAGCAAAGGTTTTAGCATGCTGATTATGTTGTGTGTGAGTGGATTAAGTCAGGACGACTTCAATATTAGGTGAAGTCCTTCTGTTTGATCATCTGTTGGTAAGTCACTGTGTTCCTGACAATCCCAACTGTACATGCAAATGGCCCTCCAAGGAACAGCAAAATATTTATGTTCTTTATGAGTTGCCCTGGCTGACGAAAGAGGTTATTTAAACTCTCACAGATGGAAAAGAAATGAATAAATAAATAAATAATGGCTATTAAACGGTAGAAAAACCCTTTAAAATAAAAAAGACAAAAAGAATTAGATTTTTCCATAATATGATTTATTGAATTTCCTGGTTTTCAGAATAAGGACATGTGATATAGCAAAAGGATAGAAGTTGCAAATTACTCTAAAACAAACACAAAGGAAGAAGAATACATCTGTGCTTTCAGCAAAAAGCCAGTCAAAGTAATTGCTGGCTGTAAAGTCCTCTGCAAGAATCCACAGGTCTGAGATCCCAGCCATACCATTGCTTTGCAGAAGCACCTGTGACAGCATCCTGGGGAACTACTATGAACAGTGTACTTGGGGTGCTGAGAAAGAGGTGCAATTATGCTGTCACTAAGCCTATTCTTTGAGCATATATAAGGATAGGTGCATGCAGATATAGGGAACTGTGAAACTGCTGTCAGAGGGCTCTTTTCAGTGCAAGAGCATGGTTTGTGATTACTCTGCAACTCTTCAGTACAGTTTAGACTTGTGGAAGGCAAATGCATAGTTGGCATGGCTTATACCTCCAGACACGTATAGAATGGTTGACTGCCCATGGATAAACTGGGGGCAAACAAGCACAAGCTCCATGCATTTGTAGGCACATGGTGAGTGTGCAGTGCCTGAGGACAGCTGCCTGAGAACACTGCAGTAACTGGAAGACCAGAGGGAGGATGAGTGCTTTCTCCTTCCAGGTTCTTCAGTCTGGTGATATTCCTCAGTGCTGAGAGTAAGGACACCGTGTCAACGCAAGTTAAAGATTCTGAAAAAGCTTCTGCTGCTTAACCCATTCGCAAACAAGATGACTCATTTGACTTCCTAACAGCAATTTCCCGTGCTTCTGAAGCTTCCTGTCTTAGATAAGCTATGGAGCTCCATTCTTACCAGAGTGACAACAGTTGATACTGCATGTCTCAGAAAAGGGCAAACCAACATGGGAAGGGAGAAAAACACCTTTGAATCAGTACCAGAACTGGAAGATAAGTGGAATGACTCAAGGAAACCACTCCTCCTCCCTTCGTCAATATGATTACTGCCAAGAAACTGGAATGGTTGCTATTTAAATAAATTGTTTAGCACCTTGCTATAGGCCACATGACAAAAAATTATCAGAGAAGCAAGGCTTTTGTGAACATCAAGGAAAATAACCCCTTTTACTCCCCAGTAGCCAATGATGGGACAGCAATAAAGTCCGTGGGTCTTCTGAGCCCTTTTGGCAAGATCTGAAGTTGATGCTCATCAAAAGAAATGAATTGAGAGACACTGATTTGATTCACCTTAAAGACTGTTGATGTTGAAACTTTACCCAAGGGCAGCAGAGACAGAAAGTTTTATTCTTTTATCATGTCTTCTCTTGCTTTTCTTGAAAGAGGAATAATTTCTTGTGATCTATGTGTATACCAGAACAAGTCAAAACACTGTATTTTGTAGCAGATTCCCAGCCTGAAATTATTTATCTGTCTTGCAAATGCTCTGAAGTAATTCTTTAAAAAAGCAGAAAACAATAAGCAAACAAACAAACAAACAAAAAAAGCAACACAAAACAGACAAAAAGGACTTAGGAGAAGGCTTGGTCTATTAGTAGGACCAGTTTGTATTTCTAAGAGCATTTTCAGAGAATCATAAACATGGAATAAATTTGGCTCAGAAATACTTGAATGGGCTGGTACGAATACCACTGGAGTCAACATAATCAGAACTTGGCTGCATGACTCAAGAGATGGTGGAGCAGAGTTAAGCATCTGAGAGTGGTCAGACTCTGGTACAGGCTGCCCAGGGAGGTGGTGGAGTCACTGTCCCTGCAGATGTTCAAGAAATGTGTAGATGTGGTACTAAGAAGTGTGGTTTAGTGGGCAACATTGGTGGTAGGTGGTTGGACTAGGTGGTCTTAGAAGTCTTTCCCAATCTTAATGATTCTATGATTTCATGATCTCTATTTGCTTCCTAAATTATGGCCCAGAGAAAGATATTAAAACTGACTAGAACCAACAGTGAAGTTAGCATGCAAGGCTAACTTCCGTATGTGATCATCCTTCAGAAGGATCTTTAGTGTCAGACTGATATCTCTTTATCCACCTTCCTCTTATATTCACTGATCCTTTTCACCCCCTTTACTCCTTTAAATACCAATGGATCTATTTTGTTATTGCTCAGTATTTCTTCATACATAGAAAACACATTCCAGGAGGAAAAGAGAGAGGCCTGATTCAGAATGAGCATATCTGTGGTTTTAGAAGTCATAATCTTACTGATGCAGCACTGCGAAGTTCCCCTGGGAGTTAAATAGCACCCTCTCTCCTGAAGTCAGCAGGACTCTCAATTCAGTTGGCAAGAATGTTCTCCAAATAATTACGCTCTGAAGGTTAACTGATGGAGTCTGCACGGTGAATCCTGCAAGTGAGGATTCATGCAGGCATCTGGCCTGCCTACAGTTGGTTGCTGACACTACACTATGAGTATTAAATCATCGTGTCAGGTTGGGTGGGCATGCTTGGTAAAGCTACACAAACTGAATCTCCCTGTGGAGGCTGTGCGCTGCGTTGAAGGGACAAGCGATGGTGGCCAGCACATACTCCTTTCTCTCTGTCTAGTCACTTGTCCTTTTTCAGCTAAGGAAGAATTGATAGCGTATAACAAACTTGCATCAGAATCGTGCTTCCCTTAAAGTAGTTTGACTTCCAGGAAATTTGCTGAGAAAGGCAAGTTTGCTGAGTCAAGGACCAAATGAGGGCAACTTTTTAGATACAATGAATAATTCAACCCCAAAGCTTTCCAGGTCCATCCCCAGACACACATGAGCTCTTGTAACATTATTAAAACTAGAAAGCTTTCCTTAGTCTGAAAGCTCAGAGAGAAGGGATTAAACATCAGAGAAGGGAACTTCAGGAGGCATTTGTGTCACAGTCAAAAGCAAGAGAAGCTTTTATGAACCATCCTGCAGCGGGTTCTAAGGAGCCAAGTAATACCCATGTTTTTTTTCCTTGGTCAACAGATGCTAAAAAGTCGGCTCTGTTGTGAGGAGGAGATGTGTGTTTTGTTGTGCAAAAGCATACGTGCTAGTCTGTTATTGGCAGAGGACAGACCACTCCAGACAGGCAGGAAAGAGGGACAGAAATGAACAAACCAACAAAGCATAAGCAACCACAGGGTATGAAAAAGCACAAGTAAGTCTTGGTTTCCTGGCACCCGAGCCAGTCCTCACACAAGTTGATGAAAAGACATGCTTTATTTTAGTAGCCTTTGAATGTTGCTAGTTCAATAAGGAACAGGATGTGCCTTGTTTTCTGCTTTTAAAACACCACATACATCTAGAAGAATGTTACTAATGACGACATCCTGCACTCGTAAATTATCCTCATGGTTTCAGATGGCTGTCATTTTTCTCTCAATACTGCCTGTAAATATGCATGAATTTGACTATATGCTGTTAGTGAACTGCTACACTGCATTCCAGATGTGCTACTGCATTCTGTAGTGACAAAATGAGATTTCTAAGGGTAGTTTGCGTATCAGCTGAAATTTATGAAGTATTTGGGGAGTACTTAGAGTCAAAGCTACAATAAAAGTCCATCATTTTTCCATCGTTAACCTTTCTAGTCCTGCTACCCTGAATGAGTGCTCTATCCCAATGAAAATGGTTAACAGAATAAATCCAACATGCACCTTCCAGGTCTCTCAGTAATTCCTTTTCCTCCATCTACCTACTTGTGCAGGGGAATAGTATGAGATGGCAAATAATTTGAAACAGAAATCCAACTCTCAAAATGTCAAGTTCCTACGACATCACTTCAATTTTTTGGAAATGGTCTGATTGTACTCCGTGTGCCTCTGCAGTTATTTCAGGTTTTCTCTTTAAAGTGATCAATCTAGTAAAAAATATCAAATGTGAAGATATCTCAAGAGTGAGTTTGGAGAGAAAAATGGAAAAAGAAACAATGAGCCACCACTGCCACCAACAAAGAAAACCAACACACCAAAACATTTTAAGCTCCCTGGGACTGGTATAAATGTGGATATTTTGCACCATCTATTTTGCCTTGTTGTTTTATTTTTGCAGCTTTCTTTCCAAACCAAAAGCTCTGTGGTCTTTCTGTTACAATTAAGCATAGCAGCTTGGAGCTAAGTTAATTTGTACCCTCTGGGGAGTTCATCTCTAGCCACACCATCATGGAGCCTCTGAGTGTGACTGTGTGTAGGAATGCTAAGAATACGTCTCCTTTTCACAAATGAAGATGGCAAGGAAAAACCATGTCCTTTTCACCAATGCCTGATGATAAATGAAAGGTGTCAGAAATGTAAATGAACTGTCTAAGTGTGTTGATAGGCTTTTGAAACTGGAAGCTTTTTCTCAGGAGTCCTGCCAACACCGCCAGACAAAGTCTTCCCCTGTTCCTATGGCTTCCTATATTCTCTGTACTCATTGCATTGCCATCCTTAGTAACCTGCTGCTGTGCAGTGTTAAGAAGGCTTCAGACTGAGATGGAAACAAAGGATTTTCTCAGTTACCTATTCAGGAAAAAGGATGCTGTTAATGTCCTTTAGTCCATGGATGTGGATTGGTCTGGACATGTTCAACTCACACTTTGTGTGTGTGTGCACATATATATTTATGTATGCTATAACGTATGGATGATCACGCTGGGCAACAGCTGTTCTCAGACATTGGTCTTGAAACAGCACCTCCTCAGGTACCAGTAAAACCCATTGCATTCTTTAAGACATGTCAAGGGGAATGCAGTAAGGAAGCTCAATGGATATGTGCCCTGTGTGGATGATACCTCATTTTCAGCAAGGCTGCTAAAGTGGAAGTGGCAGTGCGTGGCTTAGCAGATGTTCAGTGCTGAATTCTCAGAGGCTCAGCCTGATGATAAGAATTGAAATAATTAGCATGCATTGTTTGAAGAATGTAATGTTGCCTCTGGATATCTCGATTTTCACAGACTGGGGCATTACATTGTGCCTTTGGGAGGGCTCACTTAAAAAATATTCCTTGACTTATGCCACAGGTGTCCAATGTTTTGGCTTGCTGGGGTTGGAGTGAGGAGGAATTGTCATGAGATGCATATCAAATATATAAGTTAGTTAATGTATCTACGTAACAAAGCTTCTTTTTTATATATGCTTTATTTAAATGTAAAAACAGAGAGCAACAAAAGCATAAAATTAGTGGGATATGTGACCTTGTATTTCTGAAAATAATTCATCAGTGTCTGGTTCAATGGCACTGGTTGCAATTCTTAGTGAGTTCTCAAGGTGCTTGTCAGAATTTTTTTGACGAAATCTCACTCTTCCTGTGATTCATCCTTGAAAACAATTGTTTACAAATGTATGTACTGCCAAAAAGTGATGACGTATAAAGCGTGATTGTGAAGCACGGGATATTTTTGTCTTTTAAGGTCGGTCTTCTAAAAGTCTAGTAAAGAGACATAATCAATTTTTTCTTTGAGTTGAATGTCTGGTTGCAACTCCATACATTCCATTTGAAAATGTGTAGATAATGTATTTTTGTCAGAAGGAAATGGAGTTGTGAATATGAAAAAAAAAAGATGATTTTTTTTTTTAAAATCTGAAACCTATTCTCAAATTCTTCTGTCAAAACCAAAAGCAAGGCTGCATATTTTATGCCAGTCACAGGACTGTGTGTAGCTGACACATAAAAATGCATGAAGTTATTCGCCATAACTTGAGCCTGCCATAAGTTTCATTTTGAACTGTTGTGGTTCGAAACATTGCACAGATAAGGTGATTCTCACCTTGAAGACACATGCTTAACTCATCTAAATGAGTGGTCAAATCCACCAAGAATGCTGTATCTATTTTTCATCTTCAAGTTCTGGCACAAGTTTTCCTCTTGGTTCCATAAATGATGAATTGATTTCATTTTGCAAATCAAAGAATCTTTTTAACATTTTATCTGACTTAGCCACCTTCCTTCAGAAAAGTAAATGACGTCCCCATAATCAGCATCCATTCTTTCAAGGAACTCCTGGAACTGGCAATGATTCAATCCCGTGGACTTTATGAAATTCATAGCTTTGATGACAATTTGCTTGATGTTATCCATTTTTAAAGCTTTTGCACATAAATTTTCTTGATGTCTGATGCAGTGATATTTCATCAAAATGAGTTGCCAGTGGTAATTGTGTCATCTTCTATTAATTTTAGAAGTTACTCTTTTTTACCAGTCATCGTCAAGACACCATCAATAGCTATACCAGATATGTTGTTGACAAGAGCTAACAAAAATTGCTTTAACATAACTTTTTCTGCTTCATACAAATCAAGAGATTTAGTTGTGTCTTTTAGTAGCACCAAAGAAGCTATTTCTTCAGTGATTTTTTATCAGTACCTCTGATGAAAATGAAAACTTGAGCCGTATCTGTGGCATCAGTACTTTCATCTATTGCCAAGTCACAGAAATTGAAATTAGCAGCTTTACTCTCCAGATTTCCTTTGACAGAAGTTCCTGTTTCTTCAGTGCACCTGGCTATAGTCTGGTGAGACTGATTTTAGAAAAATCTGTTTTTTATCAGCACACATTACATCTGCCACACTTTCCAAACATTGTTTAATAAACTCACCATCAGTAAATGGTTTTGATTTTTATATTCTTTTCACAATCAGATTCGCTACCACATAACTAGCTTTTATAACAGAGTCTATTTGAGTGTTAACTTTTTAAAAAAGATTATGTTGAGATGACAAACTTCTTTTCAGTTCCACTGTTTTGTCTTGATGAAGCATTCTTTGATATGCAGCAAATTTGGCAGCATGTTTTTGCAGATAATGTCTTTTCAAATTGTAATCTTCGAAAGCTGACACAGTTTCCTTTCAAATTAAGCACAGTGCCATATTATTTGTCCTGACACTGCACTGTTCTCAGCAAGCGGCACAAGCATGTGCCATGTGTAATACACGTGGGGTTTGATGTGACTGAGTGTGTGCCACGGGCACAAAAAACAGTCAGCACTGCACTGCACCCTCCCCTTTCCCTGGCTCCAGGAACAGTACCGGTCGCACACCAGTGCTTTGATTGTTGCTGAGTGATGGGTGCACACCGGGGCACATCTGCTGCCATGATGGTGCGGGCCAGGGGGCAGCCACACTGCGAGATGTGCCAGGCTGCATGTGGCCTGTGGGCTGTGAGTTGGGCATGCCTGACTTATACTTCTGTGCGTGGCCTGAACTGCCCCAGGTGCATCATCCAGCACAGCACAGAAACTATTGCATTCAAGTATTTTGTCTTAGGATCTACAACTACTCAGCCCGTCAGCCTCTTTTGAAAGGGGCTCCTTTTGTGAGACTACCTCAGAGTATGTCTAGTATATGCCAACCGACACAGAGTGCTGAGCGTGGCTTGAAGCATCACTCTCTATTGACAGAGAAGAAAGAGGAGGAAAACAGCTCACTGATAGCATTGTCCTCTGCAAGGCAGAAGGCTCAGCCTCATCCATTGCTGGATGACATTTAAACCTGTGTTTTCCAGCTGCTTTCCTGCTCAAACTTTACAGGGAACTTTAAGATCTTGTTGAGAAATAAACCCTAGCTCTTAGGGTATTTGATGGAGGGAGGGTCATGGGTTGCAGTTCTTACTCCCAGAGCTGTTTATACATTTTAACCAGGGACTCATTTGTGCAAAGTGGCATGGCTTAAGATGCTGAGAGGCTCGTCTTATGTTTTAAATGAGCTGCCTTTTGATGAGCTGAAATCCTGGTGTGGATTCGACAGCTGAGCAGAAGTAGAGCCCAACCTGTCAGGTCCTGTTTCTCCCTCAGATTTGGCTTCAGCCCCAAATGTCTGAACTGCTGTTAGCGTTTGATTCTGCAGATGCCAGCTGGGTCACTCGCAGTTCTAATGCAGAGTCCCCAGAAGCAGCTGCAGCTCCGGGAGGCGTCTGTGACTGTCACAAGGTGCCACGCAGTGGAAGCTGTGTGTACATGCAGCCTGCGCAGGGGCTTCTGCCTGAAGTGGGGACTGGTCTCAGGAAGCAAGCAGAAGCTTATCCCCTTCAAAAGACAGAAACCCACTTGTTTGTCAGGCAAGAAAAAAAAAAAACCTTCTAAAATTCCAAATTCCAAGAACCTTTAACAAAGATGAGAGTTCTGCTTGGGGAAACGATGGATGATAACAGGGTTCTGTTCATTGCTCCAGTGTGTGGTTTTCAGTTGAGAACTGCCTTGAAGCGCTACAGTAAGTACATTTTCCATGGACTCATATCCAGTTGGAAAACATACATTTCCTCTTGCTTCTGTTGTTTTATTTAAGCTCAGTTGGCTTAAATCCCATTGCAGTCAGGTTTATTTGATGTTTCTCCATTAGCTAAGTACTGCTGGGTGCTGTAGCACTGTACCTTTTATGGCAAGGAGTTGAAAACAGAGGAGCAGGTTGTAGTGTTAGTGGCATTCCCTGCAGTTGCTTTTTTGCTCCCATTGAGCACCGTGTTTTGCTGAGGAATTGTAGTCCTCTACAAGAAGAGGAGCACAGCTGAGGAAAGGGAAACCACTTTGACTTCATCAATATCCTTAATCTCCCCAGCCTGCCCTTTTCTGCATGATGGCTTGCTGTCCGCACATCTCTCTGTCCTCAAGGAGGCTTCTCTTCTCTTTATTCTTGGTGACAAAGCTCCCATAAACAAACGGCACACATCTCAGCATTACTTCCACCTTGGGAAGGGCTATTTCAGTTGCTAGGGGATCTGCTTAGAAAAGAAAACCAGATCTTAAAATCACATTTCCATTTCAGGCAGTCTAACCTTGTGCTGTTCCGTTGCTTCTGGTAATTTTCTGAAGAAATCAGAATCATGCTCAGTTTTTGTTTTCCTGTTAATATTTGGGGGCATGTTGTTAGTAAGACTTATGGCTTCTTGATAACTAAACTCACATGCATGCATGCATCCCAAGGAACCTCGACTGAGTCACTTTCTACACTGGCAGTATGTTGCTTAAGTTCTTGGGGAAGAAAAAAGATAAATGCTACAAAATCTAGAGGCAATTCTGCTGCATTTGTTGGCTTTGTCTCAGGTTCAATGTTTGAGTATAAGATATTGAATGCAGTTTAAAAAAATAAGGAATATTCTTGTGAAAACAATCAGAGAGATTGTCTGTGAGAAAATGGAATAGATCAGCCAATTTTCTATGAATGAGTCTTAAATGCAGGTAGAAAGAGCCAGTGTTTACTGATTCAAACAGTAGTTCTAGCAACGGAAACCTAGGATCTGGATGGGAGAACTGCTAGTGAAGGAATTAGCCACAGGTTAAAAATATCAGAAATACAGATTCATATGTCTGTATCTAAGGTTAAGTAGAATGCAGCACTGTTAAAAATTGAAGTAGAAGTTACATTTGAATTGTAAGTTATAGGGTATTCGGTAAAGAATGGAGATCTCTGCTTGCAAGTGATCTTAGTGGCCAAATGATTCTGCTCATTCTCTGATACCTAATGATAATGTCTTCAGTTCCACACATTGATTTTTAAACCATGTATGTCAAAATAAACCAAGTTCCGTAGTGGAATTAGCATGGTCATGGGTTGACTGCCTTCTCCACACGTTATTGGAAATTCCACGCTGTTGGAGTTAGCTAATTTACTTGTACTCAAGGCGACTGCTGGAGTGGCGCAGAGATTGTTCTGGCCAGACCACAGTACGCCTGAATAACCAGATGGTCATCGGCCATTAGAACTATAAAGCAGTCTGGCCTGTCCTCTAGCAACTGCTCCAGTGCTGCTCCCTGACAAATCTCTTGAAATCTTTAAGCAAGCTCTGCATTTCCATTGTCAATAACAGACATCTCACCAGATAAGCTGTTTAGTGGACTAGAGACAAACACCCTCTTAGCTTTGGCAGTAATTAGTATTAAATTAAGTGTAGTTTTAAACAGGAAGAGGGTGGCAGAAAGAGTAAAGTAATTTAGCATTGGCAGAAGGAGCAGCAAGGACAACCTTGGAACCATTAATCCACATAAAGTGGGATTAGTGGGGTGGAATTTCCTCCCAGTCTGTCTTGCAAACTGTTCTGGAAGGAGAATTCAGGTATTATGACCATTGTACCTGCCACAGACTTTAGGCTCTAGAACGCTGGTGTGGGACTGGCTGCATTGGCAGTATATTTACCACAGACAGCTCCTTCAGCCTGATTAGTTTCAGGTGTCTCTTCGGTGTCTGCTAAGAGAAATGGTAACATGCAAAGGAAAATTTTCCATATTTATTCTAAGCCAGACACAGCTACTGAAGTCTGGCACCTGTATGTATTTGTGGTCAAAATCTGCAGAAAAGTCTACAATATGCAGAAAGTTGTTTCATTGTGCTGAATATGATATGAAAGGAAATCAGTATTTGTGCTAGCAGAATGTAACCCACGTCGGTGCCAGGATCCAGACCTAGTGAGAGGCTACAATTGTTATTCTGTTTGTTGCTCTCTTCCCCACTTTTAGGAAATACCACACAAAGAGAAATTAAAGGGTAATATGACAATAGGAAAAAGACTCCTAGATACCATGGCTTGACTGACTTGGTGTGTCAGCATGAGGATGAAAAGTGAGCAGTAAGAACAGCTTCTTAGATGTCTCCATCTGCCTCATCAGGCTCAGCTTTTTGACACCTCCAGGTCTGACCAGAAAAAGCCTAAATCTTTTTGCAGAATTTTTGAGCTGAAGATATTGAGGGCCATGAACTGTTTTCCCCAGTCACTGCTCTGATGCTGATAAGGGCTATGGCTGGCAGAGCTCTGTGTGCATGTTGAGAAGTCACTGTGTGCAGTCATTTGCATTTAGAGCTGTTTTTAGCTGTAGAAGATACTCCCTGCATTCAAACAGCTCTCTTCAGAGCAATGGGGAATTCACCCTGCTGAGATGATGGTGCAGATAGAAACAACATTGCCACTACAGATGCTTTTTGGTACTATTAACTGTGTTCTTTTCTTGTTTGCTCCACAGATTCTGTGTGGGAAGGAGATCCCCCGCTGGGTGAACCGCCTGGCCTACTTCAGCTCCTGTATCCCTTTCCTCCAGAGCTGCCTCCCCAAGGAGTGGCTGACCCCAGCAGCCCTGCAGAGCCACATCAGCCTTGGCTTGCACAAGGAGGAACAGGGAGACACAACGGACGAGGAGTCTCCCTCCACTTCTGCCACCCCCTCAGCCTCAGGCACCTCACGAACCTGTAGACATACCAGGGTCTGAGCTGTGCCCACTATGGCCTTTAGTAACATTCTCTCTCCTGTGCTGTTTCTTCCTCAGTCACCCTTTTACACACCGTGGTTTCTCCCCTCTTTTTTCATCTGACAACACAGGGGAGGGAAGACCCCTACTACTGAGGAGGAGAAGCTTCAGACCTTCAGTCCCTTTTCAAAGGGCTGCTACTACAGTTGCTTGGCAAAATGATTGTGAATTCCAACACTGAGCTGAGGAGTGTGGCAACTATGCTGGATTCTCCTCCCAGGATCTCCGTGCTCCTTGATCCATGGAGAACTCTGCTCTCTCAGGCATGAAAGCTCATGTAGGAGCAGGGAGCATCATACTGTGATGTCCCTCCACTAGGACGGTTTTATCTTTTTATCTCTTCCCCCACCCACTTGAGCCCAGCAGCCTCCTCTGTATTTTGGCTTGGGTTGCCACACAGCAAATTTCCTGCTTGCACCCAGTGAAGCAGGTAGAGCCAGAACTCAACCTCATCTCTTAGACCAGCAACAAGCTCCACTCAGCCACATCCCTTTTGTAATTATCAGGTTTCTAACTCATGTGAAGGAAAAGAAAGGTGCTGATGTTCTTACAACCACCAATTTTCGTTATTCAAATTTAAGAGCTCAAATGACTGTCTTGCTCTTGAAAATAATAACAAAGAGAACCCAGAAAATGAATGTCTTACCATGGCTTTTCGTTGGGGTCAAAAAAAAAAAAAAAAGAAAGAAAAAGAAAAGAAAAAAGGATGGGGCTAGTGCTTAGAGGCAGCTACTAAGTAGGTGCAGAAATGACTGTTGTCCATATTGGTGCTTTTTGGCACAAACCCCTCTCTGTTCCCCTACTTCTAGGCAGTGTTCCTGGTTACCATTTTTTTCCCTTTCCCCAGGCTGGAAATTTATCTCCTAGCTGACATTTGCTGGCTGTTTTTGAGGGAAATGGTCCTCTGGAACTGTAAGATGAGGGGAAGAAATCTACTGGGAAGATCAATACTTCCTTCAGCTTTTTCTTTTGTGCTCACAAACATAAAACATGTCTCCTGAGCCACCCTTCCCCAGACTATTGCAGAGCCAACCCAAGAAGGTAAAAAATAAGTGATGAACCTGTTTCCTCCTCCTCCCTTTCTGGAGGTGGAGGGGGAAACCACGGGCCACATCAAGAAAGCATGGATGACCCTTCCCATGCATGGGCCACCATGGTGCCTTCTGTTGTGTGCACTGTTTCACTGGCATGAAAAATAGGCAGAACTGGCTCTTTGGTCTCACCAGGCAGGTTCTTGATATGAATCTGGTCCTTGGATGTATTTCTGCTCATTCGATGACTGACAAGAAAGCTGAGGAGGGAGAAAAGGACAGGTATGCCAACCCTTCCATTCAATTACCTCACCAAGAGTTCAGAAGATGCAGGAGAGCATCAAAGGGGAAACCCAAGCCTCTCTCCCCCTTCTAGCTCCTCTTGACCACACAAAGGAAGATAAAAAAGAACAGGCCTGGTGATGACAGGAGGTTGCTACTTTAGAGGTTGCTACGCGGTTCTCAACAGCTGCTATCAAGTCAGGACTTTCCCCTCCATCCAGAAAGAACTCTTAAGTCCTTCAGAGATGTGGTTTCCTTTTACTGGTTGCAGTAAGACCAAGAGCATGCTAAGTCCAACCAGCTGTTTCTTTAGCTCAGGTATTTAGAACTGTGTGCTCTCAGTGCTGAAGGTCCTGGCTATGATGCACATCGTGTCTGCACAGACAGTGCTTCATGTTTTGCTACATGTGCATACCTCCAGTGAAAAAGGAGACTCTGGAGAGATGTACTGTATGAAAATAAAACTCATGGGATGGTCCACTCCACTTCTTCCTGGAGTGATGCGTGTTTGGACAATGAGCCTTTTACAACACGCCTCCCATTTTCATCTTCTGAACAAATTGCTGCAAGTTCTGTACTGAACTAAAGTTATACTCCTTATTAACCTTGGCTACTCACAGCCAGTACTGCATTGTGAGCAGTTCTGCAGCTCCCGGTATCCAATCCAGCACCAGTCTTGATTGCCCTGGCATGTTCAGGGATGTTTAATAAGATTTCCATTGTGTTTTCCATTCTGCTGCCCAGAAGCATTACACAGTGTACTGTTGTGTGCTCTCTTCATCTGCAGTCATGGTCACTGTAGCCTAAACCAGCAATGCAAGTACCATTCGTCTGAAGTTCCCAGGGTGCCTGCCAATAGCCAGCAGCACAGTACGTGCAGTGAATTTTAAAATCACTTTGTAGGTCCTTCTCTGGAGGTGAGTGAGAAAAGGCTTTCCCAGAGCTTTTGCGTAGACCAGGGAAACTGCAGTCAGAAATGCCTCATTCCTGATGTGACAAAAGCCAGCCAACCAGCACCCTCAGGTTTCCATTCTGCACCTGAGCTCCAGATAAAACATCATTTTACATTTAGGAGAGAACTATGGCTCCAGTGGCACATTTCACAAGGAAAACCCTCTCACAGTATTTCACAAGATAAAATATTTAACTGGCTGTATTGTAACATGGACAAGACAGCTGCACTCAGCCTTCTTGGGGACATGGATAAGTGCTTGAAGTATCGGGAGTAACACTTGGGGTGAACTGTTAGTGTCATAAAAACTAGATGTTTATCTACTTTCATGCTTGTCAGTCTTTTATGTAGGGGTCACAACAAGGAGGCACGCAACATCTGTTCTAAGTCAAAATGAGAATATACTTCACTCTTCAAAAAGGTTTCTCCTTGCCCCTCTCTGTTCAAGGTGATTGAACAACAACAAGAACAAAGGGACACTGTGGAAATAAAATATATATTGATGATAGCTTTATCTCTGTAATTTAACAGCATTTCAGATTATTAAAAATGAAAACATTTTTAAAGTCTAATTTACTGCTCATCTCTGGCACAGCATGTTTGATTTAGGCACTCTTCTTATCCTTCTGAACACAAAATTATTGTTATTATCATGTAATTATATAGCACTTGCATTTAGTTTTGTATTTACTTTCTCTTACTCTTTTGGATTGTAACATCATGGGAAAATTTCAGAAACCAGTAGTTATCAGTGGAAACAAAAGAGCAGTTTATAACTCTTGACATGAGCACTCAGCGGCACCAACACAACCCCTTAACCTAAGACTTGTTGGGCCGTTTTAGAGGTTGGAACACGGGGGCACTGAGTCTGCATGTGGGAATCAGCAGCTGTGGATTATTTCTCTAACAGAGAGCAAATAGCACTCAGGTGAGAGGGTAATCACAGGGAGTAATCACAAAGGTGAGGTTAGCATCATGCTGGAGTTACAAGTCAAATTGTTTCTAGGGAAAGTTACAGTGAGAGGAATGAGGTAAGTAATAACCTCTCTTCTCAGCACTTCTGAAGTCTGTAATAGCAGCTGTCTTGGTTTTGGGAGGTTCATCCTACCCTCGATACAGCTCAGAGATGGGCACAGGACTGTTCGCTCCCATATTAAAATTGGTGTTTCTGGAATTAAGGTGTTTGAGTGAATGGTAGAACTCATTAACTTGCTACCTGGAATAAATAATGAATGGTTCTAAATCTTGGAGGAGTGTATCTGTGCAGCCAGCTTTGTTTTGAAAGGACATACAAGTTTCTGGGGTGCAATATGATTAGGATAAGGGATAACAATGTGGGAAAACTGATAGTGTTCTGGTGGCAGTCACTTCCTTAGGAAACAAAAATGAAAGATATAGCTAGCGACCAGACTTTGGGGACTGCCTTAATCAATGAGCTTTAACAGAAAGGTCAAAATCATGAAGGGAACCCTCTGCAAAGATGTCTGTTTGTCTACAGAAGCTATTGGGAGTGCAGGTGTACTTTGCTGGCACTGAGCTGACTGTCTTTTGTTACAAGTGAAGATTCAGCTGGCAATGTAGCAGTTATCCACCAGTTATCTGCCATTAACAAAGCCTGTAGTTGCCCCGGGGAGGGCAGATGCTGCGTGTTTCTTTGCAGCAGTGATCCCAGTGCTTATTGTTCCTGAACGGCACTGATTCCTGCTGCTCTGGTCCTGCCCTGGTGTAGAAGCTCCTGGTCCCTCAATGCCTCTTGCTTTCCCTAAATGTCCCTGATCTCAGTTTAGCCACAAAGCCTTTTCTTCCATAATTTTTTGTTTTCTCATTTCTGTGGCTTCAAAGCTATCTCTCGTGAAGGCAAAGTCCCTCCTCCTTCTCCTGTATGCATTCAAAGGGAATTAACTGTATCTCAGCGTGATAGCTCAGGGCCAAATGTGGCTAGCTGCAGTTTCTCAGATGGTGCTTTGATCTCACCACGACAACCACGCCGCAGCAACTCTGCATGCTCGCTGTGCTGGAATACCGAGCGAACTGCCACTCACGAGCGTAATACCTTAATATAACGATGCAGTACATTTATACAACTCTAGGCAACGGGGAGCCCGCCCCCCGAGCGGGCCTCAGCGGCGTGCCGGCCCCACGGAGCACAGCGGAACGCCGGGTCTGGGCTGCGCCGGTGGAGGGAGCGGTGTGGCGCGCGGCCCGGCGCCGGAAGCGGCAGCGGCGGGCGGAAGAGCCTCATGGAGCGGCTCCGCAAGCTGTGTCGGGGCCGCACGATGACCTTCGGCGTGCCGCTGCTGGTGAGCGGGGCGGTCAGGGAGGGGGTTAAGGCACAGGGGATACGGCAGGGCGGGGAAAAGTGCTGTGCGGTTAAATTATGGACAGCGTGGCCGTAGCTTTCCGGTAATGAATGCATCCAGTTTGGTGGGGAGGCGCAGCTGGGGGCGACGCGTCGCCTAATGATGAGGCGTTGCGGGAAGCACGGCGCGGATGTGCTGCTTCTCGTTTCAGTCCTTATTGGTACGAAAAAATAACAGAAAACCTACGAGCGACCAGTCTTCCAAAAGGAGAAGGTGCCTTGGGGGGTCCTGCAGGGTGTACGTGGGTCATAATACTGTGGGGGAAAAGGGGGAACGTCGTTCTGAGCGACAGAAAGTTGTGGGGTGAAGAGATGGACTCCTCCGGTCCGCCCCGAGCCCTCAGCGGGACGGGTTTAGCAGCTCCTGGAAACGGTAAACTCGGGAAGGTCCAGAGGCATAAAAGATGTGGCAGGCGTTGTGCTGCTGGGGGTTGCTTCAGGGATCCAGTCAGCTTGTTTTGAGAAGTTCTGCACGGCTGTCGATACGTTGTGGGTGGCGAATGCTTTTCGTGACTTGTGGAAGAAGTGCCGAAGTGAACGCGCCTCAGGTCGGCTGCTGAGGCAGAAGGGACTGTTCCGTAGGATGGAAAGTTCGTGGGACTCTTTTAGGAAGGGATTAAGCAAGCAGCTGCCAGCAGGGCTGTGGGTCCCAGGCCACGGCAGCCCTTCAGCCTTTCTGATGCTTTTGCATGATTTCCCGTCAGTCTGTAGCAGAAGTTTTTTGAGACTGGTTTTTTTTTTTTTTTTAATTAATTACTTTATTTTTGACTTTCCACTCCTGAATTTCATTCCGCTTTCCTTACTGCAGAGATCCTTCCTCTGGAGTCAGCATTAAGCTGAGGAATGTTCTGCTTTCTTTCTTTATGGGGTTTCATGTCTCCCCTGCCTTAAAATTATTCTCCCCTTTGAGTATTTCAGCGTGCTGCTGCCCAAAGGTTTCCTAACGAGGAAGGAAAAGGACAATTCATGCAGCTCATGGCAGTTCCCCAGCTGAACACTGAACTCTGAAAGCACTTCAGGAGCTGAACACAATTTTGCTAAAAGATCAACTGCAGCAGCAGAGGCACTGCACGTGTGCCCAGAACTGCAGGAGCGTGCCTTTGTGACCTCCGAGTTCTGCTGAATTTGGTGGTACTGACGTGTGAGGTCCTGCTAGAATCTTACGTGCCGTACATTTTTTCACTGGACAGAAGTTTATTCTTCCGTAGTGCCGGACCTCATCAGTGCTGTATTTTTTAAATTGCAATTATTATTATTTAAATGAATTACTTGTCTTGCCTCCTTGCACCACATATTTGAAGGAAAAACCCCTGTAGCACTCTTTAAAAAAGACTCCGAGGTTAAAGAGGTGGTAACTCAGAGATAGGTTAGGCTTTCGCTGCAAGCATATATGCACAAATATATATAAAAAATATTTCTTCCTTTTTAGTGTGAATTATCATCTTAATCCTTTTATTTCCCCTGTGTTCGTTTGGGAGTTGTTAGAATATTTTGGTCTGGAAGGGATTTTCTTGGTTGATCCTTAAAACCTCAAACTGACAACGGCTTTGCCAGGAAAATGTGTCAGTCGCAGTGTTTGGTCTCGCTTTTTCCATAGACGGTAGTGTTCCTTTGTGAGCACCAATGAGTCTGCAGGGGATGCGATTTAGTCCTGCAGGAAGCCCTGAGCCGTGAGTGCTTTCTTTAACTCTGCGCACTTGTCACTTATTCTGCGTGGTGTGAAAGGGAGTGCATGTGGAGAGAGCGATGTCACCTGCTGTGGGATGTCGGCACAGCTCGTGCGCTGCTGGCTGGGCAGCCTGAGGGCTGCAGTGGAGGTGGTGACAGCTGTGTAGGTGCCAGGCTGACTGCATGGACGTAGCTCTGAAGTTCACTGTTAGGATGGAGGGCTGTGCTGTGGTGACTTAAGTGTCTTTGCCAGCTGCATTGGCATCTCTTTCCTATCATAACGTAAAATCTCTCCTTATCGCATGAAGTCTACAGTACACGAGCATTTTCAGGGTACTTGCTTCTGTTCCAGGAGAGCTTCATCACTACTTCAAAAAACATGGTAAAAACCATTAATTTGCGTGCTCACAACACTTTCCACTTCTTGCGTTTGTAGTTCTGCCTTTGGCTGATTCCAGACAAGGGTCTTTCATACCCTGTAAGCCGCAAAAGCCACGTGCAGCTGTGGTTCCAGTTCTCCCGTCAGCTTATCACAGGGGAAATATGAATTTCTCAGTGTCTTTGCAGGCAGGGGGCACAGTCTGTGCTCGTTTGGGGATTTCTGTTTCACACTTATTTAAGCATATTGCTCTATATGTGCGGTATCTCGGATTTCAAGCTTGTAGCACGTTTCAGAGTCCTTCATACCTGCGGGTGTGGATTTCCACATCTTTCCTGCGCTTTTGCTTTCTCCTTTTTCTCTCATCATGTAATGACTGCGCATTCACGAGTACTTTCCTTGTAGGTCTCTTCCTCTCTCTGGATCTTTGGTGTTTGGAGTGCTGCGTGCAGTGTTGCCAAAAGAGAAGATGAGGGCAGCCTGGAAAAGATCATCTTTTCTCCGAATAAATGTTTTCCTAAAATGTATTTCCACCAGTGTTCATGCATGCAGACTGTCCTACGTTGCCATCTACGTTGCTGCCTTGAGCAGTGCAGGTTTTCTTTGGTAGACGCTTTGTCCCAGGCATCAGAGGACGTTGGGTAACGCTGTGGCCATGTGTTCATCTCCCAGGAGACCCACAGGGAAGCCCAGCAGTGTCTCAGGCCATGCAATGAACCGCTGGTCTCCCAGCCTTATCGACCTGCTCCCAAAATTCGCATTTCCACCCATCAGGATGTGGATTTCTGTCTTTGGATTAGTTTCCTTCACTGGTGAAGTCCAGCTCAATTGGAAGCTGTGGCTCATGCTGTCTCTGTAAAAAACAAACAAACAAACAAAAAAACTGTTATTGAATTATCTTCTGATAACGTATGAAAAAGGATTACTGCAATCAATACATTTTTTACTTCTAGATATGTCAGTGCTATTGCTAACATCATTCACGTTGCTCAGGGTGGTGGTTGGGGGAATGCAGGGTTGGGGAACTGCAGGATTTTCATCAACATCCATTACTTTGAGGAGCTTTACAATGAGATGTGACATATGCAGAACTCATGCATTTCTGAGCTCGCCTTTTGAATCAGTGCCTTCAACTTTTCTTTTTGATTCTTAATATTTGAGGAGTATTTTCCAGATAAGTATTAGACAAATAGGTGCTCCTTTCTACTTTATGAACTTTATGAGTGCCCGGAATGATAATTTCAAGAAGGAATCCAAATCTTGGCTTTTAGGAGCTTCTGGAGAAGGAGGACGATATCCAGCAGCTGCAGCTTGGCCACCATGGCAAATCTGGTTTTCAGACAGCTGCAGCTGCTGGGTGAAGTTCCCGGGTCATCTGAGCAGCCCGAGCCATCAATGTGTGTAATGCAAAGTGACAGGGCTGTGGCTGAAAATGCCCTTTTTTGCTAATTGCTCACACTGAGGAACATATGGCTTGCTGTCTCTTCTGCGTTGTTCTTAGGTTAGTTTCTACTTAATGCTTTTGCCATGCTTTCCAACCTGTTATGAAATGGACATTTTAGTAAACAAAGGTTTTGTTTTTTTTTTTTCTTCCTAAGACTCAGAATAGCAGCGTTGCAAGTGACAGGCTGAGAGAACTGGGGCTGTGCAGCTTGGAAAAGGGAAGGCTCCAGGGAGACTTGAGAGCAGCCTTTCACTATCTAAAAGGCTGTAAGTAAGACGGGGACAGACTCTTTAGTGGGGGCTGCTGTGATAGGAGAAAGGGAAATGGTTTCAAACTAAAAGAGGGGAGAATTAGATTGAATATAAGGAAGAAATTTTTTACAATACAGGTGGTGAAGCACTGGCACAGGTTGCCCAGAGAGGTGGTGGATGCCCCATTCCCCTGCAGACACTCAAGGTCAGGCTGGATGGGCTCTGAGCACCCTGATCGAGCTGTGGGTGTTCCTGTTCATTGTGGGGGAGTTGGGCTACAAGGCTTTTAAGGGTCCCCTCCAAATCATACGATTCTCTGAGTCTAAGTGTGTGGACTGGTTTTGCTGTATTGTGGCCTGTAGCCACCCATATTTGCAACTGTCAAACTGACTGCTTTGAACATACTCTACCTTGAGCTGGTTAAGGCAGTGGTTGGGTCAAGTGTAATACTCTGGAGTTCCACGTTGTGTGGCACTTCACAGGTCTGCGTTACTGGCTGGTTGTGACTGCCTCTGGTTTATGCCAGGTGCTGCCCCAGGTGTGGATGCAGCCATCTATTGGCGTGTTTAATCTGTTTCTGGATGTAGTGCAGTTCATGAGCTCTAATGTACGCAGTAAGTCAGAGCACTCCCTTACTTGATTGTGCTCTTGAATCAAATTAAGGGATTTGTATTTTTGTTTTTCCCCTGATCTGAGCTGACAGTGATTCCCATTGGTTGCGGACAAGAAGAAAGGCAGACCCAGTTCTGCTCCCACTGGGAGCAGGGTGAGGGTCTCAGTCAGTTTCTGAGAGGATTCTGCTCCAGTTCTCCCTCAGCAGCCCGCTCAGCACTGGTGAGCAACTCTTTTGAGTGGGAGCTGGCAGAGGAGGGCGCTTCAGGCTCGGCTGATTTTCCTGGCGGCGCAAAGTGCTGCTTTATTTAGGGAACAAATGGGAGACTTCAGTCCCGTGGGCTGCCAAACTGCTGTCTTTCATCAGCCCTGCACTGCGTGCATGACAGTTCTTTAGAAAGGAAACCCCAAAACCCTTTTGACTGTGATCACTGCGAACTAAAATAAAATCATTCACGGCTGCTCTAGTTTTGAAGCTCACAATGAATAGCTGGGGGCTTTTGCAGCAGCAGTCCTGAAGAAGAGGCTGAAAATTATGTTCCTTCACCGTCGATATTTATCATAACGTTTTCCTGCTTTCTTTACACCATAATCTGTGTTACCAGCACTAATTAGTGTGATTTGATTCATGTAGGGCTCTGCAACAAATGTAATGTACCTTCGTGATCTGCCTTTCGCAGTCACTGCTGTAGCGGGGATGAGTCTCTCTAGCAACAGGGATGCTTATAACACCACCAATTGCTGCAGCTGGAGAAATTGTTTCCTGTTATTGTTTTAGCCCAAGAGACTGAAAATGGCTCCAAAAAAGTAAGGATCTGCTCTTAACTATATTCTTGTGCTGTTATGAGTCCTCGGTGAACATCTCGCTGTGCTTGGTGACAAACACAAGCGTTATCCATCATGTGACACAGTTCAAGTGATCAGCCTGATGCCATCCATAACTAATTACACAACATTCTTCCCAACGGAGAAGTGAACAAATAGATTTTTAAAAAGAATTAAAGAGAATTTTATGTCATTTTTTTACGTAAGACGTTTATTGAGGCTGCTGAGTATATGTGACAGATGGTGCTCTTATGTCACATCCTATCTTTCATTTTGTTTTGCAACACGCAAGTCTTCCATGCATGCGTAATTGCATTACAACATTGTAGGGCGTGTTTTTTTTGTGTGCGTGTGTAGTCACTGAAACATAAAGGAAAGATCCAGCGTGAGTTCTTTGATGGGGGGTTGAGCTCACGGTGCTGCTGAGCTGCTCACCCCAATGGGTGCTGAGCACTGCTTCACCAGTGTGTTTCCTGGCTTTACATCTTAAGATAAACTTCAGGTGGAAAGGAGAGAGCACAGCATTTCATCGCTCTGCTGAATGCATTCGAGTAATTAAGCAGGTTGTGTTCACTACATAATAAAGTTTGTGCTCTGTATCTGAGGCATGTGAAGCTAATAGTTCCCTCACAGAATGCCGGTGTATCTCAACTTTCCAACTTGAGCAATCTTCAGTTGCCCATGCATTTTACAGTTTATGATTTAAGCATCTGTACGACTGTGAAATCAGAATGGAGAAAAATGTACTTAATTTGAATTTTGTGTGGAGTTACGTTCACAGTTTTCAGTCTAACTGGAGTGTCACCTTGCATTTGACCTCATCAAAATGTTGCCAACCTAATAATTGTTCTGTTTATATGGTATCCTGAATAGCTTCTGCTAGGATTTCCCCTGCGTCTCTTTTGTCTGGGCTGTGGTTGGAACATACTGGACTTTGCTTTGCCCTTGACTTACACTGAGCAAATTAATTCATTGTAATGCCTTTTTATCTTGCAAGGAACGTAGAGATTATCCCCATTTTATAAATTGCAAAACTAGAAATGTGAGTGAGAAATATGGAGCATGCAAAGCCAACAAGCTAAGAACGTTGCTGAAATTTGTAACGTCTTACCCCACTTCAGATTATTTTGCCTGCCAAATTTAGATCTATCATTGTTTGTATGTCTGTATTCTTCCCTTTAAATACAATTATATGAACATAGTGAGGACATCTTCCCTCGTAGTACAAAAGAGAAGGGCAGTACTGAAGCCAAGGCCAGTACTTCCACTGGACACACTGTCTGTCTCCAGGTACTTTGTTACCTTTAATGCTATTACAGTTGCACAAACTCATTGATACTTTCTTGTACTGGTATTGCTTCTTTTATTGGCTTTGAATGCAGTGAAAAAATATATAATTAAAAAAAGAGCTGCCCATAGAATCACCGGGGTTGGTACGGATCTGATGTTTTATCAAAAGAGAAATTGACCATCGCAGTCCTGGAAGCGTAAGGCATCTGTATTGGGAATGGCTCTTAAGCAATGCGTCCAGCTTGCCAGGCTGGCTGTTCTGCTTATGCTGTATGAAGAGCAAAAGGAAACCAGAATCCAAGTGTGGTTTTTGCCCCAGTAGCAGCATAAAGATGTAAGATTTCAGTTTCAGGCCAAAACCTGTCTAAGGAGGAGAAGCGTGTGTGTATCAACTTCTTTATCATGTGTATAGCTGCAAACATGAAATTAATGTATAATAGATGGCTGCTGTCAAACAAGTGAAACAGTGTGGTGAGGCCAAATGAGAGTAGCGCATGATTTATTTCATGCAGCAGCTGTCTGCCTTACTTCCACTAGCTACTTTACAGAGCTTTAGATTAAGCTAAAAAACCCCCCAAAACATTTGCTTTATAGTTGAACATGCCTTTGTTCGTATTACATCCCATAACAATATACTTCATGCAATTTTGTTGTCAGACAGGCTAATTTAGAAGTGATGCTGCAAGAATTTCTGCTTTCTCCCTAGTTAAACCAGCCATACTCCAGTGCATCTGCTTCGGCTCCACCACAGCCACTCTGACATCACAACCATAAAGTGCTGTTTGTAACTATAAACTTGGCTGTAGCACTGCTGATTCCTTTTGTTAGGACATGACGTTTGTGAAGTTAACTCATAGGCTGTTCATTAACATAACGCTCATTAGAACTTAAAGAATATCAGCTAATGAAATTTTCTGCTGAGATGTCAGCCATATTAAGATTCATTTACTGTCTGTTCCTTGAGACTTTCAGCATATGGTGTGAAGATAGCATATCATCAGCTGACATACCTGATATGGCTGAATAAATCTTAAATAATTTTCTGATTCTTTTTAACCATTTTGAATGCTTTTATTTTCTGTTGCCTGTTATTTGTTCTTACCAGAATATTTATACATATAAAGAAAGCATTTTTTCCTTGATGTTAATACTTCCTTCTCTATTGTACGTACAGATGAATCAGTATCCACAAGAACAGAATTAATGCCTTGAGCTACAAGTATGGGGCTGTCCCATTTGTGGCTGGCCTCTCAAAGTTGCATGCTGCCCCGTAGGGATTTTCTTACCAGCTTTTTGATGCTGTAGCTCTATGATATAAATGACTAGCTGCCAGATCACAAAACTTTGCTCTCTGTATTTCTATGTCAGTATGTGGAGTGTTCTTCACAACATCTAAATGTGTAGTTGTTGTAGCGAGGGGCATGGTTCGGTAGGAAATATGGTGATAGTTGGTGTTAGACGGTTGGACTGGATGATCTCGGAGATCTTGTCCAACCTTGGTGATTCTTTTTTTGTGATGGTCCTAACACACGCTTTCATCGTGTTGTTTTTCAGCTCTACATTGTTGGGGGATCTTTTGGACTCCGCGAGTTTGCTCAGATAAGATATGATGTCCACAAGCTACATGGCAAGGTACTTCAAGTGGTTTTCTCTTCATTTCATTTTGCAAGTGTGCTGAATCATAAAAGATAGTTTGCTAGGACAAGCAAAATATTAGTATTAGGAGATGTTATTATGTGCTCTTAGGCAGCAAGCAGTGTAGATAATAGAGGCTGAGATAATAGCAAATCTGTTTGCCAACTATGGGAAGTGATCAACAAATAGTTCGGTCCCTACTGTTGTTTGTAAGTGGCAATTCTGAATCTGGAGAAAGGAAGTGCAGCACATCAGGAAGGAGGTTATTAGAAAGACTTTGTATCTAATTTAGACTAAACCACTTTATATTTTTAAAGGTGCCCAAAAGAAAGTTGCAACCCGCTGGATGAGACTGCCCATGGCCCCATTCAGCCTGGCCTAGTGTGCCTTCAGGACTGGGGCGCTTTGTTATATGCAAGCCTGCCATTGCAGTGTGGAGGGTCATTCTGGTCCCAGTGCTGCTGACTTGCAGAAAGTGTGAAGCTTTTTTTAAAGTTTTTATAGCACTTCATATAAAAAGTGTCTGTGTGAGACTCCAGACACTGTGCATAAGAGGTTCATTGCAGAATTTGTAACATAAGCGGGAGTGGGCTTACAGTGGCTTTCTACTGTCAAATCTTTCAGATCCTCGCCTGTTCAGCATGCGGAGACCCTTGTGTTTTGCCTTAGACAATTGTTGTGGGCCACCTGAATTACGTCAGATGTTCTTCATTGCTCCTTGCATTGCATGCCTGGCTATGGCTCATGAAGTACCATGCAGGCTGCTACTGCTTAGTCTCTTACCCATAAGACAGGGGAGAAGAATCTTAGTGCTCTGGGTGGGTACTTTTTCCAGTCCTAGGCTTTCAGAACCAGTTGTAGCATTTAAGTTTTCCTTCAGTCAGGTGGGGATCACAGGAGGGGGGAGGAGTTGTCCGTTGTTCCTGTCAGTTTCTTAGTCAGATCTGTACTCCGTAAGTTACATTTGACCTCCATCAACTGAACAGTGACCACAGCACAGAGTAAAAAGGCAGTAATAGTTATGCTTATTCAGATCTATGAGGCTCTGTGTCTCAGCATTTATAACCAAGGGAAGCATCATTGAATTAGACAGCAGTACATGAAAGCTCTGAGGGGAAGCTACTGCACCCTGGAGTTCTCTGACAAGCTAAAAGAGGACATCTGGATTCTGCTCCAGCCTGTATTACTTAAGGCTGCAGCATCTCTTTTGTGTTTTCTTTTCATGATGATTTCATGTTTGAATAGATGAAATAAAGATGAAACGGTGTAGTATTAGCTGCAATCTAGCAACACCAACTTTAGGCTAGTAGTTACAGTGAGACAAATGACAGTGATGTGTTCCATTAGTTTCTGATTCTATGTCCATGAAAATAGAGTTAAGAACCATTCTAATTCAGTAACTGCGAGAGCATGAGTGATTAGTATGTAGTCTTCTCTCTCTTCATTGATTAAAATACTTTACGTGTAACTCCGGTAAAGAACAGTAATCTGTATAATTTAAAAATGCTATTAAAAATCCTGACGATCATAAGATCTGTTGCTGGTTGAGACATCTTTTGTTAGAGTAGAATGTTTTTCTTATGTAACACACAGAAGTCCTTAACAGAAAAGGGAAGAGTGCACCTCTTGGGGAGCTGGACAGTTGTATACAAATTGACGTAGACAATAACATAAATGGAATATTTTTTTGTTGCTCCTTTGGAATAAAAACCTTACTTAAATAACACTTTTTCTATACGGAGCTCAGTAGGCTTTCGCAGAATTTAAAGTAATGAAGCTTCATAGCCTTGCTATCAGACATGGCAGGTTTATTATTTCCATGTTACTGCTGAAACAATGGAGGTTGTGGAAAGTTAAGCAACCCATCTGGATATAAGGTAGTGTTTGTGATACCTGAGTGCCTGTCTTTCCTGGTTGTATATGAAGGATGTGCAAATTGTGGTATACCAGTTATTGTGAGAACAACTGCTGAACTTGTGTTCTTGCTGTATCTGCTGCTAGATTGACAGGACTTAGATGGCTCAGCTGATGTGTGGCGTTAGGATTGGAACAGAAACAGAGCTGTAGAAGGAGAGGCGCTAGCAGCAAGAACAGCTATTCTGTCCTTTTAGAATAGCATCTTTGGATGTCAGGGCATTGTTCGTGTCTCTTTCAAAAGAAATAAACGTCATTGGGTATACCTTGAGTTTACTTGGGATACCAAGACCAGCTTTATTCTGCAAGCGCGCTGAGCAGTCTGCATTTAAATAAACTTGTGCCGAGATGCTTATTGTTGTAAATGCCTTTTATGCTAGATAGAATCAAGGATTTCTCCATCATCTGTTGTTGCCAAAATAGCCATTACTGCAAGTTAGGTAATTGTTTCTTTTCTGGGAAGAGTTTATGCAAATTGCAGTTGGATGTGGAAAACCAGATATGCTTATGGGAAAACCACCTTGAATTAGTGGAGAAGCAATGGGCGGGTTTGTGTAGGCATGTTTCCAAGCACCTTGATTCTCAAATGGAAAACTAAGCCCTGATTTTGTCTTACTTTAATGTTGCACATGTAGTTGAACAGAGACACCTTTAAAACAGAAAATGTGGCTTCTGTTTAATATACAGAAAATGTTTCAAGTACATAACATTTTTAAAATCTTTATTTATTTACCATGTGCCCAATTTGTCATTCAAGCCATGGTTAGAGATGTGCTAATTCAGATCTGATTTTGGATATAAGAATCTTGGACAGAAGTAACAGGCAAGCGATCTGTGCTGTTGGCTGATAGTTACTGTGAAGGGCTGAAGAGCAGCAACTACCTGGGGAAGTCCAGGCTTTCAGCCCCTCAGCAAAACCTTTTGACTAATAAAACAGAGTTTTTAAGCTCTGATAACTGCTTTGTTGAGGAGGTGTTACTGGGAGGCAGGTTCTCTGTGAGGAGGTAGCACCAAGCAAGTTCCTTCAGGGTACATGTAGCACGAGCACTTGCAGGTAAGCTGGAATCTTGAGGTCAGGAAGCAAAACATCAATTGATTTTAAAGTCTGCAGAGACTTCCTACCATGCATTGTGCAAGAGTGCATCATTGTACTGACCTTTTCAGTGGTTACAGATATGTAGATCCTGGTTTGCTCCTCTTTTTCTTTTCTCCTAAGCAAAGTGAGTGCACTCCAGAAGTGGAATGCTAAGGTATTGCCTCAGTAATGTTTTACTGAGGTATAAATGACTGCAAAAGTCAGTTACCAAATGTTAGCGAGTCTCACTTTCTCCGTGAAAGGAAGGTAATTAACGCTGCTCTACTTTACGTAGGGAATAGGCAAGTTAATTAAGTCAAATAGAATTATTTGAATTCAAATGAGTATTTTAAAAAACATTTCTTCAGGTGAGATCCATTAATTCAAGTGTTTTGGGTCAGGGTGAAATAGTGCAGGCAGAAACAGGAGCAGATAAATATCCTGTTTCCATTAAGGCCTTGTATCAGGTGGGTATGCAACCGGTAATTGCCTCAGGAAGGTCCAGGAAATCAGCCCAGCATTTACTGATTGCTGGGAGTGGACAGTCAACAAGGGGTATCTGCCTATTAGAATGCTTTTGTGTTGCAGTCAAAAACATTCCTCTGCTTCCGATGTGCACTGAACGTTGTTGGAAAGCATCGATCATGACAACTGCAGCTGCTCAATATTCATAGGAGGTTGCAATACGTGCCCAAAAAGGGGACTAAATCTGCAAGTGATTGGACAAGGCTGTGTTGCTGTCTGGCACATCCATGTTGCTGTTGCTACACAAACCAGCTTAGGTGTGTATACAGGAATTGCAGGCGGAGCCATGCCCCAAATTACTGCTACTAAAACTGCCTGTTGGCTATTGTTTCTGTTTGATGGAGCCGTGCTTGAAATTGTATTACAGCTCAGTGTTCCCTAAGTACAGAACTGTGGCTAAAACTTGGCTGACTTCACCATTGTAAAGGAGTAATCTGACCATGCGAGGTCATTGCAATTGGACTGAACGAGAAAAGCACAAGGTTTGTTCTAACAATAACTGATGGGCATGACTCTATGGCTGCCAGCCCCGGTCATTCCTTACACTCAGTTGTCTTCTATTTTCTGCAGACTTTCTGCTTGATTTTGTTCCAAATGCGTATAGACTCATCCTCTGGACTTCCAGGTGTGCCAGCACCTCCTTTCAATGTTAAGGTCAAATTAAATTAGCGCCGTTAGTACTTAAAATAGTCTAAATTGGATTATTTGTATAATTAGAGTTATGTAAGTGAAATTAAAACATTCGGTATCTGCTTAGCTAAATCTAAATGTATGATTGTGATGCTGTGCATTGTCTGGGATTCACCTTGCTCATGTTTCCACTGTCTTGAATGCAGAGCCTAGTTTGGGAGCTATCCAGGCAGCCTGATGTAGATGGTTTGAGCCAGGAACGCCTCTATAATATGCTTCTTTCCTTATTCGTATAGATGCTTGAGAATGATGTTCTTGTTTGACTGCAGGAAAAAGCAGAGAGATTAAGCTCAAAACGTTATTATTAGCACATTCTAGTGAGATGTGCCATCCTTAGCCTGGCAGTATATTCAGTTTGACGGGTAAACAGTAGGTGAGATAAACATTTGCGTAATATCAGGTGTGGAAGGCTTAGATCCAATTTTGAACACGTATCTTACTGCCTCTAGAAATACCCATCTCTATTCAGTTGGCTGTAGCAGAAGCCTAGACAGTGTGCATGCTTCAAATCAGAAGCCTGCCCTTAAAGTTCTTTCCCTGGAGCCTCCTGCCTTCCTTCAGAAGGAATGCTTATTTGATCCACTGGTGGTCTTTGAAGTATAAGGGGATTATGGAGAGTTGCCTTTTCTGCTCCCATGATGTCATAGGAGGTAGCATTAAAAAGAACCCGTTGGATGCAAGTGTGAACAAAACCAAATCAGAACCTCTTTAATTAATGTTTTGTGAATTGTTCTGGATGGGGAAGGTGTCTTTTCTTAATCGGTCAGCAAGGAAATATGGAATCATTTTAGGGTCTGTCGCTGGACTTGGTGGAGTAATTAAGTCTTCTCAGCAAGCTTTTGGCTAACGTTTATTTACTTAGAAATGCACCTTTATGCATTTGATTGGTTTCAGTAAGCTAATGACACGAGCACAGTGCGGTAAAGGATCGATGCCGATGATTTTCTATTTATTTTTACTTAAGTGGGTTGGGTTGGCCTGAATCACGCACCTAACGAGGACAAACTTTAACTGATTTCCTTGTGTAAGTTGATTTAAGTGATTTGCAAAGACTAAATTCATTAACGAATCTTGGTCCTAGGTCCTCAAGAAAATAATGCACTGAAACCTTTGATGCTTTAGAGGCTCTGATAGGTGTACGTTTATGATTGCTTGTAGGGAAAAAAGAATCTGTCAGTCATTTCTCGTTATGTAATGGAGCACTTTTTGGTAAATTAAAGCAAACCTTGCTTTCAAGCATGGCCTGCTTAGTGGAGGGTTTTAGAAATGGATGTTAAGTGAAGCAGCCTGGTTCCTGTTGGCAGGGGGATTTGAAGCTTGTTACACCTTTTGCCTGTGGTTCAGAATCGTCCAAGGCAGTAATTTCTGCCCTGCAATATGGCACAGAAATGAAAGGTAGCAGAGCTGCATTGTGGTGGTACCAGATGTTCAGACATCAGTTTTCTGTTGTTTCGGTTCAGTCCAGAGGGACTGTATGGAAATAAGCTGTCTATCTGTGCTATTCTTGGAAATCTTTGAGGTTCAGCTGCTAGCATTGGATTCGTGAATTTTGCATCGATTTCAGGAGAAATTAATCAATTTTGCTTGAGCTCAGATTACTTTCCCACTTCATCTCTAAACAGTGTTTACTGAATTTGCTATGCCAGACGGATATGTAAATTTTCATTTTTCAGACATCCTTTCCATTTAGCATTTTAACCACTCAAAAGCCAAATATGTATCCAGTTCTGAGTTTGGTAAGATTTTTGTCTCTCCATCCATAGGCTGATACTGCTCACATGCTTTCATGTGGTTTTCAGCCACCTGCACCCACTGCTTATTGCCACCACTGACAGCTAAAAGCACTGTAGGACAGCCTGCAGATAACGTATGGCACATACCTGACCTTTCACATAATCCCTGTCAAACTGAAGAAAAATGAGACTGGTGAAGGCAGCCTGTCCTAGTGGTACCAGGAGACCTATGGACAACAGAAGACTTCTGCTATTAACCTGAACTATATATGGGCTCTCAGAATCACAATATGGTTGTTGAAAGTCGGAACAGTCTCATTATCATCGTATCTCGGGATATGATGATACTAATATTGCTAGATAATACTCGTTTTTTTCCTACCATCCATGCTAGATGTTTGCTATGCTATGTCCTTTTTGTAAGGATACCTTAACGAGCTTTGCTGAATGAGAAATGGCTTGTCTTCAAGAAGCAGAAAGGTGATGTGCTTTTAGTACAGACTGGAAATAATTGATTTAAAGATTCATGGGCATAGTATCTGACTGGATCAGAAGTTGTGATTCCTCTGTTCTGTGGCTGCCTGGATATTTATTACTGCTGACCTGAAGGTCCTTCATGCACTTAATATTCTGCTTTAGGCCAAGCTCTCTGGTACCAGAGATTTTATGGTGCTGGTGCTACATAGCTTGGCACTTGTGAAGTATATAGAAAATTTTTTAGGCCTGGTTAAATATATTCCTTGATCTATACTAGGTGAGATGTGACCTCCATTAAGTGAGCTGATGAGTACAGCCTCCAAGGCTTTGTACAGAGCAACTGCAGAAGTAGGGATGCTTTCTGGTACCTTCTGGTTTGGCCAGCACACCCTTATCCAGGGTGTGGAAGGGGGTTTAAAGGCACATTTCATTTCTCTGGGAAACTCCTCAGCCATTCCTGTTGTCGCTCTGTAGTTACTGTTGCTCTAATAGCTGCCCAGTGTGAATTCCCCTCCTAGGCATCTTAACTGTCCTGCCTTTTTTTTTTTTTTTTTTTTTTTTTTTTAAATTTCAGAAGTCTAATTCAGGCTATGGATTTTGCTGCACAACCAGGTGCTAGGTGCCTGTAAATCTTCTGAATCTTGAGATGTGTGTGGCAGCAGGGTGGCTTTTGCTATGTTGCCTGTTCTGAACTAGTAAATGTCAGGTGGCCTGGTGTGTTGTTCCAGCTTTCTTGTATGCATGCACTCAGAAGATTGCCATGGAGTGAATACTTCATGTGAGGGCTCTTGTGTTTCGGTCCAGGAAAATGAGGACACCATTGCTGTCCTACCTGGCATATCTTACTTGGGAGTTCTCAGTAAAGGCTACTTGCTGTGTATGTTCTGGATGGTTGCACACAAGGTAACTCTATTTGTGTGGCTGACAGTCCCAGTGCATATATATTCAGCAGGATTTCCAAGCATCTAGCAACTGCGTCAGAGCTACTGCATGACTGTGCTGCGCAGCATCTGGAAATTCCAGGCAAGTGGCCAAATCTTTCTTTTTTTTTTTTTTTTTCTTTTTTTTTTTTTTCGGTCTGGATTGAATTTCTGGGTGGAAAAAAGGGCTACGTCTGGGGAAAGCTGGACATCTGGCAGCTTTATTTCAGATTATTGAGCTTCTCTGTGACAAAATATGAAATAGAATGCAAGTATTCTGGGTTTCTCGTTTTGAAACAGAAGCCATTTTTCCATTTCATAATTCTTTATGGTGTTTCTTTTCTGTTCTCAAGATTAGATTCAGATGAAGTGAAGACTTAAGTGGAGAAACTCATTATAGTGCCATTGCAAGTGGAACTAATTTTGGTATATAAAATGTTGATAGATTTCAGAATTTTACATTTTATACTGTACCAAGCGTTCTATTTGTTTGTTGGTGGTTTTTTTTTTAAATCCTGTCACATTGGCACAATTAATTACTGGTATTTTTAGCCATGCAATTGGAGGGATTGCAAGTGTATAATTTAGCTTAAGGTAGCTTTTAGTTAAAACATAACATTCAGCTTTTTTCCCCCCTCACCTCCCTCAAGCACCAGGAGAACTTTGCAGGCAGGCTTCTTGTGAGGCCCTGGCAGTGGAATCAGCAGACTGAAGTTCAAGCACAAGGGCTGAGGTCCCAGTCCCCAGACCAGGATTTTCTGTTGCTCTTGACTTGTAGATCTCTACAGCTTTTACCAAGAAGGCATTGAAGACTCTTTACCTGGAGATGTTCCCGTTTTAAGTGTTTTCTCTAAGAGGATCTTTCTTATCCTTTGTGTTTTGAGGCTGGAAAAACTCAACTCACTTGATTCTGTTGCTAGCTACTTCTGTGTGGCTGAAACAAAACTTGTATGCAGAGTACAGTCACTAATGAGAAAACACACGATCTGTATCTCTCCAAGTATCTGTTACTACACAACCTGTTTATAGTTTTGCTTGTGATTGGATGGGTGATATATTTTCCATGGAGTCTACACCGAGCCTCCTGTGTGTTGTGTCAGGCAGTGCTTAATGCCTTTTTTTTGGTGACGTCCGCTTCTGAACCCTCAGACAACATGTATGTTCTTACACAGCCTTCCATGCTCTGTGTTTAATGGGAGCGGGAGGCTGCTAGATTAGGTATTCCCAAAGGAACTTTTCTTTCTTCACTGATACAGGATGCAGGAATGCAAGCTTTGCAATACGGCAGAGAGAGAGGACTTGCCCTATTAATATCTGCAGTGTATGAATTAAAATCTTTCTCATTCATAATTCCCATTGAACTTATTATGGTTGTTTTTTTCATGTTGGATGCTTAGCCCTTAAAAGTGCAATAGTAGCCAGAGGGCTCAGGGACTGCCTTCTGCACAGCTGTTGTTGAGTCCTATAATATTTTTATTTAGCACTGGAAGCATTACATGCTTCTTTTATGTTTTTCTCTGCTATAAATAGATACGTCACATTTGAAACAATACAGTAAGTAACAAGATCCAATTAATCGGAATATCTAATGGCAAATTGGAACTGCAAATTTTCATCTGGCATAATGGAAAACCGGTAACTTCATTAGTCATGTTTAATTTTAATTACTCCACGTCTTATCGTTATGGCTGCCTCTAATATACCCATCAAATGTGTGAGCCTTTGGCAGATAAACATGTTCTTTATTTAAAAACAGTGGCAAAATATCTTTCAAAAGAGAAGAGTGCACGATATACAAATTCTAGTCATTTCATGCATAGATCGGTAATTAAAATGTAGGTTATTTGAAAGGCAGTAAGCTGTGTACAAGTATAAGAATAGGGTTTTTCTTTTTCTGTAAAACTTCACTAGATGTCAGTGTGGAAGGTATTTTTTACTGTAGGGTGGGAAGCTGTTATAAAGGCAGTAATTCCTTTAGAGAACAGGCATTTAGGATGGCAGTTGTTAGAACGTGGTAGGTTTTTTCAGTATGCAATTTGTTTGCAGAGATGGAGGTTGGAGAGAAACAAAGCAATTGCATGAAGTTCACACTGAATTCTTAAAGTTGTTTCTCTTAAAATACCCATTAAAAAAATGCCAACATTGTTACAGTACTTACAGAAAGTCTTGAGGCTTGTGCATGAAAATGGCATTTTGAAGCCAAACCAAAATCAATTGTTGAGGTTAAAACCCAGCAAAATATTTTTCTTTTCTTTTATATAGATAAACATTTGGACTCAGCAAAAGACTTCAGTGTGTATTTTCTTGCTGTTGTAAGTGGTGGGTTGTTGGTTGGACTGCATAAGCTTAGTGGTCTTTTCTAACCTTAGCGATACACTGATAAACACCGTAGTGGCAGGCTAACCAAAATGGCAGAAAATACATTCGAAGCTGCAAATGTCAGATTATGTATTAACAGCTGAAGCATTATAGGGAATTTTGGGGGTTTGTCGAGGTATTGGAAAGTGTGCTTGCAGGTAAGTTAAGGTGTGATGAAACTCATATGAAATACGATAAGATCTTTTAGTAGATTTTATGAATTTTTCATAAATTATACCCGCTTTGAGGAGAAGAAAAGGAATTTTCTAAGTACTGCTTTTGTAACATTTCCTTTTTCTGGACTGATACCTTAAGGGCATTTAGTTTGTATCGCGTACTTCACACTGTTTAAGTGGCTGTAGCAGGACGGGTATTGCATACTAAAGAGGCTTCACAAAGGCACCTTGAGAAACTCTCTTAATATTTCTGAAACAGATATCTTGCTCCTCTTGCTGTTTTGCCTGTTAATGCTTTGTGGGGGCTGATTCAGCAAATTCTCCAAGCACGTTCTTCCAGGTTAAGTGACCAATGGTCCACATTTTGGCCCAGAGGCCGGAGCACGCTGCTGCCTTACTTTTGATCCCTTCCTTTGGTGACAGATTAAAGCATTAAATCCTCTGTCAGTAAAAGCAGCCTGAGCCATTTCTGTCTTTCTTACATAGTTTACTCTGAGGCCTTGAACGTATTTTTCCAATTCACCTGGAAGCTCTTACACTTTTGTTTCTTCTTCAGAAAAAACTAAAATGGAGTCCCAATCGTTGGCAAGTTCCTCCCTTTGAACTCCGGGGCTACAGGGGAGCCAGGGTATGGTAAAGCACGGGAGTGCCACCCTTGAGAACCCATACCAGAAAGTTCTGTCCTGCAGAGGTGGTTGGGTCTGTGCTTAGGGCTGATGCATGCTCATACACACAGCATGATTTGCAGTTTCTTGCAGGGACCTTTCAGAAAAACGAAGGGTTTTGCTGTTGCTTCCAGAGTTTTGTACCAGAAAGAGCAGTTTTTGCACTGAATGTAACTGTGAAATGAAATTTATGGTGGCATATTCAAAGCCAAGGTTTAAGGTGCTAATTTATGTTTTATATATCAAATAAATGTGCACCTGCAAATCAAGCATGATATGGAGGCGTACCATTCATTGATTAAATGCTCGAGTACTTTTTTTTCTCAGAAATCAGAGCCAGAAAACTCTTGTTAGCTATGATGATTTTATATGAAGAAATCTAGATGTGCTTAAGTGCTTGCTGATGAAGGGGTTGGTTTGGTCTCCATATTAGCTTTTAACATAATAGCTTGCATCGCCCTTCCATTATTATGTGAAAATGCATGGTCCGGAGTTTGAGACTGTAGGTGTTTGGGTTTTTTGTTCTTTTGTTTTTTTTATTCCATCTGGAAGCAAGTTGAAGATTTGGATTTTGAGAGATCACTGGCACATCATGTACCAAAACCATGGGAACTGCTTCTGTAATAAGATTTAATATCGCTCCTTTGGAAATGTTTGCATTGATTTCTGTCAGAGGCTGGATTAAATATTTTGTTGTTGTTGTTTAACTATCTGTGTTCTATGTAGATGTTAGAAAAGAGCCAAAGGACATGAGCCTGAGTGTTAGATTTGTTCTCAGTATCACCTACGTGTGCAGAAGTATTCCTGTCCAAGCTTGAACAATAGCCTTACATACATGTTTTCTGTGTATTACATACTTGGAATAATGTAGTTAAAGGCTGCTGGAAATGCAGCCTCATGTAATGGTATGTTTTCCCTTGCCCTGTGCTCTTGCTGATGCTCTGATCTTCGTTCTCTTACAGCCTTCAGCAGAGTGACACTTAGCTGTAGATTGCAGACACTGCCCTAGTCTTGGGATGTGTCATCTTGTGTCCACAGATGCCCAGGCTGCTTATAAGCCACATGTTGGAGTACTTGTGACACGGACTGTTGTAACAACTTACTGGAGTCTTTCCTCAAGGAAAATTTAAGTTGTTCTGCTTGAGATTGGTGTTTTTCCATCTAGAGGAGTGAACATAATCTGTGTCTTTGAAGATGGTATTCTATGGGACAGCCTGAACTGGTGGTTTTTGCTTTATACTAGGTTTAAAAAATGGGTGTGGAGAACAAAGTGCAGGATTTCATGTAAGCAGTCAATTTTGTGGGCTGTTTGTGTTGTGGATGCTGCAGGAGAATTGTGGCCCATCTGTTTATGCTGGTGTGAGCAGATGGGGGAGAAAAAAAAGCTTAATTCATGTTCATTAAATCCCATCCATCGCCCTTCCCATTCCTAAAGTAAAAGCTGAAGTCTTTCAGTGGGATATTATTTTGTGGAGAACTGGGTAAGAAAGAATACCCATGTTTTAGTAAAAATAACTAACTAGTTTTAGGGTAGACAAGTCTTCTGTCTTCTGGAAATGTTTGCTAGTGGGAAAGTTTTCTGAGGCCGGTGTGCAAATATTTAGTCCGGCCCTGGACATTGATGTACGGTTGATGTGAGAGGGGCCTGTTTAGGCACAGGGCTCTCCTCATGGCGTGGCTGTCCCCTGACAGCATTGCTGTGTAGCATGAGGGAGACCACAGTTTTAGAAGGTGTACTGTACTCACAGCTTGGCTTGCCCTAAAACCCCAGCCTACAAATAGTGAGAAGGTATGGGTAAATAGAGGATAACGATTGTGAAGGTGGGCTGTCTAAATTACACACCCAGGTGTGCATTTGTTGTGAGTGACAGGATGCTGCCTTGAAAATCAGAACGTGGATCAACTCACGCCTGTATGAAGACTGAATGTGGGGGGTGACACTGCATGCCTGCTATAATGCACTGACAGAGGGTAGTGGTGGTGTTCTTTGGGCTCCTTGATGGCAGAGCCATCCTTTGGGTATCCTTGAGGAAAAATAAGTGACATTTACAGCTTTCAGTCACTGTCTTTATTATTTGCTTCTAAACCAAAATGAACTGTGGTCACTGAGGACCAGCACAGAGGTGTTAGCTAGAGAATTTTTAGTAGCAGTGCTCTTAGGTTTATAACCATGCCAGGAATATTTGTGCCACAAATAAAAAAATATACCCTTTACCCAAGGGAACGCAGAGGGGCTGGCAGCTTCTCACAGCATGCTGTGGAAGGCCCCAGCCTGGTAGGGGTCGTGGGCTCGAGGTGTTCCTGCCCACCTCGAGAAGATGCTTCTGGTCTGCACCCAGAGCCAGGCTTGGAGGAACATACATCAGCTGGTTTGAACTGAAAGACTGGAATGTCAGCCTTCATGTAAAGAGTGGGCCATCTTTTAAAAGGATCTGGGGGACTTACATCTTCAAATAGCTGCTTACTAAGATTTCTAGGCATATTTTTGTGATTTGCTGCCTGAAGTTTTGTTTCTTGTTTTTTGTTTTTTTTTTTAAAGTCTTTCTCTTTGGTAATCTTGAGAACCCTTAGAAGTTTAGTAAGGGTATATTTGAAGGTACAGAAGCTTGTAAGATAAGACAAAATTATAGTTTGATAACTTTGCTCTTAAAATTTTTGTTGAGATTTGTCTGTATACCCGCCCTTGTGTTTCCAAGTGATGCAATGCAAAATGAACTTGTAGAGAGCAAAATACTCTCAGACTGTTTCTCTCATGTTGCTATGAACTCTACACAGAAATAGTAAGGGGTGAACCCACTTTGGGGAATGGTATCTTTTGTACTGAGGTTCAAGCCTTGCTGATGGCTTCTCATGAAAGCTGTCCAGATACTTGTATTGTGCCTTTCAGTAGCTTTTCAGCAATAATTTAAAGTTGTGCCGTAATTGAAAGAACAACATGCATCTTCGAATCCCATTTTTAGTGACAGAGCTTGGATTTAAATGGATTTTAAAGGAGTATCAGAGATGTGGCCTGACAGGCAGTAGGCTGGTGCAAGAGGGCGTGTTCTGCTTCTGCCTGCCTCCTAAATGATAGTGCAGAGGTTACTGCCAGTGCCAGGCTGTGAGGGCATTTGGGCTTTGCCCTTTCCCTTCAGCTCTATCAATGGGGATTTGTATTCACAGCATAGCTGATGATTCATTTCGACACGTGGCTGAATACTTGTAGCTCTTTCAGCAGCACGTGTGTTGGCATGGCAGTCAAAATGAAGCAAAATGTGTGTGCTTGTGCTTGGCTCTTGTGGAAGGTGTGTGATATGTGGCACTTCTCTGGTTCTACACACACTGTGAGTGTTCCTGGTTGTAATCTGGGATTGTGGTTTGTATGGATGTTAATTTGCCTTTTCAGAATGGCAGTAGGACTGTTATGTTTCCCTTTTTTCTTGCTGTATTGTCAGAAGGATTACGCAGCATGGTACAAATGCTGGGAAAGCAGAGCTTCAGAGCACACTTTCCCTCAACTACCCTGTCAGTTCTAAAACTTATTTGTGACCTTCTGTTTAGATTTGGCAACTGCAAAGTGGGGCTTCACAGCCAAGACTTTAGAGTGCGTGTGACTCAGCTTCTGTGCAGAGTCAAGTGTGTTTCATTTATACATCGTAGGTAAGTACGGTATGTAGGGAACAGGAAAGGTAAAGATAAGAGGAAATACATCTTTGCTCCCTGGTATTTTTGTGCATCTTCAAGCAAAATACCATGTTGTGCAGGTTGGACTTAAGTCTTTTGTCGACTTGTCGAGCAAATATTAAGTGCTTGCCAAGATATGTGCATGATTTGCCCTCAAGATAGGGTTTAACTGCTATTTTTTTTTTTTTTTTGGTCAATTAATTTACTGATTAAAATTTGTACGTCTAAAGAAGCAGTTTCTCTTTGTTTCTTGTTTATGAAATAGTGGGGTTTTTTTTTTCTGAGAAATTTAAACTATCCTCTTTCATTTTTGCATTTTTGTCAGTATTACAAAGGCAACATGGAACAGTTACAAGTTCTGGGATGCCTGGGATGTCTCAGCTTTAGCCAGTCTTCTCCCTTCATAGAGGGAAGAATAAATATGGAAGGAAGTATGAGGACAGAAGGACCTTCACTGCTCATTTCCCTTGTAGGAGTTAAGTTATGGCTGCAGCTAATTAAGTAAAGATGCTGCTCCAACCGTGTTATCTCAGGTGTCTTCTTATTAACTGGAGGGAGAACACAGGAGGAAATGAAACTCCCTCTTTCTTGCTTCTTCACCTGCCAGAGCATTTATTTCCTCTTGTCCATATGTGTGCTGTGAGAACGCTAAGCGTAACAAATGGTGTTTGCATTTAGTTCTGAACACACTGAGGTCCACGATCGCTCTCATCTCAGCAAACACAAGCTCCGCGGTGTGCCTGGCCGCCCAGCAAGGTCCTGCTTCTGCGCCTGTGATGGATGGGTTCGCTGCTCTAATGAGGCATGGCTGTTGTTGGAGGTCACAGTCACAGAAAGGGAGAGGCAATCTGTCTGCAATGAAGGGCAGTTCTGTGCAGGCCTTGAATACCAAGGCACAGACATAGCATCTCATTTTTTATTTGGTGTAGGAGGCCCATATTGGGCGGAATCTGAAGGTAAAAGCCAGACAAGTTCTCTAACTTGTATTCCCCCCTTCTTTTCTAGATTGATTTTAGACATTCAAAGCTGATGGTAAGGATAACTGGGCCCTTTTCAGTCACATCAAGAAGCAGCAAATTAAGAATAACAATTTAAGTTCATTGGACCATTCCTGGTTGGACTAGTGAACCATAGCTGTAGAGCTAAATACATTTCCAGTCCCCTCACACATCTATTTGTTTAACAGCATTTGTATTTAAGGTCTAAAAATGAGAATGATCTGTTGTGGTAGATTTGATATTTTAATTGATTAGCCTAAAGACTGTGTTTGAGTACTGCACGTTTGGCTGATTTCTGTTTGAGGACAAAGAAGATGAAACACTCTCTCTAACGATGAAGAATGTTTCTGCTCTCGGGCCTTTTAAGAAAGGCTTAGCAAGGGGAGGGATGAGCACAGCTCCCTCTGGGCTCATATGCATGAAATTTATCCAATGTTGTTCACTCATTTCTGTTTTGGGTTTGTTCTTTGACTAACTGTAGGTTGGCACTGATTGCCAACGTTGTTGGTATAGAATCAACACTAGGAAAGAGCAGAGTGTTCACCAGAAAGCTGGAAATTTAACTCATGTTTAGGCTTTGTAAAGCAGAGTGTGTTGTATGCCTGTACACTGAACACACCATACAGGAGTAAAATATGTAATGTGATAGCAGTTTTTTCTTCGTTGGTTTTCTTTTGTTTGTTTAAGGCTTTGTTTACTTCAAAACTGTCAATCTAAGCAGTTTCAGGTGGAAGTATCTAATGTCATGCAAGTGTGGGTCTAATTACAGATGTGCTTCTGGTTTGATATGAAAGTTTATTGGCTTGTCTCTTTTCAGCCCAGTTCTTGCACTATATTCATCATACTGGTATCTGAACAGCATATATTTAGAGAAGAGGAGGGATTACATGTACCAATACTTACTTTATTTGAGGTTTAAATTTATTTTTTAAAAAAATCTTAAAAACAAACTTTTTATGTGTCTCTCTCTCTCTCTATATATATATATATATATATTTGTTTTATAGGTTGATCCTGCTTTGAAGGAAAAATTGAAGCAGAACAATGTGACGTTGGAGTCTGAATATAAGGTAAAATAAATCTGTTGCTTGGGGCTCATAACCTTGGCTACCCTTTATTATCCTAGCTGCTGGTGGGGTGGGTCTGTCCCTATCTAAACTTAGATCAGCCATCTGCCTTTGACTCACTGATGTCCAATAAAAACAAGGTTTTATGTAAAGGAAGACTTGAACATGCAATGCTTCTTTCTGAACACAGCTTTACTTTGATGTCCGGGTGCCGAGTACAGTGCTGCAAATAAATTTCACTATGTCTGTGGTTTACCTGGTTTATAAAAGTGGAGCTGATGCTGGGCTTGGGTGGTATGTGTATATGTCAACACTTCTGCTGCATAAGTTTTGATGATCTTTAGCCTGAACGGTGTACTTGATGTGCTGCCTCTTACCACTACTTGCTTTTTAAACTTCTGTATAGCTTTCAAACAACTGTGATTACTTTTTCGCTATTTCAGGAAATTTTATAGAGAAATATTTCCTTCTTTCCTCCGCAGTACGTTTTCTTCCAACATTACTGAGCTCCAAAGTGGCTATTTTGTCCAGTTTAATATTTAGAGTTTCATAAATCTTCAGGCCTGCAGAAAGCCTTGTTAGGAGAACTGGAAAAAGGCTCCTTGTATCCAGAAGCAAAGCATGAAGCTATTTCAGATAATTTTTAATGTTTTAAAATTGCACGGATCAGATGTCCAGTTAACGCTTTATTTGTCACCATGGTCTTCCCAGTGAATATAGCATTCAACCTTCCTGTCACAAGCCCTTCAAAAGCTTGATTGCACCCATAGCTCTCACACTTAAGTGTCCGAATGGTGGTACGTGGTCTTGCTAATAATACCTTTCTATTACATTACTCTTCTGTGATTCGTCTTATGAAAGAACTCTCAACCTTTTGCACTTCTACGTATGTAATTTTGCAGAACATCTGCCTACCTGCCAGGTTTATGACAATGTTCTGCCATTACTGAAAATAATTTGGGGCCAGCCCTGTTCTATAACAAATTGTGTTCTGGTGTGGGAAATAAAAAGTTTTGATATGTAAGTACACATGGAAAGCTTAAGTGGAAACTCAGAACATACAAATCCACTCAGTTCTGAATGCCTCTCCAATTACTCTGCATCTCATTTTCCGTAGAATATGTGTGTATCCACTCTTATTCATTTATACAGAAGAACCACAAGCAGTAGAAAGAACCGCATCTCTCTATTTAGCCTGCTGCCTAACCACGAAATCAACTGATCTGTATTCAGATATGCTTAGATTTCTTTCCAGCAAGATAAGTAAATAGTTGAAGGATAATATTTAAATGGCCGTAATTGCATCAGCTTTATGGAGAAATCAATGGTAATAGGATGTGGCCGGCATAACAACGTATTACAAGCCTACTCAGGTAATGAGGCTCCTTCCTGATGGACAGAAGTGACAGAAGCAATCTTATTTTTTCTTAATCTAAACTGCTGAGAGTTCTCATGCTGAAACTTTTCCAAAGCAGTGCTTGTGTTCTAGGGAGGGCAGACCAGACAGGAAAACAAATGGATATGAATTTCCACATAATTAGAAGAGATCCAGATCATTGTTTTGGACTCCGGTCTCAATGTGTACTTTACTGCGAGTGCTGACTTGCAAGCAGGAGGCGTATTCATTCCTTGCTTCAGTGAAGCTGGTGGAACCACCAGCAGTTCAGCAGTCAAGCGTGTACTTCACAGCCTCTCTGTCAGTATTTGACAGTTTTAATCAATACTTACTGCCTCTCTATTCTGATGGACAAAATCTAACCGATCATCGCCTTACCACTGACATTAGGAGAGCAGTTTTCTGCGGACGACCCCATGTGGTCCAGCTCTTAGGAACATCTCATTCTATATTTAGGTCACACTGGTGGATTACACTGGTAGCTGTTACTAAATATGGTGTGATAAGACATCAAGGGCAATTAAAAAAAAAAAAGTTGCTGTTTTAATACATGAAGCCTTATTTTATGCTATTATTAGCATTATATCTGCAGCTGTTACTGAGGGGACCAAGCCATCTCTTTTGAATTATGATTGCTTGATGCATGCAAATGTCCGTTGCTCTCCACTCCCCCTGACTTTTAAAGTTATCTTCTTGTCTTTACAAAAGTCTACATATTGAATATGTGCTGCATTCTTTTAGAATGTAATAATTTCTGCTTAAGGGTATACCATTATTGAATTATTACAAAAGACAACAAAAGTGCTCATTTTTCATGCCTGTTGAAGTCTGCACTTTTTCTTCGGTGTGGTGGTGATGAGAAAAGATGTAATCACAGATATAATCAACTTACAGCAAGGAAATTAACAAAGATATTTTTATCTTCTTATTTATTAAGAGCTATCCTCTCAAACTAAACAAAGGTTACCTTTTTTCATATAGGAGTGTTTCTGGAAAGTGTACTGATCTGAGCAAGATTAAATTTGCATCTGGATTACATACTGCATTTCTTATATCTCGGATCTGTTAGTAATGCCATTCATTATAAGGTTCTGCCAAAGGAACAAGCTACCTTTGCATGTGTTCTCTGTTGTTCAGGCATTCCTCTCATGCACTTGTATGTCCTCATCCAGCCAATTAGTCCTTGCTGCTCCCTTTTGCCTAATAAATCACGGCTCTGTCCACTAGTGACACTGGTACTAATGGAAATGTAGTTCTGCTGCTGAGCTGTGCCTTGTAGAGCACACTGTAAAAAATGTCAAGTTCTTGACCTGTGACAAAAGTCTAGAGTATTGTATTTGAAAGTGCAAAAATACTGTTTGGAAGAGAGGGGTAAAGAGCCGATTACTGTGATGAACTTTTTGTGGGTATCTAACAATCAGAATATGTTCCTTGTCATTGTTTAAATGTAATGCTGAAATTGCATTCCTCATTTTAGCATTTTGTTTCCATGCTTTTGTGAAAATAGTGATGTAGTACACACACACACACAAAATCCTGCTGCAGTTAGTCACATCAGACCCTGAAATGAAGAATTGTTGTTTAGGGTTTTTCAAGCCAAAAAACCAACAAACAACCTTAAAAGGATCGTATTAATAACCTACAGAATTATAATTTTATGATGGAAAAATCAGTTGAGCTTAAATCAGATCTGTTTTTAACCAGCAGGAACTGAAGTACAGTTAAATAATGTAAAATTATTGCTATGAAAATAGTAAATGAGAAAGTAGAGAAGATTGATAAAAGGACATCACAGAGTTTTCTTTTAAGTAAGTTGACAAGTTGACATATCTAGGCAATATTGAGCACTTTTTTCAGTGATCTGGAAAGAACTATAAAGTCATTACTGATGTACAAGTGACACCAAAGTATTGAAGTAGTCAAAGTGTGGCCAGGCAGGTGCTGGGACCTCTTTAGCATTACTTGGTAAGCTGGGCTCATCAAGTAAGCAAAGTACTCATTAAAATAGCCACACTTATCTGCTAAAAAATTGGAAGTGCAGGTCGGAGCGGACTGCGCGATGAAATGCAGCAACTCTGGAAAAGATTTAGGAGTCAGTGAATGAATAATTCAGATTGATCTTCTACGGTGGTACTGTGCATAAAGAGCTAATTCAGACTTTATAAATATAAACTGGAATGGCAGATAGTAGGAAGGGATGACTTTTACTTCTGAGTGTGTTATTGATGAGGCTCATACTCAAGCACCATATCTGCTTCTGATGTCCACGTTTTGAACGGGACTTTAATAATCAAATAGATTGCAGAAAAGGCTGAATGTGTGCACTTAGGGCTTGAGAAAATGCCTCAAAAGAAACTTAAAGATTTGAATACCTTTAAAGGTACCCAAAGGAATGCTAGTTGTATGTAAATACCTTCATTAGAAGAAAGTGGTAGCTACTGACGAGTGAAACAAGAATATTAGAAGCAAGGGCCATTATTAACAGATAGGAACATCGTTTAAATGTTACAGTAAAAAAAAAAAAAAAAAAAGGTTTGTCTTACAGAATATTAAACTGCAAAATTTTAAAGTTTTCCTTCAACTGGTTGTGAACTGTTGGACGTGACACAGGATGAGTGAATACAGTGCTGTGTGGTAGTCTAGAGAACACTGTCCTCCTGACTTAAAGTATCTGAATATTTCACAGATCAAATAAAGTTCAGCATAAGCTCTGAATGGACATCACTGTTTGTCTTGAGAATTATAGCAGAGGTATTGTAATTGCAGTGCTGAAATGTTTATCCAGGACAGTTAAAAAATCAAAATCAGATGTATGGTGAGGTGGTTTGGGAATATAACCTGTGTATGTTCTCTCTTAAGAGTATTCAGTAGATGCATTAGAGATATGGATGGGAGGACTGTACTGGAAGATAATTCTCCAGTAGCAGGGGCTGAAATCTGCAAGCATCTTGTTGGTTCCATTATTGATACCAGAGGATTACTGACTTTGTTGTTATTGTTTCGGAATTAACAGATTGGCCTTTTTGATCGATTTGCTTCAGTGTCTGGGAGCTAAATACAGCGTAAAATGTGAGCTAAATGCTCACAGTGGCTATGTATCTTCAGCTGTTTGAGAGATGTTAAAAATATTGGGGAAGAGAATCCCCACTGGTTTATGACACCAAGTGAGATGAGACATTGTTCCTTCCTCCTTTAACCCCTTCCCATTTTTTCTTTGTCAGAGTGTTGATAAGCAAAAGTGCTCCGGACAGCCACAGGTTCTGCCTGTCTTCCGGGTCGTGCATTGGACAAACACTGGATGAAGATGTTTGTGTTTCCCTTACTCAAACATAAAATGAACCTGGGACTCTCTTATTTCACTATATGTCCTCAGCACTTCTGGTTTTGTAGAGAAGGACAAAGCAGTGTTAGCTTGCAATAGAGACTGCCATGGACAAGACAACTATGTGTGTTTTCTGTCACCAAAAGTTTAAAAAAAAAAAAAAAAAATAGTAGGGAAAGTTGCATCCACACAGCACAACTGAATTTGTTCATTTATGGTCCTGGGGGATGCTGCTATCTTCTATCAGGCAGCATGGGGAGCATTCTTCTGTGGAGCTGACTGTGTAGAAATGTAAAGCACATCTGTCACTACTGGGCCCCCAGTGGAGAATTGCTAGGTCTTTGGTATAAAGTAGCTCTAAAGTAGCTTTCAACATAGTGTTTGGGAATTTAGCCACACAGTTGAGTCTTTATACATTCCTTGCATTTACTGCCTCTGAAGTGAATACAGCAAAGTGGAAGTGCTTATGGAATGGACAAAAAGAGAAAAGGGAAAGCAAAACTGACATGAAGTGGCCAATGGAAAGCCTTATTGCCAGGTCACTGAGATAAGAGCTTCCTTAGAAACTATCTGGAATATTCTGTGGCTGCCAGATGATGCCCATATAGGCACTCAAGCTGTTTGAAATACTTCAGAAGATTGCTGTGCAGTTCTCACGCGGTCTTTGCTTGCTTCTCGAATTATTGCTGACCATCTTTATTCAGTGCTCAAACTGAGTGCTCAAAAAATGTCATGATGTATCTGCTTAGAGTTGAGTTTTGCCCAAGAAGAAGCCTTTTTTTTTTTTTTTTTTTTTTTTTTTTTTAGTTTTGCTGGAAGAAACCATAGAGAAGTTACAAGGCTGAAGGGAATGCTGTTAATCTTTTGATCCGTGATGCTCCATTCTGTTCATGGCATCTTCCCTGTAGGTCACTGGGCGGGCAGTGTTCCACTGTGCCATCTTACAGCTCAAACAGGAAAATGGAGTAAGTTCAAACCTGAAATATACTCCAACCAAAGTAATACCCCCAACTTTACCTCCTAAAACTGTTTATTCTTGGAAAAATTCAGATAAGTGCCTCAGTCCTTCTCAGGTACAACATTTTGAGGTTCAGATAGAATGAATGGTATGAATATTTTCAAGTTACTTGTTTGCGATGCCACCAGCAGTATTGCTGAAAAGTATTCTTTACTGACTGTTGTAGTAGGCGACAGCAAGGATTCGGGATGTGACGTGGTAGGACTCTCCCCTTGCTCGGTGTCGGAAGGTTAATGTATGCATAAGGGGCGTAGATGAAGTAGGATAGGTATATAGGTAAAAGAACATGGGTTGCCAGGTGCACGGCAACAACTGACCTTGGCAGTACAGTGGGGGACCAGCACCCATATCAGTGTCCTCATCAAACATTTGCCCAATAACACAAATCAAAAGTTCCATTGATGTCATTAGAAAAACTATTTTTGTCTGGAAGGATTGAAGTTGCTCGCTAACAGCTGGCCAAAGCCGTAGTTTTTCAAAGAGGAAAGCATTCTGCTTCAGCACATAAATTGACAAGTGAGTTCTGGAGGAGAGATGTGTTGAAAATCAGCAGGAAGGTGTAGAAGAGAAAGGAAGTGGTAAGGAACAGCAACTCTGTGTGTTGCCTGAGCTGGCTGAGGCCAGGATAGGGGCGGTGCTGTGTGCGACGCAGGTTTAGCTCAGCAGCTTGGAGAGCTACACTAGTTAATGTAGTTGGCTGCTGATTTGAAAGAGTGTGGTTACTTTGAGGTAGTCATGTAAAGGCTTGGATTGAGGCTTAATTTGACATTGTTGTTGTAAAACTCCTCTAGTTATTTCTTTTCTTACATCCACACACTTCAGTCAGTTTCACAGTGGCACCTGATCGTTTCTTCTGCCGGTAGTCTCTTAGCCCTTTCCCTCTGATATTCATTACAGCTTTTTTTCTCTCACATAAGAAGCCTGTAAAAGCCTATTTTTCAGATCTCTTCAGAGGGAAAAACACCAGGTGTGACTTGCAAGTCCAGTGTATTTTGATCCTTGTACAACACTTTTTGGTTTAGATGTTCAAGAGTATATTTTTTTAATAATCATTAGACAGATATATTTTGCCAAGCTTTAGATACACATGGTGAAAAAATAGTTCACACTTGAAAGTATATTTTAGTCCAAGTAAGATACTTGAAATAAACCTTCTCTTTGTTGCCAGCCTAAAAATTCAGCAGGCATTTGTGGGTTCCAGACAGGGACAGGCTGTGGAAATCCATCTGCTCTTCCTCCTAGCAACAGACCTGGAGGGTTCAGGTGTGGTTTGTTGCTCTTACTGCACTCCTGCACTGCAAAAGATCTTGCATCTCCTTCAGCCAAGCTCAGCTTTCAGTGGTTGAAAAAGAGCTTGCACACATCCCAAGCGTCTGTGCCTCTTTCAGAGGGTTCTGCTGCAGAAACCAGGATAGACCTTTGCAGAGTTCGTTATGATGCAAAGTTGGCAAGATTGGACACTTAACATCCAGAAATTTCTCATTGCTGTTAACTTGGCTAAGTCTCCCAAAGTGTAAATTCATGAAATAAACCTCAGTAAGCAGCTTTTTACTTCCAAGCGCCTGTTAACCGTAGCTTAATAAAACTTCTGTATACCAGGGAAGTGGAAGCTGTGCTAAATGTACTTCATTGCTTAATTCACTGTGGAATTTGATGAATTTTGGGCGTTTGATCTTGCAGGTGTAATATTGCACTTGTGCTGTTCTTTATGTGTTAAGTGTTTCAGAGTTTCATTTTTGATGAAGGAAAAAATAATAAAGCAAATGACCTGTGCATCTTGAGCTCTGCTGACTTCATCCATAGTGCTCTGTAAAGTCTTTGAACCCTGAAGTCCATCCTGGGTGCTGTGTGGGTGTGATGCATAAATAGAAAGTTATTTCTTGAGATTTAGTGTGACTTCCAAGATTTTCACATTAAGAGTGAAGGAGGAAGTCATGGCAGTTGTGTAACCATGTAGTTCTAACCAACTACCTTAATTGTTTATTTTATTAATTTGTATCACTGTAGCATCTTCACACAAGATTATGAGGGCACTCTGCAAGTGTTAGTTAAACTTGATGATATGTCCGAGATGAAGGCAAGCACTTCTCATTCTTCAAATTGGGGGAAAAAAGAAACAGACAATTTGGCATTGCAAGTCTGTGATACAAATCCTTTACAACATTGCCAACTAAAGGTATTTCTGTTCACTCTTGGTCCTATGATTCCTTCTGCTATGCCAGTTGGAGTGTTTGCACAGTCTTATGCTTAAATAGGGATAATTTATAAACAGTATCTCCCAATGTAGTTCAGTTTTTCTGATTTGGGGCACAGCCCCACAGTGCTGAATTATCCAAACTAAGGAGAAAATAACCTGTGGGGAAAGAGACTCTTAACCAAGCTCATGATAAGTTAATTGGTCGTGCTATAGGTGAATGGCATTGGGTCCTACCGAAGGTTGCAACAAGAACTCTGTTGGTTTCATCTGTGTGGGTTTTGCCAGTCTTTAGCAAAGCTAAAAAGAGAACTAAACCTGTAGAGACTTAAATGCAAAAACCCCACATTTCTTGCCTTAGTGAGCAAAAATATTCTGGCCATAGCATTCAATTTCCTAATGTGCTTATGTATTAATAATATAAAAACCAAACATTCTCTAGTTGGAAAAAAAAGAGAGGTACCTCTTTTTAATCTGAGGGATGCTAATCAGGGATAATTAAATCACAGATAATTAAATATAAAATTTTGTCACATCCTAAGCAAAGTGAGCGAAACCAAGATTTTATTACAAAAATGAGATGTCAGAGACATAGCTCTGGGAAAGTGCTGTGTAAAAAATGATAATAAGGCCAGAGCAATGTGATGATGAAGTTGAGGCTTTCAGTCCCTCACAAGACAGGAAATACAGTGTTATCCTTAATTCTGCACCTCTGCATCTCTGCGTCAGAGTGAGGTTCCTCAATCTATCTTTCATGGACTTCAAGCTGTTTTGACAGTCTAGCAAGAACGGTCAGGTTTAATGCATTTCTTTCATTGCTTCTCTCAGCCATAGAATGTTCTTCCCTAGCTAAGCTTTTATCTGCAAATGGGGTTGCTTACTATAATAATGGGAAATAATTGTCGCTTTGAATTAGAGTCATTTCTTTCTACGGCACTCGTCACAGAATTTATTGCAATGCGCTATGCAATAAACAGGACTTTCACATGTGGGAAGCAGACTACAGCCAAACGTTTATTGCAAGTGGCAACTCTGAATTAAGTCCATCATTGCAGCACGGCTCTAAGCGCGTTTTTGCCGATTTGGGTTTGTTGTGGCATGACAATGATCCTGCAGGAGTAGAACTCAAACTCTTTAAAAAAAAAGTTATTTTACTGCAAGGTTGACAGTGGATTATGGCTTTTGCTTATTAACCAACCAGACAGATATTTGAACCAACAGTTCAGAAATGAAGGCTTCTTTCTGTCCTCGGTGGTGCCCTGGTGCCAGGCAGGCAGTTTAACAAAAGTTCTAAAAGTCAGCTGTGTGGCAAAGAGTTGAACATTCTTTTTTTGTTCACCGTGCCTGCCTACATAACTGCATTTTTTCTTGGATTTACAGCTTCTGTCAGTCCTGTACTTTTAAGAGGCAGTTTAGCTGATTTAGGAAGCGAATCAGTAGATTTAATGGACTACACTGATCTTACTTTAAACAGCTAATTTTCATTATCCCTGGGGCTCTTTGAGACGAGCAGGGAAAGCGGGGCTGGTCTGATCTGATTACATTTCATTGTAGTCTCCAATGATTGACTATTTAGTACATTTGACTGGGAGAAAAAGCCTTTCACTTTTAAAACTGCCAGACTGTATGGATTTAGTAAAAGCTGGAAGTGGTTTACTGTCTTTATGGTGAAATTAGGTGGGCACAGTACGGATGGCTAAAAATAAAAGAACTGAAATAAAAAAAGATAAGTCCGGGCAGATTCACTTCATTTGGAAGAAACACCGCCGTTGTGCCTGAATTCTAACAGCATGGCATGGCTTGGGAGGTCTGAAGGAGCTTTGTATCACGTGCTGCACCTAATCAGAAGAGGGAAAGAAGTTACCTTCTTTTATGTAATTATAAAGAGATTAAATAAGAAAAATGTTTCTTGCATTCAGTAGGCTCTTTAATTCTTTGTGTTTTAATTGACAAAAAAGAACTCGACATAGATCTCATCTGTTCTGTAGTTTGAGGCAATTGCATTTACTGCAGAGAGCTGTGATAGCTTTATTCTCTCAATAGATTATGGTGTGTTTTCCAGGTACTTCTGCTTTTTCTGTTGGAAGTTTCTGAAAAGCCATTGTGAAGTTTCGGGGGTAGGTTAATACAAACTTTTCGTAAGGTTCTCCAGTATGCGTCTCTCTCCTGATAGACTTAAATAGGGTATCTTTGGGTACTACAAGCTTTGTGGTATATATTTTAAATGTCATTTCTTGTTCGGGCTTTGTGAGCTGAGCACCCTTGGGAATAGTTTAGAACTTCACAGCTGGTGTGGTACCTCTGTGCTTAATAAGATCAGCAGGCCTTCCATCTGCTAGAGCACAAGGTTATTTTTAGTGTAGTTTCCTTGAAACTTCTACCTGAATCAGGTGTTAAAGTCAGAATTTTCAGAGTCGATAGCTGCTGATGCATCGAATGACGTGTACCCTCCCTAAGCACCCTCCTCCTGCCTCCTCCTAGGTCAGCTCAGATCCCTTCCAGCTGAAATCAAATAGCAGCTAGTTGTAAGATGTGTAAAGTAGTGAGGGCCATGCCTCGGAAAGATCCATGCCAGCTCCACTGTATGAGAAACTCAGCTGCTTCTACCTCGTGAAAGTCTGCTGTGTTTGTGTGTGTGTTCTCGTAGATCTTCTGTTGACTGCTGCCTAATTTCTTTTGATATCTGACCAACCTCATTGCAAGTTTGTAGAAGTAGCAGAAAACTTTTATATAACATGAACTCATAGTAGCAGGTCTGTTATAGCTGTTGAATTGTTCTGCAGCTATTTTTAAAGTCCCTCAGTATTTGCTATTTTTTTGATAGCATGCAAATTAAACTACAAGCTCAGGTTAAGTATATAGGTTGCTCCAAAAGCAGTGCCTCCTATTTATCTCCGTGCAAACTACAGCAAGTAGAAAGAGCACAGTAACACTATCTGATAGAGCAAGCTCTCATCTACAGAGCATTGGGTGGGGTTGGGCTCCAGGTCTGCACCTGCTAGGTGCTTCTGCATCTCTTCCAGTGGGACTGTGGAGGTGAAGTTTGAGTTTGATAGCAGCAGCTTCCTCAACAGCAGCACTTGATGGGTGAAGTTAGAGGGACTCCTCTTCCTCCTTTTTGCTCTCCTCTCAGGCTAGATAAAGACTATGGTGAGTGCCTCATCTGAGTGAGGATAATAGGAATAGGTTAGGAGATCATTTAAAATCTAACTAGTTTTTAAGTATATGCTAACAGCTTGGCCAGTAAGCACATCCTATGTATGACTTTGTGAGAGGCCTGTCTCTGTTGGGTACCATATAAAGCTGGGCAGCAGAAAGCGTCGTGCACTTCTCTCCCGTTAAAACTGCATGGATTTGAGGAAATTGCACTGTTACTGTCTCTCATAGCGCTGGATGATTCCTCTTTTCCAGCAAGGTTTGTATCTGTGCTGACAGAATGCTTCAGGTCACTACTAAAAGTGATGCAGCTATACCAACGCTTATCTCTCCCACCTCAGCATTAGGCAGACTTGCACATGAAGAACTGATCTGGAAAACAAGGTGAGCGAAGAAAGAATGAATACAAAAATGCCTTCAGTCATGTTCAGATGCTGTAGGTCTTCCTGTTCTACCTTTCCTTATCTGTTGATAAGCAGTGGCGGTAGTGCCCAACTTAATCATTTATGTAGCTATATGAATACTTCCAAATTATTTCTCTTTGTTGTTGAATAACTTTTGGAGGGTTGATGACAGTTTGTCACTCAGAAGGTGATGCTGTGTCTTGCGCAAGCAGAAGACAATTAAGATGAATGCATATTTTAAATCATAATGCTTTCAAGGTGACACTTCTGTTTGATGTTTATCTGCAGAAATTGGAAAAATCTGACTTGGATAACTGGGAGAACATCAGAGGACCTCAGCTGTGGGAGGATTCCAGGACTGTTCAGAAGCAGCGGCGGGAGGCTGCCCGTCTCAAGACAGAGTGATTGAGCAAGTCTGCTTTGCTGCCTACAGAACCGAGTCTCAGGCTGCACTACCTTATTTTCTAATCCAGCATCAGGAACAGATTTGGGATAGAGGAATTGCCCCAACCCATTTGTGCCACTGTGTATATAACCAAATGTGAGATCAAACCAAAAAGCACTATGTCGTATGAAGTTCTTCGTTTGCATCCATTTGCACAGAATTCCACAGGCTGTATATGAGAGTTCTCAATTAAAAAAAAAAAAAAAAGCTGATTTTGGGAATATCACAGTTTTCCTTTTTCACTGTTTTTCGACAACTAGAGTTCAAAAGTGAGGTGCTTCAGCAAGAGTTCACATTTCAAGAGTCATTTGTCAGTGCCACAGTAAAAACAACAGTGCTGTCATCTTGATGTGTGTGACCAGATAAGTGCTGCTTTGGAGAGCCCCCGTGTGACTTCAGGCTCTTAAACTTGGAAGGGACTCCACAAGCATATGAACTGTTTGAAAACAGTGAGCTTGTTTTTGGCTAAATAATATTCTTGTATTTCATTTTCAGGAACTTGTCTGCACAGGAGCATGTGTCAGCTGGTAATTGGTCAAGTAGCATTTATTTTAGCAATGGGCTGATTTTTTTATTAGTTTAACTGTCGGTGTCTGTGTGCAGGCAGGACCTTTGTGTTGGAGCTTCTCAGCTTAAGTTACCAAGACTGGTGCAGTTTTCGTGTGAGCAAGCATTGCAATGGCATCTTCTTGAAGCACTGTGTAGTGGTAAAGTGGATCTTACGTGTATGATTACATGTATATTTGTGCACATGCACAAAAATACTTACCTTTTGATGAATTATTCTGAAATGTCTTTTTGTCTTTGCTGCTTATTTGCTATTAGAGGAGGACATGCTTCTTCAGAGGAATGAAGCACTAGAGCACAGGTTAACAGTAGATTCTGGATTCAGAGTATTCAGTGAAGCCTATAGGTAAAAACCTTGGGAACTCACAAACGTGTGGTTTTTCTCTCTGCAGGGGATTTGTCAAATGCAATCGAAATGTCCTTGCGAACAGTTTATTTAGGGGTAGCTTCCTTGTGCTTATGTAAATCTTCCCTCAAGATGTAGTTTTTTCAGTCTCTTGTGATAAGGTTCAGTCTTTCTCTCAGGAAGAGGAATCTGCCTTGTTTTTTTGAAGAGTTTGAGAAGCAAGTCATAAAGCAGTAAGTAAAAAGTCTTAGCCATGTTTTCTTCAGGCTTTCTCGTGACAGAGTTGTGAAGACCATCAGAATGTGTATCTCATCTGGAACAAGGCTGGAGGTGCGTGTTTGTGTGTTTCCCTGTGCAGAAACTTACATACCTTTGCTTCTAAATAAATAACCATGAGAGGACCAAGAGGAGCGGTACAAGACAAGGCAAATGTATATGCTGTAAGAAAATTATTATAAAAACCTAGAATATGGGGACATTAAGCTTTGCTGCAACTAGAGAAGAAGGAACATTTCATTGTTTCTACATTCTTTTTTACCTAGAAGGTAATATGATGTTCTCAGGCAAATAAGATACAGGACAAATAAGGAGTAACTCAAACTACCTAGCTTGCTGAGCATCTCCTCAGCCCCTAAATTCAAATTCTGGTGCAGCTCCACTGGCAGCAGCAAGATTGATTGCTCAGAGTGCAGTAAGTGCAGTGACAGCCTTCCCTAAGCTAGAGCTCCTACTAACACTAGCACTACAGCAGCTGCTAAGGTACTAGCTGTGCCACTGGAATTGCTTCCTTACATTGCCTGGTATAGGCCCATCTTATGTGGATTCTTCAGATTCATTATTTCTATTCCAGAGGAAGTGTCTTCCTTTCCCAGCCTTGATTGAAGTTGCCTTTATTTTGCAGATGGTGAGGAATCAGTAGCTCCCTTCAGTCTTGCAACACTGGCTCACATTATGGATGAATACTACCCCTGAAATAATGGCTTTCTACTTCCCCTTCTTCACTTTCACAGGTGCCATACTTCTTATAGTTTCCAAGGGCATATTTGTAACTGCCTTTGAAATGACATCTCTGGAAAGCGATGGAATTATCTCAGCATCTCTGAACAAAAATGACGTGCAGTTGGAAAACATTTTAACTTGCCCCTTCTCTTCAAGATACACGTGAAGTGATGGTCCCAGTTGGACTGAACATTCAGCGACCTTCCACTCAAAAAATCCTGATTTTTTTTTTTTTCCTTCTCTGTTGATTCATTTTTGAATTAAAACAACAATAACAAAAAACCCCAGTAACATTTGGCAGGTTCAGAAGCTGTCCTCCTCATAAAGTGGGTAGAGCTGCCTCAGGAATTTCTCCTTATTGCCATGCATTTGGACGACAGCCTCATGTTTTATGCTGTGCTTTTCTCAGCAACAGAATTGGAAATAAAACTCATGAAAGTACCAGACTGAGAGAGAGACTATTAAAGTCTCTTAAGTTGTCACACGCTCTGAAGTAGAAGACACTCCAGGAATGAGGAGAATTGTGGTTCATAACACAAGAGAGAAAAGCAAACATTGGTTGGTTTGGGATTCATGCTTATTTTGGCTGTTTGTTTTTGAATTCTCCATCTGAAAGCCACTTCTGGTCATCTCCAGGGTACCCGGGAACAGCCCTGCTAAGTTCCTGATCTGTCAATCTGAGCATCCAGAACCTGTGGAAAGTCCAGAGGTGATGAATTACAGCCGTCTCCAGGATCAGAGAGCTTTAGCAGAGGGTTAAAGTAGGTGGTCCCTAGAGGTCCTTTCCAAGCCCCTGTGAATCTGTGAGCTCAGTGAGTATCCAGCTGGATGGTTCCCAGCTGTTAGCACCGTTTCAGCAGTGGGGACAGCAGTGAAAAAGACAAGCTGCGTTCTGGGTGGGTGTGTACAGCTGTGATACCACAAAATGAAGATCTTCTCAGTCAGCTCATTGGCTAATGGTGGTGACTGTTTTGAAAAAAAAGTGTTTTGTAGCTGAGAATTTGCTCTATCAATTAGTATTATTGTGCTTTTTGTAACTGTTGTAGTCTGCATGGAAACAAAAAGAAGGTATTACTTTTGGAGTGACCTCATGAGAGATGAGGGGTGGAGCTTTTAAACCAGTGTGTAGAATGCAGAAACTCCTTAAAAACGTCTTAGATACACCCCATCAGCAGGTGGGGAGCAATCCTGGGAAACAGAGGGTTGGTAACACTGATTGGTGTTGGCAGGAACGTGTGCACAGTGCTGAGCACTTGGATTGGGAGAAACCCATCACTCCAGCAGCAGCCCGGAGTGATTTAAAGGTGAGTGTTCAGTGGAAGTTTTTGCTTAACTGCATGTACATGTTTGTAGGTGAAACTTAAAGCAGTTTGTTTCACCTTCTGAGGTACATACATAGATTCTTGTAATTTTCTACGTAGAAAATTACATTTCTACATAGAAAATACATTACAATTTGCATTTTCTATAGGCTTTTCTTTCTGTTTGAAAGAGGAAAGCCTAAGTATTATCCTTCAATTCAAGCAGTGTTTCTTATGTGCACTGGAGAAAAATGAAAAGGAAAAAGAAAGGGTTGGTCTAAAGTCTTAGAGAAAGCAGAAGAGCCATTTTGACCTGAAGATGAGCACAGAATTTTCCATAAACTTTTGTTTTTGGAAAGGCTGCATTTTCTGTGTTTTCAGTGGAAAGTTTCTTTTCATCCTTCATTGGAGTAAGGTTCTCAGTAAACGTCCCCTGTGTTTTAGCCCAGCTAACTACAAATTTGTGTTCAAAGCAAGGTCATTGCTCACTGTTGGGCCTTCTTTTCCTATGAGGACTTGCAGCCAGACGCATCCAAAGTCTGGACGTAGAAACAAGAACTCCATACAGACGCTTTTCTTAAACTCTTCCATACCCTAGGAGAACGAAAACAGTCTTTCCTACCACTGGAATTAGACCGACTGTATTTTCTTGCTGAACATGTGCAGTTAAAGTCCTCCTTAGCACAGACAGGTAATTAAAGTTTCATCCTCACCATCTCCGTCCTGCTTGGGAGGTGTGCTAAAATTAAATTCAACCAAAGGACCAGCTGTTAGTGCTGCAGTAAGGCTATGTAAAATACAGTTATACATTGCAAATGTGAAAAGTAGAATGTGTCGTGGTCACAGGTCATTTGAGGGAAAAATAAACAAACTAGCAATAAGGCAGCACTGTGTATTACTCGTCTCCACAGGAGAAATTTATGTGCTTTCACCCAGCGTACTTGAGGTCGGGCTTGATGTGCTTTACTTGATGGACAAATAGCTGTACTTAATTTAACATTTAGCCATCTTTCAAGGTGGCAGATGAAATCCTTGGCGTCGATACTGGCTCTGCTGTGCATGTTCTGTATCAAGTCTGTTCCGTTGTCAGCCTTGGGGAGGCCCACTGGCTCCCAGGAGTCTTGCTTAATCCCAGGAATAATCAGGGAGAAACCCATCAGCCTGTCCTCTAAATGCGTTCTCTTCCTTTCCTCCTTTCTCCCAGTGTTCTTCCTAAAAAGTAACAGCTCAGGCTCTGTGCTGCTTATTTCTAATGGAGCTGATCGCAAAATGTCCCCTGCTTTTTTTAGTGTTCACTGTCTATTGAGAGTTGAAGAATAGTGGTTTCTAAATTAATTTGAAGATGTCCTGTAAAATGTAAGCTCTGAAACACAGCCCCGTTATTATATCCCCTTAAGTATGGCACCCTGCATACACTGGGTCTCTTTTTATCTTTAGATACACAATGCTGTGCTCTCTATTTTATGTACAAAGGAAATTAAATGTATTTTTTTTTCTTTAAAAGATGAGATCTTCATCCATCACCAGCTGTCAGCTCCTAATAATGTTGCCCAGAGAAGTGTTATCTGTGATTTAGTGGCTTTAGTGGACTATCTTTTGTTGAATAGAGGATGGCAGAATAAAATTTCAGCTTAATATAGCTCTTTTCATACTCCCTCTGAATAACAGAGGAAAGGAGGAGAGAAAGAGCAAAGAATCTTGGCTTCCCAGCTCAAGTTTCTTCTGTTTTACAGTACATAGGGCATTTTAGAAAGGAAAAGGAAAGAATATAAGAAGGAGCTAAGAGAAAATAATTAAGAAAGGTGGAAAGAAGAAAAGCTTAGGGACAAAAATAGTGGTAGAAAACAGAGTGTTCTTTCTGACTGGTCCCTCTGGGTAGAGGAAAAAGGAAAATCATTTCTGTCTCGGGAAAAACTTCTGGACTTAAAAATGCTCTTGTCTCAACTCAGAATGAAAAGCCGAGTATTGTATTTTGAAAGGTGGTGGTTTTAGAAATGATTTTGAGTGAACAGCGATGTTTTATTTTGCTTTTTGTGTTTTCCTATTCTTGATTCTTTTTTTCTCGAGGAGCTTAACTTCGGAAATGAAAAGCCACTGGTCTTAAAAGCATGCGTTTTTTTGTTTGAAAGAACATCAATGCAATGTTTCGGCAGCTTCCAAAACTTTTCACAAAAAAAAAATAAATATTCTCAGTAAGAGTGATTTAACAACATAGATTCCTCTCAATGAGCAAGTTACTGAATGTCAATCAACCAGATAGATGGTGTTCCACAATACATTTTTTAACCAGCTGTTGTAGTCAGTTCCTCAGTTAATTGGTGAATCTGTGTCTTTCATGCTCAATATGTGTGATGTAGCTGCACGCCTCGTGGCAGTGCACAGGAGTGTTACCCCCACCCTGCACGGGGTAAGATGCACGCCTGCAGTTGACAGGGTATTTGGGTAAGAAGACCTTTTCCTTACCGTCTCCAATGTTCTGCTCTCCTGGCTGATGACACTGCAGCTTTTACATCAGCTGAGATGTTGTGTCTGAAAACAAGTCCTTCTGCCTCCCTCCTTTCACTAATACTGCAACCTAAACTTATTTCTGTTCCTTTTGTCTTAAATTACGTCATTTTGTATTAAAAGTTTCAAACAGAATTCTCGTATGCTGTAACATAACAAGAAGAAACCCAGCATTTTTCATAGTCTTTAAAGTTCACTACCCATGTGTAAAAGATAGGTGTAAGTTTTCCGTCCTTTTAAGTTACTTGTTGGAGGGGTACTGTTAGGTCAGGGCTTGAGCTGGTGATTGAGCACCTGGTGGAGGGGTGTGGCTGGCCCAGGGAGCACAGGCACATTGCTTGCACCTGTGCTCTGCACATGAGCAGAAGGAGTGGGCCCAGGTGGGAGCTCATATAAGGGCCAGCCGCCGAAGGGAGAGCTTTTCTTGGACCTGGGCTGCTTCCTGAGGAGGAGTGCTGCATTGCTAGACAGCCCCTTCGCTGGTTGGGTGAGTTCCAGTCTGCTTTTTGTTATGTCTGTTGGCCTACCTGCAAGTGCTTCACCTGGTATCGCCAAGAACCTGTCAGAAGCAGTTCTGCTTCTTTGTAAGCAGAACACCTGTCCAGCAATTAAGTGGTTTTCAAGTGTGGAAAGACTCCAGTCCTACTCATGTTCGTATATTTGAAGTGACTATAGTCCATCCAATCGTGGGTCAAGTCTTAATGCTATTTGGCTATCCACCCCACTGCAAGTGCTTTTTGCCAAACAAACGTGTATTCTTGGTACAAAAGTCTGAGATTACACACTTCTCATAAAGTCCTTTTGGTCTATGTGCTCCCTGTGAAGTGCAAATATGCCTGTTGGTTTTGCTGGAATAATAACAAGAGTCTGAACTCTGCACCCTGTGAATGGGGCTATGGGCTCTGAATGAAGTTTGAAAATCAGAGCGTGTTGACGTTATTTTAAATTTCTTCTTTCTTTTTGAAAAGCTTCTGAGTTTCTTAATAACTCAACCTCCTTTAGAAGCAAAAGTTTGGCTTAGAACATCCTTTAGCCAGAGCACAAGTTGTATGGGCAGTAAGGTCAGCAGATCTATCTCCTCCAAGTCACCAGGGTGCAATAAAAAGATATTTTCTGCCATTAAAGATAACCTTGTGTACTGCAAAAGCATGAACAGTGTGTCAGCAAACTGGCCCTGTGAGAATACTTTATTGATGCTGCTTCAGGTTTCTTGTAACATGCAAAACTGCATTATTAGGACAGTAGAAAACTGGGTACAGACCTTTCAGGATTATGTAATAAGAGCAAATCAAATACCATCTGCCTAACTTGAGAAATTCTAACTTATACTCCAGGGGGGCTTGCCCTGGCTCTCCCTAGGCAGAGTGTACAGAGGCAGCTGCTGATTGCTTTTGTCCTCACCCTGTCCCTGCTTCTTGCCCTTTCGGCTGAGATCAGCCACAGTCCAAGTCCTGACATGTCCTTGGTGTGTCTCTTTGGGGACTTGCAGCAGTCCGGACTCAGTGACTTACTGGCTCTTTTCCATCTGTAACTACTGTCATTCCTGCTCCACAGGAGACCTGACAGATTTAGAAATCAATTTTTTTATTATTATTATTTTTTTGAAGAAGTCATTGCCCCCTGAGGCCTTTGGATTCCTCCATTGGTGAGGTTCTGTGACCAGGCTAAAAAAAAAAAGTCTCTCTTACCTGAGAAGCCCTTACAACACTGTGATGATAATACAGTGGTAATACCCCCATATTTTTCTAGTTTTGGTAGTTCTTAAACTTCCTAAATCCAAACTTAAATGCCCACAGGGAACACTAATCACCAGCCAGGCTTAGTGCATGGAGACCTCACCCAGTCCAGGCTTTTGTAAACAGATATATTAATTTGCAATAAAGAAGAGGCAGGCAGAACAGAATGAAGGTTTTGATGGCCCTAATTGAGAAGAAGTTGAATGCTATTTAGCCTGTGATTTTGTTGGGACACTGGGTGTTCCCATGTCTTGCCTGCCTGAGCTATGACCCATGCTAGGTACTGTGGTTGGAGGCGGTACTGCTGTCAAAGTCTGGGGAATCACCCAGGTAATGTGTCCCTTCCTTCCTGGTTTTTCATCCTGATGTGGCTGCAGGAGCCTGAGCTTCAGAGGAGAATTTGGAAAAGATCTGAGCAACTTTTTCCGGTGAATTTGCTCAGAGCAGTCCCTTGTTTCCTTTCTGAAGGGGGCCTAGTTTAGGGGTTGTATGGAATGCATTATGTGGTTGCATCAGTGTAATTGTAATATGCAAGGGTTTTTATTTTTACCAAGTAATCCCTCAGTCACTTATGGAACAGGAAATCATATGTATTATCTTTGGAAGAGACCGTAAAATGATATGGTGACCATCTTGTTACTAAAAAAGGGAAAGGCGGGGATAAATAATAAACCACATATCCTGTGCATGCCGTCTCTGTCTCTGTCTTCGAAGAGTCCTGTGCAAACCTGGGAGGAGTGGGCTGTCCTTGTGGGAGCACAGCCTCCTCCTGGTGTGTGACAGTGAGCCTGGCTCACATATGAATGTGTGTCATTGTGTTCGTCTTTTAAAATGAACGAATTCTAAGTTTCTGTCATGAACCAGTCACTCAGAAGGCAGATTTCCACTTTCTTCCTTTTTTTTTTTCCTTTTTTTTTTTTTTTTGGAGAGGTAACTCATGTTTCTTGGTTTACAGAGCAGCTTGCCTCCATGTTCCCAAAGGGGTAACTCATTATCCCTTAATACAGATTTTATACTCAAACGATCCCTGATCAGTAACCAGAACATAAAGTGCGTGTGCTATTTTTGTACGGAGAGATGTCCTCTGTGTTTAACTTTGTAATGAAGTTGCTCTGTGAGGTGTGCACACTGCTGCAGAGCATCCACCTCCAAAGGGCTTTCTGAGATTTTAAGTAAATACATGATTTTAAGGAAATAAAAAACTCGGGGGCCCTAAAACAAGTGCTAGAATGCTTCCACCATCATTTTCTCCTATTAAATTTTGCAATTGAAAGCGCTGCTTTGGAGCACTCATTGATGGAAGTACCTTTCAGTCGTGTAGCTCTTATGTGTACAAATTAGAGTCATAGGGGGCACTTTTTTTTCCGAAGGAATGTTGAAAAGCCAATCTCAGTACCTGAATTTTGTGGTGCTGACAATGATCCTAAATAGAAGTGTTTGTATTTTCTTAATCTTCCGAAGACATAAATCTTTTGCATAGTATTTTGCTTGAGGTAAAATTCTCCGTCTAACATCTGAAGACTTGTACCAGCCTAATGTGCCCTGGTTTTATACAAAAACAACCATGTTACTGGCTTTCATTCCCTTTTGATCCACTGTTGTTGAGGTCTATTGCCTGCAATTTATAGCATTTCCAACCTGTAATTAAAGCTTCTATTCTGGATACCTAACACACAAACAGGAATTACTGAAACTTAGTATTTGGGTATGTCTTTCAAACCATAGGAGAGAAAGAAAATGTTTCAGATGTGAGGTAAAAGCATTTAAAGTTTAATTGAACTTTTATTAAAGTTATAAACAAAAGTTTATAGTGGTCTAATGTTATATGACTGAACTGTAATTTTATTAACTATTTTCCCATCATTTTGAGCAGCTTGTTTGCATAAAGTCTGTCTTATCGATAGGCTGAATGTGGTGTTTATTCTTGTTCTGTGGAATTACAAGTACACTGAGCATTTGGAGCAAGAAAAACTGAGGATTTTTACAATCACCTTCTTGTTATCTAAGGTCTTCTGTATTTAAGTGTTAGTCTGTCTGGTTTCTGAGGCCCTCTCCCCTGGGCAGCTGGCAGGGCTTTTCTGGTATGTATGTGCTGAGTGGCTCCTGTTCTGGGGGAACATCAGGCTGCTGCATGTGGTGAAGCCCTACTCTGTGTCTGCTATAACCTTGGTCTTTTGGCAAGGAAAAGGCTGTACTGGCCTCAAAGAGTAGTTGAAATGGCCAAGTTTGAACTCTGCAAGCCTGGAGCTCTTAATGTGCAGAAGGGCATGGTTAACGTTGGAGGGTGGGAGAGGGAATGGTATCCTTTCCCTTTGGCTGGGGGGAAGGGCTGGTAGTCATCCAAAGAGCTAGGCTGGGCTGTGCGAGCATTGGTATGTTGTGCTGTGTAAAGGAGGGACGTAATGAAAAGAAATGAATGCTCTTGGCCCCCAGAACACCTTTCAGATTAAATCACTGTTTGATTCCTAACATGGAAGCTGGAAATTCTGTTCTACCGGGTGGGGGGGGGGGGGGTTGAGAATGAAAGCCCATGTGTATTTTTAGCATTCCTTGTAATCATGTCACCTTTGGAAATGAAGGCATCAGTGCATTAGAGCGGAGGAAGTGGGGAGAGGACATGTTCTATCAAGAGAAATGTCATGCTCAGAATGGATTGACTGAGTTGCAAGCAAGCTGTGCACAGTGATATTGCACCCCCTCCTCCCCAGATCCTCAGCTCCATTCAGCTTACTTCCTCATGCATCTCTGCATTTCTTCCTAGGTGACTGTGCACTCCAGATGATATCCAACCAGAATACACCTGACACAGGCAGGGTGCTTTGAGATCATAGAATTATAGATTGGCTTGGGTTGGAAGGAGCCTTAAAGCCTACCCTGTTTCAAGCCCCTGCTGTGGGCAGGGCTGCTACCTGCCAGCTCAGGCTGCCCAGGGCCCCATACAACCTGACCTTGAGCACCTCCAGGGATGTTCCCCCAGAATGGGTCCCTGTCCTGCCCAGAGGGTAAAGCAGCCCCAGCAACGTGACAGCACGTGGCTCAATGGAAGCTACTTAGCAATACCTATTTCTTTTATCTTTTTTTCCATGAGGAGAAATCAGATCTACCACAAGGAAGAGAGGAGCGAATCTGTTCAACAACTGACGTTTATTTGCTGTTCACCTCTGAAATGCCAATGAGCATTTGTGCTGTCTAGGTTGAACTGACTGTTGACCTTGGAGAAATCACTGACTGCTGCTCTTGAAAGAAATTGTTTCTTAGTTCCTAAGGAAGTATAAAAGAGGTGTGGAAGGTCTGTCATGGTCTCCCTCTGTTTATCATGGGTAAGTCACATCCTAACTCTGCTACAAATAGAAAAAGGGGGTAATTGCTCTTTCTTCCCACCCTTCATTCTTACCCCTTCCTTAGCTGGCAAGGGGTAAAAACTAGTTCTCTGCATTTATGCAATGCCCCAAAAAATGATCCTCTGCACCAGATAAATTCCTTGGTGCTGTTAGCAAGCAGCTCAAGCCATCAGCCGCCCCTTTTAGCTGATACTAGAAAGGAGATCACTGCAATCACTGACAATAGCTGTGGTCTTCCTTAGTTGTGGAGATGCAGAAGATGTGATGTGCTGAGTCCCATGTTCTAGAGACGTGTTCTGGGAGGGCTGGGGGAGATGCCTTCCATCCTGAGCTGAGATGTTAGCCTCAGTGGAGGTGGAGGAAGATACCCAGCTGAATCTGTGCCTCTGGCTCAGCTCTGGCAAGGTGTGCTGGCATCTGCTGTGAGAAACAAAAGAGCGCCTTGCACAGCTCTTTCAGTGCATTGGGATGCTTTCATCCTGGAAGGTAACAAAGTAGAAGGGAGCAGTTGCTTAAGGAAGGTTGACCGTTGCATGCCAGGGTGTTCGTTGCAGCTCTGTGCAGCAGTTAAGGTGCCATCTGCTGCTTTCACCTTGGCTTGGGTGGCCTTCCTTGAGTGGATATGAAATTAGTGCTGGAAGCTTTTTAACAGGTTTTATTGTTGGGAGCATCTTTCATGTGTCCGAGAGCAGCTGACAGCCCTCACCTCTTAATGATTCTTCCCTTGAGCGTTGTATTCAATCCATTCTCCATTGTATTGACACCAGCTGAAGTGTGATGTTTCTCCAGCTTGCCAAGTCTTCAGTCATATGTTTACACTACCTCCTGCTGCATGACAGCCACCCATAAAATTAATTAAGCCACAGTGATTTCTTCTGCCTCTTTTTTTCTTTCTCTGTGGAGGAGCTGATGATCCGAAGGACTTTGGAGACCCAAAGGCCTGAGGTATGTGTGATGAAAAGTGAAGTAAGTGGCACTGTTTCTTGTTTTTCTCTGAGCAGCAGGAGGTATCTTTAATAGATCTTTGTTTTTCCACACAACAAACCTGTCAAAAGGCTGAGCACAGGTCTTCCCCCACTTCTTTGTTCATCTTACCTGGCTGTTAGTGACAACAACTTCTATTTGCACAGCACTCATCAAAGGATCTCCAGATAGACAGCCACCTTTAGAATCTATTTTTAACCTCCTTTTATAGATGCTGAAACTAAGAAGAAGGCAGGTTTGTGCTATGCACTCTTTCCAGCACAGCTGTGCAGCGGGGTGAGAGGAGGTGAGCTGGCTGCTGGAGCTGTGCGGGCAGATGGAGAAGGGCAGGGCCCCTTGGGGGCTCTTGGGCTGCCTGGTGCGGTGTGTAGCTAGGGCCGGGCAGCCCCCAGCCACATCAGGCTGCATCTGTCTCCCATCAACCCCTCTTACAGCAAAAATGGTTGCTCTCTGGGTGACTTGGGATTGTCTCACAAGTGTAGAGCGAGGCTTTGTAGTCTGGTGGTGTGCAGAGTGATGTGGTGGCTGGAGAGTGACCTCTCGAATGCCCAGGGAGCCTTGTGGCACTCAGGGAGTAGCCCTGTGCACACATAAGCACTTGCTTTAGGGACTTGCCCATCATTTAAAGTGGAATTACATGCTTAACTTATTAAATTACTCTAGGCTTTACTTAAGTATGTAATTAGGAATTGTGCACTGAAAGTTAACTATTTGTAGGGCCTGCTTACTATCATGCTTCCATTTCTCTCACCATTGCTTGGGCTCTCGCACTGTTCTGCCTAGGTCACGTACCCAGCCTTGGGACCAGAAGGTAACAGGGACAGGATGGGAGTCCACAGAGGGTAAAGACCCGTATGGGAAGTAATCTCAAAATCTAGGAACACTGCAGTGGTACAAATAGAATTGGAGGGGCTTATCTAAATGTTGCACAGGCACAAATCCTGAATGTCCTCCAAACCCAAGCCATTCTTTAAGGGATTTTTCCCTTCATGGGTGGGTTTGGAAGGAGCCAGCCACATCTGTGTTCAGCCCAGCTGTTGGTGGGGATGTCCCCCAGCATCACTGCCCTGCTAAGAATGGTTTGATGTTTAGCAAGCTTAGCTGTGCAGAGTGAAGCCTTTGCATACCTCCTCTTCTAGTGTTTTCTCCAAATTGCTATTGGCATCCCAGAGGGGAAGCTCTGGGGAATGCAAGCTGCCACTCCCTTGTGGTAAACCAGTATTGAAGGCTACAAACAAAGGGCTGATAGCTGCTGGAACCACAGCCTTGCGTTGGAGACACCCATCTGCAGAATTGAAATATGCAGGTATCATGGAGAAATACTGAGGAGGAATGGGTCTGGACTGATCATTTCAGCAAGCAATGTCCTCATCTATCAGCCAGCTCCTTGGTGTTAGTGCCTCCCGGAGAACACCTCTGCAGGGAAGATGTTCTCAGGTCCTCTTGTGACTTAAGGCAATGCTTGGCCAAGGCATGAGAGTATGCCAGGTGGAAAGTGTATTGCCTTGTGAAGGAGGGAGTGCTGTGTGACTAACACATTGGGATTGCCTGCTGTGGCCTCCACTTGTTGCCTCTCGTGCCTTGAACATTATATCTACATTAACCGTATTTGTAAGGATGGGGAATGCAGGTTGAGAAGCTAAAAGCTTTTAGTGTTTGTGTGACTTTTAAACACAAGAAACAGGTTTATCCTTTACTTCTAATGACTCATGCTTCTTTTTCAGTGCCAATTTGCCAGAGCTTGGAGAAGGCATGTTCACATTTTCACGTGCCTGCTCTCTTTTATAGGTCTGTTTGCAGTGCACTTTATCCCTTCTGACTGGTGCTTGTGATGCCCACACCTGCACCTCTGGGCTCAGCAAGGTGTCAGTGCAGATGGGATTACTGGGAGAACAGAACCCACCCATGGACCTGCTCCTGTGGACAGATCTTTCTCTACTTACTCTGCAGGGACAGAAGGTGGCCAGGCAGTGGGTTTGGGAGTTCAGGGTGGTACCTGCCTCACTGAAATGAGCTGAACCTTTGGTTTATGGAAAAAGCTCTAGTCATGTGTCCTGCTACACCCAGGACAAACAACAAACTTGCCAGTCAAGTTGCTCAACTCCTTTTACCTCATTACTCCATTCCTAAAGTTCAGGCATCTTTGGGCAAAGAGTTTTGCTTTGGTCCATCAATATGAAGCTATAAGCTGTGGTGAAATTTAGGAAGCGGATCTTGTTCCTCTTGAGTCTGGGCTGTGTGAATACACCCAGTGGAGCAAGAAGAGATGGTGTCTGGTATGTGAGCTGTGCAAATGAAGCACAGGGGATTGTTCAAGGTTCTTTTGGTCTGAAGTCAGCATCATCGTGAAATCTTGGAAGAGAGCTATGCCTCCTCCAGGCTGTCTGCATGCACAAGCCACGCTGTGTATGCTCATGGAGTATGATCCCTGCCTCAGGCTGAAGAGTCCTGCTTGAAGTAAAGCAGATCAATCATAGAATCACCAAGGTTGGAAAAGACCTCCAAGATCATCCAGTCCAACCGTTCACCTATCACCAGTAGCTCCCACTAAACCATGTCCCTCAACACAACATCCAATCATTCCTTGAGCACCCCCAGGGTTGGTGACTCCACCACCTCCCTGGGCAGCCCATTTCAGTGCCTGAACACCCTTTCTGAGAAGTAATATTTCCTAATGTCCAGCCTGAAATTAGATCAATTAAAAATATTAAATATTATTTTTAAAATCTGAAGTTACAAAAAGGTAGCTGTGTTCCAGAACACTGTTCACATGTTGGGTTGTTCCCACCACTCAATGTCGGGAACCTGACTTCACCCAGTCCTTTGCTCCTGTCAAGCTTTGCTGTCCTGTGTGTGTACTTTCAGGCCTAAAATCCCACTGAGCCTCCAGGAGCTTTCTTGATTCAAGTCCCAGTGGTGGTGATTTTCCTTTATCTGTAAAATCATATTTCCCAGTGCTATTTGGATTTTGCCTTCTTCACCTCTGGTCCTAAAGCAGGTGTGTTTGTTACAGCTAATTACATCTTTGTGGTGCTCCTCCAGCCTGTTTCATTTCAGTAGAGGATAGAGTGGCTGTAGGTGGTTTGTGTTGTTTTGGCAAGATCTTTTTTGATCCTTGGGAAAGATTAACTACATCATGGCTTGTGCACACTCTGCTTTCTGGGGCTTTGCTCCTCCCACCTTATTATCTACCTAGTGAAGCTTGATCTGATTTGGACTATAATTTAGTGGTGTCACCAACAGTATGTCTAGTGTTTAAGTAGAACCCAGGCACTTGTGTCAAACTACTTTAGGAGCAGGTGCTTGTGTTGCACTACACCAAAATGGAAGATTCCTGCCCCACGAAATGACTGCTGTATTCAGTTTTCTAGGACTAAGCTGCCTCTCAGAGCAAGCTGCTCTATAAATGCAGCTTCTGCTATTCGAACAGAGGATAGCTTGCCCACACTGAGTAATTCCCACTCCCAAGATGCCAGTGACAAACTTTGTGTCACTTCAGTGTTATTGCTCAGTTCATCCTGTGCATTCAACTCATTTTTCCACAGCTTTTAGCAGCTCTGTCTCTGAAGTGTGAGCACAGCTTCATCCCCATCTCCTTCCTCTACAACAACTGTAATCATGCAGGGAGAGCCAGGGCAGTGTGTGCATCTTTGAGGGAGCAGCAGCTCTTTCCAAATTCACGCCCATCATATGGCTGTTCAGCAGCTGAACCCTCTGCTGTAGCTCTTCTTTTTTTTTTTTCTTTTTTTTTCTTTTTGTCATGGCACCTCCTCATCTCTGATCTGATAGCAAATGTCTCCTTTCATGTCCCTACATCAAGGCTGCCGTTCTGGCCTCCCGTCCCATTTGCTTCCCTTTTTAGTGCTGCGCCAAGCATATTAATGACAGGCAGTGCTGCCCCAGAGCCCCTGGAGTAACCCTATGCTTTGATGGTTGGCTCTGTCCCATCCCCATGCGGGAGCACCTATTTACTGATCTGGGGGATGTGGAGGGCTGGCCCGACATCTTTCACGGCTGGCCCTGCCGTGTGCTGCTCTGCGTGCCTCCTGCTGCCCCCTGGTGAGAAGTGTGCTGGCCCAGGCCTGGCAGTGGGACCAGATTGGGAAGGAAGGGGGGCTGTGGTGAAAAACCTTTGGTGCGTGCAGGCATGGGTATGTGTTTCCAAAGCCTGGTGATGCAGGACATGCTGCTGACCGCGTGCCTCCTGCTCCAGGCTGTGCCGTGTACTGCTTTGCTGCCCCCAATTCTGCTCACATTGTAAGCTTTATCCTCAGTCTACGCATGCTGCAAAGTCAAGAAAATCATGAGCAGGCTGACAGTGAGACTGACAAGATATAAATGAAAGGGAGAAGAATGGGGGAAGGAGCAAGTTACTTGTCAAGTTATTATAATTAGGGATTTTCTTCCTATTTATCTTTGGGTAGCTCCATGCAAGCCGGTTGGACTGCTCTGTATGAACCTAACAGTTTTGCTGCTGCATTAGTATAAATCTCCCACTGCAGAACACAGGGAGGGGCTCCTCCTCATTTATGTGTCTGTTACCTAGGAGGGGTCCATCCAGCCTGACTGATGCCCTGCAGTACGCAGCTGATACCCAAGTCAATAAGGCAAGGGAGGGTCTGGTCACTCCATGTTACTGACAGCCCCCCTGGGCAGCCAGAGCACTGCACAGTATGACAGCTCCTGCTTGCTCTGGCTTAGCTGGGGATGAGTCACCTTGAGTGCCTGAGTTCTTGATAAATCCTGGAAAAAACAGGGCAGTTAAATGTCAGCCAATGGGGAAAATGTTCAGCTGGGGTAGGTTAAAGCAGCTCCACAGCTGTCAGAGGCTCTTGCTACCAAACACCCACTGAGAGACCTGGCTGGTTTTGCAGGCAGGTTTCATCTTGTGCAATCACCTGCAGCAAATTAGCTGGGGAAGGCTGATGAGATGATCCAGGGTTTGTAAGGAAACCTGAAGTGCTGATACTCTTTTCTGTCTGAGACTCGAGGTTTGCCTCATTAGTGAGGCCAAGTAAGCAAAGAAAAGCTCAGTCAACTCCTGGTTCTCAGGATTTCTGGTACAGAAGCAGCTGAGAAAGTGCCTCCATTTCTGCCTGACCTACAGCTGTTTCCAGCTCCTGAGCTGTCTCTTTAGTCACTTAAAATACTGATAGGAATTATTGATCATATTTACCTTCTGTATGTCTTGACTGATTTATTCTTTGGAAACCAGAGTCTTGAGATGTGGAGGAAAAGTAAGGCTTGTCTCCTGGGCTGGAATAAAAAAGTGCTTTTCCATACCTGCAGTCTATAAGGAGGCTTTGCGATTCCATGAGTATGCTGAAATACTGAGTCCCTGACATGTAGGGAACTGTGACCCGCTTTTCTACTCTGCAGAGGATGTTGGCCTCATGGTTCTCCAGCAAAAACCTCTTCTGAAGTCCCTCTTGTGTGCATTTCTCCAACTTCCCTGAACACACAGTTCTGGGGATCAGCGGGTCTCGCTCAGGAGGAACATAGACATTGGTATATCTGCCTCTGCTCATGCAGCTTGCCGAGATCCTGGTCCTAACTGAGGTGTAAGGGGCAGACCTGACTCTTCGCTTCCTGTTAGTGTTGTGCAGGCTTCTGTCAGAGCTGTCTGTGCTGCAGCTCTCATTTCAGGTCTTGGAAGCATGCCTGGTGTTCAGTTCTAAGAATGCTGAGTTCCGGGGAGGATGTGATTGACTCCTTAACCCCAGGAGCAGTGAGAGTTGCCTTTTCCAGGAGTTGTGCTTGACTGTGAGGTAAGCTTCAGATAACCTGCCTGCAGGGAAGAAAAATGAATCTTAATTCTGGACACTTCTTGACTTACTTCCCTGCCATGTTTCACTCCCTACCATTATCTGTGTCTGCAAGAGCACAAGTTTAGCAAGGAAAATTCCTGTGTGACTGTTAATAGTTAAATGCAATTTTGTTTATTGGATGCTTTTGAAAACATAAAGAACAGCTAAATGTGCAGGCTGTTGCATCCGAATGATTTACTGCTCTGCCTTTTATAGCTCTTGATTACATCAGGTTGCTGCATCAATATCTTGTCTATTACATTGCTGCCTGATGGGCCAGCGAGACAAGTGATATTACTGCTGGGTGAATTTTTCAGCTAGGGTGGCATTTCAGGGGGATGTAGTGCTGATCCCCAACAGCGGGAATGCAATTTAGACTCATGCATGGGCAGATGCTTGTCCAGTCTATAGATGTAAAATAAATTCATTGTTTTCATGAAATATCCTGGGTATTTTGCTTAGTGCTGACTGTACTTGAGCAAAACCCATTGCATCTGACTGATCCAGGCTGTACTCTAGTAGTACAAAGACAGGTGAGGGCTGTAAATGAGAACCCGGACTCCAAAATCTCTGGGGCCTGGAGCTGTGTGTGCTCAGCTCAGGATGAGACACCAGAAGCAATGCCTTTTTCCATGTGGGGTTCACAAGCTTCATCTCCTTCCAAATATCAGCAGGGTAGGATCTAGTACATAGTGCACCATGCTCTGCTAGAGTTCGGTCTTCTACCCACAAGTCTCCTGGTTCTTCTGGATGAGTGCCCTCTTGCCTAGCAGATTAAATGTGCTGTGTGATTTTGCTTCAGGACCTAGCAGAGACCACAGCAGGAATGGATTCCTCATGTCCTGACAGCAGAGCCTCATCCTGTATCTGAACACAAAGGAGTCTTCACTCTGTCTTAGCAAAGGTAACTGTCCTGCTACGGTCCCCCTTGCTTCTCCATTCCCCTTCAGCTGACCAACCAGCCTTTCCTGCAGGCTGCAGAAGGTGTCAGAGTAAAGGGAAGCAAGGTTGTTGCTTGGTGTGTTACCTCCGTGATGGCACAGACCAAGTGGGGCATGGAGGATGGGAGGGAGGAAAGGCCCCAGCACCCTTTGAGAGGTCTTTCCTCTTGGCAGAGAGAGGCTGAGCTGAAAAAGCAACTATTAAAGAAATCCACCAATTTCTTGGTGAAAGTGATGATAGTTGTGAGCTTAAGCCCTGGATAACAACAGGTTAGGGTATGCAGGGAGGAAAGGAGGAGGCTCCGTGTTAAAAATAGTTTTCATCAACAGTTCAATTTCCTACTGTAGCCAGAGCTTGTGCCTCACTCATGTACATTTCTAGATCAGATACACTTCACACTCCTGCTCTTTGGCTGCGTGGTAGACACAACGAGTGATGGCAGGAAATTGAACACGCAACTGCATATTTGTGGCTGCAGGGAATGTGATGGCATTAGCAATCTGACCAAGAAGCCCTTTCTGGTGGCTCCAGAACTTGCTGAAATACAGTATGGAGCCTCAGATCCAATTTCCTTTCTCCTTTATCCTGGATGTATGCATCAGTCAGAGCGGTTGCCTGTCATTATCAGGTGATCCATCACATTAAAGCAAGGGGAAAGAAAAACCACACCAGAAAAGGAAAACTAGTGCTTCATGGTCTTGGAGTTACTTTTCCTTTCATCTTAGCCCACAATACTTTGGTTTAGTTTTGTATTCTAACTGAAGGGTTTGTTTCTATCCAAGTTCTCTGACCTGCTCAGCCCACTTAGGACACCGATGGAAGCCAAGCAGTGTGTGCATCTGCGTGTGCCCATGCCGCTAGCTCCATCCGGTGCCATGGAAGCTGGAGAATTGTTGCTGCCCAAGTAATCCACTTTGCACCTTTTTGAATGAATAATAAACAGGCGTAGTGTAGAGCCAGGGTGGCCAGTGACCTTCTTTGTCTGGCAGGTGAAGGAGGAGGTCCATACCAGGAGCTCTCTGGGCACTTTGCTCTCTTCTCTTTGAGAGGCTGAGCTGGTACTTTTGGGACTGCAACCAGCTCCAGTTTCGTTCGAGGTCAGGACCAAGACAATGCCCTGTTTGTTGTGATCTTGTCTTTTAGCAGAATATGTCAACTCAGCTGTTGTCATTAAAGGTCTGCCGATAGACTCCGTAGGGGACTGGCAGTTATGATGCTCTGGACAGAGTCCAGATTTTTTTTCTGTTTCTGAGAATTCCCATTGAAAGCTGTTGGATATAGGATGCTTCAGTTCCTGCCCTCTGCCTCCCTGTACTGATTCTGTATTTTCCTGAAGTGGAGCGTGGACTGTAGCTCTAACAATGACAAAATTCCAGCTAATTTCCATAGGATCAGGGACAGGCTTTATCTTATCATCATCTCATCATCTGCTGTACTTTGCTGAAGTGATGGGAAGCTCTGTCTTCTACCTGTGTGCTGTAGTAATGTTTGGCTGATCTGGACTTCGTTATGCTCACCTCTCTAAAAGCACGTAGCAAGGTAGAGGACCTGAGCTGGTGGGTGTGGATGGGTGTGAGGAGGGTTTGACCTCAAGTTCTGTAGCAGCCAGAGAAGGTCACCCATTATTCAGCAGTGTGCATTTTCTGAATGGGTCCTACAAGATGTGGAGATCCTTGTCTTGGCCAAAGATGGTGCAATGCTCAGACAGCTGTAGCTGCTGGCCACGAGTGTCTGGATGGAGTCCTGGCTCAGAGCCTGCCCTTGCCACTCTGGGAGGTGCAGGAGCCTTTCCCAGGCAGCAGAGCCCTGGAAGACGTGCACGTGGCTTATTTATTCACCATCTGCTGTTGGGAAATCTGTGAAGGTAACTTCCCGTGCTCAGCATCTCTGCACCCTGAGGGATTTCTGTAGCAAGAACTGGAGCTTGTCTGTGCATTTTCATCAAAGAGGTGCCCTGGGTTGCAATGTTTTGTCTCACCGGTTTCCCCAGCAGTATGTGGGGTAAGGGGGAGCGAGAGGGAACCTGCGGCTGTATTGAAGAGAGGAATATTTTAAGTCTCCACCTTCTGTGATGAAAATCGCAGTCATAAAATTAACGGTGATTTCATACTTCCTGATACACTATGAAAATGATTAGACACAGCAGCAGCTGGGGGAAGTGATGGGACTCATTGAGGCTTTGCTCTTTCTAATAGTATCTATTTTTTATTATTTTTTTTTCCTTTTTTTGAACATGAATTCCTTAAGCCCATGCTGGCAATGATCTTAAGGTCTCGATACACCCACCAAAGAAGCCCAACAAGGGAGCTGCAGTAGCAACTCTATCTCATGAAGGCAGTAAACCATGAAACCACTGATGAAGAAATGAGGACGAAAACATGTCTATGTAGAGGATAGATGGAGTATGTTCCCAGGTTTCTGCCTTTCCAAAGGCATGATGAAATGAGGTTATACTGTATGCTGTTGTCCCTGCATGCCTGGGTGATTAAAGCCCATAACACACATGGAGGGGAAGGCCATTTCCTTTACCTATCCTGGGGTTCCAGGTGGGTGTAGCAGCGACCCAGCCAAAAGCTCAGAACCCACAGGTTTCTGAGTGCAGCAGTCTGGAGACATGTTGAGCTAAAGGGAGATGCAGAGGGGATGATGCGCTGCCAGCTGGAGGAGAAAACAGGACCCTTGGTCTTTTGCCTAGTCCCCAGGTGACAGCGCTTTGCCTGTGTCCCATGGAACCACCTTCTACTTTCCTTCTCAGTAACAAGAAAGATATCTAAGTGTGTTGATTAAGTAAGGGCTTGGCCCATTGCTGGATGCTATTAGAACCAGCAACAGGGCATCAGTAGGGATTGCAGCTGGAGAGGGAACACAGCCTGGACCTGCCGTGAACCCCATTAAGGGCCCTGCTGCTCCTGTGCTGTGAGCAATGTAATGGTAAGCAGGCTGTTTCTCTTTTCTACTAAATACTAAGTTCAGTAATGAGCCACATAATTGGTGTTCTGAGCCACACCTTGATCCTCCAGAGGGCATTGTGGCCAAGTGTCAAGCAATTAGCCCTTGCAGCTGCCTTGAGAGATGAGAAATGCCTTGCTGCAGGTCTCTTCCTGCATGTCTCAGGGCACAGATTGTTGTGGAGAGGCAGAGCTGCTTCAGCCCTTCAGCATAAGATATGCACTGAATGAGAGCAGGGCTGAAGCTCTGCCCACAGCATGGCGTGAGATGATGCGTGGGGAAAGACAGGGCCGGATGTCTGGGCAGAGACTGAACTGGTATAAATCAACATTTTAAGGTTTATTCAATGTTGTATTTGGGGTCACCCACTTCATACAGAACCAGGACATGTGTCAGAAGCATGGCCGAGCCCTGTTGTAAGACCTCTCCCCTCAGTGCTGAGGGGGGAGCAGGGCATCACGGGCTCAGCTAGGCCCAGGAGCATTCATCTGCTTGTGTTACTTGGGGAAAGGCCACACGTACCGTGGAGTGATACACCTCTCCAATGCCTCCCCATGCAAAGCTTTCACTCCTTTAATTAAACTATTAGCGTGCAAGAATGGATGACGTTAATTTACATTAAAGGTCCTTTCTCCCTGGAGTTTTGCGAACTGGGATCAGAGTCTCCTGGAGGGAAGCATGGCTTCCTTCTAACTGCTCAAGGGGAAGAGACAATCTGGTGCTCCTCACTTTGTCCCAGATTTTTAAAGGAAAAGACACTATTGCATAGGAGACATTTTTAGTATGTCTCGGCTGTTTTGCTAAGAAAATTATTACATTCACCTTAAGGGAACAGTAAAATCTTATTCTGTCTTTATTCAGCATTTATTGTTATCCCCACTAGACTGTGTTATCAAGGTCTGTGTTGTGCAATCTGGTAGCATCCCCTGAGGTCTGGGGCCTTCAGCTCCAGCATCTCACGCCTCAAAGCAGCAGTAAGCCACGATTTGAAGCCTTGGATGCAGCCCCAGGGGCTCCTTAGGTTAAGGCAACACTCACCCTAGTGCAGGATATCTATTCCATTACCTGTGTTCTACCTGCATATAATATAACCCTGATCATTTTCCATTAGCAATAGCAGCACAAATCAGCCAGTTAGTAAGTGTACTGTCTAGGTGGTAGCTTCTCTAAAATTGTGAAGAGAGAGGTGAAGGGGAAGAGTCTGAGAGAGGCCGTGCACAGCACCTGGCTGAAGTGCCAGCTGCTGCTCTAGGGTGGCTGTGAGTCCTCCTCCCCACAAAGAACTGGCTTAGTTTTAGGAACATGGATTTTTCTTTTATTGTTAGCCAGCATGCAGGAAGCAGAAGAAATCTTGGTGCAAATATTTAACAGGGAAACCAGAGTGGAAGAGGTACCATTGATTTTGCCTTTCTTGGGTTTTGAAATCAATGAAGCACGTGCTTTTCCCATTGACTTTTGGAATCTGAAATGATTTTGGGAAGCTGCTAAAAAATAATTTACAAGTTTGGGAGCCAACTCCTCTTCTAGAGTTCTGTGAGACATATATGAGAACCATCAGCACGTGCTGGTGTGCTTGCAGGCTTCTTTCTGTGATGATATCAGCTGCTGTTATCTGTCATGCCCAGCTTCATCTGATGTGAGGTTTCTTGTTCCTTGGTGAGAGTGTGGAGAGGAGCAGGTCCAAGCCACTTCAATAATCTGAGCCTTGTGTACTTGTTCTCCATCTGAGAAAAGGGGTGTATTTCCAGCAGTCTGGGTGCTGGCTGCTAATTATTAGTCACTGCAGTTGGAAGAGGCCTCTGGATCTGCTTGTGCTCTCTTGTTAGGCACAGTCCCTGATGCTGTAAGCAAGAGTCCTATTGATCCTTCCTGGAAAAATCTTATGCTATGAAAGCCCTCCAAAATATATACACTAGTTTATAACAGGATTGATATTGTGCTATTGCTGTAAGATGCCTACAAAGAGGAAAGTCTCGGAGCTTCTCAATCTCTGGACACCAGCCCCAGTTAGCAATTAAAATGCTGGAGAAAAACCCTGTTGTGTGAATGCCTGTTTACTGCCTGGGTTGTACTATCTTGCTAGGTCTGGTTCAGGAGTGTTCCTCCTGAGCAGGTACGTTCTACTGCAGATATCCACTCACTGACGTTCACATGGAGAACTTCAGAATCAACATGTGTCCTGGATTCCACCATAATCAAAGCCCAGCTTTGAGGTCTGCCCTTACTCTCCTTCTCATCAAAAGTTATCAGCGGTTAAGATGCTCTGGACACACAGTGATTAGCTACTACCTTTATGTACCTTTTTCCTTTTTTTTTTTTTTAATTTATTTTTGACTTTGTGATGTACACAGTGTCTGAAGGATGCATTAGGTTTATCCTTTAGGTCCTTGTCATTTACAAAGAATACCTTTGGCAAGCACAGGCTGAGATATATTTGTAGTATCAGTAACCTACAGTTGGGCTTGTCTCGGTGCTGTACTCAGTTGCTGTTGTGAAGACAGTCACACAGAACTACCCAGCCTTCTGAGATGGACCTGAGGAACACAGACACCGACCCCAAACTAAACCTTCTGGGAAGTTTTAAGTATTGATGGGAAGATCCTATCAATTCCTAAACAAGGAACAAGCAATGTTTCATCTTTTCTTGTGCATCTGTGGCAGACAGTGATTTGCTAAGTCCTGTGTAGAAATTGCCCTCTACTCATGGGAAGTACTATACTGGCCCATGGGCTGTCACAGATATCCCATGGCTTGTCTGATGGGATCTTGTTTCCTGGTCAGGATATGTGCATGAAGCCCAGCTTGGCTCTCAGAGCTCCAGTCGTGTTTGCAAAATAGGCTTCTTTTTGTGGAAAGAAAATAAAGCACAAAGCTTCATGTTAAACTGTGTTCATTTCCACTGTAATCACAGATAGCCTTGGAGCTGCCTCCAACGTAGTAATTCCTTTCCTCTTTTCCCCTAGAAAGTATTTTTTTCTCAGATCTAGAACTTCATTTCAAGGCTCCAGAGATGCATCATACTAATAAATGTCATAATCTGACATTATCCCATCGCTTCTGACATTAACATAAGCCAGCACCTGATGAAAGCTGATGAAGTAGGAAAAGCAAAGCTATGAAAAAATAACATGACACAACCCAGACGCACCAAGATCAAATCTCAGATGAGAAAAGGGAGCTGTGCTAAGCCCTTGGATACAAACTGTGGGTCAGGAGCAGTCAGTGGAACAGCACAAGTAGGCGTAGATTATGTTTGTGTCTGTCCTTGGCTCAGTAGACCATGAGCTGAAAGATCAGAGGAGAACAGGAAGATGGTGGGAGCCATTACCCTGCGTTTGCTCAGCTAGGAATTTTCCAAGAAGAGAAGCCTGCAGCTTGTGATGTCTGCTGTAATATACTAGTAATATGGCCCTATCGGGTCTAAATTTTGGATAGAAACTGTGGAATTCTTACCTGTACATGTTAAGTGCATACTTGGAGAGTGAAGGAGTAGACATAGATCCTTTCTGATTCAGTTAACATACTCCTAGAGTTTCTTCCACGATGTATATGACACTGGCAGATTTTTTGGGTTGTGCTGTGCCCAGGCAGAGCAAGTTGATGCCTGCTCCATGGGTTGCCTGTATCAACTGTGCTGCTTTCAGGTGTGCTCCGCAGGCAGTGTTTCTGTTACCAGCATGGCTGCCAGCAGAAGACTGAAACCGTAGGATGTTGAAACTATAGACTAAGGTGGAAGAATGTTCTCTAGTCTTAGGTGAGCAGGGCAAGGAAAGGAGAATGAAGTCTATTCTTCTTATTCTGACCCAAATCTCAAGAGCTTGAGAGGCCTTTCTGATTCACAAGAGATCTTGCCTCTCAGGTTTCAGGTGATCTTGGAGGAGTCTGGAGGGGAATGGTTTTTGCTTTACACGTTTCATATGTACTCTTTTGCTTTGTAATTATTAATTATGCTTGTCACTCACAGAGAGTGAGAAAAGCTTTTCTGAAAGGAATCATCTGTTTGTTAAGTATATGAGTATTTGGTAGCCTTTTGGTAGTTTTGGTTCAGGTTAGGTAAAAGACTTGAAACATCATGTGATGTTGCTATTCATTAAAACTGAGATCCAGATTTGCTTAGTGGGTCAGTAGCAAGCAGTCTGGTAGTTTGAAATCTCTGTGTTTGGTTTCCTAAAGGTGATGTAAACAAGAGGGATTTATCATTATTAGTGTCAGCAAATGAAGCGTTTGTATGCTTTCACTCCAAGTTGGTACCTTGCAAACACACCTCCAAGACGAAGGAGACAAAAACTTTCACGTACTCCCTGATGTTATGAACATTTTCTGCCTGAACTGAGCAATGCAAGACCAGGCCCATATGGAACGGGAGAAAAGAGGGAGATGCCCACGAGTGTTTCTTAAACCTTGGTAGGGGTCATTTTATGTACTGGGCTGAGGAACTGGTGTGAAATGAAATGCCTGCATCCAATAGAGTTCTGTCTGTCTGAAGTTCCTATCAGCTGCCATCCTGTGAGCTGCATGAGGGTCTGCATCCACCGATGTGCCATTTGTACCCCCACTCCTGATGCCTCCTGTATTTGCTTGGGGCCATCTGATGAGGAGTCCTGCATCAGAGAGGTTCCCCCCATGCCAGCAGGAGCCTTGTCCCTCACTAAGTGTTGGAGAACACTGGAAGGCTGATGCTCTTAGGCTGGCATCCCCATCTTGGGAGTGTTGCCCCCACTAGAACTCAGCTTGTTCTCTGACTGGTGTGTCCCCTTGTCCCCCACCTGGCCAATCTTTTTTGGGTTGCTGGGAGACAAAAGGGGCAGCAGGTGGGGCTTAGAGTGATGAAGGGCAGAGGCTGGGCCCCATGGGCTGTTCTGTGCTGCTGCCTCCTGCTCATTCATCACACCTGGCAGTGACTGAGTTCTCCTCCAGCTGCTCCTCTGCTTCTAATTAACAATAGCAAGTTCCAGACCATAAGTAACAGCTCCTGCAGGTTTCTGGATCCTTCTGTCCTATCATGGTGGGGTCAGGGCTGCCCTGAGGGTCAATCACCAGGATAGAGCAGCTGGTGTTCAGGGACACTGTGACCCACTGGCTCCTCTCTGAGGGATGGAATCACCTATCCCTGGTGTGCAGCTGTGCCAGGAAACGTTGCCTTATAGCACCTTTTGTGGTTCTTTCCGTTAGTGAAAAGCCAGAGCAGTAGGTAAGATGGCTGGAAACCTGTGCCTGTGGTAGTTACAGGCAAAAGTAGAGGGGATGGCAACAGGAGACAAACCCGTGTGCAAAGATCACTGTGTGTGTTGTGCGAGACAGAGCTGCAGTCCTGTTCCATGGTCATGGAAACCAGCCCCTGGCCATCTCCTGCCCAAGTCAAATAGCAGCTTTGGAGGCAGTGTGTATTTTTGCCTTGGGATGCCTTGCTGTCTCACAAGTTGCTATTTGACTTTGGTTAAAAAAAAATGATCGGGTGCTTTCTGCAAGCACAAACCAAAGCATGTGGCTTTTGGGTGGTTACCAGGACTAAGGCTGCCTGTGTAATTACATCGCCTATTTTTAATCTGTGGCAGACCCCTTAAATTTTAGATGGGCAATCAATAGCTTCTGCTGTGAGGCTTGGCCACCGTGCGCACCCCCTCCCCTGCTTGAGGTGCAGAAAGTCAAGTCAGTGCGCTCAGAGGGTGAGTGCATGTTCCCATCCATCCATAACCCACAGAGAGTGCAGAGGTCTGTGTGCGTGCATTACATGCAGGACAGCTGCTCTGTCTCTATTTGTTTTATGAAGGGCTTGCTCTGGCTTCATTGTGGCTCTCTTTAAACAATCCGAAAAATCCCTCCCCCTCCCCGGGTTCAGGAGAATAAATATGCACGGCTTGTAATTCTGTTGCAGTTCTCGCTCCCAGCTGATAGGGTGACGTGGAGTTCGGAGGCTCGCAGATTGGCTTTTTGATTTGGCTTCTTGCTGCAGTTGTGCAAACCCCGGCGTCTCGCGGCAATCGGGCTGAGCGCCGCTCTGCTGCGCGGTGCGGGGAGCTTGGACGCGCCGGGGAAGCCCGGCACGTTCGTTGCCATCTGGGGTACAGCCCATTTTCTCCCCTCCCTCTTCGACCCCCGTCCATTTCCATCCTCCTCCCCCTTCCCTCGCCGTGCCCGGAGCTGAAGACCGAGGCTGGTGGATTTACCGACGTCTCCCGTCCCCCCACCCCTTTTCCAGATGCACCTCCCCGCTCACCCTGACAGCTGCACAAGAGAGCCCAGGTTCCGTAGCGAGCACGGCAACTTGGACTGACATGCAGAGGAGCAGCCCCGCACACACGCACGGCGGTGGTACCCACGAAATGCAGTGAGCTCCGTTAGGAACCGGAAGGATTTATCCCAGTGGAGCCCCCCCACCTCCCAAAAACTCAGGAAAGCCGCCAGAAGGGGTAAGTAAGAGATGCTCCCCGGGAGAGGGGAGGCTGGCGGCCAAGCGCCCCGCCGCCGAGGGGTCTGTGCAGACGCCGGGTTGGGAGCTCGGGGACCCTCTGCGGGCTCCCTCCGGGGGAGGCGGCGGCGCCGCGTGTGCGGGGTGGAGGAGCGCCGTGCCCGCGGCGGCCGCTGCAGCCTTCGTGCCGGGGGGGGCCGGGGAGCGACGAGGCACAGCGGGAGCCGCGGCCGGGATCTTTCCCGGGGGTGCCGCGGCACGGCCCGCAGGGATGCCGGCAGCCGGGTGGGGGGGGCTCTGCCTGGAGCTGCGCCTCTCATGCAGTGCTATAAATTTATTTCCTTTTGATTTTTTTTGGTCCTTATTTTCATTTTTTTCCCTTTCTTTATTATTATTATTATTATTTCTGCCGGGGTGGGGTACTGGGCCATCCCTGCCGCACGCCGGGGGCACCGGGGCTGCCGTCCCGGGCAGCTGTCGCGCTCTGTCCTCCGGTGCCGCTTGTTTACCCCCGGTGTCAAATATAGCTGCTGCGCCAGGCGCTGCCCTAAATAGGGCACGGGGCCGCCTGCGGGGCCCCCGCAGCCCCCGGTGCGCACACACACATGCACGCAAACTGGCCTGGATGGCAGGCGATTTCTTGCTCTTTCTCCCGCCCAGCCTCTCTTCAAGCTTTATTGTTCTCACCTGTGTCTGAAGTATTGCCCTAAGTGGGAGACAAAACCATGGCAAGTGATTTTGGTTTTTATTTTAATTATATTCAAATGCTAGGACATAGCCATTTTCCTCCTCTCTCAAGTGGAAATGTAGAGAAGTGGTTGGCTTTCTTGGTTCCTTCATGCATTCCTGGGCTCATTTTGGGGACTGCACCTGAGAAATATGCTCCAAATCCAAGGGGAGACACTGGAAGAACATGTGTGCCATATATGCATCCTTCTCTCTGTATGCATGTACATGTATTAATTTCTCACATTACTTCATAGAGTGAGAGGGTGATTTTACTTGAGTTGTTGCCTATCTCTGGAGAGAATGGAGCTGGAGGATGGAGATCCCAGCTAGCAGCCCCATCCTGCCCACAGTGCTCACCTGCTCTCCCTAGTAGTGTGGCAGAAGCTGCTGGGACACATGGGCCTTGAAAGCACTCTGCTTTGGTGCAGCGGGAAGAGGCATCGCTCCCATATGACGCAGACATTCCTAGGGAGTCCCCAGTGCTGCTCCATCCACTGCCATTGCAGGCAGCTCTGTGCCCTGATGATGGTTTAGCTAGGAAAGTGATTTGCTTTTGGTGCTTGCATTCAGGCTTCTGTAGTCAGCTGGAACAAGACTTGTTTCTTCAGTGGGCGTAGTGATGTTGGAAGGGAGCACGTCCTGCTGCTGCCAAGGGCTGACTGGGGCAGAGCAGGAGGAATGCGGGGGCCCTTGGTTCTGCTGCTGGCTCTCAGTGTGATGGCGGCCACCTGAGCCACCCTCCTGCTGTGAACAGAGGGGTGCAATACCAGCTGGGGTGGGTGCAGGAAGGATGGACATGGATAGCCCTAGGTAATAGATGCAGTTGAGCTACCTGTTTTTTTTTCCCCAAACCATCTGTGAGTCCTATTCTGGTAAACCAGTGGTTCCAGAATGTGGAAGGTATGATATATTGTGGTATTACCACTGCGGAGTCCTCTGTGGGCACAGTGGAAGTGCAGGTGGGCTCCCAGCCTCTGTGGCAAGACTCTGGCATGCTGCTGGGCACAGTTGCATCCCCCCCAGGGTTCCTTTGTACAAAGTAGCTAATGGTATTTTCCAGCCTATATGGGGATTTGGTGAGGATTTGGTTTGCTACAGCTAGTGGATAACAGAATGTGAAAGGGGAGGCAGATGTGGAGCTATCCCATCGCACATGTCCCTTGCAGAGAAGTTGCCCCTTCCTCAGCAAACCACCACCAGAGGGACCAGCTGTAGGATTCCGGCAGGGGTTCCAGGTGTGGCAGCCAGGTGGGGGGCAGCCCTTCCCATCACCAGGTCAGTGCAGGAGCAGCTCTACACCCTGTGTAGGGCTGCAGAGGGCATTGCTGGAGCCTGTGCTGACCTAATGCTGCATCACACCTGACCCAGCACTTCCCTTGGTCTTAGAGGGTCCCTTCTGCCATAGTATCATCCATCCCCAGGGATATGGGGAGAGCCATAACTGAGTGTGTCAGCATTTTCTGATAGAGACCTAGTTAAGGTGTATTCTCTCCACAATATCTTAAAGTAAAGCACTGTACAGATAAATGGCCTGTCTGTCAGGGTTTTGTTTGCTTGTTTTAAACAAACAGCATCCCTCTCCTCCCCTAAGCTTCCCCAGTGACCAAACAGCGTTGACAAATAGTTCCTTGTTCTTTGTTATTGTCATGTTTCTGATGCCTTTCATGTGCTTCAACAGTTAAAAAGATGGCTTTGGTTGTCTGCCAGGTACCTTTTTTTTTTTTTTTTTATTTTAATCAGGTGGTAATATATAATTCTGTATTTAAAAAAAAAAAAAAAATCAAACAAGGAAATTAGATTACACGGACGAGAAATATCTTGATATGGAAAAAGAATCTCTGTAGCCAGGACATTGATGGCTGTGATACCCTGTCTGCCATCACCCACTGTGCTTAGGTGCTGTGGCACAGGTTAGCACTATTGTTCATTTAATGTTTGATAACAGTAACTCCTAGAGGCATCAGCCCAGTTGGGAGCCCATGTTTCTGTGTGCTGTACAGATATCTAATAAAAACTAAGCTCCGTCTTGAGGAGCTCTGTGCACTGACACACAAGATCCCAAGCTGCTCTTGGGACACAACTAAAGCATTCCGTGCAGCTGAGTTTGTGGTCTGACATTTGCTGAGGTCAGTGATGTGGGGTTTGCAGAAGTAGGTGAGCTTGCTGTCCCTGTGTACCTCCAGGATGGAATGGGGAACCACCATGAGCCTGCAGCAGTGTGTAGGGGCTGCTGCGGAAGAGGCGAGGCATAGGTAGTAGCTGGCTTCCCTTCTGTTCTTTGCCTTAATGCTTGAAACTGGAAACTCTGGGTGATGACCATCACATATATGCACAAAGCTGAGCATGATGACCTCCCAAACTCAGGATTTTGCAGAAATAAGGCATCGAGAAGCCGTGATATGTCAGGCTAGGCTGAAGGTATAACCAGTGCTGCCCCTGTCTTTCAGTGCTGCAATGAGGAGATCCAGGTAGTGTTGCTTTATGGTACAGCATCATGGAGTAATTAGTTCACCCATAAGAAGCATTTATAAACAGGTGACCATCATGGCCCTGGGCTCCTTCGACTCTCAATTTTCTGGCAATTCTGTCTCTAAATCCGCTTGCTGGAGCCTTTGATCACACAGCTGAGCTGTCACTGATGTTCCTGACAGTTGACATCATGGCAGAGAGGGGAGCTTAGGGCTCTTAACATTTCCTTTATGATGGCTTGTTTTCTAACTAAACACTCCAATGAGGATTTTCCATCATAATAAAACAGGGAGCTTTTCCAGAGCACTCAGATTTAGGAAGAAGCCTCTGTTTCCATTCAGCGTTTCCTTTCACTAGCAGATTATTTCAGGGCTGCAAAGCTGGACTTGCTCTATTTGCTTCTTTCGCATACTCTGCTGTCTTTTTACCTAAGCCTCCTAACTCAGGACAGCAGCAGAGACAGCCAGGTCAAGAGCAATCAGAAATACTAAATATCCTGTGCTTCTGGGCATGTTTTGCAACCAGGGATGTGTCAAAGAGCTTTAGAAACTATAGCATATGAGACCGCATTGCCGCTGCTTTCATCATCACCCCCTCCTAGCCTGGTACTTGGAGGCTGTCTCAAAGTAAACAGCAGCAGTATCCAGCAGCAAAGCAGAAGAGGGTTTTAATCAAAAGAGATGGTAGCGGTGCAGGATGTACGTGTGAGAGGGAGCTTCTTAGATCTCACTGGTGAGGTTGTGTTGAAGGTGACACGTGCAGGAATGAACATGGGCCTGTGGTGCTGATGATGCAGCGTGCCAGTGTGTTTGTATGCCAGTGCACTGGTGGAAGCCAGTTTACTTCCTAGGGCTGGAGTAGGGACAACACCAGGGCTAGCATGTGTCCACATCTCATTCTGCTGTCTGGATGTGCCCTTGCTCCCTTTGAAAGGAGAAGTGGTAATGGGGAATCTGTTGCCAGGTTCTAGGCAGGCTCTGAAACCTACCTGTGGGCTCTGGGTGCCCCCTGCTACAGCTCCCCACATCCACTGACATTACCCAAGTGGTGATGCTCTGTGTGGAGAAGCCATTGTCCTTCCCTCTCTGCAGTTTGCTATCAGGAGCATTTGAGGGGCTCTAAGGCCTAGGTGTCTTGGTTTTCCACCTCAATGCGTCTGTTCCTAGGTGAGAAGTAATATTTTATGCTGAAGTGAAAGTTCATCTCCACCATCTTCCATGATTTTTACTGAGTTTATGTGGTGAACCTTGGATGTGCATGTTGGCTGAAAAAGATGTACGTGGAAGGCCTTTATGTAGCAGGACAAGCCTGATAAGTGGCCCAGCAGATGCTGAAGGGGGAGAGACCTGTCCCTGTCTGTACAGCTGATGCCTCTGCCATTTGTCATTTTTATCTTGATTTCTACAGACTTCCCACCTACTTGTTCCTGCTCCTGTTCCACCCCCTACAGGCAATGGGCACAGCAGTGCGTGAGCAGGTGTTGCATTCAACTTCCTTTACTGTCCAATCAGTTCCTAGTCATTATTCACGGCATAGCTATTCAGACTGTTAGGCCAACGAAAGGACAAGAAATAGTGCAGAGTGGGAGCAGATGACTGGACATGGAAAATGTTCAGCTTGGCTTAAGAAGCCCTGCTTCCACCTGTAAAGCTGCTGTCTGTATTTCCTGAAGCAGTAAAGGCTTGGAGTGGGTTCAGCCTTAAAGTCTACTCTTGATGAGATGGATAGTCCTGAATGCAAATCAGTTGCAAAGAACCTAAGAGTGATGGGGTCTGCAAAGTACTTGATAAGCTATTAAGAGACGCAGGGAAAAAAAAAAAAAAGACAAAGGAATTTTTAATATAAAATCTTCCCAAGAACACGTACAGGGGTTGATCTAGATGGAAAAATAAAACCAAATACAAGGAGTGCAGGCCAAGCGATTTCTCAGATGCAACATGCCAAATGGACCTCTTCAAGAAGAGAATAAAATAATAACTTCCTCTCTGCTCTCAGTTCTTTCAAGTCCCTTGAAAGCTTTGCACTAGTGCTCAGTACTTCATCAGCAATGAACTTAACATGCTGAAGCCTCCAAACTGCATTCCCTGGCAGTACAAATGGGAGCAGCACTGCTTGTTTTACTAGGTTTGCGCCCACAAAACCCACTTGTGGGGGAGGAGTGGCCTCTCCTCCTCATGAGGCAGCAGTGGGCTGGTTGTCTGCTGCCCTGTGCTCATGAAATGTGCTGCCATTAATTAGACAGTATGGCCTGAGAGCCCTGGCTGAGCTGCCTGCCTCAGAGCTAACTGCAGGCCCTGGTATGTGGACTCAAGGACCAGAGTGAGATGGAGGTCCCAGTGTTGCTGTCTTGAAGGTACAATGCAAGCTGCATCTCTTTGCTTTTCATTTGTGAAGGATGCTGATGAGAAATAATGGCATGCTGTTGCTTTTGTTTTGGCAGTCCCCAGACAGGAATGGGCCTTTCAGAATTTGTTGAATATGAGGTAAGCACAGGGGATGAATCTGGTGTTAGACGTGATGGAGAATTCTCCTGCCTGAGCATCCTGGAAAAGGGTGCAGGAGAAGTTGCCCTCACTTAAATTACCACCTGCTTCGACTCTTCAAGCATCATTTTTTTGCTTCCATTTTAACCTTACAGAGTAGTTTCAGGTTCACTTCTTCTAGTAAATGTTTCCTCTTCCCTAACTTAAATGATCTATCTCCCCAAACCTGACCTGACAGATGTTTCCCCTGCAGTGACCCTGCGCATACAGTGCACTTCATGAAACCCTGGCTTCCATGGGGAAATGCAGCACCAGCAGTGACCCTGCTGCTGTCCCAGCTAAAAATAAGCCTGTCCCTTCTGGCAGTGTTGGGGTTTGCTTTTAAGTAGGTAGGCAGTTTTACCCATTGGCTGCAATGTGCTCTTATACCAGGCAGAAGGCACAGCTTCACCTTCAGAGCATGACAGAGCTGCCTCCCCTCTGGGGAATCACTCCAGGGGATTGGAGGTGAGAAGATGCTCAGATGCACTTGGTGCACTTCTGTCAGCCAAATGGCTGCCAGCCTGCTTGTTGCTTGCCTAGATCTTCTCCTTGCTGCCTCATACACCCCAGTGAGTCACAGCCACCTCTCCTTCCCTCAGCTCTGGCCCTTTCCCTCTGCTTTTCCTACTTAAGTATATAGAATTATTCATGATACTCCAGTCGTTGTCCCAGCTCACAGAATCGAAAGTGGTTTGGGTTGGAAGGGACCTTAAAGGCCACCTTGCCGTGGGCATGGACACTTTGCACTGGATCGGAGTGCCTGGCCTTGAACTCCTCCAGAGATGGGGCATCTCTCACACATCCAATCCTCCATTTATCCTGTGTGTAGCCTTCTGTCTGTCTCGTGGGCCCACAGGGACTTGGCTGGTGCGTTGAAGAGAGCATTTGGGCCAGTTAGAACACAGACACTCAGTTAAGAAGGGCCTTTCCAGCTTTTGCTGTATGTGCACGTTAGTAAGTTTAATGAAAATTGGTAAACAAGCATTTGGAATGTGTTCTGGAGCAGGAGGAGAGTTGCATCCCACCTGGTGAACCTATGGATATTTTGAGTATTTACATGCATCTCTAGTTTTCCTTTGAGTCTTCCAGTACTTCTCAATTTATTTATTGAATTCCACAGATTGCACAAATGCTTATCATAAGTATCTGGTGCTTGCTACATAAACCACCACAGCGTCTGAGAGCGCTCTGATGGTACCCTCGGGCTTCTTTTGGCCCAGTTGACTGTCCCTCTAGCCATCACTCTAGCCAAAGTTCATTTTCCAAGAGACACTGAGGAAGAGGCATGGGTGCAATGACAGAGCTGAGAAATGTGGTTGACCGTGCAGGACTCTGGGAACTTCCTCTACATATTGCTGCTGAGAGCCTGAAAAGGTGGCATGATTATAATTTTCACATACCTGTGTGGGAGCCAACACTTTCATGTTGATCCTTCCTTTGAAGGGATAAACGAGGGACAATTCCTGTGACTGGAAGCTGCAACTTGATGTTCTTAAATTGAGAGTAGGGTTGTGCCTCATAACACTGGATGTGTTGAAGCAGTGGAACAGTTTAACAAGTGCTGCCAATCTTGTAGCGCTGAAGTTGAAATGGGTTGCTTCTTGCTTGTCTGGGTGCTGGGTATTTATGTGGTCAGAGGAGGGGGGGCACGAAGTATCCCACGTGCACCTGTGTGGACAGTGGAGGATGAAGACAACAGGCAGAGGACAGATTACTGAAGAGTGGGGATCCTGTTGGGATACAGGGCTCAAATTCATTGGAAAACCATTTTTATTCATTTTTCTGCTCATTTTGCTCCCATAGCAAAATGGATTCGTTTAAAGTCTTTGCTTGGCTTTAAGAGCGAATATTTTGTGTTTTTGTTTTTTTTCTGGAGGGGCTGTCATCAGTGACTACAGGGACAGCTGGGTTCAGGATACTGCTGGCAAAGTCTGATGGGTAGGAGAGGCTTTCTGGCCTGAGGGGTCAAGGGATGGGCTGAGTGTGGAGTAATGGGAAAATGCAGGCTGCTGATTTTTGCCTTAGCTGTTGCTCAAGGCAGTTCTCCACGCATACACCCAGTAAGCGAGGTACCCTGCCATTTTCATGCCTTAGCCTTATCTCAGAAGAGATTTGGATTTCAAAGCAACTAGAGCCCATCTCTGTTCTAATCTTTTCTCTACAGAAACGGATGGAAGGGTAGCTTCTGCAATGCCTGAAGTAGGCTCTGAGCTCCTCAGTAAAACTGTAGATGTGGGACTGATAGTATCATTAAAAAAGCCTGTGCTCCTTGATTGCAAGGCTGAGGCCAACCTCTCTGCCCCAGTGGCTTAAATGGCCCATGCAGCGGGAGGCTGTGTGCGCTGAATATGCTGTTCAAGCACTAGCAAGTCACGAGCATTAGTGACTCCTGTCATTGCACTTCCAGTGTGAGGCACTTCAGGAAGCCAATCCAAAGTGACACTGAGCACGTGGTAGAGAAGAGGCTAAGACTCGAGGCTGTGGAAAGAGGTTTTTCACCTTCTCTTCTCTCCTTTCAGTGCCTTTGGCTGATGTGGTCATCGTTCATGACTCAGCTGCTCCTATTGGCAGGACTAGTTGTAGCAAACCTGGGGCCAGCACAGGGGGAAGGCAGGAACCAGGGAGTTGGCAAGGAGAGTGTTTGTTACGCAGAAAGCAGGAAGGTCCCTCCAGCTGCTGGGTGTGATGTGAGTTACAGAGAGGAAGTAGATTAAGCTTTCCTGTTGGGGGATTATGCTGTATGCTGTGATGCCAGAAGAACTCTGGCAGTTCTTCTTGGATTCATGGGAACTATGCTGAGTTATACCAGAGAACAACTGGTCTAAGGACCCTCTCTCTCTTCTGTCTTACCAGCCTTCATCCAACTGTGTGTAGGTTGACAAGACTAGAAAGACAGTCCTCACATTGCACAAAAGTGAGATAACTTTTCACTAAAGGGGACCATTGGGAAAGAAGCTGGCCAAAGTAGTGCTCTGAATACAATGAAAGCGGTACTTCTCCCACTTTGGAGAAGAACAACACAACAACTGTCATGTACTGTGCTAGGAAATTCTTCTGATAGGCGTTGTCATGCATCCAAGATTCTACGTGCTCTTCGCTAATATCTCGGTTCAAACTTGTTGAGTGCTGGGTATTTGGGTCTTGTCTCTAAAAGCGTGTTAAGAAATGTGTCAGACAAGGTGCTTTGTTGTGTGCCCCCAACATGATATCTTCATTGTTTCACCTTTGTGACAGCATACGTGCAGGAAATCTTGAGGTTGTTGGAATCTTCTGGAGGAATCAAGCTACATACATGGTTTAGCCCTATACCTTTCATATGTGGGACCTGCCCAGCGCTCTTGTCAGGAACCAAAGGAAAAAAAAAAACACCTCATGTATTACTTTGGAGAAAACAGTAGTGGCCTCTCGCTGTAATCTGTTTGGGTTTCTGTGGGAATGTTAAGTCACATCTAGGTGGTGAGTGGAAAATTCATTAATTCAGTGGGGTCACAGTGTCCAAGTAGGATTAAAGAGATGCTCCATTAGACTTATAACTATCCTGTAAAATCTGATCTTTTGGGATTCCCTCTGGAAATTTCTGAGGTGTGGTATGCTGAGATCCTGCTTGGGGCGGAGGAGGAAGGTAGTTCTGTTGCAAAAGTAGAAAGGGAAAAGCAGATATTTAGGGTGACCACCTCTAGGCTGCAGTTCTGTTGCCTACCCTTGACAGAACAGAGTGGGGCAGGCAGCCAGGCAGGGCAGACCAGAAGGCGAAATGCAGGCCAAAAGGTGAATAAACCTGTGCAGTAATGCCATAGCAAAGAACAAATCTCTGTGCTATAGAGATTGGAATGGCATGTGGGTTTGTACAGCCCATAAGGAAAAACGTCAGAGGATGAGGGGGAAAGAAATGAAGGTGGGGCAGTGGATAGCCTGGAGACTGCTGCCACTTACTGTAATTGCTGTAACAGCTCAGCTTCCACTGTTTGTTGTCCATGTGATCTCTGCAATTACCATATGGTAAATATGACTTGAGTCTCTAGCAAATAACAGAGCTAATATTAAGAGAGAATCTGTAAACAGCTAGTGCGTAAATGAACAAAGAGCAGTAAACAGCCTGGACTTGAAAAGAATGAATTAATCATGCTAGATGTGAGGTTATGGGTGTTGGGTTGTTGTTTTGTTTTTTTTTTAAGCAGATGCAGAATTAACAGCTGAAAAAAAATACTGAAGGGTTAAGATGTCTAAATTGTCAATAAAAGATATATAGGGATACGTGTCAGTAAAAGCTGAGGGTGCTGTGTGAAATCCTACTTGAGAACTGCATTCAAATGGATGAATTTACAGGCTTTGGCACCTTCCGAGTGAAGTGGGAGGTATTTTGAGGATAACCCGTATCAGTGTGTTTTTCACATCCCCTGCTGTGATCGGATCTGCAGAGGCAGAGAGTGTGTTACAGTGCATTTCGCTCCTCTCAGCTGGAGACCTGACTTTTGGGTTGAAAGTCTGGAAACGTCGCTGCCCTCCTTTGCGTGCCAGCAGGCACAGCAGTCCTCATGCAGGCACCGGGTGTGCAGGAACAGGTGGGGAGAACCTCAAAGGTGGACAAGGAAGGCAGCTTGTATGCATCACTCTAGATTTAAGCTTCATAACAGTCCAGCTCCTCTTGAAAACCGTTGTTTTGGAAAGCAGTGGATGATCTGCTGCTGGCTTTGGTCAGAGCAGGCATTCCCAGATATTAGGCTGCTGCTGACCTTCTTGAAGGAACCTGGAGCAGAACAAGATATATATGAAAGGGCTGCCTGGGCTAATTTATGAAGATTAAAATAAATTTGTGTGTTGCGGCCAAAGAATAACTGTGGAGGAGAACAGCTATTTACAAGTATTTGAAGCATGTAAATCTCAGGCAGGGAGGAGAATGGTTGAGAGTGCTCCAAGGACACAATAATGAGAACTAGAAGCATAAATTTCCTTAATTTCATCCTAAATGTAAGGAAGACATCTAAAACCTCTGAGATAAATTACGTTGTGGCACAGAGTCTTTGGGGAGCTGTGGAAGTGCCATCACTTGGGTAATTTAAAACTGGGATGGACAAAGTGCTGGGAAATAGCGTTCACGAGGGGAACAATGCAGCAGTGGCCTCAGGGGAATGGGCCAGACAACTCTTCTGGTTCTAATTTGACTAATGCTGTGAAGTCTGTAGTAATTGGGCTAAGCAGGAGCCTTTCCCATCTACCCCGTTTCTGTGCCTGTTGCACTGAGGACTGTAGAAGTCTTCAGTTTAATGTGACAAGCGCTGAGCTTCTCATTCTGCTCTGCTGTGGTGAAGATGGTTTCTGAAGCATGGCTTTCTCTCCCTCCCAGCTCCTCGTTGGCTTCTGCCCCTTCTCCCACCGCTCTGCCTACACTGCTTCTGCCTCTGTTCACTTTTTAACAAATACTTTCTTCCTCTCTGAGCCAAGAGCTGAGTCCTTATGAAAAGAATTGTGGAAGACTCATAATTTCTTTTGTGCGTAATGTGGAAATTTTGGTTAAAATGTACTTTTGGCTGTGTTCAGACCAAAAATCAGAAATACTCATTTTCCCTTTTCTTTGGGGAGGTGTTGAGGAAGGAAGGAGGCCATTTTAGGAGGGTTGAAGTGGTGCATGGATGAGCACTGATGTGGCTGCCCAGCACCAGCCCCAGGGTTCCTTCCCTGCTGCTCAGTGCTACAAACCCAGCACATCACCTGGCTTGCTCCGTTTGTCTCAAATGAGTGTTTTCTACTCATTATTTTTTCATACTTTTCATACTTTTTTTTCATACTTTTTTTTTTCTAGAAAACTTCTTCAGATGTATTTTTCTTAACTAATTCTGCATCTGAAGAGTGAAATATGACAGTAACAGTTTTTCCCCTTCTTCATTACAAGTTAGCACACCTCTACGTACAAATAACTACTGGCTCCACAGCACAAGTGTGCTGTTGACAACAAATCCTAGGGTCTTTAATTGTAGCTACTGCAGACCTGTCACCAGAATGCTAAACAAATGTCATGAGTTGCCACTGTCATCCTTCGTGTGGGCTGCTGTGAGCCACCAGGTGATAAGTTGCACTCTGATGGTGGTGCCTGAACCAGCAGTATAATGTGTCCACAGAGCAGGAGCAGTAAATAACATGCCATGTGTGCTGCCACAGGCACTACATAAAATGTCTTTTACTGATGAGAAGTTTTCCTCGCACCTCTAGAATCATTTTTTTTTTTTCCCTTCGCCCTTCCCCAAATGGTCTTTGCTGCTCCTTGTAACCCAGTAAGATGGAGCAGTGAAAACTGCCTTCAAAGCTGTCGTTCTGAAGGAAGCTGTGCTAGCCCTTGCCATGAATAAGGGCTAGGTTAGCAGTGTGACCCAGCGAAGGGCTTCCTTCAGTGCCTCCTCACATGCTTTTGCACAGGATGTCACCCACAGTGCAGGGTGAGTGGCTGCCTGCCTGGCAGTGCTTGGGCACCTGGCTCTGGGAGCTCCAGGCTTTGCAGCACGTGTCTCAGCAGAGTGAGGCAGCTGTAATTTTTCAGCTGGGACGGGAGAGTGAGGAAGTAAAATGCCTGGCCAGTCAAGTGCAGAGTGTGTGATATGGGAAGGGGACGATTAAGTGTGGGCATCTTTATGGGCTGGCTATTTATGGCACTGCTTTTCCAGGAGCATCACGGATACTAAAATACAGAAGAAACAACATGGAGCAGTTCCCTAGGGTGAGTTGAGCATTTGGAGATTGCTCTAGCTGTCCACGGACTCGCGATTCATTTAGGCTGTCCTCTGGGATCAGCTATTGTAACTGGATCCTGTCACTGCAGCATTTCTGTAGGGAATTATTAGACTTCAGTTGTGTCGATGAATGTCCCTTTAGAATGGAAGAAACCACTCAAATTAGTAGAGGCTCCAGCTTGTCCATATTAAAGACTTGCTACAGGGTCTAGATTTTTTTACAGTAGCTATATGCATGATCTTGAGAGGATAAAAAGGGCTTTGGACACGTATTGGGGGGTTATTCTGTAAGCCTAATTGCAGTTTCAGGCGTGTTTCCTGTGGAATACAAAGCAACAAGCAGCCGTAACTTTTCTATAGAGCCAAACTCTGGAGATATGTCGTGGCCTAAGCATCACTTACGGTGCTTTTTCCCTCATAAAATACAGGCGGTGCAGTAGTAGGGAGCTGAACTACCCACTGCTGTACAATATCCAGTGTAAAGAAAGCTTAGAGTTGTTAGCTGTGTTCCTATCAGATAGATGCATGCCATCAGTGTGGTCGCTGAAGGCCTCACGTGTTTTTGGAAATTTGCATTTGTCTGACACAGTGGATCTAATTACACTGCACTGGCTTTTGGATTGCGGATACATCTTAATTTACACTTTGGGTCTTGTTGTAGTGATGAGGAAAGGACTAGATGGCACTTGAATAATGATGACTGAAAAATATACTGTGCTTTGTATTAAATACTTTTTACGGTTTTATTTTGGTGAATGAAAGAGTGCGAATCAGGAACAATACTTATGTGAGAAATTTGTGTTCTTTGGCAGAAAGGCTATAATTTCCTTTTTTGCTGATGCTTATTAAAATCTTATGCTCAGTCGAAAAGCTTTTACGTGCTTTGGATTGAGGAACGTGAGGAAATTTTTAATTTTTCTGCCCATCTGTGTTATTAAGATGAACCTCATTTCTGTCTCCTCCAACTTGGGAGAGGGACTGTAAGATAAGATGGATAGCAGTACTGCATCCGCTCTGCTCTGGGGCAGATGCTTGTCAAGCAGACAAAGCCCTTGATCCTGAGATGTCTGTGTCTGGACCTAGAGCATCACCCACGCCTGAGTGGGGCTCAACCAGCACTCATATCTGATCTACACTGTTTCCTGTCTAGGCTGGAGCCAGGGGGAGAGAGGATGCGTGGCCCCAGATGTGCTCCATGTGCCTCATATATTTGGGGGTGGGAGGGAGGTACCAGGCAACCTAATATTATTTGCAGGTCAATTTCAAAGGTTCTAGTTTTTATGATAGTTTAGAGGGAGACTAAATTAGAAATGAGTAGGAACTTAGAGCTTTGCCTTTGATTTTATATTTACTGAGTGGTGATCTTGGGAATGTGGTATGTGGAGGGTTACTCCCTGTTACTTGCCTCTTGATTTGATTTCTTGTTGTGAATGTTTCCTTTTGAAAATATTTTAGCCTAAAGAGTCTTGTGAGGAGATGTATACTTAATGCTGAAGCGCAGGGGGTCAATCAATGCAGCCTTCCCAGCTCCCTGCCTTGCCATAGGTCTGCTGCAGAAGAACCACTGGTCTCCTGAAACCTAGCTGCTATAAAAGTTGTAAGGAGCTTGATAGTTGTCCAAAGTCATTTTCTATTGCAAGCTTAATAGTGACAAGCATGGTCCATGCTTCTTTCTGGACTGTCTCCAGAAGTATTTCAAGAACTGATCTTTTTATTTATGGGTTTTATTTATGGATTTACAGATCACATAGCCATTGTCAACTCTTGTGGAAGGAGTTTCCCCTGCTAAAATAACTGTTACGCATCTTCCCAGAACCTTCTTACTGAACAACAGCTCCTTCTGCTGTGCTGGTCCTTTCAGTTTTTTGTCTCTCTTGGCACCGATGGGATGCTTTCAAAACTTATCCTATCAGATAGGGGACAATTCAACAAGAACCACTGCCCTTATTTGCATGTATTCGGTGCATTAATAATAGCAGGGCTAAGATCTGTGGAAGAAAATGATGTCTGATGGCAAAGAGATAGCAGAAATCAGCAGAATCATGATCTCAGTGGTATAAAGCCAAAGATCAGCTGATGCCAACTGACTTTTCACTGCTGCTGATGCAGCCTTCTGTTTGCATCCTGCAGGGGCTGGGCCATGGTGCAGCTGGAATTTCATTTCTGCACCAGATGTGGATGGGCTTTCTTGGGCTGGAGCTGGAGGAGTGACACTGTGCCAGCTTCTGGGTGGCAAGCTGTGTCTCTGGAGTGTGCTGCCAGCCCACCCCAAGGCTCCATTCTCAGAAGGAGTGGCTCGTTGCAGCTAGCCCTGCTAAGATCAGCGCTGCTGCAGGGCCAGAGATAGGGAGAGCTGTGTCTGCTTTCTTCTGGGAAGGCTACAGCTACACAGGTCCATGGCTGTGGTGTTGAGACTGGTTGTAGGAGGTGCACGTGGGGCAGACTTGCATCTTGTGTAAGCAGTCCTGCAGACCTAGAGCTACAAAGTGAGTTTTGAATCTTCCATCCTCTGACCGCTGAATGGTAAAATTGTTTCCTCAATATTTTATTAACGGCTGTTTTAAAATTTAATAGTTTTATTCTGCGCTTTTGCACCAGTTCCCAAGTGTGGAGAGGAGGAGTAAGAATGCTTTCCTGTGCTTTTCAAATGGGTTAGTTTAACTCCGTTTGTGTTAATGAATGCATATTAAGGTCTTATTAAGCAGTTTGTCCATGGGCAAAGTTCCTGTTGATCTCACCGGGGAGCTTCGTCTGCGTCAAAGAATTGCAAGATCAGGTCGTAATTTCAGAAAAATGATTGTGACCTCCACTTAATGTTGAAGTGTTTGTCAAGGCAAGCGAAAAGCAATGGAAGGACACGCTCCCAAATTCTGAGATTTTAGTCTACAACCAATAGGCTGAGTTTGGATGCCCAAAAGCATACACAGAAGCTGCCCTGACAGAGGTTGTTTTTGAAATAATAATAATTTGAGGAATAATCATAGAATTAGGCTGTGCTTAAGATAAAATACAAAATTAAAGAAGGACTGGGAAGCTCCTGGACTGACTAGCGTGACTGGTGACAGGAACCATCCCAGCATTACGTGGGGTTGACAGACAGTATCAATGACATAAGGTGGCTGTACTACCTCGTGTTGGTGGCAGCAATTGGTTTCAGTTTAGTCATTGTACTATTCCTAGACAGGGTTCTGAATTTATGTAATAATTCAACTCTTAAGTCATGTTTGAAACCAAATTTAGGTGCTTGAGTCACATAGATGGTTCTGAAATGACTCCTGTCTTTCTGTCAGCCGTTTCTACGTGGCTGATCCTGGAGGACACTGCTGTTCACTTAATGAGACTTTGGAACCTGGAAGAGTCAAGAGGCTGGTGGATACCTGCCAGCAATTGCAGCGCAGAAGGGGATGAGCTGATGTGCCTGGGGTGTACCAGAGTTGTTGTGTACATGTACCTTGAGCCAAAGGCACCTGGAACTTGTCATTTTGATGTGGATGTGCATGCATCTTCCTTGCAGCTTAGGGCTGGGTTTGCTGCTCGTTGTTTCTCTGTCCCTTTCTAAGGGATTCCCCTGTGTCTGGTAAAATACCCTGTGGAGAGGGAGGAAAAACAAAATGGGAGATGGGAGTGTCAAACTGAACCCAAGTTGCACATGCTGGCTGAATAGCTTAGTCTTCCCTGCAAGAAAGACGGTGATGAGATAGAGGGGCTGGGCTGGGATGAAAAGGAAGATAAGTAGGCATTTGAAAGAGAAGATAAGTAGACTAATATGGGAGAATCTGTCTCTTCTGAATTAGTCCAGGTAACATGAAAAGTGTATTATTTTTTCATATCAAGGGTGTCAGATATGGATTTGTGATCCTGATACTGCATAATCAATTCTTTCCCCTCTGCTGTGCTCTGTCAGGGATGGTTTTGCTCATTTGCAGTTCTTGTTCACGCTTTCCTTCCTGTTTTGCTTGTCTTTATAGATTTTTATCTGAAAGTTGAAAACATTTTTGATGATACTGGAGTATCATCAGTGCTACTGAAGATAGCACTCACATTTGGGAAAATGTGAGCGATATGAATGTGATGATTAAATAGCCATTTGAGATGTGTTTCTTAATGTTGATAATGTTAAAGTGTTGCCTGGAATCCATACAGAGCAAGGGAGAGGCTGGACCTCCGCAAGGGCTCAGGGACCAGTTCATCCCTTTGAACTCTCTCCATCCTGAAGTTAGGCATTTGCTCTAAACTGACTGTTTGGACACCCTCTCTAGAGCATGGAGTGAGACGGTAAAGGACAAAATCCTTTTTGGAGATGTGCATCTTAAATAGTTCTTTTGGATCACATCACCCCTAGGAAGTGGCTGTCTTTTTCCTCTAACTACAAAGAGAGCCTAGGCAACTTAATTTAATTTACTGCCCAAGATTTAGATAGTTACAGTAGGGGAAATTAATCCCCATCCTACTGATTTAGCAGTACAAACCTCAATGAATGTTAGTGGGAGTTGAGGCTCTTGAACCTTCCAAGTGCTTTAGATAATGCTGTTATTAAGTTTGATGTTTCCTGTGAGATACTTGGCTGTGGCTGGACTCACAAATGTGGTTTTTCAGCTAAGCCTGAGACCAAATTCTTCCTGGTGGAAAGGGAGAAGAGTAGTGTGTGAAGGGTTGAAATTCCGCTTTCAACTGGTACAAGTCCTACAGTGATGCAGTCCGTAAGGAACACTGTTGTGCAGTGATACATACATACATCACGATTCTACATGATACATCATTTGGCTTCTTTGTTTTTACCTGGTGTTTCAGGTTAGATATTACTTTCATTTTAGATGATATTTGAAATTAATTTCTTAGGGATGCAGAAGGAATCTTTGTAGGTACAATTTACTGTATCTTAAGTCTCTTTCTAACAGTAGTGTTTTTGTAGGTTTTCTTGCCCTTTTTAAAAGCAGGATTACTGATGTAAAATGTGACCCTCCACATCACGGTAGCAAAGCTAGTGAAAAATGGCCTTTCGAGCCTTGCCAAGCACAGTAGTCTGCCCTATTTTCCTGCTGACATCTTTACCTCCTGATGTGGGGGCCCTGTGCCTCAGAAGCTTAGGGGAGCCCTGGGACCATTCTGGACATTCTGCAGCCTGTCAGGAAGTTCTGGCCAGGAGGATGTTTGGCCACTAAGGTACTCCATAACCGAATTAACTCCTACAAATGGACTTAATTTGGAGTTTGCTCACTGGCCTTAGATTATGCTCCTTTTATTCTAGTGATTTCTTGACTTGTCTTATTGCCTTGGAGGTGAGACAGGGTTGCCTTCAGATTAAGTTTCTCGTGTTGAGCTGAAGCACAGCGTTCTGGGGAACATGGTGGCATCATTAGGAGAGTGACAGCTGAGCTAGCAGTATTCCTATGGCATATGCTGCAGGTCAGTTGTGGGCTGTTGCATAGTTTTCCTCTGAGCTAGTTTTCTAGCAATTCATCTTCATCTGCTGGGCATGTAAATGCTGCACTTTCTTATAGTCCCTGCTAAATGTCTTCCTCAAAGTGACAGAGAGACAACCTTTGCATCTCTACCAGTACTCTTCCATGGTGAGATACTCAAGTGCATTTGGATAAATGTTACATCTTCCTCTTCTCTCATGCTTCCCTCCCCCCTCTCTGTTTTGTTTGTTTCAGGTTCTCGGCCTTTTTGGATCTACACAGTGGAAGTTGCATCTTGTGTATGGCGTGGTTAAGCTTGCAGCCTCTCACCTCGGCCTTCCTCCATTTTGGGCTGGTTACTTTTGTGCTGTTTTTGCATGGTTTGCAGGTGGATGCTGGCCTGACGGGAGACTCAACCAGTTCAGTACAAAACAGCTCGTGTTCAGGATCTTTTGACTGCAAGGAAGGTGTTATCCTGCCAATATGGTACCCAGAAAACCCATCCCTTGGGGACAAAATTGCCCGTGTTATTGTATACTTTGTAGCACTGATATACATGTTCCTTGGAGTCTCCATCATTGCAGATCGTTTCATGGCATCTATAGAGGTCATTACGTCACAAGAGAAAGAAATCACGATTAAGAAACCCAATGGAGAGACCACAACAACAACCATTCGGATTTGGAATGAAACTGTTTCCAACTTGACCCTCATGGCTCTGGGCTCCTCCGCTCCTGAGATCCTTCTGTCTCTGATAGAAGTGTGTGGGCATGGATTCGTAGCTGGAGACCTGGGGCCATCTACGATTGTTGGCAGTGCTGCCTTCAATATGTTTATCATCATTGCCATCTGTGTCTACGTGATCCCTGATGGGGAAACCAGAAAGATAAAACATCTGAGAGTTTTCTTTGTCACAGCTGCATGGAGCATCTTTGCTTACATCTGGTTGTACATGATCCTTGCTGTCTTCTCTCCAGGTGTGGTTCAGGTCTGGGAAGGTCTGCTCACGCTTTTCTTCTTTCCGCTTTGTGTTCTTCTGGCTTGGATAGCAGATAGACGCCTGCTTTTCTATAAGTATATGCACAAAAAGTACCGTACTGACAAGCACAGGGGCATTATCATAGAATCAGAAGGTGATCACCCTAAGGGAATTGAGATGGATGGCAAGATGATGAACTCCCACTTTCTGGATGGAAACTTAGTGACTGTGGAGGGGAAAGAGGTAGATGAATCTCGCAAAGAGATGATCCGGATCCTTAAGGATCTGAAGCAAAAACACCCAGAAAAGGATTTGGACCAGCTGGTAGAAATGGCCAACTACTATGCCTTGTCACATCAGCAGAAGAGCAGAGCCTTTTATCGCATTCAGGCTACCAGAATGATGACAGGGGCTGGCAATATCCTGAAGAAGCATGCAGCTGAGCAAGCCAAGAAGAGCACCAGCTTGCACGAGGTGCGGCCGGATGAGCCTGAGGAATTCATCTCCAAAATTTATTTTGACCCGTGCTCCTATCAGTGTCTTGAGAACTGTGGTGCTGTTCTCCTGACGGTGGTGCGGAAAGGAGGGGATGTGTCCAAGACCATCTATGTGGACTATAAAACAGAGGATGGCTCTGCCAATGCTGGTGCTGACTATGAGTTCACAGAGGGGACTGTTGTCTTGAAATCAGGGGAGACCCAGAAGGACTTTGCAGTGGGAATTATTGATGATGACATCTTTGAGGAGGATGAACATTTCTTTGTGCGGCTCAGTAACCTCCGTGTGGTGGACAGTGAGGAACCTCCAGAGCTTGGTAACTCCCCATACCCAAAGGCCATACTGGCTTCTCCTTGTGTGGCCACAGTGACTATCCTGGATGATGACCATGCTGGCATCTTCACATTTGAGTGTGATGTTATACATGTCAGTGAGAGCATTGGTGTGATGGAAGTCAAAGTCCTAAGGACATCAGGTGCTCGGGGTACAGTCATAGTGCCATTTAGGACAGTAGAAGGGACAGCAAAAGGAGGTGGAGAAGACTTTGAAGATGCTTATGGGGAGCTGGAGTTCAAGAATGATGAAACTGTGTAAGTACCCTATTCATTCTTGTTCCTCAGTCTAGTTTTGGTGTTTAACCCCACATTTTGCCTCTGTTACAGGTGAATGCTGACAAGGGACAGGCTCCTTTCTTCAGCTTTCTTTGTTTCCCTACTTACCTCTTTCAGGCAAGAACCGACAGCAGGATTTAAGATCTCAAAGTCTTTTGTCCCTTCCCTCTTGGGAATAACAAAGTGAGGCTTAGAAATACTGCAGGGGACAGGAGGAAAATATTTCATTTTATGAGATCCTATACTCAAGCTATGGGTTAATGGTGAGTTCAGGTAGAGAGAGGAGAAAAAGGGGGAGCTTTTAACTGGCTGGGCAGGTATGGGAAAGCCTCCTTTTGAAAAAAAAACAGAGAGAGTAGACAAATTTCTCGATATCCGCACATGAAAATTTTACAACAGTTATTCCCATGCAATCAAGAGCTGCTCAGTAGAAATGGGGCTTTATTTTCAAACGAACAACACATCATACCTGTGTCCTTAGGCTTCCTGTGCAACTTGCAGGTCTGTATGGCAGCTAATTCAAAGCATAGCCGCAGCTGCAAGCTGTTCTGCTGGACTTGTGCAACCCTTACAGCATTTATGTCCCCTTGGTCTACCCGTATTCCCCATGTCACCTTCTCTATGACCTCCTTATGTCTGTTCTTTTGCTACCTGTGGTTTTTCTCCCTGTAAAATACCATGGCAATTGGCAGTAATGGACTAAAGCACTGCAGCTCACAGCCTGTCCATGTGGCTCTATGACCCAGCGTTTTCATACAGAATTAAGAAAGGAAGCAAAATAATCTGCACCAGTCCTGTTAATTCAGCTCTTTTATTGCATACAAAGTAGTTGATACGAAGCTAGGAAGTAATAAAGACCAGAGAGGCGATAATGTCTAATTGCTTTAAGTACCTGCTGTTAACATTAGTGGGGAATGAGAAAAATCCCTTAGCTGAGCAGGGAGAGGGAGGGGGTGTGAACCTGGTGCTAAAACTCCCTAGTGTTAAGTACCTAGGTTCCTCTTGTTAACGCCTAATCACTTGAGCCATCAAAAGAAGAATTGTACAGACTTGCAACTGGCATCAGAGAAAGGAAATCTTTGTACCAAGTCTCCCTGTACAGTATCACAAAGGATGCAAATGCTATGGAATAGGGATGCCCTAATTCAGAAGCACCTTCTGCCTTAGCCTGCTAAACCACTTAATCCTGCTAATGTACATGGTCCTCATGCTTGATTGTAAGCGCATGTTCTTCCCTATTAAAAGAACAGAAGTTCCTGGTTGGCTGGATTCAACCACAAGCAGAGAAGGGGAAGGATCAGCTGTGAAACTGGCCTTTTCAGGGAGGTGGGCCAGGCTAGTTGGTCTCCTAAATTGTCCCTCAAGCTAATTTCTCCAGAGAAAGCAAGGAAGAATGTCAACAGTGTGGATGCAGTCTTCTGTGAGACTACCTACAATGTAATATGTACTACCACGCTTCACCCAGATCTTGAAGAAAAAAGGGCTTTAAGATCCATCAGTGAGAGGCTAATAAATTTGGTGTACCAGAGAATAATCCCAAGTGCTCCGTTTACCTTCCTGCTGGTAGGAAACTTCTGTTTGTCTTAGAAAACTCAGAGCATACCCACATAGTTGCTCCCTTGTATTAAAACAAATTACACTCAGCAGGACCACGTGCATCCCTGTAGTACAGACTAATGATGAGGAAGGTAGTCCAGAAAACAGATATGCTCTGGGTTCTTAATTTCTGGCCCAGAGAAGATGCCCCAGAGCCCAGGTTGGACCTTTGTGTGGTCAAAACAATGTCCTTACCTAACACATGATGTGGCTTTCACTTCTGTGTCAGAAGGCTGCTGGGAACAGTTTCCAATTCACAGGGAAGCCCTTCTCTTCATTAGGGGCTAATGGAGAGAAATATATTAATTTTAACTTCAAAATAAAACTTCTGCGTGATTGGCAACCCTGCCCACAGTAGGAGGATTGAAACTAGATGATCAGCATGGTCCTTTTCAACCCAGGCCATTCTATGATTAAATCAAATTAATAAATAAGGAGATGAGTCTTGTCAGCCTAACCATGTAGGCCAGCAAGCTGCCTTTATTTGTTCCCAGGTTTCATTTTAACTATCTAGGTCTTCTGGGAATGGAGTTTTGGACTGGAAACACGTGAGGGTAGTTTTGGTAATCACCCCTTGGACTTAAGCTCAGTGAGCGCAAGTTGGGTGCTGATTGGTTGCCAGTTCTTTGCTGATGTGCAGGCAGCTACAATACTACTTTTCCAGCAAGCGGTATCCAGTTTGAGTCATCCCTAGTTTAGGAGGACAGGAGTATGGGGTGCTGGGGGGCAGTTCTGTAGGTCCAGAGGTTCAAGTGTCTGGTGACTGCATTGTGCAGTACAAGGCTGTATGAAGACACTGGGTCACCAAACAGCTGGAGTTCTGCCTGGCTGGATGCTTTAGAGCCTGCCTCTTAAATGCCTTGCCACTGAGGGGAATCTACCACGAGGTGTCTCTGTGTGCTGAAGGGGAATCTGGGGGTCCACAAAACCCTGGGTAGAAGAGAAGAAAAATAAGGGAAACAGTGTTCAGTATACAGTGTTAAGGATGAGTGACCAGAAGGCAATGAAAAATTTGTGCTTCCCACTTCAGCCTGCTGGTCAGACCCTTACTTAGGAAGGGTGAAACTTGAACCTTGTCCTTTTCCTCATGGAAGTCACTTGTAAAAGTTTTTTGGCTCAAGAAGGAAGCATGTGAATTGGCAGCCTCATGCAAACATGCAACATAGTGTTGAGTTTTACTGTGACTATTCAGGTATGCTGCTGCCACAAAGAAATGCTCATTGGCATATGCCAGAAGAGGGCAAAAGCTGCAGTTTACACTTATCTCATTCTCTGATGGGAAATAAGAACCCTCAGATTGCATTCTTCAGTAGCAGGCTATCTGTAAGTAGATTTTAGGTCAGCCTCCTTAAGCATAGCAATGTCTAAATTAATTGGAGGGACACTGGATTACACAGCATCTTTGAGATCAAACTTTTGGAGGACCACCACTTACCAAATCCTGAGTGTAAGTGGTGGCTACAGTGAGCACTCTCCCTTGAAACAAAATGGAGAAGGGGTCTTCCCTTAAGTCCATCAGGTAAAGTTAACTATTATTGGACTTGTCCTTAAGAGGCTTTCCATGAGGTATATGGGACTGAAAAAAAGCTGAGTAGCTGCATGAATTACAGATAAGAGGGAATTGGATCCTGCCGCCGGCTCTTGCTTTCTGCCTCTGTGATTCTTTCCAGATTAACAAGGTCAAAGTTTCCTTACTTACGTTTGGGTGGTAGCACAGAGAAAGTGTGCTGAGATGAGGAGACTCAGAACAATTCCATCGTTACTGAAACATGCGGTGTGTGCGTGTGAATGTGTATGGATGTTGGACAGCTATAAATTTAACCATATTATCTTGAATTCTATCATCTGGTGAGAAGGGAATTAATCAGGTTTTGAATGCTTGATTCTGCTGCTGCTTTTTCATTATGCTTGTGATTTCTGAACTCCTGTTCCAGTGAGGCTCAGATATGACCTGAACAGCAGCTGGAGGAGACTCTTAGTTCACTTGTTGACTAAACGGACTTGAGGAAGAAAACCCAGAACTTACATTTTTTACAAGATGACCAAACATTTTTTCTATTGAATAATATTGGGTGGAAATAAGTTGGGTTCTTGGACGTGTGAAAATGTAGAAAGGTGTTTGACCATGTTGCTTTATCATGTCCAAGCAATACAGAAATCATTAAGAGATTAAGAGCCAGCAGCAAAGAGTGAATTGGATTTTAAAGGATTTTCTTTCTGCATAATAAAGGGAACTCCGAGCAAGTAAGGAATGAAAATTAAAATGAAGTTATATTGCTTTGAATTGGTTTCTCTGTTTAAAACTGTTGAAATTGATGTGAAAAATCGTCTATGTTTTGCTTTAGAAATTTTCAGAAAATGTGCAGGTCACCAGGAGCTAACTAATACATCAGCTGGAAGACAAATTGCTGCAGTTAAGGTTTAGGCCTAGAGATCTACTTAGTTTCTTGCCGATGTTACTGGTAGTCTAGTGGAAGTGTAGCTATCTGCCCTGAGAACATTTTTTCTGAGTGTTGCCTGTGGCTCAAGGAGTGCAGGAGATCCTGTGGTGTTAAACTGGTAGTAAATGTTTTGTGAAGACAATCTGCAAAGTCAGCATGGCTGGTCTTTGGTACAGCCCTTTACTTACATGTGTTAGGCAGAACTCACAGTAATGAAAGGCAGATAGTGCTAGAGATAAATGCATTTAGGACATCCCGATAGCCCGTGAAATTTCTTTTGATTTTGGCCTTTATGATTTGGAGATAAGGTTGTAAGTTTATACATCTCCTTTCCTTGCCTGCTTCCTTCCAGAGAAAGCCTTGGGCTGCTTCTGAGTGCATTCTCAGCTTGTTGGTCCTCCAAAACTCTCCCAAAGCACAAGGCAATGGAAAACCACATGCATTTCCTCCTATTTGGTGGCATTTGCTAGCAGGGGCATTCATGGGATGTGTTTGTGTGTATGTACACGAGAGCCAAAGCTGTTCTGGAGGCAGACCTGTTTCAGGTTGGTACTGTGTCCTAGGGATGGTGGCTAATAACTGCCCCAAGCAGCCACCATGTGCTGCTGCTGCTGCCTTCTGTTCTCCGCACTGTGCCACCATGATGTTTGTTGGGAAGGTTGGTTATTGTTCCTTTGCCTCCTTTCCCTCTCCTGCCCAGCCATGCTTGGACTCAGGGCTACCTAGACCATCATGTCTTGCTCGTAGCCCTGATGTGGTGGATGTTAGCTTCCCCCCTTGGATCTGGTGGAGATAACAGTAGGGAAAGGTGAATAGCAGTTTTCTGTGTGAAGGATGTCATACTGAGGTTGGGCACAATTAATTATCCTTCCTTTTTGCCACTTGGTGCTTGAAGAAACTGCCAACTTAATTTGTTAATCTAATCACCTACGCAGTCATGGTTGTGGCATTTTGAGGAGAATGCTATTAACAACACTTAGCTCTTTTGCATGGTGCTTCCTCAGTAGATCTAAAGGCACTTTGCGAGGGAGATCAAGGGTTGTTATTCCCATTTTGTAGCTGGGGGAACAATGCAGAGAAAGTGACTTCTCTTCTCTCTGGATTATCCAGAAGAGGCAAAGGCAGGAATAAAACTGATTCCCTGAACTGCTGGCCTGTGCTCTATGCAGAGAACTAAGCTTGTAATTTCGTGTCACTGAAAACCACAGCGAATTAATGCAAATTCACTGACCTCTCCCCAGCTATCAGGAAGCAGACTGGTACAGTCCCTCTTCCCCCCAGGCTGTCAACAGTAACTGCAATTTTGGGTGCTCGCTTTCCTAAATTGAATTTTGGTCATATGGTATGGAGGTGTATGGGCATCTGGAGCCCCTGGTTTATCTATGTCAGCTGTAGTGACACAAATTAATGACCTAGGTCATGATGAAATTATTGTGATAATCTAGTCTGAACTCTTGTTCAGCAGCTCTCATATACTCTGCACTGATCCTAATGCTCTGGACTTGAAGTAGAACAGCTCTCAACAAATTAGAACTAAGCAGTGGCAATATAGGAAATGAGAATTTGCTGTATGAATCTGATAGTTTCCTTCTCTCAGGACACTGTTCTTTCCCATTTCAACTCTCTCATGATTTAACTTCTAATGAGTCCTACAAACTCTTCTTCAGTCTGTTTCCATCAGAGAATGAGCTCCTTCTGGCTTTCTCTTACTACACTTTCACATAAATTGGAAGTTCTTGATTCCTGTTTTAATCCAGATTAAGGACAAGCAGTGGCAGCTGTCTTCTAGAGGGGATAATGGTCTTGCAAGAAACAGTCAGAGAAGCTCCAACTTTGCTCTGTGGCCTCATTTAATGACTTCCTGAAAGGGAAACAGAAGGGCAATTTTGTTTCTCACGGCCAGTTATCTCACCTGTCCATCTGAACTCTTACTCGCTGCAGGCAATACGTTCCTTGTAGGTCCTGATTTGGTCACAGATATTGATGGTTTTGCATATTGTCCCAGTAAAAAACAAACAAACAAATGAAAACAAACAAACAAACAAAAAAACAAGCAAACAAACAACCCAAACCATTCCAATGGCTTTCCCCCATTATGTTGCCAATGGTGCAAGACTGTTACGTTTATTTCTTGCAGTGAAATTTTCATGTTAAAGTAGTAAAGGTTTCTGATTTAACCAAAGTCATTTACACAGGTACCTGCTCTGAGCGTTTACATTAGTCCTGTGGTGAGGTCTAGGTGGTGTGCCCTGCAGGGATTAGTGTAAGGTGTCAGGGGACTGTTCCTGGAGTGTTCATGAAGTCATTCTGTAGAAATGTGAGACAGTGACACCATCATAGGAAGAAAAGAAGCCCTGAGCTGACCTTTGCCTTCCCAGATAGCCTTGTTGGCAGGTGTCGAGTGGACATGCCATCCGTCTATCCATGAAGAAGGACAAATGACATGCTGTCTCAGGGACTGTGACTTCTTGCCTATCAAAGGAGTCATTTATATGAAATAGTGTAACAGCGTTAAACAAGGGGGTGGGCCTGAGACCCCAGCTCGAAAGAGAAGCATGGACTAGAGAGTGGCTTTTCCAAGTTGGTGCATGCTCTGGTCTAGCAGAGAAATCCCAATGAACCTGACAGGTTGCTAAGGTAGGAGGCCCTCAGAGGGGCAGCTCTGGAGGTATCAGGGAGAGTAGTGACATTCAGAGTTTAGAGCAAACACAGGGAAATTCATTGTGCCAAACAACACAGCCAAGTTCTGGATTTAAAAACAATCCAACCTGAACTGATCCAAGATGAAAACAAGCTTATTGTGTGTTGAGTGAGTTTTGCCTCCTCCTGAGTCATGCAGTGCTGCACGAAGCACCTTTCGATGAATGGCCAATAGATATGCGTTTTACATGTGGGATTGCAGAGCACAGATCATGTTGTTTTGCCCACTTACAAAAAGGAGGAGAAGCCACAGTTTGAGTAGTGCTGCCTCAGGGCTGAGAGCAGATGCTGGGGCAAAGCTTGGCAGGCTTTACATCACTCAGTACAGGTATGGGTTGGGATTTTTTTTTTGTTGTTTTGTTTTAAATCTGCAGTGGGAGCGTTAATTACAGCATCACTTCAATGCCTTTCTAACTTTTAACAGATCAGTTAAAGTTTCCAAGTAAAATATGGGCTTATCCTTTTCTAAAGGAGATAAGGTGGCAGAATCTAGAGTATCCTTGACAAGAGGTCCTCCAGCACATTTCTATTATAGCTAAATAGAAGCACCTGACCTTGGTGAAAGAGGGCAGCTTTTTGAAATAAAAGGGGACTTGTCTGTTGCTAGCAATGTGGCTTGTTTCTTATTTACCTCATGTCAGGATAAACTATGCTGGTAAAAGAACTTGCTGCTCTAGCTGTTGCAAGCACTGTGAACCAAGTTCACCCTCTGTTTAGCTTCAGTGAAAACAGCAGATTTAAAGCTGGGAGGAATCTGGACTGGTACGTGCTTACAGCTGTCCTGGCAGATGGACCGCTGACAGATGAGGCCCCTCAGGCCCGTGCCTGTATGCCAGCATTTAGTGCTGCTAGCTTTTCACCTGGAGCCAGCCCTGCTGCTGGGCAGGCACCGGTGCTCTCAGCATTGGGCCTCTTGAGTGGACTGCGCCACTCTCAGGGGTCCATGTGCACCAGCTAACTGGGAGTGGTGGCCATCCTTTCCCCTTGCCAGCTCCTCCCAAGTGGTGCTGTTGAGCTCTTCTGGTTATTCAAGGAGCCTGGGGCTTGGCACTGCATCCCACGTAAATAAGAGCTGCGGCTCTGATCTCCTGGTTTCTCTGTTAGGCTGTGGAAGATTTCCTCCAGCTCTTATAGTTTAGTGGTTTTTTGCTTGTTTGTTTGTTTTTGTTTCTTTATTGTTTATATCACCAAACAGAGCTTCCAGGGGTGGGTGCCTTTGCAGCTCTGGTGTGTTGAGCATGTCCAAGTGGGTTGCCTACTGCTGTGTCTCTTTAGTGCTCCATGTAAAGGCATGTTGTTAAAGTGAAATGTGCTACAAATTACCTTTTGTGCCTCTGTGTTTCTTTCCATGAGATAAGCAAGCCAACCAGGTTGTACCCCCATAAAAACCACCACTTGAACACCGTGCTGCTCAGCTTTTATCCTAATGCAATAAAGCCATCAATATTTAATGCAGAAATTCTGCTCCTGTTATCTCTGCGGTACCTGTCTTCCCTCCTGAATTAGTCTCTCCTTTACCTCATCTGCTTGATCGCGTTGGCCTCGTGCTTCTATCTCTTCCTCCTTTAGTAATGATAACTGGGCTACAGTGCTGGTGAGAAAGAATATGCCAGGAACAATGTACTGACTCTGCAGGAGTAAATAAGCACCAAGCCGTCTGCATCTAAGATATCAGAAGTACTTCTTTAAGATGCCCAAAGTATTTTTGGGTTGACTGTGGTTACTTTTGATAGCTCGTAGTACTTTTTCTGTAGTGGGGTTGTGGAGGGAAAATGCGTGATTTGTCAGCTTTTCACAGATGTGTGCTGCTAGCTGACACCACCAGAGGTGGGCAGAGCTCTGAATAATGCAGAAGCGCAGCAAATGGGCTACATGTGAGCAATAACTGCCTTCCTGGCAGCCAGGCTCCTGGGGCTGGATGGGCTGTACGCTGCAGAGCAGGGCTGCGTGCAGGATGGTGCAGCACGTCAGTCTCCAGCCTGCTGCTCGGCACCACGGCAGCATCAGCAGCTGTGCGCCTTATCACGGCACTGACTCTGGTGCCTTTCCTGCAGGAACGTCTTCATTTTCTATAATTAGCAAGTCCTTGGCATAACTGTCTTCCTTGCTCTTTTTGCGGCCTGACAAGTGGAGCGGTGCTAGACACAGGAGCAAGCACAGTCTGTAGGAGTCAAAGCTGATGACAGCTTCAGGAGGTCATTCCATTTTGTGGTGGGCAGCTGGTGCTGGCTTTCCCTTGAGGTGATGGAAAAAATAATAGGCTCAGGGGACTGATTATCCCATCCTTTGTATGGTACAGAGCAGCAAAAAAAGGCATAGCAGATGTGACATCTCCGCTGGCTATCAGTAAGTTGTAGGCAGAGGTCTTGGAGTTGGAGAGAAGCAGTTTCCCTGATGCACAGCACCCAGAGGAGACGCTGGGGGTTGACCTTGCTCCAAGGCTGCACCACTGCCTCTGTGTCACTGGCAGTTGCTTGCGGCTCCATAGTGTTGTAGGGCAGGCAGACAGGTAGGATATGTGTCTGGTAGTCCCTGCTGTCTTTGAGGACTTCTTCTCAGGGGTCCTCAGCTTTCCTAAGGAGGCTGAGACCTTCCTTGTACATCTAGCCTGGCACTTGATGCCATGTGCAGCACTGTACCTGCTGAGCCTTGTGCTGCGAATTGACCCAGAAGGGGTCATTATCCCCTCTAGAAATGGGCCATGACTGCCCTCAATGGGGTATTTCTCCCTCGGGATGCAGGCCAGGAGTTTGATGGAGTGGCAAGTTTGCAGAAGTGTCTCAAGGAAAAATACACAGCAACAACAAAACTTTTGCTGAAGACATCTCCCTTCCGATTTTGTTTGGGGAGGGAGATGGTTTTTAAGTGAATTGCTGCATAGGATAGCAGCCCGCTCCCTGGAGGGTGCATCTAATGGAATTAAAGGGTATCTCTATCTTGTTCTGGGCGGTGAGAGCTTCTTCGAACCACTGCCCAGAATACTTGTGAGACACCCTATAATTCAATTAGAAGTACCCTCCAGGGAACATATAATTATATCATATCTATGAAACGTAATGACAGCCCCCTTGTATCACATGGTGAGCAACTCTCTGCTGCTGCCCAGAACCTTTCACCGGTAAGGAACTAATCTGCTTAGCGCAGATTGAGCTCACTGGTCTGCAGAGCTCACCCGCCTGCCGCTGAAGGGAATCCCTGCCAGCGGAATAAACCTGTTAGCAGCACGCCTGGTCCACCACCCCGCATCCTCCTTCCACCCTCCAGCTGGGTCTGCTGTCCTCTGCCTTGCTGTCCGCTCTGACCAGTTTGTTCTCTGAAGTTTGCTGGGGAATCTGACAGATGGGAAGTTTCCTTTAACCTTTTCTTTTTGCCCTTGGTTGAGCAGTAACAGCCTGTGATAGCAAGTATGCTGAAGGGATTCAGCTGCAGAACAGGCAAGGTGTCCTTTCTTCCTGCCCCAGAATGTGAATTTTGATTAGGGTTGATACGCTTTGGGGAAAGGAATAGTTATTATTCATAATTACAAACTCACCCAGTCCTCTCCAGCATTTGAGATAGTTTAAGGCTGGAATTGAGGAACACCAAACATGACAAACATGGGGGGGATTTCTACGGGATACTGCAAGTTCAATTTACTCGTGCTAGCTTAAATCAATCTGCAGAAAACTAGAGAGGGTGGGTGAGAAGGGGGCTCAGAGTGACTTTGTGTAGCCTAAAGAAAAATCACATGGTGGAATTTCCTGTTGGAAAGTCCTCTGGGAAACAGCACCAGCTGCCTTCCACCTACCTCATAATCAAGAGACACCCCTAGTCTGTTCAGGTCTGGTGGATGTATTGTATCAGGTCTACTGGCAAGGCTGCATTGCTCTAGTCCTCTGTGGTTCAGCTGCTCCAGACGGCTCTCCCAGGTTTGCCCACTCACGCAATTAATTAATCCCATCTCCCTGCCATGAGATTGTACTTGCTGTCAGTGCTACCACATCACTGGCTGTCAATCCCAAAGCATCTTTTTGCCCTCAAATGCTGGAGCTGTGAGTAAGCTGAACGCTCTGGAAAATGAGATGAAAGCAGTGAAGAGGGTAGGGAAGGCACCATTGAGAAGTGATGAAGGAAGCGAGTGACATTTGCTCTTGTTTGAGGTGCTGACCTTGAAGGCAGCTGATCCAAATCTTGGTATGTGTCCTTGCCTGGTGTTTCAGGAGTGAGTCACCAAATGTGGAGCAGAGATGTGTTTAACTGGAGTTTTTCTCTCCTTGGGGATAGTTATACAGGGAATCGCTGGCCAGCAGGGCCATTGTGGGGATGTGTTCAGGGTCTGAGGAGCTCAGGTGTAGATTGCTGAGTACTCTGGAAAAGGGCAGATGGAGAGTAAGGTGGTCAGAATGGTAAAGATAATGAAGTGGGATTGCTTGCACACAGCCTTGCTCTTCTCTCTAAATGTGGGACTAGGGTTCAGTTTCTTGTTGAGACGCCAGTACTTCAGTTGGGACTTCTCAGTCAGTGGGGCTGTGTTGGAGATGGATTCAGATTGATCTTTGAGCTCCCATACCACTAACTGGTAGGAGAAGAAACTCCCAGCCTTGTTGAGGCAAGCTAAAGAAGGGAAGGGCTATTTTGTGCTGCCTTCTTTTCCCTGCTGCTTTCTCTGCTCAGACCCCTAAAGACTATTGCATCTTGGAGCCTACTTTCTCCCACTGCCTATTCCTTATGAACACTTCAGATCACACTGGGAAGCCATCTGCTCTTTTTCAGGCATCAATGCCTTTAACTTAGCATAGTGCCGACTGAAGAAGGCAGCATTTTTCCTGCCAGTGCACATCTTCTCCCCTCTTGGCATCCAGGTACCTATAATGATGGTCCCTAGTTCTGAAGGTTGCTGCAAAGTGAGTTATAGCACAAAAGGAAAACTTGAACCATTATGTTGCCCCTGATGGCTCTCAAGACCATACCTTTGTTTAGAACAGGAGTGGGAGGTAGGCAAGCAGTTGTGGCAGGACCTTCCCTGCCTGTTAGAGGTTATATTTTCACTACAGCTCTGGAATAACTCTCGCTGCTCACCTGCATTTGCACACGGAAATCGTTGTGGAACAATGCTTTGGTTTTCAATTCTTAGGGAGCCATCTTTTACCATCTGGCTCATGCTTAACTTACATAGAATCATAGAATCATTTCAGTTGGAAGGGACCCTTAGAGGCCATCTAGCCCTACTCCCCTGCAATGAACAGGGATACCCACAGCTAGTTCAGGGTGCTCAGAGCCCAGTCTGGCCTGATCTTGAGTGTCTCCAGGGATGGGGCATCCACCACCTCTCTGGGCAGTCAGAGAGACAGTGCCTCACCACCCTTACTGTAAAAATCTTCTTCCTTATATCCAACCTAAATCTTCCCTCTTTTAGAATCATAGAATCACCAAGGTTGGAAAAGACCTCCAAGATCATCCAGTCCAACCGTTCACCTATCACCAATAGCTCCCACTAAACCATGTCCCTCAACACAACATCCAGTCATTCCTTGAACACCCCCAGGGTCGGTGACTCCACCACCTCCCTGGGCAGCCCATTCCAGTGCCTGACCACCCTTTCTGAGAAGTAATATTTCCTAATGTCCAGCCTGAATCTTCCCTGCCGCAGCTTGAAACCATTCCCTGTAGTCCTATCACTAAGGACACGAGAGAAGAAGCCGACCCCCAGCTCACTACAGCCTCCCTTCAGGAAGTTATAGAGAGCAATAAGGTCTCCCCTGAGCCTCCTCTTCTCCAGGGTGAACATTCTCAGCTCCTTCAGCCTCTCCTCATATGGCCTGTGCTCCAGACCCCTCACCAGCTTTGTTGCCCTTTGAACATGTTTTAGTTTGAAACCATTTCCTCTTGTCCTATCACAGTCCCTGCTAAAGAGTCTGTCCCCTTCTTTCTTACCACCCCTTTTAGATACTGAAAGGCTGCTTTCAGGTCTCCCTGTAGCCTTCTCTTCTCCAGGCTGCACAGCCCCAGCTCTCCCAGCCTGTCCTGTAGATTAGGTGCTCCATCCCTTGGAGCATTTTGTGGTCCTCCTCTGGATGCACTCCAACTGGTCCATGTCTCTCTGGTACAGAGAACTCCACATCTGGACGCAGTACTCCAGATGAGGCCTCACCACCCCAGAGGGGCAGATCACCTCCATTGACGTGCCCAGGCAGCCTTGAGGCTAGCAGCATTGGATGCAGAGCCTGGCCTGTGAGGAGTCACATATTGCTCTCATGACATGTGCAGTGACTGCCAGAAGGGTGATCAGGGAGCGATCACATGGAGCTCAGCACAGGTGGGGCTGTCAGTGGGGATGTTGGTGGGCCTTGCATCGTGCTGTGCCCCACTGGCCTGGGCTGTGGCAGAGTGCTGGAGGCCATCTTCCTTGAGGAGACCACTGGGAGCTGAATGTCAGCTGCTGCTGGAGGGGTGCTTTGGGGCTTAGTGGAGCCCTGCCATTTATAGTACCTAACCCTGTAGCAGCTGCAGAAATATTTATTCATCTGGTATGTTTGCAGTCACTGGGTGCACTGTTCTCTCTGTCACACACACACACCACATATGTTGTGTCCAAGGTGTGGGGGGAAAAGTGGTAGGGCTGCTATCTTCCTTGCTTGTGCTGCCCATCCAGAGAGCACTAGGGTCCTTAAAAACTTGATCAGTCTAAGCATCCTTGTGCAGGGAGCCCAGGTGGAGTCTGGGGAGCCATCAGTGGTTGCAGTGGTGCAGGCTGGGGGCCAGCTGGCTGCCAGCAGCTCTGCAGGCAGGAGCTGTGCTGCGGGGAAGCTGCTCACTTCAGGCAGCTCCAACCAAATCAGGATTGAAGTGGTATATTGACTTATCAGCAGTGTGTAATTAACCGTCAATCGGTGAACTCTATAAGGAGGATCGATATCGGCAAAGCAATGGATAAACCACAATAGTGGGCACCTACACACTGCTGATGTTCAACTATGGATTACTTAACAGTCTTCTATAAATGATCCCTCCACGGTGGTCTTACCTTGATGGTTGTTTTTGCCCAGGATGGGCTCTGCATACCCCCCACCAGACCTGCTGGTCTCCTTCGGCATAAGTCATCAGCGTAGCACATCCTCAGTATTAGCGCTGTACATCTGCACTGCTGACCTGGGATCCCTGTAAAAAGAGAAGCATCTGTAACCCTCTCGGGTGGGGCAGGGAAGATCTCCCCGGGCTGCCTGCCTTCCGACCTGCTCCTGGGGAGAGGGGTGTCTGCACTGAGTTGGAATTTCCCAGCTGAAGTCCATTTTGTGCCTTCTTTTTCTTTTTTGCATCTGGATCAGGTGAGATGTTAAGCGTCTCAGCTATTGGTTGTTAGACATATAGCAGAGCTCCCCGGGAGAGCACAGCCAGCACTGTAGCATATAATGTTTGGCAGAAAGGTGGAAAAAGCAGAATTATATTGGAGTAATAGTTTGTGGGTTTTTTCTTTTTTTTAATGCTAATGATAAGGAGGGCAAAAGTGATATCTTTTTGAGATCTCAGATATTGTGTATTTTCTGCAGAGTAACACAAGAGCCAGCCTGGATGTTTTTCAACCCTAATGTCTGGTTGAATTTCTTCTTCTTTTTTTCTGTTAGCATTCAATTTTAAATAGAGTAGTCCTCTGAGGGCCTGAGCTGAAGCCTGTTACGTGTGATAGAAAGGCAGGAGCCTTTCAAGCCGGTGGAGGGATTGCGTTAACCATGGCACTGCTGGCATTTGCTGTTCTGTTGACAAGGACAGCATTCACCCAGCAGAGAACATTTTGATGTCATTTTGATGTGATGGGATGGAAGAACAGAAGCCATGCAGTCATGGCAGCTTATATAAAGCACCCCTGCCCAGGCATCCGTGTGCCATGAGGGCATATCAGTAAATAGCCTTGAAACTGGAACAATTTTAACCAAGATCTGCCAAGACAGGAATGTAGGCAAGCATGGAAAATATTTAAGTCCTATGCTGGGTGGAAGAGCTTTCTTTTTCCTAGTTTAGAGGGTGTGGAGATTTCACAGGCCCAGAGGATGAGCGAGTGAAATTATCCTTGGGAACTTCAATTTTTCTGGTGGCATTTCTTAGTGAAAAGGGAATAAAAAGGCAGTTTAAACACCTTCGGCTGCATATTTGTGTTTCTTCCAATAACTTGAAGGTACAAGAAGTAATGAGAAGATGCAGTGACCAGTAATAGCTGCAATTAGGGGCCTTTCCTGCAATTGTCACTACTTCCCTTGGGTTTCAGTGAGAGTAGGAAATCTGTGCCTCCTCTATAGGCCTTCTTTGCCTCTGTGGGCATTAGGAAGTTTCCTCTGAAGTCTGTTGCTTCAGTCTTTGGAGGGGTTAAATCTCCATGATCAGGGTAGGAAATGTGACATAGGAGATTAGATCTAGAATCCCATTTTGCTGGTGCACTGATGACAGGATCTTATCAGCCTGCCACTCTTATTTGATTACTAACACTGCTACTGCAGAAACCGAGAGATGGGAAGTGGCTATTGATTGGCAATCAATAGGATCTGAGGTGCTTTCATCAACCCCAGAAGACGGCACATTCACCTGCTAATTGCAGCCTGCAAATCCCAGAGGGGATGCTCTGGGCGCTGGTATTGGCATGGCTGCTTGTCGTGCTATCAGACCTACGCTAGAGAGATCAGTCTTGAAATTAGTGCTTTTGGCACTGTCCCCATGAGCTGTGCCATTCTGTGACAGCCACCCACACTCCAGCCTAAGGTTAGCAGCAGTGACTGAATTCATCAAATGTACTCTGGGAGGAGGAAGAACAACTCAGTATTGTATGGTGGGGCAGACTGTGCTTACTGTTTGAATACTGATTCTTCATTAAACAATAGAGGCTTGTGCAGTTGGGAATAGGAGCAAGCGTCTGTGATCTTGAAAGAAGCTGGATGGAAATTCATTTTTTTTGCTCTCTTTTTTATTTTTTCTTATGTATAGTTCTCTATTATCTTTCATCTCCTCGCCTTCTCTGGCCCTCCTTCATTTCTTGATTCACTTGTGATTTCATCTCCAAGTGCATCTTTCTTTGCTTCATATGCTTTAAAATACCTTGGAGAAAGGAGCCAGGATTGGCAAGCAATGCAAATACAAGGAAAGATGAGGGGTGCCATGCATAATATCAGCATCACCTCCAACACGGGAATATTAAGAGGTTACAAAGGGCAGTCTCCTATAGAGCTCCCTGCATTCAGCATGCTGTTGTGGATACAGGCTTAGGCACAGATGGTCCCTAAGCAGCCAGTGACTGGAAGCTGAGTGCCAGGGGAGACCCTCTGCCCTTCCTTGAACTAGAGGTGATGCTGGGCAGGGCCAGGATCCCCCTTGCCATGCCTGGTTATCCTTGCAGAGCAGATGTACTGCGGCTGGACACAGGGCCATTATTGGCAAAGTAGGACATCGGTGGGCCCAGCTAAATGGTCTTTAATGCCCAGTATGCATCAGTATGACAGACATTTGATGGTGTTTTTAGCATCAGACAGGGAATGTAGCTTTGTTCTGCACTAGCAATCACTGAACTGTGTTCAGCAATGGGAACGGCAGAAAATGGAGACTTTGGACACAACTGCGTTTCTGATGTAGATATTCATGAATGCTATGTGTTCCAGCCACTCCTGCTCTTCTCCTTATTCCTTTTGACTGTTAGGATTCCCCCACACCTGTACAGGCTGTTTGAAGCTGGAGCTGGGGCAGGATGTTTAATGTAGTTGAGAGCCCTTCTGAAATACTAAGGTAGGGTGTGATCCTCTCCAAGGTTGATCCTCTGCCCCACAGATTACTGGCTGGAGCTGCCTGGGGCAAACGTGATGTTTTTGCACTAAATCCAGTCCTGGGATGGAGAGCCTTCTTTCTTTTCTTGTGTTCTCCATTTAAGCTCATGAGAGGCTATTTTAAAAAATCTCGTTAAGTGAATGCTCCATTTGCATGATTAAGTCCTAGAAGTCAATAATGCCAAGCAGAACATTAATTTTGCCTCCAGTGTGTATAGTTATAAAGTGATATTTAATTACACAATTACAAACTGTTTATCTGATAATCAAATATACTCTCAGTGTCTTCCACACACAGAGCTTCATATGTGAAACATCTTGTCGTATTTTTGCAGTCTGTTGTACTTCTACCAATTTAATTATCCTGATCCTGCCACATGACCTGTGCCTAATTCTCTCTTAATTTTTACTGAGCCACTGGTGTTCATCAGAAGATATTTTCTTTGCATTGATTGAGTTATACTGGTGTAAACCAGGCAAAATAAGATAAGGACCTTGTCCTTAGTGCAGGGGTTGCCAGTCTTCCTCAGTTTTGTGGGTCCTTCAAATATTCAAGGGGGGTACATAAGCCCCTTTGAAAAAGCTTCACTTAGTTTGCTTTATGGTGTGTAATGATCTTGTTTTTTTTGCAGTAACCTTTCATGAATCCCTTAGGAGCAGCCTGCAGTCTGCCATCAAAACGGCAGGCTGCAAGCCACCACTCTAGACTTTTTAGCTAAACGTTCCTTTCCAAGTCAGTGAGTGTGTGCTGTACCATTCACTGTCCATTAGCACTCCATTTTAGGGATGAAGTGTTTAACTTCAGAGCTATTTTAGCTGCAAAACTTAGGTGGCCTAAATATGCCTGCAGTGTTTCTCTCTTATTATGCACTGTTACATTTAATTTCTAGTAGGTTGTGTAACAGCAGCCTACTACACTCTTTTCTCATGAATGACCCCAAGAAGTTCTGTCTGTAATATCTGAAGCAATTCCTTCTACTGAGAGGTATTGCACTTATGGAAATAATATGGCTTTGTAGTATTGAAATAATAAGTTGTGGTTACATTGGTAATATCTGTACCAAGTGTGAGGAGAGAATTGTGGGTAAGCACCTCTGTTGTGCCATAGAACAAAATTAACTGACATCACCATGTTCTCCATGATGTTGCCATTCAATTTTATTGTTGTAGTACATATGCCGGAGCACTAAGCTAGGAATGCAGATTCAGGCATCACTTTCCTTACCAATATCAAGTCATGATTTTTAGGGTTGGTTTTCTTTCTTTCTTTCTTTCTTTCTTTCTCTCTCTCTCTCTCTCTCTCTCTCTCTCTCTCTCTCTCTCTCTCTCTCTCTTTCTTTCTTTCTTTCTTTCTTTCTTTCTTTCTTTCTTTCTTTCTTTCTTTCTTTCTTTCTTTCTTTCTTTCTTTCTTTCTTTCTTTCTTTCTTTCTTTCTTTCTTTCTTTCTTTCTTTCTTTCTTTCTTTCTTTCTGTTAGTTCCATACAAACATCTTTCTATTGGTTTACTATTGCCATCAAAAAACATGTACGTTTCTTAGTGCATAAAAGATTCTGAGTTGGAAGGTACCCACAAGGACCATCAAGTCCAATTCCTGGCTCCTCACAGTACCATCCAAAATGGTACCCTAATTGAACTCTGTGCTGCTCTTCGGGAAGCTCATGGTGGCTTTGGCTTCTGCCTCCACAGTGGGGGAAGTTTATGGTCATTGTTACAATATGTTTTTTTTTAGTTGAGATAAAGATACGCCTGGAAGTTGTGGAAAACTTGAAAAGGAAAAAAAACTGGAGGGCAGTGCTGCTGGTGTTTAGGTTTGTGGCCATGCACTGAGCACACACAGGCTGCTCTCTCAAAACCAGGCTGGGCCAGTTGTATTTTTATTGACTAAGGGATTGTCTGCAGACATTAGTTAAAGTCTGTTAAATCCTTGTGTGGCTGATCTTGTTCCCTTGGCCTTATGCTAGCCTAATTGCCTTTGCAGGAAGATTAAGCTGAACTGAACTGAGGTCATGTTCCTTCAGAGTGAGAGCGTTCACATGGGGTTTTCTCATGCCTTAACTCCACACTCCTAATTAACACAGCTAGTCTTTCTGGAGTGTCCCCGCACAGGTGAATGCTTCCCAGTGTTGCTGGGCTGCAGCTTCCTTATGTGACGTTTGGAGCACGTGCTCTTCCTTGTGCTGAATCTGGAAGACAACGGGAGCAGAAGTAATCTAAAAGTCCTCAAAGAAATAGCATCTGGGCCTGAGGCTTTGTCCTGGGGCACCTGCAAATACCTCCGAGATTTGGCACCAGTGGAAGTGACTGGCCGTGCAAACTATGGGGGACCCAGTGCAGGTGCAGCTTAGAGTTAGTTCATCCTGATGTGGGTCTGTCTTGTTGTGACGAGCAGCTGCTAGGGCAGCGTGCACCTGCATGCACTGGCAAAAACAGAAATCCCCCCTTTGTTATGTCTTCATTTGCCGTAACTGAGTAGGCTAGTTTTAGACTGTGTTTTATACTGCGGTTTTGGTATGTACTTTCTGTTGGGATTTTTTTCCCAACAGTGATAGAGTTGTGTTGCTTTTCCAGTTTTGGCCATATATGATGAACTAGGATTTGTACCTATAGAATGAACCGTTGCAGTTCATAGTGGAGTAGCGCATGTAGTGTGGGGAAGCTGGCTTCCTCTCTCAGACCTGCCTCTGGTTTGCTATACAGCCATGGGGAATTCAAATCACTGCTCCTTACACAATGATTGTAACGTAGCAGTCGTTAACACTTTATAACCCTACGTTATCATGGAGGGTCTCTTGCCCTGGATCTGGCCCTGGAATTCATGTTCCTACTCAAGATGGAGTATCTTGAGTATCGTGGCCCACACAAAGACTAAGCATCTTTTCCTTCTGGTGACCAAGTAGATTTTTCAAATACATTCATTGAGCTACACCTGAATAGAACGACCTACTTCATTACACCTCTGGGTCTAAAGTATTTATTTGTATGTTAGAAGCGTAGAAGAACATTTGCCTTTCAGATGGAAGGAAAGATCTTTTACATTCTACTTCTAGGGCACTGCCAGCTTCATAATTGCTGTCCTGTATTTTTAAAAAATGTTTGAACCACCGGGTGGACTCGGTGGCTCTGGGAGAACGATCAACATGATGTTAGCTACGTGGCAGGGAAAGCTACAATGTGCAGATACGCAGAACCATGGGGGATGTGACGTGTGCAGGATTGAAAAATAAATGTCCTTTCCTCTTCTCCACTGGTTTCACAGCCTTAGTGTTATCCAAGGCCTGGTGTCTCTTTGAATCCCCTCTGTTCACTCTGCTCTATCTCCCAAAAGCAAGATAGCCAAAGGTAGGGCTGCCTTCTGGTTTGTGTAGTAGTGCCAGACTTCACTGTGTAATTATAGGACCTTTATTATGGGGGAAAGCAGAAAACGCCTTGCCTGACTCTCAGATCCTAGGCTGAGCTTGTAGAGGTGGTAGTTAAAATAAAAAAAGTGATCTTTTGACTTTAAAACTGAGCCTGTTCCATATGGAGGGAAACAAAAGGACAAAAAAGCAACAAAAGCCACCATCACCAATAAAACAACTGAAAAACAAATTACAGAGTTCTTCTAGTGCTAACCACACTCTGGGGAGCTAAATATGTCTCCCTCAAACACTGAAAGCATCTAATTAACAAAGTCAGGCAGTCACTAAGGAGACCATCTCCAAGCAAGACATGTACATCTCACTGGCAGTGTTTGCAAGGTCACCCCTTTTCTCTCTTCCCCACTCCCCACCCCCAAAACTGACATAGCAGGGAGCATCTGCCATCCATTTCCCCCTGCCAGGCAATGACAGGAAAGGTGCGCTGGGAAGATGAGAAGCATGACTGATGGCAGCATAGCCTTGCTGAATTATTGCCTCTTGTGTGGGGAGCAGAGATTTGCTTTTGGGATGCTGGGCTGTAATTCATCCATCTCATTCTTTTAAAGGTGAACTGAAGAGCTTTGCACTCAGGAGAGAATTAACCAGTTTTTTTTTCAGAGGGCAAGGCAGTGTTTGTAAGCTTTAAGCTCAGATACATTTACTTATTGAAAACAGGGACTGGAAATTGCTTTCTTCTTTATTTCTTCTCTACCAAAGCCATTGATTTTTGTTAGTTGCTTTTGTCTGGTCAACAGCAGCCTCTAAGTGGGTGTCAGAAGGGGTTGCTGTATACTGGTGTTGTTCTGCCCATATACCATGTGTTTGCTCCTGCTCTTGAGATGTAGCCATCCTGCAGTGAAGCTGCTGTCACATCTCATTTGAGAGACATAGTCTAGTGGGCACGGTGGTGATGGGTCAGAGGTAGGACTAGGTAATTTTAGTGGTGTTTTCCAACCTTAATGATTCTATGATGTGTTGAGGTGGGATGAGGTCTGGTCTTCACAACCCCAGTATAGGCCTTTAGATCTGTTTTATCTGGAGACATTACAGAAGTACTGGAAGGTTACATGCATATAGAAAACCCGTTTCTGTGTTATCACAAAATGTGTATGTATCTATCCGTGGCAAGATTTGGGGTGAATGGTAGCATTTTTACTGAAATCTAGGCTTGTGTTAGGAGTAATTCTAGGGTAAATGATGTTTAACATCAGGGAACATCTACTTCTGTCAGCGCGAAAAATCCCAAGCAGCAACAGGGTTCTTTGAATATTGGCCCCAGTGTGATGCCCTTTCACATAGTCTCCTCCCCAGCTCTGGAGACAGCAGGGCAGGGATCTGCCTGGGGTTCAGTCTTGAGCCCTAGAAGAGAGCCCTTTAGGAACCCTAGACCTGTGGGGAGAGCACGAAATCCTGGCATAGATAAGGAGTTAGGTAGCAAGTGAGAAGCACCTTTTAAAAACAAAGGCTGCATTTGAAAGGCAGCTTGCCTGGTGGTCATTGGTAGAGTTTGGCTGTGGCCTTGGTGTTAGCCTCCCTTGGAGAATGCTCAGAGCAGTCAGTCTCACCATGGTTTACTTTGGGTTTTGAATTTCCATTTAACAGGAAGATAATTTTTGCTCTCTGTAAGATAGTATCTCAGCACTGTGGTGCCTCCTGGATGCTTATAGGGATGCTAGCTCCATGCAGAGAGGGAACAGCAGTGCTGATGCCATTTCTGAATTCTGATGAGGCCTTCTGTGGTTTCTACAAAGGCTTGTGGGTCATGGTGACCACTGGTACATTGCTCACCCCAGGAGATGACTGAAGGGAGAAGAAGCAGAGTATAAAGCAGACTGTGAGGAAGCATGTGGGATATGGGTAGCCAGAAGTTATGCTTATGCAAATCAGCATTGCTTGATTGGCTTCACTGGGCCTGTGGCCACAAGGAGGGAGCCTGCCTTGCAGTCTGCGCTATAGGAGTAACTGTGCACTTCAATAACATCTTTTAGTGTCCTTACTGACCTAACACCCTGTTTTGTAGATGAAACTCTAAGGCAAAGTATCAGTTTTGTGAGGTTAAACCATGATGCCCTCCAGAGGAGAGAATGGGACTGAAGCTTCCAGGGCTTTTCTCAGCTACAAACCCTTCTCTCCATTTGCATGCATTAGGAAGAAGGAGGAAAGGTTTCTCTCACTTCTTTGATGAAAAAGCGGCAGTGTCATTACAGTATATGTGTCATTTGGCCAGGGAGAAGGTTGGTGAGTGGACGCAAGGAGCTCACCTGGGTACTGCTGATGGTAGGGATCTGGGCAGGGGGTGTGGAATTTCAGTGTCCTGGTGAGTTTTGGAGTGATTTCTGCTTGTAAGCCGTGCTGTGCTCATCCATAAATTCCAGCGCAAGAGCAATGGTGTGGACCTGCAAGGGTTTTGTGAAGGGAGGAAAGAAGCCACAAATCCTGTGGAGTGCCAGCCCTCAGGCAGGGAGATTTAATCTCATGTTCTTCCTCTGAACATTGTTTCTGGATCCCAGGGACTGGTGTTCAGCTCTGTTGGACCCAAACAAAAGGGTCCCACAGAGGAATTTGCACATTATCTATGCTTGCAGAGCACACGTATGTGGTGGCATGGGGACTGTTCATCCTCTCTCAGAGCCGTCCCCACTAGAGCAGGCAGTGAAGCACCCTAGGCAGGAGTGAGGGAACTGTAGTTTATTGGCTATTGCTCTGACCTGAGGTGTAGTGATGTGAGTCAGGTGGTAGAAGTGCTCAGGCACTGCTGGGTCGAGACTCCTTGTCTCAAGCATCTCCTTACCCTGGCAGGTACCCTTCCACTCAAGCATTTTACAAACTCAGAGCCCAGTGCTCCCTCCATTGGACTTTTCTGTCCTGCGGGGGTGTTGTGTGAGCATGGGCTGACATTTCCCCCTTCCAAGGAATGAATTGCTCACTGCCATTTGGGGGTGATCTGTCCCAGAGAAACAGCATCCCCCCATGAGTCTGCCTGGGCTTTATTGAAGCACAGCCTGGCTCCAAGGCTCCCCCGGATCTTTCTGTCTCTTTTGTTTTTATTGCAGTAATAAATCTCCCAGGATCTCTCTAGCTGGAAGGGTGGGAGGGATGGAGAGAGGAGATTTCCCGTCTAGTGCATTGCAGGCTTTTATTGACTGTCAGGAGCAGCAGTAAATCTGCAGCAGGAGGTGTGCCTAGCATTGGTGAGCAGAGCACCTCCAGCAGCTGAGGCTGGATAAGAGATGCAAGGGAGCTGTAATGGCTCTGTCCTGTGGCTGCAGTCAATCTTGAGGGTAGGACTGCCATAAAAACTTCTCCCTCTGCTTTGTTTGACCTGCTTGCTGGTTCATGCTACTTGTAAGGTCCTTTGCAAGCTTCTCTGTATAATCCATATTCTCCAGGGCTTTCCAACTGCAGATCACTGTGGGATTTGCCAGCCTGGTGTTCAGGTCTGTCTCTGTCTTGCTGCTGCTATTGCAGAGCTGGAGATCCATACTGGCCCCTGCAGAACTGGTGTGTTTCAAGACAGAGCTGGGTGTACATCCTCAGTGCAACTGAGCAAGATGGGTCATCTGCTTCTCCAGGGCTAAGGTTAGTGTGTCTTTGATGAAAGAAAAACCAATCCTGAAACGTTCTGGCCAGCATCGATGCAATGTGTGGATGCCTGGCTTCTGGGATGTTTCCAGATAGCTGCTTTGTTATAGCCAATATTCATCATCTCCAGCCCCCAAACCCAAACTATCTTTGTATTTAAGCTTACTCATTTTTGCCTGCTACAGATTTCTTAGCTGTGTTTCTCACTAGCGGTGTGTATGGCGGAGGGGCTGGTGGGTGGGTGGCACATTCCTTGCACAGCCCAATGGGGTCACCCCAAGAGCCCTGCTCTGCAGCTGGGGCAGCTTAGGCTGCAGCTGTCAGAAGAGCTGGGGCTCTGGGATGGCCATGAAATCACAGCTCTAGTCCTGCTCTGGGGGGGGTAATTAAGTGCCAGAATGGATAGCCTGCAGCACTCACACAATCTGTCATTGGAGGATTTAAACAGTGAATTGGATGACTGTCAGGAATGGCAAAGGTAAAATAAAAATCACAGATAAAATAAATAAGCTCTGAGCATATGCATCAACAGTCCTTCCCAGCAGCTTTCAGAGGGAGCACACTGTATGGTTTTGTAGTAAGTAAGTACTTAATACTCACCAAAACACTGCAAATAGTATTTGAAATACTTACGAATAGCTTTTTCCACAAAAGCTGTTAAGCAGTAAATCTAGCAGGGTTCTTTTTGCTTATCTGCCCCGTTCATCGTATTTAAATACAGGGCTGCAGTGTAACACTTGCACTTCTTAACTTTAGCATGCACATGCATGGCTACATTCCCCTCTGATTTTAATTTCAGAGAAGCTTTCTCAGACTCCTCGGTAAGAGTGTGACACAGGATGTATGTCACCTGGATTCCTCTAGCTTGGGAAGAATGACAATGCCTCTTTTCTTTTATGTTTCCCTCAGCACAGCAGAACTGTGTCAACAAGCTCAAGTGCAGGGATCCTTACAGCTAGCAATGTCCTGCTGTTAGAGGAGGACTACGGTGTTGTCCTCAGATGCTGGCAATTCATGAAACCTCTAGCCTGCAGTCCAGGCCAGACAGAGGTCTGCCTCTCTCTTGGATCTCTGAATGATGTCACTTTTACCCTCTTTTAGTCCAGCAACCTAGATAGGAGTTTCCATTTCTTTGCTTCTATAAGCCCTTCTCTGCTTTGTTTTAAAGGGAGAGCAACCGTTGGCTCAGCATGTGGCCTCTTCAGTATTAACAACCATTTTTTCCTCTGGTATTGAAATGTGTAGTGGAGGCAAAATGTTGCTCTAGCAAAGGGGCTCTCTGTCACTTAAGCTGGGATACCCAGTTTTTATAACTTGTGGCATGAAAGGCATTGCTGTGGCTTGTTTCTCATCCTTCTGGCTCTAAGTGCTCTCAATAGCCACCATAAGAAACCCTTCAGGATGTGGTTCTGTGGCCATAGTGAATCATCCCTGCGGTCTGGCTTTGCATCCTTGAACACAAGAGAGACGCACAGAGATCTGTGTCCCTTCTCTTGTTTCTTATGCCATGTAGACAAATCCTCGACCGTGAGGCCTCTTTGCAGTCTCCACACCTGCAGAGGACATTTCTGCATCTCTTGTGAAGTTTAGATACTTATAGTAATTCAGCTAGAAGCAGGAGTATCTTTTCACATTAGCTTTCAGCATGCCGACTGTGTTCTTGGCCAGGATCTGGCAGTTTGTTGGCAAGAGAAAATGAGAAGAAGTAGGGGGGGATATGTAAAAAAATGTCAGATTTTTAACAATGTTCTAAAACTGGTGATGCTACAAAAATGGCCATGGATCTCAGCTCTGTGAAAACAATTCTCACATCCTTAATTCATAGCCTGTCTCATCTGAACGCTGAGGCCAAATGGCTTGGCAGGGGAGGTGATTGAAAGCATCTCTACTACAGCGCACAACGTAGTTCTCTACAGTTCTGAGGTCAAGTCGGGTAAGCAAAGGGTTTTTCTTCTCCTAACTAGCCAGCTCTCAAATTAGCCTTGCTGCTCATCCTCTGTTGGCACTGGTGTTTATGGAGGAGAATACCACTGCTCTGCTGTGGTAGCTGACCATCAACATTCTCCATTATTGCCTGCTTTTACTTGGAAGAGATTTCTCTTTTTCCTGGCACCGGCCTGCCTTCCAACAGCTGTAGCCAATGCAGTGTGCTGTGTTACAGAAGAGGGCAGAGAGACAAGGTGATGGGCAAGCTCAGTTTATGGAGTGTGGTACAGATGGCCAACATCTACAGTGCTCAGGAGGATGATATATCCGGAAAGGAGAATCCTCCTTTTGCTGTCCCAAGATAAGCACAATGACTGGTACTTGCACAGCTGAGAAGCGTGGGTGTAACATGATCTAAAAGACGCTCTATGCAACGTCATCTCAGCCTAAGGCAGAGCCACTTGCATCCGTGTCATTTCTGACAGATGTTTTCCCAGCCTGTTCTTACAGGTCTCTTGGTGCAGAGATATCTACAATATCCCTAGGCAATCTCATGTAGGCCTTCAGTGTCCTAACCCCCTAAAAAGAGGATCCTAATCTTTAAAATAAATTGACCTTACTTCAACTCTGGCCTCATATCTGAGGACGTGGAAAATACATTTTTCCCACATCCATTCTTCTCTCTTTCTTTCTGGATTAACCTTTAGCATCCTCGAATGCTATGCCTGAAAGTTGCACTTCCCATTCCATATTCTCCCAGTCTGTAGGGTCATCCCAGTTTCTTTAACCTTTCCTTGAGTAAACCAGCTGTCCAGTTGTTCTCTCTGCTCTTCTGTGAACTGTTTCCACTTGCTGCGTACAGAAGCCTGAGCTGGACTCCACACTCCAGTTGGGGTCTTTTCAGTATAAGGTGGTATGGAAAACTGCATTGGTCCCAGGACACCTGGTCTGTGCCCATCTCTGCCATCTGCTCTAGGTCCTGTCAGCCACACTGGTCCAGGCACTGGAGAAGATCATTCTTTCCAACCCTCTTTTCCTAGTCAATTAAAAGTAGGTCTTGTCTGTCTCTGCAGTTGTCGGTGCAGTCAGCAAAACTTTCCATTCAAAGCTGAAGGCATGCTCCCTGTGTCTGCTTTCCTGCTCTTGTTCCTTCCTCTCAGCTTTGTGCTGCTCTAAGTCCTCTGTGTCCTCTCTTCTGGCCTCACGATGCTCTGCAGGACATCTGCTTTCATGCCAGGAAATTTCCAGAAAGTGGGGGATTGGCCGGTGCTGCGCATGTCTAAGGACCATTCATATCCCATGTCCTGCCTGTGAGACCATGTATCATACTTTGTATGCGCTTTGTAGTATGCACCCTAGTTGAATTCAGCCTGAATTGAGCTGCCAAGAGTCACTGCTGGGATGGGCAAGGGACATTTGAACAACTCCCCAGAAATCCTATAAGGAAAGCAGCAGGAGTTGAGTCTTTTCTCCTTTGGTCACCTAACAAGGTGTTGGGCTGGCTTTTTCTTGAAGGAGTCTCTACTGGTGCCAGGTCTGGCTCTGGTATTGTGCAATGTGGATGAGCAGATGGCTGAAGAGACTGGACAGAGAGTGAGGACTGTTAGGAGAGGAGCTGGGGAGAAGAGGTTTTCTTTCTCAGAACAAATATGTTAGATCTGCCTGTGGTCTGAAGACAGCCAGAGGAAAAAGAATATTGAAAAGGGATGGGGAGGACAGGTAAGGTGGATGCTGTCAGATAATGGCACCAGGATAGCAAAGTAGTGGGGATGGGGCTGCAGCAGAGTGAGTTGGAGCAGCTGGGAGCTTCTTCTCCAGTGCACAAGTGCTTTGCTTCTATTTGCAAGCAATGTTTGTATGAATTAAGTTTTCTTGGAATAAGAGTAGAATCAGCAGTTGTACAAATTAGGATGGAAGGATTCCACAGGCTTCAAGATATGAACTGCATGCTGTTCAGGGCCAGGAGAAAGCAAAGACCATTTGAAACCCCTAATGCAGATACGCATGCTGCAGGCACCATGCCAAAGCAGCTGCAGGTGTTGACTATCTAGATGTAGAGGACAACAAGTTGCCTTCTTGATGTGGCCGATGTCCATTATTCTGTTGTGGGATGCAGGATGAGGACAGGGCCAATCCCCCATTTTCTGGAAATTAAATCCTAGCTGGCTTTTCCTCTTGGAGATGCAGGTTTGACTGGGAGTGATGACAGCTGATGAAGAGGTAGAGTGCCTACAGTGCCTTCTCTCTCTGCTCTTTTGAAGATCTCAGGGGGGACTTCAAGGAGACGTTACTTTAACAACATATCTGAGATCTCAAAATTGTTTCTACTCTGAGACATAGGAAAGCACATAAAGCATCATTGTGGCTATATACAGGGCTGCTTCCATGACTATCTTCTAAAATGTCACTCTTAGAGATTGGTTTAATGTTTGCCTTACACAGCAGTTTTAGAATTACTTATTTTTACCAACATGTCTTTGTTATGCTCAGCATGTCTATAGCCTCTTTGAAGCTTGCTCTTTTTCCTGGGATGTCACAGTTGTTTATCATATGTGAGATGGACCCTACGCTGGCCATCAGCTATCATCTGCCTCCGTAATGGTTCTGAGTAGGAGCCAGCAACTTAAAGATGAAAATTCCCCAAGTCTGCAGTCAACCCTCTGAACTACCCAGGCACTGGAAGTTCTGAACGCATTCCATTGCCCTAGTTGTTGTGGTGAGCTCTTACGTGGTGAATGCCTGAAGTTTGATGGAAATGATAAGCCCTCTTGTATGGCAGCAGTGACAGCATCAGTCCTTGGGTCCAGGAGGTTTCTGAGGTTTGGGTGCACTCACTCAAACTGTTGTTGTGTGCAAAAGAGAGACTCAGATGCTACTGAAACAGTTTGTTGGCACCTGTCTGAGCCCAGAGGATGCCCTTTTTTCCCTTGGGAAATCAGGCTTGGCTCACAAAAGTTTTGTGACACCATTCAGGTGTACTCATTGCTCCCAGCCTGCTGCTGCAGACCTGAGAGCTTCCCGGCCTCCTGGAGGTGTGTTGATCACAGCACAGATACACGCATGATACTTAGGCCACCAACACTGTGGAGAGAATGCAGTGGGAAAGGGATTTCCATCACTGGCAGGTAGCTGCACAGCTAGACACAGGCTTTTTAGTTTTAATCTTCTGTGTAACTTGAAATTGAGCCTTTCATTCCTCTCTGAAATATTTTCACTGGCCATTGAGCTCCTTTCCCTTTCCACATCCACTGCTTTTTTGTGTAGAGCGGTTTTTGTACCAAGACATCTCCTGTGCCTGCTTTCCTCAATGGACACTGATGTGACACGCAGAGCTGAGCTGTCAGAGCTCTGGGGTGTTTTTTTTCTCCTCCCTGTGATGAGCTGTGACACTCAGCTTCCCAGCTCCACAGGCCACTTCTCAACGCTTTTGTTAACATCACATTGTGAATGCAGCAGGAGGCCAGGAGCAATGCACGGTGGCTAGAGGTTTGCCCAGGGCAGGGGGCATTGTGCACAATAGCATTTTTCAGCTTTACATGAAGAATTGGTAAGGTAACATTGCAGAATATTCCTGTTCCCTTCTGCTCTTTTTCTGCCAGTTCTGGAATTTTTTCTACATCATCCCAGCCATTTTCTTTTCCCTCTGCTCCTCTTCTGTCTGGCTCAGGAGAGCATTTTGTGGGTGGATCGTGGGCTCTTTGGGGCAGATTTACATCCCTTGGTGATGCAAATGAGACACTGCATTATTGGCGAGCAGCATAAATGAAATTATCCCAGCAGGCTTATTTCCATGGAACAAAACAACACTGGAAATGATAAAGGAGCCAAAGAGGTATGAGTAGAGCTTCTCTGTTAAATCAAGTTCAACAAACTAGTACTCACCTGTGCTCTTTGTGGAGTGGCAGCTGTGCACTGGCATGATTGGTCCAGAAAACAAAATATGTAATCTCTCAGGGGAGACATTGCTGGAGGTGAGGTGAGGTCTGGAAGGGAGATCTTGAGCCACTTGGTCCCAGCAATCCCAGTCATGCATCAGGCCTGGAGCTACAGTGAGCAGGAGGCAGCGTTGTGTTTTGCGCTCACTAGAAGCCCCAGCCTCTGTGTTTCACTTTCCTTAGGCTGCAGGCATGATCAGAAGGTACTGGCAGTGCCCTGGTTGGTGGGAAGCATGGGAAGAGTGGTCCTTGGGAGCATACTGGCTTCAGCAGAGCAGGAGGGAGAGGGATGTGAAGCCAGGGGTGGGAACAGGTGGAGGAGCAGGCTGTGGTGCCAGCTCCCCCGTGCTGCCTTGGCCCAGTCCCAGAGAAAACAGATCCCCTTTTATTTTTTATTATTTTTTATTGAATAAAAGGCCAATTCCTACATTTTCTAAAACTCCATGCATTTTAACTGTGCTCCACATGCAGTAATATTGAACGTGCATTGCAAAATACTGGTTCTCATCTAGCACATGCCTGAGCAGGGAGGATGACTGGAAATCCTCAGAGAGATTACTCTGATCTCACAAACAGTGGAGCGTGGAATAGAATCACTTTAAATATTAATGCAAATTTAACCTTAACTGTGTCTTTGTTGCTGGTGGGAGGTGCTGCTGCAACACTGCCAACAAGTTGAAATCCTCTCAGACTTCCTAGTCTTATAAAACAGAGATGGAAAGGACAAAGCAGATGCTTTGTGCTGCTCTTGTGCAGACTGGTGGGAGGTCTGTGGCCACGAGGCAGCCAGCCTATCCTAGTGATTCTTTGAATAGTATGACAGATTTAGGGGAAAAAGAAAAAAGGAAAGGAAAGGAAAGGAAAGGAAAGAAAAGAAAAGAAAAGAAAAGAAAAGAAAGGAAAAGAAAAGAAAGGAAAAGAAAAGAAAAGAAAAGAAAAGAAAAGAAAAGAAAAGAAAAGAAAAGAAAAGAAAAGAAAAGAAAAACAACAGAGGAAAACCCACCTTGTAGTGGTTGCTGCTTTTTTTCCACATTAAAGGAAAAAAATAGCTATAGACATTCCAGAGGGAAGATTTTAATTTGTTGTGGTACAGCATTTGAGGGTTTTCTTCAGATCCGGGTTTCTGGAGCAGGTAAAACCCTCTGCTGTCAAACACTCTCTGCATAAAAACAGAGCTGGATTTACTTTCCACAGCAGCAGTGCTAGCAGTAAACACACACAGATATTAGGGTGCTTGGAGATCTCCGAAGATGCTTGGCCTTGTAGTGCTGCAATTATGTTGAAAATATTGCTGAATCTGGAAAAAAGTCATCTCTAAATTAGATTTGTTGCTGCAGCCCCACTGCCAGCTATGGGACTTGTGCTGTGTCTGCAGAAGAGAAAGCTAACTTTGGCTTTAGCCTCAGTGCACCTTGGACTGTGATCTGTGATCACTCTGAGACTTTCTGGTGGGTGTTTGTTGATAAAGCAGAACTGCAGTGCTGTGGCCAGGTGTTGGGAAAGGCCAGCCTTTCTGTTCAGCACCAGTGTGTGCTGGTGGGGATCACTGCTAGGTTTTCCAGGCCACCGCAAAGCTGGGCCATTTGAGCTCTGCTCAGGTTTTCCCAGTGGCAGAGCAGGGACATGCTCAGGTCTTGGCTGAAGAGCATTGGCAGATCTGCATGTCAAAGTGCACGAGAGCCTGCCTGTGCTGTTGTAACAACAAATCATAGCCTTTGTGTATCCATGTGAATTTCATGAGACTTAGAAACGTTTTTTCCCATGTACTCTAACTGTGCTAGAAATCCAACCAGGTATGCAGTTATGTGAAAGTATTATGCAACGAGTGCTACAGAAAAGCACAGCGTGCTCTGTTTTGCAGCAGTTGAGAGGCTTTTCCAAAGCACTTAGCAGCAGAGCTGGTACAGCCATGCCCACAGCTATGGCTGTACAATTTCTACATCTCTTCTGGATGCAACAACTTCAGTTGGCCACTGTGAATATGCCTTATGATCCTTTTTGTCCCAGTTTAAATAATTTCATGGATTTGCTGATAGTGCTGGTTGAAATATAGCCAAACCCATATTTATTTGGATATTTCCTCAGCAGTACTGGAATGTCTGTTACCTTCGTGTCTTGCCTGTGTGGGGAAAAGACGATAATACAGCCCCTACGTCCATTGAGCTTTGCGTGGGCATGTATATGCATGTATTTATGGATTCTTTTTTCTTGTGCTTTTTATCTCCAAGGTTTAATTCAGCTGATGGGCTTTAAGCAGCAGGTCTGTAGATGGTGCGTTGTGAACTCAAAAGTGGCAATACCATTCTATGATTCAATACAGCCTTTGGGAATGAGACCCTACCCTTGCTGTTGTGAAGGGTGAAGGCAGAGCTGAGTGTGGTACGTGCAGAGCACTGAGAGCTGTCTTTCAAAATGAAACATTTCAGATTGTTCAGTGAAAGAACTGAAAAGCCAAAGAAAAACAGAAGGTGACTGCGAGGAGTTTCTTTTCTGTGTTCAACCAAACCGACCCTGGGGTTTTTAAGCTTGCGGCTCTTAGAGATACTGGGAAAATAACTTCTCCTCCCTCAACACAGTTATGGTACTTTTGGGATGAGTGCTGATGACCCTGTTCTGCTTTGACACGGATTAATCATGTCTGTGCATATGTCATGCTGCAAGAAACAGGAAAGGAAGGAAAGGTCCCCTCATCAATGGTCCTGATTCCTCCTTTCCCTTCAAAAACAAGTGAGGAACCTGCTACAGGTCTCCTTTGTTTGGACACTTCATCCTGAGTAAAAGAACACAGTGCAATGCCTCTTCAAAGGACATCGTGTCTCCCGTTATTCATGAGTTGCAAGGGTTAAGGAGATTAGCTGTTTCAGTGGATTAGTAAGAGGCTGTGAGATCTGTTCATCTCAGTGTAGCTAGCTGTCTTGTGAGTGGATGTGTAGAGCATCTAAAAATAATTCAATTATTTGTGCAAAATATCTGTCAGGCTGGTTTCCCTTAGGCAAATGTTCACTCCTGTGGCATTGCTCTCACAGCACAAGGTCCCACCCAAGGAGAGATGGGAACTTCTGATGGACGTAGAGCATCAAGATAGCAGCTCCCCAGTCCTCCTTCCCCCAAACACTATTTCCAGGGGTGGGTTTCTCTTTTCCCAAGACCTTAGAACCAAGGTTCTAAGGCCACCCAACTACTATCTGTCCCCTGGTGTTAATGGCTGCGGGTGGATGTGGAGCCTGGGCAGGGCCTCCAATGGGAATCCCTCCTGTGGGGCCTGGTGCTGGCCTCACAGCAGCAGGGCTCCCTGGGGGACAAGGCAGATGTGTTGGTGAAGAACCCTTTTTATACGGCCTTGTGTCTCTGCTTGCTGCTGGGGTCATTTGTCTTTGGAAATAAGTGTGCCCAGACACCCAGTATTAGTCTTCCTCACCGCCAGTGCAATAAAAATCAGTGGCCCTGGGCAGCGTGAAATGAACTTTAGAAGCCTTGGCTGTAGATTCTCCACCTGTTTCAATATATGAAAAATAATAAAATTTTTATAGAACCCTAAAGCATCTCTGAGGTATGGGAGAGCATTTCAGCATTCTGTGCTGGCGTTACTCCTGCCCACGCACGGCTGCTTGAGCTGGAGGTCCCTGAGGTGGCTGCTCAGGGTTAAAGTCACTCCACGCTGAGGGGAAGGGAGCAGCATGTAGGGAAAGGGCTGGAAAAGCAGGAGTTTGGATTCTTTCCCATTTTTTTCACTGAGCTCCTGGGCGCACTGGCAGGTCACTTACCTCACTGTGTCTCATTTCTGCTGTTTGTAAAATGGGAACACGTTTCACCTCACAGGGCTGTTGCAGAGCTTAATTAAGATTTGCAAAGTGCTTTGGTGTTGTATAAATGCCAGTCACTTTAATTAATAAAATGAAACGGCTGTGCACTCTTGGCTTCTTTGTTTACCTGGGTATGAGCAAGAAGCAGCTAGCAGGATGATGTGCAGTAGGGCTGGTATTCCACACAATTGTGTTTTATAAATGTCCTATTTTCCTGAAAGCATCTTGAGATGCCTTACTGATGTGCTCCAAACAGGACATGGGCTTGGAAACCAGGAATGAGCCAAGCCTACATCTTTACAAGTCTTATGAAGAGTGGCTGAAGGAATTGGGATTGTTTAGTCCGGAGAAGAGGAGGCTCAGGGGAGACCTCATCATTCTCTACAATGACCTGAAAGAAGGTTGTGGTGAGGTGAGGGTCAGCCTCTTCTCCCAGGTAACAGCAATAGGATGAGATGTAATGGCCTCAGGTTGCACCAGAGAGGGATGTTAGGAAAAACAACTTCTCCAAAAGAGAGGTTGGGCCCTGGAATGAGCTGCCCTGGGAGGTGATGGAGGCACCATCTCTGGAGGTGTTCAATAAATGTGTAGATGTGGCACTGGGAGATACGGTTAGTGGGCATGGTGGGGATGGGCTGATGGTGAGGCTAGATGACCTCAGTGGTCTTTTCCAACCTTAATGATTCTACAGTTCTAAGTTACAAGGACTGCCTGTGGTGTTGGTCGGGAAGGGACCGGTGACTCTCTGATGCAGAGAGTCTGATGACCCAGCGGAGGCTCTTCTGAGGGTAACTCCCAGCTTGCTCCTTCATAGCAGGCCTCAGTGGAGCACAGGGAGCTGGGCAGCCCCAGGCCCTGAGCTGCGGGATGTGAAAACAACCAAAATGTCCTGTGGAAATGGCTTTTCTTTCTCTTTCAATAGTTTTCCCTGTCTATATTTAAGGAAGTATTTTAGCAGCCATGTCATCTGCTTCTTTACAGAAGCTTATTTCACATTCATGAGAACTAAAAATGTCCAGGAGGGAGAAGCCAACAAGAGGATTGTGGAGGGATTCTTTTTGCAGTCTTTCAGATGCTGCATGCTCCAGAGACCGCTCTCTTCTCTGTCCCTTGCTGCCAGGTCCAGGCCTCAGCAGTCCCTGTGCCCAGTGTGGTACAAGCTAGAGGTGCTTCCCGCTGCAGTGACCCAATGCTTATCCAACGTGAGCAACCCAACAGCTCTGCATTTCTAGCTGTTCAGGTCCCACATCTAAGCGTCTATACTCTGAAATAAGGAATCAAGGCATGAGATCTGTGTTCTCTTGAGTTTTCGGTACGTTGTACTCTTCATCTAGAGAATGCACTTTGGCTGTCTCTGTGGTGCTCTGTTGTCCAAGAGACTGAGAACAGGTTGTTCAAGTGGAGCCCTCTTCTCCCAGTGACTCTCTGCTTCTCAGGCACGAGGTGACCATCAGGACAAAGGACACGCTTTAGTCCTCTATTCCTCACAGTGCAAAACTTTTTTTGTTGCTTTGAAATTAGAAGAATCTGTGCAGGAGGAGACATGGTTCGATTATCTGTGATCTTTTTAAAAGCTCCCAAATGAACAACAGTAGGAGGGAGGAAGAATCTGCAGGAGTGCGCCCTTCCTCCACTGGTACATGACCCTGCAGCCAAAGGCACTGCAGGTTGGCACAGCAGCACATCCTCCCATGGAGGAGACGTGTGGGCAGGCAGAAGATCCCATGCCTCCCGCTGAGGATGGTGTTTCAGCACGTAGGTATCAGTACTGGTACACTCCGCTAGCATGTATAGTTGTGTGTATCCCCACACCTATCATTTGTAGTATAGAGAAGCCAGCACCACAGGGCTGAGTAGGCGTATGTATAGATGACTGCTTTTTTGAGCTGCCAAAGGTGCATATGCGCAGCACGTTGGGCTGCTGGTACTTGAACACCACGTGCAGCTCTCTCTTTTCCCACCCAACCCTCCTGGCAGGACCGTAGGAGTTTGCTGGTGATTTCTCAGTGCTCACCTCTGCGCTGGACTTTAACTAACCTTTGGTGTCCGATTATCCTTCCATGGTTCATGCTTTTAAGCAGAAATGCATATCATCTTTCTGCCTTGCCGAATGTGAATAACTCAAAGCACAGGCAACAGTGAAGGATTGGGCTGCTCACGGGCTCTCGTATTGCTTCTTACTCATCCCGGTGTGACTCTGATCTTATATCACAGCTTAATGTGTTGTCCAGAATGTAATGTGTTAGCATAGTAGCAAATACCAGAGAGAGTCACAGGATCATATTAAGCTCCCTGCCTCTGACAGATTTGATTTCAGGGGTGAATTTACAGAAGAGGATGGAAATTTAGAGTCTAATTGCTAGCCAAGTATGAATTTCCAAATATAATTGGGTCTTTAAAGAGTGATAATGCTGGGATCAGGAATATGTGATTTTTTTGTTTTATTTAGGTATTTCCACTGAAAGTGATCATGATATGCTGTTATTAAAATTTAAAAGGGCAATTAGCAGTCACATCTGGCACGGTTAGCCCTTAAACAGCTTGCTGCTTTTTTCAAGTTTAGATGCCAACGTTGGATTAGTTTTGTAGCTTCTTCATACATCAAGGAACATTTTGTTCATTAATTGTATTGTTTCATTAAACGTATATGTACACCAAGGGTCTGGTGTCTCTACCATGGTTTGCACTAACTTAAGGCTATCAGATTTTAACCCTTTTTAATTAAACAACTACAATTTCTTGTATGGACAGAAGTAAAGAACAGAGTACTTGTTTGGTTGTCTGTGGGCATCAGTTTATAACCCAGAAGTAGCACCTGTGATTCTGGTGAATGTTTCTTTGAGTCAATGTTATGAGACTCTCCAGTGCATAGTATGAAATATGCTTTCCTGGTGACGCATCCATCAGTGAGAAGGTGATGGCTGGTATAGGACACTGTCTGCCAGCCTGTGAAACCACAGGAGCCTGTCTGGGGGTTTAACTTATTTTAGAGGCATCCAGACCTTGCAGAAGAGGTCGAGAGAGTTAGGCAAAAAGCCACATCACCATCAGTGATGAGGCAGAGTGCAGCCCGCATTCTCTCAGAAATTTCCTTTTTTTCTCATGAAGTGCCAGCATCCTCATTAGAGGACCAGTGGTGTGTGGTGGCTCAGCTGTGATGGAAATGCAGAAGAGGCCTTATTATTGCATGACAAGCTGGTACGATGCGATGCAAATACAAAGGTACTGGGTTTGGTACTTACTGGGTAGTGCTGCTCGAGCTGAAAAGAGCTTCTGGCTATGGCTAAAGTCACAGCCATCGTAAAGCCATGGGACATGCTCCTGGCTGCAGAACTGACGGTGAGTCCTGAGGGTGACTTAAAGGATTTGATTAAAAGTGTAGCTGGAATTTTGCGTGTTTAAATGTGTTCAGACCTCTTCAGAAAGTCTGAGACTGGAACTCCGCTTCAAGAGCCCTGGCATTGCCAGTGTGACATGTGGACATGACACACGCACTGTGAAAACAGCGCTAGTCTGCTTGGTCTTTTTACCATCCAGAAGTGGAAATGCAAAGAGCAGTGAAAAGTTGTGAAGCTAAAGAAGCTCCTTTGAAATGTCAGGGGTGGAGTTCAGTTCAGATGCTAGCAACAAAAGCTCAGAATTTCTTTCTTTTTTACTCCCCGGAGCATTAACTGGGAAACTAGAATGAAGAAAAAAAGAAAAAAGAAAGAACAAACAAAAAATAATAGAAACCACCCCCAAATCATTCACTCACTGTGACTGACTTCATCTTCCCAGAAATACTGTGTGACCATTCCTGGTGAGAACAAGAGGAAGGGCTGCTCACCTCCTCTCTGCTTGTGCTCGGACCCAAAATGAGCAGCATTCCTGGTATGCTGGCTGCATAAGAGGACCTGGCTTCTTGTGGAGCCCTTCTTTGTCAACGGTGGGGTGCCCTGCTTTACTTGCAAAGTCGAGAGCAGCACAGCCCTGGGAATGGGAGTATTTCCATGATGCAGAAGTTGCTGGGATGCTGACTCACTGTGCATGCCAGAGGCACTGCTCTGCAATCCTGAGCATGGAGGGGGAGGGAAAACAAGCCACTGCGAAGATTGGTGGAGAGATAAGGTCACCTAGTGCCTCCAGCCACCAAATCAAAGGAGCTGGGACTTTCAGTGCAGTTTTTTCCCACATGGAGAAGAAAGCAGCAAAAACCTTTCCGTATTACCTACAGAGAGATCGCGGGTTTAGCAACCCTGGCTTCATTCTGATGCCTGCTTTTTAACTGCATTTATCAGGAAAGAGACCGATTAATTACTTGACGTTTAGCCAGCCTGTCTCTATATGCTGAGTGCTGCACTGAGCGAGATTAGCCCACCGTAAGTCTGTGCTCAGGCATATGTGAGGTGTGTGGCACAGCATCCTGGCATATCTTTGCTTTGTTAGGCACTGGTGTCCTCCTTTCCAGTAAGAGCCACCTTCAGCTCTAATCCCATGCTCAGAATCAATAACACTTTGTTGTGATACTTGTTAATTCTCCCCAGGCTGGAGCAGTAAATGTTGAGGCACTGGGACATCTCTGCCAGGCACAGCCTGTGCCGGGCACTGGAGTGACTTCCCACAGGAGCAAGGGACATCTGCAGCCATCACGCCTCCCTCTCAAAATGCGAGGTACCTCTCTGCAGCTTGCTGTGCCTAACGTACCCTCACAGCAGCCAGTACCTTGGAAAAGGAAAAATACTAAACCCTACTGAGGCCAAACCCTGTGCTGCACACAGAGCCTGCCTTCTGTGTGCAGAGCCCGCGGGGAGGATGAGTGATAACAAAGCACACGTGACAAGCATTAGTCACGTTGCTTAATGAACAGCTAGAAGGCTCTCGGAGACTGCGGACTTGGGGTAGATGAAGGCTGTTCATGTGGATTTTCTGGCCCTGAAGTTAAAGAAACACAGAAGACCTTGTTCTTACAAGATTTCAGGGTAGGTTTTTCTATCAGGGAGTTGCATCTACTCAAGATAACCATGTAAGGGAGATACTCAAAGGGAGCTGAAAATGTAGGGGGTTTGGGAATTCTTTTGCCTTTGAAAATCATCCACCAGGATGTTAACAAAGGATTTCCCTGAGCAGATCCTGTTGACATTTTAACTTGCCCATCACCTTTCTCTCTTCTTCCAGCCTCAGTTCTTGATCTCATTCCCTCCCTGAGGCAATTACAATACCAGAGCTAATTGTTTTAAAAATATATATTACCAAACATCATAGGCAGAACAGGTGGTAAACGCGTCTTTCCAGTACAGTGGGTACAGATGCTTGGTTAGACCACCCTGCCCAATGTGGTGTTTGTTGCAGCTTACTTACTTTCCTCACAGACCCTTTTGTAGATCAGTTACAGTGCTCTTTACGTGGTTTGTGGCGCTCTGCCTGGCATTTTTCATGGCTCCCCTTGCGTGTTTCAAATCAGTCATCAAAAGGATCTGTGGGAGAGCCCAGTGCCCGGCGTGGACAGACAGGCTTGGGTTCTTTGTCAACCCAGTGGATCAAAAATAGTCTCAGGGAACTCTGTGAGGCTTGCACGGGGGAAGAAAGAGCAGGGCAGGTCACTGCTTGAAAAGTGACAGATGCTTTACTGTTGTGACAGCAGCCCTTCTGCTGACCACACAGGAATGCTCTGCAGGCCACTAGTGCCCCACAGACCGTGGTCTAAGAACTGCCGTCTGCCATATGGGTTTTTAATTACTTACCCCTTGTGTTCTTTCAATCACTGAAATATTTAACATCCTCTTACCACTCTGTGTTGTCTGTTCTAGTTCAAGATCCCAGGAGTGAATGGTTTGACTTTTCTCTCAGTGATTTTCAGACTTCATAATGAGCAGGTCATATTTTTCTTTCAGAACAGAGGGATAGGAAGTCATTTTCCTTAATCTGCTGGTGAAAGTCCAGCCGGTTGTTTAATCTGTCTCAGAACAGGGGTCACCAATCCTCTTTCCCCTGTGGACATGTCATTCAATCAGGTGAGTGGGGGGAAGGCATTCGCTGTGTTTATCCAGAGAGACAGAATAGGAGGCACAGCAAGAACATTTAAGACAGAAGGAGATATGTACCAATGTGCTGATTAAATGCATGCAGGTCAGTGAAACTAAGTTCTCTGCCTGAAATGTTACTGCTATAATCAGCTTGAACCTTGTAGGCTGTTGCGTGAGTCCCAGACACAACATCAGCTCACGCACACTGATTGTATCAGTATTCTTGCAGTCTTCCCATCACATGCTGCCATCACTGTTTTTTGTTCTCTTTAGGGAATGGTTATTCCTTTGTAGAGTGGCACATCATGGTGCTCATTTCTAGAGTGCTTGACATCTTTGCATCCAACTTATTCATGAATTTCACAGAATCATAGAATCACAGAATAGTCTTGAGTTGGAAGGAACCTTAAACATCATCTAGTTCCAAGCCCTCTGCCATGGGAAGGAACACCTACTAGACCAGGTTGCTCAGAGCCCCATCCAACCTGGTCTTGAACACCTTGGGCATCCATAACTTCTTTGGGCAGCCTGTGCCAGCACCTCATCACCCTCTGAGTAAAGAATTTATTCCTAAATTATAATCTAAACCCCTCTTTTATTTTAAAGCTATGATTCCTTGTCCTGTCATTATGCTCCCTTTGAAAGAATCCCTCTCCCGCTTTCTTGCAGGCTTCCTTTTGGTACTGGTAGGAATGGCTGAGGTTGGCAGGGACCTCTAAAGCCACCTGGTCCAGTCCATACTTGAACCAGGCCACTCAGAGCAGAGTTCTCAGTATCGCGTCCAGGTGGTTTGTGAATATAGACATTGACAAGATTCTCAGTGAGTCTTCTCCAGAATGAAGATTTCAGCAGCCTCCTGATACAGCCTGGGACACTGCTAGCCATTAGCCAAGACCATGTGTTAATTAGGCCTGAATTCCCTTTCTTTGCTTTTCTCCAAGTCAGCCTAGCCCTTTTCCTACGAATCAGCGTATGTATCCACGCTCCACATAGCCATGTGCTTCCTGAGCTTTTTCTCCTCTCTTGCATTTTCCCTTTCTGTTGCATTCCTGTCCATTAAAAAAAGTCAGACACAGCCTGCAATCATGATACTCTGTATTTGGAACCATGACCGAGCTCCACGAAGGAAAACTTTTATACCCAGCTAGGAAATGAAAATACCAATTCGGAGAACACCCACTGGGAGTTCATGAACAGCCTGATGTGGAGAGGTTGAAGAACAGCACTTCTACAACTTTCTTGAAGGTTGTTTTTCACCCTGTAGCCCAGGGGGAAGTGAATGGAGCTGCCTTAACTGTTGCCAGCTGGGAGGGATAAAGTGTTGTTGGCCCCAAGTATTTCTTTCCCTGCTCTCTAGTGAGCAGCCTAGAGGAGCTACAGCCACAGCACTTGCCCAAAGGTAAGAAAGCTGTGGTTGTAAATAGCAAGCAGGAGCTGTGTCTGCACAGCATCTTTGGGTGGCAGTTGGGGTGTCAAAAGGATAAACCTCCTATTTTAGTCTTCTAGTTCTTGGTGTCTGTTTTGTGACAGTAGCTTGTAAAAGGAGACATGAAATGGTTTTGTTGTGGCTTGGAAAGCAAAGCAGTCCATAATCTTTTTACTCTGATTTGAAGGTAGCTCTTAGCCTGTGAGGGGCTCTGTGCTGCCCTGGCCATATTGGCAGCAGCCTCCCATCTAGCTGCTGATAACCAGCAGGGTAGCTCAGCATCACCCATAGTTATAGGTGATTGTGCTACAGATGCAGCCCCCAGCATGCAAATCTGAGAAAATCCTACCTGTGTGTAAATCTCAGTGCATATGTTTATTTGTGTCAAGAGCTAAATTAAATAGAAATGGACGGTTTGCCAGGACTATAAAAATGTCAGGCCTTCAGATCAGCCCCATCTCTGCAAGAGCATTTGAAATACTGCATATATATTGGAGGGGATTAGAGCCAAATGAGAAGATACCAGACAGAGCAATAAACTGAGCTTTGCAGCCTGTTGTTTTCAGGGATGATGAGAAAAGGAACTGCAGATAAACTTTGTGACAAATGAGTTAATTGTGAGGAGTGCGGCAGGCTACTCGTGTGTGCAGGAACAGGCACAACTTCACCATGCTAGTGTGAGATTTTTATTTTATTTTTTTTCCTCATTGAGCTAAGTGGACAGGGGTCTGTTCTGTGAGTTTATGCTCAGCTTCTTCAGAAGGCAACCTCGAAGTGAGGGGTGGATTTCTGATATGGGGTGGGAAATGAGCATGGCTTACTAGCAGTAATGTGGGAGACAGAGCAAGCCCTCAAGAACATCTTCTTCCAGGCTTCGAGCTAATGATCTTCCCTTTGAAGGTTTAGATGGTGTGCCTTTTAACCCGAGCAGTTAAAAAACAAAACCCAAAAGAACAAAAGCAAACTTTCCCCTTGCCTCCTAACCCTAAGGTTTAGCCGGCTGCCATCGGCAGATGTGATGAGAGCCAGGTATTTGCCTAGACTAAATCCTGCTTCCCATACAGCCTGTAGGTTTTCTGCTGTTGCCCTTTTAGTCTGTCTGAAATTTCCTCCTCTTCCGTAATAGAGGAATTTTTCATTCCTTTCCACAAAACAATATTTAACAGGGCTTTTCTGCCTATGTATGGCTTCATTTTGGGTAATAAAGTGAGGCTCAGTTTAGACATCTGCTCTTAGCTACCTTACGCAGAATGTAGGATTTTATCCAAGATATGCACTGCAAATCTGTCACCTCTGGTACCCCTGGCAGGCTGCTCTCCAGAGATGATCAAGTCTCAGATGAGAGAATCACTTACGCGTGAGATGCAGGCCAGAGGTGCTTGTTAAGCGTGCTTTAACAGAAGCTTTGTCTCTATTTCATTCTCTAAAATCCAGAGTATTAACAAATAAGTAAAAGTGAAGTGTAATGATTTTATTATCCTTCTTTCCTCTCCTGTTGCCTGACCCGAATGTAACAGCCTGTTAGGAGGGTGTAATCTACTACAGACTTCTCTTTGCAGCCAGCATGCCAGATTGTGTGCGCCTATTCATAACAAAACCCCTTCACTCTATTTATGGGTGTAGTCTTATTTTAAGAGCTCTTGTAAAGCAAGCCAAATACAAGGCAAAGCTTTGACTCTTCCTCGCCCACATGCTATGGTATTTCTTAAGAGTGGTGAAGTAGTAGAGATGTATCTGTAAGTGGCTCAAAACCATAGCACATTCTCCAGCTTTGTGTGCTGTAGTGCCTTGTTCTTTGTGGGTAGGTTTGAAGATGCTCTTGTTATATACTTACAGCTCTGATGGACCTGGCTATGCTGGGTTTCTTTACAGCAGACAACGTGTGCCTGCTTAGAGGTTTTCATTCCTTTCTGTTGGAGTGGTACGGTCATGGGGAGCTATGAACCTATCTGCTTTGCAGGGTTGGAGTTTAACCAGCAAAATCTCTTGACTGCTCATTTGGAGACATCAGACCTTTACAGCATTCAGATATAACCTTTTCCATCCCTTAGCTATCATCTACAGGAATCCTTGTGTAAGGGAGGGTCTTCTTCCCACATGAGAGCTGGTGGCTAGGTGCTGTGCAGTGCCCAGACTTTTGGGTGCTGTGGGTGGGAACGTCAACTGCTGCCTGAACTCCTTCTTGGGCCTCTGTCTCCAACAGCGGATGTGTGAAAGTGTGCAAGGCATTAGGATGTGAGGGGGTTCTGTAAGAGACCATGTTGCTAGAAATGGCTGTGGCCGTCCTAATCACAGCACGCTTGTATGCTCTGCTTACAAGACTCATAATTTGTAACAAGCAGAGGTATCTGGGTCTGCAGCTAAGTTTTCTTGACAGATTCTGCTGATTGCTGGTTTGTGAGAGCTGGGGGTGCAGTAGGGGTGCTGAAAAGACTCAGGAGCTAAGCCAACCCCAGCCTTCACTTGGGTTATGTGCCATGTGTCCCTGCCTTGGTGTCACACTGTGGATACCCTCCTGCTGGCAGAAGAAGGTCCACGGCAGTTGAGCTTTCCCCTCTTGGCAGTTTCATCACTCCTGCAGCCAGCTCCTCTGCCTCAGTGCTGTTGGTCCTGCACTGGTCCTTCTAGGGATCCATGGAGCTTGCATAGAAACTGAGGGGAATGGGACCGGTGTTTAGGAAGCCTTCCCAGCTGAGAGCATCCCTAAGGAAAAATCATGGAAAGGGAGAGAACACGAAGTGGGCAGGTTGTCTGAGGCCAGGTGTCTGAGCTGCCTGGTGAGGTGGAAACCTGCCAGAATTATGTGCCTCACTGTGAAGCGTGAAAACAACCCACGTGCAAAGCCTATGAGGGTAGCTTTGTTGCTAAAAAAGGACTTACTGCATTTCTACACATGCATACAGTATATATAGTAAAGCAAGATTTCCAATCTGTCTGGAAATGAGTGCTCAGCAGTGTGGCTGAAGGAGGGCAGGCAGGAGAGGTGATGCTTTGCGGGGCATGGTGCTGGGCATCCTGTTCTAGGTGTCCCAGCTGGAGCTCGGAACTGGATCAGTTGGCCTCCAGAGTCGCTTCCAACCTCAGCCATTCTGCAACTGAGTGCTCTGTGGCATCTTCCCCATTCTCCAGGGTATGGTCTTTGGCTCTGCAATGGAGCCTGCTCTGGTGGCTTACATGCTTTCAGTTCCTAAGAGCAGTCTGCAGTTTATAAACTCACTATGTTATTTCCTTGGTAGACTTAAGTGGGCTATTGCTCTTTCAAAGAGAAGTGGGGCACCATTGTATCTTCTGGAAGGAACTAATGCCTACCTGGTGGGACTGCAGCTGGTGTTAGGCCTGGTGAGAACTGAACAGGCATTCAAGAGTGTTTTTGAGAGTTTGGCCTCTTACTATTATGCTCCGTATTTTCTTTCTTTCTAGTTTTTTGTTGTTGTTGTTGTTGTTTTCCCTCAATATTTTTTGTGTCTTGCCCGGTTGTGTGATACTGTGTAGCTATTTGGGTGATTGTAGGTAAACTATCTCTCTGTATGGGTAACTGGAACCTTACCATCCTCTGTCTTGTTGCAGCAGATGTTTCAGGCTGCATCTCATCTGAGTTGTCTGAAATCAGAGTGGTAGAAAGCCGAAGGATTTCTAGAAGCTGATGAGGATGCTGGCTTGATTGCTTTCTTACTTTTAAGTAAGAAGTTAATTAGGTATTTATGTTGCCGTAAACTGTGATGGCCTAAGGATATGAGAGTGGCAAAGTCTCTGGGGAGAGAAAATGTGAGCCCAGCTGATTGGTGTGGGTTCCCAGGAAAAGGCAATTTGAGTCAATGCAAACCTTTTTATAGGCTTGAAAAGAAATCCCAATTTTCAAACTGAGTACATCTTGGGCACAAATCCCTTATGCTCAGAACTCATACAGAAATATTAGTTGAGCAAGTAAAGCCTATTACCTCTCCTTAAAAACCTTGCTTCTATTTATTTACACATTTCAAGCATTCTCTCTTCCATAATATTGAAGCATCTTGAAATGTTAATACATTTGTGCTTCTGATGTACTTCAGAGGCAAAGGAGTGCTTTTTCCCATTTTACAAGCGGGGCAAAGAAGTGGCTTTCTTGGAGCTATAGAGGAGGACATTTTTAGAGGCAGAACAAGGAGCACATGGGGGCATCTCCTTATGCCTTCATCTAAGTGAAGGTGTGCCTACTGACTGGCCTGCCCGCTTCCCCCACTTGGAGCTGAGCTCCAGCAGCCCAGGCACGTCCTCTGGTCAAGGGGATGCTGCTATAGCTCTTCTCTTGCATCTTTAGCCCCCTTCCCAGACAAGGGCATACAGAGCATGGTCAGCATTCTGCATGGGCAATGGCATTTCATGTCCCTAAAATCCCTGAATGATTTCAGCATCTTAATTTGCACCACTGGTTTTTGTGCCACATGTTTAATAATGCACCATTTCGTCCTAGCATAAGGCATTTATAAGGCATAAGGTGGAGAGACGATTTTTTTACTATACCTCGTGAAATACTTCATGCTGTGTTTCAGTAGGTTTGTAACAGGACACAAGCTTGTTTTAGCAGGAGAGATGTCATCAGTGGGAACTAACATATACAAAATCAGCTTGTGCAGGGATAGGTGCCTCCAGATGATGACTTCTCACATCAGTTGGGTGCATCCCTATGCTGGACAAGTTTCTCTGAATTGAAGGGGGTGTGAATCAGAAATAGAAAACAGTGTTTTTGTTTTTAACATTCAGAAATACGGGCTTTCTGCCATGTTAGAGGAGCCTACCTGGGGTGCTTTTTGGGGAGTGCTTGATTTTGGCCGGGATTTTCAATAACAGACTGCAATTAATTCTGAGAATCTTGTTTTCTGTTTCCAGTGCCAAATACTTAGATCTGGAGGGAGACTGGGTATTCCCTTTTCCCATGCCTCAGTTTCTCATCCATAAAGTGCAAATGTTAATATTTACCTTTTATTTTCTTTTGAGTTGCTTCAATTTCTTCTTTGTCCTTTGACATGAAGTAGTGGTTGAGTACAAGGTGGTATATCACTCTATAAATGAAATAAGCAGAAAATCCCCAAAGAAATCTGTATCATGGAGAAATACTGTATTTTTCTAATGGAAGCAGGGGCTTTGATTTGCAACCTGATGATCGTTTTCCAGTGATGAGTAGCAATGAATTGGCTGAGAAGAGGCTAGCTATTTCTGAAGTTCCTTCCACGTTTTGCAGAAATAATCTATGGATCCCTAAACACCCGTCAGGCAAAGGACAGCCCCTGCTGATGTAATGCATAGAGCTGTGCACATCAAAGTGGGATTTTAGCCAGCACATATCCATACCCTCATACACAACGTAGGAGGATCAGCATGGAGAGCAAGAGGCAATATTCAGCTTTATTCTTATTTGAAAGCCAGGCTTACAACATTTTTTAACCCAGATTTTCATCAGCTGTCATGGTTGTTTTTTTGGGGGGTTTTGCTTTTTTGTTGTTATTGGTTTTTGCTTTGTGTTCTTTTTCCTCCTCTGCACTGGCACAGAGGACATCATCCATGAAATGCCAACCAATGCCACTTCCCTCGTGACCTTAGTTGTCCTCAGGGCTCTGGCTCGGCCAGTTCCAGCTCTGTATTTTATGAGCTATGGCAGGAGCCAGACTTTACCGAAAAGGATTTTTGTAGCACTGGTAGGCTGAAATGGGCTCTTTGATTTATCTCTATTTTAATATTTCTGCCTGTGGGTGATTGAGTTTAATTAAGGCCGACTAGTAAATATTTATCCTCATGCCAGAAATAGATGCAGGTTTGTCTGTTAAAAATACTACACAGCCTGCCTCCTTGGCTGCAGCTAACTGAACTGAACACTCAAAAATGTTATTAATAATGGCAAGGAAAAAAACCTGAAGCCTGACTGCCGCGAGCTTTCCCCATGCAGCCAAGGAGCATCGTGTCCCCCCCCTCCCCAGCAGCCCCTCCATGAAGCTTGTTGCCATGGAAGCCTCATTAAATTTGCATCTAGCCAGGCCTGGGCTGCAGGGGCTGCAGCTGTATTTTTAGCCAGTGGTGGTTGTGTACAATGGGATGGCTGCTCAGAGCCTGGCCAGCAGGTAGCTGATGTGCCTTCCAGTCTGCCTTGGTGTTCACCTGGTGGGAGCAGCACTCTGCTTGGAGCCACGGCCAGCCAAAAGATGTGTCTCTGCCGTGGGGCCAGGCAGCCTTTTGCAGCCCCTGTTGCTGGTAGAGCTAAGTGTGGGGCGGATGCAATGCTCAGGGCTGCTTCTTGGCCAAACATGCCTTTTGCGCCATGGCGTGGCTCTGTGTAGTGCTGGCAACTTCCAGTGACGGGGTCTGGTTAGATTAGGCTGCACGTAACAAATCTCGCTTGACTCGAGCTAAACCTTAGCGCCTTGAGGGGCAGGAAGAAACTCATCTGAGCTCAGCTGAAGAACAGTACTGTACTTCTAGCTGTGAATATTTTGGGAAGAAGGATGCGGCTAAAAGGAAGAAATATTTAGGTGGTACCATAGATGATCAGTGTGAGCCTAGTCCTGACCAAATCTGTTTTTGAAAGGCTGAATTTGAGCTATGTCCCTACTCAAGGAACTGCAGTCTGCACTTATTGTACAAAAGAGTTCAACACGTTCCCTCTTCACCATTCCAAATTGGATTTGTTGGCACTGGAAGGAAAAGGAAGGGGGTAAAACAGGGTTTTGGTATCTCTCAGCACTGTGAGGATTTCTTGGCTCAAAACATGGGCCCCTTTCTCTCAGCACTGAATTTCAGCAGTGTTAAATGCTTCATAAACGAGATTTTATCCTGAATTACACCTGGGCAATCTTTCAGCCTTCAGCGGGCTTCACAGATGGCCAGGAGAGCCTTGCTTAGCCTGCAAAGCTGCTCTCATTTGTGCTGAGGCATGAGAAGGGAAGAGACCAGCTTGACTGCAAACCAATAACTTGCCTCTAATAAAAGCCATCTCTACGAGAATTTGATCTGGAGCAGTTGGGCTAAAAATTAAAGCAGAATCCAACGCTGCTGTCCTTCACAGTCACCCTCTGTCAGGGCAGAGTTGTGTTTGATGCTCCCAGGGCTGGTGGGGACCGTTACTATCATTGCTTTTTAAAGAGATGGCAGTGCCATTAGGAGTGGAGGCTTTTTCCTTTTTCCAAAGATGCAGATTTCCAAATTTCTGCTTCAGTGGAAGGCAGCAACTGGTAACTAAACATTAAAAAAAAAAAAAAAAAGATTATTTCTGATTTGCAGAAAATGGGATGTGCCCTGGATCTCTGTGGGCCTGACACAGCCAGCTTTTACAGCTGCAGGCTGATTCTGCTGTAGGCTGTCTCTAAGGCCTCGACAGGGAGTTATTTTCAAAGCCAGCTTTGCAGACCCTGCTCAACATCAGGGCCATGAAAAAGCCAGAGCCTGTGGCTGGCAGGGCTGAGAGGTTCTGCTCTGCTGCTGCTGTACATCCAGGAAGCACAACTCTCCTTCAACCCTATGTCAGAGCAGGGCAAGATATGTTTTGCCCAGACAGCCTCATTTCTCCTGCTGTAGATCACGACTTTGAGTCTCGAACAGACTGAGTAGAATGGGAGTGGGCCACTCAAGCTGCTACAGAAAGTCCTCAGTGTCCCCTTCTGGCTCTTTCTTTGGTTCCATTTCTGAATTAAAACACCCGAGGCAGTGAGCTCCCACCAAGGAGAGGCAGGGACCCAGAGCGCCCACGGCACTTCTCCTGTGGGCCCTGTGTGCCAGTGAGGCTGCAGCAAACAGGTCAGAGGATGGATGTAGGCTGCAGGGGCAAGGTCCTGCCCTGTACTGAGGGGGCACAGCCAACACGGGGCTCTCCCCTGTGTGCCATTCTGGCTGTTCCAGCCGACTGTTGTGTATAGAGCCGGACACTTTTGATACCTTCTCTGCTTCAGTTCTGCTTCTGGAGAGCAGAGATAAATGCAGCTGAACCATGCAAAGCCATGGGAGAGCCTCAGCCTAACAGAGTATGTGTTCAGATCTGGTCTGTGGCTGATCAGGATCAGCTGCTTGGGGGCCTTGAGCATTTAGAATTGATTTCTCAGCATGCATTTTACTATAGCACCTCTTGGGGTGACTGAGGAAGCAGAGAGGGAGTGTGATAGCAGGGAGCTGGGAGAGTCAGAAACATAGAGTGAGCTGCTGATAAATGTTAACAGACACCCATGTTCTCAGACAGACCGAGCAGAAGGCTTCCGCTCCTGACAGCCTTCCCAACACACAGCAGCATCCTGGTAGGAGTGCTGGCAGTGCAGGGCACGTGTGAACCCAGCTGGAAGAGAGCAGGGGCTGGAGCACGGTGCAGGCACCAATGGTATTGCTGCCTGGATGTGTCCTCTCTGGGAAAGGACCTGGCTGGTACCTCCTGTCGGATGGGGAAAACATCAAAATCAGCTCGGAAAACATCTTCAGGAGCTTTTTATCTTGGGATTTTAAGTTTTAAGAATGGGTAGTATGGTTAGCTTGCAGTTGGACTTGATGATCTTTAAGGTCTCTTCCAACCTGTGTAATTCTATGGCTCTATCAGGGGTTTATATTTTTAAAATGAGAGAGCTTGGAAGGCAAAAGCTAATTAGGTGATATTGGAGGCACAAGGGATTCCTGGTTAGAGGTCTGTGAGAGGTTTTGTCCTTCAGAACTCCAGCTAAAGGCAGTTGTGCCATGTCACTAAACCCCTGGCGATGTGTTTGCTGATGCTGAAGTGAAGGGTGCTATGTTCATCACTGAGCTGGGTGAAACACGAAGGTTGGGGGGATTGTTGTTTCATTATTAGGTTATGGTTCTGCTCAGGTTGTGAGAAGTATGGGACACCAGCTTGCAAACCCCAAATTCAGTGAAAGCTTGATGGGATGTGCAACAAAGTAGATGAGGAGTGTGGCTGGGATCATGGTGTGAACTTTCTGTCACGTGGCAGAAAAAGCAGGAGGAGGCTCCTGCCTGTCAGCCAGGGACCCCAGGAGGAATTCAAGCTGTCTCTTATGTGGGTTGGTCAGATAGATGAGTTTGAGAAAAATGCTTCCCATAAAGCAGGATCCATATGTGAAGGCTGAGATGGGGCAAGGTTTTATGGTGGAAATTACAGTAGTAAAGTGGTTGATGGTTGATTAAATGTGGGCTGCATTCAGTTAGGTTTGGCTGTGCCAGCATGAAGCACTTGTTCCTTTCCCCTGCTGTATGGGGCTGTCCTGCCAGGGGACTGGCTGAGAGGAGACGGGGAGGAGGCTGGCATCCCAGCTCTGCGTGTGGAAGCAGAGTCATCTGCAAAATATGGCAAGGCTTGAAGGGTGTCATATAATCATAGAATGGCCTGAGTTGAAAAGGACCATAATGATCATCTAGTTTAAACTCCCCTGCTATGTGTCCTTCTGAAACGCTCTTGCTCGCTGCAAAGGCAACTAGTGATATTATTTTTGGATGAGGAGTGGTCTTTTTATGGTCTAAAGCTTTGGGTTCTGGAGACACAAGCTTGTAGCTACAAGCCCAAAATGAGTGGCCTCCTTCTAGGAACCTGTGTTAGTTCCTGGGATCTAGCAAGTCGCCCCATTTTTAGGTTTTTTTTCCAGTGTGTTTTTAACTAGGTAAGAAATGAAATGAAAAACAACCCCAAAGAATGAAATGGTGTAATTGGGTATCCTCTACTCTATATTCATTGCTATAGAAGAGAAAAAAGAAAACAGTGAGCCTGGCCAAATGCACATTGCCTTGGATAAAGATACACTATATTGGCTCTGTGTAAATGTTTGGATGTTTAACTGTGATGTTGCTGTGGAAATTCGGCATGATGTCCCTTATCTTGGTCACAAGAAGCCTGCGACCAGAGCCAAAGCATCCAGGATCCGGCTCCAGTTCCTTCTGTTCATATATAATAATTCTATCTGCAGCATGCAGAGCAAGCTCATTGCAGGCTGGCAGCTGAACAATGTTGTTTGCAGCTCATTAATTTCATACAGATTGCTGCCTTGCTGCTCTGTTGAATTGTAGAGCAACTCAAATGGCTGGGCTGAGCACAGGCCTGCTGGGTTGAAAGCATTGTGTGCATGGGGAGGAAGGGAAAGGAGGGCCATACAAGGCTTGTGTCCGCAGGTTTCCCTGTGGCAGCAGCAGCTTGTGCAGGGATGGAAGAGAGGAGACTTTCTCTTCCCAAGTTCCTGAGTGCAGTCACCTGGTCTCCTCCCAGCCTGGGACTGTGTACTTCCATGTATTTCCAGTGTCATCTTTGAGGAAGAGCCGTGCTTGTTAACACACAGGTTTTGTCAGCTATACATCACACCTGATATTCATGTGTCTCTATGACCTGTAAACCCAGTCAGTGTTTGCTTTGCTCCTGACTGTTTGTCATGTGCTTTGAGCACTGAAAGCTGGAGATGCTGTTAGGTGCTGGAGATCTAGAAGGTGTGAGAGCTGAGATATGCTAGCTCCCATGTGAGGAACTGGGGGTCTATTCTGACCTTTATTGGAAAACAAAATTTCATTGTAAATGCAGTATGTGTAGGTCAGGGAGTCTTAGAAATATTCATTCCCATGGAGAGGAGTCCTTGTCCTCCTGTGCTGGGAAGAGTAGTGTGTGCTTTTGGAGGTACATGGGGATCTGCTTACAGCTGCACATCTGGTCTGTGCTGCAGCTGTTGCCAGCAAGGGGCATGTGGATGTGTCGTGGGGGAGAGACCAAAGGCTGCTGCAATCCCCACCAACAGTGGCCCCCTTCTCTGCTGCTACAGCTGGCCATCTGTGGTGGTGGGATCAGCAAGCTCAGATCTTCATGGTCACCAACCTCCCCTGCTTTGCTGAGTGGCTTGTCCCTGGTGTGCCCACTCAGCCTGGGAGCTTTGAGTAGCTCCGTTCCCAGTTGGGGCTTCCTGTCTGCCTCCTCAGTTGGAGGCAGAGACAAAGCCATTCCAACTATGCCAGCAGCTGGCCAAGACCATCAATCAGCAGCCTTCGAAGGGATCACGGTGGCCATCTCCTTTTTCTTCCTTCCTTTTCCTATTTTCCCCATTGAAATTTATGCATACATGACAGCTGAAACCCGAGTCCCTTGGCATCATCTTTTAGTCGGGGCATGCTGGGGCTGACCCACTGCTGCCAGCCCAGCCATCAGAAATAGCTGCTGCGGCATTTTCACATGGCTCCGCTCTCTGTTCTTCAGATTCTGAGCTGGGTCATGTTACATGGTGGTATTCCTTCGTCAGAGCTTTATAAATCAGTTTTCCTGCTTCTCATTCCCACCTGAGCCCCTGGTACAGAATGAATATGAACTTGTGCTGCAGTATGGGACTAGTAGGGAGCTCCTGAATGGAGCTCACAGAGTACTGGCTTTGGCTCTCAGGCAGCAGCAGCTAGCGGGTCTGCTGGGATGCCACATGGCATTACAAGTTTGTTTTGGGCCACCTCATAGCTGAAAGTTTTTGCGTATCTGTTGATAGTTCAAAGAATAGAATTTTGAAGGGAGATTAAAGAAGTTCCTCAGAGCTGGGCAGCAGCCAGCAGTAGGTGGCACGCAGCCCTCGGAGCTGTGCCCAGAGGGAGGACATGGCTGGTTATCCTAAGGATGTGCAGAGTGGATTTCCTGGGGATGTGGGTGGCTATCAGTGCCCACAGGGTCTCTTCAAGCCTGCCACAACAGCACAGAGCAATGCAGGGCAGTGCCAGGAGACTCTTTCAGCTAGCAAGTTTCAGTGACTTTTGCCCCTCAGGGAATTTCAAAGCCTCCCCATGCTGGTGGTATGTTTGAATCTGGCACCTCTCATTCCAACTTCCTCTCCCCCTTCATCCCCACCTTCCCATCCTTGCCAGCATCTCCATGGCAACCCGGTTGCTGAAGAATAGGGAAGATGTCTAAATATAGCTTCCAAATCTCCATGCCTTCATCTGAAAGACTAAAACCAGGGGGGCTGCTCAAAGCCCTGGACTGCTGATGTATCAGACAATAAAGGGCATCTTGCAGGTGGGAAAGCACTTTGGTGGGACAGGGTCCTTCCAGCTGAATTGTTTGTGACAAACTTGAGGCACTTCGAGGTGACCAGCCTGCCTTCTGCTGCCTGATGTGCCTCTGTTCCTGCACAGCGTCAGGTTTTGGAGCTGTTCTTAAAAGCAGACAGCAGCATCATTTGGCCATCTGCATCCATGAGGGGTTTGACATCACAGTCTTTTGTTGCAATGCATCAGATAAGCTGGAAGCGGAGAAATTCAAAATCCTCTGATAAGGAGTGAATTGTCTCCCTTTCTTCTTTCTCCACCCTCTAATTTTTCTAAAATTCTGCACAGGGTTGTGGCTAAGGTTCTGCTCTTTGTAAAATTCCTTTCTAAGAGAAAAAGGGCACAGCATCATCTCAGAAAAGCTGCTCAAGCAGCCCAAGTTAATGGGGGAAGAGACATTCATGCCCAGGGCCCTGGCACTGCTCTGCAGCCACACCAGGCTCATGCCCACCAGAACAGGCTGATTCCGTGGACTGCCGAACTGCATTACTGCTTGTGTAAGACAAGTGCTTATTGTACAGACCTCAGCAAGTACCTCCATAGGCTGCTGAGGCTGTCTGCTCTCTGCTGCCCTGAAGCACCAAGTCTCATAGGGTCAGCAGGAAGAAGCTGTCCTGTGGCCGGCCAGGCAAGGTCTATGCGTGTGCACAGCACTTCAGTAGGCAGTGCCAGTAGCCCGGAAGGGGATGCACGAAGCAGCCCGGAGTGTGTTTGGCTTCGTGTGTGTGCTTTGTTGGGTGTTTGTTTTTTTTTTAAGGGAATTTAAAAGCTATATAGCTGAGCCTTCAAAATGCTAAATATAAAAATAGCTTTATTAAACCAGATAAAGAGAGAAAAATCTGTGGAGTTGGGCTATTATGTTTGTATAACCAAATTTAACGCAGCTGATCAGCAGTGTGGATCAGCTGTGAGTAGGGGAGTTTAACAAACCATGCTACCATGTTCTTCCCATTTTTGCAGTAATTCTTAAAAACAAATTGTGGCATGCTTCCTTGAGGATCCCCTCTGTACTGGAGAATTTTATCATGCTTGTACAAAGTGAAATGTAGAACGCTTTGGAAATCTGCTTATCTGGCAGAGCTGGCTGAGCTAAGAAGGTTCCCAGGGTGTTTTGCTGTGCCGGCCCAGCATGCCTTCTCCTGCTCTTCCAGTGCTTCAGAGCTGAGCTTGCGATGTTTGCTATTTAATAGCTCCAACGCTGATCCCTGTGGCTGACATGTGTAGATGTACTGCATCTCTTGAGTTGTCCTAAATACCATACCAGGTACTTAAGGATTTGTTTGCAAGGAATGGCTGTGCTTAATGGGCTCACCTGCCTGTGACTTAGCGGCTCTGATTTCTTATTGCTTGCACAGTTGTTTGCTCCCATGCAAAGTAGCTGTGAAACAGTCACGTGGATTTGACTGCACTTTATATCTCTTTGCATGGAGCAGGTCCAGAGGAGGGCCATGAAGATGATCAGAGGGCTGGAGCTCCTCTCCTATGAAGAAAGGTTGAGGGAACAGGGCTTGTTTAGCTTGGAGAAGGCTCTGATGAGATATCATCATGGCCTTCCAGTATTTGAAGGGAGCTTACAAGCAGGAAGGGAGCTGACTTCATGCAGTCTGATAGTGATAGAACAAGGGGGAATGGCTTTAAACTGACAGAGGGGAGAGTTTTTAGGTTAGACATTAGGAAGAAATTCTTTACTCAGAGTGTGGTATGGTGCTGGCATAGCTGCTCAGAGAAGCTGTGGATGCCCCCTTCCTGGTGGCACTCAAGGGCAGGTTAGATGGGACCCTTGGCAGCCTGAGCTGGTGGGTAGTGGCCTTGCTCATGGCGGGGAGTTGGAACTGGATGATCTTTAAGGTTCTCTCCAATGTATGCCATTCAGTTGCATGGCAGTGGAAAGTGAGGGCTGTGCTGCTGTGGCGGGAAATGAATGCAGACTGAGAGGTGAAGCTGACCACAAAGTACCCACCAGCTTTTCCATTCAGGATGCAGGAAAGATAACAGATATCTTGTACTTCTTTTTGACTTTATTTTACCAGGTATTGCTATACATCTTTCACTGGTAGCACTTTGGACTTTTCTAGTACAAGTAAAGATTTTTAAAAAAGAGGCTTTAGTCTTGGCTATGTCCCTTTAATTACCATGTGTCAGCTACTAAAGCATTTTCAATAGTCCAAATTGAAACATGAGCCAATTTACTAATTAGCCAAGACTACATGGGGAATACACAAAGGGAAATCACTTTTTTTTGGTGTCAATATTTCCTCTTTTATCCCCTCTCCAAGACATGGTACAATGTGAATAAACTCTACACCACAGCAGCCAGACAGATGGGGCTCCTGGACAGTGCCCAGCACAGTCCCACTGGGACAGACAAGGAAAGGCACACACAGTTTGGGCTGAGCAGCCTGATCTCCATCTCAGGCTATGGCCGCTTCTTGCATAGCATCTTCCTCACTGGAAGTTTCCTCCTCCCTATGATCTGCCTTGGTGTGAGATGGTATTCCTGGCCTTGGTCCTTGCAGAAGCAGCTATGTGCTGCTCATGTGGTGGGGCCCTGCCTGGGGCAGGGGAGCAGCAAGCTGTAGGTTGCCTGCACGGGTCCCAGTGCTGAGCTGTGGGAAAGCTTCTCAGCAGCTTCTATACTGCCTTCTGTCTCTGTCCCCATGAAGGGAAGGACAGCCAAGACATCGGTGCTATAGCAAGGAGCAGTCCCTGAAGTCTCTTCCTTCCTCTCTCAAGGAAGTTTGCACCTTGTGTGTCAGGGTAGACATTAGGAGGGACTTCCTCAGGCCAAAGAGATGAAATATGGTGAAAGAATGTACAGAATATTGCCTGTATCATGAAGCTTTCAGAAACCAGCTGGGCTGCCACTAACCTGTCAGGAATTACTTGGTGAGACCGGCTCTACCTGGAGGCAGTGATGATGGCAGTTGCATCCAGTTCTATTTTCTGGGACTTTTTTCTCTAATGGCACAGAGGGACTCATGTGAGGGAGTGCCCTAGGGAAAGGCACGCCTCCTCTCAAGTGAGAACCAAGGCAGAATATGTTCATACTGACACATACCACTCCTACCACTGCTCAGAGCTCTCTTGCTTCCTTCCTTCACCCTCCCTTAGCTTGCATCGCTGTAATGTCTTCCAAGTGAGGAGCTCAAATGTTCTGCAAATTGCGACTGTCCCCTATCAAATCTCTGTGAGAAATAAGGATCACAGCCACTGCATGGATATGGAAACTGAAGCACAGACATATCAAGTGACTTGGATAGCCTCAGGATTGCCTGGAGAAATAACAGGTCATATAATTAGCACTGCAGAGAACCCTGTTGTAAAGATAACTAGTTATCATCCGTTATCCCACAGGCTAACTTGAAGACAGAAGAGAAAAAAATGCCATTTTTAGAGGACTTCTGTCTATGATGCTTTACAGCAGACTGGTCTGGTAGTGAAACAGTCCGAGCAGTTCCCTGTGTGCTTGCTGCACGTGGTGGGATGGCTCCTGTACAGCTGCTTTTCCAAGGTCCTCATGAATGACACAGCCAGTTCCTGGAAATTGGCCTGCAATGGCTCATCTCCAGCTTCTGCACTAGCACCAATTCTTCTGTAACTCTTACATCAGCAACTTGTACATCAGTGATCTGCCTGAAACTCTATCCTGACAGGTCATCTATCCTGTGGACATCTGCTTAGATAATTGGTACCAAGGTCGGCTCTGACCTTAGAGGCACCTTCATTTCTGACCTGGCTGCTAGAGGAATCTGGGGCCACCCTTAGTGGCTGCAGCTGTGTGCTTCTAAAGCTGTTCCCCCCTCCATAATCATCCTGGGAGCCAAAACATCTCCTTTCTTGGGCATAGGCTGAAGACCAAAGTGCATCCTGACTGTCTTGGTCTTAACACTGAGTAGTTGCCTAAATTACCATGATTTCCAATTGACAGATCACTTGTTTCCTTTGTGACATTGAATTGAACCTGCTTTGGGACTGAACACTATTCCCTCTCAAAAACCTCCTGTCTTATGTATGTGACAGTGTAATTCTTTGCTTCAAAATGGTTCAGCTTGTCCCAGCTGGATTACTCAATGTGCAGCTCTGTGACCATGTGCATCATGTCACGGTTTCTCTTGCTGTCTTCTTCACCTTGCCTGTCAGCACTGTGTCACGTTGCTCTGTTAAATATATGCTTCCCAATGAGCTGGGCAAAGACAGCTCCCCACTGTACCTAGCCTTATTTAATCCTCTCTCGTTTGCCTCACATTCTGACATCTTACCCAGTCAGCATTTCTGCCACAAAACTTCTTGATGAGATCTTCTGGTAGAGAAAATAGGTCCTACCCATAGTTTTGGGTTGAAAACCACCATCCTGGTGCCAGCAGGTGCTGAGCTCTGGGAAAGTCAGACAGTAGTGCTGAAACTTTGAAACTCATGCTGCAGGTACCTGCACCCACAGCAAATCGGGTGAGAGTCTGGGTATATTGTGGTGCATCCAAGATGTCATGGCTTGACCCAAGGTGTGTGCTCCAGTGATTCACGTTAATGAGTTACTACAGATCTCCTGGTTACTTCTCAGTGTCCTAGGGACGTTTACCTTGCTGTCCTGGCTGCTTTCCATCCTGGCTAACAGCATCCCACGGGGGACTGTAAATTCTGCCCTTGCACAACCCTGCCTGTTTCAATGGCATACTCTATGTGACATTTCCTGACTTACGCTGTTTTTAGAGCTGAGCCTTATTTCACATTCCAAAGTCATGCAGACACATCCTCTTAACCTCCTCTGCAATAATTCCTGCAAATGAGAGTCTCCACACAGAGAGATACTCAATATTTTCTAGCACATTAATCAAATAACCATCCAGTTGTTGCCTTATGTGTTAGAAGTGGACGTGTTGTCAAATAAAATGATTTTATAGATTATCCTCTGTACTTCCCAGATGGGGAATTTAGCAACATCATGCGCGCAAAGTCCTTTAGGAGAAGATCAATGTCTATTCATTTCATCTTCTGTTGCTTACTCAGGGAAATCTTGTTCTTAATGTTGCTCCCCAGAAGGGGAGCTTTCCCATCTCTAACTTTTGAAAACGGTGATTATTTTTAAGTGCATGTTTAAAGGAGAGCCTGGACTGGCACCATGGGGGCTTTTGGTGGCCACAGAGCACGGTTCAGTGCTCTTGGAGATGGTCCCTGCCAGGCCCTGTCTGACCCATAGGCACACATGCAGAAGGATGCTAGCTATGCTTTTCTAAACTAAAAGAATTGCTCAGTCTGCTGAAAGCACCACTGGGGACTGAGTTAGAGTGCTTTCACAAGTTTAGCCATCTGGGGGCTGGGATTGAGCTACGCTGTGGCTTGGTGCTGGTACTGGAGCTTTGGGGTTTGCAGAATGCTTTCTTGCTGCTAGTTCCAGGAGGCATTTAATGAAGGCAGTTGACTGCTAGGACAGGTTTTTGGATGTTGTTCTGTTGTTATCTGCTTTAGAACTGTCTGAGGTGTGCCTGGGCCATGATGGAGCTGTCAGAAAGGGTAAGGATGGCAAGTATCCTCCTTTTCCATTACAGAGCCATCAGAGTGCAGTGCAAAAGCTGCACAGCTGAGTGAAGTATGGTGCAGATCTCATCAGGGAGAGGAATGGAATGCTCTCAGTAGCCAGAGTTGCCGCAGAGCCTGGGACTCCATAACTGCCCTCCATCAGTGGCGACATTTCTGTGCTGACAGTCACTGGCCCGGTGATCTGCTGAGAAAAGGGCACTTCCCCACAAGGAGGCAAGCGTGGCCCAGCTCCTTGCAGGCTGCACAGGGAACAACCTGGCTCAGGTGCAGGCAGTGCCTGTACCACCCACCCACGTGTGGTATGGTTCCAAGCCACAGAAGGGTCCCTGTCACACAGCCCACACCCCTGGGCTCCTGTGCTAGGTCCTGGAGTTTTCACAGTGCCATAGTCTTGCTGTGCAGGTTGGGTGTACTGCTACCCTGGGGCCTCTTCTGCTATGGGCCTGAGGTTGGTTAAGGGCTGCAGCGTTTTCCCTGTGCTCGTGTTTGGCTCCTTCACCTTCATTTTAGGGAAATGAGTGAGTTGAAGCTGATGGAGGTAACAGTGGCCAGATGGAGCCTGTGGACAGGGAGTGTACAAGTGCTCCACCACCGAGCTTGAGCACATGGTATGTCCCCAGCTCTTGGACAGACAAGCTGATGGCCCTTGAACTGGTTGCCAAATTCGGACACCATTTTTTGAAAAGCTGTGAGTGCAGACATGATCCAGTTTGCCACTGAGCTGATGTAGGAGTTCAGAGGATTGGTGCTTATATAGAGGTCTTAATAGATATCGTGAGGAGTTTCTGCCTTTGAGTTCCACAGGGCAAAACTTGAGCATCTGTTTCTCTTCACGCAGAAGAGAAAATCTGAATATTTTTCTTGTTTCCTTTGGCCTTCCCTAGTACAGCTAAGGTATTCTAGCAAAGGTAGAGGTTGTTTGGGTGTTTTTTTTTTTCTTATTTCTTTTCCTTCCTGAACTTTCCCTTGTGACAAGCTCGCTTCCAACCAAGTCTGAGTGATGCTATCATTGTTCAAACCTCAGTCATTTCCTTGAGAACCAACCATCACCAGGCAGGGGATGCTGTTGGAAATGAGATTTTCTCTTGTACAGATTTTCTCTTCTGAATAGTCCTTACTTTGGATCATGGTTGAACTTCACTGCTTTGCAGATGGAAAAGGGATTGGGAGAGGACTGGGCTTTGAAAGATACAGTGCGTATGTCCTGAGTTAATTATGCCTGTGGCGTGCAAGAGAGGTAAAGCTGTTCGTGCAGTCAGACTGAACGTGAGTTAGTGTTCTTCTGCTCCTGTGGGATGGGGAGCTAGGGCAAGGCAGGCTGGGAAGAGGGCAGCAGATACTGACTGGAAATTGGCAGCAAGCAGGCATCAGTATGTATGAACCCAAAGGAATGAGGGGGAAAAAAAAAAAAAAGAAGAGGGTGAGTTTGAGGTAGTGGCCCTTTACTTGATTTTATTTTTGAGTAATTATGTGTGGCCCTACCTTTCTGTGTCCTTGCAAAGCAAGGAAGCTCAAGGAGACAGCCATATGCCAAGCAGAAGTCTTGTGGGGAGAAGTTGCCTGGCTGTCATAGGAAAGCATGCAATGTCCCTACCCCAGGAGACTTCTTTTTGCAGAGTCAGCATTTTAGCATGCATCCTTCCTATGGCCCTCACTGTGTTTTCTTTCTCATTCTTGGCTTTTAATAAAAAACAAACAAACAAAAAACATTTTAAAAGACCACTATAAGGAATTCTCATCACTGTGGGACTGCTTAGCATACAGTATAGAGCTCTGTAGATAACAAAATGGGCACACAGTGAGTCATTATTCCTTGAGTCCACAGCTTTGTGTGTGCATTGTGCAGGCAGGTGGATTGTGGGAAGTCGGGCTTTCCACACAGAGCACAACTGTAGAGTTATCTGCCATGCACACTTTCTCATTAAATGAGCATTTCTCCTCTGCTCTGCTATGTGCATGTACCGCTGATGGAAATGGGAGAGTCACCTCGTTTAAAAAAAAAAAAAAAAGAAAGGTAAAAGAAAGTTGCTGTATGAAACCAAACCCAAACTGTGTATACACTTAATAAACATTACATGAAGCTTTAGAATGACTTTGATTCTGGAGACAAGTTTTGTTGCGGTTACTGAGTAATATGGGGCTCCTGGAGTGGAAAGCACTAAGCAGTAGTAACTATGAATGGGATTTTAAGAAGCAACCCACATTCAGGAAGTGCTGGCTGCTTTTGAAAATCCCACCTTCTGTTTTGTAGCATGAGAGCAAGAAAGAGATCAGAGCTGTGAATCAGATGTACATTTAATTCAGCAAATTGAAAAAGCTTTGCAAAGTACCAGGGGCCCAGGCAACATCTGGTTCAAAAGTGATATTCCATCAACCTCTCCAAAGAAAACGCAATGAAATCATTGTGATGAAGTCTTAGCAAAGCACCAACATTTACACCAGAGACCTATCGTTTAAAATTCTACATCCTTCAGGCTGGATTAGAGGAGATTGAAAGGGTCTAGAGAAGGGAAAGGAGGCTTGCTGGCATTAGTGCAGCATATTGGTAGAGCAAGCACTGGCAAAAATAAAGCTGATTTAGCTTAGAAGAATTAGAGGTGAAATTCTTTTTTTGCATATTCATACACACAGAATCACAGAATTGTGATACACTGATGGATATAGCAGGGGTTGTTCAAGCTCTTTCCTCTATCCCATATGCCATCATCTGAAAGACATCTCAAAACAAGAGCCAAGCACAGAGAGTGAAAGTTCCCCTGTCAGAGCACAGAAGCTGTTGTGATGTAGATGAGTCAAACTGGAGAGAGACTGGATAACTTTGTGGTCGCTAGTGTTAGTGGTAGGAATGCAAGCTGCAGCAATGGAAGGCAACCAACCTGTCCATTTCTCACTGTGATATGGTGATTTTCAGGGGGATGGTGGCACAGTTGTGGGTTGCAGCATCCCCAGGATTCAGGAGTGGATTGCTTAGTCTCTGAAACACCATGGGGCCAAAGACACTACTTGTGTTTAATACCTCTGCTTAAGAGAGCAAGGCTCGTAGGGCCGCAGTCCTTTTCATAATCAGGCACAGGGAATAGTACTTTCTGTCTTGCCTGTGAGCACATGAGCAGAAGCAGCAGCTCAGCTTGGGGTAACCGAGGCATGCTGTCATTTGAAGCTTGGGGTTATTTCTCCAGGTTCTTCAGTTGCCAGTACTACTGTTCTCATCCTTGCCATCCGCAGCCAAGACCAGTTATGTGCAAAAGGCAGCAGGAGCCAAGCTAGTGGTGTGCATGTGCTTTGGTGTGTGTGTGCAGCAGCAGTGCTGTGGGTGAAGCGTGCTCCTCTCCTGCATGGTGCAGCCCAGCCCTGGCTCCCGAGTCAGAGCTGTTTGGGTCTCGTTTCATTCTGCACGGCATGCCCTGCCTTCGGGCCTGCTGCTTAAACAGAAATGGTCAGCGTTGCTGGCAGCAGCGGGATTTAGCCCTCTCCAGAGCCGCATTGAGCTCATTCAAGTGGGTGAGAAAACTTTGACTCTCTAATGTTCCTGTTCAGCTCCCAACCTTGCTCCACTTTGCTCCTCTGTTCCCTTCTTCCCTTTATGATGCTTACTATTATTTTTCCATCCACAGCAAAACAATTCACATCAAAGTAATTGATGATGAGGAGTATGAAAAAAACAAGAGTTTCTTCATTGAGCTGATGAGCCCCCGCATGGTGGATATGAGTTTACAGAAAGGTGTAGTACTGGCCCTCCAGACTAACGTTAACGTTCTTCTTTCTTCTTCTCTCTTCTCCTTCCTCCACGTTTCCTCCTCTTCCTCTGATTTCTCTTTGTTTCCAACTGCTCTGTCCTAAATACTGCTGTGCACACACTGTGTCACATGGTACCCATGGAGTGAGGGAGATGGGGACAGTAGGGAAGCCTGGGACAGACATTGAGGGAGAGAGAGAGAAAGAAGGATGGTCCTCAGTGGGAATATTTTTTCATGAATATCTCCACTGATGAGAAGGGAAAAGGCAAATTATGTAGCACTGGGGGAAGATGCTTGCTAGAAACATCAAGCATGTCTGGAGCTCATCACCCAGCCACGCTCCAAGAGCCGTGTCCCTTAGTCATGGAACAGGCTGGGGGAGGAGGCAGGCAGCATAAGGGAGGAGAAGCAATGAGATCTGGTGCTTTAAAACTGGGGATTAGAAACACCAGCCTGCTGCAGCTAGCAGTCCTATAGCCTCACTCCACAGGGGAGCATGGCTGTGAGTACGCCTCTCTCTTTTTTCTCAAGCTCTGAGCCCAGAGTCCCTTTGTTAATTGCAACAGTAGCAGAAAGAATCAATCTTCCAGCTAAAATGCAGTTGGTACCCCGGTGTGGCTCTTGTTGATTTCCAGGCAGCTGATACCCTTTCCATTACCATGTGACACCGAAAAATGTGCTGCAGAAGTTGCCTCCCACTAACCATCAGCAAGGTCCGACCCCACCTTTCCCCTCCCTCCTCACCTCCCCGCCAGCCCTGTCTCCCCCTAACACCCTCCTGCTCCCCAAGGAGCTGCAACCAATGCGCCATGTCCAAGAGGCCGGCCAAGGCGCGCTGCCCTGCGGGAAGGGGCCGCACGCCAGGAGCCTGTGCTGCTGCCGCCGCCGCGTTGCCTGCAGCCCGCCGACCCACTGTACACAGTTATCTCTCTTGTTGTCCCTACAGGAAGACCGTAAGGGTTAAGATAGTAGATGAGGAGGAATACGAAAGGCAGGAGAATTTCTTCATTGCCCTTGGTGAGCCGAAATGGATGGAACGAGGAATATCAGGTGTGAGATCCTTTATGAAAAAAACCCAAAACAAGTAGAATCAAGTCTCCAAACCCCAAATCCAGAAAATATAACCCTCCCTCTCCTCCTTCCCCTCCCTCCTTTTCTCCTCCTCATGTGGATGGATGGACTTTGACTCTCTGCCCTTCTGTATCCTCGCTCTCACCCTGTCCCGGTGTCACCTCTCCTTTTAGTGCCCAGCTTACTTTTGATCCTCCTTTTGTGCAATGCTTGAGCCTCAGAGGCTGTACTATTTTGATGGGATTTCTTTGTCTCGGTCTGTTTTTGTTCTGAGCACACCTCTGCTGTTCTCCCCTCTCCTGCTCCTTTGCCAGGACCTTGGGGAATGTGAGAGACAAGGGACGGGCATAGTGCATGGCTGCCTCTTCGGCTCGTCCCGTACACCCCTCTGTCCTTCCCTCTGTTGTTGCCTGCCAGTGGCATTGCCTTGGTGCTCTTGGGTCCCTATGAGACGTGGTGAAAAGCCCACAGAAGAGGGAAGGTATGAGGTATCCTGTTCTGTGTTTATTTTGCAAAATGGTTCTCCGTGTCTTTCATCTGAAAAGCACCTTAATGTGTCTCAGACAACCCCAGCCTGTTATGCACAGAGTGTGGAACTCTGTTAATATCCAACTTGAGCATTGGTACAGTGAGACCTGGGATCTCCTAGCAGATCAGGATTGTAGTGGGTATAAACCCAGAGTTTCCGTCATGCCTTGCCTGCATGTATCTTTGTCCTTGTATATGTGTTTGACTTCTTTCTCATTCAACAAGTCTTGCCATTGGCGTCACCAGCTTTGGGGTGGCCTGGGAGAACCAATCTTTAAACAGAGGAGCACTTTACAAAAAGGAATCCTAATTCACCTTTTGGAGTCTGGAATGAAATAAAACTAGATGTGCATGCCTATGGGCTTATTTCTGATCCCTTGTACTGCTGCTGGTGATAGAAACATCTGGCAATTTCCCATGCATCACACAGCTTTCCCTTGTCGACACATCTCCTGTTTCTTATCTCATAAATACAGGAACTATACCCTAGTCAGTCTTAAGCTCTCCTGCATGGTTCTCCAGGACATTTAGGATAGACACAGCTTGCATTAGCATGACAGTAGCATATAGCATCTGTGGATTTGTAAAATGTAAACTCCCAAACCATTAATAGTTTAGTGCCATTAGAGCATCCCATGCCTCCCCTCGGTGGCGATGGACTTGAGGTTTCTCTGCATGCTGAGCTCAGCCCCTCAGGTTTCACCGAAGTCCAGCTTTAGTGAGCGTACACTCTTAATAAGAAGCAGTGATAAGCCTGCCACGTCCCACGGGGGTATGTTCACTGCCCTCCAGCGTAAAAATGTGGGCATGGCTTCTACCTAGAAGTTGCCTGGCTTCAGCTTGTAGCCACTAGTTATTTTCCTGTTTTTCTCCATCAGATTTAAGAACTACGTAGTGTGCTGCATCTTCTGGGTAGGTGCTCACTAAATCTATATTACCCTTAAACAACTTCTTGGAAGGTTAAGGGGATTCAGTCTTTGAATCTAGGACTGCAAAATGTTTTCTTGAGCCCTAGAAGACCTCCAGGATCTTCTCTCCACACATGCCTCTTCCTGTCTGTGGGGCTCACACCTCCGTGTCACTGGGTACAGGAGGGAAATCACTGCTTCTGACTCCCTCCTGCACATACAGGAGCTTCTCAATGAAGTTCTTGCTCAGTTTGCCCTCTTTGAGCCTTGGATCCTTTTCTAAAGCAGTGAGCTATAGAATCTAAGTAGGGTAGGGCTGGCTTTTGTTAAATCCTATGTTTCTTTTTCTGCCTAGGCTACCATCCTCATGGTTAGCAGGACAGTTATGCTAGTTTGCTGTACTGTGTGTGTCTCATTTACAGTAGCATCAGTGGTAGTCAGTGGGATTGCCAGGCAGAGAGAACTGTCAGGCTACTTGTTCTTCACCACACAGCCTGCACAAGGCAGCCACTTCCACCTGGGGTGAGGGTGCAGTCTCAGCTGGATTCTGCCTACCAGAAGGAAGTGCTGGACCATGAAGAAGAGGAGACACAGAGCCCTGGTTGGCCTCACTAGAGAAAAGTCAGAGCAAGAGCTGTGTGTTTGCAAAATCTAAGAGGAGCCAGATTAAAACACATCTGTAAGTGTTCCTGGCACAAGGTGGCACAGTCGCTACACTGATTCTAGGGCACCTGGAAGGATCCTATGCTCTGCAGAGCTGCACAGCACAGCCTCTCCGGTGAGCTTACCTGGAGCCTGGGATGATGGAATGAGGATCTCAGCAGCATTTGGAGTGACAGCCAGCCACTACCATCACCAGCAGTGTCATGGATGGCTCCCAGCAGAGAAGGCAGCCCAGGGCATGGGCTCTCCGCACTCACTAAGGCATGTGCTCATATTGCTGTACTTTATCACACATGCTTCTGCCTTGAAGGATGCCCAAAGCAAGGCCACAGCAGCCACTTCTGTGCAAAGAGGCCTGTACAAAACTGAAAGGATGCAACTACAGACTTGGAAATGTCTCCACGCATTGCCATGTAGCTGGGACTTGTTTTCAATGCAGTGACAGATGGGCCCCCTGCGACTCACAAGGCAAAAGCAAACTGTGGCTCCCAGCTCTCCTGGGAGGTTCAGGCTGCATTGCTTTTGTTGAAGAGTCTCCCTGGGTTTTGGCTACTCACACTTCTTTCTAGCACTGCAAAAGATGTGGCTTTCTTGACTGCGTGGCCACGTTTTGTTATTACTCCTCACTTGGCTCTGTCACATTGTGCCTGTGCCTAGAGTGCCGTAGGAACACTTCATGTTTTCAGACTGCCCTTCATGGTGTCTTCAAAACATCTCTTCTGGCCCCCTTGGGAGCAGGATTGTGTTGCATGGCTCGGCTGGCTGCCAGCCAGCGCAGAGGCAGCTTCTCCATCCCTGTAGTGCCTGCAGTAGGGCTGTGTTGTGTGAGTACCACACCTGCTCTGAGCCTGCAGACAAACTGCTGTTAAACTGTGCCACAAGAGTAGCTGATCGCATACTCCACTCTGTGCTCTTCTTTGTATATAAATGTGCGTGCAGTACCAAATGCTGTTTGGCAGCCCATTTCTTCTTTTTCATCAGCTGCTTTCTGCAGCTACAGTTTCTCAAAGACTTTCTGGTCATCCAAACAAATTACACTGAGCAAGTTGGCATTAGTAGCTTTTTTTTGTTGATTTACTCAAATAATTCAGAGATCAGATAGATCTGCAATGGGTATTTTGCCAGCCCATTCCATGATGAAGGCTGACACCGACTCCATAGCGGCATGTCAGATGCAAGGAGGGCTAGTGAAAATGGTACATACTGCAAGCTGGTTTTATTGACGTGAATAAATACAAAGAAATTGAAGAGAGAATCCCATTCTTTGCTTGGCAAAGAGGCTAAAGCCAAAGAGCGAGTGTAGCTTTTCTCTGTCTTCCTGTCCATCTCCCACATTTCCTGATTCTTTCTTTTTTTGTCTTCCCATTTTCAAGAAGTTAATCTGTGGATCTGACTTGTTTCATCTTTCCTCTGTGTCTGCAGTCACATAAAACCAATCCCTGTGCACCAACCATAGCAGGGCTTCGAAACCTCCCTGTGCCCTCAGCCACCTTTCTGACCATCCTTTATCTCAGCACCTTTTGAAAGCGTTCCTTCTGTGAAACGAGTTCTTTGCTTTATGACAAGATGCAGTATTTTGGTTTCACTGTTACTCCCATGGCAGCTCTGGTACCGTGTCACCGCACAGCTCAAAGCCAGGTTTTTGCTACTGCCAGCCCTGCAGGATGTCAGAGAAATCCAGCCTGTTTTTACTTTCTTCGCACAGCAGCTTTCACAGTTTGTTCATAGCCCTGGATTGTGGGAGCAAAACTTGCTTTGCTTTTCCTGGAAGTAATCAGTCTTCTAAATTGTGGTTAACCTTAGGGTTGATAAAGCCCAAATGGCTACTTTGGAAGATTTCACTTGATAACAGATAATGGTGAAAATAACTTCTGGAAAATTGTTTCATGAGGGTGATTGGGAATCTGCTCATGAGAATCCAACTAGAGGCACAGTGGCAGAAGATTCAACCCCAGGGATGGAGTGCTGATTCTACAGCATTATACTCTGTAAAAGGGACCGACATCCTTCATGCAAGATCTTGCTTCAGAAACCATAATGTGACTACGAGATATGCCTTCACTGGAAGTGGGAGCACAGGTGGCTGGTGAGCACTGTTAAATAAGTAGCTGGCTAGGGAAGATTTTGTCTGAACTCCCCTTCAGCCTTTCCAGCATAGCGTGAAGTGGTGTGGATGGATGTCCTGAGACACTTCTGTCACCTTCCCGTACAGGAAAGTTTCATTGCTCAGAGGGCAGATGTGGCTGGAAGTCAGAGTGAGGATTAAACTGCAAAGAAAGATGGGTTCCTAGCTTGGATAGATCCAAACAAGTTATGTGTTTCAAAATGTTGATGCCGGCACAGCTGGGTATAAAGGTCTGTGCCTGGACAGATAAGCCTCATCGATATGGGAGGATTTGTGTGGCAGCTTTCTGTGGTGTGGGCAGGTTTTGAAAAACTCCTTCTTCCATTAGCTGCTAATGGTAATATCAAATAAATGTTAGATTGCTGCTGCCTTTTTCCCCAAAGGTTTAATAATTTGTTGCAGCTCTGTGATTAAGCTGAATGCTGCTGATTCTCTCGATGGACAGAATGGATCAGGGTCTGTTTCTTGGAGTCTTTGCCATTAACTTCAATAATAACAGGATTAAGGCTAAAGCTTCAAAATCTCTGCCTTGTTTATCTAATGAAAAATACATGTTCATAGCTCTTCACAGTCCTTTAGGAAAGCAGTTCGCTCACTTCAGTGCAAGCTAGAGTCAGAGCCCATGGGCAGTGCAGTGAGCCCTGCTTTGGGCTAGCGGGCAGGTAGCTTGTGGCGTGGTGTTTCCTTTGTGTGCCCCTAGGGTCCAGACCATCTTTATCAGTGATGTCAACAGTGGAACTGAGTCTGTCCTCAGCAAGTTTGTGGAGCTGTTTGCAGTAAGGGTGGTGAGAAACAGGCACAGATTGCCCAGAGAGGTGGTGGATGCCCCATCCCTGGAGACACTCAAAGTCAGGCTGGATGGGTCTCTAAGCACTCTGACCTAGCTGTGGGTGTCCCTGTTCACTGCAGGGGAGTTGGGCTAGATGGCCTTTAAGGGTCCCTTCCAACTCAGATGATTCTATGATGGTTTGTACTCGCCTTTCCCCTTGGTGCCTGTGCTGTACATGGGGCTCCCCTCCAAATCCTCAGCCTACCTCATTTCCATTTGCTCTGTAAGCAACATGGATTTAACCACCTATGCAGATCCTTTTAGCTATATAGCAGCTTTCTGGAATCTTTATGTACATTGATTAGAAAAGATTTATGTAAATGAGCATTAAGGCCAGAATAAAGCATGCAGTATGGTGAACGCTTTCTGTGACGTAGAAAGAGCAGGAAAAGGTATTTTCTTGTTCAGAAAACATCTGAGCTTCTGTGGTTTTATCTGTGCACCACTCCCCCGTGCTTGTTCCTTTCAGTATGTGCCACTATACTCTTTCCCTATGGAAATCAAGGCTTTGAGTCTCCTGAGACTCCAGGGGAAGGCAGCGTTAGTGTCCACAGCCTTGTCTGCAGGAACAGGTATTTGTCCGCACACCTGCTGTGCAAGGTTTAGGCAAGGAATTCTCAAGACTTTGGATTTGGCTGCTGAGCTAATTTTAGCAGCTGCCTGTAAGGAGATGCTTGCCAGGCCTCTGAGGCTTCCTGACATGCCGACAGCAGTGCTGAGGTGGTCTGGCTTGGGCTTAGGGAGGAACAGAAGAGCAGGGGCGGAGGAGAAGAGGTGCGGGGAGAGGCCTGCAGGAGCAGCACAGGGGTTGCGGGAAGCTGGTATAGGTGAGGCATCCCCAGACAGACTGTCAGTAAGTTGTACAGGTCAGGACTGAGGGCACATTAGCAGATGCATGTGAGGGAAGGAACCTTTAGTCCGTGAAATCATTTTCTTGCTTGCATGCACAACATTCACTCAGAAATATACAGATAAAATAATCCCTTGGCTTTCTGCTTGCTGTATTCTTAATGTTTCATTCATAGCTTTATAGGCTTCTTCAAATATTCATGTATCATATCATAAGTGAAAGGGAGAAAAATACTTCTTTTGCAGGCTCAAAAGCAAATGGGAAAAAAATAAACTCAAATCCAAGAGCGCTAGGAGAACATTTTTAAAAAACATGAGGAACCAATGATCATTATTTTTTTTAATAAGCACGGTAGCTCAGGGGCCCAGTAATACTTCATTATATTAAATTTGAACACTGAGCCGACCCAATGTATTAATACTTGTAATTGCAAAAGGAAAATTAAATTTCCTCCCATTGTCTGGAGGACCAGTAGACCATGGAAGAGGAAGGAGGCCATAGTATGGAGCTAGGAGCTACAAGGTCTTGGAGGTGATGACCAGGGCCATTGATGGGACCGAGCAGCGGGGCTGGTCTTGTATGGTCGATGCCTCTTTACAGCCTTCAGGGCAGGGTTTCTGATGGCACCCAGGTGAGCCAGGACACAGCAACGCTCCCCTGGCTATGCAACCTTTAACAAATTGCTTAGGAAATCACTTTCAAACCAGCATAGATAAAATTAGGTACCTCTGTGCAAAGGTGCCTGCTTCTCTGAGGCCTGAGCTGGCAAGCCTGGGTAAATTAGCACTTTTGGACTCCTGCCCACTTCTGAGTTTGCAAAATGTTCCCTTTAGCCTCTCTTTGCGGGTTTCACCATCTGTCAAATGGGGATGTTAATACTGACTCAGTCTTTGTACAGAGTTTTAAGCTTCTGAAACTCAAAGTGCGTGATAATAAGTGTTAGTAATTACAGTACCGTCATAGCATGCAACCAAGTCTCTGGGGACCAGCTTGCTGCTTGAAGGACAAGCAGAAGTCACAGCTAAGGCACAGTGCTCACTTCTTTTGGAGAGGGTTTGGTATATTTTGCTGTGTGATCTCTCTTACAGGCTTCACTATGGTTACTTTGAAAGCTGGGCGTAGACTGTGGCTTTCTAGGGGGACCCCCACTGTATCCAGACCTCCCCTGGCGAAGCTCTCGCTGAGCTGCAGCTTGGGTCATGCCAGGCCCCGATGGCAAGTGTGGCTGACCCCTGCTCCTTTCCCTTCCCTTCCGCACCTGCATCCCATTCCTCTGCCTTTGCTTGGGGGGTGATTTTTGGGAGCCCTGATGCGGTGCTCGCCAGCATCACCTCCATGTTGTTGCTATGTCCCTAGCCTCTCTGCCTGGCATGTAGCCCTGAGCAGCTCACACATCGCATTGGGCCATGGCCATTGCTCACTGAATGTTGTCTTCTGCTAAACAGCTTCTCCTGCTTTTCCCAGCGCGACATTAACTTTCTCCCTGTTCTTTTTTCTCTCTGTCTGTCTCTTCTCGTTCTCTCCCCACAGCTCTGCTGCTCACCCAAGGTAAGACTGCTTTTTCTCCTTTCCTCATCCTGCTCTGCCTGTTTTTGTCCTCTATAGTCAGCCCTCTCTGTCTGCATTTGCTGCATGGGGGAGCGAGGCACCACCCCAGCTCCAGGTGCTCCCATCCAGCAGGGGCTTGGTCAGAGCTGTGCATAAAGACCATAACAGTGACTGATGCCTGAGAGCTTCCTCCCCATCCCAGAAATTTCCCTGCAGTTTCAGCAAATGGCCCAACCAGGGCCTGCAGCTTTGACTCCAACTCTGCCCCCTCTTCAGGCAGCTCTGGGGCTTTGGTCCTCCTCATGCATCCGGGTTTTCCTGCAGTCAAAGAACCCCTCGGCCAGGGCAGGCACGTGGGGTGTGCCCACTGTCGTGCTGGGGGCCACTCAGTGTCAGCAGCACTGCTGGAATGTGATGGACTGTCGCTCCTCACTTCCCCATAGCAGCATTTACCTTTATTAGCACTGAATCCAACTTCACTGCCTGAAATCCCCATTATGCTGGTCTATCTTGATCACACCACAGTGGTGATTTATGCCTCCTGTATTTTTCTCACTCCTTCAATCCCAGGTATGATTACAGTTCAATTTGCACTAAAGAAACATTTATCAAAAGCTCAAGGCCAGGTGAGCAGGGTGCAGGGAAAAGCTGGCAGGTTGGCATGCCAAGTTGAAAACCGACAGCCCCGTGTGTAGAAGCTGTGAGTCCTGCAGTGGCTGCAGTAATGGTGGGAGCTGTTTGCAGACTTCAGAACCCCCAAGAAGAGCTCTGTGCTCCTTTGGCTCACCACAGGCCATGGGTTTTTGTAGGTTTTGTTGCAGGTGAATTCAAAGCACTGACTGCATTTATTCGTAACACCCAAGCTGTGCTGCAAACTGAGAGTATCTCTGCCATGAACGTTTCTGTCTCTGCAGTTTTTAGGATGCCAAATGTGCTGTGCAGGGATGGCCTGAGCCCACAGGAGATGGGGCTAATTAGGAAATTGCTAGTGGCAGGCAGAAATCCCCAGCTCCCCGAGTATCAGCTTAGGGTGTTTATGGAAAACTCCTCTGAGTAGTTTGCATGGCTTCCTTTGTTACTTTTTCAACTCCAGGACTAGGAATAAGTTGAGCACAGCCTCCTTCCCAGTAATTTCATTGCTTTAATTCAGTAGGTGCCTAATTTGATCAGAAACTCGGGAACCAAATAATCTGTGTTAAAATAATATAACTTTCTCCCTCTGTTGCAATCCAGCTTGATTGCTTTTGGCAGCTGTTAGCGGATACTGCGGTCACCAGCTCTGAGAAGCTGTTCTCCAGCTAACAGAGATAGGGGAGGTCTGTGGGGCGCAGCCCCCTGCTGTCCCCCGTGCTGGGATGCCCCATGTCCCTGGGGCACACAGTGAGTACTTGGCCGGGTTCTGGTCTGGCAGCACACAGCCCTGCTCCTGGAGTATGTTGCTGGAATGTCACTCAGCAGCCATCATGGCTAATAAGTAGGGAGAGAAGTGATGTTCTCATTTAGTCCATGTCATGTTAGATTTAGGTTACACAGAAGTGCAGGAATCTTTGTAAAAACGGCTTTGTTGAGCATTCTGGGGGAATCTTCCAGCCCTCTTTCTCGCAGACCATCTCCCATGTTCCCCTGCCCTTTCATGGCACAGCCCCCACTTGCCATCTTTTTGCAGAAGTCCCCAGAGCCTGGATGTAACACACGTGGGGAGACGAGCCCAAGTGCAAACATGTTTTGTGGCCAAATGGCCCTTAGTTGGAGAACATTGGAGTGCCTGGGTGTACCAACCCCTGCAGACCTATCCCTAGGAAAGCAGGGCTGTGAGTTATACACGAGGCAGCACTGCTGGGCTGGGAGAGCCTTTGGCTCAGGTTCTGCTGGTGCTATTTGCATTCACCAAACTCCAAGGCAGACTTGCAAGCTTTTCTTGGGCTTAGGATGTTTGGATTCTTAAAGGTATGAGGAATTACCAAACATTAGCTGCTTATCTACCCTTGCTTCCACATATTCATCCAGATCAAAGAAATGATATTTCTAAAAATGTTTCTCTGTGCATTGAAGTTCATGGTCCTGCTTTCTGCATGTGAGCTGCATGGGTGCTGCCCGCTTTGTGGTGGGAAGGCTGGGAAGCCACCAGCAAGGGCCTGAGATCAGAGCAGCAAGGAACTCCTCATAGTATAGCCCAAGTTGGATCCTCGGGTCCCCATATGGAGTATCAAGTCCCACAATAGAATCTGCGTGTTGGCTGTGTGTTAGCCCTCCTCTCATGGATGCACAGTTTCCCACTTTGCATTAAGGACATTGGAGCATGCACGCCGGATGCATCACGCCTCAAAAATAGCTTTCAGAGCTTAAGTAAGCAGATTCTTCCCATTTTAGACAGTGGACGGGCTGTGCGTGCATGTGTCTGTGCATGTGTTTCTTTAAAGGACATATCATTATGCCAGCCTCCACTGCCAGTGCATCTCTTAGCCAGCAGCCTTCCCAAGTTGTGACTGATAGATCGACAGTCCTCTGGAGAGAGGAGCTCATTCACGCACCGTGTTTACTTTGTGTAGCTGGGATTATATTTTATTGAGCCGTAACAAAAATCCCACTTTAATTGTCGCTTTAATTTCTTCCTGGCAGCACAGTCCCCAGAAGGGGTGACCTTCATGCGGATCTGTGCCCACTCTAGAAATGGATGGATATGAGATAGCTCGAGGGGTGTGAAATGGCCTTCGTAGCAGTCTTTCATGAATGCATTGCTGGTTTTAATCCAATTTATTCAGAAAGTGACAGGGAATGGAGACTGGCCTGTGGCTGTTTGGTAGTCTTGCAGCATTTCCTAGGCGATAGGCATCTACCCGCTCCAGCAGTGTTGCTGGGCCTTGCCATTGCCTGTTTCAGCACAAAGCTGGCAGTGGACTTTATCTAACTGATTTACAGTGTACCCAGACAATGTCCAATTCCCACTTGTTCCCAGTGGTCTGAAGGGGTTTGAGCAAGCAAGCATTCAGGTGCAGTGCATGCTGTGGGAATGCTGCTTTCCCCTTTCCTAGGGGAAAAAAAAAGGAGGAGCTCCCACCTAGCCTTTGCCGTTGCAGACTGGCAGGTCTCCCTTGCCTGTAACAGCCCGTGAGCAACCTGGCATGAGGAGCTGATGCCCTCCTGCAGTACCTGGTGCATAAGTCTCAGCTTGTGTAGCCTGAGCAGTCTGCATGTCTCCTGTAGCCCAGGTGGGCTGTTATCCCTTGGTGGTCACAGACCTACATCCCAGCGCAGGCAGGGTTTCGGGGACTGCTTTGTCCCCACCTTCCTCTTCCAGGGGAGGAGGTGACAGCCATCCTGGAGGCCCCGGTGAGCTCCTGCTCTTGTCAGGCATATCCAGGCCTTATCAGGCTTAATTGGGGTTGACAGCTGGGAGTCCAGGGTGCAATCCGCATTGAAAAGTAGGTGCAGATGCTGATACAAACAGAAATCAGGCTAGTTAATAATTAAGCTGCAGTTTGGCAGTGTTCACCTTGTCAGGCTTGACCTTCCAAATTAAAAAAAGTCTGTCTCTCTCATCCAGCTCAGCTGCTGGGCCTCTACTCATGGGGCTCCACTCAGCATCCCATGGGAACAGACAGAATCAGCAAGCTCAGTTCAGGTTGTGTCTTAAGTTAGGATGAATGAAAGACTCATTCTTAACATTTTCAGATTCGCCTTTGAAGTTTGTTAGGTTTCTGTACTTTGCATAAGAGGTTCTCCTTCCTGTTGCATATTTGGAAATATTCTGGAAATATTTCTGCTATTTGCAGCCCTGGGGCATGTCCAGAGAAGGGCAACGAAGCTGGTGAGGAGTCTGGAGCACAGACCTTATGAGGAGCGGCTGAAGGAGCTGGGATTGTTCAGTCTGGAGGAGAAGAGGCTCGCGGGAGACCTTATCACTCTCTACAGTGACCTGAAGGGAGACTGTAGTGAGCTGGGGGTCAGCCTGTTCTCTCGTGTAACTTGTGACAGAGCTACAGGGAATGGCCTCAAGTAGTGCCAGGGGAGATTCAGGTTGGATGTTATGAAATATTTTTTCTCCAAAAGAGTGGTCAGGCACTGGAACGGGCTGCCCAGGGAGGTGGTGGGGTCACACACCCTGGAGGTGTTCGGGGAACATTTTGATGTGCTGAGGGATGTGGTTCAGTGGGAAATATTGGTGATAGGGGGATGGTTGGACTGGATGATCTTGAAGGTCTTTTCAACCTTGGTGACTCTATGATGCAGGAATCACCTCCTTTTTGCAGCTGAAGTAAGCTTCCTCTGTGAACGCTTCTGTGAGACACCCTATCAGACATGCTGCCTATGAGTTGACACCTACTTGCAGCTCATATCTGAGGGGTTTAGCATGGGAAAGGTATTCAACCACCTGCCCACAGTGGACACCCTTGACGTGGCTTCTTGGGTGACCTTGTTTCTTCTCAGTGCCCCAGTTTACTGTATTCACTGCAGAGGAGCTGTGTGGGGGCATCTGGACCTCCCTTACTCAGGTCTTAGGACATGCTGTCAGCAGGCTGTAACTCTCCAGCTCTGGCCATCACCTGGCAAGGCCTTGGGCGTGAAGGTGCCACTTCTGCTGACACTTGTAGGGACTGCACATCCCACAGCCACCTGCCAGCAGCCAGAGGTCCTGCCAGAGGTCCTGAGCACAGAGCTCTATGCAGCACTGGATTGGCCTGCTCCTCAGAGTGCTGCTGCAGCTCTCACTGTGCCCTGCTTGACACAGGCACATCAAACAGCATGAGCAAGGAGGCAGTGGCTGAGATAAGGATGGATGCTGTTCCTCTCAGGGAGGAGAGCATGTTCTGTGGTGCGTGCACTTAGGGACCTGTCTGAAGGTGGCTGAGATTTGCATGAGGCTCAGTTGTCTTACTGTGTCAAAAGCTTTTGTCAAGTCAGTTAAAGCAGGGACTGAGATGTTTGTGTTTGTTTTTTTTAGCACTTCTCCTGTAGTTGTTAAGCTGGGAAAACTTGGTCCAAGACTCCCAGCTGATTCCAGACGCTCGCTTTCTTTCTCTGCTGCATGACAGCAGCTGGTGGGCAAGAGCCTGGTGCTGCCAGCTGCAGCCCATGGCTGTTCTGATGGTGTTACTTGCCAGGGAAAGTCATAGTAAGCCAGATTGTCACCAAGTCTGGGCTGTGCAGCCCTGCTGGGATGGCTAGCTGTTGTGCTTCATCCTCATCTCCCTGCTGTGGGCACACACCAGCACCATCTGCCATGCTGGGCCCCCGCAGAGCTGTGGGTGCTTCCTCCCGTGAGCTTTTAATTGTGGGGGAGTGAGCCACACATGTGGAACAGTAACTGATGTGTAAGCAACTGAATCTTTGATGTTAGATACAGCTTGTCGTCCTCATATACTTCTGGGTAGAGGCAGAGACTGGATTTTCTAGGTCTCTGTCTTGGAGAAAGAGATTAAGGTTTCACAAACTCCTTGCTTGTGTGAATATAAGTAGCTTGAATCTTGCCTCCAAACGTAGCATACAACAGAAGGTTTTTCCAGGTATCCCTACTGGGGCCACTTGACCTTTGCCTGCCATCATTCTCCATCCCTCCGCCACCATGCGTTGCTCCAGCTGCTCTGCTCTTCTGTCTCTGTCAGTACGTGTAAACTTCTGGGGATTCCCAAATCCACAGGACATGTGTTGGAGCTAGGCAGTGATGGTTTTGATGTACTTCATTGATTTCAAGTGATGGATGTAGTTGTTTGTGCTTCTGTGATGTTCTGTAGGAATGCCACTTGACGTAGGAGTTCTCATACATCTTATAAACCCTGCAGTCTCCCAAGGCTTACAGTCTCTGCAGTCAGTCTAGCAGGGCTGATGAAGAGAAGGCAGAGTTTACAATTGGATTCCACTGGAAGTTTATCACTTCTGTGCAGCTTTGGTGAGGAGTAAGAGATCTGCAGGAGTCCACATGGCATTAGTCACATCTGAGGCATTACCTGGGGTGTCTGTAAACTCAACAGGAAGCCTTGGTAACACCCGACCCACTACTTGGCCAGAATGGGATGCTGTTCCTTTGTGGTACCCTCCCCAGGTTCTGCTGAGCTCCCACAACTCAGCATGTATCATCCAAGAGCACCAATGCAGGATGAAGAATTTTTTATTTTTTTTTTAAAAGGACAGGTGTGCTTTATATGCTGTCAGTGACTAACAGATGATAGGCAGAAATCTTGGTCCTTTATTCCCATGGCCCAGCACCCCAGCCCTGCCCCAGGTTTCTGTGTTATTGCAGGGAGCTGCAAGGCAGCTGCTGCCTGCAGCTCATTGTTGGTCTTGCTTTTGCAGAAGTGGCTGAGAGGAAGCTGACAGTTGAAGAAGAAGAAGCCAAGAGGATTGCAGAGATGGGCAAACCAATACTTGGCGAACACCCCAAACTAGAAGTCATCATTGAGGAGTCCTATGAGTTCAAGGTCAGTTGTTGTCCCAGGAGTCCTCCGGGAGGCGGAAGCTGTGTGGCAGTGGAGGGCTGCCATGGAAAGCAGGGCTGAGGAGGCAGGGGGTGGCTGCATGTACAGGGAGAGGGCTGCCAGAAGAGGAAAAAGAGTGTGTGATACAACAGGGGGTAGGGAAGCCTGAAGAAATGCAAAGAGATGTAGCTGCTGGTAGGCAGAGGTGAAGAGAGGAAGACAGAGGAGTCCTGTTGGAAGCAGATGCCAGCATGCAAGAAGAGGCAGGAGCAAACTGTTCCTACAAGGCAGGATTGACAGAAAGAAAGAACTGAGCTTTGTTTGGAGTAAAGAGTGGCAAACAAGCAGACTCCGGTGAAGTACAGCTCATGCTGTACTGAGCTGGTAGTTATGAGTGGGTTCAGCATGGAGCTCCTGACTGAAGCACGTTTGTGGCACCTCCACAGTTTGGAAAGGGGCAGAAGGGAAGATCAGCTTTGCCTACTAGCAAAGAGTCTAATTGCTGTGCATCTCTATTCCCACAACAGAGCACTGTGGACAAGCTCATTAAGAAGACAAACCTAGCTTTGGTTGTAGGGACACATTCCTGGAGGGACCAGTTTTTGGAGGCCATCACCGTCAGCGCAGGTGAGGGGGAGATCAGCAAACCCATAACAGCAACCCCTGGGCATGTACAGCCAGGGTTAAGATGCGTCTGGGCTTATGAGGCAGATTCTGCCTGGTCAGACCTGTTCAGCTATTGAGTATATATATGGTGGTCTCTCACCAGTGGCCAGAAAGGCTTTTTCTGAAGTGCAAAGAGAGATGCAGGATATTCACTTTTCTTCTTTCTAGCAACTAACAGAAATGACCTCACTGGAAACAGTACCTCCATCCTTGGAGCAATGCTTTCTCCCAGGCTGCCTCCTTTCTTCTTCTGTCTCTCTCCTTCCCTTGCTGTCTGCCCTGTGCTCCTGACCTACTTTCTCCAGTTTATTTTCATCATCTTATATTCACACCCAGACCAGCAGTGCCTCCAATCTCTGAGTTAACCCCCCCACTCCAAGAGGTCACACAGCTGCTGCTACTTATACCCTTACACAGGTGTGACACTTCTTGCTGGGAACATACTGTCCATCAGCCCATGATTTGGAGCAGGTGGACCAAGAGAGCCCTCTAGTTTCCCTCAGTGGCACTCATTTCTATAACTTTCTGCTGTGTGATTTCATGGTGTCTCTTAGCAGTGATTTCCACAGGCTAACTAGGTACTCCATGATGGCCTGTGGCTGGGATGAGAAGAGGACAGTCCCTGAGGGTATTGCTCACTGTCCCGCAGCCTCACAGGGTAGATGTATGGTCCTGAGGTGTCCTAGGAGTCCCTCCATCTCTCTGAGCCCCACCACTGCCACTGAGGGCTCTGGCAGCTGCTAAGTCCCACCAGCCGGTTCCCATGGTGGTGGCTGGCACCAATGCGGTACACCTCCATGCTGCTTTGTGTGGGGAGGGAGCAGCTTGGGGAGCAGGGCAGCCCCCCAGTCCTGCACCCACTGGCCAGGCTGGAGAAGTGCAGCAGAAGGTGGGTGGCCATGAGGATGCTCAATGATATGGACCTATTCTTCCACGTTGTTTGCAGCAGGTGACGAAGATGAGGATGAGTCTGGTGAAGAGCGCCTGCCATCCTGCTTTGACTACGTGATGCATTTCCTGACCGTCTTCTGGAAGGTGCTGTTTGCCTGTGTGCCCCCCACTGAGTATTGCAATGGCTGGGCCTGCTTCGTTGTCTCCATCCTCATCATTGGCATGCTCACAGCTGTCATCGGTGACCTCGCCTCCCACTTCGGCTGCACCATCGGCCTCAAGGACTCGGTGACCGCCGTTGTGTTTGTAGCCTTCGGCACTTCCGTACCAGGTGGGGAAGCTGTGGGGAGGGGATGGGGGGTCCAGAGGAGATTGGGGTCCATGTCCCAGCCTGTCTGGTAGCACAACTGAGCCTCCCTCATCCCCCAGAATGAAGGGTTGCCCATTTCTCCTGTTGGACCCTGATGATCCCTCTTCCCCCGCAGACACGTTCGCCAGCAAAGCTGCAGCCATCCAGGACGTGTATGCCGATGCTTCGATCAGCAATGTCACAGGCAGCAACGCCGTCAACGTCTTCCTGGGCATTGGGCTGGCATGGTCAGTGGCGGCAATCTACTGGGCGTCACAGGGGCAGGAGTTCCAGGTGTCAGCTGGCACCCTGGCCTTCTCTGTCACCCTCTTCACCATCTTCGCCTTCATCTGCATCAGCGTTCTCCTCTACCGCCGGCGGCCCCACCTCGGGGGAGAGCTGGGTGGTCCCCGGGGTTGCAAACTGGCCACAACGTTGCTCTTCATCAGCCTGTGGCTGCTGTACATCCTCTTTGCCACCCTGGAGGCCTATTGTTACATCAAGGGGTTTTAGGCGGTGGAGAGACGGTGCCGCCGAGGGAGGGACCCCCTCCTCCATTACCTCACCGGACACCGGCCCTGGATGCGCGGATTCAGCAGGAGGGACGGCTGTCAGCCCGCCGCCCTGACGGCTGGGTGCCGGGATGGGCAGATCCATCACGGGACAAAAAAGAAATCCACGAAAACCACCCCAAAAATGATGCAAAAGAAAAGAAAGCAACAATGGCAAGCATTTAAATGAACAAAATGAAGTGAACCCAGCCACTGACCCCAGAAGTCTCAGCCATCTCCCAAGGCCACCTCTCCCACAGGTTCGTTTCCTCTTCTCCGGAGCACCCCTCCGCTCTAAGGAGATGCTTTCTTGTTTTTACCCTTTAGGAATTGCAGAAGTCTGATAGGAAATTTATTTTTTTTTTCTTTTGCCTATTGCGTTTTAGTTGGGGGGAGGGGGGGCACACAGCTTGATTTTTTTTATTTTTTATTTTTTTTTTACTACTTAGACAGAAAAATGTAAAAAGTTTAAAATCTAAAGCTTCAAGCTGCCGTCAGTGCTGGAATTGAAGGTGTACTTTTTGAAGCCACAACAGACTCTGACACTGTCAAAGAACTTTTTCACTCTCACAAGTTTCCTCCCCCACCTCCATCCATTTCTTTCTTTTTTAAGACCATCACAGGACTGGTATATTTTTAATACAAACACACATGTACACACACACACACACACACACACACCAGTTCAGTGACGAAGGCTGAAGCATGTAGCATTTCAATCACCTGCCTGGGCTAAGAAAAAAAAAAAGAAAAAGGAGGAAAAAAAAAAAACAACCAACCCTCTAATATAATATGTATCATGTATATTTTGACTATGGTATTTCTCTTTGTATAATTAACTTTGAGCTTGTGCTACTGCAGGAAGAGAAAATGATGTTAATGGGCGAGAGGTAGCAAAATGAACAGCCAAGGGGCTGAGGGGCCGGGGAGGTGGCATGGGCTGCCCGAGATGGCGGTGGTGGCACAGCCCTGTCCTGTAGGCCTCACTGGATGTGGGAGTGAATCCTAGTGAGTAACACGCTGCTCTGGTGTACCGAAGAGAGCAGGAAGGCTCCGTGTGTCTCCCACGGCTCTCTCAGTGTTGGCCTTCCAGGTTGAGGTTAGGTTTAAACACGCAGGTTGGTGAAGAGGAGGGGGGTCCCTGTCCTGCCCGTCACCCCCCTCATGCTCCATGGAAAGGGCCGGGCTTCAAACTGCTGCCCACCTGCAGTCCTGTGCCAACCCCAGCGCATCCCAGGAGAGCAGACAGGCAGACGGGCACACCCTTTTCATCTGAAGTGCATTTCTTTTTCAGGAAAAACAAAAACAAAGCAAGAGTATGTCATGAATTACATCAACGGCTGCAAATCGAAATGTTGGGTTGGTAATAAAATTAAATAAAACTTACTTACTTATACCTATATCTATATAAACAGTTCTATCTATAAACACATTTCTTAACTGAGAGACCTGGAAGACGTTGTTAAAAACCTTGCTTTTTTAAAAGTGTTTCCAAGAGGAAGATAATTTCTTCTATCAAGAAACAGGTGCTGTACAGGGAAATCTGTGACTTCGCTAGCATCAGCCAAACCCAGGCAGTCAGCACAGCACGGACACGAGGGGCTGTCGGCATACTGGAGAGCTTCCTGCTGCCCCGGGACAGGGAGACAGTGGCTGCAGGTGAGGGCAAAGCAGCAGGAATCAGGCTGTCATGGATGGAACACACGTATCATTCTAGCAGGTAAAGAGATGAGCGTCACAATGGTCCTTAAAACACAGATGAAATATTTATTTTCTTACAAAAGGTTTATTGAATATCTCGCTGTATAAATGTGTGTAAGCATGAGGCGGAGAAGAAGGATCCATCTTGCAGGAGCTTTGCAGGTGGAGTGCCCTTCATGGAAGCCAAAATGAACACAGTCTACTGCCTCTTCTCCTCCCACTGTGGTGGCTATTGGGGGAGGGCACAAGCAAGATGGGGATCCTGCCAAGTGCGTTGGTCTCTCTGGTCTCTGGCCACGCCACCACCCACCGAGCAGCTCCTGCCTGCACTGGGCACCACCTCTGCTGCCACCCAGGCTGGGACCCCAGAGTACAGATGTGCGACGTGGAAGGAAAAATGAAAGAAGCCCCCCCCCACATGATCTCTGGATGCGTGTGTAGGGATGTTTAAGGTGCAAGGGGATTATGTTATCATTGCAGTTTTTAATTTGGACGTGTCAAGTCTGTTGAGTTCTCGTTTTAACCATATCAGTTCACCCGTTCCTGGCTAAAACCCCGGCGTGAGGAGCTGCAGTGCTGTTATTCTGTTGCTTGTGCTGTATCGGTCATGTGCTTTTCATCTGCAGCTTTCTTAGGCTCACTCTGTGGGAGGGGGTGCAGGGGGACGAGCATCTGTGACTGCCAGTTGCATGGTGACTTTGGTGCCCTCGATGCACTGCGGAGATCTGTGCCAAGCTGACAACTTCAGTGGAGTGTTTATTTTATTTTTCCTTTTTTTACTTCATTAAAAAATATGCAAGCTTAAAAAAAAAAAAAAAAAAAAAAAAGCAAACGTGGTGCCTTGGGGGTTTGTTTTTGCTGAGGCTTTTATGTTTTATTTTTGGTTTGTGTGCTTGCATCTGGGCAGGTGTCTGGACACCATCGCTCACCCTGCCTGCTTCACTCCCCACCAGCATCCGGCTTTGCTGGGAGGATCCAGCAGCAGCTCTACCTTTGATGCTTTGCAGAGGGGAACTTTTGCTGCTCCGTTTTCCTTGTTGCTGCAAAGAAAGCAAAGCCATTGCCTTTGGCTTCAGTGACTGGGTTTGGGGTGCAGGAGCTTCCTGTAAACCTGGCTCACTGCCATCACTGCACAGAGGCAGGCCAGCACCCAGAGGATTAGGTCTGAAACCTAAGGATGCTACCCCAAAGAAAACTGGGCTGAATGAGAGGAGACTGCAGGCATTGGGAATCAGCTGCTATACGCAGTTACGAACCGAGTGGCTATTAGAGCTGTTGAGCAAAGTTTTTAAACCAGGGAGGAGAGCGTTTGCAGCTCTTAGCTCGGAGTTTCTTACCTTTTTGGTAGTTACTGTTGTGTTAGTGTCGTCAGAACTTCTGGACAAGCACAAATTAAAGACAAAAATATTCTGCAATTTACGTTTTCTCTGGTCTCACAGCTGTGGCTACTGGACTCATTTATAAGCCACTTGTCCGTGGTATCAGAGGACTCCTCCACTCTCCATCTCAAAGCAGCAACAATGCCTCATCCCACAGCACCATCCACAAGGAGAAGCCACCACCAAACTGCACATGCCACCACCATGGGCTTCAGTTGCCTTGGCCCACTGCTGTGGTAGGATGATGCCAACTCACATGCCTTCCCCAGCAGAGCACTTTGCTCTGGGAAGGCATTTTGAAGGCTGCTGTAGTACCTCAACATTGGTGAGATAAAGTATTGAATAATAAAGGTTGAAAAAAACCACTAAATTCATCAAGTCCAACCATCAACCCATCCCCACCATACCCGCTAACCACGTCCCTCAGTGCCATGTGTACACATTTCCTGAACACTTCCAGGGACAGTGACTCCACCACCTCCCTGGACAGACCATCCTCAGTCACTTTTTGAATGTGTGGTGTCGCACAGCTGCAGGTAACCCTCATATTATTCACCTGGCATTGCTTTGGGGGTGGGCGTAGTGAAATTTCTGAGTTAATTCAGTTGGGGAATTGTCATGGCCATGACCTTGGTGTAAGAACAAGCCCACACAAAAGGGAGCAGCAGTTGCTCAGCCCTGGCCACAAGCTGAAAAGCACTGTCACCAAGAATAACATCTGGAGTATTGTATGGAAAAAAATGTTTTTAATGACTGTTGTCATAATGCGTGTGTGTGCCAGAGGCAGCCTGCTTGTTAATAGTGGTGTTATTTGTGACTTGCCTCCACAGGGGGGCGGGGACGAAGGTCCTCTCAGTATTTAAGTAAGTGAGCTATTTACAATATAATACCTAGATAATTAAAACCATGAGTAAATGACTCACCAATATTAATGCCCTGAGGAGTTTTACCCAAAACATACACCCCTCTGCCTTCCCTTCCTCCAAGGAGGCCGTGCTTTGCCTCAAGAGGTGGCTGGATTGTGTTAGTTTTCCTCAGGAAGACCAAGACGTGCCTCCAAGAAACCATGGCTTGAGCTTAGACATGGAGCCTGCAGGTATGACATGATGCTGATGAGCTCATCACCTATATCTGAGGATGCACCAATATGTCCCACGGTGCTATTGTAAATGCCGCTTACATGGTGAGCTGAGTGGTAGCTGTAGCTAAAGGAAAACTCATGACCTACCCAGTTCATCATTGCTGGGGGTGCACTCAGAGATTGGCCCGGTTTAAAGAATGCAGTGAAAAATAACACAGGCCTTGAAAGTTAAATTTAGTACGACATTTAGGTGAATTAAAGAACTAAACCCTTCAAGCAAGACTGTATTCTTTTAGGGTCTAAGTTGTGAAGTTATAAATAAATTCTTGGGATGATCTCTCTGCTGCCTCAGAAAATAGGCTTGCATTACAGGAACGCTGATCATGTTTTGTGAGAATGACGTGCATACAACTTGGGCGCACAGAAAAGATGTAGGAAAAAATCTCAATGTTAAAGCTGAAAAAGGGCCCTCAGGTCTCAAGGACACCTCAGTAGGGCATGCTGCAGAGACGACCCCCATGGTTGTTCAGTAAGCTTTTAAAAACGTAGCAAAAGTGGTTCTATCAATCACCTCCTTTCTTTCAGTAGCATTTTGCATAGAAAATAACAGCAAACCGAAATGGTTTTCTTTTGCCCTGATTACTTTTTTCCTTCTTGTTTTATTCACAGTGGCATGGAAAACCATTCATTACTATTGCTCATAAGAGTATGCTGTATGTTAGAAAGACCTTCAGGTTCTCCCCTTTCTCCTCTTTCAGCTTCTAAGCAGTATTTGCTACTGGATTACCTTTTGTTTGTACATTCATCCCAGCATTCCCATGGCAGGTCATTGCATACTCCTTTTGCTGAAACTGATCCTGTTGACTTGGATGGTTTCTCCGAATTATCAAGCATTCTGGTTCTACTGTTTGTAAGTAAGTGCTCACTGCCCCATGCAGTTGGATGCCATCAGGACATTGTTTAGTGAAGTAGATGATTGCTAAAGCTCCCGATGAAAATACTGAATGGACCTGGACCCTGGACAGACACTCAAAAGACTTCCCCAGGAAGCTCTGACATTGACACTGAGTTCAATGTATTGTGAGTCTACACTGCATTTCCTCAGCTCGCTTATGAGAACATCTTCTGGGACAGTGCCAGAAGCCTTACCAAAGTCAAGATATATCACGTCTAATACTGACCCCAAAGCGATGAGGACGGTTATCCTGTCAAAGAATGGAATCAAATAATTGGTTTGATACGATTTGTCCTCAGCAAAACATCAACAAACCCATTTCAGCCATTTTCCACAAACTTAGACATCTATCTAAGTGATTGGGGAATAACTGTTCAGCACCTCACTCTTAGAAGTTTTCACATAGAGACACCATTAAAATATCAGATCTATAACAACTCCCTGTTTTAATTCATCTCTACTTAGGTGACCTTGTCTTGCCATCCTTAAGTCCTCTGGGAGCTCACGTTTTCTACAATGCTCCACAACCCACCACAGTGAGCTTCACCAGGTCCCGCTGACATTCTCCTCAATGATCCAAGAACAACTTACCTTGCTCTTTCTCCTCATCACTTGGGGGCTGGTGTGGTGTTATGCTCTTTTCTCCTTAATAAAATTAATTCTGCTAAGAATAGGGTCACAATTAACCTTTTTTTTTTTTTTTCTTTTTTTTTTCTTTAAACAAAGTGAATAAAACAAGTTTTAAAGATTCTTCTTTCTTTAAGTGACTGTTTCACATCACTTTCCACGCTATAACAGAATTTACCTTCTCCCTCCACCTCTTTTATATCACATGCTAGTTAAAGGTATTTTTAGGCTTCAGCCTTTCTGATCTTATGCCTGCCTTCTCATGCCATTGCTGTATTTAGAGCCTTAGGTAAACGCTCTTGTTTCAGGTTCTGGGTTTTTTCTTTTCATGTTTCAGGATGCTAAAGCTCTTCACAGGTGAAGGCCCTTTATTGGTTTCTATGACGTTCCCTCAATTTCCTGTACAGCATGATAGTTTCTTATTAGGACTTTGACCCCAGCCCTTATATCAGTTATCAGATCTCTTTTATCCTTTTGCACAGCTATTCAGAGATCCTGCCCCCACCAGTTCCCTGAATTCATTGATATTTGCTATTCTTTCTTTTTGAAGTTGAAGTACTTTAACTCATTTTACGCAGGGCCGGTATTCAACTGCATTTCAAGCAGAAAAAGTCTGCAACAAACACCTGACCACTTGAAAAAATCATAACAGCTCAACAGGTGCAATAATTTGCGTTCACATTGGACTGCAGGTGACCAGATCCAACTTTAGCCACCTCCATGCAGCTTTATCTGTTACAACTGCCAGCTCGCAGTGAGAACATCCAAGTCACTTCAGAAATAGCTGCATTTCTTCAGCCAAATAGTGCGTCAGCTCTTTTCTGGTGTAGAGAAGTCAGAAGGGATCACTTGAGTAGTCCCAGCCAAAATCATGTGATAGCAGTGGCACTGCATGCAATGCAAAGCCAGAGTGCTACTCTGTAATGGGACACCGGACATTCAGTCACTGCAGTTTTTATTGCCTAAAGAACAACACTGAGATGCTACAGAACTCATTTCAGCAAACCAAAGATGAAGGTCACACACAGTGCCGAGTCCTTTACCCACATATCAACAATTCATGCATCCTCACAGCTAAGTATGCAGTGAGGCTGTGGTCCTTCTGCCTGGGCTGAGAGCCACAGGCCACAGACCTCCAGTCCAGACCCAGCGTGGTGAAAGAACAACACAACATGGATTAAACACTCTTGGTTTTAGGGGAGGTGGGGATGTAGGTTTGCATTGCAGCACATAGCACAGAGCTGGTGTTGTTTTCTGAACGAAAGCTAGACGCCTCCTGGTGTGCACAGGCAAGGCACTTCTAAAAAGCAAAAACAGCCATTAAAATTGCTAAGTGGGCCAGCCCACAGATAGAGAGTAGCAAAAAGCATCATTACCTGTGGCCCAGTCAGCCACAGGCTTTCTAGCAAACGCTCCTTAGAAAATGCTTGCTTGTTGTACTCCTATTTTCTGAGGTGCTGTTTTTGAAAACTCAGATGTTCTCCAAGCCAAGGAGCACCCCTTCTGCAGATACTGCTGTCCGATTTAACAGCAGATTTGGAGGGCTGCCAAGTTATTTTGCCCAAAAAGGCTTGTAAGCGCTGGCTGCTAGAAGTCAGGAGGTCGGTCTTCTGCATGGGGATTTTGTTACTTATGTCAAAGTTAGGGGGAAGGGGGCAGGGGAGGAAGAAAAGCCTTCGGCTGGAGGCAGAGGCAGAAACAATCTCTCTGTGGTTCTTCTGACTTGCTTACAGAATCACTGCAAGGCCAGGGAAGGATGAAGGCCCCTCAGAGTGGCCATGAAGAATGGCCAAGGAATTACTCTTTTAAAAAAAAAGTCCTTTCCTATTTTTAATTCTTTGAGTCTTGTAGGACTCCAGAGATGACATTTACTGCTTCTCCTTCAGCCCCCAAACTTGTCACCTTGGTAATACAATAAAATCAGCTTAGGTTACCAGTTCATTCCAAAAAATCCACATTGGCTTCACTCCTCCTCTCTTTTTCTTCTTAAAGTTTGCAATACTTTCATCATTTAACTTGCATCTAAGGACAACAGCTTTGACAGTTCCTCCTCATTCAGCGATGTACAAAGTCTCCAACACGAGAACAGATTAGGAGATGTGAGACACAATGGCTGTCTTCTGTCCCTGGTTTAGGAGAGGGTGTTTCGAGATCACAATTTGCTGTGGCTGCCACCTTCGGAGATCACCTCTGCTCTGCCACTGAGTCTTCAGGGTCTTTTGAAGCAGACTAGGCAGAGCCTGTCATTAAACCCCAGAGGACAGCACTCTGGTGCGTGTTTTAATTCATCCTGGAGGCTTACACACAAGAGACAAGCATCCTCAAATCTAATCAAAGACTGAGACCTGACTTTGGGAGAAGGAAAGTCTCCTTTCCTCTCTTTTGGCAACGTGTAAGTAAAAGAACATTCTGTGAAAGAAAGACGAGCTCCAAAAATCAATATTCAACAAGAAACAACCAAAAGACATTAGAGCAAAAGTTATCTATTTTATTACAAAACTAAAATCAAACAGATGCCTTTCAGTCTAACAAACAATGCCATAGGCAGAAATGTGCTGGGGCAGGATAAGTTCAATACAAACTTAAGCCATGGACAGCAGTGCCTTCACAGGAGTGAATCCCACCATAATGCAACTCCCTCCAAGATACCATGTCCTTGGAGAATCAGCAAAAAAGGATATAGTTTTGCTTCAGGCAGGAAGAGCAGATCATTTGCACTGTAGAGCCCTGGTTCTCCTCTGTCACAAGTGTTTTTAGCTGTCATTTAAAGTAGAGCTTGGGAGGCCCAGGAGGACTTGTAGGATGAGGAGAGATACCCAGGGTCTGCTTCCAGGCACAACTGTGACACATCCTCTGCCCCAGCTTCAGTAGGATGCTACTGATGCAAGGCAAAGCAGAACATGCTTGCCACTGCCAGATAAGGACATTTGGCCTGGCAGCCAGGTGACTGGCAAGAAAAACAACAAGGGATGAGGGGAGCCGAAGCATTGCTCTGTTCTGATGAGTACAGACCGTTTGGACAACTCAATGGATGGATTATATGAATCAGGACCAGTACAGCCTTGTGTGAGCTTCCAACACACAAATCCTGAACAAGTAATCTAACCTGTGTCCAGACTTTATGCAGTCATAGTGGTTGGGTTGTGCATGTCAACATACAAATGCTGCCATAAGCTGCTCAGAGGCCTGTGCAAATCCAAAGTTGTGATGCTGGGAGTTGGACTCCTCCCATGAAACTAAAGAGGGAAGCAATATAATGCTTGGACTCCCACCCATCCATTAAATCTGCACTAATATAGCAACACGAATATCCACCAATGCCAAAGCTAACCTTGTTTGATTTCCTTGAACAACTGACTCAGTTTTAATTACAAACTACATGTGAGCGCAGGCCTTTTAGACCGGAAGGATGCAAGGATGAGAAAAAGGTCTGCAGAAGGATATTAATGTGACAGGCAGTGGTGCTGGCTGGCTGGTTTACCCACACTTCCAGCATTTCCAGATGAAAAGATGCAATGATTTCTAGCAGCTCTGCCCACCCCTGCAATTCTGAGGGGCACAGCCTGCCCCAGTGGCTGGATGACAGAGCTCCTGTTGAGATCCAACTGTCTGGGTTTGCTGGATGTAACTATGCAATAAAAAATAAAAAATAAAAAGAAATAAAAAAAGAAACAAACAAGAAAACACCCAGCAGCCAGAGCTTTTACTTTCTAAGACTAGCATATAAAGACAAGGAAAAGTGTTTGTTTGTTTTTAATACAGTTGGGTCGGTTCTTCGCTCCTACAATAGGAATAACAAGAGATAGGAACATTTCTAACTATACACTAAGCCAAATCATTCCAACACACAAAAGATGAGTGCTGGGCATTTTAAAAAGAGAAGATGCAATTGAGAAGTTGGGAGCTTGCAGTCTAGAAAAACACATACATTGTATGTGAGGAACCATAAAGGTTCGAGCTGCAGGATCTGCTCTTGCTAAAGAGAGCACTTCTGTACGTTACGGTGGTGTAATGTACACTTCAGAGATTACCAGAGGTGTTTTTAATCATATAAAACACTTCAATCAGCTCCAATCTACTTCTCAGGGAAAAGTTGTTATTGCTATTACATGGTTATTTGAAAAACGCTTGTTATTTTTTCTAATTTTCCATTTTGGCAACAAGGCACTAACTTACTGCATCAGGACAGTGCTGCTGTGATGTGTCTATCATCAGGCGACGTGCCACAGAGCGGCCGTGTTGCAACATTTATACCAAAGCAGCAAAGCCTCGGGGAACAAGTCCACCTTCTGCAGTAACACAACACTTTTACAAGCAATTGTTGGTGTGATCTCATATCAGCACTGCACAATGTCATTTCTTACTACTGATTCTGGGTCCAGAAATGAGTGGCAAAAGGATTGCCAAGTCTGAAATGGGAAGTTGCTCAGAATTCCTCTAGGATAGGGGAAGTGCCTCTGGAGGCTGAAAATGCACAAAGCAAAGCAAAGCACAGCATGTCCCATCACACTCTGTTCAAACCCAGGATACCTGATCTGCTGACTGCTACATCTGACTGAAGTTAAGTAGGCAACAAGTTTGGAAAAACTGCAGGTGGTTGAAACAGCTCTTGTGGCCTGCAGGAGCACCAAGCTCTTCAATCCAAGCCTTTGTTGTTACTGAAATGTGCCTCTAGAGTACAAAAGCACAGGAGATACTGATAGCAGAGGATCGGGTGAAGTAGGTAATCAAAGCTAGACAGGCTGTCCCCTGTGCAGGAGAGGAGCCACCAAAGACAAGATCAGTCATTGCAGGCAATCCTTTGCTACCAAGCATGGCCCAAGCTGCAGAGTTGAAGCATAAGTAAAAGCAGACTCTTGGGAACCAGCAGCATGATCGTGTCTTTCTGCACTAACAAATTTGTTCTTTGCTCTCCAGCAAAGCAACAGGCAATCTGATGCTGCTTTTAGCTGATTCCTCAGTATTTTTATTGCTTGCATCATATAGATGAACACTGTGTCAGAAAAGAAGATGCGTGACATCACTCCGCTGATTCTACTAGGGTCTACGGTTTCCATGCCCTTCCAATAGCGGTAGATTCCCAGGACATGGCACATCTTTGCTAAGCATGTCTTCTGAGCCTGAATAGCAATGCATTTGCAATTCATTTCTAACCATTTTGCAACAGGTGCAGAAACTATTTCTAAATTTCCTTAATACAACCCTTTCCTATCCCTACTCTGAGGAGCTTTGCAGTGCACAACTCCTGAGGCGAAATCCATGCTCTCTCGGAAGTGCTGACGCCTGTGATTTGCACAGAACTGCACAGTAATCAACGAGGGGGTTCTCAAGAAGCATTTAGTATGTGGGGCACTGTGTGCACAGGTCATGCTGATAGGCTTGCTCCTTCGTGCGTGGGGACGGCAAGAGATCAGTTTGCAACTGAATGATGAATCAGATGGCAGAAATGAATGCATTACTGTAACCCATTAAAGGCAAAATGTCCCTCTAGCCCTAACAGCCTTCAAAAGCAAAGGGAGGAACAGAACAGTGACTCCAACCCCTGTACAAGACAACTGTACAATTTACATACATATTTATATACAGTATATAAAATTCTCTTTCTTCGAGTCCCAGTGAACTCAATTTTAAGTCATCAGTAGCTGTTCCGATTTTAAAAAGTCATGATCCTGTTTCCCCCCGCTCTCCAAAGTATTAGATAATGGCATTGAGAAGCAATTAAAAACAAACCCAAACCAATTATTAGAAAGTGCAAATGTTCTGGGTGCCACTTCTGCTACGTTGGATGTTGCTGATGCTGCATGCTTGCTCATAAGAAGCAAGGTGTCCATCTGTTGCTATATCTTTCCTTCCTTTGGGTTGGCTCCTGCCTCCCCTTCTGTCTTCTGCTGCTGCTACACCAAGCGGCCTACTGAAATGGGTGGGGTGGGCAAAGAAAGAGAAACAAAACAGAAGCAGGGAAGATGAGGAAAACAGGCAAATTAAAACCAAAATGGCTCCCAAATGAGGTAAGATACAGTGTACAGCTTCTGCTGCAAACATGGCCCCGTAAGGCTGAGATCTCAAGTAAGCTGTGAGGCTGAAAACAACACAGGGCTAATGAGACAGCCTTGCTGAAAAAAGCGTTGACTGAGTCACACACAGCCCTAGGGATTGATATATTTTTAAACGTAAACCACCACTTCCCTCTCCCTCCCCCCTTCTTGGAAATCGGCAGGCAGTCTGGGCAAAATGCTGGTCTCTCCCTCTGCTCCTCTGCCTGTGATGGCTGATGCAGAATCGCACTTGCTGCACGGCTGCCCTGCCACCAGTGGCCCCAGAGCCAGCTGCTTCCATCCCTCAGTAGGCAAGCAGGAGGCAAACATTCAAGATCTCTCCCAATCTCTGTGACAGCAAAACACAGCAGTTTCCCTGCTTAGCTGCTCTTCAAGACCTTGCCCGCATCACACCCTCTGAAGTCTAACAGGCTGATGAATCAGGGTGTCCCGGGGCCCTGCTGAGCTACGGCTATCCCAGGGGATGGTGCAAGTGTGCTGCTTAGCGAGTCAGGTGGACATGCACACTCCCATGCTTCTCTCTTCAGAAAGCTTTTTTCAAGTCCTTCATCAAAGGTTCTTTAAGAATCAAAGCATTTACGGGATTAGAACAAGCGCTCGCTGAGGATTAATTACAGGGAAAACATGGCAAAGAGAAGGCAGAAGTATGGGTCTGATTTTCAAAAAGGAGGAAAGTTACTAGACAGGCCTCACTGGAACCAGAGTGAATCAACATGCCCTACCAAGTGGGGGCAAATACTGTTCAATGCAAAATTACTCTGGGCAATCATAACTGAATCTCATTACACAGCTCTGCAAAAGGCTCTCACAGTGCTCAGTGAATAACAACAGCAGACTGACCTCAGTGTCTAGATGACCTGTCCTACACTAAAGACTACGAGTGACTAGGAAAGAGCTTGAAGCCACAGCACATGATTTTTGAAACACCTCAGCTTTTAGTGGCAAACAAAACTCAATTACACGCTCAGAACTGAGGACACACCAGGAAATATCACTGTTTCTCACAAGACAAACTGAGACACACCCAGTGAAGCCATGAGGCAGCAGGTCTGAAAGGAAAGCAAACAAAAGTTGTTCTTCACACATGATGAAAGGGTGCCACAAGGTACAGAGGGGAGCGGGCATTAACTGAGACACAGAATATTCATGGCAACATGTCCATGAAGTAATAAAACATAAATGCAACTAATCACCTAAATTGTTACTTGCCAGAAAGAGGAAGAGTAAAGCAAGACGAGTATTCTTGCTGTATCCTATTCTGATTCCTTAGCTACATGCTGTCTGCCACAGCTGAAGACATGGTACTGGACTTTGAGCTGATGCTGTAGACCTGTATGTTATAATGTTCGCACCTCTTAGGAACAACCCTGGCTTCTAGTTATTTATGTATTGCTATTTGTGAACATAGGAGAGCGGGGAGCACGAATTTTGGAACACATGGGTATCACAGACAAAAGAAAAAGTAACAAATACTTTGACAAGATACTCACTGAAAGGGTTAAGGCCTTGTCTTTTTCCACTGGGGAAACTGCTCAGGCTACCTGTAAAATCCAAGAACCACGTTAAACGCAGTAAATGTCATGGCATGACCAAGACGCATCCCCATCATCTGCTGCCAGCAGGCAGGCTCCAAGGAGCTCCTCCTTTCTGGATGCGCACACAGCAAGTCCTGCCTCTGGAAGACTCACATGCAAGAGTCAGACCTACAGGCTTGATAGCGGACGCTAACGTGGTGTTCTAGTACTTGAACATCACAAGATCCAGAGGTTTGGTATGGGCAAAAAGCAACTATTACAAAGTTAAAATCAAGTCTGGAAGGAAGAAAAGGAAAGATGCAAGTAGTGACATGAACTTTCCCAAAACAGTCTTTGCTGTGAAGTAAAAGATCTGAACTTGTATCTGGCAGAAGGGCAGGAACAGACTGCACAGCAATGACTGTCACAAGATAAAGGCACATGCACCCCACACCAGATGGAGCTAACAGCAAGCACTTTTGCCTCTACAACAAACCAGTTCCCACCACCTGCTGGGTACTGACAACATAGGGACTACAGGAGCTGAGCACTCCCAAGAGGATGTTTCAGTTCCCACTGGCTGCTGAGCAGGGATTTCAGGCAAGGGCCTCGGTAGAAGGGGGACCTCCTGCTCACAGCCAGAAGAATGTTGCCACCCCCGGTTCCGGCCAGGCTGAAATCTTTGATGTGTGTCTGCAACTGACTTAAGGTGCAAAGTAAGGCATGACTTAACTTGCACCAGTAATTCAGGCACTCACACCTAAAGAACATTTTGCTGTGTGGAAAGAAGATGAGCAGAACTGTAGCAACAAAGTGGGAGAGCAAGGAAACTGCAGGAAGACAGATGCTGCACCCTGACAAGAAAAAGAGGGAGAGAAAGGTGGCAGCTGTATTTGAAATGGATCACAAAGCAAAATATTTTAGCTTTAAAAACTGTTAATAAGAGGAACTGTATAAACACAGTGAGTGAGTGATTTCAAGGTCCCCGAATGCCAGCCTCGTCTCAGCCATCTGCCCTGGCGAGATCAGAGAGACCGCTGTTAGCTGATTCCTGTGCCTGCACATAAAAAGCAGGGCTCCATCGCCAAGAGGCAGATTCTTCCAGAGCTAATTGGGACTCACTGAGGGGCCTGGCAATAAAAACACAGTCTACTTATGAACGGCTGCATCCTTGGGTGGCTCTTCCCCTAGAGGGTGCTGCTTGGCCACACACAGCCCTACTCTGTCATCGCCCTTTGCCCTCAGCCCACCTGCAGCTAAGGGCCTCGCTGCCTAAGGTCTGCACTCACCCCCTCGACTACTAAAGCTAAGACTAGTGTGCGCTGCTGTGACTGAGACTGCTTGGCATCAGAAAGATTTGGGAAACAACAGGTAAGTGGATCCAAAAGACCTGCAATGGCAGGGGGTCGCAAGGTTGGACATGACAGACCTTTCCAGCATGATGGTAGGGCTCTGTGCTTTCTGTGGGTTTATTCCTAGATGCATTAGTGCAGGGAAGCTAACAATTGCCATAAAACTGACCATCTTTCACTCCAAAGGCAGAGAACACCATCTTCAGTCAGTTACTTTCAATATAAAAACAGGCCAGCACACATAGCTATAGAGATAGCAAAACCCCATCAGAGTAACACTGTAAAAAGCATAAAGTTGAAATGAAAGAGAGGAAGAGGTATAGCGGATGGGGACAGTGGGTAAATAGAGTATACCTGTGAAGCATTTGGGTATTGCAGGGTGACATCCTATCACTAACTAAGTTTCATAACACAAAGTATTTGCTCAGCCTCACAGGTACACTATTTTGGGTAATAATTCTTAGCTACAGTATATTTGGCCATATTTGGTCTTCCAAAAGAAAAAGCTCAAGGAAACCCCAGCAGTTTTCTATAGGTAGAAGTAATTCCTCTGACTCACTGAGCAAATTTATCAGTTTTGAATGGGAAGAAACGCACTCTCAGGAATCCTATCTCATGTCAAGACAATACCAATGTTCCAATTGGTACTTATCCTCAGGATTAAAGGAGACAAACTATAGCATCCCTACTGAACCCCAAAGGGGAATATCTGAGCAAGGCGAACAGAACCAAGCACTGAACCAGCAGAGCTTGTTTACATCTCAATCTACATCTAATTTCAATTAAATATACTCTGAATTTCAGTTCTGTTAACTCAGTCACTACCTAAATGTGTTCAGCAAATAGTATCTTACGGTTTCCTCATAGCCTCCTCAGATTGTCATCAGCTTCCTACTGTCATCAGTTCAGAGGCCTTTCCAAGATGACCACTCCCTGCTACCCATTCCCACACAACTGCTTGCCTAAATAACGGAGTATCTTAACTCCCAGAAGTCTCCCAAGCACAAAGAAAATCAGTCACTTCTGCAGGTACTGATTAGAAAGGTCTCAAACACCACTGAATTAATGCAGCCATTTAGATTGTCCATTATTTTTTCCTTCTTTCTTTAGTAACAGCACCCACAAATTGGGCGACCAAGATTAAGAATCTGCTGAGGAGGGGAGGACAGATATAACTCTGCATCTCAGACAGATTTGATCCTAACCTGGAAAGAGCTCAAATTCATGCTTGTCATTATGAACACTGCAGATGAATCCTCCCACATAAACCTTCCTTTTACCCACGAGACATTAACATTACTGATTTGTCTATGCTCTGTCCTCCCACCAAGCAACACTATTCCATGTTTGGATGGAACTGATTACCAAAAACAAACAAACAAAAAAAAAAAAAAAACCAAAAAAAAAACAAAAAAAAAAACCACTAACAAAAATGCAGAAGCCTTAACTTCTGTTTTTCTGATCACATCAGACTCCACAAAATTTGTATTTAAGCTTTATTTTCAAAATCAGTACAGGTGTTCAATTTGCTTAGCAGGAGGCACGCTCACCTGGAACGATGACCCACCTCATTCTAGTCCTTATGCTGGATTCCAACCACAACTTGGAATATTTGAGGCAAGTTTACTAGTAATGAAGTATATCAAGGGGAAAGGATGACTTTCCTTGCTGACCTCGAGCCCTTCCTCATCCAAATCCAGATTAGAAAAACCTTTCTAACAAAGATTTTGTTGAAACAAGCATTTCCATGAAAAGTTTTGGATTTATTTGACTGGCAGCTTACAACAGAAACTTCCCAACCAGAGTTTGGCTTGGACCCACAGTGACCTCAGCCCAAGCAAGTGTGCAGACACCACGGTATAGAGTAAGAAAAACATAGAAGAAATGCGTGGACTAGCTGGCTGATTGCATGAACCCACGTTTTGAGATAAGAGGATGTTTAAAAAAGGGCATTACTGGCTGTTTCTTAATTTAGAGGTTCTTGTAAATAGAAGGCAGAGCAAATGTTATCTACTGCCTTGCAAATTCATTACTCCTTCAAGAAGGTCTACCACAAACTTGCATACTGTGTACTCCACAGTATTTTCACTTGTTTTTTCCTATATGCTCCCTGCACTGGCTCCCTCTACTGCTTGTTAGCACTCATCATTCTTGAGCCATCCCCAGGTCCTTTCTTAATAGTTCTCCTTCTACATAACTTACCCATTTTACTTTGATCCTCAAGACCTATGGAGCCTCTAGTAGGCATGTGGAGCTGTGTGACAAAACAAGGTTGGAGCCCTTTTGCACACAATCTTGTCCTCATATAATGGGATAATCAGGAAAGATCAGGCTATGTTCTCAGCAGTCTGGGAATCAGGGACTCAACATCTCCCTTGCTGCTTGCTTTCCTCTTCGCTTGAGCTCAAAGATTCTCACTTTCTTCTTTACCTCCTTTTTTCTCCCCCTTCCATAAAAATTCTGAACAGTCAGTGGGCCAAGGCAGCAGATTCCAGAGAGTCTTATTCCAGGCCAAATAGCAATAAAACTCATTTGGCATATTCTTCTAGTGGGAAGGTAATAAAATTAAGGAACAGGGCTGCTATTTTGGTATGTAATTTCTCGGTAAAGTACCAATGACTAAGAAAAAAACTTCCACTGAAGTAGGAAAGCTTAAAACTTCTCACAGTTGACAAGTAATGCAATGGCATTATGACGATAATCAAGATATTTGCAAAGCAACCAGAGAAAGAAACTTCTCAACACTCAACGGTACTCATTCCCTTCTCATGCATGCTAAACCTGAGGAAAGCATTAAGGAAAAGCTAGGACTGGAAAAAGAAAGCTAGCCATCCTTCCCAACCAGCATGACGGTTATAACAAGAGCTGTCCACACAACCAAAACATCTGCACAGGAAATTAGTCCCTTGGAATCTCCTTGCTTACCTTCTCCTGCCAAGCAAATCTGCCCATAGTCAAGAATGACTGATAATTATTGAATATGGATTGAAAAGTTTCAATTCATAGAATTTCCAAAAATATCAATTTGGTTTAGATTTCAATAGAACATAAGGTGAAAATGGAAGAGGAAGAAAAGGAAGGAGGGTGGGCCAATTGTTCAGTTACTAAACAGGAAGAAGAGCTATTCCTATGCCCTAATTCTTCCCCAATCTTAATATGTAATTTAACTCTGAAGAAGTCCAACAGTACAATCCTGCACTTTCCTTCTGAGTTGTTCTCTCTGCGTCATCCCCCCTCCTGCATGCCGGATTTAGCAATGAAAATAAATATTATTTCTGTTAGTCAACAGGGCCTCTGGAGAAGGACTGGGTCTGTGCTGCCTCATACATCATCCAACCTACATGGTTGAGGCAACAGAATATTGTTAGCAGTGTATTACTCAGAGAGGTCCTGAACTGCACTGCAGTTTCTAAGGACTTTTACAGTACAAGCAGGCTTCTGGGTAAGGCTCATCTTTTTGCCCTGTATTCATATAGTTCTTAGCACAAAGGTCTGTGATAAGGACTTTAAGACAGAGCCATAAAAATAATGAACTGCAGTTGCATGGCAGGATATTAATCACTCATTTTCTCATGCAAACTGTGGCATTTTTGAATCATCTCGGATAAAACTGATTCCTGACTTTAATGTAACTCTACATCAGACATTTATTCTCACCGAATGGGGAAGGAAAGTCACTTACCTCCTTCCTTGCTGACTCCCAAGCACCCCTTCAGCTCCTGGAGTGAGATAGACTTGTCCTTGTTGAGGTCACAGTAGTCAGTGAAACGTCGAGCACATTTCTTGGGCTTGGCTTTCTTCTTCACATAACGCTTGAAAGGCTTCAGCTCTCGCTTATTGATGTCATTGCTGCTGTTGTTGTCCAACTGGCTGAAGTACCAATGTACCACTCGCTCCTCCAGCGTGTGGCTGGGGTCTGGCTCAGAGAACCTGCAGGGGGGAAAGCAGAAGCCCCCAACAAGTGGGTGCTCTTACCAATGTTGTCATGAGCATGGAAGAGCCACATACTATGACATATGCAAAACAGGATAAATACACAAATCTTGCAATCTTCTCCTTTTAGCTGAGATCTTTAGAGAGAGAGAGGAACTTTATCTAAAGATGTCCTTTAGCATTAACAAGTGGTGGCAAGGGATTCCAGAAGACTCATGTACTCAGTAGCTCTGCCTCTCTTCACACCGGTTGCTGAAACTCTGCCTAATCCCAGAGGATTCCCCTTCGGAGGGCAAAAAGCAGCCTCCATGGTCCTTTTGACCCTTGATCTACCAACGTGAGAGCCACGAATGCCAGCTGCCATGGTAGTTTTTGTGATAGCAACATCCAGGCTTCAGAAAGGGAACAAATTTATTTAATGCAAGACACATTCATTATTTGAAAATGTCCTTGGCAAGATGAAACATTCTTGCTGTATCTATTTATATGATCTGAACTCCTGTGCTGTATTTGCAGCATATTTAATGCTTTTCACATGGTTGATTTATACACATGAATTCCACAGCAGACAAGCACCACAAATCCATTAAAAACAATACTATGGAACTGGCTACTTCAGTGTGCTCCATTTCCTACTCATTCTGATATTACAACTTTGACGTTATTTGGCTCACATTTTCTTTCTGTGGACAACAACAAAAAATATCAGAGAAGAGGACAAGAGGAGGAACAGCCTCAGCTGAAGACGTATGAGTAGAGAACGCTGTCTTTCAATCACAGGCCATTACTGAAGAGGCAGTAGGTCATACTGTTTACGTGGTATGAGGTGCTCTCCAGCAGTAGGAAAGGGGTTATTCCTCAGTGATACAGAGAATCAAGGAAGAAATCCTTTCTAAAGACTTTTTTTTTTCTTTTCTTTTTTTTTTTTTTTAAAGTTCACTAAGGTAGCCTGCTTTTTCTCCAAATGACGAATGTATCATTAAAAAAAAGTTAAAATGATGCTGAGACTTGAGCCTTTTTCCTCCCAAGCATAAAGCATTTCAGGGCATGGAAATTAGTGGACAGGCAGTCAGACATGCTACACTGGCACTGATTGCTCTGACTTATTCCAGGAGACACGTCCAGCTGCTGCCTAATTCCTTCCCCAGCGATGAGAGAGGAACAGTTGTGTGCTGCAGACAGCCAGGTTCTGGTGTGAGTCCTGGGCATTCAAGCTAAGGAAATATGAACCCAGGTTCAGTTTCACTAAGGGGTACCTTATAAAATGCATTTTAAGACTATCATCAACCTTGATTAAGAAACTGGTAGGTTATATATTTAAATGGCCACTGAAAAATTCTTTTTTGCGAACTAAAGGGTAAAAATCCTTTCAACCTTCTCATATGACCCCTTCTGCCTCTAAAATGCAGCTACAAAGCCTGAAAAAGAAAATCACAACCTACAGTGATGGCACATCACTAATGTGAAAGGTAGTTGCTATCTGGGAACATCTGGATCCCCCTAAAAGTAAATTCACACACTGGGAAGAGGTAAATAACCTACACAACATATTTCACAAGGTTTCACTTGAGCATGTCTCCATCATTTAACTCTTAGCTGAGAAGCAGCCTGGCATTCAGTCACGGCATCTGGTCAATGTACAGTGGGATAAACACTGTGTGGGAGGAAGAAGAGGTTAGGAATAAGTTTGTCTTAGTTTTGGGAGCCAAAACACAAGGCAAGCCCCTGGAGCTACCTATGGACAAGTAGAAATTGCAAAAATCTCCCCAGGAAGCTAAGGGAGTGCCTGGATTTTTTAGAGCCTTGAAACACAACATGAAGAACAGGATGACAGGAGAGAATAAAAACACATCCTGTGGCTTGTTTTTATGACATTTATAAACACAGTCGTTGGCCTCTCTCCCTTATGGAAGTGAGCTGGCTATCATTTGAAGACATGCATGTTTCCAACAGCCACAGGGAAGAGCCAGAAGTTCTGTATTTCAAGAGAGGAGCTTCTGCTTTTGCTGAGATAGAGGAACCCCAGTTGTTGCATGTGAGATTCCCTTGGTCCACACTTTGGCCTGCCCTTGGCTCTGACCTTTGTTTTCCAAAGACGCAGATCTCAAGACACAGAAACGGAGAAAAGGGAAAGAGCACCTCTAGCACCAACAGCAGAAAGACAGGAGCACTCACTTCTCTCTACTGGCTGAAGAGACACTCCAAAGTAGGACTTCAAAGGGCCTTTTTTTTTTTTTTTTTTTCTGTTTTTTTTCAGAAACACATCAAGGAGAAGCTCTCCTAGTTACTAGAAGAGGCAACATGGTTTTCTCCGGTGCTTCCAAAAAGAAAACCAAGGCAATCCACAGGCTAATACAAATATGTTAACTCATGAGGTGATGATGTATCAGCCTTAGCCACTACAAACAAGCTGAGCGTTTATACTGAAAACAGCAGCATGCTAATGGAACTGAAGGGAATTAGTTTAACTTCTGTGACTCTGGGAGGAAGGAAGATAGAGCTATTACTAAGTTTTTACCACTTCCTGCTGGCTGGCCTAAAAGCACTGCAGTTCCTGAGCTGGTTGCCTGCCCTTTCTGATGATAATCCAGAATCCCAGAACAGGGAGGACTTTGAATATCCACATCATCTCAGTGCCGCCATACCTTCCCTGTGCATTGTGCAATTACATGATAGACTGAGAATGCTGAGGTTATAACATCCATCTGACTATCTTGACTTTCAAGACTGTCCATGCAAGACACTTACTTTCCATCCATGAAACACGAGTTGAAGCATCTTCATAGCATTGCTAAGCCACTTAGTTTTGATGATGTGCCATGACAACAACCATAAATGCTGGGTCAGCTGAAATATATCTGAGGGCTCTAAACTGTTCTGCCAGTGCAGAGTTTGAAGGAGTGTTCTTGGGGAATTTTATTCTATTGCCTCTCCATTGTTGTTGTAAGAGAAATGCATCAGCCCTCAGATGCAAAGTTAATTTGCTGGACTGCTTTTCCACTGCACGTTTTCAGCTTACAATAAAACATCTCTTACTCCAGCACCAGTCACATGAAAAATCCACTGAACCTGTTTCTTGCTGCAGTATGGTAACAATTTCTCAGGCTTCTCATGCAGACTACATAAAAGCCAGCGAGTTTAGCTCCACTATACAGCATAAGCCCACCATGAGCCCAACAGGGAAGAGAAGAGAGGTCTGTCATTAGCACTCAAGGACAGGTAATCTGCTCTTTCAGCTTTCTTACTAATTCGCTATTATCAAGCAAATAGTTTTGCCTAAGTAATCTTTTGCTCCTCTTCACGTGTAATGTGCTGTCAGCTCCCTCATGGGAAGCTCTTTACTTATCTCTTCACCGGCTAATGCCTGAAGACACCTGGGTTAATGTACTATTACTTTTAACAAGGCTATTTTTCCAGCTGAGACACACTTCCACGGAACATCATCATATCATCTGGTCTAACTGGGTACGGACAGAAAGCTATGAATAAACATGGACACATGCTTCTTGCAGCTGCACTAAATTCTGGAGCAGAGAGGGAAGAATATGCCAAAATACCACCTAGACAGCTTGAACACGCTCTTTGCAAGCAGTCTATAATGCTTTCCAGCCCTTGAGGTCCCTACCAAGAAAGAAGGAGTTAACTGTGCAGGAAAGAAGGGGAGGTATCTAGCTTAAAATATAGGAGAGCAAGGTCAGACAATACGCACATACTGAAACATGTACAGTGTGCAATCACATTCTCCTCCATTTGGCTGTATTGTCAAAGGGTAACAGGCTCAACTGCATTTTACTGAGTAAAACCACATCCCTTCCTTTCAAAGTCAATCCTTTGCTCCCTGCACACTTGCAGCCCTACTGCACAAACTCTCTATACTATCGCAGTGACAGAAAATCTCCAAATACAAAATACTTCTCTGGGAGAAAGCAAGGTTGCAAGCTCGGAAGTACCCAGCAGATTATCACCTGTTTGAAGGTTTTTCAAAGTTTTACTTTCTAATACAAACTTTAATTGGCAACAATAGCAGCTGAGGCAGGAGAAGGGAAGGGGATTAAGACCATGTTAACATCCCTAACTCTAGACTGAAAATGGGGGCAATAAACCAGTGGGAGCTAATTCCAGGATGAAAGAGCACTGATGAACAAGAAACTGCTAGCAGAATCAACAGAACAGAAAAACAGCCCAGCTTCCACTCCCAGCACACAAAGCATACTTGTAGTCAGGTTATCTACAGTATTTAAAGCTGTAAGTTTCTAAGTCTTGAAATGATTTTGCAAGCATTTGTGCCTTGCTTGGTGCTGCTGCTGAATGAAGAAGGGATGCAAAGAAATATCAGGACTGACCTTGCCAGTCAATGCCCAGGAGAGCACTAATGATGCCTACATAGGTGCCCGGGGGAAGCGATGATGGAAAGTGGCAACAGTTTTAACAGACTGAAGTAAAATTCATGATTCTTCTTGCCTGCTCTGCTTCCACTTCATAGTCTCCTTTTGTTCCTTGGGGTTGTCTATTATAAAGCTAAAAACTGTAACTGTGGAACATGGCTTGAATCAAAGAGGATTACTCTAATGAAATTGTAAAAAGGATTGTGTATTTGTTTTCTTATTCTCCCTTTCCCGTAGGGAAAGAGTCAAGAAGCTAAAAAAAATAAAAAATAAGCTGTGTTCAGACTAAACAAAAGGTTACTGCACAGTCCAAATTCATTACAAGGAACACATAATTCCTCTACTGCTAAAACTGAAGCTATCTTCCCATTACAGACCCAGTTTCTTTCTCTCTTCCCTCCGGCTAAGTTGTGTATGAAACATTATTCTGAACACAACTTTTCTGAAGATTGTGGGATAAATCATTTAGGAGGTTTAAAAATCAACTCCCTTCATTCCTCATTGACTTTTAAAAGATCCTCCTATTACACGCTCTCTCTCATATCTTTAATTAGGCTAGAATTTCCATAGGAGCATAAAGAGAATTCAGTATCCGACTTCAATTGAATTGCAATAGGAGCTGGGCATTAACTTCCCCACACTGTTTGAAAGTGTCAATCTTTATTAAAACACGGCTCAACTTCAGAACACCCTGGAGATGTGCTGAGCTTTACTTGCCTGCTTCCAACTGCTCAACTATAGCATGAAAGGGAACCTTGGGGGCAATTTTCTGAAGTACCTTTTAGGGCTATTACATGGGAAATAATTGGCAGCTTACAATGAAGGCACACAGCCGCTGAGTTACATGATAAGGATAGCTGTCAGAAGCCGCTCTTTTAACCCAAAACTCCACAGGGCACTCATATTTTTCCTGATGATGTAACAAGCTACAGCAAGCACATTTTGGCAATTAAAATTTATTCCCAAATTGGCGAAGACTAAAGATAGTTTCTTAGATTGGGTAGAGAGAGGCTGGGATCTCCTTTGGCCTATTCTAGTTTAGGCCTCGCATGGTAGGAATATGTCTGACTTACAAAATAGAACAAAATGTACTAAAGTGAGCTCTTTTTTTTTTTTTAACAAAAAATGCTGCTTCTATTATATAGGATTTATGCATGATACAAAGCACTGTTTAATAAACCTATTTCCTACAAGAGTTTCCTTAATTAATTTGAAAACATACAGTAACAAGATGTGCCTTGGAGTTTATGTAATAAACTTAAGAATGAATTTTACCAGAGATTTTCTGTTTCAAAAGTTTAAATGAAGTCTATTTGGCTATTCTGCTGTAATATAAACCAGGGCCATGACGAAGGGAAGTTCTCTTCTCATTTACATTATTGTAAAGCAAGAGTAACTCAATTAAAATCGATAGCTTTGAACTTGCTTAAATGAGACAAGACCTATAAGGGATTACAAGGTTGTTTTAAGCATGCCCAATTAAAAAAAAAAAAAAAAAAAAGTCTTATCAGGTTTTACTTACATTGCCTGAAGCAACAAACAAGTTGTACTGCCTCACTTTGCTGCTACTAGATTGTTTTGGTGTGTGTCAAGTGTAAAGCGAGCAGTTCAGCACAGCCTTATGTAGAGCTTTAAATGCTTTCCTTTCCCTCCAAAGAAAAAGTAATAACACAGAACTTTGCCACGTATTTAGGTAAAATCTTGAAGACACTCAGCAAACGCAGGCGGTTTTCACTCCACATATTCAGGTTCAGGCTGAAAGCTGCGGGGTCAGCTAATCCGATCTCTTGTACATCACACGCACAGACTGTCAATCAATTTACTATTAAGACCAGAACTTCGATTTGACCAAAGTATTTCTGAAAGGTATCAAGCCCAAAAAGAAAGCCTTACAGAGAGGGAATCCATCACCATCCTCATTCGTTCATTCTGCCTTACAAATAGCTTTGCTTTAAAGAAATGTTCATCACAGGTTGGTTTATATTCAGCTGATCATGTTCTTCCCTGTTAGACTAAAGAGCCTGCAGAGCTTGTGTCCCCATGGACTCACTCAGATTATAAGTAATCATCTTTCAATCCTTTTTTATTTCTTCTAATATCCCATGGACGCCTGAACTCCTTAAGACTCTCACTCATAGGTTCTTTAAGCCCTTAAAAACTTTGGCAAGGCTCTTCTGTGTGTTGTTCTCTCTTTTGATGTTGATACCAAAGGTGTACATTGTATGGCGGTTCCATCTCCCTCCTGTCACAGAGAAATAGAAATAACCCCTCTTCCCTAAAACTGCCTCTCTGATGATAAACATCCACTTTTTGCCACAGTCCCACACTGCAATCTTGTATCCACAGCTCAACCCATTTCAGTAACTGTTTGTTTTGGGTACTGCCCCATTTCTGTCCCTGCTCTGGAAGCAAGGCCTTACATTCAGTCCACCTACACCCTAAGTGTTCACTTTGTATTTAGAACTCACAGGACAATACACGGGGCCAACCGACGAGGGGAAAACAGCTTGCTTGTATCGAGTTTGCCTGTCCTCTGTGACTTAAAAGCCTGCTTTTAAACTTACAATAAACTATTTTGATTATTGGCTTCATTTGTTCAGCCTCTAAAAGGGTCCAAAAATGGTGAACACTTTGAAGATAGAGGTAGGATACAGAGGAAGCCAGTGTGCGTTTAAATGCAACGCTTGCCCTGCCACTGTTATCATAAAGATGGAGAAGAGCCTGCAATAAGTGAAACTTGCCTCACAAATGTGTCTCAGCTGACACTAAGCTAAACCAGATCTCAAGCTTTTCTTTCCAACATCACCTTCTCAACAAACCTGGGCGAGGGAGGTACAGGATAAGCACTGCCATAAATTAAGTATAATGTTAGTTCTTAAGGCTGGAAAAGAGCTCATTAGCCCCATAAATAAAATACCCGTGAAAAAGAGCTTTCATTTCTAATGCCAGAGTGAAGTCAGGTCACCCAGCAGAATTTCATATGTTCCTGAAGAGAGGACTCTGGACATTTTCCCCTCTGGGAAACTTGGAAAGCAGAACTCATTGCACAGAGACTGCTTCCCAGCTTCCCAGCTCTGCAAATTCATACCAAATGAAAGCTGTACTGATTAAATCATTCGATTCCTTGAATTTATTTATTTTTTTTCTTTTCCAAAATAAATGGCCCCATGGTGGCACATGGATGGAAAAGCTCGATGTAGGCTCTTCGGGGTATGCACTTACCCTAACTGATGCACACGGAAGTTTATGCCAGAGCAATTTCCTGAATTTAATCACGGCTGTGAGCAGGCAGAATATTTGGGTGGCAGCAGCCTTTCGCCTTACAAAGGACAGACTGCGAAAAGATTTCTTTTTCCCCTTTCAACTGGGCTGCTGACACTGCAGCTGAAAATAAATCAATGTGGCGACTGTGAAGAGCCGGGCAGTGAAAAATTCTGCCAGAAAGGCTTCTATTCAAAGCTGAGAAATACACAAAGCTTGGGGAACATTAGGAAGAAAGCCTGCTGGGTTTATGGAAGAGCAGTGGGGGCATATATATCTCTGGTCTCTACAATATTGGTTTATATTAAGCTTTATTTTAAGAGTGATGATTACATTGGCTGGATTTCAGACTCTGTGCCAAAGATGCCAAATAAATATCAAATACTCTCCAGGGCTTCCTGCCACCCCCACCCACAGCATCTGAACCATGCAAATTATACAGAATTGACATTGGAATGCTTATGGCTGGGAGAGAACAACGTATTTCCCATCCTTGGGGCATTTTTCATCCTGTTTATATGAGTACAGACATGCTAGGCATATACTGCTAATTCGAAGGGTTGCAGACTATCCCATGTGCAGGCATTCAGCAACAGGCTTCATTTGCAAGGTCCAAACACAAAGTTAAAAACATATGGGTTCACAAGCAATCCATCCAGCAACCAAGAGGCACAAAGGTGCCACCCAGAAAATTTTTGTCTTGAGAATTTAAAGACGGCATTGCCTCCCTATGCATCTTGAAAGAGGAAAATGGTATCAACATTACTCCACATGCTGGAAGCAACGTGCACAAAGGTACCTCCGTCTCTACATCTGCACTAATGCGAGCACATTATTTGCTGTGGCATCCCTGCCTGGTAGGCTAGCACTGTCCCCCTTTATAGTCAGAACCATAGAAGCCTTGCCTAGTCATGGCCACACAGTATTTCTTTTAAACTCAACAAAGTCTGTTCCCAGTGGCCTGTCCTGCCTGGCACGTTGCAGCACCGCAGCTGCTGAACTAAGGGGATTTCCTACCATCAAACAGGAGGGGGAGACAAGATCTCAGCTTTTCCCCAGTTCCCCAGAAAAGCACACTTCTGCCCACCTCTATCAACAGGCCTGACCTGCTGCTCCTTCCAAGAGGGATGAAGAGGCAGCTGGTCAGAGGGGAGGGTCATGAAAAACAGCTTCTCTCCTCATCCACAGGCTGGCTTCAGCCCCACAGCAAAACCGCAGCACTTATGCTGCCAAGAATTCCGTTCACATTCTTCACTCCCTGTGGTAGCCACTAGGCCACACGGTCTCCTTCAACCCATTTGCATTTTATTAGGTCTTTTCATGGACTAGGGGACAAAAGAACAAGACACTTCCTCCCACTGAGCTCTCATTTCACACTTCAAATGGGCTATACTAACCTTTATGGTGGAACAGCTGCCAGGGAGGAGGGGTGGGAGCAGGCACGCCAGACTACCAGGACAAGACCAAGCAGCCTCTGGTGGTGCAGCACTAGCTCCTCTCCCAGCAATCCAGATGAATGGGAATCAGCTCAGAGCACCACTCTCCCTCCCACCCCCACCTCACAGGCATCCAGAGCAATCACCTTGGTGGGTTCAGCTCAGGTGCTTTCTGGACTCACCTCCCACCCCCAGTAGGTGCTGCTGAGTTAATAGCCTGTACCATGTCCGTAGTGAGAGCATCAAGTAAGCTGGTGATAAATTCAACTTTCTTCCCATCTGGGCAGCCTGAAAAAAGAAGAGAGGAAGTTTAATGCAAGAACACACAAGACTGGTCTCCCAGCCCAACGCAGCAAGGACCAGTCAGAACCTCCTTTGTTTGTAACATCGTAGACATCACCACAGGAAAGGCAGAAGAATTCCTCAGTGGGTTTCTCTGCATGGCAATTTGTCCTGCAGCTTTGTCCAGCACACACACGGTCACCAACAATATCTGGCAGGAAGATCATGTGGTTGGCTTTACAGCCTCTCCCAGTTCCCTACCAGCATAACCACAGGGATGTGCTGGAAGTGCCTGGCAGGCAGAGTTCCCCTGGTAACACTTGTATGGGAGTTTAAAAAACAATTCATTACCTCCTGGGTCATCTTCCTCCAAAAACATGGCTGTTCTGAGGCTCTAACTTACAGCTTAAAGCTTCTTAAAGCATGGGACAAAGTGAGTGCTGATGTTTGTACCTCCCTCTCCAGGCACAGAGTACTGCCTGCCAGGAGCTACCACAATAGTTCAGTTCTTCGTGTGTCCAGACTGCACTGGAAATATGTCTGACCAAGTGATCACATGGCAAGAGCCTCCAGTCACTGCTGATTTGGGCAGGAATTGGACAAAATGGGCCGTAGACAAGCTTGGTAACTATTTCCATGACTTAGTCCTAAGACCATCCAAGTACCCACCATTATAACTAAAGAACGATGGAGTCTCCTTTCAGTCTTACGACAGAGCTGAGACATGAGTCTCTGTCTCCTTACCTTTATGAGGCAAACTATACAGCCACTGTCCAAAACCTACCACCTACCATCCCATTGTTTTCTCCAAAGTGACACTGAAGCCATCACACCTTCCTTACTCTTCCCCAAAACCTCTATTCACTACCAATTATCTACATGGAAGAGCAGTACCACAAACCAGTATTGCCTTAGTAACAAGAAGCAATGTCAACACTTTCTGCTTTTCCAAGACAAGCAGAGAAGCATGTATACCCCAAACACAGCAGCAGAAACCTACTGTAATCCCTTGACAGCTGAAAGCAGCTTGCAAATTGATCTGACAAAACTCCCTCTTTTGCAGCATTATGGGCTCTGTTTTCTGCAATACCTAACCAACAGTCCCTAGCCTGTCTCCATATTACACATATTACACACACACACACCCCTCAGTACTTGTTTGGCACATGGTCCAGAAAACGTCAGCATTGTAATGGGTAAGCTGCTATGGCAGCCAGAGGAGACCACTCACTTAAAGGAGCTTTTTGTTGCAGTAATGAGAAGGTTGAAAAACCATTTGCTAGAAGTCATCTCCCTGGGGCCTCAGCATCTCACCGTCTGCAGGAATTAGCAGCTTGCCATTTGCTATGTATAAGCAACACGTGCCTTCCTTCTTTCTTCTGGCTCTCGTGGGAGCAGCCTGACATAGTTTGTGAAGAGGGTATGTGTAGGTATGCACAGATTCATACTCTTGAATCTCCCAGCTTGGCCTGCGCATGATCACACAGGAGAAGGATGCTACTGCCTGCAGCACTGAAGGTCTGCAGGATAGGCAAGACTCTAGAAAAGGGGTAAGTAAGGGACCTCCCTCAGAGAAGTGAATGCAAATGGAAAGATGTCTCAAATGAAAGTAGATATTTTTCTAAAAGTTCAGTTCCGATAAGAAAGAGAAAAGGTAAAAGAAAACATCTTTTCTCATTCCCCGTTGTTCTGACTCACCAGTGAATTTTTATATACAAGAGTAGCTAATCAAACAAACCTCAAGTCTGCATCAAAAGTCTATGGAGCAGACAAATTAGGATACATAACTCCCCTGCTCCATCTCCTACTCTCTTCATAGACAAGGGTATTTCTAGCAACAGGAATCATCTGGGATGGGAACCACACATCCACACACAGAGCTGAATGTTCACTAAGGTACAAAAAGTGGCCTGAGCTGAGATGAGAACTCTCCTGGAGTCTGATGATACAGAGCATCCTACATACGTCCTCTTGAGCCTCATGTACTTCCCATCCCCTCAGCCAGTTGCAGTTGTAGTGCAGAAGAAACCATTCTGTCTTCCTGAGAGATCAGAAAGAAACTCTAAGGAGTCCAAAGGCAAAGGATTTTTACTGAGTTTTGCAGAGACAGAGAATAAATGCAAGAAGAAGCAGAAAAACAAAGGGAAAATAGGAGGGAGAAGAAAGGAAGTCAGGTTGTTCTATTTTACAATGATTTCCTAAGGAAATGAGCCTTAACGCAATCGAGCTGATTCACTAAATGGGGTGATCCCTCACCCCCCAAAGTAATACTTGAACCAACTGGCCAATTTCATTCCAGTGTAAGAGGAAAGCAGATAAGAAGTTTCTACATATCTTGTGAAAATGAGCAGCTGCATAGTAGAGAGCCATGCTGGGGGCAGAGCTGCTAAGCAGAGAGCTATAGAGCCCAAGGTCAGGAGCTGGCAGGAGAACCAGGAGATGCAAAAGGCAAATCTGGAACAATCTCATTTCCTTTGCTAACTTGTTCAGAGACAACTCACTTCACGTTAGCTCTAGGAAGGGCCAGAAGAAAGTGAAGCAGATTCATTGCTACCAGCTTTTTCTGTGGAGCTTCTGGTCTCTACTGCTCCCTCACTGTAGAAGGGACTGACTGTAGCTTCCATTTTTGGGAGTCATTCCACATCCAGGAGAGCAATGGCTGATCTCTCAAGTGAAGGCCTTTCCCTCTGTACCTTACAAATACAGAAGGAAATTAGAACAGAGCATGCGTGTATGATATTTTTAAGAGCTGTTCAGACACCTATGCCCAGCACCTCTTCCTAGCAAAAACAAAGCAAGCAAATAGGAAATTATGGCTTGTCAAATTGTTAAGAGGGGAAAGATGAAAACAAGCAGCAATGGGAGATAAAGTGGGTCTCAGGTAGAAAGTGAGGGACCCAGTCCAGCCAAGAAAGCAGTCAGCATTAGGTAAGTGACCTTACTGCACCAGGAATACTGTCCTGCAGTGCCAGAGAGCCAGTTGATCCACTGACGATTGTCATCTGTGTCCTCCATCATTGTTCATCAGACCATCAAGCTACTAAAAAGCCCTGCTACACGGGAAGGATCCTTTTCTGGCCAAGCTTTGAAGAAAGGTTTTGAATGCTGAGCCCATTCTTCAGCCAGGGTACATCCAGGCATCCAGTTTTTTTTCCCCCCAACAATTCTATCTCAGCTATGTTTCCAAAGAAAAGCAGACAGGCAATAAAGCAGCCCCTTCAGACACTCCCAACCTCTTCCAGTTATCCAAAATAACATAGAATAATACCCACAGTAAAATAAGCACAGTGAGGGAAATCCCCTCAACAATACTGTAGGCCTCTTGAGAGTCCCAAGGCAAGATAAGCAGAGATGGGCTCTCATTCTTTACTAACCTGGAAGTTCTCTGTCCTTGAATGGATCATCAATCTCTGTACTCTTTGACCTGGCATCACTTTCACACACTGGAGTCTCATAGCTGGAAAAGAATAGAAGATGCTAGACTATGTGATATGGCTTTATTGTCATCAGAGGGTTGCTAAGGGGTGATCTTACTTGCTCATTACAGGGGGAAAAATAAACCTACAGCAGAAACACTATTCTCAGTCATGTATCTGCTTATGGACAACCAGAAGCAGCAGTAGCAAGCAGAGAGAGGAGTGGGAGCATGCCCTGAAACCCAGGAGCAGCTTAAACCCACAGACAGCACAAGGCCCTCTTCCAACTCCTGCGGGCACGGACTGAGCTTTTTTTAAGAACTGCCCCTGTTCTGCAGGATCACTGTGCCCAGCAGAGTTTTAAGACTCAGCTCCTATTGGACTGTTTTTGTAGCTTTCCAGAACCACAATTTGTTTCCAGCTCACAAATGATACAATATTCCTAAGGTAATTTTAAGATCCAGGGCAGCTGAAAAGGTGAATTTACCTTTTGCTTAAAATCTATCAGCGTGCAACTGGGAAATGTTCTAAATGTGTTCTGGCTGGGATCTAAGTTGCTGCAGGATGGAAACGTAAAGCAGAGGATAATGCAACATGGACACTTCTTTTTCTGCCCCTCATACCATGGGCCTGCATATTGAGCAAAGGACTGGTGCCTGCTACCACCAGAAAGCTGCACGCCAGAAAAAAAAGAAGAAAAAAAAAAAAAAAAAGGCAGTTTTATATAATACTTCTCTGAGAGGAAAGCAGTTACTGTGTACCAGCTCCTATAGAGGACGCTCAATATGGTACATCACATTGCTAGCTCTAGGGAAGGTAGCTCAGAGTGCACTGCCCAGTAAGTACTAACTTATCTGGTACAGCAATACTATTTTTCATGGCTCATCTCCCCCAGGCGGGCATCCCACCAGGCTCTTACCGAGTAGAAGTACCGGGCAGAGGGCGTCCGGTGTCCACCAGGACGCACCAGCAGTATCCGGTGGACTGGTGGCATTGCACTGGTTTGTAGAGCCCTCCTGGAGCACACTCAGGGATGACGATACCCTCGCGGGGGTTCTGCCTGGCCTCCTCCAGCGCGCTCTGTCTCTCCTGGTCGCAGGAGTGAACTTTCTCTGGAATATAGGAAGGAGATGGAGGTGTACAGAGAAAAACTGTCAAATCAAGATCACCTTCCTCAGCTCAGCAGGTCAGGGATATCCTCCACAGCAGACCTTATTGTGCTTTCTGCCGAATAACACAAGTATGCCTACGCCCCAGAGAATGAGAGATTTCAGGACTGAGAACTTCCTCCTACAATCAGAGATGATGTTATAAGATTACGGATTCTGGCTGTCTGATGCATGCTAAGCAAACCAGGAAGAGCAAGAAATTGCAGCCCTTGGGTAAGGTTTTTGCAGGTGATATTTTCGCATACTTGGTGGTCCTCAGTTGTGACTCATGGTTTTCAGTTACACAAAGGTGCCAATAGCCATGCCCTGCTCCCACCACCTATTCATCCAGAATGCAGTGCATTCTTCTATCTCATTTAGCATCCTATAAGGCTGCTAAATGAGATAGGGCCACATGTGCCTAAGAGGAGAAGAAAGTTATATTTTGACACCACTTTATCAAGTACATAGGATAATATTCCACAGGACAGTACAATCTGTTTATTTCAACAGCCAGAAGTTCTCAATAAGAAGTCTTCATTCTGGTCTTTTAAGGAAAAGGAGAACAACTTCAGCTTTGGAAAGCAGAGAAGATACCAGAGAAAGGAAAAAACCATGCATGTAGGAGAGAAAGCAGTCAGTGCTGACTATCACAGGATTAAAACATATGAAGTTGAGGGTAAAAAAAAAAAAAAAAAAAAAAAAAAAAAATTAAAAAGAAAAGATGACTGCTGACTTTTATCATTAAGAGAGTGATGAAAGCCAGAAGTGATAACAGTTCTGTCCTTCCCCGGCTTTCCTCTTCCCTTGTGGTTTACTCTGGTTTTTGTTGTGTTGCATTGTGTTTTTTTTCACTTTGAAATAAGCCAATGCCAGGAACTACCTCCTGCTCTCAATACACAAAATGCTTCAGCATTGCTAGGCAGTGATGCCAGGGGTTCATCCCAAACCTGCAGTTGTTCCCCTGCATTACCTAAGTGTCCTACTCCAGGACAGGCTCAGCACAGACCCAGCAACACTCGCTGTCTCCCTGTATTTTGCCTGCCTGTCTGCATTCCATCAGCTCCATCTTAAATTTTGGCCATCAACGCTGGGACAGCAGCAGGTGTCTCACACCAAATGGCAGCAGTTCTGCACAGCACCACCTGAACGCACTGTGCTCTGGGTACCAAACTGAATCATAGCAGCCAACACAAGGAGTCACAAAGACCCAGGCGTGGTCTCTCTCCCTCTTCAGTGTTTCAGGAATATAAAGGGCACCTCGGCTCTGTCACACGCAAATCCACACAACCGAAACACAGACTGAAAACTTCTAAGTGTCGGCAAGTCTGACTCAAGCAGAGAGAAACTTGATCAGGAAGGAGCAGGAGGGGGATAAAGTCAACAGAAACTGAAAGGGAGCTCAAGCCTCAGCTGATATTTAAGCTGACTTCATTTTGCTGACAGATTTCACATCTGAAAAAAAGGCCCCGTGACTGTTCCCAAGCTGCGCCTGGACAGAGAACGCATTGAGCAGAGGGCTGCAGGCTCCCCAGCAAAGCACTCACAGCACAGGGCCCCATGCCTGTGGGCTGCCTGATGGCAATTTGCACCTCGGTCCGCTGCTGAGGAGGAGCGTTCGCACAGCCAGAACTCTCTGACTGTCATCTTTTTATGTAATAAGCAGAACAAAACAAAAAACACCTCCTACTGAACAGATCCAGATTCCAGCAATTCTTCTATCTAAATCCCGAAACTTCCTGAAAGCACACATTGAAACTAAGATCTCTCAAGTCCTTTGAGTCTTGCGCAACTAGCACTAAAAGTGGCTCTGGATAAAAATGTCAACGTTTTGTGTGTATGTGTTGGGACAAAATGTGTCACTTTTATTGAAATGAATAAAGAAAGGAAAGAAAGTAGCCTCTTTTAATGAGTTAGTACCTTATACTAAATATATATTTCCAATGAGCTATGTAAATTACACAGAGAATAAATGTAAACACACAATGTTTGTACTATGCCATAAAAACGGCAAGAATTTGTCTGTGCACATTAATATAAATGCGTAGGAATGGAAGTCATAGCATTATGTACCAGAATACAGAACTAATTGCCAGCCATTCCTTTCTGAAAGGTGTTCAAAGGCTAAATGCAAAGCATCTTGCCAGTATTGTTCAGCTGCCATCAAAGAGATGTAACGATGCAAAACCCACCACCGCCATTTTTGCAAAACCCACCACTGTCAGTTTTCAGTGGTCCATCGCTAGCAATCATAACACTACAGCTCAAGTAGCAGAGAGATCGCATTTTTCTCTTTGCTAGCATGCATATGGGAGAAGTCACTATGAGAGTTTCATCTATTCCACCGCACCCTGAAGAAAACAAAACAGCCATGCTATGGCAAACCAAGGGCCCAACTTGTCACTCTCTCATCTACAATTGTGGCCAAAAGCAGGCACTTAAGAGGATAATAAAGAAACAGGACAAGCATACAGTTATTTCTCCCATATATTCTTCCGGTCTCAACCACTAGTGCATCAGAAAACTTGCAGAGAGGGACTTTGCATTTAGAAAGTAGCAATAATTTTTGCTTCCACCAGTTTGCCACATCCCTCCTCATAAACTTTTTTTTTTTTTTTTTAACTGACTGTGACACCCCACAGCTAGTTTTTGGCTCAACTGCATATTGTGTGTGCAACACAGCACATCCTTTGGTGTGATCTAAACCCGGCTCCAACCAGTTTTGTTTGCCTGGTTCTTCTGATGGATGAGACAGTGAACAACCAGTTGCAGTCTCTCCCTCCCTGCCTCTCACCGTTTTATGAATTCCTGCTTCATCTCTTTTACATGCTGAAGAGTCCCAGCTGACCTAGTTGCTCCTTTTCTGAACCTTCTCCAGATCTTCTCTATCCTCCCTAAGCCAGAGGGGATCAAAACAGCAAATACAGTGACATTAAATGGTGGCTCTGACAGCAGCCTTGTGGAAAGTTCCTTTGGTGCCATATGTCTAACAGGCAGAAGGCAGAATTAACTAGCACTAGCCCCTGGAGAGGCTCTTTCCTCCAAGCTATCACTCTAACAGCACTTAATTCCCTTAAAAACAAACACAACTATTAATAGCAAGGGTATATTCCAGCAGCCAGCAAAATCAGCTGGGAAATCCGTACCATCAGCTTCCCCAGCATGGGACCTGGCATGAACCACACGCATTGTCACCCTAAAGACAGCCTCACTGGTAATAAAGGAACCATCGAATGCTACCCTGGCTCCAGCACACTGAAGTCAGCCCATTCCAGTCAGACTGCTTACTGGAAACTTTGTTGTTGCCAAGGCCAAGTTTACGGAGGGTAAGGAAAGCCTACGGCCAAGCTAGGTTTAATGCCAGGTATGAAATTAAACTGCCATCTTACAAAGCAGCACATCTTTATTGCATGTGCAGGGTACTTATGCCCTGCTTGAGTTAATGGGGGCTGTGGGCACAGAAAGATACAGAGAAAAGGCTTTCTTTCTTTCCTTTCCTATGTTAAACAGAGAGAGGAATGTTTAAGACAGCAAGTCACTGAGAGACAAACAGCCTTCCCAGGACCAACAATAACATTACACTTTTTTTTATTTTTTAAAGGCACTGTCACATTCCTTTTCCTCCTGCCATCCCTGCTTTGACTTATGACAGCCATCAGCCAAGCAGCTGGGTAGCACTCGCCAGCCTGCTCATGCTGGGCTAACAAAACCTTTGAGTGACAGCAAATCCACCTTACAACAAATCCAATGACAGTGAAAAAAAGAGAGGGAATACATGCACACACAAAAGAGGGAATTGCTGCAGAAATAACCATTTTTCTTTAACTGTTTAGCTCTAAAATGCTAACTTCCTGTTGCTTCTTACTCTTGACTTCTTCTAACACTCCTTGAAACATGCATAAAAGTAGCATCTCTGAAGCCACGAGCTACTGCAGGAAAGCAAAGCTTGGACATCAGCAGTCTCAGTTATTTACACAACCATTTTCTCCCAGTAATGGTCTTCAGAGAAATACATGGTCAGATTTATAAAAAGGCCTCTCAGGCCTGGTCCCTTAAGTAGACACGTTCAAGAATACATCTAGTGTCTGCACAATAAAAATAAAAATGATGGATGAGGTAAGGGACTCCTCTGTCTGTCTAATAAACGAGATGCTTATTAAAGGGATGGGGAGGTTTTTTTTACCTTACAGAGTTAGAAGGGAGGGTGTCTAGCAATACTGAACCAAAGGCTTGTGCTTGACAGCTCTCATGCTCAGCCTGCAGGGCTTGACTGCAGCTGAAGCACTGCTCTGGGTCCAGGCAGCTACCAGCTGCCCAAGCTCATTGCCGGCAGAGGAAAAAGACCAAACACTGATCACAGGGCTGCAAGATGCTGGAGATGGTTAGGGTGGGACACAAGGAAGATTCACCATTCAACCACAGTTTATTATTTTTTTAATATTGCTCTTCTGTACTCAATTTATTATTATTATTTTAATAATTGTAAAAAAAAGGAGAGTAGCTACAACACTGGAACCAACCACCTTGGAGAGATCCCTACGTCATCCTCAAGAGACAGGAGTCCTCCTTCCAACTAAGGCAAAACAGAGGGTGTAACCTCCCTCCACGCTTCTCCCCAGCCCTAATGAACCTATGTGAATAGACTAACTCAGAGCTGCTGGCTACTCTGCAAACAGGGCAGACTTGCATCCCTTTTCCTCTCTCTCTTCTTTTGACCAGAAATTCCATTTGGACCAGAGAAACTTTTCCCATGGAGTTCCCACAAAAAGCTTCAGTTTTCATGAAGGAGCATTCATCAGAAGGGGAGGAAAAGGTCTTTTACTGAAAGATTCTTGACCAACCCCTATTGTTAGTACTGCAGTAGAGACCTGACTTCAAAATACAGTTTCAAAAAAATCACACACATATCTCTCCCAAATTTCCTTTGTTCAGCTTTGAGTCCCTCCCACATCAGGAACCAGTGCAGTACAGAATAAAAGGCAGCACTAGGGATATCTAGTGCCAAGTTCCTACTCACATCCTGTAGCAACCCAAAAGCGAGGACTAAGTGTCTTTTTGCCTCTGTTTTCCTGCCGGTGAAAGAAAGCATTTGCCGGTCTCTCAGGGAAGCTTAATTCAAACGGGGTTGATTTTTGTTTTGGATTAGCTGCTTGATGCATTGCTCTGGTGGAGAAGAGGAGCCTTGAATGGTTTATTTTAGCATATCCTCTGTAGCAGCATTAAAGTGCATTCACGTTGCATAAGCGAGCTGTAACGTAAACAGGGCTTGAGGCCACTCTAGAACAGGTGCCTCAGCCCAAATATGGAGCATACAGAAGCCGCAGGCAGAAAGCACATTCTCGCTCCTAAGGGAAAGTTCAGCACATGTTCTAACAGCAGCACAAATCAGCATCCCTTCCACTTTGGAGGGGAAAGAGAACTGGAAAAGCCTTTGGTACACACATTCACAAGGGCTGGCAGAACTACCATAGTAAGGCAATGAATAGGCACCAGCTGCCTATCCCCAAAGCAGGGATATGGGTGGAGGAAGAGAAACAACCCCTTCTGTGTTTACTAGGAGCACAATGCCAGCTGAACAAACACAGCTCACGGGGATAGCATAAATCTCCCCTCACCTCTGTTAGTCATCAGCACTGCTACCCACTCCACCCTGTTCTGTCTGGGATTGTGGTCTTTCTGGGTATTCTGGCTAATGTAAAAGTAAAGAAAAAAAAAAAAAAAAACGTTGCAGGTGCTTCCACACTGCACCACTTTAGCAGTCCTTGCTTTACCTTGGTTCTCACTCAATTTCATTTCTCAAGGCATAAACTACAGAAGAAACAGAGGTTATTACTTGTTCCAGTACTGAACAAGTACAATGTGAAATTTCAACAGGTGGCTTATAATTTTACAAATGCACTGTTCCAAGTGGATTGTTAAACTTAAGCTATTCAGGAACCCATCCCATCCCTGCCATTTTCATTCTGCTCAAAGCAGTAAAGGGCTGAAGGAGTGAAGCCTGTCTCACAGATCAGAGTGAACTTGATGAAGGTAGAAGCTGCCCTTAAATGGACTACATGTGCAGAATCTGTGGGCATTACATACTGCCCAGGTAGGAAGGGAGCCTGCTCCAGGGTTTCCAAACCACACAGGATTAAAGCTCCATGCATGGCAGCTGAAAGCTACCTCTCCCAGCAGTTCCTAACTGTCTTTAAGACAGGGCCATCATCCTGTCTGCCAAGCAGCCAGCCTCACAGCTCTAGCTCTAGGACTAGGCACACTAGCAGAAGCATGGAAGAAAGAGGACAGTACTATTTTTTATGGCTATAGTACATTGTCCTGGCAAAAAAAAAAAAAAAAAAAAAAAAAATCTATCATTTGTGCGACCATAAACAATACATTAAACTGAGCTCCGATTAAATCCTAGTTCATTACAGCATATTATAAGTTGTGCCATTCTTATACGAAAACAAGGGAAATGGGCACCACATACAATCACTGTGAGACTGTTGCCCAGTGCTGCAGGTTAAGAAAAACATGCTCCAGGAGGATGAAGCTCTCTGTGAAACAGTTTTTCTGTATTAAAAGGGATCATCAGATGTGTCTTGCATCAATTCTTGTAAGTGATCGGTTTGGCTTGTGGAACACAGCATCTGTTTTGCAGATGAAAGTTCAGGAAAAGATTCTAAGTCATCTTGACAAATCATTTGCAATCAGTATGACCACAACTTACAAATACAAAGCATAACAACCCACAGAGAAAAATCCAGTGCATGGAAAGGAAACTACCAACAAGATAACACCTGGAAAAACATTGTCAGGAGTTTAGGTAGACCACAAAAAAAAAAGTCTTGAACTTTCTGATGCTGCAAACAACACAATTAGTTGTGGGATGTAGTGACAGGGACCTCATAGATGAGAAATAGGCACTAATGACTTACGAGCCTTTAAATCAGCATAGCGTCCAGCTCTGGGCAGTGCCCTTAGAGTGAGAGGTGCACCATTTGGCAAGAGTGCATAAGAGAGCAAAGGGAACAGGCAGGGGTCTAGGAAACTTGATCTATGAGAAAATGCTGAAAGAATTCCATTTGTTTAGTCTAGGGATGACATTCAGTCTTCTGAGACTTAAAAGCTGTTATATTTTAAAAAAGAGATGGTCATAGATCTTTTTTTTTTCCTTCCCCGTGGGTATTTCAAGTAGCAGACAGTTTACTTAGAGAAGGGAGATTTAGGTTTGATATAAAAACACCCTAGCAGTTAACAATTTGCTCACTGGAGAAGCCAGAGGAATCACTATCTCCATTTCAGGCACAGGTTGTAATATACAACACAGGTTGTACATTAGAGCTGCAGTTAGCTGGATAGGACCCTGAGCTGAATTGAGGTGGAACAAACCTCCTCAGCTCTTTTTTGCTTTCCTCACGTGGGCTGATAAGCTCCAGCAGATTCTATATAATTGAGGCATCCTCTCTGCAAATACAGCCTAAAATCTTCAAGGGATTTGAGCTGCACTGTTTCCAGACTTTGGGATCTGATCTTCCTAATGCATCTGGCTGCCACATACAGTATTGACAGCTGTAGCTATGCAGTACCTTTATGACAACAGCTTCTAGCATGAGCAGAGAAAGTTTAGCACCAAAATGGAGTGCTGTTCAGTTCTTTACACCAGGACAGTTCCTTAGTAGTAGAAACGCTTTTAACCTCAGATGCTGCTTTTGTGACTTTGTGAGGAAGCTACCCAGAGTCCATGGTTTTTCTCTTGCAACTCCTCTTTTTCAATTCACACTGCTTCCAAGCACTGCTAGCTTGTGGCATACCTAACTTTGAGATAAGCCACCTGTCTTTGAACATAGTCATTCATTTTCCCTATTCTCCTTTCTTGCTGCACTCTTTCCATGCTGAGAAATGCTTTTCAATAAAAGAGAAGCCATAGGTGTTTCCACTGGAGCCTTAACATTACTGGGAAACTATTTTTCACTTCCACACCTGTTTTTAATAGTACTTGGAACAACTACCATAGCAATTCTTGGAGAGTTTGCCTACCTCTGCTGGCTGGCCTATACGAGCACAGCATTTTTACAGTATTGTAAGTGTACAGTTAATTATAGGACACCAAACAGAAAGCTTCTGAAAACTGTCACAGGCAGGTAAGAAATATTTCAGACTGGTCTACCTAATTAGAGTACCATTCCTCTTTTATGCTGCTGCTAGAGGGTAGAAGAGGGGAGAGAAAGAAGTAGGTTCGCAATGTGATGAGTCTCTTCATGTAATGACACATCAGCTTCTTCCAGCAGCATTTAGCACTTGACTAGGAGGCAAAGGGAACTGCCTCCAACAGGAGCACTAGCACTCACTGCTGGACACCTATCATGAGCCAGGCAAAATGGTCAGGGTTTAGAAACTCAGTAACAATAGTGTGTGGAACTCAGATTTTTGACAAAGAAACAACTCCCACCACGTCTGTGTCAGGAGATAGCTCCTTTCTACAGTCTGGTTTGAAAGGCAAGGGAAAGACTACAGGGTGATGCTATTTCTGAAGTCAGTATTTTTTCCCAGAAGGATTTTGCTTGAAATGCAGACTTACATAGCTTTATGCCATGCAATATGTGGGTCCCAACTGTAGAGATCTACTGCAGCTTTGTGCTATCAGAGCTTGTTCAGTGAGAACAAGATGAGGTAGGAGAATGACAATGTCAGCAGGATCATGTTTCCCTGCATTACAACTAACAAAACCAGAAAAATGCCCTTCCATTCACGTACCAACTTAATACATCTTCCTCTCTCATGTGCTCCAAGAGATTGAAGGTTGCCCTGCTTTTTAAACACACAGATCCATCTCTTGCCTGGCTATGAGGGCAGGCTCTGTGCACATCCTTCTTTCCTGACGCTTCACAGACGACCCTTGAGATATTCTACTAGAAGATTTTCCCTACTACTTACATGCCTTTCAAAAGCCTGAAAACATGCAGCTAAGACACCTCTGAGTTGTACCACAAAATGTACTCACTGATCCCCACTGACCACTTTATTTTGGTGGCCTGGAAAAATGCAAAAATGTGAGGATCACAAAGAGGAAAGGAACATGAGGATAGCAGCTTTTCATCCTCTCCATACAGAAATATACACAGCACTCTTACAACACAGCTCATAGTTCTGTTAACATGAGGCTGGTGAAAGAGAACACAAGCTGGCATTTACCTCAAATGTTCCACACTGCTCCTCCACAATGATGGTCCTGCAGGACCTCGTGCATTTCCCATCTTCCCTTGGTCTACTCACTCCATCTCTAAGGTCCACTGAATTCTATAATTTCTTTTCCATCCTAAAGTGACAACAAAAGAAAAAAGCTTTCACAGGACAGATGGGGCTTTCCAGTGGTTCTGGTACACAGCTCTGCTCTTTCATAGCTCTATGGTAATATCCACAGCTTCCCTGTACAACGCTGGGGGCAGCAGACACTTTTGGAGATGCTGTTCCATGTACCAGTGAACCTTTTTTTCATTCAGTTGGCTTCTTGCAATCCACACAGGTTCTCAATTTCATAATTGCCAAACCCTAGCAGGGCTTTTGGTTTTAGGAGAAGCCTAGTAAATCTGCGCTTTTCCAAAGGGAATGTGGGAACTCAGGACCAGCCATTATTACCACTTCTCCTTATCTATGGCTCCTCAGAAATGCTATAATCTTTCCCTTGAAGTTGACAGGAACATTCCAAGAAAGGCAAGAAGGTGTGTCAGTGTCAATACATGTAGTCTATCAGCAGGCATCAGTGTATGCTCAAATGGATGCCTGAAGTGCAGATCCAAGCACAAGTCTGCACTGGACCGTGTTAGTGTATACAGGGAGGAACTCACTTCAGCAAATGAATGTAATCCCTTCAATATGAATCAGCTCCTACTAAAAAGCAAAACAAACTCCGTAAATTTGACCTCTCTTCTCTCCATTTGTCACTATATGTTTGGGCAGTGCCTGGTGCTGCAATCTATTTCCTTTCCTTTTTCCCCCCAAATTTTTATCAGTTTAACCTAAAATGCATTTGTTGGGTTTTTTTTGTTTGTTTGTTTTGCTTGTTTTCTTTACTTTTACCTTGGCTTCTTACATCTTTGACACCTACTGCCCCCCTCCTACTGCTCCCTGTCCACTCTCCTTAACTGGCAGCCGTAGTAGTCATGACTCCATGTCTAGAGTAATTTGTTTTCTTTCTTTGGGGGATAGGGAGGGGGGAGTGACTGAATTCTTTGGGAATGATTTATCACACAGCACTCGGGGGAGCTTCATTTATTTGCCTAGCTGCATATGGTTTAACACCTATGGTTGCATGCTGCTTATTATACAATGTTATTTTTCCCACTTGTATACTTTGCACCTTTTCATAGAGCAGATTAACTGGTCCCCAGTGGCATGTTATTTATTACTTTGTTTGCTGGCTGTCTGGAAAGGGTCCTGGTCCTACTCTCCTCTACCTACTCCCTTCACCACACCTGTTCCACTGAGTCTGTGGGAGAACCATACTCGGGTATGACAAATCAGACCCCCTCGGAACTTCCAAGAGAGAGGAAAAGACAAAGACCCCCCACGCATCCATAAAGAGCAATGGTTGAACCACGGATGAAGCAGGAAGGAAAGAAGGGATAGAGCAAGGGAAAAACAATACTGTGCATTATGTCTTCCAAGGAAGCACTAACTCAGCAGAGAAGAGCACAGCAATTTGCAGTGCAAACTGAAAGGAATTATTAAGTTTTTGTGTAATACTCAATATCAGCTTCTCCTGATCTTGCTTCATTTTCAGAAACTAAATTAAAATGAATTCCTAAACAAAACCAACCACCCACCAGACCACTAACAAACAAAACTCTCATTAAAAGGAAAGAGGAAAAGAGAGAAATACCATCAAGGTTTGAAGATAAATATTTCTGACAGGTGGGACAGTAAAGTGACAGGTTTTAGCCCAATGGTTCTGACAGCTCAGAGGAGGAGTATATTGGGAAGCACTGACACAAGACACAGGATGAGCCTGCAGACAGTAGAAAACACAAAATCTTTCAGACTCACAGTTCCCTTTCATGAACTCTTGTTCTAGACATCATGCCCGACAGCTATGGGAAAGTTTGAAAGACAGTGCTCCTAGGTGTTAAGCCCAGAGCAGAGGCAGGTACTAAAACGCTCAGCAAGAAGCAATTTCTCAAACCTTTCTCAATCTGTTTTCTGCTGATGTGAGATCACCTTTTGATTCCTCCACTTGGTAGCCTAACACTAAGCAAAGATTGTGGGGAAGGGCCTACAATCCTGTGATAGACATTTGGATAGTAACATTAACACAATGGCATGGAAAGACAGTAAGATTGGAACTAATACAACCCGTTTAGCAGAAGAAGAAAGTAGCAGAAAAGTAGTGGGAGGAGAAGCAGAAGTCCATGGTCTCACATGTCTTTAAATAATGAGGTGGGGAGTGCAGTGTGCCAAGACAGGACAGCTAAGGAATGTGGCTGAGAAGACAGAAAGGGATAAGCACAGGTGAGAAACTGCCCCCTTTGAAACAGTGCTCTGCTTTTCAAGAGTCTCATCTGAATCCACCTCCAGCTCCCTGGTCTCTGTTCTGTTCCAAGTTTCCAAGGCACAAGGAAATTTGTTTCAACTCCAAATAACAATACATTCAATATGAACGGGTACAGTCTCTCCTCATTCTGGAAAATAATATGGGAGTTTTCAAGCTCTTTGAGCTTAGTCCTCACTATTGAAAATGAAAAGCTTACTAACAAATCAAACAATTTTTTTGTCTACTCTTGGGTATTTTTGGTGTATCCCACCAAAACTGTCATTTTCTTTTTTTAAGGACAAATCAGTAGCCTCTGCCTTGTTATATGCTGGTTGGCCTCACTCGACAATCTGACATAGGAGGAACTGCATCAGTTCCCAAAGTAGGTGGCTTAAAAGCAGACTCCTTGTTAATGTATGGAATCCTAGCACGATACAATATGTGCCTAAGGAAACATATTTCTCCTTGGAGCAACCGGTACCCTTGATCACTAGGAAAGTCGTGTAGGTATATGGTATCACTTCCTAGGTGAGTACTGGAGGGAGCTACTGTGGGGTACTATGTAGGTTTTCTCACTTTTTGTTTTCTTCTCCTGTAAGTGGGGAAAAAAATTGAGACAAAGCAGACAAACCACAGAACCGGAGTCCTGATAATACACCTAATATAACCACATTCTACCTCACTGTGCATACCTTTGGAGATAAACTATATTGTCATGCCACACCTGAAAGCACACAGGCTTCCTTTGGGGTAGCCAGGTATGTTTGCTTCTTCTTCCTGCAGGAGTACGTACAGACATACATCTTTCAAGCAATTTCTCTCTCTGATAAACTCAGAAGTTTGGACACCACCACGTGAATGCAATTGGGGAAAAAAAAAGAAAAAAAAAAAAGGAAGGTGAATACCACCATTCTTGTTTTCAAAGCTCCTTTACACTTACAGCCCTGTTGTCTAAGAGCTCCAAACAGCAGAAAGCTCCATCATCACTGGAAAGCTGTCATATAAGACACTTGCATGATGTCTGAGTGCCAGAGATGAATAGAATAGGCCATGTGGAGTTGGCTCCCATTCAACAAGCGGGATTTTGAAATAAACAGCTACTATTATTTTTTTTTAAACTAGGCACACACAAACCTGTCTTCAGCTGCTAACCCTAATGTATTACTCATTCTTCCTCTTCAATAACGTCATGTTCAAAACCCCTGTGACTACAGAATATTTACTTGAGGCTGCTACTGCTGGTTTCTCTAGAGCTGTTTATTTTTCCATGCATGAGCTCATTACATCACTCTGTGGTTTTCTTAAAGGTTGTCAGGGTAAGCTGGATATAGGCTGGAATCTCTTGCTAATCAAAACCAAATCACTAAGTAGCGCAAATGAATTTGGAGATAACCCAACTCTGGAAATGAGGAACGACTATGGATTCTTCAGTGGAGATGGGGTGCTCCCAGACAGGCTGTCATCAGATTTATACTCTTGGAAGCAAGATTCATTATCAAGTGCTTCCCTAGAGTAAGAACTATTAAATAAAAAATCAGTTGGATTGTTCTAGGCTGGAGTGTACTGAGAGGAGGAGGTAGTACAAGTTTGAAACTTTAAAAGTGATAGGAAAAGGTAATCCTACCCATCCTGATTAGGGAACGGTCAATTCAAAGGCCCCGTCTGTATCTCTTCTTGTCCCGGCAGCATTAAAAATAAATGATACATCTCAAAGTCAAGTACCAAATAACAGGCTTGGTTTGGGGGTTGCATGTGTGCGTGCGCATGGGTGCGCACGCTTGGAAAAGGCAGAAATCAATTCAACCCAAACAAACATCAAAATATTTTTGTCATCTTGCCACAGCAAACAAAATATTCTGTGTTGATATAGATGTTCTCTTTACCTTAAAAAAAAAACAAAAACAAAAAAACCCTGAATTACGGGTTTTTAAGATTCACAAAAAAAGTAAAAAGCTTAGTTAGCAAATGTACAAAAAAACTTTTCTCCAACTCAGCAGTCTACATGTGACAGCATGTTCACATTTTGATTCCTGCCTCTGGCCGAGAGCATTTCAACCTGCATCCCACCCCAGTAAGAATATGATCTAGCCATCACTTGGAAGGTAGACTGGGATAAAAGCACTAGCAATCCCTCCTAGCAATGTTGTTCTGCCTAACACAGAAAAATTCACTGGCAAGACATCTGGAGACATACAGTATCTCAGTCAAGTACTCTAATCAACAGGATAGAGTAATTCTGATTCTCCCAATCCTCAGCTTAATTAATATTTACATAAATCATGCAAAATGTCAATGCTCCAAAACAAAGGCTATTTCAGGAGAACCTCTCCTGCTCATCCACACTAAATGGAAAGTAGAACACTTGGATTTCAAATACAGCTCGTGTAAGATACAGACTGTACGTGTAATATGGGTATTTTCTTTTAGGAGGAAGCAGAGGTGTCACTAGTTCTGAAGTGCTCAACAATCTGCTGGCTGGTTCGTCCTGAAGGGATGCAGGAAATTCCAACACAGACTGCTTTCACTTCTGCTATCTCACTAGCAAGAAAGAGTCCTATCCACCCCATCTACCAAGATGGATACAACGAATTCTGCAAATCTTCCCAACTTCCTCACTTCCATCAGGTACACAACCACACAGACATCAATGGATGCAAGGTCCAGACACGGGACAAGGCCCAAAGCCTTGCTGGGAAGTGCTATTAAGAACAATGTTGGAAGTACTGCCGCTCTGTTCACTTTTCTTTGGGACAGCTAAAGGATTGAAAAGAATATTTCCAGCTCCTCAGCCTTTTTTTCCTTGCTCCTCCTTTTTTTTTCCCCCCTATACATACTCAGGATCACACCACAGACTCTAGCTAAAGGCAGCTGAAAATATCTCTAAAATGGTAGTTAGGCAAGTGACTTACTCAAAGGTTTATTGCAGAAACCTTCACTGAAACACAGTATTAACCAGAAGGAGAATGACAGCAAATAACAGAGACTATTTGTCTCAATACAGCAATTCTTACATTCTCCTCTCAGTCAGTATAGTGATGGCACTAGGCTTCCAAGATGTTCTTATGGTGGTGCTGGTCAGAAATCAGAAGTGTGTTGAGCATTTATATTTCAAGCTGCTAAGGAACAAAAGCAGTTAAAATTGTCCCCTAATTCTGCATGCTCATTCCATGACAGCTAATCATCATCTTCATCCAAGAGAGATTTGAAGATATTAGAAAAAATATTCTAAATGATAATCCCTGTTACTGGCCCTTTGCTGTTCAATCCCACCAACCCTATATTGTCTTTTAACATACAGGACAAAGGTCAAAAATGTAAGGTACCAAAGAGGGGACTAGGTTTAGCTGGCTGAAAGAAAGACTAAAATAGGTCACACCTCTTATCAGCTACACCAGAGTCCCATTTTGATGAGGCAGCATTTCTTGATATCAATAACTCATTGTAAGAAACAGAGACGACTGCGTGGCCTGGTGTGGAAACTTGGGTCTAAAACTGGCAGCTCAGACTCTTAATGAGATCCTACAGCAGATGAGTGTTAGGGCCACAAGAAAGACTGAGTCAGATGAACCACACATCTCCTTTTAGCATGCTGCAGAAACCACCTGTTATGGAAATCTTGAATTTTCCAGAAGACCATTTATTTTTGATTTGTAGCTTATACCCACAATAATCTTGCTTGAATACCAGAAATGACATCATAACTAATTGGAAAAAAAATTTGGAAAATGGGTAAGCTCACAAAAGGAACTCTTTCACAAACAGAACTTCAGCTTACATGAGGCAGCTTCCTGAGGAAACGTTTCAACAACATGAAAAGCAGCCTACTTTGGCTCTGCCAGGCCAAAGGGTGGGAGACAGGCTCTTGAGTAAAAGATGCTCCCACTCTTGGGTCAGTTTGCAGCCTCTCAGAACCCATATCTGGGAAATCTTATTTTCATCACAGCTACTTGGTTTGCTGCATTTCAAGGAAAGCTGATCCCCAAGGTAGGTAGGACCCATTACATAGGATTGTCATATTAAATTGTCACCTTCAATTGCATTGTGAATAAAATGGTTGTGCAGGTAGCTGACAAAACACAAGCTGCTTTTGCTCTCCAGTGAAAAACATCCATAGTGAAGACTTAACTCTACTACTTCTGAAGCTTTTGGATGATTCTCACTGACAAGTTCCTACGCAGTCTACCCTACTGCCTACACAGACCGCCCGACTGCAAAGACAGTCAGGAGGTGAGGCACAGAAGACTTCCTAAAACGGGTCTGGGCAACACTGGGTCTCTTCCTGCAAAGAGCTCTTCTCCATGCTGTAGCGAGACAATCATGATCCAGCCTTGCTTTCACTCTGTAGTGGGGAAGGGGCACAGGGAGGGTAAAGGAATTGTAGAGGGCCACGAATGCTCTCTGGTTAATTCAGAAATACCATGTGACCAGCTACTTCAAGCCAGCATAGTTCAACTGTTCTGGGGACTGAAACTATTCCAATAATTGTACCAGTAATACATTATTTTGTAAAATACATGCAATAGCAGCAGCTCCCATTGAAACCTCTTCTTTACATACCTTTTACCTTCTTACATTCTTCCATGTTAGTTAAGACATATCAGACAGAAACCATACTTACCTCATTCTCCTACATTACTCTCCTTCAAGTTTCTTGTGATTTCAGTTACTTCACATGGTTACATGCTCATTTCCAATCCCCCAATCCCAAGCTTTACAGCTTAGTTTCATATCCTGCTGCTTCCCTCTTTTCCCATTCACATTCATACTTTTTTTTGTGGGTTTTTTTTGCTGTTTTTTGTTTTGTTTTGTTTGTTTGTTTTGGTTTTTTGCTTGGATCTTCTCTCATTCTCTCTAATGCCCATAAAAATTCAACAATTATTTACATCCAGGCATAAGTAACTTTCTCTTGTGCAATAACACTACAGTTTCTCTACTAAAAAATATCCCTCCAGAGAAGAATCTTGGAAGTTGCAAGATGACCCTCAATGGTATTTTTGCAACTGTCTAGATCAAATCCACAGCACAGATCTCAGAGACAAACACGTCAATTTGCAAGTCCATGAAAAACTGCTGAACAGCAAGTAGAACAAAGGTGAAAACTGGCTGGGATTAATTTTCTGATGAAGAAATTAGAGGTTCCCAGTTCTGGTTTGGGAAACAAATACCCCTTGGGGCACATCTGCAGCAGCTTTCTGGACACAAAAAACACATGCTGTCTGAAATTCTTTCTTAACCTGCCTTTCAAGTCCTGCGATGCAGATGCAGTCATATAGGTTACAATGAGAAAACAAAGCAAGAAAAGAACACGAGAAACTGCGGTCTAGTTAAAAAAAAAAAAAAAAAAAAAAAAAAAACAACTTTTTCTTTTTTAAGATAGAGCATTACCTGAATTCCTTATACTGGAGCTGTTCAGTTTGGAGTCTTTGATGACTAAGTGCTTAATCCACAGGGTGGGTGCTGTGATCTCTGAAAGAGAAAAAATAACTGCCTTAAAGAAACTGCAGCAGCTAGTGAGTACACGTGGTCATTATTTGTGAGGACAATGTGTTTGCTACAGTAATGACTTAAATGACCCACCGTCTTTGTAGACATCAGCTCACCCCTTGGTGAAGCGTCCCACCACATAAAAGCCAGTATTTGTAAATATGACACAAGGTTATCTCGTTATCTTCACCTTCCAAAGGGTGCCTCACTACTGGCAAAACATTATTGTCTCCTTCCAACTCCCACTTCTTAGCCAAATTCTCAAGTCCATAGCCTTTCTCTTCAGTACTTGCGTGCTATGTCATATACTGGTTTCTACCAAAGTAAATATATATTTTTGGAAAGACTTCAAGGGAAATTAAAAAAAAAAAAATAAGTTCTAGTTTAAAAAAGTCTTCTAATGCACTACAACCAAGATACCAAAACAAATTTGTGATACAAGTGCTTAAGAGTTCCTCCTCTGAAGTGTCAATTTCAGAGCACAGCAGAACCTGCCTTAAGCAACTCCTTATGGAAATGACAAAACAGTATCAGAATAGAACTTACAGCAAAGCAGTACTTGGTACCATAGAGTTCCTAAACTGACATTTTCAGCATTGATATTTGTAAGCTGAACATTTTCAAGTTTCCCCAAGAACATGCTTTACACACTAGATCCTGGCGTTTGTCTTAAGAAGTTCCTCTAAGAAGTTTTTACAAGACTTTTCCTGCTGTTCTTGACATTTACATGGATATGCTCAGCAAGGGAGAAGCTGGCTGACAGCAGGAGAAACTGATCACACATTAAAAGCGCACGAAGGAAAAACGAAATTTTTCCCTGCCTATATGTTTTCTGTTACTGTAAATATTATTGTAATCATGCTAAGGGCATTTTTTCATATGACAATACAGGTTGAACATTGATAGATATCCCAGCAGTAGTAGAATTTTGCTTAACAAAGACTGCCTTACCTGCAAGTTTTAATACACTATGTTATCAGTCATTATGTGCTCCTATAAAACACATATACCCATATATTTTGGGATTTTATATTTTTTGATAGCCACATCAAATAAAACATTGGATGAAGGGGTAGGAAAGGCAGGACAAAAGCAAAAAAGGCCATAAAGCAAAGTGCTGGACCCAAACTCCCAAATTTGGAATGAAACTTAGCTCTGGCTCTGCACTGAGTATATCTACAGCCGAAAAGGAAGGGATAACTGAAGTTAAGGGATGACAAAAAATGGGTCAGGGCCTATAGAGACCCAACAGTGTTTATCTTTAAGTGTGGCTGACAACTGCAGGAAAAGGAATCACCAGTAAAGAGGAGAAAGGAAAAGAAAGGGAACCCCTTGGGATCTATCATAAAAATGTATTTTCAATCCCGGATAGTTTTTGGACTACAGAGAAGCAATCTAGATTAATTACTCCTCTGAACAACAGGTCTTTGGAAAGGGTAGATTCCTATTGTGTGAAGAGGTGAAATTTCCAAAAAGACAAGGTACTCAAAGAGGCTGTTCTTTAGGAAATGAATATAACTTGCATGTTAAAATTAAATAGAGGTTAGATGTAGAGAAAATTGGGTCTAGGAGTACCAGAGGAAATAAAACTTGTGTGGGTTGTTTTTTTGCTAAATTATTTTATTTATAACTAAAGCAAGGGCCATTAAAACTTCTCTGTAGAGGAGTATCTTGGCCTAAGAGGATAATCACTATAAAATCATTGAGATCTGTACAGTAACGCAACTAAAAAAATTTCTAAAGAGATGGCTGCTTTATGATTGAAATCTTGGACAGAAGAGTTTAAGTCATCTGATCTACACTGTTTGTGGCTCTGGCACTGCTCTCTTACATCCTCTGGAAGAAGGGTAGGCAGTGGGTGGGGAACATATGATGCCAAAAATTCGAATACTCATAATAATCCTCTAATGTAGGTGAAAACATGAAAAAGGTAAGCCTTCATCTAAAAGAAATTGAAAGCCAATAGGTAGTACAAGTTTCAGGGGCAGCTGAGCATATTTAATGCCTTTTGAAATAAGTCATTCTCTTGTTGCTTGAGGTACGCATCCAAAAACAGCATGGAAAGAAATCCACATTTTTATTGTCCATTCATCTTTTGTTAGCAGGTCCACTCTGGTTGTCTGACACTGAATAAACGGGTTTTCAGAAACCCAAAAGACATTTCAATCCCAAATACACAGGAATTGAATGCGATTTGGACACTAACTCCTTTGAACATCTACACAGAGTCCAGACCTGATGGGTGAATGTTCTAAGTTTTTCTGTCATCTGACACTTGCATCTGACACCAAGTACATGCCATTCCTCAAGAAGAGCTACCTAAGATACTGGGTGACAATTCTGGTGCAGCACTGTGATGTGGTTGCTCAAGGCAAAAAGGCTGTTCAGCAAAACACACTGAGATCTCCAGTTCACCTTCTGCTCAAGACAGGATCATCTATGGGATCAGAACACTGCTCACAGCTTTATCAAACTGTCTTGGAAAGGAAGGGCAGATCACACTGTCTCTCCACAAAACCTGCTCCACTGCTAAAAAAGTTTTTCCTTATATTCAGTCTGAATATGTTTTTTCAGTTTTTGACACTCATCTTCCCATTATGCACTACTGTGCAGAGCCTGCCTCTGTCTTTTAGATAACCTTCCTGTAGGTATTGGAAGGCTGCTACAAGGTCAGCCTTAAGCCTTCTCTTCTGTCGTGTTCTTACATTCCTCCTGATTTAAGAAATCATTGCAAAAGTTACGCATTGAAAATACTTTTCATAAAAGACAGGACGAAGTGTTTTTAGATTTTGCCTGTCACCATAAGAACCAGAAAACGTCTGTTCACTGCAGTATGTCTCAATAACTTTGCCCAGTTCTATTTAAAATGACCAAAATGTAGTGTTGCTCCTAGAAGGATTTTCTGAACAGGCTGTTTTAACCAGCTTAGTTCACTCCTGCATTTTACTAGTGCATTCTCTCCTTTGAATACCTATGGGCACTCCCTCTTGGGAAAATTTAAAGGCCAGAAGCATGCTGTGATTGCAGACAGCAATTTAATAGAACATGAGCTTGCTGCCAGAAGGAACTTTCCTTTGATATAAACAAGAGACAGTTAACTAGGCTTTAGACTCCACTGTTTATTTGAAAATGCTTTTTATTGCAAAGACTTTGTTTTGTTTCATAAAGCTTATAAGAAGATTCTTGCATACACGATTTCTAAAAATGACAAGACCACAGCACCTTGCTATTAAATAAGCTTGTTCTAGCAACAATACACACCCCATTCCTGTCTTCTGTTTTCTCAAGAAGGCAGCGAGTATCAGCAGCATGAATTACTCTTGCTCAGAAGTTTCCAATTCTGCCTTTAATCCAGTTTAAAATCCAGTAAACTGGTCGCAGAATGGTCTAGACTTGAGTCTGCAATTTTGAGATAATACATTTACAAAACTAGCCTATTTGAGATGGAAGCTGGCTTTCTGGGCTATGAATTAAGTAGGCCCAGGACACTGACTTCATTTGCTCAGATAGTATGCGCATCAATGAAAGTAAAAACTAAAAAAAGAAACCTCTCAGCAATTTTCTTCCAAGTCGATGTGCACAAGCTGTGGTTTAGCACTATCTTCCCTGTAGTTATGCTGTAATGGACTGCAGAGGTTACAAAACTCACGGCATTGAGAGGGTGAAGAGAGCAAGGGGAAAAGACAACCTAAAGGAAGTTCCTATTTCTGACTCAATAGACATTTTTTAGCCATGATACCTTTTCCTCCAAGGTTATCCTAGGAATTTGTTCAACTGCTGTTATTGTTGGATTCCAGGGGGGAGAAGAGGATGTAAAAGGATTAGGGAAAATGCCTGAGGTCCCAAGCGCACTGTGAAATTTGGATAACTTATGAGATTCACTGGCTTTTCTCCTTTGCAGGATAAAGAAATTGTTTGAGCCATAAACCCTAGGGAAAAGAGTAAGGGAATTATCTTTTTTTGCTGTTTGTTGTTGTTGTGGTTTGAGTTTTGTTTTGTGTTTTTTTGTTTTTTTTTAAAAAAAAAAGGATGCTCTTACCTTCCCCATCAAAAATAGGCTGGGTTTCCATGGTAGGCGTTGGCTTCGACCCATCATCTGAATTGAGAGTTAGAAAGAATCGAAAAGAAACTACCATTATTGAGGTAAATACTATCTACTCTCCAGTACTGTTGAATGTTTGGGATTTGTACATGGCCCGGCCAAGTCCAGAAGAGAGAGAAGACAGAAAGAGCAAAACAAAATCAGAATTTATGCTATCAGCAGCAAAATAGCAAGCATGCACAGACTACCCTTAGATCTAAAGAAGCCTCCCTCCCCACCCTAACCCTCCACAACCACCAGTATGAATCACCTAGCAGTTTCCATTTGCCGCACTGATCAGGCAATCTCTGTTATGGTTTAAGTGGCTACATCTCACACAGGTCATTCTTTGTGACAGCAGAGATCTAGGGATTGCTGCCCTGTTGTGTCTTTCTCATTATTCTTTTTGTTCAAAAGAAAAACTATTCTTCTGAAACTTACCTGCGCAGAACCAGGCACCAGTTTTCACTGCAGAGCTGTTAGAAAGGGATGGTCAATAGCAAATATTGTTTTCTTACAATATCTGAATTAAGGTGTTCTCTAATTGCAATGCTGCGGCAGTGCCTTCTTATTGAAATACTGTGGAGAAACCTTCTGTGCAAGAGTTGTCCACGTATTCTGACCACAGATCTTTCATAATTAAAATCTTCAACCAAAATAGATTCCACAGGAAACGTAAATCACAAAATGTAGAGACAGACTACAGAGAAAGCTTACACTCAGTTTGGCCCAATATCACTATCCATCACATCGACAGAAACAGCTTGAATTCACATTGGATGCCCAGAGGGATCTGGATTTCAAGACCCAGCCTGGATCATTTTTACACAGCACTGGAGCAATGGATAACACCAAGTGAACATTCCCACAATCAAACATTTTGGCTAAGCAGGCACAAACTATATAGGAAAGTGTTTTGTTACACTGCAAAATCAAAACATAGAATACTGTTTGGGTATAAACTAAGAAAAAGGTAATCAGTCTAGAACTGTTTTTGGTGGAGGTTTTTGATGTTTATTTTTCTTTCTTTCGTTCAGAAAAGAGTGACTAAAAACAAAAACAAACAAAAAAACACCCACAATCTATAACAACCATTTTCTCATGTATTATGAGCAAAGATGACACTAGGCATCAGGAGAGTGGGCAACAACCTACAATGGAGAACTGCCAAGTATAGCAAAAATCTCATTTGGAGACAGAAGTCTATGCCAGAGAAGGCAAGTTACCTCTACCTTTAAGGTTGTATCAGATGCACAGGGCAGAAGTCATTGGAAGGAAAGGCATACTGGACAACCCCTCCTATGGTAGCAACAACTGCCCTCTGGCTTCCCTATATTGGTTCTGATTACACCAAAGAATTCAAAAGACCACTGAAGGGAAGGGGATGGGCAGAGATGGAAAACAGGCCCATAGATTGTTTTCCAATCAAAGCCTGCATTTGCAGTTTTATAATGTGAGTAAAGACTGAAAACCTCTTCCTCACAGCATTAACTTTGTGTATTTCTACATAAAGCCATCTAATTCACGGAAAGCAAAAATGTGCTGGTAATTCCATTTCAGCCTTAGAGATCTACTGAAGAAATGAGCAAAAGACAACCTCTAAGTAATTTTCCCTCTCGGTGTATTTTATTCCTTTTTGCTATGCTTACAGTTAAGCATTAAAACAATTTGGAAGACAAAATACTTACCATTTCTCAGTTAACTCCTGTTTTGAGTTTTCCTGTTATTGGGTATTACCAGTAACATAGACAAGCAGTAATTTTGATTCAAAGTTTAAGCAAGTGATCTCTTGGAATAATTCCCTGATTTTTCATTAAGTTACAAGAAAGAACATCTTGCCTTATAAAGGAATCTTTGGATAAAAGTAAATAGTTGATCTTCACTTTTTTTTTTTTCTTTTTTTTTTTCTTTTTTTTTTTTGCCAGAATAGGCTGCTCTGCTCACACAAGATACCTCAGAAGCCACAGTGATTGTTTTTAATGTATTTAGGATAACACTTAACACCATAATGAAGAAGTAAGCAATATGTTGTCATGGAATCACAGAATGGCTTGGGTTGAAAGAGACCCTAAAGATCATCCAGCTTGCCCCAGGGCCCATCCAACCTGGACTTGAATGCCTCCAGGGATGGGACATCCATAGCTTCTCTGGGCAGCTGTGCCAGGGCCTCACTGCCCTCTGAGTAAACAATTTCCTCATAATATGTGAACTAAATCTACACTCTTTTAGTTTAAAGTCATTATCCCTTGTCCTATAACACAGTAGGTTTTACAGATTGAGAAGCCAACCTGAAACTACAAAAGATACACTCATAAAGCAACTGCAAAGATAAATAATTCATAAGTTACGTAAAATAAGAAGAGTCTTGGAATAAAGAAATTACCAGTACGATAATAAGTTAATTCCTATTGTTTGCATGAATGCTTCTGCAGCAAGTAATTACAGAACTGCTCTTCAGATTTAAAGCAGCAACCCAGGAGCCAACAATGGAGAAAAATTAGATGTGGATCTGAGCCACAGCACTTTTTATCCAAACCCTCATGTGAACTTTGGCAGAACTCGGGATGCTTCAGGTTCAGGGGATTTCTTTATGGCTCATCTTTCTGTCTTTACCTGTATGCATGTGAAATTGGGAAACACACTTAGAGAGTAAGAATTTTGCACCTTTTTTTTTTTTTTTTTTTTTAAACAAAGGCAGCCATTAAGCTATTAAAAGGTATGAAACGCTGACAGAACAAATGCAGCAAACAGACAAAAATAAGAAACTAATCTTTGAGCTGGTGGTTTTTTGTGTTGTTTTTTTTTAAGAGCGTAGTGAGATGATCATTTAAGAACAACACAATCATTTCCTCACTCAGTTATCAAGAGCAAAATTGTCACTAAAACCATTATTGAAGCAGCACCCAGAACACTGTTAAGCATTTTGCAAATAGAGGGAAACAAAATTATTCCCTTGTTCAGGTACACAGTTCTTTCATCACGCACGCAAGAAAGAAGTGCAATAAACAAGAGCTCTGTAATTACATCCACCGTATTTCAAAAATCAAAAGCCCGGGACATTTCTGATTTTATTTTATTTTTTCCAAAGGTCATGGAATAGTCACATTAAAAATAAATAAATAAATAAATAAATAAATAAATAAATAAATAAATAAATAAATAAATGCACCTTATTAAAGATATCCTGCTCAATTTTCAGCTGCGAGCTTCTTAACTCTGAGACTGCCAGGCCTATTCTTAAACTGGGAGACTCTCAGTAAGTCTATGTTGAAAACCGGTTTACAACAAAAATTTTCACTGCCATTCCCATTGGGCAGAAGAACAACCCTAATGCTCGTCCACTCTCGTTTGAATACTCCTCTCTCTGAATACACCGTTCATAACTCTAAACATTTGTACCACTGGTCTATTTGCCCCTGGTAAACACAGAACAAGTTCTATTTTGCATACCTAAAAACTCTGAACAAATACTTTGTTACTACTCAGACAAGCATTTTAACAGGGAATAGAAAAGCCAAGCTATTTTGGAGGCCTAGAGTCACTTGTGATATTATGTGAAATGCACAGCATATGTTTACTTTGGAGCCAAAGGTCAGGAAGTGCCGTCAGGTGTGATTTATTCCTTTCTTCAGAAAACACTCGAATTCCACACTTTAATAAAATGATGTGGAACTGCAATAGTTGCCCATGCAGAGCTTGTCAAAAATAGAGAGAGATCAGTGAGGTCAAGTGAATGCTTCCCAATCCCCCTAGATGGCAATGCTTCCAGATAAGGAACAGGGTACCACAGAATCACAGATAAAATTAGATGCAGAGTATTAAAAGTAAATAATTTTTTTAAAATAAAATTACATGTAGAATATTCTCAGAGCCCTGATGAAGAGTGTACTTTTCTTCCACGTTTTACAACCCAGCAAAAAGATCCACTTTCGTTTTCCAAGACAATCGCTGACTATAGAAAGCATTATTCAACAGAACACCTCTTACGGGGCAGGGTATGAAAGCCATAGAACTCCTTTTCCAGCAAGCCTCGATTTTCCTTGGGTCAATCTGCAAAAGTTGAACTGAAAGTTTTTCTGACTCAATTGGTACCAAGCTGAAAATGGTTTTTGTTTTTTGTTTTTTTTTTGTTTGTTTGTTTTTAATCTTATCTCTGGCAAGAGCAAAACAGACAGGTCCAGTATCCTTTTCCAAGTCAATTCCACATTAAGATACTGTGGCCATAAGGCAGAAGACCACTTGCACTACCACAAGATAGAGGCTCACAAGCTTACAACCAGCTTTCTTTGTGTTAACAATAACAAACCAGTGACAACTACCTGCGTGTCCAGATACATTGCTAGCGGTGGGCAGGAACTCCTTATGGTCTCACTAAGATGAAGATTCTTCTCTCTTTTACCCTTGTTCTTGTTGAATATTTAGCAAGCATCCAGACCTGGAATGAATGCAGTGTATGCTGGGGCTGAGGGGATTAAATTCAAGTACAAGATGACAAACTTTATACTCTGAACTACAGACACTAAGAACATGAGCAACTTAAGTTGCCAGGAGATAAGTACTTAAGCCAGGAGATAAGTAAACTACCTGACACAGGAAGGGCATGAATTACTGCAGAAAAAATGTGAAGTAACTGCCCGCTGCTCCAGTTCTCTGTTTTTGCCAGAAGCATCACCTAATGGAAGCTGGACAAAGGGGAAAAGATAATCGATAGAATAAATCTTCTATATCACATCCACTACCCAGGAAAATACTCCCTGTAAAAGTCATCTGTATACTTGCATCATCATGCTAATGGATTAAAATCTATTGTCTTTCTAAGCAATCTCACGTCTTTAGTGGATCACCTCTTTCACCCTCTCTGGCATTCATGAGACACTCTGCACACTTGATTCATTTTAAAGAGTGCTAGAGTGTTTATAGGGTCAATTGTCCCCTCGTACAAAATCTAGTCTTTTCATAGGCCTACAGCTTGAACGGCAAAGGTAGTAAGAGCATGACAACTTTAAATGCATAGCTCTGTGCTGGGTGGGGGCAGCCTGTTTTCAGTCTCAGGTGATTTCTCCACAGATCACCACCCATTTTGATGTGCCATTGCAGGGCACAGCTGAGGCCAAATAGGCAACTTAGAGCACAACAGAAACTGTGCTAAGACTGCATGGGAGTTTTGTACAAAAGTACATGTCCCTTCCAGAATCGCACTGGTAGAGCAAGTTGTTGCCTTAATGATAGTCCTTTCCTACACCAAGTGAAGCAGCTTCAGCAATTTGTAATTAATCTAATAGCCAAAGCAACTTTTATGCACAGACAGATTTTGCCAGTATAAATGAAGAAAGTTAACATTCATGCCAAAAAAATGTGAAATTCTTATAATCCAGCCAAATCAAGATAATTTCTTGCCAAGTAGCTGAAATGGAAATGCAGCCATGCATAGAGACCTCCCTGACAAGTTTTCACACCCTTTCCACTTCTATGCATGGAGATCCCACAGCTGTTAGGAAAAAAAAAAAAAAAAAAAAAAAAAAAGCCAACTTTCGAAACCTGATTAGTGAAAGTGAGTTCTCACTCTTCATTGTCTTCATTTTAAGAAGGAAGCAACAGTGGGTTCGGTTCAAGTGTAACAGCCCACAGACGCTTGGAGACAGAATGCGGAAAAGTTTTGTTTGCTTGTTTTCAAAGGTGAAAATATACCCAAGTTCCCAACAGAAAGGCCTTAAGGAGCTCTAACCACACAGGCTGATTAGCGCAGCCACTGCAGCGATTTTTCCCTCCCTATATCAGCAATCCTGTACACTGTACCAATGCAGGCTGTTCCTGCACTAGCACACTGCAGGCAGTACCCAGCCAGGTCGACGAGCCTTCCAGCGTGCCTTCTGGAAGCCATTAGTTCTCCCCCCCCCCCCCCCTCCTCACATCTCCCTTGCAGGTGCGTCAACATGAAAAAAGCCACTCAGGCCCCAAGGACTTTGTAGCCCAATGTAGTCGGTGCATTTGTATGGCAGTACCATTCTTTGCCCTGCCTGTCCCACTCACAAGACAGCTGGAAGCAACTCTGACCCCCGTGACACAATTCAAAGCCTTCTCTGTTTGGCTTTTTGATTCCTGATTGACACATTCACTGCCAGGCGGAGATAAATGCTGCTGAGAGGACAATGTTCATCTGCTCCGACTATTCTTGTGAAGGACTTTTTCAGAATAATAAACAAAAAACATCGGTGCAGTTAAGTGTCTGAATAGAGCTGGAGATAGACAGAGAGCAACTGGAGTGCTTTACAGAGGCTGGCAAGTCGATTGAAGAGTTAATTGTCTGGGTGTACAATGAGTTTATTCTGACTGCAAACAAAGAGCTCCCTCTTCCTGCTCCTGGTCCTTCAAAAGAAAACGTGTCAAAAAGGCCTGGAGCAGCACTCCGTGTTAACAGCGCTGCTCTGGTCTCTGGGATTCCGTGCCTTTAAAATTGTAGAATCCTGAGATTCAGATAGTATCTCTGTAAAATCTCCTGTTCTTATTTATTGCCTGACTTCTCAAGCCACCTCGATAGTAATTAGCCAAAAAAAACCCTGCCCTCTTCTTATTCTTTACAGCTTTCAGCAATCAGCTCCCTTTGAAAAATAAAGGCACAGCAAAAAACTGCCTTTCAGACAAAACGCTGGGGACACCTTCCCCAGAATGAGATCCAGTTTTATATTATTTCAATTGCTTCATTTAATAGGACTCCACTTAAACAAAGCAAGTTGCCCTAAGTGTCTCATACTTGGGAAGATACAGAACCCCAATCCACATCTGGACCTGCGTTTCAGAGCTTGCACTATAATAGGTCAAACCAACACAATGTCCAAACACACCCCCTGCCTCTGGGAAAGTTCAGATCCAGATTCAGATTTGAACTCTGCAGGTTGAACCAAGCCCTCTGGTAATTACCACTTAAATACCTGACTCATACAAGTTATGCAAACCTTTCTGGTGAGGAAAAAAAAATATCTAATATTGCTGTACAGAGAACAATGCAGAAATGAAAACCAAGCCATTATACTTTGCTATTTCGATGACACAGCTTTTAGAGATTTTAGTGCCAATGCAGAGAAAGACATAAATGTTGTTCTAGGAACGGCTCAGATAATCAGGCTTTCTGGTGATGTTAAGTTTGCTTCAGTACTTGTGGAAAGTTGTTCTTTTAACCAGTTACAGAAATGTAGCATTCCAAAACATGTTTTTCCTCAGGTATATGGGCATGTTACCAAGAAAAAGACAAAGCAAGAACTTGAAAATAATTAAAGCTAGTATTCAGAGTACTTATCTAATTCAAACTAGAGTGTCACATCTTGCTCTCCCCTTTCCCAAGCAAAGGTTCCAACTATAATGCTGTTAACTCGGCAGTAAAGCAAGGAGCTTCAAGTTTGTGTGATCTCCATTTTATTCTAACTTAGTCAGTAATAAACGAACTTTGAAGCCAGAGAAATTAGATTTCTTGCTTTCTCAAACTCTGCACCTAACTTTTACTTTGCAGCAGACAATTTTAGAAGATAAACTTTTGCATCATGCAAGCTGTGAGTCCATTCTCACCAGTCACCTGAGCACAGTTAAAGTTTGCTACTTCCAACTTCCAGGCTCTGCTTCTGTGAAAACTTCTGGGAAGTTTTCAGACATGACTGCAGACTGTTGTTGTAGCAGACTGAGGTTTCACAGCTTCTAGTAACATTCTGAACAGATAAAGGTAAGAGAATCTGCAACCACCATTGAGCATGGCTGTTTTTCTTATACAGCAGCATTAATTTCAGTGGTGTAAGCTCAAGTACGACATTTAGGAAAGCTATCACAATACCTTCAAACCTAAAGAAGCCATGAAGGCTACAGAAAGAGGCTCCCTATGGAAGCAAAGAATAGTTTTCATTCTGCTATGCACCCATCTGACCTTTGAAAGCCTAGTCATCCCCCTACTGATACCCATATCTAAGGAAAAATGGAGGAAGAACTAAAAGATCCAAGGGGACTAGATAGCTTATGGAACTGGTCATAACGCACAGCATTAAAAAACGCCTGTTACCAAAAATCACAACTACCTGAAAGAGTCGTGGCCTGTTTCCTAATGGACAATGACAGCTGGCAGTGAGGACCAAGCGATGGCCTTCACTGATCAGCTGGCATAAAAAAGCCCTTATGTGGCAATATACGGCCATAAATCCAGCACTTCCCTTCCTCCTCTCCCACTTCCCCAGTGGAATATCATTCTCTGGAAAAAAAGACCAAGGTTACAAAGAGGAGATAAATGATTGAAAGTAAAGAAAACTGCTACAATAAGCAGTGAATAAAGGAGAACTGGTCCTTGCATTGATGCAACAAAAGTTTAATCCAAGTGTGCAACAATGTAGGTTATGACAAAACTGTTCGGTTATTTGCTCATGTCAATCTGCAGAGAGGACGTTAGGCATTCTTGTCCCAAAAAGGAGCACTGTCCAAAGTAACAAAGGGAGAAAAGGAATTAAGTCAGAAAGAGGCAGCATGGTACGTGTCCAGTCCAGGCAGCCCTGGAACTAAACTTCTCAAGGACAGTGGAGGCAGAACACAGAAAAAGAGAAGAGCGGTGTTATGAGGGCTGGGCAAATGACAATCCCCCTCAGCAAGAGTTGGAGCATGAACTTTATGTTATGAATGTGCTTTTCTTCCCAGAGCAGAAACACCTCCATAGTGCCAGCATTACTTGAGCGGCAAAGACAAGGAATCAACAACAGATAGCTTTCTCTGAATACACACATGAATGAGATTGAAGACGTGGAAGACAAGGAAGAATCTTTTTCATAGCTTCCCATTGGTAGAAGCATACATTTTCATCTCGCTCTGTAAGTACCAGTAGTATGATAGGTACTGAAGGATTTTAAACCCCAGTTTCTCATGTTTGAATGATTTTCCATTTGGATCCTTCTGCCTTGAGAACATTTGAAATAAAACAGGGAATATAAAATTTCTGCACAAACAATTATTTCACTCCAGAATACCACGTCTCATAACAAGATTTTAGCACTTGACATTGCCCCAAACTTGGACAGCAGTATGCGGAAGGCTCTACAGCAGTGTTAGCAGCTGCCTGACCACAGTTAGACAAATGCAGCCACCACCATACGATTTTTGTTTAGTCTCTGATTTAATTCTACCTACAATATATCAGACGTCTACTTTGAGGACGCTCAGCTTTGATGTGAAGTAGCCTCTATTCACTCCCCTTACCCCCCCTCCCCCCCCAAACCTATCCCCTTGGCTACCTCTCCCAAAAGGCTGCTTAGAATCCATAACCAACCCACTCCTTGTTGATCCCAAACTCTGTAAGAGGACAGATAGTTGTAGCTGTGGAAAAGAGAGCAAGGGTCTAAAAAGCAGGCAAGGATATTGCGATTTTGATCTTAGATTGCTTCACTGAAAGCAGAAAGAAGTAATGATCGCTGTGAAAGCTTCTTATGAATAATTATCAGATTCCTAACTTCAGGAATGTTTTAGTAGCTACCTGAAATATATGGTGGCCTGGGGCAAGGGGCACGAAGAGTGTGATTAGAATCTCGGTCTCTCTTTGCTCTTTCCACAACATCACATACACACTCCCTTTCCTCCTCTCCTTCCAGCGCTAGTCTCTTCAAGACAAAGGCTCCATAAATTCCCCTACATCTTCAAGGAATATAGCCTACAAGCGGGGGATGGAGACGGCAGCAAATTTCCCAGATCAATGGCCATTTGAAATTCAGACATATGGCTGAAGCCCTACAGCTGCATGTGTTAATTACCACACGTGTCCCCTGTAAAGCAGTCTGTTAAACACAAAAAGAAAACAGAAGAGAAAAAAGCCGTTCCAAGGGATTAAGTAAATAGTCTAAATTTTTGACCCTGCTCCCCCAGACACATGGCCATGTATAAGAACACAAGCTCCCTTCCTTTCTCGCCCGACACCTGCATGCTGAGGAAGCACAAGACCCCTTGCATCTCTAGCCATGTGCACTGAACCTATCACAAAGTGTACGTTCACCCTTTCAGCTCCCCCTCTCCCTCCCTCCCAAGCCTCTTCTCTCGCCAGCCCCTCTCCTTTTCTCCTTTAGAGGACTAATTCCTGGCTGACAACCAGACTAGTCTTGGGCTTACAATACGCCTTTTCATTTCCTCACTGCAAAGAGAATGGATACCTCGCTGCTATGTGTGTATTACATATGCACAAATGAGGGAAAGCAAGAAAAAACTTAGATTTTTCACCATTTCTTTTTGCAGTTTTGTTTTTATCTAAGATCATTACAATAGAATGAAGATGTTTAAGTGAGTGAGTACAACTCTACTCTCTGACTACAGTGCCCCAGCTAATTCATCCCAGGATCTGCATTTAGTTTGAAGGAGTTTTTATATTTGATTATGAAAATATAGAAGAACAATAAGGAATTGTTCTTCTATATGAGAAAAAGGATGGGGAAGAATGCAAGGAGACAGATGAGCAGAGTAACTGAATTGTGCCAAAGGACTTCCAAAGAATCTAACAAGCTTGGGAAGGAAGCCAGTATATATGGAATATCACATGGTTCACCAAAAATGAAACAGTCAGGGCACAAGTGGCATCTTATTCTCAAACTTAAAATATTTGTACTTTAAGAGAAGGAAGATGATTCCACAAAGACTGAGCGTAAGAACCAAGATCAACTAAAGCTGTTTTTGTGAGTGGCTGAACAGTCATGATGAAATCTGTCAAGTCCATATTCTTGAGAATTGCCTTGCTGCAACACCTAAAGGCATCATCAGAATCTGAGCACACTAACATTTAATAAAAGACATGGATGCAGCCCAAAGAAACTCAGTCTGCTAGTAAAACTCCTCTCATCCCTTCCTTTTATCAAAGCATTTTTCAATATATCTCCCTTGCTGTCAGTGTAAAACAAAATCCCAGATAAGTACATGTAGGGAAACTATTATTCCAGCTACGTTTTCATTCCCAGGGGTACCATTTCAGGAACTTGAACAAAGACCATGGCTGCCTGTCCATCCCTTATTTACAAGCACATGTGCTCTGCCTCTATTCAAATTTCCCTGTAACAATTTTGTAGCTTATCTCCCATATAGAGAAACGTTCATACAGCTTATTGGATAAAGGACCTGAAAGGAAAGCACTTCCAGTCACGCTCAACTGAAGCACTGTACCCAAGACTTGAAATACATTTCCTGTTGCATTACTCTGATTTAAGGAAAAAAAGTAATGTTTAAATGTTTAGATGTCTAGATTCTTCCATGGGATGCAAATACTCAAAGTAGGGTGACATTAGGCTGGTACAACAAGAAAGCTTCTAGCTTCATTGATCTGCAAATTCATCAGTTGCTCCAGTTTATCCTCAGGTTTGTTTTTAAGAACCAATAACTGCAGAAGACAGGAAGTCTAGCACCATTAATTTCAAAGTTATAATGATGCTGTTTTAAAGGATCTAGAGTAGTACACAGCATAACACTACGACATTTTGGCATGTTGATCCAGACACTCAAAATGCTTATGAAGAATTTATTCTTTTAACAACTCCTTAAAAAAAAGGTGTTGAGACCACATAGCTACAAAGTACTTAAACAACAAAAAAAGCCCACAGTGCCTAGAACTACTCCTTTTCTCTGTAAGCCGTAATTGGTCAGACACCAGGAATCTCTGTATAGCACATAAACAGTTAATAATACCTTAACAGATGTTGCTTAATCAATTGTTAGCCTGCTTATTAGATCTGCTCACCAGGCTGCTCAATACCATGACTTAATCATTTAAAAACCTTTACAGCTGTCCTTAAGACATTACAGACATGAGTAGTCTGTAGATTGCCATAATAGCACTTGTAAACTACAATTTTATTAAGTCATATTATATAGACTAACCTACAGATTAGAACTGTTGCTTTATAGATGAAAGCAGAATTCTTGCATTATATCAAACAAAATATACGTTTTAAAAAAAAAATTTGCCTTCTGCTCAAACTTACCAATGAAACTTTCTCCAGCCTCAAATTTGACACATATGTTCTGAGGCCTCAGAAAATGTCTTGATAAAAAACTAAACAATTTCAGACACATCAGAAATGTCGGCACCTAAATGGATTGTTTTTAAGTTCTACTGCTTATGTAACAATTTTGAAGTTGAATATTTCTTCTAGTTCTTAATATTTCAAAAAATCTGTTTCATTAATGAGATAAAATACTGCTTAGAACATAGGTCTGTTCTGGAAAATTGATCCACTACAGGTGGTCGTGTGAAATCCACTCGCTTACTACAGCTAGATTTAATTGGCATTTAATAAGCAAATGTGCATATTGTGCACAATACAGGGACAGCAATAACTACTAAACTGAATTCTTAATACCTGCAAACAGACAAACCCACGGATTAAAACTAATGATACTTACAGAACTATTTTTTATAATGAAGAAGAAAACTTCAATTCTCACCCTAAGTCAGCTTGGAAATACAAATACAAGCTAATCACCGCCTTATGTGCTACAGACTCCATCCACAGAATTGTTTATCTGTGGTTCACCACGGCCTTTGCAGCATTACTGTTGCACTCATTTCTCCTGGCTCTTCCTCAGCCACCAGAGTTCTCACCCAGGTTCCTGAAAAGCAGCACACATTAGTGTTTCTTCCTGCCCCCTATTCGATTTTAACAAGGTAGACTGAGAAACTACTTCTATGTCTACGGGTCTGCCCCTATCACTGCATGGTAGGACGAATCGAGCTTTTGCACTTACAGAGAGCTTGAAGCATTCATACAGCACAACGCACAGCAAATCTGATGCTTTCAGGAATCAGATGGCTTACACGTGCATCTCCACACCGTATGGAAACACACTGTGCAATTTGTGCGTGTAGGTGTAGACTCAGAAAAGAAAAAAGTATGTCAATCCTTGCTTAGGAATACTTCAGAAACAAACAGTTCAGAGAACATTTTTTTGTATTGAAAATTCTCCCTCATCCATGCTTAAAAATTAGGATATTATTTATCTCAAAATAAATAACACAAGGGATCCAGAATTGTCTGAGTAGCACTGTGAACTTAGCACCTGCCAATGTTCCGCAAGAAATTGATAACACGGTGACCACCAATTAGAACCACCATCACTTTTCACTGCCCTAGTAAATTTGTATTTGCTTCATCCCGCTGATGGAGACCATGCTATACTTCTGTCTTTCCTGGAGCTACCACAAGCTGATAAAGACATCATAAAACATGTTTTAACTACTTAGCAGATCAGGCAGGTGGGAAACCTGGTTTGTATAATAGAACAGCTCTAATCCAGGTTTGATCAGGACCCCACTGAGTCCAGAAAAAAATGGAGAAGATATGAGTCTAAAGTCTCAAGTTTGGGTCACGTTTCACCTTGATGGCCTGGTCTACCAAGCGGAATGTTTTTGTCAAGATATCATCTGTCTGTTCATACTTCTGAGACATACTAATCCTTGGAGGCAGCACTCCCCTCCCACAAGCAGGCAGCAGATGAATTGGTGCCAGCTGCACCTGACTTCCTACCAACAGCAGATAAAGCTTCAAGGTCTCCAGGTACAAATGCTTCCATTAATTTACATTAACATAAGCCATCCTCTGCTCAGGTTTGCCTGAGGAGAGCATTCACCCTTTACTGCTCAGTCTAATTACTGATGCAGACTAATGGCTCATTACTGATTCAAACTGCTACTACTGGCTGCACAACTAGTCCATTAGCATTTTCTGGAAGTTAAGACTCTTGGAAATCAGTAGGAAGAAAGCCACAGAGCAGGCCCACTTACCCACAGCTGAGGTTCTCCCTGCAACTGAGCCTGCCTCTGTGCCCATTTCATAAGGAGGAACTCAATTCAACATTTTTAACTGGCAGGAATTTTAAGTTGTTCATCATAGTTTTCCTCAAATTGCTTCAGCGTTTACTTGTAGAAACAGACAACGTCTGCAAACTGATTGGGCAAAGTTTTCACAACTGCAAATGTGAGTCAAAGCACTGAATTCAATGCCTGTATGTAAGACAGTAAGTGTAAAACTTTTCAAACCAGATTTTCCCTCCTGTGGGGCCCGTCAGAGCTCACATTCCACTAACATCACCACACGTGCCGCAGGCTCAGGGAATTGCAGATGCTGTTGTCAGCTTTGGCAATAGGGAAATAAAGCTAGTCAAAACAAGCCTGGAACTTCATACACTGCAAGAGACTTCATGAAAGAAAAAGAGAGTTCATACCACTCAAGACTCTTCATAATAACAGACAGTGATATTTCAGCCAGATCATGTTTACCTGTACTTGATTCATCTCTTAATCCCTGATTATAGAACCACGCTTCCTTTCCCATTTCCTTCATTAAATTGATATAAAAATAGTATCAAGATGTCTCACGCAGTATCTAGAATAGTTACACCATTAACAAACAACTATACTCACCTAAATGTTCATTTCACTCCTTTCGAGACCCTCTCCCCACTATTAATTTACTCAGTTTCCAGTTTTAAGTAGGAAGACTGCATGAGTTTATGGAGATAAAAAAAAAATTACAGGACTGCTTTTTTACACCTCTCCACCTCCTGATCGGCCCACTTTTTAGAGCCTGCTTGGTGACTGAAAGGCACTGCTCTTGGTTGCAATATGCCAAGTCTGCATCATTGAGTTCTAAAGCCTTAACATTCCACAGATAAAGAAAATAAATTTTTGTGTTTGCTTGCTTTGTTTCAAATGTGTGGCACAACTTCCCTTTGGCTGGAAGGAAACAAGCTGCATTCTTTAGGCACTGAAGAAATCCAGTTATGTTGGGTCCCAGTATGCCTTTCACTGCATCTTAATATTTTAAGAAGTTCCCAGTGAGAGAGAGGAGATCCAGCACTCTAGGGGACAGAGTGCATCTTCCAAATCTCTCAGGCTTTCAAACTAAGCAGCAGCTGGAGTGAATTAGCACAAGAAGCTCCTTATAAGAAAGGGTGCAAGCAGGAATAAGTAACAGACAACAATCGGCAGGCTCTGGATATCCTAATTCTACCCAAGAAAAATTGCACTGTCTGACAAAAATTCTGGGCATTTTTTCCACCTGCCTGAAGGAACAGCATGTGTCAGACTGGATGGGCTTCCTCATCTCCTAGGTACAGAAATTCCCTCGTCTTTTTCACTTCAGGATTGCTCAGTCTACCTTGAGAGAGAACCGACCACTTCAGAAAAGTTTAGAGAAGCTTAACTAGGTACCCAAAGTCATTTGCTCAGTGAGTGACTCACCACTCTCTCACAGCACAGAGGCCAGGACAGGGACCCACTTTCACCAGGAGGCTGGCTGTGAGAGCAGAGCCAGCAGAAAGGGTTGTGTGGCAGTTGGAGGGTCAGGATACCAGAGAGCACAGTGCTGGGCAATGCTGGACCAAGCACTGCTTGAGAGGCAGCGCTTCTCCATTACTACCTGTCTTGGTAAGGGCACAGACTGAAATATTTGGAAAACACCTCCCTCCGTACAGAACAGCAAAGCGCACCATGCAAGGAAGTAAAGAAGCAGAGAGTTTTAGCCTACTCCAAAGGACAATGAATGACAGGGGGAGGACAAAGACTTTATCAAGCTCCAGTTCATCTCTCTGATGAACTGTAACTTGGGAGAAACATTCGGCACTGAGCACTAGGCCTAGGAGATGAAAGGGACAAGAGGTCATAGAGGGTCAGACCAGTGCTGCTGCCACAACACCACAGCTGAAGCCAGTAAACAATTTCCTTTTTTTTTTTTTTTTTTTCCTCTAATGAGAAGCAAACAGAATCCCAAATGGAATGAATTTGATCAAGCAGATAATGCCAGCTGTTTTTGAGGAGTGTCTGCTGGCACAGGCAATACAAAATAGGCAAAATCATGCCAACAAGGTACGACTTAGCAAGAATGCTGCGCAGCAGATCTAGCCTGGCATTAGTTTAAGAATAGGAATTGAATAATAGAAGGTTCAAGTGATCCTGCATCAGCAAAAAAACCCCTATAATTTATACCAGGTAAGTTTGGGCACCTCCTTCACTGTTGTCCCACTCCCCCACTCATTGCCAGCCTTCTCTCCCACCCCACTCTCCCCCAGAGAACCCTGCTGCATAGTCCTGAGTGCAAAATGACACTCTCTTACCAAGTGCAGATCTTTCATTTTGCTTGTTTAAGAGCTACAGATACTAACAACTTGCTGGGCATTTTTTAGTGAATTCCACAGATGCAGAAATATTCTGTCTTTATTTCCAAGGAAATGGTCACACTGAACATTGCAAGTGTGCATGGAAACAGTCTTAACACCACTCTGCAAACTGCTGCTTCAAAACACAGCACAGGAATGCACTGCTCAGTGTCCTGGGAGCTCCACATGTGCTCACTCCCAACATTAGCTTGCTATCAGCTAGCTTTTTTGGAATTGCTCACCAAGGACACACGCATCCTTCAGTACTATCAGCCACATTGCAGCATTCTTGCTGTGGCCTCGCTTCTTTGCACTCATCCACCTGGCTCACTCAAGCCTAACAGAATAAAGGATAAGAGGGTCCAACCTCATTTATAAAACTTGCCAGCAAATTGAATTCAGCACAGGAGGAATGGTGGTAAATGTCTGAATTGCAAGCCCTGGAGAGCCTGGGCTTCCATGCTACCATATAAGAACATGTCACCACTTCCCCAGGCCCAGCTCCTCTCTGCCTTCCAACAACAGAGCATTTCACAGACATGAAACAAATCAATACAGGCTATTTTAAAGTTTTAAGTTTGGTGCCAACTTGATTTGATTTAAATTACCTTACAGGGCAAATTGCATGGGTAACTGATATTACATCATACAGCAAAAGCAGCAATGAAAACATGGACAACTAGAGCATAGTATTTAAAAATACAACAGATGTTTTGCCAGCACTGTTGCCTGTTCTCTGAAAAAAGTTCCCAAAAGCCACTTCTGGAACTACACATCAAGACAATGGCCATAAAGCCATTTCATTTTATCAGTAGTGAAACAGCTTGTGAATAGGAAGGACATATTGCTTCACATCTTCTCATGCCTCCATCATACCTACTGACCTCTAGAAACTAGGCCAAAGCATTTGGAGAAATAGAGGTATTACTGATAGCCAGCCCCTTTCCCCTTCCAACATTATTTTATTTCTCCTATATGACAGCTAACACACTAGTAAAGTACCCCCTTTCATTTGTCACCTAATAGCCTAAGTGTACCCACCTGCACTGTTTCCCAGGCAGAGCAGCCTTCATCCGAATAACTATTTTGCCCTGAAACCTTGAAAAGCACCAACATCATACAAAGTTTATTAGCTCCATATTTTACATTCCTGTATGAATAGGACAAAGGAGGTCACCTCTGAGGGTCTTAGCTATTCCTTTTCCTCCTGAGAGAGCCTATTCTGTGACAGATTCGAACCAGAGACCCTGAACTGGAGGTGCAGAGGAGTCCACTGTGCAGTGAGGAAATTCCAAAAGCTAATTCAAATGAGAGTGGCCTAAACAGATGTCAGAAGTTTCTAAGATGTGCCTCTACAATACAGATATTATCACTGATCCAGTTTCTGCCAGACTCCTCCTCATTCCATCCTTTTTGTATTCTTGTAAAGGGAAGTCTTCACAGGAAGACTCTGAATACTCAGCTAGAATGGATGGTTATAGCCATGTTGGCTAGCCACCAGCCTTTAAAGAAGTCAGACCTCCAGTGAACAACACGCTTCAGGGAAGCCAGACTGCCTGTAAGGTTTCCTTACCACAAATCCCATTTTGGATCATGACAACATCAGTCAAGAAGTGCTGATGAAAAAGTCAAATTCATTTTTAGACTAGGCATTTTTCACTAGTCAAAAGAGTAATGAAAACTCCCTCAAATTTTAAACCAAATTATTTCAGCTTCTGAAAGCTTTCTCAATTTCAAAAGACCTATACAGACTATTTAATAATCACTCACAAGGATTTTTTCTTGTATGGAGGAGAAAGGCTTATACGGAGGCTTCCAACAGATGAACACACTCAGACGTAAAAGTTTACATGACTGCTTGAAGCATGCTGGCCCAAAGGGAAATGTTTTCCTTTTCTTGACAGCTACTGACTGCATAGGATATTTCTCCATCCACGTGATCATGCTTCGCATTCCTGAAATAGGATGCCACAGGCAGCACGCAGAACAGTCAATTTATGTTAAAAATTTTAGATTAATTCCTTCCATCTACAGTTCTTTTCTTCTGTATATTCCAGCCAAAAAGTTCAGATGTTTTTCCCCTTGCTCCCGTTTCTTATGAACTTCTATGTCAGCTGCTTCTAATTCTAAAAGAACAAACCTGGACTATTCAGGTAGCAAGCCTACAAACAACTCCCACTCTAAAATAACGCAAGAGCTACTTGATTTGCTTGTACCTCAGGGTAGACTAGTGATGATTGTATTAATAGAATGATAACAATATGTTCAGGTGGCAATTACACAGGCTGTGAGGTTTAATAGATAATTACAGGTTTACAGACACACATCCTTATCTGAAGTAAGAAGAATGCTTTAGCCTTCAGTCTTAATGTTTTTTCTTGCCTTTCTTCTCCTTACCTTTTCCTGAGCTACCATAAATAACAAATAGACTGGAGAGCAGATATGTTCAAAACGCATCATTGCTCTGAGCATGACAATTCCTGTTAAGTGACAGTCCCAGCATAGAAATGTTTTTCAAATTAAAATTAGGCACCAAGGTAGGCACTTTCCTGCATTTTTAAGTCTCAGGAGTAATTGATTTAGAGTTAACAGTAACAACCCTGCTTCATATATCTAAACAGGAACTACTTCCAGGAAACTGTCTTAATTCTCACCAGTAGGAGTGAGATCGCACTCAACACAGTTTTCCTAGTGTAAGAGGAAACTAAAAAGTTGACTCTGAGTGGGGGGGTTAAGGAGAAAATTAATTGAAAAACTGCATGTAGGACATCTAAAGACAAACTTGATTGCTCATCAATGTATACTCTAGTGGCCATCCATTTCATGACTATTTCCATGAACATAAATTGGAGGACACGAAGGCCTACTAATACACAAATGAGAGGAACAGTGACACATCCAGCACCCTCCCAGAAGAGGCAAGGACTGAAGTAAGCAGTGAAAGGAAGGATGGCCAATGCTTAATGCACAAAAGAGTAAGGTTTACAAGAGCAGATGAGTTTTAATGTAGGTCTGCTCCAATAGGCCAGAAGGTTTTATGCAGATCAGTTTGAAAAAAACCCACAACCAACCCACATGTAAGGTCACAGTCATGACAGCAAGTGTATCCCCAATCTCTAGGGCTTTTACTGAGAAACACTTGTAGCCAACATCAAGACAAGCAAACAAAGACTCCCCCATACCTACTGTCTCTTTGTGAAGCTCTGCTTTCATTTACCATCTCTCAACTGATGAACACAGAGAAAACAGTTTTTCATCCATAGAGTAACACACAAACAGACTCTCATCTTACTTCTCCTACTGTAGGGGGAGGTCTAAAAGCACATAAGCCTCTTACACACTGAGCTGTTTAGAAACCCCGGTTCTAAGTTAGACTTGGCTGGGGAACTATTAGCTATTACAGAACAACTTGCTGAAGCATAGGACTCCACTCACCTTTCCTTCCTGAGTTACCCTGGCTTGATGGTTTATCAGTTACAGAACCTAAAGTGGAGAAAAAAAAAGGGAAAGAAACATTTTTAGATGCCAAAGGATCACACAGAACATTTACCTGAAAATATTATCTGAAAACAGTCAATTTCTCAATCTAAAAAGCATCTGTTTTACTTGCCAACAGCTTGGTTTACAATTCAGAGATCCTGTGGCTTCAACCAACTGGGACAGCATAAGGAAGTTTTATGCATTAAGGTTGTGAAATTAGGATGTGGGAGAACAAGAAATCTTTAGTATTTAGATCCAGTGATTTGAAAGAGTTTAACACAGCAGTGCACTAGTAAGAAACCTGAAATAAATCCAAGGACAAGAAGGAAAGATCAATAAGAGTCACTTCTTTGGTTTGCAAACATCAAGAAGAACAAATCACAAACTGCTGGGGAGAGCATGCAGGGAATGCAAGGGGCAGTATTCTAAAGGAAAGGGATTAAGAGGGACAATCTCCAGAAAACTGATTTCAACCAAGCCCTGGACATCCACAGCCATTTGAAAAGAGACAATGGATAAGGTCCAGCATGTACTTGAATAGGACACATCCTGTTTACTTTAACATACAACTAAAATTTCATATAATGTATATGATTTTGCACTTGTTTCTACAGTTTTAGTATTTCATCGTGATTTTTTCACTGAAACTTGAGCAGATAATTAAGGCTTTCTGAACAAATTTATTACAAAAGTATAAAAATCCACAGCAAGCATTTCTTTTTTTTGTCTAACAGTTTTATTCTCAGGAAACTGATTCTTCCATGCACCATTACTGAACAGTTCCAGTGACAACTGTTCCTTCAGGAAAAATAGACCTAAAGTTAGTTTCAAGGAGGCAGCTTTGACAGCACCAAGAGTCCAGTCAAGATAAGTCCTAAAGTTTATTGCCCAGGCACTTGAACTTGCAGACCAGTTCACCATAGGTCTACTGTTGAATTACAAGCAGGAATCAGGTACACAATACCAGTAGTCATAGGCTAACTTCTGAGTGTTCTACAAAACACAATGACTCTAGATTCCTGGTAACACAATTTTATGAAGGGCTCAAGAGTAAGTGAACAGATGAGAAAAACATGCTCTAAGCACATGACGTGCTTTGTCAAATCTGGAATGGTGGATGAAAGCCAAATTACTGTATAGATCTTACTTTCTTCCCATGTACCTGTGAAACACCAAGCACCCCCCTTCAAGCTACCTTACTTGACCCACTGGCCCAGAGATATCTCCACAACTCGAATACTCACACAAGTCACTATGTTTGCTTATTACCACAACACATCCTACAATCAAGAAGATGCTGAAAAAGGTGAGGAGGATTAAAAAGAAAGGTTTGAATGCTAGCATGCTCGCACCTAATGGGCAAACTCTGCAAGGTGTGAGAGCAGAAATGCATCAAATACCTGCGAGGTACAAACTGTACAGCATGAAGCCAAAGGCAGCAGTCCCTACATAGCATTACTTAACATGTTAGACAAGTCTATGCCCACTTTCTTTTCTTTTGGCGGGCAACGGGTCATCATTCTAGTGTCATTTCTAAATTCTCCTAAACTGCAGAAACCAGCTTCCCATTGCTCCCTGTGCCTAGTATTTGCCATGGCCACTGCAGTTCTGCTCACAACCCGTAAAGCTAAAATCTAAACCAGGAATTTGGGCCATGTGAAAACCTGAAGCCCTCCTCCAGCCCCATTCTATCTGAGCTGTGGGTTGCTGTGCTGAATTGTGGGGAGAAACAAAACTTCAGTCTGCTTTAAGTGCAGAAAGTGATGACTTGCGAAGTCTGAATGCATTTCTGCCAACCTCTGAAGGCAACATGACTCCATAACCCAACTCAGTGCAATCTGAGAGCCATTTCTTTTAGGTACAGCTTATGGAATAAGAGTTACCCCATCCGCCATGGGGACCCCTGGTTTTGGTGTACACACAGTAATATTGCAGCTTGTGCCACAGAAACCACAAGCTGTGCTTCCACTCTGTTACCTTAGGGACTTTTCTCAGTGAGCCTTGTAAGAGTGTCAAGTACCTTTGGTGCCAGGTGGAAATGCCACAGCCCAAGCTTCCTTGAAGGTTCCAAATGCCAGCAAGAAAACAGGGAGATACAAGCAACAGTTGCAGTTATAAATTGGGTAAACTGGCTGAGTCACCTGAAAAGATTAAGCACTCTGAACAGGACATGTCCACCCCATGCCCCTTCGGTTATCAAAAAGGTATTTGTTGAAGCCACTCCCACAGTACCTGAACATACAGGAGTTTTGTTCTGTACAGAAGAGCCGCTAATAGGCTTGCCATCAGGTGTCACACACCAGCAGTATCCAGTGTAGGTATGGCACTGTACCTGTTTGATAAAACAAAGAGCAGGCATTTCAATTCTCACTCTCACCCACCACTGCCATTACAATCCCGAATTTCAGTGGAAGTCCCAGCTCTGAAGCATCACAAGGAAATACTTCAGAGCAAGGAAGTCATGTACAAGAGTACTTTTGGTGGATATGTTTTTTTGACAAAAACTTTTTCCTCCCCCCTCCCTCCCCAAAGAAAGGTTATTTTTCCTACTCCATTAGCTGCAATTCAGAAGGTAACAGAAGTTACAGAAACTCCGCTGAGAACACTTCAGTTTGGGTATGCAGCAATCGTGTCTCAGCTCATCCCACCCTTTGCTAAATCTTGTTTACTATTCACTATTAAATAATCTCTCCTTGGAGCCCCATTGCATCCCGGTTGGAATGAGGAAAGGCCACCTCAGCCCATTTCCACAGCCACTGCTTGAGAGCAGTGCTCTGTGGGAGTTGGGAGAGCATTTTGTTCAGTAAACACTGCTAGAAAAACACAACATTTCACTTAATATATTAACAAACTTTCTCCAGACAGATTTGAGCTCACTCTTGTTACTATGTCAACTCAGGCAGCAGGAGCAAGATGCTTGCTCTTTTACTATTGATAAGAATTTCAGAACATTTGATGAGGGATGCATGAGCCAGAATGCGCACAGCACAAGATTCAGTTACCTCACGCTTAAACCTCTGCATCTGAACTTAACATTTAGAATTGCCTAGCTCTTTCCATCACTGTGGAAGGACACCAGAATGACTAGTTCATATGTGAGAAAAGAAATCCTGACCTAGTGGTGCAGTCTTAGCGATGTCTATGCAGACATTATTTCAGTGGCACTGTAATTTCATCCAGCTAAATAAATCTCATTACATCTTTTGCCTCACCTTTCACAGAGTGATCAGTACTTAAATAAAATTGAGAATGCCTTGAGACAAAAGTAAATGATCATCATACAGGCATCTGTGTAAATACTATCAGTTTCCAAAATTCTTCCTAGCAAATACACTTTCAGTTGTGTAATCAGTAATACCACCATCGTGGAATGGTATAGCAGTGCTTACACTAACACAGGCCTGCGAGATGGCTCCATCATAGAGTTCTGGTAAAGCCATGAAATTGAATCACTTCAGAAACCTTTTAATTTTGGATTTAAACTGAATTCTGTCCATTCTCTTTCTTCTCCAAGGAAGTTCACTGAAGTTGATTTTCCTTTCCATTACTCTCTCCAGAGAACAGAAGAGCGATAAGGTATTTGCACCATTCCCTTTATTAGAGATCCTTCAGAACTAGAGTAGTTATTCCCCCTCTTGCTGACAGCTGGCTCTGATTCCCTAAGGTAGCGGAGTTTGTTCAGAGACTTAACGATGGTCTTTTTAAGAGGCTTTGAGTATCACATAAAACATGATCTAAGAGCAATTATACCACAGTACCACGTGTTTATCTTGGATTTTACTAAAGCACAAAGCAATCATTTTGCCTCAAGCAAATTCACATTTAGCAGCCAAAATCAACAATACTCTCATGTACCCACATTACTAAATTCTCTCTTGCTGCTATCTGCACACTTTCTTTTTTGTTCTCTCAAAATAACACAAAATTGATTGCAAATTGTTCAAAAGCATTGTGAATATAACTAGCAATAAATTTGCTAGTATTTGCAAAGTATTTCTTATTGCTTGGTATATCAATGGCATATTTAATATACATGGAATAGAAATGCTTGGAATTCCATGTTTAATGTTTATCTTTGCTGATCTTATGTACATTATTTCATTCCCAACAGCACAAGATGCTGGCTTTACATCGAAGCCCTAATAGTGTAAAAGACCAAGACCATTGCATTTTATATTATAGAAGTATCTGCATTTTGGATCACTTTTTTGGAATTGGACATCCAGACTGAAGTGTTTCCAAACAAAGGTACAATGAACATTATTGGGTTTTTAATACTTTTCTAATTTTTTAACATAAAAATGTGAGAGCATCATCTCTTCTGTAACTCCTAATACAGACAGCATTTTTTAAAAATTCAAGTGAATTGAAAGTCCTTCAGTCAAACCTTCAGAAAATAACAGAGTCGATGGCAGAGAAGTTCAAGAAGTGTACTGACAGATTTAGGATAGACATATCAACTAAGAGCACATTATGTAGCTTATTCCATTGGAAAGTTGCCTGTTCCATAATAATCATTTGTGCAATTCAAGGATATTACAATGATACAGGCAAAGGAATGCTGTGAATAACTAAAATGAAACCTGATTCTCTCTGCACAGCTATCACATAGCACCTTTCCCATCTCATCATAAAAAATAAGACAAAAAAAAAAAAAATCTCAAACTGACAGCACTTTCACACCAACCATGTATTTTACTGTAGCACAAAATGACTTCCCTACAACGGTCAGAAGGAGCAATGGAAGCTCAGCCTGTATCTTTTCATTCCTAAAGACAGGACAACTACCTATGAAAAACAGATACTGCATAAGCCTCAAAAATTCACCTCAGTTGGCTTTCCTGAATGTCTTCATGTTAAGAGATGATACCTGGAAAGGTCTCAGCACATTAAGATGTCGTAAGAATATTGTCCTAAAGACTAGAGAGTTTACAGCTTAAAGGCTGTAAAAACAGACAAACAACAACAAAACAGGAATAGTCTTCGTCGATTATACAGCACTGTTGTAACTTTGAAAAATGTAAAGGCAATAAGCTGATCCAACACCATTTCTAAGCATTGTGCATAGACAAAATAAGACATTGTAAAGTATTAATTGTTCCAGAGTTCCTAACAGCAAGGAACCTTGGAGATTCAGCTGTGTTTTGTCTTGTTTTTCATTTTTTCAATGAGTTTCCAATGATCTTAGGCTCGAGTTGTGTTTCACATTAAAATTTTCTACTTGAAATTCATCCTCAATCTAATCTTACTCCTACAGCAACAAGATTTTTAAATACTGTTTTAATCAGAAGAGTAGAAATGACAAAGATTTACTACACAAATCTCATCTTTGGCTACTGAGTTTCTTATTTGGGTTATACTAAGAGTGAGTTTGACGCTTCTTTTTTTTTTTTTTTTTTTTGCCCCCCTCATTAATCTTCTAAAACTGACTACACTGTGACACATGAAAAAGACATTATCAGTTCTACAAACAAAATGACTAACCAAGCTCCAGAGTGCTCAGCACTGCAGGAAAGGCTAATTACAGACATCTCCAGCTGCCATACACCTGTCCAACAGCTAAACATTTAAAGTTACATAGGAGGGAACCAGAGAAATAAAATCTGCATATCAGAGGTCTTCTAGCAACAGCTAGAACAGCAACATACCAACAGCTATGTTTTCATAAACAAACAAACAAACAAATAAATAAATAAAATTGAACTGCAGTTTAAAGCCCTGCAAACATCAGCATCCCTGAATACGCAGGACAACACCCCTTTCATATTGCTGGGGTGAAATATGCCACCTCAGCTGTTCCTCAACCAGACAATGAAGAGCTCCAGGGATAAGCCCAACAAAAATTGTTCTGCTGCCACTGCCCAAATAAAGAGTGTGGCAGCAGCTTCTTATTCCCCCGTGCCATCACAATGTGTGAAACTAAACAGCAGCTACCACACTAGCCACTGGCTGCATGAATGAACACCTGCCTTCACTGTGTTCATTACAATACGAAAACATCAAAACCACGGTCACTGGCAGACACCTCTGCCTCTTAATTCCTGAGGGAAAAAACCACCAGCGTTTGGGTTTCTTCAGCACCTCAGTGGCAATGCCAGAATCAGACTCCCAAGCAGTCTTCAACTTAACAAGCAAGCCATATCCTCCCTTCTCAGCCTTTTGACAAAGGTGAACCAAGGGGCTGGTTATTTATCCTTACCCTTCCTCTGCTCTGGTTTAAATATCTCGCAGGACTGCTTAGACCTGGACTGCAACCTTCTTTCTTCCAGGCTGTCAGCTGACTACTGTCAGAAGCCTGCCTTCCTTAGGGAAAAGTGATTTATGGATAAAGCATGTTCAAGAGTACAGCCAGCAGACACACTCTTCACAGATATCACTTTTAGCAGGAGAGCAATCCCCAGCTAAAGTCACATTGATCCTTTCAGAAGCAAAAAGTGACTCTTAATATTAAGGATGAATGATCTCATACTGTCACTTTCCATAAGGTTTCCCATTTGTGTTTTAAAAAATCTTTTCCTTTACTCTTTAGACTAGTTCTTCCTTGAAGAAATGCCATATATATATATATATACATTTATATCTCAGCTGCTCACAGGCAGACTTGAAAGAAAAAAAACAAAGCTAAACAGTGGAAGGAGGTGGCAGAACAGCAAGACATCACAAAAAGCCACACAAGACTATACCCTCAGAGAAAGGTTAAGATTATTCATGTTCATATTCATTTGTCTGAAACTGACTCTGTTTAAAACCTCAGCAACCTTTTCTAAAAAAAAAAACTGCTTGGGGGAAAACTATGAAGAATGCAAGTCTCTCTCAGCCCATGGCAACAAGCCCAATGGCACTAGGCAGCAAAAGAAAGTGCGCAGATTACCCAATAGAGCCTGTTGTTTACGAAGAACAGATCACAGCAGGTTAAGTGCAGCATGGAAAGGGAATGGCATTTATGCAAAATACAGCATAACAACAAAAAGGAGAGAGCCAGTCTTGGGAACAGAAACTGGTTTTAGCCATGTCCAATTCTGCACAACAGTACATGACCTCAGTTTCGTACAATTAATCAAATTACTCCTATCAAACAAGCATCCTTATGTTCTGAATAACTCAAATTTTATCTGCCCGCTTATGTTACTATTGGTTAATCACCGAGAGCTTTTGTTATATAAGTAATATTCCTCACACAGTGTCTCGAACATGGAGAAATAGCCTTACTGCACTTTCCAGAGTAATACACCAGATGTGTCCCTATATACAGTCATTCTATTGTGCCTTCAATGCCACCACCTCTTCCACACCAACGATCCACATTACATTTTTAGACGTACAAGCAGTGCTAAAATGGAGGCTTGATAAGGTCTTGGCAATACACAGACTCCTAGAATAAGGGAAGCAACGGACACAGTGCACAGGTGAAATTATGAAAAATAAGGAATTAACAGGTGGTTGCTCCCCTTCACAAAATTCACTATAAGTAGCCCTGACTAGAAAAATTGGACAACCATCAATATAACTGGTGGCAACATTTCTTTTCAGTCTAGGTTCTGTAGGCTATGAAAGGAGTCTATAGGAGTGCACATAAGACACACAGGACACCTTCAAAGTGTTTAAACATAAACCAAAGCAAAGTCTTTGCCCTCCTCCCTTCTACCACTATTACCACGTCTAACCATTTGGTCTTTGAGACAGTTCTTCTGTGGGAGAGCAGGAGGAACTAAGACAAGCAAGGTCCCCCTTGCCAGCTGCTTCCTATGCCGCACACATTGCAGGCGGCAGAACACCAGAGCAGCTATGTCCTGGTTCCCGAGCCTACAAGACTCATCTAAAGTGTGGTAGATCCAGCCCCCAAACTCAATCAGTTTTGTTCTGCTTGAAATTCAAGGAGCTAGAAAGCGCAGACATGAGCTGCCTCAAAAAGCCTCACTTAGCACTGTTTTCTGTGTTCACTCATAGTACAACATGATAGCAATTTGGTTTCTAATCAAGAGGATGATGATGAAACAAAGTCAACAGGCTCAATCTGGTAAAGATTAAGTAGGTTCTGTGAACATACTGTCAGCACTACCAAAAGCAGTTTCCAAACCTGCACTGTTTCTGTCTCTTGCTTCCATGAGAATTTCATGCATTTCCACTCATTAATGAGACAAAAACAGATATTTTGAAGACTGATGGCAAAGACAGTGATGCTGGCCTGAACATCTACATGCTGTGTATACATCTACAAGGAAGAGGCTCAGGTCAAGATCTACGAGTGTTGTAAGAAGCAAGACATCTGATATTCTGCGTATACACATGCCTATTTTATCCCTCTCATCAAAATTTTTCCTTCACCTTAAATATGTCTGCAACAAAAGTTACATGACAGGGATGAAATTGTTGAAAAATCTTCCCCAAGCAACTCCAAGTACAGGGTATACCCTGAAATGCATGTAACCAGTTAGATTCTTGTTGGGACAGGGATCCAAAGCTGAAGATCTTACTGGATATTCCTCCTAAAACATCACTGAGAGATGCTACTCTGTTGTAAGCTTCCCAGATGAGATTCTGTAGTTTGGATGGAGCTACTCTGGGGGTATTGAACCAGAATAAAATAATAACAGCACAGATCTGATTTCTGCAAAGCCCCAGGCACTTGAAGAACCAGCCTACACAGCTCTTCTGCAGAGCAGAACCTGGGGGTGCCAATTCTCTGCTAAAGAGATGCGGTGCCCAAACAACTTCCAACAGACCAGATCTATTTGTGAGCGGCTGGAAGTAAAAGCTGTTTATACTGTTTACCAAAATTCTACTTTTTAATCATGCTTTTAAAATCAAGTTAAATTAATTTGAACCAGAAGCTAAAATGTTTGGCTCAAATGCAGATTGAAACCAGTTTGCTTCCACGGCCATTGTTTTTCGTTCACATCTTCGGCCGGGACAACGACCTTAAATGTTGCAATACCACCGATGAAGCTTGCTGCTGAGGTATGTGGAGCACAGGGCGTTAAGATCCAAGGAATGATATGAATTTCAGTTAATGCCAGTTGCAAAAGGATCTCGGGCTTTCCTCCGCATGCCAGGTAAAACAAAATAATTTTCATGTTCACAGCAGATAGAACTAAATAAAGGAAGAATGTGAAACATCACTTGGCCATCAGATCAGAATATACAACTTTTTCTAAGCAGTTTCATGCTGCTCCTCCACTGAGAACACTGGCAAACCACACTAGCCAGGGAATGTGCAGAAAAGAGGCCCAATAACTGCTCCACAGCCCAGACGCCAGCACCGAACTACCAGCTAAGCCTGTCTAAAATAAAGCTTTATCAACTTTGCCCTCATTCTCGCTTAGTAAGATTCACCTGCACCCCCTACTTTAATCTCCAAGAGGCTGACGGACAGCTGACAAACACTGACAAGTCAGCTTTCCCTAATCCTTTCTTCTTGAACTACGAAGTTCAACACGCAACAATTAGTTGGCTGCTGTGCTAGGCTTTTATAAGTATTCCATTCCAGTGCCAACATAACCTGAGCAACTCTGCATAAAATCCAATTTCAACAATTGGTTGAGGCTGCAGTTAGATTTTAAGAAAATGCAGCCACATCTCTTACTCCCACCTTCCTGAGATGCTCCATGCTGCACATCGATATGACACTGCTCCAAAGAAGTATGCAGAGTTGGCATGATGGATAAAACTTCCCCCACTTCACCATGAAAAAAAAGAAAACCAACCAAAAAAACCAACAGCAACACAAAAACACTCCCACGCAACAGATAATGGGAGGGTAAGGCTGAGAGGAATACAGACTTTTCATGGGTTATCACAAAAAAATCTTTCCTCTCTTTTTTCCCCAGGCATTGCAAAGTGTTTGAACCAGCCCCAAAGCCTTCTGAGCTTCTCATCTTTTTGAAGCCAATATTGATTTTATTTTGTATTTTTTTTAAAACCCTCCAAAGACTTTGCAAACAACAACTACCAGATCCTCAGATTTCTCAGAGACACAAGATATCTAGAACAGTGCTAGACATAGGGAAGCTATGACAAAACGTTGCATGATTTATCCAAGCTCACAAAGCCACCCAGGATGCAGAATTTGGGTTTTTGAGATCTGCCACAGTGAGCAAACATCTTATGTCTCCTATCTGCCAGGGAACAGCACATGAAGCATTTTTAACATCCAGTTCAGTCAGCACTAGAACACTACTCAATATGCTAGTGGTAACAGAGCCAAATAACACCGCACATTTCTACCCTACCTTGGCAATGTCCCATCTCTGGAAGCGTTCAAGGCGAGGTTGGATGGGGCTTTGAGCAACCCAATCTAGTGAAAGGTGTCTAGATGATCCTTCAGGTCCCTTCCAACCCAAACCATTTTATGATTAGCAGACCACTCTTCCTCTCCAAATTTCCTTCAAGAGTGCTTACCTTTTGCCACAACTACTCCAACTTCTCTGGGAGCCTGCAGGACCTCTCCCAGTTGAACTATTTGTAAAAGATTTTCAGTGACCAAGATTGACTACTGATTTTGCACAGATATTAAAGGCCAACAAACAGTGAGCCTTCCCTGCTATCCCTGCTTGGAATAACTGCTTCTCAAAAGAAGCAACACTATGAAATAGTCTACTAATCCAGCATATCAGTTAGTTCCAGCAAGTAACCACTTAAGAATCAAAAACCCTAAACAATTCTCATCACTTCTTTTCTAGACCCTCAAGTCACAATAGGGCAAAGAATAAGAAGCAAGAGTGTGTCAATAACAAGTGCCATACAGAGGGAAGAGGCTCAGTAGACCACTCATGCTGAGATAGATAAAGCACAGGTAAAAGCAGAGCGAGCTTGGTTTACCCTGTTCTGTGTGAGTCAAAATGCACTTTTCAGCTCATCTTCAGAGAAAGCTTGGTCTCCCCTGCAACTTCCAGCACAGAAGATATGCTTCTGTGCTACCCTGGAGACAGATACCATCACATATGTATGTGTCTTAAGGTATAGATGGTGACTGAATCAAAGTTTCCTACTGGTTAAACAAGTCCTCAGCTTTCAGCACCTTCACCTTAGAAAACAGGCTGCATACCCACATTGACATCTTCACTTGGCTCACACCTTAACAGTAAATCCCTTGCAGTCACTAAGAGCCTGCCTGAAGGAAGACAGTGAAAACTTTACCTGCGTGAATGACCCATCCTCATTGCATTCTGGGATGAAGACTGCTTCCTGGGGCTTCTTTGCCTGTTCCAGTGCTTGAGCTCTCTCTAATCGACACTTGCTTTGGCCAGCATCTACAAAAAAAAAAAAAGAAGCAAACCCCACTTAGATTGTAAATAAACATTTGGATTCTTCATAGCTACCAGATGCACAATACAGCTGAGAAGGAAAAGACAAAAAAAAAAAAAAAAAAAGGCATCAACAACCATTACCTACACTTTAAAAAGGCAGCTATGGAGTTACCAGTGATGACTCCCAAAGACAAATCTATAGTGTCAAACTTTGAAACAATTAATGAAGAGCTGCCTAATTCCTCTTAGCAATGTCATTTATGGTCATCCACATTTGAGGCTTCTTCCATGCACAATATTTACACAGTGAAAGGTCCTTCTGGAGGAAGCTGTGTTTGTTCTACTGTTAACAGCCTGTAACTGAGCATAAGCCAAATAATTTAGGCAGAGAAGTGAACAAAGTGAAAGCAGGGATGGCTCCAGCAAAGGTTCTCTGAGCAATGCACCCAGTTAGATGCCAGAATAAGCAGTCACCCAGCTAAGCTTTCATCTTCATGTTGTTCAGACAAGGCAGATGTGTCACTGCCTGCAGTTTACCAAAACCCATCTTCTACCTCTAGTCCCATACGTTATAGCTAGGTATGCATTACACCTCCTCATCCCAGCTACTCTGCCACCAAGAAGTAATGCTGCTTTGAAAGCTGAACTTGAAGGGGTTAAGAACTCAGTTCTGCACTTATTTCAGCTGATGGCTGCATGCAGCATGACCTTAACCCCTTCCAGCTCCTTTTACAGTGCACCTTTACAGAATGTAGGCCCAGATAAGACTGACTGATGGGTCAAAGAGGAGAGTTCTGTCCCATAAATTGACTCTATGTTTACATTCAAAAGCACAATGTTTAACAGTACTGCAGTTCAGTCTGTAAAGGAGGAAAACAGCAAACATCTGCTTCTACGGGACTGACATAGGGACCAGCACCTCCTTCCTTTTCACAGGAATCCACAGATCATAAGATTTTCAGTGTGAAAAAAGCATTCAAGATGAGAACTTCATACAACTGATGACTCAGGAGACTAAGATTCAGGTTTGCTAACACTGTCTATGTAATTTCATTTTAAACATATCACATTAACAGTCCCCAGTAAGTATATTAGAAGTCTTATGAAATTACGGAAATCAGCCCCTTTCTGTTTGGAAAAAGATCATAATTTGCAACAAAACATTCAGCACAGACACCTGTAGCTTAAGCGTTGGGTTACAAAGCAAGAAGTTCTGCACGAGTTCTGCCATTGACCAACAGCCAGAGACCTCACCTACCCATGACCTTGTATCCACACTGATCCTATGTAACTCCCATGTTTACACTGTAACTTGTTTGGGGGTGGTTTGCACAATGCCCTCAGCAAGCAGGCTTTTGATCTCATGTGGACCCAAGACTCATAAAAAGACTGAAATTATTACAGAGAATAAAGACTGTCTTAAATTTACACTGAATTTCAAGAAGCAGTAATAGGTTTCATTTTATTTATTTGCTGATTAAGTTAGCCTTGATATAACATGAAGGGTGGAATTTCAATTTTTGGATGCAAAAGTGACCAGACGGTCAGACTCTATTTGCACACCTCCACTGGAAGACAGGTTTACAAGTTACACGCTAGTTACTTCTGCCAGAAAAGAAGCACTGGCAATGCTGTTAACTGGAACCATCACCTGCACATATGAACCTGCACTGTTCAAGCCCAAGAGTCTAATCTTGCTTGGCATGACATAGGACATTATTACAAAAAAGAAATGTAATGCACTTCCACATAGCATCTACATCAGTGCTGGTACACTTAACCCTCATGCACAGCAGCACCTACATAACTGAAACTGGATGCTTCACCATGATGGTAGGAACAAACCCTTTGTGGTACCCTTCTAGCATGAAGATGCTAGGAGTCCAGGTAGAGGACAGTTATCTCCAATCCTTTTTCAGTTAGCCTAATGCACACCAAACCAAGCCCTCACCATAAGGAGAAGATGTATCAACATGGTATCAACATGGTACACTGAAGTGGCTCTACCTTTCCCAGCAATTTTAACAGGTCTTTACAGAACAAACTCTCCTTTCACACAGCTGAACGCATTGTGTAGCACACCACCACTACAACAAAGAGTTTTAAGAGCTCATCACTGTTGCAACATCCTCTTTCACAATTCAACCTTTTGCTCAAGAGGCATCATTTCAGAAATTGCTGCTGAAGAAACATAGAGAAGTCGGCAAATATTTCTCCTCTTCATGAACACTCAGCACTAATTATTTCTCCCATTCTCCTCACTGATTTCCAAGGGTCGTGCCAGACCTCTTAAAGTCTTGACTTAGAATAATCATAATCACAGGCAGAAGAGGTGTGTGTATGCAGCTATCTTTTTTTGTCTGTTGTTTCACAGATCAGTTCCAGTAAGAACAGTGCCTTTAATATCAACATTGACCCATTTGTTTTTAAAAAAGACTGTCAAGCCTTCTCTTCCTCACTCCTCAGGCTGGTATTTTTATAATGTTTGCAACATGTGATTTCAGTGGGATTACTTCACCTTGCTATTTTTGCTTTGTTAATTAGAAAACATAAAATATTACATAGGTGCCAAGCATTAAAAAGTAGCTGCCAAATGGCTCACCCCAAATATAAGACACACTTTTTCTTCTCTTTTCTTAAAAATGTTCTCAGAATTATCAAACACCAAGCTTACAAAACGGACTGTCATTACTGCATTCCAGTTTTACATCCCAGACAGACTAAAGAAGACCTTCTCCTCTTCCATAAGTAAGGTGAAAAAACCAAACAGGATGACTTTTCAAAAAGCCAAGCTGTTTAATAATTTTACTTTAAATGCCTTCAAAGTTAAGACAGTTTCACTGCAGCTCAGAAATCTGCCCTTTAAAGAAAATTCATTCTCGGGCTGGTAGCTGGCAACCAGGAGACTGAACTACACGTGATGTTTCTGACATCTGGGGCCTAATCTGCAGACTACAGGTGCACATAATTTGGGATTTTGCAATGAAGTTGGCTAGTTACCACGGCTGATCTTATCCATGAATAGTTCATTCAAACAAGACCACCATGTCCCTCATAATATACACAGTGCAGTCCTGGACAGGTCCCAAGAATTCCAGCATCCTCTCTTCAACAGGTAGAGGCAGTTTTGACACCACACAGCATCACGGTATGAAGACTAAAGGTATCCTAATAATGCAAAGCAAAACATCTTTGGGCATCTACAGAACGCTAGCAGCAAATCTATACTATGTAACCACAAAAATCTAGCTATTTAGTTTTGTTTTTATCAAAAGCCCAAGGGGCAAAAATTGATCCAAACAGCTTTTGAACTATTAATAGTTGCATTAGGTAACCGTCTCACATACAAGCCAGACCCCCATCAGACACGAGACAGTCCAGCTATTCCGAAATCAGCAGATTCATACCCATTTTCTCCAGCCAATGATCCGTGTCTTTACATGAAATAGGCAAAAATGGGAGCTGAGCCAATTACAAAAATGTGCTCATCTGTCTCACACAGTGTCAATCATTCTCCACACTCCCCATTGTTTTCCATTTCATTTCTAAAGTCCTGCAGTCTTGCTTCCTTCCATGCTGACATATTTTGCTGCATCTTTGATACCCAGACACCACTGCTGCTCCCTACCTTATTTAGAGCAGATCTAAAAACACACCAGAATTTGAAAAAAGATTGAAAATATCAGATTTTGAGAAAGAGGGACTTATTTTTTCTGTCCTTCAATAGGAATAAGAAAGTTCAAAGATGAAATACACTAACCTAGTAAATGGACAGAAAAAAAAAAAAATTCCCTCCCAGTGAGAACAGTAGGTAGAGGAAAAAGGACCTTTCAAGCAACAGATCGCTAGTCACAATGAGATCTCCCTTTCCAGCATGCTAGCCAAAGCTGCATTCACCCAGGTCTCCCAGGAATACAGGCCAAAGACTTCTGTTACAATTCCCATCAGTAACGTGCAGACAGATTCATCCTACGCAGTGACTTATGATTGCAGAACAAGCTCTGTACCATCACTTTTCAAAACCAAACACTATAAATCCAAAGGAAAACCTTCAGAATACACCCCAACTCCTTTTTTAATTAAACAGGGCGAACAAGTTCCTACAAATTGCCAGTTAACGCTGAATTTAGGTGCTTAAGACACAGATACCCAATATACCCAAAAAATCACTACACAATCTTGACAGCTCGCCAAAACTCATTTTACAAGTATTTGTCCACCATTCCTGTAGAATTCTGTTATTTAACATAAGATCTTAACATGCCAGCTGACCAAAGATCCAGGTACATGTCCTTTGCTGTGTATTTTACACATAGCTATGCCATCTGGAATGATTCTCTGAAATCTCATCAACAAGGCTCCATTCATCATGGATGCCATAGTTTGATCATTTTAAGCTACTCCTGACTTTTAATATTTCATGATTTGTGTGTCTGTAAGGGTTGGGAAGGAGTTAAGATAATTTAGTACTGGATGAATTTCACTGAATAAAAGTTACAGTTCCCAAAGGAATGACAAGACTTCACCTTTGAAGGCTTCTTGATAGAGAAGAAAGCAAAACTGATACCAAAAGGTTCTGTTCTCACTATGGAAACCATTCTGCTTGCCTTAGCACAGTACAGTTCAAGTTATCAGGACATGAAGTTCGAAAGCTAAGGTATTCTGGGGCCCAGGACAATACACTTCCTCTTTTCCTTATTTTATTTATCAGATTTCTACTTCCTCCCTGGAGAAGGAAGCACAAGTTAAGACTGCTAATTTCACAAGAAAAAAGTCTTGGATAGGGTGTCTACCGGGATGTCCTCCAGGATCCCCTCTAGTTCTACAGGAGGTCCCCTGCAGAATACCTTTGTCACGCAGAAGGAACAAAGGCTATTCAGTATGAACAGTGTTCCACTGACAGTAGTAGAACATGCTCAAGAACTACTGGTGCTATTCCTTTATTGAGAATACAAGATACAGACCTGTAGTTAGGCACACCTGTTTTGCAGCTGTCTGCATTTGCAAGAACAATGATCTCTACGCATAAGCAGAGGCCATACTACCACTGTGACTAGAAGAATAAAGTACTTTTCCATAGCAGCACCAGCGAAGTTAAATATAATAGTTAAAAGATTATTTCTACTTCCCAGAGATTCACTGGAATGTTAGACAGTGGGCTAAAAGCAAGACTTGCAGTTGTTGAACACTATCATATTATTAGGTGCCTGTGCACTGAAATGGGGTAATGGGAAAAGGGAAAGGAGAATACAAGCAGTTCCAGCTAAACATTTCAGTTGTCTGAGTGTGCAAAAAGGAAAAGTATACTTCACCTGTGCTTAAGAGAACAAATTCAGTTATTTCCCTGGGAGCTCTTGCAATCACGATAGACTGTACAGTTTTGCAATCAGCATTTTCATCATTTCCAGAAACAGACATTTTTGCACACAGCTGTACGTTACAGATCTTATGTTTTCAATGACTGAACAGTGCCAGTTTATGTGTCAGTTTCAGTGTGGAATTGGGGTTTTCTTTTCTCTTTATTTAAGCCACTCTGCTGTAGGAGAGAAGCTGCCACAAAACAACCCAGCACTGCTAAGAAAAATCACAGAAGTAAGCCTTTTTCAACCATTTAAATGACAGCCCTTCTCGAGGTCATGCTGACAATTCACCTAAACTATAAAGCTGGTCAATACATTGAAAAGAGATTTCCAGTTTAGAACAAGCAATTCTGACAGTGTTTTAAAATATGTTTTTATAAGAGGAAAAAAAAAAAAAAGCTTTAATAAATAAGTCAGGCTTAAACATATGCCTATTTATCCTTCCATGGGGATTCTAATGAGTTTCTCCTGTCACTTTAACCAACTGCTAAAAACATCTGTGCCATCTGCCCCCTGAGTCAATAGTGCTCTCAGAAAATGCACTCGATGATTTTTCACTTCACTGCAGAAGTAAACCATTTGTGTGACAAGACACCAACATTCCTAAAATAAAAAAGTTGCAGCTTTATGCTACGCAGAAGAAATGCTGAATTGAGAGAAAGACAAAATCCTCACTTCTAAGCAAAGGTGTAATGGCAGAAGCCATGTAAAGACTTGCATGCATTCTGTCTTCTTCTTTAGCTCAGCACAGAAATAGTGAAAAGGTCCTTTTTCAGGCTTGCACATCATCTAATGTGCATGCACATTCTTCCTCACTCCACACTCCTATCACCCAAAGGTATTCCAGTTTCTCTCTGGTGCAGTAGCAAGGAAGATCTTCTCTTTCAGGATCTGATTTTGCATTTCCACAAGTCAGCTCATTCTGCTCCATGGACACATATTTGGGGCCTTCTTCTGTGGCATCTCTGGCTCCTTTGACTTCTTTCATTGATAATTCCATTAGTTCTTACCACTGTCACCTATATCCTACATACCGATTCAGATATCTGTGCTCACATTGATGCATTACTTCAACCAGTTTATTCTCAGTGCATGGTAACAAAGTCAAGCAAGTAGTCTGTTAGTGGGTAGGACTGCCATTCCCCTCCTCAAAGGGGTTTGAAATCCACCTACCTTTGCACCGGCCACGATGTGTCACACCCAGGCTGGGCTCCCGGCACTTGGCTCGCTGGTAGTCACACATGGAGTCATACGTTCTGCCATCGGAGGCACAGAGTGGTTTGGACTGGGACCTGGAGCAATGCAGGTTACACTGAGGGTCTCTGTCACGGTCGCTTATTAAAAACTGAAGAGAACGAGAAAAAAAAAGTGAGGGAGAGCAGAAGAAAAAAATGAGTTTTGTTTGCTTCCCAAAACACAGCACAGCACACTTTGTTTTTCTGACAATAGCAATATAGTCTATAATGCAGTTTAAGCTGCCTACCAAAGCTGACTTTGCCTGAAGGGAACTTAAAATGAAACAAATACATTTATTTTTTTTTAAAGGGTCTTCGCCATTCCATTTTCTTTAATAGAAGGGAAACATTACTCACTCTGCCTCACCTCTGAAAACACAAGATGTGCAAAGCCAAACACAACCCACACGGGAAGGGCAGTACTGAGTCACATCAGCCCAGTTTGCCCAGTGCCCTGACACAAACAGCATCTGGTATGAGACAACTTTAGTCAGAAGTGCAAGAAACCCTTCACCAAGAATGGAGGAACCCAAACAACTTATCAAGATTGGTCCTTGAGGGTGAACCACGGATGTGACCAGCTTTATATCACCAGTTATTTGTTTATTAAAGCATTACTTATATCATTGGCAAATACTGCCTGCAGCAGCACAGACCTGCACACTCACAAGGCCACACTTTGCTGCTTCCCAGTGTCACCAGCTGACAATCTAACTGCACACTACATGAAAAACTACTTCCCATCAGAAGATTTGAGTTTGCCATCTTTCTGAATGTCCCTTCTTTCCAAGCATGTAGTGCAGATGCAACCTAATTTTCCATATGCATATGGCACTCCTTTCTCATCAGTCTCTCAGCACAGAAATCCCAACATCCCAAGTCCTCACCCTGATCTCCTCCACACAACATCACTGCTGTTTCCCTTCTCTGAAGTCAGCCTAGTATTGTATAGCCTTATATTTTGGAGACAGCGAAAGCCACAATGTACATAAGGACAAGCCCTTCCCTTCTATCCGCTTGTTCCCTGCAAAGCCCAACAACTGGTGATGGGTTACCATTATACCCCCAGCTGCACTCCAACCAGCCTGCAGCAATACCAGGTTTCTTTCCCAAGTTCATGCTATCTTTCCAAGGACCTTGATTATTATTTGTCTTTCCACAAGCACTGGCCTAGTGTTTCATCAGAACAGTGTAGTAGCAGCCCTTTTCACTGCCTTGCTTAGTGGTTAGTGAGATCCTTAATTCCTTCCCAAACCCGACTATCTGCTCACAGGAAGATTTCAGCAGACTTTAGATGAGTGCCATAAGGATTAAGCAAGGAAAACGGATGGGAAGTTAAACCTCTATTGCACTTCCCCTTCCTGAGCTCTATCTCTAAAAACTCTCTCGAGCCTGAGGGAACCAGGGCTGCTCTCCGACAAACCACGATCCCAGCTCGCTGTCAAAGCACTTAAGAGCTCTGCAGTTTGGAGCTGGCTGGCAAGTGGGCACTGACTGACACCCTGCTTGCATGCACAAAGACACGCTCTCCAAGTGTGTTGATAGCTGGATGCCTTACAGGGAAGTGTGAGTCACTACCATAATCACCTTGGTGTTACAGTTGCCTACAAAGCTGTCTGCTCCATGCTTTGAGGTTAAAGCTGCTGAAAAAACATTGCCTGAAGCCTAGTTTGGGATGGTTTTTAACCACTCCAGCAATGTGCATCTCAGAAATTTGTTTTTTGACATTTAAAAAAAAAAATTCTTTGCTCTTGTTCCCCCTCCCAATTAAGCAAGATGAAAAACAATTGAGAAATTAAATATTTTCATATGAAAACATACTAGATCTATACTGCTGGGTCTTTTGAAGACTCATGCATTACTAAGAACCCTATTAAAATCTGACAGCTGGGAAAAGTAAGCAAGGTCTGCACTTGTTTTAACTTGGGTGGGGCAAACTTTTTTTTTTTTTTTTTTTTTTTTCAATTCTCATCTGTCAGAGATTTGCCAAAATTTGTAACAGCAAAGTTTTTTAAATGTTTTTTGTTCCCTTTCTGCAACGCTTTCTATAACCTGGCAACACCTGTTCCAAATGGGAAACTGGAAAATTTAAACCTGAAGGCAATTTTAAATGGTTTATAGAGACCTGGACTAGACTATAAAAACACCGTAAAACCGGACCAGATTTTTGCCCAGTTCTTGTCTACCAGAAGTTAGTTTGGAATTACTGTGGTACAGCCATGTCTTTCTGTAGCTCCTGAGGTGCAAAGATCCCCAGTGTCTGTAAACATTCACCAACAGACAGCAGACTGGTGATGCTGAAGCGTCCTCACAGTGCGTAATGTCAGAGACCGTGAAAGACTTACAAGGCTTTTCAGCTGTTTATGTAAACAGACTTTAAAAGCAGAAGTGCCTGACAGCATAGCAAGGTACACATGCAGTGTTTAAGCATTCACTTAAACACAGAAGCCGCTCTGCTTCAGAAGGATAGACATATTTGTCATTTATCATGACTCTGAGGGCTTGAGCTACCAGCATGAAGCCACTTTTGCAAACTCCTTGTGTCAGAAACTGAGTTCCATGTACCAGAGCGATCCAGAGGAGCACAAAAAACAGAACATTATTTTCCACCATCAAACCATATCACAAACATATTGAAAACTCACCTAAGCCTCCTGAACCACAATACTTGCCAGAGGGCCTTATGGGACAGGACTGCCCCTGCTCCCAGAGAGGGCATGGATGAGGAATACAAAACTCCTCTCAGGCAGCCAATACAAACGAGCTGAAACTAGGGCTACAGAACAGCTTTCCACGGGTGCCTCTTCACAGAGGGATGGGAAGGAACAGCTTGACATTGATTAATTACGAGGGCCTGAGGAAACATGCAGAGTGCCCCAATACAGTCTCTATGAAGTTCTTGCCTACCCAAATGAAGCCAAGAACCACCTAAAAAAATATATATATCAAAGCCTTTTTAGCATTTGTAATTTGGATTACAGCAGGGAGCCCACACAGCATGTTAGGTGCTTTCCAGGCACTGAAGATGCCACACCTGCCCTGCCAAAAAAGTTTATGGTTTACGTAGCTGCACAAGATGGTGCTTGTTTTGTTCGACTAGATTTTAATAGTAAAGTTTGCATTAACTTCCAGAAGGATCCAGGATTGTACCTGTCTGATCAGGGTCCACGTGAGCAGCTAGAACTGCCAGCAAGGCTGCATCCCCTACAGGCATTCCTGAAGGGCTCAAACCCACCCCTGTCAGGACACCTGCTCCACCATGGCTGGGAGCCCTCGCCTCTGCTTGGCAGCTTTCAGATAACAAAATGGCAGCTCTTTATTCACCACTGCTAGAGTTGCTCATGTTACACAAGCAATCACCAACACAGCCCATCCACAAATACTAAAGGTACCAGTTACCTTGAGTGCTCATCCCCTCCCAGCCAACACAGGATGTTTTCTTTCCAGCATTTTGCCTCTCCAAGAATGCTCCTTTGTTAGCAGCCTCAGCAACATACAGCAGAAAAACGCTGGATGAATGCTGAAATATGCGTGCCCACCTGGGGCGGGGAACAAATGGGAGAGCACTCAAATCTATCACTGTCACAGCTAGGACTACAATTCACAAGTTCCTTGTTCCCAGCCCTTCCTCCCCACTCCAAGCAAGCAGGACGCAGCTCACAGAGAGCCCTTGGCTGTGGCAGGAGGCACTGCCGAGACAGGGAGGGCCGTGAGCAAGGCAGCCATGGTGCCCACAAGGCCTGGCCACCAACCCCACCGGCATCACTACAGCAGCCCCACAAATCTCTGCTCCCTTCAGAGAGGAGATGAGGCACTGCACTCTTCACGCAGAATGTCCTATAACACTTCAAGCTAGAATCAAAATCCTAACAGCCTTGGGGCTCCCACACAAACAGGCTTTGCAAACAACAGGATGATCAGCACATGTGGAGGTGTGCTGGGTGCTGTACACACACACAGACACACCATGTGAGCAGTTCTGCAGTCAGGGAAAAAGTAACCCTGCAAAAAAATGTGCAGCACCAGGCATTCCAAAGCCTCACCCAGAAAGAATAGGGAAATCATTATCTTAGCTCTGAGATTTCTTGAAGCCTCTTCTCAATACCTGTGTTCTCATTTCCTTCAGGACAGATGACATCCAAAACAAATGGGACTGGAGAGGGTGTCACTGGGCTTATCAGTCCTTTTCTCTCCTCCCTTTCCCTCCAAGGGAGAACTATTAGAAGCAGATGCAAAAACAAAACAAACAGCAATGACAAAACCCACAAAAACTAGCTGGAAGAATCTATTTTCCAGGAAAATGTTGTAATTGACCATATTTAAATGGTATTTGTTAAACATAGACTCTATACTAAAATTAGCTTAAGTAACATTAGAATTAGACAACAATACTTCTATTCGCACAGCATTTGCTTACATTAAAGGATCCTGCTCTGTTCCAACACCGATCAGTTTGAGAGTCCCTGCTCTAAAGAGTTTACTGTAGTTCTCAGAGCATCGTTTTATGTCAAATGCTGTATCTACATGAGGACATAAACCTCCTCCTTTAGCAAATACATTTACACAGGTGCTTGCAGAAACCACTTCCCAAACTACTTTCTGCTTCTTCAGACTTGAAAAGAAAATGGAAAGATAAGAGGTCAAAATAAAGTTAACTCCGCCAACAAAGCATATCTGTTCTTTTTCTCCACACCTCAACACCACTGCTGACAAACAACAAACACTGATTAAAGGGTTTTTAATGCTTGTGAAGGAAAGCAGACTCCCTGCAGCTGCACAGCAGCTGGGAACACTTGTGTTATTTAGCCGAGAAAGGTCTGACCCCACAAGTGAAAATGAGCTTGGTGGTCACTCATTCTATTCACCATCTGGGTACATTATAAGCACAAACAGAACAGCACAGCCCTTTGTGATGGGGGTGGCAAGAAATGGCCACGGCATTGCAAAGCGCTTTAGCAAAGGTTCAAGGAAAACAGGGAGCAACGGACACAAGTGACAGGAACGTGAGAAACTGGAAGTCTATTAAAAAACAAATCTAAAAGACAAGTGCCCACTGCAGATCAAACGAGAGGTGCCTCAGCTGGTTAGCAGCTTTGTTTCACAGCAGTAGTGCAGGCTGCTGCCTAAATTAATGAGGAGTAAAGAGATAGAGGAAACAGCATACGCACTGCCCTATTCCAGTTTTGGCAGACTTCAAGTTTAAAGACCCTCTAGAATATACCTTTGGAAAAAGTGATCAATCTAGGTGTGCAGTCACCCATTTGTCTAAGCACTCAGACTGGCCAGTCTTAAGTACAAATGAGCCAGTCCTTCCCAGGGAGAATTCCCCAGGAAAACCATACCATTTTATATATTAGAAGCGAATATAAACTTCTGGACATTTTTGTTGTTGTTGGAAAGCATCATTTCACATTTCCTAGTTTTAACCTTACAGATTTATGCCTTGGTTTCAAGCTCCAAACTGGTGCAACCAACCATACTGGAGGAGGAACTGGAGCCAAGTCCCTGTTTTAATCACGGCTAGACTCTAAGCCCCATGGCAGGCTGCCTATAGGGCCCAAGAACTTCAACTCCAGCCACAAGTTTGGGATCTCAGCCAGGTTTCCTGCCATGGAACCTAGCAGCCCTCAAAGGTGTCAATGACCCTGCTCTAAGCCAGAGACTCAAAACGTTTGGCTTCTAGAAACGCAGAAAGAAAACCTGAAAGCTTTTGAAACTCTGGCAGGGATGGGACCATCACGGTTTGCAGTATCCCTCATCAATGTAGATTTCAGCCAGCCAGAGCCACCACAGCTCCCAGTAGCTGACCAGGGTCTTCGGCCTCAAATCTTATCTAGCAGAAAAAAAGCAAGAACTTTCAAAGGCAGCATCCTGAAAAAACAGCGGTGTATTGGGGTGGGGAGGAGGATTAGTTGATTTTAATATTCCCTTTTTGGAAATACGTACTTCACTTTCACCCAGACAGATAAGATTTTAAACCCGTTTCTCAATGATCTGCATCTTAATAAGTTCCAGCCTCTGAATGGGTGCTTTCTGCCTCCTTAGTTTCACACCCCGACTTAAGGCATTCCCAACAAATTTTAGAAGGGCCCTGCTCCATCCTCAGGCAGGCAGGACTTAAGAGAAGGACACTGCAGCACTTTCATTCCTTGAATCATCCCACCTGCAAAGAGTTCTAGCCTAAGTTAAAGCACCACTTATGTTTCAACCCCAGGCCCCCAGCTGTGCAAACAAAAATGGGTTCAAAGCACACAGCCTGTGTGCTTGAGGATGGTGAATGTTGGGCAAATATACGTGATCAAACCACAAAGCAGACAAACTCTGTATGTATTTGTAGGAATTCAATTAAAGACAGGTTTTTTCCCCCTTACAGGCTGGAAATCTTGTTTTTGCAGTCATCACACTCACCCTCAGTTTTTACTCTATGCATGCCCCCACAAGGAAGGAGAGAGCTCAAGCATTGTGCTTCATCTGCTAGAAGACTTCTAGCTATGGAAATAATATTTCGGTCTGGGGAGTCAGCTTGTGAAGAAAATATGTTGCAGAAGCTGTACTGTGCATGTAGAAGATGAGGAACTAGAGCCAAGGAAGCTTTCTAATGTCTCACCTACAACAAATAGTTGAGTAGAAAAGCCTCAGAATTTGACCAGTCCCAGAAAAGCTCTACTGGGTTTTTTTGTTTGTTGGGTTGTTTGTTTTGCAGGGGGTGGCTGTGTGTGTTTTTCTTGTTTCTGTTGTTTGGTTGGTTTTGTCTTCAGAAACAAAACAAGGAAAAGCCATTACAGTGTGAAAGTAAATTTTTTAAGCAGTCTCTTTTGCTATCAAAGTGCAAGCTTATGCAGTAAGTACAATTGCTTAGCTAAAGTTCATTCGTGGGAAGGAAAATACCACATACTAAAACATAAAGAAGTTCATTTAAACTTTTTAAATAATCCTTTCCTCTTCCACAGAATTTTTTAAAAAGGTGATACAGGTATGTGTATGAAAGTTCCTTCAGTTTGATAATCATCTAGCTTGTTGCAGCATATTAGTTCAGTAGTTAGACCACAGATCAGTATGCTGATCAACTGAACAGAGGAAAAAAATCTCTAGAACATAATGCTCAAACAGAAGTTTTTATTTTATAATTCTAACATGATTTCTAAACCTTTCTAGTTTGGCAATATTAAAGTAGAATCTGATTTAATTCCTTCGAAATAACATTACTTCAGCTTCTGTCAAAGCTCACGCTCATAGTCAGATTATTCTTGTAGCCAAGATGACATGCAAGCCTAGAACAAATTTGAGATTAAATTTAATTTGTCAAATACACTGACAAGAGGAGGTATGTTTAACTTGGACTACTTATTCTCATTAGCTGTGCTACTATATATAATGTTGAACCAGATAGAAAATCCAGATGTTTGAATAGTCAAGCAATTAATTTCTTGTCCCAAAGGAAACAATGGCAAATCTTCCATTGGCTTAAAGGTGGAATGTTGTCTTTAATAAATTGTATTGTTAAATAATCTGTATGAGTCTGTCTGGTTTAGGAGTCTTCTTCCACATAACTCAAAAACAAAAACAGCCTTCAAAACATCATCCTGTACAACTCACGCCAAGTTAGCGTCCTTTCAGGAGCCATATCCCCTACTTCAGTTTGTCATAATGATAGCTGAGGCTGTTCTTTTCCCCAGCAAGTATAGCAGGATTATAACTTTGTACTGTCACTGGACGGTGAGAAGTTAACTATTCTACTGTAATAGGGTATAGAATCTCAAGTCTCAGGAAAGCAGCAGAATAGAAGTAATATAAGTTGTACAGTTTAACAGAGGGCAGTTTCTCAAGTAAGATTTTTGTGGAAAGCATTCCCTGTCCTTACACAGGAAAGTTTCTGTGTTAAGTGCCTTAAACCACTGAATAGATTCCTCAGGATCTGGAGCAAGCCCTCTTGCCGCTGGACTCTCCTGAAACATGTAGGAGACTCGAGTACATCCTTTCTTCCCTTCACCTTATAACAAACTTCATTTCAGCTTCAGACTTAGCAGAGTTCTGGTGATTAAACGTCCCATGTAGGTGCAGAAAGTAGCTATGAATAAATACTTTCCTGAACCTATTTTCCCCGTTGTACACCCTCCAGTAGGCATGGCTACAGCTAGCCCTAGGAATACCTTTTTCACCATTTGAAAGAGCTGGGAGTACTACAGACAGGATAAGCAAGCCGAGGAAGACAGAAGTTCACCTCATCAGATCCAGCTGCGTAATCCATAGTATTCCTCCTCTCCATCTATATTTACTTCCTTCCCAATAATTCCATTAGAACCTTTGTGGGATGTATTACTGCCCAAGAACAAGTGTGAGACCCTTCCATTGAACTTGTCTCAAAACTACCAATGGGAGTTTCCCCAGCATTACTTTTCACCACGTTGTACTAAACAGTGCAACTCTTCTTCCTTGTTCCAAACTTGTTTCAAAGAGTAGAGGATTCTTTATTTCAAGTAAGTTTCCAATGCAAGGATGCACATTAACTGCAAGCATGTCTCATTATAACCAAGCTTTTCTGGAGCACCCTTAAATGAATTATTTATGTGAAGTAAAAGCAATCCAAGTTTCCATCAGTAGCCTGCTAGCTACAAACCACTTCTCTTTCAATCCAAAAGTCCTTTAAAATTTGTCTGTATCACCTGATATTGTCATTCAAATCCTTCTCTTAAGCAGTCTCACACTAAACTAAAAGTATTTTTCCCTTTCCTTCCTCAGTGTCATTGCTATAGGAGCAGGGCACCTATTCTAAATTGAGTTTCCCAATCAGCTGATAAGCTTTCTAAATATCCCAAATTGGCAAAACAAGAAAAACAGCCACTATCCAGTCTTTACCACTGCCAGTCTCACTTCAGTGACTAGCATATGTATTACACATTATCACTGTAAACAAGACAGGTGTATACAGAGAACTACAATTCCTGAAAGTGCTCTACTCTGCTAGCAGATCATCATGTGAGAAGAAGTGAGGCTTAACCAGTTTTACAGACACAGCTTGATAGCCATATCTTTAGAGTTAAGCGCAAGCGAAAATACAATTATGCAAGGGTACCGTAAGAAATACAGTTTTGTTCTTGTAGATTTTCCAGGATTGAAAATGCCACTCATTAAAACTCCATAGCCCTACAAGTTTCAGTCCTTCGTAAATCAGTTCTCCTATAACACTGAAAGGGGCATTCAAATCAAAGTTGGCATCCAGCCTTCATTATAGCTGTTGTTACTGCTGCCAACAGCAGAATCGAGAAGCAGATATTAGAAATAGTTGAGCTCATTAGTTTAAAACACAGCAAGGGCTGGCTGCCCATCAGTAGAGGTACACTAACTGAATGCCAGGTCTAGCATTCCATTGCACAGGAAGGATATTGAAAAAGAAGGTACTGTGAACGTTAAAGATTTTACTTTTGTTATCGACATGCTTACCTTCGTGTTATCCAAAGGCCATGATGAACCAAACTCAGTGGAAGGTGACTGTATCAAGTGGTTCGCCACATTCCATTTGACTTTATACTCACTATCATCAACACTTCAGGATCAATGCTTCTGAAGCTCTGTTACTACTTTTGCCTAGGAAAATAACTATATTGATATGTTTCCTTCCATAGGTCTACTTCTGCATCTGGGTTCTCACCCCAACCATTACGTGGAGTAATAAAGGAGGTTGCCCTTATTTACTCTAGTTCTCCTCTAAAGTATCAAAACCAGTGAAACTGAAGAAAAGAAAGAAGAAATTCACCTTCTTAATTACAGAATATCATGTTTACTTACTAAATAAAGAGCGGCTCATTTTGTCAGCGCTATGAAAGTAATATTTTTCTCACATTTACAACTAGCCTTGTTCCAGAGCTCTCAAAGAGATTTTTTCCTAGTATCTTAGAGGCTGTCTCATTCCCTGACTTTCAGCCTATGGGTTAAGAGACAACAGTAAAGATACATTCTCAGCAAAAGTACTAACTGTTCAGCAAATAGCTATGAGGTCCTCTTTGCTCTTCCTATGAAGCACTGCAGTAGTTAGATCCACAGTCCAATCACACAGGCAACTATTTGGCTTTCAGATTGTCAGTGTGTGAGCTGCAGACAGGTGCTTTCAGAGACTCAGCTTTACAAATCAAACGATAACATTTAAGTACATACCATTCAGCAATCTTAACTCCCACTTCAGCAGATCAGCATAGAGTCCTCAGAATAGCCCTCCGCTAGAGTGCTTTTGTCATTGTAAGGCTCCTGCCTTACATCTTTTTAACACTGCTTCAAGTGTCAAATCTATCTCAGTGAATTCTACACTGACACAACCAGATGCATTCATCTAAGGCAGGGTTTAAATTTACAATAAAATAGTCCTGTTTACCAAAGAACAGAAATATGCCAGTCAGGAATTTAAAGCAAGAGGGAAAGAATCAGGAAAGGATGTATGAAAAAGAACTGAAACTCCTGTAAAAAGTCAGAAAAAAATAAACTCTTTCCCCTAACTCCCTAAGGGAAAGAGTCATTGTTCTGCTTCTTCATTCTGCAGCTCTGTTTGCATTGTATTTTACAGTGTTTACAATATTTCTCATCTTTCCTCCTACATTTAAACCAAATGCTTCCTTCAGTTGCGTAGGGGGCAACTACCAGCAGAGTTTAGCCCTCTGCTCTGTATGAATTGTGGCGGACAGTGCTTCCTTGGACTGTCAGTCAAAGCTTCTTGGCACAGCACAGGCAGTAGCAGAGAAGCTTTCCCCATTGCTGAAGTCTTTCTGGACCACAAAAGGAAGAACTTGCTGTGAGTGGAAGACTCAGGGCACAAACTTCAATTCTGCCAGTATGAAGATTTAATTATTTGTTCTCACCTCAAAAAGTTACTTAATATGACCATCTAAATATACAATAAACTTTCCATAACAGAACAAGATGTACTAGCTGCTCCAGGAGTTGAAAAAGTTACAAGAGACAGTTCTAAGATAAAACACTTATGCAAGGCAAAAAAACAAAGGATCCTCATTAGCTTTAATTCCATCATCAGCTGTCAGCAACAGACAACATTCAGAAATGTGTTAGTGTACACAATGAGTAAATATTTTTTTTTTTTATTTCTGCAGACAGGATTCCTTTACAGTTACACACCCCTCTCACCAGAGTTGCAGCAGTAACTTAGACGCTGATCAGAAGCTTGAAGAAATTAAAAACAATTCAAACATTAGTATAGCTATTGTACTGCTGCTTACTGCAAACCATGCAGTGCCATTCCAAACTGGCAAATCGTTACCATGCAAGGTCTTCTGTACTCTTTAAGTAGAGTTTATACACCTTTTGAAACGTTGGGAGCAAGATGCTGCATTTTATCACTTTTACTGTCCAGTGACCAGATGGGATTCACCCAAGAGTGCTGAGGAAGCTGGCAGAAATGATTGCCAAGCCACTTTCTACCATCTATCAATGTTTCTGCTGAACTGGAGAGGTCCCAGAGGATTGGAGGCTTGCCAACATAACTCCCTTCTACAAGAAGGGTTGTATGGAGGATCCAGGGAACTACGGGCCTGTCAGTCTAACCTCAGTACCAGGAAAGGTTATGAAGGAGATCATCTTGAGGGAAATCAGGCGGCATGCACAGGACAACCGAGGGATCAGGCCCAGCCACTGTGGGTTCATGAAAGTTAGGTCCTACTTGACCAAGCTGATCTCCCTCTATGATCGAGTTACCTGCCTGGTGGATGAGGTACAGACTGTTGATGTAGTCTACGTAGACTTCAGCAAAGCCTCTGACACTGTCTCCTACAATTGTCTCCAGGAGAAGCTTGCAGCCCAAGGCTTAGACAGGTACGCTCCCTGCTAGGCAAAAAACTGGCTGGATAAGCTGGACCCAGTGAGTGGCGGTGAATGGAATTAAATCCAGCTGGCAACTAGTCACGAGTAGTATTCCCCAGGGGTCAGTAATGGGGCCTGTCCTGTTTAATATCTTTACTGATGGCCTGGATGGTAGAACTGAGTGCACCCTCAGTAAGTTTGCAGTGTCAGAGTAGGAAGGCCCTATAGAGCGATCTGGACAGACTGGATCGCTGAACTGAGGCCAGTGGGGTGAAGCTCAACAAGACCAAGTGCTGGGTCCTGCACTTTGGCCACATCAACCCCAGGCAACACTACAGGCTTGGGGCAGAATGACTGAAAGACTGTGTGGCAGAAATGGACCTGGGGCCATTGGTTGACACTCAGTTAAACATGAGCCAGCAGTGTGTCCAGGTAGCCAAGAAAGTTAATGGCATCCTGGCTTGTACCAGAAACAGTGTTACCATCAGGAGCATAGAAGCGATTCTCCCCCTATACACAGCTCTTGACCACATCTCAAGTACCCTGCTCAGTTTGGGGTCCGTCAATAGAAGAAACACAGAGGCCCTGCAGCATGTCCAAGAAGGGAAGCTGGTGAGGGGTCTGGAGCACAGGTCTTCTGAGGAACAGCTGAGGAAAATGGGATTGTTTGGTTTGGAGAAGAGGAAGCTCAGCAGAAGCCTTATAGCTCACTACAGCTATCTGAATGAAGGCTGTGGCAAGGTGGAGGTTAGCCTCTTCTTCCAGGTAACAGTGATAGGGCTAGAGGGAATGGCCCTCAGTTGTGCCAGGGGAGGTTCAGGTTAGATATTAGAAAGAAAATTCTTCTCTGAAAGAGTGGTCAGGTGCTGGCATGGGCTGCCAAGGGAGGTGGTTGAGTCACTGTCCCTGGAGGTGTTCAGGAAACACTTAAATGCTGTACTGAGGGACAGTGGGGAAATACTGGTGGTAGGTGAACAGAAGTACTAGATGATCTTGGAAGTCTTTTCCAACCTTGGCAATTCTATGATACTGAGCTACCAAGAAACGTTTATTTCATTAGCTTGACACTCTGTTCACATAGGTTAAGAACATTTCCAGTACTGAAGTTACAAATGTAAAATGTTCCAAACAGCAGCCCTCCCAAAGAGATCTACAACAGTCATCACTAACCTGTGAGCGTTGCTGCTCTAAGACTCCTGAGTTTTTAATATATGGAAGAGAAAGCAAAGACAGAGGTGTCTTTGAATGTAGAAGTATTTACAGGTGTCTTTATGCTGCACCAGGTCATTGGTATGAGCTTCCCCAGTAAGATATAACATTCCTTTTCCATCATATTGCATCCCTTTCCCTCACTCCACTATATTATACATATACTTAACCCCCACATCCAAGCAGAACAACATTAGAGAGTGACTGATCTTCATACAGGCTGTTCACTCTCTCAGTTTGACAGCTTTTTCCACATTTTGTACTATGGAATTGTTTATTTTAGTATCTATTTGCTTTCAGCTTGGAGGAAAGGTTGATTCCAGAGACACTGAACTATTCTTCGCACTTAGGTGAGGAGCTGAAGAATGCTCATGAAGATTAGATTCCTTTTTGCTAGTGACAGACTTAATTTCCTTGCTTTCTGCAGAACTAGGTTTTAAAGCATTTCAAGTTGACCCTTAAATATAAGGGTTGTACTAAGATCCTTGCAGTCAAAAGCTGTCCAGGCTGGTGGTGTACCTTCAAACAAGAGTTCTTCCATTTAGGGCTGTCAGCATCTCATAGAAGTAGCCACCTCTAGTCCAAATTCACACTGAACTCCCAAGGTTAACTTTCCTCCAATCAATTGCACTCACTGGGTTTCTGGAAGTGCTGAGCTAACTTTGTGCTAACGATCTGTATTTGTGTCTCCAATGGAAGCTAAGCAAAAAAAACAAAAAAAAAAAAAAAAAGAAGAAAGAAAGAAAACCAACAAAAAAAACACAAAAAAAAACTCTACTAATGTACATATTGGTCTATTTCTGTTGCCTGCCTCCCTGACGGGAGCAGGGTATCAGTCTTAATATAAGCAAATACGAAACCTTTGCACAATAAATCCTTGACACACATAATTGGCAAGATTGCTGCACTCTCTCATCTTCCTTTTCAGGGCATGTTATTGAGAAAGCGATGGCAAAACAGCTGTGGCTTTATCTGGATTCCTCAGATTTTCTGGATCTCTTTCAGTCTGGTCTAAGACCTGGCCTCAGTACAAACACATACTCAGGCTCACTGGTCAGACTTCTCAAAGTGGACCAAGACCAAAGTTACATTTTTAGTTGACAGACTTAAAGCAGCACATGACATCGACTTCTTCATACACATTTTTTGTGACTTCTTTGAACAATGAAGAGTAACTAGTTTTCCTGTCACCACCACACCTGGAAGAGTACTGGGAGTTTCCTCCACACAGCGGGGGGAGCAGATTTCTTTCTTCACACCTCCTAGAACATATGAAGCTGGTGGATCTGATCTCACCTGAAGGAGTTTGCTTTTCTGATCCCAAAGATTAGGGTCACTCTTCTCATTTGGAGAGTATGCCCCACCTTCCCAACAGCCTAGGCAGCACCCTATACAAAGATGAGCCCAGAAGGAACAAAGTGGCACCAGTAGGTACGTATAGAAGAAGCAGGACTGGCTTTGTCTCTGAATATCATAAAAGAAGGGCAGGCTACTTACTGCTCAGGTGGTACTGCACTGCTTGGGAGTATAGCAGGCAAACTAGCACATTGGCAGGGAACAAGCGAGATGAAGCATCTCTCATCCCTTCTCCCGTCTGCCTACAGCCACCAATCTAGCAATTACAGGATGAGTTCCTTCTCATCTAAATGAGAAGTAAGACTAGAAAATCATGGTCCCTCACCCATGCAAAAAAAAAAAAAAAAGTAAGCCTCAGGAGAGCTCTAGGCATTACAGCTATGAAGTACTGCAGACCCTAGCTGAGAGAGACAAAGACCTAGTCTGTGATTGTAATCATCCACACCCCAAAAAGGCTTTGTCTGTGTTATTTAAATAGCCTCAAGACAGGTAGCAGTAGCATCCAGGGCAACTAGCTTTCTGGGGGATTCTGGCTGAAGAGTAGCCTATTAAGGTGGGAGTTCAGGGGGAGAAGGTGGTGAAAAACAGACAAAAGCTACATATTCTCCTCTCCCCTCCCCTTAGCTCAGCAACCTTTCCAGGATGAACTGTTACCTCAGACAGCAACTGTCTTCACAAACATGTTGAGTCACATATACTTCCTATGAGTTTTTTGGTCCATATCAGGAGGCAAGAGATAATTGGAGGGAGAAATCAAGTTTTGAAATGAATCCAGGAAGACTTAGCCATACAAACAGGAAGGAAAGAATTAGCAAAACTCACTTTTATATTGCTTGATAGGACTCCAGACAAATTCTAGATCAGTTTAGTTCAACTGAGACCTGATAACAAACGTCTGTTTTAAGAAACTGAACTGACCGTTGCATAAAAATTGGTTTTTGGTGCACAAAAAATAATTGCATACTTGGCCCAGCTGTAAGATTTTACTGACCCTTGAAAACTGAAATACGGCTAGCAGTATAGATGCTAGCATGACTGGAACAACCTGCTTATTAATGTCTATCCTGACTTTGTCTGACTCTTGTGAGTCACACATTTATCTGCTCAAGTCGTGTATACAGATCCTCTCCTCTCAGGTTCTCACTCTTGGCCATTGCTCCTCTTCAGTTTCAACCCTCCTAGATTCAGAGAGGTCCTACACATTTAAATCAGCTTTCTTCCAGTACCTTCTCAGAAAACGCTGAAATCTTTGGGAAAACATTAAAGCAGAGAAGAGCCATTTCTGCTCCTCCCCTCGAAGTACGCCAGCTCTTGTGCACAGAATGACCAATCCCATAACTGCCTTTGAAAGATTTTTCATTAGCAACTATACTAACATCTTAGAGATAGAAATACTGTTACCAGCTCATGCACCAAGCATCTTCTTACCAGCTTTAATTGCATGCCAAATTGCTGGTTCATTCCCCATCCCTCCTTCTTGTTCCAGCTTCTCCTCTCTGATTCACAACTTAAGCAGCTTCCTAGATCTTCCCTCTCATCCCAGTGCCATACTACAAACCCATACTACTTCATTAGCCAGTTTTTCATTCAGAATGCAAGTAGGAAGAGGAAATTGTTATCCAGACTCTAAAACGCTGTAATTGTACTTAGAAATCCATCTCTATCACTTGATACTACTTCAATCCCAATCTGCTTTTACCAGTTACAGTTCAATTACTTGAGCTGTATATTCTAGCCAGCAATTTTGTTTTGTTTTCACAAGACTCTGAATCTAGGCTATAGAGAAGTAAGTCAGAAGTAAACCAGTCCAATGTTGCCCTGTTTTTGAATCATCATACTGGAAGAAAAATTGTAGGCCCAGAAAACAGATTTGGTTTTCATTGTGTTTCAGTGACAGGACAAGGTCTGAGTAGCTTTGCCTCCTATCCCTAACAAGCATCTGGGTATCACCTTGTTGTTGGCCGCTCGACAGGGTAGCAGCAGCTCAGTTTCATGTGAAGATTTCTTAGAAGCATCACAAAATACAGCTACACTTGAGTATCAAGACAGTGACAAGAAAGCATTAGCACTGCCTGAAAAAAAAAACAAACCAAGAAAGCAAATTATCCTTAAGAAGATACAAAATGTCTGAAAACAACAGCAAGCTGTCCTGTAGAGAATTCATTTCTGGATTCAGCTACTTTTCTTGCACACCCAGAACCTGCTAAGAGTACAGGTATGTTACAGCTCACACAGGACTAGGACTTCTTGCAGTTCCCAAGCCTGACTGTGAAGCCTCTGCCAAGGAGCTTCCCCTTCTTCCCTCTCCCCCCACCACTGGAATTTCCTCATTTCTCAACGAAGCCCAACACAAACTTCTTAGAAAAGTTTGCAGGGTAATTTAGTCATCATTAATCCCTAGGTAAAAGGGAGGGAAAGTTTCAATAGGTAAAGCCAGAGCCAGATTTTGAACACCTGTGAGCAAGGTTTAAGGGAGGGAAGGTCTAAAGTTTGCACGCAAAGAGGCTGACAGAAATATTTGGCTCCAGCAGGCAGATTCATATACCTTGCTTATTTCATCATTCTCCATGTCTGTGCCCAGAATTTGATTCTGTCAGAATATGAAGACTGCCTCAGAGCAGAGATCTTCAAGCTGAGCTGTTCTTAAAAGAGAGTCACTTAAAGTGCTCTAAATCAGGTGAATCCCAGGTTTGCAAGCAACAGATAGTCTTCTACACAGAAAATTTTATGAGAAAGCCTTAAAGCAAGACCTGAGTATATCATTAACCACAGAAAGAAGTTTCTTCAGAACTACCCAAAATGTAAGTATGAGTCCCTAAAAATCTGTTTCTGAATGAATTCCTAAAGATCAGTGAACAAATCTGGAGAGATGCTTAGCAATGCAACTGGTCTCCCTGAATCACAGGTTATCAAGCACTAATGACAATGGCCCTAAACATTTTTTACACAAATTTGTCCTCTCAACTGAGAAGCTCTGAATACATGGAATGCTTCAGATGGCTAAATACTTTAAAAAACAAACAAACAAAACCTTTCAGCTTGAAGTGACACTGGCTCATGAAATAGAAACATAGTATCCCTGCAGAAACTTAGTATAAGCAGTACAAATTTAGGGAGATGTCAATTTGTTTAAAAGACATTTTACTAATGTGGCCTTTGAATGATCATTAACTTATGGGGCCTAAACATTCTGCAAAACTATGGCAGTCTGATATCAGTATTCCTATCCAGAAAGGAGCTCTCAACAAATATTTACGGCAAATCAAAGCAACAACATTGTTCCCCCTCCAGAACCATACCCTACAAACATAAGGTTCTAAAAGACCACTACATAAGCTCAAAAATCAGAAGGCTGCTTGTTATAGGAAGATAGAATAGTCAGTAGTTAGTCTTTGCAGCATTTTACAGTTGGACCATATTGTTCAAGAGGTAGTAGTTCACCCAGAGTGATTAGGTGTATAGTAGGTACATAGCAATAACAAACAAAACACACACCAAGAAGTGTTAATAGTTAATCCTGTTTTCCTCTCCATCTTTTTTTCTACTTAAGCAGAAGTGTATTTTAACAGGATAAGCAGCTTAAGATAAACATTGCTTTCAGATAAAGTTCTTCCTACACAGTACTAAACAGCTTGGGCACAAAGTTACCATTACTGGTTTGGGGTAGCTCTACTGCTGCTGTCAGTTCCATGGGACAGCTTCACAACTAGATGATCTACACTGAACTGCTCACCTCCAACTCAGCAGTTGTTAGCCAGCGCACCCCCAATAAAAGAGGGTCAACATGCATAGCAACAGCTATCCAAAGCAGTTGTACCAACATGAACTAATGCATGCAGTGCATGGATAGGGGCCTACCTAATAGCTATGCTTCTGTCTTCATGTGACCTCCAACCGGCATCTTGTCCCCAGGTATCTCACTCCATTTCCCATTTATAATTATTCCCCCAGCACAACTGTATTTTCTGATAAAGTTTGCAACTCTCAGGCTTACACCAGTTCTCCTCCTCCCCAGAAGCACAAAGAGATCAGCAGTAGAATAGCACTGAGCACTGCTTTTCCTGTTCATGCGGCCTAGTTTCACCAAGTGGAATACAGGATGCATAACCTCAAGCCATCTGTCACAGCACAAATACTCCATGTATTTGCACTGCAGAAGGATCACAAAAGGCCTGTTTAAATTCACCTAACAAACAATTTATCATGGGCTCCTACAATATATCTTCTTTAGATCTACAGAGCTGCACATTTGCATTACCTTTAAACTATGTCCATGTGCACAAAGGATAATGTTTACCCCTAGAGAAAATGCTTTCCATTTTTGTAGAGTCAGGTATTAGAGAACAAAACCAGTAGTCAGGAAACTGTAGATATTTGCACAGGAAACAATGCCCTTAACAAGTTGCATAGCAGCAAGAACGTTTAACAAGGGGCTTAGTCTGAGGCTAGAAGGACTTACTATTATGGTCACTATTAGAAGAACCATCCACCAAGCTCTAGACTTTCTGCCCCAAACACTGAACTGTTTGCACCAGGTTTGAGCACTGGATGAATATGTGCCCTAGCCTGAGAAAACTGCAGTTCTCAAGTCCACAACCTCTTCAGCTTGCTAAACTTATGTTCTCTTTCTTAGGCAACACGAATTTGCTTTTCTTGAGAAAGATAGGTCATTTAGCCTTGCTGAAAATATAACAAGAACACCAGAGAAACCCTGCAGCTTCTGACCATCTTGAGCTGATTTACAGTGATAAATGGCAGTGGCTTAGTATTCTAGCCTCAAAAGCTAAGTGTCTACAAGGAGTTTCAACTCTGCATACCACCCTGTTGCAACTGAGCATTTTAGGAAGAAGTATCATACCTGCAAAGAAAACCTGCCATGAAAACCAAGCATCAGGAAAGATACTGACAGAGATTTAAAGGACAGCACACAGAGTGGCAAAGGAAAGCATATAACATCCAGTGAAAGCCTAGTACAAAATTCACAGAATATTTAACTGTGAACGGCTTTCCTAAGACTGTATGAATTTTCCTAATAATGTCCATCAAAAAGGCTGTTTTAATTACTCTCATCTCTAGCCAACTCCAAATATAGTTTATCAAGGAATGATCTCTATCTTGTTGAGCCTTTCAGACTGAGTATCTTGTCCATGACCTTCTTTAAGATTTAGTTCCTTGCACTTCACAATAGAGAGGAAATGCCAAAAATAAGTGTTTTTCCTTCTGAGATATTTTACAAGCAGTGAGGATAGCACATCTAATACCAAGGCAGCTCACAGACAGTATCACACTTTTACCTCTTACCTCCCAAGCTCCATAAGAAGTGCTACATGGCAACAAACTTCTGCAACAAACCAATACAGCAATCTCTTTCAGACACTTACTCCCTATGACTACACAGCCCAGAACAACTGAGGATTACAGAAAGCAGCAAGAGACAATTGCCATCTCAAGCCTTCCTAAGATAACTTTCTCCAGGACTTTTCAGCAGGTAGTTTTCAGCACTGGCTGCATTCTGCAGGAAACTGGACAATCTTCTGATGCTTTGCACTGTGGCCCTGGATGCAGAAGTGTAGTATTAAGGGGATGGGCAACTTCTACTGCCATATTAGCAGCCTGTCCCTTGAGCAATCACCCTATCAGAATACATTCACATTCTTAAATTTAAGAGAGGACATACCAGCTTACTCCAAGTTTTACTGAATTGTGGGGTTGATATTGAAAAAGTATTTGCTGTTCCCAACATAGTGCAGACACCACAGATATTCTCTACTCCTGCCTGAACATTAAGACAAGGATTCTCCCGAGTGATGTGCATTGCTTGAGCAATATAATTTGGGACCCTATTTAAAAACAAGGATGGCCAGGATCTCATCAAATGCAACAGGATACATACTTGGCTGCCTCTTATGAAATAAAGACTTATTAAAAATATCAGCTTAAAACATCACCTGTTCTCTTGGCCCAGCCTGAAAACGTCCCTCATTAACTGGAAATTGCAGCAGCCATTGCCAAACAGCTGTTTAATGGGGATATATCATAAGCATGCTGTGCAGCTTCAGAGGTTTTGCACTTCTAAGACTTCTTTTATCTATGGATGACAGCATATTTACTAAGAAAAAGGCTCCACCACACCCCCGTACAAAAGGCATTATCCCACTTTCGGTGAAACTTCAGAGATGGCAACTCAGTCAAGTTCACAAAAGAAGCCAGTAGAAGAGAAAGCCAGCACAAGCTGCCACCATTCTCCAAGCACCTGATGCATTAGAAATCTACTCTCCCCCCGCTTCTGGTCATGTTCATGCTACTCACCACAAGCCGAGACATGGGTATAATAATGCATCACTGTAGTGAGAGGCAGCATTTAGTTAACTCATGTCTCAGAACTCTCACCTCTTAGGAATTACAGCTGTGAAGGAAGTAGAGGCTTCACTTACAAGCAGTGTTTTTAACTACAGTGATACACTTGCTGAGGCCACCTAATATAGGGGTGGAGGGGGGGGTTAACAACACTAGAGAGCAGCGAATGAACTGGTGATACTATTTTGACCCAACCAGTGCAGTGAATGCCATTCAAGAGGGAAGTGTTAAGCAATGATCTATCACTGCTTTTACACTGCTTCAGCAAGTACTACACTGGGGACAAGGTATTACACTAAGCGTTGCCAGAGATCTTTCATCTGCCAAGGAAAGACTAAGAAACACACAAAAGGTGGCAGAAAATCTAGGGCTCAATGCATACACAGCATTCTTACCACAGTCTTGTCAACTTGTTTGGACTTTGAGAAAAGTTGCACATATACTAACCTCAGGCTGTGCCAAGTGGAATTTGGGACTCAGGCCCATCCAGTTGTAGGAGTAACAAACTACGGTTTCTTATAAAACAAAAAAAGTTATAACTTCATTAGTAGCTTGCCGTAAGACATTAACTTTCAGTAGGAAGGGGGCAAGTTATTCTTTTTTATCTCTCAAAGGCCTGCTTCCCCTCCAACAGCTGGTATGATACTTCTCCTCAAAGGAAAGGGGTCAAAACAGAGTAGAAATTCAACACTAACCTGATGCTCCAAGTTTGACAGAGAGTCTTAGATAGTCCATAAAACTTCCAGAGCTTTCCATCACATCTGACATGTTTACCCATTGTTTGAAAGACTTGAAAATCCTCTTATGTTACCTGATCACATCCTGTGGCAAGTTGAAGATACTTGACATTCCTCCCCCTCCATTTCCCCACTTTTGGGGCAAGTTAAGTGTAAACATAGCCCCAGCTCAACTACAGCAGTGCTAAGTACCACGTGGGAACTCAAACGAGAACCTTGCGCCCTCAGAGGGTAGAACAGCACAGGATTTCTAGGTATTGTCCCTTCCCATTACCCTAAGAGCCTGAAAGATCTGAAGCCTTGGGACAGACAGTGAAGAACAAGTTTGTTTTCAGTATTATTCCAATACTGGCACTTCCTCTCAGAGGAAAATCTAGAAATGTAGGGCAGTTGCTCTGTAAAAGAGAAAAGGTCACTCATCTACCTAACTAGGAGCTTGAAAAGCACAAAACATGGAATGGGCTACACATGGAAAAACACAGAGATCCCCTTTCAAACTCAATTTAAGTGCAGACAAGAAAGGAGCCAAGAAAAGCAATCAGTATGACAAGGAATTCTCAGTAATATTCACAGTTTGGCAGGTTATTCCTGAAAGATTCCAGCACCTATTCCCGCCCTGCAAATTTGGTGGACAACATACAAGTTGTTGACAATGAATTTTACTATGCTTATACTGCTAACATCATTTGCATTCATGGAGAACTCTGCTCACTTCTGATAAGCTCAGAGTGAAAAAATATCAGATCTAAGGTGTGCAACCCTTGCGGGACATCAACAGCAATAGACTTTGATAGATGCATCCAAACCAGCTGGCTCAAAGCAACTACAGAAGTTGCATGGCAGCTTTAGTAACTGCTTTGCCATCTCAGTAATGCTCCTTTGTATCCAGCATGGGAGCTTCCAAGATCAATATCAAACAGGTTCACAGGATAAGCTTAGCAACAAAGATGCAATCAAGCAAAGTAAAAATGATAAAATCAGAAGCTGAAGAGTCCAATTCAGTGCTTTATCACCAGAGTACAGACCTCTTAAAACAACAGTTGAGAGCCTCAAAGGACTTCCTCACCTGCCATATCACAGCTCTATTTCTAGACCTGCGCAGAAGCCTCATGTCACTTTAGCTTTACACATTTCTTAATTAAACAGTTCCACATTACAGAAGATAAAGTAGTTGTTCAGATCTGCTGAACTCCTCAGACATCTAGCTGTGTCTGTGCAGAAGCATTACAAAGGAAAGTAACTTCAGATGTTTTACAATTAGCAAATACAAAATGGCAGTAGGCGCAACAGGGAGAAGAGACACCATCCTCAGTTTGTTCAGAAGCTTTGTTCTGTTCCTACTGAAGTAAATTAATCACTGGACTCCAAGAAAGACAGGATCAGACAGGTGTTTTGGCAGCTATACATCCACTGTATTAGTGTAGGACAAGGTATCCTTAAAACATTTTTGCCAAGCCTCCCTTCATTCACTTCATTGAAGTGTTACTCAAGATCCTAAGCCTAGCGATATGAAATCCTTCAGTTCTTGGGATAGCGCCTTAGCATGCTGGGGGAAAAGCACTTCAAAGAACACAATAAAGAGACTGCATTTTAGGCTCGTTTTGGCCACGCTATTTGGGAGTTCCCCAGCTTAAAAGACAACCTCAGCAACGTATGACAACAGAGATTCTCTAGTCCACAAGCACACTTGGATGAGAGTAAGTCTTCAAAAGCTAGATGCATAACTCAGTTGTTGCTCATTCACATACAAGTTACCGACTACCACTTCCACTGCTTTTATTAGCTGCTTCCAAACGTAATTGCTCAATTTCCAGTTCAAAGTAATTTATATTAAGCACACACGAAAGCCATCTTTGAGACACCTTATCAGCATGCTGCACACCAATGCACACACCTTCAAATGGCACAAGTGGCCAATTAATTATATCACTGGTCAGGCAGACTATTCAAGTGGAATTAAAACATCTAATTAACTTTCCCCAACAACATACTGAATGAAAGTTGAACTACTATAATGTTATTAGAAGCCACAGCAAACTTAAAGATCAGATTTAAAAGCCAGAGTTCTGCAAGCAGTTTTGATCTTGAAAACTCCTTGAGGCATATTCCAGTTTTAATCCTTGGTAGTAAGCGAGTTCAGACAGACAATTATGCCACCAAACATCTCTTTGCCTTCTATGCCACACAAACATTGAACTCATCAGGTTTTACTCCTTGAAAGTAAAAGGAGGAGCACGATAGCATGCAAGCATCAGCATTCACAGCTGAGCTGTTTCTTCAGGGGACTAAACTATCTCTTAAGACCTCACATCAGTACTCTATCTGCCAATACAGACTATCAAAAGCCCTAACAGCCTACCATCGCTCTTGCACTGTAGATAAAACAGTACGCATATTCTCAAACCATCAGGTTTTGTCTCATGCTTCTGAGGCAGTACTGCACTATGCAATTCTGAATGTCTGTCTTTGCTAACTCCCCATCTGAGAATTTGATTCTTTTCTTAAAACTCTGGCTCTTACAGAAGGGAATACTGAACCTCTTCTGAAGCGAGTTTCCCAGAGCAGATTAATTCCCAGCCTAAAAGGGCAAAAGTATCTCCAGATCTCACTTATGGAATGCTGGGCATTCTGCAACATTTAAATAATTCAGGTTTGGAAGTATTTCCTGGATGTTTCCCATTGTTCCTTTCCACAGAGCTGCAGCACAGTTGTGTCAGCAGTATGCACACCTTCACTCACCTCTTCCAGTTGCATGAGGCACAGAGGTGGTTGTTGGTGTTGATAACCAGACAGCCATTCTTCGCATAGCTAAAACCACTAGAGGGCATTGATATTTGCTCTGAAAGTAGGATTCATTGTGAGAGAGAGGCCTTGCCCTACACTTTCAAGGGAAGTCAGAGAGTTCGGTACTGCCCTTCCCTACCCAAGGTCCTTATCTACCGCTGCACAGATGCCTTAATAAAAGACTTCAGCCTTTAGTTCACATCAGCAATTTCAAAGAAGGACAGAAACCACATCAAACCCTATCTTCCCATTCCAGCACACCACTGTATAAACTGGTCAAGTCCACTCTTTTTTTTTTTTTTATTTGGAAGGCAGGCAGGATTTCTGAGCATTCTCTGCCCCATCTGCAAACAGCAACACTATCTTCCCTTCTAGACTATGTTCAACACTGCTAAATGTTCCAGACCTACTTTCCTCATTTCCATCAAGTGTCCTGTTCACAGTTGCAGTGTGAATGCTTTAACATACTGTGTTTACGTACAACCATGACAGCTTTTCACTTTCTCATGTTGCAAACCTCAACAAGGAGAACTGAAGGCCAACTGACACTCCTGAAATCAAATATAACAGGCAACAGATGAAGGCAGAAAGCCCTGCACTAAGCTGAATCTGCTCACTGTTCTATTTCAAGCAACTACTTACTTATTTGACAAAGGAGAATAAAAAGCAGCTGACAATAACCTCGCACAGGTTGATCATGGAACTTGAAAGTAAAGAGAACATACGTGTCAAAAGCCCAAATTCATGCGTGTGCCCTAGCTATGCTAGATCTAATCCATCATACATACCCAAGGACTCTGTTTCCTTCCCCTATTCAGACCGAGGCTCTTGTTGGGATACACATAGGGCCAAACCCATCCATCAAAACATCTTTAAAATTCAGTTTCCAGTGCACTACAGACAATTCTGCTAGGGTCTGGGAAATCACATTCCTGAACACGCTACATCCAGTTTGAAGTGTGAGTACAACATGATAAAGTATGCTAATTTAGAGCATCTCCTGATAGTCCTCTCAGCTCCACAGCATTGCCTAGACTTCATGAAGAACTCTAGGGCACATCTTCTACAGGTGCTTCCAAAGGTGGGCATCCTTGCTCAGTTCAACAACACTTGACAAGTCAGCTCTAATCCCCACCACTATAGACACGAAAGAAAACCTGCCCAACAAATGGCAGGACAAAATAATTTATAATGCCAAGGCTGGGACATACAAGGTACAAGATCAGATCTCTTTCAGATATCTACAGCTTTCCCTTTTAGCAGATAAGTTGCTGTAGTTCCAGCATTCAGTTATATCTACATTATGAAAGTTCTTTTAGTACAACAAAGTGCTCCTGTATTAAATGAAATGAGATTTGCCTTCAGCTAACGTTAGCACAGGCACCCTTAACTACTCTCACACTGAGCTAGTCTTCCTCATTTCACATTAGCAAATAAGTGATCTGAGACATACACCATATACAATGGGGGATTAATCCTATCTACCCAGTAAATTTCTATGCAGATCCTTCAAGTCTAGGTCCCCTCCAACCTAAGCCATTCTGTGATATGATTCTATTATATGATTCCCAACATCTCCAATCCAGGGAAAGTCAAGCAGTTCTATTGTTGGTGACGGTAAGAGTTAATAAACCAATCGTGGGCAGCTAGTAAGAAGATGGGCTTCTAAAGCAGGAGATGTACCTACTGCCAGTATGAGTTCCCAGTATCCAAAAAATAAGTTGCAAGGAGCAGATTATTTTTTTAATTGCTGTGCCTTTAGAAGGAGTTTCAAAAGCTAGCCTTACCCGATTCACTAGTGGGTTGCATGAACGAAACAACTCAAGTACTTCCACATGTTTTAACTGCCTGCTAACTAGAAGCGCTGAGTCAGGAGCAGAAAAAGCCTACTTTGTGTCATCCATGCCCACAGCCAGCACAAGCTGGCTATCAGGAACTACTGTATAAGGGGGGTTCCTATCACCTAAAAGTCATTCAACTTTGAAGATAAGTCAGTGACTCCACCAAGAGGCTAGAGCTGTCCAGACTGCCTCCACTAGCTGTCCTTCACTGACACTTGACTGCCAAGGCAGGTGACCAAATCCAACTCCAGCCACATGACTAGCAGGCAAAATTTCAGTGCCAGCCCTGCCACAGAAGCACGTGTTCTGCCTGGAGCCCAGCAGTAGCTCACAGCAGGCCAGAGAAACAAGTTCAACCCATAGAATGGAACCAGAGAATGTGCTCGGACATGAGCATGGCAACCTAAGCCAACAGTACGGATTCAGAATAAATGATTGCTTACAGGTGGAAAAAATAGACTGAAAACAGGCAGCCATTATAGCTCAAAGTACCCAGCTCAGCTTGTTGCCGGTTGTCCTCAGTGGCCAACAACCTTAACTCAAGCTGCAACAGACCATTATTTTTCATAATTGTTTTATTTTTCACTCAAAACTTGTACTTTCCACTGAATCCTGCCAAAAGGCATCCAGCAACGCAAGAAGGGAAGTAAAATTTTATTGCTGCTTTAAAGTGTAAGGTCAGTAAGTGCTTGTGAATTACTGCAGTAGCATACCCTTCATTAGGCTTTAGGAGATGATTTGATGAAGGCCTAAACCCTCAGATTAAGACAACAGAGAAGTCAGCAGAAACTTTTAAAGGTTTGCTTCTATTCTGTTTGGAGCCTGCTTGTGACTGGAATTACTGACTTCTTGCTGTCTCAGATAGACAGAATCTAAAAACAACAAAAATGTTTTACTCTCAGGTAACTTAAAAGTGTCAAGGTAAGTCCAGTGTTGGTTTTTGACATACAGGATATTCAACCGAATAGCCCAAGTATTTGGACAGAAGCTCTAAATGCTCTAAATATCAAATCTGTTCAATTATTTCTGATCCCTTCCCACCATGGAGCACCAGCAGTATTGCTTGTCAAGTTTCAGCACCTGCAACTTGAGCTTTTGAGATAAAATTAGACTAGTGTTAATTTATGAGTTTTATCATGATCCTCTGCCTCACTGAACAGCAGTGACACAACTAGCTAGGCTTTCTGCTGGTAAGGGCCAAACATGCCTACAGAAGAGAAAGATAGGGCCACACCCAAGGATGCAGAACACCAGAATTTACAGAGTCTCTTTTAAGCTACCCACGTTATAACATCTGGCACTTCCTTCAGAATTACTCAGTACCAAGACCAGTAATAGCACTCCTTCCTCACAACTGTGTGCTCTCTTCCTCTTTTAAAATAAGAGAATAAGAAGTCAATGCTGTGATTTGACTCAGTGATTTAACTGGATATAACTGGTTATGTGACGTTCCATCTTTATCACAGCCCCTGATCTTTTTCATCTTTTTTCTCCCTCAGCCAGGTTGACGGACGGTGAGAGAGCAGCTGGGTGGGCAACTGGCCAAGGTCAACCCACTCCCAGCAAGGAGGAAAGAAGAAACCTCTCCACATTGGAGATTCCAAGCAACATCCTCACACTTCAATTAAGAACAGCCCATACCATTTGGCCCTGCTTAATACCACCTTGCTTGTTGTTAGATGTGACCAAAACATAAATGACATAAGAAACACAGGGATAGTTTGAAACCTACATAAGAAGTTGGCATAAATGAATAATCCAGTAAATCAAACAAGTGAAGGAACGAGGAAATTAAGTGAATCAAATTATTAGTTACATTTAAGTTTAATCTTGCCATAGAGACTGACACCAAGTCACTGGTTCTGAGCTCTGCCTTATTTTCAAGGGAACTGTTGACATTTTAAAGTGATAAAGAAGCATCTGCCTTCTGTTTTCTAGCCTAACAGCTTGTATTGCAATTACCACAGTGGATTCCAAGCTTCATCTAAGACAGACACTCATCAATTACTTACGCAGCACACTAACAACTGCTTCTTTAGAAGCCTGCAACATTTGTTGAATCATTGCCATTTGAGTTTTAGAAGTGGAAAGCCTTTCTAATCTTCCTCAATTTCTACCAAGACTTCTCCCAAACAGAGAATCACACTCACAGGGAAGCTTCCTTACGGTGCTTACTATCTGAAAGAAGTGGATTCAAACCACTGAGCAGCCTCTGCATAAACCACTAGATTTAAGATGTTTCCCTATAAAAGATTCCCAAGGGCCAGCTGTACATTTTAGCCACAATGAACTGAGAACAAGATCACAGTGAGTATCATCAAAATCCACTCCCAAAAAAACTAATACAGGCATGTCCCTCCCAGAAGTAGTTGGAAGCTTCCTGATACTTTAGGGATCTGAAGCTTCAAGCCAAGGGATCAAGAATAACAAAAAGCCAAACAGCAGCTAGACAAAAGCTTTCAAAGGAGTTGGTACTCTAACCCAGCAACTACTTTGTCAGCAAAAATAAGGGCAGAGCTGGGTCATGAAGAAGAAAGTACTCCCTACTCTGAGAAAAATCCATCCTAAAACACTGTCTCCTGGCTATCTCAAGACGTTTCCTCTGTTAAGAACCATTAAATCCTGTATGCAGCTTAGTACAGGGCATAAATTGAGCAAGTTGCAGTACCAGCAATTTTAAGTGCTGTCTTCAGTTACTATCCCACTGTTGAATCCAGTGGTGACTTCATTCAGATGCTTTCTGTAAACAGTGCCTACCACTGGTGTCAATCACTTCACAACAAAACCAATGTTGAGTGAGACTTCTATCTTCACATCAGCACCTGCTAGTGGCTTTTGTTTCACTAGCCAGTTCCACTACAGCAATTTTAGATAAGAATGGTTCTAACCATCTGAACACTGGCATGAGATTTAACAAGATTCTGTCTTCTCACTTGATCCTAATTGTTTGCCTTAGGAAATACATGGATATGCATGAACAGTAGTTTGCCATCTAAGAGCTGAAGCACTTGGCTTAGTTTGTTTGTGGTAATCCCTCGGCTTGCTTTCTAGTAAATACTAACCAAAGAGTCAAGCCAAAGATAACGCCCTACTTTGTCCTCTTAATCTGAGGTGACTTCATCATGTCTAACATCTGCCTTCTGGCACTTCCTGAATGAGTGCTTGTACACCCCATGGCTTCATAGAAGTTGAAGACAAGGAAACAGAAGTGGAAGTCCTCTTTAGTTCTGACATGCTGCAATTTACCACTGCATTGAAAAGCTGGTTACTTCTCTACAGCTGAGAAATGTTTATCAAAGCTGAGCAAATGGAAAGAAGGCACATGGAAAATATACGTGCAGTTTTACTTAGTGTATTTGCCTCATTGATTTCCAAAGGAAACAATGACTGAAGCCTCACCTTTGACAGGGCAACGTCTCTAGGTAGAGTTCAGCAAGAACTACCAAGTTGAGAACTGTCCTCCCACAGTCCTTGCCATGCCTGAACCAAGGCACACAGCAGACATTTTGGAAAGTGTGGAACAGTTTGACAAGAGTACAGATGAGAAAAAAGCTAGTCAGAAGGTTTATACTGACACTAACAACGAGAAAGTTTAACTTACAAGTAGTTGTGGTTGAGTCTCCTCACTTCAAGTCAGATGTGGACTTTTTCTGAACTTGAGAAGCAATAATGAGGTAAGATTGCATAAAGCACCTGAGAAGGCATCAAGTCTTGCAAGAAGACAGTTATCCTGATACAGTACCTACTTTTTTAGTATATGGAGAAAGATACGCCTTTGAACCTCATGTCCTCGTTCTGTAGCAAAGAACTGCTGATAACTAAGTTAGAATTTCTATTCAACACAATCATTCATTCAACAGCATAAGCATTTGTGGGTTTTAAATTTTCAAGCCAGATCAAATCCTTCTAAGTTGAATGGGGTTTTCCTACTGAACACTTCCCCATCTGCTCTGAGGCTCCTGAGGGAAGTCCCTGGGTTATGTGAAGCAATTGTGGAAGCTTTTTATTTTTAGTTTGTTTTCAGGCCAGCACAACTTGGAGCCTTTTAGGTAAATTGCTAAGAGTTCCAGCAGGAAACTTATGAAAAAATTAGTTTATTTTTGACACCAACTATTTAAGCTAGATCAGCATCTCAAATCTTCCAACTCAAATTGTACCTCTTATACAACTGGGTCAATTCCTGAGATACAAAGGGCAAGTTTTAAGAACATACATGCAGACCTACTCTAAGTCAAGAGTAGCAGTTCCCACTCAGTTGCAAATTCAGCATAAAAAAAAAAAAAAAAATAAATACAATCAACAGATTTTTTGAAAACTTGCTGAGTTTTTCCTGAATTTAACTCTACAGACAAAACTCAGCTTGAAAGCTGAAACTGGTTTTTCCTAATTGCTTTCATGCCAAAACAACAGGGTAGCTTCATCTTCCTAGGGTAAGAGCTAACAACTATGCTGTAGCTGTACAAACTGATGTGTTACAGACCAGATGAGTCACAGGGCTTTGTCCTACAGTTGCCTTACATTTAGAAATCTGCAAACCGTTGACTGCAGCACGCTGATGAGCAGCAGCTAGCTTCAGTTCCAGTAATATTGCCAAAATGCTTCAGGTAGTATCTCGGAAAAGAAACGCTCAACTTCTTTCTGTTCCCATTCCAACTAGTTTGGAACTCCTTCAGCTATCTATGGTTAGCAATAAAAATCCTGAAATTGAGACAGCATTCAGCTCTCGGTGAGACAAAGACAAGAAAAGCAGCAGCAGCCAGGTTTGCACATCCATTGTTTCCTACTCCCCATCCTGTTCACCCTCAAGAAGCACATACACTATTGTTGATACCATACACAAAACATATAACTTAATTGACACTATCAGACTCCTTAGAGATAATCCAGATTTTTTTGGGTGTACATAACCGATAGATTATAGGTTAATAGGACTATAAAGATCAAGAAAGCTCCTACAATTAGGTTTCAACAGCTCTAAAAGTTTTAAGAAAGGGACAGTCCAATTCTAGCAAGATAGTTTTCCCTGACAGTATGTCTGTTACCTCTGGACAAGGGAAAGGACAAAACCCAGCAGCTGTGGAAAATCTAAGTCTTCAGATGCCATAGCCAGCAACATTCAAACAGCGTTGGGATGAATTGGTCTGCTTCAATGTAAAAATGTACTCACTGCAAAGAGAATGCTTAGTTCTTTGGAAGTCCCTGAAGATGAGCATCTGAAACAAACTTGGGCTGGTGTGCTTCCCCATACTTCTGGGGAATAACTTTACCCATCACTGATATGTCACCCAGCAACGTAGATTTATGACCACTTTGTAAACACCTGAAGAAACCACAGCTACTATCCCATCTACAGTTCAAGCTTAAATTATGAAGAGCAAAGTAAATGCAAGAGACAGAGCATCCTGCCTCAAAAGAGCAGACCATCACTGAAGACTGCAGAGGACAGCTTTAACTTTCAAACCCACATCTGAAGATATGATTTCTGTTCTTAAAAATATTGGCTGTACTTGTGCAATAGTAAAGATGGGAGGACACTTCACAGATAGTACCAAGGCAGTGGGATGCTGGCAGCAGCCTTGATAAATTCCTCCAATGTTTACCCCTTAATCACAGAAAGGATGAGCCCCTTGTTAGGCATTCCTGTCACTTATTGCACCATTAGATTTGAAATGTTCAGATTGGCAGTGTCCATTTTGTCACCATTTCAGATTTCACTAATAAAGCTTCAGGATAGCGTCTCTGGAACAACATTAGGCTATTAGGTACAACAGTCAGGGGCACCACACTCTTTCAGTTATGAAATAAACTCATGGACTTGTACACACATGCAGTGCATTTATGATATCCTATCTCACGGCAACAGCTTTCAGAAGTTAAAGCACTAACAGGACGGTTTTCTGCATATGACAACTTTCAAGCACATTTCGGATGCACTGCATCTAAATGAGATGACAGCAAAAGCATGGAGAACCCAATTGGCTAAAGTTTATTACAGCAGCAGCAAGAAACAGCAGCAATGCTGCAATACACCAGATCCCTAGATCTTTAGAATTGGGGTTGGGGGGGGTGGAACCATACTAAAAAACTCCACACAGACTTGCATATCAGTCTTTATGGACTTAAGATGTACTTTACTTCCTCTGAGACATGCACACATTAAATCTGCCTTTCTTTTACAAGTTCAGAGCAGATTATCCTCTAGTATTCTAGACACAAATTTTAGAAAGCTACTTTTGTACATAAATTATCCACTTCTGCAATACCTGCCCACTCACTCCTAAGAGAAGAGCAATAAGACAAATGCAAAACTCTAGACAAGAGCCAGTAAGAGTTACCACCATTCTGGATGGTAACTAGACCCAAATCAGAAGTAGCTACTTGGCTCAATTTACCTGGCCAATATCCACAAACCCCAACTCACTTAATATCCTCCATGTGGAAATCACGCCTAGGAGCTTCTGGCTTTTTAGTTCTCAGTTTGTACCTCATTCCACCAAGTATTTGTTTAAGCCTAAGTGTAGGCTACACGTAAATCAGCTTCAAAGAAACAGGAAGGAAAATGGTTTGATGTACAAACTAGAGTAGGCTCTTTAATCTTCATGCTACGCAAGGGAGCCTGGGCTGCAACAGAAGATTATCATCCTATCTGCCTGTGACAAGAAACCAACACGCAGAGAAACAAGATCTAAAGATAGTGTACATCTGAACACCTCTTCTAGGCATATGTCCCTGTTGTACATTAAAGTATATCACTACCTTTACCAGGTGTTCTCACTTGAACATGCTCCCTTGTCTACTTGATTCTTACTTCACTCTCCCTCCATGCAAGACACAGCCACACCATGCTTCCACAGCTTAAGGGACAGACATAAGTCCACTCAGTTTCATGGCTACAGTGAAACACCACATAAAGACTGCACTGGATGGTTTTAATTTGTTGGAGTATCAAACTCTGAAGTACTAAATTTTAAACTGAAGCATTAGACAATATCACACTTCATGTTCTCTGTACAACTAAAGACAAATACTCCTTAACCCAGTATTCTGGAACTCCAGAAAAGTACAACAGCAAGCACTGCAAAATACCCCATAGCAAGCAGAAGTACAGCAGACCAGTTGTTGGACTTCTCTCATCAAAAGACAGGCTATGGCTTCCTCAAGCAATTTAAGTGATTGATCTCAGTCACAGAGCAGGGAAGAGAACACGGATGGACAACATTTTCCACATTCCTTCTAGTCTGTGACCCAGCTAATGGTAACTGGAGTCTGGTAGCCAAGAGAAACTCTGAAACCAAATCTGCCCACTAAGTGTTTGGAACCTCTCCTCCCTATTTGAGGGATCAGCATTTCCCTCTGGATTTGATTCCAACTATCATTAACTGGATTAGTGGCCAAGAACAACCTTGAGAAAGCAAGTTATTTCATCTGTCTTACTTCCCCATCTTCCTTATTCCTATGTGCCTTCCCCTTCCATTTCCTATGATTCTTTCAAACTCACCCATGAGACAGCCCTTCCTTTTAACACCTCACACACGCAAAGATCAATGCATGCAGATTGCTTCTTTCTCCTTAAGTCAATAACAAGATGTTTCAGAAAAAAACAGTTTACAAAACAATGGCACAAAGTCTGGGTTTGTACTAAAGTAATGAAGAGCACAGTACTCTATTGCACTTATGCAGTACTATTCTCCTCACATTCATCCATGTTCTTCATTCTGAGGCAGTAGTTAGTCCTTAGGAACTCCAGCCCAAAAGAGCAGTCAGCCTGGACACTCACGGCAGAGCAAGTTATCCATCTACTCTTACCAGTTCCTGCATGGCAGGAACACCACTTGCATAGAAGAATCTGCCAGCAGCACTGGTAGGTTGCTACTTGACAAAGGCCAGTCAACCTTTAATGGTATGTTCCTATACTAACTAGCATTATTTCTCCATCTCTAGTCAAAGATGCTTCCCCTCAACATCCAAGCTTGCCCTCGTTTGACACCTTCTCCACTGCACAGCTACATGCCTCTCCAGATGAGAGCACTTGTCAGAAGGTTATCAAAGGCATCTGGCTCAGCCATCAGGCAACAGGATGCAAAACTGCACAAGTCCTCTGAAATAGGCCACAGCTGGGAGGTCACCACAGAAGAGACTGACAGTGTAGGCAGCTGTAGGCTCATAGAGGCTTCTGCACCCCTGGAGACAGAAGCACCACTGCCTCAGAAGAGCTACCATGGGAAACATCAGGCTGAAGCCCATTCTTTCCAGCTGGCCCTGCCAATCTTGATCTTCATGAAGTCTTGGAAGGGTCACACAGACTAGAGCAAATCCCTTTACATACTATAGCTGGTTTCCTCCATCATCTCTACTCACCCAATAGGGATGCACTTTCAGTGTGTAAGCTTCTTGATCAGATAGCACAGGTCTCCCTAAGAGTAACTTGTGCAAGCCACTGTTCGTCGCCTTCACAGCAGAGCAGGCAGCATTCATGAGTGGGCAGGCCCTCTACACAAGGTAATGTCTCCCTCAAACAAGCAGATAATTCTTCTCAAATGCACCATCTACAATGTTAATGCAAGAGATCAAGTTGTACCAGGAGGCTACTGTGATAAAGAAAGCACAATCCCTGACAGGAGCCACGAGCCCAGTTTCAAGGCAAGGCCCAGTCCTGAGGGAACTGACTTGGGTTGGCTGCTCTCAGGCTGAAGAGCCATCCATTGCCCACACAAGGCCATGTACAAAGGACTCCTTTGTACAGTGGGGCGTTTTTTTTCCATCACTTTGAGTGGAAGTTTTACTCTGGTGTGACTAGCTACTCCTCCCTACGGTTTCTCTCCTGTAGCTACAAAGCCTCCCAGGAAAGAAGGCAGTGCTGATTATCACACAGCCCACCACCAGAAGGGCCTAAGAGCCAGAGTGCCCTGCTGACCTGCCAGCACACACAAGCCCAGAAACCATCGCATGCAGACAGCTTCACCATGAAAACTGCTCAACACTGTTAGCATGAGCCTGTCAGAAGAGGGAGACAGCTGCATACACGGCCAGCACATCTCAGTAATCTCTCTGTACAGCAAACATTTCACACAGACACCACATGCTACACAGAAAGCTCCAGCACAAAAGCAAATCCCTTACAGGAATTGCAGCCTTGTGCTGTTTGGGCAAGAAATGGAAAACTTCTCACAAAGAAGCATAGCAAATTTAAAACCCTACCAATTCTGTGACAGTAGTTAAACTTGTAATCCAACAAAAAAAAAAAAAAAAAAAAAAAAAAAAGGAATCTTCACAGTACAGTTCAAGCTGCAAGTTACACCTTTTGCTCCTCTGCCTGAGATTCACTTGAGAGCAAAGCACCAAGCTGTCCATCACACACATGAAGCACAGTGTGAGCTCCACTGCACTGCACCATTCCTGGACGTTGTGTCACCAGAGTCTTTGTGGAATCCACCAGTGGAGCTCTGAAAGGGAAGCTCTTAGGCTGTCACACAAGAGTGATAGTCAGTGCAGTAGCTCTCAGATTTGCAGGATCAGCTTTAGTTTCACCTGTACTGCCTCAGCATTCAGCCTTTAATGTCAGCATGAAGTTTATTGTGCAACACTTAAGTATATTGTTGGATATGTCGGCCTCAGAAGAACTGGGGATTCAGCAGCCAAGTAAGAGACAAATGAGTTTTTGTTTGGGTTTTTTTCCCAACAAAGTGATGTCGCAATTAGCTTAAGATGGCAGGATAAGAACATCTAAGATATTTAAACAGCAGTATTAGTATTTCAGCACTACTGTACCACTGAAATGAAGTTTACAGTCATCTTACCAAATGCTTCAGGCCATCTAGAAATAAAAGAAGCCAAGGCAACATCTGTTCTGCACTGATGGTTGCAAAGATTATCTTAGCACATGACTTGCGTTAGAAACTTGAAAACTAGCCCAAGAGGCTATCACTATAGATGTTCCACAGCTGCAGAGCTTGCTGCCACCACCAGCATAAGTACACAAGCAGTTTCTTTTTTGCATAAAATCTTTTGCTGGCCAGAAATCTTTCATTAGGAGCAGAAGTAATTAAGATGAGTGAAGTATTCTTGAAGCCAACTCAGAAGCTCAAGCAGTTAAAACACACTAAGACTATACAAAACAAGTTGTATCCTATAACTCTTTCTTAGAACAGGACCCACTGTTCTAATTGCGATGTATTGTAATTTTTAATACTTCTCCACACAAGAATGAATCCTGTTCCTCAGCACAGCTGCAAAATTTATTAAAAAAGTAAGTCAGATCAGTTTCTTTGATACTTTGCAAGGAATTTGGCTATCTAACATAAAAGGTCCAAGTATGAACAAGGAAAGGGAGAAAAATCATTACTACAGTGTCATATATAATTACAGCTTCTACTTAGGCAAGAACAACTATCACTCAGAACAGAATCAAGTCCAACCAAATGCTATGAATAACAAACCTGTCCTGTTAGGCGATGTTTTTCTAGGCACTTGCCTTCAGTACTTATTCCTTCACTAAAACGCTTTCTCTGTTACTCATCAGTTTAGATTGTTGCAATGCAATGATCCAAGCTCAAAACAAGCACCAAAATTCAGTTTCTGAAAGCCCATTCTAAGTATCACTCTTCTAGATCTCCTTTACACACTTTGCCTTGTATTTTTATATTACATCTTTTTCCTATTTCTTCCTACCCTGAAGAAAACACTGTCCCTAATTGCAGTTGGGCATGCATAGGACACCTGCTCTGCAGAGCCCTACCAACAGTGTTGCTGTGAGGGCACAACAGAACAGTTTCCTCAGCACAACTTGCCAGGCTGCTTACTCCTCCAGGGGAAATGGCAGCATTGCAAGAGCCTTTGAAGCCTTTTTTTTAACTAAGGTGCTCCTGTGAGGTTCTAACTAGTAACCAGCTATAGAAAGGGAGTTCACACTGCTTCGTGCTACTCCATTTTAGGCTTTGGGACATGCAGGTACCTTCAGAGTTTCACTATTTACTGTCTTCCCTTTACAGCATCACCAAACTGAAGTTTCCCCTTATTTCAAGCCAGCATCCCTTTATCATGGAGGGATATAGAGAGTTTCCATGCATAAAGCTAGGAGAAAATTTATAGCTACTGCTTTCCCTTCCCATTTCTTAGTCCTCTTTGTCACTGGGGAGGTGCAGTTCCCCCATCGTCCACAAATTCGAGGCTGTTCCTAGCTTCTGATTGCTGCAGTTACATTCTGCTGCAAGCACCCACCATTTTCCTATTCTAGTACTCGTTATTACTGCCACTAATAGCCCTGCTACAAATGGAGCAAGATCGCAATGGTCAGGAGTCAGACACAAAAAGCAGGGAGCCTACAGGAAACACAGCTCTATCTTTCTGAACTAGAAAGCCAAAGGTCACAATTCATTGTCCAGATGGAGAAAATAGAGCTTAGTGGCATTATGTATTTAATCTGCTATGAGAGAGTGCTACCCAAATTCATCACACAGTAGGAGATGCAAGAGCCAGCAGAGTCAAGCTCCCCATATTTCCAAGCCAAGCTGTGGGGCCAAGGAGAAGAAATGACAAAACTTGGCTTGACACGCAATTCCACATCTCATGCCAACAGAGAAAAAGAAGCATGCGGGAAGGGAATGTGAATAGAAAGTAAAGCCTCATTATCTTTTTCTACAAGGCAACATTCTTCAGACACAAAATACACACACGCACAACAAAAGTAGAAGTGATCAAGCAATTGCCTAACACAGCAGACACCTTCCTAGAGCCTGTCAAGTAAGGAAGAAAGTCACAATAACCTTGGACTTCCAAGTTATTTCTAGGGTATCCAAGACATCCAACTTCCTACCGGGATTTACTTGGAAAGATTATTAACTGTCAGTACAGCAGATGTACAAAAGCCAGATGTTCCCTACAGGTCATTGACGCTTTCCAAGCCTAAATTGATTCATGACCCTGCTCAGCTTTAATCTAAGAAGAAACACCAAGCTTTGAATACCTTTTGAAAGCCAGAGGTACCTCAGCAGGCCAGTGGCTATCAGCTGCTCTTGTAATTTACCCTTGCATCCAGTCATCTCACTTCACCTGAAAGTTTGCTCCCGCACTGGCACAAGAAATGTACATCTGCCTGTTTCTCTACTATACCTTTAACTTTTCACCATTTTCAGCCTGGAAAAGAGGAGGCTGAGGGGAGTCTTCATGGCAGCCTACAGCTCCTCGCAAGGGGAGCGGAGGGGCAGCGCTGATCTCCACTCCACAAATAATGGCATGGAGCTATGTCAGAGAAGAGACAGGTGGACATTGGGAAAGGTTCTTTACCAGAGTTGCATGCATGGAACAGGCTCCCCAGAGCAGTGGACATGGCCCTAAGCTGCTTGAGCTCAAGAAGCTCTTGGGCAACACTCTCAGATATAAGGTTTGAATTCCAGGTGGTGCTGCATGGAGCTGGGAGTTGGATTCTGTGACCCTCCTGGGTCCCTTCCAACACAGGATATTCTATGATTCTATGAAGCAGGTCATACTTCTCTACTTACACATTCAGTGACACAGCTGGTTGCCCAGGTTAGCAGAACACTGCTGTAGTAAAGGGGAAATGCAAGCAGAAAGATCAAGAACTTATTTCAAGTATCACTGCTGCTCATTTAAACTAATTGAGAAGAGTTGGATTACATGAACCGTTCCCTTTTTCGCATCAGATATTTTGCTGGCCAGTACTTTCCCTGCTGTTTACCTTTAAAAGCATTTGAATTTGCATGCACTGTAGTTCAAGTGCCTACCATACAAAAAAGAAATGGCATGAACATGTAAATATCACTCCCAGCAGTTGAACGCCTCCAGGATTAGATACCAGGTCTGCAACACAGACCCCAGCTGCCAGGGAGGGTTCCTGAGGGGAATATAGTCCTAATTGCAAGTCCTTTTGAGAAATAGTGGTGTAACTCTTGGTAGTCATCATAAAATAAAAAATGATAATTATTCAGAACTTTCTTATGTGCATGGGAATCTATTGTATAGCACCTTTATGCTGGGTAACAGTTTCACTGGCAATGTCTAATCACAAGAAGAGATTAACCCAGGGATCTATCAACATTGTTGCAAACGAGTGTGCCAAATTGCATGCTCGTAAGCAAAACACTTGGCAGCACAAAAAGAGGCTTCAGGCACAGAGCATCCTGGAAGTCCAGAGCTTTCCACTACAGAGCTCTGAGGTTAAAATTTAAAGGCAGATCTTACTGCAGAACCACAAACAGTGGTGCTCACTTCAGCCAATCTCCTTTTCCCCAGTCACAGAGGAGGGAAGAGCAAAGTCAGTCCCTCATTTCAAACACCAAGTAAATCAGAAGTCCTTTGTATTTGGAGCTGTATTAAGGGAGCTGAAGTTGCTCCCATTCCAAAGATGACACAGCACATGGAGCACATGGAGCAATTAAACCGCCCTGTAAAGCACCGTATGTAAAAGTAGCCTATATAGAAACCATTTGATGGACAGGCACACTGCACAGTCATGCACTGCCAATTGGATTTTCTATTTTATTGTTTCAGATGCTTCTTATTGAAGCATTCAGATACCAGTGCTGATTTAGGGCCCTAGTCACTCTCTCCTATCAAGGTTCCACTCCAGCCTCAAGGTGTAGGTTTGCTATCAGGTAATAGAGATACCTGCATAAGCACCCCAGCGGTTCCCCCTCCTTCAAAACAGGTCCCTGAGGAATTATGGCACACACTAAATCTAATCTGCCACTTCCTAACAGCTGCTGTTACACATCTGGCCGTAAAAGAGGCTATCGCTGAACACCGGGACAGCACAGCAGCCAGCACACTTTCTGCGGTCCTGAGAAGCACATAACTGCCCTCACGGTCAAACAGCAGCTCTAACAAACTAGAGCACTGTGCTCAAATCCCTTATTGTTATATTCTGTCTGAGTAGGGATTCCAAAGCCTTCTGATCTTGCTTAACCATGGTAGAAATTAATTAAGTACTGCATTTCATAACACTTCAGACTGATGGGTCAAGAATGCACACGGCCAGTGCATCCAACACGCCTGCCGAGAGATCGAGTTTTTCCACTTACCCAGAACTATGTCCTTATTGCAGCCTTGGCTAAGGAACAGCTACTGGTGCGTTGCTCTAACAGAGAGCTCTCCCGCTACCCCAGCGCGGTGCTGCAGTAGTAGCACACTGGGAGGACCATATTTAGAAAAGATGCTGGGTTCTCCCCCAGAGCAGTGTAATTGTACGCTAAGTGAAATTAACAGCCCCAGCAAGAGGCAGACATTGTCAGATTAAAAAAAAAACAGAGCTAGGCTCCTACAGGGAGCAGTCTGGGCCGAAGGCATCTAGCTTCATTGCTGGGATTCATTTAATCCCTTCTTGGGAACATAATGAAAAAGTCCCGAAGCTACGCTCTGGGAGCGCTAACCGCGGGATGGGTAGCATAAAGCTCAGCCCGCTCGCGCCTCCCACCCTCCCGCACCTACCCGACACTCACACCGACGGCCGCACGCCCACTGGTACCCAACCGAGCGCGGAGGCCCCCGGGGCTACGCGCCCGGCACGGGACCCGCCGTGGTGCTCCACCTGCGGCGCTGCCGGTGCCGGAGGGAGCGGGGCCGCCCGCCGCCGGGCGGCTCACTTACCCGGGGCCCCGCGGCCCGGTGGCCGCCACCCTGGGGCAGATGCGCCAGCAGCAGCGCCAGCAGGAAAGGGCGAGCCCCCGCGCCGCGCCAGGCCCGGGGCGGCATCGTCCCTCGGGGCGGGCGGCGGAGGTGCGGAGGCGGCGCGGCGGAGCTCGGCAGCCACCGCAGGCTGCTCTCCCGGGCGGCCGCCCCTGGGCCCGGCGGCGGCGTGTCCGTGGGCGGCGGGCGGCACCCCGGTTCGGCTCTGCCCCTCCCGGCGCGGCAGGTTACCCGCCTCGGCCATGGGGATGCCCGTTATAAAGCCGCGGCGGGGCGGGGCCGGCCGGCACGGAGCGGGGCGCGCGCCCATCGCAGCGCAGCCGCCGCGGGCCGGAGCCAATGGCGGGGCGGCGGGGCCCTGCGCTCCGCCCTGCTGCCGGGCGCGAGGCGGGCGGTGCAGGTTGGCCCCGGGCGGCGCGGAGCTGGAGACGGGGGCGGCACCTGAGGCTCAGCCGTGCAGCCGGGGCAGCCCCGCGCGGGCACTGACAGCGGAGGAGCGGCGGGTCTCCTTTCTGCTCACCGGCTGCTGCCCCCCTCCCAGCTCAAGGCTGCCGGGGATCACAGAATCGTAGGGGAACCTCTGGAGGTCACCCGGTCCAATCCCTTCCTGCTAAAGCGGGTCCCCTTCAGCAGGTCGCACAGGAAAGCGCCCAGGCGGGTTTTGAATATCTCCAGAGAAGGACACCGCAACGTATCCGAGCAGCCCAATCCCGCACTCTGAACCTTCATAGTAAAGTTTTTGGTTTTTTTTTACTCGCATTCATACGAAATTTCCTGTGCTTTAGTTTGAGCCCTTCGCCCCTTGTCCTGTCAGAGGGCACCACCAAAAAGAACCCGGCCCCATCCTCTTGACTCCTGCCCATTAGATATCTGTAAGCATTGATAAGATCCCCTCCCTCTCAGCCTTGTCTTCTCCGGGCTGAACAGCCTCAGGTCTCTCAGCATTTCCTTGTAAGGGAGATGCTCCAAGCCCCTCAACATCTTTATGACTCATTGCTGGACTCCATAGAAGTTCCCTGTCTTTTTTATACTGGGGAGCCCAGAGCTGGACAAAGCACTCCAGGTGTGGCCTCACCGGGACAGAGAAGAGAACTTTCATGCTGGGGTTCAGGGCATGACTCACTCACAGACACAGGCAACCTGTCCCTGAAGAGCCTCACTGCTTTCCTAAGCACGGCAGCACCATGCCATGTTAACTGTTGCTCTGCATTGCTCAGGACCTCCTATTGGCCCCATCCAGAAGGTGACATGACCCAGGTCTTAGTTACATACCTTACACCTAGAAAATTATCCTGAGGTCAACTCTGGTGTCTCTCAAGACACCAAGATCCTTCAGGCTGCATGTGGGATCAGAGTGTCCCTGCACAGCCAGGAACTCAATGGGAAGCATGGGTAGAAACGTGCGCTGCATCGCATAACAGCATGTAGGTGCAGCCCCCAGGGCAGGACCAGGGAAAACAGAGCTACATCTGCAGGCAAGACCTGGGCAAAAATAAGAGTTGCCTGAAAAGGCTGGATCCTGCCCTCAGTGCAATTCTGATGGATCAGCTGATGAGAGAAGCAGTGCTGCGGCAGTGCAATGGAATCTGGCTGTACTTGGAGACCTGCGATGGAAACTGGCTGTATTTGGAGGCCCTGGGGAGCACCAAGCCCATGCCCATCTGCCAGCTGAGGGACAGATGTCCCTCAGGAATCCCTGCATTTGCATCCAGTCCTTCATTTTTAAATGACAAGCATGGGTTTGGTTGCAGGCATTTCATATATTACTATACATGGGAGGACATTGCTGCGCACATAGCAGTGATAATAGCTTTTGGTGGGACAGTCTCCTCACGCTCTTTTGGACACACAAGACATGTAGTTTCTTCATACAACATACTTAGTTTTCCTTACTCAGTGGCCATACCAGAGCCAATACTTACACTTGTAAAAATTCCCTAGAGTGTATCCGCTAGGTATGGGGAGGGGCTGCTACACCCACACCAAGAACCTTGTTACACAGTAGAAGTCATATAACTCTGGCATCTTATCAGAGCAAAGCAGAGTGTTTAGCTATAGCGGTTGCTTTAATCTTTCCCCCCCCCCCTTTTTTTTTTTAAATATATTTTAATATGTATTTTTAAAACATCAGTATGTAACATTTTGTCACTAGCCTAGGCAGGATAAGCCGTTTGTTACTCACACGGATCTCTGCCAGTATTCATTATTCTTGGCTTGCTGATCTCTCTGGAGCTGCAAATACAGCGCCCTGCACAAGCCTACTGGTGTACCTTAGTGCTAGCCCTCACTACTCTCTGCTCTCCTGGTCCAAAACTTTGCCAGCTCTGCGGTATCCTCTGATTTTCCATTTCAAAGTCTCTCTGATGCACACCTGAAATTCTGCCATTCCACATGACACGAGAAGAGACTTTGAGGGGAAGAGGTGGATGAGAGCTAGGAAATCTGAATGTCCTCATGGACGAGTTATACCACTGCACACCTGGCACCTGTGGAAAGAGGCAGAACCTAGCATAGTTTTGTTGAGGTGAGGATCCAACCGCAGCATCAAGTACTGCATCACCTCAGAGTTGAGTCTTGGTTAAATTCCAGTCCAAATAACAATATTTCACTTGCCTGCAACCCCCTCTCCAACTTTACAGGGAGTTTTATTTGCATCTAATCTACTTGTGATGTCTTCATGTGTTCTTTACTACTTGCACTTTAAATTTGTCTGTATTTCTTTGGTGTGTTTTCCACAGATAAACCCATGGATACCAAGACTTCTCTGCTAAATAAATGCTCATTATCTTAATGAAAAGAAGTGATAGTTCTCCTGTTCCCTAATAGAGTACCAGCCACACTGGACACCTAGGCTTCAGTGCCTGCATGGCCTTGACACCAGCTGAGTCAAACACCAAATAGGAGTTGCAGAGAGGGCCAGAAATCTCCAGTAGCTGAATGCTTTGATGACTTTGTGGCCAAAGCTGGATGTAACCATAAAGCATGCATCAGCCTTGATCAATATTTCCATAACCAGCTGTTTCTCTATAAGAACACATATTTTCTCTGCCAAGAGAAACTGCATTCGTGCAAAAACTAGGTCTGAAGGGACTCCACAGCCTGGTTACACAACCATTAAATGTCACTCAGCTGTACTGAACCCAAGAGCCATCCAGAAAGACGTTCAGTCATACATTAGAGACAGCAGAGAAAGTAACTCACTTTGTTCAGTGGTGAATCACGTTAACTGCTGGAAATGAAGCTCTTTAGCTAACCTGATATGTGGGATGTGTCTGCCTTGGCCACCAGTGGCATGGCAGAGATGCCATGCTGATGAGCCAAGAGGAGGCTATTGTCCAAGCAGGAGAGGCACCGGGTGCCTCAACTTCTCCCTGCCATCACCCTGAGACTGCAGTGCCAAGCACTGTGCTGGCACAGTGCCACCTCAGTCATGGGTGTCTCACCAGCAAAGAACTTGCCTAGGGTGATTAACTGAAAACTACAAAGAGAGAGGGGCACAGAATGAATTGTTGTTCTTCATGTCCAGGCAACCAAGTGCCAGACCCAACATTCAAATGCTGCCGAGACAGATGTGAGCCCAGCTGTAATGAATTCAGCTACATGATGCTGCTGGAGGTAGCACTGAGACTGGTAACGTTGGGGCTTGTTGCATGCAGCAGATACAGCCTACAGCTTGCACTGTTGAAGATTTACCCCAACACGTGCCCATGTGTGTTGGTGATTAATATCTTGTTGCCATAGTGCACACATATCACATGCACCGCCACGAACCCATGGCACAAGATGTATATATTGGTGGTCTTGACAACTGTTCAGGGAGGAACGGTTGATTGCCACGATTATTTGCCTTTGCTTCTACATGTCTTGTCCTCGGACAAGGTTCAGAAGATTGCTGTCCTGTTTTGAACAGTATTGGCACCACAACTGAACTGTCACGGGATCTGCTTGCCACAGCTTCCATCAAAGAATATATCCTCTCCTGCAGATGCTTAGCAGAAACAATTACTCACGTTTTCAATAAAGAATAATTTACTGCCTCCAAATATGAACTAATTGCATTGAGGGAATCAAATTAATGCAACTGGTTCTTCCCTAAGTCTACGGGTGTTACAGTCACTCCTACAGAAGGTCTCAATTTAGCTCCTTTTTGTCAAAAAAGAAGAGAAATATGAGGAATTTGCCGCGAGGTTGATTTGTTGTTAGTTGTAACAATGCAGAATTTAGAGCTATATTTTTGTACGTTATTTTTATCGAATAGTCTGAGTAATAATATCCCGAGAATTGGCCATTCCTGCCAGGGCGGGATTGCTGAGAACCCGCGGCAGCAAAAGAGCCTTTTCTTTTATGCTGAACCTCTGCAAACATCCAATAAGGGCAGCCCAGAATAAAGACTGAAGAGCCACATTTGAGCACACCCATGAGCCTAAGCAGGTTGGAATAGAAGCCACAGGATGGCAGTCTGTGCAATCACCCTAAAATGAGGCAAATCAGCTTAAACCCCCCAGCCGTACCTTCATGCCCTTTTGTTATTCCACCACAGGAACAGGTCACTGACCATACACCAGTCTTATTATGCAATAAATAAATAAGTAAAAAGGAATGCAACAAAGTGCAAGATGCAGTGAGGCCCATTTGAACTACAGCAGTATTTTGCATGGTCTCAAAGCACATACCTATTTTAAGGATGGAACCCCCACAGTGACCTGACTGGTACTAGTATGTAATCTGCCAACTACTTGAAAACAGGGATATTCTTTTTTAGCCATTTTACTCCTACCAACGTTTTGCAAATTCTAGGATGTATTGTTGAGAATCCATATGAGGCCAGCGCAGCAATGGTAAAACACTGGTATTTACGTGGCACTGGAAAATTAAATGAATCATCCAGTAATCTATCCCCAGATTTCTAAAGTTCACTATGCACTTTTCTGAGTTTTGTGCAGTAAACATAATATCACTTCAGGCTCTAAAAAGAATGCCAATCGACCATATCTTTAACCTTTATAATCTTTAAAATACTTAGGAACTTGCCAATTTTTTTTTTTTTTATTATTATTTTTTATTTCGAGTCAGCTATGAGATTGAAGTTGGGTTGGACTCCATATGGACTCCAGAAGAGAGGAGCTCTGTTCCAACCTCATTTATCAATCTTATCAAGGCAAGGATTCTTTCTGCTCATCCTGTCTACCTGGGTGGGATAGACAGAAAGTGGGTGGGGAAAAAAATACCTCTGAACTGAAATTTTGAGGACTGGGTACTCTGGGCTGCAACTGCCAAGGAGAGCGGGTGATGAATCTCTTCTGAGTGAGATCCAGCTGCCCACATGGAGTGGGCTCACCATTCAAAGTGTAAAAGAAATGGGAAGGGATCATGTCGGGGCACAAGGAATGCAGGGTCTCTTGCCTGACCTTCACTCTGTGTGATCCTACAGTGGCACAAACAGCAGAAAAAAGGAGGAGGAAGCAGCTAAGGATCAGGCCCTGTGAGTTCAGTGAGTCATGACATTAGGATGAACTTTTTTGTCACTTGGGCACAGTTGTTTGTCTTATTAGAGATGCGCTTAGACAAATAGATTCAGGTATTCTGTGTCACAGCTTTGTACCTCCTCACCTACCCTTCTCCATCAACAGTCCTTATCCTCAGTAAACTCAAAAAAATCAGAACTGCCTTAAATAGCATGAAAGCATCTCAGAAACATACTCCAGCAGAGAAGCCTTGGCTTCACATTAAGAATTCTTTTTCTTCTGAACTGGGGAGCCAAATGGGTGACAAAACATCAGGATATAAGCCTAAGAAGCCTTGATCCTACAGCTTTTCCATCAGGGCCAAGAGTAACGCTCATTATCAGACAGGCAAAGTTTGTTTTTTCTTTCCAACCAGTTTCTTAGCACTGATTTAGGCTTCACACTGACACCAGCAAAACTGCACTTAAATCACAGCCCTGAGAACCAGCAACACGTATCCAAAGCTGAGCAGAGTTCAAACCTCAGCCCTGAGCTGATACAGAGTCTTTTCTGTTTTAAATTGCCCACCCACTCACTATTCCCAGCTGCCGAGCCACATAACGTTCAAAGACCACACACAAGGTGCAAGAGCAACAGGGGCCTGTTGAAAATTAAAGCACAGCAGCTTAGTTGAGAGGATAGGCTCCAGCATTGCTGCCTAGAAAATGGGGACAAGGAATGAGGACAGAAGGGCAGAGGGAGACCATGGGAGATCCATACAGAAAGCAATGGGAATTTGTACCAGCTGTACCAGAGCATGTTTTACTGAAACTTTCTACTCTCAGCTCACAAACAAGGGAGGGACAGAGCTTCCCATATGAGTACAGGCAAGAGGCAGCTCAGAAAAAGAGGTGATGCTTTTCAGAGGCTAGAGATGATGCTGAGGTCCCAGGGTTTGTTCTCAGCCTGACTGCTGGCTTGTTGAAAGGACCTGAAGCTAGTCACAAAACCTCTCAATGCCTTATTTCCCCCCCGAGCAAGTGTCAAGATTTGTAAGAGCCTCACATGTATGTTGTGCAGTGTGATTGCCTGGTATTAGCAGGACAGCTATCTCCCGCAGCCCCTGACAGTTAAACTGCCGAAGAGCTCTTCTTCTTACTTTGCTCTTCAGTGCTACTGGTGGGTGGACCTTGCTCTGAAAAGCACTCATGGGATGCCACCCATTCCTTCTCATCACATTGTGAGAGCAGGTTACTTTTGAAAACTAGCTTTGTGATCCTGTTTTGATGACATGAAGACAGAAAAGGGCCAGCATCACTGCATGTCCTGTTGTAGCACCTCCACATCAGGAGAAGAGCTGACCCTTGGGCTAGAACTCACAAGGGTCTGAGATAAACTGGGGAAAGTCAACCCTACCCTCCAAGTACCTGATCAGATGGCCATCTTCACCATGATTTTGCACAGAACAAGACTGTTCACCTCCAAGTGAACATTGTTAAGTTTTGTCCCTTTGTTTCTATACATAACAAACGTGTGTTTGTGTGTTTATACATCAAGATTTTGTGCTTAGTTGCTAACCAAGGCAAAATACTTCAAGGCTGAGTCAAGCTGTGCTATAAATGTGGGCTATTCTGCCCATCACTAAATGAAACTACTTCACCGCTGAGACAAGGCAATGTTGTAACGGCGCGCAGCCGCTCAGAACAAGAAACAACGAAGGTGGTTTCTAACAGAAAGTACTCAGGCTGTTTGAAGAGGCAGGCTGCCAGGGCTCTACGGGTATCATCCTACTCCCAGCCCTCAGCTGGGACAGCGGTTCAGGGGAGATGAAAGGAGGAAAGATGAAACATAGCACGCCATGAACTTTCTTACTGCAATTCTGACTGCTGCTAGCAAAAGCAAGTGAGCCAAGGAGGCACTGGAAGGAAAGACTCACTTGAGTAGCCCACACCAAACACTGGGAGGCTGTGGGTTGAACCCAGAGCTACACAGTGCAGTCAGCATTTGTGCCTGCCATGATCTCAACTACAGCCACAGATAGAGAAGCGCTCACGGCATTTTCAAGCTCTTGCATTCCCAGATTTGGGCTTCAGAACACATTCCACAACAAACAGGAAAAGATGTTGATACTGAAGTTGTGGTAACTAGTGCTTTTGCTCTTTTAATTTTGCTACATACTAAAAAATATAAATATATTTAAATGTACAAAAATACAGGCATACACTTGTACCACTTCTTTCTCTCGACCCCTGTCCAAAACTCAGCACAGGATTAAAATCTTCCAGCAATTGCCTGCAACCAGCTTTTTGAAATATCCTACTGTGATACATATCAACCTTTTGCTTTTGATTGATAGACTTTGCTGGGGAAACACGGCAGAACAGATGTGTGTGCATGGGTGCCATCAAATGAATTTTAACGCTCTTTCTCCCCCCTCTCCCACCCACACGCTTATAAAGTTATTCTGGAAGACATGCGAATCCTAAATTATGGGGGAGGGGAGACTGGGGATTAAGGGACATCTGAAGAAAGTAGTATAAAATTGCACTGAAAGCAAAAATCCACCCACCATAACCTACCCTTGTCCACCCCTGTGTCAACAAATATGCAACCAATTAATGTAATTGCAGAGTTATTTATGGCGCACAGGAAAGTGTAGTCAGGGACCCTGAGAAACAAGGTTGCAGGGATAGGAACGCCTGGGCTTTTTCCCCCCTCCTTTGCAGATGTTTAAGTTGACTTGTGGTGTCCATGTGTCTCATAACCAAGAGTCTATCTACTTTGCAGGTGTTGCTTGCTCTGTGGGGGTGGGTAGAGTGGATGAAAGGAGACCTGGAAAAGAGTTGAGGTCTTCTGATTTCAAACTGACCCAAATATATGGGTTGTTTTTAGATATTCTCCCCCTTTGCAGCCTACAAAAGCCACATACTTAATCCCTTCAGATGACCCTTTTGACAGCACCAACAACGTTTGAACACAACGGGGGAAAAAAAATTCTTAACTCCATGATTTGATTGTTCAGGGTGACAGTTTTGTTACTGTTCAGTGCCCTGCACAAGAGAGGTTTTAATTAGAGCTATTGAGTGGTTTGAATTGGCACAATTAGGGTCAGCATTAATGATTGCTGCATGTGTTCTTTTGAACAGTAAGGACTTTTTTTTGCCCACAGACAGGAGGGGGTAGCAGCTAATGAACTAGGAGAGTGCAAATTATCTCTGCAAAGCTGGGGCAAGTGTAATGTACACTGGGGATGGAGCAGAGCAGGAGGAAAGAGCTCAGATTGTGGGGCTGATGCAAAAGTCTCCCAGCACAACCAGTCCCTGCTGCTTGCTATTCAATTCCTTGGGTACAGAGGCTGCAGGGAACACTGACAGAGATGTGTTCCTTGCATTGCCAGGGAGTGCTTCAGAGAGCAAAAATCCATGCAGTGTTTTCTTAGTGTGTAATATAAATATAGTTATAAAAGGAGGTGGGAGAAATGCTGCGGCCTGTTGAAACACAAGGTCCTGCTCACGCAAAATGTTACTCCCTTGAGTAGGCTTTACCACTATCCATTCACTTCAGTGGGATTACTGGATCAGTCAAAAGGAGCACAGCCACATGAGACATATGTTTATGTACAAGCACTCCTTCCACGCATGTGTAGAAACACCTCCCAGATTCTCAGACGTTCCCTAGCTGCACTGAAGGTGGGTGCAAGAGTCATGCACATATGACAGCTCTGCCAAAGGCTGATCCCACCTCTGCTAGGGAAACAGAAGCCTCCACAGCACCTGCAACTAGACCTAATGAGAAGGCTTCCTGGGGCAGATCTGTGGCCAGCCAAGGGCTATAATTTGCCAGTGAGGCAGCCTGTGCCACTTGGCTCATGAGGGTATACAAAAAAGCTCCTGGGCTGTAGAGGAACACACTGCCATACCACCCCAGCAGAGTCAGAGGCCTCCTTCTCCCTTACCAGCAGGTTGGAGAAAGGGCAGGTAGGCAAAATTGACACCAGCCTCACAGGGTGAGAACTGGCCAGCTGCACAGAACCTCACTACCTTCCACCATGAACAGTGAGACAGCCGTTCTCTGCTTACAAGTGCAATGCATCACATTTAACTAAGGGAGGGAGACCCTCTAATGACTGGATGAGCCCAGATGTTCCTTCCATCTGGCCTCCAGAACAGAGGCCCCTACCAGTGGTGCCCTGTAGACCTACTTGGGTCTGGCAATACCACTGCAGTCAGTTGCTGGCACTGGTCTCTTTTTGTCTGTCTCCTGAACACCTCTGCAAGTCAACAGATTCTCTATAGAACATAATCTCTACTTGCCTGCAGCAGTGATCTCTCCTGAACAAAGATGGAGATGCATTGTCAGGCCCCATGAATCAGAAAAGAAGTTGCTTTTTTAATAAGCTGAGTTAGCTGGCAGAGCAGAACAGGAGTAGCACGTATGTAAATACTGTCATAGAACTGACTCTCATACATTTTTTAAAAAACAATTTAAGCCAAATTTCCTGCAGCCATCCCAGGGCATGGCCACCAACAACCAACCACCCAAGTTTTTGAGGCCGAGCATTCATGCCAGGCAAGGCTGCACACCCCACTGGTACCTGCATTTGCAAAGCAGGCAAAGCTTTGTGCACCACTGGCATGGAGAAGCTTGGTAAAACCCTGGGTGTGCAATCTCAGTTGGGAACTAGCCAAATACTTCACTGCTCATCTATGCGAAAGGAGACAAAGGAGCTCAAAATATGGAAGGGATAGGGCTCTTTGGTGTGGTTAAGCAGAGAAGTTACTATGTATTTCTGTTTGTAGGTGTTTTGAGGTGTTTCAGTGCCTCCCTCACTGAAATAATACACTTCTATTTAAAAAAAAAAAAAAAAAAAGATTTCTCAGCTTTTTAAAATGTGAATTACATTATTTAATTCCGTGCTTATATTTTGCAGTCCTGATAGAGCTAAAGTTTAATCTGCAGCATAATGTTGAACTGGTATTGCTTTGCAACCCACTTGTAGCCAATGACTGAATAACGTTTCAACTCTCACAGCTAGGAGATGGCCTCACTTTGTTCTCAGTGGCAGAAAACTCTGGCCTAAAGTAGATACCCTCACCTCAGGTGTGAGTTACCTACTCATTTGTCACATCTGTGGCTTTACATGTTCTTTGTTACACCTTCTCTCTGTGGTGCTAGCACCCAAGATGGATGAAGGCTCAGCCAGTGGAGGCCCTCCCTTCCCCTTTGCTGGACACAGGTGCCCCAGCCTCCAGGACATTCAGTGCTCAGCTGCATCAGATAAAGGTCTGCTGTTGCTGGCAGGAACCAGAGCTCAGAGGTAGATGCAGGAGGGTGAGAGCAGAGCTGTGGGCCCTGCTGAATCAAAGCTTGCCGGGGCATGGCCCCCTCAGCATCCAGCAGCACAGCTGCAGGTGGCCTCATATCACCTGACAGCCTTGAGTAGAGAAGACATCCCCTGGCCTGGGCTGACTGGAAGAAGTCGGTTCCACCGAGGCTCAGCAGAAAAGCAGAGCTGGAGAGACAGGGGAAGGGCAGAGACACAAGGAAATGTCTCACCAGGGCTCAGCCCCTTTGCCACTGACTGCTTTCACCTCCACTCCCTCAAGTCCATCTCATAAGTACTTTGACTGTTCCCAAGTCCAGCACTTTGGTTAGGGCAGACATCCAGCATCGCTTAGCAGATCCCAAATGACACCTCACACATTTTTGGAGGTGTGAAAGAAACAGCCAAGCTGAACGATTCCTCCATCCTCAGGGTACTAGAGGTGATACCGCAGACTTGCCAAGGAACAAGCAAGGACATCCACAAACATTTCATGACCACCTTCTTTGAGTCTGCTTTGTTATTAAACTGCTATGGGTTTTCACATTAGCTGAAAAGTTAAACATTCAGCTGCTCAGATATGACCTCCACCTTAACTTTCTTTCTGTATATCCTCGAAAAGTTAGGCCCTCAGAGACAATTCAGTGAAGGCTTGGATTTACATAGTCAAATAAGTGTACTAATAGTCTTCCTATGGCTTACCTACAAGCAAATAACACTGCAGCCTGGAGGACTGGGGATGGTAAAGGCATCACAAGCAAAGCATCAGGGCCCTGGCCTGACGCTAAGCAACCCAGAAAAGTTGTGGGAGCTCACAGGGTATGACACATGGACAGTTGGACGTGAGAGGTGATACAGTGAGAAGCTAGGAAAAGCTTCAGCCAGCCCTCATAGTGCTGTCTGAGTTTCTCAAGTGGTTAAGGGGAACATATATGAGAAACAACTGAACCACACAGATAGCTGGAGGGGAATGCCAAGGACATACTGGAAAACAGGACCTTCTCAGGCCAGTTACCCATGCTGGTAATAGCACATAAGGCTGAGATAACCTAGCTAGCAGCATCAGAAACCCAAAAGTCAAGTGAACACCTGGACTGACAGACAGACTAGGCAACCCAGCATCACTGAGTTGGTGTCTATTCCAGGCCTGGCATCATTAGGAACTGCCTCATAACAGACAGCACTCTGTTTTTTTGGCTTTCAGTTCAGTTAATGCAGATAAATTCTCAAGACAGAAGAGCACCTTCCAGCTCATGCTGTACACCCAATAAAAGCGTCTTCCAAAAAGATAAATTACACTGAAAAATCAGAACTGCCCCAGTACAGGCACGGGTCAGGAGAAGCAGGATACCCAATGAGCCCATCTCTGAAAAGTGGTGCTTAGCAGTTCTGAACGCACTCCCAGAAGAAGCTGGAAATGCAGACTTCTAAAGTGTGTCAGGAAAAGCAAGTAACTCAGCATTTACATAATTTGAGCTCTGGCTAAAGGTTTGATACAGTTTTATTTTTACTGGAATTTGTCAACACATCTCTAACTTAAAGAAAGGTATTTTGACTTGAAGCTCCACAGCATTTCATTCACTGTCACTCAGATATCCTGTAAACCAGCAAATTGAGCATTTTATAACCTCTCCCTATTGGTTTTTGCCATACCACCACATTGCTGTGCTGCAGCCAGACCAGTGCAACTTGTGAGCGGACCAGCTAAACTAGAGATTAATGACTCCCTGGGGACAAAGCTGCAAGACATCTCTCCCTTGCCTGAATATTGAGCAGTGAATTTCCTCTCACAGCCTTTACACCATATCCCCACTTCTCCTTCCCCTCAAAGGTCCAGAATTTGTCCGAGACCTGGAAATGGCCCAGGGAAGCCATTAGCCCTCAGCTCTTCTTTTCTAGTAGAGACTGCTCTGTCATTCTGGAGCTCCCATCCCAGCCCTCTGTTGAAACTTCTTCTGAATGCAGCTTGTCCTCCAGCCTCACTGCAAGGAAACTAAAGAGTCTGTATCTAAGAGCACTTCGGAAAACTCCAGTGTTGCAATGACACCGGCAGGGAGCTGAAAGAAGACAAGTATTTGCATCAAATTCATCAGATGTAGGATGGACCCGAAGGCATGGCTTAGGTGGCACATGGGTGTGCCATGAGTTAAACTTGAAAAAGTTAAGCTTGAAAAAGCCTAGCTTTGGTCTTAAAAAGGCAGCAAGAAGAATAATAATGTGAACTACGTGATAGTTTAGGAATATCAATTGTGATACACACAGCTCAGATTTTTCTAAGTAAATCCATCACTCAATCCACACAACAAGCTGATATGCAAGAGTTTCTGCAGCTGGGAAGGGCTTTCCACATGCACCACAAACTTGCAAAGGTCACATTACTCAGCAGCCCAGCTCCTTCACCTGCATCCCAGCCCAGTTCTGTTCACCGAGGCACATCCCAGAGTCTCACCATGCTGATCTCTCAGCAAGCTTGAGAATACTTGCACTTACTGGAGATCTTACAAGAAAGAGGGATTTGTCACTGAAGCACTGAAGCATTCATATGCAACATCAGTTTAGAATGATGTTTTAAATCTGTTTGAAATGAGGATTCTGTAAAAACAGCATGAGCAGCCACAAGCCAAGCACAGGCAGCACTGTGCAGAGCTTGGGTGCTGAGAAAGAGCAGTACTACAACAAGTGCAACACGCTTTCCTTAAAACCGAAAGTAGCCTTGTTGCCTCAGACAAATTCTGGGATAATGCACTCTTCTGAGAAGATTTCACATTCACCTTAGCAAGAAGAGCCACTAAAGAATTACCTTGAAAGAACTAACACGCACAATTCATAGGAAGAAATGCCTTTCAGCATCAGCTCTCCAGAGTGTTGCTAACCTCTGAGTGCATGGATATTTTGGAGGGAGAGTCTGAGTAGAACTCAGTAGCACTGAGCACCATGTCTGAGAAGAGATGTTGGTCAAGCAGGTTGTAATGTGAGCACTGCCTCTCCTCCCACATAAAGTGCTGTCCTTCCTTGTATATACGAGTGGAAACAAAAACGCTAACCTCTCTGCACTTAGATCGTGCATTTGGATGCAGAGGGCTGGGCTGGAGCAGGAAACATAATTTAAGAGTGCCTAGCCTCATGCTTAGTAAATTGGGCCCATTATGCAACCCCCTGTCTATATGTATCACCTTACATATAGAGTACATATTGATGAAGAGGGATTTTTGCATGCTGAATAACATCCATATGTTACCCAGGAGATATTTCCTGTTCCTGGTGCTGCTGCGTCATTAATTTTCCTGCTTGTTTTGACTGTTCATCTCTCAAGCTGAAGCGTCTAGAACTATGAAAACCCCAGCCAAGAAAGAGTAATATAAACATCATCAATATTTATGATGGACACCCGGAGAAAAATATTCCACGATGCAATGCCTTGTTTTCCACCCAGCTCAGTTAGGGCTAGGATGCCTCAGAGTGCTCTTCTGCTGCAGCTCTTGGCCATCCTCCCCCGAGTACCTCGCAGCATCGAAGATTTTCTGTCCCTTTAACAGTCCCCCGGCCCGCCAGACTTCCTCCTTTCATAGCCCCCGGGCGCTCCCCCCTCTCTCCCCCAGGGCTAGTTAATATGTGCCAAATCCTAACACCCTGAATGGTTTCCCAACGCTGACACTAATCACGTTTTCAGGAGCAGGTCAGCAGTGAAGGAGCTGAAATTCGTGTGAAAAAGTCCCCGGGATGGCCCCGGTGCCTCACACCTGCGTGCCCTATTCATCCGCACTGTTTACACATTGTCATCCACAATTAATTCTTTCCAGGGACGCTCCACCGCCTGCCCTCCCGTTGCACAGGGACCCCATTCGGAGCTGTTGTGTCTGTTAAATTGAGCATAGGGTGCTGTGATTAAATTAAGTTTTGTGGCGCTCTCTCTCTCCCTCCCCTTCTCTTTTCCCTCTGCTAATAACGATGCCTGATGGACGATTGCTGGCACTGGAATAAGAGGTAATTACAGGCTCTGTAAGTAGGAGAAGAAAAGTTTATATTTGGAAACATGAATGGGGACATCTTTGCTGGCTAGCTAACATCGCCCTCAGTGTGAGGTGGGAACCTCAGCCCCATGCAGTGTCTATAGCACGAGGAGGGCACGGGTCTAAGGTTCGGCATAGGCAGAGCAAAACTCACATTAGAGAGCCTCTGTCCCTTGGCCCAAAAATTAGTTTTCTTCAGCAAGTGCCATTTGCATCTCCTGCTGCAGCACAGCAGTGCTTGGCCCACGCAGCTCTGTTTGTGCATCTGTATGGCATACATCAGCAAAAATGCTCTTCTCCCAAGTTACCGTACCCAAACACACGAGGCGAAATTCCCTGAGCTAAAGGACTGCCAAGTCATGTCCCCACAATGACACAATTCTGCACTATGGGGGCAAAACATAGAATCAGAAAGGCTCATCAGAGGTAAGGAGGAGGAAAACGAGGGAAGACAGGAATTCAACTAGCTTTAGCAGCATACAAGTTTGTGAAACACCCGCAAGGCAGCAGCATTTTTTGCTAAATGTTTTGCTTGTGCGTGAAGTGGACAACTGTTTTTTATTACTGTGATGTCTGCAAAATCAAAGAGCCATTTTTGCTCAGAACAGAAACGTGCAGAAACTCTCTGAGCAAGCCGAGCTGGGTGGATTTGGCTTTATGCCTTAGCTCAGCCACTCACAGGACTTACTGCCACAGTTCGGCTGCAGCCCTCTTGCACAGCATACCAAGTGTCACTACAGCAAGAGGAACGGATTTTGAGCCCTTCCAGCTAGCTATGGCCCAGCTGAAATGCAGCCTCTACTTGCTGTTCCAACACTAGCTCACGACAGACAAAGAAATACCCAACAATCACCTTAAGCACCTTAAGTTCTGAGGCCTCTATACAAAAGACACGTGAAATTTCAAAAACTCATTGGTCGCAAACACAGTTCATACAGCTTGGAAAATGTCAGCCTTTCTCACTTTTATCCTATGCAAGAAAATTGTCCCTGTGAGAGAAAATCTTCGTGGCAGTAATTGGAAGACCAGCCTCCTCATAAACACTGCTGTAAAATATTGTTGCATGCCCATACAAAACATGCTGGAAAGCACATGCTACATCCCCCTCTAGTGCTGAACCACTAAAGAATAACAACCCAGTACTGCTGCTGTTCAATTTAGCTGGAACATAGACTTTTCTGCAGCAATTTGTGATTAAGCCCAATAAATGAACCACAAAGGTGGCTGCCACGTACGAAGGCATCCTTACTGGACAATTGCTCCACAGCAGATGCATTCACAGGGACTGAGGACCTTGATATCCCTTGAAATCAGTGGGATTTTAATAACTTCTGAACACTCACATGAACCCGGGACACGTCTGGTTTTCCAAGTCACCTTACTCATTCTGTACTCCCACTGGAGAACCAAGCCTCGCATATCACACCTGATCAACACTCATCCCACAGCACCCAAGGCACCTTGTGCTTTGTGCAGAGTAATACCGGGGATAGCAGTCCTTCCACAAACACCAGCTGTACTTATCATCCTCCCAACTACCCTCCCTCACTTGCAGTCGTGGTCCTACAGACCTTTCAAAGGGAAGAAACCCACCAGTTTCCTTGAAGCAGCCCCTCAGATAGGGAAGGCAAGCTTTCAGCGGCTGCCTATGTGTACTGTGTTGCCTCAGCCCATCCCACCATGGGCACTTACCAGGACAGTCAGGCTCCACGCTAAGGTCACATCAGCTGTATGGATCTCCAAAGCTCCTGGCAGCTCACACCAAAAACATCCAGGCCTCCAGCCCTGTTTCCCAAGCATGCAGACCCGTACCTCAGCCACTCCTGCCTCTGCAGAACTTTATGAAGCAGGGGTCCAGGGGTCTGCACTCACCTCACACCTCACTTTGGACCAGCCTCAGCTTGTTAGCAGACGAGGGAGGAGGTGGGGTAGGGCCAACCATCAGGACACAGGTGGGTGAAATGTGCCAAAGCACATTTGCTCAGAGCAGCTGAGCACGAGTCTCTGTAATCAGGTTGCACCTGAGCAACCCTACCTATGAAAATGTGAAGAGAAGGTTCATATCTAAGTTATTTTCCTGAAGTAGAGCTACAGGAACTCTTGATAACATAATCATGACAAGTCCTGCAAGCTGCCTACCTCCCTTTTCTCCCACTGAAACCAACAAGAGTGGAGGATGTTCAGCAAATTATACCACTCGCCCAGATCATAAACAATTTACATAAGGACGCACAGTTCTGAAGTGCTCTATAAGCACGTATTAATCAGTCATTAAATAATTAAGATAATTCCCTGTTTTTTCTCTGGTGCTCCCAGGATGACAGACATCCCTATAGCAACGGAGCAGCCGTGGCAATGCACGCTTGGTGAGGCGATGCTAGTGAGGACCTTTGCTCTCCAGCCCTCCAAAAGTCACGCAGGGCAAGCGGAAGGGGGCTGTGAGAGGTGACATGCAGGAAGGAGGCTTTCAATTTTAATGGAGATTCTTACGATGACAGTCTATGCAAATGGGTACATGAAAGAGGAGAGGAAACAGACTGGGGGAAGGGGAAGAGAAATTAACCCTGGTTCAGATTTCAAAGCAAGCCAGGAATAATTTTTGTAGCTAAGAATAGTTTCAATGCACCTTGTTCCCCTTGGTCTCTGCCCTGCATAATCCTTACGTTTAGGGTCTGAAATTACAGCTGGGGGGAGGGAGGCCAGTGTTCACAGTCCAGGAAACACCACTGCCCAGGCCTCGTCTCCATCACCTTTATGGCTCCTTTGTGTCACCAAAGCCAGCTCCAAACAAAGGACTGGGCCCTCCGCTTTGCAGGCTCTTGCAGTTGTTTTGCAAATGAGATTGCTTGATTGGTGAGCAAAATCAGAGATCTTTTGAAGATGTTGCCCAGGAAAGGGGGGGAGGGTCTCAGCCATCCCCCACAGCAAGCAGTAGGATCTGCCTGATTGAGAATGAACTGAAGCAGCTTTTAGGTAAAATTCTTCAGAAATCCCAGCGAGACCCTTCAGCCGTTTCCAGAAAAGAACAAGATCTGCCACCATCCTGGGAGAAACCCCTCTTCTTATTTCAGCCCTCTCACCCTTGCTTCCCTTTGAGGCCAGCCGAGACAGAGCCCCATGCACGGGGGTTTTTCTGCCTATCCCAGATGCATGCTTTGGGCTCTGCTCAGCCACGCGGCAGGACGCAAAGTGCAAGGGACCAGCCCACAGCCCTGGGGAGCTGATTGATGTAGGTCTTGTCGACACCTAGGCAGGCGCTCGCTGGGAGACTTCCTTCTTTTTTGATCAGAAAACAGTTTCTGCAAAACGAAAAAGTGCCTGTGGGAAGATGGGGATGCTGCAGAAAAGATTTGTGTTTTGTCGGAGGTGAACTGAAACAGAGTGCTTTGATTAAACTGCCCCCAAATTTTTCGTTTTAGTTGAGTTCAGCTTCAAAATGAACTTTCCCGAAAAGGCCTCTGTTCCTTCCTGTATATGGGCCTTGCAGCTGAGCTGCATTTACTGAGAACGACGTGGATGTTGCCCAAGCCTTATGGGAGCTGGGCAGAGCTCCCAGGGAGAACAGCCCAGAGGAGAGAATGGGACCCAAACCCAAGGAAACACACTGCCTACTTTAATGTTAAGCAGACTTAAAACGAAACGTTTCATGTCAGTTCAACAAATTGAAACAAAACATTCCTACCTCAGAAACGTCAAAATGCTTCACTTTGATCCAAAAAAATGTCAAAACAGAGCATGTAGACATTTCTGAACATGACTGTTTCAATTCCAGGAAGCAATTTTTTTCCTGAGTTTTTCACTCTGGCTTGTTCTGTTCTGGAGAACAGAAGCAGAAATATACAATTTCACATAGTTCTCCTTAGAATCATTTATCACAGAAGGGACCAACGTTGCCTGTACGCTTGCACACATGAGCACCCTCACTTGCATATCCGCACTGGGTACACCTGCTGCCTCCCTGTCCCCTTTCCAGACTGCTTTCAACACCCACGTCAATGTGCCATGGCCAGAGGATGCCCTTCAGCTGCAGGAGATCTCAAGCATCTGGCCACACCCAGTGCAAGCATGCCACGCTGTCACACACAAGCAGCGGCTGTCCACAGAGTAACTTAGGAATAGAGTGCTTAGGATGTCATCCCCACCGTTGCTGCAGAGCCCATACACAAACCAGTCCTTTTCTCCCAGCCAGGGCAGGTATGGACTTTGGTCTAAATCATTTCAGACACGCAGCATAGAGTGCCAATGAAAACTGTTTGAATAATCCCCTGCTTTGGGGAGCAACGCTTATTAGGGTGCCCATGAAAAAAAGAGGGAGCTGGGTGGAAATCTGGCAAACCACTTCAGTGCACTTTGACCAGTGAACTTAATGCTGAGGATTACAGATCCCCAGCGTGGTTAACAGCACACTAGTATGAAGAAAGGCAGCCAAATCTTAATCATGTGCTGCATGCCCAAGAGGGATCCACAGGTCCCTTTTCACCTTTGTGTATATAATCCTAGCACTGCATCCAGTAACAGTTTAACTACCCATCTAGCCACAACTTATGGAATCATAGAATCTTTAGAGTTTGAAGGGACCTTTGAAGGTCATCTAGCCCAACTCTCCTGCAATGAACAGGGGATTTATTTCAGGTTGCTCAAAACCCCATTCAGCCGGGCCTTCAATGCCTGGAGGGATGGAGCATCTACAGGCCATGAGCAACCCGTTCCTCACCTCCCTTGGCCTTCTGGACACACTTCTTTTGATGCAATCCAGGATACAGTTGACCTTCTGAGCTACAAGTGCACATTGCTGGCTCACGTTGAGTCTTTCATCAACCGACACCCCCAAATCCTTCTCTTCAAGTCTAATCTTATAGCATTGTTGCCTTCTGGCTGAAGGCTACAAACATGGCTCCATGTATCACGGACCCCTTGGAGAAAGTGTTCCTCTTCTGCAGTGCAACAGCCAAATCTTCCCCTGAGCTTCCCCACCAAATTTAACTGTTCTGTGCTTATCCATACACTTGAGATAAACCACTTTTTCCCAAAAGCCATCCCAAATCTCAGAGTGTTTATTTTGCATAGTTTTTCAGTGCTGACTCCTTCTCTGTTACACATTCCCAAATAGGACTCCTTGATGCCAAGTCTCAACTTGTATCTGCAGGGCAACGTGTCCGCATGTGGATATACCACACTCTCTTGCCTCGGTGGGACAGTTCACAAGGCCAGACTTCAGCCACATGTGTCTCAGCCTTTTGGCCCAGCCTGGCCAGGACTTCCCTGGAGTACTCCATACTCCTCTGCTGTCAGACTCTGAGTATTTGATCCCTATGTTTCCCTGCTATAACCCAGTCTTTGCCAGGTGCCTTCACCCGGGTGAACTTCTGTGCATCCTTGCATCTTCCTCACTGGGATAAAAAGCTTCTTTTACATACTTCGCAGTAAGCGTTTCTGCAAAACAACAATTCTCATCAGTCCCAGACATAAACAGTTGCAGCTCTAGGATATGTATTTCTCTCATTTTTTCATAAATAACACTTAATAATTCATTCTGCTAATTCTGATTCTATCCAAATTTTCCAAACTAATTCACCCTCTAAATGTGTAAAAATAAACTGCAGGAACAATTCATATTACATCTACAGCTGAAGAAACTCTCTTGGGTTCCACTGTTACCCAAATAGTACCCTCCAGGCTCATTCCCTACGGGTTGGCAGTGGATCAGCACTTGCAGGCTCTCTCAGAGGTTTGGATCTTAGGCAAAATCCATCTTCTCACTGAGTCCTTGCAGTGTCTTCACATGCTTCCTGTGACAGCCTAAAAGAACATCCAGAAGGCCTTATCCATCACTGGGCTGTCCTGGGCTGCGAGATGAGAGTGGATGTGAGATGGGCCAGCTTCCAGGTGATGATTGTTCCCACCTCCTAGTAACAGCTTGCAGCAGCCTTGCCAGTTGCTGTTGTACGTCCCTAAATATAGGAAGGTTTTAGGCTTTGAAATGTGATGGAGATGATTAAGGGTTCTTCCTTTTAGGGATAAAAGTGCAATGACATTTCTTGGAAGCAGTATATCACCTTTGAGGATCACGGCGTGCATTGTTTTAAAAATAAAGAATAACTACAGAAACAGAGGAAATTAGTGCGCAGGTTATGCTCCAAAAGTCTCCTGAGTGAAGCTTCGGATGTGCTCTGCTGCAATCATCCCCCTTGAAGATTATTTCAAGGCTGTACTAACACATGGATCATGAGTGTGACTGTTACCATGGGCACACATCTAATCAAACGGATCCTAATTACATCTATTACCCAATTTGGTACTTGGAGAGTGCTTCAGTGATTATTCTGCCACTTGTCTGACAAATAACATGATTATTCAGTAAGCTGCATATGTTTTAATGGTATATTTTTGTTCTTTGATAGGAAGCTGTCTAACTAACCGAAAGTGCTTTTCACTTGCAAAGGCATAGCTAATATTAGAAACCAGACTCTATTCATTACGCTTAATAACCTAATAAATATATTTAAGACTCTGTGCTACACTCAGTTACCTTTAGAAAGCACTTTATCATTAGTCTCTAAAAGCAAAATGGTCTCTTCTTTTCAAGGATGAAAAAATTCTAAAACTTCGGTTGAAGATCATGGATTGCAAATGCAACTCAATTTAAAAATAGGTTTAAACATTGATACTTGTCTTTAGCTTTAAGTCTGAAAACAGATTATTTACACAAATCTTGGATTTATGAGAGAAGCAAGGATTTTTTCTAGAATATGTCTAAAAGAAGCCAGTGATGCCGATGTTCACTGCCTTTTGCCAAACTTATGCCTTTCACAGCATGAGAAAAAAAAGATGTAAAAAATTGGCATTTCTCCTGCACTACCAAAATTCTCCCTGGCACAAACAGAAAAAAGGGGATTTTCCTGTCAAAGGAAGGATGTTGCCAGCAGGACAGTGGGACAGGTGGTGATAGAGGCTGCAGAGCTCAGCCATGCTTTACATCATCTGAGACCAGACGGGAGCCTGTCAGACTTGTGTCAACAAGAGCTTAGCTTCTAGGGACATGAGTTGCAGACAGCATCTCACTTTCCTTCTCTATCTTTCTGGCAACTCTTTACTCACATAATTTTCTCTTCCATATATTTGGGAAAGTGGACAGAAGAAGGCTGCCTCTGGAGTCTTCCCCCAGCACATTTTACTTTCCATCCCCACCCTGCCTGCACAGCCATGAGGAGAAGGCCATGCAGCACCCAGGTTCTAGCAGCCCCTCCATTCTATTCTTCTATGCACGAAAAGGATGACACAAGGAGAAAGGGAGCTTGTAAACCAGCAGATGACCAGAAGGACACCATCTTCTCTGCCTTTCTTCCCACTACACCTGGAGTGTGCAAGAGACAAATGTGCAAAGAGTACAGCTCAGATGTCAGGTGTGGGAATGAAGCAAATGATTGAGCTACAAGGGGACTGGCATAACTGAACATAAAAACACAGACTGTGCGGGTTCTAGTTAAAACTAACAATAGGAAAATGCAGTCTGCCAGAGACAACGACAAGTGAATAAGATCATAGTGAGAAGGAGGAATTCCCCATGTGATGCCCAGAGAAGAGATTATCAATATAACCACATGTTGTGGCAGGTTGGCTTTGGGCATATTGTTTTGAAAACCCTGAAGAAAACCCATTGATGAATGAACCCAGCAGCTGATCAGAGAGACAGCGAGGACCTTCTGCCCTTGCCTCTTCAGTGTTGATGGGTGAAAGGGGTGAATAGCCCTCAGTCCATGCCACTTGTTCACAGGCATCAGCACGGTACCCATCCCCAAAACACCGGAGAGGTGATCTGCAAGAGCATGACTTACTTGGGGTGGGTGTGGGATTGAGAGGTGATGATTATGCTCCTGTGGGTCAATTAGTGCTTGAATGAGACAGCTCGATTAGAGTTTGCATGCCTGTCACTGTAATGTTTATGTTAGATGTTATTTGCATATAACTGAATAACTAATAATGAAGTAGAAGCTGGAATATTGGTTTATATGGTAAAGACTGAATCTGTGTCATTCAATATTCTCCATGCTGTTTGCCACCCAACTCAGCCCGTAATTTCTTTGCTAATAAATCCTTAGGTTCACAGCTTTAGTTGCTCTGTGCCACCAGGCACTATGAGACTAAACAAGGCCTCCCTCCATCTCCCAGCCTCACATCATTAAAATTAATTAAACTGTTCTGTGGCACCCAGGTGTCAAAAGACACCTGGTCAATCTCACTTCTAACCACCTATGGGTGCAAGGATAGCAGCATCAGTGTGGCAGCCTGGCCTGCCCTGCTCCCCAGACACAGAAGGGAGCATTGCCTAATAATCAGTGTTCCCCAGCCACAAATCAGCATGTCCAGCTATCCTATTCCCCTGTGTTTGCCATTTTCAATCAGCCTCCATTTTCCTCCCAAGTCTCTTTGGTGTACCAATTAATCCAGAGGGTTTTCATTTACTCAAGCTGTCCAAACCAGCACAATGCTAATACCTCACGCAATCACTGCCAACAGCTCATAATACATTTTAACTGCTCCTTGGCCTTTGATGTGTTAGCCTTCTGGGCAACATTATCATTACCCTTTAGATACCTCTGTAGGTGAATGCAGCACTGTACAGCGGCTTGCATATGCTAACTGTGGGCCAGGGTTTGTCTCTGCCTGCAATAAAATGTGTTGTCCCAGGAATTATGTGAGAGTTACGCTCTCTTTGCTGGTAAAACTCAAAACAAGCTGCTGACCCTAAATAAACAACAATATCATCCTAGGAGATCTTATTTTCAAAGTGGATGAGCAAAGATAGTGAGGAACAGGACAAGTCAGCAGAGGCCTTTACCTGGGAAGCGGTGCTGATAAGAAACCTCAGGGGTGGTGAGGACTTCTGGTGGGGTCTGAGAGTGGACACTGCATCAGGGAAAGCAGGTAGCGTTCCTGGCGCATATGCATGTGCTGTAAATAAAATCACCACTTTAGCTGAAGCACCAGATACAACTAAATTCAGGAAAACACAAGGGGCAATTTGTAGGGAGCCAGGGGCATGCATTCTTCACAACTTTGAAGCCATTTACGGTTTTGAGGGCTCTCTTAATGGAAATAGTTACAGTTGCATTTCTCAGGGAACATAAATCAGCATGGGTGGCGTCAGGCTGACAATTTGGAAGGGCGCTCAGCCCAGCTTGGAAACTGTGAACACATCCAAAGGTCTGAAAACTTAGTCTGAGATCGCACAGGTTAGCCAACGTTGGCTTACAACGTCCACACGACTCACAGGTGCTTACAGAGGGTGGGTGGAGAAACAAGTTCCCTAAAGCAAGCTAGTTCTGTGGAAAATGATGGGTATCTGATGTTAATATAAGCGTGCACAGTGGAAGTAAAGTTACTTCTAAGGAAAGCTATCAAAGTCAGCATGAGAAAGTTGTCAGACCCTGGTAGCGCATCCCTGATCCCAGCTGGGCCACAGCACCCAAACTGTCCCACTGACTCTGACATATTCTCTGACACACAGTGGTCCACAGCTCCCCTAGGCCCTATGACCATGGTACAGCTACACAGAAAAAGCTCCGTTCATTGTTGCCCTCCCCTGTCCTCCAGACAGTCCTTTGTGGCAGCATCTGCTGTCCTCCTCCCTCCTCCACCTTCTCACAGGGACACCATCTCACCAAAAAGACGCTGTCCACCTTCGTTCCCATTTCCCAGCGGGAAAAGTGGCTGGTGTTGGGGTCACCAGCAGCCCTCACATGACGGGAACTTGGGTTTCAACACTACCAGTGTAGTTGTGGGTTGCACAGCAGGCCTGAAAAACAGACCACCACTTTGAAACAGCCAGAGCCCAGTGCATGCCCAGCACCACAGCAAAAAGCACTGGGGGGGGGGGACAGCAATCAAATACAAAGGGAACAGGCCCCTGAGAGTTCACTGTGAAGAGCCGCTGACATGCACAGCTAGCACTGAGGAACGCAAACTGTGCTTTCTAAAAATATAGAAGCACAGTGCCCAGGGGACAGTGGCTCAGAGCAGAAGGCTGGCTCTGCCACCACATCCCCATGGGGCTCTACAGGGGGCACCCAGCCTTCCTGTGACACCCAGAGCAGCCTTGTGCAGTAGGCTAGGAGATGCTCACAATAACAGATGCTGCAGAAGACTGCCGCCATGCTGCACAAGTGAGCTCCAGGCTGAGGGAGTACTCTCTTTCATGAGCCCTCAGGGGAGGCCACAGCCCTCCAGCAGGTTCTGCAGGAGGAGATGGTTCTCCCAGCTGAGATTTGAGTTTGCAGACCTGTAGCATGTAGCCAGACACACCTGCATCAGGCATACAGCCTATCATCTGCCATGGGGACAAAGATGGCTATTGGCTACCCTTCCCAAGCTCCAGAGAGGGCAGGTGGAGATCACTGCCCAGCCACCCACATTGCACAAGAAGGTGAATCCCACCACCTCTGAGCCCTCAGGAGACTCTTGGCAACAAATGCTTCCTGCTATTTCTCTCCTTGGGTCACCTTGAAAGGGCTGGCTGGCCCACACAGGTACCCAGGGCTCCACAGGACTCAGCATCATGCCCTGTAAAGGTGCAGTCTCATCCCGCACAGGGAAGTGCGGATGCAGAAAGCAGCCAGTTTACAAACACAGAAATGGTTAAAATCGTGGGTAAATAAAACTTGCAGTACAAAAGCATGTACATTTCTGGGCAAAGAAAATCATCCTTTCCAGCACTGCCAACCCCACATACTCTAAAATTACATGTCAGGCTCCAGAGAATCACAGCTTAAAAATCACAAGGGTTTTTTGTTCTGGTTTTTAAAGAAAATTACAAATGTTTGAGCTTTTCCTAATTGCATTCTGGTTTCTTGAACTTTATGATCACATTTTTTGCAAAACTTTTCTCCAAATCCCCGAAGGCTACAAACTTCTACATTTTTATTATAAAATAAAGTTGAGAACCTCACCTAATGCCCAAAGCTTTGGGGCAAACAGCAAAGATCAAAAGGCTTACATTAAAATTGGAAGAATAGGAAATACCGGAGATCTCAAGAATGAAAGACCTGCAATGTACTTGCCTCTTGCCATTTTTCTCTACTGTTGCGCAAAAGAGCTTTTAGAAAATATTTTGCTGTTTCAAAAAACATCCCATTGTTTAAGTGCATTTCTCGCCAACTTTAAGAGAAGGTCTCCAGTAACGTTTTGCCTCTGAGAGCAACATCGTTTGCATTCGGCAGGCACAGAAAAGTTAAGAACGGAGGCTGCTGCTCCAGGCTGTCATGGACAGAGAAGCACGACGTCTCAAGAACACGTTGCCTGCTCCGCATTGCTGTTCAGGGAGTGGGAAAGGATCAGAAACATTATCCAAGATCAAATCCAACTTGACCTTCAGTCTTCAGCATGATCCATACTGGCTTCGCGAAAGAGAAACTTATTGCCAAAAATGGGGCTGGTGTGCCATCCAACTTTCTTTCCTCATTTCCTGCAGCACTGAAGACCTGCCACATGCCTTTCCAGGGATGCATGTGCTACAGCTTAGATAAACTGTGATAAATACAGACTGCATCAGTCTGTAAAGGGTCCAGTGATCCTCCAAGATTAAAGGGCAATCTGAGCGTGGACTCACTACCAAGCCTCTTGAAAGGGTTGTAGCAACCTGATTATCGATTGCCGTCTGTAAAGGAACGTGATACTCTCTTGAGCACTGGTCTTGTTAGCTTTATTTACCATAACACTTTCTGAAACATCCTCTTGTGGAGATAATGGCTTCCTTTGTTTTCTGTGAGAATGAACAAATGGAAATAAAAACACACTGCTAATAATTGTGTCCTACTATAATTAAAGCGAGACAAAAGCATTGCACTGCTGGGTTTGGCTCGCCGTTGCCTGGGTGCTTGGGCAAGACCTAGCACAGGAGGTGTCCACAAGAGCAGCAGCAACCAAAAGACAACAGTGCCTAATTCAGCCAGGGAGCTCAAATCCATGTGGCTTCGGCCAGACCAAAAACTCAGCAAAACATCCAGAAGGACAAGGAATGCATCTGGAGAATCAGAATATTCCACTCTTCATGCTCCAGCATTTAATCTGGGTATTTATTAATGGGAGCAGGAAGAAACTTTCTCGCTGAGCTGGTTACTCCATAACTGTCTGATGGGGATTTACCTCCCTCAGTTTCCACACATGGTGGCCAGAGACAGAGCAGAGGATGGATGTGCCCAATTCCTTTAATACTGTAGGACCAGGAGCAAGGCTCTCCTTCCCTTCTAAGCAACTAAATAGGCACAAACCAGGCAGAGATCAGGCTGTTTCTGAGCTCACCAAGAGGAAGGCAGCAACAGGGCTGGCAGCCAAGGCACACAGCTCTGCTGGCATGCAGACCAGAAGCCAGAAACCCAGCCTGTGGGCCTTAGGAGCTGCAAAAGGTGAAGACAGATAAGGAAGTACACAAATAAGGTTTTCATCAGTCCACTTGAACTTTTCACTGTCCATTGGCATCAAACAGAAAGGACATCTCAGTTCAGTCAGGATGAAACAGGACATCAGCAGGATGGTGCCCTGACATCAAAGGAGGCATCTTGAGCTCATCACACCAGGCTCCCAGTCTTCCCAGCACAGCATCAAGGCATGGTGAATCCCAGCACCACATCTCCCTCCAGAGTCTTCATTCTCACCACGCCAGCAGGAAGCAAACATGCCTTCAGCACCTACCTGTAGAGGTGGAATAAGGGCAGAAAATTGTTTTCCAATATCCTATGGCATGGGCAAGTAAGGAAGTAGGTCCGGCTCTCTCCTCACAAGCAGACAGCAAAACCCCCTGCATGTCCTGCCTTCTCGATTAAAGAAATTTAGGACAAAGGGAACAATGTAAGTGGGAGAAAATAGAGAAACACTTTTCCAAAAGTCCAAACTGAAAAGTGGTGAAATAACCATAACACTGAGAGCACTCTAAAAGCCTGCCCTGTAAACTAACATATCCTCCTTTGCTTTTTCACTATTTGAAGACTCTACTTCTTCCCTGTGCTAATGGTCAGCAATACCGCATGCCCTCCCAGTGGTTTAATATCATGTCACTCTGCTGTAGATTTGATTAGGATTCTTTAGCATCATCAAGCACCCAAACCTGAAGAAACCTTTCTGTAGCTAGGAAGCATTATGCTCATTTATTAAGCTCTGATTGCCTCAGGTCCTTTCTTCACCCCACATAGGAAACAGTGAGGAAGCAGGGAGCAAGATCTAGGCTGACCCAGGTTACCTACAAGTCTACAATGACCTGAAAAGAGGTAGCAGCAAGATAGGGGTTGGATGTTAGGAAAAAGTTCTCAGAAAGAGTGATGAGGCACTGGCACAGACTGCCCAGAGATGTGGTGGAGTCACTGTCCCTGGAGGTGTTCAAGTGGAAGGTAGATGTGGCACTGAGGAACATGGTTTAGTGGTCATGATGGGGGTGAGTCGATGGTTGGTCTTGGTGATCTTAGAGGTCTGTTCCAACCTTAATGATTCTATGACCTGCTCAATGACCTTCTCAGCCCTAAGCCTTATAAGTAAGTGCAACATGGATGCCAATGGCTCTTTCTGACTCATGGGAAAATTTCTGCAGCAATGTAAGCTTACACATACCCTTCTTGAAGCACATACTGTGTCTATGGGAGAGAGGAAAGTCTGATCTTCTAATACATGCAATCTACAGCTTTGCTGAAAAGACTGCAAGAGTAAGAAAGAGACGTTATCTTCAGGCACCACAGTCAGAGACGCAAAGATGCCAAAGCAGCAGACGAGAAGCAGAAAAAGATGAGAGCTTCACAGCAGCAGCACCACATTCACCCTTATTAACCCAGTAACTCTGAAGTGTTAGCATGGTCCTACAAGTGCATAGCTGACCTTCGACACAACTCCAACTGCATTACTAATTTAGCTAATTTAAAAAGGAGATTTATTCTTTTAATATACCTGTTTTGATTTAAGCCCATTCCAATTTTAGCATGACCATCAGAAGTGGACATAGAAAAAATGTGGTAGATACTAAGGACATCAAAACAGGGCTAAGGAGCTAGAGGTTATAGGGTCAGCATGATGACGAATGATTTGCCCAAATCCATTCACAGGGAAGATTAGTTTTCAACTGGCTTTGTTGAAGGCTAGAGCATTATGTCAGCAACTTGAGGATGAGCTCTATCTATGTAGCATGACCTAGGCTTTGCTAACATGACATCCCACTGATGACAGTGGCAGACTCTCCTACTACCTAGGCAGTTTAAACCTATGGAGTTAGCACCTGAGCACAGCCTGCCCCAGTGAAATTATTTTCAAAGTAAACTTGGATACAAACGATGCACACTAACCTGAGGTCAAGGCACAATTGTCCTTTGAAGGTGAAATGCATCTACAACTGCCAGCTGGGGAACCTTCTATCCCCCATACCAGCTCCCCCAGGCTCATACCAAAATGGCTTGTCACCTGACACACAGAAAACACAGCATCTTCTGAAAACTCATAGCCCAGCATATGCCTGAAGAACAGCAGACAATACTTGCTTTTCCCACAAAACTATGAGCAATAATGAAGGCTATACAGATTGGATTCAGACTTAAGGAAGATCCTGATGGTCGACCAACAGCATTTTACCAGACTGAAGGAAATTTAAGCTGTCAAATATTTATGAAGCTGTCTCTTACATCTGGCCCCTAAGGAAAAGAAACAGTCAAGATCAACTAGGCCCACTAATTACATAGTTAACAAGTGACTACAATAGACAATAAATAATATCTCTTTTCCCGTGGGGAAAACTAAACATCACAGAAACAAACAGGCTTCCTACAGTCTGCGCAATTCCCTCCCACCCTTAGACTTGCCTTTGAAATGAGCCTGCTCCAATGCTACCCTTTTGGCAGGCAGAGGCAGCGAGCCAAGACATCCATGCACGGTCAGGCTTGCTGGTTTCAGAGGAACAATTCCTCCGGAACTCTCTATGCCACTCAAGGCATAAGCAGTGCCCACCTGGCCACCAAGTTAGTATTTAAAATGACTCCCTTAAAATGGAGAAGGGGCTGTTTTTTCACTGCCAACCAACTGAAGCACACATTCAAACTGACATTACTGAGCATTCCGTGGGCCCCCACAAGAGATGAGGCCATCAGGAACATTGTGGAAGGGCGTGCTTTCCCCTCTGCTGGCTGCTTAAAATAAGTGTCACCAACCCAGACGGATGCTGGCGCTGCATCTCAGCAGGCACTAATTTAGCCCATACGCAGTGTTCTTACATCATTTGTTCTGGGCAGAGCTTAATTGCAAATTAATTATTTTCCTATCAAACAATTGTGTAAGAGAGAAGTCATACGATTTTTTTTTTTAAAGCCTGATGGATGCTAAGTGGGATTTAAATATATACAAACAACTTTATCTCTCGTTGATGCTAAAAGAAGTGCTGCAGAGGCCAGTCAGTGTTGCAGATGGTGGGTCCCAGCAGTGCAAGACACCTCCAGAAAGTGCTGCTGGCCACTGGGCCAGGTGTCTCCCCAGCTCTGTTCACTTCCCAGCGTGCCATGGAGCTGGCATGAACACAAGACAGCACAGAGGAGAGGAGAGAGGAAAACAGCTCTCATCCTGGCATCAGGCTGCAGCTTTCTCAGATCATGGCAACTTGTGCCTGGCTCTCAGCGGCCTTGCTCGAGCATTGGTCTGGGCCAGATCACAACTAAAGGCCTTGTCACTCTTAAGGCTTTCTGTGATCCTGTGAGTGGTTTCCATCTCAAGATGAGGCTGTTCAATTTGTCCTCATCTTTTGCCATCTATCAGAGCAGAATCAGACATAAACAGACTTAATCACCACCCCAAACACACAATTTTCCTTGTGTCGAGCCAGAACAAACCACAGGCAGCAACTGCTAGTCACACAGCCTAGAATCTACCTCTTGCACATTCATGAACAAGCCTGGAGAAACCAACATTTGAGCAGTCCAAAAGGCTGAGAAGGAAACAGAAAAGCAGATCACATCTTGCTTTAATTATGATGGAGACCACTATAGAAAAAATTAAGACTTATCTTGTTTTTAAAGAGCCAAATGTATCTGGAATTTAAATGTTTAACCAGGTGGGCTGCATCACCCAAATGATAACAGAAAGGAACTGTGGCCTTGGGGAGCCACAGGTGGAACAAATCAAGGCAAGGAGCGATTCCACCTACAGAAACCCTCCCTCTCCAACCCTAACAGGCACACTGGTGTGGGTAACCCTCCCTTGGGACAGGCTGCTCCAGTCATTCCGCCTTGCTGTTGGTATTGACTCAACTCCAGTAATCTCTGAGCAATAAGACAATACTGAGCAGGATGAAAAAAACAAAACAAAACGAAACAGGAGTATATGAGCACTATAACTGGTTTTGGCAGTAGGGATGGAGCCATTTGCATTCAAATCTTACAGGAAAAGTGGCTAAGCACAAAACTGCAGCAGGAAAACCTTACCACAGCAAAGCATGAGATGCCAACGTCACACCTCGAGCTGTGGGCCAACGTAGTGTGAAATCTGGCACAAATCAAGTCCACCACCATTCTTATCAGGTACTTCAGCTGAAATACAGCCTTTGGGCAACAGCTGGGCTGGGCCCAAGTTATGCTAAATTCTGTAAAAACACACATGAAAAAAGCAGTCCCAGCTGCAAATTAGAAAAGCACAGCTTGGCTCCCCACCCCAAAAGATGTACCCAAACCATTTCCTACTTTTTAAGCTGAACTGATCAAGTTACATTAAAAAAAAAAATCACAAAGCAGTGATGTCTTTGCTGTCTTCTCTGTCAAAGCCTACAACACAGTTCACTTTGAGCGCCAACAAGAGGTCTGTATGTTTTAGTTTTAAATACTACCTTTGGAGCCACAGGCTCGTTAAGCACCCTGTGAAGCCCGGCATGTCTTTGAATTTAGGAGTATTTGATGCGATCTGAGGTCTTCCATCCTGAGAGTAATCTGGCTCTGGGCATGCAACCACTGCCCTCATGTGGTGCGAGCTGGGCAGAACCTGTCACGTTGAAGCCATTACACCCCGTGTTCCACCTCTCTCCGCATCTTTCCCTTGGTTTCCGGGAGCCAGCTCTGTCTACTGGGAACCAGCAGGGCCGTTTGAAGAGTAAACAAGAAGCAGGCGTTTTTGAATTACAGGAGTAGTCGAAGCATTCTTCTACGGTTCCGCAAAGAAAGTCAAATGGTGAAAGCGTTTCAATGTTGTCATTTTAAAAGGCTGAGCAGGCGAGGAGAGGTCTGGGTGCCACTAGGCAACGGTACTTTATAACCACTGAGCTGCTTGACTTGACGTCTTCTGACAGCATTCAGAACACAATTAAAAGTTAAATACAGCGAAAACAAACATTTGGAGAGCGGTGGTGGGGGAAAATGTGAAGGGAGAGAGGAAGAGACAATAGCTGGGCACCTTTCTCTTGCAGTTTCTCAAAATTCCAATGAGCCTTGCCCACATGCAGACCTGGGCAGCACCTGCATGCTCCCGGGAATTTTGCAGCTGCCAAAAACAAACTGAAGCACATGCAGCACAGCCCGCCATCTCCTCTCACTCACTCAGCAGCCCTCTGTGCCACACCACTGTCAGAGCCCTTCTCACAGCAGTGCCAGCAGGGCCACAGGCACACACACCAATAGCTCCCAGCACAGCTCCGTCTCACTGCTTTCCCCTCTCCCACCCTCATCAGGGATGCCATGCCAGGCTCCAGATCTGTTGTCAGTGCCTTTTTGGCCTGGCTCCCAGCCCAGAAAACCAAGTTCCCAACCCAAAGTGAGCAAGAAGGCAGGGCAGCCCTGGCATTCCCTCCCGCTGCCAGAGGCATTTCCAGAGCAATGGGGCTGGAGAGGTCAAGGCTGTGGAGCTCCAGATGAATGGGTGCAAAGAAGATGTCCCTGCAGCAGGCAGTGCAGCATTGCAATGACCTTCAGCAAAGGGACTAAAGCTTGGCCACAATACAGTCAGACTCCCACCCTGAAAGCCCTCCCAGTCCTGAACCAGGGAAAAAGGGACCACAGCCCCATAACAGCACACATCCTGATAGTTTCCCTATCCAAATTGCTTTTTCAGACCCAGGCTTTACATTTTGCAGGCAGAAAAATTTCCTTGATGTAGAAAGACTCAAACATACCCCTGCTCAGCATGTGCTTCCAGGAAAGGATGGAGCAGCAGACAACCCCATCAACGTCCCATGATGTGCACTCCCCTGTGTGTAAGATAATGGCATTCACTTTGCTCTGGTTTAATGTGTTTAACCCCATGTGTCTAGAGACCTTAAGTGTGGCTTGAGTCAATGCGCTCCATAAATAAAGGGAAAACAAGCAGAGGAGTGAGGGAAGCACAGGCCATGTCCAGCCAGGGCCCAGGGAGCAGCAGGGGACCACCAAAAGCTACCTATGCAGCAACTGGAGGAACAGCCTTGTGCAGCAACCTCTTCAGTCCCTTTACCTCCTCAGCACCAGCCACCAGCTCCTGTGCATGTGTGCATTCTGTGAAAGCTAGTGCTGGAAGCATAGGTACATGCTGTGGAGGTTGGCAGAGGAGTTTGTTATGCAGAGCCTCTGGTCAGAGCTAATGGGGGAATCATATTATCATGTTTTGGGGAAGCTCAGAGAATTAATTCTTTCATGCAGTCAAGAAAAAAATCTAAATGGTGCTCTGACAAGAGGAAATCACAAATAGAATCACAGAAAAAGGGATATGCTCTTTTTTTCTTTTTCCTGAGAAACTGCTTGCAAGAGGAGTCTTCCTCTTCCCACCTTCCTGTAGAGAGATTGATGTATAGCCAGAAGCATAAGCATTTTACAACACCTGTTAAAAATGAAGTACCTGTATGCATCATGTTTTCAAGCATTGGTTCAGCAGTACCTTGTGGGCAAGAGCTCTTCTGCCTATCATTACTACTTCCAAATGAACTTTCCTCCCACTTTGACCAGCTCTGTCCTCATATTCGCTATGGGAACAGACTGTGGAAGAGGAGGCATACAGAGTAGGAGCTGTACAGACTGCCAGATGCATTGCTGAAGTGAATGGGGCTCCCATTTGCTTGTGGTGCAACTGATGGTCTCATGCATTATTATTCAGACTACCGAACAAATCCCTTCCTCACTTTACCAGCTGCCTGTGGCAGGGATCTCTGAACTCCTCAGCAGCATGAACACATTCAAGGGAGCCTCAGAGAGCCCAGAGCTTTGGAGGCCAGCTCACCCACAAAGCACCTTCTTGATCAGTGGCACAGCACCACCATTTGCATTCAGCCAGCAGGCCACAGACACAGCCCTAAATGCCATCCTTCTTGTGGTCCTCTTCATCATCATGGTACCTCTGCGGTGTACGATGGAGATAGCCAAGATCACAATGCACCTCAGGAAACCCAAAGGCATATAGCAATTGCTGTAGCATCTCAGTATGGCGTAATGCCCTTGACAACATTTACACTGGGCAAGCTCTTTCAGCTGGGCCCTACGGAGTCCCTGGCCATCTTCATCTGTGGCTCCCGCCCAGGTGGAAACCTCTCAAACACCTTCAGTCTGACACTGGACTGTGACATGAACCTCAGGTAAGCAAGGCTAAGTGTGTGCTCACTGCCCAGGACAATCCAGTTGCATGACTGATTCTGCAGCTGGCCTAACCAATATTAGCAGTCCACAAGAAGCTGGGCAAAGTTTTGAAGTCCAGAATAGTTTAAATCACCTATATACTTCTCAGCAAGCCAGTTTGTCCCTGTGAGAAGTGTGAAGCATTATTCTGTCACTCATGAATTTCTGAAATATGAGCTATACCCATAGCAAGAGTTCATCCTGAACTTGAATAGAATCACAGAGCCATTAGGGTAGGAAAAGACCTCTAAGATCACCTAGGCAAACCATCAGCCCACCTGACCACATTCTCCAGTGCCACATTCATACAGTTCTTGAACACTTTCAGGGATGGTGAGTCCCCCACCTCTCTGGGCAGCACTGTACCAGTGCCCAACCTTTACGAGAAGGTATTTTTCCTAATACCCAACCCAAACCTTCCCCGGTACAACTTGATGTCCTAAAATAGAACATGAGTTATACTCCCCTTCTCTAGTCATATCATGTACTCCTATGACCTGATGGTGCTGCTGAAGCCTCAGTGACAGTCTAGGAATGAGCAAGGTAAAGTTTTTCATTAAAACCACGTGTCTAAGCTAGTAACAAAATGAGTATATTTCACAAAAATACTTCTGCTGAGGAGTGTTTTCTCCAACTCAGCATCCTAATGACCATGTGCTCAACACTCCTGACAATCATACTAACGCCCATGCTTCTCTACCTTTACTCGGGAGGATGACATGAGGGTGACCAGCGTACCTTACAAAAGACTAATCACCTTTCTGGCCCGAATGCTAATCCCCTGTGCCACTGGCATCATCCTCAGTGAGAAGAAACCATAGCACACAGGCTTCGTCATCAAGGTAAGAAACACTCTGTGCTGGTCACCTTCCAGCCACAGAGCACCAGCCAGGTGCCTCAAGGATGGCTGCAAAGACAGAGGCACAGAAATTTTAACCTCTATAATATGCCACAGACCACTGAAAGGGTTGAGGGCAGCACTCAGAACATCCACCTCACTGCTTTAGTCAATGAAACATCTTCCCAAAGAAAAGTCCTCCCCCTTTACCAGATCAGAAAACATTTTTGCAATTTCCTACTTTGCTCTCCTTGGTTGGCTTGTTTTTAACTTCAATTTATTTTGCTGCAAGTAGCACTAAAGAGCCTCATAGGCACTGAGACTGACTTATTACTGTTTAAAAAAAAAAAAAAAAAAAAAAAAAAAGAGCTTCCAGATAAAGTTTCCCACTGTTGTCAGGGCTCTAGCTTTGGGCAAAATGCACATCATCATCTCACTACGTAAGTCGGTGAGGGAACCCTCCAGCAGAACCCAGAATTTCTGAGAGCAATGGGGGAGACATGAGCACCAGGACATAACAAAGACCTGACAAAATGGCATTTGGAATGCAGGGAAACCGAGAACCAGGTGAGATGCAGGAGGAGCAGAGCTCTTGAGGTCTCTTTAGCCAACACAGGACAGCAATGATCAGCGGGTTTCAAAAGAAATACACGAATTCTAGAATAAGAAGGGCCCAGCAGACTCCCAGTTCTTATTCCTTTCTGCTAACACTGCCTTTCCATGTTTTCCTCTACAAAACAGGAAGAGGGCAGAGAATTGAGTACAACTGCTTCTGACAGCTAAGGCAGGTTTCATTGGGGATTTCCATCTCATCCACATCTTGAATGCTTTTAATTTAAACAGGGATGGTTGTGCTACTATCATCCATTGCAATGATTGTTCTGTCTGTGGCCAATGTGGGAAGCAGTATCAGGGCTGTCATCTCACCATCTCTCCTCAGATCTTCTGCCTTGATGCCTTTTGTTGGATTCCTGCTGGGCTATGCTCTCTCTACACTCAAGCTTAACAACAGGTAGTGTTTTTCTGCTCCTGTATTCCCTCGCTACCACCAGGAGCAGAGACGCACAGCAGCTCTTACATACAACGATAAAAACATCAGCTTCAACATGGATAATGGATACTTTTTTTGTAAAATAAGCACTGACTGCAGCATCCCAAAATGGGTTCTAGGAGCACGTTGCAAAGGGAGAATGAGGTAAAACCTCCTAGGGTTTCCAATGCTGCTCCTGACAAAGCAATTTTTAGCACAGGTAAATGCACCAAGCAGCACAACAGCAATGTGGGCACAGCTCATCTTAAATCATTTTTAAAATGGATCACACTTCTCAAGGTTTAACTTCTCCTTCAAATGCAGGTGGGCAGTGTGCATGGAAACTGGCTGCCAGAATGTCCAGCTCTGCTCCACTATCCTCAAAAGTGGTCTTCACCACTGAAACCACTGGCCCTCTGTACTTATTTCCCATTGCCCTGCTTGATAATCCAGCTTGGAGAGGGCCTTCTTCTGGTCCTGCTCTTCAGAATCTGTGACAAAGTGAGGAACGTGAATGGCAAGTACTGCTTTGCTCCTGTATTTCCTATGCTTTCCAGTTCAAACCACATATGCTTACCAACAATTGCCAATTAATTGCTGCTTTCTAGGGACGGGACACAGCTGTCCTTTACCTCAGTAACCAAACCCAGCGCACCAAAAAGAAATCAGTCAGTACAACAGATCCTGGTTTCACTGCAAGCTGGTGAGAGATTCAGTAATAAGCATCACTTACGATGGGGGAGGGAGGAAAACACAGACCCACACAGCACCACAACTAAAAGGAAGCATTTGAATCACTTCTAAAAAAGTACGTATGTAGATTCAAGCTTAATTAAATATACATATGATATACTAAAATATATATACTAAAAATACACTGTAATCTGAAGTTATACTGCTTAAATATGAATAAAGAGGATCATACCAAGAACCTACACTGGAACGCAGCATCATTTCTAACCAGCAATCAGCAGAATCCTGCATAACGCAAAGCCTAGGCATATGGTGTAGGACTGCAACCTCCCCATCCTGAAGGTTGGCCATGACAGCAGCCAGCTCACTAAAACCATACAGAAAGCTGTCGGGTCAGGCTGCCTAGGAGGCAAGTCAGGCATTTTCGAAACAATTCAGAACATTTATGGAGCAGGCAGTATTTTCTATTTAGTCATAGGATGCAGTTCTCACGGATGGGGGAGTCTGAAACCCCACTCATTAACTACATGCCTTCAGTTACCCAGATTACAGCCAGCAACAAGGTCTCATTTAACACAAATATACCTGTGTTACGGATGGAAAGCACAAGACAGCACAACAGCAACATCCAAGGCTGCAGCAAGTGAGGATCTGCTCAGACACAACAGCAGTGGGCAAAGAAACAAGAGAAAGAAGCTGCTTACCTTTAGAAGGTCCATAATGTCCTCAGGTAGGCAGGGATCTCCAGATGAGATGCACCTATCTCCACTGCCAACCCTTAAATGAAGCCTGGAGAGGATCCCGGCTCCACCCCTTCTGGTCATTCAGGCACACTGCATGCAGCTGACCCCCCTAGGGTTGGCCCTGCCTTCCCACCAGGTGCTCTGTCACTGGTTCAGGCCATGACTGAGCATTTCCATTACACCTGTTACCATCCAAGCACACAGGAAGGACCAGATGACACAAAATAAAGTAGGTGACCATACACCTCAGGTTATCATCAATGCCTTATTTCTTCCTACAGGATAAGGTCCTCCCCTTCCACGTCGTAAAGCAAACCAACATCTGAATGATTAGGAGCCACAGAAACCTCCCAATTCTCAAAACTGAGCTATCCACTGTAGCAATTGAACAGATCAATAAAATGGGAATGGCATTACAACAGAGGTGTGACAACAGAAGGACCAGCACAACAGAAAGGTGCTGTAAAAAAAAAGGGAAGAAGATTGCTCACCCATATCAGAACATTCCAAGTTCCCAGGGGAAAACTTCTCCAAAGAACAGATCCCCAGGAAGAGCTCCTCCCCCCATGGCAGTCAGCCCTTCAGTGAGATCTAAGAAAGGTGCAGCCAGGCTCCACCCCTTCCAGTCACAGAGCTGAATTGCCTTCACCTGTGCTCCCAGGCCTGACTGGGTCCTTTCCCCAGGTGCTCCATCAGTGGCTCAGGCCGTGACTGAACAGTTACGTTCAGAGCCAACAGTTAATGTGATTGACACTCACATTATCAATCCCTGTGTTTGACTTCAAGAGCACATGGTACTTTGATATAGTGCCACCTTAGTCAAACAAGCCACAAAAGCTGATTCGTGTAACTGTTAAAAGCTAATGAAAAAGAACTCCAGAAGAGTAAAGGGAACAGGCAAGAGGCCCGTAGACACACCAGAAACCACCCCCTTTCCCACCACACTCTACTGACCCTCCTCCCTCTCCCTAGGACCTGATCCTAGGATCCAGGGATCTCTTTAAAGGTCTGCGGATAAATGGCTTAGCTTTGGTAAGCACTTCAGAAAAAAAGGTACTTGACATTTGTTAGGGTCACTTCTGAAGAGCTGTCCTGTAACGTGGACGAGGGCTTGAGAAAATTGCAGGTTACTATCTTTGTCAGGATTTAACTTACAAAGCACTAAAATGCAGGACCAAAGGCTACCACCACCGCAGAACTCACATACCAGTGCAAAAAATCCTCTTCTTCCTCCAGAATGAGGACTGACGCCTGTAAAAATCTTTGCCCCTCACACACATGCTTGGGCACACAAACTAATGGTCATGCCCATTTTTGATGGTTATGTCCATCTTTAACATTCCATACTCCCTGAACAGTAAGTTAACGCTTAAACCATTCAAACACTGCACTTCTTGCTATGAACTCTGTCAGACGCCTCCTTACCACAACTCTCATATCAGGACATAAGCGCACGAAAGGTACAGGTAACGAAAGGCGCGGCGTGATGTATTTTAAGAAGTTTCCCCCCACGCCCAAAACACACTGCAACAGCTTTGTTAAAGATCCATCTAAAAATATTCTCTCCGTCCAACTACATCAGGCACGGTCATAAACACGTGATTAACAACAAGAATAAACAAGAAGCAGAGACATGTTTCTTTGAACTTTATTTAAGCTGTTTAATTCTTAAGTATCAAGAGTTAGGGTGCCTCAGAGAATACTATTACCACAGGGCAGTGAAATGGGCATTTTCTTACTGCAGTTCAAGGCGTATTCAATGAGAAGTTTTTTAAAATAAAGTTTTATTACCAATACCGTCGAGCACTAAACCTGCTGACCTAGAACTGAAACAGTGGTTCTAAAGCACAAAAAAAAAAAAGCTCTGAAATAAAGCTTTATGTACAGCACATGTAGAGCTCTTAGATGCCTAAAGCTGTTAGTTTAATATCTCAAATTAAACTAATATTCTGAATTGCTATTCACAGTTGAGCATACTGGGAATGAAGCACCCAGATTACTCTTTTTGGAGTAAAAAAAAAAAAAAAAAAAAATTGAAAAGTTGTCTGCTTTAGTTATAAAGAGCTCTGGCAATATACACCAACTATTCAATTCAGACATTCACAAAAAACGTGAGCAAAAAAAGGGTTATCAAAAAACATGTAATACAATTAGTCAATAACCCTCCCCACCATGGTCCACATCTACAAAGATCCCGCAACCCCACCCGCCCCTTTCCTCCCTCCCTACCCATCCAAACCCTTCCCCTCAGAAAGTCACATACTTACCACGAGTTTTAGCAAGTATGGTTTAAAAAAGGGCCCCCAGGGCAAGTCACTTATAGTTCAGTTGCCACTGTCAACGGATCTGGACCTCGATCTAGACCTCTGTCGATCCACAGATGATGGGGATTTGGATCTACTGGAAGAGCCACGCTTCTGGCTCTTCTCTGGCATTGGAGATCTGCTAACTGATCGAGACTTGCTACGGCTCCTGCTCCTTGACCTGCTGTAAGACTTGCGGCTTCGGGAACGGGAACGGCTACGAGACCTGGACGAGCTTCTGCTACGAGACCGTGACCTGCTTCTGGACCTACTGAGGGAACAACGAACAGCAGCGTTAGCACTGCAGCAAGCACGCAACCCACTGTCTCCAGTTCTGCTCTCTGGTCATCAGCTTCAAAGCTTTCTTAATTCATCATCGTTACTTAACAGATATCCGTACCTGTGTCTTTTGCTGCCTTCAATTAGTTTGATTTTTCTTCCATTAATCTCTTTACCAGAAAGCTTTTCAATAGCATTCTTTAAATCACTGTAAGAGGCAAATTCAACCACCCTACAGAAATCCAGAAACAAAAAAAAGTCAACACGGCTCACTATTACAAGCTGTACTTTTGACGATACTACAAATAAACTAAAAAGTACTCTGGAAAAGAAAAACTGAACTACTCGAAAACACTCCATGCTGCTTGTAGTCATCCTGCGTCACATACTCAAGCACAAATTGAAGAATTCCCCTCCCCAGCTACCACAGACTGCATGTCCTGCACATTCAAAGGGAAGCTAAATGAAGCCATGAATTCATAGCTGCTGAGCACTGAAGTAGACAGCTTCCCTCCCTCCCCACGCAGCTACGTAGCATATGCAAAAATCACCCCAAGGCTTTCAAGAGAATTTAGGCTTACCCTTCATTTAACTTAGGCCTGTGTGCATCTGCAAAGGTTACTTCCCCAGCTTGTCTCATGAAGTCTTTGAGATCCTAACACAAGACCAGTAATGTTATGCAAGGAAGTGAAAGTAAATACTTATACATTCATATATAGTTGCTTTTGGGTTGTTTTTGGTTTTTTTTAATATATACATGTTTATTTTTTTTTTAAAAAGCAAACAAAAAGTGACTATTGGAAGGGAAGACACGAGATAAATTACAAACGTGGCAACTGCCACACTTGTACTCTATCGAAATTGAATTATCTACATCAGGGCACGAAATAAATGAAAAAAGCACATTGCTTTAAGCAAAATGCTAATCAATGTCTTAACACTAAGGAAAATAAATTAGTCTATGAAGATTAGATAGATTAGAGAAAGAGAAATCTAAACAACACATTTGTATACATTTATGTTAATACTGGACTGAGTGCAAAATACTACCCGTATACTTTTGTGCTATTTCAGTCTCCATTTACATTACGAGTCTTATAAGCATACAGAATTACAATTACATAACACCATTATTTTGTGCCCCATATGTCATGAAAAATATAGTTTACTTTACCTTTATTAACATTTCCCTAGGCTAGCCAAGCAGCAAACTGTATTAAGCGACCGGAGATACCGTCATGATTTACGCCCGATTGGCTCTTCGCCACCCACTTGACGAACACTACCCAGTCGATGGAAGCCATTAATCGCACCGCCCTCCCTATTAGGAGTCTAGTGACGGATCCAGACATTCGCTATGCTTGATGTTACCAAGGACCACTTTACTGCGATCAGGATTCCAACGACCACCTAATTTCGTATCTTTCAACTCTTTTCGACCAGGATCTCTTATTCGGAAGCGTTACAGGAAGAACAGCTCTCAACTTAGGAATCAGATCTCGTTAACGCTCTGGGATCGCTGCAATGTGGCACTTTAAGGAGTGCATCGATTACGTCTAGACCGGCAAACACAGATCTAGAGGTGGCCAAGTGACATTGTAGGAGCTGACTGGAAAGTCAACCAGGCCCGACCAAGAGTGACCAAGACAGAACGATTAGGATAACCCACAGGCACTCCTCGTCATAAGGCCAACGACACAGATAGGCTGGCAAATAAAGGGTTTAATATGTGGTTAAAATGGATTTAAAAAACAAGAAAATAAATAAATATACTTCCTCAAATATATACATTTATTATTATAAATTAAAGTTAACTAGATTTCTTTTTAAACATTTAATTTACATTATTAAAAATTACATTAGTTACATAAACACTTTAATAAATTAGATTTAATTTTAATTAATCATTTAACAAAGTAATTACGTTACATACCCATTAAATGAAGTCAAAATAGTTAATCGTGTTTTAACAAACCTGCCAGCTGACTCGGGACGACAGATTTTCTACTATGAGTCGGTTTTCTGTCCTTAATGGCGGGGCACTTCTGCGGGGAAATAAACAGTTGAGACTTCTGGTCGCAAACAGCACAACCGCGCTTCACATTAGCGAGGCCAATAGCTGGCGTGAGCTCATCAGGAATGCCATCACCGGTAAGTAGGGCCGCGAGGAGCCCAGGACAAGCGTTGTGTACTTTGGAGGTACAAACGTAAAGCAGCTGAGCGTTCTGCACAAGCTCTGTAACACTCGCTACCCCGCTGTCCTGTTGGCTGGTTGTTAGGAAGGCAGGCGGCACCGATCGGCACCGTGTTCCACCTCACGTTCCCAGGTCAGACAAACCCAGAGCTGTTATACCAGACAGCACCAGCCCCGTGCAATACACACCTCCTGTCACTGCGTGGCCGCCGGCTGCTAAAGCGGTCAGAGTACCTCCCTCGGCCTCTACCCCTAGAGCGTGCTCTTGCATGCTCAATAGTAACCCTGGAGAGACAAAGAAGAAAGGAGAAACCAGGCATCTTTATGCTTTCTACACATTCCTTGTTGCTGGGGGAAAGCCTACAGCAGGGTTGAACGGTACTGCTAACAAACCACAACTCATAAACATGACATGAAGCGAGTTGGTTTGAAGCAGCACACGAAATGGGGAAGCTCACCTCTCGCTGCAAAGCTCTTTTCCATCCAGCTCATAGACAGCATCATCCGCATCTCTTGGATCCTCGAATTCCTGCAAACCCACCCCAGCAAACACAGAATACATAAGGGCTAAAGGACTGGCACGCATAGCGGCTCTGCGGAGACAGCAAGAAATTCTGCCCCACGGAGCCGCTCGCACATCGCACGCCTGCGGGACATGCACCGCCTCCGGCGGCAAGGGGCCCGGGACGAGGCGCGCTCACCACAAACCCGAAGCCCCTCTTCAGGTCGATATCCCGGATGCGGCCGTACCCCTTGAAGAACCTCTCCACGTCCTTCTCCCTGGCGGCAGGGTTCAGCCTCCCGATGAAGACACGGCAGCCGCTCATGGCTGGGGGGCGCGGAGGTCGCTGCGGGAGACGCCGTCAGCCCAGGCTCCGGCCGCGCCCGGTGACTCAGCACGGCCCCGCCCCGCGCAGCCGCCCTCCGCCCGCGGCCGGCCTCGCCCCCGCGGTGGCCCAATAGGAGCGAGCCAGCTGGAGTACGCCCCGGCCTGCGCCAATGGGAGCCCGCGGCCCCCACGTAGGTCCGCCCACAGCACGCCCCGCCCTCCCCAGGCCTGCCAGCGCATGCGCGCAGGCCCCGAAGCAGAGGGAAGAAAAGCGAACGCGATCGCTCAGCCACAAAATGGCGGTGCGAGCCGCACCCAGCAGCGTAGGGAGCCCTGGGTGAGCGCGGAACCGCAAAGAGCGGGCCCGTCGGGTGCCCCGCGCGGCGACGGAGCCCCCTCGACCGAGAGCCCTCCCGACCCGGCTACACGCTGCAGCTGCACAGGAAGGCTCCGCACCCTCCACCCCTCACGAACCTGGGCCGCGAATCCAGGGGCGTGCAGTCCGGTGGATGCAGGCAGGCCGGTGCTGTGCTGGCGGGCGGCGCTCTGCTCCGTGCGCGGCGGCTCGCTACCGACTGCGCTCCGCCCCGCCGCTGCGCCACAAAATGGAGGCGGCCCCGCGCCAGGGCCCCGCCCCGCCTGGCTGCGGCACCGCGCGACGATTGGCGGAGGCGTTTGGCCACGCCCCCCGGGAATCTGGGTCGGGGACGGCCGGGCCGGGGGCAGAGATGCGGGCCGGGGTGAGCCGGTGCGGCTGCGCCCTGGGAAACAGCTGAGCTGGGAGCGCGCCCCCCCTGCTCTTCCCGAGGGAACGGATTGCAAAGGCCGAGTTAACATGTCAGCTTCATCTCTTGCTTAATGGAGACCCAGTGTTCAATTTATAAAGGGTGCGAAGAACGTAGGTAATAATAAGAAACAGTAGGATACAGCGGGTTCCCGTATACTGAAGTAGCCATGACTAGTCATCCTTAAGCTCAGTGAAGTCACCGGTGAGCCACCACTGAGAAAGCTGTAGCATGGCCCTGAACACCTTGCTGCCGGTAGGTGCAGTGGTGTTTTCACGGGCAAGCTTGCCCTCAGAGGTCAGAGAGGCAACAGAACGAAAGATTAAATAATCAACATATAAGCACTTTCGTCCGTTAAGCTGCTCACACCAACAAGCAGACCCTTGGCAAGCTGTGTCAGATGAATCCGATGCTCCTTATTGGAATAACTAAGCTGGGGGAAGGGAGAAAAATCAAGATGTGTTAAACCTGGCTGTAGGAAAGATTTCAGTGCTATGGCACGTAGCAGAAGCACAAATTTTTCAGTGTTTGCATTCAAGATAGCTCCTCGGCAAACTCGGGAACAACTCCTTTGCAGAATGAGGGACGTCTGCTCAGCACAGGGCTGCTCATCACCTGCATTAATAGTTCTAAGCAGATCAGACCACGCAGTGCTAAAACACAGGTGAGCCAGCCTGAGGAGAGGTTCAAGCACTCTGAAGACAAGAAGAGAATTCAGAAAGAGTCTGACAAAGAAAAGCAGTGATTGATTTAACAAAATGAAAATCTGCAAGGACAGGAGCAGGCTGCGTTTAGGAAGGCTGATCCACCAGGACAGCCTCAGAAATACCCATCTGGGAAGCAGTAACAGCATACAAAGGCTTGAGTTAAATCTAAAAGTAACTCGATATATAAACTGGCATTGCAGAATCAGCTAAAACCTACTTTGGGATTTGTCTACACATATGGCATTTAAGGGAGAAGCATTGATCTGCCTCATGATAGTAAGGTAAGTTTTAATAGTAACCTCACAGCTTTCATGTGGCAGAGGAATACTCAAATGCACATATGGCTCCCACACAGTTAATGAGGAGAATTTGATGGGGAAAAAAAAAAAAAAATCACACAAAGTTGTGGGTGTTGGAGTAGACTCCAGATGTAGCAAAGCTGTGGTATAGATTGCTTTGAGATATCTTTGAGATGTCGTATCTTGCAGAATGCTGGAGCACTGTCAGTACTGTGTGTGGTTTCTTGTGTTTATATTACCTGCGGTGCTTTTCTCCTGCCTTCATGTGCTCTTCCAGCCTCGGAGGGTGGTATGCGTCCCATCACTTGTGGGTTTACTCCTCCTTTTTAGGTTAAACAGCAAACTCATTAAGCTGTCATCACAACAGACTTTAAACTAGCTGTTATCTTGCGCAGGTAAAACACAGTATGTGAAGGCTAGAACTTACACACACATACATATACGACACCCTGTCTCCTTTAATCTTCTGAGAGGTCTTGCTGTGAAACCAGCTCCAATTTCATCTACCGTGTAACCATCCAGTAATTACGCATGGCTCTGCTGGCAGAGGAATAGTGGCGAGGTTCACTTCTGCATCCACACCAGAGAATTTACCTTGGAAGAGCCTTGGGGCAGGGCTCTCCTGCCAGGCACTGTGCCCCTGTGGGACTTCTGGAAAAGGGAACAAAGGCCCTCACCCAGAAGTTCCAATGGATTTTTGTTAGAAATGCTTCTAACCTCAATAGCTCAATGACAAACTAGCTCACAGCTGTTTTATTTAAAGTCTCATTGATCTTTCTCTGCTGGGAGCTTATAATGAATAGCAGACCCAACGTCGCAAATATTTTCTATGGAGACAGGCAGAGGAAAAACACTGGGACAAGGTGAGCTTTCTTTAGGGAGCAGGGAATCCCCCTCAAGCATTAATATCCCCATTCCCTCACCAGACTAGCAAGGAGACACATAACAGTTTTAAATAACTTCTTAGGTTATGGAATCCAATAAAACATGAAAAGTACTTTGGGCTTTGGACATTAAAATAATATATATTTTTTTTCCACTCTGAAAATTGCAGAGGAAACTGCAACAGCTGCCCAGAAGGGCCTCACGTTAGGAAAATTTGTCCCCTCTCCCATAGGAAACAATGGGATGCTGCTCCAGAGAGAGCAGCTTGCCCCATGCTATGGGGACAGGCGGTCTCCCCACACAGCTAGAGGCCTGTGTTCCAACTTGTGTTAAAGTTGGCTCTCAGTTGCATGTGGCACTTCTGAAAGCACGGGAGCAAACATCCATCCTTGAAAAGGCGTGCTGTGCCCGTGGGTGCTACTCCCAGGAGAAGTACCCCAGCACCATGTGCCCCTTTATCCAGACCCCTCCTGTGCTCCCTTAGGTCTCATTTTCCTGCCTTGTTCTGAAATTCCCGATGCCACTGCCAAAACACGGCAAAGACAGCAGCTGGCCTCCCTGCGTGACCATGCCAGAGGTTCACTGATCTGCCCTGGACTGGAAGAAGTGCAGTCCCCCAGGGTGCAGTGGATTCCTCTCAGACCTGTTAGCCACAAAGGCAGATAAGCAGAGCACAATTATGCAGCATGTGCTGCCTTATTCCTGTGCTTGCCTGAAGAGGAGAATCGATATCTGTCTCCCATTACCACACTGATCATCGCTCTGGGTGCAGTCTGTGCTGACACACAGGGCTCATCCCCAGCACCAGACCCCGCTGCAGGGAACACAGCCACTGAAGGAGGCACCTCCACAATGCAGTCCTGCTGAAGAGTTAAAGCCCGCAGTTTATAGCAGGGCTAGCAAGATAAGAAGGGCAAAACAACATGAGGGCCTGCTTCTGGCTGCCAGCATTGCTGCGGCAGGACGCCACAGCCAGCAGAGAACACAGACAGCGCAGCTTAAATAATTTAAAAGCCGTTCCTGGAGGCCACTGCCTGGCACCGGGCACAGAGCTCCAGTTTCAGTATGAAACCACAGCAAGATCAGTTTGCCATGTGGGAATTATTTAAAGAATAAATGGAAACGGAAAGAAGACAGATGTCAGCTCTTCCCTTGTTTAACCTGCTTGCTCCTCCCCAGAGAAAAATGCACACGCGTGTAAACAAAACTGTCATAGCATCTTTCAGGACTCTGCTTTGAACAAGCTGACCAGGATGATCTCATTTCTCCTTGCCACCCCATCTCCTTCCTTTTCCTATCCCACTACTGACAGATCGACTTAAAAGCAAGGAGCTCCCACTGGCACACTCGCCTCAAGGGGCAGTGTTAGCTCGGAACTTTGAAATAGCACACTAACAAAGGACTGCACACCTTTGAGCTCCAGCTCAAGCTGGAGTCCATTCATCCCTCTACGGTTTCTCTCCTTGCACCAAATTCAGATCCAACAAACCTCAGCTCCCATTGAGGACTTCCCCATGGCTCTCACCCAGCCCACATCCCATGCCGTTCACCCCCCCATGCTGTGTTCCTGTTGCCTTCTCCGCCTCATGCAGGGACCCTGGGTGCGTGCATTTCTACCGCTGCTGCTGGAAAGCCACATATTGGTGCCATGTCCTCTTCATGTCGGGCTAAGTGTGGCTGCTGGCTCTCTCTCCCAGGTAACACAGATTACAGCAGCAGGAGCCTGGCCCAGCTCCTCACACTGTGAGGCACAGGCACAGCAAGGGATGGCCTTGTTCCTGAGCAAGGTCACTTTGAGGAATACCACCCTCAGAGGGATGCCTCAAGCTCTGTAATCTCCTCCTGTTTCAGCGTCCCAAGCTTCAGCATCATCCTCCAAAGGGATGGCGCTTCAGTTCTGCAGCACTCGCTCTGGTCTGCTTACACCTCCAATCCACAAGGCCGAAGCAGTATGAAACACAGACAAAGATCATAGCTTCACTTCAAAAGAACTTTTTTTTTTTTTTTTTAATTTAGAAATGCAGTTATATACATAGAACAATTAAATTAAACTTTGTACAAATATTAAAATACTATCTTCACACCCACTGCAATGTACAGGATACCAGAAAATATATATAAAATAAAGCAAAATAGAACTGATCGAGTGACATCCTGCACAGCATCAATTATGGTCTTGTTTTTAATCCCACATACACATGGAGTACCATTCTGCAAATAATTCCATAGTGGTGCAATTCAGAATTAAAAAAAAAAATAACAAACACATACAGGAAAAGAAGAAAAGATTAATGCACCAAAGGCAACCAAGCTCTCCTTGCATTCGCACCAGCAGCTACCAGCAGTCTGCCCACCACACCACAGCACAGTTGCTTCATAGGCAACTTAGCTTTCTGTTCTTTTTGAGTGGGGGGAAAAAAAAGCGAAGTTGAGAATCAGAACTGAAACATTTTCCAGCACAACTCCATCGCCTCTGTCCGTGCCTACCCCAGGATGGAAGCAGAAGCAGAGCCTACGAAAAGAAATACAAAAGCATCGGGAGCCTGCTCTGGTGGGCATGGATGTGTAGGCGACCTGCCTGAATTAGTGCTGAACACAGGGCCTGTGTGGGAAACACCCTGCTCTGAACTGGCTGGGAGGCCAGGGGGAAGGCGTGAAGGAGCGCAGGAGGGCTCATCTCCTGTATAAAAATATGCCATAAAATGAAGCTCACTGTAGAAAACATCTATGCACTTTCAAAGCATTTTATAGAGAATAAATTTTTCAAATGAAGTTCTTCAGCAAAGGAAGGACTTCACAAAGAACAAGTTCAGTGTGCAGCTCCCTGGGAAGGGCCGAAGGCTGAGGCTGGGGCGAGGTCAATGTGGAAAACGGACAGGGGTTTATTGCATTCATATACAGAAACCAGAGAGTGAAATCAATTTAAGCTGATACCTGGGGAGAATAAGAAGGCAGATTTTGTAGAACATGAAAATCGGGCTTTGCAAGCCTGTTCCAAGGTCAGCAAGGAGATCTCAGTGTCCTACTAGTTGTACATTAACACTTTTATCCAGCAAGCCTACAGGCCTGCTAAACCCAGACAAAGCACAACTCCCTTAGAACCTGGCCAATGAAGGCATTGGCTACCATCAGCCTGCAGAATACTTCTCTTATTGGCCACAGCTCTTCCTCACCCACCCCAATCCCTTCCTGTGTTCCCCACTCTGCACTGCACATCACTTCACCAATGTGTGGTTACTTCCAGCAGCTGAGCCCGCTGCTCCCTCGTAGCTCTGCTCCTTGCAATCGTCCCTATTTTTCTATTGCACACAGTACTTCAAATTTCCGACATGCCCTTTTATTTTTTTAAGTCTTGGACCCCAACATAATTTACAAAAAAAAAAAAAAAAGGAAAAAAGTGCTATTTTTATTCTTCCGCTGTAATTAATTTCAATGTTCTTTGATTTTGTGGGGCCAAGCACAAATGACACAACGTAAGATAATTACATCAGGGGCGTTAAATAAGAAACGTACTTTCCTCTGAATTCTTTTTGTCAGGTGTAGGTGGGAAAAAAGGTGAAGAACCGAAAGCAAGTCACCCACCGTGCTGCATCTTGTGAGGCTGAGCCCCTGCACTCCCTGTTGGCACACGGAGACCTCCCTGTGACGACAACCTTCGGGACACTCAGAGGCAACCAACACCCTGCAAGAGCAGGGCTCAGGCTGAGGGACCCTTACACATCAGCCCTTGCTCTCAGAAGCGAAGGCAGGATTCTTCAGTTTAGTTAATCTTACTAAACCTCTGTCTCGAGGACTTCTCAATCCTCCACAGAATAAGAACAAACGAGTAACGATCGCTCGTTGACCAGTAAATGAAATGAGTCCCTTTTGGAAAAAGTTGTCAAGCAGTCCCCTCTTAGGTTCCTCCCCCAGCCATTCTACTCTCTTTTATATGAAAATATAAAGCATCCTGGGAGCTCCTGCTTCATCCCCAAGCAGCCCAATAGAGGCTGACTGTTAGTGCCTGATCACAAGACCTACACTTGCATGCTTTCCTCCTATCTTTGCATATTTTCCCCAATTACTAAAGCTGTTTTCCATAATTTCTGTAAGTGAAACAAAATGAAAGCACTCCCTCTTCTGCGCAGCTTCCTTCTCTTCCCACCCAAATGGAATTTTTTTCTCCTAAGCTGGCAGCTGCTTACTTTACAACAGCAGAAAGCTGAGGAAGGACCACACAGTACGTGCTTTCTGCTAGCTGAGCAGGCACTCATCCAGGGCAAGGTCAGCCTTGGCAACAGCTTCCAGCTTCATTAAGGGGTTCTTTCACCAACCCGGTACTGAGCCAAAAGGACTGCTCCTTGCAGGAAGGCAGCACACACCTAACTTCTATTCCCTGATTGCTCAGCTTTGAGTAGAAAGGTCCTTAAGAATCTAAGAGCAACTCCTGCTCTGAGCTGGTTAGGTCTTAGAAAATACATGACTTAGGAAAGTCGCATATTCTCCCCCTCAGCCTTGCAGTTGCTCACTGTCTTCACAAGCCCTGATAGAAGGTGAAAGAGACAATTTTAATTTTTAAGGTAGGAGTTGAAAACTAAATACGAACATTTCCACTCTCATTTTCTACTATTCCAATAACGGATGTGTAAACATTATTACTCTGCAGTCCTTGAATACAAAACAGCCCGCTGTAAAACAACATGGCATCTTCATCATCTTAACTGAAAGAAAGAATACCCAAACCATCCAAACTGGATTTATCAAATCCTTGTGTTAATGAAAGATAACATGAGCAACAGGGAAAGAAACTTGAAATGCTGCGTTCTTAAATTATTAATATCCCTCTGAAAGGGATGAGGAAAAAATGATTCTTCCATCCACAGGCACGCACTGACCCAGCTGCCCTAGGATTAAGCAGCTAATTAGAAACAGCAGGTGCAGGGCCAGACCCTACAGCCAAGCCCCATTTCCAGGAACCAGAGCTAAGCCACAGCGATTATTACTTTATTTTTAAGGTGTTATGTCACTTTTACTAAGTGCTCTGACAGCATGATCTTGGAGCAACAAGGATGAGGATAATAAGGATCATAAAACAAAAGCTAAGCGGCAAAGAGCGCCCCTGTTTACCTGTTCATTGCCACATGACATGTAAGGCTGTGGCATTTTGCTCCTTCAACTAAAATGAAAATTTAGCAACTTCTCATACTTCTCTGGCTACTTCAGGATGGTTATGACAACTTACCTGCATTCATGAAGCCAACTTTTCCTGATAAAACCAGTTTCATGGAACCCAGTTTCCAGACCAGCCCTCTAAAGAGCCCTACAACTACCACACTTCTGTGACTGGATTGCTTGCCCCAAATGAAGTTGGTTTGCTGCAAAAATGAAGTCCCATAAACAGCAACCAGGATATTCTGACCTGCTGTAGGTAACTGTAGGGAGATAAGTATTTTTGGATTTTCTTTTCCCTGCTACCAGAACTTAAAGTGATCTCCACAATTTATGTTCAGGATTAAGCTGTGGTATCCTCCCAGTCAGTGTAGCCAACCTTCTCTCTCAGCAACAGGCAACCTGTGTTGTACTTAGAAGAGACCCTGTAAGTGCTGTTGACCCCAAGCCAAAATGAAGAAGCCATTCTCTGTGAGCCCACTGAAGCCCACGAGGACACAACAGCAGACACTTGCTAGATAGCAGCCTCTTAAATGGTATTGAGGGCTCAAGTACGAAAATACCTAGTGCAGCTGGAAAGGTAACATGGGATCGCACCAGTGGCACTAAGCTTTCACCACCTATGGGTAAGTTTTTCTTGACAATTTCAAACACATGAACTGCTTCCAAATTGCATCCGAAAGCATTACCTCTGCCTGAAGATCTGACCAAAGGAACCTAAGTATTAGTGCAGAACCACCTTCACGGGGAAAGCTCTGTAAGACACACAGTTTATCCAGAAGAGCAGGGCCACAAATTTGGTTCCAGTCCTGATGCCTAAAAATGAATGCTACCGATTCACAGAAAGTCAGAGCCTCCAAGCTTTCTGCACACTTTCCACTGGCCATTCTCTCAAGGCTGTCCCACAATCTAACAACAGGAGCTGCTCTGGCACAAGACCAAAGCTGAAGGAGTGGTTTTATCATCAGTACAGTCCCAATCACAGCCTCCAGAAAAAACAGCATAACCAAGTGGGCTGCGCCAGTAGTGAAGGAAGGAGGAGACAAAAGCGATTTTTCAGGACTGGACTCTTGCAGAGGTGTGTTTTGAGAAGGGGGCAGAGGTTTGTTTTGGACTTCTCAGCCTTCAGTGCTCTAGCAATTCTCAACTGTTATTGCACAGCTAAGCTGCCTCGCAGCCTATCTCACTTGAGGCGCCCCTACGTATTACAAGCTGCCCCTAACCTGGGATCCCTCTCAAGGCCAGTTTCAGTCCCAGTGAGGCAGTTTGTCCTGTTCTGATATAAAGAGGATGCTGGAAGAAGAGCCTATATAACATATATATGTATATATAAACTGTCTGCACCCAGAGAGCAAATGGTTTCAGCCCCTGCACTCTGGGCAACAGAAGGGCTGGAGAGGCTGCCAAGCTGCAACAAGCCGGTGCGAGGAGGAAAAAGGCACAAGAAAAGAGCAGCTCTTCAGAGACTGCTGTCAAACATCTGGCTGGGGAAAAGGAGAGGAGAGCTCAAATCCACTACGTTCCTTGAGTCTCTGATGCATATGGAATGGGGAAGCCAGCGCTGCACCAGCCCCACTGGTGCATCCAGGAGGCAACCTGGCAACATCCTTTGGATCTTCAGCTGAGGGCGTCTCTGCTTGGAGGTATCCAGGGCACAGCTTGCGAGGATGGGGAAGGCTGCACAGAGTGCTTCTGTCCTGAAGGCAGGGAGGGGAGAAGGAAGAAATCCAAGAGCGAGAAGGCTAGACATGTACACAGCAGGCCTCATGCTTCCTTCAGTAAGGGAATATCTGAATGGTGGGGGGGAAAAAAAAAAGTCAAACCTTTGTCATTCAACACACACCAGAAAAACCACTCTTGCAAGACAGGGTCCCATTTCCATTACGTGATACTCTTCTTGTCACCAAAGCATAGCAGAAGGGTCCTCTGGAGGGCCAACCTGCCTCTGCAAGCAGGACTGTCACCACCTCCAGCCTTAAAAATCTCATATGTCTGGCCCTGCACTGCCCTCCTAGCAGGAGATATTTTCCTAATGCCCAATCTGACTCTGTCAAGTTACACTTCATGTTTCACCAGATTAAGCCCAGCTCCCTCACAAGCTCCCAACTACCTTGGCAGGCTTCCAACAATGCCAGTTTCCCCACATCCCTCTTAAACTGGGAGTCCCACAAGAAGAAAAAATACTCCCAACTAAAGCCTCAGTGTTGTGCAGGGAAGGGTAATAACTTCCTTCCCTTTTTTTCCCCATGACCTCACCAAACTCTTAGTTTCTCAAAACGTCCAAGACAAGTAGTTTCTTGCTATGTCTGGGGTGGCGGAGGATACACAGATAACACCTGCCCTTATCTGACACCTCCAGTAGCTGCAGCTTCCTTATCTTTAAACCATAAGCACAAGCTTTATGGTCTTCTACTGCATAGGGCAGCCTGTTACTGTAAAAGTTACATCAGAAGCAACATGTGTTTCCATGCAGTGACAGAACATGACGAGGTACAGAGGTAACAACATACTGTAATAAGCACACCGTGGACTCTTTTGGGTAAGCACCACTTTTAGGTTTCCACTGTTTACATACTGGAGGTTTAATGCCCATCTCTGGACATGTTGCCACTTCCACCCTTCAATGGAAATCTCCTTTAATTGTTTTTATTGCAAGGCTTCTGGATGGCATAACTAAGGCTGTAGGGCTTGACACCATAGAAATGAGTTCTACTCTGTGCTGTCTACAAGCCAGTTACACCTTTTTTTTTTTTTGTCTAACGACACAGCAGTCTCTGCAGAAGCAATCTTAGGCTGCAGCTTCACATCAGCTCTGCCATTGTAAAGTAACTGCTTCAGGGCAGAACAGCGAAGTTAAGAACACAAGATCCACTAACCATTAAAGCGACTTGCACCTCTGCTCTGTACAGTAAGTTCAAACACAACCCTCATGTTTTCATGTGTTTTCTCACACACCCGGGCTGCAGCACCACATGTACTGTGACAGTAAGCTGCTTACTAAAACCATCTAAAAATGAAGAAGCTTAAACATTACAAGGGCTTTGTATTTCAAGCATACCCTCCCACTTCCACCAACTTGTTTTGCACAAATGTAGCTATTTTACAGCCTTTGCATAATGATGCTTGAGGTTGGCATTTCTGCAAATCCCTTGCTGAATCAAGATTGAGAAGCAGAACCCCAGTATTCTCTTAAAAGAGTCTCATATAGCACTCCTTGCCCAAGTCACATACCATCTGTGTATTCCTCGGAGGAAGTGAGTGATAGAAGGCTCTGTATGTCACTGCTTTCTGAATCCTGGACTTCTTTTTGTACAGGTCTATTGCTAGCCATGCCAGCTACCCAGGAAGAGGTAGCAGCCTGATGCACAAGAACAGTTTCAGAGCGCTGAGAGCCACTGGCTTCACACAGTCCAGAGCGTCCGGGGGCTTCATCTTCTCTATCAAGGCTACTGCGAACCCCTTGGTCCTGCTGCTGCATCTCTCTGGCTCCGTTCTGTCCAGCTCCCTCTGATAGCACAATTTGCACCCGGGAGTCCGAGGGTGGAATGCAGTTCCCTGTGCTGCCATACACTGCTTCTTCATAGGATGGCAAGGCCACTTGGACACCATCCACCATGATAGAGACCTGATCCCCAGACACACCTTGGTCTCGCCTAAAAAAAAAAAAAAAAAAAAAAAAAAAAAAAACCAAAAAAAAAAAAAAAGAGGGAAAAGTTGAGCACTTATATGTTATAGATATTTTTGTTACCAAGAATCCCCCAGTAGCCTCCTACCTTCACCACAGCAAAATTATAATGCTCACTATAAACATGAATGGTGGATTACTAAAGTTAAGCAAGTATGGCTTTGCAGCTCTACTGTGAACTGCCATACACATGACTGGGGCTGTAATTCAAAGTGAGGACAGTTATACTGTCTCCCATCTCATATGCCTCAATAGCTATGCCTGACAAAGATCGTGACCCAGGGCCTCTGCTGTCACAGTCTGCAGATAAAGAAAACTCTGACCACTGCCGATTTCAGTTTGCTATAGTGTTCTGCTATGAAACACCAAGCACTGCATGTTCTGCTACCTATGCTGCTGGTAAGATAACTGGCTTGCACAGGTGGGTCAGACAGCTCTTCAATTGTCACAGTCTGGATAAATCCAGGTCAATGGACCAGAGTCCTGAGGCTGAATTTGTATTTACCATACCAGTTTAGACTTCTGCAGAAAAGGACAAACTCCTGTGCCTGGCCTCCGAACCTCCCCCAGTGTTGGACAGTCACATCTCTGCTCTTATTTATGAAGTATTATTCATTTGTCATGAAGAAGGACTCCACAGTAATGCTTTCGACATCAGCTAGCAGCACTGTTACGCTGGGTCCCTTCTCTCATCCACAGACCTAGACCAGGAGGGTTCTCCTCCGTGTGCAAGCAGCCATGGCATATTTGCACGTGTACATCATCAGCAATACTGGCAGGATTCAGGACCATAGGACCACACAGACAGACTTGGGGAGATGCATATATACCCAGACACCTACTTCAGCAACTACCCATGGCTAGAAGAGGGCAGGAGATTGATCAATAGTAGGATTTATAACTTTTAACATTTAAGGCCACAGAAACCACTAATTAGATGGCATAATAGAAAAGTGAGTGCAGATGGGTATTGCTGGCCACTATTTCAGACTACTGCTGGAGGACCATGGGGCAGAGGTGCCACTGATGCGAGGAATACAGCAGTGTAGGGCAGAACATTCACAGGCACCTTATTTCGGGGAAAACAGAAGGGAGGCAGTGAGGCCAGGCTGCCTGCGAAAACCAGACAGCCCTCTGCCAACACAGGTAGGTCACAGCAACAGGCAAAAAGAATTCAGCCATGTAGCTCTAGAGTCTATTAGAACAATAGGTTAGATACAACACAGGAACACTACCTCTTCTTTCCTGAAAGTTAGACTGTACTGTTGCCAGTCCTTCTCACCAAACTGCCCTTTATAATCCAAACATAGGTTCTAGCCTACCTGAAGTTTCTGACTGAAAATAGCCTCTCGTAGGAATTGCCCCTGACTCACAGGGCAGAAGTAGAGAAGCAGAAAAGTAAAATGAAGGCCCAAACCAAGCACCTTGTTGAGTTTCTGCTGTAAAGAAAAAGGACAGCTTGGAGCCTGCCCAAACCCTAGCTACACTTACCTACTGTGATGGAACGACTTCAGCTTTGGCTGCAACAAAACAAACAGCACAACTAAGAGAAGAATCAGGGCGACAGAGCTTGCAGTAGAGGCTACTATGGATAGCGTGGGTACTCCAATTGTTGGCGGGGAGTCCTTTTCTGCAAAATCAAGAGGAACACAAAATGATTCACTCTCTAAAATTACTGCTGTAGGGAACAAGTAACATTCACATTGCCTTCTCTCAAGAGTTATGCTGGGTGCAAAGGTGAAGAGCACAAGTTTCTGGTACAGTCAAGGCAGAGCAGTTACCTCCTTCAGAGTACAGTTCAGAGCTTAAACTGATCCCTCTCCATCAACTACAAAGGAAGCATAGAATCATAGAATCGTTAAGGTTGGAAAAGACCTCTGAGATCATCTGGTCCAACCACCAACTCACCCCCACCATGCCCACTGACCATGTCCCTCAGTGCCACATCCACATGGTTCTTGAACACCTCCAGGGTGCCACACTGTCCAGGGATGGTGTGGCACCCTGGAGGCGTTCAAGAACCATGTGGATGTGAAACAAAACATGCACATACATGTACTTTGGAAAAACATACGGCACTCACAGAAAAAGGATGCAAGCTGGTCATATACAGACAGAGGGGGAAGGGTGGTAAGGGTCATGTTATATTTACATCTGGTCGAGCAACAGCTAAAAAAAATGTCCTGATGTCACCACCAAGGTCAGTAATTGTCTAGCACTAAAAGCAGGATATTCTAAGGCCAAACAATAGAAAAAGTTCCAAATAATGGATTTTCTTGACTAATTGAACAGTTTCGCAAAGGAAGGGAGTGGAAGTCACCTGGCCTGCTATTATTTAAGATACAGAAGTATTCAATTTCTTTCTCACACAAATACATACCACAGGAAAAGGAGAAGGAAGGGAGCTGTTGCTTTAAGATGCTGGGTTTTCAGTATTAGATACACATACTCTGTCCACATTATCCCCCCTTGCCCTTTCCTCATCTGCGCTGCGTGACTGTACAAGAAACATTTTGACTTTTAAAGGTCCATTGCAAGGCACAAATATATTAGGAGTTGGCAGAGAAGGGCCTGGAGCTGGCATAGCTGAGCACTGCATGTCATGCCTAGAATGTCACACTAGCTCTTTCACCTCCCTAGAGCGCATAATTGCCTGTACATGTGCTCTCTCTGTACTTAATTTATGTCTTTGGTAGATCTCTACACACCTCAGCACCCCATCAGCAAACATTACTGGCCATTTCAGGAAATTCCTATCTGTGCAATTCCACCATTTCTTTTTGCTACATGTACCACATTCTCCGGGGAACAGTTGACAAACTGCAGAATAATTATCATATAGAGATAAAGAGGAAAAAGAACACATAATCAGAAGAAAAAAAGCTGGAGGACCATCGTTCTTAAGCTATAGACTGGGTATTTTTGGGTATAGCCTGAATGGCATACCCGAAACAGGTAATTTGGAAAATCTGTTAGCACTTTATCTTCTTTTAGGATTAAACTTACTGGTTCAACTGTCCTGAAAGTTCTCTGGAAACAAGTTCAAAAGTATTGAACTGTCCCCAAGTAAAAACTGCATCTAGTACATTTTTCCTTCTGGTAAACAAGACTGAGTAAGTATTTCCATTTTCAAGATTATTCATGGCACTATAAATACGCTGATGGGGAAGCAGGTAGGCAACACAATTCCCTTAGCCCTGAAGTAAACCAAGCGCCATCGTGCAGGAACACCATTCAGAGAGTTCCGCTTGCAAAGCCTTCTTCTGCCGCCTGGGTGCAGCAAGGGGAAAGGGGATCGCCGTAGAAAGGAAGCCTGTGCTGAATTTGAAAAGCCTCTTCAGGATCCAGCTGCCGCCAGGTGAACTCCCAGTCCCACTTTCTCATACATCACAGGAAGGAGCTGTTGGAGTGGCCATGACAGATACTGGTAGCGTGTTTGGGACAGGACAGGATGTTCCAGAGTTTTCAGATACGCAGCTAGCTCCAGAAGGGCCCTGTACATGCTTTTGTGTCTACTTCTGATTAAGCTAATGCATTCTGCTTTATGGATTACAAGATATAACCCCAGACTGCATGCATCTTGCTGACTCTGGATGACTGAGCAGTAAAATTCTAACAGCAGGCCAAACTTGAAGAGCAGAAAGATTTTGTCTTCATCCAGTACCCATGCTTTAAATCCAGAAAAGCAGTTGGCAGATAGGAGCTGTACAATTAATATTTTCCTGCAAACCTTTCTACTTTTATGCTTTCAGGAAGGAAATCCCATTCAGCTAGGAAAGACCCACAAAGCAAAAACTGCCCGTGTCCATTTGGAGAAAAGCAGACACCATTTGTCAGCAACGTCTTTTCCTGCCAGTACAGTGTAAAGTAGCCCCATGAAGCTCTCTGCCACAGGAGGCCAACAGTTAGTTAATTTGCAAAGAAGGAGATCAGCTCTGTGTACTGACATGCATATACATGCGGACAGAAATGTACACCACTGAGGGAGATGCACCGTCAAACCCATCAGGAGCAAAAATGGAGAGTAGTGAAAATGCTTCAGTTTCAAGGCCTCACCTGTTTCCAGGATTAGAGATGCCAAAGTAAGATTCCACATAAGTAACAAGTTACCTGGCTTTATACTACTTTCTATAAGCTTTCTCTTCACAGGAAGGACTCCAGAGTTAGCATCTGATGGGCAGCTACATAAGAGGCATTTCTGATAAAGAGCTATGATCGTGAGCTGCGTTTAGAAAACTGCTGGAGCAGCTAGCACAGCAGTATGGGTTGCTTCAGCACAACACTGTCTAAAGTGAATCTGAAAAGCCAGTGGAAAGGCCAGTGCAATTCTGAATGTCCTGCTGAACAAAATGAGTACTCACCTGGGCTGAGTCTGCAGCTAACTTCCATGGCAGGGTTCCACTCTCCATTCTTACAGGTCAGGTATTTATAGTCACCTTTCAGCATGTAGCCTTCAACACACAGATACTCTATGACACTGCCCGAAGTCAGAGGGTCGTTGCAAGGACTAGGGTGGCATTTGTAGCCTCCATTCTCAGGTTGTGGTGGCTGGGGACAATCTGGAAAAGAGAGAGAGCACCACGGTAGTTATCTCAGAGGAAGATGTCTGCTGCATGACAGAGATTGCACATAGATTAATTTCCACCTAAGAACACTTGCTAAGTTGAGAAGAAACTACTAAAAACAAGACGACAGATTGTCATACAACAGCAAAAGATACTGCTTAGTTCCACCTCTGATACGTCTTTTGTGACTGCTAAGTATACCTTACTATCCCAGCCATACAATCTAGACGGCAGGCAATGAATGGATATTTTCACACAGTGACATCTAAGTTTGTTACAACAGGAATTCTGCGTAAGAGGCCCAGAAAATCCTTGATGTTACCCTTTCCCCACAGCAGTTTCACGAGTGACTGGGGGATGAAGTGAACAGCCAGGCTCTTTGATTAGCCTTCCAAGCCTCTCATGGAAGAAGGGCAAGACCTTCTTCTGAAATGAATGAGGAACGCAAAGACCTCATCGTACCGCGGGTACAAGGTACAGAGCTGATCCAAAAGTTAAAATTCCTGAATTTAGCACATTTATACAGATATGTTACATACCATCCCGCAGTAGAGCCATATTTTCTAGCCCATTTTAAAAAAGCAATTAGTTACAAAGGTATTTTTAACATAAACTGCTCATTTATCTACATGAAGTCTGCAGTGCTGAAAGCACTTTGCATTTCTCCTTGTATCTCCCCTATCCTAGTGGATACAGACATACTAAGTGTGAGAAAGTTTCTTGTAGAATTTTCAATAGCTATTCAAATAAAAACAAACTACAAATGAGGAAACCGCACTAAAAACAGGAGGTTTGTGCTTCTTAGAATTTCATTTCCTTTGGCAGCTCCTGGTGATTGCAGAACAGTCTCAATACGCCTTCATGCCACACACCCACCTGACTATAAGGGAGAAATCTGTAAAACTGGATCAGCTTCTCAAGCTTCACAAAAGAAAATATGCGAAACATTCCTCCAGATATATTTTGGGGCATGGAGAACCAAGCAACCCACCAACTCTATTCTACCACAGTGCAGTTATCCAGGCTTCCCCCTAAGCCGTGGAGCATGTGAGAAATCAACTGGGCAAGCTTCAGTTAACTGGGTTTTGTGCAGGGCCTAAGGCTGAGAAAACTTTGGAGATATGTTCCACTACAGGAAAAATCTGCTAAACTGCTGCAGTGCAACTGACCCTTGAACCTAATCACATGTGTGAACGCATCACAGGCAATGCCTTGTAAATGCCAGAAAACCCCAAGATGAAGTGCTGAGTGAAACCAAAAGCCCTCTGGTATGAGTTCTGCCAGCTTTATAACTGCAATTCAATTTACTTTTTGAGAGAAAAGGTTAACAGGGGTCTAAGAAGCAGCCTTTCAGTAAGACTTTGTTCTTGAGGAGATTTATTCTTAAAAAACTTCAGAGAAGCCACCATCCTGTCCCTCCTGAGCACTGACTGTTGCAGATTCTAAGTTTATTTTTTTTCCTGTGACCATTTCCAACGTTGTAATCGAGGCTTTAACCCTTCGCCTTATAAAAGACGCTTTCACTGAAAGCCTGTCCAAGGCAGCCGAGCAACAGACTCACCACACATTTCACATCTAAGCACTTCCGCAGGACAGAGGTGCTTCCTGCTAAATTGCAAGGACCCGTTTGAGCACTAAAAATATTCTCAATCATACAGCAAGTACCTCTCCAAGCAATGACAAAGAGCTGTGGGAAAAACCTCTGTTGCCACAGCAGCAGAGACAGCTTCCCCATATCTTTGATGCCACAGAAGGCATCTGGAATCGCTTAGGAGCCATATGAGCCCCTTGCCACACTGCCTCACTCCAGCAGGAATTTTCCCACACATGCACACAAGTTTCCCATTTCCGGAGGAGCCCTCAGTTTTAAGGCCTTCATTAGTCAGCAGATGAGATACGGAGACATGGCTAGCATGGCTTTCTGCAGGAAGCTTGTCCCTTTGGGTGCTGTAGAGGGTCACACAACAATACATTCTGTTGAAGCTCCTCAATCAAATCTTAAGTTGGTAGAGCCAGAGAGCTGCTGTTCAGAGGGCTGAGGAGCGAACAGCTCAACCTGATCCAGCAAAGGAAGCTTGCTATTTCTCAGTAGCATTCACATGGTCTCTGCTCTCCAGCTGAAGACAACAGAGCTCTGTCACCCATGTGTGCTGAGTTATCTACAAAAATCAGCTAGTAACCGAAAAGGCACTCACATACACAGTAGTGGAGCTTTTATAGGCCTGCAAATACCATGGCATAAGCAACCCGATGGGGCCCTAATTTGGCCTCCTTGTGCAAGTGCTTTAGGACCAGATCTGCAGCTATGCCACTGCAGACTGGTTTGCTCCCCACCACCTCCGCAGGCTGCTCAGCAGCAAAGGAGAGGGGCAGCTGCTCATTATGTGCTCGGTCCCTCGACTAAGAGCTGTACTCACTCATGAAAGCTTCAGAATCAGTCACCCCCTTTTCTTCCTACCTCTCCCCGAGGTCATTTGACACCCAAGAACACCACAAACACTTTAAAAAAGACACCTTCACTCTGGCAGAACAGGCCTCTCCTGGCCACAAACATGGATGGAGGATGTAGGCAGAAGGGAAGAGCCATCTATCAGCAGTCTGAAGTGTGGCCATGCTATGAAGGGGCAGTTCAAGGTTCAGGAACAAGGAACCTGCCCCAGTTCTGCCAGCTCCCACTCCCAGCCAGGCTGCATGCTTTTAACCTTAGTGAGGTTTGTATGCTGCTGCCCAGCCCCAAGCTAACGTTACTTTGGTACACACCACCTGATGCTTTCTGAGCCACACCAACCAACAGAAGAGGATTTTTCAGTATTTCAGCCCCAGATGGGGCTGGGCCAGTTTGAAGGACACTGCAAAACCAGCATACGCAGATACATTCTTTGCAAGTTTTCAAAGGCAGGCGGCACACGGTGGATACATTGAAGCTTTCCAAAAGGTTACAAAAATTCCTTCTAAGTCGTGGGACACTTAAGAACAGATATTGTAGCCACATACTCCCTTCCCAACAACACTCGCCTAGATTCTCAATGGCATTAGATTATATTTGAAATACAAAGAAACACAGAGAAGCGACATCATCTCTCTCCCTGAAACACATGGTTCTTGGAAGTACCCCAGAATTCACAAGACGTCTTGAAACAAACACGTGCCAGGCACTGAGGAAAAACAGAGACAAGAAGCTATCAACTTCCTAGGGGGTTACTGACATCCCAGGCTTGCATTTGTTCCTGGCACCATCATTTGTCATGATCCGAGGATGCAAGTGGACAGTAGTTTTGAACATCATAGTCTTTTGCACAAAGAAGGGAGAGCTCTACTCCCCAAGGCCCAGTCTGTAAGAGGTAGTGAAGTTTGACCTCTCCTGAGAGCTGGTTCCCTGCCAACACACAGGGCTGGAAAGCAGGTAGGAGATAACTGATGAAAAGACCAAATGTTTTCAGCATCACTGAACTCTGTTCAGAGATAAAATAACTGGCATTTCCAGATTGATGGACAGAAATAAAATTAAGCAATGAAGTTTCTGCAGATGCCATTTCAAAATATTAGGTATTTAATAAATTGTCCACCAAAACGCAAGACAAGATTTTAATACGTAAATGACAAAAATACTATGCCAGTATGAACCTCCATACAGCTTCCTATTAAATCAAATGGTAAGCACCATTTTTGTGTCTACGTCACATGAGAAAATACCATCCTCCTTGAAGGGAGCATTAACCACATATATGTTCTTTGCATAATAGTTAGCAGCTTGGCAACAAGCAGTGCTATGTTGTGCTGCAAGGAACTGCTTTTCTGCTGTTGCTACAAGCAGTGTCATCGCACTGGTACCTTCACAGGCTTCCTCACTCACGGCTTCAGCAATACCCACTTGCTTCCTCTTATACCAGACTTGCAGGCAGCTGTGATGGGTTGGAATACGGCTTCATTTGGAAGACAAAAAAAGACGTCAGAAGGCCAAATTGATTAACCTAAACACCAAAGAATGAAATGGATCTTCCATAGCTCGGCTGTGCTGAAGCCGAGCCATAGTCCTGAACTCTGACCAGAGACAGCACTAGAAAGTGCTTCTAACAGTGTAAATGCTACACAGAACCAAACAGAGCCAATACCACAGATGCAAGAAAACAACTTTGTGGGATGACAGAGTGAAGGGGTAATGTATTCAAAACACAGAAGAGGCACAGCTGAGCCCTGAACTCTGCGAGCAGAATCCAGAGATGAGCAGATTTCCCAAGCCCACGCAGGATCAGACTGTTGTGTCAAGGAATAAGCACAATACAGTCCATTAGCGCATACAATGTAAAATTAAAATACACTTAAATGTGACCAGACCATTACCATGGATGTATGAAAGCTCCACAGTGCTGACATGCTTAGAGCAGACACAGTATACTGCACCAGCGTTGACAAAAGCATCTCACCTCAGCCGTGGTTCTTTGCACTCTTTTTGTTTCTTTTTATAAGTATCACCTCTCAGATCCTAGCAGGGGTCTTGCATCTCTTTCTGCACCAAACTCTCAAATTGTATTTCAGCCACTCACCTCCTTTGCTGAGTAGTCTGACCCCGCAGAGATGATGAAAACCAAACCCTCCTCAATGTAATACATTCTTACAGGAAGACAAATACCAATCATCATCTGCTGGAGTGCATAACTAGGTTTGTAACTAAACGATAACAAACCACTGCATTGCTCACCTTACGTGGGTGGACAGATTGGGAAAACATTGCTCAACAAAGGGATGTTTCGCACTGAACATAGTAAAATTTCTTATACTTCTCCACAGCAAGGCACAAAAAAAATCACTGAAGGTAGGACAGGAACAGTTTTGACAAATCAAAGTTGCTGTTCATATTACATCCAGTCCAAATTCCAATAACTTTAGGAGGAAGCAGGACTGGGCCTCATGTCAGCTCCTCACAGACTACATGTGTGTTCCAGCACGTTTGACGATCCTCATGGCAGCATTCTAGGAAGCTTACCAGTCCACTGAGAAGCATTTTGGAAACAGCATGGGGGGAGATTATGTGACTTCTGCAATCTCCAGCAGGAAGCCAGTCCTTTTCTTAAGAGAGGTGGCTGGGATTGCTGCCCAGCCCTCAGAATCATATGCTGCAGTTCCCCACCCCCTTGATACCAAGCAAAATGGAACCCCACTGCCAGGGTAGAAGACAACTTCTCAGCTGGCTCCTTTAACAAGTGCCCAGCTCAGATCTGTTAGCATCTCCTGGCCTTCCATAGGTAGATCAGAAGCAGAAGATGCTAAGCTGTTCTTCTTTTTCCTCATCTTCAAGATTTACTCCATTTAACTGATGTTATCAAGACTCAGAGAAAAAACATCCTACAACCAAAAACCACTCTCCTGGTCTAACAAGATGTATACTCCCCTGGACAGTCTGGCTAAACCTGTCGTGACTGTTTCATACCAGTGCCCAAGTGTCCAACCTGGTGAGCAAACAGCTTTGTGAATGAGAACACGGAAGCACCCAGTTAAAAACTGTTCCTGTACTAGAGGCCGTATGATTTGCTTCATGCTGCTATCCCTCAGAAGCCTGACTCTAACTTTATTGTGCTATATTGGCTTCCCTACAGTTGGATTTTCATTGAGCAGCTTAAGGAAGATTCCCTTCCCTTTTTGTCTCTGTTTATATCTCCTGTCACACAGACGAGTTTCCCTCCTGGCCTCAGTCTCTGCCTCTGCCTATTTACCTTATTTGCTACAGAAAATACTGCAGAGGCAAGGAGTGCTTCCCCACGAGCCTCTGGTTCTCTGAAACACGGCCATCTTTATTCTCTCAGGCAGGACTTTCCTCTAGCTATAGAAACAGTACTTCTAGAAAGGCATCCAAAGTAAATATAAGATAGGGATATCATCCAATTACTAGTCCCTGCTGTAGAAGCCTCTGATTTTCAAGTTGGATAATTTGTGAGCCTGCATCATTTCAGTAAGACAGAAGGAACTGCAAAAGCTATTACTAACTTCTGGCAAGGATCTTCAAAAGGCCCAGTCTCTAGGGCACTCTTGAGAGTAATCCTCCTCCTCTACTCCTCTCAGCCTGGGTCCTGCCAGTTAAACTGGTGGTCAGAAACACCAGCTGAAGCCTTATGCAGATGCTGTCCTTTTTCAGCACCTCAGACCTGAGGTTCAAGTTCAGTTAACACCACACTGAAAATAATAGAGTCAGGTTCACTGTTAGTGCCCTGAATTGGCCTGCAGCAATAGCTTTTCTTTCCTCACAGTTATTCTTTAAGTTCATCCATAAGCCTTCTTTTTTACAGAATATATATATATATTTTACAATACAAATGTGACAGCCTGATGCAGCCAGCCAGATGGATGGCTGGGAGTGCATGTCAGAGACCAGCAGTAGTGCTGGTTTTGGCTTGTGGAGGGTCTGGCAATTCAAACAGAGTGCTGCCCATGGATCCTACTCAGGAGTGGCACCAAACATTAGTTTCGCCTTAGGAAGCCACTGAATGAATTTGCTAGCAAGAGCTCTGTCTGCATTTGCTATTTGCAGAAGAGACATTGTTTTCTCTCTTTTCAGAGTTTCAATTATCACCAGCAGGGCACTACCTGACCTCTGCACTAATCTCCTAGTTGTTTGGTAAGCCAATAAGGAAACCATTTAACCCACCCTTTGCCCATTCCTGGATCTCTTTATTTATTGGATGTATTCCCAAGCTCTGTCACTGGTATTCAGAGAAGCATTAGTGTGACCCAACCAGATAATAGTGTCACTGCTGTCCTTAGCCACAGCAGTAGGGTAACCAGCCAGAGTTGCCAAGCTCACTTAGCAGCTTCTTGAGCAACAACAAAGGCAACAGACCAGCCTCCCAGAGCCTGCAGACAGACTGGAGCGCCTCAGCTGATACCTAACAGCACAAACTGCAAGTTCTCATGCAAGTCAAATCCTGTTTGGTTTTTAAAATTTAAGCTCTCCTGCCCCCTGCCCCCTCCCCCTTCCTGGATAAGTGATTGTTTCATACCTTCCCACATCACTACCGTAGGGCAGACCCCTACCTACCAATGTGATGGACCTAAAAAGAACTACATACCTGAGGAAAAAAAAGAGAAACACAAAACTAAAAGAATGCATGCAACTGGCACATCATTTTCAGCAGCAAGCACTTGAGTTTTTTAAACCCTTCCCTAGTGGCAGATAGAAATCCATTGTCCATGTTAGCTCGTTTTCTCAGGATGACTTCATCCATGACCCACAGAGTCTGGGCTTGTTGCCTTGCGTAGGAAAAATACCGTATACCTATTTGATTCAGAGAGCACGCTGGCAACTACAAGACTTCTCTAACAAGAGCTCCTGCTGTGTCACTCTCTGGGGCAGAGAGGCACAACCAGCGCTACTGCAGCATGACACCAACTGCAGAATAAAACTTTTCATGAGCTCCTCTCTTTGGGTCAGGACTTTTCCTTATAAACCAGGCCCTTCAGGCACATGTACATCTGGGTTTGTGTTTGGTTCCAGGACTCTTCTGCAAAAAAAATGATGATGGGAGTGATGGCATGAAGGACTGGCCAACTTTGCTTTCTGCGTGAAACCCAGACAGACAACATCCTTGTTTTTCTCTCTTCCGTTGTACACACAAACTAGCCTATACACAGCAGAAAAAACTTGCAGAAAACTCTTCTTAAAGCAGCAGTTTATTTTTAGCCAGAAGCAAGCCTGCATCAGTTCATATCCTTCTTACAGCTTGCTACATCAATAAACACCATCTTATGCCAGAGCAAAACCATGTCCCAGGCAGCTGGTTTGCAGAGAAGCACCTAGATAGGCTTTGATCACACTGCTGCATCTTCCTTCTTGTTGAGAAAGCAATGACAAGGGGAAAGGCATGAGGTGGTAGATGCAAAAAACAGTCACCTCCACCCACACACTCCAGCTGGTCAGAGCACAGCTCCATTTCTGAGTGTAAACACCTTCAGGTTTCCAACTAGTCACATTTGCCTGGATGCACTGAAAAAGCTTTCAGCAGCACAGCAGTTTCCCCTCACACACTTGCTGCTCCTGCACTGTTCTCCTTAGTTCAGACATTCAGATTAATACCAATATTAGGCCAGGAAATGGCTCATCAAGAATTTCAGGGATAAACGTCACTGCAGGTAACGGCAGGTCTGTGCTGAACACAGAGAGCCACATGCTTTGGACTGGAGTTTCTCCTGGCAGGCTGGCTCTGAGAAGCACAGTAATGATCTGCTCTGTGGTCACACTCAGGGACTGGTATTTGAGATGCAACCCTTTTCCAACATCCAGCATTTTGGGGACTGTTTTAAGACCAAGTAAGATTAACTGCAGTAGACATTTGTGTGTTATTAGAAAGCCTCTGCCCTAAGGAATGAATAGATCTTCCAGGTAGAAATGAAACATGCTCTGCTGACCTTCCATGTAGCTCAAGAGTTTGTTTTTTTTCCTCATTACTCAAGTGTGCTAACTTTCATGTTTTAACTGTATGCACAGAAGCTACAGATACAACACCTGAAAAGAGACCCAGGCTGAAGCTAGCCCGTGCCTGCTGGAAACAGTGGTGTTTCTAACTGGAGGCTAAACATCCACACCATAAAAGACAGACAATCAGATGGCCAAGATTTCCATTGATCTGCAATTTTTCCTGACAGAGATGGGGCCTGGAACCAGGGCAACAGCTTTTGAACCTTATCCTTTTCAGCATACTGGCTCTCTCTAGCACACGAGCAGATGGGTCATTTCCCAGAGGGGCAAACCTGAGACGGCAGCTGCTGTCAGAGCCCAGTCACAACAGCTGAGGCTAAAGAACCTCTTTATATGCTACTTACAGGAAGCAGAAGTCATTAAAAAGCCTCTATTGTGAGCACATGCATTTCTAGTCGACCGTGTCCCTAAAATATTTTAAACCTTCCTAAAAACACACACTGCAAAACATAACTCTCCTTTGGGCTCAGTGTATTGAGCAGGGGCCAAAGTCCACTGAAAAATCAGCTCTCTGTCTTTACCGGCCCCACATGCTGCTTACTCTGAAGTCAGTGACAGAATATCAAACTGAGCAGGACTGGAACCTTTACTGGGACAGTAGAGTTTCCCTAGCAAGGACATATTCTGAAGAGGAGGCTTGTTTTTCTTAATCTCATAACATGGGTAAATGAGAAAGAAACAAAGCAAAGCTATTTGTATACATAATCATATAGCTGTGCATTTATACAATTAGATACAAGCGCTCACACAGCCCTCCCATGCATGCCAAAGTTGCCTTTTACTTTTCCCCCCCCCCTTCTTCCTTTCCTGTTGTCCCCCTCCCTTTTCTTCAGGGCAGGGGTGGAAAAAAAGGAAGAAAGAAAAGACTAATTGCAGCCTTCCACCAATGCAGTCACCATCTGGTAACTCAAGGGACACATGGAGCCAAATTATCTTAATTAACATGTTACAACAGTATTTAAAAAAACTCTATGCTTATTAACACTCAGCTGTGATTAGTCAACCATGGAGGAAGCCTGCTAATGCCACATTAATTATGGGTCTTGTCTTCCTTTCCATTATAAATATGATTATATTTTTCCAGTGGCTTCTCTCTCTCCTAAAAAGAGCACCATTGGCATCAAATCTTGATCTTAAATGCAAATTCTATTTACATTCTACTAGAGTCAAAATGTTTAGGCTATATGAAGCTTCCACTGGTGCTTCGAAGCTGCTACAGACTGTCTTGATACAAAATGCATCTTTCTATGTTTGCCCCCTTAGACAGCTCTACTTCATTTAGACAAATCCCTCAGTAAAATTCAAGCAGATAAAGAAATATTTTGTGTCTTTCAAATTCCTTTCTCCCTCCAAAACACAGGCACAAACTTCAATGCACGCTAAGCCAGATAAAATAGGATGAAATCCAGGGCTAAAAGAAGAACCAGTTGGCAACAACTTGCAGCTGGGGCTCAGTTGGAGTCAGCAGCACAGTGGCTCTGAACAGTCAGCCTAACAAAGGAATCCGCTCTCCCAGTGGCACAATGGAGATTTCCAAGTGACATGAATTTCTTTTTTTCAAGTTTTCCAAGGCCGCTTCTGGCCTCCCCATGCCTTCTTCCAGCCACCCTATAATTACAGCCACATGTTAGGAGAAGGAAATTAAGGAAGTGTTGTAACAACTTTATGCAATCTGCAGAATCCAGGATTTTACTCTTGAAAACCCAACCCTCACAACTGCATGAGAAACACCTAGCCAGGTTTTATTTTCTTTCCTCTCTTTCAAAAAATTGATTGAGGGGGAGCCCCTAAGAAAGTTACATAGGCTTTGGACTGAAGCTCTCACTAAGAAATGTCAGCACAAAAGTGTTCACCACACTGGGCAGGGGCAGTTAACTCGACAGGGCTCTCCTCTCCTCTCACTGGCAGCTCACTCAATTCTAAACCTTGTTTTACATTGCAAAAACGAAAACATTATTTAAAAAAGATAACAGAATTGTCAAAATAATTTGATATCCTTTCAAAATGGGAACAGGCAGTAATGGCACCTACTGTGCAGAGGTGATTTAGTAGAAAAGGCATTAGCATGGTACTTGAAGTCATGTAACATCCAACTGTCCTCAATTACTGAGCCTAATTTTAAACTCCAACTTAGACCTTCCCACAGCCTTGCTATCTCACTTTGTCCTGCTCATTTCCTTCCAGAAATGTACAAATCTAAAAATTACCCATAATTCAGAGGTAATCTGAACATTCACCCCGCTGTTTCCGTGGCAGTCTGTAGGTGAGTTTTCCATTTGGGTATAGTAATAACCCAATGGTATCTTCTTAGGATAAACACCTGACAAACACTATGGGCTCTGGTGGAAGGAAAACCACCTTCCTCATCAGCAGAACCAATGAGAGACAATAACCTAGAAAAGAACATAACCATTGCATGCTCGTGCTGATTTTGAGCACTAGATTCTAAGACTACACAGACAACTGATTTGTGCTGACTGGTCTGACTGATAAATAAATCCCATTGTTGATGCTCAGAGGGCAGTTCTTTGAGGAGAGCATACCTGAACAACACAGCAGAGCAAAACTCACCTCTACTACCAAGTGACAAGAGACCTGCAATTTAGCCTCAGGAGGCACTCCAGATGACATACATCACAGCTGGTAACACTAGCAGCTGTAGGACTCCACTGCTCTCCTTTTACCATAGGGTAAAATTCAGAAGTCACTGCTAACCTACAATACACAACACTGGGCTTCTTCTTACCCAGGCCTTCCTTCTAACCCCAGTTCTGCCCTAGCTCACTTTGTGACTTGGCGCTGACTAAGGTAGTCCTTACCGGAGAGAGGGTGGAAACCCAGAATTTTAGAGTTTAGAAAGAAGCCCTGTCTTCCTATGCTTGCATGAGAAGATCCCTATGCTAGCCAAGTTGCTTTAAAGCTCTGCCCTGGTAGGCTTCCTTCGTTCACTAATCAGCCTTTTGCAGCAGATTCATTTTTCATCCTTTCAGCAGCAGCAGCTGTTGCCTCTGACTCAGCCTATCCAAAAAGTACTAATATGGAAGTTTGGCCAAGGCAGATCTAGCAATGGCATGCACACAGGAGGCTGCTTTGTGCTATGTGTTGTTCTACTTTAATCTGTGTGGAAACCTAACAGGAAAGCCCAAAGCCTTAGGTGGCTGAAGTTACACTCAAGTTGCTCTCTGCATTAGGTCTAGTTTTGCTATGGTGCAGTGGGTAAGGAGAGCAATTGTGAAACTTCAAGGGTTTGTTTTGTTTTGTTTTTTAAACATCAAAGAACACTGGAGAATACTTTTTCATTCTGCCAAGCCATTTTTCTTCTGACTTTTGGCTCTGTTCAGGACCAATGAACAAATCAGAATCTAATATCTGGGCAGATCTGTTTATCCTTCAGGAATGACTCATCTCTGCCAGGGGACTTGTCAGAACAGGCACTCAAATCATTTACCACTGGCTGGGTAGAACTGTAAAGAGTTATTAGTCCTGTCTCGCTGGAAAGCCTCTCAAGCACACTTCATATTTTCACTCTAGATGTGGTTAGGTTAGCTGTAAATATTAGGTCATATTTTCTACAGACCTTACAGGAGCTCAATATTGCAAGCAAGTTCTCTGCACAGTCTGGCAGGAAAGCAAAAATAGCCCCACTGGGACACTCCCCAGGTCATTCCATTCAAAGCTGGAGGCACCTCAGACTACAGAGTGACTGAAGTACTATACATGGCAAACCTGGCTTTCCCAAAGATGAGTGTCCTATAGCCTCCCAGCTACACTGCAAGTTGAACCATTCTCATCTTGATTTCCTTACACTGCTTAGATGAAACTCAAAATGGACTACATTATAATTCAGAAAGCACTTAAATGAAGTTGAAGAACCAAGCTCCAAAATAAAGGAAGAATTTTCTTCTCTTGACAAGAGCTATCTATGACACATCTTTCTAAATTGCCCAATATTTTAACAGTGTTGGGCAACATAAGCACTCACAAGGTGGTACCAGGAAGGTGGTGTCAGGCCCTGTATAACCTGCTCTGAAACCGAGCAGTGGCTTGGTACCTGGGCTACTCTATACACCAGCAATGCAAGTAACTGGAGAGCATTCAGAAAGAAGGAAGTCAACTCAGTGAAACTATTGGTAAGTTACACGACCTAAGTTTGAGCACCTAAAGGTACCAAGGTCTGAGGGGATGCTGCTGGTGCTTTGATTTACAAGTCACAGAAGCCACCATCAGTTTTCACAGAGAATGCTAAGTCCCACGCATTCCACCCACTCAGATTCTGCTTGGGATCAACTGGCATATCAAAAAGTAAACAGCAACTCAGTATAACACTTACAAACACAGCATATAAAAGGATTCAGATTTCCAGTTCTCTCTCTTGAGAAGATTGTTTCATTACACAGACATAATGGCTTCAAAGTGTTCGTTTTATAGCTCCATTTTCCAGGTACCTACCAACAGCTCCAAGCAACTGCAAGGATACGAATTTTCAAATTACCTAATAAAATGTATTAGGAAATTATCAAAAATATACCTGATAGCAAACAAAATCTTCCTTTCTGTCTTTCTGGCTCTTCATTCTAAACTCCTACATGGTAAACAAACTGAAACCGAAACAAACCAGGCTCAGAAAAATGGTTCAAAACCAAGGTCCTTTCACAGCTGGCAACAAGTGTTCAGAAAGAGCGTGTAAGAAGAATTCTCACTCTTCGGGATACTACTTGCTCTTTGACACTTTCACTGTAGCTACTGGAACTGAAGTATAGGACAGTGAAAATAACCAGCTGAAAAAGCAGATAATAAGGCTAGAGCAGGGACTACTAAGATAGGACCTATTTGTAGCTTCACATATGACAAAAATTCAAGAAGAGATGAAATACCATTCCTTTCATTTGACTAAAGGAGATTATAAAACACATAAGCAAAACCCCATAATATAACTATTTTTAAAATAAAATACTCATAAAAAGGGCCTAGAATTCCACCCCCGTCTAAGCCCTGCTACACCTCAGACCCGCTTCTGTGCACCTTGCTGCTCTTGAATGAGAAATACAAGACTATAGATACTCTTTACTCCTTATCTATGTTCCTTGGTCATACAGAAAGATCCTTCTTTGTTTTGTAGCAATAAAAATACCAAGTGTTTTTTTTTTGTTGTTGTTTGTTTTTAAAAAAAAAAGGGGGGGGGGGGTGTAGGGGAGAAGCAATCCCTCTCATAACACTTTTGATCTTTCCCTGCTGATGCTGGAAGGCAGAAGGTGTGACAGATGCTCAAAGAGGCCTGGAGACCAGAACTCCAGTTCCTACCTGGTGCCACAAAGTCAGCCACAACCCATGTGATGGCTGTAGCAACAGTGCGTCCTCACAGTACAAGCTGAAACTTTGCAGAGGGACACAATGCAGCAACTTAGTGGCTAGAACTAGAGCCAAGCCACAAGGGCACAGACCTAGACACAAATTCCACTGCCAGGTAACCTGAAGTTTTTGCCTTCTTGCCTTGGCTTTCCTTTTCACAGAGCTTTCCTGTCTACCTTTGAGAATATGGAAGTTCCAGAAGTCTACAGAGCCCCGTGTAATGACTTAAGGGTTCTTGTCAACGAAATTAATTACACTGTTGACAAAGATTTACAGATTAATTCAACTACAGTAATATTTGGGTCTTTTTCCTTACGAAGAAAGCCAAGCCAGACGCAGAATTTCACAGCTCAGTAGTTCTTTCACAGAGGTCTCTCCGGACAGGAATTTACTTCAGCCTTTACTGCAATAAAGGAAACCAAGACATGGCTAGGGACACATATGCTGCATTACTGTCTTGCAGCGTTACCGTCTGGTTTTAACTCAACAAGATTCCCTTTTCTACTAGCTGGAGGGTTTTTTTGGTTGGTTGGTTTGTTTTGCTGTTTCTTGGAGGGGACTGGAGTGCTGGTCTTACGTGCGTTTTGATGTTGTTTGTGATATTTCATTAAGTTTAATTTATTGTTTTGAGGCACTTGCTCAGCTCTCTCCAGCAGCTTTCTTCACCTACATATTATCTATACAGCACCATCCATCATGTCAGAGAAGTTACTAGAATAGCAAGAGCATTTTTCGGTACAGCATATAGTTAACAAGATAACAGTGTTGACAATAAAAATGTTTGATTTGAGTTTTTGCTGCATAAAGTAGCCAGATTCATACCTTGAGGTTAGCATTTCTCTTGGATCACTCTTGACTTAGACAGGCTAAGTCTAAATGATACTATCACCACTTCAAGGGACTAGACCTTGGGGTCTAAGACATTGCCTTATTGACATGGGAGTCCAGATTCTTCCAGACAACTCAGCAGATTAGCAAATGCTGTTATAAAACCTTGTTTCTTTGAACACCATAAGAACCCAAACAACACAAAGCTGTTTTCACTCCCTGCTGTCCTACACACTTCCCAGTCAGCACCAGCAGCATCAAGCTAGAGACATTTCAAGTCTTTCTTCAGCTTCTCAGACTCACCATACTGTCATTTTTCTTCACAGCCATCTTCTATTCATCAGAAAACTCCTGCTAAGCTCCCTCACGCAAGACAATGGTTTCTCCAGTTTCAACTGCCTACCTCCATAAAAACAGATGGCATGGTTACATGGGTTTTTGGCATGCTTTTTTTTTTTTTCTTTCTTTCTTAAGTATCTACCTGCAAAGACAGTTTTTGTATCTTCCAGTTTCAATGATGTTTAGGTCAAAATATTAGTGGATACTAATAGCATGTACTACATTACTACTTGCTACGTTCTGTCCAAGTTGTCAATCCAAACAGGACAACACTTCAAATCTGGTTTCAAGAGGTGTAGAACCACCTTACCTCTACTGGGAGAGACAGAAGACTTCTGAACAAAAGCCTAACTTTACCTTATATAACTTTACCTTTACAATTCAATTCTACAATATTTCGAGAACCAAGATGAAGTGGGAGGGACAGATTACTCTAAAATACAATTGTCAGAGTACAAAGGAAAACTTTGGTGGGTTTTGTTTTGTTTTTTAGGCTCATAATTGCCTAGAACATAAAAATCTTTTCCACTGCCCTGGTTAACAGAGAAAATCTCATATCTATAGACACTGATCTAGCAGACAAAAGATTCCACAATCACCTTCTGACTCCCTCTGAAGGGGAAACATTAAGAAAGAACAATAAAGACAGTAAAACAAATTCAATTAATTACAATTTATTTATTTTTTCCCCAAAACCACACAAGAACAAAGCAGTCTCAAGAAATTCCTTACATACAAAAAGAGCTTTTAAAACACTCCCCAGAGAAGGATACGAGAGAGGAAAATGTTCCAGCATGCCTTAATGCCACCAGAAGTTCTGCACTGAGCACAAATTGGGAAAAATCCGTGAGCATTTCCAGCTTCTGCAGAGCTGGGGCTGGACCTTGGAAGAGTGCCGAAAACATCCCAGGGAGACTTCAGACAAACACTGCAGGACCCAGATCTGCCTCCCACAACATGTGATTCATATGGTAGGAAACAGTATCCAAATCCCAACATCAGAGCTCCTGTCTTACACTCTTTCTATCTTAAAAACAAATGAACAACAACAACAACAAAAAAAAACCAGCAACAATAACAAAAACCCTCTGTTCCCCCCTGACCCCCTCTTAGAGTGTTCATGTTAACAAATCACTTCCCGTGCTAACTAATGCAACATGCCCTCTGCCATTCAGTTGTACTTCCTTGTCCCTTAAAGAACTATTCTCCACGAATTCTCTGCACCACAAAGTCTCTCCTCACTGTTTAAACAGATTATTTACAGGTTAATGCATTTTTTCTTTCTCCCTGAAGCAGATGTTCAATTTTCTCCCACTGGATTATAGTCTGGTGAAGTCTATAAACCAAGCTTTGGGACCAGGGAGAGTTTATTAGTAGACCAGTGACAGAAAATCCCAAGGAACAATATATATAAGCGCTACACAATCAGTGCCCCTACACCACCTGTAGGGGTGTAGCATCTTTATGACAGGCTGCACTATGCAGTCTCTTCAGCTGTTCTAGAGATCTCAGTCTACCAGAAGGTTTGGTGAAAATACCCATACAGTGCTTACAGGTTTCTTGGCAGTGGAACAAGAGCTTCTCATGCAGCTTTGAGATCCACTCAACTGTATGCTTCAACCTCTTGCTGCTTTGTGAAGTTTCTCACAGAAAGGAAATAGAAGACTCAAGTAAAATACACTAAAAATAGCAGAAATGCTGGTTCCCTGGAGACACACTCTTGGGAAAACTGCTAGCTGCAATGTGCAGATTTCTTGAGAACATTTACATAGGCAATACAGATGTCTAACTTCTGAGATCTAGTGGGAAAAGCTACAGGAAAGGAAGTCATTTTGACGCTGATAGACTTGTGTCTAGACAGTAAAACGGAACACCACAGGGGAAAAAACACAAAACGAACGAAAACAAGTAGAGTCAATTTATTAAATGTTATCAATCACCATTCTATAACTCTTCTCTTTCACACCAACACAGAATTGCAGAGAACAGCATATGCATCTAAATCAGGAAGAGTAAGTGGTACAGAGGTCACAATGTAAACAGGAATGAGAGACCTCCGTAATCAGACTTAATTTCTTTGGTCAAATTTGCCATGAACACATGGTGTCTTTAACACCCATACCTAGGAAGCCTAGGGACCAACAGTAAATATTACAAAACTGTTCCGTTATTAAAGCAGTCGCAATATTACAGTCTTCCTGGTTTTGTTCATCTGTTTCCTGTCTTCTCTATAACGAGATTTGAAATCTTCTGGGGAGAGGGTTGGGAAATAGCAACAAATAACCCACTAGTAGTAAGGCAAAGGGCACTGCAGAGTCAAGACTAGCACGTAGCATAGAGCTACAAAGGCAAGAGAAGTACAGCAATTCCACAGTTCCTTCTTTCAGACCTCTGGTCATTTTCCTTTTTTCCAGTCTCCTACACTCCCGTACTGTTTACCAGTCATATTCTGGCCATTAAAACTAAGAGCACAGGACAATAGTCTAAGGAGACAGCTTAGAATCAATGGAAAGCAGCTCAAGTTTGGGAAAGAAGGGAGAAGCGTTAAAGGCATCTACTTTTAACTGGATTTCCTCCTGTGATAATTTGCGTCTTTCACCAGGATATCAATGAACTACTGAACAGCCCAATCTAAACTCAGTTCCCTCTGTGCCCACTCCTCCCCAGCCACCGTTCACTGGTTACAGTATTCAGCTGGAGTTAGACAACACATCCTCAGGCTAACATCACATTCCAGATGTGCAAACATGAAAGAGCCTTTCAAAACCTCACAAGAGCATATTACATTAGAGACTAAGTACAAGAGGTCTTTCTCCAAAAGGATTTCAAAGATACTGTTGCTAAAATACAAGTTCAAGACCTAGCGTTGCCAAGAAATGGACCCATCGACCAACCTTAAAATATTTCTCAGCTCTTAAAATGATGCCACAATCACATAAAAGACCATTTTGCAGTTGAACACATCATTATAATGTGCCAATTTCTACCAGAAGTAAAGGTGATTTTTCAAGCAGAAGCAGAATTCAATGTCTGGAAAACCAGGGGAATTAACGCACTTAGAACATCCTCCAGAAGCAATGCAGTCTCAGCTATTGCCATAGAGGATAGGAAACACCTGTCTCATCTCAGATAAACACAGATCTTAAATCTCATTTCATTTCAATGAAATCTAAATTTCATTTCTTCATTACAGAGCTCTACAGCATCTTACCATGGTCCAGTCACCCAAGCCACAAGAGGTTAAGGTAAAGAGGGGAACAATTCCTGTTCTTCCACATAACTGATCTAGAAAGCAGAATGTAGTTTAATTAAATAAGCTCTCTCCCCTTTTCCTACCCTTTTCCTCAACACATCTCCTAGATTAAAACACTTCTTACTCTTCTCAGAAAGACAGTCCATATTTAAGCTATTACCAGAATTGGCAGAAAAACAAACCCATCTGTTGCTCAAAAAACAAACCCATTGTTCTTCCCCACCCTCTTTTTCTTGATATCATGCCTAAAGATGTAGCATACAAAGGCCTCCCAAGCACTAAGTAAGGTCACCTAGATTATGACAATGGACTTTTATTTTCTCTCCAGACGGAAAGGGGGAAATTCTTACCATTAATGAGGTGGGTGGAAGTGCCTGTCTCACGTTAAACACCATGATCTACTTTTGTATCTTTGCCCTCCCAGTTTCAGAAAATACAGCCATAAATGCAAATCACTGCAACCTAGTTACGGCACATCAAAGCTGTCACTGTCACTCTTATTCTCAGGGTGGAAGAGACAAACAGACAGTTGACATTTGCTCCTTAGCTCACTGTGTAAACACAAACCAAGTCGCAGTATCTATTCCTCTGCTGCATAAAAGCACTGACCGCACACTTCCCTGCAAAAGCTACCCTGTCAGGCCTAATGTCCATTCTGCAGCAACTCCACAGGGAAGGGTGAGCTACCCAACTGCCATGCTTTCTCTCAATACCTGTGGTTTTTGGAATTATCCTTCTCTGTTCCTATTAAACTCTTCATCAACAATGAAAGTCACCTGTAAGACACATTAGAATGGTGGGGAGTGGGTCATGACCATACATCATGTTTCAGGGCACAAAGCACTGCCACAGTTACAGAAGTTGCTTGCATTGGAAAGCAAAAACACATTTAAAGTTAATGTAACTAAAGGACTTTGAAAGTAAGAAGCTACTATCATGCGGTGGGCAGAACTATGCATACTATTATTACGCATTCTGAAGACCACAGTTTGGAAACGTCTAATCTCAGTCTAGCATAGTTACTAGCAATGGATTCTAGACCAGACTCTGCAAAAAGCTCCTAGAAAAGCAATTTTCCATAATGCACTGTTCTGAGGGGAGGCCATGTGACCGCAGCTGCAAAATTAGTACATATTAAAGGAACTGTACTCCACAGCAAAAAGGATTAAACAAATTTCATTAACAAGGTTTGTGGCAATGGGAACATAACCTGGAAATACTCTTGAGCAGTCACAAGCTAGCATACTGAAGTTCATGCCTAGAAGTAATATTAAGTGGCAAATACCTGCACAGACAATTATATTGCAGTCAAGGAGAATTCCAGAGCTGTAGCAGCCTACTGAGAGGGTATTTTTGTTTTGTTTTGTTTTTTTACAAGAGATGCATCTAGGATAACAAGCATCTGCAATGGTTTCAGCCATGGGACATCCTCATTCAGTTAGTACCCAATGAGACTGACCAAAATGCGTCACGTTGCTCTCAAATCCCATTCTGAGACTAGGCAAAAAGGTGATCAGTAAGAAAAAAAATAAAAATCAAGGACATTGTCTTGCCATTACTGCATAAACTGCTTTATGCAACATATTATTTCAATAAACCGTATTTCAATAAACCATGTCCATTTAGCTGGAAATGCATGATGAGAACTGAAGCTTACTTTCTTCAAAGGTTACTTGACCAATAGGTACACTGAGATAGCATTTGGAAGAAGGCACAAACCCAATCCCTAAACAACTCACTGTGGCAGCAGCCCGTTACTTGAGTTGTTTCAAAAAGGCAGGATAAAGCCATCCTTCCCTCTCCCCCCCCTTTCCCCATTTCTTCCTGGTGGGCATCTATTCCCAGACAATGGTAATCATCTCTATTAAAAGTTGGCCAGCAGTGTAAGAGCTTCATGTCTCCAGTCTCCCTAGTTCCATGATGAGATCACACACTGTCAGAGCTGCTTGAGCCATGAATACTGATATTAATAGCTGCAGTTCTAGCTGGAAAGAAAGATGCTTCTGTCGTCCCAGTTTGTCCAGTAGCTGGTTAAGCTATTCTCTTCAGTACCAGGCATTTATTTGATTGGCATCTTCTGCTCTGGCAGAAGGAGGTCTTTTAGACTTCAAAGCAAGCTGGCTGCATGATGAAAAGGAAGTATAACCTCTCAAGAGCACTCATTTCAAGTGGAACGTGGAAGTGCCCCAAACCTAGATAGCATTCTGAGAAACTTTTCTTTCTCACGTTGCTGTTTGTTACAATACAGCATTTCCACAATTTCAATGCAGATGTAAACTTTTCTACAACTTCAATGTGTTTGGCAAACTGGCATTTCAAACACTCTGTTAGACTGTTACATCTCCATCAACTCTTCCAAGGATTTCCTCTCCAGGCATTACAGTTGGTAAGCATAATTTCAGAGCAAAAGCAGTCTCATGCTTTCACCAAACAGAATTCCATGTGATTTTATCTCCACTCTTCAGGCTGCTTCATGTTCTTCAGTTTTTGCGGGAACTATACAGCTCTTTTTCAATAGTCTTTTGCCTGTAAATTTAAGCAGCAAGATACCAACTCCCTCCTTCAGATTGTTAGATAGCACTGGACAAAACTTTCAGCAGTGCTTCTACGTCTTGAGATCTCCTCTCTCTGCTGACTTCCAAAGAGCCTGTCTCACTGCTAATATTCATTTCATTACGAGCGTATCTGACAACACAGCCATCCCACCAGATATCTTCCCTAATTTAAAGGGGATGCAATGCTGTTTTTTCTTTTTTTTTTTTTTCTTTTAAACTTAGCTGCCGTATCAATTTATTAGAAAGAGTTTCAGTTAATAAACAAGTACAAAATATAGTGGAAACTAAACTAAACCATCAAGAAGGAATTTCTGATAAAGTTTTACTGCGCAAAGATTTTTGTTCTGGCATTCTGCCCCATCCCCTTTCCTCCCAGCTCATGAACTCTTACTGCTGGTGACAATGAATCATATTAAGCTGTTTAGCCATTTTCTCTCTATATTTCTGTTTTATGCTGACAGGAACAGGAAAGTACAACTTTGTTATAAGGTTTTATTTGAAAGCCAGTATATCTCAGTTGCTTCTCTGCATTTTGAATTGCATCTTCTTGTCCTGGTTTCTCTCCTCCTGGTACATTGAAAGTACAGTAATTCAGTTCTCTCAACATTTACAGACACAAAGCACTAGTAATGTGGGATACAGCAGTTAAGTTCTTATATCTTTAATTATTTTGACTGAATTGCCTCTTCCTTTAAAATTCACAGTCTTATTAAAAGTACATTTGAGAAAACCACAAGTTCACTACTTGATACTTCCAAGTAATTAAGTTCATTAATCCAAACAGGGAGCAAGGGAAATAGAGCTACTTTCTCCTTCATGCTTAGTTCTCCCCCCCCCCCCCCCACCTCTTTTCTTACTCCATATTATTCATAAATGCTCTTATCTTACTGAATATTATAAGGCAGAAAAAAGTAGAATGAGTAAGTACTGGTTATCTTTCTCTTGCAAGGCTTAAAACAACAACTGTCCTGAAATCAATAAGACAGTTTTCTTGTCTGCTCTATAAACCTGCAATTTGATCAGGCCCTCAAAAAACAAGACTGTTAGTTGTTTCCTGCTTTCTTCCTATGTTTTTAGTTCGCAGCATTTAGATTTGCAGTTTTACTTTTTGTCCAAGCTGCTCCCACCATTAACACTGAACATTTGTTCATTTTTACTATCACTACCAGAAAAGGTGTTTAGAAAAGACGATAAATAAACTCATATGTGCCCCAAACAGCCATGTAAAGATGCAGGGCAGCCAAGGCTAACTGTGGATTCAAAAGTATGCTTCAGAGTTGGTTGCACAGTATTTCAGTGAGTAACTCTGCAATGAGAGAACAGCTAAATTTGCACAACAGTCTGGCAGCACACTTGTAGAAACAGAAAAAGAAGAGGACAGCATGGCGTGACAGTGGCAATTTGCATCTCTGCCGCTCTGTGCTTTCTGTGAGGCTCACATGAGCCACAGGACACTCAAAATCTCCACCTTCACTCAGTGCAATTCAGCTGAGCATCCAGAGTCAAGGCACTCCAGCCTTGTTTAAGTTTATGGATAGATTTGCACTCTACAGAAAAAAAGTAGATTTTAAAAGACCTGGAGATAGGTAGAGTTAAAAATACGCCCACTAAGTGCACACATACACACCTTGTCAGCAGCCACCACACTCCTGGAAAGCCTTCCACAGTTCCTGTTTTCATACAGAGAAATTAAATGCCTCCCTTCCTCAGCACAATAAGTACCCTGTGCTGTTTACAAAGGAAACTGTACTTTTGCTCCTCCTTGATGCCCTGAGGGACAGCCCAGGCCTTCTGTCTCATTCAGGAAGAGCCGAGCAGTTCCTCCACTCTGTCTCATGCTGTTTGTCCACGAGTATCAGCCATGATACATCACAGGAGGTCTGGTCTGTGGCAGCCCTGATTCAAGCCAGCATTGCTTTGGAGAATCACTTATTGAATTAGGCCATGTGCAAACACAGTAAGAAAAGTCCTTATGGGTACATGCAAAGATTATGCCTGTGGACACTTCAAACTATATATATAACCATGTCTATCCACTTAAAACATACCTTTGTCTGGCTGTTCAACAGTTAAACACACTGCTGAGGACAAGGTTCCAGGCAACCACCTGCATTCAATGCCAAGTGCCCTCCAACCACACTGCCACACCATCAAGTGATGGGGCTCCCATCTTGGACACTGGGAGTCAGCTACTAATTTCAGGGTCCAGACATGGTCAAGAGGTTGTACAAAGTACTCTTGCCTCTCTCCTTACTGTGCCATGAAGAGAATTCTCTTTGCTCTCTTGTCCCAGGGATCAGATGACCAACTTGCCTTGTCTCTTCATTTCTACATCTAATGGAACTGGAGAGGACACGGTGACCATGATGATGTTCCAATAGAGCCCAGTATACACAAGGCCTTTATGTGAGTTGTAAATAACAAACAACACCAGGAAGGGGGAAAGTAAACTTAGCAAAAAGCTAAGATCAGTTTGAATATTGAATCAATGGGTCAGGAAGTAATTTCCACTATGGGATTTTTTTTGTTTTAAACAACAAATTTATGAAATACAAATCTTTCCCTGCCCCCCCAAAAGAATTGCCCTGAAACCTGCAGTCTGTGCACAGAACATGTTTTTAGTACCCCAGGAGGCCTAGAAGGCAGACAATGAATAGGATGCAGGTGCTGCCTGTTTCCACTGGTCAAAATATATGAGACAGGCTAATGTAACTACCTTAAATTATTCCTGCAAGCATAATTTAAGGATGCTTCTCTAGTATACCACTGCAATCCCAATAAACTCTTTGTTTCAACTGTTCCACTAGGAAATTCTCAGTCACTCTGAATTAGCAAGAAAGAAGGCTATCAGCAACAAGAGCCTCTTTTCTAACAGTTCACATTTAAGCCAATAAGTAACCAGCTTCCTCACAACAGCAACAATCCACTTTTAACACGGGGCAGCCACCTTCAGCAATCCTTCAGAATCCAAATACAGGGAAAAAAAACAGAGATGGCCACAAAGCAGCTTTTCAGTTATCAGCCAGAATACCCTTCCCTTAGAAGCTGGGGCTGTGGTAATCTCCTTTTTGAAATGCTAATGTCATTACAACCATAGCACCAGAAGACAAGTGGTGAGGCCTGGGTGACAGAGCCTCCGCTGTGCCCTTACACAGATGATTTAAACTGGGCCTTTTGTAGCTCTCCTCCCCAAAGCCCCCTGCCCGGAATCACGCTTGACAGGAGATGCAGCTGCTGTCCGACCCCGCCAACAAGCAGCGGTGGAAAGATCAACGCAATGAATTCATGTGCGTGGGGTGAGGGTCTGGGGCACAGTACCAGTGCGCCAGGGCATTGTGCTCTCAAAGCCTGTAGGAGCCTAAAGATAGCCTTGGAGAAGGCTTGAAAAAAAAAAAAAAAAAAAAAAAAAGGCAAAGCAAAAGGTTTCCAACCTCTTCCTTACTACTGCTAAACAACTGCACGAAAGTAGGAATCATTACAGCTGCTCCTTAGGCTCAACAACAGACACAAGCATAGAAGAGCACGGCTAAAAGAAACTAATCGAGAAATCGATCTGTTCTCCAACCTTTGAGAAGAATCCCACCTACAGAGAAAGCTACTCCAAAGGGACAAAGAGATGTCAATTTTCCTGAAGAATCAACTGGAACTGCTTGCTGTGAGGAGATCAGACACCAGACTGGGCACTACAAGTTTTATTCCACCACCACATAATACGTTACAAAGGATATATGTTACTGGAGGGTTTTTTTTAGCATTGTTTTCAATGTATTGCTCTCATTGACTCTGGTACCATTCACGGAATGACTAGAGAATACAAACTTTCATAATGATTCCATTCTAAATACGACAGTATTTGCTAAAGAAAAATAAAATCCCTACAACTTACTCTCTACTGCCACGGGAAGAAAGGTGATGGACCCCTCTGGGAAGATGCATTTGGTTTAACCTATGCAGGCTATGAACTGTAAAGCAGCTTTGAAATGCTGCCACCAAACCCAAATCATCTTTAAATGAAAAACATCTCCTGGTACCCTCCCTTGGTGCTAACTAACCAAACAGTGACAGAAGACCAATGACAGGAAGATGATTTCCTCCATTTAAAGCTGCTAATTAAGTTAAGAGTTCAGGGGATGGAAACAGACTAAGTGATAGATGCTTGCCTGCTGTCAGAGGATGTGGAACAGACATCCATTTTCATCCTTTCAAATTGCTTTGCAGTGCTTGATGCAGCCAACCATGAAATACTCCTAACCCAACTCAGACAAGTGGCAGGTGGCCAGAGGTATGTGGTAAAATAGTTAAGCTTTTGCTCATCTTGACTGTAGGCAGAGATTGAACCTCCCCACAACACCACTAATCAGCAGCAGATAATAAAACCTTCACATTTTGTATCTTATAACTTAAGACAATTATGTCCAAGAAGCATTGACAATGAAACGCGCAGGCTGTTCTAGAGGAGTATTCCAAGGTTACCTTTGCTAGAGAAATCAAAGCCAACAACAGAGTGAAAATGTCACCATCCTTAAAATAAACACAAAACATGAAGGATATGGTCCTTTGCTTGTGCTGAACCACGAGTCGTGCTGCAGCACAACTCTGACAGTACCAGGTCTTTTCAAGAAGCAAGTAAATGGAGTGAGAACTTGAACTACTGGAAACAAGTTGCACAGCAGTCATATCCCCAGTTACTTTGAGTTTCAAGTATAGCCACTCTGATGATAGGAGTGGAACAGGCCAGAGGAAACACTAAAAGCACACTACCCTCCCAGCCAAGGATAAATCAACAGCTTTAGCACGACACAACAATTACTTTCCAAAAGGCCTCTGCAGCATCAAATAAGCCTCCTGGCTGGACTCTCTGATGGTGCAGGTGATCCAGAATGAACTGGCAGCACCAGAGATCACACAACCTACTCTGATCTAACTTCATACCATACAGAATACCAACCAGGCCCCACATGGAGAACATCAGCAGCAGCGGCGATACTTTGTGTTGACAAAGATCCAGCATCTAGCAGCTTTAACAGGTTTAATTTGTTTCTCTAAGGATTCCTCTCCAGTGGGCACAGCATACAACTGCAGGATGTGAGAGAGAAGAGCAAAGCTGCTTTTATCTATAAAACTGACAACAAACCAAGAATAGCAGAACTTTCTCAGAAATTTAAGGACATTTCTCCAAACATGGCAGCAACTCCCATTTGAAATTCCTCTTTGTCTTTTATTTCACACTTTGCTGCTCTACCATCCTTCAGTTTCCCTCTCCACCAGATCCCCCTGCTGTAATGGCAGAGCACCCATGGGCAGCCAGCCAGTACTCCAACATAATCTTCATCCTGCTCTGCTCCTGCCTTGAGGAAATTCCTTCCCTGAAGCTCCAGCCCCTGGAGGGCATATACATTTTGTAATATTGGGTTCTTAAACTTCACCAGCCTCATTAGTCAGTGCTGTTGCATATAGAAAAGACTCAAAAGCTTGATGTTGTAAAGGCATATTCATGCATTCAGACATTCACCTAACAATTAAAAAAAAACAACACACATGCATACATTTCTACTAGAGTCCTCCCTCTCAAGGCCATACTATTCTCAACCATTCTAATCAGCTTGCATAGCTAAAATTAAAACACTACCTGCTTCCAAGACTTACACTACTTAATCGCCAAGCCACTAATTAGCTTTTTAAACCAGCAGGAACTTTTCACAACTCCACTTGAGAAAACCTTCACCTTCCTGCTTTCCTGATCTTCCTCCCCATTCACCTTCAGCCCATTCTGTCACCTTCCTACAAATCTCAATCTGTTTGTAGTCCTATTCCTATGCTCAGAGCTTTTCTCCAGAGATAACTAGAATATTTTGAAGGAAAGCACTACCTAAAGCAGCAAAACTTAACTGACTATCTCAGCAGCTGATCAGACTATCTCCTAGACTACAAAGTCATCTAAGCAGCAACACTGGTAAGATCACAAAACAGTTTTATTCTTTCTAATGCATATTGATGTATCTGACATAAAGCTTGCTATATACCATGCTAGTCCTTTTCTCAGGACACAGAAGGCATTCCTCCAAGCTGTATGAGCAGCAGCAGCTTCTGGCATTCGAGTTACAACTCTGTGTGCATGTCAGGCCTATCGTGTTCCTCGTCTGATCTTGAGCTGAGAATTCAAGAAATCCTCCAACAGATGTATACTTCTCTCTAGAGAAACACAGTATTTTTCAAACCAGACATGATTCTCCTTTTACTGGCTAAGGACGAAAACACATTTCGGAAATCAGCAGCAGCAGCATCTCTTTCTGTTCTTCAAGAGGAGAAAGATCTTCCCCTTCGAATTACACTGGCTGGCTAGACAGCAAACACTGAACACACAGGATTTAAAAATGCTACTGTCAGGCCAAGGCAGACAAGCAGTATGTGAGCATCCTCACAGCCTCTCAGCGCAGGAAATCCCAAAGCTCTGCTCCTCCTTCCATCATCGGAAGATCCATTCTAGACTGGGCCAAAACGCTCATTTTATTCTTCAGTAGTTTAAGCAACAAACCCCTCTAGTCCAATTTACCTGGCATATCACACAACTCATCTAAACAGTCCTACACCTAAGGTAGTTTTTCAAAGTCCTTGAAAGACTTCTCATCTGGAAGCCATTCGCCAGTTCAACGCAACACTCCGCAAAAGCAGAGACTCACCTCAGGGGAATTCCTACTTGCAGAGGAAGAGAAACACTCTCCAGAGACTTTCTTCTTTGAAAGGAAAATGCTTTTTTAGATGCAGATCAACACACACAGATAAGCATGTACAAATTCTTAAGACAAAGTCACAGTCCAGCCACCAGGTTCCAATTACTCTAATGACAGTACAAGCACATTCGAGCTTGCTGCTCCAAGTGTGTGCCTTTCAGCATCCTATCCCCATTCTTGAGTCTCAGCAGCTTGTTACCAGTAGTTTAGTAATTCTCAACAAGGCACAGATTACATGGTTTAACACAGGACCAGGGCAGATTCAGCTACAAACGCTGAAGACTGCCTACAGCTACTCACGTTGCCCTAGCACTAGGGGATTAAGTGCACTGTTTCTAAGTCTGCAGATGACACCAATCTGCCTGGGGGTAGGAAAGTCCTACAGATGGGTCTGGACAGGATCACTTGGCTGAAATCAATGGGATGAAGTTCAACAAGACCATGTGTCAGGTCCTGCACTCTGGCCATAACCCTGGGCAACACTGCAGGTTTGGAGAGCAGAGTGGTTGGAAAACCGTGTGGAGGAAATGGACCACAGGGTGTTGGTCAATGCAGGGCTAAACATGAGCCAGCAGTGTGCCCAGGTGACCAAGAAGGCCAATGGCATCCCAGCTTGTAGAAGAAATAGCATTGCCAGCAGGAGCAGGGAGGTGATCATCCTTCTGTACTCAGCACTGGTGAAGTCACACCTAGAGTGCAGTGCTCTGTTTTGGGTCCCTCACTACAAGAAAGACATTGAGTCCCTGGAGTGTGTCCAGAGAAAGGCAATGAAGCTGGTGAGGGCTCTGGAGCACAAATCTTATGAGGAGCAGCTGAGGCAACTGGGACTGTGCAGTCTGGAGAAGAGGCTCAGGTGAGACATTATCACTCTCTCCAACAACCTGAAAGGAGGTTGTGGTGAGGTGAGTGTTGGCTTCCCCTCCCAGCAATAGGAGGAGAGGGAATGGGCTCAAGTTGTGCCAAGGGAGATTCAGGTTGGACGTCCGGAAAAATTTCTTCTCAGAGTGGTCAGGCACTGGCACAGGCTGCCCAGGGGGGTGGTTGAGTCACCATCCATGGAGATATTCAAGAAACATTTAGAAACTGTACTAAGGGATGCGGTTTAGTAGGAGATGCTGGAGGTAGGTGGATGGTTGGACTGGATAATCTTGGAGGTCTTTTCCAACCTTGGTGATTCTATGATTCTACTTATTTTCCCCTCATTGCCCATGTTAAGTATGCCATGGACATCACAGATTTATATACTGCACACAAGCTTATTCCAGCAGTACCCGCAGTAACAGCCCAGAATGAATTTTACTACAGTTTCAGAGCAAATTTACTTTTTGTTCTGTAATTCCTGCAGCAGGGTCAGTAATAGGTGGCAACAAAAACAGGAGGTGGTAACTGCTTGTGCTGCTACAGTTACAAACATAAGGGCCAGGAGAAGCAGTGGCAAGGACAAATTGCACAGATGAAAGGGAGTAAGTCCAACAAGTAGCAAAAAGCATTCAATGTATCTGGAAAAAAAAAAAACAACCATGTTTTCACTACCACTGTAAATAGCTTAGAATTCAAAAGGCGCAGAAACAGCGAAAGAAATGTCAAATGGCACAAAGTAATCACAAGCAAACTTTTCTGTCCTGCTGTCAAGCCTCTTCCATGAGACTAGGAACAAACTCAAACTCTTCCCAAAAGATAGGCTCAAGTAGAGAAAGAAGGAAGACCGACAGCAGCCAGCTGTGTTAGACAACAGACCACCTGTATCTTCAGTGTAGCAGGCACCAGACATCACAGAACTCCAACACCTGGGCTAAAGTTGCAAGTACTTTCTCTTGAAGAATGAAGCTCTTATCAGTTTCCACCTTTTTCACTGTAGCCCAAGAAGCTGAATTAGATGGACCAGGCAGTTCTTGAGCTATTTCCTAAATTAGCTTGATTTCCTGCTAGAAACGATGGCCAAGAACTGACGGCACCTTCGCACTAGGCGTGTGTTATAACAGTCTTGCCAAGAGTAAAATTCAGACAGATTAAAAATTCAGGATTCAGAGGATTCCATCTGCTCTCCTCCTCTCTCTCCATCTGAAGATCAAAATTTGGTAGGTGGTATGATTACCCTCCCTCACCTTCAAATACTTAATTATGAATCCATTCTCACCAGACTTTGTTTCTGCCTTCCCTTTTCTTGAAGGAAATGGGAAGATTCAAACTGCGATGGTCACATTTTAGACTTCAACAAAGATTTACACAATTTTTTATATATTTAGAACTAATAGAGATAGCCAAGTATGCTTCCCGCTTCCTCCTAAAATTACATACCTCTGTAACACATACAGGAAAAGCTTCAGACTTTTTCTGAGCACAGGAAATGAAAAGCTGAGTATTCAATACAACATATCCAGAGTTACATTCTGTGATGAGATATTCACTTTTCTTGATTAAAGGAAACAAAAGGGTTTTCACTACAGCTCGCTCTCCCCATCCTCCCAGTCCTCTCCGGCACCCTTTCAAAACTCTCACAAACAGCATAACTTTGTGTTTTAATGAATATTCACTCTACATGGTTTTGAGTCATTTAGAATTAAATACTATAAAGCACACACTGAGGTGCCTTCAAGCACAGTGGAACAAATGAAGTTGATGTCCCTCCCTCAAACCGAAGGCTACCATCTCTCCCAAATACAAGGGATAAAAGCAGAAACAGGGCAGAGATGCATCACAGCACGAAGCACAAAAGTAAAAATGTGAATCTTAGGTTGTATAACCACTTATGTTAATCAGTAAAACATCTCACACATTTCTCATAGCACAGCAGGGTATAAGAGTTTACTTACATGCAGGTCCTTTGGATTTGCTGAGCCAACCTGAAAGACAAAAAAAATTTAGGATTATTATTAGGCTTGCTTTAATTCACTCTTCAACCATTCAAACTGTTTAAAATTCAACAAGCTGTGTGACTACCTGAGATTCCTGTTACTGCCTTCAAGTCAGCAGCTTGAAAAGCACTGCCTAGAGATCAGTGTAAGAACAGAGTGTTCCTTAACTAGACTGGTTCTGGGCCCATCTGCGTCTATCTCCTGGCAGCCTCACCATTGCTCTACAGCTCCTCACCATGCTCTTCTGTACCACTCTGCTTTTATGAAGCTCTCCAAAGGGAATGGAAAAAGGAATCACACTGAAAACTGCATCCTTCCCTCACAATGGGCTGACACAACAATTTATTCAAACCTGTACTACAGGAAGCATGCAGATTCTGAGGTCCTCTGTTCATGCACAACACCACCCCACATTCCTCTCTAGCTATCCAGTACTACTGCCCCTGTTTTCATGACCACTGAATTCACCCCTAGCAGTATTAAACTCCTTCCTTTCAACCACACGATTAGAGACAAAGGAAACCTCTGCTTCATACAGATTCACAAGGAATGGGAGCAAGTCTGAATCTGCTCAATGGCTGGAGAGTGCTTTAACAAGCTGTTCTACGCAATGCAAACAAACACCAGTGGTATCCAAGAGCTTCTGTGCAGAATAACCTTGGCACTGAAAAGACCTTAGAGCAGCATGTAGCAGATTGGCTGCATTTGCGTCAGAGACAATACACAGAAATGAAGTCGTTTCAGTTTACTCAAGCTCAATTTATCATTTTAATGGCAATCCTAAAAATTAAAGGGACAGCTTTATAGTATTTCACACGTGACCAGTCAACAAAAATCAGGCTGCGTTTAAATCTAAGTGGACTTACATTTGCCAAGTCTGCATTATTAATTTTTAAAGGTTAATATTTAAACTCTCTCCTTTATGTGTATTGATATTTGTTTAATTCGGGGTGTTAATCCTTATACTAACACCTTCATTTGCATTTCTCAAGATAGGCAATGCTCTTATCAGTAATGAAAAGCCCAACGTACATTTTGACAGAGCTGGCTAGGAATCTTCAGAGAAATTGCACCACTGAGAACACAGATGATAGGAAGCTTTCAGAATATTTCAGAGACTACAAGTTAAAATTTTATGAGTAATTCACTCTGATCTGCTGCGATCCTTTCAGAAACAGTCTGGTCAAACAGGAGGGCTGCTATGAACATGACATACACACAAGGCCTTCGAGAGCTGGGGAATAACCTTTAAGGGCCAGAGAGAGGAAGCAGGAAGAAAGAATCGGGACAACAAAGAACAGAGAAGTGCTACATTTTAACAAAGCAGACCAAGCAGTTGTTGTTCCTCCTCTCCAATACTTCGAACATTCCCTTGTCTCTACCTACTAAGCACCCAAGCACTTAGCTAAATCCCAGAAGAGCCCTCAAAGAAAACTGAAGAGATGGAACAAGAATTAAGCCGAAGCATTTCAGATCCTTACTTTCCAAGGCTTCTCTTGGAAGACAGCCTTTTCATTCTGCTCATTTTTTTCATTATTTCCCTCAATTAATCTTGGAGAACTTGCTAGAGGGGAAAAACCCGCAACAGTGATTGAGCTGAGAAAGTATTTCTGAAGAGCACTGAAAGCCTTGCCTAAATCCTCCACTTCTGGCATAGCTTCATTGTTTGCCTGTCACCAAACGCTGCATTTGTTTTGTGTTAAAGTACGTGCAGAGGTTATTTTTATGTTTGTGACTACCTTGCTGTGAGAAGGAATCAGCTCCCCCAAACTCTGCAGCAGGCTCAGTGACTAAGCAACTTATCACATTCATCTCACAGCACTCCGGGTTATTTGGATAGATTGCTTGAGACAGAGTGCTGATGACTTTTGTTAAAAATCCATGCTTAAATAAAATCAATTTATTACCAGAGGAGAGACCAGAAGCTCACTGACTGGAAATCAGTCTGCCCTCTGCATTCATCACATGTAAAAGTGAACACATTCCTGCCCAGAACGTGAATATGTATCTAAGCCTCCTGAAAGTCAAGCAATAGCATTTCCAAACAGTAAAACGATCGCAATACAATATGCATTATATGGTTTTAAATGTATGAATAACAAGCTCCACTTTGTCACTCGGAGCTGAGCCAGCCCATTGTCTCCATGCTTGTCTGTCTTTTTATAAGAACATTCTTCATCTTTTGTAGCAATTGTGAATGTGTCACATTGGCCCTGTACTCAAGATAAGCATTACCACCAGGAGATTTAATGCAATCTCTTGCTTCGTGTTAACATCTCTTTGTTCTGCCTGCTTTGAATGTTTTTGCTATGTAAACTAATAAAGTGAGGGACAGGAGGGTGGCTGGGGACAAAGATGAGGGAAAGATGATTTTCCAAGCATCCTGTCAGTGCTCTTTGTCTCTCCATCTGGGTCCCCGCTCCTCAGCTGGCTGACTGATTAATGTTACTCGCGGCCAGTGCACTGCTGCAGGTGCAGCTCCCTGGGCCCATGACAGGCTGCCATGCACCCCCATCCCTCCCAGCCCCAGACTCTATGGATGGAAGCCCATTCTATCCCCTCCCCCCCAAGAGTTTCCCCCCTTTGTGCCTTGCCCTCTGCTATGATTCTGGGTTTCCCTCCACACGTGCTCACTTTCTCACTTCTGCTGAAGGAAATGCTTCATGCCCAGCCATTCTAATCCTATTTAGCTGATGATCTGCCTTGGACAGTTTACCACAGCTGGTTTCAGGTCCCAAATCAAAATGAATGGAGAAAGGGAAATTATGTAGAATCATTCTAGAATCTTATGACATGCTTAACCAGTGCTTTTTCCATGTGACATGAGATATCTCAAAAATGATACTGAAAATGCTTGCCAGGATTGTGGCTGCCTTCCCCATTTGGCAGCCCAATGCAGCACAAGGTATTTGCATACTGATTACAGAGTGACTACAAAGTGTTGCAGTATGTAACTGGAGTGTCGGGAAGGGATTGTATTCCAGCCTCAGGCTGCAGGGAATATCTCGCAGGTCTACATCTGAAGCAAGGCTGGGGTATTATCAACAACAGCTGGAAAAACGAAGGACAGGCTTTGGAGAAAACAAGGACAAGAGACCTTTGTCCCTTTCACACTCTTGCTATTTGTTCTTACCAGTTAGTCACATTTGCGATTCCCCCATACATCCCTTTTTACCAACAAAGCCAAAGCCAGGCCAGCCAGAAAGACACAGAAGTCTGGAATCTCTCATTTCAGCAGCCTCTCCCTTCTACCTAGAGGAGTAAGAAATATTAAAAGATCAACTCCTCCTCCAGACTTTTCTAGAGAGGATACTCTCCTTTGAGTGCATCTGGCAATGAACGTCTATTCTGCTCTACCACAGAGGCCAAACCAAGCTTCTCCGATGCTCAAAAATACTGGTCACCAGACATTTTCAGGTGCCATATCTCAAATAAATAGGACTTTTTAGAGCTATTGTCAAGAACTGAGGTTTTGTTTTCAAAACCAAGCTATTATCTGCAGTTGTGGAAGTCAAATCTATCTGACTTTTTGAGAATAAGTTCCTCTGGGGTTCTGTGCAAGAACTTATACCTAAGGCACACATACCAACTTCTTTCCCTCATCAGCACTCACAATCAATTATCTCTCTACTGACAGAAAAACTACATCAAGTCTGTGAGAAGAGATCACATTTCAGAGTATACTCGGTAAGAAAACAAACATTTCACAATGTACTACCTTGTGACCAATACGTTTTCTTCTTACACTCATTTCTGACAGGAAGGTCCTTGCATCTTTACTGTTACTTGACTTCTTATGCATCATTCTATTCCACTACTATTTGCATTATTTACCACAGTTGGTCACCAGACATCAAGTAAGCACGGGGAATGAGAAAAAAATCAAGATGCAGAAGAGATCCAACAGAGAAGTACACTTTGTGAGTGCTCAGGTGCCAGAAGGTGCCACACAAGCAAACACTGAACAGACTCATCAGCTGTGCAAAGAGCAGAAGTCAGCCTGTGCTTCCAAACTAACTCACATGAGCAATTGCTACAGGGCATACAAATAATAGTGCCTACATGAGAATATCACAACCAAAAAATGGTCCATGCTTGCTCTTAGGACAGTCCTGGCATCCCCAGCTGCAATAAAGAGACGAAAATGGAAGCAGAAAAAGAAAGCTGAGGAAATCAAGATGGTAGTGTAAAGGACAAACACTCTAGTATGCAAGACTGGCTCAGTTCAGATACTGCCCTTTGCTTAACAAGCTGTGGTGAAATCTTTCCTGCAAGTACTGAAATATGTATGCAAATACATCAACCACCTCCAGTTTCCCCACAAATACATAAGGTCATTTCCAAACTTAGACATCTCTCCCCCTCTGCAGTACATGCAAGCAAAGGTTTCGCTTACCTGTGGCCTGTGCTTCCAAAATAAAGTTACCAAAGATAACTAGCAGAAGAAACGACCCATGGCTAGTCAAGACAAGAGATGATCCTGTGTTGCTCTTTGGTGCTACCATTCCATGGCACATCTTTTACCCACCGAGGTTTCTTCTAAAAAAAATTCCCAAAAGATCTGGTTGATTAGGAGCACCTCAATCTAGGAAAAAAAAAAAAACAAAACAAAGACAAAAGAACAGTAAGAATTGAACAAAATATTTACAACATCCAAAGGGATGGGAAGGGAAATTTAGAATCAAACAAGAACAACCTTTTGCATTTTCTGGCATTCAGAAAACTTACTAAGAAAGTATTTATAGTATCAATGCAGAAAAGGAAACTTTGTGCATAGGAGATACCAAAAGGAGCTGTATTATATTAGAGACCAGAACTTCTCACTTGACCTCTAATAGTTCAAGAGTGAAGACTGCCCAGCTTACAATTAATTTTAGATCTTCCTTTCAAGACAACCCCAGAGGATACAGTATCTGGAGAATTTGTTCCAGAACAGTTTCAAGGAAGCCAGCCTTCCTACACCCACCTCACCTTTCAGAAGACACAGCAGACTGTACCAGACAGCTAGGATAAACAAATCAAATGCTTCCTCAGACACCTGGAGAGGCACAGCAAATCAGCCAGCCGGCAGGAAAACACACATGAGGAGGAATGTAAAACAGCCTGAAAACCTCAGGTATAATGTGACAGTACACACCACAGCAATTAAAATTGCAGGATGTGACACTGCTCATACCTGAGGACTGACAAATTCAGCCATAGCCCATCTGACACTGTCACACTGAAAACACATATCACAGCTGGGACATCGAGAAAGCACAGGCTGAACCCCAGCACAAGCTGAATCCCTGTTTTTAGTGAAAAAACGCTTTTAAGTATACAGTCCCACTGACCTAGCCAGCAAGACTTCCGACAGTTTTGGATCTGGATGAATTACAATGTCATGCATGAGTCCAAAGCTCCTGAAAAAAGACTAAAAATCTGTGTAGTGATCATAACTTAGAAAGAGTAAGGAGAAAACTAGTATAAAGACATCTGGTCAAAAAATAAAATAAAAAAAAAAAAAACAACAGAGATTCACTTCAACACTTCTACTATGCTGTTCCTTACACAAACATCTAAAGCTATCAGGGACAAAAGTACAATTTATTTTGCAGAAATCATCTTTTCTTTAACAGTTGACCAAAGGAACACTTAATTTTGAAGGAATCTCCCTCTTAGCCACAGCTTCTTCAGTTAAATGGATATTTCTACTGAAGGGAGATTTTTGGGGGGATTGGAGGGAGGCTGGGGGGGGGAGGGGTGTTAAAGTTTCAAATCTGCTGGATAACTCCAAATAAATCTAAGAGAGGTGTAGAGGCAGGTGTTGTACCATTTCATATCCTGTGATCAGATATGAGACCTGAAGAAGGCAGCATGACCTTGAGATCCTTAAGTACTTCTTAAAGGGATTCAACATGCCAGCGCTGACAAGAGAAACACAACTCAAATAGCCATAATGTGCATTTCAAATTACTTACGGGGGGAAAAGAAAAAAAAGTAATAGTATTAGAAGGAATATGTGAATTTGATCATAAAAGTTCAGTGACCCTAGCTCCATGTCACTGCTTTGCTCACATCTAACTCACAAAAAGGCCATCTTTAGCATTTGGATCTTTCATATAAATTAGTCTCTACCAAAGAGGACTTGTCCGTATACATCCCGAGCTTGAAATGGCATGTCAAGATAACATTTAAAATGCCATGTGGTAAGTCTGAAGCTGATGCTACAATAAACTCTGCCTGCCCCATCAGTTTCCTCCTAAATTTGGAGAGGGTGGAAGAGAAATGAAGTTATCCCATTCTACACTTGTAGCAAAGTCAATACATTCCTAATACGTTCTACTGATGAAGACCTAATGTTTTTTTCACAGCCCTTTAATGCTCAGCCCTCCTACCAAGCAGGAAGGATTAAGGATGCTGCCACTTACCTGCTAGACTTCCTCCAGCAGCAATTAGACCACAGCATGAAAAATACTCCTCTGAAGAAAGCCAAGCCAGCTAGTCAGTACATCTGCCCCCTTCATGCAAGTCAAATCTCTCACACGGATTTTAAGCTCCTACTCAGCTGGAGCATGCCAGCATCTGGCCTGTACTGCAGGCCAACAGTTGGGTGCTTCCTTCTGAGTCACATGGAATTACAGCTCAATGCAGCACACAATTTTCAGTGAAGGGATGTCTTATTACAGCAAGAAAGTTCTGCTCTTTCCATTCCAACTTAATGGAGCCTTATTAGCACATGAAACTTCACAAGTCTTGTCAATTCAAGGGCAACCTTCCCTGCCCCGGGTCAGGGCTTAATGCACGACATCAGTGGGCAGGGGAAGTAGGGAATACAACACAACTGTGACAACTCATTCACAGAGATGCCTGAGGTGTGCTGCTGTCTCAGAGGCATTTTCAACACCCAAAGATCATACACGGAAGCTAGCAGCCTAATTTTGGTCTCTCAAGGATAAACAATAGATATCTAAATCAAGAATTTATTCTGGGAAAATTGGTTACTGCTAATTCTTGATTCACTAACAGACTGCTTTAAAGCACACTGCTTTTTCCACTCTACTAAAAAGCCAGGCATGGTTTCCCCATCTCCTTTTAGCTCCAAGTTGCTTGAGTCCCGCATTATCAGGAATAGTGCCTGTCAGATGCTGGGCTGCCACACAAGGAATGCCTAAATTGCTGCTGTCATGCCTACAGTAACATCCCGCTAAGGTGATTTTGCTCAACGGGAGAATCGAAAGAGACAAAGGCAGCAAAACAATTTTGTTCTAGATAGGATTGATAACCCCCTCTGAATTGTTAAAAGACAATGGGCACAGGTACTGCCTGCAGGAGTCCTCCCTCAGGCTTCAACCAAGTTACAAAACTTGTTCCCTTGACAGAATTAGAAGACAAAAGAGATTCTGGCAAGATAAGAACATATTCCTTCTGGCCAGAGGGGAGCTGCTGGATTAGGAAGCTATTTAGACATTCAACTCTCTGAAAGCCGATTGTTGTTTTTAGCACGTTCCTTATACCTACAGCTCAAGGGGAAACAGCTCTCATAACAACTTTCCAGTCCTCCACCCCCAGAAGTTAACTGGCAACACCGAAACAGCTCACTGAGGGTCTGTAGTGCTGCAGGGGTAACCTTTCCTTTCCAGCAGAAGCATCACGCATTTATACAGACAAGACTATCTTCAATTACCTGCTTCATGCTAGTAAAATATTCCTTTTCTCTTCCCCACTTCCCCATCCCAGTGCAACTGAACCACAGCCCACAGGAACTCTTACAATCTAGTCTAACTGCTGCCACTGAAAACGAATAAATAAACACACCACGAGAACTGAAGTTTGCTAGACTGACAGCCCTTATCTCAGGGCACAGCTTGGTGTGCTGTAGAGAGAAAACAGAAGCTAACAGGAGGAAAAAATGAAGTGTTCTCCCTGTTCCAGCAGCACCAACACACTGTAGAATGCACACATTTATCAGCAGAAACATACTCTCAGGGAGAGAGCTTAACAATTCATGGGTTTGTGTAAATCAAAGTGGCTCCCCTGTTTATACACAGCAGCAAGGAGCACACTGGCTTCATTACTGGATCCTAGCAGCAAGGCAAAAGCCTGTAGTAGCATGAGGATATGGAAGTGGAATGCTTCGAACTCATTTCACGTGCCACAGCCTATGCTAAAGGGTTATGGGAGGATTAAAGTCCAAGCAGATGTTTTCAAAGATAATATTTAGTAAAGTCAGCAGTTCCCTTAAATATAGTAAGAAGGGGAGAGGAGATTCTTCTTGGTTAACTGCTTCAAGCCACAGAGGTCATTCTGTTTTCATTTTAAATCTGGAGAATATAAACTGTCCTGTGTGGCCACAAAGTCAACAGCCCACACCCTCCCCGGGAATGCTCCAAACAAGGAAAGAGCTCCTTGCTTCCTGGTTCCAGCCACCCCTGGCTCCTGCAGGTACCGCAGACTGAGGCATGCACCAGCAGCCTTCCCAGTCACCCTCCAGCCCTGCTCCCAGCACCAGGATCTGCTGGCGTCACAGTAACAGCTTGCTCCTACACGAATGCCCTGAAGTAGGCACTGCTTTCCCTGATAGCACACACACCGGACTTCCCGCTCCTAAACCACAATGGGCCCTTTCCAAGATGACGCACTTGCTCTTGGCAGCAGCTTCCCTAAGCTAAGCTGTTTGGGGACCTCTGCCATTTCTCCTCTAGACCTTTAGAAGCTGCCAATTCAGACCCTTCAACACAAGATCACATCACAAGCACGCATACATTTTCTAGGATTATGACTAATTTTCTGATTTTTTCCCCATTTCATCACCGCAGTGCTCCTAGATTGCCATGGAAAAGTGATCTCTGGGGGAGGTCATATGCTCAAGATGTGAAAAAGCAGCAGTTTCAGGCAGTTCAGGCACACTGAGGACAAGGGATCAGGGGTCAGAGGACAGTCTGAGGCACTATGGTTGCACGAGGTGCCTGGGGCAAGGCTATGTATGCCCTGTGTCACTGTTGCTGGAGAACAGTCTTTAACCTGGATTCTATGCAGTGTGTCTTGGGAAGTGTTAAGTATGTTTGGAATGCTACCGGCTTACTTTTAAATACCATGCTGCAAACTTGCCAAAGGAAAAAGACTTATCCTCATGCACATCAGAAATCTTTCCTTTAACCACTTAGTTTCTGTCTCCAGCCTTACAGAACAATATTCAGAAATTGCTTGCCATGCACACAGCAAAGACTGTGCCACAGAGCAGGAGGACTGTTCTGCCTCACGGCCATACTGCAGGCAGAACTTGACATATATGCTGGTTCAGAGGGTTTAACTTCCACCTTCAACTGCTGTTCATGTTTCTACTACCTTTTATCCTTATTTTGCTCACCTTCAGTGAGCAGTCAAACTTCAAAACCAAACCATACAACTCCTAAATCCTCATCCTCTTAACTGGCTGATGAGAAAAATTACAGGGGAAAAAAAATAATCAAAAATCAAGTCCAAAGGACCAGCACATAGCCTCCTGCAAAAGTTCTTGATTGGAAGGGGCCTTAAAGCCCACCTCATTCCAAAGCTGTGCTGCAGGCAGGCAGGGCTGCCACCCACTAAATCAGGCTGCCCAGGGCCCCACTCACAATTCAGAATTTTGAGTTCCCATTCAAAATAAGGTGTGCAAAGAAGCAGGTACAGCGCTGCCAAAGGGGGAAAAAGAGAAAGAAAAAAAAAAGGGGGGTGATATTCAGCACTCTTAACATTATGGAAATTGTAGCAGTAGATAAAACTCAGATGTCTTACCATTCTTCATCTTGTTTTGATGGACAGGGGGCATTTTAAACATAACAAAGAAGCCCAAGAGCATCTGATGCACTGCAGGTGCTGAGGGCACCACACTTGCTAACCTCCTCTGTTCTTAATTACCAGCCAATGAAAATGAACAAGACAGAAGGCACAGAGCTTAAGTGACACTTGCGCACATCCAAGCAGCAGCAGAAAATACGACACCTCAGATCCTTTCTGCCTTACCCTCAGTTGGTTTCCACATAGTTATCTCCTTGAGAACCACAAGACACATCTGTGTGTTTTGAATAAAGTTTCTGTAGAGGAGGGCTTAAATCAGCAAAGTGAGGGCCCCTGAGCCTTCAAAGAAAACAAAGGAGAGTGTATTTTCACTGCACATTTTAAAAGTCCCTTGCTACTTCATTCTCAGCTGTAGTTCACGGATTTGCAACTCCTACAGCCTAACCTGCTATTTCATTGCTTATGCACGCTATATGAAAGATTTAAGAACCAGCCAGCCACACTATCCAGATCTTCTAAGTAAATCTGTGCACTGCAGCAGTAAATTCCATCTTGGCAAGCAGGCATCAGAGTAGGCCTCTGAAAACTGTATTTTATGTCAGGAGCTAATGCGTCGCCCATCTGACTGCAGGGGACAGACCAGCAGCAAGGGGCTCTCATCAGTCAACATGCAGTAACCGAAACACCAGAGCTGCTGAGCCACAAGATGTTTTCTATTTAATTGACTTGCTTTCCCATCCTGTGACAGTAAAGCAAGGCTTGCTCTGGGATCTGGTCACAATTGAAAACCTGATCATCCTTCCAAAAGAAGGAAGGAGAGGATACTTACAGGCAGCCTGATTGCTACTAACTTCCAGGCACCACTAGGAGGAAAAGAAGAGTCATGAAGGGACAGGGTTGAGAGTTAGACAAGTTAATATACACAGCACCTCCAATGCACTGCAAATTTCTGTGCTATTACAAACAGGTTTATAGTGATGAAGTCATGGCACCAATGAATCATGAGAAACCGGTTAAGGAAATACTGAGTCCACTTTACTGATCATTCTTTTGCAAGCATACTGACATTTATATTATCTATGGGATCAAACAGACACAAGGGAAAGCAGAAAACACATCTCATGCAATCTTCCCCATCCGTTTTTGTTTTTGTTTTTCCTTTTTAGATATGCCTTTATTTGGAAGAGCATTTCCTTTGGAAACTATTGTTTCAGCATTTTTCCCCTGCCGCACTGCATCACAGAGGCAAGGTTTCATACTTTCAGCTTTAATCAGTACAACAGCACATTTACAGAGAACCATATGCACAAAATGTTCCAGAAAGCTTTCCAAAAATAATAAGTCCTAAAAAAGAAACCTCACAGTAAACTGAAATGGCTTCAGGGAAGGAGAATAAAGAAAAGCCATGCAAAGGCAGAACCTCTTGAAAGTACACACAAGCCTGAAACAATACATCTAATAAGAACAGGATTCTCCAAGAGGCACAGTATTGGTTGGGCCGCTTTTATATCCAAGAGGATTTCCTCATTTATGCAGCTGCGTTAGTCTGTTTCAGGGAATACAACACAGCACATGTACAGTAAAGGCTTATTTCATAAACCCTCACTACTAGAGTACACTTTTCCCCATCCTTACCACTTGTTATGCTTCTATTTCCACCAATGCAGCTAAAAGCATCAGTCTGCTACATACACAGCTGCAATACTGCCAGGCACAGTCATTTCAAGAGGACATTCAGTTGGGAATTTCTTTTTCCTAAGCCTTCCATATAACTTCAGTGAATCAATCTGACATTTACATAATTATACTACAAGATGAATTTTTTTTTTTTTTTTTACATTTGTCTTTTACATTTCTTCCTAAAAGCAGAGCTGTGAGGCACCACTCTCAAGAAATTAAGAAATCATCACCCAGACGTGAGAACATGCACTCACCACTTCCAAAGGATGGCAGTACTTGCTGTGTGATGCTTATTAGCTGCGTCAAAGCTCATACATAAAGTTCTCCACAACAGACATATTCCAATACGAAACCCTTCCAGGTGTCAACATCTAGACATCTGTCAGTGCAAAGCTGTTTTAAGATAAACACACACACAAAGCACTCTCTGTCCCTTTACTACTCGGAAAGTTGAATCTTCCTACAATCTACTATTATTGATCGCCTTCAGAAAGAAGTACACTTCCTAATTTTGTTAAGAGTCATAAGAGTTAGGGTAGTATGGTTAGGCTGTAGTTGGACTTGATGATCTTTAAGGTGTTTTCCAACCTGAGCAATTCTCTGATTCTGGTTCTACAGCTAAGCCTGTTTTTAAGACTGTAACACAGAACTGCTTCAATAACTCTCCGCAGGCGGAAAAAAAATGCAGGCCTTCAGTCGTTCTCAGCACCACAGCTCAGGCTGGGAAATTTTAGCTCATTATACCCCTTTACTTTTCTTCTTTGTAACAGCAAAGCATTAAATATTTTCTATTTAAGATGCACCACACTAATGCCACAGATGCACCTGCAATTGCTCCATATCCTCTCTGTGGTAGAGGTCAGTCACAGCGGTATCAGAAACATTTCATTCTGCAGAACCCAGTCACGTTTTTCTTTTTACAACATGTAATTTGAGAAGCAAAACTTGATTTTGCATAGTCACCCAAAGCCCCCGTAGCTCAAACCACAGGAGGAATGGGGCAGCACTCATGGGTCACACAGCCCCACAGGCTCCCAGCTGGGCGCGCTTCACCAACCAGAGCCAATCTGAGCGCCCCACTCGCAGCCATCAGGCTCCAGGCAAGGCACCATCAATTAATATCTCAGAAATTAATACTCAGGGGCCACAAGAACAGGCATGGGAAATAGGAGTCCTAACAGCTTCCTTTGTTTTAAGTCATGTACTCACAAAGAACACATGCATCACTAAGCAGAAAGAACCCCACAGCTGTTTCTCTCTAACTGGTCTCCCCCAACAGGCTACACTTAATTTGATTTTCTAACAAGGAATCCATTTTCATTATGTTCTGATTCAAGTAGCACGAGCTGGGCACATCAAACCAGAGCAGCACTAAGAACCGCTGCTAACCGCTTTTTATAGGCAGCAGACACGCACAGAGCAGAGGCCAAGCATTTGGAGCAGAATATCCAGCACAGGTCACTTTGTAGCAGCATAGCAAACTGGTGTCCTATGACCTGCAGGCACAATTCTAAGGTTGAGCAGCTACCATTTACACCATTAAGCTGGTGCCGGAGAGAAGGAATAAGCCAGAAAGGAAGTAAGAAACCCCAGGACAAAACCTGTCATACATAAATCCTGTAAACTGCATTTCAACGGAAGGCCAGTTTGATGCTCAGGCTTCTCCCATCTGTATAGCAGCAGCAGTTCCTTGTCCTTTGCTTCCCAGTCCTCCCATCTGCCCCCTGTACACAAGTGCTGCCTCTGCCTCCAGAACCTAAGCATGGACAGCCTTTGTGGCTACTTCAACTACAGGGTGACCCTTCCTCCAGGCCAGCTTCAGAGCTGCACCCCATGCTGCCACTCCCCCCCTCCTCATATAAACAACCACGCCCTCCACAACACCAATCTGAACCTTCCTGGACCTGCTGGGGAAACCAGGTCCTTGTACCTGCACAGCACATTGGCTGGTAGCAGAAGCTGGAGAAAGGCACAGAGCTCCCACCTCAGCTCTGCATGGAGCTGCTCTGACTCAAGCGAGCAGCTTGTACTGGCTGCTGGGTCAAGCAATCACTCAGGCTTCTTGCTCCTAAATCCAGCTCTGTCTTCAATGCACATCAGAATGTAGCAGAAATGATTTACCATGTGTTAAGATGCTCTTGATCAAAATCCTGCCCCTAAATCAGGGCTCTAAGCAGCCTGCTTTCTATGCAGATTGAAAAATGGAGAGCTGTGCGAGGGTGCTTCGCTACAGCCAAAGGCAACAGGGGCTTGCCCAGCTACAGGAAGTCAAATGAAATCAACGCTGGGAGAAGGGGGGAAAAGCAGGATGGCAGAAGTCAGTACTGGCTTTGGCAGTCCCTCCTATGTTTTTGTGCAACAATGTGAAAAGCTAGGAAGTGCCACACACAGAGAGGAGCCCCACTTGTGCCAGCCCTAAGTCAGAAGAAAAGACATCCAAAACCTGGAGAACACAGGTTATTGAGCTCTCTGCCTTGCATTCTCTGCCTTTTTGTTGTTGTGTTTTGTTTTTGTTTTTTAGACATTTTGCAAGTAACTATGAAGGTCCAGTCACAGCCAAAAATCCTCAAGCAATTTCCTGCCTCCGGAAGAAAGGCTCCCTCACAGTGAATTGATTAAATACAGGTTACTAAAATTAGTATACAGCAAGCTACCTTAACACTCACCCACTTCATGTCTGTACCTGTAACACACACTGCTCCAAGCAGAGCACAAAGATCAGCTGCAAAAGCATACAGAAACACAAAACTAATACACAAAAATCAGTTGAACTGCACGATGAAGGTTTAAAATGCCTTTCCATGGCAGAGGATTTTCACTTTCATTTAATCTACTTTCAAGTGAGTTTCTCAAAAGGAATTCACTCGATCCTTTTATTACTGTACTCTTAAGATTAAATTTGTTTCCTCTGCCTGAGACGCAATTTCAGAAATCATCACTTCTCATCACAACTGTCTGCAGCCTAAGACTTTGCTGCAAAACTACAATCTACATCTATCTGCTCCATCTGCCAGTATTACCAGTTCCCATTTCTTCTAAGGCCAAACATTTCACATAAAAACCATACTGCGATACAAGCGTTAGTTCCTATCAATGCTCGGTGTGTGGGGGTAAGCAATCAGATTGATACACCATCAGAAACTTGCGCTGAACTCCTCTGGTATCTCTTCAGAGAAGCTGGTGCTCTACCACTTGCAGCTGTGCAGGTTTTCAACAGAAATCCTCAACATCTTTTAAAAGGCTTCTGAACAAGCCTCACACAAAAAAGCTAGCTTCCACGTGCTTTACACACACACTAGTTCACCTAAAACTGTTTAACTGGGTGATCTGAGCACGACATTTACTAGGTGCAGCAAGACAGCTGCCTCTCAGCAACAAACCATCTTCTTTGTCTCCCTCTGCGCTTCTGGGTCTCCTTTCCTCATGAAGCAGAGCCATTGTTTCACAGGCAGGGCTTGCCCAGAAGGAGGAAGTGGGAGGAGGACAAAAAGAGGCCTGCATTGTGAAAATAAATAGCTCCATTAAGGCTCTACAGGATGCTGTAAGGCACATTTTTTAGGAAACCACCCTCCTTACAACACACTGCAGAGCACAATAGCTATCAGAAACTCTCCTCCAACAGCCACATCCCCTTCTCGGGCTGTTAGAACAGTGCCACAGCTTCCCTTTCCAGCCCTCCCACCACAAATCACACTCCTTGCAGAGGCACTTGAAGGCAGATGCTGGGAGTCAGTGCAGGGGCTGCTTTACAACACCTCTGCGAATGGAAAGAGATGCCAACAAAACTCTATCCGACCCTTGTCAAAGGAGGGACCATCTGCCAGTAAGGACCGAGCCAAACAACTTACTTCAGAGACCAAGGTTAAGTTTCATCTTCATTACCAAGCATGACCATGCTTTATTTACATTAAAGGCACCAAGAGTCTTCACAAGTTCCTCGTAAATAAACAACAAATTCTAAAGAAGTCTAGAGGCTAGGGAAGACATACCATAGAAGGAAATCTTGATGCAACGGGAAAGATGAAACACAGGAACGGGGAAAAGAAGCAGCCAAGTGAGGGCCTTAGCATTACCATGCTCTGAAATGACCAGTCCCCATCACACACTCCTGAGTGCATATAAAGTTCAGCTTCAAGCCAGTCATCAAGAACTAGCAGCATGCAGAGAGATCCCAGCTCACTTCTCCAAGCGTCAGCTCAGGCCCACACAAAGTACAAAAGGTTTGAGACTGGTGAATTAGGAACCATACTAGTAACACAAGAAATACTATAATAAAAGAAAGATTCACCATGTACAATCAGGCTGCCAAACCTAGCAGAGATCTCAGAAAGCTGACAAGGACACTGGAATAGGGGAAATGCTTGTTACTACCTTAATGTCATCAATGCTAGTAGCGTCTAGTTTGTGAAGTCAGTCAATGTTAAGGGATAGATTTATATATATGTGTATGTGTATGTGTGTGTGTGTAAATACATACATATATATATATTAAAGAGATTAACCCAATGTCTGCTACCACCTTCATTCCAAGAGACAATTAATTTCTGCTTACTTCCACAAGATTAAAACTCCACTTCTTAAATACATTTTTTTTTTTCCTTCACTATTACGCCAGGGAATAAAAAAGCATGAAAGAAAAGGGGGATCAGGGGAACAAACCAGTTCTGAAGAGCTTCAGAGAAGCGATCAAGACAATCAACACTTTTAAGACCACATCTGAACTGCAGGCTGGTTTGTATAAGCGATTTGCACAAGAAACCATTTCTCAAGGGTCAAACCAGAGCTCCAGAATCCTTCTGGCAAGATTTCAGCTAACCACCACAGCTAGGTAACAGTTTGTTGACTTGAGAAATGCCAGGTATATCCCAAGCAACACCAGGCTTGCTCTACTAACCTACAAGCAGTCAGCAGAGTCGAGACAAGCCTGTTACTTCGATAAAATCAAGTTGGAAAAGATTTCTCCTGAAATTAAAAAAAAAAAAAAAAAAAAAAAAAAAAAAAAGGCAAAAAGACCTGATAGTCTTGTGGTAGCTCTCAGCTTGTAGTTCTATGTTTGAATGCTGACACATTTTCCAGAACTGAAAGCCACATGCTTCCTTAGAGCAGGATCTCCTTTGCCTTACATGGAACACATTTGTTGTAGGATAAACTGTCAAATATAACAAGAAAGTTTAGATGGTATTTTAGCTGCATAATTGTTTTCATGGTGCGCATAAAAGCCCTCAGTCCCTCATGCTGCTTCTTCCCCCCTCCGCATATACCACCCTCAGCCCCCCCGCCCTTTCCCGCAACCAAGAGCAGTCCTTTGGCTGAAATGTCATTTGCTATCCCATTATTTTTAGCACATCCTTCATAATCTTCTTTTTGACACATCACAGCTAATTGTTTTACCTCACTGTGCAAGTATGTGTAACGGGAGAGATGCAAATGGAAAGACCGAGGCACACATTTGCTTCAGACAGGTGTGCAGCCAGGAGAACAATACCTTCAGGAGCTCCTCCTGCCTCATTAGCATTTGCAAGGCAAGAGGATGCACAAGTCTGAGCCTAGGAATCAGAGCACACTGTGCTAGTTGCTGGACAAACCCAGAAAAACAAAAAAAAAAACAACCAACTGCTACAAAGACATCAGAAGCTCCCATTGCAGAAAGAAGCCACCTCTTGAATTCGAGTAATGACTGGCTCTCTGTGGTCTTACTCTCACAACAGGTTCTTATGATTTAGCCCCTAGAGAAAGCCAGAGCTATTTGGTCTGCTGCTAACACCCAACGAGATCTGCACCATGCCTGTTCCTAATGCTTTCTTTGTTCATTACAGTGGATTCAGAGGATTGAAAAGGAAATTAAAAGGTCACTTAGATACTTGAGCTATTTCTGTCTCAGAACATGCCAATAATTTGGCTCAGAAGCAAGATTCAGAAAGCAAGTCTGCTTGGAAACAGACTTCCTTCCCTCAAATTCACACCAGTAAATATTTAAGTCCCTTTTTATTTCTGTAGCTACAGACACTGACATTAGCTCAATCCTTGTTGATTTATAAAGCCAGATTTATTCATAAGGTAAAGAGTAGAACTGCATATTCATTACTTCACTGCCATTGGCCCTTCCTCTTTAGTTCACAGCTCTTTCCCCACATCTTCAAGCCTTAACATAGTCTCCCCTCTGCTTTACCCTTATTTTTTGTTCCTTCAGATTACTACCATATCCCTTTACCCTCTCTGCACGCACTCCAATTCATGTCAGACACACCTGAGTGAACCTTCCATCTCCCTCCAGTTCCTTGTGCTACTTCCTTGGTAGAACTCATTAGCAGGGTCTCCAGGACTGCTCATGACTGAAAAACTCACCCCTGGGCATACAGGAATGAGTTTGTAAGGTTTTGAGGGCAGTTACTTTGTGGATTTTCAAAGGTGCCGTGTGGCTGCAGCATTAGCGATGTGGAGGTGTGAATGCATTGCTCAGCTCCACAAGGGCTGATCTGTGCTCTCCCTTCTCAGTGCTGGGCACAGAGGTGTTGCACCTCACTGATCTAGGCTGCTGTCCTCCATGCAAGGGGTCATTGCCACCCTACAGCTTTCTGCCTGACACTTTCCTGAACAACTGCAGCTGGAGACATAAGGATCTCCTGCTCCAGGGAAAAAGAAGCAGACTGGCTCCTCTCCAGTGCCAGACCTTTTTCTTTCTTTCTTTTTTAAACTGTTCCTCAGTTTAGCCATGTCTCTTTCAGAGGGAGAACCTACGTACAATCCTACACTTCTTGCCTGGGATCAAGAGATGCTGCTGAACACATCTTTCAGGGCTTGATGCTAAGCCAAAGCACAGCTGCAGTATGGGCAACAGGCTACTGCAATGGCTGTGGTGAGCCAGATACCCAGAGCAGTAGTTGGACAGGGGACCCAAGTTCACTACTGAATTGCTCTGCTCTTAGCCCAACATCCCCAGACGCACCTCTTCTCCCTCTGACAAATAGTTCTCTAGGTTTCAGTCTCTTACACAAATGGATATTTAATATAGTGTGGCCCACGGCCTGGCTCTGCATGACCAAGTGGCCAACCTGTTTGGAGCTGTCTGCAAGCCAGGGTATTTTCCAACAGAAGCTACTTGCAAGAATTCCTTGTCTCAAAGAACACAGCACCCAAGGGCTTGCAGTTGTTAAGAAGCATAGCACAAAACACACTAGTAAGAGCCCCCACCACAAGTGACTTATAGCCCCAACAGAAGACAGCCGGTCCCAAAGCAGTTGGTCTTCCAGAGAGGACTGCTAGTTTCTGAGCACAGAGGGGAAAACGGCTTTGTATCATATCTTTCTGTGGGACATAATCTGTGGCAAACCCCTCAAACCCAGAGAGGATTGTCCACCTGCCCCTGCCTCCCTCACTTCAAGGATGGCACAGAACCTCTTCTCTAGAAGTCCATGCTTTCCCAAAGGAGAAATATCAACCCACACATTGTCACAAGCCTTGCGAAGTAAAGCAACAGATAATGCATTAACATACTTGGCACAAGAACCATGCTAGTGGTTTTCTGAAATTTTGACTAAGGTTAGATTTACAGAAAAAGGGAAATAATTGTCTTACACCTGGGCAAGAAGGCAGCAGTTCACACCAGCGCTTGTTCCAGCAGCATAAGCAGCAGAGTTCACACTGGTCAGCAAAGCAGCGCAGGCTCACAGAGAGCCTTGGATGCTGCCGCTGGGGTGGAGAAAGGTGCCTCTTTCCAGCGAGGCCTCCCCAGGAATATGAAGAATGTCATTTCTGAGGAACTGAGTCACTCTCACCGGCAAGGACCAAAGTTTCTATTGGTGCTGTGTCAAGCACTTTAGACAAACAAAACCCCCATGCAAACAAAGAGCACAACTTTTCGTAGCGTGATCTTCCAATCCCTGTGTGCCAGACTGAGTAATGCTGCAGTCTGTTGGTGCTCACAGATACTCATGTTGCGATCCACCACCATATACCTTCTCTCCCTTACCGAACTGCAGCAGTACTCAGGTAAATGAGGAAAACCAATTACGCTGGTAGGGAAAACATAAAAAAAAAAAAAAAGGTAGTCATTTACATGCAGAAATAGCCCCATTCTCTTGTTAAAGCAATGCTGCTCTGGTATATTAAGTTATGCAGATTTGCAAAGAAATTGCATTGACAAGTAAAACCAAACTAAAACAAGCCACCTTGAGGAAGGCAGGGTGGACCACTGGTTCATATTGAAGAACAAAGTTCAGAGGCCATAAGTAACAGCACAGCAGGAGAAACTACTCAGCTGAGTATACTGACCCAGAATGCAGGGTTCAGTTACCATCTATGCACATGTACACTTCAGTAACACCGCCCAAGCAACATTTTATGCAGGTCCTTCTGTGCCCTTCATTTTTAAACATACATTTAAAAATTCAGAGCAATTACCTGATATACTGGATCTGTGCTCTTACAGTGCACTGCAGAAAGGGTATAAAGAAAACAGAATTTGTGTAACAAAAGAAAACAGAGCAAGAGAGGAACATCTGCTGCTTTTACCAGGAGCACCATATGGTCTGTATCTGAGGTACAGAGAATGAGTTCATTCATATTTAAAAGTAATAGGTCACTCCTCCCAGGACACAAGGGAAAATGGCCATCCCCCTTCCACTGTTCCAACCGTATCATCCCCCAAAACAGATTTGGCATTCTGAAGAACTGGTACTGCTGGTATTCCTGCCCAGACAATCAAGCTTAGAGCACTTCATTACAAGACAGCTTAGAATGAGGAGATGAGAATGTCCCTTCAGAAGTTTTGTTTAGCTGTAACACAAGCCTGCTTTATCCAGCCAGAGCTGCAGTGCTGAATATCTAGTTTTGTCAGAGCACTGCTGTAATCTACTAATGGAGCTATGATGTTTGGCAGTAGTACTGTGCTGACTATCCTTACATCTCAGCTGCTATCCTGGAGCCGATGTCAGTTCCTGAAGGCTCTGCCTGTAACAGCAACCAATAAAGGTCGTTTAGGTCCGAACGTCCAAGAACCTCTTTCTGCAACACATTAGCAGGATGTTAGAAAGCAATGCTGCTACAACACAGACACATCAGCTGAGAAGGTTTCTACTTCAGCAGTGCCATCCCTCAGCAAAGTTACAATACAGGATATGCAGGTCAAGCAGGACAATCTTAGTACAGTTTCATTGTCCCTTTAACAAACAGATTGGTAAATTTTGTCTCTGTTATGCTTTGTTTTTGTCTCTTTTTGAGCACTTGGTGGTGGCTATCACATGGCTGTGAAAGCCTTCTGCAAGCAGGTAAGACTGGCAGTACTGGTAAAGTCCCTCAACAGTACACAAGCTAACTCAGCTACTGGAAGAGTTCCTTGTCCCAGTGAGGCCTTGCCATATTTATTGCTTCTTTATTCTTTCTAAACCTGAATCCTCACTTGCTCACTGAAATGCAAGTTGTTACTTTGTCAATTGAGTTTTCACTGCAAGAGATGGATGGCAAAAAAGGATTAGAAGGATTTTGCAGCAGCGCTGAGCAGCCTAAGCCACAGAGAACAGCACATAAAAGCCAGCTCTGACAACTGAATGCAAGAAGTAAATAAAATGGAAAATGACAGGTCAGATTAACAAGTGCCAGCATTAGCTCCCAGACTCACCCAGGTCACAACACATCCCAGTGTCCCCTCTCCATCCCTTTAAAACACTCCAGTGTGAATCCTGTGCCACCCTGAGCAACACATACCACTGTGTGTTAGGCTCTGTCCGTGGAAGAGAAACCCAGACATGAGCACTCTACAAAACAAGCAACTCACAAGTGCCTATATCAGAGCCAAGTATTTGCTTAGATGGCCCCGTGTTCTTGGTGCAGAGCTCTCATATGGACTCAAGTCCACTGCCAAGGCAGCAAGGCTGTTTCAGCCCCCCTACAAGCAATAAGGGGAAAGCAATGCAGCAGAGTGGAGACACAGCAACTGCCTGATTAACAGCCTCACTGCCAGAAAATGCATGAGGGAAAAGGAATCTAATATCTGAATTTTAGCTTCTGCCATGTCAAATACTTACTTAGGGGTTGGTACCAGTCTCATCTTAGAGCCAGAAACTTCAATCTTATGCTTATAAAAAAAAAAAAAGACAGCTTTGTATAATAGTTGTTTTCTCCCATTATTTACCTCCCCACAGACACATTTTATTTACTGGTGATCCTGTTAGAAAAGAGTACACGTTGCATCGGAGAGCAACGGAAGCAGTGTGCTCCTGTGATGAAGCAGCCTCCTAGGGAACCTGAAAACAGAATGCTGGCTTCTGACTTTAAGGCCTTCTGCAACACAGGAGGTCTATGCTAAATTATCCCTATATAAGATTTTCCATGCCAGAAGCCACCCACAACTGATTTTGAGCAAGATCCATTATCTAGGTTTCTTCCACGTCAAAAGGAACACCTACTGCCAGCAAAACCATCACAGAATTAAATGCATTTCCAGACTTAGGGGTGGGGTGGATAGGAGGGGTGTAGAAATCAATAGCCTTGGAAATTACAATGGCTGTAGCACAGCTTTAAGCAAGTCAAAAGCCACTGGGAGAGATTAAATATAGACTTCTATAACAAACACTTCTACAGTCTCTTTCCTGCCTAGTATCATTAACTCTGCTTGTGGCTAACTGTGATCAAAACCGCAGCAACCTTGCTACTCTTTGCAGAAAAGGAGGATTTTATGGAGAAGAACAAAATTCAGGGCTTTGGGATTTTTTGTTTGCTCATTTTTTACTACGTGGAACATGGGATGTCCTACACATTTTAGTATCACCTGAATCTATAGCTGCACACAGTGTTCCCGTTGCACTCAGGAGCACGAAGAAGCAAAAACCTGAGAACAAGGAAAGGTCAGAGCACACAAGCAACTGCGTGAGTGACACCAATGCACACACACAGGAGTGCAGGAGAGGCAATGGTCAAAATGACTGCATATGGCACCCGCCCTGTGCAAAGGGTAAAGAGGCTGAGAGGAAGAGGCTAGTACTTTATTAGGCAGAAGTCAGCTTCCACATGTTCCCTTCTCAAGCCTGCTCTCAGCCCTGCAGTTTCAATATTAAATTTCATTAACATGGGAGGAGAGGCACTATCACTTCTTGCTTAAAAGCAGCTAAGTTTTGCCTCAGAAAAATTTTACTTCTGCCCTCATATTTGTCATATATACAATAATAGAAGAGTATTTTTTTCACTAGTAAATTAAAAGGAGCTTCAGGCATTAGAGATGCCCCCAAGCTGCTCTGTCATTGTCTGAACTCATCTGATTCCTGATTGCTTTGTTTCCTATTACCTCATGCAGACTAGAGACGAAAAAGAGAAGGATAGCCAAATCCTACAGCCCTGCAAGAAGCAGATCTATTCTGCAGGGTATGAAAAGGACTGTATCTACAACAACAGGCATGCCACAATCTACTAAAAGGAGAAAGAAGCATTTGTGCTCCAAACTTTTGTAACCTTATATTAATAGATGCAAAGCAATTTTTTGGATGTCGGTTGGGCTTCTCAGGTAGGATTTCCTACCTTTAAGTAGTCACTGCCCTCTAGGCATTCAGAAATCCCAGAGTAACAGCACTTTGGTTTCTTTTCAGAACACCAAGGGTTTGAGTTCTCCAGCCCAAAGTCTGGAGAGGAAGCTGTTCCATTTGTACTAAAAGCAGGTGAGGTCTAGCTCAGGGCTACTATGGGAAGAGATGTTCAAATTCATCATTTCCCAGAGATTCATGCAAATCTTGCTCTGTGGTATAGCTGTCACTGCATGTTTTTCATCTCAGATAAATAACAGTGGTTTATTTAACGCCTACTACCACAAAGTAGCTTAGTTTTCCTTTTCAGGCCAGATAGCAGCCCTGTATTCTCGAGTCTGGCTCTGTCCCACCCTCCCACAGCCACCCCCACGTACAAAGGCTACAGCCTCCCAACGCATCACCCGGTGTGTCAGAGGTGGCTGGCACACCCTTATACAGACGGCTGGAAACTTGGCAACCTTGTAGCCAAACAGTGGAAAAAACACAATATAATGAAATCACACACCACAGTACAAGGCATGCAGCTGCCACACATTACACCCTATTACACTGGAAATAGCCATTAATTGTAGAAGTAAATCCACGTGCCATTTTTATGCAATTAACTTCCAGCTTCTGTAATTTAACTCTCATTCCAGAAGACTTCAGAAGCTCATCCTGCATTACAGAGGGTTACCTATAAAAAAAAAAAAAAAAAAAAAAAGCAAAAAACCAGCCAAGTAATCCAAGCCTAAGGCTTACCACAGCAATGCCTTCTCCACAGAAATACCAGGGAAAAGAATGCACGTAACCTTTTAAAACCTCAAAAACCCAGACAGTAGCAGCCAGCTGAATATCACCTAAAACATGAAATTGAACAATGAAACCTTTGCAATCTTCTTCTGAGCCTCCTGTTGTTCCTCTGACCAATAGCAGTGATTTCACTACTTAATGACTCTTTTTCTCCTGGGGGAAGGCCTCATGAGGGACACTCACCTGATACACACAAACCATTATAGAAGACACCCAGATTCTCACCTCACAGTCAGATCTCCAGAATGTGAGTGCTTGCTCTGCACAGAAGTTGGGCCTGCAGTACCTCCAGAGGCCCAATTTTTACTACTCCTGGTTTTCACAGCCAAAGCCATTCCTGCTCTCCAGGCAGCTAGGCAGCATCATCTCAGCTGACAGCTACCTCGTGGGCATCAGGAGAATGTTGAGAGTTTTGTCATCCCAAAGGTACTCAAGACCATCATCTTCCCAAAAGTAGCTTCACATAGAAGAAACAGGCTAGTTTTAATTAATTACATTTTTTTTGTGTTGTTTTTTTCTCCCCCGCCTTCCTTCACCACAGATTATTGACCTTCAACTGTGATTTGTGGTTCCACCTGAGAGCAGTACCTAGCACACTGCAGATTACATTTCAGTTACAGACAAACACACAGCTCTGGAAACTGATCTACTGTGCAAAAATTCACAAGATCAATATGAGCTCATCCAGCATGCTGCTCTATTTCCTGAGGATGCCACAGTCTTTGCTAGGCAGGAAGCACACAGAGAAGCTCAGGCAACAACTATACAACATTCATGGCACTGTATAAAACTTCCATTAATGCTTCCTATACTAAGCACCTTTCCTAACCTCCCTTCATTTTGTTTTTCACGTGGAAGCAAATAAAGACAGCTCCGGAGGCAGAGACTGCTCCTGTTTTCATAGGCACTGTATCTAAAGTACTCAGCATCCAATCCCTGGGCTGCAGGCACAGTATCACATGCTGCTAAGCACATTTACCATGTACTCTATTTGCAAAATTCTTACTTCCCTTCCCTGCAAAGGGGAGAGCATTTCCACAGTAGCCTTTCAAACATCACATACAGAGAGCATAAGAAAATCACCCTCACAGCGTAAATCTGAAATAGAGTACTGAATTTGTGCGCTCATCCCAGTATAACTAATGAGTTAAGCCAGCTTCAAAAAGCCTGCTTGAAATATCTTATCAGTTGTTCTTCTCCAAAAACAAACAAACAAAAAAAACCCACATTGCCTCAACTTGAAAAACAGGCTGCCTTCGACACTTACAGCAAATTTTACCATCATCACATGAAACAATTGTGGCTTTGTACCCAAAGAGGACATAGAGAAAAACTCAAAGACAAGAAAGACTAAGGTAACAATTAGTCCTAGAGGAAAAAAAATCCATACAGAATTTAATTTTAAACTTAATGGTGTTCTTTGTGTCTTGAAGAACAAAAAAAAAAAAAAAAGAAGCTGCACTATCCTATAAAATCCACCACCCGTGGGCATTAAACAAAAGAAGCACATAGCATGAAGTTCTAAAAGTGAAGAAAGTAACATTTCAAACTCCTTTGAGGAGCTATAGAGCTATAGTTGTGTAGAAATCGGGATATGCACATATCCTTGTTAAGGCACCATGTTGCATTGCCTAAACTGAGTAAGGCAACTGCTCAAAGTATTACTCCACAGAGGAATTCTGTATCCCTTTTCTGTAAGTACTAGGAGTCTACTTATTATGCCAGATATTTAACAAACAAACAAAAACATACACATGAAAAAGCAGGAATTGGTTATGCTGCAATCAAATGCACAGTGCAGGAGGACTACACAATACCGGCTTGCTTTAGCAAATACGACTGCTTTTCAGCAAGTACCTCAAAGAATGTGTATCTTCACTTCAGTAAGGCTTAACTGGAATCACATTTGGAGAGGCTGCAGTACATGCAGAATTTCATAGAAAGCAGCATTTCTGATTCAAGCCCTCCTCTTCAATCAGCACTGCTGGAAATGGTACAAAAGACAGGGCACAGGCGCACGCAACAAGGCAATGGAGACTTACAAGAGGCAGCCCAGAACATCTTTGCACCCAGGCTGACAGAGTCCAGAAGAATGCAAATGCCAATTGTTCAAAATTCTGTGGCTCAAAAACTTCAATTTCTTAAGACTTCAGTGCTCAGATTCTTTCAGAAGTCTTATGTGTATACGTATTTCCTTTCCCATCTTCCTGCTCTACTGAAAACTTTACGCAGGGCAGCCTGATTTTAGCTCAAAAAAAAAAAAAAAATCAAAGTTTTTCTGAAGAATCCAGGGATTCCTTGTGAATCATTTAAACAAGACAGGAAGTACTAACAGATTTCAGGTGACATACCTTTGAAACAGGAGATTTACTACAAGTTTCCACAGCCAGCTGCTTTTGAGATGAGTATTTCACATGGATGAGTTCCTTGCATATTCTCACTGCCATAAAACTGCCACTCTGCCAACAAAGAGGTGAGTTCTCGTCCCAGAAAGCTCTCTATGTAAGTTACATTTCAATAGGTATGATGCTTGTAACAAACAGTTGTCTTTTCTTGGGACTCTTATGACAGATGTGCTGAACTAGAAACATGACCTTTCCATTGAAAAGGCAGAAAAGAGAGGACTTGGACAAGTGAAGTGAATGGCAGATTGGCTATATTGGTAATTTCTTTGAACAGACACAGCAAGGATATTGCTAATACCCATTCCACCAGGCTCACATCCACTTTCACATGAAGAGCCCACAGTTGTAAAAGAGAAGCAAACCAACCTAATGCATCTCGTGTGAAGCCAGGTCTCCTCACTGCAACTCATCCCAAGGAACACGCTGCCAGGATCCCGATTCCCTTTCTCCAGTATGAGGGGAAACACCACTGTCAGGCAGCACTGGGTTCCAGCTGCTCAGAGGCGAGGCGAGATACCTGATCACTGCCTACTTTGACCCAAGCCCTCCCCAGATCCTAAGTTCTAACAAGGAACACGACCGGCTACTAAAACAACTGAGCTGAGGGGCAGCAGCCACAGGAAACAGGCTTGTGAAGGCCACAGCCTTACACACAGCAAGCTGTTTATCACACACAACGTCAGAGCATCTTCTGCAATGTGTTAGTTAATGATTAAGCTGCGCTAATTAAAAACTCTAGCTTCTCAGCAACGGATAAATACAGATGGAAAACTAAAACCAAAAGTCTGCTCCATAGAACATTGAGGGGCATGGGAGAAAACGCAATTGTCACATCATGGTTTAAGTGAAACAGTGTCACTGCACCCAGGATGCGGTAGCTACAGAAAGCCTGCCTTCCTACCTCTCTACAGAATAACAACCTGGAGAGTCACAAGGGTTAGCTGGTCTTCAAATCACCGTAAATCAAAAAGAAAAGTATACTGAAGGGGAAAAAAAAAATACATTTGGAATCCAAGCCTCCAGTTAACAAGTAAAGAAACAGGAAGATGAAATGGAACAGAAAGAAAACATCTAGGAGAAAAGCAGATTGATTTTGAGTATTCTGTCCTTCTCCCTTTATTGTTTTTTTAATACCAACAATGACATATGTTCCTGGATTTTCATTCTAGAGAATACTGCTTGAATAGGAAATGCTAACCAAGAACAGAGAAACAAAGAACAACACCAAAAAACAAACAAAGGAGAAACCCAGGTAGACATGAAAGGATGAATGTGAGCACCAGCCCACACCAGAGCATACACCGCTATCACATGCACTTGGGCATTAGGCTGCCCATGGTCCAAACTGCTACAGCAGACATGGGGAACAGACATAAAAATGCAGTCTAGAGAGCATTCAAGGCCTTATGGGAAACTGAGAAGGATGTGTTCAGAAACACTTCTGCAATCCTCCTTCTGTTCTCACTTCTCAGGATAAAAATAACAGAAGAGGAATTCTGTTTTCTGTACTGCAGCTTCTTCAATCAAGTTCTCTCTCCCTGTCCTACTCACACACCCCTACACCCACACCATTTTAAGGTAATTGTTTCATACCGTAGGAGATGAACAGAATGCTGAAAATTGATAAAACATGAAAAACCCTAAGCACAGGGCACTTGGTTACAGGCAATGCCATGCATAAGCTATCTGAGAGTATTAAAAAAAAAAAAATATATATATATATATATGATAAAAGCCAATCACACATATGCCTTTTTATTTTCAGGTCACAAAAACACCACCCTGAAAATGAGCATTTCCTGGGACTGAACAACTGACATGTGAATAGTGCCAAGCAAAGGCACTTACGCCTTGCCATTATTTTGCCCATATAAAAACACTTCGCACTTCTTCTATCACTGACATATCTTCTAGAGATGGTCAACAGAATCAGCCTTAGAAAAATTCCTGTTTGGTGTTTCCTGCAGCAAATGCTTCCATGCAGGCTCACTTCAGAGAGCCACATGGGCTCTTCACCTGCATACAGGCACTAGCAAAAGGTAAGTCTGGGCTTTGGGCTCCTGCACCAAATGCCTTACATCAGTCTCCTCTGAGATGCACCTGATGAAGCCTCTCTTTCTCCTCCTCAGTACCTTTTCATACACTTTTTTTTTCCCTTTAGTTCAACTTATTTAGACATTATACCTATATAGCCAAAAATTATGCAGTTGGAAAAGACAGCAGATTTTTATATTGTCACTTCAGGCCTTTCCAAGCCTGCATTGGAAATAAAACCCCTCCATCAAAATGAATGCTATGAGGACATTGAGCTGACATGCTGCCATGAGCTGAGCAGATGCACTCAGTTTCTGTCCTCTGGGGAAGCTCTTTAGCCTGTTTAAATCCTTCCTGTCCCACTGTTATATACTGACACTAAAGAGGGTCTCAAACCACCCTGCAGAGAGAACAGCCTCTAGTGAAAGGCTGCAAACCCCCTTACAAATTCATCAGAAGGGCAGCTCAGCCAGACTCAGGCCAGATTATCCACTGAGGATTGTCACCAACTATCCCCAGGGAACCTGCTATCACAAACCAAGAGTCTCAGCTAGGAGATCTGCTTTTATAAGCAGCAGGATGAGCTTCCCCTCAGCTCTGTATTGCCACAGAAAGGCTAAAGAGGCCATATCAGTACAAGTCAACCCTTCCTTCTTGAGCTGCAAGACATCTTTTAACACCTCTGTCCAACCACTCACATCAGACCCATCCAGGATCCTCACCACTATTTCCCACCCACTGCTGCAAACAGAAGGTAGCAAAAGTGTATGATCATAGAAGATTATTTTTAAGTGTTATATTACACGTAAAAATGTATTTTGCTATATGCTTAGGCTTCAAGATCTCCTCTACTGCTAAGCAGTTCATCTTTAGATGAGGAGATCATTGGCGTAAAATAAAGCAATATACATGGTTTGCACATACATTCCTCCTAGGAAAACTTAGAGCTCCTTGGACTCACAATCAAAAGTTTGTCAGTTTAAGGATGTTTAAAAATATTTGAGAAACAATTTTTGTTTGCTCAGCCAATAAAGGCAGAAGGAGATAGAAAGAAAAATACTTCAAGTCGCATCTCTGTGACCACTTGCATTTTTTCAGTCACACGTCCCAACACGTAGCACAAGATGCCACTATGATCAAATCCAATATAGCTTGCTCCAACAAAGTTATTTTCTCAATTATATGAAAAACAAAGACACACACACATCCATCAAGAAACCCATATAACTAAAGCATACAAGCACCACTCACGTGCACCCAAAAAAATCTCAAAACTATTTAGGCAACACTCCCAGTGAGAACCCTTAGAATTCACGCCTTTGCACTCAAGCCGGCAGTTGCAGGAAGCAAGGCCAGCAGGCCAGCACAGCACTTAATGCCTCATCACTGCTAGGGGAGCTGGGGGAAGAAAGAGGTGGCAGCTGGAGGAATTATCCTATTCTGATTAGCATCAGAACAAAGGCTCACATTAGTTCCCTCAGCAGCAGGGCTCCCCGAAAGCACTGAGTAATAACCTTGTTGAAAGCATTAGAGGCATATTCCTCCATCCCTGCTCAATCTACATCTCATCTCTAAGATAGAACGGGATGGGGGGGGGGGAGGGGGGGAGGATTGGAACAAGCTCCAAAAAGCAGCTTGATGTTTAATTCTTTGAAAGACGGACTGGCACTGTCTTAGCACTAATTCTGTTCTAGCTTCTCAAGGGTAGCATCTGGGAGCAGATATGCAGAAAACAAGAGAAAAAAAAACCAACCATAAGCAGAACGCATTTTCTGTTCTTTGAAAAAGACTGAATAGCACAGGTGGCTTATCGTGCAAGGTTAACTGGAAGGCAAAAAGAATTCAACAGTTTCTGTAACAAAGCCAAGAAGTGGTACCTGTGCGAAGAACACAAAAGAAAAACACCCTGTGGTACATGAGCACCATAAAAGAGTCCGAGGTATCAGGAAAAAGGATGAAGCACAGTTACAAAATTTTAATAAAATATTTTAGAATAGATTTCAAAAGAGGAACCAACGCTAGCAGCACGTGGATGCCTCATTACAGCAGAAGAATATGGAAGGCAGCACATTCTGACAAGTCTGCAGAAAAGTCTCTGGTATTTGGATAAAACACAGATGTTTAAAAAGCAAAGAGAAATAAAAGTAACCACATTAGCTTTCATCTTACCTGGTGTTGGCAGAAGCTAGCATACAACAGTTGTTGTTAGTACAATAGAAGTGATGATTCAGTGGTGGTAGGTTGATTTGCACACCTAGAATGCACCAAAAAAGAAAAGGGCATTATCACATAAATGAGCCACTGGGCTGAGGGGAGAAAAAGTTCCACTATTTTTTCAGAACACATGTATGCAGATATGCTTCAGATATACGCATTACCTGCTAAATTCATACCTGGGTTTGAGACAAAGAACGTTCAGAACTACCCTCACGCACTCCATTTAGAAATCTTGAGTATAGAAATAGAAAAGATCTCAAACACAGCAGAGAATTACTGCAGATGTTTTTCAGCAGTAATCAAACTTTATGATTTTTTTACGAGACAAACTTCTCAGAAGTTATTTGAAATGTGCAAACTAGAACTGCATCAATTCCAGCTATGCAATACACACACACTTGTGCAAGTAAGAAAAGCTAGGGGTCATAAATCTCTCACGCTTCCCTAACAAGCATAGGAGAAAGAATATTTATTTCTTTGTATCAGAAGAAAACATGTGCATATTTTATAGTCTTATCCCCCCCATCCTTTTATGTCAGTATTAGTACTAGAAGTTCAAAGACTTGAAAAGGTGGCTATTAATAAGGTGACCACATAACCTTCTCGACCTCAGTCGGAAAGCACAGCAACTAACTGAGAACTGAGTATCAAAAAAAGTAAAAGCTATGCAGGAGAGGGAATTTCTGGCTTGCCCACTTAAAGGTCTTGCTGTTAAACATTTAAATAACACCACATTTCAGTGACACATCGACCTTCTGATTCTCAGAATATGCAAGCCCTTCAAGACAGTCATAAAGCAAACCAGAAGCAGACTTGAGGTTCCCACAGCTAACAAAACGAGAAGTAAACCCAGCAGGCTTCTCTTGTCTCTTACTCAAATAGCCATATGCTTATCAAAGCACACATCCCTGACTGTGCAGTCCTGCTACCCCATTCCTATGAAGAAGCCTTTGGTGGGTCTCTATTAGCAGAGTTGTATGCATGGTTTTATAGTCTCCGCTCACAAATCCTATGATGAGTCTCCAGCATATTTTTGTTGCACATCACAGAAACAGTTTACAGCATTTCAGGATCACGCAGCTCTTAAAGGAGTTATAATTAACATCAGAGCACCTAACTAGATCTAACAAAATGCCTTATGAGAGCAATTGGCACAAATGGTCTCCAACACCCAAAGGGGATTCTGGCAGATCCTACAATATGACTGTGTTAGTGCAGGCTGCCTTGGTATCTATTGCTTAAGAATTTCAGAAGTTGTTTACCAAGTGAAAACAAACCCACAGCAATGTTAAATAGGTCAAGGACATTCCAGCATTTCACTAATCTATATATTTAAAACTATAAATACAAGTTACAGCTCCTTTCAAAACAAGCTACCTTAGCAACTACCACTGAAAACCAGAGACAAGGTACACATTTATCTACTGGAAGGTCTGTATTTTTGTATAGCACAAGAACACCACTCTCACAACCTTTCATACAGAAATAAAATTATATGTAATGAAACTATCAACAGGATTTCCCTTTTAAAACTTATGTTCCCATACAGTCCTGCAGGAAGAGATCTAATGCAATCTTATTTGAAATTTTCTTTGCTTATCGTCATTCCCAAACAAGATTCAAACTTGGGTTTGCTCAGAGACAGCTTAACTTCTGATTCACTTTATTACAAAACCCCATTAAACCAATGCAAGAGGCAACCAGGAGCAGTAGCAAACCACAGAAACACTTATCTGCAAACTGACAGGAAAATGATTTCAGAGTAAGCATAAACAGTGTTAAATTTTTCAAAATGGTTCTGGATTCCTTTAAGCACAAGCTAAGGACAGAGACACAGAATTTCAATACCCATTCCCTTCCAAGGAGGAGGTTAAATAGGGCACATCTCAGCCTAGCAGGTTCAAGGGAAAGTCATTCTCATAACACTAAGTAAGTTTACATTGCTGGACTGAAAGCCTTTCTGGTTTGCAGCACAAACATGATGCAGTGTTCCCCTCTGCCCTTTACTGTGCTCTACCAGCTCCAAAAGCTGCATTTACCTTGCCTAAAGGTTACAGCTGCAGAGGGGACAAACTCCCTTTCCAGTTAAGGCTTGCTTGCAACAGGAAAGCAAATTTACGGCTGAGTGGGCTGGTTGCCAGGATAGCAGTTTCCCCCTGCGGAATCACCAGAATGACATGAGACACATTGATCCTTTTCGCTGTGGAGAAAGTTCCCAGTGCATGCTCCACTTTCAGAGCCTGCCCATTGTTCAACACTCCAGCAGATAGAGCCAGGAGCTGGGGGAAGAGGCAGCTGGAGCCAACGGGAAGAGTTCTACACATCTAACTTCTGGTCCTGCAGCTCCTCAGTAGTCAGCAATTACCACACACAAATATCACTGGTATTAGAAAGCAAACAATAGACCAGTCTGCACTGGTCTTTGGAAACCTTCAAAAGAAAAACAAGTGCACAGGTCAGCCTGGAAGCTGCAAATTACCGAAGAACACTCGGTACATTACCATCAGAAATATCCTCTTACCATCAGTAGGTTCAGTTTGCAAACATCCTGCTTGCACGCTGCCCAGAGCTGGCCAGGTAAGAACACTAGTTTCTATTGCTTTGTATCAAAACAAACAGCAAACCAGTGTTGGATGTTGCAGCAAATATTTGTTACTGCATACAAAAGCTCACTTCCTAGAATTTATAAAAAGCATTTCCACTGGTTAAGCTTAAGATCAACTTCTGCAACTGCTGAGCAAACAAGCCTGCTAGCAGAATGAAAGAAGATCCGGTCTGCATAACTACAGAAAGGCAAAGCCTGATAAACAACAGAGGCTCTGAAATAGAGAGAGTGCTTCATCTGTTCCTGAACTCCTACGTTGGGGGTCAAATCGTTATATCTGGAGCAATTCCATTTGTACCCAACACAGCTTCAAAACTGAGATCAAACACATACTGACGGCATTTTGAAAGATGTGGTGCTTGTCACGATGGTTGGATAAACATAATTACGAACTACTGTACTTCTGGCAAGAGAAGTTTGCTGTAACCAATACCACATTATGAGCAAACATCTTTGCTACAGATGGGATAGGGTAACCTTTTCCTGCTCTCAGATATGCCTGTGTGTGCTTCTATTCACCTACTCCCAAAGTAGAAGGGAATCCTCGCTGCCCCCAGCCCCTCTGTAAAGCAGAGCAGGCCCAGCCCTGGCACAGAAGGCCCCCTCGCCCCCAGCTCAGCTCCCTGGCTGAGGTCAGCCAGCTCCAGCAGTCTGCAGGGGCTGAGGGTGCAGGGAGACCCGGCACCAGATGGAATGCAGGGGAAAGCAGGGGGAATGCCGCGGAATGCTTGCACACAACTGACCTGTCATGCAGACACTTGCAGGCTTCTCCGGGAGGAACGCAGATCAGCAAGAACAAACACAAAGGAAGAAAGGAGGAAAAAAAGACCCAGGTTCTGGGCGCATATGTCAGGCTCTACCGACCTGACAAAGGCCAGCAGCTCACATCTGTTTTCTCACAAAAGTGGAACAAGTGAGAGATGTGTTCGGGTGGCAAGGAAGTGGGTAGGCACGGCATGAACAAGCACATTGATAAGAAGAAGTGATGTAACAGGAACAGCCCCAGACACAGAAACCCAAGTCTGCAGCTAAGGTTGCACAGCTGAGGTTAAGACTGCTGCAGATTGCTCTCACTGTGAGCTGAGGCCGTTCTCCAGGCAGGAACAGAATAGCTGAAAACAAGCATGATCAGAAGACAGAACTAATCCTGTCAGAGCCGCTGTGCTGCGGGCAGGACAAACCCCCAGCACCAGCAGTAAGCACTGCTGGCTGGCTCCCCAGCAGCTCCTGCCAGCTCAAGCAGCCATGTCAGCCCACCTTCACCACTGCATTAATCGTAAACTCTGCTGGTAACTGCCCACAAACTGCAGAGACACAGTGAAGTGGGCAACACGAGGACACCCCGCACTCCTCATAGACCACAGGTGGCCAATTTGCATGACAAGCAGAGAGGTGACAGAACCAGAGCCTCCGCTGCCTTGAAAGTGCAGAACCTTAACAGAGCGGCTGGGAAATGTCAGCCTCCGGATCACTGCTTTCCCAGACCGCACCGAAACATCTGCATACAAAAAAAAACTTTGAAAGCACCAGCACGAGGGCAACTGGATTTTCACAGTGGCTTTTAAGATGAGGTTGTAACTTCCTTTTCGTGTGCTACTTTGCTCTACAAGGAGATGCAATGCTCCAATAGCGCACAACGACGAGAATCCCCTTATATTTTACCAAGTTTGCTAGATGACGTGACAGCTCCTTCAGGCACATAAAGGCCCCCCTCTACAGAAACGAGCCTTCCTACCATCAGCAGCACTCCTATCCTCACGCCGTCTGTAAAACGCCCGTTTACGTAACAGGACAAACAGATTGAGGAGGGCAGATGAGTCTCCAAACAAGAGAGAAGTTTATATACTTCTCAAACTTTTGCGCTTTATCAGAAGTCACAAAAAGACTGAAGCGTGTCCGGTGCCACAGCAGCACTCAACCACAGAACCTCGCACTGAAGTAGAGAGACAGACACACCATGGCATGCAACGAAGAGGAAGCAGACAGGCAGAGATTTACAATAAGACACCTGAGGGGAGGTGAGGAATAAAATCAGCGATAAACCAGAACTACAGAAGCACCGATCCTCACGGCAGGAGCGTTTAATATGCAAACCGCCCTCTGCTGAGGCATTTCGCCTCTCTTTGATGTATGCAGACAAGTTCAAACATGAGGTGCAGGACGGAAGAATCCCCTCCGCTCATGATCTCTGCAGTCTATCGCTGCTCCTGCCGCAGAGGGGGAAAGGAGACAGAACAACAACGAAAAAAGTGTAAAAATCGTTATTACTGCAGGAGAGAGGCAGCGTGCTGCCGGCTGTGAGGCAGGGCGCAGGCGGCAGGCTGGTGCCCGGTGTCTGCAGCTCAGGAGAACAGAGAGACGAGCTGAACGCAGGGCACAGCAAAGGGGTTCCGGAGACGCTCAGCGCTGCCGCAGAAGGAATCGCGGAGCTCACAGCCCCCTCCGAGGAACTTTTGCTCCCATTGTTCTCACCGTGCCGCTCCAGAAAGCTCCGGGCTCGCGGTGACAATGCGTGCCGCTGCCAGGAGCAGCACCATTACATAACAGCGCTGACGGGAACACGCACAAAGGCACAGGGGAGAGGCGGGCGGACGGCTGCCCTCCTACCCCGGCCCTCCGAGCTCCCGGACACCGCCGGCACAACTCCGACACGCTCCCACCCCCCTCCGCCTCACGCAACACGATCAGCCCACGCACGACGCAAACCTTGCGAACTACCGTATTTACGCGAACCCACCGCCGACCAGACCCACGTACCACCGCACTTTTTCACCTCTTCCTCCCGTCGCCTCGCCCGCCCAGGTGCGCGACGCGGGCCCGAGCCGCCTCCCACACCCCGCCCTCCGGTCCCCGCCTCTCCCCTCGGCTGCTCACCGGCCGTCTCGGCTGAGGGGCGGCGGGGCGCGGGCACGGTGCCGCAGCACGGGGCTGAAGGTCGGCGGCCTCGCGCCCCGGCCGGCGCCGCCGTCCTGCCCGCCCCCAACCGCCCGCGCGCCGCGCTCCAGGCCCCGCCCCGCGCGCCGCCGGCCGGCGGCGCGCGGGGCGGGGCCTGGAGCGCGGCGCGTGAGCCTTAAAGGGGCCGCGCTCCCTTATCCACCCCACCTGCATCGCCTCTTTCTCATTCGATGTATACATGCGCACATACACCGCGCTGCCCGCAGCTCCCTAGTTCCCTGCTACAGCCTGCTCGCAGTCCCGCGATGAGCTCAGCCTCGGGCCGGCCCCGCCCGGGCCGCCACCGCCCTCTGGCGGCTGTACAGGGGGAAAAAACAAGGAGAAAAAAAGTGTAAGCAGAGAAACTGCAGGCATTAGTCTGTAATTAAGAAGTATTCATGATGAAGTTTACCCCCTCAATGTGATTTTGACTGTAGTCAAGGCAATCTTAGTAGCTCGGGTTCTTGTTAACCGGTGTAAAAACAGCAGCGGCAGCTTCACCTTGGATTACTGCATTGCTGGGTGTGCAACGTGGCTGCCCCAGTGAGTGTGATAGTTTTCTTTCTTTTCTCCTGGATTCAGGAGGCAGGCATCACCAGCTTCATACTTTGCCTTTCTCCTCAGGCCGTCCTTTACGTCCCGCAGGCTGAGTGCAACCTCCCGAACACATGGCTATCCAGCTAACAAAGCGAGGGAGGGGCCAACTCCCAGCTCCTGACCCCTCTCTCTGCCCTTCACTCCTGGATGGGAGCAGCAGCAAGCAGCGAATTTCTTCCTTTTGCCTCCAAGCTCCTTGGCGCAGCACCGTGGGCGATCTAGGAAAGCACAATTAGCTCATGATGAGAATAGGGCATTAAATTCTATACCCTAGTAAACTACGTTTTGGTGAGGCTTCTGACAGGGGAAAAAGGAGGGATGGAATGTTTTTGTAGTTCCTCTGAAAATAGGACAGCAATATACCTTGCCATGGTCCAGGTAGAAATCATACAGGAAGAGAAAGAAGCCCTTAGTATTGGGTTCATCAACACCTCAGATTAATTAAAACGGAAGTATTTTTAAATCTCCAGTCTTAATCTTTGATTACACTTTGCATTTTACTCCCCTTGAAGAATATCACCAGCAATTTCACTATTCTTCAGTAGTTTCACATAGTAATTTCCAGGCTGTGCTACAATAAATTGCACAGCTTGGAAGCTGAAACAGCATGGAAGACTGATCATTTGCTCAAAACCAATGGTTTTCAATTAAACGGATGGAACATAACTGAATTTCAGTTTTGGCTTGAAAACGTAACCAGAGTAAGCATGTATTATTGCTGTTGATTTTACATTCAGTAACACTTGCTCATTGGAGATGATTATGGGTCAATGCTTGCCACTAATCTTAGAATTAACGGGGATACAGTGGTGGTTTGGACCCCTATCAGGGTTCAGAAACCTCTTGAGCTAGGGCTGAAAACCGCTATCACAAAGGCATTCCCTGCCCAAACCCAACTGCCAGACAGACCTTTCTACAGTGAGGATATTGCTACACATGGTACAGTGAGGTCTGTCCAAGCTGGGTTTTGGTGAACACTGAAAATAATTAAATTCTACAGAAAAGTTTGATTTTACTTTGATAAGAAAAGCAAACCACTGAATTTCTGCATGGATATTAGCTCATGGAGATGCAGTTTGCAATACTAGCTTATGAGGTCTGCTCAGACCACTCCAGTGGGTGTACTCTGAGCTCTCACACAACACAGACCTTTTGACATCCTCACGCTGATTTTTGAATGATTCATGTATTTGTTTACCCCAACCTCAGTTTGCTCCACGGCCCTGGGGGTAATCCTCCATGATTCACTGTGTTCAAGGGCCCCATAACGCTCCCACGATCATGAGCTGCCCACTACAAGCAGAGCCTGACCAGGACAACTGTATGCCTGAGGGTCAGCATCAACGTCATCTCTGATTTGGTTTGGCCCAAAACATGCCAATATTCTAATTTCTTCAAAAACAGCCACTGGCAATGGAACATCCCCAAAAGCAAACACAACTTACTCTCACAGCTACACTTGTTTCCATGGAAATGCACATTGACAGGGCTTTTTGCTTCATTTTCAAAATTCTATCTGCCAGTCTTCCATATTTTCTCAGACTGCCCTGGTAGCTGCATAGATCGTACCCAAATACAAAGTCTGCTGCAGGTGTGCCAAACGTGCACAAAGCCGAGTAGACAGCTGCTCAGCACATCCCCAGGAAAGAAGCAGAATGATGCTCATTAAGGTGCTTCCTTGATCAGAGATGAGACACCAACCAGCACACACACTGCCCAACAAGATGAATGCTAAGAACAGCTTGCCATCAGCACGGCTCACATGTTAGTCTTTGACTCCAGCTTTACATTAAAGGGAAGGACATTGTATTTGTAGCGCAAGTCTGTCCCCAGTGGCTGTCAAACCTTTTGCTTCTGGCTCTGGCTTTGCATTGTCTCTCGCCATATGTCCCTGTTTCCAGCTACCTCCTCATGCCCTATCTCTTCTGTGTGTGCCTGTTCCTTGCATCTGCCCAGCAAGAGGCTCCATTTCTCTAGAGACTCAGTGAAATGGCTGAGGGACAGCCACAGATGACAGCATGAAGCAGAGCCTTCAGGCTATGAGTGGTCAGGTTGTTTCCTCAGCTTTGGGTGGTTTGTTTGCAAAAGCCTGGCAGGGGCTGCAGAAAAGGGCCAGTCACCCATGGGAGGAGGGAGGTATTGCCTGCATCTCACAGGCAAGCAGCTTGTGCCAAGTGCAGGAGGAAAGCAAGAAGCAGGGAGTGACAGAACAAGACGTCGAACACAGGAAAGGATAAAAGGAGCCAAGTCTAAAGTATCCCAGAGGAGGATTTTGGCTTTTGTCAGGCTATCGCACCAGCACTGTGGTGTATTGGGTTTCAGGCCTGGCTACCAACCAGGTCTCATAGGACTTATGTTCATAATTAGGCCTTAGACTCAGTGCCTCATGAAAGTCTTAAAATGGTTCATCAAGCTTCCCACTGACAGGGGAAGGCTGTGCTCTAAGGCTCTGGTGTGCCTGCGAGTGGTGCGGGGGCTGCCCCTGGCAGGGAAGAGACGTGTGGCTCACAGCAGTTAGGTCAGGGTCCTCCCAGCAACAGTGTAAACAGCATGAGAAAGAGAACGCAGAAATTGCAAAACAGATGGAGACAGGAGTCAACCTGGAAAACTTTTGCTTGTTGCTATTTAGCAAGGAGGAAATAATTCACCAGCTAACATTCCCATGGTGGAGGGGGAAACAGTCCTAGAAAGTCAAATTGTTAAAGTCAAAGCCAAAGCCTCCTTAGAAGAGCTAGCCAACTACAGAAGGGGAGATGCAAGAGAGGAGGAAGGCAGTGCACAAGCACCAGGGCTGCATGCACAGCCTGCCTATGCCAGGACACATGGAGGCAAATGCTTGGTAGAAGCCCTGGCTCAGCCCGGCAGCAGCAGCAGCCACGGGAGGACTGACGCTCTGGAATGAGTTCAGAAGGAGGGTGATAGCTGCTTGTGCAACTACAGGCAATTGGTTTACAATGAGGATATGTTTTCCTTGGCTCTGAGAGAATTTGGAAACGGTTTACAAACATTTGTAAGGCATAAGCTCAAGCAGGAGAGAACTTCTAGCCAAAAAAGGCAAATTACTTTCTAGAGAAGATAAAACAGTAAAGAAAAACCGAAGCAGAAAGTTAACTAATCACATTTTACTAAAGGGCTTTCATAGGTTGCGAAACTGCTCTCCCAAGCAGACTGGGGGAAAACCCAGGTACAGGTAGTTCTAGAGCTGGACTGGGAAGGATTAATTAATACATGTGAGTGGAGAGCATACAGAAGAACTCATTGACTTGAAACAAATATTTCCATCTCCATAATCTGTAGGCATGATTTCCCACTGCCCTGCATCTCTTGCTATCATTAGCAGTGATGCAAAGAAGGAAACTGTTTATCAAAGGAGGAAGGTAACCCTATAGTACTGCTCAGCCTGCATGCATAGATTTCTCTCATTTCCAGCCAAAAGAGAATTAGGGTTTAAAACGGTATGGGGGAAAATGACACATAAGCAGTGAACCTCTTTGACTCCTCCAGAGGGCACCTCCTGCCCCATCCAAAGTTTCCCTTAGTCTTGATGAAATGGGGCTATGACTTCAGTGTTTAGATAACATACGTTAATAGCTCCAAAAGTCATATCCAGCTACTTCTCAAGGTGCCTGACAAGCCCCCTTCCCACTGCATTTGGGTGGCTGCTTATGGGAGTCCTAAAGATCCACACTGAAACCTGAAAGGTCAAGGTCCAGCTATAGCTCCATTCCAAGTTGAAATAGCAACCTGCCAAAAGCCCCAGGAAACCCATGCCTCACTGGGCATGCACACTTGCCAGCTAATGAGTTTCCAGGAAAAGAGTGCAGCCGTGGCTTGACAGCTGCTGTGCTGCAGCTCCTGTTCATGGTCAGCACCGTCAGCAGTGAGCCAGGCTCTTCTGACAGCAGAAAGCTGCTCCCTGACCCGAGGATGTTCACATAACTAATTACCAAGCTTTATAACCACCCCCTACAGACTATGATGATGATGAATGAATTAGATTAGATAAGTCAATATGGTTCATTGGTGCAGGTTGCCCACTCAGTGCATCCTCAATGTGCACATCCATCAGCATGGAGGATGAGATACATTCAAAGTATTTTCTCATACTAAATACACCTCCACTCATACACCACCAACCTGCAGCTCTCTAGCTTCTCCCAGGGACTCCCTAGGCCTTTCCTAGGTCTTTCTCTCACTCTCTGTCATTGTCCTGGATTATCCTGGAAGCTCTTTGATGACTGCCTTGTCCTTCCTTATTGAAACAAAGCAGATTAAGCTGCATCTGTACTGGCTACATGATAAATTGCTGAAAATCGCTGAAGTCACAACACAGTGCCTAACAAGCATTTGCTACTGTTCTCCTGTGCCTGACAAAAACAGAGTTGCTCCACTGTGTGGCACAGATGCTCTGCACTCCACAACCAGCACTGATGCCCTCCCTGCTGCATGGTATTTCTAGAGCAAGGCATTTTCAGTCCCACTGTGGCTGTTGAGCTCTGGATGCCTACAGAAACTCTGAATCTACCACAGTAATTGCAGCCAGCCTGTTCCAAGTGGGTACCTGGAAAGCTGTACTGTACTGCCTGCAACATTGTTCCAGTTCCCTCCTTCTCAGTCCTGACATATCTCTGCAGCAAGCAGTAGCTTGCATTAGCACTAAAGAGAATAGGGGTACGTAGCTGGAAAGTGCTTCGTGCTGAAATTTGAGCACTGTGCCGTTCTGTTCCGTTCTGACACAGATTCCCAGCGGCCCCAGGCAGGCCACCTTCATCTCCCTGCGGCTGTTTGCCATCTGCAAAACTGGGCTAGCATCCTTTCTCCTTGCAACTCTCTCATATCGACCGTAAACACGGATGGGCTTCTCTGCGCGCGGGCACTGCGCAAAATAGGGGGCACGACTCAGAAAGCGCTCCTTACTGCGGGAAGGACGCGTGCACGGAAGGACACGGGGACGGCGGGTGCACGGCGGGACACCCGCCTGGCGCGGCTGCGGCACCGCCCGGCCCTGCCCCGGCGCGGGGGCTTCGGGGCGGGTCCCCCGCGCCCGCCTCCGCCCGCCCCCGCTCGGGAGCGCGGCTCGGCGGGGCTGCGGCGGGGCTGCGGCGGGCGGCGCGGGGCCACGCAGCCTGCGGGCGGCCGCCGTGCCCGCCGCCGCCCCGCGGGTGCCATGGAGGAGCCGCCGCTGCCGCCGCCTCCGTCGCCGCCGGCCACCTGATCCCCGCGGCTGCCGCCTCCGAGACAAAGCGCGGGGCTGCCCGCCGCGCCCGCCCGGTGAGTGCCGCCCGCAGCTCGGACGCGCCCCCGCGCCCCCCGTTCGCGGCCGGAGCACCCCCGCCCCAAATACCCCTCACCCCAAATACTCTCGCCCTTAAACACACTGCCGTGGTTCAGCCCCCCTGCGAACATCGTCGCTCGCAGCCCGAGCCCACCCCCCCGCCCGAACAAACTCCCCTGCCCGCAGCCCGGGCAGCAGCCCCAACGCCGCGACCCGCAGCCACGCACCCCCCGCGCACGGGAGCACCGGAGGGGTGGGTGTGCGGCTGCCCTCTCACCTCGTGTCCCCCGGAGACCCCCGCGTCCCCAGCCTGTGCACTCCAGACACCCCCGCAGATGGTCGCAAAACACCATCGCTACCAACAGCCCCGTGCACCCCAATCCCACCCCACCGGGCACCGAACCCCCGCCCCTGCTCGGCTGCTCCATCCATCCGTAGCACCGTGCCGGGGGGACAAAGGGGACCGCAGGCTCACCCGCGACCGCTCTCTCCTCGCAGGCCCAACGATGGTGGAGCCCCCAGCAGAGCCCCCCGCGCAGCCCTGCCCCGCACCCGGCGGGGCGACAGCGGCTGCCACACCTGGGGAGACGTCCCGACCCGGGGAGCAGTCCCCGCTGCTGCACCTGGACCTGTACAACTTTGACTGCGCGGCGGCGGAGGGCAGCCGGTACGTGCTGACCAGCCCCCGCTCCCTGGAGGCCTGCGCCCGCTGCGCCGTGCGGCCAGTGGAGCTGCTGCCACGGGCGCTGGGCGAGCTGCTGCGCGAGGCTCCCGGTCGCTCCATGCGGGTGGCCACCGGCCTCTACGAGGCCTACGAGCGGGAGCGCCGCCGCAAGCTGCAGCAGTGCCGCGAGGAGCGGGAGAGGATTATCCGCGAGGAGAAGCGGCGCATCCTCGCTCCGCTCGGCAGCCTGCCTCCCTCGCCCGCCGCCCGCCTCACCCCACGGGCTGCCGCCACCGCCGCTGGGCCCCGTCCCGTGGGGAAGGCTGGGGCGTCAGGGGGTGCCAAGGCCAAGAGCCATTCCCTGGACTCGCTGCAAAAGCGTCGGGAAGGCAGCTGGGGCAAGACCTCCTCGGAGTCGGGAGCGTCGTCCTCATACAGCGGGGAGAGCCTGCGGGGGCTGGGGGGCAAGGGGCGCAGCCGGGGCCGGGTGGCCGACGGCTCCCTTCTGGGGCGCAGCTTCAGCCTGGGTGACCTCAGCCACTCACCGCAGACCGCCCAGAGGGTGGAGAGGATCGTCAGGGAGGTGAAGAGGAAGAAGGGCCTCTCGGAGGTGCCCGAGAGGGACAAGAAGATCGCGGCGCTGATGATCGCCAAGCACCAGGAGGCCAACCTACTGCGGGAGCAGCGGCAGGCGGCCCACCTGCAGTGGGACAGCCAGCGGCGCCTGGCGGAGCAGCGGAAGGAGCAGGAGGAGAAGGAGAAGCAGAAGGCCCTCCTGCAGGGCCAGCGGATGTGGGAGAGCCAGGTGGAGAAGCGGCGGGGAAAGCTGAGCCAGGAGCAGCAGGAGGTGGCCCTGCTGAAGCAGAAGCAGTGGCAGGTATGTGAGGAGAGGTGGCGGGAGCAGGCGGAGAAGCAGGAGCGGCTGCGGAGGGAGAAGCTGGAAAGAGCCGTCCAGGAGGACAAGCAGAAGAAGCTCCATCAAGAGCACAATCTGAAGGCAAAGGAGGACAGCAAGAAGGAGCAGCGGGAGCGAGAGGAACAGCTCCTGCAGGAGAAGCTGTCCACAGCCGCACAGAAGAGGCAGAGGAAGGAGGTGCGACTGCAGAAGGAGAGGAAGCTGCTCAACCAAGCAGAGAAGCTGAAGCACGAGACTTTGCTCAAGGAGCTGGCCAAGCAAGAGGCAGAGGAGAAGGAAATGCTGAAGGCCTCCCTGGAGATGAGTCTGTCCAAGGCTCAGGAGAACTATGAGCAGCTTGTGGAGAAGAGGAACCAGGAGCTGAGGGAGAAGGCCAGACGGGAGGACATGCAGATCCAGAGAGCCAAACTGGCAGCAGAGAAGAAGGAAAGAGAGCAGAAGGAGCACTTGGAGGCCCTGGCTAAAGAGACAGAGAGGAAGCTCCAGCATGCTGCCCAGGTGGCTGAAGAGGTGGTCCAGGAAAAAGCCCGCAGGTTGGTCTTGAGCCGTCTGGAGAAGGAGAAGGTGCAGAAGATGAACAAGCAAAAGGTGGAACAGTACGAGGACTTACGGCGCAGGGAGATTCTCCTTTCTATAGAGAGGAAACTGGAGAGGAGCGAGCAGATCTTCAGGGAGAAGAAGACCGTCTTAGAAAATGCCAGGTCTGTAGCTCGGGCATCCTTCCATGTCCGGGAAAAGGTACGGGAGGAGACCAACACACGCACCTTTGACAAGATGGCCTTCGAAGCAGAGCTGCATGCCAGCCTGGATAAGAAATGAAAGATCTTGGTGGGGATATGTTATCGGTTGTCCCTCATAATGCATCAGAAAGCTCCTCTGCATTAACATTTAACATTTAAAAAAATAAAGCTAACCACCCTAATTTATTATTTTGGGGGAGCAGGGTACCGCACAAAAATGTGGCAGCTATTTCACATACTTTTTAAAACTTGTTTTTGTTCTGGATGTGTTTTAAGGACTGACCTCAGTCATCTTTACAGAGGGGAAGTGAGCTTTTGCATCCTCCGCCCCACAAACACAGAGGGCCGCAGAAGAATTTTGCGTGATACCTGTGAGTTACCAATTGATTGTCTAAACTGGAGCTGACTACAGCTGCACTATTTTTTGTTGGAATAACAGACAGTAGAGACTACGGGCTACTCTTAAAGCCTATTGACAAAGAACTCAAACCAACCCAGCTGATTTCGGTTTGAGTGATATTCAGTGTGGTTTAAGTTACAGGATTGCATTTTCAAAGCTGCCGCACACTCAGGAAGATGAGGATGGCTCTCTTGGAGAAGTCCACGTGCCCCTGGCCGCGTCTCATTCACTGCTGATATCAAACATCGGGGAAAGAATAGGCTTCATAACACTGTATAAGCAGGCATTACAATCCGAGCTGGGTAAAAGTGTTATAAGTGCTCACAAACACCACAGTTTCACTTCTGCTGTTTGCAGCTGTGGCCTCTCCCCAGTATCCTTACCCTCCTTTCTGAGTGTCTCTTACAAAGGTCCGTAGAGTTTCTTCTTTCAGAGGAGAGGAAGGAGGAAAGAAGTCTGTGGGCAATCCACAAGCTGACAGTCATCCAAACAACCCATTTGTACATTGAGATATAAAAATTAACGAACCTGTGGAAGCTGGCCTTTGTTGCAAATGTGCAAATGGAAATCTGTGAACAGATTGCATAAAGGGGCTGAGGAATATCCACGCTGGGAATATTCATATTTGACGAGACCCTGAGCAACCTTCTCCGGCTCAGCCTGCTTTGAGCAGGAGGCTGGACGAGGCATACGCCAGAGATCTCTTCCAAACTACTGACTGCATGAGTTGCTTGCAGTGAGGCTGTCACCCAGCTCTTATTCTTGGCTGCTGAGTAGGGCAGCTTCTGTCTGTCCGTTGGTGCTATCGGTTGCATTATTATTTTAGGACACAAGAAAGAGTGGGTACATAAAATGCGGTATGTTACGGATTCTCTTAGGTGAGGATCATGGCATTTTTTACAACTAACTCAGTACCATTTTGAGGGAAACAAGATCTTTTGACATGAATGCACTGGAAATGTGAAAAGCCTACCTACGCCCCGTGGATAGCATTCAAGTCAGCGTTCTGTTCCAGTTCTCCATGTTTACTCTCTGCCAGATTGCAGTTACAAACCCGCACCCAAACCAGGCACTTTCTGTTGTTTTTTTTTCTGGCTCCAGGCAGTGCCAGCGCTGTGCTCCACCATCCGTGACACTGTGCTGGGTTGCTGTGGTGATAGCTGTCAAACCTGGAGCAAGCGAGAGAAGCAGCAAGAAGAGCCAGGTTCTCATTTCCTTTCCTTGCAGATGTCTCTGACGTACAACACAGGGGAAGAGGAAACCAGAAGAAGGTTGATATTGATTCAGGCATGCAGTGTCACACGCATAGATCGCTTACCTCTCGGAAGGGTCTAACAGCAGTAGACCAAGCACGCTCTGGTATCCTGCAAGGCTGGAAACATTGTAAAAGGAGTGTTGGAAATGAAGTAATCTGATGAAACTTGCTCTCTTTGAATCGCAGAGCGATTGCCACTGTGGGGGCAGATGGCATAAAAAGCAAGAAGTGGGACACCTGAGTTATGCTAGCTCAGTTGTTGGCTTGCTGTGTAACATCAGGCACGTCCCTGTGGGCTGGCCCTGCTCCTATTGATATAAAAGGAAGCAGAATCAGACTCTTAGGATTGATGTGGCTCGCAGGAAATAGTAACACATGACTTAGCAAAGCACTTCCAGGGCCTTGGATGAAAGATGCTAACAAAGCACAAAGTACTGATTTATTTATTTGTTTGTTTGTTTGTTTGAGGTGTTACTGAAAAAAAAAGCACATCCGTTGGTGAAAATGGTCAGGTAACACCAAAACCTAAAAAATGCACAACTGTGGGAAGGACAGCAGTGCTCCTGTTTCCATCTAGGAGCCTATCACTTCACTCTCATCCTTGAAACTACAAGTGATTTGAAAAGAGAAAGCAATCCTGCTGTCCTGCTGTACCACCAGTCATGTATGTGCGTTGTTTGTACTACAGTGTGCAACATGATGGGCAGATGAGTGGACACAGCCACTGTCGTTTTTTCCCTTAACTTTGCATCATACTTCTGACGTTACATTTCCAGTGCAGATCAGGAAAATTTTTACAGCCCAGGAGAGACGCCTTGGCCACTGACTGTAATTACATCTCAAGTCCGTGTCTTGCTGCTGACTGAGCTTGACATCTTGGGGCTACAGCCAACTGATCAAAGCACACCTCCATGGTGGTAACTGGATTGGCTAACTGCTGTTCCTATTTTGCGCAGTGTGCAGCTTGAGTTTTGAATGTGCAGTCTTCGAAAAAAACTAATTTTTTTTCAAAAGACACAAATTTGTGCGTGAACTTCTTTCATTTCGGTAGATATTCCAGTACAAAGCTTGTGAGAGTCAATGGAGTTTATCGCTGTTCAAAGTCGTGACATGGAAAATGAAGCCAGCAAGTTGAGTGGAGTCATGAGGGATATTTCCTGGGTCTGCTTATGCTTCTGTTTATTTGAGGAGTTTTACTGCTCAATTTCTATGGAAATTGAAATTAAGCCCTGAGATGCATGCAAAACATATGGCGTTTTTAGATTAGGCTTATTTTATATTTGTGATACTGAGCTGCAGGCCAGAGAGAACTAAGAATCAAAGCAAATCAAAGCCCATTAGATAATGGGTTGCTCAGAAGTAGATCACAGTTTATTCAAGGTGCAGGAGGAACTGATAACATTTGGTCAGGTCCTACAGAAAGATAGATTAATCCTCAGATTAGAAAATGCATTTTAGGCTATCAGTCTATACAATCACGAGGTTGTAACAAAGAATTTGCTTCTAGATCATGCACATGCCTGCTACAGAATGATCTCTAGATCTTGGACTGTCTGCACTTTAAAAGCAACAAACGTCCTGTAATAGGAAATTTCTGTGATTAATGGCACATCTGAGGTCTGGCTAGCATTGAATTCCCAGGTTTCTTCTCCTAACTAGATTTCATATTGGATCCTGTAGTGCTAATGGATCAACCCAAAATCTAGATCCAAATGCCACTACACTCTCAAGTCTGAAACCAAACCCGTGCACAAACCTGTAACTCTGCCTATAAAGTGCTGTATAGGTTAGCTCTGCCAACGGACTAGAACTCCTACTAGCATTTAACCTGCTTGAAACCACTCTGTTTGAAGAGTTTCTGAAGTTGAGATACTGCAACACTGGGGAGAGAGACTCCATTATCATCTAAATGTTAAAAAAAAGAACCACGAGATCAAGTCTTGAGGTTCATTTTCAGCTAAAGCTGGAGGCCTTCGGTGCTGGTGAAATTTCCAGCACTCTGTCTCTTCTGAATGCTACCTCTTAGCAAAAAATTCATCTTTAAACCATGATTTCTCTGTCAAGGTTGTATTTGTCAGACACATTCAAAAGCTATTAGGAGGCACAGCTGCACCCCTCCAGTAGTTAATGTTTTACAAAGTATTTTTAACCCAGTTTATCATAAACACTTTCACAGCATGGATAAGAAAGGTGTGAAGATGAGATTTCTCACCTTAATTACCCGCTGTGGTTCTCTTAGGGAGCTCTAGGCTCATTCTGTGCTAAAATTTGTCCTGACACCAGGGAAATTTTGTGCACAAAACTGATGGTGAAAATGCAATATGCACAGGTCTGAGAGGTGTGAATGTCTTTACTAAGCCGACCTTGGACAGGGAGACGTAGGGAATACAGTATTTGCAATGTAAAGTCAGAAGTTTTCCAGAAGTTTTTCTAAGTGCCACATCCATTAGCTATCCTCAGAGAGGTGACATTTTCTGGTCCCTTATTGACCTCCAAGAAAGCCAGGCTGATGACATTCTACCTGAGAATGGCTTTGGCTTTTCATTGCCACCAGGCATGACACCTAAAGAAAGTATTTGCTTTAGTCTGTGGCTCTTCTTCCTGTGGTGGTTAAGACATAGTAGTTAGAATGCAGTTTTTCAGGTTTTGTGAGGGTTTTTTGTTTGTTTGTTTTTAATTCAGGTGCAGGGTGTATGGGAACAAGACACAAGAGCACTTAGTGCAGGTGGTGGCTGTGGCTCTCTGCTCACACCTGCTGTGCAGAACTGGGTCTGTGTGGTTGCCCAGCAGAGCAGCCTCTGCACCTGGGAGAGTGGAGGTGCTCTGGGAGGAATCCACTTGCTCTCACATCGTGCAGGATCCTTTCAAAGCATGCCTGTGTAAGCTCACTTAATGCTTTGCTGAGTTAAGGTCCTAAGTAATTAAGTTTGTTAGGTTCAGACTTGCTGTCGTAGTTGAAAAAGAAGGCTGTCCTCGGCAAAGAAGGGTGCTGGCTTGTTCTGAAGTGAGCCGATGGAGCCCTAACACAACTTGCTGTGGGAGTGCAGCACCACATCCCCTCTTTGGAAGCTTTCAGACAGTACCTCGAAATGCGTTCTTCATTTATGCACAGCAACCAGTACTCTGGGGAAGGTGAGCGGTCAGAGCCTTTGTAATGGGATATGCCCCATGTCCCATATGCCTGTTAATGCTAAGGCATAAAATATTCAGTTCTGGGTCTGATTCTTTTGTTCTGCGCCTATTCGTTTTAGCATGGCTCTTTGCTGTGAAACACAACCCTGCTACTGTAGGATTCTAGTCTAAAAGAACCCAAATACTTCTCTTGCAACTGCACACTAATTTCCTCTATCTCCATCATTCCATCTCCCACATTACAAAATCCTACCAGCAGCAAGAAACATCCTGGATTATGAAATCAAACTGCCAGTGCTATTTTACTTTTACGTGCTTTACAGAGCTCTCTGTATCCAATCCAAGGGCCGAACTGCATGGTAAATGAGTTATTGCCCCCGGCCTCAGCACTGAAAGACCGAAGCAGAAAGAACGGATGTGACTTGCCCCAGGCCATGCTGGCGCTCAGCCTGAGCTCTCACTCGCGCCCTCCCTGTTCCCCCAGCAGCCCTAATTAACCTCCTGGTTGCAAGGGGAGGGCATGTCTGAGCCTCTGCTACGGCAACTCCTCTTGTTGCCGCTCTCCAGCTGGAGCTTCACAGGAGTCTTAAGATGCCAGCCTCCACTCGTAGCCCTCATCTTCAAACCTTTAAGCATGCAAAGGAAATGTAAGGATATTTATGCTTTCAAACTGGAAGTCTAATGCTGAATGGTGCAGGTAATGGGGCATCCAGGAGCAAGGCGGGGCAGGGGGAAGGTGCATTAGAGGGAACGGGCTGGGGCACAGATAAGAGCGTTAAACAAAGAGAGCGGGCATGAGCTAAGTGAGAATGCCTACACCATCCTGGCTGGCCTGAAATAACTATATTTATAACAGCAGGAAATTACACTACTCTTTCTTTCAGCACACTAAAGTCACACGTTCATCTCATTACTTACTTCACTGGAGCTAACAACTACTCCAGGAATTAATGCAGCCCAGATACTTTAGCCTTTCTATTATTTATGCCAACCACAATGTGTTAGGATAGGTTATGTCTCTCAGAGCCTGATGGAAATTTCCTCTTGCTTGACCTGTACCTAGACAGCAGGATGTAGGGTCACACGGGTGTGGGTGGTTTAGGTGTAGTGATGAGCCTGCTGATACTCCGTGCTGCATTCCTGGGTGTTTGCAGAGAGCTGCTCAGCACAGCTGGCACAGAGGCACCTTATCAGACTGAAAGCTAAACAGTGGGGAATTAGAGGTTTGACTCAGTGATGGATACTACTGGGAATGTTTGGGTTTTGGGGAGAGTGATAGGATAATTTCTTCTCATTTTTAATCACCTCTAAGTAAGCTGTGCTATTTTTGTCAGTTATTTAATGATTTATGAGAGATGGGAAAATAAACGGGGGAGGGAGCTCAAAACACAAATGTGCAGGTAAAGCAGAAAGACATTTCCTTTCCATAAAGCCCCGAGCATTATGCCAACAGTTGAGAACTTTGTTAAAGTGCCCATTTGCACGCATTTTGTTCAGGCACATGAGAGGGCCAGTCTGTTCACAGCTTTGTTACCTGTGCCCCTGTCTCCTCACCAGCTTGGTCCTGAGGCTCATGCTCCCACCATCTATAGCCCTCACGGGGAGCCAGCCTCAGGCTGCAGTCAAGTCCACACTGATCTGGAGAGGCTTCCAGCCAGCTGGTTTACCCTGCTGGTCCTCAACCTGAGGCAAGCCTGTGTGTAAGCAATTAATTACAGGTGCTGTCTGAGCCTAGGCTTTGGGTCTTTGGCTGGTGTAGGTCAAAAACCTACAGAACAACTAGGATGTTGTGGAGCAGCAAAGGGATGCTGCTGTTTGATTTTCATATAGCACAGCACTGCTAATTTGGTTCCCTTGCACTGTTTTCCCAGATGGTGTAATGTGGGTGGGGAGAGCGCTTGCGGCACCAGAAACCCGCCCCAAGTCACAAAGCCAAGAACCTGGATTTTGGCACTAAAACCAGTACAAATGTGAGCCCTGCTACTGGAACAATCACTCTGAGCACACTGGGCTGGGTGAGTTTGGGGATGTTTAGGTGTATCTTACCAGCTCTGAGCCATGGCTCACTTCTTCTGCTCATGCTCCATGATGTTTCCCATCCTGCTGCACAGGAGCAAGCAAATTCAGGGAAGACTGCTTCAGAAAACCAGAGGCAGGTGGGTGGCCTGAAGGATCCCTCAGTGCTCTATGCAGCGCTACTCGGCACACCTGACATCTGAGGTTTGCTCTGCAGACACTGCACATCACTTTGAAAAGTAGATGTCACACCAGCTTACATCCCTTGAATGTGGCAAGTCCTAATATTTTCCAGACAGAAGGGACTCTGTCTTACAGCAGAAGGTTTCTGTGATTCGTACTACATTGCAAATGATCTGCTCACCTCTTCTAGTTCAGTCAGGTATTTCAATGCATTCTCTTTATGGCCCGATAAAGAAGAAAAAGTGGTAATTCTGGTTTCTGCAGGCACTGAAGTTCCCACTGGGAGCTACCGGCCTCTCCAAATGCTTCTGCTCAACATACACTGTTCTACTCAACCAATTTCCCATGGAAAGCAATCTGCAGAGCCTGCTCTGCAGAGGGACTGTATCATAATGCAGATGGCACATGATTCAGTCACAGACTGAGTCCCCAAATGCACAGAAAATTTACTGTAACGCAGCTACCAGGGGAATTTCTGCAGAACTTCCTGGAGTCCTCAGAGGCCCTTTGCATCCACCCTGATGCCTGTGCTCTAGAAACTCACAGGCTGTGCAGTACCTACTGACCTCGCGGTGCTGACTGCATCCTCTCCACGACAACACACTGCGATGCTCAGGGAGAGGGTAGGGTCCTTCTGAAAGGGACAGAATAAATAATCCTCAAATATACAGTGGTGACATGGGAAAAGACAGACTTTGAGCAGAAAGGGAGGACAGGCAGCTGTCTGGGAGAATGTAACCTCCTACATGGGTAGATAGTGATAGGATGAGGGGGATGGTTTTAAACCAAAGGAGGGGAAATTTATATTAGATGTCAGGGGGATGTTTTTCAGTGAGAAGGTGGTGAGGCACAAGCACAGGCTGCCCAGAGTGGTTGTGAATGCTGCAGGGGGCTGGAAATAGATGATCTTTGAGGTCCCCCTCCAACCCAAGTCACTCACTTTATGTTATGATTACACATGAGACCTGATCAAAGCCCTCCCTGTGCTTTCACTTGCAGGCAGAACCGTAAGTATCACAAGGGGTTTGGGTTTCAGCCTTCTATGGCTTGTACAGTTCCAGGATGTGGACCCACAGATTGGGGTGCACCTGAACAACCCATGGCACCTCTGTGGGCACACTCCCCAGGCACCAGAGGTACAATGGGCAGGGAGGATCTGTGTGTAGGAGCTTTCTTCATCCCTCCCCAGGCCAAGTCTGCAATGTTAGCAAGTTATTCAGGACAGACCGAAGGAAAGGCACTTACAAGCCTTTTTCTATACAGCAAATAGAAGACAGGATCAATACACAGAGGGACTTCTGATTTCTGACATGTCTAAGCCCTCAGACAGCTCTGGTTTTTGCACCAGATGGCTCCATCGCTCGATAAAGTAGTGCCCTAGATAAGCTGGTTGTTTTCCAGCCCGCCAGCAAATGAAGGCAGGAGGATGGACACGTACAGCCATATCCTGTGCTGTTACCACAGCTTCTGAGGTCTCCAGACCTATTGCAAAACCGCTGCATTTTTGCAGTCTCCTCCCCAGCAGCAGCTACCAAAGGGATTAAACAGGGAGTGTTATCTAGTGCAGTGGCTTAATCACTAAGCAAAGGGCTCATCCCCAGACCACAAGGTCAAGGAATTATCTCCCTGACAGATAATGCAGCCAGGGCTTGGAACAACATGAGAGGCTAGATTGCCATTGTCAGCCTGTGGGTTTATTGCCATTTCTGGGGGAGTAATGCCACTAAGATGCTGTGAAGGTGCAGTGTGGCTTCCTTCACCTGCCCTCAGATGCCTTTTGATAGCAGGGGAGGAGGAAAGCAGATAAAAACAGCATCCAACCTTGTCCTCATACCTTAAAAAACAAAACAAAACAAAAAGCAAATCTCAGAGGGCAAAAGGCTTTGGAAGCTAGGTGCATTTGGCACAGAGTACCACATAGAGAACATAACATAGTAGGATCTTCCAAATGGCTGTGAAGAACTAACCAAATACTAAGCCTGAAGAGAAGCGACACAGCTGACCTGTAGGGAAGCACACACCTAGAAATACGATTTCAGAGTTCTTTGCACAAGCTTCCAGCAGAAGGTGGGACATCCCACACCCCTTAAGCCAGCCTGCTGTGGAAGAGCTCAGCACACACAAGGGCAGCCCACTGGGTTCCAAGGGGTAACTGAGGGCACCAGTGAAAAAGTCTCCAATAGATACTGAAACGTAAGGAGCCCAGGCCTGCTGCCACCAGAAAAGAGCGAGAGGAACTCCTCCCACAGTGAGCTACAAAACTGTGCTTTGCTAAGAACACAGAGCATGTTCTCAGGATTTACCTGAAACCACCTCCCTGTGCAAGTCCAGGTGATCCACCTGGAAGAGCTCCTCTCCTTGTTCTTCACACCGTGAGGGCGAGTTCTCAGTCACTCTTCACACAGACTTCACTTCTTAGAGAAGCAAGCTACATTTTTTCAGAAAGCCAGATAACATCAGTGAAGCAGCACCTAAGATGTTGTGTTGTAACTCCCTTCATGGCCACCACAGTCTCTCACGCTGGCTGGATCAAGTCCCGTCCCCTCGCTGCCTTTGTGTGAAGGACAGTCACTTTGGCTGAATGTTTACCAGGTGTCCACCATCCCAGCCTCCTCTTGCGGCCCCAGGAGGCCACAACAGTGAAGGACAGCAGGGGGAAACGTGACCCCTTCAAGGGAACCTGCCTCTCAAGTTTCTCCTGCAGGAGGCAAAGGAAACAAAACTCCACAGTGCTCCACGTGGAACAATAATACTTCAGATTGTCCGCTTGGTTGCCATTCCTCAGCTGCCTCCCTTTCCCACCTGCATTTCTCTGTACCTGTGGGGAAATCTTACATTACGTATCTATATATATTGCCTTTATTTATGACAAAAGATCCCTCCCTCCATGAAGTGACCCTCAAGAACAGAGATGAGGGAACGTGCTTTCAAGAGCCATCTGACTTGCAGCCTGCTGGAAACTGTCCCTCCTCTGCACCGCTCCCGTGGCCATGGTCCCTGCAGCTGCCATATACCAGGTCTCTGAGTCACCTGGGCCATAGCAAAAGGCTGGGCAACCCCATCCCGATCAGCTCTTCCCCACAAGCAGACCTCCCTCCCATCACACAGCACTGATGCTGGGCTCACCAGGCTCCCCCAGGGGCTTGCACCTCCCAGCTCCCCACACACTGCCAACCCATGGGGGCTGCCAGCTGGGGCCTGTGCCATTGGTCCTGTTTTGCTAATGTAGGTGGGAAATGCCCTCAAAGTGGCAGAGATCCCATTCTTCAGCCCTTCCAGCCACAGATTAGAGTAACACTAAGTAGGTGAAATATATTTGTCGGTGACAGACAGGAGGAAAGATTAGATACCACAGCGCTCTGTCCTAACTTTAAGCTTTCTGATAAATCTCCGAAGATTAAGGAGAGATGAGATTCCGCAATATAAAATCTGATTTGACTTTAGCTCAGCTGAAGACGAGCACCCGCTCCTCCACAGCCCTTCTGCACACCTCACCTTCCTGCACACGCAGGCACTGGGAGGGGAGCTGAGGTCATGGCCCTGAGCGAGACACCATTCCTCCACGCTGCCTCCTGCACCTACAAGGCACGCTCCGGGACCAGCTCTGCCCCATAGGCTCCAGCTGGCCTTGAACTGCTAGGCAGTAGGCACCCGCAGCTACAGGACATGCTCAAAGCTGCACACGAGGAGGGCTGCAGAGCAGTTCGTGGAGGTTAGCAAGCTGGGGTGCTCCCTGAACACTTGTACACATTTTCTGCATGAAACACTCTAGTCTGAAAGACTTTGTGAGTTGAATGAGTAACATTTTCTGGACAGAAATTCAGTACTGTTTAAAAAACGCTTGAGCAGCTGCAGCTCCCTGCAGGCCACATCTTACCTCCCGTGCACCTCTCAGTGGGGCGGGCCTCCCCTCTGCCAGCAGCAGTGCCTTCGCCCAGCCACTCAGCACAGTGAGCCAGGGGGATGTCAATCCCAACCTCATGCGGATTTCCTCCATTAGCCACATTAGAACAACAGCAAAGTGGAGGGAAAGGGCAAGCACAACAAAGGGCAGATCCAGCACCAGTACTATCATCCCCCTTACACACACTTGAGTCCCTTATTGCTTCTTAATCCTTGAAACTGGGAGAATGTTTTTGCTCTGTTCTGATGCTTGCAAAGAGGCTCTGAAACAGCTGTAAAGCAAGGAAAGCCACCTAACACCCCTGTCTCTCCTAACCCTCCCACGCCCACTGGGATGACACCTGGCCATGAGACACCAAACGGGACTCACCCAGGTGGCTCACATTCCCTCCACATCCTCTGAGTGGGAGAAGCTTCTCAAGAACAAGAGCTCAAGTGAGCTTGGCAACAGCAAATGGATACTGAACACCATCCCCTCGTTTATGGATATTTACTCACCTTTTCCTCATGTGAACAATATTTTTGCTAACTTGGCATCCTTCAAGTTGAGACAAAAATTCCCCATACAGCAAGGGTTAGAATATCTTCTCCAAACCAAACCATTTTTCACTTGCTGCAGGCTGGCTTCAAACTTCAAATGCAGCATATCCTGCAACTCCTCCTCACCCAAGCCTGGCACATCAGAGAAACACACTTATTTTGCCCATCTACAGTAACTTTGAATGGCTGTGAATTTTCTGTCCTCATTTTGAAGCCCACGTTCCCCCTACATAAGGAACAAAGCCAGCTCTGCTTGCACAGAGAGCCTACATTGTTTCTCTTAATCTAAAATAAGTTCTACATTAAAGCCCACCTGCTCTGCATTTGTGTGCAGTGAGGAATGGCAAGAGAAATTCAGCAGAGTGGAGAAGAGGAAGCTGGGGACCAGATTCATTGCTTTTTGTCTGCAAGCATGACAGCTGCAGACACAGAAGGAGCCGGTCATCTCACCAGTGTCAGGAAGGTCAGGCAGGGGACAGTCAGTGCTGGGCTTGCATCGCCCAGCTGGGCCACGCTAGCACCAGGTTGGCAATGCCTTGCCACCTGATCTGCAGCACAAGTGGGGGAGAGAGGAAGGGGACTGTAGCTTCGCACACAACACACAAACACACTATCAGGAATGGTTCAATTTTTACTCTCTTCTGCTGTACTCCCACCTCTCCGTCCTGTTTCTGGAGAAGCCTCCTCACCTGTAGTAAGCAGCATTGCTGTGCCTCTGACAGAATGGAGAAAGGAAAAGGGGAATGAAAGCAGTTGTGAGTTGTGACCTCTCATCTCTTGCAGTAAGCCTACTTAGCTAGCTTGCTACAAGAGTTGCAGCATTTCCACCTGCTTGCTGTGTGGTTTTAACTCTTGTCACAGCCTCGTGTCACTAACTTATCTGTGCACCTCCATCAGCAGGGTCTTCGAGCACTTGTGAGCCCCATCAAAGTTTGAGCTCTGCCACCTGTGCTATGGTGGCATTAATTAAAGAATAATAATAATAATTAAAAAAATCCAATAGGAGCAGCAGTCCTGGGAAAAGACCAATCCCTGTGCCCCTGGATGGTTTGAGGCAGGGTGCAGCCAAGAGGAACTCAAGAGTAAGCAGAATTTACTTATTATTTTAAGCAATGCAAAGCTTGCATTTCTCATCATACAGCAAAAGAACCCATGACCCCACTTGTTCTATTTATTACAACACCTCCGAAATAGAAAAAGGTGCCTTTGCTACCTCCACAAAATGGCTTTTATCATTTTTCTTCATCTGAAGTACCAGACCTGCCAAGGCTGAAAAAGAGATGCCAGCCCCAGCACTGCAGCACCTCCTGTACTCAGTGCTGGTGGAAAAAAGGAGCAGAAAGGACTCACAGACTTGTCTGAATCCTCAGCTGGATCTTTCCTCATTCCGGCTTTAGAGTTAAGCCTACAGTAAGAAGAAAAGGAGTTACTTAATATAGGAAATGTTTTCTTGGTGGGCAGAAAGGCACTGAGGCTCTGAGCGAGCAGGCAGGCAGAAGAGCCTGGAGATGCAAACAGCAGAACAGCACAGCCCCATCATGAGGGAAAGGCCACCTCTGACCAGCACGACCATGTTCCGGTGTCTGACCACAGCCATTCCCCTGGCACCACCATCTCTCCCACCTGTACAGATGCTTCTCCTTGCGAAGCACAGTGTGAGCCAGCCTCTGTCCATTCACTTGCTACAGTTAGCATGTGCGTGAAAAAGCAATCAAAACAGACATTTTAGTGAAAAACTGTTATCCTTCCTCCATAGAACCAATACCAAGCTGAAAGCCTGCCCACCATCTTAAGAGAGAAAAAAACCATGCTCCAGAGCTGAGGATCGCTACCACCTGCATCCCTCCTACTCTTTGCACAGCAGCGCTAACATGGGCAACAATTCACCCTCTGTTATTGACTTCTGACCCCGGAGGCAGTTTCCATTTCTTGTCTGCTTTCTCTGCTTTAGAAGCAGCAAACACTGAAGGCAGCGGGGCGGTGCTTCTTTCCTTTCTCTGCCATTTACTTTTGGGCAATAACAAGGCCCTGAGGCAGTAAGTACCAGAGGAGCTCCCAAACTCCTGTCCACAAAGCAAAAAACTCTTCTACAGCAGGCAGTGAAACAGCCTGCAGGCTTCCTGCTGCTCACATGGAGGACTAAATTAACCCTTAGCGCAGCCTGAGCAGGAGCCACGGTCTTGCTGTGTACAAGTAAGTAAGAAGACACAGACACTACAGCTGGCGTGTCTGCACATTAACACTGTTTTCACGAAGCTCTAAAGGGGTCAGCTGGGAAAGCCTTCAGAGGGAAGAGGTTCCTAAGAAGACCCCAGGGAGCTTATGAGGCCAGGGCTAACAGGGCTATTGTCTGCAGCAAGTAACAGCTGAAAGTAAGCACATTGCCACAGGTGGCTGAGGGCACAACTTGGTTCCACCTGCTTACCTGAAGCCAGCAAGCTGCATGAGATTTCTACTTTAGATTTGATACATCATGGATTTAGCATTATATCCATTTTAAAGCGCAGAGGCTCAACCTAGTGAATAAAGCAGAAGTGGGTGGCAAGGGTGAAAGCATTTTACACACTGTCCTTAAAGAGATGATGCTCAGCTCATACAGCAACCCAGTGAAGCACAGCAAGTACCCTGGCAGTAAACGAGCACGTCACAACAATTTGTCTCTACTCCTGCAGAGGCAGTTTAACTTCATTTCAGTAACAGTGTGACAAGAACACATAGGAATTCACTCTGGTATCAGTGTAACTTTTATTTACTTATTGCTGTCAATATGCAGTAAAGGAAGATCAGATGTGACCACCTCCTGAGCACAATACTTCTGTAAATTATGATATTGTGGCATTTGATTGTAATAGATCGAAGTGTTGCATTCACAAGCCACTGAGTGATTTTTCTAACTGCCTTGATTACAGATACACATTCTGGCTGTACTTTTCACTGCATCTTCAAGTATTACATGATTAAAAAAAAAAGATTGCAACTGGAAAATAGCCTGAGATGTTGACAGGACAGTGCAAAGGGGAAAACCAACTCTGCTTGTGTTTCTCAACTTTTCAACCTTCTGGGAACCAGAACTAATTTTTGGCATTCTAGAATGCAAGTTAGAGTAAGAAAAGCACAGAAGGGTCAGGTATGCTAAGGAGGGATGTAAATTTTATTTTCCTGTCCCATCACCTGTCATTGTAAAAATGACAGCCCTCTGTGATGAGCCCGCTGGCTTTTTAAAACATCCCATTATCTGGAAGAAGGACAGTGGTCAGTAAGTGGCTGAAATGGAGAGACCGTGCCTTCAGTGCTCATCCTCTGGGCATACACTCCCCTCTAGAAGCTCTCAGCATATCACACCCTGCACCCTCCAACAGCATCAGTGCCACTCTCATGGATGACAGGACAAGGTCCCTCCCCTATCTCATCCCCAAATTCACCCTAGAAGCAGCATGGGATTGGAAGGGAATGAGTTTGGCAGCCAGAAACATAGCCTGAACATGCCCAGTGCCACAGCCTGCATGTAGGTAAGCAGCCACCCCAGTCACTTGACAAAAAGGGCACATGTAATACCCAGCAGTACAGACCTAAGAGCCCCAGTACTCTGGCAGTTAAGACCCCCAAGCCCTAAGCAAGCTCTCCTTCTAGCATCATCACCTGTGTACGCTGACTTATATCACAGGGATAAAGTGTCACCAAGCGTGCTTGTCACGTGCTCTGTAAGCACTAAGCAGTGCTGTTGCTATAGTGTGGAAAATTATTAGCCAGCCGCTTGTATAAAGGAGAGGTTTGTACAACAAAGCCATTCCTCTCATGTAAAACACAAGATAACCAACTACAAGTTAAATACACCACTGCAACAACCACACGGTGAACAATGAGGAGGGACTGGAGGCCAGCCAGGAGCCCACTTCTGATTAAGCTGTACACAGGATCTTTCCCATTCCAGCCTTGGCTTGCTGGAGGTCTAGGCTAGAACATGATAGCTTGGGCTGCAATTAAGAGGACTGGCAGAGAGCAGTACAAAGTGCTGAGTAAGGGCTATTCTCCCCACCTCCTCAGCTGCACTGCCCTGACATCTTGCTGCTGACAACATTTAATTTGCAAAATGGTAGTAGGTGTCATTGCTGAGCAGTCCTCACCCCACTCACCTGTCCTTAAGCTTGTTTTCCTGAGGTGATAAGGAAACCATCAGGGTCAAGGCTATTCCACACTGAACCTACCTACCATTTTCTGTACAGACCTTTTCTCCTCCTCCCAACAGCAACATAGTCAGCCGTCATGATGCAAAAAAGTGCAAACGTGTCCCCAGGATGTCCTGCCTATGGTCAGCACAGCGTAGCCTTCCCTCCAACTTGCATTGATGCTGATGAGTTATCCATGAGATCTTTGCACATGATGCTTTTGGGGGCAAATCATAGAATGGCTTAGGTCGGATGAGACCTTAAAGATCACGTAGTTCCATCTCCCCTGCCTTGGGGAGAATCCTCGGGTTGCCTTCACCTTGTGGTGCTACCTCTCTGCTTGAAACGTTGCTGCAGCAGGAGATTGCCCTGTATTTGATTTTATGGTCTACACTGATGAGGCAGTTTCCTAGAAAACATTAGGTAGAACGGGTTAAATTGTGCCAGCTGGGGGGTGGCTACACCAGCTGCACCATGGGCCGATGAAGGATTTCTCAGAAGCACCTATTTTTAGCAGGCAGACTAGGCAGCAAAGAAAAGAATAGGCACTTCCTAAGCTAAGGCCAGTGGTTCACTTTAACACCAGCCACAGTATCTTGGCAAAACATGGCTTAACGTAAGCAGCTGAAGCGAAGAGACATGATCCAGAGTCATCAGCAGGGAAGGTCTGCCAGACCACAGGGAGCATCCAAACTAAAACAGAGACACTACCTGAGGGAACTGCCTACACACAAATTCCCCCCACCTTCCTCACCAAAGGATGCAACTCCCCCTTCTGACCCTGATGCCTGACTGCTTAGTGTTTGCAGAGCTGAATGGCAAGTTGAGATCAGAAGTCCCCTCTCATCAAGAGTCACTTTTCATCCCCTGATGATGAATCTTTGTGTGATTTCATGATTTGGTAGAGTGTCTCACGGAAGTGCTGGTGCCGGCTCAGTCTTTTGGCTGCCTCCTTCAGCTCCTCAATGTTTTCAGCTTCTGCATGTGAGATGATGAAGGACTGGGACTGCTTCACTGAAATAAGAGCAGCACAAAAAGGTCAGCACATTCAGTCAAGGGGACAAACCAAAGAAAGCCAAGAGAGCACATGAGCCATGCAATCATCACGACGAAGAGACTAGCCAGGGATGAACTAACCATTGCACCAACAGTTCCACCTTACTCTTTTCAGGGAAGTAAAATGCTGACAGCACAGAAATACACTTTTCTTCTTTACAGGTCCTTTGCTTTACCTCTTTCCAATTTTACGGTGCTGTGTAGGAACTGATCTGACCTCAAAGACAGCCATTTTGAGCACTGGACTAGGCAAGACATTATGCACATGTCCCTTCCAACCTAGCTCCATATGAGCGCTTAGTCACAAAGGAAGTCAGCTTTGAGCATAGTTTTTTGTAGAGTCCTGGAGGCATCCCAGCAGTTACTGCCTACCTTTCCACATACATGAAGAGACAGGTAACCATGCAGATTCACTGCCTGCTCTTCGGACAGCAAAAGCCCAGGTTAGCCTATAGTTCCATGGTACTTCTAAGAACTATGTATTATGAACCACACTTGCAGATCTTACTGCTTTTTCAGCCTCATCTGCATGCATCTGCTCCTGCAGGGCACAGAGGAAGAAGCTACCCACTACCTACAGTCATTCCATGAAGCGCTGGCTCTCCGGCGGTGAAGGCGGCAGCTCTTTATGCGACGAGTGGCAGCTTTATGGATGTACACAGAGTTCTTCATGATCACGGGCATCTTGGCCTCCAGCTCGGCGTTGCGGATGCACTCTTCAAAGAACTCTGAAGAGAATACACCACAATGAGCAGTGACAGGACAGACCCTGCAAGCAGTGAACCAGCCAAAAGGGACTACACTCAGTGAGTCAGGGGATGATGTTCAACATTTCTCTAGATCGTTACAAACAACATTTTGTGAAGCATCAGGACATCATCAGGTTGAGAACGACAGAAACCTCCGGTGCCATACTCAAACTAGAGAAAGAGTAGCAATCATCCATTCTCCTTTTGTCTTTCCCACATCTGCTAATGGTGTAACTGTAGGAAGGTAGCTTACTCTCCTGGATATTATCATACAGCTTCTCAACTCTGTCATCACAGAGGGCTCTGAAGCCTTGTTGGGCATGCTTTCCTTGAAGAAATCCTAGAACCAGTCAAGTCTTCAACTGCAGAAAGGGAGGAGCTAGCAACACTGTCATGGGCACATGCATCCAGATGTGCCATGAATAGACAGTCTAATAGCACAGCAAATACTAGCGGTGGAGAACTGCAGCAATAACCCAGGAGGACTGAGCAATGGGTGCTATGCCACAGCTTCCCTGTTTGACCCTTTGGAAAGTCTTTACATATCTCTCTGCCCATAAGTTTGTCTTCCACTACACAGAGAAGTATGGAATAATACTGTACACCTTTGAGGGTGAAGCATCAAGTGTATGCACAACATATTCTGACTTCTCCAAAGGATGGTGAGGTTGAGGTACAAAGAGAGCTGGGAGAGCACTCCAGGTGCAGCCTTACTAATTTGGGAACCACTTTTAGAGTCTGGGAAGATGGGAAGAAATATTTCCTCTTGGGGCTCACTCATCAGTAGAGAAGATGGATAACAGACCTACTTCTCAGATTACTGACATCTGCTTTCATCTTCTCCTCCTTCTCCTTGTTACGATCCAAAGAATTTAAGCCTTGCTCCAAGCTCTGTAATGCTTCTTCAGCTTCCCTCAGTCTCTTTTCCAGTTCCATGCGCACCTTCACCTCAGCCTGAGGAAGATGAAAAGAACAAATGCTCCTGAAAACAGCTTGTGTATCAGGACCCGCAACTCACAAGGTTTGCAAGGGACCCAATGAAAGATTAACAATAAGGAAAACCAATAGAAATAAGACAAAATTTGTTTGTTGTATCTTCAGACAGAATTAAAATTCCAGATATTTTAGCAATTCTCCTCTACCCTGACTTTCCTTTTCACAGCTGCCCTCTCATTTTATGAACAATGTGAAGTCAAAAATAGTACTCTAGCACCTGAATTTATACTTATAGAAGTATTTGAATCTGAACAAGAACAGGACCATCCTTCCATACGAAACAGACTTGAAATAAAGGCAGTCAGTTCCCACAAAGGGGTGGACAGTAATTAGTTTCAGAAACATAATACAGTAAAAATTAGGAAAACAAAGGGTGACATAGTAACTTAGTAAATGAGTATAACTCATACAAACTTAGGTCAACTTAGCTTTAGTATGGCCAACTGGAATGTTAAAGAATAAAAACTTCTTAGAGATGCAGGAAAAAGATGAGATGGGGGATACTTTTGGACAAAATATTCAGAGAAGGAATTTGAGCGTCAAGCAGCCAATAACAACTTATACTTTACTTAGTTTAAAATAAAACAACATGACTTTGTCCAATTGCCTTTGTCTTGATTACCATTTCTCTCATTACTGAGACAAGGAAAGAGGGCTGCTATCCCGCATGCATTCCTCTGATTTCAAACCCAAGTTCATGAGGAAGGTGAAGACGACTGAATTTCAGATCTTCAGATTGATTCACAGAGTACACATAAGGAGGGAAGACTTGCCCAGTTCTGCAATCCCTATGCTTGCATTTGAAGTAATCTTTATTCTTGACTGCGTCTACTGTCTTGTATTATTGCCCCACCTTCATCTTTAGATGATGCATGATGCTTTCACATGAACAAATGGAAATAATTTTTACTGAATTGGTTAATCCACATCAGAATGAGAAAATAAATAACAGTGCTACACAGATACAGCATGGCATCCTCATGTGTAACTGTGATATGAAGCATAGCAAACAAAGAGTTGTGACCACAGAATAAGAACAAGTCTCTCTTTTGATGGGAGATGATCTGAAAGGAAAGTGAAGGAAGTCAGGGTCCAGGGATGGCAATTGCACAATGTATACAGCCAGTACCTTGAGGTCTCTCTCTGTCTGCTGCTTCTCTACAGTCAGCTCTGAGAGTGAGTTCTGCAGGGCTTGTGACTGTGAAGAGTAAAACTCCCGCTCCGCCTCCAGGGCTCGGGACCGCTCCTCATTCTCCTTCATCCTGGAGCATGGAACAGAGTAAAAATCCCACCATCCCCACCCCAGCATGACTCACACAGAGGAAGGGTCTCAGTATTGAGTAAGCGCATGTGTAACTACCAGGCTGCCATGAGCACAGAGGTGCTAAAGGCAGCATTATCTGCATTTTCACTTCAGTAGTGCAGGCATAGGTGGAAAAAGTCATGTGGGCAGTTCCTCAACCTTGCTTTGTGTTGGCAACCTAAAAGAAAGACAGCAGACAGCCACCTAATGGGGCACCACAAATCCCGATCATGGTAGAGCCGTCCTCTCCTCTCTATCACAGCCAGAAGTTGAAAGTAGGGATCTTGCTTGCTTACAGGCCTTAGGGTAAACGTGGGAAGAGTTTTGAGGCGACCCTAGCTTTAAGCCTGGAAATATTTAGCCGTACCCTTTCTTATTGCCTCCCATATCTGTGAGGAGAAAAAAAGACCTCTTTTCCCACTAGAAGGCATCTCAATCCACATCCCTGTCACCACTGCAAGAGCCTTTGCCCTCACTTCACCTCTTCTCTGCCAGAAGTTTCTCTTCCAGGAGTTGCTGCATCTTCTCTTCAATCTGCTGCAGGCTGCAGTGCAACCCCCAGCTGGGACTTTGCTCCTTGCTAGGACTGGTTGAAGGTGGGCTTTCATTCATTTCCAACATCTCCAACATTTGCTGCTTTTCCATGGAGAGCTCCTTGAAGAAGGACAGAAACTGTGAGCATCAACAAAGTCTTATATTTCCATTCCTGTTCCTGTCTGGCTCCTCCACTGTTACACCCACATTCCTCATTCAGGTTAAAAATGGGTAATACAAGGTAATAGGATGTACCATGCTGCAAAGTGTTCGGTCTGTTGTGTAGCTGGAGTACAAATGCTCCCTTCCTAGCCTTTCAGATCTTTTTTTCCTACCCGCAACTGTGGCTAGGAGAAGATTTCAGGAGGAACATCCTGAAATCCTGTCCAGATTTTAGACATCAGCAATAGATTTTTGGACAAACTTGTAGAATTAAGGCTGATTGCCTTCAACAAGCTAATTGGGCTGAAATTTCACAAAAACTATACACATTTAGAAAAGTCATTTTTTACCTCTCCACCAGAGCAACAGCAAGTACATAAAAGGGTTTAACACATCAGCACTCCATTTCCTAAATTCTTGTATGGTATACAACTCTCTGGGAGCAACGCTTCAGCCTGTGAGCAAAGAATACCACTCTGCTACTCTAATTTCTACCAGGGCTTATGGAGCTACTGTTCAAAAATCAAATAGCTGTTTGGTTTGCTGAGTTCCTTGCCACCTCTATTCCTTTTCTGAAGAGGATGTTGGCCTTCGTATCAGCTACCGAAAGAATCAGTACCCTGCACAGGGTCGATTCTGACACTAACAGATTAGATTCATGCTACAGGACAGCAGTGCATTCAGTCCTGGTAACTCATCACAGACTGCTGCCGTTCAGAAGGGACAAGTGGTTACTCACCTCCAGGTTTTTCTGTAAGGACTGAGTCAGACTTCGCAACTCTTTCTTTTCTTCCTCCACTCCATTAAGGGAGCGGGCTGTGAGCTCTAGCTCCCTAAAGAAGGAAATATGGTGATAGCTATAGTAGGGGAATTAAAGCCCCACATACAACATTCAGATTGCACAGGCTGTGGACTTCAGTGCAGGACCTGCTACTGGTGGTCGGTGCAGGCAGCCCTCAAGAAGCAGGAATTCCAGGCAGGAGTGTGCCAAAAAGCATCACACCTTGAGCAAACCACAGGCATCCAGGAGCTTAGCTGTGCCTCCTGGTGGAGCAAAAACCATCCCCTGTGTGCTTTGCTAGCGAGGGCAGGACCATGATTACAGCTCACAGGGCACAGACAGCAGGCATAAGTAAACAGGCATATACCTGTGATAACAAAAAAGGCTTATAAAACCACTCCAGCTTTTCTGAGCTGCTGTTTAGGGAGAAGAAGAAAAAAAAAACGAAGAGAGCAACAGCAAAAGATGCCATTTTCACACTCAGAATAAAATCCTTAGCTCTTTCCCTTTCTATACACATTTGTTGTTGGTTTTCTGCGTAGCTTAACTCTCAAAAAGACAAAATTATTCTTAGAGAGGCAACTTCAACCTCCACCCATCCAGCTGTGTGTGCAAAATCTGGCTGAGATGTCCGGAGCCCACGGGGCTGGTGCAAATAAAACTGGTTTTGTCATTGAAATCCTCTGACATGTGCCTGTTGCCATATAGCCCCAATTACCCCAGGGTTTGCTTATGTCCCAGCTCCTTGGAAATGAGGTTGCTGGAGTCTTGAAAAGCAAATGAAACTAGGATGTGTTCTATTGGTCAATCAATGGTAGCAAACACAAGTAACAGACCTCAGCCATTCCTGTTTTGGTCAATACTGCATTTACCTCCTCCATAAATAGTCAAAATCAGTGAGTTCTACCCATTGCTTTGATCCCCAACCTCACCAGCACTCCCAAACAAGTGAGGAGTTGGTGTCCTTCTCCTGCCCTGCCCAGCTCATGCCCTCACCGCCTGATCTGCTCCTGCTCCAGCCGAAGCTCCCGTACCACCTCTTCAAACCGCTGCTTCTCCGCTTCCAGCACCTGGTTCAGACGCTCCAGTTCCTGCACCAAGAGAGGAGACAGGACTGTGCTCAGCACTCCTTCCAGCCTCCCAGCCCCGCCCCGGGGGAGCTGAATGAAATTGGCTTGTGAGGAGCACCCACCTCTTTCTGCTCCCTCTGCAGACACAGCTCTTCTGTTTCTTCCATCAGCTTATCTGCAAACATATGCCCACACAAAGGCCAAACGCAGATAAATGCAATTTCTACCCCGGGGATGTTTATGTGTGAGAAGTACTGACTGTCTGGAGCTTGTAAATGCATTACCTATTGCTCTGTGTGTATCTTTCTGAGAGACTCCAAGGGCTGAGATTACACTAATGGGATGTTCTATAATTTTCCTCCTGCCAAATAACTTAATAAACTAAACAATATTATTGCTGTGTACTCCTTCCAAAGGTTCCTCCCAAGATTCTTAAAACACATTAATGAACTAAGCTTTGCCACCCTCTAGCTGAGTTAAGAAAACAACGTCCTTTCTGCTTCATGCATAAGGAAGCTAAGGCACAGAAGGGCTAAGCAGGCACGCAGGGTCGCTCACAGCATAGCAGCAGGCTGTTCTCATACATTCCAGTGCCCCATCCTTACCCTCCCAGCACCCTCTGCATCAACCCCTCCAGGTTCAAGTGGGAGAAGCTTCCTTCGAGTCAAGAGAGGGCTCTAAAACATACTACAAGCTCTGAATGTGTGGGGAAACCATTGCCCATGCAATCAAAGATTTCAGTTTACTAAACCTCCCTAGGTGCTCTAGATCTTTAGTAAAATCAGTAGAATAACTTCACCTAGAAGGGCAAAGGTCTATAGGGTTCTTCATAAAGCACATAAAGTAAGTTGACATCTATGGATGGTTTACCCTGCTACCAGTTTCTTTGGTATCAGAGAGCATCACTCCTGGCAGGATTACAACTGCTGGGAGACACACAGACCTCTACCTCCTTCCCACAGCAGTGCTCCTCATGCCAGCACTAACTCTTATGTTGCTAAAACCCTGCTGGCAGCCACTGCTGCCTTTCTGCCCACTTTCATCCTGTTTCTGCTTGCCAGGAGTCCACACAGCTGAACCACAATTACACAGAGGCTCTCACATCTCTTCTTTTAACTCTCCTTGGTGAGGACAATCTCAAGGCTTGAGGGGCTTCAGCAACATCCCTGCCTGAAAAGGAAACCCAGATCCCAAGTGGATAAGGGTATATGGAAGGGAACCCCAAGGGGACTTGGAATTCCCCAGAGCAGGGATGAAAGACAATATCTGTGTTCTCCAAAAAGCATTGACCTGCTGCCAGCAGCAGCACCTGACCTCAAAATTTAACTACAGGATGGACATAGATCACTGAAGATGAGGCTAATGAGGCAGAAAACTCAGCACTTCAATAGGAATAAACGTGCAGCTGCTGTCAAAGGAAAGTAACCAACTGTGAAAAATCACCAACTAAGGATAATCTTGTCATCACAGACCAAATAAACCACTGAAGTATGTATTTTTACACTTCAAATATCTTGCTTTGCACAGGATGTGTTTTCCATTGCTGCTGTATCATCTTGTCTTTTACCATACTTTAGCCTTAAGCTCTTTATTCAGCTCTGGTATTTGCAAAACAGTGCTTTGATAAAACTTTCCTGTTTCTAACTTTCTACCTACCTCTCCAGGTTCTCTCAGTGCTCCCTGTTATCTCTGTGTAAGGTGTGGAGCCACTGCTTCCTGCCTGCCTCACACATGAGCTATCTATCCATCAGCTCACACATGACAACGTGTCTTGATATGTAAATTACGATCACTGTTACATGTGAGATTGTCTACAGAGATCACCCTTTGTCAGTAGCCTGATGGTTAACAGTAGACAGCAGGGGACAGTTTGATGTGTCACTAACCTGAAGCACTAAGCGTCTCACTAACTCACGTACTCTAGGCTGCCTGGGCAAAGCACCGGGCTTGCCACAGGATGGGTGATGTGACCATCGGCCCACAGCCTAGAAGGGGTGTTACACCTACCCTGGGGAATGCTTTGCCTAACTTAGGAGGCATCTGGGTTAAAGAGGCTGCTCTCTCTTGGCTCTTGCTATAGGCAGTGTGGAGAGTGAAAACTTCACCTCCTAGGGCAGTCAGAGCACCCAGGATACTGCTGTCCAGAGGCTGGTTTCTGAGAGACTGCAGTAATTAACCTCCAAAAGTATCTTCCAACCTAAATTATTCCATGTTTGCTTGGAACAACTGCTCTCTCCACTGCCCACAGAGACAGTAATGAGAAATTAGCCATAAGACACCACAAACAAGGCCCTGTAAGTGCTCCCGCTTTCAGCATGAACAACGTGAGGAAAATGCAGACAAAGACCAAGCAGATGTAGACAAAGAAAGAGCTAAGGGGAAAAGAAAACCCAAAACAACCAAGTATAAAAAGCTCTGATCAAGCTCGGAAACACCAGTCCTTCTTGATTCAGGACACAGAGGCATTTGGCTGGTTGCCTGGTGAGCAGGTGAGACCAGCACATCCCAACATTTGTGCAGGACAGTCAGCAGGAGCTGCAGGACTGCAGAGTTCTGGCCATGGGATACTCTTGCTTTCATGTGATGACTCTCATGTCTGGATCTTACCTTAAGTTTTTAAACTTCCTTCAGAACCAGAACGTTAGCTGCTGGCTTTTCGAGAGCTTAATCTTGTAAAAGTCGTCAGTAAAATACTATAGCTGCTTGGCTTGACTGAGATGACAATTCCAGAAAGGCCAAATGACTATTTTGGGTTTTACAGCTTTTAGAAGTAAGAGTTTCCTACCTACATACTCCTGTTTCTCCTTGGCCAGCTGCAGTCCTTGGGCTTCCAGGCTCTCGATCATGGCTTCTCCCAGCTGGGCATTCTTCCAGGTCCTAGGGAGAGCAGACACAAAGCAGACAATAAAAGACATCTAAGGGTCCTACAGAGAGAGGCAGAGGGATTCAGCCTGGCCATCTACCAAGGAATTCAAACACACTCTCAGTGGGAATGGTGATTCTTTAAGTTGTTCTTCACAAGTGACTTAGAAATTTTCCTGACATTCAATAACAGAAAGTTTACAGGAGCAGTGCTTCAGCACAGCACAGCTATTCAAACATTCCTCTAGCATTTCAGAGATTTCTGTACTAAGCTTAGTCTTAAGTGCTCCAGCTGCAATATGCTGTACTTGGAACACATTAAATGGATCCTGACAGACTTCAGAACCAAATTTTAGCTTTTAGCTCAGCTAACATCCAGTTTGCTGGTGAGATTGTCTTCCATTGTCCAATTACTACTTTAGCCACTTTTCCACTTCAAATATTAACTATTTATTGGCCCCTTCTCACAGTTTTTATTTTATCTTCAGCCTTTCTGGTACCCATCATCCATCCATCCTGCAGCCAATCAATCTCTCCGCTAAATTGGTAAGCCACTAGAACTAGGTGTCTGGCCCTACTCTGAGATAAGTGCCTCTCCCTGTAAAAGCATTGAGGGATCAGAGATAAAAGCCAGATGAGAAGCTGGCAGGTATGGAAAGTTAAAGGAAGCAGGCGTATTCAAAGAATGCCTTGCATTATTATAGCACCATTGGCCAGAGGATCTCAAGGTCTCTTGAAAACATTATGAAACTAAGCTGCAAAAAAGGCCTGTGGAGCAGATGCCCATTAGTGACTGAGTTGATGGACAGAGTAGGCTTCAACACAGAGACTAAATAACCAAGGGTGCAGACACACAAATCAAAAACAGAACTAGAAATTGAGTCCACTGCTCACTTCTATTAGATGTTCCATTAGATAACAGTAGCTACACAGATAAAATACATTAAATGCACATGTAAAATTAATCCCGATCTATTTTTATAGGTGCACACACAGAAAAAGCAATCGCTGCCCAGAAGTTTTGTCTTCTTTGCTAAGCCACAAGGGAGCTTATGAATTAGGTACCTGTAAGCCTTCCTGCACCAGGCCTCTTTGTGAGCCATCTGAATCTCCTATAAAACATTTTCAGTGCAACCTGTGCTTCGTCTCTGACAGAAGTGAGACAAATATATTAAACACACATCACCCCAGGCACCTCACACCTCCAGCAGCCCAAGCCCTGTGCTCCTTGCAGACAGCTGGGTTTCTTTCCAACTAACGAGCATTTAGGATATTTCCATTGCGCAGAGGAAATTAGAATGCTAATTCAAAAGGGGATGTTGTGCCCACAGGTAGACCTCTTCATCCCGAGTGAGAGCATGTGGGTGTGAATGTGTGTTTTTCCACTAACATGCTCTGATGTAGGATGAATCTGAACCCAGAGAAGCCACCAGCAAACAACTGAAACAAGGGAGGGAGAGTTTATCATATAATTACATGGAGAGTTTCAAAATGGCTGCAGCCTATAATGGGTCACTTTATTAGATTCATGTTTTCAGTGCTCTCTCCCCAGCCTCACAAGATGTATTCCTGTCATTAACTCAAAGCTGCCTGCATGCAGCACACGTGCTGACGACAGCTGAGAGGGGTGCAAATACTTTTTATTTTGTACTTCCTTACATGTGAGTTTTCCTTAGCAAAAGACACGTTACTTGAAGTACTGCAAAGCACAGAGCCAGGAAGGATCTTAGAACAAGTAGAAAGTGCCTTTATAATATACTTATGCAAAAAAAACCAAACCCCTCAATATTGTATTGCACGTATAGCAACTCTACTTACTATCCAGCCCAATCATCCTCTATTCCAATCCTTTTGCAGCACTAAAAACATCTCTCCAGCTTTGCCTACATTTTACCTCTCCTGTGCACATCCACAACCATTTTCTAGAGACGCTTTGTACTTCATGGTCCATAGGGCATGTGTACTGCCCTAGTTCCCTCTACCTAACAGCCCAATATGAATCATGTATGCAACGGGGGATGAGCAGATGGGACACAATGTACGGCTCATCAGGGATACAGCCTATTTAGAGACAGAGCTGTCTAAATAGGTGGTGTGAGGGTCAAGGGCATACTTTCTCCAGTGGCCTAAAGGAACAGCGACAGGGAAGGGATCTCTGCTTAGAAGACTACTGGAAGCAAGGAGGAAATGGCATGGTGGAGGATTTCACACACCAAGCCACTGGTGGAAGTGCCTGAGCTTGAGCTGGCTCTTAGGCCATAGCAATTACAAATACCTATTGAGCAGATCCAAATAAAAAAGGAATAGAAAGCAGCTTACACTTTTCCAGACTCCTGCAGCATCTCCAGCCACTGCGCCTGCTCAAACTCTGATTCAGCTGCTAGAACAATGTTGCCCTAGAACAAGGGAGGGGGAAAATGAAACAAACAACAACAAAAAAACAGATTAGTAGGCTGGTGCCTTTCATGTTCTGTGTGTCCAGGGCATGGACTGGGCACTGCTATGGCAGGAGGAGACATTCACCTCCATGGGAAGCATCATATGGGACCAAATATGTCATTCTTGCTTGGAAGGAGATACACACAGCAAGCAGTCATGGCAAGAATAAAGTGATAGGGAGGGGGACTAGGGGGAAATGAGCTCTCGGGCTCCTGAGTCTCCATCTACTGATTTGCTACTATACCAAGAACTGCTACCAAAAGAGGAAGTTCCCTTGTTGGTTGTCAAAGCAGGAGCAGTAGCAAAGCTTTGAGGGGACTTGAAATGCCAAGACACCCTCTCTCACAGGATGGTTTGCCCAGAGAGGGTAAGCATACATTGACAGGGTGGAAAAATCAAGCTCTGCTCATCCGCAATAACTGCTTTTGCTTTTACCTACATAACAAAAAAAAAACAAAAAAAAGAAATCTACTTACATGGAAGTCTTCATGAGAGATCTTTATGGCATAAGGCATGCTGGGCTCTTCTTTGGGTTCCACAATGCAGCCCCCCAGGGGTATGACACCCTGGGGATGAACCAGGGCACTCCAATCAGTCATCAAATTCAAGTATGATGCTTACAACTAATCAGGAACTGAGCTGCCACCCTTGGCCACTAGTGGGACCCTGGCCTGCCTGGTATTTTCCAGAGGGGCAATAGACACAGCTCCTGAAAAGTAGATAGACTTCCATCACCACCGCCGGGAGACCTCCAAGTGGTGTCTGAAAGGGGGTAAAGACTTCTCACCTGCACCCAGCTTGGAGAAAAGATTGAGGGCTAAAACTCAGCTGTGGAATCTGTTTTATCAACAAATAAGTGATCTCCTGAGAGGAGCTTAACAGCGTTCGCACAGGTTAGTACAGATTAGGAACAACCAACAAAGCTGGTTGCCTTTGCCAACAGTATTCGCATGGCCACAAAATTAGTTGATGAGGAAATCATGCAAACCGGGGGATACATCTACTATTAAGGGAAGAATTAAGGCCATACATCTGATGAACCAGTAAGAAGCCTGAAAGAGATACTGACAATTCTCACTTTTTTTTTCTTTTTTTGAGGCCCCCTCTGGCCTTGCCTCTTCTTCACTTGCAGTCTCATAAAAAAACCCAAACACCTAGGAACAGATTAACTCCCTCTGCCACACAAACACTGCTCACCTTGGGGTGGATATTGAAGTATTTATTGCTCTCAAAGCTCTTCTTCTCACTCTCAGCATAGTAGAGCAGGAAACTCTCCTTAATGATGAAGAACCTTTAGGACAGAAAAGAAATACTGCTGGAACAGAGTTCTTGATTCACAGCACAAGAAAACGTCCACCTGAAAGGTGAAGAGTTGACCATTCCCATCTAAACTTCAGGTAGGGTGGCTTGCTTCTGTCCAAAGGTGCTGGTGCTTCACAGTGAGCTCCGAGTTCCAGCATGCAGTGTGAAGACAAGCCATAGCAGAATTTACTGGCAGATAAATGGGACAGAGGTCTGTGCACAAGAAAGGATCCCAGCCAGTGTTTTGACACCTTGACCTGTGCCTATATTCTGTCTAGTTCATGTAGTGGGCTCAACCTATTGGAAGAGAGCTGCCACTTTTTTTTTTAGTCGCTCTCTCACATGGACTAAAAGCAATTACTAGCTTATTTTTGCCATCAGCTTCTTGCCACCTTCTGTCCCCTCACAGCCTCTTGCGAGCATAAGCCACAAAGGAAGTATTTTCTCTGTAACACTGAATCATACAGCAGAGAGAGCCACAGGATAGCATCCTCAAGCAACTCTCAAGGCAAAACATTTGTCATGAGAGCGCTCAGGAGCAGAAATAAATTGTACTGATATTTTTAAGCAGAGCTGTTTGCAAAGTCTTCTGCCACCAGCCTTTGTAAATAGCAAGGAAATTTAATTTTTTTTTTCACATGTGTCACATTAAAATGTGCCGCTTTCTGCACAGTTAGCCTTAGGTATGCTCTGATGAATGCTGCATGGTAGCCACAAGCATCACAGCTCCTGTAAAGCAAGCCTGTAATTTACCAGAGCATGTCCTCAACACTGTAATTAAAGGAGAACCACTTCTAGCTTATTTGCTAGTTCGAAATTCCCCTGGGAGAGCCCCTCTGCTCCAAGAAAATTGATGTTGTGTTTACCCTGCAGGCAGGGGTACAGGAGAGAGATATTTGACCTCACTTAAATTCAGCCTGATTACCTGCAGCACTCTACAATACCGAAGGGCAGCTGAAAAGACAGGGACTAGTTTAGCAGGGAGCTTTCAAACAAGTTAATGACAAAGAAAATATTTTGCACTGTTCTATAGAAAGATCTGCAGCGAGCTCAGGCTCCGGACCTACCATGAGCCTGATTCAAAGCATGACAGCCCATGAACATCTGCACATTTACACGCAGAAACATTCAGAGCGTACAAAGAGCTGCAGCAATTCGTATGCCCCAGTTTCTCTTTTCCTCGCCCGTTCATCTGTGCCTGCTCTGTTGCCACCAGCAGCATGGAGAAGCCCACTCGCTGTCTCAGCAGGACACTGCTTTCTCACCCATTGACCAGCTCCCCCTCGTGTCATGATCACAGCCTTGCAAAATCTCACTGGTTAGAACAGCGTGACCCAAGGTTAAAGTCACTCCTCTGCATTGATTGTATTCAGTCATCTGGGGACTGCAGAGGAGCTGATGCCCAGAGGAGAGCGCAGCCTGCTGCACCAGCTCGGACTCTGTATTACTGTAAGAGGTGGCAGGGAGATGGACTGTCCATGGAGCACAATTGTTCTGGGAACCACCATCCTAAACGCCTCTCACCAGTATCACTGGTAGGGGAGCAAGGCTGTTTTCTTGTGATGGCAGGTGAGTATGGGGAGGAGGATCCCGGAGGAGGTGAGGGGCTGAGCTGTGCGTACAACTCTGAGGCACTGACAAAAGGCATTTAGCAGATTTGGCACTAGGCACATCTGTTGGACACATTCGGCAGATTTGAGGAACCTCAGGAAACATCTGATAGGCAGCTAAAGATACCAATACTGAACTACAAACCATTTCTAATCTAGCCTGCTTTAACCTCTGTTATAACCTTCACTTGTTACATACTTTTGGGACACTCAGTGTTCCCGATAATCCCCACATAACAGATTATGCTCTAGCAGAAAAACAAAACAAGACCATGAGCACTGATCTCTTCAGATTGATGTGCCTCTGGCAGATGAGTGAACTTTTACACCCCTGACCTCATCTGTGGGTATTTGGAATGAAAGAGTATAAAAATAAGAGCTTAAAAATGTAGTAACAGAAAACCCCACAGGCAAATAAGTAAGGAAGAACACTGGACATCAGGTTTGCTGGTGGAGGAATAAAGAAGTTAGGATATCGAGTAGTATACTAAAGGATTGGAAAGCAGCAGCAGAGGGGTAAGAGGAGGCAGCACTCACTCTGTACAGCACAAGGAGTGCAAGAGCCACAAGGCAGCACTTTGGGTCACCTGTCCTCTGTTGTTAGATCCTGAGCTGAGAAACCATTAGAATCACAGTGTAATAAAACTGGAATAGGGAGGAGCAGTGACAAGCAGAGGGACTAAGCTGTGAAGGCAGAGATGTGGTCTGCCTGGGTTAGCCATACCAATCCATACTGGGCCAGCAGGGATACCCGCTCTCTGGGGATAAAACGCTTCCTTTGTATCACAGAGGGCTAACAAGATTAAGTAGCAAATCATTGCACAAGTTTTTGAAATGAGGTAAGCATTTGTCTTACAACTGCTGTGCTCTGGCTGCCCTTGCCCTACAGCAGGTTTCAGGGCACCAGCACAGGAGCACACATGGCAGGTCCTGGTCATCACAACAATTCTGATCCAGGTCTGGAATTTCAATTGCTAAGTCATCAACCACCAAAGCTCTGGATGCTCTGTATGGACTTTTCCCCCAGTCTGTTATCTGTTCAGTCTCTATCTTTCCTTTAACCACGTGCTGCATCTCCTGCAGCAATGCTGCTACTACCACCAAATGAATGGGATCAGGCCAGTAAAGATTGTGTATCTCCTAAAAGCCGCACAGAGTCAGCTGCATGACTGATGGCATGGTGGGATCGATCCTCCTCTTTCATTTCCCCTGGCCTGGGAGGGGAGTATCTCAAGCACAGGGCGCATTTGCCTGGTGCCCTATTGGTGTTATGGAGCAGAACCCAGCTGCAGGGTGCTTGGTGTGCTGGCACAGTCCCAAGCCTCCTCTGGCCCACAAGAACATGACACAGGAGGTCACAGCCTGGCACCACCACATCACTCCCATCTGCCCTATGCCAATGTTTCCTTATGTCCCACTGCCAGGCTCAGCCCAACTCTGGAACCAGCTCTCCCTCCCCTCATCTGCGCTCCTGCTTCACAGCCCTTTGGCTCTAGAAAGCCCTCATTCCAAGCCCTACAAGCACCCCAGAGACACCTCCCATTTCCCTAATGCCCTGCTGCTCCCCCAGGCCCAGCTGCTGTGCTCACAGCGACCCTACAACACAGGCTCTGCCTGCACTGCCTCCCACCTCCTCCCACTCACTGTTACTGAAATATTTACAGCTTGCTTAGGATGGGGGACTTGTAGGAATAGAAAAGCACTAAATAAATAATGACAGAGTACCAGGCCATTTGCCTTTAAGAAATTTTGATTAGGAAGAAGAAAGCCTTTTAAGAACATGTTCTTCATAGCAAATTACCTTCCCATGTTATTTTGTCCACTTTTCAGCAACAACCACATTAGTTTCCAGACATCATTCATTTCAAAATCAATGCTTGTGAGCAGAGCAGGGAACACCAGTACAAGCCCTCTCTCTGGCAAAAAAAAAACCAAAAAAAAAACCAGGCCATCGCTTTCAGGAGAACAAGCACAGCATAAAACTTGCACACATCTCACAGATGGCCACAAGCACACCACTTCCCAAGCAATGTTTAACCACCTACTGGGCCAAGTCATCTTGGCAGCTTTAGATTGAAAGGCCACGAGAGCTGTGCCACTTTCCAGCCCCAGAGACAGGGTGAGTTCCTGTGGGCTTTTGTTAACGATTCATTTGAGCCTCCTCCCAGGGGAAAGGTAGGGGAAAAGGAAAACAATACTTTGATATTCTGGCACAGTTTCATCTGAGATATCAGACTACTGAAGGAAGGTAAGTACTGTTATCCTTCTTTTAAAGACTGCGACAACAGATCTTGGGTTAGAAAATCTCTGGCAGTAGTAGGGGGAACACAAAGAGCTTTTCAGCTGCAGGTCTTGTAACTGAACAGCTTGCCAATGACATCCATCAGGACCGACACTGATCTGCATCCCAAGAATGCTGCAAGGATAAGTCCATCAGATCACATACCTCCCAGGAGCCACCAAGGTTGTGCACAGGAGTGTGGTACACTCCAATGTGCAGAGCCAGTCCAACCCAGCCGTCTTGAATCCGGGGAGCTCGGGGAAGAAACAAGACCCTATTTCTACCCTGCAGTGCCCATAGGATAGGGTACGGGCAAGTAAAGAGGAAAGAACACCTGTGTGAAGCAGGCTCAAGACAGCAGGGAGGCTCTGCCTGAAGATTAACCCCTCGTCTCTGTGGCATTCAACAAGAGTCCAAGAGCTCGGCTGACACCCCAACCCAGCATCCCACCCCAGCAACTGCAGCTCACCTCCTGGACCACTTGGCCGACTGCCTCCCGAAGGGTCTCTTCCACAGCACTCCGTACAGCTGCACTTTGGTGCTGATGTCCAGAGCGTCCGAATCCGCCTGCTCCATGGACGGAGAAGGGGACACGGAGCTGGATTTGGAAGTGAACATGATAGATGGGTTTGGTTCCAACTCTCTCCCTCTGCTCAGCGGCTCAGAGAATCCGATTAAATGCAGCGAGTCAGAAGGACACAGTCAGCCCGAGCAACAGACAGGCTGGGCTACGGGCAGAATCAATAACGTGGCTGCTCAGCACTCAGTCAATAATTCCCTCCCTGATGCACAGACAATGAAGCTTCTTCATTGCGTATGGCTTCCTGATGCATTAAGAACAGAGCACATCCCAGACCAAGAAATACATTAAAAAAAAAAAAAAAAAAGAGAGCCTGAAATCAGGCATACAGGAGGCAGAGAGAGCTCACCAGGCAGAAGGTCATAATATAAGCGTAAGTGCCTCCGCGCAAGAGCCAGCCAGGAATGTTATTGCACTCAGCATTGCAGCAGCCCAGGCAGCAATCAGGGTGAGAAGGATACTTGGCTGCTGAACATCTCTCACACATACCCCCAGATCTTCTACCTAGAGGCAGGTCTTCATCCACCCAAGGGCAAGGGAGCAGAGCAGCAGGAGCCAGCGAGCTCAGCCTGCCTCTATCTGCCCACTTTGGGTTTTGTGCTAGCCCGGCTCTGCCCACCCAGGACACTCACGTGGCTGCTGGGTCTGTGCTGGGCAGTGTCCATGCTCATTCTTAAAGGGCCATTACTGATGGAAAGTCAAGGATCACAACGCTGTCTGCCCCGTGCTTCAACCTCTACACGCTGTGTGTACAGTCTCTGCCCTGCCTACCTCCCCCCCTCCAGGCTCCAGCTGCTTCTGGGCCACAGCACAGGTGCAGGAACACAGCATGCAGCTCCAGTTCCCAAAGCCCTTGTTCACCCCTGAGATCCTCCTTCCCTGTACAGACACACACACACTGTCTCAAAAACACTTCAACCTCCGTAATGCCCACAGGATAGCACATTGTCATCACATTGCTCTTCTCCTGGACCAGCTCCATTAACGGAACACGGTGGCAGAACCACCAGCTTTGCTCCTGGAACCGCAGCTGGAGATTTGGGGTATCATATAATCAATATGTACTGTGAGACATCTGCTCTGGTTTTGGCTTGTGGCACCCCGTTTGCATTGACATCAATGCTGTAATCACCAAACTGTCAGTCGTTACTCAGAAGTGACACCCTGCAGGCACGCAGTTCAGGAACCAGTGATGTGCCACAGGATACTCCGCAGCTTTACACGGAGACAGGCAGCTTGGAGAGCACTTGCAAAGCATCTTAAGCAGAAGAAAAAGCTGCCCGCCTCGAGGCCATGTGCTGCCTTTGGCATTGGAGTGGTTACAGATATGGGTCCTTGATAAATGTCACTGCCAATGGCCTAGATGAGAGACAGCAGCCCCAGCACCCTTCTACTTCTCCAGCTTTGACTGCTGGCCTGGTTTCAGCTGGGACGGAGTAGATTTTCTTCATAGTGTCTGGTATGGTGCTACATTCCGGGGATACTCCATAACGTGGAATATGAAAAAGGAACACTTCCAACCAGGACTTCAATCACCAGTGGGAACTGCAGGAACTGAAATGCTGTTGCTCTTCATGTCCCCACTTACTCAAACTGCTGATCCCCCAGCTTTAATCTGCAGCAGACTCCATCCTGAGTTTTTCCTCTCTGGTCTTTCTCACTGCAAGGGCAGAGCTCATCTGCAAAGGACAGCGAGACAACGTTCCTCTCGCCTCATTCCGTTGTGGTTACCTGCAGCTTGCCCCTCTGCAGGTGAGCAAGGAAAACTCGACTAAGAGTTGTTACCGTAAAAGCCATTCAAGGTAGCATTAAGGCTTGCAGCAGGTTTTAGCAGCCCCTTTCATTTCAGTGTAACATTAACAACTCATATAAACTTGTTTCTTGAGCAGCCATTAACAGCCACAGACTCCAATACAATGATATATCATAAGCACTCACCGTGTGTGACACTGGGTGGGCATGCAGGCACAGACCTAGCATTACTCCCCTTTCCAGTGATTTCATCTTGGACTTCAGAATCTCTAGATACCGTACAGGTTTGGTATCAGTCATAATAGAGTTCACTTTTCAGTAGCTCTACAAATTTTCTGAACCAAGCGTTATTCTTAATCCAAAATTCACTGTAAGGGCTTGCTGGCCTCTACACACCTTAGGCAAGAGACAAAAACACCGTGGCAAGAAGGGAGAGTGCTCTGCAGCTCAGCCTGCAGGAACAACTGGTTAAGGCTTGCATGCATCAGCAGAACGGTTCAATTTGTAAGCTGGAGCGATACATAAATGACAGCTCATCACCTCCTTGCCGCAGTACTCACCCCTAATGAGTCTCATCGAAATGCCGATGGAAAAGGAGTTTTTTCCTTCAACGAAAGAACTCCCTGCAGCCATCATCAGGAAGCCTGCAGCACCGCAGCTCCTCAGTACTGAAGCTTTCTACACTGACTTTTGTCACATAAATGCACCCAAAGCACTTCCTCCTTCCTCATAGCTTCACAAGGATTTACGCCAGACTGCAGAGGTTGTATCCAATCACTCAGAAAAACATTTTTATTAAGTACACTAAAAGTACCTTGTCTTGCAAATTAGGCCAGCATAAAGAGATGACACTTCTTTCCTAACCACAAGTCCTATGAGCTACCAGAAGAATAACAGCAATCTATCAGCTGAGATGCTGCTTATTGCTCGAGTCACACACAGCTCAACCACAGCAACTGTTAGTCATGGGATTGTCAACAAACCTATAGATAGCAACCACAGGAGAAAGAAAAAAGACCTGCTGTTGAAGAACTAAATCCTCTCTATCAAGGGTACTGCTTGAATGGATGTGTGAAGATTCTTTGCTTTCGGAATAAATACTTCCCTCATCCCCTGACAGCGCCATCCCCCTTCTTCTTAAATAGGATGTCTAAAAGCCAGTCCTGCTTACAGGGCAGCTGGAGAGCACAGACAGCAAGAATACCTATATACCAAGTCAAGGCAATCTTAATCTTATTTCTAAAGGCTATGACAAGAAAGACTTTCACAATGCCAGTACAAGAGGTGGACATACTGTAGAGCATCCAGCAAAGGGTCTCTAGACGGAAAAGGAACTGAGCACATTTCCTATGGGGAAATGCTGAGAGCTGGGACTGTTTGGTCTGGAGAAGACTCAGCAGTGATCTCATCAACATACATTATATATATGCTTTTTCACTGTGCAAGTGACGGAGTGCTGGCACAGGCTGCCCAGAGGTTCTGGGGTCTCCTCCTTGGAGACTTTCAGAAGCCGCTTAGATGTGGGCCTGGGCAGCCTGCTCTGAGCATCCCTGCTGGAGCAGGGGTTGAGCCCGATGGACTCAGAGGGCCCTGCCAACTCCCCTCTTCTGCCATCAGCACCCTCAACAGCATTTAATTAGCACCTTCCCACTGTGTGCTAACCAACTGGGCACACTGCCAGTTACCCTCCATGCTATCAGGGGGGTGAAGTCAGATTATTGCCTAACTGCTAGCTGTTGAAGGGGTGGCTTCACACTATAGACAGCTTTAAGCCATTAGCATTTCCTGGAGCCAAGGAAATCACCCAAGGTCAAACGACAACAGCTTCAGACCACTTGCTTGTGAAACCTGCTCTGCCAGGGCCCTGCACAGAGTTCTGAAACAACTATGCAGGCTTCTCCTTTGGAACCATCTCCTGACTGGCATCCAAATTCTTATTTACTCCTCAGTTGCTTCATGAAACCAAACCACGATTCTCAGCTTTGCACTAAATCCCGATGGTAGCCATAGCATGCAACTTCCAAAGGGCTGCAGCACATAACAAACAGCTGACTGAATTTTGGCGTACCTTTTAAGAAAACCTGCAAATGCTAATAATACACTCTGAAACGTCCTGTGTGGTGCATGAAGATTGTTCCACTTTTTTTTTTTTTTTTGCTCTGATAAAAGCCATTTTCAAAGCTCTTTGCAAATCCCCTGCCTAAACACCCCTTAAAAACACTTAGAAGTTAATTAGCAACTATTTTTTGGAACTCTAAACACGTCATAAGCAAACAAAACCCTTCCAGAGAAATTCAGAAGCCTGAAAACGACATTTTTTTCTTTGCAGAAAGAACAAAATCAGCTCTCAGTTACAATGACCATCAGTACTGGGGTTAAAAAGAAAGCTTAGGGAGCAGTGGCCTAACACCGGCTTTGAGAGCTCTCTATAGCTCTCTGTAACTTCCTGAAGGGAGGTTGTGGTGAGCTGGTGGTCGGCCTCTTCTCTCGTGTAATCAGTGATAGAACTAGAGGGAATGGTTTCAAGCTGCACCAGGGGAGGTTCAGGCTGGACATTAGGAAGTATTACTACTCGGAAAGGGTAGTCAGGCATTGGAATGCACTGCCCAGGGAGGTGGTGGAGTCACCGACCATGGGAGTGTTCAAGAAATGTTTGGATGTTGCATTAAGGGGTATGATTTAGCTGGGAAGTATTGGTAATGGTTGGACTGGATGATCTTCTAGGTCTTTTCCAACCTTGATAATTCTGTGATTCTGTGATTTCATTGCACACAGCAGAAAGAAGACAGGCTGCCTTCAGGAAAACCCCTGTCAGTATTGACATCTAACTGCAATACCGAAGAGCCGGGAGCTGGATCGCAGCAGGATCCCATGGCAGTCACACAGAATGCTGAGATGTGAGAAGGGGTCTGACGGGCAAGATGGGATGAAAGACAGAACAGGCAGAAACATTTCATTAACGGTTTTTCCTCACATCACATCACAAAAGCAAAAGGCAGGGTATGGTTTTGTGTACACACTTGAAGTTGACTTCTCACCCAAATCACACACACACACTCGGGAGAAGCTGCTCTGCTACCAAGGCTGCAGAAGAATGAAGTGACTTAGCATTTGCATCTTGGGCTGGGGGCTGACCGCTTTCATTTCATCCTGCGCTCTCGGTTTTGTTCAGCCCTAGCATGTCCTCATCAGCACTCTTGATTCAGCCATCACTCTCTGACCCTCCTAACGTGGAAGGTTTCTGCCTTGTAAGCATCAGATTTTCCAGGAAGAGAGCTTCAGAGCAACGCCAACCCCTAAATGCTCTGTGGGAGACAGTTGTCAAATGCCCCTCTTAAGCAGAGCTGTCAAATCATGTCTGTATTTATGCTTCTGAAATCACTCACTCCATGTCTAAATTGACATGCCAGACTGCCTCCCAACATGCAGTCAGTTTCACGCTTCAGATTTCCAAGTGGTGCTCGCAAATTATGAAGGGAAGCTGCAAACACAATTACACAAAAATAAATGGCATTGTGTGCAATGCTTGCAACCCATTTAAGACTGTCATTCCTCTTTGCAAGAGCTGTCACAAAATCCCACTTCTAGTAAATGAAAGGCCAACTCTGAAGCACTGCACCTAGTAAAAATTTAATATAATAAAACAAATTGAAAACTGCAACATTATTTTATAACCATTCACAATTAAAGTGGAAAAATTAGAAGGCAGCCATTCATGGAATGATTTTGTGTACAAATGGTTTGAAAAAAAGAGACATTAAAATTACAGTTCCATACAAGGAGTCAGGTAAACAGCAATGACCACGCCATGTTCTTCCTTGGAAAGCCAAGGCTGCTAAGAGATGTAAGAAAATCAGAGAAAAATGATTTATTTTATTTTTTTTAAAGAAGTCTGAAGTGAAAAGGAATCTGAAACTCAAATTTTCCCACCACAACACAACCACTTCTCCTCCCACTCCAAAAGAATAATCACGTCCTCCTCCCCCAGAGTCCCACGCCAAGCAGCACAGAACAGGAAGAGAGCAGCAGCTACATTTATTCCACAGCATCTGTTACTCTGCATAAAGCTGGTAACCACACCGACACATCTGCTACTGTCAAAAGCGCCTTGAAGACCCTGAACTAGCTCCTGAATAAACATGGTAAGTTCCTGGGTCTCCTTAACAAACTTCTTCTAACACGATCCAGCTGGAAATGGTTCTTTGAAGTCAGAATTAACAGCAGGTTTTTGCATTCAACTCCTGGCCATTTGACATCACAGGGAATAATTATCAAAAGCTCCTATCTTGGTGTGACATCCTCACACAAGCTAATGACAGAGCAGCTTCCGCACCTACCATCAGGTGCTGAAAAACCTATTTCCCTTTTTTTTTTTTTTTTTTTTAAATACTGTGAACAACAGAATAATTACAACAGTATGGAAAGTACCCGAATGCACTGAGATGAAGAGAAGCACAGCTTTACTTCTGTTTCTACTGCCCATTAAGAAATCATTAACTGGGAAAAAAACAAAAACAAAAACCCCCAAAGCCAGCTGATGAGAAGATTATAGATTTCCTGGAGGGATTTACAGAATAAAAGGGGGGAAACGCCTGGCACTTGGTTAGTGCTATCTGCTAGACCTACTGCCACCTACCTCACAGTAGAAACACAAGCAGACATGGCCATTACAGAGAGAGTGAAGAGGAATTTGCTTGCACCGAGGGCCCCTGAGGAGTAGAAAATGATACCAGATGGCTTTGACTACGTGCAGTACTGATGTACTGTGACAGATGGGAAGATAGGTAAGAATGGGGATATGATAAAATATGGTACTTCATTAACTCATTAAAATACTCTGCCGCAAGAAAATAATTGCCCATGTGGAACAGTTTGAAAAGGTTCAGTCATTTATGATTTTATATTCTCCCTATGACATAACCAGAAGTTTCCTCAGTCACTGCAGCTTCAGCTGTTATCGGAAATAATGGTTCAACACAAGAAATAGCAGAGGCAGCAAAAAGAAAATATTTGCTACTTCTAAACAGATATGAAAACAATCGCAATGGTCTCATATCACTTGAGTGACAAAATGAAAACTGTGTTATCAGACTTCTTTGTGCCAATTTTAAGTTGTCAGTGTTTTAATATAACATCCCTCACCTACTGCTACACCCTGGCCAACAGTCCATAACTCACTGAGTGGCTGTCCCAACATAAACTGGGAACGTAACCTGAGGGATAGAGAAAAAGCAAAGATGACAGACTTTCTAACCAGTGGCACCTGCTCTGCTTAGCACACTGAAGGTTACATCAGCAGTGACAAGACTGGCTGACAAATCCTCGTCAACGCACACTGATCCCTAAAAGGTATTATCAATAGCGCCTAAACCATCAGAACTATTACACACAAAACAAGGCCAAAGGGAAGCAGTGCCAGGATGCTGACGTAATGAGTGGAGTTGGAAGTGTGCACAAATGACAGATGATAAAATGTGGCTCTGCATAAAGAAGTAAAAGTAACAGCAGAGCCGTTTTTTGCTTTTTGTCTCTTGGATTCCAGATGTAAAGACTGCTGGACTAGCATCTGAGAGAAATTCAAGGCTCTCCTAGAACACTGCAAATGTGAACAGATTCCCCACAGCCTGGTGCAAGTCAGCATCATCCAGCCAGAATCAACACCCGTGTAAATTCATCAGGCTCATTACGATTTGCTCTTAGGATCGGTTTTCAAGAGAACTCCCTCCTCCATTATGAATGGTTTCGGGGCTAGTAGAAGGAAAAGACTCACCTTGCATATTCAGACAGATAGCCTACACTCCTAGAAACGCTGTTCTACAATATGTAAGCATCTGTTACCACATCATTATTTCCTGATTTGTTACAGATCTTGAAGCTCTCCAGCTTCTGGAAACAGTTCAGTTACGTGGAAGAATCAAGAAAGGTGAAATAGTGAGATCATAAAGGAAGAAGGTAATGAAGGGGAAATAAGGAAAAACACTGGGAACTCTGGTGTAAATATCCCTGTGTTACCATTCACATCATATGCAGTAGCCTCTGTCACTGAACTTTTTAACAGGTAACTTACTCCTAAGTCACTACCTGCATATATACGTTGTAAAAAATGTAAATATATACGTTGCAAAAAAATTCTTCAAGAATGTCGATCGGATCCACACCACTTTTCACAGTTGTAAATCAGCAAAAAAAAAACTTTTGAAGGTCTAGTGTCAGAAATGTTTGTTCAGGCCTGATAAATCAATTCTATCTAAAGAATAATATCTTGTGGAAGAAAGTAAGCTTTACTTATTTTGCAACTATTTTCAAATTAACCTCCTGCAAAATACACAAATGAGTAAGTACTCGAGGGGATCACCACCAGGTACAAATCCTGAACACACTTAAGTTGTTATGAAGCCAACAGACAGAGCAACCGACTACTCCAAGAGCCAGGACATAATCATTACTGACCTGGTAGACAATTAGGAAAATGACGAAATGTAAAGAAGTTAAGAGGCACGATGGCCTGTGTAGTATAAGTAACAAATGGCATGAAAGAGACACGGCCATTCAAACTGAAACAATAAGCACTTCAGGAGAAGTATTTCAAGCCTTGAAAATCCATATAAAAAAAACTATTTGGCAATGTTATCTTTAAAAAGTGCAGAAAAAGTATAGCTTAAAAAGGGTACAGCATTAAAAAGTTTGCCCCTAAAGAGTTGAGTCTGTGCACATTAAGCATTCCTGACTTTTCAATGCACTACAGTTATTGAAGAATAATATAATTTGCATAAGAAAAAAGGTGCCTGACAAAAAAAAAAACAACAAAACACCAAAAACGCTGTGCCTTGGAAAGGGACGATCTTTTAGCACCCATTTGCACCGTGAGGCATCAGCAGCTGGCAAAAAGTCCTCGAGTAGTTTCACCAGACTAATGATCATCAGGATGAGGTGAACACAAGATTCCCAAAGGAAAAGCAAAATGCCTAACAGGGCCACTGAAAACCCACCGGTTTTGCTTGTCTGTTTGTTCTTTTTGTTTGTTTAGAACTGCTTCAGAAACACTTTGCACTCTTATCGTAACATAAGTATTTACCTACCGATCTTATTATGTTAGCCTTAGTATATTTTATTTAATGGAAAAAAAAAAAACCAACAAGAAGAAAACAACACATGCCCCCGCTGATGTCAACAGGGTTCAGACTCTTGAAAGTGAGCCAGTAAAGTTCTCTGGTCCCTCACCAGCTATTTCCATCAGATTTCTACTCCTCAGAGTCCAGAAGAGCTTGATTTCAGAGGACAATACGGATCTCTCTCACAAGTAGCAGTAGTGTAATCACAGAACCAAATTCCTAATACCTGCTAACGTTTTCGGTGCCTGTGCTTTATATGACAGAAGAAAATATTGCCTGTTTCAAACTTATTAACAACTGTATGGACAACCAAAGCAACACTCTCCTTACTTCTATTCTTTATCTTAAATAATTGAATACACTGAAAAATTTGTTCTTTCATAGCCTGTTGATTTCCTACTCTAACATTACACCTCTACAGCACTTCTTTCCTATCAATGACACCTGTTACAACAGCACCGTTGTCCAGAATTCTGAGTGTAGCCCACTCCTGTAATACAATTAATGATGAACATTGCAAGAACCATTTGCATTGTCAAGACGACACGGATTCAGTGGGGGAGAGTCCCCTTCTTCATTAGTAAGACTTCAACCTCTCAAAAGGCAGCCATTCTTTGTTTATCTTCTCAGCTGCAAAAGCTCAATTGCAGGATGCTTTGGTGATTGCAATTTCACGATGAGTCACTACATTCTTCCCCACTCACCTTTCTTAAACTCCAAATTCCATCTTCCCTGAGAATAGGGCCATAAGTAACAACTAAAATAGCAAATGTCTTCAGAAAAGTTACACAGAATTTATGTCCGGCTGCCAAAGTAACTTTTGCTACACTAAAAATTTTCCCAGTATTCCTCATTTTGCAATCAAGGTTCCCTCTGAACTCCATAAAGTAGATGGGATGGATGATGGATAAAACAGACAATGATAAAGGGAGCAGCTGACATTTACTGCTTATGTCAGATCAAGGAGAAGACCGGTGAAATTTGAGCCTTTAGTGATGGTGTCCAATAGACAAAACTAGAGGAATAAGGCATCCTAAAACCAGGGCTGCCACCTCCAGACGGCTGAGTCCTTTTCCTCCAGTTGATTCAGGTCGGTGGCTGTGCGCAATTCCTCCTACTTCTGGGAGGACATGAACTGTGGCAACATAAAGAAAGGTCCCAGCAGAAAAAAGCATAGCAACTCCGGTGGCATTGACTTCTGAAAGGGCTTCTTTGCTGCTCTGTGGAATTGAAATGAAAACACAAAGAGGAAAAAAAATATATATATCAGGATACGCAGAAGTTCTTCAGTCAATAATAAAGAAATCCTATAAAGGTTCAGACACAGTAGGATTTTTATCAACTTTAAACTGTTATCGCTGTGAGTGAATTAAAGTGTTTCTTAATGTCTCGCACCTCACATGTGGCAACTGGAATTATAAAGCTAATGAGGGACAAAGTGTGTTTTGAAAAATATAAGGTTCAGAGTGCAAAAATCATGAAACTGAGGAACGACACTCCGGACTGACTCTCCTTCTAAACAGCGTTCAAGTAACTTGTTATCCTTTAAATATCTGCAGGTGGTGAAAGCAGGAATTGCTGGATTTAAGCCCCAAACAATCACTCTCTTGCTATTTCATTTAGTCATGCAAATGAACAATAGAAACCTTTCCAGAATTTCCATGCAAACTGCACAAATAAATGCACCCTCTGGATCAAAAAAACAAACAAAATAACCAACCAGCGCCTATTCATATGAGGATTAAGATCTTGCTATGCATCATTAATTGTAATGAAATGCAAAACTGGTCACATGATTTCCAAAACGCTTCTTGAATAGTCTCCAACTCAAATGTAACACTAGTTCTTTGGTAAACTCTCAGGATGTTTTTCCAAAGAGAAAAAAATGCATCTTCCACCCCAGCCTTCACGCCTTACCAATTCTCTGTCCAAGTGCAAAATGCAAAACCAACATCAGAAGAATGCTCAAACATCATTCTCATTTCTATTTACAAAACCTTGCTGGTACTTCCCACGCTGCAGTACCAGCTAGAACTTCCTTCCAGTCCAGCAAGTAAAGGATTTACTTAATCTTTTCTCTCATGCTTTGAGTTTTATGAGATAACATTTTAAATTCCTTATGACATAGCTTCGTAGCGCGGCGCCAGGACAGCCTACAGAAGTATCTGTAGGATACAGCAGTATCAGAAAACGCAAGAAGGGGCAGAAACATTTAATTTGGAGAGAGATGCCCATTTCACAGACATGAGTTGTACATAATGAAGAGAAGATCATGCTCTAAGGAGTATGAAAGGCAGAAGGGCTGTTCTAGCAAAGAGGATTCAGCTTCTGACATGCTGAAAAAATCTTTGTACTTAAAACAGACAATTTGGGCATGGCAGGAAAAAACTAGTAAAGATTATTTTCTACCTGCATATTAAAATAAGAATACATGCAGCAACACTGAAAATGATTGAACTATGTAGTCACCAGATATAGTGTGTTATACGAGTACATATGTGGAGTTGTCAAGCACAACAGGAAGAAAGGAGAAAAAAAAAAAAAGACTGAAATCAATCTTCTAAAAAAAACAAAAAAAACAAAACAACAAACTATATATCGGAACTGTATCTTTGGTTCTGATTGAATGCAATTGTTTTTTGTTTGCTTGTTTCCCATACTTACATTACTACCTTTTTACCTATTAAAAATAAAGAATATTACTTCTGCTGAGTTCTTCAGGCAATTCAGAATAGTGTTTTATGAACTTTATCTGATGCTCATCCCCCCAACTCGACCACTAATCCACATCTTGGGCAGAACAGAATCACAGACCTACCTTGCTTAGCCCTAAATATGTCACCATGGACATAACAGGTGCTGCCAATGCAAAGACCAGCAAGTGTTTTCTAATTCGATTCCGTTCCAGCCCAGCATGCATCAGGAAGGAAACCAGGCCAAAGGCAGCTGGTGCCTGCAGAAACAGAGTAAAACAATTACATGCTAGTAATACAACCGCTTCTAAAATTACCTGAGAGACAATATAAGAACTTAGTTGAAATATGACTTAATCCACTGAAATGCACTGAAATGGAATAAATTCAGGGAAAGAATGTATATTTTCAGTTAAGTAAAATAAATGGAATTCTACATAACACCCCATCTTAAGAATGTTTGCTGTAATGGAAATCCATATTCTGCCGATCATTCAAATAAGCCACAGCCTACAATCTATTTACTACAACACCAATGAATGAAAACTAAAACAAAACACACATATATCTGATTCTTCAGAGAAAAGGAGACAGGAGTTGTGAACTACAAAATGCTCTCCCCTCTTAGGAAACTAACATTCTAGCTGTTATGACACATCCCTTCTGGGGTAGTAACACACAAGGCCACAAAAGATACACCTGTTCAATACCAACTATTTCTTGATAGATTTCATGGGATACATTTTCTTCCAAAATTGTGCAATTGCACAATTTAAGAAAATATTGACTTTGAATGTTAAGAATAACTAAAGCAAAATTTCACTTGGCACTAGACATAAAGTAAGCTTCACAGGAAGATGCAGCACCGTTAGCACAACCTTTGAAGTGGGTTGCATAAAGAACCGTTTATTGCAGAAACAGTGAATGAAAAACATTCTAGATCAGAATTTCCTAACATTTTTGACACACAGTTGTGCAAGCAAGACTTTAGACAAATGTATGACTAACTACTGTAGTATGTGTATGTGCTGCTGTAAGCCATACACATCAGCACACATCTGGAACCTACACAGTCAATATACATTCTTGCATAAACACTAAGAAAGCTCTTCTTTTAAACATCATTTGCCCATGAGAAACTGTTTATGAGTTTTTTCCTGCAGATATGACTGATGTTAAAGCTGCTTCAATAACAGAGGTTAACCCGAAGCTTTCTTTAGCATTCCAATATTAAGTAGGCTCAGAAGACTAACACTGCAAACTGTAAAACCTTTCATTACATAAATATCCTTTCCATTTTCTGGGCAATAGAGGCAAAAAAACCAAACCAAAACAAACAACCCTAAAACCTGTGTGATGAGCATAAAAATCACATTCTCTCCTTGAATGCATTAGCACATACCCCCATAGTCAACCTCCAGAACTTTGAGTGCATCTCTTACAGCAGTAAGAATTCTGTAGATACAGCAGGAAAACAAAAAACAAGCAGCACACAAACCCTGACACCACCATCAAAAGCACTAGCTTCAAAAAACATAACGTGATGCTGACAGATTTCTTAAAGAGCTGTTCTTCCCACATCACTTCTGAGAGACAGTCCTGTTAGCCACTACAGACAAGGTAGGCAGTAACAAGTATCAATTCCTTCTCATTCAGACTTAGCACCCATCATTTGCTATTCTGTCATACACCAGAGTCACGCATTTTGGTCCTTGAAGTTGTATTACCGATCTGTTAATTTACAGATTACATCACTAAGGACACCGAAGCTTGAGTAATTTCTGTATGTTTTAACTTGTCTTTCAAGAACAAAATACATGGGTTTTCAATGTTGGCTTACCTTGTGCAGCATAATTGCAACGAACACTATCAACTGGACACTAGTCTGAGAAGTGGAAGCTGCTGCACCCAATGCAACACCATCAGCTGAAAGAAGAATTCCTGAATTACTCCTTCATGTAAGTTTCAGCTTCCCCCCATACTGGCTGACAGTAGAAAACATTTGAAAAGTCTTGTTACTCAAAATCCTATCAACATAAATAGCCCCACACATCACTCACTCCCCACTGCCTCTTTGGGCACAACTTCAGGATTTCAGGCAGCAGCTCCCATTTCCTCAAAACCATAAAAAGTACAATGAGAATCTGTTCAATATTGACACAGTCTGTCAAATTAGAATCAGGCAATAAGTTTACTAGTTTTAGTTTTCTGTCTAAAAGCATCCTCCTCTCTAAATTAAACAAGCTGTTTCAGATTCTAAACATTAAAAGACCATTAACCGCTACTATTTCAATTTACATTTAAATGTTATTTTTTTTATTATTTAATAAATATGAAATAGGAAATGGATACTATATTAATCCTTAATATATACTCTCGTCAGTGAAAAATAACCACTTTAACACTTTAGGACACCTGCACAGTAATTCTCAGCAGAAGAGAATAAAAAGTATGTTTATATTATATATAATGAATAACTACAACATCAGCATGGTTTATACACAACGCTTTCAATCCCTGCAAGTCAACATATATGTGTTTCAGTTAAATATTTAAGCTCTACTCTATAAACTCCTTTCTCTTCACAAGATTGTCCCGGGTTTATTTTGGCAATGTGTCATACTACATATCAAATGCTTTAGCATATATTAAAATATAACAGATAGCGAAGTCAGCAAAGAATTGCACAGGCAGGAATTAAGCACCACATGAAATTATAGATGGGAAAAACAAAGGAGAGAAAACACAGCACTCAAATACAATTCCATTAAACATTCTGAGTATTGATTGGAGTGTGTTTTCTCAGTCAATTTTGGTGGGGAACATTTTTTTTGTTGTTGGTATAGAAGACACCATCTTCAAAACCAGAACACAAGTATTTCTATCACACCTAAAGACAAACTACATAGCAATGGAAGTCGCCCTCGAGTTTTAACAATAGGTCCCATGTTACCTGCAGCGTGGACCACTAATCCCAGTGTTGTGGTGATTTTGGAATTGCCCGATCTAGCAGCTTCTGGGTCTGAAAGGGTCATGAAGAAAGCAAAGGTAAAAGAATAAATACACAAATTAAGCTGAAAGAAAAAAAATCTAAATATTACTACACATCTCTGCCAGTGATAAACAGCCTAGAAAGTTGCATTTAAAACTATCAGTTTTTGCATTTCTGCATTAAATTTAAATATCCTTCTTCATAATGTGCATTAACACAGACCACATTAACACAGACTAACACAGACCACAGTCAGTTTTCTCCTTCTATTTGCTCTGATGAGAGACTCAGAAAAGGGTCACAGTTGTACAAACCACAGATTTTTCTGGCAGTAGTCTTTTGGAAAGCCAAAAAATAAATGGGTTATACTGCAAAACAGACAATAACTCAAGTGTAAAATCACTCTCCACACCCATACATGCTTGCACAGTTATTTTACATTAATGAAGCACACTCTCAATTTTTGCTGGATTCCAGAAAAGATTTCCAGCACAAACATTTTAAACAGATCCTGCTCTAAGTTCATACAGCACCTAGTGAAAATTTGGACGTGACTGGTCAAATTAAATCCCAGTAGCATTCATGAAATTGCACCTTGCTACTAAGAAGTAATGAGCAAGTGTTACTGAAGGGTTTCTTTACTCACCATCTGTAGAGTGCACATGAGAGCTGCCTATCTGGTCAACCAGAAGCATGAAGACAAAGCCAAGGACAAGTGAAACACCAATGTATGCGTGTAACCTGGAATGGTCATGGCCATACTCATGTACAACAGCAATTTCGGCGACCTTCTCAGACTCCATCACATGCTGCATCTCACTTGCTGGGTGATGCTTCCCTGCAGCAGGCAAACAAGCAGGTTAGGAGACAGCAGACTAATGTGAGGCAATCACTGGTTTCCTCCTCTGCTCAGTGTTCCTCATGCACTCTTAGACAACGCACAGAAGTCACTGCTTCTCGGTTTTCTTAGCTCAGTTTCCTAGGAAAGCAAGCATCTATCTGCTTTAACAAAGTTCTCAGTTTCCAGCTGATGTAAGTGAAGAATTCTTTCTTCTACCAACTACCAGAAACACACTGTTAGAAAGGTACAAGCAAAGATGAGGAATAAAGAATTTTCAGTTAAGTTCCCAACTATTGCATAGCACACAGCACACATTCAATTTCTCAGTTTCAGACTCCATAGTCATCTGAATCATATATTCTTTCCAAACCCCTGCAAACTCTACTAGAGACAAACCATCATGAAAGCCCTTTGGGTGATGCAGAACAGGAATTTCACACTCCTTGGTGTGCTTTTTACAATAAATAATTGTACTTCCATGGCAGACAAGCCACTTTACACACTGTAAGTGCTATTCAAATGTTTCCAGTGGGGGAACAGGCACAGTAAATCTACTCTCACATCTGATATCTCAAAGCTAAGTCAGATGTTTGAATTGCATGCTATATTCCAAGGCCCTGAGTTATCTACCATTCAGTACAAATTGCCTTTGTTCCAGAGCACTGAAAATGCTTACAACCCTATCTGTAAATCCCTTTAATGTTCTGACAGGAAACCATTTCTTCTTCTTTTTGCTAGACCCAACGATAATATCATAATCTCTAATTATAATTATTTTTGTCCCTTCCCTACACTTAGGCGACACTATTAATCATATAAGCAACCTTCTGGTATTTACATGAGAGGTCTTAGGAAAAAACTATTAAAAAAAACAAAACAAAAACACACCTTTGATTATCCTACTTTTCTAGGAAAGATACCACATTCATTTTTGTAGTTAAATCTGTAACCCATGAATTTTGCCCCTCTGCAATATAAAAAGACAAAAAAGTCTCCTTCTTCCTTGGTCAACAGGTGAAATTGCCATCTTAGGATTTGAGTTGCAAATGCAGTGTGCTGGGGGAAGTTACAAACACGATGACAGAAAGCAAAACTAAGGAAATCATTCTCTTGATGCCACTTCGCTTCTTAAAAGACAAAATCACTTTGTTTGCAATGCTGTGAGTTCAGAATTCAGCCTGAAGTCATACACAGGGAAAAGTTCTTGTTTACTAGATAAATATTCCATCCCCAATGCCTCCCTCCTGCCCCTCCTGAAGTATATACTATAAAAATTGTAGCTCTAAACATCTGGATGTAGATATGAACACAAATATGCAGGTGTTCATATTAATTGCATTTACTACTAGTCATATCATTAAAGTAAAATCTATTTCACTTAGAATTAAAATGAAATGGAGAGCAAAGGCACAGCTACAGCTCATTAGAGATATCCTACACAACAGCGTGCAAATTACTGTACATAAAAGCATAATCGAGCTTCTTGATACTGGATGATTTTATATATTCTGTTTATGTTAACTCTAAAGCAAAACAAACAAAGAAAAATAGCAGAGGTTAACCGTAGATTAAAGTAGATTCTTAAAAAAATTAAAAGGGTATTGAAACAAGAAAAATACAGTACCACAAGAAAAACAGTACTGTAATTATTTGTAATTAATTGCTCTCAACTACAGATTAGAAACAATGACATATCGAACAACTGCCACATTCTCTACAGTCCTGACTCAAAAGTCCTGACTCTTTCTCCTGCAACCATTAAGTTGTTGCCATTTACCTTCCAACAGATTCCTCATTCTGAACAAACTGAAGTCCCATGCATGGTAATCCAACAGCACAATGCTCCAAGCTAAAGCAAGATCTAAGTGTACTGAGAACAAATTTAATTAGCCCCAGCTATTTAAAATAAAGCCTTAACCTTAAATCAAGGTCTATCCAAGATTTTGGTGTACAAGATGTGCTTATACAACCACAGTTGTCAGCTGACTGCCACAAGCCCGGTTCCAGCTTCAGGCCATTCAACTGGCTTAGAACAGCACAGCCCATCACAAAAACGAGCAGACTGCTGTGGGCAGTATGGCAGCTGCCATTCAGTGGTTTTTCTCTACACTTGTAAGCAGTTATCCATACTTAAAAGTTCTACAGTTTCAAGGAGAAAACTCTTGCAGTGGCAAGTACATGCAGATCTACAAAACGTTTCAAACAACTGCTAAAATGAGTAGTGAACCAACCTACAAAAAGCAACAGCAAATAGTCCATAAGCTCTTCCTCCCCCAGAGGCATCCCTACACCTCTTCTCCAAGGTTTCAGTGAAAGTTTAACCCCCTCCATAATAAAAAACATTTACACACAACCTACTGTAACAGGCTGTGATTCTATGTCGTACAATGCAACAGAAGTGCAAATGGCTAAATTGCTCAGCAAGAATCACCAGATCCACAGCTTGATGATGCTTCTCTGTCAAACCATCAAGAACACATAGTATTTTATCTATAGCAGTAATTTTATGCTGCATTTGCACTATATGGCTGTGAAACTCCCTGTCAATCTCATGTTAAAAGCCCTAAGAGCAGACCCTCATAAGTCAAAACTATGGCCTAGGTTATCTTAAACATGGCCATCTATAGACACAGTTTTTGTTCTTACCCTCCAAAATGTCTTCATAAAGTGCATGTACTCCTTCTGGCACAATGACAGCCAAGGCAGTTCCACACAGCAGCCCAGCACCCAGAACAGTCACCAACTTTAACCTCTCCTGCAAGCAAGCACAAAACAAGTATCACCTTTAAGCAGGACAGTGCTTCCCTTACTCTCCCCTATTAATACAGTTGAAGGTGCACAAAACCTACTCCTAATTCTTAGTCAAGAGTGAACGTATCCAGGGTCTGACACAAACAACTGAAATAAGAAATGAAAAAGGCAACCCATTAGAAAAGCAGTGTCAAGAGAATAAATGAAACGTCACATACATGAGAACAGCACGGATTGTTATTGTTGGCACTAATGGTTATTTGGGGCTAATACACCCCCTCAAACTGCAAGATCCACAGAGACAAAGGAATATGGAGTGTCTGAATTCGAGCACATTTGCAATTCCGTATTTCATATCCAGCCTGGTGTTGTTATTAAGTAGATCCTTCCTTCTAGAAATCACACTTAAACATGCAAGTTTTCTAAAGCCTCACCTAGGTATGGCACAGCAGACGACAAATCATCTGTTCTCAAAAATGACAAAGGAAAATACAAAAATAAGTTACCTAATGAAAGTCAGAAAAGCAAGAGAGACAAAAACGTAAAAGCCACCAGACATGCAAACATGTCAGTCAACTACATCCAATTAACTGCTACGTCAGCTATATTTACACAAAGACAGAAAATGGCTAAGTTGGTTAGTTTGGCAAATTTGTAATTAAATCTTAAAATTATACAAATGTAATGCTTTTATCACATAGCAAACAAAAGTAGCGGCTAGTTCACATTCCAGGATAAGTTCCTACAACACTCCATTTTTATTATTAGAAACCAGCATGAAAGGTAGCTGTTTGCTACTGTAAGGATTATCTCCCTGGTTATACTGTAATTTTGAAATAACTCAAAGCAAAACCTTGGAGATATTGCCCCTCCCTCCACTGCTGCACCACTTGCCTACGTTCTGTTTTAGTAATACAAGACTGGTCCACTCTTACTTTTTGCTCCCTTGTGACTACAACACTGACAGGTTGAAGTCAGACCAATGCACTGAAAATCCACTTCTATAAACATGTAACAGACTCCAAAATATGACAACTTGCAGAGGTCGCTTCTATTAATTTCTGTAATAGCCCATAACATACTGAATATTGTAATAGCGAAACTTTTGATTCTTTTGATCCTTGTAATAACTGGGTACCATGTATCTGTGGCAGAACAATCATCTCCCACACACAAGGAGATGTGTGTCACCAAATACAAATGTTGACTGCCAAAGTCCTGGAAACAAAGGTCAACATTCAAATGATGGGAAACCACTGGTAGCATATTGCATAATGCCATCTGTTCTCTCACCCTGCTGCAGTGACACGTTGGTTAATCTCACCTAAAGAGGTGACGTTCGCCTTGAAAAAACAGGAGGCTCTTGAGAGATGCACAGCTACCTTTCTGAAAGCAAGCCACATGGGATCGTAAGGAAACAAATAGAGTATTACTGGGGAAAATTTGAGTAGCGATAAGCAAGAGATGACCTACTGTTCCTGAAGTAGTTTTGCCAAATTATAGTGCCTCAAAATGAGAACAAAATGCCTTCTATACTGCAACACTATAACCTCTCTTCTGCACAGCACATGTGCACATCTGCACTTGGATGTATGTGTAAAAGTAGTGCCAAAAAAAACCTGACGTACTGCGGTGTTACCACTACTGCAAACACAGAGCAGTGCTTGAATTCAGACACCTGTGAATTTTAAAAATGTATGTACACAAATGAGTTACTATTTCAAGAGAAATCTGCATCTCATTTCCAATATGAAATACTTTGAAATGCTGAATACAGTGATATGATAACAGCAGCTTACTCAGACAGGCAAAAGTCATCTAGTTTGATCTAAGAAATCAAATAAATTCAGTTCCAAAATCACTTGGGTGTCTCTTGTTAAGAAGAGGAACGGAGTAAACAGTGCTAAAAATACACAGAAAATCCTAAATTCCTCAACTTAGCCAGCTGCTCTGTATTTCATGGTTTAAAATATTTAAATCTTGCTTGGACCTAGAAAAACCTCACACCTGCTCTCAGCTTTAAGCAGTTGCACTCCAGTCAGCCAGAGCTTCTTTTACTCAAGCAAAAGTCTCCACCTGTTATAGGTGCGCCTCAAGAACTGTCAGAATGTGGTTTCCGACCCAGCGTTAGTCTAACAGAGTGCATTTTTCTCTCGCTGAGGTCACTTATAAAACTTATTGCAAACAACAGAATATGCACTCCAGCTGTTTCGGTCTAAAGTTGTCCACGTTGCACAGGCTAAGCAATCACTTAAAACCTGATAATTACATCTTCTAATTAGGCATTTCCAGGACTAACTTTTGTGCGCATAAAACTTCTGCAGATATACCCCTCCTTTTTTAAACCAGCAAAGCACGTGGAGCCTAAAAGCAACAAGTTTCGGGCAAGTGTAGAACCAAACTAAGAATTCCTAAGAATTTATAACACAATTAAGTTGTTTGTACACATGTAGTGTACACATACACGAGGAAACATAAATCTATATATGTATAAAAAAAATTAAGAACAGTATTACCATGCAGAGTCTGCTGTGATAAGGGGAAATGGTTTCAAACTAAAAGAAAGGAGATAAAGATTGGATATAAGAAGTTTTTTATAACAGGATTAGTGAAACACTGGCACAGGTTGCCCAGAGAGGTGGTGGATACCCTGTCCCTGCAGACACTCAAGTTCAGGCTGGACAGCAGTCTGAGCACCCTGATCTCGTTGTAGATGTCCCTGTTCATTACAGGAGAGTTGGGTTAGATGACCTCTGAAGGTCCCTTGCAACTCAAACAATTATTTGAATCTGTAACAGGCAGCAAATTCTCAAAAAGTCCTTCGGATGCTTCAGGGCAAAACTGAGTTTTGAAGGGGAAGAAGGTAGCTGTGCAGTCTTGAAGTTATGTAAGGGAATTTCTGTCAAAACATCAAACAAAGCACGAGCAAAACAGAACCAGACTAACACTTACACAAAGACTTCAGAGTATATTCTGACATTTTGATACGTTTAGTGGACTACATTGTTAGCAAAATTAACAGACTTCCCTTCTACACTGTTCATTTTACTGCTCCCAAAGCATCCACTGCGCTGGTAATCACAAGACCAAAGGCCAGGTTCAATAATCTCTGTGATTCAGTGCAAGAAGTCATTTCTCTTCCGGCACTCTAGTCTCCAAAAACAGTACTGGTCCCAGTAGAAATGGGAAACCTCTCATAAGAAGGCTTCTACTGTCTAAGAACAACTGAACTGTCACTCTATCACAGCGTTATGAAGGAAAAAATAATAATAAAAACCCCCTACACTGGCATTAAAGGATGTTGGGTCCAGAAACTATAACCTTAATAACTGTGACATATAATTTCTCAGACGCACCCATGTGCATTTACTTTAAAACTGCTGTACTGCTTGGACCCTCATTCCGTTCACAATTGTGCCTCTTCCTCCCTTTTAGCAATACCTTACACAGCCACAACATGTACCAAAAAGAAAGTTCTGAAACACATGGGGCAGTAACACAACTTGAGCCGTAACTGAAGAGATACAGTTTGCTTTGTCAGTAATACAGACTCCAAACTAAACCGTGAACACAAAGCATACTGAGAACGTTTTCTGAATTGCACATGGGCACCTCCTTTGAGTAGCCCATAGACACACCGTGACTTAAGCTGTGACCTCAGCGGTTCCTGAGGCAAACTGTACCCCTCCACAGGGGCCAAGGTGCAGTTGGGCGAAGCCCTCTTACCTCCGAGAAGTTCACGGCCAGGGGAATAATCCCCGCCACATAGCAGGCGACCAGCATGGCCAGGGACAGCAGGCAGATGGAGCGGAAGTCATCCATTTCGCTGCTCTCTGTCCGCTTCCTTAAAGTGAAATTCAACAGCGCCTGTCCCACCTCGGACCTCACAGCTCAGCCCGTGCAGACGCCGAGGTCCCAGGAGAGGCTCTCGGCCATGGCTACCTGTCTCGAGCCTCAGCCCCGCGGGCCCGGGGCCTCTCTGCTACTGACAGCGCTGCGGGGGGACAGAGAGCGGTCAATCGGGCCGGAATAGCAGCGGCCCTCACCTGAGGCAGCGGGCAGGGCGGGAGGGCCTCACTGTCCCCCAGGGAGTGCGGGGAAGAGGCGAGCAGCAGGACAGCTGCTGGCAGGGGTAGGCCGCGGGGAGGCCATACAGTACCACGGGCCCCACAGCTGCCTCAGAGGCCAAGTGGCACCTCCGTCACCCCACACTTCCCCTTCCGGGGCTCTACACCCTCACCCCCACGGGCCTCCCAACTTCAAGATGGCAGGCGAGGCGAGAAAGAAAGGTGCCCTCAACAAAGATGGCCACCAGCCCGCTGCAACCCGTCTCCCTCCCACCATCCTCAGCGCGCTGCCATGCGGCGCCCGCGCTCGTGCACAGGGCACGCATGCGCGGAGGCGCTCTGGCACCACCGCCTCTATGGTCGGCCGTTAGCGCGGCGCTTCCGGTGGGCGCGGGGCGTTGTGGGGGATCGTCGGGCGCCTCTAAGTCGGCGGTGGATCTGTGGTGCGGAGCGTGATGGTGAGCCGCGCCCCTCCTCCCCTTCTGCATCTCCGCTGGGCCGGGAATAGTGCGGGCGCTTCCCTCTTGTGGTGCGGGCTGGGGGCAGGCGGCGGGCAGGCGGCGGGCGGGCGGCAGCACCACGTGCTGGCGGGCACCTGCCCCACAACCTGAGCGGGCCGCGATCCGGGAGCCCTCCGGGCGGCCCCACGGCGGCGCGGGGGGCCCGGTGCCGCGGCCTCAGAGCCGGGCTGTGTGGCTCTGCTTCGTCGGCGGGCCGGGACCACCCGCCATGGCCCCTGCGCGCCAGCGGAAGCTGCGGGGCCCCGCCGTTCGCCCCGCCCCAGCGCTCCGAGCGGGGATGGCGGCAGCCCGCCGTTCCGGGCTCTTTCGTGTCGCTGGTCCTAAGGCGCGACTGTATTTGTGCCTTTCCTCGTCCGCTTTGCTTTTTCCTAGCGATAAGATAAAAGCGATAGGAAATACCGAAGTTTTGAAGCCCGCTGATCTTTGCCTTGTGTCGCGCGGGCACGTGTTCAGCTGGGCAGGGCATATTTCGAAGAAGGAAGCGCTCAGATCTCTGAACTTGTCGTTTCTTAGCCCTTCTCCCACCAGAGATGTGCAATTTGAGCAAATCATGGCAAGTTATGACTTTTTTCCCTTGAGGTGGAAAAAATGGAAAGTTTGGAAAGAAACGAGACACCGTGCATTCATTCTGCAGAAGGGTTGATCCCGGGGGCAGTGATTTCAGTACTCCAGTTAAGGTGGACAGGCCTTAACTGCAGTTAGTAGTGTATCAACGTGGATGACTTGTTTCCTAATCGGTTTTATTCCATCTATGCTTTTATTCTCAAAGAAATTCAATTAAATTAAGCATTAAAAAAAAAACTGTAAGAGATTAATACATGTATACCTAAAACGTGAAAGCTTTTCCAGAGTGTAGCAAATTGGCCAATAGAACCTCTCTGTTTTGTTGTTCCCAAGGGATCCTCAGTCAAATGCTCCCAAGTGATCAAGAGTTGCAAGTTACGGAAGCTTGCCTGGTCATCCAGGAGCAGCAAATATAAACACTGTTGCTGGAAGTAGTATTTGGATAAAGGTTGGCAAGAATATAATGCTCCGTTCAAGTACAGCACTCTTAGAAGCAGTGAGATCCCAGCAACTCCTGGCTGGGGTCATTCATTTCAGATCTGGCATCCTCAAGGGTATATGGAAAGCAAATTTAGAAGCACTCATCTCTTTTGTACAGTTTTCACTGTAGTGTGTAGCTGTGAATTCCCCTTTCCGTTTCTGATAGGGGAAAACTCTGACTCCTTCTCCTGCAACTTTTTTTTCTGGGCTCCTCCAAACCTCCTTCTGCCATGTTATCTGAAACAGAACTTAAAGAACTGAAAACTGTATTCCAGGCATGGGAACGTTTTCGGTGGCGGTATAAAAATGAGTATAGTTTTCCACTACATTCTTTTAAATATTTGCCATTTTTATTTTTGTGATTGCATTTGAGCACTGAAATGGTGTCTGCCCGAAGCATGGGTTAGGATTTTTCTACTGGAGGCTGCTTAGTTTAAACCTGGTGATGTGCTTAGTTATACATTTCCAGTGCGTCTAACTCTGGTTGCCTACATGATTTTTACAGGTTGCATACTCACCTCATACATTAGCATTGAAAGCATTGAATCCAATTAACAGTGCTAGAAATGCTGTTTCCTGGTGTGCTTGCAGACTTTGTGACATGTAACCTGTAAATCGGATCACAAACTGCATACGCTTCAGAAATGGTATACAGTTGCTTAAATTACTTGCTGCACCCAATTGAAAACTATTAGAGAAATAATGCAAGCCACAGACTATAGAACCATTAGTCTTTCTTACAGAAGGAACAGTTTGCAGGCTGACATTTAGATATCTGTGCCGTAATTACAGTTTCAGTAGACTCGCTGAAGTGTTAACATCAGCACATCTGTTTCTCAGGAAACAATCTCAAATACTAAGTGAAGATTTGTTATATAATTCGTGTTACCTTGGAGCTGAAATTTGAAATAGCTGCTTGTGTTTAGACAGCAACTTTAATTTGGACTCCATCCTTGCTCTCTCGTTAGGATACTTAATTCACACATACAGCTTGCATTTGGTATATGGTAAATAAATGCTACTAGTGGGATAACTTTTATGCATCAACTGTATTGGCTTGCTTTTCTCTTTAGGTAGAAAATACTATTTCTGTGTTTGTTTTTTCCACACAATTGCTGCTTTACTGGTGATTTTACACGCTTTAAAAAGTTCTGTAAGAATTGATAAGATGAATCGGAAGCAGAAATTATTATTGACACAGTTTACGTGACAAGTACTGCTTGGAAAATGTATGTCCTTGCTCATTGTTTTAAAATTATGTTACTTTTTTTTGAGTTATTTGCTTGCCTAGTTAGTTTTGAGAAGGCTTTGCCATCTTAGTCCTCGTAATTAACCTTTACATGCCAAGGATGTGCAGAAGCGCCACAAAGTAATACTGGGAACAGCCATTGAATGCTGCCAAGCTTGTGCAATGGTGTGGTGGCCAGAAATAGAATGATTGCTTCTTTTTCAGATAAACAACTTTGCATTACCTGTAAAATTTAACTTTTTAATGTGTTGTTTTCTTGTTTTGTTTTTCAGTCTCACACAATTCTACTTGTGCAGCCTACCAAGAGGCCAGAAGGCCGAACATACGCTGATTATGAGTCGGTGAATGAGTGCATGGAAGGTGGGTGCAGGCACTGGAATCTAAAACTGTTGTTGAAATCCTGTTTGACACATTCCCATGCTTTCTCAGTAAGAGAATAAGCTGCTGTCTGTTTTTCCAAGGTAACTTGGAAAAAAAATTGCAAAAGTATCTTATGGTTTTTGGTTTTTTTATTTACTAATGTTTTAGCAAATTAAACATAGTTATTCTTTGTTTCTCTTTTTGGCTTAGCAAGATTGAACCATGTTCAGTTCATCAGAGTAGGCAATATTCTTGGTGGGGCTGTGCAACAGAGCTGTCTGAATGCATTTCATTTCAGGATCAGAATCCAGCTCTCTCACTAATTTTTTGTGCTAGCCATGTAAAGGTAAGATTGCTACTGGAGATAATATATAAGACTATGTGTAATTGATAAATAATTTGCAAGCTGGTGGCATACGTCCCAGAAATAAAGTCCTGTCTGACATTGAGAGAATCAGTGAGCCTGGAAGATTGAAACACTACAACTTAAAATGTGAAAGTTCTCTTAATGTTAAAAATTAACTCCAGAAGCCTTGAAAGGCAAACAAAAACATAGTAAAGACCATGTAAAACCACCACGCTCACTGTATTGCCTTACTTTCAAATATATCTGAATCATTTATAGACTAGCATAAATAAAACTTGTGTAAATTCAAGTGCTGTCACTCTTACCTCACTTGTCCTTTTTGATACTTTCATGAAGAATGACCTTTTCACAAGCAGCTTTATATGACAGTAGTTGTTCTTTCTCAGGTGCTTGTACAGTGGAAATCAATGTAGCAATTGCTTTGTTAAAATCATCAGAAGGAATTTTGGGTTCCAGTTGGAACTTATTGTGTAGAACATTAAGTCTGTGACAGAACTAAAACTTTTTGTTCTAGACGATGATAACATTTCTTTTCATGCATCTCACCTGGCTTTATGGTGTTGTGTTTAAATGCAAACGTCCAGAACAACAGTATTTCGACTCTGCAAAATCTGAGTACACTAAGTTGGTTTTCCTGGTAGTCACATATAAACTTTCCCGATATCTGTGGCTCCATATCTTGAGAAGATAAACAAAAAACACACACACAAAAAAAACACCAAAAAAACCCAGGAAAAAAAAACAAAAACAAAACCAACAAGCAAATGCAAGTGTTTGGTTTTTGTTGTTGTTTTGGGATTTTCTGTTTGTTTGTTTTCCCCAGCACTGGTGTTACTGTGTTATCAACCTTTTTTTCTCTGTAGGAGTCTGTAAAATGTATGAAGAGCATTTGAAGAGAATGAATCCCAACAGTCCATCCATTACATATGATATCAGCCAGTTGTTCGACTTCATTGATGACTTGGCAGATCTCAGCTGTCTTGTGTAAGTTTAGTAGTACAAGTCCCTTTCAGTGGCTTACAGAATTCAGAAGTCATCCATATAAATCTTCACATGTTATTACAATTCACCAGAATCTGTTTAAATTGGGACTGGATCTGCTTTGTTTGCAGTTGATCCAATTGTTAAGGAGGCAGAATGATAAAGGAATTTTATTTGGCTTAGGGCTTTGTTATCAGTGTGGTGGTAGTTTACAGAAGTCAGTTGCAAGGAAGTGTTTACTTTGATAAAGATGCTGCAAAATGGAAACCAGTAAATCCTGAATAAGTGACTAAAGGCCGTATCCATCCTACAAAGATCCCCAGCTAATGGTTTGAGTGCTCTTCTGAATACACCAAAATCTCTGGTTCTTACCTGTGTATTAAAGTTGTGGGCAAACAAAGGAGATAGAGAGTGCTTTCTATTCTGATTGTGCTGTAAAATCAAGTGCTGAATTTCAGTATTTGAAATGTAACCAACATTGTAACTAAAGCAGTCAGTCCAGATCCTGGCTAGTCGCCATACCACAAGTTTCAGGGTAATGCTTTGTGATAACAGCAGTATCAAATTTCACAAAAATTCTGTAGGAATACAGATACAGGTCTCACACTCAACCAAAAGATCCATATATGCACATATTGATATTTCACTTGCTAAGCTCAAATTCTAGGATCTCTTTTTAAGCCAGTACATACCTGGTGTGAACATCCTTGCAGCTGTACTGTTGTCTTAAATCCCAATGCAAGTGATCTGCAGCTGCACAGTTAACAGCCTTTGCCAATTAATTCCAGTTTAAAAAGAAGAAAAAACTGTTTAAAGATGAGCACTGTATTCTTTTCCTTTGCATCTATATGTGCACACGGTACATCTGTTACTGATAGGGACTTAGAATAAATGCTGTTTACCAAAGTTTTCATTTGAATAAATGAAGAACTATTACAATTTCTGCAGTTACCTTGTTCTGCCGTGTTAGATCTTCTGCTGTTACACTACTGGGCTGATGCAGTTTGAAAGGCATACTTTGTTTTAGCATATTCAACAAACTGAAGTTAGCTACTTGTTCTAAGAAGTAGCAAATATTTTCTACTATAGACTTCGTGCGTTCTTTATTAGCGACACACCAAATTCTGTGTCAACTTAAGGTTTTCCACCAGATGGCATACATATCACGTAACATACCAGACTTGGCTTTTGCTCATGGAGATCTGTAAAGTACCTGCAATCTGGCCATGCAGTGTAGCATTATGAATGGATTAGGAAAAAGGAAGAAAAAGAAATAAATAAAAATCAGTAATAATTCCTGAAACTAACTTTTCTTACACTGGAGTAAGATTGCGAGTATATTGGTATGCATGAAAACTCCTTCTGTAGTCTTGAATCCGTCGTGTTTTAAAAAAGGCTTTCTTAAAAACAGTATGCTTAGGGCTGTTTTTCTTAAGTGAAAACTGTAAAATATTCTGGATTTATAATTAGCTGCTGTTTGATGACCATCTTAGTGCTCTTACTGATGAGAAATACCTGTGCCAGTGTTTAGAGGCTGGCTGGGCCTTTGATTAACGCCTGTAACCTTCACTGAAAATGCTATCTTTGTCAAAAAACATTCAACCTTGAGTACTAAGGGGAAAGAAGAGCATGAATCTTCGTGGTGCTTTCATTTTTCATTCCAATTCTTCTTTAGTTCAGCAGTGTCTTGCGTAACCAAGTTCTTAGGCTCTGGCGAGAAATCTTGCCAGTAGCCCGCTTTTATCACCTGTCCCCAAGTAGCAAAGAAAACTAACCTGTGGGTTCTTGTTTTTAGTTTTCTTTTTATGAAGTGTCATTGTTAGATGCAAGCTTATCCCTGCTGCCAGCTGACAGGAATCATTTACCATCTGCCTGTTAGCCTTCCTTTACTCCTGGAAAGTTGTCTTTTTATTAATTTTATTATTCTTTCTTTTTAAATCCAAACAGAAGAGGAACACTTGAAAAATTATGCGAATGCTTTCTTGAAGTTAAGCTGAATGCTTGGCTCATTAAGACAAATTAAATAACGTTTCATGGTGCAACTATTAGTTTTTAATCCTGAGCTCCAGAATATTAAATTGCTTTGTTTGCTTTCTCCCATAAGTAATTAATTATATTCACGAATTTAAATGCAAAGTGCAGTCTCTTAATAATCCTTGGAGTATTTAGTTCTGTTTCAGGTTCTTACTGATTTGTGGGGTAATCTCTAAGGGAGCAGGACAAATCTCTTTGATAAGTGGCAATTATCATTCACTTCTGATATTACATGTGCTCTGTGCTTAACTTTTTACCTCATACACTTGAAGACACTTAATTGTTGGTGAAGTCTTTCTAGTAAATGTTCTATGGGATAGACCAATATTATGTTAATTCTTTTTTTTTCTAGTTACCGTGCTGATACTCAGACATACCAACCATACAACAAAGACTGGATAAAGGAGAAGATCTACGTCCTCCTCCGCAGGCAGGCTCAGCAAGCAAGCAAATAATGGGGGCACCATCCTTACGTGGGTTTGGGGGAGGGCTTGGACAACAGGTGTGTACAGAGTGTAGTAGTGAAAGTTTTGTATTATAGTCATCCTGTTGCCATCTTGTTAAACACTTTAGTCAGGACTGAATGTATTGTTAGAGATGCAAGGATTTTGTTGGATTTGACCTTTTTTTCCAGTGTAGTTGAAAAAGAAAGGGCAGCATCTTCAGCAAAGTTTTAATTTGGTTTTGTTTTTTTCCCTCTGGTTAGCTAATAGTCCTTCCTTATTTGAACCCCTGGGGCTGTTCACATTGTACTTCACCACACTTACTGTATGTGCCCTTCTGTGGGGGTTTCCAGTGTTTAGTTTTGTCCTTGGGGCAGTCTTAATGGGAAATAAACTACCCTTTAGTTAAATTTGAGTGCTGAGTTTTTTGTTGGGGGGGGGGTGGAGGGGAGGGGTGTTGCCAAACAACAAATCAAGTCTTTCTTGCTTATTTGCTGAAGGAGCCTTAAGGCTTATATGGACTGAACCATGAACTGATCACCTGTGGTATTACATCACTGCTTAATTTCTGGCCTGCCCAGTTAACTTCTCCAGCCTAGCTTCAGCTACTGTCTTTCTTGGGGGATCTGTGGGAAACATAGCAACTCTTGCTCTTGCACTTTAGACAAGTTTCTTTTAAGAAGGATCAAGTTCAGGTGTGTCTGCTCTCTGGGAGAGACGATAGCTAAGAACAGGCTAAGGTGTCATGTCACAGACCTCATGAATAATTTTATTTCCAAACTTCCTGAGAAAAGAAATAGGCAAAATGAGTTATTTTGGCAGGAGTCTGACCCAAAGCGTGATCTCTTTACAAAAGATAAGGATCTATCTGTTTGCATGCTCTGCAAAATGATAACCTCCCTACCTATATTGGATGCCGCTGACTTTGTAATCTCATTGTACTGAAAAAAATTAGTGCTGGAGGATATAATAGACCAAAGAGCAAGTATGGGAGCAAAACTGGATTGGTGCTTTGTGCTTGTGTTAGCACAGAGTTTGTCCACTGTGGGTACAGACTGGAATCAGAATCAACAGGTATACACAGCCAAGATCATTTGAAGGGTTAGAGGAATATGGTTCTCCCCAGTGCACTTAACTTCCTAAGTCACATCAGTAGATTCTGTTAGACCTCATAGCAAATGCATTGGCTTACAAGAATCGGGGTTCTAATGGTCTGTGTATAGTAAAGCCTCACTGAAGCGGTAACTAATTGCTGCTGAAGACTTGGAGTCAAATGACTGGAGGGAGGAAAAACTCCAAGGCTTATTGTGAGGAGAGGGAGTTACACTTTTTCCAGCATAAGTACAAATTGGAGATTAGAGCTATTAGCTCTATGATCGAATCAATTCCTTACCTCAGTAATCTGCTGACTTCAAAACATGCTTCATTTAAAACATTTTCAAAGCTGTAGGTCAGTATACGATTACTTAAATCTGAAAAAAATTCTGCTTAACAAAAATAATTCAATAACCATTGGCCCGTATAATGACATTCAAACTAATATAAGCAGCGTTATATAAACATCTTGCATAGCTCATTCTATATAGCAAGAGTAAAGTAGCACATGTCATTTCCTAAAATGTTTGAGACTTATTACTGGTAAATGTATTTTTTCATTAGAATTCCACTATTCTCAAATGCATCAAGTCACATCGAATGCGCTCTAAGGTGCTAAGATGCAGGTTTTCAGTCTTCAGCATATAAGTTCCTTTTTTACCCTTGGTGCTAAACTTAGGATTCTGATATAAAAGTATGGTCTGTACACTATATTAAAAGTTACTTCCCTTGACACCCACCTACAATTGTCTATTGGCACTCTACGAAGAGCTTAGGTGAAAAATTACCCTCCTTGATAGGAAAAAACAATCTGAGCCAAGCTTTTTGTTGAAGCTTTGCCCCTTCAAGCTTTTTGTTTTGGTCATCATCTAACTGCCTGATCCTTGTAGCGCAGGTCTGAGACAGGTGAAAGGAACACCAAGCTGGACAACTCCATCCCAAAAGATATGTCACGTAGGACTCCATCTTGTATCTGCCAGTGCTCCAGTGTTTTCTTAGCCAAGTTTGACTTACTGGAATGGTTCCTACAATCAAAGCCTGAACCACAGGGAGATTTTGGCCTCGAGTAAATGACTGTTCCAAGATCAAAAGACACAAAGTCAAGCATGTAAACGCAGTTTTAGAAACTACCTGAAGGGCTGTATACATGAAGGACCTGTTTATTCGCCATTGCACACTCTTGCTTCGTAACAGACTGGGGCAGACAGGGAAGATGCCTGATACTGTAATATTGCTTATTTTTATTACTCCTGATACAGACCAAAATCTTGCAGCTAGCTCAAGGACCAAGGTCTGATGTAATCTCACCCAGATTAGAATTTTAATTGCATTTGACGTCACACTGGCAGCATTGCTCATAGAAGAATCCCACTCGGCAGCTTCCTTTGGGATACTGAAGACTTAAACGGGGCTTATGAAAAGCAAAATTGACTTTTTATTCCTTCTTTGAGGGTGAAATAAGCTGGGTGATTAAAATAGATGCCTGTGTGTACAGTTTCTTGCCTCATCACATTATTATTTTTTTTTTTTAAAGAGTCTAAAATCCTGACTTCCATGACCATACGCCATAAGCACAGCAGGAAAGCAGCATCCCCACTGGATCAGTTTGATCTCATGCTTAGCAATTTTGTCACATATAGTGGGAAAAAGAAGTGAAGACCACCTTGTTATCTTTGTAAGTAACTAATAGATGTGCTTTACAGAAAAACAGCAAGAGGAGACTTCACCATTCATAGTATTGTCCAGGTTGGAAGAACTACCTGATTTTTCACTTGTATTAAATGAGATAAGAAAGTTACAAAGTTGCCAGTTGTGATCGCATTACCCAATGCTAAGCAGTGAGGTAGGTCCTGATGTGCTGGAAACACGTTGAAGCTTCTAAAGGTAAGTTACTGTCAGAGGGAAGAGGGAATGCTCCAGCTACTTAGCTTTAGACTACCTCAGCAGTTACATACGTTTGCAATTCCACTGAATTGCAAATTGTATTGATTTACTGATTGTATTCAAACTGAGCTATACTAGGAGAAATGCACTTTAAACAATCCATCAAGAGGATGAGTAAACAGTGGAAGTCTACAGTTACTGGATTACAAGCATGAAGCAATTTCAAGCTCTCACTTCTCAACTGCTATGAAACTTAATTGCCTGCTAGAACCCAGCATTGTCTGTTTGTTGACTCTGGATTAAAGTAATAAGTTATAAACGCTCTGCCTTGCCACTAACACACATTTGTTGTGGAGGGAGGGTAGGAACATATTTGAGGAGTCAGGGAGCTTTACATAGCAGCTCCACAACAAGAGGCAGCTGTGGCTGAGGCCAGCGACTGACCCCAAGGCCATCAGCTGCACTGAGTGTCTGCTCCACTTGCCTTGCATGCCCACTTTGGCTTAAAGTTTGGAAGCATTTAAAATTTGTTGCAAATGCATACTAAGCTAGCACAAATCACTTAGCAAAACTGGAAGAGCAAACCAGTTTAAATAGAAAATTACTTTAAAACTATGATATATTAATCAGTTCTCTGAGCTTTGCCTACATGTTGTCTGCTTTAACATTACTTAGTGCTGGCTGATCGGAATGTGCCACTCACTGGAGTAGCAGAGGAATGAATTGCCACTGAAATACACTGAACTGAGATGTTTGATTGTGTGCAGTAGTAGACAGCCCTCCATTCTGACACATTAAATAAATGTTTTATCTTCACTACATCTGAATACCACTGAAGTTAAAATAAGCCCCAACTAGATTTGTTACAGAGTAACAGTGGATGCTAACAATTAGTCTTCTCGTTACTGTAATCTGAGCTATGCCTGTATGAATAGTTTATCTGGGCACAACTCCAATTTATAGGTTTTCTCACTGTTCACACTCAGTTTGCAATTGACATGCAAGCAAAAATTGCATGCTGCATATTCCCACTCAGTGCCACTGCTTGTGAAGCGTTAGCAAGAATCCTGCTAAGAGTTTTGTGTGCACAATAGTCAGTGTTCCCCTACATTTCCTGCAGTATCATAGAATTGTATGATTTGGAAGGGACCCTTAGAGGCCATCTAGCCCAACTCCCCTGCAATGAACAGGGACACCCACAGCTAGGTCAGGGTCCAGTCTGGCCTGATCTTGAGCGTCTCCAGGGATGGGGCATCCACCACTCTCTGGGCAGTCAGAGAGACAGTGCCTCACCACCCTTATTGTAAAAATCTTCTTATGTCCAACCTAAATCTCCCTGCTTTTAGTGTGAAACCATTTCCCCTTCCCTGCTAAAGAGCCTGTCCCCTTCTTATATCTCCCTTTAGGAACTCCACAGTCTTTCCAAACAAAACTGTTACTTTGCGCTGTTCTCATAGCATCAGCAATCAGTGACGCACACAGCCTGTTACTCTGTGCAGCTGTGAGTGCCTTGCATTTCTGTCATATGTCAACAAGTCCTGGGAGGTCATCACACCATCCACCCAGAGACACTTTTGCCCCCAGAACACAGCCACACACTTTTCCAGGTGTCAACTGCTTAAAATATTTCTACATGAAAGGGCTAAAATTCTGTAATGCTCTTTTAGAAAAAGCTTGAGGACACAGTGAAATGCCAATGGATGGGCAGAGATGAGCCACATGCGACAGTAGTGAGAGAAGCAGTCATGTAGCAGAACCATCAAGACATAACCATAAGAGCAGGAGGCAGTCAGCATTCAACTTCCCTCTTTGAAGTGCATTTCTCAGACCCAACCCCATCATCCCCAGAATTCAGCTCCCGCCAGATCAACTCAGCTTTCACCACCTGCTTGTAAGGCTATTCCAGAATGCAGCTCATCAGTGTCCTCACAAATTCTGGTCAAGGTGAATTTATGATCAATTTCTATTGACTTTGTGCTAGTAATACCTCTTTATGTTCTTTCTCCAAGTGCTTCCTCCCTCACCTCCCATGGAAAGTAATCATTCTCTGTCTCAGTTTCTGAGACATTACCAATTTCTCATTGGTATGTTCTCCCCATTACAGTAGGTGCTCATCTTCTTCACCTGCTTACATTTATCTTTAGTTCAATCCAGTAATTGTTCCAGGTACCTACAGCTCTACATGTAGTGACCAATCTTATACTGTGTTAACAGTATCTCCCTAATCTCAAGCAAGAACAAATCATTTAACACCTCCTAAAGTCAAGTATGTTTTTTAAGGTTTGCAAAACCTTTGATTGCCCATGGCAACTCAGTACACCCCCTATGATCTCCAATTAAAAACAGTTATATAAAATGAAATAACTTCAGCTAGAAAGACTTAGAAATAGACATGCAAGAATAACTAAGCAGTTAATTTCAACTAGGGCACTCACCTGGGATATTCAAAGGACTTCAGGCCTCTCTGAAATGAACAGAACACAGACTACATTAATCACAAAACTGCATTGATGCATCTTGAGAGAAAGGCACCCAAACGTAGTCAGCCATAGCTCCAGGGAGTATTTTCCCTCTGAGAATTCCCAGGTGGAAGCACCTCCCTCGATCTTTTAATTAATGAACTAATAATCTCATTAGCACATTGCATAACCTGGGCAGCTCCCTGCTCAGCATGTTCCCTTCTGTCTATCCCACTGCCCACATCCAATACTCCCTGAGCACTGAAGCACAGGTGACTCACGGGGTGCTCATGAGGAGGAACAGCAGGAGAGTTTTTATCCAGACACCTCAAATAAAGCACTTTTGTCTCAACAGATCTGACTTCTCCATCTAAACTGTTTCAGCAGAAAAGTCACGACTACCTCCAGGCACACTGCCATTAGAAGTCAGGTGTTTTAATAAATCTCATTGCAGAGAGAAAGGTCCAGCTTCAAAGGTACTTGGCAGGTAATTCAGACTGAAAAATCCCCCTCTGTGACTTGCCCAGGCTTTCTTCCAGCTGCTGGAGTCATGAAAAAGTAAAATCTAGGCCCCAGGCCAGTAACAGCTGAGCCAGCTTCATGTGGAGCACCTGGGTCCAACTCTACCTTTCCCCATTGCCCTCTATGCATGCACTGACCCAGCTGGCATTGCCTGCCCTAGTTTCCACCAAACCCCAGCTCACCATAACTAGGAGCAAGCAGAGCTAATTAAAGCAGAAAGAAGATTCTCTAAGGACCGAAACATACCCCTCTTCCTAATTATTTAGACAAGCTCCATAAAGAGAAATCCATTAGAGGCTGTTAATTCAAGGATGCTATCCCTGGCTCAGGCTGTCGATAAATCAGAAGTTATTAAGGGCCCCAGGAGCTTTTTGGCAGAGCAGCACCATACAATTGCCCTATTCTTACATCTTCCCCCAGCCCCTTGGTTTCGGTCACTGATAGAAGTAGTTTAAGAGATCAGGAGATTTTATCCAACCAGATACACACTTACATGGTTTTGATTTTTTTTTTTTTCAAATTGGCTAATATTTTGCACAGATGTTGTGAAGGGAAGATGAAAGAGAAGCTGTGGATGCCCTCAGTGTCAGGCAGGATGGGGCCCTGGGCAGCAGGATCTGGTGGAGGCAGCCCTGCCCACGCCATGGGGTTGGGTGGACTTTGAGGTCCCTTCCAGCCCAAGCCATGCTGCAATTTTAAGTATGCAGATTCAAGGAAGACAAGGAATTGCCACAGGCTCAGTCTTCCTCATTGTTACCGCTCCTTAGAGCTTTATGCATTCTGTGGTGAGGAGAACTGGTGGTGACGTATTCTGGCTGATGCGGTGGCTGTAAAAGCTGTTTGCTTGGTCGAGGAGCACCTGAAGACCTGTAAAACCTTTCCCTCAGAGCACAAGCAGCACTACTAATCGGTTTATCTGCTTCATGGCACTGAATGGCTTTTAAAGCAACAGTTAACATAGCAGTTAGATGACTTTTTTTGTAAACTAAAAAGCAATTAATAATAGTAATTTACCCACATCCCTGTCTCATTGAAGCCTAATACTTCAATGCTCCTGCAATTACTTCTCTGTACGAATTCTAGGGGGCTTGGCAATTGCTGCTGCTTCACTTCTGTGCCCTAGGAGCATCAGCTCAGCTGTGTAAACTCCATCTGAGTCCATTTAACAAACTGCATGAATCAGAGCCCTGCACTAAAGCCCAATTAGCAATGAGAGCGAAGGGAATATTGATCCATTTAAAACCTTATAGACATTTCCCAGCTCAGAATCTGCTTGGTCACTCGTAGCTGCAGCAGGCACCATAGCCTCCCTGCTATCTCCCTTTCACTGGCTTGGTGGTACTGTGGTCCAGTTGAGCTCTGATTGCAGAGATCAGCTGATGTGGGCCTCGGTACAATCAGTGCCCCACATAACCCTTCCCACACTTGCTCATAGCCTCGAGGATGGCTTTTATCTAATTCAGTGGAAACATCCACAGCAGCTCTTGATTCACCTTTGAGCAACACCGAGAGCCTTTGAGGTTATCCAGGCCATTCTATCAATGATGTGTGGCGAACTGGGCTTTGCAGAAGCTGGACAACAGCATCACTGTGTGCAGCACGCCCATGGAAGGGTCTCCTGAACTCTGCTAACTCCAGATGTTCGTAATACATTACAGGATAAAGAGCCCCTATGGTAATGAAGCACGCATTATTCAAATGAGGTATTTGATTAAGACTTTCAAGAAGCGTGCATTAAGATATGTGAGGAATAAACAGCATCCTATCCAAAATACAGGGCTCAACGTCAGATGGTTTCTCAATTCCTTCACCATGGGAAACGGAGCTCTCCCCCCACGGTCTGCCCCATTTCACCCAGTTATGCAGCTGCTCTGGGGCTGGTGGGAGGGATTAGGGTGCAAAACACCAAATGTCCTCTTGTGACGCTCTTCTGAATTATTTTGCATGAAATATCTGTGGATGACCTGCACTGGAGGGAAAGCAAATGGGGAGGTGTTTCCCAGAAACTTAGAGCCTCTCTCTCGTAGGGCGAAGGATCTGTGCTTCAGCTGAGACTCAGCACTTGCAGACAACTGACAAACGCCCGTCAAGAAAGTTTAGAGCAAGCCGAGGTGACATCTGACAGGTTAAATATTGCTAATGAGCATCAGGTGTTTGCAGGGGAAAACGCTCCTCATCTTAGATATGGTAATTACTGTAAAGATCTATTTAGCATTTAGATTGCTGAAGGGAAAAGGAGCTTGGAGCAGCTGATTCCCTTGGAAAGTGCTCCAGCGCTAAGTGGGGCTCCTTGAGCACCGCTTTCATCTGCAGAGACAGAAAGCAGAAGTGATGCTTCAGCTCAGGGTAACGAGAGGGACTTTGACATCATTTGGTTGTCCTTGTCAACAGCATTATTGCCTGCAGCCACTAGCTAAAAAACACGCACAGCAAACCTCACACAACAGCATTTAAGAGAATTAGAACCCCAAAAGACGGACCTCGCTGCAGCAAACCCTCAAGAGGAGTCATGGAAGAACCATCCCAAGCATCTGCATCATACCCTCACCCGAGGAATAGAGCCCTTTGCTGTGCTTGCAGACTGAGCCACATCGCAATGCACATTCTCCCCAGCAGGTATCTGTGGCTGCAGCACTGCGGGTGCAGAGGCGCCCTTGGGGTCGGCAACACCACAGCATTTAATTCACATTTGCAAATCCAAGTGTCCCTGGGCAGCTCCCTGCCCAGCACAGCCCTGCCGTGGGCAGCGCTGCTCTATTAGTTTCCATGGAAATGGCAGCCAGAGCAGCTGGTTTCCACCACAATCGTATTATAACACAATTTGGTCCCAAGTGGATTACTTTGTTATCTTTTCTCTCATTCTTCCTTTTGTACTATGCAGTACACAGATGAGGTTAGACTTATTTTAATGACTTGGATTTGTTAAGCAGAATTTCTGTGGAGATGTTAAGCAGAAGCTGCTGATTCTATGTGGATGGGATGCCCCTGACTCAGATAACACTCACCCAGTGCCACCTGTGCCATTTCCAGCACCCCCTGGCTCTGCCCTGCTTTCGATCACTGTTCTGTCACCAGTGGGATCTAATCAGAAGGGGCAGCACTCCCAACCACGCACAGGCGGAGATCTCCACAATTCTCCAAGATGCCTCAGATGCTCAAAAGTCACAAAGAAGGAGAGGGGGTGGGGAGGGAAATAGACTCTTCCATTGGGAGCCTCCAAATTGGCACTGTTGGCTGTTTTTGCCCATTTGTTTCAGGTGTGGACAGGTTTTACCAGCCCACTTGCAGTCAAAGTACCTGAGACCAGTTGTGCAGTGCCAGCAAGCTGTGCTGCTCCCTCCCCTAGAGCTGCAGGCAACAGAAAGGCCTTTGGGAAGTTTATAAGGAGCAGGAAAGCTGATAGCATGGAGAGATTAAGGTAGGGGGTATGGGAAGAATTAACATCCCCCATGCAAAGGGCTGGGGCATGGCTGGGAACATAAATCCGGTGAGGGACAGGGACAAGGCATGAGAAGGGGGCTCTTCTTCAACAGGAAACCAGGGGAGCAAGAACAGACTGACACACACTTGTCTCAAAGTGGGTTTTATTCCAGGCATTAGACAGGTTCTGGAACATGCTTTCTTCAAGAAAAAGGAAAACAAATCTGGGTTCCACATAAATTACATCTGGCAAAGTGCAACTTACAACTGAGTGGGGGAAAATAAACCTTCTGAATTGATTTCTGTACAACAGCAGCTTCAGCTCCTCTTAAATAAACCACTGGTTGGTAGCACATGGAGTCACGCTGACTGACCTGAAACAGTACCAGCTTTCTTATCATCAATGCAAACCTCTGCCTTCACAATCTTGGACCCATTTAAATGAAACAGAAAAATAAGGGCAAGCAGCTGCTGATCTGAGCGTCTGAGATACAAACCACCAGGCTGAAGCTGAGGGCTCTGTTGGTTTTCTTTCCAAAACCCTATTGGAGTCATTCCAAACTGCTGGACCTTGGGGGAAAAGCAGAATGACATTCCTCCTCCTTCCCTTCCCTCCTAGGGAAGTGGAAAGCATGCCAGCTATGAGTTTGGATGGCCTTTGTTTATCATGAGGAAAAGTTTACTTGGTCACCTTTAGAAGCAGCCTTTTGTAATGCCTCTATGTCTCAGCAACTGCTAAAGTCTGTTGACTTAGAGAAGGTGACTACAGGAGAGGGAGAGGGCCTACAGGAAGGCCCCTTGGGCTGTGCCTTGGCTGGCAGCAGAGTACAGCAATGGAGGGGTGACCTTCGGATAACATGTCCAGGCTCTGGGAGCCCCAGAGTCTGGGGACAATTTGAGTTACTGGTATTTAGCATCTGCCCAGCCTTTCCCCTTTCTTCCCCAGGCTAGAGCACTTGAATAAAAGCATCCAGTCTTCTGCCTAGCCCGCAGCCCCACATGGATGCCAGCTCACTCGGCCAGTTGGTGAACAGCAGTGAGAGGTGAAAACCACACAGCCAGCCCAGGAACTGCTGCCCTGGGAGCTATCAGGAACCTGGATTGGCACTGGAGCCAAGCTCAAAGTCAGGGCAGAAGCCAGCATGCCTTTGTCTCAATCTAACTGGAGCCCTTTGAACCAGGGCTGGCACAGAGCTTGCAGGCTGTACATAAGCACAGTTCCTGCAGTCTGCAGCAATAGAATTGTTTGCCAAGGAGCTGGGTCCTGGCCCCAGTCTGGTTATGAAGAAGGAACTGCAAGAAAGCTGCATACATACAGTGGGACAAAGAAGGGAGGAAGCAGTACCTGGTGGATAAGTGAACATAGTGTTAGCTGCAACCCATAAGCTACCAGAGAGTGAGACGGGGAAGCTCAAATAGCTCGCTGAGGATACATTTTGATGAAAATAACTAATCACTTAGCGCTTCATTGTACACAGAGCTTACATACGATACCTGTTCAATGGCTTTTCATCTGTCTTTGCATCAATTTTTTTCAACCCATATGCCTGAGAACTTGACCATTTGTGTTTCCTACTGCCTAATGATATTTTCTGGAAGCAGCACAGTTCTTGTTTAAAAATGCAGTTGTTAGTAGGATAGCTTCTCTTCCCTAATGGGTCTGTCTGCCTTTCCTCTTTCCTTTCCTAAGCTATTTTCTTTCCCTGTTTGCTCTTTCTGTTTCCTTAAGTTGTGGCCTCAGTGGTTTGGGCCCAAAAGCATTTCTACAGGGAAAGCGAGGTCTCTGCAGCCAGTACTTTTCCCACACACAAGTGCAGCTTCAGCTATTCCCTTTAGCTCCTCAAGCTCGGGGCTAAAGGGAACTGTCTCCTGAGCATTGCCCATGCAGGCAGGTCATTCAGCCAGCTAACTGGTGTGAGTATGGTGAGCTGATGCCAAAGTGGAGGTGGAAGTGGAAAAATTGCTCCCGGCACCTGACTGACTTCACTTTTTAAATAAAAGAACTCAGAAGAGAAAAAAAAAAAAAAATCCTCCAGTTCTCACACAAGCACTTCTGAGCACATGCAAACATGTCTGAAGAACACTATCTGTTCTTTTGTCAACTGGGGTAATACCAAACTACAAGAAAGAATTAGAAAGGGATACAAACATGATCAAAACCAGCTCTTGTTCAGAACTCAAATGATCCTCCTCTTCCTCTTCTATATCTGACTACAAAGGACACGGACAAACGTATTCTGAAGATGACCCCTGTATGGTCCTTGGAGGATGGGGGGGTGGGGAGGGGGTGGATGGCTTACAAAACTGAGTTCCAAAGCAATGTTGTGGAGATTTATTTGTTTGTATCCCTTTCTTTGCATTGATAGGCATTCCAGCTGAGTGGTAACTGGGAACAGGGCTGGGACACGAGCTAGAGATACCACTGCCATCAGTATTTCCAGCATACAGTGGAGACACCACACAGGGCAGATCTATACTGTGGCAGTATTTGTGCAGGGGCAGTTTTAGCTTCACCAACCAACCCCCAAAGCGTACCTCCTGGGAGGAAAGCCAGGCCTTGCAAGAGGATCAGCTCTGGGTCTTTTCAGCTCCTCTTTCAGAGAGAGGGGGAAAAGCAATCAGACAAACGGGCTGGATGGCTTGTCACACCAGGCCATAACCACAATGACTACACATTGCCTTTGGTGCAAGGTACTGTGGGCAGAAAAAGCAGTCAGCGAACAGCCCTGGCTTGCCTCATATCCCAGAGCACCAGCACACACTGACCATCAAGGGGCAGCTCCCCAGGACCGTGGTGCCGCAAACCCAGGTCCTGCTGGGCTCAGAGAGGCAGGACTGGTCTGCCACCCATGGAAAACTGGAAGCAGGAATTCAGCAGGGAATAGTCCCCTCCAGTATCCCTGGTTATGTTGCTAAAACAGGCTGGCCCTTTTTCAGCTGGCCAGTCAGCCTTGTGCCCCATTTCCCAATGGAAATCTGACTGCTGATGGTAGAGGGAGGGTGTGGGCCAGGCCTCCCACAGAGATATTACAAACCTCCCTCAGGGCCTGTTAGTTCTTTCCCTGCACCTCTGCTCATCACAGTGGCTCCTCTTCTGGCCAGTCCTCACTGCAGCACACCAGCACACATGCACAAACAATGCATGATGTTAAAGCGAAATGCCAGGGAAGACAAAGAGTTACCCATGTTTGTACAAGCATTGTTCAAGCTGTCGGACTGAGGGTCATGGACTCTGGACACAGAGAAAGGACTGGAAAGGGGGAGAGCTGCAAGGCAGCTCTGGTCGCTTAGAGTATTAGAGGCTAGGTGCTCTCCTGTCCCTGGGTGCTGTTGTGCATGGACATCAGCTGCAAAGGAGAACTTAAAACAACAGATGGCTGATTTCAACAACTCTCCTCATTCCTCTCTCACCCATAGCTTCTCTGAAAGCTCAAAAACACCAAGTGCTCAGCTGAAATGGTGGCTTGCTGATGGGCACAATGAAAACATTTAGTGTCAGAAAAACAAAACCATTCCTCTTTGTTCCCAAAGTCTCATGCACAAAGAAACAAGGAGATCTCTGTGCTACCATCACGTTGCTTGCAGCAGCTCCCACTGTTGGCCAGGTACGTCTGCTTGGCAAGGGCTGGTCACCACTCTCCCAGTCTGGTTTTCCAGGCAGAGACCGCTGACAAAGTGCTGAATGAAACTGCCTTTCATCTTCCACTTCTGTGAGGAGAGAAGTACACTGTTACTTCCGCTTCATTAGGTAACTTTGCCTTCATGCTCAAAGAGAAACGCTGAGCATAAACCTCAAATACACCTCAACAAGTGGGGAAACTGGAAAATCTGGGTATTGGCAGCATCTCCACGACACTGTTTTCTTGTATTAATAATATCTTGACTTTGAATTCATCTGGTTTATAGGATCAGATGTTCAGAAGCATCTAGAAGGCAGACAACACAAAATAATCAACCCATTGCTTTCCCAAAAGCATACTATATTCAGAAATTTCCCCACTGTTCTGTGCCCTGCACCTCTAGGCACTGAGATCACTTTGAAAATGTGAAACCCTTTTACAGTTCCTTTCCAATGCACAGAAAGCAAATCATCCACAGAAAGCAAAGATCACACTTCTTGCTGTTTGACTAGATTGTATCTCTTCTCTCATCAAATCCAAGATTTTAATCAGAAATACACTGAAAACTCATCACCTCTCCTGCATCCTCATCAGTTCATTTTTCATAATCTTATCTGCCCTACAAACATTTGTTTGTAAGTGCCCATCCAACAGCTGCTCAGCACATATCACTTTGCTTTCTGCAGCGCTGTCCTCTGGGCCTACTCCTATCATAAAATTATTAGATTAAATAAATTAAATATTAGATTAATTAAATTAATTGATTAAATATTAGATTAAATAATAGGTGGAAGATCACTTTGCCATGGCTGCTAGCCCTGAATGATAGGGCACTGTTGAAGGAGAACTATTTGTACAGCAGAAAGAAGCTGATTTTAACAGGCATGCAGAGAAAGGTAGTGGTGATGCAGAGGAAGACCCAAAACAGTCTGTGTTCACAGAGGAGCCTCCAGTACCCTTACCAGCTGCTGCATCCCAGCATCTACATAGATCCCAGAGCCATCTGGCTCTCATCTGGCAGAAATTTCCTTGCAAGGAGCTGAGGAAGAGTTAATACCATAAAGCAACACACTGCCTAGCGGGTGTTATCTCTGTGCAATGCCCCCCTGCCCATCACCATTTCCCAGGGTCACAGACACCTCTGTAAAGAGCCTTTTGCCCTTCTCCAATTCCCTGCGTCAAAGCATAGCTACTGTACTGAGGGGAACTCTTCCTTGCCCTCCATCCTTGTTCCTGCCTCTGGCCCAAATAACCATTGGCCTTCTTCATTTCTCATAGGTGACATTTTCAAAATGATGGACTCTGGCCAACCTGCTCAGAAACTGTTCTGCTGGTCTCCATGACAAACCCAATAAGCTCCCCTGATTTCACCTGAGCCTTTCACAAGACCTTGCTGCATGACTGCCATAGAATTGCCAGCAGCAGCCCAGGAGCCTGACCCTACAGGGACACATTACGTCTTACACCCTTAAGGAAGATGGGCAGTAGAAATGGGTGGAAACAGGAGATTAGATGCTTGTCTCTCACCTTCAGTCCCCTCAGAGCTGGGCACTAAAATCTAAATTAGTCAGCTAGTGATATACTTAAGGAGAGGCCCAAAATGCAAACACCTCCAGGGAGGGCTCAGTTTTCTAAAAAGACCACAAACAGAGCCCGGACAGCTAGCTTATACATCGCAGTGATGGCCTCCATCTCTAGGGAAAACAGAAAAAAGTATAAACAATAGCTAATTCCTGTATACAGCCAAACTTCACTGGGAGTCTTCTCCTCTCTTATCCACAGATGGCTTTGACTGGACTGTACTTGGAACTAGGGAAGCTCTTGGAAGAGCTGGGAAAAGTTTTGGCTTGAAAATTTTTCTCAATCTCCCTTCCATGTGCACATGGAGATAATAGTTTACTGGTTACAGCAGGTTTGGAGATGGAAAAAAATAAACAATATTTTGATTGAAATATTGCCCTTCTCTCTGCTCTCCTCACTCCTTGTAAAGTTCCTTGAGGCTGTTGGATGGAAGTACTCGGTGTGCAGTCACTAAGAGAAAAGCCAGAAACAGCAAGTTCTCATCCACCAGTCAGTGAAATATGGCCCAATATATAGAGATGAAAGTATTGACAGTAGTGTAATTTCTCAGGATAATCAAAAGGGTTTTTAACCCACAGCAACCCAATCAGTCCAAGGTTTATTTCAAATTCCTGACAACAGCCATTTAACCCTGAAAATGTAACAGAATTGGCCAAGCTCAGGAAACACAGCTGGGAAGAGCAGATGTTGCTGATTAGGACTGAGATGCCTCAGACAGAGACTTAGGGAGAACTGATAACTGAATGTATTTGCAGAGCCATGGGCAACATAAAGCTGGTGCTGAAGACAACAAACTAATTTTTTAACATGTGAGCAGAGAAAATGTGACAGAAAAGCTCATGTCAGCATCCAGCCGGTACCATCTCCAACTTTGAGCTCTTAAATTTGCATAACTGAGAGAAAATCTTGATTCCTGAAAATTGTTTTCGAGCTATGGTATATTGCAAGGGATGTTTTATCTGCTTATTATCATGAAGTTGCTGAGTAAGTTGCCTCCAGAACAGACAGGTCTTCACTCCTCTTCTCCGAAAGGCTGCATGAAGCTGCATTTGTTTGCACCCAGGTAATAGGAGACGCTGAGAAGCAAGGTGGGAAAAATTTCCCAATTGCATCGAAAGGCACACAGCACTTCATATACCGGGAGTCTCACTGGAAAACCAAATGTCCTTATTTTCAGGCAGGGGTCACATCACTTCAGCGTGTTTTCACGAAATACGGCTGTTTAATAAGATTTCACAGAATGTTTCTTGTTCTGTTGGGAAATACCGTGCCAATGTTTCTCATTTCTATTCTGTTGTTTTCACATCTGACTCTCACTTTGCCTTCTATTTGTTCTCACTATAATACAAATTAAAATACCACTCCCACCGTCAGTCAGAGCCAAAACAAAAGCTAAAGGCAATAATTTACTGTGCATTCAAGTAAAAAATGCTGTTCTCCAAATAACATTATGGATGACATCCATCTGCTTTGAAATCTAGTTCTGATTACGCACAACAGCTCTTGGCTGGTCTTGTGCTAGCAGTGCCAGCTGTTGCTGTTGAATGATCAACAGGATCATGGCGCCAAATAGGTTTTGTTGCTGGTTCCTTTCAGCCCAAGGAAGGAGCCTAACAGAATCAAAAATCATCTGCATTTGTAGCATTGTCTATAGCATCATTCTGCCTGCAGGGCTCTAGAGTTATTTTGAGGTAATACTCCATGGATACAGTTCATAATACTTTAAAGCCTCTGCTAAAGTATTATATATGTCAGATGGACATGAGATTGTTGCTAGTGCTGAAGAAAAAACAACAAAATTCTCTTCCCTGTGGACAGGCTTAATGTACAACAGCTGTGCAGCATGGGCACAGATTCAGTACATTTGAGAGGAGAATGCAGCATTAGGAACACTATGGTGCTGTTGTAAAGATCTAAACAACTGCTATGGTGACACCAACAAACAAAGCCATCACTTGTCCTACCTTTTGTCATAGAACTTGGCTTTTGGGTGACTCAGCCATAAACATGACATCTAAATCCAGGAAAGCCCGAATGCCTTCCACCAAAGACCTCTGATGACAGTGATACCAAAGATGAACAAATCCGAGTTTCATCATGCTGCCATCTACTCCTAGGATAACACATGTGCTCACTCAGGGTTCTTGCTTGCCACTTCCACTTCTCTCAGCTCAACTCCTTTCCTTGATCCCCAATCAACCCCTCCAATTTTCTGAGAAGCTTGCTTGAACTGAGGAATGGCTACACCTATGTGTGGTTTGAAAAGACTGCTGTGCCCCCCAACACTGACACCTCACACCCATGGGGAAACTGTCACACTGTAAACTGGGGGAATTTGTTTCCCCCAGCTTTACTGTTCCATTTAGCACTTTAAAGTTTCCATAGCAGTTGATGTCACCCTGAAATTGAACTTTGTAAATGCTGTGAGCTGGGCTTGGGTGACATAGCAGGTAGGGTTCTGAAAGCTGCCAGCTCAGAAAGAACAAACTACCTCTCTGTCTTGTCTCTTTGTTGCCAGAATCCTGCCTTGCTAACCCAGATGACCCCAGTAAGAGCTGTTAATTTCACATTCCACTCCAGATGGGAATTGGCAAAGAATGTCAGTTCCCAAAATGAGCAGAGAGCATTGCATTAGATGCATGCAGTCCTCCTAGAAGTGAGGCAGAGGAGACAGAATAGGTCAGTTTGCAAAGACTGACTTTAACTAATTAAAATCCAATATCAGTATTAACTATTATTACTGCCGTGTTTATGGAAGGAAAATACCATAGCAACATTCCCCAAGAATGTGACATACTTGAGCACTGTGTGTGGATCTGGCTTTCTAAGTAGAAATCTGAAATGGGATTTTCTGACTTCCAAGCAACCCAAAAAAAACCCCCCAAAAAACCCCAGAGCATCTTAACCCTAATTAGATTAAAAATTCACGTGCTGCTCTTCCACTTCATCCCCACCTCATCCATTCAGCCACAGCAGGATTTGGAATGGCAGCTGCGAATCAAATCAGTCTCCAATTGTTTGAAATGCTTAAACAAAATCCTTGCTTACAGTCAGTTGGCTAAATCACCTGCTAGGCCAAGTCCTTGATATAAGTGCAGTTTGTTCACATAAGGTAATGGAAAACAACAGATCACATTCTTAAGTGTGCATGCACATCTCTATGAGCCTGTATATAATCACCACATCAAGGCTCAATAAATCCTACACTCCAGCAGCAGAATGAACCTGCATGTGTTAATGTGGATTAATCTCTCCTCTGTCTAATAGCACCTGTACTCCACAACCCCCAAGGGTGCCCTTGTCCTTCCATGACACAGGAGGTGGAGAAAGAGTTGATTTTGACAGCTGCTAGAGTCCTCCTTGCTGTCAGGGAGGAAAATGCTGCAAGGCACCTAAGAGAAAGCTAAGTGACCTAATTACATAGCAAGAGGGTGTTATCGACAAGGAAAAAGGAAAAAGGAGCAGGCAAGCACAGCCCACCTAGGATATCCTTGCAAGGCTAATCCATACTAAGAGTCTTCCCATTATATTCATGGTGACAACTCTTCAAGACCTTTCTGTATTAACCAGACCTTCAGGGAAAAGTCTACACAGGCATTCCACACATGGGCAAGACCGGATTTCAGTGCCTTCTTCCAGGAGGAACTAAAATCAGAGATAAATACAGCATTAAAAAATACTGACAAAAGAGATGCTGCTGAAGACTAGTAGCAAGCTGAGCTGTCTTTTATCTTTGGGCTACCAAAACAATAGACATGTTGGAAAACGCAGAGCTAGAATAGCCCCATATGGTAAAGAATTTGTCCTCTCGGTATAGAGGGAAGCATAAAACTAGGGATGAAGCAAGCCCTGCCCATTCACTGTCTGGCAGTGCCGTGTTGTCACATGTCGTATTTTGACCAGTCCTGATAAAAAAAGGCATATCATATACCTGTGAAAGCAACATGCCCATCTCAGACACAGTCTCTTACCTTGTATTGCAAGGTAAAATGCATTAGGTGTCCTGACAGATCAGAGATGCGTTTTGTTGAGAACATTCCAAAGCCAACACTGCTGCTGTGTACTTTTCCAGAACATACATTGTTTTATGCCAGTTGATTTCTCAAATGAATTGCACAAACTGAGTTTCAAATGTCTGTTCGCACATCCAAAGAAAGAACAAAGAACACAGTTCTCTCACTTCTAAATGGATAATGCCCTCATTAATATGCTTTAACTTTTGATTATCCCTGAAGTAGCTGGGCAGTTGGACCTAGATGATTTTTGAAGGGCATTTCCAGATGAATTACTCTACTCTATTAAGCAAGCAAACAAATGATAGCACACGCTGCTATTACAATACTCTTCAGGTCTCTCAAAGTATTTGCTGCTTACCTACCCCACCCTGATGCTGTGCTTCATCCATGCATTGACCTGCATGAATGTGCACGTATCCACGGAGTGAGGTAGAAGCCTCTGGGCGTCTACCCACACACACCTACCCACAAACTGGTGTAGTCTGCACTCTCTTTGGTCACAGGTAACATCACACATCTGTGCATATGAAGCACACCAGAGAGGGAGATGCAGAGGCGGCAGGGACTTCGACACACTTTGATAGTACTGGGTTTGCACCCACAGGATGCACTGCTGTAGGAACACTGGTATGTGACAATGAAGGGATTAACAAAGGTGCACAGTTACCTGTCTGCCATCTTTTTGATTGCAGGCTTCCAGTGTGATTTGAGAGCCAGTAGAAAAGGAAGTAATGGAAAGACACTTGTCCTGCTGTCTAATTACAGGGTCACTGAATACCCACTCCTTCGGCATAAGGAAAAAGAAAAGAAAGGTTCCATTACGATCACAATGGTGACAAAATGAGAGAGAAGTTTTTTATGTGTTATGTGTTTATGCATGCAAACATATCCATGGGCTATCAAATGTCACCAGCACACATAAAGCTCAGACTTCATTTTTTCCCTTCTCTCACTTGAAGGATGCTTGACCCAATCAAATATTCTTATTATGTATTCCCCAAAGAAGAAACACAAACGCAGTACATTTTGGAGATTTTAAACAGTAATGACATGGAACAATGAGTGAGATTAAATGGCACGTTGAATACTGGCTGCAAACTGGTTTCCAACAGTTAACAGATGTGAATATGTATTTTCTGGCATAAAATATCCCGCTGTGACACTTGTCTTTCTCAAGCTGCTTCTCTGCTGCTTAGACTACTAAAAGAAGAGACTGACAATAAATCCTCAGCTGATATAAACCAGCACAGCTCCACTGTTAGAGAAGCTGCACCAAATTACTGCAGCTGAGGTCTTGTCTATTTTAATTCTGCTTGGGCATTACACTGAAACACATCTGCAAAATGGCACAGTTCAAACCATCTGCATCTACAGCTGAAGTGGTGGACTAAGGAACATTTATGACCCTGGGGAAATCTCAGAGCATACACAAGCCACGGTCTGAGTGGTGATCACCACGTGATTCAAACCCTGGCAGTGAGTTTACTGCATAGACTAGTCAGGCCTCTGAGCATTCATGTGTTACCTGTTGCCTCTGTTTGAGTGACAAAATCCTTCCTACCCCGCACCTAACTGTTGTGTCTGTTGAGACAGCAGTGCTCTGAGATGGCCACAGCTTCTTTTCCTGTTTACTACTAAAACCACTAATAAAGCCAAATTCTTCCTTTATTCCCTGTACAAATCCAAAAAGGCCAGAGATGTCTTTTCAATCACTGGTAGTATATAAAGGGGGCAGTGGAAGGAGGAAAGCACCAAGCTGAAGCCCATCTTACCTGAGTGACGGGTGGATTGTTCGCTGTCCCTTTACAGTTTCCGATGCCAGCCAACGTATTCCCTGTGGTATCTTGTGCCCAAGACTCCAGACAATTTCCTCCTTGTCTAATTATCCCCGGAATCAAGTCTTTTTCAGGAACCCTTGAAGCAGAACAACAAACATAAGGCACTTAATAAAGAAGTACAAGGCACTTACGTACTTACGAGAACATAACTGGCCCCTATCTGAAATACAGCCCCCTCTAACCACAAAGAAGAGCAGAGAAGATCTTTTCCAAGCACAAGTCCCTTCTTTTTTTTTTTTTTTTTTCTTTTGGCCTTCTGCTGCCACAGCCCAGTTTCTCGTTGTGAACCACCTCCCAACTCCTTCAGGGAATTTCAGAAACCGAGATCTGACTCACTTCAGCTCAGGGTAGACTTTCTCCAGATACCACTGGAAGGATTTACAGTTCAGTTTGCGGCGCTGCTCCACTCGATCTGCAATACTGGAAACACAGACACACACAGTGAACAGGAGCAGGAGGAAGGGGGACAATCAAGAGCAGCCAAGAAGTCTGAGGGGGACTGCATAGCTTTCCCTCTTGCGCATTCTCCCACCTAGTTGTTACTGGGTTCAGAGCACTAGCACTGACCTGAGGTGAAGAAGAATAGACAGGCAGGAGGGGAACATTGAAAAGAAAGAAACAAATGCCTTTGGAGAGCAATTCTTTCCCTTCCTTCGGTTCAGAAAGATCTCAGGGTCCAGGTTCTACAATGTTAAAATAACACAGTGCACATAAAGGTACTGTAAGACCAAGAAAGCATTTCAGCCTCTGGGTGCCTCTGTAGAAGCATCCCATGAAACTTACAACTCCATCAGCTTCTGAAAAAGGCCTAGAAAGCATTTACCCTATGGTATACACAAATGGTTCATCTCTGTGGCTGCTAGAAGTAAGGGGACATGGCAGCAGCTGTAGTCTCAAGTTTGGACTGCAAACCTAAAAACTATAATGATTTCTTCTTAGGCAGTTTTGAGAAAGAAGGTAAGAGGAAATTAACTCAGCACGCTGTAACTGCCTGCTGTAGCAGCCCTCCCAGCTCTGACCTCCTTGGCTTTGGATGCCTGAAGGACTCTGCTTGAGCAGTTCCACTGAGCAGTGACACCAGGGACTCTCCTCTTCAAGCTATGCTACTACAACTGTGTCTTGGAAAGGACTTTCAAATGTACCCATGTTCCCTGACATCCTCAGCCCACAGAGGCCATTCACTATTCACATCTCAGGAGAATTTATGTGGATCTTACAGCTGTATCAAAACTGCGGGGAAAGAAGGTCAATTTTTGGACCTTTTGGTGTTGTCAGAGACATCTGCATTCTAAATCCAGATAAATAATGCAGGTTCACAGGGCTGTTAATACAGGTGAAGAAATCACCCCAAATCGGAAACCAACAGCTTCACTTCAGCTCTTACTTGGCCACTGCTGTCTGTAAAGCTGGTAGGAAATACAGGCAAACAAAAACTGCAAGTTTAGGCCCTAAAACACAGTAGTGATATAACCAAGTTCAAAATGCAATACTTCAGTTTCTTTTATGAGTAGGAGCATTGCTTACTATTTGGCCCCAGTCTGGCTGCTGCAGTCAATACAAAGGCAGAAAAATTAGGTAGGTAAAGCTGATACATCAGTCATTTGTTCACGGGGGATACAACACAGATACATATGCCTCCCAGGATGTTTTTACCATTCACTTGGAAATCATAGGCATTTGATACAGAGTACCAGCTCTCCTCTCATCCCAGGTCTTGAAGCCCAATGATCTTTGGGTCACAACTCTAAAAAGCCCATAATAGCACGCCTTATGTGGCCTACAGACAGCTTTATCTAGGATCCCGCAAGAAACACAGTTCTTTACAGGAGTGGGCTCAGAAGGTGCTGGAGACCAGTCACAACCAGATTATGTTTCAGGACAAGATATCTCACCATTGGCCATGCTCTGTCCAGCCTTACAAAATGAGCAAACCACCTCATCCACTCATCATCAAAGAGGGGAGCACACCAGGTAGCAACCTGCCCTGTGTGCCTCATAGCTCTGCTTGGTCCTGGATTCTGTATGTACATCGTGCTCTAGTAACTGCATAGCTCACATTTCCAGAGCACAAGCATGCTGTGTTAGAGAATATTCCCTTAAAAAGCCTGGCATTTTAATTCCATTACAGCTCACTTTGGCCCTCCCCTAACAAATGATTTATGCAGGGCTACTGGGGGAAAAATGAAGTGAATTAGATGCAAACCTGCTAGTCAGACACTAGAGCTGTAACACTCCTGGCAAGCCAACGATTCAGAGCATCTTTGTTTCTCTTTCCCACATTCAGAGCCAGAGAAGATCCAATAACTATTTCTTGCTAGCAAGTGGCTTACCAGATTCCTCCTAACGAGGTTCGAGAGCAGCTTACCTTCCATATGACTTGCCAATGGCTGATGGCCGGGCTTCATAGTAATACTGCTTGTACTCATCCATCCACACCTCTGCTGTGCGCTTAGTGTTCCTACATGGGAACAAGAGGATGCCTTGCTGAGTGCTGCTGGAGAACCTGCCCTCCTGTCAAACAAGCACTAGGTGGGCAGACCCAGCGCCTGTCGGCCAGTTGGGAGTTGGGAATAGCACCAGACATAAAATAAAGTGGGCACAATAGTCAGATTTAGACTGAATGTGTTAACTCTACAAAGCCTTGTGTGGATACTACAGTTCAGAATATAAAAGTAAATTAAAAAAAAAAAAAAAAAACACAACAAAACAGAGTTTACCATGATTTCTTTCACATATGTTCCCACTGCAGAAGTAACTGGTCTGTCTGTCACCACCGCCCTGCTCCCTTTCTCCAGACTAGAATGTTACCATGGAATAACTCAGTTATTATCATACCTCTAGTTATGGCCTGATCCAACCCTCCTGCAGAAAGCAGGACTAACTTCAGGCTAGGTCACACTGCTCAAAACCTTGCCTGAATGAGTTCTGAAATTTCCAAGGGCAGAAATTTCATCACCTCTCTGGGGCTCTGCACCAGTACTTAATTGGTCTCATCATTTTTCTCTACCCCTCCATTCTGCAGTAGAAGTTGTCCACAGGGCTCATCTCAGCGTACACAAAGCTCAGTAGGATCTCTGGACTCAAAAGCAGGCCAGAGACATCTAAGGACTGCTGATACCCAGGCATATGTCATTGGGAGGTATCCAGGAATGGCAAGGGTCTCTCCCTGGGACACTGCTCCCCTCCTCCATTGCAGAGTGAGGAAAAGCAAGATGCAATAATACAAACAACAGAGAAGGGAACATTGTGCATAGACCAACAGCAGCTCATCTTCCCCTTGAGAACCAATTCTCAGCCACAAGTTGTTCTCTGTCATCAAGGAGAAAGACAACAAAGAATTCAGGCTGATTCAGATGCCCAACATCAGGTGACCTGGCTGTTACCACCTACTTGATGTAAGTTAATGCATTGCCTTCAGGGAAGTCATACGGATGGCGCTTCCTGAACACATGTCCCACTCGACTGCAGGGAACAATCTCCAAGCTGCCACCACACATCCACACTCGGAAAGAGAGTTCTGGAAGAGACCCAAGAGTCATACAGTTGAAGTCAGATCATCAGCGTTTCCAAAAAGAGTAACCTCAGCAGTGTGCCTGAAATCCTTGGCCCTCTGCTCTAGATGTATTTATTACAAAGTAAAACCTTCGTAAAATGATGCCACGGTAAGGGAGGAAAAAATCTCTCCACTCTTTATTAAAACAGAGGTAACTCTAGCCCTGGTGTTCTATAATACCATTCCACTGTTCCATTCCCTGAGCATTTCAACGAGACACCTTTCTATTTGACCAGATCCTAGCGGCTGTATGGAGGCTTTCAGGACAGCATTTGGTAACAAATCAAGATCACCCCCACACCCACCTTGCTCTGAACTTCTGCAACTCACCTACCCTGGAAATGGATGGAAGAAAAATAAATGAAGAATTCATGACCCAAAGCAAATCACAGGAGGAAGAAAAGGAGTTTAGGAGACAAAGGAGAAAGAAGAGAACAAGAAGGCATAGGAAGCAATTCCTCTCCCCCATGAAAATTATCTGGGTAATTGGTAGGGACTTCAGATCAAGTCTCTGCCAAAAGGACTTCAGATTGTATAGACTGATTACTTCAAAAGCTTAACTAACTTGGGGTCTCCCTGTCCAAATTATGGAGCTCTGATGTTTAGAAATGAAAAAAAAAAAATGCATCCAGATCTAATGGCTGTTTCAAAGCGCACACACACACCAACATCATCCCACCCTTCATCTTTCTCCACAGCTTTCCTCTACAGGTCCTGGGACAGGTTGTTCAAACAGCATGGTGGCTTCTCTTGTCTGACTGTTTGGTGGTTGGACGGTTGTGGGATTTTTTTTGGAGGAGAGGAGGAGATGGTGTATTTAATACAACTTCTAAATAGTTAAACTGTAGTTTGTCATTCCTTACTAGTCGCAGTTTCTCCCTCAATCTTTCCTACAGCTTTGAAGAGAGGAAGGACTCAAAAACAAAAAGAAAAAAAAAAAAGAACAACAATAACACAAGACATAAGTTTCTATCTGGTGGTGTGTCCAGCTGGCATTTGCTCTCCTCAAATGAGGTTCTGATTCATTCTGGCCTATAACAAAAACAAAATTCTCAAGCTAGCATGTTTTACTTAAAGCAACGTCCATTTCCCAAGAAGAATCCTCATGCTGTATTCATATCTTAGGCACACAGACTGTCTTCGCATGACCAGTTTGCAAATGGGAATTCTTTAACAAAGAGGAGAAAGGATGCAGATTTTTGGCACAAAATAGAAAATGGAGATCAAGCACTACACATTAAGGACTTCCATCCATTTTTTGATGAAAGACATGTGAGAATTTTTTGCTATGTATTTTCCAGCACCTGACCTTGCCCATATGTGCTTTAAATGACTTTATTGCTGTGGCTTTTCCCCACAATACTTGAAAAAAGTTCTTAACTACCCACATCCAGCTGGAAGAATACTTGGGCAGCTGATAATTGCTACCTAACCATTCCTATGTACTCGCTCCTCCAGCTCTGTGCCCTTTAAAACCTTCTCTTACATTGTTTCCTTGCAGGAAAAAAGTTACGAAGGAAAAGTTTATTGAAAATGGCCTTTGTGGCCATTCTCACCCACCCAGATTAGTCAGAGCTACTCGCTCAGCTCACTCAACAAAAGGTGACCTTATCCAAACAATTGCTTTTCACTCAAAATTGTAATGTGTAGTAAAAAGTGTTTCAGAACATAATCAACATTTTTCCTTCATCACAAAAGCTAGATTTCAATTAAGTATGGAAAACATTTCTTTCAGAGTGGAAACTGAACACTCTAAATACCTTCTCAAGGAAAACGAACTTCTTGTTGTAAAACCGTTGGTTTCTGCTTATCTGCTATGTAAGAGAAACAAGCTGAATGTAGAAGCCACTGATGGAATCATTGCCTCATATTACATTGCAGAGCTGAACAAATGTTAGCTTTGGGGGGGAAAAAAAGGTAAAATATTTTCCCATTGCCACCATCACACTGTCATTGCAGCAATGCATCTCAGGGACAGACCCCGCTATATGGAGCGCTGTGCGTTTAGCCTTGCTTTTGTAAAAGAAGAGTCAAGGTGCAGGATAAGACGCAAGTGATGAGGGGCAACAAATTTAATGGAAACTGCAGAAGGCACAACTGGCAAGCCCTGTGCGTTCAGCCCAATCCCACACAGCCTGGCCCAGCCATTGCCAGTCTTTATGAAAGCGGTTTGAAGGAGGAGAATGAAGCAGTTCTGCGGAGGTTTTCATCACCTCTATGTACAAGAACACTTGTGGGTGTGCAGGTGATGTACTGCCACTTACAGCAGAGAGCTCTGCTTTAGCATCAGCTATGGACATATGCGTCAAAAAACAGTGCTAGGCTCCCCGATAGGCAGCAGGAGACAATGAAAAGCCTAAATAAGTATTCTTTCGCTGTCTTTGGGATTTTCAGCTTTTACACAGGTGAAGCTCAGAGGCTGGCTCTGCAGCTGGATCTGCAGGAAGATGAGTTTGGCCCTAGAGAGGAGTCCAAGGGACACAGGAAAGGTGATTCCCGAGCCTAGGTAAATGCTTCCTGTTACTTCCACCTACAGTTCCTGGCTGACGTGATTAGTAGTGCTGAAATCTAACGCATCCTAGTCCTAATCCTGAGATCCCAGGGCTGCGCATCAGCTTTGAATATCATGAGTATCATGAAATTGAATCAGGACCTCAGCAAAGTGAGAACATAAGCACTCACTGTTAGACATTTTGTTCAAAAAAGAAGTACCTTGATATTGTTACCACCAAACATCTTAGTCACGGGTTTCAGAGACCATTTCAGAAAAAGGCAGCTGCCCTAGTTATGCTCAGAGAAAAAAAACTTTCTTCTTTCTATTTCTTTCCTTCTAACTGGCCTTCAGGTGCTGTAAAATACCATATAAATTCTTCTTTAAAGGGATTTATTTACAAATTTTCAGTATTTATGGAAACAGAATATCTGTTTTGTCAGCATTTGCAAGAGCAAAGTCTATTTGACTTGAAGGACAGAGCTAGGCTTCTGACACTTCAGCTCCACATACTTCATTTACAAACAAACATCCCAAATGCTGAAGGCCTCTGTGAACCTCTTTTCAATGTTGTTCTTCCTTTTGTCACTAATCCCCAGTGACACAGACTGTCATGCAAAGGATGGCAGGAACATTCTCCAAAAATAAGCAACAATTTAAACACCAGGAGAAGGTTTTTTTTCATTACTATTCTTTTCTTAATTTGGTTGCACTGTAGAAGCACTCATACAATGCTGCATATGCATATAAGACAGTGATAGCCCTAATATCAAAGAGCCTCCATTCACTTTGCAAAAAACTGACATAAAATTCTGACCCAAGTGGTGATAGCCTGACCATGTCTGTAACCTTCTGTCGACACACAGATCTTGAAAGAAGAGCTCTGTTAAGTGGTGAATACTGGGAAATAGTTCTGCATTAGTGTGTCGTTCCTCGGATACCCTAAGCTTACCAAAGTTTTCTCCTCCCCAGATGTCCATTTGAGTATCATATTTTCCCAGGTGATTAAACCAGGATTTGTTAATCACAAAGATGCCTCCTGCGATGACAGGGGTTCTGGAAAAGAAAGCACAAGCCCATATTAAGTAAGCTCACATGCTCGTGTGCATGCAGCACCACCATCACCACCATCTTCATTTTAGAGGGGGGACAACTTGTGTAGGCCTGACAAACCATCTCTTATTCAAAACAGGAAAACAGAAGTCTGCTGATCACGTTCCTGCTTTGCTGAGATGCCCCTCACTAGATCCTCCCCCATCCTTTTTTAGGCTACATGAATAATGCCGTGTCTTTTGCATTTCTACAAATACACACAGTGTGTAGGAATGACAGAGGTATTGCCTGATGGCTGCGTTCACCAACTAGGCATGGTGTGAGTGGCTTTGCTGCAGGTACTGTTGGCTACTTACGGAGTGCAAAACAGAGACTCACAAATTATATAAAGGAATAAAATGGCACTTCTGTTACAAACAGGGAGCTGAGCACTGTGACTTTTTATACCAGGATTTTTCGTGTTCTACATCCCTCAGAACTGCACACACAGCAGCAAGGCTGGCAATAACCACTGCAATTAACACAATCCGTTTTTGTGTGGACACACTTATTTAGAAGAGAAGGTTAATTCTGTGCTCAAATTACTAGCTGCGATTAAGCTCTGCTTTACATTTCCTGAGGTGACAGTTTAGCTGCTTCTTTCCTTAATTCCTCACCTAGAAGACAGAGGTAGTTAAAAATCTCCAAATGATTTCTGGAGGCATTCAGAGTGTTGAGGGAAACCATAAAAACAAATACAGAACAGGAAGAGGTGGCTTGTTGGGATAGCACAGCTACAAGCCAATTAAACCATATAGTTGCTATTCATATAATATTCAGGGAGCAATACACAAAGAATTAGGGTATTGCTGCATTACAAGATTTCTTTAGAAATAACATGAAAAGTTTGCCTTTATCAAGTAAAAACAATGATATCTTGTCCCCAGCATGACAACCCTTTGCACTCCTTGCCATAAAGGCAAAGACTCAGTAAAGGCATTTGGAGGACTGCACGCAGTCCATCAGTGGTAGATAGACATCAGACCTTATAGACTGAGTTGGGTCTGTTCTGGACATCTTCTGCTCTATAGGAATCTGCTCCCATTTAAAGTGAAGGCTCCAGTCAAATCCTGAGAAGAAAAGAAACATGCCAGAAAGGTTTTGTTTTTGGCTTTCTCATAGCTTCAGCCCCCACCTTTACATCACAGGCGACACCTACTTTCCTTCCTCAACACCCCTTACAGTCTAGCCAAAATGGGAAGAGTTTATCTTAACGTAGCCAAGAAGCTGCCAATTTCGTCTTGGCATCTTCATCCCTCAGCAGTACATGTCTCTGCTCAATTCCACTCCACATCCTCAGAAGAGTATTGTCAGAGTGACACATACTAATGAGGGTTGTTGCATTTTGGCCAGTCTTTTTTACACTTCCCTGTCTGCCAGAGTTATTCGTTTTTAATCACAGCACTTTGTGGGATGTAACATATTCTAGGAACAAAGGCTTGCAGATCATTTTAACCATTTTAACATCCAAGTCTACTGTTTATTTATTAGCCTGTGGTGAGCACATCACAGACACTAGCACTGTACCCTGTTGAGGTTAGCCACAGAGTGAGTAGCCTTCAGTGAGTGAGCAATGCAGCAGTGAAACACAGCTACCTACAGCAGAACGGCAGCTCACACTACAGGCAACCACAGGAACAGCCATAACAGGGTTCAGCTGCTAGGAGAGTTGTCCAGGAAAGGCCTGGCAGATAGAAGCTAGCGACTGAAGTGGGTGTCAGACTCCAACATACATACAGTGTAGGGACTGTTTGACAAACCAGACTCACACAAGGTAGAAGCTTTGTCTCTGGGCTCTAAGCTGAAAGAAATCCTTGCCTGGGAAAGCTAGCAGAAAGGGAAAGGCAGGATGGGTCCTAGGCAGTGAGTATGTGCTACCTGAATCACTACCAGGAGGTGAATTGCTCTCATGTCCAAAAAAATACACACGGAAGTAGCATGCATGCATATATAGCTTCCAAGGGATTGCAAAGGTTCACATTCACACACTGTCCTAAAACATGCACTCCATGTGACGTTGCAGAACCAGAACACTGCCATAGTACTTTAACATCACATGGAGCAGACAAAGCCTGGCAATGTTGTACACAACATGAAGAATTTAATGTCCTCTTCATTATTTTAGTGGGTCTTTCCCAAGGAGCAAACTACATCACAAGGAACAGCCCAAGATGCCAGATGGACCACAAGGAATACAAGAAGAGGGAAAAGTTTGTAGAAGTGGCTTTCACCTATTTTATTCGCTATCACCCTTCTTCCTTTAGTGGAAACTGTAAAGAGTGATCTCCCTGGTTTATGAACTTGTGAAAGCACAGGAAGGTGTTTCACATCTGGCTGCTTGGCTTGAGTGTCACAGCCCAACTATCCTGCTCTTCACTTGCTGACGGGAGGTGAAGTGGCCAGAGGATATGCTGATATGCTTTATCAGTTAGCTAAGTCCCGAAACTGCAAAATACTATGATGCTGATGCAAGCTCAAGAACAAAACCATATTTGAGCTTTATTTCAACTCTGCAAAATATCTGACTTAGCAATTTGCAGGAAAAGGAGGACAGAAAACCCATCAGGAAAGAGAATCACTATTTTATTATTTTTTAAGCACCACTTCTCAGGCCTAGCTACCACAAGCCATTCATTATACCCACCTCCCCTCAGATCTGCTGATGCTGCCAGGTAGGCAAAGTTATCCAGGCTGATAACATCAATGATTGGACTCACGACTCGGGTATAATCCTGAAAGGAACAGAGAAAAGGGGAAAAAAAGCAGTCAGATTTTTCTCGAGGGTCTGGAAAAGCTGCCAGAGATGATAAAAAACAAAGCTGCGCATGTAACATGCAAATTTTTATTTGGCTTTTCCAATATAGTTTTGACAGCTGAGCAGTGATTGATGTACACTATGTCCAAATGGAGAAGGCTGGGTATTAGCCAAGCGTACACCATGGATAAAGGGAATGAGGCAAGGGACCCACATACCCAGAAGTGCTGCCAAGAAACAGCTCTATTTCCTGCCCAAGACACAGGACATGAATCATTGTCCCAAAGGCTTTGTGCTTGTTTTTGATATCTACTTATTTCTGCTCAGCCATCAATGAATTAACTCATTGTAATCAGACGCAAACTGAAAAAAATATAACAACTGAATATAAAGGAATTAGGATACTTCCTGGCTGTAAAGTTTTACATTGCAGTCTTTTTAACAAACAGAACTTGAGATTGTAATAAGTTTCCACCACAGCACTGAAGAAAGTCTTTCGAAAGCTGAAATCTAAGACGAAACAGAGCTGGTAACGCCAAAACCAGCATCTTGCTATCACCTGACAGCCTCCACAACCTTCCTACCAAACCTCCATTTTGTGCCTCACAGTAGCTTTTTCTGCTTGGCCAGCAGGCCACAGTCAGCAAAAGCCTGCTGTTCATGCATATTCCCCTTCACACACTGACAATTGCACAAAGAGTGCACCAGTAAGGCCTGAGCCCTGCCCTTGAACCTACTCTGGCAGCACAATGCTCCAGCCACTGCTCCAACCAGCCAGCACTAGGACTGGGATGGGGAAGACAGAAACCCAAACCAGTACTCAGATTAGCAATGTAGGAAGACTGCAATAGGCTTTGCTGCTTTGGAACCCCATGTTGTATGTTGACTTAAAAGGCAGAAATAAATATTTATGGGCTTCTGAACTAGAGGACTTATTGAGCAGGACTAAAAAGTGGAAGCTTTTAAGTCATCATTCCTTAAATTTCACCTTCTTCCAGTTTAAGCCAGACATGGATACGAGTCAGCATAAAAGACTAAAACTCCTTTTTCTGGAGCCCATTACTCCATAGAATCCTCTGTTTCAAAGGAGGGGAACAATCCCAGCCCCTTGCAAGCAGAGCTAAGTCTTCTTGCAAGTAGGGCTGACACTTCTCCCCTTATACCTCCTATTTCTCTTTTAGCAGAGCCATGTTTTTCCCTCCAGCCCCACAATGCAACCAGGGTGACAGTCCAGACTCACACCAATCCTTTCTGAGCTGAACTAGCAAAGGTACATCCCTGCATCCACAGGCAGCTCTTCTGTACTGGGAAGCTGCCTACATGCAGGTGGTTTGTGTTGGCAGCTCAGCAGGAGCATTAATGGAAGGTAAGTTTTGGCAGTGACAAGGCAGAGGGAAAGGTCCAGCAGCAAGGGAGATAGCAGCTATGGAAAAGTTGCCCAGTGTGTGCTGAGGTCACTACCCTATGTATGGGCAGAAAAGAAGCAGAACACCTGCAGGACAGCTGAGGTACAAGTTGGTGGTTCAATTATTCACCACTGTATCTCATCACTCAGCACCTGCTGCTCTGCTGTGTTGGCAGGAGAACACATGAAGCCCATCAGGGATCTGCTACCCACCTAGCTCAGGCTGTACCTTTGTCTGCCTGAGAAAGGGACTATCTGGGAAGGCTCTGTCCTGGCTGGCACTGCTCAAGACACCTGAGGGCACAGGATTCATCAGTCCCAGACATGCTAGCCCTGTCTAGCTCAGAGCCGGGAGATGCTGCTCACCTCTTTCACTCTCTGAAGCATGGGCTGCAGCCACTCACTGTTGACTTCACAGTGACTGTCTAAGAAGGTGAGGATGTCAGCAGTGGCCACTTCAGCTCCTCGCACCCGAGAACGAATCAGCCCTACAATGGGGAAAGGACGGCAGAAGAAGAGAAGAAAGGTTAGAAAGGTAAACAGTTGAGCCTCTTTCAGAAACTAAAATACTTCACGTGGATGTTACATGAGAAGACCAGGCACTTCTCCAATACAACACCTCTGTCAGGAGCAGAGAGCAGCTTTAGCAGGGCATCCCCTGAGGGCAACATCAAATCTGAGCCCTCCCAACACACGAAGAATGACCTCATCTGCCACTTCTGTTCATGACACTGAACTCTCACCTGGTTCCTGCCTTGATGACAGTTCCCTTACCCTCCAGCCCTTCTCTCAGGTACCTTGCTGCTGCCCATACCATGCCTGCTTGTTGTCTCTCCATCAGAGCATCCTATTGGCTCTCTCACCACTTCCACAAGAACACACACTATTCTCTCACTGCCTTTCTTCCTTCTTATCTATTCCTTTTCTTCTTTCCCTGCAGTTAGAGGTGCCACTCTGGCTCTCAGATATCTCCATACTTTCTTACAGACCACCCCACTACCTAGGATAACTTTCATGCACTGAACAGTGGCTCCCACCTCCCCCTTCAGATCCTTGTTCCAGGCCCACTGTACACTGACAGCTTTAGAAATTAACCTGGAAGCACTTCCATCTGCACCTATATTCATAAAGATCTTAAAATGCAGTCCTTGCTCTATCCAGTGCCTTTGGACAGCACTCATTATTTAAACAATGAATTGAGAGCCCTGAAGACTGAGAGTCAAAAGGCCAGGTCCTCCGTTCAAACAGCCTCCACATTAGGACACCGCTGATAAAAAAAAAAACCATAACAGTATGAAACAACACATATGCAGCTGGTAGGCAAATCCACCAATTTTTGTACCTGCAAAGCTTCCACACTCACCTTCTCGACGGATGTTTCGCAGACACTTGACCTTGGGGATCTTGGTAAGAAGCTGGCAGTCCTCAGCTTAAGGAAGGAAGCAAAAAACATTTGGTACATATACACGAATTATTTGGCTTCTGTAAAGAGCTCCAATTAACTGTTCTCTTGTATCTCCATGGGCAGGGAATTTCTGCTTTCACTTAATATCAGCCTGATAGCCCCAGTCCTCCTTCTGTACACAAAAGAGCACTGCTTGCCCACTACCCACCTCAGACAGCTGAGCCTGTGCCTCCTGACACTCCGGTAGGACAAGCCTCTGTCCTGCACTTAGCATTTCACAAGAATAATGGGGTATGTGCTGGCAACATGGCACTGAGTGGATGGCTTTGATGAAACAGAGGGACCATAGGGAGCCAGAGCTGCAAACTGCAGAAGTGCCAAGTAAAAGAGAATCCTGTCATATAAAATGATTTCATCCATTTTCTTTGCCCTCAGCGGCTCATTTGGGCATTTCCCAACATTTGTTCTTAGGGCGGTTTCTGCTTGATTTTATTTAATACAAGCCACGGAGAGTTGATCTGCTTCCCTGGAGGCACCATTACACTAACGCATGGATGTCTAACTGAGGGCTTTGCTGGCAGCTTGCCAGGAGCTTGTGCCATCCCTCATTTCCTTTACTCAGGGAAAACAATGGAGAGCAACAGCTACTGGGTCCAGCCATATGAAGGAGCACCACATCACACAGGATGCCATGGGCTAGGCTGCCTATAAACAGCACTCTCTTTATTGCCGTCCATGGAAGCAACACTTTCTAGCACATGCTATTTTCCCTTGCTCCACCATTATGTCCCATTTCTCCATTTATTCCACATTCCTCTTTATGTCTCACATCCTCTCTTTCCCACTGCCATCCTTCCACACTCCAGGGAGAACACAAAGGCCATCAGCCAAAATGCATCTCCTGGCATGGTCCTGCAGGAGCATTTCCACTCTCAAGGATACATGCATGCTAAATCTAAAACAGTGCTCTTGTGTGGGCACTTTGGCAGCTGCTGCACTATCCAAGTGAAGTGGCAGGTACTCTCAAAGTCTACCGAGATTTCGCTGGACATCTGCTACAAGGGAAAGCGTCACTCAGCTTGGCTAAGCCACAATTTCAAGTACGTACAAGAATCCATATCAAGTCACTTACTCTGCAGGAGTGGAACTTATCACTCTGAGTGTAACTACTTTCCAGCATCAATGGACTCTCTGAATCTTTGCAGAAACTGAGGCAGATGTTAAAACTAAGTGTCAGTCCTCAAACAGGTACTAAAGTGGTGAACTAAAGTTCAGATGTCTCAGCTGTAGAACCACAGATATCTATTTGCCAGCAAGAAAAATTAGAATTACTACAGGATGGGGCTTTGTGAAAATACTTCTACTTAGGATCCTGAACAGCAGTTTGTGGCTGAGCCCTGTGCAGTACTGGCATCAGAGATCCACTTGTGTTGATCTGGAACACTTTGGCCACTGACACTGTACTGGAATTTTCAGGTGCTGAATGTGAGATACTTAGGACTCTATGTTAGAGGTGCTCAGGAACACCCAGCTCCAATAGTTGGGTGCAGCTCAGTCCTTATCCAAACATGACTCTGAGGCCCTTACGGGTTTTAATACCTAATTTCACCATCCACCTCTGCCATGGCCTCGACCATGCATGTATTTAAACTGTGCACAGAAATACCACCTCCCTTTTCCTTCTCCCTTGCAAAGAGACATGATGGAACTTCTGTGAAAGAAGGGAATAAACAAAGTCACCAAAAAGAGGGAGAACAGAAGGAGAAAAAACAAATGCAAGGGAAATAGGTCCATACTTACGATCTGAGCTGAAGTCATCTACCAAAATAATTTCCTGGATGAGGTTGGGAGGGGTGCGGTTCAGGACGCTGCAGGGATCCAGAAATGAAAAAGACAGTCTTTGTGAGTTGCTATAATAATGACAATGGTAGTACTGACACAAGTCTGCTGTGCCATGCTTTACAGCAGGAATACCAAACTCAGTAATGTGGAAGAGGTAACCCAGCTCTTTGTACAACGGTCCATCAGAAGCTGAACTGCAAGCAGAAACACCCCAGAAAGCTATGGCATCTCAATCAAACCTGAGAAGGACCCCACAGGTAGAAAGATGGTTGTAGGGTCTGCCTGGAAGCATCTAGCAAAGGATGCTGAAGATGCTCTCTGCCTCCTGAGAGACAAAGAGGAGAGCATTAACAGCCATGTGGCAGCCAGGAAGCTGTTCCTGTCCACCAGACTCTGGACAAAGCTCATCACTGCTGGGAAGTAGAAAGAGAGCTGCCACTTTTCCCAGCAAGGAGTGCTCTCAGTCTTTTCTCCCTGATTCTCTTCTTTAGGAAAAAGGCAATTATCTTTGGCAATATTCTGGACTTCTGTTTGGGTTGTTTTGTTTTTTTTCCTTCTTTTGACTGTTATTTGTCTTTCTTTCAAGCCAACACTTGCTGAGAGCACAGACTTTTCCTTGGGCTGGGAACGACTGTGGCTTGCAATATCCCCCAGAGCTGCAATTGGCTTGTGTCTACAAGATGCAGGCTTTCACATACAAGGAAGGAGAACAAGAGCTTATACTCTCCACAGAGGTCAATACAGTCTGGTACTCTAGAGTTACAGCAGCTTCATTCTGACCTTTTTGTTCCTCTCATTTGTTTTAAAACACTTGAACTGATTTTCCATAAACTTCTTCAAGTTCCTCCTCTGGCTTTACTAGAAGTACACAGCATATCCCCTCTTTAAGCTTCATTCCACAAATGCACAGGCAGGTCCTTCAGTAAGATGGTTCATATACTGAACATTGTTCACACTTGAGCACACCAGTGAAGAGGACAGTTCTGCAAACTTCAGCCTTAAAAAACAGAGGTAAATTCTGTTCTCCTGGTTCTAGCATTTTAGTGGCGCTTGCTCTTCCGATTTCAAGCAATTTTGGAGTGTTGCTTAAAGACTTTGGGTTATCTTTTTTTGTTCAATTGGTTTTGTTTTTCGCTTATTTTGCTTGCTTTTTGTTTTGTTTTCCTTTATACAGGAAACACAACAAGAGTAATCCCATACTCCCAGGAATAGCCTACTAAGGCTACGGAGAGAGAAATTACTGTATGGTAATTAGCATCACCAATGGTGATGCACACAAGTTCCCTCAGTTTTCTGCTGTCCCACAGTGCAAAATCATGTCTGCTCTGCTGCTCAGTATCACATCCTATTCCATTTCAGATTTATGCTGCTTCATTCACCTCAAGAGTATTTGTATTTTGAGCTTACACATCCCTAGATGACCGAGCTTGCATTTTTCAAAGCTGAATCTCATTTGCTCCTCTTGGCTCATACTCCTCTGGATACTTCAGCACTGCACAGTGGGGTGGAAGGTAGGGCTATGTTCCTTCTCACATTTATGATTGCCCCTTCCCCCAGAATAGCCATTATTTGCATATTTTACAGACAAAGTTGCCTTGCACTGAAATTCTTATTCACGCAGACGTAACACAAAACATTAACAGAACATTAACTGGCCACATCCTGCAGTATAACTGCTGTAAAATGGTATTCCACACATCCTCGCTACCCTATTAGCAATACTCGCATTTTCTCCATAAGTTACAGGACTTCCAACTCAACAGAACTGGGAAAAAGGCAATACACTTTGTTCTTTCTTCCTCAGCTGTTCACTCAGTCCCCCAGCAGAGAGGAAATAATCTTGAGGAGTTCACTACTTATTGTTCGATGCCTAGTTCTGCTCTCAGCTCTGCAATAATTTGCTGTGGATCCTTGGAAAAGGTATTTAATCTTCTTCATACTTTGTCTTGCCTGTCTTTTTAACAAGGAACACAGCGGTCCTAGTATTTCACTTCAGTGAGGCTCACAGACTGGCACAACAATTGATTACTCTTAGGCACAGAATGTATTACTAGGCTTCCAAAATCCCAGTGCTAATCCCTCTTTTACAGCAGAAACAGAGACTATTCCTCCCATCTCAAGGATACATTACCCTCCTTCTTCTTTTCTTACAACTTTCTTCTTTCAATGTCAGTGACCTCACTTTGTCCCATTACACCATTTCAATACTGCCAATAGCTTCCCTTCTCTGCTGATTTGTCCATCTCCCATCAGTTCACAGGTGCCATCTCTTTTTTTTTTTCTTCTCCAAAATTATCTCCTCTGTTTACGGTTATCAAACCTTCTCTGCTTTAAAGTGAAGGCTACTAGCCAATGTTTGGCTGTGTGCCACCGCAAATACTATTGAACCCAAAAATTCATCCTTTGGGACCACTCACCAAACAGGGACTTTTTTTTTTTTTTTTTTTGCATCAGAGGGCTGCTCCAGTGGCAGCAGGACTGCAGGATTGAACAGCTAGGTCTACTTTGCAGGGTCTTTGCTGGGGACTCTAGGCTGCAGAACATCACATCTAAGAGATTGGTGAGACCACTTCTCGAGTGCTGTGTTCGGTTTTGGGCTTCCCAGGATAAGAAAAACAAGAACATGCTGAAGCATAGCTAGCAAAGGGCGGCTAAGGTGAGTAAAGGACTTGAGCATCACACATATGAGATGAGGTTGCAAGAGCTGTAAATGCTTAGCCTTGGGAAGAGAAGGCTTAGACATGTTGCAGAGTCACTGCCCCTGGAGATACTCAAAACAAACTGGACATAGACCTCAGCAACCTACTCAAGTTGACCCTGCTTTGAGCAAGTCTAGCATTACACATTGGCAATATTCATCTGCTCATTAGTACACATAACCTACAGAGGCTTTGGATATCAAATCCTCTCTTTATGGGTTACTGCTGTTTTGAATGTCATCTTCTCCACATTTTATTATCACGGCATCTTCTGTTTGATTGGCTGCCTCGGGATTTTCTTAAGGATCACACTACCACAGCTTCTGAGCACCTAACCATTTATTGTCTGACCTACGACATAATCAGCAGAAATCTTCTGCTGATGTCCTACTAGCAGCACTGTAGTTCCAAACAAATCTGCTCATTTTCTGAACAGAGGCTGCATAGGGTTGATTTTATGGTTTAAATGAAAAGAAAATGAGAAGTAAAAAGGCAAAATGCGTTAACACAATATATACAGGACTCTGAAAATACAGCAGCACCAAACCCAGCAGACTGAAATGCAGCCTTCTTACCACGAGGCCAACTTGGAAAAGCCTGTTATTTATTCACAAAGTACATTTCTCTAAGCCCACAGGACCTGACAGGAGAAGAAGTGATGATGATGAATAATACATTCCTGTTAGCGATACCATGAGTTCAACCTTCTACCTGAACAATTCAATCTCCTTTCAGCCTTCCTGGACTTGCTTGCAGGCTTCAGGGACCGCTCGAACAAAGGCTTGATAACTCTGAGGGCAAAGGGCATTTTTTATGTAAAAAGGAAAAGGAAAAGAGCCTCCCCAGATTTGGCAGGGATGATGAGGAGGGAAAGGAGCAGCTGAGCACTGCTTTGTGGTATAGATAATTGCACGCTTTCTTCTGCTTGGGGACGAGACTCTATGTCACTGTTTACCTGATAGATTTGGCTACTGCTGATACTCAGACATTAGGAACTACTGGTACAAGACAGCAAGTGTCCTGTATGTACAACAGGGTCTGTGCGAAAAGCCACAGGGAAGACCTGGTAGGCCATTAGGTTCAGATATTTTTTTATCAGATTTCTGCTTGAAAGACTGCTCACTCTGTTCTCACCAGGATAGCCCCACCTCCTGAAACATATACCCTAGCAGGAGACTCGTTGCATATTTCTGTTTACAAAACACACCCTCCCACGCTCCTCTCCTCAGCTACATCTAGAAGCCCATACTGTCCCCCTCTGGACCCTCAATCTTCCAAACCAAGCTCATGCTGACCATTTCCCATCTGCGGAGGCAGGCCCAGCAGCCCCTTTCCTGCTGCTAATGATCCCATCACAAGAACTGTACAGTAGCTACCTGCAGACACTTTGAAGAAACACCCCACATCACCAATCCAGTCCCAGACCTGTCTTCGTGGGCCATCTCTAGGACAGATCACAAAGCGTACGGGGGAGGGCCACCCACCTTGTTTGTATAACCACTGGAAAATGTCTAATCCTGCAGTGGTGCCCTCCCAGGGCCCAGTCCCCCTTGCTGAACTCACCTCTTCACTGTGCGGAGCAGTGCGGAGCGGGCCTCATTGTGGAAGGTGATGATGAGGCTGGTAGCTGGCAGGTCTGTATCATAGCGTACAGAGGTGCACCTACAATGCAGAAGAGCAGAAGCATGAGCCACTTTCCACCAGCAGCTGCTGGGGCAACATGTCTACAACTTCCAGAGGAGAATAGAACTAATATGCTAAAAACAGAAATAGCACAGCGGAGCTGGAGCAAGGAAAGCCTCAGCAGCCCCACTACAAAGGACAGTAGGACTTGAAAAGAACTGTGCCTGCTAAAAGGTAAAAGTTTTGAGGCTGTGGTACCTAAACTCATAATGCTGCATGCATTATGAATGAGAACACATGACTTTCCTGGGGAACAAATGTTCAACACTGTGGAATCTAGCCCGTGAATTTGCCCGTGTTTCATATAAACTCCAGTTCCTTCATGCATAGGATGCGCACATGCTAAGTATGCATAAAACTGGTAGATCCAGGCACCAATTCAAACTCTTTGGACCCTGGGCTTTACAGGAAGGAAAAACACTATCTAGCACTGTGATCTGCCTCAGGGAGCTGCTGAGGTTCCTCAGCTTCTCTTCTGAACATTAATATCTCAGCTAGCAACAGAAAGTAATTCTTCCCATCTTCCCATCTCACTCTGTAATGTTAGGTATGTACCCATCCACACACTCAGAACGAAGAATCAGCTTGCACCAAGACTGCTTATACCCTGCGGACAACAAGCATTCTGGAGAACAACTCATGGCTATGAATCTTGGATACAATTCTGGCAGGTGCTGGAAATGGCAGATTTGGACTGACGTGCTCCTCTGGAATTGTGGCTTATTTTTATTTTTAACTACTCAAGGCCATGCTTAGACTAAATACATCACTGGACAGAATACTATTTATTTCTTGAAGCCACTTGTACTTCTACATTTACTTACCATTCTTCTATGGCTATTAATAAACTGTAACTATTCATATCATTATGCTCAATTCTGCTAGTTTAAAACTATTCTAAACTATTGTTATTTTTCATTGCAACGTTTTGCTAAGGGGACGATGACTTCTTCCACCAATTTTCAAGCATATAAGGAAACCTTGACAAAAACTAATGTGAAAAGCTTGGGACCAGACATGAGACATATCACATTTATTATTGTTTCAAAATAACTCCATGATTTAATGAATGTAAAATGTATTAAGTCACCAGCAAGTAGAAAAACAAGATATTGGTGTGCACATTATTTGAGAAAGACTTTCCAAGTTTTCAGCATTATTAGAGCAGCATAGGGGACAAAGATGAAGTTTATGCTTGTAAGCTGGGTCTGCCTTTGCTTCGGATCAAAAACCAGCTAGCTACATGTTCAGCTAGAATTAGCTTGAATGATGTAGACTCAAATATGCCCTATCCGAGCTTTGGTGCCTAAGGAAAAATACAGTAGGACCTATCCCTGGCTCCTTGAACTGAGCCAGAGCCATTTGTGACAGAAGGAAGGGCTTTCTCAAACCACATCTAACTTGTACCAGCAGAAATAAGTCCTTAAGTTAAGCTGCCATTGCAGCAACCACTCCAATATTGCTACATGACATGGTACTCAAAAACAACACCCTCATTCTCAAACCAAACCCCCTGCAAATGGGAGGAACATGATAACGGATCTATCTGCCTTGATCATATGCTGCTTAGGGAGTCCCTATTGCTAAAGGGAATCTTTGCAAAGCTGAGGCCTGAAGTGGCCATACATTTCAAGGGAACAGTATATATACGTCTTTAGACTGAAGTGCACAGGTACAGCTTTTCACAAAAAGCATCCTCTGCATGCTACCACAGATCACAGATCAAACTAAATAATTTATCTTTGAGCTGGTTTTAGGCCAGAACATGACAGCAGATTAACAGAAAACAGCAGTTCTGCATGGCAGGGGGACTGGCAGTAACAGAGGACATGCACCACTGCCTCTGCGTCACTAGCAAGACGATCCTAAACACTACACTGGGGAACAGAAGCACAAGACTTTCATCTCACAACCAAGGTCCCAACCGCTTCCATTCACAAAGCACCCTAGTGGCTGTCAGTGCTGGCAGGCTCACAAAGCTCCACGTCTCCTAACACCCTTTTTGCAGTTTCAATCAAGTTAGATGCCTGGTTTCCCTACCCAGCAGTTAAGAGATGTTGCTTTGCAACACTACATCTAGGTTTCAAACAGACGCCAGTGCTTCTGACATGGTTACTTTGCTTCTATTTTTCCTTCTTTGAAGTAGGCTGCTTTGCACTATTCTATTACTATCAAACCTATCATCTTCAAGGTACAATGTTATCCTCCTGTACTACAGAAAGAACAAAATAATTACCTGGGCTCTGGTAGTAACTTACAGATGAGCTTAGTCAGCAGAATAAATTCACCCCCAGAGAAACAAGGACAGAACAAGGAGCACTTTGCAAGCCATGAAATATTCACTGTCTGAACATGAAAAACTCATTATTTTCATCCCCACCTCAGCAGTGTTCATCCAAACCAGAACACACTAAATGAGATTTAGTCAGCCAGTTCACAGCAGGTGGGAAACACCAAAGTAAAGCAATGCTGCAACAGCTGAGTACCTTGCAGATAGGACAGAAGCTCACTGAGAAACCCTGAGTGTGGGGGATTTTATGCAAAAAACAGCTTGCAGTCAAGCAATTTGAGCTGCAAGAGGGGGGCTGTGCTGAAATCCAAACATGGAAGAAATAGCATGGCATTTAGACCTGGGAGAAGATATGCTAGAAAAGCAACAAACTAGGACTGAATTAGCCAGGGATCTCTGTGCATTTGAGACCTTTCCAGATTAACCACAAAACAAAGTAACAGACAGACCCTGGAGAAGAAAAACCAAAACCATCCTCTGTCAAGGGCAGAAGGCAGGAAGGCTTTGGACTCCCCACAGCAAGCAGCAGCCATGGCTTAGAGAAAGGACTATGTAGTACCTGTAGTGCCTGGTGTCCCGTATGGGCCGGTCACTGCTGAGTTTGTCACTCTCTAGCTGATTAAAAGCATGCTGGCGGTAGGGGTCTTCTCCAGCCTTCAGCAGCTTTGAGGACAGATAAGCCTTCTCATCAAAAGCCCTCCTGCTGTTCTTCTCTCCCTGGGGAGCCCTTGTCGCCTAGAGAAGAGATAAGCATCAGGGAGAGCAGCTGATTGATGTTTCAACACCGGGAAGGGGGGCCATTTGTGACACATCTGGAAGTGGGTCAGGTATGGAGGAAGACAGGACAGGCAAGAGCTTGGAAAAGAAAGCAGGAAACCTTACAGATGTAATGTTACAATTGCCTTCTCCAAGGAAAATTGTAGGCCTTGCTATCTTTGCAGACTTGAGTAGCTTGGGTTGAAAGCCGCTTTCCTGATAGCCCAGGCAGAGCTAAATTCTCTGCAGCACTTGTTACACGGGACATGTGAGACTGCAGGCATTTGGAAGCTCTTTCAGACAGCACAGGTTTGAGAGCAGCTCCAGCCAATGTGGCTAAAACAGTATTATGAGGAAAAACACTTTCAGCTTTTTGTCATTCACTATTGCATACAAGCACTGTCACAGTCGATTCAGTAGGTTCACTCCATGCCTCACCATCCAGTTTCACAGAAGTCCAGAATAAAACTGAAAACTGCATATGACCATCCCCAGTGCCACACACGAGCTAAAAAAAACTGGGCTATCCCCTCTCCACTCTTTAAAGGTTTCTTAACTTTCCCTTCTTGGGTCATAGAGTCCGTGCAATATCAGCACTTGAGGGCCATTCACTACAGTGACTGGTAGGGAAACTAGGTTAATTTACACAGCAAAAGTGCTTCTCCCTCTTCTATATGGCTACTTTCAAGAGTTTTAGAGGGCAAGAGACTGCAGACTGGTCATCAATATCACAAAGCAGTTCACTTAATCCATCTTAATAGGGTGGGAAACAACTCAAAAAACCCAACACATGGCAAATTCCTGAAGCAGCAGAACATTTGGAGGTAAAAATATCTCTGCACTCATCTCCGAGGGCTGTTCCGCAGTTCAGACAACCCTAAGAGACATGGACAGTTGAATAAGATGACAGCAAATGGAATTTAGTGTAGGCAAATGCAAGGTAATGCACATTACCTTGTGGGCCCCTCACTGCAAGAAAGACATTGAGGCCCTGGAACGTGTTCAGAGGAGGGCTACGAAGCTGGTGAGGGGTCTGGAGCACAGGCCTTATGAGGAGCAGCTGAGGGAGCTGGGATTGTTCAGCCTGGAGAAGAGGAGGCTCAGGGGAGACCTTATAGCTCTCTATAACTTCCTGAAGGGAGGTTGTAGTGAGCTGGGGGTCAGCCTCTTCTCTCGTGTAATCAGTGATAGAACTAGAGGGAATGGTTTCAAGCTGCGCCAGGGGAGGTTCAGGCTGGACATTAGGAAGTATTACTACTCGGAAAGGGTAGTCAGGCATTGGAACGCACTGCCCAGGGAGGTGGTGGAGTCACCGACCATGGGAGTGTTCAAGAAACATCTGGATGTTGCATTGAGGGGTATGATTTAGCTGGGAAGTATTGGTAATGGTTGGACTGGATGATCTTCTAGGTCTTTTCCAACCTTGATAATTCTGTGATTCTGTGATTAGAAGAAACAAATTCAACTACTCATGCACACTGATGAACTGCAAACTGACCGTGACCACTTGTGTTACAGATCTGAGCAACTCCATGGACAGCTGAGCAAAACCCCAGCAATCAGTCAGCAGAGGTGGAAGATAGGACAACCAGAGCAGACTAAGGACAGGATGGAGAAGACAAACTATCATGAATGCTGTTATACAAAAAAAATCAGCGACAGCTCAGCACGTGTGGCCAGAGTAGATTTTAGCCAAGCCAGACTCTGGAAAGAAATTATTAGGGGATGAAGAGAAACTAAAAGTTAAGACTATTCAGTTTGGAGAAAAGATGAATAAAGTGAGGGGGAAAAAAATGATAGAAGTCCCATAAAATTATGCCTACTATAGCTGAGGTCAACTTGATGATCAGATTTCCCTTTCTTATCATAAAAGAATGAAGAAAATTTCTTGGCACAGGAAATAAAGCTGCACTACTTTCAGTATCAAGCAACATACTCAATCATTGCACAATCAAGCTGCTGCATATGGATTTACTGTGGTTTAGGTTCAGGCATGCTTAAGCAGACAGCCCTCTCATCCACTGCTGCAGGCACCTCACTGGGGATGCTAGCCCCTGCCTCTTGGACTCTCCCTTCAGGTTGTATTTTCAGCACAAGCACAAAGATAATTACTTTGGTTCCTTTAAAAGTTGAAAAGTTCTCATCTTTTAATATACACTAAAAGTTAAATCAAACGAAGTTTTTGTTTCTATTTCCCAACCTAGAAAACAACACTGATGTGAAGCAAAAGCCAAGCTAACCATGCTCCTTTAAATATTTTTGCGGTCACTCACTGGTCCTTTACTACTTATCTCTGTCTCCTCAGCCCTGGAAAAGCAACAGCTGGGTTTGGTTTATATTGCCATGAATGTTGCACAAAATGCCGACAGCAGCTGCAAGCCTTCAGAAGCCATTTTGTCACAGCACTGGGAGGGCTCCCCAGGGCAGCAGGGCAGCCCCCAGGCACCTCCCTTGGGCACAGGCCATGGCCATACTGTGCTGTGGGCCCACGCGTGGCACAAGCAGGTCCATCAGTGCCCTCAGGGCAATGACACATTGACACTTGAACTACTATGGGTAATTATCTAGCTAGCATAGTTCTGAGATTACTTCTTCCTAAATTTGATGTATGAGTGCTGGAAATCAGGTGTCGGTTAAGAACACCTCACATCTCTATCTTGACTGGTATCTCTTCATACTGTCCTTAAACAGGAAAGAAGGAACATTTAGGGGATGACAGCTTGGACAGCCTAACTTCAGTGCCCAGAAAGACACTGCAACAAGTAATCAAACAGCTGATCTGCAGGCACCAAGGAGATAACAGAGTGACAAATAGCAGCAGAATGAGATTTGGCAGGACCACATCATGTTAGACCAATCTTATTTTCTCCTGTGATGGAGTAATCAGTCTTATGAGTGTGAATAAGCAGTAGATATGACTTACAGTGACTTTGGTAAGGATCTTGATGTGGTCTTATAGCATAACATTAGCAAGCTAGAGAAATAGCAGCCTTGATGGAAGTCATCATCAGAGCTGAATTGCCAGCTGTTCGTTGCCAGAGCAGGGGGGCAATGGTGTGCACAGGTGTCAGGGGTTTGTTCATAAATGGCTTGGGTCTGAAGACTGAATAGGTTTATCAAACCCAAGGAAAATACAGCAAAAGCATCAGACACACTGGGGAGACAGACTGGAACTGAAAATTATCTCAACTTACATTTTTCTAGAAACAATACATGATATTCAATAAAGGCAAACCTCTACGGTTCAGCAGGACAAAACAGAGGAAATAGCAAATAAGAGTTCTTCCGAAATTACAACTCGTGAACAATGCAAAAGCAAAGTTTAATAAGGAGAGGACAGCAAACATTGTCCTGGAGTTGTGTCCAGACAGCTACAAAAAAGGCCTAGCAAAGTGAATATAGAGCTTATCATTAGAGGACCGACTTGCTTTCCTTCCCTAGAATATAGATGCTTGACTGCAGGACATTTATCACTATTAATTCAAAACTCACTTAACAGGAACAGCACAGGTTCTCCATGAAATAGTAGACAGCCCTTCACAAATTCCTCTGAGGTGGGCAGACTGATATCAACCCCCCCGCTTTCTCTCCCTTCACATTAACTTCTCTCACTTCAGGAAAAAGTTAATGTAAGCACACATGAGCTTTAGGTATGTTAAAGGCACGCTACGTACAGCTGAGTGCTGAGTTAAGGCTTTTACAAAATCAACAGGACAGCTCATTGCCACAAGCTATACGGCTACACACCCCAGATCCCCATGCTCGAGGCTGAAACTACAAATGGGAGTTACAGGAGTGCCCAGTTCCTTCCGACTGATGCTCTGTGACAATCCAAAAAAAAAAAAATAATAATATCACTACATTAATGCAGAAGATTAACAGGCACTGGAAAACTGAGCGTCTAGACTAGGGATTAGCAAAGTCGCTTGCACAAGCTACGGTTTGACCCAAACGCTGCTGTGACCTCCAACACAACTCACATACCAAAATTTCAGGAAATAGTGTAAACATTCTAACCTTATTTCACTGTTTCTCTTTCGCACATACGCTTTTTGCTGTCAGTGACAGAATGGACCTAGTTGCATTCCTGATGCTGAAAGCACATTGTTATTTGTGTTTTGAGATGGTTGAAGGGACCAGTAACTGTTTAAGCAGTGAAATGAATACCATAAGCAGGGTATTATTAAGGGAAAGGGATTAATGCCATGCATATCTGTGACAATTTGAGGGCCTAATTTCTCAACTAGCACAGTGATACACTTGTAGACCTATCAGTTCTAAGACAGCAAGACTGTAAAATAGATGGCACCATTCACCTACGTACACTGTTGCTATCTGCCACCAGACACAAACGCACCAATTCCAACACTGAGAAAATAACCACTAAAACTAAAGCAGTTTGGGAACTCAGGGTCCCAAGACTTTACTTCTATTTTTTTAATTTTTATTATTTGGCAACAGTAGGCTTTGCCAAATTCAAAAAGGATAACCACATTCCACGGGCCAAGAGGAATCATTACTCATCCAGAGTAAGGTCTGCAAACCTCTCAAAAGTAACTATAATTCATCATTTTACAGTTACTGTGAAGTTCGCCTAATAGTAGTATTAAACAACAGGGTGTGTACTTTGCAGATCTTATACATCTTTCTGGAATTATTTAGTCTAGAGAGCAAAAGGCCCCAGGGAGACATCATAGCAGCTTTCCAGCTTTTAAAGGAGACCTACAGAAAAGATGGGAGATGCTCTTTATCAGGGAGCACAGTGACAGAACAATGGGTAACGCCTTTTTAAACTAAAAGAGGGTAGGAGTTAGATTAGATATTCAAAGGAAATTGTGAGGCACTGGCACAGCTACCCAGAGAAGCTGGGGATGCCCCATCCCTGGAGGCATTCAAGACCAGGTTGGATGGAGACCTGGGCAGCCTGATCCAGCAGAAGGTGTCCCTGCCCATGGCATGGGATTGTACTAAATGGGCTTTAAGGTGACTTATCACACCGCTGCCACCTCCCTCTCACCAGCCTTTTAGGCCCAAACCCCTTCAGCAGAGGTGTTCCCCTCTGAACTGGTTCAATGCTAGCTTCCCCCCTAAGGATTTAGTTACCAGCTGGCTGTCTGAGCACATCACCTCCACTCAGAGCAAGTCACATTTGAAAAACACTGTGGAGCCACTGGTATCCACATGTGAGATCTTTCTGAATGGACTAACTCCTCTTGCTCCAGACTCGGCTCCTATGACCTGACGCTAAGCCTCAGAGCAGACAGGACAGCACAGCACTGCTACCAGCATCTAGGCTACTGAGGAGTGCAGCAGACACATGGACTCTGAATGACAGTGTTCAGAAAGGGTATGACTGGCAGCTGCAGCAGACCCCAAGAAATTCCCAGGAGATGGTACATGCCAGGGAGCAGGCCACTGTTGATGAGCTGAATCTACAAGATGTCACAAACGTCAATTGCCAGAGGCAGCTGTTTCAGAGGGGGTGTTGCATTCCCAAAGGGGGTTTATGAACCCCAGCATACACATAGCTGTTACACCTCTTTGAATAACCCATACACTTCTCTGAAAAATTGCACAGAATACTTAAAAGAGGCTGTGCCTAGCAGCCGATTTTATTCATGCCTTGTTTAACTGTGTAAAACATTTTAAATGTTGTTTGGGAACCACGCTCTTAAAGAACTTCTATTATGAAATATTAATAGAAGTGACCACAATTAAATACAACCATCCCTTTCATTTATTTATTTTGAGAAGTACAAGTGCTGACAGAGGAACACAGAAATTGATTAGAATGTTTTGTTGTATATTGCGCAAACTGGACTAAGACAATGGAAGAAGTAAAGCAATTTAAATTGATCAGCTCCAACACCAGAATACTTGGTCACAAGAGATTTTCTACTGGCATCAGCTCTGGACTATCTTGAGGCCTGCTGCCTTTTCCAGACTAGGCTGGCGGACTGGTGGCAGGTCCCCAGCAGAACCTATCTGCAATGCCTTCTTTAAAGAAGCTGTGGCCAATAAGCTGCAGCTGCCAGCTCATGGGTGTTCTTCAGTACTGCGACAAACATAGCTGTAGCCTCTTAGTACTCTAACCCAAGGAACAGTGCAAGTAAGAAGCAGAGAAGGACTGCTGGGGCTTCCTTTTTAATGCTGCAATTTGCCCAAGATGCCTCAGCATTGCCCTATTCTTTTCCACTGCTTCCTGGTATTTATTCCTTTTGCATATGCAGAGGCCATTCTCTACTCTACTCTTGTTTTAACCCCGAGAAGCTCCTTCTCCCTCCCTACTTTCACAGCCAGAAAGTCTTGGGATCCTATCAAGCATTTCTGACTTTGTTTTTCTCTCCTTCCCTCAGCTTCACCAGACATTGAGCTGTTGACATGAAAAGCATCCACAAGCATCTGGCTTGAAAAGGTGGAAATCCTGTATGAGGCCAGAAAGGAGAAATAAATATTTTTGCGTGCTCGGTTTCCAAAGTGACCTTCTCCCCACACCCATCACTTCTTGGACACCACTCTCACAGCTCCCTCCAAGAGAGGCACAAGATGGCACAGTGTTTTTCACGGCATTTCCTTCAGTCTGGAAGCAGCGATCATTACACCCTCACATGATGTCTGTCACAAGCAACGTGGACGTTCTAAGTTACTGGTGTAAAGGATTTAGAAATGGGATGTTGCTGACCTGCAGGTCACAGCAGTGGGTTGATAGACAAGGACTGACCACTACATTTCAAACAGACTCACCACGGTTTGTCCTGCCACAGTCTGTGCTTTCATGTCTAAGAAGCGACAGCCTTGCTTCGGAGGCAGCTACGTGACCTCTACCTAATGATCCTTTTAGACATCTTGTTAGTGACTATGTAGAGGAATGTTCTTATGATATTTCATCCTGACCTTGCATGTCCTTATCTGCAAAGTAGAATGCTTCCAGAAAGAACACCTTGATCACTTTGCCTAGGTCCCAACAGGTATGCAAAACAGCATAGAATAACACCCAGCTGACTGCCAGAAGTAACGCAGCACACAAACAGCACTGAAGCACGCAGACAACATTCATTCTGTAGACAGCAGCCAAAAGAGTGCAAGGTACATACTGCCATGCTGGTTATGAGCTCAGCATTGCATATAAACAAATCGTTTCCACATGCAGCGACTGGCCTCAACATGACCTAAACTCACCCCATCCCCGCGTATATTAACAGTCCACACATAAATCATGACACCGTGGCTTTCCTTCTGGATACAGTCCACAGTTTGCATTTGCCCTGATGCATACTCATTGTAAAATGGAAACCTGAGAAGATGGAACTTATTTTACCCTTACATGACAAGTGCACAATACTGACAGTTATGCTCTACTACCAGACAAGACAGATATTTCCCTACATTTAACAGGAAGTGACCTTATAAAGCACACGCATCTTTGACCCAGCTATGTAATCCTTCAGCAGGTCTTGAAGCAGTTAGCATAGGCTGGATCCTGCAAAACTTTCTGGCCCAGCTAACCAGAAGCAAGTATAACTTGCCCATAACTGGAGACAGGGGACTCGATGTCTCGGGGCATCCTTGAGTTTTTTGTTTTTAGTATTACGTAAAGCAACGGTGGAAGCCAAAAGCATTTCAAAGAAAGATGCCTGAGGGCACTCCCTTCCAAACAGCTCTGAGGAAATAAAGCTGCTCAGAACCATGGAAATCCAGACCCCAGATGACATGAACAAGTCGCCAGTGCCTATTTGTTCTCTGAGTTTGAAGTCTAATGCACACAGATGTCCATTATGCAAAACTTTAAAAATTACGCAACGATGTTTAGTTTTAATATATTTAGGGCATTTGCATACTTTGAATTTATATAAACACCCACATGTCCAGACACACATACATCTGGCTTAGTATTCACTTAATCTTCATCTCATTCCCTGGAGTAGAGCCATATTTTTCCCTATTTGGTTAATTTTGTTGTAACACAAATGCCACCATTTTAGGCCATAGAAATTTTTCACTCTTCTACATTTCTCTCTGAGAAAACAACAATATGAAGAAAACCCTGAAAAACTGAGTGAGGGAAAAGCCTTCAAAATGATTAGGAACCAGCAGAGAGAAGAGTGAGGTTTATGAGGCTGTTTTTCCCAGAAAACAGCTCTTGCTTCCCAAACGCACCTATTTCCATCCATAAATATCTCCAATAACATCTGGCATCACGGAGAAGACAGACATGACAGCACACTCTGAATACATAAAGGACTAGGCAGTTGATACTGGCACCTCTACCAGAACAACAGTACTGTCAGAGATCCCAGTGGGTAGCTGGGGACACAGTGCCTCTGGGAATGAAGGTTTTCTACAGAAAAGTAATGGTCACACAGATACGAAGCTGTCTGCTTTCTGACATCCGCTCAGCATCACCTCCCTAGCAAAAGCCATCTAGGCTTCTTGTTGTATATAGGAGAGCTGCTTTGCGCTCCTATACATACACAGTTTGTAAAAAAGGTACTGCAGGTTGTTGCATTTGTTCTTCCCAAAAACCATCCCTGTCTTTGTAGACAAATAAACACCCTAAGAACATCCCGGTGTCCAAATAATTTTGAATGATTAAAATGAAGAAGTAGCAGTGTTTTGTTATTTGTTTAAGTGTTGGACGTGTTGAGGATACTTAGTACCTGAACTCGTACTTACAGCACCTCACTCTATATCAAGACATAGGTACTGCCCTACTGGTTACCCTCTAGCACCTACGTAGGCCAGTAAGTCAGTTCAAATGAGAATGGACTAGGTCTTCATTAAATGCTCAGCCAAACAAATTGTTTCCCAATGCCCACTCCCCCACCTATGCTGTCTGCACAGACGTGTGTGCCTCCTGTGCTGTTGCACTTATCTATTCTCTTTGAACTCAAGTGACCTACATTCAGCCTTTTCCTCCCAGTGAATCACAGCTGTCTAAAGTGACAGATGCAGCCACAGATATTTTTGCAGTGGAGAAAGCAACTTCAGACCTGCTAAGCTGGCGATGAGGGGCAGCGCTGTATTATTCCCCAAGCCAACAGAAGGCAGAAGTCAAGTGGCATGGAGAACAGGAGGCTGAGAAGAGGCAGTTGAAATGCTAATGAAAACTAACCTCCCCCAGATGAAGCCAGAATACTATATTTTTAAATTGCTGCATACCTCAAGACAGAGGGGAAATGAAGCTACAGTAGCCCCCAGCCTTCCACAAAAAACATACAGCACAGAATATGGACAACATTTAAGAATATAGCCTACATTTACACACTATTTTTCTGAAAAGCTGTGAAGAAGTTTCCCCAACAGTAGCAAAACCAAGGATATAACTAATAAAAATAAATAAACATCAGAAAGCTTCAACAATTAAGCAAACAATATTGCTTCCTGAAACATCCTAGTCTCAACTCCTGCAGTTGCTGTGTGCTTCTTGCTAATGTAGACAGCAGTGAACTAATTACTTAAGAGATGAGCAGAAGTCAGTGAGCACTGCTCACCCAAAGCATTAAAAGATTTAATTATATTAAGCTTGGGGCTCATTTTCTTTACCTTCAAGATCATGCTGTAAGAGCTTTTTGCTAAGGCTAGAGAAAGTTGAAGTAAGTACTTCTTTAATCATTCATCCTCAAGAGTCACAGCTTTAAAACTGGAATTGGAAGATTAAGAATAAAATAGAACTGCTTTGCAACTGGCCAATATTCATGCTCTGGAGAAGTGCTGTATCATGTACAACTGAGACAGGAAGACAAGGGGACACTTTGATACCCAGCCCCACAGCAGGAGACAGAAACTTCTCCTACTGCATTTCTGTCAGTAGATCTTGTTCATTCACAGTTCCGAATATTATCCAGTTCAGAATCAACTCTCTCCTCTCCCCCACTTTAAGCCAGCTCTGAGAGAGACCTTGTGATATACAGCCTCTGAGATAGCTGCAGTCCCGTAGAGACTAGCCTCATGGAGCAGTTCTCCTGCCTTTGTGCTGGCTGGGGTACAAACCTGGTCCTGTAGGCTGGCCCTCAGCCCTGCTCAAATCAATTAGAAACTGCACAGAGCTCACCTTCCCAGGAAATAACATCTAGGTAGGACACGACCTTGAGTAATTGAGTCATTTACCATAATGCTCCTCGTATTAGCTTTTGAGCATCACACAGAAAGGCTCTTGGCAGGACCTGACAGTTGGGAGCTAGCCAAGCCCAATATTAAAATGCAATTTGTCCGTAAACCAACAACACAACTGGTGTTTGTTACAGAGTCACCTAGTATTACTTTGCATACCACTACTGAATCCCAGCCTGGTTTGTTAGGGAAGTTTACAAATGACCTTCAGCTCACAAAGCAAAGACTCGCATATTGGAGGTTTGAATATAAGACCCGCCCTTAGGGACCTGTTCTAATGCTCTTGCTAAAGTGATAATGGATATGGTGTATACACACCCATGATTTATTACCAAAAAAAAAAAAAAAAAAATCAGTCCTCCTGCACAAGGCAGTTCACTCGAATGCATTCCCTGCCATATATTCAGCTCTGCAGCATGCAATAGTCTTCTAATAATGGAAAAACTCATTCTCTGTCAGCAAAGATTTGAGAGTATCAGGGCACTGCCATTTTGTTTAGAAGCCAGAAGAAATCCAATTTAATCGATTGATTAATTTTTCAGTTACTGCATTGCCTCAATTCCAGGGCTCAGCAATCAATTTGAGGCGACAAGACCCTCACAGCTGTGCTCCGTTCCTACTTTGGTCTCCATTTGCAAAGACTAATTCACCTCCCCAATAGCACATTTAATCAAGGATGGCGCATACCAATGAAAAAAATCATGCAATGGGCTCAAATACGCCTGTCAAATATGAAAAAAAAAAAACAAAAAACTGTTATACCATCCAGGCCTTTGTCACTCTAGACCTCCATCACATTACAAACAGCAGCCTCCTCAGCAGCCTGCTTTTTAATCACTGTCAACCAGGAAAGGCATATAAGGAGGAGCTGAGCCACAGAAGCAGGCACCACAGAAGTACGCACATCTGAGTCTCAAAATACTCTGGACAGGTTATGGCCAAACCATCATTCAAGGAAACCCACGGCTCCCCCATACACCAAGTCCCACATTCTCCCACATGTCCACTCGCCTCATTCAGCAGGTGCAAACTGCATCCAAAAAACCTCAGTGATTGCCATGTGACCAGTGAGGATCTTTAAAACCCATTACTGCATCAATCCCCATCCAATATAAACAGCTCTAATCTTACTACTTTTGAATGTTTGTGGTCAGCAAAAACACAGCTACACAGAAATCTTGTTCCACGGCTGGCTTTTGGCTTGGCTAAATGATAGGTCTGATCAGGCAGATTTTGAGAGCTGGTATTTTTGAGTTCATTTATTAAAAAGTCAGTCTGACATTTTTCTCCACTTACTCTGCTAGGGAGTTTTTGCCCAAATGTCATTTGCAGGTTCTCAGGAGGCCTGTAGTCAGGTGCTGCTTCCTCCACACAGCCAAGAGCATTTCTGAGAGCCTATCCCTGCTATGGCCGTTGAGCTCCATTCACTTCTTTGGACAGTACGATGCTCTAGCCACCCCTCATTGCCTAGGAGCACAGGCAAGTGCATTTTTCACCACTCAAATTTATTTCACCAAGGAGATGTACGGCTCCAAAAAGCTACCAGCACTGTGACAGTTACAGCATCTTGCCTAGGTTTTCAGCAGCCTTCCTAAATATGAAGGGAAAAGAAAAAGTATACATGTATAATACTATCATCCACTCCACGAAAACCACGGGGCTACTTATGAGGATGAGCTCTGCTTTCTCCTTGCCAGTTTTTCCAGAAGGCAGCAAAAAGCACAAATGCTTTGTTCACACTCAGAAGAAAGCAGCACAAGATGTCACAAATTACCAGTGAAATCCTGGTGACAGAATTCCCAGCCACATCAGCAGGACAGGATTTCAGCCACAGTACTATATATAAACAGAGAGAAACTCACAGACATTGTACTAATCAAGACATCAGTTTTCTGCAACGTTTGCCCTGGAAAAGGATTGTGATTAGAAAAAATCCTAAATAATGTGTTGTTAAATAGCCTTCATTACAGAGATGGCATGTATAAACGTCTAGCTGGAGACTGTGGAGGTAAGCTAAAGGATGAATGCAAAACAGTTTGTTAGATACACAGAAACTCCTAACATAACTCATTTTCTCCCAAATAGAAAAAGACAGAGACATTCTTCACAGGTCCGGCTCACTCCTGTTGAGTTTTAGTGGCTCCAAAAGGGATTCTGGAGATGAACAAACATGAAGAAAGGAAACTCACTGACAGGTTTGTTCAAAGCAAGTTCAAACAAATAACTCATAAAGCAAACAGTAGAGCTGTGGTTACAAGCATAGGGACACACAGCACTATAGTTTACACTTAAAAAAAAAAAAAAAACCACACAAAAATCAACCACCAAAATACTCTAAAGAACAATTAGAGAAGGAACAAGATGAGAGAGGTCCATCCTTTAACAAGAAAAGAAGAACAAGAGAAGGATTAGGTTGCAAGTCAGCATTACAGCCTGCTTACCACACTTGGTTGGGTGTAAAAGACATTCTGAATAATAACTTGGAACATCATAACAGGATGATGGAGTGACAGCACCCAGCCCATCCACTCACCCACGTATCCTAGCTCAGGTAGTCTAGAGCTAACACTGCTGAAAGAGTCTGAACAGCAACACACCCAACTCCAACATAGAGCAGAACGCCTTAGCAGAGCAACACTTAGCAAATAAAGCATGCTCGGTGGTTCAAAATGAGATTTTTGATCTTTTTTTTTTTTTTTAAATGTGATTTTTTTGATCAGCACAAAGAGTAGCTGCCACTCCAATGGCTGCAGCAGCATGAGACAGAGCTACCTGGAGTTCAGTCACCACGATCCTTTTTCTATACAACTGCAAGCAAGGTAGAATGGAAACAAGCAGTATGCCAAAAGCATCCAGACCACATCCCTGGTGACTTCATAGTTCCTACTCATTTGACACTAGATAGAGATGGTACTCAGGAGTAACCAGCCTGCAACTTGTGCCCCAAGGGAGCTGGAGCAGCAGCAGGCACAGAATTCATTGCGCGACAAGAGGCAGCATCCCTCCACACACACACTGTGCTGTGCTCTTTTCAGGAGCATCCCCCATGGAGGGCTGAGAGAAATGAGACCTGTTTTTCTAGGCAGCATTTTGAAGTTATACCACTACTTGGATAGTGCTGCTTCTTCAAAAGCCCTGCCTTCTCAGGACAGATTTTCCTCTCCTAACATCAGCCTCCATAAATACAGTGGGGCTGTCATGTACCTCCATAACTGTCCTGGTGGAAATCCAGTCTCTTTCTCTCCTGCCCTATTGCCTGGTGCTGCTGTGCTTTTTGGTGATGTTTGTGGAGGGAAAGAGCTACCACGATGGCAGACGCACTAGGGGTTCTTTGGAAGAATTTGCTCCATCTCAGCCAGAAACTCCAATCTCTCTGCTGTTGGCACCTCCTCTCCTGTTTCACCGATTTTAAAGGGATAAATATTGCCCATAAGAGTGAAAACAGAAAACAAAGCATGAAAACAAAGCAAAATCCAGAATCACGCCATGCAAGGAATCTAAAGGTCCCTTTGCATTCTCCTAGGCCTTGAAGCCAGGCTTGCCACCAAATTGAGTACAAACCAAATCTAGGTCTTCTCCACAAATCTGATGAGGTCAAGGTGTTCCTAAACTCAAGATAGATGATGGTCCAATACCTATCTGTTGGTTACCCATTTCTGCTCAGTGGTACCAGCACCGTGAAGTGCATTTTTCCCTTTATCACCTAGGCAGAGAGTGAACAAGCAGCCACAGACATGCACCAACTGCTCCCAACCTGTCTCAGGTGTGGAAAACAGTAGCTTTCCTATCTGGAAAGATCCCAAGGTATCATAAGTCTGCTGCTGTTTTCCTTCACAGCATCATTTTCTGGTTGAGTATGCAACCACTGGGGCAGAGGCTATAAAGCCTGAGCTCATAGCTGATACAGGCCTGTTTTTCAGATGTTTGTTACCATAGCAATACCATGGGAATTTTTAGTTTGTTTTGTTGCCTTTGTTCATTGTTTGTTGTTATTTCTTTTTTAAGCTATGCTCTCATCCACTGCAAATGGGGCAGTTCCCAGTTGTGAGAAGGAAATTAACACAGCACAACCTGCTGACCGGGAGCAGGGCATGGGCCTCAGCTCCTGCCTCACACTTCACTGTGACTGCAGACCACTGCCCACATTGCTCACCCGGCACCTGCACCCAGCTCACTGTCACAGCCTGCCCATGCTGCCGTGCCTCCTCACTGAGCTCATGCCAGCCTCTCCCAGGACAATCAGCAAACTGCTTTGAGCTTACAGCTTCTCCCCTGAACAGCCTGGTCAGAATCAGCTTACAGAACCAGCACAAATAAAGTACAGGCAACTTCTCCTTCATTACCACAGTCTGCTTCAAGGGTATGGGAGTGATCTACAGAAGCCGACATACAACCATTGTAAGGGTGTTTTCCAGAATTGTCATACCAACATACATCGGTTAACAGCATGGTTTTCAATACATTATTTGTGGGCTACTCCAAAAGACACACCAAAGATTAAATAAGCTGACTGCCAGAAATTCACCCCCGACTCTCCTAGGAAGTATAACTGCAGTCACGTTCAGACTTAGAGAAACCCAAGGAAGAAACATTCCAGAAGGGATGAAAAAAGAAAAAGACCCAAATTCTTGGTCCATTCAGGCAATTCCAGAAAGCTCCCCCTCTAGCAAACAATGCCCTGAGTTCAGTGGAGCAGAAGAGCTTAACTGTTATTCTCTAATGAAGAGCGTGCTGCTAAGCTAAACAACAGAAAACCATCTCACAGGATCAGGCCTTTGCAATGCGTGTTCATTATAAAAAGGAGCAATTTTTGAACAGCTGTCCCTGTGATTTGCTAGAACTCACCACCTCTGCATGCTGGATTGCTATGCATAAATGCCTGGCACTCTTTTTGCGAATAAAGAGTCAGTCCTTAAGCACAACACCGCAATGCTAGAGGTCGGGGGTTGATATAGAACAATCAGTCATGCAGAACAATAGAATAATTCCATTAAATAAGAGCAGGAAGGTATCTTTCAAAAGCCTATTAATCTTTAATCACAGATGAAGAAATCACGTTTCCTATTGCAGAAAGGGATCTTCCTCACCAAAAGTGTAATTGTAGTGTGCGATGGAGTTCTCCAAAAGTGGCTGCCTTGCAGAGAAGCAATTGACACAGACCGTGCACCGCAACAAGGGTAATGCAACAGCAATTTCTCTCACTGCATTAACCGGTGTTACACAGTTCAAATCCTACTCTGTAAAGTCTGAGACGTGAGAGGTTCTCTTTTCTCTTGACATCTCAAAGAGGCTCATTAACTAGAGAGCCTCTAACAATCTCATGGGTTCACGTACTACAATTTGACTCAACTGTCACAAGCACGTGTTCACTTACTGCAGTTTTAATCTGCAGTGGAGTTGAAAGTACTTCCCTGTTTGTTTGTTTTTGCAAGTGGATCCTCTATTCAGTTATAGGTTGTTGGAGGGAACATTTAGTTGCTCCATGGGATGGCTGAGGACCAGTGGTTGTGAGGGTATCAGCCCACACTCCATGGCTCTGCGGAGCAGGGCCTACACAACTGCAGATGCCATGAAACTCAGCCTGCAGCCAAATAGGAATAAAACCCTGCAGTTCCAAGTCCTTGTCCTCCAGCTCAACCATGAGTGTGCTCTTCCATCTCTAATTCCCCAGACCTATGGAGATAGCATCAAGACAGTCATTCAATCACACCACAGCATGCCAAGTAGTTTAGGGATTTACCAATAATGATCCAATTTCAGATTTGCCTGTAGGCTTGTATCAAGCTGTTCCAAAGCTTAAGCACACTCTATATGCATAAGGTGACACAGAGGGATGCAGAGCTGAAGCCTGAATATTTGGCCTGCCTTTTGACTTCTGGAAAGGGATGGGGAAATAAGCTAGAGCCATTTGCACCACCAAAGCAGCCTTGCAAGAGGTAGCAGAGAGTGAAAATTTCTTCTGAGCAGCTGCACAAATTCAGAATCCAACACCTGGTTCTGTTACCAGCTCAGTCATCACCTCCCACCAAAGAGGGCTCTACCTACTGCAAGTCATTGCTGCCCTGCTGACTTCAAAGTTGCCACTCCCTTTCAATCCTCACACAGGAAGGAACTGTAACCTGGGCCTGGTTCCATCTTTGAGACCCTCCCAGAAAAGGAGAAATCTAAGAGGAAGGAAGACAACTCAGTCCCTGGAGCCACCAACCTGCCCTTTCTGAAGGACTCTGGGGCTTGTATAGTAAAAGCATCCAAGGTGATCCTCTGCTCAACAAGGAGAGAATAGTGCCAACAAATCTCCCATGTCAGACAGACTGATCTAGTTTAGACTCTTAGTTTAGACAGTCATTTCTATTTCCTTGGTAGGTACCATGAGGCATCCCTCTGACCTCCTGTGGTTTAGCTCAGGAGGTCAAACAGCTTGTCTCTTCTTCTGTACCACTCCATAGAGCAGTAAGAGAAACATGAGGTCTCTCTGGATCACTACCTGAAATAAACCAGGAAAATACTTATTTTTAGAGATGACTGAAACCCTCTGTACTGAAAAAGTCTCCAGAAGTTGTCACAATTAAAATAGCATTACAGTAGGCACTCACGGCTGGGCTGCAACACAAACCTCAAGCCTGCCAATGTACACACATACAAAGGTCCCAGACATATTGTTCAGAAACTGTGCATGTAGTTTCTGCATGAGAGGACACAAAAATGAGAGGACTAACAGATGAAAAAAATGGCAGCCAGCCCACATCCTGTAGCATATGCACAGGCATTTAACATCTCACCTACAGTCACTCCAGAGGTGGATAATGTTAATATTTTTATTTTTAAAATCTTTTTTCCTTTTAAAGAAATATCCTTCCATTGTACATCCCACTTTGCTGCTGCTTTTACAAAGAGGCCTGGACTTTATATAACTAGCAGGCAATCTTGTTCAATTCTTCTGCTATAGACACACGATTTCTGGCAAAAAACAAAACAAAACAAAAAAAAACCTTGGCCAGTAAGATGTCCATACAGAGATGGGATGAAAAAGTTTAGAGATTTCATAGGTTAACAAAGCAATGGACTTTCAGACAAACCAGCAACGCTTGTAGTTTGCAGGAAGGGTCAAACTACCTGTACTACCTACTGGCACAGAGACGTGCTTTCACACACTTCCCGAAATCAACACAAAGCAATTAATTCTCTCTGCCCCTTTGTGCTCCACATTCTCAATCTGTAGATTTGGAGCAGTACTGCTGACATGAGGCTGCAAGGTTAAGTCTTCAGTGGCTTCAGCAGTGTTGAGCAAAGTTAAGCAATTTTTCTAAGACACTACCAAAAAAGAAAGGATCACAATACTGAAATCCTGCAGAACTATTATGTTTTTTTGACCAGTGGGTTTTAGGGAGTCAAGGACAAGTCACAGGTTCAAAATAAACCCACCACCTACTACTCCTTTTCCATTCAGCCTCCAAAGACCATGTACAACTGTCTGGCCTGCTATCAGTGGCAGCAATGACATAAGCTAGCATCAGTACTGGTGCCTCTGTAACATGACACATTGCGCCGCACTCAGCACCACCACGTGCTCTTCTCTCCACAGCTGGGACAAGGCAGCCATACTCTCAGCAATATACCTGCTCCAGGTTGGGTCGTTGCACATGCCTTCAGGTCAAAGGGCACAGCAGGGGGTTCAGGCTACAGTAAAAGCATGAACAGCTTCTGACGGAAACACTGCCCTGATTTAAATCCATTCCCTCTAAGCACAAGGCAAGGAGCATATAGTGGGGTAGCATTGCTCAGGCTGCAGATGCCAACAGTTTACCATGCACACAAGCCTGGAATCTAGTGGGGGCTGCGTCATCCTGTCTATCCTTTCCCTTCTTCTGACTAAGACCAGTTCCACTTTGGGTCATCATCCCAGTGCTCTGCAAACAGAGGAATCTCTTCAAGCCACCAGAACTCAACTAGTCAAAGACTAATCAATACCTTGGGAGATGTACCCAGGGACAAGGAAAAGCAAGCATCACCAGTGGACAGATGAAGGGCGTATCCCAAGAGCCAGCTGGTAAGGATAACTTCACCCGTGTTTCTTGACATCTTGGGCACCACATCTGCTGGCAACTACAAAAATCTGGAGAAACAGCACAGCCTATGTTATCTTTTGCTCTGCAGGTTAACAACAGCACATTCATAGAGCAATAGCAGCAGTAAGCAGCATGACCAGGGTTTTAAATAAAATATTCTTGCCTCTTTCAGCGAGCTGTAAGAGCTGTCCATCCCTTCTTCTGGATGAACGGCCCAAGCAAGATCTTTCAGAGGATATGATCAGTGATGTTTCCACAGGACCTCATCAATGTCTTGCAGAGCTCTTGAGTAATGATTAGCACCTCTTTTCCACCCCAGCTCAAAGGGAGCTGCAGAGCAGGGCACAGCTGCAGGCAGATCTGGAAGCAGGTGTTTTTATGAGCCCCCATCTACGACTTGCAAATCTCAAAGCCCAAGCACCCGCGTTAATTAACTGCTTCCATTCACTAAAAGGATACAAAAGACTTTTTAAAAATGAAAACATTGTCCTATAATTAAAAGTAGATAACAGTGTTCTCTGCCACGCAACAGTCACTTTAAACTCATTTTTATGCTTTTTAAAGCCAGTAAAACAATTTTAGATTGCTCACATCTTACAAAAGAAGCTTTTCTAGACAAGAATTCCATCAATTAGTCATCAGTGCTGTACATGCGATTTCACAGAGAGGAATCCAACAAGCTAGGGATTGTCAGAAGTTCTTGTCCATTCCAAACTGCTAGGCTGCAACTCACGTCCTCAGACACGTGGCAGGTTGGAAAGACTGACACATCTGGGCTCCCAAATTACAAGCTGGACACACAGAAAGCTGCACAGAAACTGTTCCGGGGGCTTTTCTGGACAGAGGAGGCACCACGGCCCATGGGCCAGCGTATCTTAAAAACTCCATAGCCTTTTCTCTTCTGATTTCTTTACTCCACACACTTGAGAACAAGGAGAGGCAGAAACACTTGTTTCACCCTCCCTCATTCAGACACATTGCTTTAAATTTCAACTTAGCATCCACTAAACTTGAGAAATTTCATACTCAGAGAAACGTTCCAGGGACAGCCTTCCATCAGGACTCTCCTGGCAGAGGGAGGCGATTCTATCCTAACTCGTGGCAGTTAGGATATGCACATGCATGCACAGAGCACAAGGAGAGGAAGAGAGATCCTTTTTTAACACTGGAATCCCAAAAGAGAAGTACAAGAAGAGTGCAGAGAACGCCTGTGGTAAATGCACTTCTGACCTGAGCACACAGACAAACACTCATCCCCTCCTTGATACCACAGATCACACAGAGAACGGAAAAAGCTGAAGATGACAGCCCTTACTTTCAGGAAGAGCCCAGGGGACCTGGAGTACACTACAGGGGCACCCCAAAGCTCTTGTGGTGAGAGCAAAGTTCAAAGAGGACCTAAGAGTTGTCTCTCAGAGAGCTTGTGTGCTCCCCTTTGCTGGAAGGCAGGGCAAGGAAGCAGCTCTCCTCAGCGATCTGTTTACACCATGGCAGGTACCAGGGGGAGGAAGAAAGCTGTCAAAGCAGCTAACAACAATTTTCCACTGAGAAGATGGATGTTGTTACTGGCAGTAAATAAATAAATAAACAGAAGTCCAACCCTCCCTTCCAGTGATTTAATTGTTCTGGCTACCTAGGAGGGGAGACCTGCTGCGCCCCACTGGTAAGCATTCCAAATCATGCTTATGTGCTTTGAAGCCAGTGAGATGCTCCTGCGTTACGCTCTGTGAAAGACACATACTCTTTAAAACCTGAATGTAAGTAAGTAATCCTTGGCACTGGAAGCTGGGTTTCACACAGAAGAATCCAATAAGCAGTTTTAATCTCTGATTCCTTAGCTCTGCACACAACTTTCAGAGCCTTCTCTTCTCCAGACAGCTGGAATGGCACCACCTGGCCAGCTGAACCAGAGGGAATGGGGGGGACAGAAGCAGGGTGCGAATCCACTTGTTCCACCAACTACGCTGTTAACTGGGAAATTGCCATAGTAAATCTCTTCACCCCATCCTTTTCCCCACCAGCAGCAGTATGGGAGATGAGAACACAGATGTTTTAGGAGAGGGCTCCTATTAAGAATTGAAACATGGGGTTATTTTCTCCTTTTATCACTGCAGATCTAGAAGCTTTGGGATATATAAGTTTCAAGCATCTCCTGATCAGCAGAGAGCAAGCCTTGCAGAGCTATCTCAGCGCAAAGTCAGCAATTCATTAAGTAATTAAGAACACAACAGTGACAGCACAGCAATATCACATGGAACTCGATCCCTGTCTGCAGACATTTCACTTGAACAGTAAACAACAGCAGACATTTCTGCTGATGTAATTAATCTATCCTCTACTACGTTAATGAGAGAAAGACGCACGTGTTTGTGATGCGTTCCTCCAATTAAGAACCCCGTGCAAATAGCATGCATCTCACCCCAGGGACTTTATCTTAGCCAAGAACCCAGCTTGAGGATACAACTCGGCTGTGTGGTTAGGTGAGCACAAATCACAATGACATGTCCTTCTGCTAGGCAGAAGCCAACGAACCATCCCTGGACAGCTCTGTGCTGTTTGCCTCACTCAAGTCACTCGTTAGGAGGGCCTTCACCTCACAGCATGCAAGCTGTCACACTTGCCAGCAGAGACCTAAGCATTCTCAATGCTGCAATCCAAAAACACATCAGGAAGAGAAGCACCATCCCCACAGGCGGAGGCATCCTGGCACCGAATGTCAGTTGGGTACATTCATCTATTTTCCTTAACCCACCACACCCCTTCTCACAAATGATCCCGGCTATTCAAACGTTCCCTGAAGCCCCAGGGAAGGAATGTCAGTCAAGTGTCTGCTGTGAAAGATGTCCACAGCGCAAGTCAGAGCCTGAGCAATCAGTGTAAATCAAGACTTTAACCTTTCTGTAAAAGATGCTCAAGGGCTTTCCAGAAATGTGTTAAGTGAAGTGCACCAGACAGATTTGTCAATACAGAAAAATATTTACCAGAAATAACAACTGAAGCATCATGGTCTTATTGTCTCTGGACTGTTTCCCTGCTAAAAATAAATTAACTAATGAAGGGTAAAATAGATGATGCTACAAATCTGCAGCTTTCAGCCTGTACGTCTCTATTAGATAGACCCTTGGGTTCATGCGATATCTAGCTCCCAACTAATGTGACATTATACACTGAGACATAAGTGTAGCAGCCAGCATCCCAGTTCCTAGTGCAGAAAGCAGCACTTGCTGTTTACTGACCTGCAGAAAGAAATCTGGCTGCCTAGCAGCTGAATCAGATGGCAAGAGCCTCTTTCCCAGGCAACAAAGAAAATATTCAAGAAAAATCATCGTCTACCCACTACTCTCTACAATATTACCATTAGGCCATGACATACAGTCAAGTCTCTTGGTCATTTAACACAACAGGAAGGGCTCCACTGACTATGTTTCCCTTGCCTGACTGAGGGCAGCCTGTTGGGTTAGCTGTGGAGGAGCAGGCAGCAACCCTCTCCTCCTAAATCTCACATCTTCCAATGAGAGAATGTGGCTCCCACAAAAACAAACACTGCAGTTTGCATTTGGCTGTGAATAACTTGTGGCAAAAACCTATGTGCCCAGTCACAGGGGGCTGCCCATTATACCTTGTGCCACCAGACAGGAGTAAGCATGCCGGATTCACAGTGCTGTTATCAATCTGCCTAAAGAACTTGTTGGCGCAGCAAAAAACAAGAACCACAAGTGCCAGGAGCATGTTCCCAGATGAATGCACTTTTTCTGCAGTGAGCCACTGGTCTGAAGCACTGGTTACAGATGTCACTTTACATTAAGACTAACAAAAGATGAGGAGCCTCACTTTATGAGGGCAAAACACAGGATTTAACTCTCTGAAGGTGGAACTGGGAGTGTGGTAGGAGCCCCACAGCTGAGGCAGCCCCCGAGCCTTGTGCCAGCAGCCAGCAATGCAGGGTGAGCTCGGCCAGCACGCAGTTTAATGATTAACACTGTCACACAGAGGAACTATTTCTAAGCCTTCCAGCTTGCCTCCATACTTTAGCAGCTTATTCTCAAATGCTTCTTCCCTCAGATGAACAGCAGAAAGAAATGCAACCTGAGTTGGCACATGGAATAATTGAGGGGGTAGAACATCCCTGACCCACCCCCTATCACGGGCAGAATTTATTTCCACCAAACTGCCACAGCCCTGGCAGGGTATGGATCACAGAATCACAGAACCATTAAGGTTGGAAAAGACCACTATGACCATATAGTCCAACTGCCAACCATCACCACTATTTCACTTAACCATGTCGCCACATGCCCCATCTCCATGTTTCTTGAATGAGGCCACTACCACCTTCCTGGGCAACCTGTTCCAATCACAACATGCTTTAAGGGGCCAGGTTGTAACTGGCCACAGAAATGACAAGAGCAAGTCCTGATACACTGCAAAGACAAGATGTAAAGCCCAAGCAAGTGCAAGGTGTGAGCAGCCACAACAGCAGGACAACCTGAATGTTAATTGCCTCTGAGTGGCGGCCTGAATCCACTACTGAGATCCTCAAATCCACATCAGCACACAAGACATTAATCAAGCTCTCTTGACTTCACTAGTATTTTAACTGGAGTTAATTACCAGAGGCTAGCAGACTTGAATGACTATAATCTTTCTTTCCATTCTTTCAGCAAAGATTGGGGCTTCACCTCAACACTACATCAGGTAAGCTTATCTCCAAGTCTCTCACCTCCCACCTGAGCAAGTCCTCCCCATCCCATGCTGAGCAGCCCCACAGCAGCCGTGATCCCTCACTGCAAGGTGCTGAGCCCATATGGCCCCCTAAAGGTCACCAGCTGATGTGCAGGAACCGAAATCCATCTCAGCGTAGCTACATCGGACACTCCCGCGGACAATGATGTGGGAATTTACCTTGGGAAGAAAAATACTAATGACTTACAGCAAGTCCTGATCTAACAGAAGCATCTTCCATTCAGATTCAAAACTGGAAAGCTAAGAATTCCCTCTAATGATTCAACACAACCTTCTGGCAACATGCTTGCTGACAGTCCTCGCCACGGAGCGGTGACAACCACAATTAACGCTTCACACAGGGCTGGCAAGTTAAATATAGCAGCAGGAGGTGCGTTTCTGCTGGAATTATAACCGTGGTAGTGGAAAGCGAGACAAAAAGATTAACGATAGAAGGCGGATCCCCAAAGCTTACTTACTCTTAATGAATGTGTCACAAGACTCGGTTGAGCAAATTCCTGGACATTTAACAAACGCTGTGTGCTGCATTATTTCCTGGTTTCTCAGATTCACTGCTACGTAAACACAGGAGTTCAAACAGTCACCCTGCACGTCTGCTCACTAGCACTGTTTCATTTACAATTCAGATGTTACAGCTTTAGATTCTGCTGAAGTGCAGCTGAAGGAACCAGGCACATCTGTGTACTGTGTTTTCTGAACACGCAATACAGAGCAGCACCAAGTGCCTCCGGTACGCTCATGAGCTCAAATAACACCTTACCAAGAGTCTCAGGGTACTGGAGGCATAGAACAGCAACAAGGGGATCCTTTTACCCTACAGCTGCTGGTCCTGCCAGCCACCCTCTGGGAGCTCCTAATCCTCCACACACGATACATGGACACAGTGCCAGGGAGCTGACACGGCCAAGCAGGTCCTAGAGCAACCCCTGCAGATCCCACTGGGATGGGGCACGAGAGCAGAGGGAGAGCTTCCTAACCCATCTTCAGAGCTCATAGCAATACTAACGCCTGTTAATCCATCCCCGGCCCTTTGTTAGGACGCCCCTTAGGAGACACTAGGCAGAAGCAGAAGACAGACTTAGGGCATTCTGATCCTCTTTAAACTCGATATCACAGTTATAATCCTCCAACTAAAAAGAAAGAGAAGGAAAAATGAGATGGGCTGTGACAGGTTGGGAGGACTAAATCCCCATTATCTAGGGCACCAAGATGGAAAGGTCTCAGCTGCACACACATCCCACACCTCTGGTGATGCCCCTGCAGAAGAGCATCGCTACCAATCTACCCACGGGAGAGTGACGGCTGGTGAGACAGCTGCCCCAGACTGCCAGCAGCAAGAGGGCTCTGTGTAGGGGCACTGCCATACTGAGACCAACATGCTACAAAACCCGGAGTGCAGGGGGCAGCAGGGCAGGAGCAGCGCTCACCACAAAGTAGAGCTGCGCAGCCCAGCGGCTAAACAGCTGCGGAGAGAACATCACACAGCCTGCACGCCATTCACTCTGCCAGGCACAGTCATTTCCTTCTTCACACCAGGTATTCCTTCAACTCCAGCACACCTGTACTGAAGGCAAGGCTTTGATCCTCCAAAAATTAAAAAACGATTTACAATTAGCACTCTTAATAATGCTAGAAGCTAAGCGATACAAGGTGATTGGCAGATTTTTCCCTGCTATCCAACGTGCCTCGATCTGCATCCTGCACTGCAAGAACAGCACTGCTCATTGCCACTTGAACCACCTCCTCTTGGCCCGCCTGGCATCGCAGCCTGGGATGTGTTGCCTGTTCCAACATGAGCCAGCAGGTCTGTCCTTGAACCTCTTTCACATGCTGCCGAAAGCAGCCTTTGACGCATGCGGGGAAAACCCTCTGAGCACCTCATCCTCTCCCAACGGACCCTCTGTGCTGACCACAGCCAGTTCTGAAGGAGCACCGATTTCCCTTGCCCTTCCCCAAGGTACTCAGCCAGCACAGTCTGAAAGACCGGAAGCGCTCACCCAGCAGGTACAGCACAGCAACTGGGCATCCCAAGGCACAGCACGGCCACGCTTGGACCACCCAAACACAGTGTGGATGGGACAGGCACAGCTTTGCTCAGATCTGCTCCAACAGGTGCTGAGGCTCAGCACCCCTGTGCTGGTTATACTAACAGTACTGCTGCAAGCCATTCATTTTATTTCACTTTTTAATGCCCCCCACAGGCCCACGGGGACAAGATAAATACAATTGTTTTCTGCCGTTTAGGCAAATGGCATCCCTGCATTTCGGAGATAAACATCATAAATAAAGTATGAGGCTGCCGAACTGTCACTGAGCATTACTCCAGCAGCGACATCCCCAGGGAAGCAGTCACGCAGCGATCCCTTCCCAGGGCGCTCACCCGCTGCCATAGCCAAGATCCCACAGAGCAGCACCGCAGGGCCTGAAGTGATATTTTATTCTTCGCATCAGGAGAGAATAATTAAGAGAACTGCATCTCACATCAAGCCCAGAAAGTACTACAGCTTTTCAAAGCCGTGCAATTCACTGTAATTTGCCCAGGATCCGAAATGTCACGGTACAGACACAAGAGTAGAACTCATGGACTCGCTCATCCAAGAGACGTGATTAATTTTTTCCCCCAGAAAGAGAAGCAGCCAATTGCAGAAAATTGCCGAAATAATTTTCCAGAGAGCCATAAGTCACATGAGTCAGCCCTACCCGCCGTGAGCCCAGACCTGGGCTCCAGATCATCGCTCACAGGGAGAGGAGGAGACTGGGAGCCAGCCGAAGGCTGTAGAAGGCCAAGGGACCGAGCAGCACACAAGGGATGCACGCGCTCCTCTTATACAACGCTGCCATCGTTGATCAGCTCAAGTCGCTTGGCTTCATCGGGGCCGAGGGCCTTGCACAGGACAGCTGTTGGGAGCGGCACGTTCCCCGAGCTGGATGGGGGCAGAGGGCAGCGCCGCAGCCCAGGCAAATAGGGGAGGGACGGACACCGAGGGCCGCCTTGTACGGCAGTCGGAACCTGTCCCGGTGCCTCGGGGCCTTGCTGGTTCCCAGCCCCGCGGGGCAGCGCTGCCACAGCGCACGAGAGAGAAGCTCAGACATCGCGGGACCCCGCGGCCACCCCTCCGTGCAAGCAGACAGATGCGGGTCAGGAGACGGTATTGTCACCGCACCGCGCTGCTGTCGGGCACGGCAGGAAAGGGCCCCACAACACAGCCCTTGTCTGCGAGCGCCTCGTGGGCACCCGGCTACAGGAAGGAACAGGAGGCAAAGAATGAGAATTTCTCTTCGTTAAGCGGTTCCAGAGCGGGCCCAGCCGGGATGCAGGATGGGATGTGGAGCTCTGCTGCCCGGCGCTGCAGCTCGCACGGCGCTGAGCCGCCAACACCGCCCGGGAAGCGCGGCATTCAGCACGGCACCGCGTCCTGCCCCACGGGGCGGGAGGGCACGCGGCTCCGCGACACACCGCAGCCCCGAGAGAGCGAGTAAAGCAGGTACAACAAAAACCCAAACAACAGAAGGGTAGGCGGGGGAAGCGGAGAAATAAAAGTGCCGGAGCAGCACACACCAGAAGAGCGGGGCTAAGGGCAGCGCCCGGCACGCAGCGGCGCTCGGCTCTTGGCCCGGCAGCGGGACAGCGCTCTACTCGCGGCGGGCCTGCGGGGAGCTGAGGGTACCGGGAGCATCCACGCGGCCGCACCGGGCTGCGACGCGCGGCAGGTAACACCCTCGTTTTGCCAGGAGCCTCGGCTCAGGGAGACTTAGGAGTTTCCGCATCGGCCGGGAACGGCTCCGCCCGGCCACTTCTGCCCCGGGGGAAAAGCAAGCCGCCGCTCGCTCCCGGCCGCCCCAGCCGAGGGCTCAGCCCGCGCCCCTCCGCGAGCACCGTTCCGCTCCCCGAAGCCGCCCGTCCCGCTCCCCGCTGCCATGGTTACGGCGAGGAAGCCGGAATCAACCCGATGAGCCCCAACTCCGCCCGCCCGCCCAGCTCGGTCACTCACGCCGAGGGGCACGGCGCTCTCCTCCCGTCGCGCCTCCGGCCGCCCCGCAGACCGCTGCCCGCCGCGGCCGCTACCGCCGGCGGCCGCCGAGCGCGGCTTGCCGTCCTGCCATAAGTAGTAGAAAGTGCCCAGGATCCAGGCGGCCGTCAGGATGGCGATGGCATTGGCCCTAATCCTCCTCATGCCGAGCGCCCCGCGGGAGCCGGGCTGCACCGCCGCACCGGGTAAGGGCGGCTGCGAGCGGAGGAAGGCGGCGGCGGCCCGGAGCTCCTCCCGTGCGCTGAGATGGAGCCGCCCCGGCCCGCCGGGTCCTCACGCCGCGCCCCGCCCTCCCGTGCCCGCCCCTCCCCACCCCGCGCGGGTCCTGCCGCGCCGAGTAGTGCGAGAGGCGCGCGGTTCCTTGGCGGTGTTGCCGGTGCCCTGCCAGGGGCACTGCGGAAGTGCGGTCGCTCAGCCGCGCCTGAAGCGGGAAAAAGCCCCCAGCCGAAGCTGTACCTAAGCGGGCCCCCACCTCGAGCGTGGCCGCGCCGTAAGCAGCGACGCCGCCTGCAGATCGCGGAGGCTGCCGTGCCCGCAGCAGCCCGGCGCGATCTCGGTGTCGCCTCTGACGCAGGCGTACGATGGATATCAACAGCGATAACGTTGCGCTGCTGACTTTCGCGAAAGCGTCGGCTAATTCAATAAACGCCCCGTTTCCTGACACTGGTGACTTGAGAAACATAATTAAAATCAACGAAGCGAATCAAGATTGTGCAAAGCTCGCGCAGCTGCGGCGCGGTGCCATCACCGCCGCCGCCGGGTTCGGCTGTTACTCCCGTGCTGGAATGCTCGGCCTTAGTTTGTGACGGACGCGGCGGTGGGATGACACATCCACGTTTGTCTGAAACGTGAACGTAAGGTCTGTCTGGGCTCCAGAAACGGTTTAAAGAAAGACACCCAGAGTTTGGCTAACAGTGTTTAAAGAAAACCCACCGCAGGGGCTCGGGGGCCGGAGCGGGTCCCTCCGCGCTGATGATCGCAGCCGCATCCTCGCCTGGCAAGAGGTTCCATCATCCCAGCCTACCCCAACCCGGCAGCAGAGCTTTTAGAAAGCTCTTTTCTTTTTTCTCTTTTCTCTTTTCTTAGAGAAAAGCCTCTTCAGCAGATCCTAGCTATGCCGTATGGGTGAAAACCGGCCCTAGCTCAGGGATTTCTCACAAGGCTGCTCCTAGGGAGCTCCTTCTGCATGGGCAAAGCGGGGTAACAGGCAGAAGAGGGCAAAACATCTCTGTCTCTGAGCTTGCCGCCATCGGTGGCTCCTTCGTCCCCCTCCGGTCCCTCCCTGGGCTGGACACACCCTCCCTGGTGAAGCTCCTGCCCCCTCTGAGCAAGGACAGTGCTTCCAGGTGCTCAGTTAGGGGGTAGACGTGGGTCAAAGCGATTCACCTTCTGAAGGACTCTGAGCTCAGCCCTGACTTCAGCCCAGGAAACTCCTGGAAAATCGAGAAGTGAGGCGTTGTTCATCCCACTGGGCACAAAGAGCATCAGAATCCTTCCCCTATAGCCGATGAAAGGCAGCTCTGGCAGTCTGAGCACAGCACCTCGTGTGCTCTTCACCCAGACCCACGCAGTTCCTCTGTGAGCCTTCAGACATGTCAGCCTCACAGCAGAGCCAAGGCGGCAATGTCTGTGCCGCCACCCAGCACTGCATGGCTTCGGAGGAGAAAAATATTCTCTGCATTACTCATCTGAGCTGGCCAGATTCCTAAACTGCCCCAAACACTCTTCTCGTCTGAAAGAGCTTTCTCATGCTGGTCAGAGGGTGTGGGTTTCTGGCAACCCGTGTTGTTGTGCCCCTCATCACCTGTCACCCTGCATGTCCTTGGCCTCAGCCATCACCACAAACACACAAGGCGTGCCTGAGGTCCAACAGCTCATCCCCACAGGCACTACGAACAGCTCAGACAAACTGTGCCCCTGGGAGTGGCTCCATCCTTAATTTATTCTGCTGCCCGGTCAGAAGCAGCACAGGGGATTGGATGATTCCCGAGTTTAAGGGAAGATGTACTGCCTAGGATGGCACACATGCCAGTGAAGGACAGAAATGCCTCCTGGCCTTTGGTTGCTGGCCAATGTCCAAGCAGCGTGGTGGCAGAGGGCAATGACCCAGGACAAAGTGAAGGCAAAGAGCACACAGCTGGGAACAGCGATTTGAACTGCTTTGTATTAAACTGTACTGACAAACACTCTTTTAAGTGCTATTTAAGGACACCATGACCTTAGTTATCTTCATGAACCTTTTTGTTAATGAAAATGAGAGCGCGGAGGAATTCTCAATAAGTAATTAACTGCTCTACCACACATTTGTGCTTATCAAGAGAAACATCTGCCGAAGGCTAACCTTGGCCACAGAATCTCCTCTGGCAGTCTGAAGGAGCCCAGCAAGTCTTCAGAGAGGGCAGCCTGGGACTCAGGACACCCCCTGGGGAGGAGGTGCTGTTAACCCTCTCTGAGCCAGGTAACCTATCTGCTCACCACTGCAGGAGCTGCACAGCTGCAGGGCTGGGCACAGCCTCAGAGAGGACAGTGGTGTTACCTTCACCACTATTCCTCAAGGCTGCTTTAGTGGAGTCAGGGCAGAAGGAGGCACAGAAAAGCACCATAGAGTCATACACACGTAGTGAGATCTCTACCGTGTAGAAAGAATAAATATTCAAGTAGAAATAGTTATATATTAATCCAGATGATTAAACTAGAAGATCCACTAACAGTCGGCCCGACCAGCTTTACAAGTGACCTAAGTTTTAATTCTCCCTTCTACTGTTCTCATCTTTTCTCATCCCCGGCCAAGTGCTTCTCTTACTTGCTGTATCTGAATCTGATTTTTTTCTGGGACAGGATTTATTTCCCACCTTTATGGTAAAGCACGTAACTCTTTTACTGTGCTCAGAATCAATTAGCAATGAAATCCTTTTATTACAATCTGATGACAATTTGCTCTCCTTTATTGGCAGCACATCACAGTTCTGACTGTGACCTGAACAGCAATTTAATCCTCATAGAAATTCTAAGCTTTTAAGGCTCAATATAGCTATCAGGTTGGTGCTCATAACAGCCCTTTTAGCTGCAGAGCAGAAGCAGCTTGCAGTGCTCATCTGGCAAAAGTGATGAAGTTCCAGTCTTTCGCTACAGAGGAATTCCAGACAAAAACACTGCAGTCTGGGAAGTAACCCATGAAAAATATCCTACCCAGTTTCTCACGCATCCCATAAGAGAGGCTTCTATCACATGCAGCAAACTGGGTTCAAGTCGAGTGCACTGAAATATGCTCAGTTTTCCCTAGAGCCACAGCCAACGTACTTATTTTTGAAGCTGCATCACTAGAAATAACCTGGACAACCCACAGAAAACTTTTCAAAACATTTCAGTCCTGGCACTGAGCATGAGAAAGCCCAGGCTGAGGGGAGGCCAGAAATGGGAGCACTGGACCTGGCAGCCCAAGAGGCACCGCAGTGCACCGGACTGCCTCCACGTCCAGCCAGGGTCCACACCATGTCCAGGGGGGAACTGGGGAATGAAAAAGCTAAGAAAAATGTTGGAACTCAAAGGACATCAGGAGCAATTGCCCACCATGTTAGGGTGGGAAAAAAAAAAAAAAAAAAAAAAAAAAGCAGAAAAATCCTAGGTGCTTGTGCTTTCCAGCTCCCTGAGCTCACATGCAGAAGGATTGCAGATGGCATCAGTGCCGTGGCTGCTCACAGGGCAATGTACAGACAGCCTGATCAATATGACATTGTTTCTGACTTGAGTCTAAAGACCACAATCTGGATCTAGCAGTGTTCCTTTCCTTTGCATTAAATAGTGATTTAAGTTGTCCCGATCTTCCATACACATGCCACTGTCTCCTTCTGGAGCTCCCACAGAAACCAGCTCAGTGTCATCACCTCTACTTTGTATCTCCACATTGCCGGCCCTTTCTGAGTCCTGAGGCTGACAGATGGGGCTCCCTGAGTTTCAGATCAGGTCCTGCAGAGCAAAGTGAGATCTGGAGGTGCAAACCTCGGGGCAGAGATTTCCTCTGAGGCTCTCCAAGTGCTGGTGTCTGAGGAGACAGCGCCATTGAGAGTGCGTCTGACATTAGGGAGTATCTATTACAAAGTATCCCAAAGGGCTGCTAGAAGTAGTAGCATTTCTACCTGCTATTCCCTATGGGATCTGCTAATGGACCCGCAGTCTATGACCTTCTGCATCTGTTGGCAGCAGAAAGAAACAGCGTTTGAGTAAAATGACCTCTTGTTTTTCTCTTAATTACCTCCTGTACCTGAATGTGAGGGTTGGCAACAGGGAGCTGCCACTGCGGGAGCACAGCAGCCAGAAAAGAGTGAGAAATGGGGGAACTGCTTAAGCTACCACGTACAGAAGTGATGCTATTTCATCTGAGAGCCTACATGTCTGCAGAGATACTCAGCACATCAGGGCAGCTTTTTCAGATGCAGAGATACATCATGACTCGTGCAAATGCATTTCACACACTCAGATCCATTTTTCAGGCTAATTGGAGTTTCCAGCAGATGCTGACTGCATCTTCTGCTGCTGGCTGAGGACAAGGAGACCTCTCCCACAGGAGCTCAGAACCAGCACGAGCCTGACCGTTTCTGTTTGAAGGTCACAGCAAGATTAAAGGAATGTGCCATCTCCAGCAAATATGTATAATGGCTTGTGCGTGCAATTCCTTTACAAATATGCCCACTGCAATGCATTTTTCTCCCTGGAAAGAAGATGAAAGATGTTGTACGTGACAGTCACAATTGCACTGCTTAATGGAACAGTAAAGAACACTTATATGTTATTTCATCGCAGTGAAGCCCACACAGACAGAAGCAGCCATATCAGTAGCCCCCGGTCCTGGGTTTCGCAGCTCCATGCAGAGCTTTGTGCAGCCTCAGCCTCTCAGGAAGCACACTGCCATCCATCAGCATGACACCAACCTTTAACGCTCCATAGCTTTGCTCTTACTGCTTCAAGCTCAGACTCTACCATCACAGCACCTCAGCCACACACTGAGCTCTCATGCACCATGCCCTTGCCTGGCAGCCCTGATCCCATCCTTCCGTGGATGGAAGGAGCTCACCCGTACCCAGCACCTCTGTGCAGGGACACATGGCTGCAGGGAACTAGGTCTGCCTGAAAGGAGGTTGGAGCAAGTTGGGGGGTCAATCTCTTCTTCCAGGTAATGGGACAAGAGGTAATGACATTAAATTGAGCCAGGGGAAATTCAAGTTGGATATTTGGAACAATTTCTCCCCAAGAAGAGTGGTAATACACTGTCATAGGCTGCCCTGGGAGGTGGGGGAGTCACTGTCCCCAGAGGAGTTCAAGAAATGCATAGATGTGGCACTGAGAGACGTGGTTAGTGGCGTGGTGGGGGTGGCTGACTAGAAAACTGTAGAGGTCTTTTCCAATCTTAATGATCCTGTGAAAAAGCTGATTGATACCAGGGACACAGAGGAAACACAGCAGAAGGAAGGCAAGAGCAAGCTGAGGAGTGCAATCAGAGAAGGGGAGAAGACACCGGGTTGTCTTTATGTCCTCCTAAAGGGAGGAGTTCTATGGGAAGAGCTGTGGCTGAGGACAGGTGTCTTGTAGGGGTGTTTGGGCTCTGCTGAGCTGGAAGGATGGATTTACTCTGATGGGTTTCCAGCCCTCAGAGACTGATGCATCTCCACAAAGATGACCTAGGTCAGTATATTTCATCTGGTTTATCTTTTATTTTATGCTCTCCCAGTATCACATCTACATAAATCTCCAAAGGCTGCCATGTAGTTCCCCCACACTGGGGCTGGCTCTGTCTGGAGGCGGGCAGCTGCTCAGACTGCGGTGGTGGTGTTGTTTCCACTTTCCCAGCTCCGGTCCCCTTGAAGCTACCCTCACCCCATCCCTGAAAGAGGACTTTGAAGCTTAACTTGAAAATTCAATTCCCATACGCAGGTTTTCCATCTGTCCCTCCTCTTTGCATCACCCCCAAGGGCATTCCTTCCTCTTCCAGTGTTTGGAATGAGACCAAGTTTTGAATTTGGTTTGTTGCACAACAGGGAGATCTGATTTCACTGAACTCTGCTCTGAAGAGGGGTGAGAGGAGAGAGCCATGTTTCACCTCTCCCAGCTGGGGCAGAACACATGCAGCTATCAATTTTCACGGAATGACCTGAGATTAAGCAAGCCCTTCTGATGCTTGCAAGGGAAAACCTGCTTCTCCTTCTTAGAGAATATCAATAACAATGTTTGTCAGAAAGGAGACATGGAAAAATATGGGGGAAAAAAAAGAAACATAGATATTTCCAATGAGTGGGAAAGGAGATCTGTTCTGCTTCTCAGAAACTCACGGCTGCTTTCTAGGGATCCGAGCTTTCAGAAAAGAGCCTTGTGACACTCTGCAGGACCAGTATTCCCCACTGGACCTATATGAAGGAGCAACAGAGCATTTCTTATATTGATAGTACTTGCTTAGCGTCTCCATAACAGGCAAGCCATGGGGAGCAGGAGCAAAAGGCTGAATCACAAAGACGGTGGTGAACGCAAAGAGGAGGAGCTCAGCCCCAAGGACTGCCCTCCTGCTCCTTGGTTCCTGAGGAAGATGGCCCACCCTGGTGTGGTGGCACTCCAGCACCCGGTTCCTCTGCAGGTTCCTGTGTCCAAGGTGCATACTTGCATCCAGCCAAGAGCCTGTGGCAGGGATGTTGATTTAATGCCTTTTATTCCCTGTTTTCCAAAAATAAACACATATACTCACTGCATGTTTTCACTGCTGACAGAAAGAGGAGCTTGTTGATACACAAGCAACAATGCTTTAATATACTGACAGCATTAAAGCAGTACAACTCCCCCAGGATGGACACAGCTGCTGGATCTGAGGTGTTTATAGCACTGCAGTGCCAGGGGAGGGGAGTGAGCTATAACCACATAACAGCCTCTGTACCACCCCCCACCCCCCACCAGCATCAAATCACATTCCGGTTAGATAAGCAAACAATAAGTCTATCAAAAAATCCACACCCAATCTAAATAATAATTAGCAGCATGTAAACAAGATCTAAGCATGGCTTCAGCAGAGGCGATAAGGACCCTGGACTCCTTCTGTGTCCCCTTTACGTCATTTCTGCAGGGCAGCAGGGCCAGCACACACGTGGAGAGGGAGTTTCTATCCCTCTAATACGCACTGTAACTGGGCATTGAGATTACACCTCTCTGACACCATTCCCCAATGCCTTTGGATGTCATTATCACCACAGTTTACCAGCAAACATAGGAAGAAGGTCAGAGAAGCAAGCTGGAGCAGAAAAGTGGGATTCTGCATGAAAGATCAACATGGGTTGCTCCTGTAACTCTGAAGATGCATTCACATCCTTTTGCCAAAACCAGTCATCTCAGATCTGCCAAGTTTGGCTATGCTTCTCAGTGATCGGAGACTTGCTAAAAAGCACACCTCTCCCCAGCTCCTCTCCAACCAATAATACCACTCAATTTTCTGCCATTCCTGAAAACACAAAGTGTGAAATACCAACTGTCTAGAGAGAACTGAGCTCTCACCACTGACTGTAACGGTCAGAGAAATTACCCTGAATCAACCAGATCCGGGCTTCCACCCAGCACAGCACTCCTGCAGCCCCATCCTCACACCTCACTGAGCTGCATTTTTCAAAGAACTCATTTGGTTGAGTGGTCTTTTTTTTTTTCTTAATTTATTATTATTATTATTATTATTTCATTTTATTTTTTGCAGCATCTATCTGGAGGAGCAAAGCTTGGTGTTAAAACACAGGGCAAGGAGTGAAGGGGAAGAGTGCATGCCAAGGTCACATCTGCAGCAGCAGTGACAGCAGCTGCACAACAGCAATATTAAACCTCCCTCTGGCACAGGATACACACGCAGGCACTTAAGAGCAAGAAAAATCCACGTTAATTAGAGCAGTTCCCAGAGGAGAGCTGCGTGGCTGCCGTGGCAGTGGGTGACTGAAGGGCACACAGTGAGGGTGGGAGCAGGGTGCGCATCTGCAGCAGTGAGATTCTCAGCTTTGTCACCCCCAAGTTCAGCAGTGGGCAGCGCAGATGGTTTGCAACCGGGGAGCCGCTCACCTCATTGCTTGGGAGGAAGCAGTGCGACCTGTGCCAAGAGGCAGTGAGCACCAGAAGGACTGAAGGTGACTATTTCAAATGAATGAAATGAAGATTATCTACTTTTGTTGCTGTTTTTAAAGCACGGTAGGAGGCATCAGCTCTCCCATCTCTCTACTGGTACTCACTGCGCCTCCCAGCTTCTCTGTCCAGAGCGACTGCAGCACTCACACGCTGCTGGGGGCAAGGGTACCTTCAGTTACTCCCCGCGAGTTAGAAACCTCGAAAGAAGTGGAGCAGAGCTGGAACGCAAGGAGATAATGGAGCTAGAGCTCCTTTACGATGCAGAGAGCAAAACTGCTCGGGTGCCTGTGAGGATCTAGTGCTCAGCACCATCTAGTGGTCGTCACCTGTGCCTGTCGTACACACAATGCCACAAACGGGGCCTGTCCGATTTACGGCACTTTCCTTCTCCATAACCAATTCGCCAAGAGACACGCAGCTCAGTCTGACATTTTCCAGGGCTCTGTAAGGATTGCTCAAGTTCTAATCTCATTGCTTGGGCCGACTTTCCTCCTCGCTAGGAGGAGATGTTTTTCTTAAGGGAAAATATCTGTAAAATAGAGGCAGCCTTTTAAGATATCAGCAGAGCAATTTGAGATATGCAGCTGAACGACATCCAGTATTGCTGCCATTTATCACAAGGGAGCCAGAGGGGGAAAAAAAGAGTGTAATGCTGTAAAACATATGGACATTATCCAAATAGCACAAATACGACATAAAGCCACACACGCAAACAGAGCTCGGTTTTGGGCTCCCCATAGCCCTTTCTAGGCAAGTCAGGATAATGAGTTTTTATTCACAATGCATTTGAAGGAGGTCCCATTCTCATTTTCTCAGCCTGCTGTCAGCAGAGTCCCTCTGCTTTTATTTACAGCTGAACATCCTGGATGGAACCGGAGAACAGAGGAAAAGAGGAGAGCAACTGACAGATGTCCACTGATGCAAAGTACCATTCAGCATTTCCCAAAGGGTGATCCATCAGAAACGACGTGCTGTTAATCAGTATGAAACTGATTCATGTCAGATCTCCACAGAGCACACCACAATGCGGAACAGTTTCTTAGAGAAACACTTTCTGGGGAGGGGACCTGGACATGCAGCTCTTCCTGTAAGCCTACAGGTCCGGCTCAGCCTTTCTCTCATACTTGCCCCACTGGTGCTGAGATGCATAAATGTCTTCACTCTTTTGCCCCCTAATCATCACACAAACCTCCCATTTTTAAGTGAAGAAAGATAGAAGCCATATTTTTTATCACCTATAGCTGAAGATAGAGTTTTCCTGTACCGGGAAATGGTTTCTTGTTATCAGAAGATGACATCATTAATACAAGAGGCTAATACAAGAGGGCAAGCTGTGTCTTCCTGGAAAACTCCCAGAGGAAGAGGGATAAGTCTTCTTTGCACTTCCCTCAAAATGCCTCCCCCTCCTCAAAAGCAATGTACCCAAGGATGGAGAAAAGCCCTTATATATCACTTACATAAAATAACACAAATGTGAGAAAGTGCTTTAAATGGCCCTTATTCCCCAACAACCGAAGGATATTGGGGACCAGGGGGAGGATGTGACAGCCTGCAACAGAGCATGGGAATGAGGAAGGCCATTAGGGACAGGTGTGAACTACTGTAGCATTACCCTATGCAAAGATGCACCAGCCTGCTCATCTGTGAAGTCACCTTTTAGGACTGCTGTTGTTTTCCTGTTTGGAAAGCAGCCCTCCTGGAGGCCTAAAGGAAGGAGGAGGTCCAGGAGCAGCAGTGGATCCTGTCCTGCTGGCTCAGACCAGAGGTGCCACTCCATCAGCACACTGCTGAGGGCAGTGGTGGCTCTTTGTCCTCCGCTTGTGTGAAGTTCCAGCCCCCAGAGGCATTTAGGCCCAGGACCAGAGCAAGGAGGTACCTTCTCAAGGGTCACCATATTGCCTTTACAGGGGAGGAAAAAAAACCCCAATAAAATCTGTAAAACGAAATAATACCTGTTATAGAGAGTGCAGAGTTCAGATGCTCTCCAGGGAGCCAGAGCAATAGAAATGCAACAGGAAGACAGCTTCCATCCGCAGCATTAATGAGTAACAAACAGAGGAAACTCAAGGAGCCCACAGGGATATGCTGCCTTAGCCTTGTCAGTCACAGAGGGTGACAGCTGAGACCTTTAAAAGCTGTCACAGGAAATCAAGGCCCTCCAAATGCCAAGCCTGTCAGCAGCATAATTAACACGTCATGTATGGTCTGTTTGCAAGTGCAGCACTTACTGCAGCTCCAGCTCCAGGCTGTGGAAAGCTCTGCTTGCTTGGCACTTCCTGCCCCATGGAATTATGCCAGTCACTGCACAGCCAAGAAAAGGCAAACAGTAGTGTTTGGGAAGACAGGAATAAGTTTGCATCCTGTACAGGAAGGCAATCCAACACACCAAAGGTGCTGTTGCTTCTGCAGCTCCAGAGGAGCATCTCTGGAAACAGAACCCAGTGACAAGCTCAGAAAAGTGCTAACAGAGCAGCAAAAAAGACCTCACGGTTTCCTAGCAGCATTACAAACACTGAAGTTTTGTCATTATCCCCTGGACTGGCAAAGTTTCTGGGGTAAGCCCACTGAACTGTAAGAACAAAAGGAAGAAGGCTATAGCCTGATGGTCCTCTTCCTTGTCACTTCATTTCCCCACAGCACAGCCCTCTGGACAGCTTGGCAAGGCACAGCCTAGCCTCAAGCCTAGGTTTTCATCTAAAACTGCTCCAAGAAGTCTTGGAGCAAGGGCTTCTAGGAGGTTCTTCAACACACCTTTGGCATCCCAGGTTGGCCACTTTTGACAGCCAATTTTACAACAGCAGCAGATCCTGCACAGCTTCAAATGACGCTGAACTGGAGAGGGTGCCCAGGATCAGAGCACAACAAGCTGTCTCCACACAGAAGAGCAGCCACAAGATCCCACCTACGTTATGTTTTCCTGAGGTAAACGCGTTCCCAAATTTGAAATAACACTTTGACTCTTTGTTTTGCCAGAATAAAACCTGACTTTCTTTCACGCCTTCCTCAGGTCTCACACAGACCAGAAGGAATCTGACAGGTGCCCCAAGCACATCCATCTCACAAGGACAAAGCAATTGAATGGGAACGGATGGAGGCAACGCCTGTGGAGAACTCATAAACCAGGTAGGTGTGAGGACTGTAGCAGCTGGAGGATCCTCCCCACTAATGTGTAGGTAGCAAGTGAGAAGTAAAAAGGAAACACCCCTCCAATTCTGGCAGTGTACCTCAGGCAGACTTCAGATTATAGATTCAGGTGTTACTGCAAGGAATGAAAAAGACTGAGTAAGACATGCTGGAATAAGAGAAAAAGCAAACATGCAAAAAAAAAAAAAAAAAAAAAAAGGAAAAAAAGAGGTTGACTAGTGGCAAGTCTGGTAAAAGAGCAGATTTATACTGAATGTAACAATTATCAATAAAGATGCATACAGAAGTTTAACCTGCAGACTGCCTTTGTCTGACCATTGTACATTCCATAGTCCAATCAACTCTACAAGGAGGAAACAGACATTTGTGCATTCTGATTCTCCCAGTAGGACCCCCGCTAGTCTGTAAACCAACAAAGCCCAGCAAGTGCCCTTGGTAACCAACCATATGCAAAATCTACTGAATAGTAAAAAGCAAACGTTCTATTAAAAGGCAGAAAATTTTAAATCACAATCATCTATAAAAATAATCATTTCTCTCTTCTTTCAAGTTGACTTAAAATCACTCAAGTTAAGTATATCTCACAAACAGCAATGAGGAATTTTAGTTTATATTGTGCAGGAAAGCTTTCCTTGCAAACTTCTATTTCTGAAGTAATTTGAAAAGAAAAAGGTATTTTGAGATACCGGGTTACTCAACGTCCAGGGACCTTCAGTCCAATTCCTATCTCAAAATAATTTTCTCAGTAAACAGGAACGACAACAGCCCTGTGGTCAGCCCTGAGGTTCCTGTAAGGAACGACAGCTTTATCAGCAGTTCACGCATCAGAACAAAGGGAGAAAAACAAAACAGCTAAGAAGCGAGATGGATATTTGGTACTCCTGACTGCTGAAAGGGGTTTTCTGTGCCACACAATGAGCTCTCACTGCCTGAAGTCAGCAGAGAGAAGAAATAACACTATCTGAGCACATGCTCAAAACGCTTTGAAGAAATAGTTATACCCAGGCTGCTGCTGTAGACAGGAGGGTCTCGCTGAGATTATCATCAGCTATGCAAATGAGCACAGAGATAGTACACATTTGGATAGATCAGTTTTTGTTAAGACCTACCAAGGGCAAAGGAAAAGCATAAAATTTCCCTTATAATGAGAATGGTCTAATTTGCAGCTCTGCAGTAAAAATTATTTATCGTGAATCTTTGATTCCTTTCACCCAGGCTGCTACTGCAGCTCCTCCAGGAGGGCACAAACAGACCATTTCTCCACGGCTCCTCTTTATCTCAAGCAGGCTCTTCTACAGGGGTGTTTTTCACTTTGACCTGTGAAATTTCTTGAATTGTCTGATAGCAGACTTTCCACCATAAACACAGAAAGTCCAGGATTCTGTCCAAAAGTTATTAGGAAATATATAACATAGCGTGAAGTGTGGCCAAGGCTCATACTGAAACTTCTTTACAGAGGCTTACAGAAGTTGAGCGCAGTCTCATTCAGAAATACAATTCATCTCATGCAATCAAAATCATCAAAACCGACTTTAAAGAAAGGGGTATTTATTTTTATGAAGTCGTATTTTATCTAAGGTCTAACCCCAGGCAAAAACCACAAATATTTAAGAGTCAAGACAGTAGCACATTTTTAATAACAACAATAATAATTAGTACACGCTGCCTTAAGTTTTCAAAGAATTTTACAAAAGCCTTGATTAATCAGTCCTCACAACACCCTTGTGAGATAGGTAAGTACTATTAGTCTCATTTTAGAGACAGGGAAACAGGCATGGAGAGTACGATCTGATCATCACCACAAATCAAATCCAAGAAGCAAACACCTGATTTTCTAGTTTCCTGCCACACATGATCTGACTTCTTAAAAAAACAAAAAAAGCTGGTCTTGAAATAAAGTTTGTTTCTTATTCCTTTTAAGACACTTGGTTGAGTTTCACTCTAATGTGAAACGTTACCTGCCAAGAGCTACTCACAATAAACAAGCGGAATTGGGGGGAAAAAACATTTTTTGACAGATTCTGGGCTGCTGGAAGTTGTTTTAAAAAAAAAGTCTCGGCACAGATGCTTCCACGCTGCCAGAATCAAACAGTATCACTTCTCCTCAGGCAACAGGAAACTCACTGAGGCCTGTTGCAGTGCTGCAAAAACTTTGCAGAATCTGAAACAAACAAACAAAATAAAAAGTAAGATTTCTTTGCTACTTCCAAACAAGGAATCTCTCTCTAGTGGGGCATCTTCTCCAGGAAGAACTCATGTGAGTACAACTGCACTGAAAGCAAAGAAAGATTTATTATCAGGAGATGCTGGTGGTGCAGCCAAGGTGCACATCTATCTCTTGAAAACCTGGAAATGTTTACATATTGTGCTCTACGTTAAAAGAGAGGGTCTGGAGGTACCAGACATCCCAAGGATAGAAAATAACTCCCAATAATCAATTAGAGCAGAAAAACTCCCTTAGCATATCATTCCTGCACTGAACTATCCAGTGACAGTCTAGGATTAAAAATTCCAAACCACCTGATAAAATTCAAGTCAGTGGATTAACTCTTGGTAAAATATCAACTCTGGCAGACCCACTGCTGCCTGCTCACAAAGCCCGGCTCTGATGTTAGTGGAGAAACAGAAATAAAAATAGTCTTTCCACTTTCGGTTACATACATCCATTAGTCACTATCTTAAGTCCAGGAAGTTATTTCACGACAGCTCGATCTGAAGATCCTCCCCATACTTTCGGATCAGCTTTGTGTGGTTGTGGTCCACTGACCACTGCTCCGGGAGGTGTTTGGGCTGCATGCTGTCCAAGAAATGCTGCCGCCAGCGTCTCTCCAACTGCATAAGGGAGCGCAGGCCTCCTTTAGCACAACACTGTACCACCTTCAGTCCATGTGGCATGTAGCTCTCATTGCAGATCCTGCCAGGACAAAAGCAAAGTTTATTTTCACAGAAGCCCACTGTCAGACTCCAGACTCATCTAAAAGGAAAAGCAAGATGATGAAGACGCCTTCAGCTGCATGGTTTAATTACAGCCACATGGTAAGCTAACCAGGAGGGAGAATTAAACTTTGCTTCAGTGCCAGACTGCTTTCTGGAACACAGCTACAGTGGGAAGCCAGGTTCTTTGAAATGAGAAAGTGTTATTCTTTTATAGCAATACTAAATAAAGCTCTCAAGGCCCATTACATGCTCCTCAGGAGACAGACTGCAAATTTCCAAGGCAAGAACAATATGCTGCTCCATAGCCTCAATCCTGCCCATCCGACTCCCTGCCTGGATATGTACTGAGATGTAACACTGGCACGTTACAAACAACAGTGAGCTTAACAAGGAGAAAATATCTTCATGCAGTGAGACCAGACACTAGTTAAAAGACACTTGGGAAGGCTGAGAAAAAGAAGAGGAGGGGAGACTGAAAGACACATCATAACAGAAGTCTCCCACTCTGACATGCCCTTCAAAAGGAGCAGAAAATAGTGGAAGGGATGAGGGGTGAGTAAGAATAGATGGAGATCTCTGGAAAATAAACGGAAACAGAAAAAAAAACAAGGGCTGCAAACCACATACCACTAACAGGGTGGGGGCAAAGACAGTAAAACAAAAACATGGGAAGAAATCCAGGGTTTATCTGTCAGAGACTCATAATACAGCACAGACAGTTATCTTCTTTCTCTCCTTGATTTCCAGTTAAGTTTATCAGAGTACTATAAATCCAGACTCTGCAGGTTTACACAAGCGATAAAGTTGTGTTTTTAGAGGATTATTTTTCCTGTGCAGAAGAACCCCTAGTCTCAAATTCAGAAATCCCTTAACTTGACATTATTTTATGGAAGGTACTTCACATGCCAAGGAGACCTGCAATGGGTCTCATCTTTTTTTTCATTTAAAGGCTTAGCAGGAAAATGTCAGCATGTATGAACCTCAGCTCTGCAAATGCTGCTGGATTTTGATTTGTTTTGCTTCGTTCGTATTTACCCAAGGCTCTTTGTGTAGACTTCCTTCCCCTGAATTCACATGCTAACATGAATTACTAAAATGTTATATCTACAGCTGGGTTTGTTATACCTGGTTTCCAGACCAGCTGCTTCCTGCAGCATCTCTGGGGTCACAGCTTCTACATTAAAGAAGTCCTTGATGCCTTGCAGGAGTTCTGCCTTTCGAGGGTCTGGCAGGCTGTCTGCATTCAGCAGAGCTCGAGCCCCAGAGCGCACCTGCCGGCGCAGAGGGTCCTCCAGCAGACGCACTCCTTCCTCAGAGCCAATAGGAGCACCAAACTCCTCAGCCAGCTGCTGTTTGAGATGGTTGTCATAGTAATTGGAGATGGCATGGCAGGAGGTGCAGAGCAGGAGCACGTCATGAGAGTTGTGGTCCTTCATCTGAATGGGGAAGTGCCTTCGGTACTCATGAGGAACAATGTTCTTCCTGGAGAAGAAGCAGATGGTTCAACTAAATTTGCCTGGAGCTGCTACTGCCCAGTCTCTCCTCTGGCCCACAAAAGTACAACAAACAATACTGTAGTTGTACTAAAGTATAACTAATACTAACATAGGTCCAGGAAAACAAAGAACACGAGGGTCAAGACTCTCAATGCACTAAGAGGATCTGCAGCTCCTTATATTTCTCTCGACAAGTTTTCTGCATATTTCCACTTTTCCTTGTTGTGACCTCATAGACTTCAGGTCACCTAAGCCTTTCAAACATTTAAGGATCGAGTACTAGAAGGAAGAGTATATTTATTTTCAGAAGACGAGCCATGGGAACAGCATGTGTTTGCATACCGCTGCCCCCTGTAATTAAAATTGCAAGACATGCATGTTCTCTCCACAGGCCAGCTCCTTCCTCAGTAAGAAGAGGGAAGGTTGGCCTGTTCAGTGCCAAACTTACCCAGATGCAATTGATCGTGGAGCATTTAAACAGTGATAGACCATCCGGGATGTGAACACACACAGCGTTTCAGGCAACTAATTTCTGGATGCCAAACGAGATGCAGAATTCAGTCCTGTTTTATGTGTTTTTCTCTTATCCAACTGAACAACTCACCGGATATAGGACTCCCGTTTGCCACATACAACACATAGATTCTCTTTAACCATCAGATAATAATCAACTTCAGACTCAGGACGTCCTGAAGGCTCAAACCGCAGCTTCACAACAAATGGGTCTGTGCTAACTAGATCTGAAAGAGTAAACGCAAAGATAATAATCAAGACAAATTCGTATTTAGATCTACGATAATGATGCTAGAATGAAGGAGACATTCAGAAAAGCATTCCCGATAAGAAGGGCACCAAAAATTCATGCCCTGTGAATGAAATGCAGTACAAAAGTGATGTATTTCAAACACCAACTAGAAAAATTGCATGCTCACCTCCAATCCCCTTGTCCAGATACCACTGAGCTTTCTTGCGATCACAAGTGCATAAGGGCTGTCCATCCGGTGCATGCAGGAAGCAATTGTCATACAGTGGAGACTTTCTGTAAGCAAGGACAGCATCACAGAAACTATAACACAACAGATTTATCTATAGTGACGTGCCCCATACTGCAGACGCTTCCAAATCAAGCATCAGCCACCCAAGCCCATACTTTAAAGTTTCAATAAGACAATTTGTCTAAAACTTAGTGTGAAGAGCAATTACTTCATTCTTCCAAGAGCAACGTTAAAAAAAATAAAACAACAAACTACACCACTCTTGGAGCACAGGGAGTTCACGCAGTTCAATCCGCTGTATATTCACTCAGTGGAGCTCTATCAACTGAAAAAAAAAAAAAAATGATATGCAATCTAGCTAATGGATTTCTGCTCAAGTCCATGAGGGTGGGTGGAAAAAAAAAAACACACACACACACAAAACAATAGTGATTCTTTCCACAGCACATCGATGCTTCAGCTCAAACATCATAAATGAGAGTACGTTCAAACTAAACATGCTTACAGAAGGGAAGAAAACGATTTTTGAAATCACATCCAATCTTACTACAGAACCAGCATGCTGGAGATACTATAAAAAACAGTGAGTCTACAGATCTCTCATGAAATCAAGCGTGGTTAAAACCAATAAATAAATAAACAAGCAAACATAGTGAGATCACATTCTAGCTTGGAATGCAATTTTGTTTAAATTTCAACCTTCCCGTGAGGTGCAATCTTCCTGTTTTCAACGACATGGGTTCTAAGTTAAAAAGAAAAACAAAAACCTGAAGGGACTTACTGTGTACAACACAATATTCTGTTAACAACTGATAATAAAATCAGTATTATTGACTACATTACAATGTCTACATTGCCAGTCCAGTAAACTTGAATAGGAGAAAACAAATACTTGAAATGAACTTTTTTTCTTCCCAAATACAGGCAGTCACAGAAAATTTTAGTTCCTACATCCAAGTGATTCATTTTATTAGAGCGCATCTAAACAACACCAAACGTGCTGGTTCTCCATGTCTCCTACTGCAGTATGAGACCTCAAAGAGAGCTCTCCTACTTGTTTCATTTAAAAGAACTGAGCTTCCAATAGCAAAAGACCATAGGAATTTAGGATTTGCCCTACAAAACAGCCTGCTTGTTGGGGATCCTAAATACAGAAACAGCTGCCTCTGCAATGACAAGAGTAGAACTGTCCTCTCCTCCCTCCATGACCCACACAGAAGTGCAGCGCTTTGACGCTGTTACAGATGGTCCTTCCCGCACTGCCTGGCACCTCGCATCATCTTTCAGGTCTGCTCAGTCTCTTGACACCTCTGAACTGGAGCAGCTCATGAGGCAGACCCTGTTCACAAGATCTGCTCTACCCAGTATTACACCTCTTCCCTGGAAGAGATAGGGTACAGCTGTTGGGCCATGAATGTCACCTGAGCAGCCAACTCCCTCTGGCTGAGATTCTGTTCCTGAGCTAATGTCTCAATATTATAAGGAAAGGTAAAAACCGAAGATATCCTCTCGATCTTTTCACAACCTAATACAGACCTGAGTACTCCTGCCAACTTTCAACAGAGGAAAGCTGGGAAAATAGAAATAGGATCTGGTTCTCATGACTGCTGAGACCTGTTTCCCTCCCTAGCTTGGATTATCCGCTTTATTTAACAAGTAGAGCAGGAAGTATCAATCAGTTTCCAGCTGTGACTCAAGGAGTAAAATTTACTTAGATACTTACCTTGCAGAATATCCCACACCCAGAGGCTTTCGCTTCTGCCTCCGAGGATCTCTCATTTGCTGACTGCCAGAGGAATGGACGTTCACCGAAGACTTCCGATTCCTTCCTTTCTGAGGAGAACGTACCTCTCCACTCTTGTCCTCCCCTGTGCTGACACTTTTTCTCCCTTTAAATGGGACATCCACCAAGCCTTGGCATTTGCTCAATACTTTTTCCCAAACAGAAACAGAGTTTTCACCTTTAGATGTAGCAGGGAGACAGGCAAATCCCAGCAAATGGAAGAACAGAGCCACTGAGACCTGGGCATCCCTAGCAGCATAGAGAACCTGCAGAAAAGCATAGACATGGACATTCTGGCAAATGGCAAACATTCCCAAGCACCGTCAGCCTTTAATAGTAGATCCAGCAAAGCCAGGAGCTGGATTTATTTCCCTTCAAAACTCACACAAAGCTCTGGCAGTGAAGTGACGCTTTCATACCACTGCACATGCCACATTTTAGGGTGGGTCAGACCTGAAATGCTCACAGGTGCTCTCACACACCACCTACTAACATTCACTATGATTATGTGTTCTGTCACTCCCTCTACTGGTCACTGATTTTGAACACATCCACAGCATGACTGAAGAATGTGAGCAATTAGGGAAACCATAATAGATGGTGAACACGGCTTTTGTTTTCAGCATTTCTCTGATATTGCTCTGACTGCTATGTATTGGAGAGGAGAAAAAAAGCAAGGATTTGAGTGCACAAATACTTCCAGGGATCTTGCCTTAAAGATCTTCAAGAATTAAAGAAAGCAAGGGTCAAGAATCCACTGAGAATTACAGAAAATCACCTTCATAGAAAAGGAGGGAAATTCAGGCACAGAGTCCATAACTGACTTCACATCACAGATACACAAAAGCTATTGAGGCAGAACTCAAAGGCAGCACAGATCTCCATATTACAGTGCCTCTCCTCTCACAAAAAGGTTCCTTTTCTTCCCAAAACACTAAGTTAAAGTGGAAGACACACCTGATCTTGTGTCAGTTCTTCTGCCTCCCAGTTGCTGCAACGCATATGAGGAGACTTGTCAAGCGGGCAGTTCAGGACTTTTTCAGCTAAAGACTTAAGGCTAAGGCAGTTGTGAAGTAGATCCTTCCTTCAGTTTTAACAAAGAAAGCGAAACAAACATATTAAAAACAAAACTGAACAGTCATGCAAATTTGGATGGCCTCAAACAGCTTGATTCTGCCAGAACACAGTGCACTTGATGCATGACTCCCACTCAAGCAGCATATAGCTAGCTGCCTGTCAGCTTTACAAGCCCTCTCCCTCCCCCTCCACCTAAATGTCCACCTTAGATTTGGTAATTATCTAGTGTCTGCAATATGCAAAACAGGTAAGGCTGGGAGCTGATAACATTTAGGGTTGAAATATTCTGCTCTGAACTACCTGCTTACCAAATAGAGAGATCTGGCACTGAGTGATGGATTGTCTGCCCCAGGCTGCTAAGCAAACAGTTGGGCCCGGGGACATTTTTTGAGGAGTACGAGAATCAGGAATGGCTCAAGAGGAACTCTGGCCTCTAGGTGCAAGAAGCCCGTCCACCACAATAGAAAGGCACCACCAGGTCAGCAAAATCATGCCCCACATCACTAACACCACACATATACCAAACATAAAGAACATTCAAAGTAAAGCATTTTATTTTAGGAGAGATGAGGAATGGCATCACAACTGTAACCCATAAATGGAAGCACTGTCATTATAAAAGAATATTAAAACCCTTTTTTGTCACTTTCAAGAAATCCTGTCATTCAGCAGTTCCACTTATGTGCCGCTAGCATATTTACCCCATACCAGTTGGCAGTGCACTCAACATCTGTATACACGGTGATCACTCTGCCTGCATTATATCATGGTTCTTGGCCTTTAAACAGGCTGAAGCATGATACTCAGAAAAGCCTTTATGGGTGTTACAGGAGAAGGCTGCCATGATTAACATTCATGAAGGCTTCCTTTCCTTTCAGACCACAGAATACAGGCATGACGTTGTTCTTGGGATGCTGCTGTCAATGCTCATACTCTCTACGAGAGCGCACCACCCCGAGAACTCCAGACCTACCTGCCTGGCATCATCCAGCACACAGAAACTATCTTTTAAACATTTAAACAATACAAACGATGCACTCAAAACATCTGCCTCTGTCTTCAGACACTCACCGCTGCCTCATGGCTAAATATCGGAGATCCACGCTCCCTTTGACTGGAAGATTATAATCCTGAAGTAACTTGCAAGCGTCTTCCCAGCATCCTACTCCCACTTTCAACACAACATCATCTGCCATGATGTCCAGCAGGGTCTTTGGGACAGGCTGTCCGCTGGCAACAAGCCTGGGCAACCGAACGAGAACGCAAAGGCCACCGAAAGAAGCAATCTGTAAGAGGGATACGGGATTTGCTTTTCCTTCCACAGATACCTGAAAGAAACAAAAATCACAGGCTGAGTTTCAGCATCACTTGCAATACTGCAGCTGGAACAAATTACAGAAGAGGCCACCAAAGACAGGAAATACTTGTCAGAGTATGTAGACAAGAGTTGTTATATGTGTCTAATTGTATTTTTTTTTCCCCTGAGCATTACGTGATCTGTCCCACAGCAGCTACTTCTTGCCACACTCCTACAAGAGAAATTTCCCTCCTCTAACTCTTACCCTGCATAGCTGAGCTGGCAGATGAGAGCAGACACATCCCTTAATCCTGGTCAGCACAAAGCCACCCACTACATAAGTGCTTATAGCAAATACATTGTTTAACTGTGGTTATACTAATGAATGTGGTGTGAATAAATTTCCAGCCAGAAATGATGGCAAAGTCGAGCTTCATAAATGACTCCAAGTCTGCACTGAGAGTTCACATAAGCAAACACGCAAGTGGAATCAGAGCCCTACTCCCTGGGACAGCCAGTGAGCTCTAGCTACTATCAGCAGATAAGAAAATATCCTCTTCTGGTTTATTATCTTTAATAAATACTTTCCCCAGTACGTAGCTGGACTTAAGACAGTATAAATCCAAACCACCTTTACAAAATCGCATTTAGAGAATATTATACAGAACACAGAGCGCTTTTGAGCCACACAGCTATCACCGCACGTTTAGAACCGGATTTATCACAACATCTCAGCAAACAAATACAACAAGCGAATTACAAACCTACCATCAGCAGACTTATATGTGAGAACAATCACCGTTAGCGGGTACTCCACTGGTGCCCCGAGAGCTCCAACAGTTAGCCAAGTTGTACCCGTTTGAGCAAGGGCTCGGCCCTCTCCAGAGGATTTCCCGTGCCAATTTACAACCGAAAGGAGAGGCGTTCCGATCACTCACCCACTCACAGTCCATTCCAAGCACCGGCCACTTCTCCAGCTCCTTCTTCAGCAAAGGCTCCACCCGGTCCCACTCCCGCCGCTCCGACACTATCACTATGTCTGCGACGAGGCTCCTCTCCACACAGGAAAGGGTGGGGGATGCGAAGAGGGGAAGCGCTTCCCTGCCCCCCGCCTCGCTCGCTTTCCCCTCCGGCCGCTCCCCCGCCGCCTCCTCCCGCAGGCTCTCGCTGCGCGCTCTGCCCCTCCGGCGCTGGGCGGCCTTCCACAGAACCAGCCCCCCCGCGGCGATGCCTAGCAGGGCCGCCAGAGCCACGGGCACGGCCGCCTGCCTGGGCATTTCGTAACTCTACGCTTCACCCTCTCGAAGCGGCGCGGTCGGGTTTTATCATGGCCTACAAAGAGAAAGGAGAGAGGCGGGCGTTAGAGACGAGGCAGCGACACGCGTTCCGAGCTCCGAGACACCCAAGCCCGTAGCAGCACGAAGCGAGCTCCGGGCACGGGAAGCATCCCGGCGGTAGCGAAGCCCTGCGGCCGCCGCTCAGTTCGGCAGGGCCGCAGCCGCCGCTCCCCCGGGTGCCTCCGCAGCTCCCCGATGCGCTACGTCCTCCTCCCGGGACGCGTACCGCTACCCCTCGCTCCCGGCTGGGCCCCGCTGCCCGCCCCCAGGCTCCCCGCCGGCCCGCCAACTACCTCCGTCTCCGCGGAACGGCCGCCGGCTGCAGGAACCCCTCGCGGGGCGGCCGCGGCGCGCACCGGGACGCTTAGAGAGGCGGACGCTTCCTCTTCCCCGGAGCTGCGAGCGGCCCACGGGCGCCGCCATGTTGTACGGCAGTCGGCCGGGGAGGGGGCGGCCTCCGGCCCCGGGGTGCCGCCGCCGCTCCGGGCCTGCGGGCGTGGCCGTGGGGGTGGCGGCCCGCGGCGGGCGGGAGGGCTGCGGGGAAGCAGAGCTGTAGCGAGGAACAGGAAGCGACGGGGAGAAGGGAGTAACAAAGGCAGGATGGGAAATGGAAACGGGAGCGTCGCCTGCTTATCAAGCGAGTGTGAGACAGATGGAGAGCTGGAGGGAAACAAAAGGGAAAATCACGTGGAGAGGGATAAGGGTTTAAGAGAGGATTCGCTCCTATCAAAGCTCGAGAGAAGCACGTGTGGGGAACCGCGGAGATGTGACACCATGCCCGGCATACGGCTGCAGCTGGTGGGGATTGTCACCATCGGGCCTTAGTGACAGCAAACGAGTTCCCAGCTCAAATCTCGTGGGAGTTCACAGGCGCCGGAGCGCCTCATTCCTTCACAGTTCCCCTTGTTTCCAAATGTCTGTGCTGACAGACTCCCAGCTATTTGCATCTGCACAAAGGAGACACCAAAGCCACAGGAAATACTGCTTCCAATGGCTCATGACTCTGTGGCAAGCTCCATTCTGTTTTACTCCTGCCTGTTGCAGAGCTCCCTAGTGGCTGGCGTTTAGCAGAGTGCTGCGGCAGGGAGCCTGTCCCCAGGGGAAGCTCAGGCGGAGCAGTGCTCAATCTGGGGGAGATCCGTCACAGCCTGAGCTGCTGCTTGCTCTGGGAAACAGGCCCAAGCCCAGCACAGTGAGGTGATATCAGAGCTCACAGCTGATGGGATCACCTCAGGAAGCTTGTTTTCTGTTGAATTGCCTGGTTTGTGCACACAAATCCTTTTAACTGAAAGTAACAGCTCCTGTGTGCTATCGTTCTGCAAAGCCCCACAATCTTGCTCTATGGGGAAAAAAATTGTTTTCATTTTTATATTCATTCACCGGGGCCTAGAAAGCAGTGCAATCTGCCAGGCTGCAGCAACTCCCAGCTGGTTCATTCACCTCCACAAAGAGGGGCTTCTCTCTCACAGCCATACCTGGGCCGTGGCTTCTCCACCCACCCCCTGCCAACCAGTGTAGCAGACACAGCTGGGAGCTGAAATGCCGGTCACAGGGCAGGAGGCTGCTACTCTGAGGCTCATCACATGATTCAGTGTACAACAGGAGGACAAGCTGGAGTAGCCTGCCTATAACTGAGAGCTCCCACAGTTAGATGGGAACATTCTCCTGCATTTTCTTCTCTCCCTCCCCCCCCCCCCCTTCATTCTCCTGCCTTCCCTAGAGCATATACTGCTTTGTTTTACGGGGTCATCATCACCTAGCACAAACCTGGAGCACCGCTTGGATATTACCATGATTCCTGTTAAGCCTGACTGACCACCTTCCTGCTCCCTTGCTCCAGCACCAGCGTTCCTTAATGACAGGAGCACAGATTCAGGGAACTGAGCTGGGGGTGTAAAGTAGTCCAGAGAAAAAAGCAAACATCTGAGACACTACGCACTTACTTCAGAGACCATGTAATCAAGAGCAATGGACAGGAAGAAGACCCAGAACCCCTCTGTGACTGCATTGCAGAACCCAGCTGCCCTGTTGGGGGTGACAGAGTATCTGTAAGAACTCGATCTGAGACTCAAGAACTTACAAAATCTGAGCAAATCTGCAACGTTTATTACAAATGTGCTGTTACAAGTAAACTGACATCCACCTAGAAATCTGAAATAAACCAGTCTTTCCTTTTACAAAGTGTTTGTTTTTGTTTCTAAGGTAATAGGAATTTTGTGTAAAATCATAAAGGAGGGGGAAATAAAATGCCCTAGCGTTTATCACACAATGAAAGTCTTGCAGAGAAGATACGATGTAATACCCAAGCATAGCTTTTGAACAATAATGGGATTGTATCCTTGGCTGCATCTAAAACCTGTATTCTTCATGGTATCACTGACATCAACAGAGCCCTGTAAGCCACAAGTCTCTTTAACAGCTTGTCTTACTACCTACACTTCAAGTATAAATGTTAAAGTAAAAATAAATGAAAGTAACTGATGCATGAGTGTGCTCTGGCAGGGGAAAAGAAAAAAAGGAAAAAAAGTTCCCAAAGCCTGATGGGGACACTGCAGAAGAAAAGAAAGTAACCGAGTGAGTAGACATCAGCTACTGGCATAACCTTACTTATGGGAAATCAGTTGCTGCTGATAACTGAAGCTTTTACATGGTAAACAGCTAGACTTACTTTTCCCTCTCTCTCTGGTACCTGATCTGAGATCTTTACAGACAGCAGTCAGAAGATTCATTTTTAGCCTGATTTCCTAGGGAAGTCTGTTCTGCCTGTGGATCCCCTTTCTTCCTCCCTTCCCTTGCCAAAAAAGCATGTCTCAGCCATTACCCAATTCCATCTAGATTTGTACAAAGAGATAGAGCTTTCAAAGGTGACTGCTGTGAAATGCAAAGCCGAGTCAATTAGATAGACCGTAATAAAATTGCCACTGATAAAATGGCAAGAATGCACAGATGCTGCTTAATATACATGAGAGAATCCACACAGCAGTGCCACATCAGGACAAGTCCATAGGAAACCAGGCTTCACTTGTTCTGCTGCTCACAGAAAAAAAAAATATATATATATACATATATATATATATATATTTATAATCCCATTAGCTCATCCTTTAACAGAGAGGAGAGTACAGTAAATGACTCAGTGTTCAAAGGAAAATCAATGATAGTGGAATATCAAAGGAAAGAGGCTCCAGTCAAGACTTAAATTGCTGTTAGCAGACAATGAGCAGAGAGCTGCATGTAGTCCCCACTAGCTCATTAATAACACTCCATTTGGGGCCCCATCCCAAGCTACATAAGAAAGCCAAACTCACATTTCAACTCCTAATGTCATTTATCTTCCTTGTGTGGATGCTTGTAACCCCATGACTACATATTCAAATAAGTAATTCTGAGCAGGATTGGTTTTAATAAGGCTGGTATCAGGGAAGTAGTAGGACCGCTTCTTTTGTCAAAAGTCAGAATGAGATCAGTTTAAAATCAACCATCAAGCCACATCCTAAAGGCTCACTTTCACAATGCAATGAGGTGGATGGAAGGTTTAGCCCCTGGTTGAAAAAACAATTCTGCTTCCCTCCTCTGCCTGCAGCCTTCCTTTTGCTGCCTCACTTCTACAAACACGGGTACCAGTTTGATTCAAGGAATTTAGTGAACAGAAAGCTAGTAGCAAAAAAATAGAGTTTTCTTATGGTTTAACTCCTTGGACTGCTCACCATAGAGCCAGATCTCAGTGAAACTACATCCTAAGCCAATAGATGAATCAGCTGCAACTCTGTCAGTGCAGGAATCTGCCAGAGTTTGCATGTTTTGCAAAGAATCTGATCTGCTCTCAGAGGTATAAGCTGCCAGATTGATCCCATGAGGATGAGTTATATTAACATGAATCATCATCAACATATTTCTTCATTAATTGCCAACTCTTTCACTGCATATGTAGGAATTGAGAGGAATTTCACAATTCTGTTTCTCGAAGAGCTGATCAACTTACCTCAGTGGCTGAGTTCCAGAAGATAAAGCAAGTTGGCCTCAGCTCATGGTTGCTGAGAAAGTGACACCCCCTATATATCCCAGAACTCTGCTCCCTGCTACACGCTCCTGACTGGCCTGTGCTGATTTTGGCTCTTCTGTGAGCCAAATGAACTCTGCAAAGTGGTAGACAAACAGGTCCAATGAGTAGCAGCACCAGTACAAAGAAAGTGACAGAACACAAAGCCAAGAAGAGTAAATCCTCCTTACAGAAGCTACAAGTCATTAAATAGGCTCGGCTGCATGTTAAAGCTTCATCTTAAGCTGAACAGCCCCAAGGGGTGACGTTTGAGAGAATGGTGCTTGTTCTTCCCACCTTTCAGCTCTGTGAAATGAATGAATAAGCAAAAGGAAAAAAACCCAGAAGCTATTGAGTTTCTGCTAGAGGGAATAAACTCAATAATCTAATTTATTTATTTATTTTAATGTTATGGCTAAAATATAACAACATCTTCTTGGCTCCCTCTTCTTTCTATCCCCCCATACCTCTCACCACCCCAAATAAATAAATAAATAAATAGATAGATAGATAAATAAAAATAAAAATCAAGCCTGTTCTCAATAAATAAAAGCCTTTACCGTGCCTCATCTCCCTCTCTACCTGTCTCCCTGGTGCATTTGTAGACTGACTCCACAGACATCAAACTACCAGTAACTTCTCCATTTCCACTGTGGATTAACCAAAGCCATTCAGAGGCTCAGCAGAACTCAGAAAAAATTATATTTGAACTTCACTGTCTTTGACCTGACACAATTAAGCATGCTTCACTTTAAATCTTATTTTACCTATTTAGCCTTCCTTCCAAGTGTTCTTAGACAGATTCTCCTTATGCTGCGTCACCGAGCTGTATCCTTGGTCTCCTGCTTTTATCCTCCCACGTTTTTTCTGAGTTATCTCATCTGAAATACAAGTACCAACTCTTTGCAGATGATTTACAGATCTGCTCCTTTCCCCAGAGCTATCTATCCAAACTCAAATCATAGCCATTTTCTCACTCTGTGGATGACTAGCAGGAAGTTATAGCTCAGCAAAGCTAGAACTTGGTTATTTCTCTTCCCCGGATGTCCTCTTCTTTGTGCATATCTGCGGATAACACCACCAGTCTACAAGCCATTTTAAGCTCCTGTGTCAACTTTTAGCTCTGGCTGAGACCTCTGTAGATCCTAGCATCCAGGCTACGCCTAAATTTAGACTTGTGCTACAAGGCACCCCTAAGACAAGGTCCTTTGATCCATCCACACAACTAAGTCTTCTGTTTAGGTCTTTTTCTTCCATAACTGAATTACTCCAAACACCTTTCCCTCCAGCATTAACCAGCACAGCTCATAACACAACAGCCTTTAACAGCTGTAAACGCCATGATCTGACAATAGAGTAAAGCTGACTATAGTCCTCCCATTAACGATCAAATACACCACAGCCATCAAATGGAAACCACTAATGCAATTTTAACTCATTCTGCTAATTTAAATTTCATCAGTAGAAATGTTGATGGGATAATTTTGTACCAGCAGACATTCAAACATCAGGTATTGTCAGTCCCTGCAGAGGCAGAGGAAAAACTCTGTAGAATGGGCACAAACTGATGTGAGAACAATGTGACGGCATGGCCACACCTGGTCTGGACTATTTTAGCAGTGCTGGGAGATCTGGCTGTACACAGGCCTTAGAATTAGTAACCTTGAAACCACAGCCTAAGATTATTCATGTAGATAATTACTCTGACCACATCACTTCTCTGTTGGAAACATTCTGATAGTTCCTTGTTCGGTATTGCATCAAACATTATTTACTCATCTACATTTCCAAGAGCCTCTACAGAAAGTCACTCCCTGTTCATTATCTCCCATTTCCTTTTCAGTTGGCTCGTCCTTTGTATTGTCCCCTTGTTAAAGTTACAATCAAAACATTTTTATGCTTTTATTTCAGGCTGCTTTTGAGGCATGGAGGAGACTACACACATCCTATGAAATTCAGTTGCTCAAGCAGTTGAGTACAACTGAGTTGAGTGAACTATCCTGCCAAATCTGCAATCTGGCCTAACCCGGGCCAGTCTGGCCCATGGTATTCAAACGGCCCCAGTACAGCTCCCTACAAGAAAAAAAATGTCCCACAAAACAGTAATTTGTGGAAGTTGAGTTGGTTTTACTAAGTACTGTCCATACCTCTGTTCCATTCCAAGCTGCAGAAGTTTCTCACTGAGCTAGAAAAAGGCACTTCATTGGTGCCACTCCAGCATGATTCAGACCCATTGTGCACCCGTTCTGATGAGATTACAGCACTCAGGCACTAACACAGCAACATGTTATTTTCAGAGAAAAATACTACTGCAGTACAGGTCACAGTGATTTTAAGTGTTAAATACTTTTAAAATTAATTCAAGGAAGGGAATCAGAATGCAATGCAAAAGAAACAAAAGCACAGTTTTAATCTATATGGGTCTTGAAACAGTATTGCATTTAGCAAAAATGGCAGGCAGTCTGCTATTGGTTTTCTTTCAGATTCTGACAACATGATAACTTCTTTCTGACTGCTTAAATATGTGATTAAAATGCCTCAGTGAAATCTTTCCTGAAAATCCTGGCAATGGATTTTTAGGAAGTAACTTAATTTATTTACATCTGACCATGCAAGTACACAGCCTTCCTACAGGCTAGATTCAGTACATGAAGGAAAACCTCTGGAGATCTGATTATGCCGTATGGAATGAAAGGTTCTTACATCTGTTTAATTCAGTATAGAAGCAAATACCCAATACTTCAGGAAAGGAAAGAAAATAAACCACATGCGACAGAAGTGACAGCCACATTACGTAATGTATTTCTGGAAGGCTCTTGGATCATACAATGATGCAAGCTGCATGGGGAAGTACAGAGGAGAGAATGGAATACAAACTGCTGGAGTCAGTTCAGAGTCTATAGGAAGAAAAATACAATATCACTAAACTGTGCTGGGAATTTAGAAATAAACAACAGTTTCTGATGTAATTGTAATGCTGTCAAATTTCATAGCACGCAAGCAAAAGAGCAACAAAGTAGGATTTATACCAGTACAATTCACCTGTGCCTGCAGCTAGGGTAATAAACACAAATCATGACAGACAGGGCCCTTGCCTCCTTGCACCAAGGCCTGCTACACACCTTACACTGCAATAGCTGGCTCTCCACAGCTGGAACCGAGCAGCTCAGTTGCAGGGAACATTAAGCATTCTTGGTTTCCACTTCCATATTAACATTGCTAACCATCACCCCGACAGAAAACATTTAACAGACGGTGTTGAGATATTCCCCTTACACTATTATTGTATCTTTAATTAACCTTTAAGTTCTGATCTTTACACCTACAGATATCACATATGGAAAAGTTGAAATATAAGATGTGTTCAGTGATTTTTTAAATTCCATTAGAAGCCAAAAGTTTGTTACTTTGTTAAAAGCAAGGCGATAGTGATGCCAACTAAACAGCATGGCTTACAGGTGGGTTTTTTTTTTTTTCTGTAGTCCTAACAGAGGAGAATCCCAAGCACTTGACTTTCTCTAATGAAATTGCTTAAGCTCCTGCCGAGAAGCTGCCCCTGAACGTGGCAGCAGCCCACCAGCACCAGGTGCTGCATCAGGAAACACCAGTTTGCATCAGGAAGGGGCTTGGTTTGTCTGTTTTAAGGTTTGGGGACTCCCAGATCTCAGTGGGCACAGTGCTGTGCAAGGCAGGCCATGACTGTCGGGCCAATTCCTCATCTTCCCAAACCACAGCTTCCCTAGGTGCTACTTCTGAGGCACTTGTGGGAAAATCCAGACCTGACAGCTTCACACTGCAGCTGTGGGACTACTTACCTCATGTGTGTGGGACAGCAACCCACCTGAAGTGCCAGGTGGTGCTCCCATTGCCCTCGCACAGCATCAAGGGTTAAACATGGAGGATGCAGTGCTGTGAAGGAGGAGAAAGAACATGGTTTTTCCTCACAAAAACACAGGTGAGGGTGTTATGAACCCATGAAGTACAGCACAGCTCAGTTCCACCTGTTTAACTGGATGTCTTTTAGGGTTCTGCTGCTGCTAAGTAGAACGAGATTCACCTGTGTTTCCCCTGGAGTGGAGTCCTGAGAGTACAAGGGGCACCACCATTTGAGTGGGGTAGGTGGACAGGGCAAGCAACACACTTCACATTGCCCCCACAGAAACTTAAAATCAACAAGTTTCTGCAGATACACCGCTGGAAATCTCACAGAAGCTGTTCAAGGTTAGGGGAGGATAAAGCCCAGTTCCAGGAGCACACACGGAAGCGCGTTCCCCTCGCGCCCTTCCAGCTCCTACTCGACCATGCCTCAGTTTCCCCCTCAGGGCGGCAGCTCGGAGCGGGTGGAGACAGGCAGCTCCTCGTCCCCTCCGGCTGGGCCGGCTTCTAGAAGGAACGCGGTTGGGAGTGAGACTTAAAACGAGAGAGGGGAGCGCCGCGATGAGCGACTCGGGGCCGCGCCCGCCCGCGGCGGTACCTGCCCGTTGGCGGCGGGGAGCCCGGCACGGAGAGCGGCCGCGGGTTCCGAGAGCTACGAGTTTCTCGGCGCCCCCCCGCGCCGCTACGGAGTTAAAAACGGCGGCGCGACGTTAGAGCCGGGCCGGCGGCGGGGAGGCGCGGGCTGCAGCTGAGGATCAGCTGCTGAGGGGAGTGGGGAGGAGCCAGCGGGATCAGGAAGCGGCGGAGTGTCTAACACCTCTCTGCCATGGCTGGCTAAAGAAAAATCATCATAACCATAACAAGGGGGGAAGCGGGGGAGGGGAGGCGGCGGCGGCGGCGGGGGAAGGGGCGGCGGGGAAGGAGCGGCGGGGAGCGGCGCGGCGGCAGCATGAAGAGGCGCGGCCGGGGGGGCAGCATGCGCTCCGTGGTGGGGTTCCTGTCCCAACGGGGCTTGGAGGGGGACCCCCTGCTCACCCACGACTTCCAGCGGCGACGCCTGCGAGGCTGCAGGAACCTCTACAAGAAGGACCTCCTGGGCCACTTCGGCTGTGTCAATGCCATTGAATTCTCCAACAATGGAGGCCAGTGGCTGGTCTCAGGTAAAACGGGCGCTCCCCGGCTCTCGCCCCCTTCCCACCGCCCCCTCCCCGCTAAGCATCCTCCTCCCTGGCCGCTCCCCTCGGCCCGGGGGGAGCCGCGGTGCCCGCAGCCGTGCCTGGAGCCGGCCCGGAACGGTGCTCCCCATGTGGGGACCTAAAATGGTTGACAGGTTTTAAATTCTGCTGTTATCGTTGGGGCGGGGGGGTGAGGAGGGCAGCCCTGGACAAAGTTTTTACGCGAGTGTTTCCAGGACGCTGGTAGGGGGGAGGCTGAGGGGTGCCCTTTTATTTGCTGGATCCTTTGGGTTTACCCCCTTTTATACATAAACGTTTATATATATATATGTATTTGGGGAGAGGACACAAAAGTGTGGGGGAACCAAGTGACATTGGTCAGTGCCTGCCAGGAGCGGAGCCCCAGCAGTGGTGGCCGGGGGCTGCGGTGAGGGGGTGCAGTGGGGTCTGGGGACTGGCACCCCGCATCCCGCGCCCTCCCCCATCTTTTGGGGAAAGAGAGCATTTGTTTTGTTCTTCCTGCCCCCTTCCTCCCGTTCAGGGTGCTGGGGGCAGGGGGATTATTTCATGGTGATGTTTTCTTTTTGGGGAGGGGGATAGGGCTCCGCTGCCTCCCGCGGGGCTGGGGGAGGCGGGATACTGTCAAGCGAGGGCGGCGAGGGGCTTGGCATCAGCTGCGGCACCGAGGGGGGGAAGGCTCCGGGGCTTCGCACCCCGTTCCCCGCCGGGGAGGGGCTGCGGGGCTCGGCAGCCGCCCGCCCGCCTCCCCCCACCCTGGCAGCGCTCGGCGCAGGTGCTTCTTCCTCCTTCTCCGTCTTCGGGCCCGCGGGGTGACGGAGGAAAGCGGGCAACTTCAGGCCGGGGCCTGGCCGGGCGCTGCAGGCCGCGCTCTCCTCGGGCGGCTCGCAGCGACAGGCCGGGGAATCGAGGGCCTATTCCGGCCTCGAGGGGCGACGGTGCTCCCCTGGGGGACCCGGCCTCGACCGAGACAGAGCCCCTCGGAGCTGCCAGCCCGGCTGAGGCCGCTGCCGGCACGGTGTCCGTTGCAGGCCGCGGGGGAGCCCGTCGCCTTCAGGGGAAGGGGGCGGAGGAAGCCCCCCCCGCCCCGTGCCCGGGGCCTGCCCGCCCTCCCGCGGCCTAAACCCGCTGCTCGCTGGCGTGCGGGAGGACGGGCTCGGGGAGTCGCCCGGCTCCTGGGCACGAGGCCTCGGCAGCTTTGTTGGGAGCGGTCTCTCCCTCTGGGTGACGGCCTCGGGGAGCAGCCCAGGCGTCGCGGTGTTGCTCAGACTCCCATGGGTGGGCTGTGAGCAGCGGCAGGGCTGGGCGAGTGGGTCGGGGCACGGCTGGGAGCTGTGCGCTGCCTCATCTGTGACTGCTGGGCAGGGTGGCATCTGGCACGCAAAGGTGGCAGGGATGGCTCCGGGAGTAACGTCGGGATTAGCGAAAAGTTAGCGTGGCTGTTATCAGCAAGGATAAAATAAAAACACCGAAGCGTACCCCTGTGGAGTCAATCTGATGTACTAAGACCTTTCTCAATTTAACTTTTTTAACTGAAAAAACTTCGAAGTGTACTTCGAAGTGTAAGTCCAGTGACTTCTGGAGTAACCATTACTCAGGGAGTCTTGTATCCCTTTGCATTCACAACTTTTAAAGCATGCATCCATTTGTCATGTGGATGTATGCATGCACACTTTTGCTTTGGGTGAGTACCGATTCATCTAGAACTCTCTGCTGTGCTAGTTCTGGCATACTGGTTTGTACTGGTCCTTTTCCAGCAGCAGGCAGAGCTATGCTTTTCTGCTCTAAAGCGCTGTGAAGAGCACACATCTTGTTCCTTTTTATTTTACATAAGTGATAGAAGGGCCATCAGAGTTTTCAATTCTTGCTCAAGAAAGCCTCAGGAGGCACTTCAAGTCTTGTCATATATCACTGATGCACTTAGCTATGTTGACATCCATCCTTTAGGTAGAAGCAAACAGTTGAGGGGCTGGAAGGGACTTCAAGAATTAGTTTTGTCCAACTGCCTGAGTCAAAATAGTTGCGGTAAGATAATGGAGGTAGTTTTCCTATCAGGTGGATATGTAAAGAAGCAGTGATAAAAGGAAGACTTTCAAACCATGTCCAGTTCTCAATTTCTCAACTTCTTTAAAGGTTCATATTTGTAGACATTTCCCTCAGCATATTCCTATGGTACCCTTCTAGATTCGTAAGATGATTAAGTAGTAAGTAACTGTTCTTAAAAAAAATAAAAGGGGAGAGAATGCTTAAGTTACTTGTGTTAGCAGTGCATGTATTTGGGGTAATTAAGAGCAGACTACCTTAAACCTGACCTTGCACTGGTGTGCTGAGAAAATGAAAGGTTCTAATTACAGTAACTGCTTCTGACAAAGTTTTGCCTTGTGACCACAAGATCTAGAATATTTTATGTGACATAGCAAAACCAGGCAGATGCTTTGTTCATAATTCAAGAAAAAAAGTGAAAATGCAAAAGATTTATGGATGCTCTTAAATTCTGTGCTGTTATAAATACAGGCTTTGTTTATGTTACACTCAAAACACTACTTTTTAGGGTCACACTTAATTGTGAAATGCTGAGAAATGGCAAAAACGATGAGATGGGGTGCTCAGAAGGAGGATAAAGGAGGGGCATAAGCTGACTGTAATCTAAAGATTTTGTGGATGTGTTGCTTCAAATGACTTCCAAATGTAGATAGAGCCTTAGAATAGATGGCATGTGGGTCTGTCCTCCCCCAAAATAGTCAGTGTGCTGAGGTAAGGATGAGATGTTAGATACTTCCATCTGCGTTTGTAGCAGCTAAGAGAGTTAACAGGGATATTGGAGTGTGTGTGAAAAGGAAGAGTGCAAGCAGGCTTTTCCGTTGTTCAGTTTTAAGTAATATGTATATTCTCAACACTGAGGAATCTGTCTCAGCTAATTGACTTGTTAACAGCTTAAACCTCATTGGAGCTGTTTTAATAAAGCACAGTGCATTCATACTGGCTCTGCTGATTGCATTTAAATACTAGCCTGCATCCAAGTTAGCACTGTTCTCCTCTGTATTGTCTGGAATGCTTTTGAATGCATGTATGTGTCCTTTTTTATTTTATTATTTTTTTTTTTGGACATATCTCCCAGAAGCAAGTCTGTAAGACTAATGATTACTGTTTCACTAAACATTTCAAGCTGCTTAAACAGGGTTTATGTTACAGATAGTTTTCCTGTTAGGATTTTGGAGCAAACTTCAGTGTAGACAAGATTCAGCAAGCCTTTTGGAAGCACGTTTAGAAGTTCTTGGTATCCTGACCTCATTAAATCTTATATTAGTGATTTTACATTTAATAGTAACTAATTTTGTTCCTAACTGTGGTTTAGAATAGCATTGTATTTGTTGTTTCGTTTACAAAATTCCTATGTTCTGGATGCATTTGGCTGTTTTGAACACTATAAAAGAAAAAAAAAGTTTAGGTCAGCAGATTAGATGGGATCTTCCAGCCTGTAGGCTTTTGCTCTGCGTGCATGGAACTTACCAGTCTCACTTTAGAGAGGGAGAGAAAAAGAAACACTAATGTTCTAGGGCAGGAGTGCTGTAAGAAGGGACAGACGTAAGGAAATGGATTTAAGAGAAATGAAAAGAGCAAGTGGATACTCAAGAGACAATGTAACAAGTAGAAAAGGCCTGTCTGCAGAATGACACAAGTGAAGAAGAAAGCTCTACATAAATGTGTAGCTGGGTCTGAAATTGTTAAAACTAGCTGTTGGATGGAGTTGAAAGATTTAACTGGACACAGTGTCTCATTGCGACTTTTTATATACTAGGTGATGGTATTTTTTTTTGCCAACAGTTTGAGAAACACATGACTGTCAGTGCATGGAAATTAAATTCACTATGCGACGATAAGCAGCTGACTTCTTCCCTCAGATATGCCAAGCATCTCCTTCTGCAATTTAACTTAAAAAATAATCTTTATTTAGTCTATTTAATAAGCTTGCTTTCCCTCATCCTCAAGTTTGGTGGATGAGTCTTTCTATTTGTTTATCTTACTGTCATTTTTCATGTGTGCTATCTCTTAGAAACATAAGTATCTTTATCAGAACCTCCTTCCCCTCCCCCCTCACCCAAAGTGTGCTTTCAAGATAACCCCTTGGAAGTGCTGTAATCTGAGGCTCATTTAATCCATGCGTATGTTCTTTTTCTCCCTCTCTCCACATTTATTTATTTTTTTTCCTCTTGCCAGATAATGTAGAAGTTAATAGCTTCTCCGTGATCGTGGCTTTGTAGGGTTGTAAGCAAGTGCCGGTAGTTCATCTGTCATTTGGTTGCCAGGTAAATCCAAAAGAGCATGAGCCTAGCACAGCAGACTAATAACTAATGCTAGATACAATAAAGCAAGTGAAGTGATGGTTCTGCGCTGCTTGGCCCTGGCAGGGCCTCAGTGCTCCATTTTGGACACTGAATTTTGGGAAAGATATGGCCTAATTCGAGAGTATTCATAGGAGAGTGAGGAGGTTATGAATAGTGATCAGAGGTATAAGAAAATGAAAGCCTGGAGATTTTGTGCAGTCTACAGAAAGAAAAGCTGGCTGGAGAGGCAAGTCTTAAAACATATAAAAGTGCTTTAATTGTTGTTGTGTAAAGTTGTAAGCTTCTCTCTCTCCACTGGGAATAGGACAAAAACTCTGTCATGAGTTATGGCAAGGAAGAATTTAGGGTGTGGTTTGATCTTAATGTGCTGTAACTCGTGTCTACATCCAACAAGGGTGGCCTTTTTTTTTTTCCTTTTCCCTTCATCCTTTAGTTCGTTCGCTTTTCTTCTCCTCTCCCTTGTTTGTAATGTGGCACTTATATGGCTTAAAGTCATCAACAAGTGTGACTGAAGTATTTGGATGGGGGAGGAATAGAGAGAGGTTGTTTGTCTGAGGGCTGGTTTTCCATCAGGTCAACCTGAAGGTATTCACTTGCTGGCTGCATCACTGCTGTTTTTGAGGGAGGGAAAACAGCAGGGCACACATGGCAAGGGGGAGTGGGATTATGTGTCACGTCAAACTGCACCCTTGGGCTAGCTATTAGGATAATCTGCCTTACGGCAAGGATAATGAAGCACTGAAATAGGCTGCCTAAGGAGGGTGGTGAAGTCTACCTCAGTGGAGTTGGTTGTGTTTGGTGGTTTTTTTTGTTGGTGTTTTTTTTTTTTAAGAGTAAACTATACACACATGTACTGGGAGTAATTCAGACAATCTGCTATTTTGCCTGTGATCAACTTCTTGAAATGCTTTCTACGCTTTCTATAACTCTTGCAGCCTCTTGAGCACATACAAGTAAGAAGCATTATCTTATGTTCCTATTCAGATCTGTTGCCCGCTTGCCATGCAGGTTCTTCAGTGACTGGGCCTGAAGAGACATACAGGAGAAAGAACTGTAATGGTCTTAAGCTTTGTCTGCAACTGATAAGGTTAATGCACTTAAACTGCAGTTTAAGTCTTTAGTGGTATGATTTTTTTAAATACTTCTCTCTGCAAGTGAGAGTTCAAGTGTGTTTCATGAGCCGTGCAGGTCCTGTTAAGGCTAGATTGGCTTTCAGCAAGGGTATGTACTGGCCTCCTTCAAACTTTTGAGAGCTGTACTAAATCAGTTCAGGTAGACCACTGTGGTCTCTCTTCCAGACTCTGGTCTGGAACTATGGTAACTTTTCCAGTTAATTGTGTGTGAATGTACAGATTTCCTGCTCTGAAGGTAACCAGTTCCGGGAATTTTTTAGGGAAGAGCTAGCCCAAAAGTGGAGCAAAATTGGAGTGCTTTGATTTCGGAACTGTGAAGGTAGTAAAATGTTTGTTCTTAAATATATGCCATGCTAACTCATTTAGGATCAGTTTGGTTATTTAAAGTAGACATATTCTACTTATGCTGCATCTACGCTACTTAAAAACAACCAACCACCATCGCTGATGTGTTTTTTTGAGTGCTGTTCTTACTTGTATTCTCCCGAACTCTTGGGGTATGCAGTTAACACAAACCATTCTCAAGTGGGCACACAGTGAAGGGGCTTTTAATTATTCCCTGAGGTCCTCTTTGGGTCGACAGGACCCAGAAAATTTGTCAAGGGTGAACACAGTGTTTACTGACTTAGAAGTCCATTTCAGGTTATCTGTCCCAAGATTTGAAATGAAAGCTTTATTTTTAGTTATGTTGTGTGTCTTCTGTCCTGCCTGTGTCTCATCAAGACAGAAAACAATAAACATTAACAAAGTATTCCAGTGATTTGGGGTGGGAGAAGAAACGTGTATTTGTTCTTCATTCATGTTCTTCGTTGTTATTTATTTATTTTTAAAGTAATAATTGGAATAGTCTTCTTCTCTACATTGAGAGTAATGTGGAAAGGTGATAAATTTTTCCGCCTTGCTGACCACAAATATTTCTTTGGCCAGTTCTCTTCCTGCCTGACTTCCATTTTACATGTAGAAGCAGGTATGATCTGTAAAGAACACAGAAGTACTTGGCTAATTAAGTCTTTTAAACTATGATTCCTTTCTGAGAAGTGGCTGTGGAGTGGTATTCTATTCACACAAATGTACACTTTTCAAATTGTCAGTCACACGGTCCTGAATAGGAGCGTTGAAATAAGAAGAAAGTGAATCTTTCCCCACTTTGTGGATGTCAGACTTACTTCTGACGCTTTCATAGTTACGTTGCCCCAGGTAGCTTTCACAGTTCAAATTATTTGGATTTCAGTGAGCAACTACATGGCCCAGTAAGAGAGAGCCTCCAATATGCTAGTAACTGTTTGGCTTAGGAGTGCTGAAGGATCGGGAAACCCATAAAATAGTCTTCCATTTGTACCCACACCTGCAAATACTTGCAACTTTTTGTCATTAGCAAACTTTTGAACTTTGTTCAAACTTCATTAATGGTATCATAAGGTAAGAAGGCAGTACCAGAAAGTGATTGCCACCACCATTCTAAACTTGGTGGGTTGCATTCGAATTCTGTGTAGTTAAATATATTGAAATAATGTCATCTTGAAAATTGGTGCTAATATTTTTTAGGTATCTCTTGCATCTTTGCTTGGCTTTCTTAGCGGAAGTCTGAAACACACTCTTTGAAACTTTGTAAAAGGTAGTTTTCAGGCTTTGTGACATCGGGAGCACAAAAATGAAGTTGTGGATAAGTGGCGCTTGATTTCTGGAAAATCCCCAAGAAGAGCCTGCTGATAAGGTGATTTCCAGGGATGCCAAGTATCTAGGTTTTTATGAATGTGTAGTAAACCTGTTGCTACTGGTATATGCTCACTGTCATGTAGTTACACATAGTTAATCTCATCTGGAAAGTGTTGCAGAGTCGTCACAATTTTGCACAGTGGTTCCAGTGTTTTTGGAGAGCATTGAGTGGCTTGTGCTTTGCATTTTGTTCTGCTGGTACATGTGCGTGAATTGAAATTATCTTAATCAATCTTCATTCACTGACCAACTGTACAGAGCAAATGCTATAAGCATGAAGTTTCCTGTAGTTCTCAGGCATGTAACTTCTGTGCCATAATGCGTGTGTGCTTTGTGTCAGATGAATCGCAGTTCCTTTCTACAGAGCCATCTCCTCCCATGTCTTAACATTTTCTTAGCTGTCTCCTTGCATACCTGTCCTTCCCTTTCTCATTTTCTAACAGATTTTTGTTTTTGGTGGAACTGGCCTGCAATCAGAAGTATTTCTGGAATAGCTGAACTGGAGGCTGAAGGCAATGCGCTTCCAACTCAGTTAACATTAGCATTTTATTAAGCTTTTCGTCTTACTGAGTATGAGGGGAATAAAACTGAGTCGTGAAATAAGTGTGTGCAAGATGATGTGTAAGTGGAGAAGGGGCAGTATTGCATGAGTGTGAAGAGCTTTCAAGCTCCAAAGCTGTGGAATGTGTGCCACTAGAAGGGCAAGCATAGTTCTCAGACCTCTGTAGTAGTGAGGCCCTTTGCCTGGTGGAACTCTAGGTGTTTGGGAGCAGAGATTCATTAGGGAGAGCTGCTTCTTATCTGGAGCTGCAGGCAACAAGCGCTGAAGAATAGGAACTTTTTTTTTTTTTTAAAGTTATGATAGCTTTGATCAAGGCCAAAGACTTTTCTTCACAGGCTGCGATTCCTCCCTGCTATTGTTCTGTATGTTTGTTGAAAACCATAGTAATGGTTGTTCTTACTGGTGATCTTCATTTTTTTGTTTATATCTGGACTAGGCAGGTAGCAAAAGTAAATAAGAGTTTGCTGCTGAAGTGAGGTTCCTAAGTTGCTGTGCTGCTGGGTAGGAGGATGTGTAGACTTAAAGTAGTGGTTTAGCAAATTGCCTTGCTATGGTAACAATAAAACTGTTATTATGTTTTGCTGTGAAATGTCTTTTGCAAAAGTCTTGAAAGACAATAAATGCAGTCTGATAGAAGCAGTAGCCTTAAATGTTGCTCGTGTTACTTGTCAGATGGTGATAACATTAAGACTTGGCTGTTGGCAGCTTCAGAAAGTGACCACTTTCAGTGTGACAGTCACTCCTTTATTTTAGTGTGACTGAAGTGGCCATGTATTTCACCAGTCATCTGTTCTGTCTTCTTCTTATTAGCTCATCTGCAATCACTGGAGTTACAAGTGCATGCTTTCTTTCCTGTTTCTAGACAGAAAAAAATCTAAACTTGTATCAATTTAGATTACCATAAATTATGAGTTTTTCTGGAGCCATCACATTTGACTCTTGTTCTCATTAGTTATAAAATTCATTACAAATCTTTTTATGATGTATTACTTGTTTGCATTCTAAAGTACCAACTCAGGGGGAAGAACATACAATATTAATTTCATGGAGCACGGATAAATGTAACATGCAGCTATACTGTCTATCAAAGTGATTGTCGTAAAATCTCTTAGGAGACTTAAAGGCTGAGAGACTGTTAACTTAAGGGATATTTGATATAACTCAGTTCCACGGAAAAAGATCCTAATAGAATCAAATGGTGTGAAAATGTTAAAGAAATCTGAATAACAGTAGTGGTGAGTTCTGTTTATACGCCTGCCTCTTAGTGGAGTAAAACAGAATGATTTTTTTTCCTTTTATCTCTGTTTTGTGACTTCTTTTCCCTTCAGGTTGAGAACTCAGAAGGCACTGAGGTTATGCTTTTAATTGTGAAAAAAGCAGTAAAATGTTTCAAGAGAAACAAGCAAGTTTCTAGTGGTGCTTTCAACTTGTGATGCCTTTCTTTCATTTGTTATTAGAAGGAAGATAAAAATACTTTGATTCGAAGTTTAAGTATCTTTATTTGAATTTTACGAGGCATCCAAAATTGTTGTTTAGCACTATCAAATACAATAGAATCTTCAAGTTTTTACTTCCTAATAAGCTGTTCCTTAATGCAATTAAAGCGCAAACATTATCTAATACCTCTTTTGTTTCTGTTTACCAGATAGAGAAGGAGGCACTGTAATGTATTTCTGTGTGAAGTTCTGAACTGAGAACTTGACTTTTACAGTCAGGGTGGTGAGGTACTGGCACAGGTTGCTCAGAGTGGGTGCCCTGTCCCGGGAGACACTCAGTGCCAGGCTGGACCAGGCTCTGAGCACACTGATCTAGCTGTAGGTATCCATGTTCACTGCAGAGGAGTTAAACTAGATGAGCTTTAAAAGGTCCCTTCCAACTCTAAGGATTCTGTTATTTAACTGCAACTAGGCAAGCTATTAGAAAAAGCATAGAAAGGTGTGAAGCAAGAGAGATTTGAACTTCTTTGGCTGTCCTCTTTGTCAGGAGTTCACCTTGGAAATGTCTGTTTTAAGAATAGATCTAGAAGTATGACATAACTTGACATGCTTGAGATTCCTGAATGCTTTGATGAGATCTCTTTATGGCCCTGTGTCAGTTCCATAACTAACCTATGTGATGGGGACTTTTTAAAAACTGATAGTTGAGATACAGTTGTTGGGGGGGGGAAGGGAGAAAAAAAGCCTGTTTCATGAATCACTTAAGCAATGCTGACAATAAGAAGTTGGTGTGGAAGCATTCTGCCAACATGCATATGTTAATTTGGCATGTAACTTATCTACAGCTTGCTGCAGAATTTTACATGCCAGTAAAATCCTGAGTCTGCAGGTTGTTATAGCTTGTCAGTATATATTGGCAGAATAGCAACTTTTTATTCTAAACTTCCTGCTGATTTCTCTGCTATCGTTAATATTAATTGAATACCTGACTGCATAGTGTCTTTATATAAATGCTTATGTATCCGAACCATTACAAGGTATGACAATTTTTTTAATGCTAACTAGGGTTTCTTCTATGAGTAACTGCGGAATTAAATAATTTGTCTGTCATTGATTTACACGTGACTCGAGCAGTAATGTGTTTCCTTCCTCTCCTCTAGGAGGTGATGACCGCCGGGTCTTACTTTGGCATATGGAAGAAGCTATCCACTCAAGAGTCAAACCAGTTCAGCTGAAAGGCGAGCATCACTCCAATATCTTCTGCCTAGCTTTCAACAGTGGCAATACAAAAGTGTTCTCTGGAGGTAAGAAGAAGCACCCTGATTTCACCAGAGTCTGCATTGTGGTTGTCTTAGAGTAGAAGCCAGAAGTGAGATCCTGCCCCATAGGAAAGGTCTTTTCCATAATCCCCTAGAATTCTGGAAGCTGGCATTAATCATCAGGTCAAGGTTCTTCGGGAACAGGGAAGTCCTTAGCTAGCACAGCATTCTCAACTTTGTCATGTTTCTCTTTTTATTTTTTCCAAATCTTGTTGTTAGGGCGTTGTGTTGCAAACTGTCATGAGAATCTTGGGTCCTGTCTTACACCTACTTGTGCTGCAGGTTGTGAAACATCATCTTTGTCACTCCCTAACTGTGCTCAGAGCAGTTCCTTCATCCTGTATGACACTCCAGCTGGATAATTAAAAAAAAACCTCTGCTGCTACTGATTATAGTGTACCCTCAGCTGGCTGTTGCCATCTGTCGGTGGGTCACTTTTTCTCAGATCTCATTTCGGTCCCTACTGGGTAAGTGTCTGCCCTTGAGATTTGCTGGAACGTTAGAGTCTAAGTGACCTCAATATTATTCATCTTTTTTGAATGCAAGTCCTCATTTAGCGGGAAGTTTAATTCAGTCTTTAAGGAAAGTGGATGTATACTTGTTCCAGGGTATTAGTCCCTAGAATTTAGGTTAATTTAATTCTCTTTGTTTGTTTGTTTGTTTTATTTTGTTTTTTGAAATATTGGGGTGGGAAGAAGAGTTGATATGAGAGGAAAAGGAGAGGTGTTTAAATGCTTAAGATTGTCAAAGTGCAGTGAGCGTCCTTTTCTACTACACTTCTCTGACATGATTATTTGAAGGAATAGGGATTTTTATCTTCTATAAATGTCTGTTAAACATACAGTTAGACTTATTTTCAGATATTATCAGACCAGAGCATTTCACTGCCTCTTTGTTACCAAGATTTTTGAACTGCATATCAGTGCCTTAAATTGGTTTTAAGGATATGTAAATGGTGGAAACTTCCCATCCTTTAGTGATGTGTTAAAACCATAGCGCCTTTTAGAGGGCAAAAGGAAAGGGTGAGAGGAAGAGGACATAACAAAGTTTAAGACAGTGTCAAATTTCAGGGATGAAATGATTCAGATATATTGAAAGTTGAGGTAGAGAGGACCCCAGTAATGTTGAATACTGACATCTGTCTTCTGATTCTTGAGACTGCTGTTTATTGTGAGAAACAGCAGTCAGCACCATCCTCGAATGAGTGTTTGAGGCCTGCAGTTATTCCAATGAAATATTGCTAGAGGCTGTTTTACTTTAGTTTGAATTCAGACAAACGGAATCTTATGTGAATATTCAAGAGATTAACTGACAGATGAACTGTGATAAATCTTGCTGGAGCAACTGTGATGATACTTTCCCATTTCTAACTCAACCCTCTCTCCACTGGTTCAAGCTGTCAGATACTGTTACCACTGTGGTTAACACCTGTAGTTATAGATTTGTATAATTGATTATAGTATATTGTTGCTAAGATGCCAAATTAGATGAGCTGTGACAGCTGAGGCACAGACAAACTGGCTGTTCTTGTCTCTTTCTGCTTCTCCACATACACATGCTCTACCTCTGCCAGAAATTATTTCCACTGGAGGAGTTGGGAACTCTTCTAACTGCTCCATCAAGATTCACGGAGCTCATCTGCCAGGGCTGCGAGTCTGACTCTTGGATCCTCTGTAAAGAGTTTCTCTGCATGGCCTACATGTACCATCTGTTATCTCTCTGTCAGTAAAATGGGGCTAACTCTATTTATTCACTCAAAAATGTTGATTTTTAAAAAGCCTGGAAGAAGTACAGGTTCCAAAATCTGTTGATTCCCCTCTCTTCTATAAGTTACTGAAGTTGGAGTTGTATTCCAACTTCCATGATTTGAATAGTACAAAAAAATTAGAAATATAGAAAGTGGCATGAAGGGCACGTAACTTCATTCATTCTGTAAATAATATAGCCAATAACTAATAGCTTAGAATCTGAGGACTTTTCTGTCGTCCCCCCCCCAAAAAAAAAAAATCCACTAGACAATGAAGGAAAAAATACTTTCTACTTCAGTATAAATTGAATTCCATCCAAAGAATTTCAAACATCCTTCCTTTGAAGGAGAGGCTTTGTAGCAGGCACCATGTTAAGCTGCTTCAAAAATGGAAGGCTGGAACTGAGTGGATAGTAGTTTCATGTAATCTCAGGAGAAAAAGATATCAAGGACATTCATGTATCTTCTTGATCTAAGAATATCGGGAGCAGAGAAACATGAGAAGTGGAAGATCTCCTCTTATTAAACCACTTGGAATTTTTTTAAATTTTATTTTAATCCTAGGTATATGTAAAATTGAAATTACAGGGAAATGATTTTTTTTTTCTACAGGCCTATTATGACAGCTTAGGACACCTTAACTGTACTCCTCTGTATGTAGTCTGCATTATTTCATCCTCATAAGTACAATTGAAAGGAACGGCAGATATTTTCTGTCTTTTCAATCGCTTTAACTACTGTTATCAAAAGCAGAGATAATATATGGCAGAGTTGCATATAAAATTACAAGGGAAACTTCTTAGCGGGAGGAACTAGCCTATGTTTTTCACTGATGAAATACATAGACATTAGTGTAGTTTTACTAGGTATAAACTTTGCCTATAACATATAATGGGCAGTTTCCAGTGCAGTTAATGGTTTAAGGACACTTACCTATAAGCGACTCATTTTTTATACTATAGAAAAGATGAGCTACTGCATTAATCCATGGCTGGTACAATTTAACCAGGGCCTGTACAGAGAGCAAGTAGGTATAGAAAAGTCTGGTGCCTCACTGGTCAGAGAAAAACTTTCTTGTATTTCTTCTACTGGGACAAATGAATTGAAAGGTATATGGGATGAATGGAAATTGTGTCATATGAACACTGAAAAATCGTAATAGATAAGGCCTTGCTCCTGAACTTCTGGCTTTAATGTACACTGGAAAAGCTTCACAACTTGATATCGCAACTACGAAGATATTCTGAGCATAAAAATGTGACTGGGGACTTTCTGGGGTTTTTTTTTTTTTTTTTTTTGTTTGTTTCTTTAGCTGGTTTTGTTTTTATTCTTCTGAGTAAAATGTGTGTTTCCTTAAATATTTTTAAACAGGTGGTGCCAAATTAGGTAAATTAATATTCAATGCAGAAACTGGGGGAAAAAAGTATTTTGCTGTCCCTTGAAAAACACAACAGAAGCCAGTGGAATTACTTTGTAGCTGTGATCTTATTCTGCATGCATGTGATTAGTTTCCATTGTATTCAGTGGATGCAATCAAAGAAAAATGGCATGATTGTCTGCATACTTGGCTTGTTTTTCATTAATACAAAAGAAATTACAATTCACACTGTCACGTTTGTGCCTTCTCAAAGGTTGCCAAACTCTGAAGGCTGGCAGCATGAGCTGGTATCACTTGACATGTAAGCCCAATGCATTTTGTTTGTCACCTTTTTGCACCCTCCGTTGCCTTCTTAGGAAGCATTCTCTGAGTAGTGAGAAAGGTGCATTCAAATGTGAGAACTAAAGGTGTTCTGCTGCTTTCTAGTATATTCTCTTTACTGCAGATGTCCTACTCCAGCTCAAACTGAATGAAGGATGATCAGTAGCCCGGTTCAGTAGAAGTATTTGTTAAGCAGTAGAAAATGGAATGCGTTGGTGCACTTGATTGTGACTGGAAACGTCACATAGAGCTTCTCATGAAACTGAGTGCAGGGCTGACCACTTGACAGCAGCACTGGTCTTTTCACTGCTTTGGTTTTGATTTCAAAATAGAAAAAATAAATTAAAATTCCCTTTTTTTTTTTTTTAAACATTTTTCTCACTCTGATGTTTTTTAACCACTGAAATGTGATATTAACTGTTTGTATTTCTCTTTATAGGCAATGATGAGCAAGTTATACTGCATGATGTTGAAAGGTAAACACAGCTCTTGTTTTTACTGCTTCATGAGCTCCATGCTGGAGGAATTTATTTGGTTGCTGTTTTAATTTAATGGTCTGAGAGAAGAGCAAGGTTTTGATTTAATCTTGAAACATGCTTTTTATTCATCTAAATTTATCTGGAATAAAGTGTTCCTATCCTCATTTATTAATTTAAGTACTTGATTTCTGCATCGTTTTGACCTTGGGAAGGGGAATGATTGTTAAATACATATGCCTTCCTATAGGTACCATAGCAGGTTTTATGTAGATTCGGAGCCAGATTATTCTGGAACATATACAAATATTCTGGCACACAGATTCTTTTGGTGTTTTTGGTTTTTGTGCTGGGGTTTTTGTTTATTTTGTGTCAACCCCCCTCTCCCCCCCGAGAAAAAAACTGAAAACCAAAAAACCCACAAAAACCCTCAACCAACCAAAACAAACAAACAAAAAAAACAACCTGAAGAACAGTTGAAAATTGAGTCTTTATTACTCAAGGCTAGGCTTATTTTTTGAAGTAGAATATCTGTATGTTAAAACTTTGATCTCATAACTTCTGTAGATTTAAGCATGACCATTGAAATGACATGAACTCAAGGAAATCAAGTATAAAGAAAAAGAACAGGAAGAGAGAAATGAAAGAGCAGAGAAATATAAGACTTTACACTTCTAAAACTTTCTGAAATCCTGGTTAATGTAATCTGGATGTGTTTCTTGTTAGGTTAGTCCAATTTCATTGTACGTCTGCCTTCATCATACATAGTATCTACTTTTCTTGTAAATCTTGGGTGAGAGTTGGGCAAAAGTAAATTTGCCTTGCTCTTGTAATGCTTTCTAATAATGCTGTTTTGTCTACTTGTCTTTTGTTTTAATTAACTGTAGAAATGTCAAAATTTTAGGCACTGATGTTTGTTGTGACTTTTCAAGCTTCTACAAGAACTTTGTTGCTGACAACTTTCTATATAAAATGTTTGTTCTACTCTTGCTCGGATGTTAAAACAAGTCTTTTTTTTTTTTTTTTTTACTTTTCTGTATTTTTAATTTGCTTTTGTTATCAATTTGTCATTGTTTTATTTGTGCTTTTTTCCCTGTAATTGTGTTAAGTCTAGTTCTAATTTTATATAAAATTCTTCCTTATAAAGCTGTTTGCATGATCTTCTGAATGGAAGGAGCCTTTATTAGTCTGATGCTAATTCTAATTGAATTTTCCAGAAAGCTGCTCTGTCATATTGCTTTATAACAGTGTATGTCCTTAATCCATCAACTGCTTTTTCATTCTTTTAAATGGCTGTTACTGTTTCTCTGGGCTTTTTGTTAATTGCCCATGAAACAAAATTAGATCTCTCACCAAGAGGAGCAATTTACCATATTGGCAAAACACTGATATTGTATGGTATCGTTTTGGTGGAGTATCCAACAGGTGTAGATATTCTATACAAAGCATATTCCCCTGTGCCATGGCTGAAACTTAGACACCTGGGTGACTTTTTTTTTGGTATTTGTTTCTGCTTTTTCTATATGAGATAAAAACATGGGTCTGATTATCCTGGAGAACCAAGTAAACCTATCTGAAGAGCCAGCTGGAAAGTTGCTCTTTCGTGAACTCTGGCTGAACTTTTGTGTGATACAGAACCCTGCGTTACTGAATCTACTTCTGTATTGTTTTCCTCACCAGTCTAAGCACTATAACTTGGTCCACAGGTCCTCAGACCTCTTTCCCATTACTTCCTCCCAAGAATAATTGTTGCATGACCTCTTGGTCACTCTACATAGCTTTTCATTGTGATAGTTGTTGTTTTTGTTTGGCTTACCCCAATTAAACACGAGGATCTTTACATATAAAGATAAATGTACCTTATCAGTATTACCACACAGTTAAAACTGTGTCTTTCTTCCAGCACCGAGACCCTGGATGTGTTTGCCCATGAAGATGCAGTGTATGGCCTTTCAGTGAGCCCAGTTAATGATAACATCTTTGCCAGTTCATCAGATGATGGCCGTGTTCTTATCTGGGATATCCGAGAGTCTTCTCATGGAGGTGAGATATTTAGAAAGAAGGATCATTGATGTGGAAGGAACTTGGGAGATATGAGCAAGGCAGGGAAAGCAAAAGCTATTTTTATCTGGATTAGCAAAGCAGAGGATGTTAGAGAAGGGTGAAAATAATGCATAATTCTTGTGACCAGTTTTAGGGAAGCTGGGGTTTTTGCAGTTCAGTGTTACTGTCCTAAAGGACTTCATAAAGTACCTGCATATAGCAAAGGGTAGCATAGAACTTGGCATGGAATAGGTTTTAACTTGAGTTAATGAAGCAGTGTTTCTTCAGTAAAAAACATCTTGCAAAACTAGAAACCAATTAGGAATGTGGGTCAGGTGTTTGTTTTAGAACACTGTTTTTATATATAACCTGGGATAAAATTTTTTTGAAGTTTAGGAAGCATTATTTTCATTTGAAAAACTTTCTAAAGTTCATTATAGATTTTCCCATTACACTAGTAATTGCTTTTGTGTGTTTTCTGGTTCTCTTGTGATGTGTTGGCAAACAGTGACAGAGCAAGATCAGTTTATCTGGAAAAAAAAGTTCTTGCATTTATGTGGAAACTTAGAGCCCTTATGACATAACAACTAAGAAGCTTAGTTTTTACTTCAACCTTACTTTTCTAAAACAAAACTGAGTACTGTTGGCTTGTATTGCAAACCTGCAGCTTCTCAAAATGCTTAACAACCTGGGTGTTAGTGGTTTGCTGTTTTTTGTCCATTTTAGTTTTTCTCCTGAAGAATCTCACTTTAGGTCTGTATTTACATAATTCTGGAATGGAATGCTTCAGTAATTGATTACTTCAGGGTATGAATACGTCAGTAGATTAAGTTACGTATTTACCCCTTCCTAAAGAACACAAAGCTGATAGTTTAAAACTGCAGACATACGTAATCTGGTTCCCTTCCATCATAGCTAAAGTGGCATTTCTTCTGTAAGATGACTAATTGAAATTGCCTTAGTTTGTAGATTCTGTTAGTCTTGCAGGAAAGTTGTTTGTGGCAATTTGTATAGATTTCTTAGTGAGTCAAACTTGCTGTTTAGCTGAACTAGGTTTTTTGTTTTGTTTTTTTCCAGAGCTAGTGAGTTTACTAACATACTGAGACTGTAATTCTTCCCCTTTTTGCCTAGGAAGTGAAAGCTGAAACAATATGCTTTCTAGTCTCATATTAGTCTTCTAGCCTTTGTGACACGACTAGCTCTTTAATGACCAAGCACAAGCAGAACCAGATCTTCCTTGATAAGCCTCACCTTGTGGTGAATACTCACAATAGATTGCTTATTGATGCTCTCCTTATGCTGGATATATTGCCTTTGTATAAATAAAAAATTAAATGTATTGCATCTAATTTTCTGAGTCTTACTGTGCATTCTGTTGTGCAGTTGCGATACACTTTTATCTCTGTCCCATCTGATAATTCTATTAATAATTTCTGAAAAACAGCATGCACGCTCAAGTGTAGAACATTTAATAAGAATGTCCACAATGTTTCTTCTCTGGATCATTCTCTGAAACTTATTAGTAACTTTCCTCTTGCTCAGCAATCCCTCACTATTGCAGAGAAGTGTTGTCTTCCCTTCAGCCAGTTGCTTACCCACCACAGAACTCCCTTTGCTAATCCCAACTGCCTATAGCTAAACTTATATTATACCACATGAGAAATGTAGTCCTGATTAGAACTGCCATATTTTTCCGAAGTAAAAGATCACTTACTTTTTCAAAGGAAGAGCTTAATTAGTCTGATGTGGCTGTTCTAACTTTGATAAATCCAGGTCTCTCATTTCATCCCTATTTTTCTGTTTTCATAATATCCAAGTGATTTGACCAGGCACTTAATGTGGCTTCCAAATTAGAAATGGCAAAATGTTACTTGTTGTGTTCTCCTGAGCTCTGCACTAAAACGATCTGTTAGGAGAGCTGCCTATTGTCAGCAAGTGGTGGGAGTGGACACTGCTTGAATTCATCTGTATGAAACTGTTCAGTATTATAAGCTAATGCCTGATCTCATCTAACTTTTTGAAATTGTATGGAACAATGTTTGCCCTTCTTTGTTACAATTAAACCTTTCTACTGCTTTACTACTGCTGAGACTTTAAATGCAAATTCTGCACCAGTGGAAAATGGAGTGAAATAAATTTACCTGTGGTACATTTGGGGTTCTTTGAAGTAGTGTCTTAGGTTCTTTGAACCCCCCTATTTTTCATTAGTGGCTTAGCGCCTTGTTAGTTTGGCTGCTGTAATATCTCTTTAATTTGTCAGGCTGAAAGGCATATTTTGATATGTTAGAACACCTCTGTGGTTCCAGGCTGTTTGAAATACAGGCGTGAAGGTGTAGCAGGGCATAAGAGGAGGATACAGATGGGGGCAGGACTGTCTCAGTTGTTTGCTATGCAGTAGTTTCAGGTATTAGGGTATTTGGGAGGATTGCCTGAACCATGTCTTAATGAGAGATGTGAGTAAAGAAAATGATATGCCTTTGAAGGTGCTCATGGGGCTAAAGGCGCCTGTGCACAGTGACCTAAATTAGGGCAGTTACAGTCTCTTAAGCACATGAGCAACACAGTGATTGCATCAAACAGTGAAATGGTGAAGACTGGCATAGTCTTGTTTCTTAGTTGAGTGAAAGAATGGCAGCATGCCACAGAAGAGGTACACAACAAAGACTTAAGCTATGCCTAAAGCTATAAAGCTAGCAGAAGGATACAGAGAAGAATGGCAGTCAAGGCTTTTTCCACTCTTCGTAGAGGCAGCACTTGGATGGAATGAATATGGTAGAATAACAAGCCAAGTACATTCTTGTTACCCTAATCAAGCTGAGAGGAAGAGTCTAGATAAGTGTTTTTTAATTCTATATGTGAACAGCAATCCCAACTATTAATGTTTTTATGTTAGAGGAGCTCCCTCTCTTCTTGCATACTTTTAAAAGTGCTATTCAGCAATTGTATGAGGCCTCTCCCCAGGGATGGCAACTTGCTTTTAGAGTGTAGTTCCATACAACTTATCTCACTTTTTGTGGTATTATTCTCCAATGTAAGCAATTGCTACTGTATTTATAGTTTGGGTGATCATTGATGGCTGTGGAGGCTTCCAGACATACATGGTCTTTGCTAGGAAACTTTCAGAAGTCCCCCATATGATCCTTCTTAGATGATCATGTAATCATGAACCTTAAGAAGACTCAAAAGCTTTATCTTTGCATGTGGCTGTTTTTTAACTCAATTTCATAAGCAAAACAATGCCTTGAAATCTAGTATGAACCTTTCCGTATTTGTACAAAGTTAATGTACATGTGGGTGGATTTTAAAACCTCAGTTTTTATATTGCTTTGGATTTGTCAGCTTTAGAAATTGTTTGAACATGTCTTTGTGTCTTCAGATCTTGTTATGCTGTTACCATGATGAGCTGCCAAACTCATTGCATCAAACAGTTGTATGCTTTGTTTGTTCTTATGTCTGAAATCACAACTTTTTCAACAGAGCCCTTCTGCTTGGCACACTATCCATCAGCCTTTCACAGCGTGATGTTTAATCCAGTAGAACCCAGATTACTGGCTACTGCCAACTCCAAGGAAGGTGTGGGACTCTGGGATATTCGTAGGCCTCAGAGGTAAGTTTTGGCTGTCCTGCTTTTAGGCCATGTAATCTTTTTCTCTTAAGAAGTGGTGCCGCTATTTTTAAGTTGGAGCATATGATAGTGAGAAAAAGATGCAGAGTACACTTAACAGCAATGTTAGTAATGCTGAATTAAATTATTTTACATGATTACCTTTTTTACACATACTATCTGCTATGAATTCCAGGCGGGGCTAGATCTTCCATGTTAAGTGATGTTCTGGAAAACTACCTGGCCTTATCATTGCAGGATTAACTCAGGCTGTTGTCAAGTTCTAGTTGTTATGTATAGCATTGGCTTGCAAAGAATAGAAGAAACCATGTTGGGGAGCTACGTGGCTTAGAGTTTGTTTTTTTTTCTACCCAGCAATATTTGCAGTGGCTGGAACTAGAGACTGTGGATAAGTCAGCTTTTTGCACAGGAAGTCATATAAAAGTGACTTCCTAGAAATCTGGATAATCAGTTTGGCTGCATAGGATTTTAAACAAATTTACATCTAAAAAAGAATAAGTTTACAGTATGAAGTGTGGTTAGACTGGATTCTAAAATGGACTTTGCAATGTCTGATACCTGAGTTTGGTATGTGTTTCAAGCAAATGGTGGTCTTTTTTTTTTTTTTTCATCTCCTTTTAAAATATATGCTTTTTTCCAACTTCTATGTTTGCAAATTCCCAGTTGCAAATGGAAACAGATTAATTACAATGCGGTGAAAAGAAAGGAAAACTCCAGGTGTTTTTTTTTTTGGTTTTTTTTTTTTTTATGATACAGTAGGCTCAACTATTTAAAATCTTCTGTAGAATATGCCTGACTTTATCAGCAAACTTTCTGGAATATCTAGAAGATGCGTATCACTAAAAATAATTGTTAGGTTTGTGCTATACAGACGGAAAAAGCAATATCATATGGAGTTAGTTATAGCTGGCTTAAAAAAAAATCCAAAATGTTTAGGCATCCATTACAACAGCAACCAAATAATGGTTTCAGGGGATTTTATTATTCCTAAATTGTAAACATTAATGGTTTGAGTTGAGTTCTGTTTGTAAACTGGAATCAAAGCTTGCTTGCTGATGACTCTCAAACTCTCTCATTTGTAAATTTTGCCAGTGCTCCTGGTACCAGCTGTTGTGCATTCTGCTATTGCATTTAAGTTAGATTAAGTTAACTAGAAGGAAGGTGCTAGATCTAGCCAAATATAAAATAGTTGTAACATAATTGAATTGGTAATGCTTATTGGCAAGTAGTTTATATTTCTTCAGGTTTAGCATGTGTACTGAAGACTTGTTAACCTCTGATAAATCTGAATTCTAGTCTTTTCTTTGAATGAGGGGGTAGTGGAAGCTTACCTGAAGTTATAACCTCAAGCTGAAGGCTTTGAATAAACTAAATGGGTGGAAATTTGTATGCATGTCTGATGGACAAGAACTACTTTCTTCTGGGTCTTAATCTGATCAAAGTCTTTCCAATTAAAAATCTACTTGTTGGTAGAGACATCATACCTTGTAACAGCTGTGCTGAAGTTCCTGGGTGGGTAGGTCATGCTGCTTTTTCCATGTTTAGTGGAATGTTTGCAACACCTCACTTTACAGGTGGACATACGTGACATATAGCGTGCAGCTGATCCTTAAGCACTGAATTGACAGCATTTGTATCTGCTAAGTATGTGTGGTCTCTTGTGTCTAATAGACACGATGCCTGCAGCCTTGTCTCTTCAATAGGGCTGAGAAAATGTAAAAAGAATAGTAAGTGGCAACCTGCCCCTCTTTCATTCAGTGATATTTGGAGCCTCAGACTGAGTAAGCTGTAATTTAATGCAGGTGAAAACAGTTTACTTTCAGCTTTCATCTTCTGGGATGGGCATCAGCTTTTCTCCTTTGCATGACCAGAGAGATGCCCAAAACGTGTTGAAAAGGGTATCTTTAGTGGTAGAAAAGAAAATGGCTTATGGTGCTCTGCTGTCATTGCAATTTGATTCCAAGAAACTCTCAGGAAGGAGAAATCTTTGGGGTGGGCTGGTTTGCTGCCAAAGCCAAGTCCTCAGATTCAACTAAATTGAACTATCTGCAGATGTAGTTTTTTAATCAAGGAACTTTGATTTGTAACATATTTGGAGCCCAATCCACTTTGTCTTATAAGGAAACAATTTTATAATGTGTAGATCAGTTAAGATATAATCCTTATTCCAAACGTAATGACAAATGGAAGAATGGAAGCCAAAATTCAGATTTTTGTTGGCAGCTCTTAATTTATTACCATCTCTTCTTCAGAAAATGTACTGTGAACTTAATTATATTTAGAAATAAATAAAATACTATCAAGAGTGAAGTTATCCACATGGTGCTGTAAGTACTTGAGATAAACTTTACATAGAACTGAAGTTGCTATGTGAGTCAATTTTCATCATTTTCTCTATATGTGGTAATACTAAAAGATACAAAGGGCAATTTCAGGTAAGGTAAGTTCCAAAAGCCTTCTGATGGATAAGAAATTTTATAGGGATAAGGGGCTAAACATCCCTGAAGTTCTCCATAACCTCAGAAGCTGCCTGTGTAAGTGTATGCCAGAATACTAGCACAGCAAGAAGGGTTACTGCATCAGCTGCTTTTCTTGCTGTCAGGAGTCTGCTAATGGGAGATATTCTCTACTTTTCTTTGTTGTTGCTGCTTTATAAAAGTATCTAAGAAAATGTAATGCTATGTGATAAGTGGGAAGGAAGAGAGGAATACAGACTTTGTTGATGCATGATATAGAAGTACTAACTTGCTGGGATTGTTGTAGAGTAAGTAGTACGTAATGATAGTTATAAAATTGCTAGATAGATCTTTGCCTTCTCATGACTGTCTTTTTTTTTTTTTTTTTTTTTTTTAAATTTCCATTTCTGCATGAAGGGTATTTATGAGGACTATTTTATTCTCTAAGCTGTTAAGGGAACTTCTCTTGTTGTTGATACTGTGAGAATTTTTCAGTCCTGTCATTCCACCTGTGGTTCTAGCAGAAATGACTTGGTCAGATAAACTTTTAGATGTTTTGTCATAACATGTAGTAGTGGGGTTACGATCTGAGGCTGAAGATAGAAAGGGGAAGTAGTGCATGTGCTTGTAGAGATCTGCTGTGCATTGCCAAAATAGTAATTTCCAGAGGGTTATGCATTTGTACAGCATTCTGCTACAGAAAAAGTGAAACTACTGTAAGTAGTTAATAATTTTGTGCTAGTAAAGTAGCCTGCGTATACTGATGATGCAGCTCTGGTTTCCCAAAACTATTGCTATATTTTCTGTCAAATATCAGATGGAAACAGAGTTAAACTGATATGTGCTCTACTTAGTTTTCTTCCTAACTGGAGACCGTTCTGGGGAATCTGGCTGTTTCTACCCTGCAAGATCCAGAAAGAATCTGAGTACCTTGCAGTACTCTTCACCTAACATGTACTACAGCTGACCGCAGCAGTGCAGTAATACTCCTTGCAGATACAGGTGGGGTTTGATAATCCCATGGGATTCAGCTGCCTTTGCTCATTTGAATGGGATCAGGCTTAGTTTGCAACTTCTGTTTTTAATCAGCAGAGGTCCTCAAGTGAGGTGTAGACTAACTTCGTTTGATATGCACTGTCAAATTTAAAAAAAAAAAAAAAAAAGATAATTTGCAGTTGTCTTTGTAACTTAAGGTGGCTATTAATAAAATACTGCTACTTGACTGTGCCGTTTTAAACTCTCTGAATTTTCAGAGATACTGAATTTAGTTGTTTCCAAAAGTCATCTTTTCTGGAGGTTTAATCTGGTCAAAATGTTTCACCATCTTACTCTGATCAGTGCTTTTGAAAATTGAGACTTAGTGTCTTAAAGGCAGACATATTTAACTTTTTTTTTTTGCCTTCTTTAAGAGGACTTCTCTAGATAGAAGTTTGAGCTCATAATTTCTTGTAGTTTGTAGAACCAGGCATCCATACTGGTCACTCAGTTTATATAATCAGTGACTATATAATCACATTCTAATGACTTTCTGCAACTGCAGCAATAGGACTAAGCACCTGGAAGTGGTAAGTTCTCTTCTCCACTTACTTTAACCAAAATTAAAATAACATCCACGAATAACCCCCTGATGCCACATGAGTGGAACTGCAAGAAATATATACGTTACTCTGAAAGTAATTCCTCCTATTTATTTCCATTGAAATTACAACAGCTATGAAGATACAATAACGCTGTTCTAAGAGCAAATTCTCAGCTACAAAACACTGATCTTGCTGTCTTGCTGCCCAAGGCAGGTTAATTTTGCATTTTTTCCAGAGCTCACTCACAGCTTGGTGTCTCTTCTTCTGTCTCAGGTAATCTTAGTGCAACAGCTGAGCCTTGCCATCCCTGCACCAGCATTAGTGGGATCTAAATGTGGTGAGCTGGCTCATTAAAGACAGGGTGTGAAGCACCTTAAAACAGAACTCATGGAATTTCAGCATGATTTTGAGTTGACTGATTCTTCAAATATTGTTTTTCCTTTTTTTTTTTTTTTTTAAAGAGTGCTAGTATTGCTGTTTATTCACGTGCATGTTAAACTGCAACCAGCTGTATTGTTTCATCTTTTAAAGTCAAGCTGAAGAGCTTAAAGGTGTTAATTAGTGAAGCTGTTGTAAGGCACGCCCACCACTAGATGGGGCCTAGAAGCTGTGCAATGAAGCCACTTTGTGTATCATAAAAAATACGCAGTGGAAATGTATTGTTACAGAATTGCTGAGGTCAACTCAGCAAATCAGTTTACATGTGTATTTCAAGCAGTAATGTTACTCAAGATATTTTTTGTTACTCCCGTGTCCTTCCCCCCCACCCCCATGCATAGCTCCATGACCTTTTGTCTTTTTTTTTTTTCTGGAGTCAAAGCTATGTGGGTTTTTTTTTTTGGTCCCTCCCCGGAAGGGCCCGGTGATTAGCAGAGGTGATAGGAAAGAGTGTTCTTTCTTCTGTGCTAATAGCTTTATTAGGTTAAAATGCAAGGAGGAGTACAGAATCTCACTTCTCGTATTAAACTAGGGAAGTAGAAGTCTTGCAAGTGGTTGACGTTGGATTGATAAACTGATGTGTAACTGGAAAAAACAGGTGAACTTTAGGGTTCGCAAGTCCTTTGTTAGGTATGGGAAAGAAGTAGTAGCTATTGGAACTATGTGGATTATAGAATAGTTCTTCAGAGTTTAGTTAGATCCACATCAATCAAATCATCTTTGCAAAAGAGGGCTGGGTAGTACCTACAATAAATAGATGCTTGAGGTGGTGGTGGGTGGGAGTACAAGAAGGAGGGAAGAAAGGGAGATGCTGGGTATTTGCAGTTCTACTTGTGCCACAGGAGGTATATTTAGCCTGTGGAAAAGAAAAGAGTGTTAAGAACTTGTGTAGTGGCAGAGAAGATATTAAAGGTTGTAAAACCATCATCATGATTGAGTCCATAGATATAGATCTCCAGCAGCTGTCAGTTTTAGTTTCCAGGCTCATACCTCATCTTGGTATTATTTGACTCTTTAAAGATGATGTCAGAAGAACAAAGATAGCACATACATGAACATTCCTCAGAAAATAACTGCTAAGTGTTGTTAGCTTTTCTAGCTTACCTTCTGGAGCTTGCTCTAGCAAGTAGCTGACACCTAGTTTGATCTGTGTGCTGCCAAGATGTCTGGTATGTTGACTGAAATATACTGAGCTTCTGGAATTGCAAATGTGGGATCCAGTTGTTGTTGGTTGTGCTGCAGGAGATGTTAGTCCAGGGGTAGCCACGGGTTTTGCTTCTGACAATGAATGTAGCAAGGTTTGGGGTTGTTTGGAAGATAAAATTGATGGAGTGGGAATCTTCTTTCAAAGCAGTGTCTTTGGTTGTAATTGTTTTATCCTTATGGATTTTTTTTTTTTATCTTTGGGATGACAGGAATTTGTGGTGGTTTAAGGTTTTTCTTTGACTGTTTTGCATTTTGACCCTGAATATAAAGGAAGGAAGCCAGTGATGCTACTGACCAATTGTAATCCCAACACATGTGCATTACCAAAGCTTCTGTGGATGGAGGAGTCCTCTCTCTATCACTGAATCTCCAGCTATCTGTTTGAATTAGTTTAGTGCAGCAGTAATATGCTGCGTGTTGCTGTTTTGAGACCTCTGCCAGTCCTGTTCTGAGCAGAGCACTATAGTAATGAGTGGAGAAAAAATGTGTGTTTCTTGGCAACCATTTTTCCTTGTCAAGCTTAACAGTTTATTTCTTTCCCTTCTCAGTTGAAGCATTTTTTTTTTCCCACAAATTTTGGTTCATTTTGTACTACCTAAAGTAACTAATTTAGCTAGGTTAGAACGTCAATTTTAAATTCTCTTTAGGCACTTACCAGTATAGATTAACCATACCACCTCCAATAGTTAAATAGTTATTTATCTTCTCTCGCAGTTCAGGAAATAGAATTCACCTGCATTTGTAGAATCCTGGTCTAATTTGCTTCTGAGCAGCTCAACTGAGGCAGTTACTGAGGCAGCTCAACTGATTTTTGTGTCCGAAGATCTCCTGACCAGTTCCAATTTAGTGTATTTGCCCCCAAATGACACAGAAAGTAAACTTAGATTTCCCCCACCCCTTCCTCCATTTGTTTTCTGTTATTTCTTTAAGATTTTACTGTGTTATAGAAAGTGAATTTATCACTGAAGTTTGTGAAGAATTATTCTTTCATGGAAATCTCTGGAATTTGTTGAAGAAACTTTTGAATGGTAATGGTATGGGGGGGTATTTTATTGGGATGCTTTTTGGATTTGTTTTCCTCATTGCAACCGAAAATAAATCTCCAAACTGGTTGCCACAGATTTTAGGTAAAATCAGATGACTGATTCCCCTTTCTAGAAGGGGGGCAGTGAAGGAAAAAGGGAGAACTTTCAAATAAGCCTTTCTGACTTTGCACAAGGAGAAATGGTTAGAATTATTAAAGCTTTATCGAGTGATATCTCTGCTGAGCAGATCACTTTCCTGCACTTGTACTCTTCGTGGTTTCCATTTTAGCCAGTAGAGTTCTGACTGCCATTTAATGTCCCCAGATGATTTGTTGATCAACTTGAGTTTTGGAGTACTGGTGTTCTATTTTATTTATTTATTTAAGAGTAATTGCTGGTAGTTCAGCTTTAAATTCTTTGGTGTTGTTCTCAGACTGTTTCTCACACAATCCATACTCAGTTCTGCAAGGTGCTATTTCTGGCCAGTGTGAGTAATAGTCTGTAGAATTCAGAGACCAGAAAAAGAGAATAATTATGAGATGATTTCAGTGGTTTGCTTGTGATATTGGACAGTTGATCTTTATTTTGTATTGTCTATTTTCTTGTTTTTAATCTGGCTAATTTTTTTTTTCTTTTCTTGAAAAACTATTTCACTACAAGATCTCATTTATTACTTAAATTATAGTAACATGTAGAGAATTCAAGTGAAATGAGAATAGGGCGCTTTTGCGTCTGCTGGCTCAGATCTGCAGTGAGGGCAAGGGTAGGCTGGTGAGAATGTTTGCGAACAGGTCTGTAGTAAGACTAAAACACTAAGGAGAGCTGTAGGAGGATGGGAAATACTCAAACAAACAGGTTGTTATTGTCATATCCTAATGAATGCTTAATTGCTATAATAGCCTTAAGTACTGAAAGAATAAAAGTAATACAGATGAGGGAGGGAGTACACTTTATGCCTGTGCTCTGTCATCCTATTGAAAATAATGAAATTCTGCAGGTTGTGGGGATTTGTTTGTTCTTATGAATGAATGTAGAATAAAGGAAAACAATGCTTTCTGGAGAATTGCCTAAGACCACTGGTGAAGCAATGTCAATGTTCAGCCACTCAACTAGATAATAAGGGTTGAACCACACAAGCATTTGGTGTTACAAGGTCTAGCTGCTCTGAATACGTAAATGTGTTGATGTCTGACGTTCATAAGGTTCTAGATTCCAAAGTCAATTATCAGATAAGAAACTCTCTTATTTAAATAATAATAATAATTGCCCTCTTGGCTTGAAGGGAAAGATGAAGCTTCTGTTCGCTTTAGAGTTTGCCAAGCACGAAAGTTTATAAATGTTGGAGATTCCTTTTTTTTTTTTTTTTAATATTAATTTATGTGTTCCTGAGCCTAACAGTAAGGATTAGAACGAATGACATGTTCTTGAATGTTCTTGAACATACAAGATCTTCACCCTAAATTCTCTACGCTTCCAATCTTGTTGGATGCATGTAATTTTACTTGCGTATACTCCTTGAAGATAAGCCCCTCCTTTGTCCACCAATGTGGTCAGACTATTGTAGATGGCCATCAGATAGGTCAGGCATGATCTGCACCTGGTGAAGCTGTGCTGGTTGCCTTGGATTGGGCTCTTCCTAAGTGTTTGCCCCAGATTAAGAAAGAACTGTGTGGGTTTCCATACATGCACAGAATTTTCCTTCCAAATAAAAGCCTGAACCTTTCTGCATTTTTCCAACACTCAGTCTGCCAAGTTTTTTTTTTTTTTTTTAAAGTTCCTCAATATGGTGGTTACGGAAATGCTGATGAACACAGTTGTATACAATCATATGTATTAGTTACAAGCATTCAACACATTTTTTTCCTTTTAAGGTCATTCTTTCATTAAGTTAGCTTCACACACTGCTGTTTATGATACCAACACTTTCTCCCTTCCTTCCTTCCTTCCTTCTCCCTCTTAAATGACTTTTATTTCCCAAGAACAGTGTCTGTACTGCAGTTCATTGTTGCATTTGTAGCCTATCAAGAAAGACAACTCAATCATTGTATTTAATGGTGCTATTTAATTCTGTCATGTGTACATCTTTTAGTTCTACCTGGACACTGATCTTTCAATTCAAATGGCCACTGTCTGTCAAACTAACTCTTGAATAGTCTGGGTTAAACTTATGTTGCCAGACAGGCAATCGACCTTCCAAAAAAGGATTATTTTATTTTATTTTTTTTAAGATGGGATAGGGGAGAGGAGGAGAGGGAAACTCTTGTTTCAGGTATAGTCTTTTCCTGCAGAGGAGATGTTTAAGTATTGCAAATTCTGACTGCGGTGAGACTGCACTGCTTTCCTTGCCCCACAAGCTGCCAGTAGAAATGGATTTATTTACATTAGTAGTGCTACTCCTGGATTGAAAGCCTTCCACTGTTTGGCTGAGCTGGTGTTTAGTTAACACTTGAGTGCTGCCCGTGTGCAGCATGTCCAACTGTGGAAATGGACAGTTGTATGTAATGTGGTCATTCTCTCCCTCCTCAGCCTCCCTCCAGCACCAACATATTTGGATTGTAATGTTCCATCTGTGGACTAAACATTTCTCTTAATCACACGAGATGAGTTTTTAAAAATTCGGAAGTGTGCTCATCTCTTTCCTTGTTGCTTCCTGAGCTGTTAGGCAAACATTGACATTCCACAGCTACCCAGGCAAGCCAAATTTGGAAGCAGTCTAATGCCAGGAGAAGCCTGGGAGTGGTGCATGAAGGTAATAGCTGTGGCACAGAGTGGGTGCTGCCCATCTTGTTCAGACATGCCCTTTTAGGATTGCCCTCAGACTTCTCAGCAGCTGTCTCGGTCTGAGTCTTTAGGATGAGTGCATTGCTCTTTGTCTGACATATCAGATATGCTTTTTGTAACTGCAAGAAGGTGTTAATTTCTTTGTTGGAACATGAAATAAAGAGCAGGCAGAAGTGGCAGTTCTAACATGAACAATGTATCCAAGCATGTCTACAGTGGCCCACCTAGTCTGGACTGAAAAAAATCCTGAAGTAACGCTAAAGGTATGAAGCAGCATCATGGTGCCATCTGAAAAGTGCGGGTAGTCATTTTACCACTGAACATGTTAAAATGCAGCTTTTTCCTCCTCTCCCTGCTGCTCCCCCCATGAAGAGCTGCCTTGGTTCTGGTTTTGATTCATTGCAGATTGTAGAGAATCTTGGCTGAGGCATCCTCTTGAGTATTAATAAGTATTAGTAACAGTTTTAATACTGTAAAAATAACATAGCTTCCCCCAGCTTCTTTGTTGGAGATTCTTTCTTTCTTTCTTATGCAGTTTTGACAGAGACCAAATATGCTAGAAGATGTCTTAAGAATTTTTATTTTTTTTCCTGAAGCCAATATAATTGTTCTGTAATCAACTAAATTTATAGTGGAAGATCATTAGGACCTCCATTCTAGATACTTAACATGTGCCACCTGGAGCAAAATACAGAGGCAGAGAGATTTCATGCATCTTTTGACCTCAATTTGTGAGCTGGGCTCCTAGCTCTTCCACCAGTATGGACCCGTGAATCATTTTCTCCATCATACTTATAAGCACATCTCTCAGACATTCTCTCTTAAGATCAGAGATTGAACAAATATTTCTGCTATGTTTTGGTCAGGAAATTAATGCTTGGGGGTTGAGGTTGGTGTCATTTTTTTCTCTTCATCCTCACTTAACTACATACTGCCTCTTTTTCCTAGCTTGTTAAAAGGAAACACTTTAATGAGCTCTGGTTGAAAAGTTAAGTTACAGAGAGGCAGACAGGAGCAAGCAGAACACAGCAGGTTGGGAAAAACAGAAAACTCTTGTTATGTGCTTAATGCAGAAAAAAAAAAAGTCTGCTTCTGGAGACAGAATTGAGACAAGTGGAGAAAGCCATCAGCATGTCACTCTTGTATGTGAGTGGTCAATGCCTATTTTAGCATTTCTTTATCAGCCATACTTTGCTCGCAGTCTTTTTGTAATCTGTGGTTTTTATTTATTTTTTCTTTGAGACGAATATTGTGGTCAAGAACAGCACAAATGACTTCCTTTGCAAATGTGGCTGAACTGTGTGAAGTAGGCAAAGCTACCGGCCTTTTGAGGGGTCTTAACTATGTAGATTCGTAATACTAGACTTCTCATATTTGTACATGATCATAAGTTCTGAAGTTCTGCTCTTTCTTACTTCAGTTAATCTCAGAAGTATGATGCTCTTTTAGAGCTTTATCTCACAGAAGTTTCTGAAACAGGATACAAAATTCTACTTCAAGAAGTGTTTTATTTGATAGCTTTGGCTGCTGTAGGAGCCTAATAAAAACATCTATATGCAGAATGGAAGCTAGTTTAATATTACACTACTATTACTATAAAATACAATCTCAAAATATTTCAGACCAGAAATAATAATAGTAACCATGGCAACTTTGCTTAGAGGTTTGGAAGGATGGGGTGTGTGGTAGTCTTGCTCATCTACATGAGCTGTGATTAGGGCTGAGGAAGAGAACTGGTGATGAGGGAAAGGGCTTGGGTTTGCTCTTAAGATGCAGGCCAGTGCTGCACCAGCTCTGGCCAGTGCATGTACATTATGATGTTCTCCTGTGATGGAGAACTTTTTTTTTTTTTTAAATAGAAAAACTGATGTTTGTTAACCAAATATGTATGGGCTTATTTCTTCTGCTGTATCTTTGTATTTATTTTTGTGGTGCTGTTGACTCTTCTTTCTTTCTTTCTTTCTTTTTTTTTTAAGGAGCCTAGAAATACCTTGACAGAAAGCTTTTCTGGTTTAAGAAAAGAAAAAGCAAAAAACAAGCCAACCATTTTTTTTTTCTTGTTGATCTGAGTATTTTGAGTTGCTGAGTTGTGGTGGTTTTTTTTTTTGTTTTTTTTTTAATCTTGAGGAACATAAACTAGGGCTTACTGAGGGGGGACGGGAGGGTGGAAATCCTAAATCCTTATCTCTAACATTACAGTTTATAGCATTTTCCATTACTTTCTAATATTACTCTATTTTTTTTTCCTATTTTTCATGTTTTTATTAAAATCCATAAATGCTATTTAAAGAAGCACAGCAACTCTACCTAGGAGAAGGGTAATGCACAAGTGAGAGGGCAGGACTCTTCCTGATAATACAGACATTCACAATGGATCCTCTTGAAATGGTTTAATTCCACATCTTATACCTAAATGGCAAAGCTAATTGCTGTTGAGAGTTGTTTTTGTAGGTACTAACTAAAACTAACAGGTCAGTGGCACTTAAAGCAGTTAACTTGTGACATTTCACAGTGCAATGGAAACTGTTTGGGAGCACTGTCAGAACTGCACAAAGTTGATCTTAATCTGCTGCCACCGGTTGGGTGTTCTCAGCTCATTGATTTTTGGTGCTTATGCGGCCATAGGGAAAGCTTGTGCAGAAGTCATATCTGGCTGTAACTTCCATTTCCCTAGAATTAGTTTGACCAGATTGAAGCATAGGTGCTAGTATCAGTACATGAGAGAGAAGGAGACACAAGGGAGGTGTTCACAGGCTGTTTCTGCCCCAGTGGGCACAGGTGTGCTTAACTCAAATCTGAGTGGGCACACTTCCCCTGGTGTGACTGCCATGTGTAACAGGCCTACTTGCTCTCATCTCAAGTTGTTCTGCTTCTGTATGAATTCTGCCCTGTAGCGATATCAGCTTTTTGTGTGCTTGGCAGGAAAGGGGAAACGAGTGGGATCAAAACTTAACTCTGTTTCCTTATATAGTTGCTTTCTACTTAGATCAGTTCCTTGGTGTGGTTTGCTCCACACCAAGGAGGTGAAGGGTGTCATCTGCTCTATCAACAGTAGGCTGGTTCATTGATGTGAAGTGGCGGTGAAACTGCAAGTGAAGATAGGTGAGCTGATTGATGGGATGGGATAACTTGCTGTTACCAAGTGAGGGCTGTCTTTCCATGCTAGTGGACAACTGGCTTTATCTCTTTTCTTACCTACCTACTCAGGTACTCATTAGGCTCTTTGGTGAGCTGGCACAAACCAGCTGTTCAACAGGAAAGCTATGTGCCCATTTTTCCCATGTTGCTGAGATGACTTGGCTCATGGAACTGTCCAGTGGCACAGATAAGTCATAGGAGCAAGTGACTGTAGTTAAGGCCTAAGAGGAAGGGAGTGAAATGAGCAGACAAACCGGCACAACTGTCCTATGTTTTGTTCTTTTACATCTGATTTGAATCAGATTTACAAGTAGCCCAAATCTATGTTCATCAAAAGTTAAACTGTATGTGTCACTGCACAAGACAGCAAAATATGTTAAGAAGTTTTGTTGCCCTTGAAACTCTTTTATTGGCTTTGAAAAGGTGATTTCTAGTTCTTTTGCAGCACTGTGGCTTTGACTGTTGAGTTCACAAAGTGTGTGTGCAGGAGCAGTGTGTTTCTAGTGCCTTTATTAGGTGGAGTCTAGCCTCCTGTTTTGTTTAACTATGGCTTATTATGAACAATAGTTTTTTTTTTTTAACTTTACAGTATCTCGTGTAATGATGCATGCTTCAACCTGTGTGGAATGTGGCTTCTCATACAAGCAGAGTGACTCATTTTTCACAGATATAGCCCTCTGCCTGAACATCAGAAAACATTATGTATTAAAACCAGTGAATGACCTTCCTTCTAGAATCTGCAGCTGATGTTCTGGCATGCCTTGTCTAATCCAGAAGGTGTGTAAAAGTCACAGCTCCTAATATGCAAGATTTGATGGAGATTGCTCAGAACCTGTTAACAAAAAATCCATGTTTGCTTACTTCTTAAGGAAGTTTCAGTGATCTATGAAGGGGGGGAAAAAAAACCCCACAAACTGACAAGGAAAATATCTTCCTTCTTTGTCTTCCTTTTCGTACACATAATAATTTTGAGTACAAGGATTGAATACGTCTTTGAGAAGAGAGTCTATACAATGCAAGTTGAATTTCAGACATGCTATGATTATTGTTATGTACCTGGATGAGACAAATTCCATATTCTGTTATGGTTTTAAAGAGAGAGATTAGAAAATTGTGACCCTTAGTTTTTGTCTTGTCAGTAAGAGATGACACAGATAGTCCAGCTCTGGTCATGTAGCCTTATATGGAATAAGGAAACCAGCTATTTCAACCATGTGAGATTTTTAGGTAGTAGTGTCATGTGTTAGCATAATTGGCCTGCCTATTTGTACATGAAGCAAGGCTGAGATTAGCTAAGTGTTTTATTTTAGCATTTTTAATAATAATTTGTTAGTAATGTGGCTTTTTTCAGTTGAAATTGATTTTATAGTTCAAACATCCTCTGGTGCTCTGTAGAGATGTAAACAGAAGTGAAAGTGAGATAATAGAGAATCTGCAGTTGGAGAAAGTACCGTCTAGTGCCCAAGTGGAGGGAGAAAGGGAAGTTTGCCTTGGCTGGATTAGGGCACTGTCTGAACACAAAGAACAGGGGCAGACGTCGCAGAAGTAAAAGAATGGCTGTTTAAGGCCTTTGGCTACTCTGTGAGACTTTGCTCCCATGTAGAAAATGTGTTTAGTACTATTCATGTCATTCAACTTCAGTCTTCTGGAGACTTTATAAGTCAGCATTTTGAAAGTCTGTCATTCAGGCTTTGAATTAAATTTGTTCAGGAATTGATGCTTTGTAGCAGAAACTACGCAAGATTAGAGTTTGTGGGGCCTGTTTGTTTGAAATGACTCAGGAAAGTTAGAGTTCATATGTGCAGCACATCTCACTTGTTTCCTCTGTTTTTTTCCCAGTTCATTGCTGCGCTATGGTGGAAACCTCTCTCTTCAGAGTGCCATGAGTGTTCGCTTCAACAGCAATGGAACTCAACTGCTGGCACTGCGTCGGCGGTTGCCCCCTGTCCTCTATGACATCCACTGCCGACTGCCTGTCTTCCAGTTTGATAACCAGGGCTACTTTAACTCGTGTACCATGAAGAGCTGCTGCTTTGCAGGTGATCGTGATCAGGTAATAAGCAATACTTTCTGGAATCTACAGAGCTTACAGTAATGTATGAAAACACCTTTGTAGGGGTTGTTTGGTGGTTTTTGTTTGCTTGTTTCAGTTGATAAAATAGGAGACGGAACATACAGGGTTACTTCAGAACTGCTTTGCAATATACACTCTGAATGAAGAAAAATGTATATTAAACCATGTGATAAATTTTACCTCTTGGTTGACAGAAGGTTGTATTCACAAGAGAAATACTTGCTAAGGCTTGTTAGGTCAGTTGAATATGATTTTAGAGCCATGACTGGACAATACCATCCACATATGATAAGAAAGTGTATTACTTTCATTTCAGTATTGCTTTTGAGTGCAGTAGAGACAATCCCACTAAAACATAAATATTGTGAATTTAAAAATCCTTAATTCTTCTTTCAAATTATCTTATTTTCTGAACTGCTGGATCAGATCATAGATCTTTATTGTTCAGTGTTCTGCAAGTGGTGATGGTGAGGGGTTACGAAGGAATAGTTTGTTCCTCTGCTGAGGCAGGACTGTGTTCCTGCAGTTTACATATTTCTAGAGCTGAACATTGTCCTTGAACAGCTGTATTTAATAACCACCAACAATGTTTGGGGACAAAAGATTTATTTTCAAAACACAATGCTGCAAAAATAAGATCTGAAAATTTCTTTGCTGTCATCAAAGTCCTGTAGTCAGAATTCAGTAATTAATTCTATTGCTGCTGCAGGAGGCAGAGTTGAGCTTTTTTTCACATAACAAGTAGAAAAAACACATTTGCGTCACTCAGCTTAGCATTGTGACAAATGGGTATGGGAAGTCTTTGTGTTGCATGCTGTTTCTGAGTTTTACATGGATTTTGGCAGGAGAATGATAATTCAATACTGAAATCATCTTGAATAAACAGAGATATTTGCTGTAAAGAATGATAAACACAAGTATTGTTGAAGGGGAAATAAAAGAGTTGATATTTGGGATTTATTGTTTAGTAAGCCTAAAGATGGCACAGTTTTCTCTTTTAGAAATCGGAGTTAAGCCTGTGTACACTCTGACAAATAATTCAGCTACCTGTCCGTTACTGAAGGTCTAGAAGGAAGCCTTACTGTCTTTTTCTTTTAAGCAGTTTTCTTATGGCTTCAGGGTTATTTATTTTAATGGGAAGAATATGGCTGTTTTGTGTATCAGGCTGGTGCTGTGCTTGGGCAGTGTGCATTTTTTTAAAACTTGATGTTCTTTTGGTTGGATGAACCTTTAGTTTGGACAAGTAGCAGTACACAATGATACTAATGAGTTGGAAATCAGAGCAAAAGGAGATCTATTCCCTTACAAGTGCTATAAGAAGCTAATAGGAAAGATGAGATTTAATATGGAACATTAGAGAGGTGTGATCTGATATTTAGATACAGACTTGTACCTGTCATCCAGTGGAAAAAAAGATGAGAGAAAAGAAAGATAATGAATCTGCAAGAAATACCAACATGTGGGCCAGTTGTGTATGTCTAAACCTGTCCAGTAATGCTCAAATTCAGCTGGTTGTGTTTGTCAGCACCATAGAGGGTCCTTAGATGCTGTCCTCTACAGAGAACCCAATTCCATTTCCAGGTTTGTCTAGGTAAGAAAGTTGGAGCTGGAACCTACTGAAGATAGACAAATTGAATAAGAAAAGGGAACAAAGCAATATTTTTGAGATTAGTCCTTCTATGCAACTAGTGTGCCTCTGCTTTTTGGTCAATTTTGTGAAAATGAAATAATGCATGCAAGAACTGTCCCCAAAATCAGAATTACCAATAACAACAAAAAATCTGTTTCCAATTTAGTCCCTGTCCCCCCCTTCCCCCCCCTTTAATATTACTGTCTTTTGCCTTAATAAAGTCTTTCATTTGAGATCCATAGGGAGTCCCGACTGAGTGTCATAGAATTCCTTGCTTGTATTTTTGTGAAGAATCAAAACTGTGTAGGCTAAGGTTCTTTGTGCAGGGGTTGTTTGAATGGATGTAGGGATAAGAAAGTTGTGTTCAGATTATGAGTGTCACTCGTGGTAGGAAAGATTCCTCTGAATTTTTCTTTTGTTGCACCTCCCGTATTATCTGTCTTTGATTTTTCTTTTCATCTTCATTAAACTGATAATTCAATCTTTTTTTTTAAGTGGTCTTGAATACTTAGGTTTTAATATTTCATATATTGTCTCTAGTAATTTGAAAATGTGACTCTCCATTGTTCAGGAGCTGTCGCGTGTTCTCTGAAAAGTTACTTCATCTGATCAAGTTGCATTTTTACTCTATTTTAACCTTAATGAGAAAAGGCATATCCTTAATTCACCAGTGCTTGACAGTCATCGCAGGTACTCAGCAGTTTGAATCAAGCTCTCCTGGCTTGCTACTCAAAAGGGGAGCCTGCATCTAGCAGATTTGCAATGATTTGCATACCACCTGCATAGCACCCATGATGCAAGTAGAATTGAAACATCTTAACAATGAATGAAATACCATTAATACTTTAAGGAACAAAAGCCATAGAAATTCACCTGTTAATCCCAGTGATTTTTTTATTTTATTATTATTTATTATTATTATTTAAGTCTATTATTATTATTTAAGTCTAAAGCAACATAATCTGAAGTGCTTTGGATGGTTTTGAGTTTTTACATGCGTGGGGCAAGAGGTGCCGCACGAGCAAGGTAACAAAGGTCTCTGAATATGAAGAGAGGATGAACGGCTTTGCTTCTTTTTGTGTCCTTGCGTGCTGTTGTTTTCCTCCAAAAGCGTTGTTGCCCTTGTCAAGTTGATTTGAAAACCAGTGAATAATATATGCAAATGTTTTTCCTAGAAATGGCCCGGTCTTGTTTATTCCTACTACCAAAACATGAGAGGCGGTGTTTAGTTGGTGCTTTGTTTGCACCCATTTATAATTGCCTTCATTTGCTTCTCTCTGAACTCTGTCTTTTGTCTATGTTAGGAGTGCAATGACCTCATTCACATGCCACTAATTTTTCCTCTTTTTGTAGGAGAGCTCTGATGTTGGCAGATAAATGTGTTCAAAATTGTATGCTGTTGCTGTATCCAGGAGCTCACTTGAGTCATACAACTGTGAAAGGAAGGAAGGATAAGATGGGGCTAGATGGATCATATATGATGACCAGAGCATAATTTGACCATCCTTCTGGTACAGGCATCCAGGCCCAGATTCTTAAAGCCATTTCTCATTTGTCCAACTCCCACTAATTATACCCTATTGTACGCAAGTGTTAGTTTACATACAAAGCGTAACACATGTGAGAATCTCAAGTTGTGTCAGTAGGACTGGTGGGAAACTTCTGTTCTATTTGTCAGCATCAGAATTTGGGAAACGTTATTTAAATAGTAAGGATTTTTAGTTGATAGACAAGTATGGAAAGTGTCTTCCTGGGTCTGAGGATGCAGGAAATATTATGGAGCTATAGGTACTCATATGTGTACTTAAACGTAGGAGTTTTGTAATGATGAAGGAAAAAAAAAACCTCTGCAAGAAAACTCAGAAAACCCCTCGAAACAAGAATAGACGAGAAGCTTTTCTTGCTCAATAACTGTTGTTTGTGTCACAGTGACAAATGCTATCATTTCATTGTGGTGTGTTTTTGTTTTGTTTCTTACCTGCGCAGCTAATGTGGGACTCTGTAACACTTGTAGCTATAAAACTGCCTGCCTCAAAAAAAAGGTGGAGAGAAATAACTTATGCCCTGTGAATCAAACACAGTCTTAACTCTGGCATGCCCTCAGACATTACATCACCACTCAGCCTTTTCTTTTGACATTACGTTGGTATCGGAGAGTTCCAGGAATGCACCACTCACGGCACTGCAGACTGCTCCAAACCCTATAAAGTTACTGCCTTCATTATGTTCAAGTCTGTGAACTAAATAGCCCTAGGTTGGGACAACAGAGTTTTGACACAACAGAATTATAACACGAATGTAGCCCTTCCAAGAACAGAATTGGCTGCATAGGTGCCAGAGGTCTTACATGGCTGTACTCTGCTTTTATAAAGAAATAGAACTTTTCTTTTGTATTCCTGTCATCTGATGCAAGAACCATTTATCTTTGGAAATAATACATATCAATGTCTAGCTTGAAAAAGAAAAAAAGATAAATCCTTTTTCTATGAAGTGCATTTTGTTTCCCCTGCATAGAAGACTTTTTAATGAAGAGTAGCTTACTGCAGTCGTTACTACTTAATATATATGCAAAGCAGTCAAAGTGCAAATATTTTGCTATCCTTGGATAAAAAGAAAATTAGTATCTTTGTCTGTCTGACGTTGGCATCTTTGAACAATTAGTGATGAGGTGATATTTTGTTTTTACTTTATCTGATTGGCAGGTTAAATCACAGGTATATGCTTAAACTCATGTACGTATAAAATTCATACACGAGTAATGCATCTGGCTATGGATTTAGTTAGTTATTCCTCATCGCTTTGGGTGATTGACATCTGGGAGACTTCAGAGTCTGGGCCTTTGCAGAAGGGGCTGGCAGTTTCCTCTCGCCCTTCTGGTTTTGAGCACCTCTTCCACTGTTCCCTGGGACATCCTCCCAGCCCTACTTCTTCTCCTTCTTCTCTTCTGAGTTCCAGTAAGCCCCTGGTGGATGTAGCTGGAGGGTGAGGCATGAACTTAAAGGGAACCATTCTGAAACTGAATTTTAGAGCCCTAACTAGAAAAACTGAGGTCTGCAGGCATAAGTGCATCACGGGAGATGTGCAGCTTAGTACTATAACTCCCAGGAATGGGGAGAGGAAAGGGAAGGAAGATTGAACAGAGTGCATGTTTAAATAAGCTGAGCAATAGGGACTACACTGACAACATTTCTCACTGAGCTATGAAACAAGGCCACTTGGCCTTTTCTAGGGATTGAAAAAGTGACTGTGAATTCTGGATCATCCTGATGAGTAGAATATTTGATTTAGCATATCTTTAAAAAAGGAATGTAGCAGATGGCTGAGAAGAGCAAAACAGAGCAACTGGGGGACGTGCAGTTTCAGCCACCTATAAGAGAAGTCCCCTTCATATGTTCAGATAATGCTTTCTTTGGAATGTAATATTTTCCTTACCCTAAAAATCCGCAGTAAAAGTTTTGAAGGAAGTTGCTTTTGTTCATTAATAAAATCACTGTTATGGCCTTTCTGCATAGCAAAAAGGTAGCTGTAAAAATGTTGATGGATTGTCTCCAATGATGCTTCTGTAAATGTTTAGGGCTGCCCCTGACAGAGTTAGCTGCTCCTGAGGCTAAGGATTAGAGAGTGGAAATACAACATTTTGGCTTTGAACTTTATGTACTAGAAGCAATTTGTATTTCTCCACTCTCCTGTGTCATGGCTATTCTTTTTCCAGTCCCAGGAGTGCTTTGCACTGAGGAACAAAGCTACTGTTGTAAAATGCTTTTGGATGTACCTGCCTGATTCTCAGGCCAAGATGGAAATCTCTTAAGCTCTTGTTTGTGCCAGTTTGAGCCCTCTTGAACAACAGTCTCCAGAAATGAAGGTTTCAAGCTGCTCCTCTGGCTTGCACGAAAGCATATGGAGAATATGGCTGTACTCAAAGCAAATGTGTTCCTTAACACCACAGTGCTATAAGAACTAATTGTAAGGTGAATCTTTTGTTGTGTCAGACACTGCACAAAGGATAAGACTCAGGTCCCAAGGTCTAACACAAGGAAGAATATAAAAGAAATGTATGATTCAGAAAATCATTTATCTACTAAAAGGGATAAGCTATCTGAACCATACTTCAGTAGTAATTTTCCCCAGTTATCTCTTTCTACTTTAGACCTTGTCATTGAGACAGCAGCAAGAGATGAAGCACCTGCACAGGTGGATCTGTTCTTTGCATCACACCACTCCTTCACCCTACCCCCTGATTACCTCACCTGGGGGAAGGAATTTCTTAGCAGAGGACAGTGAGAACTTCTGAGACAAGAGGCAGCTGCTGTGCTGGGCTGCATTGTGAGGGGGCACACCAGGCAGTATGGCATCAGTGGAGAGGTCTTGTGTGGCACTTAGGCTCTGCTGGCCCCTGCCTGAACCCTGTGCAAGCTGGCTAAAATAAGGCCCAGGAATTGTACTGACCCAGGCTGCTACTGTGTTATGAGAACTACAAGGGCTGTAGGTGGGAGCGTGCCTATTGAGGAGGGCAGCAGATAATCATCAGAGCAGGTCTTCAAGCTGTACTCAGTAGGAACTCTATACCGTAAGCTTAGATTCATCAGCATAAAGGAACAGCCTGACACAAAGATCAAGGCCTGAAAAGAGACAGAAATATTTAGTCAACTGGTTTTTGTTTACTTCTTGATTGCTTGAGGAAAGGAAAAATGCGGTATGTCTGCTTTGTGGGAAATCTTTTTTTATACCTCTGGAACTGCCCATGTAACACTGGTGGTGTGTGCGTGTATGTGCACATCTTGTTGCTTTTTGAATAGGAAAAAATGTATTTCCTACATAGAATCATTTAGTTTGGAAAAAACATTCAAGAGCTTTAAGTCTGACCATCAATTGTGTATGTGTCCTTAACTTGTTGGGTTTTTTTCCTGATCTGTGAGCACAACAACAGAAAGATGATATAAAAATAAATCTGTGGGCTTTTGACTTGCAGAAAAATGCAGACTTAGCATGAAACTGTATTCAAATTGTGAATTAAATATCAATAATTAAAAAAAAAAAATCTAGTCCTGTTGAGATGCCTGTACTGTTCTATGCACCTTACTTATAAATGAAACTCTTCTGCCAAAGAAGCAGCAGTATTTGGAAAAAAAAAAAAAAACTTTGTCAAACATTTTTCATCTAAATGTGTAATGCATAATGAGACCTTTATTTGGATATTTGGATTGAGATCTGTAATACGTACACACACAGTTATGAGTTGGCCCTTTTTATTTTTCTTAATGTGTAGTTTGCTTCCTAATCTCCTTTGAAATAGTTTCATGGGAAGTAGATCACAGTGATTTTGTAGGCATTTTGTTTAATTTAAGGATCAGTTTGTAACATATTCTAGGGAACCTGATTTAGTAGGGGTTTGGACAAGATGATCTCCAGAGGTCCCTTCAAATGTCTACGATTCTGTGGGTCTCTGTTTGGGTTTCCTCTTGCTCGGTGGGGATGTCATTATGGTACTGTCTTTTGGTCAGTGCCTGTATACAAAGGCATCACCCGTGTGTCTGTTGAAAATAACTTCATAATTCTGGGGCCCTCAGGTCTTCTATCAGAATTGAAACTGGCCCCCAGTCTTCAAGGTTCTTTAAGTCAGATTGGTGCCACAGAGCACAAAGTAGCCTAAGTCTTGTTTCTTCAGGAAACCTTTCTCCCTTGGGAAAAATACTCCATTCTTATATTCTTCAAAGTGCAGATTGCAATGAATTTTCCTCTCCTGGATAAATAGTTAACATTTTTTTCAGACTTCATGTCAAATTGGTGCACAGAGAAGATTTCCAAGATATCTGTTATGGTCAAGAGCAATTAAGACTTCAGCCCAGCAGACTTGCATCCCTGCCATTAATTCTATTTAAGACAATATATGGAGGCCTGTACTTCCTGCTTCTTAAAGGTGTTATGCAAGGCACCATTAGAACTCCTTCAAATTTTGGATACCTCTGTACTTCTTCCTTAGCATGTGAACTTTGGTGTACTTAAAGAAAATAAGGAACATCTCTCTGAAAGCCTGAGGAAAAAATTTGTCTAATCTGCTATTTCATGTTGAAAGTTTTGTTGGCCCCGTTGAGACATGCTCAGGTGAGTGGGAATTGACATTTAATCTCTTTCAGAGCTGACTTGTTGGTAAAATGGTAAGCAGTAGCATGGAATTTCTGTCTCTCAGACTTCGTGCTGCCTTTAGGAGGAGTGACCCTAAGTTGGGTATCTGCAGACACATGGCTTTTTTCAGTTTGGCATTTCCTGTTAGTTACTTAAAAACGTCGTTATCTTCTATGCGCTGTTACCTATGATCTCATTCATCCATGTATAATGATGTGGTGATTGCATGTTTTTCTGTTGTGCATTTTAAGACAAGTTCTTTTAAGTTCTAATTCTCTATTACTTCAGTAAGCCCAACCCGAAGATCCACTCATATTTTTGGAAAAATGATCCACCTCTGCTGGTCCATTGGTAGGGCCAAAAGCTTAAAAATATCTCTGATCTCAGTCATAAACAACAGGGAATTTTATGGAAACAGGAAATGTGGATGTTGCAAATGATAGAATAAGGCTAGATACAATTTTATTGAAATACTCCATATTCAGTAGTACCTGACTAAATGTAGCCCGTGAGATTTTGAAAGCTTTCAGAACAGCAGTGGTAAGAATAAAAATAAATTCCCCAGAGTGCTAGTATTGCAAAATGCAATGCTAATGCTGCTGTTAAGAGACTATAGCAGCAACAGATTAGATCTCCGCTTATTTGTATCAACTGTTCTAATCTCCTTGGGGAAAGAGAAAAACGAGACGTATTGCAGTGGTATGAGTGGGAAGCACTAGTCCAGCATAATTCCGCCAGATTCCTGATGGCAGTTCATTTTAAGCAGTTCATGCGTACATGAAGCTCAGACTGAGTTTGTTCTTTCTCTAGCAGCAGACTCTAACCACGAGTTTTCTTCCTTCTAAGGCAAACTTCTGAATCAGCAGCTTATAGTCATCTGGAAGCCTTTTCCTGTCATTGTTACTAACAGCTAGACGTGGAAGCTGATTCTTCTTATAATAATAATAAAAAATAATTATTAGCAACTGCTTTTCTCTCTAATCTTGTGTTCGTGTGAATATGCTGAATGTTGTCTTCTGAAGTCCTAGTTAGATACAGCAGCAAAAATGCAGACAATAAAACAGGTGGTTTTAATATTGGTCTCTCTCCTCAGACATCTGAGCATCTGTACTCCTGGCTCTGTGTCTGGTCTGATGCAGAATTCAGCACAACACCAGTTTTCTGGGTTACCTTCTGCTTAGAGTTTGTCCTTTGAGGGGAGAGTGGGAGAAGGGGAGTGCATCCTGTCCATGCATTCACTCGTCTTTCTGAGTGCATGTACTTCTTCTTAGCTTGCCTCTGTGATTTGATTATTTGGGCTTCTGTTCTTAAGCAAGTCTGCAGAAGGTACTCCCCTAGAAATTACTCTTTGTACATCCCCTCAGGACCAAAAATCATTGGACAGAATTAAAGGGGAGTCTAAGCAAATGCAGCATGATGTTCTTTCTTCTACTCTACTCCAAAGCTCTTTTCTTTCCTTTCTCTTCCTTCATTTTAAAAAGCTTACTGCCTTCCCTCAGGATTTCAGCCTTATTAACAAGGGCTTGGTGTACTTAACAGCAGTTATTTCTTTGAATTCTCTGGTGGTGTCAGTTGACTTTAATTTCTCAATCCTTATCCTCCTGCTTTCAACTTGTGTGGGAAAACTATTGACTTATTGGTGTACTAATACTCTATGCTTGAAATAAAGATTTACAGAGATGATCATGTAAATGTCAGTCCAACTGTGCCCTCCAGAAACCTTGGGTTTCTGCTGTCTTGTGCAGATCATTGGAACTGACTTTCTCTTTTAAGTGTCATGGCTGTGTCTGGGTTTAACAGCTTGGATGCCTGCTCTTGAAGCTTCAGCTGGCCGTAGCTGTAAAGTTGTGCTTCTGGCTGGTTCTTAGTCTCCAGCTGAAAAGCTATGTTGTACTTCTAGGAGTTCAGTTCTATGTTGTGAGAACATCAACAGAACATGCATCCCAGTGGTATCCTTAACATGGTAAGAGAATGGAAAACCATGCTTGCTGCTTCAGTGGTGGTAGTGGAAGATCACAAATTGTGGACATTTTGCAGAACATGATGTTTCTGAGGATTACTAGTCCAGCTAATTGACTACACTTCATAGTTTTAAAATAGTCTATAGTTTAAAACCTTAATGTTGTATAGAAGACTATATTAGTTAATTCTTCTGGCATTTACTGAAGGCTATCTTAATTCCAGTGTTAGACACAGATACTTCTTCAGAAGCTGTGCTTTCTTCTATGATTAGACACAAATCGTAACACTGATGCTATATTCATTCATCCTCATTGCCTCTCAATGCACTAAAAAATACTTTAGCTGTATTTATATTTAGTTGCAAATGTTATTAATAAACAAGGGCATGACCAACTGAGGGACCTTGTGGTGCTTTTAACAGGGATAGTTCATATCTACTTAGAGTTGGCTGTTTGAATGTAGTCCTGGGCAGCCAGATCTAAGTGACTCTGCTTGAGCAGAGGCATTGTAAAAGATGACCTTTGGAGGTCCCTACCAATCCCAACCATTTTGTGAATCTGTGAATTATTTAAAATAACTGGCCAATATTTTTTTTTATTTGCAATTAAACTCTCCAAATTGTATGCACCAGGATTTATGCAAGTGCTTGTGCTGAACTACAGCTTATATCTCTGTCTGTATGGCAGAGTTTGTCTTCCTGTTTTCACAATGTTGTGACGTACTGTAAAATTCCAGGTGGGCATTTTCCTGACACTGCCTCTGCCCTCTGCAACCAAACCAAGAGAAAAACACAAAAACACTCCCAAGATTTTTATTTTTCAGTGTTTTTTTTTGTTTGTTTGTTTGTTTGTTTTCATTGAATAAATTGCATCAGAAAAGAACTCAGGAAGCCACATTTCCTAAGTTGTGTCTCAGGGCAGGCGTTTTCAAAGTCAGATCATGTTGTTCAGGGAGTTGCCTGATTAAATTTTGTATTTGAAAGGATGGAGATTCCCCTGCATTGCTGGGGTATTTGTCACACTCCTGAATGTGTTGTTCCTTAGCACTCAGCTGGAACTTCACTTGCTATGACTTGTAACTGTTGCTTCCTAAGCAATCACTGCACACCCTTGAGGAGAGTCATCTCTGACTGCTCTTTGTTCCTTTGGGCACTTGGAAGATTGTTGGGGTCTGTCCCTTCGCTTTCTCCTCTGGCTAAATGAGGCCAGTTCCTTTAGCTTTTCCTCATAGACTGTGTGTCTTCAGTGTCTTCATGGCCCTTCTCTACTGTGTCCAATTTATCAGTGTTGCTCTTGTGTCCTCATGGGTCCCCCTGATCCAATACTCAGATGCGGCTTCTCAAGGGACGGGTGAAGAGAATAATCGCTTGTCTTGACCTCTTGGTTACATTCAAGATAATGCAGTCAAATTGCCATTAGTCCCCATTGCTGGGAGAGCACACTAATCTTTTTTTCCTCTAAAGAAACAGAGAATATCCTCAATCAGGAGCTTTCAATGGGCAGTGAATGGTATGCCAGATTTCCTAGAAAATTGGCCATTGAGTTTACAGGTCATACTGTGTTTTCATCTGCAAATCAAAGGATACTCTGTCACTTCTGGGCCTATCATTGTTAGGCTTGTTTGATTTATTGCATAAAGTGGTAAATTGCTCTCATATTAAGGAGTTAGAACTTTTTTTAAAGTATGCATTATGGTTGTAAGTTCAAGATACTGAACATTTTTAGAAGTTCTCGTTTATCTTAACGTTTTGTAGGCAAACTAGTCATTGCTTAAACTGCAATGCTTTGGTAACAAATACCAATGCTTGGCAACACTTTTCATAACTTTAAGCAAGACTTTTTTTTTTTGTTCTTTGAAGCATTCATTTTCTGTGTTCCAAAGCGTATGAGAGCTGCTTTCTTTCTGGTTGCTGGGAGGTTGCCTATGAGAGCCTTAATTTGTGTAGATCTGGCACTGCAACTCAGTCTGCTGTGGTCTAACATTTACAAGCAGTCAAATGAAAGGGGATGTGTGTATTCCTGGCACTGTCAGGTCATTTTGGCAGAGGTTAGTTGCCTAAATGCTTGAACATGTTGACTTGCAGAAATCACTTTTTTGGCTTGGAAGGGAACGGTCTATGAGTGATGCAGAACTAGTGCACACACGTTTTTAATGGGACTAGTGTTTGATCAGTGCTTCTTACCTACCAGAAAATGAGCAGAATTGCATTCATAAATGCTTACTCTCGTCGTAAGTCTTTAAAAATAAAAGAGAGAAGAATGGTTGGATTGTGGTAGTTGGACACCAGAGAAGGAACTTCAGTGGCTGGTAATTGCTTTTTTTTTTTTTTTTTTTTGTGGTTGGAAACATCCAAACTCTGCAGGAATGTAATTAGCATTGCAAACGGAATATATGCAAATTTATATTAGCTTTCTCCATGTTGGTATGTATTTTTTGTTTACTTGTTTCGCAGTCTTATGTTATTCCAGGACTTGTCTTCTCGCTGCTTGATGATACTTTGCCTGATGAGTTTATGTATCCCTGGAGAATGAAAGACAGAAACTGATTATATTTGAGACAAATAAAACAAAATTCCTTTCTTATCAAAGGTTAGAAAAAAGATGGACTTGCTCTATTTGTTTCTTTTTCTTTCTTCCCTCTATTCAAATAATTATAATAATAAAATTAAAAAACCATCTTTTTGATTGCATTGATTAAGCAGAAGTTGCAAGTCCATTAAGGATGTTAGATTTACTCTCTCTGTATGCGTATAACTAGAGTTGGTATCTGCCTGTGTTTCTGTTATGTGTCATCTCATCTCTAATTTGGGATTTACAGTTTGCTGGGAAAGAGATATTTGAAGACATGGCACAGTTTATGGCCTCTTTGAACAGAGGGGCATTGACCTGCGGAACAGCACTCAGACTCACAAGAGTCAGAATGTAAGGTAGTTTATTTTAGGTGTATACACCGGCACACTGGGGGGCTTGCGCCGCCCCAGTTGCGCCACTGGTGTCTCTCAAGCAGCCATATTTATACCACACAAAATGCCCACTCACGATTACACAAAAGCAGGTATTGCTAACTCACTCTAGACAATGGGTTGTCCTATGCTAACTAATTCCTTGAATTTTTTCTCATTTTTCACTCCTTCTTGGACATGCGCAGTGTATAGTTAAGTCAGTTTGAATGAGTTTTCCTTTATGGTGATTGGTCCATTTTCTTATCGGAAGGTTTGAGGCCTGGAATTCCAAGAGCTTATTCCTTTGCAATGTGCTATTGATAAGCGAAAGCCTCGCCCCCATTCTACCAAACTCCTCCCAAGTCCTGCCTATTCCTGGTAATCCCCTCCCCAAACTCTGCCTAAACTCCCCCAAGTCCTGCCTATTCCTAGTAAGCCACATCCCAAACTCCGCCTCTGAAGTAAGGGTTCCTCCCTTCTTTAATTTCTATGGAATTGAAGCGAGGGGCCCCCCCGTACAACCCCCTTGTACAACACCCCTGTACAGGGATCATCCTAGGGTTTCTACCTTTATTCAGCATAAGCTTTTTTCCACGTGAGATGTCAACTGTTATTCCAGTGCATGTTTGTAGTATGTTATGTAGGCCTATTACAGATTGAATATTGCCTAAATCCTTAATCTGTCCATCTCTTCAGAGTAACTGTAATCAGGAAAAACAAAATAAAATCAGTGTGGTTCACATGTTTTCTTTTGGACTGTTGGAGACTTGGTAAGAGTGTTCAACTTTTGTTTTGTTCAGTGTTCAAGAATACCATCACTGACTGACCTTTGGATGGTCTCCAGTAGACTGCCATGAGCCATGCACGTTGGGCGTGTGTGTAGCGGATGTGCTGGCTCTCTTCTTCGGTACATGTTTGAAGAAGTTTTTCTCTGTAGTTCAAGAGCTGAGGGGAAAAAAGAACAAATGACTTAATATTTAAAAAATATATATATAATTAAAACATTTTAAAAAGACAAGTGTTGCAAGCTACTAGATCCAAGTTTGATCTAGGCCTGTATGCATTAAAGCCAGTCGTTATCTGTAGCCCTGTTTAGCAAAGAAGCCACACTCTTTGGGTACTGGGTATTAGATTTGTGAAGAGTACTTTTGAACTTTAGTCCATTTACAAGTATGAAGCATTTTTCTGTTGCACCTTGCCCCTACCTAAGGATAAGTTGATCAGTGAGGTGCAAAGAATGAGAAAATCATCTTGTTTTCTTTCTTTTTATGTCTGGAGAAGCCGGATCAAAAAAAAAAACTTAATTCAGGTGTTACCTTGTGGTAAACTGCTGTTATTTTTATTCTTAACAGTACATTCTTTCGGGCTCTGATGACTTCAATTTGTATATGTGGAGGATTCCTCCAGATCCAGAAGCAGGTAAGTGGGTTTTTTTGTTGTTTTTTTTTGTTTTTTAATTATTATTATTTCAGAAATTTGGGTTTAGGTGGGGAATAATGTGCCTGACATACCAGTCTGCATTTTTAAAAATTGCTATTTTCACTCAGCCACTATTCTAGAATTATTTGAATGAAACCTATAAGGATAGTAATAGGCAATACTATGGGAATCTGTGATATAGTGATTTTCTTTTTTGTTTCTGTTCCAATGTAACTATCATCTAAATCTTCTAGAGGAGCTGATGAACAGAAGGAGCTATGGCTGGAGGCAGATTCTGTCTTTATTCCTTCCTGTCTACCAACTTTGCTGCTTCCAAGCTGAACTGAGCTCACTGAAATCCGTAGGGTCTTGCTAAGAAATTTCATCCCTGTAATACTGAAGATCTTGCTAAGAAACTTCATCCCATGAAGAAGCTTGCAGCATAAAATGCTTCTGGGTTTCCAGACTGCTCCTTACAGTTCCAGTACATTGGCTTGTTTTGTACAGTGCACCTGTCTTCTCCTTTTCCTTTCCTCCCACCCCAAAATCTTCACGCTGAATTCTAGTACAGAGCAGTTATTCTCTTGGACTTTCTGAGTGGAGGAATGCTGTTGCTGGTAGAAATTATTCCTTTGGGCTATTTTTGACCACTGTCAAGGTGGGGCAGACGTGTTAAGAAAGTAACTAGCAAAATCTATTTAAAAGAATTGGAGAGCTGATGTTGAGTAAAGAAATGCAACAGCCTGGGATGTAACAATAGTGTTGCAAACGCCGCTCTTGGTCAATGCCTGATTTTATATCATCCAGTAATATGTAGAGTTTGGCAATACAACATCATCCATTATTACCTCTGGGTCAAACAATGTCAGCATCTCTAAAATGTTAGAGTGGTGTTGTATTTTCATTAAACCTCTAGGCAAATCTGCCATTTCTATTTTGAATGGCTTTCACAATTTAAATCGTACATCTTAGTGGTATTAAGGGCAAAGTGTTATTTCATGATTTTGAGGTACTCTAGCAATAGTGAGAACAAATTACAAAATCTGCCTTGGAGATGAAGTGAAAAGATCTTGTTTCGCTTTGAAAGGCCATTCATCACCACTGTTTAATCGAAGCTAAGAGGATGATTTGCTTCTAAAAGGTTTGGTTACCGGTAGAGTTTTGAGTAAAATGTCATTCGAATCCTGGATTGGTTATTCAGTGAACATTTGGTGTTGCAGTCCAGAAGTTCTGAAGATGGTCCTGTTAAAAATGCCTGTTCCTTGGCCTAGCGTTCTTTATTATAAGTTTTGTAGAAATGTCCCTGTGCTCAGCTTTTAATTTGTGTGATTCTCTTTCTCTTTTGTTATACTTTTATTAATTATGGAATTGCCTTCTCTTTAAAACAAATGTTACATGCGTTTAAATATTATTTATCAGAAAGTTTTCATTTGAGCACTGTAGAATGACATTTTTTGCATGTTACTGTACTTGTCCTGACTGCATTTATTAAATTTTTGTGTTTGTCTGGCTGTAGTGCTCCTGATTTATTTTTTTCCAGATAACTGCAGATGACAGACTTTTTTATCTGGGATCTTTGCGTAGAGTGGTAGCTAGAATTACTTCAAAACAATGTCATGTGTGTTTTAGTCAGCTTTTTTGTTTCTGATTCTTGTAACTTGAGGAAGGGTGTCAGTAAACTTGCAACATTTCAGTTACAAAATTAATTACGTAATGTCAATTGCCATCAGTACTTGCTTAATGAAATTGGAAGATCCTGTAGTAGGAACCCACGTGTCTTAGAGAACTGCTCAGTTTACATGGGATTTATTGGAAGATTTTTGACAAGGCTCATGAGCTTTGTTTTGATAGACACAGAAATTCTGTTTTTGTGGCAAATAACGCATTACCCATCCAAATAACTTGTAATAGTCTTGTTGAAGCTCTTCACTCAGCTCTTGAAGGGTTGTGCCTGTTTTGATTGTGATGAGACATCCTCTTTAAAATCTGATCCCATGGTTCATAATAGCTGATCTATAGAGTTTGCTCTGCTTCCTTCTTGGAAAAGAAGTCTTGCTATCAGGTGTGGAGACCTTAGAAACCTTCTGCTTTAGAGGAACACTCCTTATGCTCATGTTCTAGCTTAAATTAAGAACATACTTGGGTCTGTGACATTAAGGGGTAGAATGTGGTTTTTCATTTAAATATTTCACAAACTAGACAGGATGACATAATGTCCTGTTGGTCACTTTTAAATAAAAGTAGTGCCCCAAGTGATATCTGTCTTTCCAGTTGAATTAAGACACTGTTGCTATAAATATTATGGTACAACTCCCTTAAATTATATCATTTATCAGTAAAAAACAACTTATTTGCAAGCATAAATCTTTTTAGAGGCTTCCTCCTTAGGGACAACTCTGAAACAGATCCCTTTGGTTAGTTACTACTAGGTGTAGTTACTACTTGCTATCTAAAGGTTAGCAATATTACTAAAGAAAGATAAGGAATGGAAAGAAACACACCAGTCAAACAACTGCAAGTTTATTTCGTGTTGGAGGAATCCAGTTACCTGCTTTGTAAATTTGCCTGGAAAACTGAACAAATTCTGTCTTTTTTTTTTTTTTTTTTTTTTCAAATAATTACAATTCAGAGATGCCCTACCAGGTAGGCTGCTTTGAGTTGTTCTCCTTCAGGTGGGGATTCCTCAAGTGGTTTTGTTCAGGGTAGTTTTTTAAGGCAGGATTTATGTTAAAACTGGGGAGGAGGAAAGGTATTCCCTAAGATGCTTAGGAGGCTCTTCTGTTGAAGAGTCTTGCTGACTGTCTCTACAAGTTTAGATTGTTTTAAACAGGCCAGGACTTCCAGTGCCAAAAGGGGAGTTGCTTTTAAATCACCTTTTGTCCTTATTTAAAAACAGAGTACTTTGTTAGTTATTCCACTTCCTTCTCCATCCACTATTGCTTCAGAAGTAATTGGCAGTTGTTTGGTAAGCCTGTTAGCCAACTTCCTCTTTAAAGCACTTATTCCATTTTCTTCAGAGGCAAAGTTTCTGGCAAAGTATATACATTGGCCTCGTAGAAGAAAAGCAGTCCTGAGTTTCCATGACATTTATCTGACTTCAAGGCAAGCTGGAAGTGAGAAGTGACCTGTTCAGCAAGCCTGTTAAACAGCACAAACACTTCAGGCAGTATTAGAACAAACTGCCGTAAACATGGTCTCTTGGTAAAGAATCTCTGTTCAAGACAAAACGTGGCATATCTTATGGAGTAATGGAGGGTTTGGTAGGGCTTTATATTCCTCACTCACTACTCTGAATCATCTTTGTAATTCAGAGCTTTTTCTCTCTTGCTTTTAAAATACTCCTCTAAGATGCTGTGTGAGGTGCGTGATATTTAGTTGGGATTGGAAAAAGACAGCCTGCAATCCTTCAGTTTACATTGTCAGGCTCTTATCAGACTTTGCAGAAACTTTACTAAATCAGAACTACAAACTGATTCAAGACCTCTTTTTAATTCTGTCTTTGACTGCAACTGCTAGCAAGAAAGGGCTCGATATTGTGGTACAGTTACTAAACTAATTGCAAGAATTTTCAGCAAAACTGATGCAATATTTCTTCCCTTTTTCTTGGTCATTGTAAATGCAGACTGCTCTTTAGATTGAAGAATTCAGCAACAGATCTTTTAATAACAGTTGAACAGGGTTGTCTCATTGGAGACAGCTTGTGGTTTCAGCTTTCTGAGTTGCTGGCTGACAGATGAAGATGAATAATAAATGATTAGTTGCTTCATAATGTCTAGTTATTCTTGAGATTTTATGTGTGTGCTCACATAGGGTCAGTTTTTTTACCTCACTCACAGGGGAGAATACCCTGGAAACTTGTGCTTTTTTTTTTTTTCTTCTTCTTTAATTTCAATAAAAATGTGTTTGTGAGCAGTGGTCTTGGGACCATTTTGCTTTCAGAACTGCAGTTTGTGATTGCAGTAAGTCTGTGGTGGGGCAGAGCCACAGTAGTCATCTCTCTCAGATAAGGAAAGGGATCAGAGTGGGAAGGGTGTGCCAAGGTTCATTTTTATTGTAAACTTGTCTTTTGTTTTCACTCTGTTTCTTGTCTCTACCAGCAACAACAGTAGGATAGCTGATATAGATAAGGTATGGATACTGCAGGTATTTAGCAACAATGAAAGTAGGGACTAAACAGATGTCCAAAAATAGCCTCTACTGCTACAGCTTTGCATGTATTCTTTAGATGTTTAAATGTGATTGATTGATTGATTTTTGGTTTTTGGAAGGTGAGGTGCAGTAGGGATTGCCTGGAAGGGCAGGCTGCCCAAGGCAGCTGCTGACACCAACCCACCACTCCATGTGCTTTCAGTGATGCTTTCGCTTAGCCTGAGCGGTGGTGGGAAAGTGATGAAGGTGACAGCTGGCAGCTGGTGTTGGAGAGCTGCTTTCTTATGGAGAGACGCAGCCTTTTGCTTTCTCCAGGAGCAGCAGGAGTGCTAAGCCAGACTTCCCTGGTGTCTCCCTCAAACCACCCCTTACCTTGCTGAGAGGAAACAGATTCTCAGCTAGCCCTTACTGTTCTCACCCTGTCTTTGATGTGACCAAAGCCAGTTCTGCCTTTGCTGCTGAGAAACCTCGAGTTTGCTCTGGCTTCTTCTACAGCTGCTGGAATCAGAATCCTGGTTCTGCTAGAGGGGATGCTGCAGGAACCTGTGCTTTCAGGACAGCAGTGTTTGTGTTTAAGCTTCACCACAGACAGGTCTCTGAAGAGCAAAGCCATCTACTAGCATGGCTGTACAAAACAAATGGGAGTGTGTGAGTGACCAGAGACCTTTTAAGGGCTCTAAGCATAATCAGCTGCCCCAAAGGCAGAGGCGTTGTACGCTAGGAATATTTGTTTGCTTGACTGGTGCGAGAACATGAAGCAATGTCAAAGTTCTTCAGCGTGCAGCAGTGCTGTTGCTCTCTCCCATGAGCACATCATGACCTCATAGGATTCAAATGTGGGGTTGCGGCCTATGGTCTAAATGTGTCCTGTATTGTTATTAATGAAAACCAAATTATTTTTAAGTTAGGTTTTTATTGTAGTGCCAAGTACTACAGTCAAATGGCATGCTGTGGCACACTAGCAGCAGCTGTAGATATCTGGTTCTTCTCAGGAGCTTTCAGCGCTTTGAGTAATTCACAAGACGTGTATGAAGTTATGCATTACTCTATGGAGCATCTTTCTACCTTATATGAACAACCAGCAGGGCTGCTTTTGCAGTGTCCTAGATAGAAAGGACTTCTTTTTAATGAGGTCATTTAATTCCTCTGTTACAGTGAAGATTGTTCCTTATCCCAGGAAGTTCTCCAGTGCTTTGAATTTTTAAAAATATTTGTAACATAGCAGCTTCCATTACTTTAAAGACTGTTTCACATTCTTAGAGGATTTCTGCACTAGGGTGCTGTTTGTAATATTCACTTCCCTCTTTTCCTTATTCTCCAAATAATTTCTTCAGTTGTTTATTTGGTTTAAATACTGCTATGCGTTGTGAAACTTATGCATGGAAGGTCAGATTGCTGCCCACATAGCTTGCTCTCACTTTTGTTTTACTAGCTTGTGCTTGTTGTTTGTTTTTAATTTGTTGGTGTGTACCATCAAGAATGTTTCTTAAATTGAGAGCATCAGCTCATTTTCATAAATACGCAAAGCTGCATAATTATTAGGGTTTCATTAGCATAAAATTTAAAACACAAATAATAAAGCAAGTCAATAGGTAATTCCTTTGATAAGCTGAAAGATATCCTCTACTTTCAAGGCAATGTTCTATTGCTTCTGTCTGTGTTGTAGCATGTAGACATGCCTTGGTGTTACCACCATCTTGTCAAATGTGTGTAGAAGAAGGAGCTTTTAAAAGTGTATGTTTAAAGATGTATACTTCACATTTAATCTTTAACAAATGGTTTGTTCCAGCTGGTCAAATAGCATAATAGGATATTATTTAGAGAATTTTTTGAGACTTTGTATTGCTTCAGAGCACTTACTTATAGGGTGTAGGAAAAGAGGGATTTTCTTGATGTTTCACTTTGTGTATCACATAAAAACAAAAAAGCATCGACTAGTACAGGTAGAACACTAAATAACTTGTCAGAACTGTCTTTAAGCATAGCAATTTTTGGAAAGTAGTGCCAGACCAGCTACTGTATTTCCATCCCTGCTCCCAGTGGTTAGGGAGTTAGAAACGTTCTAAAATCTGCATGAATGATCAGCCTGTGAAGAATTTTAAAGTAAAAGAATTATTTAATAACAACACGTCAGCTGTATCTATGGCTTGTGCATAAATACTGCATATACAAATGTGTGACTAAGAATATAAAAGCTGTCATGCTAACCCAGCTGCAGGACCTGTGCATGCCACTAAATTCGGAAGCTAACCCTTGCTCCACCCCCAACAAACTTCAAAAACAAAATCTGAGATTTGTTGGGATAGTAGAAGTGAAACCAGGCAAGTAAAAGTACCATTTTAAGTGAAGACAGCAGCACCAATTTGAATATTGCTGTTCTGGTTATTGCACCACTAACCAGCTTGATTCACATGATGGTTTGAAAGCAATTGAGATGTTGCTTTGCAGCATGGATAGACAGGAGTGTCTCCAATAATACTCTCAGTAGTATGGTTTCATTTTAGATGGTTCTGTGGGAAGCTGGGAGTTGGAATCGATGATCCTTACGGGTCTTTTCCAGCTCTGAATACGCTGTGATATTAGAATGGAAGATGGCATCAGGAATTTGAGTGGCCAATCTCAACTTAATGTTCAGATGCTTTTTTTTCTTTCTTTTTTTTTTTTTTTGCTAGCAGACATAAGCAGGCCATGCTCACACTGTGAGATGGCTAGAAGATGTATGGCTGCAGCTCAGTCTCTGCCAAGCCTGGACTCTTGAGAGACCAGGGGCATTCCAGACAAGTTTGAACATGAGCTTGTTTTCCGCAGAGATACTCATGTAATAGGATATCAGCTTCGTTGAGCTATTATAATATGGAGGGACCACTGAGAGGATAGAGAAGGCTTTGCATTAAGCACTGACTTAGAGATATCACTGAAATTTGTAGGAGTTGGTAGACTAAAATTGCATCAGGCAAAGGAATTCTCCAAAATGAGGTGCTGGGGCAGTCTCTTACATTCAACACAAAGATTACTGGGGCCTTGCTGGAGTCAGTGCTTTTTGTTTTCAATAATTGAAACCTTTCATACTACTGAAAAAGGCAGACTGCTAAGCTTTGTGATTCCACTAATCACAAAGCTCATAGGGACTTTTTCCTGTAATTGGCAGTTAGTTGTTTTAAGGGGCTTTGTGGAGAAGTTCAATTGAGTTCGCTCTAAAAGGAGTGAAGCATGTTCTAGGACTGTGCTTCATCTGGTTTTACTATTAACAGCTTGAAAGGAATCATCTTTCATTTAGGGAACTTCAGTATTAAGAGCAGAAAGCTTTGGAGTTCAGTCACAGTGACTGATTGTGAAAAAGGCCCAGGTACAGCTGTGTTCTAGATGTGGCATGCTGTGTACTTTTCATCCAGTGCTCTTGGTGAATGTATAAACACTTGAAGTTTCAGAGGACAGTTCTGACGTTAAATAACTGTCCTACTAGGTAAATAATCATGGGTTAATTCACAGTGTTTGATGGTTCCACAAGAGGCCAATGACTAACTTAGAAATGCAGCTCAAGTTAAGGATGCCCTAAATTTGTATTTCATTTCTGTTATAGTTCTTTCTTTGCTCACTGTTCCTCTAACTTCTGAGTTTTCTTTAAGTGTCTCATTGGGCATATTTGTTGTTTTCTGCTGAATTCAGGCAGCTTGAGTCTATGGTTGATTAAAACTTATTTTCAGCATTACTTACAGGTTTGGAAACATTTCCTAAGCAAATTGTCTCTTCGGTCCTGAGGCCCTCTTTCCTGGAACATTTGTCTGCTAGGTCAAGATAAACACATTGAGAACTGGACTTGATGTAACCATGTACAGTTGGTTTGATAGACGCAATTGGATTGACAACTATGATTTGTCTGGAAAGAATGCTGTGGGAGTAGGGCAACTTGCCATCAGCCACAAATGTGGTCATGAATGTCTGTTGGGATGAGTGGAATGAAAGGTTGTGGGGAATCTGAAAGAAAGGAAAAGAAAATTAAAAGAGCCCAATCTAACATTTAATGAACTATCGCAGGTAGCTCAGTCTCAGGGCAGTTCTGGTGAATGCATCTTGATGTTAACTGGAACGATCTTGCTTTCCAATTACTTGAATTTTAAATCAGCCTCTATTTTGTAGACAAAGTTTTGTTTTATTCTTGACTTGGTCATCATCTCTCTCCATCTTTCTTTCCTTTTCAGGTATGTTTCTATCTTGAAGTGTGATGATACTGCAGTTTGATCTGCAAAAAAAATGAGCTGAGCAAATAGATCTCTACAGCTTTTGGAAAGTTTTCTGTTTGTAGACAGGTCTGAGATTATTAGGTGTTGGGTGACTCCTCATTTCTGAATCCTTTTCCCAGTTTGTACACATCAATCTGATATTTTGAGTGTCATTATGAGTGGAAGGCATGGGTACCTCTAAGATAATTGTCATTTATGTAACTTAAGAAATAGAAGGTCATACGGGAGCTTTTTTTTTTTTTTTTTCTTTTTGACCATTCTGTTTTGCTATTATACTTCAATGATAAAGCAAGGTTTTCCTCGGGAAGCTTGTACTGTAGGAGAACTGCTGTTTCAGAAGACAGGTTGTTCAACATTGGGTTTAGGGCTCAAACTAGCAGCTATTTCAGCTGAAAGATCTCCTCTTTGAGGACAAAGCAGGAGAGCAAACAACATACAATGTCCTTACAACATCTGGATTTGTAAATAGCAAGGTTGTTTTTCTCTGAAGTGGTTTTCAGCTTTTACTTCCTGTCTTCTATAATTTTTTTTTTCACTTACACTGTTAATCATATCATGTTTACTGAATCCTGTTTATTCAGATACAGAGATGCTCTCAAACATGTCTGTGGTTTATTTATGTGAATGTATAATCTGTGAATATATATTTAAGAAAAACAAACAAACAAAAATTGAAACCGGCTGCATGATGAGTTTCTTCCTTCAGTGTATAAACTCAGCAGGAGTCAATAACCAGGCAGAAAAGTTGTCTAGGTTTCCTTTTGAATTTTATAGTTGCTGTAAAAGTATTGCACTTCAACCAATTCCCTATCCTTCTGAAAAGAATTATACAACCCACTGGTCAGATTTGTTATTTCAGGTCCATCTATAAGCTTGATTCACAGGAATATGAACTGGTATAGATCTTGGTCTAGAGAAGGCTGCACTAAGTCTAGCTGTAATGTGGTAATTCAGGCTAGTAGTCCTAAAATTGATTCCCCTGAACTCTTACCCATTGGACTAGGGTCAATTATGACTGCAATTAATTGCTAATATAAAAAAAATACAGCTATTAAAAAGTCAACTTCTTTATTTGTCTCTACTTCACATTCACAAGTTGAGTAGTGTCATGCCTTAGGCACTATGGTTTCACTGGTGATTTCATAAAGTATGTATGTTGTTCTTATTCACGCGCTTGTCTTGTTGGGTCAAAAACCTTTATTGTTTGTTTAGATGATTGAACTAAAGCTAACTTCCAAGCCCTAATTTACAGGAAGGATGCCTTTCATCAAACTTGCAGCTTTTCATAGGGGCATTACTCATAAAATTGGAATTCTGCAGCCAGCACAGGCCTTAAGTATTGCAGAAAGCTGAAGCATATTGTCAAATATAATGACTTTATATGATTATAAATGAAAGCAATATGGACATGTAATTATTAATTTCAGTTGTTTTTGTATTTCCCCTAGGTGGCATTGGCAGGGTTGTCAATGGTGCCTTTATGGTATTGAAAGGTCATCGGTCAATTGTAAACCAAGTCCGATTTAATCCTCACACTTACATGATCTGTTCTTCTGGTGTTGAAAAGATTATAAAGGTAAGATTAGTTGTCAGTTAACATGTTCTTGTACTAATTCAGAAAGAAGTGTTTTGTTTCGCTCAAATCCTTCAGATAATTCTTTTCCCCATCCCCGCTGTCTTCTCATTGTGTTCTTCCCTAAGATGGTGTGTCTCATTTGCCTGATTAAGATAATGCAAATGTTTTATTGGGTTTTTCAACTTCAAACCCCATTTCAGGTTTGAAGGTTTTAGAGGTAAGGGGTAAGATCAGGATTTCATGAGTTTGTACCTCAAAAAAGAATTCCATTTTCCCAGCTTCATTCTTTGTTACTGAAGTACCATACAAAGTTTGGTCACAGCCATATGTGATCTTTTAAGACTTCTGATATTGTGTGTGATAAATTTAATACATCCTCTCTGAATGGTATAGTTGAGCCTTAGCGTAGCCTGGCCTGAACTTAGTCCAGCTACTGCTTCAGGGATGCCTGTAATTTTTGTGCATACCTCTGCATTAGATCACTTCAAGATAAAGTTCTATGGCTTCCAGACACTGTGTGTGTGTTTTCTGAATTATAAAACACTTTATTGTATGTTTAGAAAGCTTGTCTTGTTATATGAAGTGCAAAGAGATAGCAAAGTTTGTTAGGTTCTTTTTTCCTTAAAGGAAGACAGCCAATATTGTGGGAGCAAAACAGACTTTTTTTGTTTTTGTTTTTGACGGTAGATGTTGAAGGTGGGGAGGCAGGGGATTATGGTACAGTAATGCACTTTGCATTCTGCTGCTCTAGAGGTTATGCTGTAGAAATTATAAAAATTATTTGTCTATCAGTGGTAGGAAAGAAACCAAAACAATTAATTTTTAAGTAGGATTATAACCAGTGCTGCTTCTACACATTTGTTGAGTGTTTTCATAAAGGTCTTTCCTGCATATGACTATAAATGAGGTGATTTACGTCTCAATAATAACAAATACTTTAGTCAGCTACAAGTTGATGGGACGAACTTCTCCTGAGAAGGAATATTTTAATGGTCTGCAACATACAGACCAGAACTGGCCCTGATTCTTTAGGACCATGGCCCAGTATCTGCTACACCACCTGCTTTACAGCCTTTTGTATCCGATCCTAGTTCAACTTCTCTGTCTTCTACTGGCACTTTAGTCTGCTTTTCTGTTTTCTTTCATCTGTCTCTGACAGGTTTGTATGCAAATATCTTGATCATAAATCTATCGAATACAGGCTCTGAATAAAAGCGTGTTGAATAAGTGTAGCAGCTCACTGACCTTTCAATTTTCAAGCAGCCAATCTGCCACTGTTTAAAAGCAGTTTGGCCAGAGGAATTTATTTGCTTTGGGAACTTGATTTGTGCAGCCTGAAGCCTTTCTTTTGGATTTTTAGATCTGCTGACCCTTTGCCCTGTGGATCCTTCCTGCATGAGTGTGCTTAGACTATTGGATTAGCATCGGCATAAACATCCCCTGTGCTGCTTTTGTGTACTTCTGCCAGGGTTTTGTTTTTGCTGGTTTTTTGTTTTTGTTTTTTGCTTTATTTTGTTGCCTTTTTTTTCTTTTTTTTTTTTTTCCCCCTAGTGATTAAAAGGCCAGTTTGACTGAGAATCCTGTCACAGGTTGTGTAACTCTTTGAAAGACATCTCTGCTTGAATGCCTCCTTAAAAGGGAATGCCTGTTCTGTCACAGTGTGAGCAATGAAACTTGTGTGGCAGCCTTGAGCAGCTCAACTCCTTGGACAATGTAAACTAGAGAAAAATCAAGGGAAAGGTGTATGAAGTTTGACGGAGCCAGAACTTTTTACCCTTCACTGTATATTGTGCCCTTTTTGGTGATCAGATTGTTTTAAGGCTCTGGTCTCATCTGATCTGCATGACTTTACTGCTTACGGCATTGTCGTAGTAACCACCATTTTGCAAGTGACTGGGTGCTGGTGGTTTCTTCTCCATTTCAGCTCCTTCTACAAATAGATTGTGGGATGGTATCAGCCGCTAGCAATAGGGGAAATCTAGATGACCTAATTAAGTGTTCCTGCTCTGGCAGGGGCATTGGACTAGGTGATCTTTTGAGGTCCCCTCCAATCCCTGACATTCTGTGATTCTACAGAAGAAAAACAGGAAAAATGGCACCAGCAGTTCTGAGAGACTGCTGGGTCTGCCTGGCACAGTAATGCAGGAGCAGCCTGAGGAGGAGGACTTTGAGGGAGCAGAGGAAAATGTGAGTGCAAAATGTGGATGGATTGAGGAGCGAGGGGGCAAGGAGTACGCTTGAGAGAGGAAATAAATGAGTAAAGGTGGTGGTGACTGGCCGGAAGGTGAAGGAAGTGATGAATTGAACACCTGAGAAAGGCAACTGGATAAGCAGTGGAAGAGGTTTACTGTGACCAGTGCTATTTACTGCATTGAAAACAGCTGAACACACAAGTCCTTCCTGTGTGTATGGCTGTCTTTCCCCCACACAGATGCTTGAAGTGCTTGCCTCTAGAAGTGGAGAAGATGAGAGGAAGAGCCATACATAGAAACTGCAGCTAATATGTCTTTGTTTTAATCAACTCCTTCAGAAGTGTGTGTCCTTCAGGTGTCTTCTAAAAATCTCTGGAATTAAATCATAAGAGAACTTCATAGTGATTGTCTGATCTTCCATTCCCTCTGGTATAGAAACTGTGATGAATTAGAATGTGGATGCAAGTGGTTGGTTTGTCTGAGCCCTTAATTTTTAGACTAGCTGGCCTAATTTTAGTACTTGTAGAAGTGAAGAACTGATAGCACCAGCATCGAGGCATGATACAGACAAGCCATTCAATAATGCCGTGTGCTTCTGCCAACACACTTGCTATTTTAATGCTGATTGCAAATGAGATACAAATTCATCTCAAGCCTAGCCTCACTGAAATTGATAGTATTCACAAGAATGATTTTGACCTTTTTGGTAATGTTTTTTGCTTTATTTTAATCTTGTTTTAAGGCACCTGCAGGGATATAATGAACCCAGTAGCTTAAGATTTGATTTCTGCTAGTAATGAGAATACAGTGGTTAATTTGGAGTGTGTATATGTTCAAATGAGACTTCAGAAACCTAAAATGAAATTCAGAAGCTCGTTAATAAAGGAGAATTAAGCCTCGACTCCAGATGTGTGTTGGACACATCTACCCAGCTGAATTGTTCATTGTCCTCCATTTCAGAGATCCGAACCTCAGAAACACAGTATGAGAAAGCACAGCCGTGTACTAAAATCAACACCTTGAGGCAAGCATTTACTAATATGGCTAAGCAACACAAAATAGGAAAAAAAATACATCTTTTTCCTCAGCATACTGTAAGACATCGGGATGTGCTGGCAGGAAAATGAATTTCATTACAGGAGGAATAAATGAGGCATTCCCTGTAATATGTGGGGCTTAGAGGTGGGCCACAGAGAACTATGAAGTTAGAAGACAGTTCCAGAAAAGACAAAATGGATAAAGCTATAAGGATTTTTAGCAATAAATACTGTTTTGTGTTGGAAACGGAGTACTTTGTAACGGTAGTTTTGAGGACAACTGTTACAGGACCCATTTGTTTAGCAATCATCAGTATGTCAGAGATAGCAAAGTCTATTTGCCCTTGTTGCTATGGTGACAGATGAATGTCACTGTAGCTAACTGCCTTCGCCTAATCAGATAGTCTAATATAGATGGCTTTAATTATTTTCATGCTAACAACATAACTACTTCTTTTAAAATTTGGGGTTTTGCCACCACAAAATTAAAGAAATTGAAAGATGCTTTCTGAAGCATCTTGGTCGAGGTAGAGAACTAGTTTCGTACCGTTTCTGTTATTGTTCCTATTTTTGTATCTGTACTTGGGGCATCAGTGACTAATGTTCAGCTCCTTAATCCTCTGACAAGGGAAGAACTTCTTGATAAGATATAGTTGCTTCAGTGGGATGATCTGCCAACTTATTTTCTCTCACTTCCTCATATTCTTCTCTGATGTGGCATCAGTCAGGGGATAAGAAAAAGGTTCCACTTATGAAGAAGCCCATTTCAGGTGCCGCAGAGAGAGCTCTGGACAAGTTGCTACAGATTTAAAGGTTTCCAAGTTTTGCTGAGGCAAGATGTTTAGCCTGAAGTCTTTCTGGGACTCTGGAAGGTCCTTCTGATCTCTCACTGCAAAATGTCTAGGAAGTAGGGAGCTGGATCTCCAGTGGCATCTGATCCTGTACGAACAGGCATTCATGGGGATAAATCCTGAATTCCCCAACTTCTTTTTTTTATTCACTCCCTCTTGAGTGGAGGGAGAAGCCCCACTGTGGACCCTCTTGTTTTAAATCTGTCTTTTCAGTATTTAGATTTATCTTTCCTGATGCTTGTTGAGCGAGGAGGAAGATCTGGTGGCAATAACAAGGATGTGAAATCTCTTATGTTCACTTCATATACTATTTTTAATGATGAAGAGTATATAAGGTAAATAAAACAGACCTTTCCCGGTGTGATTTCAGAGCAGACAGCCTGTCTGGATCATACAGAATCTAAGAGTCTTGCTTAAAAAAATGTCTTGGCAAAATCCAGAAGCTAACTTGCAATGGTGTTGCATGCTCAAGAATACTTAAAGCTTGACCTTTTAATGAAAAGTAAATATTGCCCAGGTAGAACTGCACCTGAAGGAAATCCAGGAATCCATCCTTGGAACAGGGACAAGAGAAACAGGAAGCCCTTCCCTTTACAAGCTAGAAACCAGCAGTAATCATTATGGCAGTTCTGCACTGAAGATACAAAAACATACGTGAGATGCTGAATTGGATGGCAAAACTTATTCAGAGCAATCGTTTTATAAAACCTAGTGATCAGTCTAGGACTGTTAGGTCTGTCTATTTGAGGAAGGAAAATGCCTGTCTGTGCTTCAGCATGAAGCATACAAGAAGGCACATGTTCCCTAAATACAAAAAGGGGTCCCATTTACTTGCCGAAATGCCTGAGTTTGGGAGAATTCTAAAATATAGGTTACCTTTGCCTCTTAAGTTTGACTGCACTGAATAACTGGCTGCAAGATTATTTTGTTTATTTTATATTAAAGGTATAAGGTCTTTGCTGTTCTCTATCGAAAAGCTGTGGATACAGAATTACTGGCAGCCTTGTGGCATCTTTTAGAGTGCTTGTCATGCTGATATATGTTACAAGTGTTAACTGTGCCTCTTTAAAATGAGGGTGATTATCTCATTTGCAGAAGCAAATACTGTTTTTGTTAGTGGTTTTCTCTTCTCAAAACAAAAGCTGTCTGATTTCTACTGGGGAAAAAATACGGACTTTTTTGCCAAGCTCTAGGTTGCTGAGACCAACCTAATGCAGACAGCAGGCACAGGAAAGTTTTCCCTAAATTTGTTAGCATGGTAAAAACCAAAGCATGACTGAAATCAGATATTTTATCAGAACTATAAGGCAATTCTGTGGATAAGCTACGCCTGCACTAACTGTTGCAGTCAGATTAGCAACGATCTAGAGGAAGGGTGGTAGTAGTTGTCCAAATGAGTGTTTTTATCGTATTGCCCTGAATCTGTGAATGAAATTGAGAACTGTAAGAAGAACCATTATTGTGTTTGCTATGGATTAGCAGTTTCTTAAGGATATCGATGGGTTTTCTCTTGGGCCAAAAATGCTTTTCTTTTTTCCTTGACACTCTGAATGTAGAGAGGAGGATCGGCTGGCAGTACAGTCAAGGTTGCTGATATAGGTGAAATCATTTCATTTTGCAACCTTACTACCTCTCCCCACTTCAACGATAGCTTTCATTAAAACTCTGCTCCTTCACCTTTCCCCGCTAAACCTGCTGCTGCATCTTGAGAAGCTGCTGGAAGTTTTCTTCCCTTCACGACTGTTCTCTAAAGGAAGTAGTACAAGCCAGCCTTCTACCTCCATGTATTCCGCACCCTGCCTGTTTATCAGGTGTGATTGACTGCGTAGCTGGATGAAGTGTTGCTCTACGTCACTGGCACAAGCAACTCTAGTTTCCTGGGAAACAAGTGCCTTCATTAGTGCTAAGACTATATTGTAGGCAACAAACTATTCTTACAGTTAGTGAGTAAGCATCACCTATCACATAAAAATAGAGTCCTGCAATTTGGGAGAAATTATTACATGCTGAAGTATTGAAATGGTAGATGCAGTGAGGTTTCTGGATGGGTGTATTAGATGCAGGAAAAACAAATTTGCAAAGGAAAAGAAAGCCTCTGGAACACTTGCCAGCATGGGTTTAAGGGGTAAACAATAATAATAATAATAAAAATTCTGCAACTTGCAGTTGTTTGTAGTGTTTGCTGTGCTGTCCTATTTCAAGTGCTTCAGTAGTTTATGAATTCAGAGCCATGTGTTTTGCTTTTTTTTATTTTCTGTTACAGATCTGGAGTCCGTATAAGCAGCCTGATTGCACGGGGGATCTAGATGGTAGAATTGAGGATGATTCACGTTGCCTCTACACTCACGAAGAGTACATCAGTCTTGTGTTGAACAGTGGTAGTGGTTTGTCACACGATTATGCCAACCAGTCAGTCCAGGAGGACCCACGGATGATGGCCTTTTTTGACTCCTTGGTACGCCGAGAGATTGAGGGCTGGAGTTCTGACTCGGACAGCGACCTCAGTGAGAGCACCATCCTGCAGCTCCACGCCGGAGTAAGTGAACGCTCCGCTTACAGCGAGTCAGAGTCCTCTGCCTCTTTGCATCACTCCCCACCACATGTGGCTGAAGAGTCTGCTGAAACTGCCTACAACTTAAGGGCCTTAAGATCAGCTGAATCTCCCTCAGGCAGAGAAGACATGGCTTCCCGTCAGCAGAGGCTCTCAGCACTAAGAAAGTATCAGGATAAACGTCTGCTGGCCCTCTCCAACGAGTCTGACTCTGATGACAATACCTGTGAGGCAGAATTGGACACGGACCTCTTCCCACGGCCGCGATCCCCAAGTCCGGAGGAGAATGAATCTAGCAGTTCCAGCAGCAGCAGCAGTACAGAAGATGAAGAGGAACTGAATGAACGGCGTACATCTATGAGGCAACGCAATGCACTGAGACGCCGACAGAAGGTGCAAAAGGAGGAAAGGACTAGTACTAACACAGAGAATGTGACCCCCTACATAGGCGAGGATATATATGATTACCCCCAGATCAAAGTAGATGATCTTTCTTCTTCTCCAGCTTCTTCACCGGAAAGGAATTCAGCCAACAAAGAAGTTCTCAAAGGAAGGACCTCTCCTTGTTCAGACAATGAATCAGTGGAGAGAAAGATTTATAAAGCCTACAAATGGCTGCATTATTCTTACATATCGTATTCAGCTAATAAAGATGGTGAATCCTCCAGAGGAGATGCGGTGAATGATGAAGGGAAACCAGGAACTAGTGGAAGGCACAATACAGCACACTCGCTAAATAAGGAAGATGCTAGGAACTTGAGTTCAGCAGTTCCTCAAGGTTCCCCAGTTCTTTCTACTGAAAGCCACAACAAAGAAACTTTAAAAGAATGCGGTTTGATAGAAAATTCTAGTAATGGTCAAACTCATGAATGTGACAATCAGTGGCGGATGGAGGGTCAAGAAAATGTATCTGAAGACTCTACCAGCGGAGGTACGGAGCGTTCTTTTGAGACTAAAAAGCTCAATGGAAAAGCTAACTGCAAAGGGCTAAATAGTTGTACTGAAGAAGCTTGCATTCAGACTGCGGGACTTGTGGAACAGAAAAATAGTCAGAACTGTCAACCAGCGTCAAGCCATCACTCACTGGTCCCTCCGTTCTCCGCTGTTGCCATCTGCAGCTTGTCAGGTCACTGCTCCAGAAACCAGACTGATGACAGTGAGGAGAGGAGCCTCGACGCTTCCTGCGTTAACCACAATAACGGCCACTTGCATCTTCGCCCTTCATGCTTCAGCAATGGACAGAGTTTTGGAGAACAGGAGGCTGTGATTCAAGGACTACAGGTGCACTCAAATGCTGATAATGGCAACCTTGAACAGATGGGTGTGACCTTGCACAAAGACTGCTGCCTGTCTGAAATGGACTCCAACAGCTACAGCGTGAGCACAAGAGAGGATACTGCTGACTTGCATCCTGCAGGCAGTGAAAGCGCTCAGTCTCGTGGAGGACTGAAAAGACACAGAGCGGAGCTGGAAGATGCAGATTCAGAGAAATCATCCTTAGAAAAGAAGTTAAAAACATGATAAATGCAAATGTCTGTCGTAGTGTGCACTCTCTATCAAAAAAAAAAAAAAAGAAAAAGGAAAGTATTAAAGGCACATAGAGCTTGGATCTGAAACATTGCGTTTGATTCTCCATTCCATTCTTCAGTGGGTCTGTTTTAGATTGCCAATGGTTCATGCTGTATAAAAATCCAACTTACTCCTTAATGAGACTGAGTCTAGTGTACCCATACAAGGTTCTGTTTAAAGTAAATCCTTATTAAGACGGTTGACTGAATTATTCTTGTGTGAACATGTGTCTTTTGTTCAACCAGCCAACCACAATGACCGCTTTAAGTTTTAATTGTTCTTCTTAGAAGGAATTTTTCCATTCTGACACTTATTACACATTACAGTCTGAAGAATTATTGAGTTAGATCACATTGGTGGTAGCTTGGGGTGTTTCTTGTTGAGGAAAACGAGGAATAAGGCTTTCTGACCTCTTTATTCTACTTCAGATGCTGAAGAACCACAGCCCTTAGGGTGGATGTTTTCACAGCTTACTAATACCTTGAGAGGTGATACTTCATAAAGCTCTCGCGTCTGATACAGTTCAGTGACTTTTTTTTTTTATGCTAACAGATAAGCTATAGGAAATGAGCTTCTTTCCAAAATCAACTTTAGACTGTTCCCATGGTGACATTCAATTCTGTGGGCTTTGTTAAAGAAAATAACGGAGCAGCACGGTGTTATCACTACTGAAATGTGATTGTTTGGCAAGAGGGTATTATGCTGCAGGCCTCGTTCCAACCAAGGGCTATCAAAAATCAGGCTCTGAGGCATGCCTTTCTGTGTGCTTAATGCACAGCAAGTCATTATTATTCAGAATACAGCTCTGAATGCTGGGATGTACCTTGACTATGCCCGTGCCTCATTTCTGAGGGCAGCAGGCTGAAGAGGCAAGAGTGGAAGGATGGAGATTGTGAGGCCAGTTAATGGCAGCACACAGTACAGTCTGAAAACTGCTGTTAAAGCTTTCTCAGCTTGAAGGTGGTTGGCACTGGAGGTCAGGGCTGGTTTTCTACCAGTGCTGCCAACGCTTAAAACGGCAGGTGGGGAGATGGGCTCCAGCGCAATGTGAGGCACATGCAGGAGGCCTCTGGCAGAGTGGCCCTGTATGAGCATGCCAGGGAGCAGCACCAGTGGCTGCCCTGGGAGCTGCATCCATCACTGTCCTGTGACTGTTTCTAATGGAGCATCCAGTGAGACCTCCCGACCCTGGCAGGCCTCGGTCAGCGGAGCTGTGCTTGCTTTCCTGACAAGGTAAGACGATTCAGTGCACGAAGGGAAAAGAAACCACATACGAAGAAACGTGATGAAAGTAAAGGAGAACTTCAGAAGAGTTACTAGGAGGTAAAGTGATGAGAGGGAGGATGAGTGTGAGACAAAAACGTGTTGCAGCTACTGTGTGTAATGGGCTGGTTTTCCCATGCCTGATCGGCTTTGCAAGGTGAGAACTTAAAATAAGCATGTGGTGTAGTATTTGGGAAGCGTGTAAGGAGGCTGGAAGGGATGTTTCCAAATGCCATTGCAAGTGGCAATAATAGAGTTGATACATTGCTCCCCTGTTGACAAAATTGTTCTGTACTGGTTATATATTAGATCACTGCAATCAGCTGTAGGAGTGTTTTAGTTGGTTATATAAACACCTTATTGTAAATGCTGTCTTCTAGCTAAAATCTTGTTTGCTGGGTCAATTTTTGTTTTGTTTTGTTTTTTTAAAGTAAGCATTTTATATTGGCGGGGTTTCCTCAGCTAGTACAGTCGCTTTTCCTGTCCTCCTCTGAAGAATGCCCAGGTTGCTGGTGAGAGCATCGCTGCTCTTCTTGACACGGCCGTGGCCGCCTTTTCTCATCATTTCCCAAGCACCTACCTTGTGGGCTCACTTTGCGGTTCTTCTCTTTGCTTCCATAAGCAGAACAGAAGCTTCTTGCTTTGGTGTTCATGCTCCTCTACGAGCTTAGGGCGTAGCAGGTTTGCTGTGCTTCCCTGAGGCAGCCTCCCATGTTGTCTGCATGCCTGTTGTTTCTGGTTTCTGTAGAACAGGAGCAGGAAGGTAGGTCACAATCTTAACCTTTTGTTCACAGGAAGTTTCACTGCATGCAAGATCTGTAGTTTCCAAATCAACACGTTCACCTTCTTGCAGAAATAAATAATGTTATCAGTACTGGGCAGCTATGCTATCTAGAAAAGACAAAAAGAAATTTAAGAAAAAAAGGGGGGGAAAAGCATGTCTGCTACAGGCGGACAATGAGGAAAGAGCTGCTCTGCTCTTCAGAAGCTGCTTTGCTTCACCACTGACCCATGTGCAGAGCTCTGTGCCTCCCTCCTGCCCAGCCAGGGGCTGTTCTGTGCCAGCAGTTCCCTGTTCACCAGATCAGAGTGCTTCTAGATTCTTCTCCAAGATGAGCAGCCCAGTGAAGGTGGTGCTTTTTGCCATCATGGGTGGCTGTGTCTGATGGACAGGGCTTGCAGGAAAGGTGCAGCTGCCCTGAGAAAGGGGGAGTGCAGGGTTTGACCATGGGTGCATCAGTGACAGTGCTCTGAAGGCCAGCTGGCCTCATTTGGAGTACTGATTGGAAAGGACGCCTTATTTCAGAATCTGATTTTCTCCTAAAATTAGTGGGTTTTTTTCTTAAACTTTGTAACACAACGCTTTGAAGTAATTGAAACCTGATCCTAATGCCAGTGTAAAAGCTGTGTCAATTGAAAACTGGAAAATCATTCTTCATGAAATATGGCAAGGAAGATGATGCAGTGAGGGCTGCTTCTGGGGTGTTGTACTTCTCTGTGTAATCGCATCCTGGATCTCTTGTGGCCATCAGAAGCTGATGTGGCTTGATGTTGCAGTGGTCTTGGGATGCTTTCATTTTGCATGAACAAGGCCAGATTCCTTCATTGAGTTAGTTAGAGTCATAGAATCATAGAATGGTTGGGGTTGAAAGGGACCTTTGAGATCATGTTGTTTCACCCCCCCCCCCCCCCGCTGCTATAGGCAGGGACATCTCCCTCTAGAACAGGTTGCTCACAGCCCCATCCAGCCTGACCTTGAACCCCTCTAGGGAGGGGGTACCTGCAGTGCCCCGTGTTAGCAAGCTTTCCTCGATTACAGGGGTGCTGCTGAAGGGTGCCATTGTGGCCTGTTAGCACAGCTGATTGCATCACTGAGGAGTGGGCTCTTTCCTTCTTTTGTCTAAAATGCAAACCAAGGCAGTTCCAGCAGTACCAAAGCAGGGCTTTGAACGCATCTCTGGATTTATAGTCTGTGAGAGCACATCTAAAGATGCTCTTCCTGCCTTCTCCACTATGTGCAGTATTTTTTGGCCCAGAGAGCATCGGGGAGACGTGGACCTGGCCCTGTGCGCGACCCATTTCTCTTGAAAGGGCGGTTCTCCTGTGTTGCCTGTTGGGCAGAGTGCATATGATTCAGTTGTCTGTTATTTTCCTGTAAATGTATGATTCCTCCCTCCTGAATGAGTACACGAGCTGCTGCTTGTTGTGGGATATGGCTGGAAGTTGCCAATTTTCGGTCTCACAAGTATGTTTCCATTCAGGTTTAGTGTGAAGCATAGGCCCACATCTACACGGTGCTGGAATTGCTGCATGGATGCAGATTGGCGCTGGTGCTGCTTTTAGAGCGTATCTGAGTCGCTGCATTTCTGAAGTGGGCAGAACAAATGAGTAAAGCCATTTTGTGTGTTCCTATGAAAAGTAAAAAGAAAAAAAGAAGAAGAAAAAGCCTGAATATGAACGTTGTGACCATGCCCTTTGCAGCCCGATGGTGCCGCTGGCTGTAGGCACAGCGCTTGTCTGGTGAGATACTAGCAGTGCTGCATGTTTCCAGGCAGACTACCCCTGGGACTATGTTACTATGAGCTGCTGGTCTGCAGGCCTCGATGATACAAACCATGGCTGCTTACAGCAGCGTTAGCAGCTGAAATCACTGCTTTCCGGGCATTCTGGTGGTTTGCATTCTAGTCATTTCAAAGCAGTAAACCTTATGTTCTTTGGGAAAGTCTTGTGTGTGTGTCCTGCTTCCAGAACAAGGACTAAAAGGGCCAAGTTCTGCTTTTTTTTTTTTTCTTTTTTTTTCTTTTTTTTTTTCTTTTTTTTTGAAAGGAAATTGGCTTTGAGTAAAGCCTGGCCTATGTTTTGGAGGAGCCTTGGCTTAAGCTCAGTATTTAAGTTTAGATCCTAATGAGATAAATTCTGAACTCTTTAAAAATATACAGGTGGGAAAGAAAATGCATGAACTTCAGGAGTGAATTCTAGCAGGAAAGGGGGGAAAGGAACCAAAATGCGATCTTCATGCAGCCTGTTGAAATGAGGAAAGAAAAACAGGGTGCCCCGGCAAGTGGAACAGACAAGCTCCAAGACAAGAGCTGCCTCTCTCTTGCTCTTTCCCTTTCTGAGGGTTCCACTCTATACTGAGGAACCTAATTCCTCCTCCTTCCCTCCAAAGACCTTCAAGGGCTTACAGTGCCCCAGGAAATGGCGAGCGAAAATGAAACTTGCCATACTGCTCCAGTGATGTTTCCTGCCTGTGTTGGTCAGATCCAGAATTTCTTGCTTGGATCATATCCTTGAATACAGTTTTCTCCAAAGCATGAGAAACATCTCATTTCCCACTGATGCAACCTTGGGGTGGAGAGAAAGGCAGGTGATCCAGCCTGGAATGGAAGGATGCCTGTGCTTCAAGCTGTACACAAGTCCCCCCGAAGCTCTCAGTGTTACTGGGGTTTGATAGCTGGCTCTGCCGTACTATTTACTTCTGTACCCACAGTGATGGAGAACAGCAGCAGCCCTGTATTTCTTTTTAATTCAGTGCAAGAATGGAGGGCTGACTCAGTGTGCCCTCTGGGGCAGATCTCCCATTTTCCATAAAGAAGCTTTTTTTTTTTTTAGCTCCTACATGCTTCTGATGATGTGGAAGTCTTATTTTTAAGCTGGGAAACTCTGCAGCAATGTTTTGAATTCCGAAGTTGGTTCCTGGCTAGGATAATCTATCTGAGGAGCAGCGGGAGCAGTTAAAGCCTTAGATGGAAACATTTGTTTACATACACATACTTTTTAAGTCAAAACTGTGGCAGTTTGTCACCCAGTAGATGAGCTCTTCAGCTTTCATCTACCATATGTTTTGCTAGCCAGGGAGCACTTCTTCCTTTGTCTCCCTAAGGATATGGATGCAAAAGATGTAGGCTGTGTGGCCCCACGTTCCAGCAGCTAATGAGCACGTTAGGGCAGGCCATTACCTTGCTGGAGATGCACAAATTGCAGCAGGAGGAACGGCTCATTAATCACTTAGCTGCTATCTTACATGGAAAATTGGCACAAATGGGAGCATTTTAGCCAGTGACACATCTTGATGTCTCGCACTGCTGGTCCTGTAATACCTCTGATGTTTCTCCATGTTATGCTGTTGTTTCTGAAGCTAAGACTTGTTTCCTGCCCAAGGGCAATTCTACGTTAGCCTTACTTTTGCCAGATGAAAAATGTCACAGAACTCCAAGTTCGTGAATTGCTTATTGAAATTTAAACCAGACGAAGTTCTCAGCTGTTTGCCCTAAGTGACAATTCCACTGTCCGGAAAGGAAGGATTTCATCTGTGCACAGTTGGGGAAAAAAGCCATTTTAAAGAGCACGCTGGGTAAGCAGGAGCTGATGGCCTCATGAGCAACTGAGGTGGTGAAGCTGCTGCAGGGATAAAGCTCCTCTGCTGCACTGAGGTGCCCCTGTACTGGTGGAGAGCTGAGGGGTTTCTGTGGGTTTGCCCTCAAGCAAAACCCCACGGAGAGCAGCAGAGTGGTTGATGGGGGCTGGGCTGGGCTGGGCCGGGGAAGAGGGAGAGGGCTCATCCTCTAAAGCATTGCCTTGGTCAGAAGTGACAGACCTAGCAGGGAGGAGACTGGCAGTCTCTAGGTCTGATGCCATTGGTACACGAAGAACAGTTTCATTGCCAGTAGCAGGGCATAACAGCTGCGTCCTTTCCCTCTGGCCCTGACTTAAAATAGTTTCAGGATGTTTTCCTAGAAAGTCTCAAAGATGCGCTGAGAGAGATGGGCACCTTGCAAATGAGCTCAGGATCAGGGACAGCAAATGTGATAATAAAACACAAATTTATAATTAGCAAGCAGTGAAAAGCTCACAGCAATAAATATAATTTAGAAATGAGGATATATGGGAAAGTAATGAGGGAAGCCAAGGCCTGGAGCAGGCAGTGTGCAGCGGAGGCCCTACTGAGGCACAGGGAGGTGTCTGAGCTGCTCCCATGTGAGGGACTGAGGAGTCCAGGAGCTCTGGGGTTGGGAAGCACCATGGAAGCAGGATGATGTACTTCTCGGTCCACCAGCTGCTTGCAGCACAATGGAAGGATTGGTATGGGACAAGAGCTAAAACAAAGGGGAGAAAATACTGCTGTGGATAACTAACAGGTGAGCTGATAGCATAGAAAGCAGGCTGTGTTGAGCTAGGCACGTGTTACAAGGCTTCAGTTTCAACCAATAGATGTGGAAGCACTGGCATAGTGATATGAGTGCCTCACCTGTGGGAAATCAATGCAGCACAGGATTCAGCTGTCCATAGAGAAGCCGCAAATGTGGTTTGACTGAGCCAGCTTGTTTTCCTTTCACTGTGTATGACCGTGCTCCGTGTGCTGTGAGCAGAGCAGAGCCATGCCAGTGCAGGCCCTGCACATGGAGGGGCACGGCTGCAGTGCATTCCTCCCCATAACTCATGTGCTGAACAGCCCAGATTCCCACCGAAATTAGTGGTGCCATGAACAGTGCCCTGCAAAGGTGAGCCTGCACCAGCCTGAGGTACAGGAGAAGCAGGCAGAGAGAGGAACTCCTGAAAAAGCCCAACCATTTCAAATGCCATCTCAGGTAACAAGGCTGTGTGCAACTCCTGGAAGCTGCGCTCAACCCAAGTGTCCCAGATCTAAGGCACTGCAGCTGGTGAGTCCTGTTGCCTGCAAGTAGATGGGTGTGAAAGCTGTGGTTCCCCTGTGTACAGAGACAAAAGCCCCGCTTGTTAGGCAGTTGTTAATTGGTATTTTCAAACCTATTAACTCAGACGGCAGCTGATAGCTCACTGGCGTTCTCTGAGGTGACAGACCGAGGAGGGATTCATTCTGTCAATGTGATCTACTTCCATGGTAGTATCCCTGCTCTCTGAGACACCCTAAGCTGCTTCGCTACACAGTTTACCGCCAGGTTTGTTGTTCCTCTCAGAATAGCAGCTTGAAGATTTTTCTGCAAAATATCAGGCGTTAAGGTGGTACCTGAGCACCGTCAGCAAACCCAACAGGGCTGGGCCCACTTCTCCCAAAGGGGGAGCTGATTGCCAGGGAGTTCACTACCACCTGAACGGAGGAAGAGGCTGAATTAGTGTTGGTGAGAGAGCTATGGATGTTCCCAGAGAAATTTTATTATGTGAACACAAAGCGCTGACTCTGGGGCTCAGCCTTTTCTCCTCAGCTCAGTAATGTTTCCCAGTGGAGCTCTTTGTAATGAATAATGCCTCCGTTGTTTTTCTTTTCTTAAATAAATTGAATTATTTTTTCCATGCAGGAAATGAAATGAAATTATAGGTATCACTCATCCATCCTTTTAGAACTCCCGTAATGCTAACTCTGCTATGTCCTGTTGGTGAAGGCAGCAGCGTGCTTGGCCCTGGACATTAAGTGGAAGAAAATGGAAGTACCTGATCGAATTACTCAGGTTCCCAAAGAAACCATTTTTAGATTATGATAATTCCCCTGTCTTCATCAGACCGCGTTGTTCCTAGATGTCGAACGTCATGGTGATGGTGGAGCTCTGCTGGACTGAGGGATAGGGCTGGTACAGGCTGTGAGGGTGGCAAGGGGGCAGCAGGCTGCTCTGCCTGGCGAGGTACTTGGTAATGTTGTATGGAGCTTGGATTCTTATACAGGGCTTGACACACATTAACACACATCCTGAATTATACATGACCTAGCATATCTGTGTGACCATGGTGTTAGCCACCAGCCCTGCCAGATGGCAAACTGGGGCCGCCTGCGGTCTGACACCACTGCGGCCTCCGTCTTCCATATCATAGGGCCCGGCTGCTAGGCAGTCCCAGTCGCAGTGCTGAATCTGGCCCTGTCTCACCAGGGGAAAGCTTGGGCTGTAGGACAAGAGGCTCCTGTCCCTTTCTCAGCCAGGAGCTGACCTGGCCTGAACCCAGCTCTGTTTGTTTCCTCATTGTTCCTCCTCCAGTTATATGCGTGACCCTGGCATGTACTCCCACTGTGCACCCACGTCAGCGCTGGGCCAAGTGCTGGCTGCAGCCCTGCATGTCCAGTGCTCTCCTCGTGTTTGGTTAAAGGGTGGCAAAAATCCTCTTATCTGGATTACCAAGTTCGAGGGAGCAAAGTTATTATGAAGGTTGCCCCAAAAGTAATGCCTCTTATTTTATGATGTTGGCCCACAGTGTCAGAGGCAGATTTTGATGGTATGGCAGTGAGGCTGAACTTTCTCACCAGCATTCTGTTCTAGGGAGAAAATAGGGCTGTGTGGCTTCTGGGAGCCAGCTTTTGGGAGCTGGAAAGTCCCCATCTCTTACAGGTTGCATTGGTATACTGGTATCTCATGTCTGTCTCTGCTGCACAGAGATGTCTCTGCATCTGTGGCACAGAGTTAAGAAGGATCTTCCTTTATACACTGGGAGGTGGGAGGAGAGGAAGAATGAGAGCCTGGAAACCTTGGCCAAAGGACTGAACACAGCACAGATCCCAGTAGTGAGCCTCAATCTCCCCCCGCTGTGGGTGCTGCCCCACCTCTGCCACCGTGGCTCCTCACTGAGCTGCCAGGATGAAGCCTCAGCTGCTGCTGAGCTCAGAGATGGCATCAGTCACCCTAAGCAGCTCGGACATCTCCTGTCAGCAGCAATTCCAAGCTCACCAGATAACAAGACAAAAACCAGCTAGCGCTTGAACTGCAGCCCTGGGTAGCACGGGTTGATGCAGGGCAATCCTGCAGGGTGAGCTGATGTTGGAAGAGGGCAGTGCCTGTCCCAGTGCAATGGCAGCTCCCGTGGCCCCACAGCAGAGTCCCCATGGTGCTCGTCCTGCTGCAGGCGCTCCACCAGCTGCTTCCCAAGCCTCCTGCTGTGAAAGGAGAGCAGGGACACCACGGCGGTGCTCTGTGACCTGCGCCTGAAATCACTTTCCCTATCTGACCCCGCCTCTGAATGGGATTTGGCGGGTCAGTGCTGGCTGGTGTGCGTGGGGTGGGAGCATTTCAAAATGGATGTTGAAAACTCTTTTGTGGAGAGTTTCCAGCCTGCTTATTGCTCCAGGTGGGAGAAGCCTGGAAGAAAGCCACATGCATGCAACAGTCTAGACATGTTTGATTTCTTTTTGGAATTAAAGAACAGAAGTCCCATAATACTCTTCTTTTTTTTCCCAGCATTTGTACAAGTAGCCAATATAAACAATTCTCTCACTGCCCTGAAATTCGGAGTAGCTCGCAGGATGAAGTGGTGACCTGCTGAACCTCTGGGAAGAGTAACATTAGCCTCCGTCTGGTCTGCAGCCTTCTGGCTGGGCTGTGACGCCTGCTGCCCGGCTGCCCCCAGGGCCGGTGCTGACGTGTCCGCGGGTTGCTGCGGGGTTGCTACTCCCTTAAAAGGAGAGAGCCGCACGGCGAGATCGCTGAATGCAAGTACTGCCCCTACACTTAATCCAGCTGTTCCTCAGGTGCAAGTTTCCCAGCTCTGCTTCTATCCTCCTGGAGGCAGCGGTCCCCGTCGTCTCTGAGGACTAATCCTGGTGTCTGCAGCTGCCGTCAGGTCCCAGAAAAGGGCTGACCAGAGTATGTTTTCCATCGTGCCCTGAGCTGCTGCTCAGGATGGATTTCCAGGTGTCTGCAGACACACGCTGGTGGCTGCAAAGCTGCAGGCTGGCTTGAAGGCAGCGGCTGCTGCTTCAGTAGAGATTGCCTCTGAGCTCCTCTGCACAGACCGGTTTTCATGCAGGACCAATGAAGTTTCTTGTCCATCTTGTTTCTTTCATGCAATTAAAAGTTGGGATAAGTGCTGGGGAGGCCAGATAAGGAGTGCGCATGCTCTCAAGTGAGAGCAGGGGCTGCTGGCTCCTCCTGCATGGATGGTGCTGCTCTTGTGGGCTTCCCTAACCTCCCTTGCCACCTTGTCATTGCCTGGGCTACTGCTGCGGCCACCTCCCCACCTTGTTTTATGCGATTGCATTTTTTTTCTAGGTTTTCCATCTGTTCAGCTAAGGTTCTGCTGCACACCCAGCCGTGGTTGGAACTGCATCAAGGGCACTCAATGAAGAACACTGCCCATATATCCCTCTTGGCTTCAGGTGCAGTAGAGGAGCTGACAGCTGCTCAGGTTTGGCTCCTAATTGTGGAAGTGTCTCACAAAAGGCTGAAACCATATTGAGAGAGCAGGTCTGCATCCCTGATGGCTCACGGAGGAGGATCAGTTGCTGATAGGTTTGTGATGGCTGCATAAACCATCCTGTTAAATTAGGAGGCTTATTTTTGATGAGCAATTGCAACAGCCATGAATGGAGCATCCATAACTTCGCTACAGTGTCACGAATGAGTGCAGGGGACATGAGGAACACCTAAGTGGTGTGAAAAGGTTGTCACCTTTCAGCTAAGCTCTTGTCCTTGCCTCTTTAGGACTTCCAGATAAAGAATGCGCCTTTGGACCTGGCCAAGAAGCAGCCAAGCTGATAACAAATTTCAAGTCTTTCAAGCCCTCTGTGTTCATTCTGGTCTAATCCCTGTGTAGTTAATTTTGCTTCTGAAATCCCATTGCAGCCTCTTCCACAGGCTCTGTTCTTTCTCACATCTCTCCTGAGGCGTGTGCAGCCCCAGTGAGTCACCATGCGCAATCACTGCGCCTACCACGGGTGCGGGCCATTGGCTGCCTTGGGCTCAGGAAGGCAGCTTGGAGTATCCTGGCCCAACGGTGCAACCCCGATGTGAGCAGCTTCTGCTGCTGTCATGGCTGAAAATTCCTCAGTATCTCTCGCTGAGCTTCATTTCCTGCCTCTCTCTGGCAAAGCTCCCTGTTTCCATAGTGATGATTTATTCCTTTAAATAGTCCTCATTCAAGAACAATATCATGGGTCCTCCTCTGTTGTTGGTTCAATTAAAAATAACCTACTTGCCTTCTGGCGTTGGCCTTGGCTGAGGCTGCTGGAGCTGTACACCAGCCTTCAGCCTCTGCCACCCGCCCTCACTTCCAGCTGAGGTGATCTCCATGCTGCAGGCACTGAGGGTAGTCCATGAGCTGTCCTGCCTCACCCTGCCTTGCAGCCCCATGCTTTGAGCCCTGCCAACAATTGTTGTGCTGTGCTGTGCTGGAAAGGACAATGTTACAGGTCCCCTTCCCACAGCACTGGCTGTGAGAGGGGTGTAGGGTGAGGGCACAACACAGGGGCATGGCCCTCTAAGAGGGGCAAAGCCTTGAAGCTTTCCTCATTGCTTTTCATCCTCCACTCCTGCTCTGGAGGCTTCTCGGCACCAGTAAGAGTTGATAAGAACAATGTCAGTGCGATGTGATCCATGTGAGATGTGAGCGCCAAATGCTCCTCATTTTGATCTTGCTGGTGACACAACCCAAAGGGAAGCATGGCCCCAATGAGGCTGTGCCCTTGGGCTTTCCCTGCAGTGAGCAGGGAGGCCTGTGAGAAACAGGGAGCCTTGTGAGAGCAGCGTGGCTGATGAAATCGTCAATGGAGCATCACTCATCGGGGCAGCCTGGATGTTCAGCGAGGCTGCCAAAAAGGGAGCCTTTCCCGTCCTCCCCAGTGCTTTGCTTTCAAAACATTTCTTTTTTTTTCCTGCGAGTGGAGCAAAGATTTCTGATCCAAAAGCTCAGTGTTTCTCAGTGTTTCTCAGGACCCTTCTTGCTTTGCAGAAAGAGGAAGGTAAAGCATCTGGTTTCTTTGCTTCATTTTAAATGGCAGTGCTTATTTTGTTAATATGTTTACATTCCAGATTTCCTCACATGCAGTAAAAAAAACGAACTCTTTGGGGATTTTCTAGATAGAAATACATTAGTTTGGTTGTTTCTTAGGCAGCAGTAACAAATGTGTACTCAGAACCTGGAGTTCAGACCTCAGAGGGGGGTAACAGAGTTGGAGAAAAGTTTTCTGATTTGCCACAGGAATGTTGCGAGCAGGAGGCACTGAGTTAGGCTGGGAAAGGGACAGAAAAATATCTATAAAAAGCCAAAAGGTTTACAATATAGCCTTTTAGCTTTTTGATCAAGCATCCCAGGCGTGCCTGGTCCCCAGCAAGCTCAGGATGGTGAGTACCAGGTAACGTTTCCTTCTGCAACTCTGAGACCTTTTAAAGCAACTGCAGTACCTTTCGAGTGAGTGATGAAGTTTGTCCTTATAAGGTGGAAAAGCTCCGTGTTGTGCTCCTGGAAGACTGGAATGCAAGGATGGCAAGGATTGCCTCACATGGGCCTCTTATCTGAGAGATTTGCAATAAGACTGAAGAAGTTCGTGTGATACAAGAAGAATTTCCGTCTCACGTTGAGGAAGCCAGAGATGTACAAGAGGTACAACACGCAGGGTGAATTGTGAGTAGGAAATGATGTAAGAAGGCCAGACTGTTCGGAAGTCTGCCTGCTTGCTTGAATGTGTCCTATTTTGTTCTTTGAAGGATTTTGTTGACATCAATATGACTTCAGCTTTACAAATGCTTGACTGGAAATGTGATTCTGTTGACTGTAGGGCAAAGTGAAAAAATCCAAGGTCTTCACAGACCTTCACATTGTGCCACCCCTATTTTTGACCTTTTGCTGATGTTGAGTTGGGGGAAAACGAGAGGACTTTGACAAAAGCCTTTCAATCTATCATCTATTTGTAATTTCCCTCAGGCAACTTTTCCTGAGGGTAGCAGCCTCTGCTCCTCTTGCCATGCAGGAGAATACACTGTGACATTGAAACAGCACGTTTGCCTGTTACCAGACGCCCACTGTTTGCCCAGCAGTGAACTTCTCTTTTCCGTAGTGCCTTTCTTCTGGTCTTAGGACTCAGCCAAAATGCTGCTTAACCTGCTCAGCACTGCCTGATGGAAAGCCTGAAGCCACATCTCCCCTCGCCTGGTCCACGGACTGCAGTGAGAGCAGGACCAAGACCGGGGCTGTGAGGGAAGGACCGCAAACCCACCCAGTCTGAGAGCAATGCAGAGCCAGAGACACTCTCTGGCAAGGAGATCACCAGGGTAAAACCGGGTACCTCAGGAAGAGGTTATCTATGCTATTCCTGTTGGCTTATTTTGAGCCTGTGCTATGGCAGATGTTGCCTTTCAGACAAGATTTATTTATTATTTTAATTGAAAGTCTTTGTCCTTCAAGAGCCGCCCAGAACATGTTTTTAAAGAATAGCCCTGGGTTAGGTTATCAGAGACAAGGGCCACTAGAAGTAGCATAATGGGGATCAGAGTGACTTGCTTATTTCCAGAACAATGGCCATTGTTTAGGTAGCTGGGGGCAGTTTGGGCCCTTACCAATTCCTGGGTTTTTTTTAATAAACCAGGAGGAAGAAAAACAAAACCTGACTCCCTAGCTAGGCAGAGCTGCAGCGGCTTTTGTATGGCGAGTGTGACTGAGATGTGGTAAAAATGCAATCCAGTCTCAAGCAAGCAGAGAGGATGAATAAGAAAGTGTTAGTGGAATTGTGCTTTTTGGCCTGAGCTACCTGATCAAGATTGGCCTGGCTCTGAGCAGGCGGCCAGACCAGATGTCCTGAGGGGTCCCTTCCGACCTAAATTATCCTGCGATACTGAAGAATAACAGGCCTGTTGGCCTGCAGGAAAATCGCTCCCAAACTTCTATAAACACTGAGAATCAGATTCACGCTCCGACTGCTTTCTTACATTATAAGCCCAGCACTTGATGTGGCTTTTTGGTTCTATTTTCCAGCAGCCCACGTGGCAGCCAAGGGCTCCCGGCAGCCCTCCCAGCCCTACTGCTCAGCCAGTTCCTCCCACCCCACAGCCGTGCATCTGCACGTCCTCTCTGACGGCAACACCCTCAGCGGGAGCTTTTTCCAGGCCTCCCTGTTGGTGCTGGAATGGAAGAGAGTAAAAAGCAAGATCTGATTTTTTTCTCAGCAGGGCTGAGTGTGGAAGGAATACTGCTTCTGCTCTTCCACAGGAAGTGAAATGCAGGAACTGGCCCTGTTCCTTCTGTGGGGCACCTTCCCAGGTGCTATCTGAAAGTAGAGACACACTGAGAACAAGTTGGTCTACAAGTTGTCTTCTGCTTAATGAAAGGGATGGGACAGATGTGAGAGGATCATAGAACAATACAATGGCTTGAGTTGAAGAGGACCTCAAAGGCCATTCAGTTCCAACCCCCTGCCATGGGCAGCGCTGCCACCCACCAGCTCAGGCTGCCCAGGGCCCGATCCAACCTGATCTTGAACACCTCCAAGGACGGGGCATCCACAACCTCTCTGGGCAGCAGTTCCAGCGCCTCACTGCCCTGGAGGGTGCTAGCACACCCAGCCTGTGGCTGCCTTCAGGGGAGTGCATCTTGAAACACCATCAGTGCTGGCCATGAAGGGCTGGGGGATATCCAGACTGCTTGTGGAGGTGGAGCGTGGAGATCCTCCATGTTCCACAGATCCTCCTTTGTGGGGACAAGTTTGCTGCACAGAGATCCATACTTGAGCTGAGCCAGGCTGGAGAAGGGTGGCGGGAATTTTCCAGCTGCTCACACTCGTCTCTAATTTTCTCCCACCAACGCTCTGGCGGAGCTGAGGTCTATTGATGTTTTAGAAGCTCTTGGAGCTAGTTGCTTCTCCCAGGGCATTCTAGATGTACACAACATGCTGTGAATATGCTCCCTTGAAACCTGCTGGATCGGCTGCATTTTGCATGTAGGAATGTCCATATAAAGTTACAGCTAAGTAGGTATAAGAGACGATGCTGCTGTAAACCCAAGGTGTGCCCTCTCCTGTAGCTTTATTTGGGAATCAGGAAGATGCCAGCCTCAGCCCTGTTCTGTAATGGTAGCTTTGCTATTAGTTACACACAGTCTGGACCGGGCCCAGGTCCTCTTTCTCCCTCTCTCTTTTCTTAATTGCTCTTTCCATAATTACCACTATTGTTGTGTGGTATTGGCTGTTGGTCCTTTTTTTTTTTTTTTTTTTTTTTTCTCCCTTGTGAAAGTTTTCATTACATGAGTGCAAAAACTAAGATGCAAATGAGTCACTCCCAGAGACTGCCTCTGGGCTGGGGTGCGACTGTGTTGAGATGGGGGTGTGCTGTAAAATAAGGAGGCTTAGGGGGCTCCTTCCAGACCAGCTGCCATCAGAAAAGATGCCGTGCCATCACCATGGTGCTTTCTCTCCCCATCTGAAAGGCCTGGGCAAACAAGGAAAATGGCCCTGGAGAGGAAACTCAGCAATTGCACAGTGCTGACAAATGTCCAGAGAAAACAAACCACAAACGCGTGGAGAAAACAGGGAGCCCTGAGCCTTCCACTTTGTTTTTCACTTGTGGGGATCTCAGGTGTCACGTACAGAGACCAGACGTCTGCAGACAACATTTTATTTTTAGCTAAAGCAATGTACCTTGTGGCTAATTTGCTGCTTTAAGTAAACAGCACTGGAGAGGAATGAGGTTATTTATGTGTTCCCTGAGAGCCAGGCAGCCTGCTCCAGCATCCCCATGGCCTCAGCCTCAGCCTTGGGCAGAGGGGATGTAGATGCCACCACACCAGGAGCTGCACTGAGCTCTGCTAACTATAAACAGATGTCATTTGAGGATGTTACAAAGTGATATTCCTGCAACCTTCATCATATATCTCCCCTTTCCTCTCACTCAAGTCAAGCAATGGCACTAAGCCAAACTGAGTACAAGGGGTGTCATTCCAAATCCAAAATGGAACCTTGATTCAAGCGATAGATAAATATTTATCTTTCTTAATTGTGTACTCGTTTTTATCTTTATTCTCGTACAAGTATGTGGAACAGAGTATGTGCACAGCGTGATCATGGAAATTACTTCAAGACTCCTTCTGCAAAGGATGCCCCAAAGGGCTGCTGTTAGGTCAGAACTGAACCAGAAATCCCCAGAACAGCCATTCAGCACCATGTTTGTATTTCTGTAGTACTAGGGCTGAATTTGGCACAGGCTTGGCAGTGGTTTGCAAATGAATAATTTGTGTGTAAGTTCCCTGAGGTACTTAGTCAAATGTTTGCTCTTTCTATTTCCATTATTCTTCAGAGGTACTCCAGGTACTCCAGGTACTTTGGGTATGAAAGAAAAAGAGACGGGTATTAAGGCATGCTTCACTGGTTGCAAGTGGATATGTAGCAGCAGAGAACTAGAGCTGTTTATCTGAGAGGAGTTTTCTGGTTCTGTACCTGAGATTGTCATGAACACTAGGGCACATTATAGTTGCAATGATTTGCTTTGTCTAGTTCTGCAGCAAAGAAGAATGTGTTTCACAGTGATTCACAAAAGATATTGTTCGTTCACTTTACACCTCTGGCAGCCCCCTTGGTTTTTTCACAGATTTGCCCCTTCAAAAAATATCTGCCTTTCAAAAAGGATCCAACTGTCCTTATAAACACAGGAGCAGACTGTCCCACAACAGTTTTCCTTTCACCTTGGTGTTGCTGTAGAGAAGGAGGAATTATAATCTAGAGCTGTCACCCATGGGACATGTATGACTCCTTAGTACAGCCATCCAGCGAACCTTTCTGAGCCTTATGCCTTGTTAGCTCAGCTTCTCTAGCCACAGCACTTTGTACATAGCCTGTGGTGCAATGACAGCTGCAAGAGGAAAACCCGTGGTGTCTTCAGCCCCAGGCCCTGTGCACTGCCATCAGCCGTGGGAGCCTTTCTGACGAGTCTTTTTGAAAGTCTGCTTCCAAATACCTTCGGGCTCAGTTATAACAGGAATTACTGCAGTAAAAACGCCATCTGAGATGAGGTCATTGGGAAAAAAAAACCCGAAAAACTAGGGATGAGAAATGAGGATACAGAAGCCATACTCCAAACAGCGGAGATGGCCCCTGAACCCCTTCCCCTGGCTGCTGGGCCATGGCTGCAGAGTGCTGGTGGAGCTGCAGGCTGTCACAGCCCAGACCCTGTGTTGGCGGCAGGGCTCGAGAAGCCTCTTCCCCTCAGCCTGCAAGAGTCCCCGGCTGCGTTTCTCATGATCCTCTTCACTTGTGGTTCAAAGTTCCTTTCACGGTAGGCTTGGAGGGAAGGCACGAGCAGGAAAGCATTGTTCAGTAAAAAACATCAGAGGCAAAGCACTACAGGGAACACTAAGCTGGCACTGCTGGCCTGGAGCCTTGCCACGAGTGAGATCACAGGTGTGCATCATGTGAGAAGATGGCAAGGAAGGGGAAATCCTATTGGAGAAGAGATTAAAGGAAGCTGAGGAGAGCAGCTGATCTTGTTTGCTGCTGGCCATGCTCTGTGCTGTTGGTGCTGCTCACTGGCATTTTCTCACTTGCCACGTGTCACCTCCAAACTCCATTTTACAGTGTTGGATGTAGTGCTCCACAAGTATCATCTTTCTGCAGTGGACCTGCTGCTAATATAAGGGCGTGAAGTTTGCTTCTGCTTCCTGAATAGAAAGTTTTCTGATGAAGGAGGCGACTTTGCACTGTGTGGTTTGATGTGGGGTAGCTGCATGTAGCTCCAGCTCTACCAAGAAAAAACAATAGAGAGAGTGGACTGGTTAGGAGAAAAGCATAATGAATACAGAATGACTTCCTGTGGACACCAAAAATATGCAGCTCAGCTGTTTCACCCTAATCTCCTAAGGCAGCCCCCGGACACTAGGAGATGATGCAAGAGCCATGTGTCCTGAAGGCTGGTGCTAACGGGTAAGAATTAGTACTCCCGTTTTTCAGAGCACTTATGCCCTATTTGTTGACAGTGAGGGTGAGGTCCCTTCAGTCCTACGGATCTGCATTTTCTCAGCTCTTTACCTCATTGCAGCCTCACACCTGAGCACTGACTGTAGATACATCTTGCTGCCAGCAGTCAGATATCACTGTAACCTGTCTCACTACTGAAATAAATTGTTTATGCTAAAAGCATGAGAGGTGGAGGGGCCATGAGAGTCACATTTGAAAGGGAAAACTAGGAGTAAAGCATTTCATTTCAGCACTTGGAATTGTGATGGTGAATTTTGCTGTTGGCCTTAACATGGGAGAACTGCATCTTTCTTTGTTAGGAAGTGGATTTAAAGCAGTCTTTGTCTGTATAAATGTACATAAATGTGTGGTTGTATTTTTTTTCCCTGCTCACCTCAGTCACCTCTCTCAGCTGACTCCAGCTCCTGCCGCAGCTCTGTTGCCATGTGTTCTGCACATGGACATCTTAATAGGACAGTCTAAGTCAGGTTCCATGTGTCTGCTTTGACATGTTACATCCCTGCCTTTTCCCAGCAGCTGTATTTACTTTTCCAGCATCACTAGTCACTTTACAACCATGTCATATTGCATTGCAGTGTTATGTTACCCTCTGAAGCAGACTGTAGCGCAGTGCTATGAAACAGAGCTACAAGGGATCCTGGAAGGTGACACAGATCCCATCCTTCAGACTCATGGCAGGATCAGCTGTCCAAGAAATTCAGCCTTTTCTTATAGCTCTCTACCTGTTCTTTAGTGGCTTTATTTTCTGGTGTACTTGGGTGTTTAGCTGTGCTGACCATTGGCAGGTCCATCAGCAGCTATAGCAAACAGTTTATTGCCTTGTGCCCTGCAGTAAACTTTTACATATTTGAGGTCTGCTACTGCATCTCACTTCAGCTTTTCCTTCTGTAGACTAAACAAGACCAGTTCTCCCAGTCTCCCCTCAAAGGTCAGGCAGGCTTCCTAGACCTCTGAGACTCCTTGTTACTTCTCTTTGGACTCTTTCCAACTGCTGTTCATTTGGCTCCCAAAGTCAGAGCACTCCATCTACAGCCTCATAGATGCTAAGGGGAGCAGAAGGTGGTGGCCTCGTGTCCCAGTGACACTGATATATATGTGCATTTCCAGGCATGGGATTCCTGGGAAAGGCCAGAAAGCAGCAGCGGGATTTGGCAGCATACAACATTTCTACCATCCATTGCTCTCTATAATTTTCTGCACTTGCTGGAGCCTGCCAGGAAGGTTATCCCCAGCTATGGGCAGAAGGGGATTCCCCACAAAGCTGCCTGAGGGGACCACTGCTCTGGCACAGCTGCAGATAGGGGAGCACTGCTGTTTTCATGCTTTGTTCTAGAAGATTGCAGACCCGCAATTACAGAGAACATCAAAGAAAAGGGAAGGGATTTTAAGTGAGGCTTTTAAGCTGGGGCTAAACAATGAGAGGTCAGTGATTCTCTCATGAGAAAAGTCTCTGTGAGGGTGAGCTGGACAGAGGCTAATCCCTTCACTTGTCTTCCTGCTGCCATCATGATGCTGCTCCCTTTCACAAGACTTTGCTGCACTTCCCTCCAAAGCCTGTCATGCTTGCTCCATGGCCAAGTTTGTTGCACTTATATTTGGGCCACGCAGAAGAACTGCACCAGGTCCATGAAATGGGACATCCTTTCTGACAGAAAACCAAGATGTCTGAGCGAACCGGCCCATGAAGACTTGCCCCTCAGTACAGGACAACTGGCAGGTACAACATGAAAATGAGGAACCCTAACCATGAGCAGTTGGAGGTACCTGTGCCCAAACCATAGGCTCCATCTGTCTGATTCTACCCTTGGCATCCCTGTCCAGCACCAGTTCAGCAGCTGCCTGAGTTAAGCAGGCTTGGCTCACATGTGATGCTCCTATGCACACCTGAACAGTAAACATCTTCCTCTTCAGAGCAGAAGGGAGGAAGCAAAAGCAAGTAAGTATACAATGGTCACAGAATGACACACATTCCCAGAAGAGGTTTTGTACGTAAGAGTTTCATTTAGGCCCCTTCTTCCTTTCCTGCAAAACACAGTATCTGTGTCTTGCTTGTTCCTTTTTTGCCTTACTCCTGGCTATCCCTGGATGACCAGCACGGAACCCGTTATCCTGTGGTACTCCTTAAAATCACAAGTTGTACCCAATCAAGAAAGCAGGTATCTCCCCAGGGAAGCTCGTGACCCGTCGCTAATGTGCTAAGCACAAAGCAAAAGAGCAGCAGACAGTAACCAGAAATGCCCTTGGCTCCTTCTTCTTCTCATGTGCTGCAGGCGGGAGAAATGGGGTGTAGGGCCAGCTGTTGGCCACGGTGGCTCTGCCCTCTGTGTAGGAAACAGCCCTCCCCCTTCATTGGATGAGAAGGACCTTGCTGGAGACCTGTTCGAACGATGCCCAAGGAAGTCAGCAGCAGTCTTGTACACAGCGTGGCTACAGGCATCTGGTCAGGAGCACCAGTTTCTGCTGTTCCTGTTGCTGCTGTGCAACCCCCCTCCCGTTGTGAGCTCTTCTGTTCCCTTTTGCAGGGCTGGTATTCCTCACCAGAGCGTAGTGTCAAGTGGATCCGGGAACATGCCCGAGTTTAGAGCATTTCTTTATTTTTCTGCCCCCAGCCGCTACCCGTAAGCTCACAAACACCGGCCAAGAACACTTTCAGTTTTGTTACGGAGCCCTTGAAAAAGAGTGAAAAATTAAAGTATTTCCCAGAAGTCCAGGGAAGAATTTTGGGAATTGAAGATCGGGAAGTAAAAAGGGGAGACGATTAGGAGAGGCTCTGAAAATACACAAGAAACGCCACAGTTTTCTTTGCGTTTTATTGCATTCCACACTGTGCATTAAAGCATCCATCCTTTACAAGAAGAGACTGGTACAAATGTACGGGGCTGCAGGTGTTGGTGACTAGAAGCATTTTTCTGCTGGTAGCACTACAGAGCCGTAAGGAGGTCGCGCTGTACGTCGCACAGGCAATCCGTGGGACAGCTGCTTTTAGCACAAGTCCCAGGAACGCACAAGGTTCAACATCACAGACGAGCGCTGCGCGCCTCAGGACTTGGATCTCCGTGGCGCTGAGCATCCCGGGAACACGCTGCAAATCGCCGCTCACAGAGCGGCAGCTCTCGGCACGTCTGGGGAGGTGTGAAAAGTAACCCAACAATGTGCCCTTAAACCACGATGGTGGGGGAGCTTCACAGGGACCGCCGTGCGGCCACCCGTGCCCCGGGGCAGAGGGCAGGCTCGCTTCGGGTCCGGCCGGGGGCCAGCTGCTCTCGTCCTTGCTGCGGGTCCCGCTCCCGCCCGACGCCCACAGCCGCCATTTCCCCCTCTGCCGCTCCGACGGACGCCGCCCCGCACGGCGCCCGGCGCGAGCCGCTCTGCCGCCTTCCCTCACGCCGAGCCCGCGGCCACCGCCGCCGCGGGGGAGGCTGCCGGGGGCGGGGCGGAGCATCATCAGTTCGCCAATGGTAGCGGCCGCAGGTCGTGACGGACGGGTAGGACGAGCAATGAGCGGGGCGCTGTCGCCGGGAGACGGCCAATGAGAGGCGGGCGGGGGCGGGCGAGCGGCTCGGCTCGTCCCCGCGGCTGAAGCTGAGGGGAGGGAGCGGGCGCCGCCGCCGCCTGCTCGGGGTGAGCGGCCGCGGGCCGGGCACAGCGGGTAGCGCCGGGACGGGACGGGGAGAGCGTGTGTGCGTGCGGATAGCCGGACAGACAAACGGACGGGCAGACAAACAGACAGACAGACAGGGTGCCGCCATGGATCATCACTACGACCCGCAGCAGACCAACGATTACATGCAGCCGGAGGAGGACTGGGACCGGGACCTGCTCCTCGACCCGGCTTGGGAAAAGCAGCAGCGGAAGGTGCGCGGCGCGCGGGCCCCTCAGTGCGGCCAGGGGGGCAGGTGCCGAGCGGGGCCGCCCCGTGCCCCCCCTCCCGCCGCCCTCCTCGGGTGGGCTGGGGCCGCAGGTGCGCCCTGGGGCGGCGGGGGGTGGCCCGGGGCCGGGAGGGGCGGTGGCGGCGGGGCGGCCGCTCCCGAGCGGCTCCGGCGGCAGGAGGGTGCCTCGCCGCCCGTTTGAATGGTGTGGGGTAGGGCAGGGCTTGCGCGGAGCTCATGTCCAAAAATGGTAACATTCGGCCCTTTTTTTTTTTTAAACTTGCGGGTGGTGGCGGGGAGGGAGCTCGGCGGAGTTGCAGCCTCGCTCCTTTCCCTCGTTATTTTATCCTCCCCCCTCGTCTAAGCCCGAAGCATCCCGCGTTAGACCGCTCGGGAATCCCGAGCCCCGAAACGTTTCCGTCGCAGCCTCTCCGTCGGGCAGCGGTCCAGCAGCACCGTACGCGGAGCGGAGCGCTGCCGCGGCGGGAGCACCTGGGACGGCCGCGCCCCCGCTCCTCCCCCGCGCCCGCGCTGCTCCCGGCCGTCCGGCATCCAGGTGTGCGCCCCGAGACCCGCACCGCCCTGCTGGGGGCAGGGAGCGCTCGGGAGCGCGTGAAATACTAAGGTGTACGGTGTGCTCCTGAGAGGAGCTGGGAGCAAGCGGAGAGGAGGGACTGCCCCTGAGAAGGTTCTTCTTCTCCGGCACCTCTCCTTCCCGTTCTCTAGCACGCTCCTCGGCTTTCAGACAGAGGATTTTCAGGTTCTCCTGTCTGTAGCCACCAAAACTGCTGCTGGGAAGGCTTTCTCCAGGAGCTCGATGAGTTAATTGGAGGGGAGAGCCGTAGAGCTACTGTCAGCGGTTTCCTCCTTTGGGGAGACTTGAACGGTGAGGGGAGACAGCATAAGAATAAAACATACAAACAAGGGCGTTTAATGGAGAGGGAGCTCATGGTGTGTGGAGCTTACGCTTCAACGAAGAAGAAAGAGAGAAACGCAGCCTCCGTCGGGTGCAAGCACTGGGTGGCTCATCTGCCAACCTGGTTCTGCCCCTTTTGGGAGGGAAGTTCTTTCCTTTCTGAGAAAGCTGCCTGGCCACAGCCCGTATCTCTAGTCCTCCCCATGACCTGTATCTCCAGCTGTCCCCATGTCTGGCCCATGCAGCTGGGAGCAGCTCATGGGGCCCAGGTCGGGATGGGTGGTGTTGATCATAGCCTGCAAGGGAAAATGGGTGTCGTATGGTAGGGCTTTTCCCCTTTGTGGGGTGGTGAGGGCAATGAGTATTTTATGTGGAGGGGGACACTGACATGATTGTTGGAAGCAAGTGTCTAACCTTTGGTCCCAAAACACAAGTGGTACATGCCTCAAGGGCCGTGTTTTCTTTTAATTCCCTCCTTCCAGGAGATGTTCAGTCCTCTTGATGCTATCACAAGAGGGGGACAGAGAGCCACTGTATTAACTTGGGTTACTTGTGCAGAGGGGAAAAGCCAGGGAAGGCTTTGAAGGTATTCACGTGTGTACTCTGAAGTAATCCAAGCCAGTTTCTTTTGATGGTCATCCGCTGCCAGTGAACGCAGTGGGCCGAACATCCTTCTCTAGCTTGTTGGACACTGTTTCTTTCTCAGTGCAGTCACTTGGATGTTTCTCCCTTTGAAGCTGTTCTGTGGTGGATGCAAATCTGTATCTTGATCATGGCCCATCCCTCCAGTGCCTGTGGGTAGGAAGGTGGGGTGTGGCTGGGCAGCCCTTCCTTCTGAGGGGCTGCTGGTGGGGCTTTTGAAGGTCCTGCTTCTTTCCTCTGCATGCAACCAGAAGCCCTGCTGGGGCCTTGGCGTTTGCCTCCTTCCAAGGATGGGGAGCTAACAGTACCCACTGGGCGCAGTGCAGTGTAGTAATGCTTCTTGCCAGCAAAATTAAATTGCTGCAGTAATTGTGGTTACATGTTTGTTTCTGTGCTCATGATGGATGGCTTACCAAAGGGAACTGTAAGAGATTTGTGCCTCCCAAGTGTTCCTATTGGCTCTCTGTGGCTCAGTCTTGGGCTGTTCTAGTAGGCTGATGTGTCATAGGTTCTTCTCCATCCAAGGAACAGAGAAATTCTAAAAGCCTGCCTGTATGAAATAAAAGAGCAGTGAGTTTCAAGAAGAGGAAAATTGCTTTGGAAGAGTACCGAGATCCTGTTTTGTGAGCTTAATTCTGCTATTTATGAATCTTGAACTTAGATGGGATCTTTCTGCCCATGTAAATAGGTGTTTGGACAGTAAGTCTTTAGAAATTGCTGTGCCTGTTTCAGCACTGCCATCAGTCAAGGGCCTGTATTAATGGGAGAATGCTGATGTTTCACTGCCTGCATGCAGAAGACCCAGAACTTCCCTACGAGTGAGGCTCTGTTTCCAGTCTTAAAGCTTTCATACTGGTACAGGGAAGAGATATGAGGAAATCTGTCTGTGCGGGGATTCAAGTTCTCACGAATTATTGTAATGTTATTATTTCACCAATGCCTACCAGTGAGGCACTCTGAAACCCCGGTGCTTAGGAACTGACTGGGAGCAGAGGTATTATCTCCAAAGCAGTGGCACTTCTGGTCAGCCAGAGAGCAGATGTCTGTGGGAAGCAGCTGAGCTTTGCTGCATGTCTCAGTCCAGCCAGTCACGTCCCAGGTTGGTGAGGCCCTGCAGGCTCAGGATCACTGCTGCTGTGCAACCCTGCCTGCCTTGTGCAGCTGGGATCAATTGAGGTTGGGAAGCAGACAGGCTGGGGATGTTGCTCAGAGAAGAATTGAATCCGTTTCCCTGTCCCTCAGCCTCATAGGCTCAGTGGAGCTCATGGCGGGCCTCAGAAGCAGAAAGAACTGCTGATATGTGTTTTAGTAATGTGCTCAACAGGAGCGTTATATTTCAAGGAGGATGAGTTTCTGAACTCTCAGTAGCTTAGCTGCCTGCACTGAGGGATGGGTACAGCAGCCTTGGCTGTCTGGGGTAGTGCTTGAAATAAGGAGGGACAGTACAGGGGTGATTCTAGCTCTGCTGGGACCTACTGTCTGGGGTTTCACAGTGCTGGGGGTATTCCTGGTTCTGCTGTGCACTCATTTTGTGGACTTGGCTGCTCAGGGTACATCCTGCGTAGGGTTTCTTTTAAAATCTGACCTGAAATGACGTGCCCAAATTGCGGAGCTGAGGGGCAAAAAACCCCTTTAAGTGCTGAGTTGCTTTTTGACTTGACAGCTGCTGACTTGGCAATGTGAGTAGGAAGTAGTGTTTGTTTGCAGCATATAGAAGACAGCCATATACAACTTCAGTGCTGTAAGGAATGGTGGGAATGCTTTTCTTTAAAATACCAGCAAAATAAACGTGCCTTGTCTCTCTCCAGAGCTGCTCTGCCTATGCAGGTTGGCGCTTCTGTGCCGATGTATCAGGAAACGATACTGTTGCTTGGGAGAGCTGAAGCATTCAGGTTCACGCTGCTACTGAAGCAATGACAGCGCGGCGTTTGGAAGCACCTCCTTTGCCCTCTAGGAGTGCTAAGTTGAGTTAGCTATTCATACAGTTGCTGGAATTCCCCAAAGCTAACAACTATTTCCTAAACCTCTCTGTGTGAGATACACCCGAAGATACGCATTAGTACAAAAAGCTATGGCTCTCGTGGCCCTGCTGTGCCTGCATCCAGCAGGTCTTGCTGCTCTTGCTATGATTTGAATTTTGCTGTGCTATTCGCCTCAGTGTCTGGTTGTTAGGCATAGAAAATGCTCATTAAATGTAGCTTGGGTCCCTGGTGGAAACACCCCACCTCCAGGCCTGCTCATAACAGGCTCATACCGAGTGATACGAGTGTGACTAATAGCTGACAAAACGTAGAAGTTGCAGTCACCGCTTTGTTTCCCCTTGGTTTGAGTGTCCTCCCTTCCTGATGGCCTGCTTGGGGGAGGGTGCCTGGATTACTGCACAGCTGTGGTTCTGCTGTGGGCCCACGTGGAGGTGTGGTACTGCACGTTGTCTGTTTCTTGCTAATGTCCCTCTCAGTCCCACCACAGTTTCAGTAGTGAAATAAATGCATATTGTTGATGGATGTGCAGCTTTGGCCCATGGGCTCCCTCTGCGTGACACTGACCATAATAGGTGGGTCATGGTGAGGAGTGAACCTCTGGTCTCTGCGGTGTGGGTGTGCTGTAGGAAAGCTGGCCCTGATGCACATAGGGATTCTCCATCCCTTGTTTAGCACAGACTGATACCAGTGCAGAAGCAGAATGGCAAAATGTTTAAGGCTGCTCTCTCAGCTGCTGTTTTACAGTTATACAGGCAGGCAATATAAGTCACCAGTTATCTGTTATCTTTCAGATCAAGCTTTTGCTGTTTAACATAGGTAGCTTGTTGCCAAATACTTGCTCTTAAAATGTTAAGCTCAGAAGTTGCTGTAGGGGGTCTCAGGAAATATCTGGTTCTGTAGATCAGCTGCTTTGACCTGAGTGTGGGAGCTGCTTCCTGCTCTCTGTGATCAGGTTTCACCAGGAAGTGAGGTTTGTGGGCTTTTGACAGGAACGTTATTATTCATCATAGTCTCCTGATGCATGAGGGATGCAATGACTTACCGGCTATTCAGCATCTCGATAAGGAAAAAACTGAGGAGCAAACAGGCATGGGTTAAAAAGAAAACTGCGTGTTCTTTGATCCCAAAGAGCTGCAGGTGTGAAAAGATCCTCACCAAACTGGATTGAATTGCTTGTACTCCTTATCCTTTAGGGAAGGGTGAAATACCTCAAAGGCATCCAGCTACCATCCCAGTGATGTAAAATGTGTCTGAGGAACTTCTTGCTGACCGCTTCAGGCCATGGGTTTAAATTCTTGTGTGTGTGATTTGGCGATGAGGCTGTTGGTGCAGAGGCCTGAGGTGCTGATGTTGTCTTCCTCCTTGACCACTTGTGGTGCTGCCTGATGTAGCTTGGGGCATCTGCTTTGCTAGCCTGCCACAGAGACTGTCAGGAACTACCGTTTTTTAGGCTGTCTGGAACTTCAGTTTTCTTGACTGTCTAGTAAGAACTTGTCCCTTTAGAAGGAAATGGGTGCTTCTGTGTGGGGTGGCTATGAAAATCAAGCATAGTTATGAGAATGTGCATCAGCAAATCTGCTCAGTAAGCATTTGGCTTTCATGAGCACTTACATCACATTCTCAGAAGCTCCTGGTGAATCCTGCCTGCTCTTAGCAATTCTGAAGCATCCACCATCAATTCTAATGAGCCCCAGTCGCTCCTGCTGTAGTCATTTTGCTCTTTGCATGTGAGATGCAATTTCACAGCCCACCACATCCCATGTATTTCAAACTGGAGGAGCAGCAGCATTTAGTCAGCTTTCTCAGCCAGGTTTAAGCCTCTGTGCTTTTCTCTGCAGCCTCCTTGGGACCTACTTAAGACTTTGGACTGGAGTTCTTAAGGCTGGCACAAATAGAGGTGACAGAGAAGGTGAAACTTAGCATGAGGTGCAAAGGAGGATGACTGAAAGTGCTTCCAGCTGCCTGTGCATTATCACTGCCGTCTCTGACACCTCAGCCCTTCCCTGGGGCACAGTTCTGCTAGCAGGGGATGGCTATGCTCCTGCTGATGGTAAGGCACGGAAAACAGTTGCTGTGGAAAAGAGACTGGAACTCTATCTGGGGAAACCCTGGGGAGCTGCTAAAGTGTAGCAAATAGAGTGGAGTGGACTTATAATGTGTTTACCCCAGGGCTTGATGGATGTATTGCTGTGATTTCTAGTGGCGTTTAGTACAGTCCAGACAGTGGTGTCAGAGAGGGAGGATGTGAAACAGAGTGTAACAGAGCTTACTCTACATTTTTATATAAAAACTGATTTCTTGCCATGTGTGGCTATTGGAAATGTGATGATTACCATAAGGAATAAGCTTAGCATGACTTCTGCAAATCTGTACTGCAATGTAAAGACCTCCCTCTCTCAAAACTGTAGCTGATCTCTGTAAAGGGGGGAAGCATGGAAGTAGTGTGCTTGACAGCTGCTTGGTGGAAAAACTGTGATCTTAACAAGAAACGCCTCTAAGAAAAGATGACTCTGAGCCTAAGATTTGCTCTGTTTCTGGGATATCGGAGCTGAAGAACATTACCCTAACAGATCCAAGTTCTGTGTAAATTGGTGCAGAGTATGAGATAGGTTTGTCAGCAGCAGGACCTTCAGTCTGACACACATCATACCATGCAGTCTGTGTTACCTACATCTGCAGGACTGTCCACCGCTGCATTTTTTACCTCTCCTGTACTGTACATCAGTCTTGCCTGGTTCTGAACAGTCACCCAGATCCTTGAGGCACAACTGCGGAATGTGTGGGCCAACCCAAAAAATGCTAAAGTGAGTAAACCCGGTAGCATCAATATGATTAGTATATGAGCTAGCTTCCTGTTCTCCACTGTCATCTTCCCTGCTGTCATTCCTCAATGCATCAGAGCAAGGACATGGCCAATAGCATGTTTGTGGTATGGCCTGGTGCCAGTTTAACCTCTTAGCACCCTATCGGACAGTAAAGCAGAACCATTTTGTTCCTACTTTGGTTTCCTGCTGTTGTATCCTTCCTGCTCGGCTGGTGATGTGTGCATCCTACTGGTAAGGCCTTATGTTGGGCCTTTGCAAGGCAGCCCTTGTGCTAGTGTTGAAGCTGACCTGGTACTTTCACCTGCAGTCATTCTCTCTTCTGTATGTGTTGCTGTTTTGGAAGTACTACAGCATGATCAAAGCTGTGCAGAGACTTCCTTTGCTGTCAGTATGCTGAAACAGCTTCCAATGACAGGACTGGGTTATGCATGATTAAGCAGTAAGGATTTTGGTCTCTCATTCAGATGGCTCGTTGTTGTTCTATCTATGTGGACTGAAAGCCTCCTGGAAGTTCATCCCTGTGGTGTGGCCTTTCCATTGCACTGGATTTGAAATTCTGCTGTGAATGAGATATGCTGGCAGGTGGAAAGGCCATGCCTTGGCTATGAGCACTTGCTACAGTGGGCACCACTGACATGAGTCTCCTTGTGTCTCCTTTTGTTCACATTGGAACGATTTCAAGTAAACCTTTGAACACTCGAGATCCAGCACTTCTGGGCAGTCTTACAGGAGCACAGCAAGGTGGGTAGTTTGTAGGCAGATAATGCTGCAGGGGAAACTTTAACAACTTGTTCCTCATCCTCCTGGATGGCCTACATGGTCAGTGGGAAGGCAGGATGAATTGTACGAGCGAGCTGCTGCTTTAGCAGTTGGTTTGACTGTACAGCCATCTCATAGCTGTGAGGTGCTGCTAGGTGAGGAGGGACTCAAGATAGTGAAAGAAGTTCACCTAAAAATGTAACCTAAGCCCTTGTAGCCGATGGTAGGTGGTTGTTGAGCAGAAAGGCCTGGCTTTGAGAGTCTCTGCTGTCCTTCAGGGCAGCACAAACAAGCTTTGCTTGCACATCCCATGCTTGGCCCTCATTTTTAAGTGGACTCTTGCAAAATCTTTTATCTCTGTGCCAAGCAGCATGCTGCGGATGGGCTGTTTGATCCACTCCTTTCATGAACTGAATGCTGGATTGCTGCTGTGCTGGAGAGTTTTTGCACAGAAAATTCATACTTCCTTTTACAACTCTGAGGAAACTCTCCCTCCCATCCTACAGAGGTGCTGATCCGTGGCCAGTTGGCAGCTGAGGAAGGACTCTGGTTTTCCATGGCCTTTGCTTCAGGGAGTCAGGGCACTTGTGGCTGCTCCCTGCGGTGTATGCTGCCGAGCAGTAACTTGCTGCTGCTGTAAATGGAAGTTGTGCTGTTACGTCCTTGCTCCAGGAGCTCGCCTGTAAAGGCCTCCAAGAGATGAGGCACAGAGAGATCCATGTATGGTGTCTGCACCCAGCAGGGCACTTTCCTTCATCATGGAAAGTGATGTGCCTGCCCAGGGCTGAGCTCCCTGGCTGGGTCCCTGAGTTCTGCAGTGGCAGTTTCTTCTGCTGCACAGCGTACTTACCTGCCATCCCCTCTGGGTATTTTAACACAGTCCTCAGTAAATAAGCTTGTTACATGTCCCCAAAAAACTTAAAAAAAAAAAAAAAAAAAAAAAAAAAAGATTTAAGAAAAAGACACCGAAAACTGGGTCCGCAAATAAGTGTATTTCTCAACTGAATAATGTGAAAGAAAAAGCAGTCTGTTTATAGCTGCTTAGACCATGTCTGTGCCAGGTTTTATCACAACGGAAAATACTTAATTTCCGTAGGAAAATTTTGATTGCAGCCAAAAGCAGTTGCAGCTCTTTAAATGTGTTAATGCTTCCAGGTGAGTTTCCTACATGTTTTATCTGGTTCAGGAGATGAGGAGATCTCTGAGGAGGGAGGGGAGTGTGGCAGCCCTGCTGCAGGAGTGTGCTGGGCATAAAGGTGCAGGAACATGCTTGTTTGAGCCCTCGCCTTCCTTCTGGCTCTGCTTGCGGTGTTGCTGTGTAGAACAAAGAGCATCTGTGCAGGAAGCATCACTCTTGGTTGAGCATGGCCTTACACCACCTCACAGGCAGCAGTGTGCCTGTTCACTGTGTGCCCTCTGACAGTGCTGCTTACATGTGGCTGCTCTGCATGGAGTGGGCTGGGTGCAGGCAGCTCAGGGGTATATTCATCAACATACACCAGCTTGCCACCAAATGGCCAGTGCATGGAAACCTGCTGTTTCCTAGGGCTTTGTTGGGCCACTGGGGAATGCTGGCCAGGGATGAGACTATTTCCAGCTGTGGGGAGCCAAGTGTGAACTCACCCTGGGCAGTATGCCCAGCTCTGCTGTTTGCTCTTGCCAGAAATCATCACCCTCTGGCCAGCAGCACCAAACCAAGTTTCTGCCAGCGCTCAGCAAAGACCTCTACAGGATGGAGAAGGAGGAGACCAAGCAGTAGGCAGGAGGGTGCTGGGGAGGCACTTGGGGTGGGTGGCCAGCACTGGAGGTGGCTGTGGGTGGCACAGGGGCCTGCTCTGCCAGGGCTGGGTGGAGGGGGGAGAACAGTGGTGAGGACAGAAGGGCTCAGCTCTCATTGGGCAAGCCCTGCACATGCCTTGTATGAACTTTTGGGAACTGAAGAGATGAAGGAATTAATGTGGTCCTTCCAGTGCTGGCAAAAATCACTAGGGAAAGGAGATTTCTAGCTGCTGTTTCTGATGAATGTTTCTGGCTCCTGATACTGTGGATATTTGCATCCAGCTGCTTGGTTGGAGCTATTGGGCCTCTTCTGAAGAGTATCTAAAATGCTTGTAGTCACAGTGCGGCGTGCTGAAACAAAGCATCGCAGACATGGTACTGTCTCAGCAGAGCAGCATGCGTACACCTGTCTGCAGCCTAGCTTCTGGGCCTGCTCACTTGGAGGCACTGGAGCTGGTGGAGGCAGCGAATGAGCAGGGGACTGTCTGTTCCTGTGAGCACACCTCCTGCAACACTAATAATTTTAGTGCACAAGCCTATTATTTAGTGACACGTTACACCATGCCTTGCTGTCGGAGCCTGTTGCAAATGGCCTGACCCAGCCAGCTCCTAATGCCTTGCATGGGTGGACTGCTGAAATCTGACAGAGGCTTTCAGCCCAGACCCTGAGCAATATTTCCCTCCTCCTCCTATAATGTCTTGTTTCTTTAAAGCTGTTAACTGGCCATAATCCAATCATTACTAATGTAATTAGTGAACTGCTTACAGTAAGTAAAACACTTGAAGCCTAATACCCTCTGCAGCTTGCAGAGCTTGGAACAACTTTTGCCTGCTGTTCTGTAAGAGGCAGTGACCACTGAAGGTCTGGGAAGGGTTGGGGGGTACTGGCGTGAACCTGGTGCTATGGGGTTTCTCACAGCTGGCGGGAGCTCAGGACCCTGTGCAGGTGAGCCAGCAAGTCCTAAAGGTTGCTTTGGCAGAATATGGGAATGCCTTGAGGCTTCTTGACCTACTGGGTCCTCGCTTAGCACCAACTGCTTGGCACCTTTATCTGCCCAAAGCAGCACAGGGAGGCATGAGGCTCACTTCTGTCATGTGAGAGGAATCTGGACTTTGCGCAGTGACTGCAGCTGGCATGTGGTGATCTGCTGCCCCTCTGTCAGCCAGGAGCCTTCTCATCACAAGTCCTGCCAAAAAGCGTGAGGCTGCTGGCAGCAGTGAAGGTGTAATAAGCAGTACTTAATGCTAGGCATTTTTTACCATGTAATAAACCAACCTTGCAGCAGGCTCAATACCTCCTCCAAGGCAAAGTAAAATACCTACTTACCCAGCCAGCAGGCTCACTGGGCTCAGCAACTGAGCAGAGGATTCAATTGTAGTATTTGGCCTGAGATAAAGTCAGAAAAATGAAGAGTCTGTTCAGTGTGAAGACAGTGTTTAAAAACAAACCACAAAAAAAAATCGTGTTGTAGTTTTCATTTTTGCTCTTCAGCCATCACCTTGCTGCTTTTCTGGGCTTTGTTCCTGCCTGGTGCTGGGGAGTTGAGATGCAACGAGATCTCAGTCTGCATCCTGGCTCCCAGCAGGTGAAAAGAACTGAGAAAAAACCTCTGTGAGTTCATGATGTGTGCCATGGATTCAGCCTGGGAGGGTGGCGTAGGTAACATTGGAGTTAGAGAGTTTTCTTCCTGAGTTTCAGATGGCAAAGACAGAGGTGTTCTCACCCCTCTAGATCTTGTGCATGATGTCAACCTTCGGTGCTGCTGTCTGTGTACCTGCCTTACTGCCCCAGGAGTCTGCTGTTGTCACTGTGTTGTGGAATACTGATCTCATGCTCATTGCCACATGCTTAGGAAGGTGAGGAGCCCAGAGACCTGTGAGATGGACCTCAGGGTTGTGTCTCTGGCTGCTGGCCTGAGCAGCGGTCTGCCTCCTTGTACTTCTGCCTCTGTGTCTGTTTCTTCCTCCCATCAATTGCTGGGTTTGCTGGTAGCCTGTAAGGTATTTGAGGAAAGGGCTGTTTCTTTGCTCTCCTGTACCTTGCACTGCAGATCTCTAATCACTGAGCATGGCCCCCAGACACTGCAAGGCCGCAAGCACTGACAAGATAAGAATGGATTTTTAACGTTTTCCTAAAGCCACTTATACCAGTAATGGTAAATGAAAATTGCTTCTCTGTTTGTGATACTTGCTTACAACAACCCTCTTCACTCAAATGAAAAAATATTCTCAATTCCTTCTGCTGTTCTAGCACCATACACTTGATTTTCTGTCTGGTTTAGGTGCTGCCTTGAACTCTATCGACATGCCCTGCTTGAGCGCTTCCCACTTCTCTACAGGTGGAGATCTAGTAATAGACCACTTGAGAGTTGCACTTCTGTGTTTGTTGTCTTTGGCTCCAGATGTCTGCTGCTTCTGGTGTGTCACTGCAAAATTGCAAGCAGAGATGTGCCTCTCTCCATACCCTTCCAACTCAGCTAGGTTGTACAGTAGTATGCTGTAGCAAGCTGCTGGTGTGGTATAGCCATAGAGCATACATTGAATGCACAGAAGCATACAGTTTTTTATTAGATTTTTGCACTGAGTTTAAAGCCTTAGGTGATATTCCTTTGTATCTCTTTTTCTTCCTATGTTCCTCAGTCCCAAATAATCCCTCCTTGTCTGCTCCCTCCTTTTCATTGCCCTGCCTTAATTAACAGGAGGTAAATCTGTTTTTCTACCTTACTCTGACATTTTACTGGGAGACATTTTATGCTTTGGGTTGAGGATTGTTGTTCTGCTTAGGTAGGTTGCTGACTTTCATGGTCTGATACGTTAATGAAATTATATGGTATTGGGAGGCACTTTTGAAACTGTTTTTGTTAATAAGCTTTTTATAGTTATCTTCATCTCCTTCATGTAGAGAGTAATTTAGTGGTTTCGTTTTTCTTCAGAGCTTAATTTGAAGTCTCTGGTTGGCAGTGATCTCTGGCAGCCCCACACTAGATGAGCCCTGCTCTGGTTCTGAGCAGAGCAGTCGCAGGCAGGCCTGAAGTAGGGGAGTGCATGCCATGGGCACATCCAGGATGTGGGAGTGTGGATTCTGTCTGCGTGTCCTATCCAAAGAAACAGCTCTCCAGGAATGAGCAGGCACACTGGGTACAGCACATGCTAAGAACTGTCCTTGGGGCAAGAGTGGCTCTATGGATGTGTGGGCTGTCCTGACACTAGAGCAAAGCACGAGGCACTGACAAAGCATAGTTCTGCTGGTGTTCCTCTCTGACCTTCCCATATGATGGACTGGGAAGTCACATTCTCCAATGACTTCTTCTCATGTGAACCCGTAACAAGATTTTCTAAGGGTGCTTGTTTGTCGTGAAACTGGAGTGCACTGCAACAACAGCTGCCCTTCCAATAGGAACAGCAACTGCAGTCTGTAAAGTGTATTCTAGATAGTTTGTCAGGAGGCCAGGTAAGGTATCTTCAAGTTGATGGTCCCTGATGATTCTGAAGACATGAGAAAATCCTAACAGTTTGCACCTCATTTATTTAACTTCTGCACATGCAAATGTTGAGTGCTCTCAAAACTTGCTTGGGGCAGGACTCATTCCAGGTTCGGTTTCACAATTTTCAGTCCAGCCTGAGTGTTCTTACCTGTGTCAGCTGTTATCATCTGGATGCAAATTGCTGAAGCCAACCAGGAAACCAGTTCCTCAGCCATGTGGTATTTGGAGCTGGAGCAAATACAGAAGCTTCTGAATAGCTCTTATTATGTTGGAAGGCAAAGCGGCACATTCTCACTCTTTAAGCCCTGCCCAAATTCCTGGAATTTTTGCAGCTGCAGGTGATGGTTCTATCTAGTCTGCATGTGAAAAGAGTAAACTGTCCACCAGCTCTCCCAAGGTAGGAATGCTGACTAAAGCCACCTGTAGCCATGCCATTCTTAACTGATTTTGCTGTGGAAATAAGTATCAGTGGATCTGTGTTCTGACCATCGCATTACCTGGTTTCCCAAGCATTGGCCCTGGACTGGGGTTTGGCATCTGTCTCACTTTCAGGTCCAGTGCAGTGTTCCTCTTTCTGAAACTGAGTGCTTAATAGCTGATCAAAGAAACACTTTGGAGCAAATGCTGATCTAGGAGAGAAGATGCTTCTGCCTTCTCTGCGGGAATATTAAGTGCCTCCTCCCAGGCCCTGCAGAGCGTGTCTGGGCTTTGCACTAAACATGGACCCAGTTGCTGAAAATTTGAGGCAACGAAGCTTCCTTGCCAAGTCTGAAAGCTCAAAGCCTGGAGACTTTGCCATGCTCCTCTGCAGGATACCAGGCTTCTTCTGTGAGCAAGTATCAGTAGTCTGATCCCCGTCTTTAAAGAGTGGCAAGGCTGCTGTAGGAAGTTTGGGAACAAAGGACTGTGCCCTATGTTGGCTCCTTCTGCTTTGGAGTTGGCACTTCCCTGTTGGGAAGGTGCAACAGGGCTGGTTACAGTGAGCTGAGCAGGAACCTCCTGCAGCAGCTGAAGTGTGGTGTACCAGGTGCTGCCAGGTGCTGCTAGATTCTCATGCAGTGGATGTGGGGCACTGGGCAGCAGCCGGTGCCTGCTGTAGTGTGTGACAATTACGTGATTGCTCAGTAAAGAAAGGGCAGGGACAAGTGTGCCCTTGCACTTCAAGCCCACCGCCTCGCTGTTCAGTGTGCTGGGATGGGATTATTTCTTCCTGGCCCACAGACAAGATCAGCTTGAACCTCCTGCTGCGAAGCTGCACATAAACCAGGGTTGTTCTTTGACATGGTTGTGGCTGCTGCCCAGTCATGTGCTTGGGTAGAATGGGACAGACACCATGCAAAACTGGCTTCCAGGGGGCTGGTTATGGTGGAAATCGCATTCATTCTTCGCAGCCTTCCGTTGCATGAGCGTGGCTTTCCAAAGGAGATGGCAGCAAGTGCTGAGCTGAAGACAAAAGACCAGCCAGCCTGTGGAAATGAGGTTTTGCTGTTCCCACTGCAACTTTGTGCTGAAGTGCAGATGCCAGCAGGAAGAGGGTTAAGCTCTCCTATCACATGGCAAGGTTGTGTTTACTGCATACTTCTCATAATCAGGGCTGGCATCCAAATCCGGAAGAAGATTAGCACTTAACCAGAGACCCTGAAACAATGTGCTTCATGCTGGTATTCCTGTGAAGCTGAGCATTCTGCCATGAGCCCCCTCACAGAGACCTGTTCCTCCAGCAGCCTTCAGAGGAAGCTATGGGGGGAGCAGAAAATAGATGTTTTTAGGAACAAAGATAGGACTGGGATGCATTCATCTTTCGTGCAAGCTTGCAGCCAGCAAGCCTTTGCCAGGAATTAACTTATTCCATAATAACCTGATCTCTTTCAAAAGATGTTCTGGGGATTTCTGGCAGGGACGCTGGTCTTCCGGAATGAATGTCTGAGGTTGTTCAGGCATGACAATGACCGGTTTGGGAAATGGGATGGTGCCTCATGGCCACAGGGTTTGTATAGGTGTCACTTGTACGTTTGGCCAGTAGGTGAATTCTAGGTTCCCACTGCATTGAGTGCTAGGTATGACTGCCAGCTGAGGGTGCTGCTTCTCAGACTGAAATTGTTGTATTTTTAATATTTATGGCAGTCTTAAACAAAGTTTTTCTCCTGCTCTGAACTGGATTAATGCAGGAGAAACTGAAAGCCACTTGGACTTGTAGAAGTAATCCCCAAATCTTCTAATTAACAGACTCATGGTAGGTATCTTATGGTACTTGTAAGATAGCTATTTATAGTCACTATTGCCTGATCTGTGGGATGATGCTTAGCTGTGGGATGAGTTTTTACTTTTTCTGAAACAAGCTTCAGAAATAAGCAATGTGCCTTGGCTCTTTGTTCCAGGGTGTCATTTGGCTTCCACGTGGTAACTAACACTGTTATCTCTCATCTGAATGTCACCTTCCTGCATGCGCTTTGCCTCACTCAGATGATTCCTTAGTGAAGAAAGCAGATGACAAACATCATGACAGTGATGACTTATAGATTACACAGAAACTGTGTCTACTGCCACTTGGCTCGTTTATTCCTTGTCAAGTGCTTTTTTTTTCTTCCCCCTAGCATAATATGACGCAGGATCTGCTACTTTTGTTATTCCTACCGTATGTGTCCATGCATATATTGCAGTACTAACAATTTAGGTGTTACGTAGGTAAAGAATAAAATCCCGAGTGTCAAAAGAAGCTAAGGTGTGCCGTAAGATGAACGAGACTAAAGAGCCATGAATTTTACAGTGTATCCACAATCACCATGTATCAGTTGTGATAGTAAGCTGCATTGCAAATGTTTTGCTTAGCAACTGTTGCAAAGGAAAATCGTCAGGCAACAGCGAAGTCAGGAATGAGTATGGAAGACACTCCTTTTAAGCGATGAGCTGTACTCTGATGTGTTACTCTGACTAAATGATTTGGTGTTTTCTTATGAACAAGTAAGAATATGGACACTTATGAATGTATGTATCAAAGCGTATGCAATCTTAATCCCCTAGTTATATGAAGGCTCTTGTGGCTTTGGGAAGCTCCAGGCAGCTTCACAATGCAAGGCTGCAGGCTCAGAGAGCATTGCCTGTTATTAACTTCTGTGGCCCCTCATTGGGGAGCAGTGGAGAATGTGGGTGGTAAGTGCAACCATCCAGATGTCTGCTTCCACATGTCTCCTGCCTGCCTTTGGCACTGTGATCTTAACATGGGACTGTTGTACAAGCAGCAGCTGGGTATCAGGATACTAATACTGCCAGGGTAAGAGTATTTGCATTAGGCATTACTTATTCATGGGGGAAATGATTAAATGCAAAAGAAGCCTGCCTTGAATTGGCATGCAGGAGATGCGTTTCAGACCGCATAGAGATCCTTTCTCCTTGGTTGTCTGTGGGAGAATTATTGGCACGTTTCATACACTCTTTTTGTTGAAGAGAAAATAGACGGAAGACTAAAAGATCTGTAAGGAAGAGTTGCAATATAGCTTTGTAGTGTTGGCCCAGACTGCTTGCCTGGCCTTGGGGTTAAGGTTTTGCTTTTCCTGGCAGCCCAGTGTTACAGCAAAGTGTCAGGTGCTTTTGTTGCCCTTCTGGGCCTGGGATCAGATGGGACCGGGGCACTGCTTCCTAAGTGCCTGCCTCAAGTGAAGCACTTGGGGGACAGTGTTTTGTGGGAGTGACACCGTAACTCAAGTGGAAGTTCTCTAAGGTGAGAGCTCACAGGTTTGATCTCAAAGGGCCTAGTGAGAGATCAAGTTTTAGCAATGTATTATCTCTTCTGAAGTTTTCTTCCCACCTGAGTTGAATATTTCTACAAGGTCTGTCCTTTCACAGAATCACAGAATTGTAGGGGTTGGAAGGGACCTCCAGAGATCATCGAGTCCAACCCCCCTGCCAAAGCAGGTTCCCTACAGCAGGTCGCACAGCTCGGCATCCAGGCGGGTCTTGAATATCTTCAGAGAAGGAGACTCCACAACCCCCCTGGGCAGCCTGTTCCAGTGCTCCGTCACCCTCACCGTAAAGAAGTTCTTGCGCACATTCGTGCGGAACTTCCTATGCCCTAGCTTCATCCCATTTCCCCTTGTCCTGTCCCCACGCACTACTGAAAAGAGTCTGGCCTCACCACTATGGCCCCCACACCTCAGGTATTTATAAACCTGGATCAAATCCCCTCTCAGCCTTCTTTTCTCAAGGCTAAACAGACCCAGTTCACTTAGTCGTTCCTCATAGGGGAGATGCTCCAGGCCCTTCATCATCTTTGTGGCCCTCCGCTGGATTCTTTCCAAGAGATCCCTGTCTTTTTTATACTGGGGAGCCCAGAACTGGACACAGTACTCCAGATGAGGCCTTACCAGGGCTTTGCAGTGGAGGGACACCAAAGAGGCCATCCCTCAGCATGGTGGGTTGTGATAATCCTATGAGCATGGGTACCACTAGCTCTACTTTGGAGTTTTATCATTCAGGCTGCTCTATATATTTGTTTGTTTTTGTAATTCTTTAGCAGGAATCCTCATTGCTGCAAGCCACAGCAGCTCACAAACAAAAGTGGAGTCCCTGCTGCCTCACCTACCCTCAGCTGACATGTCTTTTGGGCTTTTTCATTGTAGCTTTGTCTCTGCTCACCAGGCAGGGAACTTGGCAGGTGCTGGGGCTGTGACAAGCTCCAGCAACCTCTCTGTTAATAAAGAAATCAGCTGACCCATGTCAGGAAGCATGGGTAAGAGTTTTAGAGACTGGGAGACTCTGGGAGCTGAGTTCTGTGAACAGGCATCCTTCTCTGTAGGTCTTGGCATTTTACTGAGTGGATGCTTCTGAGAGCTTGCTCAGGAGCAGAGACAGCAACTGAGAGAGCAGCTATGGGGAAAGCAACCTCATGGTGCTTGTGTGCCTGACTGTACCTGTGATGACACTGTGGGTTCTCAAAGTGATGTTCCAGGGATTTGGAAAAAAAAAATTCTTGTGGGAACTCCTTTCCTAGCACTGGTTTTAGAGAGCATCTCCTCCACTTGAATGAGTTCAATTTCAGTCTACTGCCAGCACGCTGCTTAGATCCACATGCTTTTCCAAAATTGCTGCAGATAAAAGCTAAAACTGCCTAGAATTCTGTTATATCTCTGGCTTGAATAGAGCCCATATTACTTACTGAAGAAGCAGAGATGTTTGAAGAAATGCCATCCAGGAGCTGAAATGTCCATCTCAGTGACTACATGGGTTCAGAGCTTCTCTTGTCCTTGGGGAGGAAGATCCCATCCTGCTGTGACAGACTGCTGCGGCAGCTTGGGACTCCTGCTTTAGAGCAGCAGCCCATTTCTTGATGTGTGTCTCCTATTTTGACTTGCAGATAATTTGTGCCCCAGAATTGAGGCACCTGTGAGTGTTTCATGCATGACAGAAAACAAGATGAGCCTGTGTCCTGGGAAGTTTCTAGGTGCAATTAGTGGTTGCAGATACTTAAGTGCAAGCCAAAAGCAGTGGGCATCCTTGTGCTTTGTTCTGCTGGATGGACTAGATCACAGGTTGTTTCCTGTGGTTGGGAGCCACAGCTGAGAGTTTCAAGAGCAGTATTTATAAGCTGGGGACTTTATGGCTAAATAACATGCAGTTCAGATGAGATCAGTGCTTACTAGAAAGAAAAAATCTAAGGAAGGATATGGGTTAAAGATAAGATTACGTGCTTACTCAATTTAGACAAATATTTTGTTGTGATGGTTTGGTGTTTTTCATGCTCTGTTTTATCAGGGCTGCTTTTTGCAGCAGTGCAGTTCTGTTAGCCGCCCAAAATGACTGTATCTTTGTGAGAGTAGTTTAAAATGCTGTACCTAAGCTCTGGTGAAAAACCAGCCCATCCTTTGAATGGTTTCATCTCTGTGTATGGCAGAAAGGCATCTCCCCACACAGCCCTCAAAGCTGCCCATGGCGGTTCTCCCCAGTAGTTAATGTGCAACCACTATGTCCACAGAAAGTCTAGATTTAAACAATTATTTCTGTACCTTGACAATGTCATTTTCAAGAGCAGCAAGGGAGGGGCAGGAAAAGGGTGATTTACTTTGTATTGCCTTAAAAAGGCAAATAAACCAACTGTAAGCCACATAGTATAGATCTGACCTTCACCTAAGTCAAACTCTACATAAAATCTGCCATGGATGTGTGGAACATCGTTCCATCATTCTGCTCCTTCCTACTGAACTGTAAAGCAGAAGTAAATGGAACATCTCGGATGATTTAAGGAGTTTGCTTACAAAAATGCTTTGTTCTCACTCCCTTGTTGTGCAGGCACAGTACCCTGCTGTGATCCATGTGCAGGCGAGCACGGAGCAGAGCGCTGTTACTGCAACGTCTGTAGTTATTTTTCATGCCATTCCTTCTTCACCTTTCCTAGCAGCCTCACATTTAGAATATTGCTTTGCCTTCAGGAGGTGAACTGGTGAGGGATCTTCACAGTTTTGTCCCTGTTCCTTTTGAGTTAATTCAGGATCCAGTTAGACATTTGAGTAGTTCACAATCAATAAATCCTTGGAATTTTATCACCAGTGTCTTGTTTGTCATTGTTACTCACCTGTTATTACTAAATCTAGTTCTTCACAGCTAGGCTCAGTAAACAGCAATGTGTTTTCACCTTGCTGATTGTTCTGGTTTTTTTTTTTTTCTAATAATTAGATGATACTTGGCATGAAATGTAGGTGATGCCCTGCTCTGCGATAGAGGCCTTTTTATGCCTTCATTTTCTCTCTCTTATTTAGCTAGTTTATAATTCAGGAGAGAACATCCCTCTTACCGTAAATATGACTGTTTACTTTTGAAGTGTCGATGATGATATGATTCAACAAAGTCGGGGAAAACAAGCGACAAAGAAAGGTGCTGTCTGTATCCTGGCTGCTGGGGGAGTGGCAGGATGAGGAAGGCAAAGAGCTTTGCTCCTTATTAGGCATTGGAGAACGCTCACCACAGAGCCGATCAGGAAGCCAGCTTCATTGGTTCCGTTGCTTGCTGAACAGTTTGTTATCAAAAATAAATACGTTTGTGTTTGACTTCGGGGTGAGGTGTTTTCAAGAAGAGATGAAACAAAGTAGCAATTTAATGCAACTGTACATTAAAAAAAAAGTGTGTGCCAGCATTACTGCATCTTCCAAGAATGGCAAACTCCATTAAATTGCTTGTGGTTTGCTTATGAATTGCCAAGGGCAGCTGATGCTCAACAGTGCTAGGAGGTGAAGGTGACTTCCTGAAATATAACCAAAGCAGCTGTGGGCTTTGATAGCAGCAGGGAAGGGGAGCAGCATGTATGATGTATGAATCCAGTGTCATTTTAATGGTTATCCATGACCAATGACAGATAAGCACTTAAAGCATTTATGAAGAAGATGGTGTTGATGAGTGCCTGTGCCTGATGCGGCCAGTTCAGCTGTACTATTGGAGATGATGTTGCTGCTGCTGCAGGATCCTGTGGTTTCAAGAGGTAACCTGCAGGGATCTTCGTGCTCAAGGACCTGTAATACCTTAGAAGCCTCACTGGCATGTGGATTTCCATTGCTGTTCTTGGAAGGAAGGCAAGGGCTATGATGGTGTGGATGCTGGTTCCAGTCACTGCTGGCCGTTACCTCTGGGTTGGCTGCTGGGTTGCTCTTGGCATTGCAACTAGGTTCTTGGTGGGACTTCGTTCATGTTGATCAGGCCAAGTGCAGTTTTCACAAGCTAAATGCTGCTCTTTGTCATACAGGAGGTGGGAATTTAAGCTTCTGTGTTGACTCTACCACATCACTTGTCAGAAGACAAAGAGCCGGAGTAGGGTATAACTGAAGGACGGGGAAACTTTCCCAGTGCTCACACCTGTTGTGAACAAAGACTGAACCTGGAAGTGGAGCAGCTGAGGCTCAGGAACGTGCTTCTTGCTGTACCTCTCAGTGGGATGGCTGTGTTCAGCCACCCGGCAGGGTGCAACCATGGCTTTTTTGGGGCCTATCTTCTAGTTAAAGCATGAAAAACCTTATGGGAAGCATCATTACCCGGTGTGCAATTACATGGCTGCTTGTGTACTTCTGCTGGGCTGAGTTGTATGACTGCGTGAGGCAGCGTTGGTCCTTTACAGAGCCTGGCTGAGGAGGTGGCTCTGTATCTATCCCCTTGTGTTTGCATTTGGAGCAATGAGCAGAGCTTTTGGACCATGACTTCACCTGCAGGACTTCCTGTGTGCCAAGGAAATGGCAGAGGAACCAGGAGGGCTCTGCACAGCAGCTGCAAAGTCTGCTCTCAGCCTCTGAGGCTCTGTGAGGATGTGTCCTTCCTGGAGTGGTCGCAGCATGGGGAGGGCTTCTCCACTAAGCCCAGAAGAGTGGGACAGAGGTGAAGAGCAGTGTGCAGGCCCTTTAAGAAGGAATTGGCAAAAGAAGAGCTCAGTATTTAAATTTAGTGCAGACGAAGAGGGAAAAAAAATTCCCTGCAGCATCTGGTTTATATTAGTACTCTCTGCTTCAGTGGAGGATGTGTTTACAGTGAAGCTCTTGTGTGCACAGTGGGAGGAGGGGGGTTTGCCCATGATGGTCATTTTCAGGGGACACTGAGCCCCTGCCATGCCTTGCAGCTCCCCTGCCTCCTCCTGGGCTCCTGAACCAGCCCTGTGCTGCTGTTGGTGCATGGGTGTGTGGAGGATGTTTGAGCACATCTGTCTACCAGGGATCTGCAACAGCACTCACTGTGCTGGCCGCTTCCCATCTTGCTCAGCCCAGGAATGGAGGCAAATAGTCCCTTGGTTATGAGTGCTTGCAGACATGTGAGCGGTGGCTGCCTACAGAGGCTGTAAAGCTGCTGATGCATCTGCGTTCTGGCTGCTGCTGTGCTTTGATGAGGGCCGGTCACTTCTGCCTTGGGCTGAAAGTTCCTGTTCAGCATGGGAGGTGGGGAGAGCTTTAGGATGACAGTGTTTTAGCTGTGGTGAAATTTCTCTTCTCTGTGCTTTCTGTATTGAAGCGTGGTTTGTGGTCTCTCTCTCTCTCCCTCTCTCTCAAGAGAACCACACTCAGACAGGAAACCCAAATGTAGCAGTTTTAGTTGGTGTGCGATGTGTTGGGAGGGAGGAGAGGTCCGTACGGGTCTGTGCAACCTGTGTGGGTGTTCCCTGCTCTCTCCACCCATAGCCTGCATATCTCAGAGTGTTGCCTGAGGGCTGGCAGCCCCTCTGGTGGTGTGTTCTGAGCAGGTATGGTTGTTGGAGTCAGCAGTGAGCACCTGGGCTCCGCTTAGCACTGAGGTTAAAAATTGTAATACCTTGTTGAATAATCTTACAAAAGCATTGTGAGAGTTCATCATATTTGAAGATGAAATAAATGCATATTTTTAGACCTACAACCATTGAAAAAATAATACCTAGGCCACAGCAATCATTTCAGTGTCTGGTATTTGAAACTTTAGGGAATAGATGCCGTATGCATCCAGGCAGAAGGAAGAGGAATGGAAAATTTTGGATTTATGTTCCATGTACAGTGTAGATTTTGGTATGGCTGTTCTCTCCAGCTGCTGCTGGACCAAAGCCTGCTGCCACCACCGCAAGACTGAGATTAAAGCTCATAGCAGAAATAAACTATTCCCCCAGCTATTTTTGCAATTTCCCTCATCCAAGAAAAAACAAAAGTGGTCTCCACCTCCCCTTTTCCCTCCTCCTATCTCAGGACAAGTCAGCAGCCATTTCCCTTTTGCATTTTTCATAATCTCTTCTATTGATTATTTACCTTTGCTGCTGTTTAATCCTTGTATAACTCTATTCAAATCAATGCCCCTCAACCACCAGTCATCTATTATAGCTAAAAGTTTCTCCCACCAGGTGAGTCAGAAGTTAAGCCCTGCCCCTCTGCCATCCTCTCCCAAAAATGTATATATGTTCAATTGCAGAATTACAGCTTTTTAGTGAAAAGTGTTCTCCATGGGGGGTAAAGTTACCCTTGGTGTTTGTTTGTTTGTTTTCAAAAGCCAGGTTCTGGAAATCCCAAATATTTTGGCCAGTTTCCTTGCCCTGCTACAAGATGCATCCAGGTGTGCAGCTAAGTAGTTCAGATGTATCGTGGAGTGGTTTCCAAGCCAATTGAATCTCCCACAAAGTAGTTACCAGACCTGTGTTATATACCATCGTCCTTGGTGGAAGAAGCATCTAAGCAAGAGTTCCTGTGTAGTGAAAGCAAGTGGGAGCACAATGTGCCAGAGCTACTGCTGCCAAAGCAACAAGCTCACGAGAAAGTATTCTTCTTATCTGCACCCTTGCTGAAAACAGGCCTTTTTCTGTACAGCAGGAAAAATGTCTCTGATTCACTCCAGCCAATAGCTCAAATTAACAGAACTGTGCTGAAATTGGGTGGCAGCACTATTTAGTTGGAATATAGTGAGGAATGTAGTTAGAGATGAAGTGGAGCTTCAGAAAGGAAGAAGCAATCCTAATGATTTCAAGGTGATACAGAAGTGCTTAACTAAGTTCACTTGTGGTTCTGAGAAGGGTTTTACTGATTGCATTGGGTTTCTCTTCTTCCCATCCTTCTCTTTCCCAAGAAATATTTGCCTGAATGCACAGCACCTTGGGAGATTCAGCATGGCTAATAGGAATCATCTTAACACTCTTCTAGCCTAGCCTGGTTAAAAATAGTTAAGACTCTTATCTCTGAGGCTCATTCATTTTTCTTGCTGAAAATACATGATTTTTCTTAGAGAAACTTTCTTCTCTTCCAGTGTTCTGCCCTCCTGAAAACTCCTCCTTAGAGTAAGAAAATGTGATTTATTTTTTTTCATCCCTTAACCTGGAGTACAGAACTTTATAAACTGCTAGCATTTCATACCCTAAGATGCCTCCTTCTCAGGCCTGCTGAAGAATGCACCTTTTGTACTCACAGCCTTTCCTATAAATGGCAAGGCTCTGGGTATGTGTGGCGCACAGGGAAGAAAAATGTGCGCTGGTATTCAGCATCCAGTTTACATCATCCGTCTGCTCTTGTGGTGAGCTCCTTGCCCTCATCTCCTAGAAGTGAGCAAATGCAGGAATGTGAACATGTTGTGGTTAGGGCGTAAATCAATCCCCATCCCCTGCCACCAGCACTGCTGCTGCTCTGGCCTGCAGGGCAGCCAGGCTGGTGCTGGGCCCAGCTTGCTGAGTTAATGCCCAGCAGAGTACAGCAGGCACCACTATGACGTTTGGGCTTCTTGCACATTCTGTGGGGCAGCTGAGGATCAGGGTCTGATGTTTGTAAAAGATCCTGGGCTGAGGACACCCCAAGTCCTCACAGGCTTATGGGATCTCTGTTTGCTGGAGTAGCCCTTGTTCCCTTCCCCCTCCCCTCCTCTTTCATTCCCTGGAGAATGCTGTTTGAGGCCTCTGGCGCTTTGAGGTGGAAAAGCAGAAGTGGCAAATGGTTCCTGAGGGGCTGAACTGGCAGGTAGCTGCGTTTGGCTTCCAGTTCTTCCTGCAGTGTGTTTTCCCCTATGTTCTCGTAGGTTTTCCTGTCATCGGGACTGCAAAAATCACATTGCTAGGTTTAAAAAGAAAGATCTAATTCTTCTTGTTAGTGAAGTGTTGTGCCTGTCAGCATTTAAATAGCTCCTGGCTCCTTTGGGCTGGGCTGGAGTCCCCACATTTGTTGTTATGCCCTTGCCCTGCATAGCAGGGCCTGGTTCAACCCCTGGAGTCAGTGGAAACATTCTCCTTGGTGGCCTTTGGGCTAGATGCTGGAGGTTTGCTTTGCGCTTCCCAGGTCTCACCTAGGGCAGCTGCTGAAATGGTCAGCGCAGCTTCCTGCTATATGAGTCTTTAAGCATTGCTTCCTTTTCTCCTTTTTCATAGAAGTTTTGAGGGGGAAAAAAAAAAAGGCTGTAAAACCAAAGCAGAAGCTTAAGAAGAACGATGGTGTCTGGTTTTCTAATAGCTCAGAGCTACTGTGATACCAAGAACTGAAAATGTGTTTGTTAATGGTTCAGCTTAAATAAATCATCAAAGGATAAAAACAAAAAAAACCCAATGGTTCTCCTTCCCTTTTAATCCTTGATATCAATTCAACATCTGATTTCTTTAAAAGAGATCTTCCTTCTTTGGTAAACTACACAAACAGCTTTGAGACAAACAAAATAATTGAAGACAGAAATTATTGAAAAAAGGAAAAAAAAGATTTTGGTCATCAGTTCAAGAAAACTAAGAGAGTTCATCCCCTTAAAGCCAGGTCATCTCTTGCTTTGCTCCCCAGCCTGGAGTCGTGGTGGCTGTGGGAAAGGCAAAGGAGCATTAGACTAAGCACAGAGCATCCTGGGGGGAGCAGAGGACAAATGCTGTGCTGGCCTCAGCCAGGTGTTGTGCTGGGGAAGCCAGCCCTGCCTCCATCTCTTAATACAGTTGCTTCTGTCTCAGGATGTCTGAAATGCTGAACCACAGCAACCTGGAACAAAGCTCCTGCTGTAATTATTCCCCTATCATAGTTTTTAATCTTCCGCTTCCTTTTTTTTTTCATGCTCCTGCTTTAAGCTCTCCATCCTGGTCTGAGCACACATGCTGAGAAGACCTGGCCTGACCTCCCCTGCCTTTTTGCTCCACTGCAGCTCTGAGCCTGGTTCTTGTCCCTGCTTTGTATTCTGGCATAGTTCCTGCTTCACACAGCGCAGCCTGACTTCCCCCAGTGCTGTTTGTGGTCTCCTGGCTCAGGTACCCAGACACATCTTTACCAGTTTGTATGGTGATGTCCACGTGTACCCGCAGGGGCTTGATGCACATCTGAAAGCCCACCACGGCACAGCCAGGGTATGTGTGCTGGGTGAGGATACAAGATCTCAGTGCCTGCAGTGTGTACAGGGGTAAGGTGGTAGAAACTTGTGCTGTCACGCAGGTGCCCTAGGGCCCATGAAGAGGTGAACTAATTGGACCACTCCTTGCTCTGTGATACTCACTGAGGAGCAGCTTGCTACTCGGCTCTAGTGTAGACAGTTTAAATCCTGTTTTATCCATGCTCTTAGATGACACATTCATGCCTCAACAGGGAATGTGTCTTAAGATCCCAGAAAAGACCATCTTCATAATCTTACCACCCACAGTAGCTTTAGCGCTTTTGGTATCCAATTAAGAATAAGTCACGATGCAATTCAAGTTTGAATGTGACCATTACCTTAATAAATACCTCTCCCAGGCATGTAGAGTACGCAGATGCTCATATACTTGGACTTGTCTTGTTCTTGGCTGTTTGTGACCTAAATATGTGGCACAGACAAACACTCTAGAACCTACAGTTGTGCAAACGGGTGCACCCACCTAGGAGTTGCAGCCTGTGAGGAGATGTGCCTGAGGTTGGCTCCCAGTAGTTTAGTGAGGCTTTGATCATCCTCACAGTGCTTGTTTTTGTGCTGCTGGAGGCCTGTGGGTTGAGTGAGCCCCAGTAAAAACTTGTTCCTTGTGCATGAGAAGGTATGGGACTCGGCACCATTCTTGATTCTTAGAGACAACAGCTGTAAGAAGTGACAGTTGCTGCCACTTTGTGGGTGCAAATGAAAGAGCTCATCTACCTAGGGGTGCATAAAGAAGCCCTTCCTCCTGTTCACAGAGTCTGTTGGTGCTAAAATTGCCTGTTGATCTGTTCCTCAGGGGTGGAAAGTGGGGTTCCAGCCAGAATCCTCAGTGCTCAGTTTTGCATTTTTCTTTTTAAAAGACATTTAAAGCTCAGGGACGTAGAGATGAGACTTTTTTTTTCTTTTCTTTTTGTAGTGTCTTTATGTAAATATCCAAAATCTAATCTACACCCAGATCAGTTAAAACCTTTCATCCAATAATAGCTGTGACATTCCCTTCTCTGGCCTGACATTTAATTTCCCTCCAGAACGGCTGATGGATCTCCATTAAAACTCCCACGTGGGCTTGCAGTTATAGTATGGCTAAATAGCTGCAGCATCCTTATCCCAACCTCGATGAAGCAATCCAGTCACACTCACACTCATCCAAACAGATGCAGCAGATAATTTTCATAACCCATCACTTACAGTCATGTTCTTCGGTTCACATCTCTCCTGTAGCTCCTCTTTCTTCACCTCAATAAATGTGAGGTGCCTGTCTTTGCTTTCTAGGCCCTGTGTTGCCTCTCCTGTTCTCAGCTGTCTGTGTTGGGGTCTCTCACATCTATCAGCCTGGTACCAGATACTGTCTGCTGTAGCCTGTTCATTACACCTTCTGGCAAATATTTTATTGCTCTTGTTTGCCTTGCCTCTCACTGAGGAGGAACCTGCTACAAACAGCCACAGTTTTGCAGTTTTGTTGTCTCCCTTCCAGTTAGGCTGCCAGCACCAATGGCATAGACCAAATGAGAGCAAATTGCAGTGTGGCAGGAGGTTGTAGCTTTTGACCAAGGTGGAAGCATCAAAATGTAACCACTGAGGGGAACCCAGTCCCAGGGTCTTGCATAGAAGCCTGCTGTTCAGATGCCGTTACGTAGCTTGTGATTATAGATGCATGAATTATTTGTGGTTCTTTTCACAGAGGGATGGTTGGGAATGCTGTAATTTAGCTCACTGTCTTCTTTATATTAAATCTCTTTTGCCATGATCCTGGCAAAGAGCTTGACGAGCGGTAGGTTGTGGGTGTGCTGAGCCCTCTGCCGGGCACCCTGGCTGACGTCTTGTGCTGAGTTGTGCTTCATCTGCTCTTAGATGTAAGTCTTATACAGAAAGTTCTTTGGAGCACAGAGCAGCTTATCACTATGAGTCTTTGCATCCTTGAGCACAGGAAGGTCTCTGCCCATGGTAGTATGGGTGCCTCAGAGTCGTCTTGACTTGGGGGCAGTGTTTTTAGATTTTCAGTAATCCCATATGAAGTGAGTGCAGACTTCTTTCAAAAAGAGAACAATCTTTTTTCCTCTTCTTTTCAAAAGAGATCAATTGCACATGTTTTTTCAAAACGAGAATCCTCTGGAGCTGGCAGCTGTGTTTCACAGCTGTGAATGAGACCCCAGAGTGACAGCATGTTTTATTGGGCAGAGAGGTGATGACCGAGGGGACAGGTTGAAGCAAAGGTGATGGTGTCTGTGTGGATGGCAGTGTTGAAAGGTGTGGAAGGGGAAGACTCAGCTGGGCACTAGTCTAGGTCAATTTTTTTGCCATACATTTTAGCCAGATGTTTGGGTCACCACTGGTAGGGATTGAAGCCCAAATATGTGGCATTGGGAGCTCTGTGGGATACAGGTATCATTTCTGATTCCTTGCTCTTCGGCAGGGAGCTCAGGCTTCACATCAGACGTCTCTTTGGAGTCCATTTCTCACTGGAAATGATGTATATTTCTTTAGCCAGGATTCTCACCACCACCGGTTAGAAAACTGGTTAGATAGTTTCAAGTTTCTTTTTCCCTCCAGTGCAGCAGTCACCGACATTCTGCAGACCAAAAACCATCTGCTTATGCTAATTTTGCAGCATCTGTACAGAGCAGTGGGCAAATACATTAAGTTGTTTCAATTATCTCACCTGTTTACTTAGCTCCGTATTTAGAAAGTCTGGATAGATGAAGCTGTAAATTCCTCTTCCTGCCTTCCCTTTCATCAGCAAACAGCCAAAGAAGAGCCTCGGAAAAGGGAACACCTGCGAGCCCTCCCACCAACCAACCACTTCGGGCAGCAGTGGGCCAGCTGGCAGCACAGGGCACTCCCACAGTCTGAGCCTGGGCTGCACGAGGCCTTCCTAAAGCCCCAACTCAGGAATTGCCATAAGCCAGTGTACACACAGGCTGCCCTGGAGAGAGATGCCTCTTCATGCTAACAGCGTGTTTTCTCGTGCCACAGGTGTGAAGCAAGCCCTGTCAGCTCTTTTCTTTTGGTTGACAGTTCAGTTTTCAGCCAGATGAGCTCCCTGCACTACTGGCCTTTTGGGCTTCATAGAAACTTATTATAACCCTTTTCCTTCCCTCCAGCCTGTCTGTGGCACAGCCTGAGTGACACCCCACACTGAAATCAATGTAGGGCCAGAGTAAAGTACATGAGAAGCTTAGTGTGGTGAGATTTACAGCGCAGGCCTGCCATTGGGGTGTAAAGCTACTCATGCACATGTTTATCCTGGTGTTCTGGCCCAGCTCTGTGCCGGGTGGCTGCAGTTCAGCCTCCCCGGGCTGAACAGCCTTGTTTGCAGTGGTTTGCTGCCACTTTCCAGTCCATAAATAGTTGCATCCCAGTGCTCAGTAAAATGATTTCTTTCAGTATAGCCCCCAAATGCTATAAAGGATTTGGGAAGCTCAGCATATAAAGTGCAGAGACCAGCTCTGTTTAATTTTTTTTATGAGAGAACTTGAAGCAAGTTGACGTTTATGAGCTGATTTCTTAGGAGACAGAAGAACATAATGAAGAGACTCGCTAGTCTGAGCTTCATCTTAAGCTGTAAAAGACCATACTTCTGGCTAGTTGATCTCGCTGTGCTGGTTTTTGCATGGTTTTTGCATGTCTGAAGAATTCTTGTAACTTCCTAGGTATTCGTGCTCCCTGGTAACTCCGGGATAAAGAGTGCTTGTGCTTTACTGCTCCAAAATGCCAGCTGAGTCATTGATTTAATATCCAGGAGCTTTCAAATGGCAGAAACAAATGCCTGAAATGGTGTGGCTCCGTAGCAGAAGTGGAGTGAAAGGCTCTGGAGGAACAAATGTAGAGAAGAACAAATATTTACCCTGTGATGGAAGGGAAGTGCACTGGATTGAGATCTCTGCCCTCATCACTTTAGCTTGTTCTTAGCTAATAAAAGGATCGCTCTGACTCCAGGGCAGTTAATGCTATGCCAGACGAAAACCAGCATGGAAGGTGCTCTGTTTGTGTTTTGTTGTGTTTTTTTTTTTCCTCCAGTCTTCCAGGGGAGGGAAGAAAGGCTCTGAGCTCTGCGTTTGCCTGAGCATAAATGAAAAACTCCCACACTGACTATTTCCTTAAGCTTCTTGTAAGTGATTTGCTGATTCACTGCCATTGTCCAAAAGGATTGAGTGTCAGGAGGGTTTTGTTTCCCCTGTGCTCCTGTTCCTAGGTCTTCTGGACAAGGAGAGATTTGGTGGTGAGCATTATATTCCCCATGGGAATCTAGCCTGGCTCATGCAGATACAGTCAGGTCTGGGCTCTTCCTGCCCTCGTGTTGTTCTCATCCCAAGCTGCAAAGCTGGGTTTTAGGAAACTGCTTAAGTGGTGTGAGCTTTGAAGCAGTGACTGAGCTCTATCCTTCCAAGTTCAGGGACTGTTCCCTGGAGTTGGGAGATGCAAGTAATTCCTGAGGCAATCACCAGATGGTTCTTCAGGTGCTAGTAACGTGCTGTACAATGTAATGACACCTCCCCTTTTCAGTACATAGTACTTCAGGAGCAGCTGAGCTGCATGTCATCTTTCAGCCACACTTGGAACTCAACAGCTGCAATTAGACCAGAACAGGACATTACCCCTGATGCATGTGGTACTAAACTCCTTTTGTGGTGAAATAAGGCTGGTGAAATAAGGCTGAGTTTCTGTAAGGTTTTTTTTTTTTTCTGAATACCCTTTTTTTTTTTTCCTAAGAAAATGGGCTAACCCCATTGGAAAGTAAAGTTCTCAGTTGTGCAGCATTAGTCTCATTTACCATCAGAGCTGTAATTCTGTAGGTCAGCTTCTGGCAGTGGAACCCTTCAGCACAAACCAAGCTCTTTAAATCACCTGAAGAATGGACTCAGACTTCATGCTGAAAGGATTTATCAAATACCATTCTTCTTTCAGGAGTTTTTAGGTGGCATTAAATGCAGAGCAATGTGAAGAGAAGCCAAGGCTATGTTTGAGGTTGGAAGTTGAAATTGGATAGTATGGCCAAAAAAGCTTCAGATTTGAATAAGAAGCCCTCTGGGAGCTCCCCAATGAGGCTTGTGTAGACCATCTCCAATCCCTAGAGCTTCTCTGCTGGAAGATCACGGACAGTGGTTTTGGTGTACACAAAGCCACGGGGAGACCACCAGCAGTTCTTTAGGCATGAAAGAGTGGCTGAGAGAAAGAAGCACCATGAGGGAGAAACTGTGTGAGGCTCTGGGGTTAATGTTAGTGATGGATTGGTGCTGAGCGGAGGGGAACTTGGGCTGGGAAGTTGGGATTTGTTTCCTGGCCCAAATCCAGACAGTTCCCATTAATGAGCTCTCTCACCTGTCTGGTCAAGGAGAAGGTGTCATGGTTTTGTACCATGGTTTTGTACCACAGAAGGAGATAGAGGTTGAGGTGCCGTGGGTTAGGATCTTCTTCCTCAGTGTGGTGTGTGCAGCTACCAGGGTGGAAGGGAGCCCATTGCGGAGCAGCTGGAACTGTTTAGTAGTAATTCCAGGGCTTAAAGAAACCTTGTGTGCAGCAGTTTTCTGCCTGCTCTTAAAAAACTGTTCATCATTATTGGGTGAGTGCCTCAATCCTTGTTCCAGACAATTTCATTCAAATAAAATCCCTTGCAGCATGTAGAATGCACTGCAAGGACAAGCAGCTTTGTCTGTGTGGCACTGTCCTGTATGGTGCCATGTTGGGCGGGCACTGCAGTCACACTGCCTTCAGACCAGGCAGCAAACACCGCTGCAGCTGTGCCTGCAGAAGCCCAGGTGTGCTCATCTGGATGCAGGCAAACAGGAGAAAAGCACTTGCAGCTGGTTGAATTGATTTCTGTGTATGATGTATTGTGTGAGTATCCTGCTTTCCTTTCTAGTGGTCCAAAAGGGAATCTTCCTGTCATTTCCCTTGCAACACCAGAGAAAAGCCCGGACCTGTACTCGCAGTTTACAGCCGGTTCAAGACCTTGCTTTGCAGGTACATGTGCACTAGTGTAAAAGTGCTCTCCTTGGCCACTGTGTGCCAGTAGCACCATCCCCTCCTTCACAGGAGCCGGAGCTTTGTGTGCACATTGCAACAGCAGAACTGGATTGAAATTCTTGACTAAAACTCACCCCCCAGCATAAGCACTAGGAAGGAGGATCTCATGGTGGCTGAGCTCTGCCTCCCTTGGAGCATGGTCCTGGCATGCCAGTGAAGCAGTGCTCCAACGAATTCTTTCTTTGGTTGCTTAAGCCAAACCTTATTGCTGTCAGAGGGGAGGCAAGCAGCACTCACTGCTTAAGGTCAATTATAGCCTTTCTGGGGCTGCCGTTCAAATTCAAAAGGCTCTTGGCTGTGTTGGAAAGCTTATACTCATCTGTGGATTGCGTGGAAGAGGGATTTAGCAAGGAGAGAAGTGAAGAGCATCTGGAAGGGTCAGATAAAGCTGGAATGTCACTGTCACAGCCACACAGAAATAAAGCTGCCCATCTATTATTTTTTTTACTGTCATTTATGTGGTTGTGGTAGCTTTGACATTTCCATTGCTAAAATTGCTTTGAGGCTAAAGTGCCTTATGGCTGTTTTCTTGCAGCAAAGAGCTCACTAGAGCTACTCTCAGCAAAAGCTGTCTCTGAACTTAAAATACTGACTTGCTGTCTTGCTTCCCCAAATTGCAGGAACATTGTGTGAAACACCCAGGTACCAGAAAGGTACAAATCGTAGCTATAGATGGGAGCAAGGGGAGGCAGAGAGCAGCAATGGCAAGTGTGTGCACACATACTTCTTCCTTGGGCATTCCTTCATTGTGATCACTGAACAAGAAACAGACCTTCAAGGGGATCTGCTGTGTCCAATCTATGGAAAGATCCAGGGGCCAAGAAACACAGCTCTGTCTGCACCTCTGCTAAGGTTATCATAGAAAATGTATGGTGTGAGATTCACATGAAGAAAATCTACATGGCAGCGTCTTCTCATGCTGTTACTTGGTAAAAGTAGTTTTTCACTTATGTGAAATTTTCTTAAGTCACGAGGTTAACAGAGTATTTGTTTTCACTTCCTTGGGACAGAGAACAAGAGGTAAGCATGAAGATAATTCCAAGCTTCTGCACGTGCAGACAGCAAGAAAAACGTCTGCTGCTTAGAGCAGTGGTGTGACTTCATGGGTCCAGAGGTGATGCCTGTTCTCGGCACTGCAGTTTTGCCCTCACTCTAGGGGATAGGCAGCAGAAGGGCTCAGCAGCACAACCGATTGCTGCTGCTGTGACTAAGGGTGTGGGGAGGAGGGGATCTGGTGCTAGGAGGTGGATGGGGCGAGTGGGTGGTTTCAGTAAGTTTCCCAGAATAACAAAAAGGATCCTTTGCAGCTGCATGAAGCCAAGTCAGTAAAAATGACTCCAACCAATACTGCCAGGATTGCAAGACTCAGTGGACAGCAGAAATTTCAGCTCTTTCTTCTCCTGCTCCCCCCCCCCCCAACTTTTCTAGCACATTTCTTCAGCCTTCTTTCAGCTGTCTGTCACATTTTCTTCCAATTCACTACTTGGAAATAAGATGTTTTATTCCTGAGCAGTGTGTGCAGCAGATGCAATGTAAAACAGTTTTCTGCTTACTCTGTTTTGACAGATGTTGCTGAGGGTTGGTTTGCAAAGAGTATTCTTTGTGAATCCCATAGCTATAAATGCCCATTCTTATTAAAAGCATTCATAATCTGCCTTGCTTGTAAAATGGCCTAATGCATCCATATAGAGCTGCTGTTTCCATATATTGTTGTACTGTTTGTGGTATTAGGGAGTTTACATATGACCTGAATGGTACCATATGAAATGGTGGAGGTAGCTCCAGCAGTATAGTTGGGGGCTGGCTCTCACCTGTACTTTTCCACCAAGGTTCAGGGGACTCTTGCACCAATAAAAGTCATCTTAGTTGTGTGGTCATCATGCCAAACTTTATAATAATGCAAAGTTTAGAAGGTCTGTGGTTTGATTTTTATGTGCTCCTTGGCAACATTGACCCTGTCACCCCTTTCTTCACAATGTGCAAGAAGAGGCCCAGTTATGCTGGGTTTATCCATGATTTAGAGCAGAGCTTTCTGGTCTGCTTTATGCTGGTAGATAAGAAAACTGAAATGTCTTCAGGGAAGCCATACAAGAAATAAAAGTGCAGTCTGGTGGCCTGTGAAGTAGATCTTAGACTTCCTCCTCTCTTCAACATGGATTTGTGTTGTAAGCTAGGACCAGTCACTAGCTGTAGGTATCTTCCTCTTTCTGCTTTCACAAATGAGGGGGAGGTGTATGGGCATCCATGACTTTTCTGACATAACTTGCTCTCATATTTTGATACTGTATTTGGTAGACCATTTGAAAACATCTATGCACTCATTTGCCCCTCTGGGGGAGTGAAGGAGCCTGGCTGCAAACATGAGGCAAGTAAATGAGCCTCTTCTCACGTGAGACAGCGCAGGTAGTAGAATGAAGAAAGTAGTACCGAAAGGATGTACTTCGGGATGCAGAGTCTATTCACAAGTAAAGCCACTCTTGTTCTGATAACAGAGAACAACAACAATCCACGCTTCTGTTTCTCAGGGGAATAACAATAAAAAGCAATAAAAGGTACTTAATAGCTTACTCTTTTTTGAAACTTCCAAATCTGGAAGGAAACCAGACCATCTTGAAAATGGAGATCCCAGACTTTCACAATACATGTTACCGATCCAAAGAGCTGTTGCCATGAAAATATTTACAGCTGCACTGTTTTCCTGCTCCATCCCAGAGCCCCAGTGGAGAGCAAGGCCAGAGCACAACAATGTAAAGCCCAGCAGCTGCTAAGCCACGCTTCTTCCTAGGAAAGATTCTGCTCTACACTATTTGCAGTGGTGTAAGCATGAATGCAAGCATGTTAACACAGGAAGCCCAGCCTCTAGAAAAATAAGAAAAGCCTTGATGCTCTGCCATTTGGATGGTCTTTCTTTTGAATTCCAGCACATGGTGTAAGCAGTGGTGAAGCATTCCTGAATTTTTGGCGTGCCGTTCTTCAGTGTCAGCAGGGTCCTTCCTGCTTCAGTTGTGCAACGGCCTAAGATGGTGCGAGTGCTGTGGTCTGCTCTACCCTCCATTTTTGCCCAATTTCCTCTTGCAAAGTCTTGCCAGACTCTGTTCCATACACCAGCTCAGCAGGAAGCTTGGCATACTTGGGGAAGCAAGCAGTTCTTCACTGGGTCAGTGAGTTGAGTTGGCTCTGGGAGTACATCTTAAGAGAGAGAGGGAAGACCTCCTTTTCTGTGGTAGGACTGAGCTTTTGGAGCTGCTTAAGTTCTAAGTTACCCTCCTATTTAAGGAGTGATTGATTGAAGGGTTGTCTGTCTGTACAAAGGAAAAGGTTTGCTTGGTGTCCTGCTCAAACACTGTTGAAGCTCATTCATTAGTGCTTAGACAAACTTGTCTGCCCATAAAGAACTAGTTGGTGCCTTTTACTCTTCAACCCATTCTTTTGTTTCAAACTCCTGCATCTCCAATTTGGGCTCTTTCATTCCTCTGGTTGAGGTTTTGTCACAGTAAGAGTGTTTTATATTTGACAGTCCAATGATAGCACTCGCTTTTCTCTTTCAGACTTGCTTTTGCTCTTTTGAGATAATTTCTATTCTCATGTCACTTACAAATTTAAACACAGGCTTGGACCTCATAACTGACAAGCTGGTCTTGTCCCTGGGCAGCATCCATGTGCCCATTGCTCAGAACAAATGCTGACAGAGCACACCCACAGAAAATGTGTGTTGTCATCACTTGTGGCAAAGTTCATTTCTCTCGTATGAGAGATCCTCTTATTCTGACCACTTGAGCACTTGAGGTCAGAAGGCATTTCCCAAAAGCTTGTTATCTGGCCTGAAAGCCACTGACTGTGTTGTAATTTGGACTTCAGTTCCTGCTCCACTTCAAATACATTACTGCAGTGGTCCTGCATCATATCACTGATTATGGAGTGGCTATAATCCCTCTGCCAGAGGCAGACAAGCAGTGGGAGTCTGGGACTCTGCTAGGCAGTAGCGTAAGTAATGCTTACTGTTAGCCTTTGGAGGACCTGTGCTTCTGTTGAGATGGGTGGTAGCATTGTTGTTCAGAAAGTGTTTTCTTCTCTATGTAAGAAGTTGTTGCAGCTGCAGGGGGCATGTGGAACAGGCAGGCAAGAGAGAGGCTCTGCTCAGCAGTGAGTTATGGGAGCAGCAGCAGCAGGACCGACACAACTGGGTTGTGGTTTGTGTAGTTGAGTTCTCTGCCTCTCTGTGCCCCTACGAGGCTGCAGCCTTTGGTATTGGAATAGACTGGAGGCAGTTGGCAGAAAAAAAAAAAACAACATGGTTTTTAATGCACCAACCTAGAGAAAAGAGATCTGGAATATTGTTTTTCTTTTTCCTTCATATTATGTTACCATGTGTCACCCCTAACACCCCTGGAGTCCCCTAATAATGTGAGCCTTTAGCATATCTTAAAAGTTTCAAGGTGATGTAAACCAACCACAAAGTTTAGGGGCCCTTCAGGCACCCTAAAGCCATGAAGTGACCACATCTATCGGACTTCTTTTGCCACAAGAGCACCCTGCAACTCCTTTGGGTATTTAGATACTAACGCTTGTGCTCTGTAAGATGGAAAAAGATGATAATTTAACTGGTGTTTCATTCTGTACCACAGTACCCCTAGCAGCACTTCTTTGGTACTGAATTGCTGTTTGACTTCTGGGAAGATTACTGACTGCTCTTTTTTTTTTTCTTTTTTCCTGTGTTTTAGACATTTACAGCATGGTGTAATTCTCACCTCCGCAAGGCTGGGACACAGATTGAGAACATAGAGGAAGATTTCAGGGATGGTCTTAAACTCATGTTACTTCTGGAAGTCATTTCAGGTGAGAGAAGTTGTGCATGGTGCTCTCAAGTGTCCTTAGCATCTCTGTTCTGAAATCTGTTTTCCCCTTTTCCTGTGGAACAGGGACAGCGAGGGCTTTAATGCTGTAGATTTTGCTGGAACAAGAACAGCTGCTTTCTGATTCAGAACAAATTTCTCTCTAACGAATATCTTGTCTCCAGCAGTGACCATGAATGTGCTTTTGGAATGTGTTCCAAGCCTCATGGCCTGTGCAGGCTGCCCATTGCATTCCTGCTCCTGCCTCTCGGCTTTCCTCCATTCGCCAGGAATGCACAGCCTCTTGTGAAGGCTCAGGCAACATCTCTCACTCTTTGGCAGAGCTGATGAAGCAGCTCTGGAAAGAGTGTGGGAATGCTACACTGGCAAATCATACCAAAGCCACATGACAGTGGGAATAGGATGGAAGTTATTGAAAAAGGAAAGTCAGACCAGTAAATCTTCTGTGTCATTCAGTTTCAGCTGTGACTGAAGTTTTTCCATTCTAGTTTCAATCTGAGCTCAGTGCTCAGGCCTTCAGGAAAAAAAAAAAAAAAAGAAAACTAATGCAAAACAAAATCCCAGAAAACTATAAAATAAAAACAGTGACCAAATTAGGGCAGATTTGTTTTAACTCCCTATCACAAATGTCCTACTATTTGACAGATATCTCCCTGAACAAGTATTATTTTGTATAAGCAATAATTCCGATTGATGTACTAATGAAATAAATACCTTGAAGTACTGTGGGAGGTGTCTTGAGGGATAAGAGCGTGAAACTGGGGCTGTATGCTCACAGACTTTCTCCTGATGGCTTTCAGTCAGTAAAAGCAACCGTATGACTTGCACCCCTGAGCTTCTTGGTGTGTTTTGCAGTAAAATTGTTGTGAGAGAGGCACTCAGGCTGCCTTCCCTCTGCTGCCCCTGTTTTCCTAACCTTCTCCATCTCCTGCAAAGATGCTGTCAATGTGTGTACTCTTGAGAATTTATGGATATAAGATAGTACCTTCAAGTTTTTGCCTGTGCTAATAGTTTGGAGGGATCAAAGTTCAGAACATTGCTCCTGCAGTGACTGTGAGAAGCTAGTGGGCAGAGTCCTATTTTTCTGTGCTTATTTTTTTTGCAGAACTATTCCTTTCCAGAGGAGGGGCTGCAGCCAGGAAGCTGGGGCAGATGGGCCCTAATGGCTTCAGTTCTGATTGCTGAGCAGGAAGATAGAGAAGGGGAACATGAATGGAGGATGGTGGATGAGTACAGCAGGCTGGCTGCTAACACAGTAGATCTCATGCCTCACACAGCTTAATATCCTCTCCTCATCTCCCACCCCTCCAGTGCTGTTGTCCTGGTGGGAGCCCACTCAGAAGTGTGACCAGCGGGCAAAGGTGTGCGGAGCTGCTGTAGGCCTCAGGCTACAGAGCATCCTTCCTACTCTTCTCCTGGAGTCTCTTTGCAGCAGCTGGCCCGACCGGTCAGAGGGGCTTCTCTGACCTTCACCTTGAGAAGCAGCAGCACCTGGGGAGCTGCCTGAGGGGAATGAGTCCCCTCCCCATGCCTTCCCTGCTGGCGTGCTGGCGAGGCCTCGCCTGGATGCTCCTGCCATGGCTCCTGCTGATGGCCTGCCAAATGGGAGAGGCTCCGTATGGCTCTTAGCCCTCCGGTTCAGCCTCTGGCTTTCCCCTCAGCTCTTGGCTCTCTACACACCTTCCTTTTCCCATGTTTTGGGGAACTGTGGAGCTGCTGACAGGAATTTGGCAGGGGTGGGATTGCTGTGCTACTCCTTTCCTCTCATCCAGCTTAGCCATAGGCAGAGCAATGGCCAGAGGAGCCTTCAGCCATTAGAGCATGGAGCCGGGCTGGCCAAGAGCCACACAGAGCCAAGTGCTACCTGCTCCTCAGCAGCGGGCCTGGAGGTGCGCGAGGGGGAGCAGTAGCACTGCAGATCCCGTCCTGTTGGCTCTGTGCTGGGAAGCAACAGGTGGGCCCCACAGAAATTGCCTGGTATGATACACTTTCATTTTTTACTGCATGTGTTTCCTTCCCCTGACAAAGCCATTTTAAAAATACCACGAGACTTGAAAAGGCTGAGCCTGTGTTTACTACTTTAAAATACAGTTATAAGGCCCTTTATTTTTTTTTTTTCCACCAAACAGAAGGGAGCACTAACTGAAATTTTTCCTTAAAAAAATTGCTGTAAACAACATCTATGCCAGCACTTCCTTGCATTATTTGGCTTTTAACGAGCAGCCTTGGTCTAGTACATGAGACTTGGAGAATGGAAGTGAGTAGGCCATTTCCATTGTCTGAACTGGGAGAGGTACTGAGAAATAGAGCAGTAATGCAAACAGCTGAAAGCAGAACAAATTTCTAGCAAGCTTCCGTTTTTAACGGTCTACTTCATTAATACTGCATGGCATGGAACCATATGAAGCTTTGCTCTGAAAATCTAAATTTGTAATAAAGTTCAGGACTGAAGGCAATAGCCATTGGGTTTGGGGACTTTCTAAGTTCACCAAAAATTATTCTAAGACAAAATATGCTACTGTGCTGTTTTGGAGAGGGAGACTGCAGTTTTGCAAACACTGCTGGCTTCTCTTGGATCCTGATGTTGTCGGAGGGGAGACTGTGCCCACCCCAGCCCCAGGTGGAGCAAGTCGGTACCCTCCCTTTGTTGGCAATGCACATTATGCAGCCACAAGGTGAATGGAATCAGCTTGCCGTTCCAGCTGAAACCCAACCTCCTTCATTTTTCTGGTTTGCAGTCACATCGGTTAAAGAAAATAGTTATTTTTTTAGCTGACTCAAACCATTTGTTGACGTTTGGCAGCATAAATCAGCTTAAGTCTTTTCTGAAACTACATTTGTAAAAACGACGTTGTGAAGCTGTCACAAAAAGTGCTTCCACTTCAATTTACAATGACTGGCATTATCCAGATGGAAAAAGAAAGCAACGCACCATGACGTGTACTTGATGGTCCATTAAAGTGAAGGAGATTTTTTTAATCCTAAGAAGGAGCTAGTACTGTAAATACGTCTTTTTTACTTAAATTATGTCATTTTGAAAGTGAATCTTGTTTTATCCTTAAGCCTGACACCAGCCTACAGTAATAAAGGATTTTCTTTTCCAGACTTTTTTGCTTGGGAGGGCATGGCTGTGGTGATAATCTGCTTTTCTCCCTTGTAGTTTCTTCACACCTTTGTTAGGAAACAAGCCATCCACTTTAATATGAAAAAAAGAGCTCAAAAAAATGCTTTTCTTTCTCACCCTTAAGCCTTCAATAAAGCTTTTGAGTCAGCTCACGTTGATTTAAATATTCATGCTCAGGATATAGCAGGAGGCTCTTGGAATTGGATCCGAGTCATTACTTGCCTGAACTTGCCCATTTGATCTCTTTTTAATTATTCCATACCTTCTTTTTCAGAATGCAAAACCTTGCATTTTGTTTGTGTTTGTTTGTTGTATTCTGGAGCCTTGATCTGAAACCTGAGATGTTCTGTTTGATTTCTGGTTATGTGGGTCACATAAAGGAGCCTCCTCATATCCTGTCTATATTTCCAGTAGAGATTCCTCTGAAAAGCCCACTCGTGTGGGCTTTAATTTGCTTACCCTGAGTATTAGGTTAGTGTGAGTAAAAACAGGCTATGGGAGCAGTTGCAGGCAGCCAATCAAGAAGGGCACAACTTCACTTCATGCAGCCCTTTTAAATAAAGAAGGTCAGAAAGTGCTTTTCCAAGTTTTCCAGCATAGTTCCAGTAAATATCTGGTGTGTGTCCTGAGACTCACTCCCTTAACCCAGAGCTATGCTGCTTCCCTCTCTGCCTCATTATAAGCATTTAAAATGCATACTGTTGTGTACAAAAGCATGACAAAGAGTTAGAAATATATTGAATGCATTTAGTGGAAAGGAATAGAGGTGATGGTCCTTATAAAGCTGCTCACTGCAGAAATGGTTTTTATTTCCTAGTAGGTGCAGCTGTGACCACTTGGTGCAAAGACTAGAGAGATGTAAAGTCTGTATCCTGGCTGGGGAAAAGAAAGTGAGGTATAAGCTCATCCTAGTATTTGACAGTAGGGAATTCTGAAGAAAAGAGATTTGCTTTGTAAATTGCATGTTGTAAACACTGGAGATGAGCTGCTCACTTGTCTTCATGAGAAGAAGTTAACTTCCTTTCCAGGCACCATTATCAGTTGTTAATGGTACAGAGGTTAATTTTTCAGCGCTGGGCTCAGTGTGATTTTGAAAGGTTTCTGTAAAGACCTTGACATCTCTGACACAAACTTACAGTAGAAGGAATTTAGTGTTGACAAGTCCTCAATTATGAAATTATCTGGAGTCTGCTTTTTCCTGGGGGTACTTAGCAGTAAGCGTCAAAAAAAGATGCAGGGAAGTCTACCCTGTGCCCTTCTGAGCTGTGGGAGCCACCAGGATGGGAAAACATCCATAAGAGAGGAAAGGCTTCAGGGTTGTTTTCTGATTTTCTTTTTTTTTGTCTTTTCTTACTAGGTGAACGTTTGGCCAAGCCTGAAAGAGGCAAAATGCGAGTGCACAAAATATCCAATGTGAACAAGGCCTTGGATTTCATTGCCAGCAAAGGAGTCAAACTAGTATCGATTGGAGCAGAAGGTAAAGAAACCAGCTGATTTCTGTGGGCCCAAGCTGTGCCCAGACAGCTCTATGCTCTACCATGTTCTTGTAAAATAAACCATGGCTGTAGAAAGGGGACATATTGGATCTTTTGTAGGTCACAACAGTCTGCGAAACTTAATTACCCCCTGGCCCTTATTGGTCATTTTTCTCTTTCTTTTCTCCTGGTTCTCATGACTCATGGAAAACAGTGGGCTTTCATCAGGATGTTTCTTTCTCAGTTGAAATAGAGCAGCTGCTCATACTTAGCTTGTTGCAGAGTTTCTGGGAAAGATCCCCTTTTGCTGTAGGGCATCCCATAGGTCAAAGCCAAGGGCAATCACCAACACAGGTAAAGGATCCCAGAGACTTCAGCTATCAGGGTGTCCAGGCTTCTTCTTGTGCATTCTAGAAATGTGAGTGCTATGGCTGGAAGCCTGTGTACTGTTGTGCAGAGATCATTATGGGCAGCACTGGAGATGCCCTCAGAATAAACTTGCAGATTGATTGTGCAGCATGGAATTGTGCAAGATTTTTGTCTTTCTAGCAAAGATGACAGGTGTTTTGCAGATATATCACAAGACTCAGATAGGCTTGCAGGCTGGTAAGATAATTTGCTCTTTTATAAACATTAGCAATTAGTAATCTTATCTGGACTGTGTTTTTACGACACTCGTTTTCCTTTGCTCTAGACCTTTGTCTGAGTTCTGCCTTTGGACTCCTTTTGTCACTGTTGCTGTGGAGACACTCTGCTTCTGTGGTATTTCTAGGTTTGCCTTTACAGTGACCATGGAAAATGAGGGGGTTTGTTATCTCCATCTTACAGATGGAAATGCATGGTTTCTCCTTGGAAACTCTTGACAGCCAGGAAATGAGCCCATAGTACAGTTCTGGATGAGTACTCATCTTCTGTCAGAGTTGTACTACAAGGCTGAGATCTGTCTGTTTATAGTCCAGGAGGTCAGCGCAATGTTGGTGTGTTGTCCTGAGATCTGGTCTCTTGGGCACACTCTTGGGGTCATCTGTGGTCCACTAGTTCTGTATGAGCTCAGGCAGAATACCTCAGCCCCTGGAGGTGTTTGTGTTTGCCTTACCCCATTTACCCCAGCTTAAAGTTGTACTGTTATGAAGACTTCGGAATACTTTGCAGAGATGCTTTCTTACAGTGTTTGGTGTTTAAGAGATGAACATAAGAGAGAAATAATTTGGTATAACTTGCATGCAGAACTTCCCTTCAGTTTTCTCACCTTTTCCCACAACAGCAACTTAGGGTGTTGCTTTCCCTGAGTGCTGTTTATGTAAGCACAAAAGCACAGGTATAGTTATTATGTGCCCTTACAAGATGTGTCCAGTGTCTTGATTCAGTATTCCATATCAATATGACACCCCTTTGTAACTAGAAGTTGGACATGAAGATGTAGGGCTCCTGGCTTAAGAGAAGACAACTGTCATCTGGATCTTGGACAGACATTTGTATCCTTCTGGGAGCCTAGAGCACATGTAAAACCTAAATGCAGTGCTCTGATGCCTTTTTCTTTCTTTTCTTGTTCTGGTTTCCCTGGCACTAGTTGGCCTTTTTCCTCTACTTCCCCTGAGTTTTTCTTTTTTGATCTCTGCTCCTGAATCAGCTATGACTACCCTTCCAGCACTTGCAGATAATTTACAAGTAAAAGGCTCTGTGACCAATGATCTCCAGGGCCTCATTACTCAGTACTGACTCACAGCGGTTATCCTGTTCAGAAACCAGTTGTGAGGTGCGGTTTTGTGATAGCCACCATGATTTAGTTTAGTCTAAACTGTGATCCCGTCTGCTCTGCCAAACCTTCCTGCCTCTCTTTTGTCCTGGTGCCCATGCAACCATGCAAATGTGTGGTGAACCAAATATGGGTTTCCTTATACCCCCGGAAAGGTCTGGCTTTTAATAGACCACCTTGATGAATTGGCTTTTGACAGCACTGAAGTTTGGACTGCTGTTAAGTTTTGGTGTTTATACAGAGCACTCTGACGCAAGCTCAAGCTAGGCAAGTATAATCCCAGACAGGGCCCCAGCCCAGTACCTGCCTTTGCCCTTGAGCTAAGCCCAGCCCACTCTGGCTGTCAGCAGGAGGCATAAGCCTGCAGAGGGGCTTCTGCCCACTCCATCCAAGTGCTGCATACCTGGCAAATTACACATCAGCTATGAAAATGGATTTTTGCTTTGAACAGTATGGCAGTATCTCCATCCACTGAAGGAATTATAGGCCTTCCTTGAGCATGAATGCTGAGGTATAATATTCAGGCTTTAAGAAGACATTGCACAGTAGCGAAGTAGAAAGTAAGAGTCAATGAGGCAGTCATAACACTGTGCCAAGAAAATGAGCTGTAAATGCCTCTGGCAGGCAGGACTGATCTAGTCTCCCCCAAGGGAAAACTAAGGTCTTGTGGCAGCATGAGGGTACTGGCTAGGCCACCACACTCTTCACCTCGAGGGCACTTGCTCCATCTCTGGGTGTTTATCTGCCAGACAGCAGTTTTGTGTGAATGGTCTGCAGCCCTGCCAGAGTTCTCTGTATACACTAGATAAATGGCATTGGCCAGCAATGTTCTGTTTTTTCCTCTCCTTTTCTTTTTTCTTTTTTTTTTTCTTTCTTTTTTTTTTTTTTTCTTTTTTTCTTTTTTCTTTTTTTGGTAGTTAAAATGTAAGCTCCAGAAAGAAAGAATTCCACTGGGAGACTCTTGGGTCAACTTAAGCCTTGCAAAACCATGGTTAGCCAGAGTTGAAGCCAGAAAAAATGTTTCCATGGTATTTCTCTTGCATTTTTGTCAGATGAAGATCCCTCTGTGCTGCCTACAAGCCAAGCTTTGCAGCTTTGTCCTAGTGGATGAGAACCACAGTAGAAGAGGGTTTCTTACACACAGCATGTGTGTGGGACATGTTCCATGTCTGCACCAAGTGGAGAGTGAACTAAGGAAGCAGAATAGGCACTGAGGCTTAAGAGCTGCTTTTTACAGCAGTTGTGGTATACAACAGATCTGTGTAAACCAGGATCAGGGAATGGTGTAGCCTGCTGCAGCTCTCTCTTTCTTCATCTGCTTTTAGATCTCTTTTTCATCTGATATCTCAAGAGCTATCTTTTGCTGTAATCAATTCCATACTAGGATCAAATGCTCCAGGGTTTTACTGGATTGAATAGGTTAAGTATTTGACCCTGCAACTGTTTTATTTGCACCTCTAATCTGCATAGAAAGGTACTGATTTCTTATACAGACGTAGCTCAGTTCAACATAGGGATCCCTCTTCTCACCTGCATAAGTCAAAGGAGAAATAAAGCATAAAGATTTCAACTATTGCCGAAATCACAGCTGAGCAAAACACTTCCTGAACCACTGGGCAGAGCAAGCATGCATCTGGCAGTGGAAAGGAAGGAAAAATAAGGTCTCTCCTTGTCAGTGAGTGAAACATAGCTTTATATTTGCCCCCATCTCCTGCCCACTCACAATTAGGGAGCTGAAATGCACACTTCTTTCATTAATGCCAGCAAGCTGTCCTAAATCTGGCTGGACCGTCCCTAGCAACATATCTTTAATTCCGAAATCCTAACACTGCCCTTGCCTGTAGTTGCTCCTCTGCAACTCCTTTGTTCTGTGGGGCAACCAGGTACTGTGCTCTCATGGACAATTCAGTTTTAGATGCAGTTGGGGTTAACAGTTTCCGTGGCACTGATTCTAATTGCTCAGGCCAGCAGTAGAGAAGTAAGCTTGGTCCTTTTTGTATTTTTCAAAATGAATTCATGACTTTGAAATGCCATTTTATAAGTCACATCTATGTAGCAAGCCAGTCTTGCTCCTAAGGAGTGAATATTTGTCAAGCCCTTAATTGGCTGTCAAACAAATGGATGAGAGTGCTATAATTTTTGCATATTTTGTTTGTAATCTCTGGAGCAATAGTAGGGGCTGGGTGGAAGCGTATTCACTGATGCAAGAAATTTTCTTCCAGTGGATGCAGATGCCTTGTCAGCTTTAGCTAACACCAACCCAGGTTGAATGTAGATCACATTAATAACGTGTATTTGCCGCTGCTGCTGGTGGAGGAAACTCAGAGAATGTCTGCAAAGGTCCTGCATAGGAAGAGTGCTTAGAAAGCAGTCAAGCAGAAGATTCTGTCTATTAGCTTTTTAATGGCATACTTGAACTACTCTCATGTGAACTGAGTGTTGCTTACATCAGAGGGAACAAAGAGAATATCTTCAATTAGACTGTTCCAACTTTGTAGTGTTAAGTTTAACATTTTAACAATTTCTATGGAATTTCTTTGTCGTCATCACCAGGAAGCAGGTGGCTCCCTGCAAACCTGTTTTTCACTTTTGCTTCTTGCATTCCTTGTATTAGAAGGAGACTGGCAACAGCCAAAGGGCACTGAACGAATCCTCAGGAAAAACAGGTTGTCATTGAGGAATACAAGGATGGGAAACTGAATGAGTCAGGGCCAAAGAGCACATGGCTCTTTCTGAACAAGCTGGTTGTTTTTGTAACCAGATTGCTGGGAGAAGTTTTTTAGCTCTGGAAATCAGAAATGATTGCCTGCTTCTAACAAAGAATAACAATTATGTGAACTCTATTTAAAAGAAGAAAAAAGAAAAAAGATAAAAAGGAAGACAAGGACTTAGGATAATGTGGTAGGTTAAATCTGCAACCCAGGATGGATCACTCACTAATCTTACTCGCATCAGTATCTGCTTGGTAGGTGGTGAGTTTTCTAGTTGTCAAGAAAAAAAACAAAGTGATCTGTAGAGATGAAGTGGTGGAAATACTTCGGGCTTCTTCCAGAGCGGCTTTGATTTGGTGCAGTGCCAAGGAAGAAGCTGACATGGGAGCAGGGAGCAGACATCTTTTAAAATGAATTTTGCAAAGGAGGACTGGAGGGGAAGGGCTGCTTTCCACCTTAATTCCACCAGCTAACTTTATGAAAATGGGAATTTGAGAACGTGACTAGAGCATAGTGCTGAGTTCTAATGCCACACTGGCAACTTAACACCGTCTGGTTTTATGTAGTGTCTTGACCTTTATTTCCAATTAAAATACATGGAACAGTAATATCAATTACCTGTTCCAGCTCACTGATTGATATATTAGTGTTCATAAACCATTTTCAGCATTGAAGCATTGCCATCAGATTTTAATCTAGTCCATTAAAAGAAAAAGATACATTTATTTTCAGATCTCAAATAGACTCTAGGGTCCTCCTGCCAACGGCTGTGGTTTTTATGAGCATTACTTTTTATTTGTTTGTTTGTTTTTACATCTCCATTGAACTAAACAAGGTGAAAACATGCATGGTCGCTTTCTTTTATATTTTAGCTTTGCTAACTCAGGTATTTTTAACAATAGTAAGGATTTTTTGTAATGTTGATTATGGTGCTTCATGGGAGGGATTGACAAGGCAAAACGTACAGGACTGAATATACTCACTGTTGCTGATGTTTTCTTGCATCAGTCCAGAATACATCTCCCTGACCCCAAAACACCTGTAAAAAAATCATTTTTTAGAAAACTTATCAACAAGTAAACATAATTTTTCATGCCAGAAATAACTGTGGCTCTTTCGTACTGCAGTGAAAAGTTTGTTGGCCAGTTAATACTGAGCAAACTGATGTCCCACCAAGCTGTAAGTGCAAGAACAAGTGGACAGAGAGGTGTGCCAGAGTAGAATAAGCTAGCATGTCTAGTTTTATATCCTTGAAACTTGTAAATCCCTGATGCAGATGTATATCAAAGCACAGCAGAAATTATCCTTCCAGTCTGCACTGGAAATTGCACTGCAGGGATCACAAAATCACAAGGCAGCTTAACTAGAAAATTTCAAATATTATTATTTTTATGACAGAATCCGGATGGGGGGCAGCCTATATCACACATTTCTGCTTGCCCCCGCACATGATGTGTTTCTGCTTAATGGAAGCAGTGCACAGAGGTGTGTGCAGTACTACAAAAATGGTCTCTGGCTGTGTTGTTAGGACTTGCTTTATTCTAGCTCAAACAGTAGGTTACTTCTAACCCTTTTCTTACTGAAAACGCCTTTGTAACCAGCTAGTTGCTTGTGAAACATCCACCTGCTGTTCCAGAAACTACCGGAGAATGGCTAGGAGAAGATAGATAAGTTATTTTCACCATCTGAAGAAACCAGAAGGCTGTAAATTTTATAATCTGAATAAATATCATCTGCACAGATTTTTTGAGGATCAGCTCTTGTGACCCAGCTGCAGCTGCTTGCAATTTGGACTGTTTGATTCTCATCTGCATGCAGTAGAAACCCCTTTCTGGGCGAGCATCCACCCAGCACCTCCTCTAGAACTTTTATCCTTTATCCCTTTATACCTCACACGTGCAAGCAGTTGCTTTCTAAAGCCTCCAAGCTTGTCGACCCTGAATGATTTATATTGCAGAGTCCAGTGAACAATAAAACACAATCTACTTGACATCTTAGTTTATAATATGCTCTGCTCAGCCTGATCAGCATGAGTCTTTGCTTCCTCTTCAAGCATGATGCATTTATTTTGAGAAATGCTCTTTTGTGTCTTTTGGCAATTACATGTCTGAAAGAGGTCCTACAGTCTGGATTGTTTAAGTTTGTTTGAAATGAAAATTTGGTATTTCTTGGTTTTATTTTGTTCACACTACAAAACCAGCTCCTCTGGTGAAATATGCTGTTATAGATTGGTCCTTATTTCTGTGTCTGATGCTGTTTTTCAGTAGTAAAGAGACTAGAGAGCCAGTGTAATTAGTGAGTACTACTGCACAAGACTGTGTTGCACCATCAGAGTATCTGGGGAGGCAGAGAAGAACAGATTTAGCTGAAATTCTGGTTTTCCCTTCTGCAAAGAGGGAGGTTTCCCAGTGCTTCCATTTTACTGGGATTTGCATTTGCAACCTGATGTCTTCTATTTCTTAATTTTCTCCTTATTTTTTTTTTTTTTTTTTCCCACCCAGAAATTGTGGACGGCAATGTTAAAATGACTCTTGGAATGATCTGGACCATCATCCTTCGTTTTGCCATTCAGGATATCTCAGTTGAAGGTAAATCTCAGTTCTTTCCAATGACAGTTAAGCAACAAAAACCTGGGGTAGCCACGTGGCTTTGCCACTTAAAAGGCTCTGAATGTACTTGTACATATGTCACTGGGAGATCCCAGGGAGCTGCCATTGTGGTCTCATTGGCATTTCTGACCAGGCTCAGATATACTGAGAAGAGTTTTTCAGCTTCTCTTCTTGAAAGATAATTTAGGAGAAGCTCAAAAAACATGGCTAAGCAGGAAAGTCAACTTTGATTATGGAATCTATTGTTATTCTTGCAGGCTGATGCAAGGACTTGCACTGAAAATGGACCTTTCTTTTACAAGTTTTACAAATCTAATCTCAAAACACCATTTTTTTATTACAAAACCTCATTAAGAAAATAACAATAGCAAAACTATTCCAGTAGACTCTTCATCAAGGAATTTTCTGACAAATGAAGTTAAATAAAGTGTGATTCAGTGCTGTCTCTCCTAGAGAGAAGTTGGTCATATCCAGCATATGCTTCAGCGACTCTTGCTTTCTGAGAAAATGGATTGATTGTTGTGCATTTTTTCTTTCTTTAGAGACATCTGCTAAAGAAGGACTTTTGTTATGGTGTCAGAGGAAGACAGCCCCCTACAAAAATGTAAACATCCAAAACTTCCATATCAGGTGAGAGCAGACAAGAACTCAGCTTTACCATCTGTGTTATTTTCAGATGTCTTTTTGCTACATTCGACAATGTTCCTGATGCAACTGTATTTCTACAAGAGATCTGTGTTACACAGTAACAAAGTAGTCCAGAGGGACGCATTGGAAATGAAAAGCAGAGGTTATAGGAGGGTCCAAGTAACAGCGTCCCAATTCCTCATTCCAGTTACAAGTGCTGCTTTTGTAAAGTCCTCTGAAAACATCCTTTATGTAACTGACTAAGCAAGACAGCTTTCACCTTAGAAGCCTTGAAGTAAGGCCTTTTTAAACCCTTATTTCATCAGAAACTTTCTAGTATAGTAGAGTTGGAAAGGGATGAGAGATTTTCTTTCTCTGCATTTAATATTTGTAAACTGACAGGTGTTTAGTGAAGATTCTGTGTAATAGTGCTTTTGCCAGCACATCTTGGAGAATTGATGAATCATATCAATGTAAAGCATGTTTTTTTGAGAGTTCTGTCCACATCAGTCAGTGCTGTAGTGAACCTTGCTATGGACTTGCCTTGAGATTTATATCTGAGTACACAAGTGCCTCTGAGAAAATCAAGGGGATCAATGTCTCACATCCCAGATTAGTTGACGATGTCTTTAAGTTCAGTAAATTGTAAGAAACAATCCTACTAATTGAAATGAGGGATTCTAGTTCCAGTTCTTCTCAAAAGTCCAGGCTAGGCTGGGAGGCGAAGCTTTGGATTGTATAGTGCTGTTTATAGCCATCAGTAGTCATTCCCCTCCTCCTCAGTCTGCCTTTCCCTATGGCCTTTTTTCTAGCTCTGTACCTGTTCTTGCATACTCTCCAGGACAGTAGACATTCAGAGCAGAAAGCTGGTGTAAAGGTGGTGACAATGCAAGGGGCAAGTCCTAATTGCAGCAGATTATTATAGGGCTTGAAAGAAATCCTTTCCAGCACTTAGAGAGACACTACTAGACGGAAACTAAACCGTGATTAATCATTCTGGTGTCTTCCCTCATGCTCAAGCCCATCACTGTGTGTCTCCCTGGCTGAGCCTGCTCATTTTGCTCTCTTCTGTCTCTCTTGCAGTTGGAAAGATGGCCTTGGTTTCTGCGCTTTAATTCACAGACATCGTCCAGAGCTCATTGATTACGGGAAGCTACGAAAGGTACAGCTCAATTTGTTTGTCGTACTAACTGCTTGGCCTGTGTAAATAAGGAGGGAGAAGAATTAGCTTGATAAGCAGATAATTGGAGATCTTCAGCATAAGCTGGTGGTTGCAGAACTAGGAGGGAGGAAGGAGGGATGAATCAGAACATTCAGACTTCTTAGTGAAGCGTGAACTTAATGAGCTGCCTGCTTGACTTTCCTTGCTTTCAGACTGCCTTAAATGAACTGCACGTGCTTCAATCGCAGCTGATTAGCAAAAACAGCTGAATTCAGTCACATCAAATGGGAGTCTAATTCTGCACTAACGTCACAGGCTAGCAAGTCAGATCAGACTTAATTTTTCTAGGAAGAACTGGATTGAAACTGGTTATGTGGTGATCAAGTGCAAAAGCTCAGTGAGATGCCCTCACTGGATGCTTGTTCCATGCTTCCAGCTTAGCACTGAGCCATCTGCAGTGCTGGATGTCTCTTGGCATGTGGATGCCAAGCACCAGAAAATTTGCCTTAACACTCAGTTTTATTTTACAAATTGCCACAGGAAACACAGCGTCTATTTGCTCCAGAGGTTGCCTGCTGTGTGTCTTGGAAACAAGACTGTTCAGTGAATGATGAGAATAAGTGTTCAGCACTTTGTGTTGCCAGCAGTGTTCTGACCCAACCTAGTGACAGCAGAGCAAACTGGATTCATATCCTTCTTGCATTCCCTCTGTCTGCTTAGGTCCTGCACACAAGTCTAGTGAAATGTCAGCAAGAGCATTACTGATGCTGATACGCAAGAAGTTTGGCCATCAGATCTCATGGGCTGGCTGTTAACAAAGTGCAGTCATGCTCAAAACTAGCTAGGGAAATGAGAATAGAATCCCATCACTAATAGATCTGGGCTCTTGAATCACTGTGCAAATGGACAATATGTAAATGGTTTAATCAAATTAGTTATATCCTTGAGGCAATGAATTCTACAATGCCTGATCTGCTTTTCAGTAACCTTTTAGATCTTTACTATCTTGCAGAGCAGTCAGTTATATTATCTGATCAATTTTAGTGTCTGGAGTCAGTACGTGATGAATAAACAGTGCGGAAAGGCTCTATATGTTTACATAAACAGCACCAATAAAAAAGGGAATTATTAGAACTAACTACATTTTCAGTGACTGATCTTTGGAAAATAAAAGCAGCTAAGCAACATGTCTGACAAACCGAACAGGGTAAATGCCACGATGCTGTCCATTACCAACAAGGCCCTAAGCCAAGTCTGAGCAAAACTAGAGTGAGGAAAAGAAAAGGAAAGGCTTTTTGTCATTTTATCTGTGGGCCTTTTAAGGTGAAAGAGAATGTAACTGTCCTAATTAAAATCAGTATTGATGGGAAGGGATTTGTCCTCCTTGGAGTGAGGTAAAGGGAACTGGCTCTGCTTGTGCTCCCCTTGCCTTTATCACATCCTTCATCAAGTTCCTTCTGCCCTCCTGTAGTCTTCTGACTTACTGTGTCATTTTTGTTCTGCCCAGATTGCTTTAAAGGCATGAGATTAAATGCATGTTTGATAACTCTAGAGAACTGAAGTCTTCTGCAAACAGCTGGGAAGAATTTAGCTCAGAGCCTAGCCTTTAGCTCTGATTTTTAGATGTTTTTTTAAGTAGTTGGCTGGTGGCTCAAATACCCCCATGTACTGCAGTCCATCTAGAAATGTGGTCTATGTATTGCTGTTGGATGCATTTCTTACAGGTGTTTCTGAAGACATGAATTATATTAACAGGATTTTTTTCCCAACGTCTTCAGCTCTGGCAGATATAGGAAGTGCTGACACTTTTGATTTTCCTCCATCTCCTTTCCTGAATGCTAGTTAATAGAAGATTTTTTTTTTGTCACACTGCAATAATTGCCATGGCAACCTTGCGTGCTGAGGGGACTTGGGACTAGCTGGAGGAGGAAAGATGACTCCTCGTGTGAGTTAGGGTTGTGCTGAAAGAGGAGGAGCTGTGATTGTCTTTAGTCAGCAAAAGCAGCGAACGTGCCAGGTAGGCATTTGTTAAGTGCAGGTTTGCAGTCTGCCACTGCTAAAAAACATAATTCTTATATGGAAAACTGTATCTTTCCTGGTTGTTGACCAAGCTACAGCCTCCAAGTTACCACTTCTCTTCATGTCTTCTTGTCTCAATTTCTGTGTTCGTGTAGGCAGCCTGGGAACTGAGGCACCTCTGGAGAACTTAATCTTAGTCAGTGCTTGAGCTGTGAAAGGAATAGGAATGAGTGACTCTGGTTTTTGGTTTCTTTTTTGCTCTGCTGCCTTTGGGTCACTAAAGTGTGCCCGTAACTGTGGTGCTGGAGTGCTGCTCTGCAAAGCCTAGAGCTGCCAGGACAGTCTTCATTTATCTCTCCCTCTTCACAGGGAGTCAACTGAAAGGTGGAATTTGAAATAATGAATAGCTGGTGTATAATGGTGTGGAACTGAAATGTGGTGTTCAGAGGAATTCCCTGGGCTCAAAGCCCTGTTTCAGGTGTGGGCAGGCCACAGGGAAGCTTATGTCTTGCAGCAAAGAACATCACCTTTGTGATGAGCAGCTCCACACTCCATGTGGAGGAAGTTTTTCCCACAGGTAACAGGGCTGTGCTCAGGCTTAGATCTCTGTTCATCTGTGAGCAAGTCTTGGCCTTAGGTACCTTGCTTTCAGTAGCATTATCTTTAGCTTAATTTCTCAAGAGACTGTGTGATCACGTATCTCTCTTACATATGAAATAGAAGTCAGCTGGCATCATCTAAGTGAGTCTTCAGTTTCCCACACATTAAGACTTCCAGCCCTTCCTGTGGGAGTGCCCAAGGCCAGTAGGTTTTCCCATCAGGAAACCTCTCCCAACTTTCAGCTTACAATTTCTTTTTAACCTTTGGCAACATTGCTCCTGGTGTTGTTTCTTGCAGACTGATAGGAAAGCTATCTGCAGTGAGCTTGCTCCTCCCTTTCCTCTAGGAGAGGCTGACTGCTCCTGGGGCAGCCTGTGCAGATGGGGCTGTGCTAAGGAGGAGTATGGGTTAGTAATACTAGGCACCCTCTCAGAGTGTTAGTGATGTTATGGAGTCATGGTCGGCATGGGTTGAGATTAAGTACGTGGTGATTACATTGCTACAGAAGCAGAAAATGACACGTGGACTGTGAGAAGATTTCACTCCAGTGAAAGAAATGCAGTTACATTTTTTTTCCTGTGAGGCTAAATGGAGCTAAGGGCCTGTCTATATGTAGTAAGCAAGGTATGCTATATTTCAGTTAGTCTCAGCTCCTTGGATAAGGGGTTTGGTTACTCTTTGGATTCTTAGTGGTTTCTCCACAGCATGTACGGAAGACAAGTATGCTGATGTTGAACTGGTGCCAGCGTCTGTAATTCCATTGCACAGAGTGGTTTCTTGTGGCTGGAGGATATGTAAAATCTCCTACACCAGTAAGGTTTGAAAAGGTAGATTTAGATATACCTGATGAAGTCACCATTGAAAGGATACTATATAGAGATCAAGTTCTGTCTGATGCTGAGAAATGATGGCTTTTTACTGTGTGTGACAGCTGCTGGTCTCATCACAGTGTGCAACATTTTCTCACTTACTATTGACTTGTCCCAGTGGACTAAGTATGAATCAGTGGTTGTGTTTGTTTGGATGGCCTCTGCCTGTGGTTTCCTTTGGTAGGTGCAACATTGCTGTCTCCTAGAGACATTCATCCAAATGAACATGAATTGTTACGGGATGCCAACCTAAAGCCTGCATTAATTCCTGGGGACCTTCTGCAACAAACTGCTTTTCAGAAGGGCTGAACTTCCTAGCTTCATGAAGCTGTAATCCAAGGGCTACCTAGTGACTGACTAGTGCCTTAAAGAAACCTTCCTGCATGCCACACTCTGTCCACCCAGGCCTGCCTAACTTCATGTTTCATGCTGCCTGGTTCAAATAGTTTTCTATTGACTGAAATTCAGGCACAGCTGAATCTTCCAAGTCAGAGTACTAAGTGAAGGCACATGCTCTCAAACAGAAAAGAAACAGAATGCATATGCTAGTTTAGAAAGAAGGTTTATGTAAGAAGATTACACTTTTTATTTCCTAATTTTTAAGGCAGGACTCATTTTGGATGTCACAGTTGGCAAATGGAAAGAGACACTCCATCCTTCCTCCCTCCTGAAAGCCTCTTAGCAAACATGGTGACTAAATGCAAGCAGTTTGGGAACAGCCCCTCTCCAGCAAGAGCCACTTCTCTCAACAGTAGAAATGAGAAGTGAAATGTCCTTTGTCATCCATGGAATTTCAGAAGGACTATAGGAATCAGGCGTGTGTGAGGGTCTCGTTGTAGTTATTAAATGTCTTGTTGCTGGTAGTTATATTTGAATGCTGGGAGCAATTTGCAGAGGTCTTTCATTTCCAGTGACATCTGCATTTCACATTCTCTTGTTCAGCTCTCCAAAATCTACTTACCTTTGTCATATGACTCATGTCACACTCCACTTTGTTTAGAATTTGATTACTGTGTATTGATGTCTGTATCTGAAGTGCATCCTGCCACAGCAGAAGGTTTATATATAGAGAAGTAGAAGTACACTAAGGAAATGGCAAGTCCTGTGCAGTGCATAGGACGAAGACTAATACTCAGACAAAATGGGTACTTTTGTATTTATTTTGTGGAGGTTTGTTAAAACATTTTTCTTCCTCCCACTCAACTGGTGTTCAACAAACTGTGCACTAGCTAAGGACAGCACACACTGAAGATGTTGTTACTATTTTAGTATTGCTTAGATGTTCTAACAGATACGCTGCTTTGCAGTTCTTTAAAATGGGAGATGAAAACCTAATGTAAGCATGAGATCTAAATGTGTGATATGGCCATTTACTATCTGTATGATGTGAAGCAAATGTAACTTGAAACTAGGTTCAAGACAAAGTGTATTATTCCTTCTCATTGTGAGTGTAAAATTCTATGTTATTATCATATTGTGAGTCTCCAGGCACTACTTTCCAAAGAAAGCTAATTATTTTATTCTGCTACGTGAGGAGTCGCACATAATTTTGTCTGGACAGCTGAGTTACCTGAACTAAATCAAACACAATTGCTCTGTCTTGAGAGAAATGTAGTCGTGAGTTGAGAAAACCTTGTTATGAGTTGATGCTGATTCTGTGGCTCTGTTTCTTTCCCAGGATGATCCTCTCACTAATCTAAACACAGCCTTTGATGTAGCTGAAAAATATCTGGATATTCCCAAGATGCTGGATGCAGAAGGTAAAGTACAGTGCAGTGGGTGTTAACTTGCTTTTTCTCAGGGAATTTCCCAATTATTTTGGGAGGATTTGTATTCTACAGGAATTCTGTAATCAGAGTGCTCCATCCATCATTACTTAGTAAATGTATGGGAAAAGAGTTACAATGGAATAATCATATGTTCTGCTTCCCTCTTCCTTCTGTGCCCCTCAGTTGTCTCAGTTTGGTACCTTTGGAGATTTTAACCTGGGGATGATTCATTAGGAAGAGATGAGTAACACCTGGCTGTGTCTGCAGCTGACTAAAGTTTTCCCTGTCAAGAATCAGAAAAAATACAGATATAGGGTATGATGTAGGACTGTGTTCCTTTTGCCTCCAGAATTTTTTCCTTTCTGAGCTTTTTCTGACACTGCTGTTGACTTTTCTTTTGGGAGTGTAATACGAGTTTTGTAAACTACTTCTTCTTGACTACTTGAACATGTTGGGCCTGACGATCCCTCACTGAGACCACGGGAGAAATCCATGCTTTTCAGAGATGCTTTTGCTGCTGACTGTGACAACTTCCCAGAGACCACTTGGGACAGCAAGTATTGCTTCTCTGAGCCTTGTTAGGACCAACTTGGCAATAGACTGTAACTCTGAAGTATAAACAACAGCCTAAAATAATTCACTGGTTTGGGGGCTGTTCACCTGAAGCCAGCTGATTTCAATGGTAGAAGCTGTATTTCAGGCTTGGTTTGAACAGGAGAAGCAATTAAAGGATTTTTTTAAAGGAGAGAGAGGATCAAAGGAGAAAGATGGGATAAGGATGACTGAACCCAATCAACCTGTATTTCAATAATCAGGATGTTCAAATTCTTAGGCAGTGTTTTCAATCCACAAGAATGAATTGCTTTCCCTACGCTCATTATGTTGAGATCACAAAAAATCATGAGGTTTCTGGAGTAGTCTGGAGCGTTTCCTGCCATTCTGTAGGATTAAAGCTACCCCCAAAATAAGTGGGTCTAGCTTCAGATCTCATCAAGGCTAAGAGTGATGATGAAGGTCACTTACAAGAGCTCTGATTGCTCTTTCTTGATCAGTCTCCTCACTCACAGACTGGGGCTAACACACATTCCTCTACACAATTAATTCTGATCCCTGAAGGTGTTGAGTTTCTCCTGGAACTAATGGAAGGGCATTTTGAAATTCAAATCATCATTGTGTTGAAATGGAGGATGAAGGCACTGAATGGAAGAGAGAAAACATCTTTCCTGAAGAACTGCATGAAGGAATTGCAGTATATCTATAAAAACCATGCCAACTTGTTGCTAGTTTGGATTGATTCAACCAATCATTTGCAGTAGTTTTCTCAGGACAGGGATGTGCTCTGATTTGAGACATGCTGACACAGGACTGCATTAGCTTGGCCAGACACTGGAAGCAATTTTTTCTTGAGGGTGGGGTGATCCTGACTTCTGAGAGAGACATATCTTCTGGGGAAGGCTGGGAATCTCTCCAGATTGCTATGACAAGCATATACTCCAGCAGGCCTCCTGGACAGTTGTGGCTCACCCCTTCCTTTACCTTCCTTCCATCAGTTGATTATGCTCTTAACGTGAGGTTTTTTTTGACAGACATTGTTGGAACTGCCCGTCCTGACGAGAAAGCCATCATGACCTATGTTTCTAGCTTCTACCACGCCTTCTCAGGAGCCCAGAAGGTATCGCAGGATCCCAAGCTCCCTCCACAGAGCACACCTGGTGCCGTTGCTAATGTCCAAACCTTTTTTCTTTCTCTCTTTCCTCTCTAGCTACGGGCATCTTTATTATGTTTTTGGTAGAGTTGGCTATTGGTTCAAAGTGGTGCCCCAGACACAATACATGGAGCAAGGCAACCAGGAGTCCCACTTCCCTATAGTCAGTGTTCCTGTTTCAGTGGCACTTACATATGCCAGTGCCTTGGCATGCACATAAAGCCCAATAAAGCAGGGAGCTCTACCTTCTCCATTTGCCTTCCAAACTACTGCCCTGATGGCTGAGGATCTGCAGTCCCTGTTCCTGGGAAATCTGAGCTAGGATGTTTGGTTTCATAAATGGGGACTGCGAATTGCTCTGCTGAGCAGGACACTGCAGGCTGACCCCACTGGCAGTAATGCTGATATCTATTCTCTTTTTTGTTTTGTTTTTCTTTTTTAAATACGGAGACAGAAAACTGACTTAATGTTTTAATGTAGGGTTGGTTCAGTGAATATCCAAAACTCTGTCTTTTACATTACATGCACTGCAGGTTCCCACACCCTAGCTTCAAGGTCCGAACCTGTTGCTGTCTCGAGTTGTACCACAAATTGAGTCCCAGTTCACCTGGGTCTTACAAAACATGTCTAACGAGTACTTCTGTAGCGATTGGTGAAGAGAGCACTATTTATCATGACTGAGATGCCTGGTTTTGTTCATTTAATTCCTTTTAATCTTTCCTCACCATCATGCTGGAAATGGGGCAGTTGAGTCCTTACTGGTTTTGGCTTAGCCATTTTCCTGTTGGTAATTAGTCACTTAAGGAAAAAAATTTGCAGGTGAGACCTTGTTAAACATCTCTCACCAAAACCAAGCAGCTGTCCTTACTTCAGAGCTGTAGGAACACACAGTGCATGTTGAAGCAGAGCAGGCACTGTGTAGGAAGCGCACTGCATAGGAAGGCTCTGATCTCTACAGCTCCCCACTGTGCAGGAAGGCCTTAGGCATGGACGCTGCAACCTTCCAGAAGCCTTTTTATTATCCTTGGACCACAGCTGTGAAGGTGCAGAGCCTGGATCCTCACTCAGGACCCTCCTGGACTCAGGGGGAGGGAGCAGGGGTGCCGCTTCGAGCCACAAGCCAACGCTGCTAGCCACCTTCTGATCCGAACTCCCAGCTCTCCGCATGGAAATCTGTTTGGCCTGTCCTGCAATGCATGATGGGAAGTTTTCTGCCCCTCTCTCACGCCACCCATGACTGTTTTGTTTTATTCTATGTGCTGCTTCTTACTTTATCCTTTCAACCTCTTTTCCTTCTCTGCACAGATATTATAGGCACGCTAAGGCCGGATGAGAAGGCCATAATGACCTATGTTTCATGTTACTACCACGCCTTCTCAGGGGCACAGAAGGTGAGACTTTACTGCTAACAACCCCTCCCCATCCCTGCCATGCCCACTGATTCTCTCCACCAAAGGCAGCTCCAGCCCTTCTGCCTGGCACAGCTCAGCAGTCTCAGCTGCGCCCCATCCAGCCTTGCATTTGGATGCATGAGCTCCAGCCTTGCTGGAGCAGTGGTTTAGATATCCTTTCAAACACCTTTGAGCTGTTCTTTCTCTTCAGTTGTCATGCTCAGTGGTGGAGAAAGCATTTTGATGAAGTTGGCATAGAAAGAAGAATGTCTGCTCTGCCAGTCAGTAGTACTCTGTTAGCGACTATTGGGCTTCATCCTGACCAGGTGATTCATCTCCAGAAGTACCATAAGCAGATCGGCCTGGTCCCGTTGCACTGCCTGCCTTCTGTTCATACTCAGCCCTCGATAGCTCGGGTGTCTTTCCTTAGATTGTATTGTATCAACTGATTACTTAGCAGTAGCCTCTTTTGTAGCACTTCTGTGCTCCGGCTGCAAAGTCCATGCCTACCAGGCCTTGAGCTTTCTTAAGTACATCCACTTCTCAATTTCTTTTTAATTTGTAGTCATTCTCCTCCCTTTCCCAAACTACTGTATGCTTTATTTCTCTTTCCCCTGTTTTTCCCATTCCCAGAGCTTCAGTCATACTTCCTCTGCTTCCTTGTTACTCCAGTTTCTTTGCCTGGCAATGGGACATTTGTCCTCAGAGGAACCAAGTAGTCACTCAGTCACATTCTTTGGATGAACTTCCTCCAAAACATATACTTCCCTGCAGTCCTTCAAATAGAAGAAAAAGTTCCAGCCTTTCGTCCCAAGCCATAGCCTGACTAGGCTGCGGGTTTTCCACAAGATCATCACTAACTTCAGACTGTAGGCTTTGGAACAATAAAATCCAAAGTTCAAGGCCAGATCCTTCTCATTATGTAAAGAATGTAAAATCTCCTTATTTCCATAACTTCTTTCTCTCACCAGGTCTTTTCTACCTGAGGCACAGTCCACGTGCTGCCCAGCTTGAGGGCTAGCTTGACTCCAGAAAGACTCCATCTCTTTTGTACAACACGATGCTAATGTTTCAGTGTTGATGTTGATGCCATGCTCATGCTGGCTTTCAGAGGGCAAACAGGCAATAGATTACAGGGAGCAGCTCTTCAGGTCAAGCTTTTTGTTCCCTACCTTGTTTTGTCTATATTAATGATGCTGTCTGCTTTCCAGTGAATTGGAAATAGATCTCACAGCAGTGCAGTACATTTGCCCACTTGGCATGATTTATGTAGACATGAATTTTCCACTGGGGTCCTGCTTGTAAATAGTTCAAAACCCTTAACACCAGGCTACAAGCTCCATCCAGCTGACACTTGCCTCTGGCAATTGCATCCTCAGAACTAATGCTGCTGTGGTAAGGCCTGCTGTTTGGCAGGTGCCCCTTGGGGACTCCTCCATGCTTAACCCAAAGAACTCCAGATTAAGGAAAGAGCAAGCCGCAAATGCAAGGCGGGTAGTGGCCTCCTGCAGAAGTGGCCATGTCCCTCTTCAATCCACTTCTCTTCCATCTGTGCTCATTCCACTCTTTGGAAACCCGCTTAGCAGGTCCCATGTTCTCTCCAGCAGTTTAGATGGATGCTAGGTCTGCTGGGATAACTGAAAACAATCTTCTGCTGCCTCAGGACCTGAGCCAAGTAGACAGGGCAAAAACTAGTGATGGAATTTCTTAAAACCCATGTAGTGTAACTTGTTTATACAGAAAATTTTGGATTTAATCATTAATTTAAGTCTTAGTAGGCCTGATAGTCCAGCACCTTAGCAGTGACCTGGCAGGATGGGCACATCTCCTTTTTGGAGCTCTCCAGCCATACATTGGCCAGCTGCCGAGTGACAGATTCAAATCCCAGGGCAAATGCAGAGTGATGACTAAGTGCAAGCCCCAGCCCAAAGTGTCTTGTAACGTGTTGCCGCCTCGTGCACGGTTAGGTGACTGACTGTGATATCACTCCATTTTTCATTCAGATTTTTCATTACTGCCACCAGTCCTGAAGGGGAAGTCCCATGAGCCGCTTTCTGCTTCTTTCACTCTCTTGTACCGAGCCTTTGAAGGTACAGGGTCCCCAGCCTGATGTGTGTGTAGATGGCTGCTTTTTCTTTATGCCATTTTGTTATATATATATATATTTGTAGGTATACTTGCTTTGGTTGGTTTGCTTGTTTTCTAACTGCTTCTGACTTTCACACTAAACGCATGATTGTTTACTGCTGGTCAGCTTAGTATTTTGTAAACCTGATTTCTGGGGGTGAAAGTTTCTAACTAATGTTTACCATTTTCTTAAAAGTTTGTGTTTGGCTTACAGTATTCTGGGATGGTTCTGTGAGGCCGGAGGGCTGCAGGCAGGCATCCTTTCTAGGTAGTGCTCTGTGGGAATGCCTTCATTTATCATCCTTCTGTAAGAAGAGACCTGGAACCAAGAGCTAGAGACACAATTCCATGTCCATCCTAAGCAGTCCAGGTCAGGGTTACAGTAAAGACAAAAAGCAGAGAAGTTACTGCTCCTTCTGCTATTCTTTGGCTATTCATATTTCTGTTTGAGCCTACCCAACAAGACATGCATATCTCACAGAAGTGCGGTATCAAGCAGAATGCCCTAGGCTTGCCCTCCAAATGATGTTTGACAAGAAGTAGTATAATGTGTCAGTGCCATGCTGTACCAAAGCTAATCAGATCAAACAAGTCCTCAGCGAATGCAGTTATGCAGACTACAGGCCCCAGGATGGTGCATCTTGACAGTGCTGCGCCATGCCTTGTGGGCACCCTGACTTGTTTGGACCCAGCCTGAGCGTCCTAAGTGCATCATTGCCTTCAGCAGTATGGGGAGTACTAAATGACTTTTTTTCACTCCTCTAACAAAGATGTAGGAGTGGATGCCTGGCCTCATGTATTAAACACATTAGTGTGCAACTCTTCTTTTACCTGAAAGCGTTTCACTGAGTCTGTCATTTCCACAGAACTGCTCACACATATAGCTGCAAAGGATATTTGTAGAGGTCACTTGAATGTGCTGGAATGCTTTTATCCTGCCCTGCTCTTAGCAAGTCAGTGTAACATTTTGCTTATGATATTAATGGTCATGGTGACCACAGGGCCTTTCCTGCTGCTGCTGCAGGACACTTGTACAGAGCAGTCTGGAGTAGGCAAGAACCACAGAGAAGCTAGTGCTTGTGCAGGAGAGGAAGAAGATGGGCCTCTGCGTGTCAACCTTTAGGGTAACACAAATAATGTCATAATTGCTGACATTCAGAGGGCTTTTGTGTTTGGACAGATGTTCAACACATATATACACACACAATCCTGGGCAGCTGGAGGAAGTCTATTGTCAGACAGATGTAAATGTGCCTATGCTAAATGAGATCCCTCCTGCACAGCTGGCTGCTGCTCCAGTGAGCTCCAAGGTTATAAAAAAGAAATGGAGAGTTAAGAGCATACAGAGAGCTCCTCTCCTGGGAAGACTGAGATAAACGTTTGTGACTGCCGGTCCCCTGCAGCCACTAGGCGCATCATGGTAGGGCTCTGGCCCTGTTTTTTTTGACAGACCATTTTATCCCATGCCTGTAAAGTTTTCTCTGAATAACAGGAAGTTACCCATTAAAGTACAAACTTTCAGTAAAAACAGATCAAAGTACAAGCTTTCATAAATACAACCATTATTTACACTATTTACAGATTTTTTTTTGGAATGAAATGGCTTTCTCTTGTACAGTTTGCTCTGAAATGTTTCTAATTAGTTAATATCTGTGTATCTGCTAACTGACTGACTTTAATGAAGAGGCAGATCACTGAATATACATTTTTAGAACTTCTTAAAAATGACTTAGGTTATCATATATCCCCTGAGATTTCAGCAAGCTGTTTGTCACTGTGTAGCCTGTGACTTTATTGCTGTTCTTGCTGCCTCACATCAGCTGCAAAAATTAGAGCTTTTTTTTTTTTCAAACAGCCTTGAAGATTGTGTAAACAGATAATAGAAGGCCTTTTACAAATAAAAAGAGGTTGAAACTTGCCAGCTATAAGCTCAGCAAAGCTTCTTTTGGCATCACTCCTGCACAGAGTTTTAAGACAGGGCACAGCACTGACAGCTGGCCTGTTGTAGTGCTGGCGTGTGCTCTCCTCTTCATCTCCACATGGCCTCTGTGGCTCAGTGAGGAGAATCCCTCTGCAGGGGTCTTATAGGTAGCTCTAGCTCCTACACAGGCACCAGGGCAATAGCTGTGCTGCAATAAGAGGGTACTGAACAGTCTCCTGACATCCATCACAGGGCCACATCCTCCAAGGCTTTACAGCTTTGCACCTGCCAAAATATTGATAAGGGGAGCTGCGCAGATCCACAGATAGACACTGTGCAGGAATCAGCCTGCTGTATATTGCCCATGCCAGACACTTTTGTGGCAGTCCGGGGCAGGCTGTTCACTCCTGAGCTCATAGCTAGGATTCTTCCGAGCATTTCTGTGTTCCAAAGTCATGTTTTAACGTGTCCAGCTCTCTACAGAGAGACAGGTTTTGGTCCCATAATGTGAAAAAAACCAACAAACCAAAACGGCTAAATAGTAACAACAGGCTCTTTTTTTGTTTTGTTTGGGTTTTTTTCTTGAGATTTACTTTGAGATAATAAGCAGAAAGACTACCAAGAAAGGGGGAAAATATCCTCTTTTCAGCTGGATCATAAGGACCTGAATACATGGTAGGTGTTATGCAGCAAGATGCTGGAGGACACGGTCCTGTTATGGGTGACAGAAATACAAGGAATGCTGGAAGACATCTTTGCTGAGTTGAATTTAATTTCAAGGATATCTACTACTTTAACTTTGAAGCAGATCTAGAACATTCCGAAGTCTGATACATGTGTTCACCTAATCTAGTGAAAGGTGTCCCTGCCGATGGTAGTGGAATTGGACTAGGTGACCTTTAAAGGTTATTTCCAACCTAAGTCATTCTGTGATTCTATGCATAGGTAAAAGTAAGTAGAGAGACCCATTAGGTTGACACCATGCAGTTCCTGGTGTTGCAACTCTGCATGTTGGTGAGAGGAGTGGAAGTGATGACAGAAACTGTCATTGTAAAGAGGTAGCTGGGGTCCCTTTGTCAGGAAGCAGACAGCAGGGCACTCTTGTAAGAGCAGCTGCTGAAAAAAGCATAGAAAGGTGGTCATCTCACAACACACGGGGCTGGGATCGCATTAGCTCAGAATCTCTGAAGGAAGGTAGTCTCCTTAGAAGGGGGAAAAAAAAGTGTTACGGAAGTTCTGATGACATGCAGAGAGGTCAGGACAGATGTGTTGAAGCACAGACAGGCTGTAAGAACCAAGATTAGGAGACTTCACCCACAGGTAGGTAGCAGGAAGCTAAGCAGCAAACTTTGGTTTATAACTTTTTCACACTTTTCCCCTTCTCCTGTTTTTCTTCTCTTTGGCAGGCGGAGACAGCAGCAAATCGTATTTGCAAGGTACTGGCAGTCAACCAAGAGAATGAACAGCTCATGGAAGACTACGAAAAGCTGGCCAGTGATGTAGGTGTCCGTGGTGCTGTTGGTTTCTGGGTGGTGTTGCGTAGAAAAGAATTGCATTTAACACTCATGGCTAATCCTGGGCAGTGCTATTGGCCTGTGTTTTCCTAGAATCTTCTTTCTTTCCCTTTTAGCTTGAAAAAAATGAAAGGAAAGAAAAGATGGCTTTTTAGTGGAAAACTCCCATGTAGCAGTTTCAATTTTCTCAGTTTATTAGGAGCAGCCGCGGAAATAATAAAATTTAAGGAAAAATCGAGCTGTTTTGACTTGTCTTGCTCGGGACTATGTATATGTCTAATGATATCTTTCATACAAATTATAGGCCAACATAGTGCAGAAGTCAGGAATTGGATCTAAGAAAATGGAAGTTAAGAGATAGATAACTGAGGAGAAAAATATGCGTTAGCTGATAGTTGGAAAGAATCTGTGTACAATACAATCTGAGGCTGCATGTGTTAATGGAGAAGGCTGACAGACTGACATCTGTGAAACTCCAGAAGTGACCAAATGTGGTGTGGAGTATGTTTGTGTAAGATAAGTAGGGAGGGAAAGATGGAAAACAAAAGCTCAAACACCCCACAAGCCTGTTTTCAGCCTGGTTTGAAAAGTGTAGGACACCACTCACGCTATAGACTGCTCGTTGCTACCTTGCCAGCTCCACAGCTTGAAGGGCAATGCTGACTTCTGAGCAGCTAGAGTGAGTAAAGCATAACTGGAGGAAACAACTTGCTTTCTCCTTCCAGACACCTCTGGAGCTAATATGACTTATAGCATCCTCTAGTTGTGCAACAGCCCAGCAAAATTCTCAGGCTTTAGTGCAATCTAAGGATGTTGTTTGGTCCTGATTGTGTTAAAGCTGTGACTTAAGCACGTTGTACTGGCAGTGTTGCAACAAGCAGTGCTACTCAGTATGGTAAGGAATGGGCTGCTTATAAGGAAAACATATGTAATTCCAAAAAGGCTGGCAAGGTTTTCTTTACTAGCCCTGTTGTGGATAGAACCTTTCTGATAGCAAACAAAAGTAAATGGTCCCTAGCAAGATCAGACCAACACCTGCAGTTTTAATACAGTTTCAATTCAAGGCTTCTTGCTTTTTTCAGCTGCTGGAGTGGATCCGTCGCACCATCCCCTGGCTGGAGAACCGGGCACCAGAGAACACCATGCAAGCCATGCAGCAGAAACTGGAGGACTTCCGGGACTACCGCCGCCTGCACAAGCCCCCCAAAGTCCAAGAGAAGTGCCAACTTGAGATCAATTTCAACACCTTGCAGACCAAGCTTCGGCTCAGCAACAGGCCAGCCTTCATGCCTTCGGAAGGGAAAATGGTTTCGGTGAGTGGGCGTAATTGAGTGTATATACCCAAGCTGTTTCTAAAAAATGAAATTTGTTTATGTCTATTGGTGGGCAGAGCAATGCCCACCTTCAGAGTGAGCTATTCTGTGGTAAGAACACTAAGGCACACAGTTCAGTAACTTCATGATAAGAGAGAAGCAAGAAATCATTGCTTCTCTGTCTCTAATTCAGACTCTGGGGTTCTTCACAAGTTTCATGCCTTTATGAGGAGATGTCTGGGTGCCTCTCGTTCTTTCTAATTCAGAAATGGTTGGGTTTTCCTGTATTTTCATGTGTGGGAATGTTTAGACAGACTCTCTCTTGCAGACAGGTATATCCTGATTACTGCTAGCCCTGCTTAAGTCTGACACTTTGTCTTCTTGACCTGTCTGCACAACCCTCTGAGATTAAAAGCCCACACCCATTCTCTCCAACCAATTTGAACCATGTAGCCTACTGGGAATAATTCTGAAGTACTTCTACCCTAGCTTCTAACCTCTATTTCTTCCCATGCTCCTGTCTCTAGGATATAAACAATGCCTGGGGTGGCCTAGAGCAGGCTGAGAAGGGCTATGAGGAGTGGTTGTTGAATGAGATCCGGAGGCTAGAGAGGCTGGATCACCTGGCAGAGAAGTTCCGGCAGAAGGCATCTATTCACGAGTCCTGGACAGATGGTAAATACCAGCCTACGTGCTTCCTATTGCCTGACAAAGTGCTGTCAATTATGCAGGGAAGAAGAGATGGATTGTATATAGGTTCTTCTATGAGATTTTCCTTTGCAGGGATTCATTTATTACTTTATTAGGAAAAAAATCATGAAAATCACTGTGATCCCTGTTCTGCATCTGCTTTCCCCAGCTGACAGAGTGAGATTCTTGGATAAAATAGAGCTACAGAGGAGAGAAGAGGTTGTTGTACAGTAAATGCTGCAATTGGCATTTACAGGACCAGAGTAACACAGTTTGCATGTAGTGAGATGAGTTCAGTATAAACTGTGACTGCAGTGGCCTGAGCTGCTCTATTTGCATCTCTGCTGATCATGGCACTCATTCTCAGTGGTTTGAAAGTTATAATTTTGCAACTCTAGGCAAGTACGTGTGAGGGCAAGACTTGGGCAGAGTATCTGGAGTGGGGAGCATTCAAAATGGAGGGCCCTAGGGCTGTCTAGGCGCAAAGGAGCTGGCTTTGGGAGCATTGGGTCCAGTCCTTCATTCTCCTGTCCTTTGGCTCCCTCCCCAGGTAAGGAAGCAATGCTGCAGCAGAAGGATTATGAAACTGCTACCCTCTCGGAGATAAAGGCCCTGCTGAAGAAACACGAGGCCTTTGAGAGCGACCTGGCTGCGCACCAGGACCGCGTGGAACAGATTGCTGCTATTGCACAAGAGCTGAAGTACGGCACCCCAGCATACATCTGATCTTTGGGGCCAGGGAGGCCTGATCAGCTTTGCCCTTTGGACAGCCACGAAATCATTCCCATACAAAAATGTTGGGAAGTCCAAGTGTTTCCAAACTGTATCTAGGATACTGCTCTTCAGGATCCAGACACACCAGAAAAGCAGGCCAGGAAATGGTTGAGTTGTGGGTGCTGATGAGGGGGAGGCAGAATTACATTCTCAAGCCAAGTTTCCACTCTTTCCCAGCTCATTATGCTGCTGTGAACCTTTTCCTAAGGAGGAAACCTGTCTCTGGCCCCTGCTAGGTTTCAGAGTTGAAGCACTGTTTGGCTTTTCCAGGAACAGAAGGAAATAGCAGAGGATAGCGTGCACTTCAGAGACTCCCAGTTGGCTCTGTTTTATCAAAAATAGTGAAGGAAAAAATCAGTTGTTTCAGCCCATCATGGCCTCTATTGCCACTGCAGGCATTTCGCTCCAAGAATAATGTGCCATGTGCATCCAGTTAGCACTTGCACCAGGGGCACTTTCCAGCAACTCAGTTCCCTCTGGGCTTCCCTCTGGCTTGGAAACCTTCACCTCCGCACCTTTTCCTGGAGTGAGGAGCGACCAGTCACTGGGATAATTGGTGTCTCATCAGAGTGGAAAGTTGATTGCTAGGGAGAGCACAGGGAAATATTTTTAAGCCCTGCATATTTCTTGGCAAAAACAGTCTGAGCAGTTTGGCTTTCACTTTGTTTCCTATAATTAAAAATACTTCCATATCACATCAACCTATCTCACTTTAGACATTGTCTGGATTAGACCAGCTCCCTTGGGCTGAATGACTGTTTTTCTCTAAAAAATCAGGATTATTGGATCAAGATCGTTATCTCCTTTACCAGCACAGATTTACAGAAGTGTTCCCTTTGCCACTGGAGGATTGACCTTGAAACAGGAGGAGAGTTCAAGGCAATCCTCCATGTCAGTAAGATTAGAACTGAGGCTAGTTAGTCAGCAAGCATTAGCTGACCTGCCACTTCCAAAGCAAATGCTACGTGCCAGACAAACAGCTGCAACTCTAATAGCGACAGGCAAGGATGCATCCTTAATTGAAGGAGAGGTAATTTCCTCCGAAGTGTGAGAACAGAATGCTCTACCGTCCTTCCAGAAGCCATCTCCCACATTAGGAAAGACACTGTGCCTTCAAATAAACACGGCTGAGCTCTTTTTTCCCCCCAGAGATGCACTGCCAGGGAGATCAAGAAGGTCTGTGACTGTTCGTACCAGGCACGTGTGGGGGCATGGGCGCATTTAACTCCCCAGCACAAGTGATCTGAATGTATTATAAGCAAGACTCAGGAACAGTTATTTCAGCTGCAGTGCTTGCTGTGCAGCGAAGTAGATCAAGGAACTGATCTGGATTAAAAACGCAGCAAAGAAAATGTTATTTTTAGCCCAAGGCAGTTTCATGACTAGTTTTCCCCAAGACTCCACCAACAGTTGTGCCCACACACCTCAGGAGGGGCAGTACAATGATAGGAAAAAATGAAGTAGGAGGAAACTGTTGAAACCTGTATTACTGCTTAAGAGAAATGTTCATCATATTGCCCAGGGTCGTTTGGTAGCTCAGCAAGTTATTCCACCACCTCTTTCACAGGTGACACTTCACAGTTTTCAGGGCTTGTCTCCCTCAGCCTACAAGCTTCTCCCTCTTTGATCATGTGCAGAACCAAGAGCAAAATGCAGTGCAAAACCACAAGCTTCAGCCTACTGCTACCCTGTTTGCCAGCCATGCTCTTAACAGCCCTTCTTCCAGGAATGCCAGGCTACAGACATCGGAGCCAAGTGCTATCTGTCTGGCATATCACAGAGAAACCTAAACTGTAATTCAGGAATTGTCCTAAATAAACAAATTGTTGCTGAAGATTGCCACCTCTCCTATGCGACACTTAAAACAATCTTAAGTGGCTTCTTTGCATTTGTAATAAAATCATTGTTGCCCTTGCTCCTGATGTATATCAGGTTCATGCAGGTAGCTAGCCTTCATGACGTTCTTGAGCAGAATACAGGGGCATACTGCTGCTTTTATTCTGCTTATTCCCAGCCCAAGAAAGGACTCCCTTCCCCCAGTGCCAAGTAATTCCCATCAGGTAGCCAAGAGCAGCCTTGAGTGTGGTTATTTTTCTTCCTGTTCTGTGTTGTTTGATGTGCCAGTGTCTCCAAGGCTAGATACTACTGTCTTCCTGGCATACTTCATTTGCAGAGACCACAAACTTTCAGTTTGCATCTATTCTTAAGACTGATAAAGATTTCTAATGTATTTATCATTCTTCTCCAGAAGGCCTTTATTTGGTAATTTGTTCTTTTTCTCCACCCCTCATAGTGAGCTGGACTATTATGATTCTCCAAGTGTCAATGCCAGGTGCCAGAAGATCTGTGATCAGTGGGATAATCTGGGTGCCCTAACCCAGAAACGTAGAGAAGCTTTAGAGGTGAGTCATTTCTCCAAATGGACCTTTGGGATTACATGAGTAGGTCATTTGTGGGAAACAAGCTGCAGCAGGCATGAATGTCCTATTTCAGCCCTTTTGTCCACTTCTAGAAATCCCAGACTGTAATCCAGACCTGCGTCTCAGTATATTTAACCTCCTCCTTTGTTTCCAGCCCAGTTACAGTACCATTCATTTACTCAGGCTATTGATTTACTTCTAGTCCTCTGCGTTTGTAATTTTATTTTGCTTGAAAAGACTCGTTTTGTTTTGTTTCAAAGGACCTCATATTTTTTCCTCAGAATGAAGAAAAAATCCATCCTTTGTGCAATGTCTTAGCAGAGACTTTTGCTGTAGTGTCCTCCTGAGAGTACCACGCAGGTCTGAAAGGAAGGAGCAAGTCAAAGAACCCTCATATCTGTGTGATTTTTATTCTCTAACCATCTTCCCTGATTTTCTTTCTTTTCTTCTTGTGCATGCTTAGAGGACAGAGAAGCTACTGGAAACAATTGACCAGTTGTACCTGGAATATGCCAAACGAGCTGCCCCCTTCAATAACTGGATGGAAGGGGCCATGGAGGACCTGCAGGACACGTTCATTGTTCACACCATTGAGGAGATCCAGGTACAGAGCAGTCATTTGTACCAGCTATGCTGGGATGGAGGGAAGTCAGAGGTCTCCTGAATTCCTAATGGTGCTGGATTTTTTGGTCATGTTTTGATGGTTCTGCTCTAGTGAATGAGCCATAGCACCAGCAACGAAAAGGATCATGCTTTTCCTTGATTACTTACAAAAACCTGCATCTGAGTAGATATGAGTCAAGTTCACGCTATCCTAGCTGAGTACAAAGAACTGAAAGTGGACTTTTCACTGTGACTCCAATCTTACTAATGAAAGCTCGAATGCTTAGAGAATTTTTTAGTGTCCTGCATTTGTTAGGTTTTGTTTGTTTGTTTGTTTGTTATTTTTTAAATCAAAATGAACAAAGCTTAGTGCTGCTGTCAGGTTCTGTGGGTCATTTGTCCCACGTGATGTTATAATTAGGTCACTTGGTCCTATGTGATGTGTCATGAGGGTAGCTGTTGAGCTGCCAGCTGGGTTTCAGTGCTGAGCGGAGGAAACATCAGGATTCTGCACTTTGTTAGTGGATTGCCATTTGAAGCCAAAGATTCCTTGGCTCTTGCAAGACAGTGGGGACTTCCTCTTCTGAAAGGGTGTAATGAAAGGAATTTGAAGTACCTACAGGTAATTTTCTGACCTTTGAGAGCAGGAATTATCCTTCTCTGTGTTCTAGAGGGGAGTCTGTTTCTTCTGTTAGATGGGCTCCTGAAAAGAATCCAGGTATTCATTTGGATTTAGCTGGTTGAGATGAATAGCCAGGATATTCTTACTATTAGCAATTGCTGCACTGCTGCCGTAATTTCCTCCTGACATTGTGCTTTCCCAGGACCAGGTCAGTTTGTCAAAACTTGATGAGTGTTTTGTAGAAATGGTTGACAGCAATATGGCTATCAGTGAGACAGTGAGTGGGAAACCAGCAGGGGACACAAGGCAGTGAGGGAGACAGAAGCAGTAGTATAGCCCTAGCCTGGTTTGAGCACTGTTACTGTAGAGTTTCTACATCCATCTCTCTCTCCTGAATAAAGGGGTTCACTAAGTCTTTCATAATGCAATACAAATCTGAACAGCGTTTAAACATTTCTATCATCTCTTTGTGACTGCAGAATATTCACCAGGTCTCCCAGACCTGCATTACATTCCTATGGCCACTGCAGCAGCTGCAAAGTAATGAGTCACCATGTAAGGAAGCAATTTTACAAAAGTAGTTACAGCGTATGTGTTGTAAGAAAGTGGTCAGTTATGAGGTTTACTTTCATTCCCTCTTCTGTCCACACCGTTCCTTCCATTATCCCTGCACATGTTTCTGTCTCACATCTGTTTTGCTGCCTCTTCCCCTGTGTTTGCGTCCCTACTCTTGATCTTCCAGACTTCTGGGATGAAGTATCTTAAAGGCCTGTAGAAGCAGTGGGAAGTGAGCCAGGACCAACTGGCTTGTCAGCTGTCCACAAGCTGCCAGAAAGCATGCCCCCAACTTCGGTCTTTGGATCACAGTCTGGGCACCACAGCCAGATGGGGAACAGAAACAGCCTGTTGTGTACAGGGAGAGGGAGCAGTTTTCAGCAACAGGAGCTTATGTTGCCTGTGTAGGTTTGCTGTGGTCTGAAAGACCTTCATCTCATTCTAACTTACACTGATCAGTCTGGATCTGACTTTGTTATTCATATGGAGTCATCTTTGTTGTAGAGCTAGTACATATCTAGTGGGAGAAGAACCGTATGGTGCATTTAGGCTCATGAGATATGGCCACTTTAGAGTAATGCTAGAAGTTCAGTCTTCCCTCAGGGGACTAACAGCCTGTCACACAGCAATGTTGGAGAAACAGTTTCCCTTAAACTGTGAGCCAGAATTATTCCATCATGTTTTGGGATGTGATCTCTGTTTCTGGTCAACATGGAACGGAAACAAATAAAGGGAAAAGGAGACTTCATTTAACTACTTAAAACAACCTGCTTAGTGATGCTGAGAGATACTGGAAGTCTGTTAGAGTAGCCTGTTTTGTATCCTGGAAACGCGTAAACTTTTGCAGTTTGTCCAGCAGGGATGTATTTGGTCAAGGGGCTGTTCAGTGACTAATGCTCTTTTTTGCTGCTGTCTTCTTTCCACAGGGATTGACCACAGCCCATGAACAGTTCAAAGCCACTTTGCCAGATGCTGACAAGGAGCGACAGGCCATCCTGGGAATCCACAATGAAGTTTCAAAGATTGTCCAGACGTACCATGTCAACATGGCAGGAACAAATCCTTACACTACAATCACCCCACAGGAGATCAATGGCAAATGGGAACACGTGAGTTCTTTACAGCGTTGCAGTTAGCATGGGGAAGGCTCAGTCACTAGGGCCCTAGGAAGGGAATTATTTTCTCTGTTATTCTCACACTTACTGCTGAACTTTTACACGTTTGCCCCGTGTTTTTGGCTCAAATGCCATGTGCTCGGAAAGTGGAAGAGACCTTTAAAACAAATGCCTAAGGGTGTCAGATCTCTTTTTGTTCTTACTTTTTAGGGAAAGATGTGAAATTCGAACTATGAGATTTTAAGTTCTCAGTTGACCTGAAAAGCAAGTACAGTATGGGAGTCAGTGTCCTTTTCTACCATTCGACCCTTCAGATATTCAGCCTCCACAGACAAGGAGCCTTCTAATGCTATAGTACTAACAGAACAGTTACTCTCAGTACCAGCCTATGCTGATGGTTCTTACCACAAAATCAGTAGCAGACTACAACTACTGCATTTAAGCAAATATCAGGCACCAAAGCCCCAGATAGTGGATGAAAGCTGCTCTTCATGGCATGAGATGAATTTGCGGAGTTCATCCTGCACTGAAGAGGGTTCACATTCCATGAGCCTCCTTGCAAGGCCTAAAGCTTATGAATGCCTTTTTTTCCAGAACAAACATTCCTCTCCCTATTCTTACAGGCCTGTTTGCAACCCCACTGACAGCGAAGATCTGTGCTTTCTCCAAAACCTAACCCTAGCCGTAAAGAGTGCCCAGGTCCAACACCCACTCCACCTGGGGCTCCCCCAAAAAGTGGCCAGGATTAAGAGCTTCTGGCAGCCCTCAGCCCTTTTTTAGCAGCCCCTTCACAAACCCACTCACAGTGGGACTCTGCACTTTCTCTATTTCCCTTTCCTTGCATCAGTTTCTACAGTTATTATTCATTTGCTTTTATATGTATGAAATGCACACTTTGCTACTCTTTGCTCTAGGTGCGGCAGCTGGTTCCTAGAAGGGATCAAGCCCTAATGGAAGAACATGCTCGCCAGCAGCAAAATGAGCGACTTCGTAAGCAGTTTGGTGCACAAGCCAATGTCATTGGTCCCTGGATTCAGACCAAGATGGAGGTACAACTTTTCTCATTTTCATTCTTTTCTGTGATTTTCACTGATCCTTTTATTCTGATTCTCCTTTTACTACTGATGTTGTCATTATTCCTTGAGATTACAAGGGAAACTTTTATAGAAAATACAGGGAATCCAAGTGTCAGCGGTTTACAGGCTGGTTCGGCCTGGTTCCATGACTAGTGGGGCGGAGGGACTTCGCAAAATCCACGCCTCCAGAAAAGGAAAACAGGGGACCCCAAAATAATTAATAAAAAAGAAAAGCAGCAACGATCCGAGGAGGAACAAACTAATTTACTAAATATAATGAGAGAGTATCTGAAAAAGCTGTAGGCCTTACAGTAATGCTGAAGCAGCACGCGCAGTTGGGACGGGCAGCAGCGAGGAGAGACGAAGGAGAGAAGAACGACGAAGGAAAGCAAAAGGAAGTCACATGACCCGGCAGCACCTTATATGCGTTCCCCTCTGTGCAGGAGTACAAACTGGTTATTTCTCTAGAAGGGAAAGCAAGCTATAGCAATTGTTTTGGGATCAGTTTGACTTCAGATTCTTCATTGGGCTAAGTAGTCACAGTGCCTCTATTTACAATTCAGCCCAGCAAACAGTCTTCTGGGGAACATAGTTTCTTCTCTTTAGTATGTTGAACCAGGACATTAACACTTTAATTCCCAGTGCACTACATGATGTTATGATGTGGAATACCGATGACCATAAAACCATGACACCAAGGATTGCTATCAGTTACCAAAGTGCTTGTACTTCTCTTCCCCTAACTCTTTAGTAAAGAGATGAAAGATGCTACCCAGAATGGGGAACACTGGTATTTTAATAGAGTTGAATTTATATGCAGCATGGGAAAGACCCTACTTCAAAAGCGTATTTTATGGAACTGCTTTCATAGCAGTTGCACACAGTTCTTGTTACACATGAGAAAATAAATACATTTAGTGTGCTGAACATCAGCAGAAGAGAAACATTTTTAATGGAGGTCTTCTCCCTTTAGGTAAACCATGGATTAAAGTAATTGGAGTTGGTAAGATGAAAATTATGAAGCTGTTAATGAGGGTAGGAGATAAAAAGAGAGCAATTACAAAAATATTACTCTGTGGAAGGATTAACACAGTGGCAGAGAACGCATCAGGAAAAGTTCTGGCTTGCTACAGTGCTAGCTTATGAACTACAGTTTCCTTATTTTGCATCCTTGTATTAGGCGCATCTTATATGATGCTCTCCACTTGGAAAATGTTCAAAGCTCTGCTGAAATTTTTGCTGACACTGTCTGCTCATCTAGAGTAACTTCCCTCTGAGATATATTTTTGTTTTGATTCATTGTCCTGTGTAAGCATGAAATAGCTGCATTAATAAGTATCAGCCATGTGAAGGCTCTTACTTCTAACAGGGTCTAATACCTTTGGCTTTGCTAATGCAGGAGATTGGCCGCATTTCAATAGAGATGCATGGGACTCTGGAGGACCAGCTCAACCACTTGCGGCAGTATGAGAAAAGCATTGTGAATTACAAACCAAAGATCGACCAGTTGGAAGGAGACCACCAACAGATCCAGGAGGCGCTTATCTTTGACAACAAGCACACCAACTACACCATGGAGGTAAATGTTTTGCAGTGCGTTTTTCTGGAATGTAGCGCCAGCAGATCAGACGGCTTGATCTGTTGTTGTACCAGCTGCAATATGTTGTGGTTCTTAGGAAAGTGGAGAGCTTGACAGAATGGCCAAGCATGCAACACTGTGTCACTGAAATTCTTTTCAGCCTTACTGTACTTTATGCCAACCCAGTCCGTTGTACTTCCACATACAGACAATAGAAGTAACCTAAATAAGATCAATGGTATTGCTTGAAAAATTGGCTGGTCTTGTAACCTAGCTGTGTTAGTCCACTAGCTGGAATTAGAAAGCCCAGACAAGTGTTGGTGATTTTGAGCTGCAATAGCATGGAAGAAGAAAAAAGTCCAACAGAACCTTTTCAAGATAAGAGTCTGGCTTTCTGTTGGCAGCATGAGGTTTCTCATGTTGAATTCTCTGAATTCTCTGAATTCAACACGAGTCCATCAAAACACAGTCAGGCTTTGAAACTTGCTTTTTCGTTTCTGGCCAGCTCTGGCCACAGATGTAGTGGAACACCAGTACATTCCAAGGATTATGCTTCATTTATTTTCTTGGTTCATGTAAAGAGAGTTTTCTGTCCAAATAAGTCCTATAAGCATCATGTTTGGTTATCTTTTGTGTTAAAGGCCCCCACAATGCTGAGCTATGAGGGAAAGGACCTTTGCAATAGGACCAGGACTTTATGACGGGCAGAAAGTGGCCTCTTCAATACTTTCTGCAGTCAAAATTTGCATTTTAAACATCCAGTTGGCTCACACTGCAGATGAGAAGGAAGCTCTTCTGAGCAAATAGACTGCCTTGGCCATCAGGATCAATTAATTTGCCACAAGTGGCACATTTGATCTAGTAGCCTCAGGGGCAGAAGAGCTACTTTTTAATTTTTAAATTGTTTTACTCTCTTTTTTTCCAGCATATTCGAGTGGGCTGGGAGCAGCTATTAACAACAATTGCTAGAACCATTAATGAAGTGGAAAACCAGATTCTGACCCGTGATGCCAAAGGAATAAGCCAGGAACAGATGAATGAGTTCCGAGCCTCTTTCAACCATTTTGACAGGGTAAGTCAGTGTTAACTGCAGCTTGGTAAGCTGCAGGCTTCCGTGTAGACTGCACAGTGCAATAAGAAACAGTCACCATGATAAAACTAGATCAATAGAATATGTTTGATTCTTTAAAATGCCACTCCTGTGGAGCACGGAGACTGAGAAGTGGTCATTAGACCGAAGGATATCTGAAATGCAAAGATCCCTGGTAAAGATAAAGTTTGAAAATGTTTGAAGGCTTATTTAGGAAATTAGATTTTTAGCTCAGCTTCACTATCTTGATTTATAAAATCCTTTGGAGCAGCCATCCTCCACTCCAATACACCATCACATAAACTGATATTGAAAAAAACAGCATTGCTCTTGTATGCAGCAAACAGGAGGATCTATGCACAGCGTGACACTGCAAAACATAAATAAACCCTGATGTAAAGTCTGCCTTGCCTTATTGTGGAAATACCTGTCAAGGCAATAATAGATACAAAAAGAAAAGATTTCCTCAAAGAAAATCCTCCCCTTGGTTATCCACCCTCCCTGCAGCTCTTCCTTCTGTGGTGAGAAGCCATCAGCTAGCATCCTTCTATTGACCAAATCAGAAAGCTTTCACACAGGGAGGCAGAGACAGTAGCCCAAACCTGACACCATCTCATGACTGGCTGTAGGTTCAGTTGTTAACCCCCTCGGTGTTTGGAAATCCATGAGCAGCCTGCAGGTAATAAATCAGTGATGAAAATGTAGGTGCCCTCCACCATCTGCTGCACGATCCAGACTGTTTGAAAGATCTTCTGAGAGCAGAGCTACAGTTTCCCCTCTCAGAGGCTGACAACACTTTCAGACTGCTGAGCACATTTGAGCCCTTCCCTAGTTTTTCAAAGGAAAACCAAAACCATGCCTTCCTTCCTTAGCAGGCCCCAGACAGCCCTGTAGATTTAACATTTTTACCTGTATGTCATTTGCCCTTTCCTCCACAACAGCCTGGATGATAATACAGAAAGATTGTGGCTTTCCCAATCTTCAGCTATGTGTTTGTTATGAGGGCTTGACGCTGGCTCTAAAAAGCTGATTGTGTGAGGAAAGTCACATGGAATTGGCCCCACAATGATGTTTGTAGCTTCCTTTCTATGGCCAAAGATGGTGGCTGCCAGCAGGGGCTCTTCAGTGCCTGAAGCTGTCCTGAGCTAAAATTCTGTGGGGTGAATGGGGATTCTCAGTTCATGTAGTAGTTTGTGATCATGGATACATCTGAACACTGGGAGAGCAGGGAATAAATAACAGCAGCTGCCAAGCCTCATTGTGCCGTGCTGTACAGTAGTGCTGTTTTCAGAGCTGAGCACTTCAAACAGCTTGCCAGTCAAAGTTCCACCTTACATGCAGGTCTCATGAATACAGCAATAACACTGCTCCCTTGAGCTTCAGCTGTTTTTCTTTGTCTGTTCCTGGGATGCCCTGACAGCTCAGCTTCCTTGGGTGTGTTGCCAAACATACCTGTCCTCACCTACTCCTTTGGTGGGACTTTTGACTAAAAGAATAAGGCAATGCTTCCCACTGCCTCTTCCTGCTTACCTGCACTCCAGGTTACTAGCGAAACACAGGGCTTCTGGCACTATGGATAACGAGCAGTGATGCAAGTAATTCACTTGGGAGATGGAGATCTTGAGGCTTCTGAGCAATGACTGTTTTTATCATTCAAATGCTCTCAAGATGTGATGAGCTTTCTCAGAAGGAACTGTTCCAAGAGCATTTTTAGCACATCCTGAAATGTCATTGTGATATCTAATGTTGTGCACTTTTTATTTTTCTTTTCTGTGTTTCTATCTGCATGTCATTCTTCCTCTCCCTGTCCTCTCACCCACTGCATGGTGCACCTGTTTGTTGTCTTTCCACCTCCCTTTGATTTCCTCTGTGTCTCCCCTTCTTCTGCCCCACACCGTCACCCCACTGGCACTGCATGTCCTGCTGCCTGGCACACCGCATAACCAGGACCACTCCGGCACACTTGGCCCTGAGGAATTCAAAGCCTGTCTCATCAGCTTGGGTTACGATATTGGAAACGATGCACAGGTACTGAATGCTAGTGGTGAACACAGACAGATATTAAGCTATGAAAAAATAACGTTTTTTTTTCCTTTCTTTTCTTGTTTGTCTTAATGTATTTGTCATTGCTGTTCTTGTGTTTGACTATATATGCATCACTTTTCTATTCTACTTTATCTCTAAATGTACCTTGGTATCTATTCCTTCAAAATTCTGTGATGGTTTGTCTTGTGGGAATTCCTTTTATGTCTTTAAACTATTCCATTTACTTCTGTGTCACTTAACACTCCTTCTGTTGTCCATCTCTCACTGTGTCTTGCTTAATATCTTCTGCTTTTTCATTGTTGTTTTCCATGTGTGCTAACTATTCTGTGTCCAAAACAACTTTTACATCATGGTTTCACAAACTACCTTTGCTACATTGTTTTTCATTGTCCTTTAAATACTTTTTTCCATCTCCTCCTCCCTAAAACTCATTCGCTGTAACGTCTCATGTGAGTTCATTTCTCTCTGGACTGGTCTTCCTTTTCTCTCTTGGCTTTTCCCATCTTTGCATCACTCTCTGTAGAAGAAGACTGGTATGATGGATTGTGAAGATTTCCGAGCCTGCCTTATCTCCATGGGTTACAATATGGTAATGTAGAGCCCTCTATCACTTCTGTTCAAAGTGATTCTTATAGCCACCTTCAGAAAAAAAGGGAGAATGTGTAGTGAATGAATCAAGGTAAATACAATCTCATTTTCCAGCAATCGAAGTTCAATCCAGTACATGTAAAACTGTCTTGCAGCAGTAGCTGAAGATTAAAAAAAAAAAAGATATCACTGTCTTAATTCTTCGTATTTCAAATGAGAATTATATTTATCAAACTGTGCAGCTGCAAGTGGAAGAAACAATAAACTTATATTTTTTATATTGGTACATATGCTCTACATAGTGGCACATAAGTTCCCCAGACCTAAGCATCAGTTGAACTCTTCTGGAAGCCTGATTTCTGAATACATTCAAAGTTGCTCCTCTCATTCCTGCCATTTATTTCACATCTCTTTGTTCATGTAAGTAGGTCCAAGTTCTAGTCATCCTCCCTGTAGCTTTTCCCTCACCAAAGCACTTGCACATTCGTGTGACACCTTGAGAAGCACGATAACTAATGCAGAGATTCACCAAATACTGATGTTCATCAAAGGGCAAGAGAAGACCACGGTACAAAAATGTTGAGCTCTGCACTCAGTATCTTTGCTCCTTACGTCAGGCAAAGCAGTGTTTATTTGTCTTCCTTACTAACCCAGTGTAAACACAGACACTTTTTGATGCAGTGTGCCAATCTGCAGTAACATTTAATGAGATACTTCAATTAATCTGGAAGGTGTACTGATCTAGAGGTGTTAGAAGAGCATATACCCAGGAGAATTCTCAGCTCTGATTTCTTCTCCTTACCTGGGAAAAAAGGAATCCCCAATGATGAGAATTGATAATATTTTGCTTATATAAAAAAGACAAACAAAAAAATAAAAACCTACAGAAAACCAGAAAACTCACAGCATGGTTTTGCCTTCTGTAGTAAACTTATCTGTGGAACCTTTCCTGTAAAAGCTACTTCCCTGAGTTTTTCCAGATACAGAAGTCCTTGTCTCCAAAGCCCATCTCGTTAGAATAACCAGAAAACATTCAAGGCCCCAGAGATGTTTCTGCTGGTGGATTCTGTTCTAGCAGCAGAAGAGAACGGTGAAAGTTTAGGAAATGAAAGGATGTAATGAATGCAAATCTTCCAATATTGCTACAGGCATCTAGCACAATGTCTGCTACAGAGAAAGCTGCATCTTCCCCTCAAGTCTGTGTGATATTGTTCCCTAGTAGAAGCATTATCCTAGAGCTAGTTGGAGTTGGATGCTATCTTAGGGCACAGCTGAGAATATTTTATTCCAGAGGACAAATGAGTAGGAAGCATTTGCGCACACAGCAGTCAGATAAAAGGAGTATTTTAATGAAAGGTTGAAGTTGTTTCTGCTTGACTTTGCTTTCCCAGCTGTGAGATGTGCTGCTGAAAGGTTTCTCCTCACTTTCATGGCACTGCTGCCCAAGTGTCCAGGCTTACATGACTCTCTCATTCTCCAGGGAGAGGCAGAGTTTGCCCGCATCATGAGCATCGTCGACCCTAATCGCATGGGTGTAGTGACGTTCCAGGCCTTCATTGACTTCATGTCTCGGGAAACAGCAGATACAGATACTGCTGACCAGGTTATGGCTTCTTTCAAGATCCTGGCTGGAGATAAGGTGAGGCTCTACAGTCTTCCTTCCAATCTGTGTTGTTCCTGCCTTCCTTTTTCCCTCCTGTCTGCAAGAGGAAGTGTCGAGGGAAGCACTCTCTGGCAAGGAGGGCATTTTCACAGGAACACTTCAGTGCTGGAGGAGTGCAAGGCTGAAGTGTGGGTTAATGAGCAGCCTGCCAAGGCACTTGAAAGTCTTGTTCAGCTGTCAGCAGATCAGCAGAACTATGCTGCCCACTCTTGCATTAAAAAATTGATTAAGAGCTTAGTTTCAATTTGTTACTTTAAAATGTATGAATAGATTAAACAGATGGTTCTTGATTAATCTTCTTGAAAAACTGTTAATTACTGACAGCTATAAACTTGAGACAATCTTTGTAGATATACATGTGGCACTGCAGTCATTACACAATCAGTCACAGAATACTACACATTATCTTAGCCAAAAGGCCGAGAGGCGAGACTAGATTGTCATTAAGGATATGCTAGATCTGCAAGCTATACAATTTTAGAAGGGCATATTTTAATAATAAATCGGTTGAAAATAAGAAAAATCACAGGATGATGCCGACTCTTCTAAATTTGCAATGTCAGTGGAACCAGATGATATAAAAAATTACATATTCTTAATTTTCTTACATAAAAATCCCCACTAATCTTCAATGTAATTGAAAAAAAAAAAAAGCGATATCTCTAATACTAATGATTCTCTGTGTTTTCTAATGATTTTATTCATCTCACGTGAAACACGGGATTCTATTTCTCAGGCTATAATGAGTTATCCTTTCATCTAGCATGTTTCTGTGCTTCACTAACCTTCTTTTCATATCCTGTATTGTAGAAACCCATGATGTCCTTCTTTCTCTAAGGCATAATACCTGACTAAAGCCAATTCTATTGTCTTTCAAGGCCTGAGAATTCCAGCTTATTGTGATGGGCCAAACACTGAGAAAGGAAGCTTTTGGGGATATAGTGTTATTTACTAACTCATGTATTCTTTACAGTACATTAAATATAATTGTCGGTATTTAATATGCTGTAGTGACTATAGCATGAATCAGACAGTATTTCATTATGAAGAAAAATCTCCTACTCATTCCAGTCGTGAAATTGAAGGCATGCAAAAAGGAATAGAAAGGAAAAGGAAAGAGAGAGACAGAGAGAGAGAGACTCTGAAACCTGAGTTGTTATTCAGAAAACTGCAAGCGAGTCAGATAGCTAAACACAACCTACAGGTTAGCAAACAGGCAGTTACTGTTACTTGCTGCATGAAAAGAACCCAAGCTAGCCTCACCTCAGCCGAATGAATCTCCAGAAGCCAAATTTATGTAAGACATTTTGCTTGCTTATTAAAAATGTCTGCTGTGAAAGACAAGAATTATTAGTAGAGCTGTGAAAGCCTCCAGAAGTGTTCACTTGTCTGCTGCCTGCAGTGGTGCCACCAGCCAGTGCTAGTGGGACTGTGCTAGTGGGACACTTTCCATGCTCTGAGGAGAGGGAATGGCGGCTCCCAAGCAGCATGAACTGCTGCCAGCCACAGGCAGGATCCAAATGAAATTTCTGCTTCTTCCTGTTTGCCTTAAGCCGGACCTCCACTTTCAGTGAGAAGGTACAACAATTTACCTGAACTCCCACCAGGTCTTTTCTTTAGGTGTGCCAGCATGTCTCCTGCAAACACAATCCTCCTCTGTAAAAACACTTTCTTGGCCAAACAGTAGGGAGAGCAACTGCATTTCCCTGAGAGGTGCATGCCCGGCGAGCTCTGCGTATGGGCGCACGGTATAAGCCTCGTTGTTGTGGTCAGCCCCTGACTGCTGCCTGCTGCCCTGTGGGGGCAGGGAGTGGGGTCCCTCTGGTGGATGTCAATGTTTTGAAGATAACGTTTGCCTTATCCTGTTTCTTCACTGCAGAACTACATCACTGTGGATGAGTTACGGCGGGAACTGCCTCCTGATCAGGCTGAGTACTGCATTGCTAGAATGGCACCCTACAATGGCCGTGATGCTGTACCCGGTGCCCTGGACTACATGTCTTTCTCCACGGCGCTCTATGGCGAAAGTGACCTTTAACTTTTTCCTGTCCCACCACACAACCCTCCCCTCTCCCCGTCCAACACACCCTTCTTTCTCTTTGCAAAGCAGCCTCTGCTCCGCTCTTTTTTGTGTTTCCCTGTTTTGCTTCAGATAACAGATCACATTTTTAAATGGGGGGAGGACATTGACATGACACCGCCTACCTTGCCCTTGAAATGACAGTTTACAAAATTATTTTGTGAAAAAAAAAAGTTACGTTTTAAAAAGAACAGACATATTTTATTATAGAAAAAGGGTATTTTTCTCCACCAGATTGAAACTTAAAAAGAAAATGTTCAAATATTGCACCAAATATTTTTTGTTGTGACATAGAAAGTCGAGCACAATGTTACATTCCATCCTTTCCAAAAAGAACCAACCGACAACAAAATGCCACTTGTTCTGTTAACTTCTACATTTGCGTATGTCTCTTTATCACGTTTATCTTTGGAGGGGGGAAGGCACACAAGTGCATGTGTTTGCTGGTTCACTCATTTCATGAAAATATTTTATGATAAACTTTTGAAATTGCTGTGTTTTCTAGGGAAAAAATAATGTACACAGCTCATGTTTTCATATTTAATTAAAAAATACAATATGCCTCCTATGTTTATCAGTGCACAACATTTTTTGTTGCTGAGAGTTGTCTGGTTTCAGATGAAGCTTGAGAGTTGGTAACTTTGATATTGCTTGTCACAAACCATATTAAAAATTTCTTGTGATAACAAATCTAGACTTTATTCATTTGTATAGTGAATGTTTAGTCCTCTTGAGTTGAAACCACATACGCAAAGAGAATCTGAAATGCTTTTCAGTTGAAATTACAGTCCTTCAAATGTCAGCTTCCCACCTCCTTAACCTTTTCATTTTTGTTGAATTAGATTGGAAATTATATGGCTTTCTGGCCACTTTAAATTAGACGTATTGTTTTTAATCATCCCTGATGCTCACATATCTCCAGGACAATATCCTCGTCATTCCTTTAAAAACAGCACAGAATTAATTGCAAGAGCTATGCAAACAATCACCACATTTTGAACCATCTAATGAAGGGTTCCTCCACTATTCCATGCTCAGCACTGGATAAATCACTGTTGTTGATATTATATCTTCTGACATAAATTCATCCAGCACTCATGAACACCTTTGTAGTAGACATACAAAAGAAACCAGCCTTCAGAGCAACTCTTTCGGAACCTTTCATGAATCAAAGTATATGCAAATGCACGTGCCTGGAAATTAGCAAAGGGAAGGGGCTAATCCCTGTCATCTCAGATTACAAATACATTTCTTGCCCTCTCACAACTCTTTTAGGAGTCATGGATTTTAAGGATAAAAATCTTCATTAGCACTTCATGATGTGTTTCAAGTAAGCTTTTTAGGTATAACCTATATATAAACTAGCATACTTTAAAAAAAGAGCAACAAACAGTAATACCAGTAAGTGAGGCAAATAACCACTGTAGTATTGTGTGACCGCTATATAGAGAAACGACCTGTGTTATTTTACAATAGAGTCTGCTGTGGCTGTCCAGCTCCCCTGGTGTGCTAGCAATGTGAGTGGAGCCAGGTGTGTCCTGAGCAATCCCAGTGACAGTGCTCCGCTAGTCTGTGCTTACGGATCTCATAAGTCTTGGCAAGAAGCTAAGTGAGCTGTGCTAGTGTTTTTATTCTTCAATGGGATTCACACAAAACCCCAGCTGGGCATAAGCATTTCTGATTTTTTGAGACAGAAAGCAGACCAGTGGCTCTTCCCTGCTCACAGCACGGCAGTGTGGCCTATGGCAGTGCTAGCTTTGCTGTGCTGATACCACAGAACTGCGTCCTCGGCTGAAGCTATGGTGTTAACAGCATCAGAAAGGGCTCGCCCGTGTTTCTGAGAATCCGAATACAGCTCAAAATATTGGCAAGAGGTGTACTGATAAGTCTAGCCACATGGACTGGTATTCCTTCTGCTTAGCCTCTGACAAACCAGCTAGAGTTGATGTCACCCAGTCTTTGATGCCCAGGTGGCAGATAAAGCCCCCCCGTTCCCATGACACCCGCAGAGGAGCTCCGTGATGCTGCAGTACGTTGGCCTTCTTCACATGTGGCACAAAATGCACCTTGCGCTCATGTGGCTTAACAGCCTCTGGCAGTTACTATGCTGAAATCTGAAAATAGCTTTTTGTGTTAGGATCATGGTTTTGAAGCCGATGCGCCGCTCTTCAGCCAAATCCTGACATCAGCCTCCATTAAATTCCTCTCTGGAAGCAGCTGTCGGCAGCTCAGTGACTGCCCCCACCCCTGCCAAGAGCAGAAGCAGCACACATCGTGTCTCAAGCTCGCATCTCCCATTCAGAGATGAACTGATTGTTTTCATCAGCCTGTCAGATTCCCCATGTTCAGGCACGGCCTTGGAATAATGTTGGTTTTTTTTCCCAGAAGGTAACCATTGTCGTTTCATGGCTGTTGACATCTTCAGCTCCGGAGATCTCGGTACCTGCCCCTGCATGTGACTGCATGATGGCCCAGGGACAAAAACACATCAGTGCTCAGAAAACAAGGAGCTGTCCTGCCTGCCAGAATGTCAGCCCCATTTCTAAAAGCCTCTCAAATGTGTATTGTGACTGCTGCATGTCTTCAGTGCTGCCAGCATCTGGTTTTGGAACAGAGAATCAGAGCCAAGAGGCTCAGCAGACAATGAAAGGAAACTGGTCTGCAACCTTGAATGAACTTAGTTTCAAAGAAGCATTCATACACCCACAGAGGATTGGTCCAGCTGAATCAGATTGGCTGGTTTTATCAGTGAACTAACAGGGAGAGCAAGGAGTAATAAGAAGAAGGCTGTTAATGGCTGAGGAAAGGAACGCTATGCATTAAAATGATTTTCTTCAGAAACCAGAATGCAGGTATGATTTTCAGACATAACAAGAACATTATTGGTACTAAATTACTTGCGTAACAGATGCTGGGTAGAACAGATACTAAGAGAGTTTAATCCCAATGAATTAATCAAATTGCCTAGTTAACTCTGACTACCAAAAGAGTCACTACTACATAAGACCTTAAAATCCACTGCATTAGCCATAAGCTGCTGGGAAATTCTTAGCATAATAAACCTGGATTAGCAAAGGATAGGGCATACCCTAAGACAAACAGGTAACCAGAGCGTTCCCCAGCATGCACTGAGGAAATGTGTTCGATGTGCAGTCGATATGCAGCCACTGCAAGGGGCAGAGCTGGCCGGCTGGCTCTGTTCCGGGAAGGACGTCTGTGAGGCTATTTTAGGCGGACAAATCTAGCAGCTTAAGTCTACCAAAAGGGCAGAAATAAATTTAATCTTTTCTACATTCTGGGGACTTAGAGACAATATAGACTACGCACCTCACCAACAAAGTATTTGATTCTTCTCTTTTATCTGGACACAATACAACAGTCAGGAAGTAGTTCCTTGGTTTTGTGCTCTGACTTATGCTTTGATTACTGGGATATACATGCATGAAAATACGTTGGTAGAAAACGCAATACTGTCTTATCTCTTCTTAGCAAGTCTGTTCACACCTTGCCACTTGTCAATAGTTCACGACCCTAATGACCATCATGCTAGGTGTCACTTGAGCAAAACAGCTAGAATGTTCACTAGCCATAGCAATACCTCTTGACAGAAACAGATATCAGCACATTTCTCTCAGACAGCCCCAAGCTGTGGATCCCAATGAAACAAGGCTCTGGTTTTACAGCTGCAGGTGGGTGTCTCCGTGCTACAACACAGAATCTGAAATCTCTCACTGCTGCCTCCTGGCAGCTCAGCATGTGGGTATTTTTGGTCACTAGGTGCCCTGCACCTGCCCCTGTCCTGTGCAGGGACCTGACTCCAGGTCTTGGGCTCCATCTTGGACTCTGGGCTGCCGCACCTCTGAGGTGGGCGGTGCGGTGAGCACAGCTCAGTTGTTAGAGCTTCTCCAGCCAGAAGCCATTTGCCTGTAGTCCTCAGGGAAGTCTGCGGTGAACTGAACCCAGCTCCATCACATTCCAGTCCAAGTGCCACAGGCATCCCCCAATGATCCCACGCCTTTTCCCAGACCACTTCCCCTAGTTCCCTAATTGCTGTTGTTGCTTTTTGTGAGGGGCCCTGTGGCTTTGGTTGTACCGGTTTGCCTAAAACCAGGAACAACTTTTAAACTGCAGGGTTAATGCATTTTGTGCCTTCTTTATTATTAGGCACGCTCAACACTGCCACCATCACTTTAACGAAGAATTCCTCTCCTACTGCTTCTTAGTTGAATAGGACATAGTCTTCCATCGGTGGCACCAAACCATGCCATCCTGCTTTCTGCCACAGAGAAAATAAGATGTCTTCCTCAAGGAAGAAAAGAAAGCAATGCATGTACCCTCGTAATGAGCAGATTATGTTTTTTAAGCATGCCAAATCCAGCTGAGTGTTTGTTTGCATTTGTAGGCGTGCAGTCAGGATGCTAATAGTTCCCAGTGGGCTTTCCTATGGGCTTCTCAAAATAACTATGGAACTAACATGCAGCTCTACCATGAGAGTTGATTTTGCACATGATAACATCCAAGAACACTACCAGCTCGCTAGAGGCAACACTGCAGGTTCTTCAAATGCTGTACATCATGCCTTTTGCTGCCGTGCAGTGTCCACAACCAAGAAAGGGAAAGCGGGACTGCAGCCTGGCCCAGGCCCTGCCTGTGCACTCAGAGCTCTGTTCCAGACACACTGCCACATTCTTCCCCGCTGACATGATCCAGAGTGCAGAGATGATTTGCAGGATTAAACCAAAACGCTTTAATTGGGCTTCCGGCATGACTTATCTTCATTATTGCCAGTAACTCCAATCCTTATTACTCTTATACCATTCCAAGACTGCCACCTAAGGAGCTTTTTTTTCCTGCTTCTGAACTCCTTACACAGCAATTCAAGCACGTAGACACACTAAGACCGGTGGTACTCCTGCGATATTCCAGCTCTGATATCTGCACCGAATATCTGCACAGAAAGAGTCACACAGCTGTGCCATTTTGGGTGTCCTGGACAACGTTAAGACATAAATTAAAACAGCCTTACAACTGAATGTTGTGTTCCGAGTTGTAAGACATATTTCCCTCCCTACATTTTTAACCACAGACAGCTTTGTTGAGCCGTTAGATCACACCTTTTTCGTACCAAAGGCATTCAGGTCTATCACCTTGCAGCAAAGGCCAGTAGCACCCTGGGCAGCATTAGGCACACAACACCACCGGGTTTTTTGCTCTAAGGAAAGGCAAACACCGGCACAGGCCGCCGGCTCTCCTCCTTGGACATCTCCAGCAGCCACCGAAGCTGAAGTTCAGACCTAACACAAAGGGGCAGACACACCGCGCACCGTCTGAATGGCGAGAATTTATCACGCTGCGTTACACTGAAGGAGAGAGCAGCGCTCACCTCGCTCCTCGCACAGCGACTCGCCACGAACCGCACCGCCAGAACGCCACAAACGGGCCAGCTCTCGGGCACCGACAAACCCGAGCAGCAGTCACGCGCCGCGGCCCCGCAGCCACCCCTCTCCCCGCGCGGGGCGCCCCCTGGCGCGGGCGCAGCAGCACCGCCACCATCCGGGGCGGCAGCCCCAGCACGCAGCGCGGCAGAGCGGAGTGCCGGGGCGCGGCTCGGGCTCGCCGCGCGGCACGCTGGGACTTGAAGTCGGACGTCGGCGGTTGCGCAGCATCCGTTGGGGGCGCGCGGCGTTGCTGGTCTCTCGTAGGAACAAGGCAGCCATTGCCGCCGCGGCCGGGAAGAGCGCTCTCTCTCCACACGGCCCGCAGGACTCAGCGCCCGGCGACGGTGAGCGGCGCCGCTCCCGCCCGGCTGAGGGAGGCGCGGGACGGGGGGCCGGCCGGCGGGTTGCGAGCGGGCTCCTCGAGGCCGGGCCGCGCTGTGGGGCCTCCGCGGGGCGGGGACGGGCCCGGCCTTTCTCGCGGCGCCGCCGGCCGCGGGGGGGTGGGGGGGAAGGGAGCTGCCGTGGGAGGCCTCGGCGGGGAGCGGGCGCTCGGGGACCGGAGGCGCGGCGCCGGCGGGCCGCGAGGCCCCCGCACCGCCTCCCTCCGGCTCCTGCGGCGGGGCGGGGCGGCCGATCGCGGCCGGCCGAGGGGAGCGCCGAGCCGGCGACGGGGCGATGGGCCGGGCGGCGCCGCTGGGCGCGAGGGGAGGCCCGTCTGCCTCGGGGCACGCCGCGGCCCCGGCCTCGCTGCGAGGCACGCGGCCCGGCGCGGGCCCGGCCTCCTCCGGTATTTTTCCACTGGTACGTGGTATCGCGTGAGCCGTCATCGGTGAGCGGCCACGGCGCGTCGGGCCGGGAACGACGTGTGAGGCGCTGCGACGCGCGGGTGTCCGTGCCGGTGTCGGACCGCTGTGATCCCCCGTGTTGGCGCACGCCGTGCACGGGCAGACGCGTGTCACTTCTTGAGCGCTGCCTGTGGGACTTTGTTAGCCAGCCAGCCCCATCCGTCCGTCCTCTGAGTCTCATCTCCTCCGCCCGTTGTTTTCTAGAACTGAAGAAGCGAGCGGTAGTCACGCGGTCGCTTTAATCCGGCATATCCTTCTTGTTCCTCAAACGAGTGCCATTGCCAGAATGCCGGTTCTTGCCGTGTTTTCGGGCAGACGGTTACAGTTATGTAAGTGTGGCCTTCCCCTGCTGACCCTGTGTGGAGAGGTGCAACAGGGACCGAGCTGACCCCGCCTCAGCTGCTGTGAGCCCGAGGGGGGTTCCAAAGGGCAGGAGGTGGCCCTCGCAGGGGACCTGTGCACTTGTGGCATGGAGTGCTGTCGTCGCAGGCCGTGCATCCCTGACAGTTCAGACTGATCCGGGTAGGTGCAGTCAGCTGTGCTTTACCCCCAGCAGAAGGCCAGTGCCCTCCTTGCTGACGCTTCTCTGGTGGCACAGTAAGACAAGTGAATAGGCTAATCATCAGTAGAAGCCTAATGAATCATGCTAACCCTGAATGCTGTAACCAGTGGCCTTTCATTGGTAACCTGGTGTGACCGTAAGGCGTTTCGTCTGCTCTACAGCCCAGCATTAAGATACAAGCTCACGCTATATTCTTTTCCCTAGTGCGTATGTTCTTTATGTTTTGTATGTCAGCAAGCTCACCAAGCAAGCCAAATAATTGCAATTTTCTGGTCACAAGAAATGAAAAAATTCTAAATCACATGGACTTCGTATTTGTTCATCCGTTCTCTAGTTGATTTTTAACTAACTATTTGGATCTGCAAACCAATATTACAACAAGAAGGAAGCATACTATTAGATCTGGGGTCCTGAACTGGATATGTCTTTGCGCTGAAAAGGTGGTATAGTCAAGGCAAACAACGTGGCTTCCACAAGAGATCTCAAGTGATCTATCTTGGATCAGCAGATGGTTTTCAAAATCTGAGTATCCAAAATTGCCTTTCTTTTTGCCATTGCTGAAATCTCGTGACAACTAAATGCTTCTTCATAACTTGAGAGACTGTTAAAAACAGAATTGTATGATTGGTGCAAATTGAGATAATTTTATCGCTGCTGTTTATCTTTTGACCTCAAATATAACTTTAATTGCAGTAGTCCTTTCAGGTGAAGGCAAGAGCTTGGCATTCTTTTATGTTGCTATTCCAATGATTAGCTCTTTTTAATTTTTTTTGTATTTAACTACTGTTAGCCCTGTAAATTCATCTTAGAGTTTATGGAATGGGTTTGTTTGTCTTTATGGTGTGGTAGAAAAGCCCCTCTAGTCTAGCAACTAGTGAAGCCATTGTTGCAGCTGCCAGAGGACTTTAAGTTATATGACTGAAAAGAGCAAAGCTGGGAGTTGTGTACAGGTTCTGCTGAAAGTCAGCAAGACAGGAATTTGTCACGTTTCTGGCTATAGAGGAGAACCAGGTTTTTAATGCAGATACTTTGAGGATGATACAGTCAAATTCCATTCAGCCAAGCTTTCTGAGATGTGAACGCGATCTTAATCACTCTGTTTTGTTAATCTAATAAGCAATGATGTTTTTTTCTGTAGCATCGCACCTGAGATGAGTGGCTGCCGTGTCTTCGTTGGGCACTTAAGCTCACGTGCTCGGGAGCGGGACGTAGAGAAGTTCTTCAAAGGATATGGACGCATACGAGAAATCCATCTAAAAAATGGATTTGGGTTTGTGGTAAGTAATGTCTTACTTTCTCTTGCTCGGAGGCACTACCATTGCTAGGCTGGAGTCAAGGAAGGGCAAATACTTGAGGGAATAATAATTCCAATGGGAAATGGAAGATATCAATGTATGTTTCAGATTGCTTTTCAGAGGATGTGATTAGTTTTCTCCCATTCAGTTGCGTTTTTCCTTGTTTTCTTCCAGGTTTTGCTCAAAGTCTTGGAAATGTTGTAGCTGCATTAAATGCATTATGAATCAGAATGCATTCATCTGTGGGATTTAGATTGTATCCCTTATTTCTGAAGACAGTATATATGGTCCGTTATGGCATCATAAAACTCAACGCGGTCTTGACTTGGAGAAGTTCTTATGGCTTCATGTCTATTTCTGTTTCGCTTCTATTTTCTTTGGTCATATCTCTAAGTAATGACCTGACACAAAAGCAAGGTAGTTAACTAAGACTATGAGTGTGTAATAATTGCTTGCTTGCTTGCTGGACTTAAGCAGCACAGCTTTAACTGTCATGCAGCTAAAGGTAGGTGTATTCACCATCAGCATATGTTCATAAAGCATATGTGTCTCTCAGACTACTAAATGAAATGCAAAGTTTACTGGATCTTACTTCCTACCTCTGGATGCCTAAACCGATTGTCCGAATCTTTACAAGGTGGCTGTGGATCGGCCTGTTTCTTATCCCCTGAGAATGAGCCATTCTCTGGTGCTGTATTCCAGCTGGGAAGGTTTATGCCGCCCTCATACAGTGACATACATGCTCTCACGCCATTCGTTCTGCCAAGATCATTCCCTTATGCGAAGCTATGAGAAAAGAAATAGTCTTTGTCTATTTATGCTTCAAATGAATATTGCGTCTTAACTCCGACATACAGTTCCTGAGTGCACCACATTATGAGATCTTTGTGCTTACTGGCAGTCAACTACTTTCCTCTTGAAGTCTGGAGGCAGATGGCTGCTCTAAGAGTTGAGCGTGAGTTTATTTGGCATGTCCTTTCCATGTGCTGCTGTTTCTCTGTCGCCTTTCCCTGAGCATTTCTTCTCTTTCTTTGGGTAGGGCTTTTGGCTTATTCAGGGAAAAAGTCCATTCAATTGCTGTACGTGAGTTAGCCAACCTTCCTTCCTTTCTTCTCTGGATCCCTGGTAGTGGCATTTTCTTTTCAGAACTCAATGATAAGGTTGAATAATTGTCCCATAACTCTGTCAGAAATGTTAATTGTTCTGATGATGAGGAATATTTTTTTCTTGCATCAGAAAGAAACTTTCCCCAGTGTAGCTTGTGCTCTTTGCCTTTTGTCCTGTGCACCCGTGTGACTGTTTAGGTATTGGAAGACTCCGACTAGATCCCCTTTGACTTTTCATCAGGCTGAATGCACACGACTCCCTCAGCCTTTCTTCCTTCATAAAATTACCAGCACTGGCAGCCCTCTGCTAGACCTGCTCCAATTTTTCAAAGTATTTCATGAACTGGAGAGAGCATAACTGGACACAGCATTCCCATGTGGCCAAGTAAATGCCAAGTAGGGCAGAAAAACACATCCCTTGATCTGCTAGTGCAGCCCAGGACATGATCTGTTTTTCTTGCTGTGAGGCCATCCTGCTGACTCACGCTTAGCTTACACTCCATGAGGATTCCCATGCCCTTTGCAGCAGAGCTATAACCAAGCCACTCAGACTCCTGTAGGGAACCTGCTTTGGCGGGGGGGTTGGACTCGATGATCTCTGGAGGTCCCTTCCAACCCCTACAATTCTGTGATTCTGTGATTCCTGCCTGAACTGTGTCTTGGGATGAATCTTTCCCAGGTGCATGACTTTGTATTTTACCTTTGTTAAAGCTTGCAATTCTTGTTGGCACAATCTTTCAGGCTATCACAATCTCTCTGTGTGGTGGTTTTTCCGTTTGGCTTATCTAATTCTGCTTCTAGTTTGGTATCACCCACGAAATTGGTGAGGGTGCATTCATTCTTTTCATCTGGATCATTGATAAAAACAATGAATAGTATTAGCCCTTGAGATACTCCAGTCGTGACTGTTCAACTTTTGTTTTGGTTATTTACAAATCTGCATTTATAAAACCTTTTATATATTAAAAAAAAAGTAATTCTTATTTAACATTGTTGAGTGTTAAAAGTACAAAACATATTTTAATCTGAATCATTTCTTGATCTTTGAAACAAATTGTATTTGCTTTTTCTGTAGATTTCAATACAGAATGTTTTCAAATTTCAGGCCATAATGCTAGTATTTAAAGCAAGATAGACTTGCAGGCGTTCAGTGTTTCAGAAACTAGCTGAAATCAGTGGGAGATGTAAATGCTAACTACTGATGTTCTTAAATGATGGGCCTAAATGATTTTTCCCAAGATAATGCCTGCATCATGCTGCAGGATTGTGCCATGCTTGGTAGTGAAGCAGATTTCAGTGCAAAACAGGGAAGAAAGCTGAAGCCAGTATTGCTTCTGAAAAGCTGTTTGTAGTTACGCAAATGCTTTCTTCAACTTGAGAAGCTGTTTCTCTGCTGTTCGTTGCTCTTGAGCTGCAGTTCTGTGATTTTTTTTTTTTTTCCCATCTGTGATGTTCTGTTGGTTTAAGCAATCCCTATCCAACTGTTTGTTCTTACTGTTTTCTTTCTTCCCTTTGTTCCCTTGTCCTCATACGGCATTACCACAGTTGCTCAGCTGCATGATAAACCTACCTGAGAAGTTGATGTATTTGAAAAATAACAATCTTTTCAGCCCCACCTCCTGCAGCAAGTGTGCAGTTTTTCATCTGGATAGGTTTCTTGACCCAGTTTCCTTCAGAGCAGTACAAATAGCCTTGCCAAGAACCAGTGGGCTGGATAGTGGGCAGGGTCTACTCAAGCTGACTAAAGCAGCATTGCTGCCAGAAGTGAAGCAGCAAATTCCATTGCAACAGTCCAGGGAATTGCACATTGCAGCTGATCCAGACCAGCTGATTGCCAGTATTGAAGAGGGATTCATCTTTCTTACTCTTCTTACACAAGAACCATTTTTCCAGATCAGTGAGCTGAATTAGCTTAAGAGAAAATCAGAAGGGCTTTTTCTTTATTCCTGGCTTGCTGTTTCTTTGCCAATTCAGTAAGAACTCTTAAGAAGGTTTTGGAAGTGTGCAGTTCTCCTGCTTTTGGTTGCAATTGGATCAGCTCAAGCTGTTATATAGTACTTCCCTGCATGCAGGGCTGTGATTTAAAATTGTAGCCCTTAAAATCCCCTTGCTCCTGCCCAAAAATGTATTTTAGATATTTCTGTAATGAACCAAATATTTTAATTCATTTTACATAGATCCCACAAATAGTTCTGAAATAGCTTAAGGAGGCAAAAGAAGTGTGCAGGGTGGATGCAGAAGAAATCAGTGTAGATGGGAACATCTTGGGTTTTCAGTTGTAAATGTACTAGGAGTCCACTTCCTTGTTCGAAGTTCTTACTGCTAAAGTTGAACATATATAAAGAAAGCATATTTTCTAGTATACTGTGGGGGGAAAATGGTTGTTTATTCCCATATCTTTTGTAGGAATTTGAAGACCACAGGGATGCTGATGATGCAATTTATGAACTGAATGGAAAAGAGTTGTGTGATGAAAGGTAAGCTTGACTTAAAGGTAAGCTTTCCCATAAGTGTTTTGTGTCTAGATATAGCACATTAGCTCCTGCTCACGCCTGTTTGTTGTGGCATTGAGATGGGATACACCTTCCATAACTGCATCTGAAAAAATTCATTTGAATCTGTTGACTTCAGAAAAGAAGTTGATGGTAATCCTCCTTTCATTTGGAGTGTTGCCCTTTGGCAGCTAGGCAGATAATTGTGATTATATGTAGGTCGCTCCAAAAGTAATGCCTCCTGTGTATTTCCATGGAAACTACAGCAGATGCAAAGAGCACAATGATACTGTTTAATAGAGCAAATCCTCAGCTACAGAACACTTTTTTGGCATAGTCACTACCATTAACTGTGTATTTTCTCTGGTGTTTAACAAGAAACTGCATGTGATGCTTGCAAAAATCTGCATCAGCGGAGGTGACCCACTGTCACCACTGCTGAAATGCACTGCCCACCGCCTCATTGTGCTCACATCCGCTAGTTGGTCTCCATAAAAGTTCAGCAAACGTTGATGAGTACCAGTGGATGCAGTTTTTTTCTGCGTGGAGGAATTCAGTGACACGCTTTTGCTTCATCCATGTTTCCACATCAGGTGCCATTTTGTCAGGCTGTCCCTCTGCTGCCATCTGTCACACAGCAACAACATGTAATGGAATATTGGTGAGAAAGTTCAGCCTCTGCTGCCGTACCACCACCGTCTACCTCCTTATGAGCTGACATCATTAAACAGGAGGCATTACTTTCAGAGCAGCCCTTAATGTTACAGTAACTTTTGTTTTGATTGTGGAAGCTGTTTTTAGGTTATTAGGTCACCATAACTCTTTTTGCTATCTTTTTCACTCTATGATTACTTTTGGGCTCTGTTTCAATTAAATTTGGTAAATCGACATAAAGTACAGACCCGTGACCGTTTTCATGAAAGTCTGAGGGAGATGAATGGGGCAGGGGAACGCTATTATTCTGCCTCTTTAAGGAAGGCTGATGACTGTATTATTAAGTACTGCTTGCCAGGGCAAGATGCTTCTTGTTTGTTCACGTGTGCTTCCAGTTAGGAAGTATTTCAGTCAGTGTCAAATACTTACAAGTATGCATTTTGTTTTTGTTTTTTTTTTGTTTGTTCTGTTGCTATCATAAGGGTCACGATTGAGCATGCTCGAGCCAGAAGAGGAAGGGGCAGATTCGCACAGCGGTTCAGTTATTACTCACAGAGTGGATCTAGGTAGGTGGTCTGTACTGTTTCCTCAAGCAGAAGACGTGTACTGAAGTGCTATTTGGTATTGGTGGCTGGAGCTAGGGATCCAGCACTGTTTTCCTTGTGTTGCTTCACGGAAGAGATTTTATGTTCTCCAGCATTGGAGATGCCTTACTTCCTCTGAGGAAGTAAGAGCTGAGGAGAATGTGGTCTTCCTTCTGGCTGAGGAGAATGCGGTCTTTAAAGCGGTTTAACTGGCTCCATGGAGATTCACAAACATCTTTGGAAAAGCTCCCTTTCAATGTTGTGGGCACTGCATTGATCTCGCTTCCTACCGTTGCGTAAATGCTGTGAAGGGATGATGCTGCAGTTGAGTTAACACTGACTTAACACTAAATTGAGGAAAATGCCAGAGCTGCCCTATCGAGGCTTCTGTCGTTAAAATGAGCTTACAGGCTGAGTAGAATGATTTAAAGCCATAGTTCACCAAGGTATTTACTGTCTAACCAAGCTGTCACATTTCCAGTTCTATGGTTATCACAGTGCTTAATTTGGCGCAACATACAAAAGGAACGGCATTTCAGAAGCAAGACCAGGTTTCAAGATAATTAGCACATGCAGAAGTATTTAAATACCACGTTTGGTGACTGGACAGGTTCCCTGCTGAAGGAGAGCCTCTGGTCAACAGGAGAATCTGAGAAATGGATACAGCTCATATCTGGAATACCTGTAGTAGACACAGAGTGTTCATGGAAGTGTTTACTCCCAGTGAATTGAGCCAGTTGTGAATCTTGTGCCATGTTGCAGTGGATGTTGTGACTCTCATCAGATTCACATGTATCCCACAGAAGAGCTGCACTTCACACGTCTGTGCTTTATGTCTGCCCATCTGAAGTAAATGTGCATGAATTAATTTACTCTGTAAAAACACTTATAGCTGTGGTCTACGTGGAGTAATCTGAAAGATTTAACTGACAAAATCCTCTGCATTTCTTTCAAAGGCAGCAAGTTACAAACCAGTCTCTGGAGCATCTAATTTGCATATGCAGTTAATGCTAATTAGATTGTTTTTCCTTCAGTGGCAGTAACCTTGATGCGGTGTAATTGTTCTGAGGTCTAGGCTAAAAGTGGACTTTTAAAGTAGGAAGTGTGATTGAAGGTTACGGGCATCTGACGTAGTCATGTTCGTAGTGTCAGACTACCGATGCCAGACAGGAAGAGGCTTCTGTTTGTGATAATAGAAAGATGAGACTCAGCCTGCCAGTTTTGGGACTCTGGGACCTCTGTTTAAATGCCCTGACGATCTGGATGTTCTGAAAAAAAAATGGGACACTGAGGTATGCGCTGAAATGAAATTTCCTATGCTTCAGTGTAGAAATCCATATACACGATTTAGGATTTTGTTTTTTGGGGAGGAGAAGATAAGAACAATTTGCTCTAAGGTAGGTGTTCTTAATTCTTTGTAGCAGTATGAAGTAGTGTCATTGTTAGAATCCTGCATTACTTATCAAAAGGCTGGCGTATGTTTGCCATAGCTCCCAGATCCATTTGGATTCAGAACGACTAGGATTGTGGTCAACAATGACCTGCAGACATCTCCAGATGTCTTGCTGTTCTTTTCAAATATTTATAAGCCACCTTTTTGTTTTTGAGAGGGATGTCTGGATGAGGAGCTACTAGATACAGCTTAGTAGCTTGTGGCAGCATTGGTAATTGGAGGATGGTTGGACTAGATGATCTTGTAGGTCCTTTCCAACCTTATGATTCTATAAGGGCCCTTACAAGTATTTCTACCCACGAGGACACTTGAGTGTAGGTCATGGTGGCACAAATAACTGTTCACTAGTAACTTGACATTTAGGAGCACAAATTAAGATGCCTACCCGAATTAAACTATTTCTCTTTGAAGTACTTTCATGTTACTGTGCTCTTATTTCAATATATCTAGGAAAAATGACAGCTATATTAACTACATCTGTATAAAATTCATCATCAAAATCCTTTCTATTCCCCTAGTTACAGTTCTGTTCTTGTAGTGGACTCTTAGTTATGTTCTTGAGTAGAGAGAATCAAATCTGCAGTCCAGCAACAAGGGAGATGCTTGACTCAAATCTTGCAGCAAAGTACAGAAAACATTTAATGTCTGAAGTTCTGAATTCCTTACCCTGAAGGTTTGATGTTTGTTTTCTCTCTGAACTCTTTAGCCGTTATGGACCCCCTGTTCGTACTGAACACAGGATCATAGTTGAAAACCTTTCATCCCGTATCAGCTGGCAGGTGAGTTATCGTCTTATCTTCTTTTTTTACACTTCATTTCCCTACCCTGTAAGTTAATGCTCTCAGCCGAAATTTTTATTAAAGCCATCATAAATATTCATCATAAATAAGAAGTAGGCAAAAAAAAATGGGTGATAAAATCGGTATTCAAACACTTAAACAAGTCTTGGAGTTTCATAGCTATGTAAATAGTTCAGTATATAGATTTTATAGTTGAGGATCTATTTGTGCTTACTTGTATATGCCAACTGATAGAACTTGGAAAGACTTTAGAACTTTCTAAATTACTGAAGAATGGCATCTATTCAAACCACGTCGTCCTTTTGTATTGTTCTACCTGGAGGCACATGCCTTTGTTCTGAATGAAATTTATGGTCCTCTGTTTTACGAATTGTCTTTGTGATGTGATGCGCGATTGAGAAGTTGTAATGCATCGTTAATAAAGAAAGTCTTAAGAAAGCTACTGTGTAAAGTGTGCTTCCTGTAGATACTAAAAATAATCCCTTTCAGTAATCATCTTTTGCATCTTTCTTACCACTTTTCTATTGTTTTCCCTTTTGCTGTTGTTTTTTTTTTTTCTGTTAGCTGGCTTTTAGACAGAATAACTGCATGATCAATTTCTTCACTTGTTCTACATAGCATGCAGTCTATATAGAAAGTGTAGTTTTTAAGGGCATACCAGCAGATGCTGTTTACAGAAGGTATATGACAAGTGCATTTCAGTCTTGTTCATTAACCTTTGTATTCTCTGAGTAAACGGACCTAAGTAGTGTACTGACAAACGTGGTAGGAAGTGTTGAATGCTCCAAGACTTGGTCTTGCAGGGAGGTCCACGTGAGAAGCCATTTTGTTGCCTGGAGCTCCGCTGATGTGTGCCATAAGAGCTTGGGTACAGATAAATGGCAAAACTAGGTTTGTTCTTCTGCATATAGGTTCAGAAAGCTTGTAATTGTACAGTTGCATTATGTACCAAATAACTGAAAAGACAACTTCTGAGTTGATGTTATGAGTGAGTGAATCCAACTGAAATTACTTCTGAGTATTCTGTGCAATTATGCATGTGAGGTTTTTATTAAGCAAACCAACAAAACAATATTTGAAAATGAATATTTGAAAATGAAAATGGGACCGGAGGACTAAGCTAGAATAGAGTGTTAGGGAGTAAATCCTGTAGCGCTGTTAGGTTTATAACTTGGAAAAAAAATGAACTCTTTTGTAACTTTCTTTTACTTACAAATATTTATAATGGCTTTATGTATGCTTATTGTTTTAGACTGGAGCTCACCCAATACAGATTTCATAGTAATGATTCTATAGGATTTAAAATAAATGTTTTAATGACTGTTTTATATATACATATGTTACCATAAGAGACTTTACTTCTTGATACCTGCCTAGAGGTCATTTGAACCTAAAATGCATGTGCCTTGCTTTGTTTTGAAGCTGTACTGTTTTCCTACTGACTGTAGCCTTTTAACTTCTTTTACCACTGCTATTTACACAACAGATTCAAGTATGTAATATATTAACAGTAGGAGCATTCTTACTCCTTTCTAACCCCTGAGCTTCTAGCAGCCACAACTGATATGGAACCAGGCTTTAAAACTTACGTGCGTGGTTTCATCTTTGGTGTGTGCAGATCCCCGTGCTTTCAGAACTTCTGTCTCCTTTAAAAAATGCTGTGTTGAGATATTAAAAAAACAAAACAGCAAAACGCCACCGCAAAAAAACAGCTTCAGATCGGCTTCTCTAAACTGTTGACTATCTTGTCAGTAGGTAATTACATACATAGTAGATTGTTCTGTCAGAATTCTCCTTATTTTAGTAAGTGCATTTCTGCATGTTCAGAGCTTTCCAATGGCTCTCATTTGTTTTTCTGCATCTGTCTATTTTCAAACAGTTGGGAAAATCAGATCTGTGTTATATAAGGATGTAATTTTAATATGTGCACTTCCTATTTATGGTTGTCCTACATTTATTTTCTTTTGATGCTAAGGACAACAGGGTGTTTTTGTGCTGTTTAATGTGAACCAGAACAGTAAACTTAGGATAAAATTTGGCCATTCCATTATGACTTTTTGTTGTTGCTAACTAGATAATACATACAGATATTTGATAATTGATAATTATCTACTACTAGATAATTGATATTATTGATAATAGATATGTAGATATACAACTAGATAATTGTAAAATATTCCACTCATAATACCAGATATTCTATGGATCTTGCACAGTAGTCTCTTCTGAGTAACAATTCTGGCATCTTAATCATGTTGATGTTACTATCACAAATGACAATTCATGATAATGCTCCTTAGGATTTCACATATTGTGTCAATTTTGGCAAGGGGGCCCCGATTTTAAAAACTAGCATTTTTTAAATTGGACAGTAAAGATGTAGTTTAACATTTTTAAACCTTCTCTTGATTGACTAGTCTTGGTCTGGTTAGACCTTCATTGACTTCAGCAGGGCCAAAATTTTCCTCTTACCTCTAAATTGGGCTGAAGATGCTGAGGTTGGAGTATTACTTTTAGTGGTACTGTGGGTCCACTTTTCATTTGCTGTTAAAGTTTCTTTGTTACAAGCACACGTGAAACAAGGGAAATATCTGCTAGTTTGCTTGTGCCAGTTTTTAAAATTGAACTATTGAATTCTAATTAAAAAGATGAGCTGAAACTGAGCCTTCCTATATCCTGTGGCAAATATTCTAAAGTTTTTCTTGGCTTTTTGTTTTCTAGTCTTTTCTTCCTCAAGCATATTTCTAACCAAGTGTGTTCTGAACCTCTTCTAACAACCTTGATTTGGTTAACAACTCATTTTTCTTGTGTGGAGGAGAAAGAACCAAAGATTTGGGGGTTTTCTAGTGGCTGAAATTAGGGTTTGGCCTGTTCTGAATTTTCCTTTTGGTTCCTATGACACTCCTGTTTTTTGGCGATCTAGATCTTGGTTTGCCTGGGTTTGATCTCGATTGGCTAGCACAGATCATCCTCGGGTTCTTTAGCCACTTCTGGAGACTATGTCCAGTGCTTTCAGGGCCTCTGGTACCTCCGTGAAGCATATTGCTATGAGCCATCAATCTGCCTTTCTCATGTAAGAGAGTTCCTCTTGGCCAGCTAGGTATTGGACAAACAACTCTTTGCTTAAGGTACCTTATATCATCTGCCACTTGTGGCGAGCTGCGGTAAGTAGTCTGGGACTGTCAAATACCAGATACAGTTTGGCAACAGTACTGTTTTAAGTTACACAAATGTTTAGATTTTTTGTGACCTTTTATTTTTGTGCTTTATGCTACTGTGGAGCAAGTAATGTCATAGTGCCTGCAGTTCAGCCTCTGTTAAGTGCTAGGGTGTCTGTTGACGTGGCACTGTAGTGTGTCAGAATATTGGAGTGACATCTAAGGAAAGAAATCCTCTTGTAAAGTTACTATTTGTATACTAGTTAAACCTATTTGTATTTAATTTTATTGTGAAGTTGGGGGAGGAGATCATATAGAATGGATTTGTCTAAATGTATTAAATTGTCATTTAGCTGGGCCGTTTGTCCCCAGAGTGAAAACTTGCATTTAATACTGTCTTGCTTTCTGTCAGGTGTAGTTCTGATACAGTGTACATGTTGGTGTTTTAAATATTGCCCTATTTCCATAGCAGCTCTTTTTGTGATGCGGGATTATTTTAAAAGCAATATTTTATTCAGCATAGTTGTGAGTGAGGGATTCTTTCGGTATGTAGCTGCTGTTACATAGACTGAGTTTCAGAAACTGATTTTTCTGATACATATATAGAGAGAGAAAGTAATGCATTATGCAGTTTTTGGGGAGAAAGTTCTGACAGGATGTTATCTGTTGCTAGCTGACTTTTGTGTCCTATTTAAGGCTGAAATGTAAACTTTTGCTGCAGGACTTGAAAGATGTCATGAGAAAAGCAGGGGAGGTCACCTATGTGGATGCACACAGAAACAACAGGAATGAAGGGTAAGTTCATGTTTGTCTATACATGTATACAAAAAGAGAAACTGTTGAAGGCAAGATCGCTGTTCCTGTAGTACAAAAAGAAGCAAAACGTAGATACACAGTCTGGCTTAAACTGGCTGAAATTTCTCCAATTAAGAAAGATAAACCTATCAGTAAATGGGAGTTCAGAAGTAGTGCTGAACTCTGTCTCTCTTGAGAATGAAGCCAATTTCAGAACATAAAGAGAAGGGAGAAAAGTCAACCATTGGGTTTTGTAGTCTTAGCTACCTATGTATAATCATTTATGAACTAATTTCGTGATATCTGAGGCAAAAGATCAGCCAGTATCTTGCACTGTTTGAGCAGGCAGAACTGTGAGAAATGAACATAACCAAGGAAAAGAGATGAAAAAAGGAGGGGATTCTTTTTATTCACTGTTAAAAATCTGAATAGAGCAGCAGGCTTTGCGAGTTTTTGTTCCTTGCTTTAAAGTGAAGTTTGGTGGAGGACTGAAAGGTATTTCCACAGTTGGTGCAGGTTTCATTAGCTTCTTGGATTTTTATCACATCACTGCAGATGAGAGTTACAGTAATGTCTGAGAAGGTGTGAAAGGTATGAATGGCTATAGGACTGTTAGGGTTATATTTCCCTGTCATCAAGTTAAAAAATAGCTTAGAGAAGATGAAACATCAAGCTGTGTGTCAACGGTATTTAAAAAGCGTAAGCTTATTCTCGTTGCTTTTTCAGTTGCTTTGTAACGCGGTTTTTATTTTTTTAATCTTTCTTTATGGTATACAGGGTAGTGGAATTTGCATCTTACAGTGATATGAAGAGTGCACTGGAAAAATTGGATGGCACTGAGCTGAATGGACGCAGAATTAAACTGATTGAGGATCACAGGAGGCATAGGTGCGTTGCCTGCCTAGATAAAATTCGGCTGAGGGCAAGGATTCGGGTTATTTTAATATCAGAGTTTAATTATCTAATTCTTTGGCCCCAAGCTAAATACCACAGCAGAGAACCATTTTCTAGCAGTGTAAATAGATTTACGTAAGAGCTGACTTGCTGAAAATAGGCTACATAGAACACTTAAGGATGAGAGTAAGATTTTAAAAAATAAAACGTAGTATTTAAATAAAAAGATCAGAAGCTGTGAATTTAATTGATTAGAAAGCTGCTTCACAGACCTGTGAAATGCCTCTCAGGTTGCTGTGAAAAGCACTTTTTTCATGAGAATATAAGAAAATGTTAGCTTCCATGAATTATTCCCAAAACAGTTCTGCCATTTAGTCGTAAAAAAACCCAAACAGATTAGCTTCATCTCTTTAATTAAGTCTCTTAAAAATAATTTATTTTTTTTTTTCCCCAATGAAAAAGAGGGATTGTGCTAAACTCCTGAGCCTTAAAGTGTGATGATGTTGATGTGTTGGTGCCTTCAGAAACCTTTTGAACACTGTGAAGCTAAGCAATTCACACAGAGCTGCCTAGGAAGAATGAATACCACAGATATGAATTTCCATTTATTTACTTTTGTTGATAAATGGCTAAAAGTTGTTTGTCTGCTCCAGGAGATCAGGAGGGAAGAGAGTAGGAGGGTAGAAGGGGAGGAGGGCGGGCACCTTTCATTAAGCAGTTCTGTTTTGTCAGGGTAGCAGAGAACGTTAAGACTAGCAGTTTCTGCTGTCCTTGGCCTAAGAAGATACTGTTTGACAGAACGTAATAGAAACTTAGCTGTTCTGAAGTTACTGAATGCAGTGCATAGTGAGTTCAGATGTTCAGCTGGAAGTGCTGTGTGTACAGAGCAGCTGAGAATTAAAATGGATGTTGAGTATTTTAAACTTAGTGGGAGATGAGGCTACAGCTCTTAATTATGTTTTTCTAGAAGCAGATCTCGATCAAGGAGTTACTCAAGGTCTCGCAGCAAGTCCAAGTCTACAGGATCTTCGAGATCATACAGCCGGTCCAGGTCCAGGTCCAGATCAAGGTCCAGATCCAGGTCCAGGTCCAGGTCTCGCTCTCGATCCCGGTCCCGCTCCCGCTCCCGGTCTCGTTCTCGCAGCCGTACGCCTAAAAAAAGCTACTCCCAGAAGAGTCACCGCTCCAGCTTGCCAGCTTCTTCCCCATCTCCCTCATCTTCTAAAAGAAAATCTCGTTCTAGGTCGAGCTCTGCTCACAGCCGTAGTTAACGTGCTCTTAGAGATGTATTAATACATTTAATTTGATTCAAGTTTCTTGAAGACTTGAGACAAATTACACATGAGAACTGGGAGGGGAAGAGTTAACGTGATGGAAAGGTAACCTCCTTTTACATTGCCAAAGTGCCTGTCATCAAATAGGCCGTCTCTGTGAGGAGAGGCTGTCAGCTTTCTCCTTTCAGTGGAGTCTGGAGTGGGAAGTCTTTTTTTTGTTGTTTATTTTTCCTGCTATTAGTAAACGTTTCTATTATAGATATATTACGTACACATAATGCTGAGGTAATGGGATGAGACAATACGCTGCTTTCGCCCTCTCCTGCCCCCAGATTCCCCTCCACCTTCAAGGCCTTTGACTTCCAGAATAGTATGTAATCTTTTGTCCTTGATATGGAGTCCAAGAACAGGAAGTATACATTTTATTCCTTAAAGTTCTGTGGCTACTTTTCTGTGCGAGTATGAATGGACCAGCTTAATTTAGTTTAGAGTTCACTTTTTTTCCCCATTGCTTGGCTTAAGAGGCTGTTTAAGTTCCAGCTTTAATTGACCTTGGTAATATGCTTAATTTGCAACAGACTTTCAGGAATACACCTTGGCCAGTTGAATATTGTACGTTTGGCTAGTGAATCAATACAATGCTAACCAGTAATAAAAGCTGGATTACCATCCAGGTGTCGGGATTATTGCTAATCCATTATACTAATTTTCCAGTAATTCACTAGTATGTGATATTGTATGTAGAGGCCTTATTTGACAGGTGACTCCATAAAACTGCACAGAAATGTCAATATGCATGTCCATGTTTTTAATGTTGATAAAAGTGGCATAGTTTTCATACCAGGAAGTATGATACTGAGTATTGTGTGTATGACTAGCAATAGTCTCGATGGAACAGAAAGTTATTTTAGTGAAGAACAGCAGCAAAAAATCCCAGGTAAAGCATAGTCAGTTGTGACAGCAAGGGTTAATCATGTTAAAGGGTAAGGAGGATAATTCCTTTAAATCTCCTGAATGCACAGTTGTTTTGATTAATAGAAATTTCCACTGTTTGTTCTTATAATTTGGAATACGATTTTTTTAACTTCTGGATTGTTAAAGAAGGGAAACGTTTTTGGAAAAAAATACGTGTAAATTAAACTCAAAAGTCTTACGTGTGTTGAAATGTACCAATCCTAGTAAAATAAAACCTTTTTCTGGCTTACATTACAATGTTGTGTAGTGATGTTACTTGGTAGCAGTCATGGGGGCATGATCACAAGGAAACTTATTTGAAGGTGTATCCTTGCAGAAACAAATGAAACGTAACCTAGAATGCAGTTACCACATGTGAGTAATCAGATCCTTCCATGGTATTGTCGTGGCCATCAGTGGCTCGGAAACTTGTTTGAATTGATAGCAAATAATAGTATCTCTGCTGTCCTTGCAGATGTGTTTGTGTGGTTGACTTTGGCCACCAATTCAACAGGAGGACCAACAGCCAAACATGGAAAAAATACTGGAATTTGCCTGTAAGTAAAACCATTTGGATTATTTGAAATACATTTCCAGGAATTCTTTTATTACCCATGCTACATTTCTTTAGCTAAGGCTTCAAGACAGATATTTTTGCTATAGCAAGCTACTGCTCGTCATGGTTGCATGTTTAGCGTTTTGTTATCCGAATATGCTAACGCTTCAGAAAAACAGAATGAACAAGTAGAAATTACTTTGTGAAGGAGATCCACGTTGCGTCACTGCGGGGAAAGCTGAGATATGCTTGGTTGTCTTTAAGTGTCAGTGTTGCTTGCTTTGTTAAGTTTGTGACCTTACCAAAAACCTTCCAGAGTGTCCATTGCCCAGCCTAGGACCTTTGAGATTGGCAAGTGCAATACTGGAGATCTTGAGTGATAGCGGTAGGCAGGTGAGAAGAGCAAAGCAAGTGGTGGTTGTTGAGGATGTTGTCTTGCTTTTCAGCTACAGGTCAGCTGGAGCAGGCTGGGAATGTGCCTGCAGCAAAGGCCAGAATTCCTCATTGAACTGGTTCATCTGACTTGTGCCATCTAGTGGCTGAACTTGCTACCACTGCTTGTGGAGTCGTGGAATGGGCGTGGAAGGGTTTTGATTCTCAGAGGAGAAAAAAAGTTTATGTGAAAACTGATGTGAAATAGAAGCGTGCTTCAGAGTGAGGAGAAATGTACAAAATAGGTTACCAGATATCTTCATTAAGTATGTTTGCCATCCTTTCCTACCTCTTAAAGGTTATATAGTTTGTGTTCCCCTAAATTCTCCACCTCTTTTCAAGATGCTACTCTTCATTCTTACCCATCGGTTTCCTAGCAGCTGCTTTGTAGCCCCGTACATCTAGTCAGAACTGGGCTTGGTTGTAGGGACAGCAGAGTGTTTGGGAGTAAGCAGTAGAGGCGAGGGTAAGTAGCATAGTCCTAGGAAATACTGCTAGTAGCTGTTGCACTGGAAACAGATGCTGCTGTAATTGCCAGCCTCTCCTCTTCAGCTCTGAACTTATTCTTGCAGAAGGACATTTGCCATTTACTTTATGAGCAAGAATGCACAACAGCTTCAGGATTGCCTTTTAAATGTTCTTTTTTTTATTATTTTATTTTTAATAAAATAATATTTATTTATTATAAAAATATTTATTTTTAATAAAATAAATATCTCTGAGTTCTATACCAGTCGGGTGTGCCTACCTTATTTTTTTAAATACAATCTTTGTGTCCCTTAGGAGGTGTAACAGCCCCAGGGAGCAACCCCTTTCAATAAGAGCACCTGAAGACAAGGCTAACTTACATGGAGAGACAGTCTGAGCTGTGAGACCTCAGAGCCAAGTGGCCTGGCAGTGGTGGGCATTGCTAACTCAGACTTTTCCAGTTTAAGTAGCCATCTCTCAGGAAGCTGTTTGGTTTGAATGGGAGCTGTGGTACCGGGAATCTGTCTGACAGATTGTGCAACTTAGTGTGATTTACCAGTCAGCGTTGGCACTGACCTACCTAGTAGAGCTGCAGCACAGGTGCACATAAGCAAGGTGCTCTGCACGTTAGCTAACAGTGGGGATGCAGCAGGTGCACTGACTCTACGTATGGAGCCACTCCAGGCCTGCACAGAGAACCAAAAGGAAAGGACATGGCCTAGCAGGCTGGGGACTTGGGTTCAAGCAACACCAAATAATATGCTATAGCGAAATACTAGGTGGTGGCAGCTCCGTAGGTCTGGGTAGTTTCAAGACATTCAAAGGATGATCACTGCTCTTGATTTAGTGGGCCTACATGTGTGCGCGTGATGAAGGAGAGATGAGAGTGTAAGGTAAAAGCCACTCTTCGAGATTAATGAAGGGCTTAAAAGAAAGAGTTTCTTTGGGATTGAATGATCCTCTGGTGTGGTGTAGTGGCAATTTCACATAACTGGAGTTGAATCTCTTTCCCCATCTTAGAAAAACTGCGTGCTGCATGGTTATCCAGCAGTGACAAGTTGAGTTAGAAAGATGCAGATCAATGTGCGTAGAGTAGATGCTTCAGTCCAGACCAGGAGTTGCTCTCAGTGTATTTGTGTGTGTGTGTATATGAGGTGCATCACTGGGAACTGAGATCAGACCCAGTGGATCCTCTACATGCGTGCTTATTTTCTGTTGCCCAACAGCTTGCACTCTGCAGTTCTAAGGCAGCTGATTTCTCCTTGTGTTTCAGAGGCCTTCAGATACTATTTTGTGGCTGGCATGGGTAAGATGTAGTTGGCCATGCTTCTAACGGCTGTGAGCACCTGCCAGTCTGGCTGAAAGTGTCAAAATCTGCAGATGCTCCTGTAGCCTTAATATGGAGTTGCAGAAGCCTGTGGGCCAGAGGAAGCAGTGGTTAAGGAGTTACGGAGTGTTAACATCTCCGAGAGCCCTTGCTGGGGGCTGGTGTGCCGTGGACAGGGCTCTGCTTGCAGAGGGCCGCATGGTCCCGGCCCGTCTGCTGGCAGTGCTGTGGCTATTTGCAGCAAGCAGCATGGCCCCTTTGCTGCTCGACACTCGCTGGGACCCACCAGGTGGTGCTGTAACACTGCCTCAAGGCAAGGCCCTTTCTGGAGGAAACGTAAAACCCATCTTGAAATAGCCCTGGTGACCCAAACCATCACTTTTGTGGAAAAAAAAAATATATATATATATATATTTATATACCGAAAATACATAGCAGCACCCCTGCCTAGAGAACTGGAAACTCTGTCTTCCTCCCTCCGTGTGGTTTCCGGCACGCTCACCTGCTGGGGGCGGAAGGAAGAGGAGGGGAGCAGGGCCTCGGCATTCAGCTGAGGTGCGTGCTGCTCTCGCAGGATCTGTGGCAGCCCCTGTGTGCCCCTTCCATCCCTCTGCCATGAGGACCCGCAAGGTGACCCGAGGGCTGTGGGCCTGTCTGTCACCCAGCCCCTTGGCAGCTCCTGAAGGATGCCGGCACCAGCGACCACTAGCAGTTGGGAGGAGCGAGGGGGGACATTGAAGTAAGATCCAGATAGTAAATTACAACTGTAAAAACCACAAACCAACCACCCAGGAAACCTTCACAGGCTGCTCTTGTGAGTGGTTGCTGAGGCTTAGAAGTAGCAAGAGTTTGCAAATGTTTCTCTGATGTACCAGAGAACTGCTGAGGAGACAGCTCCCCGGCACCTTCCTCACCCCCCCACACAGACACCTGTTCCTGCAGGAGCTGCCCTGGAGTGGAGCTGGCAGCCTCCTGCCATGGCCCTGCTTCCAGTTGGCAGCAGTGACACTGTGTGGTGTCACTCTTCTCAAGCAGGTTGATGACAAAGAAGCTTCAGGAAGTCACTTTTGGCTTGGTCTGGTGAAAGTGTCTCCGGATGTGCCTTCTGAGCTGATGGCTTTCTGCTTTGTTTTGCATCCCTTGCCCAAAGTAGCCCTCTCACAGCAGGGCAGCTATTCCCTGGAGGCTGCCTCACAGGCTGCCCAGGGGCTCTGTCCCCAGGTGTGCCTTTCCTGTTCCACCCTTTCTAAACAACCTCCCCAGGGCAGCCTTTCTGCATACCAGAACCAGAACTGTGTGCTCACACCAGCCTCTGCCCGCCTCAGGGCTCCAGGGAGGCTGCACCCTCAGGCCCAGGCTGCTATCCCTCATCAGCCCAGGCTGCAGAGGCCCAGGCTGCTATCCCTCCTCATCAGCCCTTTTACAGCAAGGGACCTCTGCTGGCTCTCTCCATTCACTCCTGAGCAGAACTGGGAGCTGCTAAATGGCTCCCCTTCAAGACCAAATTCCTCTGCCTAAGAGCATCAGGCCACAACAGCCAGATAGCAGGAGCCTGGAGGAGAGAGCTGGCCCCCAGACCACCAGGGCTCAGCTCCTGCCATTTGACAGCACGGTGGTGAGCTGTTCCATCCTCTTGTGGTCCTGAGAATGTGGACTTGCCTCATCCTCTTTGTCCTTATCAGGACATCAGGGTACCCGCTGGGCTGAAAAGCACGGAAGACAAAGGTAAATGAGGTGCCAACTGGTCCAGCTTCTCAGGGATTTTATTCACTCAGCATCTGGAAAACCTTGGGCAAATGCACAGGCCATTCTCAACAGCCTGCTTCATTGAGGTTAAGAGACGTCATTGCCTTTTCCTCAGCCTTACAGCCCGCCCACATTGAGCTCTGTCCCGTGCCTTTTCTCACAGACATGCTGGCAGAACTGGAGCTCTGCTGCTCTCATGGCACACTGCTGCTGTGCTGCCATCTTCCATGGGCCATCATCTGACAGCTGTGCGGTGTCACTGAAGACATCGACAGACCAACAGACATCAGCCCCTTCACATCCCCTCCTGTGCGTTGCTCATTTGTTTTCCTTCTTATTCCGAGAAGCAGGTTTATGCCATTTTTAGCCCCTGGTTCTCCAGGAACAAATGCCAAAACTGAAAGCGAATACTTGGGAATGTTGTCCTGGAGGTACTGACAGAAACACTTTCCATCGTTTCATTTACTGAGAAAAACACCCTTGAAAACACTCCGCTGTGGAAAGCTTTTCTTGTCTTCAGCGCCTCTGGGACTTCCAGCGTCTTCTTGAGGCGAGACCTTCACCAGGACCCACCCCACTTCTCACTTGTGACCAAAGCACTCAGAAAGAGTGAAGAAAGCAGAGGAAATGGCTGCTGCCGTCCGGCATGAGGGAGCTGCCCATGCTTCAAAGCCCTGCGCGAGCAGGAAGGGCTGCAGGGCGATGCCGAGTGTGGGGCGAGGAAATGGTGGGGCCGATGGGATGTGAAAGCTGCGAGCGTGTCAAAGGCAGGACGGAAGTGTTGTAGGGGGCAGCCCTATTTTTAGCCACCTCTTGCAGAACTTTGCTAGCACTCGCTGTAGAAGAGCTGCTTCCCCTTTCCTTGATGTAAGCGGAGCCCATGGCATTTGGGTCTGTTTTTATTTGGCCACTCACGCAATTGTGCTGACTGAAAGGTCCCTTGAGCACCACTGACTCAAAAACACCCGTGGTCGCAGAGTCCTGGGCAAGGAGAACAGAAAGCATCTGGCACTTCCCTGTCCCCGTTTCAGGACTGTGAGAGGTAGAACCCAAAGCTGAGGCTGCAGAGCGTGACTCTTAGTCATATCAACAGGGGATTTTGCAATTGGTGGGTGTGGGGTGCGAGGCAGGCAGTCTGCAAGCAAATTTGAAGTGCTTTGCAAAGCATTGGAGTGGGGTTCCTCTGCTGCTAGGCCTGCACTGTGCGGCCCTCACTCCCTGCTACCCTGCAGCCTGCTGGGCAGCTCCACTTGGGCACAGGGTTCAGTGCAAGTGAGCAGGCAGCACGTGGTGAGCAGTGGGTGGCTGTGGCTGCCCTGTACCTGCTTCCTGTTAACGTTCGCAGCAACTGACCTCTATGCAAGGCAGGGTCCAGAATGGATCCCACTGAGTTTGGCCCAGCTTGGCTGGTGCTGTTCAGCTCAGGGACAGGATGGAAGTATGGAGTTGAGACTCCCAGCATCTCATTCCTACAGTGGTTACACAGATTACCTATCTGTACCTACCTCACTCTTAAGCTGGATTTACTATGGCAGAATTTGCAATTGTTGAATGAGAGATGACAGAATCACAGAATGGCTTAGGTTGGAGGGGACGTTAAAGACCATCCAGTTCCAGCCCCCTGCCATGGGCAGGGATGTAGACGGAGAAGTGCTTTGTACCATAACAATTTTATTTAGAAGCGAGAAATCCGTCATAAGAAGGTAGTGGGAGGAGGAGGTTATTGACAATGCCACTCCTGTGCGAAGGAATGTGCTGGAAAGTTGCTTTGGCCTCTAGATGGCACCCCTATTACTCACACGTCAGAAAGCTGAAAATACAGAAACGCCTCCCTTTTCAAAGCTGGACTTACAGGCAGGCCTAAAGCTTCGGGAGCTCAGACCAAAACCTGCGGGCAGTCAGGATTACAGTGGGACCCACCTGGGTTTGTTTTTTCCCGTCACCTTGCCCAAAAGGAGGAGTAAGGACTTGCTTCCCTCTGGACTCTGTATTTGGTAATGGGCCGGGAGCTGCCACTGGGCACTCGTCCTGGCGTTCCTGAAGTCGTCCGGAAAGCGAGGCGGAGCTGTGGTGCTCTGCCCAGGGATGCGCCTCGCCCCGGGTGCCGGCGACTCTGCTGGGAGCAGGAGGTCCGAGCTGTGCTGCTGTGTGTGACCCGTGGGATGCGGGGCGGCCGGCTTCCACAGAACCGGAGCACTGCTTTGCCAGAGCTATTTGTATAGTAAATTGCTGTATTGTTTCAATTAAAAAAACGCAGCCAGGCATTTAATGGCTCCCATCTGCAGCCACTCTGGGTAATTCACTTCCCACTTTGTTTGAATTCTTCTTTTCTCTTTTAATCGCGGGGACAAAAAGGGAGAGTTAATGTCCCTAATGTTGATAGATCTATCTTCATGCTCTCTACTTTAAATGAGGTTAACCAGGCTTTTGAGGGAGAAGAGTCATAAATATTTCCTTGTGTGAGCAGAGATGCTGGCACCGGGAATCATGGGAATCCATCTCAGCCAGCTATTAACAGGCTGTTAACAGACTGTCTTTCTAATTGACTTAAACGTTTCTTAGTTGACCTCGTTTCAATATTTCCCGAGAACTCATAGTCTTCACTTTTTCCATCCTCGTAATACCCTGGGAGCTAACCGGCCATATTCAAAGAGAGAGCTGAGGGAACCAGACTCCAAAGGTGCTGGGGCCCTAGAGACAGGGCCTGGGGCTTACGCGTCAGACCTGCACTGAAGTCCAAAGCAGTCAGGACCGCTGCCCTTTTGAAATCCCACTGGGCTCCCTCTGGCATCTTTAATACCTCAGTACTTACAGTACATCTCCTAGTGGGATGTGTGCGCGCACAGAAGGCAGACGACATCCACAGGGCACAGAAATGTGGCATTCTTTTTAATTGATAGTTCAGGGAGGCAATAATAATACAGGAAGGATGTCCTCTTGGGGCTCTTAGTGAATAGCCGTCCTGCAAGCTGGATGTTCCTCCAGCACTTGTGCACTGAGCTGCAGCAGCTCGCAGCAGGCTGGCTCGCCTGGTCAGAAGCACACTGCTCAGACTGTGGGCAGCTGTCAGGTCACGGAGCTGTCAGAGGAGCGGTACGGCCTTCCTGCTACTGAGAAAGAGCAGAAAGGAGAATAAATATTTAAGAAAAGGGGGAAACAGCTCTTAAAATAGTTGTTAGGTTGGTTTTTCTGTGTGTGTGTATGTGTGATTTTGGGAGGGAAGGAGAGGGAGGGCTGGATTGATTTTTTTATGGTTTAATAAAGTAGAAGAAAGTTTATAAGAAATTTATGTTCTGATTTGAATCCTACTGATGCTCATGGGAATCCCTTTAGTGAATATTGGACCCAGTCCAAGAAAAGCAGGCTATTATTCCCCTCACTTCTATTTATCCATAGCTGTGTCCTTCTGCTTGCAATCTTGTTAGATTTTGCCAGCAGATTTAGTCTGAGCCTCATCAGCAGGGGACCTGGATAAGAAACTGTGGTCAGCTGCCTCTCAGCTCCGAGCCAGTCTTCCTGAAAGAGTGATGGTAACTCTGGATGCCATGACTGCGTGACACGCAGCTGCAACCTTGACCTGGTAGGATCTCCTACAGTCAGACCCAGCGGAGAGGTATGTGACTCCACTCTGTCATGCACTAGCCTGCTCTGCCAGCTGGGTGATTTAAGCACGCCAAAACCAGAACAGCTTAATAAAATGGTTTCTGCGTGAACAGTTCAATGAAAATATCTGTGATTGGTTGTGGTAAAAAATGCAAATTAAAAACCCTTTCGGATATACAAAAGAAAGACCAGAAAATCGCCCTGTGTTGCCAGGACCAGAACAATGCCAGGCACTTGGAAGCTGCCTCTGAAGGTGTTTGAGGAACGTGCAGTTGTGGTACTAAGGAAGGTGGTTTAGTGGGCAACATTGGTGGTAGGTGGATGGCTGAACTGGATGATCTTACTGGCCTTTTCCAACCTTAATGATTCTATGAGCAACCTGGGCAGCTGGAGATGAGAGGAAGGGTCCTGTCTCTGCCAAAGAGTTTCTGGCTGCTCTCTTTAGTGTGTAGTTGCTAAACCTGTGCACCTGCCACAGAGGAGGTCAGTGAGAAATCCTGGCTCTCGTTTCAGTGCCCTAGGGACATGGGAATGCTTTTGGGGAGTTTTGTACTTGCATCGCTTGCATCTGTGCTGTCCTTGGTAAATGTGTTTGAGTTCCAAGAGATTGGAGTCAGGAGTACTTGTGCTGCTTGGAAGGACATCGTTCCTACATGGACCAGGCTCCTCTCTGCTGTTTGGAGAGCAAGATGGTGTATGGGACAGGTGGTGTAAACAATCAGTGAGCTTGGGCTTGAAGCTAAGCCTGAGCCTTGAGTTATCCACTCACAAATCTATCAGCACTTGGGAATTCAGACCGAAGTCACGTCTAAGGTAAGTCCACACATATTAAAAGGTTAGAAATATGATTTCAGGATAACTCACTGGCCTCTGCCCCTTCTCCTGTCCTACCTCTCTGCTCTGTTACTATGATGAGGATCTCATGGGGCACATGGGAGACCAGCCTAGACCGAACTTGTTCTTGGGGACGTGGGTTTGGGATTTGAGCAGCAGAGTGGCCATGGTGCTCCTGGTGAGGTGGGATTAGCCCTCACACACCTTGCTAGCTGTCTGTCCTCCCGTGCTGTTGGTCTGCTGTAGGAGGTGCGGAGTGGGAGCACATGTGGTGTGAACACAGAGGTTTCTGCTGAGGCAGAAGCAGGTGGTGTGACCCCAAAAAAGGGAACAGGAGCTGCAACTTCCACCCTTGTGGGCTAAGAGGAACGACCACCCCAGAGGTCCCAGGAAGCTGCAGGCTGCTCCAGACCCACCCTTGTGCGGGGAAGGAACACACCCTCGCCTCTGCCTGCATGTGGCTGCAGGTTCCTCGCTGCAGCCCAGCCCTCCTGATGATGTGCGGCCTTCGGGAGGTGCGACACGGTGCTGCTGGGAAGGGGGCTGGCTGTGGTGGGCTTCCTCCTCACCTTACTGCCACGTGCTTCTCCTACAAGACAGCCTCCTGCCAGCTGGAAACCCAGCGCGGCTTCGTGTCCCCAAAATAAAGATTTTGTCCTACAGTTTCATGGCTGTAATTGTTAAGCTGCTCTGTTGTAAGCTTCCCACTATCTGCCTCAAGCAGCTCATCTCTGCGGTTCCTCCCATGCTAATCTCTGTGATCTGTGGCATGCATACAGCACCGGCTGGAACAGTCCCTCCCCTCTGCTGCACCGTATTTGCCAGAACAGGCATAACTCCAGATAACCGGATTTGAAACAATCAGAGCAGGAAGCGGCAATAACTGGCCTGGAGGGAAGGCGGGGAGTTGCCCATAGACAGTTTTTTAGCAGGGTGCCCAATTTGTGATATCTGATCTCCTTCCACGCTCCTTTAGCCCAGGTACAAAGGCAGGATGTAAAGCTTGCAGGAGTCATTTCCATCCTCTCTCCCTGGCTTCTGATTGCTTTCAGATCAGTACCATCTCTTTCTTACTGCAGCGCTGTGTGTGTGGTGACACGCATACTGACCTATGTATGCACGTGAAGACCTCCAGAGCTGCAACTCCTTCAGACATGACACTGATGTCACCCCACGGATGCTGCCTCGCTGTGGACGAGTCAGTGGACCAAAGTTGGCATTATTTCCTCTGTGGAGCACAGGGACCTCAAGGATGGCTCTGGTGCAGCTGGCGCTCCCATGGTGGGCAACCACAGCCCGTGCCAGCCCTCTGCCCACCATGCCTTCATACCGTGGGGGTCAGAGCGGGCTGAGGCAGATCCTAGGCGAGTGCTCCCACTGCCAAGCCTGCAGCTTGGTCACCAGCACCCTCCAGCCAGCCACATAAGCATCACCCACCGGGCTCTGCTGCCCATCCCCTGCTTCCCCAGCCAAGGGTCACGAGCTGCGGCCAGCAGCTGGCTGCCAAATGCAGCCGTGGCTCTGTGCAGCCAGCCTGCGAGAGGTTGTCACACGCCTCCTTAAGCAAACAGGGATCCACGCCAGTTGATAAATCATTTACGAGGAGAAGTCAGAAGCAAGGAACTAGATTAACCAGGTCACTGGGTGTCCTGAGGGAATGACGTGTCAGTGGAGCTGAAACAGCAGATCCCGCAGTTGCAATCTGCTGCCTTCTTCTGTCCTGACAGCAATTCATGGAAATCCCTGGAACTAGACACTAGTGATGGAAAAATCCATTAGCTCATCCAAGTCAGCTTGCTAGTTAAAGCAGTCACTCCCATTGTACATTTTTTGGCAGAGTTAAAATGTCTCAAGAGAGGGGATTTCCACCGGTTCCTTCTCAAGGGGAAACTATTCCACCTATCGGGAAGGCTGCCTCGAGTGGTGCTATTTTTGTAAAAGAGAACTAACTCCAAGCCCGAAAGGGAAAACCGAAAGGTTCCGATGCGGAAACACAGGCAGCGGTAGTTAGGCTGCCCCGGCAGACATGTGCGATTATTCCCTGCGATGGGAACACCAGGGGCCCACGTGTGTTTATATACATTCACCTAGGTGTGTTTGTGTGTACGCACAGCCTGCCTCTCCTTCCTCAGGCTGGTTACGACCTTGTGCCACCCTGGATAATCGACGTGTCGTATCGTGATCTCACAACCAGTTTACACTTATGTAATGCCACTGGCATCAAGGCGAAGAAAATTGCTAAATTGCTTTGAGGAGGGGACAGACGTGTGGAAAAACAGAGGCACCAGCTGATGCTGCTGCTCCAGCACACGCTTCCCGTCTGCGTGGGGACATGGCACGTCCCCTAGGGGCCTCAGTTCCCGAGCTGTGTGCCAGGCACAGCGACCACCCTCAGTGCTCCCGGGGTCTTGTGGCTGAACACACAGCTGCTGGCAGCACCCTGCCTGCGGCAGCAGGGAAGGCGCTGCAACGCAGATCTGTGTCGCTGAGGTTGTCGGCAGAGGCTATGGAGATTTTGGCAGCCAGGATTTCAGCACCTGGGAAGCACTTTGGGACAGTGGGGAAGTAAATGAGCTGTGTGATGGCATTTAAGGCCTTATCATTAGTTTCAGAGCTAGTTCTGCATTCAAATGAATGGGTGTAGCACACACTGCTGAGCTAGAACATGTAGAGATAGGGAGGGTTGCTCTGTGTTCCCATTCAGAAAGCTCTCAGCCAGCAGAGCTGTAACTTGCAGTCCCGGTGCCTCAGTTCAGGAGTAGGGCTCTGCAGCTAGGGTAGATACAATGGCTATATTAGCAGCAGACAAACCCCACATTATCCAGGGCCTTGATTACCAGTGTGATGGGGGTGTTGGCTATATGCCTCTTATGAGAATAAGGCGGGGTATTGCCTGGGCGTTTGCCCTGGATTTGTAACTCCTTCTCAACTAGTTGTTTTATGTGCCTCTCAAAACCTCACTGCTGGCACTGCCGTCTTTCCCTTCTGGGACTCTTGACATTCAGGCACCATGTTTTGCAAGGACTCTAACAGCCACGTAGCCAACAGTTACGTTGAGGCTGCTCTCGTGAGTGCCCTGTGCATGTTATTGTAGGGTGGCTCATGAGGTCTATTCGGTGCATCCCTGGCTTTGGGCCGGGTGTTCCGCTTTGCAGGGCTTTACTTTGTTTAGCACAAACCACACTGAAGCACAAATTACATCTGTGAGGACTGATATGGTGTGGAAAGGGACCTAACCAAAAAAGCGCAGGTCAAATCCTGGGCCTCAGCTGGGTCCCTTTAATTGCTGTCAGGTCCCAGTGCCAGTTGACCTACTGAGCCCCTTGCCCCTTGCACCATGGAGGGATAAGAGCAGGTGAAGCCCTGTAACAGTTTAACTATGAGATTAACTCTCTGCCAGTTCCACTACAGAGGGCCTTCTGTTTCTCTGGACAAAAGGTGCTGACTCTGGGCTCCCCAACACGCTGGCCCACGTTTTCCGTCCCCTTCACGGCCTGGCCTGCCTTCCCCACACCCTGCAGTTCCAGCCTGACCCTTGGCGAAGGCAGGGAGCATGGGCTCTGCAGCCTTAGGTGGTGCTGCTGCCTGAAGGAGGGCCAGAGGAAGAGCCATCTTCCTCTCCACTTCCCTACACCAACAAGGTCCCAGTGCCCTGCAGAACCACACACCAAGGTAGGATGAGATGCAGGGAGGCCTGTGAACAGTCCAGGTGCTTAGCTGCGTGTCCTTCATGCTCCTAAGCACCACCGAGACCCAGGTTTCTCACGCCTTGAAATTCATGGGTGTTTGGCTGTGCCCCTCAGCACATGCAGGACCAGGCTCCTGAACTGTCCCAAAGCCCACAAGGAGGGTCCTCCTTTGGGCTTCACCGTGGCAATAAACACTGGTTTTGCAGCTGGCTAGGCAAGAGGCAGCTAGGTGCAAGCTTAATGAGGATGACCTGCCTCAAAGATTTCATTTAAAAGGAGAAAGAACCAACTGTTTTACTTAAAAATGAACAGATGTGTAGACCGAACTCTACCCTCCCCTCGGGTATGGTGAATCTGATCACAGTGCATCCTGCCCAGACCTGAGAACAGACAGACAGACAGAGCTGCGTCACAAAGTGGAACTGACTGATGTGACTCGCCTGCGCCGAGTTGGGGATGAGTGAAACCATGCTCGTGCAGACAGCGTGGAAAGCGAGCAGAAGTGATAAGGAGCAGGGGTGTTAGTTGTTGTTGTTCTTGATTCTGTGCGGGAGAGAGGAACGATATTGATGAAGGCTGTAAACAGCAATAGGTGCCACCAAGTAGTGGCAACATACAGCCCTGAACGTACAGCTGCCATTAGGCACTGAGTGCCTCTCTGCTGAGCGCTTGTATCTAGGACAGCTTGGCTTCCAGCAAGCACCCAGCACTCCCAAGAGCCAGCACCCGCTGAGAACATGGGCCGCAGTCCTTATGAATGTGTGCTGTGATAACCATTTCCACTCGAGGGGCAAATACTTTCCTTCCACTGCCTCACGGAGCCACATTTCCTTAGTTACCTGCACCGAGTGTGTGGGGCTGCACTAATGCAGGCCTGGCCGAGAAGGGGGCATGGGGACAGGGATGGAGATGGGCATAGAGACAAGGCCAGGGCCAGCTGTGCCCAGCATGCAGATTGAGGCAGGTCCTTGCAGTGCGGTGGGGTTGACTGACACCCCAGTGCACAGTGTGTGTGTGCTGTGTGATGTGGCTGAGCAGCATGCGGTCATGTTCAGCTGCCTGCCCTGTTACTGTGAGCAGCCTTGCACTAGTTGCTAGTTTCAGGTGTAATAACATCGTGACATAACAGCACACCACGCTGTGATGACACCAGCACAGAGTAAACCACGGTGATCTGATCTCATTCTGTGCACACTGAGGTGTGCACTGCTGCCTCCCAGGACAGGTGGGTGGCAGGTGGATGGGGCTGGCACTGCCCACGTCCCAGCGCCGGGTGGGAACGTGACTCCCAGCAATGTCAGGGCTGGGAGCTCAACTCCGCAGCTCCAGCTCTGCCTCAGTTGCGGCCAATGAGTCACCGCACCTCTCTGTGCTCACTTCTTCCATTTGTGGAAAGGTGGCAACAACATTTCCTCACCTTATGGGGGGCGGGAGGTGTGTGCAAGGATGAACAAATGTTTACAAAGCACCTCGGCGCAGCACAGGCTGGTTGGGCTGTGACTGGGAGGAACCAGCGCTCGCTCTCCACATTGCTCCCTCCTGGCCAGGCGAGGTGTCCTCAAGTAAACACTCCCCTCAGAGTCAACAGTCTTCAATGAGCACAAATGAGATAATTCCTCAGGAGAGAAACAGAGAGCGAAGAGTCAGCGCGCTGCCAGTAATTTCAATAAATTCTGTCAAAGGAACAGCGGAGTAACCTTTACAAGAGAAAAAAAAAGAATAAAGTAGAAAAACAAATGAGCTGCGACCAAATTTTTTTTGTTAAGTGGTACCGTGGTCTTAGGTTTCACTTCCCAAATGGGAAACAGAACAGAGAAGTGAATCCCCTTGAAACAAAAGTGAAGTTAATAACGGGACGCCTGTAGCTGCTCACCACATCCTGTGTATGCTGATCGCTCTGTTTATAGCTGGCACGAGCCCTTCTAGACTCTTCTCTACCAAGTGAGCTGGTTGCTGAGCCCAGCTGCATTTCATCAGCGCTCAGAGGAGCCCTGCCCGCCACAGCCACGCTGCCGTCAGCACGCCCGGCCAGGCCCTGCGTGGGCTGCATGCTCCATGACACCCCGCGGCCGCTGTTCACGTGCTCGGCGTTGTGCACACGCACACACACGTGTGTGCACGCTCTTCCTAGTCTGGCGAGCACACACAGAGGGGCGCTCTGCTTTTTCTGGTAGTAAAGAGAGATGGAAAAATGAGCCCTGCCCACGTGCACTTTGGGGACTGCACGCAGCACAGCTCTGGGGCAGACATCCCACCGCACCGCTCTGTCGCTGCTGCAAGCCCTCCTTCCTGGGACGAGCTCTGTGCTGCTTCAGGAAGCAAGGCTGAGATTGACATGTTCCTTCACCTTCTTGGTTTATTCTGGACACTTTTCTTAGGGTGCAATGCTGGCTCTTGCTGCTGGCTCTTGCTGCTGGCTCTTGCCATCTGCCAGTGCCGTTGAACCTGGACACAGACCCTCCCTTCCTTAACAGACTTGCTCTTTTGAGCAGTTTCACTGAGGAAGGTTTTGCCATCCACTGGCCCCACACCTGCTCCTCAAAGGGTTGTCACAATTTCAACAGCACTTAAAAATTCTGGTTTGCGTTTTGGAACAGCTGCGTTTGCAACGGACACAGTCACATCCACTGCAGCATGAATTCATGGGGTTTCGATCCATCAGTGAGATTAGAGATGACAGACAGAGCCATGTGGACTTGGGAAGAGCTGCACACCTCCACCCTGCATTCCATCCCTGCACGAAGGTCAGCCAGCTTCAGCAACATCGAGCGGGTACAGCTTCTCAGCTCCCAGGGCCGAGGTGCACACACTGAGGGGCAGCACAAGTGGGAGTCAGAAGCCACTGGTTCTTCTTCTTCTTATTATTATTATTATTATGTCTAAAAATGGAGAAACATGAATCATCTCTGTAGGCCCAAAGATAGCAAGTCTGTACACAGAGCTACAGCCAAAAGCAAAGAAATGCAGGTTGTGCACGTGCTGTTGGTGCCGAGTGGAATAGTCAAGGCAGACACAAAGACGCCAGATACTGCACCAATGTGCTGGGTGGATCCTCATCCGCTAAGAAATGCCAGTGCTACTTCTGCTTCACGGGGGACACCAGGTAGCCATGGTGGGGCCACAGCTCCTGCTGCTGGCAGGGCTATCCAGCTGGACTGCCACATGCAGCAGAGCTCAGAGAGAAAACCTGACCAGCTTTACTTTCCGAGCCCCAGAAGGTGGTCCTGGGCTTCTAAGTAAGCAAGACTAAGCGAGCTCTGCAGAGCCACGGGCTGGGATTTTGACATTCCCAAGTAGCAGTAGGCAGCCAAAATGCTCTTCTTTCCAGGACAGCTAATTCCAAACATTCGAGAGCTGGGTTCCAAAATACTGTCAGTCACCTAAACAATATAATTTAAAAATTTGGAAAACCAGTAACATTGGATTCTGTGCTTGTTAATCTTCTGACTCTTCAGTCTTTGGGCTCAACACTCTAGAATTTTCAGGTTTGTCTCTGCAATAGCCAGCAAGAAAAGCATACTTTTCTCAGCTGAAAACAGATTCTTCTATAATTGCACGATTTACAGAGCAGAATCATAAAGAAGTAGCAACAAGCATGAGCGGTAGCCTTCCTTTGGCCCCACCAGTGGCTAGTGATAGATGTTTCGTGTTTGTGCATCACACATTATCCCATGACAGAAGGCAAAGATCGCAGAGAGGAAGCATCCTGCTGTTGATCCCCAAGGCCACCAGGGCTTGGCCATGTCCAGGAAACCGTGGCCATGCAGCTGGGCATCATGGAGTCCCATCTCCAGCCAGCTCTCAAAGGCAGCTCACACACCAGGCCCAGTTCCTCTGCTCTCATGAAGATCACGATCTGCTTTTCTTTGCTGGCAATTAGCCCAGGACTTGATTCCTCCACCACAGCCCTCCCTCTCCATGCACACGCTGCCGCCCCACTGCAGCGCTGGCAGCTCCAAACACGTGACAGGCACCATCAGCAAGCTGTCCCCTCCCTGCTCCTTCCACAGGGCTGTGGGACATCTCTCCTTCTCCACTTCTCCACAAAGCTTGGAAAAGCTTGGAAACTCCAAAGGCACCTCAGGCTGCCTTTCCACAGGAAGGACTCGGATGCCTCTGCTCTGTGTCACCTCTCAGCATTTGGTCCTCGGACTTCATTCTCCGTGGCTGTGTGGTTCTCTACTGACTGCATAAAAGGGAACAAAGGCTTGGTAGCATGTAGGTCATTCTAGTAAATGATTTACAAATGCACTCCACTACAATCCTACAACATGTTTCTTGTTGTGCGGGGCTCCGTGTTATCACACCCCACCAGGTTCTACGCTTGTCCCGGCAGAGCCATTCCCGCTCTGTGATGGCCGGACACCCACACTGGACAAGCTTCAGGGCTGCAGCCTGGGCCTCACCTGCTGGTGCCAGGGGCTGGAGGCCGCCCACAGGGCAGCTGCAACCAGCCCCACCAAAACTGGCTCCCAGCACTGCAGCCAGGGCAGGCGCAACACTACAGGTGGGCTGGCAGCTGGGCCAGGCTGGGGCCAGGCATGAGCTTATTGGCAGATCCCATCCCATGGATGTTCACCCACACTGCCTATGGTGGGCTTCCAATTGGACCCAGCAGGGCTGTTCTCAAGAAGCTGCTTTAGGCCCCGCTGCTGCGGCCCTTCAATGCAGGCGCACAAGGACTGCAACGTGCTGCCAGGCTACGCAGTAACAGATTCATCCTTCTGATCTGGGGTCCTGACCTTTTTTGAGCAAGGCTTGAGCAATCAGTGCCCGTGCCACATCTGACCCCTACAAGCTAACTTCTAATTCAGTGCAAGAGGCTTGCCCAGTTTATTCTGAAACGGTTTGCATTGGCACTTGTGTAAGCTGAACTTTCTCCGTCATTGTGGTTTGGTTTCCTAGTTTAGTTAGAAGCTTCTGGAGCGCCTCCCAGCCCTGCCCAGCCATGCTTGAAGTTACAATAAATAATGCTCCGCCGGCAGCCAATGTTGTTGCTTTGTTATCCCTCTTCCCTGTCTTTTTGACACCCCATTCCGAGGGCTGCCTCCACCTCCCCACATGTGGCCCCACCACCCCCTGCAGCAGGCTTTCCTTACCCTGCTGGCCATTTCCTTCTAATGGATTTTCTCCCTCCTATCAGCTCTGACCCACTTTTTAATCCACGACGGGACTTTTCATTCCACGGTTGCCAAGTTTATTTCACTCTTGGAAAGGTCTTTATCAAAAACCCTTTTGAAAGACTGTATTTACTCTGCTCCCTACTTCTTCCTGATCAGCCTATTTTAGAAGCTCATAGAAGTCAACTGACTAGAAGGGCATGATTTAGCTTCACAAAAAACTGCCTTTGCTTATTATCACCGTATCCTTCCCACTTACTTTGGATGCTGCTTGTGCTCAGCAGTTTTGTTTCTCCCTTTACTGTTTCACTCCCTCCAGAGCAGAGGTCAGCCCCGGGGGCAGTGCAGTTTTGGGACATGCCCTCAATCCGGCCCCAGACCCCGCTGCTTCTACCCATCCCAGCTCACAGCCACTCCCTTCCCCTATCTGTGGACAGGGCTGGCACGGCCCCTGTTTTCCTAGAAGCCCCATGGCATGCCCAGCTCAGCCTTTTTCTAAGAATGCAGCTGCTCCCTGGTGGGACCAGGAGCAAGGAGGCAGCAGCAAGTCTGGCAATAGGGATGAGGGATGCTGGACCCATGGCTGAGCCACCACACGTTGTGTTTCCGTGGGGAAAAGCACCAGGTATGTCCAGGGGCTGCCGGTGCTGAGTGAGAGCTGTCCTGCACAGGAATGTCACCACTGCCTTCCAGAGGAGCAGAGCTGGGCGAGCGTGTAACGTCTCCAAAATCCAAGGTCAGATGTATAAATTTACCATATCTAACACCTCCCTGAAATCCAAACAGACTCAATTACGTTCTCCCTCATTCTCTTAATGAATCAGTAATTATATTGAAGAACACTATTATTTGTTTGGCATGACCTATATAAACCTGACTTGCGGAGTGCATAGTTGGTACGGTGCCAGCACTCTGTGCCCTGTGTATTATAACCTTATAAACATCGCCATTGTTTGAATTTCAGATCAAAACAAACTGAGCCGTGGTGCTTGTCAGTTATTAGATATCTTTTTCCCAAATGCTCACCCAGACCGTATTACAATAACAATAATTATTATTACATACTTCCTTATTATATGTTTGTGCAGAGGTAGCACATTTGCCTTTTTCCCACACATTAGCAGCTTCTCCCGACTCTTATGATTCATTCCTGCCTATTTCCCAACGTCCACGAGCACTCCGTGCACTCCCAGCTGTGTTTCATCAGGACCTGCAGCTTTGCGCAGAGTCCCCATCCCACATTGCACAGGGGTTGGGATGCCGGGCTTCGCTACGCCAGGGAACACACAGACACGTAGCAAGGCATGGACCCTGCCCCGGCAGCTTTATAAATATTTAACTCAGTCTGATGAGGCGATAGGGGCTGATAGTACGATTTGGGCAGGCTGCGACCAAGCCTTGCTCAGCAGGGCTGGACATGGGGCCTCTAAGGGAAATGGGGTGGGGGTCCTAGAGCCAGGCTGCGGGACGGGGGCTGAGTATGGGGCGGCCACAAATCAGTTGTCCGGCCCGAAGCGAATCACTGACCTGCCTGAGAGTTGCAGAGGGAAGCGGGGAACTCAGCTCCTCACTCGCTCCAGAGTGAGTCAGACCCTCAGATAAATGCTGCAGATGACCAAGGTGAATCACATACTAGAGGTGCCTATTTGTCTCTATTGACTATGCAAGAAGCCTGGCCAACTAATTAGGCTTAAACATCTAACTTTTAGGCACCTAAACTTGGGTGAGAGGAAACCCTCTCTGACAGCCTTTGTTACAACAGGGGAGCTCCCTGGGAGTGCCCTCCCAGGAGTCGGCCTGACAGGAGACCTGCACCATGCAGCAGGTCAATGGCGAGGCCTGAAGGCCCTTGAGGGGTGGTAGACCCTTTCTTTAAATTAAAAAAAAAAAAAAAAGAAAGAAAAAAAAAAGAAAAAGGTGAAAGCATTTAGTCCTAGCACATTTTTTCAGGGGAGAAAAATATCATGGAAACATTCCACTGGTTGACGTCTGCTGAGCAACACAGCAGCCGGGGCTGCTCCAGCTGGAAGCTGGCATGGGCGCCGGGCGCACCGCGCTGCTGTGTTACTGCCCTGCTGTGTTACTGCCCTGCTGTGATACCGCACTGCTGTGATACTGCACTGCTGTTACACTGCTCTGCTGTTATACTGCACTGCTGTTATACTGCACTGTATTGTTACTGCCCTGCTGTGATACTGCCCTGCTGTGTTACTGCCCTGCTGTGATACTGCCCTGCTGTGATACTGCCCTGCTGTGACACTGCACTGCTGTGATACCGCACTGCTGTGTTACTGCCCTGCTGTGTTACTGTCCCACTGTGATACTGCACTGCTGTGCTGGGCCTGTATGCGGGAGAGCGGCTGTGAATCCTGACCAGCTGCTGTGAGCTGCACTGCCCTGCTCCTGCTCTTCTCTCCCAGCCCCCCATCCCACCCCACTGCGGCAATCCCCAGCCCAGCCCAGCTGCAGCGTGGGGCTGGGGGTGGTCGTGGTGAGCAGTGGGATGTGAGTGTGCTGTCCTGTGATCTGCAAACACACTGGCGTTTCCACTGGAAATTGTAACTCGGGCCAATTGAGGTCAGCCAGTTTCTTTACCCGGCGCCCGCTGGAAGAACACCTCTGCTTTTTCCACTGCAGCACCTTGTCAGCACCATGGTGCCACATCCGTGTGGCCCTTCCTCGAGGCCGTGCGCTGCCTTCATCCCTCACACCTGACAGAGCCCTGAGCTGCTGGGGCACAGAGCCCTACCCACGAGCACCCAGCCCAGGGCCAGCCCAGTTACCTGCTGGCAACGCTGTCCTCTGCATGGGCACATCCTAGCACAATGGGCTTTGGTCACTCACAGGTGCAAATCCTGCAGGATTTAGGGCTCACAATGGTTGCCTGGCACCACTGACATCCACCTGTTCTACCTTAAGAACCACAGTGCTGCAAAGGTACCCAGACCGGGGGAGCCTGGCACAGCCTGCAGAAAGACACTTCTGCACCTCCAGGGGCACGGCCAGCAAAAATAGCACCTGACCCCTGAGGTATGAGCCATGGCTGCCCAGCACCGGCTCACTTGGCAGCCCAGCAGCACCACTGGCAGGAAGTGTGCTGAGCCCCATGTGCACATGGCATGGCTGCGGGACAGCACTGGGTGCCTGTGGGGGGTCCTGCCCTCAGAACCATAGGAGGGAATCTCTGTGTGACAGCAGCTTCCCAGCCTGGAACCTCAGAAACAGGCTGTGGTGGGAACAAGCCAAAGCAGGTCTCCAGGGACATTTCCTTCATCTATTTGTCAGATGGCTTATTTGACTCTGTTTACACTTGTGTCATCTTTATCCATGGCCTACACAGTGAGATAAAGCGCACCCTCAGCAGGTTTGCTGATGGCACCAAGTTGGGTGGTGTAGTTCATGTAACAGAAGGAAGAGATGCCATCCAGAGGGACCTGGATGTCTTGAATAGCGGGCCCATGAGAGCATGAGGTTCAGTAAGGCCAACTGCAGGGTACTGCACTTGGGTCAGGGTAATTCCAAACATATGTACAGACCGGGAGAAGATCTTTTTGAAAGCAACCCCGCTTAGAAGGACTTGGGGAACCTGATGGATGAAAAGCATGAGCCAGCAGTGTATGCTTGCAGCCCAGGCCAGCTGCATTCCGGACTGCATCAACACAGGGGTGGCCAGCGACGAGAGGGTGGGGATTGTTCCCCTCTGCTCTGCCCAAGGACAAATGAGAATGGCTTTAAACTAAAAGAGGGGAGGTTTAGGGTAGGTGACAGAAGGCAGTGAGGCGCTGGCACGGCAGCTGTAGGTGCTGTGTCCCTGGAGGCGTCTAAGGCCAGGTTGGATGGGGCCCTGGACAGCCTGGTCTGGAGGGTGGTGGCGCTGCCCACGGCACGGGGAGGAACTGGATGGTCTTTAAGGTCCCTTTCAGCCCAAGCCTTTTTATGATTCTTTGACTGTATGACCCCGCAGCACTGCGTGCCAGCTGCCCGAAGCTCCATGCGCGAGCTGCGGGGAACGTTCCCCTCCCGGCTCAGCACGTCACTTGCAATTCCCCGTCTCGCTCCCTGCTTTTGGCCATCCTGGTTGGAGACGGCAGTTTTTAATCGCTGTGCCCAAGGCGTGCGCGGGCCGGGAACCCCATCCCTGTACGCCCCTGTGCGCACCAGAAGCCGTGGGCAGCAACACCGCAAGCCGCGCCGCGCGCACCGCGCACCCGTTCGTTCGCTCCGCGCCCACCCCTAACAACGCGCTCCCACTGCCGCGCCCACCGCCCCTCCCCGCGGCCCCGGAGCTCCCGCGCTGCCCGCCCCGCCCGGCGGCAGCGCCGCGCCGATTCCCGCCCGCCCCCGCCCCGGCCCTGCGGCCCAAAGCAGCGCACGGGGGGGGGGAGGGAAGGGGGCTGGGTTGCGGAGGGCGGCAGCGAAGCGGTGACCGCCGGCGGCTCTCGGGAGCTTCGGAAAGTCCCCGCAGTGACGTTTCCAGCCCGGCAATTAACGCGTGGTTAATTATAGAGGCTGAGATCCCTGGGAACGAGCATCGCGTCCAGAGCGACGAAGTGCCCCCCGCCGGCCGGGGCGAGGGGAACGGGGCAGGGAAGGGAGCTCGAGGAACCCGGCTGCTCCCCTTTAAGTAAACAACAGCGAGAGTGCAAAAAGAGAGCCGGAGAGGCTGGCAGCTTCGGCCGCTCCTCGACACCGCAGGAGGGCAGAGCGCGGCCCCGCGCGCTGCAGCCGTTGGTTGGGGCTGCGCGCCCCCCCTCCCCCCCCGCGGTGCCGTCCCGGAGCCGCGCCGCGCTGCGCTCCGCGGTGGCTTCGTGTCCGCCGCGCCCGCACAGCTGCGAGTGGCGTCGCGGCGGGGTTCAGGGTTATAGCCCAGAGTCCTGCGGAGCGGAAGAGCAGCGCACGGGGCGGGGGGGAACGGACGGACGACAGAATCCATCACGCACCCTTCCGAAGCAGTGTTTGAGTAACTTAAAGTGAGGCGGAGGCGACCCAGCCGGGATATGGCCGCGGGCTGAGAGCGCAGAGCCGCGCAGGGGCAAACAGGCGGGGGAGTGGGGGGGGGGGGAAGGCGCAGCTCGGAGCCGTTCTCGCAGGGACGCGTGTTTTTTGTTGTTTTTTTTTTTTCCCCCCCTTCGCCTTTTTTTTTTGCCTTTCCCCCGCCCGCTCTCCGCTCCTTCCTCCCGAAAAGTTTGCGGGGCCGCCCCGCCCGCGGGTGACTCAGCCGCCGTGCTCTTCACCCCGCCCTCTCCTCCTCCTCCCCTTCCTCCCGCCGCCCCTCCTCCCGGGGTAAGGCCGAAACTATAAGTGCCATCGTCCGGGCGCGCAGCGAGCGGCGGGCGGCGCGGGGCCGGGCAGGGGCGGCACGGAGCCGGGCGGAGGCCGAGCCCTTCCCGCAGCGCGACCCTTCCACGAGTGCCGCTGCCCTCCGCGTCCCGCGCTCGCCCGACAACATGTCCACGGCCCTGGTGTCGCCCACCATCTTCGACCTGAGCGAAGTTTTATGCAAGGTGAGCGCCGCCGTCGGGGCGTTGCTTCTCCTAACTTCGGGAGGGCGCTTTTTGCTGTGCTTGCATTTTTTAATTTCTTTTTTTTCCTTCCTTTTTTCCTTTCCCTCCACGGTTTCTGCTCGCGAGAGGCGTTAGCGCTGAGGCCGGGAACGCTTCGGGCCGGGCCCCGAAGGGCAGCTCGTGGGGCCGGGCCCCGCCGCAGCGCAGCACAGCGCACCGCAGGCTCCCGGGGCTGGGCGTGCAGCGTAGCGCGCGGTCGTCCCGCGCGGCCGCTCTCAGCTCTTTCTTCGGAGCGGGCGCTGCGCGCGGGCCGTGGGGAGGGGCGGCCGTCGGGGCCGGGCGCGGGGAGGGCTTCCGCCGCGGAACGGCCGCGGCCCCTCCGCTCCGGGCGGTGCGAGTGACCGGCGCTTGCTTCCCTTATCCCGCAGAGCAGCAAGATGCTGAACTACAGCCCCGCGGGGGTCGGCGGGTGCCTGCTGGACAGGAAGGCGGTGGGCACCCCGGCCGGCGGCGGCTTCCCTAGGAGGCACTCGGTGACGCTGCCCAACGCCAAGTTCCACCAGAGCCAGCTCCTCGGCGGCCTCAAAGGGGAGCCCGCGCCCGCGCTCGGCCCCCGGGAGAGCCGCTTTCGGGACCGCTCCTTCTCGGAGGGCGGCGAGCGGCTCCTGCAGCAAAAGCAGCCCGGGGGCCAAGTGAACTCCAGCCGCTACAAGACGGAGCTGTGCCGCCCCTTCGAGGAGAACGGCGCCTGCAAGTACGGCGACAAGTGCCAGTTCGCCCACGGCATCCACGAGCTGCGCAGCCTCACCCGCCACCCCAAGTACAAGACCGAGCTCTGCCGCACCTTCCACACCATCGGCTTCTGCCCCTACGGGCCGCGCTGCCACTTCATCCACAACGCCGAGGAGCGGCGCGCGGTGGCGGGCGGCCGGGAGCCCCCCGCCGCCGACAGACCCCGCCTGCAGCACAGCTTCAGCTTCGCCGGCTTCCCCAGCGCCGCCGCCCCCGGGCTGCTGGACAGCCCCACCTCCGTCACCCCGCCGCCCATGCTGAGCGCCGACGACCTGCTGGGCTCCCCCACGCTGCCCGACTGCGCCAGCAACCCTTTCACCTTCTCCAGCCAGGAGCTGGTCAGCCTCTTCGCCCCTAGCGTGGGGGTGCCGGTGCCCGGCGGGAGCTCCCCCACCGCCTTCCTGTTCAGGCCCATGTCCGAGTCCCCCCACATGTTCGACTCGCCACCCAGCCCTCAGGACTCGCTCTCCGACCAGGAGGGCTATCTGAGCAGCTCCAGCAGCAGCCACAGCGGCTCCGACTCGCCCATCCTGGACACCTCCAGGCGCCTGCCCATCTTCAGCAGACTCTCCATCTCCGACGACTAAGCGGGTTCCTCCCGCGCCCCCCTCGGTGGCGATGTTAAGCTGACCCCCCGCCCTCCCCCACTCCCCCCCTCCCCCCCCAGCTGGATGTTAACGCGTCCGCCTGCCTGTCGCGCACCCACCGGCTCCAACCTTAAGTGCCAAATTACGACGAGAAGCAATAACGTTTACAAAATCAGTGCCTTGTAACACTTTTCACTGTGACTCTATTACCTCTCCGGCTGCAGAGGGCACCGCAGCTCTGCGCGCTTCCAGATGTGCAGGACGTGCCCGCGCCCGGCTCCCCCCGCTGGCCGCCTCCTGCACCGCCCCCCGGGCCCCCCGGCTGCAGGCACGTGGCAGCGTTAACATCCAGCCCCTCGCCTCGCCCCTCCGCCCGCCTGCGGGGAGGGTGAGCTGAGAACCGAGCGGTTGTGACACGAGCGGGACTTCGGCTGGGAGGACAACAAGCGAAAAAGACGGCAGAAAGCAAAAGAGATGGACTGTGCTGCGAGGGTCTCGATTTTGGTGCTAAAAGTTCCCCGTGTATTCGTGTGACATCTTAACAACAAATAAAGAAATGGAGGGGGTGGGGCGGACGGAAGTCATTCCACACATACACACGTTCGTGTAAACAAAGTTCCAGTAGACATAGCTTTAATGGTTTTGCTCTAGAGTACCTTAGACCTATCTTAGAGCACTCACGCCGAGCTTTTATTATTATTTTTGTTTTTTTCTGGGTTTTTAATTTTGTATAACTTCAGAAATTGGAGAGCAAATTTTGCTTGTCACTGCACAACAATATAAAAAAGCTTATTTAACTTATCAAAACGTATTTATTGCCGAAACCTATGCTTTTTTGTTAATTTTGTTCATATTTATCGGGATGATGAATCCATAGAATATATTCTTTTATGTTTAAATTATGATCTTCCATATTAATCTTAAGATTGTGAAGTGTCTTTTCCTTTTTTTTCCCCACAGTTTAATATATTATACTACAATGACATTTTTTGTAACTTTACACTTTTTTTTGTTATTTTATTTTAAAAAATGAAAAATTAATTTAAAAAAAATGCAAAAAACTGTGTTTGGATTATTTATTTTAGAATTTCCCCCTCTCCTTTTTTTTTTTTTTTTGTTTTGTTTTGTGTTGGACTGCAAATTGAGTTAATGTGCTTCTTTGCCTTTCCTCTCCTCCTCTTACCCTGCCCCGGGTCTTGCCAAGTGGGCTACAGAATGTACCTATGTGAGCTCTGTGTGAGGCAGTGTGGAAGGAAGACCTTTTTCTTCCTCTTTTTGTATAGTTTTCAAGGAGAAAAGCCTTGAGCTCCAAGTGCCTATCTGAAGACATTCCAAATACAGTTTGTCTTTACGTTTCTGTATCCAAGTTTGGAGTTTTCCTTGCCGAGGTGAACGGGACTGGCACAAAGAGAATAATGAATGTAATCCCCCCCCCCCCCCCCCCCCCCCGTTACTGTTCACTACATTGCTTTCTCTTCCTCTTCGTGTGAGTTTATTTAAAAGAGAATCTCTTTTGTAACGACTGTTTGCAGTTTAAATCAATAAACCCCAAGTTTTTTCAAGAAACTGACAGTGGTTTTACTTGCAGAAATCGAGGCGCTGGCTTTAGGTGGCCACTCACGTGCAGCTGTTTCTCTCCCTTTGCCGTGAGGCACCCACCAGGTGCTCAGCACCCTCCTTCACTCCTGCAGGTGCAGCTGGTCAGCTGTCCAGCTCAGGGGTATGAAGGTCAGCCCTGCTGAGTGCCTGGCTCTGGCCTTCAGCCCTCTGTCTCTTAGGGAGCCTCCGCCCCTCACCTTTCGCTCCCTCTGTTCCTGCTGGCTTACTCTCTGCTCAGTGTAGCTCTTGCCTTGAGCTGGACGGCCAGTGCTGTGCTTTGGGTGGGGTTCTGGTTGGCTGCTGAGTGGTGTGGGTTTCCCAGACCTCTGGCCCAACTTGTTAGTGGTGGTGGGCCTTGGTGGTGGAGTGGCTGTTGGGCATTTTGCAAGGGAAGAGAATGTAGATCCCCAGCGAAGTTCGTACAGCTGATCCTAATGTTGCATTCAGGCCCTTGGACTCATGGGACCATCAGTCACCAATCCCAGAAACTTTTGCAACGAGTGTTTGTATTTAGGGACTCCTCTTTGCCAGCGCTACTCATGGTGCAGCTCTTGTTTTCTTCACCTTTAAGCTCTCTGGAGGAGGCTTGGTGCTCTGCATCTGAAGCTGTTCCAGCTCGCTTCCAAATCGGGGGTGGAATATTGCTGCCGAACCACCGCTGGGTCAGTTGTCTTGACATGCCTCAACGTTAGGGAGAGATGTTTCCTAACTCGTGTTGGAAGAGTTCCTGCAAAACAAAAGCTGCAGGATACCTCGAGGCTTGCACCAACACACCTTCCTGCTGCTGGCTTTGTGCAATGCGCTTTCTTGTGTGGTCTGGCAATGAAGGTGAGCTTGGTGGAGGAAAGATGGTGGAAGGGGAGCGTGGCTGCTAAGAGCTGGTTCCCATAAGCAGTACAAAGGCTGCATAGGGAGTCTGCTCAGCAGATGCTGATGTAACTTGCATGCAGCACGGTCAGCATGCAAGAGAAGAGCCTTGGGCACAGCCTGGTTCTGCTCCATGTCCTACGCCAAGGATGTGCTGTGGCCTGGGCCTGCTCCTTCCCAGCTGCTGGGAACAGAGCCTTGGCCCCAACGCACGAGGCTTGTCTGATCTGGAGAGAATCCCAAGCCTGTCGCAGGGCGCGTATGTAGAGCTGAAACTGCCCACTTCCTCTTTGGACTTTCTGCATGGTTCTTCAAACAGTCTTTGCACAGTTAATAATTGATGAAGAAATAGCTGTACAGTTGCATGGTGCTATTGGTATGACAAACAACTGTGAAGCTGTGCTAAAAGTAGGTCTTTGTTTGCAGTGCTTGTGTGCTTCCCTTGTCTTTACAGGGCACTGGTTCTGGGATACCAGTGCTGCTCTTCTTCTGTGAGTTTAATCTCTGTCACTTAGTGCTTTGCTTTTTGAAATTAACCCTGAGCTCGGTCACACGGGGAACAGAGAAGAGCTAAGCAGGCACCATCAGGCCTTTACTTTCTGTAATAATTTATAAGAGAGAGTGCGTGCACGTGAGAGCCTCCAGCAACATGGCGTTTGCCTGATCTGATATCGTTAAGGTTCACTGTGGCCCGGGTGTATGGCAGCAGGTAGTCTGGAGGGACTTCTGCTCCTTTGGATGAGCTGCGAGTGTGTTGTTTCTCACAGGGTTCTCATCTGTCTCCCCTAGAGGTTGGCCGTGTGTAGTATCCTCGCCAAGGCTCAGAAGGGTAGATAGTGCTTCCTGGAAGGAAGATTGTGAGAGACACGCTCCTCTGATGTAAGGGCTTGTCAATGCTCTGGCTCATTTGTTCATTGCGTGGCACCCTCAGGTGGCCAGAAGGAAAGGGCTGGCTGGGCTGTGTGCTGGCACAGTCGCTCCCACATTGCATTGGTGCAATTTTCAAGTTGCACTTACAGTTCTTGCTGCTGTGCAGATGAACACTTGTGGTGTCTGTCTGGCTGTTCCTCACGCACTTCTGGTTACAGTCATGGATGTTTGCCGTGTCCGTGGCAGGGGCTTGGGTCCATGCCTTTGGGCAGCAGGCATTAGCTATCAGCTGATGCATTTTTTTTTGCTTAGAATTTGGGTAACTCTCGAGCTGCACCTTTACCGTGTCTAGTTGTCTCTGGAAATTATAGCCAGCATGTGTGGCTGTCTGTGCCAGTTGCCTCTCAGTCAGGAGGAATGCAGTGACTTTGATCTGCAGAGCTCCAGGTGGCTCATATCCCATCTGGTAGCTGCTTTCCCCTTCCCAGAACCCATGGCAGCTGTAGGTATCCCAATAACTAGGCCACCTTGCTATGGGCCACATGTAGCTCTTGTACTGAAACACCTTCAGTTTTGCAATTGGGGGCTGTGGAAACGAAGCTTCTCATTTCTCAGGCATCTCTGTAGGTGAGAGGTGTGAAGTGGAATAGGGTTACTATGGTGTTGTTCTTAAAGGTAATTGGTCATGGTCTAGTTTTGGCCAACCTTTGCCCAAAGCCACTCATTGATAAGTGTGTGGTGTGCCAGGATTGCACATAACAATAAAATAGCACTTAAAAAACCCTTGAAATGCTCAAAGTTCATCACTGTCATGAGATTGGGAGGCAGAAAAGAAAGAACTTGGAGAAACTTCTTTTCAGAGTAGAAGTGCGCCTAGAAGACCACTAAAAGCAAATCTGGACTTGCAAGCTATATCGTTCCTGCTGGGAGGGCCTGGGCTGAAATGGAGCTGGGAGCTGCTGTTGCAAATCACAGAAGGAAGGCTGGGCTGTGCCAGCCATCACAAAGTATAGATGTGGTGGTGGGACAGAAACTAAAGGGACGTGGTTAGAGATGGGAAGCACGAGAAAAGCTAGAGATTGAGTCCACGCACTTAGGACTGGCAAGGGTGGGAGATGCTGTGCTGTCTTGAGTCTGAAGACCTCCTAACTACTGGTGGTTGGATACACAAATGCCACGAACTAGGTCTCTGCAGTGGGGCTCAAGTAGCAGTGTAGAGAAGGCCTGGATAGTATTGCTGACCGTATGCAATCTGATAAGTGTGCCCAGGGATAGGAATGAGTAGTAAGATGCAGTAAGGTGTGAGAAAGCCACAGCCTGCCCTTTAAGCTTGCTGATTGCTACTATTTGTATGACCTGCGTTGGGGAAATATGGCATATGCTTGATTCTGGAGAAAGAGGCTTTGGGAGCTGGAAGGAAGGAGGTGCAGCAAGCATCCGGACCCACTGCCAACTGTGTGCAGGGGCTTTGAGAAGGAGGAGGCTGGGAGGAAGGGGGGCATTCCAGCACAGAGAATGTCCTGAGGTGAGGGGCAGCAGACAGGGCAGGCATGCTCCTGGGAGCACCAGGAGGGATGGGAGGCTCACTCAGTGGGGACCTGTGGACAAACATCTTCTGGGGCCCTGTGGAGGAGCAGCCTTTGGGGCACTCAGCCCAAAATGTTAGAAGAGGATTCTGCTGGGTGATGTAAAATGTCTTTTGTCTGGACACTCTGGCCTGTGGAGCAATGCCTGCTCCTCACAAAGCCTGCGCTTATTCCCTAGAATACTTCCAGAAGAAAAAAAAAGTTCCTCTAAGACACCCTAAACCAATACCTGCTGTGACTAAGCCCTGTGGGCAGCTCCGCAGCTGATTTATATCCACCCCCTCCAAAGCGAAGGGGTTAGAGTGGAAACAGACGCTGCGTTAAACATAGCCGAGGGCACCCAGCAGCACAATTCTGCAATAAAGCGGGGAGGAAACGGGACTAAGGGGCGGCTGCTGCCAGGCATGACGCGGTTTCGTGTTTCCTCGTAGGCAGAACAGACCTCCTTTTGGCTGGTGCAGCTTTATGGGCTCGGTTGGGTTTATTATACTGCGAATGTTTTGAATTCCACGTCTTAATTTCCAGAGTGGCTTTGCTTAACTTTTGCTTTTTTTCCCCAGTTTTGATTTTTTTTTTACTACCACTGCCTTAACCTCTTCTTTTCAACTGGGTTTCAGTCTAAACTGCCTTTCTCTGAGAAAACACAGGGCCGGCGTTCCCGCTGCCTGGCCTTCAGCTGCAAATTAATCTCTTTTCATAGTTCCATTTTATGTCCGCCCACTCTCCCTACCACATTAACTCAGTCAACACATGGAAGTGAAATTTTTCCATGCAGGATCCTGTGGGTTGTGAGGCTGTGAGCAACACGTGACTGCCAGCTCCAGAGCCTGCTTGCACCTCTGGGTGGAAAGAAGTTTCCTCATCCCGCACGTATCCAGCGGGGGTCGGGACGATGCAAAAGGCCACTTCTCAGTGCGGCTGTTCTGTCTCTCTGGGGCTTATAACCTTCCTGGAGTGGACGGCAAATGCAAATAATGATGACGCTGACAGACAGCCAGAGTCTCGTTGGCCCTTATAGTGGATGTGCTTTTTGCTTCTATGTGATTCGTTTCACGTGAAAGCCTGGGAGGACTTTCAAGTGCTCTGAGCACTTGGCGAGTATAACTGTACCTATTCCACAGGTTGAAGAACCCGTGAGACACACAACCGCTAAGTGAAAGAGATTGTCTGGGAGTGGCACAGCATCAGAGGAAGAGCTGCAAAAATAATTTAGGGCTCCTGATACTTTTTATCCCGTCTTAGTCTCCAGGCAACAGCAAATATTTCTCCCGAATGCTCTGGACGAGCAGATGCCAATGTTGATTCACAGGAAAAGGATGTAGCCATGCAAGCCCTAGAAGTGTTGTTTGCAATGGTAGCCACAGCCCCTGAGGAGACATTAATCTATACGGAGCAAATGCCAGTGAAGTTATTTCTTGAAGCTATTGCTGTATTTGCTACGAAGAGATTTCTTGAGCAGTCTATTGTGGGAGCCATCATGATTCACCCCAATTATAGCTGCAGTGAGAGAATATACTGTGCTTCTTGGTTCTGGACATGCTGCAAGGGCTGTGGGGCACGAGCAAAGTCCTGCTTTACTAAGACGTTGCAGCCACAGGTGATGAGGAAAGGTTAAGTCCAAGGCCGACACGAGAGTCTAAAAAGTGTGCTTTTGCTTGGAAAAGGGTCAGTACTTCTAATGTGCAAAGAGGTTCCCTGCTTATTTTCTCTCAGCCTCAGATCTTGCGTGCTATGTTTACGATAAACCTCATGATTTTAGACTTGCAAAATTATCAGGGGACTGAAAAGCCATGAACAAACCTAACTGACCCTCTCTTAAGAGTGCACAGCCAAAATACCTAGGGGAACTGTAGAAAACTATTTTCCTCTAAATTTAGTTAATGTGGCTTTGGATTCTCAGGCTGAATCTGCTGACCAAGATATTTTCTTTCTTCTGGCACTTTTCTGACCAGCAAAACACTTTCAACGTGCATGAAAATGAAGACAATCAGCACTGGAAATGTTTTTAAACCCTCTGAAAGCTTGTTTCAAAAGCAGGCAGCCTGAGAGAACTGGAGGGCAGGCAGCTGGACAAGGCCAGAGGTCTCGTGATGGAGGCTGGAGACAGGCAGCCCATGGGGTTATCAGTGTATCATCCAGATTGGCAGAGATTTCTAGTGAGTCATCCTGGACCTTCACTCTTAACTATGACAGGACTGATCTCATTATCCCCAAACCACCTCTCCAGCACAGAGAGTTGTCTTGCCTTAGCCTTGATGTCCCCAGTGCCAGTACTTCCTTGGTGTTCCCATCTCGGGGTAGTTCACTGCTCAGGCTGTTGTAATCTCTCTATAATTTCACCTAATATTTCCTCTATATGTCTTCTGCAGAGGTTTATAGTCATCAGCTTCGTGCCCCATCCCCCTTGCTTAACAAGACAGGAGCCCAGCTCCTAGATAAAGTCCTTGCTGCTCTCTTCATCAGCCTGGTTCCAGGGGACCTGCTTCTCCAAACCTTTCCGCTGCTCTCTTTCCATGTTTCTTCCATGAATAAGGTGTCCTAAAACAGCCCTGTGCTTCACTTTCATCCTGGTTCTCCTCTCAGTGATGCTGTTCTGCCTCTGTTTTTTGTAGAATTCTGTGGAAATTCTTGGAAATGTATCCCTGCTGGGTTGCGTGTACGGGCACGTATGTAGGAATATCCAGCTCCAATGGGAGTGCCATGCTTCACTGTCAGGCACTCAGAGGAAGCTGTGCTCCTGCCCTTCAGCTTTCCTTCCTGAAGGAGAGATTCTCATCCCTGTCCCCAGGGAATGCAGGCTTTGAAACGTAAGTTGATTTCTTCCCACTTATCATTATCTTTGTTTACATAAATTACAGCACTTAACAGTGACCATAAAATTATCTGTCCTTAAAAAAAAAAAAAAGTCGGCTGTAGAGTTTGGCCCTGTGACCTCACTGATCGGCTCATTTCCAAAGGGTGAACATGCAGGGGAGAAAGAAACTGTTCTTTCATATTGATCGCAGATGTTTGTCTCCCTTTTTTTTGGCAGCACCTGGCTTGCTTGGTGTCCCAGCGTTGGTCCCTGGCTCTTTCCCTGTGCGCTCCATAGCTCTGAATCGTTCTGCCCAGCCCTGGCATTTAGGTTGCTCAGCTTTTCTCACTGGCAAGGGCCATAAATAAAAGCTCTGTGTAGGGAAACAGGAAGCAATGATCTCTTGGGGATGCTGGATCACCTCTGGGTCTATTGCAAGCTAAAGTTTTTTTTTCTAACTTGTCTCGTCTGGGAGCTGAAGGGCAGGTTGGTTGCTTTTTGTGAATTGCTCTTGACCCATGGTAAGAACTCAGCAATAAGAATCTGGATTCCAGTTGTGGTAAAGAAAGAGGATAATTAGGTGCCTAATATCTCCAAAGGAAAAAAAAGAAAAGAAAAAAAAAAGAAAAGAAAAAAAAAAAAAATAGGCAATTCTATCTTATTTTAGGCACTAAAACCAGCAACTGTGAATCTAACTGCCTGTAAGGAGTCAATGAGCTGGATAACCAGCAATATCAGGTAGACCATTTTCTGGCAGCTGTACCTACACCTAATTTCTGTCAGTGGCTGAATGGGAGGGTGCAGGTTCTTGGGCATGGAGTACTCCTCGCTGTGAGAGGGAGGGGTGACCTGCAGCTCTGTTTCCTATCATGCTGCTGGTTCATTGTCCGTAAAAAAAACTTTGTCCCTCGGCTGATGTTACTTATGCCCTCTGACAATCTTTATAGGAGGCCTTATCAAAATTAGTGTAAAAATATGGATGACCCACAGAATGCTTACTAGGTCACCTCTATCTGTTCCTTCAATATTTCTTTCTAATTCAGTGTATGACTGTGTTGTCACATGCAAGATGATCAGCAAGTATAACCACCTTGGCTGATAGAACTGCAAGCAATTAAGCCTTGAATGCCACAGGACTGTGAATGGAGGAGGAGAGTGACGTCAGAGGGTGTGAGATGGGATTTTCAGTTCAGATACAAAGTGCGTTCGATGCCTTCTGTCTTGTGTGGGCAACAGGGAACACAAGCTGGGTTTCAAAATGTGACTCATGGCAACAGTAAAGCCAGCTATGTGACAGAGAGCAACGTGCCTGCTGTGGGTTCCAGCTCCTGGAGTGTCTCGGCTTCCAGCATGCCCACACCGGGAGCCCTGTTCCTGTATGGGACCCTCCAGCTCTGCAAACCTTATCCTTGGCTCAGCCAGGACCTCCTGTCCTCCGAGTCTAAAAGCTTCTAAAAGGCCTGAAGAAGTTCAAAAGCTATGCTGAGTTCAGTCCTTTAGGGGATGGAAAAACCCAAGTGTTGCAGTGAGTGCTGTCCTACCCAACCTATCGCTGCTCCTCGCAAAGCTGTGGGCTTGCATGTAATGCCTTTGTCAGCTCAGAGTTTTGTTGCCGCATTAACTGCTGCTCTTTTCACACAGGTGCTATGCTTTCCTACTGCGTCCCAGAGGCTTTGTTTAGGTAGTGAAATGGCCTCTTTATTCATTGGTACATAGAAGACTGAGAGACAGCAGAGTTCAAGATTATAATTTGTATAGTCAGGATCTTGAAAAAAAAGCATTTTCTGTCTTTTTCCAGTACATGGAGATTAGCTGTGGGCAGGCCAGAGCTGGAAGAAGTGTGAATCACTTTAGGTTTTGCTTGTCTATTGCACGTGGCCTCTCTGGGGGGACTGGGGCTGCCCTGAGTCTTCAGCTGTCCAGCAATGAAGGGTGGTCAGGGATCCAGCCTGCTCCATCTACGTGAAATGTGAAAAATATACATGAAAAATGAATGCTAAAAAAGTAAAATTCAATTCAGCTCCAGGTAAAGGCTGTGTACAAATCTCCTTTTCAGTTCTCCTTGAGTCACAGAACTGATCCTGAACTGTTATCATTCAGTCTGCCAATAGAACAAACCACAACATTCAATATAAAGTAATACAAGAGGAGGGGAAGAGACCTCAGTTTGGCAGCGAGCATCTGAGCAGTGGGGAAACCAGTGCTGGTGGGGGCTGGAGTCTCCAAATCCAGACAAGGGCCGACAGGCTGTGCAAAATTTCAGGTGCTTCCAATGCAGCTGGGGCGAAGGACCAGCAGAAAACCTGCTCCTGAAAGCGTCTGTACTTTGTCTGGCTTTAAGTAGCGTCTTCTGGAGAAAGAGAAGACAAGAAAGCAAAGAAAAGAAAGAAAATGAAAGAAATGGAAAGAAAAGCAATAAAAGAAAAGGAAAGAGTAGTGAAACTGATATCAGGAAAAGAAAAACCAAGTCCCAAACAAACATGTTTGTGATAGAGGAAATGGATTTTTGAACCCTTGCACTGTTTGGTCTTTCGGGTTGTCAGCAGTGCGTTGCGTGCTGAGCACAGGGCAGTGTGATGGAAATACCTATGAAGGCAGCCTTACCGAGGTACTGTACCAGGAAATGCGCTGCTTTCTTGAGTACCTCGTGCACAATACTATGGTTAAACCCAAGAGCATGCCTCATCATAACATGTGCCTTATCGACCTTGCTATCTGATGACAACAGCAGCCCTCAGGAGACCAGACTGACATCATCCAAAACCTCAGTAGTTCAGAGCACAGGCTAATGTAGCTAGGCTACCCGCCGTGCAGGACTGTTTATCTGTTTGTACTGAACTCGCAGGCACTTTGTTAGGGGAAGAGGAATATAAAAATCAAGCCCAAACAGCTTTTTAAGAAACGTTTCTCGTAAACTATCATGCTATTTAGCACATGAATGCAGAGGAGGAGGTTTTTACCCTTTCATCCAAGTAGAAATAGTCTGGCCCGCATCTTTCCGCGGCGTTGAGAGGGGGAGAGAAGCCCAAAACACCATTGCTGCCTTGAAGAGAAGCGGCACCACCGGTGACTTGGTACCAGACTCCATTCCCAGCCAGCCCAGATATCCTCTGGTCTGGCTGCGGGGTTTGGGCTCGCCCCACATGAGGCAGGGGCCAGCTGTCTGTCTGGCTGAGCTCTGCACCCTCACGTCCAGGTCCAGAGCTGGGTGGTTTGCAGTCACATTGGTCTCCTCTTTTGGTTACTGCCAGATCACAGCAGCAAACCACATGGCTCTGGCCTCCTGGCCTTCTCTCTCTAATGTAAGACGAGGGGAATTTCTGCAGTAACAGAAATAAGAAACAGAAAATAGACCAGGCTCTTCTTGTGTAATATTCACAGAGTGCTCTGTTTTCAATTTGCTCTCCCTGTCCCGGGTTCTTCAAAACACCTTCTCTCATTTACGTCAGCACGGATTTACCACACCCCACTTATTTCAGACCTGGATAGCCCCACGGAAAAAGATTACCAGCCTTTCGAAGTGCAGCTTTATGTCTCAGACAAAGGAAGATCATACGGGGCCGTATTTATTTGTGAGCTGCACAGCACCTAGCACAAGTGAGCCTGGAGTCTGCTGTACTACAAAATCGTTCTAAAAACAATAAATGCTTTTAAGTGCCGTTTTTCTTCTTTTCTTTTTCCAAATTGCTAGACAAGCTTTCAGAGGGAAATGAAGCCGGATTTAAGCACTGAATGCATGCATAGCAACAAGAGGAGGGCCATCCAGCGCAAGGATGCTAAGTGTCCCTTTACAGCCCCCATTGAGGCCCAGCACCCACCTCCCGGGGCGATGCAGGGCATGGCTGTGCCATGACCCCGGGGCGAGGAGCAGCTTCCCCGATTTCACTCTGGAAGGTTTGAGATGTACAAATCTGCACTGGGATCTGGAGAACAGGGAAGCATTGCCAGGAGTCGGGAGCCGTCGCTGTGGCCAAGCTATCCGCTGGTGCTACTACCTCTGCCTGTATGTGAAGACGAGGTGGCACGGGGACTCTGGCCACCGGTCCTTCTCTGTGCTCTGGCTCCTTCAGGAGCTGGTTTGCAGAAGAGGCCTCCACTTTGCAGGCGTTGATGCATCCTCACTGCACTCTCGCTGCCCTCACTGATTGCTGGCTCCTTACCTCCCACCCACTTGTACAGCTCCAGTGGCAATGTAGTTGGTATGACTAAGCCGGCAGGTACAAATGTGAGCAAAGGTTTTGTTGTGACACAGAGTGCAGCACACTGAGAGCACGTGCATGGGAATTACCTGGCGCACGTCTGCTTTTTTCATGTCTCTGAATACAAATGTAACACAGGCATGAGCTGAGGCCCATCGCAGATGTCTCCTAGCTCCCCGGGAAGCAAAGCTGGAACTTTAAGGCAGCGTTGATGTGAACACTTGCTGTAGTTAGGCTGGCCTTTCATGCTGCTATAAATCTTCACTGCTACCAAGGGAGGTGGGGGATTGAATACCAGCCAACAAAAGAAAAAAAGTGTTTGTTTATAGCTGGCAAGTAAGGAAAATCGACTCGATGCCGGTCTGGCTCAAGAGGAGTGCTGGAAAAGGGGTCTGGTGGAAATAAAGCCCCTTTGGACAGAGCGTTAGCTAAACCCAGCTATGCCACAGGGTTGCAGAACGCCTCCCATAACTGCTGTGGGTAGCTTAAAAGCGTTTCTCTGAAGCATACTGTTATTCTCCATTTTGTTGAACATACTTTTTGGTCTTCTTGAACTTTAAGATACACTGAGAATGAAATGTGCCACGGGGAAGCTTAGAGAAAGACTGGATTAGAAGGTGGAATAATTTTAAATGCCTTCTCCTGCAGTATTGTCTAAAACATTCCTCTTCTGAAGCATGTTTGGTTTGTCTCTGCCTCATAACCCTGACGCTTATCTGGCCCTGCTCTGTTCTTTCATTAGTACTTTGGTTGATTTACTCACATCATTGCTAAAATATATATATAAAAAAAACCGTTGTATAAGCAGCGCCCTGAAAGGCGATTGAGACGGGCTCGGTAAGAAACACAGGTGGAGTTTCTCCGGTTTAGAGACAGCGTCTGGACCTGCTTTCCTCAAGAGAAAAAGCCCTTGAACGGCTCTTGTGCAATATGCTGATGGTCTGAGTACCCACATCACAAACTCCCCATGACAATTGCCACCGATCGACCGCTTGCGGGCCGTCTCCACAGAGCGGCCGAGGAATGAATGAGTCATGGAAGCTGCATTCCCCTTCCCGCTGCCTCCCCGGGCCGTCCCGAGGAGATGCCTTGACAACAGCAGAGGGAAGTTAGCACTGCTCTTTTTCATGCTGCGAAACAGTGATCAAACAAAGCTCTCCCGCTTCCACCCTTACCAAGGCAGCGTTTTTTATTAGCTCTACCTAAATGTTGTTGTACTGAAAGAACAAAGTCAAGTAGAGCTGGGCACATTACTTTGTTAAATAATTGATTCCGTGCTCCTTCGGGCCAACAAAAATGTATCACATGTGCAAATGGCTTTAGCAGAAAACAAACAAATATTGCCGTACTTAGGTGCTGCGGCATCTAAATGCTGTTTTTTGTTTTAGAATGATTTTGTCAGGAGCGAGTTTGGTTACATTTTAATCGTTTCTAAATGAAACAAACCCGAAGAAATGAAAAGGGGTCAAGCAGGTTGAATGTTTGGCGCTTTCTTGAGTTCCTATTTGAGAGGAAAAAAGAAGGTTCCATTCAATGAAGAAACTGAATTCTTTTTATTTGCGATCTGCCTGGAACAGTAATCAGTTATTCATACCGCTCCGCTACTGCAACTCAGATATAAATACCAGCGGGCCCAAGCACCGAGGGATTCAGAATTTCCCTCGAGGTGTTTTTCAAGTTAGAAAATAACGACAACAAAGTGTGAGTTTAAGAGGTTTAAAGGAATTTCCTTCTCAGCACCGGTAGCATACAGGGCTAAGGAGGGCTTGTCTTAGCCACGGCCCTTTTGCTAGGAAGGTGCCCTCACGATGTGCCCTGCTCCAGCCACCACACGGCCATCTTCTGCTTGGCTCTGAGGTGTGGGCTTCACGTTGCTAGTGGAATTTGGATGTGTCCTGGGGTGGCTGTAAGATGGATGGACGTAGCTCAAATGACTGCACCAAATACTTCCATGCTGGAGCTTGTCCTGGCTTTTATGCTATGAGGGGATCCAGTTGTGCCAGAATACACTGCGCTGATTTAGTGCTGAGCTGTGACTCAGTACCCATTGGAGGTTTTTAGCTTGCATGCCTGCGACATGAGGTTGCACAGATGCAACGCTGAGCAAAGGAGTGTGGTCACGAGAGCTGTGATGGTCGTCACACCTCACCTCTTCTTGGGGGCCTCTGGCAGCAGGTGGGGGCCACATACCCTGGAACCCTCGTGGAAGGTGCTCTTGCCTAGCCTTGCTCCAGGCCTTGCTGCTACTGGGAGCAGAAAATGCCAGGGCAGGCTCCTTGCCTGCACCCAGCTGCTAATGACAATCAGGGCCAACCCCTGTCTGTGTCCGGGAGTGCACAGGGCAGGGTGAGCAGCGATGGAGGCCTGGTGCTGGGCCAGGCCACGGGGTGGGAGGGCAGCCAGAGGAAGGCCTGTGCCTGCAGCCACAGCTCTGTGCGTCAGCACCGGGCAGGGCCCGCACGTAGGGCTGCCTGCCGCAGCACGCCCCATCACAGTGCTCACCTCACCAGCCAAACCTGGCAGTGCCCCGGCACGGAGCCGTGCGTTTGAGAACACGGCGTGCCGGGCGTTGTTAGCCACACTTCCGCTGTGGTTTGTTTTGTTCCTGTGCTGCTGCACAAGCTCAAGCTGCTGGGGCGGGGGGACACCGTGCCTCTCGCATGGTGCGTGGGCCGCCCTGGCTCTGCCGTCACATGCGGCCCTGTGCTTCAGGTCAGTAGTGGGAGGGACAGAGAGTTTGGGGGCCGTGGGAGTACTGGATTAGGACAAGGCATCCGCTGGGAGCTCTCGCTTCTGTTGGTTGAGCTCAGGTGCTCCTGAGGAGCATTGCCAGTGTTGTGAAAGCTGCCATGTGGGGAGCACTGGGAAAACAGCAAAAGTCTAGGGAATAACGCTCTGGGAACTGTTCTACTGGAAAGGGCTGTGTGATGTGCCAGTTTTGCAACACTGCCCTTCAATCGGGCGTCATCTGCATTTGCAGAGCCAGCATGTTTAGGCTGCTGCAGTGTGCCTTCCTACGGTCACATCCTACACCCATCTGGAGATGGCAGCTACTGCAGGAACACAGCGGTGCATTTGTTTGGGACATCATCCCCTTGGGAGCACACGACATTCCTGCACTTTCAGGATATGTCCTGATGGCTCATGGGCTCCAGGAGGGTTGGGGATTGGTTGCTTCCTGTAAATTACCTGAATGGCCCACAATTGGCTTTAATGAGCGTCTGCTTTCCCTGTACGGACTGTCACAGCAGCTCTCAGCAGGATCTTCTGCACGAGAGTCCCCGTGTTTAGCAAAGAGTAGGTCTCTGCAGGGCAAGGGGGATGTACCAGGATGCTGGAAACCACTGTCTCTGCCAGGACTCAGCTGAATTTACTGGTTTTTCAGTGCTCCTCGTAAAGCCAAATCTTGGAGATACTGAAGCTTTGTGGATCATTATGATTTTGATCCTTAGAAGAAGGGAAGCACCAAAAGCGATTTCTGGAAGTGCCACATGATTAGTTTCCTACTGAGCAAAGTATTTTCTTATTGTAGAAATGGAATGAATTTGTTAATTGCATTTTGGGTTATCCAGGGCTCTGGACAGATTGTCTTTTACTCAAGGAAATGTAAATAAACACAGCTCCTCTAAACCCCTGCCTAGCAAAGCCAAATTAAGAGCAGCTCGTATGAATGGTACTGTGGGCTGATGGGTTAGAGCTGATCTCCATTCTATGCAGAAACGGGGACTGGTCTGTAAAATGGATCAAATAATTTCCAGCTCCCTGAAGCACTTTGGAAGCATGTTGTTGTGGTTTCAAATGGGTTCATAGCTCCCTGTGTAAGACAAGCTTACAGATAAGCTTTAAAAACTGAGGGAATATCTTGAGTGTTTTAGTACAAAAAGTACTCAAGCTCAAATTGAATCAAATTCATGTTTCACTCTAGGAATGATTGAAATTATAGAAAAAGAAAAAACAAACAACATACCCCAGTCACAGTACTTCACAAAATCTCAGAAGTAACCAAAAACACCTGATAAATACTGTGCTATGCAAAAAAACTCAGTTTTATTTCCAGACAACTAGATAAGATGATCTTAACAGAGCTGTTAACTTGTGAGTAGATCTGTAACTCTCTGTTAACAGTAACCACATTAACTGCATTTAGGGTAAATGCAGAACACCAAACCGGCAGTGATGCATCACTTACACCCTATCTATGCCGTATTTCAAGTGCAAGTGGTACTTGGCTAGTGGGTTGGCCTGGCAGCTTGAGAGCAAATCTGCTTGCTGCACTGGTTTGTGTTTAAGAGCTTGAAGGTCATTGGTGCTGTTTCCAGCTGCCTGGGGTACATGCATGCAAGCAATGTATTTGATGAGAATACACATCTTGTTGAGATAGGTTAAAACTGAAAGCGTGGGGGGAAATGAACCTGAGAGGGTTCCTGGCAGTGTTTCTTCTGCAGCTCAGCTTCTTGAATCAGCAGCTTGGGAACAAATTGCAACATGGTCCTAAGAAGCGTCATTGCCGTATGGGTTGAGCTGGCTATCTGCGCAGGAGCCTCTGATGTTGCACTGTCATGCAGAAGTATTGTCGTCTCTGCTCATAATCTGAGTGAGGTGGGTGGGACTAAACTGTATCAAGCCTCTGTCACTGCTTGGGTAGTGCATGCAGGGCACGCATTTCACGTGGCACCCGCCACAACCACATGGCCGCACAGCCTTCATCTGGCCCCTCAGCGCCTCCTCTGCACTCGTCCTTACCCCCATGCCAGGAGAAGTCTGACCTCGCCTGCGGTGCCCTGCTGTGCTGCAGGCCATGGCCTCTGTGGTGGGAATCCAACCTGACCTTCCCGGCCCCTGCTGTTCCTGTCCTGTCCCATTCAGAAACTGTTAATCATCCTGAACTACTTACGGGTTTTGTGATCTTAAACAGGGCTTGAACTCAACTTTCTAGAGGTGAAAACATAATGTCTTACTGTAACTCATTTTACCAGCCAATCCTATCCTGAACCTAACAATATTTTAATCACAAAATCCAACCTCAAAACCCACAGCATTTTCAGTTACTGTATTTCATCACCACACAGCTCAAAACAACTCTTTTTTTTTTCAACCACCCTTGTTTTTTTACAGTGAATCACAAACCATGGAACTTAACAGACGGAAAAGACCCAGAGAAATTCTCTCTCACTAACCCTGGTGTATATAAGGAATAATATAATTAGAGTAAAAAACATCTCTTTACAGTCGCACGGGTACAGCAGAGTTCTAGGAGTCAGCCTCCTCTTTGTTGAGACAGATAGACCATCCTAAACAAGCAGAAAAGTGTTCCTGCTTCAAAATGCTTGTGGTGATGCCTTTTTTAATCAGCCTAAGGAATGGAGCACTTTTTCCCCAGAAGGCAATTCCATGCTCTACGAGATTTTACCATTACACTTTATTTCCTGGTAGGTCTCCTGCTGCTCACTTTGCTGCTATTCTTGGCCATGCCTCCTTGAATCACACCAAGGAATAATTAACAATAATATAACTCTGGGTGTCAGCAGGTTTTACCCACCAGAAGAATGTTAGCTGTCATGAATGCTCTGTGCAGTACCCACTAATATTGTTCAGCTGTTCCTGGGAAGGCTGGTCCCTCTTAGTCACTGGTTTATTGGTGAGAAAACTGGGACACGGGAATTTAAACTCTATAGAAAGACTACAGGACAGCCAAGGGAGAACACCTGATCTTCGGGCTGTCACTCCTAAGCAACAGCCACCTTTCTTCCCATGGTGATTACACTCCTGAGAATCAATGGGTGTTTCACAACCTGATGACGTGTTTACAGTTCCCAGCCTCAGTGTGCCCGGCTGTAGAGGTGCTGGGAGAATGACTTTCAGTACATGTAGTGCTTCTGCTGAGGGGCTGGAATGGGACCCTCAGCCCTTGGCTGCATCCCAGTCTCACTGGCAGTGAAGTTAATTGGAGTTACTTTGGAGTGAAGGACATGCATCCAACAGCACCATCTGGCCCACACAACTTTGTGTAAAGCATGGCCCTTGTGCTTGTCATTGTTGGCCCCAGTTGGCATCCATGCTGGCAATGGCCATACTTGGGCTTGCCCTGGTAGGGACGTGCAGAACTTTCCCACCACCATCTCCACAGACCCCTCCAGGGCAGGACAGATCCAGACACGGCCCAAATGGAATACCCTTTGTGCCTTGATAACTCAGTAAGACCTAATGCATCTTCCTATCTGGGGGCTTGCAAAATTAGCATTCGTAGAGCTTCTCCCAGCCCTGTTCCCTCTAAGTTACACCCACATTTTTCTCATGAGTGACTCACTGTTAAAACAGAATGTTTCTCCAGCTAGAATTCTATGCTATGTATTAGAAACAGCTGAGCTGCCTTAATAGCAAGTTGCCTGGGCGTCTGTGAGACCATGTGTGCCTGAATGTATGGACATGCACACATGTGTACATATGCTTTCTCTGTTTTTAATTTGAGTTTCTCCTTTGCCCTTTCCACTCCTTTTCCTTTCAGTTTCTTCTATTTATTTATTTTCCCCCCTCCTCCTCTTCTTTTGTGCATGTAAAATATATCCACAAACACATTCAGGGTTTGAAGAGCAGTATAAAATGACCTCATCCATTCCTTTGTGGATAAACAGAAGGAAGGCCATGGAGTTATTTCATGTGGTACAAAAAAAAAAAAAAAAAAAAAAAAAAAAAAAAAAAAAAAAGAGTTAAACCAGATCAGTTTAAGTTAAACAAAGGAAAGCTTGAAATGAAATAACAGGAACAACATCCTTGGTTTGTTAGATTGAGGCATAATTACTTTCTCCAGGGCAACAATTGGGCATTTTGTACACTGCTGTTTTAGAGTGACAGTGCTGCTGTGTGCACCTCTGAAATCGGCATGCGGTAAGTCACGGGGGCAGAGCTGTCAGATGGCAGGTTTCTTGGGGTGATAAAAAGGCCATATGTGAGATTGTTGTAAAGGAAAATTCCAGTGATTGGGTGCAATATTTAGAAAACATAAACAAGAGGGTTGAGGGTAAGACGTGTTCATATGTAAAGGTTGTTCCCACTTACATTATCACCCACTGAAGCCTTCCCCAGAAATCTCATACATTCAACCCCTTTGCAAAGGTTACAAAGCCAGGTAGGTTGGGGATGTGCTGAAGTTAAGAGCTGTTCTGGGAAACTAACCCCACAGCAAATCTCCCATTCAGCCTGAAGGAGCGCAGCACGGTCTTTGTGATGTGATGCCACCGGGGCACACAGTCCCATTCCACTCCCACCTCTGCTATCTTCTGCCACTGCGTCCCAGCTGATTCCATCATGGCTGCCAGGGCACCCTGCTCTCACCTGTGCACTGGGGGGGGGGGAAACAGATTTGGTTGCTTTGTTGTGGCCAGAAAGGCTTCAGCTGTGAGCCGTACAAGGTAGGAGCAGACCTCCTCCACCTACTGCTCTGCAGCAGGTTGAGGGCAATGTACAACGTAACAGGCCAAACAGGTAAGACAAGCATGGTGGCAGGGCAAGTTCCCCTCATGCTCGCTTTACCACCTACAGCACTGGGGCTGAAGTCTCTACTTGAATGAAAGTGCAAGTGTTAGGTGTGGTGTATGAGTTATGCATAAAGAGATTAATGTGTTTAAGGGTAGAGCCTCAACTACCAGCTAACAGCCATGAATGAGCCTTGGGGCGAGCCCAAGCCAGCTTCCACTCTAGCCAATAGAGGTATGTATGGTCTTTTGGCTTCAGTGGGAACAGGATGAGGTCCTTCATGGCCAGCCAAGGAGCGATTAGTCTAATGATGTAATAGTGCTTGTAACTGCCTGCTCAGGCTTAATTCAGATCTTTTGTGAACAGGCATTATGGCAGATCACATTATGTGATCACACACTATTTGCTCTACAAGAAGCTACCTCATTGGAAGCCCATGTGGGTGGTGAGGCAGGCTGGGGTGAGGGCAGTAGGGCCTACTCCAGCCCCTTAGCCTTGTCCTGCCTCCCACTGCAATGGGCTTCCTGCAGGGTCTTGAACAAGAAAGCATTCCAACGTTTGCACGGAGTTCAGGTTTCACCAGCAGCACAAGCCTGACTTTTTCTAAATATAGGAACTTGGTTTTGCAATCTTACTGATCTCTGAGCATAGCTTTATGTAAGGGGCAGTCAACAGGCATAATGGCTTTAGGTTTAAACTGATTTTACAGCCTATCCAGATCCATGTGGCAGGAGGTATGAGAATCCCTTGGCTCATCTGCCAAGGTGTGGTGGCACACCTATCTGCTGGCAGCTGCAGGCTGGATTGCTGTTGGCAGCAACAGCAGTTGAAAACAAAAGGTTTTATCTCCTTGATCTTACACCACATGCTCTCTCTGCTTCTGGCCATCTTTCCAATCTCACCCTCTACTTCATTTAAAGTGCTCCAGGGACTCTGCTGGCCTGGCTTCCAGCATCCCCAAAACAGGTAGCTGAAAGGCTGCCTGAAGATTTGTGCTGATAAACAGGAGACATGAATGGAAGGAGAATATGAAAGGAAACTGCAGCAGGGTTTCCACCGCGTGGTGGTTGCTCTTGGTTCAGCTCACTCGCACTGGTGTTGGTGTCACGGGGATACCCCAGTCGCTGCAGCTTGGCCCTTTACTGACTGGGATCCCTTAGCAGGTGAGGCAGTGTCCTGGGTTGGTGTGGATGGAGCTGAGAGCTCCCAAAAGACAAATGCTCTGATATAGAAAATGAACAAACATTCAGCAAAAACTGGGATCAGTCCCCTGAGTGTGGTTGGACTAGGAGCATGTCAAAAGAGTCTCTTTCTGCTCAGTGAAGCTATTCTTTAGGCCTGATTTTTATCTTATGTGGGGATGGAGTAACCACACTGATGTCACTGGTCTGACACCGGTATAAAACTGGTGTGTGTGACTGGTGAAATAGGTCAGATTTCTGTATGCGGAGGTACAGCTGCTGAGTGCAGTGATAAAGAGATTTTGCAGCTATTTCCTCCTGTGGCTCTGCAGGGCTCCCCAGCTCCGTGAGCCGCCTGCTGCCCAAGAACTGGGCTGTGGGGTTTCCTACAGCACCTCTATCTGCCCAGGCAAGCAGTTTCCACAGATCTATGACAGAAAAACGCTAATTTTGTTGATGTTCCACACTTCCTGTTGCTAAAATCAAGATGCAGCACTATGTGCCTGCTCTGGTAGAGCCCACGTCAAAACTGCCCAGTTTGTTGAATGGAAGAAAGTAGCTGAGGAGTCAGTGTGGTAGTAATTTTGACCACTGATCAGCCGTTTGATTTCACACTCTGTTTTTTATACTTCAGCGCAGGGCATTATTATTACTCTAGTCCCATGTGGGTACTTGACTTTTTATAAAAGCTTTCCACTGGAGACGTGGAATGAAGTGTTGTCCTCAGAGCTGCATTAATGTCTGAGGCTGGGCTGGCTCTGCCGTGGTGCAGGGGGTAATGGTACTCTGGGATTTCTGCAAGCTGCTAATAAACAACCCATGTCTCTCATTTGGATGAGTCCCTTTCACAGAGCCGTGTCAATGCAATCCGCCCCACACCCATCACACCTAATCCCTTCTTGGAAGTAAATATTGAAAGAGGAAAAAAAGAAAACACATGAAATGAGGGAGAAAGGAAAGCAATGCCCAAGGAGCTTGGCTGAGCTTCACATCCCCCATGCAGGGAATGGGGCAGCTGACTTCTAGCCTTCCAGGTGATGTAATGCGAATTAAAGTTCGTTCAGCACTGCACACACCTCTGCCTCTTGGCATGGAGCAGGTAAGGGCCAGCTGGCAGCTCTGGAAGCCACCAGCAAGCTGGGCAGCCTGGTGTGTGCTTGGGAGACGGCTGTGTGCTCCCCTCGCCCCTGCTGCTGCTGGGGTATGCTCTGCTTCTGGAACCAAAGCTTTCCAGCTTGCCCATGGGCTACATGGAAATAAGAGGAGGTGGAAGCAAGAAGCAACTTGCTTGTCACACAGGAAAGCAGCTTGAAGTTTAGCACTACTAAGTGGCACGTTACAGCTTTGAAATGAGTGGCCTGAGCACTGGCCATGGTTAAAAATTGACTATCCCCTCAGAAGAGAATGGCCATTCGCCAGCCTAAGGCCCTGACCAAGCCCACTGCCAGCAGTCACGTTTTCCCCCATTCATTGCAATAGGCCAGCACAGCATTGCTCCATACCTGCCTGACGTTTTGCTGTGATTCTTCACCCTCATGAGGTGCTGTGTTTCCCCCGGGCCTCGTTTTGCTGCCAACGTGGGTTCCTGTGGGACTGTTTGTTGACAGACGTGGTGACCGCTTTTACTACACGTGTAGTGTGGGGATTTTGTTCCTTTTTTCTCCAACACTTTTCTGGGTAATGTTTTCCACATTTGGTCTCAACCCACATTCCTTTTCTCAGAAAATAGTCACCTCAGTGATATTTCCGCATGTGTGTAAACACACACGTTAAAATAGCCTGCTTCATGTAGATACCATTAGAAAACTCCATTACCACAATATTAGTTTAGCTAAACCCAGGAGCAGTCTGAAACAAGCTGCAACCGTGCAGTGCACATGGCGCTTATATGGAGCTTGCTGTTTCTGCCCAGCCCTTGCTGGCAGGTCCCTGTGGCTGGAGGGAAACCGTTTCCCTCTGGGGACAGGTGAGGCGGCTGCTCCTCATAGCCCATCCCCAGGAGGGGAGTGCTAGGCTGGGTTTCCCCTCCAGCTGCAGGGCTGCTGCCTGCCAGCAGAGAGGATGTTGGGGCAGTGACCAACCCTAGGACAGCCTTAGGACAGAGATAGCACTGACCTGTGCTCGCAGCCACTGTGGACACATTTACATATAAAAGCCAAACCCGAGAGATAAATAACAGATAAACCTGCCCATTTTTCAGGTGCTGGAAAGTCTAAGTCTGACTGCCTTCTTTATTACAAACACAGGTTTAAATAGTATTCACCTCAGGGGTGTGGATGGCTTTATCTTGGTTGGGAATCCATGGAAACAACTGTTAACCCCTAGCATTGTAATACGTTGCTCAATGCATCTATATAAACACAAGGAATATTTATAGTGTGATGATCCCTTGGGTTCATTAAATACCATAACAAGGACTTTTGGAAAGCAGCCAGGTACCCTTCTCTTCCAAGCTATATTAAGAAAGGCCAAGCTGTTACAAGCAAAGATTGAATATATTTTTTTAAACTAGCCTTGAATTATTTAGCAGGTTCTCGGAGGGATTGTTGTCTCATGTCCCTTCTCAGCATCTGAGGTCCAGGGGTCTGGGACGCTGCAGCCAGCCTGTGGGGTCAACCCTGTTCTGCTTCCCTTGGGAAGCTGCAGCCCTGGAGTGCTTCACTTCCCCCCTCACAGGCACCAGCATGCTGCACTGCACAAGCACAGGTCTGCTCCAAGAAATGGTCCTGTACAAACACATATGGCGAGGTCTTGCAGCCTTAAAGAGAGAGAAAGCAGCAGCAGCCCACACAAATTTAATTGGCAGACGTTAACTCTGGGAAGCGGTACACCTGAATAAAAAAAGGCAGGTTTTTTGAAGATACGTAAGGCCATGTATGGCTCTAGCATGTTAGCAAAGTTAAGGCTGAGACAGTGTTCAGCAAAAAAAAGAATTCACTTCTGGTGCTTGAGAAAGAAAAGGTTCTGCAGTTCATTATGTGGCTTGTCTGTGTCAGTGCTGCAGGGCTGAAAGAAATAAAAAGCAATAAAATCCGACTTTGTCTCTAATACCAGCAGATCCATGGCTAATATGCAAAGGCGCATGTTCTGTTTTGTAAGACAGTACTGTTTTTCCATAGCCTTTTTTTTTTTTCGCAAGAAAGCCCACGCTTTCAGAGTGAGGCTGATACAGTTTCCTTTTCAGTGGCAGTTGACTTCAGAAAAACAGAGCTGCCACTTCCAGCAATTCCTGAGCACTCGGGGTGCATCTCGTTGTCAGCAGAGGTGCAGGCAGCCCCTGCCAGCTGCCACGTCCCAGGGCATTGGGTTCAACCGAGCTAAGGCTGCAGCGGCCCAGCAGGCCCGGTCCTGCTTCCCACACCGCTGCCTGGCATCAGGTTTCCAAACCTCTCCAGTTTATCTCAGCTTTTTGCATTAGAGAAAGGGGTCGGTGAGTTACAGGAAGCTGTGCCTGTGTTGTATCTGGTGCTCCTGCGGGATTTCGGCAGTTTCACTTCCAGTTCAGCCCAAAGCTGAAGTGCCAAAGCAGCAAGAACACAAAGATATATATATACATATATATATATATATTTAAAGAGAGATGTTTTACAAGTATTTCGTAATTCTGAAGGATTTCCCAGCAGTGGTTGAGGCTGACTAACAACAGCCACGGTATGAGGGTGATTTGGTGTGAAGGGACCCTGCACAAAGCAGTCCCTCAGCAGGCAGGGGACAGATGCTGCGGGGTGCTGGGATCGGAGCATGCCGGAGGGCTGCCTGTGTTTCCTACAGCCCTGCCATGATGGCAGTGACAGGCCCAAGTGCTATCAGAGGGGCAGCAGCAGCTGATTGCTGAGTGCTGTGTGTGAGGTTGCCTGGGGCAGGAGCATCCCTCAAGACGACCTGTAGACCCACACCCATTGCTCACGTCCTGCAGTGGGACGCAGCTGGGTGGGATGGAGGGGCCTGATCCCACTCCCACCAGTGTTTTTCTGCATCAGCCTTCTGCAAAGGCTGCTGTCAGCCACACAATCCCCAAAGGTACGTAGTCTTATTGAGGAAAGATTGGTCGGAGTGTTGACGCATTCTGGGGGAGGGAAATCTTTTAGCCAAACTCCTTCATCCACCTCTAGTGCCTTCTCTGCCCCAAAGAAAGGGCTTCTCTCATTCTCTTCCATCCTCTTCTTTCACTGCAGTTAATTAGTGAGTACAAGCCAGCACTCCTTAGAGCTGGTGGCTCCCTTAATCTCCCTGTTGCTAGGGCATGCTGACATGCTCCAGTGGTACTAGTTCCAGCATGGTGTGGGGGACTGTGGAAAGAAAGAGTAAAGGGCTGATCAAACAGAGTCCAATTAAAAAAAAAAGAAAGAAAGAAAGAAAGAAAAAAAGCAGCTTTTTAGATGGGGATAGGAAATTCACAATGGGGGAAATGGGGGAAAGGAAAAGTAGAGGGTGAATCATAAGGCCTAAAGGATCTCATTAAATTGAGGCCAGCTGAGCAGATTTACCTTACTTCACTCTCTTTCTCCTGTCACTCCCATGATAGAGAACTTTTATCAAAGTGGTAGGTCAGGATGACTTCCTCATAAAATGTTTGAAAGAAATAAAAGTATACTTGTTTTCTTGAGAATTTTTGTAAATCCACCCTTTAAATGTTTGGGAAGCAAGCTGGAGCCTCAGTGAAGCATGCTGCTTGACTGAATATATGCTGCAGGTGAGAGTCCCATCTGGACTCCTAGGAAATAGAAGTTAAATAGGACACACGGAGCTCCTGGAAGGCAGAAGTCAACTCTGAGTGTAAATGTGAGCTGTTTGCCTTGGAAGCAGCATTTTTGACTTTTATCTGTGTCATGTTTTACAAAATCAGAATGAGTATATGGTTCTGCATTCAAGCAAGGTGCTCTGGGGAAGTCTCATACAGTTTTTTTTGTTGTTGTTGTTTGTTTGTTTTTTTTAGGACCTCTGGTAAGTGGCTGCCATTTCCTCCCTCAGAAGAACAAGGATTCCACCACAGTGTGTCTTAGTGAGTATACGGGTATCCTGAAGAGCTGGAGACTTCAGGCAGCTGCAAGTTGACAGGTAAGCTTCTTAGAAGGTCTGTGCTTAACAGAAGAAATGAGGGTAGGGCTTAATCCCTTGCTGGCAACCATCACGATGTCAGAATGTGGTAACTGGCAGTGCATTCTTTTCTTTAATCCAAAAATCAGCCAGATTACGTATCAGAACTATGTTTTGAGAGTCTACCTGAGTGATGGGTTGCAAAACAGAAGCAAGCACCTGTTCTACGCATCCATTTGCTGATAAAGCCAAGAGATGAGCACTTGCATTACTGTGATGATTCTCCTCTTGGGGTCGTGGAAGGGGGTGGATGACTGTGGTCCTGCTGGCCAGCACAGCTCCAGGTGCCAGGAAGAGTGCAGTGGTGGCAAATGGCACATTTTCTCTGCTCAAATGTAAGTTTTAGCTGGAAAATTTCTTCAGAGTCTTTCTGGTTTCACTTGATTTGTACCTCTATAGGCCCCAAAAGAGGCGGAGTTGTTTTCTGTTTGTTTGTTTACTTTTCAAGCCACCTCTCAGTTCTTACTGAAGAGCGCTCCATAATTGTAAGTGATTACATTAACCTCTCTTGCCTGGAGGTCCTTCTCCCCACCTTAATACCTCCCTTTGGCCAAGAATTCCCATCTTGCAGTGCCGGTGAGGGGCATGGACTTCTCGCTTGTATTGGAAGGGAGGAGGTTAGCTATTTCCAAAGATCAGGTCAACCTTTAAATGTGCAAATACTTTTTTTATTAATCTCTCCTCCTTCCAGTAGTTTTCCCTCCCATCTGGCTATAGAAGTACACAGGTACCATTGCTGCATGGAGAATGCCAGATTTTCCACATGGCAGCTCGGCCTGAGTACAGTTTTAGTTTTAATCTTTTTCAGGTATCAGGCCATCCTTCTTCAGGCTATTGTAAGACAATCCCTTTTTGCTGAGGGATTTCCTCTGAAAAAGGGTCGGGATTTTGGCATCTAACACATCCCCCACCCTCCTTTCTCTTTCCACAATCTTTCTATCATAGCTCAGATCTGCATAGCAAGTTTCTGCCAGTAGGACTGCAGCCAGAACTGATGAGACATGTTGAGGTGGGGTGTAGGGATGTCACAGTTGTCCCGTACTTTGCCTGAATGAGCCGTGCTTGCAAACAGGCTGTTTTGTAATATAATCTCAATGAGTGAATGCATTCCTTTCATAAACATAGCTTTAGATAGTGGGGCGTACAGGTACAGAGAAATCTGGTTTGCTAGGAACCTTTCATTAATGCTGGTCCTCATATCTTAGCATGTATGGGCATGCAATGGGTAGTATGCTCCTTCTTCATTCACTCCACCCATCTCCACTCACTGAGAGTCTTGTGCAGAGTGAGGAAATGCAAGCTCAGTGAGCCTTTGTTTGCTCTATTGGACAGCCATTTGTAGAAGAGAGATAGAGTTTCTGTTGCCTTCTTCTGGCAGAAGAGAGAGCATCCATTACTCGGCATCACTTTATATCTTAATGTTGTTTTATACTCATTTTGCACTTGATGTTAATAGCGGTATTGTGTGCAGGACAGTGGAGAACTTGTCTTTTGTTTCAGGAGTTTAATGCCCGCCTGCCTTTACCAGCATTGACACGTTGCTGCATCTTGCAACACCACCACTCACCTTTCTTTCCAAGGGTGTTTTTTGTTTTTCTAGTTTTTTGGCAAGTAGTCCTGTGAAGATGAGAAATGTCTCTGTCATGCTCACCTGCTTTTTAGATGTTGGTACACAATTTGCTTCTATGTATCAGTCTCTAAACATAACTTGCCTGCATTGACATGGGGGAAAAAGTGTGACAAGACAAAACAAAATCAAATGGCTGAAAGCACAATGCCTTCAGACCAGAAGGCACAGTGTAAGAGTAGCTGGATGGGGGGATAATTTGCTGTCGGCACGATTTTCCCGGGCTAAAAAGGGGATTTCTTTTTTTTTTTTTTCCTACTGTGGAAAATTGTCATGATAAGGCTGGATAACAACTGGCGGAGGACAACACAGCCGTTATGGTTTGCTCTTTCTAATGTTACCCTCTAACAATCTATGAATAATATGTAGGTTTCCACATTCTCTAGTTTATCAGCAGGATGTTTTGTCACTTGTTTTATGATCCTAGATCTCTGCTTTGGTTTAAACAGCAACATGCCCCAGCCCATGAGGGGTGTCTGGGGTCGTGGGCTCAGCTGAAATACGTGTGATGCTGTCTTCTCAGCTGTGACAACTGGCTGACACTGCAAAACGTGCAGGAACCCTAAAAACAAAAGAAGCAGAATGGAAAGGAAGGAGACTCATAGCTAGGCAAGTGGCCAGTTTTTCTGCTTTTTCCTTTAAGCCTTCACTTCTGGAAGTCTCTACTTGCAATGTCCTTACTATCAACTGATGTGTTAGCTGTTCATTTATGGGGAATTACAACTAAAAGGAACTGGAGCGGTATCTGAAATTCACTTCCGCTTGGGCAACAGAAAGGCTGTCTGAATTCTTTCCCCTTTTGGCTGCTCGTGCTGCTCATTTGAAAGAACACCATTATAGTGTTATAACACTGCTGTATTTACAGTGTTGCTTTACAGCTACAGCTTTCTCAGGCAGTGAGCTTTTGCCTATCTTTACTGATGTGAAGAGTATGTGATGATAGCAGATAAGCTGGGGTTTCTGTGCAGGCAGAAGTTTAGCATGATTATGTTACTAGTGGAGTGAGTTTTCCATATGCATGAGAACAAAAAAACGTTCGTCACTCTGTCAGCCTGGTTGGTTCCGCTGTCAAGCCTGGAAAGCAAGCTGAGAGGGAAGCCAGCAAAAAAATGTACCAAACAGGAACAGATGTTTTTTCTAACGAGCTGTTGCAGCAAACTCAATGGATACTTCTAGCCATAAACATTTCTAGCATTTAAGAGTATTTAAATTTCAGATCTATATTGGGAGATCTTGTCACTTGTACCCATCACCTCTGATAATGACAGGAGGTTAAACAGAAACAGACCAGCAGAAATGGAGTACGCCTATGTGGAGCTTAGCAGTTGGTGGCTATAGAGGTTGTGCTTTTGCTCTGTCCTAGACCAAGATAAACCAATGGTGATTCTGTTGAAGTCGCTTAGTAGTTAAAAGTATGTCATTTGGGGCTTTAGACAAGTGCAAAGTTTTAGTGATGTGGAAAGCACCTTAGAGAGAACAGCAATGAGCACAGGCTATCCCAAAACTGGGCAAATAAGTAGGAAATTAGTAGATAAATCATCAAGTCTTTGATCTTAGCCTCAAGGAAAAAAGCATGCAGAAGCAGGACTAGATATCTGAGGACAAAATCACAAAGGCTAAGCAGCAAGATGAGATCCAATTAACAAGAGACTTTAAAGTAACAAGTAGGTTTTCTTTATCGCTATAGCAGCAAGAGGACAACCCAGGCGCTGCCCTACGGCAGAGAAGACTGTCTATGGGCAGATCTTGGCTAGACTCCCAGGGCATTTCATACATTTTTCTTCCTTTTTTTTTTTTTTTTTTTCCTTTCAGGTAACTATTGCAATTGATGTCAGTGACAGAAGGGGGGTGAGATCATAAAAACTAGAGCAAAGAATGAGTTAGAAAATCCCTCCGTGTGTCTGTGTGTTAGTGTCCAAGTCAGTTGGACCGGAGGAATTTCAGCCTAGGGTAATTGCACCAGCCAATTATTTAACCTCAAGTCCCAGCCATAGCCTAGTCTAGCTTCTGGGATGTTACAGGCCCCAAGAACACACTTAAAAGCCTGGAAAAGTGTGGGTGTAGTTCCTGCCCTTAAAAGGAAAAAAAAAAAAGGAGGAGCCAGGGTTTGAAGATTGTTCAGTTTAATTTCAATTCCCGGAAAAATACTGGAACAAACAATCAAACTTTAGTAAGCACGTAGAATAAAACAAAGAGATGATTAATGGCCAACGTGTAGTTGTCAAAAACAAATGACTGTGTAAAACGGTTCAAACTTCTTTCATGTCAGAGCAAAAAACCTTGTCGGTAAGGAAGAAGCAATAGTGTCCTCTGTTTTGACTGTGGGGTGGCTTTCGTCACAGTGTAATGTGATACTCGTAAGCAAATAAAGGGAACCTGTGCTAGATGGGGCTGGCCTTGGGTGATGCAATATTAGTTGGAAAACCACACACATAGTTATTAGTGATCCTTTAGAAAGGGAAAGGTGGATCAAAAAGAGCTGTTTGAGTCTTTACTGGGTCAGCATGATTTAAGGTGATTATGAACAGCTTGGACAATGGAATAGGGGATATCCCATTCTTGTCCACTGCAAAGTTGGAAAGGAGCTATAGATATATTGAAATATAAAACTACAATTAAAAACTAGTTAGACAAATGGTCTCCAAAGTAGGATTCATTTCAGTAAAGGAGGTTGCAAGTTTCTGTAGACGGGCATTGCTGGGAATAATTAATTTTATTTATATGGGGTAGTTAAATATTTTCCCAAGTAGCAACTCTACATAAAAATATCGGAGAAATGTTTCAGATCACAATCCAAATGTGAGTTAATTGCTAATGCAAAAAGGGCAAATGCCTGCTGAGGATGTGTAAATAGGCATGGACCCTACAAGTAAGCCTTCTTTCAGTTCTCTGTGAGGCCGTAGGTCAGTTATGGGTGTTGTGGATGGGGTCCGGAGGATGGCAATGGGAATAATCAGAGTTCTTAAAAACAAGACCTAGGAGGGAAGGATGATCAAAGTGATGTTATTTAGTCTAGTTAAAACTGAAGGAGATAGGGCTCCTTCTGTTGATAATGCATGAGGCGGTTGGGGAAAAAGAGAGTTTGTTGTTCTCCACATCCCTGATGGACAGGACAAGTAGTGAGCTTAAACTATAGCAACGGTTAGATGTTAGAAGAAAGATGTAAGGATAAAAGGAGTATCTGAGGAGGCTGTGGGCTCACCTTCCTGTGTTTAGGATGAGGTTAGGCAAGTATTTGTCAAGAGTAGCATAAGTATAATGATCTTGTCTTGGAATATGAGTCTGGACTGAATGATCATTTGAGATCCCTTCCAGCCATATAAATCTCAGATTCTATCCTGACTGCTGAAGAATGCCAGGATTACAAGTGCTCCATATTTGTGGTTTGTGATGCTTTCATTCATGAGTGAGAGTCAAGGCTTGCAGGAGCAAGATGTGCTGCTTGCGGATTTGCAGGAAAATGGTTTTGGTGGCAGGTAACACGATCAAAGAACAAGACCTCCTTAGATTATGAGGATATCATGCTGCAAGGTTTCTCTTGCTTTTAAATGTCTCTGAAACTAACCATAGTGGTGATGCATGACACTAGCCTTGAGAGCACTGATGAGTGTGAAACATCCTTCCCATTGTGCCTGCATGCTAATCACAGCCAAGCAGAGCTGGCCTCCCTGATCTACAGAATACAAGAGTGCTTGCCTCTGTTTCGGTGGGAACCAGAGGCCTGTTCAGCCTGCAGCGCTGGCAGTAGTGACGCAGGCTGGCACTGGCAGTGCTAAAGCTGCCACAGGCTCCATCAGACGCTGGGGAATAGAAATGTGAGCGATTGTTTTTTGTCCGGAATCCCCACAGGGCATTAGGGACAGAGCTTGCTAGAGATTATTTTCTGCAAGGACTTAGAGGAGTTTGTACTTCTCTAGGAATTCAAAGGGTGATAAGTGGAAAAGGGTACGAGGAAGACAGAAATACACTTTTTTTTTTGTTGTTTTTTTTTTTAGTTTCCAAAGACTGCTTTTACAAACATCAGTATATTAATAGAAAAAAAAAGGAGGCTCGTTTTAAAGAGGTGACTAACCCAATGTCCCTTGGAAAAAAACCAGCAGAGAGCAAACACTGAAGTCCTTTAACTCCGTGTCATAATTTATAGCAGGTTTGCAGTTGTGAAATCTCTCAGCGACGTGGGACAGATGTTATGGTGAGGAAAATAAAACAAACAGACAACGGGATAGGAAATGCAGAGAAGATGAAATGACATCGTGTTGTAATCCTTATGGGAAATCTCTATACGGCTTTCCAAAACACTGTACTGGTGAGCAATTAGGAAACTAGACAAGCTATATAAACAGAGCCACTAGAGGTCTGTGACTGTTCCCATGCAGCTTCCTCAGCGAGCATAAGCCTCAAGGCAACTCTGGGGAGGGGAAAATTTCTGCCCACCATCTTTCAATGGTCTCTTTAATATTCTGTCCAGAGCTATTTGCGTAAGAAATGCACACAAGTGGAGGTTTTCTAGTGCTCGCTCCTGTTCCTATGGCAGTAGATCAAAGGCGGTAACAATACAGAGTTAATTAATTCAGGAGAAGGAATTCCCACTTGCAGCGGTCTTAACCCAGCAGTGGAGGGAAGGTGTCAATCATAAGGGCAAAAGTGCTGAAACTGGCATGGATTTGTGGTTTTTTTCCCTCGCTAAGGAGGGCAGTTAAATGGTGAATGTCACCTGAGCTTCAGGAAAAGCTTCAGGAAAGAGTTTATATATACCCAACAGCTAATGGGTGAGCGGCAGTCGTCCTGCTTCAGGAAACCTGAGTAGAAACTGGGCCTGTAGTTTTCTAAAAGGAAATATCTTTGAGGGAGATGTATTTTCCCATCCAGGTCAAGTTTGTAGAACATCCTGCTCGGTCCTACTCAGGGCTCCTATTCCCATCTGAAGACCAGCAGCATCCCCAAGGGCAGCAAAACTGGCCAAAGGAAGGTGTGGGCAAGAGCTCATCTTCCAGTTCTGCAGCCTTCCAGTTCTGTGCAATTTGCAGGAGCAGACTGATCAGAATGACTGTGAAGAACCTAAATCATTCAGTTGTGCCCACAGGAGTGTGTGAGCAAAACCCTTGTACAGAGAGAACTGTTGACCAGGAAGCAAAGCCTTTCTGGAAGCAGCGCGTGGGGCTAGCCACTGGCACAGGATTTCTTGAATGCCTTGAAGACAGGAGGGGAGGAAGAGGAGGAAGCTTGTTGGGTTTTTTTTTTGTTTTTTTTTTAATTACTATTATTTTTTCTTGGGCTAGAAGTTACCCTGCTAGTAACTTGATTCGTACCTAGAAAGAGAAATCTTAGAGACCATTAGAGAATGAAAATGTGGAAATTGTGACTGCCTGCCTGTCAAAAATATATTGTCCCTGAGTGGGAATGGAACAGGAGAAAGGACCACACATGAAACGAACTATTATGGGATTTGACTGATTTTTAAATGAATTCATTTATTCGGTTAATGGCTTCACAAATACATTTTTTTCTCAAACTAAGTGTCAAATATACTGTTTCACTCAAATCAGGGGTAAGGCTCCTGCTGACTTTTCCTTAAACCACAGAGTATTAAAGTTGAAGTCAGTTTAAGAATCTGTCACCCTTTTCTCTTTCTGGCCTTACTTTCCTTTTCATATGTGGCTCACCTAACTTGATCTTAATTTATTTCTCAATGTGAGGGAAGAGAACCACAGGATCCTTCGGGGGGACTTCTGCAAGCTGCCAGCATTGAGCAAACAGAGCTCTGCCACAGCTGATTTTGTAAAAGCCGTGTTAAACTCTGTGTCCAATACGTAGTTTGGTGTGATGTGCAAAAGGGTTGAATCTGTCTTGCTGAAACTGAAACGAAGGCTTCTTCCCATGGGCAGAGCAGGGATGCAGGCCTAATATCTGACTGCTGCAAGCTGACGATTTGTCTACCGCTCTGTAAAATAGGTACTAATTGCAAAAATCAGATAAATGGGACTTAGATCTGATGGCCTTGTCTGCTTGCAGGCACCTTAATTGTACTTGCGGAAATTCACTGCAAAAATTGATTTAGAAGTTGTTTTCTAACTGTCTTATCTTTAAACTCCAGCTTACATTACTCCATCCCAATATCACAAAATCTTCAGCTTTGGACAAACCAGAGGGGATCTTTGTGTTAAAGCATTTGACAGCCGATTTTGCCAGTTTTAACTGGAATCATGCATGCACTTCCCAGCACCACACGTGGCAAAAACTCTTACCTACACAGAGACTTCTGTGTGCCCGTTCATTTAGACGCATTGACTGTGCCCACATTAGGGTTCATGCCAAAGCATGTGCGTGTGCATGTGGTTTCTCATCATACATATTTTCACAGAAATGAGGATGTTAAGGGAGAATGGACCTTTTCATTTCTAGGAAGGACCTGAACCATCATATTGTATATAGCTCTGGAAAAAGGAAGTACTGCCATTTGGAAGAAAGTTTAGGGGCTCTGAAGAGGATGGCCTCTTCATGTCAGCATAATTCAATTTCTCTATTTACGGGAAGTCGCCCTGTTAGACAGCTTGAAGTGTGGCCAAGGACAGGCTGTATAAGGCCTAACTGTACTCCCTTATAAAACTCAGTAGCAAAACCCTCGACACCTTCAGCCTTGTATTTTAGATTTATCATGTATCATACATTGTTGTGTTTCCTTGGGAGTTACATTTTTCATGGTCTTTTGCAAGAGTTCAGTGCCTTTGCTGGGGCATTGCAAGAGCTTTCTTACACTGGGCTGATGACAAGAGCTGTTCTGGATCAGAGCGAGGTCTGGTCAGTCTGGCATTCCATAAAGCATTTCCTTGGACTGCAGTGGTGGCATGTGACTTGTGCAAAGGCCAGCTCATACTGAAGCCAGCCCGTTGCATAGAGCCAGTGTGCGCGAGGGAGCATCTTGCAAGCTGCCATCAGGTGGGACCCACATGCTGGGGTATGTGGAATGGAGGACGTTTCAGCCCCCAAGGTGCTTCCAGAAGGAGGTGGGGTGATGACGCTTGCTGGTGACCTTGCTTCTGAGATAGGAGATCTTAGTAATTTAAAAAGTATTATTTCTGTAATAACTGGTAGGTTCTTTTGGCAATCATGCCCTTTGTCACTGCACTTCAGATGTTATTTGAGTTTGCCACTTCAGTACTAGGGAAGAGTCTGTGGGCTTTTTGCCTCATAGCTGGAGTTTGGAGCCAAAGTATGTACTGTAACCTGAGCCTTAAAGGTTTTCCATGTTATTAAGTAAGCAAGTTGGAGCCTGCCCCTCACTCCTTTTCTGAGGATGACTAAAGTACTGAAAATGAAACATATGCACACTGCCTATAAACTAGCTTCATAAAAACATACCTGCAATAGTGTAACTTTTATGTTAGTGTCACATGTGAGAAGAATGTGTGAAGACTAGGAGAGTATGCACAGCCTCATCCCAGTGCTGTGTCTAATGATACTTAGATATGATGCATACCACTGCAGTGCACAAGCTTCTGACTTTCTGAGCCAGCCTTCAAGAAGGAGGCTGAAGAGCATTTGTCTCCTGTGTGTCATTTGTCTTGTCAGCAATGTGCTAAAAACAAACCTCTGTATGCTCACAGTGACGGCTGGACTTGGCCCAGTCCCTCTGCGAGTACGATTAAGGCATCCAACTTTCTGTGGTCCCTGATAAGGTGGAACTGTTTGTTATGGATGGTTCTGATTTTTCTCTGGGGGCATTGTTGGGAAGGGCAGGCTGGGACCTTCACTGTGAACTTCCGTAACTTAAAACATCTGAAATTATTCTATTTTAACTTAAATTTGATTTGTCTGGGGCAGAGAAGAATCTCAATTTATTTTTAATAAAATTTCCAGGAAGTTTTTTTTTTTGTTTTTTTAAACCAGTAATATAACGACAATAGTCTGAGATAGAATTTCAACTTAGAATACTTTTTCTTGAAATCAGCTCTTTTTGTGTACCGTTCCCATCCTCCTTTGCAACCCCAGATAACGAGGGGCAGTATGTTCCTGAAGGCTGTTCTAAAATAATCACCCAACAGTAGGGCCAACTTCTTACCTCAGCTGCAGTAATGAATCCCTTTGAACGATGAGCGCAACGCAGTAGGTATGTGAGCAATGCTCAGCCATGCACTGTGCGCCAGATATTGGGCGGGCTGCAAAGTGGGCAGGTCTCCAAAGCTGGAACAGCATTCCTGATATGACTTTCCCATGCCCGTCTCAAAGAGCTGTTACGAGAGGTGACAATTGGGTGCCTGAGCTGAGCTTTTGCTCCCTCCTTCCCTTTGCTGTGTTTCTGATATCTCTCATGAGGGAAGTGGTAGGGGGGTACCGGCTCATCTCAGTGCTTCTGCGAATTCCCCTTTTCTTGACTGGTCCTCCTTCTGCTTGCTGTGCTGACTGCAAGATCCCAGAGCACCGGGGTTATGGCTGCATGGGCAGAATAAAGGCACAGGTCAGAGTGTCCAAAAAGAAAAGCATATTCTGTTGCTTGGACATTTTGTTTCGCAAGGCCAAACTGAATCATACTGTTTCCTCCCACACAGAAACCCCCTTCTGATACAGCTATGTCTTGCATACCTAATAGCTTAGATCAGCATAAGAACTTCCCTGCAAAGCTGAGGAAAGCCATGCATCCCAAGCAGTAGAGAGTGGACAGATGTCATCCTGTTCAGCTTCATCCCCATATTGACACCTCAGATACTGACACTGTCATGGTGAAAAGTTCCAGAGGAAAATTGTGTGATGCAAAAAGCGCAGTTATGTTTTGCTTAGACAGATGAGAATAACTGGGACAGCCCGTTAATATCTCAGTTGCGCCACATGTTTTCTTCCTGGCAACAAGCGTAAGAGAATGTGGGCTTGTTCCGATCAAACTGCTGCTCTTCATGGGCTTGTTTATCAGGCAGCAGCGAATGGGAAGAAGCTTCACCCCCAGTATGCCTCACACCTGGAGCTCCCTTCTATGCACCTGGGCAAGGGCTTTCTGAAGCAGCCCAGGTGCTGGTAGGTTTGGTGTCCTACCCTCACACCAAGTTCAGGGCATGCAAAAGGAGTACCATATCATTTGCTGCCTGGCAGAGAGCTCCCAGTGTCTGTCTATGTGCCACATTTACCTGTGAAACCCAGCTGAGGGTCACCGTTGTGAGAAAGCAGTACAGCAGGAGCCAGGGAGAGGTCAGTGGTATCTGTTGAGCAGGTGGCTAGCCAGGAGCTCCAGGTGTTTTATTCAGGGACTCATATGCATGTATTACAGTATGCAGCAGAGATTTTTTGCATAATATGGGATAAAGAAGAAATTTTTGGTGCCCTGTAAGAGAGATTTGGGCTGTGAGGAGATGGAAAGAGCTGCATCAGAAAGATCTTCTTCTCTATTCTACACTGGGGAATTGCAGCCCTTTCCCTCAGGGATTACAGAGGTTGCGAGGCTGGTACTTCAAGCTTTTGTGTTTAAATTGTTGAATTCAATGCACTTTTGTGAGGCAAGTCTGGCTCAGTATTTTCCATTTGGGTTTAACTGTGCCCAGAACACTTTTGCAGAACAAAAGTTGTACTTTTTCAGACACAGTCCGTAGCACCCTGCCCTGGGTGTCCCTGCGTGAGCAGGGGTTGGACCAGATGGACCTAGAGGTCTCTGCCAACCTCAAACTCTCTGTGATTCTCTGATTTCCAAACAGCTTCTTGAAGTCAGGTGAAGAAGTGGTGTTAGTGTGGCCAGCACCTCAGATGCCAACCAAAGCATGGCTTCAGCTGGGCTGTGTGGGGGACCTGCAGCCACCAGCTGGGCACTGAAGAGAACGGCCAGGAAGGGTGGCCTGTGGGGTTATGCTCTGGGTTCTGTGGATCTTAGTGAATTCCTCTGCCCTTCTGAAGGATTTCAACAAGCTGCTTGGGCTCATCCAGATGACTGGAGCTTTGGGATTTTGTTTTTGGAAAGGGGTGATGTAGATGGGTGTATGGGAAACTGTTAATCACAGCCTGAACCTCTGATTAACCATCTGAGGCAAGTGATGGGTCAGCTGTGGGAGCACAGGTGAAGGTAATTCAGCTGTGCTCCCGGAAGGGGTGGAGCTTGACACCACCTCTCCTAGATCCCATTTAAGGGCTGACCACCGCTAAGGCAGCATCTCTTTTGGAGATTGCTCCTGTGTGGAGTTCCTTGTGGTGAGCATCCATCCTAGCTGTGAGCCTCAGAGTGGGTGAGTTGTTCCCCTATAACCTCTGGCTATTCGTCTGTTATAACCTTGTATAATAACAACTGTATAATGGGACACCGGCTTCTCAGGAAGTCCTTTCCAGGTGGGTAGGCCCAGAAGCTGCTCAGCTCAGCTTTGGGAAAACCCAATGGCTGCTGTGCCACCCTGTGCCCTCATCCTTAGCCAGCTTCCAGCCCAGCCACTCCTTGTCCTGTAGCACAAGCCTGATCAGGCACTGTCCGCCTTGGTGCTCACCGTGCTCCAGCAGCAGCCACCAGCCGGTCGCATGGTTTATTTTGGAGGCCGGCGTTAATCCCCTCCACCCTCGTGCCCCTCGGTTTACAGTATCGCAGCCACTTCCAGCCTGCGATAGTGGGGCGGCCTCTGGGTGACCCAGGATTAGTGTAAATATTTTGCTTTCACTGGGAGGAAATGTGACATACATTTGGGATGGAAGTTATCCAGAGACTTCAGCCTTGGGAGCCAAACAGCCAGGAAGCCCATGCTGTGGTGGTCTGGAGGTGCCGTGCTGTCACACGCGTTGGGCTTTCTCAGTGTGATGGCGGAGTGAGTGCTGCTGGTGGTCAGCACTGGGCAGCAAGGAGTGAAGGTGCCCTCACTTGCCTGCGCATGGCACGGTATAGTGTGGCGCAGCATGGCATGGCACAGCCACAGGTGGATTTTGAAATCTGGCTCCCAGCTGAGTGATGTTTGTTGCTGATGACACTTGTGCTCATCTGCCTTGGTCTCCCTGGTTGTAACATGTGCTTTAAAAGGAATAATAATACAGTGCTTCAAGGCATACTATATGAAGTAGTTGGTGTCGCGTTTACATCTGATAAATATTAATTAACAGTATTTCAGCCTACAAAAGGCTCTGAGGTCTTATGCATCGGCTGGAGAGAAATGTATCTCTCAGATTTAGCCCTAATCTTTCTGTATTACGCATTTGATTTGGCACGGCTGATTACCCCGGAGTAGTGTCTGCTTGTTCAGCATTCCTCCGTCGCACAAGGAGGTGCCGAGTCCCCGTGGTACAGCCCTGCAGCAGGCGCCGGGACTCGCTGAGCCAGATGGGCCAGAATGGGCGAGCTGCAGCAGGTAGAGGGTTTTCTTTTGATAAGTATCCAGAGGTTAAGGCACTGACTTGTTGAAGCTTTAGGCCGTGCTTAGACCCCATCCTGATAATCTGCTGTTAGCTTAATTATCAACCTTTGTTTCTCCAGACAGTCAAATTTGTCACGGAGCAAATGCTCCATGTTGGATTCCCTTGTGAAAGCCTCAATAGTAGATAATTTAAAATCAAATTACAGTGACATGGTCTGCCACGAAAGTTAAATAAGAAGGTACCCTTTCACAGGACAATACCCTTCATGCTCTAAAACAAAAGCTGAACAAACTTCTCTGCAAAGCTCAGGTGGTTTGCTGAGCCAGGGGGTTGCACATGGACTTTTTTAGGAAGATATGTGGCGAATGCTAAACAAACACTGACGTTCCTTGTGCTGCTGCCCAGACTCAGCACTCTGCTCACCCTTACGTGCAGGGATGTCCAAAGTGGTGGCACTGAATGCTGACAATGAGTGCTGAATCCTACTTGGAAGACCTCAGGAGTGAGTCACTGGGAAGGGAATTAACCCATTATGTAGCACGTGCTGCTGGAGTGCTGTGCTGAAATGCAGGGGAGAAGGAAAGCAATGGAATCCCATATTCTTTATCTAGTAATTTTTACTGTTATCTCTGCCTTGGTGTTGTGGTATCTCAGCCAGCATGTGTGCGGACTGCTCACCATTCCTATTTGGTGCTGCAGATCTTGCAGACACACCCATGGGACATTGCACCGTACACAGCCTGGGCTGGTCCTGCCCACACACATTCAGGCCTGGGGCTGGGATCTTGCTGTGGGATTCGAGTTGACCAAAGCCCTTCTAAGGGCAACTGCCGTGGCTGTGAAACAGGGCCTGCCTTCAGGTGGCCAAGGCAGCAAATGCTGGGTGGAGCGAGGTGCTGTTGTGTGAGCTGGGCTGGCTGTGGCCATGGGTGTGAAAAGCTGGGAACAGGGTTGGGGCTCACAGCTATTGCAGGCGCGCTCGGCTCTTCTGGGCTGTTGAAAGACCCCTCTCCCATCACAGTGCTGTGTTTGACAACAGATTAGCCAGATTCCTTTGAGCTTTTTTTGTGCTGAAAGGATGTGTCCCGAAGCAGCCCAAAGGACAGCCCACGTATCCCACACTAGCAGTTCTTTTTGATCTGCTTTCCCTTTGACATTGTTGTATGTCTCCCCCCATAAATTTATTCCTTTTCAATGCAGTTAGTTTGGGTTTGGGCAAAGGCTGAAGTGCCATCCAAAAGACCAGCTGGAAGAGTGTGGTTTTGTCCATCTTGGAGCCAATAGCAGGAGAGGTGATTTTATCCAAGAAAAGAAGGTGCTGAGTGCAGTTGAATTATGTTTGTGTGTGTGTGTGTGTGGGAGGGGGGGGGGGGCGGGGGCGGGGGTACTGGCAAAAACAAAGTGCCGTGGCTTCAAGTAGAAACAGCTAATTTAGCTGAGTGCCAAAACTGGTGCCAGCTCCAGATAAGCTGTGCTGCTCCTCCTGCAGCACTCACCCAGTCCCGTTCCAGCCAGCAGCAGGAACTGCCACTGGAAGCACCTCATCAATACCAATAACCGTTAGGGACTCTGCAAACGCTTCCTCCGCATTTGCTTCTCACACACTAAGTCCTGCTTTGCTGTGCCAGGTCAGTCATAGGCTTGGTGTTTGCCCTGTCCTACTCGGGGTGGCTGCTGGAGCATCCCGTGCCCAGCAGCACTCATGCCTGGGGACTGAGCTGTGACAAGTGCAGATGCACGGGAAGGGTAGGTGTGCTGGAAACTGTGGCTCTGAAGGCAGCTTTCTGTGATCAGAGCTGTGTTTACGGGAATACCTGGGGTGACGCACTTGCTACATTTCTAAGCACAAAGCTCTCCCACACTAAGATTTATATTTTAAAAAGAAATGGAGGAGAAACATAAGCATGTGCCATGTGTCCCTGAGCTAGGAACCATGAAAGAGCCATGCACAGCCAGGAAACATGCCATGCTGTCTGAGAGGAACCTGGGAGGACTCCCTCCTTTCACGTCCTCTATCACGGGATCAGATGCTTGAAGATTGCACCTCTCCCCAAACCCTCATCTTCTTTTGCGGAATAATAAGCAAATAGGTTTGAGCCCGTTGCCTGCAGGGAAATGGCTTTGTAATGGAAGGAGCACCCTGCACTAAATCAACAAACAGGAGAATGTCTGTGTTTGTTTTTCCATGTGCAGAAGGTGAAGGTTGCAACCACACCGGGGTTTCTCTCACATCCTCTCTGCTTGACACGGGGCAGGGACAAGCACAGACACACACAAGGCTGTATGGGAGCGTGTAAGTGGAATCACAAATACACTGAGCCACCCGGGCACTGCCCTGGTGCTGTGCCATGCTTCTCTTCCAAGCCCCCACCTGTGCAGCTGCACAGCAGAGCATAGGGGAGTGCAGCTGGGCTACAGCTGACCAACAGACAAAAAGGAAGCTTTTTATTTTTAACCCTTCTTAGTTCCCTGCTGTAGTTCACTCGGAGACCACATCAGATCCCAGCTCCTGCAGGTGGCACTGCCTATGTGGGTGCTCATGGCCCTCTGGCCCAGGGCAAGGGATGGCCTGCAGCACCTCATCGACATGCGCTTACTTAGGTACTCATGCACTTTTATTAACACAGCTCATTTAAAATAGGGTGGGTAGGTTTGTTTATTGGCTCTAAGTACAGAGCTACCGGTATACTTTTTGTGCATGGTAGGTTGGCACTGCTTTGCTGGCATTGCTGAGGAGTGTGCCTAGCACAGGAGCAAACTCAGAACTAATTTGGAAAAAGATGATTATCTGGGCAGGCAGAGAGGGACACAACCCTCTCTTCTGTTGCGTCCCAAAGACCGTACATTATTGGGAAGCTTTTCATATGCTTAGCACACAGGGAGCATTTGCCAGGGTAAGGACAGGAGAGAGTTTATGACTGAATCTTGACTTAACATGGTTGTACCCACCTTGCCCACATATTCCCAGCATTTGAACCAATGGCTCAAAACCATGGCACAAAGGAGTGCTCTAAGAGAGCTCACAGACAGCCCTCTCCAGGCCTACTTCTGATGCACAGTTATACATGCCCATATATTTTTCGTATGTATTTCCCATCGGCTCTCCTTGTTCCAAACAGGTAAAAAGATAGGTGTAAATGTGCGTGCATCTGTATCTCAGAACAGGCACTCCCGTGCATATACAAGTATGTGCAGACACATGCAGATATGACTGTGCCCATGCAGGTCAGAATTACTTGTCACGTTTACACACCTGTCCTGCCATACAACCAACATATGCATGAGTTTGCTATAAGAAGCCGATTTTCTTTCCCCCATGAATTGCCAAATGCTGGAACCCTCAGGCTAGCTGTTGTGGTTCCCTGATTCCCAGGTTTCTTCTACAGCCAGCTAATAAGCAGCACTGCAAGATTCCTGGGATGAAGTTTTGTGTAAATCACCTTCTAGGCATTAGACTTTTCCCAGCAAAAGAGTGGGGCGGCTGTTTAGAGGAGGGAGAGCTGTTCCCTTTGATGTGGGGATTAGTTCACATGTCAACGTTATCCCCCTTTTTTTTAATGTGCTGTGATTTACAGGGAGGGCGGCTATGGGAGATAGCCACAGGGACACCCACGTGGGGCCGGCTGACAGACACCACCTCCCAGGAGATACCTACAACTAAGGCAGCTGGCATCAACAGAAAGGCTGCAATTATAACGACAACAACAACAAAATCTTAAAAAATGACCTGCTTTGCCTAACAAATGCTTTCTAAAACTTAGGATGCACTTTAGTGCTTATGGAGCTGGAAATGGGTTTCCCAGCAGCAGAAGGGGAGTCTTCTGCGCATCCATAATAGAGACATTATAAATGCTTTCTTCTTAAAGAAAAATTTTAAAAAAAGTTTGGTCTGTATTTCCCCCTTACCTTAGAGCACAGCACACATCAGGAGTGGGAATGAGTGTGGCTCCAAAAGCGATTATGCTCACTTGAAACATACTTAGCATCACCACTGCTCTGGTCGGAGTCTCCACGCTGTTCTGCATGAATCTTTTATCAGTGTCTTATGAAGACTTCACGTTTTGGTCAAAAGTTATGTAGTTGTTCTGCGATCCAATCTTTTGTCTCAGTGTTAGAGGAAGCTTTCCTGATGCTGTTCATGGGAACTGGATAAGGCTGTGAGTCATTACGCTGGGAGCAGTGTTTGGAGCAGCTTTGCTTAGTGTATCTATCTGCATTGTTTAGGCTTATTGCTTTGTGCAGGCTGAGGCTCTGGCAAAGGAGACCGTGATGCATAAATGCAGTAAGAAGAATTTTAACCAGCTCTATTTAAAGAGTCTACTGCATTTTTTTTTCAAAGTTCTATTTACTTTTGCCCTTTTCAGTTTCTAATACATTTATATGCATATTTCTTTTTCGATGAAACTTTGAGACATTCTAGTGAAGTAGCCCCTTTTTGTATGCTTCAGAGAAACACTAAGCAGGAGGTTAATTTCCAGCCAGGCCACCACCGGAGCGTCTCCCTGCATGGCAGTGCTGGTGCTGGGGGGATGAGAGTGTGGTGGCTCAGACTTCAGAGCTTTTCCAAGATTCTGCCCTCTGCCATCACTTTTCCTGTGTTGTTTAGGCTGCGGAGGTAACGCAGGGTCTTCCTTGGGTGTTTCCCACCAACTCCTCTCCTATCCCCAGATACCCCAGACTCTCATCCACCTGATGCTGACCTGCACACTGGACCCTCCTGTCATGTCAGTGGCAGCACAGCCACTGCGTGGACACCGTACTGTGATGGGCAGACAAAAGCCACTTCACTGCTGTGACGCTCCCAGAGGCCTCCCGCAATCCCCCTGCTATTCTCTCAGGAATAAAGAGGTTTTTGTGCCACCCCCCAGGAGGGCAGGCCTACTGCTGCCAACCGGAGTGTGACGCACGGCGGGACGCACACCACGCAGGCCGTGGTGATGTGGCCACGTTCAAGTGTGGGTATCCAAAAAGACAGAGGCATGCTGGGTTTCTGCTCTCCTTCAGAGGCGGCCCACTAAGGTCAGAAATCCATAACGTTTTCTGCTTGTTTATTCAAGTCGTCAAACTGTTTGACTGGATGGATATCAAGCAGTGTCTTGAAGACACTGCTTTGTGGAAGGAAAGACCGTTTGGTGGTCGCTAGGCTCCCCCATTTCACCATTTCCTAGAAATGGAAAAGCCCCCCCACAATGTCCTGCCCTTCCTCTGTCGCAGATGACCCACACATGCTTCCTATGAACGTCACCATTTGGGTGCTCAGACTGATCTCTGGTCTCACTGGAAGTCTGAGCCTCTCCTGAGGGGTTACGTGCACTTCTCCTTCAAACAAATACACAGCGCTGGTTGGTTAAACCCCAGCATTTATGTGTGCATTCTGATAACAGTTTTCAGTGAGAAAAGTCATTCTGGTGCTTTCCAGGTACACTCTTGACTGTGAGCAGCAGGACTTCTCAAGTCTCCCATTTGTTTTGAGTTGGAAACATCCAATTTAAGGAAACCGTGTTAACGGCCACATGTACTGAAGAGTCAGAAACCTTTCAGTGATAAAATTTGAGTGTAGATACCGAGAGCAGAACTCAGATGTTATGATTTGGGAGGTTTACAGTTAAAAATTAAACAATATGGCATAAGATGAAAAGGAATGATCAGGCAGTCAGCCAGTCCTACAGAACAGGCTTATGCTTTTGAATGCATGAGAAAAGCAGAGAATTTTTTTAAAAAATATATTTATTTATTTATGGTTTGGCTTTGGAAGCTATGTTGGTAATGATGGAACTTTTAGAGCAGAACAATCTATGTAGTCTATAACGTAAAACTTTGCCATCTTTTCATTTCACACCACCAAAATGCACGCACAGGGTGCGGTTCATGACTTGTCTGACCCCTCCCTCCAAAAGGAGAACTGAAACTGAAGCCAAACACTCTGTTGGTTGTCCAGTGGGATGGCCATGTGAGCCCCAGGTGAACACTGGGCCTGTGAGCCAGCCCTGATGGCTGTCTTTGCAAGCCTGAGCTGCAGCCCACAGATCACTGCTGGCACATGAATGAAATGCTACCTGGAGGCAGCAGGTGGAGAAGAACACTCGGAGAGATACCTGCACTCCTTCACTTTACAGCAGTAGTAAGGAAACGACTGTTGTTGCCCGTATATCCAAAACAGCTTTTGAATATTTCTGCTTTTTGTCTATATTTAATTAAAAAAATCGCTTCCATTTGAGTTTCTTCAAAAGCATGCATCTCTTCTATGCCTCCCAGGCAGGAGGGAAGATCTGTTGTCCTTCCAGGTTGTGAGTACAGGCACCAAGCACCTGCAGTGCCATCTAGACATTGACACTGGAAGCTCTAGGGAAAGGGCATGGAGAGCTCAGGGACTCTGGAAATGCTGCAGCTCAACCGCCACCCTCTTAGCACCCTGCACGGTGCAAAGCCTCCCTGAGACTTGATTAGGGAAACACTGCAGGGGATTCATGGGAAGGGGCTGATGTCAGGAAGGAGCATTAAACCTTTGCACAGAACGTCTCGTGACTGGGCGGGCGGGCTGGTGGCCGTGCTCTCCATTGGCAAGCAGTGGCTTGTGGAGACCTTTGGGTTATTAGATGGGATTGCAGGAGAATGCCAGTAATGTGTGTGGGGCTGGGGGATGAAAGGGAAGCCCGACTCAATGAATGAATGAAGAAATATGCATGCAATTTGTGAATGACTTTTCTCCCTTCGCTGAACCTGCACACGAGTTTCTGCAGTGCTTGGTGAAAGCCTGAGAGCAGTGCTTCATGGCTGAGGAGGTCCCACCACTCCCTGGCTCTGCATGCCAGCCGCCTGGGATGCTGCGGTGGCCCAGGTGAGGAGCCACCAGTGACACAAAGCAGCCACCGTGTCCCAAGCAGGGCAGCTATTGCTGCTGGTGGCCAAATCACAGGCCATGGTGATCTGTGGTGTTTGGGGGGTAAGTTCTGAGGAGGGGATCCTAGAGTTATCAGCACATGTCAGCCAGAAGGCAGAGCTCACAGGGGCTGTACCCGTCACCTCCACTGTGCTTGGGGCTCTGCAGCCTGGCAAGAAGCTGCCTGAGATGGTGGCTGTAGGCGCGCATGTTGGCAGTGTGCGTAGGGAGCAATCCGTTCCCAGAGCACGGGAATTTGGATAGCTGGAGTAGGGCATTTGCCACTCAGAGACGATGTCTCTGCAGCTCCCAGCTTGGCATGCTGGAGCTATCTTTATTATCCTTCAGGGCTATGGCTGCGAACAAAAAATGCTTTCATTTCAGTTTGGCGGCCGCTCGGGTTGTGTGTGCTCTTGGTCCTTAATTACAGCAGCTGTTGACATCTTCTGATAGAGACCCTCTCTTTGACCAGTCCCCACTCCCCCACTGATTTTTGCAGACGGGACACACAGCGAACTGGGACGATGCTCTGTGAAAATGAGCTCACTGTAATGCAGCGACTCCCACACCACAGCTACGCTGTGTTCCTCTCTTCTGTCCTCTCCATCTGTACTGGTGCTGTTTATTTCCTCTTTCTGGCTGTAAGACGTATTATTTATGAGCGCTAGGTTTCCTGTTGCCTGCAGCTGCCTGTACTTTCCCCTCTCCAGCTTGCGGGGCTGTTCCATTCAGCCTGCACCTCCGTTATCCTGCTCACTGAGCTGCTCCCACCCAGCTCAAGCGGTGGTTGCCTTCCTAACACCTAACAGAGAGGGGACCGTGTGCAAACCCACACCAAGCCCAAGGCTAATGCAGGGAGGCGACACAAAGGCAGTGCTTCCCAGGGCGGGGGCAGCACCCCTCTTGGTTCACACATGGGGAGGAAGGCAGCACTTGGGGCTGCGGCTGGTCTGCGGGGCTGCCACTCCCAGGTGTTTTGGTTTGCCGCAAGGTTTTTCACATTGTGGACCACGTCGTGGTAAAAATGCTGTGCGGACTTTCCACACGTGAGGTTCTGGCATGACTTCCTTGACCTTTTGTGGACATTCGGCATCCTTGTAGTAAACACAAAGATTGCACATACGGAAAGTGAGGTCACAAAAGGAAACTAAATGTTTTACTGCTTTGAACGTGATTTCTCAGCTGGAAGGACGGAGGAGGCATGAGTTCTTAAAAAGTGCTGTTTATTACTGGCAAGGCACATTGGGAAAGCTCACTGGTACGCACTGGGGAGGAGTGCTGGATGTCAGTTCTTATCTATCTGTGGCAGGGAATAGGGTTGAAGCAATATTCCCTCTCTCACAATTAACGTATGAGGGGCTGCCCTATTTTCATCCCTTTTTCTATCTGTTTGCTGGGAGCTCAGGCAGGTGCAGGCTCACAAGAGTCCACAGGCAGGATGAAGAGTGCCAGGCATTGCTGCGATGCTGCTGCAGCCTGTTGGGGTGTGGTCCTGCCAGCTGTGACTGTGGCACACTGCAGCTGCAGCACTCTCTGACACTTTGTGTCAGAGCTCGGAAAGCTGTCTGGAAACATTAAACGGGGAGCAGTCCTCTGACATCCTCTAGGTAAGACGAAAATGGGAGATCCTGAGCATGAGAGTCATGAAAGCTCCCACTGTGCTACCTGCAAGCCAGTGCTTTAACCCCAGCATCCTGGCCAAATTCCAGCTCTGCTAATTACATCCTGCCTATGTGAAAATTCCCCTGCGTTTTTACACAGCCCTTTTTCCCCATTTGTTCTCGGCAGCTGGGCAGCGTTGTCAGGCACAGCAAAGCGCTTGCCATGTCTCAGCCTGGGCCTGGCCGCCTTTCAGCAGGAATGAAGTGAGTGCTGTGCGAGGCATCTGCGGGGACTCTGGGTCCTTGGCAGGAGAGCTGCTGCAGCGCTGTGGCTGGCCATGGCACAAACAGGGCAAAGGCACTGTGAGGGGCTGCAGGGTTGGGCCATGGAGAAGGCAGCAGGGGCTGCCCGGCTCCCAACTGGTTTGCTCCCTTTTTCCTTCTCTTTCACTTGATGACTCATGTGGACGTTGCTTTTGGCTCATCCCTGTTGGAACTGCTCTTCTCAGCTGTCCATTAATCGCCCTGGTAAAAACCTGACTCATGCCACCAGAGAGGAACTGGCTGGGATTATCCCTCTCTTCAGAAGAGGGGCTGGAGAATGGCCGCAGCAATAGCTGTGGAATTCTGATAATAAGAACTGTGACTCACAAAGAGAAGAATAATGAACTCATAGGTATTTATACAGGAGAGTGGTTCAGTGGCTCACTGGCTTATCTGTCCAATGTTCTTGTCAGTCAAGATCTCTCTCTGACTGTAAAAAATTTACCACAGCCCTGCCTAAATGCACTGTGGGAGCACAAGCTAGAGGCTGCTCATGCTGGGGCACTAACTCCACTGCCACAGCAGAAGTGGGATGTGCTCAGAGCAGAGCAGTGCCTTGTTTTTCCTCTTCCTGGCTCACATCCCACTCTGATCTTTTCAGCATCTTAATCTCTCTGGAGTGACTCTGTGAGAGGTCTCTGTGTTCCAAGGGGGAAAAAAGCAAGGTTACGTCCAGGTGTGATGCCAGCATGTTCTCACTATATCCCAGAAGGGCAAGTACAGCAAGCCTTGAAAAGGCAGGAAATTGTGCTGGCTGTGGTGTAAGGTAGAAGGCTGGGACCTAAAGTCCTCAGTCCTCCTGCCACCCTGCCTGTGTGATTTCAGGCAAGGCCCTTACAACTTTTTTAGACTCACTGTCTGTGTCTTTAAATTGTATTTAGTCCTTACTCCAAAGGGCTGAGAAGAAGGGGATTAAGCTTTAATTCATTAATGTTTGTAACACATTTTAGAACTTGGATGGAAATTTCCCAGGTTTTGCAGAGTGCATTAAAAAGCTTATCTCCCTCTCCAACTGCAAATGTTCTTGTAATATGAGAGAAACGAGTGATGCAGCACTTGTATTTCAGTGTTTATAATTAAAAAAAAAAGAACACTCTTACCCTGCAGCTTCCCCTCTCTATCCTTCCATGTTTAAATAAAGAAAAAAGAAGTGAGAGAACCAGCAGCAAGAAATTTTAGTCTAAACAGAGTCCAGTTGCTCCCTGGAGACTTGAATCCATCTCAGTGGAATTTTCCCTGCCTTCAGTCTTTTGTACTTCTGAAAGGTCCTGGAACCAGGCATGTGACTGTAAGAGCAGAAACCACTTCTGTGTCTGAGTGCTCTACCAAATATTTACAAGATATCCGGATAAAATGGCGACAAGCAAGTTCAGCAATGTTTGACTGACCGGACAGCAGTGCAACACTGGCAAGAAGGAAATGTAAACTTTGATTAAAACAAAATTAAAATGAAATTAAAAAAGAAAATCTCTTTAAAGAACAAAATCGGTAAAGCTGGAAAACTGCTCCTCCCTAGGGTAAAACCTATTTGCTTTTAAAAGTAATACTGAAATGGAGTAGCTTGCTTATGATGAAAACCTGGAAACTTCCTTGTTCAAGGAGAGCACAAAGCTGCCTGAGCAGGCGTGTGAGCAGGGAGTTATAGAGAAGCCCTCTCCCTACCAGCCTGCTTGGTGGCTTCAGCCTCTCACAGTGCAGCTGTAAGGGTATACAGTGCTATTTTAACAGGGGCCTTGTGTTTGCTGGGAACACCCTTGGCCACCCCTAAACCTGCCCAGCAAACAGCAGATGGCAACCTGCTCACCTCAGCACTGATCCCCTTGCTGGGTTACCTGTACCTTCCACACTTCTGTGCAGGGTGTTCTGCTTTCCATTAGGATGCTCAGTGAGGCTTTCCCCATGACTGCAGGGCAATGAACCATGTCTCAGGCTAACAGTGACTGTGCATCAGCCATCAGCACTAACTCAGCATGTACACAGCTTTCCCTTAGGGATGTGACGACTGAAGACAGGGAACAACTTGATGTCAGCCACATCTGAGTTAGTGCCTTCAGAGGCCTTTAGCAAGTCTTACATTTTCTCAGTCTCAGTAAGGTGTGAGTAAATAGTGCAGTGGAAACCCAGTGCTCTGCATGTTTGACTGCCTGTTCCTCCAGACTGCTGAGGTGTCAGGGTGAATTAGGAAGGCTTGTGAGGCCTGTGCTTCTTCGCTGACGTTCATAGAGTTTTATTACTATGTAACCTAATTTAACCTGAACAATATTCAAAATTTTCATAATTCTGAAGTTTAATGTGGCCCCACATGTACAGAGAACAGCGCTTGTTTCTGAAGTTAGTCTCTAAAGAGGCAAAAGAAGAATGCCTAACTATCTGCTTCACTGGATTTTTAAAAACCAGGGTTGTTCATTCATTTCTCAGTGAAGACTGCATTTGACCATTCTATGGACTGGGTGTATCACCAGGAGTCTCATCAATGGTGTTGAGTAAAGCATTTCTCAAGGTAGTGTTTCTCACTTGTACGGTTTGCAGCGCAGGATTGGTTCCTTCCTAGGGTAAATTTGATAGATTCTTTCCATCTGAAATACACAACAAAGACAGACACCTCAGTGACAACATGTAAGAATGAAATGACAAAGTCACCATTTCCTCCTGCCACTTGGAAACCAGTTTAATTCACAAAAACAAATCAAGGTAAATTTCAGCACGAACTAATTTCACAGACTGGTTGAACATGGATGTACTTATATATAGCGATCCTCTTTCTGCTGCCTGCCTGCCTGTCCTTCTAGTTACCAGTATCCAGACTCATTCTGTGCGGAAAAGTGTCTGATGCTACTCTTGTGCTTTAGAGCCAAACCTTCGCACGGTCCAGTTCCTACTGTGACACTTTGGCAGAGCTCTCCCAGGACCAGTGTATTGCTGTTGAGGACCTTTGTGTCACTCTAGCTTCCCAGTAGAACTTTTTTGGTAGCTGCTGCCTACGAATAGAGAATGAAATATGCAAAAGGACTGATATCACTACCGCAGTTTGCTTTTTACATTTCAAACATGTTCCTTAGAGTTAAATAGAGCACAGCTTGTGCCAATGTATTTTCCAGCTATTAGCAAGTTGTACTGGATTCGGAGCAAATATTATGGCTGCACCTTATTTGCTTTCCTAACACTTAGGCTGAGAGCAAAGTCTCCCTCCTAACCAGTATGAGCTGTTCCACTTTTAGTCTTAGTCCCACATCAGTGGCTGCAGAGTTCTTTGGAGTGTAGTTTACTGTTTAAACAAAGAATATTATATTACTGTGATTAAACGTGTTGAAAATAACAGACAGTTGTTAGAGAGAGGAGATAGATAGATAGATAAAAAAAAAGAAAGAAAGTATCTTTTGATGCCTTCCTGATCGACCTACAAATTGTGAGGAAAGAACACAAACTGAAGAGACACACAAAGCTATTAAGACCAAAATATCCAAGGTAAAAATGAATAAGCAGTCAGATCATTCCATGTCCTCCTGTTTGCTGCTATCAAATGCATTGCAAGGTATTACTCTCCTACTCAACTATGTACTTCTCTTCTGATTTCCACAGCTGATCCATTGTCACAAGTTCTGTTGTAGCCGTTGTAGTGGGCAGCTCCCAAGGGCTCTGCAGAACAGCCAGCTCCCATCTGGGCTGGTCCCCACTGTGCTCCATTAAAGCTTTGAAGAAAGTCAATACAGCTGAACGGAGGAGGGTGAAAGGTGAGGTATTCCTCTGCAACAGGTCATGACATGATTCGTATTAACAGAGGGGATATCATAGAAGAATAAGAAGACTTACACAGGTTGTAAAGGTAAGCTGTGCCTCAGTTTCCTCTTCTTCTCTATCCCTCCTTGTTAACTATATGAAAACCGGCTACTCTAGAAAAGAGTTGCTCCTATAGCAAATAGGTATAACTATACTGACAGTGATGATAGTCATAACGCACTTTGGCCAATACACCTTTGATGAATTCCTCAAGACAAATGTGACTGTTTAAAACAACCCTGCTGTCTACTGTAAGACACCTATAGCATTGCTAAAAATTATATCCCTAAACAACTTTACTTATTTCAATGTAGAGCTTGCTTGAAAACTCGGAAAATGTATGGAAGATCTTTTCTGTGAATTTATTGATAGAGAAGAATGACCCATGCAGCTGTCTGAACTCTGTGTAGCTTTGGAAGAGGGTTAGCAGTGAATGCATCTGAAGAACTACTTCAGCAGAAAGCTAAGAAAGTGAGTAGAAGAGCAAAGTCTTTCCAAAGAGACTGCTCTGCTCTTTGTGAGCCTTTGGAAACTTATCTATTAAAAATAAATTAAAAACAAAATAACAACAACAAAAACAAAAAAAAAAACACAAAAAAAAACCCCACCAACAAAAAAACCCTCAGCTCTGAAACTCAACAAAATAAGAAACCAGTTAATGGGAAAAATAACATTATTTTTACTTGACAAAGTCCCTCAGCAAAAGAACAACAAATACCGTCTTTCTTCAGAAAGAATCTAGGCATTCTGCAGTCATGATGTACCAGGCTTACGAACGTTGCCATTCATACAGCATTAAAGATAATGTAAAAGATTTTTGTAAATGTCAGATTAACCAAGAAGATTTCTGGGCCAGAGATAACCCAGTAAATATGCATTTTTTTTCATGATCCTATCTATCTCTTTATTGCTCATTTGTTTGTTTCTGTTGAACCATGACATTTAAAAGAAATCACAGGAATTTTGAAGGTATGTTTAATGCCACTGCTTCTTGAATAGCATTGCTCAGGAATGCTAGCCCTAACGAATCTCAGGCTTTGTAAAGTAGCTGGCCATCATTTTCATCTACAGGATACTGCAGTTCTTTTCTGGATTTCAGTAAAGTTCATTTTCCACCAAGCAGGGTCTGCATTGGAAGCTTGGATGCAAGTTTAGATAAAGAAAGACACCATCCACCCACCTGTCTGTCCATACATAATGACAAATTATCAACATTCATATAGCTTTTTAGCACAGATTTTCTAGAATAACCACTATTTCTTAATAGGTATTGAACAGTTCCTGTTGTTTTCATATGGAATAGCATTATCCAGTTGTGTTCTTACCTGAAGTAGGCTGATGCTACATAAAACCGCTTAGATTTCTACACAGGCTCTCATTCAGCCTTTTTTATTTTCTCTGAGTGATTCAACTGGTGGAACTGGCCTAAATGATTACAGGTGAGCACATGTAGGCAAGCGCATGTAAGTCCTTCAGAAGGCTAGAAGCCATTGCAAAGTTATTTGTAGTGTACACATGCAAATCAGCTTCAGTTTGAGATGATAGTATGGGGAGAAGTTGGAGGGGGATTTCCCTGCTTTATGTAATCTGTTGTTGCTCGTTAGCTTCCTCTGTTCACATGGCCAGGAGGCACAGGCATGACACCACCGGTAATTTCTCAAACTCAATCTGAAAGCAAAGACAATGCGCTCGGTGACCTTCAGCAGCCTCGCAGCTTTCGGTAAATCCTCCAGCTCTGGCTCAGTGATATCCAGAATAAAGGTGGCCTGGAGGAGAAGTGGGAGAATGACTCCTCTGGTAGGGGCTTCACTCGCTTACTGGCATGTTTCAAAAGTGGGTGACAGCCAGGAAGATCTGCATGCTAGCCACAGATACGACTCTCTCAACTGCATCTCTAACTTCCATTTCGCCAGCCATACAAAGTGCTGCACTGGGCGCAGGATCCATGCCACCAGTTCAGTGTGGAATCAGCATGGCACAGTTCTGAAACCAGGTTGCCAGACACACTGAGGTAGCCAGTCACAGTCATCCCCAGGTGGGGGCTGGGAAAAGGCAAGTCTCACGTTCTCAGGCACATCTAGCAGAGACACTCATGGCATGGACAAGCTGGGCAGGCAGAGGCCCTAAAGCATGTCCTCCTCAGGGAGGTGGAATGCCATGGCTGCAAGCAGCCCATGGGGTGCTATGCTGCTGAGCGCTGCCTGTGCTGAGGCCCAGGTGAGTGGCTCCGTGCCAGCCTGGGTATCAGTCTCTACACGGTACTCTGTGCTGAACTGATTGTGGTGTTATTGTCCCATGTGAGAAGATTTATAATGCAGTGCCTATCCAGATTCTGAGAAATGGGCTTACCGAAAACCGCTGCTAAGGGAAATACAACAGGTGAAGTAAGCATGGTGGCACTGAGGAGGAAGGAAATCTCTCTGCAGCGCACTGATAAGAGCATGCTTGTTATACACTGCGTTCAGTTTGGACAATCCACAACCAGGAAAACATAGGCCAGCTGAAGGAAACTCAGCTCGGAGGCCCTAGGGACCGAATCAGTCTGTTAAAGTGCTTTGTTGGTTTTATGTATCAGTACTTAATTAGGATGCTTAACAAACACATCAGAAAGATAGTAACTGTTAAATATTCAGCAGGATGACCTTTCAGTTGCAATTCTGAATAAAGTTCTCGGAAAGCTTGTTTTGGGTACTCCAACAACGCCAGAGGAATTGGACTGGACTGAAAAGAAAAAAAAAGCAAAAAAAAAGTAGGGTACTGTTGATTGTAGTGACCTGGCTAAAAACCCAGGTCTTGCCACCAGCTCGCTGCATGATGTTTCCTGCTCTGTGCTTCAGTTCTCCCATCTATAAAAAGAGCATAGTCATACTGGCAGTCCTGGTAAGCCTCTGAGATGAGCGGATAGAAAAGCCATAATAAGTTATTTATAACTTACTCTTATTTCTGAGGAAGGAAGAGCAAAGACAAGAAGCCATCAAGCTTTCAGGTTTTCTTGATTATCATAAAACAGAAAAAAGCGCCATGTAACATGAATTTCACACAACAGAAAGGTTTAGCGAGTCACCTTTAAGGAGAAAGAGTGGGAGCACAACTAAAGAAAATTACAAGCAGGCAGACAGTCAGGAAAACACTCCAGATGGTGGAGTGAGTTAGGCTGCAGAACTGGCTCCCACAGGAAGCGGTGAAACCCCCATTGTTTGAGACATTTGAAACAGAATTCTTCAAAGTGCTGGTATATATAATACAAGGAACTGCTCTGCGCTGCCTCAAACAGGTAATGGCTCTGGGACAATCTGTACAGAGCAACACACCATTTCTTCAACCTTCAGGAGAATTCTTGCTGCTGTGGTTATGAGGAGCTGTAGGCTTTCTTTTTTTATCAGTATATTATCTGAGGAACAACCATAGAGGTGCAACTACACAGTGGTTTTGCAGGAGATGGATTCAATAAGCCTTAACAGATCTTCCGCATTCCTACTTTGAGATCTGAAGTTCGTATATCCAAGAGGGGAAAAATTGACACCTATTCTCTGTCTAATGATTATGGCGTGCATCCTGCTATTTAGGACTATTTATTTCCTATATTATAATCTAATGAGAAACTGGGTGGCTTGATTTTTACAAGCGGTGGTTTGCAGAAGAAAGACTGTGATTTTAATAGGAACCAAATGAGAGCTCATTACGTAAACAGCATTATGAGATGCAGAACTGATGTTGCAATGCTAAATGCTCTAGGTCAAACTCACCAAAATGTGAACTGGCAGCGGCTTGCTGGAATGCTGGGGTTTCTCCACATTCGAATACTACTGCAAACATTTCCCGCTGCTGCTAATGCTGGTTCAGCTCCTCTGGAGGCAGCTGTGGAGGGAGCCCGACTGCTTCTGTTGTTACTGGCACTTAAAATCTCTAGACCTTCTCTGAACCACACATTTAGAGCTTTGGGCCAGTTTTATTGATACAACTTGGCTTACTGGTTGGAGCAGGTAGAGGAAGGGAGATTTTTAAAAGGAGCTTAGAAATTGGAGTTTTAATGCCTTCATTTCCTCTTGGTCGCATACCTGCTGGTATACTAAGAAAGAGGCAAATTGATTCAGATGGCAGAAGTGCACTGGTGACCCGGCCTTATTTTGTTCACTTTGGCTCTGTACAGACTTCTCTCACAGGCTCCCTGCCTCCAATACTTACACCTTTGTGGTGACACAAATATGTCAGGTCTCGAGTCCTCCTTCCTGTGGCATGGGAAGGGACAGGTAGCTGAAGGACCTGCCCAGGGGCAGGGCAAGCGAGCTCCTGATCCTTCCAAATGCCAGGCTCTGTGAGGCCTCGGGCGCCGCAGCATGCTGCACGTGAAGGCTGGCACCATCTCCGTGCTGCTGCTGTCCCGGCCAGAAATGTGGCAATTTCCTTAGGAATGAATCACTAACAGAAAACAAACAAGAGCTATTTGAGAAGTTTCTCCTTCCCTCTAAATGTCCTGTCCGGTATCATATTCCTGACAGTTTATTCTACAAGAATGTAGTCATCTAAAGTTTCAGTGACTCATCTGATGAACCTTCTACCCATTTCCTGGAAAGAGTCCTGTGCAGTCCCAGTCTCATTCTGCCTACATTTTCATATATTCCAACTTTCCACCATTTTAGGGGTGGGGAAGAGGCAAAAATATTTTGAATGCACTGAATGTGCAAAGTAACTGGAAAACAGCGTGTTGAAAGAAACATCTGGAAAACAAAGACGGGCACTGAATCACAGTCTCTTTTGGAAGTAAGTAGCTGCCCCTTGGACTGACAGCTGGATAGAAGAAAAGGAGCTGCTGTTATAAGAGCTGTGTGGTACAATATGGCCATGAATTTGCAAAGGCTGAGCCCTATAAAATGAAGATGAAAACACATTGTTGCATGGGTGTGACTCACTCTGGGCAACTGCTACTGATGACAAGTACCCTGCCACAAATCGTTGAATGAATTGGGCTGGATAGGAACCAAAGCAGACATTTTACATATTTGGACCAATCTGAAAGACACTTCTGTGCAGAAAACAACTGCTTCCTTTCCTGCTTTCCTGATGTAGTGGAAATGCTGGGTCATGGCTTAAAACAGTGACTGAGCACCTGGTGGGAAAGCAGAGCCAACCCAGGGGAGTTCGGGTGCATGCAGTGCACCTGAGTGACTAGAAGGGGTGGAGCCAGGACCTCATTTAAGGGTTGGCGGTAGAGGCAAAAGTATCTTGCTGGAGATCCCTACCTACTGGAGGTCTTTTGAAGGTAAGCAGTTTTTACTCCTTCGTTTTCATGCCCATGGCTGCTGCATTTGGTTTCTTCTTATTTGCTGCAGTTTAGGATTGTGTCACTCTGCTACTGTTGCTGTACTTTCTATCATATTATAGCATTACACCTGCTTAGCAAGAAAATTCAGAAGCTGCTCAATGACTGCTCAAATGATGCTTCAGCGAACTTTGATTTAAGTGGGGTTGTTCTATGCCCACAGCAGGTAGCTCTCTGGATATCTGTGATGTCAAAGTCATACCTCCTAGCAAACGCAGGTGTGCTACTTGTACATTGAATCATAGAACCAGGGAATCAACCATAGACTGGCGTGGGTGGGAGCATTAAAGATCATCTAGTTCTAACTCCCTGTCATGGGTATGGCTGCCACCCTATGCTGTAGTTGAAACATGATAGTTCTAGTGTTGTTCTTAAGAAACTCAGAAATGTGAGTGTGAGCCCATCAACTCACACTGATGTGGAGTGTGGAACAGCTCGGAGACAATGCCAATTGTATGCTTATGGACCTCTGCCTTCTTACCGCTGGCTTATATTAATTTGCAGCAGGGCTAGCAGAGGAATTTGCGGATCTGTTTGATGCAGGCTGCAACAACATATCAAGCATTCTTTGAGGATGCTTTCAGCACTGCCAGTATAACCGGCATATATACTGGTGTGTGTGTGTACACATACATATATATATATATATACTGATATATACATCTATACACTGATACCCATCACAAGCCTGATCCCGTTAGAGGGATATGTTGACAGGTCAAAGCTGTCCCGACATTCTTCTTATTTTAAAAAACAAAAAAACCCCACGAACTTTAACAAACCCTGATTCCAACAGAAATGTTTCCATGATTTATTTTAAGAAGGGAACATTCCCCTGCAGTGCTCACCGCAACCCAAACATTGCAGTGCTGTGCAAGAGCATGAGAACCAGAGAGGAAACTGAAGAATATATTTTCACAGCCCCAGAAGAGAAATACAAAAAGTAAACAAACAGCAAAAGCAGTAACAAATAAACTTAATTTTAGTGTTGGCTGCAGTGTTATCTACGGTATGGCAAAAGAGAACAGACCTGAAGCAAGCATAATTTTGTAGTGGTTTCTTCAAGACATGTCTGAGTGTGAGATGGGGTCTTGTGGCAGCTGTCTACGCTTAGAAAGGGATTTATTTTTCTTTGTGTGATCCTTCTGCCTCCTCACATCTTGCGTTACCTGTCTGAGAAACTGTACAGCAAACTGAAAGGAACTGTCTTACTGTTTTCAGAACTAGAAAATGTGAACCTTGGGCAAGCTATCCCAGAAATAAATCTTTTGTTTGTGGGAGAACTGTCAAACTCTTGAAAGTAATGGGAGGAGTCTTTCTTCTAACTATCTGGGGTCCTCTGTTCTACAGAAAGGGAAACCTGCTTTCAGTGATACTGCTTGTTTCTGTGGTGAGTCCGCAGAAAGCGGTGTGCAGGAGGATAATAAGACAAAGTATAGGGAGTGAAAAAGAATGAGTGAGTGAACAAACACTTTCCTGACAGAACTAGAGACTAAATTTGGCCATAAGAAACACACAGGCATGCATGCATACATGCACCCCTGCCCCCAATTCTTCAGACTGAAAGGTCTGCGTACGGAGAAGAGAGAAAGAAGAAAATGTAGTGAAGCTGGTCAAAAAAGGACCCTGAAGACAGTCTAGCAGCAGAGTACTGATTGCACCAGAAAGCTTTTGGAAGCAGTAAACAGGAAATGGTTAAGTAAAAGCAGGTGGAGCATGCTGACTGCAGGAATGGAGCAGGAAATAGCTGAGCGTCTGAATGGATGCAGAAAAAAAAAATCCCTCTTGCTCAGTCCTTGGCAGTTGCAATATGCCTGCTCCTCCTGCTCCCAGTCCTCCTCCACTACCCTTATCTTCCCAGGCTACAAAGTCCTGCAGTCAGCAAACACTTTTTGATTGAGCAATCTGCACTCCTTGAATTTCAGGACCAGTGCTGGAGAGGTGGAAAGCAACCCTCACTTTCTGCCTGGAAGCCGAAAGAGAAGAAGGACTTGGCAACTGCACAAGGGATGGGTCAGGAGCAGGCGCTGTGTACCAGGGGCTTCAGGTGTGAGGAGCTCCAGCAGGGCCTCTGCCTGCTGCCCTAAGTGCCCTGCTCCCGGTGTGTTTAGCATTATAGTGAATCAAAGAAACACATTTCTATCATCTTGCTCATTCTAGGGGGCTCCCAAAGCACTCAGCTGTAGGATTCATTCTCTCGCAACTGAAACACAGCCTCTTTTGGGGGCAGAGCACTGCAGCTGTTTAATAGCTCACAGCAACATCACACAAGCAGATGGAAAAAAAAAAGCGAAATGTGTAAGAAGTGTTCTTTCCACTTTCCTTCTAACCCTTCCTTTCTCTCCTCTTTGTCTTAGACTTTTTCAGCCAGTTTCACACAACTCCAGATGAGTGTCTTTCTCACCAATATCTGAAGGTTTTGGCCCTGCAGATGGGGATCTGCTGCCAACTTGCTGTTTGCAGGCTTCCAGCCCAGGGGTCTGCAGCCTGCTGCCATGCTGTCCCCGCAACATGCTGCTGGATGGGCAGGAGCACTGCAAAGGTTGGCTCTGCCTTCTTCCAGGGGAGGAGGGCCTTGATGTAGTTTGACACAGACAAGGCTCTCCTGCCCTCAAAGTATGCTGGATGATTGCATTAAAGCCCCGAGGTAAGATAAGAAAAGAGCACGTATATTAGTTTGAATTGCTTTGACCTTGTCTACCTTTTAAGTATCAGATGGTGAAACTGCGCTGGCAAACTCTACTCTTAAATATTTCTATCCTACTCTCCTGGATTTAAACTGAAAAGAAAAAATAATCATGAGTGAAGAAAAGAGTAATGGCAAACAAGCTTTTATGGAGTTAAAATTGTCCAAACAAAAAAGTTCTTCTGATAGAGAAGTCTTACAAAGAGGTCTTGCTCTTTTTTGACATCATTACTTTGGCAAAATGTACCAGATGTTATTGGGAATCCAAACATACACTGATCTTCCTTTCTCTTTAAAAACAGGGAGCCACTACATACAATGGTTGCCAATGCTCGGATCCTAGGCATAGCCTTTGGGAGTCAAGCTTCAGCTCCACCTGCCCACAGCCCCGTTACTATCCAAGCTGTTCCTTCTCAGGCACTGCCAGGCCTGGGGTGCTGGGGCATGCTCAGCTTGGCTGCCATGGCCTAAGTGTATGGGGAGGATGCATCCTGTTGACTCAGTGGGGTGCAGGGCAGTGCTGAGAGTTACACCTTGGCACTGGCCTGTGAGGAAAGCAGGCTCTGATTCACGTGGATCTAAGAAGCGCAGAGAAAGCCACTGAGATGAGCTGAACAAAACCAAACAGATGTCTCTTTCCAGCTCCCTTCACAATTTCTGCTTCTCTGCTCCCTCACCTGCTTTTTTTTTTTTTTTTTTTTTCCCCCTGTTTTTTTTTTTCCTCACTTAAGTTGTCAAGAAAAACGGCAGGAATGAGGCTCCTGGTATAATTACAGTTTGCTGAGAAAATCACAGCCTGCAGCAGTAATTCCTTTAGTGCTGGAGACAGATGCTGCTGAAGCCCAATCACAGTGTTCCCACTACCCAGGCCCTGAGTCTAATCTGTCATCAGCTGGGAGGCCGCTGCCTCCTGCTGCATGTGAACTGGGTCTGCTCAGCCTGATCCTTCCCCCTAGCCAGAGCAAGGCAGTGCCAGAGGGAGGCTATGTTTCCATTCACTCCCTGCCCTCAGCGACAGCGATACCACAACTTCAATGCGCTGCTTATCTCTCCTTCAAGCGCAGTATCAGGGCTGTTCAAAGCCTCGCTGGAAAGGACTCAAGTGGTTGTTTTCAACTTACAATGCTGTACAGTGACTGCAGTTCAAAAATACAATTCAAGCAGAGATAAGTTGAAAGAGAGGCTTAATGAGAACGGCCTGTAGCTAATTCCTCCTTCCAATCTGTATGGTGTTTTTCTTATTATTAGGAAGCTGCCCTTAGTGAATGATCATATACCCCCTGCTTGTTAACATCAACAAAAAGAAAAAAATAATCAAGAGTGTGAGCACAGGAAACACAGGAAAAAGAGGAAAAAGCAGAAGTGCTTATATTGAAAACAGTGCTGTGAGAGAGCACAAGGCAAGGTGAGACCAAGCACATCTCTCATATGGCTTACACATAATTGCTGATGCCATCAGATGTTCTGTGTCTGACATCCAAAGATCACAGGGCCCAGTCCATTGAGCTTCATTGTGCTGGTGAAAGAAGCTGTGGAAACAACAGACCTGGCCAGCTCAGGAGTACCCCTGTGCAAGCAGAAATCACCATGGCACTCTGTTAACATCTTTAAATTGGATTCTGGTTGTAGAAAGAAACTGTCTGAAGAACTCTGTTTCAAAGGTATGTTACAGTATCATGAGCAAACCCCCAAACAACTGGTAAAGTCCATAAGCTGCTACACAGGCTACAGCATCTCTATAATTCAGTATCAATATCTCTGTAATACAGCATCTCTACAAGAAGTGCCTGAAGCACCAGGGAGATGCAAGGTTTGGGAGGCATAGACTAAATGGTTGTGTTTTGCTTCAGTAGCTCTTAAGAAAGGCTTAAAGGAAAAGAGTAGGTCATAATTTCAGGCTTGAAGCAAAAGCATATTAAAATATTTGACTTCCTATAGCAGCCTGTGGCCAACTCAATTTCTTAGTTTCCAGCTTCTTCTGAATCTGCACGTGGTAGTTGTGCACTCATGGTAATAACTCTCCAGATCTTGACAGGAATGGTATACGGCAGCTTCACAGCCCCTGAGAATGGAGGGAGATCAGAAAGTGTGGCAGGGTGTCTCAAAGAGGGGAAGGAGTGACTCATACAGGAAGAAAAACAAAGCTAAGATGAACTTAGAGCGTAAGAGAAGAGGTAGACTGTTGGCTGTGAATCAACTTTCCTGCACTCAGAAGGGTGCGTATTGCAGTTGTACTTGACAGTAATGGAAGCTCAAGGAAGTTTGATTAAGATTAAATGGCAGACACAGACCAACACAGAAAAGAGGTTTTTGGGTGAAAATCAGAGACAGGAAGTGACTAAGTAGGTCAGAAGTTGTGGGTAGTGAGCTGGATAGATTAAGTAGGACTTGGAGCAACTCAGTTAGCTCTGCTAATGACAAATGATAATGTTCATACTGCTGCCAAGTTTAACAAATCTGACTCTGAAATCACCTTCAAGGTCCTGATAGCAAATCAGAGATTTCTGAGTTCTAGTGGTATCTACATCTGAGCAGATAATGTGTGTGTTTTAACCAGAGATTGGTTTTGCAGTCACTTTTTGACCCTGCCAAACTTCCTGTAAATAGTACACTGTTTTGACTGAACAGGATTGCTTCCTAAGGACTGAGGAATAATGACCTGGCTAGTAGGAACTGTTTGACTCTGAGAAGGGCAGCTACTGCAGATTGAAAAGACGGATGCATTGGAGAAACTCCTTTCCACCCTAAATTCAATAAGTCTTTGATTCAACAGCTTTGTTTGTATCCAGGACTGCCGGAAGAGAACAGTCACCTTGTACTTTTCTACCTGATGAGAAAAAAAACAAATTGTATGTGTGCACTGGGACAGTTCAACTTGAGTCTATTCCAACTTCAAAGAGGTTTTCAATGGTCTTTCAGATGTAGGGTGTGAGGAAGGGTGAGAACTGCTAAAGCTAGCCCCATCTTCATTAAATCTTTGCCCTCTCTGGAGTAGGCATGCAAGTGGAGAGAATAGAAGATATGCATGAGCAACTGAGCATCTGGGACCTCATGACCTTTGACTGTTGTATTATGGGAAATGTATTCTTTGGTTGCTATGCTTTTCTAATTCACTTGTATTTTCCTTCAGTGACTCCCTTGTATTTTCTTTGGTGCTCCTGTGTAACGGTTTCAAGGAACCACCATCTCCAAGTTAAGCATGTATACAATAGCTTTAATTAAATGTTTGCAAGTATCCCAACAGTAACGCAAGGGAAAGGAAAAACAAACAGTTTTGTACTCACTTATACCTATCCCTTGTGAGCCCTGCCATGGATGGAGGCATCTGCACCGCTGCCCCTTAAACCCATTTCTAACCTGTTGTGAAATGAAGGCTGCAGGATCCTGCAGCTCTACCTATAGACACTTCAGGTATTTTCACTCTCCACAGAAGAGCTACAGATCACCTGTGAAAGCAACAGTGCTGAAATCTTTTAGGGTAGGCTACAGTAAACAAAAACTAAGGAGTAGTTAGGGTGAACATTCTTCACTCCCTTTAAAAAAAATTAAAAAAAAAAAAAAAAAAAAAAAAGGAGAATAAGGTTAAACATATTCTTAGTTGTTCCTTAAAAGATAGTATAGACAGGGAACCAAAAAAAGAAAGGATTTTACTTTCTTCAGTATTCTGAATTTAATCTTTTTTGCTATAGGTAAAATCTCAGTCCTGTCACCCTTCTTTCCTCCTCCTGCGATGAGTTACCTATTTATTACTCTCTCAGACGGGGATCTTTGCTTCTTCTACATGTGGTTAACAACATCATTTGATAAGTAAAGAAGAAAGCTGTAAAGGATTTTTGTTTTCTCTTCAGGCATTTAAAATAGCTATGCACAAAGGAAATGAAATTCGGAAAAGGAGTTGTTAACATGCAAAGAGAATAATAAGATATGGGATGCTAAGTTCATTGCTCACTTTAAGTCAAATGTAAGTATTTGTCTTGAATATTTCAATGACTGACATCATTATTATTTCAGAGCTGAGACAAGCCAGTTTGAGAACACTTCAGTCTGGCTATACACGTATTATTGGAAATCCGTCCTCTACTTCTCAGTGACTCTCAGTGATATACACATCAGAAAAGATAACAGTAATTTTAAGACTCTAAAGAAAAAAATAAAGGCCAGTTTGATGAGAGAGAAAAGAAACCAAGCTTCTAGCTTTGATCTTCGCTATTTCCCAGCACTGAGACCAGCAGCATCGTCAGTTTTTGCAATCTGACGTGCTGGAGTTGGCCAGGGGTTGTGTTGAACAGGGACTGGCCTAGCTCTGCTGGAGCTCAAAGTGCTGTGACTTTTCAGGAGGGAACAGAAAGCATGGGTTGTTTCCCTCACATAGCAAAGCACAAATGGCAGCAGAGTTGCCTGAGATCGAGAACTGCTGATGCAAGTTAGTAACAGGAACCAGCAGCTGCAAAGGAGTGGGATGAAAAGCAGTCTTAGAAGGTGAAGGAGGAAAGGAGAAGGCCAGGGAAGATTTAAAATTAGGAGCAGCTAGCAGATGCTGACAGAGACTTCTCTTGATTGTCCATGGGGCTCATCCCAAGCAAATTCAGGCTGACATAAAGATTCCTATAAGGACTTCTGGGATACTCTGAAGATTTCTACTCCCAGGCCTCTGTTAATCTGCAGTCTGTGTTTCCATTGCATCTTCACAAGAAGTTTCTTCAAAATACATCAGTTTTTGATGATGGCTGGGAATGAAAGTGGCAAATTCTGACCATCTTCACTGCTGCCTCTCTGTCTCCTATTAAACTGCAGTTGTTAAACTCTTGCATTAAATCCCAAAAGTCGCCCTTCTGCTACTTGTCCTTTTAGGTTCTCCGTGGACTATTTCTTTCCTTCTCTTCTAGTAATGACAGTTGATTTCTATCACTAAGACCAGGAAAACTGATACCTGACTTTCTCTTGGGTGGATTAGTTTCTTTGAGGGCAGTTAGTTAATTATTTTCACTATGCAGATACCAAAAATACCCAGCCCATCTCCATAACACTAATTAAAGGCCACAGTATTGGCAACACAGCAATCCTAGGCCTCGGACCACTGTAAGTGTATTCGGATTTCTCCAGTTCTTCATGTTCCACTTCTCTTTAGTAAGTAACTACTTCTGTTCTCAAAATTCATGAGGAACTTGAGGCTAAAGCTCAAAGTTCACACCAATCACTCAACTCTGTGACCCAAACTCAGTGAAGTTTACTAAAAGATGTTCCCTAAGACTTTCTGCTTCCTTGGGATATGGAGGGAATGGGGAAAAGAATACAGTGATGAGTGATTTCCTTACTTCTTTTGACTACCTAGTTGTACAGTAGCAACCATTCTCTCTTTCAATGGAAAAGGTCCCATCCCTGACAGAAAATCAGTTGCAAAAGCTGAGCTATCAGTGTGCTGATAGTGATGTTCGTGCTGCCTATCACCTCGTAAGTTCCACAAACAGACCAGGAAAGAAGAAGAGCTGGAAAGTAATAGTATGAATACTCTGCAGGGAGTAGTAGGAGAAAAGCCAGGATGATGGAAGGGAGAATATCAGAAGTTAATCCCAAGCGTAACACATTGGAGGCCAGATGCGTTTTGTAAGAGGTGTCCTTCATGTAAGATGTGTTTTGTTTTCCCACCGTGAACTTTATGGTAGGCCTGAGCCAGTGAATGCTGCATTCTCCATAAATGCCTAGTGTGGCCAGTTGTAGCCTTTCCAAGTTTCTTATTCAGCAGCATGTTTTTTTTCCTTGTTTTTAAATGCTTGCTGGAGTCTTAGACTAGGAGTTTTTAACCTAACAATAAAACACCTGTGCTTTATTAAGACTTGGGACTTGAGTTCCACCTCTCTCACTTTTACTGAAGTGCTGCCACTAGTCAGGTTAACTCTTTTGCAGTCAGTTTTGCTCTGAGAATGTATTTATCTACATACAGCTCAGTTCTACTTTATTTGGAGGACAGGAAAACCAGCTCTGAGGCACACCCAGAGGACTCTGTTTAGCTTTTTTTTTTTTTTTTTAATGTTAGTAAATAGATGTTAACATACAGTAGCCAAAAGTAGCAGACCCCACTTCTAAGGTTTTCCATGTTCTCTCCCCTGTTCCAAGATGAGCTCTTTTCAGCCCTGAGGTTTGTGTATTTTGCACACCATGGGCCACAAGCCTCTCTTTAAGAGTCTTGTCCAATGCTGACAGGTAGGGGTGCAGAACCCTTAAATCACAGCTGCAAAGCTGCACCCTTGCTAGCAGAACTGCTCTGCATCAACATGGGACCAGAAATTCAAGTGTTCTCACCAGCCACACTTATTTCAAGAGTGAGATTTTTGAATTGTATCATAGAAAATTAATTCAATTCAATGGGAAAATTACTGTTCTCCCTGTTCCTTCCCATTGTTCTCATGCCACTGTCTTAAATGAGAACTGGAGCAGCACTATATAGCAAATTCGTTGCCTGTACCTCCAAGTGTGTTATTATCCCTATATTAAATTACAAAAATGGCAGCATGTGGATGTGAAGGAATTGCCCAAATTCATGCAGCAATTCAGTGGAAAGGCTGACAAGTTCGATTGTTAATGTAGTAAGCAACTGCCCTGTGTTCCAGTTAACTTAGCTTCTTAATAAGTGATTATTTTCTACATCTTCTCCATGCACATTACAGAAGCACCACACTGCAGCGCCAGCAATGCGAGCAATTTCACCAAATGCCATTAATTCACTGAAGACAAGGGAGGGCAATTTAATACACATGCCAAAGATTGAGGATCTCTACGTCATGAGCTCTGCTTCCCTTTCTGTTGCTGTCTATGTGCTTATGGGCATCTGACTTTTTTCTTTATGAGTCAGTTTCCCATATATGCCTGAGAGAAATTATTTGCAGCCAGGAGGTAAAACAAGAGGTCATACACTTCTGAGGTTATTCTGGGTTAGTCATTCATCTTAGGACTTTAGTGGCACACCTATACAGAGCTAATTGTACATCAGACTTGTGTGGAGAGAACAGATACATCAAAAATTCAGAGGTCTGCAGATACTCGAGTACTATATCTACAGAGCCATACAAATTTCTAAAATAAACAGGTAGGTAAATAGATAAATATTAGTTTCTGCCCAAATACTTGTCAGAAATAATTAATCCTATAGGTGGCTATTTATTACATAGTCTGATGTAGCGGATGTGTGATTTATATGCCCCTGTAACAATAAGTATAAGAAATACTATCACATACAGTGGTACTTGTAAAAGAGGATGTTCCAAGTTTATGTTGCTTTTGTAAACTAATTATTTCCACGCATTCATACGTACCAGTATATAATTTCTAAGCTATGGGGATACCAACAATCACTGGAAACTGCTTTTATAAGCCCACATCACAGCAGAGCAAGTTTTAGGAACAAGAAACTATGGCTGTTACACAGAATGTCAGATACTGTGGGGACCTAGGAGGCCTGGGGTATGTAGCAGTGAAAGTCATCTGGTGTTAGAACAGCAGAAAGCCCCTACAGTCTGGTGCTAGCTCAGACCACAAACTGGGGAGTGTCCACTTGTGTGCCCTTTCGAGGACTACCGTCTGCCTTGCCTGCCACTCGGAACGACACAGGATGAACTTTACAAACATGATTTGGAGCTGAATTTTTCATATTTGGATCATGCTTCGCAAGACTCCTGCTTTTCCATTCAGTGTAAATAAGCAGAAATAATCATTTTGATTTTCTTTACAAAATACACAGAAACAGCTTTTCAAAGTCTCTCTTAAACCAAATAGCATAAGTCTCACATTTGTTTGTGTTTGCACCATTTTATGAACTTTAGGAGGCTGTGATTTCCATTGCTGTGTAAATCACATCTGCTCACAAGCTGTGGTTTTAAAAACACCACACATCTGTGGTATCAAACATGTTCAAATTAGAGAATTATATGACATTACCAGTCACTTACATGCAAATGTGTCATTTTTTGTGTGGTATTTTAAGTTGTGTTATTACGTACCATAAACTACAGTCACCTACTCTTTACTTATACAACAATCCGAACAGGAGTTTTCCCTTTGCAGTCATTTTCATGTAGCCATATAGGCAGGTACCCCAATCAGGAATGTAAGTGACAAATTGATATGTGCCTTGAAGCTTGCTTACGGTCATTCTTTATAGGTGGCCTGGTCACCATACTCATTAGTTTTGAGTAAATAAAACGTGGGGTTTGGTGTTTTGGAGTTCTACTTGTGTGTAAAAGAGGTGGGTTTTTTTGGAGCAATCTGGAAAAAGAGCACTTTTCTGGCTTTACTTTCTTCATGTACTCTTCGTATCTTTTTGATGAGGGGTACCAAACTGACCAAAGCCACCATCTTTAAACCTAAGATCCGGATGTGAGCAAGTAATGCTGTTGGTCAATCACACCCTCTCTTCCAAGACTGTAAAAGCAGTTGTACGCTATGATACATTTGGTCTATTTTTCTACCTCTGGGCATCTCAAGATATTGTATCAGCAAGATTTTCCTTCTCCTATTTCATAGTCCAGTTCCTATTTTCAACTATTTTTCATGTAAGTTCTTTTAAAATCTGCTCATAATGTTCTGCTTTAAATTAAAAGTCTATGCGATTTAGTCCTCACTCCATTTTTTCTTTACACAAATATTTGGACAAAACTTGAACAAAAGTTTCAGAGGACCCAGTATAAGCATTATTATATTATAAGCATTATTAATGAAGCTTAACGAAGCAATTATGCAGAAGCTGTTATCATCTTCACCTTTCATACAGTCAAAATAAGTTACAGATAAATTAATTCATGACTCAATCACAGTTGTGCAGCAAATTATTGGTAGCAGCTGGACATGGAGCCAAGGAACTCCGACACCCACACTCCTGCTGAGATGATACACCCTGAAAACACCGGGACTGCCTCAGACTCACTCTGAGCTACTTACATTCCTCTCATATGATTGAAGTGTTTTTAGACCATGAAAACTAAAGAAAGGAAAAATAATGTAAATCAGTGTCTGTTTCTACATTGTTTTCTCCTCTGAGGATAAAAGACTTCTTTTTCTTGTTTTAATTTTTTTCTTACAGTAGATATTGGCAAGCTGAAAGTTGAAGTAAAATAGGAAAAAATAACAAGCATATTTTGAGTGATTACTCAACTGGGGTCCTTTGTCACAGGAAATGCAGCTGCGTGACTAATGGGCCTGACTTTCTCTTGGCTTCCTTCCCCCTTCAGAGATCTTGTTTACTGCCCCAGCCAATTTTTTTTTTTTTAAATTGCTAGAAGCTAGCAATTTTCCAGGAAAAAAAAAAGATCTTTGCAAGAGGCAAAGGCAGTAAATCTTGCGAAGATCAAGGGCTGCAGCGCTCTCCCCATCTACTCCTTTTAGCCTTCCAGGCTCTTGAGTCACATCATATCTTCCCCTGCTCCGCTCAGAACATGTGTCTAGCAGATCTTTCTGCTTTGGTGAGAGGAGGGAGTATGTGAATCACATTTACAGCGTTTAGCCCTGGAATTCATAAAGAAAGGGCTAGTTCCATTAAGGAAACTAGGGGCCTCTTGCATTTTGTCTTTTTTTATTATTTTTTCCTCACTCGCTCTCTTTTAACAACAGTTGTGTGCTCATACTTCACGATGATGTGGCTTTAAGGGTGAGCTGTTGAGATCTGACAGTACATAGTCCTATTAGAAGGGGCCACATAGCCCTAAATGTTGTTTGCATGTGGCTCTCTTTACGACTCTGCTTTGTTTCCTTCCTAGGTAACCAAAGGTGGGCCTGGACCTGGATCTCCCCTGAAGTTGACAGGAAAAGGAACCGTGCAGCCAAGCTTCACAGCAGGCTCTTCTCCTTACCATGCAACAAAAACCCAAGTCCCTTCTCGGTAAGTGGAGGTGTTGGGCATATGCCAGGATAGATAATGTTAACAGGCATGATCTCATCATTCCTTAGAGGGTGCCACAGCAGCACTGAACCCCATGGAGAATTTATGGGAGAGAGGTTTTATGGAGGTGTCTGAGGTACAAAGAGCCTCCAGTGTCATGTGTTGGCCCTAAGGCACTTACTGGTATGTGAGCATATATGTTGCCAGCAGCCATGCCACAACAGAAACTGGTAAAACTCTGGAGTAATGTCCTGCAACGGGGTCAGAAAGTCAATCAGGCAGGTAAGCAACCTCAATAACGTAAGAGAAGAGGGAGGCAGTCTTCTGCCTTCTCTAGATGCCTTTTGCTTTGGAAAGAGTGGGAATCAAGTCCCTGAAAAAGAGTTTAAAGACTGCTCCACATCCACAATTTACTACCCTGGCATGGTTTCCCTGTGCCCTAAAGCAGAAGCAAAAATAGGAGGTGAATATATTCATTACCGCAAACTGCATAGTGAAACCATCAGAATGGGTATTCTAAAAAAAGAGATGAAACTTTTGCTTACGAATGGACCTAAAAGAATTGAATACATGTGTACAGAGGGATCATTTTCCACTACCTACTAGAGGAAAAGTCTCTGGGGAAGTGGCTGATGCCAAATATTTTCTTATGCTTCATGTGTCAGCAGGGTCTCGCAGAAGCCCTTAAAAAACAGAACAAGCATTTTGTGCAAATTGAGAATCACAGTTTCTGGTGATTTAGGTTGCTTCACCAAACTTGAGACATTTCTCTAAAAATACAGCAGGTGTTTGATGATGGACCAAGTTTTCAGCATTTACACAGATCAGATGAAGTCAAGATCAGCAGAAAAAAAACCCACCAAAACACAGAATAACATGGTAAAGGGCTTCAGAGCTGCTTGAGAAGAAACTAAGCTGGCTAGACAGACAAAAATGCAAATTTCTCACAGCAGCTATAAAACACTTGGGAGAGACACTGTCAGAGCCAGGTATGCAGCAAGGTTACAGAGGAGCTGAGATGCGTGCAGAAGGAGCGGGCACAAATACTTGCTGAAATGAGAGCCCTAGGAGACGTGTACGACTTGGTCGTGTGACCTGCCAACCCCAGGGCACTGCTATAAGACATCCAGCTGACTTTGACTGCAAATGATAACAACTGCGGAAAAATGAAAGAGGTCATTGAAGAGGATGCAGCCCCATGGTATCTTAATGGCACACTAGAGTTGTCCCCAGAAGATAATTGAGTTAATCCTCTTGCAATACAGTCAGAACTGGAGGACAGTAATTTCTGTGCAATGAATACTAACAAAACCTGAGTGTCAGAGAGAAAGGATTTGGCATTTTGCCCACGAATGTAAAAAGTTTCCTGGATTATTATTTAATTTTTAAGAGAACTGACCATAAGCCACTTGCTGTGATTGCCAGAATGGCCTGGCAAACCCCCACTCCTCACAAACACAAAGAACTTTTTTTTCACTTACAAATTTATGATTTGCAGATTGGGAGGGATTTGGCAGGTTCAAACTTAATCCCTGGAGCATTTGATGAAAATACAATGATGCAAAGTCCAGGGCTAGATTTCGTAGGTGATGATTTGCTTAAAAATGGTGGGGATGAAATCCAGCAGAAAATATAAGAGACGATCACAGAATAGTCTCAGCTTTGTTACTGATGAAGTATGAAAGTACAAAAAAATGATACAACCTCTCCTGATTGTTATCTTCTACTTGAGTAAAGGTAACTTGACTATAAGGAACTAGTACTAAAAAGATGGCAGGGTACATCAAGCTTCTCGTTACTATACATACTGTACCTGCCAAGGGAAACAAGCTCTGACAACGTAGCAGGAATAAATAACTGTCAGACATCCGCAGTATATACAGATTTAGTTCTACTACTCTAGCTTCATTATTCCTCATCAGATGAGTAGGTAGGAAATAGTATCAAAAGAAGTTGGCAACTACTGAGACAATGTGTGGAATTAGGCTGTTTTAAATCTCTTATACCAAGGTGGAACCCATGAAGGAAGCTCGTCAACAACTGACATTTTGTATGATGGAAAAAGAAAATGAAATTCTTGTAATTCATTCCTCTCAATTCCTTCTCATCTTCAGGGGTTCCCTTTAAGTAACAGGTGTTTGGAAGAAGAATAGAGAGTCCAGGACACAGTGAACTCCTAACAAAATGACCTGCCACCCCTAACAACAGTAGTAGTGATCTTCCAGAGATGCAAGCAATGCCATCAGTTCCTCAAGATTCATCAAGCAGGATTTACACATTATCAGTTGTAACTGTTTGCAGCCATGTATTAACACATCTCTGAATGCTGATTTGGAAAACTCAGTGATTGGAGGTCCTCTGGCATTAACAACTGCCCTTTCCGGTTTGTGAATCTGAATCAGGTGCTGCAAAGCCCTCATTTTATTGCGAACAGCTGGATGAAACCAAATGCATAACAAAGCGAATCTTTCACAAGCAGCTTAAGTGCTGGATGCACAATGAGGACAATTGCATTTCAGCCCAGATGTAGTTGCACTTAAGCCACAGGGAAGTAATTCATTTATATGCAAACTTCCCAAGCACTTTGGGATGAAAATACTATACAGAATCAGTTTAATACACTCTACTTATGTGACAAACTCCCATTTTGTATTATTGTTTTCCTAGTTTTGCTGTGCCAATCATACTGCAATCCCTTGTCTTCATTCTGATCGTGGTGGAACAGCAGGCAGATACTTTCAAAAAATCCAACAGAATTAAAAACTTGCAATGGAAATTGTTCCTATGCGTGCATCCTGCCCATGCTGAGAAACTGTTAATGATGTTCCATTTCTCTCTTCCTGGCCAACGAGTGGCTGCCAATATTCATGTAGCATTAATGCGGCTTTGAACACTCAATGCGCTTTACCCTTTAGGTAGCACGCCCTAGGCACTGTTTTGTGGTGCATAAGCATCTCCTTCAGGGTCCCTCCTGCCTTCACTTTCTACTGTGATGCTCTCCTGCCTCAGCAGGAACAACAAACCTACACACCAACAGTTGCAAATTCTTCCTGATTTGAGAAGTCTTCTGAAACAATTTGGTAACTTGCTCTATTCCTTTTTGTTGAACCCTGCAAAAAATGTCTGAAGTGACTGTGTTATCTAGTGGGTAAATAAGGAGATTAGAAGCCCTGGACCACCTCTGGTCTTGTACAGTACTGCTGAAAATAGACATCACATGATGTCTAAATTAAGTATGTGTTGACTGCCTAAGGCAGCTTCACTCCAAATCGAATGCCACTGTGTCGTGCAATGGCTGCACAGCCTCCTGTCTTTTGTTTCTTCATCTGTAGCACTTAGCCATTCAAAGGGTGTACTGAGAGTTCACTGGCATTTCAGAAGACTTTTGAGATTCTTGGAAGAACAATCTAGTATGAACAGAAAGCAGTTGATATTATTTCTTCCTTTTTTAGTGACGTCCCTCTGCTGATGATACTATGCTCTCACATTCCCGAGCTAAGCTTGTTTGAGCGACTTGATTTCGGTTGGGCTTAAAATCTGTTTTCTTCCTCAGAGAGGATGTTGGTGTGCACCTTTAAGCACGGCAAATCTCAAATGCTTGGAAGCCTTGCATTCAAGGCCCCTGTAAACTGCCTTCATCCAACTTTCTTCATCTTTCTTATTATACTCAAGCAAGGAAAGCTAGAACAGTTCAATACAAGCAGGTTCTGCACACCCTGTAGCCTTGTGCAATTTGAACAAACGATTTAGTACAGATTTGAAGGTTCGGTTTATGGCCAAAAATCTGCAATTAGATACCCACACGATTCCAGTTTTTGACAGGAGGTATAGTCCCAAATTTGAATATAGATTCCCACTCCAGGACCAAAGCTCTATGTAGACTATGTGTGTAGACACACCTAATAGAGACCTTGTAAATACAATCACCTCTGTTTCTCCACCTATAAAACTGTGATTGCAATAGAGGTGTTTAGAGAAGTTCACTTCTAGAAGTTTTTACAAAGGTTAAACGTTGCTTGTTTCAGTCTTGTTCCATTATGAAGAAGTCCTGTAATGTTTCCATCCTCTGTTGAAGAGTTCTTCACTTGCAGTCTTTACGTTACTTAATTAAATTGCACCAGGTTGTTTCATGAGCTGGCCTCTCTTATGGCTTTCTGCAGTTACAGAGTGATGGAAGATGGGTGTTTAGAGAGCAAGTAACAGAGAGGGAATTGTTCACAAAAGGTTTCAGCTCCCTGGCTGTGCTCTCTAAGCATCTCTGTCTGCAACAGCTCTTCTTTCATGTTGTGTCTTTGACAGAACAATTCCCATTCAAAAAGCATCAGCAAGCGCTAGAAGCACACCCACATGTTAGGTGCTCAAGCACAATCCCTGTAGCTCTCGAATTTCCCTCTCTGCTGGGAGGACTCAACTAGGTGATGCCATTGTGAATGGATGAGTGGGAGAAAGACATTATCAGTAACAGTGGGTAATGCAAGTGACTATTTGCATTAAGATGGTGTCAGGCTTGGTCCATTACTTTCCATGAGGATATCGGTGCTAAAGCATCTCCTGGGAAGGGCAGAGCCTTCAGGGCTGGAGAGCTGGAATAATCCTTGGGGACCCAGGATGAGGGCACCAGAAGAGCTCTGTACCTGCAGGGCAGCAGAGGAGCCCTGCTGGCTGCAGCAGTGAAACTGGGGCCTATGGAGGCCTCGGCGCAGGAGAAATCACACCTGTCCCTCCTGTGGTTTTGCGGAGCTCAGCTGGGGAAGTGGGCTTGTTATGCTGGCTGTGCTGTCAGCCGGTCCCTTTGGAAGTCATGCCTGGGCTGCTCTGAGAGACGGCAGTTCCCTTCAACACGCGCAGTCACACATAGCTAATGGAACCAGGATTATTGCAGCAATTTAGGAAAAAAAAAAAAACAACCAACCAACAAGGAAAACGTGTATTGCCAGGTTGGATAAAATGTAAGGCTTGACGTGGGCAGAGCTCCTGCCAGCTGAAGTGTTTGCACCTGGTCTTACTGGAAATCCGTGGGGCAGAAGATTTCTTGCCGAAGTATTTGTGTTGCCATCAGCATGGCAGCAACTCGCCCGCACGTACTCAGACACCCAGGAGGCCAGGGCTCAGGGCTCTTCGAGGAGGTCAGTTTTTATATAGCAAAGCAAACAGTTTAGCTAATCAAGGATATTTTTTTCTTTTATTTTCTGAGGCTCTTGGCATCCAGCCCTGTTACTTGCAATCTTTAATTTGTACTGTGGCTTCCTTTTCCCTGCTGCCTTCTCACTGACTCCAATTTTCCCACACACTTGTTTCCTAACTCTACCTCCTATGGAGGTCGTCATTTATTTCAGACCCAAATTTATCTCAGCCCTACACAACGCTGCTGTTACCTCACCATTTATTCCTGTAAAAGACTGTCACTGGATGTTCATGAGATTGACAAGTTTATGAAAAAACAATGGAGCCATTTTTTGTAAGATAGAAAATAGTTGATGGTTACAAAGGTTGATGTAAATTCATTCATACACACTTGTATAAATTGATTGTCCATCAACTTGGGCCTTCTTTTTGGTTATATAGCTGTCTGAAGAGCAACACTGGGTTTTCAGTTTTGTTTTGTTTTGTTTTTTAAAGGATTTGTGTGTGTGTCTGTGGTAGAGATGGGATGTAAGCTGTACACCTCACTCACAACATGGCCATGGAAAAACCTGTTACTGTAAAGCTTCCACATTAAGGGAGAAGATTCTGACGAAATAAAGTCACATTTTGGCAGATTCTTCTACAAGCTTTCCTTCAGCTAAAAAAATGCCCATACAAACACGGAAGAGATAAAGGCTTTTTCTTCTGGTTGCCACAGCTAAACAGCCACACAGCGTTTGCCCACATCACAGAGCCTGGCTTGCTCGAGAGCTGATAATGAGATGCACAGGAACATGGATCAGAAGTGACCCGCCTCATCACCAGGTTCTGTCCCAGAAAATCTCCTTTTAACAACCTTTTATAAAAAGCTACACAGAATCCAGAGCATTCCTCCAGTCTATATACACCCCAAAAGTTGCAAAACACCACCATCTTGTAACAAATGCACAGCCTGTAGGGCAGGTGTAGTTTCACCTGATTTCACGTTGTTTATGGCGAATACTTGTTCTTCTCCTTCCCTGTAGTTATTTCCAAACCTTTCTGCCTCTGAAGGCAGCCCAACTTGGCATGGCAGCACTTTTCAAGCTGTGAAGCAAGGTGAGAACGGCTAATGAAGCCTGACACACATTCCACGTATTTCCTCTCTATTCCTCATAGCCACTTACATGCAAACACACAACAGTTTTAATGAACTGAAGTGAAGCAGGAGCTAAAGACGCTGGGAGGCAGTGGGTAGCATGCAGTGTCTGGCCCATGTGAAGGCCTTCTGCAGGATATTCAGTCATGGCTCAAGTCCCACAGGCAGTGTATGATGGCTGTTATTGTTCTCTGGCAAAGAAGTCCCTCTGACTGAAAGCAGCCACACACTGGAAAGCTGATCCTGCCAAGATGCACACTGTATTTGCTCTGTGAGGCAGTTGGGCCAGTACTTTTCATTAATTTCAGAATCCACCACTGACGAAAACGCAGCTCTTTATAAGGTGGGACGTGTTTTAAAGGAAAAGTTGGGGCAGATTCAACTGGTATAAAGCTGCATAGCTTTATTAAAGACCAGGGGGTGTTGCTGATTTATACCAGCTGAGAAGTTGGCTAACGTTCTTTTGGAGCCATCACCTCTCCCATTTGCAATTGCCAGCTGAAAAGCTGGGAAATGCAAGGAGAAATGAAAAATGGAGCACATTTATGTGAAAAAAAGCTTCTATGCAAAACAAATGTCTGCTCACTGCACATAAGCTGAAATAATACAGCCGTTATTGGAGCTGTGCTACAATAAAATAAGCTGGATGAGTCAACCAGCAGTGCATCTAATCTCCACTGGCTGCCTTTCCGGTCCCCAAGCGCCCCATCTATTTTTATCTCTTCTTTTTTTTTTTTTTTTTTTTTCTTTTTTAAATATACTTTTTGGTTTACAAGCAATAAATCTACAGATTTTGGGTCCCCTGTGTGCACTCTTGCCAGCAGGCTGCTCAGCAATCAGGACGTTACCCAGACCGCTACAGCTATTAGGCCACGGAACAGGGAGGCTAAGAACCAGATTCAAGAGACACGTGTGCAGAGGGCATGGCAGTGCTACTGATAGCGTGGGGCATGGTAGACCCTTCTGCGCTGAAGGTAACGCTCAGCATGCAGGTCAGCAGGCTGTACTCTTCAGGTGGCCCAGCGGTGCCACTGCAGCTTCTGAGAGTATGGTAAAACACGCTCTACTGATAGATGTGCAGCAGTGTGAATGCCTGAGTTGCTCTGGGATGAGCTTGTTTCCAGACCTGCAGGAACACAGCTTTGGTCCAGTGCTCTAGCCAAACCTCATGACACAGTGTAGGCCACGTCTGGACAGAATAACATGATGTGCTCGATGGTCCTGCTGTGAACTGTAGAAGAGCTAACACTAAAATGGCACAGACAGTCAGAGCCTGCTTCTGTGCCTGTACAAAAACAATGTAATTCCATTTTTCTTTTCTTTTCCTTTCCTTTCCTTTCCTTTCCTTTCCTTTCCTTTCCTTTCCTTTCCTTTCCTTTCCTTTCCTTTCCTTTCCTTTCCTTTCCTTTCCTTTCCTTTCCTTTCCTTTCCTTTCCTTTCCTTTCCTTTCCTTTCCTTTCCTTTTCCTGTGGGGGGAGGTTTTTAGTTAAGCTAAACGTGTCTGGTCCATCTTAGGATGCTAACTATGACAGGGTATAATTTAATTTCAGAATCACTGGGCAGGTGACGGGAAGCACTTTCATGATGCCAAGTTTTAGTGTTGTTTGCTGGCTCGGTGTGGTAGCACTCTCTTGAGAAAACTGTGGGTGCAATTTTGGAATCGCAGTGTTCCTGCTTCATTTTTCTCTGGTAACCAAATCAAAATCTTAGCAATTAAGCTTCTATTCTTCTATTTTTTCTCTGCTATCTTTAGTGATTTCGTTACAAACACATCCAGCTAGTCACCTTGAGCTCATACATGCTGGGAAACATCTGTTAATTGAATATTAAGATAGCCTGAGTTTTATAATGGAAAGAAACTGCTGGGATGTTATGCTAGCATACAGCATTCTCTTTCAGTCCAACAGTACGTGCTTCAGGGAGCAAGGGAGAAGAGTGTTTGAATTTAATTTCAGACATTCACTTTTTAGGTGCCCCCAAGGGACATACCCATTTCCTATATAAGGTTTGGTCTGTTTGCAATTAAGCTCTCTTCTTTGCATATTTCCGGATAGATTAAAAATAGCAAAATCAGCTTATTCTTGGACTTCTGGAGATAAACAAAGCATTGCTTCCAGGGGTTTAAAAACACTGATCAGATTTACAGATCTTGAAGGCAGAACTTGTCCACGAATTTTTTTACGCTGGATAAACAACGATTTCCACGGATAACAGAAAAGGTAGAAACACATTTCTAGAACTGGAGACCCGTAAAGCTAAGTCACTTTTGCAGCCTTCATTTTTATGTAAAATTTCTGTTGATAAGAAGTTGAATACATTTTCAGCGCAGAAAGCTCAAGACCTATTTAGTCTGCCCCTACCACTCTCCCAACCAATGGATCAATTCCAGAACTGAGAGGCTTGCTGAACTCCCATTACAGTTCTCCTCTTATTCTTTTTCTATTGGGATTACTATCGTCAATCCATTTAATCCAAAATGTAAAGCTGCTTTTTGTGATGCAGCCATCCATTCTCAAGAACCTTGACAGAAACAACTCGTTTATAACGGAGCCTAAATTGTTATCAGATGGGAACAATTCCCATGCGCCCCTAGCACCTTGAGGCTGGATACATGATAATGATCTATACCTGATCATTTCTTCCTTGCTGTTCAGCTCTCTGCTCATTTGGAGAAATCACCTAGAACAAACAGGAGTCATTTTCCAAAGGAGAACTGATGACTACGTTGTGAATTTAAGTTTCCTGAAAGTGTTTTTGCTGTTTCCAGTTATCTTTTGCAGATTCCTCAGCAGTCAGTGCACACTGATGGATCCAAAGACAGGGGAATTAAAGCCACTGATATAATGGCTTTAATGTTAGTTATTCACACTCTCCAGCGCCTTTTAGGCATTTGCTTTCAGTGTACTTCATTCCCCCAGCAAAAATGTTGATGGATATTGAAACTGATGATTCAGGAGGGAGAAAAGATTACAGCACTTCAATATCCAAGCAAACAAATTGACACATTTATTGTTCAAAAGTACATTCCTTGGAAGATTTACAGGGCTGTTAGTAGAGGATAGGAAAAAAATACAGTTGAACAAGATACAAATGAAGTGGCCTAAACCACCAGGCTGTGCTTTGTTTCCCCTCTACACAAAGCAGTGTAATAGCATGGTGGAAAGACCAGTGGCCCATCCCATATCTCCTAGGAAGCCAGGAGGATCCTTCCAGATCACACTTAGTTCCTAGGGCTGTATGTATCTCAGCCTAGGAGCAGCACTCCATGCCATAATCCTTATGGACATGAGAAGTTTTGAAGAAGTCAGTAGGACTGTTCAGTATGGTTGTTTGTAAGAGCTGGTCTTGCAGAACTAGCCCATGTTTTGGTAAAAAGAGAAGCAAGAGAAACAAGTCTTAATATTCTAGCAATACATATACCTCTCCTGAGGACCTAACAAAGACTCCAGCGTGTCTCACAGACAAGAGGCATAAACGGAACTTAGAAAACAATAAGGAGTTTTGTAAAAGCAGGACCAAATGTGTGAAGATTGTTTTAAACATTCCTGGAAAGAAAAGTGCTACTGATCCTCCTTAGCTGTCAGCAACATTAAAGACATGGGCTTCTCTTTTTGCCACCACGGCCTCTAAAGAGTTGACTTTCTGAGCTCCAAAATGTGCTCCTGCACATTTCCAGAACATTTGTTGAAAAAAAAACATCCTAAACAAGGAATAACCTTCTGTCCATCAAGCAAGATCTCACAACAATTACAGTACCAGACACTGAGCACTCGGCCTGCCTGGCCCACAGCCACACCACTGGCAGCAAACTTTCTAACTCACGCAGACTAATTAGGATCAGGTCAGGTATGTGACTGAGAGAACTCACAGGAGGTGGAGGATGAAGCAGGAAGCGGTGCTGATGATTCAACTGGGGATCATCTTGAAGATATTTCTTAAGTTGGTTGCTTTTTTTTTTTCAGATGTGAAAGGAAAGTGATCTTATTTTTAAGAAAACAGAAAGGGACAACGTTCTGGTAAAGAAAGGAAAGTGGGAAGGACAGTTTGTGTAGGTAGTAGAGGGAGAAACATCTGATTCATTCATCATAGATTTTAGGATGACATTTTGTAGTCTCTAGCGGTAGAGTGGGACAGGTGACAAGAAGGCAGAAACACAGTTCTCAAGGCAATGTTTCCTTCTAGTAAGAAACTAGAATTGCAAGGGAAATATTTCAGAGGGTTGAGTACATCTCATTCCACTTCCAGGTCTTTAAGATATGTCAGAATGAATGTGTAGAATCTTACAGTATGGTTTTTGCTAGGAGAGTAGTACAGTACCAAAATGCATAACCAAGAGAGGTTGAGTATTCTCCATCCTTGGATGTTTTCATGGCTTGGCTAGACAAAGTCACTGCTGATGTGTTCAAGTGCTGGCAACAGTTCTGTTTTGAGCAGAATGATGGGCTAGAAATCTCCAGAGGTCCCTTCTAACCAGCATTTCTGTGATACCTTGAGTCTCATAGGGATTCCAGAGCTGAGCTGACGAGCAGTGTTTCAGACAGATTCCGAATCAGACAGATTCAAACAAAAGCCCATAGATGGTAACATCTACACAAACCACTCCAAACACTCCAGGTGCAGTAGATTTTACCATCTGTAGGCTTCCATCCTACAGAGTCCTTTGTGTAATGCCTTCTCTTGATCAGAGACTGGATGGTAGCAATACAACAAAATACTGCTTATGAAGCAGCAGTACTTCTGGAACAATGATGCTGCTCCATTCCCTTATGCAACCAAGGCTTCGGCAAAGAAAATGTTAGGCTCCTGCAGTGGTCTTGTGACACTTTTATAGCAGCTGTGAAAGCAACAATGCTATTGTGCATTACTGGTATGTTGAGGTGTTGCTGAGAGAGAGCAAGCTTATGGCTGAGTTATAGGCTGCCATATACAACTTTTTTTTATTTTTTTTTTTAATTTTTTTATTTTTTGTGTGTGGTCTCAAGTTGAATATATCTAGCTGCTTCCCACACCAAATGGAACAACAGAGACTGAGTTCTAACTAACAGTTCAGTGGGGACAATTTTATCCAGGCTAACAGAGCAGAAATATGCACAGAAGTGACAACTCTTCCACGACACCACCCCTTGCACCTTATGCCACGCTCCATTCAACCATCAGCCTTGGGACTGCTAGTCTTCAACATCCTTATCAGTGGCCTAGACAGTGGGATCCAGTGTACCCTCAGCAAGTTCACTGATGACAATAAGCTGGGTGGTGCGGTTGAAATAACAGAAGGAAGGAACACCCTTCACAGGGACCTGGACAGGCTTGAAAAGTGGGCCCACAAGAAAATAATGAGGTTCAACAAGGCCAAGTGCAGGGTATTGCCCTTGGGTCAGGGCAATCCCAGGTATGTGTACAGAATGGGAGAAGAACTTACTGAGAGCAGTCCTTCAGAGACCGACTTGGGGGTCCTGGTGGACGGAAAGCTGGACATGAGCCAGTAGGTGGCAAGACCGCCCACAGCAGAGGGTTGGAACTGGATGATCTTTAGGGTCCCTTCCAACCTAAACCATTCTATGATTCTATGATGATTCTATGATTTTGATGGTTTGTTCCTGGCACACTCATTTTCCCTGCCATTCAGAGCCAGCTTGCACAGTGTTACAACATCCTCATCTTTGCAGTTGCTTTAATCACTCTCATAATCCCAATTTGATAGCCAAAAATACATTCATCTCCATTTTCTTCATAGAGAAGCCTAAACATTTTTAATGGAATCCTAAACAATGAAACTATGATGGCAATTAGATCGTAACCACACAAAATGGCAGGATGTGCACTCAAAAGGATTCTTCATGTTAACTCAACAGAGAGTAAAAGCTTATCACACTCTACAAATACAAATAAATATCTTTATCTACTTCCTAACAATGATATATGGATAAACTGCATACACTTTCACATATACATCTGCAAGAAACCTCTTTTCAATACAGCTCCTAAGCAAAGGATGAGCTTCAGCTACTTATGTGCTCCTGTTGTGCTTCCTCCAAAATCGTCCATTCCATATTAATGCCTGGCTGCCAAAACACATTAATTCCATAGTTGTATCCCTGTCATAAGCCATTAGTTCCACACTCTTACTACACATAATACATACATACCACATTCTTTTCCTTAATATGCAAATCTTTCCAACCATGGTCCCCTTTGTTCTGGTGCCTCTCAACCCACCAGCACATGCAGGAGAGCTCACAAATTGATCCTCTGGGATATACACAAACATGACCAGTATGTTCTTTGTGATTCATATGTGACCACAGCAGAGATTTTGAGGTTCCCTCCCAAGCCTCAAATTGTTTAAGAATTGCCCAGATTCCTGACCCCTTTCATCTGCACTAAGTGGTTTACACTGGTTATTATGAATCTGCTTTCAAGGCTCCTAAACAATAACTGATTTTGTTTACAGTAAAAACTTTTCCACTGGCCCAAAGCACTGTTCTTAGACAACACAGAGGTGAACAACCGCATAATTGCCACCATTTCCTGCTGTCAAAAATGTCATCAAGACCATACTGAATTCATGGCTATGCTTTGCATTCAATCAGCAGCAACATTTACAAATACTTCTTTAACAAAGAGCATCTCCTTTTCACATGAGGTCTTGATCCCAACAGCTCCTGTCTGCTTTCAAAACCAGGAGGTGGAACCTACTTCACAGTTGACTGGATACTTTGCTTGCTCCAAAAGGTAGCAGAATTGACAATGCGAATCTCGACAAAATTCAGGATGTTTCACTTACTCCAGAAAATGCTCTTATGCCACAAGGCTGCGGTACTCAAGGCTTGTAAAAGTGAACAAGGTTGTCTTTGATTCCCCGAGACAACAGCAACACCTAGGCACTCAGAGCTGGCACAGCCCATGACAAAACCCTACTTTGGGGCACTGCTAATAGTACTTGGGGTGCAAAGTCAGAACTTGCAATTTGGAGGGCATGAAGTAAAATATATTTATTCCCAGAAATCCTCCTATTTTCCTTATGGCAATGGCTGGCACTCTCTTGGAGCTGGGAAATGGCTGAAGAACGGCCAAGATCTTGGTGTTATCCGCCAGATTTGTCACTATTCTTAATTTGCACACATGCTATGGTGACGTGCGCATTGCATATGCTTAGACTGCATGGCTGAATGCTCACGTTATATCAAGCTGCGCATGATTTTACAACTGGCTGTGCTCCTTGAGCAGTGGGAACAGCTCTTGAGCACTTCTGAAAGGCAGGCTACAGCTGAGTGGCTGCAACCGTAACTCTCCAGTGCGATCTCTCCCCCATCCCAACCACCTCGCCTCCCCCGTCCCTCAACATTCTTTGCTGCTTTGTTTATTCTACAGAAAACATCAGTGAGGGTTTACGGCCAAGGTAAAACATTTTGGCAAACAGTTATTTTTCGTAGCTCAACTTGAAGGGATAACATGAAGACTGCCCCTCCTCCTCAGAGAAGGGGAAGGGTGGGGTTGAGAAATGAGATCTGGAAGCAGCCCAGACAAATAGAAGGCTGGCTGCCCCACCAGTCCTTTTAAAGGAAAACTGAACTATTTTATTTTTGTTTGTTTTTCTTTCTTTCTTTCTTTCTTTTTTTTTTTTTTTTTGGTAGAATGAATCATGTTGGCAGGAGAGCAAAGGTTTAACTGCGAGAAACTGCATTAATTTTTAGAGAAACCATTTAGATAACTTTCAGGAAAATCTTCAAGAAATTGGGATGTGTAAGGCCGAACATAATATATCAAGAAAATGTGTAAACCATACTGCAGAGATTATTTAAGACCAAACTGATGTACTAATAAAAATCTTTGACAGAGAACAATCCCTCACTACTAGGAGATGTACTCAGCTACCCCGCAGGTCTTTTTCAGTGTTTAACTTCCACAACTGTATAGAATTGGGGCCCTCAAAGGGGAAAGAGAAAAAAGTGGGCTTATGATTTTTGATGATTAACAAATTGACTTTTTGAAGCATTATGGTACTCTGTAGACCTAGAGGGCATAGGCCACAGGTAGGGAGCTGTGGATTTCCCCAACCAGCCGCAGTTTACTACTGAAGTTCTGTAATGGAGCAGAGAAGCTCATGGCAGCACCTGCACTCACAGCTGCAGGTCAGCTCTGGAAGCAAGGCAGGGAGCGACCAAGCCTTCAGTTGGGAAGTGAAGGAGTTGGTAGATGGCAAGGAGGTTCCAGATTTATTTAAGGACCTGCAAACAGGCAGGCACCACTTCATTCCTCCCTGAGCTGCAGCTGCCCCTAGGTGAAACAGCAAAGCTGCCTGCAAAACACAGGGGAGCTTAGTTTAGGAGGTGAGGAATGGTTTGTTTACTGTTCATCAGGAAATCTGAACAAAAATGTCAGGAATCGCTCAAAAGCGTTGTGCTGTGCTGCAAAGATAAATGGAAAGGTCAGCTTGGTACTGAAGCCCAGCTCCGCTCCCAGTCACGCTCAGGGCATTCCCTGCTCTCACTATCTCAGCTGCTACATAACCCACTGTGCAGAGGGAAGCGGAGCCCTAAAGCCCTGAGCTGAAAGACGATGCAGATGAGTACTCAGGAGTGGTCTGAGAGCTGCCGCAAGCCGTGCCACAGCTGTGCAGGACAGAATACGCTGCCTGTTTGATCCCCCTTTGCCCCTGTCTGCCCCTCCTTCCAAATCTAGATTGGCTTCAAATTAATTTTACAATCTCAAGTGCTGCTAACTCAATCAAATCATGAAATAAAAGCTCATCCTGAGGGAAGGCAGAAATCATCTCCCTTCTCTGTCTCACAGCTGTCCCTTCCTCCTCCCCACGCGTTCCCGAAACCTGGGACTGTTCCAAGTGCTAAACGCACTGGAAAGCATATCCTTGGGCCAGCTGTGATCTGATCATGGTGCGTTGGCCGCGGGTGAATCAGAAACCAGCTGATAGGCCCCGAAACAATGCGGCCCCTTGTTAGGCTGCGAAAGTGGCCTTCTCCTGCAGCCCCCGCCCAGCAGCCAGCTCCAGCAGAGCAGGGTGACGGCGGCCTTTTGCAGCACGCCCTGCGGGATCCTGCCTGCCAGCCCCATGCTGAGCTGCAGTACTTTCTGTTGGGAATGACATGTTCCTTGTGCTGGGAGAAACGCAGGTGATCATCAAACCGTGGCCTGCTGTTGGTATTTCTGCGCAAGCTGCTGTGGGATGGCCCTGGCAGCAGCACCTGGTACTACAGTTCCTCTGGAATCCCAAGGGCTGGAAGCCTCCTGGGAAGCTTCTCATCATCAGCTGAGGAGCGCATGCATCAGGCCTAGGAACCAGATTTATCTGGCTTCTCAGCTTTGCCGATGTTTTGTAGGCTTTGTATGCTTATGACCTTAAGTAAGCATTATAGAAATCAAGCAGTGGCACTCTGCCAGAACCCTCCGTTTTTCCCAGCCAGGCTCACAGCGAGTGAGGCTGCTCCCATCGGCAGGAGCAGAAGGAAGGGGTGAGTGGTGGGGCAGGGCTCGCTCTTCTCCCAGCAGATATGCTGAGGGGACAGAGCACTGTGCTGAGGGAGAAGGGGCTGTGATCAGTGCAGATTTGAGGTAGTTTAGAAAAGACTGCAGTGAAATTTAATTCTGGTGCTTTAACCAAGTCTCAAAATGAAGAGCTGTTTGCATTTCTTCTAAAGTAAGTAGCATGTCAAAGCCCCAGTCAGGATTACCCACTGTGTTAGGCAGGACAGATCCATCTTCATGGTAAATATGTTCTGCCAATCAGTTCCCACTGCAGCTTTGATGAGGCACAACATTTTCCTTGCTTCCTGCCACAAACGGCTGACATGTTGTATCACAGCTGCATTTCAGTGGCTATTGAAGACGCAAATACTTTGATCCTAACAAATTTCAGCATAAATGCCTGTCTTAAACTGGGACACTTTCAAATAAAAATATACCGTACTGGTGCAAGGCACTATCAATCACTGATAAAATCAAAATGAAATACCTGTTTTCTGTGTGTCTTGCTATACCAAATAGCTTTAAAAGCTAGGAAAATTACATATCCTAATGTACGAAATACTTGATCATTACCAGTCACTTGCCTTATGGGGATTCCAGCATTAGCTCTCAAAAGAAATAGAGCAGAAAGTTAATTTTCCTGAAAATTAGTGTTGCTTTGGATAACTGTAATAAGTTCTAATCACATCCAAACTGAATTTGCAGCTGTGGCTCAGACATGTATATACTTTTCCGCACTACTGACTTTTGCTGTGGAATTTCCATATTTTGAGCTGAAACACCTCTGAAGTTGGCCCTGATATTCTATTGCACTTCAGTTGCATCAAAAGAGAAATTTGCCCAGCTAGATCAGACTGCAAAATTTGAGGTCTAAATCATTAAAATATACACTGAGGTGTGTGTAGAGATGAAATTTTTCATGAACCAGGTCAGTCAACAAGAACCGTGCATTGGACCATCACAACAACAAACACGGAGTACAGCAATTGAACATAAAGCCCACAAAAAATGTAACGTAAGTTCTACTAAAACTTAATCTCCTTTCTGCAAAGAGAACTATCAAGAATTTCTTGCAGCACGGAACTCAATAAATTTTCTTTGAAAAGTCGTGTGTCTGTGACAGAGAGAAAAAGAGAGAGAAAGAATTAGGCTGGAATGCTCTAAGGATGTATGCCAAGCTCTCCGCATCTGGAAAGCAGAAAGCAGAACTATATTTAGTGCACAATGACTTGCAATAATTTCTGAGGGGGAAATAAAGAGAAGAGCAAAAAAGAGAGAGAGAGAGAAAAAAAAAACAACCAACAAAACTTAAGTTGCCACAGTGTTAGCCAATTAAATGAATTATAAAGAAAAAAGAAAAATCAAGCTGGGAAAAGGATAAGTTAAACCCTGGGGTAGAAGTTATTATAAGAGCTTCTACAGGCAGAAACACTGTGTAGAATTAGCAGGCATATTTATAAACATGCTACAGATAATGCATACTTCAGTATAAATACCACCTCAAAGAATGCACAAAGGATTTCTGGTGCACAACAGTTAGGGCACTGACCTCTGCTGTACAGTCATTTCCTTTATGTGGCTGAAATGGCCTAAAGATGTTCCTGGGAAACTTTTTCCGTAAGGTAATTGTAACTGCAAGGGTAGCCCATGAACGCATTACAAACCCTTCATCAAGTATGCCTCAGTTACCATGAGTTCTGCTAGGCCTTGTAAACAGAAAAACCATGAAGACTACCTTCTACAGATGCAGCACATTCAAAATGAAGATGGCAAAATACTTTCTAAATTCCTCATCATATATTCTAAAAGTTATTTATCTAAAATTTCTGATTTCCTCATCACATCTTGTTATAAAAACAAGACATAGAACAATTGCGTTCCCATTCCACAGCTTACGTAGCTTGATTTGAACATTTCATTGGCTCTTCAGTATCGTTCTTGTTTCCAGGTGGTTTCTCATACCTGAGATCTCAGTATCTCAGATTCTCCATCTTTAGCACTTAAAAGAACATCTCAAATAACAAATGGAACCTGTTTTCATTAAAGCTGAGGTCTTCTCTCACACAGTTTAAAGGACAACTAAGATGAAAACAAACAGCATTACTGACAAAATGGTAGAAAGACAGTCATATTTATAACTGCCAAAGCATCTTCCAGTATGTTGCCAGGAGTTTCTGAAAGTGAGCATCACGTGCCACTGCACAGCAATCAAGTCCCTGGAACATGGTGCAAGACAGTGGGGCCTTGGGAGTCCAGAGGAGTACAATTGCTCCCTGCAGTGCTAGGAGAAGAGCAGCCTGTTGCCTTTGAAGCACAGACTGAAGAGCCAGTTTGAGGAGAAGCAGGGAGCGTTTGTCAAGTCTGGTTGCTTTAGCCTTCCATCTTTATTTTACTCGTATATACAAATAATAGAACGAAAAAAAAAGAGTGTCTTTCTGAAATGGAAAGTTGGGGAAGAAGGTAAAAACTAGCAGCCATCTATCTGGCTTCAATATTAGCTAGAATCTGAGGGGATCTGTATATTCACCTAATGACAAACTTCATGTTGTGGCTGTCTTAAATTAGTACACTCTCATGTGCCTTGTGTACAGATAGATAAAGGCTGTTTTGAGATACACTCTTCCTGGCTCTGAGTATGTTAGCAGCAGTATCACTTGTATGCCAGCGCCCCTCATCCCTGCCCTCCAGGGCTGTTCCTAAGAGAAAAAGGAGAGATCTTATTTCCTGCTATATTAAATACATAGTTTCTAGGCTGTACTCCATTAACTAACCCAACAGCATTTGTGGTACACATATATAGGTCCTGGAGCACAACCAAACCAATACAGAGAAGCTGCAGAGCAGTAATCGAGGTTCTATTTTGCAGTGTGCTCACACACTCTTCACCAGTAATACAAGAGACATGCATAATTTTAAATGTTCTGATTTTTCAATGCAGAACAAGGAGTGACAGAAGCAGTGTATCTCTTTATAGGGCCATACCTAGAGCTACAGAAAGGATGGGGAATAGAAATATGGACACCTTCTGTACAGTAGGAGCAGAAGAGAAACAGGGCAACATACAGACCAGGAGACAAGGATGCCAAATAAAACAAGGCAGAGATTGATATAACCGCTATAGAGATTTAACTGGCAATGACAGGAACTGTAGCAATGCACACGATGCAGCGTGCAAGGGCAACATTATAAAACACTCATGTAAATCTGTATAGCAACCCTAAACTTGATACAAGGACTGGGGAAATAAGGACACCTAACTGGTGAAGTAAGAGGCTGTGCAGAGCTCTCTGGTTGGATTTGACTTGTTCCACTAGGCAAGCTCACAGTGCCTGAGACACAAAACAAAAAGACTCCACGGCTTTCCTTAAAGGTGACACAGAACTTCTTCCTCATGCTTCACTCAGGCAGAGCATTCATGTATGTCATTTATGCTTTAAAGGAAAAACAGTTTGAAGTATTAGAAATGAAAGCTGCTACAGAAAACTGTTGTGAGGGCCAAGTAGACTTTGATACTGAAGCCTTCATGCTTCACATTCTTTAGGCTCTGAGATCCTGTTAGAATCAGAACTGCTGTCTACAAACACCCTGCTGAAGTCAGCAGAAGATGAGGATTTACTGTAATCACTACAGCACTGGGCAGTGAGTTAGGCTCGTTCCTGAACTGTTTCCTAAGAGATGTTAACCACCTCAGCTGGGTGCTCTTTGTAGAGGTCAGCTCTGTCTCTGAGCACAAATCAGAAAAGTAAATCTAGTCTAAACAATTCTCTGTACTGTTCCAGAAGCAATTAAAGGCTTTGTATCTTTCCCCCAGGTGTGAGCAGACACTTCCCACAGACAGCATGCACAGCAAGAGCTCAAAAAACATCAACTCTGCGGAAGAAAGTCAGAAAAACCCACTGCTTTGGGCATGGAAGACCGAACTGGACAAAACAGGAACAGCTTCTCCAGGTGCTGACTACAGCCTGCAGTTAGAGGAAAGTGGACATAAAACATTTCCGGCTCGATTCATCAAACTGCATCAGGCTCTTTCTTACAAGAGCAATACTAACAGGTAAGATATCCACTTTTAGATTCCCTATTATTTTGCTAGGAATAAAAATGCAATGTGCTCCATCACCATAACACCTTAATTCATGATAGAGATACTGGTGTGCAGGAGACTAAAAGCATTCCTTCATCCCTGCACAGTACCTCTGTAAATCAGCAATGATATGAAAATAATAGAACAGAATGGTAAAGTGAATGCTCATCCATTTTGAAACAAGTATCCCAGGTAAAGAGGTTGTTTCCTTGTTCAGGAGTCTCCAAAGTGGAATAATAAATACAATTGCTTGTAAGTATATCTGTAATTTTAGTTATATGCTATATACCTAAAATCACTCACTGATTTTGCAGGGAGCCAGCAACAGCAGTCCTGAGAGTCTGATACACTGCCCATGAAGCTCCAGTGTATTAGCACTGACATATCACTAGTCTTTCAAACTAGGAATCTACCTTTGCAACTGGCACTCATGACAGAGGTGATGAAACATGAGTAGCTTGGGGAGTCAAGACTTTTTTAACATTCTTATTTTAAAATCTTTTTCTTTTCCTTTCCTTTTCTTCCTATCAAAGTCAACGCATTGATGCCTTCTGCAGGTGACTCTGACCAGCGTGGGATGTTCTGTTTTCATTCAAACCCCACAACTCCCCACTGTGGGGTCCTATATTTGGGGTTAGCCAATGCACTTTTGCCTTTCAGAAGTGGAAACAAATACACAAGATGGCAGAGGGTAGCAAGTCAGGTCTCTGTCTGTGCCCCTATTTGAACATCAGATATCCTCCGCCTCCATCATCACAAGGGTTTACTTTTACAATTAGATTACTTTTATTTAGCATGGAAAACTTAGTGCACACATTTGGCTATATGCAAACAATCTGAGCAAAGTAGAATGTGGAAGAAAGGTGTCACCCTGAGTGCTATAAAAGGAATTTTTGGCACGTGAATCCATGCAGTGATATGATTCCCAAAACACAATCCATGCTATGGCTCAGATTCCCCCCTGTGGATTATATCAGCGAAGAAGCCAGTCCCAACACTTTTATGATAGCATAACATCAGCGTCTGGACATTGGTGGAACCGTCACGAGTTCTGTGATAACAGCAATGATTCAAATGTTTTTCATATTGTAAAAATGGGCTTGTTTCTCACTGTCTCTCACAGTGGCTTGGAAGAGAAGCTAGGGCACAGGCAGAGAAGATAGCTACAGATATTTGGTACTTGATCATAACAGAGCTACCCCACACAAAGAGTTAATTCAGCAGAAGATAAAGGATGTACAAATTAGTTTCAAATTATTCTCTTATACACATCTTACTACAGGGGAGGGATGGGCAGCTGGCTGTTCTCATCCCTAAACAGGAGGAATTCTCTACTGGGTAGTTGTCAGCTGTAAGGTCATTCTGTACTCTCACATGACTTAGGAGACCAGAGAATCAGACTTGCTGGGTTCTATTCAGTTAACAAATATTAGATGTTCTACTTTCATTAATAGTATCCTTTTGAATCTGTGAAGATTCATTTAATGAGCAAGACTCTATTTAGGTATTCACGTCCTTCCAAGAACCCAGCTGAAATTAAAGGATCACACTAGTCTTCAGCTGCTATCATAAAATCATTACAGAATATTGCATAATTACACCCTTCATGCAATTTCATTTTAAAACACATCCTGGCCTAGCCACTCTTGACTAAACTTGAGATGACTGGGCAGAGATGTGTGGGATGACACACTGAAATTAGACAAAGGAGTGTAGGTTAGGCTGGAGGTAGAGGTTGTAAGATTCAGGACCAAATGCTCAGGCAGGAGCTACAGCTTCAGTTTGAAACAGCTGGGTCAGAGCTACAAGGAGGAAATTCACAGAGTACCTGGGCGTGCTGTGGCTGCCCAGAGCCGGCACTCCCAGCCTTTCACTTTCCTGCCCACCAGACATGTCTAAATATCATGAGAAAAAACAAGAAGGAAAACAATTGCTGACTGTAGTCTGAAAAATAAAAGCCTGGCTTTCCTCTTGGAACTTCACTGTTGCTCTTAAACCACCCCAGCTGCCCTCTTGGGGTCCAGGATGTCAGCACAGCTCCTCCAGTGGATTCATGCCTTGTGTCCACTCTGGAGCCATCTACAACAGCCCTTTATATGCTGTATTTTAAGTCTGGGGTGGATTTCTCAGTCAGAAGATCAGCATTACCTCTCTACTCCAGATAGCTGGTTTCTGTATGATATCATTCTAGCAAGAGCAGATAAACAGAGGTTGAAAATAAAGCTGTGCATGGGATGTATGGAGCTGCCAGCAGTACAGTCCTTTGTTTGCAGCAGGAACAGGTAGAGCATACATTAGAAACACTGACAGACAGAGAGATCCTATGGTAGAACGAAAAAGTTTTCTTAACCTCTAATAGATAGTGTGACTGTAAGAGCTGACTCAAAGGCAAAGGCTGAATTAGTTCTGGCTGAAACTCCATGCATTTCAGTTCCCTATAATGAATTTGTCCCTACAGCGCAGTGCAATTATTCTTTCAATACCAGGATCACTCACATGTCCAGAGCATTTCTACTGATATCAGCCTTCACTTACAGTGTCTTTTGGTTATTTAGCACTACTGAGAGAAGATGAAAAAAGATACAAAAACCTTACCCAGTTCTTTTTGTAATTGCAATCAATTCTTCAAAGGCTGGTTTGCTGTCCCTCTGCCAAGTACTACAGCACAGCCTTTACCTTCCCTCCTCTTTTTGCCACTGTCAGAAGTCAGCTCATAAACCAGCTTTGCTCCAGACTGTATCTTATGGGGTACCAGCTATGTGAAAAGACATGTCCTTCTCCCAAGCCACTGCAGTTTGCATTCCCATGGTTTTTACTCATTGTGGTTTTGGAATACAAGAATGAAATCACCGGGGCTATCACTCCAGGGCTTTTCATCAGGATCAAAACTACTTAAAAATAGGCACAAAGGGAAAAGAAAATATATATTCCTCGCTGATTTATCTATTAATGCTGGAGAACAGTTGTATCTCTGATGTTTTGGAGAAGGATAAGACACCTTCACAGTCAAACAGCACCATCCAACATATGGCAGTAGATGAAGGTTGCCTTTTGCTTCTCACATTCACTCTGAATCCTTCTAAATCATTCCTGCCAATGCAATATGGTCCCTGAGGATCATTAACATTCTTCAGAAGAGCAAATCTCTCACTTATATAATAGGTTAGGTTGCACGGAATAACAGGTATGAAAAGCTCCCTCAGGGAAGACACCTGCAGAGTCTGTTCCTTGACCTTCATTCAGCTCTGCTGCACCTACAGATGGCTGCTGTTTGATTCATCACTGCATGAGCAGTACATACTAAGAATATGACCCAGGAACAAAACATTGTCAAGTGATGCTACCTTCCAATTTTGTCTAAATGAAAAGCATTCCTGTTTAAAGTCATTAACAACTGAATACATTCCTCCACTCACTCACTTTGTGAATACATGTATCTCAAAGTGCAAAATTTCTAAACAGAGTTTGCTGGAGGAAGCATAATTCCATAGGAGTCCCTCAAAACACTACACATGCATTAAAAATACCCCGTTAATGAATTGAGGTCCTATCAGCACAGCCTGTAGCTCACATGTTACCGGTACAAGTAAAACTATTTCTTTTGACTGCAGTAGGCAACCTAATTTGATGTATTTCAGCTAAATGTAAATGGAATCAAAATAAAACTTCCGCCAACACTCATGCACCTAAATTTCACCTGGATTTCCTAAGCAAACAAACACAGTACATCCCCAGACAACATACATAGGTAGACTTCCCAACAAGTAAGAAGCATCCAGCCACTGTGAGGTTTTCCGCAGCTGCTCACCCTGAAACTCTGTCACTGTTGACCTCAATGCTGCAAAGCTCAGTCAACTCACTATAAATATTATTTCAGTGTATGGATATGGGATTCAGATGTTCTTTAAGGACAAACAGAAAGGAAGAGGCAGATTAAGAAGATCTTGCATTTATCAGGTCTAATGTTTACATGCTGCAGAGAGAAAAAGTATGCTATTGATCCCAATATAGTAGCTGTCCTCACATCCTTCAAGGTACATCTGCTCAGTGTATCAGGCACCCTTGTTATCCTGGGAGACTCAGAGGCTGACTTGACAACAAAGTGGAGAAAGGCCACTTGAATTTTTTTTTTTTTTTCCTTGGAGCAGTATGGTGGTGCTCTCGGAAAAAAGCAAATCTTCATGCTTCACAGTGTATCTCCCCAACACCATCTACTTATTCATAAGCATTTATTTTATACTGGAAAGACGGAAGGATGTTCTCAGTTTGTTCTATCCGGTAAATTTTTATTCAGTCAATGGTTAGCTGGGGCTTTTCCTATGCTGCATGTATGCATTGGGAAATGTTGATTCATTAGCTCTTCTTCCAATTCAGAGTTCAACTTCCACCAGCTGATAAAAGTTCTATGCTCAGTTGTGTTCAGAGAAAAGCAGAAAGCCTGGCAACAGCAGAGACCTATGCAATGACTGATTTATATGGAACTCCTGGGACTGAAGGTTTGAGCCCAAACATTTAGAAGCTCACAGGAAAGACAAATAATTTTGGTGCAAGAAAGTTTGGAAGCTGAGACATAGTTAGAAGGCCGTCTGTCACTGTGGTAGGGAAAGTCATGGAAACTGAAAGCAAAGTGCGAGGCTCTGCTTTGGTATGAAGCAGATGACAGTAGATGAGTATGACAGCTGGGCAGATAGCAGATGATGTATTTCATCAAGACTGCATCTTCTTGTGAACGGCAACAAGAAGTCGTTTTCAGACACAACCAAATCAGAGAAAGAAAGTAAACCCATATGACATTCAGTCGGCCTGACAGAAAACAGGACCGGCACACTTGATGTGAGACACAGGAGCACATGGTCCTCACTAGCAGTTAGAAGAGAACTCCACTTGAAGTGGTCATTCTTTGCTCAGTTTCAATCACCTTGAATCAGGAATCCCAGCTGTTCTGGCTCTGCATTCATTCTTGAACTCTCTACATTTGAGTTAAGGCCGAGTAGTATTTTGGGAGTGCAAAAAACTAATTTCTCCCCAAAGTCCCATCTGAAGTAATGGCATAATACCTGGCTCATTCTTTTAGCCCCACCAAACATTGACTGCCAGGAAAACAGCCTACTTCTGTCATTCCTGACAAACTCTAGTTAGCTTTTAAACACATAGCCTTCTCTTTTAACTGCTTTTCTCTTAACTGCTTTTTTTTGGTGCAGATCTTTGTAGTCTCTCTTGGTTTACACCAGCTATGGTACTCCCACTGAGAGCAGCTTGCTTCTTAGAGCATTTTAAAGCTGGAGCATTTCCCAAGTCCTTCCAGATCTAACTAACTTGATCCTTTTTCCTGGCAGCCTGTACTGAAGGACAAAGCACCTACCTGAAAGGTAGGGTACTGGTTTTAGCCTTGTCTCTGAAAAACCCGACTTCTCTGTAATTGCTGAGAGTCACCTAAGATACCTTTATAGAGTAAATCAATACTCTTCTGGTCCAATGATAAACCTGGAAGAGAGAAATACTATCTCCCTGTGCTAAGATCGTCAAAACCACCCTATAAATAAGCTGATAATAGATCTAAATAACAGCAACGTAACAGCAAATGAGCTAGTTCTTACCTCCCTGACAGAAATGCGTGTCCCTCTGCTGAAGTACCATTATGCAAGCGGCTGGGTGGGCACTGGGAATATGCACAGGCTTTGAAGTGGGAGGCTGAGCAGCCAGTGATGGATAAAGATGGGCAAAGAGGGAAGAAAAGTTCTGGAGAATCCAGAAGAATGAATCTGGTACATACAGTAGAAGAATTCTCTAGTGACAGCCTGTTTTGGAGGTCTTGCTCATTCATCTGTGGAGATCTGACCAAGACCAATTTGGATGGCCACTCTCTTCCAAAGGGGTACCTCTGTGGAGTGACAGTGAAGAGGCTGGGGCAAAGAAAGGAAGCAGGAACATCTTCAAGTATCATAAAAAAGCTAATTGGTTCATCTTTGGAAAAACAGTAATCACTAATCTGATTTCCACCAAACTCTGGGGGAAAATTAAAAATATATCATGGTTTTTTTTTTTTGTTTTTTTTTTTAAGGGACACGTCCCATAGCCCTTGCCACAGTATTAAAAAGTGAGGCTCTCACTGGCTGATTACTCTCTGCCTAACAGGACAGGATCAGATTTGTGAACTTTCCTGTGATTGCGTATGTGATGGGCGGTACTATACAAAATGAGAACCAATGGTTAAATGAACAGAGCATTGAACTGGATCATGCAACATATGGAATTGATTTCTGACTCCGGTACAGACTTCTGTATACTACTAGGAGAGTTCTTTTGACTCTTGCTATAACACGTCTGAGTGAAATGATAGTAACGCCTCCTCATCATGTATTATTTCTTTACCACAAAGAGAAAATTCATTTCTCTTTGTGAAATACTTGGTCCAGCATTATTGAAACGAACACGGCAAAGACAAGAGTGACTTGTCTTTTGTCTTGTCCATTCTATGATTCTGCGATTGCACTTGCATAGCCCAAGCAGCCACGGCAAGCCCCCTGCAGGATTCTGATACACAGTAATGCAGAGTGTGAGCTGAATGGGACTGTTTAGGCCAAAGAGCTCTAATGGAGAATATGGCCTTGCACAGCTTCTACGGTGCTGTAAAACATACTTTCAGTGACTTAAGCTTTCATGGATTTTAAATGATTAAGCTAAAGCATTACAGTGCACCTTCAAGTGGCCTTTAATAAATAGGTTTTACTTTAGAAAAAGGTTTCTTACTGAGTCTACCAGGAAATATTTGCATGTGAAATGAAGACATTTGAATGAAAACAGGTTTGTTTATTTTAGAAGGCACTGAAGCCACCCACTGCAGGGCAGGGTTTCCAGCACATCAGAACTGGATGCCAAGGAGCTTCAGGAAGGGAAACAAGAAACAGAACGGGAAATCGAGCAGTTTAGCTTCTTTTTACATTTAATCGCCAAAAGTGGGCAGCACTACTAAAATAATATTGTATAAGATCTTCTCTTAACCCAGAAAGCTTACTGCTTATTTCCTACCCCAGTGTCTATGCACAGAAATCCTGGTGTACTGGAGGAAATAACATTAACCCTGTATTTATCCAGAAAAATAAAAGTACTCTTTGTGAACAGAGTTAGTAGGTTTAGGACCAAAAAGAAGATGGTATTTTCCTATTGTAGGTCTCCTTGTATAAAAGAAGCCTTTTTTTTCCTTTTTCTTTTCCCCCCTGAAATGAAAAATACATATTTTGTGCAGAACCAGCGTTAACGCATCAATTAAGGAACCACCAGAGAACTGCCTTGTACGAAATGCTACATCACCTTTCTAAATAAAATAGAGACAGAAGTCATGTGAAATTTCCACTGGATCCTTAACAAGACCCTGGTTTAACATCTGACCTAACAGAGGATGAGATGCGCGCTGCAGTGTTAAAAACCTTCCGGGAAAGCAGTTAGGTTCCAAATCAAGAAGGAACATCACCATCTCCTGAGTCATCAGCATTACTTCCTGCCTTTATGTATGCATGTTCATAGGAAATCTTTCATCTAATATTTTTCAAAGCCCAGTCCCACTTGGCTAGCAAGCTCAGGCAAAATCCAGCCAACAACAGTATAGGCACAACAAGTTTCAACAAAAATATTTGTTGCAAGAACACTCTTTGATTCATTTGCCTTCCTTGGCTGAACCTTGACTACACCCATCCTGATGCACACTCTCAGAATGCAGTTGCCATGTCAGGATCCAAGTTGAATTTCTGCACTCCTTAGTTACTCCTTCTGGCTTTGAAAACTATCCAGGTGGCTGCATAAGGGCATAAGGGGCTACAGAAATTACAGGGTGATATGAGTTGGTGAGAGGACTTGCCTGAGAAGCAAAGAAAGGGGAGATACCCACACTCTGCCAGCCCAGCCCCATCCGATCTGCCCACAATGTGCTGTTGTAAAGAGCCCGCAGTGAAGCAGGGGATTTGGCACTGACATGGTGTGGAATAGTCATCAGATATTTAAAACAGAGCTGAGAGAACAAAGAAGGGCTTTGTAGTGCAAGGCAGCACTGAAAACCCTGAGCCTCAGCCAGCCAGCTTGCATGGAGTGTTTGCTAATGTACACAGTGGAGTGCATTCCTCTCATTTGATTACATGACAGTTTTATATACCAGGTATGTGCAGAAGGTTTTTCTTAACCCTTTCAGTCCTACACATTTAGTAAATCTAAAAGGGACATGCACTTCTGCCATGTTGTATGTGCATGCAACTTCAGTCACGGAGGGCTGAATATGTGTTGTGGCCAAATGGGTTCAGATGTATATGCTAAAAGTACTCTTATCTATGTTGCTGAAACAACAGAAGCAAATAAACACAAAAGAATTACAAAGCTAGTTTGCTCCTTATTGATGCTGTAATTTTATGGAAGGATGCAGAGACTTCTCTTACAGCCCCTGTTTGTCAGACTGTGGAGAAGGCAGACAGGAGCCCCCTGTTAGCTAATGCCACTTTCTGCAATGCACTGTATTATGCAGTTTGTACAGTACAACGAGAGTAATAAGATATGCTCTTTTTGGTGTACATCTTGGAAGACCCATTGCTAAAAAGTGTTGTCTATAATCAGGCAATGCATTACGCAGGCAAAAGGACCTCTCATTTGTATAACATGTGGTATACAGATCTGGTGCAGGACCAAGGCATAAACTTACAGGGTTTTGGATTCTATTGTGCCAAGTAGCAAGGGCAAAGCAGTCTTACTTTTCTGTTCTGCTAATGCACGAAGTAAATTTCTTAGCCATAATTATAATGACACACAATTACATTTTCAGAAGATCTGCTGTGGTGCCTGTCAGAGACTCCAAGCTGTAAAGCTATTAAGCTATACAGTTAAAAGACTAACTTCTGTTAATTAAAAAAATGACACACACTCAAAGAGATGACTGTGGTTAAAATCCTCAACAGCAACAAAGTTGCCTGTATTTTTAATATTGCTAACTCATAGACCAGTAATTAAGCCCACAGAACCTCTGCAAAGCATTTAACTAGGAATTATTTTCCTGCTTAGCCATCCAGGGTAACAACCGGGAGATGAAAGCTAAAACATCTAGCCCAACATCTTCATGTCAGAGGTAGGATTAGAATTCAGGACTTCTGGGTTCCTGCTCTCATACTCCAAGTATGAGTTCCTACTCCTATATCCCTACAGTGTAGTTTGACCAGCAGGTGGAGAAGAAGTATTTGGGGCTGGTATCTGGAATAAGGTGGACGGAGAGTAAGGAAGGTGGAGGAGGGTGAAGGTTATTGCAGTGGTGGATAAATGTACACATGGGCTGGTGCATGGTGATTGAGAAGTGAGCTAGAATAAAGGCACTGACCTAAACCTTCATAAGGCTCTCACAAGTTCCTACCCCAGCGAGCGTGACTTCAGAATTGGTCTCAAAATGGACTGGAGTACATAAAGGACTTTGGAGAATACTGATGAGAGAAGTTAGGTGTTGTGCATAGCAACAGGTAGACTGTTGCTGGAATATCTGTACGTGCTTAAGTTTGTAAAGAATAAGAGAATCATTTCCCAAAACAGAAAACTGATGGTTAGATACTGCAAGCAGATTAACCAAAAGACAGAGACCTCCTGTTGCCAAATAAATACTATTTTCAGTAATTAATGACAACAAAAATAACATTTTGGCAGAACTAACTTACAAAAGGAAAGCACCATTTGAAGTTTTCACCTAAATTCTGATAGCTCTTTAAAACTGTTACTAGCTGTGAGATCCTTCTTTGGAAAGCAGAAGAGAATGCTGCTTTTCTAGGGGTATAAAGGAAGGGGACGCAGCATGGAGATTCCTATGGGAAAGTCAGATGTTCCATGAAATGTACTGCAGATCATACATTCAGACAAGTATCAGTGTTCTGTTTCTGGAACCAAGTATTATTCTTAATTACTTTTTCTACTGTTAGATTGTGTAACTTGGAAATAATGTGACAGTTCGGAAAGAGAAATATTTTCTGTTATGGAAATTTGTCTTAAACCACGAGGAAAGGGGCAGGAAGTACTCAGATTATAGGACTTCTCAGCAGCCTTTAGCTCTAATGATCACAAGATGCGGCTGTCTCAGTTTAACGCTCGTCTGCATGTGAATGTAAAAAAAACTAGACTTGTCTCACATTCCTTCTCCTCCCATGATAACTGGAGACACTTCTGCAACCACAGAGGACCACGACCTTCCCCATACCATTAGATAAGTACAAATGTGAGAGACACAGCACCCCTAGATGCCAGGGGAGTATTTGTGACACTTATCTATATACTGTCTTCACTTCACAAAACGATAGCACTACTTCCCATCCAGCTGAATCCCTAAGCTCAAATAAAAGGTGAAGATAAACCCTGTTGCTTAGTCAAACAGAAAAAAAAAAAAAAAAAAAAAAAAAAGATGCAGACAATGTTGGCAGAAGAAGTGAAATTTTAGACACGCTAGCAATTATCATGCTGTATCGAAAGAACAGACTGCTGCCACAGTGACACAGAACGTCAAGGTCTCTCCACAGGCCTCCCTGATGTAGGATACACAAACAGCTGCAACAGCAAAAAAAAGTTGATCTAAAGGGTGACTCCTATGGAACTTGGCCCCGCTTGGATGTCCGAGGCCATGCACATTTGAGTGACCAACTCTGAGGCCCGCAACACAGAGTGAACTGCACCTTTATGGCCACAAACTTTATTTTCTGCAGTCGCTGCATTTGGGAGGACTTAAAGAGGTTAGAATTTATGTCCCATGCAGCACCTTGTTCTCTGAACAACAAACCCAATTCCCCCAGCACAACTGACTTCTTTGCAGACTACCTGGTCAGTTCAAGACCTTCAGATCTTTTCAGGGAGATGAATGTAAGAAATTTGACACGTGAAAGGGATGGATGTTCAGAACTGCCTTAGGAAAGGGTCTAAAAGTGGCCATAAATCTCAGTGTCTTCAGGAAAATCCTTTGCACTCCAGTACAGTGTGTTTAGAATAATAACTAACTTGGAAGACATGGATCTGTACACACTGCTACGTCAAAAGAGAAAGCAGAAATTTGAATGAGAAGTGAAGCTGATTATTATAACAGCGTGCTTTATGTTAAGGTGATGAAGGCCAGGAAGAAAGACAAAGCAGAAAAAAAAAAAAAGATCTTCGCTTAAAAAAAAGTTACTTTATCAAGTTATAAGTATTGCGAATCGCTGAAGTTAGCAAACACAGCAGTTTTCTTTTAACATCACATGTGGCCTGCACAACACCTAATCCTGCCCCAAGCATCCCTGGCTGTGCAGCAAAAAAAAGTACTGAATGAAGAGTGCTGGGAATGGCATTGGTTAAACTCTACACGGGAATCAGCAGAGGGAATACATAACACTGTGGATTTCTGTGTTCTACAAAATAATGGAAATGGCATCATTTTCCCCCCTCTTCGCAAAGTAATGGAACAGTAGATAAACTGTGCAAAACCACGGCTAAATATTTAGAACCCACGAGGAAAAAGTCCTTTGAACAGATACAGTTATTTTGCTTATAGGCTGGGAAGGAAGAGAGAGACACGGGGTTTGTTATTGTTATTTCTATTTTTAAATATGTACGAGATGCTCAGATATTATGTGGATAGGGGCTATGTGAACACCAAAAGTAAGAGGGGTATGTATTTTTTTCATCAGATTCTCATACCTTTATAGCAGTTCTCAGGGCTTCAACCTTTAGCTGCACTTTTTCCAATCAAGACATCTGGAAATGTCTCGAAGCTGTTTCAAAAATCAATGGAAGTAATGCAATATAAAATATGACCTTCTGGCTACATGGAGATATGATGAGTATCTGGAATTCCCACAGATTTCCTCCAAAATGACTATGTTCACTACCCATACCTTGCCCACTATCACACAGTTATCATTTTTCACATAAAGAATGCTCAAAGATGGCTTTCTGATATTAAAATATAAGATATAGGCTGACAGGGAAATATATTTTAAAGTTTGTAAATGGTTTGGAATTCATTAAGTTATTACATTCTCTAATACTCTGCATTTCAGTTTCCTCATGTGAAAAATATTTAATTTTATATCACATATAAGGACTACTATGAGGCTAAAACATTTAAAGAAGACTAGAAAGTATGGGAAAATTGTGATCTGAAGCACAAGTGAAAATAAAAGAGGAAGTGGGAAATACGCAGGAAAGGAATCTAAGGTTATCTCCACATACCAGGACAGAGGCTGACAATACATCATATACACAAATCTTGGGTCGCCAAACTTCTAGCCTCTGTTGAGCACATGCTAGGTTTTGCAACTGAAAAATCATAAAATGAGTTAATTAATAGTATCGCACAGTCCAGCAAGAAGATTTACTTGATACATTCTCCCCAGCATTTTCCATTGCTGGCTACCAGCTTCAACACCTCACAGCTTATGCGTCAGTGATGAGGCAAGGCACCTGGAATTTGAAGCCTTTGTCGATTTGGGATCCAATCTACTGTCCAGAACGTGTTAAGTTTCTGCAACAGATGAGGATTGGGAATTCAAAAAAGGAAGCACATTTTTAAGATACGTGCTGCTGCAACTGAAATTAGCTTTGCTCAGAAATCAGGTCTGAGAAAGTCCTACCACTTTACATTTCAATCACTTTCACTGAAGGGTCTTTTCACTCCCATTAGCTAACTGAGGTCTTAAACAACATTTGGGATTCTATCGCTGATCCTGTTTCATGCCCCACTACAACAAAATGTGTAGCAAGTTAGATGATTTTCAGGTTTATATAAAAAATTAAGAAACAAAGCTGGGATGGGGATCTGGGAGTCCTGCTTCCCACCCTGACACCACTGCCAAGCATCCAGTGCTGCAGTGCTAGCTTAGCTTGTCTGGCCCAGTAATAACGAAAGGAAGAAAGGATTTTTCACTAGGAATTTGGAGTATTTTCTCATTATAACCAACCAGCATGACCAGGAAAAGAGCACTGATGCAATCTGCAGGCCTAGTTTCAGACTCCCCCACTGGAATGGCCTGAATATGATGCAGGGGCCACAAGCTCAACTAAGAAGGGAGGGAGAATTTGCAAAAACAGATCTTGTCTGCTGAGTCTGGTGACCTGCCTTCGGCACTGCCGGGTAATTCAGGGTTCAGAGAAAAGCAAATAAACAAACACAAAATGGCCCCTGCCTGTGGCGCAGGAGCGAGGGGAGTGGCGTCCCCTCATCTGCCGCCAGCTTTTCCAGGGAGAACTCTGCCTCCCATTTTGTTCCTGAGGCCAAAACCAGAAAACAGAGCAGGACAGGCATCGTTTGAGATCTTGAGGATGGAGAAGTGTGCTGTGGGAAGAGGACGGTGGCCTGGGGGAGGTCAGCAGACGGAGGCTTAACGCACTTCTCAGCACTGCACTCAGCGCAGGGTATTGATTACTGCCCTCAACAAAAGCCACTCATCAGAGGGGGATTTTCTGCTTTCCTCTCGTGGTCACCCTCGACATTAAAACCGCAGCCAAGGGGTCTTGTCCTGGAGCAGGCACAGCAGGAATAATCCTGCAAGGTCAGGAGGGAAGGGCAGAGGCCGAAGGGCAGGGAAGGTCAGCGCCAGGCATGCACAACTTGGAGTCACTGGAGCGGGCAAAAGGTCTCCTTCTTGGTCCCTCAAGCCCTCCTGCTGGAAACTTAAGCTGCACTTTGGGAGAGCCAGGGAACAGGCTCACGGCAACCTGGAGTAATGGACAGCTGACAGCGTCTGTGCTGGGGTTGGTGAGCAGGGGGAGGAAAGAACCCTGTGCTCCATACCCACAGATGTGGCCATGCTGTGTTCAGTTTGCAACAGCGATGTCTCAGCACGTTTGTGGTTTCTTGTGCACTGAGAAGTTGCACTCAGATAGCAAGCAAGGAGATTCCAGCCAAAGCAGTACAAGGAAAGTGAAAACACTGTCAAGGTTTTGCCTGTGGAAGGCTTGTGTGCACCTTTTCCAGTACAGATATAAAACGATGCAAAGTCACAATGCAAAATTTTGCCAGGCCCTCAGAAGTCCGCAGCAGTGTTCCCTGCTCTGCCATGGACTTATTTAGCTTAATTCCTCTTTCACGCCTATCACAAGTCAGTGTGGATCTGCTAAGTTAACGGTGTTGCACCCCTCAGCAACAGTCATGGGAGACATTCAGACCCACTGTGTGACTCTGGCTTTCAGTCCCATTGTTCCTACAGACAGTCACATACGGTGGGTTTGCTCCTTCCTCTGCTTTTAGCCCTGCTGTGAGCTTGTGAAAGCTCTGTGGGAACGAGGGGGAGAGGGATCCTAGAGTCCATACACAGACCAGGGCCTCAAATGAGAGTCACTGACATATTCTTTCGTCTCCAATTTGATGCGATCTAGCCTCCCTTCTCTGCCACTGATTTTCTTGTTCTTTTTCAGTTCAGCACAAGTAACAATAGAACTGAATTTTCCCAGCAGAGTTTGCAGAGGTCAAATACACAGTTAATTCAGCCTCCACGTCCCCTGTCATCCACTCCTTCCACCTGGCCGCTTGTTTGGCCTCGTCGCACACCCTGCTGCACAGCCTGTTTTCTACAATTGCGTGAGACTCGTGGTAAGAGCTTGAGGCCTTCCTTACAGTTCCTGTATAACTCAGCCATTGCTTGTAACTGAGCACAAGACAGAGAAGGGATGCAGCGTTTCATCTAAAGTTAGCTTGATCTTCCCAGTAAGAGAGGCCTGGCAGAAGGGAACATAGGTTTGTGTTACCAGATCCTGCCAATACTCTGTTCCCAGCAAAACTCATTCAGAAGAAAGCTAAAAAAGAGTGTGTACCTAGCCAGTTGTAAAATGTGAGTAGACAGAAAGATTCCTCTTTTTCCTTCCTTGGCAGGGCAGCCAAAGACATGCTATTACACTGAGAACTTTTCTGCCGTAAATTTGAACCTCTTTTTTTCCCCATCTGATCTTACTTATCTCCCCATGGTTTCTGGATAGTAGTGGGGAAACAAGAATTTAATTTAGATATGATGTTTGAATCTGTAAGCAAACTTCCTTAGAAAACAGGGATGTTTGGTTTTGTGTATGTTTTGATTTAACCCATTGTTATGCCACGTGAATCCTTCTGACTCTCTCAAAAGTTAGAGATCTGAGTCTGATGATTCATCTTTAGCAGCAGAAGAAACAGAAAGAAAATAAAAATAGGGGAGGGAGAATAAAAAAGGAAGTTTTACAGAACGCCTTCCAGAAGGCTGCTGCTAAATCTCACAAGAATGTGCTATCTGCAGTTTTGAAATCTCATCTCTCAAGATACTGTAGGTCCTTATTATGAAAGTGCTAATTTCCAGGATGAGAAGTTGGGACACGAACTCATTCCCAATACAGTCAAGCTCACTGTAACTTTTCTTCATCATTTTTATCACCCAAAGAGACAGAACTTCAGCTTTTTCCTGAACTAACCTTTTATCCTGGGCAAAGCAGTCCAAAGAAGCAAACTGACTGCACAGGATTCAAAAGCTGCGTAGGCTGAAAGAGGAAAACACCCAGTACTACCTTTTCCTCCAAATGTGCTCATGCACTGCTTATTTTGGGCACGAGTGACTTAGGATCTCAAGATTTTTGCTGGCATGTTTTAGTCACCATGCTTTTTAATTACTACATTTTGTTGAAATGAGGTCACAGTGTTTTACCTTTTCCTCCCATGCTGGGACTATTTGCTATGTCAATTTGTGTAGCTTAGAAAAATATATGCACATCCTCTGAGCTGGGGCTGGCACCATAAAGCAATGTCGATTTTGGCTCCAGCCACTTGGCAGTTGGTGAGGGCAGAAGCAATTGGGTGCAGGTTGCGAGGGCCTGCAGAATGCCATCACTTTGTTGAGAGAATTCCCAGCAGACGCCTCTCCCCAGCTAATGGGACGTAGGGCAACTTTGACCTCAAAAGTAATGTGCCCCACCAACATCCATCTCCCAGTCCTCTCAGCCATCCCACTATGGAGGGTAAGAGTGATCCTGGGCCACTCTCTCCTGTGCAGTTTCAGGGAAAGGACAGGGCTGTGGCCCTCTGCCCCATGTCAGGACCATGAGCCAAGCCTGCCACCCTTGTCATTTCTGTCATTCCAGCCTCCACTTCAGAGTGGCTCTGTATGTGTGCTCAAAGCTGCACTTCTTGACCCCACCTTTCTTTTCAGTTCTCCTCATCCTCTGCACAAATAACTCCACTATGTCAACAGTAGTTCAAGTGAAAGGGGAATTTCAAGAGAGGGAGAACACTGCTGATATGCACCCAGCCCAAGACACATCTGCCAAGCTCTAGAGACTTGAGCCAGCTGGCCTGGACAAGGTAGAGAAGGAAGAAGTCCTATGCCAACACATTGCCCACATTTGATTTCAGAGGAAAAAGGCCTCTAATGTGGCAACACAGGGTAATACCTCCTGCTTCCACACAACCACTGCCACTGTCCAGCTTTGACCAGGGCCTTGACTAGAACGTACAAGGTTCAGTGTATGTATGCTTAGCCCTCAGCTATTTGACCCCTCAAGTCAGTCTTGGAAGAAAAGATAAAGCCAGACACATCCATTTATACTGTTCTGGTGCTTTCCATAGAGTTCGACAACCATCTGTGGCCTCTCCAAGAATTGGGCAGCTCTCTTGTCCCTGACCTTGGCTGTGAATCCACTGTTGTTATTGCCTCCATTTGAGCTTTCTGAGGCTGTACACTTGCCCTCTGAGCCTGGAACTGGCTATGGACGCACCTAACAGTGCTGAGTAAAGGGCTTCTATGCTGGAGACCCAGCAGCTCAGGAAGGGAGCTGGACTACTGCAGTAACAACATTGTTCACACCTTTAACCTCTGTGACTATGTGAAATCAGCATGGTGAAGACATCTGGTAAAAAAGTAGCACTTACGTAAAATACCTCCCATCTTCACCAAGCATTAATGACACTCAGCCCCTGTGGAAGGTTCACCCATGGGTACACATATTCCACAGCTATGATGTGCCACAGCATGGTCCCTTTCTTTTTTGGGAATTAGAGCCTGAAGAGGTCAGGAGCTCCAATCACACCAAATGAAGCTGTGGCAGACAGTTCTAAATTATTAATGTCTTTAAATACTAAGTGCACTCAGGAACGAATTCAGCCTGCAGCACACAGGTTGTGCAACAACAGAGTCCCAAACGGGTTTCAGAAACAAATCCCACTAAGGAGTCTGAAGCAGTAATTCTGTTTGCACTGCCACGTTTGTCTCTCCCACTGACAGAGGATACACATGGTCATGAATCCCTGCCCCTGTAAGCATGGAGAAGACTGGAATCTTTCAGTTATATGGCAAGAGCATTACACCTCCACATCTACAATCTGACTTGTGTAAGGACTTTCATTCTTTCATTGTAAAGACTGCAATTCATTAACATAGCTCTGCTATGCACAGTTTGGTATTTATCTTTAACCACATCCCTTTAACCTTACTGACAGCCTATTTCTGTAAGCTTCCATTTTACTTTTCATTTAGTTTCATCCCCGTATGACTGTGGTAGCTCCTAGCACTGGCTCTGACTACAGACCACTGGCACAACTGGCCCACAGATAGATAGCAACTCTGACTAGGATGATGTGTTAGAAGTTCTTGTTTGCATGCAGGTTCCATTTTATTTCAAGAGGAACTTATGCTGACTTTCTGTTTCAGCATTTGGCAGAAGCACATCGTTCTTGTATGTTGTAGAAAACGGGAAGAAAGATTTAACTTCATCTGCTTAGGCTGTACATGCAAAAACAACATGCATAAAGAGCGTGCGACTCCTGTTTATCTTCTCCACACCTCATTTCTTCTGTTCTCTTTCTCCTAACTCTTCTGGGAATGTATTTCTCTCGCTTCTGCTCATCCCTCTCCCACACACACAGGCATGCACTGATTTGTTATTGCTAGGTCACTTGTGATTACAGGTCTGGATACACGAGTTTATTGCAGGGTTGTCTCTGGTTTGATAGGCTGTTTGCTGTTTTGTTATTACAGTGCTAAACCTCATTCTCCCATTCTTCCAGGTCGCTGTCTTTCACACAAACACACAAATCACCACAACATATTTATTTTGAAAAGATAAACACAAAAATTGCGTTGGAGTTTGCAAACAATTTGGAAGAGAATGAGGGAACAGGAAGGGGCTACAGGCCCTGGAAATGCCAGCCTCCGTGCCCTGCCTGACTCCTCTGAGTGGCTGACTTTTTTTTCTGTGGTACTGGAGTGTAAAGCTTCAAGTGCCACAAAAGCTGCATGTCCATTTGCTTTGCTTGGCTGCAGAAGCCCAGGCGCAGCAGATTGATCTGAGAAGCTGTTAGTTAGGGTTGGGGAAAACCACTGGTCCTTTTGGCTGTACAAACACTGGCAATAGCCGTTATGGGTTAGATTTGGTCCCCTAGAGCAACAGGCAACTGACACTAAGAACTGAAAATCTCTCAAAACTCTGATTGGTGTATTTACACTTATCAAACATAACAGCAAAAACACTCAAACCAAGAAATGTGTTTTGAGTCCCTTCCGAAAAGGAGGGGATTTCAAAACCAAAACTACACTATCCTCCTTGCAGGCAGAATTTCTGATCTATTTTGAAAAGTCCTATGTATACCCTCACTGCATTCCTCCTCCTCCCCCTCCCACCAAAGAAAGTTAAGGCAAACTTCTGGGCATAGCTTAAAAGCCACAGAACTTCCTCCATGTGTGTATGCTCCAGCTCTACTGCAGATATTTGGAGTTACATAAAACCGGGCAGTTAGTGATTCTGGCAGCTGAAAAATTAGAAAGTTCAGGGGCTGAGGAGGGCGTGGGCCAAGCTGAAGTTTTCCAGAGCGCCAAACCAGATGGAGCTGAGGAAAAATGCTTCTCTCTCGAGGCTTAGAAAGGTGGAGTTAGAAGGAATGTTTGCTGTTCCTTATTCCCTGGGAGCGCTGTTTGGCAACACTGGTTATCCGGGATGGTTTGGATCTTAAAAAGCAATGAATGTGTTTTTCTATATGTGGCAATGCAATGATTTTACAGTGACACCATAGAGACTGACATGCTCTGCTTTTTCACTATTAGCCAGAGCCATGCAAGCCTTCTCTGTTATGAATCAGCAGCATGTTTCTATTTCCAGCTGGATGGTTGATGCGTAAGGATGAGATCAAAGCACATCATGTAATAAACTGCAAAAGCTACCAAGCATGCTCCAAGTTCATTTACACTAGAAGATGGTTTTGTGTTAAAACATCTGCTTACTGATGTTTGCTGCTAAATATAATGGCCATGTTTAAACTTAAATGTCTGAGAGCTGCTAAATCCTAGGATGTGAACTAAAAACTATTCAGGTCGATTAGTTAATGAGTGGTGTAAGATACTGGAATTTTTCAGCATAAGAAATCTCAAATGGGTTTTCAAACATCTTGGCTCGTCAGGCTTTATTTTCTAGCTCTTGGACAGAGTTTTAAAATGTGCTTTCAAATGTGACTAGCTGTGATCACATTAAGGACAAAACAGCATTGAACCATGTGCTAGTTAATAAATACCAGAGTACTGTTTTCACTTTTAAGCCAAATAGTACAAGATGGACTCTGGCCAACACACAAAAGACTTCAACTTCTCTAACGTGGTATAGAATCTGTCACCCAACTAAGTAAGGTAACTACTTATGCGCTATGTAGTGTTGGTCAAGTCGCTCAGAAGATTACCACTTGAGATTATGGTTCTACAGCAGTCTAAATTAAGCTGTTGGCTTATGTGGCCTGGCTCTGGCTATGCATTCCCTTTCCTTCTTTACACCCAACACACTGCTCATTAGATCATTTGTCAAGCAGTTTACTGATTTAGGTAAGCACAGAATGCGTAATAAAAAGCAACATACTCCTTTTCTACAATCTGGGATCACAATAATAGCTAGAGCTATGAGTAAGAACTTAATTTCACTTTTCCATTTCATTTTAGATAGCAGCAAATTTCCAAAGGCTTGGGGTTGCTTTGATTTTGTTTGTTTGTTTATTTTTGAGAAAGGAAAATTTTGGAAAACAAAATAAAAAGTGCTCATTCACACATGCAAAATATAATTCCAGCATGCTTTTCTCTTACTGCCAGGAGAGTTTCCTTAGGAAAACGTTGAATCAAAAATTAATGAAATTTTGCAAATGCTTGCAGGAAAATGTTCATTTTGAAATTAAAAGACAGGCGTGCTGTGGAAGAGAGAAAGTATTTCAGATACTTTTTACATCTTACCGAGCATTTATGTGATTTGATTGTTACTAAGATGTCAGTAAGCTTTAAAAACAAAATAAAACGAACAAACAAACCCAGGTCAGACATACTAAACCAAAATTAAGAAAATTCCCTTTCTTCTCCTCTGTAGTAGGGTCTGTAGCATCCAGGGCCTGACCCCGGAAAGGCCCTCAGCCTGCCGCGTGCAGGACTGGAAGGTACGGGACACAGCTGCAGCACCGCACTCTGTGCTGGATCGCCACTGCAGACTGCAGTGACCTGCACAACCTGGTTTTCCCTTCCGTCTGGGATCTGGCAATGACCTCCTGCAACCTAACTCCCCTCCCCACCAGTGTTTTCTCCAGGCTCTGTGTTGACCTGGTTAATGCTTCTAGCTGTAATGAGATGAAAAGAAGGTAAGGAAAACAAAAAGCCAAAAAAAAAAAAAAAAAAAAGAGCCCTGCAGATGAAAGTTTGAGGCAGTGTTTTCCTTTCCAAAGTGCTGCTACATTCCCATAAACTTGTGGTTTCCTGCATTCTGCTGGAGGGCTTTTTCTTTCTTTCTTTCTTTTTTTTTTCCCCCTAAATCCTTTTGGTGATATCTGAAGAGGGAAAATGTCCAGCACTAACAGGAGGCCTTTTGTTCTATTCGCTTCTAAGTGGACTTTAACCCAGTTACTACAGACTGAGTCACTGTAGAAACAAATAAAATAAAAGCTCTCTGTTTTGTCCCTCTGGACAGGTCAGGGACATGTTAAGTTCTGTTCTCCTGCTCCTGCTTTCTGGAAGCAGTACTGGACCTGGCATTATACCACAACAATAATGAATGTAGTTTATGGCTTTTCTTTTTCATATGTTCTGGCAACCTCTACAGAGTTGATATTCCAATAGAGCCAACATTTCATTAACAAAATAAATGCACGAGGGGTTTACCTGTGGGTAATGAGAAGAAATTAAACTGAAAAAAGCCCACTAGTAGCAACCAGTAAGATCTGTGTAAGCATGACATGCATATAGGTGCATGTCTGAGCTATTTTGGTACTTTCTCACGTCTCAAGTCTCTTAATGACTCACAGAAAACAACTGCTTGTCTCTGAATATGACTGTAGGACTCCATTGCTATCAGGCTGGATTTTAAGCTGACTTTAAGGATTGAATTACAGTCACTCCCCACAATTCAGTTTGCTGTGACAAGTTATATCCTGTCACCACACATACCTTTTAGGGTAAATCACAAACTATTTAGACCCCAAACATCTAAACTAGAACAGATCTAAATAAATAGGCATCCCATGCATAGGCCTGTGGTTCCCTGGGGCTTACTGAGGCTCTGGAAAGTTTGTGCACAAAAGGACTCTCAACTGCTCCTCCTCTCCCCCTTCCTTCCCCAGCCCGCCTTCCCTGGAAGCCTGTTTAACTCCTTCGCATTCCACTATCTCTACGCTCCGCTCCGTGCTGGCTGAGCAGCTGCTGGGGCTGGCAGAGCAAGGCAGGCTGCAGGCTTGCTTTGGCTACTGTCTTGTACTTGGGTGCTTATCTGACACCACTGCGTTGCTTTCCCACAGCCCCCTTCCTGGCCCAGCAAACACATTTTTATAGTGAGCCACAGTGGGAGGGAGTTAGCAGCAGGTGGGCCAGCAGCACCTTTTTCAGCTGGGAAATGGGCATACACATAATGCTAGGACAGCAACAGACAGGGACACTTGGCAGAGAGGATGTTGTCAGAGCAGAGAACTGAACCCAAGCAAAGCCAAGACCATGCCAGGCCATAGGTGTGAGTCAGCAGGAGTTTCTCATGTGGCCAGTATCGTGCTGGGCATGGGAGGGCAGAGAGCTCAGGGCCAGGAATGCACCAATGCCAGCGCTGCAAAGCAGTCAGCACTGGGTCCAGCACCGCACCAGGCCTCCCCTGCTTACCCATCTCTTCCTGTTCCCAGCAAACTTGTCCTACAGCCACAGCACTCGGACTGCGTGCCTGGCACAAATGCTCTCACGCCTGCTCCAAGCTGTGCTGAAGGCTGTGTCCTGGCTGCAGAGGTTTGCTAAAGAGCAAAAGTGCTTTGGCTGTGTCTTCTGGTTCAATTTCATGTGCCAGTCTTGGGATCCTTCAACCTTGAAACAATCCAGAAAATGTTGGTCCAGAAACTTCGCCCTGCCTGAATAGCTAAGGGTAATGGGTTTGCACAGCAAATGAAAGGGAGTATGAACTCTTGCCTATACTAAGAAATTGGTTTATTCTGTAACAGTCAAAATAGACCAAAACAGAGTCAAGGTTTAGTATCATTTGGGAGTGCAGATGACTGTATTGATCTGGGAGCAGAAAGGAACAACCAGACAGCATCTTCCCTTATCCTGATCTTTGCTAGTGCAGTATCATGGGATGGTTCTTGCATCACTGGGGCCAACAGAAGAGATGCAAAAGAAATTCCATCCCAACTAGAGGTCTGGACAGATTTCAGAGCCTGTCAAAAAACAAGTAAAGCAGCAGAACATTTTCAAGTTCAGATGGCAAATTCTTTGGGACAGTTTCCAAGCAAATTTATGTTCATTTCTTGGCTGGATCCAATGTTAAACAGAAATTAGAACACTAACATGGAGAGAAGTTTGTCACCAGCAGAAGCAAAACATCTGTGCTTTTGCTGGAGACAACTGAACTCCAGATGTTGTCAACATCACATAATTCTAGGAGTGCCAATCTGTATGAAAGCTGCCCTGAGAAAGGTCACATCACTGAACTCTTGGTGACTGAATGGCTTTTGTACGGGAAACTCCTCTCCCAGATGTGTAGTTCTTGCTGGAGTTTGATGCAATTTGCTTTGTTACTGGATTAGGCAGAGGGAAAAGAGAGATCACAAGGAGATATTCTACTTTATGAGAGCAAGCTGGTCTCACAGATCCTGCATGAGTTGTGCTTGCGCTCATTCCTCCTGATATTTGTTCAATGCACTTGCCGATACAGGATGCTGCCCCAAACGGTCAGTATAATAATGAAATGTCTTTACATCGGCCAGGTCAATTTAAAGGAATGACACTCATTAATACAGATACAGTTTGATGACATTGACTTTATGTTCCTCTGGAGGACATCGTGCTACTGGGAGAAGTACTAACTTAAGTTCCTGTTAGAGCACACTTTGCCAGCAAGCAGCACAGACAGAAGTAAAACATTTTACTCTCCTCTCAGGACAGAGGTCTTTCTCAGCTTTAGGCACTAACAACTGGACTCCTTAGTTCCACATCACTTTTTTTTTCCCCTCCCCCCCAATCTTTGAGTCCCTGACACCAATGAAATGCTGATAATCAACTTTAGAAGCACTGTGACCTCATACCACGTGTCATCTATTTCCCTACTCTGTTTCACACGTAGACCCTGTAGGCTGTGTTTGTGCATGTGACAGAGGGAGGGGAACTAGGGGACACATGATCTGAGGGTTATAGTGAGAGTACGTGCGTTTGCTTTAGGATGCAATGGTATAGCACAAATGAATGCAGTGTTTGCATGACACGGAGGCACATGACTAAGCATACCACCAGACAGCTCTGTGAACATGTCAGTGGAACGGATTGCCTTTTATAAAAGCTGCTCTCCCTGCCAGAAGTTTCTTATTTTTGGGTTTTTGTTTTTTTTTTTTTTTGGTCACAACTCTTCTATTGCTTTGCAGCACTGAAAGATTCTCAGGGATATCTGGTGTGGGTTTTTCTTTTTGACACTGCATAGACAAGAAAGGCTTAAGAACCGTCTGTGTACTATCTGATGCACAGTCAAAAAGTGCATCAGTGAGAAGTAGTGCACTTTATATAATAAACTGATTAGAAAATGGGCCTCAGCAGTAGAATAATATAACATCCTTCTGCCTTTCAAGAGGGAACGCAAAAAGGAGTACATCACTTAATCCAGTAGTGTTCAATGGGTCACCCTGGGAATGTATGTACCTATAAAAGGGCACATTATGGCTTTAGAGCAGTATGAATGTGTATATGAATTGCTTGATTTTATACACTGGTAGTTGCTTTTTCTGATATGCTCCAATCTGCAATGGTCTCTCGCTCAGAAATTAACCTAGTCTGCACACGAGCTTCCTTTCCTGCTTCACTGCCATCAGAAATAGATGTTTTCTGCCTACTTGCACCTCACGCGTAACTTCCGTTACCTTTTATGTTCATGACTACTGAAGTAAGTTCAGGACAAATTTTACCAGTTGCTTACACCAGGTTGCACTGCCTACGTGTTGTACGCAGTATACTCAGGTAGGAGGTTTAAAAAGATTTTGCATCATCAAGCAAGCAATAAAAAATGCAGAAAGCAGTTTGAGCAGGGGAATGAATTGCTTCTAAGACCTTTGACAGTAGATTCATTGGCTTCCAGCTGATCAGACAGATTTTCAGCTACTTGCTGGCTTTATTCTCCGGGGATCTGAAGACATTTTGGATAGTGCATTTTAAACCAATTGGTTGTTTTCCCAGAGTCTACATAGGGGTCGGGGGAAGAAGGGGAGTATCCTTCTTGCTAATGTTAGCTAGACAATGGAAGCTTAACTGTAAAGCCCCCTAAAAGAGAATAAGCCTATTGTGTCCCCAGTGTGTTTCCCACATTTCAAAGGCCACTAAGTAGCACCAGCATCTTTGCCTCTGGGTTACTGAGAAGACAGGCTCTTATGCTTATTAAATGACGGCTTTCCCTAACGATTTGAAACAAACAACAACAACAACAAAAGCACACACAAAGCCAGAGATGCGCACATTTAAGGCTTCTCCTGCTACAAGGTCAAACACATGAAAAGACACAACAAAAAGTTTGGCCCTGAGATACCGGAGTGGACCCACTTGCCCATCTCTCTCACACCGGCCCTTACTCTCTTTTCTGCTGTGAGAGCCCCCGGTTCCTGCACAATTAGGCCCGCCACCAATGGCATTTCTGCTGCCGCTCCTTCCACTTCGCTTCACTGCTGAGAAAGAAGCTTGTTCGGCGGGGAGGCGGGCACCACTGCCTCAATAGTCTCCGAAGCATTCATTATCTCCCGCCTAATTACATGGCCGACATAGTGTTGTTGTGGGAACATTGCATCACATTAATCAGCAAGGGGATGTGCCGAGATGAAAGGGTCCCCTTGTGCCTGCTCTCTGCGCTGGAAAATGGGCGGCAGGGCGGGGGAAGGCGCGGGGTATTTATCAATCCCAAGCAAGGGAAGGCCCAGCGGGGCACCCAAACTCAGCCCGGCCCCACTGCCATCTTCCCAGGCCAGCTCTCTTCTAGCACGTACGCTTACAGACATGGACAGTGGAGGACCGATAGCGTTGGAGCCTGAAAGCCGTCACCACGGCCAATGATTTGGGCCACTGCTTAGCTTTTCCTGCTCTCAGCCCTCCCTGGCCAGAAATGTCTCAACGAGACTGCATTTGGCTGCAGCCTGGGCACTGGGCTTCGCAGAAAGTCCCTCCATCCCTCAAAACACCCTCCAAACATGCCTTTCTTCAACAGTCTGAGTCAAGTATTAAACTGTAGCTGCAAGTGTCCTTGTAGATCAAAGTCAAGCCAGTACCCCAAAGCAAAAGTTTCATTTGTCAAAGCCTTCTGGTGAAAACCCCAGTTTGCCCACATGGTGAAATTTTTAAATGGACTCTTGAAATCAGAGATCTCATTTCCTCCTATCTTTGTCCTATTCGCAAGGCATTTAGAAGGCTTTGTAAGGCTTTGCATAGACGCTTCTGTGTGTATTGGGGTTGGGGGGGAGGGCTGAGGCATCTACACTGTGGCTGTTTGGCACCCTGCGAAATACCCGGTCTGACTGGAATACCAAGTGCCAGGCCTTGGCTGAGCTGTTCAGCTCTGTGAGATGCAATAGCAGTGCTCCAGAGAGAATGAGGAAAGGTAATGGAAAAAATAAAGACATTACAAATGCAGTCATTTCCATCCATTAGATTCTCCTATTCACTTTTGACTGAATCAGTTCAGAACAGCCCCCTTTAAAATCCCCCAAGGTCTGGCACCAACTTAGGCTCAGACCTCTTCCAGTTTCCCTTCCCATCCATTACAGCATTTCCACATTTGAGATGTGCTGCAAGTTGACTTCAATTGCTTTGAATTTAAGTCGTGCCTCCCAACCCTGTTGTTCTTGCAATGCATCTGCCTAATTAATGCAGACTACTAAAGCCACTTTGGAAGCAGATTTACTGAGATGCAGATAAGTTTCTCTGCCACAAAGTAGCTGTGAACACCAGTTTCTCCTGCAGTGACTGTTGCCAAGTCCTCCCATGGGTATCTCATGATTTTTTTTGTGGACAATTGGGGTAGAATGGTTACCTGCATGCCACCTGTTGTGTGTGAGTCACCGTGACCCAGTGCCACCTTTCTGTTCAAATACTGCTGCAGCATCAGGTGGTGTTCTTTGGATTTCAGCACACTTATGTGATACTGGACAGTCCCATGCTAAGAAACTTGACTTCATTGCCCTCTGGTGAGAGGAGTATATAAAACAGGGGCTTCTCAACTCTTTATTTATTTATTTGTTTTTGAAGAAAATCAAATAGGTCCTGCTTTCTACATTACAAGCAACAACCAAACCAAAGAAGGGCAAACTTCAGCTTAATCTTGTTGTGTATGACATAACCCAAGTGAATAGAGCAGGAACAGAATTCCCTGTCCTTTGGGCACACACATCCTCCAAATAAGCCAACTTGGCAAGCTGTTTATGCAGTTGCTAGCTTCTCTCTGTTGCTCAGTCTTTGGTTGACTGTCCTGCCTTAAACACAGTCCCCTTGATACTTTATTTCCTCAGCCTCCCAAGACACTGATGCTCTAGCCATCTCCTTCCCAGCAGATGCCCAGGAATTCTACAAGATGGGGAGCATTTTGCCACATCTGTGCTCACTAAAGGCTGGGAAAGGCCCAGGTTAATGGAAACCCAACCCAAAGACAAATTACAGTTGTATTCCTGGTGGCTTTAAAGTAATTAGCTGAACAATAAGTTTTGCCCAACAAAAGTGAGGTACTGAACTGAGAGCACTGCCCTATAGAGCTTAAACTGGTCAGTTTACATTGCAGAAAAAAAGTCTGAGAGATAACAAAGAATTCTAATCTCTAATCTACAAGACAGATAAAAAGACAGAAGCACGAGGAGGATGTCCTACAGCATGATGCAGGGGAAATGATGACAGGGAAATGTGTCAGACTTCATAATTACTGTTAATGAGGTTAATCCAAGGGCAACTAATCCTGTGGAAGAACGTGGTGGCTCCGTGACCAAGGTCTTCTCTGAAATACAGGAATGTTTTGCAGCCTTCAGCCTCTAATGCCTCACCCTTTCTGGAACATTCATGGTCCCACAGCTCAGAAGTATCTCCTTTTCTCCCTGTGCTACTCCAGCGGTATGCAATCAGAGATTTCTACCACAAAGGCAATTGCTTATCTGCTGGTAACCTGCATCTCAAAGCAAAGAGATCTGTCTCCTGCATATATTAGCAAGCTCGTGTGTGCACTGTGGTTTGTTTTGTGAAGTGCCTTTTGATTTGTTTTACCACTACTGCCAGTTTTTCCAGGTCTGCATCTTCGTTTTGACCCATCAGCCAGGAAGGCATTGGAAGGACCAAACACAGACATACTAAATGAAGAGCTCTAGTAAGAGAATAAAAGCCCGCTTGGTTTACATCTCCCTCTTTTTCATGTTCCCCTCTCACTGTCACACTTGTGGTGACTACACAGCATGCCTGCAGCAACTTTTCTGGATTAAACATTACTAATCCCAGTACTTCTTCCAGTTTTGGGGTCTTAACTTTGAAACCAGCTTTTTCCACAGGCTTCAGAAAGGTGATAATACAAAATGATCATAGGAACTTCTTGTTTTGACACAACATTTCATTGCTTCTGATAAGCGGAACCATCTCAAACATCCCCCCTCCTATCAGAGGGAACAGAGCAAGAGGCTGCTCTGCCCAAAGATCTCTAGTTCCAGAATGGGTCTAGAGAGCCAGAGGTCTCTAGGAAGGCACCACCGAGGCACATCTCCAAAGCCCAGGACAGATCCCCAGCACAGGTAAGTTCTGGTTCTTTGCTTCACTTTCACTCTTTGTGCGACAGCTTTCTTTAAAATCTCTTTCTCATCTGGAAACGTCATTTATGGCTTGCTTTCACCCTTTCTTGGTCTCTGGTTTCCAAAGGACTCTTCAACAGAGAGCTTCTCCCTTGCTTCTATCTACATTTCTGTTAACTCTCCTTCAACTATTCTATTACAAAAAATAAAATAAAACCTCAACTGAAAAAAGAACCAAAGTCATTTGATGGTGACTGCAGGATTTGTGCCTGTCTTTCAGTGACTCCAAAGGTGAGAGGAATTTTAGTAATTCGACAGATAGATTATTTGCTTTAGTATTTGGCTGTACTAAGTTACTGAAATATATTGTAGGTAAAAGAATGCTGAAGGTTACATGATATGTTTCTTCAGGTAGGTAGGTTAATTCCAGCTGCAAATATAATACTTTTAACATTTTACTGCAAGCCACCCTTTAAAGAAAGCTCCTGTCCCACACTCTGCAGCGATTTTTAAGTGAGTAGTTTTCCTCTCTCTTCATACCCACACTAACACCAACAGTGCTTACAAGGAAATCCCAACAGGCAGACTATTATTCAGACCATTTCTGCATTTCTAAGGCTCATCGACCTTTCTTTTGTCAGATAAAAGCTTCCCATCTCTTTAAGCCCTTCATTCTTGCAATAGTCCCACAGAAAAGTTGACATCCTTGGCAAGGAGAGTGAAAAGCAGCTTGTCCGCCCTTCCCAATAGGCCTGGCTAGGGTTGTTTTAGCCTGTTTAAATCTCTCCCCTATTTATATGCTAATATTCTGGTATCAGCAGAAAGTATAAACAGTGTTGTTTACAGCTCCCTACAGTCTGAGCGCCAAACCGCTAGGAGAATACCGTGTACTGGGTGAAGAGATGTATTTATTGACAACGCAAATGGCCACTTCTAAGACTATGAGAAACAAAACTGTACTGTAAAAATGCAGCGTCAGCCAACAGTATAACCGTGTAAAGCAGTACTGGCAGAAAGCCATTAGCCAGGGGGTCAGTAGTGGGCCCTAACAGGGAGAGATCTGGGGAGACCTCAGCACAGAGACCTCTGAGAAGAGAGAGCATCAAGCTCTTTGGCAAGGCAGCCTACATGCTCCATTTGCTATTATTGCAGATTTTTTTTTTTAGTGGATAATAGCTCATAGCTTGGCTCACAACTCTCCTGGACCCTGAAGAGAATTAAATTCTCCTAAGAAAAACAGCATGGTCTAAAGGAGCAAGCATAGGAATTCTTGAGATCAGATCTTGGCTACTTCGCTATGTGACTCTTTCCACCAGGAGAGCGTTAGTTATTAAAAATAACAATAACAGCAAAACCAGGAAGCAATGAGGATGTACATCAAGGATGTTTGTGCAATGCCAAGCTTTCTGAAGACATGAGGGCACAGAGGTTGTCTCTCTTCTACATCGGTCAAAAAAATGCTGCCCACTGTAATGTCACTCCCTGTTCAAAAGAGGGGAAATACCTGCTCCCCTCAGCAATGCCTTGTCTCCCAGTAAAGTTTGAAAATTCCCATCTACCACAGTGTTCACTGCATGCGAGTCTCTTATGAACACAGTTACTGATGAAAGATGCTAGACTGGCTGATCTTTATAGAGTTTTTTCACTGAAAGATAGAAAAAGGCTATGACAAAGCTTAATTCTCATTCTTTGACGACATACACGTTTTAGTTGTCACTAGATGAGATTCACTGCTCCACTTCCAGGAGGGAAATCCATGGGAGTTTGATTAAAATCTGAGAGACGAGGAAGTTTGTGTCATCTAGGCCAGCTGAGCTGTACCACATTCTGCTCTCTTTGGAGGGGGACTCCAGATTGTCTCCTCAGTGGTCCACAGTCATATCACACCGATCGGTACCACTGCCCCTCTCACTGGGCAGTCTCAGACAAGGTGTCAAAAAAGGACTGAGCCTTTTTCCAGCCATCATAGCGGTCCTGCAAAACCAGTGTGGAAGCACCTGCGTAGGACAAGGTGAATTTGATTGGCTGTTACTGGAGGACATGCATACGTTATAAATTAAAGGAAGTCATCTACTCAGCAATTTTGTATTGACACTGAATTCACATAAGGGTGAAATGCTAGAGGACCACTTGCCGTGATGTGCCTTGTCAGAGCAGCACAGTCACAAAAAGGACTTGAGATGGTGAACGATGCAAGTTTACTGTACTGGCAAAGATGTGCTTCCCTTCCAGTGGGAATTCAGTCACCAAGTGCATCAAGGGGATTTACAGCAACCTTTTGCTGTAATAACTAGGTAGAGGCCTGCATGAAAATCCCACATTTGGCTGTGGCACACTGGCTAAGGCTACTCTGTTTCCTTCTAGTAGTGAGTTTCCAAAGAAGGAAATTGCTTATTTCTGCTACTACAGTATGTCTGAAATCAAGGAGTAGTCTGGTGGTGCTACGCCAAATTTTTCAATACAGAAAGTTTCATTCTCCTGATTTAAAGTAATCTGCATGCGGTCTTGCACATATTACTCATATCACCTTTTAAAGAAACTTAATCTCTCCAGTTTCAAGCTTTGAAGTTTTCCCGTCCAGAGTAAAAGGGTTAAGTCTACCCAGACTGCATCAGGTGCCCTGCACGTATTAAACTGCGTATTTTGCAGGATTATAAGTGCTTATCAACAGTGCAAATAAACCAGTCCAAAGCATTTATTCCACTCAGGACCGTCTAAAACTGGTTCATTTCTAATAACTGTCAGCTAAACCACTAAGCCAGGTGGGGATGATTCTTGTTGGAGCCGTTCTGAGCTCTCACAGCAGTTTCTAAATCTCCTTCCATTATTTATTATTAATTACTGTTTGTTAAGCACCAGCAGCGCAATCAGTGCGGGGTAAAAGACAAATAAAGGCAGCCCCCATACCAAGGGGTTAACCTCTAAGCACAAGGCATATCAATTAAGATCCCAGTATGAACAGCGAGAGATGCCTTGAATCTGAAGCCAGGAGCAAGGATTTCAGTGTTTGTGTTTTTGGCATCTGTGTCTGTAAGAGAATAAAAAGGCACAGGAATGTTTTGAGGTAGGTGCATGTTTCGGTCAAAGAGAAAGCAGACACACCTAAAACTAGGAGAACTGCAGATACGCTTCTTAGAGATGTGTCTACAGAAATATTAATAAAGAAAAGGCTAGAATGTAGTCTTACATAATTCATTGCTGCTGGGACACGGGCTGGGAGGGAAGAATGGAAAAAACAGTCCATAAAGATGCCAATAGTTTCTAAGCAGAAACATCTGTTGAAGTCTTAAAAACGGCCAGGCCTGCAGCAAGCTCAGCAACAGGAAAGCCTGTAGTTGATCACCCCTACCCTCATCAGCCCCATGCTCTCTTGCCCCTGGGATCTGCACAGAGCTTGGAAGATAACTGACACCATGAATCAACCCCTGCTCCTTTCTTAAAGGGGAAAGGGGGAACAGAGGGCCAGGATGGGTGTCCAGGGAAGACAAATGGTTGTTTGGAATGGAGGTATTCATGAAGAGTTACAAAAGAGTAAGGGAACATGCAAAGGGAGACCTACTGGCTTATCCCCTCTGCCCCAAAGGGGCCAGTGCTTGGAATTTCCATTGCCCTGTCCAGTCTAATTTTAAATGTCTCAAAGCAGAATGCCTTACTCCCCTTGGGAAGGTATTGCAAAATCTTACAAATCATCTTTGCCTTTTACATGACTGCCTCTTCCTTTGCGATAGAGTTTATTCAATTTTCTTTATTTTCTCTTGATATTCAGCACCACCCCTAGGCATAACAGTTGCAAACAGCTATTTCTTCTACCTGATTTTTTTTTTTTTTCCCTTTGGCTGTTTTCTCTCAAGAAAAGAGTTATGTTAAAAATATCTGTGGAAGTTGTAGTCTGTACACCTCTGCAGAATTTGCATCTGTCTGCAGGAAGACATGGTTCTGAGAACAAGGCTCAATGAAATGGGGGCCTCAGTTGCTGTGCTATCAGAGAAGTATAAATTGGCACAGGTTCTTATAAGCAAGTTTGGAGCCTTCCCTTCCTGATCACCAATCATTTCAGATGCCAATCTTGGCAAATTGCTTACTTGGGTAAGCATAAGTTGGTTAACATGGGTCATGTTAACGCTTCTTAAAGTATGAAACTTCATCCATCACAAAAGCCAAACTTCAGACAATGACAATGCAAATTTTAACTACTAATCCTTGGGTAGGAGATTCCATTTTTGTTTCACATACAAAACTCCAAGCAGCCCGTGTTATCCATGTGAGTGGGCAGCTACCTAGCAGTGAATTTCTGAGTTGATAAAGGATCCTATTCTAGAGTTAGTGATGACTGAAATACAGTAAGAAACATATTTCACTTCTCAAAAAAGGTAATACTCAAGTGCTTGGGATTTCAGAACTATTTACCCTGCACTTCTGAAAATCTAAGTAAAATCCTGCCCCTCCCTTGAACTGGCATTTTCCTAGCACTAGTTCTTCTATGTAAAGCTAGACTGAAGGGTTGACATGTGATTTAGATTGGCACTTTTGCTCTGGTATTATCCATGCAGCCCATAACCACCAGCTCCGTAGCAATAACAGAAGCAAGCAGAGTGGGAGTGAGCAGAGCAGTGGTTAAAGTGATCAGATACTCAAAAACAAACATCGCAGTTTCCACTATTCATCAGTTTTCAGATTTTGACCTCTGTCTGCACTCCAAATTGGCACTTTGTGATTTGCTTCCTGGCTCAAATGCCCCCTGTCTTCAGGGTTGAACATCAAAGAAAGCATGCTGCTTGAGTGGCTCTCTTCCAGTCTGCCTTGCTCGCTGCTTCACCATCTTACGCTTTTTCCATAAGATAGGCAGCTTTGGATGAGAAACTAGGGCACAACGTGAAGCTTTGAGGATCCTTTTATCAGCCTTTTTAAGATCTTCTCCACCTTGCCACTTGCTTTCTGGCTATCTCTAGAAACACTGTGTTGGGGAGGACTCTCTGATAGTGACCCTGTTTCTGGTTGTGGAGTCAGTTATCTCTACTTACTGTCAGCAGTGGTACAAATAACATTGCTAGAAGCAGCAGTAGTAGACCTAGCTTTATCGTGTCACACAGTTCAAAAAGACTGACCAAAAGGCCCTATCAGCAGCTTAGCTTTCCTTTCAGGTATGGAGCAAAGTTTTCACGCTGCATGTGAGGCAGTGGGTGACTTCAAAGAACAAGAAACACAAAAAGGATTAGGAAGCTTCTCGCTTCCCGCTATTCCTCCTGCAGACTTCCAACCAGTCTCAACCAGCTGCCTACCTCCAATCTGGGCTCACGAAGCCTCAGTTCCCTACAGGTCCTCTGGCTGCACACAAGAAGAGAACAGTTTCCAACAATGCAGGAGTAAAGGAACTTTTAACTCAATGTTAAGCCTCTTAAAATACGAGCTGAGGTTCCTCTGAGATTTTATTAAATCTGCCAGCCTGTGAAATACTGCCCAATGGATCAAAGACACAGTGTGCCCTTTCTTAGTTTGTGTTCAGCTCTTCATGGATCTCTGAGGGGTAGTAGGCTGCAATGTCTCATTAGGTCTGGCATTAAATACAAGGAATCAAAAAATTCACCAGAGACCAAGAGTGGCAATGGGACTCTGCTGTCCCTTCCGAAGCATGACATCTGACCCTTTTAATTCATTTTCACTCCCTTCTCTCCCCAGTACTCTGAGAACTGCTCACCACTGCTGATGTATAAAACCTTGCCTCGATAACTACTGAAAAGGGCAGCTCCATGCTGGCACTGATCCTGCCTTTATCTCACTGCAGTCATTGTCTATGAGAACAGAGGCAGGATTAGAAGGGGGTTTAGAGTGCAACCAGGCAGTAAGATTAATAACTGCTCTTACGTTCATTCGTGATCAATTGAGTGTGTGTGAATCTGCAGAGGACCTTCTTTAAACAATTGGTAGGGATAGTAGGGGCAGTTGTGGAACTAGAAATCCAGCAATGCTAATTTCAGTTACACAGCACTTATCGTAGGGAGGAATTAAAAGCGTTGCTGTCTTTAAGTCTGCAAAAGTGGTTCTGCTTGTATCGATCTACGAGCATTTATCCCCCAAATCTGTTATGCTCTCTATCTTACACCCCAGAAAGTCCAAGGGGCACACAGTCAAACCTTACATGAAAGAAAGTTTACCATCAAGAATGCTTCCAGGTATACACTAGGAATGTGTCAGCTACTTTTTAAACACATTAAACACCTTGAAGCCTACAGGATAATACATTTCACCAGATTTATCCCTATTTTATCTCCTGCAAGTAAATACAGATAAACCACATGATCTGGTTCCTTTTCCTGGAGGGGAAATCACTTCCTTCAAGAATTCCTCTGTGCGTGAATACAAGATACAGCACACACAGCGGTCGCAGAGGTGACTATTAAATAGGCTTCCTATGAACCATCACACTGGTAAAGGCCTGACTGCTCAAAATTCAGTAGGTGCTAATGTAAAAGTGAAATAAGTGAAAGTGAAAAATATGAATGAAAACTGGCCATGTTGCACATTCATCACCCAATTCTGTTAACATCACAAATCAAAGCATTTTTGCAGCAGTTTGACAAAAGACTGACCCAGCTGTGCATGGCTTCTGGCCACCACTATGGTGGGGGCAAAACTACGGGGAAAAGGCATATGCTGCGTTTTGATTTAAGAACATATAACATCACATAAGGCTACTTTCCAGAAACACCGTTATTTTGCACGTGTACATTACTTTTCATTCTGAAAAACATCAAAATAAAGAATAAGCTACACAAAGGAATACCCTCTTCCACTACTGAGATGTTCTAGGGGTAGCAGTAGGCCTCCTTGAACAGCACTACACAACAACTTCGGAAAAAAGCGAAAACAGGGAAAAGAGTTTCCCTATACAGTGGTCAATAATTCCTTGCAGGCATGTCAGTGCAGCGCTGGCATGCCTGGAGCCAGGCTTCAAAAACATGGAGCCCTCCAGGCATTTTGCTTGGCCTGACAAAGGACAGGAGGGAGGGCCCTCGGCTGCTCTGCTCCTGCTGCACTCCCTAACGCGTCCTGTAACATGTCCTGCAGGATTCACACTTCAAATAACGGAGCATTACCTGAATAGACATCCCACAGTCTGCACACAGCAGCTGGCTGCATTCCCAAGCATTAAGAAATTGGCCATCCCTATTTAATTGAAACAGCAGGAGAATTTATGGAAGCAAAATTTAATTCCCCTAACTGATAATTGAATGATTAACTTCTGGAGAGAATGCCTAGAGATTTTTAATGACCACACACGATCAGAACCATGGTTTAACATCTCATGTAATACAAGTAAAACAGTGCTGAGAGTAGAAAAAAGGGGGAAAAAATTTTTCCAGATTTCATTGGAAACACAGAGTAAAGAGGTTGGTGTAATATAGCCCCCCACAATCTGTCTGCCCAAGGAATTTCTTATTGATTAGCAATTTATACTGGCATCAGTGAGAAAGAGTCCAGGAATAGCAGAGCCGCTACAGTATGTTTTAAATCAAAACAAAACAAAAAATCCCACAAAACGCCCACATGCTCTTGTTTTCATTAAGCCAAGTGCCAGTGGCTTCTGCAGACCTCAACCAAGATCGTTAACGTTCTGAGTTGGACTACCTTTATGGGACCACCGTATAAGACTCTTGTATTTGCTCTCCACAGTAATTTTAAGTTCTGTTTCCAATTCATGCTAACCTCTTGCCTCCCCAAAAGCATTCATGAAAAATACATGCTGGCACTGAAGGGAGAACACGGCCCTTCCCACTGAACATGATACCATGGGGCAAGGGAAGGATGAAAGTCCAGTGTGCTGTGTGTTGGGACCACTGCTGTAGGGTCCAAGCTGCATCCCGTGGCTCCAGGTAGTTCAGGAATGTCAGTGGGGCTTTACCATCACACAGCTGTACGACTTGGTCAGGTTGTTTTGAATGAGACCTTGTTAAATCCTGCTGTAACACAAAACTCCTTGGCAGCTTTAGCCAAGAACAGCCCATGGAGACCTCCTTTTCTGCTGCTATGAAGCTACTCTGCTCTAGGTTGGAGGCACGGCAGCAGTGAGAAGAACACGGGGTAAAAGCAGAAGGCATTAGCCTGCAGGGCTGCCACACCAACACTAAGCTCACTTGAAAAAACAACTGAGTGAGACAGCTGCTAAGATATCTAAGAATGCTGATGCTCAGAGAAGGGGAGTGAGATGCAGGTCATTTGTAAAAATAGCAGCAGCTCTGTCTGTAACTTCAGCAGCGTTCGACTTTTGTATTTAAAGGGTCCTCAGAGGCTGCAGCTTTCATGCACATAGCCCAGCTCCCCGGGAGCATGGGAAGATTGGCCCATTGTGTGGGAAGACCTTGAAAGGGAAAGCTGCTCGCGGGAGGGACAGAGCAGGGCGCGGCAGAGCCCAGCTTGGGAGCGCAGAGTGGGAGAGAACAAACATGCACCTACCCAGCATGCACACAGCCCTTATGCTCTGCCTGATCTCCACAACCTGAGCCCAAGTCGGTCTGCGAGCTTCTCTCCACCTCCACCCCCTTTTCTTTTTTTTTTTTTTTAAAGTCATTGTTTTGTCTTCAATTACCTCCTCCTTTGTAAAGAGGAAAAGAAAAATCAGCAAAGTTCTGGGCACGCGTGTGCGTGTCTCACAGGCAGCCCCAGCACAGTGAGCTGTCCGGCCCAGCCCAGCCCAGCCTCTGCCTTTCTGTTCCCAGTGAGGATTTGATAAATATTTGGGAGGCAGCACGGGGCGGGGGGCTGCGGGCGGGAGGCTAGATAACTTTTGGGCCCACACAGCACACAGTTTTGAAAGCCTGCTTTTCATTAGCATCGCTTAGCAACCGGCTCATCTGCTGCAAATCTCATCACGCCCCAGCAAAGCATCCACGGCACGCTAATCTTTTCATTTAATAGAAAAGCTGCTGTAATCTTTCTTCCTTTTCCTTTCTAAGAGAGCAGACAATAATAATAATAACGATAAAAGAAGGGCTGCGGCCCCGCTCCTCCCGCTCCCCTCGCTGTCGCGCTGCGGTTCCCAGGCTGCCCTGATGTGTGTGTCCTGGCTGACACGCACCAGCTGCAGCGGCCAGCCTGGGCTGCTTTCTGCTTTTTGTGTCAGGCGTGTTGGCAAAGGTGGGAGGAGGAGGAGTGTTGTTCTGGCTCTGTACTGAGAAAGGAAGGAGGAAGGCAGGGATATAGCGCTCCGAGTCAGAATGGCTTGAGCACAATCTCTGGCTTTGGAGCCTGTAACCGAAGCTTCCCTGGCAGGCAGGAGAGAACTGGTTTTTTCTGGTGTGCACATGCACGCGTCTGCATGTTTCTGTGTGCGTGCACAAGCCCAGGCCCTGGCTGTCCACAGGAGGAGCGCGATCCTGCCCTGCAGCCGGTGAGTGCAGCCCAAGCAGCTGTGCAGGGAGCCCTGCTCTGGAATCTCCCCGGGCTCTGCATGTCCTTTCACTCTGAAAATATCACGCCCAAGGGTAGGGGAAGTGGTTTGGACAAAATAAGATTTGACCTGAGCATCTGCCCAGAACTGAAATCAGGCGTCTGTCTCCCAGAATTTCTGGCTTTCAATAAAGCTCAGATAATTTCTCTTGCCACCTGCCCATCTTCAAGCCTGTCTGCACTTTACGGGTCCACCCGGCACCACTCAGCTGTCATGGAACAGGCCACGCATTCAGCTTCTGAGCTGCTAAGAAGCCTGAATCTGCAAACCTGCAGAAAAGCTCTTCAGCCCCATTTTTACAGAGAAGCACTCCAGTAAGCCGGGTCTGTGCTACCCTGCCATGTGCTCTTTCCCCAGCCTCTTCCCTTTTTTCTAGTCTCCATATTTCTTCTCCCTTTTTCATACTTTCAAGTATGGCTTCTCCTCTCTGCTCAAGAAAAAGTCCTTGAAAGTGGGACAGTGGGGGTCACTCCCACCTTATTCCCTGCTCCTCCAGCCTGTGAAGCATGACCAGAATGCACCTCCCACCACCCCACACATGACAGGGACACCGGCTCCTTGACCAAGAAGAAGGACATTTCCTTTTCGCCTCTCCAGCACAACGCTGGAAGCATTCCCATTAGTGAGGTGCTACAGAGTATCTGCAAGATCCTAAAAGCAACGATTAAGTCACTTGGGGCAATAATGTCACTATCATACCTATGGAAATGACATCAAATGAGATCAGGTAAAGATACTGTGATTTTCCTAAGAAATCCAGATTAAAACAGGAGTGATATGAAGCCCAGGAAGCAATTAATGTTATGTAAAGTTGGAAAATGTAATGATACTGTGGAAGATGTCACATTACTTTAAGTTCCTAACTGATATCAGGGTGAATAATTTATGTTCATTCCTACTTCTACCAATGCCTCCCATGTAGCCTCTGTAACAGAGCTTCAGAGAGCCCAGCCATAAGGATGGCTGTAGGGCCAGGGAAAAACACTGAGGAAGTTCAACCAATCTCAGCAGCATCCTCTGGCAACCACTTCAAAAGGTTCATGGAGCAGAGCACCCACAAGAAGATGAAATGAGTCCCTTCACGCACCATTTACTGCACTTGACAGAGAAGAATTGCCAGGTTCTGAAAAACACAGCCACCTTCTCTCCCTTCGCTTCTGAACAACCTCGGTGCTACCAGCTTTAGCACCGCGCTGCACACTTTCAGAGCCATCAATCAGGTGAAAGCCCTGCTCCCTGTGCACACACTAGGCTTGGAATCGTTACGGGCTGGCTCTGCTCCCACAGCCAGCTGGAGACAGAGGTGCTTCAAATGTGTTCTACAGGAAAGGAAATACAAACCCCACCTTTGCTGGTTTTTAATTAAAAAAAAAAAAAAAAAGTCTCAAGCCTCATTGGTTTTCAGGAAAACATGGAGTTGGCTCATGTTTAAAGCGACAGTGTGGTAATAAAATTAGTATTTTAACAAATTCCCTTCCCTCTGTTGCTAAGAGCTCTAACAAAAGGGCTGCTCGCTGTAAAAGTAAGGCTTTCTGGTCACTGGAAGGCAGGTATTTTGGACTCAAAAGAAGAATGAATTCGTTTATGAATTACCTCCACTTGCTAGGGACTTGCGCCTATCTTTTTACGGTCTTGCATTTCTTTGAAATCAATTCTGAGCCATTTGAGAGACAGTGAGCTCTGTGAGGTTGCATAAGAGGAAACAGATAGCAAAGTAATTGCGCCAGATGGCAGAGAGCAGCAAGTGAGGAATTGAATGCCACTTACCCAAATGGTCCATCATTTGCTGACAACTATCATCACTATAGAGACAGAAGAGGATACATACTTGGGAATGGAAAATAAACTGGGACGGAGGCAAGGTGCCTTGGTTAGGGTGCAAACTGTGATAATTTCAATTTTTCTGCCATGTCCCAGAGAACAGAAATTAAATACGTGACAAGTCTCAGTTTAGTTTCTAATACACCAGTCTAGCTGACACTTGCTGGCAGAACAAGTGGAGAAGCAAGAAATGGAATGAACATCCATCAGGACCTCAGAGGGTAGGAAAGGACTTAAAGACTATAAAGCATACTATTTCTTATTTCTGTTGACACAAAGGTAAGGAAACATGACCGCATTCAGGTGTGTGGTTATAGCTTCCGCTCAGCCTCTACCAGAGAAAAAATTCTTAAGCAAAGAGCATTAGTTAATTATCTGCAAAGCTCTGTGTCTGGGAAAGGCTCAGGGATAAGCAAACAACAGATCCTTATATGTATCTATCTTTTTAACGATAGCACGAATAGATAGAACGAATAGTAACAGCTTAGTTGTCAAATTTATTCTACTTGGTAGCGGTCATGTTCTTGTGGTATTAGTAAAATGGCAGCTCCCCACCAACAACGCACAGAAGATGTTCACACTGTTGGAGAAGGCTGAGAGATGCAGGCTTTCCTGGTGTTCTGCAGTTGAAAGAGAGGAAAGTTTATTGTACTGGCAGAATATTAGCTGAGGGAAAGAAGAAGTGTGAAGGCAGTTAAGTAAGGTTACACAGGTGCTGCTACTTCAGACTGTGGAAAAGAAATAAATTGTAATACATGTGAAAGAAAATAATCTAACGTTTGAGTCTTCGTACTGCGGGGATAAAACCACAAGCCTGCTGCAGGAGAGCTGCCCTCCTCCAGCCAGCCAGACATCACACTGACATTCTTCAGTGACTTGTGGTTTGGAGAGACGGCCATATGCAAAGCTGAGGTCTGCACAGTTCTTAGAACTAGAAACTGTTTGTGTATGTTCTGGTAAACTTTGAGATGCAATCAAGCCAAAGAAAATTTTACAGGCTAATAGATCTCTGTCTCATGATAAATTTTATAGTCTCCTAAGACGGTTTTATCATTTCAGGCCGCTCCTTACCCCTCGCAAATCAAGAGAGTTTCCAGTTTTAGTGGGAAGATGAGAAGGGTTGACACACTGCCAGTATCAAAACAGAGCATTTCAGAATAGCCGGAATTTGAAGCAAGAGTTCTGTGATTGCTAGAAATAGGTCAAACCCCAGTTACATATGCGAGTACCACAAAAGTTTAAAGAAACTTACGGAAAGAAGTAAATGCAGTTATTGCTGAAATTAAAAAAAAATGCCCTCATCTTGAACTAAGCTGCACTGAAGAAGTTGGTACCATTTTACCAAAGAGATTTTTAAAATTTAAACTATTATATAGATAAAATTATTGCCTTATAGCTTACCAAAAGTCCTTACTCTGGATTGAACTACTGAATCATTTGTTGGTTTTTTTTGTTTGTTTTTAGCGAATTCATAAAGGAGGTGCTCATAATGTTTTCACTGAATGGACCTATCAGTGAAAAGCCATCAAGAGCTGGACTTGGTGCTGTACAAGGCATTTTCAAAAGAACTGGCTCTTTTATCTTCCAGTTGTGTTAGATGGAAAAAAACGAAAAGCCAAAATACCAGCTTATGGTTTACCTTACTAATTTCAAATGGCAAATCGTATTACCCCCCAAAAAAATTCCACCACAGAAAAATGCTGATATTTAACTGCTTGCCTAAATATCAGCTGTACTGTTCCTTCTAAAGGCAAGAGCGGAATGAAGCAAGTATCTTGTCAGCCAATTGTTATGTAACAGTGAAAGGTTTGATTTAAAAACCTCAGTGTAAACTTGAAGTCTGGAGATGAGTCCCTTTAAGCTGTATCTCCCTATGTGGTTCTCTTCCTTATCCCACCCCAATTTTAAACATCCTCACAGCTGTCTCTCCTACATTCTTCTGCTCAACTCTTTCCAGGCCAATCACTGTTGTGATTGCACTCCTTGCTGCTTTCCATTCTTGCTCCTTCAGGATGCCCAAGGAGTACCATGGATTGAAGGATACAACTTAACTTCCATTTCCCAAATACTGCCTTCCTGTGACACGACAGTCCCTAAAGTCTAGAAAAAGGAATTTCAAAAGATGATAGATTTACTTTGATCTGGAGCATGCTTAGAATATCACTCTCTGGGTAAATTCTCAGTTAAAATAAAAATCCTTCCCAGTTGCCTGGATGACAGAGGCAATTGCATGTCTGTATGTGCGCTGGTCTTCTCATGGGTATCCTCTGGAAGTCACTGCCTGGGCTTTCATGTGATTATGACGCCTTTGTGGTAAATAAATCACTTTTCTGCAGGTGCAGTAATATATACTTCCGTGCTTACAAACACGGTTTTCTGTTAATGTCTCAGCACCCTTCTTTTGCCAGCAATTACTCAACAAATGGCAAAAACATTGCAAAGTCAAAGTAGGATTGTTTGATGTAAACTTTCTCATTCTATTCTACCTGAAAATTAGTTCAGAGGTCATAAAAAGTAAAAAGCCTAGGAATATTGGGATCAGAAGCTCTCTAACTGCAAAACACACTTCATGGATGAGCAGCAGCATAAGTTTATCCTATCTATCTGCCAGTATGTGGTGACTGAATCACATCAAGAAAAGCTACAGACAAGATCTCTGGCTTCTGACCACTCAGTTAGGGACTACTCTGCTCACATCGAAGCCAGAGTTCCCGTCCTGACCTCTAGTGAACCGCAAGGGGACCCCTGATTCTTTTCAGAAAGACAAAAGATGAGTTGTAGGAGCTCAGTTCTAGGTCTGCTTTGCAGTCCTCTGCATCCACATGAAGCGAGAATCCCTTCTGGCAAAGCCACCAAGGTGGCCAACAACTTTCTGCTGGCAGGGGAGAGAAACAGGCTAGAGCAAACAAAGGTCTATCAACCCTTCCAAAAGCCAAATACTTTCATGCTGTTAGTTTCCTGTTGTTATTTGTTAAAGTAGGCCCAATCTTACAGAAAACAATGCCTAATGTAAGTTGCAGGCTTGTATCATCCCCCTGAAATCAAACACTTCCTGATATTAAGCAACCTATACAGCTATTAACTTAGGACGCTCTTTAAAAATGTTTTAAGAATATATACTGCTGTTTCCTTGTGGTGGGTCCTAGCTGCTTTGGAGAATTATATTTGTAAAGCAGCTATTGAAGCAAGCCCACCAAATTCAGAAACTGTGCAGGGAAGCTTAGAGGAACTGATGAATGGTTATCTAAAGATGCAGTTCCATGACACTTTCCACCACAGCTGAATGCTCTAAAAAAATCTCACAGGATTGTTTTTCAGCTGTCTTAAGCCAGTTCCTGCAATTATTCAGGTCAGGAAAGCACCAGTGCCAGTACAAGAGGAGAGGAGAGCACACAGCTGGGAGCTGAACAAGGAGCAAAATGATTGGGTTAAACTGCCATGGGGCTGAACTCCAGCAAAACACAGGAAGAAACAATTGGATTCACTTTGCAAATCTACTGAATTTAGCCCATGAGCTCCTATGTTTTCGCTCCTTAATGCTAAAACGCTTTTTCAGATATTTATAAGAGATCTTCCCTAGTTACAACAGAGGCAACTGGGCCCTGCTCCACTCATTTCCACTGAAGGCAGTGGAAAGAAATCCTGCAGCTTTGGTTAGCTATTGCAACCAGGGCAAAAAGCAAATGAGTAGTAAAACTAAAATACAGCCATACAAAGGTATTCCAGAATTATGGTTACAGAGAGCAAACTACTGTGAGAGAAATGGCAAACAGAGTCACTTTGGATTCAGCCTGAAACCTTCTCTGCTGAATATTCTGCACTAACTGGAAAATGGAAATGATTTACCGTAGACAAATTTCCTGGCATGTGACAGACTGAACACTGGCACAGTGTTGGATACAAGCTGATGCTCCTCAGCTCATAAATTAAATAAGCTTTCCATTCGGTTCGAATTGGTACGGTGTGTATAAGCTGGTTGAAGGCAACCTGGCCTGTATGTCACTGAAGCTACGACCTAGCCCGAGCTGTGACTGTCCTCCAGCTGCTGGGACTGCCACCCTGCTAGCACAGAGTGGTCAGCATGGGCACCGTAATTCACCTCAGGCAGGATCTGTCACATCAGTATAAAGGAGCACTTCGAGCGCACGCACCCTTTCCCACAGGAAGCGTGCTGGGGAGCCTGGAAAGAACCGGAGGTGGCTGAGAGAGGACAACGCCAGCAACTGGCTGAGTAATGCTGCAAAGCTGGGTCCAGGGAAGGGACTTCCCACAGCTCTTCACTATGATCTTGTTTGCATCTGGAAACTGCACTGGTTTAAGTAAATGGACAGTTTGTATCCAATATACTTAAACCACTGTAAACGCTTGTGTAAGCACTTAGTGAAATTTAGCTGAAGCATGGGTGTGGCACGAGTTTCACTAAATCTGTTAAACTGATTTAAATTAAACTGGTGGGATTTCTATGCGTTAAGAAATCCTTTGCAACTCCAGGAGGGCAAATTCGGCCATTACATACATATTCATGCAGGAGTAAACATGCACACAGCAAGAGTAAATCACATCAGAATTTGGCTCTGCACTAAGCCTAGACCAAGTTTTAAATGGCAACAGATCCCAAGTGCCAAATAACAGCAAACCTTGTGTTTCTTCACACTGTCTCAAAGGTGGGGAACATGAAGTTTTCCATCCTCACCATCCTTTTACCTATTTTCCTTATGCTCATGCACAAGCTTTGTGAAGAATTGTGCGAGAACCTTGGTTTCCCAGTACTTCAAAGGGTAGAGGCCTTGCACTGCTCAATACCCTGCCGGCTCCAAAGAATGGAGCAGAGCTGGCTTTGGGAATGGGGGGAGGAGAAAGGAAGCATTTGTAGGCCTGAATGCAAGCAGCACATCCAGTAGGTCTGATTCTCGTCCTATCAGCCTTGACGCAATGTGTCCCTTTCCTCCAGCTACTTGAGATAAACAGGAAAGAAAAAAAAATCACTGCTGGAAAAAATACAAACCGGTTGGGAAAGAAAACGTTATTGTCAAGTGTTCTAATGGCCATTTCAAACAATAGCGAGTACAGTATGTTGCATAAAAACAGGGCTATTGCTATGATAGCCAATCATACAAAAACTAGAAAAAAGAGAGTTTAAAACACCCACGCTAAGTAAAAATAGTAAATGATTACCAAAAAAACCCCAAACAAACAAAACATTAAGTCTCTGCAAAAAGTTTACGAGTAACAAAGCCAACAGAATAGTAATATTCTTGTACCCATTTTTCTGACCGGGAATGTATTTTACAGATAGTTTGAGCAGTTCACTCAACAACCCTGTAGCGGACCTGAGCTGCTGCCTTGCAAAGCCCTGAACTGTACTACCTTCCTCTAACCATTAAACTATACCAAGATGAATTCTTTCATTAATGCCTTTGTACACAAAAAACAGGTGAAGGTTGGTTATAGAGTGGAAGTAATCTGTTTTGGCATTTGGTGCTACTTCCAGGAGCCAAGTCAACTTTCTGGTATGAATGTGGGAGAGTTAACACTACTGAAAGGGCTCATTCTGCAGCCAAAGACTATAAAATATATCCTTTCACAATGATGTTTGTACCTCTGGTGCAGAAATCCCTACTGGAAATATGGATAGGCTATGAGAGCAGACCTTCTCACTTTATAAATTCTGTATTTATAAATTTTGTTTATAAATACATTGTACACAGTAAGCCAAATCAGTAATGGAGGACATAGCTTCAAATAAATCAGGGCAACTCAGTGACGTGATGAGGAGATTTGCTTGAACCAATTTCATCTTTTATTAGTGTTCTTTTACCATTTGCAGCATGGACCTGAGGGAATTTGAAGAGACCCATTCTTCTCTTCAGTTAATTTAGCAGTTATTTTTTACATCATGATGCACTGTCAAAAATAATTAACAGAAATATGGAAAATGATATTTTCCAAACACTTTGCAAGTGCTAACTATTTATCCCACAGATTTTCACACAGGATTTCAGAATTATTAACTTCTGGTTGTAAGGGCTGACCCATGTTTGTTATCCATTGTCACTCAACAAGCGCAGAGTTGAGCGAACATTAGAACTGAGGCATTCCTGGTGTCCATCAACATCTTCTATCCATTAGACTGTACTGCTTGTTCTCATTCTAAAAGAGCTACTTGTGATTAAGAATGGATGACTATTTTTATCTGATATACCCATTAAAAAACCCTCTATTCAGTGAACTGTATGTAGCAGGCTTCCATTGCAATCCTTGGAGAATGTTTCCAAATAAAGAACCACCCTCATTAAAAGTGCCGTTAGATGAGCCTCCTGAAGTGTTACAGGTAGACTGTACCATACAAAGAGTACTGTCCCAACCAGTCCACCCACAGAAGGATCTGTAACACTTTAGAACAAAGCACAGAAAGCTGTTCCCAGGACAATACTGGAGGAGCAGACATGGTGCTGCTGACACAGAGCATACACTGATGTCAAGATGCGGTCCTGGTTCTCCACTCTTACAGCCTCCCTACTCCCACTGCTGCTGTACCTGTCACAGGCATGCTCTGCAGCTGCCCAGGGTTGTTCGTTTCTCTGTCCGTTCAAAACTCAGGAGACAAGCAACACTCCTGTTTTCCTTCCACTCTACAGCCAGTTGGGTTTTTGCTGGAGTTCTTGGCTCTCTCCATACAGCCGGCATGACAGCTGGATTTCTGTACTTGCTGTCTCTTGATGAGATTTCTCTCTTCTACCTCTCACCCTGCTTCTGCTTTCTTTCCCTTCTTTTCTGAAAACTAGCTGACAGCACTACTGTTTTGGGCTGTGCCCTTTGGCTGCAGGGCTACACAGCCCTGCTCCCACGGGGAAGCCCCATTCCCTGAAATACAGGTCAAGTAAGTTAGGAAGTCCCGTGAACCAAGCATTCTCTTTGAAAGTGATTTGAAGAAAAAAAAAAAAAAAAAAAAAAAAGGACTCGTTCACCAGAGAACAAAAGAAAAGAACGGTTTATAACTACTAACAGAAACCATTTGATGAACATAAAGCAGGGAATGTATTGGTATTGTCAATCCAGGCTCAGGAGAGCCAAGAACAAAAACAACAGCCTGCATGCTAAGGCTTCCCTTTCTGTTAATGGAATGGTTTTTGCAAGAGAAGTGTTACATCATCATTAAAAAAAAAAAAGCACAACAACAAAAAACCAACAAAAATAATGAAAAAGAAAACAAACCCAAAATAATTCCATAAACCCCCAGCATTCTCTTTTATGCAGCTGAACACCTTCATCTCACACTCTTGATTGAAAGCACAGACTGACTCCACACTAAACACTGCTTGCCTTTATAAATCAGCCAGCAGGAAGAAAAGAGATGATTTCCTGGATGTTCCTTATTAATCACTTCAAACTAAAGTTATACACTAAAATGTCCACCATTGATTTTCTTAAAATAAATAAGTAAATAAATAAATAAGCAAAAACCAAAAACCAAACAACAATGACAAAAAACCAAAGACGGTTATGGGAATTTTTGCTTCTTCTCTCTTGAAAATAACACGACCCATTGCCCATTTTTCAGGCCAGATTTCAATCCACTCCAGCCAGCTGTCAGGAAACCACAGAAGGTGCTTGAAAGAGCACGAGAAATGGCTGGTTCTAATCTGAAGGGAAAAAAAAAAAGTTGAGGAACAAGGCAGCTACTTGTGGCAGAATGTTATTTTTTTCTCCAGTCTCTGCCTGCATATTTTCACAACATGTGTACTCTGTTACCCCGTCACTTCCCTCTTTTCCTTGGGTAAATATCTCTGCTTTGGAATAAAAGAAGGCCCAGGGGTGCTACTTGTAAGGACTGCACTCGCCTTGATATGTTGTTTTTGAACTGAACACATACAATGGCCACATTTCAAACTTGGACCTTTGCCATCATAGATGTGCTTTTAGTTTAACCTTCTCAGATGATGGGAGGGGGGAAGGCTGGAAGTAAGGAAGAGGCTGTGAATGGGGTCACACACTCCATCCCTTACCAGATGTGTGATCTCATGGCCCACACAAACCCCTCCAAGCACACCGCATAATGAAAAGAGAGGGGAATGCAATCTGACTCACTCCAAGTACCAAGAGCTTGCAAAATCAAACACAAGACCCAGAAAGAAATGGGTGATTATGCCATATTCTCACCAAGCTACTTAGATCAAAATGAAATGAAACAAAAGGTGGGATGAATACTGTATTTTGTAAGGAAATAATTTGTTTACAGTTTATTGGTGAGAATCAACCCAAATGAGGTCTTTCCCATTTTCTCCCCTTCTGTGATTCCCCATAAACTGCATGCCCCGTTACGTGCGCTGCACAGTAACACTGTCTCCTGTATGTAATGACATTTGCAACCCAACAAATGGAACAGACTAGATTAGACATCTGACCCGTAGAAGAGTTAGATATAGAACTGGGACCTAGGAAATTCTGGATTAAACTGGCTCAAGTACCATCTCACGCTCAAATACTAACCCAGTTTATGACACCAGATAAGACGCATAGTTCAGCATCACAGCCATGTTACATGGCAATGGAACAATAGGTAGGGGAAGGACGCAAATTGGCAATGGGCTCACTCCGTGCAGGCACATCCCAAACTACTTCCAAGTGGTACGCAGATAAAGCCCAGCCCCCTGAAAGTTGCCGTGTGTGTGCTGAGCAACTCAGTGCTGGGGATGGCTGCCAGTGGAGCTGGGGGTGGTATTCAAGCAAATGAATTTGGGAACAAAACAAATAATTGAGTAGTTCTTGAGAGGTGTTTGGGAAGTTCAGGAGGAGTTGAGAACTCTCGGCATGGAGTGTTAACTCTCGCTTTGCAAAACATCCAGGAACATGTACTTTACATGCATGTGCCTACCTAAATAGATGATATATCCAACAGATCACCCAAAGAGTAGTACTTAAATGCTTGGTCTTTGTTAACTAGCTATTCCTCCCTGATCTTTCCAGTTATCCTAATCTGATCCCTTATTCTTCCAAAAACAATGCAGCTACCAAGATTTTCTCTGTCCCATAATTACATCATCATTCCTTTCCCTGAATGGCCCCTTTTTATTTTTATTTTTTCTCCCTGATCTCCTTCACTTCTTTCACCAGCCCTACCCTTCTTTTCCTTCCCTACTTATTGACTCACCATGGGGACATCCTGCCTTCAGCTACACAGCTCTGAGGAGTAACCAACCTCTTGTAGAGATGTGGGTAACTACAAACCACATGGCTGAACGTTCTTCTTGTGATGACACACCGGTACCATTCTCTTTCTTCTGGCAAATCTCACCCAAAGGACCACTTCTCCCTCAATCCCATCAAGTAATCAGCCAGCATGCAATGGAAAAGATAGGGCAGATTAAATTTCTTTATCTGTTATGAGCGTGCTTTCATAATGTAAGTGCTAGCTAGCAGTAAATTTGCTATAACTATTAAAGCTCCTTGAAAACTATTTTGGCACACTGTGTTTCTCATGTCACACACGTTTAACTCCCTTTCCAAACAGCACACCTCATCTGGAGCCCGAGCAGTGATCCATTGCTGAGGAGGGAGTAGGTGCTGTTAGAGAAATGCTATAAATGGGCATATGCTAGGTCAAGCACTAGCACGTGTTATGTGTGCGCAGACTGAACCAGTCCCTTGCGTAGTCCTGAGACAGGGGGAATTAAAATCACATTTATCATCTGCTTTTTGCAGCATAGAGGGATTTAGCCAGTATGATACTGTAAACCTAGTTTTTGTGCATCAAAACAGAACTAAAATTAGAAAACTCCATCACCGTTCAGCTGTTTTAGAAAATATAAAACAATCAACATTTTCCTTGCTGCTCTCTCAGAAGAGCTATAGCAACAGCAATAACCTATAATTGGGAATCTAGCAAACTCTAGGGAGTTTTACAGCCCAGAATCCTGTAAGTTCCACAATAGAATGCATGCTACAGAAGCTGTTGATTTGTTTATACACATAGAAACACTGCAAAAACTTCAAGAGAGGATATGAATACAATAAACTTAAATTTCTGTAGCTTCTTTACTAACCAACAGAACTAACTAGATCATTTTTGTCAATTTCAGGTTCTTAACCCACTACTAGGATGCAAACAGCTCAGGAGTAAAACACAGTAGTACTTCGTGAGAGCCAAGCAGAGCTATACAACAGCAAAAACTATATAAAGAATTCTAATAATATTATAGGAGGAGAATTTAGGCTGCACATGTGGTAAATGGAATTCAGATGCATTTTGGTGTGGAAAGGCTAAGACGTTTTTCACCTATAGCATATGTGGTATGCTCCCAGTGCTACAAGAGCCAGAATGTCTACAATTAAAAAAAGAAAAAAAAAAAAAAAGTCTGTCATGATTTTTGCACTGCAGTTAGCTCTGGTGAGCTAACCAGGACAGGCTGGCTGGGCCAGAGCAGCTATCCTTGAGTCATCCAGAATTCTGAGTCTCCCTGTTGCCTTTTGGGGTGCATCACGTTGTCCTGCTCTGTGACAAACAGCTGCTTTTCTCAGTGCATGCCATGGGAACCATGCTGTTCCCCTGGGCACCATCAGGAAAAGAAAAGCAGCACTATGGAAAGATGCAGAAAGTCACCCAGAGCTCCGGTAGTTCAGTGAGTGCATGCTTGTACCCTCCAGCACACACCAGACACCTCACTGAGTAATGTGACGGCAGAACCAAGGCTCCCCAAGCCCTGCTGCTGGGCAGGCCAGGAGCCGGGTGCAGCCCTGACCTCACAGGGGGAGGCTCAACCTAAGAGGATCCATAAGAAATAAAAAGGTGTACACCTGCCAACTCGTAACAGCTTTTAACATGATACTAGCAATGGTTTGTGGGCTATGAAATGGAGGAACATAGAATCATAGAATGGCTTGGGTTGGAAGGGACCTCAAGGATGATCAAGTTCCAATCCCCCTGCCATAGGCAGGGCCACCAACTTCCAGATCTGGTACTAGACCAGATTGCTGAGGGTCCCAAGCAACCTGGTCTTGAACACCTGCAGGGACAGAGCATCCACAGCCTCTCTCAACATGAGAGACATCTAACACAGGTGATGCCAAGGTCTGATGCTTCAGATAAAATGGCACAGGCCCTGCTGCTGCGTGTGTCAGGCAGAAATTGGGGACTCTTGTACACAGCTCCTCCTTGGCTGCTTTCCTCTCCTTTGGCAGGTTCTTGTTTTAAACTTGAATAATGTAACCCCACGAAGTCGCAGATCTCCGGAGTCATCTAATGAACCCTTGACATCTACTGCTGCTTACCAGAGGTCACAAGATTTCAAGACATAAAAGCTAAAATGCTGTCCAGCAGGTCTTTTACTAACATCTTGATGCATCCATACTGAGCTGTATTTTCACACCATTCCATTCCACTCTCCTTTGACTGGATAAGGATATGGGGGGGGGGGAAACCTATGAAGACTGATGACCAGGGAATCCTCATAAATTCACTTCCTATTGGTCTGACAAGGAGGCCCCCTGGGAAGCTTGGGGGGTGGGGGGAGCCTTCTCACAACAGTCTGATTATCAAAGCCACTTCCCTCATGAAATACACTAACCTCACAGGGCCAACTATCATAACTATATGAAAGCCTCATAATAGCTTGAGCGCCATAAATTACTTTTGTAACTTGGGACATGCGGGGCACACTTTCAACACACTGGTTCCCGGTGATGCTGTTCGCAAGTCCGCATCACTTGAGAATTACCCAGAGTCTGAAAGATTCATGTGCTGTACAAATTCAATTTCAGAACAGAAATGTGATTCTCCAGACATCAAATTTCAGGCAGTCACTGCATCCATAGTAATTTTAGCAAGCAGGCTTTATCACTGCCCAAAGTTGCATCCCATTCCTTAGGAATATAATGCATATTATCTGGTAGAGTCGTACCCAGCATTTCCAAAATCTTCTAGAAATAAGCTGCACAATTTTCTTTTTCTTCAGGGTTTGCCATTTACAGGAATTCAGAACTGACGGCACTTTTGTCAAGTTCCAGCTTTGCCTTTCACAGTTCTATGTCTTAGATCTTTTTCATTTTGCAGTTTTCAGGCATATATATACAGATTTTTCACCTATCCACAGGGAAGACATCTGATGTTATCTGAGGTTGTATCTGTCTCCTTCTCTTTTTTTTTTTTCTGTCTCCTGAAGTTTCTCAGGAAGCACTTCAGCATGCAAGCACACAAAGCTATCCTCACACTTCTCCATCTCCTAACCCTAAAATAGAAATTGCACTTAAAAACACATTTTAGTTCAACTGTGTCCTCGAAACCCCAAACTCTATGAAACTAGAATGAACTAGCGTAAATCAAGCAGCACTCCTACCACTTAGACCCGCCCTGCAGCCCTTTCCAATCAGGGAATCTAAAATTACCATATTTACAGCATCTGCAGCAGAGCCAAGTACAAAACAAGATGAATAGCTGTGACGCACGAGGCAGAGTGTGGAAGTATGCAGCTGGGCCTGCAAACAATATAGGCACCCGGCACTGAAGTCCATCTAATGCTTTTCACAGACCAGAGTGACTAAAAGGGGAAGGGGGGAGGGAGGAGGAGAGAAATTCCAGGAAGATGAGTGAAAACACAGCAGAAATCCCAGGCTGCTTCACTAATGGGTAATTGAAATGACTCACAAAAGGTCTAGTAGGGAATTCAATTAATTAGGGACGTGACTGCATGGAGGGGAGGAGGGAAAGAAAAGAATGCTGGCGATACAAGAAAATCACTCCTCTCCATTCACTTAAAAAAGGACCTGGAATAAAACCTCACGGGAGGAAAAAAAAACAAGTTTTTCAAGGCAGGGCCTCCACTTCTTCTTACACACAGAAAAAGGCCACAGTAGTACTGTCTGAGCTTCAGGGGAGGAGAAAAGCACAAATACGTATATCCTCATTCCACCCCTCCTTCTCTTTCTAATGAAAGAAAGCAAAATAATAAAATCTGGTATATTAGTTATGTCACCACTAAGGCAATTGGTAACAAGAAACTATGAGGACAAAAAACCGGAATGATACAGGACAGTTTGATACACTGCTGCTAATAGCAGCTGTCAAATCATAACAGCACTGTTTACTCCTGCCGATGAGGAGAGGGCAATAGGAAGCTGTGGGAAGAGGAATAAATGAGAAAAAGTGCAATGCAGGAAAGCAGAGAGAAATGAGAATGGGGCCAAGCAGAACTGGATTTAACAAAAGCAAGAAGAAAAAAAGGGGAAAAGTGTGAATGGAGAGAAGATGAAGGGACATGAGGAAGGGAATGGATAAGAGAAATAGGAGAGGGAAAGGCTGTATAGGAGGAGAAGAGCAAATGTGGAAAGGATGAGAGAAAGAACGAGGAATTTCACAATCAGCCAGCAGTTCAAACTTGCTGTGATGGGTACATGGGAACAGCAATGTTGATTCAGCAACCATCTATTGACAAATACTGCTTCTAACCAAGCCTCGGAGTCTGAATTTACACTAGTGCTCATTTAGAAATCTCCAAGAATGTGCAACCTAAACTTTCAGGCCCGCAACTAATCATTACTGGTAGTGGAACAACTGGGCTAGATCTAATGACCCGGGGCAAGTGTTGACTCATGGGACTGAAAATGTGATCTGCAACCGTTTAGGACAAAGTTACCGTAGCTTGAAACATGGCCCTTGTTAATTCTGACTCCCAGCTATTGCTGGCAGGCTGGCTGTTCAATTGCTTTACACAAAAGAACCTCACGGTCATTGTTTACCTTCATGAATCATGATGAGATCTAACAAAAAGTACTTCTTAGGCCCTATGGGGTTCAGCGCTGAATGCCCTCTGAAGGCTTAGATATGCTCTCACGCTCAAGGATCAAGATACTATCGCTGTGAAAGGTTGGCAAAGTTTGCAGTATGCTGCATGTTTGGGCAATTATCTGAGTATTTCTGTTCCCAGGGCTGTCAATCTAACATCTGAGCAAGGAAACATATAAATCAAATGATAATACTCCGCCAGCGACCAGTAATGTCAGCTTCACTGTCAAATGTTTCAGAAAAGATTTTTTATAAGCTTTATTTACTGTAGAGTAACGAAGATGTGACAAAGAAGCAATGACTATGTAGTCAAGACAGATAGGAGGAAAAATGCAGTATTTAGGTGAAAAGAACCATGTTACTAAAATCTTTTTACCAGTCCGTAAATATGCTTTTGTTCAGAAAGATTTCACTAATGTAACCATATCTAGTCTTCTACAATGTCTAAATTAAATTCATGCAAAAAAGTATGTACAAGAATTCCTAGCTGATGCTGAATCTACCTTCCAGCAGTGACATGCTGCTGGAGGAATCATCTTCCAGAAGAGGTATAAAATCGAAATCCAAATTCCTGCAGACAGCTTAAGGAAAAAGCTCTTTTGCAAAGACATAATTGTAGGTGCTCTGGACAAATGTAAATATAGTCTCATTTCTTCCAGCTGGGCTGCTAGTTTCTATGGAAAAGGACCACAAACAAACAACGTGCATTCAGTTTGTAGGTGCCTATGCAACAATGCAATTGTCACACAAGAAATACAATACAGCTATAAAAAGTCAGTTAAATCAGGCAATCCCAATAGCAAATTCAAGCTGGGCAGCTGATGCACCACTTGACACAGTACTTTATTCTGCTTCAAAGCTCCATTCTTTTCAAATTCTCTCTAACTGGTCTAACGAAAGAGGCAGGGCAATGTGCTCAGAAGGTCACCAGTTCCAAGCCGGAGCACCTCCAAAATTTAACAGGGCCTTGGTTACATTACCAGTATGATTTTGTTCTTTTTATTGGGTCTCGATCAAGTCGTGTCTAGAACTAGGGGCTAGGTCAACATGTACCTCGAGGCTGTCTGGATTCTGTTAATCCAGGCTTGTGCTTTTTGTCCAGATCCTCTTCTCCCCCTCTTACAAAACACTCAAAAGAAAAAAACCAATTCTCTCTTCTACAAAATTAAAATAATTAAAATAAATTCCTTTTATCTCTCTAATTAAGTGCCATCCTGTATTCAGTCAGTTGACAGCACTAAAGAATTTTTCTGTATTCCATAATGTCATCTTCCCTTCCTGATCTATTCAAAGCCTCTTGTACATATTTAATCGCTCCTAGCCAGGTCTGGCTAATGAAATGCAGGGCCTTGCCCTGACCTGACCTTGCTATTTCTAGTTTGGCTCAGCACATCCTCTGCTAGCTGGTTAAAAAAAAAAAAAAAAAAAGATGTTTCTCTCCTCTCTTGGACTTAAAGGCCCTGTTATTGGCAGGGAGTATGGTCAAGGGCACTGCTGAAAACAGAATGAATGATTGTGAGCGCTGATTTGCAAAACTCCTGCAAGTCCTAAAAGAACCACAACAACTTAAGCTCAAAGTTTTTTTCCCTCTTTCTCTTTGGCTGGCAAAGATTGGAGATCACTGTTCATCTATGGAGAATGGCTTATGGCTAGAAAAGTCAGTAAGAAAATGGACTGCTCAAATTGTTTGCAGTACTCTTTCATAAAGCACTTGTATTCACTCTATGGTTTTGGGTACTTACTGCAACTGAAGATATTGTTCTTGGTTTTCCCCTTACGCCCTTCTTATTTGCCAGTACTGCAATTTAAAATCTATTTTCCCTTTCTGAGTGCTCATAAACAAGTGTGATCCCATTTACGATGACTTAGGAAACACTGGATGTTGGGTTAGCCCTCTTGTCACATGATGTTGGTTGTAGGAGTTTATCAACATGCCAATCAGAAGTCAGAAATGTTTCCAGTGTACAACAGGACAACATTCACATGGTGATTCATATGGTCTCTTTGAGCTGAGTTTGTTTTCACACCATTTATGATTTTGTTGGCCATGAGTTTTGGTGTTGTTTGACATGCTGAGTTGCTGGAGGAACCATAAATCACATTTGAATTGGGCTATCTTTTTATTCTTTGCATCTACATAGTGCCTTGCATTGCAGGGCTCTGAAAACTGAATAGGAATCAGAGATGCTATTGAAAAAACAACCAATAACCAGGTACTCAGACTGTCAGAAAAATGAGGCTCAGTGCCTCAATTCACCATTGTTTCTCCAGTTATGTATCAGTGGAGTCATACCTGAAAAAATGTGACAAAGATGCCTTTAGCTAGCTTTCAAAAACTAATGCCCTACATCCCACAGGGTACTACTGTCAGCTACAGACCAGGTATACAGACCACCCTTCTAGTGGCCAGAATCATTTTAACAACTCCTTGTTAGCTTTTCTGTATATAGTAAAACCAACATAAAAAAAAGTTAGATCCACATTTATAAGTACAGTCTTTTGTCAGCTCAACCAAAATAATCAGGTTCAAGTTGAAACATTCTGCTGAACAGATGGACATTTAGACATTATTTGAAGGAAGAAATGTTAAAGTCATGTTTGCAGTCACTAAACTCAAACAGTACAGTTGTGTCATCTTCCTCCTAACACTTATTTTTTAGTACAGTTTTCTATACAGACAACACTCTGAAATTACATAGTATATCTCAGTCTACAAACTTTTCAACTACTGATTGTTTTCGCCTAAGTCTGAAAAGTGTTAGAAGTCTTCAGACATTTGTGAAGTCACAGAAAATCAGTGAAAATCAATGCTGAGTAGAGAAGGGAGTTCTGTAGATGTTACCAGATGACCTTAAATCCACAGAAGACTCCTAACTATGGCAACTGCAAGAGAATTTGTAGACACTGAGCACAAAGTACAGATCTGTACCAAGCCACACATTCTTAGTTTACTACACTCAGATGTTTGTCAGAGATTCCAAAAAAAAGATGGAAATTCTCTGTTTGATAGGAAAAAGTGAAAACACACAGATGTCATTGGGCTTGTGCTGCCAATCTTTTGCACCACGGTAACACCTGAGCTGAAGGCATGCTTTCCTGAAAGAGGAAGCTTTACTTCCTTGTTTCAGAAATGAGGGGTGACATTGGCACCAATCACTGTAACTGTCCTCCACCTCTCTTTCATCCAGCCTTGATGCTTCTCTTGCACTAACACTCATCTTAGTCCTCAGAAAGTCAGTTCACACAACAAAAGCAGCAAAAGGCCTGTAACTATGAAGCGTGCAGATTTCTGACCTCCTGTGGGCTTAGACAAACACAAGAATTAATGCCTTCAGCTGGACTACTGCTGGCGACCTTAAGTTTAGAGATCAGAATTAGTAACACCTGAAACCTGCCTGTGATGCCTAACCTGCATCCTGTGGTCCTTGCTCAGCAAAAGAGCTCCATGGGAACACACACCAGGCACCCTGTTCAGGCCAGCTCTAAGCAAGTACCAAAACGTCATGAAGCCAAAGACGAAATGAACATTCAGCCTCTTCCCTCCTCTCCACCACCTTCCCAGGCAGACCTTGACTCTGTTTTGGGACCTACCCCCACCACAGTTGCACAAAATGGAATCAAGCACACAACATGTAAAAGAAGTACACTCATTGTCTGTGTCCTTTTGGCTTTTTTTTTTGTGTGTGTGTGTGTATGTGTGTTGCACAGCCTGCTGCAGGCATGTTTGTCATGACTTTATGCTACAGACATCAAGATTGTGAAGGGCTGAATCTCCCTTTTTAGGCGGTTCCTGATGTTTGGCAGAGCTGGAGAATGCTACCTCAGGGTGCGCCTTCCTGGGGAGTTCTTACGGGACGTTGCAGTTAGGCCGCATCCACACAGCTAAAACCACAGAATTGAAAAACAGCTGCGAAATCCAACCGTGTCTGATCCGCCTCAGCGTTTGGCCTGTCTCCGTGGGGCCAAACTTGTTTGACTCAAAGTAAAAATATGAGTTAGCACAATTCACTAAGACTAGGCAAAAGCATTTTTGAAAGATTTTTTTCAACCCACTTGTAACAAACAAATTTGGGTCACCACCTATACATGCCAGAAAAAATGTTTATCTTGCTTAGCCAAAAATGAGCAAAATAGACTTTTTGGCAGCATGGATAAAGCGTTAGGCCTTATTTTTTAAGGTCTCCTCCTAATTCCAGTTTTCCATTCCCCACCCTTCAGTTTCTCAGACGATTCTCTGCCCCCGATGACCTTGCAGTTTGGATACTGTCATTTTAATTTTTTCTCCCTTACAGTTCTTCTCTTTCCTTTAGCCTTCTTTTACATTTGCTTTCTTTCTAGCCTGTCTAATGAAAACACATTAAAGGACCTCCAATCTCTGCCATTCCTACCGCGTTTCCCAAAGTACCCTCCCCTAGCAAGGGCATACCTTAATATCCTTGATTAAACTTCCACGCTATTAAATGGTTGGGAAACAAGAATCTTAACAGTGGCCTAAGACCAACATTCCAAAAACATAAGGAATTTTTTATTGATGTGTGTCTTGCTAATACCTATGATATACAAATTTACATACAGATTGATTCATGTGTTTTAATATTCCCACCACGTCCTCAATAACTAGCACAGAAAAGATATACATAAGGAAAAACAACGTAAAGTGAGATTTTGGAGCAAGACAACTTCAGAAGAGGAGGAAAACAGACTAACTTGAGTGTTTAACAAGGAAAACTGGATTCCATAAATTCCAGATAAACTGAACTTCCTTTTAACTCTACAGACTTTGCGTATTTCCCAAATGGTTCTCAAAACTCCTATGTTTTTAGCATTAGCAGCATGAACCACTTATAAGATAGCTAAGATCCAAAAAGCAAACAGGGAAACTTTCACCATGCCAGCTACAACTTTCAGAAATTTCATTCAAATTTTTTAAATACAGAGTCATACCCAGTCTCACAACATGCACAGCTATATAGTTTCGTACGCATTCACAAGGCTAATCAGATTAACCTAAATAAAGGCCTTGGCACTATTTGTTTTCTGCAGAATGTTTCCTAAAGGTTGCCTCATGATCTCCACAGACTTTAAATCACATTGGTAAGTAGTTGTTGTAGGGATGACAAGAAACAATTCTGCACAAGCAGTTGTTCAAGATAGATTCCCCGGAGAATTCTTATTCTAAGAGTTTGTATCTGCATGTTTTAGTAAGCGCCTTCCAACTATTGCCTCAGACTTGCTTTTCGGAATATATGAGCACTTGAAATCAGCTCATGATAAACATGTCATGGACCCATTTTATCATTTTTAATTGAAAGCAGGTCACTACAAAAAGTTCATGCTGAGAATGCGAAAAAGCATTTAGGAGGGATATGACAAGTGTTCAAGCAACACTGAATGTTCAAATGATGTTTAAAAGTTTTATACACAACACTACTCAGGAGAAGAGAATCTCCACTTAAGCAACCTCTGTACGTACTTCACAGTCACATTAGGACTTAGCTCCAAATAAAAAATACATGCAGATACCGTGTTAGTAAGTGATCAACGACTACTGATACTCATCACAGGCTTAGAAAATATCAGGGAAAGCTAAATGACATCTAAAACATGTAGACTGTCACATTCCAGCTAAGGGTTGTCGTATATGTTACTATGAGATCAGAGTCCCAGCAGAGTCAGAAATCAGGTGGTATGTTAAGGACTTAAGAAGAATTTTGGAGCAGATTATACCATTACTATGTTTTCGGAATCTGATGAAAGAAATGACAAAACAAGGTATTTTATTTGTTTTATTTTAGGACTAGAAGGAATGGCCTCAAGTTGCACCAGGGGAGGTTCAGGTTGGATATTAGGAAAAATTTATTCTCTGAAAGAGTGGTCAGGCACTGAAACAGGCTGCCCAGGGAGGTGGTTGAATCACCAGTCCTGGAGGTGTTCAAGAAACATTTAGACATTGTACTAAGGGACATGGCTTAGTGGGGAAATATTGGTGGTAGGCAGATGGTTGGACTGGATGATTTTGGAGGTTTTTTTCTAACTTTGGCGATTCTATGATTTAAGAGAAGGGTCTTTGCAGGAGTCCATGCAACTCGGTTCATACTGGCAACTTCTGTGTAAAAGGTCAGGAATAATCTGCTCCATTAAAGAATGGAATGAAATAATTTCTTTTCATGCCAGTTTCTTTTTTTTTTTTTTTTTTTTTTTTCCTCGATACATCCCAGATTTAAATGTACACTATTTGGTGAGCACTCTGTTGTCTACTACCAATTCCTGAACATTTCTATGTGTTTTTCTTTCTTTATAGCAAACAGCATTTTATTTTTCTATTGGGAAAAAAAATAGTAGTAAAAGCAAAAGAAATATCCAATCCTTAGCCTTCAGAAGACTCTACAGAACACACAGATGACATCCAATACTGAGGTAATATATTTCATCAGACGATAGATGAAGAGAGATTTCAGATGGTATGCAGGGATGTGATATTAACATCAAATACATTCCAACTCCCTTATCTAATCTAATGCACCATTTAGCAACTGATATATCAGGTCAAGTCTTTGAATCAGTTTTGTGTCATGGGAGTAAAAGACGTCTAATATTTAAATAATCAACTTTTTGACAAAGATGAACTTGATCAGTAATAAAGATTGTTTCCAATCAATGATCTTCAAAAGGTCTCTTCTTTTGTATCTTCTGTTTCTTTCCAGATGACTACACAAAAACATCACAGTACATAAAATATCTTGGCCTAACCTGCTGCCACTTGTTTCCTTCTTTGCCATTATTTCTTGAGCTTTATGAGGTACTTTTGTAACTGCCCGGGGCCTACAAAAGGCACGCTCTTGCTTTCATATGGGAACTGTAGGCACTTGCATCCTTCCCCTGCCAGAATACACACACAAGCTGCCACATTCTTCTAATTACAAAAGAAAAAAATCACAGCTGTAATATTAATAGCAAATACGTTCTGGTTTATGTCTCGTTACACTCAGGTGAACGCTGATAAGTCATGTGTGTGGCTCTGATACGAATCTCTGCCACTGCAACACCACTCCTAACACGCTTCAGACTCTTTTTGACATTGTCATAAACCTCAGTCCTGAACAGATTCTTGCTATCCCACTCCAGCATTAGTAACATACATGACTTATTGTAGTTGGCCATTGTTGGTAGATGTTTTTTTACAGAAAAAAAACAAACAAAAACATATGGGCCTTCATCTCCCTCCCCGAATCTCCAACATCAGTACAGAAACATAACTGCACCAAATGCTGCAGCATCACTTCCTCCACATTACAACTTTCAGATATCATTCTCAAACATTTGCAAAATACACAGTGAAGAAAATCTATCCTAGTTAAGCTGTTTTGGGAGTCATATTGCACAAGTGATTCAGCGATAAAAATAGCACATCAAATTAAAGTACCATTGTTAAACAAAACTATCTATACTGTGCAACCAGTCAAAGTGGTGGGCTCCATAAGGACCATCTTGGCCATATTAGGAGGTACGTATGTACTTTGCCTGATGAACCAGGATGAGCTGGTGTCATGCATTTATAAAATAGGCAATTTGCTGTGGAAGCAATAGTAGCACAGTCCAAGCACAGCACTTTTTTGATGCTCACTAACACTCAGGCAGTGCTTGTGAAGATACTGAGTGTCCCGATGAATTGAGTGTCCAACTTACCTGCAGGACTCCTCCAAGCGCACAGCATTCCTGGTACAAAACTGGAGACTAGCGTTCAGTACAGTATGTTCAGCACAACAATAGCCCCAAACCAGAAAACTTAAGCAAGAAACACTGAAGAACGCTGTGAATAGCATACTACACTAGGTCCATCACCTAAGCTCTGTGTCTCTGCAATACAAGCTAATATGCAAAAAACAGAGCTTAAAATAAACAGTAGGAAAGGGTTGCCAGACACTAATGAAACATTAACTTTCCTAAATTGAGAAAATTCCTTCATTGCTATCGACTACCACAGCTTAGCCATTGCTTTCCAGCTTGATTGGAGAGCAGAGAAGGACGTCTAATGAATTTCTTACAAGCTAAGAACTTTATAGGCTCTTTTTAATAGAAAACATTTTTTAGATATAGCAGGTTCAAATCTTATATGTCTATGAATATCTAATCAGTTTTGTTTTCTTCTTCTTTCTCTTTCTCCGGACAATCATGAAGCAGTGGAAGAAATTTCCAGTAATTCAGGAAATTTTTTCAATTACTAGACCTGGCTTAAATCACTTCATAGCAAAAGGCATTATCATACACAATAAACAGCTTCATGGATAAAGCTCTAGCCTGAAAGATAAATACCTTCCCAAAAGGAGCAACGAAGCTTGCTGCTTAAAGGCACTACCACTGTAGAAGCCTGCCTTAACTTTCTCCTTGGCCAGGGAAACATGACCTGAGACAAAGGGGTGTGTGGCAGCAATCACATTAGTCCTTTGGTGAAACGATGTTTCTCTGCTGTCAAAGCTTCAGTTTCTGCATTCATAACTTACAAGAGAAATGCTCAAAAGCAGCAAGTTACGCTACGTAACTCCTGATCCATAAGTCAAATTGAATTATGCTGCTGGAATTGCAAGCACTCGAGGACCCCCCTATCCTGAGTTTTGTCCTTCTTGCAGCACCATGTTCAGGTCTCTGCAGAAAGCAGCAGCCATTCCAGGTTCTGCCGTGAGCCTGAAGGAGCTGCCCCCGGGGCTGAGCAGCTCCATACGCTGACCCAGCCCTGGCCCTGAGAGGCAAGCTGAAAGGAAAGCAGGCTTGAAATGCCCATCTTCTCCCCTGGCACAGGCTGCACTACTGTTCTTTCTAAAAATCCCCTGCTCTTAGTAAGGTTTGTTTTTCTAACTGGTTCCCAGAAACCTCTTGGGGGTTCCAAGCCCAGAAAAGTAATTACTGCGTTACTTTGGCCACAGACACAATATCAACCTTGTTAGACTTGGCCTGTGGAGACAGCCAAACACCTGCTGCTGCAGCATTTATTTGATAAGCTTCATGGTTCGCTAACATAAACCTGATCCTGCTGACCCGCAGGAGGATGAAAAGAGAGGAGGGGAAAGGGTGGAGCAGGTAGGTGATCTCATGGCCCGCAGCCTAGCAGCCTGCAGCCCGCTCTCCCAGCAAGCTCCCATTTCTCTTTGCTTTCTTGTTTCCTGGTGAGAGCTTCAGAAAATTGGTTTTCCCCCTGCAGTTATGCAAGCAGATGTGGCAGGGGCTAGGATTCCCATGCCTTATGACAGATTAACTGACAAGCACAGGATCAATACAGGAATTGTTCTAGCTCTGGCTGCATCTGTAACCTTCTGAAGCAGACAGAATAGCTGCACACACTCGCGTTGGCATGGTGGTGTGCTCTGAAAGGCTGGCTCAGTACCAAAGTCCATTAGTTAACAGCAAGGGGGGAAGGAAGAGCTGCAAATCAGTCAAGCCAACAGATAAAAGCCTGGGGGAGAAAAGCAGATGTAGAAATAGAAGCTTGATTTTTTTCCCCTCAAATGATGCACTTTTCTCGTCTAGGACAAAATAAATAAATAAATAAAGATGAGGGGGGTGAGGATGAGAATGAAACAAGGTTTTATCTAAAACAAGACAATCTTCTCCAATGGACACTGTCAAAGGAAAAAAAAAAAAAAAGAGCCAGGGAATTTAAGAGGAAGGAGAAAATAATCTTCGTATGGTGCTCAGTATCAGGAAAGAAACTTACTCTTCTGACATGTTAGCTTGCTCTCCTCTAGGCCTCACGTTTTCTCTAGGTAGAGGGAATAAAAAACACACTATGTAGGAAACCAGGAGAGAACATGCCTGTTTATCTGATAGTTGTCATCTACACGGGAAGAGTTTGACTTCAGGACAGTGAGTTTTCTAGTCTCTCTCTGTCTGTGTATATTGACAGTGTGTCTTGGAGGTATACAGCATGATTCATCCACTTGGGAGACAGCATGAAGTAGATGAATCACTGTGGATGACATCAGGGCCAGCCCAAACTTTTATTCAGACTTGGCAAAAATCTGAAGACTAAACCTCTGAACATGTGTGGAATTGTCTACATGATCATCTTCCACCTTATTTCACCTCCTTCTGCTGGCTCAGAACTTCAGGAACTTTGTTTCGTGATGCAGAAAAAACTGCAACAATTAAAATAATATGCCACAAGACATTTTCTGGATAGATCCAAGCCAAATCAAAGCAAATATCTCAAAAGAAACCTTCTCTTGTGGACTTCTCAAGTCTAGTTTTGCAGGTATGTGTAATTCAGATAACAGATGATAAACATCTGAAGTTTTGGGCTGGTACCAGAATTCTACTTTTGTGTTCACCTTTCACTGCGCACAATCCACACGTCAAAGCAAAACGCTAAGCAGGCTCAGAAAACCAGCATGACTTGACTCATTGAGCTGCAGTGCAGCCAAATGTCCTTCAGTTCTTCCTTTACTGTCTGCCTGTTATTCTCTCAATAGTATGAGATTTTTAGAACTCATTGTAATTAGGATGAAAAACAAATAACCTGATAATATTGGGAAACTCTTGTGGAAAGTATTGCAAGCAACAAGATGCAGAGCGTAAGTGAATTTGAAATGTGCCGTGAAGCCTATATTATTTGTAAGCCTGTGGGTACAAAAGACTTACAAAATAAGGGCTGCCCAGCATGAAAATGTTGTCAGCTATGAATGATGTGTCCAGCTCCTGGTACACACACCAGAGTGAGCCATCTTAGAGTTCCATTGGAAATTCCTGATGGCTAAAGCCAATAACTTCATTCTTTATCTGCCGTTTTGCTGGAGGCAAATAGAAATAACTCAAAATGCACTGTTCGCCCAGCAGGCAGTGCTAATAGATGACAGCTGAAGAGAGCAGCAGTAAAACTCCTAGGTTAAGGACAAATTCCGTGTTTGGAGTCCTCTAAGTAGCAAAGCCATCTCATTTCAGAAAGGATTAAGAATCATAGACCAAGTACTCTAATAACTATAGATGTACTTCTAATGGTACTTCAGTTTAAAAAAAATATGTTACAGGACATTCTTGTATTCTATTCTGCTTTTTGTTCATAAACCATATTGCAAAGTTTTGTACGTAGTTCCCCATGTACATGCTTCCTGAAGAACATACATTTCATGGTAAGATACCAACAAGCTATTGAAACATAGCCTAATTTATTTATATTTATTTATTCAATTAAGTTATATTAGACAAGCAGAAGAAATTTTAATTAACATCAGTAAGGTCTGGCAGCAGCCTAGGACAAGCAAGTCCAACACATGGCCCTGTGGGTCACACATGGTCCAGCTCAGCACTATAAAGGCAGGGGCTCTGCCCCCCAGAGAGGCCCGGACCAGCACCAGGCACGCACCCATTGTTCACAACAACCAACCCGTCAGTGTACTATTAATGCTGGCCGAGCCGAAGTCAGGGCACAGGGAGGGCGCAGTGCAGTGCCAACTCAAGGTATGGCAAATAATTTTATGCATTTTGATACAGTTGATAAACACAGTTCTGTGAACAGCAAAAAACACGCAGCTGTGTTTTCTGTTTTGATAAAAGAAATTTGAGAATAGGTCTCAAGACTGCAAAAAAAAACCCACACTTTTTTGTTATATTTCCAACTCCATTTTCATTCGACATAAATGCATTTTTCAAGTTGAATATGTAGAGCTGCAATCAGATATTCAACTCAAAAATCTGATCGAGTCTCTTTACTAGACTTTTATAAGACAGCATTCTCTCCCTTTGCAGTTATGCCTTATTAATCTCATTGCTTTTGGCAGTACGTACATTTGTGAACAACTACTGCCAAGGATGAAAGCACAAGAGGAGTAAAATTCAACAAAAAATCTCTGATGAGCTCCATGAGAACTAAATAAGCCACTGCTATCCAACCAAGCCAATGAGTGAACGTGGGTCACCTCTGCTGGTACAGGTTTTGATGAGCATCTTTTCTGGTGAAAATGCATAGCTAATGGTGGTAACTATGTTGAAAAACATTGTTTCATAGCTGAGAATTTGCTCTATCAAGCAGAGATATTATGCTCATTATATCTGTTGCAGTTTCCATGGAAATAAATAGAAGGCATTATGCCTGGAGCAACATATGCATATGTGACCCAAGACAGCTCCTCTACACAAACCGTGGCCCAGGCAATCCAAAAGTTTGGACATCTATGGGCTAAGGTGAAGTACAGTTGGTTACCATGAGAGAATCAGCACCCAAGGAGCCTGACCTGAAAACACACCTTAGCCTAAAGCACAGCAAGGCAAATGAGAGACAATGACAGCCATACATCTCACTCAGAGAATCCCTAAGAGAACAGCCATATGCTGACAAAGAACACTACAGTCGCAAAGAACCTAAATGGTACAGCAGATTCTTAAAATAAAACCTCCCAGCAAGACCCTCCTTCCTGTTCTGTTACCAGCCACCCAGCCAGAGGAGTGGAGCTTACTCTGGATTCATGTAACCCAAGCGTGCACAAGGGCACTGAACTGCATGTGTGTGCATTTGACTGCACCGCTTTGTGTTGCTTGCTTAAAGGAACATGAGAAGAGCATGAAAGCAGGATGTCTCTTTTTTTTTTTTTTTTTTTTAAGGTGAAAACTGGAAAATTGTGAGGTTTTTCCTCTCTGTGGGTAAAAAAAATAAAATAAAATAAAATAAAAAAATAAAAAAAAAAAAAGAGAGCAAAAGTGTTACAAAGCCCTTAATAGTGAAAGGGTAGCAGAGCTCAGTCAAGTACAGGCACTCAGAGGTAACACATTCCATCTGGAGTATTCTGTCTGTGGGAATCTCCAGGATCAAGACCTTACTGCTATTCCACTTCGTATGACAGGGAAGGATCAAAATGGACAGGCTCAGGATAGATCAAGATAAAATTTTCATAACTGAATAACATGCTAGCGTTATGGTTGTGAAGACAACTTTATATCGCAAATGCAGAGCAAGCAAGCAATAGGGTAAATTGTGACTCTGCAAACATACTAAAACAGGTTTCTCACAAATAACTTCCATGTCATATCTTGGTGACTTGAAATGACTCTCCGAATCTCATACTTTTCCCCAGAGCTTTTGGTTCAAGCATACCTGGTTTCTTCAGGTTTCAATCAATGGAAGAAAGAGACTGGGGCTTTTTGATACAGAGCAGGGTTAAAACCTATTGAAAGCTGTAGATCTCACACTACTGAGTTCTTCCAAGCTAAATAAGGCAACAGTTACGTACTTATTTGTTTAGCAACTGCTAAAAACAAGAGGTTGAAAAAAAAACACCCACCAAACCCCAAACAAAAAACAAGCAAACAAAAAGCCCCACAAAAACTCCACAGGCTGAGCAGAGTCTGGACCTCACAAGACAAAGTGAACAGATAAATGTGAGCAGGAACAGATAAATGCCCCAAACGTGGTGAGCAGCACAAAGAATAGCACAGCTCTGCTCTGAGAGAAGCAGAACAGATGAACCACAATCGGCTGCACAGGAGGACTGAGGATGAATGTGGTATCCCTCTTTCAACATATGAAGAAGATCCTAGTGTGAGGCTTACTGTAAGCCTATGTTAACTACACCACTTTTACTACATTAAACTACTGTAGATAATTCTTTGGTATTTTGCTAGCTGTCTCTCAAAGCATGTGGAGTACTAATAGTATAAAACTGTCTGTTTTTTTCTGTTTGTTTGTTTTTTGTAAGGAGTACCAGTAATAGGTTTCTTTTTAAAGAAAGCCATCTGCAGCCACCCAAAATGGGTTTATTCCCTCAAAATAATGATAGGTTACTTTAACCCTTAAAACAAAAATCTGAACCCTGTTAAGTAGATGAGTAGGATTTCAGCTCATCTTTTAACTGCACCTTTCTATTGGCCAAATCCTAGACAACTAATTATTTCTAGTTATTTCTGAATAAAGCTTGAACTACCTCTGCTGGAGTCATCAGCATCTAACATGCATTGCAGAGAGAGGAAGCAACAATCTGAGTTTTAAACAAATAATAAACTTACAGATAGAATAAAAGCAAAAGAAGAAAATGAAGTAGACCAGTTTGTTTATAACAGCATTTGGGAACGGCCTAGAAGAAATTGGAACACCTAACGGTTTCCAAAAGTCTTTGAGTCTTAATTTCAGTCCTATCATGTCTTAACTTTTGGCAATAAAAATACATAGGCAGGAACTGCGAAGATTTATAGTTCACTTTCATACTCAAATACTCTTTCTCAGCACTGATGCATCAAACCAAACTTGATTTATCCATAAAAATAGTCTAATTTCCCAAAGCTCTGCATCATCCCTGCCCTGTTTTCAGAGCACTGCGATGCACAGGAGGCGGATGGGCTTCTGAGGAGGAGGTTCAGTATATGGTCAGAAAGAGGAAGGATTACAGGAGAAGCCCATGAGAAAACCTAGGTCCCAATCAACCTAGTCTCCAGATGAGCTGTTATAGATGTAAGAAATGATTTAAGCCAAGGAAAGTACAAGAGATTATGTATGTATTTAAAACTTTGGTCAAACTGACAAAGTAGGAACGCCAAGAAATTCTCTTTGGAAAGAAATATAAGGCTTTCCAGGTAGCTGTATGCTACATGCACTGCTGAACATATCTCTGTAAATTAGAAAAGATGATGGATGATAACACATCATAGATAAACACATTTCTCCGCTATTAATGCAAAACTGGGCAAGAATTAGCAGCTGAAGCCAGGTATCTCCATATCTCAACCTTAAAACTGTATTTCCTTTCAGATTACTCATTCATGGGGTACATTTATAAGAGCAGCATGCAACTGTGCTGGATGGTCATGGCTCATTAGCCAGTCAGCAGTAAATGTCCCACACATACGCATTTATTTAGCATAACAAATATTTGCGTGTGGGACTGAGGCACTGGCAAAACCACACACCCACAGATATTGCCTTAGCCAGCCCTCCCTTTCAAGGCCTGGTTCTACTCCTTCCTCCATCTCCATCCCTGCACTAATCTCCCCATTCTCCTCTTAGCTTTGCTTAGATTACAAGTTATTGTCACTATACACATGAAGACTGTAAGCAAAGACTGTCTGAGCCTAACAATCACTCAAGTCATTTCCAGCTAATTATTTACTGTTTGCTTCTCTTCCCCACCCACTGTCTGGCTTTTCTAGGGCAAAGACATAATTTCTTGCATGTTGCTAGAGGACTACATGCGCACCAGTGGGGCTAAGAATGCAATTAAAAAGATTTAATAGCAAAGGGGATGAATAGAACATTCTAGTATTTTCCCTTCAGCACCAGTGTTTCCACTACGATGGCACAGTCTCCTATGCCCAGAACAAGCTAAGCACTGCCTTCTGACAATGCAGTGGAAGTGCTTGTGGCGAGACAGACCCATCCCTGGCTGATCCGGTTCTTCAATGGGACAATTCACTGTCTGTTTCTGGGGAGGAATGAATGGAAAAGTTAGATCAATTATCTGAGAGTCTTCAGGATACAATCTGTCAGATGATGAAAGAACTCTAATATGCAACCGAAATACCCTGTACCAAAATATCCACATTAAACCTCTGTTGATTACACACAGGTCTGAGCTATCTCAAACCTTCAGAACAGGAATTGAGTTGTTTATCAGTGAAAGCCAAACTTCTAAAAAGCTGGCTGCCCACTACAGAGCCTTTGTGTTGGGTAAATTAGCTTCAGGAAGAGAATCTAAATGAATTAAAACCACATGGAGATCCTCTCCCTTTACCCCCCTCTACCCCTTTCCTTTTGCTATATGAATCCCCTCACCAGGACACAGAGGCCAGTTCAGTCTAATTTAGTCCAGTGTTTTTGTTTCCTAAAGTCTCAGTCTTGGGCTGAGTCCATTAATGGGCTGCAGCTGATTTTAATCTAGATGAACTCAAGACTTCTCTCTTCTTTGGTTTTAAAAAGATTACAAATTGCGTGTTATATAAATAGAGGGAAAAGGAGAAAAAATGAAACAGAATGAGTAAAAAAATCTGCTCTCCATTAGCTGACCTGCTGAACAAGCCTGTGATTCAAACAAAGATGAGAAATGAGAGTTATGGGGGGGGAAAAGTTAAAGTGATAGTAAGCCCAGATACACTGGTAAGAGGAGACCCAGTGATATCTGATAGCTGCCATTACAATCTCAACAACACAGAAGAGATAGTAATGAGACTCCAAAAGTAGCAAATTAGATGCTGCAAAGACAGTTCTGATAGTTGCAGCATCCTCTCCCAGTTAAACTCATGTTGATCAGTAATTGTGACCTCTTCTTATCTAATTTGTCTTTAGTAGCCAAAGTATTCTATTTAAAAAACAACCACTGAGGAGCAAAGTCAAGTGTGACGGGACTGTGACCAACCAGGGGAGTAGACTGCATTTACATGTTGGTCACAGTCCTGCTGGAGAAGAGGATGGAGACCACTCAGAAGGAGGAGAATCCTTTACAGAGTTGTCTGTTTATATGTATATGACTTCTGTTATTGAACGTCAGCTGAGAAATACAGTTAAAAATCTACATTCAGTATCCGAGAAAAAAAAGATTTTCAGTGAGCTGTACTCACAAGCAAAAAGATTCCAAGAAGCCAGATCGTTATGTCATTCTAACTTTAAAATCTCCAAGCAGCATCTGATCCCTCAGAGAATCTATTTCAGAACTCCAGAAATGTTTTTTCTGCATGTGTGCTAATGCTGTCCTTTTGGGAATCAAATGCATCTGTTTTAGACAAACCAAGAGAGTATTTACCTACATAAAATAAAAATCTCTGTTTTGCTACATGAAGGAAATACTACAGACATAGCAAAAGAGCTGGTAATGAATAATAATACACAGTAGATACACAGAGGAATGGATGGACAGACAGACATGACTAAGAGGAACTGCACAACCCTAATCAGCTTTACCTGAATACAGCGTCTTGTAATAAATCTCAATTGCAGGGATAAACATGGCTGGATTAAACCCCAACAATTTTTCATTCTTTGCTAATGGGGCAAACATAACCTGGAAGGGGTCTGCATGAAACCATGGGAGATTTTATTTGCATAACTTTTCTGCGGTTTGACTACAAGTAGGACTATACTCAATTGCACGTGGGTGGCTGTGGGGCGGGTGGACAGCTGGGTGAAAAACTATGACAAAAGGAATCTTGTCCCATTTCCTGCCTGCGCTTCATTCACTAATGAGTACTGCTCTGGGTCACTCAAGATTTCTTCATCTGTTGTTGTCTCGTCTGTAAAAGGGGCACCCCAGCAGTGGAGCTGTTGTCAGCTTGTCTTGAGAGTTTATTCGTCTGCCTCTCACCCCACAGCTGTGTGGGATTCTAAGTGCCTGGCTGTAAACAACGCCATATTTTTTGCTTCTTTTTGGATGGCTTGAAGGCCAATCTGAGGCCAGATGTGTTTGCTGGTGTAATCTGTTTCCCATTTCTCGTAATAAATGCATATCTCAACAACTATTAATGAAGTGAAATCAGGATTTATCTGTTGTCTTCTTCAGCATGATTTGTATTGGAAAGAGAATGTTAATAAAACACGGTGAATTCTTCAGTCTCTCTTTTCTTTCTGGAATACTTAAAATATTCATCCAGTGTGTTCCGACCAGTAAACAACTGGGCTGGTGAATCTGATGCCACTGCACTCCTGCTGTAGGAACCAATCTCTCTCTCTTGCTACCTTGTGGAAACAACAACATTCTCCTTCAAGAAACACTGTTTTGCAGTAACACTGCCTTATTCTTGTCCTTTTTTTTTTGCCAGATTAGTTCACTTGAAAACTTACTACCACTTTCTCCTGTTAATAAGCCTCTATCCAAGGAAAAGGGGGTTATAACTAAGAGATGCCTTTTGATTTCTATGGTAAGATAGTTTTGAAATAGCTTGTCCCTTCCAAGCAACTGAATAGGTGAGGCATTACAGAGAAATATCCCACAGTTTCATCCCAAAGGAGGTTTTGACAAGCCACCTAGCCCTGGAAAGGGAAGGAAGCCCCCTCAGCAGTGCAAGATAGCTCTAACTGCAGAGACATGAAAACAACACCTAAATTGTTCCCCCAGAGTACTCTGAAGTTCATCTGTTGTCCTTCAGTCACACTAATGAACTCAGTCCTCAGTCAGCCTTGCAAGTTCCATTCAGCAAATGCCAATCCCCACCCCCCCCACCCCCCAAGAAAAAGTAGATTTCCTCCATCCTTCTTTAGCCTTATTTTAATACTCCAGTACAAAAACTGTAACTGCACAGGTAAAAACTCCATGATTGGCATAACTGCAGACAACAGTTTAAGCTGACATGGAAGACACAGTTTATGCCACTAAAATCACTCACGATTATACACAAAAAGGAAATAACTATTTTTGCTTCTAGAAAACAATTTCTAAGATTAGCTACCAGAAAAGCAACAACAACAAAAAAACCTAAACACGTTTACTCAATCTGAGTATACTTGCTGTGGCTTGACTGAGATGTGCTAAATGTAATCTTGGATTTTTTCTTCAAAGAACCACCACATATTACGATACTAATAATGTAAAAAAACAAGTCTGAGTAGTGTCTTCCTCCTCACTGCTCCATCTAGGGGGGAGCACAGCATTTTACTGTGCTTTCACATCTACTGTGTGAAGTAAGATTGATCTGTTTCTACAACATTACTTTGATGGGTGGTCTGAGTTTGTTTTATTTCTTAATTTTATTTTCCAGGACATTTAAAGTTTTCTTTCCATCTTCTCTGTTAACTTCATCGTTTTACAGAGCCACAATACCAGTAAAATAATATTGAGTATTTTATTTCTTCCTGCATCCAGCATGGTTTTACACACAAGTTGATCACCTCCAGAACCAGATTTGCCATACAAGAAATATATCTGATTTGAGCTTGGCCCTATCTCTCATGCCTTCATCAACTTTGTATACGACTGACATACTTTGACCCCTCAGAGAATATTCCTTAGACTTTGCATTCTCTTATCAAATGCTTCCACTCTACTAAATTAACATGTCCTAAAATGCTTAAATTCAACAGAACAAGATGATTTTCTCCAACTAGCATTCTTGCTCTGTCTAATCTTCATCTGACTACAGTAATGTTGGTAGGGCCTTCACAAGACTTTGGTTCTGTTGAGTTGTTCTATAATAAAAGTTTGCCAACAGTCTTCCAAAACTCATATCCTACAGGCTGGAGAAAGCCAAGCTCTTAATTGAGCTAACCGGTAGAACAGAGTTATGAGCGCAGTTAGATTGTGGATTTATGGAAACAGACTCTGTCATAAATTCTGTGCATCATTTGCATCAGGGCAACCTCTGAATTAACAGGTCAATCCATGGGTGAGCCTTGAATGCAAAGACAAAAACAAATATTTCTGAGCTTCTTTAATTCTCGTTGCAGAAATTTCATAGCATCATATGCAAGGAATAAACCCTTTATATTACAATCAAAATATGTACCCATTTTTTTCAAGCACCTTAACAACAGAACATTGCCTCTAGTGGGATGAAAATCTACTTCTCCAGTGTTCCTTGATACTTAGAGAGGTGGAACATAGACCAGACAAACCAAAGTAAGAGTACACATGGGCATAGCTGATGACTCAATCATTGTCTGAATCATCTCAAGTTCTGAAACAATGGCTGTGAGCATGATAAACTTCCTCATTAATCTAAGAGCATGTCAGCCTCATGACTTGAAGGAGGGGGAGAGAGATGGCAGGGATTCTGTCACTTCAGCAGTCAACTCTGTGGGTGGAGCAGCAGCAGCAAAGTACAGTAAGCCTGTCTCATTTCATCTCCAGCAGATATATTCCTGATGCTTCAGCAACAAGTCTGAACTTTGCACTGAGGACACCCAGTGCCTACCACACTCAATAAGGGAATGGCATCCCTTACTGTTCTGATGCTGAAGCAATACCACAGAGGAGGAACAGAACAGTAGGAGAAACAGCAAAGCAGAGGAACCAGGGTTTGAAACCTCTGACTCAACATGACGTAAATGTCAAAGCATTGCCATACCTGATTTGGGGCTATCATGCAAGGGAAACTTATTTTTTAAATAAAGAGAGTGTCTGCCCTTAACCTCCCAAACTATCAATTCTTCCTGTCCAATACCGCAGAAAGGTTATGCTGCAGTGCCCTGTGCTTCCTCACATTTAAAGTTAGGGTAGCCAAGGGCAACAAAGACTCCTTCCTCTCCAGCCTGATAGCAGAGTTCTTCCTTCCTTTTGTTCACATGAAGAACAAACACTGAGCTGAACAATAACAGTGAACATTTAATATGATGCTCTGCTGGGCACACCACCCTGGTTAGCATTATCTTACCACTTGGTTTTGTTTTGAAGGAAACTCTGAATAGTCCTTTCAATTGCTGGTGTTTCAAGATCAACATTACCTCTACTTCCTGTATTTTAAAGCCTCCTTATTTTACCAACAATATGTGGTACTATAAAAATGCGTTACGGAACCAGTGAACTGTGAAAAATGCCAATCTAGGGTGCAAGCAGTAACAAAGGACCATTTAAAATAGCTTTCTCTGAACCAGTTAAGCTATTGATTCTGAGCATTAAGAAAAAAAATATTGCAAACAAACCAATAATAAAGAAAAGCAAAACAACTTAATCCTTAGCAACTATTCAAGGAAGTGCTCAAGAAGACCCCAGTTTAGACTTGGAATATACTGATCACAATTCCTGAAACCACCATTAGCAGCGGACCTTTTCCTGCCACACCCATTACTTTATGAATAAAAAGGCCTTTAGGACATTCAGCAAAATCCATTCACTTTGATCTGTAACAGACAGCTGTCAAACCCTATTTACCACATGTTCATCATTTACACACTCCTGCAAATTTTATTCTTCTTGGACAAATGGTCATTATGGACAAATGACTAAATTCTTACTCACTCTTCATGCTAAGGGAAGGATCGATGAACAAATTTAATAACAACTTCGGAGTCCTCTCTGGACAATCAACCCAGGCAAAGCCAAGAAGATTTCAGCTCCGGCTCCTAAAATGCTCAGATTGATTTCTCCACTGATCTACTCTGGTCAGAACAAAAGGAAAAGAAAGTCTTGGTTCACCATCACCCTTCTTTTGCCTAATTTAGGAAGAGGGAAGAGAATTCCAGGCAATCAGCTGCCAGCCAATTTCCAGCCCTCTGGCCTTCTCCTGCCACAGTACGTGGCACTGCTTACAAAAGTTAACCTTGGTTAATTCCTCTGAACTCGGCAACACCTGCAACTGCCACCTAGCTCTCAACAGCTAGATTAATACATGTATTCAGTTCCTGTTAGCCACTTCCCAAGCTGTACCTTAAGCATACATTTGCTTATATTAGAGATGAGTTGCTGTTTCTCTAAAGACAGTCGCAGAAACCTGGACAGACGGTGTTACCATTTATTTACAGACAGGTAAACTAAAGCATACCGTAATTAGGCTATTTACACAGATCATGCAGGAAAACATACTTTGAACAGAAAAAAAAAAAAAAAAAAAAAAAGAAAAAGGGTTCCCTCTCACCTTTGCTCAGACTGTGAAACCGCTCCAAAGCCCTACCCCAACCCAAAGCACATACAGGCGTCAACTGACACATAATAACCATAAAGAGAATGGTAATGATATAAACTGTTTCTTGGACGTATGCCTTCATTCAGACCCAGTTTTTGCTCTGCAAGATGTGCCAGCTTTGGGGAGGCAGACAGCTTCATCCTCAGCTAGGTCTCAGCCTGCAAAGACCTGTCTGTAGAAGACACAGGCTGAAAGAGCGTGGGGCAAGCTGGCCTCAATTAGTGCCAGGGTGTCAGCTGCAGCCCTCAGGTGGGTCAGCTCATTTACCACCTCTGCAGACTGCATTTGTACACTGTTTCCTGTGCCCTCGATTGCTGCGGTAATGAGCGGTGTCCTTGCTGGGCCCAGCTGGAGTGCTGCCCTTCTCCCCTCACACTCAGACTTGACAGCAGAGTTCGGTTTGTTTCACAGAGCAGAGATCTGGCCTTGCTCTGGCATATGGCCGCGGCTTAGGAACCTCTCCCGGGGCACAAAAAAATCTTCCAAGTGAAAACCTGGCATTGCCTCAGGTGGCTGCTAAAGCTCTCTCTGTGGTTATGACGGGCAGGAGGCTACAGTTCAGCATGGGAACCGACCACTCCTCAGTACTGTCTAGTGTCTGTTGTGGAGAAAATCGCAGAGCACACTTGTTTCACAAGGAAACGAAAGTTTCTGGATCAACACAAGTTAGCTCTGTTAAACTGAGGCCACACATTGCAGCAGGAGAGTGCCCAAGGGCAGAGAAAGAGCAATTCACCTTTGGGCCCTGGTGTACACAGCACAAGGCCTTGCCCCTGTATCACATACAAAGGTGGCTGGGGATCACGTTACAGAACTAAGAGTTACAGTTCAACCACTCCAATTTAGTGGTTTTGGCTTTTGCTGTCACATTAGAATATGCTGGCTTGATTTTCAAAGGTAACAAGCACCTACTGCTCCCACTGACTTCAGGGACAGCTGCACCTCTAAAAATCAATTTGAGATAGTTTGCATATTAAGATGAACTCAAGGAAAATAAAAGGCCTATTGTGTGGATACAAATAGTTTAAACATTGCTGATGGGTGGTATATGAGTCCCTTCCCTTTCCAAATGAATTTCACTTCATGTTTTGTTTGGTTTTCCTGTTGATGCATCCTGCACCCTCCAGTGCTAAGCTGGTGGGATCCCACATGCTTTTCCTGGCATATGGAGTTTAAAATAAGAGACCTCAGCAATCGGATATCCTCAGCATTTCCAGCTATTGAACACAATCATGAGTACTGTGATCCAATTGCAGAGCAGAAAAGAAAAGATATATAGGAATATTCTCCCTGTGCTGGTACAGGGCAGACAAAAGAAAATGAAACAAACAGGATGTGCTGCTCTTGGGTGAACCCCAGCAAATGATCAGGGCAGACAGGATACAGTCTACAAACAAGTAACTACAATGTATGTGGCTGGCTGACCCATAGGTTGCTCCAGGTAATTCACTCTCACCAAAAATACAGAATGAAGAAGTCCAAGGTATTTTTCATTGAAAACTGACTTAGCTGTAGTACGCAGTTCCAACCTGACGTGCCTCAGGACTGAAGTCCTTCATCAAATGCATGCACCCTAAGGGAAGAATATGATGTTCTCTGTACACTTCTAAGCAAAAGAACTAAGAACATCTACAGGAGTGCAGTGTTTGGACTCAGGACACCAGACTTCTAGGACAGAAGCCAATTCTAAGCTTACTCACTCAGCAGTGCATATCCTGCAGCTGCGGTTTCCAGAATGGCACACGACACTCTGAAAAGTCACTCTATCACAGACAGCTTGAGAGAGCTCTTACAGTCATGGCACATCTTTTAGAAACATCACTCCCCACATCTTCACCGCTGCTTCTGGGGAGTGCACCTTCACAGGGCTTTGGACAGAGCCAAGGCAACAAGACATTGTTTCTGTAATGGAAAACTAGGAAGTCAAAATAAAGTCAGATCCACTGTTGAGTAGACCAAAATCTTTTCAGCGTGTTGACTGCCTCATGTTGATTTGAGACATTCCTTACCAGTCTCAGACACATCTCTTGATAAACTGTTAACTCTTGTATAACCTTGCCAGATTGCCTCTTCACTCATGCAGCCATGTGTGCTTTGACTTGCCTTGGCTACACTTCTCTTCAGGCAGACCCTGGAGGATTATTCAGGTGGCAAAGAAAGGAGGGCCATGCTCTAACAAATGCACCATGCTCTAACAAATCATTATCTCTTATCTCTGTAGCCCTTGGTTAACTCAATCCAGTCCTGAAATTTAATCTCTCAAATTTTTCAAGGGTCTTCACAGAACTTAATGACAAAGGGCCAGATTTTAGTTTCACTGTAGCACAAACAGTGAGGAGAAATGCCATAACAATCACTAGCACCATGTAACTAGTGTTACACTCAGACCTACTCTAATCTGAATTAATCACTCAATAAATTCTGTAGGTAAATAATATTTTATAGCTTGTCATTGTACTGTCTCTTGCAAGTCTCCATTAGTAATGTCCAATCTATTTTAATGGAATATGTATGTATGTATGCAGCGTAGGGGTTGTTTTTTTTTTTTTTTGCTTTTTACTATGTATCCAGAACACTCCATGGCCCCCTCTTGATTATGATAAGGAAATTTGCCTTTTCCTAACAGCAACACTTACATGGATGGTTACAAAATCTCAGCTACTGCATTACATTTTATCTTTATGAACACTGAAAGGTAGAGAAAAGAGGTACAAACACAAAGTTGATAAATATTTAAAAGTTCAAATAAATATAACAGAAAACACTTCACAAATCCACTCAATGTTATTAATTTTAGGGAAAGACTGTAATGAGAAAAACCTTTTGAAGTAAAAACCTGCTTGTTGGGAGGGTGTACCACATGTGTCTGTCTGCATTAAAGTGCCATATATTCCTTTTTCATCTCATCAAGAGAGATTGAAGCCTACATGATAAAATCATTTAAATTTTGTAGTTAGTCCCGTTTTGAAGACAGGGCAAGTCTACACATCAGATGCTGAGATACCTGAGGTTGCTCTTGCTGTGCTAATCCTAGGAACATAGAGAAAGTTTCAAAGACAAACAGTGCTGGGGCCAAAGCAGCAGGAACCTTGTTTGCAAGCGCTATCCCTGTGCTAATAAGCCTCCCCTCAGGCAAAGCTTTCCCGTTTCTGTGAAGTGCTATTCAAATGTGCCCGTCCACACAGCACTGCACTGTGGGGACGTACAGGTTTAGACTGGAGCTAACTGCTGGATCTCTGCACTGCTCTCCGCTCCTCAGTGCAAGGAACGACACGGCTTCCAGCAGTTCCCTTTGGCAACTAAACTGTACGTTCAGATTTTAATGCTCAGAACACATCGAGTCCTACAGCAAAAGAAGCGTTGTATATACTACAAAGGATAAGTCACTTAGATGTAGCTCTCTATCATTAACTATCAATTTATAGGATCAAATGAAGGTAGTGGTGGCTTCAACAAGCATCTCAGTGGCAATGCAAAATGCCAGAACAGACATAAACTTTGAGAACAGTAGAAGAAATTTAGTTATGCCTACATGAGAAAGGGAGCAGTCACAGTAACACTTAACTGCCTCTTACCTTCATAAGCTGCACACAAAAACGTATGACTTTATTCTGGCTGAAAAACATGTTTTCAGACAGACATTTTCTTGGCCTCCTACTCACAAATGTGTTTGCTTAAGAACATTAAGTCCACTGTAAGTACATTTGTCTTTACTATACAAATCTGTAGATGTACATCTGAAAGATGTAACATCATCTATGTCAAAAGCGGGCAATCAATAGTAGAGTCTTGGACTTCTACAAGAGAACTCAGTTCCCAGAACAATATAATGTCACAAATCACAGATACTACCTCTAATCAACATCCACATTCACTCCTTATGTTAAAGGCCTTTTGGAAAAGAGGCCATTTGCTTTAGCACTGCGCTGAAAACACAGGGGAGCAACCCACTTTGATCAGGAATTCATTACTGTGAGACTAGTAAGGAAACGATTTCTCTGAAGTGAGAGCATTTTGTCCCAGGAAGCCTGCAGTACAGGCCAGTCTTGGACAGAGGCCGCATCTTTGCAAATGAGACTTTTTTCGTTTTGTTTTTTTTCAAACAACATTGGATTAAAATAAATTAGTTGCCATTGACACTCGTGCAAATAAGAACAGATTTGACACAGTGCTTTTTTCATAGTACTTTTAGAAAAATAAAATGCCATTACTTTGGTTGTCGTCTGTTAGATGTACATTTGGCTTTTGCTGCAAGAGAGCTGTACTGTTATTTCCAGCACCTTTACAAACATATTCAGAAATCAGGATATAGTTCAATACTTTATGATAAACTGGATTTATTCAGTATAACATCCTCCTGTAAGTTACAGTCACAGCAAAAAGTTCGGCCAGAAACTTAACTACGTTTTGTCTATCTACTATGCAGATAGAAAGAGCACCTTTGCAGAGAAAAACACTTAAACTTACTAAAACGACAGGGTTTATTTTGTTTCTGTCGGATCGAAACCCAAGATATCTCCAGTCTTCCTTCACAGTTAAAAAAAAAAATCCCTCCATCTATCTTCATTACCATTTTTCATTGTTTTTCTATCTGTGCTTTGTTCCTCTGGATTCCTTCATGTGACAGATACGGAGCTGGGCTACTCCAGCGAGGTTTTGCCGTTGCAGCTGGAGAGCAACTCCTGCAAAGCCACCTAGTGATAGTGCTCATCTACGTGACCAGCATTCTTGGGTCAGGTTTAATGATCCGCTTTCCAGAATGTCAAGAACTAACTGGACTTTTTTGTTTAGGTCAGCTGCATCAATCTGGGTGATTACTGGCATAGGAATGATGGGGGTCCTATTCTTTCCACATTCCTTACTGTCAGGATGGACCTAGCCTACAAACGGAACATGCTTTGTTGCTCCCATTATTATAAAACTGTTACAAGTAGCCTGAGCCTTTCAGTGCCCTGTGGGGAATTCAGCAAAAACTGTTCTACCCCACAGAGATCCTAACAATGATCAGTTCATCTTTATCCCTCCAATAGGGCCGGAAATTACCAGTGGCACTGCAAATCTGTTACCATCTCAACAGCAAAGCACAACTTCATTCCCATTAATCTGTCTTCTATCCATTCACACATCAAGTACAACCCTGCTTCATTTTACAGATTATATCCATGTTGCTCCAGACAAAGGTCACTTTATAGTTACAGTTCTTCAATTGAATGAAAGCTTTTGATGCAGTAAATCATTGTCTCTCACTGTTCAGACTCACACAATACAATACAAATAATGCTGCCCTTTCTTTCAGAATTCTCTTTCTACCTCACTACTCATTACCAAAACATTTCTTTACAAAATAAAATGGGGCACTTTTCGCTTGCTTCAGCCACGTAAATTAGTTATAGCACTTTGGAGACCGTTTGCCACGCAGCACTAGAAACCCAGACCGTGCTATTTTGAGACCAAAATGAGCTTCTTTCATTACATTAGTGACAAATGAAACAATGTAATGTAACAAGGTTTCCCAAGATTTAGCTGTTTCTAGAACTCTTGCTCTTTGGTACTGTAAAATTGAAAACCTAAGAAACTCTGCTCAGAGTGCCATGCTTCAACTTAAGAGAAGTCATTTTCCTTGTTAAGGCATCGCAGGCAATGTGAGTGTGGCTGAGCACACAAATATGCATGCTGTGGAAGAGAGGGGAGGAAGGAGAAAGAGTGAATCAATCAAGCAACTAATAATCCAGTCCTGCTGAGACAGAAATAAAACTCTTCACTTTGGCAGTACAAAGTCTTCTTCCTTTCTTGAGGTAGTGAGGTGAGCCAGTCGGCATGAGACACCAAAGTTTTGAGGTTAAATTTGCAGATAGTTTACAACCTTCTCTCAAATGGAAGAACAAATATGTAGGAGGATAAATCTTGAGGTCATGTACACTTATGAAAAACTGCAACAATTTAAGGGCTCCTTTATTTAGCATCGAAGGCCATAACAAGAACAGAAGCCAAAAGCTGAAGGCAGACAAATTCTAATCTAAAGTACGGAACAAGTATTTAGCAACAAGATAGCTAAAACTGGAAAACGCTCTCAAGACAAAGCAGGAACATTTCTTGACATCTCCAAATAAAAGTGAATGCAATTCTAGAAGAAATGCTTCACTGTAACATAACTTATCAGGTTGCTGAAGGAAATGTGCAAATTACGTGGGTCAGTTTGGATGACCTCCTGATTCCATCCATCTTTAAAACCCCCAAGAAACTGAAAATAAATCATTACTCTAAAGCAAGTCGCAGCTCAATAATATTATTTGCCTTATGATTCCAATGCTTCTGAGTTCATTCTGTGAAGAGCAACGTTAATCACTCGGTAAAAGCATGCACTGAAAAGTCCCAACAAGCTCTCCGGTTGGCAAGCAGCCACCACACTTCCCGTCATCTTTTGCTGCACCATCTTCTTGGTAACAGAGGGTATTTACAGGGGTGAGATGGAATGAGACATTTCAGACCGCTGAGTTGCCAGTTGCTACCAGGTAGGGTCTGTTGCTAGCTTGTATTTATTCCCCAAAATCAGGAGATCATCCACAGAACACAGCTTAAAATTCACTGTTCAGAATTTCTCCTCTCTGGACATGCAGGCATGGGTGCAAGTCACATCTTGTAGTCCAGCTGACCAGCCCAGTAAGTGCTATATTCAGCTTCTTTGAAGCTACAGCTGGGCAAGATCAGCCCCAAATCTGCTCTGACTGACACATCAGTAACAGAAGTACCAGCTAATCATTTCCAATCCAAAATAGAGTTTATGTCGCTGTCAATGGCAAAAATTATCCTGTGACTTGCAGCCCTAAACAAGTAGATGTGAAGCCTTTTCTTTGTCAATTCTTTTCTGAACAGAATCACGTCATTCACTTTAACTGAGTTAGGAATGCAACAGCTTAAACAGAATACACATGCAGACAGTAAAATTTCCACTATTTTGAAGTGTTTAAATTTCAGGCTTCTGCCTCTCTAAGAAAAGGAGCTTTATAAAACTGAGACTGGATTTTCCAATCATAATTCAGGTCCATTACAGAGTCATACTGTGCAGCGTGGCAGCACATGACATCTCAGCGCAGTGTAAAGACAACTGAGGGTATTTTTGGGTTTGCACTCCACCTCCTCCACAGCACAGACCATACTGAAGCCATGAAAGGAAAAGACTGAAAGCTGATTTTTCTTGCTAAATCTCCCACTAGCCACTCTTGTTTTTCAGTAATCAAATTTCATTTATCTAGCCTGAAAGCAGAAATAAAAGAAGGAGTCAACAGTTAGATTATTTTCATCCCTGAACACAGTAAGTTTGTAAAAGCAAAAAAGTTCTCTGTGGCATTTTTGGGCAGCCTGAAGCTTTCCTCTGACAATACAAGGGGAGCAGGTCTTCCTTCACTAGGCCTCCTCTGAAGGCTTCTGTGCTGCTTGTACCGGGCCATGAGATGCAAAGACACCAGGGAAACAGAGCAGCGATTTACACTGACAAAGAGGATTTTGATACACTCCTCCAAATGGGGCAGCATTACCATCTTAATAGCCTTTTGCTCTCAGCCCTCTTCCTGAGGAGGCTAGAGATTTTTGCGAATGGAGAACAGTTCCGCTTCTCATTTCAACTGCAACAATAGCAGAAGGGCTCCTTAAACTGCATCAAATAGCAGTCTGTGAAATCCCTAACTAGCCGCACTGCCTCTCCTGCCGTTTTATTATCCTCCGGCCCACAGAACAAAAGGGAGGGAGCTCCTCCTCATTTTTAGCCTATTCCACACATCCTAATCCCTCAGAGGTGGTAATGGAAATTGCTTGTGCAACTGTTAAATCGCACTTTCACTTTGTCTTTCATTCCCTATTCACCCTCACTAATCGAGGAGCTTCCAGCCACGTTTTCCGATATCAATTTTGTTTATGGCCTATTGGTTAACGGTCTTGGGATGGGACCCCCTGAGTAAGAAGAAAGAATTCTGAGCATTTCAGACAGCTGCTCCTTCTCACTAGTTCCCACACCCATCCACTTGTTCTCATCAGACACCCTAAATATGCTCACCTCCTGACACCAACTGAATTCAATAACAAGAACTGAAAGGAAAGGCTGCCTCTGCAATCAGGTTGTGGGACAGACTCTGCTGGTTCACGCTGTACGATATCCTTCAGGCTGCAACACTGGAACAACTCCCTCACCAAAAAAAACACCAAAACATGGCCAGTTGCTTTAGGGACATCTTACTTGAATCCAGCTTCTCCTTGTAAAGCAGCGAGAGCTCCATAGAATGGTTTGGGTTGGAAGGGACCTTAGAGATCATCTAGATCCAACCCCCCTGCCATTAGCAAGGACACTTCCCTCTACCCCATGTTGCTCATAGCCCCATCCAGCCTGGCCTTGAACACCTCCAGGAAGGAAGCACCCACAATTTCTCTGAGCAACCTGTTCCAATGTCTCACCACCCTCACAGTGAAGAATTTCTTCCTAATACCTAGTCTAAATCTACCCTTTTCCAGTTCATAGCCATTACGACCTTGCCTACTATCCATCTCAGAAAAAAATAACTGAAATTGAAGCAATGTTGTAGACAGTAACTAAGAAAAAGCTTACACAATGAATGCCTAATGGAGATACAGTTGATCACTTAAGGAAATCCACAATGATTTTAGAAAAACAAAGAAGATTGTTTAGATATGTACTCCAGAAACAGGGAGAAGAGCAATTGCCATACTCTTGATGCAGTGCTTTCAAGGATCCCTCTAATAAAAAAACCTTGCTCCATCATCATTACACATTATCAGGCAGGTTTGTTCTCTAGAGGAAGGATTCAGTCCTTAGAAAGCTGTATATTTGGCTCGTAGAAGTGAAGTGAAACAAATAAAGATCCTCTCTGAACAAGTGACTGCCGTTTCTGAAATGGGAACTGTTTCTTTCCCAAAGCTTCCCATTATTGCCTGAAGAAAGAGCAGGAAATAGTATTTTTTCATAAAGACCAGAACCATCTTTGCAACTCAGAAGATATTTGAGATGAAAAGGAGCATGTCTTATACCCTATCCTGAATCTACATATGTCCAGATCAAGTTCTGCAAGCCATCTTGGTTTAAACTAATAAAGACTGTATCTAGATCTTGCAGCCTGTTTATAATTACTGGTCAAAATAAAGGAAATCAAATTCCCAGAATGCCATCTAATATACTGCGTATCGTATCTGAAGAATTAGAAAACAACCAGTGCACCCTCACATCATCACTATGTAGATGCATCAAGTTTTGTTCCTTTTATTTTGTTTTCTTAAATTTTTTATCACCAGATACCTAAGCTTATCTAGTTAATAATCTAGTTATCTAGTTAATAAATGGAATTATGTTGTTGGTCTGGTACAGACAGTTTCTAAGTGGAAAACGGGCAATTAGAACTATTTACACACAATACAGGTTCCCAGTGCTTTATAGGATCAGTGATTCTCAATCACTGGAACCTGAGAAACAACAAAACACTTTTTTTTCCTTAATGCCACAACTGCATATGAGGGTGTATCCTCCAAACAAAAATTGACAGGTACTGACTAGTTTCATTTGATCTGCTTAACTGATGCAACAACTGGGAGCCAGACTGCATATCAACAGATAGCAACTCAACAAAGCTTGTCTATGAACATCTGTCAAAAAGCTGGTACATTAAAGAAGTATTTATCGGGATAAATGGAGAGAAGAAGTAAAGGGTTGCATTTCCCTTGTTCACTATAGTTTTAAAATACATATTTTAGGAGATGGCCACAGAGAACTCTAGCTCCCTAGCTCCCTGTCACCACGTCATTAGTGTCCAGCTTTTCAGTACAATACCCACACCCTGGAGAAGCCATGTCCAACCCGGCCCAGCACAGCTCATTCCACGGTTGTTTCCTGCCCCACACCATCATGGCAGCAGCTTTGCCCTGCCGAGTGGCTCAGCCCAGCCCTGGGCACGCACGCATTGCTCACAGCTACCAAACACTGCTGTACAATTGGCACCACCCAGCCTGAAACCAGGACTCAGGAAGTGCAGTGCTAACTCCAGTTATGGCAAATAATTTTTAAGCATTTTGATACATGGGCAAAACACGGTCCTGTGAAGAGACAAAAAAATGCAATTGTGCTTTCAGTTTTGATAAAGGAATTTAAGAACAGTTTTCAAGATTCCTGAAAAAAGCAACTTTTTTTTTTTTTTTTTTTTGTATACTTGCAACTCCATTTTCAGTCACCATTAATACATTAGCTACAAATTTTCAAATGGAATATACGGAGTTGCAATCAGATATTCAACTAAAAAAAAATTATCACATCTCTTTACTAGACCTTTATGTGACCTCTCTTACCACAGAAAAATATCCATGGCATCACAGTCATGCGTTATCAGGTCATTGCTTTTGGGCAGTATGTACATTTGTAAACAAATATTTTCAAGGATGAAGTACAGAAAGATTAAAATTTCATTAAAAATTTCTGACAAGCACCTTGAGAATTCACAAAGAATTGCAACCTCTGGCATTGAACCGGACACCAAGCCATTTGTTTCTCAAAAACAAAGTCAAATATCCAACTAGTTACATGTTTCCGCTGCTCACTTTTTTACATTCTAATAAAAAATACTTAACAAAAAGTTCTGTTACTTATATACATTTACTATATTATATATTTTATATGCAGCCCAAGACAATTCCTCTTCACTCAATGCTATCCAGGCAAGCCAAAAGGTTGGACACCCACATCCATGTAGGACCACGCGGCATTCACATTAAATATGCAACAACGAATTCGATACAATCCAAGACAAGACCGTAAAAGCTGCAGAAGACTGCCCTTCTCAACTAGACTGTTAAAACACACCATTAAAACAATAGTTACTTTTATCTCCCTTCAGCCTACTGAAAATACTAATAGTAAAAGCAAAATAGTCAGTGTTCTGGTCTTACCTTGAAGAATCACGCCTGATTTCTCAATAGTGTAGAGAAATGTGGAAAATGGAGCAACGGGGGATTTCGCAATCACGATCTGCAAAACAAACAAACAATATGTAAGTACATGTCTCTATCACATGCTGATCAGAGCTCAGATCTGTAGGACAAACTCACTAGATTTAATTTCCAGAAGAGAAAAGGACCACAGAAATAACAAATTTACTATAGATTTAAGCTTGTCACCTATAAGTAGTTGAGATCTTCTCATAATTATGATGCAATTATAAGAAATAAATATATAAAATATAAGAGATTATGATGCAATTTTAAAAGGATTCACAGGTAATAAAAAACTACCATCATACAAACAGAACGTTTTGCTTGTCTTACTGTCATTCTGTTAAGCCAAATCACTCCTGCTGGTTCAGGCAAGAGACAATTTCAAGCACAACGCTAACTGCCAGTATGCAATAGAATTTTAATTTCCATTAGCACTTCTACAGCTGTGTGTCCTTGGCTCCTCCAAGAATTCCACCATGTTTCTGCTGCCACAGAAGCGGTGTAATCCACCTGCAGGTCACCGTATCATGGAAGGTGACACAGCATTACAGTGATCTGGATGCCCTCTTTAGAAAAAAGAGTAATTCTGACTAAGCAGAATTTTATTCAAGAATCTTGTCCTTGGAGTCTCAAAATATGATCTGAAATTCCCTGAGGAATAGCGCAATCGGATTTAGCTTGGCATTCAGGTATGCTGGCCACGTCAGAAATATGCCAAACTTCCTCACTCCATTACGAGGAACCATCCACTACCGAGGATGAACTGCAGCAAAGCTCTGGACACACAGAAAAGGACATGCTAGCAAGGCTTGGATGTGGAATCCACAGTGCAGCCCAAATCACCCAAGCAAGCCCGGTTTTATTGTTTCTGTTCGATTTTGCTGATAGCCAAGGACAGCTCTATCCGAGCTTGCCAGAAAATAACCCCCATTTCTGTCATCTACGCAACAGAGTTAATAACCTCCGCCTCGAGCACAGTCAACACAGACAGCAGTCTAGTGATCCCTGCATCACCCGGGAACTGAAGATCTGCTCTCCCAGCACACAGGTCATAACAGCCTGTCCACCCAAGGGCACCATGCAGCCCAGTTGCTTCCACATGGCACACCTCAATCCCTTCCAGAGTTCTGTACCTAGAGACTCTGTCTTAACTGATCAGGAAATCCATCAGGTCTGTCTATTTCCTTTGCTTCAGTACATTGATTTAATTCAAATTCAGCAGCATGGCCTTCCCTGTACAGTATTTTAGAAGCAGCACACGTCTCAGTGTTTACATTTCCAAAGCCTCCTCAGATAGTACACTACACCACATCAGCCCAAGATACGCAGTCTCTGGCAGATGCATTCAAATCCAGATTTCATAGAACTACAGATAACAACGATCTTGCTTATAGAGGTGTGGAGTAAAAAGCCCCCATTATTTCCAAAGATTAAAATCAAACAACCTGATTTGACCACTCAAGAACAGCTAAGGACTGCTGCATACAAATTTTGGTTGGAGGTATATAACGATCAGCAGGAAACAGCAAACAGTGTTTCATAAAACTTAAGAGAAATTACAAAAAAATGAGGAAGTTCACACTCACCAAAACTGTTCACATTTCCCTAAAAGTCAGATGGTATCAAACCACTTTATAGATATATAGATCTGGAATATTTATTGCTAAGTGCAAGATAAACAGTAACAAGCATCAGAAGTTCGGGCCTTGAAGCATACTTAATATAACAAGCGATTCAGCAGCAAATTCTTCTGCGGAATGAAGGCATGTGCAATTTTAAATGTTAAGAACATCACCATAGAAGGCAGGTTTAATTTGTGTTTGTAGCCCTCACAGCTGGTCCTTAAAGATAAACATTACGACTCACATGTGCCCATGGCAAGGTAACAGTTCTATGATTTTCAGAATTTAAACTAAATACAGTCTTCCTTTCTTCTTCAGAAATGAAAAATAAAGGAAGGCACATGAAGACCATAAAAGCAGCCAGAGAACACCAGACTAGTCCAAATGTCAAGGTTTTCCTTATGAAGCTGGCAAAACCACCCGAGGATGTGATACAACCTTTGTGAACTACTTCAAGCAGGAAAACTGAAATGCTAGCACTTTCTCCTCTTACATGTTAATTATTATTCTTACTGAACAAATTTCTGGAGAAAGGAGAAGCATGCCCCATCACACATCTGTGATGTACCTTGACAGTACCAGAATTCCTTTCTGTCACGATTCCCAGACAGACAGCCCTCCTCCCTTGCAGGGAAGCAGGGACAATCTACCAGAGAGACAGCAGAGTGCCTCCTGGTGCTTTGCATGCCTGTGGGGCTGAAACTGCTGGTCTCTGAGAATGCAAGGGAGATGGGGTGGAAAAACTGTGCAAACGCTCAGCTACAGTCTCCCACAACAGCTGGATGTTTAATCAGATAGGCCCAAAGCGAAACGGTTACAAACCTGATGTCTACGGTCAGATATTTGGCATTCTGCGCAGCATTCTGCACATAAGTACTAACCTACACACGAACGTGCGCTAGGCACAGTTGTACGTGCAAATGGATAGACATTCAAATAACCCTACGTACATTCCGTTACTGCATTTCTATGTAGTTACAATATGCATATAACTAAGTATAGCAATGAAAAAACATAATAAATCATGTCCTTTCAGCAGCACATCACAGGGCCCCTCTGAGAGGCTGCTCCAATTACCTCTGAGGCTCAGCATTAGCTTTCCTTTTAGTGAAATAGAACTAGCTCGCAATATTCAGAGGCAATGTTTTATTTTGAATAATTGTTTACTTGGAAAAATAACCTTTAAATTACAATTGTGTACTTCACAACCAGATACACAGATTTTTTGTTTGTTTGTTTCTGCATTAACATAAACTGAAAAAAAAAAAAACATATTTACATTTGTTTTCTGACCAAAGAGAAACAAAATACTATAAAAGTCACTGTAAACCATCCTCAGGATGGAAAGGCCAACACAGAGTAGACTCTTAAGCATCTTCAAGGATCTCAGAACACACAGAACGAAATACAGTTCAAAAAGGAGAATGGTGTTTTGGATGCCATGATGTGGGTTGCCAAAAATCACGCTACTGATGACACTGGAAAGAGTATTAATGGTATCAAAAAGGAAATTAAAATCTGAGTTATAATCAAATGAGATTGGGATAGTGATTAATCATTTTCTAGAAATTAGTGAAGAAATGCACAGTTTTCAACAAGCAGAAGGATGCTGAAAAAAAAGGCAAGAAGCGATGGGGGAAACAAACCTATGGATGCAGAAACAACTGATTAGAAAGAAAATCCCAGCAACTCAGCACATTCAAGAGGAAACAGATAAACCCTATTGGAATAAAGTAAATAAAGTAAGAATCAGTATGTGGATTGAGGCCTGTAGCCAGTATTTGTCATACATCTGTGAAACTGAAAATGATGCAATGCAACTGAGAAGCTGCAAACACAGACCTCAAATGGAAGAGGGGGGAAAAAAAAAAGTAAACTTGTGAATTGAGGCCTGTGATCTGAATCAGTACCATGCAGGGCGTTAGAAGAAATGTTGAAGGGAAGAATAATTAAACACTTGGGAAACAGGATAGAATGTAACATGGATGTCATGCCAGACATACTGAATATCTTTCTCTGACATACATTGGGTTTTTTTTTTTTTTTCTTTCTTTTTTTAGGAAAAATTAAATATATATATTGGATCTCATCTATTTGGATGTCTGCAAAGTTTGAAATCGTAATTAATGACAAAGAAAATAAAAATAAGCACAGAAGGTGTAAGACAAAAGGGAAAACAGTTGTTGAAAAGAAAACACTTAGCTATACTGGTACCTTGCAAGATTGCTAACCCAACCCATAACGTAGCCAGGACAACAGTGATCCCAACTGTACAGTGCACGGGCATGTTCTACAAGGCACTAGCAAGCTTTACTCTGGAATATGAGGCACAGCACAGGTCACTCAGGAACTCAAACTGCAAGAGATGAGCCATGTGCTGCTGAGGAGAAGGCAGCCATGGAAAGGCCTCTAGAAGACATGAGCTCAGTGAATCCCTCCAAAAAGATGGCTGTCTGCTGTCTGTGTGAGCAAGCAGGATGCGGACATGAGGGAACAGAGCGGGAAAGAAAGAGGAGAGCTTCTCAGACTGGAAGACAACACTGGCACAGGAACAAACGTGTAGCCACAAACACATTTTGGCTGGAAATTTGAAAGTTTATAACCAGTAGTAAACTAAGATTCTGGAACAGCCTTCAATTCAAAGAGACAAAGCTAAAAAAAAAAAATAATAATAATCTTTGTTTTCAGGATTCAGACTAAAATATTTACGAAAGGGATAAGAAGCAGCGCCTGTGATGTGCTCCATAACCTATCAAATCTGTTCGAGCGCTACGTGCAGACTGAGAAGCACAAAAGCCCTACCAATTCATTTTCTATGCTGAGAGAACTGACAGAGCTGGAAGCCTACAGGCTAACAACTGAAGGTTCGCATGCAACTAGGGATCTTAGCAGTCAATTAAAGGAGAAACTCTGCTGGTTTTCAAATGTAGAATTTCTTATTTAAAGTCTTCTCCTCCCTATCTTCTGCTGTGCATCTGCTCCTCACCCTAAGAATCCAAGCAACCAGTTGAGGATGGGAAGAACACAGGGAGGCTTCCAGGATACCTCAGAAGCATTTCTAAAACTGACATACATTTAACCATATGACTTGCTCCAATGCTAAACTGGAGGCAGTACAGAAAGGCATATTACCTGAACCCAAGTCTGAAAATAAATTCTCTACAGGGGGGCTGGCTGTAGAGTATGCTGAGACCGACAACTGTTTCCACAGACACGCCTTCCCAAACTTCGACTAAGAAACATAAGGAAGGATTTCCTTTTCACTTCTGGAAGATAAAGGAATATACAATCCCTACAAATGCTCTTGATGCATGTGAAGGAATTTATTGCTTTGTCTCCTACCCAGACAGATGTAAGAAACATCTCTTCTGATAAGTACAGTTTAATCTAGGAATCAAAGAAAATCCTTGCCTCTTTAGAAATTTTTTCCTATGACACTTCTTTGGCAATTTTCATTTACTGTTTATCAGTATAATCTTCATTATTTTTGATTGCAAAAAAAAAAACTGCCTTTTTTTTTTTTTTCAGTCCAAGTTTCACCAAAAGCAGCATGCAATTTGAGTAAACAGTGGTAGTAAATAATAGTCCAAAGAAGTTACCAAACTGAAATGATTTTTTTTTTTTTTTAATGGTAAAATGAATAGAAAATAGACATTGGAAAATGGTGAAATGGTATTGAGTCAGATTTGGGCTACCCATGAGCTTCTGGAATTGACTATAGGTAGCAGATGCTGCTACTCTTGTGCAGCAATCCTACTAAAGTGAGAAAGATAGAGATGGATGGGAGGTTTAGGAAATCCAAGCTATTTTAAATTTTTCAAACTCTAACTTCACAAAATGATCAAACCTCTTATTTTTCTTTCATTCCCTTCTAGCATTGCCTTTCCCCCATCAGGAGGTTTGCAACAATTATTTATTATTTGAGAACAATGTAGAATAAACATTAAATAACTGAAAAATGATTTCTGTCATGAGGCATGTTAAGAACACAAAGGTATTATGGAAGAGAAAATATATCGCCTTGATGAAAAGTGAATAGAAACTGGAGAGATGCCATTAGATTAGATAAAGGAAGATAAATGGGAGACAGGCAGAACAGTTGAGAAACAAAAGGCTTGGAGGGAACTGATGATGACAGCAGAAAAATGTACATTAGAATTTGTTTTTTAATTAGGGAAAGCTTTTTTATTAATACGGTTTATGGAATCTTTATGAAAGAGATGAATCACAGAAATTGATTGCAGAAGTCCAGCAGAAAATACTAATTACTGGGACAACATCCCTTGTCAATAGCAGAGAATGCGATGAATTGGAAAAATATATTGGATGGACTTTCAGAAATAGTCCAATAATCAGAAATCAAGCCGGTGCCTTGCCAAAAATAAATAAATAAATAAATAAATAAAAAAGAAAAATAAATAAAGAAAAGACGAAGGGACGGGATCGTATGCCAGATTAGTTATCAAAATGCCAGGAAGATAAACTAAGTGATGAAATAAGACAATGATTTTTACTGGGCTATGAGCTCTCATATGGTAAGAAAAAAAAACACCAAGATTTTATCATGGAAAATTAATGATTTTAACAAAACTAATGGACTTTTGATATTTTAATGAAACGTTTGATAAAATCAGTTGTATTAACATCAATGTCATTTCTGCTTACACTGGGAAGACATACACCTTCCCCATACTGACACTATTACAAGCAATGTGTTCTCAGAGATGACTGAGGAACATTAGTGAAACCATGCAAAGCTGCTTTTAAAGTACATCAGATTTTTAAATTTTATTACTTTCTTCCTTAGATCTCCTTTTCTGCTGGATTTACCTTACCTCATCTTCTGTACTCCTAGAGAGCATGAAGATATTTACTTCTGCACTAAAGATGGCTGTGAATAACAAATTACACTAACAGCCAATACTTTGGAACTCAGATAAAAGACAAATTACCAAGTAACACAGATTTGTGAAAAAAGCCTGAACTTTTTCAGGCTCTACACTATACTTGTCCTTAGTGAAACAACACTGGCTTGTTAGAATTTTTTGCTAATTTATGTTTTTGTCCTATTGCATTAAACAATCACTGCTAACAGAGCATTTCAGGAGAACACAAAATTGCAGAAGAACAGAAAAGCACAGCTGAGAAACATGAAGGAAATCTACACCACCGCCATTATCATTCAACAAGGAAAGACTACCTCTGCAGGTTCGATTAGACTTACATACCAATAAAAGCAGTGCTAAGCTAAACAAATCTTTCCTCTAATTGTGCCAAAATGTCTGGGTGGACAGCCTTCATGCCAGAATTTCCCTTCTTATTGTAGATTACAAGGGTTGTTTTTTCAGCTGCAACAGAGCCCAGGAAAAAGCCTGCTAGGAAAACAACAAAGTTGATTTTGCATCAGATATCCCAGCAGACCTCAGGACTGTTTTTCTTCCCCTCACTGCTGGTTCTTCCTGGGCCCTCTGTGCAAGAATTTGATCTATTCTAGAAATGAAAGCAGTGATCCTTATTCTATACATCACCTGCTTTTGAGCAGGAATTGTGACCCAGTTCCCAGGCTTGTTCTCATTTCCAGTTTCACTGGTTTCATTGCCTCCAGCCCTCCTTAATGTCGCCCAAGGAGAGAGTCAGGGGCTCTCTCCAGAACTAGCTCTACAGCAGCATCCAGGCTTCACACAGCAGCTGTCCCCTGCTTCCTCTCTGCACAGAAATGTCCTTCAGGGCAATGGCCTTATACAAGGTAGAAGTTGTGTTTTCCTCCAAGCTTCACCAAATCTTCATAAGGCTTGCAACACCCCAAGACCTCAGTCTTGTAACAGGATCTGAGTTCCCTTGGGACAGAATTGTTCCCTGTCACAAAATCAAAAAGTCACTCTAATTTGCAAAGTAGCTTAGGTATCCTGCATTTATGTCCTCGTCCTGTAGCATATATCCAGAAACAATTTACTGTTCACCTCTATTACCACATGAGATCTTTGGGATAACAAGATTTTGACTGTGTACTTAATGAGAAGAGTTTTAAAAGGCTTTACAACAGGGCGGGGGGGGGGGGGGAAGTATTCCCCATATGCCTTTGGGTAAATTGAGCTTAAGAAATAAAATATATTCCTAAAGATTGTACAGCATATATCAGTACAGAGATCTCAGTAAGACCTTACCAAAACACACTGCCTTATAGACAAATCATTACACAGTTTGTCTGTATCAGGAACTTGTAGTTTACTACTGAAACGGTTATCCCTGATTCATGTCTCCCTCTAAATCTGCTTGCATGGAGAAACTCTCTATGCATAGACCCTGTCAGCTTGCAAGTAGGTAAAACTGAGATGCCCCAGCAGTACCTCCCACACCTGCACAGTGTGCCCCAGCAGAAGGCTTCTTCTGGGGTGCTTTCCTTGTCTGTAGAAAAAGCCATAGGCTGTGAATAAAGAAGGAAAACAGACAGGTCGAGGGAAATACATACTGCTATCCTGCAGTCCTTCTAATCATCTAGATTCCACACATATATTCTACCTGGTAAAAATGCACTTGGTGAACTGAAAATGGGGAAAGGTTAAGATGTCCTGAGCATGAGAACAAATGATGAGAGATGGCACTACGAACATGCCTCAGTGCAAGAAATAGCCAGGAAGTCCCTACAACTTTTGTACACATTAAAAAAAACAACAATTCACAATTTGGATTAAAATGATTTCTTATGAAAGCATCATTTAATTTGTGCTATGCACAGCACTTTAGAATTGTGGTTCCCTGAAGTCCAGTTGTTTGGAAAGGTTTTCATCAAGTCCAGTTTAATGGGCCACAACTCAATAAAACTCTTTATGGAGCAGCTTACATGGATTGTATCTCTCCCTCCCCCACAAGAAAATCCTGTCCAGAGGAAACCATTTAGGAATGAGTTTCCTTTCTACTATTTTATAGAAAAGCAGCAACGGCAGCAAGAGACGCTTTATGAGAGGCATTCCATAAATCCAAACCAATTACTACAGAAAAGTAGGTAAGTAGAGTTTGTGTGCATATCCTGAAAATGTCCGTTAGCACATCTGGAAACAACTGGAAAATGAACAAAGGATGGTTGATCATCCTGCTGTTGCCTAAGCCCCAAAAACACACCAGTGCATCTGCGTTTTCCTTCAATACGACGCACAGAAATTCTACATATTGAAAAATATTGCTAAGAATGCAAAGCCAAGAAGTACTTGAGTCTCATCTTAAGAAAAAGAAGGGCAAAAGGAGTAGGAGGGCAGAAATATATGTGCATCTAGGACAGTTTTGTAGGGGAAATAGCTACAGTGGTCAATGATTTGAGTAAGAAAGTTCGTAAAAGGAAGGCCTTCATAAGCCTGATGGAAAATGTGAGATGGATTCAGCATGGAATGAAGAATTCAAAGAAATCTCAAAACTGAAAAAGCAAAGGTAAAGCAGAGATCAAATCTCACCAAAATCTATCAGATTACTTTTGATTTTAAGAGTCAGATGTAACTGCTAGTGGGAAACTGAGATTCAGAAATATTTAAAACAAATCTCTAGAAATCTACGCAATGTTAGCCAAATTTCAGACAAATCGCTTCTTGTGCGTTTGCTTTGTTTTACTGTTAACTTTCAGGAAAAGGTCCTGTGTTCTTTTGGGTAAGTGTAGGCAAATCAGCTCTCTTTCCTCACTGTGCTTCACTCTGATCTAAGGAGTAGTTAATTAATAATCACTGATTCTACATTATTGTATTTCTTATATGAAATCAATTGGGCTTCTTCCATCTCTGAGCTCTGAATTGTATTTCTGGTAAGCTTTAGCTTCTAATTTAACTGCCAGTCGTTTTATTATTTATGCCACAGATTAATCGTAACGAAGTACCTTCAAGACAGATGAACACCACAGGAGATGGTGGCATTGCCCATGGCGGCACAGAAATGTGTGATAACTAGAAATAAAAGGATGGAGAAAAGACTGCATGTTACTTTACCAGTGTCAAGAAAAGACTGGAAGTACAGGCGAGATAAAAGCATTTTCCTGCACTTTTGATATGCCTTTTCTGTATCAGCCATTCTATGCCAGGCAGTCCTTAATAGGCATTGTTCCAGCTGTAGCCTTTACCATAAGAAGCCATAACTACAGCGTAGTCAGTGACTGCACTAGGCTTGAACAACCCCAAATTCTTCCATAAGCAGAAGCCAATTCAGTTTTTCAGTAGCAGAGCGATGGAGAGAAGATTAAAAAGTTGTCTGAAAGTAGACAACCGCAAGAAAGCTGAGACAAGTTGAAATTCTGCTTTGCAGCACTGGACATGACAGGATGATCTGGAGACAGCATCAGAATCCAACTCTAAGCTCCCAGCATCTTAACAGTAGAAGATACTCTCAGTAGCTATGTACAAACCAGGAGTTTTTACACCCCCACCTCTCCCTCCCTCCCCCCAAAAAAAGAAAAGAAAGAAAAAGGTTTAGAGCAGTTTGTTAGTGCAGTTCTTCCTACAGTAATGAATAACAGTCACAGGCAATGACTCCAATAAAAATAAACCACCATTGCACGCACATGTGGCTAGGCTTACTCCCAGAGGAGACATTCAATACTTGTAAAGGAAAGAAATGGAAGGAAAACAAACAAGAGGAGGAGCTAGAAATGAAAACCAAGAATCTTTTAAGAACAGAGGAGAAACAAGGGAGAGGACAAATCCAGAAACAAGGACACCAAGTTCTGCAATACCTGGCTGGCTTCAGTTCTTTCTACTAAAGTACAATATATATTTAAAAGATTTTTCATAGCACACAATGCCAGCACCTGGGAATCAGGTACTCTTCCCAATTCTCCCACTGATTCACTGAGCAATTATGTGAAAAATCACATCACATTCCTTTGGTTGAGTCCAAAATCATGCATGGGAACATACATCTGCAGCAACTTCAAACTTCACTACCTACTGCCAGGTAGGCACAGCTCTGGAGACAGCCTACTTTACCCTGCACAGAGAAGGCAGCAGAAGGATCAATTAACAACAGCTCTGTTAACTGTTTCCTCAAGTCTAGTAGAGACAACTTCAACCCTCTCCCCACCTCAGCCCCAATAAAACCAGAGCAAAGGCACTTGCTGACTCTGATATTCTCCTCTACCTTCAAATGATTTCACCTTCAAATTCTAGTGCTTACTGCCCATAAGCAGGAAGCATTCACTGGGTACTCCTGACAGGAGATTAATTCACCACATTTTCTGGGTCCTGAAACTATCCTATTCATGTATTTGCTAACACCTGATGATCAGTCTGGAAGTTATTCCAGTCCTTGTAGTGTGCAAATATTAGCCAAATACTGGATTTCAAGTGAAAGAGCTCAGTATATCATAAGTGCTGCCATTCGGACACTGCTTTAGCTCCAGGCTAGTGAAGAGCTCCGAATATCCTTGGAGTGAGTAAACAGAATTTCTATGGAAGGAAACCACCAAAACCTCAAATGAGTATCAAAGATAATCACAGGCAAGAAAAACACAGCTTTCTAAGGTGAACTGCTCTGCTGTGCTCCACAGCAATGACTGTCCTGACTGCAACAGACCAGATGAACAAAATGCTCCTTTGGCTTTTTGTCCTCTCCCAGACTGTGAATACAGCCCTGCTCTCTTGCAGCCAGGTTGCCTTTTTCCTGCTTGAAGTACTTAAGGATTCACAATAACTTCAGAGGCAGAGAACTGCACTGCCCAGGCAAACACTGGGCCATTTCAAGTTTTAACCGAAGAAGAAAATGCATTCCCAGATGTTTATCCGAACCGTGTCTGAACTGCAACAGCCTGGCCTGGGAACTGTATGAACCAGGCTGCCTCCAGTATGCTTCCACTTAAGCCAGAGAGACTTCTGGCTTCTGGGACATCTGGTGCAAGCTCTCCAGTGTGAAATGCTTGGTATGCAGGGCCAGTCAGCCCCCTTCTGCTCATGTAACACCAGACCCGGTGAAATTCTTCTTCCCAGAATCACTTTCTGTCTCCCTGCCACGTGCCTTATTCCCCACTTTGGGCACTGAATTTTGTTGTCTATTCTGAGTCTCTCCAAATTTTCCCAGTGGAGAGTCCTCTAAAAGGTCAGGATACTTCACAAAAACTTGGCCCTCAAGATTTCCTATGCTATAAAACTGTTGAGGCCCTAAGCCCTGGTAAGTGTCCAACATGAGGGGTAATTCAGGAGAAGAAGCCTGCAGCTTTTACTCAGTGGGAAAGCAGCCAGCATGTCCGAGTCACCACACAGAACCTGCACTAAGAAAAGGAACCTGCGGACGGTGTTGGGGAGGGATGAAGTACTTGGGTAGCATAAACATCCTAGGGGAATTCTCCTGTGTCACTCAGCCTGTGGTCTCTCATCGGACTTATGGTATGCTCATTGGTGCTGAGAAGAACAGAAACAGTTTATGAAGCTTTTCAGAGCCTTCCATGTTGTTTAGCTTGATTTTGGTTCTAAAAATAAGAAGAGGACTGAAAGATGTAGTTGTTATTTAAGATACATATTAGAATAGCGTCTTCTATCCTCTGGATCATACACCCCAAATCTGGAAGGACTCACAAGAGAGCAGTAGCATAACAGCACCAGAGGATATATGGCTGCTTCCACCATGCCTGCCAGACTTCCTTTTAAGAGAAGGGAGCAGCTGAGAGACAAGTATGGAAGCGCAGTAGCTGCGCACTCTCTTCTCAGCAGAGCCTCGTTATATAAAATGACTGCAGTTGTAAGAGTCCTTATAGCTCATCCAGTTCTAAACCCGTGCTGTGGGCAGGGCTACTCCCCACCAGATCAGGTTGCCCGGGGCCCATCCAACTTGGTCTTGAACTCCCAGGGATAGTGCATATACAACCCCTCTGGGAAGCTGTGCCAGCACCTCACCATCCTGAGTAAAAAAATTTCCACCTAGCATCTAATTTACAACTCCCCTCTTTTAGTTTGAAACCTTTCCCCTTGTCCTATAACTATTAGAGCATGAAAAAAGTCAGCCTCTATAGGGATTCAAGCAGCATCCAGCCCCCACCATAACACAGAACAGATCAACTTGATGCAAGTCTTAACCACAACATACGGAACCTACATTCTTAAATTTGCAATTAGCATATGCATCACCATAACGATTTATTGCTATTATTATTCTTCAGATCTTTACAAAGCTTCTTCATGATAGTTTTAACATAGTTCTTCTACAGATAAAAAGTCTGCAACAAATTCAACCCTTATCCCTGTTTCTAATGCGTCTCAAATCTTTATTCAGTTAATACTCATTCCTCCTTCCATTTTGTTTTAGCTTAATAAATGACAAGAACACCTCAAGATTCTTGTTCACAAATTGAAAGTGAATTAATATGTTGTAAAAGGGGATGCCCAGAAGCGTGCTCTTCCCATCCTGTATTCAATAAAAACAACATCCTTCATACCTCCTCGATGTAAATGCACAATCCTAAGTTCCTAGGCACAGGCCAAAAAGGGATGGAATTCAACCAAGTCCAAGACTAAAGCATAAATATTTTTGACTCACACTAGTGGCTGCAAAATGCTTTTGATATGAAACAAACAAAAGCTGTTTCCAACTTCTTTGAGTGCGTCCACTTCATTCTATTCCTAAAAGCAAAGTCTTCGGGAAAAATCAAATACAACACCACTGCTAAATTCACATGTGAGAGACAGTAGTGTTATTTTACATAGAGCCTTGGTAGAAAACATTTTAGATTCTAGTGAGCATCACGTAATGAAGACAAGAAAAAATACTAACAGACACGTGAGCTACTAAACACAGAAGAAATGAATGCACGTTTAGAGTACTATCATACTGTATGGGTGTCAAAAAAAGGTGATACATGTAAAATTAAGTCTAATTTCAATCTTTCTACAAGGCTCAGATTTCAGCTACCAAGAACATCTTTGTGTGAGATAAGGAAGTGGAAAATTTCATTAAAAGAATATTTCAAAGTGTAATATTCCAGATATACAAACTCCTCAGATGATTTTCCTTTAATATGACTAGAGCATTGTTACAGTTGTACTGCCTTGGATCACAGGGATCACATCTGATCCCTACCTTTTCACAACATATGCAATGCATTTTGCCTACCAACATCAGTATATCAAAGTTTGTCTGTTTTTTAAACTTATCTGAGGTTCATTTTTACCAGTAACTCCTCAAAGTTGTTGCAATGTCAAGAAATATATTACCTTGCACAGACCATACTTGGGAAGAAAGCAAGTGGAAAGAGAGAAGAAAGAAGAAAATGCAATTAATGAAGCAAAAAATCCTCAAAGTAGAAAAATCACCTAGGATTTATGAATTAACATATATACACAGAAAGAGAACAGACGTGAAACTTCACCATGACTTTTTCATAGGACCATTATTCTGACAGGAATACCAAAGTAGGAGAGATTTCCGCTACTACTAAACCTAATTCTCAACTGCAGGCAAACACATTTTATCATACACTATGCAACACATGTATTAACACACACACGTTCTGTCTCAGAGCAGCAACTCCATTCCCGTTACAATTCTATTATTCTGTCATAGCACTTGTTTTGAACACAGCTACTTTAACAAAAATGTCAAAGCCAAACATAGTACTCCAGAAATCTCTCCACAGCTTTGGTATAAGGGTACAAATACATTCCCATTTCCTTTGACTATGACATGGTTAACTCCATGACCAGTAAAGGTTAGTAGCTCGGGAGGAAGACTTGGTAGAACTTAATGAGTTTGCCCTTGCTACCTCAGGGATATTCCTGCTTCTTTGTTTGGGATGCTCTGAACTACAGATCTGTGTGCTTTAAGTTAACAGGTGCTGCTACATTTCTGTTAATCTAGCATTAGAATTACTTTCATTAAGGAAAATTGCAAAGCTAATTAAAAAATCAGAAAAATATAAATTATTTTAAGGTTTCCTTCTGTTCTTTTCAGTTTTTATCTAATGTCCTCTCAATTCTATTTAGATTCTTAGATAACAAACTGAATAGCATTATATAAGCACCTGAGTAAATGAGTGATTGCTCAAGACTGATGGAAAAGTTTTTCTCTATAATAGTGTGCTGTCAACAGGAGGGGGCCATAAATCCAGCCCTGGACAGGACTGCAGAGATGCTTATATTGTATAATCACCTCCCACAAATCCATTATGCAGAAAGCTCAACGGAAACAACAGCAAAATGAACACACAAGCTGGGAAAGTGATCTACTGAAGTTTGAGCTCTAGCTACTTGTTAATGTACCTTATTTTTGTGGCATCTTATCGTTTGGCATTTTTGCTGGATTAAGCCACAATCATACTGTTACAATAATCATCTGTTTATGCTGCAGTTGTGCATCGTGTCCAGTTTCATCCTGTTCACGTGCAACTCAAGGTCATATTGCTGCTTATGCTTGTGCGCGACCTATGGTTAAGCAAAACATTTGTTGTGACAGTTATCAGTCTAGAGACACTGTCATCAGAAAACTATAATAAGCTACTTATTTATCAATTTAAAGGATGCGGTTTGTATGCACACATTGAAGTTTGAGCCTATAAAACCTTCATTGCGTCTTGATTCTAACGAGTCAAAAGATGACAGGGGTGAGGCAGAAATCTCTAAAGTAAACAGTCCTAGAAAAAAGCTGCTTGCCTTTTTTTTTTTTTTTAAATGGAAGAGTTTACAGAGTTCAGATGTGTGTTGTTGGAGTCTCCCCACAGCTTTTTCTTTAAAAGCAACATTCTCAGTAAAAAATAAATAAATTCTGACCCGAATAAAGCTACTTTTCTGCAAAATTTCCTACCCTTTACATGACTCCATGTCATCACTCTTCCTTGTCTTAAGAAGCCTCTGTGCTTTCACAGAGCTGATTTTCCATACGATAAGCATATTATATAATGAGATGGCTTACAACAGATAAACACTTTGTAACACTTTGATTCTGAAACAACCAAATAGCCACATCTCTTTTCTACCACTGCTTACTCATTCTCCACTGTCATCTGCTGATTTTATTCACATCTACACACTTGAAAAAGGAATTATGTACATAATTTACATTACTACGTACATGATTCATGTAGCATATATAGCCAGCTTCTCTCAGTGCAGATTAAAGCTACTAAACAACATTTCATTTGTTCTAATACTTCTGTGAGAAATGCACATCCACAGCTCTATTCTGTTCTTAAGGTACAGAAATTTCTTTTTCTGAGTCTCCCCAAATCCTAGCTCAGCAAAAAACAGAATGTAAAGAACCACATTTCACATCTCACACACAACTACAGGCAACCTGTGCACATCCTCAGTCACCTTCTTTGGCAAAACGCCGATTTCAACGCTCAGTTCTCCACGGCATTTTTCTTGTTCTAACCGTGTCAAACACTGAATCAGCCCTGTTGAAGTAGGTGAAAAGTTTTCTGTCTGCATTGAACGGACCACCTCCAGCTTCCCCATCTGACTTCAAAGGTATTTTAAGACTATTGAAAATATGTTTACACTGCTTCTTCTCCATCTTCATTTGGTTTACTATGCATCCATAATTGTTACAAAATTAACAGAAGAAAACACACTAACACTATATTTTATTTACATCAGATCTTTTTCTTTCCATTTCACAGTGATTCCAGCACATTCCATCACATTACGTTTCATTGCTTCTTTCTTCTTCCCAGTAAACATTACCATCTCAAAGTAATTAGAAGTCTTCACAGTATGAGGCTACAAACTTCCACTGAGCTCTGACATGCAAACATTTGATTCTGTTTTCCAGATTTCACTACTGTACTCTCTCACCTAGATTATTAAGGTAAAAATTACAAGGCCTTAAACCCAGACAGCACTTAGCATACGTTTCTTCCTCAGCCTACTTTCTTTGTTTGTAATTGCTTTATTTTTTGTAGTTTGTTTGCTTCCCCTTTTTATAGATGAAAACCTCAACTGACGTCTCAAAAACTGGACAGCTACCCAACAGCTATAGAGCCTATCTAACAACTATCGTCAAGGTCCTACAGGGAGACATAAATCTAGTTTTATTCTGAAGCCTTAAGTCCCATACACATATAAGTTCATCTCTGCTCCCCTTCTCATTCTCCCAGCCCTTCTCCACGCCAGCAAGTACCATGGTTACTACGCCATCATAATTTTGGAAAGCCTATTCAGGGCTTATTCATATGATACTGAACAGACCAAAACAGCTGGTCTGTAACCAAGGACACAATAAAAGTTATGTCTGGCATTAGTCAGAATAAGAGATGGCTTTCTGTTTTGTTTTAAGACTGAGTCACCATGTACTTATCCATTTGAAACACTTTACCTGAAGCAGGAAAACAGCTGTACAGCAACTACCTGGCATGGCTTGAAAGCCCAAGTCCCTATCTCATATCTCAATCCTGAAAGCTCTTTCTTTAAAATACCACGTGGTAACATTGATTTGTTTTAAAATAACACCTCGTGCTTCCACAGCACTTTCCATCTGAGAATTTCAAAACACATTATAGCCATTAGTGTTACAATATGAGTCTCACAAATCCCTTGGAAACTATAAAATAAACCAGGCCCATTTTAGTTGCCATACCAGATCTGGTCAATGTTTCACTTAATCCAGCATCCTGCCTCCAATAGACAAGAATAAAATGTTAAATATAGCATGTCAGCTTATTAAACCCTACCATGCTGTCCCCCAAAGACAGCTGAGCACACATGAAAACAGTAAGCTTGGAAGCCTGTTGACTCCAATTCAGGAAAGTAGGATCATTATAAGCATAGGGGTAACTGAGGAATCTCATCGTTTGTAGCACAGCCTTGTTAGTTTTGGCCCAACCTCAAAGGCCCTGCATGTTCATGTATGGAATTCAGGAAAACATATGTCAAGGTTAATGACTTGCAAGACTCCTTAGGGAGAACGAAGTACCACTATCCATATACTGGACAGATAGTAGCAAATTCCCTCTGTGAACACGTTTGTGTGAAACGATTAACTTCTCCCACTTTCTCTCAAGCTCTTATGACTCCATACTGCTCTGTGCCTCGTGCAGCTTCAGCCCCACCTCAGTAGTCAGCAGACTGACTGCAGCCCATGCTTGTGGATTCTGACAGCACAATCAATCCAAGAGAAGGCTGTAAACCCGTGCTTGTCCTCCCACCCATGGCAATGCATCTGTGCTGGAGGAAAACAAAACCACAACACGGGCTTCGGAAAGTGGGAAAAATGGGAAAGTTCATCTGTTTAAGAAACCTGGTCCTATCCAAGCAACATAGCAAACCTAACTGATTTTAAGGCAGGCAGGATGTTCCAGAAATTTCAATACTTTGCTGAATTGGCTGTTGTCTTGCTAATGTTCAACAGACATGTGAAGGGTGGGGTGGAATAAGGGATAGTTGGCTGAAAAAATGGCTGCAAGAAAAACAAAATGAAGGAATCTTTGACTCAGCTTAAAAAAACTCCTGTGTAAGAATTCTATGCTTGATAGGGAACTAGGGAACTAGATTTGTTGCGTAATCTTTATGCCACCTGCTGCCTTGGCATTCTGTAGGGTTTCAGGTCTACGGACTACTGCACTGCCCCTGAGCTTTCCCAGAACTCCATACTGCATGACTGAGAACAAGCATCAAGCAATTCTGTGGGCTGTGCTCTCCATGTTTCCTGCAAACTGCTTGCTTTAATCCTCTTTAATGATTATAACTTCACATTTTGAGGGATACTACCCTCCAGACTCATGGCCCAGCAAATCCCAAGTGCTGATTTTGCTCTTGAGGGGCAAAATTTCCCAGCAAGGACAAGCACCCTGGCTCTACTACCATGCAAGTCAGACATATGGGAAGATTTCCCAGACTGTCACTGTGACCTCACCTCCTCCAGAGAAAAAGAAGGTAGAGCCAGGAAGACCTTCCTCAGGTGGTAAGGTGACCAAGGAAAAAGAATTCTTGTATTTAAAAGAAAAGGTGTCAAAAAAAAAAAAAAAAAAAAAAAAAAAGGTGTAGCACAATACCTTTTCTGACTGCACTCTCAGTAGGCAAAACATCAATAACATTAAGACCAAGGGTCACAGCCTTTGAAAAGAGTTACACCAATGAAAAATAGAATAGATGAAGCCAAAAGAGATTAACCATGGATATCCCAAGGGACAGATGAAATTATGTGTTATGATGTTTTAAAAACAACAAGAGCCATTCCTTCAATCAAACCCCATGTCTTGTCTTTTTTTTTTTTTTTTTTTTCAATTAGAAGTGAAGGAAGTCAGTCAAAAAAAGCTTCTGTTTTTCATTCAAAAGCATGAAGTCCCTCATTGAAAGTGTCAGCTATCTCCTTTTCGCAGATGTACTTTTGGAAAGTTGCTACCACACTTACTCCACAAAATAAGTTTGCCAGCACAGGCAGCAAGTCTCCACTTGCAAACAGTAGCTGCAGAAGATAGAGCACTCCCTATCCTAATAGTCACAGAAGAAATTTGGCACAGAAGAGTGGGAAAGATGGGACAGCAAAACAATCATGCTACCAAAAGGACTAGCTTCCCACTTCTATCCCAAATTCCCTGTGCAGGAAAACACTTCAAGGATTACCTTCATCTCCACAATAGGCAATGCCCTAAAAACCTCAAGGAATTTGCATGTCTGTGCCAACAGGCACCAGATCCTGTGACTCAGATAAGCCCATTCTAACACAGGGAGGCACTGGAGGACTGGCCATCCCTGAAAAGCAAAGGACAGTGACTGCCCTGCATCCCAGGTGGGCACTTGGCCCATTCTCACCACACGGTACTTAACCACTCTGGCTGTCATACAGTCACCCACCTGGTGAACCACTGCTTATGCGATTTATATTTAAGTTCTCACCTGCCTTGTCAGCAAGTCGTGATATTGCAGGATGAGCCTGGTGTTGACGCTGTGACTCCATGTGTTGCCAAGGGCTGCAGTCACACAAGCAGATTCCCTCTTCACACTTCCAGAAGCTCCTGAAACTGATTACAAAAGAAACTGCATCAAGACAGCACCAGAAAAGAATTAGCATGGAAACTCAATCATCTCAAGCTGTCACAATTCTGGTTTTAACAGATGACAGTATTGCATGAAACTCCTAAATATCTGGAGGTGCACTGGAGCACACTTGTCTTGTTCTTTTCAGACACAAGATCCCCCAGCAAACAAGCTTTACATGGGCACAGTGAAACAAGCATGACAGTGTATAACTCAGTAAAAAAGGGAAGTTTAAAGGAGCAGAATGTGGTGCCACAATATTCATCCAAAAATATACATCCAAAAGTTGAAATACTGTTTCACACAAGCAGACATCCCTCATGTTTTCTAAAATTTACAAAGAAGGGAGCCTTCTAACTGTAAATACGATTCTGATGTCTTGGAAATCATATGAACTTTTTACAACCCTAAAGGAAAATGCAGTCTGCTGTGATGAGCAATGATAATGTAAAGTGCTTCCAATAATGCAGCATGACCAAGCTTGCTGAACTGCCTTTTCACTTGATTTCTCTAGCACTGAAACCAGAGAACCCATTCATGCATGGACATCCATACACAAGCAGAAAGGCGTCCAAAACCTCCATCTTTGCTTACCACAAATTCTGGGTAAGATGAACAGATAGATGGTTGTGTTGCTTATACTTCAAACGACACTTTAAGAACAGAGTGCAAAGCAGGCAAATCAAATAAATTTGGAAACAAAATCCAAACTGTTTGGATTTACTTGCAGATATGCAAGATGTATTTGTATATGACCGCAACCGGCAGATACACATGGAAGACTGAAAGTTGAAAACAGTTTGTGACAGTGCACGAAGTTTGAAAGTAATGAGTGTTGACCTGAAGTTGAATGAGAGAAAGCTGGACTTAAAGTCAGGGAACTTCCTGTCGCCTGCCACAAAATGAAGGCAACAAAAATTGCAACAGCTATCAGGCAAAAAACAAAACTGCTTCCCTGGGACAGTGATAAAATCCTTGTCAAGTGACTCAATTTAAATTACATCAGACAAGACCTTGAGAAAAAACAGTGGAAGAAAGCAGATTATATAATAGGATCAGACCAACTTCTATACTCTCATAGAGCCCGTCACAGAGCTAAAAGAAACCCTTCACCTTGCTTACAAGGTAGCTGATGTTTCACATGGCAAAAGTAGACTATGAAAACAGTATTGCAATGACTGCATTAGAAATTGCAGAAAAGCCTTATGTTTCTGTCAGAGCTACCAGCAGTGCAACAGAGTAAATGTTGAAACTGAATTATAAGTACTAAGTTTTGGAAGCAATACTGTACTGAGCTGACAAAGTTATCTCGTGTCCCAGCAGAGCTTCTGGAAGATTCAGGCTAAGACCCTTCATTGCTTTTACATTTGTAAGGTTGTAGATTTTGTTCCTTTTTCCCTCCAATTACTCAGAACAGAAACATCATTACTTTGTTCACTAAAGCTTTTATTTTGGAAAAATATCTAGAAAATGCAAGACCAAAAAGCATGCAGTAAAAACCATTATTTGTATCATTACTAGTAGCTTGCAAATAATCACAAGAGAGTGCATTAGGGAGCAGAGTAGTAGGCTGGAGACAAGGGCCTGGAATCACTGCAGCGCTCTCAAGGACTCATCTGTAGACCTCAAACCTGCCCTCTTCCCTGAGTAATTCAGGTTTGCAGTGATGTCATCAGAATTTGAATTAGGTCTTTAAATGTTTAGGGTGTACAAAAGAAAGCACCTGGTGAAGCACTTGGCTCAAGCCCATAGTTTGATAGGAGCCTGGACCCCATACTTGGGAGTTACTTCTCCCCTCGCATGATAACTCACTGCAGCATGCACAGTAACCACTTCTCCTGAACAAGATGTATTCCACTTTGAAAGCGGTCTACAGTTCTTCCATCAAGCAAGGATTGCTGCTTTCCTTTCCTCAGAACAAAAAGTACTCCTATCTTGATAAGCATCAAACTTCTGCATGAATAACCCATGGCGGGAGCACCTAACTGGAAGTTTCAGTAGCAAGAATGCTATTCTGTTAATTAGTCTAACCAGACTGTATGGGGAAGGTGGATCTACTGGCAATAATAATTTCTCTTCAACTGCATTCCTGATTTAATTTGCCTGCTGGAGGAGAGAATAGATCCAAATGTTAAAAGCAAGATGCTGGGAGGTCTGTATCCCATTCCATTATTTAAACCAAGTTACTTAATTAAGTTCATTAAGTTCTGCAAAGTGCTTGCACCTTATCATTACTGCATAAACAGGCTACAGGAGAATAAAAGAAAGGGAAGCAGCTTTAAGGCTTTGCAATCCTCCCCTTGTCACGTGGAATAAGATTCTAGTTTCTCCTGTAGTTGAAGCTGTCCTTTCTCATCAGCTCGCAATTGGGTAGGAATCACAAAATTCGGCTGAGGCAGCTCAGGGTGAACTCTGGTGGTATGGAGGTGCTCCCCCACAGCTGATATGAGTGTACTCCTGCACACAGCTGGAAGACCCCACTCACTCCACAGGGCAAAGTTCTCCCACACTGATGGGACATCAGACACTACCTAAGGAGCTATTTGCTGGCTTTAAGCAGCTGCAGTTAACTGTTTGGAGCCTGGTAATATACAGGAGGTATCACTCCATAATGATTCCTAATTCTACATTTCTTGCAGGCCTAAAACCTGTACCAAAGTCAAGTGTTAGAAGCATAAGGCTTGTGGCAGAACAAGCAAGCTAATTGCTGTACTTATTTTATTATACAGGAGAGAGCCTGTTGTACCACACTGTATCAGCCTGTCTGAAGAGGATGGTTTTTGTGACCTATTTTTCAGATGAATCCTCTCCTATGAAGTTATTCAAATTTATGACTGGTGCAAAGTTGTTTAGTAAGCCTGGAGCAAATTTACAGTGAAGACTTTTTACAGGGTGGAAAAGAATGCCTCACAGGAAAGATTTCCATTTTATAAGGGATGCTCCTGCAATGTGATGCATCGGGCAGGAGGAGCAGCACACCAACAAGTGAGCTTAATGGAGGCGAAGCAGCACCAGCCTTGCAGAAAAGTTTAAGGACAGTGACAGTATGTGCTTCTTTCCTTCCCCTTGCTCTAAACACAAAAAGACAGCAAAGACTTCAGAAGAAGGAAAGAGGATATACTAAGAAAATATATTCAAGCATGGCCTGAAAGCAAATATATTCAAGCATGGCCTTAAAGAAAATCCCAAGTTTATCCCAAGTTTATCTATTCAAACACTACTTAGTCATTAATAAAAAGCATAGAGAAAATAGATATATAAAACTGTTTAGAGAGATGGTGATATTTTTCAGTATGCATTGCCTTGATCTTCTAAACTCCGACATTTGCATATTTAGAGATGGGATAGGCCAACCTTGGCCCAAAAACAACCTGGCTTCTAGAGGCTCCCTGGCTCTAAAGGATGTACATCTCTGCTCAGAAGTCCTTCCACTGTCCATCCTGAAGCACTCAGAGAGGCACAGAATAGCAGGTCCCAGCTGACAGGCAGCACCTCCATCTCGCCAGCCTGGTCAGCGCACACTCATGCCCCAGTCAGTCCTGTCACTACGGTTTCTGTTCAGGATATGGCAGATACAGGGAGCTCAGGGACAGGGAGAGGAAGAAAAGAGAGGGCTGACAATCTAATGAGAGAGAGGTGGCAGATCTCGATTCATGGCGGGACAAAAGGAGGACAGTAAATGTGGAAAGGGGGTGGGTGTGCAAAAGCACAGAGATGGGATCCTAGGACAGGGAGGTGAGGGTGCATGGTAGGAGAAGACCTCTAAACAAACCCTTCTCTGTGTACTCAGATCCAGCTCAAATGACATGCAGCAGTGACTTTGATTCCAGTAAACACTCTATTTTTCCCCACACAAAAAGTACTAGCATTGAAGGGATCCAAAGGCAGGACTGCACTAGGTTCCTGTTCTGCTGTCTCCTGTGAAACTGGGCTCTTCAGGGCACCACCAGAGACACTAGTAGTGACTTTGTCTGCTCTGGAAAGCAGGAACAAGGCAAAAACTGTCTCCTTCACTCTCACTCAACAGCTGTCACAAGTGAAAATAAAGTTTCTTGTGGTTTGGGTCAAATGCAAAGTGAATGACTGTGCACAACCAGGGAAGAAACAAACCGAAGAAGAAAGGGTGATTCTTCAACTGAGGATTATTCAACTGCAATGCTACCTCCGCACAGAGGCTGTGGTGCATATCTTCTGGGCTCTGGTGCCTAGCAGAATCTGTCAGTGGAATTCAGCAACAACACTCAGTCCAGTTATACACAAAGGTTAGAGGCATTTTGTCCAATTCCCCCATCAGTGCAATGTAAATGAACCTCCAGAAAGATGTTCCCTATCACCGAGAATAATGCCATAGACAGTCTGAATGGGGATAGTAGGTTGCAACCTCTATCATTTTATAAGTCAAAAACCTTTCTTCAATTAATGCAAAAAGGGACTGATACACATTACGACAGTGAAGTAACAAAACACAGAAGCTACCAATCCCCAAATTTCAACATAAAATCATCTTGATGAAAGCCTGATTTATCAAAAAGGAGGAAAAACCCTCCAAAAGTACAGAGAAAATATTTATAAAGAATTAAACTACTGAGATCGACAAAAATGGCACATAACAAAAACAGTACATCTCGCAAGAAAGTACTTTCCCTCTCACTCAGGCTGCGTAGTTTTACTGCATGGACGTTCCGGTTCACTGGTAGAGCTCATAAAGATCACTGCTTTTCACCTGCATTTCATTTAGTCTGCATTTTTGGTGCAGATCTCTAACAATGACACCCAAAGGGGAAAAAAAGAAATGAAAAAAACCAAAAACAACCGCCTATCTATTTTTTCCATCTTCACCTCTTCAGAAAGTACAAGTATAAAAATACCCAATGGTGGAAAAACCCATCACATAGTAAAAATACAACCCACAGGACAAACTCATCTGTGAAGTAACTAACCACAGCTTTCTTCAAACTCCCACTCACTGACTTCTGCCATTTGCAGCCCTTCTCTGCAGTGTTCTCTTTAGGCAAAAGGCAACTCTGATTCTCTTACCATCTTACTCTGTACTGGTTGGCCACGGTATGTCCCAAACCCTTCCTGGCATATGCTCTCACAGAATCACAGAATTGTCTGCCCTCAGCACACACTGAACTAAGAGAATATGACCGAGGATGATAACAACTGGGTCCTTTAAAACATTACTAGGCAGATATTTAGACTACCAATTACGTTCACTCACTTGAGACAAAGCACATCTACACATACCGAGGTAATCACCAAACACGAGTTACTAATTTGTACAGAGACTAAAGAAAACGTTGCTCTCTGTTCCAACTGTACAGTCCTGTTTCATTTAATGTATTATGCAGGCATCCCAACAGTTCATCTTAGGAGAAAAAGCAAAATTTACTTGCTGGAATACAGCATCACCTTCATACACTCTTTTATTACTTAGGACATATGGCAGGAAAGCCAGCTGTTGCAGGAATCAAGCTTGGCCACAAAACTAGCCATGTAAAAATTCTCTCTTTTAAACTGCTTATTCTCCTTGTTTTACTAAGAGGTAATCTGGCAGTTTTACTCCCAAGCAACACTTAGTTCTAAATCTAAATCTGTAGAAAAAAAAATAATCCCAAAAGATTGATTAAAATTTCAAGTAATCAGGAATAAAAATATGCAAAACTATTTTAGGTCGAAGCTGAAATTGTCAATGGTGGGTAATTCAGCTCCTCTGTTTTTTAATGGTATAGCCAATAAAACATACTTAAATAAAGGAATTAAATGTAGCACCTTACTAACCCCAAAGGTAAAAAACCAAACAGTTTCAATGGAATTTTTTTTTTCAACACCTCCAGTGCACAGCTAAGTTATTAGCGCAGAGCCTAATAGAGACCGTGCTGGAAAGGCTGTTCTGATTCTGTCACAGAGACAGAAAATTGCCACTTAGACTCCAGTTGCAAATGAATAAGACAAAAAGAGAATGAACTTGCTTCTAATTTTGAACAACATGGTTTGTTTATATCCCATATCCCAAGCAGGTGAGTTTTCACACTTTTTTGTTTACCACTATATAGTTCTGCATATCCATATATGCGTTGTGGGTGATTTTTACAATGTTAATCTGATGTCCCATGAAAAATAAGATCCTTTCTGCTTTTTTACAGCTATTGTATTATTGTTATTGTGACTGCACCTAGAGCTCTCTTCTGCAATACGTAAGCAGAAGAAATACACAGCTCCTGACCTAAAGATATCCTTTTCATAAGAACTGCCATTTAAGAGTCTGTTGGCTGCTGCTGATTATTCCCTCCAGGGAGCAATCCTCCCTGGAGAATGATGGAAAATAAACCAAAGTATGTGACAGTCCAGTATTCTCCATGAAACATTAGAAGCTTTTTCAAACAAGCAGTATTAATCATTATCCTATCCTAAAAAATCAGCTCAGTCCTCAATCCAGGCCAAAGACGTAGGAAGGGTCCTCCAGAGAGCCGGCCGGATGCTAGCTTGTTTTTCTCTCTCCCCACTGCTGCTGACCAGTGTGCCCGCTATAACCAGTGTGTGCTGCACACTTTCCTGACTTCAGTGGGTTCATGTTGATTCTGTTTTGAGCTGAGACAGACGGACAGAGAGAGAAACACACGCTAGTACCGAGACTCCTGTCTGCTGACCTAAAAAAGGAACTAACATTAAGAAATGAGAAAATCCAGCTGGTCTGATTTCTTGCCAGACAATCTACCAGCCATGAAAAAAATGCTCAGGTCTCAGGAGATCTGTGGAGGTGAGAAGGCAGCTGGTGGTTTATAGCACCTGAAACAGAATCCAAAACAGGGAGTCAGCATGCCTGGGAACAGATACTTTCTTTATAGCAGTGTACTTTTATTTTATTTTATTTTTGCTTCTGTGGCCTGACAATGTACCACAGACTGATTGCTTTCTGGACTCCACTGTTCTGCACTTTGAGTGCAAGTGACTGAAGAAGTCACTTGGTGGAGGGATGGTGAAGACCAAGAAGAAGACAGTGGTTGTAAATTGATTTTTTTTTTTTTTCTGTAATAAAGAATAAATACTTTTTTTCCACAGTTCAGCCTCCTTTCTAATACCAGAGCTGGAGAAATTTCAGAAAAACTAAAATCTAAAACTGTCCTAAATTTACTCTGTTTTCAGTATCCAGAGTTCTTTCACACATTGCTTGCCACTAAAACTTAAAGGAGCTTCCTCCCTCTAACATGTCCTCTGCAGTCACTTCTTCCTGGATCTCCAAGACTAGAAAAATAGAGTCCCAAGCCGTTGACAAAAAGTGTGTGTGTGGTGGTGGGGGGGGGGGGGGGGGGGGGAAGAGCCAGAATTTTGCCTGCTTGCACATACAAAGGATGCATAGGCTGAAAAACAAAGCTTGCCCAGTCATGGCATCTGGCAATGCTAGGGCCCTGTGAAACAGAAAATGCTTTTAATTATCACCTCACCAATCACACTACAAGTTATTGCTGTTTTTTTGTTGTTGTTGTTAAGTTCCCTCGGGGAATTAAACAGATCACGATATTAATCAGAAGGCACGTAGGAGAGGGGGACAGAACACTAGAGTTACACGTGCGTTGGCCCCTTAAGGCTTGAATAAAGAACGAAGATTTAAAATCACACTGTCAAAGCAACTGAAGCCTCGCACGCTGCAAGCCTCAGCCCTCTGACCTACGCAGCCGTGGCATTATAGCATCTGATTTTCCCAGGATGCTTAATCTCAGCTGTTAAACTTCATCAGTCTCTGCTAGTGTTTACCCATCATCTGGATTTGCCACTTCCGAACTTTCCAGGCTAGAACCAAATGAACCAGCTGCTATGCTCCTCCCTGACATGGACAAAAAAAACCACCCAACAAACCAACATAACAGTCTGAAGTCTGGAAGTCTTAAACAGCTAAGTCCCAGAAAGGCAGAACAAAAACTAATACAGCTGGGGGGAGGAGAGAGAGATGGAATTTTGAAACAGCTGTGAGTTTCAAAATGCAGTGCACAGCATTATGGTCGTTGTAGGATACTGCGGTCTGAGACACAGACTGTATTCCCACAGTCTACATTTTTTCCATAAAATATATTCTGGTAAAGAAACAGTGTCTTGGCAGCTTAGCTCTGGTGCACACAAAACTGATACAGCGCAGACAAAAGCAGCAGCGTTTCAGGCAAGGTAGAAGCTAGTCTGCAAATGAACCTTAAATTACATTTGAGAGGCAGGGCGCAACGGGTGAGGGGGGTAGAAAGGATAGAGTCAAGTTTTGAACACACGTTGAGTTCTCCATCAAAGCAACCAATAAACGAACCAATTAGCGCTACCATTCTGAGGGTGTTTCTGACACGGCTGTCTACTTCCCAGAGAGTAGCCTGATGGCATGTCTGAATGCCAGACGGAAAAGGACAGTAGGGGTATGTAAGCTAGTTTTAAATGAGCACTGAAGTCTGCCTCGGCAACATATTCTGCTATGAAGCCGCAGAGGATGTAGTGTTGCTGCACCCAACCCACCACGTGAATTAGCTCAGTTAACAAGAGTGCTCACAATGGCACATCCAGCCACTGCACCTTTCCCAAAATACTCAGCACAGACTAAAAAGCCTTAGCAAACACCAGCTTTTGAACACAGGCTTGCTCTTCGCACTTGAACTGGTGAATTAAGTTATCTGCCCTTTATACTCCTAGATACAGGATAATTTCAGCACTAGTCCTCCTTCAGGATTATTTTCAAAGTCAGTGAATGACAATTTCTTGATGTAAAAGATTGGAACATCTAGTAATTTAAGAGTTCAGGGTGGGGCTGTTAACCACACGGGTTATGTTTAGCAACCTTTCTTGTATGCAAACTGAGTAAACTGCTTTGATTTGCATGACCGCAGTCATCTATCTGAAAATTTAAGCCTTCACCATTATCCGTCACACAGTTAACAATTAAAACAGTTCCCTCCAGGTGTAAATAAAAACAACGGTCTTAGAGCTGGACAGCTTGCATCATGAGCCAAAGTTATTAAAAAAAAGAAATTCCAAGATGAAACAACTCTCCTTCAGCCTGCAACAAGGAAGCAGAGGTCAGCCAAACATTTGGGGCCTAGAAATGACCGTTTGCAAACCACAGCTGGTCACATCTGGAGCTCAGATTTGGCCAAACTCTCAGTATTATCCATCACAAAAAAAAGAAAAACAAAATAAAAAAAATGAAACACCACAAAACAACAAATTAAAAGAATATTTTTTATTATTTGATAAGGAACATAAAAGTTAAGAAATATTAAATATTAAAAAATGGTATGTGCAATTTTAAATCTGCCTATCAAACGCAGAACAAGGGCTCTTATTTTTCACAACAAATAGCATCAGGGCTGGCTGTGGAATTTCTTAACTTGCATTTAACCACAAGCCTGTATTTGCCAGTATACCTCTCACTGGCTGCACCTATCTCCCAGCATAGTGGGGCCTGTGCCACAGGCTGATGCTCATCTGATCTGCTTCCTTTGCTGGCCCAGCAAACCTCACACACAGCATTCAGAATGGTCTCCTTAACGAGGCTAAAAAATCATACATATATATATATATATATATCCACACACACTTCCCTACATAACATGGAGAATGCTAAAAAGAGGGACAATGGGGTCCTGGCTGCCCGCCCCCAGTCACCCAAGCCTTGCAGGAGACCCACAGCCCACCCAGCCCTCTCCTTGCATTGCAGTTCCCATCCAGGACTTGAGGAGGTAGATTCTTTTTTCTTCTCATTCTCAAAAAGCAATGACTTGTTTTATCTCCAAATAACCAAATAAATTCAATTTTGGACAAGAACCAAGACTGGAAAATTTCATGCTGATAAGATTTTTCTGACTGAGCAGAGAGGGTAAGAAGGGAAACAGTTATATAGCCTTAACTATAGGAGGTTCCTGCCATTACTGCTATAACACAAAGTATTCCAAGACGTGCCAAGTTTTTTGCTGTAGGCTGCACCAGGCACCAACATTACACTGAAGTGCTCCGTGAATGCACAAACCCTAAGCAATCTCCCACTGCAGTGACTCTTCTCTCCTGAGATGCATTGCGTTTTTTAAAGTGAGTGAAAAACAAAAAACTGCAAAATATCACTTTTAATCCTCGGACTACAAAATGGTTGAACCCTCCAGGGGCCAGGCAAGGCCAGAAACAACTTCCCCCCCCCCCCCCCCCCCCCCCCCCCCCCCTTTTTCCCAGATTTGGGGGTGGAGGGGAGGGCAAGGGGAAAGAGAGAGCAAAGAGTGCTTGGTTTCAAATAGCAACATTGTCCAAAAGGGTGAAAGGGAACAGATGGCCGTGGAGAATGCAGCCTCAAAGCTCCAAAGAAAAGGGCTATTTTGACAGATCTTGCTGTTTCCTATTCAAGCATGAACGCTCTGGCATGGGGAGTTAAGACGATACAAGGAACAACCTCTGTTCCCAGCAACTGACTATGGGCAACTGGCCTCTGAGGCTCTCTGAGAAAAACAACATGAGACAGACAGACAAACAGATATGGCAGCAAGCCCAGATCTCAGCTATCAGAAAAGGGAGGGGAAAAAAAAAAAAAAAAAGGGAATGGGGGAGGAAAGCAGAAAGGCTAGAAACAGCTGCTTTTTCCTGGCTCCAGTGCAGAGCATTAGAAAGAGCCTGTCCAGCCTTTCTCATCTTCCTTTTCAGTGAAACTTCTTGGAGGGGTCACCCTCAAGCTGTTGGTCTTTGCCCTGAGGGGAGGTGAAAGAGAGGACAGATCACAACTCGTCTAACTCAGTGAAACCTGCTTCCTTTAATCGCAAAGACCTCCCTCCAGCTAGCTAAGAGGAACTTTAAGTGTAAGAAAGCATAATTAATTCTAGATTTTTGCATGCAAAAAGGCTGAGAAATTTGAAGTTGTGGCTCCCACAGTACACGTAATTTGTTTGCACAGTATACAGCACTGAGCCATTACACAGGAGGGAAGGGAGAATTGTATGCACTGTGGGAAACAGCTCGTGTATGTCCTGACTTTCATCAGTCCTCATCAAGAGAACTCAGCAAAAGCTGTTTCATTCACTGATTCTGTGCATCTAGTATCAGGCAGATTAAAGTTTTGAAGGTCAGCTTCACATCCATTCCCAACATTTACAGCGAGACCTATACCACTCAGTGCAACCAGGCTTCACTATCAGTGTCGAGCGGCAAGAATGAATCTGTGTAAATTTCTAATTTCTATACAATTTAAATAGAAATAGAAATTTCTAATTTCTATTCTTTCTTTTTAAGAGCAGAGCGTGCTACATCGTTTTTCCCATCCTATCCTTGTCCATGGGCAGAACCCCTGCGCAGCACCTTCCCCTTGGTCTGTAACTGGGACAGAAGCAGTGGCAGCCTCGTGCAGGAATGGAGGGAGGAAAAGAGGGGGCCCTGGGTGTAAACATTAACTATCTCCCCAACTCTTCCCTGAGGCAGGGAAGTAGCTATCAACCCTATTTTAATATCCTCTTAAAAAAAAAAAAAAAAAAATCATCGAAGGAAAAAGATAATAAAGAATTGTGGGTGTTCACATGCCAGAACTCAGAATGAAGAAATGCAAATGCTACATGCTGATCCTATCTGGGCCTTTGTTCTCTCATCTGTGAAACAGCATTTGTTAACTTTAGTCAATAAATACTAAACATGTAGAGAAACAGACACCAGCAACAAATCAACCTTAAAATCCTCAGGCTCCAAAGGAATCCAAATTATTATCAAAGTCTTGGCTTTCTACACTATGTAAATGGTTTTTTTTGTTTGTTTGTTTGTTTTCATAAAAGATATCCAATACAGCTATTATTAGCTGCAATTGTTAACTTATAACTGAATAGATAGGATCTGACTAAGAAGTAGTAAAAAAAAAAACACACACACACAAAAAAACCTTATTTCGGTTAAATCAGATGAAATCTGTTCATTTTCTTCCTAATTGTTATCTTCCTGAACAGAAAAAAAGACTGTTTCAGGCTATCCTTAACTAAGGGAATCTCAAATATTGATTGTTGAGTATTAATGAAGTTGAATTTGCCTTCCTTCCCATACTTCCTTGAGTTCAGCCAGCCTCAAACGATTGCGCAGTAGTTTTCATTCTGCTTTACTTCTGTTGTGTGTCTCCTCCTGCTCTCTGTCACTGTCAATGTAATGAACAAGGCTCACAAACTGATTCTGTCACACTGCAGGACAGGTGGTCCCTCAGTATATTCCCACACATTCCAAATATTTTAAGTGTTTCACATCTGTTGTCTAATGCATTTTCAGTTCCCCACCAGAACAGTAGGGGACGAAAACAAAAAGTTATATATAACATAGTAACTGACCTTTTATGCCACATGAGTTCTGTCTTTCTGACAAGATGATAAATTTCAAAAAAGAGCTCAAACATCACTTGGTACATCATGAAAGAAAACCTGACAGAAAAGATAACTTCAGAATTAACGTGTGATTGTTGTAATAGCACAGATGATAAACTTGAGTATGTGCTTTTTTTGTGTGCTTCTTTAAGCACAGTGTATGTTGAATTTAAGGAAAATTAAAAAATTAACAAATTAAGGTGACTTACACTTTTATGACCATACAAACCATTCTGTTAAAAAAAAAAACCACAAACACCTAAACAACCACACACAATAAAACCCCAAACATCTCCAATACTCACTAATACACAATGTGGGTAAGATTTATGTAATGTATGTGTTTGGCCTACAGAGCAGCATCTAGGGAAAAACTGAATGATTTTTTTTTTCCCCTTACAAGAATGAATCTGATCAGATGTACTTTACAAAATACCTGTCCGCAAGTAATTCTCCTCACTGATGAACAGGGCCACTGGTCAAGAACTGAGACCAAGAAATAAAAAGCACTCAGTGTGCCTCAACTACTAAGCTATCACTTAGGAAGCAGAAAAGGACTGCCAGCCTGTAGCTGGGACAGATAGTGAGGGTTAACACTTTCACTGAGAGCAAAAATGTTATGAGATGGCAGTAAATACAAGCAGTTGTGAATCTGGTTTGCATCTCAGTGCAGAAGCTGGCATATCCAGCTCCACCGGGTACTGCCTTGTTACAGACTGTGACAGGAGACTGTCCCCTGCTGCATGACCAATGTCATGTCCAATAACATAATGGCATTCCTTCAAGCTCTTTGCCAGTGTGACTAAATCATATGAGAGATTAGCAGTATAATTGAGATCTCCACAGTTACGTAATACAAATAAATGGATGGTTCTTTTTCTGTTGATTTCTTTTTTCTTTTTTTCTTTTTTTTTTTTTTTAAATGAAAAAGAAACCTGTTCCAAGCCAGAGATAAATATTTCTTGGGGTCTCAGCATGACAGACCCAAACCTCAGGAGAGTTGATGTCACTGTGTGACTGCATTCAAACGCTACCAGGACATGCAACAAATGCCTTGGCACTTCCCATGGTGCCAAGACTGGAAGTTAGGCATTTTAAGCAAACTTACCTCAATTCATACTAGAAGACAACTACCTTAGTTCAGGCCTAAAGCAATGCTGACTGCAAGGCACAATATCTTATCAGTGCATAGCAGCAACACAGTGCCGGATAAGAGCGCACATGGCAATGATGCCTTTGCTGAGTGGGCATATAGAAAGTAAAACAGACCCAGGAAGAAGGAATTTTCAGCTTTCTTTTTAACAGTGCCAAACTTGTTGCTCTTACTATAAATTCCAAGAGGCCTCTGGCAGGCTGGTACCACTGTGAGAAGTGGAAAGAAGAGAGGAAACTGAGAAACAAACATCAGGGAGCACACCAGGCTGTGTCCAAGAGGTGAGAATTGTGAGAGTTTCACTTGACTTGCCAACCCAACGTTTCTAAAAAATAATTTGGAAGCACAGATGCTTAACTCAGTGAAACAAAGGACTGCCAAAGGCTGAAAGATCACTGAAAAGTTAGAATAAAAGCTGCAATTATGTACAAAAAGTGCATTTTTCATTTTCACTCTGCAGTGAATTTCAGTAGCCAAGATGATAATTTCATGAGAACATGCAGCATGGCCAAAGGAGTCCCTATAGTAGGTTTCAACAAAATTCCTACTAACAATACCTTGTATTTGTGAATAGGCTTTCTAAACCTTTACATTGAATTCTTCTAAAGGAAATAAGATTTAATGCATTTTCACAAGTATTACGGGAAGTAAAATATTTTCTCTTTCCAGAAACAGAAAGCCTGTACTATATTCCAGGATGTACATAGCGCATAGATGTGTCACTAGATGACTTGACACAACCAACCACTTCAGAGGCATACAGCTAGCCCCTTCAAAGCGCTCTGCAGTCCAAACAAAAGCTTACTTTTGGGGATCTCGTTAGACAGTGCATCAGGCAGTCCATCTAACAAACACTTGGACAGAAAGCCCGTGTGTTAAAATTACAAATCACTGTCCTGTAACATACAGTGCAGAGCTTCTAAAAGCTGCGTTTAGAACATGAGGAGTTTGTCTGGCAGAACACCATACTAACACTGTTAAATTGTTTCTGATACCTGAGAGAAAAGCTGGGTTCCTTCATCAAGTTTTACTAGGTATTATCTTGGTTATTGCCATGCTATTACCTAGGGCTTCATTAGCTCTTCCATGTTCAGTTCTTATGTTTTTACTTCCACGGCAGACTGCTAAAAAGCTGAGCAGTGCAGAGAGCAGCTGTGGTTAGTGAGGTCGTGACAAACTTTCCTCAGAAAACTATGTTTGATTTTGTTTCTTTGCATGATGCTGTCACAGTGATGTTATTTAAAAACATTTTCTTCTATCTCTTATAAGTCACTGATGACCCCCTGGCAACATCAAGAGTGTTAAAATGGAATCTGGACAGTGAGGGGAGATGGAATCCCAAATACACATATATTTTAAATTTCAATTTCCTGAATCTATTAAGGTTGAGTAATACTGATGCAGCGATAGCAACTTATGGTACTAGATTTATCAAACTTGCTTTGCTATTTCAACTTAAGATGCATGCTGTGAACACATATGCACATGCTATGGATCAGATGTTATGTGACTCTAAAGAGTCACTTGATTTTGCTATGTATTTTGAATTTGTCTAGCTTAGTTACACAAACTTGTGTTATTGGCAATGAATTCCTGTAAATCATATAAGGGTTTTTTTTGTCTGTTTCAGCTGAGACCAGGTAAGACAGCAGATAACTCCAGACAGAGCATTCTACACTTGTCTTATCCTCCAAGCTAGAAATCTACAGGATTTTAAATATATATTACTGTATTATAGAAGCAAAATAAACAGCTGTAAAAATAGCCAAGTCTCCAGTCTTTTAACCTCCAGCTCTGCTATGAGCTGCCAACACACAGTTTTCATTTCTATGTGGTTCCTCAAAACTGGAAGCAGCTACATCTCAGGAAGTAACTTTACTAAGTTGTTTTTCTGATACTATCCCTGGAAAGACAAATGGCATCTATAAACATTAAGGATCATTTCTACACTTTTTTCCAATGTGCACACATTATTGTTCACAGGAGATGATACCTACAACACTGTCAATCAACTGAGTCTGGATTTCTTTCTTTCCCTGTGTGAAAAATAATGTATAAAACCCTTTACTTTAAGCCTTCACATCACTATTCAAATTAACAGAGGATAATGTCTTCTCCCAGTGAAATGTAGCACTCGATATGGTTTAAGTTGTGTTTTAAGGACTTCATTCCTCTCACGTTTGAGATGGCAAAATTAACGTTTATTTAATCACATAAAATCGTAAGCACATAAAATCTGCAAAAACTGCAGCTTGGGTTGAAAAATGAAAATGGTGAAAGAGATTTGGAGAAAATGCTATGCTTCAGCATCCACTTCATAATAAACAAGACTATATGACACATGAAAAACTAATACACCATTTTACTAATATATTTGTTGCTTTCACCAGGAGAATGGCTATGGGTTGATGATTATGCCAGCAGCACGTGTGTTAAAATTACACAAGCAAGCAAGGACTGCTCCCTAGGTCATGCCAAATCTGTCCTTCCAATACTAACATTGCCCTGAAGATTCTGAAGATCCAAATACAGAAGCAGAGCTAGCACAAGCGCACATCCAGTGCACGTGGAATTATTCCAGCATAACCTAATTGCCAGAAAGTAGTGCTAGTCATTAACCCATAATGTAATTCAGGGTATCTCTGCTTCATATACATATTTAATCCATATCCCTCCAATAAAAAGCACTGTGGCTTCACTAGCTGTGTTGGTGTCAGTGAAGCCAACTGATTTCTGCTTCTGAAAAAGAACACCATGGGCAAATTCATTCTGCCCGATGTGACAAAAGACACAGAGTCTATCTATAACACATAGTAGAAACAGCTAAGTGCTGCTTTTTTACCTCTTCTTGAGCTGTCTGTCCTATCTTAGGCATAAACTCTAAATGCTATGATTCTTTGTAACCGTGCTGCTTTAAATTTTATGGATTTTTTTCAGTTCTATGACTTTTACTGTTTTATCTTTAATCTCAACTCTGATCAGACATAAATTTTTCAGGCTTTATGCATTCTGACTTGAAGTTTACTTGTAAAGCAAAAATGATGAACACAAATCTGAACATACTGACGGTGATGCATAAAGATCCCTCGATGCCATTCCTTTAAGCTGGAATGTAAATACCTGCCTAGCAGCCCTACAGCTGCATTGTTTAAGAGTTTGGGTTAAGAAGAATCACACTGTATTCACATGGGCTACTCTGAAAGTAACACCTCCATTTTTACCATATTGGCTCACAATGTCAGAGGTGGATGTTGGTGGTATGGCAGTAGAGATTGAACCTCTCACCAACAACAGCGGGTTATCTCCACTGGTGCATATTTTTACAAACATGGCATGCAGGCTTTTGCTCATCACTGGCAAAAGGGCATAGCTAATGGTGGTGACTACACTGAAGTGTTTAAAAAAGAAAGAAAGAAAAAAGTGTTTTGTAGCAGAGAATTTGCTCTATCTATCATTGTGCTTTCTGTAGCTGTTGGAGTTCCCATGGAAATAAATAGGATGCATTACTTTTGGAGTGATCTACATAGCAGAGAGGAAACAGTGCGTATGTGTGCAGAACAGCCCAGTGAACTCTTTCCCTTGTCACACTGAATACGCATCCTAGAAATCAGCAAAATCGTGATTACAACAAGACATTTATAACAATACAGTGTATTTATTAACCATCTGTTATTACAGTCAAAATCTTGGGTAGTTTTATTTGTTTGTTTATTTTGTTTTAGTTTTAAGTGGATAACTACAAGGTAGGCACTTGCACTACCTTGCTGCTGTTTCTGGATTTATCTTCCAAAGCAGCAGATGCAAAAACACTCTGGAAAACCAACACCGAAGTTCACTTGAAAAACAGAGTTTAATCCAAACAGAATCACAACTAAATAAAGCCTTAAATACAGAAACAGTTCTAAATATGCTGTATGGAGACCTTAGATTAACTGAGCTTGCAATGAATTCTAAAGCACAAATTCTAAGCGTACCTTTTGGGTTTTCTGGCAAACACGTTGCACAGCTTAGATTATTACCCACGTGGGAACTTTGCCATATTAATGGAATTAACATGCTGCTTTGGTTTTGATAGCGTAAGTTTCTAAACGATTTTAAAGATCCTGGGGTCTCAGTTTTGCTTTCCATATTAAACCTGGCATAGCTAGCAGCAGTGGTTCATCGTGGAGGACACACACAATTTCAGCACTGGTTTAGAATAACGTGTTGCTCAGGATGCATGTGTTCTCCATTTGAGCAAACCATTGAAATAAATATTGCCGAAATAAATATTTATCAACTCAGCTATAAACCATTTCCCTTTCATACTGGACAGTGCTGGACAACAAACAGACCATAAGGAATGTTAATGACTTAGCTTTTCATTCTTCTTGTATGCCTCATTTAATTGACTAATGTCACATCAAGTATAGATGTGTGGGACTTTTAAGTCCCACCAGCTCCAGTACAGTAAGGAAATCTGTTGCATGTATTTATTTTCCCAGTAGAAATTTACATCCCACACTCTCTGAAAGGCAAGGAGCTAAGTTTCCCTCAAAAAACGATCCTTTAAAGTCTTATTATGGAGCTAGTTCCCAGAGGCAAAAGAACCATAGCCTCAAGGGATGCAAAGTGTGACTGAATTTTCAAACACTGTGATAATCTTCTACAGGTCTCCCAAACACTGTGCTTTGTGTTATAGATTTAGTGAGGTTCCATACTAAAGTCACCCTTCTCATCACATTCTGTGCCTGCCACCTTGTATAAAATAGTCTTACGTAAATTAACCTCACCACTACTCGACAGCAAAAATTCTCTTTTCTTCTGTGTTATAACATGGTGGAAGTTCCCCTTGAAAGATTTTATCAGTGATGTAGTTACCTAGCACAAAACTGCTTCATACAATCAGATTGAGGGGGAGATGGGGGGAAGACGAATTGTCTGAGATCAGCACCAAACCTTGCCTTACCTCCCAAGGGGGATGAATCACACACATTGCTTAGAATAAACACGTCCTGAGTAAAGAGGACTGTTGGATGGATTAGATGGAAAACACCCTAACAGGAGGATTTTGTTTGTCTGAAGATGCTGGCCCAGCATACAAATAAATTAAGTTGCTGTTCTAGGATTAAGCTGCTGTCCCAAGTACATATCAACAGCTCTCAAGAACAACAGATTCACTTTTTCCTCTTTGTAATCCATTTTGTAAATTATTCAGATTATCATTTATCTTTACTTCTTGTACATCTCACTGCCCTCTGCGGTGTACCTAGCAACACAAATCTTGCATGAGTATCCATGTACATTAACTTTTTGGGTGGATGTACATAATGTGATGGAAAGCACAGCAATGACAGCAGAGTGGCAAGGTCCCAAGCTTCAGCAAGTGAGGATTTGCTCAAATGCAACAGCTGTGGGTACCAAAATAAAGGAAAGAAGCTGCCTACCTTAAGGTAACCTCAAGTAGACAGAGGTCTCCAGCAAGATACCCTCACCTCCATTGCCAGCCCTTAAATGAGGTTGGGGAAGGGGTGGATTCTGGCTCTGCCCCTTCTGGTCACTCAGGTGTACTCCTGAGCTCCCTTGGGTTGGCCCCGCCTTCCCACCAGGTGCTCAATCACCATTTCAAGCTGTGACTTAGCATTTCTACTACAATGCACCAATGGAAAGGGAGGCAGAGAAAGAGAACATTTGGAAAATGTTACAGTTGGAGGGGAGAGGCAAGAGTGTAATAGGGTCAGCAGCAGGAAAGGGAACACAGTGGAGAGTATGTTGAGCTGAACTGCCTGGTAGGAGGGAATGGCAAACAGGTTGGAGCAAGCAAAGCAGCATGAGAAGTTGACAGGACAGTAGAAAGCAATGAGCATGCTGAGTGCATGCAAGAAGATCACAGGATAGACTTTATAGCACAGTTTAAACAGTGTACGTTGTACATTTTAAAACTGGAAGGATAGTATAGTAACACTGTGGAAATGAGCTGAGCACTGGTCCACAAGTCATCTTGTCTGTTTTTTCTCTTATTGTTCCAAGAGAAGTTTAAGCCTCTCACAAGCTAGACTGCAGAATATAAAGACAGTTCTAAGGAACTTCTGTGATTTTCTTATGGGGAAAAAGATGCTAGCATACCAGCTGAAAGCCGCAACAGCTTAAGACCCCTTGAAACTTCATATAGCAATGAACTTATTTATGTCATACTACTATACTCCCATCAACTGCACTAGTTTTTGTTAAGTTTCTGATTTTTTTTTTTTTTTTAAATTAAATTCTGTTGGTCATGTTTTCTGAAATCCTCTGTAGAGACTTTTGTAGTCCTTGATCAGTTCAGTCCTGGAGATTGGTCTTTTTGTGCTTTAACAGGGCAGTGGAGATCGACTGGAAGCTTTAGTATGGGGTTGCTAAATATCCCTCCATAAAGACAGATGTTCTCGCAGGAGATCCTCTGGATTACTTCCTCACTTCATCTAAAAAGCAAACAATGTCAGAAGGAATGCTTATTCTAATTAAAAACCTTCCTATAAGCATAGTTTCACTAGAACACAACAAAGCAATTAGGAGAATTTGGAGGGATGAAGGGGTAAGTAGATACACCTATGATGAATTCAGAGGGTGTTGGAAGGGTGCTAGAGCTATCTGTACCTTCGTGTTCAAGCGATAGTAAAAGAGATTAAGTGTTTCAGTCAACAAGCATGGAAAGACTGATGTGGATTCAGGTGGAATTCCAGTTTCTTGTCTGTTACACTGTGTTTTCCATCACTGTCAAAAGAACCAGCAATTTGATTTGCAGACTCAAGAGAGCAGCTACAGAATTCTGTCTTGTTTTCAGACTAGATAGATATCACTGTTTTTAGTCTCTCTCACTATTGATTCACCAAAAGTTTGCTATCCACAGGACAACCCATTCAACTTGCCATCCTCCTGCCATGCTCTGTTGGCAAACACTCTAGGTAGAACAACAAGAGGAGCTGCTGTTTGGCTGAAGGGAGCTAAAGACAGTCGTTTCCTCCTCTCCTTGCTTTCCAAGTTAAGTCTTTCTGCTGACTGGCAGACAGGGTCTCAGTTTTAATAGTTATGTGAAAAGGAGAAGGTATGTCTCTGATGTGCTTGCACTGAAAAGAAAACCCACCTCGGGCTGTAACAAGCCAAAAGTTGCCCGTTTAGAAAACAAAACAAAAAAACCTGGATGCTTTACATCAGTCAAAGCTGTAGATTGTTTCACACTGGAACTGTGCATGCACACACACACACCACAGGCTTCCCAGTGCAAGTGAAGGGGCTTATTAGAGATGAAAGGCGGCCTCACATCGCCCCTTGTATGAGACCATTGTCCCCCTTTCTGCTACAGTGTTCTGTGAAGCTGTGGGAAACAAATGACCTCCGAGGCACAGCACTGTGTGCAACTGGGAAAGAAAAGGAAGGGGGAAGGGAGGCCTTGTTGTGGGAGGGCCAGTGTCTGTGCTGCCCCCTCTTCCAATGATATTCCCACTGTGCCATCCCTGGGCACAGCACGGAGCTTCTCAGGCCTTCAAATCTTTGCTGAAGTCCAGGCAGCAACAAAACCAGAGTCTCATCTGGGAGTACAGGACTGCCTCCTCCAATGGCACAACGGGTTTTACCACCCTGCTTACTTGAGCTTAATGGTTGGAAGTGTCCTACAGACATCCTTCATTTGATTCTACCTTTTCATACTATTTACAGGGGACAAAGAATCCTGCTTTACTTGTAAGAAGGGTAGGGAGAGATCAATCAACAGGGAAACCAACAAGTAGTAAAGGAAGCATTCAAAGTGAGAGAAAGGAGGATGTGTAGCACACAGAGGAAAGAACTGGCTAGAGCTGATGTTTATCCCATGCCAATTCTTGAACTTCTGGTTATGAGAGATGCCCAGAGGAGCAGAGGAGCTAAACAGTACCCAAATGCATGCTGAACTACACTGAATACCACACATCCTCATTTATTCTTTCTGGACTTTTCATCTTGTTTTCTTGCTTATCATATCTGTAGATCAGCCAACACTCTGTGAGTAACCACATCTCTGCAGTCCCTCAGCCAGCAACAAGCGTGGTACAAGGCTGCCAGAGCCAGAGGATGCTCCTGGCTGCACCAGGAAAGGAATTCTCCTGGACCAGAAGACAACAGTGTGTCTCACAGCAGTCTGTGAGACACAACAGTGTGTCTCACATTGACAACAGCAATTCAGCCTGCCCTGAATTTCTTCAAAACCTCTGCCTTTACACTAGAAAGTTCATGCAGTAATTAACATTTGAAGTAATTATCTTCTTTACATGCTGAAAAAGAAGATGGTATGATTGCTGTCATTATTTCTGTATTTCAAATACTTAGGGGATGCTGAGACAGTTTAGTAGTGCATACAGTAATAGTGTACTGCAAAGTTGTTTTTTTCCCTTTGACAATCCTTTAATAGATTATATTTTCAATTATAAAGTGCGTAACTGTTACCAACAGCACTACCCATTGCATCTTGAAAATTTTCAAAATGTTGTATACCTTTTCATGATAAATTTTCTTTGTTTAGTTTAATAAGACTCAAGCTGGAGCCAGGCTTTAAGCCTAGTGCTACACTGACTTGCATATGCATTCAGGAAATACCCCGAGCTAAACAAAAACTGTTCTCAATTATTTTAAATTCATAAAAACATCTCAGAATAAGGTTCTGAATCCCTTTTTAGTTAATAGAAATACCCCTACAGCTGGAACCCAGACTGCAACTCTAGCCACCTCTTTCCAATGTCAACAAAATTTTCCGCTTCTGTCACAGGACTTTGACAGTTGCTACAACATCAGTGAATCAAGTCTTGTGGTCTTCTCTAGAAAGGCTGCATTATTCCCAGTGCACATTCAAGGGGAATCAGCAGAAAGACATCTTTAGAGTGGTTACCAACCCATAGGTTACACTGCAAAGTAAACTAGATGGGGAGAGAAATGCTTCTCTTAAAACTACTGAAAAGCTAAACAGATTCAGATAAACAAAATGTGGATTAAAAGCAAAGCCAAAAAAAAAAAAAAAAGAAAGAAAACAAGAAAAAAAGAAAAGAAAAAAAAAAGGAAAAAGAAAGAAAAAAAAAAGAAAAAAAGAAAAAAAAAGAAAGAAAAAAAAAAGCTGTGCAGGACACAGAAAGTCAAGTGGCAAGAAAGATAAAAAGCTGAAAGAGTCTTCATTAGTCTTAACTCTCACAATCCATTGATGGAGAAGAGTCTCCACAATCAAGGACAGATTTGTGCTGACACTGTTATTCCGCAGAACAGGATTATGTACTGTCCAATGTAATTGTGTAAAAAACTTTCCAACTTTGCCTAAGTCCTTCAGGAAGTTTATGGTGAAACCATGCACAGAAGCCAGGTCTCCAGATGGCTAGTCCTATAATTTCAGAATACTTCTGAAAAAAAAGGCTTGTGTGCGTATGGAAGCAATTATCTCTGTGTAATAAAATGTGTCACTACATACATGGACTGTATCTGAAAGGCTGGAAATCCAATCGCAGTGAAGAGGTCTGAGCTAGTGTCTAAGAAATGCAAAGTTATGCTTCTGTAAAAAAGATTGCCTTTCATACTGCCTTTCATGTTCCTTGTTCTTGGCAAACAAGAACTCTGAGAGTGAAATGAAAAACCACCTTCAACAGAAAGTAGTAAACAAGATTGTGCACAGCCTTTTGGCTCTAGTAATCTCAGGTAGGGAACTGTCTGATGTTTTCTATTCCTCTTGTTGACAGTCCCTTTCACTAAGTAACTACACATAGGTAAAGCTAATTAAAATGATTGCACAATGTTTGAAACAATATTTGCTAAGGACAGTAGCTACGCAGTGGCATGTGAGAGGCAGCCCATAATCTTTGGAATACCTAGCTGCAAAGAACAATAAAACACATTAAATATAAACATGGAAATCAGGAGACTACATCCCTGAGCACAGTTATACCCACTCTCAGTATGCTCAGAGTATATTTGCTTGTGTATTCTGTGGGTAGAAAAGTATGATCATAAATTCAACAAAATCAGTTCAAGAAGAATTACTTCAGTGCAGTAAGGCCTGCATTGATCATGCCTTCTCTCTTTTCCAAGTCAAATGAAGTCACTGCCAAACAGAAAACAGGCAGTGTTGACCGATCCTGTAAATCTTACACATTCTTCATCACAGTTGTACTTTGAAGTCTCACAAAGGCTACTACCTGAAGCAAGCTCAGTCACTTTTGTTCTGTTCTTACACTGGAGAATCAGTCCGCATCATAAATAATCAGGGCAGAGGGAAGGAGAGCTAAGTACACACGCCTTTCAGCTTGCACTTATTAACATGCATCTCAACAATTTTCCAAAAGAATATATTCCCAGCTAGTGAGTTGTTTAAAGCTCTGTACTGCAAGCAGAAGTACCAATCTGGCTCTCATTTTTATGTGGTTTCAGAAAGCAGCTGTTTGTGTTTACAGACATCAGCAAACAATTCAGCTTTTTAATCAAACAAGGGCTGCTTGGGTGCCTTTGCCCGTGGCTATGGGAATCAAATCACTCTGCAAAACAGACCTTTTACAACAATACTAAGAGGCCCTCAGCGGATGCAGAGGATTAAAGAGGCATGTTTTTTGAAAAATCAGGTTTACAGTCTGTAGCTCTCTCCATCCTAGGTCTCGGTTACAAACTTCAAACTTTCAAAAGGACCGGGGTGACTTTTCTTTCTTCCCTCTCCAAACTCCACTCTTTCTGTCTCTGGTGACTATGTCCTCTTTCTTTCTTCCACAGTGCATACGCAGATGTGTAATAGAATGTTAGTTCTAGACTACTATGAAACCAAGTAAGGCAGTTCAGCAGAGGATTTTTTCCTAACAACGCAGGAGCACCTTCCAATCCGAACACTTGTGTGACAGCACTGGCTTAGAAATCAAGTAGATTGTTAGAGTATTGTCCTTCATTCAGTTTAGTTTTGTAGAGGCCTTTTCCCAGTGCTAGCCTGCTGGGAGCTGTTGCTGAAAATTACAAGGTGTGTTGCAAATGTTCATTTGCCACAAGAATGAGACAGTCACTCATTTCTCTAGAACTAAATTAATTACTGAGGTATCAATGAAGAGTCAAACTGAAAAGAATACAGGCCAAGGTTTCTGTGATCTTGCACCGATAGCACATCTGCTAGCAAAGAAGGAACACACGAACACTGCAGCTGTAGATTTTTAAAGTCAAAGCAGCATATCTCAGTGAGAAGCAACTGCCTATTTCCTCCTCCTTCTGATGATAGGCTAGTAATTACAATGGACTTACCTGCTGTATTTTGAAATACTGAACTCTGAGCCATGCTTTTGCAACTTTTTGAAAAGAAGCATTTACAGCATACTTTTCAGTCTTCAATATTCCAGTCCACAAAGCCTCCATAAAAAAATGGCAACATGAGCTATGAAGACTGCATTCTACTGGGACATTTTTTCTCTGCTAGAAAAGAAGCACAGAGCCCAGGAGAGCTAATATCCTAGAAGAATCCACTAGAAGTGGCCTAGCAGCAGGCATGGGGGGCATTAGCATGAATAGAAAGGAAAACAGCCTCTTTTTACGGCCAGGCAACATAAGTCAGTTTTGTTAACACTGTCTTCCTGTTTCCACCAGGAATTCCAGGGCAAATTTGAAGACTTACGACATTAGAAAAATTGTATTTAGCCTCACAGATGCTCTTCTGAAGAAAAAAGTTGATGAAGGCCACAAAGGGAATGTAAAAACCCTCTTGAGCTGGTCTACAGCCTAATGGAAGACATTAATCCAGACCAAAAAACAACAGCAGCCCTGCATCACCATGATCAATTGGATGTCAGACCCATAGATTCACTATGATTGCCCCACTAAAAGGAACACAGATTCTCCGTGTTCTGCCATTGCGAGTAGTGCTACAGAAATTAAGAACAGCTGAATACTTGTTTTCCCTCAAAACTGCTTCACCCAGATCACTGCTGAAAGACCCAGTGACCAGCAACCTGGAAACACTGTTTTGATTTTACGTGATATCTGTTCCTCTGGGATCTCTATTATCCAAGGTAGCACATAATCCTTTTCAATAAAGCAACACTGTTTTGGCAATTCCCAAGCCACCAGCTAAAGGAAAAAATAATAACCCTTAGCAAAGGATACACAAACAACTATCTGCGATCTAAAAGAAAATCCACTTAGATGCAAACTAAACAGGAAACTGAAGTGTCATGAGTTTAAATGAGGGGAAGTTGCAGATGAGTTCTGCCTCTCCAGAGAATAAAAACATCTCGGCTTCATGGCCACTGGCACTGAAGAACTTTTTTATTCTGTCTCCTCAAAACCTGAAGTCTGTGATCTTTATCCAGTGAGTATGAGGGAAGATTAATTTCCTCATAATTAACTTCTTGGATCTTTTACCTTGAGCACAAGTTCAAAATTCTGCACAGCATCCTTATACAAAAAGCAGCCCCTGGCTTTCATAAACTAGGATAACCTTTCTCAGCAAATGCAGTTTATTACACAGAGGAATGCCAAACGTGAAGTTTTGAGTTTATACAGACACACCACACTATTTGTATAGGAGTGATTAAAAAACAGAACATGCAAACAATGACTCTAATAAAAAGAATCTAAGAACAGAGCACTGTTTATGTACTTGTTATTTTGATTCCTAAAAAGACACACTTTGAAGAGTTGAATATGAAATTGCTGTCAAAAATCACAAACGGCCAGCAATGATTAAGGCAATCGGACTAAATATCCTTTTCGGAGCAGCAGGGACAATTTCTACTGAATTTTAAATCCCTGCCTTCCCTAAGTTTTTAAAATTTCATTTAGAGGCATTTATTACAGCTGATATTGATTACTGTATTTAATACAATCCAGCTAGAAAAGGTTTAGGATATCGTTCTCAAACAAGAACCCCGCCTCTGTTGAACGTTGCAGTTGTAATGGATGCACTATTGAGGAATATGACAATTCCTCCTGACTGTGCCCTAGTGGGTGCAATACTAAACTTTCCCATCAAAGCTGCCTTCACCTTCAAAAAAAGAAGAAATTCAAACAGGAAGGTAAGCTTAGTAATACTGTGATTATAAAGGTAAAGATATTAAATAAGCAGAAATTTGATTTAAAAACTCCACAACTTATCACAAATAGCATTTAGTGAAAAATCAACAGCTGTACAAGCAGATAAAAGTCAGCTGTCCAGTATCATCAGGGCCACTTCCCTGACTCTGACTGGAAATTGGTAGGTACAATTTTCCACACTGTTCTGATGGAAAACTTAGGAACATGAAACTAATACTCCCTTCTTTCCCCTTACTGCATTTCATATACAGGATATTTCTGGAATTACAAAATCAACATGCTTTACTTACAGCCATTGATGGTAATCTATGTGAATGAGTCAAACAATTTACAACTTCTATTTCACTAAGTGAGAATCAGAACACTTTTAAAACAATGCAAGCTCCTAAAGCTTCCATAAGTAATAAGCACTGATCAGGCCATTTCATTCCTTCTAGTTCAGGTTATTCATAGTGAGCTAAAACGTCCAAGGCATTTCAGGGAAGCTAGAAGCCCAGTGATGCCTTAAGCCCTTATTGCCTTAAGAAATTACCACATGAGTGCGATGGGGAAATTTTAAGACAGATTTTATGCTTTGTGAATTATAGCTTTGTTCTGTTCTTCTTCACCTTTATGTATCTCCATGACTGGAGTCATCTGGGACATACCAAAGGAGTGATTTGTTTTTCCATCTCCCAGTCAAAGAAAACAAAATGCAGCAGATTTTCTCCAAAAAACAAGCTTTTGTGATGTTTGCAGCCCACTATTTTAGATAAGCAACAGAGACAAGCTTCCACTTATAAAAGCATTCATCTGCAACAAATATAAGTCTTCTGAACAGATCCTCTAATTATAAACAGCAGATAACTGGTATCTGAACTTATCAGTTTTGATAAGAATAATGCTACAGATGTCTAGGAATACACACGCTCATAGACAGGAATGAGGGTCTTTCCAAGTGGGCACCACTGGCCCCTGGGTCTTGGATCCCAGTATCAATGCAGTCCATCAGGCTTACTGCTACAATAGCTAGTCAGAGTCAATGAAGCGCAGTACCGATGAGTGTGGCAATTTCTTGGCTCCTAGCCGTGCCGTTTGTTAAGCTATTGTCTGAAGCAATGAAGGAATGGTTAAGGCACTGCTAAACTGAGTGAATGTTACAGTGTTACACGACCATTCTTGTGCCAAAGACTAGAGGAAAGAAAACCTTCAGCTTAGCAATGTGCTTCCAGGTTCCAGTGCTCTCTGTGGTTACACTCAAAGCACAGCTTACAACTTGTCCCCTGCTTACAGCAGTGCATGAGCTTATAATCAGTCTTTTTTATTTATTTATTTATTTATTTAGACAAAATAAGATTATGCTAGATCTAGAGTCACAGAAAACTTACTCCAAGTTTTCTTAAAGGCTGTCCAGCAAGAGCTCCTAACTGAGAAACCTAGAATTATGCTGGCTATCGTCAGCCTTAACCTTTGTAAACTCAGTGTTCCTAAAGTGAAGTCATATGCCCATCTGTGATTAGCAGCATATCCCTGATGTGGGTTACAATATAAAATGACCCCAGCACCAGCTACAAGTTGAAAGTGTTCATAGTTCCTTATTCTAGTAATATCAGCGTGCAATTTGTTGGACAGATTCTGTAATCCATACATGATGGTAGTTGTAGGTTTTGAGTTTATCCAGAATTAACTGCCTCTAATAGCTTAGTTCAGTCCAGACATAACAAATGGAAATGGCTTTAAATTATCCTTCCCCTGAGACATAATTTCATAAGAGAACAAACTCTATATGCACAAAGAGAGATTCCAATGTAAACATGCGGTGGAAGCTAAAAGCTGCAGCCAGAGTCAGGGCAAAGCAAGGGATACAATTTCAAAGGCACCGATTTCTTTCCAGTTCACAATATATATATTCTTTTCCGCTGACTTTTCTCCCCCTCATGCTCAGAAGACCATGTATATTTCAGAAACAACTTTCTACTTTTTGAGATGGGCTCTGTTTCACAAAGTGACCCTGGCTAGGATGCAGAATATACAATCACCACGGGCTAATTGCAAGCAGCACCAGAGTCATTACCAGCATCTGACTGTCAGCATTTAAAATTATCTTTCATGTTTTCCGAAGATAGACTCTAGAATTTGAACTTTTTTATTAGCTAATTTGCAATTCTTAAACCGCAAGGAAAAAAGAAAAAATATAGTGTATCGTAACTCCAGTATGAAGGAATATTTGCTTTTTTATTTCTCAAGATTAACGCAATATCATGCCTGACTTTGTATTCAACGAGATGCCAAGCAGAGTCAGAGAGAATTTCTGCAGAGAAATCCAATGCCAGTGCTAGCAAAACCTGTATTTATGAACTCTAATTTACCTTCTGACATCCTGGCGCTCTGACAAATGCACCTATGAAGACATTATATCACAGCCATTATTATTTGGAGGTTTGACTTTATCACCTCTCAGAAAAACTCAATGCCATATCTAAGTTAGACAGAAAACTTCCAGCAATTTTTCACAATACTATATTGACTTCTTCCAAAACTGAAGCTTAGATCTCTAAAAGGTTAGTCACGGTTGTCAGTTAGTCTTTTCAGAAGAGAAACTGTTTTTAAACATCGCTAATATTCAGTGCTGAAATAGCACCATAAGAGAAGATAATTTATCTATTTGAAGATGATGTGGTGCTGTGTGTAACTGGCAGCATTGAATGCGTTGTACTAGTAAAGAACAAAAAAGTCCTCCATCATTGCAGGCCTATGATTTCAGAGCATAGTTTTTAAATAGGAAAAAAAAAATGTATGGAAGTATTTTCTGTAATGAACACACTTAAAGATACAAAAAATAAACAAATGTTCAGAAAAAAGATGAAAACACCAAATCCAGGAAGAAAAGGGTCATGTTTGTATAAGGTAACATTTGTATGCAAATTCTACACACTGTAAAGTGGCAGAAGGGCTACCACTATGAGTATTTATCATCCAACAAAACAATAGCCTGCATGTGCAAAGAATTATGTCATCAATTTTTGTGCAATATGCAGCTTTATGTCTCCTATTCTAAGAGTTGTTATACTTCTGTTACCATGAGAAAGATGTGAACTAGCTAAGATGTTCAGCTAAAGAACATGTGAACAACCACCAATAATTTCCATGTTGCCAGTATTTACTATACATAATTCTGTACCCATACTCTTTCACAACTATGCTTAGTATCTCCATCTTCAAATTCTACCACAATCAAATATACCTAATGAAAGCAGTACTCCATTTTTTGCCTTAAAGAACAGTTTTTTGTTTTGCTTAAAATCTGGTTCGTTTTTTTGTTTGTTTGTTTGTTTTTTGTTTTCTTAATGAATAGTTTACAAAAGGCAAGTCTGGAATTTCCCAAAGTAAAGTACTTGAGATAGGAGGAGTACTAGGAGATAGAGAAAGATCTGATAATCAAAGCAACTCCAAAGAAAAAAATAGAGGGGATGGCCATTCATCTGAGTTGCCTGGATATATCAATTGTTAAAGACTTCTGAGGATGTAGTCATCAATAAATCCATGTGCATGCATATACACACACATCTTCTACAATACACTAAAACATCTGTGTACTTATGTATGAGAGACATGGAATGTGAAAGTTACAGCTGTTTCAGACCTTCATCACTCTGAGACATTTTCTGAAAGGAAACGGCATTTGAATTACCCACTCCTGTCTTTTGAAGCAGCTTTATTTAGGCAAGTATGAAAATGAGATTTTAAATTACTTTTGGATCAGCCACAGCAGCTAAGTAAAGGGCTTCACAAACGTTAGGTGAAAGCTTGCTTTAATTTTACTAAGTCACTTTTGTTTGAGTGGAACTTTGCTGCTTTCTATTAAAACAAATGTTTAATTCCTAGCTGAGCACGAGTACTAGTTTTACCTGCTTATCTGGCAGTTAATCATACTATATGTGTGTGTATATATATATGTATGTATATATATGTGGCCTTCTCCCATCTTCTAACATACACCACAGCCCACCTCCTCTCTCCCAAGTCTCTTCGGAACCTCTGCTTCTCCAGTTGCATATATAGATTATATCTGATAGCATATACATGCAGCATTATGTATGGATATATCTAACAATATCTCACAGGACAATTATGATTATGTCTTTCTATATGGAACTGTTTACAGCATTGTAATAGCATAAAAATAATAGGACTAGACAGCACTTGCATTGATTGCAGTCGGTAGCACTGTCATGATAAGTATCTGTTGATCCCTGGGTGGCAGAGTTAAGACAATTTGGTATGACCTTGGTCCCATGGATATGAACATCACTCGACAAGGCTAAAAGCAAGGCATCAAAGGTGAAGGGAACTGGAATTCCATGTGTTGCATGCATGCACTCTCTCTCAAACCTGCATTTTCAGGCTTTCTGAGGTCATATCAAGTAAGTGAACGTTTGAAGATATCTTTCTTGACATAAACCACATGCAAGACACCGTTGCATGCACTGGGAAATAAACCTAATTTCTGCAACTTCAGTAATAAAAGATTATGAAAATGAGCAGGAAGAGTAGCAGCCAAAGAGAAAAGAAAGATCCATTATCACTTAAGATGGAACACAGTCAAAAGGAAGTTGAAACTACCACTTCACCATGAGATATTCAGGAGAGACAGTTATTTCTAGAGGAACTGAAGTTGCACAAGAGAGTTTTGACATGTAACAGGAAACCAAATAAAAAAATGAGATGCTAATTCAGAATTAGACACAAGCAACAGCCATGGTTTGCTGACTCTCCTGTCTTCTTGCCAACTGTAGCAAGAAAATGCCATTTGCAAGTCTGATAACTTCTTCCTTCTGAAGGCACAAAAGTCACAAAAAAGGTCACTTTTAATCTGAATCCTGCTTCTAAACATAGCACAGCTCAGGCATGTTGGGAAATAAGTGCCATAGCCTATTCCTGTTAACAGAAGAGGATCCCTTCATCTCTTCTCATCTGTGATCCTTTACTTCCTCCTGCTGAATAAACTTTATCTGCCTTTTTATTATAAGGTACTTACTGAACAAAAAAAACACAATACCATAATGTTCAATGAATAAGATTTTCGTCCTCCCATCCCATAGACAACCCCATACACAGAACAGAACATTTTAAAGATGAACAAATTGTAGCTGGTATTTAAGTTTGATTCAGAAAGCTAAAAACAACAACAAAAAAACCCCCACCTCATTCAGGTCGCTAGCTATTCTTACAGAAGTCATTGTATAAACACTTCTGTAGAGACCATAAAGAACTGTTCTGGACTTTCTGAAATGTGATCTGAGTGAAGCAGCTTCCAAAATTTTCTTTTTGTACATTCCCTTAGGATCTATTTCATTAATCCAACACACATGAAATTTGGTCACCCAAAGGAAAGATAAATGCAGAGGATCTCCTCTCCCGTGGTTTATGCTTGCCATCCTCTGACTTAATGACTTCAGTGCTTCATTTGAAAAGGTTCCGCTTCTGTAAGTAGTCTTTCCGAAAGTCTTTATATGAGCTCCTGACCGACCAGTAGCTGACCACTTCTTCAGCTGACAAGCAGGATTTAAGGATCAGTTCCATTGCTTCAATACTGGTTCCATACATAAAAAAGTTCAATATCTTTATGTGATGCGACATAATATGGGAAAAGATACTGATTTCTATTACACACCCTCAAAGTCTGTCAGATGTTTCCAACCAGAAGTCAACATTCTAATTTCAGATATACCAAACCCACTCCTAAATGGAGAGTTCAAGGAATAAATTTATGAACTGTATCACGACATGTTCACTTATAGGAGTAAAATGAAGTTTACCTGCTTTGAAAGATATCTGTGCATTTGGGCTATGTTCTTCAACTAGGAGTTTTTCATCAGCATTTAAAGATTTTGGAGTTAATGCAATCCTGCTTTCACCATCTCAATTCTCCTCCTCAAGGTAAGAGAACTATTAAAAATTGCTTGTGTTCATAAGCCATGACAGAAGAGGGGACATTCCTCAAAAAAACCTTTTTACAGCACATTGAGAGTTATATAACCAGAAAGGAATAAGATCACAGTTTGTATACATGGCTAATCTCATCAAGACCTTGTTCTGTACTGAGTACTTTTTGCACTGGAGATCTAAGACCACCAAACCAGGGCAATGGTTAATACATTTACTGCGTGCTGTGGAAGTCGTTGATGGTCTCAGCACAATTCAGAAATCCCACTCGGCTAGAAGCAGGTATTACTTTGGGTGTGTTTTCATAGAATCATATAATCAATTACTTAGGTTGGAAAAGACCTCAAAGATCATCAAGTCCAACCGCAGCCTAACCATAGTACCCTAACTCTAACAACCCTCTGTTAAATCATATCTCTGAGCACCACATCCAAACGGCTCTTAAACACATCCAGGGACGGTGACTCAACCACCTCCCTGGGGAGCCTTTTTTTGATGTCTATAGATGACAAGTGAACAACCTGAACGATGGCAGTGACAGCAATCAGCTTAACAATTCAAATAGTCCCCATGAGAACAGGGCAGCAGTCATACCTTAATCCACATCTTTCAAATCCGACTTTTCAAATCTCACTCATATTCTTCATCTGAACCCTCTGTATCCAGCACACTGAAAAGTATGCAGATCTTCCTGAGCCATCCGGTGATCCAGTGTCTGAGTAAATAACTTTTTTTTTTTTCTCTTGGTAAATATTATTGGCCACAGCTCAAAGAGCTTTCCTATGCTTTTGATCTCCACTAAAAACACAAAGGATTGAGCAGCATGTGTCCAGGAAAAGCTGTATACAGTGAGAGGCTATAAAAACTTCTGCCTGTAGAGTCACTAAAAAGGAAGTTAAGCTCTTCCACAACACAGTATGAAAAATATCACTATGAGAATTCTTCTTCATATGACTGGAAACTATAATTTGCATCCATGCGTTCCTCTTCTCAAAATCCCAGAAACTGAGTGAGGACACATTTCAAAAGAAAGCATAGATACACAAGGCTGGTTCTTGCTCCTCACCAAGCTTACTCTCACTGCATGCAGAAACTAGTACTATATACACATGCTACATAAGAGGATGCATAAGTTGTTCCTAAAACATATTGCCTGCAAAAGCAAAATGAGAGTTTTCCTTGAAAACTTCTAGAAAAGACAATATAAATATTGTCAGAGAAGTGCAGAGTTTTAAGTATGCACTTTGTTTCATGCCTCAATATGACTTCAGATCTTAATTTCTTCCACAGATACACTTCTTTGCCAGGTTCTGACAAGGCTCTGCCAAAACCAAATGATTACAGTTCAAGAAAACTTTTGTGCCTTCACCTAGGAGATGTATCAAATGGACTGCATTTAGTCAGCCTTTCATTTTCCAATCTCATTTTTCCTTACTGTAAAATCAAGGCAGTATGTACAGCCAGAAGAGTTTCCTGTGAACATCTACACTGGTCTGCTCTGCAAAAAGCTGGGTTAAGGACTGTTTTTATACAGGTGTTTAATGTGGTCTTAAATACATGAAGCAATAACTAGTGTAATAGCTTCCCACAGGAGCTGCCCTAAAGTTCAGTCGACCATACCGCTAGTAAGCTCTGTCTTCTAAAGTTGAAGCTCACCATTTGTTCTTCAAGTCACCTCACATTAGTAGACACACAGCTGAGAAGACTGAATTGCCAAATAGCAATCCCGAGCATAAAGACCTCTACAGTCTCACGTTCTCACCAAACTCCTGAAGCCTTGCACTGGAAAGCCTTGCTATGACATGGATTGTTTTTCTGTGATCCTCTTCTGAACTCTCCTTTTCATATTTTCATTCGTATTTTCATATCCTCCTCAAAGTCCAAGGATCAGACAAACTCCAACAGAAGTTTATTACTGTGCCCAAGACTGGTAAACAGCATTCCTTTTTTTTCCTCCTTGGCAACCCTGATAAAGTGTTTTAGGATCACATTAAGAGGCTCTTTGCCAAAGCTGATGAGCAAAGACTGCTTCTGCTGAGGAAATTTCAACTCCTTTCCCACCTCAGGATAATCTCCAAATCACAGTTTAAGTCAGTTTCTTACGTTGCCTGCACAAACTTGCATTCTTCCCTCTCATTTACATCGCCATTATTTGGGTGTAGTAGAACTACACAAATATATGTCTAATCCTTAAAAAAAGAGCTACAAGCCAGACAAGGAGATAAATGGAATAACCTATTAAGCCATGAAGATGTCCTATAAAAGCTGTGCACAAGTATGCTGTTGAGTCAAAAAGGAGAGAGCCTTAAATCCTACTGCCCATATTGGGAATTGCCTGGGAAACATGTCCACCTCTGGTACATGAAATATTTATCTGTAAAGGCCAAAGGACAAATATACTTTTAAAACTACACTTGCAAGCATAAAAGTGCAAACAGTACAATTGCCCCTTATCAGTGACTTGTGTCCTGCAAGATTTATTTAGAGAGGGGCCTGAATCAGGCTCCCTGGCATTGCCACAGACAAACTTCACAGACACTGGATTACCCTATCAGTAAGACTGCCAGGAGAAGTCTGGATAAGGAGCAAAAGCCATTGTTTACATACACATTCCTTCTTAATTAACAAGGAAATAACTGCAATCAGAAGAAACAAAGTACCCGAGGATAAGCATATCCACTCACATACATGCACGTATCATACAGAAGGCCTTCAGCCCAGGACAACAATTGGGAAACCTTTGTAAGAGATGGTCAGAAAATCAGACCTATCTGTCAGTTTTTGGCTGTACCTTTCACAGAATCACAGAATCGTAGGGGTTGGAAGGGACCTACAGAGATCATTGAGTCCAACCCCCCTGCCAAAGCAGGTTCCCTACACCAGGTCGCACAGCTTGGCAGCTTGACAGGTGGGTCTTGAATATCTCCAGAGAAGGAGACTCCACAACCCCCCTGGGCAGCCTGTTCCAGTGCTCCGTCACCCTCACCATAAAGAAGTTCTTGCGCACGTTTGTGCGGAACTTCCTATGCTTTCTTGAAGTATTTTCTGCCCAGGTGAATTAAAATTGAATAAAATGAGGCTTACCGGCTGTAGTTTACATGGAGTTTCTGACCCAGTACTTTGGCTCATAGGCTACGCAGTAAGACAGAGCTTTCAGTGCTGGTTCGCTACTTTGGCCCAAGTCAAGAGACTGACTGACTCTAGAAGAAAGTATGTTTCACCTTTAGGTCACTGGTTTGGATCCATTACAGGTCAGTAATAGCCAAATGTCGTAACCATCACATGTTGTATGCTGTCTGATGCAAAATGGATTTGCCAGCTTACTGCAAAATATGGCAGAACTGCAATCTACATCACCAACAGCTTTTCCAACAGCTTTAGAAATTCAACAAAAGATGGAATGGGAACCTGAGCTTCCCTTCTGATTGAGGTTGGTAGTGAAGTCTCCGGATCAAAGCTGAAACACAACGTGAAATCAGTAAAACAGCTTCTGCTACTAGCACTTGTGTTTAGTGGTCCAATTAGAAGAAAAAGACAACTATGGTTTACATAGCTTTCATCTTGATGTCTTACAGTAACACTAAAATCTATGAAGCACTGTCTGTTTTCAGCAAATATTTTCCTAACTACAGATGGAAGTAGAAGGCATAGTTTTTTTGTATCAGTACCCTGAAAGAAACAAGATTCTTTTCATCTGGGCTATATTAGGCGTCAGGAAAACGTTAATGTTGACCATGAGGTGGAATTTAAAACACTTTTTAAACACACCTTGGTTACATCTGGTTAGTTACAGTAAGATCGTCACTGGCGTTATATCCAGTTACTTTTTCAAGGAATGTCAACATTTGAGGGCTATGACTTACTGGTAGTTTAATGTTATCCTGGGATTAATAAGAGAGGAGAAAAGTAGACTATGAGTTATGAGAGAATAAGTACTGCAAGAGATTTGGCAGGGCAGAGTTCTCATTAGGCCAAAATTCAGGATGTCCTAGGTCTGTATGTATGCTATTAATCACTGGTTAAGGCATACCAATAAAAACAGTTTTTCCATTTAAAAATACACTGCTTATTTCAAGGACAGAATTATCCTATCTGCTGAGTTCAGATTTTGGGGAAAAGCAGGTTTTCTTCAAGCTCAACAATCACACATCAGACAGAGGGCTCCAGAGACAGTATTCTTGATCTTCCACCTTCAGTCAGAGCAATGTTACTTCAAAAAATGTAATTAGTATTTATTCACTGGAGTTGGTAGAGAAGATAATCTTCAAACCACCAGCACTTTAACAGCAGTAGCCTGTGATAATTTGTGATTAACGAATTGGAGATTAAAAGAATTTAATTTTTGTCTTTCACATAAGGCCTCAGTTAATAGATAAAGTACACATCAGAGAGTCATCAAAATGTATAACTCCATGTATGGGTTAATAAATAGATGTAACAAATGCAGCACAACAGTGAAGAAGATATACAGAAGATGATGAATAAAAAGTAGAAGATCTGCAAAAATTGTGAGGATAAGCAATAAATGACACTTTCTATATGCTGACCAGCTCTGTAGTTCTATCAGATAAGAAGCTGATAGAGCAAAGGAAGATCATTGTATGAATATCCTCTTTGCTGCCACTATGTAGTCAAGTAAGACAAAAGATGATAAAATGAATGAACAAAATCATCATCATTTGCTTTACTATGTAAAGAGGACCAAGATGTTAAGGGTGATAAAATCTTAGAAAGGGAAGATGCAAGATCCTGGCCGAAAGAGTTTATATGGAACACCACCAGTCAAAGCACTGGAAGATGTTACAATACCAAAAGCTAAAAAGAAGTTTGCTTTCTGTCTTTTTTTTTTTTTTTTTTTTTTTTTTTTTGACACACAAGGGCTGATATCAGACATTGCTTTATTCCTTCAAAGGCCTCAATAATTAAACCAATATGGAATTATGGCAATGGAGATGGTGAGGAGACTGAAAAGGAAGCAGAAGTAATGGAGGCAAGAAAGAGGATTTCTTTTGAGCTCAACTATCCACACTAGCAGGGAGGCATTAAAAATCATTCTGTTCACTCTACAACAGGCAGCATAGTGTTAGCATTAAAAAGATGATAGGTATAGATATGAAGTTAAATGCGACAATACAGAAGAACATTTTAGCGTTCAAAATAAGTGATTGCGGTTACAGGAAGTCAACTCGGAGTATCTGAACTAAGAAAACTCCACAGTTTCAAGTGCCCGTGACGCAGACTTTTCCAATAGAGTGTAAATATGACATGTCACCTCAGCAACACCCAGGACCACAACATTCTAAAGGTGCCAAAGGAGGAAACCACACAGCAAAGAGGAAGCAACAAATTCAGTTTAAAAAAGCTTGCAGGTTTAAAGCAACTTTATCATAACCAGAAACAGCTATTAATTTTGAAGCAATAACACATCATTAGTAATTAAACTGCCAAAACTGGGTAGTAAACTCTCAAACATTTTCAATGGTACTATTGAGTACAGAGATTGCTCACAGCTATGTGCAAGGCCACCACCAGCAGGCAATTGTTAATAAGAGAGATAAGAATATAGTACACCACTACCACAGATACCTGTGCAAAATGCAGGACAAACACCACATAATTTCACATGCAGGTAAGAAGTAGGGCTGACAGGTAAACAATTTTATTTTCACTACATTCTTCAAAAACATAGCAAAACGAAGACCTCACAATGCAACATTTGTTGAGTGGGAGGAAGCAGAGGAGGAAGAGAGAGAGAGAGAGAGAGAGAGAGAATAACCCAGATGTTAATTGGTGTAACATGTCTAGTTCTGACCAAGAACCTCAGCCTAGTTTCCTCTCATTTTCAAGACATATTTTATCAGGCTAAACACAACTCCACAAAATACATCACTTGATTAAACTTTTCTTCATGGAAACTACTGTTGTTGCAAAAATTTTCAGCATAATTAAAACAAGAAATACTTTATCATGTTGAAGCCTGATGAAAATCCACTGTTTTATAGACACGGTAATCTATTTATTTGCTTGAAATACATCTAAATTCACTACAGCAAATTGCAGATGAATTTCTCCCACCTTAAATACTGATGCAAAAGAACAATAATTATATCTTGGGCTGAAACCATAATAATCTCGAAATCACACTAATTACATGGGCTGGGTGAGATTGAGTCCTCAGACACCTTTGCTTGAAAGCCATGTTAGTGATCTCCATCCAAACACTAACGCGAATGCAGGATAAGAGGTATTTTAGGCACAGAATGAATCTTATTGGATAGATCTGTTAGAATAAGGGAATTTACATACATGCAACAGTCAATGTGTTTTTTAAAAAAACAGCAGCCAAATCCTATGCAATATGGATTTGCAGAGAATCCTACAGCCAAAAATGTCAACCACATAAAATGTGATTCTGGATTCAGATTGATTATGAGTAATTTTAATTAAGACCCAACCTGCATAATTTACAGTTCTTCCTTACTAGCAGATGACAAAATCCAGTCCACTGGTTTGCTAAGTAAAACCAAGAAACAATGAAATGTGATAAGAATTTGAAAAATTACCATAGAAAAAAAGAAATTAAAATTAAAATTAACTGATAAGAAAGGAAAGAAAAAAAAAGGATGAAATCAGATATTTTAAGAAGAACACAAGAATTTATTTTTTGTGTAAAGACACCACATTTATTAGTTTTTTTGTTTTTTTTTTCCTTTTCCCCTGAAAACTACAGGGGGGAAGCTGATGAAGCTTGAAATTGTAGTTCCATACCATTTTGCTTTTAAATTAAACAAATGATCTCAGTTTTTGGAGCAGTGTTTGACTCAAGGGAAACTATGCCATTAAGAGAGTGCCAGAAACACATCTAATTGATGCGTGTCCCAAAAACAGCTCCAAAGAGTGCAGACATACCAGATATAGATTTCAAGGAAATGACTGAAAGGCCACAGAGCTTCAACAGAATGTGATATGTGAAACACTGAATATGAAAGACTCACTATCAAAAGGGTAAATTCAGTTCAAGAGATATTAATCTGATTACCTAAGAGGTACTATGAATTGGATATGCTCCTTTGCACACCATATCCAAACCTAGACAGATGGAGGAGACTTTATGCTCCATTTTCTGACATGTAATTAGTTTTTAAGAAATGATCAAGTTACAGGTAAAAGTTTCAAACAATTTTATTTTATTTTTTTATATGGAAGTGCTGTGTACAGTAACTATTTCCATAAGATTTTCTGACTATTTCCTTGAGTGGCACTGTAGATTATGAGCTTCATAACTTGATTTTTCTGTTCTCATTTTCAGTTGAATGCTCTCTGTGCACCTGCCTGACAGAAAACCAGTCCAGCAATATCTCTAAACAAAACCCTGAGCTCAAACTCAGGACTCGTACAGACTAAATCGAGCATAATTTTATGCAATACAGTTTTTTAATTCAAATTTTAAGTAATTTTTCTGCACCATCTTCTCTCTCCTTCCTGCACTCACTGACATTTTTTAGGGTCTAAACACACAAAAAAAGAAAACCGTCAAAATAAATTGCCTTTTGCAGGCCTCACCCTTGCCAGGTCACACAGCTATGCCACAGCCTAACTTCCATGACTGCATAGGATGAAGTTGCTGGCCTTTGACTATCAAATCAATTAGCTATTAGAACGTCACTATTTTACATTCTGGTAAACAGTGCTTTTGAAAAACCCACTTGAAATCTATTTTTGTTGTTGCTTAAAAACCCCTTGTAAGACTGCAGAAAAACAAAGCACAAAAATCTCCAACTAGGCCACCTTTAAGTTTGCATTTTCTACTACAAAGGCTGCTTGCATGTCTTATCAAAGCCCTTTATTTCTCAAACCACAACAACATCCCCATGAGGCCACCTACTGTTTATTTTTCTGTCAGCATTGTGCATCTGGAAGATCGTGCTCGCATCTACAGGTATTTAAGTAACAATTACACTTTTACAAAATACAGGAAAAGGCTTTGCACACCTCTGCTAGCATTGCACCATAAGGCTTTTAATTATTTCAGCAAAGAGAGACACGGGCAAGGAGAGTTTGGGGACAAGTGTTTTGGAAAGGGTGACTTGGGAGCAGAACAAGATGAAGGAGAGGTGGCAGGGCAGAAGCTGCAGCTGGTAGGTATTCAACACTGATGGCCCAGTCAGCATGCTGCCTGGGAGCCAGGGCTCACTGCCAGCCAACTGACAGGGGAGCGAGAGAAGGGGAGAGTCCGTGAAGAAAGGCTCTAGCAGCGTGGGAGGACTATGACCTTTTGATCTCCGAGATGTTCCTGATGTACTAAAGTGACATGTCAGCTCTAATAGGCTACAATCCCCAACTGGTGGCAGGGGCCTACAAATTACTGTGCGATCTGAAGGCATTTGTTGTGATGATCCTGGCCTGGAAGGGGCATATCACCACTTCCCCTGCAGGACTATCTGGCAGTCTATCCCAGCGGTTCCCAAACCCGAGGTCATAACCTCCAGCAGGGTCAGGGCAGCACAGAGTGGGGTTGCAAGCCTGACAGAGTTTCGATTGTTTATGTTAGTATTTAGGGTCGCAAGCTCGGCTGGAGTGAGTTCATCACCAGAAACAGAGGCACAAACAGAAACCATTTGGGAACAGCTGGTCTAACAGATTTCACACTCAGAAGCTTCTTCTTGATACTCAGCTGTGCCCGTGAGACTCTGTTACATGTTCATGTGCCAGCCTGAAACAACAGCTCCCCTACCAGGTACCAAAATGGTTCAAATTACTTTCAAAGAGTCATGGCTGCTTACCCAGTAGTGGCGTCTGCTTTGGGTTTTTATTTCCTAACAAATTTTCCATTGTTAATAGTGAAATTATTCATGTTTAAGCCCCTAACTTTTTTACCCTTCTTCAGAGATACTTGCCTTGTCAGCTACAAGCTCAGGCAGGGATCTTCCGTAGGCTGCTGCTTGCCTAAGCAACTGGAGCAACGATGGGAAACTTAGGAGTAGAAACTGGGATATGTAAAGCCTTGCACTAGTTAAGCTCCAGGCATTTCTTCTTTCTAACACTTCTTCACTTATTTTTCTCTACAGCAGTATGGCCACTTCAGTTGCTCTTCTGTGAATGCTTGTTTATTTTTTATTTTGGTAGTATATTGAATGAGAAGACAAACAGAATCTAGATTAGATTAGATTCATTTTCCCCTTGTGGAACATGCAAAATCTGCTCAAATTCAAGCTGCCTATTTTCATTAAGAGATCACACACCAACCATGTGTTGTGTTTTTATTATCATGTTATCTGGGTCTGAATGTAACCTTTTAGCAGCAGAATGTCACTACGAAGAAGTTCATTCACATAGCAGAGCACCCAGCTTCAATCTCCAAAAAAGGCTAATAGATTATAAAACTTCCATCATCTAAGACAATAAATCATTATTACTATAATAAAGCAGGAAATACACACAGATTAAGCAGAAACACCAGTGTCTTTCTTTTTACGACTAAGGGGAGTCATCAATCATACAGGCTGCTCAAGGTTAACAAGGAGCCACTTTTTCAAACATTCTGCAGTAAATCCAGAGGAAACCCAGCTGGAACTACAACCAGAACATAGACATCTGACTTTGAAATCATTCTTTGTCCTCTCTTCCTGCCCCTCGTAGCCTGCATAGCATCTGAACCCAAGGTCACCCTTGAATGGCTCAGGTTCTGAAGGTGAGCCATATATTTCACGTAATGCCGCAAGCCAAATACAGGTGCTTCACTGTAATGTTTTCCTCAGGTATAGAGACTCATTGGATCCCTTCTAGTCCCACCAGGAGAGCGAGCCACTATTGGCACTATGAAACTCCACAAGACATGGGTCTGAATGCTACCAAATAATGAATAAGATTCTAGATTCCAGCCTATACTAGAACATAGTGTCTGTATTCACCCACACTGAAACATGAACATCTTATTTTAAAATGTTTAAGATATGACAAATAGCAATCTTGAAATAATGCTTTGTAGCTATATACCATGAAACTCACTGACCTGTGCATGCTCTCAGTTTATTGCAGTTGAAGGAAAACAGGAACAAACTAGTGTTGGGAAATACAATTCTCATGCAAATCCATCTCACTTTGTGCTGTATGGTGCAAGACATACTTGGTCTTGCTTTGTCTCAGCTGACATGCTATCTTTAACTACTCAACTATGACTGCAAGCACTTCTGTTATCATGTCTCCGATGGTACAGATGAGTGATTCCCAACAAATATACCTGAAGGGATTTTGGATTACAAATTGCACTTAAAAGATTGGAAGTCATATCACACCTTCAGAAAGAAACCACAACAAAGCAGTAAAACTCGGTATTCCATCACCTCAGCAATTAGAAAAGGAGGGACAAAGATTCTCTTAAACTGATATGTAGAATCCTTTGAATGCTCCTGCTGACAGTTTTCAACCCTTTCGTAGTCTAGATCAAGCGATTACATCTGTCATTCAGCTTGAAACTTCCATAAACGTGTACAGACTCTGTACCATTGTTTTACTGAGAGATTTATCTTTCAATTAAAAAGTCGTTAAAATTTGGCTGGATGTTAAATGTCACTACTTCCCATTTGTTGAAATACAGCAATCAAGATCAGTACAGGTTGACATGTTATCATGAAATCTAACTGCTCCATATACCACCACAACTCCGCATCATGTAGAAACAATCGCAATATCATTTCCCCTAATGGTTAATATCATTTGTTCCAGGCCCTGTAATAATGGTGCACTTCCTCAGAGCACTGACATGCCTACTCCATTATTATTGGGAGCACAGTTATCAGAAACATGAACACAGTCCAAGCAAAAGAAAGAAATCCCATTATCTTAGGCAGGCTTTTTTTTTTCTTCTTTTCTTTTTTTTTTTTTTTTTTTTTTCTCCTTACATATATCAATGAGAATTATCAAGCTGCCTGCTTTTTTGCCAGTTACTGCTTAGCTGTCCTGAAGTGAAAATGCTACATACTACCCTGGCTCCTACCAGGTTGAGTTCTTTTCTCACCTTCCAGAGTATACGAGCCTTTTATCCTTTTTCTGAAGATTTCTGAAGCTGAAGAAATAACTCAAAGGCAGAGAACGGACTGAAGGAATAGAAAGCTTCCCACAGCGCCATTGACTTGGATCACAGGGTCTAGGTCTAGGCTGGGGCAGTTTATTAAAAGACAGCTGAGATATGAAGTCCAGCAGCACAATAAAGAGTTAGAAAGAAACAATTCCACCTGTTCCGTTACACTTCTGTCATGGTTTTATGACTTTTGGTTACTGGTATTCCACATCATAACATCATGTAGTGCACTGGGAGTTAAAGTATTAATGCTCCAGTTCCAGGTACCTGTCCGGAAGAGAAGAAGAACTACATTCCCCAGGGGGCTGTGCAGTCAGAGAGGAGATAGAACTCCTGGCAAGGTCATCTGATCGGGCTCTTCTCCTCTTTGCTCCTCTCCTTCACTTCTCCTCGCTGCTGCCTGTCCCGACTGTGCGCATCACTTTGGTATTACTGTAAGGCCTACAGCTTTCAGATACTCTCATTATATTTGATTTATTAGCTTCAATTCTAATTATATTATATCATAGTGTGTTATCTTGCATTCTGATACCATATTTAGTAAATTAGTTTGTTTCTCCTAAAATCGTTGCCGCTGTTTTTAATTATTTTGGGGTCTCGCGTTTCCCTTTTCCGGAGGTGTGGATTTTGCGAAATCCCTCCGCCCTACTAGTCATGGAACTGAGCTGAACCAGCCTGCAAACCGTTGACAACATCACATGAACTGGAATCAATGAGTTGAGCAAGTTGATTGACTCTTACACAAAGTCATAGACATCCAGGGCTCAGATCTGGATGCACAACTCTGTAGCTGATGGATTCATCCAGCTCTGCTATCCCAGCATGGAGAGAAAATGGACTGGGGCCTGACTGGCAACAATCAACCATCACGTAGAAGGTGGCAATTCATACTGTGAAGTACAAACAGATACAAATCTCACTATATTTCCCTGCCCTATCAAGACAGTAGAGGGCAAAAGGCGTATTTGAATACTTCACTATCAAGATAAACCAAAGAGAACTAAAACACATTCAGGGATGTGATTTAGTCCTCAGAGTTCACACAACCACATCAGTCTCGGTTGATGTACTCTCTGGTATGCGTGGATGTGGATTAATTGTTGGAATTCAGTGCCAGGTTACTTGGGAGGTATCTCTAGTGTTATTTGTACTCATACTCATTTTGCACATTTATAATCCACTAACCTTCACAAGATCTACATAAGAGGTCATAGTTAAAAGACCTTTCTCCCACTATACTACAAATTGTACTCAAGCTTCATGAACAGGCCTAGAGATCTCCACATGTCCAAATTACTCCATAATGATAATAAAAATGACAGAAATACTGTTTTTAGTAACTATTCCTAAATATTTGGGTCTCAGAAGCCAGGGTGGATTCTTATTAAAAAGATAAGATATTAATTTATGAATTTTATCATTTTAAGGTTTTTTTTTTTTTTTTTTTTTTTAAATAACAGCAGTGTTTCACTGAAGCAAGTGAAACCCCTCCTCTATCATAAAAAATTGTGTAAACCAGCCTACAACAGAGAATATGTGGTTAAAATATTAGAGGCTTAAAGCATGTCAAGGCATTATACTTTTATTTGAATTCATATAAATCTGGAGTACCACATGAATTATTCTGCATTAGCTGTAAAGCTACAAGGAAGAAGTGTTTTAGAAGCTTGTTTAACAGCTGTTCTATTCATAAGCTCACAGTTCCTGCAAAACAAGTATGTTTGGGTTCTCCAGAATATTCTTTTTGATTTTTACTAAGTCACCTGAAGGTCCAACTTTAAATGTAGCATACACATAAATCAATAAATTAAAAAAACAAAAAACCAAACAACAGCCTCTCATCTCTGGGGCCCCCTCACGTCTCTTGACAATTCCTTCTCTGTTTTCTCCCCATTCAGCACCAGGACTGAAAAAGGGGATTTGAAGGAGGAGAAGTAGTAAATGACTGAACTGATCCTACTCTGAGGTGAACAGCAGGTCAACTTACTGTTTTCCCTATGAGAATAACTTGAAAAATTAAAAGAAAAAGAAAACTCACAAACAACAAAACCAACAAAAAAGTGGCAAAAAATATATCTCACACCTTTGAAACCAAGGCTTGAAGGGTAAGATGTTTCAACAATCTGATAGACAAAAGGACAAGGCAAAGCAAAGCAGAGAAGCCAAACGTTCCAGTTTGAAATGTTCTGCCCATACACTAAAGTCCCATGATCACAAGTGGGAAAATTCTGTGTGTGGGAGATATTATGGTACTTCTGCTCAACATCTTAAAAGAATTCAAGATCACAGCAACAAAGATGAAAAGGTCAGACTAAACTCATTGCTCACACTGTGCATTAAGAACGTGCAAGCATCAGACAAACTGCTTGATGAACACAAATGGCAGAAGACTGAACACTGGCCTCCCCAGAGTTAGCATGAGTTTACAGACAACTTTAAACACAAAATAATTTTGACTTTTTCAAATAAATATTTGAAGGTGCCAGCTGAGACTGAAGAAGCCTGAGACAGAAATTTTTTGCCTTACATTTTGTACACGGAGGGAGGATGATTCTGTTCTCATTCATGCCAACACACTCCTGATCTTCTTCTGAGAAAGATGGGGCTTATCTTTGGTGTCTGCAAGAGGAAGTGTGAGCTTGCAGCTAACAGATATATTAATAGGATAGGCACTGGTGGACTAGAAAGGACGTCAAGTAGATCATACTGTCCTATCTCTTTGTACCACAGAACAATATGCTTAATTTTGTTAAACCTGGGCTTTTCAAGACTAATACTTGTGAAACACAGAAACATCACCTTCCAGCTAGCAATCAAACACACTTCCTGTGAATTCATTTCTAAAGATCCTCTATATTAGGTAAAATCCAGTCATGTGAACTTTGCAAAAATAAAAATACTACAGTCACAGTCACAAATAATGGCTTAATCTTCTAGCCTAATACAGCTCAAATCTCTCTCATTATTAGAGAGATGATTATTTTAATTGGGGGTAAGGTGCAATTGTTACACATTTAAATAATTCTTTATGGCACCTTTCAAAGGTGCCATAAAGTGATAGTTGTGGGCTGGTGTCTGACCATCTCCACAGTAAAAAATAATCTTAAGGTATTTTAAACTTGTCTTTTACTAGAACAGCTAAAAAGCTAATGCACAAAGCAAGCATAAAAGGCAAACAGCAGCATTCACATCGCTCCATCAAGTCTATCCCCTATGATGACAGGGTTTGCAGGAAGGCCACATAAGAACAGTATGTCTACTAAATATGAGTATGTCTTTCAGAAAAGAAGCGACAGTCCTCTGTGCCTGAATCTTTTAAAGTGGCAGAGAAACATACCAAACTTCGGAGGATAATCTGGCAAACACATAAAGACCAAATGAACACAAGGACTCAGTCCATAGGTACAGAAACTTTCCTATTTTATTCAACATTAATTTGTAGCAAGCTAAGCATTTCTTTCTGCCTTAAAGTGGAAGGATGCACAGATCTGGGCATTTAGCTGAATATAACCATTTCCTACAAGAAATACCAACAAGCACAGTTCAACAGCTCTTAGACTGCTACTTAAGAGCGGGAGATTTTACAATTCGCACTGCTTTTATAAAGCCTTTATTATCCTCATAAACATCTAACGTTTTTAGGACACAAGTTTTCACGTATTAGATTCTGATTTTAAAGAAGACAAACTTTGAGCCTGAAACAGCTTGACAATGTCCTTTCAGCTTGCTCATCAGATTAACCTTCTGTCACACATCAGATGAACAGCTTCCTTGGTTCCTTGCCTAATCTAACACGTAACCCATGAAATTCCCTTCCAAAGCATGATCAGAAGCAAAAACAAAAGCCACTGTAACAACACATTCAGTTCGAAATTTTCATTTCTGCCTCAAAGAAAGATCACCATTTTAGCAAACCATTTACAGTGAAGGACTGATTTCAGATAGGATTAAAACAACATATTAGACATATACAAACCAAGAGATCTGATTTGCTTACGGAACTGATAATGTGTTACGGGTCCTTTCACATCTAGGTCACTGGTTCAAACTCAGCTTAAGTTAGTGATGAGTGAAAAGGAAGAATGAGGTAAGAACACAGTCATGAATCTGGCATCCATTCCTGACTGCAACATACTTGCGTTGTGTGCATGGACAACTCACCTAACTACTCTTTCCTTGCAAAATAGGAGTAAATATTATGAATATCAGACCAACCCTGGAAGACAGTCAGTCAACATGTAACACACTTGTGCCAAGAAAGAAATCATACAGTTGAAAAATGATGCCTTTCCCTTCCAAATCTAGTTACCAAATTTCAACTCTCTGACAGAGATATGGAGTGAAATTCAAGCAATGAAATTGAGAGATGCTTTATCAATAGATGGAGCCAACAACACCCACAAGCACAATTTCAAAATTATTTAATGAGCTATGTTTTGCCCAGGCTCCCATTGACAAAATCATTAAGAGAACACATCAGCCAGTGTCAAAGCATTACAGTGGAGTTATTTGCTGCTCTTTGACATTCCATTTAATATATCTTCAACGTCTTCCTCTCATCTGTTGAGCTGCAGAAATAATGGCAGCTTTTACCACTGCCACTGAGCTTTCTTACATTAAGTCAGACAAGCTTGAGAGGGCTGCTGTGATCAGCCAGAACAAAGATAAGCTGACCAAAGCCACCAAATGAAGAGCTCAATGAAGAGAGAAAATAAAGAAACATATTATACAAAGTAGAATTTCAACATTCAACTATCATGCCTTTGCAGGAAAGGTGAGCAATGCTTATCATCATACATTTAGGCCTACAATTGAACATAACTCTAAGTAACAAGCTCCTCTGTATCTGTCCCTAATTGAGGGCACTCTGGCTATTCAAGTGGGAATAGTCGAAATGACTATGTTACATTACATGAAGTAAAGCAGTACATGGCATCACAAATAAAGCTCTTTACATTCACACAATATTGAGACTTGCAGTTTGAGGCAATGGGTTTGAAAAACTGGACAAGCATAATAAAGGGGACAGGAATGAATATTTACTGTCCTTCCTTTGATTCCAGTTGTTTCTCTTTGGAATCACCAATAATCATTAAAAAAATTAAATTTGTGACCTAGCCTGTACATTGACTCTAGTTTCAGCTCCAGGAGAAAAATAATATCTTAAATATAAGAGAATGAAAGTAGAAAGTCAAGTAACACATTATTACAAATGAACACAGCTTGAAAATTTGTTCCAGGCCCTTAGGAAAGGGTCAGTTAATGGTTGTTTTGTTTCATGTTTTTTGTTGGTTTTGTTTTGTTTTAATTTTCAGAGTAATTGAAAAGTAACTTGTTCTTTTTGTTTTACGTTAGGCTTGATAACCTGACTCTCACGGACTTCTATAGATCATACTGAAGTCTGCAAGTTCCAGTATAGGTTCGTGTCAGTATAGAGTTTCAGTTCTAATAGGAGGGATCTCTTACCTTCAGACAGGGACAAATCATGAGCTGGAGACACTAGGTCTGCTGGGATTGCGAGGCCATTGCTCAACGATGTGGTAATCTGATTCGTCAAGATAACCTGCAAACAGACAAGCAGAGGTAGGAAGGGATATTAATCTTTATAGCTCTAGGAAGGCAGAGAGCAGCCTAGGAAGGACTGGAATACTTCAGGCACTGGCGCATTGTTCAGACAATCCCCTACTCTGACCCTCACTAGTTTTGCACCTCTGCGTGGCTGCAGTTTCTGCATTTACCTTACTAAGATTATTGATCTGTTGGTCTTTACTAAGATTATTGATCAAAGCTACAGAAATACAGTACGTAGGGTTTTTTGTTGATGTTGTAAAGAATCAAGATGATCCTCATACTTGCATTAAGAACAGTCTCCGCTCCTGACAAACTCTCTGTGAAACATCTTGTTTTCAATTGTAGCCTTCGCAGGCTAACCATAGATTGTACCATTGGGACAGGGCATTTATGACCACTACAATGAATGCACACGTGGTGGGTAACAGCCTTATTTGGTCTGGCACCTAGGCTAAGGTTCTTAAGGTATATCTTGCAATACTGCCAAACACACAAGAAACTGGTTCAAGGCAAATGAAATAAGTGGGCAGCTAAGAGCAGGGAAAGATAAAGAATGGGATGCAAGCCCTATCCTTTTGGATAGGGTCACAAAATCTGAAGCCATAGAGGCTATTCTGGCAGCCAGGCATATGGTGCAATATCACATAGAACTGAAAGCTTTCCACAATAAGTACTAAGAAATATGCTGAAACAGAGCACACTAACAAAAGCCTCCACATACACACACACACACTGGTGGGATAAGAAGCTTTCACTGGCATGCTTTTGCAATGATCACATTATTCACAGTGTCAAAAGTTCTGTAAGCAATGTAGTCATCCCAACCCTGTGCCAAGATAATCCTATACCGTGCCATCACGTATTTTATTTACGTATCACATATTAAAGAAAAGCTACCATATTTAAAGTTCATTCTTAAAACAAAACACAAAAAGACTGAAACAACTTAGACTTCTTGTTGTTCTCCTTCAGAGAGAACTAATTCTACACACTTGAAAAATCAAAGTAAAAAACAAATTAGACAAATTCAACTGGGTTTTTTTTTGTTTTTTTTTTAATCTTTCAGATGAACCGGGATCTCCACAGCTTTGTTAGCTGTAGGACTGCACATTTTTCCACCCTTTATGTTTAACTCTGGTTACACGTCTGAATTTGCTTTTCAGCTTCTGATGTGTCCTTCAATAACCATTTGACACTAACAATATCCTAGACACCTGTTTAAAAAGTGACTTTAAAAAGGCACAGTCCTAGCCAAGTAAATGCTCCTCTCCTGCTTGTTTTGAGGATGGGAAATAAGTATTCTTAGTTCCACAACTTCATTGATAGTTAAACACTGCTTAAATATATGTTCAAATACTACCTTGAAAATGAACACTTCCTCTGAGATGAAGCTATATGCATGTATAGTCTGCTTATTTTGGAATTAACTGAAAATTATTATTCATTTCTGTGAGTTGGCAGAGCCAACAGAGACATTCAGCTCTCCTGCAAGTACAAATCAAGAGGCTGTTAGCTAAGCACTTAACGTGGCATTAAATTTCGTCACACTTCTGCAGTCTCGTTTACTGCAAAATTCTTCCATCAGGTGCAGCTGTGCGTTCCTGTATCATCGACCAGTATTTATTTCTGTGCACACAACATAAAGCAATTTGAATCTCACTCTGCACGTGTGCACAGTGCTCCAAACTCTCACTGACTCACACAAACTACAAGCTAAAAAAAGGAGAAAAGCAGACCCCATACCCCTCCATCTCTATATTAAAAAAAAAAAAGGACAATCTAATTAATCTAATTTAGAGAACATCTCTGGATACATACATCTTCTACATAAAGCCTCAAAACTCCAATGACAGAACCCTTACTGGAAACTGCAAAGGTTTATTTAATTTTTCCTAGATTAAAAATTTTGTCAATGATACATTGGCATGCAAAGCCATACATTTTCAGTGCTCTTCAGTCCTACAGAGATTGTTTGAAGTCCTGAGTGTTCATACCACAGGACTCCAGTGTCGCATCTAAATATGTTAACTTTTCCCCAAACTCGCCTTCATCAATCTAAAAGATGTACTTAAATTCCATTATTTTGAAGTGGATACATGAATATCATTTGAGATGGAAGGAAATATATTCAGAGAATTTTAAAAAAGCCTGGGTGTGATATGGAGAAAATATATAGGTAAACAAAAGAGATATGAAGTTAAACAGCTGTGTGACTAATTCGTGGGTGTAGTTTTAAATTAAAATAAGACTTATTCATATTAAACATAAGGAAGAAATTATTTACTCATAGGGCAGGTGAAGCACTGTCACAGCTGCCCAGAGAAGCTGTGGATGCCCCATCCCTGGAAGCACTCAAGGCCAGGTTGGATGGGGCCCTGAGCAGCCTGAGCTGGTGAAAGGCAGCCCTGCCCACAGCACAGGGCTGGAACTGGAAGGTCTTTAAGGTCACTTCCAACCCAAGCCATTCTATGATTACTTATATTTCAAAGAAGAACATTCAGTACTCAGTTCTGATCTATAAGTCTCCATATTTTACAAATAACTCATGTCAGATGAATGAAGGTTAAAATATTTTCCTTTGGTCTGTTAGAGGCCACATTTGAAAGAAAGCACCTCTCAATGCAAAACAGCACTTGCATACAGTCTGGGGTCACAAGTCGAAGCAGATTTACTAGAAAGAGTGCCTTGCACTGAATTAACTGTAGCACTTCCTCAACTTTTCCTTGGAGATCTGCCATTGAAGTACAGATCAGATACACCCTGTTTAGTACAGGAGACTTGCCAAATCCATAGTCTAAGTAGGTAAGAAAAAGTTGCCTCTGTTGTGGTTCCTTTCCACAGATACTGGACATCATTACCAGCCAAGCATAGTTTCCACTTGAGAGGTTCAATGCCCATCATGTGTTCGTTTTCTTCCAGCAGAACACTCAAAAATAAGAAAGCTGATACATAATATTTTAATATTATCGCACTAAAATACATAGTATTTTAATAGCAGCTCCTATTTTCAGCTTCAATTAATGGAACAAAATATTTTTATTACCAGAGGTACTTTCATTTCCTATGGCACTAACAGTCACAAAAACCATTATACCTCTCTGCACACCACTATGTCCTCCCATGGGCAACAGGTAAGGAGGTTTTGTTACTGCTTCCTGTTACCCTGGCAACAAATGAAGAACACGGGACTTCTTCAGCCCGTGACTTTACATGAAAACAAAAATTCAGCTCGTTTGTTCCGTAACGCTGGAAATTTGCTCCAGACAGTTTCCAATGGAAGTTGATAAACCTTTTGTCGCTTCAGACTATTCACTCGCAGCTGGAGAAGCGACTGAAGAGAAACACAAAGAGATAGAGGGAAGGCATTTTCAAGTTCCTAATTTTAGACAGCTTAAAAAAATGCCTGCTTCTCTGATTATCTCCCTCATCTCTATAGGAATGGATACAAGAAATTCTCTAGGAAAGCAGCGTTCCTGCTCTAAGACAGGTCACTGCTAATTCTAAGATTAATCCATGGTGAAAATAACATCTCCCTCCGGTGGTGTGATTTCAGCACAATGCCAATTTCAATGTCAATTTTCTGGAAATACAATAGAAAAATAAAAACACTTATTTAAGATACGTGAGCTCCCAGCACCAATATTTCTTGGAAATAGTGTAATTCCTGCATATGCTGAAAGCTTCTGCAGGTCCTGGGATAGAGCTGGCCTAGGAATTTAAATATGATTACTTTATGTGGAAGAATAAACAAACTATTTTCTGTTTGATTATTTACACAGTACAGTTTTTCAAGTACTCCTCCTGCCCTTCCTAGGACCACACTGGAACTACTAAATCTGACTTTGTCATCCTTGTAAATCCCACTGAGTAAATAAGTCATTTTCTGTAAACTTTGTGGTCTCAGCCTCCTTGTTAGTTTATTGCAAAATTAAAGGGAGAGCAGTGCAGAACTATCAATCAGTTACCAGCAAAGGTATAAAGTCTTCTGGAATGTACCAAGAGAGGAGGAAGGAAAAACAACCTCTTATGAAATGGCCATTTGTTAAAAGAATAGAGCAGAACTCCCCTTTTTGCAAGTAACACTGTTTAGGAAAACACTTATTAAATGTCTTCCTTTTGAGTTGGAGGAGTAAGCACACAAAGACTCGCAATAAACTCAAACTACTCTACCCTTATTATTTCACGTATTTTGTGGTTTTCACTGTATTCAACGTCTGTAGAGAACGTGAAGAATAACAGTCAGTAGGGCTGGGGTGCTGACTCAGCATGCTGGAGGAGAAAGAAAGGAAGTATTACTGCTCCCCAGCTATTTTTCACACCAGTCCCTAAGAAGGAACCTCTCCCTTTCCCTGAAGCACAGAGCTTTTAGTGAGGCATTCAGCACCAGGTCAACACAATGGCGCAGTGTGTAGGCACCAGTGGAGGGAAAGCACATCAAGCAATACCACAAAGCCAGATGGGGCAGGAAGCAAGCCTGGAAACAGAAAAAGAGAACAGTGAGCAAACTGGAGTGAAGGCAGCACACTTCAAAACAGCTGTGAGAACCACAGCTTTCTCCTTAGGAACCTGCTGCAGCTCCCTGAGACCAGCATAAGTCTATCCAGAGGAAGAGCTCTAAATTACCAGTTTGTCAAATTAGCAGGGTACTTGTAATATTCAACGAGGCTACACGCTGAATTAGCTTATTCTTTGGCTCCTGTTTCATCAGGGAGATGTTTTTCAGCATCAGTACTATTTGCTACAAGAGCTGTTCAGAGTTCCTAATGAACTCAGCAGGACTTATACCTTATATTCACAAGGGTGAAACCTTTCGTAAAACTGAGCATTTTTAGTGGAATCAGGTAGAAAGAGGCAAAGTCTAAACTGCAACACTGATAGCTCCTACACAAAAGGAGAGTTTTCAAGAGAAAACATCAAGTGCAGCGCTGCTCAGCAGGGGCTCATCCCAAAGGAAAGCTGGCTTCGCTGATGAAAAGTATCCGTGCTACTGAAACTGACAGTCCTGAGCTCCAGAACCAAACCAAGCATACTTACATCACAACTATTAGTATGTATACTACAAGTGCATATCTTCATTCTTAGAAAACAAACTTTTGATTCATACAAAGTATATACAAGAGAGAAAATCCAACATCTTGTCTTCTGAAATTCAGGCAAATCACCACACCTAATTACTACTCTTTCAGCAAGAAGTCCCATACTCTCAAGTTGATCTGGCCATCAGCCTCATCGCACTGAGTTTCTGTAGGGAAGAACGAAGACAACACCAAGCATGCTACAGAGACAAGTTATCACAACTAAAAAAAAAAACCCACACCTTATAACAAATGAAATTAATGTGCTCAAAATCAAATGCTGCTTCTGATGTTTGACCAAGACCTAAATAACCAAGGTATTTACCTATTGTACTAAAATGGTTGTGGGCTAACAAAGAAAGCACAACATAAACAACAGACAGGTGCTCACATTTAGTAATTGTTGCTCATACAAATCAATTGAAACAAAAGTCACACATTTATATATGAAAGAGACATATCTGGAATCATGATACTCATGTTAGGTGGATGTTTTCAGATAGGAAGGCATGGTAACTACCCTCACTAAAGGCAAAGACAAGGCCTCTGTGCTGTGAGCTGTTAGAATTTGTATTCTCAACCAATGTCAACAGAATTTGGCACAACTCCCCGAATAACAGACATACACACACATATAAACCACTGATAAACTAATGAGAAACACTTCCTAATCCAATAAGCAATCTAGCAAGAAGTGTTGGCCTTGTCTCAGTGTTATTTTATCTGTTCCTATTTTCATATGCATCACAATCAGGGGAAAAAAAGGTTGATTAAGCAGTCCAACAGCATGAAAACATGAAAATAATGGTTCTCTAGAAGACTCACAAGCACTTTTTAGAAGGAAGATTAGAGACCTGTTGCAGAAGACGCACTGCTGCTAGCTGCAACCAGAGCTGCTAGGACAGGACTTCCAGCTCCTGCTTTGCCAGTTATCTCTACCCAAACTTCTTTTTCCTCCCTCAGTAAGGCAATTCACAGCAGCAGAAGTAATTTTATAGGCACTGGACTTCACTGAGTATAAAGAGGAGTTGGAAGAAACTGAGGAATCTTTCAGAAACTGGCCACTGTATTTACATCCAATTTATTCTGCTTTGCATAGGAAAAGTACAAAGTTATGCAAGCCTCCTTCTGGAGAAGTGTGCATTCACATCTCCACCAGTTGCTTAAAAATTATCATAATAAATTGATAAAATTTCCACCAAGAGAAAAAAGGAAACAAAACAAAAGCATGCTGTTCTCAAGCAGCTACATGCCTTTAAGTTGAAACAGCTACCACCCAGAGATAGCCTGAGGTCTTTAGCCTTTCCTCCCCTGGGAACAAGGAACGCAGCCAACACAAATGTAACCTTCAAAATCTGCACTGCGGCACCCTTGTGCAGCCCTGCTCCATGAAAAGGGTTTGTGTGCCCGGAAGGCCTTCACATCCCGTACTGTGTGCTGCCACAGCCTGTAGAGACCTGTCTGCAGAGACATGTGTAAGCCATCCCCCAAGAAGAAATGCCACCCTCCTTCAAGCCCTGCCAGCAGCCCAGAGCTCTGAGTTAGTTTCAACAGGCCTTGACGTTCCTCCGCCCTCCCCTGCAGCCTCTGCATTATGACAGCTCTCTGAATTCACCTTATTCCTTTACTAAGTCAGCTACGTACCTCCTTAAAAGCCCCCGGCCTGATTCTAGCTGAGCTGAAGGGGAGTACCTTGCAGGAAAACACTTCACCTACAGACAGATCTTAAGCCAAGACCTGCTTCACTCTCCAAACAGCAAACAGCATAGCTTAAAGGGGAATGTCTTAGAAAAAAAAAATAAATTCTGAATTCACTCTTAGATCTCACAATGTTCTCAGCAAAAGGGCTTTTGGTTGTTCTGTTTGTTTCTGATAGACGGGAGGAAACAGCACTGTCCCGAATGTTGGTGAAGTAACATAGCGCCCCACTTCAGACTGCCATGCTCCAGGCTGAGAGGAAAGCTAGACGCAACTCCTGCTCCTTAACAGAACTGCAAGAAAGTCAGAATCTACACTTCCTTTTTCCTCAGCGAAAAATACAGAGTAGTTTATACATACTTGCTAGCTTCTTCAACAGCTGCTAATGCTCCTTGCTTTTGCTGGACAAGTGCAGATCTTAGGCCACACACCTCCCCTGCTTGGTCCAGTGCCTCAAATTTACGCAGTCCTTCCTAAGTTCAGTGACATTAACTCTCCATACCTTTGTGGGAATTAACATATTGTTACCCCTGTTTGCTGATGTAGAGACAAATGTTCAGAAAGAGAGTGGACTTACTAAAGGTATTACCAATCATTACCACCAATCCTAAACCCTGGTTCCACAAGGTGGATTCAAAGGGCCCACACTCAAATGAACATCTCAGGACACCTCAAGAGCACACTAATAGCTATCTAGCAAGCTGTGTATTTATAATTCTTTCTGTATTTAGCTTTTATCTGTTTTCCGTACCTTTCTCTATCTAGTTGTTTCCTAACAACTAAATGGGAATATGAACTAAACTAATGAAATGCTTTTAACAAAGGCCTATTTAGGGCTCATGGACTATTTCAAGTAGATAATTCACAATACCAGCATTTTTATTTGATGTTTTGAGAAGCCCATCAGAAAGGCAGTATTACAGACATGCAAGTTTGGAGAGGTGTATGGAGAGGCATGTAAGGCACAACTCAACTTCATTAATTTCATTAATTCTATAGATTCCTCCCAATTAATTCCTTCAGGCCTTCAAGACAGTGGGTCACAGCAAACTCATGTCTTAGAAGCAAACTGGAACAACTCAATGGGCTGCTGTAATTACACAGCTTTTCTGAACCATTTTAAAACACTCTCCCTAACCTCATTCTATCTCACACTGTGACACTGTGCCAATATTCTAGAGGGGAGGACAGTGGTTGTTGAGGCTGCTCACTTTGGTGCTGCAAGGAAGCAGCACAAAGCAGCTTTAGGTGCTAGAATTCCCCTCGGCACTTCACTGTTAATTCCCCTACAAATCACATTTGTTTGCCTGCCCTGCAGCACTGGAGCCTTTCCATTTACTTTTTAAGCAGGCAACAGGGGACTACCGGAGTATTGGCACTCCTGGTCCAAAAACTGCCCTCTATTTATAATCAGCCTTTATAGGCAGATGACTACAAGCACCAGAGAGCATCGCATGGCTTATGTCCTTTAGTGCTCAATGTATTCTATCATTGTCACAGAAGTGAAGTAATTTTTGTCTAGGATTACATGGCACACTTTTTCTACAGTATCCATTAAAGAGTTTTCTTTACTTGTTGTGTTGTGATAGTTGCTGACTTTCACTGAATGCACTTCGGACACAGACTGGCTATTTATACTGACCTATAATGGCTATCCTTAAATAATCATGCAGTTTTACTTCACTGCGTATAACAGTCAGTCAATTTTGAAGACAATAGGAAGAGAGAATTTGGATATATGACTCCATCTGTGATTTGTTTAAGGCAGTTTAACAGGTCTGTAGAGTATTAGGGTAGTAACTGGTATTGCACAGAAGTTGGACTAACCAATACACCAATAATCTTTTACAAAATGAGGTAGCTATTAAGAAAGGAATGAACAAACTTGTCAGTCACTTAGTGCAAGTAAGGCCCTTGTAAGGTTACTTCAAAGTATTAAGCAAAATTCAGTTATCATCCTTCATAGCTGCAATGGCTGGAAAAGGAAACAGAAATCATCTAGAAAACAAAACACCCACATGCTGAAGCCAACATCCTCTCCTAAGCCACCATAAGTTTTATTTCTCTGTTACATCAGGCTCAGAAATATATGAAAGAATAAGTGAGAATGAACAGCTGTGAACTGTATGCACTACACGCTGTAGGTACATATTAACAGTGTGTTATGGAGATCTTTGTATACTGAATTTCATGTACACTTTTTTCAGCCTAATCTGCGACTTTGCCAGTAATCTATTTCTATCAAAAATATCTGTAATATTTCAAACTAATCAATAGCTTCAGACAGTTTGAAAATGCAACAGACTTGAAAAATAAGCCAGCTACAGCTAAGCACACAGCAGTCTGATTACCAGGCTGAGGCTGATTTAATAGTCAACATCCTTTAGCCCAGCTGAACTAGAAGTGGAAGTTTTACCATCCAGTTGTTGATATCTGAAATATTTTGCAATACTTTTACACAAGGGAGAATTGCATGGTTGCATTTCTTCTATCTCCTAAAGTTGCAAATTTAAATGTAAGAGATTTAAACTTTAACTTCCTACCACTAACAATGCTTAAGACATTTTTATAAACTAAGGTATTCTTAAGGAATTTATCCTAAAAAGAAATGCAACTTATGTACAGTGTACAATGGTACAGTGTACTATGAAACTTTACTGGCACTTTTTGAAATCTCTTAGAGCACTCTGTGAAGCCTTCCTACTCAGTAGTTTGGTTATCCTAAGTGCTTATTCCACAAAAGCATATCAGGAAAGACAAACAAATAATATAGAGTCTACAACTTATAGATAAACAGTCCATAATAAAGCAGAACAAAACACATGAGTGTGCATTATTGTTTTCCAAACACATCTGGTCTGATATTATCCAGAGGAAAGAAGAGGAAAGGGGACATAAATCAGTCATGTCTCTTCTCACCAATATTTGGGGGGGAGGGGAAGTGGGGGAAAATATCTTGTGGATCAAAGCAGTGCCACTAAAATTCCGGAATATCTTGGCCTCTGCTTCCTATTTCTCCTAATCATTTCTCTAGGAAATACTGTTAGTATTTCCCTGATAAAAAAAGAGCTTTTTCAAATTTTAGAATAACAAATTTCTATTTACATAACTAACTTACTTAAAATGGAAATGTGAATCATTAGAAGAAAGCTCTTTGAAAACCAGGACTCAGAACAGAAAGTGAACTCAGAAAAATGGAAGAAGCCATTTTTGTGCTGAGATCACACCATGACACATCCCCCTTTGGCTCTGGTTAATAGAGAAAAAAATAGCATTTGAGATTATCCAAATAAAATCACATACCTCAGAAGCTAGGCACAAGGTAATTTCTCACTAGTTGGGATAACAACCCATTCCTCAAGGTCACTCCTTAAATACGTGCAGAAGACAGCATTGTAGAAGCATATTATTTGTTTGGCAGGGAAGATCAGTCCTGCAGGTTGTTCTGACAAACCTTATCCCAACATTAAGATAAATCACAATGGGACTGATAACAGTGAAATTCACACAAAACCAAATCAATCCAAGCCCAAAGGTGTTCTCTAAGAGAGAGAGAGAGAAAAAAGAGAATTTCATTTGGAAGTTGGTGACAACTAAGGACATCCACATTGACTCTAGCAGAAATGAGATTGAGTCCACCAGCATTATTTTTCTCTTTTACTGGTGTGATAGTTTTAAGTAATTTTTTGAAAATGTCGAGGACAAAAAAAAAAAGAAGAGATTTATTCAACTATTTGGAAACACCATCATAACTGCTACTGGAACTACAGAAATGTTGGGAGTTGCTGCCAGGTGATGAAAAATAGACTGTGCCCTCTTCAGTAACAGTAAACAATGTTAGGACAACATTCCTGATATTTCTCAATTACAAAGCACCTACTCTTTGAGAATTCAACTTAAGAGTACTAAATTATTTTTTCATATCATTCAAATTATCCCAAGTGAACACCGTTGGATCACATCTTTTGAGATGCATGGTGTGCATTTTACAAACTACACGAAAGACAGCAAAGAAAAACAACTGATGTCTTCTGGACAATCAGTTGCAATTTTGATGAAGCTGAGGGTTAATTGCTCACTGCAACTAGCAACTCTTTGTATCTCACATGCTTGCTATTAAAATTTACAAGATCGTGCACTTTCCTTGGAGTCCATTATAACAGCTTAGTCTGAAGTATTTATCAAGAAACTGCAACTGAGCCTCCACTGCAAATATAGTAACATTAGGAACTAACTTCTTCAACTCAATTTTGAGAAAAACTGAGGAGAAGCAAATTATGCCCTAGTTTGGATAGCTGATGTTTAGCAACAGGCTTTCTGCAGTCCCCCTACTGAACTAGCTGTTCTTCCAAAAAGATAAGATAGATATGGGCAAACATGTGAGAAAGGAAGCCTAGGATAAAGAAGTGTTTGGGAACAGGATATTTTCAGGACACTGCTTTCCTTCCACAGCAAACACTGTGGAAAACCAGGAGTTAAACAGCAACAGGCTGTTCAGGTAAGACTAGAAGTGTATCTTCAGATCTGGAGATTGGGACAGGAGAATAGAAGCTGCTGGATGCTATAAGTCGGGATTGCCGTGCCACTCACTGGTGAGACAGTAGCCCAGAAGAGACCTTCTCAGGGAAGGATAGGATGAATTTGTAGAGTTCTTAAGACAAAGATAATTCACAACAAAATGTTTGGACTTCAAGGTGCAGCAGCAGAGCAGTGTGTGTGACAGGTGAAAGACAATTGTTCAATATTCAAAACTTGGTAAAAACTCTTCCATATTTTAGGCTACACTAATTTGCAAAATGGCTTACGTGGTATGGAGACACACAGCTTCTGCAGTCATAAGGCACATTATGTTATGGCACATGCCTATAGCTGTGCTGTCTGAGCCCTGGAACCATGCAGCAACTAGAAAAGTGTTTTCAGTAGTAGTGTTATTAGTTCAACATATTTATTCTGCCATTGGCTTTACCTTGAGTTTATTAAGGATAACTGTAGTTTGTTTAACAATAAATGTTCCTCAAAAGCATATATATAAAGTAATAACCCATGACTGCTGTACCAAGCCTTAAACATGAATATATGAAAGGTGTATCATGCTATGGACTTCTTATACACACAGAATTATCGAGGTTGGAAAAGACCTAGAAGATCATCCAGTCCAACCATTACCAATACTTCCCAGCTAAATCATACCCCTCAACGCAACATCCAAACGTTTCTTGAACACTCCCATGGTTGGTGACTCCACCACGTGGGCACCCTGGGCAGTGCGTTCCAATGCCTGACTACCCTTTCCGAGTAGTAATACTTCCTAACGTCCAGCCTGAACCTCCCCTGGAGCAGCTTGAAACCATTCCCTCTAGTTCTATCACTGATTACACAAGAGAAGAGGCCAACCCCCAGCTCACCACAACCTCCCTTCAGGAAGTTATAGTCTCCCCTGAGCCTCCTCTTCTCCAGGCTGAACAATCCCAGCTCCCTCAACCGCTCCTCATAAGGCCTGTGCTCCAGACCCCTCACCAGCTTCGTAGCCCTCCTCTGAACACATTCCAGGGCCTCAATGTCTTTCTTGCAGTGAGGGGCCCAAAACTGAACACAGTACTCGAGGTGCGGCCGCACCAATGCCGAGTACAGGGGGACAATTACCTCCCTGTTCCTGCTAGTAACACTGTTTTTGATGCAAGCCAGGATGCCGTTGGCCTTCTTGGCCACCCGGGCACACTGTCGGCTCATGTTCAGCCGAGCATCAATCAGTACGCCCAGGTCTGTTTCCTCAATGCAGTCCTCCAGCCACTCTGCCCCAAGCCTGTAGCGCTGCCTGGGGTTGTTGTGGCCAAAGTGCAGGACCCGGCATTTGGTCCTGTTGAACCTCATCCCATTGGCTTCGACCCAGCTCACCAGTCTACCCAGATCCCTCTGCAGGGCCTCGCTACCCTCAGGCAGATCGACACTCCCTGCCAATTTGGTGTCATCCGCGAACTTACTGAGGGTGCACTCAATGCTCTCATCCAAGTCATCAATAAAGATGTTGAAGAGGACAGGCCCCAGCACCGACCCCTGGGGAACACCACTCATGACTGGTCTCCAACTGGATTTGACTCCATTTACCACCACTCTCTGGGCCCGGCCTTCCAGCCAGCTCCTTACCCAGCCGAGAGTGTACCCATCCAAGCCACATGGATTTTTATACTACAGCCATTTCTTAATCTCCTTCTCCAGAGCATCAGATATCCACTTCAGTGGAGAAGTTGCCTGACAAGTTCCTATTTTAAATTTTATTGATGTTATTTTCCATTCCAGACTAAGATTTAATGCTGATCTGATTGTATTGACCCTGAAGACTTGACACCAACATGAAACACACCTCCATCCTTTTGTCCCTAAATACATTTGCAGAGGAACGCACACACACACACAAAGTTCAGACTTTTTCTTTTGCCATTAACTCTGCATACACCTTGATTCATTCTCAAAAGGTAATGAGAGAGAAGTCCAGGCACACCTTTCTTAATGCTGGCTCTGTCACTAAGTAGCTGTGACAGCTCAGTGATACAATGAATTCTTTGTACTCTATTTTCCAAAGTAGACATAATGCCTACCCTATAAAAGTGCTCTGCTAGTGCTTTGAACTTACTGCATGCAGGGTGATAAAAACACTGAGTGTTTTAAGACATTTCTAGTGTTACAGCTGGGTAATATCCAGACAGAATGTAGTAGAAATTGTTGACTGCTAAAAGTTCTGTTTGTGGGGTTGTAGGTTTTGTAAACTCCCAAAATCTCTCCCCAAAAGAAATCCATAGGCATTCTTTCTTCTCTTTTTGTTCTTTCTTTTTTTTTTTATTTTAAATCCTTCACCTTTAAGTGAGTCAAGACTGTAAGTACTGCTGTTTTGTGCTGCACATTTGGGGAGGGTAAATCTGAAGAATTACTCTTGGCTCAACTTTTGGTATGTTGTACAATATACTGTAAAGCATTAATATTGTATTAGAAACAGAAGAAAAGAAAAACAAATACCAACTTATTATCTAAACCAGCTGAGAGTCTGACCCGGTGAACAACTTTTGCTCTGAGTTTACTGATGGTGTTTTGAAGAACTATTTTATAGATCCAGAACAGTGAAGATAACAAAATAAAGAGTAAGGCAGCATGGCTTCAGATCAGGCTTGTGCTGATTTATTTTCTAAACTGGATAGTTCAGACATTTCTTGTGCCAATAAAAGGCAAATAACAGCTATTCTTCAGCATGTTGCAAGAACAACAGATAGACCTCATACTACTCTTAAAATGTAAAGATCAGTAAGTAGCCAAAGATGCATGGTGTAATTAGCATGGAAAAATATTCAGTGGCCCTTTGCAAAAGCCCAGTGCAAGAGACTCACACATGCACAAAAAGAGAAGTGAGTGCTGAAGTAAGAAACTGTCTCAGACATAAAAGCTGGCTTTTAACAGGATGAAACAGACACTGGAGATTACCTAGATTTTAGCCCAAGATCCATCTTGACAGCTTTCTGAGAAATACACAGAACGGGAATGGCTGCTGAGGAAACTGCAGCCTGAGACAACTTCACCAAGAGCTGATCCTGCACTGGAATTTTAAGTGGAAAGGGAAAGAGACATGGATAGCTACGGAGAAGTTGTGAATTATGAATAACTAGCACAGAACTTCCAGAAAGAATGTAAAACACAGTGGATACCAACAGCAAGTACAAGTAGAAGCATGGGAATTGGCACATATAAAACATGATGGGTCAGCCTGAAAACTGGGCTGATACAGAATCAAAGAAAGGGCCTGAAGTTTCATTATGCTCCAAGGAGCAAGGCTGTGAACAGGAGAGCTGTTCACACATGTAAGAAGCCAACTGTCAGCTGTACGAACTGCTCAATACCTCTGTGAGCCCACTAGCTGGAAGGTCCACTACTTGTTTTGTAATCACTTCTATTCTGACTACAGACAGCAGGAGCCAACCTGCAGAACACAGACCAACTCACAACCCACAGATCTAAAAAATTCTGCATTTGAGAAAAAGCTGGGTATGAGCTTTACAGTTCAAGCCCTTATACTAAACAATAAACAGCTCAGGAGGTCACAGCAGCCTAAATTCCACAATCAATATTCAATAACAAACACTTCTGCAATATATTTCTCATTTTCTGTGTCCACATCATTGGATTAAGGTGACTAAAAGATAATTTACATACAGATAGCTACAAATTGCATTGTGCAGATGTGCAACATCAGGTTCCATGGACTAGAACACCAGAAAGATCCATTTTAGACAAACAAGCAAAGTCAAACAATATCTACTCTTTTTCTTTAGAATTCACAGCACTCTGAGAGTATCAAGAAAGTGTCAAAAAGGTAGGACTGTACTTTTACTTGCTTTCTGTTTTGTGTCATAAGCATTCAGATTCTCTCCAATCTTGGAGATTAAAGTTTCCTCTTAGGAGACAGTAATTCTGAAATGACTGCAGAAGTCGCAGGATGAACCTCAAGCCACCAATAGGGTGAGATTTGTAATACATTTTTGAGACTTTGCAACACAAAACAGGAAAAAAAATAACTAATGGTAACAGGCTTGTTTGCAGTAGGAATTCAATTTGCCAGGAAGTCCAGCCATAACATACCTCAGTTTTGAGGCCTGTGACCATGATTTTATACATGTGCATACAAATGCTGTATGTATGGATTTAGTGCTACTTGTCCCAAATCTGAATCATGTCAGATACGTTGTCCAGGCTTGCTAACTCAGATCACTGCTTCCTCACTTCTGTTTCAGGCCAAGACAGAACTCAAAAAATTTCTCTTGCAGTGTGACAGTCTCAAATGGAGAAGTGCATCGCAATTCAGTTCCACGCTAGCCCTTTAACAATATTTTTCCTGAATATGTTCTTAAAACACTGCACACACTTAGATACTGAATCTCAGTCGTAGTATTAAACAGGAATTATTCTATTCATGTTGCAGACCAGAAAACTAAGGCAGGACTTTGGGAGACCTTGTCAACATATAAGAGTATCAATATTTGGCAGCTCTGTATACACAGCAGTAAAAAGGCAGCGAATCTGAAGAACTAAGAAATGGTTAAAGAGAACAACAACGGAGGGGATACATTGTCTGATACTGCTGGGGAATTTGCTGGGAGCTGAAATACGTATGAATATGTTCTTTCCTGAATGTCAAAACTCCTTGCCTTCCCCAGAATTCTTCCCAAGATAAAAGAAACTCATCTGACTTACCTGTGGGTCCCAGTATTAAAGGGGGAAGAGAGAAGAACATCACCCCCCAAATTATAGCAGATTAAAGACCAAAGTGTTAAACATTAAGGAGGAACTGGAGACATAACTATTCTTTCCAAAATCACCTGAAGCTTTTTTTTTTTTTTTCCAGTGTCACATGAAGCAAAACCTCTTAACTCTGCTAAGGCTTTCTACTAAGCTTTCTAATTTTCTTTGAACATGGAACTCAAATTCAGAGGATGCAAAGCAGTAGGGATTTAAACAAAAGGATTTCCCAAAATGTATAAAGCACAAAGCCCAGGTCTGCTACTGTTTTCTCTCTTTTCTATAAAGAAAACAGGAAACTAGACAATAACCTGTTAGAAAGCAGAGATCACAGTGAAGGAAGGCATTTTAGCTGACAGCTAAAAATAAAAATTCCTAAATCTAAAAAAGATCTTTCAGAGCAAATTGTTCATAGCCAAAGTGACCTAAACTCACGTGGCTGTCTAATAGTATTGATTTTGGCTGTCTGCAGGAAAGGAAGTACTTCTGGGGAGTAATGCATTCATTTACCTAAAAAGACCGAGGGAACAGAAAAAGCCAGAACTCCATTTGCTGGAGGTGGACAAAAAAATGTAAGTCCTAGAAAGAGCTAACAGTACAGCACTCATGTATTTCTAGAAAATAAAGTATAAGAAGAAAGAGAGACAAAACCAAAGAACAATCTGAAAAAGCGTTCCCACTCAGGGCAGCAATTAAGCATGCGCTCAATTTTAAGTACAAACTTAAAATGTTAATTAAAATATATATTTTTATATATATATATGCTTTCCCGAGTTGAGGTCAAATAATTCAATCAGATGTTAATGAAAAAATGGCAGTATTTATTTCATTCTACTTAACATTGCAATGCAAAAGAGATTATTGTGAGGCCGTAAGAGGCAGAGATTGAATGTTCTTGTAAGTGTTCACTGCAGCTACCAAACTGCACAGAATCATAAAAAGGAGTACTTCAAGGGGGGAAAAAACACTATAACTTAACTGGAGCATGAACAGATTGAGATCATAGAAAGAATGTGTTTTAAGTTCAAGCTTCAAGGAAACAAATATTTTAAATAAGCACATTTTCAAAAATAAACATGTCCTAGTATTAAGAGTTCAAAGGAAAAAATGTTTAGCTAAAGGATGCAGGAACAGAAAAGGATTTAGGCAAACTAGATATGCTAAAACAAATTGGAAAAAGAAAAAAAAAAAAGGTTATTGGAAAAAAATGAGTTTCCAACTACAGAGGAGGGAGTGACTAGGTTTCAGGTAAATCAAAGTAATGTGGTACTAAAATATTAGCAGAGAACGGGCCATACTGCTAAATCTTCATAAATACAAACCCAAGTCATTAGAAGACAATGACTATTTTTCTGTATTCCTATAGAAAATGTTGTATTTCTTTTTCATACTGTATGTAGAAGAAATGCACACAAAGCGTAAAAAGTTCAGACAAATAATAAGAATAACCAAGGTAATTAAGCCTACTAGGATTATCATTCTTAGTTATTTCATCAAGGGTCAGAATTGAGTGTTTTAGAGATATCTGACATATCCAAAGAAAATTACAAATGCATAACCATCTGATACTCATGACCACCATTTGAAAACTTCAGAAGCCAGTTTAGTGATGCTTAATTCAGTAAAGAAATTAAGTCAAAAGAAGCTCAAAAGTAAATTTAAAAGCCTGTAATTGTTACAAAAGGCCCATGTATGTAAGTTGCCCTGTATGTAATGCCTCCTATTTATTTCCATGGAAACTACAACAGACACAAAGAACACAATGACACTATTTGGTAGATCAAATTCTCAACCACTATTTTTCAAAACAGTCACCACCATTAGCTGTGTGCTTTTGCCAGTGATGAACAAGAGCCTGCATGCTGCATTTGTAAGAATCTTCACAAGTGGAGGTGATCCACAGACAACATCACCACTGCTGAAATGCACCACCCTCTGCCTCACTGTGCTCACATCCACTGTTTGGTCTCCATAAATGCTTGGCAAGCATCCATAAATGTCAATGGGTGCCATATTTTCCTGCATGGAGGATTTCAGTGCCACACTTCTGCTTCATACACACTTCCGTGCCATTTCGTTAGACTGACCCTCTGCTGCCATCTGTCAAACAGAATCAAAATGTAATAGAATAGTGGTGGGAAGGTTCGACCTCTGCCGCTGTACCACCAATGTCCGCCTTTGACATCATGGGCCAACATAATACAGTACAAGGCATTACTTTCAGAGCAGCCCTCATATAATACAAATATTAATCTGAGAAAGCAGACATAATAAATCGAGTGAGATGTTTAAACATGATTTTCAAGAGTCAAGCAGACTTTACAATACGAACATTCAAACTAAGACAGCTGATGGAGAGGAAAATAAATTATAGCAATCCATATGTAAGAATAAAATCTAGAGAACTGTGGTGGAACTGGAAAAGCAGATAAACAAAGACATAAAAACAAATAAATTCCTGAAGCAAAGCTAAGGCAAGCAAACAAAGAATCTGCTGGGAAGGAAAAGAGAAATGGGGCAAGGACCAACTACAGAAAAAATATCAAATAAATGTTAAATATGTCCTCAGTGAAAAAAAAACACAAAACTTACACGAATACTTATCCCGATCCCACAGCTATTCTGAAATAACAGAGGTGAGGTATTGCCAGGAATCGGGGATCAAAAAGATACTGAAGCAGCAAGTTAAAGATAAATCCATTGATAGAATTGGACAGAACTCACCTGTGAGTCCTGGCAAAGCTCACTTTCAGAATGGAGGAACTCCTACTAAAAGTCTAATGTAAAGCAGTTGTATCACAACACTCGCACATATACATGCCTCAATTCCTTTTACCACGTTATACAGACACCATATTTTTGCTCATTTGCAGGTTTACCCTCTGTAGCATTTCTGTTTTTCACGGCACAAAATAAAATTCCCTCATATGTGTTGCCACAGTAGTCTCAGTTACAATTCCTCTCCTCTTGTTCTTTGCTAGATCTTCCCAAGATCACCATCTGATGCACCAAATGCACACCACAGTGTAACACTGAATGCTGGTGAGTTGCCAGAACATCCCAACACAACCATCCTGAAATACCACAGAGAAAATGAAGCGCTCTGCCTCCTCTTCAGACCCAGATATCAGACCCCAAGAATCTGGACACTGTTTACCTTATCCTCCACAACATCGATTTGTATAACACTTCACTATGTGTGACCACCCTAAAATTAAATACACGCACTGTATTATAAAGTATTATTATAAAATTTAATTTGGGGATAGCAGTATTTATCTTTGTGGTTTTGTCATTTGTGTATGCAGGCCATTTCCATCCACTGCAGCTATCAAAACGCAATCTGAATAAGAAGTAATTTTTCAGCAAGTCCATTTTAGACATGTTTCAAAAGTAAGAAAACACACCATGGGCACCTCCACTGTTCACACATTCCTTTGGGGATATTTTCAAAGGTATCCATTATGGGATGAATACTGGGATGGAACTCAACAACTCTGTAATCTTTACAACAATTTCTAGAACCTTTTCTACACAGAACAATTGCTATATGAGGCTGTAGTTTCACATATGGTTTAGGTGTTACAAGGCAACACCACAATGAGAGGAAGCCATCCTGCCCTCTTCTGTCTCTCGTTCTCAACCCCAAACTGTGCCACGCAGCAAAACATCTGTGTGGTTATGAGGTGAACTGGCCAAAGGGACTGATGTAGCTCAAAACCAGCCATGTGTGATCTGAACTCAGGTCAGTTCCCCAGCATACTTGAAAGAAGGATGGGATGACCCCAGATGTTTGAGGGACAACATAAGTTCTGATTAAACATACAGCAGTTGGACTCAATGATCTTTAAAGGTAAAGGTCCCTTCTAACACAAACCACTCTACGATTCTATATTAGACTCTTTTCCATAGCTACAATGAAGTAAAATACCATTAAACTACACCTTTGTTTCCGGTCCTGGTAGTTCTCAAATGGTTAGATCAGACAGTTGTGACTGAAAAATTGGCTGTAGGCCAAGGTATACCTCAAGATAACATGGTTTGCTAGAAAGGTGAAGGAAGTAGTTTTCCCATAGGTGGCTTATTTGTTCCATTTTATTTAAACTGAATTTTCTGGAGGTGCTCATGGTTCTGAATGCTACAGCTACTCCCAGGGAGATGTAGAGGAGAAAGCCAGGGCTGGTAAACAGCCCATGACACATCTAATGCAAGTCACAGCTGCAACCTCTCTCTCCCTTCTCTTCCTGCCAGAGACATCTTCCATAGACTCTTTACTCTTTGTTGAAGAATCTCAGTCATGATTTACTAACAGTTTCCCAGGGAGCTTATTTTCTTCATCAAAGGTGACAGCAGAGCTGTTCTGTAGAGCAATACATTTCATAGCAATATGTTTATGTAAGTGCTTTTCTCTAAAAGGAAAGGATTATATGTATGTATTATTTACACCTCCTCTAAAAATACTATTTGCTACGCGTCAGCTGGTGGCTAATACACATGTGTGTTCTGCAGCAGCAAGGCACCATGTACAAGCTCTTCTGAAATACTCTTCACAAGCATTTAAGTATTCTGGAACTGGAAAGCAAACAATCATTAAAATCTGACTAAAGCTTGCAGTACATATTTTGGAACTGTCCAACCAATTCTGTTCAGACAACCATCTAGAGTAGCAATTGGTCATATCTCATATAGATTCATCTCTTTTTCTCTTGAAGTTCATTGAAAAAAAGTTCAGTGCATCAAGAATCTGACTTCCAGTGAAATTCTTCTGCCACCTACTGTTGATTTTTGGATACACTACACATTTTAATGTAAAGCTTACTATTAAAAAAATCCAAATTAAAAAAAAAAAAAAAAAAAAAGGTAACATCCGCACAGGGAAAAAGAAAATCTAATCATTAACCGTAAACTACTGATATATATTATGACCTTGGTCTTTTGTTGACTTCTTAAGTGTGGGAACCAAATGGTGCTCATTACCAAGATGTGGGGAGGTTGGGGAGAAGGGAAAAGACTGGTTGGTTAATAAAGAATTAGAAAACTTCATAAAACAAAGTATTTTTATGAATCGTATAAAATTCACAAAGGGAAAATTGTCTGAAATTCTCTTAAGCTTAAAATTCTGACCCTAAACACTGTCACATGAAGGTATCAAAAAACCAATCTTTTTTTACTTTTTCTTCAGTGTAATACTGAAATTCATCAGTCACACTGCATGAACTGGATGTAGGGAAAACATTACCAGTAGTATTGGAAAGGTAAGTCTTCTCACACCTTCAACTAGCAGTAATGCAGCTGACGATTTATAAAGTTTGACCAAGTCCTCCTTAAGAACATGGCAGTGACAAGAAGGCTCTCCCAGTGTCACAGGAGGAAACACTGATTGTGCAGAGAAAATCCCAGGCTGCTCCACTCCTGCTCCATCCTGCATCTCTTCCTGTTACCAGGCCAGGAGAGCCCTGGCAGTTTCCATCCCAATTGCACTGCACTGAACTCGCTTGGCTCACACGACCTGAGGGGATCACGGCACAAGACAGTGTGTCTAACCACTGCTTATATTAACAGGTGTATTTATCTGGTCTTCATTTAGACCAAGGTTTTAGTGACATTTAACATGCTAAGCATGGCAACTGCCCACCCATAACCAACACCCAGTTGTACCTCCAGGCTTTTGATATCCCTCAACCTGTTGGTCAATCCCCTTGCTTTTTGCAAAGCAGCACTCATACTACTGCTTCATGCTCTTACAACTAAGGTTTTCAAGCAGTTTCTTTTCTCTGCTGCAGCACACAGTCCCGATCTCAAGCCAAGGGCTCAGGTCCTGCTGCAGTCAAAGGGGCCAATGCAGCTGCAGAGAGCAGTGCAGGGCTGTGCCACTCCCGCACAGCAATGAGCTGGGGCAGGACTCGCTGGCAGAGCTAGATGAGCTCCTCTACATCTTTTTCTCTTTTGGCCTTTATTTCTTGCCATTGGGTCTCATTACAGAGCTCAGTGAGCAGACCTGCAACATTACCACTTTTTGTTTCAATATGAAGTTCTATTTTTAATTTGCACACATTGGCAATGAGATTTTAACTAAACCTTTATTTATTTATATTTACCTATCAACTTTATCTCCATCTGCATCAGATAATTTCTATACAGTAAGTATCAATAGCTCTACAGTTTGAAGCAGAACAATCATTAGAAGAAAGGCAAAGAAAAATCTGTAGCAGAGCTAGATCCCAGTACAGATCCTGGCCTCTTCCCTTTGTAATCAATACTAAATAAACCAGGAAGAAGTGCATATATGCATAAAAATCAATTTTAAATAGAGATGTTTTTACTAGATCTGGTTTCAGAGAGTTGTGTTTTATGTACCAAAATGGAAGGCCACCCTGTATAAACAATAATTTTTCTCCTTCTGAATTTTGTTACCTTTTTCTGCATATGTAAATGCAGTTATTACATTAAGAACTTATGCAGATGTTTCAGTTTTTACAGTAACCTAACTTCCTTGTCTGTGCAATAGATGAAGGCCAACTATCATTTCTTCCAGCCTGCCTTGTTGCATTCTAATATGCTGAGTTTGGAGTTTTTCCCTCTCAAAGTATGTTCCCAAAGGAATTCCCAGAAGGAATGTTATTCCTTCTGTTTTTATAATTCTTGTCCCTTTCAACAAGGGGGTAATGAGACTCTTCTGCTCTGAAGCCAGATCATCTGATAAAGCAAAGTGCACTACCAAGGCCACACCCTATCATTTGATTAATTTGTTCTCTGACCTGTGTTTGATCACACTTGAGACTTGAGTTTTGAAAGAGAACACACCTGGACAAGGTGTAACAAGAGAGGTCAAGCAGGTGACAGCTCAGAGCTGCAGGACTGCCCCCACTAATTTAAAATGTTAATTATCTTGGATTTGATAGTGGCAGAACTTACATGTGGCAGACTCCTGTAAGATAAAAGTGCAGGCATTTTTGACTTGGTACTCATTTTAACTGAGCGTTAACAAAAGACCACCAGAAGCAAGACAGAAGGAAATCCAGTGCAACTGTCCATTTCATCAGTAAAATAATCTGTAACACAGCCACACTGGGTTGAAAATCACTATTTCCCCACCTCCCCTGTGATTTGGCCATTCTGGAGCTAAGTCCTTAAGAAATGCTTAAGATCTCTTACACTTATGTATATATATATATACACACATACATACATATGCATATATATATAAACCAATAACCTAAGACAGCATAATAGAGAAAGAATATCAGGAATGCTCATGTACAGTGTATTAAAAAATATCCAATGACAGCATCAAATCTATTATATAATTTATCATGCATTGACAATTTACATAATGCAGTTTCAACTACTATAGACTATATAAATAAGAAGAAATAATTTATTCCCCCCACTAAACTGAGTCTATCACTGTCACTAAGTTTTTAAAAAGAAACTAAAGTACAGTGCAATAGCTACGAATAGGAAGGCAAAAAATCTTCACCCAAGTCAAACTGGAAGACTATTCCACTGAGGAGGACGGAGATGCTCTTTTGGAATTTACCTGGAACACCTAGATTTAAAACACACAAACAAACAAACAAAAAATCAACAAAAGAAAGAGAAAGAGATAGAGGGATATGAGGAGAAAGAAGAGTGCTTTACTGAGCATAAGATGTTGAAAGCACAGTTTTGCACCCCATGGATCACGTGTCCTTTCCAGCAGTAATCTTTCACCCTGGGATACTGGCTCAGACCTGACTCAGAGGGAATCACACCTATAACCAAACTGCCAGCAACAGCTCCTGGAGCATGTTTCCAACCTACACACACAACTCTTGGGTGAGGGGGGAGTTACCCGTCCATTTACTGACCAGACTCAACCCTACTTAACTCATGAATTGTGACAAAAATCGCAGCCCGAGGTGATGTAGCTATGTAACTTGCACATTATGCACCTTTAAGTGGAGTCATTAAAGAAAGAGTAAACGGAGTAACCTATTAATGAATACATCTTGCAGCGCCTGAAAAATGTGAAAACAAACATTTCATAATACGTATGAAAAGGCTTTTCAATTACCATTCTGTTTTGAATACATGGCTGATCTACAGCAGCCCCTGGCAACGTCTGCCAACATCTCAGCACAACATGCTGAGACACTTCTGGCAGTGCTTCCATTCCTCCACATATCAACAACAAGGCTATTTATTATCCGTCTTGCCTGATCTATAGTGCAATGCCGCCAGAACCTGAAGCTATTTCCTTAAGGTTGAATGAGTCAGGACATGAAAATGATTAATCTACATGGAGAGGTTTAAAAGCTGTGAGAAAACTGCTCTAAGTAAAACCTCAGTAAGGCCAGGTTGCAGTATTTGGAAAGCTGGGACTTTCCACAGGCCAACAGCACTGGGATACTTTGTTCTTTCTCTCTCAACAGTATGATGTTAACAGCAGACAGACAATGCCTATTTATCTTTGATACTTTATTCAGTTTGGGAGATTCTACAGGATACAGCCATACAACCTTTTGCAGGCAAAAAATACCACTGTGTCTGTGCTCCCAGCAGAATGGAAACCATGTCAGTACAATACCAAGACCAAGCCAACACACAGTGCCTCTTTCTCAAGCTCAAAGCAGAAGCATGGCAAAGCCGCAGAGCATAACACTGCTGAACTGACCTGGTACAGTGGAAAACAGTGTGCACATGCAATAAATAAGAAAGACTTAAAAGAGGTACCTTGCACCAGCTTCCATTGCCTTGCTTAGAAGAAACATAACAAGCAAAGGAAGGCGCTGCTGCCTTACTCCTATGTGATCTAGAGGTTCAAGGGAAATAAGGGACAGACTCGGACAATAACAGAAAACAAGAACGCTAGCTGCCCATCCACGCAAATCATATAGCAGTAATATAAGCGCTAGTGCTTTAAAAGAAGCCTGGGACTGAAATTACAGTTAGTTTCTGTATCCTAACCACCAAAAGTGCTATAGTGTATTGTTTCATTTAAAGGGAAGAGAAAAAGGCAAAGTCAATCCTCCTTCATTTCATATGCTGTGTACTTACCTATTTTGCAATATGCATTTGAATGTTAACATTTACATAATCATACATACATAGATACCTTGTCCTTGGTATTCTGTTCAGGTTTTTAAGAAAATGTATTGTTTCCAAATGCTGCTATTACTGTAGCCAGAGACCATGGGAGCTTCACTACTCAGATTAGTTACTGCAGGGACATAGCAAAGTATTCTTTCCATGTTTCTTTAAGATGGAGCTGCCAAATCACCTCTGGCAGAGTTCACTGCCCACAAACAATGGACAATGTCTTCAAGTGCTGAGTAAATGATGGTGTTTGCAACTTTCACCAAGGTAGTAAGGTCCAAGACCCCAAACTCATTTCACATGAATATGAAAGGACAACAGTAATTTCTGGTTCCCCATCACCTGGCAATCACCAATGATCTAAAGGATTCTATTTTACTGCTTTTTGGCTCACCAAAGTAAACAGTCACTGATAAGATTAGACTCTTGATTCAAACTTTGGAAAACAAACTATTTCCCTTGCCCTCTCTTTCTTTGCTTCTCCCCTTTGTCCTTCACACACACACACACACACACACACACACACGGTTACTGTTGTGCTGTAATTTGTTCAACAAATCTCTTTACAATCAAATTTGAAATTGTCAGGATTGTCATTTAAGATGGATTCAAAACACAGATTCCTACAGACTTTGCAAACTCCCCCTTTACAATTCTCAAAAGGTGGAGAAAATTAGGCTCAAAAGAATACTGGAATTATCAGTACGTGGTTTAGAGTACGGAACTTATCATCCATAACACTGTCAGTGTGGTCACTCCTAAAGAAAGCCACTCAATGCTCTTGAGTTTATCAAGATGTCTACCAGTAAAAAAAACCAAACAGTAGGAAACAAGTGGTAGTGATTCTAGTTAAAGTGGGCCTTTATCCATCTCTTTAAGAGCTGACCTTGATAAAAGAGTCTCCGTAGAGAATTTAAGGAGGCACAAATTTATAACGTAAGAACTCCCAGCAGTTTTTATCACCTCAAATTATGAAGTGATTTTGACTAGTACAGAGGCTCTAGAACTATGAATTCTGCACTATTTTATTGGCTCTCATTTCCCTCACAAGCCGCTCACACCCAATCACAGCGGGCAAATTTCTTCTTTCAAGGTGACAAAGTTCAGCAAAGCACAAGCCCGTGTCATCTCCTCACTAGTGCTTGTATTCAAGTACACTCACAAATGCATCCCACATTGGGAAAGTTGGGTTCTGTGACTTACTGTGGTCCTTGCCATACCTACTTTCTGTGAACACATAGAAGACCCACAGGAGAAGTTGCAAGGTGCCCTGCACGTCCTGCACCTTCTGTTTAGCATCATGTGATCTGTTCCAGACACAAGTGAAAGCCTGCTTTAGATCAAGATTGACCATCTTAATCAATAAAACACACAGGAAAAAGTAGCTAGCCAAAAAAGCTGACTTCGCCTTTTACTGTTGGGTTCTCTCAAGCCAGTGTAGAGAACTGTTTACAAGCTTGGCTGGATTTAACACCAATTCTGCGTTTATCAACTGCAAACAAAGAGTTAATCTACTCTTTACTGATTAAAGACAATTCTCCTATTGGGTAAAGATGTTCCAATTTTTGTCTGCTTGAAACAGCTCCAGGAGACACCACTTGAGTTCCTCCTCTTCAGACACAAACGTGAGATTCATCCAGTAGCTGTAATTATCAAATGACCTGCTTATAAGGCAAGATCAGCTAACAAGAAATCACCACAAAAGTAGCCCACCTGTTTCGCTTTCCCCTCTCCAGTGCATTTCAAAGCTTTGCTTTCAAGCCAATAATATTATCTGATCATTGAGACACGGGCATCTCCAGAGCACTACAAATGATGAAGTTGCAGTATAGGTAAGAAAAACAGACACAGGACTCTGAGTTACACCACGGTAAGGGTGAGCTCATCACAAACCGCATGCAACACACGACCCACCTTTCCCTAAAAGCATTCGTGCTCAAAATGGGAGGAAAGGACACGCACTTTCATTTTGTTCTTCTAGTACACAATCCTTCATCTACAGTAGCTAAGACAAAACATAAAATAAGGTTCTTTGGAATCATTTTTAGATTTTTTTTTTTTTTTGCAAGATTAGAAACATATACACATCTCCAGACGTGAACTGCAAAAATAAGGGTGTCTGAAAAGTATAAAGTTTATAATGCACTTGTTTTGCATTAACTCTGCTTCTCCAGAGAGATGTGAAACAAAAATACTGACCTCTTTCCTGAGAGCATGACTTAAAAAGACCTAAAAAGTATAGACTTTGACCATGTATTAATTAATGCTCAGTGAATTCAAAGCCTGAGTTACCCTGGACCAGCAGAGTAGTCTACTAAAAAAGATATCATTCAGCATATTACAGTTTCCATTTTAACTCAGTTAACTTTAACCCTTACTGTAGGTATTTCATTCAGCTTGGACAAGAGCAGGGTGAGCAGCTGAATTTTGATGAATTTTCATTTAAGTCAGTTCACGTTGAAACATTATCATTAATAAAGCAACATTTGTGCAGCAAGTTATCAAGGTGCATTACTCAAAAACACCTTTGACAATAAAGATTTTATACAACAGAAATATTTTTCTTCATTTAAGTTCTCTTGAGTTTTTTGGGGGGGTGGAAGGAGGAGGTCCTTACAGGTTTTTATTTTCTGTAACTCAGCTTGGGTCAAAACTACAATGCAGTGCTCATCTAGGAAAAGAGCTGATTGACTGTAACCAAAGCTAACTTCACGTTCATGCAAACTCAGACTAGCCCAATGAAATGTCCTGCCTCTGAACATAAACAGTTGCCCCAGACACCAGGGGATATTTCCCCATTCCCCTCCATCATGAGATGCTTACTAAGCAAGAGAGGAACTAAGCTCAGCCTTACTCTGAGCTCAACAGAAAACAGCAGACAGGACAACAGACTAATCTGCTGCAGTAAATCTCATGTTTCTTACTCTGTGCCAACTGGCAAGTGGTCTGTGGCTCATGTGAAATGAGTGGGTGGTCACAGTCCAGTTTGTACTAGACATTTTTCAGGATCATGGAAAAATAAAGCAAAACATTGCAATTGGCACCAAGCACTGCTCTTGTTAGCAGCTTTCAACAGGCCAAGGACCAAACCAAACTGAATGCCTAACCTTTCCCTCCTGTAGAACTGGACACAATTTCAGGACGAGATAATAGCAAGCCTGTTTAAGAGGCAAGGTTTGCAATTCCTCTACTCTGTCATTCTGCTTGGAAAGTAGCGGAAGCAGAAATTTTAGCCCTTAGGATAGTGACATACTTTCTCCACTCCGATAATTTCCTTGACTATGAATATCAGCTGAAAGGCACATGAAATTTACATCTCGGATTGTTGGTTTTTTTTTTTGGGGGGGGGGGGGGGGAAGGGGTGTAGATATGATCCTGAAGTCTTACTCTGATATTATGTAAGGTTATAATCCATAAAAATGCAAAGTATTTCTTCTCTTAGTACATCAGGCTCAAGAGAAGGATGGGCATGACCCAAACCGTGGCACACTTGCTAGGTATGAATTTATTTTAACAAAAGCTGTGAAAAGTAAAATCTCTTTTATAGAGCTTTATTTATAGATCAACAACAATGCTTCACAGCAGGTTTTCTACATTAGAGAATTATGTTACAAAGGTTATCCTTCTGAAAGAGAGCCAAACGCTACAGCATTTAAGTTCAGTTCCAAATTTAATACAACACAGACTTTTCAAGCACAAATACCTTTAAAGGAAACCATATGGTAAAGGCAGACTAGCTTTTCCTTAACAACCTGGAATGTTTTCATTCTGATCTTAAATGCAAAAAGGGCTCAGGACTGGAAATGCCAAATATTCTCAGAAGGCTGGAGGACCTCTCCTAGGAAGAAAGTTTGAGAGAGCTGGGCTTGTCCAGCTTGGAGAAAAGAAGGCTCTCGGGAAACCTCACTGTGGCCTTCCAATACTTACAGGGAGCTTATGAGAGGGAGACAATTTTCTTTTACATGGGCAGACAGTGATAGGACAAGGGGTAATGGTTTCAAACTAAAAGAGTAAAGATTTAGGTTGGATATTAGGAATTTTTTCACTCAGAGGGCAGTGAGGTGCCAGTACAGGCTGCCCAGAGAAGCTGTGGATGCCCCGTACCTGAAAGCACTCAAGACCAGGTTGGATGGGGTCCTGGGCAGCCTGAGCTGCTGGATGGCAGCCCTGCTCACAGCACGGGATTGGAATTTGAATCATCTTTAAAAAGCCATTTTTAGAATCCATTTAGAATCCAAGCCATTCTATGATTCCTTATATTTCAAAGAAGAACATTCATTGAGCTATAGTGTGAAACTCCACCATTACATATTTTTAACTCAATATATTAATTCAGTTTGGCCAAACAGCATCAGAGCAGCTACAGAAAGGCAAGCTGCATTGTATTTTGTTTCCAGCATGAGGGAATGAATACTGAAATAATACATACACAAATATTTTAAGGATTTGCTTGGTGGCCTGTAATTTTAATAACGGTTTTAAACAAATAATCTTTCAAGTTCTCAACAACTTTTCTTTCACCAACCAAAACTTTTGTGGGAATGCTGCCGAACTATCCAGACAAAAATAATTACCTAACATATAAGATTAATGAAGAAAACAGAATATGGCTAATAATGAAAGAAAAACAATTTTTTTTCTCTAATCTTTTTACCATTTTAATCTTAGATATCATTTGCAATGACTGTGGAATAGATATTTTTAGGCCATAGTTAGGTTTTTTTTCATGGGTACCCCTCCCCTTCCCAGTTTTCAGGGATACATCTGGCTTCTCAGGATCCCTGAAGGCACAGAATTGTAGAACCAAGGAATCGCCAAGGTTGGATTTGTAACTCCAGTCAAATAAACTGCATTTTCAGCATAGCTGATTGGGCATGTTTGATACGGAAGTTCAGACAGCTAATGTGTGTCGGAGATCATGATTTTTGTGATTGTTTTTCATTATATAAGCATAGGCTTAAAATCATTGCAGTAAATACGGAATCAAGAATTTCATGGATTGTAAGAAAGGTTAGTAACATGGCAAAACAGGTAAATCTGCACAGAAACATCATGTACAAAGACCTAATTGACAGTATCCTTTATGCAACATTAGCAAAGGCAAGGATGCATTATGGTAGGATTACTGTGGTTTGCTCAGCTACAATTTCTTTTGTTTAGGCACAGCTATATACAGCCTTGAATAAACAGGAAACCACTTTCATCTGTCTGATGATCTATATCAGAGACGAAGCCTTTCAGGGGACGTGCCATATTCTAGGTGCTTAAACTATGTTGACATTTTAACAATTCATCTTCTTAACCTGTATTAGACTAGCAAGCACAGACAACTGGAATCCCTGGCAAAGCTGGCTGAAACCTGCCTCAGCCTGATCAGTAGCAAGAAGATCCTAAAGTACTTTCTTTCCCTGGGTCTCCTTTTATTTTTTTTTTTTCTTCTATTTTTTTCTTAAAGGAGCAAGCTTTCTGAACAACAAAAAACGAGGAACAACAAATATAATAGGTACACTGCACTAAGCATACTGCAAGGTTCCATCTTTGTTGCAAATGGATGACCGCAGCAGAGGCAGACACCCCACCCCAGCATCAGCCAGGGCAAGGTGCAGAGGGTGCAGAGGCTGCGGGGCACTCTGCTCAGGCTGCTGGGAACAAGGGGTACCTAGTCAGTTTGCTGGTCCAGGTGTGTCTATGCATGCAGCACCTCTGCCTGAAACAGCATTGTAGATATATCGTAAATGTAATAACCAAGAAATCAATCGGTTACGGTCCCATAATCCAGAAGCAGCAGCTTTTCTTTTGATGCTAGGAATTCTACTGGAGAGATGAAATTAGAGGGTCAGGGAAAATATATCAATCTCAAGAGATATTTATTTGAATTAAATTAAAAAGAAGAAGGAAAGGGAAACAACCGATATTCACATTTGTATGAGGATTTTTCCTACATACCAAAATAGATTCTTCCAGTCTTTTTGGATAAGAAGCTTTCATGACTGATTGATCAACCAGAAGCCAAAATATTTTTTAACTAAATAGGCCAAATAATAACAGAGTGCTATAAAAGGTAATCTGTTCCAGCATATATGATGTTCCTGAAGTCCTCCATTAAAGTTGGTGTACAATTTTTTAACCAGGGGAAAATGTAGCATTGCAGCACAAAACTTGAACAGGTTTTGAAGAGTAGCAAAAAAACCCAAAACAAACAAACAAAAAAAAACCAACCAGCTGAACAAAGCCCACAGCAAACTATGTATGTATACACAGCCAGCAGTACTCAGTGAAAGAAGGGGAAATGAAGTTCAGTGGAATGGTTCTCTGCTGTCTACCCTGCTCTGTGAGGCTTGCATTTCCCTTAAGGTATACATACATAAAGCATGAGTATTCCTGAATTTTAAGAAACAAATCATATCATCCATGGTTGTTCCAAATCCCACTGAACTCCAAAGTAATCATCGTCAGCAGCTGCAGAGAAAATACTTTAAAAATCGGTTTAATATCTGAAGTTGCTCATATAAGGAAACAGGTTTGGATTATAACACACAGCATGCCAAAAGCTGTTACATGAGTATCTTAATTTCTTCAGACCCTTCATCTCAAAACACAAAACTATACACAGCTACTTCCACAGCCTTCCTGTAGGCTGGGTTTCCATTCACATTTTACACAAGTGTAAGGCAACACTGATGCCAAAAGGAAGACTTTAACGTGTTTTAGATCAATAGTGCTGTTCCCTTAAAAACAGGGAGAAAACACGTGACCACTGGCGGAGAGGATGGCACTGATTTTTCTAGTAACACTGTCCACTTTAACCTCAAAAACTGCTTGCAACATAAATTGACATTGAGGTATTTTTAAGGGCTGGATGTTATAGTATGAACCCTGTGTGCAAACCTAAGTTCTCCACTGTCTTTAAGGTGTAGCCACACCTGGGGTTGGTAAAAAGCCTCTTTTAGCAGTACATCACAGAACAGTACAACAGAACTCTGCAAGGGTTCAGCGCAGAAGAGCAGAAGCCAAATTTTACTGCAAGAACAATAGAGGTAGGCAAAAATCAGTAACAAACTGCATGCAAACCTGAAAGAAATTCTTTAATTGTATCACTTAGTCTGGGTCCTGGCTTCATGCTTCATCACAAAAACCTTTAAAACTAGAATTCCAAAACCATACTCTAAAATCTACTGTCCCACTATGATGGGGATGTCCTATCCACTAATGTTTCTGCAGAGACCAGGCTCCTCTATCAAACCCTGCCCTAACCCCATTCTTCCTATCCTAGGCTGTTTGGCAAATCCACAATTGGTGCAGGCAGCACAGGCAGATCAGACCCAGCACAAAGTAGTTGTTTTCAAAGCAGACAGCACACCATTTTCTAGTTTGTTCTGAGAAAGTTAGGGATGTAAAAAAGTTCCAAAAGAAAGAAAGAAAAAGTCAGTTTTAATGACCAAAAGATCTTAGGGAGAGATTTAAAGAGGCAACTGTGCATGGTGTCTTTAAATATTAACTCAAAGCCTAAGAAAGGAGATCAGAAAGCAAATTTATTAAAAACACTATGTCAATGACAAAATTATTTATTCTTCTACAATGAACTGCACTTGTGGCATTCATTTCCTTGTTTATACTCCCCTCAGTGAAAGGTGCCTAAAATGCATTGTTTACCTGAGTGAGGTTTACCAGATGACTATTTTCTTTAACCTTGCAGTAATGGAGTACTGAGGTGAAGAAAAATAAACAGAGGAGGAAGACCAGCAGACCCTCAGAGCCCTGGAATACTCATCCCTACTATGGAAGGACACAGGGTTAAGTTAACACTGCCAGGATCTGATTTCGTTGTCGCAGAAAAAAACAGAGGAATTGCAATAGTATGTTACGGACCACAGAAGTATTCTGTCCACGACACACTATGCTGGACTTTTGACATACCCCTCTAACAGTGAATTAAATCAAGCTATAATAAAAAGCTTGATTGGAATTTTGGATGCTAATGGGGGGAAGAGATATTTACTAGAAGTTGAAATGTTTTCCTTTGTTGTTTTTTAATCCCAATTTCTGTGAGGATATTAATGAAAAACAAACAAACAAACAAACAACTATCTAGAGCTGTCATGTTTCCAGTTTGAATAAGAAAACTTCCCTAACATCCAGTTTACATCAACTCTAACACCCTATGATGTGCTTAAGATGTTGCTGCAGTTCAACACCAACCATCACGTATTTACCAATACCTCAGTTAACATCTCACAATACAACATATCACTCAATTACAGTTTTCAAATAATTGCTTTATAATAACCACATGCACCAACAACAACACAATCAAATTTAAAACCAGAACAATTTCTGGTTGCTGCCTGCAGCCTTTGGCCAACAATCCAGAGACTCACCCAAAGTCATAGCCCCACGAGTGTGGCCCAGAGGGTCGTGTATTCATGAACTTGCCTAATCCCATTTGCACCACCTGATTTATGGATGGCTTCTCCTTAGGTATTTCATTTTCAATACTGGAAAAAAATTTGATTTTGAAACTCTTCTGACAGCTGCTTCTGGAATTGACAGGAACACATTCTTTAGCCATAAATAACACAACTGTTCCCCTACTTTAGCCTCCCATTTGCAGATTTCCAAGCTATTCTTGGGTAGAACATCATTTGTCCAGTTCTTTAACTTAAGACTTGCACATAGATGCTTCCTCTGTAATAAGATACAGCAGCTACTGATCATCAGACTTAAACATATTCCCTGAGCGATTAAAGTTTGTACAGATATGAATGCCAGGAAGAACATGCCAAAGTCAGAAAAGTTGATACGGGACAAGTCAGCTCTAGGGTTCAGCTACTACATCTTATTGTACTGTGGCTTTGGTACTTGCTCAATTCAACAAAAGCAGAAGAGGATCTACATATGAAGTACAATTTTCTTTCAATAGTTGAAACAGAAACCTCAAAACTATGTACTGGTACAGACTTGAATACATGTTTTACTCTTTCTGCATCAGTGACCCAGACAATGGACACTATACCATACAGCAATAAGTGATCTGCAGTCCCACCAAGTCACCCTGGTGAATTCATGGCTCAAATGGCTCAAATGCATGAGATGCTCACTTAATGCACTTCCACATATTTACACAACTACCTTTTCAAGGTAGGCCTGTTATTTATCAGCCTAAGGCACACGTTGTGATAGTAAGGAGCTACATAAATGCCTACCAAGTAGCCAATCATCTTTTCCTTTACAGTAATAAAACATTTCTATCCCTTGTAGATAGGGAAGAAAATGTGGTGAAAGCTCAGATCCAGCCCCACTAACAAGTTAAGTGATGATGCAGGTTTTGGATCCTTACTTTCTCAGGATTCCTTCAGAGCTGGATGGAAATACTTTCAAGGGAGCATTATTTCTTGGTGAGAAACCAGGGGCTAACGTGTACGTGTGTGCTGTGCAATGTGTGTAAAGCTGGACATAAAAAGATGTGCTCCCTGGATCTGAGGCTGGCAAGTACATCAGCTACGAATAAGAAACTGTGTGTGTTGCCATGGTACAGATTTGATGTCTTGCTCTAACTTCAAAACAGATAAAAGGACCCACAGCTTCATCTTGCTCCAAGACTCAGTTTTTCTCTAACACCTTGCATGAAGGCAAACGTTTACTGATTTTCATCACCTAGAATATAAAACTGCCATCAGCTGGTAAAGTATTCCAGCCACTACCAAGCCGGGATGTAATTGAAATGGCAAACTACAGGTGAAGGTTGCGTAATCTGATTCATTCAATCTCTTTCCCTAAGCCTTGACAAACACATCAAAGACTACAACAGAAAGGTGCTGGTTAATGTTTACACCGCTCAGAGCCTCAACAACATTGCACATTTTCTCAGGCTCACCCACACTAATGGTAAACACCAGTTTCATGGACAAGGAAAGTGCCACAGAAGAAACATTAAAAACAACCAGAATGATGACTTGTTTGTAACTCCAACCCCGAAGCCTGAAATTCGAGTAGAATTCCTTTTACTTTCTTTAATGAATTCCTCTGCTTCTGTCATGCAGCTAGTCCAACACATTTCCTCCTGCTATGATTATTAAAAAGGAAAACCAGCTAGAATAAACATCAAAGAGCCGGCATTATTGCCTTCTGGGAAACCAGAGTACTTTTCAAAGCTGCAGATAAAAAATGACCAGTGAACTTTCTGATCCCTTGACAGAAGAGTGTACAAAACCTGACATAATGTGAGCACTACCCAATAGGCCATATTTATATGCACAAAATTTGCGGAGCAGGACTGCAAATATGGCTGAAGAGAAGTACAGAAGATCCAAACCACCTTGCACGGGGGCACAGCTCTGCTCCTGCACTGAAAACATCAGCTCACTACTTCTTTTATCTTCCAACCCTTTCTAACCTCCACAGGCACACATACCATAAATTCATTCTGCTTAATTTTAATTTATTCTAATTCAAATAACAATAAGAGTGTTCAAAAATCCTCACCTTTATTTCTAGTGCTGGCACAGACAACAAATCCTGCTGAGTTACCTCATGAAAATAGTTGTGAACTAGTCTTCTACTCATGTTACTTGTCAGCTTCCTCACAGGTTAAAAAAAAAAGAAAAAAAAAAAAGACAATGTTGGTAACATGAACAGTATCACAGAATCATAGAATTACCAAGGTTGGAAAAGACCTCCAAGATCATCCAAGTCCAACCATCCACCTACCACCAATATTTCTCCACTAAACCATGTCCCCCAGTAAAGCATTTAAACATTTCTTGAACACCTCCAAGGACAGTGACTCCAGCACCTCCCTAGACAGCCCAGTTCATTCTCATGCCCAACCACTCTTTTAGAGAAGAAATTTTTCCTTATGTCCAACCTGAATTTCCCCTAGCACAACTTGAGGCCACTACCTCTCGTCCTATCACTGTTACCTGGGACAAGAGTCTAACCCCACCTCACCACAACCTCCTTTCAGGTCATTGTAAAGTGAGATAAGGTCTCCCCTGAGCCTCCTTTTCTCCAGACTAAATAATCCCAGTTCCCTCAGCTGCTCCCCAGAAGACTTATGCTCCAGACCCCTCAACAGCTTTGTTACCCTTCTGTGGATGCACTCCAGGGCCTTGATGTCTTTCCTGCAGTGAGGGGCCCAAAACTGAACACAGTAGTCAAGGTGCAGCCTCGCCAGTGCTGAGTACAGGATGATCGCTTCCTTGTTCCTGCTGGCAATGCTATTTCTGACACAAGCCAGGATGCCACAGGGCTTCTTGGCCACCTGGGCACACTGTTGGCTCATGTTCAGCCTAGCATCGACCAACACCCCTAAGTTATGTGTTTTTGATAAAACCAGAAACTTTTTCTTGACCATTTATTATTGCATAAAATCCCTCAAAATTGTAAAGTTAGGCTGACAATTGAAATGTTAGCTACAGTATTGCAAAAGTTTTCCTAAGGTAGAACAACAAAAGTCAGTGTATGACTCCCATTGACTTCGGTGTCCAGCAGTTTTGATCTTAAATTACTTTCCTTTCCAAATTCCATTTCCTCCTTTTCAAATTCCTTTCCTTAATTCCATGCTATTGAGCACAAGTAGGTAGTTCTAACCACAGGACAAACTTCATGGGGGATTTAGATGGATTAAATCAGTGTTAACTCCAGACCACCCAGACTTGCATCTGCCATTTCTAAGGGTGAGAGACCACAAACAAAAAGAAAGCCAAGCATCCTCTAGCTTCACAGCTGAACAAAACCACAGGCTCCCAAACCCTCGCTACAGGTACTCCATGCATGCACGTGGACCTCTGCAATAGGTCTCTCAGAAGCTTCAAGCAGCCTGTGCGTGTGCCCCAGGCATCCATGTCCTGCTGGACACAGCATTGTCCACGTGTACCTGCAGGCCCAATTCTCTGCATAGCTCCAACCCAAACTCAGTGAAATCATTCCCACAGACTAGATGAGTCTCTCCAGCCCCTGAGCAATATGTCATTTCAGTTGCAGGAAGATGTTCCAGAAAATCATGCTGGGGATGAGCTGGTTAAGAAACTGTGGCTGAAAAAAACATAATAGCTCTAACCCTGTGGTGTAGTATTTCAAAATGATTTTGCTGTACACTGTGAACTTGTGCTGACAGACACTGCTGACTTAGGTAAGGAGCACAGCTTCGCCCAATTGATGACTGACCTGAGCAGAAGGCATTTCAGTTGAAGTTTAACTTCTGTACACAAGTCATGTCACACTGCTGGAAAATCGGGGATGTTGCAAGTGTGGGAAAGCCCCATGCCATTGGCTCGTGTGAGAGTCAGTCTGCAGTCCACAGCCTAGAAACAACAACATTATCTAGCCCGCGGCAAATGGCAGTCAGCTATTGCTCAAGTGTTCTCAAGGCTGCAGAGCCAAAGACTGAAGTTACACAATCAAGATAACTTCTCTACCCTGCCCCACTGGGCAAATGCTTGCAAGTTTTCATCTGGATGACAAACAAAAAAACAAAAAACAAAAAACAAAAAATCTTTTTTTTTTTTTGCTACACTCTTGAAGTTTCACTCTGCACTGAACAAGAGATACTAAACTAGGAAATGCCAATTGCCATTTTCATTGGCATGAGACTTAGGACTTCAGTCATTCTGTTGGCAACATCCAACAAAACCAGGAAAATGAAGGTTGATTAAAATAACTATCATTTACAACTTCACTAGCCATACACAGAGGCCTACGGGACTATCTACCCTATTTTACTAGAAATAAAGCACTGTCTTCTCCTCAGTATATTTTCCAGTATATCAATCTTGTCTGCTTTTAAAAGTTCCAAATACAGGAACTTTTGCCAGCTGTAAGGAAAATTTACCACATCCTTTCATTGGTACTTGGATCTTCAGCCAGTGACAATCACATGTACGGAACTAAGCCAAAAAGTTTTATGCAACATATGTTTCATCCAGTACAAATTATTTCTACATCCGATGCCATAAAAGCTATTTGAAAAGTGTAAGTTAAAAGAGAATGCATATTCAAGGAAAATTATTTCCATGCACCAACATCTTTCTAAGAATCTCCAAGTCAGATTTCATTGACTTCAGTGCCTATTTCCTGATTTCCGTTTTAAGGCAGCTGCGAATCTTTTTTCAGATATTAGAAAATCTTCAGTCAGACTGACCACTTGCATTACTGAAGACTATACAGAAAATATGTAGCAAAGCTAAGAATGGGGCTAAATCTGCACGATACCTTAATCTACCGATCAGACTACGGATTGTCAAACTCAAATGTCAGAATGTTTCAAGGAGTAAGGACAATCCTTTCTTCATGATATCTCAAGTATAGAGCCAACCTTCACTGGTTTTTTGAAAACCAATGGAACACAGTATGGAAAAACCCAAGATTGCTATTTTATTAAATCATATCTGAAGGAAATGGTGAATAGCTCCAAGAAATGTCAGCTGAAGATCATGTGAATCATTGTCAATTTAAGTAAAAATCGCTCTTCAAAAACATTAACATGGTATTCTTTTCATATTTGGAAATGCTTCTCAAAACAAGGGATTTTTGACACAATTCCTATTTTTTTCTAGGTGGAAGCTTTTTGAAGAGGGGAAAAAGAGGAAGGCATGGAAATGCCCATGGAAGTGAAAAATCTTGTGTTCAAGAAACACTTAGATGTTACACTAAAGGACATGGTTTAGTGGGGAAATATTGGTGGTAGGTAGATAGTTGGACTGGATGATCTTCGAAGTCTTTTCCAATCTTGCTGATTCTATGATCTGTCTCTTTGTTGTCACCAGCTTAGAAAAATATTAGAAGAGAAAGGTAGCCTTTGATTTTAGAAGTCCCATCTATGAAAACTTTTGATTTGATGCTGCTGCTAGGTAGAATGAAATTGGTTATAAAGACTTTACCACTTAAAAAGTACTCTGCCTTCTAAGTCACCAATATTCTTTTTGCTGATGCTTAAACACCATTCTGCCTTCAAAACTGAATTCTACTTCTTTCTGCAAAGGTTTGCTGACTCCAATCCAGCTAGAATGACCCTCTTTCCCATCCTGTAACCAGGGATGCAATGGAAGTCAGAGCATGCCTTCAAGGACAGAACTTGATTTCAAAGGTCTCAGTCTTTGCTACAAGTGTTTTACCAGATCTAGCTGAAGTGAAAACACCTCAATGGATATAAATATCATCACACATCTGCAGACACTGGGCAGAACCAACAACTCTTGCTGGATGGCAGCCAGCGGGAGATTCAAAGACTGCAAAGTTTTGCAAAAGGGAACAATTTAGCCACCAATAACACATGTACTGTCCCTAAAGAATGGTGTCATGGAAATCTCAGCACACAGGATTGGGATTTTAAAAATTGCATGCCGCACTGCTAACTAGCTTTCCAAACAACCCTTTAAGAGTAATTCTATACCCAGATATTAAATGCATAAAGTTATAATAAATTTTCTTTTCACATCTATAAGTAAAGTAGGTGTGCTTCTCAAAATTTAAAAATTACTTCTCAGGAAAGATAGCTAACTCTTCCCTTCTTGAACATGGCTGTATCTCACAATTTCTGCTTCTAACAGAAAACCAAATGGGTAAATGACATGACAAGGCTCCAGTGCCATTTTTCACTGTTGATTCCAGTCTAACATACCCAGGTGGGCTTCATTAAAATAATACACACCTACAAATTCTACACAGAGTCATGTCTCTGATATCAAGCCAGTAATAAATCAAATTTTTCACTGCTAAATTAAGGATTTATTCATGAAAAAAACTACAGCCTTGCTTTATTGTTTTCTTGAAGTCATACAAGCCCTCCTGAATTCTATAAAATGTATTTCTGTAACTAAGTAAACACATTAAATACATCCCTCACGGGGTTTAAAAACAACAACAAAAAAACACCCAACAACAGAAAAAAAGAGCAATTGATCTTGTCAGGTGATAAAAATTATTGTTTCTAATTAAGTTCCTATCCATGCTGTGCCCATGTGTATCAGTTAAATTTTAACTCCTCTATTCATCCTATCTTCTATCAGCAGCCTTCCAGCTGAAGAGGTTCATCCTCCACTTGTTTTCACAAAACAACATGAATGAACATGTCAAGCAATTTATAGTCACAGAATGAACAGAAGTGTCTCTCAGGTCTTGTATTCTCATACAGGACAGTTAGTACGGGACAAGCAAACATCAAAACCCTTTACTGGCTAAACATACTCAACCACTGATCCTCGTTGACAAAGACGCCAAAGGACCAATTTCACAATTCTGAGGAAAGCTGAATATTTCCATTAAACACAAATGGGATTGCTTATAGAGTACCAACAGTTGGTTTTAACACCTAAACTAGGTACCATTGGCAGAATCCAAAATAAGCTAAAAATTAAGACGTGAGGAAGAACTAATTCATCTTATGTGAATGATTACTTAGTAGTGAAGGTTTGTAGCACAGCTGAAACTGGCCCTCCAAAAAAACCTGGACTTTGAATTACTGCTTAAGATAGAAGTTGAAATAGAAAACAACAAACAACCTAAACAAAACAACAAAAAGCAAAAAAACACTCGACAGATAACCAATAAATATTGTTCTAACACTCCCCTTTGTAACACAAACACCTGCTTTCAGTTTTGTTCATAGTTTTATTCACACATTCTATACGCAATCAGAGTGTCTTTGCCACTGAGTGACTAAGAGCACTGGAAACAAACCAAATAGTAACCCCTCAAATGACAGCAGTTTCTGTTCCCCGTGTAAGGCAAAGGGACGGCCTAGCTAACTGTACACATATATCTTAGTAACAAATTGCAGAAGAGTTATTTGCAAATATTACCTCCCCCCATGACAAAACTCTACCACATTAAGTCAAGCAAGGCTGAACACATGGACTGTATTAAAGGGATGTGCCATTTGAGAAGCCAAATAGACAGAATTTCACCTCAGTGTGTTCCAGTGCTCCCTTATTTAACAGACTGTGTCCACTACAATGTTAAAATGTTAATTACAGTGATTATTTTCCAAAAAGTGCAAGAAAAAGCTGGATCTTCAATTTATACACAGATTTATCTTCACCCTCTCTAACATGTTTGATTTGGTTACACATGGGGCAGTGAAAACATCTTATACCTCACATAACCATACTTTGGTGCAGACTCTCCGTCCAGAAACGCCCACTCTGCACTGCAAATATCTTGAAGCCATTGGACTGTGTCAGAGGACATCAGCTGCTTCTGCACCAGCATTTATCACAGCTGCTTGGCTGCCTGGCACTGTTTTCTTGTAGGTCTTTCTAAACAAAAAGGTATGCCTATACAAAGGTGCCCTCTACCCCGATGTGTTTTATTTCTCTTTCACAGCTCCTTACTGTCCCTCCTATCAAGGGACACGAGGGCAACATACGGTTACAGCTCTAGTAGAAATTTCTTCTACAATATTAGGCAAAGGAATGTCTTATACTTGAACATGTATATGTACGTGTATACATGTATAAGGAGTACCTCCCAGACATCATCTAATATAAACAGTATATTAGATTATCTCCAAACGTCTGCTGGAGGACATATTTCAGTACCCGACATATGAAAGAGAATAAATTGCATAAAACAGTTGTTAATAAAAGCACTTTATGCCTTACTGATATTAACATAATTGATCGTCAGATATGACAAGTATCGAAGTAGCAGGAGAACCTACATGAAGCAGAAGAATATAAGGTAGCTGTTCCACATGACTGAGGAAGTTTACGGATGCAACTCCAACGGCATCTGCTGCTTTATTTGATTCTGTAGATTTTCTAAATTGAAAGCTTCTTGTTTATTCTTCCTAACCACAAGAATAGCAGAACTACAGTTATATTGCTATAGTTAACAGCACGTAGCTACTCAATTAATGCATTCCTGTTATAACTACAACATACCCTTCACTAGAGCTTTTCACTGCAGTCTAGACTGTACCTTAGCAGTCCTGGATATGTTTTGTATTGGTCATGAGGAGGGTGAATGTACAAAGTGATGGACAGGAGAGGACAACATCATTCCAAGAAACTGTAAGCTCAGGAAATCTGTCTAAAGAAAACAATGCCATTTAGGTTAACTGTTCTTCTATTTCAGAGATACCATCAAAACTTCAGACACCATCTCACAAACCAGTAGGAGGAAACAAAAAGCTGGAAGCTACTAAGAAGGTACCAATGAATTTCTTAAGTTTTTTTTCTTTGCTGTCAGAAGAGAAAACTAAACTGATAAAATCCAAAGTATATACACCTTGTGCATTCCAAAGAGCCTAGATAGAACTACGAGTACCAGATGAGAGACAACTCTCCTGTCTGTTTTTAACAGACAGAAAGTTCTCATTCATGCCTAAGTGGGCAATAGTAAGGGAAGGGTTTGATAGCTTTCTCACCAGTAAGCTTTGTAATTGTGCAAGTTATAGTTTTAATTGTAAATGCAAGAATACAATAATCAAGAAAGAATTTCTTTGTTTCCAGCATCTCTTCTCCCTCTGAAGCACTAATTTTGGCTACTGCCAGAAACTGCATGCTGGTTTTAAGAGTTTGACTACATCACAGCTTACATTAATTTGAGTTCACAGTATGAACGGGTAAGTATGAAAAGCAACAATCTCAGACATTTGTTGAAGGATCACTTCAATAGCTTTCTTCAACTCAAATATATTGTTTGGGGGCAGAGAGGCTCAAATAAATGCAGCTTAACCTTGTCAATGTAACATTTTTTGCAAAGCTTGAACTCCTTGAAATTGAGTTTTTTTGTCTGCACCTATGGCTGTGAAAACAGCTTCAGGATTAAAACCATGGCCAAGCACTGTCTACGTGCCACAAGAGAAGTGCAACATGGCCACCAGATCAAGATTAGAAAGATTACGCACATGAAAGCAGTTAGAGTGGTTAATCTGCTACTACACCTACAGTAACTGGGCGTAGCTGCACCCTTTCTAACAATGTCAAGGTTGTATTCATTTAGCCATCCAAGACACGTGAAAAGACAAACACAGTTTCTGGCACTGCAATCCACTGTGGTCTATTTAGAGCACGTGGCTATCTCAGCAGTGATTCAGAGCAGGAGAAGGTTGAGGTCGCTCCTCAGCCAGACGTGATGACTTAGGACAAAAATATTTCAACTCTGTGGGTTGGGTGAGTTTTGGTTTTGAGCTGTGCCTCCCGCAAGCAGAAAGCAGCCATTTATTTAGTATAGTATTGTATAGAAGAGAATGAATTACTCCTAACTTTAACAGACCTTCCTCTTCCACAGACAATTACTCAAAACACATATCACAGTGTATTCAACTGGACCTGCAATAGTAATAAAGGCAGTTCTCTGAAAAAAGCTGAGCATCTGGTGGCTTAAGGCATTTTATTTATTACCTCAGTTAAAGGAGATCGTATGCTATCTATGCATCCACTGGCCTCTGAAGAAATTGTTCTGGATAAAAGCCATTTCAGTTCCTATATTCACTCACCAAGAGTAAGTAGATGGCTGCAAAGGAAGCGCCCACATGCAGCACCCAGCACACGCCTGCCTGGCCTGGGCGCGGATAGGGCCGCTGTGGGAGTAGAAAGCAATGGAAGAGCGATACAATTCATAATCTTCTCCAAAGGTTTATTAATACCAAATCAGTATTTCTTCACCGAGAAGAAATGTGCATTCTGTGCATAAACCAGGCACTGCACAGTGAAATATTTAAGTATTAAATATAGCTATTTGGTGGCATACAGCAGCTCACTCAAAATATTAGTAATTATTACAAGGAAGGTATTAGAAAACAGTATTACTGACAGGCTGGGTGCAGATCATACAGCTCTGATGCACAGTTTTCCTTATTCTACTACTAATACTATTAATTTTTACTATGCTGTATCGGCAGATATGGATGAAGCTTTTCTCAATATTTCATTTCTCCTCTACTCGTGTTACGAGCGCTGCTCAACAGCTGCATTTTGTATGCCAGCCACTTTGAGAGAAGAGAGGGAAAAAACCCAAAATGCTCTTATAGAACACTTTGGTTTCCTCACGATGTAATGGCCTACATACAGGAAAATCAGTCATAATTTTCGGAGAAGTATGTTAAGTCTGTCTTCATCATTTTAAACAAATGTAAATCCATAGAAATAGTTGCATACCAAAGCTGAAGCACAGCATATTTACAGTTACAAACACCACAGGGCAGTTTGGGGCAAAAATTAGGAATGTCCTAGCCATGAAACTCCAAGAAACAAACAGGCAACGTGCACTGAGATGTCAATCTAAGGCAAAGAACACCTATGAGCACGGAAAATGTTACTTGTGGACACAGAATAATTGCAGTACTTTAGAAAATAGGATTTTTACTGAAGAACAATTATAACATTTCACAGAAATGTTTCAGATACAGAAGAAGAGTTTTAAAGCAAAAATCTTTCCCCAGTGTAACAACTGAGGAGCTTGAAGTTCTTCCTACGTGCTTATTGGCTGGCTGCCTTTTCAATTCTGAACTGTGAAGTTCTCTACTCATTTTTCCTACAACCAGTGCACATGAATTTTGAAGTAATTTTTGAAGTAAAGTGTCCATACTGAAAGATGGTGTAAAATATTACAGCCTGAGTTGCACATTGCAGGTTAGGGAATACTTTGTGCTTACTGTTCATGCCTACTACATCAAGTATAAACATTCTTAAGCATGCAGCTTATGCTGGACTGTTATAACTGGATTTACTATATTCTAACTGACAGAAAAACCTTATTTTATATATTGCTTACAGTAAATGGCAGATATGCAGACAGATATACCAATTTTTTACACGTATACATTTAAAGTTTGAGAGTTAATGTTACTTCCAGCAATTTAGGTCCTTCTCATCTACCAAGTACAGCAGCCAGTTCAGGCAGGGCTCCCACAGCTGTTTCCTTCCCCAGGTAGCAGTGACAATCTGAGCAGCTTGCAGCAACAGTATTTCCAGCTTTATCAAGCTAAGGAACTACTCAAAATTTAAACTAACCCCACCCTTCCTCTTTTTGACCAGCTCTTCTAGTTGACTTCTGTTTCTCACGGAGCTCACCGGTAGCCTCAGGGAGTGCTGTGCCAGCCACGCTGACTGGAGGAGGGGAGAAGTACAGCCCAGAAGTGACATTTCAGAGGTCAACAGTGAACAGGGCACAGGGACTCCACAGAGATTGCCACAGCCATATCTGCACTGCTTGAGGATGGAGCCGACCCTGCTGGCATGGCGGTTGCATGAGAATTCTGCTTCGGCAGCAAGGCAGGTTTTAAAAAGCACCATCCCTTCTTACCTTCACCCTCTCATTAATGTCTCATGGCGTGTTTTTTCAGAAGGTTATTGAATGCAAAAAGAACAGCCCACCTCACTTGACCACACTGAAGCACTAACACATACTTCCAGGGAGTAATCTCAGAAGAGGAAAACAAATTACACTGGCATAAAGCATGCCATACACAAAAGATGTTCAATACATTCCTCAAGGTACAAACTAGGCAGAAAAAAAGTGCGTAAATTAGAAAACACAAAAGAACTGTGTAATCATCTAAGAATTAGGGCTCTAAAACATCCTCCTCTCCTCCCTGGAGAAACATGAAGAAACCTCCTAACAAGCTTTGAGACAGAAGTTCGCTAGCTTGTGAAAAGGAGATGATTATCACAGCTGCCTGTGAAAGCAGAATGGTTCCAGCAAATCCACAAAGTTCACACAGGAAATGAAATCTCAAAATAGTGTCTGTGCAAGCAGCAGCAACAGGCACACAAAGAATCAATTTTAGCTTCCAGGGCACTCCAAATACTGGACATTCTCATACCATGATCACTACCTCAAGTGTTTTCCACTTACTCCTGTTGACCAATCAGTTCACTGAACCCTACACTAAGGCATTTCAGCCTCGTAACCCTATGGAGAGTTAGCTGCACTGTTTTGCTGCCTGTATTTTCTTCTGTGCTGGTGCACATGGCGGCACAGCAGAAGAGCTGACAGCATCCAAGCCTGTGCAAGGGCAGACTAAAAAGCTGTCCAGGGTTGGTTCTGCTGGGTGCAACGAATGTAGAAACTAGAGCAAGGTGTGCCACAGTAGCAAAAGGCTGGGTGAAGGGACTGTTACATCAGCTCATGTCGTCCTTGAAGCCACAGCCTAAGCAAGTCTCTTAAATTCTTTTGAAACGTCTTTATCAGAAACGTCTTTATAGAGAAACAATTCACCACTGTATGTGTAGCGGTAGATAAGAAGAACGTGATTGCATACAAAAGTCAATTTAGAGTGTTTCAAGGGAGAAACGAGTCCAGTTTCTGATATAGTCTGCAGCAAAATAAAAAAAAATATATTATTTACACAAAATTCCCAGACATATTACATTCCACTTAAATAGGAAAAAAATCACAAAAGATCAAATTCCCCTCTTTGCCAAGTCCACACACTCACACATTGAAGTAAGTATATCTCAAACACTGTGATTTACTACTTTCTATCAGCTGCCAAGTAACACTTTGCTGGGAGGGCAATGTTTTGCGAAGCACTGTGTGTATATAGAAGAGACATTCAAACTAAGACAGCATTAAAAAGTCTCCAAGACTCTTCTTCTAACACAGATGAAGATAACCGAGTGTTCACACATTCAAGCTGACGGTTTTCAGCATTTCCTGCCAATGAGCCCAGCAGTTCAATACCCAGCCTTTCTGTTCCAGCGGTTATTTGCCCTGACGTGTCCACAGAGGCAAGGGCAGATTGCAGGTACCTTTCCACGGAGCTCAGCACAGATTACACAAACAGCACAGCAATTCAGCCAGTCCTTCTCGCCCAGCTGAGGACAAGGAGGTTATCAGTCTGGAATATACGATCAGGCCTTTCTCAAGCAGACTATTAGCAAGAAACACTATGGGAAACCTGTTTATTATGTTTCCACTCCACTGTCGCTGCCATAGAACTCCACCCATCCCTGATACACGTTTATACAGGTGAATTGCCAAATAAAGAAACCCTTCCTCTGCACCTGAGCCCCACGGTTTAATTCTTCATTTGCTCAGGTTCATAAAAACTGATAAAATGCCAAAAAGAATTTCCTCAGAGGCGAGCAAACAAGCTACAATAAAAACATGACAAAGAGGTAGCAAACAAGGCTATGGAAGTTAATTATTACCAAGGTTAAGTGTGTAATTTCTCTTTCACAATACAGGTCTGACTGCCTGCACACACTGCCAGGTGAGCTTAAAGAACCAGACCGGGCTGCAAGGAAATGGCCCAGCAGGAAGGAATCCAGGAGGCATCCACAAGGTCTTAAGCCTCTCAAATCAGGCTCAAGGCCTGATCTGAACAAGGGTGGGTATGAACATACATGCCATGTCGTTCATTCTCTCCACTTCTTTCCCATCACGTAACTGAGAAGTGGGCAGGCTAGTAGGGAGGAAGCAGCTTCTGGTGTTAGATAATGAACCACAGCCTGAAGGACAAAGCTCCCCGGGAGCAGTAGGTGGTGGCAGTGAAGGAGATCACCAGTTTTGACACTTCCACTGGGTTCCGGCCAAGGTGTTCCACTTCACTCCAGAGGAGGAGAAACCCAATGGGCACCTGATTGACATGGACATAACAGAACAGGGCCACCCATGTGCTGGCACGCCAGATGTCATGGTGCTGCACAGGCCAACCGCTCTCACGTCTCAGAGCTGCCACAGCCACATGTCAGCCACGCCCAGCTCATCCCTTGGACATCTTCTGATGCCTCTGATCTTCATCTACATGGACTCTCTAGGTCAAACACCCCAAAGAGTGTATTTGTTTTCTCATTTCCACATCACACACTCTGGCTCACCATCTCTCTAACATCATTTTTCCAACCACTCCCTGCAGAGCTGATTCCCAAACCATGGCCTGGAAAATGGTGGCTTTGGCAGCAAGCACCAGGAACCACAATGAAGAAAAAAAGCTAAATTTGTTTCTTATGCACAGCCTGCAACAAAGTCTGAGAGTTCACAGTGTTCTTGTGGTAAAAACCACCACTTTTGGTATTGTTTAATACATATTAAAACAATCACAGGAAGTGATCAGTTGCCTGCACACGAAGTTTGTGGTTAATCTTTGAACATCAGCCATAACACCATCTTAAAGGCTGCCTCACTGCAATATAGATTTCTTTACATGCTTTATTGCAATTATATTGCCTATATTGCCTATTAAGTAAATTACTACTGGACTCACCAGACCAACTGGTGAACAATCAGACCTCATGTGCAAACTAAATGTTCTCCAATTTAATCTTTCTCAGCTGGAATTATACCTGGAGATCTAAAGGAGAGACTGCAATAAAGCAAGTAGTAAATCTCCAGCAGATATTTCCAGTTAACCTAAACACGGGTGTGAAAGTACTGCATGCTGTATAAAATGTCTGTCTACCAGAAGGAATCAGAAAAAGGAGTCCATAGCTCAAACCGAGAAGTTCTTTCACCAGTGACAATTTTTTTTGTAATCAGAGAATGGGAGGACGCATTCCAGCACTTTAAGTCACATTCATATACTTTTGCTTTTAATTCCATAGAAGGATATTTTCATTTGGGTGCACATGTTTTCTTACTAAGTTTGCCTACATTGATAAGCCCACACTGTGATCGAAAGGAGCAACACCTTGTTTCCCCTGTCATTTCTTTTAGCTGGTCCTCCTTTGAGTCAGCATTCAGGTAGATATGTTGATGGAAAATAACACTACTACAAAGAGATCCACAGTACACTAAACAATCCTCTCCAGTGAAAGGCTTCAATTTCTAAGATCTGTACCTGATGACCAAATACCGTACCCAAGCCAAAAGCATCGCCATGCTGCAGAATAAAACATTTGTGATGCATATGCTCAACTAACAGGGCAGACTGAACCTTCCTAAGACTGAAACTGTTATTGAGAATTTCAATTTCCACGAAAAAAAGAAGCCATCACAACTAAGTGGATGCTGGAAACTTTAGTACTAGTATCAAATATATCCAAGTTAATATATTGCCTTAAAGCAGTATGGTTAAGAGGAAAGTTTTTTAACAAATGCAGGGATGGGAGGCTCACAGGCACAGCAAAGAGCCTAGGACTGAAATATCAGGGGGTTTTACATGTGTAAGCTCAGACACACAGTCACAATTCAGTTGGAAAAGCCCGCCTCGTGAGCACCAAATTCACAGTAAAAAATGCCATACAAAGTGCTTGCCAGTGATAACACTATCCTTCTTCTCTTTGTTAAAACAATCTAGGTATATAGAAAAGTAAATGAAATAGAAGACTGCTCAAGTAGACATGATTCACATTAAACAGATTTCTAAGAACTTGTACAATCATTAGGATTACTGCTTTTTTGTTAACTGTTTTCTTTGTTATCTGTTCAAAAATCTGCTGTAAATATGAGGTGAAAAAATGCATAGCACTGACTGATAATATATGTGGTTCACATCAGTTTATTTATAGCTTAACGTTTAGATGATGCGGTAAGTGTGGGGTTGGACCAGATGATCTCAAGGGCCTCCTTCTAACCTAAACAAATATGTGAGAAAAATTTTAAATGAGTTGTCTAATGTGAATTCCTCTGCTAGTATGTAAAAATGTTCCATTCAGTTCGCAGTAAACAATCTACCAAAAGGAAATCTAAATTTGAAATGCATTTGTTTTTATTTTTAAAAAGAACCAAGGCAGCAGGTTTTAATTTCTGATGGCTTTTGCATCATCTAAATTCCAGTGCATACTGAAGACAGTGCAGACGATTTTGAAGTCAAATAAAAACAGATGTATATCAAACTTTGACATGTAGAGCAGAGAAAAATTCTGGTTTTCCTGACTGACTAATATTTCTTCACAACCCTTACGACCATAGAAACTGGATAACCAAGGCCACTGACCACCTAATCTGCAATCTTGCTTCTAGCAGTGACCAATGTCTGAAACAGAAAGGACAGAAAGTTTGAAGTGACCTACAGCTTCTTATACAGTGTTGTATGCACAGACAACTAGTTGGCAGTCCTACGTTCAACATTTTGCAATCTGCCAGGTGATAAGAGTTGACACATAGTTGTCTTTGTCTCTATTTAGGATGCATAGAAGTCAAATAAGGAATTAAGCCATCTTTTCCCTTTCCCAACAAACACAACAGAACATTCTTATTTAAACCACTCCACTACAGGTTGGCAATATAAATAAGGCTTTTTTTTTTTTCTCTCCCCAGCAGCTGCCTCCATTTAATTCCCTAGATCTTACACAGTTTTGGTCATAACCTTTCAGAAGGCATTGCTACAAATCTCAAGCACTGGCCTTCTGCCTGCCCTGTAGATTTGAGGCACAAATTCCCTCCCATCACCACAATACAGACTTCATGATTCCTGCTTCCGTTCCGGGAACTAAACTACTTATAATCGGTGCTCTTAAGCCAGATATGAGAATATCCATTACTTGATTCCAAAGTTAGAGAACATTATTTTGGAGACCATGTGATATTGAAAGACTGAAACACTTGCATACACCGCTTAATTTTATGAGGCATTGAAGCAGTGGCCCTGCCTGTAGTCGCATTCACAATGGTGCTTAAAATCCTAACTGCAAGTAAACAAAATGTATAAATAGCCCCAGGAATAAATGGGAACAACAACACATCTACTCAAAATCATTGTGAGCACAACTCAATTCAAATGCCAAAACAAGTATGCATTTCAATGCTCCCAAGCCTGTCACATAAAGTTGCAAGGGCAAACCACCACATGACCCTGCAAGCATTTTATTGAACTGCTAGAGGTGTGCAAACCAGGTATTTGGACAGGACATTCTGACCTCTGCCTGACCTCACATAAATTTAAGAGAAACATCCTGGTGATAGACATCAAAGACTTTACAAGAGTACATTGAGGGCACCTGCATGAGTCAGTAAAACTCAGAACAGGCAAGGGGATTCTCTGTATTTAATGCACACTTTACAGCAGCCCCACAACAACAGACAGAATCCTACTCTCTCAGGGATGCTGGGGCAGAACATAGGCAGCACAGCCAATGGGTGCCAGCAGCTTGTTGCTTGGGATACAACAGTTCTGCTTCATAACTGCTGGCTTCTGCTTAGTAGAACACAGTGTTTGTGGAAGAGGATAACACTCGATTTGGGGATTTTGCCAGTCTCAGATGCTTGGTATTTCTCTTGATATTTAAATTCTGTGTATTACTCAGTAACACATTTGTTACTGTTATAAGTATTTTTGACCACAACTACATAAATGAAAAATGGAGAACTCACAAAAAGGTAGCAAGATAAAGAACCTCAGGATATCGCAGATTTCAAAATTAGTTTTAAGCCATTGTTAGATTTTGAGGTTGCTGCCCCAGCTTCAGAATGCTTAAGGCTTGTAGGTGTGCTGCTGCTTAAACCACAAAGACCCAAGAGGTGATTTACAGCGAAGGACAATGTAAGCGTACTACACTGAGAAAAACTCCACAACTGTAAAGCTATTTAACTGTGAATTTGACTGAGAAAAGCTGTAGAGGGGCCAACTATTTGGCTTATTTAATACCGGAGAATGCAATAGGTAATGCCAGATGATGCTGCACCATCTTTCCAAGGATAAATTTAGTATATCTTTTAAATTTTCTGTTTGGTGAATTTTTTGGTCAGAATCTCTGCAAATTGCTTAAGTAAGAGAAATTAGTTTCTTTTAAGTTGCTACATAAGAGTTGCAGCTGTTCCTTTTACATGAAGCACAAGATACTGTTCTCAGCACAGCAGTGATCGGAGATGCTCCCAGTTCTGAGAAAATTCTAGATCTAGAGGAAGCTACTGACTGAAATTTTTAATGTAAATAATCGGTATTTTCACTACTGAAGACAAACCAGGTTCACAGACATTAAATTGCTATGGGTTTTTAAGGAGTATACTTTATTGAGCAAGACAAAAATAAAGGACAGAGTAAACTGCTCAAATCTCTGACTCACTGAAGTTTATTTTGCCTCTGGATATTTCACGTCTGAAAAAAAGTTTCATTCTCGGGCAGCTGTGGTCTCTCAGCTCCTTGCAGAAGGACAAGAAGTAAATTTTACAAATGTGGTAGAAAGGAAGAAACAAGAGAGACATGCAAAATGTTCTCAAAAACTATCTGCTATACTTCGATTCTACACGGGAAACAAATCGTAGTCTCTAAAAACGTGTTTTTGAACCAGCTCAACTTCATGTGAATCCTTTCTATTCATCCCCCAGGAGGGGCTATGTCAGTGGAACTTCTGCTCTTGACATGAAAAACAGACATCCTGTCAGCAATTATTTTCTAAAAAGGTGATGAGGAGTTGATGGAAACTGGAGCCAAAGATCCTCCTAGGGTTTGTCAATGCAACTCTCTTCACTAACCTTTAAAGCGTACTTTGCATTAGAAGCACGCATGAGATAAACTGCACAAAGGAGTCCCTAGTCAGAAAAGTCATCTCCGGGGAAACTGTGCCCCCTCCCTGGAGTACAATGTTTCCATGCCCCACTCCCAGTTTTCCTCCCCTAGTCAAGGGAATATTGAAATACAAACATGGTGATTACCTAGAAAACAATTTAGCATATTGTTATGTGAACTGGAAAGTTATTAATAGCAGTATCCATTAAGAACAAAGCATGGGAAATCTGCAATATCAGGAAAAGGGGACAGCTGGATATTCCAAGAATGAAACAGTTTATTTGTACAGAGGCTTCTACAGGATCTGGCCAGGAGATCAGCAGCAGTTTTCAGTAACACCACTAAAAAAAGCCTCCTGTTCACCTGAATGTACTTTCAAACCTTTCAGGAAAAAAAAAAAAGAAAAAAAAAAAACAAAAAAACAGTAGCTGGTACAGTTCCTACTCTAAATCATGAGTTTTTGGAACACTTCCGAGTTTTTATAGCCATTGATAATCAACTTCAATGCTACAAGCACTGCCCTTTGCAGGTATTTAAGCAAACAAAATTGTAAGGATACAATAACCAACAAGTTCCCCAGACTGCCCAGAAAGCATCTGAATTTCAGAAAGAAAAAAAGCCCTAAGTAAAAAAGTGATACTGCAGACCCTGCCTATCACAGGCTAAACAGACCCACAGTGCTGACTGCTAGCACAGAAGCCACCTTTGGAAAGCTCAGCTGATTCTTAAGCTTCTTCCTGGATTTCCCTGTTCTCTTTTTCCCTGCAATTTAATAGAAGAATGATGTTCAGACGATCAGAAGATCTAAAATATATTTCTCTCTATCTTTTCTTGATCATAAAATATCCAGCCTTTGTGTCTGTCCAGAACTGAATGTGACACAGGCCTACACAAGTGAGGGAGGTTCACGTGGTTTGAACTCTACAAGACTCTAAGGAAGAAACGTTGGGGTTTTTTTCCTAATGATATCATTTCACTGTTCTTCTCATAGATTGCTCAATAATATTAGGTCTAGCTCTAATATTTCTAACTTTTAAACAACTTGAACAGTTACTATTTTAAAATAAATAAATCTACCAACAATGGTTTTCTCGTTCTCCTTCTTTGCCCAAAAACATCAGTTTTCTCTTTATTTCAAAAATTGTTGTGCTTTAAACTCCAACAGGGTAAGCAGGAAGAACTATGTTATTATAACTTACAAGCTATTAGAGCATACAGAAGTGACCAAAAAAAAAAAAAAAAAAAAAGGGTTCAGAATGGATTCCTAATGTTCTGGTAAGTCACAACAGCTAAAAACAGACATTTATTTTGTCACAACTAGAATCAGATAACCTAATTCTAATAAAAAGAGGAGGCACAGCTTTGCAGTGGAACACAGAACATTTTCTTCCAAGATGCTGGGAAGACTCAAGATATCAGATCACTGAATCAGCAGTATTTTGACCTTATCACAGACAGCAGATCTGATCTTGCTAGATAAATGTTGGCAAACATAAGCTGACTCATAGAGCTGATCACTAAGATGTCAGTGAATGCACTATGACATCCTTTCTCAAAAAAGAGCTGGACACTCAAGTGGAAATCAAGAAACTCTGAAAACCAGAGAAGAAAACCCTCATTTCTCTTAGTATTCTAAGGCATGATCAAACCTTATGTACAGTGGCTGGGTATTTCCCAGTGTTTCCCTACATTTTCATTTATTTTTAAGCCTTCTGTTCCTACATTTCAAGTCCATTTTGCAGATATCTTAAGGAATACCAAGTTAAAGACAAATCAAGTTTCTGAAGTACACAGTGCAAAACTGGTCCTACAGCACTGTTACACTGTTACATTGAAATACATGAAAATTGTTTCAGGCTGTCATCTAAGTACAAGGAAACCATGGCTTGAAGCCAATTAGAAAAAGCATTAGTTTTATCCTCCAAAAGTACCTTTAAGTGACAACACTTAATGTATATCCCCTCTAGAACCACAAAAGAACTGACAACAATCCCAAGACTTAAGCCAAAAGGTACCAGATGTGCATATGGTATCTCACAGTAAATTTGGTCATTAAAAAGTGTTCTAAGAGCTATACTGGTGCTCTGAAAAAGACAACTTGCTGGTATGTTTTGCGCTATTCAACTTTCTCCACTCCATTATGTCCGTTTAAAAAGAGAAGTAAAGTTTTATACTGCAAGGTCAAAGTGGTGTGGTTTTCTATCGACAGATAAAAAAAAGTAAACAGCACAGATCTTGTAAAAAAAAACAAATGCTCTTCAGATGGTAAATTCCTAAATTGTCCCATAAGTAACACCACAGGAGCAAAACAGTTTTAAGCTGGGAACAAACTTTTTACAAATAAAAAATGCAGTTGAACAGCTCTCCACTTCCATACAGCTGTGTATGAAAAAAAAAAAATCAGCTCATTCATTTAATTAGAGGAAAAATATATCTTGGAAAGAAACAGTGTTTTGCAAATCATGAAAATTACAGCGCTATTTCCCTTGTAACTAACATACCATTACTGATTTCTAATGTGAAAGATCATAAAACTGTTCAGTGGTGGAAAGAACAGCTATTTGAAGATTTAAATAGAACTATTTCTAGTTTTATTAGGCATATCAAAATCATAGCTAAACCTCAGCAGCAAGCTAGTGCTTTTAGGAAAACTGTAGTTAAATCAGTAAAAGTTTATGTTTCTTGGCACACGAACACCATCCTATTAAGCCTCTTTAAAGTCCAGTATCTTGGAGGAGGTAACATTTACTGTTTACTATAGTTCTGGTTGTTAAGCGTTACCAGGAAGGTCCTGTTTTTCCATGACATCAGTTGCATTCCAACAGAAATGTGTGCTCAGGAGCGTCAGTAATGACTGTAGTCCCCAAGAACCGCAGCTCTGGCCAAAATCCTCTACACCTGCAGAGCAGCTGAGTAAAATTAATTTCAAGAAGAATTTACCTGGAATTTCTGATTTGGTTCCCTGCAAGTTAGAAACTATTATTTTTGTTCCTCAGCTCTTTTGATGGAAGCTGGATTTGTAAGAACACAATGAAAACAATTCTTTAAGTCTTTTAAGGATACAGATATATGAGATACCTCAACATTTGATACTAAGATATCCAGTTTCAACAGTAACAGATAAATTCAGGTCCGATGGTATCATACATCTGAAAAGTATCATTACTTAAGTTTTAAAATAAACATCATAATGCTTTATTTCCTATTTGAAAATATCCAATTCCATCATAGCAGCGTTCTCGCTCTTTTAGAGTCGAGTATAAATGTTTGGGAATGTGCAGATTATGTGTGCAGCTCCGATTCTGTCATCCCTGTATCCAATGCAGTATGCTTCCTTATTTTTTCTCTTTCCTGTCCACAAATTATCCTCACCTTCTTTAATTCACAGGCTAAGGTATTTCAAAACAGAATGAACTAATATTTCAAAATTAGTATGTCTTACCTGCCTCATGCCTCTCTCTCATCTGTTTGTTTTTCTAACATGCTGATTAAAATATTCCATTCCCATTGATACACCATGAAAAGTCAACTGCTAGAGAAACATACGGATTCTATAGCCTTGAATAAAACTCCATGAGGGCGGGAACAATCTTCAGAGAAGGTGCCATACTGTTTGTAGGAAATAAAGTATGGAGCTACACCCTAAAGACTGAGGGAAAACCAGAACACCATAATATATATCATCCTATATACAGACAGCAATAAAGCATGCCAATGTTACCCATGGAAATATTTAGTAGCAGTAAAATAAACAACAGTTTTGAACTCGTGTTTTGCTATGTATGCTACTAATCTTAATTAATTATTAAGTAGTGCTCTACTGTAAAAGCTGAGTATCTTTCAGGCCTTGTTCCAGACCTGCTTTTCCTTTGCACTTAGTCTGCCCCTTCTCTCTGCTCTGTTATACATATATATATATATAGTCCAATCATCATCCTCTACTCCAGCTTTTATTTTGGACTGTTCACAGCCAGCTTGAGCATTCCCTCCTCAAGATGCTCAGGTTCTGATTACTTGTCCTATAAGAAAAATGATGCCTTACGCTAACAAAGACGTTATTTCCTGTAGATCTTGTATTTCCAGAAACAGATGATGATAGCATCAGCATTTTAACAATGCTTCACATACACCTATAACGTAGTCCAACCTGGTGTATGCATCTTGTTTAGACAATTGAGAAATTATCTATAAATATATGGCCCATGTCAAACATCAGTGCAATATCCCAGTGTGGCAAGTTAACCTTGGCTGGTTTTCAGGTGCTTCCCCACTCACCCTCTCACTCCCTCTTCTCAACCAGACTGGGGAGTAAGAAAGATAAACAATCTTTTGGATGAAAAAGCTTGCGGTAAGGGAAGGGAGATCGCTCACCAGTTACCATCACAGGCAAAACACGATTCAAAATGAGGAACTTATTCTAATTTATTGCCAATTAAAAAAGCAGTACTTGGATTTAAAAAACTGTGTCAAAAACTTTTACATACTTATTAATATAAATCATTTTCCAGTAAAAGAGATTTTTCTCACTGGCAAGCTAGTCATCCATTATGTTTCTCTGACTTTTGTTTCCTTAACTGTAAAAATGGGCAGAAGGATGAACTAAGTATAGTTTTGGTAATTGTTTCAATCAGGTGAGTTTATTAAATGTCTACCTGTGTGACCAGGATGTGGTAGTTTTGCAAATTTACAAACACTGGAAGACAAGAAAAAGGGGAATACTTGGCCATCAGTGCTAAGAATACAGATGTTGAGAGTTACTGTTGGGGAGCAGAAAAAAATTGTTGTACAGTTATCTTACCAAAGGTGTAAGGGACCATAAGGTTATTAAGGTAAAGACACCTGCCATTAAAATGAAAACAGTTGAGAAGAAAATACAAAATCAAATAAAAAGGGAAGTTGATGGCTCTTCCAAGAATCTGGAAATCATTGAAGGACATTGAAGACCCAGTGGACTTCTGGGAATAGTGAAGAAATCAGTGATTTGCATGCAAAAATGTACTAGTTTTTCATACTCTAGAGTATTTATTGTATTTCACGAGTATTATACTTTATTAAATGGCCTTTCAGAAGACAGTGGTACTCTCCTCAACTGTCATGACATCCCATGAATAAACAATATTGTTTTATTATATTTAACCGTGCTCCAATAACAAAACATATAAATGCACTGAAAGTGCTGTTGTGTTATTAACATTTTTCCTACATACTGTAACTTATGTGCAATTCAACTTTCACAACTATCCAGTCTCTTCATAAATCAGGTCACTAGAACACAGAATAACAAGTCTCTAGCATTGACAAAAAAGTTTTTGACAGTATCTAATTATCCATGATTATCTGCTGAGAAAGTTGCAGCAATGAGATTCTCATTCTTTAAGAAACAGATCTTAAATATTGCACCCAGGACCACAAGACAATGAGATGCAAATACTGTAAAATTCCTGTAACTAGAGTTTTGATTAGCTGCCTTTTACAGTATGTTCAGAAAGCAACGGTTCACATTACATCTAGTTGACTTAATTTACACACTAGGTATCTCCAGAGTTGCAAATTTATTTTAAACTGGAACTTGAACTGGTTTGTGTACACTTCAGACCTTCTCCATCCTTCTTACTATTTATGTGATTTATTCATCAAATACCATCACTAAATAATCCTATCCCTTTGTCTCAAACCAGGGGAGAGTGATTAGGAAGCTAGAAGAAACACGCTGGCTGAATATATAGTGCCCTACGTACAAGTTATTTAATCACTTAGTTTGGTGTCTCAGAAGAGTCCATCGAACCCAAATATTTACTTTAAAAAAAATGCTGTACCACTGCAGCACCTTTAACAAATGCGCCCAGACGGAGATCTGTTGTGTTGTCTAGATTAGGTAAACGAAAAGAAACATTTACGTCTAACTTTCAACAAGAACACAATGTATGAGCAACATAAGATAACACAAAAGCTTTCTTTATTTGCAACCTAATCAAAACTTCTTACTAAGGTTGTCTTTACTAAGGTTGTCTTTTCCTTTACAAACAGCTGAGATTAACCCGCCAGGAAAACAAAAGCAAACCTCCTCTACATGACGACCAATTCAACAACTGACAACAATTTATTCCTCATTGCAGATTGCAATTTCTTCTCCATGGGGCATGAAATGAAACACGCCATATACTTATAAACACAGTTCACAAAAATCATCTGCATTCACATACTAGCACAGCTCAAGCAGCCTGGAACAAGGCGTAAACATCACTACTGATTATTACTATCTTGATGCAGTAAAGAATGATGAAATAAGAGACTCTCATGAGCAAAAACATAAAAGTCAGTTTCTAAATGTACCATTTTTGACGTGTTTCTGATTTCAGACTTGAACCTTAGAACAGTGGTCTCTCCTTTAGGAGTCCAAGCCCATTCACTTAAAATGCAGTCTTAGGTCATTTCCCTAATGGTTTGAGGAAAGTTAGATTTGACTCAGATTCCAGATCCAACGTGGGTGATTTTGACCCTATAGATGACTTCCCCTTTTTGATCTTCTCCTCCCCGCTGCTCCCTGTTTTCTCCAAATACACATCAGCTGGCTCTAGCCCAGCAGCTTTTTGAGGTCTGGGTTAAATAGTCAGAAACGCAGAAGAACTTCCTGGATCTCAGTAATTATTGCATTATTTCTTTCCCAGTCATGCAGAATAAATGTCAATTCACTTTATATTTAGGGTTAGTATTTACAGACATCCTTTATGCACTACAGACCTGAAGATTAGAAAGAAAATAAGCTCACTAATATGAAGGGGAAAAAGGGGAGGAGAATCTAAGCCAACTTAAACCTGAGCTAGTGCCTCTCTGTGCATTTAAGACAGAAGCTGTTATGTCCAGCTGAACAAACAACTAACAGACAGAAATTCTGAATAGCAGACGCAGTTAATAAGCTTATTTTAAAATATAACACATTCGTTTCAATCCCCACGGAAAAGGTAATCACCAATTGCCTTGGAACAGCACCAGCACTAGTTCGGCAGAGCCATTTTCTTCAATAAATACACTGCCTCTCTCAAGCAGAGGAGGACAGAATGGCACAGTTCAGTTGCTATTACCCTGCTCACCCCACCTTGAAATATTTGTGTTGGGGTAGTGCTGTTCAGTGAGACCTACGTTCCTGTGCCTAAGTTCTGTTGAGGTCAAACTATTTTCTTATCTTGCTCTGCTTCCCTAAAGAGAAGTTAATTTACACAGGTTGAAAGCAGCAATAGCAATTTTCCTTTCCACCGTGCCTTTCATGTCCAATGATCTGAAAACACACGCTACCTCCTCCGGCTCTGGGGCTGAACACTGAATTTCACAGAACGCCGCAGTTTACAGTAAAAACACAAAGCAGCCTGGATAGAAAATGAAAAACAAAACAAAACAAAACAAAAAACAGCTGTGTGTGAGAACTTCTTATCCCATCTTGTATTTATGATAATGCAAGGTTCAGCCTCTGGTTGTTTTTACCCTACACGTCTGCACTGCCCCATGGAGACCACATGAAAATACAATCCTTAAATTCTGTCAGAATTCATAAACCTCAGGGTTGGAACAATACAAGCTTTGCAGATGTTTAGAATAACACGAAACAAAGCAGAAATTGATAGGAATAACAAGGTAAAATTAGAATTAGACAAAGTAAGGGGAGAAAAAGGTTTCAGAACAGTCCTTGTTGAATTACTAACATTTGCACGTAAAATATGTACTTGCAAGAACAGCTTTAAAAGCTCGCAAGCATGGACATAAGAGATGGACATACAGAACAGTGACTGAATCCTACGTATAAGATTACTGAGAGCTAAGATCACATGCTCAACTACAAAAGCCTAAAAACTGCACCAGAAGCTGGTATATGCATTCCATGGTATAAACAACTCGATGGGGAAAAATTGTTATGATACTGCTATTAAAATCCAGAATTACAACATAATACTCCCACTGGAATGTTTCTGAAAAAGAGTACAAGAAGCCTAGACACGGCCAATAGCATGGCAAATTATACAAGTTAAAACTCTGAAAGAAGTTAAAATTTTTGAAAGAAACAAAACAAACCATTCTCGAAGGTTCCTTGACAGACAAAATGCTTGTGAATCACTTTCTGAAACACAAGGAGCTGCACTGTTGCAGTGAAATTGGGCAATGCAGACTCTTTCAGAAGTAACAGAACTCTAAGTATCGATCTGAACTATGTTTTATTTCACAATGTCTTGCAGAAAGACAAGCTTATGGTTGAAAGTAAATCGCTATTGGAGTGAAATATACTATACGTGAAGGAGGGGCTAACAACAACTAAGAGCAACATGACATTCAATATCAGGGTTCTCCAAACCAATGTTGCAGAGCTACTCTGTATTTGACAGAGTGGCTCTGCAACATCGAACTTCTGGTCAGAAATAACTGAGGTTAACCCTCATGTAGCTTTTTAGTTTCCCAGTTGCATTCAGCACAGCTGTAATGTTGGGAAGGAGCCTCATATGTCATGCATTTCAGATGTTCATTTTTCAGTTAAGAATCACAAACAGACTCTTTCTCAGAAAGAACTTCCCAAATGCTGTCAGTTATTCACCTTCTACACATGAAACAGTGAAAAGGAAAAGAAACAAGGATTTAAAGACTACGCCACATCTGAGCACAAGATTCAGGAACAGTTTCAGATTCAAGTTGAAATAACACATGACAGACCTAAAAGCCTTCAGTCTTAAAAGAACAATGAACTTTTAAGAGGAAAATATCACAGGATAACAAAAATAGGTAGTGGAAAGGCTAGAGCCTTGAAAGACATGAATGCTTAATGCAAGAAGGCAGAACCAAAGATAATGTCCTAAGGAAAAAGTCAAAAAGAGACTCTTTCAAACACATTTCTCAAAATATAGCAATTAAAATGTGAAAACATTTTTAACAAGTACTAAAGAGAGAGGACCGAGAGAAATTCTCAGAAAAGGTCTGCAGCTGCTCTCATGGAGGTTAACCATACCGCACATAACAGTAACATCCAACACAAGTGTCCTGAATATACTGAAGGAAGCGTATTTGTGAGGTAACAAAGTTAGGAGTGCTCAAAATTCCTTAAACGGTTATTTCCTCGTATCATACATTCTAACAGATTCTCTTACCAGCTCGGAAATGACCACTGTGCTTTGCATTGCATTCTTTCCTCCAAGGGAAACAAATTTTGCAAGCTAATCATCACCAGCCAGCTTCTAGAACCAAGCTTTTCAGCATCAGAAGGGATAGCTGAAGAAAAGAAGACAAAAAGGTACTAAAGGGGAAAAGGTACTAAAGGGGAAAAGAAGTAATACATTGTTAGTATTGCAGAGCCACTGCTAGGCACACAATGGTAGAAAATTATCTGAATTCTTTAAATGCAATGTTATTTTAATTTTGTGAGCAAAATGTTACAAGAGAAAAAGCTTGCTGCCAAACTGTACAATAACATGTATCCTCATCATTAATTCAAGTAGAGCACCAGATAGAATCAAAGAACAAAGCAAGTGGTGATTTTAAAAGTTCACTTCTAATTCCCTACTAGTTGTCAAATCAGTCTGTTAGATGGGACGGAAGACACTGTGTGAATACTTCAAACAAACACAGAGTTGAACAAGCAGCTCTGTGAAGAGCAGTCAGTAACATCACCTGGCACATCAACACCGTCCTGTGCAGCAGGCTGAGGTCATCCCAATCTCTTACAAAATCCCATGAAATATTTGGTTTGTACCCAAGTTCTCCCCAGGGCAGAGCACAGTTCAACTTCAGCTACACAAGCAGTAATCCCTCTTCCAAATATCTACAAACAAACAGTGCCTTTCAAATTCTACTAATCCATAAAAATACTGTCTGCAACTGAAAATATAATGTGGCTTTCAATACTCAGAGTAAACTCCTTATTTAATGAGTTACCCAACAGCTCAGAAAAAAAATTCTTTACAAGATGGGTGCAGAGAAATGAATGACAGCAGAATTAGTTTTCACTATGCTATTTTACACTCCATTCACAAGACAGAAATAGTACAGGTCAGTGTTAACTTAGGACAGAAACAAATCACATCTTCTGGAAGAGGAAAGCAGTTTGACCTCTGTCAGTGGTCATCATACCTCTACAGTGAATTTAACAGATCAGGTGGTCTAAGAACTCCTTGTCTGCTTCAGTGCAAACTCACATGTGCTAGCTATCTTAAGCCAATCCAGATGACTTTCTGATGAACAGTCCAAAGGGTACTTATGCAATTTGTTTGCCAAGTTAATGATAATAACAAGCAACACTGGGGGTAATTTCTTGTGCTATTCCACCTAAAAATGCTGCAGTGGTCTGCCTATGTCATCAGGAAACAAAGAGAAGGGAAGCCACAATGCTTTGTAGGATGAGCCCTGAGTAATACAGCAGCTTACACTCAAAGCTTCCAGATAACGCGATTTAAGAGCATAACATAAGAACACCAGATCTTCTGTTAAGTCATCTTTTCAGAAAGGCAGACAAGTAAAGAGCTATTTAAGGGCTAAAGTATTACAAACTGAATACCAAAAAACATGCACAGAAGCAGACTAGATTTCTGCAAGGTCCAGGGCTGGAGTCAAGCAACACCTCCTTGAGATGGCCCAGAACTGCAGTGCCTCACTGGCTGCTGTCTCCTCACTATTCAGTGTTGTACAGTGCTCTGAGCACATTAAAGTTTACCAGAGATTTCTTGAGCAACTACACCAGTTTTTCTCCTCAGCACTTTTCAGTAAGACAAAAAGTTGTGTTGACATTATGCAATATTTGCAATGTGAGCAAACCCAAATGCTACGTGATAAAGGCACCTTTCTCTCAATTGGGAGGGGGGACACAGAGTACTGGGTTCCACCCACAAGTGCACAATTATTGCAGACTAAGCAAAACAATGCTCACAGAAAGCTCGGCTGTTCTTTCTTAGTAAACCATCCATTGCTGTCATAAACTTTCATGATGCAATAAAACTTAATAGCGAATTTACAAAGCAAATCATTTTATGTCATCTGCTACACAAAGCATTCACAATTCTAATTTCCATCCCTGTGGTAATGAAGTCTCTCACTTTTTCAAAAGGATATTAATGTTTTCCATTTGACTGTCTTTCTTTATCTTCACTGAAAACATTTTCATTCCTTACAACTTATTTCACACAACACACACAGTTTAAAACAACTTCTTGTTTCTTCATTAAAAAAAAAAACAACTTTGCTTTTAATTTTTGGGATTCTTTCACACGAAATAAAAATCACAGCTATCTCTAGGCCATTACGTCATCGAGGCTGCTAACACTGAAAGGAAACAAAATTATCTGGTGGCTTTTTTGATGTTTTTAAACAGCAACTGAAGGATAGAATACATGAAAAAGAGTACAGTAAATAGAGAAGTATTTGCATCTTTTTCCCTGTCATCCTAGCTCTGCCAAACTAGACTCCAAAATCCCTATTCTTGAATTAGTGCCCTGAAAAAATACCCTGGTGCTGATCTATATACTGGCTCACTCCTTCATATTTCAGCTTCAGATATTTGCCAAGCCCATCTCTGCCTTTAAATCAAGTCACCTACCACTATTAAGCCTCAAGTACACATACCTATTTTGTACTGAACAGTGCCTGACACTGGTTCTGCACAGAAGTCTGAAATATTCCTTGATGCTAGTCTTAGTCCTCATGGAATTGTCTCAAAACCATTCCAGCCCAACAGTAATCTCTTACAAAATTTTGGCTTTAAGCAGCATTGACTTAAAAAATTATTTAATATTACTAACAAAGAAAAAATCTGTTAGCTGTCAATGTCCACTCACCTGCATGTAAGTATTTTAAGTATCTTTTAAAGTGAATCAGTGCTGAACCAAATTATAAGGCTGTGAAAAAAGACAGCTTAGAGACTGTTTTAACCCTCCAACAACAGCACCAATATTTACTACATCCAGTGTGACAAGGGTTCTTCTGAGTAAAAGCAGCTACTTTAGCTATACAAGACCATTAAGTAGTATGTTGAGCTTTACTGTTTTTTTCACCTTGCCTATCCTGACAATTTGAATTATGTAATCTTTTGTGGTAGTTGCTCATTCATTTCAAATGCATTCAGTGCAAAACAGGATATTGTCATGTGATATTAAGGAACAATCCTTTAGGAATTGGATTCCTTCCTAAATGTTGATTTGACTTTTGCAGGCAGGACCTTACACTCCATCTGCTACATGTGCTGGTATAAAAGAACAGTTTTGGCGGCCTGGATCGGTGCCCAGACAAAAGGGAAAAACTTCATTGGAGCTTATGTGATTTGAAATAAGAAACGTAATTATCTAGATGTGAAGGAAAGATCACTTTCTGCTTTGAGATATTTTTACACACTTCTATCAGCAGGGAGCCATCTACAAGTTCCCATTCTAATAAGAAATGAAATGCAAAAAATAAGCATAAAGATGACAATGCAAGATGAGAAATTAGGATGATGCACATTGACAAGACTGCATGGATTAGATTGTACATGAAAGATTCTACCCACAGTAATTCTGCAGTACCCAATGAGCAGACAAAAATGTAACCAGCACCTATATCGACCTGCTGGTCATCACATACTTTCCCCAAAACTGCAGTGACTGTGCTGAAATCATAGCTTTGGAGATAGCACATCATACGCAATTGTGTCCTTTCACGCTACACGAGCTGTCCTGTCACATCAGATCTGAAAAAATTTAAGAATTTTCAACCTTCAGCTTGCAAATTTGCCATATTGGAGTTGTTTCTATTAACAACAAGCTGTTTAATTATCTACTAGTTATCACAGCACAGAGTTCGGTGCAGGTTTAGAAAATAACTCTGCCTTCTTAACAGACCCTGATAATTTTCCTTTTGTGAGTAGCAGCTGGAAAACGTTCCGCAGTGTATTCATTGCAGTCCCCAGACAACAAGATGCATTCTATCAGGTCAGACAGGCCGCTCCTGCCTTTCAGCTAACCTGTCATGAAAAATGTACAAGCCTTCAAAAAGGAGAAATAACCGCAGATGATGAAAGGCATTGCATCCAACAAGTATGAGCTTTAGACAAGATTTTAAGGGTTGCACTATAATTCCAGTATTAGTTTGTCACTAAACACATTCTAGAACAGACTGCCATGAGACTGACAGACTTGGCCTAAAGTGCCAGGCTTTTTAGAACAAATTTCTTGAGGTAACACAAACATCGCTCTACTCAGCAACATGAGTAACTGAAGAATTCAACTCTTCAAAACTAGCATAAGTATTAATTTGCAGCATCCGACTGACTTAAAAAGATTTGAGGTTCTTGGCCTGAATTACATTTGAAAGTGCTATCTAGACTATGCTTTCAAAAAACACAGCACCCAACTACTTTGAAGAATCTTCAGCTGTCCCCTTTATCCAGATGAGGCCTCATGAGGGCAAAGCAGAGGGAAGAATCACCTTCCTCACCCTGCTGGTAACCCCTTTGTTGATGCAGCCCAGGATACTGTTGTCCTGCCAGGCTGCAAGAGAACATTGGTGCTTCACATGAAGCTTCTCATGTGCCGGAACTCCCTAGTGTTTCCCAGCAAGAGGCTCCTCTCAATGAGCTCTTCTCCTAGACTGTACTGTACAATCTGGGATTGCCCCAACCCAAGCGCAGTACCCTGAACTTGGCCTAGTTGAATCTCATTACGTTCAAATGGGCCCACTTTTCAAGCCCGTCCAGGTCCCTCTGGGTGTCATCCTTCCCTTCTATTGTGTCAACTGCACCATTAGCAAACTTGCTGAGGGTGCACTCAATCCTACTGTCTATATCACTGACTAAGATGTTGAAGAAGACCAGTCCCAAGACAGATCCCTGGGGGATGCCACTCATGGCTGGCCTCCACCTGGACATAGACCCACTGACCACAAGCCTTTGGCTGAAACTATCCCCCCAGTCTTTATTCACTAAATATTCCAGCCGTCAAATCCATATATCTCCAATTCAGAGATAAGGATGTGGTGTGGGACCATGTCAAAGACCTTGCACAAGTCCTGTCAGACACCATCAGTTGCCCTTCCTTTGTCCATCATAGAAGACTTTGAGATTGGTCAGGCATGATCTGCATCTGGTGAAGCTGAGCTAGTTGCCTTGATCACTTCCTCTTCTCGCATGTGCACCAACTTAGCTTCCAGATCTGCTCCACGATCTTCCCAGGCACAGAGGTGAGGTTCACCAGCCCGTAGTTCTGTGAGCTTGTCTTTCTTCCATTCTTGAAAATGGGAATGATGCTTACTATTTCCAGTCACCAGGAGACTGCCCGATAGCCATGACTTTTCAAATGTGATGGAGAGTGGACCGGCCACCACATCAGCCAGTTCCTTCATGACCCTGGGATGCATGTTGTCTGGCCCCATAGACTTGTACACATTCAGCCTCATGAGGCAGTCTCTGACTTGTTCCACTCCTACATTGGAAGAGATTTTGTGTCCAAGACCCCCGCCTAAAGGTTCAGGGATGTGAGAGGCATGAGAAGCCTGACAGCCAGTGAAGTCCAAGGCTAAGAACTTGCTGAGTACCTCAGGCTTTTCACTCTGTTTGTTTATCAGAGGGGTTACTTTCTCCTTGGCCCATCTCTTCTGACCAATGTACCTGTGGAATCCTTTCTTGTTGTTTTTCACAATCGTCATCAACTTCTGTTCCATCTGCATCTTGGCTTTCCTGACCCTATCTCTGCAAAACCAGATGAAATTTCTGTATTATTCCCAGGCCACACACCAGCTTCCACGGCCTGTACATTTCCTTTTTATCCCTCAGTTTAACCAGCAGTTCCTTGATCAGCCATGCCAGTTTCCTGTACCTCTTCTGCTTGATTTCTTACACTGGAAGACGGAGAGCTCTTTCTCTCTCCAAAAGACATCTTTTTGAGTAGAGCTGCTTCTCCACTCCTTTATCCTTAAGAACAGTTTCCCAGGAGACCACATCCAATAATTCCTTTAATGGATGAAAGCTCATTCTCCTGAAGTTCAGGACTCTGCTCTTTGCCAGACTCATATTACTTGAGATCATGAACTCAACCAGGGCATAGTCACTACGGCCTAGACTACTTCCAATTGCAGCCTCTTCAATGATCTCCTCTGCATTGGTGAGTGACAGCTCTAGTAACACTTCACCCTGGTTGGTTTGTGTAATACCTGGACCAGGAAGTTCCCTCCCTCACTAACTCTCTTCTCTGGGTGACATTCATAAGACAGTTGATTGAGAAGAAAAAGGCATGACATTGCTCTAACAGAGAAAGCAATAAAAAAAATTAAAAAAAAAAAATCCATTGTATTCTCTTGCAATAAAACAGCTGATACTACAAATAAAGAAAACCCAGCAGAAAAATATTTGTTAGCACATAGCTAAATGTCTGTTCTTGTGGAAATAAACTAGAATTCAGCACAATGTTTATAATAATTAGCCTTTTAGACTGGAAACAATTAGTATGAGAAACACAGATAGGTCAATCACAAATTAGCTTCCAATACTTCCCTTGCTTGACACAAGATATTGCTTGGTGTCATGCTATTCTGTGTTAACAAGCAGGAGTTAGGGGCACCTAGCAAAGAAATGAATGGGACAACTTCAGCTGAAGAGATGGCCAGTTCAGCTGCCATTGTCACGGAGTTATCTAGATCAATCTGTGCCTGTGACAGGGGAGGAACCTTGTCAGGATATTGCACACGCTGCTTGCGGATGTTATTCATCAACCTCACTCAAAGTCCAAAGTTGTTCAAGAGGATCGACCAAATGCTTCCTTACCAACGCAGTTCACTTGTTCCCTAACCTGAAAGCACATGCTTATACTATTGTGCTTGGATTTCAATGAGTAACATTTCTTTATAGAAGCCCTGTGTTCACACAGTGCAGAAGTACACCAGTTCTAGCTGGCACTAGAAGATTAGACAACTAGCTATGTCATTCATTGAGTCAAGCCTTCGCAGTTTTGATGACAAATTACAGGGTAGGAAAAGAAAAATTAGACGCACAACTATTCACATTCCAGAGCTGAACCACAGTGTTCCTACTTCTTCCAGACAGATCTCTTCTCTTACATGATAGCAACACAAAGGAATGCCATCTTTACTTTCACTAGAAAACAGATCATTTTCACTGGAGAGAAAATTGAGAAACAGCAGTTCCGTGATATCAACTCACAAGTACTTCAGTTCATAATTCTGAAATCAAACATCTGATATTTCTCACACAAATACCCAAACCACAGATGCTTTATCCAGTTCTCAAAGAAAAAGAGCTTTCAGTTGCACAGTGTGTCTGGATCCAGGTTTCAATAGCAAACAGAGGGCATGACAATCTTTTTTTTTTTTTAAATCCAGTTGAAATACAAATACACATTGATGATCTTTAAGTGACCTAAAGAAAAACACAGCAAACCACACCTGAAAGCATTAGAAAACTTTGCATCAAAACAAAACTCACAGGACATTGCCTTAACATACCATCCCACACAACAGTGGAATTTTAGTTCCTGCAGCAGTTTACAGGTTTTGAAAAGCGCTATCCCTACAATTGCCAAATATTTTTAACTTGAACCAAGTTAAACAGCCCAGGTTGCTTGTCAGCATCTCATCTCTGATGTGCAAAACTTGTGTATTCTTCATTTTTACAGAGTGATCAGTTACAGTTCCAGCTTTCAGCTTTGCTTTTACTTTTAACATGATCTGTTTCCCAGAATTCTGTATTAAGAGTAAATGCACATGCATCCAAGGACATCAAACATATCAAGAACTTCATTCTTGACTAAGGAATGGGGTATCTGACTTCAGACATTAGCTACCCAATGCAATTCTTTTAGAAAAACCATAGCCTAGTAAAAGCTTTAGATCTGTTTTTCTAAATATCTATTATCTGACAGCTTTTAATAAGTCATGTAGAGGAAGTCACTGAATCTGTCTTGAACTTAGTTTATTTAAGGGAAGTGACCTCTTGGGTAAACTCTGATCTACCCGACTCAGAAGTCTAGCAGGAAATGATAGCTGATCTCATGCATTCAGCACAGCCAAATGCATATACATGCATTTGTGCGTTCTGCCTACTTCTTACAGACTTTCCACCTATTTATTGAACTTTCTTTTCCAGTTTTATTTACTCAGGCTCCAGAGACGCATCACAAATATTTCACAGGGCAACCCAATAAGGCAACCGCACTGAGCTCTGCAATGATGGAAAACATTGCACAGCCGCCGCTGCTGCTTCCACCGTCTATTTTTTAATGGAGTGCAGCTGAAATGCAGCTGGAACACAGCTGTCGGTTTTTATTTCCCAAGTCTGCACTAAAATAACAACTACAGCTTGATCATATGATAATTACCTCTGAATTAGAGCCCTGGATTTGAGACATTACACACAATTAGAAATTAGCCAAGAGCCTGAGGATGACAATAAACACAAGGCTGAAAAGCTTGGGTTTTGGACATATTCCTTTTAAACATTTGTTTGTTCAGTGCATTCTTCCATGAGTATCTCAGAAACAACATCGATGTATTGCTCTTCCTGAGTGCTTTCAAAACGCAGGGCCGAAAAAACACCCAACAAAACTTCACAAATACCAGAACACTCCTGCATCTGTACACAAAAAGTGATAATCTGAGGCTGAAGGAACCCTGGACTTAATTTTGAGAGGTAATAAAAGTCACTTTCCAGTGGCTTGTCATTTTATCTTTAGGAACTGCAGGTTTCTCAAGTAACCAACAAAAAGAAAGCAGTTACTCTCCCTCACTGTGCCGTGTAATGAAAGCACTGCCTTAATGAAAAGTATGGAAAATACGTTGAGCTGGACAAACACAAAGGTTAACTGTAAGACAACATAGTGGGGGAAAAAAAAAGAAAAAGAACAATTTCATTAATTTCACCTACACTTTCTACTCAGAAAATGCATTCATTAATTAATCGACCACACTGAAGAGACCAAATTTAGTTTCATATAACCCTACTTGTTTTAGTGAACTGTTTCACAGCTGATTAATTTGGTCAATACATACTAACCAACTGTAGCAAAAGCATATCTACACCTATCTCAAAAGGAAGTGAGACTTGTAACTCATTTTGTGAGATGAACATTTCTTCGTGTTCTTGAGAATTTTCTCCTGTAAGCATATCTTATCTAGCAACTTATAAACATGAATCTGATACCAGAAACTGGACAAGAAAAATCACAACCACTCTTCGCTGACCCACTCTGACCATGACATCCATGAAATATCTGTAGCAAGTAATTTTTAAATACTCTATCACAAGTAAGCACAGCAGAAATGAGGTGACAATGACAAATTCTACTTATCTTAATATAAACCACCACTTCATAGAATAAAATCATTTAGAAAAAATATTTCAAGATGAAACATTTTTGGCAGACTTTACATCTGCACAGAATAAACTTCAGACTGATATGCAAAGGAGCAAGAAAAGTTTGATGACCTCATAGCAAATACACTATCGCATTACAGAGTACATTCAGCTAACAGCTATTTAATACTTAACTTTTTGGAGAGGAGGACAGGGTCCCATTTTACCCAAGACAAAAATGAGCCTCAAAGATACTATTTTGCTCACGATCCCTTAACCTTTAAAAATTAACTTTTGATGAAGAGTTAAAGCTCTGGGATCTAAGCTACTATAATTTTCATTTGAAAGTCAGTCATAAATCAAACAAGTATGTTGAGATATCCCTTTAAAACATCAAAATATGTAAGAGGTCACTTCATTAATCCTGAATATTCATCCTTTTACAACAGGTGCAGTTACAAAGCTGGAGGGGAAAAAAAAACAAAGAATGGAGATGGGGGAGGTGATGGTATTAAAAAAAAAAAAAAAGCTTTTTCACATGAAAACTACTCAAGTACAGTAGGATTCTGTTAGCTTCAATGACTCTGATGTTATCTTTCAATTTTATTATTTGCATTTTAAAGAAAACTTAGTCCTCGATACCTAATTTAATGTTTACAGTTTCTCTTTAAAAAATTCTTATCCGCCGATGTTATCCTGCAATGTCAAAACAGACTTCTTGATTAAGCACCACAGTTGCTCCCACCCAGCATAGCATCTGAGTTATTAACACCAACCTCCAGCCAGCTCTTCTCCAGCAGCTGTGCTGCACTTCATTGTTATGTAACTCTCAAAATCATTTCAAGTTCTGTGTGTGAATGACCAAGTAAGTAATCCTTGCTGTCTTTAGAGATATAGCCAAGCTTTATTACAGGCATATTAAGCTTTAGTCTGAAACCAGTCACAGCAGTCTCCCTAGCGTTGAATAAAAAGGCAAAATCCTAGTTAAAGAAAGACAGGTACTTTGCAGCACCACTTTGAAATGACAGTGACGAACAGACAACAGTCGAAGAAATGTAACAATGCAAGGCAAAAGGAAGTGCAAAAAGTATCCAGAAGCTATCAGTACAATAAAATCAGAATTATTACCGTAACACCTCTTGTCCATTTTCCAAGAAGTGCAAAAGCAAGGCACATTTGTAAACGTGCACCTGAACTGCAAGGCTCAGATAAAAGAATAACCTGATGCTATGAATAATGTGATAACATGGAGGAGGATAACATGGATTCCAATAATTAATACTGTTCCCTGAGGATAATGGGAAAAAAAGGCAGCAAACAGTCATAACACTGCCTTTTGAGTAAACTCTTTTATTTAAGCAACATATTTTTGTAAAGCTGAGATGGGTTCTCACTGAGAGTCTTACAGGCTGAGAGCAGCCCAAATTCCCCAAGAGGGATCTGCATGCTGTAAGAGCACTGTGAAGAATGCCTAGGCTTCACGTGAAGAATGCTTCACGTTGGGCTGGGTATCTTGGAAAAACAGCACATCAGGAGTTGATGCCTGCTACCTTCTCAGGCTCAGCACTGAGACAAATGTGCGCAGGCACAGTTCAGAATCAAGTGCGAAATTGAGCTATGCTTCTTCCTTCTGCACACGAAGTCTAGGTTTTGATCCAATGTGGTAAATGTTTCTTGAAGGAGAGCGTGACCGAAATATAGCGTTATGCTCTAATAGCCTGATACAAAACAAAACAGTTACGGGTACAGTCTATAAAGTTCCTTTCATATGAGTAATCCCAAACTATTCACAAAACAGATTGGTGAAGCAGGCCTTCAATCATTTATTTGTTTCGATGTTCCCTCTCTTTCTCATTTTGCGTATATAAATATAAAAGGCCCCCGTAACTATTTATTAAGCAAGAAGATTAAAAGCAAACATGTTCAATGAACCTTAACGATTACCAGAGAGAGCATAATAACACTGCAGGAACAGCTACAGTTTCCTACTGAAGGCACACTTCATTTTTTTTTTTCCCCTGGGTCTTTGGATATATTCTCATGATATAAACATTTCGTGTAACAGCAAGCCCCAAAGACATGGGCCCAGCCATAACTTCACCTCTCTGGAGGGTCTTGAGACCCCCCTGGTGGCAGCTCTTCCACCCCAACTGGTGCCAGGGGACTCCAGTTCTTATCATCATTAAAATGGCATTTTCCCACGTTTACACAGCTGTTCCATTCAGAAGGCAGATCTTGAAATTTTTGAACACTACTCTGAAATTTCCGTGCTTCTCTGTTCTAATAAAATATATTTCTTTTCTGTAGGCATCAAAAGCAAAGCAGTTTTCTTAACAAATATGTTAAAGAGCTGTTGCTTCCCATTGCATAAGGCCAAGGGCCAGACATTCAGTTCCATTACAAGCACCCTACAGAAACATATAAAAACACTCATAAAAATGCATTTGTTTATTTGGCAGAGATATGAATGAATTAATACTCTAGACAGAAACTACCACAATATTATTAGAGTTTATTCAACCTGCAAGAATTTTATCGACTCTTAAATCATGCCCCCCTTCCTTCTCTCCTCCCCACATGCATCAATGGACTCTTGTGTTTTGGTCTGCAAATATTTAAAGTGGTGTGTCAAGTCCTGCTGCAGAAGCCTGCTGGTCATGCCATGCTATGAATAACAGACTGAAAGAAGGGAAAACAGTTCCTAAATCAAATTACGACTCTTGGGGATAAACACATTTCCAAATGATGTAATTATAACAATATGTCAGACTCTGCTGAAGACCTCATATAACATTAAAATAAAGAATGAGAGGGTAGGAAATATAAGCAAAGGATGACATAATATTGTTCCATGCCAGTTTCTGCCTGTTTTCAATCAGGCTAAACGTCAGAAAGTGACTTGGGGGAAAACAAAAAAATCTCACTGACAATCAAGGGAATTTCTGTTTAAGTCGAAGGCCTGTGCACCGAGGTCACATTTGACCTTGCAATATAAATAAAGAAACCCTAATGAAGTGCATACAGAGCCTGGGAAAGACAAGCAGGGCAGGCCGAATCCCAAATAAACACACCAATGTGACTTAAGACATGCCTGGAGAAAAGTTTATTATTTTATTTCTACCCCTGTATATATTTGATGCCAGTAAAAACTGCTGCATCACAAGCTCTTAATTTAGTCCATTTTAGACACAAGGGAACCTTGGATGGTTGATCCTAACACGTTTGCACTAAATAACTCAAATGAGCTGGCAGAAAATACATCTCAAACTCGGCTAAGTGCTTGACATGCACAAGCAAAACGAGTTGTACCTGGTTCAGACCTGAATCCTTGCTACAGCAGTAAATCGCATTATCAGCATACAAAGTGAAGTCACTTGATCATATCAAACCTGAATAAACCCCATTGTGGCTTTGCTATAATCCCCTTATGAGAACTCTGTGCATCATTATTTACCCAACTGTTATGTGGGTGGAAACAGGAGACGTTCACCTCTGGCAAAAATGTGTGCAACTTTTCCCAAGCCAATAAGTTGCACCTGCTTATACCCGCGCTGAAGCCTGCCTGTGATGTCAACAGTGATACTGTCTAGAGATAAAGCAGTTCCTGTTTTGTCAGAAAAATAAGATGTACTTCAAAATATGTCAAGTCCCTCACAAATCCTTCCCATAAAAGGACAGCTTTAGAATGATTTCCATAAGAAGAGGAGCTTCTGGAGCCAGCAACCCTGCAGAGAAGCAAGCACACCCTGCATTCCCCCCCTCTCCAGCAGCCTGGGCAGCAGGGGTGAGACCCCTCTCCTGCCACCACAGCCCCTTCCCAGGGCTGAGGGAGGCTCGGGCTCTGCAGACAACCACCAGGCAAGAAAGGGATAAGAGCCTGTCTGCCTATTCTCAGGCACTGCTCTAACTGCTGAGCAATCAGCAGCATGGAAGGGAAACCACTAAGAAAGTAACTAAGTTTCTAACTTAGTTTGCTAACTAAGAAAGGGAAAGGAAAAGGGAGGGAAAGAGATGACAAACCAACCAGGCTCATTTCCACTGCCAGCTCTCATTACAGAACCATTCACAAAGTCTTCTGCCTACAGACTCCCTTTTTCATCTGTACCACACCTAGCTCTTCCAAGCTCAGAGAAAAATCCTTCTTCTTTGCTCAGTGTCTGAAGTTTCTCCCCAGTCCTGCTATTCTCATATGCAAGAAAAAACCACTCAAATTCTTCTTTAAGAATACTATAAAATCCACATCATCACATCCAGTTGCTTTCTTCAGTATTCTTTAACTATCATTATACTCACTGCATCTCCATGTTCCCTCTATTCTTCATATATCCGAGTATTTTTCATAGTTAAATTTCATTTTAAAACACTTTTTGCGTACCACAATTATATAATCATCTGAATTAAAGATAAATAGAGATAAAAACTAAACTTGCCCTGGGTGGAGCTCCCACCTTCCAATCAGGGCATCAAAGGACCACATTTGGCATAAAGCTCACATTATCTGCTCCTGAGTACTGCTGACCCACCAAAACTTCCATTCACACAGAAATTGAAGCTGGCCTTTAAATAGGACTTGGCAAGAAATACTGGAACTTCTGCACTTCTTGACCTTAAAAATACCAAATTAAAAAAAAAAAAAAAATGCATGGACTCATTCATCTGACATCATTGGCTTGTGCTTCTGGGACTTGTCTCTGTTAATGGATCGCTTGTCCTGGTTGCAATGAACCAGTTGTCCAGCAAGCTGATGATGGCCAGGCAGTCAGGAAGTCATGCCCAGCCCATTCTGCTTTGACAGGTTGGTGAGGAATCTAGTGTGTAGTGTGGACAACAACGACTAGCATGTAGTGCAATTGGCAGTTGGCATTTCTGGAAACACACGACAACTCTCCTACATGAGCTGCAAGTGGGAGCCACGCCCATGTGAGACACTGTATCTGCAGAGAAAGGCAGCCATACCACTAAGCGCAGCTCATGGCTATAACAGGAGAAAGGGACACAGGTTTGTTTAACTAGTTGTTCATACTGGAATGCTGACATTTGGAGATCGTCACAGACATTACTGAAATTCTGCCAAGATTGTGTTCATTCTTCTTTCCGATACACAGAACACATATTCATAGAATCCTGTGAAACAAGGCGGATGCACTGAATCTAACCCAAAAAACTGAAAACCGATTCCAGGCTCAGGAAAAACAGGCAAAAATATAAATGAACTGTGACAGTTGCAATGCAAGCACTCTTGCTCTGGCACGGTCCCTGAAGGACTGGGAGGACCTCATTAACTCCAACACCTTCTTACCCTCAAGAAATCTGCCACACCAAACTGAATGCTGTTACAAAGTTAATAATCAATTAAGATTACAAAGTTTGTTTGCTTTGTTGCACTTGCTATACTACCACTAGTTAGCGTGCATGAAAAGCAGCACTGAAAATTCCAGCTGCGCTCAACATTACCTAAGCACGTTTCCCAACAGCCTAAACCAAACAGTAGTTTTACTTGTACGGCACTGCTAGCGACAACGCACCCCAAAGCTCTTTGTTTGCAAACAGTTCTAGCCTGTACTTTAGGATACAGGACTTCAAAAAGAAAATACTATGCATATTGAAGCTAAGGAGGGAACTTGAAAAGCTGAAATCTACAAAGTACCAAGATTTTTAACACTGCTGACTTGAACATTCATAGGCTCTCTGTTAACATCATGGAAGAGTAGATCTCTCACACTTGCCACAGAAGTAAACAAAAATGCATCTTAAAAACTGTGCTACTGCGACCTACAGAAGGAATTATTCAACTTTACCCAACTGTAGGAAATCTTCAGAACCTGCAGAATGCTACAATTTGTGGGAGTTTTTTTCTCCCAAGTTTTCATTAACACCAGTTTCTTTTTTCTTGTTTTGCTTTAAGATCTTGGCTTAAATATCAAATTCAATTAAAGTAGCTGAATGATACAAGTGAAGCCAACAGTTCTAAGAAAATCTAGGGAGCAGTAGTTTACCACTGACAGAGTTGATCTACTTCTGAAATATATGAAAGTAAAATAAACAAGCTTTTAGTAGAAAGCTAGCAGGCAGTTTCATGATGATGACTTGAGGAATAAAGATAAAATACTCATTGATTCAACAGCCAAAATTCAAATTTTAAAACAAAAAAACCCTCTTCGGTAGAAGCAGTTGAATCTTCCTTTAAGGACAGTAAATAGGAATGTAAGTAAAATTAACTCATAGTCTTCGCTACACTAGATAAATATTTATTGCAGCTTAATACAGTATTCCCCAGGTGTCTTCCACCACTGAAAACTATAGACCTGAAATCAGCAGAAGACAGTGGGAACAGACAGTGGGCAAGAACAGTTGAAGCAGGGGGTTCTCTTGCTGATTCGGCCGCTGGTGCTGCTCTTAGCTGGAAGAAGCAGAAAGCTGGAGGCATTCAAACTTCTGCTCAACACCCTAGGTGCACCTTTTAGAATCACAGAATTGTAGGGGTTGGAAGGGACCTCTAGAGATCATCGAGTCCAACCCCCCTGCCAAAGCAGGTTCCCTACAGCAGGTTGCACAGATAGGCATCCAGGCGGATCTTGAGTATCTCCAGAGAAGGAGACTCCACAACCCCCCTGGGCAGCCTGTTCCAGTGCTCCGTCACCCTCACCATAAAGAAGTTCTTGCGCCAAAGATAAGCAGAGAGTAAACCCCAAAGAAATCAAAGCCCTACTGCTAGCAGTATTCTCTATAATAGTGTCTGCATAGAAAAGCATTATGGCCTGCCAAATTTGCTTATAACAACATTGCTTTGAGTTACTAGCTTTGTCTGCAGCTCCAGGACTCCACACAGCTCTCCTACTATTACTGGAGCTTTCTCTAAAAAACAGGTAGGCCCAAAGTAGCAAAATCCAAATTAAAAGAAAAAAAAAGCAATGCAATTTCAGGACAATTAATTGGTCACTGAAGTCAGTTGAAGTTGTTTATTCCCCTGATTTTGGAGTGAATTAAGCCACATACTACCTACCTACTGTATGCATAACTGCAACACTGAGAAATAAGATTCTAGAGTAGAATAAATTTATTTTGAATTCCATGAAACGCAATTGATCCTAACTAACATTTTTTCCTGCTAATACCCTAAATGAAACGCTGTGTTGACTCACTTGATGTTAATTTCATCACATCTTAAAAGATACAGAGTTTCGTCTATGTACATACCAGCTTAAAACCCACTTGTTTCCTGCTTGTGATTTACTGTCCAGAAATCTCTGCAGAGGAGACATGTGACTCCAAGAGATGCTTGTTAAGTAGGCTGTCATACTTGGATTAAATCAGTTGTTCTCATTTGTTTGGCAGCTACTATTGCAAGAAACCAAAAACTCTTCCAGTTGATTGAGTTCCCTCAATAGGGGAGTTGGCATTTCCTCACACGGCTCCAACTAAGTGGAACAATAACAAGATCAGGTTCCCTTCTAACAATAGCTCCAGTGTTGTTTGGCATTGCTTTCAAATGTCTCAAGATAAAGGCAACCTTGAGAATTTATGGAGATTTCCCAAGAATGTTTTCTTCAGAAGAAGAAAATCCGAGGATGATAATAATATGGTGACTTTAAAAAATGATTGGTATTCCTGAGAGATAAAGGATCCTTAGAAATACTACCCTTAGTGCTGCTACCTTTCTACTACCACACACTTAGGAATTTAGTCAGTGTTATCATAACTATCATTTTATGGCTGAGGATACTGAAACCAAGAGGATAAATATTTAAGTCAAGTTTGAATAATGATTAAACTACAAGCTAAGCAGAACCAGAGAATCTCAGTTTCCAGGTCTTTGCCACTTCAATATGCTAGAAACTCATCTGTTTAATCCAAGAATTTAGTCTGATTTCAGCTACTGGACTGGATACACTACAATATGTAAGCAGTGCTGGAACCTTCAACATTGACCAGAAACATGTTCATTTGCACTGGCTATAACAGAAATTCTAAAATGAAGCAAACTCATTGGCAGTAACAGTGTACAGTTGTACTGGGTTTGGCTGACAGAGTATATCTCTTCACACCAACTATGATGGTGTTGTGCGTTAGACTGGTGACCAGTACAGGGATGCTAACACATTAGTGATTAGCAACTGCTGAACAGTGCCTACACAGCATCACTTCTCTCTCTGTTACTTACTGGGTCAGCAAAGTGAGAAGGCCTCTAGAGCCTTTTTCTGTGCTCATAGGGCATAGGCAAGTGGTTGGAAGACAACACAGCTGACCTGAATTGACAAAAAGATAGTCCATACCATATAATGTTGTGCTCAGCTATAAAATAAAGGGGCAGGAGAGTTTTTCCAAAATAGCTATTGTTAAGATACTGGGTGGGAATCTGTCCCCCACTCACCTGCTGATACGTAGTGCTTTTGTAGCACTTGGTTTAATGTTTTTTTTTGTTTTTTTTCCCCTCCACTGAGTTATTAAACCATCTTTATCTCAAATTACAAGTATTTTTTTCTTGCTTTTGCCCTTTAAATTTTCTCCTCTGTCCTGTGGAAAGCAATGGAGCTGCCTGCTGTGGTCAACCAACTGTAACAGTGTAGGAAGCACATAATTAGCCTTCAAAGGAAGCTTTTCTCCTGGAAAGAATACCCAAAGGCTACTGCTTATAGTAGGGATATCCTCATGGATAACTACTACTGTAAGCAATGAGGTTGAACTGTGGTTCTGCAAGTCCCACTTTCAGCCAGGACGGGATCATGCACAAACCTAAAACACAGCTGAATCTATACACACACTGCAAAAAGCTTCAACCCCAACTCTTTCCCAACCTCCCATAGGAGGGGCGGGTCTGACCAGAGCCTGTCTCAAAGCTCATAAGTAGGAGTCAGCAACAGTTCTCAAAGATACAAGCAAGTATTGCAAATTTCCTGAGATTCAGGCCAAGTTCACAATCTTTGGAAATTAGAAAATTCAAAGAACAATAAAAGCTCCGAAAAATTGAGTAAGGAATGAATAACTAATATATTTAAATAATAAATGAAAAAGTTTATTTAAAAAGTGGAATGTTCATAATTAGAAAACCCAGAGGAAGAAAACAAACACCAAAAAAACTTGCTGGCATATATCTATAATAAGGAAATCTGAAGGTACGACACCTTTCTTTCTTTAACATAAAGGAAAAAATCTCAGCTTAATAATTACTGAGAGAAGAAGCATGGTGACAAACATTGCCCCCCCCCTCCCCCACAAAAAAAAAATATAAAATTGTTCTGTTAGCACTTATCTTTGTTGGTATATATTTTTGATTCTTATTTTTTAAGCTCTAAAGCCTTTTATCACAGTACTTCTATTGCGACAGACCTTGACTTCAGCGTAAGAGTAGGATGTTGCCTTTTGTTTGACTACAATGAATGTTTCTGTGGTTCTTCAAAATTACTAAGAAAAAGAAGCAAATAAAAGACCACATTATTCAGTTTTACCCCTCTGATGCATACAAAGTTCCTCAGAACCACAGATATTTATATACCTCTTCCCAACTAAAACACTATGAACATTTATTGCACAGAGACCTCTCATTCATTAACAGTCCAGTTAGTCCATTTATAGAAAGTTGAGTCTCCACAGATTACAGCTTACTGTTTGCAACACCAAACTTTTAAAACTTTGTATCTACTGTTGAAATTGGCCATCACAGTCTGTTTCTGCATGTTGCTATTTCCTTTCCTTTTAAAGGCTAAACTGGATTCATAAGCACTACCTCTCCTCTTTGCAATGAGATCTTTCATTGCCTAAACCAAACAAATTAGGACAAAAAAAAAAAAAAAAAAAAAAAAGGTTACAAGCCCTAACAGCTGTTAATCAACATTGCTCCATTTCCTTCAAGTTACAGTAATTTGTACTAATATACCAACAGAAGAGGTAGGGGGAAAAACTATAAACAAAGTTGTTAAAAATCAGATTGATGTTTGTTTTTAACTCACTCTGTATTTAACACTTGTATTTAACTCACATTTCTAAGGCAGTCATAGCCAAGACTAAGGAGTGTTCAGCGCTGATTGATCTTAATACTAAAATCAATAGCAATAAGCATAGCTTGGAAACAGCTGATTAGTATGACATGCTGCTTATACTCTGAGTTCACAGCTCTTCATAAACCTACAAGCCACATAAGCGTTGAATAATAAAATATCTCCTTAAGCCCAATTACATGCTGAGAGGGTGAGAAACATCAGCCAAAAGGCCAGGTTCTAAGGAAAGAATTCCTATATGGCTAGCTGTACATAAATGAAATCACACTGGCTCAGATACAATCCTCTAGACTAGTGCCTTCCCTATAAAGTACCCTTATCCATGCACTGCTAGACTGCAGAAGTTTGCAGCAAGTTGCCATTTGAACCAGAAAAACAACATGGATGGATGTTTGTTATTTTAAACTCCTACCAGGCACCCAAGCAACAATCTGAATTTCAAAAAAAAAAAGGAGCAATGTGGTACTTTTGATATCTATACAACTTGTTAATCTGTCTGTTACTCCAGAAACAGTTATCAAAACAGTTCAAAGAAAGTGGAAAATACAATGCATTGATAGCAAGTTTCCAGCAATTTACAAACACTGTGTAAAGGTGTCCGAACAGATTTGTTCCATCAAGAGGCTATTTAAAGCCTTGTTAATTGCTTTATCTCTCACTTCCAAAGTATAAGATAAAATCTAAGCTTTCAGTGCAATGAAGGAGGTTTGGTAGCACCCACAGGAAGGTGCTAGCCAGGGAGCCAGGCCATTCATAAGTACTGAGTACTAAAACTAAACACATGAGAAGGCTGAAGAGGAATTCACCACCTTCCTCAACCTCTCCCTTAGACTAACAGGAGCAGCCTTCTCTGAATATAAGTACCAGTGAGTCATACAAGTTTAGATGCTAAAAGCACAGTGTTAAATGTATTTGAAGCATATTGGAACATGGGCAATGCTTCTATATTTTAAAAACTATTTTATTTGTTTTCCTCGCTTCCTTACAGAAAGCAAAGCAAGGCAGCAATATAGCACTGGATAAAACAGGAGCGGGAAAGTTCATACAACCAAACCAAGAAGCAATTCAACAAAACAAGAAAAACTCAGTGGCTTCAAAATCTCCATACCAATAGCAAAAACAGTATAAAATTACACACTTAGCTCTGTAGAGTCAAAAGCCCCCACGGGACAGAAACACAAAGAGAAAAGTGCCACTAATACACGTATTTCTCTAATTTCTGTACTTATAATTTGGAACAGCAAAGAGCCAGTTGCCATTAATAAAGTGGCTCACAGATTCTGCTGTAGCACATGAAGAACAGTGCACCAAGAGCACCGAAAAAAGCATGGCATGTCTGAAACAGAAAAACATGTTAGTCAAGAGAGTGGCAGCATACAAGCAGTTCATCAGTGTAACTAATAGAGGCAGATGCAGCAACTTGAGAACACTTTCAAAACAAGCGAGGAGGAAGAAAAAAATGGAAGCTTTGGGTGAGAAGTCTTTTCCCAGTTGCAGCATGTTTGGATCCAAAGGAGTCAGAGACAATAAAACAAATACTCATTTTCTTTCACCCTGGATCTCTGGAGTCCAGATGAAATGCAGAGTCAAAATGGTACTTTGCACTTCTTTTACAACATTCCTTTCTTACTGAGGGTAACATACTTACGGAGTTAAGGATTATGCCAGTCTGCTTATTTCACAGGGAGACAAGTTGTGACTTGTGTGAATTAAGACCTAAATCCAGGAACAAGGCAGAAACAAAGCTTATGATATCTATTCCTAGATTGTCATCACAAGACTACCTCTGCTTACTATAAACACACCTATTGTATGTGGAATCCCCCAGGGGGCTTGTCGAACTGTGATGATATCTGAATTTACCTTGAAATTTATAAATGAGACTCTAACCAAAGATTCAGAAAACTGAGAAAAACTTCACAGGGCAGATGTTTAACTGCTTGTGGGACCTGTGTAGGCAGGAGGTACCAGCAGTCCTACAGAGAAGCTTTAGCAAGCTATGACTGACAGCTTCTGAAATGAAAAGAAAGAATAATCCCTAATTCAGTATCAACGAGACACCTGCCCCAGGAAGGAGGAATGTTGTGCTGATATAATGCGCAACAAATGCTACATTGCTAATTCCTGGTCCTGTTTTGTGGTACTTCAGCAAACCTGTGATTTGTTTCAGGTTTTATTTGAAAGAAGCTTCTAACAGAAGTCATACACAGAGGCTAATTTTAATATGCTTATGTTTATAATCACATACGTAAGTCTGTTAAGTTTAAATACTGGCCCCAAAAGATCATCCATCCTGCCTTCTCACTTATGTAAATGCTTACCAAGAAGCACGCAACTGAAGTAGTGCTCTACACTTAGACATACAAGGAAATCAGTAAAATGGCAGCGAGAAGACAGTGCCACATCCTCAGAGCTACAACACAGTATAATGCAGACATGGTCCTGGAAACATAAAGGCAGGGGAATGCTGCTTGAGACAGTTAAAATCCTACTTAAGATGGCCAACAAGGCTATCTCAGCAACTTCAGAAAGGTAATATGCATCTTTCTGCCTGCAGATTGCCTGTCCATGAGAACATGAGTAAAAGGCAGATGCTCCCAATCCTTTTGTATCCTACCTTGGAATAAAAAGAGAAAACTAAGCCTGGAAGCATGAGCTCGGATACCCTTCTTGCATGTTGAAAAGGCAAGAAAAGTACTGACAACACCTGGTGTTCAGGAGCACTTCAGAATAGCAAGCCTCAGAGGCTCTCTGCACTATTTAGTTCTGGCTCAAGAGCTTTACAGTAAGCATAATGTAATCAATAACACATTTAAAATGATTCTATGCATTGGATACCTATGGCTTCAGTTTATGAAAGAGTTCTGGGCTGAGGAGATGGGTATTGCACTTATCTTTGGTACGCTTACAGCACACATATCAGAGCTTTGCTATTTAACCCAGCCCAGGAAAGGCTACAGAATGACTGACTCAATGTTTGTGCTGAGGCACTGGTCCTGGTGATATTAGGTGATGTTTGCATATTTCTGCCCGAAACAACTGCAATAATTTCAGAGATGGTAGAATACCTGCAAACGAGGAACACGGGCTTTGAGAAGTAATATGTTTCTCCTGTTCACAAACAAGATTTCTTTTAAAATCCCCAATGTCATCCAGTGTACCAGCAGAGTGTCTATTATTTCCAGCTGTACGAAAAAGTCATGGCCAGTAGGACAGAATTACTGTCTAGGCACTGGTTTCCTGATGTAGTCCCATTCTGAAGTCTGGATATAAGAGCAGTGACAACCTGGCATTCCGAAAACCTTCAGCAAGTCAGTACCTCCATCAGCTGCCCCAGGGCTCAGAGGGGAATCAGATTTAGGGGGGAAGAAAAAGCAGCAGGGCTGCTCCAAGCAGCAACAAAACACTAATTTGGCTTGGCTGACTCCTCAGATCTGATCTTTGTTTTTCTCATCTCCCATGAACGTGAGAGGACAGAACGAAGCCTTCATAATGAGTCACTGAGTTACTGGTTATTTTGATACCTAAAAGGATTCCATCCTAAATCAGAACTGAGCTAGAAATTCTTCAAATGCTTTAGTTTTTCTTGCAACTGTACTAGTTTTGCAAATTTAAGAACAATGCAACATATTCAAAGCCAACAAGCCTTACTCACATTAACCAGTAGCTTTCTTTGTTCAAGTAGCAACAGTGAAGCCAATAGAATTGTATTTCAGAACAAGGTATAATTTTCTGGAAGGGCACTGGGAATGTAGACTGCTAGCATAAGACCTAGATTCAACAATCAACACTCTAACACAACTATTTAAACTTCTCTATATAAACATCCCCATACAGAGAACGCACAGGCTGCCTGGTAACCAGCGCCTATTTTGAGTGCTCTTTTCCTTACTGTGTCTGTAAATTAATTGCCATGAATTGTCTTTGAGATAAACTAATTTATCACTGTTCCTTACAGTTCACATTGCTTCTTTACTCAGACTGTTTACGAACACATTATTTAAATTAATACCCTGATTTGCTGCATACACTCATCAACAACACTTTTCCCATGAGAAATTTGTTTGCCCTTCTACTGGTGTACCTTAAAAACTATGCGGTATGAAGTAATTCTTGCCAAGTAACACTTATCCCTCTTTATGCAAAACACAAGTCCTATTAATTAAAAATAAAGTTATCAATGCTGACTTACAGTTTGAAAGTCTCTCATGTTGTTATTTAATTTCAGGGAAAGGAAAAAAAGTTATAACAAATAGCTGTATTCTTAGTTGGAGAGAGAACTTGTATGTTTACTTATTGATCAAGAAGATCAGGCTATGCCAAAATATTATCCTCAAAAACATAAATATTATGAAGTTTTAAGTTTAGTTATATGGAAAATGCCATCTAAAAATAATTTGTGATCCACGTAATAAGAAAACATATAAATTCTGTCCTTCCTAAGAGTCTAGACTGATTTCTGAACAGAAATGTACTTAATTTCCTGAAACAACCCCCCCATCCCTGTCTCCCACCGAAACTTCAAATAAGCTGGACACAATTTCATAAGCTAGAAGTCTTTCTGAAGTCCAAAACCCTTCCTGTCTTCAAGTGGCTCAATACTGCACATTATCCCTTCTCATTGCATGTGGGTACTTCAGAGGGTGCACATGCACCAAAGCAAAAGACCAGTCAGCTAGGAAAAAACACACAAAAACAAACAACAAAAAGCAAGCCAAAGCCTCACATATTTTTTAAGCCTTTATAAAGTTTATTTCAAAAAGTAGAAGAGATACCAGCAGTGATGTATCCTGCTTTTGAATGTCATTACACACTACAGTACACCATTGAGTTTTGTACAATCACTAGCTTGCTTTTCACAATTGGAAGCTCTGAACAAGAGCTCCAGGTACACTAATCTCTTACATATGAAGCCCTGGAGACTTATTACATCCCAAACTCTAGGCATACAGTTGCAAAGGGGGAGGTTAATCTTCACTGTCTTCAGTATAAACAGTATAAAAAGTCTGTCAATATCATCAGCATTCCAGGAATAATAGTTCAGACTCCAACGTTCTAAGTGAACGTTCAGAGGAAAAAAGAAAGAAGAGGGTAATCTACTGACATATCAGTCCACTACTACAGGAAAAATATAGAAGTTATGCTACAAACCACCAGCAGGAAGAAAAAAGTAGTCACAACCAAACCAAACAAACAAAAAAAAAAACAACACAAGCAAAGAAAAATCAAAACTTCAGTGTTATCTTCTGTTTGAAAAAAAATTCAGAATAGGCAGTGCCTCAAGTAAAGCTACCCACTGTGCTAGAGGAACCTCAATACGCTGTTTATTTAACCTAGAGACTCTTCCCAAAGCAGGATTCAGTGCAATAACACCAAAGCTTCCACCTTGTGGCAGGAATATAGTGGCATTCTCCACAGTTTTGACAAAGTCTGCCTTTTTAAATAAGCATGACTTCTTTTGACAAAGGAGCTCTGCTCTTTTTGCGCAGCAATCCTGAGACAGACTGTACAATGAAGAGCAAGCTGCAGCACAGGTCTGAGAATTCATAGTCTCGTGCAAATATATTTTATTTAGGTGCAACATAAGGAACTGCAGCCTGGCTGCGTGCTGATGGCAGGAAATTTCAAGCCAGGTCTCCCAGGTTTCATTTTTGGCTGTTTTTGATTTGCTATGTGATACTAGACAAGTCACTTCCCATTATTTATTGATAAATTGCATCTGATTATCTATACGGCCTAATTAGCTCAGCTGGAAAGTGATTTAAAATGCACAGATGAAAGAGTGTATGTTTCTCAACTCTGTCCTCTGTGCCAATAAAGTACTTATTTCACAACAATTAGATTTAATTGTACTTCTGATAGCTGTAGCGTAGCCCCATCCTTAGAAATTCCAGCTCTGGAAGTCACAAATAAAAAAAACTCATCAGGATGCAATGTTAATAAGGTGGTATGTGAAACATCTACAGATAAGGTTAATTTTCTAAAGCCCTTTTTGCAATCACTCAACCTGTAGTGAAGCCTCTTTTCCCAGCTGACTTTCCACTCAAATGGAAATTTAGATAATTATTATTAAAGCATCTTCCATCTCTATCACAGTGCGTTTCCAGCACAGAGCTTTAGGTTTGTCAGAACCTAAACCTAAACCTTTACTTCTCAGAAAGGGTGGTCAGGCACTGGAATGGGCTGCCCAGGGAGGTGATGGAGTCACCAGCCCTGGGGGTGTTCAAGGAACGACTGGATGATGTGTTGAGGGACACGGTTTAGTGGGAGCTATTGGTGATAGGTGAACGGTTGGACTGGATGATTTTGTAGGTCTTTTCCAACCTTGGTGGTTCTATGATTCTATGAGAAAAAAAAGAAACTGGCCTAAAGAAATGAATCTAATCTTAATATTGACTAAAACATTCTAGAAAGCTGAAAGCTCCAGCGATTATTTTCCCCTGTGTATCTTTATCTTTCAGGCGAATATTTATGTTTGTTTCTGAGGTTACAGTATTTGGCAGCTTTTTTTTTTTTTTTTTTTTAAACACAACAGGAAAAGTAAAACTGCCTGCCCTATATAAAATCTAGCATTAATTTGTAGCCTGCTGAAAGCATTTTGAACAGATGAATCCTAAAAAACAAAATTCCTTCTACCTAGATGAACTGAAATCAAGCAACAAATAAGATTTGAACTTCTAAAAATGAAGACTGCCTTAAAATCATTTCAGATTGAATTAGCAGAAATTGGTCATCAGCTCATTTTTAAAAGATTCCAAGATGTGAAGGTACGAAAACTAGTAATCTTTTTTTTTTTTTTTTTTTTTTTTTTAATGTGTATTTGTTCCATTAAGAAGGCAACTTACTACTGACAGGAATTTATAGCAAGAATCTGCTTCATGGACAGAAGCATACGTGCGTATTCCTGACAAGGACAAACCCTGCTTACTGCCTGGTGCCAGCTGCACCACTCCATCCTGTCCAACTCTTTACTTCAGTACTATATTTGAGGAACATGGTTCAAACGTGGTTTTCACCCACAAATGATACACAGATCCTCATTCTTCCACATCTGAGAGGAACAGAAACCATGAGTTAGCATTCAGGTTGAGCAATTTGTGCATTTTGGTCCTATTGCTTTCCTGTTGCTTTTCCCTATAAACAAACGTTTCCAGTACGATGACAGAAGATGTAAGACAGAAAAGTGAGATGAACTCTGGCACAAATCAGAAGCAGAATTTTAATCATCGATTAAAGTATAGATTAAGAAAAGGCAATAGTATGTATATCCGTCTACGTATAGCACAAACCTTGGTAGAATACTTTTTGAGCTGCATTTTAAATAAATACAAGCAAAAGTCATATTAGAAGTTTTGGCCACGACTCCATTTTTAAGTTCTGAAAGCAGAGTTCCTTTAGCAGCTTAATCTTTTTGCTTTTCATGACCTACTCTTACGAATTAATGAAAGTTAGAAGATCAGTCTTTTGAGTGCTTCCAGTATCAGAAATGTGCCTTCAAAAGGGTCTACTATAGGAAAATAAACTGATATTAGTTAAAAAGCTGGTTTTCATGACATATTCTCCAAAGATCACCACAGAATACAGAAAGTCTGATTAACTTTTTTTTTTTTTAAATTTTTTTAATCTTCCTTTTCTGCAGCAGAATTTGAGATGAATAGGCAGATTTTTGAATGTCAACATACACCAAACTATATTAAATATAACAACATAACACTTAACCAGAACTAACCAGGAACTCAGAAGAAGTCTCTGAATACACCGCTTTGTTGGTTTTGGTGATAACCAAAAATGTGACAAAGCCAAGAAAGTCTGAATCAACATTCACATCTGATTCATTCAATGTATTTTCAAAAACCAGTACAAGAGTAATCGTACTTGGGACAGAATTTGTCGATAATGCCCCCCAAAAAGTAAGTACAAGACATCTCTTTCCTCTCACTTAAACCAAATAAAAAGGTTTTTAGCCAAGGACATCTCAGCAGCTGTTATAATCAATGTTATGCCTGCAGCACACAGTAAGCACCGAACAGTTGGGAGCGTTCAGAGGACGGATATGGAAATTACAGTTAATGTATGATTGAAAGTGGCTTGTTAAAACAAAAAAGAGATTCACACACAAAGGAAAAAACACCACTGAAAATGACCTCTGCTTTAAACTAAGAAAAAAGTTTCAGAACAGTAGAAATACTGAGGAAGTCAAATCTCTCTCAAGAGTCAACAAGTACAGAATTCATGTAGAAGCACTGTATTTTCTTTCTGAATATTTGCAAAACATCAACAGGACCCTCATGACAGTCAGCAAGCTTGACCTTGAATTGGGCTGGATGGGCTGAAGTAAAATGAAAAATGAGCAGACAAGGGTCAGAAGCTCTGTGAGGATTGCATATCCCACATTGTTACAAACCACCCCAGAGGTTGGATTCCAGTCAAGCACATAAGGAAGAAGAAAGGTTTCTCGAACTGAACGAAACTGCTCTCTTCGGCCTTGTCTAGTGTTATGTGTCTGCAGTGATTTGTATGGGAGGCTTTTGTGAAGTAAGAAATTACACAGGTAACAGATATGGATCAATCAGTTCAATAAACTGATCATTTTCTTGAGAAATTAAAGCCATGAAACACATGACACCAAGCTGTAAGAATTTCTAAACTGCATTTTAACTGAGTTTTTTTTTCTTTTCATCTGTATGAACTAAGATTTCAAAACAACCCCAAACTGTTCACTTTGACTGTAAGCATTCTGTGGCTCAAACCATCTGATCCAGTGTACACACGCTGCGCACACGGTCCCAGGCATATTATGTCATCCTATCTACTCCTGGAGCAAAGAAATTTAAATATTACAAAACTAAGTACAGAAAGCTTACTTGGCATGACTTAAAAAAAAAAAAAAAAAGACAAATAATTGTGCAAATTTTAATACAGCCCAAGACAATCGTATGTTTTTTAATTGCCTATGGATAAGATCCTATCTCTACACTTAATTCACTCATTCAGACACAAAAACTAACTTGCTTCCATTCACTGTTTCCCTGGTTGCTGCTGGCAAACAGATCTGCTGTCAGTACCCTAGGAGAGGATCTACCACAACTCGGGGCCCTGCTGCTCCTGGCCAGGGACACCACAGCAGCAGCAAACTCAGTGCCTGGAGCTGCACAGGAAGCTGACAGAGCAGGGGGTGAGGCAGAGAAACTTGTGACTGACTTGATTGCACAGGTGACTACAGACACAGCAAACTCAGCTAACCACCTTCATACCTTCTCTATTTTCACCTATACCTCTGCTGCTTACGTTTCCACTCATGTTACCCTACGGAAAAAAATGGAAATCAGAGGGCTTTTTGTTGGCTCCAACTCAAGTGGATAATATATATCATTTCTCCCCCTCCTCCTTCTGTCTGTGGATGTTTATTCCCCAATTTCATCTAGATCCATGCTTTCTCATGAAGTCATCGATGGTGAGAACGCAACTGCTATTCAAATTTTTTGCTCCTGCTATTAGTTCAACACTGGTGATCTTGGCTGAGAGCAGGTTTGGTGAAATGAGTAATTGTTTTCATTACTGTTCCTTTTTTAAAGAAAAGGAAACAAAACAAAATATAACCTTCTGTAAAAAACACCATGTGCATACCTGCCCACTGCAGCACAACTCCATGCATTCTATTTCCCATCAGTGATAACATCATTTCTTCCAAGTACAGGTATTAGTGAGACAGCATCTTATTATCTGAATTTCTCAGAAGAGGTGGCAGGAACCAGTTACAAAACAAAATAAAATTACAAACAAACATGGGAACCTGCAAAAGAATTTTCTGCACAAAAGGGGCAAAGAGTGGGGACAGGGGCACTGAAGTGAGAAGTTGGACGCAGCTTTGCGACCCTACTCTGTCTGCACTTCGCTTAGCCAACTACATTCTGTACTTCTGCTATCATACCACGTGATTCAGATTCTGTCCCCACCTTACCACAATCTCCAAGTATCAGAGGCATATCCCCAAGTTTACAGAAGTGGTTGTCCTGGTTTTCTGATGGGAGAGTTAAACCACGGTGGTGGTGCAAGTTCAACAACTCCACGCTTTCAAACTGACAGCGTAACAAACAGGAAAACCGAAGGGCTGAAAATACATCTGACATTGCACAATGCCAACTCCCGGGTATTTAAAAGCCTTGTACATAAATGGTGTGCAAATTATTGGGCAGAGGAGACATGAGAAGTGTGAACCTTTAGAACACTCAGCACCTGTTAGCTGCAGGACCCAAGAACACTTTTCTACCTGAATGCATCCTGACTTCACATGGGGGTAATTAATTTCGGCATTTTAATTTGTATTAGATAAAAAGCTGGGTTGCTTTTTTTTCTTTCCCCCTTTTAAAAGAAAATAATCACCTAAGCAGGATAAATTTCTACTAGATTATTTTTAAACGCATACTTTTAGAGCGTAAAGTCCAAGAACAGCCTGAAATGTTTGGCATTTTATACTTCCCAGATTGAAAAAGACAAGAATCCGAATTGTTAGGTCCCCATTCCTTCAAGTACTTGTTCTAGTACTTAACTTCAACCCTGTGAGCAGTACAGGAATTAAAACGCCTGCAGAAGTGTTTGCAGGAATCAAGCTCAAAATAGAAAACAGTTAAGATTCCTGGAGTTTCGTTCCTAGCTGTTATTAAAAGCTCCCTTTGCAACTTCTTGCACTGGACTTATATTCTTCCCATCTGTAAACAAGGAATAAAAATCAGTCTATAACAGAGAGCTTTTTAAAAGCTTAGTTAAATTGCACTGAAGTGCTTTGAAATTGTTTAGATGAAAGGTGCTACGTAACAGTGAAGTAAGTTCTATTTTCATTTCTCTCACAGATTTTAATAGCAAGTGTTTGCTTCATCCTGGCGCCCAGTATATATATCAGAGAACTGTCTCAGCAAGAGCCATATACAGCTACAGGCTGTGACCAGGAGATGCTAAAATACTTTTCTTAACCAGTGCAGGCAGACACTGCTGCACATGATCAGTCCCTTTTTAAAAAGTAAATACTATCAACAGACATGCTGCAAATTTGCTGTAGGTTAGCACGCTTAAGTTCCCTTTCCTATACTAACTAGGAAAGCTATGCGAGCACCTTCTGGGCATTTGTAAATATTAAATCACTGAACCGTCACAGTTGATGACTTTGTTAATAGTCAGAGTTACGACCAACACTGGCCAAATTTGTTCTCCATCTAAAATTGCTACAGGAAAACACAAACAAAACAGAACTTTACCAAGGAATCACCCAAACAGTATTTCCAAACTCACTACTTAAACCCATGCACACTGTTATGCAGCTTTATAAACAATGACTCAACCAAGTTCAAAACATCTCCTTTGCTAGTTACACTTGCCCCACCTCACAGCCGAAGCAGGCAGCTGAAAGAGCAGTTATAAGTGTGCAGCCAGGAGGGTCACCTCCAACTTCCTCTTACACGCTGATATGGAAGTGACGTGGGCTACAGCTGTTGCTCACATGTAGCTCCCAAAATTGCAAGCATGGCATTAATATACACACTCTTTCCATTCCAGGAAAACGCAACAGGATACCGAGTGTATCACAGAACAAGTGATCCCTTGAACTACCAGCCAGAATATACAGTCATAAATGCAACAGTTTGAAGAAAAAACACAAACATCCCTCAAAATGCTAAAATAATGAGAAAAGATGAGAAGGAATAGAGAAAGGCACGGTACCCAATGCAAATGACTGCTCACATTAGATCTCTAACAGATATTTAAATCAAACACATTAAAAAAAGGCAAAAAACCATGATTCTAATTGATGCTAATATTTTAATCACTGTGGATGAAAAGAATGTGCAATAATTTACTAGAATCATTAACATAAAAACAACTGTTTTATGGTCTCTTTCTATATTTGATCAATGTTCCCACACAAGTTGGATGGGTTTTAGTTATTTCACAGCTTTTTCACAGAAGTGAAAAACACATTACACTTCGTCAAACTGAAGTCATCCACATTCTTCCAGAAGTTTGAAAGCCAAAACAGGATACACCACTTTCATAATTCTCATTCTCATATTTGAAATGCAGTATCTAAGCACATCCTTCCCTCTTCGCTTGTTTGTCTGTTGCGGTCTAAGACCCTTGAGGACCTCTTGACTCTTCTCTCTCAGTTACGAGCATTTACAGCTTTACATCATCTTCTCAAGTTGGCCATCTACTTTCAAAACATTTCAAAGAGTCAAAAAACTATTTATTAACTTTCACATCTTCTGTCAGATTTGTCTTAAATTGGCCAAAAAAAGAAAAAAAAATTTCTGCAAGTGTACCAATGAGCGTGTGCACATAGATGCATGTGATCCTATGCCTCTCCTTCCAGGAACATGATTCATACCGTAAAGCACAAGCATGGAGAACATAGCTCTTGGAAAACAAAAGACATGGAACCAGTAAAAATTTTTCCATATGCTCTGACACCTACCTATGTATTCTTCACCTTTAGACAGCTGATATACAGTTTTCACTTCATTTACCACCATCCTGTTCAGAATTCTAACGCACCAAAAGCATGTAGCACCAGTGAGATAAGTCAATTTGATGAACAACCCCTAGAGTTAGAGGTGAGCAAGCTAATCATGGAATCAAACTCATTTTGCAAACACACTCTACTTACGTGTGTTCACACACATACCTCTCCTATGTGACCAGGCTTCCTTATTTCTTGTTGTTCTTTTCCAGTTAGCTCTCAACATTGGTAGAAAGAGAACCTTTCCATTCTGCTATTTGAAATCTCGCACACACTACTAAACCAAAGTATTCAAAATACCTTGATAACACTTGCAAGCCTAAAGCGATTACACATTCACCGCTTAGATTGATTTCATGTGTGCTTAAAAGTATTATTGGCTGGTTGATCTACACTTACAGACACCACAAAAAATTCATTCTAGTCTCTTGGTCTCAGGATATGCACCAAAATACAAGTCACCTCTCAAAGCACAATTCCCCATCAGCTGCAGGTTGCAATTAGACATTTAGAGTCTGCTGCCTGCCATTCAGAACAGATCTCCAAAATCAGACAGTCTTTCATCACATTCATGGATATGAAAGTGCTGCTGCACATTGAAAACCTGGCTTTTGTCACCATTAAGAACAAAAACACAAAACAATCAAACTACTAGAGCAGAGCAGTTAATCCCTAAAAGGCCTTACGATCAGATTCCTTGACAGTTTTGATAAATATGAAAATAGTTAAAATGTCCTGGCTTGTTAAACTTGCAGCCTCTTTATTAAATTTCTTGGCCCCAGCACATACAGACTGCTGACTTGGCACTCCCAGAAGACCTTTGCTCACCTTTCTCAATAGACCCACGCTGATAAGTCTGAGTTTCCCCAAGAGTAGAACAAAGTCACACTTATTAAATTGTTTATTCAACTCAGAGTAAAGCAGCTCTCTCATGATAGCAGACGTCAAAGCAAGAGGAAAATCTACAGGCATGTGTATACAAGCATAGAAGACAAAATATATTAAACTAAAATCAGAACGACTCATTCTTTAAAAACAAACAAGATTGAAATGTCTTTCAGTTTCATGGAACACTGACATCTAAAGACCATCACTCACTTATATACACTGATGAAAAATACTGGGTTAGCGTAAAGAAACCAGCATTAGTGAACTTAACTCACTGTTATCATTTTTTACTATACTGTGTAATTCAGTAGCTGTCAGTACATACAACAATTAACAAGATGTGGTCAACAGATAGCTTACAATGTTACATATCATTGATTTTAAATAAATACACATATTTATCCCTCATTTTTAATACTAGGGTATGTGCATGTTGTATAGCATCTTTTACCTTGTCACATCTGATTTTCTTTTTCTATCCAGTAAAAAAAAAAAGTAGATAGCTTCAGTAACAAGAATAAAATGCAGTAATACAAAATGTATGGGAGAGAACTCCAGTGCCTACGTGCCAATGATTACTAATTATTTTGGGGAAAAGAAGAAGCAACACATAAATGCAAGCACTGCAAACTAAGCTGTTCTTCATGAGTGTCAGGACTGTTGATTGTGTCAGCGAAGCTTCCAGCTGTCCTACTTGAGAGAGAAAATAGATTACTGACACTTACAGATTAGATGCTTTTGGAAGGATATGATGCATTCACAGAGTTTATAAATGGAAAATTGTTTCCATAAGACATGATTATGTTCAAGGATTATAATCCAGTCACTTCTGCAGTCAATATCTGAAAAATAATTTACCTGAGTTTGAACAATGGTGGTTTCTTCTCTCATTTGCAAAAAACTTTCTAACTGACTCTGCATATCACCCCAGCACCTATATATCTGTCAATCATCATAACTGTGATTGTAAATGTTAGTTTTAATATATTATATTAGAAATGATAACCATAAAAGCTGTAATGCCTTTAGCCAGGTGGCAGTGGTACATGAAACCACTCAAACTCTACTTCAGCCATCTTGTCAAGATATGCAAAATTTACCTGTATGTTCAGCCTTGCTCTGCCACAGTGTACAAATTTCCTTCAATAGTTTAGATTTAAAAAAAAAAAAATTACATAGGAGAGTAAGTTGTTATATAATTGAATATCACTGCTATTAAGCTGGGTAGAACAGATTGATAGCTTTAAATGAACCATAAATTATTGTTAAATGTGTAGAAGCAGTATATTATAGGTATGAGACTAGACTACAATGAATATGATTATTAACCTGAATACTAACTAAAAGATATATGAACAAGTATTGAGCAGTGCATACCACAATTAGAAAGGCACTCACATGCCAACCAGCAGGACATAAGGAAACGCAAACACAAACAAAAGTTCCAGAGAAGAGAACAAACATTGCAAAACAGCAGAGTTAAATAAAAATAAACATGCAGGGAATAAAGAGGTAAAGTTTAAAAGCCAGAGGGGAAAAAAAAATGTCACAGGGCAAACCAAGACCAAGGTACCATGTGGCACCTACGTAAATATAGAAAACATACAAAACCCAACCAAAGATATAGGCACTCTAGAAAACAATTTTACATTTATATTACAAAAAGCAGAGGAATACATTATGAATGTAGATACATCTACTTCACTTATAAAGCAGAATCCCATTTCACAAATGCATTGTTTCCCAGAAACCACCAATTTAAGTATTCATGAATGGTCTACATGCAAATACAAAACAAGCATATTTCTAAATGAACAAGAGAACCTGAGAGAAAACACAAAGGAAAACACAGAGAATGGGAAGACAGGAATGAGACTAAAAACTTCCAGATTAGGAAGGGCTGAGCTATACAGACAGCACAACAGAGTTTCTGCTGCAAGAGTAGGAGCCTTAGATATACACATGCTACAATCCTTGTCACACACAGGGAGACAACTGGGTATAAAACGGTTCACTGCGTTTTTTCAGATACAAGTGACCTCCTGATATGTTGAAGCTGAATGGGAAAAATGAGAAAACAAGAAGTAGCTGACTCGCTGGGTACTCTGCAAAACAGGCTGAGTTTGATCCACAGGACTGAGATGAACTTTTCAAGCAAGTACTTCAAACTGACAGACAGAAGCAAAACATCCCAGCAACTGCAATTGCTGGTGGACTTCTACATGGTTACCATTTCTGTGGCACAAAGATGCACTAATACTTTTATTAGGGTTAATGCTACCCTACATGCTCAGAGGGAAAGAAGAGCAAGAATACAGTTGGTACGATGCCACTTCCCATGATACTACATTGATTGGATTACTGTGATGTCTGTTCATACTGCTGATGATGAATTCCTAGTGTACATTGATTACTGCAATTGCAGCTGGACTAATTCCTTTCCCTCAGCACTTAACTGTGCTCTTGGTTATTGAATGGTACATGAATGCTTATGAAACAAGTACCGGAAGATCAAACAAAAGTGTTTCCTCTTAGACCTCCACAGTTACACTACATGTAATATGCCAACACGAGACCAGTTAGTCCCTGACCTGCAGCAGCTGAAAGTAGCTGGATTCCAGATGGCTCTAAAAATCTGCTTTTGTACAGCTCTCCTATTATTTGTAACAACCTGACATGAAACATCAGAGCAAGCTCCCATGACAGATGACATCACCAAACTGGAAATTTCCACTCATCCAGAATGTTGTGGTCCCAGCACACAGCGCATGGTCCCATTTGAGTTCTATCCCACCTAGTGCTACTGGAATATCATCACCGTAATCTACTTTATCTACACCAAAATGCAATCAATACAGCTTTCATGACACTGGCATCTCAAGATAAGATACCATTACATTACACCCTATCACACCTCATATCCTGGGCCCTTACTTTCCAAAACAACTATTTCAGAAAGAAGAAAGGATTTGAGTCATTGTTCTGAGGTTCACTATGTGTGGACAACATATTATGCTTGATTTACTTGGCTAACCAGCACAGCACACACAGCCAGTGAGGTACATGCCTCCTCCAAAATATTTTTCTTTACAGACTTGGCAGGTTGGTGAAGTTCTATATAAGGCTCAGAATGGACTGCAAAGTTTCCCCCATTATACTGCAAAACAATTCAATGAACAATTCCAAGCTAAAAACATTAGTTATCCTCCCCAAAACCCTACTGTCAAATCTAAATTAAGCACAGGCGTTTAACTGCCACTGAATTCAGCCTTGGCTAATACAAGCAGCAGTGTGTGCAGTGAAAGATACATAAGAACAAATTTAGACAAATTCAGTAGCAAATTTAGGTCAACAGCAGAGTAGTTCACATGGTTTTCATTGAACTATTTCAAAGAACTTTAATGAGAAAAAAGTTTGAAAAGTCCACACTATTTCAATATCATTACCATCCAGGGAAAATAATTTGTAAAAGCTTTTAAAAAACTAACTCACGTTACAAATCTATTTTGTTCTAGAAAACACATGCTCCATTTCTCATATATAACAAAACAAAATTGCTTCACATACACTACAAGCCTCAGCTTTAAGTTACATCATGTGACTCACATACCAGTGACACGCAAGGTGTTCTCAAAAAAGGGAATTTCTTTTGTATTGTATAACTATTAGCAACATTAAAAACTTTTGCATTCCAAAGTAGAACATTGTAATAAAAAAAGTAATGAGCATTTCTGAAGTGTTTCAGTGATTCAAGGGGAAGAAAATCACAATGATGTCAACCCCAGGCTTCACAAGCACCACAGCAGGAGAACAACTAAAAAATGTAAGGCTATTCAAAACAGATTGAAGTAGCACATTGATTTCTTTTTTCAATCCTAAATAGTTGCCCTGTGTGTTGCAGAAGATCGAGACTTATTTAGTCATTTAAGCTGCATTTCCTAAGCACTGCATGCAGGAGCATCCATCTAAATCAAGCTCTCCGGCCCCCAGTATTACAATGCTACATTCATCATAGATGATTTAACAGAAATTCAAACTGCATACAAATATCATCCTAACAGTATCAGCTACTACAAAACACCAATAGTTCACACTTAATGCACTGGGAGGCAGTGAAATGAAGGAAGAGTTATAGCCATCTTCTTTCACAGAAAGTTTGTTACATGAGGCAAATTTTCAGAAAGGAGGACAACTCTTTTTTCTTTCGGTATTCAAACAAGAAGATGCCAGAACTATAACACTGCTTTATGGCACATGGCTTCCACTTAAGCAAATGCAGTCCAAGTGAAAATATGCATATATACATTAGGCTCCTATACCTGAGAATTAGTACAGACAAAGATACCAACCTTCTTTACTAGTTAGACCTTCCCATTGTAAGATTTTAAAGTTCAGTAACGTTCTGCAGGACCAAAGTCATCTTGTTTTAATTTTCAAGGATCAAGCTTGAAGAAGGCTATAAAAAGACAATTACGTGTATGCAGGATAGCTCTCAAGGAGAAATTACTCAATTTTTCCTCTTCATTCTGAAGCTTGTAATCTAAGCTCACGCTACACACTACAGTTCTGACATGAACACCAAATCATTCTTTTCTTTCTGAGACCTGCATTAAGTGCTTCATAGCTGCTTTGCCTTCAGAATTCCTCTGTACTCTGTAAACTGTCTCGGTTTACAGATAGGGAACAGAGCCATGGACTGATTAAGTTAGAGTTTCAGGTGCCTGCTTTGAGTCACTCAAGACACGACTGTCCAATTTAATATGGCAAATACTTGACTTCAAATATTTGACTTGTTAAAAAAAAGGCCTCTACTGAACATACCTGTAGGTGTGAGCACTTAACTTCTAATCCCAAAAATCTAGTATAAAGAAAATGAGATGTACTATCAATGATTAGCTATGAAAAATCTGCTTGGAATAGTTTAGCAATACTTAAGTATGCTTCTGCACAGTTACACAACCATAGGCATATCTGATTCTCCAGGGAAGAATTCAGTTGTTTTGATTACATATTATTCACTTCAGAAAATCAGCTTTTACAAACAATGAGGTGGTTTTGGCATTGGCTTGATTTGTTTAGATTTCCGAGTAGACGTAATTACTTGAATCAGTACCAAATACTCCAGCAGGTTCTTGAGAGTATGGTTTTGTTTTTTTAAAAACCTTCTGTATATATAATAATAACCTGAGAAATAGAAACTGCAACTCTTAAGATTTGTTTTCCTTCCTACCACTGTTCTTCGACATAAATTTTTCCTTCAGGCTGGCTTATCAGACCAAAGCAAAAGCGGAATTTAGTCACTTTTGAGCACCGCAAACACACATCAGACCAATAAAGCAGATTATCAAGCTCGTAACAGCAAATCAAAGTAGTTTTGTGTCTTTATCTTTAGCCCAAAACTCAAACATGACAGATGTGCATGGGTCCTTACATACAAGTAAAAAAACACTTATCTCATTTTATACATGACATATTCAACACTATCACTTCAAATTGCATTTGGTCTCACTGCTGACTTGATGTTCAAAGCATCCGACACTCCTAAGTGACGCTGGGTCTGCCACTGACTCAGTGACCTTTGAGGTAGGCATTTTTTCACTTCATACTTTAGTTACCTATCTGTGGAATAATTTATTTTGTATCAAACAAGTTTCTAAACGAATGTGTGTTTGCAGCGTGATTTAAGGCACTAATAAAAAATATCTTCCGTTTTGAGAATGTTTAAGGTCTTGCTTAACAAGGTCAGGACACATACAGCCTTTTTGTCCAAATTATTTGCATATATGGTTACCTTAAAATTTCACTAAAGGATCAAAAGTTAGGCCACAGTGCCTTGCAACTTGCATTACCTTGTGGCGCTTCTCAGTAGATGATGCAAAGATAATCTGCTATGGCCACACAGGGATCTGAATGCTCACTTGAAAAGAATGCAGTCTTCAAGAGCTAAGAGTATCTCCAGGTGTCTGCATGGATACATATGTTTGTTTACCAAGACTCAAGAAAACCCAAATGACTAATAAAAAAATTAGCATTTAGAACCTGCAGTGTCAACACTAGAAATCTTATGTTTTTCTTGGCCAAAAAACAACAACAACAACAAACAAACAAAAAAAACCACCTTGGAAATGGGAAAGAAAATAGTCAGGACATCTTTATATGCCAGAACTGTTTTTTTTTCCACAGAATGGTTTCCCTCGTAAATTTGTCTGCACCTGGTTTAATCAACCAAACTTGCAGCCATTACCAGGTTGTGCTTGCATGTTTTACCCCATATAAAGACTGTTAAATCAAGATAGAAGCCGGTTCAGAGTCCTACCACCTTAACTGGACTTGAAATAAGGAAAAGCATAACTACTCAAGTTAATCACCTAAAAAAGGTACAATCAAGTGGAAGTTACAGGAAAGCTGCTTTCGTCTGACTTAATGTAAGCACAAGGGCAGAGGTCTCACTGCATTGCTCCCAAGCACAGTGTAGACAACAGCTGTAGTTTAGGCTTCTTAATCTCAATGGTAATATACTTCCCCTCACTTAGAGCCAACTAATTGATCTGGTGCTGGGTGGAGTGCATTAAAGAAACTTTCAGCACAACCTGAGGTAATTGTTGTGACCATACTGGAATACTCTACAAGCTACAAAACATTTTTTAAAAGGATATTATTTCAACAAGTTCACTTTGAATTATATTGGAAACTTCATTTGCTGTTATTCACATTTCTTATTTCCTGCGACCTCTCCCCTTTCCTCTTTCAGAACACGGAGAGAAAGAAACTTGCCCGGAAGAATTACCTAACTTTTCAGAAGATACTTTTGTTGAAGGCTTGCTTCATTTGTCCTGTCTCTTTCAGTTGTTCGGGTTAATTAGATGCAGGGAGGGAACATGGTCGTCTGCTGTGAGTTTTTGTTAGTTTTCTACATTGTATTTGTTATTTCACATCAACTGGAACAATGAACAAGCTTTGCAAAAAGACATACCAGGGGGCATTCCTGGATTGTTAAAACCTTTGACATTTTTAACAGGGAATTTAAAAGGTTTCCAATTAACAGCGGCATCACCAAGCTCTGCCAGCACTGACAATATTGCTGAAAACTGACCTCATCTGTGACACCATCCGTCTCTGAGGAATACAAATGCTTGTAAACACAGGACATTATTGGCAACAAGAAGTTTTGTCATTATGGAAGAATTAGTTTAAAAAAGCAGAATATCTAATACAAACAATGTGTACTTCAGTAGTATTTAGAAGCAAAAGAAAAACTGTACTCTTAATCGGCGCCCAGCAAAGTAAAAACTGTGAAGCTGCCAGCTACTTAACCCCAATGTTAAAATTCAATAGACAGAAAAGGCAAAGCCTGGTGTTGGGGCAAGACGTGCAGCTATGCACCTGTATTCTCAGGTCATCTGCTACAACCATCTTGTTGTCAGCAGAGCATGGCAGAGCTGCTCATACCAATTCCTAGCCAATGGCCATTGAATACACATTTTGAGCAATCAGTTATTAGCATTCAAGTACTACTGGCTGGCCAACAAAATCAACTTTTAAAAAACTCTTAAAAAGCTTATTTACAGTTCCCACGTTAAAGATGGACTAAAGGGATATGAAGCATCAAGAGTCTTGCAGGCTATTCTTGTAGATCATTCTTACTGTTTTTCTAACACTCTCTTCAGCTCCCTCCCCCAGCTTCTCCTCAAAGCATATGCACACAGCTCCCCATCACAGACCTCAGACAGAGCTACTGCAATTCCTGGTAAGCATTTATAGCTAGACTTTATGCTGTCTCAATCCAATGTCATTCCCCATTTTCCTGAAGTCAACTGTCAGTTCCCTGAGGAACTCCTATCTAAGAAGCACTCATTTAATAAACTCTATCTAACCAAGAGATCAATTTTTCTTCAGGAACAATTATTTACAAAATTGGGAAAAAGTATTCAGTGGCAGAGTGGACAACTTCAACACCTTAACAGGGCACCAGATCACAATGACCTTTAAGAGCTACATGACCCCGAGGCATTCTCTAAGGAATACAACAGTTAAAAAGCACACTTTAAAACAACATTCTCTTTTACACCATAATTTGTGTGAATCCTTAAAAACTCCAAGTTACTTGAAAAGTAAAAGAACAATTCTATTGCTGTCAGCTGCAGGCATATTCTTCTTTGAAACTATCACATGGCCTTCTTGCAAGTCACACAGTATCCCCTTCAGCATCAGGTCAGCTCCTGTCAATACATATATCACAAGAAAGAGTCCATATTCCAACAAAATTCCTGATGAGTTCTTCCTATCTAAGTGACAGGCTGGTTTACAGAGCCAGTTGGACTACACTGATCAGAAGGAAACAACTATGGCACTGTTTCCTGCTGCAAAGTACAACATCAAGCTAAAGGTTTTTAGAATCTATACAATCTCCCAAGATATCAGCACAGACATCCATTACTGTCACAGGAACAAAGCAACAATTTCAGTAAAATAACAAACATCTGGCACAACCTAGAAGGGAGATCTGGAACAGTCTTGTGAAGTCCTCTATAAGTTAAAATAGCTTTTACATGCCTCCAAACCCTGACTCAGTCTAGCCTAGCTATGATATCACCACTATCAACATCTCATTTTCTACACTAATCTTTGGATTTAACATAACAACAGTAATTTCCCACTGTACAGATAAACATAGCCAGGCTGAATGTTGGCTTGCCGACTGTCAAAGTCTAAAATAATTCGTACTTAAAAATATTTCCTCAAACTCAACCACTCCAGTCCTTACTTCACATTATCAATTTAAAGGCATAAGGCCCATTATACATAACCATTAGTTTTCTGCAAGCAGGCACAGAATCTGAATGTTGGGGGGGGGGTTCCCTTCTTTTTAATCCTGTTTCCAGGGGGCAGAAACAAAATGAAAGAGCACATCAAAAGTAAATCCTCTTGAACTCGATCCCCTTGACCGCACTAACTTTTTGGTTTTTAACAAGCATAAGGTAGGGGCAAATGTAAGAAACAAAGATCTATGTGTCAGGAAATGCAGTAGCAACTACTTAGTCTACTTACGATGCATGAGGTCTCCCTTTAAATGTAATCAATGTTTGCAGAATATTTTCATCATCAGATAAGTTGCTTCAATTTTTTTTTTTTTTTTAAAGGTATCAGCAGAAATCTGAAGAAATCAACGTCAGATGTTTATGCAACAGAAGTGACATTGTTTATTTTTGAACAATTAAAAACTGCCAGAAAACTCAAGTCAGGATAATCCATCAATTGAACTTTCACAGAAAATGTTACAAGTGTTTTTAATCAGAAAACTACAATCTTCCCTGTCATATTTCCCTTCTTCCAACTCTTCTTTTAACAAGAGTTACAGTTTTTAGAAGAAAAGCCTTATATAAGTTACCAGCCAAGTTTTCCCTCTTTCTTATTTCATAATTATCCTGTTATACTGGCACAGACATAGCAGCACTCAATAGTAATCATCAGTACTACCATAAAAAGGTGAAGTTTGTAATTCTGAAATGAACATTCAGGTAAATATCCTTCACGTGCCATTGAGTTTCTAACTCAGAGCACTAAGACTTGCTGGTGCAAAAAACTCCTGACAACAATTAGTTGAAGTACCACAGAGATGTTCAGCCAAGCTGGCAGATGTTCAAACAAAATGGCAGCCGAATTAGAATATATTAAGATAACCTTGGATACAGAGATGGTTGTTCAAAAATTATCAGACTGGTTCCAGAGTAAATTCCCTAATGAGTGCTCTCTCTCAAGTGTTGCCTTTGCAAAAAAAAGTTTTGCGTTCCATTCCCTCCCTTAACTTTTGGCTTCTTTTCCCCCCTCTCATCCTCGTCATAGGGCATAAGTCCACTGACCAGTACCTGCAGTGATTCAATTACAAGGGAATAATAATTTTTTAAAAAGCTTGTTGTAGGTAAAGAGTTTTCCTCATTCTTCCTAAAGCTTTATTTTGGAAAAAGTACAGTGGTTACAAAGTGCTGAGGAGGAAAAAAAGTCTATAATATAGCAGTGTTACAGTTTTTAAGAGCTTTGTACAAGTCATTCTCCACTTTGGCCTTGCTGATGTCCATTTAACAAGAAACAATTAAAAACATCCATTTAGGTGAGAAACAAACAAGTCTACTTACCTGAAAAAAAATTAAAAACAACTCATTACCCTTAGTTGCCTTTTGGCATCAAGGTCAGTTTAAGCTAGCTTAGGTGTCTTGAGATTACACTAAGAGAATGTAATGCAATTGCTTACTGATGCATCAAGAAGTTTTTCCAGTACCCCAGTGCTACAGCCTTCCAAACCACTGCTCTACAATAGTGCTGAAGTGTAGTAACTACTTAACTGTATTAGTGAAGAGAGGAACTACACAGGGATCAACTCATTAGATTATATTCATGTACATCTGTTGCCCTGTAGATTAAGGATGAATCTCCCAAAATGCCTGCATCTCCCAGTATTTCTCCAAACCAAAGTCACGTAGACACTCAGCAGCATGGCCAGTAAAAAACCTTTCCACAAGATGGTTACTTCAATCCAATGTCCTTTTTTAAAACATCTTTCACACATTACGAACAACATTCACAGGAACAGATATTTGTCTCCTCCATAGAAGCTTTAAAGGACAGCACAGATGTGGTAAGTTTATTCAAAACCATGTCAGCAATTCTGAGACAATGCTATAACTATCAGAGAAAATGGCTACATCATTAGGCACGGTGACTGAAAGATGGTCAACAAGATAAAAAGGGACAGACCTCCATGTCAGTTGTGAGCTCAGCAGTTTTAATATGAAAATTGAGCGCCACAAACTTGTCAATACAAACATGTTAACAGCTGAGTCGGTGACAGCTTAACACCAAAACCCAGACCTCTCTGACACCATTCACTTAATTATTTTCTTTTTTGTAAGTCGTTAGACTTTAAAACAGCTTGAACTTGGGGGAGCTCCTGTTTTCTGTCATTTGGCAACTCGTAATGTACAGGGCTGTTTCATTTAGAATAAAATGTTAGAAAAATAATCAACAGTAAATCACTGTTCTGTGCACTTAAAAATCTCATAAAGTGAAGAGTTGGAAAGCAGAGACGATTTGTGTAAAAATGGAGGGGAGGAGATGATTTGCTGCTTGTGGCACAGAATTGTAATTTAATACATCTGGGTTCTGTTCCATACATTAGATGGGAATACCGCCGTCTGCTTCACAGAAATGAAAGGAGATTTTATTCATCAGCATTTGCAAAACATTTTGAGGTCCCAAGATAAAATATTTTAGCGAAACAGTTATTAGAGCATTACTTTAACCTGTAAAATATCTTACAAAGCAAACGGACAGTTTAACAAAAATAAAGAGCTGTTCTGTTAAAAAGTCATGTTACAAAAAAAAAAAGCAGAAGATGCATAAATATCAGTACTTTGACTTTCTGAGCAGAAAACATACAAACTTCAAGTGGAGCACAAACTCAGTCTCTTAATTCAACAACTGACCTTAGATATTTAAATTTGAACACGCCAGCCTTACTGAAGTGCACACAGATTCAAGACTGACACTCCTAAAGAAGTAACAAACATCTGGCAAAAGCAGAACAGATAACGCAGACAGGTGTCCCACAGACGTACCTCAGTAAAAACTTAAAAATACCCAAAAGAAGTCAAGCTTTGCTTCATCCTAGCAACAAGTGTTGTTCTTAATGGCAGATGAGAAATTCCTCTGTAATGTGAATGCTAACCTAAAAGAAACCAGCCTGAAACTCACCCAAAACACTGAAATGACTCAACACTCAAATGGCAAATTACATTGGTCTTTTTACCTATCTGTTTTTAAACAGAACTACTAGCCAGTTCCTCTCCATTGCACCCTATATATAGTGGCAGTAGAGTCCTGTCCTGATGTTCTTTCTCCAAAATCCCACACAGATGAAATTAAAAGCTAGACAGAACAGCAATACTATTAAAACATCAAATTGTTCCACAGCACCACAACTCAGCCCTGTTGACGTTAGCTTTCATTATTTGCATATCCTACGACCAGAGAAGGAAGATAACTTTCCTAAAATCCTATTAAGATGATTCTGAGCTTCATCAGCATGTGTACTATATCTGGCTGGGACAGAGCAAACTTCACAAGCGTAAACACCTTACGAGCTGCTTAGACTTGTGACCAGAACAGTGTTTATAACACACTGGCGTTTTCGCTACTGCCGAGCAGCACTCAGAGAGCGTCAAGGTCTTCTCTGCTTGACACTCTACCCTCACAGTGAGTAGGCCAGAAGGCGGTACAGCTGAGACAACTGTTTTGAATTGACCAAAGAGATGTATTCAACAAGAGATAACATCAAACAGGCTTAGCAATAACACTTGGGGTGGCAGTGGAGATAACTATCACTTAGAGGCTGGTTTGGCTTTTTAGCCTGCCAGGGAGATACAGTGAGCAACTGCTTCTGCATTACTTATGTTTTCTTGCTCCCCACCCATTAAACTGCCTTTGTCTGGACCACTGAGGACTTATTCTTCCATATTCTTCCATTTTTATTCTTCCAGCTCTCTGCCCTATCCCAACGAAGCAGAGGGGAGAGCAAGCAATCAGCTACTACATGCTTAGCTGCTGGCCACAGGGCCAACCCATCAGGAGAAGACAAAGAATAAGTACATTTTATTAGTTCATCAGTTTTACAGAAAATAAGAGACCCTTAGTCTTTTGAGGTCAATTGAATACAAAGAAATAACTTATTTCTCAGCTTGAAGACACTGTATATTTATTCACATATCAGTCTGAACATGGCAGAGTTGAAACTGGATGAAGGGATGAGATCCCTTCCAAGCCAAGTCATTCTACGATACTGACCTTACCACACTGCTTCCAAGCTTCATCCAAAGTTGCTTCATAAATGGAAACAGATTTTGAACCAGGTCCTCTAGAACCTGAAGTTCATAGTGAAGTCCACACACAAAGATACATTTAGGTTTTGCATTGCAAAGAGGAGTAGTTCTATACAGAGCTTGATGTTCTTACATTTTCTAAGCAAGTTTTTTAGTCTTTCTAACTTTGCCACAGAACTATCAAAGAAGAATGCAAATTGTTAACAATCCAGATGTCAAAAGGAACTCTGCTAAGAGGGTTACTTCAATTGTAATTTCCTCCTGTTGGAGAAATCTGAAAACTATTCTTGTAACTGTTCAAGGTAAGAAAAATGCTATTTCACATCTGTTATTTTTAGGTAAGACAACGAAGATCCATTATCTCCTCCTGCAAATCACCTTGTTACAAAACTGTTCTTTTTCAACACCACAGTTGTAGACAGATGGTTCTTGGGAAAGTGGCATGGTCACTATTCTAGTTTGCGCATGAATGGAAGAATCTCTTGCTCTGCTTTCTGAAGGCAGACTGTTACCAGAAAGGTAAAAGTTAATTAAATCTTGTATATCCAGACCATACAGCACTGCTTTGAGGGAGGAAAAAAATAAATCTTTCATCTTAAGAGGACACACCTGCCTTCACAATCAACAAAAATTGTGAAATAACAGTTCAATTGCAATCAAACATTATTCAAGTTTGAGATTACGTTCTGTACTTAAGCTACTGTAACCACAGAAGTTTTATGCAAAGGAAGACTAAAACAACTTATAAGCATTGCCGAAAACGAAAGATTTGGGAGAATCCAGAAAAAACAAACCAATTCCTGATAATTGCTTTGAATAGATGTTTCAATGTTCTCTCTGGAGGGAAAAAAATATATATATATGAAAAAATCAGCAGATGGAAGTAAATGGAAAAGGAAGTTCCAGAGAGTTTGAAAGCTACAGAGAAATTTTGGGTTAAGTACTGACTGAAAGTGGCTAAGTGGCTATGGAATACTGGAAAATAAACTGTTTGTCTGTTATTCTGCTGGCACTTGGACAAGGGAAACTTGGTATACCACTCATAACTAAGAAGGAAACCATCAGAAGACATGACTATCACCATTTCCCTCATACATATCGATCTGCAAGAATCCATGTTTTTGGCTTTAGAAGTTCCATTTTTATCTGTAAATTTCAATTAAAACTAAAATCTGCTCCCTTTCAAAAAACACTTCATGTACTTCCAGACAAGGTCAAGCAGTGCCACTTATCTGAAACCTAAAGATTGCTTTTCAATTTAACAGAAGAATGAGCTTAGTATTTCACTACATTAGTAAGTATACAAATAAATCGATAAACAACACTTAAGTGCATCAGCTCTTGAAAATGACATTAACAACTTGCCAACACACAATGAGCAAGACTTAACAGAGCAAAGCAAAGAATAATTCCTCCAGAAAAATAAGATTACCAGCTAGAAGCAAAACAAGAGACATGGAGATACAGTCTTTTGTTCAAAGTATTTGTTCAAAAATATAATCCTTGAACTCCTGCAGAGACTTCGTTGAAATTATGAACAGCTACAAAAAAAAAAAAGAAATCAGCTTTCATTTCCTACATATATATTTTCTATTTTACAGTTTTTTCAAGCTAAATACTTCATTATTTGGAATACAGTTGCAAACCACCACATTTTGCTAGTGTTATTAACTGAGCAGATAGCTTTGAAATAAATAAACAAGCCTACTGTGCCACCTTACTTTTTGTCTATCAGAATTACAGTTACATTGTGATTCTTACAGAGTCCACAAAGTCTAATAATAGATGAACTCAAGAGACAGCTTCTGTCTAGACTGAAGTACCTATACTCAGTAAATGCACTCAAATCTTCACTTCTGTCCTAACAGGTACACTGAGACCATCATCATTCCTTTTCCATCCATTTAAAGAGTAAGAACACATTCTTCTTTTTCTGGTACATATTAAGACTTGTGCTCTGCACGAGCAGCTGACTTTCCAACATTTCCAGGTCACCACTAATATTCTGCTCCTAATCTCCTTTACAATTTACTTCTATTACCAAGAGTCACTGTAGATTTCTATGGTTTGCAAAACTACTGATCCAAGTCATCCTCCCCCCCTCCCCCCCCCCCATCTCCTGTGGTTTTGTTATGGAACAAAAGGAGGATACAGATAACAGTTAGGATCCCACAAATTCCCACAAAGAGAAGCATAATAAGATACAGCCTTCAGAGACAGCACCCTCAACTAGCATTCAAATCCTTTACAATGGGCCATCATCAAAGGTGTATATGCATAGATCAACCAGTTCCCTGTAGCCTGAGTATTTTCCTTCCAGGTCCTTCCTGATTATCCAAGCAAGTATGAGCCACTATTTCTGCTACATAAGTGGCCAAATATCATGTTTATTTAAGAAGCTAAAGCATTTCCTGAGCACACCGCAGTATTTAAAGGCCTCTCAAGTCTCCTTTCTCCTCTTCATTAAAGACAACTTAAGCATCAAACAAACTACATTTAATTTATGTTAAGGCTGTGTAACCTACTGACAATTGTCCAGGAAATTCAGAGTTTGAAAACCTTCATCCTCAATTAATAGTTTTAGGAGGGCTTTATTTTTCCTTCCAACCATAGCAAGAATTAGAAGGTGTCAGTGATCCCTCTTCCAAAATTGACCTACATCTATTAAAAAACCCACACACAAAAAGCCTACATAGAAGCATTTAAGCATGTAACTGTAAACAGCAGACAAAATAGGTATACAAAAAGAGAGAAATACCACAGCAATTAGCACAGTATCATTTCAAAGAGCAAGATCAGAGCTCAGCTCACAGGTGGTTCTGAGTCAATTACAGACATTTCAATGCATACTGAATGCTGACTCTGCCTACACAATGACGTTTATTACATAAGATACTCTCAGTAAAATTCACTGAGAATTGAAAAGGGCTTCTGGGGACCATTTTAAACAATAAAAAATTCATAGCAAAGCCATTCACAAAAGAGTAGAGATGCCTAGACTTAGTATGGGACCTCAGTATCTGAATAACACACATAAGCTTTGTCTGTCTTCATGACAACAGAGCAGAGATTTTTGCTCAGCTACCACTCTCCATACACTGCAGTGCAGTAAAGAGAAATTGCATTTAAGACTGGATACATGAACCACAACTCAAAGAATTCCAGTAATTGAGAAATGCGCCATTTTCTTCTCCAACTTACTGTCTGTATCACATTCTCCCCTGTGACAAACACTAAGATAGATGCCACTTCATATGGAATTAGACTTAAGAGATCTCAAAAGAATAAAGTGAAAACATTCTCTGGCCGCCCCAGAAATTGCATAATGTCATCCTGGGAGGATGCGAGAAGTTCCAGCCAGCCGTGTTACAGATGTTCAGGATATTGCCAGTGTTTGAACTGTGTGTGAGGGCAGGGGAGGAGGGGAGAACAAAAATCACCTTAAAAGGAACAGATACACACAGCACAGCAGTAAAACACAGCTATACTATACCTTAGTTCACTCTCATGTCATCAGAATGATTCAGGAAACCTTTGAGAAGGTTCGCCAGAGCCTTCTATCTACTGTATCTACAAGATAGTGATGCGAATTGTTCTGCCATTTACAATAAAAGACCCTTACATAAGGATACATGAAAATCTGGGTGGATGAATTTTGGTTAAGGTGAGAAGACGTTTTGAATATGGAAAGGAATTTCTGAACATCTTGATCTTAGCATCAAAGACATGCCCTCAAGGTAGAAAATGTGTAATGGAGAGCAGGTATCTGAAAGCTGGCATCACTCCTACTTCTCTACGTAAGGTCACGGCAGCCAGGCATACTTGCTGGGGACTGCAGAAGGTAGCATTGGAAGGACACATGCTCAAGAAGCTAACCCGTTAAGACCCCAGATAAACAAATATTTCATTTTATACTAGTATAAATATATTTTAATTGGGTTAAATCCTTAATACTATGAAGAACATAGGGTTGCCACAAAGTTGTAGAGACCTCCTCAAGGAGAGGCATTTCCTTGAGCTGTTCCCCGCTTTTATGTGAACAGCATTTTATTCCATGATTTTGTTGGCACTAAACATTTGAGAGAATGAGCTCACCTTCTCACTTTTGGGAAACTGGGAGGTGCATTAAACATGATTCTTTACACATTTCACGGATTAAGGACTTGCAGACATCTTCCTTGGATGTTAAGTTACCCAACTCTGTAGGGGATCCAAGAGTCTCATCATTTCCTGAAACAGCTTCACACTCGTGAGGTAATACTTGAATGCCAATGAACTTGAAACACCATTTTAGGACAAAGAATAGCTTTCAGGCAGGCTGCTAACATGAAGCAGAAGCAGCAAGCTATTCTGGACTGAAATAACATACGCCTATATAACTTTTTGCAGGCATATGGCTGAACTGTGCCCTTAACAGAGAGGAGGCTTGTGCTGTGTGCAGCCCAACTCTCAACTAATGAATGCTCCTCACTAAATTCTGAGAGATAAGCGCATCAAAAGCACTTCCTAGCTGCCAGAAAAAACAACACAAAAACACTGGAAATAGAAAATTTTACTTTAAAAACTCTGTGTTTTTTGCAAAAGAATGAAGCCATTTGCACCAAAAAAAACAATGACAAATGTATTTACAGTATTCAAATGTTGATTTTGATTTAGGTTTAAATAAATAAATGTATTCACTTTGGACTCGCACCAAAATAACCACATCTTGCTCCAAACAATAGTCAGGTAAAGGAAAGCCTACAAAAACAGCATTTAATTAACCTGTTTTTTAGAATTACTTATTATTTTTTCCTCATTAGACATTAATGGTCATTATGAAGTGAAATTCTTTCAGAAATACTTTGAAGGATACTGAAGCACATCAGTATCTGTAAGACATCCAAAACAAAAAACTATAATTTCCAAACTCTAGAGTGCTTTTAGACAAAGTAAACCATCAAATAGAATTTTATACTAGCATCTAGACACATTTGAGCAAATAGGAAGGCAAGCATTATTTTTGAACTCTGAAAACAGGTTAACATTGTGTCCTGTAAAAAAGGTACCACCATACTCCAAAACTGTAATTTGTAATTTCTACATCCAAAGGCTTTCTATGCTCGCTTTCTAAGAGAGTGTCATGGTTTCATGACATTTGATTATTGGTATTCCACATCATAACATCATGTAATGCACTGGGAGTTAAAGTGTTAATGCTCCAGTTCCAGGTACCTGTCCAGAAGAGAAGAACTACTACATTCCCCAGGGGGCTTTGCAGTCAGAGAGGAGATAGAACTCCTGGCAAGGTCACCTGATCGGGCCTTTTCATCTTGGCGCTCTTCTCCTTTGCTTCTCCTCACTGCTGCCCATCCCGACTGCATGCATCGCTTCAGTATCAGTGTAAGGCCTTCAGCTTTTCGGACAGTCTCTCTCTCATTATATTTGATTTATTAGCTTCAATTCTAATTATATTGTATTATAGCGTGTTATCTTGCATTCCGATACCATATTTAGTAAATTAGTTTGTTTCTCCTCCAATCATTGCTGCTGTTTTTAATTATTTTGGGGTCCCCTGCTTCCCTTTTCTGGAGGCGTGGATTTTGCAAAATCCCTCTGCCCCACTAGGCACGGAACTGGGCCGAACCAGTCCACAAACCGTTGACAGAGAGCAAGTACAGTAGCTCCAAAAGGAGTTCTGAGGTAGCTCTAAGGCATGCTAGCAGGCTTACAAATAAGGCTGCTGTAGAACACTGGTTGTTAGTGGAGGGGTTTTGTTAGCATCAATAAAAGCATCATACAATCATTTTACTTCCCATTTTGTTTACTTCCCACATCTCAGATTAGATATCAACAACCATGATTGTTATTGTGACTGTATCCCCCAACAAGGGCTGAGCAAAGTGCACGTAACTCAGAAAAATTCTGCCCATTGGAAAAAGCAACAGAATATATTTTAATTTTGTGTTTAATATGCGATAGCGCAACTTTTGCGAGCAAAACCTGAGATACATGTGGTCAACAAAAACTATGCATATTACCCCCATCTCCTTCAGCAGAAGACTCATGCCAGTCTTAAAAGACAACTGTACAGAAAGAGTGCATATGTTGTTTAACTGAAATCGTTTGCTGAACATTCATGCCATGACATGGAGTTTATAACAAAAAATGGAAGCAAAAGCAAGCATCACTATCACATCCCATAGCACACACCAACACTTCCATGGGCATCATCAGTAGAAATCTAACATGCTTATATTTAGACATACTTTGAAATACAGAACATTAAGCTGGTTAGCTTTTAAGACATAAACAGCAAAGCCCAAGCCCTGTCTTGACTATGCTTACCAAAATCATACTTTCATTTGTAGACCTTGTATTTAGCATACCAGCACCAGAACAGTAACTCAACTTATGTCAAACAAATGCACCTAATGCCATTTTCTATGCTACTGTATTCATCTGCTTTATTTATCCTGAACCAGATAAAACAACCTGTTGGTCTGAATGGGACAAAAAAAAAAAAAATCTGAAAACTACTTTTTCTTATGTCTTTTTCCCCACACATTAACACACCCATGCTGAAGAAATGGTTGGAGGGAACAATAAAGATTACAAAAGAACAGAAAAGACTATTCAAATATTTCTGCCAGTGCAAACTGAAAGAACATCTGCCTCTCAGGCCCCCCTAGCACAATCTAAATATGTGTTAACCCATTATAGATTTCTTTGTACAACAACAAAACCAAGTAAAGCAAAACTAAATGCAAACAAGATACTGAAAGCCTCAAGACAAAGGGAAAAATATTTTAAATAAGTATAAAACTTGAAAAACAAGATTTAACAATGGTGAGTGAAAATAAACCACTCAGGGTGACCTTGTAAATCAATACAGCAGCAAACAATTACAGATCTTTAAGTAGTTTATGACTGTAGCTCCTAGTAGCTCCTAACTTCACAGTGCTGAATAATAAAAGACAGAAACGCGACATTTAAATCAAGCTGAAAGAAGAGCATGCAACAACCACCTCAGACATCTGTATAAAAGTAGTTATCCTTTGGAATTTCCATTAGAAGGTACAGATTCAGTGTAATATACTTAGAAGCCTCTTCACCACTACTAAACTCAAGAAGCCGGATTCTGTTCCCTATTCCTTTTAGCAGGCATGCATTTTGCTCTTTTATCATAATTTCTTACGGAGAAACATCTGTTAGAAAGGTACTGCGAAGCTGTGGAGATGCCAGTAACATTTGAAAATTAAGTACTTTCTCAAATTACATTAGTTTCCAATTTTGTTAACATTATTTTCAGAATTGATACTGCTGGTATCCTGAGGACAATTCCAGACACTGAGATGAATACACACACTCAGCGTAACAGAAAGTAGTCAAGTAATATATAGTACATACGCACGTAAAACAATATGCATTTACTACATATCATTTATTTTCATCCCACTAGCTTAACCCAAGAGATTTGACAATTTACAGTCCATAGGTGTCAAGTATAGATGCATCAAAATGTTTACCTCCAGCTAAAGGAAACTAAGACACATTCCTATAAACATGGATGAACCTGTGTCACTAACACACGACACACCAAGTCAGTGGTGCTTCCCAATAAAAATCAGACAAATCTGGAAAGCAAGGTAATGCCTTTAATACAGGTATAGTTGGTAGACAGAACATCATACCCGATACAGCACCATGTACCTACAAAAAAGTGTCCAACTGTGCTGTACAAGTGCCAGATTTTCTTGCTTCAAGTTCCAAACAAGTCCAGCAAGTTCTGCAGGGCTAGTAAATTCTGCATTGTAGCAGTGGTACGTGCATAAGGGCACACAAAGGTAGCTTTAAGAGCTATGTATTGAGAGCAAATCCTTGTAAACTAAATATGCTGTAAACTGCTCACACCACCCTTCCAGCCCTGTTATCCTACTCCTTTGGTTTAAAATTTCCACAAAACAATCTAAAACAAATTCATGCCAGATATCCACCAGCCACTTTTCTCTTAGCTGAGATTTCTGTACTGAGGCCCACTGAGTTCCTGATGTGGAAGAACCATCCCTATCTCTTTAAAAATTACGTGCAGTACACACAGTCACAAAAGGATGAGAAGTGACAGGCAGCCAACACAACCATGTTTCAATGGAGATCAAGAACAGGAATAGCATCCAAACTGGCAAAATTCAGCACAAACTGGGTCAACTAAACTCTATCACAGCTGAGGGGTTCTCTACAATACTGTTGTTATAGCTGATAAGTCGACTTTTTTTAAAAGGTAAGAGAAAGATATTGAAAAACAATTCACAACATAACCACAAGACTTCCCTCTCATGGATCAGAAATAAGAAACGCTTGGAGCTTATTTGCAATATTATCAAGATCTGAATCTCAGGCGCTGAGGGGTCAACAAGACCTTTGTTATCTTTATAGTCTCACAACTGATGTGTATCCTGTAACCAGACTATCCACATTAAATGGATGGGTTTAAAATAGTTTTCCCAAAATAGTTTTCATAAAATATACCGCTGTCAGATGAACATAAGTCTTTTGCAATAAATAAGCTTTTTTAACAAAGAAAGTATAAAATAAAGGATCGGGTACCATCTGCAGCAAAGCTTTAATATTCTTGCTCTTTTGCTTTGCTGCTGAAGGGTGCAAATTGTACACAGCTGAAGGTACACTGCCTTGTAACATCAGGGCAGGTCATGATACTTAAGACTGCTCCCCGTTCAAAACTCTGCGCAATGGTCCCATTTTTCTTCTTAATAGCCTACCTTTATATAAACTCAAGGCCACACATTTGTGTTGGACAGGCATTTTTTCCATTCCTACAATCTTCAAAGTATTTCATATTAAAATAAGTATGTAGGCTATCACCAAGTTCTCTCTCAAAAAGAACAGTATTTTTAAGAGATTAAATACTTATGTTAAGCATCCAAACACATACTTTGATTTTCAAAGACACTTGATTTTCTTACACGATAATCACAATCTTTTTGTAATTCACAAATAGGACAAGAAGAGTATATTGAAGGAATCTATCTCACTGGACTGTTTCACTTGCTGTTATTCTTTATGAATTCCATCCTGCTATGCAAGATTCTCAGCCTTGCAACACCCATTAGTCAAACACAGCAGAGTACCACTTAAACATTCAGGAAGCCAGTGATGTTTACTTTGAGGTTCACCTTCAAATGAATACGGAATCCATACACCATATATTCTGGTTATCTTTGTTATGAAACATTTCCAGGGTTTAGCCCACTGGGCATGTTGAAATCATAAATCATCTTCAGCTACACAAAAACAAACCTCACTCAGAGTCAAATGCCTACAAGGAAAACAGCATCTACCCAAAGAAGCACAACTTTTTGTACATTCCTTGAAGTTTTAATTCTTAGCCAGTTCTGCTTTAGTACCCGTAATTTCATTCTGACAAATAAATACGTACCACACTCATTTCACTTTCCCCCCTTTTTATGCCCCTTTCCCAAACCTTCCCAACAGTCAGCCAGTCTTTGTAGGTTGTATATTAAAGGATCAGAGCACTTGACAACTAGTGAAAAAGATCTGCTCTGTAGTGAAAATGGGAGAGGGAGGATACAGCGTCATTTTATTATTGTTCTTAAGTCTCCCTTCAGTATTTGCATTTCAAAACAAAAACATAAATATTCTAAAATGAAACACCATTTCCATCTTCTTCCACTCCCTCTCCATTTACTAGCTGATGTCTAACTAGATTTACAGCAGAGAACTGTCATTCCATTAAATGCTACAGGGAATCACAAACAACTCTCTGCCTCAGGTTTCAAATACTTAAACCCTCTGGAACCACAGCTTCAATCTGTGCAGGATGCAAATGAAAGTAAGTGGAATTTAATTCAATTTATCATCTTCCACATGAGACTGGAAAAACGTCATGGCACTTTTAATGAAACCAATAGATATGGACAAAAATATGACTGATTTTGGTCACATTTTTTGACTGCTGTCTCAACTCAGAGATGACTGCACTACTGCAATAGCATAGCAAATCCATATATATCCATATACAAGATCAACCTGGTGGAGAAAGTCTGCTTATTCTTGCCAGTTGTTTCCAACAAATTAACAATATTTGTCACCCAGTGAAGAGAAGCATCTTTCATTAGTAGAAAAGTTTCTCCTTAAATGACATTTACTGAGGTACACATGCTAGGTTTGATAAAGACACTATTACCAAAACGAGTGCAATCTGTTGCAAACAGTATTTCTATTATTGTAGTACAAAGAAAATCCATTCAAAGACTATGAATTTAATTAAAGGGAAAAAACAATACTCCATTTCCCCAAATACTACCCTTCTAAAGACTCACACAAACATCCAGTTCCCCACCAATACTCACTAATTCCCCACTCAAGCCTCACTAATGATATATACCACTTAAAGACGGAAAAGGATATTACAGAACCTAAGCTTATACATTTTGTTAAATAGCACAGTATTAATTCCAAAGGGGATGGAATCAACAAATGCAAAGGACAGAAAATTGTGCTATGAACATGGAGTATGGGGCAAATCAGGTCTGGGAAAAAGCACAAGAAATGCTCATGGAGAAACACTGTGAGGCTTTGCTACCATGAAAATGGAGCCAATGAGCAATTCCTGCTTCCACACACCAACTCTCCCAGTATATCTACTCAAGTGGCTCTCATTTTCATCCCCACAACCTTAGAATTATTCAGCTTAAGTGGGTTTAAAGCTCTGTTCAAGGTTTGTCCTATCGGTTCTGAATGACCTTCTCCCTGTAGCCCCTTTAAATTAGTTGCTGTGTACTCCACAAATTAAACAGTCTTGGCACTTCATTCGTATGGGAGCTAAGAAAAGCTATGAATGCTAAACTAAGAAAGTAATTACTTTCCAAAGCAAAATGCACAATGCCATACAGAGCAGCATACTGCTACTGTTCTCAGCAAGTCAGAAAAGGGAAAGTGTCTTAAAACACACACACAAAAAAAAAAAAAAGAAAAAAAAAAAGCCTTAAACCAACTATGATAAAGCAAGCATCGCAACGTAAAGCACAATCACTACAACCTAAGCTCCAGGGTCACATTATCAGGTGATGTTATTTCAGAAAAGGACAAGAAAGCTTTTTTGACAATCCAATTATAGGCCAAAAGATCCGATGCCATCTATAGAAGAACATCTGTTTTGCTGATATAAACACAATTTCATGCCATGTTATTAAAAATATTACTTTAAGATGCTTTTATCCATTGAATCCCATACTGTGGAATACTCAAGCTAATAGCATTCCAAGATTACACAAAGATAGACAGGTTACAGGGAAAACAGCTTACTCCTTAAATAATAATTTTACTTTATCTTACTTCCTTCTAATTTACTCTGCGATGGACTTAAATGAGAGAGACCACAGATATATTACACATGAGAGTGACTGGTTTGATCACCATACCCAAATAGTCTGAAATTTCCTTGTAATTTGGATCCTAAATCTTCATAATCTCCCAGAGTTCAGCTATCAGACTTATTTTGACGTGATGTTAAAGCAAAACAAACAGCTGTAACTGCCCCTCACCTTTGCTTTTTCAAAACCTAGAATTAAACTGACTCAGTGTTGTAATACTATGAACTTTTATTTAAAAGGTCAATGTCAGAAAAACATTATCCCCCATTTTGTAGAAAAATGGAGCAATAAAGATAATGAGTAATTCACAATGTGGTACTTCATCAAATTTGCTATGTTTAAAATAGCAGAAACTTTTCTTTTTTAAATTTCCAATGTTTTGGAATAATTCATTTTATTCACACATTATGCCTTTAATGTTTAGCATGTAGAAATGTGCGTGCAAGAGAAACTTTAAAAAACAAGTACTCAAAATAATTATTTGTATTTTTGTGAAAATTAATTGTAACTAACCATACAGTTCTTGTAATACATTATAACTAATTAGAATTGTTAGTCCTTATGAAGTGCAGAAATGAAAACCTTGGAAAAGCTCCTCTTTTTAGTCACCATAGTTTCACTTCTAAACCTCTCATCTCATTGCTTTTTTCTAGAAAACTTGTAACAAACAATCAAAGCCCTACTCAAAGAAAGCCTATGTACTTCAAGTACTTGAGGAGAAACCTGTGGCAGACTGCAAGAACAAAAGAGAAAACAGTACAGAATGCTTCTGGAGTGCAAAGTATGAGTGCATGAGTACATGTGTGAGGTTTTCAAGTTCCTTCTGTGATGGAACAGACAACCTACAGAAAAAGAAAAAGCAGAAAATAATATTAATTTCTCTATCAGGGCTGAAACAGCTCATCAGACTACTGTCTGAACTTCTTGCTCCCAAGTGAAAATAGAATCAGTACAATCTGGACGTGTTTTATCTCCTTGTTCAGTGCTGCCTCCAAAGATCCCTGGCTTCAGAAAATGCATTTTTATGAAGCTTTATGACAATAACTATTGTCATCTAACCAGTATCTTATCTTTTGAATAAAAACAAGAAGTTTCTGCTCTGTCTTGCACAATGAAAAACTGGGAGACCTCCCACTTGTGCCTTCCTCCTGTTCTTATCCTTACCCAGTCAACTCTCAGACACCATCACAAGCAGCTACTCACACTACAATCCGTATTTCAAATTACCAGTTACAGATACAGGGAAAGCCTCAACCCACTAAGATTCAATTACTTCCCATCTAGTTCTACTACAACCTGCAGGACTGAAAGTCTTTGAAAGCAGTAGCAAACCTTCACTGGTATTACCAGGTAGGGACTATGAGATTCCTCGGGAAGCAATAGCCTGAAATATCCTATAAACAAACCAACAACATGGCTCTCCCCAGTTGCTTCCGAAGCACATCATTATTTTACTTGCTTGCCTTAGAGCCATAAAAACACGAAGTTTCATCATTTGAAGGAGTAAAATATACTTGGTGTATTTCAACCAAGAATACTGCTACAATGAAATTGCACATAACTAAAACTGAACCAGAATCTACAGGGAAATCATCAAAGCTGAGAGAAATGCCAATTATAACAGACAGAATCTATTACATTCAGGAAAAATTTTACACACTCCCATCCTTATTTGTTGATTCAAAATGGGATACATGTAATTAGAAAGGCAGATGTCAAAGAAACCCAGAAGACCCACAACAACCTTGCAATGCTGCTCTTAAGGTAAGCAGTAGTCAGAGTTCACTACCATTCAGGAAAGCCCTAGCTGAGCACTCCTTCCATTCACCTGCCAGCACCCCATCCCAGCCATGGCGTGGCTGCACTGTGGATTCTCATGGGCTGCAGCAAAACAGGAACACCAAACAAGGGAACATTTAAAAGCTAGCAGGAATATATACACATGGCAGTTCAGAAGGGAAAAGAGGGTAACTGTTTCACTGATCAAAGCCCCAAAAAAGTCAGTAGCATTGTCTTATTGACTTGAAGGAAAAAAAAAAAAAAAAAAAAACACAACAAAACTAGCTGCCAGAAAGAAATCACAACTACAGTATATATCCCTAATTTTTTTTTTTCCTGTTACAGTTCAGTGCAAAAAGAAGTTCCAAACACCTTCTGCTTACTTACAAAACAGGAAAGAACATGCATGCACTCAGAGATAACAAATTTCACAGTAACACAGGCTAGATTAATTACAGAAAAAAACCTACTCCTAGAAACAAAGTTCAAATGCCGGTAATGTCAATATAATGTCTTATTTTTCCAAAGCAGATAGACTAGGTTACTATGCCATTTGCCACATTTGCCCAGCAACTTTTTGGCAAGAAAATGTTTTGAATAAGACTGTAAAAAACAAAGGCCTATTTGTTTCACGTCAATATCAACTTTTTCTCAACTATTCTCCAAGAAATGATGGTTGGCCTGATGCTCCCAATTTAAATTGCATTCTCCTTACAAGCTGGAAGCTTCTTTACATTAGAGAGACCATAAAGTCTACCACCAAAATCTTCTGGAAAAAACAAAGACTATTCATCAATAGTATAATCACTGTAGACTTAGACATAGTTTAACACATTTTGAAGATGCACAAGTGAATTTTGACAGACTGTATCACAAAAGCAATATGCAATAAACCTAAGCCTTGAATACATTAATGTCAGAAAGAGATATTCAGATAACAAGGTTGATGTGTCCCCCCCCCCACCGCAAGGATCTTTTGGAATAAAAGCTAAAAATAAACAGTTTATTCAGCAAGGCAGAGAAGTGTAGCAAGCCTATTCCAAATGGCAACAGCTGCGAAGAAGTTAACTCTTCCAACAAATGAGAAGTCACTTGAAAGAACAAAGAGTAGGACTGATTCATAGTGAAGGAGATACTACAAAGATGCCTGAAGCAGATTTCCAAAAGCTACAACAATTCTCAGATGGATTATAAACCGAACAGAAAGTTGGTGGAAATGTTTGAGGACAAAGAAAGTAGGTTGGAGAGCAGAGAGAGAAAATGGAGAAGATGGTTGGGAGAGGGGGAAAGAATCCCAGTAAAACAAGAGGAAAAAAAAAGCAGGAGTGACAGCCAAAATCTTCCTGCAACAAAATAAAAAACAAAGTATAAACAAGACTCTACATCTCCTCTACAGGCTAAGAAGGAGAAAAGTTAAGCAATATAATGGGGTAGGTTGATGATTTAAATCTTGAAATTTAAATTGAGAGACTAGATCAAAGGAAGACTAATTAAAACAAAAATCAAGTACAGCGTGTGCAATTCCTCTCCTTAATTACTTCAACTGCAAACCCCAGGGCTTCACTAAGTACTTCACTTTCAAATTTCCAGATTAGCTCACTTCTTCCACAGCTGAGCTGTTCCAAAGGCAGCAGCAAAGGGATGGCTGCCTGGAATTAAAATGAAATGCCTCCGAGTTCCAGTATAGTCTATGTAAATGGATATGGGCTTTCTCCAGCTGGCAAAGCAAAAAGGTACCTCCTGCTGGGGAGTCTCAATCAAAGAGGAAAAAAAGCTGGCCTTTTGGAAGAAAAAAATGCATTAACAGAACCAGCTAGCTGCAAGAAGGACTTCATTACTCTCAAACCTGAAGAGAAAATTCTGAATTAGGGACAGCTGCAGCTACAGTACCTGTAAATGTCCTAATCATAGCACAAAGAGACCATGTGAGCAGGGAGTTATAATCAAAGAATCATTATGGGTGGAAAAGATCTTTAAGATCATTTAGTCCAACCATCTTCCTGCCACCAATACTGCCCAATAAACCATGTCCCTAATACTACATCTACCCTTTCCTTAAACACCTCGAGGGACAGTGACTCCATCGCTTCCCTGCGCAGCCTGTTCCAAGGCTTGACTACTCTTTCTGAGAATAAATTTTTCCTGATATCCAACCTGAACCTCCCCTGGTACAACTTGAGGCCATTCCTTTTTGTCCTATTGCTAGGTACTTGGAAGAAGAGGCCAACCCCCCAAACCTCACCACAATCACTTAAGCCTCCAAATGAAGTTAACAACACTTTTCTCTTAGTTTTTTGTTTGTTTGTTTTTTAATTGTCTGTCCAGTACATATCTGTGTAATCAGAAACAGTCAGAAAACTGTACTGAGAGATGGCTTGTTTTGACTTGAGACAGTGAGTTCCAAGGGTAAGCTGCCTGCACACCCTACGAAGTTACACTGATCAAACAATTTCAGGTAACACCTGTTTGATTTGCAACATTTCTCCAAAAGTAGTTGCAATACCATAAACATCATAAAGGTATACATAAATACTTTACAAAAAGTAGTTAAACAAAATGAAATTAAAATCCTCTGTCCCCTAGCAAGTAAACATCCTGTTTTGGCTTTGAAGCATTTCTACGAACCTGCAATTGACAGTGGTAAAATGACTTAGGAAGAAGAACATAATTGAAGCTAGTTCCAAGGTTGAAGTCCAATTGCGCTCTTATTAAAAGGAGAGCATCAGCACAAAGGCCAAAGAATGAATCATGACCCAAGTCCAACTACACCACCTTAACTCAGCAATAAACACGACTGCTGAATCACAGTGACAGGATATTATTATGAAGACTGCACTTCTGCTTCAGCTTACAGCACCGTCAATCCACTGCCTGCTGCCAGCCAGCATGGAAAACACTGAGAAGTAAATGACCAAATAGTACCATCTGCTTGCAGTACCAAGCAGACAGTACTGAACACCACAAAGCAACCACTTCAGAACACTGTCAAGCATTTGTTTACATTTTGATTAGCAGAACTACTGACACACTCTTAGCCTTGTTTGTCAGACACTGCCACAGTAAGGAATGCAAGACTTAAGCTACTCTGATAAGTTGATATTGATAGAAAGTCTCCACTTTGTTGGCAGGTTTTACCCTTCCCCTGCTCTCAGGGTCATATCACAAATGACCAGATGGTGTAAGCAAGACCAAAAAGAAATGAATTTTGTAGAGAATATGGTGTAAATTACAGATTATAAAACCAAAAGGAACATTTGAAATGTGTTTAAGGGGAATCTGTCATTTCATATTTATGATTCATGCCGATCATGTCCTGATCATTTATTTAAAAAAAAAAAAGTAAGAGAGCAGCTGCTTTTACTGAAGAAGAAAAAAAAAAGGTACATCTTTCACTGTTTTCTATGCCTACGTAACTGACAGCTTCAAAACTTCTGCTTTCATCTTCCTGTAAAATATGCCTGTTTCTACAAACAGCAAAGTTCATAACCAAGCTTGGCTTTATTTCCAGTATTGTAAAACTAATGACTCAAGTGCCATCTACCGTGTCTGCACTCAAGTGCAGTATTTCCCACAGACAACAAATGAAAGTTAGTACTAGAAAAATCATACAGAAATAAGTCATCGATTTTATGACAAATTTGATACCATACCTTCAAGTACTGTCCTCCTTGAACATTAGCACACATGCTGTGCTGAGAAGACTATAAAGTCACCTCTGATGTGTGTAATCCAAGTTAATATAACGAGGTAAAGAAGATCTTCAGAATTAAATTTAAGTAAAAAACAAAAGTGAGCCTCTTTCTCACCTCAATCATGTTTCCATAAAACCCTGCTTTCTTGAACAAGGAAGGCAGACATGGAAAAACATACAGCTAATAACAACAACGACAAAAAAACAACAGCCTTTTCCAATAGCCACCAGAAAACTGCAGTGGAAATCACACTGCGTTATTCTGATACACTAGAGTTTGGAATCGAAAACACACGCTATCCCCAAAAATCCCTCAATTAGTAAATCTTGCCTTTTAATTGCATTGTTAAATCAGGATAGAATTCCAACATTTCTCCTAAAGGGAAGTTTCTAACAGATCACAAGAATATTACAGGGAAAATATAGCTTGGCAGTTAGTTGCATAACACACAGCTTCAACTTTCTCATGCAGCATCTGCTGTTTCATGGCATACTGAACTATGCATCAAAATCGCTGTGCTTCAGCAGTCAAAAAACACTGAAGAGACAAGTGTCCTCTCAATACTGCAAAATCTGCTGGTAGATTCCTTTGCGCTTCGTTAAATTTCTTTTTCTATTAAACATTATTAAAGAAGACTCATGGAAACTCATTTCTGTTTCTTTTATTTCCATCCAAGCCCCTCAACACACATCAACAGATAAGATTTTGGGCCAGAATCACCACCACATACATTATTAACTACAGACCATGGGAGCAGTTTTGCTGGGAAGTCATAAGGTGATGGGGGGAAGGTAGAAAATCAGTTTATAATAGTTACTTAACTGTGCTGCAAATGCAGCCATGTGGGATACAAATGAAATGAGACCAGGGCCACAAATCTATAACCTCCCTCAGCAAACACAGCCCCATTCATCTGCAGCAGATGCACAAGGCAAACAGCAAAAGTCTCTCCTCCAATGCAGACGTTGCTCTTTCCAGAACAGCTCAGCTGGCGCAGAGAGGAACCATTTGTGGTCCTCTAAAAACAGAATGGACACTCCATCACTATCACCACGGTGAATCACAGATACCCAAAGAGTTTTCCATCAGAATCCAAACCCAGAGTAGATAAAGCCTGTACTCAAATGTCATACGTGTTTCAGCATTCCTTTGAACATCAATTTTTAGTTCAAGCTTATACATGGTTATCAAGTAACAAGGAGAATTCATCCAGACTAACAAAAAATAAAACAGTGCCTCCACTTACTGGTTCCAAAATAAACACCACAATCAGCAAGTGCGATTAAACTAAACTTCATTTCCAAACTAAACACTGTGTCATGCACACAATGCAGGGTTTAAAATACCACAAATATTCTGAAGGGGTCACAGGGTACATACAAGAATTTGTAATACCAATTTACAGAAGGAAATTTGGCAGAGAGGTATGAAGGGAGGTAAGGGGGGGCAAGGACTTGCTAGTTTGGAGGAAAATGAGTACAATGTGGTGCACACCTCGTTCTCCTTCAGCACTGATCATCACTGTGTGTGGAAAGGCACACAGCTAGGAGGACATCCTGCTCAGATCTCAAAGCAAATTACTGTAATGTACTTCTCTGTGTGGTTGTAAAAGCACCACACTATGCATATTCAAGTATTCAGCCTGGGCTGACAACAACCTTTTCCCCTATCAGCTGTGTTTTGGATTTCACACTCATTGCCAGCAGGCTCACAGCTGGGAATTACATACAGGTCATGTGGAAGACTTCATATACTTCTGTTGTCAGGTCTTATTCAGCAATAAAGAATAATATTTCAGATCATTTTCCAACTTTCTCCCCCTCTAACTGATTTCAGTTTGCAAAGACCAGCTACGACGCAATGATGTGAATCATCAGTGCTGTGCCAGCTGCCCCTTACCCACACTCCCCTGAACTGTGTAGGACTTGCATAAGACAATCCTACTTCCAGGCTCTTGCACAGTCCCACCAAGGCAGCCTAGGCATGACAGGTAAAGTTGTTGCAATTCTGAACCTTGTTTCACAAGGCGGCAGCCTACATCCTTCCCTGGCCTACACTACTTCAGTATTCTCAGGCCAATCTTTTCATGATTTTCCTTGATTCTGATTTACAAGCCATTACCTTTCACTTCCAGTTTTCAACATTCAAGCATCACAATCCAACAGCTTCAAATCCTAAAGGCTGGCAAAAACATTGAACAACTCAGTCCATATACTCAGGGAGAAAAGGATCAAAATGGATCAAAACTGTCACTTCAGTATCTGAGCTTTCCCTTTCTGCCAAGTAACAGGCCCAAAGCCAACATGAAATTTGTTTTAAAAATTAAATAGTCTTTTTTTCCTCTCCAGTGATGAAAAGGCACCACCTTGTGGCCGCTGCTCAGGGAGAAAGGCCAACAGAAAAAAGTCCAGCACAGCCATTTCCCCTCACTGTCAACAGAAATTCCAAACATTGGTATGATGAAAAAAATATCACTAATTAACAAATATCAGAGCATATTTCAACTAACAAAGCATTTTGCCTAACTGAAGTGGATAATGAAAGATTTATTATATTTAGACTCAAAGCAAATCACAGAATTATAGGGGTTGGCAGGGACCTCCAGAAATCATCGAGTCCAACCCCAACACCCAACACTGAAGTTCTTCTAAAATTAAGTCAACTAAAGTTGACTAGTTCTCTGAAGTAAGGAATTTAACTTGTGCTATAAATAAGAAGTTTATTGCATGTTACTTCTATTTGTTATTTAATCATTTTTCCACAAGCGATAGCCAAATATCATCACAAGTGAGCTCTATGAGGCACTGCGCAAACACAGCCCATTATTTTGGTCTGAAATACACACAGCTTTTATGGGACAGCACAGTAGGAGTTAGAATAAGAATAGTGTACCTCATTTAGAAAGCAAATGGTTTTTGCCACAAACAGAATCTTTCATCCACAGACCTCTCCATTAAAACATTTTTTTTTCCTTTGCATATTCAATTTGGCCATGTGTGGTACCAGGTAACACAGCTAAGAAAGTAATCCAAATGACTTCTAATTCAGTGTCTGGGCACTCAACCAAAATGCTGCAGCCACACTCTAAGGTTAATGCAATAAAAATAAATGTACCTATCAAATACAAAATAACAATACATTTCAGAAGATCTCTACAGTCAATATTCAGAAAGAACAGAAAGCAAATAAAAAGAAAGTTTGCAACACTCTTCTGAAACTCTGTCAGGCTCTTTCTTCAATATATCATCTTCACATTCCACCATCATTGCCAAAGTGTTTACGCAATTTGTATAGAACAAGCAAAAAAGAAAACCACTTAAGAGCATGAAATCTGCTTACAGTTCTTGAAGATGTCCCCGTAGTTGTTTGTTTTCTTTTTAAAGGCCTAAAATGGAGAAAAAAATTGAAAAACTTACAGCACAGGGCATTAATTCAGTCCTCATGTTCTGATTGTTCAAAGCCAGCTCTTGTAGCTTCAGTGTAATTAATGGATGGAATTATTTGTTCATAAATCACCTGCCATACTTACATTTCATTATGCGCACACAGAAAACAAATCTGAGAAGAGTTAGTTTAGTTTCTATCCACATCACCGAAAAACACATCTGTTGTCCAATTAGTATATTCTAGTCAGAGAGATGAACAAACTCCTGCCTGATGTTCAGCAGCAGTACTCTGCAGACAGGCTCAAACAATACCTCCTCTTTCTTCTGAACCCTCTCAGTTATTTGCTCCTTCCATGGCAGAGACCTCTGCACCATTCCAACGGAATGCTTGTGCATCAGCACCAAAAAGGAAATGAATATAATAAAATAAGATTAGTCTCCAACATCTCAAAAGACCAGATAGATACTCAAGGGAAGAAAAGAGTTTAAAGTGAAATTTCACCTTCACTCACAAATACAAAAAATTAGCGAGTTTAAATCTGACGAATATAATCTGAATGTCAGCCATCCACTTCGTCATTCCAACCAAGACAACGCAATCCTGTTTGCTTCAGAAAACTTACAAAGTCTGAGAAATTCAATAGGCACTGTACATTTACTGCATATTCAGACTGCTGCTGCAAAGTACATGGCAAACAGCTCCTCAGCCTTAAACAGATCAAACAAAAGTATTAAAGAGGAGTTAAAAAAAGACAACTAGTAAGTAAGTTACACGCAGGAGTTGAAGTTATTCTGCCACTTTCTTCACCATTTCAAAGGCCAACCAAGTATTGATGTTACAGGTAGATTTAATGCTGTAACTGATACAACAAACAATAGATTTAAAGGCAGATTCTTGTCACCTTACAGGAGGCAAGAAGTTAAAGGAAACAAATCAATGAAGGAAGAAATAACAGCCACCCTCAAAACAGGACTCAATTCGGAGATTTCTCTAAGTGCTCCTGGAGTACAAACTGAAGCAAAAGAAAAAGAAAACCTTCACGTGCAATACAGGCGTTCTCAGCTGCTTCGTACAACAGATGAAACACCAAGGATATGTCATAACCATAGCGATGACTGCAAAGAATGAGAGGTTTGAACAGTATCAGTTTTCACCTCCAATTGCTTAAAAATTTGATGCAGGAAGGGAAGAAGAGTTTTAGCTTTCTGCTTCCATTTTAGTACCATCAAAATAAACTGGCTGTCCACTCCACAGATTGTCTTACTTCCCAATGCTTTCAGAAAAAAAAAAAAATCTCTTTACCTTATTCTTCCTTTAGAACCTCCACAAGCCTTCTCCACAAGAGTGGATCCCAAAGGAAAAAGAAAACCATTAATGCTAAATGATCAGCATATTAACACTGCATACCATACTAGATTACTCATATGCAAAAGATGCAAATGTCCACAAACATTTGCTATCTTCCAGAATATAATAAAAATGCAATTTAGAAGAAAATTTCTGGTAAATGACACTTCTAATAGTGAAGCTATGAACGTCTAATGCCTCTGTTCATCAGTGGCTCCAGAGACTCTCAACCAGATTAGACAAACTTCACAGGGAGAAGTTGTTGGTTTTTTGTTGTGCTTTTTTTTTTTTTTAAATCATATTAACTGATAGACAGGCTTTTCCAGGCTCCTCCTCAGGTTTCCAGTAAAAAAAAAAAAAAAAAAAACAACAACAACAACAACAAAAAACACAACCTCACACTTTTATTAATTCAATTAGTAACAGCCGGGAAAAGACTCCCATACTATTCCCCACCAATCTTTCTCCACCTTACTTCTTCACAGTTATAGCGACTCTAAAACAAGCAGCAGGCCTACTGAAGCAGAGTGAAAAAGCTGTGGTAATTCAAATTCTGAGGTGCTAGACCGTGCTGTGGCCCATGCGTTACTGCAAACCTTGGAATTGGTAAAAACGATTCTGTAATTTCATGTATTATTTCTGACAGAAGAACATAACAGTCATTGAGTTCACACATATTTCTAGAGCTCAGGAACATAACCTTTGTAGAAGAACTGGGGTAACATGACTGATTGTTCTTACTTACCCAGCATTTCCTTTGATATTCTCAGTACCTGAGGAACATTACAGCTACAAAAACCCAGTCTTACTTAAAGATGGATGTTACAATTGAGAGAACCTGTAAGAATGTCTGTTTAACATGCAGATGGCTTCAGTTCTTACGTTTTTTTGCCCCAAACTCCAGGAAATTCTACAAGTTTACTGCAGCCAGTTTCACATTTTTAAGCAGCACCTAACATTCAGGCTGCACTGTTAACTCCAAATACGCTATTGCCATTTACAGAGATTATACTTCAGAAAGAGCAAATTAACTTTTCTAAATGGTATTGCTAGGTAAGCTCTCCTTTCCTAGCTATTCACAGATCTGCCCTGTTTAGCTTCTCCTTACACTTGCAAGGCCCTATTAAAAAAGCAGTAATTAGGTCACAGTACCACAACTTCATGGCATACTTACCAATATGCAAACCTTACCTCTCCCATCCAGAGGAAGGACTCAACTGCAGTAAAAAATAAACACTACAATCTTCTGCACAAATTGTTTTTGAGAGGAGAAACAAATCAGTATTACTGCTAGTCAATTATACCTTAAGCTGTGAAGCAAGGCTCAGATTCTATTAAAAATAGCAGTGTTTGTCTAGTGGAATATTAGGAAAGCTGAAGTCATAAATAAAAATTAGTATGGAAGTAACTGAAAAAATAAACTGAAAAAATATTCTTCCTAATTAACCCCACTGAACATCAGAATTCCCACTGAGGAATATCAGAAAAATAAGATATTAAGGCAACTGAAATACAGGCCTAGTAATGGACTGGTGCACCTTCACTCTCAAACCATGTTTGGTAATAGCTGGATCTAGACATGAAAATGCCAAGCTTTAAATTTTGGAAATTAATGGGGAAATTAATGGAAGCATAGCTTGTGCTATTTTAACAGCCACTGTATTAACCTGGTAAGAAGTCTGACATGTTGGTAGTCCAGTCAGAGGCAAGTGAAGCAGACTGAATTCAGGTGGGACAGTCAAGTATTCAAAATGCAATTTACTTCCCAGCACAGTGTTTTATAAGACAGCAAAGATTCCATTACATTCTATCGGCATAAATAATGCTATTAGAATTAGAAAAGGTCACGCAACCTTATACGTATACATAAATTTTACTTAATCATTCAGAAATTCTACATTTATCTTAACAGATATTTTTATCTGGCACCAAAAATGGAAAAGAAAGCAGATATGAATCATGAGCTATGAACTGCAGCCTTGGGAATTTGATAGTAGTGAAATTTTTACAAGTGCACACACACACACGGTTGTTGGACCACACACAGATACTTCTAGAAAGTAACTAGTATGAAACTATACCAATGGAGAAATAATTGTAATTGTTGTAATTCAGCAGCTGCTCAGTATCACACACACAGTGGTCTAGCATTCTACGTAATTCCTACTCTACACAGGTATTTGCAACACAAACTGTATTCACATTTTGATTGGAGGATCAAAAAGCAAAAAAAAAAAAACCAATTCACACACGCTATCTGCAGACCCGTCCATCTCAAAATAGACCTCTCTAGGGGCCTTACCTTCAGATCAAATCATCAACTGTAATTTCCACAAGATGTTCTTAAAAACAGAACTACAGAAGTACAGAACTATAACTATGTGCAGAATTTTAATGAGATTAAACAAAACACCAGCACTTGAAACAACTGTTGAAATCAACGCCATTAAAACAAAAGAACCAAGAGGAAAATGCTTCAGGCCAAGTTAAAAATCAAGATCACAGAATTTTGTCTAGAAGTGAACTTACAAGCTTGGACAACTCAGTAAGTTCTCCATAAAGTCTCCTCTTTCCAGTAGAGGAAAAACAGGAGCTGGAAATAACTACATTTACAGACTTGTATAACAGCTGCAAAAGCTTGGGTAATGGTTTAGCCATAGCACGCCGACAAATGAATATGAAACTATTAATAATGAAATAATGCAAGCATGCCGCAAATCCTACCAGCTATTTTATGGATTGCTATACACCTCATTCTGAATTTTAGCACAGGGAGAAATACTGTGGTTTGAAAACTTACTACTCAGCATAGTTTCTGACCTCAGCTAAAATTCCTTATGTATGGATACATTGCAACTCCAAACACACCATATTATGATGCATTTTAAAACCAGAACACACAGACTAAAACCAGCAAGCTGACCTAATGATGGAAAAAAAAAAAAAAAGAAAAGAAAAAGAAAAGAAAAAAAACCATAAGCAATGTAAGGATTGGCTGCTCACTTTCAAAATACAAATCATTATAATATGCAGCAAAATCCTCTCTAAGACCCTCAAAAGCCCAAGAAGATGTTGTTAAGTATCTAACGATGTTTTTCTTGTTCTCAGTAATCACCTGGTTAGCATTTTTAGTCTTTTTTTTTTTTTTTTTTAAACTGAAGATGAACCTTCACATTCAAAATCTGCACAGCTGCCAGAACCCACACATACCTGCCCATCCTTTCGGCCTATGTTAGCACCTGTTCAGCTGTGCAACAATTGCCCACTAATGTTTGCTTACAGAGTTACTTTCCAGCTACATTCTATCCTTGTTTTGGATCTTCAGAAGGTGTGAGATAGTTGCAAACCCTATGCTGCACTGAATTACAATGTAGGTAGGCAAGAAAAAAAAACACTTTCTTTCCACTGTTTAACCTCTGACAGCGGCTGACCGGCTCCTTATTTTGGATTACGCTTCCTGTAACACTGGCCCAGTTAACCTGCTACCCACATGCCACACATGATTTCGTGATTTTCACAGATATATTTTGCTTGCAGTTTGTTGTTGTTGTTGTTTTTTAATCTGCTGTCCTTCTTTCCCAGGGGAAGCTTCAGAAAGGGCTGCTGGTCAGTGAATTTTCCAGGCAGCAGCTTCAATCTGTTGTCAGCTCCTATCTTCTGCGCATTCCTTCAGCCAACTGAAAAAGGAAGCCCAGCAGTAAGTGCTGCTGTCAACCCTACAACAGCGCCTCCAGCCAGTAACAACATCCTTTACTACTGCCAACCTGCTCCTTGAAAGCAGGACAATTAGGAGCAGAATTTGCACTGTTTCAGCAGCATCTGCCTGCTTCAATAGCCTCATTTTTACAGGTATGACAGAACAAAATCGGGCATATCTGTTCTAATTCACAGCATACTAGTTCTGTGCACACACTCCATACCAAGGCCTCCTCAGAAACTTCGTTCTCACTACACCTGTCTGCCCAGGCCACATCACAATAGATAAGGCCATGACAGAGCTCTTCCATACAAGTAGAGAAAGGTAAGCAATCCAGACACAAATTAGCCTTTGGCAACTGCTGTGTATAACCTCCAAGAAATGATATCACAATGCATATTCAGAAGATAATTTTGTTGCTGTTGTTACAAATTTTCCCCAGAAACTTTTTTTTTTTTTTTTTTTTTTTTTTTTACAAACTGATGTTACACCAGTGAATTTCCAAACAAGGCCTTTACTGTACTAAGTTAGAAAATTATGTAAGAAAGAATATGTCACTAAAAGTAAGAAACAAACAGCAGGATTCTCTACCATTCCCAGAGACAATCTGCTAAAGACATGAGGGAACAGTTCTTAGATGCCCTTACAAAATCTCTCCACCAGACTTGAGGCTCTGTAGAGTAAGACATCAATTTGGGAAATCACACAACAGCAGAAGGCAAAAACTGCATTAAAGCCTCATCAGTATGTCATACCTAGCTTACTTTTCACTGCATGGTTTCTCAGAAACACTGAGGGAAAAAAAGCATACATTTGACAATGTGTGAAACTAGAAGTGAAAGAGAAACACACGAAACTCTACATCAAACTTGTCTATTATCCAACTGGAGCTTGCTAGTATAGTTCATAGGCTTCACAGAGACTTTAGTTTGGCATTTCCAAGACTGCCAGCATCTGAATTTGCTTGGTTTTAACTAAGGATCTTGAGAAATAACATACTTGTAGCATCGGTATGTTTTTGTATCCATAAGGAAGCCCTCATTATCCCAAGGTGGACATATATGAAGTTACAAAAAAACATTTTAAGCAGAAAGCACTACTCTATAAGTAGTATGAGTTTCAGTATCATGAGAAAGTAGCAACTAGTTCACATATCATCAACAAGCACTCCATGGAAAACATGATACTGAAGTCTGCCAAGAATACAGTCAAGACTTCAGAGATATCATTGAAGAGCAAAGTACTCCGCCTCAGATCAAAGGTATGAGATACAGTAAGTACAAAAGCACAGAAAATACTGGAATCTAAGGGCAAAAGTGATTTGCATTCTGAGAGGGAGAGTTCATTCAAGCAAGAACATCAAAAAAGTAAGCAGACTATGGGGGGGGGGGCCTGAAGGGAAAAGAGCTCATCTTACTGCAATTCAGATTTAGTCCTAACAACAACAAAAAAAATCAACAGAATTTCATTCTGCTCATTCACGTCATTTGCCTCTTCCTAATTAAAACTCTAAAGTTGGACTTCTCAGGCTTGTTTAACAAAAACTTCCAACTACAGCATTCCTAGAATATTACAACAGAAGTACTATATTCTCAAATGAGGTACAGCTATGCATTTTAGCGAGAGCTAATATGACAATTTTAAAGAAGCTACAAAAATCATATAGATTCTCAGTGGAATCCATGCTTGGAACGAATTTCCCTCAGTTTGATCACTGTGAACTTGTGACAAGTCAATTAAAATATTCACTGAACTGGCAGATACTCAAATGGATTTATTTGCCCCATTTTTTAGTTAAAAAAGGAAATCCATTACTTCAATAGTGAGTAACGATGCAAAACACAGACATTCTCAATAGAAAAGATGGAGTCTTCTTGTAGAAAAATGATAGAATTTACTCAGGAGACATTCAAATTCAACCACAAAACAGAGAAGGAAAACCAAAGCAAAACCCACAACTCTTATAGAGCACAGGAGCCTCAGAGACGGAAGAGAAAGTGCAGGCTGAAAAGCCTATCCCATTAACCTAGATGCTCCCATTTCCAAGGATCATACGACGTATATGTGCAACAGCTTGGTCTGGTTGTCCATTATTGCCGCCCAAATCTTCACTGTGTGAAAGGTGAGGAAGTTCTGCAGACACTTAAAAAGACACGTTCTCTACTTAACAGCAGCACGATTGCATCATGAATCTTTTAGAACACTCTTTATGGAAAAAACCAGCCCCAGCAACGCACCCAGTTCCATACAAACAATAATTTCCAAGATAACTCTTTCCTTCTTGAGTCTACCAAACATGTGCTACTGTTTTCAAACAAATACAATCTTATAAATGTGCTCAGTGACCAAACGTTAATTTTAACACTACATGCATTGCTCTGTCTTCGTTTCATCTCATCCCACATCCCTTTTCACCTCAGGAGGCTGGTACAATTTTATTTAGGAACAATGATTGGAAAGCAAGTCCTATTTATTCTCAGGAGCCCTCAGGCTGAGCAACCACAAAGCAAACAAACTTAAGGATATCTGGAAACCAAACCACTAATTAATCTATACCAGGCTTACATAAGTAAGGTTTATCCAACAACTTCTAACCTAGTAAACTGCTCCTTGCATTGTTTTCCTATTGAGAGACTAGAATCCCTTCTTTTACACATTACGCAAATACAAATATTCCTAGAAAAACCTACATAAAACTAAAGGGAAACATTCCTAAAAAACTTAAATGGACTACTCAAAAGTTAAGTACTTCTCCGCACTGTCAAGCAGGCCATTGGCCTAAAGGTTCTGGCAATTTTTTTTTTTTTTTTTTTTTTTTAAACAGTGAAAACCATTTGTATTGGCAAATCCTGAACTCCCAATAAAATCCATGCAAGACTCCAGCACAGTTACAGCTATTAGTCTCTGCGTTGTCAAAAATGTGTCAGGACAGAAACAAACACTGAAAATTTTAGCTCAGTAATAGAGTATCTCTTATATGTCTATTACTTGAAAACTAGAGTAGTATAACCTAAATTAAACTATTATAGACCAGATGCAAAATTCAGTGGAAAACTGCACTTTTAACAAAGACACTTGGTAACAAAGTGGGGAAAAAAAATAATGGAGGGAATACTTCAGAAGAAGAAGATAACTTAATTCCAGCTTCATTTGTAACTGCCTTCTCTATGCTTCACCACCACATAAGAACAGGAAACACTGCTCTACTTCTACTTCTTGCTCCTTTTTCTCAGTAGTACTGAACATTTTATGAGTGTAGACAGCCCAAAAGGAACATGGACAGGCCCAAAACTGCAGAAATGTATATTCTCCAGACATGTACAGAAGAGTACACAGACAGTAGCAGTACTGAAGATAGTTATAATTACATTTCAAACAACTGTTTTAAACCAAAGCAAACGGTGCCTTCTGAAAAAAAAAATACATGTTAAACAAGCACACCAGAAAACAAAACCATCTTACTTTGTCACTGCAACAGCACTGCAGGCGGACTAACTCCTTTCTAATCAAAACTATTTTTTGCTCAGTACCATGGGGTGCAGCATTTAAACAGTATGCCAACAACAAAAACTGCTCTTCAGAAGTTTTAGCTGGAGCAAAGAAAGACTTGCAGTCTGTAATTCCCTTTTAACCATTCTGTTTTCCTAATTAAGCACAACAAATTAAAATTCATTCCAAACCACATTCTACAAAGAATGGGGTTAATATATATGTGAAACTGATGCTTCTACTTTAAGCGGGCTTTTGCAAGGGGAAAAGAAAGTGGGGGGGAGGGAATCCTACAATCCTTGGTAAAAGAACAAAGCTATAGACTTAGCTCTGGGCATGAAAATACAGCTAGGTATAACAGAGAAGGAAACCTTAATATAAAATGCTTTGTTTCACAGCCATTTGTTACTCAGACTGAAGTAATATGATTAATTAGATTAGGTATTTCCCTTTATAGCAAAGAGAATATGTTTTAAATCAATACTAAAGAAGTTCTTATAAAAGGTATTAGCTAGCACAAACACAATTTTCTCCTGCCACTCAGCTGACGCTATTCAGTGTTTAATTCATACAGAACAATACAAACAGCAAGTCCTACTATATCTACTCAATTTTAAGCATTTATTCTACAGATAACTTTCAAAACACGATCAGCATAAAACATTCATGTCTCTTCACCCTATCAAGTTCATAGAAGAACAAATCAGTCTTCCCAAGAAATCCTGAGAAACCTTACTGCAAGAAGCTCAGTTGGTACAGTTATACACACCTAACCAAAGAGAGCAGAAAAGGCACTGCAGAAGTCAAATAGTTTGTGCATTTAAATGCATTGATTTTGAGGAGAAAAACTCACAGGCCCCAAAACAAGCATATGTCCCACTGAATATTTGGCTTTCCAAACCAAATGAAAACCTTGTGTCCAAAGTTCACAAAATACTGTTTTGTATCAATCAAAAAGTGATTGAGCAGAAAGTACTGAAATGAGAAGTGTGAGAACTGAGAATATCAAAAGAAACTGACAGCTTTAATTGCTGTCACCATTAATACTGATAAAGTGATCATTTTGTTGTTTTTAGATGGAGCACACTGCATCTAAGGGAACAAAGTACTACCTGTGGAAATAAAGAGCTTCTTGACTACTGTTAACTTCACAAAGCCATTAAAAACCATCAAAGATTAGTCAAGGTTTGTCTTCCACTTGCACTGTAAAATAACAAATGAGAAGAGAAAGCAGTTCCTCTTAAGCTATTGCATATTCTCAAAAACAGTATAAAAAAGATAAATACCATTACACGTTTGCTACTAGTAATGATAGCCAGCATGTTTATCACAATAACAGTTTCTCTTCATGAATCTAAGGACAAAACCCAGACAAAAGTATAAAGGACAGACTGTGTTGTAATTTTTTATTAACCTTGGGGATTTACAAAACAAGTTTAATCTCCAGTCTCAATTTGACATTCAAAATAATACTTAAGGTAGTTTAGTTTTGCAAGTGTCGCTTTTGGAATGCTTTCTCACAGAGATGTCCAGTCAGCTTCACACATTTTGTCATCTACTAACAACAAGACAACCAGATTCCATAAATAATAGCTTTTATGAGCTGAGCGGCTAAAACTCAGGAGCAATTCTAGTCATACTGTTTTTCAGTTTTAGCTCTTCACTGAAATGGAAGAATCTTTTTTTTTTTTTCTCCCCAAACAGCAAGAACACTGAACTATTTTTTAACTGAATAAATATTTTCCTATGAACATAGAAGAAAAAGAGAAGAAATAATACCCAGAAAACATTTTGCTTTCCATTCCTTTCAGGAAGGCTAAGGATTTCAGGAAATGACTAGAGATACAGGACTGATGATTGCTGCTTAAAAATGCCATCTGGCAGACAGCATCAATCCATTTCACCACAGAAAACATTCAGATCTAAATGCTCTCAAGTACAGAACACTCTAAAACAAACGTAAGTCTTTCATGTATGTTTACATCTTCACTAGATTTCAAAAATGGAGGGGCTTTTTGTTTGATTTACAGTCAAACTGTCCTCCTTTGTTTCCAGCAATCACTTTTGTGCTGACTGACTTGTTTCGATCAACCCAGCCACCACAGTTCTTGGTCACTGCTGTGCGCAGGGAAGGGTGGAAAGGGACACTGCTATATAATCCTCCACAGAGAAAAGATTCAGTGACTGTTAAGACATCAGCACAGCTTCCTGGCAGCCTGTCAATAGCCCAGAAGCAATCAAAACCTCGCTTGCGTGCTGCCTCTTGTCCTGGCATCACTTGAAGTATGTAGAATGGAACCAAATTTACTACAATGTTAGGAAGAAGCATGAATGAAAACAGGAAATCTGGCATCATATTTCATTTCTCAAGAAATGATTCATGTTGTCTATACCTTAAAAAAAAAATTATGCCAAGCAAAAATTTACAATCAATAATACTCTCATTTTGTTTAATTCAGTAGCAAAGAAGGTGCCTTTTAATTAACATGTTTAATATTTTTTCCTCATTTTCTGAAGTGAATCAGAATTTCATTTGCTATAGATTATTTAAAGTTTTCAAGTGGATTTGGGAAGTGTTATTTTCCAGGGGCCACCTATTTGTTGCTCAACAGTACAGTCTGAGTGCTTCTGGAACAGCAACCTGTAACAGTAACTTTCCTCAGCACACTCACAACCAAACTCCCATTTCACAAACTGAAAACAGAGGTGCTGATAAATTACTGAATGATGACCATCAGTTTTGAGGCAGTTAACATATGTTTTGTTCTTTATTTTTCCCCCTGGAATACTTCATAACATATAAAGCTACTTGGGTATGAAACAGGTCCCTTTGAATTCAGTAAAAGCTATGAATGCTATCGACTTTCGCTAATGAAACGCAGTGTGCATCGACATGAGTACATAATCATTATTAGTTTGAATATTTATATGCTAAGAAATACACAAAACTCATTTGAATTCCAGCATAACATGGTAGTACACGGTTTCCCAAATCAAAGCCTTTCTGAATCTATTTCTTTTTTAGGAAAAGGGGAAGGGGAAAATCCATTTAAAAATACTTCATGATAAGTATTGGTGACAAGGCCACAATAACCCCATGCAGTGCTACAGGCTTGGGGCTGAGTGGCTGGATGACTGTGAAGAGGAAAGGGACCTGGGTGTGCTGGCTGAAGCTTGGATGAACATGAGCCAACAGTGTGCCCAGGTGGCCAAGAGGGCCAATGGCATCCTGGCCTGCATTAGAAACAGTGTGGCCAGCAGGAGCAGAGGCAATCATCCCCCTGTACTCAGCACTGGTGAGGCTGCACCTTGAGTACTGTGTTCAGTTTTGGGGCCCCTCACTACAAGAAAGACATCAAGGCCTTGGAACATGTCCAGAGAAGGGCAATGAAACTGGTGAGGGGTCTGGAGCACAAGTCTTATGAGGAGCGGCTCAGGGAGCTGGGATTCTTTAGTCTGGAAAAGAGGAGGCTCAGGGGAGACCTCATTGCACGCTACAACTTCCTGAAGGGAGGTTGTGATGAGGAGGGGTTTGGCCTCTTCTCCCAGGCAACAAACAGAACCCAAGGAAATGGCCACAAGTTGCACCAGAGGAGATTTAGATTAGACATAAGGACAACTTTTTCTCTCAGAGAGTGGTCAGGCACTGGAATGGCCTGCCCAGGGAGGTGGTGGAGTTGTTCCTGGCAGAGTTCAAGAGGCATCTGGAGGAGGAGCTATGAGATATGGCTTAGTGGCTTGTGGTAGCAATGTTAATGGGAAGAGGATTGGACTAGATGATCTTGTAGGTCCTTTCCCACCTTGTGATTCCAAGACTCTATTTAAGTTCAGTAACATATTACAATGGTTAATTACTCCATTAAGAACACACCCCTTATTTGAAGTCTGAACTTGCTTAATTCAGCTTCCAAACACAGAACTGTACAATACCTTTGTCAGCTGACAAGGTCACTTTTCTATGAAATACCTCTTCCTGAAGTATGTATTGAATAAAGAAAAAAAAACCCTCAATGCTTTCTTAGCTGAGCTAAATAAAGTAACATTCTTACATCTTTGTTACGGAGATTCCTCTCTTCTAATCCCCAATTTTTTCAAGGCTAATCTCTGGACCCTAATTCATCATCATTTCAGATTCCCTGGCTCACCTACTCAGTTTTTCCACCAATCTAAAGAATTGACTTCAAGTCCTATCATTTATTAGCTCCACATCTTTTTCAGAACCTTCAATTCAGTTCACCTATTTGCCATTCAACTCAGTGTTTAGGTGCACTAGCACTGCCACAAAGTGTTACATATTTCATGTGTCCAATTTATTAATGATCCAAATCACTTTGCAACCTTCCTCATGTTCTTTTAGTCTCAAGTGTACATCTGTAATCTTCCAGATATGGAAGAACATCTGAGAAAATTTCCACCATGGTTGTTTACAATAAGAACCTCAGATTCTCCCTAATCTGAAATACCAAAGATTAGAACAAGGCAAGCTTACTTCTATGTATGTACAGATACTTGCAGATACATAACACTCTACCATTGCATTTTGACATCTTACACATACACAGCACTGCCTAGGGACCTGCATTTGTGGTAGCCTCCATCTCTAGCCAAGGCCTTCCTAGAACAGAACATAGAACTTTAAAGATTTTACTCAAAAGGTAAAACACCTCATAGAGCAATACAGAAGGACAGTTGCGGTCAGAAGCACATATTCTTGGCCAGGATTTCCAGACTCCTTACCAGAGCACTCACAATGGGAAACAATAACAGAACCAACAGAACCAACACACCAGTCATCACAAACGCCCCAAGAAAACACATTAGATTTAATGTAACTCAAAACTTCAAACGTTCAACCTTCATTTCATTTCTATGTAGGATGAAATAAAAATCAGTCTTACACTACTTAATGTTGTCCAATTCTAAGACCTTTGTAAATATCAACACTGTTTGAATGTAAGCAGGGTGGCAGCCTGAAGTGTCAAGAGGCTGCAATCCAGCTCAGCTTTACCATTTTAATTGAGGTAGGCAGGTGAGGGGGACAGGAGTTTCTAAAGGAGAAAAAATACACAAAACCGATATCTTCCCATAAAACCCATCTTCTTTTTATAGGATTGCATCTTATTTACCAAAATACAGAAATGTACACTCTTAATTGAGCACATCTTTCCTGGCTTCATAAGCAGTATATTAATTTTGATGTACTAACTAGGACACTATCTCTTGTACCAGAACTTAAAGGAACTTATGCAGGGTTTAATTATCTCCATAAAAGACCTTGATCTACTACATGGCAGAAGGAAATCCATTCATCTTCAGCCAGGTCAGTTCCACAACTCTGACATGGATATTTCTCAAAAGCAGAAGATGGAAGAGACCTCATCAGTTTAAATCAGGATCTCAACACACTTTCTCTCTTACACTAGAGCAACAAGAAGTTTACTTATGCTAGGAAATATTTCCTACAGCTGAGTCTCGTTCACATCTCTTGACCTCTGCTTCTGATTACCCACAGATTATATCACGGAGAAACACCCCACCACCCTCCACACAGACACCTACATTTATGGAGTTAACATCTTCAAATATGCCTTTTAACGATTTTCAGTCAGTCCCTGCACTGAGTGTCTGTGATAAAGTAAAACCTTCCATAGTTTATGGACAAATCCACATAGATTTCTTGTTACCTCCCTTTCCACATCAGCGGGCAAGCATTATCAGTTGCAAAAGGAACGCACAGACTTCAGAGTATAAGGCCTTTTAAGATTCTATTAACTTAAGTAGAAGAGGCAAAGGATGGAGAACCATCAGGGTAAACCATATTTAACACCAACAGAACAAAACATAATATTAAAAAAAAAAACTGAACAACAAAGCACTGAAAAAAAATAGCTGGAAAGACAATCAGTAAACCCTTATTTAAAGTATAAAATTAATACTGAGAAAAAAAGCAATATAAGTAACACGAAGTTATTTTCTGTTCCAGTACTATTTTTCAGGTGATACCTGCTTGAAGATTCATAGTAGGAGCTTTACCTAGCTTTCACCATCTTGTCATTTCCATTCTTCTTGGATTTTATTACTGGAAACCGTAAAGCAGAAACTTAAAAAGGAAGAACAACTTACTGGTATTGAGAACTCCTCTGCCAAATACTTCAAGAGTGATGCTCCTCTAGCCAAGAAGTTACTTCTCTCTGCCAGATTGCCTTGGAGTTTTGTGTCAAACTCCTTTCTGACAACTGAAGCTACAGAGTCAATTATTATGAGTTTAATCTTCTTTGAAATAATTTCTTCTTCTAGAGACTTAATCCTAAAAAAAAAAAAAACAAAAAAAAAACAATAAAAAAAAACAAAAAAAAACATTGATTACATTATTTATACAGTGTAACTGTTTTATAATCCTGAAATTATTTAAATAAAAGGTTTTCTTTAATAAGCTTAAGTCAATCGCTCTTTCTCCCTCATAGCTCGCCCCAATAACATCTGCAAACACTGAAGAGATCTAGAAAGGAATCTCAGGCTCCACCAAGCTGTATAACCCAGGGCAGGCCCCTCCAAGAGAGGTTCAGAAGACACTCTGCTTAGCAAGACTATGCTGCTTAAACTCTGAATGGCACAGACAGCAAGTTAAGCAGACATCAAGATGGTGCCTTTTGCATACAGTAGCAGCATCCCACTGCCAATAACAAAATACCTGCTGCCTACATGTGCAGGAAGTCAGACCTGCTTCTATATGCCACCAAAGATGGTAAATCAAATTGGTGATATGCTAATAGCTGTTCTCTTGTGATAAAGCTGTACTAGAAGAAATAATTCTTAGAATAATTCTCCCTCTAACAAAATATACAGGAAGATTCTGATGTTCAACTTTCATTTTCATTACAGTATGTGCTCAAAAATTAACTTATACTAACAAGACAACAATACAACATTGCCTTCAGGATGTTGACTTCTAAGTAATTCCTCCCTTCAACTGCTAGAGGGGTCCCAGTCTTTCTGGAAGTAAATAGCACTCCAAAGAGCAATACCTCCTTTCTGTTTCAAAACAAACGTAACTCTTAACACTACGGTATCTACACAAATCAAGACAAGAGCTGTCAGACAAAAACTCCTCTTTAAAAGCTTATGATGTTCAAATTCTATCGAAATTGTCTCTTGGAAACTATAAAATATCAAGTAGATTAGTCAAGCACTATGAAATGAGAAAAGCAATGCCAGTCTTTTGGTAGCAATTTTCCTTTTTGGAGACCATGTTGTTATCAACATAAAAGCTTCCAAGTAATGAATTACTCTTAATAAAAATTTGATAGATTATCTTAGATAATCCAGCCAAAATGGTTCATCCCCACCCCGTCCCCTTAAAGTTCTGGAAAAGAATACCTCTTCAGTACACTGTCACAGGTCAGCTCTCGATACAGATGAATGCTACGGGTCATGCAAAATAGCTTTTCATCAGAGTCAAAATAAGTAGGGAATCTGTTTCCTGCTATCTCTATCAACCTATCAAAGATACAAAAGGCATAATGCTGAAAAATGAATCATGTGCAAGTAATAAGGCATCAAGCTTTCACAAAGTAAACAAATTAAGCTTCTGAATGATAAGTAGATGCCATGTAGTACAGGAAATCTTTTTCACAGGGGAAGTTTACTTGAGCAGAAGACTGAAATACTGGAAATCAGAAAATTTAGATTCTCCCCCCAGTGATGCTACAATGAAGAGCACATTTAGGAAAGACTTCATATGTCCATAGACAGAGTTTACTCAAAAGTTTAGTGATGAGAGGTCCACATTTTCAATTAACTTGTTTACATGAAATCAAGGACACAAAAAGCACATATTTTAGAAATATCTGCAAATTTCCTAGAAGTTAGTCAAAAGTTCACACCTGTGAACACAAAGCAATTTTATCTACGTCCTTACAGATGAATCCAAGATTTTAGAAACTGATATTTACAATCCAGAGCACCGCACATTTCCCCCTTCTACCCATATGAAGACTTGATTTTTGAGAACAGAAACAAAAACTACTTAGCTGTAATTTAAGCAGCCATACCCCACAGCCCACATGCTTGAGAAGAATGACACCTAGTGGATATCTGTAGACATAACTTTCTGGTTATCTTTTTATTTAAGCCTCTTTCAATAAAAGCCATTTCAGGGGAAAAAAAAACAAAAAAAACCAAACCTCTTAAATAATTTTTATTGAGTTTTAAAACAACTAGGTTTGAATGTTAATATACCTACTCTGAACAAGCACTTTCAATGTAACTTGAAACTCATTCAATACGTTACATATATATATATATACGTTTTTATATATTTTTTTATATATATTTTATATATAACCTCTGAATGATTTCCAGAGTTAATGATTGTTACCCAAAAAGTTTACATAATTAACTGTGCAAATGTAAGGAAAAGATTCTGTTTTATATATATATATATATATATATATAAATATATATATATATATAAATATATATATATATAAATATATATATATATATATATATATATATATATATATATATATATATATATATATATATATATATATATATTTATATATATATAAAAACTTGTCCTGAACTTCCAGGGACAGAATCTTTTCCTTACATTTGCACAGTTAATTATGTAAACTTTTTGGGTAACAATCATTCACTCTGGAAATCATTCAGAGGTCCATAAGAAATGAAACTTCATTACACTTCCTAATAGGTATACATACGACAAAACAATATTAAACAAATTGTCTTAGAGTAACACACCAAAATTTTGCTGTGTTCACAGTATTATCTGCACAGTACTATGTAGGTGCAAAAATCTTTAAAAAATAAATCCCATTTGTCATGATGAAAGGAAAAACTACACAGAACACATTCTCTGCTACTAGAAGAGGTTCATAGGATAGAAAAAAATCCATTGCTGTTCTCAGCTTTAGTTCGCAGAAATTTGAAACCTGTGTTTTTCCCCATGGACAACAGCCATAGCCAGAAAGGTTAACATTTTCCAACTTTCTACACAAGTTTGGTGCATTTTCAGTTAATAGCTGGTTAGGAAGAAGTAAACTGAACTGCTACAAAACTGATGAAAACAATTTTGATTTCTAGAATTACTGTGACCATTCCATCTACCTGCCCCAATGCCCACGTCCTGACAAAGTTGAACAACAGACACCACCTGCAACGTTACAGCTTTCTTGCAATAGAAAAATACATAGATTACAGACAATATATAAATTACAGCTGCTCAAAATGCTGAGCCTTTACATCTTCAAAATCTTGCTAACTTCACAAACAAAACTGCAAATAAATGTTCCGATACGAGACTGTTAATATCATTTTTAAATTAGAAACAGTGCTATCCAGCTTGTTCCACAGCTGGAATCTAGAACATCCTGCAAATCAGGGAGGTGAGCAAACCATTCTATTCAAACAATTTCATACCTTACAGAGCAACTGAATGTATTAGATGAATGCTTAATGCCACCATATTTTATAAATGCTCAGAAAATAAATTAAGTTTCCATGTTCCAAAGTGCTAAAGAAGTTCAAAGTGTGTATTTTACAGTTCTGCATCTTACCTTTCAGCACTGAATGCAGACTCTGTGTCAATGTATATAACAGCCCCATCTAGTCCTCCCATGCTTACAGGCAGTGTAGCCAGAACACTCATTGTAATACAAAATTGAGTTTTGCCACAACCCGGTGGGCTTGTTAACTAGAAGAAAAAATATGAGTAACATCATAACCAAGAGATGTCACATCCATTCCACCCTAATTTCAATATTAAAAAAGGCCTACCAGCAAGAACACCTCTTCTTCTGTTCCTCTAGGTATTAAAGACAACAGTCACAAGAAAGATAAAATGCAACCCACAAAGAGCAACTTGCAGTTACTCTCGGATCTGTGCCTTGCTGTCAAAATCATCGTCACTGAAGAATAAACAACTGTTCACATGCAGTATTCTGCTTGTGCTTTCTTTACCACCCTTCTTTCCCTACTTTGCTCTGCCATATTTGAGGTCCTCTGCCCCTCTTCTTACAAGATCTTCCCCAGAGCCATCCCCAGTTATCTTCCACCTTCTCTTGTGTGCTACTTTCTAAAATACAGCAAGATTAAAAGATACACAGCTGACAATCACTTGACATCAAATTACCTTTACAGCTCTAAGTCAGTCAAAAGCTATTGAGTTCACGGATGTAAAGTGCAGCTTACTATTATAATTACCTCTGTTATAATCAAGATTCACCTGGAAATCACAAAGACAACAGCTCGTATCCCAAGTAGTCTGAACATGCAATATGAACTACACATCAGAAAGATTTTAGCTGCCCCAGTGACTACACCTGTGCTATAGTTTAATAGGAGCTAAGTTTTTGCTCTTTAGTTAAAATCTCTTGCATCACTTTCAGTTAAAACAAGGCTTGAAAACCAAGTTACATCAGTCAATCCACTTCAAGCTTCAGCACAGAAGAAGCATTAGCATTTGTTTAGAAATGCATAGTGCATTTAGTGAATTAAAGACCAGGAATTAGTTGTACTTCAGTAATTATCTGTCATCCATCCATTGTATTTAATTACAAAATATTGTATCTACAATAGTTGTCACATTTTCATGTGAACCCAAAATGTATATAAAATTGGAAGAAACCATACACATTTCTCAGACTGTAATAGCTGAGTCTCACCAGCTGTTTCTAGTTAACAAGATTTGAAATGAATGAGAGAAGGGCATCAATCCATGTGCTAAATTAAAATATTTGGACAGCTGTGAGGAAACCTCAAACTATCTGTAGCTTGAGGCCTGCCTGGGAGGTGCTTTGGAATCAATATTTATTTCACTGCTCATTGCAGTAATTAATGCAGCAGAGATGCTGTAAGCATGTCTGAGAATACATGTATCAGATCAGAGAAAGACAGGGAGCACTGCAGTAATAGATTGTATGAGAAAGCCATCCAGTGGAACAATAGAGAATGTCCCCCAAACAATTCATCTTTTATCACCATTCTTTTTAAGTGCATTAGTGTGGGATTTAAAATGATCCACAATAAACAACTATATACAGCCATCACATTTTATTACAGTTACCACCAGTTCAGCAAGCATTTTGATCAATACAAACTTCATTCTTAAAAAAACACAACACAAACACACCCTTAGCTGCCTCTGGTTTAATTTGAAGTGAATGACTGCAAAAAAAAAAAAAACAAAAAAAAAAAACACACAAGAAAAAAAAACTTTAGTTTGCTACTGTGTAAATTTACTTTGAAAATCAAAAATCCACCCAGGCAAAAATGTGAAGAATACAACAGTTTATTTACCTCTGTCTAATAAAATATACTTTTATTTTTCCATAGGTTATATATTATTTTCCCTGGCACTCATGAAGGGCTTGGATGAAGTCACAAGGAGCTAATTCTCCTTCAGCTATCCAGGAATCAAACCCTCAATATTCACAAAGTCATTACTTTAGTTTTTCCTCAGAGGAACTGGCAAAAAGTTCTGACATTTAACCACAAAATTTCAGTTATGACTTAATTTCCAACTTAAAATCTAATAGAGGTTTGGGAAAAAATGATCCGAGACAGTGAAATGCAAATCAAATCCCTCTGGCACTCAAAAAGTGAGTAGGTTTGGCTTAGAAGAAACCACCAGAACTTAACCCTGTGGCTCAACCATTCGAATTTCAAGTCTTAAAGTTCCCAGCCACCCTCACTGCTGGATAAAGTAAGAGGAAGGCAATGATTAAGCCACACCAGTCAGGAATTAAGTGCTGCACACAACGTACATTTGAAGAGAACTTCTCTCAGACGTGGAACATCTGCCTAACAACAAAAATACCAGAGGATAATCTGCTGGGCAGCTATGCTCCAGGAAGTTACAGAAGTGCAAATTAGAATGATTAAGCTCCAAAATCACTTGAGTCCAAGCAGAACACAACCTGTGAAATGTTCACAAGCTACTGTAAAGCATCACAGCAGCACCAACTGACATTTGATAGCTTACTAACGCAATTTCATCTAACAATCATGTTGAAAAATGCTTGTAGTGCTGCCAACTTTGAAACTAATTCTGGTCTCATGGTTTTCACAGAAATGCTTTTACTCCAGAATCAGATTTTAAATGAGAGAAACCAGACTCTGCAGAGTGAATTGTTTCCTGCCTTCCACATGCAGAGAAACCTCTAATACATGCCCTAATCAATGTACAGAGCTAGTACCTAAGAGAAAAACAAAATACTTCCTTTAAAAAACAAAAACAAACAAAAAAAAACCCTTCTAATTTCTGGCACCAACTGTCATAGTTTAAACTCAGTGTTGCTTAAATTCTAGCATATTTGAAGATTAGAGTTTGTAGGTGATTTCACCCTGTGATCAAAACCAACCTATTCTGATTATAGAGCACGGGGAACAAAGAAGTATCTTTTCTGTATCTTCTTACTTCTACTCCTCTATTGCCATTGCAATTTGCAAGTTGAAATTTGACAAAGATCACTTCAGGGGGTCTATAACATATACAAGGAAAAAGTATTTAAATCTATCTGAATTTAGAGCAGAGGAGACATGTCTTTTCAGAACTTCACTCTGAGAAGGCAAGTATGACCACCCTGTATAGTAACAATGTCCATCCAGCTCTGGATTCTGTCTCTAACAAAGGCCTACAACAGATGGCTAGAAAACACAGCAAGAACAGGGCATACATACATTGATACTTCCCCCAGTAAATACATTTCTCCACCTTCATTTGTGGCTGAGAAACTTCCTAAGCCAGAGACAGGATCCAGTTTTATAAAACTCAGTGTCCCCAACAAGCATCTATGTAAATCCTGTATTTCCAGATTATAGAAACTGCACAAGGCCATACAGCTTTCAAGTACTAAAAGATGAAACACTTCTTTATTCTTGAAGGAAAATTCCAAGCAAAAAAAAAGTAGTATTGCATTCAAAGGCAGTGACACTTATAGCTGTAAATATGCTATTTGTAGTGTTATAATAGACACGCATGTAATTACAAGCCTTAATTGCAATGTCTTAAAAAAATAACTCATTATATATTTATTGTATAGATCAGTTAAATTTACACATAAAAATCTATAATTTCCATTCTTGTATGCTTCGTATTTTTGTCTTAATTACTTATTTTTCCTTCCCAAAACCTACAGACTTAGTAAATCAGCGAGAAGGTACTAAACAGATGGGCTCCTGACTCAGCACCTCATGTTCTGACCACTAAACCACACTGTCCCCTTCTCACCATACAATCCAAACAATTCTCCCACTTTTCCTGCGAAAATTTAACTTCTTTTTCATAGGAAAAGAGTCAACAAATCACTTTTTTTTTTTCCTTCCCCATTTTCTTACTTACTTGACAGGCTGCAGAAAAAAAAAATACCCCCAAAAGTGCTTCTCATCCAAATTTGTTTGTTCATTGTGTGTTTAAATCATCTGACAAGACAGGCCAACCAGTGACTTTTGATTTTTAGGTGTAATGTACAACTGCATTAAAATATATTAAAAAGTTACCTCTGTGAGGGATCCACAGGGTATTCCACCGTGCAAGACTTGATCCAGACTATGCAGTGAGGTGGGTAAAAAGGCTGCAGAGGGATTGACAGACCTCCTCACTTTCATTTCATAAGCCTACAACAGGGGGGAAAAAAAAAAAAAAAAAGGAACAACAAAAAAATACAGATTAGAAGATGCTTTCTTTTCGGTGGAAATAGAGAAATTCTCACATTTGCTTCCATCAGCCTAGACTGATTTAGTACGTGCAAGTAAGCTAACTATTCCAACTTTCATTTACAGCCCCCTTCTCCCTCTCCAACCCCCCCCCCCATTAGGCTTCCTTACATTTATATCCTATCTACAGTTCACAGCCTAAGATTGTTTATTGTGCCTCATTCACCACAACATTAAACATTACGTTTTGTAACAATGTTTCAAAAGTACTCTCTGTTCCCATTCAGTGAGGCTTGCTTTCAGTCCATAAAACTCCAAGAGCGTTCTCTATCCCCAAGAGAAATACTGGCATCAGTTTTAACCCAGACAATGTCGTCACTGGCCAGCTAGAAATACAGTGTACTATGGATGCATCTCCACAGGAATCATCAACAAATAACCATGCCACTGAATCACAGATATTCTAGTCCACACTTGTTGGGCCAATGACTGAGCAATTTTTCTACAAAGTTCATAAGAAAAACGTTCAGCTAGTTCTACCAGCAGAGTAAGACAGCTTGAATTTTATAAAGTACTCTCCTTTCTCATACTACAGTTTTCTCCTATTTTATGAGAGCAAGCACACTAGAGTAACACTTCAAAATCATTCATATACTCTGTTACTGTATTAAAGATAAATACACACAAGATAGCTTTCAATACACAGAACATGCCAACATAAATAATACATTTTACCTCATTAAGAGTTTATGTTCTGAAACACCCAAGAGTGAATATATATACTGATGAAGGAGGATTTGCAAAGCCATATATATGTTTTTTCTTTTTCACATCAACCATGGAAACAATCTTCCAATCTCATTTTCCTGAGTAACACAGACCCTAAAACTTCATTCAGTGATTCTTATTCTTCGCTTCTATTAGTTAATGCTTCCTTTAAAAGAAGCAATTTTTATATGCTGGAATGCAAGAGAGAATGGTACATTACCCTATGGGACTCGGGACCAATTCTGTAAGTCTAAACAATCTCCTTAAGCTAAAATGTCTAATAGAAGCTGCCATCACAAACTAAAGTCATCCATGGATCTAAACTTAGACATAAAACTATTATCTCATTATGCAATCAAACTGAGACACCACAAAGCTAGATCACCCCACTCCCTGACAAAAAGGTAAGCAACATTGTTTAGCTTTTTCTCAGAGAAAAAATTAAAAATAGAACCAACACAAGCATACTTACTGTCTGCATTTTGGGAGCACAAGCTAGGCTGACTTTCCGAAGAAGCTTCTGCACATTTCTGTAGCTCTGTCCCGTCACTTTCATTAGCTCCAAGAGTGAGAGACATAAGAAGTCCTGAAAGAAGATAAAACAGTTCAGAGAGCTTAACCAGGAGATCAAGACTAAGGACTAAACTAATACAATTTATACATTACTAGTATACATTCCAAAGGCCAGATTTACCAACTGTGCCACGTTATGTAGTGTTTTCTCATACCTCTTCTACTCTTCTCTGATGCCACTAAGTCACAGAGTCATAGAATGGTTTAGGTTGGAAGAGACCTTAAAGATCATAAAGCTATCACAGAAGAAATCGTATTTATATGTTAAAGGACACAGTATCAAGCTATTGAAAATGTAAGTACTGTGATGAAGTTGCAGTGAGATAACACCTTTTTGCCCACAGAGGTGTCTACCTACCCCAAAAGCATTCAGATTACATTGCATTTTTTAGGTTGCAATTCTAGGAATAGATCTTGCATCTATCATGAACGCTACTGAAATACATAGGGTCTCTCTTTAAAGAAAGATTTGTAACAACTTCTGAATTTATTGGTGAATCAACTCATAACTGATAGAATAGCTTCATAACACATTCACAGATGCTACATTATGCAATGTACATGTGTTTTTGCAGAGGGATCATGAAGGCCGACTTACTTCATACAGGTAGTACCTACACACCTCTCCTAAAATAAAGTATCCTCCCCCCCCCCCCCCGAAGGAAAGATACTAAGTATATCCACATTTAAATGCCTCAGCCATCCATCATCTTAAAACAACATTTTTACAAGGCAAGCAGACAGACTGAGCCAGAAATATCCCTAGACAGTAAAGCTTCATGTAAATCAAACATAGAAACCTAATAAAATAAAAATAATCCAAAACCATAGAATAACCCTTTCACCTGGCAGGTAGTGATCTGATAGCGGCTTAGTCTTTCACACAGCTCCTGAGACAACTTTGCTCTTCTCAGCTTCTTAGCAGCCATACTCCCTTGGTCTACAAGGCAAATAAAAAAGTTTTTGAAGGCTGCTTGGAACATGCCTGTGCAATTACACCATCTCCTTGCTAAACAGTAGGAAAGAAGGTATGCGTGTATAGTAAGCCTAAGTCACAAGAAATAATCTTACCACACAGAAAACAGTTCTGTTGAATTATATCTCCTAATATTTGATCATTAGGGGATCACAGCAATAACAAAGAATTCACAATGCTTGTATGACATGGGTTTCTGAGAAAGAAGCAAGCCCCAAAATACTCAGCAATGAGTTGAAAAGGAATTCCTTGTGCTAAATGGCACTGGAAGGAAAGAAATGTTCTCTCAGGATGGCTAAAACTGAATAGTAATGACAGGATTCACTTAGACCTAGAACTACTAAAATACAACACCCTTGTGGTGACCAGGAGTGCAATGCAGATATCAAAGGATGGGAAGGATGCAGGATAGAAACAAAAGAATAACCAGAGGTTTGGAAACACACTTTAGCATGTAAGATTCAAGACTGCCAAACTGTTCAGAGCCATTTGATAACCTATGTAAGTTTATAGAAAGCATTGTTTAAAAAGGGGTTCTTTTACTTAACCAATCACATAAAAGAAACTAGAGGTCAAAGCTAAGCGTATGAACACCAGAACTACAATGTAAATGTTACTGAATTAAAAACAGAGGAAAAAAAAAAACAACCCAAACAAAAACAACCTAGAACATTGGAATGAGGTAGCAAGTATTACAATGAAGCCAAGTCACCTCAGGTTTATTTATTGTTTTGAGACTTATTTTTAAATAAGCTTAGTTCAGATAAGCCCTAAGACTAACGCAGCAGTAAGATTGTGTTACCTTTGTGAAGCCTTGTCTCCCTAACCCCCAGCTATGTGCATTTTCTGTGGGGGAGAGTTGTTCTATCCTGCTAGGCAGAGCCACACGTGGTTGTACTCAACGCTGCCAGCAGGTTTTCAAGCATGTTTCACACGTATTATTAGGTGATTTTCCTACTATTCGTTCACACAGAAGTTCATGTGAAACCAAAAGATTTTTAAGCAGCACACACCGCCTACATCTTTGCAGACGTGCAGACTTTCGCTCCTTCGCGAAATGGAGATAAGGCGCCGGCCCTACACAGCCCCCTTCGGAGTAGACGCGGAAGGCCAGGTGCCGGGAGAGCCCTGCGCCCCGCGGAACGGCAGCCCCGCTAACAGCCCCTACCGGGGCGGCCGCACAGCCCCGGGCACCGTGGCGGCGCCCGCCTTGGCGCACACCGCACCCAGCTGTGCGGCACCCGCCCCCGCTTGAGGGCAACCGGCGGCCACGTAGGCGCTGCCTGGGCCGGGAGAAACACCCACAGTGCATACGGAGCGGTACGGACTTACACCGAACGACACGAGTGCTGCAGGAGAGCCTGAAACTACCACCTCATCTGGAGCCCGAACGCGGCTTTACGCCCTCCAACACCCGAGCGCCAGCAGCAACCAGAGGCTCGACCCTGCCGGGAGCAGGCTGCACCGTCACCCAACCGCACCGCAACCCCGAGGGGCCCGACAGCGTCGGACCCCGGCTCGTAACTTTTCAAAGTCCCCCCGCCGCCGCCGCGCTGAGGCGGAGCCGCACGGCGAGGCCCGCGCGATCCATTGGCTGCGCTCCCGGCGATGGCGCGCAGCCCTGACGGCCGGCGGCGCGAGGGGCATGCCGGGACTGGTAGTGCTGGGGGAGCGGTCTGTGCGCTGTGCGCCCAACAGCGGTAGTAGCAGAGATCCCCTAGAATCGGTGTCTCGTTCGTACCCTGGACAGAGCTCACTGCCCAGGGAAGTCCAGAGCCCACACAAAGCAACTCGGGGTACGGGGAGCGGCGGGCTGAGCGCGGAGGTAGAATGGAGAATGAGCTCCTCCTGCTGGACGCTGTCTGTAAAAGTTGGCTTCCAAACGGGAAGTCGCAAGCCAGGAAAGAAAAGGTTTGCTAGAAGAAAGGCTGGCTGTGGCTGCGTGTTGGCTTCAGTGGAAAGAGGGGCTGTGACTACAGCATAGCTCTGTTACGGTCTTTATTTATTGCTTGTTACTAATGGCATCAGGACCCCCAACCTCTATATCAGGGGTGGAGGAAAAAGTAACGCTGCCTTGGTGACATGTTTTCCCACAATTGGAGCGGGTCTTTTCATCTACCACCAGGGCTACAGATGCCTTCCCATCTTCTGCAGAAACAGATATCTGTACTAAACCGGAGTACATGTCACCAGCCAGCTTCTCTGGAGGATCTGTATGCAAAACCAAGGCACCCCGCTGTCTCTCTTGTGAGTTCTTTGTGTCGTGTTTCCCAATGGAGTCACAGCTGTTCCACTCTTGACTGCTCAGATACACCTCTAAATCTACTGGAAAATAATCATGCATTGTCTTTTCCATCTGACTTGAGAAATTCAGTCTTACGTATTCAGAGGATACTTTGACAAGTGTTGTATGTACCTATGTGTATCAAAGCTCCCAAGCAGCAACACAGCAGTGACCATCACACTTGTGTTTGGAAAGGGCATCACTGGTCACTGGGGAATTGGGGCACTCGACTAACAGCTCTGCCTCTGCTCCGTGACCTTGGTCAAGTTCTGTAATAATAGGGTATCTGTTTTCTTTTTCATTTTTGGTTTTACCTATTTGGACTGTAAACACATTGAGCACTGCTGGCCCGACAGAATTATGTGCTGGTTGCAGCACAGCAGGGCTCTGCTCCAGCCTAAGCCTTTAGCAGCCCCTGGGATTGAAAAAGCTAAGTGAAGATGATTACTTTGTAAGACTGAGCCTCACCACATTGATTTAAGATGGCCTTTTAAATTGGCAGTGCTGGGCTAAGGATGTTACAGAAAGGAAAAACATAACAGCAACAACTACTAAGTTCATAGAACCAGAGTGCTCTAACAACAAACACAGCAATTACAATAAAATTACAATTAAAAAGAAAGGGGGCAAGAATCTGATTTGAAGAATACAGAATGAAACGCTTATCAATCCTTAACCAAACAAATTCTCAGCAGTTAAGTAGGTCTGCTATGCTCTGGAATCCAAAAGATAACGGCAAAATATTTCCTTCCTCTAAAAAGGTCTTCCTGTAACCTAAGACAGACTTTTGTAAGTAACTTCAGACAATAGTTTTGCATGCTGGAAAGTTTCGCATTATTCACTTACTTTCTAAAACAGCACCAGCCTGATGATATTGACTATATTCTTCAGATTCATTACAGTTTTCCATCTATCACTTGCTGTTTAAAACTAGCGGTGCTCTACTACCTCTGTGAGAGGAAAACAGCTCCCTACTAAAGTACAGCACATGAGAATATAGTGAGAACTCTGGCTCACAGCAGTAATTCATACACTCAAAGCAATTCCCTGCCTTATGTTTGCTGAATAGTGCCTAATTAATCTAATGTATTCTTATTTCTTGGTGATATCTACTTGATGCCTAGCACATTCTTAAAAGCAACTTTTGTGCTCCTGAGACTGGAAAGTGGTTATGAGACCATCTCACTCTTTCCCAATATTAAGGTCCCGAGAGGTTTCTCAATAACGGCATACAGAGGAACCGCAAATGAAATATTCTGGCCATTACAATCTCCCCGAACAAGATGGAGATTTACTTCCAACTCTTTCGTGTTTTCCTCATCTCAAAACAGAGAACTGAAATGATCTCACAAGGAGGCCTACACCCTGGTTAAAAGTACTTCCATTTTCCACACACAGTCTAGCAAAGTTTTACCAAAGCCGCCTCACCTCACTTGAGACTTTCCAGCTGCATCTGCTGTAGAGGTGGAGCAGAGGGAAAGGAAAATATCCTTCTATTGTTTCTACAAGCTGCTCAGCACAGCCTAGCTGTTATCACTGGCTATAATAAGCAGACTGGGGACAACAGATCTGTGAAATACCAGTCCACCTTCTCATTCTGACCAATCCTCCCTCCCCTATTGCTCTGAGCAGTTTGTAGGCCAGTTAAATGCCTCTCACCAGGCAATTAACCTTTTTCCTCCTGCCTCAGGAAGGATTAAAACCAGTTATAGAGAATCCTCCTCAGGTATTAAGTGAGCACTTGTCCTACCGTACACATTTACACCCAGGAAAAAGAAGCTTATCTCTCAGTACCATCAGAAGGCATTTCTCCATTTTCTACCTCTCCACAGATGCTGCTGTGAGGAAGTATTCAGAATTATCCATCATCCTCCAAACAGTTTCAGGAATATTCAGCAGCAGTGTAGAGTTTTTGAAAGAGAGCTTCTGTACCTCCAGCTCTTTTACAGTACAGCAGAATGGCCACCTTCACTGCCACTGCAGGCAGAAGGACAGAACCACCTGTGCATTATAGCTCTGAAAAATTCACACGTGATTGCTTTCTTCCCAAATTATAGCAAGCAAAATGAGAGACCTCAGGGATTATTCCACTTTTAGATTGTACTCATCTAAGCAGATTGCTCTCCAAGATCAGCTTCCTACTTCATTTAGCATTTTCTGGTTAAAGGGACAGCAGGATTCATTCAAGTCTTTGGGCTTTTTATATTTCCCTTTGGGCTTTTTATATTTCCCTTTTAAGTTTAAGTTGGATGAGAAGGCAATGAACTAACAAAGCAGCAGGATAATAATCCAGGTGAAGTTGTTGCTATCTTTACCAGTACAAGCTAAACCCAATTTACCCTACATAATACAAACCTGACCTCATCCTGCCTTTCACCTGTGCCTTACCATCCCCCCTTTTACTGTCTTGTCTTGAAGTTTTGTGTACTGACGAACTAGGCTTGCAGCAGTAGCAATGTCTGCAGTTACCAGCCTTGCTGCTCTTACCACAACAATTCCTGCATCTTTCCCTGAGTTGCTAAGAAATGACAAATATTGCAGCAGTAGACCTTTAGGAGCATTGCACAAAGAAAACCAAGGTAACCTTTTGGTGTCCACTGCAGCTTTTTCCTGCTAAACCATAGAAAACTGCAACATTTCCTATTACTCAGAAACTTGAACTAGATTTGGGCTTATGTCCTATAGTGTTCAATAGTTCAGTGGTTCTCCTTTGATCAGCTCACTTCTCTGTAGATGTGCGCATACAGCAAGTCACCCTGTGATCCTTCACAGCATCCAGTCTCCATTGAGTAGCAGCAATTAGACTGGGTTGATCCAAGCACCTCATGGGGATGAGCAGAGAAATGGCACCATGTACCCCTTGTACACACAGGATCAGACACCACTGCAATTAGTACCTGCAGTGCTCTAGTGGCTCCATTAGGACATACGTTCCTTTCAGGTTGAGCCCTCACTCCTTCCACAGAGATCTGCAGTGGCAACAACAAACAGAAGCAGGAGGGCACTGCAGAGGGAGGAGCTTTCTTCTTGGACAACAGCAGCAGAGAAAAGCAACTCCCAGACGCTCATCTCTGTGCAGCTTCCAGGTACAATGGTGCCCTCAAAAAAAAAAAAAAAAAAAAAAAGGAAAAATTATTCATGTACAACGTCAACACATACAAACAAACAAACAAACAAAAATCCCAGTGTGAACATATCTGTTCAGATCACTGCCCAAGGAGCATGTTCCAAATCAGCAATTGTAGTGAAAGTGCTTTGGTTTTCAGAAAAGAAGTCTTCACTTTTGCACTGTTACAGATTAATCACTGATAACCCAGTAGCTGAACTGAGCCCAATATAGCTCTTATTTCAAACAACAAACAAAAAAAACAGGAAGGGAAAGGATGAATTCCGTACTTCATTCCATGAATCATTTCAGTCTGGGGCTTTTGGCTCTTGCGTGCTTTTAATTCTACTCATTTTAAAAACCATGAGTGAGATCCCTTTGCTGGGACTAGAAGGGAAACTGCTCCAAAAGTATGCACGATCCTGGCTTTCCCACCCTCCTCAGATGTTGCTGAACTGCTTCCAAAGGTGGTTGAGTGGCGTGGAAGAGAAGAAACCGCCAAACCTGGGCAGAGGAATCCAACCTAAGTTTCCCCTCTCAGCGTCTTTGTGCTTTAGTTTTCTACCAAGCCCTGAAGGAGTGAGACATCTTCATGCCTTGCCACTCACTCTCACCTGTTTCCTTTGAGGAACTTGGCAGACTTGAACAAGATCAAACCAGGGACCTAGGGACCTGATATCTTGAGTTTCACCAGTGTTGAAGGAACAGATATGATAGACTTCTTAAAGGATAATTACAGAATAATTTACAGAGGGAAGAAGATATTAAATTAATTCTGTGCTGACTTTTTTACCTTGAAGAATAGCAGACCATTTTACTGGGATGAGCACACAGCAAGAATTTGAGTATCACCCCAAGATAGCACTTCCCCAAACTCAATTACTATAGAGCATCCAGGCAAGCATGTCTGCTGTTCACTGTCTGGGCATGATGCCATCACTGTGATCGTATTATCATCACCCTACAGTGACTACCCATAACAAATTGATTTTACAGTGTCACAGATATTTTTTTTTTAAATCACTGCAGCATGCTGCAGTGATTTAAATGAACAATGTAACAAATTAAGCATATACTTAATTGAAGTAAAATAGGACATTTGTACAGCAAGAGGATTAATGCAAGATCAGCTGTTTTGCTGAACTAAGGTCCTATTAATTGTCAGATAATTGAACTTTTGTTTTAGATGGTCCTTAGAATGTAGACTTATAAGTCTGCAAGAAGCATCACTGTCAGCCCAATCAATTTCAGCATTTGAAGGCATATTTTTCCTAAACCTTTGGAGTTTTCATGTCCAAAAGGAAACAAAGCTTGAAATGACAGAACTCCCACCCCAGCAAAATAAAGTGCACCACAAGGAAAGGCGCTCCTGTGATGATGGAAGCTGAAGCCATTCTGCATTCATGTCTGACTTTCATTATAGTTGTGCTGTCATGGCACCAGTGGGGACAGGTGAATCCTGGGCTTTGTGACCAGCAGTCTTACAGTTAAACCAAAGGTTTAACTCAACTCAACTGGCTTTCATTCAGCTTGCACTGGGACCTGCTTGCATCCACCACCAACTCAGACACCAAAGCCAAAGGATTTTTAAAAGCCTTTGATTCAAGCTGTCTTGATTTTTGAGCTTCCAACTTGAAATATTTTCAACCCCAGGAGTACACAGTTGCCATACTTTTAAATGGAGCTTCTGAAAATCAGGATAGAGATGTCTTAAACTGGTAAAACTTGAATCACTCTAAATCTGTGATCACTTACCATACATCTGGGCTTGAATTATAAGCTCAGGAATGTACACCAGTTGTCAGGACTGGAAAAGGGGCTGATTAGCATGAGGCTTGTTTGTCTTAACTCTTGATGTTGTGTTTAAAATAAATACTCTTTAACTATATCACCCTACTTCCATCATACATTGGTAAGGATCCAGAACTACATCGGTGAAAGGAATAAAGGATAAAATGAGACTAAGAACAGAATCAGGCTTTTGGGTAAAAAATATGGGCCACAGTATTTTTGCTGTTTCTTTCTCCCTGCTTTTAATCTCATGGGGAAATAAAGAAGTGATGAGGATGAATGAACGTCAGATGTGAAGAAAAATCTTTGGGCTTTCCATTCTGTATGACAAGGCAGGACTAGAATAGTAAAAAAAAAGCAGCAGAGGTCAGAGATGAGATACAGCAAAGGAAAGGAGCATTAATTCTTTTTTTTTCTTTTTCTTTTTTTTTTTTCTGGGATAATGGACTCAATTTGTTGAGTATGAAAAGAGACTCTTGGAGAGAAAAGACAGAAATAGCAGAAGGTTTTACAGGGCAAGGGAGTGGTACTGTTATTGTACTCGATCTATATATGCATGGTTCATTCTGGGATTTTGTGGCTGCTTTTCTGAGAGCCCGGCATCTGCCACCCCACATCACCATCTCTTACCTAATCCACAGAGTGAGCACACGTGCCCTGCTCTGCAGCCAGACAGAGACAGCAGAGGAACAATTCTGGGGCAGCCCCAGAAGCCAAGGCTGCTGTCTCCATCCCAGCATGCTCAAGAAGGGCAGATGTTTGGTTTCTGTTGGATTAAGCTTTTGGCTGGAGATTAAGCTTTGTTGTGGGTTAGCTGCTGATCTTGATAGCTTTCCTGCATATCTGCCAAAAATTCCTAGTGTAGCATATAGGCTCTTTTCCTGCAATCTGTCAAAAATCTAAGTCAACACATAACATTAAAACCAATATTTTAGAAGAAATGGAAAAAAATAGTTTGGGATGAACAAGAAGTCTTTCAATTTCTCCTCCCCTTTACAACCTCCACCTGCTTATCAGCACCACTGCTCCTCCTTCTGTCTGCTCAGAATAGGAAGAAAAAATGAAGAGAAAACTCAAGACACTTAGCAAGTTCAGCAGGAGCAAGACTGTGCTCGAATGCACCAAGGCAAGAACAGTAATGATGTGCATAAAATGAAAGGTGTTATCACATTGCTTTTGAGTAACTGTCCCAGGCATTCCTCTCAGGAATACGTTCACTCCCAAGACTGAAGAAGGCCAGATCTGGATTCAAACACCATGGCCAGAAGCGGTGTTTCTGTTGGGCTTGCTGAGTGGAAGAGCACAGTGAATGACTGCAGACCCCCTGTTCCTAAAGATGTCACAGGGATGTCCTGGTACCCCAGCTTCCAAAGATAGGTATCACTGTGCTGCTGCTACTATGCAAGGAGTGGGCTAGGGGCCAGGAAAGCACATTTAAACAGACAGCCTGAGCCATCCTTTCTCAAGGCTAAATTTACTCCCCTGCAAGGCCATAGCACATGGCAGCTGCTGTGGGATGAAGGGCGCCTGTTGCTGTGCTTGGATGTTACTGATAGCTGTGTGTGTCCCAGGAGTGGCTTTTGGAGACTTGTGCCCTGTGTTTCTAGGACATGTGGAATCCGAAATTCCTCCTCCAGTAGGGCTGACTCGGTCCTTAATCCCTCAATATCTGGAGCAGATCAATTAACTGTGGTGCAGGACTGGGAGGAGGGGGAGGCAAGCTCTTTGTGAAGCTTCTTAGAGATACAGATCATCTCCGGCTTGTCAGTGTGTACAGCAGTGACACTGGGAAGACTTTAGTTGCCTCTTTGGGCATAATTATTTCCCTTGCAAAATCTGTGCTGGACAGTTGATTGCCTCAGCCAAGATATCTGCATTTCAAAGCCACAGCATGTTACAAAGTGCCTGCTACTGCCTGCCTTTAGAGTGAGACAGTTTCTATCCACATGAATAACCTCTCTGCAGCCTGATAATGCTGCTCCTCGGATCAGGATCAGCCCTGATGCTCAGGCTGCAAGGTGTTGTCACTCTGTAGGATACCTGATCAGTTGCTATGATTACAATAAATGATATCTCTGCCAGAGCTGCAGGTGAAATCTCCCTCAGGAGCAGCATCCCGTTGACTCCATGTAAAAGGCTTGGCAGAACACACTGTGCTTACAGATATTTTTGTTGGAAACAGAAAAATCCTCCTCTGGGGCTGCCCCCTAAAGCCCTTGACCCTGAACATGTAATCTCCACAGAGACCTGATGTACATGAAGAAATATAATCTTCCTGAAGCATCTGTTGCCTGCATCATGTTAAATATGACTGAGACCCAACTGTCAAATCCCCTGATCACTGGCTGCAGAATCCCTTAAAGGGCAGCAAAATCCCAGCCCCTCCTGCAAAAGGCTCCAGCACACAGGAGGTCTTTCTATTTCTTTAAGAACTGCTGTTCTACCACTGCTGCAGCCCAAGAGGTGCCCGTGGTGTCCAACAGCCAGTTCACCTGCTCTGTGCCCTGGGAAGAACAGATGGGAGATGGAGCTGTGGATCCTGTGCCTTCAGGGAGCCCGGCAGTGGGTTTGTGGCTGCACTGGGAGCCAAGGAATCGGCAGGTGTTAGGCAAGGGCTCTGCAAGGACACCCTGCAACATGGGCCTGTGTGGCAGAGCAGCTCTAATGCCACAATATAAGGGAATCAGGAGTGTCTGTATCACAAAAGACACAGAGACAAGTGGTGTCTGCCACTTTCTTCTTTATAACTTTCATTTTATGCATTTTTTCCCAATACTCTTATCCTTGATATTGCGCCCCTTCCCCCACTTCTCCCTGTAATGCTGCTGTCCTTGCTTCCCCTTTTGTATATATGACCCTTCTACTATGTGGGGATTAGCATCTCACTCATAAATATGTGAAATAGATATGCAGATGATCTAATTTGCTGGGGTTTGTAGGGCAGGCATGACAGACAGGAATGGGAAGAAGGGTATGTTCTGACAGGTCAGATGAACTGCATGCAGGATTGGGAACAAGAAACAGGCACATATAACAACAGCACCAGTACAGCAGGAGGATCACAGGGGATGAGCCCAAGATGGTGAAAGAGAAAGGTTGAGGAAGCATTGAAGAGCTTCTCTGAGGATCACAGAATGCTCAGAGCTAATGTAGAGGAACGGCGAGCACCAACGGGCCTGAGGAGGTGGCATTCATAGAGCAAAAACAACGTGTAGCTGAGAAGCCACACACAGGAGCTGCAAACCCTCCTAGATTTGCCTGAAGTAACGTGAGGAAGCCATGCAGCCCTCTGGGGCACCTGAGCCCTGGGCCCTCGGTGTCCTCAACCCACTGACAGAAAGCACATGGGAAAATGACCTGTTCTGCCTTAATGGGGGACTTGTCATGAGTTCGAATTAAGCATAAAATGTCCCCTTATGAGGAAGTCCACACAGCAGTAACTGCCTCTTTTTTAAAGGGGTGTGGCATGCCTGTCTTAGTATTAATCTGATTTTAAAGCCCCATGTAAAATGTGCAGACACAGCACTTGCTCCTAGCCTGCTCCATGAGCATGCAGAACTTCATCCTGACTCTTCTCTGATTCTCAGATATTCAGGGAGGAGCAGAGGAAATGGGCCAGAATGCTTCTTGCACTAATCAGTCACAGCTTTTCCTCACCAGTACAAGCTATGATGCAGTCAGTGGTGCAGTACAGAGGCCCTTGGCTGTGTTTGTGCATCTAAACATGCACACACTAACTATGTATATAGGCATTTGTGAAAAGGATCATTTGAAATTACATATTCTGCACACATTGAAACTCAGAGACTGACAAAGAGCCTTTTAGCTGAATTTAGCCCTGAAAGACTATTTTAGGCCATTGTGTGGATGTGATAGCAAAGGCCCTGAAAATTAATTGCAAGCTTGCAGCTATCCCAGTGCCTGAAGGCAGGTGTGTAAAATGCTTTCTGCTCCGAGCTTTCAAAGCATGGACAACTGCAGCTCTTGTGGGCTTTAATGGATGCTACAGCTCATCAATAATCGGCACTTTTGTGTTAAATTACCAGAGGAAAGCTCCTGAAAGGAAGCTTAGAGTACCTGCATTCGCAACATGGACTTGCAGTGGATGTAAGGCAAAGACAGTGACAGGTTGCCAAAATTGCTGATGGAGAAATGGCACGGGGCAGACCTGCGGCATCAGATGACAGCAGAAGGGGCAACGTAGATAAGCTCGGCAGTAACTGCAACAACACGAGCTGATAGAGCAGATGGTCATCTCATTTTAGTCTCTAACATGGCTTATTGCCCCTAGCAATACATACCCAAAAGTACTCTGCTGATGAAGATGGGATTATGTAGTAAAGGGAGGGAGAGCAGTTCTATTCTGAACATAATAGACCCATGCTATGTATCAGCTCTGACAGCCCCTTCATGTGCCAGCTTTGCACTTGGGCAGACTGCGTGCAGGTGGCTGCTGGCATCTTCTCTCCAACGAGAAGCTGAAGGAATTATTTCAGTTACAAGCGTCTGACTTGTGGGCAACCTGCTGCTACCAGGGCTGTAATGCACAGGACAGTCTGGAACCAAAATCGTGCACACCAATGGAGGAAGCATAGGGTTTAAGGCAAGCCAAATTTAACTTTGAAATGGGAAAAGTAGAGATAGAAGTTGCTGTGGATGAGAGTAGAAGGTGCTGATTCAAATACAGGAATGGTCACTTTGCAGGCACACTGCTGAGTTTATAAAAAACTGCATTTACCAAGCAGTAAAGAACATACATAACAGCCTTCTGAAAACAGAAGGAAAGACTCTGTGCTCCAGGCTAGCAGAATAAACACATCTTACCAAAAAATACTCCCCTAATACAGTGCGCTAAGCTGGTTCCCAAATCCCAGCTAAATGCATCACCACAGAACCACAGAATTAGTGAATCAGATGTGTTGGAAGGGACATCTGGAGATCATCTAGTCCAAACCCTTGAAAAAGTGAGGTTTCGCTACAGCAAGCCTGCACCCAGGATTCCTGTGAGTGTCACGCCATAACCAGGGATTGCCCAGCTTCTTGGGTGAGTCTCTGTCTAGCACAGGGAGCTCCCTTCCTTCCCTCCCCTCATCCCCCAAAACACAATGAGAAGAGCCCTGTCACAATAGCAGTATAGATATGTTACAATGGGAGCTAGTCACACATTCTGCACTGGAAAATGTCCTGAGTTTGAAAGGCCAGATATCTACAAGCACCATGCTTATGGTGTTCACTTATACAACAAATATTGTTTCAACTGCATGTTTACTCTTTTATTTTTTAATTATTAAAAAGCAAAGAGTATATTTCCTTCTCCTTCTTTATAGCATCAAAGCAGGACAGTGTGCCACTCAGTCGTATAAATAAACACTTGCAGATACATAAGTGTCTTTAGCTCCTAAATTGACAAAGCATTCCACAAACTAACATCAAGCATTTGTAACTAACATTCAAAAACTGTTTTTTTCTTAGGAGCTAACAAAGGCTGTTCACATCTGAAATCCAATGGCTGCAGAAGCAGTGAACAGCCTGGGCTCCAGAGGAAGGAGTCAAGGAAATGCTCTGCTTCTGCCAGAACATACACTGCCACACTGCTTTCCACCTGCACCAAGCCCCAGACATGGAGAACAGGAAATATCTTCTTCCAGCCTGTCCAGATCCTGAAGATTTGGGAATGTAGATGTCACCAGCCAGCCTTGCTCAGCTGCCATTACCCAGCACTTATGTCAGCAGTTCTGCTCATGGTCGTCATGCACTGGAAGCTCTCCCTGGCCACGCTGGGTTGGTGCAGCACACCATACACAGCACACCCGCCGTATGTGGTACTAGTGATCTCTTCCACGGCCTTGACAAAACACCTTCCCACATTTGGTGTCTAGAGGCTCAAGTAAGTGTCTGGAACTTTAACAAAAAGCTCTCAAGTGAGATCATAAATGGTAATGAAGTTGTATTGTATCTCAGTATTTCATTTTTAACCTCCTGCTTTCCCGTGAAAAACATTTCCTTCGGAACCCATGGAATAAAGAGAGAACCTTATAAAGCAAAATGCATTCCTGAGTAGGCCCATGGGCTAATCCAGGTGCTGTGAGTGCCACTTGGCAGCACCCTGAGGGCTGAAGTGTCCTATGTCTCAGTGTGGTTAACTTACCAAGACAGGGCACAGAGCTGTGGGCATTTCAGTACCTCTGTGACCTGAATGAGCAACAGCGTGCATATCACTCTTTTTCCATAGAACTGTAGTCAGAGAATCTCCTAGAGAAAAAAAGATGAGATTTTGATCCTCCTTCCCTCCTCGGAGAAGGTTTGGACAATATACATTGGGCTAGCAGACAACTTTTGCATTGCCACCTATAGTAAAGAACTCATTGGGCAAGGGCAGTTTTGTCTTTAAAGAAGTGGTGGCACTGGACTCCAACAAACCCATGCCTCCCTTGGACTTACTTCCAGACAGCACTTTTTCCTCCAGTACCTGTGCCAGATGTCTGAGGATGGGACCAGACACATCAGGGGTGTGAGGGAAGGCAGACATGAGAGGTGACCATTTGCCAACACTCTCCCCAGCTCCATGAGCCTTATTCAGGCAGTGGGTGCCAAAGCAGCTGGGTGAGGTGTCACAGTGGGAACGATTTCTGACTGAGCAGAGGATGCACCAGGAAAGAGATTTCCTCCTACAGCAGGGGGAGGTGGTAGCTGCAGACATACAGGAAGGAAGAGGAAGAGAGTAGTTTCCTTTTCTGGTGGTTCAGCTGCAGTTTGCAAGCAAAAAGCCTGAAGCAAGAAGTGCAAGTCTGCAAGCCTACCCCCTGAATTTTCAGGTGAGCATATTCAGGGCCCAGCAAAAACTAAAACAGAAAACTGGTTTCAGTTCATATCGTGGTGGTGGTTCACATTTTATTCATAGCAGCGAAAGGGCAGGCGTTCCTGTGAATGAAAAAATCCCCTTTCTTTTGGTGCAGCTTACAGAAAGTCGGCAGCAGAACACTACTGACCGCAGGAGAACTTCAGTCACCAGCTTCCCACTTCTCCAGAAGCTTGAGTCCTTCAGCCATTTTTTACCTTTTATAGTCACAGGACTAGTCAAGCAAAAGGTTGATTCGATTATTCTGCTTTAATTAGAAAATGCACTCAGACCAAAGGCATAATTATACCTGGTACATATGTACACATCTCTCTCAATTATAACACCAAGATCAAAATGTGGTCTAGTTTTGCTTTGAACCAACTGTTTCCCTCTGGCAAGATCGCTGCAATATGCACAGACATCATTGCAACAGTGCTTGAACTGCTCCTTGTGCCGAGGACACAACTGTGTTTTATCATGTACGTGTGCACCCCTTAGGACAGACAGAGCGAGGGATAAGCAATACAGGGGAGCCAAAAGTAGAACCCTGGGGTACTTGGAGCCCCAAACCTACCACCCCCATCCCCCACCCTCCTCAAAAAGCAGTGCAGGGCCCCTCTCTCCTTGCTGCAGAGTTAGGACAAGGTGGATAAATCACAGGTTTTTTTATTGCTGGTGAACTCAAAACAGGCAACTTTAATCTACCAAGGAAGATACACATACAAACAAATGGTTAGGCCTTGTGCGTTGGGTTTGTTTTTTTCCTTCGTAATGTAAGTGTCTCTACCACTTCAGTCCAGCTCCTGAGCTCACGCTGAGCTGCCACCAAGACCCTGGTAATGTGCACTGGGCACTTCTCCTGTAAGATGTTGTAAGAAGCATCACATGTATTAAAAAGAGAGATTTTGCAGAAAAGACAAAGCCACATTGCTTATCAAGAAGTCTATCTAACCCTGCTGTGTTAGGTACATGGTATTACAGCAAACCCTGCGATAACATTTGTTGTCCACGGAATTCTTTGAAATTATTTAATAATTTGTTGGGTCCCTTCCTGTTTCTGGTGTGCAAGCTGCAAGTAAAGTGCACTTCTGGGTATAACTTACAAGTCTCTAAGGATGCAGTGTCTAGGTGGTACACATCAGACATCACTGGAAAGCAAAACAGAGTAGTTGTTACAATAGCATAGGCAGTAGGGATAATAGAATAAGATTGTTGTTGTATGCTGCTGGGAAACCCCTCCATAGTCTGAGCACCTAAATATTACATCACTGTGCAAGAACTGTGCCACTTGGTGGAAGCTTCTGCAGTCACAACACATGGCTGTGTACCAAGTTAGCCCTGTGAACTCTTCCTCCCTTAGTCCCACCTGCAGCTGGTATGGAGTCACCAAATGATGCTGCTAGCTCCTTTTAATGTTTTTAAGAGTTTTGTAGCAGCTAAGGAGAAAGCAGGGATCCTAGAGATGCTTTTATGAAGCTGAGGATTTCAGATGATATAGGGAGATAAGAGGCAGCATCACACCACTGCCACACTGTGCTGTGAGAGAACAGCCCGGTTCTGGGTACTGCAAGACCCTGAGAGAACTAGGGCCAAAGCGGGGACATCACAGAATCATAGAATGGCTTAGGTTGGAAGGGACCTTATAGATCATCTAGTTCCTACCCCTTGCCATGGGCAGGTCTGACACCCACCAGATCAGGCTGCCCAGGGCCCATATCTTGAATGCCTCCAGATGTGGGATGAGACTCCAGCTCTTATCTACACCTTGCAGCTCTTGCTCTAATTCGGCAGAGCTAATCTCTTTTTGTCCCCCTGCACTACATGAGGTGACTGTTTTGCCTGGGTCTGTACATGTGAGACCATTGGGACTGACAAACAACATACTGCTTTTATGGTTTTATAATACTGGCATCACAGCAAGGAAAAAGTATATATATCTGCTCATTGTTTGCTCTCTTTTAATTTAATGATCTATAAAAAGGAAACCCTAAATACCCACCTAAACATTCAGAGTGCTTCAAGAGACACTGTGTACCCCAGGGCAGATGTGATTAACTCCTTGACACCGTTGGTTTGTGTCCATTGCCAACAATGGATGTCATGTGAGAAGGGGGAAGGAGAGGAATAAAATAATTGCACTCTGTGTAATACAGGAAAAATTAACACTGGCTTTGTAAGGGCAGAACCAGCCAATAATTCCCTTCATAGGTCTAAAAGTGCTTCTCCCCTTGGGAGTGGCTTCCCCAGGACAAGGAACAGGTTCATAGCTGAGCTCTACCTCAGACAGAGGAGCAGCACAAAAATGACCTGTCTACCTCCAGTGCAAGAGTGGAAACTCACAACCACACAAACATGTGTGTTTCAAGCCAAATTCATCCCTGCTGCAGCTCTGCTGATTACAGTATAGGAACACACAAAATTAATCTGTCCTATGAGGCAATTACAGCAAACCTGCCTGGTAAAGCTGTCATGAGCATGATATTTCTGACAACAGGAAATTCCACTTTTGTGGCTAACTCTGATAGCCAGGGCTTACCGAAAAAACATTATTTAACCCGTGGTTGCCAGTATCAGGCACCTTCCCTATTCTACAACTTTTCCCAGACTCCACAAGTGTTCCCAAGAGGTTAAATTTCAAACAGTCCCCATGCAAGAAGCTCCAAAATGGAGCCACAGCACTCCCTGCTCCTATAGCTCTCTACTGTTTCACTCACACTAGAACCCAAAACCTTATTCAAACTGTGAAGAAGTGCTCTTCAGGGAGAACTGTGTTTATTTTTGGAAGTAATGTGTCTCCCTATATCAGACAGCATGGCATATCTCTTGCTGCCTCCATTTATTCTCATGGGAAAAGCTTGCTGTGGTTATTTAGAATAGAATTTGGGAAGGAAGAGCAAACCCTCTTGAAACACTGAGGAGATCACTGGGCTGCCAGTGCTGATGGAGGGTGACCATCAGTGCTAGAGGACTGAATGCTGGGTACAGCTTCAGCCACACAAAGATTTTGACCTTTTTTTCAGGTACAATGAGTTGCAGCCAGATTAAGTCATCAGCATCACCAGAAACAGAGGAATCCCTGGGAAGGAAGGCAGAAGACTCTCGTGGCATGTACAGTCTCTACAAGGTTTGCATGGTCGGGATGAGAGCTGGAATCTACAGCAGCCCTTCAGACAAGTTTTGCTTTGGGGGTTCAGAGGAGATGGGAGAGATGGGAAGACTTACGTATTTCTTGTGCCTTTTGCCAAGATTCAGATTGCACAGATCATGATAAAATTCACTCAGCAAAAAAGGCTCTTTGTTAAAGAAAAATAAAATAAAATAAAAGCATAAGAAAGAAAAGAAAAAAGAAAAAAGAAAAAAAGAAAAATCTATTATCAGGACTGAGATTTCAAAAAGTACAAGATTTGTATAAATTCAGCAAGATGTCCAGCACCAGATTATATTGTGGTGCAAAAAAGAACCTCGGGGTAGGCCAGTGGGACCTCATGAGGGGAACCATCTACCTCCCCAGCAGACTGCCAGCCTTAGGTTCTTCTCCATAGCAGATGAATTTTCCTTGTTCCTGCAGCATCTCAGGTCCCACAGGAGGTATTGGTTGCAAGCAAGCACCTGAATATTGCCTAAGGGAGTAAGCCAATCACTAACTTCGCTGGCGTGTCCATGACCATCCAATGATTACATTTTTCCTTTTTGAATGCTTTTCCGCCTTAGCATTTTTTCCCTCCTTCTTCTTTCTCCACACAAAAGTGTAAGCAAAAGGACTGCTTTCATCTGTAATAAGTTAAAATCAGAAATGACCTAACTAACAAGTAACTGATATTGGTCCTTGGAACCCAAAGAGTAAAATCCTTAGAAAATCTATTGGTTCCACTGTTTTTTTTCTGGTATATCCCATGCACACCCCCATTAGAAAAAGTGGGGTTTATGAATCTTATCATACAGCAAGGAGCAGTACCTCAAAGCCAGAGCTAACAGCTTGTGGTAGAGGTCTGGGCTCCCTCAGACTGCTAAGGGTGGCTCTGAGTCATGGTTCAATCCGTCTTCACGTGGCCATTGGCCAAGGCAACGGTGACAGTGGGAGCCCCTGGCTCGGCAGTCTCATCAAATCGCAAGCGCAGGGTGTTCCTGATCACCAGCTGTTCCATGATGAAAGAAGCACAAAACCATGGGATGGCATACTCCAGGGTGATCAGGCCCATGAAGTCAAAATCAAACTGGGAATAGTCCCACGGGCAGGCATTGAACTGGCGTAGGATGAGGCCAGTGGTGAACTCCCAGAGATACGTCCAGAGGGTGTAAATGAAGCAGCGCACTAAAATGTGACACTTGTCTTTGAGATACAGATACATCTTCTCCACAATGAGGATGGAGGTGCCGTAGATGAAGAGTGCCCACACACTGGTAACACCTGGGAACTTCCAGTTGAAATTGACCACAAACTCCCAGGCAGCTGTGAACATGACCTCACAGAAATAGCCATGAATGGCATAGAGGTACCATCGGGAGAAAGCGGTCAGAGGTTCTGCCGCAGCCATCCTTCTGTACGCACCTTGGTAGGCACTCTGAAACAAAGACAGAGAGAGGAGTCAATGAGGAATTCAAGTCCTTACCACCTAGATCGCAACACGCACAGATCTATAACATCCACAAAGGGAAAATTCTAATAAGAAAAGTGCATTTAAAATTGTATCATTTTCACTACAACAAATTTAAGCCCTGGGGAAAGGTGACACCTTATCAGGCTCTGAGTCTCAGAACACATCTGGACTACCCTGACTGAGGATGCAACTGGTATTGCATTCATGCTAAGGAGGGAACTGGAAGTTTCAAGGACTTTACCAGGAGTGAGGCTACTAAAGAACTTACTGGATGCAATCATTAGCAGAAAACTACAGGCATCTCAGAAGGAGCACACATCATCTTTTTGCTCTTTTCAAGAAACAGTACTGTCCTTTGCTTTTATTTCTACCTCAAAAATGAAGATTAGCTGAACACAGCATTGAAAATCTGGGCCTTTTTCATCTGTCTCCTACAGTCTCCATACCCAAAAAATTTACTGTAGTAAAAGACTGAGATTTGATGGGAGCCACAGAAAGGAAACCAAAAGAGAAAGTTTCAGAGGTCTTACACCTCCTGATACACGCCTTGCATCCATTCAGCCGAACTGTTATTTCTTCTTAATTCTTTCAGTTAGAGAATTCTGGCATCGTATCTAGGATTTAGAGAATCATTTCTTATGCTATCGAAGTGCCCAGTACCAACTCAAGAAGGACAAGAGAGCCATTGAAATCCATACATATTTGGCTTCGGGTCAGCAAGGCACAAAGAATTAGAATAAAAAGAACAGCTGAGCATAGGGAGAGGTGGTTAGTCATGATAAATAGGAAATGAGAACAAACTCTATTTGTCTCTACAGGAAGAAACTTGGTAAAGAGATTTCTGAAAGGGCACAATTTGCTTATCACTGAGCAGTTTAAAAACAATTGGTTTTCACGCTTCTTTGTAGAGATTCACAAGGTCCTAAGCATTGCTTTACCACACTGTATTCACTGGCATAAGCTGATTAGGTATAGTTTTACTGAAGACAGACCTATGTTACAGGGTGAATTTGACATCTTCTGGATTTTAAAAAACTTATTCTTTCAAGCTGAGTTTCTTGACTTTTAATCAGGCATTATTTAATTCATTTGCTCTGCACTTGTCAACCCCATGGTACAGTGTGCTAAGTAAGGACTACACCATGTCCTGTGTGCAATTCCAAGTGGATTGTTCCTGCCCTGCTTTGTAATCACTGCCTCTCTGGACAAAATATTAACATGCAGTGTGACTAAAACTCTGTCAGGAGATCATCAGGAAAATGGAAATAGAATAATGAAAATGAAGAACACAAAAGAGAATATTCACTGAAAAAGTACCTATGGGAGGAGAGATGAACTGTGGTATGTTTCTTGGCCATGAAAATCAATGGGGAATATAGAAAGTGGAAAGGACAGAACTGTATCCATGAATTCACTCCTCTCTTGAATAGTCACCTATAAACAATCATAGTCTTGTCAGCTCACATGATGTGGATGAACAAAGACTTTTCCTAATGACACAATCTGTTTCACATATGGTACTGAACTATCATCAAATGCTACAGATTTGGGTCAACAGAACATTTTGAACTTGTGGGTGAAAGACTTTGTAAAATAGCAATTCCTTACACTGAAATTTTTGGCTAATAGCTGAACTGAAACCAGGTCTGAGACAACATCTACAATAGAAATGAACCCATTTGTAACCACCTCTGATGTATTTTGAATCCCGAGCCTTTCATCATAACTGCAAGAAGTGAAGTGTCAAAGTGCTGACACTGTCTCAGTGCTTCCCTTCAAATGTCAGGTGCCAAGTCAGCACAAGCTTGATGGGAACTTCCTGCCCTTGATGTCCTTGAAGGACAATCTTCACAGACTGCCTGCTGATGAAAAGCAACTGTAGACAGGGCAGATGCTCAACTGGGGCAGCCCAAATGTAATCTGGTTCCACTGTGCTAGGCAATAAGTCCTTCAGTCAATGCAGCTCCTCCTGTACAACATTCAGTTCAAGGTAACACCAAAGTACACATTAAAACATATAACAGAACAGACGATGCCAAGAGCAAATACAAGAAGCTACCTCTTTGTACAGTTGGGGATTGCTTAGCATTATGGTGACAAGTTGCTTGAGCATTTACAAAAGTAATTAACAGTGCAGCCATTCCCAAGTATCTTGTCTCCCAGCTGTACCAAAATGGCTGATGCTTGGCAGACAACACAGTGCAAGAAGGTTTTAAAGGGGAAATGAGGGAAAACAGCGTTATCTTACTGGACAGCAGCTAATGCCCAAGGACCACGTTCAAAGTAATTGCAGGCTGTTAGTGGCAGAAGCATCCAGACGGAGGGCCAAGACTGTAACTGATGCAAATTTATGAAAAGCTTGAAATAGATAATTGATCTTGGTGATACAAGACTTTTAATGGAGTGACAGTAATGCAGATTAAAAAACTCTGAGTATATGATAGTTGTTCAGTTCCCTGGGAAAAACAAATGGCATTCATCAGTGAGGTAGCTCCAGTGGGATGAGCAGCAGCTTCCAGAAAACAAGAAACACAACTGCCATCTATGCAATTGTCTCGGCAGAGCAATTCAGGGAGGTTGCACACTGACAGCAGCTCGAGATGACAGAAGTATCTTCCACCAGCAAATTATATTTTAAGCAGCTAGAGAAATGGTTCACTCAAAATGCAATGTTATTAGTAAGACTGAGCAAAAGCATTTCAGAAGCACAGTGTTTTTCTCAAGTAGGACCTTCTTTTCCAACTTGATGATAGAATTACAAGAAAAATGGGAAGTCTATGGAAACCACACCCAGGCCTTAGAGGAACATGCTGCATGTGGAGGTAACACAGAGGCCAAGAACTCCTCTGCCTACAACAAGGAAGGACAGGTCGAGCAGGGAAAGACTGTGAAGGGCTGTGATTCTCTACAGAGACCTGGTTCAGAAGATTAAGGCTCTGGTAAACTCTGGTTTACAACTGTAATAAAGAACACTGTGACAGCACTAAGATCGTATTTCCACCCTTCAGTATATCAACTCCAAATGGGATATCCATCATTCCTCAGGGTGAGCAAGAAGCAGATAAACCTGATGCATGAGGTTACATAAGCAGAAAGGATGTAAATATCAGTGCAAGAGGAAGACTTCCATTCTCCCTTCCAGTTGTCCATTTTTTCCCCCTTTCTCCAAATGAGACAACTGTGAGTAGACAACTCTGAAACAGTGGCACCTGCCACTCTCTAATTATAAACCCTTCTGCTTATGATATGCTCCTTCTTACCCAAATGGTATTTACATAAAAGTAACTGTTCTTAATTACTTTATCAGTGATTTTCGTTGGGAAATCTTTGAAGATACATTAAGACTGGGAGAATCAAATATGTGTGCCTTGATGCTTTAACAAATAGTAGGTCAGATACAAGGATAACTTGATGAAAAGCAACATGCATTTTAAGGGCAATACCTTTTTAAATGCGTATCTCTTCCTCTTATTTTTTCTTTCCCTCTGAGTAAGCACCAAACCAGAATGCCTGGGCAACCAGGGACACCGTTAGCGTGCTGCAACTGTATCCATCTTCAACGTTTTTGTATAAGTCTCACACAGATCGTTAAGAGTAAAGATTTACAGAACACTAGTGCTGGATTTGGCCCCAAGACATTAGTTCATTAGTGTTTAAAGATTTATGCAGCAAAGCCTTAGCAGTACTTATGCACTGAAGTCATAAGTCCAAGGAGATAGTCATCCTCCAGGTAACTGAGAGCCTCAATTAGCTGCATCTCAGAAAATAGTATTTCAGCTCTTCTGAAGTGTGGAACAGTTCCAGCAAATCGATTAATCAAGCCTCATAATGAGCGCTAAAAGAGAGCCACAGACAAATGCCTCTGAGCACAGACTTGATGGCCCTTCCTTACTCCTAGCAATTTCAGGATGGATCTGGAGCTCTGGGATTTTGGTCACTTCTGAATATATCGATCTGTTTTTGTTCCTTCTCTCTCTGGGCTCCAGCTCCATTGGAATATATACGGTCTCCATTCTCCTGAGGTCTACTGTATTGCAAGGAAGAAAGCAAATTTTCTGCCTTTTTCCCCTCATTCTTGGTTTCTAGCTCCTTCTCCTTACAAGGTACATCATCTTCTGGTTACTTCAACCAGTGCATTCTATACCTGCTGGCAGCCTCTGATCCCTGCCTATCTTTCGAATCTGTTCCGAAGAGAACTGGGATTCAGTAAAAAGGAATGACGACAAAAGAAGATTAAATGAATCCAATTACCAGACTAAGCCAAAGGGATGGGGAAGTGGAGCTGTTGCCGGTAATGCCCATGTGGGATGTCCAGAAGGCACCATTTCACCATGAGAAGAAAGATGGGGGTTTCTTTGGAGGGAGCTTTTCAAGGAACAAATAGAACACATCAAGGCATTACTAGTTTAAAGATTTTTCTGACAAATGCGGTCTCTTGAATGGTAAAAAAAAAAGCTCAGAAAGCTGAGACTTGCCATGCCCTGCACCATGCATTGCCTTATGTTACTGGAACGGTTTGCCCACAGCAGCCACCCTAACCTAAGAGCAAGCTAAGACAGCAGCTCTTCACTTCCAGTGACCAAGTGGGATGCTTCCTATGTTCCAGACAAAAAGCTCCTTGAGAGTCAAGCAAGTAGCATGCACACAAGGCAAATTTGTGAAAAATGGTTGAGATCACACTCAACATCTAGAATTATTATCATTGAATCTGTCCAAATCTTTCGGGCAAAATCATTTCCCTCTCTAGCTAGTTGCTAGAACACCACCTCACCTGCCACCCTCCCATGTGGAAAAGCTGCCCTGAGTCCTCAGGGCATGCCCTGGTACTACAGGAAAGTGTTTACCAAATGCCCCAGCACAGAGCAGACTTGGAAGCCAGGGCACAGCTGTAGGAGTGGACAGAGCATCTATCAGCCTGCAGAAGTTTTTCAGTCTTAACAGTAGCCCAAGTTTAATTTATTCTCTGCAGTAAGAGCAGAACTGAGTTCCCAGAAATGATTTTTCCAAAGCTGCTGCAAGTTTACAGTCCGTAACTTCAGGACTGAGCATTGGTAGCTCCTGGTGGGCAGCTGTCAGCTCACTGCTTGGGGCCAGGGACACGCACTTCTAACGGTGTGCTAACACACGGTAGCAATCAAAATTCACAGCTGTTTTTGAAAGCTTGGGCTTAACATGTTGCATTAGCTGACTGAAGCAAATCTGACATTCAAAGAACATGATGTACATCATGGCTTACAATGAAAAGCAACCAAAACAGAGTGATGAGTGAAGAGAGAGAATTTATCCTGAGAACACACTGAGAATTTACAAGCCACAGCCAATATAATTTCCTCTGCCACTAAAGAGCCAGAAAACACAAAGGAGCAAAAACATTAAGATCAAGGTGTGTCACCTAACTTACATGATTTCTTAAGGAAATCTAAGGCAGATCTTCTTTTGGAGTTTTCTTTTTCTTCTTAGCAAATGCCCCTCTCGTCTTCTTTCCAAAGCAAAATGAAAAGCATACACACCAGTCCACTCCCGATGAACAACCTCACAATAATAAATTGATTTAGACAACTCAGAGATCAATATCAGTCCTAACAAACAAGCACTTAGCCCAACTCTTCAGAACAATCTGCACCTACAAGCCAGAATCAGTATGCAGTGGAAGAAAGCCAGGTTTGGCAATTAGAGCATCAAAAAATTCAAACTCCCTTTGCATTGAAAATGAAGCTTGGCAGAAAAGAATCATGTGATCAAGGTACCAAAGTAAAAGGACGTAAAATCCTTGCCTGCTAATACTGTGAGATAATCCAAGTCACCTAAAACTGCGAAGAGAAACAGTGTGTGTGAAAAGACCAAAAAAAACCCCAAACATTAGAACTATTGGCAGATCTGAGGCAGCGTCTCCTGGTTTGCTGCAGGAGAAACTAAATGCAACATTTCAGAAGTCTGGTACTTCTTTCACTGGAAAAGAAGAGAGCAGCCTCTAAAAAATCCTGCTGCCCACACCTGCAAAAAACTATTTCTTTCTCCTTGTATTACTGTTCTCCAGCACAAAAGCCTTTATAAATCCCTACTGTTCAAGTGGCGGTAGTGAGTAACTGGGCAGTGTAAACACCCACAGCAAGCAGCTGCTGCCACTCCTCATCTGAGAGGAACAGCACCTGCTGCAAACCATGAAGACGCGTGGCATCTGGGCTTATGCTGAGATGGATTCAAGCCTCATAGGCAGAAAGTGCTGCACGGAGGTAGATGAAATAGGAGAGAGAACACTTTCAAGCACCTGTAGAAATGGGACCTCAGACTGTCATCAAAAGGGGAGAGAGAGAAGAAAACTTCTTGAAGTCTGTTGATGGCAATTCTACACAATAATTTTTTTTCCTCCTTACTTTTTCCTCCTTTAATATTCTGCGAATACATATTTTCCTTCCTAATATCAAACCACCACTGAAATGTAAGTCATGAGAACCTCAAAGTGCTCTTTGCTTTTGCTATGCTGCAAAGCCTCAGATTTCCTGCTGACAGCCCTGCAAGAGAAAACTTCACAAATTTCAGATTGCTAAATTGTTCTCTTTCAAGGAAGGAATCTTAGTGGAGCCCCCAAGGTGGTGGCTGTCTCATCTTTATGTTCATGAAGATCCTGAGAGGTAACAAATATCCTGGGAAGGATGAGCAGAAGAGGCCAAGTCTCAGAGTCCTACTGACCACTGCGTCAGACAAAATCCTCAGGTAGGCACCCCTGCCTACAGCTGGGAAAAGCAGCTCCTCTGAAGCAGCTTCCTGGGAAGTTTCTCCCACTGGCATCCACCTCACCATTCGCTTTACCATAGGGGTGAATCATGCCATAACTGACTTGCAGAGCACAAAAATCAGCAGTTGAAATCTTTGTATGAGCAAATAATTCAGCAGTGAGTTTTATCCTCTGCTGTTCAGGTTTAGCTCAATTCAGAAAGAGCTGCAAGCAGCCTGTAACTGCTATCACTGAGGATATTTGCCTTCACAGGCTACTCAAATTTCTGTCCTTAATAACAAATTGAAGAAAAAAAACACCAAACAGACTTAGGTTCCAGGGCCTAGTTCCTACACAGCAGACATATCCCTGCTGCATTGGGTAGTTGCCATTTACATCTTTGCAAAAAGAATGCTTACATTTTCAGCACTGCTATTTCCCCAAAGTATCAGGAAGCTTATTATCTTCAGGTTAGATATGAGGAAAAATTTCTTCTGAGGAAGAGTGGTTGGGCACTGGCGCAGGCTGCCCAGGGAGGTGGTAGAGTCATCATCCCTGGAGATGTTAAAGAACTGAGTAGATGTGGCACTGAGGGACATGGTTAGTGGGTATGGTGGGGGTGTGATGATAGTTGGACTAGATAACCTCAGCGGCCTTTTCCAGCCTTAGTGATTCTATGATTCTATTCTATCTGGGTTACAACTACATATGCACCATCTTCACTTTTTACACGCTCTTGCAATTTTTTGCTTTTGTAACAATGAAGGAAGAGATCTGTCACAAACATCAAATGTTCACTGGTTCATATTTCTTCTCAGATCAAAATCATCCATCTGATTACGTGCTTTGTGCCTTAAGAAGGCGGCACCTTCTCATTGGGAAATCTGATCAAAATCATCAACCTTCCAAGAAGTGATAGGCCAAGCGCACATGGCCTTTTTCAAATAAAAGAGTAACTCAACATTTGTGCTCCATGTGGAACTAGTATTTGCCCATCTGCTTCTTCCTGCTATTCTGAGAAGTCTCTTACCTCTTCAGGCATCAGTTTCTTAACTCAGCATTGGCCCTCAAGCTTTTACTGCCTCACCCTACAGCTATCTCCTTTTCCAGTCACTCACCTTATGAAGGCACAGTCCCAGAAATGTTTCCCAGTACAGTTCTTCCAGGCAGAAACGTGTGCTCCCAGCTGCAGCTTCACAAACTCCAGCTTGTGAGCCAGGGAGCTGGTCAGAAGGATGCCCTGCCTCTCTTCCGTCTGCAGCTGACATCAGCTTGGTTCCTTTCCAGTTCTTTTTGAGCTTCTTACTCCCTCACTCCCAAATCACAGACCTGAGCTGTTCTCTCACGCTCTAATTGGGATTGAACCACAGATATCTTGATTTGTTTTAATTAAAGCAAATCAACCCACTATGCTTACACAATTTTTAAATCTACCTACAGATGTACAGATATATAAAAATGCTGGATTCAGGATTCCTGCCTGCAGCCTGCCAACCACTTATCACAGCTCCACAGGGAATGCCCAGTTCCATCCTTCACACAGCCCATATGAAAGCAGATACGCTTTATGTTAGATCTACATCTTTCTTTCAGATTTCCTTTTTTGACTGCAGCATGCCCAGATGAGCGTGCTTTATTGAATGGTCTTCCTGGTAAAACCAGTGAACATATTCATCACTCTGATGCAGTACAACATTTTGAAAAAGAGCCTATATTTATTAGTCAACATCAGTTTAAGCCTTTACGCTTATTGAAATGAGACACAAGATGTGTTTGTATGTATGTGCACAGGGATGATTTGGACACTGCTATATGACAAGTCCAGGAATTCATCTTTCATAGATTTTATGATCTGGGTGGCCTGAATCGTAAAATAATGCAATACCTTTTCTTTGCAGATCTGGCTGTTTGTGGCTGTGATATGTGCTGAAAGCCTACTCATATTCATTCCTTCTCCCAGATCTGATGTACGCATTTAGTCTTCAGAAGAATTCTAAACCATTTCTTGCGAATAGCACCTAACAAACATTTCCTTTGGAACTAGTGGAATTTAACTGTGTCATGCTAATACTGCCTACTTGACAAAGATCTGAGAAAGGAATTAAGCCTCCACCTTAGTAAGCTTCCACCTTACAATAGAAAATCCTTAAGAACTACTAACTCTAATCCTAAACTCAGCAAGGAGGTAAAAATAATACTCACCTCTTCACTCCTATCGGTTGCCAATCCACACAGAAGATATTTTCCACTCTCAACTGGAGAAAGATGGCATAGACACAAAAGGTCAATGCACAAAGACAAAGGGAGATTTGGATTTGAGTTCATACACGCAGCTGCCACAATAAAAGGCAGAACAATTTCCTTGCTTGAAACTATTACCATATTTGTGTTCTCTCCTTTAAGAGAACAAAAGCAGGAGTCAAAGCACAGAAAGAGAGGGAAAACTGTTGCGAAGTTGTGGAAGCCCCATCCCTGGAAGTGTTCAAGACCAGGTTGAATGGGACCCTGGGCAACCTGATCTAGTGCCTGACGTAGCGGTTGGCAACCCTGCCCACAGGGGGGAGGCTGGAAATAGATGATCTCTTAAGGTCCCCTCCAACATAAGCCATTCAGTGATTCAGTGAACTAATGTGGAAAAGACTTCATAAGAACTTTGCATTGAGAACAGAATCTGGCTCCAAAGAAGACAGTTGGAAAGACTCAGGACAATTTGTAGAATTGAAGCAAACAAGGAAAACTACACACACACAAGTAAATTTTTAAGTGTATTATAAGCAGAATCCTTGCAGGGGCCAGGTGTTGGGAAAGCAAAATCATTTGTTTCATAACCACTAACCTCGCCTACACAGATAATAATGAAGACCCATAGATCTTCACAGCTGCTACGGTGATGAGATAAAATCTGCATACATGTTCCACCCTTCTGACTACCAACCTCAAGTCAACAGCCTCCTGAAGAGTTTCCCTTGATATCAGACAGTTTCAGAAAAGTAAGTTCTGCTCTGCAGGCAGGAGATTGTTCTGTGCTTCTCTAGTTCAGCATTCCCTTCTGTCTGAAGAAGCTGCTGTATGCATGAAGAACGGAAAATGACCGAGTATAGCCAGACTATGTGCACTGACCTGCTTTGGCCTTATGAAACAGAGAAGTCAATTGTTTAAATCCCATCTCCACTAACCTGGCACTGAAGTGGGGCATGGCTATCATTTGTCTAATGCCCAGCAGAAAGCTCGGTGTCAGGAGAGGGCTTTTGTCTATCATCTACTGCAGTCTCAGCCCTGGGCTAGCAGTACACATCACAACTGAAATCACCAAATGCCAGATCCTGCCTTGCATCTGCCTGTCCCAAACATTGAGGATGAAATGGAACAAAGGAGAGATAAAACACCTTTCTGGAGTATAAGTTTGTTAAGACAGATGAGTTCCTTGCATCCCAGCTTGTGTCGGAATACTTCACAGTAAGATGGATCCCCCCCTAGTATTACGACCACAGGATATGACCAGGTTTCGGTAAACTCAGGTAACAAAGGCCTGTATGAGCACATATAGATGAACAGTCTGTGCCTCAAACAACATGTCATACCACATCATCTTTCTTAATTCCCTGCTGCTGCAGGAAGACTGAGATCCAAAAACTAGAATCCTATTTATTTTGCTATTTGGGCTTCAAAAAGAAGATGTTCCAAGACAAAAAGCTCTTATGTTTTCTTATATTTCAAATGATTTACAGAACTTCCTCATAATTTAACTACAGGCACTAATTAGCCAGGAACCTTGGCCATGTCAGAAGAGAGACCAGATACTAGTTGACTCTGGATTCATCTACTTGCCTCTGGAAGTTGTTCTTTCCAATGCAGATGACTCATATTGATATATAACACAAAAAGCTCACATTCTCAGTCTCAGAATTTCTAAACAGTCCAGCCAGTACCTTTCACTAATACCAAACTTCACTCACAAAAACACTTTGATGGGCATACAGGGCCCTCCAGAACACAAAGGGACATGAGTATGGAGGGGCAGTTGGTAGCCACTGTCTGCCTGGTATTCAGCTCTGCAATGCACATGGCTTGTCTTCACTGCTGGGTTTCACAGGCACCATGCTTGATGCTTGTGCCAGAGGCAGTCAAACCCACCGCAGACCCAGACATGTTTTCAGTAACTTTTTGTTCTTATTACTTTGATCAGATCAGAGACAGAAACCTGATACAACAAACAGCTCCAAGACCAAACCCAGCCTGAGTACCAGAATCTTACCTTTCCCCTCTGCTCTACCACCTCACTAGCATCAGCTGTCCCAGTCAAACCTAATACCACTCCTCAGGAAACCCTATTGCACTTGATCTTTGAAGGAAAAGAAGTTCCAAGTAGAAAATACCTCACCCAGTTCCCAATAGTAGTTATTCTGGAAGTTTCATGAAGCTTAATGACCAAATCCTGTGATGTACAGGACACTGTCAGCTGCAAGATGAGAAAAGATGCTCCCTACCAGGCTGCACTCCTCAGAGACATTTACATTCCACTCATATGTGTAAGAGGAAGTGGTCAGATCACTGCTTCCCACCCACAGAGTTCAATTCTTTCTTAATACCTCCCATAACTAGTTTCTCTCAATGACCAAGCTGCTCCTTAATTTCTGTGATGTTGCTAGAGGAAGTTTATTGTGCCCTGCACCTGGTAGGAAGAACTCAGTTTCCCCACAGGGTCTGGGGACCTCAACCAGAAAATTACTGTAGCCACACCACAGTGCAGCAGGAGGGCAGAATGGAGGCAAGCTGCCCCTCTGGAGGCCCACAGTGTGGTAGGGGCCTTTTCACTGAACAGCAATTCACCTGACTTTGTTTTATCCTGCTGTAACCTAATGCTTATCCAGCTACTGTGTAATTGTCCCTTTGTGTTCAGACAGAGTGGCCTTGGCCAGAGGTGACAGAAGCATCCTGCCCAGCTGGCAACACATCACTGGCTAAAGAGCAGAGCAGGGCTTTTCCAGAGCCAGACTATTTTCTGTTTGGGGCTTTCTGTTCAGCTCTTTGTTTGGAGTGCCCTTAAAACTTGCCTTATGTTTTCAGCTTTTATTCTGCAATTTCCTGAATATAAAAGATAAAGACTTACTCTAAAAAAAAAAACAACAAAAAAAAAACAACAAAGCCCCGCATGTTATTTGGGAGACATATCTATTAGTTTAGCAGTGAGGAGCTGAACTCTCCTTTGTGCAGGCACAGAGCTCTCATTAATACTGACTGAAAGGAACATTTAATAGGGGCCTGTTCCTTGATATTCAGCCTCCAGTCACCTGCTTTACACCATTACTACAGCAGAATACAATTCTGACAAACTATTCGCATGACGGTTTTACCAGATTTTGAATTTCATATAAAATTTGCCTCTCTTCACACACAGACCAGAATGGACTCAAGAACTTCAGGCACTCCCAGGTACCTTGGCTACAAGCTTTGTCTCTGCAGCCTCCCACTAGCAGTCAACTCAAGTTGTGATGGCAGCCAGAGGTGGACATACTGGAGACAAAAGTGGAGTCTGCACAGCGGTACAATCAGGGTACTATTCCTGCACCTTCCCAGTATCTCCCTACAGGCACTTAAAGCTTGTAGAGTCATCATTTATTTACCCCAGTTAAATACCCAATGTTAAGTGGGATAATTCCGGGTTTTATCACACAGGAAGATTTTTTCTTTATTTTCCTTGGGGCAGCAAGAGGTACCTCATGCCTCTGGGCAAAGGGACAGCTCTCTTCTGTGTGTTGGAAATGATACTGTGATAAGAGTAATACAGAATTCTTCAGTGTAATCCTGCTCACAATGGCCACCAAGAACATAAGAAAGAAGAAAAACCTCTCCAAAACAAACAAAAGCACACCTAAATTCCTTTAGAATCATCTTTAACGTGTTCAACAAACAGAGCATCAGATGACCCACAGCAAATAGAACCAGAGCAGCAGCATATGTTGTCTCTGCTTATGTAAAATGCTTACGAGCTGTCATTTCTGTGCTTGAATCACACATCTGCTGTTGGCAGCCCTGGAGGCACACACTCTGGTCACCCTGTCCATTCCTCTCAGGAGGCACTTGTACCCACAGTATGTGAGGACTCCTATGGCAATCAGCAGGTATCTGAGCACACGCTTTTGGTAGGATGAGTAAGAATTTAGGTTCTTATCACCTACCACGTCTAAATCAGACTGAATGTGCTTCTGTTATATGACTAGCCTCAGTACACACAACAATAGACCTGTCACACTGCACTCATGACAACCAGTACTAGTTCCACAACTTTGCATGGCAGCTTCTAGCAAAGCCAAGGTGTTTAGAATGGCTACTGAGGCACTTTTCAAGTGTGCTCCTCGTGCTTAAACCTTTTCTAACTTAGAACCTATACTGCACCTAACCAGCTTGCTTCACTCTATCTTCCCTGTTTCTCAGGATTCCCATAGCTGTAACAATATACAAAGTTAACTTACACATTGCATATGTATAAGCAACTTTTAAACTAGTGCATGTGCAGCACAGAGCAGAGTACATCTGTACCTGAAAACACTCTAGAATCATAGAATCATAAAATTGGAGAGTGACTTCTAAAACCTTACGCTGATAACAGTTTTCTGAGCTATTTCTCACTTTAGGCCTTAGGTCACTCCCAGTCATCTGAATTTAGACACTGACAGCACATTGTAACTTACGAAGTTCTACACTGCAGCCACAACACTGGCAGAACCAGTGTTGGGCTCTGCGATGATCAGTATACAGGCACAGGAAGCATGGATTGGGTGTATCAAAGCTGTGCTGCCTTGTGAAACGATGTGCAAACTGATGCAAGCCCAAAGATGTAGTGGACACAAGAGAGATGTGAGGGGCTAAATAGTACAGCACAGTAACAAAGGACACATGAAACCTCTGTTTTGCTGAGGTTCACAGTGCTCTGAGACATGGCTGTGGATGAATCACCCCGCCTCCTCGTACCTCTGGCTGCCAACTGGCTAATTAGACTCAACTACGTGGGGCAAGAGCTGCATTTAGCTACAGATAGGTTTGGCAAGTTGCACAATTGGTTACTGATACTGCCAAAAGTCATCCAGCACCACTGGAACACGGAGAGCAATTACAGCCAGCCGCTTGCAGTAGCACTGGATCCAGATGGAGTCAGAAAGGCTGCAGGACTGGGAGGCTCCAGCACCACCCTTGTAGGCCCAGACATCTGTGTCACATGGATGCTGGAGTTCACCAAGGCTTTTTTTTTTTTTTTCCAGGGAGCCTGGAGGTGCATCTCTGAGTGGATTCACACATTCATATTTAACAGCACATTCAATAAGCTTCTTCTCTTCTGTACAGCACTTAAGAGTGAGTAATTAAAGGAAATGTTACTGTAGTAGAGCTTCTCATTAGCAACCTAATTAGCCTTCTGAAAATAATTAACATTCCTTTCCATAAAGAGAACAGATGACCCATTACATCCATTAGACAAGCAAAACAAATGCCCAAGGTAAGGTACTTTTTTCAGTGGAAGAGCATGAGAAGCATCCAGCAACAGTGCCATTAAAAGAGGAAGCAGAGGAGGGACAGATGCCTGTGACTCATGAAGACTAGGCTATGCAGGTGGGTATGAAGGACTGGTGTGTGTGTAGTTGTCAGATGTGCACATCTAGCATTTGCACACAGATACGTCCTTTTATCTGCCCCTATGACCTGCTGATAATCCATCAGCAGAGATGCTGAAAAATTTGGCACCCCATCTTCTTTCTGAATGGTCTCAAATTCAGCCACTTACACTCATATCCATCTCTCTTCAAATGCAAAAAAAAAAAAAAATCCCCAAAAGGTCTTCTTCCTTTTTTTTTTTTTAATAGTAATTTTTTTATAGTATTTTCTTTATAGTCATTGCTTATTCCCAAACAAACCACAGTTTAACGTCACATGCAGTTCATTTCCACAGCCCATATGAACAGCTGAGGTGATGGTTAGGAGCAGCATGTAGTACCTCCCCCCAGGCTACAGAGGGTGGTGCTCCGATCTGTTGGTATGCTGAAAGAGTTTGGAATATGTTTCTCAATCAGTACCTGTTTGAAATTGGTGTGGGTGAACAGTGTGACAGCAATCAGTGTTGCGGAATTTGTGCGTGTACAGATGAGAAGAAAGCTAAGAACACAAGTCAGCATATCATGGACTGGTATGTGGTATTATCACAGTACTATCACATGTGTTGATTTAGCACAGAACAACAGACAAAGGAGAAACAAGCCATGACAACAATCAAGCTTCCCAACATCCATGTATTCCTGGCCATGCTGTTGCATTTTTCCCATTACTGTGTTCATACATTTACATTCCCCTGGCAGAAGAGTTGAATACTCATAAGCCTTCAAGTGTGATTACAGTGAGGCAAAGCTCAGCGTGCAAAAGCTTCCACAGTTACATCACTATGGAAACCACACATCCACCTCTTGCTCTGTCTACTTCCTTATCTGATTTAAAAAAAAAAAATTAAAAAAAGTATTCTTCCAATCTCCACACTTCTATCCAGACCACAGGAAGACAAACACTTTTTACCTGCCTCGGGAAGAATACTTTCTTCCTTCAGAGCCACTCTGGGAAAGGCCCCACCTCTCCACCCAGCTGGGCAGGCTTTCACCAGAACACTTACTCCACTTCTTTCAAAAAGCACTCTCCAAACCCAGGCTGGGATTTCACCTTTGCTTCCCATCTACGACTTCCCCCAGCTTCTGGACTAGGGCAGCTCCAGCGGTGAGTGACTCTTAGGGCAAATTCAGTGAGAAGGCTCAAACTGAAAGCTGAAAACTGTTCTGGATGTGAGATAAAGTGTCTTCCCTTGGTTGAAATATCCATTTTCTTTCCTCAAAGCTCATTTCTGTGGAAGAACATTTGAATTGCTTTAAAATTAAGGTAGATGACATTACTAGGCAGCTGCAAACACAAGGGCTGAACTCTTGCCAAAGAAGCCCATTATTTCTGCAGAAATTGCTGGTTAAAGGTAACTTTTCCCACACTAAAAGTATAAATCTCTCAACAAGAGCCTGATAACCACGAGCAAATTTGGGAGACACAGAAGAAAAATGGGGAACAATACTTAAAAGTCTGAAATAAGGTGTGCATTCTGCAGCCTAAGTATGTGAAATGGCTGATGGAATCTTCATACTAACGAGTCAGAGATGTTACATTCTCCCCTGTATCTAAGTATGTGCATTTTGTGCTGAGAAACAGCCTTTGAAAAAACCTTCAGCAAGCTCTCTCCAACCTCCCAGCACGCCTGTCCTATGAGCTCACGGAAGTTCATGGAAGAATCATAACAGAATTTAGCCTCTGTATTTCTTTAAGTACTTGGCACCTCTCAGCTTCAGCTGCCAACAAGTTTTCCAGTCATTATGGAGCAAATGCCCACTAGTAAATGAATTGAGAAAAGACATATATTTTATGGAGGTTACCAAACAGCACATAAGCGCCATCTTCTATACTAAGGTACTCTGTAATGAAAGAAAAGTCCATCTGTGCTCAGAGGACTTTTGGCAGATGACAGTCTGGCTTCTCAGTAGGACAGAAATAGAAACAACCTAACATAGTATAAATTCTCTTACAAAAAAAACAAAGCTCAGCCACACTAAAGGTGCTGCCCAGTACCACCTTTCACAAAAAGGACTGGAGCAGTCAGTGCTTCCTTCTTGATCCTAATTCATTTCTCCCCCACAGACTCTCCAGGCTGCTATCACTGGCACATCCCAGTTCCATTGGAGTTACAGGAGTTCCTACCAACAGCCCACAGAACAAGCAAAGGTTACTTCCATGTCCTCAAGGATGTCACAACAGTGCATATGACAGGTTCTTGGAGAAGGGCAGCATGAGTTGGAACAGCAATGCAGTCTGCAGGGTCATGTCCCTGTGGCTCTGGGAGCAGATCTGTCTGCATCTCTGGCAGACGGCATCCTGAGCAGACCAAGTGGATGGCACGTACAGGAGGCACTGGAGGAATTAATTATGCATAGTCTTGTTCTGCTGCCAATGGATCTATGTTTTCTTGTGCCCACACAGAGCTCAGTCTTTGTTTTAACAGTAACAGGAGACGTCTGCACCTCCTTTGATGGCTCTTGAGGGCAAGCGATAAGCGGCATTTGCTCTGCTCACAGCAATGGTACCATATAGCAGGGCGCATGCCAGACACAGCTTTCTCCAGAAGAACCCATGGCTGCATCACTGACAGTATGTCTGGGTGCACTCCAAGGCTCAGTCCAGCAGCAGCAGCCTTCCTGGGAAGCTGCTGACTCTTGCTTTGTCATAACCTGCAGCACTGGCCTGAACCTTGCTGCTCAAGAGATGACATTCTGACCAACTGAGGGCATGTGTACAACCGCACAACCAGCAGTAAGATCACACCCAGAGCCTGGAGCAGTTGCTGACCCTGCTTACCCACACCGCTAGCATTGCCGTTGTTCAGCCCACTGGTTTTATTCAGTAGCTGTCCACGACTGCTCCCCATTCGCAGGGAGGGGCAGTGATCAAGCAAGGCTACCTGTGAGACTGGGACAGTACCACCTGTGATACCTTGGACACCACCACTAGAAAAGGGCCATGAGACCCCTGAGACAGAGAGCAAGCTATGGTGAAGGTGCTATGTGAATCTGAACATGTAGGCACTACACATGGAAAACTCAAAGTGATTTCCCGGTCAGAGAAGAAGTACCGTGCATGACCTACCGTGAGGGCCTTAGCCACAATGCAGAAAACAAAACTGTAGTCTAAACCATTGCAAGCTGCACCAGAGCACCTGCACTTTGCCTCCTGCTAGGGCACTGTGCTGCAGAGTGCTCAGAGAATACTGCAGGGTCCAGGGATTGTTGCTGAGGTCCCACAATGCTTAGCCTGTCTGCCAGGATCAATGCAAATCTTTGCTCAAATATAAAACCTTTCCACTTTGATAGCGTTTTACTCTGTGCAAGTGTAGCAGGCTGCAATAGGCAAGAGGAGCCTGTGATCAGCAGAGTAGCACATTGGTGAATTGGGTGCAGAGACTGCACTTTTTCTCAGGGCCAGAAATAAACTCCTCGTCATCTGACTCACACCTGTACAGAGAGCAGCCCCTGCTCCTTACCTACTGCTCTCCTTTAGCTCAGGCACTGCTCCACTGTCCTGATTGCTGTGACTGCCTCAGGCTATCCGTGGGCAAGGTTTTAAAGTGACAATAATGCTGGAATAAGCTTGGCAATATAAATTATGAGTGATCAGAACAGCATGACATGAAGCAGACAGAAACTGAGGGCAGTGTGTGCAAACAGCAACCTTACTCACGCGGATTGAACTGGTGGAAATAATTTCACCTCCTGCCCACCACTCACCTGCTCTACATATCTGCTTCCAACACGCAGCCACCTCCACACTCACCAGAGCTCTCTGTGCTGCGAGCCCACTCCTGCCTCCTACCCCCAAGCCCTACCTGTTGGGAGGGATCCGGCAGCTCTCCCGCTTTGTCCTGCTCCCACTTCACAGCATCCGTGGTGAGGCCAGACTGTCCCCGCAGGTCCGAGCCACTTCAGACAGCTGCTGTCTTTGAGACAGGAGTGTGCGACCAGCAGCTAACGTGGTGACCAGGCAGCCTTCATAAAGCAAAGCAGCACAGGTTAATAATGTTAATGCGGCACAATATGAGAGAGATTTCCAACACCCAATGAGCGACATATGTATCTCAGCCCAGGCACCCAGCTGTGGAGTGCTGCCCCTGCCCCAGTCTTGGGCTGGCTGCTGGTAGACACTCCCCACTCTGGGTTGGGTCCTTCTGCTCCTCACTGTCCTTCTGGATCCCTGCCACAGCAAACACGAGGAGCATGGCTCTAGAGCCAACGACCAAAGGTTCCTCGCCACTGCCATCTCAGACAAGGGCTCAGTTAACCCTCAGAGAATCTATCAGAAAGTATTTACTCAGGTTTGCTTTTCCTGCCCATCAACCATTTTTAACTTGTTAATTTATTTTTAAGTAAGCTGCTGACTTCTTTTCATCCCAGTCCTCCTCCCAACACTGCCTCCCTATCTCACCTCTGACCACACATTCCTTCCCCTCCCTTTTCTGCTCCATGCCTTCACACAGGCAGGCCCCTTCCAGCCCCCATCCTGTTTCCCCCTGCCCCGATGAGGAGGCTGCCACCTGCCCCACTATGAGGCCCAGCCTGTGAACAGAGACACGCGCCTGAGCTGCCCTCCCCTTCTCAGGCGCTGATGCTCAAGATGCCACAGTGCTGCTTTGTGCAGAAGTCACACATTGAGGTGCCAGTTCCAACACAAAAATATCCAGCATATACCCACTTCAGTCTCACAGATCTCACACTCTGAGGGCTTGTCTACACACAGCAATTTTCTAGATTAATGGCATGTGACGAAGTTACAGAGCAAGAACACCTATGTGTCAGACTGTGTAACAAACAGGATCGTCATGTTATCACAGAACTGCAAGGGTTGGAAGGGACCTCAGGAGATCATTGAGTCCCAACCCCCCTGCTACAGCAGGTACCCTGCAATAGATCACACAGGTAGGCAGCCATACGGGCCTTGAATATCTCCATAGAAGGAGACTTCACAGCCTCTCTAGGCAATCTGTTCCAGTGCTCCATCACCCTTACCATAAAGAAGTTCTTCTACATGTTAGTATGAAGCTTCCCACGTACAAATTTTAGGCTATTCCACTTGTACTATCACTACACGCCATCAAGAAGAGTCTGGCCTCATCCATCTGCACCCCACCTCCCTTCAGATATTATAAACATTTATCAGATCCCGATGAATGTAAAATTTTAGGCACCTAAATCCAACAGTAATTCAAGAGAAACATTTTCTCTTAAAAACAAACAAACGCGATACAAACAACAGAAGAAACACACCATTTGCCTTTAGATAACGCTGAACTACAAAAACATTCCAATAAAAAAAGTGCAGATTAAATAACTAATCCTCCCCCAACAAAACCTTCCCACCAAGATTAGCGGAGTGATGAATAGCATAAAACCACTAATTAAATCAATGTAACATGGGTATTATGAGACACACCGAGCACTTCCTGCACATGCACTGACGTTAGCGTCTGCTTTGGAGCCTCTCTTACCATGAGGAATAGCTGCTATTTTAACAGTCAGGTACTTATACGTCACGTTGGAAAGAACGGCTGCTGTTTATTAGCTCTCATTTAAATTGCTCTAAACGTGATGTTCCTGTAAATTATTCGCACGTATGCTATTTTCACTGTACACATTTTGTTACAGTAGAGCATAGGTTTCTACTAAGCTATTTATCAGATGCCTGCATACAAAATTTCAAGAAGTATTTCCTAGAAATGCATTTTAAAGAACACTGAGAACTCTTTTTACGTAGTCAGATCTGTTTGACTATAATTTGTTTTGCAAAAGAGTGAAGAACAAAATGATACAAAATAAGCAGCTGTAACACTCTTGACTTCTTCAAGGCACAAACCTGAAGACCAGAAAACACAGCGCTGCTTTTAAACCAGGAGCTGTGCTCTGGGTCACCTGTTTTGCTTCTCTGAACCCAGTTAATAAACATATACACTCACTGTTTGCCACAAGGCTGGGCACACCCTGGAAAAAAACAAAGCACAGCATTTTCAAAAGGGTATATTTATTGCCAGATAAGTTCCGTGTATCTCAGTGTGAGCGCTTCATCCTCACTCAAAGGTTTGGCATGGGAGTGAAGGACAGAATGGGGCTGAGAAGTTCTCCTGGCAGGGGCACAACACTGGGACAGCTCTGTCCTGTCCTGCACCTTCCTGCACGGCTCAGCCCTTTCCCTAGCACCAGCCCTACAGCCGCCCACAGTGTCACAGAGACTCCAATCAAGAGATTTGTCATTCATCTGAATACTGCTCCCAAAAACCTCTCTGTTCGCAACCATATCACCTCTCAGATCTGGCTCTCAGGCCTCCACCCAGCAGGAAGAAGTTCCTTTTTTTTTTTTTTTCCAATAAGAGAAGCAAACAAAAAAGCCACTTTCATTTCTATGAGCTCAAAGTGTTTGAGAAACCATAGCTTTAGTTGCATGTATACCTACACTTGAAAGAAAAAGAAACTCTTTGTTAGCAAAGACTGTGTCGTAATGTAAGAGCAGAGAGGCAGCACTTAAGATAAAGGCTTGACCTTGGAGTTCACAGCACTTTGGCTGGTCAGAAAAGGTCACATAAGTGGTAAGTGAACTTCTCGTGCTGAAATGCTAATGATTAAAAAGGTGTAATGTTTGTATTAGCAAAAATCAACAACTACAACAAATATTCAGCAGTGGTGTGTGGCCATTTGAAAAAAAAAAAAAAAAGATTTACAGTCTGAAGCCCACTGCTATGTGGGACTCAGGCTCCTCTCAGATGCCAGCACCAGCAGGCGGGGGGGGCTGCACTTCAGTAAGTGAAGGAGCAGCACTCATCCAGTGAGAACTGGATGGAAATGAAATTCCTGGCTGCCAAGTGGCTACACGTGCATTCCTTCACCTGTTTGCTTACGCCTTTGCATGATTTGCAAAGTGCACCAGAAAACTCAGGTCCGTGCCACTATCTGGCAATTAAATGGAGCTGTTCCACCAACAGAGAAGCCCCTGAGCAGCACCCGGACTCAGTTTATCTGAAGCAGAAGACAAACAACTTCTCAGCAGTGCACTCCCACCCCTGCAATACCTCCAAGGAGGGCGATGCAGATGTCACCCAAACAAACCCCATCATGCCCTTCCCTCTGCCCTTTGGTTGGGGTTTCCAGCTGCACATGGAGCAGTCAGGCTCTGGGATCCCCGAACTCCATGCACATACAGCAGGGAATGCGGCACTCCCTTTCAAAGGCAGGAGGTAGGGCTGCACCATCCTGTAATATGACGTCTGGGCTGGAAGAGGAGCACAGCAACAAGGTTGCAAAACTCCATAAAACAGTAGCTTTCAGCCACCTGCAAAAAACCCAAAGTATCTCTGAGGTCAGGAGCATCCTTTCCCAAATACCTCCACATCAGCCCACTGTGGCTTCTGGAAGGCCCCCGGTCTCACCATGTTCCTAAAAGTGCTGGCAACAGCGAGCACTGGAGAGCCTTGGGCAGGTGCTCCACGCAGCCATGGGAGCTGCAAACGATGTTTGTGTGGATGGTTACCAACAAGAAGCAGAATTTTAGAATAACCAAAAAGAGCCTATTTTGTTGTTGTTGCAGTTACCCTGCAGGATTTCTAAGACAGATCCTGCAATCTGTCATGTAGTCAGGTTTCAAACAAAATCCCCTAGATCTGCCTTACGTTATTGGAGTCCTACTTACTGTTTCTCCATGCACACTTCATTGCTGATGTTCCTCCCAGTCCCTTCCTGCTAAGACAATGAGAACAAACCAGTTGGCTCTACACACAGGCTCTTGTGCATTACTGCAGCTCTCAACACTACGGGGCAAATGGGTCACTGTGGGTGTTCAAGGTTTTGCACAGCTTGCCACATTTTTCTGCCATGAGCCTTTTAACATCAATCTCTCACCCACTTTCTTACCTCTCGTGTTCCCAGGGATGAGCTGTGGCCTGCTCTCTACAAGCTGGTGAAGGTCTGTGGGAGAGACTGGCTGTTTCCTTATATACGCACTTACTTACACTTCATTATTTTGAACAGCTCATCTAACATTTGTTCTGTTGCTTTCAGGCTCTACATTTCTGTAAAATGTGGATACATTTCTGTAAAACCACGGTCAAACCTGACCTCACAATATGGCAGTCAAGCAGGAGGGGAGTTAAAAAGGAGCAACTCTCACAGAACTCCACCTACACGTGCTTCATGGAGAAGTATAGAGCATGTTACATCATGAAAGCGAAGTCACTGGCTTTTTGGTAACTGAAGGCAGGGTACAGTTGCTTAGCAATTTATCTGATTACCATTTTTCAAGTATCACATGCACACTTAGAGACGTTGCATAATAACGTCTCACTTTCATGCTTCCTAACCCAATTAAAACAAAATAAAAATCTACCAAAGTTCTACCAAAATTGATGCCTGTAGCTTCTTTTCTGGCAAAAGAGAAAGAACAAGATAGTAGCTCAAAAGCGGGTTGAAGCATTAATACTCCTGAATACAAGTGGCTTTCAGAATGTTTCTATGCAAGCATTTTATTTTATCTACTTGTCTGCAAAATGACACTAATAATTCCTGCTTCACAGAGAGGCACCAAAATTCATTAAGAACAGAAAGATTTTCAGATGAAAGATGCTGTGGAAGCCCTGGTGTTAGCACTTACAGCTTTTTTAGTACTCCAAACGTTGTTAAACCCCGGTCCAAAGAGCAGCAAATTCTAACCATTATCATGACATTGTTAGGAAAACAAAGACTGTCCAGTCTCACACCATGCAAATTACAATTCTATCATGAGAATCTGATACTTTCACTATCTAGGAAAGAAAAAAGAAGACACAATCCAACATTCCCCCTACTCCATGGTACATACCCCAACCTGAGGCTGCAGTACTAAGCACTGCTGCAGCTCCTGGGGCTCCTACCATGAAAAGCAGAGGTAAATCAGAACATGTGCATACATGGCATTTTTAGAAAAGAACATGTTGTACCTATCGATCTGCTCTTTGAAAACCTAATTACACTCTAGCTAATCTATGAAAGAATTGAGCCTTTATCTGCATTTACAGTGAGAAGTAATACCTCATAATACAAATATCAAAACTAGGCATTGTTTCCAAAAGGGTATAATCAGCTCTAAAAAGAACTTGCACCATAGAGATAGAGCTTTTGCACATCCACGAGTTATATGCCAATAAAACATAAACTGTCTACTTTATATATGCGCCTCTGTCTTCAGCTGCACAGAAAGCGGCTCAACTGCCTGGGGCTCCACTTACAGCACATAGCTCAAGTGACCAAAGGTGAAGTTTTGGAAACCCCGTATCTCATCCCTATGGCAAAGTATTAACTGGTAATGAAAAACCCCAAGCAAGGATAGCCAAGCTCTATACAGCTACTGAGTCATTATCTTACCTTCACTGCAGCTCCTCTCTCGCTAGTAGACATTAGAGCAATTTTATAAACTCTGCCCTACATCCTGTGGCTTTTGTGCAAGTCGACGGCCAATTAAAGGCTTAATAGAGAGACCTGCCTTGGAAAGACCTGCTGGATCAAAATAAACCCAATCACATGGCACCTATCATGCTGCTAGTGGAAACCATACGCACATTTTGAAAACACCAGGCATCACAGAAAGAAATCATTCCTCTCCTGGGACATGCTGGAAACATCCTTACCTTGAGCCTCAGCCAATCCAAGATCCAAGGAGGACACCTCAGCTGAAGAGCGTCCTGCTGGCTGCACGCACCCACCTCCGCCAACACTGCTGATCGCAGCAAGAACCCACCCTACTTAGAGCTGCATATGGATGCAGTTCAGCCAAAAGTTCTCAGCCAAGATTAAGCTGGTGAAGCTGGATGAGTCTGACCATCTCCCACACATATATTCTGGGTGGAAACAAACCAAGGGAAACAGAGAACCCAGCAGGCACTTGGGAGCACACTGCGTCACAGCTGTCCATACTAGGAGAGAACTTCCCCCTTCAGAAATACCTCGTCATCTCCCACGTGAGCCAAAGAGCACAGCACAAGTGCCTGGCAGCAGCCCTGGTGCAGGCTCAGCACCAGAGCACCTGAGCACAGGGCAGTTGGGAAGGAGCCCTTCGTGCTTTGTCGTTCCTGCTATCAGCACTTATCCAATGACTACTAATGCTTGGATCTTATGCAATGAAAGCAAGACAGCACACATCTGTGGTAGAGAAGATTCTCTCTGTAATCTAATCCAGCTTTGACAGAAGCCTGCGAGGGCGGAGGGGGTTGAGATAAGGTTGTGGCAAACTTGTGTGCTGGTACCAGTAAAAATCTAGAACAAAACAAAGGTAACAAAATGCTATTTTCTTTTATACAGACTGATTAGATGCTTCTGAACTCAAACGTGAAAGACAGTCTCATTCAGATATGCCTACAAACAAACTTCTAAAGCAGCTGAACTTTTATTTAGCCTACGGGGACACATTAAAGAGCAGTATACACCTGCAGATAGATGCCCTTCAGCTTTGCTTTTGAAAGCCCATGAAGTGCCCAGGCTCTGTCTTGCACCAGATCTTATTGGGAGCACCATTTACCCCCAGGAATCCAGAGCTCTGACTAATCAGAAATGAGCAGAGATGTTGGTCATCTGTCCAGAGAGCCAAAGCCTTCACTAGCCTTGTTCTGGCTGCCTGCACACTCCTTTCACCAAGAGCTCAGATGCCATCTGGATGCTCCTATTTCACATGTTGTCACAGAAACGCAAGGACCCATTATATCTGCTGTACAATGGGAGACACTTCCACTCCCTGCCCGGTCTGCACTGAGCATCTGAACACCCTGGGCTCCAGCAACTCTCCAAAGCCTTCACACGGAGGTGGGCAGTGCTGTGCCAGGAGGAGAGGAGTGGGGCCTTTTCCTGCCTCCTGCTGGCAAACAATTTATCCGAGTAATTGACCCATTTTCCACAGAATAATTAGCCCAGGGGAATGACACACTGCTGCCCTTTAATTAGTCATGTTGGTAGCTCTCTTGTTTTACTGTGCAATAGCAGCAGCCTGAGACTACGGGAAAAAAATCCACAAAACTAAAAAACAGCAACAACAACAACAACAAAAACAACTTAATTCCATTTCCTTAAATGCAACATCTCTTAAATGCAACCCAGAAACAAAGACTCCTAATGCACAAATGCCAACAATAAAACTTCCCATTTATTCTGCAATTCCCATGCCAGCTATCAGGACTCCTTCATACCACTGCACTGAGCTTCTCTTCTCTGATTGTTCTCCCAGTTACTTGTCCTTCATCTTCCATGACCAGAAACCCCTGTGCTGGCTCTTGGTGGGGCCATCACACCCTCTCCCACCCCCCCAGACCTCCTGGTGCATTCAGCCTCTCCTGGCTCATTGCTGGTGCTACAGAGGAAGGCAAGAACTGCAGTCATGGGGTAAATTGGTCACTGAGAGGGAGCACCCTTCCTGCACAGCACAGGGACCACCCACAGCCCTGCAGTGTGAGAACTGGGTGCAACCATCACCATACCCAAATGAATGAGTGATGTGCATTACCTCCAGGACACCGCAGCACAGATCATTCTCTTGATGCGAGGGAATAAGCAGACTAACAAATTAAAAGGCCAAGGGGATCCTGCATCTACACTCCTTAGGACTTCAAGATGCTGAACTGAAGTACAGAAAGTAAAAAGGTACCTTAGTCTGAAGGCTCCAAACACTTCCAGGTCCACCAGCTCACCCAAATAACCCTTCCTGCATTGCACACAAAGCCTTGCTCCAAGGTTAAGTTCATCTTTACCTCGTGCTATGACACTGCCAGTAGAACAGCAGAGCCCCCTGGTCAGGCACTGTTCTGTACCTATGCAGGGCCCTGTGCTGCCCTCAGCCCCCATCCACCACTGCCCACAACTCACACTGTGGCCCCTGGTCCCAACCTGCAGCCTGCCCTGGGGCCCAGCATCCAGAGTCCCAAAATCAGACCTTCCCGGAGGAAGCTGCCCCGGCCCCCCACCCTGCAGCAAGACACCATGCCTCTGAGGCACAGAAAACCCAGCATGTAGTGGGACACCACAGTTCGTGAGCCCTCAGGGTGCACCATGAGCATGGCAGTGCCCTGTGGGCAGGTCTCCTGCAGTACCTTCCCCAGCACCTGCAAAAGTGGCCACAGAAACTCACACCTGTGTCTCAGTCACTTCTCTTTTGCTGTTTCCTAGCAATTCTATGGACGTTTCATTTTTATTTTTCTTTTCAGGGCTTTCTATTTACCCCCAAGCAGCAGCGAGCCCCATTCTCAGCTGGTGCAGCTCATGTATTGATGCATCAGTGTTCTCACGATCCACATGCAATGCTAAGGGCAATGCAGTCCCTTTGAAAATCGCGACACAAGGCTCCACAGTGGAACTGCCACCACCTCACCTGCAAATACCCCCACCCCCAGCAGGTACTGCTCTTCCTGAGAATTAGGAGGGAATCAGAACAAACCTGCCAAGCACCCGATGCCCAGAGAACAATACCAAATATTTCATCTGACAGAGATGCACTGCCTGCGCTGCATGATTAGGGGGACTTCGCACGTCGGTGCACCCCCCGGGCCGGCGATGCGGAGCTCCCCAGGAAGCTCCGCGTTGCACAGCGGCTGACGGAGAGGGGACGAGGGAAGGGCGATCCCCGCTGCGTTCCCGTGCCGCAAAACCTGGGGACAGTAGTCAAAACCCTGCTGCAGGGGATGAGCAGGAGGAAGCACATTTTCCATTTCGCAAAAATTCAGCTGTTCTGGATGTTTTCCATACCAAAAATGGAACAAGAGCAAACATCCCGAGACCGATAAAAGCAGCGGCAGAAGGATCCCTTGTTTCAGCGGTGCTGATATCCGGGTTCCTGACCTCCCGGCACAGCAGCACGAGCGGCCCCCGGGGCTGCAGAGGAATCATCGAGGGGGATGTCGGCCCCCACCCCCCGCCCTGTTCTGGGAGGCTGGACATGGATTTGTCTTTTTCCAGCACAAAGAGTTACTGAAACCAATACAACCAGGATATTTCACAACACCTCGCTTTGTTCAAAACACGTCACATCTCAGAAGAAAAGCAGCCCCAGCCTCCCCATCTCGGCAGCTCCCGCCGCGCCCCCGCACCGCCGCCTCCCTCCTCCCTCCCGCCCGGCTCTCCGCACCCCCCGACAGCGGCGGCGGCGCTCGGGGTCGCGGTTCCCCACGGCCGCTCCCGGGAGGGGGCGACTGCGGGCCCCGCGCCGCCGCCTTTGTCTGCCCGAGACCGGCGCCCGCCCGGGTACCCCACGGCCGCCCGCCGAGCGGGAGGCGCGGCCGCGGCCCGGCTGTGCAGGCGGCCCCCGCAGCCAAACCGAAAGCGGTAGCGCCGGGAGCCCGCCCTCCGCCCCGGGCGGCGCATCTCCGGCCGCGGGGAGGCCGCCGGGCGCCGGGGCGCGTAGCGGGCAGGTGCCGGGCGGCCGCCGCGCCTCCCCCCGCCGCGGGCCCTCGCCTCACCGGGGTCCATGGGTGCCCTGCGACCGGCGGCGGCGAGAGGCGAAGCGCGCCCGTGACACTCGCCCGTAGTGTGGATGCGGTTGCAATCTGCACATGCTCGCTTCCGACAGCCGGCCTTCCCCGCCACCTTCCCTTAACTCTTTCTCAACTGCCTCGCACCGCCTTCCGCCCCTCCCGCACCGCGGAGAGGCTGCGGGGTCCGGGCCTGAAGTTCCCCGCACCCGCGGTGGGTGCGTGCCGCAGCATCCGTCTTTCGAGCCCTTCGGGAGCTCTCCCGAGCGGTTGCTCAGCGGGTGCGCGGTACCTGCGGTGCGGTCCTTTTTATTTACCCTGAATCCGTGCCCGCAGAGCCCGGGTGGCCGTGGGGCACAGCCCGCACCGTCTGCTGCTGGAGCCGGGAGCGGATGGACGCCTAACACCGCTGTCAGAGGAAATATTTGTCTGTAGCTTAGCTGGTAAAGAGTGAAACATAATCCCTGCAAGAAGTGTTTTTCCACCCAGAAAAATCTCTCCAAATTCAAAAAAAAAAAAAAAAAAAAAAAAAAAAAGCCCAAAGAAGGAGAGTAAGAATATAAAATAAATGTAAGGCATAAATAGTAGAGCAGATTAAATTCCTCTCCTTCTGCATTACTCTTCTGCCATTTGAGAACAAGGGAAAGTGCCTTTCTCTAGGGTTAGGAACCAGAAGTCTGCAACCTCAATCCAGAGCTGAGGAGCTGACATCTCGGTGTCCTGGGACAGTGTGGGTGACACAGCCACGTGCCACCACTTGGGAGGGCTGCGGTGGGCAGCAGTGGGTTAATGTGGTACCTTCTTCCAGAAGGGAAAGAGATTTCTGTGTCTGTTACTTTACAGAGAGAACCCAATGTGTCCTGGGGTAAGAGGCTACCTCCAGTAACAGGACTGGGATGGGACATGGCCTGGCTCATGGCCCTGTGTTTTGGCCACCTCATTTCCAAGCTCTCCCAGGTCACTGCTGCAGCCCACACCGTCTTTCTCCCAGCCCCCATGTCTCCCGCTCTCCCCTGTCCCCTGTGATACCGGGAAGGATGAGCTCATGTTTTCAGCAGAATAAAGATGTTTTCATGACCTCTGTTTAATGATTCAGTGGTTCAGAGATCAATACAAAATGGTCACGGTGATGAGGCATCACCAGACTGGCACAGGCCTGAGGCGCTCACAGGAAGGGGCTCCCAAGAAGCCTGGCCACAGGCTGGTGCCGCAGGGTCCAGAGCTGCAGGGCCACAGGTGCTGTATGAATACACAGCCCCATCGTGGCCCTGGTGCTCCTGGGGCCCACACGCTGTGCTCAAAGAGCTGTGGCTGCTCCAAGGATGCCACACTGCAGCAAAGCGCCTGTCAGAGCGTCACCTGACCACACAGTCTCTCTGCGAGAGCTGGAGTGTCAGAAAGATGGAGCGTTTTAAAGGGGAAATGGAGAATAATGCAGCCAGCCCTACCCTGGTCAAGCTGTGCCAGGTGGGGTGGCACTGCATGTGCCGGTGACCTCAGGCTGGCTTAAAAAATAAACTGCTTGATGTATATTTCAACAGAGCTGGGAAGGAAAACGCTAAGATAGATAAGGTATCTCTGATGTTGTAGAAACACCTTAAAAATACTGTATCTGATCAAACAGATGCAGAGGACAGTAGTCAGATGCTGTGCTCATGTATTTACTGTGAAACAGCATCCTTCTGAAAGTGCTGAGCATTGTGCCAGAGAGAGAGCGTGAGAGAGATCATTTCACAGCATGAGGCAGCATGAACATTTCACAGCATGAGAGGAGAGAATGCCTTATGAGGAGCAGAGGAAAGGTCAAAGAGAAAGGAAGATGAGAGCTAAGAGATACTCACCTACGAGAAGGAGAAATCAACAGCCAGAGTCAGACCAGAATAAATGAAAAGCACATGTAGGGAACATATAAATCTGCATTCTCCTCCCAAGTCACAGTAAGCAGGGAGGAAGGAGGAGGCAGCAAGGCAGGGGTGAGGGAAATGGAGACTAGGACTGCTCTGTGCTGAGTGAGAGGCAGGAGGGAGGCAGCCAGAGAGCACCTGTGGTGGTGCTGAGCCCCTCAGGCTGGTCAGGTCCCTGTCATCCAGAAAAGCTATTGTTTCTCTATCCAGCTTCCCTTCTTTCAGCCTGAGCTAGTAATAGAAAAGAGCTGAGATTATAAAATGCTGAAATACGGAGTAAGATGAGCCTAGAGGCATGAGGATCCCCAGAACTACCCACTCGTTGCGTGCTCCTTGAGGGCCAGCCAGGAGTGAGCACTCACCTCTGCAGAACACCCAGGTGTGTGCAGGAAGCTGGCTCTGAGATGGAAATTTGCAGTGATCTACAGATGCCCCAGCACCTCTGCAGCCACCTATAAACAGCAGAGATGCAGCTGATCCTATTAACTGTCTTACAACTGTGCCATGAGTGCCTTGCCTTTATCTGGAAAAAGAGAGATCATACACAACACCAGACCTTGATCCTCTAAGTATGCACCCGGAGCCAGCTTAGATGTCTCTGCACCACACCAGTTCTGGAAGGATTTATTCCTCTGGTGCAGTATCACACCTGAACGTACATAAACACCTCAAAAAGTGGCGTAATCACATCTGCTTGGTACCGTATTGTCTTCGGGCACACTCGGAGTACAGCACGGGCATACTCAGGCTTGTTCCTCACTCATCCACCCCAGTCTAGAAGAGCCTATTCTCTCACTTTAAATTGTGTTTTATTTATGGTAAAGTTGTCAGACTGAAAAAAAGGATGACTTATTTCTTCAGGGACTCTTAATGCGGTCATTACAGCAGTGTCTGAGTGCATCACAAATACTGCTATGAGCACAGTCATCCCCAGTGAAATCAGATCTCACTCTGCAGACTGGGGTTTGAAGCCCAGACATGTCACAGTCAAAAGGAATCATAAATTTGAGCCTTGTCACATCTCTTTTTCCTCCAGAGATTTTTGCTTCATACAGCTTCTTATATTTACATTTCATTTGTGAACACCCATCCCTCCTGTAAATCCAGCCTCAGTGTTAAAAAAAGAGCACCTGGGAAATCAGGAACTCCTATTTTTCTTCCAGTTTAATTCCATGACTTGTCTGGTATTACTTAGGAATTAATGGAGGATGGGATCCAGATTTCCAGAGAAGAGTTTAACCACCTGGCTCATGAAACTGCCCTTACTTTTTTTCTTCCCCTCTCCTGCATGCCTGAGGACATCCTGCAGCGAGGAATTGAGAATTTCATCTCTCTGGGTAAATAAACACAGAGCATCTCCTGTCAATTTTATATACTAAATCTCTCACAGATATACATTCAAAACAGGCTTCTCTGTCAGAAAGCTGAGGAACAATCCTGAAGCTTATGAAGAAATTGAAGGAACTCATTTCTCCATTTCATTTTTTCCCCCCCTCTTTTACTGAGGGGTCCCCAATCCCTGTGTTGCCACATTCCAAACAGGAATAGAAAGTGTTTTTAAGAAGACTACCACAAGTCACATGCTGTTTCAGAGTAGACTAACCTACTTTAATTTTGTGTTGCTTGCACAGGTCTTAATGCTTTAACACAGAAATTGCTTCCTCTATCTTTCCGGTGAAGGTAGAAAAAGCCATAAGCCATGGATTTTCCCTACCTTCACACTTCCACGGAGTTCACTGAAGAAGACGTTAATTTTCAAATGCAAACCTTTCAAAGCGGAGATTTTCTAATGCGATAGGTTCATCTCTCTTTTTCCTTGCGTGTGGCTGGGCTTATTTTCCACTGTAGGCTCTATCAAAGCACATTTGCATTCTTCTCCTGACTTCAGGCACTAACATCGTACCATTCCTGATGAAGTCCATGGCTTACAATGAGACTGGAGTAGGACTTCAATCCATACAGGTTCTTATCATATCTCTGCCCCAAATTCAAGTTCTTCAAACACTTGTTTATTTAACCATGAACATGCCAGGCTCTGCTGTGGGACCATGTGCTGCACTTTGCCAGTAAGGTGCAGTCCTTGGGATCAGCCTCAGAATGCCGGAGGCCAGGCAGCAAACTCCAAAAAACATCAATGTTTGTGAAAATGCTCCCCTTCCTCTCCGAAACTGTTGAAACCATTCCCTTCCAGGAGTACGCTCTTTGCTCTAGGTATCAATTGTAATGGTAAAGTTTACATGCTTTCAGCTACATGCTTTTTTAAAAAGCATGCTTTCCGCGGTAGATATCCACAGTACCTCATGGCTTAGTGAGAGCCCAGATCCAAAACTATGCGGGATGGGTAGGGAAGAGATCCTACCAAAGCGTCATGCAGCAAAGCATCCCTCCCGTCCAGGCAGCCTGCTTAGGAAAGACAGAGCGTTCCAGTTCAAGATGTGCATGGGAAGGAATATTCTTGTAGAACATTTTCATAGAAGCCATCAAAGCTTTTGAGTTTCCTCTGAGGTATTGTTTAGGAACCAACTCTTCGGACTGATAAATTGCTCACTGCTTCCATCACCCTTACTTTTGGGTGGACTGAGTAGGTATCAGCCAGAATAGAGCAGCAGAGAGCTGCAGAACCAGCAGCAGGCAAGGCGCATCAGGATATGACTGATGCCCAGCAAAGTAAGATGCTGTTTGTTTGCCTTTTTAGGAAAAATAAATAAAATAATCGCTTAAGGTTTCTAATTTGACTTTATTGATGGGCAGAAGAAAAGTAAATACTTCATACTTAGAAATTAGAGATCTATCTAAAGCCTTCTGGATCTGTATTTTCCAGTATTTTCCCAGGCTGAACAAATCGCGAACATCACTTTGGAGAAGAGAAAGTTGCCATACAACACTGCACATGCACAGTTCTTCTCAATCCAATAACTTATTTTGTGGGAAAGCATTGCCCATTAAAAATGGCAGGTGATGGGAACACTGGAGACTTGGTCTGTGCTCACAGACATGCTTCAGGCATCCCCAAGGGCCTCAGATTCACCTTTCTGTGTTTGCTTTCCCGGTTGTAAACCTCATTTCCTTTACTCAAAGGCTGAGAGGTATGCCAGTAGAAAGCAGGAGAAGAAAGGAGATGTTATATTCAAAAGATTTCTGGAGTGTCTAGAAGCAACCCGGTGCTATCACTTCACCAACATATCTTGCAAGTCTGAGCCAGCTAAAAAGCAGAGAGAATAGAGAAGGAGCATGATTCACCTAAAATACTTTTGAATGTCAGCACCACAGATGGGATAATTATAATAAATAATTCTATTTCATAGACTGCCTCTGGTATGCATTATACTGCAAAATGGTTAAGAGACTAAGTATTTCTGTAGCTATAATTCTTATTTATACAACACGATGTGTTTGCAAAGTGCTCAGCACAACAGTAAAATGACAAGTGCCTGCTCTGAGTAATTACAGTACAATTCTAAAAAATTAGTCAAGTAATAATAATAAACCAGGAAGAGGAGGGGAGTGGATGGGGAAAATGATGGAAAAGACGTGGATTACAATATAAAAAGAGATCAATAAAGAGTGTTGGGAGCAATTAAACTGTATGAATGAAATAGAAAAAGTGTTCCTCTGAGATATGAAATGATGTGGAAAGTGGATGAGTCAAAGGAATACATAGAAATTATTCAGAGCAAAGAATTATATTTTGACTCTCCACTTTCACGTATCAAATACTCACAAGGAGATGCTCGAGAACATTCTACAGGCCAAGAGCTTTTGAATAACAAAAACATCTGAGATGAATGAAAGCTGTTCATAAGCAGGGCTGAAGCAGCAAGAGGAGCTAAGTCTGTCAGATAAGCTGTCTACTATAAATACAAGTTATCTGCTCTTCCCTCCTCCATTCTGCATTGCCTGAATTCCCTTTATAGTTCCATTAGCGATGAGATTCTTTAGTTTATTTCCTAAATTTTTATTTGGAATGGCTGCACAATATCAGCAGCATCCATGCTTTGCCCTCAAAGCCATGAAAGCCCCCTAAGAGCTTTGGAGGATTTCAGGGACTTGAATCATAAAAGTATTCAGGCACCCAAATACTCAGGTTACTACTAAAGAGGTTCTCAAAAGCGACCTAGCAGCAATTCATGATTATTCATTTTGGTGATCCAAATATCAGAAACATTTTGGTAAATAAAGTTCCTGAGTTCAACACCTAAATAATGTTGAAAAATGTGTCCAGTGACAAACTGGTGTCGTTTTCTTCTCTGCATCCCAACTTCCATTCAAGTCTTTCATAAATACTTCAGCTATTTTTTGTCAATATGGTGTGTGCAGGTGGCAGAGTTACTTGCTTGCCATTGGTGCATGTCACGGCTAAAGAAAGAAGCTTCTGGACAGAGCAAGGAAGGGAAAAGGCAGTCACTCAGCAACTTCTGTTTCACATGTGTACTGGCAGTCCATCTGGCGAAGTGGCTACCTACAGGAATACCAAGACAAGGAGGAAAAAAAAAAACCAAATCAGGGACTTTTACAGTCCTCCAGTATCTTTCACTAGTTTTCTTTCACTAGTTACCTTGACAGGCTTGATTCAGCTTGTTATCATTAAACAACAGCACTCAGAGGGCAGAACATGAGAAAAGTTGCACGTTTAACTACAGCTTATTGACACAATCAACATAATATATATATATAGCTCTCCTGCAGTATAATGGATCCCAGAGATCAGTAGCACCCACAGTGACCTCTTAGATATCATAGACCATTAATTTTCATTGAGATATTCCAGTATTAAACACTATAGATCATGCTTGACAATTTGTGTTTGGCTGTAGGCTGATAAGGAAGACACCTAGTCTTAATATGAGGACATAAGAAGATGAAAGATTCACCACATGAGCTTGTTCTGGTGGTTAATCATTTTCTATCTCATTCTTCACTTGAATTTGTCTGGCTTTATAATTCCTGCACTAAGCCTCACTAAGATTTACTCTGCTCAGAGGCCTTTCCTGCTCATATTTTACTCCTCCAACCATACCAATTCATTAATCAAGCTATAAATCAAGGCATCTCCTTTTCAGTTAGTCAGATAAGTCGAGCACTGCAAGTTTGGTTGGTTTTTTTTTTTTTTAAACAGTAAGGCAATTTCTTTAGATCTTGAGTAATAGCAAAGCTCCCTCTGCACTTTCCCCAGTTTCTCAGCAGCCTTTGAAAATAAATATCCTGAATATGATTAGCCTCTCCAGTACTACAGAGGCAAAGTAAAGCATCCTGGTACTTCTACTCACCATTCCCTTGTTTATGCATACATGGATTGATTTCATCCTTTTTGCCACAGTATCTTGCTGGAGTGAAACTGCTCCTTATGACCCTGACCTCTTTCAGACCGCTGTTTTCCAGGGTAGAGTTTCTGATTACACATCTCCTAACCTCCTATCTGGTTCCCACATGCATAACTTTGCATTTGGCTGTAGTAAAAGGCTTTTTACCCAACATGCGTGATCTGTCAAGTGATTGAGCCTGCTTTATATAAGTGCTTTCCCTTCATCATCACCATTTCACCAGGCTTTATATACTTGCATATTTTGTAACCAGTGAGTTTGTATTTATTATTTACCGCAATGATTAAAGTGTTGAATAAAACTGAAGTTAGAACTTTTTAATAACAACAACCCTGTCGTCCCAGGTTTCTCTTAACGAATGGAATTCATAGGGTACAAAGATCCAGTGCTGCCTACATACGCTGACTCCTATCAAGTGAGGACTCTCAGTTGGTAACCATGTTGTTTCACCGTGGGACCACAGAAGATGGGGCTGGAAAGCACTTTACAAGCATCCTAGTCATCCTAGGCAAGAATGTTAATCCTAATTCTTGACATTTTTCTAACCAAGATTATTCTCTTGTTGGAAAAATATATCCTTAAATTTTCTCATTCTTTGTCAGATGATTCTTTATCAGTTAATACTTCTCCCCCCTCCCGAAACTGCTGCTAGCCTTGCTGGCACATATCTTCTGTGATTATTGACTTTGTCATTTTTAATACTGGCACAGAATAAACACTCCTCTACTATTCTAATATTACCTCCCTGTTACAGAATTTATTAAATATCAATACCAGCAGGCTAGAAATCAGTTAAATAAGCTCTATTAGTATTCCTGTGTAAGCTATCCAGACCTGCTGATTTTAAAATATTTACCCCCAGTACATACTTTACATTCCTCCCAGTCACTAATGGAGTGGAAAATTTTTCATCAACCCATGTGATATAAGTGCATCATCATTTTTAAGCTTTCCAAATGGAGAACAGAAATACTTATTGAATATTTTTGTATTTTCTGCCGCATTATCATCTTATCATTCCCATCAAGCAACTGCATGGACCCTTGTTAGGACTTTTTATTCTGAATATACTCTTAACTCGTTTTACTGTCCTAAGTCCTGCCAGACAATGATTATTCTGTTGTCTTTTTCTGTCTATTTTTACACTGTATAACCTATATATTAATATAAATTAGAATTCCTGTTTTATCCATTTGCTATGTAGCCCTTTTATTTTCTAACTATGTCTTCTGTTCACACATTAACCCAGGATGGACTTTTAAACAACATTACACTCTATTACACTTATGAAATTGAGGCACTTCTTTTCACCTAGTAACTCTTCTTAAACAGCTGTCAGTTATCTTTCATATTTTTCTGTCCAAGCCTCTTCCTAGCTTTGATGTGTTTATAGAGTACCTCATTCTGCTCTCTCATTTAACTTCATCGCCTCTGAGAGATCCCTTTCCCCCCACTGGTACTTTATGCTTTGATAATATTTAGTACATTCAAGGCCATATGGTTCTCGGTTATTGACAATTCCAAAATAAGTAATCATTGTCCTTAACATGGAGACAGAATAAGGAGGATATGCTCTTTCTCCTCTTCTACTCACTCCTTCCTTGGAGAGAAACTAAATCAGTAGATTTTATATATAATCATTTCAGCAGCTTTCAGAATGTTGATTACATTAATTTTCTTTTTAGCAATAAATACTTCTGGTTTTGTGCTGCTGAAGTGTATTTGTGTTAAGAGCTCCTCTTTTCTTTTATCTTTGTGACTTTGGTTCTGTTGGTTCTTAAGGATGAGGTAGAGAACAGTTCCACTAGAAATAAGGTCCTTTTGCATTTCTCATCGAGTATGATTTCCACACTGAATGTGGAGATGATAGCGTCATTTCTGTTTTGTCTCTTTCAGAATGCATTGCAGGTAAATAGTTCTCCCACTCAAGCAGGTCACCTGAAGAGCAGAGAAGTTCGTCTGAAGCTCATAGCAAAGAACTGGAAAGAATTCTCAGAGGCCCAGATGAGCAGCCACCTAACCTTACTTGTATACACTGATACGATAAATAATGCATTAAAGTGATAATCAATGAGATTATTTTGCTTTTTGAAAAAGTAGCTTTTTCCTTTCCTTCTTTTCCTTCCAGGTGATGTTACCATTTCGGTAGTAATCCCACAACAAACACATGATCCCTACAGATGTCAGTAGGTCAGATAAAGTAGGAGCCAAATGGTCCCAAATCATCTGATGACTAGGAAGAGTCATACGAAAAAGACTTTCTGCCTCTAAGATACAATGAATAAATAACTACTTCATCAAATATTCAGCTATATCTAATATAACAAAGTTTCCCATCAGTAGGCATCACCCCAGCATAGACTGCATAGGAATATTGTCTAAAGAGTAAGTTATAATATTTGAAAGTTTTTAAAAGAGAATTCTTGTGAAGAATGTAATGGGATTTAGTATGTGCCTACTCTGAAGATCATTTAGTTCAAGACACTTTCAAAAGAAGTATTAATGAGACTTTATCATGTTGTAATATATAGCTATCAGGTATTTCTACACTACCTAAAAATGCTAGCTCAACAATGTCCAGTACAGTGATATTTAAAACATCTAGTCTGTATTAGAATTGCAGTTCTTCAAAATTGAAATTATGCTTCAGATACCAAGTAATCCCAACCAGAAAACCTACAAAATTTTCAGTTACAGCTTGTATAACCAATGTTGATAATGAGAAGCCAACCTCAGAAAAGCAAGCACAAAAACAGATAAAGTAAGGTGAAACTTGGGCAAAGATCTCTATGTATTTTTGCCTCCCCAGCTGTGAAAGTCATTTGCCTGCAAGAACATTGTAATCTGATGCCTTCCAACTCCTGTAACTCCCTGTATGCTCAATCATGAGAGGTGGATGCTTCTGGATGGAAGCTCCAATCCTGAGTGGATGGAACAAGTTCCCCTTTCTCCGCTGATGATAAGTAGTGCCAGATGAGAAACTCAGGCAAGTTGCCTGACTACAGGGAAACTAATGCCACACTGATGGTCAAACTAGATAATTTCTGTCCCATAACACCCTGCTAAACTGCATGAGACATATCCTAAACAGGTTAAACGAGGATCAGAAAGACGCCCAAATAGGCATGAGTAAATATCACTTATTCCATAATTTGACCTCTATCACTCCTATGCCACCCAATGCTGTCAGAGCTTTTTGCATAATTGTCTTGGTAAACAAACTGATTTGCCTCTTTTATATCCTTCCAAAGGAAAATTACAAGTTAATAGGAGGGGAATTTGAGAATAAAAGTACCAGTACTGAATAGTGCTTCAGCAAAAAAATAAGTCATAATTGCTTCTCAATTCAAAACCATTTGAAGTTTTGTTTTAACAGTGGGCATGCTATTAGAGAGAAATATTCAACCATAGTTCAGCACAGCCAAAGATGATATCAGCATATAAGATACTTCTGGAGTCAGCTGTATTTTCCTTTGGCTTATTTTCTGTAAGGGACATCTATACAGATGCAAGCAATTAAGGATGTTTTATTCTCCAGTCTCTTAGGTACAAGCTCAACCACAAGCCATCTACTCTGACCAGAGTACAAAGTACATAGACCACTCCAAAAGTAATGCCTCCTATTTATTTCCACGGAAACTACAATAGATACAAAGAACTCATTAACGCTACTTGATAGAGAAAATTCTCAGATACAAAACACTATTTTTCAATATAGTCACAACCATTAGCTGTGCATTTTCACACATGATGAACAAGGGCCTGCATGCTGCATTCAAGAATCTGCACCAGTAGAGGTGACCCACTGTTTCACAGCTGCTATGATGGCATTGTCACTAAGAAAACATCATCCACACAATCCATATTTCATTAGCCTGAACAGTTGGAAGTCAGAAGGCACCAAAGCTAAATGAGTATAGTAGGACAGCACAGCCAAGACTGGCAGTGTCCTCCAAGGTACTCAAACTGGTATAGGGCCTGGTATTATCATGTTGTAAGAGAAATACTGGATTCCTCTCCAGCCTGACTCTGGAAGTTTGAGCCTTCTGCTTAGCCAGTGTCACAATGTAGCAGAGTTCATGGTTTGTCTGGTTTCAATGAAGTCCGGTAGGATCACCCCTTTCCTATGCCAAAAGACAGTGCTCATCACTTCACTCACTGAGAGCTGTGTCTTGAACTTCTTCCTAGAAGGGGATTTCACATGTCACCGTGCCATACACTGTTGTTTTGGCCCCAGCTCATAGCAGTGACACCACTTATCCTCACCAGTAACAATGTGATCCAGGAGCCTGTCTCTTTCAGCCTCATACCAGTTCAATAGCTCCTAACAAACTTGCATAGGGTGCTCTTTCTGTCCCCATACAAACCTTTGAGGGACCAAGCTGATGCAAACCCCACTGTATTCCAACATTGCCAGCATCATTTCCAGTGTGTTGAAGGTGATGTTCAGCTCCATACACAGTTTCCTGGTCATAATCTATCAACTCACATGGATGAGCTGATCACAACATTCTTCAGCTTTCAGTGTGACAGCTGCACACAGCCATCCAGAAGGTAATTTATTTTTCACTTCACTGTCACAACTACTGAAAAGCACCACACACTATCCCACTGTTTGAATTACATTAGCACCCACCAAACATAAATGAATGTCAGTGGGTGCAATTTTTTCCCATATGGAGGGATTCAATGAAACACCTCTGCTTTACGTGCACTTCCATATCAGATGCCAGTTTGTCTGACTGCCCTTCTGTTGCCATTTGTCACACAGCAACAAAGTGCAATGGAATATTAGTAGAAAGGTCCAACCTTGGAATGCAATGGAAAGCATAGCAATGACAGCAGGGTAGCAATGTCCCAGGCTGCAATAAGTGAGAGTTTACTCAAATGCAACAGCCATAGCACAGAAACAAAAGAAAGAAGCCGCTCACCTCAGGTAGACAGGGATCTCCAGTGAGGTATCTTTGCCTACACTGCCAACTTAAATGAGGTCTGGGAAGGGGTGGATCCTGGCTCCACCCCTTCTGGTCACTCAGGTGCATTGCATGCAGCTGAGCTCCCCTGGGTTGGCCCCGCCTTCCCACCAGGTGCTCAGTTTCAAGCTGTGACTTTGCATTTCTGCTACAAACCTCTACTGCCATACCACTACCATCTGCCTCTGATGTCATGGGACAACAAAACAAAATAGAAAGCATTACCTTCAGAGCTGCCTTTGTATATCTTCTCCTAATGAACTATTCATTCAGCATGATCCCAGATTTGAATTGCCACTACTAGCTACATTGCACTGACTATAAAACATTCATGTGCTCATAATTCTATATGAACACTTAGCTATTACTTATCTGCAAAGATCCCTGTGGCATAAATATAACACAATTAAATTAGGAATTCACAAGCCCTGCTTCCATAATTAGATTATGCTGTCCCTCAGTTCCCCCCAAGATGTCCCAGGATGTTATGCTTGCAGAAATAAATGTAGAAACATCTAAAACCAATGTGGAAAACTGCTAGTGAAAAGATGCAGATAGATAAGTTGATATTCCATCTGTTTACACCTGTCCTGTAACATCAACTGGCAGTTTATAAGTGTAGGAATTTCTGGGTTGTTGTTAGGGCAAGAGTACAGTCCCTTTGTTGTTATTAATATTAACACTAGGATACCCAAATCCTTTCTTTCCAAGAGAATAAATAACAGTGCTGTTATGTTCCCTGAGGCTGGTGGATAGTTGTATGAAAATTAGGGCAACTGGATCTGCCCAGAGGACTTGTGCACAGGGAAACAAGGTATCTCTGGGAAACAATCTATGCAGCAGCCCTACATTTCACCATTTGTGTTGATCTCCTCCCACCTGCTGGATGACAGAGGGAAACAGAAAAATCTGCAAGAAGCTCTATTCACAGCTTCAGAAGAGACATTTAGCCATGCTGATTTTTGGGTATCCAAAATAATAATGACAAAAAAAGGTACAAATTACTAGGCAGGGTAACAAATGGAAACAACTGGTCACTCGCTGCGCTTCTCTGTGATAATATCTAACAGCCTTATCTGTAAGAAACTTCCACCAGCTGGTCTTTACTCGAAGCCCAGACCTGACTACACACACGGTCCCTTAGCTCTGTCATTTGAATCAAATTTGTGGCTCTACACAGCTGTCTGTCATCCACACAGAGCAAGTGGTCAAAGGTTCCACTGATGCTTAGTTCCTGTCTGCAATTTTCATGCCACTGAGTGTGAAAAACAAAACATTCTGGAACTATCCCAACAAACTGCAGTCCATTATGTTTCGAGACTGAGATCATGCCAATTTTCAGTGACTTGACTATCCATACAGATTTGCAACCTTAAGTTTATCTTAGCAAAGATTTTTGAGCTGGGTTTTTTTTCAGTGTTTCTCTATACTTACCTACAGTGACAGGGATGTCTCACATGATAGAGGAGTTTTTCCTTTAAAATAGGCAGCAAAGTCATCTCAAGGAGTTCTTTCATTTACTTTGTAAGATAAAAACCCTTATTTTGAAGAATGCAGTATGTTGGTTGTACAACTTCACAATAAACAGAAAATGACAGAAATCTGTATAATCACAGAATACAAAAACTCAAAGCAAATAGACCTATCTGAGATCATCATAAGATCCTCATAATTATGAATTACACTGTCTAGGGGAATAGATTTTGAGGGTGGAATTTATGTCAAAGTTTTAAGGATATGAAGTGAAATAGATTGCAAAGAATTTTCTTGAAAGGATAAAAACACAAACAAACAAACAAACAAAAAACAGCCCTGCCTCATCACTCTCTGTATCTTCAGATAGCTGCAAATAAGAGACATTCATGGAAAGCAGACACCTTCCTGTAAGATGAGGATACATACTCAGGTAGTAGCAAAATATCGAATACAAAACAGTATGTGTGCATGATCAGCACTAAATATTGGCATTTATGTCGGGCAGATCCTCACATGGCATCTTGTTTCTAGGGAGATAGATGGCCCTTGAGGCTTTCTAGAAGTGATTCTCCAGGACCAGAAGTGATTCTCCAGAAGTGATACTCCAGGATAAAAGAAAAGGCAGGCATTAAAAAAAAACCAAACAAACCCACAGCTCAATACATTTAGACCATCACACTGCCATGCCAAGGTTTTTAATGGTTCAGCATAAGATCTCTCTTTTTCTCTTCAGTATTTGTGTGTTTGCTTATATTTTCATGAACACCTCTTATCAACAGACCAAATAAGCAGTTCCACAACTGCTGTTAGAAATTTTGTCATCTTGCAGGGAGCTGTGAAACTGTAACTGTGTGAGATATAGGATTATACGTGCCAAGACCTACTTCTTTCTGAAGAGCTGTCTTAAACAGAGGTACCTTTGGTACTGAAGTTTTTGGGAAGTGGTGGAAGTGTTGGTTCAAATGCAAAGGGTAGCTTACTTGTACATTTGAGAATTGTTCTGTTTCATAAATGTTCACTGTCTCCTCAGAGAGCAAATGATACGTGTTTTACTCTCTAGCTGAATATTCCAGAACTTCTCACTTGTGTTCTTATACTGGACTACATTTGGTTAGAAGTATTTTATTTCTTGAATGTGATTTTTACTCATACAGAGTGGTTGAGGTTTAACATAAGGACTATTTTAAACTTCAAAAAATTGTAGAAAGAGTCTTGAACTGCATCAGGCTTGAAATGAAACATTCTCCTCTTCTAAAGCCCCAGAATGGAAGGAGTTTGGCATTCTGAGAGTGGTACAACATGGTATTGTCAAAAAGAAGCTAATTAGGATGGGATTTCATGTTGCTAAGAGCTAAGTCTTTGGTATGCAAGAGAGCCAAACAGCAAGGGCAAAGTGTAACTATTTAAGGTTCAAGTTTGCTATTTAATTGAAGATGTTCATACTGGCCCAAAACTCAGCTGCAGTCAGGAAAGTGTTTCTCTATCAATGACAATATGATGGGCAGGCACGACTGCACTCGGTGAGTCCAGATTGGGTGTGCTCAGAATATAAGACGAGATTTTTTTCCAACCTGCCAACATCAAAAGCACCATCTGTGATTGATTTTATTATAACAGCGTAAACAGCTACTGGAAAATCAGGACAGTTCCCAGAGATTTCGGTCTCTGGGAGGAAGGAATATGAGCTTGCAAGATGAGTACAGCTGCTGCTATCCAAAACCTGCTGTCTTCTCTGCAAAGGTTGGGAGATACGGCCCAGTCACAAATCCATAGGGGATTTTGCCTGGTCCTGTGCAGGAAGATGAATGCTGACTCTTCTCTCCTTTTTTGCCTGCAAGCCTACCATTCAGAATATTTACTATGACAGTAGGTTTACCTTAAATATAGATCCAGTAAATCAAAGCCCAGATTGTAAAATGTGGGAACTGATTTCATGCAAAGACTATGGAGATCTGGATAGAGTACTCTGCACTGCTGTGTATCTGCAGAGGGAAGTTAAATCTAGAAATCTGGGCAGAAAATCTCTCTCTGATTTAAAAGCAAAAGCAACTCTTTCTTGTGGCAATGGTGGCACTACTTTTCTCACTGGAAGAATCACACTATAATTTTGTTCCAGCACAGTTTTTCTAAGGATCTTAATTTTTAGAAGTTTTTATATAAGGCATTTAATTTCTATGGTGTCTTTCCCAAATAACCTTTGGGAAAACAAAAAATGCTAAAAAGTCTAATGTTCTTTGTCTGCATAAGAAAACAGTCCAAGGCTGAGAGGAGACAGGAATCTTGTATGGAAACATCGGGCTTTGAATTTTGGCTCTCTTATCTGTAATTAACAGGGGGTCTGAACTGACCACCGTGAGATTCAGGCTCATGGAGGAGTGCAAAACAAAGGAAACGCAGCTCAACACAGGTCCCATGGCTTATAAAACTTCCTCTTATAAAAGTGCTTATAAAAGCACTGTATGGGATTCGATTAAGCGTCGCACGCACCTTTCAATGTCGAGTTGAAAGCTACCGCAGAGCTTCGCGCCGCAAGATCTATTGAAACAGATCTAAGAATACCCTCAATCCCACCCAAGCTCCCGACCGGGCGCTACCCTCCCGCAGCCTCTCCGCCCGCCAGCAGGTGGCGCCAGAGCACGCAGCCTGCGGGCAGCGCGGCGCCAGCAGCCCGACCGCTCCCAACCGCCGCCGGGGCCGCGCGGGCCGCTCGCGTCGAGAGGCGGCGGTCCTCAGGCAGCAAGGAACGTCTGAAGGGAGCGGTGTGCTTTTCCCAGATTAATGTATATAATACGCTTATTATTATAGCAAAGTGGACATTATGCAATTAAACAGATAGCGTGGTATCTCTCTGCTCCAGAAAAAAATCCCCTGAATTCCACTCACCCACTGCCACCTCTGTCACGGCAGCAGAGCATGCATCTCCCTCCTGCACAGCCCTTGGCTGGAGCTCCCAGAGCAGCCAGAGCTTGTGCTTGCCAGCTGGCTGGGCACTGCAGACTGAGCTCTGTTCTCCTGCTGTGTGCAATTAACACTAATTAAACAAATAATTAAAAACTACCCCATGATGTCCTTTGCAGAAGGTCCTGGCCCAGTTTTGGGCTGGAACTCTTGGGTCATTTTAATTAGCTGTTGTTCTGTGTCCTGGTCTGGGTTCCTGGGGGCACAAGCGCACCGTCACGCTGGGGCTGAGGTGAGGGAAGCCCGCTGGCAGGGAGAGGCCGCACAGTGACCTGCTTTCCAGAAGCTCTTCTGCAGGCTGGCATGGCTCTGGACAAGGAAGCACAGTGTGAGGAGGTGAGCAGGAGTCATTGGTACGGCTGCAAACAGACAGTGAGATCTGAGCACTGTTGAAATCTACCTCGGAGATGACAGACTCACCTTATCAGGAGTTTGACCTCAGGCAAGTGGACTGGTCTGGACCAGTCCCTGAGCATGCCAGTGGGTGCTTATTGGTAGGAAATTTTCAAAACTGGCAGTTTTTTTCTGGTCACCTTGTTGCAGGCACCCTGAGGCCTGTTTTCAGAGGTTCCCAACCCTTGAATTCCCCACCACTTCTGGAACTGAGCCAAGAACATTCCCCCAGAGGTGAAGGCACACAAAACTAGATTTACTTTTTAAGATTCTTGTTAGCTGTGTTTGAAAGCCATCTTTAACAATTTCACCACTACTACTCTGTCCTTCTAGAATTTTCTGGAAATACTCAACTGCATTACAAGAACAGTGCAGATCAGAAAAGCCACTCCTCCACCATCTCCTCCATGTCATTTCTGCCCAGAGGCTGTGCTGTTTGGCAGTTGCTGTGTGCGAGAGAATGGGTGGGTATCAAGCAGGCACGCACCTCTGGACTGCATGGGGAAGAGTGAGTTGTATAACACGTGCTGCATCTGAAATGGAGAGAAGACGTGGTAAGAGCTTCAGGGCAGTGGGTGAAGCCCTGGTGAAATGATACTGTGCTGTAAGATCTCTGGATTTGTTTTTTGCACATGGATAATTTGCCTCTATGACCAAGATGAAAGGTTTGAGATTCTGCCCATGTACTCACAGACCTGACAGAACAGAGGGCAGTGCTTGTGTTTTCTCTGCATGTAATACCTGCATCTGTGCTTGCATGCTGCAGCACGTGCTGTCACATTGTGGGCTCTCCACCAGCACTTCCTACTAACCCCCTTCAGTCAAAGTACTAGCAAATACTGCTTGCTTAAGGTGCCTGCTGACATTATTTGCCAACGCTATAAATAAAAACCAGTCTGAAATATCATTTGAACCTGCCTATGGCAGTTTGTAAGCAGGAGTTGTTGCCTTGAGCTGCTACTCACCCTTCGGGAGTAGTACAGCAATGATTTTCCTGCTGATTTGGTGGGGTAAGCCCCAGGATTGACCCCGAGTAGCTCAGTTAACAGCATAAAGGCAGAGTTGTCCCCTCCTCCGCAGCCACAAGCACTATCACATCCTATTATTTGCCTTCCAAAGGAGATCAGTGCTTTTCTGCTGTTTTTGTGAATCACCATGGAAACTGTCAGGAACAGAGCCATGCCAGGGAGGCTCAGCAACTGCTGCTGTCAGAGCACTTTGTCTGGAGATCTTGCCTGCTGAGAGGTGAAGCCTTTTCCAAGGCTGCTCACCTGTGGGTGACCCTTCCTGGGATAAGTAGGTGAGGGACCTCCATGGGGGCTCTTGGCATATCCACCCTCCACATAGGAGTGAAATATTTCCTCCCTTTACACAACTGCTTGACAAGTCTGAAAGATCCCAGAGTAGAGATCACAAATGTCTGGGAACTGTGTGCCTGGCTCCAGTGTGAGACCAGGAATGGAGCCAAAAACCTTTCCAGAAAATGTAGCCTCCCTCCTGTACTTGCTGTAGAACAGCCTGCCCACTGGTTCCAGCAACAGAGGCTCTTGCAAGTAGGAGTTCTACAGTGGGGAACCACGTTCCGCTCCACATCCCATTCTGACATCTGGCATCTGTAGGCCTGACTTCAGTGCAAGACTGGGAAGGCAGCCAAAACCCTTCCCACAGACTAGCCCCATCTCTTCCTAGTGTCTTCTTTGCCCCACTCTCAGCCAGTAAACCAGATTTGGACAGGCAGGGATCCTCTGTCATGCTCTGTGCAGCATCTCCTGCTTTGGCCATAGAGCTGCCCCGGCTGCCTGTGCCAGAGTTCTCAGATCTGCATCCAAAAGGAGAGTGAGCTGGGACCTACTTTCCTCCTGAGAGAAAGTATTGATTTAACAATACTGAAATGGAATTTCCATCCAGTGCTGCCACACAGATGCGGCGAGGCAAGATACCTGGCCTAGCTAACTCTCTCCCACCCAACAACAACTCTTCTCAGAGCACCAATGGGGTTCAGACATCAATTCACTTCTCATGATCCAGTCTGAATGCACTGAGAAGCTGTTTGCTGTGATGAAATGGATGATGAGCTGTGATCAACCATAGTAGTAGTGTTCTTTGCAATACAGTGGAGCTCTGCTGTCCAGTGACCTGCAGTACGCACTATTGCCTCTTCAACGCTCAGTCCTAGTGAATGAGTCCTACAGAGAGATGATATTTAAGAACTGGGCTGAGACCACTAGTTTGACCACAAAGCCATCTCTGCTGCTGCTTGTCAGAGGGTAGCAGTATTTTATTTCTAATATTTGGCCCAATTGCAAACCTGTACTCTTTTCCCAACAAGGTTTGAGTTTTTCCCTAGTGTAGCTTTTTGCACTGTGCTTCCGGAACCAGCCTGGCATTTCACAGGAAACCTGGAGAAGCAAAATAGTCATTGACTGCCACCTACTTTGCCTGTGCTGCTCTCCTGGGTTGGCAGACCTGCTGCTGCTTCTGCAAGTAGAAGTTGAGGGATACGTACTCCCTTTTGCAGCAGCAGAATGGTGACCATCCTTCACACCACTGGGGCTGCAGGAGTAGCAGGTCCAACATTTCATGGTTCTGCCTCATTCTCCACAGCATCTCATTCCATCTCTATTCCCCCTTCTTTCTATACCTCCTTCTCATCGGCAGGAGCATTCAGGACTCCCACCCTTGGGGCAGCAGCACTCAGTTTTTTTAAGTGCTGTTGAGCCATCTCTGATTAGTTGCAGTATCTGGGCTTGATACAGTTTTCCTGTGAGATACATTCTGTATGGCCTCACTAGCACGGCATTTGACTCTGCAGCATGCGGACTGTGAAAAACATTCAAAGAGCACTGTTGTATGTGAGAACCTTATGGGCTATGCACCATCCAATATCTGACACAGAAGGTCCACAAAAAACAAACATACTTACAAGGAGTGTTTTCCTCCTCCTCAGCCTGAGGACTCCCGTGTACCGCTCTCCTTTCTTCTCCCCTCTACGACAGCAGTTTGACATGGACACACGAATATGCTGACAACAACCTCACATATACTTAAGTAACAGCTGTTTAATCTATGATCTAGATGAAACTATGAGGATATAGGCACAAGAAAACAATTTTTATGAAGATTTTAAGTCTGTGTTTTATAGAAGAGAAAGTTAAGAGCTTGTTGTTCATATTGTTGTTTATTTGGGATTTTTGTTTGTTTGTTCTGTCACAGTCTATACATGATAGTTGATGTCTTCTTAATCTAACAGAAAAAGATCTAATGAAATCTGATACTTGGAGGCTGAAATAGGAGAAATGTAGTGATGAAACAAGGCTTAACCTATTAATTCTGCCAGTAACACTGGAGTTACCCCTCAACTGACTCCCTGAGGATAATGGGAATTCTCATTTGTTTTGCTCTCTGCCAGTCAAGACTGCATACAAAACATACGCTCTCACTCAAGCGGGACATCTAGTTTGACTAGAACACACAAGGACCTTTATGGCCTGCGTGTCACGTGTGACAAAATGACCATAAGACAATCAAACCCAGCTGATATAGTTCCTACTGGAGTGCAACGGTTTCCTGGCTCTCCCACTGGGTCCTCCCACAAGCAACTGGTTTATGCAGTGCAGTGATCCACAGCTGCCAGTCTCTTATTTTCTGCCACATGAATTTGTCTTTGCTAATTAGAAGATAAGCAAGGCAGGAGTTTGCAGGTCTGTGTTGCATCTGTCAGCACACTGCAAGTCCACAAGAAACAGAGCATGAGAAGAACACAAAGGCCATTTTTAATTTCTTCAAGCTGCTCATGTGAACAGAATTTAGAGAGCTACAGTCTGAAGCCTAAGTTCCTGATGAAGAAAGACAAGTACCTCGAATAGATGTCTCAAGGCACTTTCAAGGCACTGTCTTGTTACTGAACAAGTTTTTTCCTCACATAGGACTGAGACCTCGGTGGGGCTCTCACACACAGGCTGGGTCTGATTGGTGTTCCTGCCCCTTTGGTAAGTTTTCAGCAGTGCCATGTCTGGAACATTAATCTCCCCCCCATCTGCAGGACTCCAACAATTTTGCTTACTAGAGACAGTTTTTCTGCTCTCATCTGCTGACACCTTGTTCTCTTGTATCTTCTTGCCCTTTCATTTAGGTATCTCAGATAAGGTGCTCTTAACAAAGCGGTCTGTGCTTGGGTTGTGATAACAATATCCTAACAGTGCCAACCTAGTTCTCTTGGAACTGCCATAGAGTTTGTTTTGTCAATAAGATACTTGCTGTTTACAGTACATTTGGGGGGGGGGGGGGGGGGGGTGGTTTTGCTGAATGATTTGTCTGCAAATTGTGGAGAACTGACATACATAGAGTGCTGGAGCAGACATATTAAAGATAACTGCCAAGGGAAGTCCCTTGGGAACTGTGCCATACTGCTGGCTGTTCTTATGATGTCCTCCCTCTGAAATTAAAACAATTTTTTTATCTGCATTAGATAGAATTTTTCTATCTGCATTATTTCACAGAAAACACTTTAAAAATGTTTTTTAATTATTATTTTGTAAAATAATTTAATTGAAGGGTCAGCAGATATAAAGATGTATAGCTTTATAGAGTATCTGCCTTAAAAGAAATGGAAGCACATGATTCTGTGAGTGCTGATGTGGTTCTGGGCCTCCAGGGGTTAAAGTAAGGTGTGTACAGGCAGTTCTTGGAGAGGTACTTCGTATAAAGTTCAGTGGCTGAGGAATGTCCTGGCAGTCAAGCTTCAATGCCTGGGAAAAACACAAGGCCAGATGTTCTAGCTAGTGATACAGTCCTGTCAGCTTTGCTAGTGCAAAGGAGAGAGTTCGACCAGTAACTTTAAGGGAAGAATAAGAATACTTAGTGAAATTCAGAGTAAGGAACATTGCGGTTGCACGCTTTGGCCAAAAGAAGTCAGAAACTGTATAGAAAGGATGAAGGGAATAACTCCTTTTCCTATTCTGTGTTTGGCCAGTCTCAGTTCAGAAGAAAGCTTTGTGAAACACGAAGCTACCTTGTGCCTGCTGAAACACCAGTAGGGGGCCTCGAGACACATCGGTTCTGGTTTTTTATTATAACACCTTATTTGCTGGGAGTAACAAATAATACAGGCGTGTACGAAACATGCAGATTGCAGGCAATTGGAGTCCCTTGTGCTGCAAATTGCTGGAGAAATCTACTGTCACAACAGCCGTCTCACCTTGTATTCCTGATTGTCCCTGCTCAGCTGGCCAAATGGAAGAACTCCTTGCCAGCTGCCTGTTTCTTTTCAGTCCTCTGCCTGTCTCTTCCTTGGCTCAGTAGCCATCTCTGTGTACTTTTATCCCACTCTCTGCCTGAATCAGCTCAGAAATGAGTGCTTTGTCTAGTAGCTAGAAAGGAACAGGCAGCTGCATTCAGCCAAAACCCCATGAAACTGGAAACGGATGAGAAATCGAAGCAAGATAATCTTGAGGGAACCGCAAGCTCCACAGAGTCTTTGGAAATCTGACTGCCTATCTGGATAATGAGGCATAGATTTCAGAGTCTGCCTTCAGTCACTTCAGTGTCCAAATCTTGACCTAATGGTTTTAGTTATATTTTGCAACTTTGATCACGTAGTCACATAAGTGGTTTTGTGTTCATTCCTGGTAAGAGATTCACTAGGCATTGTTTCTCTGCTGAGACACCAGAGAAAACACACTACCAGTTGTCTACAGCAAATCATATAGAATCGTAGAATGGCCTGGGTTGAAAAGGACAACAGTGGTCATCTAGTTTCAACCCCCTGCATTGTGCAGGGTCCTCAACCACTAGACTAGGCTGCCCAGAGCCACATCCAGCCTGGCCTTGAATGCCTCCAGGGATGGGGCATCCACAACCTCCTTGGGCAACCTGTTCCAGTGCTTCACCACCCTCTGTGTGAGAAACCTCCTCTTAATATCTAACCTAAACACTTCAATAAGCAGCAGATTTTGGACCAGACGATACCTGTAAGCCAGATAGCTGCACTTGAGAATTTGTTCAGCTATGCCAGTTTGGGGAGGGGAGGCAGTGAGCAGCATATAGCAGAGGGCAGCAACAGACAGCAACTGGCATTCCCCAGCAGCCAGTTTTCCAGCTTGATGTAACAGGTATATGTATTCATATGTCTGTATGTATTCACGTAAGTGCACGCTACGGTTAAAGCAGCTCACTAAGCGATGTCCCTAACCTTGAAGAGAATATTCTGTGCACTGCCAGCTCCCAGGAGAACTGCTTGTAGCTGTAGGCTGGTGTGTTTGTGCCATTCTATGCAAAGTGGCCCAAGTACATGGGGAGGATAGCATCCACTGGCCAGGAGAGCTTTCAGGACACTTATTTGGTTTTCATCTCTCCCAGCATGGACCGATGTCCTGGGGATGCCTGCAGCTCATGGGGGGCTCCAGTTGGAGACCCCGGCCACACAGCAGAGGAGGGCAGGGAGGCGCTGCGGTGGCCGCGGTGCCAGCACACCTCTTGGCCACCGCTATGTGAGGAGCTTAGAGCAACGGTGGGAGACCGGGCTCAACTCACCCACAGAACACTGCTGCGCCTCAGGGCTGCAGACGGTTTGGGAGCACTGGCTTTGAAAGCAGAGAGATGATTACAAGGGGAATCCCAGATGCCGAGGAGGGCGCTTGCAGCCTCCAAGAGCTCTGCGCTGGGTGGATTCCAGCAACTTTTGCCGTTGCCCTATGGCACAAGATGGCCGTCTGGCCGGGTCAGCCCCGACGGGACGGCCGCGGGGGGCCCGGCCCGGGAGTCCCCGGCGGTACCGGCGAGCTCTCAGCACATTCTATCTCAGTGGCAGCTTCCGAGGGTTATGCGAAGAGCGCTCGGCCGTGTCGGGAGCAGAGAGCGGCTGCGGCTCCTCTCCCCGGGTCCGCCCCGTCCCCCGCGGCAGACTGCCCGCCCCACCTGCCCCACCGCTGAGTCCGAGAAGGGGTTAAAGCCCGCGGCGGGTGATGTCAGTTCCTGCGCTCCTCGGGAGGGCTGGCTCTGATATTTGAGCCGGTCTCTCCCGCTCGAAGGAGAACGGCGAAGCGCTGAATGGGACAGAAGTCGCACCGAGCACCTGCCTGCGCCCGACGGTGGCCCCGCTTCTGCGCCCGAGCGAGCCCCGCGCTGGGCAAGGTGAGCTAGGGAAGTGGCAGCCTGGGCCCCGTCGCTGCCGCAGGGCAGCCCTCGGGTGGGGAGAGGGCGGTGGGGGTCCAGCAGGTCGGTCCGTGCTGAGCTGGCGGAGATGCTCACTTGCAGTTGCGCGGAGCGGGGCTGCGGGCAGGAACGACGGCTCTGGAAGGAGACGCAGCCCGAGATCAGCGATACCTGCGTCCTGCCGTCTGCTCGGGCTTTATGGTAAGCCCCGGTACGCAGGGCGAGATCTCGGCAGCAGAATGCGAGAGCCGTGAGCCCTCTTCCTGCCTTGTGACATTTCTGTTCAAGCCACCTGTGCTCACGGAGAGAGATCGTATTCTTTTCCCCTTTGCCAAACGTTTCCCGGTGTGCAGCAAGCCCTAACTGCATTTTGTCACAGTGCTTTCTCCGTGCATTCCAAGCCACTCTAGAGAGTGTGTGGCTCAACAGATCCAGTGACCTCAGGGTTAAAAACGTGGGGGTGAAGTTGGCTGTGAGGTGGAAAACAAGGAGGTGAAGAGCTGGGTTTTGCCCGCAGACAATACCACTGCCTGCTGCCTGCTGCTCACTGTTGAGAGCAGCGACATAGGAGGAAATCTCTCCATCTGGTGTTAACTCTGTCATGTTTCTGAAGATTCCTTTTTAAACCAAGGTGGTAGCAGACCACGGTTTGGCTTTGATGTTCAGGAAGATTCTGGTGCCTTTTTCCAGCAAGTGCTAAGAACTGTGCTCCTTCTGCATTGGGTTCCCCATGGCAGCCCAAGGAAGTTATTTCCTTAGCTGCCCAAGCACCTGCATCTGCAATATGGAAACAGTGCTTTGCTTCTCTCATTGTTTGCATGGAATGAACGAGCTGCAAACACTTCACATGTGTGTATGTCATATATCTGAAAATGTTCATTGTAATGATCAGCTACCTTGGATTCTTAGAAGCCTTTTCAGGTGAAAATATGCAAAGTCTGAAGTGCTGCTGGATCCAGTGTAGAATTCAGAACTTCTGGTACGTTGATTAAATCCAGTCTAGAGACAGAAAACATTACTTTCTGGTATACATTTTAGCTTCATCAGGATTACACCTTGGACACTCAAAGTAAATACAATTGCGTTTACTTTGGTTATAGCATTTGAAATAAAACTGTCCCTGACGTTCATCAAAACTTTTACATATGGAAGTCAGAACTAGAAGTCTCACATCTGCATTCAGGTTCAGTTGATCTTGTTTCCTGCAAGATTCTAAGAACTGAGTATCTCCTCTTACCTTCACTGTAAGTTGTTTGACGCTCAGCACTCTGAAAATATAGACGTCCTTCAAGAGATGCCTGCACTTAAGGATCAAGTTTTGATGATCTCAGCTTTTCTGAACAATGTGGCTGCTTTGTTTCCCGCGCCCCCTGAAAAAGTATACTGCACCTGAAAGTATGTTTCTTGACTTCTTCATATGCCAGAGGAAAAGAATGTAGAATCAGTTTTATATAACCATATAAATATTGTTTATAAAACTGTAGAAATTCTCTGTCTGATTTGAAAATTACCAATATCTGAAGAAAAATCATATCCGAAAATGTAGTGGATTAGCATGGTTAAGAGTTCTCAAAAAACAAAACAAAAGAAAACAAAAAACCCCACTAAATAGAAATCATATGAGCTCTCATGTCCAATAGCAAGGATTTCATGTCAGCCTGCTAGATTAAAGTTGATATTGTAATTCATAAAGCACAGATTGACTGCTTCTGTTTTGGAGACAAAGTGGGGAGGAGTGGTATATTTAACAACAACTGAGAATTCAGAAGTTTGAAGGAAAGTTGTAATTTAGCAGATGAAGATAAGTGTGAAGTGGAAGACATTGTTCCAGAGTGATAGGATGTATTCTCTGAAAAGGTATGGTTTTACTAGAGAGAAGAAGCTTTAAACCTAATCTCTGGTCTTCTGAAATCATTTGATAGGATGACACTTGGGAAAATTATTAGCAGATGTTGAGGGAACGGGGATTAATAGAAGAATGATGTATGCAAAGAAATCACGGAAGAGAATGTGACACTGTACTGAAGGGGGGATGTTGAAAGGTATTTCATCGGAAGAGTTGAATGGGGTTTAGTAAAGGATGGAGAGAATGCTAATGGCACAAAATAAAATCATGTGTTAGATGTAGTAACAGAATGTATGGAAAGCCTGGGAGATCACTGGTAAGAAACAACGGAGGAGGAAAATATGTGAATATACCTATTGATCATAGGATAAAAACGGGCCTGCTAAAATTTGAAATAGACTGCAGTACAGGATCCTTGATCTTGCAGAAATCTGGTTCAGACCTGTGCTTTATTAATATATTCCAGGATCTCTGTAATGAGACCCCCTCACACACTCTTACATCTGGCACTTGAAAAGGCAAGGCTAGCTCCAATTCCTCTGCTCTGATAGTGTTGGCTTGCCTTTAGGTGTTGACCACCAGTGCAATATGGCCATAAAAAGGCAAATGTGATCAGGTGTGATATTCTCTAGAATTATTGCCTTCACAGAAAGCTTTGGCAAGACTACACACTGCCTTCCTGCTGTGGTTGTGGTCACCTGTGCCTGAAGGGGAGTGAGAAACACAAAAGTCACTTCTTATATTACTTACACTGAAGTTGGAACAGGTGCAGAAGGAGGGTGGTTAAGTTCTTTATAGAAGACTAGAAGAGCTCCTTATCTCTGGCCTCGCAAAATGAAGTTTCCAAGGAGAAGCTTTTGCTATCTATGAATGTACCAAGGGGCAAACATGAGGGAGGGGGAAAACAAAACAAAACAAAAACACACACACACAAAAAAAAACCCAAAACAAACAAACAAAAACAAGTTAGGCTGAAGGGCAATATTTTGCAAGAATGAACAGACACAAGCTAGTTATGATTACATTTATGCTGGTAATTACAAGGTGGCTCATTAGAGGGGCGAGGTTTTAGAACAACAAGAATAGTGGGAGCAAGAACACCTGTGCAGTTCTAGGGAATGGCTATGTTCATTTACAAAAGGGTTTATGTGATGCAAATGTCCATAGTGAGAAGGAATTAGTCTTACAGACTTGGGACGCCTCTCCTAGTCCTGGACTCAGATCTGAGTATTTTAGTTCAGTCAGCAGTTTTGGTCTAGCTGAGGAAGTTATTTTTGCTCTGACATAAACTGTGCAGTAAATCAGGTTTGTTGACTATCAGTGGACTTAAACTCTATGAATAAAGACTAAAATATCTTTGTGCTTATATGAAAGAATTCATTTGAGAGCTGAAGTATCACATCCAGAACAGAGGTTCCAGTAAAAATAATTAGTGTTGTAGGATCCTTCCACAACCAGTGCATTTCTTTTGGCTTGAGAATGGCTGATATCTCTAATTGAGATTGAAATCCTACACTCTCATGAAGTGTGTGAAAGATAGCCTGGTTAAATGCTGAGGAACTAGGGCTAGAGATTCTACTGGTGTGCTGGGCTGGACTGTGGAAAAGGCAAGTCTGTATTTCTATAAGCTGTGGGGGTACCTGTTGAAGAATGCTGATTTTACTTCCTAGAATTTTTGTTCATTTGTTTCCTGCCCCCTGTTCTACCTCCCAACGCATTGCCTGGAAAACTTCCTATTAGTGAGCAAAGCTACCTGTATACAAAGTAACTAACAGCTAATGTTTGTAGCTAAAGGGTATAAAATGTGTCTTCCTTCATTCGTCTACGTGCTTGCTGTTCTGAGTAAAGTGGCCTGCTGTGTTATATATTCTTGTACTATTATGTATACTTCGGGTAACTTCAAGCTCTCCTACCTGCAAAATATGAGCCAGCTGTGCTGGAGAGCAGATACAACTAGAAGGACATCTTAAGTGTTCTCACTCTACAAAGTCAGATGTACAAGCAGTAAGGCTAAGTGACTTCATTGCTCTTTCCCAAGTCCTGGCCTGTTGCTTTGGCCCCAGTTCAGGGAAGCTCTGAATTTGCCTGTGAGCATGTGTGAAGTCCCTTTAAGTTTGAGCTTCAGTGTTTTAATGAAGCTCATGAACTAATAACTCCTTCGGCTTTGCAAATGTTTGTTCTTGTAGCATTGCACGGCTTGTTGCTGGGCTGTACATATTCATTTGGTATTATAATGCCTGTGAATACTCAGACACTTCTCATTTTGATGAAAGGCACTCTTATTATGCACATCTTACACAACCTCTACCCATTTTAAAATAAAATAAAACTTCTAAACGGGTACTGACTAAGAAAATTAAACAACCACAGCTTTTTCCACTTCATGGAGTTACAACTCCTGATGTCTACAAAATCTTCAGTTTTGTCTTCAGACATGACACGGATAGACTGGATCGATGGGCCAAGGTTAATGGCATGAGTTTCAATAGAGCCAAGTGTCGGGTCCTGCATTTTGGTCACAACAACCCCAGGCAACCCTACAAGCTTGGGGAGGTGCGGCTGGAAAGCTGCCTGATGGAAAGGGACCCTGGTGTGCTGATGGACAGTCGGCTGAATATGAGCCAGCAGTGTGCCTTGGCAGCCAAGGCAGCCAATGTCATCCTGGCTTGTATCAGGAATGGTGTGGTGAGCAGGACTAGGGAAGTCATCCTGCCCCTGTACTCGGTATTGGTGAGGCCTCACCTCGAGTACTGTTTTCAGTTTTGGGCACCTCAGTACAGAAAGGACGTGGAGGTACTGGAGCAGGTCCAGAGAAGGGCAACGAGGCTAGTGAAGGGCTTGGAAAATCAGCCCTATGAGGAGAGGCTGAGGGAGCTATAGCTGTTTAGTCTGGGGAAGAGGAGGCTGAGGGGAGACCTTATTACTCTCTTCCAGTACCTGAAAGGTGCTTACAGAGAGAGCAGGGCTGGTCTCTTCTCAGTGGTGACAGGTGACAGGACGAGGGGAAATGGCCTTAAGTTGCGCCAAGGTAGGTTTAGGTTGGACATTAGGAAACACTTCTTTACACAAAGGGTGGTTAAACATTGGAATAGGCTCCCCAGGGAGGTGGTTGAGTCACCGTCCCTGGATGTGTTTAAGAGTCGTTTGGATGTGGCGCTCGGAGATATGATTTAGCAGAGGGTTGTTAGAGTTAGGGTACTATGGTTAGGCCGCAGTTGGACTTGATGATCTTTTGAGGTCCCTTCCAACCCGAGTGATTCTACGATTCTATGATTCTATGACATAGCTTGTTCCTAGCTGGGATCCATCTCTTTGTTTTAATGAAGTGCTTGTTTAGATACTCTTCCACCGTCTGTCATCCTCACATGATGTCTGCTGGCTGCAGAGATTGGTTAAAGTGAAATGTTTAAGCTGCAGTAAAAAATGAAGTTCAGAGCACAGAGACTGTGCTTTCTGGCTCTTACTGCCTGTGTTCTGTTTCAGTCATGTAAGACAAATGTGGAAACAAAATGCACCGCATGCGATGTTTCAGTCTGAAGACACCCATGTGATGCTTGTAGTCACTAAAGCCTGCTCTCTGTGGCACAGGAACAGATATAGTAAAGGTGGAGCTTTTGGCATGCTCTAAACCTTAACTTAAATTGTTCAAGATAATGGACTTTTTGTCTTGCTCTTCCTCAGACTGGGAAGGATGAAACACAGAAATAAACAGGTCAGCAATAGAATTGAGTGTAGAAGAGCATTCAAGTCTGTTGACTCCTTGTGCAATGTCATTTCCAGGAGAGATGATGGAGACAGGCTGTCTCTGGACAAGGAACTTTGGGTAAGTTGACCACAAGCTGCTTGCTTGTCTGTGCTGAAGAGACAGGCCATCTGTCACAGCAGCGTGTGTGAGCATGAATATTCAGTTCCTTTTGCTGCTGTCGACATGGAGAAAATGAGGGATTGGATGGTGCTGCAGCAGGGGGGAGAGCTCTGGGAAAAAGAGCTCTGTGTCCCAAAGCTGCACTGATGCTTTCCTATCTGCATCTTGGAAATCCACCTCACACTCTTTCCTCTTCCTTTCCCCGTGAGCCTCATAATCCTGCTGCTGCATCTGTGGTAACACCCTTGCATTCTTTATCCTCAAGTCAACTCTGCTGCTACCACAAAAGTGAACTTACTTTACTCCAGAGACTTTTGCCTCCCCACTTTGGGGAAAGTGGGAAATATTAAATTTTTCATGCAAGTCTGTATATGTAGATGCTCAGGTAACCTGAAGTGGGTTTTGGTTTAAAAAGCTGCAACTGCTTTTCTTGGTAGCCTGTACACAGAGCAGCAAACAGGCTTTCAGTGCATGGATTCTGTGTGTGTGCTTCTTCATAACTTTTTCAGAAGCAACCATGTACAGCAGTTTGCATTTCCATTCTTTTGCAAGCTTCTTTTTAGTCAGCAAGTGTTAATAAGGGCGTGTAGTGTTTTTTGCTTCCTAGGCTTTTGATTTGGATAAGGTCTTCTGATATTATTTCAGAGTCTGACTGGAAGCATGGAATACAACAGGTTTCTAATGTGAGTTCATTTATTGCATATTCTATACGATGTATATAATGGTCATAGTTTTCAGATTTTCCTGCTGCCAAAAAAAAAAAAAAAAAAAAAAAAAAAAAAAAAAAAAAGTTCTAGAAATGTATTCATTGGGAAATAATATGAAAGGGCTGTAAACATAGGAAAAAACAAATTCCAGGTTTTTGACTGCGGTTAACTTTAAAAGATTTGTCCTCACTCAACCCAATAGGTCCTTTCCATCTCTTGTTTCTGGAATTCAGCATTAAATGTGTTTCTGGAAAGTGAAACAGGAACCTGACGTGTTTAGGAGAACAATCTTAGTTGAATGTGTCTTGAGTAACTGTGTCTAGTGCTCCCAATGTGCAAGGCTTTCTCTTCTACTCTCTGTAGTACTTGATAACATTAGAGGCATTGTTGTGTTGTAAAGGTTTGTATTTTTAACCTGACTCAGTGTTTGAATGAGAAAATGTACAAGGTTTCAGAGTTCTTGTTGTGTAACTTTGTTTCTTCCGATTTTTTGTTTATCCCTGTCTGTAGGCAGGTCTTTTTGCAACAGCCTCAAATAATACGCCGAAATGGTGGAGAGGAGTCCTGCTCAGACTTGGGGCTATTCAAGCCCAGAAAGGTTTATTTTATGATATGACAAAACCTGGATGCCAGCTGCCTGGCAAGGAGAGCATAGATCTTACAAAGCACAGAGAACCTCTAGCTCCTCCTTAGGCCTTGTGTCCAGCTCTGCTGTCAGTGCTGAGCAGCATGTGCATTGCCTTACATTTTCCGGAGAGCTGGACTTGAGAAGCCATTCTGAGACTTAGAGCTGACAGGACAGCTCACTGTTTTTTTCATTGGATTTTGATTGGATCAAATTGGATGCAATTTGTGGACAGTGTTACTTCATATGTCACATCCTCTTAACAGTCTACATGATATAAGGCGCTAGTGTCTCAAATTGGTAATGAATGTATGACCTGAGTTATATTTTAAAAGTTTTATGGGGTTGAGAGTTTGCAGCCATACTGGTACAAAGAAGGCAGGAGGAAAAACATTTCTAGTCCGCAGGAAAAGGCTGAGCAGGGCTGTAAGGATGGCAAGATGGCTGTTTGTGGAATTTACAGTATGATGCACTAGTAAATTATTTACTCAGTCTAAAGGTAAAAGTTTATTTGAATATTTATCTGTTACCCATTAATGGCTGCCTTTTTTGTGATTAAATGCTTGAGTATGCTCATCTGTAATATATGTAGCTGCATGCAGCTGTGCTGCTCTTTCATTTTCTAGATTTCCACCCTCTTCCAAATGTAGCTGTATCTGTGGAAGATATCACTGCTCCCTGGAGTTCATCCCTGCTCATCAGCTAGAAACTATCATTCTCTTCACACTGAGAGGGTGATAAGGGCAAGTTCTCCTGAGTTCACTGTACATTCTGACTATTAGCAAGGTCAATGCAGGTTGGTGTACTGTCATATGATCAATTTATCCATGACAGCAGTAAGAAGAGAAACTTCTGGTAGAGGGCATGTCTATAATTTTGGATACCACCACTTCATAGTCTGCTTGTGGAAGAAATCACCTTTGTTCCCATCCCTACTGACTAAACTGAGGAAGACTAGGCCTAAGAAATGAAAAGTTTGCCAGTTTAAAATGTTGGTTTTTTCCCCTTCTTTTCTCTAGGATTTTTAAAGCACCACAGAAGGTATCCCAGGTGGATGAATAACTTCACAATGGCTGAACTCACAGAGGAGAATGGCAGCTGTGTGGACTGGCAAAAGCGATGCCTTGTGTTGGAATCCCAGCTCTTCAAATTCCGCTTGCAGGCAAGCAAGATCCGAGAGTTGTTAGCTGAGAAGGTGAGACAGTGCTGACTTCTGTTTCATTCTGAATTATAGTATGAAAGCAAAAAATCTCTAAATACTGAAATATCAAGCAAAGTCCTACCTGCTGTAGAAATCTCTTTCTAATTTACAGTAACTCATTTCGCTTTTCTTATCACTTGAGGTACAGGGATGTTGCCAAAGTGGTATAAAATGGTGTTAGTGAAAATAAGAACTTGGCTTTGTTTGCTGGAAAATCACCAGATATTCTGACTACCAGAAAACACCATAATAGCAAGATTCTGGACCTCTAATGCATGAGGCAGCTACAGAGCAAATACGGATTCTTTTAATTACAGTAGTGGGATTGGATTTGGCAACAGAAAAGCTGACAAAATAAGAAATTATACTGTAAGACTCGATAGTGGTACGTCTATTGCCATAATGTTAGAATAATATTGCATAACCAGTCAAAATATTCTGGAGATGCTGAAGATCGGAACTGAGATGATTTTGAAGATCAGGATGTTAGAAACTTGCAAAGTATCTGGTTTTGAGGGAACTCCTACCAAACTCTTTGAAGTGCTATATATGAATTTGCCTTCAGTCTTAGGGGAGAGGACTAGCAAAGATTAAAGATTTTGGCAAAGGTATTTTTGGTAGATTTTTTGTTTGTTTTGTTTATTTGTTTTTTGTCTGATTGTTTGTTTCCACCAGGGTGTATGTTTTCTTTATCTCAAAATAGTTTACATTTCAATTTGAATTCAAGCTTTTTCATTAAGCTCTAATTTGCACACGATCCAAGTTTGTAATTCACTGTGGAGTTCCTTGTTTGAAAATGTGGCTTACAATATTTCAGTCCAGTTAAAGATTATTCAGCCATTCAATCACTGTTGTTAAAGTGAGTACCATTTCTTTCAGTTGTGCTTTGCTAACAAAGTTGAAATCTTTGTGACTGAATGCAGTTTGCTCGGAATGCTTTTAAGTTATACCTGGTGATAGATGTGTTCTAACTCACTTTTGCTCCACTTTGAGTTATGTAACTTCTTTGTGTTCATGCCTGTTTTTGTTTGTTTGTTTTTTGATGTTTTTAAATGACAATTACTTCAGAGGGGAGTGATTTTTATTGTTGCTTTTGGTCTAATTACATTTCCACTAATGCTTTATGTGCCACATTGATTCCACCTCTAGTGCTGTTTTAGGAAATGATGCAATTCTAGCACTCTGTTCATCTTTAAACAGTAGATTTGGATGTGGACCTTAGATACTGTTTACCTTTGAGAACATTAAGAGTAGTCATAAAGTTGATTTAGACAAAAGAGTGTAAGAATGATATATGGATGTGGCGCAGGTCTGGTAAAGGCCCCTGTGATGTGCAGCACTCCACAGGCTCCATAATGCAGGAGAGGTAGCTGTGTGCTTCGTTAACTCTTGACTACCCCCTAAAACACAGAGAAACCCATCTATCAATATTTTGGAGAGGAGATTTGCCAGGCTCTTGGACTGTCTGTTTAGAGATGTCTGTGAGCCACAGCAGAGAACAAAATTGTAATCAGCAGTATGGGGCTGCTCAAGAAAGAGGCCGTATGGCCTATCCAGCCACTTGGTCAAAGCTCTCTGTTAGAATTAAGGATCTGCTTGGTTCAGTGATCAGGTTACTCTGTAACTACCTGTACAGCACCCTGGTAGGCTCACTTGGAGGGTCAAAGAGCTAGCAGCCTTGTAATTCTCTACTCTGAATGTTATATGGGAAGGGGAGAGCACCAGGGAATGTGGGTCAGCCCATGTCCTCTCCCGACACAGGTGGACTCAAGGCCCTAGAGCAGGTGCTCAAGCATGTGATGTTCTCGCTGAACACAGTCGTTGGCAAGTCTCCTGTGTCTCAGATTCCCAACTGTCTGCAATTACTTCCTCAGACACTTCTTTTTCTTCCCCACAGACCCCATAGTATGCCAGGGTTCCTGTCCACACTGCATCCTTCCACTCAGGTAGGCAGTGATGCAGAACCAAAAACAATGCACATATTGTGCCTTATGATGCCAATTCCTGGGTTTTTTTAATCATATTCTGTAGCAACTGTGATTCTGTTTATAATTGGGTCCATCTGTGAGAATGAAGAAATACAGACATTTTTGAAATTGTACTGCATTTCTTATAGAATTTTGAGGGAAGGTAGAGAATCTCAAGAAATGGACACCATTTGAGACTGTGTGGCCAACTCGTGCCCCTGAGAGCCCCTGAAATGGTTTGTAGCAATGGGATTTATTTTTTTTCTTGAAGTCAGACATGGTTTTGTTAGGGAAAGCTACTGATTGAAAGCTTGGAAACCTGATTCCCATCTTTAAATCATTCTTTAACTAATTTTCAGACCTCGAGGCAGATTTTACAATTTTAACTCAAAAAAGTAAATTAAAAAAATCACTCATGTAGTACAATGCATGCTAACATTTTAAATCCTTTAGATTCTCAAAATCCGCTTAGACGAAATAATCTAGATCACTGTTCAGAACAAGAATTTAAAACCCAGCAGTTTAACTGCCAGCGCTGCAGTTCACATGGCGTGAGCTCCCACGTCAGTAACCTGGGCTCAGCTTGGGTTGGTTCACCCCTGGCTGCAGATCAGCATGCCAAGGTGCCCCAGCCAGCACTCTGCTGTCCCCCTGCACTATCCTAGCATGCAATACCTCTGGATGCTGACTCGGTGCAGCCATCAGCAGGGGTCTGGTGTCTCTGGTATCAGCGAATTATTTCCACTCTGGCTCCTCTGCTGGTGAGTGACACTGCAGGCTGTTGTCTTGGCAGCACAATGACCTGGTTACAAGTGAGCTCTTGAAGAGAACAAGAGGAAATTGAGGCTGAGACATGCATGAACTTTTTTCTACTTAGTTTTATTTTGCATGCTCTGAGCAGTCAGGAGAGGGAAAGCCTATCTGAATGGCAAAGAGGAGGATCTTTTGCAGCTCTTAGAAGGGCCATCTGGCTAACTTTAATCGGTTTCTGTATTAATTCAATAAAAATGAACACTTAAAAAAGCCTCTTTTGTCTCATGCAACAAGGGCTGTACAACTGGGCCTGTTTCTCTCTTCACACAAGCTAACATTTGGGAGAAGAGTTACTTGGATTTGGTTTGCCACTAATTTTTTTGTATGTGAACTGGGTCAAGTTACTTAGTAGCATTTGTCAAATTATAAAGCATTTTGAATGAAAGGACCCATGCAAATACCAAGTATTATTATTAGTTCATTGAGGGATTTGAAAGAGCCTTACAAGCATGGATGTATTAAAATTTAATGTTCTCCAGTGAGATAGCTGACATCAGGGATGGGTGAAGTAATCATTTTGTGACTACAAGAAATGCAGTGGTTATTTAACAGTTCATAGTAGGACAACCTAACAATGTAGTAGAGGAAGTTAAGAAAAGTGCAAGTTCAGTTAAGGTTACAGAGGAGATTAGGGTGACAGGATGTAATTGATTTGCCTGGAACTTAGCCAGATCATCTTGATTGCACAAGAAGTTTTATAACTCTTTAATGATCAGGAATGGTCCCAACATACTTAATTCTTTTTATCCTGATCAAGAACCAGGACAACTACCAATAAAAAACAAACTGTCTTGAGGCTGGGACAATAAGGTGTTTTTCTTTCAGCCAGAACAATGCTGCCTTTTTAAAATGACTTTAGTCTTCCACAGAGATCTCCCATTGTGAAGAATTAAGTCGCTCATCTAAGAGAATAGCCTTTGGGAAAAAGCCTAGAGAATTATCTAAACTGTGCTGAGAATGTAGCCCCCACCAGTTCATGAGAAAACTAGTAGAAACTGACTTCTTAGAAGTTGTCAGAAACAGTCTTCACTTTCTAAAGTGTATTATGTTTCCAGTTTGCATACGTCTTTTGCCAGCACATTTTGCTACTACCTGTCTATGGTGAGTGCTATTCCAAGACTGACAGAAAAATGACTTGGGAGACCACTGCTCCTAATAGACAGAAACTTGTGCCCACACAACTGCTGTAATGTTAATTACCTAGATCTCAGTCACTACCAAGTCTCTCAGATACACCGTCTTTGCTATGACTTCTTCTGTCTGGGCAATCTTTTGTGGCATCTCTCTTCTCCTCTGCCAAGGAATTGTCCTCAATGATTTGGAGATTATCAGTGATTTGGAGATTAAGTTCCATGAACTGTGCTGTCCCTGACTGCTATACTGAAAAAAAAAAAAAAAAAGTAAAATCAGATGGATATCATGCTACAGGTGGCTCTTTCTAACCTTCATGGTGTGCATTTATTTGTCATGGCATTTTTTTTAGTTACACGATCATTGATGCATCCATGTGCATATAATTCTGATATGTTTTTCAGTAGGTGTCAGTTTGCTCTTATGATCAACATATGAAGAGGAGTCTCATTGTCATGTAAAGGATGGGAAATAAAAACGAATCTGCCTTCAGGGTTATCAACTCAAGATTAATAAGTTCCCTTTCTAAAAGTGTTGATTTTGTTCTAATAGTGTCCAACTTGACTTCCTGGCTCCAGTGCTTTATCCAGAGTTATAAAGTGTATCAAAGAGAAGTTCAGTTTCCCTTATAGTCTGTTTCCTGCTTGAAGCATGATTCTTTTAATTTTCTGAAGGTATTTCTTTCTCATTCTTTCATGAGTAAATGCTGAAAACTCAGTGTAGCTCAGCAGCTGAAACTTAGTGATACTGAGTTGATATTGCTGGACTAAAATCTGAGACCCATCAAATAGGGGAGAGGATAGAAGATGACCTTGCAAATATCAAGTGAAATCCTATTGCTATTTAAAAATAAACACACAAAAACATAGAGGTGTGGGAGAGAACACTATTGTTGTTACTTATGTTGTTACACCAAGTGCGTCTGCATTTTACTAATAATGAAACTATTTATTTACTTGTAGGATCATGTTTCAGGTAGAAGCAATGCTCAGATTAAGTACTATTAGTTTGCAAAGTTCTTTAAAATGAAGAGAAGCATAGGAAAACTTAGAACATTCATAATATTATCAGATATAAATCTAGGATGTTTTTGAAGCCAAACCAAAACATTCATTGGTTATAAAGGGACACCAGAGAGAACCTGCTGTGAGACTTCCAAAATGTGATTATTTTCTTAACCATCATAAATTTGAGATGAAATGAAAACAGGAAAAAAAAGTGAACTGTAGGCAAGCTTCTTGCAGGAGCAGCCTATGACATGTAATTGTAGAGATGAGGTCAAGAATTGGGACTATTTTCTTGACCCATGTAATGAGTGATGAAGTTTGTTAATGAGGAAAAAGTTCCAGTAAATTCAGATTGGGCAGACAACTGGAAAAGGTCAAAGGTTTTTTGCCCTGGTCAAAGCTGACCAGTTAACCCAAGAGACGCCAAAGATCTGTAAACCTTCCATTCCTTGCGTAGGTCAAAGTCTAACAGATGAATCTTCAGGTGATGATTATTTCTTCTTTCCCCTCTGTCTTACTTCTTTTCTGGCTCTGAAGATGCAAGAATTGGAACAGAGAGTGATAGAAGCAGAGCAAAGAGCTGAGGATGCAGAGAAACAGGTAAGATATTCTCTTATGTTGCTCTGGTGCAAGCTCAGTAGGAACTTGCTCTAAACTCCTTCCAGTTTAGCATACAGACAGCACCTCGTAGCACTGTGCTATACTAGGGAACACTGATTTACTGTGGTGCATGGATATTCAGGTCATATTTCCTGTTCTTTGAGCCTGCACTATGAACAGCTTCCTAAATATGTCCACATCAAGTGAAAACCAGCACTTCATATATGCCACTCCACTTTACAGCCTTTACCTCCTCACTTATGACACGCCCGCTTAATTCAGGAAAAGCTAAGGGATGTACCTCAGGATTAAACTGCAGAGATAACGCTGTCTGGCATGTCCTCAGAAAACAAATATATCAACAGTACTGGTAGAGAAATGTCTGGCAGCAGAAAAGTTCTGCAGAAGAACCATGGCATGTCAGCAAAACCAATCAGTTGTTTCAGTCTTTCTCCTCATCAGTAACTGCTCCGAATGAGACAGAGAAAAGCATTAAGAGCAGAATATGATGCACTGTACTATAGCCATTGGAAAATTAGTTGTTTTCTAAGCTAGTACTACTGGGTTCCTTGAATAATGGCTAAGGGGACAGAAAGGCTTCAACTTGTGGACAAAGAATAATATAACTTTAGGAAACATACTGTTACACAGTCTGCACTGAAAGGAGTATTGTAACACAAGCTAGGGAGGGCCAGATGGCTTGGGCACCTGCATCACTGCATGCAACAGCTGAAGGGAGACTTTGAAGTGAACCAGCTCCCTCCAGCTGGTCAAAAACTGCAAGACTAAGCATAGAGTCAAAGATTAAAGCATAGAACTAAGAACCATCCAAGATGGCTGGGAATGGCTGTCAAAAAGCATTTCAATAGTGAAGGAATGAATAGACTGTTCTAAGTGCTAGAAAACACTGCCTCGAACTAGGAACTTCCATCTGTAAAACAGTCTTGCAAACCTCCATCAGCTTTGTATTGATGGTGATATTTCTTTATTCTGACCAACTTAAATTTATGAAAGATATTAATTGCATGCTGTTGGCCTCTATGCTAGATCAGCAATTGTCAACCAAGGATTGCTCATGAGAGTAATATCAATAAGTCTGCACAAAAAAACATAGATGAAAAAGGTAATGTTGACTGTGTTACGGCATCAACAGGAAACGTAGCTAACACTGCAGTCCAGTAAAGTAGTTTTTATACTAGGTGACAGCTCAATGGCAGGAATAGTGCCCATGATATTGGAAGATGCAATGACACTGAGAAGCAGATGTAGTGAAAGTCAAATCCAGGTCAAAGAATGAGCAAAACAGTACTTGACTGGGAAGGTGTAGAAGGGGTACCCTAACATAAATGAAGGTTCTGCAACTTTGTATAGGGTAGGTCCCAGAGACCAGCCATCTTCAAAGCTATATAGTCTGCCTTTCTAGCACCTTTGGCCCTCTATGGAGAGAAACGTTGCTAGAGACGTGCTTTGCTGCTACCTAGCAGCCAGAAGATATTACAGAATAAGGAGTAGGGTCATTCCCTTAGCTAACAAATGTATTTCTAATGAATGAGAAGCAGCTTACAAATGAGAGGGCTCTGCATCAAATGTAAAATTCCTTGTTTTCTTTCACTCCATGATTCTGAGGGATTGGATTTGTTAATTCAATGGGCTTCTTGAAGCTGCCAACCTCAATTAAAGAAATCACATACTTGCAGTCCCCACTCCGAGCCTCTAGCATAGAGTCAACATTCAGGCATCAGACAGAGAGAAGAGGCCATCTCTTTTTACTATAAGCACCCTAAACTCTAATGAAAACACATCTGACTCAGCAGGCTTAGTTTTTTGGCTCAGATATTGAGTGTCTACCTTTCTTACTCAGAATGAGGAAGAGCCATTGTGCTTCTCTGCTTAACATAGAGAGACAGAAGAACAAAACACAGCTGCAAGTATGAGGTGCAGTCTGTTCAACAGAGTGTGAGTAACTTACTTGCACAGGCTCTGTGAAGTGCCCAGGTCATTGCCCATCTTCTGCCTTCCTGGTTCCAAACTCAGGGCAAATTAACAGTACTTGGAACTGATTATTTTGCAGATTCAGTCTGTCTGGGATGTACTGGAGCCAGATATCTTCCTGTTGTTAAATACCACATTTAACGTTGAGTTAAGCTGACAGAAATCCATTCAGTTTTAAAATGGAAGACTTATAATCCGTTGCATTAGGATGAAGCAGTGATTAAAAAAAAAAAAAAAAAAAAAAAGACTGGCATATTGAGAGAGATTGATTTTGAAGAAAGTGAAGTTTTCAAAATCGATTAAAAATTTAGAAGGTTCCAGCAGCAGCTAAATTTTAAAGCATTGAAACCTGTCAGTAGTGAGAGAGTACTACATTGTTCATCTCAACAGGAGAATCACCAAGTGTTGGCACTCATAGCAGTTCAAGAATAGGCAGATCTCTAAAAATACACTTCCCAGGTTGCCAGAAGTTACCAAAACAGTATCTTAAGCTGGAGATCGTAGAGAGAAGACTTCTCGGGATGTTCTGGTGTATACTTTGGTGCTGAATGGGGTTAAAAAGCTGGCCATGGTGTTGCAAAGGAGGAAAACATGGTGTACCTTGCTTAGATGTCTGTACAGACTATAGTGCCTGCACAGTCTCCCTGACCAATAACAAGTAAGTTTGTAACAATCCACAGTGTGCTTGTGTTCATTTTTCAGTTTGCATCTGTTACAACTTCAGCAACGCAAATGAATGGAAAATATTCTTATCATAGACAGTATTTAAGGTTTTTCTTCCTATTCTGACTACAAAAATATCAAATAATAAATATTCCATGGGTTAGGGTCTTACCTCTAAACCAGCAGCTCCTTCATTTGCTTTTTTTTGTTGTTGCTCTCCCTCTGATTGTCCTTACAGGTCAGAGTTATGGGAGAGGAGATAAAACTAGCCAACATGAAGACTAGTGAATCAAACAGCACCCTGTACAGGAAATATCAAGAGCTGATGGGTACAGTGCAAAGAAAGGAAGATGTGATCAGCAGACTGGAGACACAGCTAGCAAAACAGGTAAAGGCATCTTCTGCATGCAGATTTTTAAACATGAGCTGGAGGGACTTTGTAATGCACGGTTCACAGGTACAGCTTGTGTCTCTATTATACATTAGCCTCTTACAGAGGATCTGTAGACAACTCGAATGATGCTCTCCACAGTGAGATTTTTCTACTTCCTTTCTCTTTTCAGACAAAAACCTTCACTCAGCCTCAGTAGCATTTGTCTCTTCATTACGAAAGATTGATTGATAACATTCAAAGACTTATGCTACTGTTGAATCAGTGGTGAGAGCCTAAGTTGTCATGCTCATATCTAGTCACGGTATTTGTCTGGCTTCCTAGCATATAGATTGCTCCACAAATTCATTGTAGAGCCCATCTCTGACTCAGCGTGGGCTGCATATTTGGAAGGGGCTTTTCCTAGTCTTCAGGGATTCTTTGGCATAGTTCTTATCTTGCCAGATGCCTTCAATATAAAAGACCAGCTCTTGGCCTTTTCCATTCTCATTTGGTGGATGACAGGAGCTACATCTACAGCAGATATTTCAGATCTTGAAAAGGCCTTGGCCCTGTAGTCTGCTTTATAATACAAGGAATGAGAAAATCTTGTATTACTAAGCAAATTACTTTCTTTTTAATGGAAACACCTTATCAGAATTATACATGAAAATATTTTGGTGTTTGAATTGCACTTCCAATTTAACTGATTGATAAAAAATTTTAAATCAAAGTAGATTGGTAAACTGTTAGCACTTACTGAGATCAAGCATAGTGTGTGGAGGTCTCTGGTTTCAGGTCACTTTCCTTGTCCAGCTTACTCAGACACAATGTTTCTCTTCCAGAAGAAAAGAATGCATTCAGAAGCTACAATAGTGATCAAGGTTTAGAAGCAGTTGTCGCAATCAAAGATGAAAGAAATTTTGATTTACCCATAAATACAAGGTGTGATGTGATTCAAATCAATAAACACTAGTTGGAGAAGTGTTTCTGTTAGTAGAAATCTTTTTTATTCCAGCAAAAAGGGGACAATTTCAGACAAGTAACGCCTTCTCTGGTTCACTGGTTTAGTCTCAAAATGGAATGAGATAGTGGGACTTCTGGAAGTTCATCGAGTGCTATAATATTGCCATTCTATTTGTTTTCACCAGGTTGGGGAAAGCTGTAGAGTTCAGAGTATTAATAAAAGGACACTGAGGTCATGTCTGCACCACACAATAGCATGGGACATAATGAATTCCCTAACTGCTCCTGGATATTTAGGCACAATAACCGCATCTGCGGGTGCTGTGCCTGCGCAAATTGGTTCTGCTTGGAGGCAGGGTTTACTAAGCTCTGTGACAATGCTGTCATAATGTTGCTAGTCTGGTTTAGGATCCTAAATGAAATACTGGTTTTGGACTTCACTGTGCAGTATGGCAATATTCTGAATCATTTGTCACTTTCTCCCTGAATTATTAAGGATTCAAAAGCATAACTATATGATGGTTATTCAGAGTACTATAGTAAATCCACTGTGTTTGTCTGATCATTTCGGATCAACAGTCGTGTATAATATTATGACTCCAGCAAAGACTGGCACCTGATAATTAGGAACACACACAGCTCTGTTCAGAGAGGAAAAAAAACTAAATAAATCCTCCTCTTGAAGCATGAAATTAGATTACTTTTATTTAGTTGTGCTCAACTACAAATTTTACTGCTGCCCATAGTGCTGCCAAGGTCTGATTTAAGATCAGGAAGCACATTTGAATAGAAGCTTTTAAATGTGCAGCTATGGTGACTAAAAAACACTTAGTGATTAAGAGTATCTAAGATGTTGGAAATGTAATGAACTCCATATAAATACAGTAGTTCCAGTAAGCGAACTTACATTCTTCAGTATTTTTAACAAAAAAAAACAAAACAAAACAAAACTAAAAAACTAAGGAAAAAAAACATTAACTTCTGTTTTCAGTTACTGATATTTGTACACATCAAGAAATAAAAGTAGACAATATCAACTGCTACCAGCAGCTATTACATTTTGTCCATTTAAGGAAAGAAATTAAAGGCTGAATATATCATACAGATTATATTCCCCCTCCCTACCACGCCTCTAGAACTAATTTCTCCTTGTAGTCATTTAAATCATGGTGTAGATAGGAGATCTTTCCGTGCCAGTGCTCCTGATGAACCCATAGAGGAGATAAACAGAAGGCTTCAGGTGACAATCGTACCTATCTAGCGCCTTGCAGAGGGAATTCCCAGAAAAGGAGAAAAAATGCAGCTGAGAAAACACAGCTGCCAAAATGATGTTGTAGCAATGTTGCTCAATCAGCTACTTGAGAGAAAAATGTTCATTGTACAAGTCAACAGTATTCCCCTAACACTTTGTAGAATAGAAACTGCTTTCATCAATATGTAAACATACAACCACTTCTACCAACAAAAAACATCCTGGCAGATCTTAGTGTTTCAAGATCAGATTCCTGAGCTTTTTAAAATCTGTGTCTACTCATTTTATCTACTTTCTCAAAGAGTACACTGCATGTTACTAATACTTTGTTGGTGTTAGTTTCCATCTCAAGTGTCTTTAATATCTATACTCTACGCAAGTACTTGCATCAAATGAACTGCTTTTGCTTGCAAGAATTACACTGTTTTGTGAATCACCTACGGGCACTGCTTAATTCTTTATTAACCTCAACCAGCAGGGTGGGGTGGTGTGAGGAAGGACACTACAGATTCTCAACAGCAACACTGCAAAACCACCTAAAACAGGAAAACTTGGAGACTACTTAAAACCGTGGGAGGAGGGCAATCATTACCTAAGCTAGGCTTGCTATACCACAACAGGCTCTTGAAATAACCCTCTGAATTTGACTCCAGGGACTACGTAAGGTAACTTAAAGAACTTGATTTTTCAGAGGTCAGCTGGATCGTAATATCCCAATAGAGGTTTTAAGTTTTACATCTATAATAGGATTGCCAGTGAACAACTCATGCAGTAACCCACTGAGAATACTGTTAGTTGTACCATCCTAATGCATGTAATCCTTCTTTTTCTGGTGCAGAAACAGCTGAGGACTGAGGAAGCCAAGATCATTCAAGAGAAAGCTGCCAAGATTAAAGAGTGGGTAACATTTAAGCTGAAAGAGGTGGGTCTACACCCTGCTGCCAAGTTTCAAAGCCTATGGGTATATGCAGTGTCTGCACTGCCCGTATGCTTTTATATAGGAACAATAGTCTGAAGACAGTCAGTCTGCCAGAGAGTCTTTCAGCTTCTTTTCCCCCTCCCAGTGCACACATTCAACTGCAGGATTAGAGTCACCCCTCAGGGCTATTTTACTGATTTGGACAAACTATGAATGACTACTAAGTCACTAGTGCTCAAACACAGGCTCTGAAGAACATCGTTTCATTGACTAAACACAAACCTCTCTTCCACAGTTTTCTTCTACCTTTCCTCTATTCTGAGGTTGCATTTTCCGTATTTCTTCCTGACAAAGCAGCTGTAATGCAAACATTATCCTTTGTTCTTCTATAGTTTTCCATTCATGACACAACGTCATCCCTGTTGTCCTACTACCTAATATTCTTTCATACCTACCCTCTCATACCTACCCTTAGCCATCCTGTGGACATAGACCTGCATTTGGACCCAAGTCAATTCAGTACTCTCTGGAGTAATGAAAGGTAGCAATGGGTCATCACTCAAGTTTAAAGCTGTTGAACTTGAGTCTATCCAGACTTTCCTTTTCATTCCAAAGGAAAACCATGCATTTCAGAATTTATACCAGAAAGAAACGTAAGAAATACTCACTGGAGCTGAAAGTAGTAGTCTTTGTGAGCACTAGTTATGCTAAGATGTGACTTTGTAAAGTCGTTAGATTACCTCTGTAGTTGCGTGCTCGAAAGCGTTGCTACTTCTTTAATTCACCTATATGAGGCAACTTCAGGTGCACCTACATTACTGACTGATGCAACATAAGGGAAACATAGGGGTTGACCTAAAGCAACCTGCTATGAATCCAGGACTATACATTCACATTGTGTCTTTTTTAGCAATAAGATCATGCTGCATGGTAATCCTATGTGCACACCATACACATGGAAATGATAGGTCACTGAAGAACTTAGTATCTACACTGCAAATGAAGTACTCCAGAAAGCAAAAGTGCAGTTTCAGCCTTGATCCCATTAAAAATAAAGCCTCTTTGGATGCACTACTGTTGTTCTTAAGATTGTATATTGATAGCTTCAAGCAAAGACATCGCTTGTCCTATGAAGGAGTGAAACTACTTCTGACAAATTCTTTAAAGTACAAACCAAAGTATCATTGGAAATACCAGTACTCATACACAGGAAAAAAAAAAAAAAAAAAAGATGACCCACCCAGCTAGCAACAAGGTTCTCTGGTTGTGGAACATTCTTTCTAAGGAAACAACCTTCATCTAGGAGACATTCTCCCCTTAGGGACTAGCCCTTACATGAGCCCAGGGGGAAAGAGAAGGGAAGACAACCCTGGGTCCACCCCTTCCGGTTATGTGGGAAGTACACTTGAATTGTTTGCACCTGTGCTTCCTGGGCCAGCCATACTCCTTCACCAGGTGCTCAATCACCAGTTGAGGCCATGATGTAACAATTCCTTTACAGACGTAAGGCAAAATTGCAAATATAGAATGTTTTTTTGCTTTGGTCTTCTGGAGCAGGTGGGGATCTTGTTTTACACACACAAGATGAGAGGAAAAATACTGTTCCTGGGTAATAATTATTTGACTGTCTCTTTCATAACAGTTATTTCTGACATGGGAATAAGTGATAAAAAAACAGCAGAAAACAAAATGAAAAGATCTATATGAGAAGTACAGATAGAATAGACAGAGGCTATTTGAGGAAGTGCAGCAAAGTGTAAGTAGAGCTGCAGAGGAGGAGGATTTCAAGGTGACTGGTAGAACTTACCTATTTTTTTTTCCATTTTCCTGTTCAGATACTTGAATGTAAGTAAAGTTGAAGAACTGTTCTGTGTGGAAAAACACAAGGACATACACATTAAGCATTAATTTCCAGTTTTTGTTATTGTTATTTCATAGCTTGAGCTAGAAAATTACCACCTGAAAAACTGTAATCAGAGGCTGACTGAGCAAATTGAAGCCCTTCAGGACACATTGCAAGGTAATTGCATTCACCTGGTGTTGTAGCCTACTAATCACCTCAAGAGGAGAAGTCAACCTTCCTGGGTTATATTCTTAACTTTGTCAGAAATGAACACTTACATCATTGAACAAGAAATACAATTATTCTGCTTCTCAAAGGGTCCATTTTTTAAATAGGAACAACATTGTTTAGCTGCCTTAAAGTACTCCTAATTGGTTTTCCATGAAGGAATGAATGTATACTCCCTTTTTTTGCCAGTGAAGTAAGCCAGTGAGATCCTGAGGTAAAAACACTCCATAGGAAAACATCAGTGGTGCAGGATAGAAACCTCTGAGGTGTTTCACTTCGCTTCCTCATGTGAAGCATCCTCATCTTCAGAGGCCTGCTGCCTCTGCTGACACATGAGTTGAGTAACTGAATACTGAACGGGCCAAGGCAGCAGCTGTCTCATCTGCCTTTCTGAGCTAAGTTCTTCTGTGCTATCAGGCTGGGGTGAAAAAAGCGTTTTACATTGCTTATACTTTTGTGTCTCTTGGAGGGAGGATAGGAGGTCTTTGGTCTCCACGATCTAAAATCAGCACATTATGTTGCAACACATTTTAAAGAGGAAATTCTTTACCATATTCTTACTTTTTTTCCCCCCAGTATGCTTGGGTTGATCACCTAAGATAAGCTAGTTTTCAGATCTTCGTGGGGCATGCAGACAGGGGGTACTTCTTCCTTGCAGAGGTCTCTTTCTGGTATTCCTATTACTCCACAAATAATAAGGCAAGATTCCTTCTAAATCCCACCATGTTTCTAGCTAAATGCTTTATTGACTGGGTTTTTCTCATCCCCTCTGGCTCTAGCTGTTTACAAAAAGTGAATGGCTGGTAAGCTGCGTTAATAATCTGGTATTAAGTGTTCCCTGTAGCCCAGTGCTCTGGGCAGTAAATAGTTCTACCCTGTCCCCCACTGGTCTCACTGTGCCAGGCTAAATTCAGACCCCCCTGCAGAGGGACAATTTTTTTCACTTGCCATGCTAATAGTAAGAGCTTTTTCTACTTCATCCACTGTCACACCTAGCAAGCTGCAAAAGTACCAATATTATTTAAAACAAATGGCCTTTTTTCAGTCTAACAAAAATGCATGTCAGGCCTGCATGTTAGGAATAGCTTTGTTAACATCCAGTTTCTTGTGACTCAGTTGCCAAGGTCAAAACAGCTCTGATGGCTGTCCTTTTCTCGGCTGTATTGCCAGAAGTGGGCTTCGGCCTCTCCACAATCAACAGTGATTTATTCTGCTGTTTGCGCTTCCCCTTGTTACTTTGTGTCTTCAGTGTATTTCTACTTCCCCTTAAGTCTCTCTGGAGTTTAAACAATGCCTGTGGCTCTGCACAGCCTTACGCAAACTCCACTGCATGTTACGGCTTTCTGCTTTTCAGTAAGGCAGTACATAAACGCTAAGGTCAGTGAAAATCATTACGTGATTAAGTGACCACATCCCATCCTGCAGGAAATTGTGTACACAATTTAGCTAGACTTCCAGAAATTTCTAGTGGTCTAGAAAAGAGTAGTTGAGAAGATGAGACGTGAAAAAATGAAATGGGGCTTTATCACAACCAAAGATTACAATGGCAAAGCTCTAGACTTCTTCTAGGTTTCAGATTAGCAGGAAAAACAAAAAGCCACCAAAACACAGATGTGCCTGGCCCAGGGAGGTTCGGGGAGTTTTTCTTCCCGATCTTCTTTCAGCCTTGCAGGATTGTTGGCACAGATGCTCTGTGACTGAATTGGAATACGTCCTGATTTGAAGAGATCCACAAGGATCACTGAGTCCCACTCATGGTTCCACATAGGACTACCCAAACTCTATGTCTGAGAGTGCTGTGCAAATGCTGCTTGAACTCTGGCAGGCTTTCGATCATGACCGTTGCCCTGGGGAGCCTGTTCCAGTGCCTGACCACACTTTGGTGGAGAACCTTGTCCTAACACCTACCTGAGCCTCCCCTAATATAGCTCCATGCTGTTCCCTTGGGTCCTATTGTTGTCACCAGAGAGAAGAGATCAGCACCTGCCCTTCCACTCCCATCATGAGGAAGCCGTAGGCCACCATGAGGCCTCCCCTCAGTCTCCTCTTCAGGCATGGCTGCCCCCTGAGGTTTGTTGTCCCTGTTACAATGGTACAGAAGCAAGACTGAACCTACAACATGGCTGGTTGTGGCCTTCTTTCTTAAGCTTAGTGCTAGAAAATAAAAGTCTGAGTTTATAGTATCCTGTGGGATACCACCAGGAGCTTGCTATGGTGAGCAAGAGGAACAGACAAGGCTTTAGCATTGGTTTCTCTGATAAATAATATCCTCTGCTACTCAAAGTTGTATCCACGCTTTCTCATTCTCTAAAGTTCTCATTCAGTAGAAATGAATTGAAGGATTGAAGACAAAAGATCCATGTTAACCAGTATTCTGGGCCACCTAGATGGTTTTTGACAGAACATTGTGTAGACAGGTGTAAATCCTTCTTATGTCTGTTCAAGAGAAGAGAAATGAATATGGATAGGAGTAAGAAGTAAACAACTACTCTATTGGGTTAAACTGAAAGCTTGTCTAGGTCCATATCTTGTCTTCTTGTTGACTGGGGAGAAAAAGTAAACAACAATAAAAAGCAGGCAAATAATAAAACCTGCAAACTTCCTTCTGTGAATTTCAAACACACTGCCTTCTAATTTCATTAGGTATCTCTAAATTCCACTTCTGTAAGAAACTGTGATGAATCATTTCCTATTCATCTTTTCTGTACCATTCTGAATATTTAACACTTCTGTTATAACTGTCCCTGTGGAATGAAAGAGAGATGGCTGTAGTTCTAATTAGGTCAGAGTCCATCCTCTAGCCTGTCCTGATGTAGCTGCTACTGAAATACAACTGAAACAAATTACACTACCAAGAAACATTTTTGACAGTAAAGAATTTGAATGCCCTAACCATGTATTCTCCTTCATAGATATGAGCAGCATTCCTCTTTTGGAGTCTCCTTGGAGCTGTAATTCTCTGAAGCCCGGAGCACCACAGTCCTCCTACCCTGAGAAGTTAGACCAGAAATCTAGGCTCCTTGCACCTGCTTTCAGACAGGTGTGTCAGACAGGATCAACTAAACGTGTCCTCTCAACAACAAACATAGTCCTGGCCAGTGACAACTTTACTGAGGATGGAGAGAATAAATCTCTGCTTTCCCAGAACACACTGAAGCTCTTGACTGACCCATCAAGCTGGAATCTATCCACAGAGAAAGACATGTTCCTGGACATAAGCTCAGAACACAAGCTAGGGTGCTCTGATCCCACATCACTGGACCCTCCAGCTGAGCCCACAAAACTCCTTGGGTCTTTGACTTTCCAGTCATCTTTAGAGGGTAATCATAGCACTGTGAGCACCTTGAAACAAGTGACTTTGGATAGAGCCAGCTTCCCTGATGATCTGACTGCCAGGTTCCACTCCCACTGTTTGGATTCTTCTTTCTCAGGAGAAATAATGAGCATCTTTGAGGGCCGTCTGCAAACTGCTGAGCCACCCCTAGCTGTGTCAGCATCTGCCATTACAGCATGTTCCATCTGTCCAGAGAGACAACATGGGCTTGGCACAAGTATGACCTTCCCAAAAATACGAACTCCCAGTACACCAAGAGACAGTATCCAACTAGCCAAAAGACATTACAGCCAACCACAGTCAGGTACTAGTTCTTCCTGTCGTGTTATGAGCTTTGGGGCTAGCACCTTCCAGCCCATAAAAGATTCCCCAGTCTGTCACAGGCCAGTGGAGGAGACAGACATTGATGATGCAGTGCTGGAGAAGATGGAGACAGAAGGTGGCGTGGTGAGGCAAGAAGCTGCAACGTGTGAGATTAACCACTTACCTACAGAGCAGAGAGAAGATTTGAGTTCTAAGGCTGGCATCCTTGAACCAGGAGGTAAACCTCCCACACCACCTCTGCACAGATTTCCTTCCTGGGTAAGAAATGCAGGGACAGCAGTCCAAGAGGTGCTGTTCATCTTTGAGAGGTGCCTAGTAGCTAAGCTAGAGCAGCTTTTGATCTCAGACAGTTGTTTCCTGGTGACATAGATTTCATTTCTGAGCCATTTCTTCTGACAGTTTCGATCATGGGGCATGCTACTTCCATTGACAGTTTTCTTATTCTTTTCCCTTTATAAGAAAAAAAGAACAAAACAGTCAAAAATGGTTCTCAAGATAGAGACAGGGAAAAAAAAAGTAAGTTAAGAAGTGTTGCATTGTGTCTCATCCTTATGAGTCATCAAAATTTAATCCTTAGTTCTGTTGTCATGTTTTTAATACTTAGTTCAGGTGACTGTCCTTTAGCTGATCCGTTCTTTTCAATTTGCTTTTTTAAAGGTGTAGACAAACAAGTGGCTTATTGAAGGTGCAAAGTAAAACTCTGTTATTTCTCATGTTATATTTTTTTCCCATGAAATCTAAACTTTTGATCTCTAGATGTGCCCTTCATGACATCAGTTTGAACCCCAGTATAATGGCAGCTGTTTTTCTGAAAGAATCTCTCTGTATCCAGCCCATAGTATGGAAATGTGTCAGAAACAAAGCTTGACAGCATAGTGAAAGAAAAGTTTATGAGAAAATCCATTATTTTCTCTTCAGAACAGAGCCAGGATAGCACATCTTAGTACAAACATTAAATAGCAGATTAAACATGAAGTGACTTGGATGAATTGATAAAACTCCTCCTCAGCTAGTTTGCTGCTAATAAGAAACTTAGTGGAGTGGCTGATACCACAGGGTGCTGTGCTGCCGTTCAGAAGGGTCTTGACAGACTGAAGAGCTGGGCTGAGAGGAACCTCTTGAAATCCAACAAAGGCAATGCAGAATTCTGGTCCTGGGAGGGAATAAACAGGCTGAGGGCTGACCTGCTGGAAAGCAGCTCTGCAGATACGGACCTGGACACCAGGCTGACGTGAGCCAGCAGCGTGCCCTTGTGGCCAAGAAGGTCAGTGGCATCCTAGATTGCGTTAGGATCAACATTGACAGCGGGCTGAGGCAGATGATCCTTATCTGGAGTACTGTGCTGTTGAAGCAAGTCCAGTGAAGGACTAATAAAATGGTTAAGGGACTGGAACATCCCTCCTAAAAGAAAAGGCTGAGGAAGGTAGGTTCAACCTAGAGAAGGCTTGGGGGATCTTGCCAATGTCTGTAAATACCTGAAGGGAGGGTGCAAAGAAGATGGATCCAAGGATTTGGTGCCCTGCGATAGGACATGAGGCAGTGGGCACAAACTGGAACACAGAAGATTCAAAGATTCTGTCTAAACACTGGGAAGCAGCTCTTGTCTGTGCAGGTGACAGAGCACTGGCACAGGCTGCCCAGAGGCTGTGGGATCTCCTCCTTGGAGACATTCAGAACCAGCCTAGATGTGGGCCTGAGAACTGCCTTCTGGATGTCCCTGCTGGAACAGGAGTTGAGCCCGATGGACCCAGAGGTTCTTGCCAGCCTCAGCCACTCTGTATGATTTTGTAACCTGAACAGGAAGTATCTGGGAGTTAAAAAAAAAAAGCACATATTTCATTAGAGACTGAATCACACTGCATAAATATAAAGAAAATACTAAGCCTGTTACTTCTGTTTTTTGGCATGCTTGACTTTGCAGTCATCAGGTACTTTAATGTATATGCTTATACACGTTGCCTGACACTTGACAGTGACTGCACATTATAAGGAGCAGCAGGAGAGTCCAGACTTCTAGCCTTGATTCTATCAGTTTTACACCAGTTAACATCTTAGTTGGAACATTGCTTTTAGTTACAGGTTTAAGTTTCCTCCTTTGAAAATAATTTGTGAAGCACTTGGGGATCTTTTGAACTGAAAGCTCCATATGTTGCTGTAGCTAAGTCTCAAGTTCATCAAGATCATTCTAGGTGTTTCCTTCATTCCTTTATCAGAGAAGGGAAATCCTTTGCAGGTGGTGGCTCAATAAATTATCCTGTTTTAGAGGTGTTCTTGATTCATTTTAATGCATTGTTCATAAAAGAGGAGGAAAAAAATCTATTCTAAACTGTGATGTAGTTAATTATTTACAATTTTATGTATGCGTTCCATTTTGCAATTGTCATCTTTAGCATTCTTGTCCACCAAGTCTGTAGTAATTCAGGGAATTACATGCATGCACATTTCCTCTAACAGTCATTTACCCAACATCTGCTGGAATGGAACAATTTTTCTTGGAGGGCCATTCCTCCCTGCCCAAAAGGGATATGTGATCCTGTGACATGAGCACTTCTTTTTTGCAGGAATGGTGTTTTTGTCTGACCATTGCTGTTGATGGTGTTGTATTGTTCCAGGAGAGCCGAATCTATGCTGTGGCCAAGTCTGGCATGAGGTTGTCTGAAGTGGCCACTGTGAATGACACTTCCAGCTGCTGTAAGTTCTAGACAAGATCCATCCTTAGAGGGGGATTATGATGACAGTGTGGGGACCTGAACAACTGGCTAATTACATTTCTTCATTTACTTGCCAATTATCAAAGTAGATTTGATTTAGCAGATAATCATAACGAAGAAAGAAAGGGCAATGACTGTTGCTGAGCTGTTTGAGGCCCTATGTTCAGTAACATCCTCAGGGATTCTGTTATCTCTCTTTTACTGAAACCATTCTGCCCCTGTCTGTGACCTGCTTTTGGTCATGTGATTTCAACATCACTTTTCCCCGTTTGTGAGCCAGGGAAGGTAGCCACGAAAAGGTTCTCATTGAAGCAGGGAACAAATTGCCTATTTTGGCTTTAACCTGTTCAGAAATGGTTCACTCGACTGCCATCATACCATGGGGAGCATGGGGGGGATGAGCTGTGTTACAGGCTAGATGAAAGGAACATTGCAGCTGTCTCTGATAGTAGTATGTAATAAATACCACATCCTCTAGGCTTTCTGAGGCCAGACAGTCCAGGATGGCAGTCTTCCACTATGTTCCAAGTGGCTACACAAGGTACACAGATACATGTACCTCTTCATTAAAACCTGTTTCATTTCACCAGATTGTATTTTTTGCTCTCTTGTTCTCTCTCTGAATTTTCCCAGTTTCAAATTTCTCATATTCATCTTCTGGGCCATTTACCTGTCTCATCTACAGAAACATCACAGTTCCAGTCTACACTACATTGAAGGGGGTAAGGAGTTATTTCAGTTTTCCCTCTTGTGAAAAGCATGGGCAAGGGCTACCACTAGTTTGCGAGAGAATGGATTGAAGCTGTGCAGAGAGGAAAAGAAAATTAAAGAATGCTAAGAAGGACTGGAGATCAAAAGACTGTAGAAGGAACAGGAAATGATAAATTTATAAGGAAATACAGAATGCTGCACCAAGTTTTGGTACAGGATGTTGCAGCTTGCACCATGAGGCTGTAGAAACCTAGTGGTGATAGTGGCTGTAGCCTAAAGAGTGAAAGGGTGAAAATAGTACTAGAATAGTACTGGCCAAAGAACTGTGAACAGGGATTGTCCTGAAGAAACTCTTCCCTTACACGCTGACCATATAGGTCTGTTTTCCAGAAAGCCACACAGATCAGCAACGTGCCTTTCTTAGATGAGTCTTCAGGTTCTGATGATGATTGTGGCTCTCATGCCAGCTTCAGGAATTCTGCCGCTGGATCCGAAAACAGGAAAGCTAGTATGCCAGGCAGCCCTCGTGCAACAAAAAGAGGTAAAGTGGGGATTTTGCTACTGAGCAACACATGTGTTCTCCCCACAAATTGTCCTGAACAATGTCGTCAGTGGCAGACAGGCAAATACAAGTTCTCACAGAATGCATGAAGACATCAACAGCTACTCAACAGAAACCTGTCCTCTTAGATGGATTTTACTGCTAGTAGCTTTCTATGCAGACAATTGCTAAGCTAAGATGATGGGATGCATTATTCCTCAAATTCATCATACAGTGGAGCACTGATAGCTTTTCATAGAATCATAGAATCACCACAGTTGGAAGAGACCTCCAAGATGATCTAGTCCAACTGTCCACCTACCATCAGTATTTCCCCACTAAACCATGTCCCTTAGCACAACACCTAAATGCTTATTGAGCACCTCCAGGAATAGTGACTCAACTATCTCCCTGGGCAGCCCATTCCAGTGCCTAACCACTCTTTCTGAGAAATTTTTCCTAATATCCAACCTGAACTTCCCCTAGTGCAAACTGAGGCCATTCCCTCTTGTCTTGTCACTGTTACCTGCTAGAAAAGGCTGACTCCTGTCTCGCTACAACCTCCCTTTAAACAGCTGTAGGGAGTGATAAGGTCTCCCCTAAGCCTGCTCCAGACTAAACAATCCCAGTTCCCTCTGCTGCTCCTCATAAGACTTGTGCTCCAGACCCCTCCCTTTTATGACTTCTCCTTGTAATCAAGTTAATATTGACTCATTAAAGATTTTTTTTTTTTAATCTCTGTCACTTACTGATAGTCTATTGACAAGTAAACAAAATTTTCTTACCTTCGTGAGGCATCAAGTAATTCGTGTCCTGACTAGGCCAGCTTTCCTTTTCTGGAAAGGCTAAACTGGGTCCTAGAGTAGATAAATCATTACAATTTGCAGTCAATAAAATATAACATCATTACGTGCAGTCTTAAAATTTGTTGTGATGAGTAAACAATGCCCACCAGTGGTGAAACATTCACAGGAAGCTTGTCCTCCTACAAAAAGAATAGCCTCAGAAGTTTGTTTAGCGTACTTTAGATTTCCAACTTCTGATATAATGTGTTATTGAGCAAAGAAACATTAATGGTGGACTCAAGAATCTTTTAAGAGTGTGCAGTATCAAATACATGTTACACCTGTGCCTGCTTCTACCTAGCTATAATTCTAATTCTTTTCTTTGTTTTTAACAGGTGTTTCTATGTCCTCAGTGAGCTCTGAAAGTGACTATGCTGTTCCTCCTGATGCCTACTCCTTGGATGGTGACTACTCAGAGCCAGAACATAAGCTACAACGGACATCATCCTATTCCACTGATGGTGGAATTTGCACTGTAAGAGAAAAGTATAAGCACTGAGAGCTTTATTACTTCCTGATGATCTGTATTGTATTTTTGAAGTCATATTTTCCTTTAATGACAGCCTTATATTTTTATGACTAAGGAAGCTTGGAAATTCAAAGGAAGAAGAAAGGATAGCGACTTCTTCACTTAATCATCATGCTGTGGTGATTAATATTTATAAATATCTAAAAGGAGTTGGGAGGGAGATGGATGTGGCCAGGTTCTTCTCAGTTGCATGTAACGATAAGACAAGTAGCAATGGCCTAAAACACAGGAAGTTCCATGCAAACACATAGAAAAACTTCTTAATGGTAAGGGTGATGGAGCACTGAAACAGGTTGCCCAGAGAAGCTGTGGAGCTTCCTTCTATGGAGATATTCAAGATCCATCTTAATGCCTACATATGCAACCTATTGTAGGGGACTTGCTTTAGCAGGGGGTTGGACTCAATGATGTCTTGAAGACCCTCCCAGCCCCCGCTGTTCTGTGATTGAAAACGGCTCGCAGCTCTAGCAGTTTTGGTGGACTTGTTTAACTCATTTGAATGGCTAATCAAGTATCTTCAGTGTGAAAAGAACAACTTATCTGTGCATTAGTTTCACAAAACTAGATCAAATACCCCACTAGTTTTATGTTTTTGTTGCCTTCTTTTAATGTTTTAATTAAGAAATTAGAAGTAGTTTTGTTACTTGTACAGATATTAATTATATGTATTTTTTTATGTGGCTCAGGCAAGCCGAGCAGTTGGACACCCGAGGTCTAGGGCTTTTTTCAAGCTAAGTGAAGAACACTGACCTTGGATGGCTGCTAATTCCATCTGTCAGAGTAAAGAGGAATGTGAAGAAGAAACAGCAAACATCTGAACTCAATTTCATGCTTTCTTTTGTATTTTGAGAGGTTCAGGATAACCCTACTTTACTCTTTTACCTCAAGGAACCCATGGAGAAATCAGGTTACTTGCTGAAAATGGGCAGCCAGGTGAAGATGTGGAAGAGACGATGGTTTGTACTAAGAAACAGACAAATCATGTACTACAAGTCTCCGGTGAGTCACAGAGATACTTACCTGTGTGAGGAAGCATAGAAGGAATGCTGGCTGCTGAATTGGTTCCAGACAGACAGCACTGGCAGAATGCACAGCTGTGGCCAAGCTTACCACCAAGCATCCTGTCAGAGAGTTTTGCATTTCACTGACATGTTCAACTACAGATTTTTTGCTCAGGCAGGGAATCTTGTTGGAGATGGAGGGCTGTTCACAGACACAGGTGTTTGATGTGTTTGATGCCTTTGGTTGACTACATATAGTTGACTAAAAGAAGGCATACTATTTGGTAAGGTTTAAGATGAAAATAAAGGAAAATAGCAGGAGAGCACAGTATTTATCAAGTTGGTATGTGGGGCTCTGAGAGAAGAAAAAAGAAAAAAAAAAAGCTTTCACTGGAGGGAAAGTTGAGCTGTTTAATTTTGCAGCCTTCCAAACTGACAAGGAAGTGCTAGGAAAGTAAGACACAATTAAAAATAAATTTTCATATGCAATGTTTTCCCTTACAATGATCAGTGAAACAATATAAAGAGAGCATGTGCATTCAAACCCTTCCAAATATTTTTATAACTTGGAAGTATCCTAGGTGAAGTTACCTTATTGTAGTTCTAGAGAATTAATTTAGGAATATTCAGCTTCCCTATTTTTTTCTCCTTTTGAACAAAACAATTTCCTATACATATATGCATAAGATAGGAATAAGAAAATAAGATATAAGAAATAATAAGAAGAAAGGAATAGCTTACCCTGTCCTAGAGGCAAGAACACAGTGAAAAGTTCCTAGAAGGAAATTATCTCCAAATAGAGATATTTTCCCCTCGACTACCAGCCCTTAAATGAGGTTATGGAGGGGTAGACCCTGGGTTCACCTCTTGTGGTCACAGAAGTGAATTGCTTTCAGCTGTGCTCCATGGGCTAGCTACTGTCTTCACCAGATGCTCAATCACTGGTTCAGGCTGTGATCAAAGAGTTCCCATACAGTCAGAAACACTGATAAAATATATTTCCAACTTTTTTTTCTCCATCATATTCTGACAATATGAAAATACACCTTAGTGCACAATGCATCCTTATTTCTGCTACTGTGTTTATCTATCACGATTTACAAGTAAATTGCACATATATAATACACATACGTAATTTAATACACATAAAGAATCCAGACTGTTGTTTGCAAGGGACTTCTGGAAGATGCGCACTGAAGGTGGGCTATCACCAGCTATAGACCAAATCGGCCGTGGCTTTCTTTAGCTGAGTCTTAAAAAGTTCCAAAGGTGGAAAGTCATTAAATCTGGGCACCTATTTTGAGTTGTCTTGCCTTCCTAGTGAGAAAGTTTCATTGCTGTTGTTTTTTTTTCCCCTAATGTCCAACATGAGCTTCCAAAGACACTACTTGTTTCTTTTATCCTTGCTGTATAGTCTGTAACTGCTAAGGAGATTTATTTCACTACTGTAAAGGGATCGCGCTGTTGTCTTATTTTACCTGGCAATATTCAACCTCTGTCTTTTTCGTATTTCAATCTGCACATGAATTTATTTAATGCTGTCTTTAACTACTTTGAGACCCATATAATTTCTTCCTACTGAAAAAGTTTGCTTCTCTTTCCCCAGAGTGATGTTATCCGCAAACCACAAGGGCAGATGGAGCTAAATTCCTCATGCCGAATTGTCAGAGGTGAAGGGTCCCAAACATTCCAGGTAAGCATTGCTTTTTCATTCTGCAGGTAACCATACACTTGATGTCTGGGTGAGTGAGCGCTTATTTCAGGCAGAATGATACTGTACATCTCAACTGATAAGAGCTCCCGTTTCCTGGCACAAGACAGGCAGTTTCATAATGGGGAAATTGTAACCCAAGTACACCTTTCTGATGTGGAAAGAAATTCTCCTTTATTTGATATTAGACTGTAGAACTTCCCTTTTTGCAACTTGAGAACTTGTGAACTGCAGGGAAATCCATTCTTACAACAACTAAAGCTAGAGAGTACATAGGGTCTCCTCAGCAAGACTCCTCTCACAAGATCTCCAGACTGACTTTACATGTGTAATATAGTGACAGATGTCTTTACCTATGACAGAAGCTGGACCAGATGTTCTTTAAAAGTTCATTCCTACCCAAACTATGCTATGGTTATGTATGGAGAACCTGAAGAAATACCTAAAGCTTTGGATTCTTATTAGAATTCAGTTTCCAAACATTAAAAGTCAGTTCTTCACTTGGTTTTTAAGTCCTTATTGTTAAAGGAGCTCACTATAAAGGAGACATTAAAATTTCTGTCATACTTCGACTGAAAGGCACACGGCCTGGCCTGGAACTGTGTTTACAAAACTGACATTGCTAAATTCTTAAATTCATGGCATCTTTCTTCTAGGATTGCCAAACCATTTAATACAAAGTGAAAGCAGCAAAAAGTAGTTCTGCAGCAACCTTTAAAATGAAAATATATCAACACCAGTGGGATCACTGTCTGGGTACTCACTGACCTAAGAAAGTAGCTGCTATCTTGGAAGTACCAGGTAGTAAGGGCAGAGAGGGGAAAAGTACAACCTGATCTAGCTGTAGGTGTTTCTGTTCATTGCAGAGGAGTTGGACTAGGTGACCTTTAAGAGTCCCTTCCAACTAAACTATAATCAGCACTCAGAAACAAGACAGGATGAGAGACAAGTAAAGCTGCAGTGTCTAAGATTAACAGCAAGAGAGCTCACAGGAATTTGTTATCTATCTGAGTTTCATATCTTTCAGCCAGGCTTGGAGTTTCAGCACTTTTTTTCTTACACAAAAATATCCCTCCTCAACTGACAGGAAAAAAAAAATAATCTAATGGGATAGTGAAATTCATCAGCTAATGACAAGATTGAAGGTATGCAGATTTATACTTCCTCATTCCTTTTTCTTCCAGCTCATGACGGAGAAGAGAACCTACTTCCTGACAGCAGACTCTCCCAACATCCTGGAGGAATGGATTCATGTCCTACAGAGCATTCTTAGAGTGCAAGTGACCAGTCCTGTTGGAGTTCCTCATAGTGATGCTAAACCCACTGTGAAAGGGTGGCTCACCAAGGTAAAATACTACATTTGACTTTATTCAGCTTAGTTCAGTATCGACAGAGTACCAGCCTCTTGGTTTGTACAGTAAATGCCAGCAAGAAGTTAGAATTTTAATATTTCCTAGAAGAATGGGAAACAAAGAAAATTGGCAGTAAACTGATGTTTGTCACAGATGAAGGTTTACATAAATGATAAGGAATGGGACAAACAAAGCTATGAAGAGATACTGACTTTGTCAAATAATAAAGTAGTAACAGATATATAGTAGGCTTTCCTTCTACATAAATCATGACATTTCATAGTTTAATAAACAAACACCAAGGAAGTGTAAAGCTTGTCATTTAACTGATCTGAACTTGGCGATGTAGGAGAGTTTTAAGGACATGGCTTGTATGGTTTTAGCAGAGGATTTGTTTCCACAATAACAGACTGCAACCGCATTAGTACAAAGTACAGAGGCTGGAAATTATTCTCCTTTATGACATTTCCATAGATTGTTCCCACAAACACCTATGTCCCATCTACTTATGTGGGATCTACCTACTTGTTCTTGGAAATGGTGCCCTGTGTGTTTTGGGAGAAGCTTATATTAACATACAACAAGTACTATAAGCAACATTTAATTGAAAATGGAACTTCTATAAAACTGAGGCAACAGCACCGTTGACGTTAAAAACATTATGCATTTCCTTGTCCTCCATATAGGTCAAGCATGGTCACTCTAAGCTGGTCTGGTGTGCACTGATTGGAAAAACTTTTTACTACTACCGAAATCATGAGGATAAGGTAATTCTTGTTCTTGAGCTCTCTATTCCTACTTATAAAACTTCCTTTCCTTTCATCATTGCTTCTGGCTTTCACACTTCCAACTCTTCCTTGCTTGTACTTCTCCCCTTCTAATAGCCTCTTCTACATGGTCTCCTGAAATAGCTAAAGGAAAACCCTTTAAAATTACAAAAGTCTTGAAAGGCAAGTGACTGCTGTTCCTGAGATCACCATGGATCTTGCTTCTCACTTGCTGCATCAGGTCTTATGAAAACCTTAGTGCAAGCTATTTTGTACAGCAGTTGATACATTCTGCATGTTTTAATGAAAAGAAGTAGTGACAACAGTGTGGAATGAGGAAGGTCATTTCATCAGTGTATCGTTCCTCTTTTTCTAGAAAACTTGGCCCAGTGCTCCATTATTTCTCTAAATGACGTCTAAACCCAAGTTTTAGCTTATCGAGGAACACTGGGATTCATACTTGGGATCAACCTCTTGAGTTAGCACAGTAGATATCCTCTGTTTGTCTGAATATACCAATTTATGTAATTTAAAAGTACTTGTTTTCCAGTAGTATCCAGAAAGTCTGACCACAATCAGAACCCAGTAGCTCAAGACACTGGGCAGCTGACCATCAGAAAGCACATCCTACACTGCAAAACCAATGCTACAAACACAACTAATGAGAGGAAAGTAGTAGCTTAAGGGAAAAATCATTTTTTTATTTTCATATTCTCATTCTGACCTGTAGATGCCCCCAAAAGAAATATAGTACAAGTAATACCAGAGTTTGAAAGTAGTTTAGTTCATGGAGAAGCTACTATAGAAGTGTGAGATTATGTAATTATTATTGTTAAGCACTGAATTATAGTTCACTGATCACATATTACAGAACTGCTAACATTTTGAGATAGAGCTTCTTTCCCAATATTCCCTGTCAGATCATTAGCTGGAGTTACCTAGCTTGCTTCTTCCTTCTAGTGTCCCTTAGGGTATCTGCCTATGCGTGAGTCCAAAGTGGAAGAAGTAGACCGTTCCTGTGACTCTGATGAAGATTATGAAACCACTGGTGGAGGACTTCTCTCATCCCACTGCACTTTGGTGATTCACCCACAAGACCAAAGTCCCACATACTTACTCATTCGCACAAAACAGGAGAAGGTATGAATGATGGTCTTTTTGGAGAGCAAGAGACTTTCTGGTATCAGGCAATGTATGGGGAATAAATCTCTGTGTAGATAACAAGACTGAAGTTATCACATATTGTTTTCATCCTCATGCCTAGAATACCTGGCTGTACCACCTGACAGTAGCAGCTGGTAGCAGGAATGCCACAGTGGGCACATCATATGAGCAACTCATTGGAAAACTGTTGGATGCAGAGGGAGACCCAAGTAAGTAGAAACAGCAAACTCTTTTTCACTGTAGCAAAACATAAGGAAAAGTAATTTAAATCCTCAATTTTAATTCAGTCAGAGATGAAGAAAGGGGATTCTCAGTAGAGCAGCATATGATACAGTGCATTTCACCCCTACTTCCACAATAACATCTTGTAAGAGTATACACATTGTAATGAGACAGCAAGTCTGTAACAGTGTTACATCTTTTATCAAAGCATATGAAACTTCTGTAATATTTATTCAAATTCAAATAACTGGGGCTTTGTCATTTTGGTGGGTTTTTTTCCCCTATATTTGTTGGTCCTGGCGTCCCTTTTGTGGGAATCTTCACTGAATAAACGCGTTCACTCTTTTCTACTCTAAATACACATACACACATTTGCCTTCAGAGCTGTTTTTCTGTCCACATGTATAAACCTTAACATCTACCTCCATGCTCATCTTTTCCTCCTTGTCTTTGGTACTTGCTCATTCACATACATTTGTGCACCATGTTCTCAAATCACAGAATTATAGGGGTTGGAAGGGACTCTGGGGACAATCAAGTCCAGCCCCCCTGCTAAGAGTAGGTTGCATGTATATCAATATGATATACATGTATATATGTACGTTTGTTCTTTATACTCTTTCCTGCACACTCTCATGTTCCTACACCAATCTTGCTTACTGTAGAATAGTAACTTGCATTAATAAAGATCCTCGTAGCTTATAACTGTCCTGGCAGTTTGTATCTCCTCTTTGAATATACAACTGAGAACTTTCTCACCAGAAACCAGCTGACAAGGAGCTCTGTGTTGTGCATGGAAGTGCTTCCTTCTGCTGATGCCTAACACTGCTGGTGGCCTCTTGCTCACAGGAAGCATTGCCAAGATCAGCCAAGTTGCCCCAAAGATAAATATAGCATTGCGCAGTGCTGCTTCCCAGTACGTTTTGCCTCCTCAACAAAGCTCCTTTTCAACATGAGGACTGTTACCTATCTTCTGGTTCTGACAATGCATGTTTTTGTCTATCTGCTACTTCAGATTCTCCACTGTGGAAACACCCTATGTTGTGCTACAGTAAAGATGGGCTGCACATGTCCCTCACCACTCTACCATCTGAGGCTCTGCAGACTGAAGCTCTGAAACTTTTCAAGGTACTTAAAGGGACATTATGTAGTTTTCAGCCGTTTTGCCCAGTTGCTGGGGCAACAGCATTGGTCATATTGTTGTTAGTTAACATTTACCATCACCATTGGTTGCTATAGACAGGCCCACTGGGTCATTCAATTACAGTCAAATATTAGGCGTCATTCACTCTTTAAAAGTTTAACTTTTCCTTATAGAGAATATGAAGCTAGGAGCAATGTTCCACGCAGTCTTTGTACTTCAAACTTAGCCTTACCTTCCTCTTTCCTCTCTAAAAGCTGGGGTGAAGAAATCATTGTACTGGCAAACTCAGCTGTGGCAGTAAGACCAGTGGTGAAGCCATTGGAGATCTGATTCATAGAATTTTAGACTTTTATAGACTTTTAAGAATGTTTAGACTTTTTAAAACTATCTAGTCCAACAGCCCTGCAATGAACAGGAAAACCTACAGCTAGTTCAGGGTGCTCAGAGCATGGTCCAGCTTGCACTTCTAAAGTGTAAGATCAGCACCAATACTAAATAATCATAGCAAAGTAAAGCATGGACATGAAAGGCAGGAAGCACAATTTCCTGATTCCCCTGCTGAACTGTGAGCTCCTTTGATTGGAGAGGGTGAATTTTTCAATTGCCACAACTGTAGAGAGGGAGGGATAAAAACATTAGATGTTATGCCTCCTTCTTTCAGGTTTATTTAGAAGAATTAATTGTCTATAACATGTTTGGGGAATCTGGGTAGGAAAGTATCAAAGAGTCTTATTTATTAATATCTTATGTATTAACAGCATTGATTAACTTCCCCACTTTACAGTCCTGTCAGTTGTTCATCAATGTCCCTGTGGAAGCATCCTCTATTGACTACCACGTGTCACTCGCCCAGACAGCACTGCAGGTCTGCCTGACACATACTGAGCTGCAGAATGAAATCTTCTGTCAGCTTGTCAAACAGACAAACTGCCGACAGTCCCAGAACCACTCAGTCATTCAGGTGAACTCTTCTTTGTCAATCCCGCTCTGTAAATATTGATGCTGTTGATAATATTGATCAAATGCTAAAGGCGTGCTGGAAGAAAGAGAAATTTGATGCTTGAACTGCGTGTCTAAAAATGGTCACTCCCTCACTCCCAAAAGCACTACTCACCATCCAATGTTCTGGTTACAATATTTTGTGAAAGGCAATAGACAGGAAGTACAGAACAAGAATTATGACCAAGGTTCATGTTCACAGTGCTGGCAGCTCCTGGCTTTATGTGCTCCTCTGTTCCTGCCCCAGCATCACTTCCTTTGGTACGTCAAGCAGCACTTGCAGCGCCACGCAGACCCCAGGTAAAGGCTGCAACAGCAATTTTTTTTTATTTTATTTTTTATTTTTGCTAAGATAATTGCCTTTTGCATCTGCTACAGACACAGATGGAAATCACTTTGCAACTCCTACTTGCAAAATAAGGTAAGGAAGGGGATGGAAGGTTGGTAAAGATATCGAGTTTTTCCTCTTCAGCCATCCACACTCATTTTACCGGTTACATTAAACTGGTTCACAAAACTAGCAGAAATTTCTGCAAATATAATTATAGCCACCCAGGGCTTTTTTGTTTGTTTCTTGTTTTTGCTGACACAACTGATTTCTTTTATTCATAGTTACAGACTAAATTCAGAATGAATTTTAGGTGATGACATTCTTCTGTCAGGTTGGCTAACACTGACAGTACAAAAAGAGAACAACTTGGGGAACCATAGAAAGCTATTAAAAAAAACAAACCTGAAATACATCCTACAATTGGTTTTTGTTACCATTTTAACACATTACAGTGGACTATACATACTGTAGCAGCAATAAGCTTTTCTCTGTTGTTCATGCTGTGGTCTTTGTGTGTTTTCACGGTGATCTGGTCTTCAGTATGTCTGACTGTGCCCTTGGCGTCGTCATGGGTAGAGATGTCACTTTGTCTTGTTTCAACAATACTTGTTCAGAAATAGGTAAAACAGTGTTTCACTTCAGAAAAGTGCTCATTCAAACTCCTGGCCTAAGTCTGCCTCCGAACTTAAGCTATAAGTCTCTCTTTTTGTTGTTGTTGATGCCTCCCACTTGCTCTTCTCAAAAGTAAAACACAGATGTCAGAATTTCATCAGAGTTCACACTCTCACTGTCTAAGAACACATTAGGGCTCTTCTGCCTAGTACCAGAAACCACTTCTTCAACCATGTGCATTACCAGCTCCCAAACTGGCCTGTGCAACTCACTAGAGGAGCTGCTGTACTACCCTTGAGGACTGCTGAATTTTACAAGGATGTGCTGGACTCTGTGAAACTGAATAAATTCATCAGTTAAAGCATTACAATGCCAGTGGTCTTAGTCTAAAAGCACCTTCATCAACAAATAACAAGCAGAAGTATTTATACAGTCTTGCTATGAAATAACTTTTAGGGCTAGAAAAAAAAAACATGCGGAAGTAAAATAAGCAAATTTTGCTTATATTCACCTACAGTTTAGATTAAGTTTAGAGTAGTTGCTAAATGAGATTTAGGTTAGCTCCTCCTGCCTGGCGTTAGGAATACTTAAGTACTAACAGAGCATGGAAGGCTGCTTCATGATAGTTAGATGCAGGTATTCTTCCAGTTTCACACAGCATACAACATGCTGAGATGTTTATGCTGCATAATTCCTATGATTTAGGTCTAGGCAAGACATTTATTCTACATATTGCTTTTCACAAAAGTGACACTGAAGTATGTATCTAATGCTCTACAAGTGGAAGAAAAGTTGGGCACAGTTATAGGTAAGAAGACGCAGTGCTCAGGATCATTTTGGGAAAATCTGGGAGCCAGAAGCAGCAGCTTCTCGTTGAAGCAAGATTCTCCCTTGTAAAAAACACATTACTGGGGAGATGGGTAATACCTTGGTGCAGTGAAAACCTGGAGTTCCTGACTTTCATGTTGCTTGCAAGGATTTAACTGCAGTTTTAACCACATACTGAGCTCCTGAAGTCATCTTGAATGGAATTGCCCTCCTCCCTCTTCACCTACAAAGTGGTGGAAGTTCATGAATCCATATAAATCCTCAGCTTGCATTCAACTTCAGAACTTACTCACTGCTTTAAACATTTTTTTCTACAAGTGTAATTGACCACACCTTCCTGGCTTTAGGGACACTTAAATCCTTTTGGTCCAAGTCAGTGGAGCAATCTCTTCACTATGCAAGAAACTGATCATGTTAGTAACTGTCCATGCACTGTACTGAACTAGTAACAAATCTCAGCCTGCCTTGAATGAACAACCTTTGTTGACTGGCAGATAGTATTCATAAATGAAAACCTGTAGTACGTATAGTCATGCAAAATGATAAACAAATTTTATAGAATCCTCTTACAGGAGCTAATTCACTACAGTTTATGATCAGTTCTTGTCAGGACTTAAAGTGATAGTAACTAAGTTCCGGCATGATAGTGAATTTAAGGGTGAACTACCTGGTCTTAGTTCAACAAATACTGTGATGTTAACAAAGTACAAAAGGCAACATTCCTATGCTGTGTCAAGTCCAGCTAGGAGCAGGGAATGGTCAGGTGCTTCCCAGAGAGCTCCCTGTATATTTGAATTTCACAGAGCTGAGGAACTCATGGTTGGGTTGCAACTTTTCACCTGAGCTAGTCAGTTGAGATCAGCTAGGATATCTACACAGAGATGTAACTTTAGTCAAATCTTGAGGAATGCCTTGCTACAGCACAGGAATAGGAAAGGAAATGACATATTTAAAGCATACATTTGTGACTTATTTCCATCTCTCTCCCTGCCTAGGAGTGAAACAGGCAAGTATGCCATCTACTGCCAGAGATCAGTGGACCGCACTGTGCAGACTGGTGAACGGGAAGCCAAGCCCTCAAGAATGGAGATTGTGTCCATCCTGCTGAGGAATCCCTACCACCACTCACTCCCGTTCAGCATCCCAGTGCACTTTATGAATGGAACCTACCAGGTGAGTCACTATGGCTGCCTTTCTGGGCACTAGAGAGGATTGTGCCATAACCTGCTTCCTTCATGTGATTTGGTGGCACCATGGTGTTTATACATATCAGACATTTAGAGATAGGTACTGTTTCTCTTCCTTGCTATCTTAGCCAGGAAAGGTATCGAGTCCCTTCTCTTTAAAACTTAGGAAGAAAAAGTAGCTGGGGTGAGACATTGAAAGTGTCTCAGTATAAGAAAGAATGCAATGTAAAGGGAGATAACATAAGTGCAGTCACTGCAGCTGGCAGTCAATTATGATACACTGATCCGTAGAAGACTAGGTTTCATTAGTTGTGATACTCAGCATCATGCTTTTTGAAAGTTATACTAAATTAGCTCCTATTGCATCACAGGTTGTAGGTTTTGATGGTTCTTCAACAGTTGACGAATTCATCCAGCGGTTGAACCAGGAGACAGGAATGCGGACACCATCCCACATGGGATTTTCTCTCTTCACAGATGATCCTTCTGGCAGGGATTTGGAACATTGTCTGCAGGGCAACATGAAGGTAATTCTTTTTCCCCCCTCTGCTACATCTGTCTAGCAGACATCTTTGAAGAGCTGCTAAATGGCTACTAAATTCTTAATGCAAGAAAGGTCAAATACATGTGGATCTTGCCTACCTTGATTAGTATTCAGAGATGAAATATTAATATTTCATCTGAGATACTAGTTAAGACAAAGCACGTTGTTTTGGTAGGTGATAAACTGGTTAATAAAAAGGCTTTAAGTCAGATTTTAGCTCATACTAAAGTTTAGTTTGTCTCAACTACAGAACTAAAACACAACCAAGTTAGCTGACGTGATCAGATATCATAACTAACATCAAGTATAATACTCCCAATGGAGACAACTTTAGATTTGGTTGATTTTCTTGGCATGCTTATATAAATCTTAAATATTGGGTTACAAAGCATCTCTCTCTTTCCTACCTCTGGATAACTTTCCTTGAGGAGTATTCTTAGGGGGAGAAAGCTCTGCTGAGCATACCTTCACTTTAAGAGAAGAGTACCTAGATCAAGGGAAAACAGTTAAAAGTATTAACTTACACATCTTTCATATGGAGATTTTTACTCATGCTGCAGCTGGACAGCTACCTTAATTGTGTGGGCTAGTGGCTATGAATGAAAGGCATCACATTTTCGTATTAACTTGGGAGATAAATTTGCTATGCAGTATTGATGGACGATATCGTGGCAGTGACAACTTCAAAGAAGCCCCGACATCTGTAAGGAATATAAAAATTCATTTTTACACAGTGTAAAATTTCACTTGAGCAACATAGAGTGTAGATGCCAATAACTTGAAATTAGACAATTTAAAAAGGAAACTACCATGCAGTGCCAAATAATAAATTTTGCTTTCATGCAGATCAGATAATCTGAAGCTTTGCTGGCAATCAAATCACAGTTCAGAGAGATAAAACATTACAGTAAAAGAAGGAGTCTGAGACAAGCAAAGGCATTACTTTTACTCCTTATAAACAAATTACTACTATTTAGTGACCAAGGCAACTTCAATACATTCTTAAGAGAAGATTAGGATATCTGGTTATATATTTCACAGGGTTTCTTATGTTCACATTCCTTTTACTGAAATGCTATCAAAAGAAAAATTAGGGCCACTTGTGAAAGGACTGGAATCTGAATTGAACCAAAATAGTTAACCATGTTGTTATTAAGAATATATGTGAAGTATGAAGCTGGAATCTAGATCCAAATGTTCCCAGAGTTTGAACATTTATAGGGCTTTGGTTGCACATGCACATAGCTGCCATTCAGAAAATACATTACTGCTTTTGGTAGGCTCAGGAACACACTTTGGAAGCAATCCCACCAATCTTTCCTATTAACAATACTTTGGTTCACACTGTGAAGCTATCTTAGCAGGAACTGGATTCTTTTCACATGAAACAAGATGAAAAATGTAATCCAATTTAGTGGACTTCCAAGCCTTTTGACCAAACTAAAGATAGTGCAGAGGAAAACACCATAATGTGGGCTCAAGGTCTTAACAATAGCACATTGTTGTACACATCTGTTCCCCCTGGGCTACATGACTTGCTAACATAACAGCCTGGTACTAGGCCAGAATTCACTTACAAATGTCCCTCTGCAGATTCAGAGATGGAGTTTTTATTTGCAACAATTTTATTTTTTCGACATACTATGTAATAGGAAAAGGAATCAATTTTTCACTTGTGGCTGTCGTTTTAATAATCCTGTCTATTTATTTATCATCTGTGTTCCACAGTACTTCCCCCCCCCCCCCCCCCACTTTCCCATCAAGCCTTGACTATACATTTCACATGTTTGTCTTTTCTCTCTCCTTAATATCTTTAATAGATCTGTGACATCATTTCTAAATGGGAACAAGCCTTAAAGGAATTGCATCCTGGTAAATATGAAGGTGGCACAAGAATCGTGAAATTGACCTATAAGAACAGGTACCGTGTTTCCTTGGTTGGCCTCACTACTCCTGTTAATTAAACATTTGTAGAATGCCTGTATTTCTGCAGAAGGCCGGCAAAGTATAGCATTGTTAGGACCAAAGCTTTTTAGCAAATATGATGTTATCTCATATATGTGATGCAATTTCTTCTATATGCGTGCAGTATGCATGTACAAGAGAGCACACGATCTATAAGTAAACCTAAAAACCACTTTGCAATGATGGAATAGTCTTAAAATGGGTTAAAGGACTAGCTATAATACAATAAAACACAGCTGGCACAATTTCATTTGCCTAGATCCTAAAATGTAATTAAATAACGTTAGGTGAGAGCATGAGAGACCTGGGGGGGGGGGAAATCACCACTATAAATGAAACTTGCAATTAAGTGAGGAATCATGAAGTTGAAAAGCATACAAGAACAACATTCTAAATGGCAGGGACTGTATAGAAGACATGTAGTAGCAATGCCCAGACTTTATAAAGACAGAAATGTTAAAAGCCAGATGATGAAAGACAGAGAAGAAAACTATGAAACACAGATCTAAAACAAAAACTGGAACAAGTTCATCACCTATAATAAAGACAAGAATTCTGAATTAAAATGAATAGAAATCTGTGTATCGGAACAAGTAATGGCCTTCTGCACATGAATTCCATTTTCAGGGAAAATAAAGCCTCACCCAAATTAAAAAAGTCAAAGTCCTGTATTGAACACAAAGATCTTGGCTACTATAATGATGGAAATACATTTCTGGGAGCTCTATTTGCCAGCTTAAGAGTAATAGAAGCAGAAATTATTACTTTTGACCTAGAAGTATTTATTTATTTTAAAGGAGTGACTCTTTGCAGCATTATTTTGTTAGACTGGAATGTGCACAGACTGGGCAGCAAGGATATTTTGATAAGGTCTTTCCAAGGTTGGACTGTTCTAAACTGAAGGACCCTGATATGAAATGTAAGGCCACTATGGTCCTAATGGTGTTGTCTTAAATTGTCATAAAAATTGATACAATGATCCACTGGAATGAATATCCTGCATGGCATTGTGGAATATACAGTCATTGCTGTAGCTTTAAATTAGTATTTGTGTTAGATGATATGAGCTGTAAATAGGCATGCATGAGAAATCAGTCCAGGAAGCATTCCCCACACCTGTATCTTCAACCTCCATTAGTCATATTGCTGTACCAGGTCAAAGAAATTCAGTGTAAAGGGAATAAATCAAAGCTTCCTAGTAGCACTGCAAGAATGCTTCTTTCATTCTTGCAGTAAGGCCTGATAATTGGGTTTCTTATTTCCCGCTGAAGCAAACAGTAGAATTTTCAATAACAATTTCAGCGTAAGCAGACAAAACAAAGTTGGCAAATGTAACAAGTCTTCAAGGCTGGCACTTGGAAGGTCACACAGTTCTTGCCTTACAGCAGGGATAACTCTGTATTCCGTGGTAAGCAGAGAATGACATCTCTTAAGTTTTGCCTCAATGGTTAATAGGAACGATGCTCATCTACCTGTGCTTAATAATGCTTTGCTGTCTTGACTTGGTTGGCTCACAGAATTCAAATAGCTGCCAAAGTAGATAGCATGATTTGAGCCTCCTTGCCCAAATCTTAATCATAAGAAAAGCACCTTAGCTTCTGAACCTTTCTCTAATCACTTTCTAATACACAAAAGTCACTTTAGACCAAAAACAAACAAAACACTTATTTTTACTCATCTTGACTAAAATTCACAACTCTATTCTCAGTTAGCTCACGACATGCTTTTACCTTTACAAACTTCTACATTTTAGGCTGTATTTTCGGAGCCAAGCCAAGGGTGAGACAGACCGGGAGCGGCTGCTGCTGGCCTTCCAAGTCAGCCATGAAATAGCCAGTGGAAGGTTTCCAGTTAATAAAGAGTTAGCTCTGGAAATGGTTGCTCTGATGGCTCAGGTGAGCATAAATGTGGGCAGAAACCCCTACTTTTGTCCTCTAGGGAGTACACCTGCACACTGAATGTCTTGAGGAAGTAGCTATGTTCTGCACCAAAAGTGATATTTCTTATTAAACATATAGTCCGAGGTGTACTACACCAGACTCATTGCACCAGCAAACCTGTACTGACAGATCACCTTTTGCCGTATGGAAATTTACTACAGGACAAACTCTCCTTTCATTCTGCAGAAAAATACTATAAAACACAGTGAGGCTGGTCTGTCCCCAGAACTGCTTTGATTATGGCCATACTAGGGATACGGAAACATTACTACTACTAAAAGTCTTCCTAATAGTAAAAGTTTTCACCATGGCACTGACAATAGCCTCTTACTCAGAAACAGCATTTTTCAGGATTCTTCATTAAATCTCCAGGCTTACATTTAGCATTTTACCACATAAAACACACAGCATGAGTTGCGGGCATGATGAATGGGATAATATCTCCTTAAGCTGAAACTGTTGCATTTGTTAAAGCAATGTAAACTGAGGTGAGGAAGCTGAAAACACTATCCACTCCACTTACAAATAGGCTGTTGTTTTAACTGGCCAGATGAAAACAAAACCCAAAAGTTTAGCAGTTATATAGAAGTGTCTTTATACAGGTAGCTGGCCCAGATCTTGTTTCACTTTTTTTTTTTCAGAGTAACAAAGAATGCCTTGAGCAGTCATGTCCCCTATTGCTGTTTTGTTGTATGCTTATTGTGGTAAACACTACAGACAAAAACTCCCCATCCTGATGGTATTGTTTTACAAGACTAGTAAACACAGTAGATATCAGTATGGGAATCCACAGAACATTCTAGTGCACTAAAAAACCTCATGACTGTGCTGTGCTACAAACCCTAACATTATCTTAGGTGGTGAACAGATAGGTAGCAGTAGACATAGTTGCTCTAAACCAATTTTGGATCACCCAAGAAAAGTAGAGGTCACAATCTAGCAATAGAAGAGGAATTTGCTTACCCCTTTCCAAGGATCAAGGCTTGCCGAATACTCCAAGGGAAGAAATGCTTCTCTGGCAGCTGCGAGTCCTTAAATGAGTTTAGGGAGGTTCTGGCTGCACAGGTGAATTGCTTCCACCTGTGCTCTCAGGGCCAGCCGTGCCCCTTCACCAGGTGCTCAATCACTGGTTCAGGCAGTGACCTAACTGCTCCCATACAGGTGGAATATGGGGATTTGGATCGGACAGCATCTTCAAGTCCTGGGGGAACATCACACTCCAAAATGCAGCATCTTCTCCAACAGGTCTTGGATAAATTCTACCCCAAACGCTACAAGAAAAATATTGCTCCTGAACAGCTCAAGTAAGTTGTTTGTTCTCTTAAACTTTGCACTTAACACAATTTGGTATGTTTGCTCTTCATACTTAAGAAGTTTCAAGGAGCCTTGTCAAGCCTATTTCAATGTAGAAGCTTAAACAGAACACCAATGTCATAAAAATGATTCCTTAAAAACAAACACAGTAGATAACATACAAAAACAGCCCAATCATAGACTAACTTTCCCCAAGTCAAGAAGTTTGAGCCTAAGATGTATTCTATTTGTGAATACATACTTAGGGATGCAAAGGTGGAACTAACACAGTTACCTAGGCAAGATGAATCAAGATGGAGGGGAAGTGTGTTGTCAGTACATCTAGAGCACACTACAGACAGGTTAAGATGAAGGTGAGAGTATAATTGGACCTGAAGCTGGGCAGGATTTTACTGCAACAGCTGCCTGTTTGTTATTGCAGTTGCTGAGTATATACACCAATGAACAACCAGTATGCAACTGGGATTCCTGGATATTACAGTATAACTAGCAGTGAAATAACCAGGAAAGTAGAGAAACCACTAAAATAAACTCAGTTTGTACAACACACCCTAACTGACAGTGTTAACAGCCCTGTCCATAGCGCTTGTGTAGAACAGGCCTTTGAAATGAGGGGTATATTTAGTTGTTGGTATAATTTTACTCATGTTCCCTTGGAAGACTTTATTAAATTGTGCTGTCTTGTGTCTTGGACTCTGAAAGGCAACTAGCTGACAGGCTGGCATCAAAGTGGATGGTGCTGCAGGGATGCTCTCCACCGGAATGTGTTCGAATTTATTTGACAGTGGCCCGCAAATGGCCTCTCTTTGGAACCAAACTATTTGCTGCTAAGGTAACAGGAGTTCACCATTTTTTCCCCCTAGAAATGAAGTCTATGAGCAGAACCATATCTATTTTCTCTGTTAACACAGATGGAAAATGCTCCTACAGGAAGAGGAAAAAACAAATAATGCTCTGTTCTGAACAGTCCTAGTATTGTTATGTTTGTTCTGACAGAAGGAAGACGTACATTCTAGACACTAGGGGTTGCTAGCGTTCACTGAATAGACACTGGAGCTTTTCTGATTATCAGTTCAACACAATATGAAATACTACCTCTAAACCCTTACCAAAGCTTTTACACGTAGGCATTTTCTTGGTCATAAAGCTGCAATAATAGCTTAAAATACACTATTTACATACACCTGTGTGGAAAATGGGAAGAGTCCCCCATTAATCACACCATGCAGCTGAAAGTATGAGTATTTCAGTCCTGCTCTCTCACCAAGTCGGCTGCTTTTCTTGCCACACGAGAGAGGCAAGCAGTGCACATGTCCTGTAGCAGAAATGTAAAAAATGAAGTATAAATTGGGTAAGCTGCCAGCCCGTGGGCATCAGCAAGACAGCAAAGAATCATAGGTGGGAATAGTTCTTCCAGAAGCTTGTATAGGGCTCTGTACCTATTACCCTTGCCATAACTATTGTCTTTAACACACTGATGCTGAGAAGTCTTGTTTTGGCATTAACCAACCCAACAGAATTCTCCTCTACTGAAAGCCTGATAGTGCATGGTTAATGTCTCCTGCTTTGAAGAGAAAGCTGTGATAGATACATCTAATGATGAAAAGAGAAGCTCAAGTAAATATACAAAAATTTACTTTTTAAAAGAAAATAGCATGTTCCATTTTCAGCGTTAAAGCGGAAATATTTGTGGTATTTACGGTTACTTGACACTGAAGAATAAGAACGCAGAACAGTTCTACCAACAGTTTAAATAATGTTGGTATTTCTGATAACTACCATATTTTGGTAATAATACTGTTGTTCAATTGTTGAACTGTACACATTGTTATTGTTGAACAATACAGCAGCAAATTTCCAGAAAAGATTCATGTTATCAGACAGAACAGATAATTAACACATTTGCCAAAATCAGTAAGAAAGAAAATTGCATTGATGTGATGGCTCTCTGCTTTGGTACTATTGAAGCCAATGGGCTTTACTGCCTGCTGGAACGCAGTAGTGTAAGAACCAGAACAGAGCAGAACTGCCATTCTGTCACTGCCTCAGCATCACCCTCACTTTTAACTACACTGAAGCAATGGTGACAAAGATTTTGAGATTACATTCTGTCTCATGTACTGCTAGTCTCCCAAATTCTGTGTCAATCTGAAAATGTTTTTCCAGATTTTGAAAGAAATTCTCTTAAAAGTCAAATCAGGTCAGATCAGTAAGTCTAGAGGATTCTTGCACCTCCACTTTATCCTTAAAACACAAGTTTTATATCAGAAACTGCTTCTTTGCAGTATTCAAGGAATGACTCATTAAAAAATGTTCTTTTTCTCTAGCCTATTTTGCCTTCCTCATTAGAAGACTGTCCAGTCTGGATAGCTGTGAATGAAGATGGTATCAGCGTACTGGATTATAACACTATGGTATGGTGAGGAACACTGTTTAAAAAAAAATATCTCCCACAGGAAGACCTTCCCCTGAATCCACTTAGAGTCAGTAAAAGTTTGTGTTTAACTTCAAATGGATCCAGAAGTTAATTTGTAGAAGTCAGAGATGAGGAAGTGAGGGCTATGTTTTAGAGCTACATAAACAAAGGAAAATTACAGCTTCGGTGTAAGGTAAAGCTTCATGTAACAGCTAACTGCCTTGTTGATGGGCAACAAATAAGCACAGGCATCTTGCAAGACCTCAGTGCTACATGCTTTACTACTACCATCCCGTTAACTAAGTTTGCACCCTAGCTCTGAAGCATCAGGGCAAGCCAGGAAAATCCTAGAAATGCACTTCTCCTTTGAGATTTCTCTGCCAGCTGTTATCTGTACAGCCAATTGCCTATCACTGCCTGCAGTAAATAGCAAACACACTAGTTTGAAGTGGCCATTTTGTCTTTTACAGAAGTATGACTCTTCATCTCTCTGTTGTCTGCAGCACTTGAAGTTCTCTTACTCATACTCTTCTGTGTTGACCTTTGGAGGCTGTCGAGATGACTTCATGATTGTAGTCAGTCAAATAAAAGAAAGGAGTTCTGGAAAAAGCAGCACAGAAAAACTCCTTTTCACAATGGCAATTCCAAAGGTAATTACAAAATGCACAGTATCTTTCCAGCTCCCAGTATCTAAGCTGGGCATTTTGAACAAGCCCTGGGTCTGGAAGTATCCGGCTGCTGCACTACGTACAGTCAAGAAATTCCATGTAAATCGTACCATTTAATTGAGAGACTTATTCTACCTCTTCCAGACAGACCTTCAATTCAAAACTTAACAACTCCATGTGAGAAAAAGCCTTTTGCAAAAGTTACGTGATCAATAGGTTCTTAAAAATAAATAAATCAAAGGGCACTTTTCCCTCTCCTTGACTTACAGTTAATCATTTTCTTTTTCTCCCCCAGATTGTTGAAGCAACACTTCTTATCGCCACCTATATTAACTCCCGGTCGACAACTTCGCTCCTACCCTCCACACAGCCCTCCCGAAGCACAACACCTGCCAACAGGCTCTGGGAGACTGAAAGTCAGTGTTTTTTCCCTTCCGTGCCCCGAAGCACTAAGGGGCCCACCCTGCTCTGAGGGCTCATTCCAATTTGGGAATTTTTTATTTGTGGGCTTGTGGTTTCTTGTTACTTTCCCCACTGCTCTGTACCAAATCGCAGACTGCTAAAATTTTGCCAGTTACACACCTTCTTTTAACGCGTCCTCTGGCTCTTTTTGCTGCACATATTCTTCCATTTCCTGAGCTTACAGCTTTGTTTACAAGCATGTTGTCTTTAATCCTTCCCATTTTCAGTTTCACACCTGCCCTTAAATCACTGCACCACACCCTATGTCTGGAACCTCAGCCCAGTTCTTAAACTCCTAGTGATCTCTTGTGCTCGTCAGTCCCTTTTGAGTATTCCCATTATTTCCAATAATCTTCTGTTTACATCAATCGCTGACTCGCTCACTCTTTACCTGAAACAGACTTGCAGCCTCTGCAAGGCAGGTTTGAGTGGTGCGTAAGCTTGAATTTGACAGAAGTGGACCAAGCACACAGTCTCAATAGAATTGAAGACAGGTGGTTATGGATACTGTGCCACAAGCCAAGTATAAGGATGCATCCTGCTGAATACTGCCTGCATAAGGAGCGGCATATCACTTCCTCATGAACTAGAGACACTGACAGGCTGTTAGCAGAGTGGAAAGATTAATATGATGTAGTTTGATCAGGTAGTTTAGACATAGCTTCAGCTCTGTGCTCTCGTTACGAATAGCCACTGTATTAAAGTTTTGACCTGTGTTTAAATTCACTGCTGCTACTCCTGCTATCAAGATAGTCCTTTTGAAGAGAATAAGATAGTTTTTTGTATTTTTGTGCCACTGATTAACAAAACCAAGACAATTTATTTTTTCCTAAGGCTACACTGACTCCTCCCTAAAACAGATTCCAAAACTCGAAGACAGAAACTTTCTAAGTCTCTGCCCCAGACGTGAAAGAAAAAGAGACACAGCTGTTGAAAGGGAATGGGAACTGAACTGACAAGAAGATGCCATTTCAGGGGTGATTTTTAAGACCTGGAATAGGGAGTATAGAAAAAGAATTCAGCGGTACATGAGAATCTTTTCCACTTTAATTTTATGAAGGTTAAAACCTGATGTCCTTCCGTGTTGAGGACTCAGAACAGCTGGGATTGGACCAGTGTCAGACAATGCCCTAGCTGCTGCAGAACAGATGGCTTTTGACAGTTGACACTGCCCTGTGCAACTGATGAACACCGGATCTCTGCTGCAGGGCTGAAAGCGTCACATGCCCCACCACTACATATACTCAGACTCTTTCCATTAATCACTGTTACAGATGTTTCAGGATGTGTGTGTGATCTCAGACAAAGGAAGACAAGGCAAGCAAACCTTTCAATTTTTGTCTGTCTTTCAGCAACTGGAACAGTCCTTCCCAAACCAGCTCTGTCCTTCGCAGAAGCTGTTCCTTTAGATCTCCTGCTTTCTTCATGCTACTGGCTTGATAACGAGGTTGTTAGCAAATGTATACTCAAATATTGTTCTTCAGATTTTCCTAAAGAGTGTTTTTTTGATTGGTTTCAAAGGGACTTTGTTCTGACTGGGAAGTGAAATGGATTTTAAACAAATAAAAGAAAAACAGACATTCTTCTTAAGAACTCGACATCTATCTGGCCTGAGTTGAGCTATTTTGAGAAGCCTTTTAAGAAGTAAAGAAGAATTGCCCTTTCAAAAGTACCTGAGTAACTTCATAACCATGCGTTCATGGGCAACTTTCTCAAATTAAAACAGTGTGAATCCAACCATCGTAAAGAATTCAGCAATAGCAAACCAAAGCTATTCACCAATGAACCAACCAACCATACCAGTGTTTTGTTTTACTTCCTAGTATCTGTCACCAACCCTGAAGTATCCAATACACAGTGGAGCTGATACTGCAAGAAGTTTTTGTTTCAAGCTTATGGTGGGTACAAAGCCAAAAATCAAAATTACATGGGACAACAATCATTCTAATCAATCCCTTATCAGCATATTTTTAACACTAAAAAAAAAGAGAAAAAGCGGTTTGTGGAAATTATACAATAGACTTGAAATAGAAGATTATATATACACAGAGACCTGATTTGTCCATTCTGTAATGTACCCATTCGTCATGAATTTAAGGACCACCCCTTCAACTTATTTGAAAAAGTAGTTTTCTGAGTCAACAATAATGTTGAGAAAGTATTGTTTTAGTCTCTTTACGTGATCTCCTTGCATACTTTTGATATACACTCGTAGAGTGTCCAGTAGTATACATTATTTCTCTCTCTGACCTTAGTATGGATAAACAAGTTGGAATAAAGACAGCGTTATTCCACCTCACTACTTAAGTTTCCTGTTACAAACAATCTCCCTGGTACCTGGAGGTCTGTTTGGCAGCCTGTTTCTTGTGTTCCACCAGTAGTAAGCTGCCTCAGAATGAGCTGAGCTCAGCCCATTGCCATCTGTCCTGAAGATGCTCAAGGCATGAAAGTCTCCAGTTCACTGTTCTGAGGTTGTGCTCACCTTGTACTGCTAATACCCACATCTTTGTACTGGGGCAAACAGGAAGCAGAAATGCTAATAAGCAAGAGCTGTCATGATGCTTATTGTTTTCTGCCATAAATTCACTCTAAATTCACAAACATGGCAAATAGGACTTTTTTTTTCCTTCTTTTTTTTCCTTCTTTTCTCTTCCTTCCAAATATTCTTTAATACTTGAGTATTTCAGGGACCACCCCACTCTGATGGATGCACATATACCTCCTACTTACAGGTTACTCGACTTTAAAACAAAACAAATTATAAAAATCCCATATAGATACCTATTTTGTATGATTCTTTGATAAAGTTCTAATTTAATCAATGCTTTTGGCAATGACAATTGCAACAGTATGGAATAAGACAACAGCCTTTGCCTCTCTAACTGCTGTGTGTATGTAAAAGGCTGTCTTGGAGATACTGCGAGATTTCTGTTCTTAATAAAAAGAAATTATCTTGAATGAATTCGTATTTCTTCACAGAGTGAAAGAAACTATTTATCTTAAAAGCCAGAATAGCCCTGAAGTAAACGTATGTGGGCAATGACTCTGTTTGTTTCCAAAAACATACCTGGTGCAAAGCTCCCCGACTCCCACTCCTTGATTCTTCTAACTAACGCGGCTTTAGTGGTTCACTGAAGTGCACTGCCACATGCACGGGATGTCCCAAAGATAGCTAAAACAATTTTCCAGACTTCCTCCTGTGATACAGCTCCTCTTTCATCTCTTCAGTTCACATTCTTAAGACTCTATGACATTTTTACAGCATAGCCAGAGTGCCCAGCAGACTCTTAGATCCAAGTCTGCCCACTCTGCTGAGATAACTTCTCCTCCAACATATTCTGCTCACAAGCTCACAATCTCACAAGCTGGTGAGCAGGCCACATGAGGGGAGGCTGAAGGAGATGGGAATGTTCAGCCTGGAGAAGAGGAGGCTCAGGGGAGACCTTATTGCTCTCTATAACTTCCTGAAGGGACGTTGTGGTGAGCTGGGGGTCGACCTCTTCTCTCATGTCATTAGTGATAGGACTAGAGGGAATGGTTTCAAGCTGCGGCAGGGGAGATTCAGGCTGGACATTAGGAAATATTACTTCTCAGAAAGGGTGGTCAGGCACTGGAATGGGCTGCCCAGGGAGGTGGTGGAGTCACCAACCCTGGGGGTGTTCAAGGAACGATTGGATGTTGTGTTGAGGGACACGGTTTAGTGGGAGCTATTGGTGATAGGTGAGTGGTTGGACTGGATGATCTTGTAGGTCTTTTCCAACCTTGGTGGTTCTATGACTCTTCCCACAGCTCAGCAAATCTTCCTGCTGAGATAAATGCTCTTCAGTGTTCTCAACCATTTCTAATCCCCATGAAGAAACACAACCTGCCCAAGCAGGCCTATAGGCAGCTCTGTACCCAGCTCCAAGCGCACCACAAGGTTCTCAGTCAAAGGACCTCCACTGCAGCCACATTTCTCGAGCCTGCTTCTGCTGTCAAAAGCCAATTTCTGCCTCTTCCCCAATTCCCCAGCTTCGCCTGGACTTGCCACCAAACACCAGGTACAGCATCCTTAAACTCAGAGGCAGACCTACCAGCTTGCATTGCAACTGAACCAGACTTAAAAATCCAGCCAGCTCCACCATTTAAAGCATCTGTGAGAAATGAAACCACAGAAGAAACTAAGCACCTAGACAAGGTTATCCAAATGCCACGGTGCATCCCAAAGCTACTGCCCTTGACTTCAACAACCAGAGTACTCCTGTCATGTGAGCTAACCTGCCTGTTGCAGCACAGTGCAAAAACCAACCAAACCAAACAGAAAAACCACTTTACATTACATCTTGATGATGTTGATGTGTGGCCGCATCTTAATTCTAGATAATGTACACAACAATAGCACAGTGTTGTATGAAGATTAAGAGTGAGCCCAAGGCTTCTGCCAGCTTGCTAGTTTAGCTCTTGTTTTTTCCAATATTTCAATTGCCTTAATTACTTTAATAAGGAGTCATAAAAAAAAAAAAAAAAGGACTGAAAAATACCAGTTAAAAGTTACAGTAACTTTTAGATAATCAACTAAGAAGAATTTCTCCACATTAAGTTACTTTATTCACATAGTCATCATAATTTTAAACAACATATTTTTCTCATATTCTCATAGTTATTTATTTGTCTCTTATGGAAGAGGTTGGAAGGGAGCTCTGCTCCAACACCCAAAGCTGTCTGGGTCCCTCTGGCTGGCAGCGTATTTCTCTGGCCTATCAGCCATTCCTCTGAGATTGTGTCATTAGCAAACTCCATCAGCAGTTGTAGGTGCATCCCACCAGGTCCCATGGACTTACAAACCTGCAGTTTGCTTAAGTATTTTCTGGCCTGATCCTCTTCCATCAAGGGTCTTTCTTGCTCCAGTACTTTCCCTTTCTACCTTCAGCCTGGGATTCCTGAAGCCCAGTCTTTCTAGTAAAGACTGAAATGACAACGGTATTCAGTACCCTATTCTTTTCCAGGTCCTGTGTTACCACACCTCTACACCATTCAGCAGTGGGCTCATGTTTTCCTTGCCTTTTTGTTACTCAAGTACTCCCAGAAGGCCTTTTTGTTCCCTTTGGCATTCCTAGAAAAATTCAATTCCAGATAAGCTTTGGCTTTCCTAACCACATACCTTGCATGCTTGGACGGTCCATATTGCTCCCAGGCTACCTGTCCTCACTTCTAACTTTTGGCATTTGAATTTTGCCAGGAATAACTTGTTCATCCATGCAGGTCTCTTGCCATTTTTTGCTCGACTTGTTACTCGTTGGGATGCACTACTCAAGTGCTTGGAGGAGGTGATCCCTGAGTATTGACCTTGGACTCTTCTTCTCTCTAGGGTCCCATACCATGGGACTCTTTCAAGCAGATTCCTGAAGAAACTAAAGTATGCTCCGCTATGTTTAATTCCATAAACATAAATCAAAGCAACAGCATATTTTCATTTTCTGTCATTATCTGAAATTCCCCTGTGGATCAGGAAAAGTTACTGAGCCAGCCCACCCTTCTATTTTGATACTCTTTCCAAGAAAGGATTATAAAGAGCCTTAAAAAAAAACCTAAGTACTTTTTTCTGTCTGCCCAAGGTTACAATTTGTGTTTATCAGAATTCTTGGATCCATGGAAGACTAAACATTTGCTGCATATTCTTGTCTCCCCTTGCCATAATTTTTTCCATAGATGCATGGAAAAACCTCTTCTGTCTGACTCTTTTAAAAGTTTTGCTCACCTGTCTTCATAACAGTCAATTTCTAGGTTCACTTGTGTGCTTCAGCTGACATCTTCTGTAACAACCCTGTGACTCTGTGTGGGCTGTTAGCTATAATGTCATTCTTACAACTGCATCACATTCTAAACATTTAATTTTAAGAAGCCATGGGTCAGATTTGCTTGCTTTTCCGTACATCTCTCCAAGTCCTGCTGCAAGTTTTCCATCTTGATTATTTGTTACATTATTTTACTCCATCTGATTGTGAAGCTGTTTTCCTCTGATCCAGGATTTCGTGACAACTTTTGTACACTTCTATCAAGCAGTCCAGATGTGGTTTGGAACTCTAGAAGTCAAATCAAACAACAGAGAATCACACTCTGAACCGGTTGTAAGAAAGAGATTTGTCAGACAGAGAAAGGAACGTGGAGATAGCTGACACAAAGCTGATGGCTAGAAGCATGCATGTATAAGGAACGCAACAGTAAGATATTGGTAGTTACTATCTCACATTAAGTCAAATGAGAATAGATTTCCTTTTTACATGCTCATCAAGAATTCATCAAACTCCAGGAGGCTTTTAATGTAAGTAGGTGACAAAAGAATGTAAAGCTATTGCACAAGCCACATCAGCTCAGGGATGAAAAGCACCAGACCCTAGAGCTGTCAGGTTAAAACACACTGCACTCCAATCAGCCTGATCCTCCCATCAAATCAAAGATCCTCTCCTTTCAACTCACAACATGCAGTGAGAATAAAAAAAAAATCCACACCTTCCAAACCATTAACCTACCCGTGAGGTCACATTCCCTCAAAGACCTCCACCCTGAAAAACTGACCTTCAGGACAAGGAGCTTAGACGCTTGGCCCTTAGCCTCAACTATTACTGTCAACAAGAGGACAACTGAAGGTTAACTGAAAGCATCAATCCATTTCACACTAACAGAGGAATGGTGGTCAAAGAATAATGATTTTTCATCATTTTTAACCTGGACCAGCAAGAAGGTGAAAGCTTCCTAGTTCTGCAGTCCCTATGGCCCCATGACTTTTGAGTTCCCAAAACAGCATTACTGTGTAAAGTCCATCTAATGCCTTTCCTTGCAACCGCTGCTTAAGAGAACAATAGGTCAACTCAGCGCAGAAGTGCTCCTGGGCGCAGCGACCTGCTAAGTTGTGTTTCTGAGGGCTGACATGCCTTAGAGAAACAAAGACCCACTGAAGGAGATGCAAGAAAGTTACTAATTACTGCTTCTTCAAAACTAAGTAACTTTAAAGTGAGAATTACTGACAGGTAACAAACTGCAAACTGACACAGCCCTTTTCTGTTAATCCTTTGCTGGTGGAATCAACTCTGCCAATATTAAGATATTTCCATAGAAATAACATTGTTCAGACTTGAGCAGACTAAGGAAGAAAAAAAAAGAAAAAGAAAAAAGAAAAAAACCCAACACACTAATGCCAGGAAGCTGGGAAGGAACACAAATCCCGAGTGCAGCCATCTGGAATACACCAGTTGGGAATCCCTTGGACATACATGAAATATCTCACTTATATTACTGTTAGTAAACGTCTTCACAATTTTGGGACTGAGTCAGCTGTAAGTATCTGTGGATTAGTGCACTTATTCCTCTAAGTATTTAGCTGAAGACTTAACTGTATCCAGTCATAAATTGCATGTGACTACAAACTGATATTCACAAGCAGTTGGTGAACAGAGAGGAAGATAAACACAACATCAGCAGTCTAGAATAAGAGGTACGTCTGTACTGCTTACTGACACTCAAGGATCAGGGTATTGTTGAGTTAGGTACTCATAGAGAGAAAAAAATTTCGCCCCCAAAACAGGATTATGAATAGCCAAAACAGGTTAGCGAGAGAAAAGAGAGTATGAGCAAAGCAGGGTATGAGATAGACGAGGTGTGAGTAAAACAAACAAGTTATTATACATTAAGCAAATTGCTCAATTGTACTGTGATCTTTGTCAGCAGATGTAGGGGAAGTTACCGTTGTAAGTCAAGGAAATTTTTATGAAATCTTTTTGGCACAGAGAGACAAGAGAAAAATCAACTACAGCACTACAATTGCGAAGGTAATGCTGAGCATGAGGTTACACAGAAAGCTGTGCAAGTGCTCATTACCCTCCAGGAGCCAAAGACTTCTACTTCATGCAATCTGCTGGTCAGGTTCACATTTACGCAGCACCCTATTCTCTGCATGGGGGACAAATGAACAAAACTTCCCTGGTACTTCACTCTGTGAGACTTGAATACCACTCACAGCACACTGCTATAAGATCCAACTTGAATGTGCGGTCAGAGGAAGGCGACCATAATCAGCTACGTGTGGTGGAGCAAAGTTACACCGAGGCAACTGACATACACAGAAACCACAGATCTGCACCGCCCCACTATTCAGTCACGCTCACCTGAAAGAGTGGCACAACCTCAGACACTCCCTGAGGATCCTGGGGGTCCCGCAGGAGGATGCACAGGTAATAGATAACTTTTTGCTACAAGACAAACAGACAAAGTAAATGAAGTTTGAAAATGCTATCAAAGTGCCTGGAGTCATCACAGGAAGAGAAATTGTTTCAGCTCAATGGGCTGAACAAAGTGTGTGACATTTTCTAAAGATAAACCCACCCCTTCTGCAAAGCCATTCTTCATCCAAATCTACTTGAGTTACTGAAGTTCAAGATATTACTAAACATAGTAACAACAAAATACACAGGAAAAAAACCAACAACAAACAGCACAGGATTTAAACATTCCTGCTGACAATGCCTTTCTCTTATGCTTTTTTTTTTTTTTTGATGCAGACCATTTTACTAATTACCTGTTTTGACTTTCTGAGAAGTTACACAGTGTTGGAACATGTTGAAGATTGCGGGGACTTGGTACGGATTTGTTTTCATCTGTGATGATTTCACACACATCAGCGACAATGTGTACAACCTCAGTTCTCCGTAACTGTTTGAACTCAACAGTGATGGTGGCACAGCCCACCAAGTCTTACATAAAACTGACAAGTAAGTGCAAAGGCTTTTTTGCCTCCTTGCATATAATGAGAAACCTTTGTTTCCTTTTGCTAGAAAACTTTATACAGATCTACTCAAATGTCCAAGTCTTCCCAGAGTGCTTTGCAGGCAAAGCAACTCTCTTTTGGGTAAGTCTAGCAGGAGACGACTCCAGGCTCAGGTACATTAATCTGTTGGATTCCTGGGTGTCACTTTAAAGAGATATCACAGATGCCTACTTCAGCCTTTTATGGAAGTTACAGCTTTCCACCCTCCCCTCGATGCAAGCAGTTTGGTGCAGTATGTCTGCCATTTCCCAACCACTCTGGACCACAGTCAAGTCCATGTATTTGTATTTATGCTGCTGTGTTCAACTGCACTGCTAAGCCACTCCAGTGAAAGTACACGTGATGAGTGCACCTACAGATATAAGAGAAAGATGATATGATTACCATATGGATGGCTTCATTGATAACCACATCCTTCACTTGGTTCATCTCAATAAAGGTTGTGCTCTCTTTCCCCGAAGCGTAGGATGAAGTCACCTGAATGCCAAGTGAGCCGATGACCAGTAGGGATTCCTGGTCAATTTTCACAAAGTGCAGGTAGATGATCAGGCCGATCAGCGTGAGGAATATAGCGGCAGAAAGCACCATACTATTCTGTAACACAGACCGAGCAAAGACAGAGCTCTAGTCTTAAAACCAATTGAATTTAGACCAATGTATAAGTAAATACTGAACTCGTAATATGGTGGCTACATTTACAAGGTGATTTTGCATAGGTGGAGCCTATTCATTCAAAAGGCTGGCTGATATGTGCGCGATGGGATTTAAGTCACCAAACATCAGCCTTCATAGGATGGTCCGAAAGAATGACTTTAAACTGAAATCAGCAAGAACATTGTATTCCCTTGTAAAGTTACTGGAGAAATCTCATCCAAATGCAGTTGTATACATCAGTGACAGTATATTATACAGGTATCTGTAGGGACAGAGAAATGTTGCTAAATATTTACTTGAACTGAGGATGGTGACTCAAAGAAGAATCTTCCAGCAAAAACCACTGGCATGGGCCTACTTAGGAGATTCAAATTCTTCTTACCATGGGAAGTCTAAACTCATTCAAACTTTGTCTCTCTTCTTGCCTTAAACATCAAGCTCGAGAATGTCTGCTTCCTCCTGTGCTTCACCTGAGGACAAACTGTCTTTTGCATGCTGCAACCTTGGGCTTGCCGCTACATAAAACAATACATAAGTTTACTGATATGTGTTCCACAAGTCATCTTTCCTCAGTAAACCAGCAGCATCAACCAAAGACCTGGTAATGAAGCCTAATGGTCTTCAGCCTACAGCTGCTTTCTGGGATATGTTTCAGAGAGCTCCAGGCAACACACCCATCGGCCCGAGTTAAACCTGACACTTCCTAAGGGCTTGAACTGCAAGGCTTTACCAGAACGGCACAGCTCTACCGTGCAAGCAGTGCTCTATCACCATGTGAGGTAAAGAAGCCGTGGCAACATACAAAGAGAAAGGAAATAGAGCTTTTCCCACAGTTTGTCGTCATGGAAAGGCAGTCACGAGTTACAGGCACTGAAATCAACGAAGGCAGGCGTTCAGATCTGGTTTGCTGGCAGAAAGGAATGACTGCAGCCACATACGGGCTGCACGAGCGTATGTAAAACCAAGCTGGACAACAGCGGGCGGTAGCGACTGCACAGCAAACCACTGCCAATTGACTCCCGCCTCCCTCCCTGCCTTCGTTCCATGGGAAAGACCGCTGAGAAAACCACAGCCCAGCGGGGCACAGCCCGGTTCGGTCGGACCCACGGACAGTCCGGATTTGCTCAGCGCCGCCTTGGCAGGGCCCAGCTGACACCCTTCGGGACCCGAACGCAGCGACGCGCGGGGCCCGCCTGGCGGCGCCCGCCACCCTTCTCCGCCGGGGACCCCGCGAAGAGCCGAGCGGGGCGGGACGGGGAGTACCTGGCAGAGCACGAAGAGCCCATAGGCCGCCAACCACACGGCGGAGGTGACGGCGCTGAGCGAGCGGAGCTGCAGGCGGGGACAGCGCACGGCCAGCTCCCGGCAGGAAGCGCTGTGCTGGCGGCACCGCAGCGCCAGCGGCGCCCCCGACACCGAACGATACCGCCGCTCCTCCATCCGCACAGCACCCGGCTTCCGCCGGGAAGGGAAACGAAGGGAAGGGGCGGGCGGCGCGTGCGCGTGGGGCGCGGAGCTGCGGTAACCCGTCTGCCATCCTGGAGCGGTGGCTTTAAGGACTCCGGTTGCGCTGTTCTCGCGTGTGCCTCTCACCGTGACGGAGCGGGGCAGGCGTTTTGCGCCCTGCTTACCCCTCTTCCCCCCTCCGGTACCAGCTTTCTGTGGGCAACTGCCTGCATTCACGGCAGCTGCAGAGCCCCTGCGTTGATGCCGCGTGTAAACAAAGGAGTGGCAGCAACGGTGGCCGAAGGGCTGAGGGTAAAACCGGTGTGAAAAAAAAAAAAAAAAGCCTGTATAGGCTGAAAATGGGACACTAATATTAGAGACCGGGGCTGCTCGTTTTTACAAGGAGAGAAGGTGCTAAAAGCGACGGCCGAGGAGGTGGGCGCCGGGCAGGAGCTGGCGCGGTGCGAAGTAACGGAGCACTGCGAGCTCCCGGCGGGCGGCGGCGGCGATCCCCTCGGTGAGAGGCGGTGCCGTCTGCCCCGTCCCACAACCGCTCGTTCGGCCTTTCTCAAAGCACACGTATTTGCGCATAGAAACTTGAACGACGGTCCAAGCCCGGCAGTATGAGCTTCGGCACGACCAAAGTGGCACCTCCCGCTCTTGGGTCACCACATACCCACGCAGCGCCACGGGCCGGAGCACGGCGCCTGAGGAGGCAGGCCGACGCGCTGCCCACCGCCCCCCTCGCCGGCCATCCCGCCCAGGACAAGTGCGCGAGTCCACCGCGACGGCAGTGGAAAAACCCCAGAGGGATGGGCGCGCGAGGAGGAGCCGTCGCCCGCCCGCGTCTCGCGAAGGGCCCCGCGCGGCTCTGTGGGCGGGACACACCTCCGTGCTTGCGCGCCGCCATTGGCCGGAAGGCCCGGGGGTGTGCGGGCGGGGGCGGGGCCCGGCGGCGCGCGCGGAGCCGGAGCCGGAGCCGGCTAAAAGGAGCGGCGCGGCGGCGGTGGGCATCATCCGCCGGTTCGGCGTTTTCTGCGCTATGGCTCTGTGCGGTGGCTTCGCGCGGCTCCTCCGCAAGCGGGCGGATGCGGGACTGCAGCTGTCCCGGCGGGCGCACTCGGTGGCGCTGGTGGGCGCCCCGTTTTCCAGGGGCCAGGTGGGCGCTGGGCCGGGCCGGGGGGCGGCAGCCTGGGGATGGGCAGCGCTAGCTAATGCTTCCCTTTTTCTTTGTCTGACAGAAACGGCGCGGAGTGGACCACGGCCCCTCTACTCTCCGCGCCGCGGGGCTGGTGGAGCGGCTGGCCGGGCTTGGTGAGGCACCGCGGGCCGCGATCCAACTCATCCCGCCCCCGTCGGGGCCCGCTCACCCCTATCGGGGCTCCCCCTTCCCCGCGCCCATCGGGGGAGCGTGACTCAGCCGCCCACCGCGCGTGGGGGCGGGGGCTGGAGCGGCCGCTCGCCCCTCGTTCTGCTGCGCCGGGGCCGGGGGAGGCTGCGTGAGGGGCTGCCGCGGCGTGCCGGCCGCCGATCTCCCGTGCCAAACAGCCGGAGCCGCAGCGCTAACCTCGTGGGATGCCCAGAACAAAGGGCTCGCTGCCGCAGCCCGCGTGCCTTCCCGGCTCCCAGGGGCCGCATCCGCTCTGCGCTCGGCAGCGAGCGTGTGCTGCTCCCAAAAGCCGGAGAAGCATCAGGCCGCGTAGGAAGCGTTTCGTGTATGCAGTCAAGGGATGTCCTTGACCGTGCGCCTCGATTTTTTTTTTTTTTTTTTTTTTTGTCTTTTTCCATATTCATTGCTAGGAACTCAGCTTGTTCCCACAACGGCCGTATACTTTCAAGTGATGAAATTCAGAATTTTCTGGAGAAATCTTCAGGTCTGCGTCCGTTTGAAGTTTTAGCATATCTGTTTTTCAGCTTCCTGCATCTATTGTTTCTACAAACTGAGAACTGGTTAACAGCTGTGACACGGTATTCAAAATGTGATGTAAGGGACAGAAACCTTTAAAGCGGTCTTGGAGAATCTTGAGGTAGTGCTGAAAACAGTACCATAGAGATGAACTGCAGAGGTGGACCAACAACAGAAAGAGCCACGTTAGCACTAATCACACATACTGTAGATAATGAAATTCAAATGCATACAGAGGGGAAAAATAATTGCTTAATAGCCTTCTAGCAAATTTAATCTGAATTATGAAACCACTTTAAAACAGGCTATTGTTCTGTACGGCCCTATGGGCTCACTGTGCACATTTTATGATTCACAAGTTGGAAAGTCCCAATTTGCCAGCAAATGAATAGATGTTCTTTTCCTGTCCTATGCCAAGTTGAGATGGATGTCTTGCTCATCTCCTGCATACCCTTGGTAGCATTTGACTTGTTAGCAATCATGGTCTATAGCCACAACAAAAATAGAAGAGCTGCTGTACACTGAAATAAACACAGGTCTAGATATTACTGACCTTAAAGTTACCGAAAATAATGAGTTAGCAGCTTTGAAAGGATGTATTATTCTTTGTAAGAGGCAGGCAGTGGTTTGACATCAATTGACAGCAGAACTCTCTATTGGAAAGCTTGGGGATCTCTTTCAAGTAGTTCAGATTTAATACTTTGCATTTTATAGAAATCCTTATTTTGAAATAAAATCTCCTTTGCATGACACAAGCTCGCTTCAGTAGAAACTTGGAGAAGGTGAGAAGAAAGGATCCTTTTCAGGATTTCAGTAACAACAACAAAAATAAGGATAGAAATGAAGCAAACTAAATTCAGAAAACAGAACAAAAGGTGAAGAGTACTCTCACTACTCAGTTGCTTATGGGCTGCTTACTAATTTGTCAGAAATGTACATGGAGATGTTTTCTTGCTCTTCCTCTTAAAGTTTTTAATGGCTCTGACATTTTTTCTTCCTGCAGTTTTAGTTTCCTGTAGCGTTCTTCCAGTGGGGTGATGCTCTTTGCCATTTGGCATTGATGCTTCTTGCACCTCTCTCCTGAACAGGTTAAGATGGCACAAACATTGTAACATATTCTGTGTGAGGGCACATCCCTGGCATGGACTGAGGAACTGTTTACTGTGCAGAGACCATCTGCTGGAGGGCTGGGTGGTAGGCTGAGAACTACCATGCAGCCTTTTGAATTGTGCACATCTGTTTGTGGAAACTTAACTAACAATCAGTTTTCGTGTGGGGGCTGGCAGGATAGCTTTGCCTGGAGTAATGTGATAGTGCCATTGCTTGGCCTCCTGTGGTATGCTGAACTGGCACTAAAACATCTTCCTTTGTCTTCACCTTTCTAGCACAGTGCATTTTCTTTTTAGGATTGAAGAAGGCAAAAAAGCAGTGCTGCTCTTATTAACTTGAGTCTTTCTGTCTATCTGTTCTGCTAAAAGAACTGTTCTTACGGGTGCTTGTTTCTTGTTTTCCAGGAACAGGTAGATAATTGCAGCAGAAAAGATTTCTCCTTAAGAATAATGTCTGCCTAAGATATGAGGCTTCTATTTTCCCATATATATTGTCTATTTCTGAAGCTTTCATGTCAATGAGTTGCAGGTGCTATTTTGTTTTGTTCCCCCTGCTGCCCCTCCCAGCAGGGTTGTTGGAGATTGCTACAGACATGATTGAAGTGTTTGTCCTTGTCACTGCAAAGTTGGAACTGGGGGTGAGGCGAGCTGTGGGAAGATGCTTCCCAGCAAGAAAGTGAGGTGGATTCAGAAAAGTCAAAAGAAGCATAAATGGGAAAAGGAGATGTCATTCCTATAGGGAAAACTGCATTCGTTTCAAGTAGAATAGACTGCTAGAATCTGCTGTTTGCCTGAAATTGTAAAGTTTATTTTGCTCGTCTTTCATCCACGTGTTCAATTTGACCTGCATGAAATGCAGATGCTCTTAAGTCCACTTTAGGACTGTATCACTTGGATAGTAAGATCCATGCACTGTTTGTTTTAAGTCATGTGTATTATACTTTGTTACTTTGAACATCAAGGGACTGCATGGCTTTCTGTGTGCATGTATATCTAACTGAATAACTTCAGCAGATAATGCTTAGGGTATGTCAAAGAAAGTGAGAACACTATATCTTTGGTTCTTCCTTTTGGCACTCTCCTGTTTGGAAGGGATTTCTCTATTCCCCTCACTCTATTTTAACAGCTGGTCTTTTATAGTTCCATTGCAGCCTCCTGAGCTGCTGCTCTATTTTCTGTCTTTTTGGATCTTTCCCTTGAAAGACACTGTGACTGTTGGCACGTGGTATGGTATCTTTTGGGCTGCCTAGAATGATCACTGCTGCTGAGCAGCTTGTTTATGCTTAGGCTGAAATACAAAGAGGGAGCTGAGAGGCAGATGGTATCACTGTCCTGTCAGAGATGAATCTGAGCCATTAACTGAGCTATTTTATGCCCTCCTTAGAAGAATGAGAACACTGTTACCTCTTGGTAGTGCCTTGAGGTATACTCGGGAGGAGAGAGTGCTAAGGTAGCAGGAGTCCAGCTCCCAAGCCAAAAACAGTGGGTGTGCAAGTCTGTAGCGAGCATAATTAAAACATAACTGACTAAGCCCGTGGGGCTTCTTAATCACTTTAGCGATGTTTGTCTTTTGGCGTTGTTTCTTTTCCAAAGGGAAACTAAAATAATAACACCTTAAAGGATTCTACCATCTCTCCAGGAAAGAAAAAAATATTATATGAAAATAGAGATTCTTAACTGCACGGTGTGGAGGAGAGGACAGCATACAAAGTTGGAAAGCTGTGTGATGTTCTAGCACTTAATACTAATAGGCACAAATAGGAGATTCCCGTCCTTCCAGTGGAAGGGCATGGGGAAGTTAGGTGACAGAATAAACTTAAGCTATAGAAGATGCAAAGTGTTCTTTTTTGGAGTATTCTTTTCAAAGGTTTTTTTGTTTTTTTTTTTAACCTCTCCCTTCTGCTGTAGATTATACAGACAATCTGATTAACCTTAAATCCAGTGTTGCTTAGTTCCCTTACCTGACAGAGAAAAGGACCATTCTTAAATTATTTTTTTATAAGCAGTAAATAGCTGTTGTTAGTCACCTCAAAGGCTGTTGTGATCTAGAGCACCATTACAGTTGCTAGCATGGAAATAAGGCTGGTATGAGAATGAGGACTTAAGAAGAACTTCACATGTTGACTACTGCTATTTTTTGTTTTATTTAATGAGCCAAATGTGGCAGGATTGTTGTGTTTAGTTACAATTGGGTTTCTACTACTCTAGAAAAAAAATTGGAACAGAGCTGCTTGCTTGACAAGTTGATAGACCACAGTCATGGAGCCTACAATACAAGTAGAGCTAGACTTGTCAAAAAGAATGATTATTATGTTGCTGCTCTTCTGTTTCACAGGAACAGAGCCCTTCAGTAATAGCATGTAAGAGGTCAGTGCAGTGAATCAGAAAACTTAAGGAGATACCCCCTCTAAAAGAGGAAAGGAGCTGCTAATCCCCATGTGACTGGAGATACACTCCTGCTTTGCCTAAAACCACTGGATCCCTGCTGACATTAGCTCCTTAAAATAGCAATTCAGCTTTTCTGTCTCACCAACAGATGAAGTTGTAATTTCAGATGGAGACCAGTTTCTGGACTGATGAAAAACAAATAATGAAGCAGCTACTTTGATGTATCTACCATTATCTCTTCTCTGGTGAAGATTTTTAAGAAGACAGTCTTTCAATTATGCACAAAGGTACAGAGAGTAAGTACTGGTGCTGGAGTCCAGCAGAGGTGACTGATAACAGCTACAGCTGCCATATTAGGAAAATTTTTGTCAGCGCATCTAGTAAATATAACAAAAATATTAAAGAACTGCCTGTGTCCTTTAAGACCTGGGTACACTGTTCCTTTCTGCTTTCCTTAAATTTAAGTCTGGCCTTTTTTTAAAGACACATTTGTGTTTAAAAACAACAGAATTTGTCAGGAATTCAGTATTTTGGTGTTCTTACCTAGTTTAGATCTGTACTGTTTTGTATCTATTGTTCCTCTTCAAAACTCAATCCTTTAATGAATTCTAGGTTAGTAGAGCCAGTCAAGTCTCCTTAATCTGAGGAATTCCTGAGAAGTCTAAACTTCCTCCATAGGTGAACTTAAGATCTGTCTTTTATTTTAGTCTTGTTATTCACGTTTTTCACTGTTGATGAAGCTAAAATAGAGGCAAACAAAATAGTAAACAACTGCTCACAATTTAAGGAGAATGCTTTGTTAAATCTGTGTTGCTGAGATGAAAAACGCTATTGTTCATGGGTGTTTTCTGATCACATCTGCCGCCAATACTGTCAAAGCTGTCTACTAATTTGCTAGGAACTTTCTCAGGGGAAAAACTGGTTAGGATACAACATAAGGTTGCTAATAGTAATAGCTAAGACATCTGCCCTACCAAGCAGAAGTGGGAATGCCTTTTTTTTTTTTTTCCTTTTAAACCCAGGCATGCTTCCTCTCCATGCCCAACAAAACAGGTAAATGGCAGCCTTCTTGCCTTTTCCTTTGCTTCTCACAGACAAAAGCATGCACAAAAACCTCTGTTTAACAGCAGTATAACATGCTTATGAAGCACTACAGCTTATTTCTGGAACTGGAATAAATTAATTACCTCCTCTGTGCAAACACAGATCCAAGAGACAGTTGTTTAAAATTACTCCTTTCAAATGTTGTTTAGCCATGAATGGTTAACTTCACAGACTGGTGATACCTGTATGGCCAAAGTCAAGGCACAGTTAAATGTCCTGGTCATAACTGGCACCTGCAGCACGTCTCTAATATCTGGGCAGCTCTCAGAATGCATTGAGGGCAGGTGTGGCTCAGCTCCATGGCAGCAGGCTGCCAGGAGCTGACTGATAACCATGCAGGCAGAAGGAGCCCTGAGGAGGCTTTGTAGGAGAGCTGCTTTGGGAACATCTCCAGGGAGGCTTCTTCATGGCTGCTTTTTCACAACTGGCCCTGGGCACAGAAACTAAGCTAGAAGTAGGGGAACATGTTCTGACACCAGTTATGAGATATCCTTTTAAATGTTGGACACTGATGTCTGCATGATTACCACAAGGCTTAGAAATTTCTGGAGAAATAACAGCAGTGGATCCACATGGAGTTCAGGCATTCCTTCTGAAAGGTCAGTGCTGATTCTCTTCCCTTTCTCATGCTGATGGAAGATACCATCTGCTTGTTTCTTCAGTCTGAAAAGCTCTGTGTCACTCTTTTAATTTATGTATATGGTTTTTTCTCCCTCTTTGATACTAATTCCAGGCTATAAATTATCCACAAAATAAGCTTTAAAAGAAACTTAGAATAAAGCATACTGGTTGCTTAAATTGCAACTCTGTCATATCAGTTTACTTTAAATAAGCCTTTAAAAATATTCAGCTAAACTGATGAAGATCAGGAAACTGATCTTTCTGAAAACTTTCTGATCATTCAGTAAAGGAAGATGAGATTCAAGGATCAAAGAATGGAGTTCTTTGTCTTGTATTTCATTTAGTTTTATGAGCAATGTGTTTCAATCTTGACATCTTATTACAAAATCAGTTTTAATACATGGCTTAGCTGATTTTCTTCACCCACAAAATTATCTGGATTGGAATAAGTTCAAGTCAGGTACTGCTTAATTTTTCATTATGAATGGTGAAGGAGAGAAGTTATTGGAGAGAGGCACAGGGAGATGACTGAAAAATCTAGACGATGAATTGGTTTTTGGTCTGCTTTATGGGCGTGTGGAATCTTTTATTTCTTCTGAAACTTTAACTGTTGTAGGTACCTTGGTCTTGCAAGTCTGTGGCAGGTAAGTGCTTCCATGATCATGGTACGGAAGGTTAGTTTTCGATAGAAGCTGGAAATATTGATTGTAACCCCAGCTGGTGAACAGTTGGGTTTGAGGCACTGAAACAAAAATAAAACACCTAGTCATTTTAATATGCATAAGTGAGCTGATCTGATACTAGTTTATAGCAGCAGATATGGAGAAACCTTCAATGAGCTCTACTTCTGCTCTTCCTTCCTTGTTACTGCCTGGATGATCAACTAATATAATAATCACTTCTGTAACATTCTCAAGCATTTCATTGCTGAAGAAAGCTGTTTTGGTATTAACTTCCTATGGTTTTAAGTGCTTACTTGCTGTCAGGAACTATTTCTGGGTTAAGTTTATTGGAAGGAAAGTGGAACTTGTGCTGGGCTGGCCAGCAGAGTGACAGATCATCATAACTGCCCCCTTGTCTTGTCTGTGATGCAAGCTACAGTACAAATGTTTCCCAACACCTGACGCTGACGTTTTTGGAAACCTCTTTCAGGTCAAGTGCACTGGGTTTCGTAAGTGATTAAAGTTACAAAGGGGGAAATGAGGTAGCTTCTTGATTTCATGGCTGGAAAAAAATATATATTTCTCGGCTAATAGCAAGCGAAGGGGACACATTCAGACTAGAGATGTGGGGTAGCAGTTGGAATTGGGTTGTTGCTGTCTTAGCAGAAGCCTTTTATTTTGCCTTAAGCCAGACCTGTCTGAATGCCAAAAAACAGGGTGGAACTTCCTTCTTAGTGAAATTTTACAGCTGAAAACTAGGGAACCATCAAATACCTACTGGAAAAAATTTCCCATTAGGCAGTGACATATAATTAAGGAGACTCAAACTGTGTGTAATGAACTTCAAAGCAAAAAGATTTGATTAAACTAGGCAGCTGAAGGTTTAAACCCTTGGACCTGCAACCTTTCTAGTCCAGTTTCCTATTCCAATAAAACTAAAGTATGTCTTCGCTTACATCCCCTCCCCAGGTGAATATGGGGGGTCAGAACTGTCTTAAAAGGGGTTTCAGAATGCACTGTTCATACTGAATGAGTCATTCGTTTGTTGTGTAACACACTGCCTGTGTCTTTGAGGAAGCATTACAAAATTAAGTCCAAACTAGTCAATGAGCTTATAATGGTAACAGCTTGTAGCCATTTGTTCCCAGCAAGTAAAACGTTATCTATGAACAACATTTATAATGCTCATCGCTTCCTGAAAAGCCTCTCTATACTAAGGAGGCTGTAATCTGAGCAAACAACTCTGTTGCGTAAGCAGGAGTGATGCTTTCATGAGTGCAGTTTTATATAATACGTAGCTTAAAGTGGCACTTCCAGATTCTTTCTAAATTAGTCCAGCCAGATTTAAAAACCCTTAAGAGGAATTCCCATTTTAGTTTAGGATGTTCTATTTTACCTCTAGTGCACAAATATCCAGTGTAAGTGGCCTGTGGCAAGAGATTGTTTCTATCTCATCTTCCACCTGCCTCTGTTTCAAGTCCTATTTGCTACCAAGGAGACTTGTTATAACTGTATTACAGCAGTGTGCCTTCCAGCAATGTCAGCAGATAGCCTGGACTTTGAAGGCTGAATCTCTTTCTGTCAAATCCTTCCTTCTGGCTGGGGTGCAGCATCCTAGCAGAGGATGGGGAAGCTTTCCCTGCTGCTGGTGCCCAGGCAGGTTTTCAGTTAAATGCCACCTGCTTTCCCACTGGGTTGAGCCCTGTTATAATGTTAACAGTTTATTTGAAAAGGCATACAGGAAACTTTATTTTCTTAAATACATTCTTAATTTGTATTTCTATTTTTTTCCTAAATACAAGTTAAGCTCCTACTGATGAAAAATGCTGATTTCCTGTACTAGATATTTGTTATGCTCTCTGCAAGCTAAAGAAGCAACTGCTCTACATCCCATCTGCTGGCTGGATGCCCATTTGACCTTTGCCTAACCTGTTCTGGTCAAAAGAAGCAGACCTAATACAAGGCAAAAAAATGCTACGACAGTGCCTTCTAGTGAGATACAAATCCTACAGAACAAGAACAGATTTTAAAAAAAAAAAAAAAAAAAAAGGGCTCACCCTTTCCAATAACCAGCAATGGCTCAAGAGGAGTACAATATCTATCCAGAGAGATGCTGCTCCCTCAGCTGCCAACCCTTAAATGAGAGTAAGATAGGGTGGATTCAGGTTCCACCCCTTCCTGTCACTCCAGTGCATTGCTTGCACCTGAGGTCCCGGAGTTAGCCACACCTTCTCACCTGGTGCTCAACCATTGGCTCAGGCTGTGACCTGCCAATTCCTCTGCACCAAGAGAATATCAACTGTGCAAAATATTCCAAGCTAACCTATTCCTTTTTGGCTGAAATGTGTGCCCAAGTAGCTCTGCATTAACCATGCACACTAACATGGAACTGTTGTACATAAATGCATATATTGTTTATATAAATATACTGTGTGTTTCTATTCAGAATGACACCCTCATCTTCCTGATACCCCTTTCAAACTCCTGTAACAGCAACAGATGAATCAATCCTTCCTTCTCTTCACCCCCCACCTTCCCCAACTTGAAACAGTTATCTCTTAAAACAGGCAGTGAGTCAATGTTGATAAAGCTGAGTTGTATGGATTCAGGTGCGTGTATGTATAATGTGGCATTGATAATTCACTAATTACTAGAACAGAATATATTTCTTCATTTTAATGTAATTTTTTGTAAAGAGGTTTGAAGGGGAGCAAAAAAAAAATCATTTATTATATTTAACTTCATATTCTTTAGTTACTAGCGAAAACATCTGTGGCTTTTAGTTTCTAAGTACTGGGTTGTACTGTTTGATTTAAAAAGAAAGCCTAAATTTGAAAGAATCTGATGTGGAAAATAATTCTACTTGGTTTGAGCAATTTTTTAAAAAACAAATGTAACCTGATGCTTTTTACTTTTTAGTAAGGTAAAGAAAGGAACTGTGAGATTTTTACTGCATTTTCTTGAGTTCTGAAAAAATCTAGGGGAAAATCCTTATAGACAGGAGGTAACATCTATGAAGCCATTACTGATACTTTAAAGGGAATAAGTCTGAGCAGTTAAGAGTTCTCACCTATCCTACTGAATACTTTTGACAGATAAGAATATGACTGTCTGAAATAAAAACACATGGAGGCAAATCTGTAGAGCTGGGGGGGAGGGGGGGAACTGCTTTCATTCTACATAGCCTTCCAATGAGGTCACAGATGCAATGAATTTGTTGGTCACAGCCACCAACTGTCTGGTGCATCTTCTTTTTGTGTGCTTTTTCTCCTTAATTTTTGGAAAACAAAGCTTCACCTGGCAGAACAAATCTCTGAATGCTAAGGTATGTCCCTGCTGTTCCTGACTAGATGTGACCTGCTGCACAGGCAAACGGTGTGCATGCTGTGCCTTCTAATGAGTCTAAGGAATCTGGCTTTCCTGTTTGCTCACATCTTTTCCCATATTCCAGTTCTTGGAAATACTTCAAGGGGTTTGGAAGAAAACAGTGGGGGGAAAAAAAAAACCAAAAAACAAGAAAGAAGATCTTAGGCATAAGCTGATACTCCTTTAAACATCACTTCTAGAATCTGCTGTTGGCCCTGCTTTGAGGATAGCCTTGGCCATCTTAAGAGTCCTTAAAGCACTATGAAAGAGGGCACGGTCAGTTCCTTGTTTGATACTGATCTAAAGATAGGGTGCCATGGTATAACTGCTTTCTGTTCTTTTTGATCCTTCAATGGGTAAAAACACTACTGTATTTCCTGGGCGAGAGAACAAGTCTTAAGTGGCAGTCCTTTCCTCCGTTACATTGTACGTGTTCTCACCCTGCAAATCAGCAAGCATGGCTCCCCAACTGCAGATCTACTCCCTATGCATGTGAAAGGCATCAGATCAAAGGAATGTGGAAGACTTAATTTGTACAGTCTTCCAAAGCTCTTGATACCAACTGACTGATGTGGTACCTTGAAGTTTTATTATAAAACTCATCTTCAGCCATACTCTAATACTTTCAATGGACCTTTAAATAATTAGTGAAATAGTGCACATGTGCCTGAGAAGTAGTCTTGCAGGAAGATACAGATTAAAAAACAATTCTTTAAGGTATGTACAGTGAATGTTACAACGCTTTCCTTATTCTGTATGGTAGTAGAATGAAACAGTGGGGGGAAATGATTGCACTGGAGAAAAGATAATGTATTGAAACCCGGAGGGGAAAAAAAAAGAAGCTAAAAATTCCAAAGCTTTGTCCTGCTGAGGACTTAGGTATTGTGTAAGGGAGGAGAAAAATGCTGCTGTATGCCTGTGTATGCCTGTGCTGTCTTTTGAAATATATGGAGGTCCAGCTTACTGCTTTAAGTCTCTGTAGGTAATGTGCATTCTTGCAGAGTAGCTGATGCTGTATTCACTGAATCCCTTGTCAAGTAGCTGTGCTCAGCTGCCCTATCTTCTCCTAGCAGATTTACATTTGCGTATGTCCTTGATACAGAAAGTACGCTTGCCTATTTCCCAGTAGCCTCATTCTCACAAGTGGCTCAAACTCTTTCCTTCATTCCATTTACCAGTCCAAAAATCCTTTGAAATAATGAGCTTGTTTTTCTCAGTGCAACTTCAACATTTTACAACCAAATTCAGTGCCTTTTTCACAGCTAATGGTTTCATGGGAGTTAGACAGGAACCACAGAGTCCTAAGTGGAACATTTCTTCATGCTGATTTGCTTGCCTTAATTTTTGAAAGTTCCCTGTTAGTCACTGAATGGCTCAAGGCAAAATGTCAAGCTCCAGCCTGGATGCTTTGAACTATGAACCAACTAGTGACTCTGAGGAACAAATTGGAGAGGCATGAATGGTATCTGAGGTAGTCTTAAGCTAATTTTCATGTAGCTGTAAATACCTTTTACAGTACTCATCAGTGCCTGCAGCAGCTGGCCTATCTGAATCTAAAAGGCTGTGACTGTAAGATCTGAAAGACTGTTTGAAAGCACGTGGTATCAGACAGCAGAACTTCAAAGGTGAAGCACTGAGATGGAAGAGAATTTAGAAGCAGCCAGTTTTCCCATTTGGATGAGAAAGGGGAGATGACACCCCAAAAATTTTCCCTTGTTTCCTTGTCTGTGAAGGGACTTCTTTTTGTTAAATAAACAGAAAGATCTTTTAGGATAAGTCTTAGATTTATAATGTTGTCACGTTTCAACAGCTGTCTAAGTTGTAACTGGCAATGGCAGTATCTAAAAGAGGGCTGGGGTCAAAGTCCCAGCATGAAGGTATCTCCTATGACATCTTGCTTTGAGAAAATGGACAGGTTCTCTTACAAGACACCAGTTGCATGGGAAGCACTCTTCTAAAACAAACAAAAACCCCATCACCTCCATTATAGTTAACTTGGCACACTTTGTGCCTGGGTTTCTGTGGGGTTTGGGAATGGTAAATAACTACTAGGACTCAAATAACCTTGATGAAATACAGTTCTACGCATCTTTCAGCAGATGATTTAAGATTGTACACAACTTGGCTAATTAAAAAGGCAGTAATACATACTATACTTTTTTTGTGCTGTAATTGTCAATGATTAAAACAAAGCGCTTTTTTTTCTTTTTTTTTGGTGAAATTCCACGATTGGCCTCTTATATCATGGATAAATCAAAGTGACGTTATCTTAAGCTTTCTGATTTCTGAGATGGTGGTTGGCAAGGGCATGCAAACAGTCTAGTGAATTGGTTCCATTCCCGTTGTTCCTTACATATTTGCCCAACTAATTTTTTGAAAAGACCATATTTTCAATTTGGACTGTGCTTTCCTTTGGATGCATGTGTAATAACTAACTCCTCTTTCTCCTTTTGTTGTTGTGTTTCCAGGATGCCAACTGTATGACTTTGGAGATTTGAATTTCACTCCAGTTCCCAATGATGAACTGTACAACAACTTGATTTATTACCCACGGTCAGTGGGGTTAGCCAGCCAGGTCCTGGCTGACGCTGTAAGCAGAGCGGTAGCTGCTGGACACAGTTGTGTCACTATAGGAGGTGATCACAGGTACGTGCACAAACTAGAGGCTATTATTTGTGTTGCATGCTTGCAGGCTAACACTTAGAGGAGAGTATAAGAATTTAAGTAAAAAATAGAAGGGTAGTAAGAAGGTGGTCATTCCCTGGCAGCACCACAGCATCTTGATTTGATTTCTGAGTCTTTTGGAGTGGAACATAAAAGTCATTTACAAAAACCTGGCCTTCTAAAGACAATATTGCTTAATTCCAGACTGTTCTTAATCAGTAAACATACAGAGGTTTTCCTCTTTGGGAAAGTTGTGCGATCAGATCCCTTTAGGAACTGTTGCAGTTTCTTTAGTGGTGAATGTTTAGTAACATGTCTGTTTTGACCCCTTAGCTCTCAGGATGTCATCTCTTAGCACACAGGCCACTTTTTAATAGATGTTTTAATACGTGAGACTGTCTTTCCATTCTTTTTCACTAACCTTCAGTGTAAGAAGTGATTGAAGAAGGCTGGGCACATAAGAACGAACTTGAGGTGAAGGTGAGACAGCAACACAGGAGAACAGCAAATTACTGAGTTAGTGTACCAGATTTCCTAAGAGAGCGTTTGGAGCTACAACAAGCAAAATTTAGTTTGGGAAGGCTGTCAATGGAGAGAGAAGAGCTCTCTTTAATCTTTCATTACAAGTACTGTCCTGCAGAGTTATTTGGGAGTGGCATACCACGCAGTTTGTACAGCACACACCCTTTGTTCATCATAGGGATGTCCAATATGTTGAAACATGACAATGATGCTGTCTGAAGTTGCAGGCTTCCTATTTCCCCTTCAGAACAACTACAGGGACAATGTTTTGCACAGCTGAGTAAAGACTTTGCTACTGTACTTGCAGCTTGGCACTTGGTTCTGTCAGTGGCCATGCACGGCAGTGCCCACATCTCGGCGTGATCTGGGTGGACGCGCATGCTGATATTAACACTCCTCTTACAACTCAGTCTGGAAACCTCCACGGACAGCCACTCTCATTTCTCTTGAGAGAACTTCAAGATAAAGTAAGTATCTTGCTTAGACAGCCTACACTGAAATCCTTTCAGTATTTCACTTTTTCTGGCATTGAGTGCTTTCTTAACTGCCACGCGTCCCTGCCATGCAGGGGGTTGGAACTTTGGAACTGGATTGTCTTTATGGTCCCTTCCCACCCAAACTGTTCTACGATTCTACAAGTACCTGTAGCATCTACTGGAGACACAACAGTGGTGTCCTGTGCACTTGTCAGGAGCTGAAGCCTTTATGGCCAGAACGTAGAAACAATAACCTGTTTCTGTTAAGGTTTAGGCTGGAGAGAGGAGCAGAATCAGCAACTGCATACTGGGAAGAGCCACTGGATCTGCAGAAAAGCTGACTATTTTATTCTGGAACTCTGCACCGCTAGTCATTCCTTGAATTTTGTTTATCCTCTAATAAATCTCTGGGGTGCTGTGTTGATAAAATGCTTCTTCCAGATAAGATCAAGAGTAACTTAATGTCTTTATGGCTGTTGAAGAAATTGTAACATTAGTACCTGTCTGGCACAGAAAAACTGCTCTCAGCTGGTAAAGCCCTTCTGCTTTTCTCCTGCAAGTTCATTTGAATGAATTTCATCTACAAGTGAATAATTATTTAGTTATTTTAAATACCTTCCTCTTGCTAATAATTCTTGTACAGTCACTTCAAACTTGCTAGAATTCCTAAACTAATGCAAAGGGAATAGGGCTTCATGAAATAGTTCCAGGACAGGAGAAGGTTAATGTAGAAGGCTACTGTATTTGTTTTTCTTCCTTAAGTTAAAGGGGATGACTTTTATTTGGCAGTTGTGCCTGTTTTTGCAGGAGAAATAAAGCAAAAGAAAATGTGAATTTGGAAGCTCACCTAAGGTGAAAAATGTATGTCTTGTAACAAAGCAATACTTATATAAAGTATTGTGTGTGACTACAAGTGTATTATGTCTTCAAATGTTGTTGCTGGAATATAATTAGTAATTGAGAAGGATAGAAGGGAGGCAAAACCTTCTTGCTATGTTGGCTCTAGACATATTCAAAGCTAGGAGAGGAAGAAAAGAACATGTGATAATTTAAAGCACTCTTGAAATTAATAGATATTACTGACTGAAGAATTTTTATCAAAATTGCACAGTATAACTGTTTCGCCATCAAAGCTGACCTTTAGTGGGTTCTCATCATTTTTCATTTGCTGCCTTGCTGTTCTAGACCTGTACTCTGGAGTTTTACATAATGATAAAGTCTAATTTGGACTCCCCTTCCCTGCCCCACCTAGAAACCTGCCCTTTAACTTTGTTTCTACAACAGTTTGCCTGATTTCTTGGTGACTTTCCTAAAAATGTAGAGATATGTCAGGTTTTATCCTATTCAAGTAAGACATACTGGCTAAGTTACCTCACACTGCCATTAAGTACACTGGGTATCCTGCTTTTTCTAATCTTCTAATATATTCACCAGTGCTAATTAGCAACTGCTTATGGATTTGAGCTTTCTTCTCCTACTTTCCGGACTGAATTAACAACTTCATCCATTGATGTATTTAGCTCAAGTGAAATGGTGTGACATTGGCAGGGACTGATTACAGTGTCAGGAAACAAGACTCAAGTGGTGAACTCTTCACTATATAGGCAGAGAGAAGATGCTATAAGTAAAGTTTTGATGGAGGAATTAAATATAGGTTTGTTATATGTGTCATTAATCTAATACCAAAACTTTGCCTGCAGGTCCCACAGCTTCCTGGCTTTTCCTGGCTAAAGCCCTGTCTTTCAGCATCTGATGTTGTGTACATTGGGTTGAGGGATGTGGATCCTGCTGAATAGTAAGTTGATTTAAAGGATTTCCGTAAACTCTGAAATCATGGGCTTCTTCCACACCTGGCTGTTCACAAGGGTTGTGCGGTTTAAGTTTAGGCCACTAATAATTATGATTATTTTAAAAATCTTATTCTAACAGCTATATTTTGAAAAACTATGACATCCAGTATTTTTCCATGAGAGATGTTGATCGCCTTGGAATCCAGAAAGTTATGGAAAGGACATTTGAACAACTGATGGGCAGGTAACAAACTGTGGACTTAACTACTCTATCAGCTTGCTGAGTACTTACTTTCCCAAGAGTTACGTAAGTGAAGGCCACTGATTATGTAAGGTGGCCTAAGAGAAGTGTTAAAGTGTCCAGTAAATATTAAGTCCTAGCATTGACTTGAATCCTTGACTTGCATGTTTTAAAAGAGAACCACTTCACAGCGTTTGGCAAAAATCTCGAGAGGAATTACAGCTATAGCAACTACTGAAACCTGCTGTATATTGTTTGTCCTGCTTCTTGAGGAATCCTGTATTTTGCTGCAGTTTGACAGAAGTGCTGAATCAACTCTGAGTCTTGAGTACCCTTTCAAGATTATTCGTATATATCAGTTACTGACAGTAAATTGAATTCAGCTGCAATAAATGAGGTAGAAGCATTTAATGGCTTCTCCCTTAAACTGAAGCAGATGCTCAGTGAAACTAGAAAGACAAACTTCTGTTTTCCCAAGGTATACTAGAAAAAAGTTTGACATAAGAGATGTTTCAGAGAACCAAAAGATTAAAAATATCCATATTTCCAAATACACATGACATGGTGTAGGACTTTGTGCAGAGGTCTTTAGTATCACACAAGAGGATGCTACTTTGCTGATCAGCCTGGACAGTGAAAAAATACATGTAGAAAAAGTCTTAAGTTTTTGAGATTGCTTTTCTTGTCCTGTTGTCTATAGGAGACAGAGACCAATTCACCTGAGTTTTGACATTGATGCTTTTGATCCCTCACTGGCTCCAGCAACTGGGACTCCTGTTCTAGGTGGATTAACTTACAGAGAAGGCATGTACATTGCTGAGGAAATACACAACACAGGTAAGAGCTGACAAGTTTTTCTGCAATAAGCCAGTAAGGACAGACTACATAAAGCCTGTAGCAGTTGTATTTTTCATGTGTAACCAAATAAGATGAATACAGCCAAAACTGAGGCGCCTGAAAAGTCAGTTCAATTTCCTCCCACTGCACAGCACCTGAGGTGTTGAAAGCAGCTTTCCCATCAACATTCTCAAAAGTAAACATAAACATTAACAAATGCAGAAAGTGTTTTTGTCATCCTACAAAATACTGTTCCCTATACCTATTCACAAGAGGACAGATACGTTTGGGGGAAAAGGATGCAAACAAATTTAAGCAGTTTGGAGATCCTATTCTAGGATGCAAAGCCAACAAATCAAGCTTTCACCAATTATACACAACAGATAACTTAAGAGTTTCTTCCTTGTGCCAGAGACTTCGTTTGTTTAAGCAATGAATTATTTGCAATAAAAACTGTTATGGGGGGGAAAAAAAAGTAGAAATTTCTACAGAATGATGAACAAGATGACAAAAATTAGCTAGAGGATATAAAATAGTCTTATATAATAAAGTACACCTCAGAACTGTAAGTGAAAGACCAAACTCCTGAATTTTTCCTGAATGCTAAAAGCATGGATGGAGAGAGGTAGCAAAAACTTAAAGAACCAAAGAAAATAACATACATCTAAGAACAATGAACTGCTCCCTCACTTGAGCCAATTTTACTTGTCCAATGGACAGAACGGGTCAGAAGTTCAAACATCGGACTTGCTGCAAAATAAACCCTATTACAGCTTTAACCTTCATCCTTAGTGTAATGCGATACAAAGCATAACAAGATGGCAAAACAGCAATGTCTTAGGCTACAGCAAGTGAGTATCTGCCTAGATGGGACAGCAATAGGAACAGAAACAAGAGAAATAAACTGCTTACCTTTGGATGGTTTGTAAGGTCCTCAAGGAGGCAGGAATCTCCAGGTGAGATGCCCCCACCTCCACTGCCAACCCTTAAATGAGGCCTGGGAAAGGGTGGACCCTGGCTCCACCCCTTCTGGTCACTCAGGCACACTGCATGCAGCTGAACTCCCTTGGGTTGGCCCTGCTGTCCCACCGGGTGCTCCATCACAGGTTCAAACCATAACTTAGCATTTCCACTACACAGAGTAAAAAAGCTGCACATGATTTTTACAGGAATGCTTTCAGCTGTAGACATGGTTGAAGTCAATCCACTGCTTGGAGCTTCTCAAGAGGAAGTGAATGCAACTGCTAGTCTTGCAGTTGATGTGATAGCAACGTGCTTTGGACAGACGAGAGAAGGGGCGCACACTGCTTTTGATGAACTCCCAACACCCAGTTCTCCAGATGAATCTGACAGTGAAGAGCAAGTGAGGATTTAAGAGCCCGCAATGCTGGGCACGCTAGATGTTAAAGAGCTCTGCTGAAACACTTGAGCGAATAGACTGTCAACACTTGGCAAATACTGTTAACTTCTCAATTTTTAAATAAAAGTAGTTTTTCCACTTGATCAGTGGCTACTGTATTAGATATGAAGATTTATTCATTTAGTTAAGTATATACAAATTGAGACAATAAAATATTTATTACCTTCTCTGTAATCTCACTGGTAGTTTGCAAGTCTGTCTCTGTATTTTCCTTTTATTTCCCTTCACTGTCTTTCTCGTGTCAGTACAGTTTCAGCGGTGCATGCTGTCTCGTGAGATAGTTCAGTTTTAGACAGTCAAAGCGGAGACATCCCATCCTCCTCCTTGGCAGTGCAAAACAAAGTCACAAAGGTTCATCTACTGCGAAAGAACTTGTAGTAGACCACACCTCCTAGGATGGCTAGTTCCAGGATGATGATGATCGACAGCAACAACTTATTAGTGGCTATTCTAGAGTTAAAAAATAATAAACACAAATAATCCAAGGTTGTTTTTGTAATAAAAAAAGCTGATTCTTACCTTCAGAAAGTAGATTCCCTGTTTCTGCTAGTACTATTTTAAATAGCACTTAACAAGCAAGAAGGTAAGCTTCGCGTGCCCATTTAATTTTTCCTGAAATTCTGTATTCCATCTTTTCTTTCGCTAACCGTAGTTCTGTTCTTTTCCTCCTGCCCCCATTCCCCAGAAAGGCAGAGCATCCTGCTCTGTGTGTGTCTGTTTATTTAATTAAGCACAAAGGAACACTTAAGTTGAATTGCTGCAGCTTTAAACCCTACATTGTGGTAATTTTACTTGAAACCATACAGTTAAGTTGAGATTTTTAGTCTTAATTCAATGTATTTTTCCCTTTGAAAATTACTGCTAAATGAAATTGTGGTAAGTATAAAGGAAAAAGCTTGTTAGACCAGAAGTACCTACTGAAAAAATATTCCACGAACTGGTTTACAAGAATAATTAACCCACACAGTTAAACCATAAATACACTTAAGCAACCAAGGCTTTAGTCATCAACACAGGGTAGGGTCTAGCTCAGAGTTTCTCAAATAACAGTCTAGCTATGCTAAGGCATTCCTGTGGGCTAAACGGATTTGTCTCTGTCGTCAGACATCTAAATCACTTAATGCTGCAGTGATTTATGGCACAGTGTCTGCCAACCTGAATAAACGCTATTCAAAAGTTACCTTTACAAATAGGCTGTAATTTAGTCAAAATCCCTCCCATCACTACAATCTATTGTGCCTCATTGTTAAAACCCCAGTATTATCTTAATAAAACTGCATACAAATAATTTGCAGCACAAATTCAGTAGTATTTACTCACCTACACTTCCATTAAGTAAATACCAAAGAGAAAAAAAATACAAATTAGCATCGACACATCACACAATCTGTTTGCACATGCCCCCAAATCTCCCCAGAGTTCCAGCTGACACTTCAGTATTTTTTTTTCCATAAACTGTAAGCAACAACACAACCCTCTGAATACTGCACCCCTCTAAGTCAGGGGCTACTCACCTCCTGGACATGGAACGCAGAATCTTACGACTCTTGCTTAAGTTTTCACTTGTATTCACCAACTAAGAAGAAACAAAAGTTATTTACCAGTTGAAAAAATATACAGTTCTAAGGATGCAAATGCAATTCTTAATTGTAACTTTTAGACACCAACAAATGTGTTCAACACTAACTATATATTCTCAAAATTCAGAGACAACACTGCTCTCCAGACACAGTACAAAGGGAATAGATGTCTCCTTAATAAGGCAGAAATAAGACTTTCAGGGTTAGATTCCTTTAGGTACGTGCAAAGATTCTATGCAATTTACAAACACTCTACCTATAATTATTAGAAAGATGGTATGAGGCCCTTTTATTAAATTGGTTTCATTAATCTAGTTGCCAACATAATTGCTGTCTGTTATCAACATGTTCTCCTCTAGCGCGTATCTAGAACTGTTTGAAATGCAATTAAGTTTCCAGCAAAGAAAATAAATAGGTTGCCCTGACAGGCCTGCGTGACCCAATGGATTTGACCACTGAACTGTTAATGGATGATCCATTTCAGCTTGGTAACGCTCAGAAATGAACCGAACTGTCGCCTCAGCTAACGTACAAGTATTGCAAGGTTAGTGTTAGCTGCTGCCATTAAATTTCATTTAATTAAAGGAACTTATGTGTCCCAAATCTAAACCTTTACTGTTAATCTTACATGGCATTTTTTAGATCAGTAGTTTTTTCAGTAATGCTAAATTTTTAAGCAGCAGTAGATGGGTTTATTCACCCGGCCTTGCACAGGCACAGTAGCAGATGTGCTTTGGGCCAGTCTACAGGAAGATGTTTATTTTATGAGCACAACACAACACTGTGGCAGCCTTCGGTATGTTAAAGCATCAACCGGTTCAGCCCATCTGGGGGTCTCCCAGTACAATGACTGGCATACATTTCTCTCCAAGCTAACACTGGGTTGTGTGAGCACGCTGCCCACAGGTTCTCCACTTACTCTGCTCTTGGTGCGTTCCAGTTGCTCTCGCTGCTCCCCAAGTTCTTCAATGATATCAGTGCCAATCCGATCTGTTTCGGCAGCAATCCGGTGCGAGCGCTCAATGCTCTGACTGGCTCTGTTCAGACTGTCTGTTCCTTGGAGAAGCAGCACCCTCTGTGACTGCAGATTAGTCTGAAGAATAATACACATTTAACTGTTAAACACCAGGCTTCTGACATATTGAAAAAGAAGGATATGCAGCTAAAGAGTTAAGATGTTTAGCTACAAAGAACTGTCTTTGCAGTAGTTCACTGTTCTATCAAGCAACATCTGTATGAAAACAATATCTGGGCTCTTCCAGATGCTTTCCTTTTGTTCAGATTCAATATCAGTCTTATTTGTGACACTACAGTTAGTTGCCAGGGAGATTATTAGGAGTTTACTCAGTCACAGACAAAAAGCACTAGCAGATGGACTGCTAAGTAACAAAGCTCCTCTTTTCAAGCCAGTAGCCACAGATAGAGAGCAAGAAATGTTTGCTGACCTCAGGGTGAAGAGGTAGCTCAACACAGAGTATTTTCTTAAGCTTCAAGAAGTCTGACCCACCATCCCGCTCTCACGTTTTAGCAATCAAGAGGAATCAAATGCAAAAATGTACCTAGCTGCTGTATTACGGAAACTCCCCCAAACCTTACTTAACTAAGGCAGAGAAACAAAAAAAACACTTCCACAAATTTTCTATATAGACACCTCTCTGAAGACAGTAAGCAAATCCAGTCTCTCTACCCTGGACATACCTAAACAGATGTGGTAAACCAGTGTATTTCCTGCTCTGCAGCAACACATCCATACCGTACAATATAGACAGAGGAAGACTAAATAGTTTCCAGAAAGTATAATAAAAACTGAGATTGCTTAAGAGAAGGCTCTATGGAAGAACCTATACAGTGTATGTGAGTCACATCCCTTTTTGGATGTAAAATTGAGATCAGTTTACCATTCTTCTCAGCAGGGGAGTGATTAAATAAAGTATTTCAGTACCCTTAATAAGTCTCTTTAAAAATACGTTGTGTAGTTAATCAACCACATGTTACCATTTTGATTACATTTCTATCTGTGTTTTAGAACAGAAAAGCTCTCTTATGAGTTCTAGGCCTTTCTTCTCCTTCCCAAGATACTCATGTTACACACAAAAAGATACGCAGGCAGTTATACAAGAAGGCAAGTAGATTAAAGTAGAAACACCGTAAGAAATACATCTGAAACATTATTGTAAGCAATCACAGAAGGTTTAAATACAGTTTCTATCGGATGCTCACACTCTGTTCATTTTCTGTGGAAAAGATTCCATATTTCATATCCCCTTGACTTCCAGGGCCCAATCCCAAATCTGTGCTTCTCATCTCCCTCTGGAACATGGAGAGGTCCCTTCTGTATGCCCGGATTTTGCTCATCATTTGATTGCGGAACGGTAGAGGAGCGTACTTGAGTTCTTCTTCCATTTCCCGGAGCTTAAAGGAAAGAAAATTTATCTTAAAGCATCAAATTCATTCTTATAAACAGCAGTACCCAGAACTTACCACTAGAAGAAGGGATTCACATGTTCTTATGTGACTTGGGGTGTGGGGGGGAAGGATTAATCCCATGCCCCCCACCCAGTATCAATTACACCACTCTCCCAATCTAGCTCAGCCCACCTGGGGTTTCAGCTGTACAGTGCCTCAAGAAAAAGAATTCACTGTCAAGGTTAAAGATCGGTATTTTCTGAAACGTCACTCTGTAACTTCAAAACTCACAGATCTCACTTTCATATCATTTAAGCATCTGTAGGGTAGGTACCAGATCACACTGTATATCTACTGCACAGGTAGGCAAGCTGCTCAGCTCACACGCTGAGTTTGTCTGCTGGACCTGCACACCCTGAGATTCTGGGTACATGAATTGCCACATCAACTTTTGGTAACAGTTGTTGCGGGTTCACAACACTTAATCCTGTACTCCGGTACAAGGCAGAGTCTACACAGATACACCTCAAAAAATCCAGTCCAGCTGGGACTCGAACCCACCCTTACTTAGAGGAGTATGCCATTTCCATTGGTACTTGGCTTTACTTTCACTGTAAGAGACGAATTTTCAGGTCTATTAAGATGCACTTCAAATATTCAACCGAACTTTATTCTACTAAAAGGGAAAAAGCATAGTTTTCAAAGCATAACTTTTCAGTACATGAGTACTGACAGAGTACCTCAAGAACAAACATCTGGTACTGCAAACTGCTGCATGGAAGTGCAAGTGAGCAACATGAAAATAAACGTGCAACCTATCAGAAACAGTCCTCCTACGAAGAGCCAGAGGAGATTTCTGTTGCAACTGCTGTGGTAAAACAAAACAAGCAAACAACCTTCACTGAGCTAGAAGTCAGCATAGTGCTGCCAACAAGGAGCAGATCAGTAAGGAAACAAAGTGCGATACAGTGTTTTGCCTAGAAAGACAAGTCCTCCAGTTTTTCTGCTCTGTGCCATGTTACCTGCTCCCCAGGAAGCCCACACAACAGAGGCTGCAAACATTTAAGGTCCCTGACACTTGGCCATTCACCAGGCTATTGCAGAAGGATGTAGCTTACCACTAATGTGAAGGTAAGACAGCGAAAAACAAAGAAACGCCAAACAACTGAAAAAAAAAACCCGTCAAGCAGATTCCCTGCACATCTTGCCTACCATCTCCAGCAATTCTAACTGCAGCTCTATCACTCTCCTTTATTCAACAAAGGGAAGGCAACATGCAGACAGAGCACTGGACAGAAAAAGCATGAGTACTTGTCTGTATCTCTCTATATACAAACACAGACATATTAATCACACCAATTAATCAAATCAATTAAAAAATACAACATTTGACTACCAACGTAAGAACATTAAAGTAAAACATGGGATACTGTCCTTTCTAAGGCAATCAACATATTCACTGGCCAGAAAGGCCACAATTCTGGGCTCAAGCTTACCGTTTCATTTGCTTCACGCTGTTTCTCATCAAACTCCCGAATCAGCTTTTTCTTCTCCTCTGCAGGAGAGAGAACAACATGTGAGATAAGCCCCAACAAAACTAAAGCAGAACTTGAAATCTTGATTTCCAGCAAATCGGGTTTTTCCATCCTTGCAGCTCTCTAAAAACAACCACTCAAATAAGACAAGCACCCTGCAGAGCACTCTGAGATTAAAGACACCATCAATACACCAGAACAGGTTGTCCAAATACTTCTCTTTTCTGGAATGACATTGGATGTTTGATCAAAACACTTAAAAACAGCTCATCTTGTGGATGTGCTGTGCCCGCACCAGTGCCCTTCCCTTTCAGTTCAAATCCCCATCAAGCACCTGAGCTTGACCTGTAGCGCACTTAAGACAGAATAAGTTTCACGCTGCAGGAAATGCTGATTTAGGGGGTTCCTAAATTGACTGCCTTCAGCTCCTCCCCTGCTTTTCTGCCATGTACATTTGTGTTCATTCAACTGCTTGAACGGCCAGGCTGCTAGCAAGGATATGGGCACACACAGCAAGAAAACAACTTTAGAAAGTCACTATTCTGTTCATGCAGGACACTTCACTCCTTTGGTGAATGTAGTGCCCTCTTAGAACAATCGCTGCTGTCTCAAATCAATTGAAACCTGAAGCAGTGCTGAAAATGCAGTATTTTACCCTCTTTGGGTGTCCCCAATCAGATCAGTACAGCATAGCACTTCAGCCACAGAAATATTACCCACGTGTTCATCAACATCTGTGAGACTTCATTTCAATCAACTGAAACAGAATCAGTTGAAAAAGACAGCTAACTATTTACTCAGAGGACAGGATCTATAGTTGAAACTGATCAATGCTGTTTAAAATGCTTTCTTATACATTTGGAAGGAAGAAAACACTTGCTTCCAGACCTGAGAATTTATTATCTTGTTCACAGAGAGTAAGATAACATTTCCATATGGAAGGTGGTCCAACAATGACATATTTTTTCCTCCCTGCAGTCTGAGAAGGTACCAATCATCTCAAAGGAGTACACAGGACACCATTTATTGTCCCACAGACTTCACGACAGCATGAAAAATGAAGACCCATGTGTGCACAGGCAGCAAACAATGCCTTACAAATGCCTTCACCAGAGAGACAAATTCCTGACTTCAGCTGAACTCCCTTGTTAATGCTTCCCAAAAACATCAGTGCTCTTTTTTCAGCCACAAATTTGAGGAATAAATCCATCCTATTAACATTTCAAAGCATGTCTGAAAAATCAGTGTGTAATCTGTTTATGCTCTCCAGGCACTGAAGAAACAGCTGCCCATCAATACTCTGTTTAAACCCACTGCTCGGGAATATCACAGATCCAGAGATCTGGCAAAGGTTTACTTTTTCCACAAAATCGATCACCCTCCTTTCTGCAAGCAAATGAGAATTTACTACCAGAAATTTCAGTTCTTTGAAATTCGAGTGTTCTGGGGCATTTTTCAATATGTGTGAGCATGGTCTCTCCCCATTCTTTTCCCAACAACAGGGCTGAGTTTGTATTTCAAGGCAGCAAAAAAAATCTCACTCTTCCCCACAACCACCTCCCACTAATTTTATGGAAACGATGCCCAGATTCCAGGGCCCTTCTTCACAAAAGGGCATTCCTTCCTTTATGCTTTTCCTTCTTGGTGACTGTCAGTAAAATAAAGGCAGCTTTGAATCACAGAACTGTAGGGTTTGGAAAGGATCCCTGGGGATCACCCTGCCCAACCCTCTGCTAAAGCCAGTTCCCTGCAGGTCACAAAGGAAAGCATCCAGGAGGGTCTTGAAGGAGACCCTCTCTTTATCCAGGAGATATCTCTTTATCCAGGAGATATTCATCTCTGGAGAAGGAGACTCCACAACTTCTGTGGGCAGTCTGTTCTTCCTTCTGGCCTTGCTCTTCTTGAAAGCTGCGACTCATAGTTCTAAGTCTTTCTCCTGCTGTACTTTCTGGAAATGACAAGGATGGCGACCATGAATTTAACTCGGTATTAGACTGAAATTCGGGAAAGAAGTGAAACGTCGCAGTACTCATAGCCTGGCGTCACTGAGCACACAGACCGCTGTACTATGAACACACCGCTGTTTCTTAGGCTTATGATTTTATACCCAAATGCAGCACGGACCCATTCGAGGCGCAAAGGAAGGCCGGCCCGGCCACTGGCGGCCCGAGGGCCGTGCTGCAACAGCGCCACTGCCCGCGCCCCTTCACACCCAGGCGGTGCTTCCCCGCAGCGGGGCTGCCCTCCGCGGCCACTTCCCCTTCTCTTCTAAGCCTACAGCCGGGAGCTTAAGCGAAGCTCGGGCGTTAGGAGCGGGGCCAAACGAGCTCCGCGGCTCGGGCAGCGCCAGGCCGGGCCGCGGGGCCTCACCGCACCGCGGTCCTCCCGCGCGCTGCGGGCGAAACCTCCGCGAACCCGACAAAAGCGACGAGACGGAGCCGCCCCGCCTCACCCGCCGCGCCGCCCCGCAGCCGCTCCGGCACGCCCCGCAGCTCCCCGTGCAGCCCGCGGAAGATCTCGTGCAGCCGCTCCAGATGCTCCGAGGACGCGGGGCCGCGAATCGCCATGGCTAGCGACCGCCTCCCACCGACTCAGAGCTACGCGCCGCACCCCGGCCGCGCTTCCGCCAATCGGCCCCGGGGACCCGCGCCTGCGCAATAGGGCGCCCCCGCGCTGCCTGGCCGCTGCCGGCTCCCGGAGGCGCATCGGGCGGCACCGGAACAGTCGCGGAGGAGCGAGAGCCTCGTGGCGCGCGCTGGCCGCTGGGAGCCGTAGTCACAGAGCTGCACGCGGGCCGTGCGGCGGCGCCGCCTCACGGTGCTCCGGCCCGCCCTCGGCCCGCCCCGCCCCACGCGCGGCCACAGCCCACTATTCCCAGGCGGGGCGGGGCGGGCTCCTCCGGGCGCGATCAGTGCGGACGCGGCGTAGATGGAGCCGGCGGCGGCGATGCTGAGCTGCTGGGGCGCGGTGCTGGGCGCCGCCGTGTCCGTGCCCCTCCTGCTGCTGGCGGCAGCGCCCTACGTCAGGTGCGGTGCGCTGGGGGGGCCTCGCGGGGGGCTCCGTGCCGCCGGGCTTCGCGCGGCTCTTTTCTGGGGGGAGGAGAAATACAAAGGGCTTTTTTATTAACGCTGCTCCGGCGGCGGTGTCTGAGTCGCGGTAGCTCACTCGAACCGCTCCCGCGGAGGGGCCGGCGGTTGCCGCGGCACGGGGCAGTCGAGTGCCGGTGGCCTGGGTTCGCCCCACGGCGCCGCGCGGAGCCCATTGGCCGCGGCACCGGGAGCCCCGTTGGCAGCCAATGGGAGCCGTGGCCCCACCGGCGCGGGCGGAGCGGGGTGTCGCGACCGGCCCGGCCCGGCCGTGCTGCGGTGCCCGAGCGGTTGAGGAAGTCGGAACTGCCCTCGAGTCCCGCTGCTCTCTTGCAGGCGGTACGTGGCCGGAGGGCGGTGCGGGTCCGCGGCCAGGCTGGACGGGAAGGTGGCGGTGATCACGGGCGCCAACACCGGCATCGGGAAAGAGACCGCCAGGGAGCTCGCCCGGAGAGGCAAGTCGGCGTCACGCTGCGAGTGGGTGCGGCTCCCCCCTCTGCGTCCAAGGCAGGGTCGCCGTGTGATTGTCTCTGCACAGTCGGTGCCCCGTAGCGGCTGCTTATCCCTTCTCCTTTCTTAATCGCAGTGAGAAGAGACGGTGCTAATTGGAACTGATGTGATCTGGCACCACGCGTCGTGGTCTGGAGCCTGATGGCCCCTGGAGTTACTGAGCCTGGGGCCGTGCTTCTAAGAGCCGCCTTCTGAAGGTCCTTCAGACAGGGCTGTAACCCCTGAAGTGCAGCTCCCCAGTTCTCAGCTGCTTTCACTGCTTGAACCCTGACACCGTGTCTCAGCATGTAGAAATACTCAGCATTACGGCCACTTGGGGTGGACCAGGGAAGTGCCTGCAGTCACAGGGCTCTCCTTGTTTGGGGCTGGGAAATGGCTCAGATCCGCTGCTGTGTGTTTCAGTTACTCATGTTTCAAAATTGGTTTAGATGTTTTTTGGTAACTAGCAAGGCAGTGAAACTACCCATGTTAGAAATTGCTTTGGCTGGAGTCCAAGCATCTCTGTGTGCTGTAGGCCCTAGTGCTCCCATACAGCCACAGGTACAACCTGGTCATACCAGGGCTGCAGTGCACTCACCTGACCTGGGAGAAGCTGGACAGAGGCACTTCAGATGTGCATTCTCCTGGTCTGAAAACAGGTCTGGTCTGGCCTGGAGCTAACAGTCAACAAGAAGAATTGTTGTGCTTGTCAACTGCTCCCCTGGACTGAAGTCAGTTCCATAGGAAACAATACACTGCAAGCGCCGAGTGGTCAGCCCTTGTCACAGCCCTGGCCGTGCAGGGTGTGACATCTGCTTGTGTTCTGCTTTTTCCTCCTTGCAGGTGCGAGGGTGATTGTTGCCTGCAGAGACATAGCAAAAGCAGAAGCTGCAGCGCGAGAAATCCGAGCTGAGACAGACAATCAGGAAGTCATTGTGAAAAAGCTGGATTTGGCTGATACCAGGTCCATCCGGGAGTTTGCTAACAGCTTTCTAGCAGGTAAGACCTCTGGGTCCTTCTTTTCAGTGTGCATATTTTGCCAGCAACTGCTGTCTGCTCTCTGGAGCTAAGGAAGGGGTACAACAGAGCATACCCCAAGAGGAGCATTGCTCTGCTCTGTTCCTACACTGCTGTTGACTTCCTGTGCAACCGCATGCATACCAGGGGCTTCAAAGGCAGAAACTGAGGGTGTTGTACAATGCTGCATGCTGCTGCTGTGACTATGAAAGCGTCTTCCTCTTTGGTGTATGGATTTCATTTGCGGTATCTGGAATTGTTCTGTGCGACAATCTCTATTCTGAGCAAAGGCAGAAAAATGAGAGGGCAGCTCCACCCTCCATTATTGTTGGTGTCTTCAGGCAAGAAGGTTCTGTTCTGGTGCCAAGGGTTTTTAGCTGACACCAGATTCCTCACCCATGCATCTCTGTGCCACGTTGGTTGTTGTGGTTCACAGCAGGGGCTTGCTGGAGGCCATGAGCGAGTTGGTGGTAGGAGAGTTATCCTTATTTTACAGAGGCAGTGTGGCTGCAACTTGGGCATGGGTTTTCTTCTTTGTCTGACTTGTGCCTGTCTGTCTTCCATCTCTGTATTTAATGATTGATGTCTTTTTTTTCTTTCTCGCAGAAGAGAAAGAACTCCATATCCTCATTAATAATGCTGGGGTAATGTTATGCCCTTACTCCAAGACAGCTGATGGCTTTGAGATGCACCTGGGAGTCAATCATCTTGGTAAGGCCAGTGGAGTCAGGTTTTCATTTCATATCTGTGGAAAAATGCCACTGGGAAATCCTGCTTCCAGGTGCTTTCATTTTTCCTTCTTGTGGTAGAATGGAAGGAGGAAAGCTACAGCTCGTAATCAGCATGTTCTAAGTACTTTTTAATTCCAGTGGGGGAACCCTTCAGAGAAGAACTGAATTTCTTCTCACCCCCAGGTCATTTTCTTTTAACCTTCCTATTACTGGAGCGTCTGAAGCAGTCTGCACCATCCCGCATTGTGAATGTGTCCTCACTGGCTCATCATGGAGGCCGAATCCGCTTCCACGACCTCAATGGTGAGAAGAGCTACAATCGTGGCCTCGCCTACTGTCACAGCAAGTTGGCCAATGTCCTTTTCACCCGAGAGCTGGCAAGGCGGCTGCAAGGCAAGTCCCAGCAGAGAGCGGAGTGGTTTCCTTGGCTTTGAGCAGTGCGGGTGAGGGGGATGGGTTGAAAAAAATGCCTGTGCAGAAATGAAATGGTTTGAGACAAGGGTTACTGACAGCTCTTTGTTGGAACAGAAAGCATATCTCATCCGTGGAACTAGGAAACTTAAAGCACTAATTGTCTTTACAGCAACAGGGCATGGGAGGTCTGTTGTCTGACACAGTTGAATGGATTTCATTTTAATTTGGCACTTGTCAAAAACTGGCTGCATCCAAGCACACAATTGTGCTACGTGAGTAGAATTTGAAGAGGGAAAAACAACAACAAAGGAATAGAACTTGCATCGAATTGCAATCTGCAGTGAACAAAGTAAGGCAGTTGTAGCTGCCTTCACTGGTGAAGGGCTGTAAAACAGAAGCACAGGCTTAGACAGTATCTCATACACATATATATCAGCCTTGTTATTCAGTCCTTTTTGTAAACTTAAGCAGTGTCTTCTCTAATTGTAGTACAGTAAATCGAAGAAATCTCTTGTTGAGTAAAGCCTAATAGAAACTGCTGTTTGAGCATCAGGCTCCCTAGTGCACTGTTGTGCAGAAGGCATGTAGTGACAGCATTGTTTGGAAGGGACAAGGGAGTGCTCCAGAAAGCAGTAGCACTAAGAATTTCACTAATGCTCCCTTTATCCACAGCAGTTCTCCTGTAAGGTGCAGAATATTTGCAGGTGTAATTGAGGAGGATATTAGCCCATTGTTTAAAGGCAGTCTGACACATGCATTTTGTCCTGGGCAACTTTCTTTTACCATAGGCACTAAAGTCACAGCAAACTCTCTCCATCCTGGCTCTGTCCATTCTGAGCTGGTCCGGCACTCGTTTGTAATGACATGGCTGTGGAGGATATTCTCATTCTTTTTGAAGACTCCGTGGGAAGGAGCTCAGACCAGTGTGTACTGTGCAGTAGCAGAGGAGCTAGAATCCGTGACAGGACAATATTTCAGGTGGGTGCAAGCTGATGGAGTGATGTACCATGGAAGGAAACCTCATTAGCTGAGAAAACGAGTATTACCGCCATTATTAAGAAGAGACTATGTAAGTGGTTGGTGTAACTCATGCCAGTAAGATTGAAGGTGAGAGAAATACTAGAGCGCTATCCTTTCTAGATTTCTTGAAGACGATACCGTGTTAGAAGCGATCCCTGACCTATGCAACATTTCCTTTTGTGCCAGGAATATTACTGGACTCCAAGTGCAGGAAAGGCTGTCACGTTTGTAGCACTCTAATCCTTAGATTGCAGTAATTCAGCCTGCAGCAGAGCTGTTTAGTTAATGAGGTCACTTAAGGCAGTCATAGAGAGATCAGTTTAGTTTTACTCTGTTGGGTGCACAGGCCCTTTTTGCTCCAAAGAGATGGCAGGTCTGGTGGTGCTGCAGAGCTAGGAGGTGAGATTTTCAGGACTGGCACGTGACAAAATAACTTGATTCTTCAGTGTGGCAGACTATCAGCTACAAGAGACTCCTGCTGAGATGCTTATCACTCTTGCCTGCAAACTATCAGTTGTAGCTCTCTCTGTGAACCTGATTGTTTCTTAATTTCCTTTCACCTACTCCAGGACACTGCATAATCGTGCCTTTTCTCTTAAGGAAGCTGCAGCTCAGAACAGTTCTACATCATCATCCTAAATTTGTAAACTGCAATTTCAACAGTTTCCTTCAGCTGTGTCTGTCAGCTTCTTGCTGGGTGTAGAGCAGTATAACAATACTGTATTTAGGAAATTAACATAGGTGGGGGTTTTTTTGCCGCCCATAAATAGTGTTGCCTTTGCAAAAGCAATACTTTGCTTCTTTTCAGAGCTCTCCTTTCTTGTGATAAGCAACCAGATTAGTCTCCATAATGACTTCGATCTTCACTTGGGCATTCGTTTATCTTAATCGGACTTGAATATATAAATAGATGCCTTAATCTTCTGTGCGAGACTGACTTTTTCTGAGAATATAAGTGGGGTACTGTACTAGAGTACAGAAAGCTTTGGTAGATTTTTAAAGTCACAGAAGAGCAGAGTTTTGAACTTAATAGGAAAAGAATAGTTTCTAACAGTGAATCTCACACAGGCCTGGTTTTACACTGGATTGGCCTAAAAGCCTTTCAGTTTTCCAAGCAACATATATATGAAACAAGCAGCCTGACAGACTTCAGGAGCATCAGAGACTGTGTTTTGGGTTGTAAGAAAACTAGAATGGATAGAAATCTTACATTTCACCAGACGCTATTTCATGTGTTCTCTTAAATTTCTATGCAGCATCTAGCATTACAGATGAGAATACACGATCCCTAGTCCAGACAGTGTACTGCCTGATTGCAGGAGCTGAGAAGAAAGGGGCTGTAGTGCAGAGGATAATGGAAAAGGCAATAATGTGAAACCATATATGGTTAATACAGTATTATATTCAGAGGCAGCTTTGCCTTTCATGCAGTGGTAATGTAGTGGGATGAATAGGATGGGATTACCAGTTTAGAACAAAGGTCTGTTTGGGTAGCTTAGTTATAGTTTGCTACAGAAGTACACCTGCACAAGCCTGGTTAGCATTTATAACCTTTTTTAGTAATACTAATGAGAACTCACACTGATGAGTGTACAGCAGAATATATGTAAAGTTCTGTAAACATCAAGATGGCAGATAGAGCTAGATGCACTTGCTAGTTTTTGATGCCACTGGGGAAGATTCTTCCCAATTTAGCTCCCACCCTCCCTCCCCTTCTTCAGTTGGTCGTGAAATTTCATGGATTGAAGGTAATTCCCTCACTTTATCACAGCCATTTCAGTGTACAGCTAGAGATCTTAGATTTAAAATAAATAAATAAATAATAATAATAATAACATTCCTTTTGCAGCGATTGCCGGCCAGCATATGTATCTCCATGGGGTCGGGATGATGAGACAGCAAAGAAACTCTGGAATGTGAGCTGTGAGCTCCTCGGCATCCAGTGGGACTGAGCAGTGCAGCCTCTTGCATGTACCTGGCTGAGCACAGTGATGCTACTCTTGGGAAGAGCACTGCTGCCAAGAACGCTGGTGCTTCAGCTGTCCTTGTGATGGTTCTGTGGAAGCAGTCCAAAATGAATTTCTGGAATGTTACACTTAAGGATTGAGATTAGAAAGCAAAGCATCCCCTTTTGTAGCTGGAGAATTAGAGCACCAATACTGCGAGCAACCTTAGGTAACTCACAGAACAGCCAAAGGCTGTTGTCCTGTGGCTTTAGAATAGAAATGGAGGTTATCTTAGCTTTAGATCACCTGTATTGAAAGTTGATTTTTGTGTTGGTCTCTTTTTCCATACCAGTAATAGTAAGAAGTTAGGACACTAAGCTTATGCTTTACAGGGTCATTTTTTGTTTCTAATATTTGACACGGCAGGGTACAAGTATTCATGTTTCTGGCAATTACTTGTAATATAAATGCTCACAAACAAAAACAGGTGCTGGCCTAACTGGGATCAAGCATTATTTTCCATGTTCTCTTAAGCACCTCTAGCTTGCGAAGTATCTTGCCTACTGGTTACAGTAAGGTTGGTTCATCTTTTAGGAACACAGCTGTCAATGTAGCTGGCTAGAAGGTTAAAACCTGCAGGAACAGTGAAACTGGGCAATGGCTAGTTATTTTACTCAAAACTGTTAATGTCTCTGCAGAGAAACACTAAGCAAAGATGGTATAAAACTTGTCCTAATAAAATCCCAAGCTGTACTTTAAGTGATTTGCAAACCCGGAAAAGAGCAGATTTAATTAAAAAAGAAAGTTAACTGCATTGAAAAACAACAATTAATTTCCACTGAGGCTTTAGCACTGAATTTGCTTTGACAGCAAACTACCTTGAGCTAAATAGCTAAAGCAGGGGCCAGTGCTATCCTGATATTATGGTTGGTTTAGTCACAGGACAGAAAAAAAAACAAACACAAATCTCAGCAGTTCGGAGCCACAGCCAGCCATGGCTACCAGCCTGACCTCACAGTACCATACAGCCTGCATGGTCAAAAGGCAGCTCAGTCAATCCACGTCCTCATGAGCCTACTCCCTTGGAGCTCTAGTGAAAATTGATATAATGAGACCCATGATCCGAGATTATTTCTGAAAAAGAGTTTTTTAGTTGCTTAACTCAACAAGTGCCATAGCTTACAGGATTATTTTTTTCTGGAAAAGAAGTCCAGAAGTATTTAGACCCACGTCTGAACATTCCTCTGACCAACTGCCAGTGTTGGGAAGCAAATGCTCATGTTATGATTAATGATGTCTGAATGCCATCCACGTACATCAGTCCCATGCTACCTCTGATCAATACTAAATAAAGCCATTTCCTTTTTACAGCAAGAAAACAACTTTCTGATGAAATGATGCAATTCACTTGGTTTTCCTGATATCTGCACCTGCCTTAATAATGTAAAAAAAAATAATAATTTTAGCTGATGTTCTGAAGTCCCTTTGTGTTTCTCCCTGTGCTTGACCTTTTTTCCTCCCTCAACAACACTGTAGCAGTGGATTGTTTACCTAGCATGAAGGCTCTGTGCAATTCTCTGATCTTCAAAGGGGCTTTCAGGAACAACAGGAATCATGAAAAAAAGAAAAAGCAGGAAGCATCTCTAGGCCGTATTTTCCCCTTTCAGGTCAGTGCTTTTCTCAAACAACTGAATCAGATCCTAGATTAACTGTAACACCTAACTACATATTACCATAGAGGAGAGTCTCCTCCGTCTCTGACCTTGGGTAAGTCATTTATACCTTATAGGTTGATCTGTAAAATGAGACCTTAAGGCAGCTAAATGAGCTTAAAGGGAGTGTTGTAAGGGAGAGTTGCATTAACTTGCAAAGCTGCCTGAAGAGAATTACTGGTCTGCCAGAGTACATGTATAAGCCGAGCTAGCTACTGGGGTGACCTCTGAAGAGGTGACAGCACAGTTGCTCTAAGTATTGAGAACATAGCAAAGGCACGTTTTTGTATGACAGCAATACAGATCTAGAACAAAAGACTCAGCTATGCTGAGGTTAAAAGCAAACAAGATATATTGAAACCTTCAGTCATAACACTTTATTCTCCTTTCCCCTCCCCCCACCATTGTAAACAGCCCATGGTCATTTCTATAGAAAGTTTTTAAACCGGCAGTACTCAATCCATTTCTAAAGCTCAAAAATTCAAAGCTTGATAATTGCACTATTCATGACAAAAGGCAGTTGGTCAGGATCAGAATTCCAGTTCTGCTGGTAAGAGAAACATTCCCTACAATTCCAGGTTAAGAACATCAAATTACAACAAACACTATAAAGTGCATAAAGTACAGTGCAAAGAAGTCTAGAGGAAAGGCAGGTACAGAACCGACTGGTCTGCATAACTAACTCCACTCTCTGTGCTCTATACAGCTGTAAGGAACTGGAGCAGAACAGTAAGCGTTACAGCAAAGCATAACCAGATACCCATGAACAGCAGAACCTCCCCCCCCATAGTTAGAGAGCTAGAAGTCATCAAATAGATGGATAGTGTCACGTTTTAGGATTAGCCTAACGGCTCTAAGCTGATGGCAAGCTAGGTCAGTCTGGCCAGGAAGACAGAAGCAGCTTTCATTGGTACTGCTCACTAATGAGATTGTGCAAATCTGTGATTGGGAGATTCTAAAATCTAAATGTGGTCATTTCTGACGACTTGACTTAGCGACATTTCTAGCCCTGCTCTAGTGAATAGTGCATCTCCAGGAGAGATGGTGGTAGCAGTGGAGCACCCAGAGGGGATGGAGCAAGTCCTTCCCAATGCTATCAAAGTCTGTTCTGTCACTGCACTGAGTTTGGGAACATTACAAACCCCATACTTGACAGTCGCAGTTATTTCATGTACTAAAACTATTTGCAGAAACTGTTCTGTTTCTTCAAAAGTCAGTCAAATACTAAACAGTTAACAACAAAAGTGATGTAGTTTTCTCATCTTGTGCTGAAGTAAAAATTAACTGCAGACATACTCTTGTGGCCAAGTTTTGTTTCTTTTAGAAGGTCCTACCACTGTCTACCTTTCTTCTGTTCATTTCATGTGTCCAAGTCATCATCGCAGAGCAGCAGCTGCTTCTTTTGGTGTACTTCAACACATAAATGACACAAAGACATCTGCTGATTAAATCTAAGAACTCTGCTCTGTTTCTTGCCACAGTAAGCACCTCACCCCACACACAAGTTTAGCACAGAAGCCACCGTTCCATTCCTTGCACTATTAAATACTGCCTTTTCACATGTCCTAACACACTCCAGCCTGGCATTATAATCTACACAGTATGTTTAGTTAATGCATTCTGCTGTACCTGACAGGGACAGGTTATTCTCATAAGAAAAAAACTAAAATTCCTGTGTGACAGGAATACAGACTGCTGAATTTTGCCACAGCTCTATCTTTCCGTATTTTCTGCCGTACCTAAAGTTCACTGGCATCTGCTCAGTGATAAAGCTGCATCACAACATTTTATTGGATATTATAGTAAAGAAAGAGGTAGGTGATTTTTTTAAAAACTATTTTAAAGGATTTTTCCCTTTGTAGGCCCTTTGCAGGATATGTCATTTACAGTTTCATCCATTTTGTAAGGACTCAAGTGCAATACATATATCAGACAGTGAAACTGGGAAGTAAAAACCTGCCATGAAGAATCAGTTTGTACTTTGTCCAACAAACTAAAAAAGAAGTTGAGCACACTGCAGTGGGTGGGAGTGGGGGAAGGAAGTTAGCAATAGTTTGTATAGAGGCTTTAAAAACAACCATCTCTGAATTTCAGTCTTCGTAAAAGATCTCTGAAATCTTGAAAAAAGTCTTACAGGAAACCCATAATCACAGAAAGTGTTATACTCTAGGCTACATTGAGCTGTTGAGATTTTTCTGTACTCTCTATGCAGGTTTTCAGGATTAGAAATAAAAAAAAGGGAAAAAGATCAGTGCCTTACTAAAAAACCCAAGCACTCTCTTCCACAGACCTAAAATCTTGCTTGTTCCTTTTGAAACTGCCACCCTTCCCCCTACCCAAATCAAAGAGGGCCAAAAGACACCCTGAGGTAGTGACTATTTGTCAGATTACTGGCACTTGTAATTTAGTTCCCTTCCTTTTAACCAGAGGCACACTAGCAGCTTCCATTTGCTACCAACACGAGTTGGAAGACTTCCCTTTTACCAAGCGATTGCTGCACTGCATGCCTTTAAGGTGTCTTGAAGTCTTCCCCTTCTGCATGATGGTGAATGTCAATTATTTCCTGCTGCCCTGGCCAAGCCGATTTCTCATTTTGGGCTGGTGCACTGTGAGCCATTGGGTACAGATGGCGCAAACAACATCTTCTCCACTGCTCTCAGCCAGCTGACGCACATGCTGGACAAGCTGCACTGCTCTGCTCTTCTCCTGTCTCACCGAGACCAGATACGCAGAACGCAACTTGTTGCACATCAGGTAGGCTTGAATCTGGAGGAAAAAGGGCAGGCAGAACTCCATTAGAAAGCTAAGATAAGCTAACACAATAAGAAACAAGGATTTGCTGGAATACTATCTCATTCAAGAGGCTGTCACAGAAGGCAGTAGAAGCATGAGACATAGTACTGCATGGTGTAGATCCCAGTGTAAAAGATAAACAGATGTATATTTCATTAAATTTGTCTCTTATGGAAACTCTTTTACAGTATCACCAAGAAATATATAATAATAATTTTATTTTGTGCATTCAGTTTCCATAACCCCATGGCAAAGATTATGAAACAGTCAATCTTCTACCACTCTTCTTCTGTTCTTTTGAAAGAGCTAATACATGAATATTTCAATAATAAATCTTTCATAAAAGGCAGAATTAAAAGCCCATTTTTCAATCTACATAAAACACCCAAGTTTGTCAGTTGGAAGAGGACAGAGTAGAGTCAGAAATTTTAAATCTTTAGTTATGCCACCCAGGATCTACAAAAACCTGCAACTCTGATCCACAGCCTCTTCATCTACAAATATGCATTCAGAGTTTCCTTATTTATCTGCAACCCTCCAGAGGCTTGGCAGGCTGGTATTTAAGCTAACAAAAAACAAAATCAATTAGTGCAGGCCTCATTTCCTCTAAGAAAAAACTACCTCAATTCCGATATACATTCTATCATTTAACTCCTTGCCACAATGAAAACAGTTTAAATCTTGAAAGAACGATAAGCTGAAACGGCTATCTCAGAGCTAACTTGGAAATACTTTTCCTCCAGTCTTACTAAAGCCTAGTTCTCATTCCAAGGACAACCAAGGAACTATAAGGATAAAGATCAATCAATACCTTCATCTCATGGTTCTACGCTTGGTAACACTGCAGCCTTAAGCAGCACATTGACTTCTACAGTCTAGAAAGTAGCCCTCAAAACCTTTACTTGAGTGAGGATGATAGAGAAAATACTGGAAGATAGCAGGTATCCTGTGGATCAAGACTAGCCTGTTCAGCTCTTGCTAAAGGAATTCCTCTTACTCTGATTTTACTTACCTTGTTTTCATCACTGTCCATATCCTGAATCAGATTATCGAGGTCCTGTAACCAAAAAGGAAAAAGGTGATTACATTTAAGTGACAATGGTTTGCAAACTTTTATTCCTTAAGGAACCAAACCTCTGCCTAGAGGAAGGACTGCTGAGATCACAGATAGATGTTTACATTATCCCAACCACCACCACACACATAGAAAATATAAAGCCCAATTATTCCCTTTACCACAGCTTCTTCTGCCTGCCAAGTCTTTGGGGTCTCCCTAGAAATCACTATGAGCTCAACCTCCTGTCCCCTGTGAGGTTCTACTATTCAAGTTAGGGCTGTGCAGTGATAGGACAAGGAGTAATGGGCTAAAACTTGAACACAGGAAGTTCCATACCAACACGCAGAAGAACTTTACAGTAAGGGTGACAGAGCACTGGAACAGGCTGTCCAGAGAGGTTGCGGAGCCTCCTTCTTTGGAGATGTTTAAGATCTGTGTGAACACCTACCTGTGCAACTTATTGTAGGGTAACTTGTTTAGTGGGGGGTAGGACTCTATGATCTCTTGAGGTCCCTTTCAATCCCTGAGATTCTGTGACTTATGCTTCCTTCACTGGGATAGAAAAGATGCTGTGGTAGGTAAAAGGAATCCTAAAATGGCTTCCTATGGAGGCAGAAGGTTTCTGTTTCTATACATACACTGTATTAGCCAGGGAAGCTTCACTGAAGGCAAGCCCTCCCACTCCAATTTGGAGCATTTGGCAGGGTCCTGTCAGACAAAGGTTCTCTCTTCATCACAAATACTTGCTTAGGAAGCGCAGGTTAAGAGCACACTAAACAATCTTCTTCTCTCACACAAATTAGCATAAGGAAGGAAAACACACACTCCCACCTTCAAACAATGCATGCAAGTACAGAGCCAGAATATCTGAATCACTAGAAGGGCAACACAGGCTCAACAGAGTAGTCCCTGTAGCCTGTATTGTATACAGCCATTGTACTTCAAAAGGGATACCAGGCAGGACAGAATTACCTCAGCAGGTATGTTCCTGAATTCACTTAGACAATTTAAGATAATGGTATCCCCATCATTCTTGGCTGCAACTCCAGACTCACTGACACACTTGAGTAGCTGCCGGATCTCACTGTACTTTTGCTGCTTCACCAGCTGCTTGGCCACTTTGCTGTATACTTCTGTAGCCTCCAGCTGGAAATCCTAGAGGTAGTTGAAGACCAGAGCAAGACGTTAAATATTGTCAGAAGGTTTTCTCAGTACAGCCTAAGCAACCCTATACAAATAAGACAATTTCTGCTGAGGACAAAATATCATAGCGTGCCCCCTGCACCCCCCCCCCCCCCAAAAAAAAAAAAAAAAGAAACTGTTTTGGTGGCCTCTGATTTTTGAGCCACCACTGCTCAGGACTGACTCAAAGTTTCTTTATAATCAGATGGCTAAATTTCAGCTTTGCTTAAGAACAAGAACACTATCACCTCCTTTTCTGGAGTGGCAATTTTACTGCTTCTGACAGATCTTTCCTACCCAACCTATCTCTACCTCACTTAGCAGGTTCCCACCATATTCCTTGCCAGCAGCCACCCCGGAAAACTGAAGGCATCTGATAATTATATCTCTCATATATGAGGAAAGAAATAAAAGTGGAAGACTGATCCTGCTATGAAGACAGGGAATAAAGGGGGAAAAAAAAAAAGGAAAGAAGGAAATAGAAGCGATGGTAAGCAGTTGGACTTACTGCTCCATCTTTAACTGGAAAGAAGTGGTGCTAAGAAGTGCTTCTTTTTTCAGTCCAGACAGGTGTTCCACCTTGTTTTGTCTTTCTTGTTGTGAAATAAGCAGGGCCTACCACATGCACTGGTCACAAACACAGCAGGCAACAGGGCCACAGATACTGCTTCAGTGGACCACCTCTGTCCAGAAGCAGCCATGTTATATCCTTTGTCCCATATGGGAGATGACAGCAAGACTGCACTGCATGAAGCAATATCCTTTAGCAACTCTTCTGTTCAACAAGGGCACTGTCACCTTTTCCAGGGCAGTAAGTCAGTTTTATTTCTTCTGATAAAAGACCTTTCCTACCCAATCCACAACTACCCTACTTAGCAGACTCCTTTAGCAACATGGGAATGAGAAACATAGAAAAGTTTGGGAGCTAATGTACTACACTGACTGTAAGCACCTCAGCTTCTACCCAGATATGAAGAAGGTGAGGTCCCCAGAGGCAGTGATCAGTTATTCAGCTTTGCTCTTCTCTCACAGTTCAGAGAACAATGCAGAGATGTTTGATGTATCTGTATGGCTATCCAAACTGCAAAGACCTAACATGTCAGAGCTCTCTACTCACATAGTAATTGTGGTTTGCCAGCATTAAGTCACTGAACAAGCCACAAGGCAAAGGAAAAGCTCTATATAATTCATTTGTAGGGGCCAGTTAACTTGGAGGTGTCCTACTGAAGCAGAGTCTTCCTTTCTTTATCAAACTTTTTCCAAATACAAACACATTTAAGACTTGAACTACTGACTTTTCTCATAAGAGTTTTTCCCTTTCTGCGGATTAGAAGGCAGCTGGCAAAAAAATTGTTTGCTTAAACAACTGCTGTTTGCAGGAAATTATTATTTAATAGTAATACCTGTTCTACCATACCTGAAGGATTCTGAATGCAATCCCAAATCCCTCCTCAACATTTTTGCCTTCCAGCATGACCTGAAAAGAAAGGCATCAGACAACTCTGAGGATGTACATCCTTTTCTTGTGTTAAAACAATACAATACAGTTAAACAATAATGCTCACATTTCCAGATTTTGCCCAGATGATAAAACACATGAAATTACTTCAACAGAGAACAGCACCATCCCAACAAGAGGAGGAGGAAATATAACATCTATTGCTACATATTGAGTCACTGTGGAATGCTAGGTAAGCAACAGATGAAGCTGAGCTGAAGTTAGGAAAGATAACAACTGCAGCATTATTTGCCTTGCTTCAAAACAAGTAGGATATGCAATCAAAAGGCACATTTCTACCAGTATTTGGGATCCTACACTTCTGTGAGCTTGAATTTTGAGCAACAGTGCTTCAGGGTTTTAAGTATCCCCTGCTACTTGGAGAAAAAAACATCAGCTTTTCATTAACTACAGGTTGCATACATGCAACAAGGAACCTGCTCATGAGGCTGCTCCAACCATCAAATGTTTCAACCTGTGTATCACATTAGCATCGAAGGTAAAAAATAATGCTTTGTTTCAAATCGTGGTACATACCTTGCAAGCGACATCCATTTTCATGTTGTTATTTCCAAACAGTGTGGGCAAGGAGGAGCCTACCATTTGAGAGCTTCCCGAGATCTCACATCGATGCAGAAACTTAGTTACTTCCATTTGCAGATCAACTGTATTGATGTGTCTAGACAAGGGAAAAACAAATCTCATTGATTTCTGAACAGTAATTATTTTAGTTACTGTTGGACTACCTCTCTTTTGTGTAACCAAATCTACAGCAATAAATTACTTATAGATTTATGCACTCAAGACACAAAAGCGGCAGGAAAGCTCTGTTTGTATTATTCTAAAGAGTGATTCAGAGAATCAAAGAATGGCTTGGGTTGGACCTTAAAGCCCATCCAGCTCCAACCCCCCTGCTGTGGGCGGGGCTTGCCATCCACTCCATCAAGCTGTGGCAGGGTCCCATCCAGCTGGCCTTAAATGCTTTCAGGGATGGGGCATCCACAGCTCCTCCAGACAACCTGTTCCAGGATCTCAGTGCCCTGTGAGTAAAGAATCTCCATCTAACAGCTAACCTAAATCTCCCCTCTTAGGTGAGAACTGTTTCCCCTTGTCCTATTGCCACTAGACCATGTAATCTGGAATCCAGAATCTGGATCCCAAATCAGTAACCACTACCCCTTTTTTTTATGTCTTCACACTCACTCCCCCTCACCAACTTTAAGCTTAATGTCTAGCCTAAAAAACATGAAAGGAAAGCAAATCCTAAGAAAACCAACTACAAGAGATACATGGCTGAATTTACACTCTGATTTTTGAACACAGGGATTCAGCCAAGTCTGACACCCTTAACTTGACATAAGGATTCAGTCAAGTCTGAAACCTGTTAGTTGAATTAAAATTTAAACAAATATAGCCAGCAAAATAATCTGTCTATGCATTATGTTTTGCTCTTTTAAACTACAGGATGATAGGTGATATAAATGTAGTGGGAATCTTATAATTGCAATTAGCTAGCCAAATTTGGGTCAAGCTCAACTGGGATGCATTAGCTAAAGCCAACCCAAACACAATCATTAAGACAAAATTCTGAATTTCCCCTTAACCAAAACGTAGCTTGCTGTTTATATATACCTTGACACGTCTGTAGCAGACATTTTCTTCCGGAAAGTGTATACCATTTTTTTTCTTCCTGAGCTTCTTGAGACCTCCTGCAGGTAGACTTTGAGGTGGTCCTTAATCTTTATGAGCCATGTCTGTTTGCCTCCCAGTTCGGTGTAGGATTTCGCTCCATGAGTAAAAAATCTAATGCAGGTCATGGCAGCACGAACATGATCCTAGAAGACACATACTGTTTTCTAAGATGGATCAGAGGAAACCACGTTCTCTAATCCTTGTCTCTACTGAACAAAGCATCCGATGCTTTCTCTAAAGCAATACTTAAGCTACTGCATTGTGCCAGATCAATGACAGAAATACACAGCAGGTAAACATCAGTCTGTCTCACACTTTCTGCTTTTCAGGATTGGAAATTATATGCTTGTCCATCATGCAAATTTATGCTACAGTAAGCAAACAAAAGACTGACAACATTCAGCATCTCTCTGAAAGAGATGGGCAATCACTCTCATCTTACCTTCATAAATTGTTGTAACTCATACAGAATGTGGTAGTAGTTCTTTTTTTGCAAGTATTTGCAGGCTGCAATCAAATACATCCCCCAGCTCTCCAGCCCCGGGTCAATGGTTTCCAGCAAGTTCTCCAACATATGCAGCTTTCCACTTTCATAGCTTGGAATGAAGATCCCTTCAATGAATACTTCTGATGGGGATTCCTACACAAACATCAGAACGGTGGCTTGAAGCAAAGCAGCTGTGACGCCTAGATCTTCCTTATACAAAAGAAGTATCAAGTGACAGACCACAGAGTCAACAGATAACTCAAGCTGGAAGGGATCTCTGGAGATCACATGGTTCAAACCCCTATTAAAAAGAGCAGCCTCTCAACCTGACCAGTTAGATTCACAGCATCACCAAGTAGGACGACTCAACAGCCTCTCTGTGCCCCAGCTCCCATGTCCAAATTTCCTCATTGCAAACTAAAAGTAAAAAAAAAATTTAAATCCCATTTTCCATGTGTCCAGATGGAGTTTCCCTTGCTCCAAATTGTGTTCACTGTTTCTTGCACTGTGCATGTGAGACAAGCCTGACTCCATTTCCACAATCATCCACTAAGTGGTTGAAACCATCACTCAAGATCTTTTCTCACCTGCTCTTCCTCAAGCTTAAGAACAAACAAACAAACAAACCCCATCTCTGCCACTCTCCTCATATGCATCTTGTGCTTCAGGGCCCTGATCATCATCCAGCTCTGTGTGTTAATGTTATGATGGAAAGAAGCACGAATCATTTCTTGGCCCACACAAGCATTTTAAAGATGTGATATGAACTCATTACTTTTTTCTTTTAACACAACAAGATTTAAAAAAACTCAAATGCAAAATGTTTTGCCAGTAACTTAGTACCTTATGGTCTCAAGATAATAACTCATACTCTCTAGTTCATGTGATTACTACTAGCCCCCATGCCCAAAGCCTCCACTGTCTGTCTAGAGTAATTCCAATGCCTGCTCCTTAGCTAGCAAAACTTTCACCAGCAGTGTGAAAACATGCAATTTTTCTTTAAAGCGAGATAAAAGACACATCTGAAAATCAATTTTAACATGCAGATTGGAATACAAGATTAGAATGACTGACAACATAATGAGAAAGCAAAGCCTATACAACAACTTATTACAAAGCTCATAAGCAAATTGAAGATAATGGAATCCAGTATTTACAGTCGTACATTCTCAACAAGAATTATTTAAAAATATCAAATGAAACAATCACAGAAACATACAAATACAAAGCCAATCATTCCTCCCTCCCCAGCCACACATGCACTTTGCAGTTATCAAAGTGGGGAAATGTAACAGGCTCACATCAACACACATCCTAAGAATAGAATCATAGGACCACCAAGGTTGGAAAAGACCTACAAGATTATCCAGTCCAACCGTTCACCTATCACCAATAGCTCCCACTAAACCATGTAAGAAGCAGCCTAAACGAAGCAAGAATTTCATTGCAGTAGTTTCGTAACTTAAAGGTCATTAAATACCAAAACTGTATTATCCAGTTGTTCTCAAGCCCTCCTAACATATACAGTTTTCCACAGGCAGAATTTTTGGCTTTTCCGGATTTCTGTCCTTTACTCACATTCCCAGTACATCCAGAAGTGCAAACATGGGTGTGTGATGAAACAAGCAGTACCAACAGACAGAGCCACTGTGATAAAGTGTCTCAAGCCATCAGCATGTTGGAATTCAAAATCTTCCTTATTTCTTCTCAACTGTATTAACAATGAGTACAAATTTTCAGCTTTGCAGGAATAAAAGCACTGTTGATAGTGACTCTACAAAGGGAAACTAGAACACTTTTCTTCTCTCTAGAAGCCACTGTTTCAACACAATGGAGAAAAACAAGGCCTAAAGGTCAGTGTTATTTTCTCATATCACTGAACTGTAGGTAGTCACTGGATAGCCTGAGCGATAACATTCAGGGCACCGAAAAACACCTGTGCATAAAAACACCCCAAATACTGTGACGCTCTATGTCATTTTTAACTGGCCTTGAAGACCTCTCAACTGCTTTCTGAATTTCATTTTAAGTGATGGAGCACTGGATTACTCACCTTATTTAACAAGTGAAGCAGTGCTTCTCTCATACAGTCATGCCTCATGTAAAAGCTTATTATTGCCAGATTAGTGCCATAACTATGTAAATAGAACAAGCACTCTTGATAGTAGCTGTTGTGTTGAACCTTCCCCTCAGACATCATCTCCAGGGATAGACTTCTTGTTCTCAATGTTGCTTCAAGTTCCCTTAGTGTGGCAAAGTAATCATCATCCTGCTGTCAGAACAAAATCAGTGATAGGTGACAACTAATAAGAAAACTTTCTTTCCAACTATCAACCAAACCTCAAGTTTTTCTGTTGTTTTCTTTAAAGTAGTCATCATTTTGGAAGGAGTTAGTCTCTAGTAATGCTTTTTTTTTTTTTTATAAACACTAGATTGCAACTGTGCTACCAACAGACATGCTGAAAGTTGTGGCAGCTAGCACAACTCTCTTTCCAGGGATGGACAGGAAGCTTGTTTATTAAATAGAACAAAGCACTCCACAGCAGCTGCTTCAATAACCTACTTCAAACAGGCTTTTTTATTTTTTTTAAATTTTTACTACTAGAAGGTCTTTCATCATTATAATTATGTAGTTACTTAATACTAAAAGGCTTTTTGGTACATTTAGTTAGAACTTCCAGAGCTCATCCCAAATCATATAACAGTGCTCCCTGTTAATGAAGAAAGGAGTGAGATCACATTTGCACCTTCGGCTTTGAATTCCTGCTATATTACTGCTTTAGTAAAGAAATACCATTACTGCAGCAGCACAGAATATTGGTGGGATAGAGTTTAGTTTTCTCAGACTCTAGTAATAATATTTCAACCACCACAGCTTCTTTCACATGTACCAAGTATGTCCCCAGTTACTATAAAAAAACCTATCATCTGCTGCTCAGTCATCAACTCACTGTGAGGTATCAGCTTGTGAATTTCTCAATGATATTTAGTTTGCAGCAGGTAATCATGACAAAACAGGGAAATAAACCAATACCTGATATTGTATCATGTATTGCTACAAAATGTGTCTTAAAGCAAACTATTTTTGCTATAGGCTCTCAGAGCAGACAGAAGATCCTCACCGCAATGAATACAGGCTTCACTGTGGACTCCAGGTATTGTACCACATCCTGGACTAGCCTCGATCCGTGGTTCAGCTGGTTTAGATCCACAGGTGGCTTTAAACATCGGTTAAACTTCTCTCTTGCTGAACTTAAATTTCCAGCTTTAAGACAAGCCATCCCCCAGGCATGCCATGCCCCACTTGGATCCAACCCAGATTTTGTAGAAACCTAAATTCAAAGCAATTTAATACTGCAATATAGAAAACAGGAAAGTTGGCTTATCACAGCCTGTGACTGTGATATCAACATCTTTCCTGAAGTGTACTTCACATTAGAACAAACAAAAACATCACATGCTGATTATTTCTAGGCTATTGCATGAAATGCCAACTACTGAAATACCCATGATCTCCAAATCAATGTTTTTAATCATACAAGGTTAAGTAACCACATGTCTGGGAAACTTCAATTCAGCAGTTTTAAAACTTAGAAGAAAATACGTTTCTGATGTGAAAATGTCATAAAGCAATAGTTTTTTTTTGTTTTTTTTTACATAGAAAAACTGTGTAAATAACTGTGAGTTTGTGGTTTAAAAGCAAAACAATAGCAGATGCCTCAAGAACTGCCAGGAAATTTTTACTTCATTTAAGTCTGCTGAGCAAATTTATTCCTGAAGTTTGACTAATCAGCTGCCTTTAAACATGACCCCCTTTTATTCAAATATGTTATTTATTTCTGTTTGGTTTTTTAATCATTCCTTAAAAATTGTAATTCTCTTCCTAAGAAACTGCAATGCCATAAAAAGAGGCTTAGAAAATACTGGGAGCAGGGGAAGATAAACCACACCCAATGAGCTTCAACAGACAGATTTGCCATTATTGCCAATTTCTAAGTAACCTCTTGTAAAAGGTGCCTTACTAATATCTGCTGTGTTATTACAGACAAAAAAGATCAAACATGCAAGCTTCAGACAAAATCCTGCCACAAAGGATGCCTCAGCCCTTCTACTGGATGTAAGCCTCCTCCATGCAGTTAGCCCATTCCAATTCTAACTGTACCAGGAAACACAGCCCGTATCTTTCCCTTTAGGAGCTTGCTCCACAGCAGAAAGCATGTTCCTTCTCAAAAAAACCTTTTTTTTTCCAGCGTCAGAAAAGATATTCTTTGTTGATTAAAAACTTATTCCCTGTTTGTAACAGTTTAAATGTTGTCTGTTTCACACATATCCCATCCATCTGAACTCAGAGCAAAACAAAAATCACCAGAGAAAGATTATTAACATTCACGTCTTTCTACTGTCATTACCTCTATAGCTAGCTGATAGTACTCTGCTTCCAGGAGCCGATTTCTTAATCTTGTTACTGCTGCAGGGAGAAGAATCTGATCCAAAGATGGTACTGGACGGTAGGCAGCAGCAACCAAAATATTCAGCACATCCACTTTGCTGATGTAGCTAGAGGATGATTGCAGACATCAACGGGCATTATAAAAATCAAAGTGGTATGTGTGAAATTCATACACTGCACCTGCCACTGTAAGCCCTCCAGGACAAAAACTCAGGAAAGATTAATATGCTAGTTCTCAGCAAGCATAGCTTTCGAAACCTAAATTGAAATACAGACTGGAAGTAGAAAATACAGAAGCAAACTTTTTTTACCCCAATCATTGTGAATTATTTCTCCTATTCTGAGAATTTTCTTAGTAATTATTATGTAGTTACAACACTTGGAGTTCTGTCACTTGAGCTCTTATTCTTACATTATGAACTTCTCTTCCTGTTTAAAATGCCCACAGCACAACCAAAGGAACTCTCCCACCCTCTACTCCCCAGAGAAGATAATACATCCTAGTGAACATCTGATAAATCACCTGTCACAGAGAGCTAGGTCCTGGCTCCTTCCAGCTTTCACAAACATCATTTTGGCACTGAAGAGTAACTGTTTCATAATATCCATTAGGAGTCCTGCATCTACCTCAGGATTAGTAAGTCCTTGGGACAATTTGCAGCAGTGCTCGATCAGCTGGTGGCCACACACTATGCTGTTGCTGTGCAGGCTAAGAATGGCAATACACAAGGAAGAGCTGGGAGCCTGAAAGTTTGAGGAAAGAAAGACAAACACAATTGTTGAGGTAGTTCTCCAGCAAACTGCTTATATTGGACACTCTTCCTCCAGGCCTCACCTGTTCATAATAAAATTCACTGCGTACAATTTCATTCTCCTCTTCATTCAGGGAAAGAAACCATTCAAGGGCAGCTGCCTTGGGTATTCGCACCACTGTGGAATATTCATTATTAGGAGTTTCTGCAGCCATGAAGAAAAAAATAGGTAGTATTGTTATACAAGCAGCAAACAAAACAAAACAAAAACAAAACAAAACGGCTAAAGACTCATGATGCAGAGTATTCCCACAGCCTTTTCAGGGTCAACAGTGATCCCGCAGTTGTACCAATTCCTGTCAGTATCATCTGTCCTGCACAAACATCACAGCAGCATTTCCATTCCTCAGCGGGCTACCAAACAGTACCAAGGCCTACTATCACCAGCACCCTTTCACCAAAATCTACTGCCAGTAATACACAATGAGAGCAGCTGTAAAGGCAGCCTTGCCATAATAGAAAAATTACTGACAAAAGATGACACCTACTGAAATAGTGACAGAAGAAAACATCTGCAAGCCTGGGAACCCAGAACATCCTTGAGAAGCGCAGCTGGTATTTTTTATGTGCACCCAGATAGCTGAGAACCAGAGGCATCCCAAGTTATCCTCAATAAAAGCAAAAAAAAAAAAAAAAAAAAAAAAAAAAAAAAAGCAACAACAAACTTATCTGGAAAGTTAAAAAAAAAAAAATAGCCTGGCAGGGTAGAAAACAGCTTGACAAAGTAGGAATCTGCAGCAGATCGTGGCTGCTGTAGCTGGAGAAATAGCAAAATAGCCTGGGAAAGTAAAAATTGACCTTAGAGCACAGGAAACAGCATGATCTATCAGCTGGCTATTCCAGGTGAAAAAGAAATCAGTAACATCTACTGGGTGCTCTAAATGGTACTGTTCTACAACCCCTCATGTCTCTAATGATAAATATCTAAGTGACTAAGTTGCTTTCTGCCCACAGCGCAGCTTCTGTCTGAGAACTCACCTTGCATGAACTTCTCTACACAAGATCTGGATAGACTGGACCCTCAGTAGGGACACCTCACTGACTTCATATTCCAAGACACTGACCATCTCTGAAGTGAGAAATGGTTCATCACCAACTTACCTTCCTCCTGGAAATTGTACAGAGGGTGCCACAGCTCCGTACTAGGCTAATAATTCCTACTCTTAATGCAGCCTCCCCGTGACTGTATCTAGTACGCAAGGTGCCTTCTCCAACTATTTCTTCAGTTCCTTCATTTAATCCCCAAACAGCTCATTCTATATTGGCTCAGACATTTTTTGTAAATCCCAAATTCCCTTTAATGGAAGTTTGGAATACTTAACTTCAGCCTCGTTGTACAAAACACCATTGAAGATTTTACAACTGAAGTTTTATTCAACCTTTAGCTTGCGTCCTCTAACTCCATTGGCAATCAGGCACTGAAAAAATTACATTTTAACACTACTCCACTACTTACCTTCCACTTCATCCTGATCTTCCTTTGTGCTATAATAGAAAGAAGGAAACATCAGGCCTAGTCTAGGACACAGAAGAAAACATACTTAAAAAAAATTAAATAGGATCAACATGGCTAGCCTTTTCATAACAATGTATGGTAAAAAACTAACAATTTTTGTTACTACCCTTCCCAACCTATTCCTTGTCCTTACCCTCTACTGTCTGGAAATGTAAGATTCTGCCTCTAAATAGTGTAGTAGTGTAGTTGAAACACTAAGTAATCAGTTCTTATATCCTTCTGAAGGAATATAACCTTCTGATGCACCTATCATAGCAAAGACAACACTGGGAACAAGAACTACCCAGTATCAGAATACATCAGAGGTCAAATGAATTCTCTGGGATGCAGGTCTCTGTCCTTAAGATTTAGATGTGTGGTTTTGGTTTTGTTTTTTTAATACAAATAAGGTGATTAAAAAAACAACAACACAAAACACTTAAGCACTTTAAATGTGACGAAGCTTACAGCTAGGCTCTGTTGACCTGATCTCGTAGCATAAGCAACCATTCCAACTCAAGCTAATCTACCTTCAGGCAACTGCTCATTTTCTCAGATCTGCTCCTCCTAGCAAGCCTACTAATACTGCCACAGCTGATACTTCTATTTGCAGGCCTGATGAGGTCATGAATAGTAAAACTCACATTTTTCATCAGCTGGCCTTACTTAAGTACAGTGAATCTCAATGTACTTCTCAGCTGAAAGCAACCATATCACAAAAATCTGTTATCACAGCTGGCAGCAATTTTGTTAAGGGCACAGTTTCAAAATCTGCCACATCATGAACTTGATTCTGAATCTCCCGGGGTTCAGGAAGTTGTAACCAAAGGACTATGGAGTAGCATTAAAACAATGATACGTTCAGCAGAACCAGTCACCATGCAGTGCTAATCCAGGAGCTGAATAAACTGTAAGCAACTTGGTGACTTACCATAGTAGCTTTTGTTGAATACATTTTCCAACAAAGCATTCAACTTTTATGTTTAATGATGAACTGATGCTTAAAGAAAGAAAGAAAGAACTTTGTTGACTGGCTCTTCAGTGTTCTAATATGACAAGTAAACTGAGGTACAGTGATCCATCCCTTCAACACACAACAGCTGTCTGCCACAAAACCTGATATCGTAACATCCAGACGGAACCAGGATTTGAGTTTTTCTCATTCCATTCACATGCTTTGCTGTGTGCATAGAATTGAGAAGAGCTAGAATTGAAAGACTTACATGCTTGTGTCTTGTTCCAAGCCAGGCAGATGTTCCCTGTTGTAGTAACTATAGCATTGATCACAAACACGAGCTGGATTTTCTCTACAAGCTTCTACTGCCATTTTCTTGGTAGAGCAAGAACTGCACACCAGCCTGCCACAGCGCCTGCAGTGATGACGTCTGTTGAACTGAGCACACAAGGTCATGGGTAGGCAAATGAAAGGATTTACTCAAGTCCTCTGCAGCATCTGCCTCCACCGCGTCCTCCTACGTCTATCTGCCTCCACTCATGAGTAAACATACTTCACTTGACAAGAGGAAACAGCACATGTCATAAGGCTTTTCAGAACTATAAAGTGATCTATTCTCACTGACAGAATTCCCCACCAGGGAGGCCAAGGCAAGGGAAGAAGGGAGAAGAAAAAAAAATACAACAAAAACCCCCAGAACAACTGAGGGTTTAAATATACTTTTGCAGCCTTGGATCAGCTTTGATCACCAAGATATTTAAACCACCTCTTGAAAAAGTCAGAAGCTGTAACCTGTCTTTCTGACATAACCTTAGCCACTTCCAAGTTCAAAAGCAACAGACACTTTGAACAAATTCTGTTGTTTCTAACCAATATAACAGACTGCCAGCACATTTTCAAAAATCAATTTAATCTTCTCCCTCAGACCCCAGTGCAGTTGCTTAAGTACTCTGTGCAAAAATACAAATTTTAAAAGCACACTATGAGCAACAATTTACACTCAGAGGTCACCATCCTGAGAATTTAATTTTTGCTCCTTACCATAGTAAAGCGCTCAGTTTTGCAAACCATACATATTGTTTCAGTGTCATCAGGTATCCACTGTTGCTTTGGAGGTGGCTTCTCAGGTGGCACAAATTCCTCAGAAAAATTCTGCTGCAGGCTTCTTTCTCTGGGACTTGCAGACATGGTGACACCTTAAAAGAAGCCAGGGCAAGACAAAACTGTTTAATGGAGTCCTGAATACCAGAAAACACTACTGACTTAGTGAGACTTGCAACAAGACTACTCTTATCCTTCAACAAGGCATGGCAGATTAAAATAGCATAAGGAATATTAATGCTTTTAAGCTAAAACTGTAAGACTGTAAGCTTCTAATACTGCGATACTAATGACCAAAATCGCTTAGTTACTAATAGACCTTTACGATAACAATTAAACTATAAGACAACTTCTCAGCATCTATTTTTATATCACAAACAGAGACTTGGAGGAGGAATGAAAAAAAACATGCATATATATATATATATATACACACACACACACCAAGTAAGTGCTACAGCATAAAATACAATCTTCAGGTTGACACTCCTGAAGATTTATACTTCTATTATCAGAGGAGAAGTATGACATAGCAAGCAATACTACATGCCTCCCTGATCTGGTCTGCTTTAAAATTGCGGCTTCTTTGAATTGATTTACCAACAGTAGATTGTAATCTTTGGCCTTTAGCATCCTTGAAGCCAAAGAAGCATTCATTTAATCCAATTTATAGTAGTAGACAGACTTTTAGTTTATACAATGTAATCCAGTTATACCTCAGGCTAACTAAAAGCCTCAACAGCTCTTTGCAGCCCTACAAGCCACGTTCCACATAGCAGGATATTAAACTGAAAAAAGATAAAAACTCCATTCCAGTAAAGCTAATTGATGCAGGTAGAACCTGAATTGCCTAGGAATGTTAGGGAACAATGCAATCAGGTTTTGCAAAAACACAGTGATACTATTTGGAGAGAAACTGAAGGGCTGCACAGCTAAATCCAAGACATTGCTGTCATCTCATGTTTGCAGAGCAGACAACAGAATTTCCAGTTCAGGATACAGGACCAAAAACTCTGAACTGGAGATCAGGATATCACTGATAAGCCCTAGTTCAGGCCCACCACTTGCTGAGAATCACCAGTCTGAGGATACCCCTTGCAACTCATTTCCTGAGAGCACTGGCCTTGCATCTCTTACAACACACATACTCTGAGTACACGTTTGCTGCATTAGATGCAGAATGGAAACTATAGAAGAATTTGTGGTTGCTTTTAAAGGAAGAAATATTCTTCAGTTCTTCTGGCTTAAACTATATTGTTTTCATTGTATTTGAAGGCTGTGAGCAGAGCCCCCTCAGCCAATAAGATGTACTATTTTTCCTCAGGTCACAAGCAGGATCTACTAAACTAAATTCAAGGACCAAAAGAAAGAAGGAAATAGACACAAGGATGAGATTTCAACCATAAAGCCAAAGTTAACATGGAAAAGAAAAGATACTGAGCAAAGAGCAGGAAATACTACCACAGTGATGGACTTGAAGAAAAAATTCTGTCTTTCTTTGTGCTCCAGAGAACGCATAAAAAAGCGGCACTGAAACCTTACCCGTAAAGCTGGCAAGAGATAGTTCTGATGATCCTGATTTAGACATTGCTTCACACTCCAGTACTTGACAGAGACTTTCTTGAATACGTATCACAGAATCTAAGTCAGGAAAAAATAAAAAAAAAAAACCACAGAACAATATTGGTAATAAACCTACCTGTTTTTACAAAGTTTACAAGAATTCACTCAAAGAAGTAGGTAACAATACTAGTACAAACAGGATTAGCTGGATTAGCTCTGTAATTACAAACTATTATCTTTCAAGAAAATTAGCCCACAGCAAAACTATATAAAACACAGAAAGGCATCCTTAAAGCAATGGACTACTGACAGGCTCAGAAATAATTCAGCAGAGAAAAAGTATCAATTGTGAAAACCATCAGTTGACACAAGATACTCATGGCAAATATTAAGTGTTTCACACAGCAGCAGAATGAACACGCAACTTCAAATGTCATTTCACATGAAGAGACACGTGAAGTCTGATGCCTTTATAATAGTAAAAGCTTTATCTTTTAATCATTAAATGACAAACATTTTGAAACTGGCATAAAGCAAGATGATACCCTATATGTAATAACAGGTAGACAAATACAAATAAGTACACACAACGTGTATTTTTTATGCAGTAAAACCACTGAACTTGACCTGCAGCACCCTCTGCTGTTCCAGTTACAAAACCCGCAAATGCAAAGCAAAATGCAGAACGGAAGACAACATGGATGAGAACTGGTTAACACACCAGAAGACAGCTATACCAAGAGCATTAAATAAAAGAAGGAAGGAACAGAATAAACTGAGAAAGTTTTGAAGCCCTTGGCCCTACAAGAAATGTAAGGACTTTAGAACATATTCTGGGCTAGAAGGAGGCTGGAGGCAAGCATCTAGAAGTGTTATGGCACAAACGGAAAAGCAACTCCTGGTGAAGTTTTGCCCTTCTTCCCCAAAAACAAAATAGCATTCTCAAGAACAGTCACCTGATCTCCTTTCTTTCAATGAAAAGGGAAAGTCAAGGGCTTTCTCTGCATACTTTGAGAGCAAATTGTCAATATCTTCTACAGCAAAGCCAATTTCCTGTCCACCTAAGAGCTGGTGCAGTGTCTGCACAGCCACAGATACCCAGTCTACTTTCATATTCATGAGCAGCTGTTCCACCATAAGCAGTGGCCTGGAGGAGAGGTGGAAGTAGTTAACACGAGAGAGTTCAGGTAGAGTCAGCAATACCTGGGAAGTAGAAAAAAAAGTTAAAGTTGTACACCTCCAAATTTGATTTCATGTGAGCCTAAGACAATAAACTAACCTAGCAGCTTACATAAGGAACAAAATAACACAAAGAGGCCAAAAAAGGGAGACAGGACTTAATGGGCCTATTTGCAGCTCTGTGACAGAATTAGTGAGCAGCTTATTCAACTTCTGCTTTCAGATTCTATCAAACACTGTCTCATTACAGAAGAAGCTGAAAACAGGAAAGCATTTCATGACATGTTGTAGTGGGTAGAGTACATTATCCTATTAAAATATGACTATTAAAAAAAACCCAAAGCATTAGCCCTATTCTTATCCTTCCATCCTTTTAGAAAAAAATGAGATGATGAAAATATGAGCAGTCCCTTCTAAAGATGACTAATTAATATAAACTCTTTACAAATTAAGTCATGTTTTCAAAAGTAAAGGAACAAATGTTGCTACTGCTGTGCAAAGCACTGGAGCAAGCTGCAATGTGTAGTCCTGCAAAAAAAAGTATATTGCAGAAAGATCTGGATTTTCTTCAGATATGTTATACTTTATTAAGATAATCTACTGGTTAACATTTGCATTTCCAGGATGAGCACAGAACATTTATGAGGCAACAGTCCTACAGAAACTGGAGTGATACTGACTGCCTTTGGAAGGCACATCTAGAAGAAACATGCTGTGAAAGTACTAAAGACCACTACACAGGTGACCATATTTCTAATGTAATTTATATATTATTGCACACAGGAAAGAAGCATGGCATTTCTGATACATCAGAGACTAAGTTGAGGATGCTTCCTTTTCCGCTAAGACAAAACTTAGCAACTGTCCTGATAAATACCCTGGTTGGCTTTTTTCCTTCTTTTAGTCTGCATGGTACCCACCTCCTCATAGCTCAGACAGAAGAATGCTCTGTTAAAATTGGAAGCTACAACCACCTCAGAATACAAGAACTACAAGAAGGGAAAGAGGTTTTAGGCCACCTCTGACCTTTCTTTGGATTCTAAGACTTGGAATCTTGAGCCTGATAGGGTAAGAATTCCCTGGTAAAAATTTACAGGCAGATACTTCTACAGCTATATTGCTGTCAATCCTACAACACAGGAGTTTTACTCACTTTTGATCCCATGTAAAGTGCCTGGATTTCATTACGACGTGCTGTTGTCAGATTTCTGTAGAAGTGGGTTGTGAGGTAATCAGCTAAGAAGTGAGATGCTGCCAAGCTAGGATGCTGGTCAAGAGACTGTTCACTGATGGCAAGGCAAATACCAGGATCTTCTATTCTTTGTAACAGCTAGAAACATACAAAACACAATAAATCCCCACTATGTTCCTGGAGAAGACTTTTTTTTTTTTAATACCAGCCAGTGAATAACAGATCGCTGTCATACAATGGTCCAGCAAGCAAATTAACCTCCACAAGCATCTTACACACACAGTGATGATTTAGATCATCCACTTACAGACTACTCACTGCCTATTTACTCCACTGAACAAACAAAACAGTTTTAAAATCAAGGCAAGCAAAAAAAAAAAAAAATAATAAAATAAAGCAAGGAATGAGATATAAGATGTAGTACTGAAAAGGCTCTTCCTTGCTTCTAAAGTACTTTAGAAGTTATATAGTCTGGAAGAGAGTGCATTTTATTTTTAACCTGTTATTATCAACAGCTCCATAATTATTAAAACCAGAAGAATCCACACTTTGCTGATTTGGGCACTGAAGCACAACTGACCAATCTGTATCAGTAGTTTAATTTCTGCTTCTTCTGTTTAAGCAGCACAAAATTACTTCATTACGATTTTTCAAGTAAAAGGGGCCTTGTATTTCCATTTAATTAAAATAGCTATAAAGACACGGAAACTTCTAGGTCCAACAAGCAGACCAGGTGAAAGCCAGGACTTTGAAAAAAATATCTAAGAAAACAGATTTTCTTAAGGGAAGAAACAAAGTCAACAGTTTAGGTACCATATTCTCAACCTACTCGACCTTGAAATGTAAGGCTGAGAGTCCTGCTGTTACCTGTGATGCTTTTTCCATGTCTCCCATCTGCAGTAAGTGGAGAAGGTGCTCACGGTGAAGACTGATCAAGTCTTCCCTTGGGACAGGATACAAGTGCCCCCATTCCTCACACAACTCATAATCCTAAAGAATAAAACAAAAACAAACAAAAGCAACTAAGCAAACTGAAAAGAAAAAAAACAAACCCTCTTCTGCCCAATACAGCAGGTTACTCCAAAGATCTGATCAGCTTCAAGAAATTCTGACTCCTCTCTCTCATGCAAACACAATAATTAAAATGACAAGGGAAAACGATGACTCAATTTGCAAGAGTCACAATCTACATTGAAAATACTTTCCCATCTCACAGTAAGCAAACTGGCTTTCTAGGGAAACACTTTTCAAGCTAACCAGATCTACACTATTAGCACTTACAAAATAAAAAAGCTAGTATTACACTGAAAGTCTTACTATTAAAATCTTCAAAATTTTAACAGAAAAGGTGTCTCAGAATAAGAGTTAAAGGATTATTAACTGTGCATAAATCTTGACACTAAGCACAGATTTAAATTTGTTCCTGTAGCAAAGAATTGAGCAAAAGTACCTCAAGAAGGATTCTGTCTGCTGACTGCTGTTTTAAATTTGTTGAACGGGCATTTTATCCAAAGTCTAACGTGTTCTAGCTTAACAAAATTCACATGACAATGCCTAACCTTTGCTTTCAAAATGATATTCATGATGGCCTGGGGATCATCAGTGCAGGCTTTTTTCAGATCCTGCCAGTCACTCCACAGTGGTTCCTTTTGCAAATTCAAAATCTGAAAAAGTTTGATATTATTGTAGCACACATTGTTAAAGTTTTATCTACAACAATCATGACGTCTAGGAAAACAGTTGAGAGCCTCATATCAATAGTTACTTTGTACCAAAAAACAGTCAGAAAGGAGATAGACATTTATCTCTAGCCCTTTATATGAATGTTGTAATGCACTTCCAACTGGAAAAAGACTAACTTTCTTTGTATCTATCAATCATTGCCCCTGCAAAGCACTTTTGTAAGGGAAAGTTCCTAAAAGACCACATGGCAATAACTATGGATGAGAAAGCATCCATACACTGCAGACATTGCTGGTGCTAATGGTGAGGAAGCTCAACTAAACAGTGAGAAAGCTAAACTAATTGCTTGCAGAATCACCACCACACAGAACTCAGTGGGGATTTACGACTCCTCTATACTCCACCTGCCTTTTCAGTTTGTACTGAACTCCAGGCCAACTAGTCTGACTTCACTTGGGTATCTAAACTACCCTATAGTTAGAAAAGCTCTCTGCAATATAAACATGCTTATTGGACCAGTAGTCCTGGACAGCACACACGTCTACATCTCTCAAGCAAATAAAAATCATGACTTCCCACGGAAAGCTTCTCAGGGTCCTCACAGTGGCACAGAATGGAAAAACAAACTTCTTAAAAATTAAAATGAATTAAGTGGCATTACACAAAAACAATACAAAATACTATTTGCAGACTTGAAGTATCATAGGAGTGTGGAGAAGTTCTGAAAGATGACAGATTTTTGCTGGATATTACAGAACTGAAAACATGAGACCTGTTTAGAATGAAAGACTTAAAAAACCATCATAATCAAAATAGATCCAAGGGCTAAAACTTTTTACCAAAGGGTAAGCATATTTTTTTCCCTGCTGCCTGTTTCTTAAAGAAACTGGTTACTTAAAGAATGGCTTTGTACCTTTTGATAAACCTGAAGTTCTTTCTTCCTGCTCTGCAGATTTGTTTTCAGCTCATCAGTTATGTCCAAATCAGAACTACAATAAGCTAGAATTTCCAAACAGGCATCGAGTGGCCATTTGTCCAAACAGCGCAGAGCCAGCACACTTCTCAGTGTTGCATTTTTTACTGGGAATAAGTACTGCCAACCATCCTTACCTACAAAGAAAACAAATGACCAGGTTAAAGCTCAGTTTGTGTAATTTGGCAGAGATAAAAGAAACAAAACAAAAACACCCTTATCTACACTGGATGGCACCACCAAAAGAAACAGTGAATAGCAGAATAACCAATATTAGACTGACGCCAAGTGGCGGACTCTCATGAAGTAACTGGAGACAACATAGCACATTTACTACCCTTAGACTCTTAAAAAGGCCTCTCCTTTCGCAAGATTTATCATCCACATGTGACAATTATAATGGATCGTCTCTTACAGCAGTAATAGTACCATAATTAATATCTCCTGACATATTCAGGTCTTCCCATACAAGTTACACGAGACACTTTCCAGTTCTCTCATACTACACTGCTTTTGGGTAAGTTTACCATCAAGATTTGCAAATTTGCAAAACATTCTAAATTTGCTTTCTCTGATCGTTTGAAGGAAGGGAAGGGATCTGCTTCTGTTTTTAGATTTGCTCAAGAACGACTACCTCCATTCCTATCTCCTGTTTCAGGATGTATTCTTTATAAATGAAAAAGAAGGAGGAAGGCAGAGGAACACTGGACTTCATCCTTCTTACCTTCAGCAGCTGCACAGCTCAGCACAGCATCCTTCACATCGAACAGTTCCTCCACATCCTGACTGTACAGATCCAAGATCTTCAGAGCTCTAGTCCAATCCTTTGCAGCAAGTGCGTGTTCAAAGACTTCCATTAATACCTTAACAGCTGTGGAGGAATGCAATCCTAGGAGAACCAAAGGTATGTATGCCCTGCCAGAGAATACACCAGCCAAATTGCCACCTTCTTCCTGTTGATTCTGAAGCGGCTCAAACATAGTAAGGAGAAATCTTTCCAGTACTGGGAACTCCTTCAGCAATGCCTCACACTCCCTCGAAATCTGTTCTAAACTTAATGGCAACTCCCGCTTGTCCCAGAACTCCATCCAGGATAAACTTGATTTAGGAATTTTCTGTATATTAGATGCACTTAGACATGCCACTGTGGCTGTTAGCTTCGACTGAGACTTCAGGAAATCCAGGCAGGAGGCAGTGAGTGTGTGCTGGCTCAAGTCAGCCACAGAGGATGAGGCTTGAGTGTAGACATCCTCAGAGGCCATTGCATGATTGGAGAAAGGTATTTCAACATCTGGCAGGCAGCATTTGGCACACTGGTGTGCTAGGTTGCTGATGTTTGTCAGAAGACGTTCTGCTTGGCTTTTTTGCCTTGAATCACCCAAGGACAGCCTTTCACAGCAACAGTTAACAATAACCTGCTGCACATTCAAGCTCAACTCTTCTCTAGCCAAGAGCGAAGCAAGCCTGCAAGATTGAAAACAGAACCAGTTTACCCAACGCACATAAACAGTACTTTACAATTACAGATTTTCATAAATCTTCCAAATTGTCCAGTCCTTGATACTTTTCCTATGTCAAGAGTGCATATCTTCTATCTATACAGTACGAGAAAATTTATACAACACAACATTGATAACTCAGAGCTTATGCAGCCATTCCTTGAAAGAAATTAAACTTAATACTCAAGCACTGACTTTCACCTAAGTGTGACAATACTAAAACATTTTGCTATTAATGCTTCTTAAGTAGTCATACTGGTATCTTTTATTTTGCACTACACATTTAAGGTGCAAGTCCAGTGTTCTGAACTGTCATACATTTGGTTAAAAAAAAAAAAAAAACAACTATATAAAGACACTGCCTCTTCCAAACAAACGGCAGCTGTCTAAAATTTGGAGCTTTAGTGCTCCCTAGCAAAAAATCTCACGATGGCAGAGAAAGTACTGAATAGGTACATCCTTGCAGATCAACCCTTGCAGCACTAAGTGATTTACAAGTGGGAGGTAGCAAAGGGAGGCTGCACTGCCTGTGCTAAGCAGCCAAAGAGAACTTCAAACTTGGCTAAGGTCCAAAATCACATGCATCAAAATAACCTAGAGAAGTATATCTGAAAAGCACCAACCTGTCGGGTGGAACCTGTCTTTCAAACAGGAGTTGAGAAAGTAGCTGAGATGGACTCTGCTGTAACAATATGAAAGGATTCCCCACTTTCACTTCTACAGATAAGCCTTTAAAAAATAAAAATAAAATCAGGGCAACATAAAACGTTTATTACAATACACATCAGCTTCACAGAATGACCAGGTCTTGTATTAGGAACACAAATTTTAACAGCCTGAGTCTGAAACTTCTTTTCCTAAGTTTACAAAGCTCCACGCTCACATTAGTGAGGTAAATCCAGAGTGAACTGCAAGGGACTTGTAATTACAATACCCCTCACAAACCTGGCGCCTGTGGCTCACGTTTTATCAGATCAGTTACCAGAACTGGCAGTGTGGAGCATCTCGTGCTTTTAAGTAAGATGTACATCCCAACAGTTTTTCCACTTGACTGCATACTTGAACCAAAATACACCTCTGCAGTGAGACACAAAAATACGCACTATGGCTTTCTGAGGAGCCAGTGGATACAGATGATTAAGTTCATGTCTTGATCAAGTCAAATAGTGCGAAGGTGGTAGGGGGATTTACAGAAATACAGCTGCTTCTACAGAAGGAGTGAAACTCTAGCTAGTATGAAGGTATTTCAGCAATACTAAGTTAGGAGAGTCTGTTTACAGTGACTCAGCATACAAGATTACCATTTCTGTTTGCCTTCTAGTACAAGAAAGTTCACCAGAAACTCGCTCAGCCTTTAAACATCACACATTTTTTGGCTTTGGCAGTTAGTCCATGAGGACTGAATCGTGTCCATACAGAGGCTACAGCTGGAATGGCAGCAGCCTCAGCTGAATCAGCACGCCTGGAAACGGATCTTTACCGTCTGCATTTATCCTCTTAGAAACGTATTCCCAGAAAGCAATTCTGTGGAATTTCACATTAGTGCAGCTCAATTAGAGTCAACGTTAAATACAAAACAGTATTTGTCCTGTCAGTGAACAGATCTGTTCTTCTGACAGCTTTGTATGCTGATGATGCGATTCTTTTCATTTACCACTATCATCAACTGATTCCGGAAGAAAAATTCTGCCTGGTTACCTCTATGCAGCTGTCTGCACATTCCCTTCCTACCCCATAGAGCAGCAAGGCACTGGTTACTGGCAAGAAAGCCAAGAAGTACACAGCACATTGACCCCCACAGGATGCAAAAATTATTCTTGCCTCGTAGGGGAGCAATCTTGGAAGGGCAGGAGTCATTTGTTTCATTCAAACAAAGTGCAGAATCTGGGTCAGCAGTTAACATTACTGTTCTGATTTACCCACTGCCACCGGCTACTTTTACCTTAGCCATAGGTGGCGTAGATATTAATAAACAAAGTAGTATAATTTAGGTAGAAATCAAAAGACTTACGTACAGGTGGTAGGCTTGTTTAGGAAAGAGACATTTTATATAGTTTGCTCTTAGAGTCAAACAAACTACATAGAGCCTAGCTATTTCATTCATACTTAGGCTTCAGGCACAAACACCTTACCTAGCTCTGTATTCAGACTTCGCAACACAACAGCAGCCAGTGTAGTAACGTAGTCAAAGAAAATCTTCACAAAGTTTGTCTTCGTGTTACTCTCTGGCGAGGTTTGGAAATGCTGATCAAGAGTTCTCAGCAAGAGCCGTGTTTGGTTCCAAACTAGGTGTTTCTCCAGTTCCACAGGTTTCAGAGAGGCCTGTTCCACCACAGTGCCAAGCAGGCTCCCTTTAGAGTCTGGTTGAAGAAAAAAAAACCCACAGATTCAAGATTAAGCGAGCCCTAAATGCCAAAAAGGGGCAGTTGGGGAACTGGAGAAAATACATTTAAAAAAAATAGAAAAAGAGAGAAATGGTTTAACGTTGATGAACGTGGTTCATCTAAATTGGAATCCTTGCAAACAGCATCTCAGAAAAGCCTAAAATACATCTAGTTACATCAATAATAGATAAACTTATTCCAAAACACAACTGTTGACTGGTCACTATGCTCCAAAACATTTAGCCTTTACAACTCTCCCAATGTTTGTTCAAACACAGAATTATTGAAATGTTTTATAAACATCTACATGCCTTTCAAAAGTTTGGACAATGGAAAAAGCAGCCAAACAAAATAAAAGATTCTAGTACTATTAAATAAAGAGAACTCCGAGAAAAGGCAGAGAAAACACAACCCTGGAAGACTCCTTCAGAAAAGGACAAGCTATTTTTCGATAGCCCTAGGAAAACTGGAAGGTATGCTATATTACAGTAACTTTACATGTTTATCTACTTTCTGTAAAAACTACAGAAAAAGCAGCAGTAAGAATACACCCAATTAAGTATAGGCGGCCAGGTTAAAATGTACATACAAGATTTCTTTGCTATGATCGAAGAAAATAGTACAAATAAATAAATAGCACCTCAAGTTCTGGTAAGTTCACAATTTTAGCTCTGAAAACAAATGCTTGGATGGTAAGAATTACAGTCAAATTTCACATTCTGTATTCAATTTTAAAGATATATACAGGACTGCTCCAAAAGTAACGCCTCCTATTTTATTTCAATGGCCCACAATATCAGAAGTGGATGTTGGTGGTATTGCAGTAGAGGTTGAACCTTCCCACCAAGACTCATTTTGTTGCTGTGCGACAGATGACAGCAGAGAGGCAGTCTGACATGGAAGTGCGTACGAAACAAAGATGCGTCAATGAATTCCTCCAAGTGGAAAAAATGGCACCCACTGACATCAACACTTGCTGAATATTTATGGAGACCAAATAGTGAATGTGAGCACATTGAGGTGATGGGTGGCGTGTTTCAGCAGGGACAGCAGCAACAGTGGTCACCTCTGCTGGTGCAAATTTTCAGAAGTATGGCAAAGGGCTCTTACTCATTGCCAGCAAAAATGCATAGCTAATGGTAGTGACGAGGTTGAAAAAAAAAACTGTTTTGTACCAGAGAATTTGCTCTATGAAATAGTGTTGCTGTGCTCTTCGCATCAGTGTAGTTTCCAGGGAAATAAATAGGAGACATTACCTTCAGAGCAACCTACCTGTTCATGCACGTGACAAAAAACACTACTACTAGATTTACAGCTTTCGGGAGGCAACAAACGTCTAGATCCATTTGTCCATCTCCATGGCCACAAAAAAAAAAAAAACTCACCTACAGAACATTCAACATGCATCAGTGCTTTTAGGATATGATCCAAGTGTTGTGATAAAATAATCTCATTAGTAATGCTTTCTTCAGTCAAGGCAGGATAGCAAGCTTGCAGAAGGTCTACAATACTGCATCGAAAATAACTGCTTATTTTCTCCTCTGAGAGCTCTACAAAGAAATAGAAAGAAACACCAATTACAACAAATAAGGAAATACTGTTGCACAGAAAAATTCCCACAGAACCAAAAGTGCATTAGAATACCACTAGTTTGCCAAATTCAGAGCGACTCAGTTTATTCAAAACCGAGCGTGAATTTTTTTTGTTTTCTTCCCCTCCCTTTTCATTAAGTACTAAGCCAAGAAATGAAACATTCCGTAACTTCTCATTGCAACAGAAGGCAAGAATCCGAAATATTCAACAGAATTCCAACATCAAGTTGTATCAGCAAAGCATGCTACCTGATTTGGACTGCCCTTGCAATGTGTAGGAATAGTTGAGAATTTTACTTATTTGCTGAAGAAAAGCTGGGAAACCCTTCACACTTTCAGAACGCAGCAAAACAAAATCAGGTCGGTGACCTGGAAAAGTCATTGGACAAACAGAGCAAAATAAAAGTTAGGAATGAAGGAGAAAACAAATTCTTATTTCATATTGTTTATATTATTATGACACTGGTGTTAGCACAAACACCAGCTCATAGAGGCTATTTCTACAAGCCAAAAGCCTACCCCGAGTTTCAAGGCTGCTGTACAGTTTTCTTTCTGCTGTCTCCAAAAGCTGTTTGCATGTCTTCCAAAGACGGCACTGAGTACAAGCTAGGTCAAACGCTGCCATTGCTGAGGGACTGAGGTCCTCAAGGACTTCCCAGAGAGGATCAGTGTGTTCCAGCTGGATGTTGCTGACCCAGAAGTTTTCTTGGAGAGTAGGGGCAAGACTTCCAGAAGTTGCAAGCAATTTATCAGTCACATCCGAGATGGAATAAAACACCATACCTACATAAGTCAGCAAAACACACAGTCACTAAATTACACAGGATTTTTATCTCAGATCTTGGTAAGAATAATTATTTTCCAATCTTTTATTAAAGTAATTCAATAGATGGCCTGCTTTACAAAATTTTTACTGTGGAATTAATAAAACTAACAGAGCATCAACAGTAAGTTTCAGCATTCTGGACTTCCCTTTAGGTCAAACAGGAGATACATATCTTTCTGAACAATTATTCCACTCATTATGACAGTACTTGAATTGCTTTCTTCTGTTTTCCATTTCTCCCTCATCTTTTTGAAGTACTCAAAACAAACAAACAACAACCAAAAGAAAAACAAAACAAACAAACAAAAAAACCCTGCGGTCCTTACCAGCTGCTGCTGCATTCCCAATAGCTTGCAACGTTGAGCGGCCACTGCTGGACCTCCTGATAGCTCCAGTGCCATCCGACACTTGATTCTCAATATTGTGCTCCACTCTGGCCATTTCTCGCACTGCCTCTTGGTAGCGCTCCATGAAAACCAACTCACCATAGCAAGGTGAAGTATCCAGATTGAACATTAAAGCCACCTTTCACAAATAACAACAAATGCTATCACAGTATATCAAAAGAAGTTTTCAAATGTCAAAGAACTTCTGAGTTTTCTAAAGGAGTTGAGGGAATCAAATAAAACTGGTACTTCAGCTGAAAAACATGCACTCAGCAGGCAAAAATAGTATTCATTTTCTCCCTCCAAGTTTTAAGTGCCTGGAAAACAGCATTTTCATAATTACATCCTTCAGAATAATTCTCCGTGATTTCAGATTAGTAAGTAGCAAGGATTTCAGTTCACTATGTAGGAATACTTCCTATGTAGCAAGTCAGACCTCCAAACTAATATATTTAAACAAATTCTTACTCAGCAAGGAATACCTTCTACAGATTTAAAGACAGTAGATGAGCATGGATGTGCATGATCCTATTAGTAAACCAACAACAGAATGCAAACCAACCATGAATTCTTTAGCATAAGCAATACTGACATTCAGAGTAATGAAACAAATGAAACACTTCTTGGCCCTCCTAAGTGTGGAAAAGATGAAGCAGCACACTTGACGTCAAACAAAATTAATGAGCAGAGCAGCAGCTTGTTGCTAGTGCAACAGAAACAACATTAACTGCCTCAATATTGCTATGTGAAACTCAGCCAGGTCCCTGCTTTTTGCACACGATCTAATAGCTGATGCACCTCAAAATATTTTTCACAGCATCAACCCAAAAGTCACATACAGAAAAGTCGCTTTGAGTAAAAAAAAAACAAAAAAACAAAACAAAAAACAACAACACCACCACCACAACCATAACTACAGATACTCATCTGTAGGTTGTTAGTTTCAACTCTCTACTTTCAAAACTAAGTTGTAGCCTCAAAACATACCCGCTGACAAATAAATTCACTCGTCACTTGGGCTCCATTTTAGGTAAAGAATAAAACTGCAGCTTAAAAGAAGCAGATAGTCATGATTTCGATTCACTGGACTAAAGCAAGCTGTTCAAGCGTTGCCTCCTAGTCTGGCTTCACACGACCTCTTGACTTTTTCCATTTTGCTGAAACACTAAGCTTGGCCAGCTCTGATCAAACACTGCTATGCTTTGAGAAACTAATCTTAGATGAGTCTTTTTTTTTTTTAAACCTGTTGTATGAAAACAAGGCATCCCTACATTCGGATTACCCTTGCTCATCTTGCTTGCACCTACTTCTGTTGTGACCCTTTCACTCAGAATACAGATACTTCAGCTCTGTGTTTGCTAATGGAGGAGGAGCAGGAACTTCATCACCGGTCATGACCGCAAATGCCAACACCAAGCTAGTTTCTAAATTGCACAAGGTACAAACAGCTCATTTACCTGATGGGCTTCTATGAAGTTTCCTCTCAAAACGCAAGAAACTAACAATGATTCTGGTGGGGAAAGCATCATAGGAATTAGGGAATTTTGCTGCTGTGGTCTTATTCTACTTTCCAAATCACTTGAGCCAGACACATTACTGGTACTTCCCTCTGCAAGACAAGAGAACGAATCAGTGCACCGTCATAGAAAAACAAAACAAACCATTTCACTAGTTAGCAGCCAGCTACCAGATAACAGCACTGTACGTATTTAAAACAAAAACGCAGGAGCAGAATCACATAGAAATTTTAAGGTAAAGAGGATAACATAGAAGAATCTTTAACACAGTGCTTAAGATTTCACTGTTTGGTCAGAACAGAGTATCCTGCAAGCTAAACATACCTAGAAAAAAAAATGCTATTTCCTTATTCTAGAAGAAGAGATGCATGTTTTTCTAATTAGAAAACAAATGTCAGCCAAAAATGGAAATCCTGAAATTGAATAGTTCTAATTATGTCCTGTACAAAGCAGTAACTTATATTCATCAGTCAGACAAGTATTTCAGCATGGTATACTGACAAGACAAAGGAATACCACCTCTGTGTTAATACCTGAGGTACTGGCACTTAGCTCACTACTCGCACTTTCCCACGATGGACTGGAAGTTTCCTCTTTCCCATCTAAAATAAAAACAAATCAAAACAAGCATGTGAAACATGCTTTTTCTAGACAAGGTAATTAAAATTTATTGCAGATGACAGGCAAGCAACTGCAAGAGATCCTCAAAATTACTTCACAAATGTGAAGCCACTGACTATCCACGATAAATGTAAAAAAAAACAAACAAAAAAACTGCTGACAAAAAGTAAATGCTAGGCAAGAGATTGTAAGTTGGTGGGGCCCATCAGTGATAAATTATCAGTTATGTTTTAAAGCTGACCCCAAAACCAGGCTTACCTTTTAAGGTCTTGTCATGGTCACAGATTGATCTCGATAACCCCGTGACAGTTCTAAATAGAAATTATCTTACGGCTGTCAATGTAAGTCACAAAGTTACCTAAGAATTCATACCCTAAATACTAATGTGATATGAATGAAAATATAGCAGTCATTGGATATAACGTAGGAAAGAAAGAATTCTTATAGTAAGAAAGAAGTTGTAAGGTTCTTCTCCCACCCCAAATCAGAACACATATTAAAGAATTTACTTCCTTAGCTGAATTTAAGATAAGTTATCTTTTATTTGAGCAGGTGAGCTTTAGGGAAGCAGCCTCAACCCACATGGTACCGGATGAAGACACTTCAAACTAGCTGGAAAAATAAATCTAGTTCTCTGGTTCTAGTCCATTAAATCTAATTGCATTCAGCACAGAGTGTTTCAGAGATGCCCTCTCCAAGTCATTTTTTCAACTCACCTGCTCTGTACCTTTGAGATCTACCTCGTTTCCTAAAGCTGGAACACCTAATTAAAGAGCTGTATCTCCAAGAAACTGCAGGCTGGTGTTCTGTAAAAGGAGACATTTAATCAAATAATCACCAAATAGCTAGACAGCCCACTAACACAGTGATTGTCCACCTTGAGGAATCTATCAGCACATCTACATGGGTAGAGCTATGACAGCAGATCTCCAAACAAAGGAAACATGGCTGATCTCAGCTAAAGAGCTCTTCTGCTGTAGAGTTTAAATAGGTAGCTCAAGCAATTTTGATGTGATTCAACAATGCATGTATTTTTTCAAACACATGCATTCAATGTTGCTTGGCAAGAACTGCGCCTTCCATACATTCCAAATGAGTGCAACTATACAGAAAAATAGGTATCGTCCAAGCACATAAGCATCTAGAAACAAAGGCAAAAAGAATAAGAATTAAAATAGCAAAAGAGATAGTTAGCTCTGCTATTAACATTTGAACACAGTTGTTCCAGGGAAAGCTGGTCGCAAAAAAGAAAAGCAGTAGCATAACAAACACACCGGGGTGCCCTTCACAGCTTTCATCTCTGTGGAAAAAAATCTGTGTATTATGCATCTTAAACTCCACGCTGGAAACGCTAAGAGGATATCCTTCCCTAAAAATGCATTAAAGCTAGCAGGCACCAGAAGCCCTGCTTCAGTAGCACTGCTGTGAAGCAACTGCTATCAACAGGGCTGAGGTGGTCTAATTACAATCCAACAGCTGTGATTACAGAACATAATCTAACACAGCTGAGATCAGTGCCAGACTTGTGCCTGTGCACTTAAAAGAGATTTCCAAAATATAACTGCCCTTCCCCTCTAGCAACCACACTCCTGTGCTTGGAGCACTTGAGGTCCATATTGCCCAGACTCCGTACAGTTTAAGATATGCAATAAGCAGCACTCTGATACAGGCAAAACTCTGACAAGCAATGGGGGGGGATAAGGGGGAAGGAAAAAATGGAAACCCGAACTTCCTGATTAAAACAGGTAATTCTCTCAAGAGAACGGCGCAGGAACTGGGTGATCTCTAACTAGGTTACTCTCCCAATATCGGCCAAAATGCACTCCCCTTCACCAAGATGCTCAGGGAACTTAGTCTTGAGGGCACTGCCTGAAGAGCTGCAGCAGAACAGTGCTCATACATGAGAAAGTGCCAAATACAAAGCCTACCTGCATTTCTGTTGCTCATCACTACTTTATATCGCCAGTGAGCTTCAGAAAGGTATTTGGAGAACTGTAACACACGACTTCCAAAGCCATCTCTGCTTGCAGAAAGGTTTAAGCACTCAACAAGCTCCAGCTCTTCACGAAGAACATTACTGGAGTCCCATGGGAGAGAACTCTGAATTTCTTCCAGATGGTTGAGGAGCAATGTGAGGAAGGCATCCATGGCCACATCATCCACTAAAAATCCACTGACACTGCTGGTGAAGTGTTTCAGATCTGGATAGCTCAGCCTAGAGGATTCACAGCTTTTGCCACACTGCTCCAGGTCAGGAAGATTTTGAGTGTCCAAATGGTCTGTCCGAGCAGCTAACGGATACCTCTCTAATTTCTTTTCAGACTTAATTAGGTGCTGTGGACTTTCTGATGCAGAAGACCGCCGACCGGCACTGCCTTCTACACTCACAGCAGAACCCTTTTTGTCAAGATCATCATCCTCTGCATAGTCCTCAGGTAGAAGATTGTCACTGTGGAGGTCACTGTAGGAAACAAAAAGCAAGGAGAAAATATTCTCCAGAACTTCCAGGCGCAGTGGGACAGGAACGCTCCTCAAGAACTGGTGACACTTAACAAGGTACTGAGAAAAGACTGGAGAACAATCTGTACATGGAAAAACAAAAATAAAGAACACTCACAATGTTTTCCAAGAGTTCTTTCCTCCCATGTCCGCCCTCTAAGGAAATCTCCAAGAAGACAACTGTCCCAGTAGCTCAGGGATGATCATTCCTTCACACATCAAGTACGTACATACTTATCTTTTTAAACAATGATTTTCCTCTTTCCTCTCAGCAGCAAAAATCATCACCCCGGGCAATGAGGTGCAAACTTGGATTACACACATTCTAGTCATAACAAAAAAAAAACTACCCAGTGTTTGGGAAACTGGGACTTTGTGGGAAACTGTGAGCTCTTACACAAGCATCCCTGCCACAAACATTCCATAATTTCCTTTTTGCACTATATTTTAATATAATAAACGCTTTAGAACAAGATAGATCATATATCCATACCCATCATTACTAAAGGGAACAAGACCTCTCAGAAATGTCATCATACTTGTTTGCAAAACATCCATAGCCCGCTGAATACACAATGTATGTACACCTACATGATAATTGAGAGCTCAGCAAATGCAAAAGTATAAGCTACTGAAACTGAGAAAGCAAGTCAGTCACCTGCTGGTTCTCCAGAAGCTGTGTCTTCAGGGATATCACAAAGAAGGCTGCGTACGCAATCTTTGCACTTGGAATGCTTATGGGAATTCACACAGAGAGCATAGATAGCATACTTCATGGCACAAAATGCTCTAAAGAGCGCCAGACTGCATTGCTGGCTGAGCACATTAGGGAGTGGTGCTGCTGTGGAGGAAAACAAGGCTGGTGAGAGGGTAGCAGGTTTAAAAAAAAAAAAAAAAAAAAGTGAATTGTCTTCTGCAGTTTCCACACTTTCCTGGTCTTTCTCCTCCAGTGTCACCTCCTTCCCAACTCTGCTCTACCTCACTGTTACTTCCGCAAGTCTGTGTTACAGGATATGGCTACAGCAAGAACAATCAAAATCTTTTCATGAAGTCTCACAAGAAAAAAGTGGTTAAGCTGAACACACTTTTCCAACATTTTAGAGGTTTATATTCTATCATACAATAGATAAGTAGAGAGACAAAGTAGAAGACAGTGTAGACAGGCTATGGCTTGTGAGATTAGAGTACTACCACTTCTACATATCTGTACTAATAAATAAATACCACCTTTTGATTCTACCCACGATAGCTGGTCACGTTTACTGCATATGAATTGCAAACGACCAAACAAAAAGTACAGTCCTACAGTTTAAGTGCAACTTAGAAGCAGCTTAAAGAAGTACTACAATCACTCCTTCCCCTTTTGCTATTTTTGAAGGAAAGGAGGTATCATTGTCACACATCAGAGACATGGTCCCTTTACAGCTCTGATATCTGCTGTAGTTGAAATAGCACAAAAATCCTGTCAGCGTCTCCTTCACGTAGGAAAGAAATGTATGGTCATATATTGTTATGTAAGTTTTAAATGAGTTATTAAATTACTATGCAAAAGCAAAAAATGAAAAAAAGAAATTAAAAAAAAAAAACAGCAATAAATTAGTGCTGGAATCCACTGTTCTCCATTCTTATAAGGTAGATTGCTACTCTGGGTAGAGTAGGTACATTGTTTATAAGGTAGATTGCTACTCTGCCTACTATCATGCAGAGAAAGCACTCACAAAGCATTTTAAACAGAGACTGGTTCCATGCACTGGTAAGGTACCCATCCAAATGTTGGAACTGAAGAGCACTGCCTAGAAAGTGTTTTGGTACTGTCCTCCACAACGCTCAGACGTGGTTTCAAAGAAAAATAACACGAGCCTGAACTCTCCCCAAAACTGCAGAACAGCCAAAACAAAACCCTGAGAGCTCACAGCTGAAAACCCACTATTCTCTACCGATGCAATTCTGAACAGCAGCAGCACTGCTGAAAACAGTAACATCGACAGCAAACATAACAGACATAATGAGACATAAGAGCATAACAGACAAATGAGAAAACACTCAAGCATGAATCCTTCTCAGAATTCACAAAGCCAGAGTACCACTACAGTGTGCCAGATCTCCACTGCTACATAGCACCTGAAAAACTCTCAACACCACTGTGTTAAGAGAATGTAGAGACAGAGGTCTGATAAACACAGCTCAACAACAAGCAAGATGTTAGCCAGAGTCACTGTTAAGGTACACAATGGTAACCTAATGCAAGCTTAGTACAGTTTCACCTCCCACATATGCTCATAGAAAGACTGAGATGGAGAGTACCTGTGTCAGTATCTGCATCTACACCAACCCTTTTCCTTGCATCAGTACTGAAAAAACAATCTATAAGTATAATCACTTGACCGTCCTACCCTAGAAACATTACTATCTTACTGGTGAATTCTTTCACACACAGAGAATTTTTTGTTAATGAAACTGATGACACACAAACTAGTAATGCACTGATCTGAAGGGTACCTTCCGACTGTCAACTGCTATTGCTACTTCAGTTTCATTACTGCAGCTGACAGATGTGCCAGAAAAAGGAGGAAGAAGGGAGAGAAAAAATGCCTGTTAACACTATAAAATCAGAAATTAAAACTTCATTACTCCAACCCTCCCTTAGAAGTTCAAAACACATTATTTTAAAGGAGTTTCTATTAAACTGTGTTTATGCAATTACCTAAATTATCTTGTATATTTGGAATAGTGAAATTTTGCTGACATTAACTAGTTCCGCAAATTAAGGGGATCTGAAACAAGAAAAACTAAGCTAGAGTTCATTTGCTACAGTCACGCAGCTACGAGAAGATCTGACAGGATTGCCTCTTCTTGCCCTTTGAGGATTTATAACAGAAGTCAAATAGAAAATAATTAACGTGTTACAAGTGATTAACAACCTATCATTAACACTGACCAAAACAATTATTTTCAAAAAGCAAGAACTCTGAATACAGTCTACATAGGGGTCTTAATCATGAAGGTTTTGTTTTCTTTTTGTTTTCTTTTTTTTTTTTTTTTTTTTAAGACTTCTTCAGGATAACTGTCATGGCAATGTTAACAAGGTCAGTAAATACAGGATTGGAAATTGACATCTTAATAATATGATACTGGATAGCAATCATCAAAGCTCCATCACAGAGAGCTCTCCATGTAACTGGAGTTGAAACCACACACTTATGAATTTCCCCCCAAAGAAGGAATAAGGCACAAAACGTTGCAACTTCTTAGTTTCTGGTATACTTGGAAAGACTGAGCTTCTGTACCACTATTAAGAGGCCCTGTCAGAAAACAGTATTAAACTATCAGCGGCCAAAACTGGACATAAGCTGCACAAAGGCAAATGTGTAAGGACAGACACTTCTAAGTGAACTGACATGACGAGCAATATCAGATAATTCTAGGCACCAAACTGGGCCATGGAAAAAATGAGAGAAAAGGAAAGAGGGACATAAAGACAGCCTGAAGGTAAACAGGTAAATCGTAAGAGTTAAGTAGATTTGGTAAGATGTAATTGAAAAAGGAAATTAAAAAAAAAAAAAAGAGAACAACATTTCATATCTTTGACAAGTGAAGATGTCACAGCATGAGACACTGCCAATTTCATTTGGTTTTGTCCTTTGGTTTTAGATTGAAGTGCAGAGATAGCCGAAATTCAAAACACTGTTCAAGCCGTGTTTGTTATACAACATGTAAGCAACAGTGAATAAAAAACAGTTTTAGAATTAACTCAGTTTTAAGTAACAAAAGAGGAAGACCGTGATTTTAATTTTTCTGAAACAAGAAGTAGAAAGTGCACGTACATTTCTGAACATGTGCAAAACCCTATTACCTTGAAAAGGCTCTTACAAAGGTGTACCCCTGAGAGATTAAAGAGATCTCACACCTCCTTCCCAGGAGACAGTTTAGACTCCTAAAGGATTCTAAGCTAATTTCCACATGATCTCTAGTTTTCTTCCCTAAAAGAATCAATAAACATTATCTTCCTTATTTACAGAATTGGGTCAAAAGAACAGATTCTTCCTGGCAGAAATACTGAGCAGGACATACTTGGTGGATCAGGGGTTTTCCTGAGTTCTCATTATTCTACTCATTTACCCTGCAACTGCTGGTCTCTAGCAGGAACTTTTTGAAGCAGCTCAATAACATCCTCCTCATTTAGAGCCAGAAGATTAGTGAGGTGGTGAAGAGAGTAGATCGCAGTGTGGCAATCTAGACTGTGCAAGTGTTGCAAAAGAACCTTTCTTGGGATAGTAATGCTGCAAGAGAGAACAAATAAAAAGGTGACACACAGATTTAGGTCTTTCCTTCAATCATATCTAAAGATACACTTCCCACTCTAATTTGGATTCAACCAAATTACAGCAGTGAAGAAGTTAAACAAATAATGTAAGTAATGCCCACCAAGCATTTTCAAGAGCTTGGCTTATACAGATACTAGGAGATGAGTAGCCAGGATTCACAGAAGAGAGTACAATTTCTACTAAAAGTGACTAACAGGCAGGCAGCTTTAGCAAGACAGTGTGGAAAAAGTTCTTCTACTTCACCTGTTTTGCTGTATGCACCATTCAAGAACTTCCACTTGAGCCCAGAGCCCATCACAGAAATCTTTTAGTACTGAATCATTGCACAGATCCTAAATGGATAGACAAACAAAAGAATCCATTTACAACAAATCTTCTAATCAAACAGCAGAAACAAGCTCGTGTCACATATAGGGGTTCATAAGATAAGTTACCCAGCGGTAACTTTCAAGTGCAGAAAACTGCCAGTTTTATTACAAAAGCAGCAAAAAAGGGCTATTCTGAAAGAACATCAAAATCCACCAGCCCCCACACAGTTCACTTACAGACTGCGCAAAGGTGAATTCACTGCTTTTCATGATTAGCTTTCAAAAACAGAACTAATGCTTCTTAAAACACATTTTAACTTCTGGAATTAATTACATAGCACTCACTCTCCTTTTCGATGTGTTCTACTGCAGATGCCTGCCTGTTAAAACCAGATTCAAGGCATCCATTTTGCAGAGGCGACTGAATAGATGTTAGATTGTAATTTCCTTGCGGCAGTATCAGACTAGACCTGCCCCAAAGATCCAGCAGTGCAGGGCTCCCTGTTTCATCACCTCTGTCATTCAAGCCACTTGCCTCCAAGCAAACATCACCTGAACTGCACCTACATTCTCAGACTTAGAGCTTCAAAGAGCAAGACTACCAAACGAAGAGGTTACTTCAGTCACAGATCCTGTGACTGATCACCTTATTTTGAGAAGGAGTATGGGAAATTCCCAAGCTCCCCTGTTACAGGTTAGTTCTGACTACAATCAACCACCATCCAGAAACTATTCACTGGATGAAATGACACTGATCAAATGTCCTCTAGCTCCTCTCAAAACTAGTCAACAACTGTTACTGCCCGTCTTTCTCTTATGTTAACAGCAAAGGGCTGAACAGGTTGCATAAGATAAACTTTCATAATCACCTGCACAATCATACACCCATCATAGCTGAGGAGTAACAAGAAAAGCATTGAACTCCATTACCTACACAGAACTGTAGCATCTTAATATTTTTTAAGTTCCCTTTTGAGACAGATTAAAACGTTCACTAGAAACTCTTTATTTTACTTTATTTAAAGAAAATCTGCAATTCAGAGTTGAGATAATTTGAGGTTATAAATTTTTCTTGCAAACCACAGGAAACTTGAAAACAAATACGGAAACTCAGCTAACAACTTAAGCATACAAAATGGATTCACTGGATTCAGACTGGGACACTGTCCCTCGCTTTCTGCTGACTACCTGAGTTTTGTGAAGAGTCCATAGCAATGTTTTTGCTGATTCCAAGCTTTGACAGTGAGTCCATCCTAGCAATACCAAGAGGCGGCTGAGGGGGTTGAATTCTCTCCTCAATAAGCTGCTCAGGCCAGAGAAGTCTTCTCTTTTCAGCAAAGTTAATGCTGTCACCTAAAAAACAAAAGGAAGAAGCATTCATCTTTCCAAGATGCAAAGACTCATAATACTTAATGAGTTATGTAAATAAGAAGCCATTTCAACATTAGCTTCACTAAAATAGAGAAGCTCTGCATCTGAAACTTTCCTGAAGTTTTACTTCACAAGCCATCAAGTTACTTTTCCATAAAACTGGAGGAAAAAAAAAACCATCATTTCAAATGCTTGCTTTCTATGGATTATGTCTCCGTCAAGAGCATCACGTAAGAAACTTAAATGAGCAGGTTATCTAGAAATACAACTACATTCAACTTGAATAACTTAAATCCACATTTGAACAGTTACCACCTACCTGGATGATATTCCTTCAGTATAAATATGCTCAAATAGCTTTAATCTTACCAGAGTACCTTTTGCCAGAACTTCACACTCACAAAGTTTTATCTTGCCAACTCCTGAGTTTCACTGTCCCAGCTATCAACATCAGAAAAGCTAAGCAACCAGATCCAGGACACGGAGTAAATCAACAGGCATAACAAACAAAAATGCAAGTAAGACAGGACTTCTTAAATTCTGAAGATCTAAGATTTGGTCTGCATGCAGATGTGTTTCCCCAAAAATCTCACTGAATGCTTTGAGTTCACCATAAAGACAGGAGTAGGGGAGTTATCATCAGTCACCACTTTGTGAAAGATTCACTCTTATAAGTTGTGAATCCTAATAAACACTGTTAGAATAAAAACTCTTCTGTGCAACACCAGATACAAGGACTGACTTTACTTGCCATTGGGGTTCTCCCTAAATGTTTTTTTGGCCATACCAGAATCTGTTCCAGAAAGTGCTTGCTACTGCTCAAGCAGTAGAAATATGCTGTCTTCCACGAAGAAGCCTCTTTGTGATCTGAGAACAAATTCATCATGGTTCGCTCTGTATCCAGCTGCTCAGATGAACCTAAAAAACATCACAGGATTACCTTCCAGCATAGAGCAGTATCTTTAAAAGAAGCATAGTTGTTGTTAATTTCAACTGATGAACCCTCAACATTTTCTTGAATGCTAACCAGTTATATGTTAACAATTAAGAAGCTCAGATATTGCTACTGGATCACGAGAAAACCAAGGAAAGAAAACGTATGGTAAAAAAAGAAATAGGACAGATAGGAAAACAGGATACCAGACAGTTGTGAACACAGCAGAAGCCTGTTCAGCACACAGGTTGCTTGCACTAGCTCAGGTCATAATGCATTTCTTTCTCCTGTCATTCAAATCTTATCTATATATTGCATGAATTCCCACTTCTGTCCTGAGAAGTTGGTTCCCCATGTTGCTCACAGGGCCTAGCAAAGCCTTGTCCAGCACAGAAACTTCTTAGACCTGTGCAAAGTGAAAATTCAATTACTTCCACTAAGGCAGAAGGGAACTGCATATCTATTTCTCTGACCTACAAGGAAGCCCTATCTGTAGCTATTACCAGACATGACAATCTGCCACACCACACCAGCCTGAACTTTTCTTCAGCAACCTCTATAATTGAAGGAAAACAATTTGGCCTGAAATAAGACATCCTCCAACACTGTTCACTCTGAGCTGGAATTGAACCAATAAGAACTTTACCTACACATGGAATGCCAATTTTCTACAAACAATTTTTATTTATTTATTTTTAAGAAAGAACTTCAGCAGTGAAACACTCAAGAAATAAAAATAGAGCACAATATGGGAGTGGTAAAGGAAATGCTCAGACAGAATGGCTGTACAGATTGCAGAAATGTAGGAAGAGACCCAGTATTTCTATGTCAGATCCTTGCTTTAAGTCACTTTAGCATCATCTTTCACAGGACTCCACGGCTTGTAAGTTAAGGCACCTCAGCAAGAGCACTGCCTGATTCCTTGTCTGTTTAATGCCTAAACAGGATTGTTAAACAAGAAACCACAACAAAGAAAGAAGAAAAACAAACCTTTTCCTACTGATTTTGATACCAGAAATTTTTCTCTTGTTTTATCTATGAGAACACTGCTATATAGGTTTAACAGGCCACGGCTCCGCTTCCTCAGCATACAGCTTAGTAGCTTCTCCTCCCTCAACGGGCTTCCCTCAGCCCAGCATACATCCAAGAGCTCCCTGAACAGATGTTGCAATTCATCAGCCTGGTGTTCCACCTCAAAAGTCACCATACTGAGAACAGAATAAATTATATCTACTAGTTCTCTTTGATCTAGCTCCGAAATCTCAGAACCGCACTGAAGCCTCTGCAGAGATTTCAAGGAGTCACGAAGAAATTCAACAAAGATGTTTTGCAGAGAGCAGTACTGCTGGATTGAAGGGCTGTGCGTCCCTTGTTCCTCCTGGAAGAACTCCAGCAGGACCTGTGCCCTCTGTGGAGCTCGTAACAAAAGCTTTCGGAGAGCAGAAACAACATCCAAACTGAATCTCGGAGAACAGCCATCTCTTCTTTTCATGTCCGCAGCACATCTGTTCTGGGTACACACATACGCTTCAAACAGCTCCTGACAGGGAAAGAATAGAAGATTACACCTTCTGGACTCCATAGATTATATGACTTTTTTTTTTAATGCAAATAGGATAAACTTGAAAGCAAGAAGATAAATCAATTCAGAAACATCAAATTAACTAGGTAATCCGCTAACTGGAGTCTACATCATCCAGTAGCCACCCTAGAAGAGTGGATATGCTTGAATACATAACAAAATATAATGAAACCTATAACATACAACTACACTACATTGGTCATATGCTGATAAGTATGTTTACACCAATGTCTTAGTTCACGCCAGCAACTCCTACGGGATGGCAGATGCACTACTGCTCTTCCACCTCTTCGCAAAATGAGAATACTAGAAGACAAGTTCACAACACCTTTTTTTTTTTTTTTTCATTTGTTGGATCAGAAGATAACTATTGATTATTATGCCTCTGAAAGAAATTATGAAGTTGATGAATCTCATATTTCTGTGCAAGAACGCAGACAAGGGTGCAACCTATTATGACCTTGGAGGTTAGATGGAAATATAGACAAAACTGTAAAGGTTGCACATTCAGCATAACTAACAAGAAGTCGTTGGATATGCTAAGCAGCTCACTTTTAGGACTTCTTCAGAGACATCTTTCTGCAATTCTTCCAAGAACAATAAAAATTCTGTTTCTCTCCGAAGAACAACAGGTACAGTTTTCTGAAACAATAAAAGAGAACGGGGAAGATGTTAACCAACATAAGCTTTATTTATCTGTACTGTCATAACTGAACCTGAGCCATTTCATTAACTTTTTAAGGCAGACAAATATCTCTCTGAACATACTTAACTCTCAGTTGAAGACTATTCATCTAGAATTTGCTGCTACACCAGTGGATTTCACTGGAACAGGAGACAAATATCACCCCTCCAGGAATTACGATATCATCAATTTAAGACATCTTTCATTAAAATAGTGAAGAAAGCGCGAAGCTTTTAGCAGTGACAAGAACGAGTGAATTTAAAATGAAAAAAAAAAAAAAAAAGCAAAAAGCCAAACCCACACACCACCAAACATACATACATGACCACACTACCCAGCATACAAATTAAAACAAAGACAAATAAGGAAAAAGACTAGTTTTTCTTCCACTCATGAAGCAGGTCACATCTGTCATTCCGAAAAGAGTGATACAGGAAGCACAAGTTAAACTCCCATGGCATCAAAAGCTTATTAAGAATTGTCTGATGCCTGAACTATTTCTTCATTTAGGTAAGAAAGGTGCTACACAAATGTAGAACTTGATAAACTCAAGCTTTTCCAGCTACAGAAATACTCAGTGATAAAAACCAATTTCTATTGCCCAACGAAACAACCAAAAAAGCCCAACATTTTATTCTCCAACGCGCAGAAGAGAAAAGTCACTTTCAAAGATTAACACTTGTTTCTTGAGAAGTCTGGTAAAAACAAAACCAATAGACCAGCTACCTTGAAAGCTTGATTCCATGAACAGCAGGAAAACCCACTGTTACAAACAAGTAACAAGGAAGACATTCCACACTTGGAAGACAGCTAGAACTAACTTCCGTACCTGATCCCTTGCAAGCCATTTTTCCAGCACAAGAAGCCAAAGCCATGCAGTTCTCCATGGGCTGCAATTCTGTCCACACCTGTAAAAGCAATAAACACACATATATCAGATTATACAATGTCATTCCCTTTTCTTAGATCATGGAAAACAGTTAGTTAGAGCTTACTCTTATTTTTTTATTTCTTTATACATTAAAATGACTAAATTTTTGAAGAGTCTAGCAGGAAAAGAATACAGAGAACATTAACATTACTTACACATTTGCTCAATTATTTCTGCTGTGCAAATAACTGCCTTTGGATCTGTGAGAAACCAATACTGTTGCCATGGTTCTCTCCTTCAAAACATTGAAATGTATTTCTGGTCTAAAGTTCAGTCTGTAAAACCCACTTAGGGTGCTTCAGCAGATTTCTCTGAAATCTGACTGCCTGCCAAACTGCTATTTCCTGTCCCGTCTAGTTCTATCCCCCAAAATGAAACAAACTCTTATATCACAGCAGCACAAGCATAGCTCTCTGTCCAAATAAAAATTAACCTTTTGTACTGATTAAACAAACCAAAAACCTTCTAACTTCCATCAGCTTTTCACAAGCTCCAGTACTTATACGGACATTTCAAAGTTAGTATTCCAAGTCAGCACTATCAAAGGAACTAAGAAAAGAAAACAGAAAGAAATAAGATAGCATAGCGGCCTTTCCCAGAACTTTTACCGCTGAACAAACCTTAATGTGAAGTATGATCACATAGTTGTTGAGCAGGAACAGCAATAAGTTTTAACCCTCCCGCGGACAGCAGCATACCCTGGAGCGCTAGAAAGGCACCGTTCGTAAGAACCAAATGCCTGGACACATCCGAGACACTTCAGCGCAGAAGCCTGCACTACGCCCCACATCCCAGCGGCCTCCTGCAGCCAGCACGCCATCGGACGCGCTGCACAGAACGTGACATCCTTACCTGACCGCCTGGGGACAGGCCACCAGCGCCTCGAGGATGGCCTCCACCTTCCCGGGGCCGTCGCCCCGCCACCGGCCCAGCTGGGGCACGCAGGCCTGCGCCAGCTCCCAGTGCCCGCTCCGTACGCACTCACAGAAGAACTCGAAGAGCCGCTCCAGGGAGGCCGCTTCTTCCTCGCCGAAGGGATACATCCTCCCAGCGCGGCCTCGCACCTGGGCAGGAAACACGCGGATCGATGCCGGGAGGAGAGCGACAGGGAGGCCCCAGCTCTCCGCTTCACACGGAGCCAACGCCAGCCCTCGGGAGCCTCTCACCGCGGTAACGGTACTACAGAGCCCCGCGGGGCGTTCCCGCCGCCCCCCACCTCCTCAGCGCGGAATGGCCAGGCGATCCCCTCGTTAGCGTTACCTGACAGGGCGGGCACTGCGGCGGCACCGGCTCTACCGAAGCACCGCTACCGCCGCCACCATCTTGGGAGGCGCCTCAGCTGAACACGCCGCAGGGCGGGCACGGGGAGGCGCGCGCCCATTGGCCGGGCCGGGGCAGGAGGTAAACAAGCCGCCATCTTTCTTTGGAGAGCAGGGCGGTGCCTAAGGGCTCCGGGCACTGCTAGCCCCGCCCTCCACGTAACCACGCCCATCCCCATCCACCGGCACGCCCCGTACCCGCCTCTGACCGCCGCTCGTGGCTCTGATTGGCTTCCGCCGGAAGCTCCGCCCCCTCAGGCCTAAGCAAAGGTTGAGGCTGACGATGGAGGGGGCTGGTCGGTGTACCTGTGGGTGAGTGTGTATTTACGAGTACATGGAGGGGAATATTTATGTGTAAACATACACGGCTAAAAATAACTATGTGTTTTGATGCCATCTCTGTCCTTACTCAAAGGAGTAAATATGTGATTTGTCCTTACAGGTTGTGAGAAAGGCGTGCATTGAGAGGTACATACGTACATGTGTATGTGCATACTGCTGTATGTACACCTCTCTGCTGCTTTCTGTAAGGATACAGAACACATGCTTTGAAAAAGGGCTGGAGTGGAAGAAAAATGTATTTTATAAGGAGACACAATGCTTATGTATACTATGTGGGTCACTCCAAAAGTAATGCCTCCTGTTTATTTCCATGGAAACTCCAGCGGGTATAAAGCACACTAACACCATTTGATAGAGTGAATTCTCAGCTACAAAACACTATTTTTCAACACAGCCACCACCATTCGCTATGCATTTTCACCAGTGATGAACGAGAGCCAGCATGCTGCGCCTGCAAAAATCTGCATGGCCATCTGGAACATGGCTTGTCTTTCACATCACTGTCACCACTGCTGAAATGCACCACCCACCACTTCGCTGTGCTCACATCCACTGTTTGGTCTCCGTAAACGTTCAGCAAGTGCTAATGAATGCCAATGGGCGCCATTTTTTCTGCATGGAGGGATTCAGTGCCACACCTTTCGTTCATGTGCACGTTCATGTTAGAAGCCATTTTGACAGACTGCCCCTCTGCTGCCATCTGTCACATGGTGATAAAATGAAACAGAATATCAGTGGGAAGTTGCAGCCTCTACTGCAGTACCACCAACATCCGCCTCTGACATTGTGGGCCAACATCACAAAACAGGAGGCATTAATTTCAGAGCAGCCCTCATATATTTGTTTGAACAAATGCAGTGTCTTGCACACACACACACACACACACATCAATATGTACTTCTGCAATACGTACATGTAGACAGTCAAGATATGCCTGCCCCCCAAGGTGGGTGGCAGGGTGCTCCATGCTGCTGCTGACTCCCTCGGCTGTGCTGAGCCCAGGCATGTGGGCTGTGACTCAGCTGCTTGGCTGGGTGGTGTCCAGATACTGCTCAGCAGAGATAACTTGCCCCCTCTCCAGACAGCCTTCCTTTATTCTGGGCTTTTTGTTTGTTTTTGTCATCTCATGAGAAAAGCTCCTCTGGGACGGCAGTGTGTGTGGTGCAGCAGTGATGACAGAGAAGGAGAGGTGTCTCAAAGTAAGTGAGCAAAGGGGTTCCCAGGGCTTCTAAAGGGAAAATAGGGGAAGGGGCCATGTCCCTGCGCACACACTGGGACTCACCTGCGCACCCTGCAAGGTGATGCAGGAGCTTGTACAGCTGCTGGCTATATGGCTTCTTGAGTATTTCTCACCCGTACTGCCAACTCAGCTTCGGCTGAGTGACCACATGTGGACAGCTGTGCTCCTGAGCTAATTTTAGCTGTGCTGGAAGAGCTGGAAGTGTTAAGACCTTATGGTTACGGTTTGATCTATTCTAGTTTGATCCTGTATGTCTTTACTGATTGCGCTTCCTATGGTGCAGCAGTGCGCCAACTATTTCTCAACCTGTCCTTTCAGTTTGGGGTAACATCTTGCACAGGCAAGAAAGGAGCTGCGATGTGACACAGGACCTATGTGATGATGTCCATTTAGCTTCTACAACCCACTCTGAAATTGCTTTCTCCAATTTGATTTTAAGTATCTCCTTAGAGCCACTCTCCTTACTTGAGGAGCTGCTCCCTGACCTAAAAATATCAGGTGGCTGATACTTTGCTTTTGTTATGAGGATCCATACTACACTTACTGAGTCACCTGCCCAGCTCTGCAAGGGTAAATGTACATTGTTAACAATCATCAGTAGTGGTGTCACTTTTGAAGTGATTTTTTTCATTCATTTCTTTCAACATTAGCATTGTTAGGAGCTAGGGGTTTATTAGTACATCTGAGATGTAGTAAATGTTTGCTGGATGTAAATATCAAGAAGGGAAAAATAATTGTTTAAGGTCATCTTAGCAAAAGGGATAGCTAGTATACTGAAATTAGGAAATGGAGTATAGGTGAGATGCTTTCTATCATCTTGAATTTGTGTTCCTATTAAGTAAGCTAGCATTCAATAATTTAAAATTCTAACATTGGACATATTTTTCAATCATCTGAATTTGAAAACATGTATGAAATATCCATAGCAATGTACACTTGAATGGAAGCCCATGGGTTTCCCTGCAAACGTATTGGTTCTAATTGCCAAACTACTAAATCATACATATTGTGCAAGTCTTCTAGAAGAAAATGAAGTTTTTCTTTGGGACACTGGAAGAATAAGGCGCCTTGTTATCTGTAAGAGTGTATGTTGTACACTAGCTTGGAAAATTATCAGTGTTACACAAAATGCGTGTTGCACAGCAGCTTCTCTCCAACTGAGATGCACACAGAGTGATAACATGCTACAGCATAATACTCCAAGTACCCCCATTACTTGATTTTACAAGTTCTCTCTTATTTTTCCTTGCCAACCATTGCCTCTGTTAGTTTCTCCACTGACCCTTGAAGCATCCAGAGAATTACTTGGAACAAATACATGTAGCTCTGGTCTTCCAGGGGAGTTTGCAACTAGAGTGAATGGGAGAAATGCAGATCCACCCAAATTCTCTTTTACATAAAAAAAATACAATAAAGCTATCAGAGGTGACCTACTGCAGCTCGTTTCCCCTCTTCCCTGTAGGTGGAGCAGTATGTTGGTGAAATTAAGGGCGGACTGAGACCTGCCATGAGAATCACCATCATAGGGATGGTACCTTCCAACCCCAAGAGGTAGGTGAAGAGGCTGATGGAGAGGTCATCCATGTCATATACTCTTATCTGTATTAAATTCAAAAGCTTTCTTTAGTGTCTTTTGGAGGAAGGAAGTCATACGGATTCACAGTTAATGTCTCTATTTAATTTCCCTGCTCCTAGGTTGATATGAGAAAATGGAACAAAAATTTAGTTAGAACTTTCTGACTACTCCACCACCATTTTCTACTCCTTGCCTTCATCTAACATGAAGTAGAGGGGGTGAACAAATGACATTTCTCTCCTAGGAACAGGTTCAACTCAGGACCTGTATCTAGGCTGTCTGCTGGTGGCTGAAATCAAAACCACTTGAAAAATAGCAGTTTTGGCACAGGAAGTGAATGGCCATTGCTTTGTTTAACCAAGATGACAGCAACTGTGCTATCATTACTTTTTTTCATATTTGGCAATCAATTCCAGCACTTCTATTGGTGAAATGTTGGAACTCAGTCACTCGCCAATACTTGTTTGATTTCACTCACGGGAGATGGAAGACAAAATGAGAACTTATTAGTGTCCTCCTAGAAACTGGAAGAGAAAGAAAGCATGGCCTATTCTTGGCCTTTTCTGCAGCTTCTAAGCCTGTGAGCAATTTCTTTAGGAGTTCCACATTTCAAGGAATAAACAGCTATCTCTAGTCGATGTAGATGTCTGCTATGCTCCCCACTCCCTTTAACATTGTCATTTAATTGTTTTTCAGCTTTTCAGTGACTCTGCTCTGTGATCCAGTGGATGCAAACAAAGACGTTGGGATGATATTTACAGTTAACTTTAGTGAGAAGTCCATCACACGAAATGCACGAATTGATGGGAAGTGGGGGATAGAAGAGAAGAATATACCCTATTTCCCATTTATAGCAGGGGACACATTTAAGGTAATTTTGGGAGTACTATAAATAGGGTAGAAGGGAGAAGGGCTGAGAAATGTGTGTATGACTAACTACTGAAATTGCTGGCTTAACAACACTGGCGTATTCTCATATGGCACAGAGAAACAGTTCAAGCCCTTGTGGGAGAGATTCATTTATTTCTCTAGTTTTAATGAGAGAGCTCTTTATAAAGAGTTTTACAGTTTTACTTCAGCATAGAGTAGGTTATTTATTAGAGCAGTTCAGCTGCTTGCCTCGAACACCTTCTCCTGTCCTTTTCCATTGCAGATGGAGCTCTTATGTGAACATCAGCAAATTAAGGTCTTGCTTGACGGGCGGCAGCTCTGTGACTTCACTCACCGCATTCAGCCTCTGAACCTGGTGAAAGCTTTGCAGATCACAGGCGATGTCAAGCTTACCAAAGTGGCTTGAAAAAAAGGAGTTCACAATATTACCAGGGGACAGAGACAAATGCACTTTCTTCTGTCTGAGAAATGTTTTATCTTTTTCTCCTCATTGATTTTGGAGAATGGGAACTGTCTTTTTTCATTTGCTGATGAAATACACTTTTTTTTTTCTCACCCATGTTCCAAAATTGCAGAGATATGGCTGGTCCAGCTAAGTCAGAGGACCTATACTTAGATACTGTCTTGGTCTCCCAAATTAGAAGACTTTTGATGCTAGGTGGTATCTCATATCCTCATGGTTCCCTAACCCCTCAGGCATGCCAGCTAACGGAGCTCAGTCCGTTGTGGTAGCTGTTAGTCTTGTGACTAGAATTGAGTGTTGTGCAGGCAGCGGGACTGAGAAAGGAAAAGTGGGAAATATCTTTGGAAGTGAATAAGAGAGTCTGGAGGGCCCCAGTAAGGTTCACGTTATCAGGAGGGAACTGCTTGTCCAGGAATCTCCGATCAATCAGCACAAAACTATATGTATTTCACAGTACAGAGTAGTAGATGCCTTGCCAACATCCCTATCTGTGGCAGGTAGAGTTCTCAGGAACTGAAGGGTTTCAACAGTCGTGGATTTCACAGTCTTCTCTGGACCAGTCCTATGAAATTGTATCTGCAGCTGAAACTGCATCATCCATTTTGGCATGTGATTAAAACTGTCTTTGCTAGCAAACTTCTTTACCAGCTTTTGTAAATATTTGAATGCATGCATATGTTGTGCTGTTATTTCATTGCTGTAGATTTAGGAAAGAGTCCCAAATATGTGGCTGTTATAATACATACACAAATATGAAAGGGATTGTTCTGTGGATAGAGGACTACCAAATTCCTATGTGATTTCATGAACAATTTTTAGCATTCTGTCCTTAGAGTGTTTTAGTGACTCAGCAGAATCTGCCAGATACAGCTACTCAGATAACAGGAGTCTTACAAACATAGCATATCAGCAGTTTGGTTGGATGTTTTGATCATCTCATTTGTTCAATGCTACTCTGCCACTATGGACAATTTCTCACTTTCCGTAGTACTCTAAGTTTAAGGTCTATGAAACCATTATTTTCACATATTCCAACTGATCTCTGAGAAACATCGTATCTAAAGAGCACAAGAGAATCAAATGCACTGAACTTTTTTTTTTGCGATGTATGTTTAATGATACCAGAGCTAAGCTTGAGCAAGGTTTTATCACAGTGCATCAAGAAAGGCAGCCTCAGACACCAGGGCCTTTCATGACTGTGACTCAGTTCATGCACCTTGATTCAGTCCATCTGAACTAGTTAAGTTTATAAGCCCCTTTATAAAGGAGAAAGGAGCAAGACATTTCTGCTTTAGAATAAAGCACAGTCTGGATCTGCCAGATGTAGACTGAATACTTGTACAACAGATTCTTTTTCTTCCATTTTGAAAGAGTCTGTCTCACTGTTTCCTTGTAAAGCGTCATTTATTTGTATCCACATGTTGTTCTTTGTCTCGTGGTTAGACGGTAAGTTCTGCCAGATCGGTGTGACTCCTAGCCACGTGGGATTCTGATCTGACAGGAATTGCTGAGTGCTATGTCAATACACGTAACAAAAATATAATGTCTAAGGAAAAAATAAAACAACCATCACTCCCAGATGAAGAGAGAAGGAAACTCGATCACAAATGTGACACTGTTTGGCATGGAGTCCATATTAATCATGTCAGTGGTTTGATTGCCTCAATCCATTGTGTTCGCTCTGCCTTGGAGCTGGCCTGGATATAATAATGAATGTCTTTTTTGGTGATGATTTTGAAGAGGTTGCCTTGCACATTGCCCTTCACGCCTACAGAGAAAAAAAAAACCATGACAGGTCAGGAAAGTGCACCTAGAACTGCTTTGCAGCAGGTAAAAATTCTTAATATGGAACATTTTTAGTTTAACGAATTAAGGTGTCAAATCTCTCCGTTTCATTACAGATAAGACAGCTAAAGCCATTCTGTCTCTGCTAAATCTGGATTCTGGCAGATCCAAATGAGAGTGCATACAAATAGAGAGGACACATAAAAAAAAGGACAGCATCTGGGGTTTCCTCAAGATTTTGAGTCCAGTAACATCCAAACAGATTTCCTCTTTAGCTGTTAACTTGGGAATACTAATGCATTTCTTGAGAATCTCTCATGCATCACCTGACTAAGAAAAATCCATAAAAAGGGCACACTCAAGATATGCAGAAGCAATTAAAAAAACCCCAAAACAACAACATCCCCTCTGGTAGGGTACAGCCCAGGCCAGTAGCATGGGGATTTCTGATGGCGCACTTTCTCTCCCTTGCAAGAGGAGGAGAAAGGCCAGCCCGTGTTTGTACGGCCAGCCAAACCACAAACCACTCCCAGCGACTGTAATGCTGTCACGTAAGCACATGAGTAGCAAAGTGTAGAGGCTCATGCTTTACCTGCTGGGACTCCGTTGTCCTCCAGAGCTGAGACAAGACAGCCTCGAAGAGAAAATCCACCTACTGGTCTGTTCTCTTCCTGATAACAATCAGTCAAACAAACAAAAACAAACAAAAACAACAACACAACACAAAGGAGGTGAGCCTTAGCTGCCAAGTACCATAAGTAGAATCATTTCCCATAGCACAGCAATTATTTTATGAAGGTGGGGATTCAACACCAGTCTTTCTGGATACGAAACATTCAAGTCACGAAAATCAGAACATGTGATTAGGAGCATTACTATTTTGTTTCAACCTCAGACATTCCTCTGCTATAGCTGAGAATGGTGGAGACTAATTAAAGCACAAAAGGCAGGCTAACAATCACATTTCAGACTTACACAGTTTTTATCAATAGCAACCCATATTAAAACAAACAAACAAAAAATATCTGCAAGTAAAAAAAACTGTTTTCCCTTGTAAGATGAAAGGATCTTGTGTCTGAACTTCATTCTCTGCAGTCTGGTTGTATAGCATTGCAAGGGCAGCTTGCAAGCTGCTACGTAAGTAAACAAACAAAGGACAAGAAAAAGAAGCAACCAACCAACCAAAAGAAACCCCCCCCAAAATGGAACAGGAAAAAAAAAAAGGGGGGGGGGGTGAATTAGATCCATAAGATCTAAAACTGTTACTGTATTTGTTTTCTTTATAAATCACATGAAACATTCCTACACATGTTTATCTTAGTAGACTGATGGGCTTCGTGGTACCCCGTGTGTCTAGAACTGATGGATCCACATGCCCTTCTGGCTCACTGTCACTGCAGTGGTTACATCCGTGAAGATAAAGTGACAAACTTTCCTAATCCTTGAGCAAATTTAAATCTGAGTGGCATAAATTCCTGTAAATACTTTGAGATCAAGGGAATCCTATTCAAGGATGTAAAAAGAACAGAGGAAATCCCAGTGTTACTCTCAAGTGATGGAATGCCAGCCCAGGGGGACTACAGCCCAGGAAGAATGCCTGCAGGAGCATTGTCACAGACTGTGTGTGTACAGCAAAAGGGTAACCCCAAGGTTGCTGCCCTACATCTAAGGAAAAGGAATCTCAATGGGGAAAAGTTAGGCAGGGGATGCAGGGACGGAGAATCATAAAGGGACAACTCCAAAGGTAAGGCCAGCGAGGCCTTATTCCCCAGGAAATCAACAGAAGAACCCAGAAGGAGATTTGGGAGAGAGAAACATTTACAACAAAATTGTGTTGTATTTTCATTATGATATTTAGATCTGCAAGAGGATCTCTGAGGGTATCAACTGGCCACTCACATACCTTTGTGGGGTCATAGTAATGCAAGAAAGCAGGATCAGCTCTCAGAACAAATTTCCTCACCTTCCAGTTTTTCCTCTTATGTCCCTGCAAAGTGGAAGAATTAATGTTACTGCCAGGGCATGCATCCTGCAATGGCCATTTTCCTGCAGGCTGCTTGGGTGGCCTTAACAGGTGCTGAAAAACGGATGTTTTGCAACCAACCGAGAAAAAAACTTTTCTGACATCTTAATAACTCCCAGGATATTCTGCTTAACCTCCTTCTTATTCCTTATTCATATTCCTCTTTAACATTTTCTTATTCCTTTCTTGTGCTGAGAACCAAGAAAGAAGAGTGAAAGGAGCAAGAGACATAACCAGCTCCTGCTCTTAACTTCAAATTCAATGTGACTGTGCAGGGCAGGTGGGTTCGCTCTGCGGGTGGCAGTGTTCTGCTGTGAACCAGAGCGATTGGTCCTCATCTTGCTCGCAGCTAAGGGTGGGATCCTATAACCAATTACCACAGGCAGGTAATCATGCCTGGAAAAACACAGGACTCATCCCCCTCCCCCCCCCCCCCCCCCCCCGAGCATCTGTGTGAGTGCCTGAGTGACTGCTCATAAGTTAATGTCCACTTCTTGCAAAAACCAAATTGCTCAGCTTTGAAATTCATCCATAGTCCCCAGATTATCACGGCTGCTTGGAAAATCCCCACAGGATGGGTTAAACCAGAGGAACAGTGAATCCACTTGGTGTGACAGTAACAGCTTTGGTGGAGTTTGAGTGGGACACTTGATTGTTGTTTTATGCCTGTCAGTATATACTCAGCACCCACAGAATATCTGATTAATCCTGCCAGAGCAGCAAGTTCCATAGCTCATATTTATAAAACCTGTTACTCTTCATTTCATGATGCTAGGCAAGGTCTACTCCGCGGGATGCAGCTCTATGGCTGTGCTTGTGTAACACATTCATTCTCCACTGAGCTGTACCAGCTGTCCTTTTTCTTGCTTCCCAGCAATCTTCGAAGACTATATTTACCTGTTTCACTAAGTATCCTTGCTTCACAATTGTGCCACTTAATTCAGAGATGTTAAATTGTAGCTCTTCCTTGGAACTTAGGATTTTCTTACTGGTCTCAGCCTGCAATTCAGAAAAGATGGTTTCATGTTTGTTTTTCATCTAAATACACTCTTAAGTATAAGATTCTGCATTTTATCTGTTTTTAGCTACTATTTCCTGAGAAAATTCTGCTCTGCACCCTTTTTAATACCAAATTACTTGATTTGTAGATCCCTTTGTATCCCCAACAGCTGTTTGTTTCCAGCAAAAGTTCCAGTACTAAATGTCTGAAAGCCCGAAGTTTCTCATTCTGTTTGTTTTCACCCCTGTTTTGCCTATTGGTGCACGTTGTGCACATCCCCTTTACCGCTGCCCCAAATCAAGCACATGACAAAGGGCAGAAGAGCTGCCACTTGGCAGCCACATCACTTACAAACATGTACAGTGCGGTGGAGTCGTCGAGGAACTGCTCAGAGAGGTCGCTGTAGCGTGTGGCCCCGGTGCTGCGTGCCCCCACGGGCTTGGTGAAGTTCTCCTCCATCAGCATGGAGGCCAGGGTGACGGCCTCAAACCGTGACACGGCAAAGCTGTTGGAGATGAGCCAGTCCACCAGAGCAGAACCTGTGGGGAGAAAGGCAGCTCTCAGACCAAGGGAACGCTCTCTTCCAAGGGCAGATAAATGGCTTTCTGCCTTACAAGCCTTTCTTTGCTGAAACGCTTCAGGATCGTCACGAAGGCTGTCAGTGAAGGGTAAGGGTGACAAAAGTGAGGGGTCCTTGGTGTGCTTTCATATATCCAATGAACAAGCGAAAAAGGACGCTGGACAATTCAGCTGCATCAGTACGTTCACCTGGGCCATAACTGATCCCACCATGAAAGCAATGTAGTATCTCCCTTGTCCCTGCAACACGTCAGAGGTGAGGCAGCAGGCATACCTGTGAAGGTCTCTTTGTATCTATTGCCTTGCTCCACGTTGAGGGTCAGCTTAATTCCAGTACTACTGTCACGCATTTTATCCACGATGTGGCTGTAAAAGAATACGTAGGACAAAACTACATAAGTAGAAAGATGGGCAGAAATTGTCACAGGCTTATGTCTGTGCCCAGGATGCCCTGAAGATTACCAGCACAAAGCTGTGAAACAGCCTACATACCTCTCTGACCCTTAGTGCTAAGTATGGTGTAGCAAAACTTCACTCTTCCAATGCAGAGCACTAAGCAGGATGCCTTATAATCTGTCCTTCATTTTAAAGCACTTCAAACTGAGCTAGAGCCAGATTTCATATACTTTCTCAACACAAATTTAATTAATGCCATTTTTCTATATCCTAATAGAAATTCTTGTTTAATATACCCTAAAAATCCTAGCCTGGATTCTGGCTGTCAGCTCTGAGAGCTTACCAGCGTGGCATGCACAAAGTCATCTCTCAGTCTTTCTGTGACATTACAGCTTGCAAGGTAACGGATCACTCCAGCCTGCATATCTCTGCAGCTGAGTAGCCCTCAAGCCAGCAGTGATGTGCCTATGCAGAACCACCATACATCCAAAAATTAGGGTCAGGAAGAAGTGCAGTCCAATGCCTCAGCTGTAGTGTGTGCAAACCCAGGAGGGAGCAGCCAATGTAGACTCTCCTGGTGGTGAAGGAGAAGATCTGTGCAGAAGCTTCCCTTCACCATCCCATCCAGCGGCTCAGGTGCTTTGCAGAGTACAGCAACAGCTGAAGGAGAAACCATGAACACTTACTGGAGGCTGATGTTCTCTAGCAGTTTGAAAGAGTTCTTCATTCTGTGAAGCTCCTGCACCTGCAGAGGGTGACCAGCATGAATAGCTCCAGTGATGTCCAAAGCCCAAGAGTCTCGCTCTTCTCTAGAGCAACATTCAAGGAAATAGTCTGTGTTGGTTTTTGTCTTTAGTTTGATAAGTAACTGCAAAGAGAGAAGTGCAAAGGAGTAACAACATTTAGCTTTTGCTCTTCACTTTCATTTTGCTTCTTTTACCACTGGTCCAAGTAAAAGAAGTTGGTATGTTACGATATCCCAGCTGGGTAGTGGCAAGAAAGTATTGACCTGAAGGATGGTGGGCACAGCTCTGTTTTGGGGGGAGGTTACTTTTTTTCCCCCCCCAAAATCCCTAAGTTTTCAGTTACAAGCATGGTTTGCATGCATGGTGCACAAGCATGGAAGAGAACGCATCACCCAGATACCAGTATATAGCAGTATTCTGCTGAGGACAGAGCCTTCACATTCAGAACTCTGGTTTCTGAGCAACTACAGACTCTCTCTAGGCTCATTCTGTCACGAGAAAGGCTGAAATAGCAAGCGATTTACAGTCTCATTTCCTTTTGGCCCCGCCCCAGGGAGGTCTGTGTGACAGCCTCCCACCGGTGAGCAGAGAAGCACGGGATGCCCTTTCCCTTCCGCAGTCTCTCTGCTGGAAGCTTTCCACAGCAGTGAAGTCCCACTGAATGGAAAAGGCAATCTGAAATGGCCAGGAGCAATCCATGGAGACAGCTGGGTTTAGGGCAATTACAGGGGTGATGAGCTGCCATTTTTTCCCCATCCTCCTTAGGTTTTATCGAGCTGCTTATGTCCACTGTCTACACACTCTTAGGCTGATGCATTTGTTCCAGTGCGTGCGTGAGAAACTCTGTTTTGATGAACGTGTCCCAGATTTGAGCAGAGGGGATGACAAAGGCATAAGGAAGGAGTTAATTTCTAGTCCTGGTTACATTGCAAATGGCTGTTTGCTTTTGGCTGCACCTACTTTTGGAAATACATACCCCAGTGATATGGTTGCAACAATCAAAGAAATCAAGAGGAGATAAGGGAGAAATTAGAAAGTGAGTATCATTGAGGAGGGATACGTATTTCTAGCCATACCGGTCTGTTCTCATATTCCAGACAAGGACAAGTAATAGTGCACCCATCCAGAAAGATCCTGCCCTTTGGAGAAGATTCCTTCTTGCCTCCTTCAAGTTTATAATACAGCAGCTTATCCTGTAGTAGAACGAACCATCTTACTTTCCAGTTATGAACAATATGTCCCTAGAGGTGAAGAAATCCACATATTAACACAAGCATAGGGAAAATGTCTTTTTCCTTCTTTTTCTGTGAAATACCATAAATCATCAACAAACTGAAAAGAATTATGAGAAGTTGTTGTGAGTCCTGTTCTCCCTAAAATGCACATATTTAGTAATGAAATAACACAGCTCCATCAACACAAAGTCACAGAGTGAGGATAGAAATGTGACTTGCCTTTTCCTTGCATCCCTTCATGTTGCTAATGGGAGGCTGCCTACCTCAGCCTCCTGGGCTGAAACACACCCTGTGCAGTTTCCTGCAAAGGAGTTATTCTTTTTACTGGCAAAAGACTGAATGAAGGCTGCTGTCAGATGCATGCTAGGTTATACAGAGTAAAACACTTCCTCTTCCCTCACCATAAATAGCCCCTAGCTGCCTTTTGCCCTACTGCATGGGAGAGCATGATGGGTGAGATGGGGTACCAGCAGGCTCAGTTCTCTCTGTGGGTCAGGCCCAGCCAGGAGCTGGCTGCCTTTCTGTCGGTGAGGGAGCATCATGGACTGCAGGCAAAGTGCCAGGCATAGGAAGATCTGGGGATGGGGGAGGCGGGCACTGCCAGGAGGAAGGAACATGGAAGGTCCAGCTGTGGCAGGAATCAAACCCCTTTAGCTTGCTATGAGTAAAGGAGAAACTCAGCAATTTCCAGTAAAGGTGGAGTAGCAAGTCTCTAAAATCCAAAGCACGTTAAATCTAACGCCTTTGAGTCTATACTAAATGCAATCTATCTAGCTTGGTTTTGTTCTTCCCTTCACCTTCCTCACTGTCTTTCTCACCTGCTGCGAATCCTCTTGCCTGTCTTTCCTTTGTTATAGCTCTTTTCTTCCTGGAGATTTCCTCTTTTTCAGGACGAGGACGTAGCCTTACCTGACTCGCACGTATTTTACTTTATGAGTACAAAAGACTATAATATTTTATTCAGCCATTTATAACACATTGAGCCTTTCTCCTTGCATCTACTCCCTTCTTCTTAAGAAATCTACTTCCTTTATCTGATCCCACCCCCCCAAGTTCCACCCCCCTCCCCTCCTTTTTTTTTTCCCTGAATCTCTTCCCATTCTTGTTCCCTCCTCCCTCCGGTTCCTTTATTCATCCTCTCCCTGGTCTCATTCCTATCCAACTTCACAGACTTTCAGTAATCTCAGCTCAGCATGCTGACAGTGCCCGGTTCCTCTTACAGTCACGGTGCCTTTGTTTCCCATCCCGAATCCAATAGCCTCGTAAGAGCCACAGAGCACAGCCACAGACTAGAGACAAGAGCAGGAGCTGGGACTGCTCCTCCTGCTCCATGGAAGGGGCACTGGGGAGCAGCTCGGACTGCACGTGGCCCACAGCTGTCCCGCCAGCAGAGCTCCTGGCAAGGATTACCATCGTGTTAGCACCAGAAGTGCAGACACGTAGTGCAGAAAAGCATTTCCTAAGGCGTGGCAAAGCTTTGAACAAACCTTTGAATTGCACTTGGAGTGTGCAAAGACCATATTAGTCACTGAGCCTTAGTTCTGAAGGCCGCTCACGCCCCATCTCAGTGCCCCCCGATGTCCCTGCTATGGCTGACGCGGTTCTGTGGAGAGAAGTGCTGGGAAAGGTTGAAACCTATCACACTGTCCAGTTGTTTTCTCACCTCTTACACTGGAACTCGGAGGTGTGGAAGAAAGTAGCTACTTAGGACACATTCCTATGTTTGTACTGCTCTCATCCTCTTAAGAAGGGACAATCGGTTCCCCATCCTTCCATACAGAATAGCAAACCCTGCTCAGAGCCGACTGATAAAGGCACAACACCTCTGTCCAGCCTTCCCAAGGCCACTTCCCCGTTGCCACGTAGCCTTTGCCAGGCAATATTTCTGTGCGCTCTTTGCAGAGGTGTGCCCATCTTTCTGATAACTTAGCCACGCTGATAGCTGCCTCCCCTCTGAGCAAACCTAGCACAAGGAGCTCACAGGAGGGCAGTCAGTGCCTATGGGTCCCTCAGCTCCGCCATAAAGGCCTGGGGGGAGCCCTCAAACCCACACCAACAGTCCCCTCAGGGGCTGCTTTCCCCTTTGGAGGGGACAGAGCGAAGGAGGCCACAGCACCTACCCGCTTGACGAGGAAGCCCTCCTTCAGGACTCCAGTGGTCTCCTCCATCACGACCCACAGAGAGCAGATCTTTGTCCTGCTGAGAAGCACCCAGACCCCGGCAGCCCGTTCCTCTGCACTCTTGGAGCTGAGGAGAGCTCATTTTTCTCCATGACCCTCCTCCTCCACCGTGACGTATGCTCCCGTCCCTTCTTTCTCACTTTCTTCCCACCTATGAGATGTTAGTTAAACATTGAGCTGGCTCGGGTGCATTACCTGCCCTCTGGGGAGAGAAACAAAGGGAGGTCTGAAAAGGATCTGAAAGGAATTTCACCGAATTCAGAGTAATAAAAAAACACCCTGCGGTGAGTAAGCCAACACAGGCAGCAGCTTCACAATGGCAAATGAGGTGAGACATGGGGACCGCATAGGCGGAGAAGCAGCACCATAGAACCGCACCTCAATGTTTCAGACAAAGCTATTCCATGGAATAAAGCGTCCCATCTAATAATTGCATCTTCGAGGGTGTTACAGATCAGAGCACCGCAAGTGTAACAGGTACAATGAGCACAAGGGGAACTTTACAAACCTAAAAAAGTTGCTTTGACAAATTTATTTTACTGAAGAAGCCCCAAAGTCTGCCAGAGCCCACCCTGCTTTCAGTGGTCGCTGGACACGAAGTCATATTTAGGAATACCGGTGTACTTCAACTTAACAACCTAAATTGCTGTGGAAGCAACTACTTGGGTTTTCAGAACAGCAGTTTGATTGGCAAACACACTGCAGTGACCTCTTGAAACTCTGGGGAACCTCTGAAACAGTGCCTTTTTGTGCCTGAACGCAAGCCTGATTTCATTCTTTAAAACCTCAGCCACAACAAATGTATTTGATTGGTCCTGATGAAGTCAGCCAGAATGAGTAACAGTATAACAGTATTTCAGACAGCTGCAGCATACAGCCTGCTGCACTGTGAGCATTTCCTGACTTGTAGCCAAATGGAGGTGATGAATGCAGATAAAGGGACAGGCTGTGATAAGAAGCGTGACGCACTGCACAACAAAGCATAACACAGCACCCGTTGCTATGCATTAAAAACAAAACAAAACAAAAGAGAATAAAAATAGAGTTCTTCAGCCAGCCACATTTTCCCAAGTAGCTCTGTCGTGTTTGCGCTCTGCTCAGACTGCTGGTCACACTTCCATGCACCCCAAAAAAGGACCAAGCAAGTTGTTACCTTATTTTTCTATTACGTTTCTGACAAGGAGGGAGGAAAAGGGAGATGCTGAAGCAGGTATCAAACACGACGATGCACTGGAGACCAGCCAGAGGATGACCCTGCATGGATATGAGAAATACAGTGGGCAGCTGACTGCTAATCAAAGTTAAAAACCAAAATCCCATATAAGCAGAAATCATGCAGGCCAACAACTCAAAAGTAGGGAAGCCGCCCTGAAGTGAGCAGGTCCTTCCATACTCTGCTTGCCCCTGTGTAAGCTAGATCTCAGTTTGCTCTTCAGATCGCCCGAAGCAATGCAATGAGCTTGACAGGACAGCCAGAGGATCAGTTTCTCTCACAAGTATGTGGCGTTTTCAAAGGTATCAATGTAATTTTTCATAAAGAAAAAAGCTTCTATTTTTTTGGCCTTTAAGTACAAAGGAACTGAACTACTTTTTTTCTTTAAGAACAATCTGTATGCGTATGCATAGGTGTATACATAAATAAAAGCGTGCATTCAGCAGAATCTCGGGAACAAAACTGATGTAGCCAGCAGAAAAGTAGTAAATAACGTCACGTCACTAAACGCTCTGTACATCAGAATTCAAGTTAACCCTCTACACACCTGCACTGTCCCACAACTGTTAAACTTCCAGCAGTAACTGAAAGTGTATGCACTGTTCATACAAGCAGGCACTTGAAGATGCTACCAATGCTGAATCAAGGAAAAGAAGCCATGAATCAAGGTAGAAACAGTACATTAATACTGCGTTTGTTTCCCCAACCAGCAGGCTTTATGTAAGTGGCTCCAAGAATACCATGTTCCTGCACACCGTACTTGAGGTTTGCCTTCATGTTGTTCAGCTTGTTACTGCAGGCAGCCCGTAACCAGGTGGGGAAGGTAATTCCATGCTGGCAAGGACAGGTAGGAGCTTGCAGAGAGCTCTGGCTCAGACAGTGATCTCAGAATTACACAATAACCAGCCCTAGTCCAAGTTCTGAGTGAGTGAGCGCTTCTTTTTTTCCAGCATGCGGACCACCCACAGCCCTACAGATGTATCTCGGCAAAATTACCACTAACAATGACAAATTCCATCATCAAATTGATGAAGAATGGTGAAGAAAAAGCTCCCCCCGGCTCGTCACCAAAAACAGGTTCCACACTGAGTAGTTTCAATAAGCAGGAGCCCTTGCTTACTCCAATGCTTGGAAGTACTTCTTGGACAGTTGGGATATTTGTAATACGCATGCATCCATCCCTCCCCATTCTGTAGAGGTTATGCAAGGCTAAATGACTGTCCATAGATTGCTCCCTGAGGCAGGGTAATAACAGATCTCTCAGCTTTGTAGGAAAAGGGTCACACACTGCGAAATGGCTCAGTAGATCATACTACGTCATACTCAGGCACGTGCTGGGAAGGCAAGTTCAAGCATTTAAGTCTCTCAGAAGAAAAGGATGAGCCTTGAACCATATAAACCTAGAAAGCTCTAAAAACTAAGCCTTTGGCAGAACATGAAAATCACCATAAGGACTATTTGTTTCCTCAGATCCATTAAAACAGTGATTTCCCTATGTCAGCGTAGTATTTTGAGTGGCAGACAGTTTTTTCCATTCCAAGTGACCACAAAATGCATCCTATCCTATAGAGTTTGCATCAGGATGGCCTGCAACAGCTGTCTGCAGCTTCAGGATCACAGGCTCACGATTAAAGGGAAACACGGATCGCTTTATTTTGTTACCGTTTAGTCCCCCAACAAGCAAAGAATGACGAGAACCCACCCGAAGGACTTCCCCCATTGCATGCTCTATAATTCCCATCGCATATTATAATGTGAACAGTATCACCTTCGGGGATTACACACTTGGAGGTTTTTCCAAACAGCTTCTTAAAATGCTAAGCCTTTGCCCCCTGGTGTAGGATACCATCAAATCTTTAGTTCCTTGAGTGGATTAGGGATGAAATAAGACGAAAGCCAGATCAAAACAAAAAATGATGAAACATTTCTAGATGAAAGTGGAAGATGGCAAACGTTGTGAGTATTCTGATGCAAGAGCATTTGTAAATTAACTGCATAAAGGTGGCTGTGTTTGAAAACAGCTGTTCAGCTATCTGTTCCCTGGACCAAAATAATCTATGAGAAATTAAACACAGATCTGGCTACAAAGAGCAACACGCCAGTTCCACTGCATCTGAAAAATAATGAAGGCCAGAATGAAGCGAGAATAAAGCAAAGAATTTCACTCTATTGAGAGTCGGACAAAATACAACAACCCCAAGAAAGCTGGGCACTCCTCCTTTAGCAGCCACTACTTCCTCTAATCAGAAACAGGATATAGGACCGCATTATCAGATGGTGTGCTTGATCCCATCTAACATTTGTATTTCTCTGTATTAATGACTCCTTAAAAGACTCCCCAAGCAAAATTGTTTTCAAGCTGCCAAGCTTACAAAATTAATTTGAGATATGAAAATCAAGCTGAGATCCTCACATCTGATGCTACAGGCCAAGTTCTGCCTGCGTTACATCCACACCTTCCCCTTCAGTTGTCTACATGAGCACTGCAGCAGAGACTGTGGTCCTGCAATTACAATCTAGCAGGCAGCATAGTTGCTAATGAACAGCAGGAACACGTGACCTCACATTCTACAAAGATTTTCACACACAAAGCTCACAACACTTACCAAAGTGCTTGGTAGGCAAACACACAGACATACCAAACAGACTGGCTGAGACAGAAGGAACGCAAGTGCCCAGGATCCTCAACTCAGCAGGCTACCCAAGGCACTGACATGTGAACCAACGCAGCAGAATGAAGCTGAGCTCTCAGTGCTGCCTCAGGTACCTTGCTAACAGCCCTACATCAGCCAGCTCAGAGCTCCTCCTTCCAGCTACCGCAACACATCCAGTCAATTACTGACAGAAACAACGCCCACCTATTAATACAGCAAAACAGCTCTTACAGGCAACACTAACTGTAACCCCTTGGTAACACTCTTACAAGTAAGGCTGGCTCATTTTCAATGCCATTTTTCACACACTACCTCAGCATACAGATCACAGGAAGATATTTCACTTCTTAAATACTTTGTTCTTTTATCAGAGTACTCACATGCTGTAAGTAACAGAGGGCAATTCACTGTTTTAGTGAACTGAGAAAGAAAACCAGAAAGTGACCAGATATGCAGAACACAATTTCAAACCATGACAAGGCTGTCCTGACATCTAAAAATGCAATTTTTTCATGCCTTTATTCCTCAAGCAGCACAAAAGAAAAAAATATGTGCAATATAGGATACAACTATGAAAAATATAAATATGCTTTAAAAAAAAAATAAATCAGCAATTTGAATGAGTTTCATTTTTAAAAAGAACCGTCCCCTCCATTCCCACAGTCAAGGGCAAACTGGAGGTGTTTTTTTCCCCTTCATGGGAAGCCCGTCTTGTTTCTCCTCTTTGAAGAGATAAACTGGTTGCTTACTGAACAGTTCAGCTCACTGTAAACTAGCTTTAGCATAGGTGGAATTGGAAGGTCATACAACAGTTAGCTCTGAATACAGCACTGTCTACTCTGAAGTATGAATAAATTCATTAAAGCTCCTGCTATGATCACATACAGGAACAAAGTAACTATATTTCTGTTATCAACTATACCTATTGAAGTCATAACGTGCTATATACGAAGCCTACAAGTTCTGAGCCCCTAAATGCAGAAGAAAAATACTCTTCTAAAGAAATCTACATCAACCAACTCGTAAAAAACAAACCAAAACATGATTACAGTAATTCTTGCCTTGATTTAAAACAAGGAAGTTTCAGTATCCCCTTTTCAGCATTAAAGGGGAATCACCAACTGATGACAGCACTCCAGGCAATTTAACAAAAGATCAAAAAAAAAAAAGCTTCAGGTTACATAGCTCAGAACTTTATTGGATATTTGCTCAAATACATCCTCTATAGAACTGTTCAACCTGTTTGGTTTTCGTGCTTCTAGAAAACATCATTAACTCAGCTGCATTCACCAATCTGGAATCGTTACATATGTAAGTGTTAAACATGGAGCTGCAGCCTCCCTCTGGTCGTGAGATTTGTGTCTTGAATATGACTTGGCACCTTCCTTTTGAAGGATTCAATCTGTAATTTGCTGCATCAAATGTTACTCAGGAGATGCGTTATTGGTCTTTCTAAACCAGTAACATACTTCAAGTATTCGCATTTGAAGTTTTCAATACTGGAAACATTTAGTCCAGAATGTTTGCAATGGGGTCTCCAATTTTTCATATGCTTTCTCTTCTAAGTATCCCAGAGTATTTAGTCTTCAGTTTTCGCTTCCATTTCCTCAGCATCATCATCTCCATCCACTTCAGCATTCTCCCTCTCCAGTCTTTCCAACTGCCTTGCAAGCTCAGTCTCATCTGTGTCAGTAACCACTTTAGGCTGAAAAAAAACCCACAACCAAAAAGCAAGAACATATGAAAAACAATTAAAAAACACTATCTGCAGATTGAGAAGAAAATCATGGTTGCTGGTTCTGATCCTAGATCACGAGATAAGATGCGTATCCAGAGATTGTTTAATAAAACCCAAGAAAAATAGAATTTCTGGTCATTTGACTACTTAAGGAATACTGAACTTTATGCTTCAATTATTTTTTTTTTCCAAGTTTCCTGATGTCTTTTGCTAAAACTTCTCCTAGTGCTATGGATCTTACTCTACTTACAAAGTATTATGAAATAAATCAGTTACATTTTAGAATGCAAAGTGTTCTCACCTCCATCTGCACATTGAAGACTCCTCTCTTCTCCTCAATTTTCTCTTTTATGACAGCCATGGCTTGATTCAGAACAGAGAGTCCTTCAGTTCTCTCCAGTGTTGTAGTAGTCATCACATACCGAGGAGGGGCTATCAGATTGATCTATTGCACATCATAGGGAGGAAAAGAAAACCAAATAAACAACAGTAAAACACGCTCAGTAGAAAAAAAGAAACATTTCCCCATTAGAAAAGCTCCTTCCAAAAGCATACATGACTTGGAATGAAATAGCATGCACAAAAAAAACCACACAGACAGTTTAGTTTCCAGTACAAAAGCCAATTATTCCTACATATTATGTTCATTTAGACAAATATTGTTAAGCTGAGAATACCAATTCACACACCATTAAAGCAGTCTATCACTAACTTTTCAATTAGAAGACTGTGACAACCAATAGGGGGGTTGTTTGTTTTGTTTTTTTAAGACAACTGGATGAGTACATTCTTTCGTTACAAGAAATCATTGTAAGAAAATATTTTCAAGCACTTATAAGATTTTTCCAAACACTCAGTAGTAACGCACTGAATAACATATAATGTTTGGGGTGGAAAACTTATACCTAGGTATGAGCAGCCCTTCCCCCAAACATACGTGGACAAAATATTCCTTTTCTTACTAAGTCTTATTTCTGAAAATAAAGCTTTTTGCTCCCTACCTGCTATAAGGCTACGTAAAGGAGCAGTAAGTATTTAGTAAGCAAATACTAAAGATTAATTAATTGAAGAGAATAAAAACAGCTTCTTGAACTTGGAATGAACTTGAAAAGCCACGGCACAGTCACAGGAACAACTGGGACCACATAGCAGAAAGGAAGTCTTGTGCATGTGCTAGACAGGGGAACTAGGAAGCAAGAACATGGCTTCCCTCAGCTACGTGATCGTGACAATTGCATAGTACCAACAACTCATGGCATTAGAAAATTTTGCTTTGGATTTCCCAATTAAGACAGACACTTACTTTAATGGGCATGTTCTCTGTGGAACAGTTCAAGCCTGCTCTCAAAGCTTCTTTCACTGCATCTATACCTTCATAACCATAACACGCAACCTCGATATCTAGGACAGATCAAAACAAATTAAAAAAAACTTTAAAGGTATCAGAAGCTGTAGAAACTTTAAAACTTCTTTTTTTTTTTTAAGCCTAAGCTTCCATAAAGCTTCTTAGCAACCAATGTTTATTCACAGTGGTACCCTCAGTACCTTCTAAAATATTTCAACTTCTTGGCTTGTAAGCTGATGTAGATGTCTTAAATTCTTTAGATTACAACATTTTACATTGTGCTTTGAGAATCCTAGGTATGAAATTACACACCCACATTCACTCACTCCCTGCCCAATAAATTCAACAGGATAATAATGATGCATTTAATTGTTCTTCAAGAATAACAATGTATTTAACATGGAGAGATCAAGGAATAAATACTGAAGAAAATGAAAGATCTATCAGAAAAAAAAAATCAAAACTTGAGAAAGCACACAGCCACAAATTCACAGTCAACAACTACAATAAACGCATCACCTTAGAAACATGGAGATTTCTTACTATTTTTAAGATCAGGTATATTAAGATATAGTTAAAGTAACAGCTAACTAAAGCTTTTTCTAAACATTTGTAAATCAGTTGAAAGCAGAGGCTTGTACTGGTCACATCTACAATTTCCTAATTAGTTTAACAAGATTTTTATTTTTCTTTTTTAAAATCTATGTAGCAATGGTGCAAGAGGTTACTTTCACAGAGAAGTTAATCTCACTCCCAAGTGACTGACAGTAGCACCCTAATTCTCAGCTATTCCAAACATATTCACAGGAAGCACCCCATTCAGCCTCAGGATGAGACTGTAAGCCAATGGAAAGTTTGTATGCTTGAATTCTAAATAAACTTAGACCATCAGAACAAAACAGGCAAGATGAAGAAAGTATGTGAACATACCCTTCAAATGCACTTCATTTTCAAAGCTAAATCAAGTGTTATTTATGCTAGCAATTCCACTCTTCATGGCAATCAAATCTTACTCACATACTTGAAGTTTATGTTAACTCCTGGTGATCTAAAGATAATAGGTAGAATTTTTGAGATCTTCCTGTGCTCCCTTCTTTAACTCGACTGTCACCTGGATACGGAATATCTTTTCTTCCCTCCATAGCAATTAGTAAGTGTTACTACTCTTCAGTGTATGCTTGCAGAGCAAAGGCAATTTCTGAATGCAGCTGAAAACACAACACTGCTCACTGACAATGTGTTTAATGGCAAGTATGCTTGTAAGCTGCTTTGGTTGCTGTATAACCAGATCTACAGTTTTACAGTATCTTCTTAAGTAGGCTGGAGTTGCATGCTTGTTCCGCACAACCACTGAGCTACTGAGACAAAGATGCTCAAACTTTACAAATACATACACATAGGTTTGGCTTCAATTAACATGTCCAGCTGAGTGGATTGCACTCGACCAGCAAGAAATACAAGCGGAGCAAAGTCAGAACCAATCGTCTCCTGTTTACGTATAATTGGACAGGACATTTGACCTAGCCACGCTGACAGAGATCAATCACCCTCAAAAGGGAACAAAAGAATTTAACACTTTCAATAATGAGAAAGAATATAGATATTACTGAATCCACAATAAGATATTTAAGCCTTTTGTGTGCCAGTGCAACATGATTGACTGCATTATACATTAGAGCTACTTCTGCGTCCCAAGGAATCTGCACGTGGAGAGTGGGAGCAGTGGGAGAGCCAAGCCACCTTGGGCTTTGAGTCGGGATCCATACAGACATTCTGCTATCACTTCTTGATGAACACAGATTAATTCTAAAAGACCAGCTTCCCATAAAAGTCAACACCACGAGCCACTAGTTTGAAATGAGTTTATAGTTTACAAGATACAACCTACTTCAAGTGTCAAAATCTATTCAGTAATGATCTGAAAAGAACTCACCAGCTCGGATTTTGACTGCTTGTGGAGTCAGACGTCTGTTAATATTGTCAATCAATACACGCCTCTCTTCCTCTGTGAGATCTAGGCTATCCAGGATGGCAGGGTCTCTGAGCCAAGACAAGAAACAGTACAGAAGTTGTACTGAAGTGGGATATGACAACATGAACCTCTGATATTATTTCAATATTCTCATGCATAATCATGTGGATCTATTAGCAATGAGAACGCACAAATTTCTTAAGAGACCACTGAAATACTGGAAGAAAATAAAAACATCTGTTTACAGCAGATTTTATAAAGGAAGCGCTTAGAGCAGATAGTTTACTTAGTCTGCTTCTTTCCTTTCTCTAAGAAATCAAACAACCAAAAAAACAGTAATGTCTTCTGCCTTGTACACTATATATGGAGTGAGAAGCACATCTAATTGCTTGCTATTTATGTTCTCTCCAATGTGAAGATAAACTCACAATGAAGCTGAGGTTTTTGAGTTTTCAGCTCCTCATGCAAAGAAGATTCCCCTCTTTCTACAAAGTAGCACATTATTCTTTAGTAATTTTTAACAGTAACTAGATCACAGACAGATACTTATCTGATGGCTACATTCACAGCTAAAGAAAGGATAAAGTTTTTTCACAAGCTGTCCTTTCTCTTTATTGCCATATTAGTTTTACCCCAAATCTCTCTGAAATAAGAAAATAAAAAAAGCTCCTCCTCTAAGGGCTATAGCTGTTTTCTCTTAGCCAAAACAACAAAAAAATGATTTTAAGCGAATGAAAATTACTTCCAAGTGCCCCACTTCTTAGACTCAATATTTTCTACAATCTTATCACTGCCATCTAGTGTTAAGTTGACGTTCCTCTCAAGGGTTTAGGTGCTATAAAAAGTAAAACTGGAAACTCTTATTGAAAAAATTATTTTGTTGCCAATTTTATTACAGAATCTTTAGAGAGAAACCAAATAGCTTCATTCTGAAAGTAAATTAAAGCATCACATATAAAAAAATATTAATAACAAGCAATCTTGGTGCATACTCCCTTAGAATCACTGTTTCCAACTCTTCTGTTCGTAATTCCATTTCTAGCCTCGTCATCCTATTTTCATTCTTTAAGTTTGGATGTGCAAGGAACTAACAAACCAATTTGCTCATTTATAAAAGAAAAGTTCTGCCAGTGGCAGACAAATGAGCTGCGAGCTGAAATTTCCTCAGACAGAACTAGATATGACAACAACACCTGACTCAGTCTAAGAACAGGTACATTCTGACAGAGAAGCCAATATTAGTGTTGCTGCTTCTACTAGAAACATCACAGGCTCATCTGTAGTCACAAATCTCCTCAGTGTTTGTTATCATCTGTTTTTCTTAAACACATTCTTCAGTGAGTGCCTCAATATTCATCCATATCAAATTCCATTACTGCTTCTAGAAAACTGACTTAAGCAGAATCAGAAAAGACAAAGACAGATAAAAAGAAAACAACTCTTGAGTCTTCTTTCTCAAGAGTACTGGAAACCTGAAGAGAGTAGTGATAGAGATGTCTACACCAAGCAACTGAAAGACTGATATCAAGAATCACTAAGTGTAAACCAGTACATTCTTCTCAACTGACTGACTCTTAAAAAAAGATGTATCTATTCCAGAAAAAACTTCCTTGCCATTATGAAATAAATCTCTAAAGACAGAGAATACGTTCTTACGAGACTGCATGCTTGAATGCATCATAAGCACCATATCCTGGTCTTTTGTACTTGTCATCAAATACCCAGGCAGTCCTCTGGAACAGACTCTCAAGCTGCTCATCCTTTGTGTACTCCAACACCTCAGCAACGTGGCGAAGAATGCTGTACACCTTGAACACAAATGGGATGTTAAAAACCCCCCAGAAATGAAATATTCCTGCCCTCACTTACCCACTCTCACACTCCTGCTCTTGAGTGAGATGCAATGCCTTAAGCTATTTGCATCCTTCTCCAATAAAATCTGCCTGGTGCATTAAACTAGGATATGCTTCTGGATTTCTATAATTTCAATATCATCCTTTTAATACAGATTTTCAACCATTGCTTTACTTGATATATTTATTAACTAATAATCAGTTTACCACAGCACTCAGACAGACCGGTTATATATTCCATGGGAAATGACAATCAGAATATGCCTAATAAATGAGAATATGACTTTATTTTTCATGCTATGTTACGTCTGTGTAGTTTGGTCATTCAGGAAAGAAGACAGCAGCACACAGTGCCAGAATATAGAAAAGCAACTTACAGTCTTCGATTTTGTGAATTTGTCTTCGCATTTGATTGCCTCCTCTGGAGAAACTCTTCTTTTTGACAAGTCAATATAACCTACCAGGGGAAACCATTTTGGAATTGTCAGACACTGCGCAAACCAAGTCTAACTGCTTCATGAGAAAGGCATAACAAATGCTCTGTCTGGCTCAAGACTTGCCCACTGCCTACACTACCCCTATCGGTTGCTAAAGAAAGTAACAATACTCAAGCTTAATGATTTTGATCAAATCATGATCCAAATTCAGGTATCAACTTATTCTTTCCAACTGAAAATGCTTACAACAGAGAAACTATTCTATCACATGCTTGTAGGCTTGTGCCTTAAGAATAATTTCCCTCCCAACTCAGAAGGAATTTGCATAGTATTTCATCAATTTGTGATCCCCTTTTTATGTCACTGCACACAGGTTTGGCAAAAACCACACTAGTGTACAAAGAACCAAGTATGAATACCATGTCCCAAATAGAAAATGCATTCAAAAAAACCTTTAAAGTCAAAGATTCAGATGTTCAGAACACAGGAAAAGATCGAGTCTGCACAATCTCAATTCGCGACCTTCTACAGAATGCATGTAATTATTACAAACGTGATCTATTTTATAGCCAAGATTCAAGACACTTATTGCAGCACAGGATGGACTGCAAGCATTACATTCTACTACTACATTAGATGACTTTCCTCTCTTCAGTCAGGACTTAGAATATGCACAGATATCAAAAAGAAACTCCACTACAGTTTGTTGACCAAACACTGAGCTGGCGAGCACCCATTTAAGCAAATCTTGGGTGATGTGACTGACCTTCATTAACCCAATTGCCAAAGGGAAAAACGGTCATAAACATCAGACGGTAGGATGGTCTATTTAGCTTAAGCGCCTCACACAAAGAACTCCTGGCAAAACTACGCACACTTAAGCAGCCCAGTTTGTCTGCATTTCTCTTTATGAATCCAATCGTGATATAGCCCATAGTATCCCCAAATACCTTTCTCTTTGTCAACTCTTATGACCACGACACATTCGTTCCTTCCGATGCGGATGAGTTTGTTTATGGAACGAATACGTCTTCTGGACAGCTCACTGAGAAGGATCATGCCTTCGATGTTGTTGTATTCTAGCAGGCTGACGTAAGCACCCATTTCAGCAATGGAGCGAACATTGACCATCACTACATCTTCCACCTCTGGAAACTTATGCTGGTAGAATCTACAGCTTAGTGCTGGCATTCTGGAATGTGAACAGAAAGAAACAAGGATGACTTATTTCAGAGTACGTCACTGCCTTCTCCTACATAAGGGTTAAAAAGCAGCAAAGACCAGCGAGGATAGAGAGGAACACTAACACTAGAAAGAGTGAACTAGGATAAAGCTTAGGTAGCATACCGTTAGGTTTTAACAGATAAGCTATAGATTACTTAGTACTTTAAAATGAGCACAACCTTTTTCTAACTTCCACAAGAAAGAAAAAATTTGCTACCCGGACTTTATTATCCATGTAGCAGTCCAATACAGAAGAAACTTCAAGTGGTGAAAAGAAGGCACTGCACTCTTACGTTCATCCAGTTCATAAGATAAAATTAAAGTCGGAAACCAGGTTTCAGCAACAGGAGGACATGGGAGAGAAGAAACCCACAGCGCTAACAGATATTTTTATAAACGCTGTTAGTCAGCATGTGAAAGGCTGAGAAAGTAAGAATTAGAGCAAAGCTTCTCCTCTACTAAGAAGGAAAAGACTCTAGAAAAAGGTTTTCTAAACTCAGCACAAGATGGCTGGAACAATCTCGGAGGAACTACTCCAGAGGCTGCCTGTCAGCTTTCTGAAGAAATAAAAGAAACAATAAGATTCTGATAGATCTTCTATCAGAAGATAGATGTAGCCTGACATGAATGAAGCGCTAAACAGAGAACAGACCTTAAAAATGATTAAAAAGAAACACAAAAGAAAATCTAACACGTAGGCAACCAGGAGGAAAAAAAATAAATTGAAAAACAAAGCAGAATTCCTTTACTATACTTTAAAGAAAAATACAGTATTAACATTTCATAACCACATAGAAATAAAAAGGAATGCTTCATCTGCTTCGCTTCCCTGATGAGGGTAGCAATGCATGCACTCATCTCTACTAACCAGGTTAGCATCACTCCTTTTGTCTACACCTGAAAGCTTCATTCAGAAATTTAAGAACGTTTTAGAAGCAGGAGTCCACAAAGCTGAGTCAAACACACACTTCCTCCTGAAGGTTTGTTTCATCAGCACGTCACAGCGGTGCTCCAGAGCTTTAGGGTAGCTGTGCCAGAGCTTTCCAGTTACTAAGAGCTGGCAAAGATATTAAGATGATAATGCTAACTGCTGCATAAAACACAGCCACATAGTACAGAAGAATGCGTTATTGGTTTCGTTTTTAACATTCTGAAAGGGGATATAAACTAGCAGAGAAGCTACAGAAATGCTGGACCTTTCATATAACTCTACATAATCTGAAAACTGGGAAAAAAAAAAAACCAAAACACTGCTAAGATTAAACCCCAATGTTTTACAGTTTACTTTTCTACTCCATCAAATGCAGGAAGCAAATACAGACCAATACTGCTCAGCATTTGTTTCTCTCCTCAGACACAAGCGCTTGGTGTTGGCCTGTACGGGAAGGCCCTCAGCCCCAACGCTGGAAATGCTCTTCCCTCCCTGGAGGCGTTCAAAGCTAGGCTGGATGGGACTCTGGAGCGACCTGGTCCAGGGGGAAGCGTCCCTGCCTATAACAGGGGGTTGGAACTACACGATCTCAAAGGTCCCTTCCAACCCAAACCACTCTATGGTTCTGTGACTCTATGATCTTCCCACGCCGCTGGAAATGCTGAGGCTAAGCTTTAACCCCGCCCGGCTGTACAGGCTGAAGCAGGAGCCGGCGAAACAAGACCGACTTCTGGCCGGCCTCCTCCCTCGGCCGCAGCGCGGCTGACGCGGCCACCGGCGAAAGCCGCGGGGACGACAGGAGGACCCACGTCCGGCAGCGCGGCGACGGGAGACGCCCGGGGAGTGCGGCCCTCTCGGGCCGGGGAGCCCGTAACCGTCGGGCAGGGCCACGCGGGGCGCCGCCGGCTCCTCTCGCCCCGTCCGGGCCCAAGCGGCCAGGCCCGGCCTCGGCCACGCCGCACCCCCGCCGAGCCCGCACGCTTCCGAACCAGCGCGGCCCAGCCGCAGGGCGAGAGCAGAGGCCGCGCGACGCCGGTGGAGCGGCCGTTACCTGGCGACAGCCGAGGGGTCCCACTCTACGCTCCCGACCCTGCCTCCCGCGCTGCCGCCGCTGCTGCCCCAACGTGCGCCCCGTCGCCACCGCCCCCACTGCGCGTGCGCCAACCCGCCTCGCACCGCAGCGCCCCCTGGGAAACCCCTCCCTCTGCTGCGGGGCGGGCGTAGCGCCGCGTCACGTGACCGGTGGCCGCAGAGGTGACAGCCGGACCGGGCCCGTTCGGTAGCCGCCGCCACCATGTCGGGCAAGGACCGCATCGAGATCTTCCCCTCCCGGATGTGAGTGTCGCCTGGCCGCGGCGCGGGCCGGCTGAGGGGCCGCCCCCGGGTCCGAGGCGCCGGGTTGGGAGGGAGAGCTCCGCGGTCGTTTCTTGTGCAAACGCGTCTTTGAGCGGCCGGAGGCTGCGGGGGTGTCCTCGGGCGGCTCGAAGGCAGCCGTCTTCCTAGGCAGGCCTAGGGCGGCCGGCACGGACAGCCCCGCGGCTGGTGGGCTGCACAGGACTCCATTTACAAAATCAGAGTTTGTGTATCGGAGAGAATGCACAACTCAAATCGCCGCTGCCCTTTGCTGTTCCATAGAGGACGCCGATGTCGTTGTACAAGAGGCTGGCCGTAAAGCCTTTAGAAAAAAAAAAAAAAGAACAAAAAAGGGAAGTGTAGTGTGCAGTCAGATTTCCAGTAATTTCCCAGAGTGACAGCAGACGGTGTGTCATGCAGTCAGGTGTCTCCTGACGGGGCTCAACACAGCAGCTGGCATTGCAGTGAACACAAAGTGCTTAAAGTTGATGAACTATTAGAAATGCCGTTTTAATGGTGCCATTACATTCCTCTTTAGAACTTTCCTGGACAGAAAGCCCCCGGGAGAAAGGCAGTTTCAAATTTTCTTGCATAAAATGAAGTTGGTGGCTGGATGTAACCTCTATGGAGGGTGTTTAGCAGGATGGAAACTTCAGATGTAAAATATTAACCCTTTCTTGTGCTCAGGAGATGTGAGGTAACAGTTTATATGGAAAGATTAATGTGCTGCATGGTAAGGGTTCTCTTTTGAACCTCAAGTCAGAAGTAAATGATAGCACCTACCAAGCCAACTGCTGTCCAGCTCTTCGGTACAGCTCTTTTCATTCCATTTATGTGTCCAAGGGTGAGGCACCTCCGTCACTTTTAAAAGGTATCTGTTTTGTGGGCTGCCACATCAGTGTGGTGGGATGGCAGAGATGTACAAGGACTTAGCATTTACCAAACCTGTTTCAGTGAGGTAATAGATCAATAACATGGCTGATAGTTGATTGGAGCGTAAGATAGGATGTTAAAAATACAGGTGGCTTGCCTCCACAAAAAAAGTTTGTTAACTGACAGAATTGTACAAGGTTTACTCATTTTGTGCTGCTGGTGTGATCTCTGCTGTGCTGGCTAGGATTGCTTACAGAAGCTGCTCTGCCTCTTTGATGGTAAGCATGACTTTTTCAATGCCCTCTCAGCCTGTAAGGGCTTGCTTGAACCAGAAAGGGAGTCAGTCTCTGGCAGGTGGTGAGCAGAATGTGAAGGTAGTTCAAGGCGGTAACAGTGACCTGCTTGTTGGAAACATCCAGTTGCTTTTTTTGTTCTTGGACTTTGTTTTTCTCATGGACATTCAGAAGTGTGTGTGCTTCTTCTGGACTTCAATGGAGTTATATCAAGCCAGTAGAGTGGGGAAATGACTGTTCACTGTGTGGATAGAATTGTACTTGTTTTTTCCAAGGTCAGAGAGGAAGTGTGTAGGCTTCTCTTTACAGACCTGAATGTTATCCTTTGTGCATTATAGCTCCATGTGCAAACCAGTAGCCTAAGTTAGCTTAAGTATAGCAACTGAGATTTTAGTTACATAAAAAGATTCTTCAAATTAAATATCCTCCATAGCCAAGAGGGAAGAGAGATTTGGATGCTTCTTCAGTTCATAGTTTTGCACAGAAACTTGGAAGTTTGCTACTGGAAATAAATAAATTGAAATTGTCTCCACTCCATGCTGGTATTTCTCCATTGCTTCATAATTTGTCATACAACATTTTCTGACATAGACAGAAGTTTTTTCCCTTAATGCCTTTGGATGATGCAGGACATTTTTATTTCTTTTTCTGTAACAGGGCTCAGACCATCATGAAGGCTCGTTTGAAGGGAGCTCAAACAGGTCGCAACCTCTTGAAGAAAAAGTCTGATGCTTTGACACTCCGATTCAGGCAGATCCTTAAGAAAATTATCGAGGTAGGCAAATTAGCATTTTTCTCTCTTAGGCTCGCTTGATTTGAAATTTGTTTGTTAGTTGTGCATTCTCATTCTTCTAACTTCCTTAGATAAACCAGAATGTAGGACAACACTGTGGATAACCCATTCTTTGTAAGTGATGCTACTGAGGACAGGGGGAGCATAACTGTGCTTTCCTGTCTGCAGCGGTATATAAATTTAAAAGATTTCAGTAGAACTTAGTAGATCTTGTAATCTTCTACCACAGTGGATGGGTTCTAATTGTATTTCATTTTTTACCAGTTATCTGCAAATTCTAATTAGCAGGTTGACAGTAAGCTGGAGATAAGAATACTTTCTCTACTTTCTCTTTTTTCTTCTTTCTTAAATTTCCTATTGTTTTCTTGATGCTGTTAATTATTCTTCTTTGAAAAAGAATAACATACCTTGTATTTGATGTCTCTTTTTCCTTAAAAAAAACAGACTAAGTTGCTGATGGGTGAGGTGATGAGAGAAGCTGCCTTTTCGCTGGCCGAGGCAAAGTTTACCGCAGGAGATTTCAGGTGAGGATTGCTGATCTGATGGGCATCCTACCCATGGGAATGTATGATCAACAGATTGATTTCTCTTTTGGAAATAAGAAATTTCTTAAATGAAATTTAACAAGGGAAAAAAAGACAGTGAACATGGTAGGACATGACAAGTGAACTCCACTGAGGTGAGAGAGACAACTGCAAGAGAGAGATCATTTGTGTGACGAAAACATGTAAGAAAAGTGAGCTGAAAAATTAAGAGAATTTATACGCAAATTCTTGACTTGAGAAGGAGGTGGATTTTTCAGTTTAGAATCTAAAATGCAGGTAAACAAGAATGTTTAGCAGAGTATTGGATTACACGTTATCTTGATTTTTGTTGTGGACTTGAGGTCAGGATCTAATATGTGTTGTTTTCTCCCAGTAAGACATTCAGATGTTCTATTAATTATTTTAGCCTCTCGTCTCATGACCACTCATCTCACTAGGGCTAGCGAGGACTACTTGTGATAGGAGAAACTAATCTTTTAATCGTATTTTACTGAATTACAATTCTAACTAGACTGTTTGTGTAATTCATCCAAGCATACATCAGTCTTGTGGAATAAAGTTGGGGAAGTGTTAACGATTCAGCTGATGGTACCAACAATTAATGGGGAAGAGCTCAGTGATCAGACACTGTAGTAACCTGTGTGCTGCTAGAGGGCAAAAGGCATTTTTGCCCTTTCATCTGGATATGGTGCTGTTCCCTATCTTAACCAGGTATAGTGTTTAGCTATAAACAATAGTCAGATTCCACCCAGTAAGTAAATTGTACTCCAGTGGAAGAGCTGGTACAGTAACCTGTTCTTGGAAGACCATAAGACACTTTAGAATCCTTCAAGGTGAACTGTTGTACCAGCTCAAGTTTGTTAACACAGTAAGAGTTAACGGGTAAACAAACTCACTGCTGTTCTGAAGGAACAAATAAATATGAGTTTGTAAAAACGAACAGTGTTGTGATCTTGATCTGCATTTAAGCCTTGAAATTGCTTTCAGTGGGAAGAAAATCTCAAGATGATTAAGATTAAATGTTATTAAAATATTTTAGTGTCATTCACCAGGTAACTTGCTAGTTTTTAGAAACGCTTTGTGTGCTTGGTCTAAGACATTTCCAGAGTTACATTTTGTGAAGTCCGCTGCTTTTGTTTCCAAACACTGTAGGAAAGCCATTAGCTTTGAAGACTGTGCACAGAGATCTGAACTGGAAACAATGCTATCTGATAACTACTTCTCTTTGGATATAATGACAACGTACTGGACCACTTTGGTGTTCCTGGTTATGATACGTGTTTTCTTCCTTACAGTACCACTGTGATCCAGAATGTGAACAAAGCTCAAGTCAAGATCAGAGCTAAGAAAGACAACGTAGCAGGTGACTCTTTTGTAGACAGCAGGCATTTCAGCTTTCAGGGGAGCTGTGGGAGCATATTCTGAAATATGTAAGAACGTCTCCAAACACCATTTCTTCTTTGTTTCTCTTATTCATCTGACAGTAGAAACACTTATAATTTACTAAGATTTTTCAGATACAGGAGATTCTTTTTTTTATGTTAAGTCATTTACCTCTCATAAGATGAAACGAACGTACGTAAACTGCAGTCCTAATTCCTAAATCTTCAAACAAAGCATAATTTCCATGGAGGAATTTTCACTACTGAAAGTAGATCGGGAAATTAAGTATCAAGATTAAATACTGATACTTAATTTTCTGAAACGTAATTGTTTTTTGAATAAAACAAGATTAATCAAGATTGAATGTTGAAAATAATTCTTAAGCAGGGGGAATACATTGCTGTAACCTACTGTAGGGAACCTACTTCAGCAGGGTGTTTAGACTGGATGATCTCCAGAGGTCCCTTCCAACCCCTATGATTCTGTGATTCTCTAAGTACAAAATAGTAATACAAAATGGAATGCTCTGAATTTTCCACGTGTCTGGAGATAACAGATAAAATGGCAGAACCAGCATGATTTAATCTTTTCAAACTACATAGGAAGATTTTGAAAACAAAGCTTCAGAGCTTACAGAATTTGTTAAAAGCATATGGACTAAAAATGTGCTGTACTTAAAAAGAAAAAATATATTAAACTTTATGTCCCGTTACACAAATTTGTGTTTGTTCCTGCCAGGTGTAACCTTACCGGTTTTTGAGCATTATCAGGAAGGAGGTGACAGTAAGTAGAAAATATATTCTGCCTTATGTGTACTCACAGCCATTCTGTGCTAATAGAAGAATACTTGTCAAGCCTTGCTGATAAGTCAGTTTACATCATGGGCACAATATTTCTTTTCTCTGTATTTTGCTGTTTGCAAAGCTATTTTTGCTTTGTACTTTTTCTCTAACATTAAGGGATTAAATACGGGCCACAGTGGATTTTAGTTTACTAAATCAGTGAGCTTTTCAGATGAGGAGAAGCCTTGTTTACCATGTTTTCAAGACTGGTAGATATGGATATAGACAACAATTTGCAGTAGCACAAACCATTATGAAGATAGATTTCTTAGAAGGCAAAGGCTTTATCTTAACCCTTCCTGAGCTGTCTGCATTCCTCTAGTTTAAAAAGCTGTATCTGTACTTTACATCTAGTAAGAATATGCCACGGTAGCATTAGCAACAAACCTCACGTTTTGTTTTTTTCTCAGGCTATGAGCTGACTGGCTTGGCCAGGGGTGGAGAACAGCTAGCTAAGCTGAAGAGGAACTATGCCAAAGCTGTGGAGCTGCTTGTGGAACTGGCCTCCTTACAGGTTGATGGGAGAAAGAAATGTGGGGATCTCTGATTTCTCAGTTCTGAAATGAAAGTATAGTCTCAATGACTATAGCTCATTACTTTCAGCTGTATTATAGGCTTTTAGTCCCAGTGCTTCTACCAAGTTTCAACCCTTTTTCAGCCATTAAACACAGTTATAATACTACTCTTCATGTTCTAGAACACTAAGAAACTTTGAAACGGCTAGAGTTCATTGTTCAGATGTAATCTGGTAATAAATAGTAAGAGCACCAACATTAGTAGAAACAGTTCTGCTTCTATCAAGAAGGTAGTCTATAAAACAAGCAGCTTTGGCTTCCAAATGATGTTTGGTTGTGTGTGTAGAATAGATGGAAATGCTGAGTTCATCTTGTTATTTGTTTCCATTCCATCAGACATCCTTCATTACTTTGGACGAAGCCATTAAGATAACAAATAGACGTGTGAATGCAATTGAACATGGTGAGTATTTTTCCTTTTGGGATGCATAGTGCTTTTGTGTCTCTGTGCAAGATGGGGAGCTGTGTCCCGGAAGCTACTCTTCTTTTGACTGATTTCCTGTTAGTATGATTTGAAGCCAGTTTAAGAAATCGTGAGTAAAATTACAATAAAACATATTGCAAAGGGGTTGGAGTACATGGGGATAAGTGAATATGCAAACATAAATCATTCAGGAAGATGTACTGACAACCTGCAGAGCAAATATTATAGAAATGTATTCTGGCATGTGTGCCACTGACCTGTGATTTACTTCTTCAAGTATGTACACTAGAAACAAAAGAGGGGATGTCCCTATGTCTTAAGATGTTTTAATAACTATTTCTGTAGTATTTCCTAGCATAACTTACCAGATTTTGATGGTGGTGTCCAGTGGAAAGGTGGCAGTGTTTATTACATGATGGGATGGCAGGGTAGGCATCCAGAGAGCCTTGGTACTAGGAATCACTAGAATAACTTTAAATAACCCTCTGTGCACTGCACTGTCGTAAATTCCCAGGTAACATAGCAGCGGTCCATCAACTTCCTGATTTATATTTGTTTAGTGATTATTCCCAGGATCGAGCGTACTCTTTCCTATATCATCACAGAACTGGATGAAAGAGAGCGAGAGGAATTCTACAGGTAACTACGTAAAACAAGACCAGAGTGTTCTTTTTCTAAAATAGACTGTACCTCAGAGTGGACATCAGAAAACTATTCAACAAATGAGGCAAAGAATACTATTCTTACTGTGCACTGAGCTTCCAGAGCTGGGCAACTCAAGAGCTGCAGTTAGTTGTCACAGTTTCACATGTAGCTCTACCACTGGGTTGTACATAGCTGTCTTCACCTTTCCTCCAGTGGGAATGATGGAATACAGTACTCTGAGTTGTTCTGCTTTAAGGACACCTCTGCCACAGAAGCTGGTGTTCTGGGAAAAAGATGTCAAAGTTGAAATTAAACAAATGTAAATTGCCTTCATTCAAGAAAAGTAGAGTAGTATAATGCAACGCTTATTTGTGGTCAAGAACGTCATTTAAAATTTGGGTAAATAAATAAATCTGCAGAGAAGCTGAATGTTGTTTAAGGGCAGCATCTAGTGTTAATATTATTTCCTGGTGAACTTCTCCAGGCACCTTTATCACAGCCAACGTACAGCATCTTTGTTGTTGGTCTGTTTTATGGAAACAATCATGTTGCTTTCACAGATATGCCACATTTCTTTTCACAGGTTAAAGAAGATCCAGGAAAAGAAAAAGGTATTGAAAGAAAAGTCTGAGAGAGAACGGGAGCTGCGGAGGGCTGCTGGTGGGGAACGTGAACCGGCCAATCTCTTAGCAGAAGAGAAGGATGAAGACCTTCTCTTTGAGTAACCTGATGCAGTTGTTGTATTTGGAGCAGGGGACCCAGAATACAGAACGCCCATTTACTGTATAAGTTGGGACATTGCCTCAATCATATTTATATGGCTTCTCAGTTGGTGTATAAGCCTGAGTTGACTGGATTGTGGATTTCTCCTGGGCAATTAGAAATCTGGGAAATTGAATACAGCATTTGGAAGAAAAGGAGAGATAAATAAGGTGCTTTAATATCAGGAAGGCCCTCTGTTATGTGTTCAGCCTGCTTCTTCACTTAATAGGAATGGCTGTCCACAACTGTTCTTTAGAGGATGGCTCTGGATTTGCCTAGACAGATTCCTTTTTAATTGCTTCCTTTGCTACCACAGGCAGTGGGAAATGTTATTTAAGGAGGGAGATGCACACACTGCTAAATGCACACTTCATTGCTAAAACGTGAACATTGCTTAAAGCAGGTACCGGCACAACTGAAGTAAAACGTGAGTAGGCAGCTCTGGTTTTCTAACCTGTTGATGAAATCCACAGTCTTCTGTGATTTATTTCTGTTGCACGATTGTTACCACTGGCCTAAAACATCTATGATTCTAATTAAAGATTCTGCCAACTTGTGTACTGTCTGTACTAGACATAAGTAAAAGTTATAACCGTTGAATGCGTTATGCCTGGCTCCTGATTCTAAAAGATAATTGAAAAGCTTGGAAACTGTCACACTGATTTAATAGAAATACATAACAGCCTGGGTCAGAAGGGACCTTACAGACCATCCACATTCCGTCTCCCCTGCCGTGGGCAGAGCTGCCACCCACCAGAGATGAGGTTGCTCAGGGCCCCACCCAACTCAGTCTTGAATGCCTCCAGGGATGGGGCACCCACAGCTTCTCCAGGTAGCCTGTGCCAGTGCACTGTCAGTCACTAATACCTCAGCCTTCTTAATATCCTGGGTAACCATGTCTATTGCCAAGTAACCCTTCTTTCCTCCCAAGCCCCCTAATGGTAGCATTGAAATTTCTGTTTGAACAGCCACTTTTTTTTTTTTTTTTTTACACCTTTTTAGACTAAGTGTGGTAACAGTATCATTCCTCCTACTTCTACAGATGGCAATGTTTCCTATGGCAGTTTATTACCTTACCTGGGAGTTGAATTCAGCTGAAGATGGTTTCAAATTGGTATAAAATGGATGTTGATCCAAAAAAAAAAAAAAGTCAGCAAACAATTTTATTCTGGAACTCACTGCATTCTGACACATGAAATCCCGTGGCTTTCAAACAAGACAATGGGCATGTCCCTGTGAAAATGCATCACATCAAGGCAACTTAGGGACACCTAAAGCTTGTGATGAATTGTGATAACTGGTGAAGACTTTGAATTTACCAGAAATGAATTAGTGATTAAAGTAAATTAGGCAGCAGCTGTAAGAAAGTAGAGTAAGACTGCAGAGAGAACCTGCAGACCTAAGAATGTATTTCGTTCCCTTCCAATACCACACATCCTAGCGAGTGAAGTAGAGAACATCTTCTAGGGCATCTTTCACACATTCAGTAAAACAGCAGTAAGATGATTCCCAGGATTCACTACAGTAATAAAATCGTACAGTGATTTATTTTAAATCTAGAAATATTTTACATTTTTACATTAGTGTGCAGTTCATGATGTCTCAAAATACAGAGTGCAGATACATGTATAAAAGTACAATGTGGGGCTAACCACAGGTCTGAGTAAAGTTACCTTAATTAAGGCATTAAACCCCCACCTTACATTTTAAGAAGTCACAAGTAATTACATTCAAAAATTTTACGCAATTCAACTCATTCTTACTTATAATTCAATCTGGACTGATAAAAATGCAGATTACCTTCATTTTGGTCTGATACAGCTCACTACAAGGCCCATGACAAAGTGTTCCACCAATCAAGTTTGCATATTCTCTTTTACTCTCAAGGGAATAAACACAATCTGCATTAAAAAATAGGAAAAAAGGCAGAGTAATTTCTTATACCGCGTAGTTCCAGATCCAAATTGATGGCAGATGGGACAGCCAGATACATTTCTTAGTGCTGCTCAAAGCCCTTTAGCAGCAGACAGCTAACACTGGGTATAAATATCATAGCACCTCTTTATATGGATATCAGCAAGTACTGCGTGCCCTGGGAATTAAGAGAGTAGAGCTGAACCTCAACATTCTTTAAGTCTACATTCAAGAACTTATTGCTATACAAACAGCCTCTGTACAACATTTCAGAGAAACTGGGGACAAAAACATCAGATACACTAACAGCAATTACTGAAACTGACACTGGCTATAACACTGAATACATAAGAAGGTTTCAGCAACCATCTCCAGTTGATTGTGGCTGCAGAAATTTGGACAGTATCCGTATAGCTAAGTTACCCTTCAGCACAGAATTTTCAATCCTCCCCCTTTTTTTTTTCCCCCCCTGAAGGGTCACTACTTACCTCTTTAATCGCTTCTCAGCCCTAAATATTCAACCAGCAAATAATTTTGCTTTGTAGCAGGACAGGAGCACACTAATTTTTCAATACAAAATGTCAGTTCACTAACTAGAAATGTTATTTTACAATTTCTTTATATTCCCCATATACTTGGAAGTCTTTGTTCAGCTACTGGTACGAGTTTGTTCCATTAGAACTTGAATACATACAAGACAGTATGGAAAAAATCAACTACTTGTTAAATCCTTCAGCATTAGACAGGAATGAACTACAAACTGACGTAACTCATGTTTTACCTGTAGGAAGTAGTAACGCCATGACTAACATTAAGAGATATTCACATTCAAGGGCTGTGCTACCCTAAACTCAAACAGCCAAGATGATAATATTCAGTTCGCTTCAGCGATAGAACTCCCCCCACTGCAGACACATAGCCTTTGTAGTTAACTAACGTCATAGCTCAGATTTGAAGATGCAGAGGTGATTTGATCTGTTAGCAGAACACACGCTGGGATACAGACCTTGCCTTCTGTTCACTCGTTTCAAGTTGTTTTAACAAGTATTCTGCTTTGCTGTGACTTCTCAGTCAGTTACCAGTGTTTCACACATATATTTACTGCAGTAGTGAGCAAATGCAGGACAGTATGTCAGCTAGTGAATTACAATACTTGTTTATAACACAACAGCTACCTTCAGCTATTTTAATTCCAGTTAGTTATCCGATAGAGCAACAGCCACAAGATGAGCCATTTGCAGAGATTAAGAAACCCACTTATCTTCCAATGTTCAGCACATCAGCCTATTTTAGCCAGTATTCTGTTATAAAACGTGAGAACTTCAGCTGACTTCCAAGCAGTGTTTTATAACTACATATTTTTTCATAAAAATATATCTGCCTTCCTAAGTATCTCTACGGATCTGTGGAGAACAGCGGCTCCAATCAGCCGACATTTCAAGGAAAATCCCATAAAAATATCACATCTAAAAGATCAATATAATTCATCCTTAATTGAAGCTAAAATTAATGTGCAGTCAACTCAGAATTAAAAAGTTTGCCTAAGAAGACACAAGGATTGAAATATTTACATTATACACATTTTCCAATTACAGTGTTATTAGAAAGTGGAATGTTTTTTAGAATTAGAATATAAATTCAAGCCTCACCAGGCAGCTCCAGACCAGAGTGGCATCTTTGTTCAATTTTTTGAAAAGGACAGATTTCTCATTGATCACATTTTTCACATGTAGATTATTTCTCTGCCCAATGATCTGCAGAATTACACTCCTAAACTACCATCATGTCCCATGAAGTCATTAAGTTAAGCGTTAAATAACATTCATATTTATAACTATGTGACAATGCAGACTGTATATACAAATACACACACACTTAAAATCTTTGCTTTCCTAAGGGTGACTAGGTAGAAAAAAAGAGGATTTTTATATGAAAGCTGTTGCTAGAAAAATCTAAAGCTTTAGAATTTAGTACGGACCAGGTCTCCATTTCTAGACCTCAGAAAAAGAAAACTTGGACAACCTCTGGAACAGTTAAACCAGCTCTCACGCTGATTTGTGTTTTTTTGTTTTGTTTTTCCAAAAATACCCAATTTCACTTGCAAAGGATGTAGCCACCAGGGTCCAGAGCTCAGACACTTATTACTAGAACTGGGCAGACCTACATGCGATCTCCTTAGAATAATTACTCAGCTGAAGTCCATTTGTCCCTTGGAATTATTCTCTTTCATCGTAGCCAGGTAGAGGGTACCCACTGCGGTTCTGTGTCAAGTTTGTTTATTAACCGAAGTAACTCTTGATAAGCCTTATCAAGATCAGAATTCACAATTGCTGTATCAAAGTAGTGACCATTGTTCTGTTCCATCTCCCTTGTCTTCTCTATGATTTCTCTCAACTCCTCTGGCTGCAAATAAAGAACAGGGAGTTATTGTATGTGTGTAAGCCTCTCCCCCATAACAAGAGAAGGAAAGGAAACAACTCAGGCCTTATGCACGGGCTTTTCATTGTATTGTTACCAGGTACTCATAGCTAAATTTTTTTTTTTACAACAATGAACCGCCACACATTTTAACCCAAAGGCAACTGTTTCTCATTGGCCACAAGTGGCAATCCAATAAAAAACAGTCCTGGACTGAAGTAAATGTGGAAGACACAGAACTTCTCCTTTTATAACATACATCCTAGTGAGGCTTCTCAAACATGTTTCACAAAGATCAGTTCGATCACTAAGCCTGCTGTCTTTCCGGAAAAAAAAATAGAAGACAACAGAAATAAAATGACATATTTGTGTACCTAAATGCAGGGATTAACTGTGCCCCACGCAACTGGATTCTCTTGGCCCACATCTCTCACGTTCAGCTAGCGTGGTCTGCTTACTAACCTGGAGCAGAGATCTCTGACTAACCACCTCCTCTGTACTGTCAGTACCATCGCCATCATTCAACTCCAAAAAAAGAGCATATGAATTTAAACACCAAAAGCATTCCAGAACCATACATAAAAAAGCAGAACGGCTTCAGAAGAAGTGTTTGATTTATTACCTTTGGGTTTTTCCCTTCTTTGGCCAATAAAGCACGTAATCTCTCCTGCGAAGGTGGTGCAACAAATATAATATATGGCTTCAAGTCAGAATTACGTAGTGTCTTCAGTGACTGTAGAAAAAGTATTAAATATTGAACACCTAACCAATTTCCATCCAACGAACCATAACAGTATTACTACCACCACTCAGAATTCAGTCACCATTTCCTACAAAATTTGCATTCCAACAGTTCTCAAATTTATGGACTCCAAACATTTACTTTTGTTCAAGAATTTCCCTTAAACTAAGGGAATATCTTTTAGTATGCAAAATCAAACAAAAAATGTAAATTGAAGCAAGTTTCCTTAAAATGCTAGGGAATGAGAAACTTTGAACTGAGAGGTCTTCAAAGTACAGGATGCCAAACACACTACATGCTCAGAGTATTTTTTGGCAGGCTATACATATATCAGGACATAACAAATAAAAAGAACCTGACTGTAGTCTGAATTTTCCAAAAGCTTCTCTATCTTCAAACACCTTAGAGCTCATAGAATAATTGCAATAAACTAGAGACAAATCTTAATTTTTCAATTTAGAAAATTAAAGCTAGTGAGAAATATCTGGAAACCAACATCCCTTTTAAATTCAGCACAGACAAAAACGTTATTAGAGCAACTTTCTTGTTCTTTGTTTGAAAATACACAGAACACTGTAAATAGCCAACTAAACATCACTGAAAAAAAAGCTGGAATAAACATGGAGACAGACAGACAAGTTTACACCAACTTAAAATAGCTCTATTAGACTTTCACAGTAGCTGCTAAAATTGAAGCATAACAGGCAACAGCTTCTGCCATACCTGAGTGTGAAGATTTAGAAGGCATATCTTGCCAGAGTTGATCACTTGTCGCACAGAGTCTATACTAGTACCATAAAGGTTCTTTTCAAATTCTCCATATTCAATAAACTTCCCTGCAGCTATGTCATTCTCAAACGCTTGTCGGGAAATGAAATGGTAATCCCTGCCAGCCACTTCAGTCTCTCGCCTGCTCCGAGTTGTATCTACAAACAAAAGCCACAAAAAATAAACTGAATGAAACATACCTGTTCAAGTGAGAAGAAAATATCAGCATTTGATTAAAATAGCCAAGAAATACATGTATTTTATTTTGTGTAATGAATACTCCTGGAGAGATTCATCAAAGACTGAACCTACATTCTGATGTCTTCTTACATTCATCTAAGAAAAACCAGTCCGTTAAGAAAAGAATAATTTCACCCATGTAGCTGCATTCTGAAGGTGAAAAACAGCTGTTAGTTGTTTATAATACTAATTTTGGGTACAAAAGACGTCTTACATAAAATTCAATGAAACGTAAATAGTTTGGAAAGGTATTAAAGCCATGTAAATTTAACTTTATGCAGGATAACTAGTTCAAAAATTATTTGTTAGATGTGCCAGTTTCTTCTTTAACCTTCTGTAACTCATTCCAACTTTATTCAGATTGAAAAATAAGCATGTCACAGTATTATGTTGGAACACTGGAATTGCATTTACTTACAAAGGGTAGCACCTGTCACACAAGACATAATTTGTTCTTCACCAAAGAGCTAACTGTAACCTACTCAAAAGCCCCTAATTCCTCATTACGATTTTAATCACAAGAGGATTTGGGTGAAGGCAAAGTTTAGAACAAGCAATCATATCTGCCTATCAAACTTACGGGGAACAGCAGAGGCAAAGCGGTCCACTTCATTATTCATAAGTCTCTGCCGCAATTCATTTTGGCCACAGTTCTGTGGGCCAATGAGAACAATAGGCCGTTTTCTATTTGCTGGTTGATGATACAGTGACATTTCCTCATAAGTTAAAATTTCTTCGTTATCATAATCTTGAAAGAAAAACAATAAAAAGGTCAACATATTATTGCTCATTGAATGTGTCATTTGTCCTACAGTGCAAAGTTTCAGGGAGCTCCCCTCTACAACCTCAAAGATTATGACTTGTCTAGTAAGCCAAGACAGTTTTCTTGCTTTCTGGGGAAATTAAGCATTTCTACTCTTTATACAAAAGCATTTGTTAAATCTTCTATAGTTAATTATAAATGCACAACGTAAAAGATGTTACTTGCCATCATTTTTATTTGCGTTGTATAAAACCTTCTTCCGTTTCTTTTTGTTCTTCTTCGCACACCAGAGTTTTCCTAGCCAAAATAAAATCATCACAATTACATACCCATGCAGTAAAAAGCTTCCTATCTTACCAACTATATGGATTTGCAGGTCTGAAAACACTAGGTTGTTTAGTTTATTACACCAGTAGGGTGTATGATGCAAATTCTGCACAGCAAGTGCTTCAACTGTGTCTTGCTACAGGTAGGTAAAATTCTTTAAGAAAAAGGAGGCACCCCAAATTCCCTTACATTTATCTACATCGTGCATAATAATAATGAGAAAAAAATCTGATTGATACAACTAAATTCAGGCCTGCATTTACACCAAGAATTTCAAGCAAGCACCAGATTGGTATTATAAAAATGGAGAATTTTCTTTAACTCTACACTGGCAAGGTTCCAGATAATAGTAATTAACACCACTATTAGTTAGACACCTTTTTCCTCAAAAAGCACAGATCTAACCTGATTTTTCTGGTTCCTTGTCTTCTTCTATAGTTTGCTTCATTGCTTCTCTCTGTTGCTGAAAACTTTTTCCTGAAAGCATTTTAAAGAAAACATGAAAAAGCAGTTAACTTTTGAAAACTGTTACTACGTATAGCCAGAAGAACACGAATATTGCCGTATCTTCTTGTAATGACTTCCTCATTTTGTTAACATTTTCCATCTCTGATGCTTCTAGAAGAATATGTCATAAAATAGAAATTTGTTGGGGAAAACTGTTCGTCATAAAGATGTAAAATTCTATCACCCTAACAGAATGAAACTCAGAGAAAGCGAGCTTAAGCTTTAGTAAGGAGCACAATTAATCTGAGTATGTACATTAGCTACCCTTCAAAACTGACAGTAATTGGAAGTGATGTAACGCATATGTACACAAAAGTGTCTGTTGTCTTTATAACACTGCCTAATTTGTGTGACATTTGCAGTCAATATTTCAGGATTTTTTTTTTCAGTTGTTTCGTAGTATTCATATGGTGCTTTTTTAATAAATATTACTTCCATGTTTGCTGTCAAGCAAGCCACATACCTAGACCTATCATCAAATGCATTCACATACTTCCTTAGGATTTTCATATTGTTTGACTACCGCTTTCTTCAGCTACGTTAACACTGGCAACAATGCTGTATTTAGAAGTGAATGGGAACTAAGGGCTCAGCTGATTTCTTTCCCATCGCATCCTAAAATTTATCTGAACGGATGGACAGGACTGAGCCTAAAAACCTTAAAAGTAAGACCTGCAGAGGTCAAAGTTGATGAGAAACCAATTTATTGCTTCCAAAACATAATTATCAAATGAGAGTTGCACAGCCTCGTACTTTTCTGGATAGTTTTGTCTGAGAACTGAAAATACGGGGAAGACTACATTTTTGTCACCGTGATGATATATTTTTCTTATTTTTTAATGTTATGTGTGTTGTATTTATACTACATTTCTAAAATTTCAGCTTGAAAAAATATTATGCTACATTTAAGATCAGTGTTTCCACCATCTTATTCAAATATCATAAAATAACAGCATTCTATTCTATGGAATTAACATCTGTTCATCTGCTAAGATCTGTGGTGAACTGGAACACAGTACACACCTCAAGAGAAAACTTACATAGTGACTTCAATTTCTGAAGCTTCAATTACTCAAAGGCTTCCAGCAGTTAGAAAGGAAGCTTGATTATTACAATAACTGAAGCTCTTGGCTAAGGGAAAATACGTAGAAAAGTTACTACCTATAAACATATTTTTCAAAGATACTACTTGAAATAGTGAGAAACCTAAAAGCTGCTCTCATCTCCAGGTACAACAGACAGGTCTAAGTCCAATTTTGCCACTGCAGCCAGCAGAGGGAACTCTGAACCCACAGAGTTGCCAGGGTAAAAGAATAAAGAAGTGTAGAGTAAGTCAGGAAACGCAAACTGCAGTTTAAGTGGTGGTTTTACCTGATGTATAAATGTTAAACATGAAGATACTTCTAAAAGGTCAACCTTTTAAATAAATGTATTAGGAAACCAACAGTGGGCTCTGCTGCAAAATGTTCAAAGTCACAGGTATTTAAGGCTGTGGGTATGAGTCCTTAAAAAAAAAAAAATTGCCTCCTACAACTACGGGAACAACAACTTTTCAAGGTTTTTCTAGATTTTATTTACCAGGAATAAGGCCTGCCAGTGGTTGGTTATCTTCATCTCCATCTCTGTAAGCCTGCCACCAGTTTGGATCTTCCTGGCTGATGACATGGAGTATATCTCCTTTTTGAAAAGACAGGCCTAATTCTCGGCAGGGGACATAAGGGTCATCAGAAGGATCATAGTCAAAATGTGCTTTCACATGTATCTGTGGAAGACAAAAATGAAAAAAAAAAAAAAAAAAAAAAAAAAAGGAAGAATCTGTGACTTCAGAAGAGTTACACTTCCATCTTCCTGTGACTAAAGATGAGGCTTGATATATAAAAGCTCCCAGATAACTCTTATAGAATGCACACTGTACCTAGGGGCATGTAGAAGACACCGGAATGGATAATAAAACTTGAAGTTCAGACTTTTAATTCTACAGCCGCAAATTTTTTCACCCACTTTAGGAAACAAAAAAATCCTGAGCTACAAATCTAAGCCTTTAGCGCTCAAAAGGAATCACAGACATTCTCATTTATTAATATTTAAATAGCAAACACACAGAATGAGACCCATTTTCTGGCTTTCAGATGGAGTTTTACTTCAAAAATACTTTACTTTGCCACCGAACATTTGAGTGTTTGGTCTTTTGGTTTTTTTGTTTGTTTGTTTTTGGTTTGATAGAAATCTGTGCAATCTTTCTTCAAACTTCTGTAACCTCTCCTCAGAACACTTCGTTAGCCAAAAAGATACCAAAAGTATTCAGTATACAGATTTTTCCTCACAAAGCATATTTATAAATTACAGTAGATCAGTTTTAGATTCTATCAATTCAATTGATTTAAAATTGAGAAATGGAGAAGTTCCAAATAGAATTTCAGAAGCATAAGTGGTGCTACTTTTAATAAATTCTTATTAGTTTAGAAACAAAATATACTGTATGTTTCAGCTTATCGCTGTCAATCCTTTTTAACAGTTAACTCAGGTGCAAGTCTGGTAACAAACTATTTAAATAACTGCAATTCGGTTTTTGTTTTGCTGTGCAAATAACCTACAAAACAATGTTCTAAGCTCTACTGGAAAAACAGGGCACGCATCACCAAGGTTATGTAAAGCTACTTACAACTGTCTCCTTTGCAGGAGGTGGCTTGCTCTGCTGACTGGGAATCAATACAAAGGTCAGAGTGCCATGCATGTCAGCCTGAGATAAAAAAAAAAAAAATGGAGACTCTCAATATACAGACGCAGTGATTCAGCAACAGATTAGAAATCCAAATGTTGATATTCAGATTACAAAAATCTAGAGTTCCAGACTGTACATCAACTACTTTTATTTTAAATAGAACACTTGCAACTGTATCAAGCAGAGACTTGAGACAAATAGAATACCAAAGAGAGTACATTTTTTTGCTCTGTTCAAAAATATCAAGCAGATCTACGCTAGCAAGAGAAAATGCGTAGAAAACTTTTACCCTGAAATTACTTTAATACAACAGTATTTCTAAATTCAAATGCTTCTAGTGCATTTTTATGCTGTTAGCACTATCAAAGTATACAGAACACTTCTTAAAAATTTACCCAGAACACTCAAATCCTGCGTAAGTACCTAACATTGAAACTGTCAGCATCTACAAGGGAAAGAGAACTAAATACACGTCTTGGCTTTAGAGCAGTCTTAGTTGCCTGCATACTCTTGTACACGATTTATTTCTTCATGTAACAAACATCTGTTTTAATACAAGTGCCAAGAGGCCTACATATCTCTCACTTTCTATACAACATTCCACGAACCGTAACAATTGGCACTGCATAAACTAAAACATATATGTGTATCATCAAAAATTGACACTTCAGGCTTAAAGAAGTAAACATAACCGAGGATAATATGATTAGGCAGCAGGAAAGGAAAATCCACCATTTTCAGTCAGTACACATAGTTTCTTGAGGAATGTGCAGAATTTCACAGTGATAGCACAAGTAGCTTTGTCTGAAGTCACATGCCAGTTCATTATCATTTTAAGCACAAGGGGTGAGGCAAGAATGAGAATGCAAGAAAATTCTCTCTCCTGTTCTTAAGTATTCTTTGGGGACAGAAATGCATTTATAACTTCTAAAATTTAACACTATGAAACAAAAAAAAAAAAAATCAACATATAAATAATTATGAAGCTTAAAAATTAGTTGTTTAAACTAGGATGTTTTGAGGTTTTCACCAATTGCTCTTATAAACATATGTAACACACAAATAAGACATGTATACATATTACATCTTTTATTCTATAACTCTAAGTTGTAGGACCTGCTCAAGTGCAGAACAAGATCTCTGCAGAATTAAACTGCTGCTGCTTAATGCTCTGTTAAGCACATACAAAACATTTTTTTTCTAAAGCACATACAAAATATTACACCAAAATATGTAGCTGGATATGGATGGCTTCTTTTGAAAATACAGATGGCAATGGAGCCAATTGCATAAAGGATCTCACGCACCTCTGATCCAAAATCACATGGAAACTGAAGGCTTTTCAAATAAACGGCTCAAGAAAACCACTTCTGCCTCTAATTCTCTCCACTTGGCCTCCCTACACGCATTAATTAAACAGCACCATCAGAAAACATGGAGAGTGTCCATTAAAAACTGTACTCTTACACTAGAAGACTTCATTTATCGACAATGACTGTACTTCCTATAATAAATGCAACTTACAGCAGAACCCAAGTCTTTGCCCCAATTTTCATTTGTATATAGAGCTTCGATACACTAAGTAATTCAAATATTTACTATATATTTCTTTGGGACTTCTTCCCAAAAATCCTCTTAATAAATATGTGCCAGGATTTCCAAAGCTTTGTAGTAAAGGTGAAAAAAATTCACTTCCATCCATTTCCACTTTTACAGAATGATCTTCCCCGACGGAGACTGAAGACCCACAGTAAGGTTCCAAGTGGCCTATCTCAGACACTGATCAATAGCAGGTGCCAGGGAAGAGCATAGGAACAGAGGAATATTGTGCATACTTCATTTTGCCCAATTCCCAGCTTCTGGCGTCCTACCTTGAACTTAGAACATTTCTGCCTTTACTAGCTCCTGATAGATTTTTTTTTTTTGCTGGTTTTGTCTAGTAGCTTTTGAATTGATGTACAGTTATGCCATGAATGTTATAAGCGTAACAAAGAGAAAATACCTTATGTTGGTAAACTGCTAGGCAAAAAGATCTTTTGTCAGGAGGGAAAGAGTAAGAAGTCTGGTCAGGAAACATCCCACATGAAACAATTTCCAGTGGGTTGAGCCCAGCCAGAAACTACAAACCCTCTGTCAACTGGTTACTCACTCCTCTCCCCCAAAAGGCATCGGGGAGAGAATCGTAAGATCAAAAGCAAAAAAGACTCACAGGTCAAGAATTTAATACATGAACGTTTAAAACAAAACTAAACTAAAAAAAAAAAAATCAGCACTGAAGAAATAGCTAACTGTCCATTTTTTCTTCCTGAGCATGGTACTACTCGGCATGAAATATCACTTTGGTCAATTCAGGACATCTGTCCTCACTGTCCCCAACACAACATCTTATGTACCTACTCATGGGAAGGGACAGAATGAAGAAGAGTAACCACCTTGACACTGTGCAAGCAACAGATAAAACACTGGATTTTGAAGAGAGAGACCATCTACTGTGAAGACTGTGAACTCCACGTCAGCCAGGACCAAAATCATGCAGGCACACATTTATTGATATTAACTGAGCACGAAGCCTGAGACAGATGAAAAAAATCACAGATTTTCACGGCTAAGCAAAGCTTATCCTTAGAAGTCATTAAAACAAGTCTCAAGATGATAGCATGACTAGTTCATATTTGTGAGGTTCATTTTCGCATTTAACTGCTATTATACTTGCTAAAATTGCACCTTGCATGAGAAAGTAAGCTTGAAATGGCTCTCCACGTGTGAGTACTAAGTATGAGAGTAAAAACGGCTATAAAATAATTCTTAATATGACTACAAATGACAAGCAGAGCTAACAGACTTCACTCTTAGGAGTATTTTTTGCAGTGAAAACGAAGTGCCCAACTCACCAGTAAATCAAAAACTTCATTAACATCTTTTCCACGAATCTCAATGCCATTAATCTCCAGAACTTCATCCCCTTCATGTAACAGCCCACTCTTCTCTGCAGCGCCTCCTTTGACTATACGACTAATGATGACAGAATCCATTTCATTACGAACAGTAGCACCCTGTGTAGTAGCAACAAATTCTGAATTTATTACATATCACAAACTCAAAGCCATCTATTGTAAGCTTTCAAGGCAGTGAGGAGACATTTCTCTGTTGAAAGAAAATGCATCTAACTGCTTGGATGTAATGCTCTAGTTTACAAAAAAAAAAAACCCCACATCTGTTTCTTTAAGTGATATTTAAGACTGAAGAATTGAACTACTCTACACCGTAAGAGTCTTTTTTTTTTTTTTTTTTTTAAAATAAAAGCTTTCCTAAACACTTATTTTAAAGATGCAAAATAGAAGATTAAAAAGAACACTAACACAACACAGACACCTGTAATTGGACAAGGATCTAAGCTTTCCTGCAGCTAAACTTGGATAGTGACTGCTATAATAAAACCCTGGCCAAATCCACATGATGAAAGTTATCCAGGCTCTGAGCGATGTCATGTCTACTGCTATATCATAATGCACATTAAGTAATCATTTATGACCATTTCTCACTTGGGCAGGTGTGGAAGAAAATGATTTCTAAGTTAAATATAACTTTCACATTCAAATTCTAAGACTTCCATAGCTATCCGCAAAGACTGCTTACCTGCTTTAAGTATAACTGCGTGAGTACCAACACTTACCAAGGGAATATCTCGAGCTTTCTCAATACGAACTATTTTAACCGTCTCCCCTCCATACGTGCCAACATTTTCATAAATTTTTTCATCTGCAACAGGCTCGGGTTGCATTTCTTGTTCTGCAACTTTATCATGAGCTAGTAGAAGTGCCTAGTGTTAAACAAAATCAGCTCAGTTACAGAAAAATTCTAATTTCATATGCATACAAAACAGTAACAATCAATGAAATTCTGCAATTTGAAAGCTCTTTATAATTACAGAATATTGCAAAACAACTCAAGCAATAGAAAAGGTTTACATAGTTCCTACTTGCCAGAAATTTTGCTTTCAGTTTTGGAAAATAATACAAAACTACTTTGAACACAAAGTTGGGACTATACGTACGGCTTCAAAAAAAGTCAGACATTGGCTTACTATGTATGTAAAGGAAGATATAGAAGCAAAAAAAGTTACTGCAGTCAAAACTACTCACAAATTTACTTCATCATTGGACAAAATTCCCTTTATTCACTCTATGATAAGAGTGCAATAGCTGTGTCTGTCACAGAAAAAAAACCACAGAAAAGTAAAGTAGCTCATGTGTTGCCACTGACATTAATGATACAGTGCTACCTTGCTCATGTCAAAACTACCTTGTAATACCTGTAGAATACAACAATTTTTTACCTGCATGTGAGGGGCATTCAGCAAGGCATTAAGTTCCTGCCCATCCTTGTGGTGACTGGGTTTCAAAACACTCTGAACCTGAAAAGAAATGAAGTAGTAAAGCTCTCGCTCTACCCAGTGATTTATCAATCTTCCTTCCCCAACTGAAGCACAAAGCCCTATCTGCAATTATTTGTTTTACTGAAAGTAAAATATGCACACATAATTCTTATACTGACGCACTGAGCCTGGCCTAGTACACATTAGGAAAATGTGCAGTGAGATCACAGGACTACTCCAGCATGCTGTGCTTCAGTGATTTTCTATCGAATGCAAACTGGTATCCAGTATATCACATGGATTTCTCAACAAAAACTAACAATGAGCTCAGATACCACAAGAGACGTACACAAAGAAGTTGAAGTTGAAAAAGGAACTGACAGCATAATTAGCCGCAGTAAAGCCTACCATGCAAATACTGCTATATCTTTCAAAATTGACTAGTTTCTCACTAATGTGACCAGACTTCCTTTTCCTTAAAAGCAGATGGTTTATTTTTAACCCAGTATTTCTACCAGCAGCAAGAACAAAGATTCCAAGACAGGTTTTACAGCACTTGCTGGAATATCTGCCTCAGAAACTCTAAGTCAAATCTTCAAAATACCAACATCTCAGCAAACCAGTTTTCTTCAGCTATTATTTATTTTGTTTGCCACAGAAAAAGAATAATCCACAGTAAGACAACAGCTGTTCTTGCTCAAGTAGCTTTTGTTGCCAAAAAAGGTTTGCATTCCTGTTCACTTAAACAGGCCTTGCCATCATCTCAAATACAGAAAATCCCTGTATGCTTTAAAGGCAAGCCAGGAGCAGGGAATTCCCCCTTATCTAAAGGCAAGGGGGAAGAAGCTACTTTCCACAGTAATTATCTTCAGGCCTAATCTGCATCAAAGTCACGAGTCAAAAAGCACTAATGAAGCTGTAGGAATCAAGAGCAGATTATACATAACAGCAGCTTCCTATGAGATGGAAAACATTTTTTCCCCCGAGTTTTTTACTCTTAAGGATGAAAAATATGACATAAAAAAAAAAAATCAAGAACTAAATTGAAGAACTAATTTAGGTAAAACTACAGAGAACAAAAGGAATTCAGCTTCACATCAGTTTGACCTAAGTCATATCTCTGCAGCTGCCAGGAAGCTATTATCCCCAGTTAGAAGTCCTGCAAGACACTTCAAACATGTGGCCAGATGCTAAGTATTAGAAAGAGGAAAAGATGTACTACATATGTTCATAATTATTGTTACATCTCAGAACCAAATCTGCACGTCTTTCTGAATTTATGCAATAAATATTTAGCATAAGAACAATCCTAAACAATACATTATTTAAAGTAACATTTTGCTAGTTGCTACGTGATTCACATATGAAACAGCCTGAAAGAAAAGCGCACAATAAGCCACATATTAGATGCTAAGAACAGCATCTTCCCTCCTCTATTTTTCCGTGCCTTGCAACTTGGCTCAACCAATGATTATTCAAAAACTCTAACAGCTCCTTCTAAGGAAAGCTAACTCTAACCTCCTTCCTAAGGAAAAGATAAATGTATTATTTATTTGCTTAATATAATGTCTGAAGCACTAGGAAAGGTTCAGTCTGCTATGTGCAACTCTTATTACACCAGTACTGCTGCATGTCAGATTGCTTTGTTATTTAAGGTAAAAAATTCCACATCTTATCAGATGAAGAAATCAGAATCTAGGCTAACTTTCCAGAAGTGACACACCACAGACAGTATAAGCATTCCATGCTAAACATGTGGCAATACTATTATTTTCTTAGCTCTTCAATCCAGTTTTTATTGTTAGATATGTTAACTTGAACTCAAACAGCTCAAAAAAATTATTAATGTGGTTTCATTATAAAAACCACAATTTGGAGGCACGCTGTGAGACACATACCAGAGGGCACACACTGCAATGGTACTGGCCATTCAGAATATAGTCACACCTGCAAAACCATGTTGCATGGGTTCAGCAGGACTGCTGGGAACAATGTACATCCACATAATAAAGAAATTACACTGGAAGTTACAAACACACAATCTGCCTTCTCACAAAAACTGATCTAATTTAATTGCTTACAGTTCCTGAAGTGAACAGTATCAGGTATTTAGAAACATAATTTATATAAATTGAGTCTGTTGAGTATATTTAATAGCAAGAATATATTCAAGGCATCTGATATGTGGTGATACAAGCCAAAAACTACCAGCTGTCTTACACAGCGCATCAAATATTCTTACAAGGTCAAAATTCAAACCATGCTCCCATAATCCTTGCCTCTATTTTGGTCAAATGTAAAAGGACTTAAAATCAATTTAATTACACTTGATGTTTACTGGCTATTTTTGTTTAAGAGATGGAGGACACAACATTTTACGGAGATTAGCTCTTTAAAATAAATTCCTTAAGCCTAAATGCTCCATTCCACCTTTTTAATTCAATAAAAGTTTCTTAACAACGAGAGCAAAGAAAAATCCTGAGTTGTTGGGATCTGCTTACCAAAGTCAATGGGAAAAACACAAATATACAAATGTGAAGAATCCCCACAAGAGGACTAGAAAGTAAATGTCTCATTCCACTTGTGTATTGTTAAGTTAAAAAAAACAAAAAAAAACAAAGGCAAATTTTTCTCCTAACACACTGTTCAAACACATTTTATACAAATAGGTAAACATTTTAAGAGTAAATAAAACAGAGACTTGAATTAAGTTCAGTGTGACAAATGAAAATCTCCCCAAACTACACCTTAGAAAAGGTGTTAAATTTATACTACATCTTTCCTTTTTTTTTTTTTTTTTTTTTCAAACAGAGGATGAGAACTTCCATTGCAGCTGTCACTTTTTGTTAGAGCTACAGATGTATGAACTCTAGAACAGGCCCTCTTCTATACCACAAAGCTGCTAACAGAAGAGAGTTCAGAGTTTGTAGCTTTAAACTGGGACACACACAACAAAACAGCTTCAGAGTTGTACACTGTCACTGATGACCTGTACACTGAAATATGCACATTAACATTACTTGTCATTTAAAATTAATGTTGTGCATATACATACTGTTTTTCTTTCTCGTAATGTTTTGTATCATCAAGATGTTATCAGTTGTTCAGACTTTTCCAAGTGTCTCTTTAAAAACACCTTGAAGTTGGTAATGCTCCAGAAAGATTAAAGTACTGCGTTCTGAGGGAGCTTCCCAAGCCTTACATTTAGAGGTGGGAAAAGCAAAAGGCACAAACAGAAAAAACTACAAAATAATTGGGCATGCTGCCTCTGTTGGGGGTGTGTCCATGTGGAAAACAACTTTTCCTGAAGCAAAAATTTACTTCCTCATTAAGGGATAACAGGACTGAAAAATGAGCATAAGATCTGTTCAAACAAGAATGTTGTGAACGGAGGCTTCAAGCTTTTCCTTATAACACCTATGTTGGTCACAGAAATATTTGTCCTGACTTTCCAGCTTAATTATTTCAGGATGTTATTTAACGTATTGCAAAATATAATTTGCTTAAATAAATCAGAAGCTGAATCTAGATTACATCTGAAAACGAGCACAGACATACGCAATATATTTCCCTTCGGGAATTTCAAGGCTGTGACAAGACACAGACAGGGGATGGAGCATCAAAATGAGAGGAGGAATACATCATCTTTTATGTAATATTCTTCCAGGTCATGACAAAATTCCATCAGATAAGCAAAATATTTAATTCTTAAATGCCTTTATGCATTACTGCTAAGACAAAGAACTGGCTTTGCACTGTCTTCTGATTTTAGGATTTATGAAACTACCTGAAAATAACAGAGGAATGTGCTAAGATTGTGGGAGTTAGGGAAGACAGCAGGGAGGAATATGAACATTTGAGAACCAAATTGTAGTTTGTCCTACACTGATAAAGCTCTGCTATTCCACTACAAATGTTAACAGAAGATTGTGTCTTGCAGGGTAATTTAAAGTTGGAAGGCATATATTCTTCCTGGAAACTTCCATTAAGCACCAAATAAAAAAATATATCCATGAAGGAGAGCGGTGGGGGGAAACCAACCATATTTCTTATAATATTAATCTCAAACGTTCAATATATAAATAGATATTTAAAAACTCTGACTTGCATCTGAGTGAAAACACAAACTAGGTCTATAGGCAGGATGTGTGTATGAGGAAGTGGCTTACAAACAGAAGTCAACTTGGAAGGTTCCTCTAGACTCGGACAAAGCCTAACAAGCATCCTGGAGCAGCCTAGAGGCAGACCGATAAACCAGAGGCAAGCTAACAGGAAAGATACTCCCACTTGGTTTTTGTGCAATCTTACTGACGAGCCTAAACAGAAAAATCCTGACCAGCAGATTAATCAGCAAACTGTGCCTCTGGAGAATGCTTTAGTGACACCTCTCAAGAATAAGTAATTTATTCTGCAAAAGAACTAAGATTGCAACATTGTTTTCTTTGACTTTCAGGATCAACAAAAACACAGACACTACGAAAATCATCCTGCTGCCATACTGAAATGTAAGTGATGCATCTGTGACCAACGCGCCAGTGCACCTGAGCCAGGTCTGGGGAGGTGCACTTAACTGGCCTGGGGAGCTGGCTTTGTAGAATGCAACCTGTTGCACTTGTGATCATACTGCTTCTGTTATCTGCAAATTTGTATCTGAAGAATTTTCCGTGAATTACTTCTACAACTTATAAGGCTACTATAAACAGACATTGTTCACCTACATTCAAAGGAGTAAGACTCAAAGAAAACAGTTAACTTAGCAAAAATTGTAACGGTATTTCAAACACTTAAGATCTCACTGAAAATATGAAAGTATTAAATCTTACTAAAGTAGATTTCTAAAAGCACATTTAACCATTTCTAAAAGACATACTTGGTCTTATAAGAGAGCTGTCATGGCAGAAAAAAAAAATCAAACAATCTGACAATCACAGCAGCAATCAAAACATAGAAATAAAGTATTAAGGCACCTTCTGCTCACTTTAAAGCAAAATGCTTGTTTCCAGTACTATCGTATTTTCAGAGATGCCTCCAAATTTAAGAACCAGGGCTCAACTTGGAGGAAATTCACAATAACAGATAACAGCAAGGCAATTACTAACGTGAAAAGTTTTCCCTAGCTGCTCCCATTTCTGTTTAATTCTTTTACATGTTTTAATTCTATTACATAACTATTCACATCAAAAAGGGTGCTCTTATCCTCAAAATATTCTTCCAGTTACTGTTTTCCTGGAAATGTGGGAAAACTGGATACAGCAATCAGTGACTATTGGAATCCATTTTCTATTTAACATGGAGTAACTCAGACAAGTTCGTCAAGTACACATTTTGACAACACCTATGATGACATGCTTCGTATACATACCACAGAGATGCATACTGTACATACCTCTTGTGCTAGCTCTTGTGCATTGGAGATGAGAGGATAAGGAGGGCTGGCTTTGCTCATGTACACTGTAACTGCGTTGTGTATCTTAAATGCATTCTGAAAATCAGTATTTTGAACAAGCTGTAAGATGAGCGAGATATCCTCTTGGCTCTGAGGATCTACCAAAACATGCTGGATATGTTTTAGGGAAGTCAATAGTTCTTCCACTTCTGGTAGGAAATAAAACAAAACCGAGACCCAAGTTAAAGACTGATAATGTAATGTTTGCATTCAGAGTTTTACAAAAAAAATTTTGCCGTTCAGCTTTTAAAATCAGCAGTAATGTATGCAAATGTACTGCTTAGCTATTATTCCCTCATGGTTATCAGCAGAACATATTAGAATCAAAACAAGGACCACAACCCAGTATATGAAAAAGAAACAAGCTGACAGATGGTTCAAAATTGAATTTTAAATAATAGGAACAATACTTCTCTGAAGGACATCACTGGTATGTAAAATATTCAATAACTACAGCTCATGTGTAACTAAATGTTAAAGAGGAACTACTTTGCAATATGAAATCAACTGCTTTGCTAAACTAATCTTGATTCACTGTACCTGGTGTACACTTACCTGGTGTAGGGAACCTGCTTTGGCAGGGGGGTTGGACTCGATGATCTCTGGAGGTCCCTTCCAACCCCTACAATTCTGTGATTCTGTACACTAAATTATTTAAATACACTTTCCACGCATATGTATAACGTATTACTTATAGAATGAGTGATTGATAAGTAAATTACACTGAATTATTAAGCACAAAATTATGCTCTCTAAGCAGTTTAAAAATAACAAGGTAAAAAGAAAGTGAAGAAAGATCTACTACACTCATGAAAGTCTTCTGCTTTAAAAGCAATCCCACACAAAAGCAAATCCACATTACCTATCAGATTATGAGTTCTTCTTAGACAATAAAATATCTTAACATTTTAATAGCTGCTTTCTACATCTTTGTAGAATACTATACAAACTATGTTCATGAGCTTCAAAATTGAATATAATGCTTTAAGGAACTTTAAGAACTTTTATACTTTATAAAGCTTGTCAACAAATTCATGTTTTTAAAACAAGTTTTCAGAATTTTATGCAAAGTATGACAATTTGTAACATTAAGGACTTGAGAAAATACATTAAATAAGGTATACGAAGCACATAAAATATACGTATAAATATTGGTAAGAATTCCCCCCAGCAGATCAAAAAGCAGTGGGTATTCTGAGCCTGAAAATATCATACTACTTCTTATACATCATCTGAAAAGTCAAACTTTTAACTGCTGGCAAACCTATCATGGCTGAACAGTCATCATTTGCTTTAATAAATTCAAGTAAGCCAGAACTCTGATTTAAATTTTTTTTTTTTTTTTTTAAATGATCAACAAATCAAATCTCAAAATCTAAAACTGCCGGCTGACACAGAGATTAATCTCCATTACTAGTATCAAAGTATCAGCTTCAAAATTTACTTTAAGTTACCACAGACTTCATTCATCCCCTTTGAGCTAATCGAACAACATTAAAATAGGAATCAAGATGCCAGCCATGCTGTAATTTTACAAGAAAAATCACAGTAGATTTGGATCACTAATATGGATGTTTTGTCAAAGATTCCTTCACCTATTTTTGGCCTCAAACCCTGAACACAAGGCTAGACTCAAATCAAACTTTCAGAGCATTAAGATTAAAATGGCTGATCAAGGGGCACAGGAAACCTGTGAAGAACAAGAAAATATGCCTTTACATGTGTTTGAAAGCTTTTAATTTCAAAGCATCCATTAATGTTTTCAATTTGGAATTTGCAAGTCAGTTTTCTTTATAATAAAAAGGAAAGAAATAATCCCAAAAAAACATATCCCAAAAGCATTCCATAATCATGTAAAATACATCCTACCCACCAAAGGCTTCTTCCTACAATCACCAAGGAAACAAAGGGCAGTAAGAAGATGCACTGAAAGCTCAGATAGAGGCAGGGTAGGATATTCCATGAGGGAAAAGCAGATACTGTTCTGAGCTGTACTAAGGCCAGCATCTTACTGGGGAAAGGTATACAAAATCTACTGCCCATCACACAGGGAATTGCTGCTTGGGATGAAAGTTAACACCTAGTGGGCAAGAATATCTGCTAAATAGGATGTGGTAATCTGGCAGATTTCTTGCCTAGTGGAGTATGCAAATAGTCTGTGCAACCTTTTCTCCTGAGACTGAAGAGTACTGCTTTCAAGTATTAAAAAAATAAAAATGAAAACATGTGGAAAACAGTCAGATGTTCAGGTTTCTGTTAGTGACTGTTCAGTCAAGCATCAACTGAGAACTCTGCTGTTACTGTTGCTGGGTTCAAAGAAATGAGACATTAGAGAACTCCTTTATAATACTCCTCTAGCATTAATGGTGTTATTCAATTATTTATGAATTGTCTAACCCACTTATACACCTGAGACTTCAAGTACATGCTCATATACTTTCTAATGTATACTGCACATAAGATAGAAACAGATATGAACTGATAAACACCTATTCTACAGCTATAGTCAAAAGATGTACTCTTCTTAGATGCCTCCACACATTCTCTCTTCAGTGCATTCCTAGTTTCCTCTATCTTTCCCTTCCTTACAAATCTCCCCACTAATTCCCCTGTACACCCAATCTTCACCTGTGCTGAATGTAGAAGACCAATATCATATGACACTCCCCCCAGGAACAGCAAAAGCTCCAAAGGCATTCTAGGTCCCTGTTAATGAATTTTAAGTCACAGATTATATTTCTGAAGGTTTTGTTGTTGGTAGCCAGACTCTATCTCTAGACATTTCCTATTTAAAGGGTTGTACAGAAGAAAACAGCTCAGTAAACAACTCAGATCTTGCATTTACTCACAGAAGAAGTCAAGGTTCTTTGGCAGACAGTCCATTTTATAGCGCAGATCAATTAGCCATCAACTGTTTTTTTAATTTCAACTCTTGTTTTTCAAGAAGCATTGCAGTCTTTTCCCATTAGACCAAGAAATGGCTGGAATGTGACACAGCACTGCACAATACACGTAGTAATAAAAAAGACTGCTGGAAAAAAACATGCAAGTGCAGGGGAGGACCCATGGTCACTGCTTAACACATTGGATCAGAAGAAGCAAGAAAAAAATTGCTGCAGATTATCATTTTGAACAAAAAGTTACAAGCAGCAAATTTAAGAGCACATAATTGGCTTTATTATATATTACCACTGATATCTTAATTCTTTGGTTCTTTATAGATTTCTTTAGAGTACTCCGTATGCTACTGCTGGCTCTCTAATGCCTCATATGCTACTTGAATAACAGCGCTAAGAAAACTACTAGTTTAGGCAAAACTATTTGTAAGTATAAATTAACTTTTAGAAAACAAAATGTTTTATATTTTGTAAGTAAGTTTTGGCCCAAGGAGTTAAAAAAAAAAAAAAATAGGCAGCCTTTCTCCCCCCAAAAAAAGAACAAAACAGTTTTTGTTGTAGCCACAAAAGGTTTCTTAAGTGAAATGTCAGCTACTTATTTAATTAGGAGAATAAGCAGCAGTGTAAAAAATATTTTCTGCATTTAAGAGGAATACATCGCTATGAATGAGCTTGTTAAATACTTCAGCAATGAGCATGTTCTAGGTGCTCAGAAAGGTATTTCCACCCTGTCAGCTGTCTAAATCACATCCTGTTTTGATAATAAACATGCCCTTTAAAACTGTTTTAATTACGTGTGCTATTTTGTCTTTACAAACAAAATCCAATTTGCCTGATTTTTTAATTGTTAAGATGAAAAGATCAAAGGCTTGGCAAAGAAATACCAAATGACATATTAGCACATATGAAACGCTATATTCAAAACTAAAAATGTAGATAATACGTATTTACAGCCCTATGTTTTAGCAGCAATTCTACGGCTTAACAAATAAAGCAAAGCTAAAACCCATTTTTTAAAATGCAACAAAAACAGTAGTTCAACAGCTTCGTAATTCACTAGCACTGGTTAAGAGTTCTGCTAACAAAGCTTAGAAATTTATCAAGGTGAAAATTCAGGAGTCAGAAGCAGCATGCTTCAGAAATTCAAACTAAGTACAAAACACTTCACATGCTGCAAGTTTTTTGTTTTTTGTTTTTTTTTTTTGACAACAAGTTTTTTTTAGAGATCAAGAAGTTGTATGTATTAACCTGAAAAATTCCAGCCTCTCTAAATCATTAAAAAGGCAGAAGTGCTAACTAAAATGGACTCCAGCCCTTTATATGATATTCTGTATTTTATATGTATAGGCATTCATAAGGTAACTTCACCAGCCCTTGATGAGAGTCAGCAACAAGCAGCATCATTCCACATTCAGCAGAAATGTCAGATCTTAGAACGATTCACCCAGAAACTGGAAAGAGCATGCTTAAGAGTAGAGGAAAAAAATTAGAAGAGGCCAAGTTACAAGAAGTGCTTCATAAAATTTAAAATTCTGACTCAGTTTTACTGCACTCGTGGCTGAAACAGATTTTTTTATTGACTACATAGGTTACAAGATTAGAGCATGTCAGCCACACTTCCTTCCTTAAAGCGTTCAGCAATTCAACGTGATGGCTGACTGCAATCCATTGCCCACTTTCAGGAGTGTAAAACAACAATAAATCCTCACCTCCTTAATCTCAGTCTGCTTGATCCAAATTGTTACAGTACTACTGTTAATTCCTTGTCAAACATGACTGGCAATATTACATCAAGATTCCGCTTGACTGAAAAGGCCCAGTCTTTCTAGCTCAAAGAACAGACCACACATACTCGCCAAGCTAGTGAATATTTCTGCTGTGTGTGACTTTAGACATTTAAAAATAAAGGTATATTTTAAAGCATTAAGGACCTTAAAACAGGTATGGATTTAGAAGTCAAAACTCCCAGAAGTCTGACTCCCAGAAGTCTGCAATACCTCACTTTCACCACAGCAACACCACCTCATTTTAGATGACTATATGCTTATATTTGCAGAAGAAAGGTTAGAAACTTCCTACAGAAGCGCAGTTAAAACAACAGAAGCTATGAAGTGAAGGATTTCGGAATGCATTTCTACAAAAATTACTAGCATTAGAAATACTTAAGTCCAAATCATTAAATTAACAATCAAAGCAAGCAGCTCTTCATAGTCAAGGCCAACACTTTAAGGAAAAAACGTAAATGATATAAGGTGACAACTGAAAACACAAGACAACCAGAATAAGAAAATAAAACAGACGTGCTTCACTACAAAATACTAAAAACCCTAGCATTTTTTTTTAGCATTTTATTTTATATGACATTGCTTACTCTGATATGTGCTTCATCAAACTTCATAAAATTTGGCAGCAGATACGTGGTTGTTTTCCCCATCCAACAGGGATGGAGACATCCAATGAACCCAACGGCACTCTACAATTTATTTAAGTGTCCCCCAGAAGGATTAGTTTTTGGAAGCTCTTGCTTGGGCAATATACCGATGCTTGGCTAAGTAAAGAAAACCATGAATCCAAAGGACCAGAAGCCTTGAGACTTACAGTAGGAAGAATTATCTAAGTCACATTTTCAGTGACAAAGGAGAACATTAATATTCAAATAAATCTGTTTTTTCCATTAACCTGTACATAATTTCCATTAACACCTACCTAATGTCTTCACAGTATAATGAGGACTCTCCAAAACAATCCCTTCTTCTGTGTCAAATATCGGATTGTCTATTCCAGTTTTCGGAGGAATTTGTGCTAATTTCTTAAGCCTCATGGAAGCAGTAAGGTCCAACTCCTGTTTCTTCCCCTCTTCTTCCCTTCTGCGCCTTATGTCCTCCTGCTGCTGCCGGATTCGCTCCAGCTGAGCACTCCGCCGCATGGGCATCATCCTGGAGCCCAAATCTCCAGGGCAATCAACAGCCATTTCTCGGTGCTTCTGAGGTTCCTCAGGAGACGCAAGATCCACATTTTTTGCTTCACTGTCAGAGTCTTCTGCTATGTGCCCGTTCATATGAGAAGTTGTCATGGTTATGTGCAATTAGGCCTATTCTCTTTAAATAGAAATGCTGCTACTAGGCCAGTTTTTGTTACGCTGCTGTGTAAAATCCATCATAACTTCAAAAATATCTCTCTTCCATCACAGGGCAGCTGAAGAAGCATCCACAATGAAAAATCTAAAGACAGACATTCAAAAAAAGTTAGTAAATATCTGCATTAATAACAAAATGCCTAAGACAGTTCTTTAGTGCTCCAAGCATGAGAACACGAATTTCCTCTCCACATTATACTTCTTCCCTTCCTAAGAACTACAGAATCCTCACGAAGCTGATTCATCTGTTTTAGAAATTTTCATGTGCTGGCACTGGAGGATTAGCAGTTCAAACTAACGCTAAAATTTTGTACAATTCCACATACACAAAACTGCAGTAGTACAAGCACTAAACATGAATAATTTGGTATAAACAAAATGCTCACAAGAAGATTTACAAACATGTAAAAATACTGGCATTCATTGCTCACAAATTGAAGCATTTTCATGTAAACACTGCCTCTCAGGTTTCAGAGAAGACAGGTCTGACACCGAGTTCTTCCAAAAGATACTATCTAAATCAGACTGGAACTGCACTTACACAATTCAAAGTAGCAATGAAGTCTTAGCATGAGTTATGTTAGCAGCTACTCTTAATGCTTTCTATAGCTACGGACTAAAGCAGAAAGTTCGTATTAAATACAAGAGCAGAAATCTTGACCTGTGCACACACATTTATTTGGCACTGTACAATAATTGATTTCCACAGGTACATAGTGGCATTCCACTGCACTCCAAGTCCAGTCTTACCATCCTGGTAGTTTCTCTTTCCTATTGATTCAAGCTAAAGAACTTCAGTGTTTGAATAAATGCAACCACACAGCTCTTAAATATCACACATACCTGTGCCTTACACCACACTGCCTTTTTCTTTCTTCTTTCTGTATCACAAAACGGCAGAAACATTATTCTCAATATGTTCAATTAAAAGGTAATAAAATTAATAAATAGTTGCAAAAAGTTACAATTACATTTGATTTTTCGAGCTTTTTTGTTGTGTGTGTGTGTCTATTATTTATCAAGTGAAAGGAAATAATACAAAATACCCCAGAAGTTGCATTACACAAAAACACTGGAAGGACCGAGACAAAAAGAAATCCCTTCCTAAACCAAATGTTTGCATTTGGAGGAGGAAGGGAAGGCTTCTTCTGTTGTAATTAAGTTGAAAATTAAATATCATTAGCACAGCTTTGGAGGAGCAGCAGACAGACACTCCTACACAAATCACTGCCAGCTTGCAATTCTAAGTATGTGCAGCTTTTCATTTTCATTAATGGTATGCAGCTACATACAGCAACAGCAAAGCAATTATCTTCACTTGTTTCTCGTCCAGCTGGTTATTACTAAGATTTTTCAAAAAATCTAAGGAGTACATACAGAAGCATTTTTCAACTGTGAAAAATCTTTTTTGGCCTTCTACTGATGTTTAGGTGCCCTGCACTGACATGCAAAAGTGTTTTTAACGTTCAACATTTTCTCATTCAGAATAAAAAAGAAAATCAAGCAACAAAGAAAAGCCCATTGAAAGCTGCACAGCACTGGGGCTAGCGCTTGCAAGTGCCACACAGTCAGCTGGGGCCTGTAAAACTTTCTCTTAGCGCCCAATTTTAAAAGAACAACCTTTGAAAAATGGAGTCACAACATTAGCATTCAAAAGCTGTTAACATAAAGCACTAGGCCAAAATGGGGTTTCTGAACGTCAGGGAAAGGCAGATAAGAAGTTCACACTATGACATCCAGATAGCCAAATGAACAATATTCCATCAAGCCTAAAATCATTAGCTACCTAAGAGAGACTATGTTTTGAGGTTAAATCGAGAAATAACAACAGAAATGTATGCATCTGTATACAGAATGAGAAGTTTTTAAACCCCTTTCACTAAGCAATGAACACTGAAGTCCAGAGAAACAAGGATATAATCTGAGGTAAATATAAGTAATACGCAGACAACAGTAATATTGTTTCCATGTTCATTTTCCACACAAGATGTCAAGGGCACACAAATTCTTGAAGGAATGAGACATACGAGTGGCCTGTAGTAACAGCAGCTCACTTGCAGTCTTCGAGTGAAGCCAGTTAAGAAAGAAATAAATGTTAGGGTATCAAGGTCCCCCCACAGTCTCACTAATAGCCGTATTTGGGAAACGGGTATCAAAAAGTAAGAGTTTCAGGAGCACTTCAAGTAGAAATTAATTCTTATATCCCAGAAAATTGCATGTCTCTGTAATAAGGAATTAGAGCGAAGGCAAGGTAATCATACCCAGATAAATGAGATTTCAAATCTTTTTAGTTATCAGGCGACCTAAAGTTCAACTTGGCAAAAATACCAAACCAAGTCCTCCAAACACATCTAGTTAGTAATCTGTAGAAGCACAGGGATGCTCCAAGTCTGGAATGTCAGAATAACTTCCCTTAATCAAAGGACTTGTGATAATGGGTTAACCCCTCCAAATCTGAGCCTGCTCTTGTTTCTGCCATCTGAAGCCTACCTCAGATACCACAAAGCCTTATCTGCAACAATTCATAGAAAAATGCTACTGCCAAATGCAACAAATGAGCATTTCATTTGTTTTCATTGCCACAAAAGGGAAAAAAAGCAAACTTTCAGATTAGTTCTGAAGTTCCTCTCCACGGAATTTAAATGTAAAACATGACACTGGTAAAGCGTTAGCTCAGTCCTCAAAACAAGGCATGCGATAGCTGAGGTTAAAAATAATAATTAAGCAGAGGCAGACAACAGGAACAGGAAGAATTATTCTAACCAATAAGCATCACATCAGAAGTCTTATGATAAATAAGCACAGGAACAGTTTTCTTGGCTTTTCTTTCTGAGGATTGCTTTCACAATTTTAAAAATCCGAAGACACCATCAGTAAGGGGAGGTTGGTATACCAAGTCTGCTCTCTGCAAGTTGTGGATCATCTGGGACATCAGAAAAAGTGTATTTTATTCCACTAATTCTTATACAAAAGGGAAAATTTACAGACATTCAACAATACTGGTTTTTCTGAGTCATGTATGAAATACACAGAAGAATATCTGCACTTAACAATTTTGCACAATTTAGGACTTTGTATTAGCAACCTGCGCACCCCTTAGATGTACACAAGCCTCAGTGAAACACATATTGGTTGCTAAAAGTTTGACAGAGTTAAACCGTAGCTTTGTCTCCCTTTGAACTGCCCATATCTAGCAGGGGAACCTTCTTGTTGCCACATGATGAACAGACATTTCCAAATAAAGTTCATTTATGAGTCTTCTGCCAAATTCATGCAGTAAGTCCAACCAATATGGCCCTGGAGAATGCCATCTCTTCACAGACCACATTTACTATTGAGTTTCTGCACTACAGAAAAGGTTTGCACAAGTTGGTAACTGAAGTACAGCTTTGGAGAGGGTGTGTTTTACCTGCTCCCAACACCATTCAGCATTACAGAACTTCACTGTGAAGTAATTATGAAAAGCAAACAAACAATTTCCAGTGCAAGCTCTGAATAGCGAAATTAAAGAAAAAAATACAGCTACTGTCATGCTAGCTACATCTATTCTTGAAAATACTGTACTTTACAAGCCAAGCAAACACCCTCCACATTGAGTCCTTAGCAGTATCAGGCTGCTATCTTTCTTCTAGGCACCATGAATGCTGAATGTACTACACAGATCCAAAAAGCTCTGTTAAAGAATAAACATACAGGAAAGTAACCACCTTGGTGTGTAAGGCAGATGCTAAAATAAAACAAACACCAACATGGACAGAAACAGAAGGGAAATGCTATAAGGTGGCTTGAGCTTTCAGCCAGGGAACTCTGGTTGGCGCGCACAGCAAACCTAATTGCTTTAGCAACCCAGTTCTGTATGGTAAAATTAAATCTGCTTTGCTTAAGCAACTTCCACAAAGCAAAAATAACATTTTCTAGAGACTGAGATTGTATTATGTTTTGGTGATGTTTAAAAATTCTTTCCATTCTAGAAAAATATGATTAGGCTTGACAGTTCCCTTTCCAAAATTCATTAAAACAGCAAATCCTGAATGACTGCAAGGGAGTTCAGCGCTCGCCGCCAGCCAGACTCAGTTACTTCTGGCACAGTAAGGAGTACAAAAGCCCAACTTGGAACTGTAATCATAAATGTAGAAAAACACATTTAACACTGCGCACAATGCAAAGGATTTTATTATCAGACCAGAGCCACATACAACAACTGTAACAGATATGGCACAGTAACACATTCATTAGAAACAACTGAGAGAAGCATAGGTTGCTGAAGTCATTTAAAACAGTTTGATTAAAATCACATACAAGACGCTTCCCGATAATCTGAATTACTGAGAAAATACAAGCAGAGAATTATGCCAGCCATCTCCACCACGAGCCATTAGTGGCTCAATTAGCAATGGGTGTTTTTACTCACTTCTAAATAAGCAGCATTTGAGTCATCAAAATTACAAGCTATCACAGCAAAACAGAATTTCAGTAATTCCATGAATGGAATTTGGTGTAGAAAAAACATTCCCAGCTTTCACCGCATCATCTCCCAAGCTTCACTTGTTTCCTCAGCAGTACTCCAAGCTTAAGAGGCTTGAAACCAAATTACATAAAGGAAGGCACAACACAAATCAGTTTGCATAGCACAGACTTTACTACTAATCAATGAGAAATTGGAGCGTACAGTAGAAAATACTTCACAGATATCACATGGAGATCAACAGCATCTGGTATACCCGGTACACACTTGAGCAGCCTAATGTCTTTCAAAAACAAGTTGCGAAGTCTATGATAGCTTCACACCATTTTTCTTAAGTTCAAAAATTCTGTAAAAGAAAAAAAATACCCTGCAGCAACTTTGCAATGCAATCAATACTGATTTCTAGTATGTTTTTTGTTTTCGTCTACATCATTTCTCTAATCATTTTCTCTAATCAGATGCTGTAGAATAGTCTTGGTATTGAAAGAAAATGTTTCCTTCATTTCCAGCTGGCTCTCCCTTCTAAAAATTTCAGACCAGGGTTCATTAGAAAACCTGTCAAGCACAGTAACTCAGTTCAACATGTGTATTTCAAAGGGCTATCAGACATGCCAAAAGGTTTTAGCATTCCATGCTCACTTCAGTGTGCAAGGTATGTGGATCAACAGCTATAAGCTCTAAAGGAGCTCCCTCAAAAGGAAAGCAATTTTCATTGTTACTGCTAGGTTACATTTGTACAGGAGGAATAAGACTCTCAACTTACATTGAAAGGCAATGAAAATGGTGAAATTGAAATTTCAGACACTGGGAAGAGATTCCAGCCTCACAAATTGTACATACAAGTTGCCTGAGATGCAAACACGGGGAATTGTAAGCACGTTATTGTATCACGCTGATACTGTATGTGGGATGTGTCATTATCAGAGTAGTCTGCTTCATTGCCAAATGCCCCGAAGAGCAACCGGGCACTCACCTGGCCCAGGGAGGTAATGTATGCTCCCCTCTGCTTCCTCCAGAGCCAGGGCTTCCCAGACAGCAGCTGCAGCTCCTCATTTACACCAGCTCAGCATTCCGCTGCCATTCTCTGGAGCAGGACTGCTCGTTCCCATGGCAAGAGCTTTGTCCACTCCCACCATGCTCCCACGAAGAGCTGCAGGACTTACATCATACAGGAGCCATGCGGGGCTCCTCACTGCGCTCGGCTTCTCACCCTGCAATTCTGAGATGGGGCAGCTGCTCCTCCAACCTTGCTAGAAAGCAAGGTGACTGCTCAAATCCAGAGGTGAAAAAGCACCATTTGTGAGTCACATTGAGCATGTATCTCAGTAAGGAGCAGTAATGCTGCCAGTAAGGTCTCTGAAGAACAGCACTTTGAGGAACAGCTCACAGCCTCAGTGACTCAGGTGACTGAAGGCACCAGTTAAGACAGACGTAGGGCACACCACCACAGGCTAATTTCAATAATATATTTTAAATCTGTTAGGTCTAAAGCAATCAAAACCCCTTAGAATAAGCATGGTTTAAATTTTAAGAAATTGAATGAAAAGGTTGATTTTTATAAAAGAAATAAAATCATATATAAAGGGGGGCAATGCTTAAAATTCTTGCCAATAGCTCTGTGAAAGACACACTGCATGCCCTGTTAGCAGCAATCTTCCTCCATTAGTATCTCAATAGTGAACCCCTTTAATCTATTAAAAGTGATAGCACAGGTCAAGCAGAACCACTGCATGGTAAGTTTTGATCCTAACAAACTGGACTATCCACCAGGATATAAACCCTTTGGTCCCCATTACAAAAAATTAAAGTGCTTTCACAGTTGACCAAAATAAAAAACAATTACTGATAACACTAACAAACATCTTACTTGCCACTATTCCTTTTGCTTTAAATATACATCAGTACTCGCACACCAGCACTGTATAGTTTCTCCTTTTTAGACCAAATTAAAAAGAGATGAGAAGTGGAATGAAATTTCAGTTGGTGTGACTGCAGTCACATTTGGGGCAGGAAGAACAAATCAAAGAAGGCTTCAAGCAGCTTATTGCCAAAATTCATGTCTAGACAGAAAACAGACATCTGCCAAGGTCATTTAAGGATATTTTAAAATTCAGTAACATACTACTTGATCTTTGTTTATATTTTGCTATCCCATATCAATAATGAAGCTCTTACATGGGTGACCAAAAAGTGCTCAACTATCAGCAACTTCTAGTGCTTACAAGACCTAAACTCTCTGTTAGCTGAAGAGTACAGCAGAGGGCAGTCTCTACACCAATTAAAAACGTAAGAAAAGAAACAGGTTCAGCTTCAAAAAGTAGCCCATAGAAAGGTTATAGCTCACTGAGTGGTCTGACGTCCACAGGACCCCCAAAACACTACACAGATTTACTACCCCAGCACATCACTGTGACTTCGGTTAATAGGCTCCGACTGCTTATACATTTAAATACCCAGTTCTAATCAAGTCTTTTGCACCATCTACCCCGTCTACACTTAACATTTGATATAAAGATGACAGTGGACTACACAAGTATCTACAGGCTGCAAGGAAAAGATCATAAGTAGTGAAAGAGGAAAGATCTACTTTAATTGAGAGTTACTACCAAATGTTTAGAAGCCTTAAAGCATAACAAATGAAGAGTAACGGAATTCCTAGAATTCCAAGGGTTGTTAAAAGATCTTGCAGGACAGCCAGAAACACGATAAGATGACAGCCATTTCTTTATCACCTATTCACAGACAGTTAAGACTGCAGATTTCATTGTTTTAAAAGTAAACATGCCATTCCTTGGTTAAACTGAGCTTACATTCTCCGCAGAATTAAAAATATTGCTGCTGTTTTAAATACCTAATAAGATTCCCCTCCCCACCCCCCGCAAGCTCATCCCTTTAAATTGTATCCTTTTTAGTTTGGACTCCTGCGTCCTCATCTCAAGTTAATCAAGTTTTTTGTGTGGTTTTTTTTTAGCACAGTAGTTTTAATAGTCAACACTTGTTACTGCTTCACTACATAAAACAGTATTAAGAATAAACAGTAAAAGAGTAATTAGTAAATATTTGCCACATTAGCTGAATGGGTGAAAGTGATCTTTTTTTTTTTCCTTTGAATTACTATCCTTAATGCCTTAACCTGCTTAGCTCCACCAATATGTCCCTCTTAGTTACCAGGAGGTAGGAATAAACACCTTCTGACATTTTTTTTCTGTCCACAAAAATCAGTTCAGACTTCTAAAAATTCTGAAAACTTCTAAAAGTTCTGAAGTACAAAACATAAAACATAAAACAAAACTATGATTGAGAACCTTTGCACCTCATAGACCTCACAGTCAACCGCTCACCACACCCTCCAAACAAACCAGATTTCATTTGAGCTCTTCTCTAGTTATTTATAGGATACTTCCACAAACTATTTTAGATATTCAGGTCTCTGATGTCACAAGTTTTCCATTCCTAAGCTCATGTGAGATTATGGTGACAGCTCCACTGAGCAAACCCCAAACAATTTGCTGCATAAATTTCAGAAACTTTTCTTCTCAAGTATTTCCACTTCACAATCGTTATCCTCCACGCCACCTCACATCCCCCAAGGTTTTCTCTAATTACCATCATCTGCACTTGTTTTTTCTGGAAGACACCGTAAGCAAGACATAGCAGCCACACAGCAGATGTCTGTTTCGTCCATGATTCTATTTCAATATTATTATGCTGAGATGTACTGCTAGACAAAAGATAGAAACCTTCGTTATTACCAAACAAACACCCATTCTCAAACAGGATAAATGCCCTGGGTAGCCATGGCAAGTGTATCCCCAAAGAAATGCGCTGTCACAACCACCCTTTGCACAGAATGAATGCTCTGTGAATTTGTGTCCATGAAATCCGCATGAATGTTTTTCATTCCTAAAAATATGAGCACCAATGACAGAACTCAGAATGCTGCATACAGAAAAAAAACATTCAGAGGCTGCAAAGTTTTGTAGTTTCTTCACACGTTGCCAGTTATGTTATCTAACATTTGCAGAATATTTTAATAATTTCTTCGGGGAAATAACAAATGTGCACAGCTTTAACTCTCAACTGCTAGCACAGCACAATGCTGACTAGGCTTTCAAGTGTGCCCTAATTTTGGATCCTTCCAAACAGAGATTGCATAGTTTATGACAAGAACCATGAAAGAGCCTGTCAGTATGGTTTCTTGGACCATTAAGCTGAACTAGTTCACTGCTGCCAAAGACTGCAGTCTCACAACCCTCTCTTGATCACTCCCTTACCCTCTCCTCCTTCAGGCTGTACGGCCAATAATACCTGAGAGCTGTGTAGCTTCCAGATGTCTCTGCAAGTTCCCTTAGTTCACTAAGCTTGAAGAATATTACAAAATATTTTCATTTTTCTGGTTCCTTTTTGGTGTCATGCTGAAACAGTTCACAGTAATCCAAAATGTGACCAGACTGACACAAGTGGCAGGAGCAAGAGACCGACAACAACTCTGACAGAGCCTCATCTCACAATCATATTCTGTGAATTCATCTTCTCTTTCCCTTCCCAAATACAAGCAACAACTACTGATATAAATATAAACATTTTAGGAGCTTTTGATTCTAGAAAAAAATATCTAAGTCAACCACCCCCCGCACCTACAACCATTGGTGTAGGTATTTCTTCCTGAAGTAAAAAGGACTGCTAAAAATCTGTTGGTCTCTCTTAGAAGAGATAATCCGAAACAAACTCTGAACACTGTGAGTGTGAAATATATATTTATCTTTAAGCATATTTACTTCCAAACAAAAACGGTAAATCGAACAGCTGCGTCTTGAGAGCACTGTTAAAGGAGTATGTACTGAAAAGCGGGAATATCCCTGCACATTGACAGGTCGTAAGAGAAGCTTGAAGAAAAATACATTACAGAAACTATGAGCAGGATTTCACTACAAGATGAGAAAACTGAATGCTTTGTAAATAACCTGCAACACTGGACTTTCTAATAAAAATGCAAGAAAAAACTTTGCAAAGGCTAAAAAACGTAACAGTTGAGGCCTTTATACCTTATAAAAGCAGTCTCTCTCTTCTGTTAAACGCAAGTGGACTCTTGGGCCTAATTTTAGCAGTCAGTTACAAAAATTAAGATAAAACCCCAATGGGAACATACTTCCGCAAATTGAACACATGAGCATAATAACCACCGCGGCTGCAGAGCTTTATCACAGTACAACTTCTTTGCTAAATCAATAAAATGAAAATAAAATTCAATTTCTGAAAGCTTTAAGTTCTAAAAGAAGTTAAAAAGTTAAGTTCTTATAATTAAAAAAAAAAAAAAAAAGAATAGTGATAAACTCACAGGAATGCACCACTCCACATGAAGAGAAACAAACTTCTTTCATATGCAGTGGTGCAGTAACCCTGCCTTTCTCTAGGATGTCCACATGTGCCAGTGAAATCGATAAAACACTGAAAGGTACGTTAATCTATACCTTATACCTGCTTGCATCAACCAGTACACTATTACACAATTGTTCTTACAAAAAGAAAAGCATAGAGATTACCCAATCATTAGAACTTTCTGAAGCGTCTGACAACTAAAACTAGCTCCATAAACTCGTACTACCTGCTACCATCAACTGCAACAACGATCAGCCAGCAAAGAAAATCACAACAGCATCAGAAAATGGAAATCACAACTAAGGAAGGGCCAACTGGTCTTCAAAGATACCGAAATAGTTCAAAATGCAGAAATTTGCCCCACTTTACTTTTCACGCATATCTTTATAACAAGTTTCTCACCAGAAGAATGGAGAAGTAACATCTGTACATTACCTCTACTTGAAATGAGCATTCGTAAAAAGCAAGTTCAAGTCCACTCTTGTGGATGCAAGATAAAAAAGCTTTTCCATAACAAAAAGCTTTTCTTCTTGGCATGAACGTCAGTGATCATCAATTCAGACATTTCATAGTGGGAGAATGGAAGAGAACACCAATGCTAGGCATCTTTGCATTTTACCACTCAGTGAAGAAAACTGTACAGGTACTACACAAAAGGGCACTGAATACCTAACGAAGAAGCTAGCAAGCAGCGCTTAGAAGAATCAATCACACACCCAACATGGTATATAAATACCTGAAGTTTGTACAAGCTTTACATACCAGTGATACAAACATGTTTATAAGCATTACACCAACGTGGCTGATAAATCTCTTAATAAAGAAAAAAACATTTTATTGCTCCAATATTTAAAAACTCAGTCATCAGGTACTTCTAAATCAGAAAATTCAGTATCCTAAAATAATCCTGCTAGCAAACTTAAAGCTGTCATCTACAACCACTTCACGTAGCACTGACTCCACTAATTGAAGCTCAGCTGCATTCCAAAGGAAGGACAGTACCAATTCCTTCAGAAGTTCAAGCTTCATAAGAACATCCAACCAAATGTTGTTGCCATCAAACCAAAGAGAAAAAGCTATTAAACTCAGCACCTTACTGCTATATTTCCCATAATTTAGTTTATCTAAGAAATTGGCAGTTCTGCTTTGGGTTAAAGAATACAGCCTTCGGTCAATTAGTCTTTAACAGGTTTTACGAGACTAATCCTTTGAATAAAAAGAACCACAACACTTTGGGCATTAGGTACTTCTTTCCTAAATTCACATTTACAGTAAAAACGCAGAATGGAAGAACTACTGGGTAATTCCTCTCACAAAACAATGATCCTGAATGTTGCCCTCTCATGTGGAGACAGCAGATGGGTGCCTTTCAACAGAGGTGAAGAAAAAAAAAACTAAAAATCATTAATCTAACACCAGTCTGGGGCTTCTGTACTGCTGTGAAATCAGGCATCAAGACATTGATTGCTGCTTCTACAGACCACTGTCAAAAGCGAGACTGAATGATAGTGAGGATGGACCTTGGCTTTCAGTGAGAAAAGCCAGAGAAAGATATGAAAATGCAGGGGAAGAAAAAGGGAAGAGTGTAGAGCTAAATGTTATGGAGTGAAGCTTGTAATGGGAGAAACTTCAGTAATTTTTCATCCAAGCGATAATGAAAAGAATAGCAAAGCTGAACTGCTTGAAACTCCCTACTTACCTTAAAAGTGGAATCCACTGCCAATGAGCAAGGCTAAAACAATAAAATTGAGATGGGCAAGATCACTCCCTGGATGCACAGGTCAGCACCAACACTGTGGTTTCCAGTTTCTCAGGAAGCTGCCACTGTCTTAATACACAGTTTTTCAGATCAAAGAGGTCAGCCAAATAATAACAGTAAACAGCAAAAGCCCTCATTCACTGGTAGAGAAAGACTGTTTCCTCCATACTACAGGGAGAATACTTCCTCAGATACTGGTATAGGAAATGTGACAAAAATTTAACTGAAAAACTAAACAGAAATTAACAGCAATCTGGTCTGATGCATCAGCCTTGTAAGCAAGAGGAAGAAGAAGCCAAGTTTGCAGATGAAACCCCTAATATCACTGTGAGGTGCCACAGCTCCAACAGCAGCACAATGGTCTATTCAAGTCATTGCTGCAGTCATCCTAACAAACAATCAGGTTTACAGAATGGATTTCAACTGAAAAAATTCATCCATATCCTAACTGTGAACAATTCCAGTTCTTGCCTAGTAACTGGGGGAGACTGTTTTATCACCAAAGCAAAGAAAGCAGTCTTCCTAAACACACCTTTTCAAGATTTAACAGCAGCAAGTTCTCGCCATACACTTGTGCAGCACAGATGCACAACTTAAGATGCAATAAAATACACCATCCATCCCTAAATATGCTCACACACCCATGCATCAAAATGATCTTGTTAAAGCCACTACTTCCTAGTAGTTTTCCCACTTGACCTTAGGGTATCATTCTGCAAGATGGAAATGATGTCTGCATCATTCCAAACCTCTTCCCTCACTTACTCTACACTGCTCTTGGCATTAGCAGCTCTCTCCACAAGACAACTTGGTGGGATAAAATGACAGAGAACAAAACAGACAGAAGTCTCCCGCACTCAATAGCAAAAAGCTGTACTGTCAAGAACATCCATACATAAAGCTGTGGTTTCTTTCTGTCACCAATACTATTGCAATTTTCAGCTTTTATAAATCTGCAACTCAAATTATTACCAACTCCTACTGGGTACACAAGAGACTGTTTACATCTGAATACTAGTCAAAACGTGTACCAGAAAATACCATGTGCATTCACTTGAAAAAACAAATACAACCCAAAAGCACTCCAGAACCACTAGTGCCGTGTGATTAGCAACAGAAGGTTCAGGAAGACAGAAATACCCAAAGGTAACAGGAATTAAGAGACAAATGTACTCCCTGCACATCAGATTAAAAATCCAGATGGCAGTGAATGCTACCTGCTTTCTCAGCTTGAAAGCTGTGGAATTAGGGCTAGGATTAGAACTGTCAGGTTCCACTTACACACGGGAGCTTTTGCATTCTGATATTTATGGTTTTCATATTTGTCACTTCAAATGCAGTCCTCTAATGTCATCCAAAACATATCAGGCTACTATTTTAGCAGTCTACCTGATTTGTTTCAGATTATTTTAAGTTATCCATCAGTGGTTTTTTTTTTTTTTCAAGTGGATTAGGTCACATTACAAGGAAAATATCTCTATTAAAAAGGAGACCACGCTATTCTCTATTAAGACAAATCAGCCAACTTAATTCATAGAAGTTGAGAAGTTTCAGATTTCTCTCATGCAAACCAAACAAGGCATAAGTTCATGTGGAACAGTTTTTGCTCACTCTCTTTGAAAGAGACAGAAGTGTCTGAAATCAGTACTGTGAGTTAGTCAGGATGAAGCAAGGTGCCTGAGGAAAGGGGTTGGACCAGCTGACCTGCAGAGGCCCAGTCTGTGATTTTGTTTGCACGTGAAACAAAGTAAGGAAGTACACAAAAGGTATGCACAGATAAGAAACAGCCTACAGAAGTTAAATCACATACTTTTAATTTAACAAACAACAGGCTATTCAAAAAGAGTTAGAGCAGAGAATGGCTTGCTTACCAAAGATGTGACCTCAGGATTTTACTGAGCACAATACACAAAAGGATCCAAACATTTGTGAAAAAACAAAGAATAGATCCAAATACTTTTCAACCAATAAATAAAAAAGAATCCCCATAGGACTGGGTGAACAAATATAATCAAGAGGTCGGACATGACTGAAATTCAATTCACAAAAGTTTTCTAATACAGTTTTCCATCTACCACTCAATATATTGGCTGCAATAGAATGCACTTTAAATTTACAATATAAAGGTTTCACAGTCAACATTCCCAGTAAAACAGAAGGGATTCGGATACTCTGTGTAACAGCAATGACTGCTGATAAGACACTGGAGGACGGGACAGGGAAAGAAAAAAAAACTAATAGGTGACACTGAACTGCCTGAGTCTGTCACAGCTGTCAGTGACTTGACAGTAATAAACCATGTTGAATAGAACTTCTGCCTGTTCCTGGCTAAGCACACTAATCACAAATAAAGAAAAGTAACAGGGCTCTCATACAACAGAATTCTCTCTCCAACTCCAGTGCACATGAGAGGGCTCTGTAGCAGCCTGTCCGGGTTGTGAGCTCATCTGGACACCGGCCTTAAAATCTGCTACTCACTACTATTTGCAACTGTTGGTCCTGCAGATATCACACTAACAGTGAAGCTGTTTAATACAATTTATCAGGCACAGTTGGGTATACTGAAAATTCTATTAATACAGAATTTTAACTGAGAATTGAAATGCCAGCTTCTAAGTCAGTAAAATAAATTTTGGAAATGCAATCCTTTCTGCTTTAGAATATAACCAGAAATCTCAAGAGTGACAGCACTCGGAGTATCAGTATTCCTTCTTTTCTAGTCAGCCCGACAGGTCACACCATCTCCTTAGTCAGCAGGTACTCTGTGATAAGCAGCAGTGCCCTGTCTGAAAGAAGCTCCTCTAATGACTGTTCTAATGCCTCACAGAGGTTCTCCATTAGCAGCTCTGAGTATCACTTTCTTCTCTACCGCCCCCCTCTGAGCACTTGTAACATGCATTCTGTGGAACAATAGAAGGAAAAAATGCATGGTTCCCGGATTATGCTTTATGGTTTTACAGAGTGAGAACACACTAAAGAAGCATTTAATTACTGAGAATTTTTGTTGGAGAAAAACCAACACCACAATCTAAAGAACCACAGAAATTCTCTTGAATAATCCAAGAATGCTGCAGTGACTTCACCATTTCATTGGGAGCCCAAGCACATAAAAGTGCAGGCACTTTTTTCAATAACGTCTGAAAAGTACTGACTTCCTGAAGAAAAGCTGCAACAGATGGCATGCCAGTTACTCAGCAATCAGCTGTCAACTCTGGCCGCTGGGTTTCATCTTTAGTACCAAATCAACCATTTGTGAGGCAAATGGAAGCAGGTAGTTTTGATTTTCTATGAGTCTTGACAGAGCTTCTCAAGTGTACTGTATTACTACCATGTAAGTAAGAGTTAAAAAATGTTGGGATATAGATATTTGTTGTCCATTACTTCTGCTTTACCACTTCAAATTATATTGCTACAGTGCAATTTAGTTCAGGTTACACCTTAAGCTTATTTGAAAACAATAAGACAGCAGCCATCAGTGATTCTCAGTGAAAACAGCCAAATTGCTGAGGAAGGCCAATACCTACAATAATGCATTCTATTTTCCAACTCACGTCTCCGGTCTCTGCTTTTAAAGCCACAGACATTTATAACTTTTGGAACCAAAGCAACCCTTGGTCCTTCGACATACCCTGCTTAACAGAGAGACCCTATTTAATAAAATGGTTTTATTCCATTCAACTTAAAGACAGTGTTTGAACAGGAACTGTACTCCTCTGGTTTTCAGAAACCAATTCTTTCCAATCCTCTCAGCAATGCAAGCAGACTGGAATCAGGCTCCATTGCTACCAAGGCTACACAAACTGCAGTAGCAATACCTATTCCTGCAGTAAGGGCATAATAGAGCTACGCTAGGAAGGCTCGGGTATCCCACAGCTTGAGCTGCAGCCGGTCAGATTTCATTCATTACTTTAAGAAGTTTTGATCTAGAACCAAAAGATTCACATGCTCTTTTCCAGTCCATCAATGTTAACAACTTGGGATGTATTTTCAATTTGAATCCGGCTGATATTTCACATTAGATGATGAAAATTTTTTACTTTAGAGATTTCTCTGGGGAATCAGCACTTGTGACCTTTTTGGTTTTGATTCTACATTTATAAAATTCTACCACTATAAAAATAGGGATAATTATTTCCAGACATGTAGTCAGCACTCAGAGTCTAAGAATGCATTGTGTTCCAGGAAAAAAAACACAACACCTAACAAATTGAGATCAGAATTTAATATGTGAGGTAAATCAATGAGACGAGTGAGATTTATGAATACTTTTGCATTCCAACTCAAATAATTCTAAGCATGTACTTATTTCTCCTTGAAGAACAGTTCTGGAATTTTGAATACAAACACTGGACATGTGTTAGTTTAATGAATTTTAACAAGCTAAGCCGATGAACTATTTCCATAGACTTCTCATTCCCCTAAATTTTAAGCATCCATTCAAACAGCACCTACACACAATATTCCAGAGTCTTACTGCAAGTAATAAGTTGATGGATTTTCTTTTGTTTTTTGAACTGATGTCTATTTTGCTTCCAGTTTAGCACACACTGGTTGTACATACTGAATGAATGCAATGCCCTTCTGCACAATGATACCCTACAAATACGGAAAACTAAGCCAGTGCAAATTTTACCTGCCAAATAAAACGTTTCGGAAACATAACTGTAAGAATAAGCTAATACAATAATACATTAATCTTCAACACCCAGAATCATGTAATGGTTAGCAGTAATACACCGGATTGTTTATACATTTCTCAACGTACAGCTCTTAAGTTAAAGAAGAAAATAATGCTGCATAATAGGCTGAACTGGAGGGACAGCAAGCTTAAAGATGTTGATAGACAAGTTCTAGCAAATCTTGTTGTAGCAGATTAAGTTACTATTCTCAGCTGTAGACTCTGCTCCTGTCAGAAGTCACCGATCCCAAAAGCAGAGTTAGCAGAAGGCAACGTGTGCTGACACCTTAGCCACTTCTGTACTGTGTTTTTTACTTGGGTCCTCTCTCTCAAACATTACATTCTGAACTTAAATGACTTGGGAACTAGCATTTTGGCCATGCCTACAAGTGACAAACTGGAGCAGAGGAGCCGAATGTGAAAAGCTAAGAGAAACCACCAAGTCTGTTAAGAACTCCCAGAGCTATAGCTGCAAGCTAAGTGTCTTCGTAAGTAGCTAGAATCAGATGTGTCACAAATCCAGTCAGGAAAATAAATACCAAAAATGTGAGAAGAAATAATTACTAATAGCTTAACAGTTTAGACATTAAGCTGAACAGGCTCTGATTAGTCATTATGTACCTTAAAGGCTGAATACTGAACTTCAAATTAGCTTTAACATCCAAGAACTGAAGTCTTGCATGGAATTTTAACTGTCACATCAAATCCCAACTACAGAAGTTATAAACAGCTCTAACATACGTAATACCAAAAGAACAGTGTTAAATATTTTTCTAAGACTTGACAGGAACGCACACTTAAGATGGAACGCAAAACTGGTCTACACTCACTACTCAGCCACTTAGGTATGCAGCTGCAGTCATTAAATATTTGTACAAAAAAGACTTCAAAAATGTTGACAAAAGGAGAAACCTTATGAAGTTCTCACCAACATGAAGTTCCCACCAGAAGCGTGAAAGTGGCTTATACATAAATGCACGTTTGCAACTCAAGTTGTTCAATTAAATAAAACCATACACATACTTTAATACTTTACTACCAGAGAGGTGGTTGTTTCAGATTCCACACAACCTATTAAATAAAACTGCAATCTGTATTGTGCAGGTTGTTGCCCAAATACTTTTCATTTATGGTTAAATACATATAACATTTCATGTATGGTTTATAAATTAAAAACCGCCACTGATTAGCCAGGAAGCAGACTCAAAGCTTCAAAAAGAGCCTGTACAAAGTTATTAGGCCTTACTGCCCAACTCTGCAGATTATTCCTTCCACTCACCTTCCATAAGCCAAAATACAACACTATGGAACACAGGAGTTTACAGGCAAACTTTGAGTACCTTACTAGACAGACAGACTGCGATATTTAGATTCTGATTCCCCTTGCTCTGATCTCCCAGCTCTTCATTTCCACTAAAAGAGATAAATTCAGCTCCAGCTTGTTACACACATTACACACTTGCAACCCAATGCACTACAGTATCTGGTTGAGATCATCTGTCATATTTGTATAGAAAAAAATTCAGTAAGCTATAAAACATGGTTTCAAGTTTTTCAAGATATTATGTTGATACCAAAGTACAAACAATATAAACAAAAAATGGCTCGATAAGCTGTAAGCCGAAGGAACACTTAGCTGTCACTTCAAAACATCATATAAGCAGATTCAGCATTCTCTTTCTCAGCTAAGAAGAAATAGCTCTCAGTCGCAATTCATTTTGACCTCTCCTTACCTAAAAACTGACAAAAGCTTAAAGAAAGAAGTAACCTACAAAATATGTTGAAATAACCACTCTTGAAAAGCTTTCTGCCCATTCATGATTTTTTCTTTTGGGAAGTAGGACACATGCCATTTACTTTTTTGGGATTCTTAGCTTCCCTTAAGATACTTTCTGTCCTTAATCTTTTTATCTTGCTTGATGAGCCAATGAAGAAGAAACGTAAGGTCAGAAGGTAGAAAGTGTCTATTAGACTGCAGAAGCCTTGGAGTGACACTGTCCTCTTTCCACCGAAGTCAGGTAACCAACCACTACATCCAATACTCATCATAACAGCTTGAAGGAATGTGCTATGTTAAGAAGCAATTGATGACCATCAAGTCTTGAATTAAGAAAACAGCACACACTTAACAGTCCAAGATCGGGCAAGAATCAAGGTAATTATTCAGCAGAAGTGATCCACTGATCTACTAAGAATTTAGGCTCAAACAGATTTTTAGTGCTGTTTATAGCTCTTAAAAAAAGACAAAACAAACTATTCCACCAGTCAAAACCCAGATAAATACTACTGGGCTCCTAAGTCATTTACACAGCCCAAGAAACAAGACAATGCCAACCTGATCAGCTTTTACCTCATTTACTCTAAAGGACCGTGCTAATTCCTCCCTGTAAGTAATCAGGTTACTGATTTAGAACACATCTTGATTACTTGGGAAAAAAAAAAAAAAGAAATGGTACAAGCTTGCATTATGTTTAATTATCCCACAACATCAATCACCACCTTTAATACATATCCCGTTCAATTTCCACTCACTTCCCTACAGTTGAGAGCTTCTAATACTATTTAAACTAAATGTAAATGTCATTGCATATCGACACTAAGCAATTCCATCACTGCTTGATCCTACAGATTCTGCAGAGAGCACGTGATACCCACTAATACTATATTCTTCCACTAACACAGGACTATGTCTGCTGACATCATGTCCTTTCAGACACTGGGAGAGATTTGCTCTCTGAAAACAACTTTTTGTCAATATTAGATTTGTAGTTAACATGTATTAAACACAATGCAGTCATCTGAAATTTTTTTTTCCACAAAAGCAGCTTAAGTTTTCTTAGTCAAGATACAGCGAATTAACCCATGATTAATTTATCTCAACTTTCCTTGGCAGTACCAGACAAAGCAAGAGCAATTTGATTAAAGGTGATAAACATGGGTGACCACAAGCTTTCCACCAGGACAGTACAGGATGCTGAATCATCTGATATTAAGGTCAAGCATTAGTTTTACATGCAGCGATATCATATCATAAAAACATCAAAAAAAAATCATTAAAAAAAAAGTTTGTCATGATATCCACTGTGTTATAGAATTTATCAGCTCAGTACCCTAACTCCCATGAAGAAAGATGCTTCTCTTCCTAGGTTTCCCCTCTGCTGCATCAAAGACTAGTTCATAAATAACTGACTAATAGAGAATTAGTTACCAAGGCATATTACCTTTGTTGTCCTTGATTGTGAAGATCACCTCAGTTCAAAAACACTTGTTTTTGACATTTTAATATTCAGGTGAGAGCTCAACTGACTGATCTCTTTGTCACTCAGAGACCCAGAGTTGGCCCTAGGGAAACATCAAGTGAAGCCCCTTCTCTTAACAGCATTTTTACCAAGGTATCAAACCAGTTACATTTTACCGGCCTTTCAGCCTTGAACAAGACGAACTTTGATTATTCTTTCCTATACCTCATTAAGTGCCAGCCACTCATCTGCTATTATATAGCTAAGAATAATCCATGTATGTATCACCAGAAGCATTTACAGCAGCGTACTATTGAACTAAGCAGCACTTTTAGGCAGTAGCATATGTTGTCCCCCTTTGATCACATATTTGTAAACAGAACACCATAACTAATCATCTCAACACTACCAGCACTGAATACTTCTTTTCAAGTCCTCAGAAGGAGGACAGGAATGCATACATTCACCTCCCAGCAAGCACTGCCAGGCCAAAGAGCAGTTGCTGAGGTTGCACTGGCACTTCCTGGTTATCCAAGGTTTTAGGTCTGCTGAATTCAACACTTCAGAGCATGAAGATACCACTGAACAACTTCAGACCGTGACAACGAGAATTCACATCGACTACTCACGCAACAGCTGACACAAATACAGTTGCATGCTTCAGATGCTGACACACTCAGACTGTACAATATTTGAGTACCCTCAATGCCTCTTGTAAAAGATCGCTTACCTCTCCCACCACTTCTAAGATTACCTTATCAGAAATCATTAATAACCTATCCAGAAATCATTTCCCACAAAGACACCTATGAGGGTCTCTAAGTTGTCTATTATGGCTAAGTATATATGATCTTCACAAAGCTTCCCCAGAAGATAAATCCCCTGTTGCAAGACAAGGATAAAATTTACAGTTTGTTTTCTATCTTATTTTTCTGAAGAACCTCCATCTCCAGAATGTCCCTCTATCACCTTTCCTTCTCAAAGAATTTTCAGGGAGATGGGAGTTCATTTTCAGTGCTGATAAAGCATAGCAAAAGAATACTGAAGTTTACAGTTACCAGCCATGAGCTGCACTACCATGTGTTCCAATTGTCAAGACTGTTTTCTAATTCTAGAGAAGAAATCTAAAAAAAAAAAAAAATTAAAGACCAAAGTTAAACCAAATTAAGAACTAAAATTGGTAGCATAAAACTTCAGTAACTATTTCTCACTCAGCACTTTTCCTAAGACAATTATGGCCTACCAGAACAGACAGATAATGCAACAGGCAAATAAATTCAGGAAACACAATGCATCCAGGTGATCTTTATGTAACGGATAATTGCACATACGATGAAACAATTTATTTCTGTATCTAATTATTTGGCATCTTACAAGAAAGAATTAGGTCCACAGCAGAATCCAAACGTCATGCCTACTAGGTTTAGCCCACAGACAACCAACCAAGCTCCCCTGTACAAGAAGAGCAAATTATAGATGCATTTTAAATGTCAGAACTAACATCTGTAGGAACCGGCAAATCTACCCAAAAATCTAAAAAGAAAGCTTAGAAACTTACTAGCATCATGTCCAACAAAACACTCCTTTTCACCATTCAGAACTGTGTCTGCAAGCAGGAACACGGGTTCACATCATCAGTCTGTGCCTGACCCTGTCTCCTGCCAGCCAGTCCCTTCCTAAGCCTTACCGTTCAAGAACAAAGCTGTCACCTGGAAGCATCTCACAGCAAAACACCCACCAGGCTGGCACTCAGGGCATTCCTTTTGGAACTGACAGATGTGGGCTTTAAGTTCCCCCAGATAGCCAAAGGATTTGAACCCAAATCTCAACATACTGCCCAGATACTCAAACTTACTGTGTTTCCCATTTTAAAGAACAAAAGCATTCCTTGTACAATTCCGCATTACTAACAGTGTCTATTTGCTTTCTAATTTAGCTGATGCAAACATCTAGTTGTGGCATTTTTTTCTTCCTACGCAGCTATGTATTATTTGCAATTAGACACCCTTGCTGCATAAAGCATTTCCTTACCTATAGATACACACAGCTTATCATTTCCAGTTAAAAACAAAACAACCATAAAAAACAACTAGAAACCCCACAAAGCTTATTTTCAAATAGCTTGGCATATAAACTACTATATAGATATTTAGAGGTTTTTTTTTAAATAGTCTTTCCTCTTTGGAATTCTACTTTCATTTTAATATAACTACACCTAAAACATTTTATCATATAGCTACACTGAAAGTGCAGGAAGGAGGATGCATACATAAAACACACCTGTCACAACTGCTGAAAAAAATGCCGAGCCAGATTACAATAAAACATGCTGCCAGCGTACCCTATGCTAAATCACTGAACACTCCCCTGAAAACAGTTTCTGCTCTCACAGGTGTACCAGCAACTGTTTGCTCATTAATAGAAAGAAAACAATACAACGGTATTTAATTAATATTTACAAGTAGTATTGAGGCTTTCAAATGAATGACCAAGATTGTAATTATACTACTGTTCCAAAAACCATAATGTCGAGCCCTTCCACAACGCTACCTATCACACTGAGGAAATAAAGAAAAAAAAAACAAAAACAAAATAGAAGCCCGTTGCTGGAATGCTTAAGGATTTTAACCACACCATATGAATACAAATATGGATCCCGCCATCTGAGAAGTAGCAGACCACTGGAAATCTTAGCCTACAGCACTGTGAAAGCCTAACATTGTAAAAGAACGCAGTTAATCACAAGTGCAAACTGAAAAAAAAAAAGAACAGCTGAAACAGGTAGTCACAACTGTTAGTACTTGCCGCTAAGAGTCAGCCTTTAGGGAGACAGCCCAACACAATTTACATCCAGAAATTCTGGAGAATTTTTTAAAAAAACTGCGGCTTCAAACTCAACAAGAGACTTCAATTAAAAAGCACCAAATAGGGTGTTAAGAAAACATGGTTATTTGTATAGCAAATAGATCCTTACGAACTTCAGACTACATAAAGTGTTCTGTGTCCATAACCCTCGGTATGAATGGCAACCTCCGCAACCATGTTTAGTGTTTCTACATCAGGTATTGTTGTGGTAATGAAAGACACCCGACACCCCTCAATGGCCTGAGTAACTACTCCGAATTCCAAAGGAAGTAAATCGGTTCTGTGAAGAAATATTTCCATTTACATTTTTTAAGTAAGCTCGGATCTTTTGAAAGTAGCCTCAATGAAATCTAGGTAAAACCGCCACCTTCACCATCATCTGCTTCTTCGCACCAAGCACTACTGCCCACAGCCATTCGACGGAACTCAAGGCAACATGAGAAGCACTGGATGTGAAGTCTGAAAGCATTACTTTGAGAAGAGTTAAGTGATCACGTACTAACCCTTAACTCTGTATTACTGTAATAACAGCCATGTTAATTAAATTTAACATTCTACTATACCGGTTCAAAGTGCTGCAATATAAATATTTGATGCCTTGTTAATCCACCTACAATACTAACCATTAATTAACCTTTTAACACATGAAATACAGAGGGCTTTTTGGATCGCAGCATGCTGGAAGGCAGTTTATGTGCATATAACACATCCAGGCTTAAACGGCAATTAAACATTACCCCATTTTTGAGAAATTCAGGAGAAGCATCTTGATCCTCCAGAAGAAAGGTCCTTCAAAAGCACAAGAAGCTGCACACTGAGGCAGAGGGCATTTACAACACCACCACAACTTTTTAAAAAACTGTGCCTGCAGACATCCATACATCAACACCAATGCAAGCATTCTGTCATAGTCAGTCAGCCAGTAGCTTATGCTCAAGTAATTCCATTGAAGTGGCTTTAAGAATTATCATTCAAAAGTACAAACAGACGATACAATACATCCCTCCAATACATCCCTCACGATGTTCTTTTCCAAGGATCTGTCTCACAAAAGAAATAAATAAGAAAGTTACTTTAAACAGATACGTATATGCACTGTTAAAGCCAGTGGTATCCCAGAAGGCCATACCCAAAAACTCAGTTTTTGGTGCCGTCCGAACGGAAGAGCTCCCAATCTCCATGCTCTTTGTTGCTGCCCTCACACAACTCAGCTCCTCAGTCAGGAGTGCACTGCTGCCACAAGAACACAACCAGTACAGGCCTTCTGAGCCACTAAAGGTTAGAAAACACGCTGGAAGTCGTTCCTACAGCACCTAACTCAATCTAACCCCGCAAAGCTTTCTAATCCAGCACATGGCGACGCTCCCACAGGGGCATCACTTCGAAGCGCCGCGCTGCCAGCAGATCAGATGTGCAAGAGAGTTTCCGACCTCGGAACGCGAGAAAACGCCTCCTTTCACACATAAGTATGGCACTTTCCTCACGGCCTCGGCCCGCCAGCCGGCAGATCTGGGGCAGGGGGCTCCGAGGAACCGGCCCGGCCCAGGCGCCCCCGCGCTCCGGGCAGCTGCTGCAGGCGCCTTGCGGCACAGACACCTGTAGCCGCGGCGGCCCCCGCGGGCCGGGCTCCGGGGCCACGGCGCAGCCCAGGCCGGGGGAGCGCGAGGATTTCCGCGAAGCCCCCGAGCTCGGCTCAGCCCTGCCGCCCGCTCGGCCCCGGCCCGGCCGGACCGCGGGCCTGCGCCGCGGGGAGGCTCCCGGGTCCGGCGGCTCCGCAGACGGGACCTGTTGCTCGCATGCAAGGTGTTGCGCTGCACTCACCTCCTTTCCTTCCCTGCTGCTGCTGCTGCAGTCGCTGCCGCCACCAACACGTTCCGTCCAAACCGCGCGCTGGAAGTCACAGCCTCCCGCAGCGTCCCCCCGCCGAGTCCGCGGAGACGCCCGGCCACAGCCTCCGCGGAGCTGCGCAGCCGCCACCAACCCCGGCCCGGGCCCGCCCCGCCCGCTCCCAGCTCCGGCCGCCAGGCCCCGCCCCGCCAGGCCGAGGCGCGCAGGCGCGGAGCACCTCCCGCCGGGCCGGCGCTGGCCGCCAGACAGGCTTGGGGGCGGGGTGGGGACGCCTGTGCGCGCGCGCCCCCTGCCGGCTGGGCGGGGCGGGGCCGCTTCCAAAGGTCGCTTCCAACGGGCGCTCCCAACGGTTGCCGTCGTGATTGCGCGGGGAGGTGGGCTGCTGCCCCAGCTCTCGTCGAGGGCCCGTGGTCCCGTTCCCGTCTTCCTACATTCATACCCCATCATGCTGCCACAGCTCCTTCTCTTCCCCCAGTCAGACACCTCTGTGGGAGCTCTACGTGCCCTGATCGGAACCAGCTTCTGTCTGCCGGCCCGTGCCCAGGCACCCCGTGCCACCAGCCCTTTTCAGTGCCGCTCTCCTCCTCATCCTCCCTATTCTCCCTACACTGCTGCTGACGGACAAGCTGAACGGGCCCCAGCCAGGCTTGGAAGAAACACGTTTGCTCACATCTGAGAGCCTGCCTGTGGGTGGGTGAGTGGGGGCTGAGGCGCAAAGGAGGCCCAGAATGCAGTGTCTGGAACGGCAGAGGTAAGGGCATCACTAGCAGCTTTACTGGGCTGTCTGTATCAACCACAGTGTTTCACAGAGCCATGGAAACTTCAGCCCTGCAGTTTAGTTTGAGCTAAACTCCGTATTCCCTCCCCTGGATTTTCAGGCTAGCCTGCCTACATCATTACCCATGACATTAAAAGAAATGCTACGCTTAACAAAACCAGAATATAGAAATGTTTTCTTAAGCCACTAAAAAGGTCTAAACATATACCTTTCCATTGTTCATCTCTTCTTCAGTTTAACCATTTACATCTTTATCATTTAACTCTGAATCAATTCATTCTCCATAATGAAATTCAGGTAAAGACTTTCAAATTCCTACAGTTTTACTCTGTTCTGTTTTCTATTCGGATCCCCTCTTTTTTAAGTCACAAAACCAGATGCCACACTTTTCTTATTGTATAAAGTCTGCTTGACTTGATGTTAACATAAAACCTGACAAGTTACCTATGAATAAAACAATGAAAGTGTTCTACCTTTGCGCAATGTGGCTCAAACTTCCTGGGATGTCTTTTTGTTTGCAATTTTCAGAATGTCTTTTTGTTTGCCCTTCTCAGGATAGTAATGCCTTGCTGCCTTGCAACTGCACTTAACCAGGTCTTTCCAGTTTGACCAATTAGTGAGAAGTGGAAGAAGTGCGGCCTTACATGATGTTTAAATATCAGTGGATTGCAAAGTTATTTACTTGGAAAATGAAAACAGAGGGAAAATGTAATTAGTTATTCCTGTCCAAATAGAACCAAAGGTCGTTCTTTTCACCTTCATATGAAAATAGTGAAAGTTCACGTGAACCTTTATAAAAAACCTTTTTTCGCAAAAGGTCTGAGAACTGTTTCAAAATATGATACTTGTCTATATGATATAATGGCTGCAAAAAGTATGTAGGTTTAGCAGTTGACTATTTACATTCTCATCCAAACCGATCTCTAGATTAATGTCTTTTCTGCATGCAAGTTTAGGATAAACAGATTTAAAAAAACAACATGAATTCTGATTACAGCTTCCCTTAACTGATAGCACTTCTCTTTCCACCACAGAAAGTCTCATTGCCTCTAGTTTGCATGTTGCCCTAAAGCCAGTTTTTATACTATTTTAAGTGAATTTTCTTCAATATATTGTGCAGTTTGTCATAGAGCAAAGAAAGACAACAGTCTCTTCCTCCCACTTTGTTCTCTTGGATGTGTAGCTGAAGTTTTCATCTTTTGCCAGAATGGATTGCCAGACCAGGTTAAGACTGAGCTTGGGATATCTCTTGGATATATCTGCTTAAGGATCTATTTGTTTCTTTGGTAACCAATCTCCTCCCTCTGGCTTTCACAAACCCTAATATTAGCCTTTGCCCATCTGGCAAATCCATTCATAAGATGCTTGAATGAGGAGTACTTGGCTAATTCTATCCAACAGATTAAAATATTCCATCAGGCCAAGAAGTTGTCATACCTGAAAACATTTCACAACAGAGCACTGGATCAGCAGCATTGTTTGTAAAGTGTCAGATAACTTTTCTCTTTTAAATCATTACGTTAGCAATTTAAATGGATGGATCTGCTGGTTTGTTTTGCCTTGTGGGTGCTGTTTGTTGGCATGCTGAGAACACAAAAATTGCTGGGAGAAATCAACATCTTGAATTTAACAAAATATGCAAATTAGAAAACCGATGCAGAGAAAGAAGACGAATAAGAGGGTGATAAAGGACAATTAGAAGATGAGTGACTGGGAAAATCAGAGCTTTTAGTCATTTGTTTCATCTTAGCTGCCTAGCTCTTCATGTGAGGATATACTAAGACAGTTCTCAAAGGAATTTGAAAAATGACTTACCAAAGTATTATAAATAACCCATTCCATCTATTCTTCAAAGTTTTCAATGCTTAAGCAGAAATTAGCAGAAAAGAAATATGCATCTAAAACCTTTTGTGAATTTGGATCTTAGAACACCTTGATTTTGGAGGTTTAATTTTAACAGTGTTGTTATCAGTGGTTGTGAAATCACAAAAGCATGTTTGGAGCTACAGAAACAATGTATTCAGGCAACTTTATTACTGAAGAACATTCTTTTTCTAAGGCTGATGACTTAATTCCAAAAACAAATGCATTTATATTTTTATAAAGAATATGTTTATCTTTGGTTAACTGAATTTTACATGTTAGTGTCACTGTTGGCCAGCAAGGTGGTGACATAATTGCTTATCAGTCTAAATCTGGCTGGTTGCAATCAGTGGAAAAATAAATGTTTTTGACAAGTCGAGATGTCAGCCAAACATAGGACAAGATGTTTTCTTTGAAACCATTGCCCTCTGGAGGGGGAATGAAAAATCACAGAAGGATTAGGCAAAAATTCCCCTTCACGTCACTGTGTACCTGAGTTTAAGTTTTACCCATGCAAAAAGGAATGCTCTTTCAGAAGCCCCACAGAGTCCACAGTGCCTTTACCACTGAAGGCTGGAGGAGAACTAATGCCCATATGTCTGCCCCATTACTCTCCTCTCCTTTATCTCTAAACTCTTTATCACTAAACTCACTGAACAACTATTGTACAACAGATGTATTTTCTCTTCCAAATTCATCTTGGATCCCTTCCAAGTCGGTGTCATCCCTTTTTTATCTGCTAAAATAATTTTTTTTTATGCAATCTCTAAAGAATTCTTGCATTCCTGATATCAGTCTGTATCTCATCTTCTTTCTTAACGTTTTCTTGACCCTTTTTTCTTAACCTTTCTCCTGCTTTTGTTGTTAACACCCTTTCCTTCTTGATCTTTTATTCTTGCAAGGTTTTGAGAAATTGTCTTTTTTTTTTTTTTTTCCCCCCCCGTCTAATTTTATATGTGGCATCTATTTAAATAGGCTGGTTTCCTCCTTTCTCTGAGAACTTCACAGGCATTTTTCCTTTGGGTTTTAGATATTGACAGTGTAGTGGACAATCACATTTAAATGTCACTTTTAATAGAATGTGAATGAGAGTGAGCTGCTTCCTACTCAGACTTATCCCTGTGTTGCAGGGGAAATAACAATATCCTTTCCATTTTGATTTATAGCAATATGATATCTCCTGACTACAAATCTGTTGATTATTTTAAACAAGACACATAAATACCATAATTCCAGAAAAACAGGACTTGGAAGGGTCCTCTGGAGATCAGCTAGTCCAGATGAACCAGTCATCTGAAAGAATGTAATACCAGTACTAGTCCACCTACAGCTGGCAGTGTCCAAATATCTACTATTACAAAGAAGAATGCAAAATTCAAAAGTCTAGGAGGTAGGTTATTTATCAGGCAAGAAATAAAATTTATCATGACACATCAACAGAAACACTGAATTTCAAAATTAATTCAGCAAACCAATGTTCTTTCAGCTTTCTTTGAATTTGGACAGCAAATATGAAGGATTAAAATGTGGACATGCTTTAATCCTTGATAGCATCTAGAAATATTCCTTCCTTTCTATCCAGTAACTACATTTTGCATTCATGTTCATCTGGTACCTGAAATATCTTCCTTTCTGGCTTCTCTTGTCCTCTGCTACTTCTCAGTCCTTCAGATCCAAAATTGCACATGAAGTCACAGTATTTACAAATGAGGTCACAGACCTAACAGAAGTTCAGCAGTAAAAAAAAAAAGTTAATCTCCAGAAAAGAGGTCTCAAGTCTGGCAAGTATTACTCGTCTCTCACTGAGGGATCTTAAGCACTGATATAGGAACCATACCCAGAAGGTGGGTAAAGCTGGAAGTGGAGTTGTTGATGGAACAGTTTGGGGCATAATGTTTAACCCAGAAAGATAGTGGATGATGAAACTTATATTTTCTTGGCATCATTTTGCCTTTCCCTATTGAGTTATATTCAAGTAAGTGATTACTTCATGTATCTGTTTCTTTACATCTATTTGCTGCTTCTTTATCTTCCATGTGTTGTTTCTCCTCGTCTTTGTACTTCACTTTTATACAAGTCTAACTTTTTAATATTATTTCAGCCATCTGTGCGCCTTCCTCTGAGCAACTGTCCATTGTTGAATTGATCTAGAATAAATCTATAAGGACCCAAAGTAGACTGATGTGTCTCTGGAAAACTGTCTCTCGCTGTGCCATTAACACCAGTTATTAATTTGAATTAAAATCCACTTTGTTCTTGCCCATTTTGCCTTTTTGAGGCTGGATGTATCTTAAAGTCCAAAGTCAAGATGGGATTTTACTCAGAATTTGGTGTGAGCCTGCCTTGGTGTGAACATGCACATACTTTTTGCTGAGTTTGTCTGGCAGTTTGATTACTTTGTTTTAATCTGTGATTAGAGAGCAATAGCTATTTTTTCACATCTACTTTTTTACCTTGCGGAGCTTCTTGTACTCATAACACCTTTGTAAAGAAATAAAAAAAACCCTAGGGGATAACTCACAGATCTATTGCAAAATATGGGAAGAATCAACAAAAGTTTAAACTGTTGAAACCACTTGTCCTGGTTTTGTCTGGCTCAGAGTTATTTTTGTTTGTAGAGGCTTGTCTGGTGCTGTGTTTTGGATATTTGATGAAAACAGATCAGTGTGTTAGTTACTGAGCTGTGCCTACACAGGGCCAAGAGCTTTTCTGCTTCTCATGCAGCCCTGCCTGCAGAGGCTGGGAGTGCACAAGGAGCTTGGTGGGGTTGTGGCCAGGACAGCTGATCGCAATGACCAAAGGGATATTCCATACCATATGGCATATGCTCAGTGTTAAAAGCTGGGAGGAAAGAAGGAAAGGCATTACATTTGGAGTGGTAGTATTTGTCTTCCTGAGAAACCGTTACATGGGATGAGCCCTGCTTTGCTAGAAATGGGTGAACATCTGCTTGCAAATGGGAAGTGGCAAATTAATTCTGTGTTTTTCTTTGCTAGCACACTCACCTTTTGCTTAACCTAGCAAACTGTCTTTACCTCAACCCACAGGTTCTTGTACTTTCTGATTCTCTCCCCTATCCCATTGTGGATAGAGTGAGCAAGTGGCTGTGTGGTGCTGAGCTGCCTTCCAGAGTTAAAGCACTGCACCGCCTAAGAAAAATACTTAAGTAGTAAATCCCAATGAATGAAGATATTTGTGGTGCCTAGGTGAGGTCATCTTTCCTGAAAGGTAGCTTGATAGTAGTAATTACATTAATCATGGGACCCACCTATGTGATAATGCTACATTATAAGCTTAAGCTTTATGTATTTATTAGTCAAAAGTAAGACACTATAGTATATTGTTTGCGTACTGTATCAACAAAAAATGCAGTGAATATTTTTCCCAAGAGTAAATTAGATATACAGACGGACAGCTGTAAGGTATACGTAACCAGCCCCATAATTCTACCTCTTGTTCCCCTTTTCTAAATCTTCACTGAAATAAATCTTCCACACTGTATTTTATCATCAATCTTGTTTGGTATAGGATTTCTGCTTGTGCATATCTGCTATACTTTAATTAATGACACACAGCAAAAGAAAAAAAAATAGTGGGTATTCTGTAGTGTACCATCATCCATGTGGCTATCTGAATGTTAAATTTTTATGAGGGAGGATCACTTTCAAAATTACTATTTTTAAAGCTTTCATTTAGTTTTTACCCTAGCTATTGAGCTTGCTTCCAGCAGATTATAAACAACACGTGCAGCAGCTAACTACCAGTCAGCATGTCTGTTGTTTCCCAACATTTAAAGCAATCTTTAGTATCATTTTTATTTGAACCCTAAACATCTGCATAACTACTAAGTTATACTGGAAATTTTCTGAAACTAAAATTAGAAGAAACTGTTTCTTATTTTTTAGAAACATGCTAATAGGAAATAATGATGTGCTCTATGTATAACCCTAAAAATTATAGAAAATAACTTTGGATAGATGCCTTGAAACCCATCAATACAGATACTAAATAATGATATGGGTCTGTACATAAAGAATTAGTTCAGTTTAAAGCTGTTTGGGTCTGTGAGCACACATAATTTTGTAGCATTTCCCTGTAGCCCTCACGTGTATAGTTCACTGCCTGCCAGTTAACTAGCACTTGCTGAGATCTGCTGCTTTGAAACCAAAACATGTAATAACTCACGAAGTTTGGGTTTCTTAATTTTTCTGTCCCCTCAACTGCATGATGTACTAAGTTTAAGAAACCCAGTCTCAGCCAAGAATCCTTAACTTTTGAGATTAATAAGGACACCTGAGTTGTTGCTGGGTGTGTTGCTTGAATACTGTCAGAAAAAAATCCTTCATACATACCTCAGTATCATACACGTAAATCTAGAGTGTTGTGTCACAGAGGAAACAAAGGTATGGCATTCAGTTCCTTTGTAGATATCCATGCTGATCTCAGCATAATGTCTTCTATACAGATATAAGATGCCAATAGATTTTCATTCCCTCTTCTTGGGCAACAGAGGCACTTTTCAGATGCTTGATTTGTGAAAACGTTACAGGGGAGAGCACCAAAATATACTTATCATCTGTTGCCATAAACAAAGTTGGTATACTTAATTACCTTTCCCAAGATAGCAATAGCGGCTACGTAGTCATCTCTAAGGAAGGAAGACATCATTTTCATAGTGACAGAAATTAATCATTTCCTCAGAGCTATGTGGACTGCCTTCACTATTCTTGGATAAATCTATAGGTTACAGTGTAAACTCTATACCATTCTCAAGAATCTGCATCTTGACAGGAAGTTGCAGAGGAAATAAAACTGAAAAAAATTCAAACTGAAAACTGTATTGGAACATGTTACATTAATACCACTTTATTTTACAGCATTTCCTAAAACGTGTAGTCAAACATCTTACGCTTGATAGCTCTACTGCTTGCAGGATCTTCAGTGACTGTCATTCACCCAGCAGTTATTTTTCTTTCAGAGGAGCTGATAGCCTGCATCGGCATCTTGAGCCAATACTGCATACCAATCTTCTGAATCAGCTCAGTGTGAGACTGTTTTGGTATGTAACCCAGCAAGCATCCGTGCTGATTTATTTTTCCTTGCTTCAGGTTCAGTGATCAATAGTATTTTTTATTGCATTTGCTATGCAACAATTCAACCATCTTCCCAGTGTTGTAATCTGGAAAAAACTGGCACTCTGAAGTTACATGCAGCATTGATTGAGAGCACTTTAGATTGCGTTCCAGAGAACCGAGGCTGCACAGTACTATTTGTATGGTGCAGCAATCCTTTGTATACCTTTGAGGTCTGTCAAAGTTACCACAGGCTAGGGTAGAAGAGTGAATGTTTCTGGTGGCACAGAATGTTGTGCTGAGACTGATCTTGGTTTTTGCAGATAAAGGACTGTATCTGTGTCTTCAGTCAGTGAAGAGAAACACAGTGCAACATATATCTTGATATGAAGTAAGTCATATTTATATATTACTTCTGTGCTAGTAAAAAAATGTTTCTGATTAATTCATAGACTTTTTGAATGGAGTATGCTTAATTTAAAAGTATTCAAAATACATAATCATTAGTTTTCCAGTGATCCACAGTTTTCATTTTCTCTTCTTCACTTGTGTTTACTGATGGTAAACATCTGCAGCCAGTCTCTCTACAGACAGTTGTGAAATTACTGTTACTGGTTGTTGTTCTTGCAGTGTTTTGTTTGTTCATGTAGTTGACAACAGCACATCATAAACCATGTATCATTGTAACTCACTGTCCCTCAAACAGAAAATACACTGTACAAACATTTTCTCAGGGACCACCTAAAAATTTCTTCCTGTCAATAAATGCAGCTATGTTCTTTTGATAAATAAATCATAGAAAGTTTTTCCACCATGGAAAATAGCACTGGAATTTCCAAGTGTACTGAATGATATCTCAGTCTTGTTCATGTTTTGGTGATATTTAGAATTTGAATCTACTACCACTTGCTTATCATGGCATCACAGATTGGAATCTATTTACATACAGGCTGCCTCAAAGAGTATTCAGTTAATTTATTTTCTCAAGGAACATTCGATTGGCATTTGTATTCTTGGAATCTATGAATTATGTATATCCTCTGAGTTCACTTGCAGAAAAGCGTACTGCATCTTCCAACCAAGCCATGCTTGGATATGATTACAAAGAACTTATGCTTCAAAATCTCATTAAAATACTTTGTATGCTGTAAACTACACAGAAATGTCCCAGCACCGGGTAGTAAAAGCAGTAGCAGGGAATGTATATACAGAGTGGATATCAGAGAATGCAGTTGTTTCTTGTGTAACTGTCTGTTGTTGTTTCAATTGGTAAGTGTAATAGAGCTTCAGATGCTGTTTTGTATGGTGGGCATGGAGATGGAAGACAGCTACGTCAGATTGCACAGCTGTAGAAGAGGTTCTTAAACTAACAGTGAGTTGTGAGTAGTGCTGGCAAGATTTGAAATGTCCAATGACCGCAGAGGCGGGGTAGGGAGAAAAGAAAAAAAGTGCATTAGGTAGTCTGGGGCAGGTCTATTTTTAATTTGTTGTTATTATTTTTAAGGAAGTTGAACTACATTCTAAATTGAGAGAAGAAATTTTAATATGAACAAAAGTTACCATGCTGGACTGTTAACTCTGTAATTTTTAGGACAGGGCAAATTGATCTCTTGGTGGGATATCTCCCATTAATTCTTTGATGCTGCCTGAAAGAATACTGGTAACTCGGTGGCAGCCTTTTTCTCATATCAAAACTGACTAGGTGTTTCTGTGCACTATGGATTTGTGCTACACAGTGCTGAAGTAAGTGCAGGGTACATGCATTCATTATTGTAGACTGTTGGCCTTTTGTAGTGGGAACAGTCACAGAAGGTAAGATTTTGGCCAGCTTAATGCCAAATGCTTAGTAGTGCAGCAAGTATGATCCAGAAAAACTGCTGCTCAGTATTCCAAAAGGATAGCTATGCTTATTGGTATCTAAATAACTGTAATATTAAAGACAATACCTAATCTGTACATAATGGTTCTCATTAGTAGATTGCATGATGATTTTCAAAACCAGTCTAGCTATCTTCATTCTACGAATGAAGAAACCAAGGAATGAAGAGCATTTTAAAGTGTTTTGCCTACATTCATCTAGAAGTTCATAACACCTGTATTAGCGTGATTCTGCATTCCCAGCATGGTATTGCTCACTATCACTTGTCTTCTTACAATGTTTTGAAAATTGCTTACATGAGAAGCTTTCCCAATGTGTAAGCCACACTCATGCACTACTGTTAATTCAAGTGTCAATTTCTTTGCCTTCTGCTGCATGTCACAGTCTTCTCCCTGAAAAGTGGCCTCAGTCACTGAAAAAATGTAAATTCTACTGTCAAGGAACAAAATATATTTGTTACTGCTCGTTGTGAATTAAATACAGAGAAATACAGGGTTTGTGTTTCAGCAGTAAATTGTAGAACTGAAGACTGCAGCATCAGTTTTTTGTTTTGTTTTGTTTGTTTATTTGTTTTGTTTTTTATTCTGTATGTATGTCTGGTCCCTATTTTAAAAGCATCTGATGACAGGATGCTTTGCTTTATTTTCTATTGTTCCTTCTCACTGGCAAATCATCTGGAGTATAACTTGAAGCAGCCTATGCTTGACTTACTGCCACTCTTTCGATTTCCTGAAAACAAAGCAAACCAAAACCACAATAAGGATGAGCTCAGAACAGTGCAGGAAAATAGAAAATGGAAAAGAAGCAGGAGTCAAAAGTGAGAAAAGGATGGAGAAGATAAACATACACCAAGAACCACAAAAGAAGGATGACTGGGAGCATTTCTGCCCTGTATTCCAAACTGGCCTTTTCTCAGTCTCTCCCATGCTATTTTCCTTCAGTCACTCCTACAAACTACTTCTCACCTACTCACCTCTAAGCAGAAATAACCTCGAGTCCTTGCCAAATACCTGAGAGGCGTAAAAAGCCTGTGCATAGCTAGTATCAGTTGACATGATATTGGCATACCTCTCAGCTGGCTGGGGATATGTGAAGATCATTTCCGTTCACTACTGAAAGCTGATCAGCAAGCTGAGAAGTGAACAGAGTCTGCAGGTTGGTAAGTTCAGGGAAAGCAGATGCTGCCTTTGCCTCAACGTGGCAAATCCAGAAACAAGTAGTAGAATGTATACCAGGAGAAGTATGGTCAGCAAATGAAGAAAACGAGAAGAGACAAGTGCAAAGTGGAAGAATACATCTTTGGAGGAAGATACAGTTTAAAATGAGGAAAACACATAGGACAGGACTTGAGAAATGTGGAAGGTGAGAGAAAGGGAAATCCAAAACTGGAAAAAAGGAATAGAAATCAGAGGAAAGATGAACAGATATGAGTGACTGAGGAAAGGAACAATTAGACACAGGGGGCAAGTGGGGGAACTAAAAAAAGACTGTTAAAGAAAAGAGAGAACAATGGGAAATGTTTTTAGCCAGGTGAAGGAATTGCAAGCAGCCTGCTGGCCAGCTAAAAAGAGAAGCATGCACTTGTATCATGTTCACAAAAAGTGAGGTTGATTGGACAAGAGATACCACTCAATCTTTCATAACTTAGTAAAATGGAAAAGTCTGTATAGTAAGCACATAAAAGCTTTTGTTCAAGAGACTGATTCATTCATATGAAAAATGACCATGAGCTTAGACACAAGGTGCAGAGCAAGTCTTTGTTGTTTCTTGGCAGGCATGGGTAACAGCGCATAATCACTGATAAGAAACTGGGAATTGTGAATATGGCAAGTGTTGAACAGTAAAAAAGACTGTCTTTCAGATGCCTGCTTGTATTGCTGAATATTCCGCAGAGATTTATGCAGAAATGCAGGATGCCAAGAAGGACACGAATGCTAATCTCAGTATGGTGTTGAAAAGATTACTCCAAAATAGGTCCACATCTTGCCAGGAACACACATTCGTGGTTGAGGATACTGCAGATTAACCAGGAAGCAAATTAATGCTCTACCATGGGCTTTTGGGAAGCCTTACAACACATTGGAAGAGGAAATAGGGGCCAACATTAGCTCTTTGCAACATCCTATAGCATAGAGCTTTCTTATCCTTTCCACTGGAGAGTATTTTATCTGATTTTGCACCGATGTTGCTTAATTGACATCAGCCAAACAAGTCAAGTGTCAAGGCTTTTCTAAAAGAAACCTGGCACTGAACCCTGCAAGGTGAGGTGTGTTCAGAACAGGGATCTAGCACGGGGTACTTTCTAAAAATATTATTTCACTTTTATACAAATGCTAATCTATTGGCAATACAAATGTAGATAAAATTTGTTCTAAACAGCTCCCAGCTAATGAAGTTTCAGCTTCCCTCGTCTGTTATTGAAGTAGGAATAGCAATGGGAAATGGCCAAATATCAGAAAATCCATCATACCTGAAGGGTGCGATGTTTTCTCTTTTTTTGGTTTCATTTTGTCTGTCCTAAAAATAAATAAATTAAAAGTTCAGGAAAAAAACACAATGATGTTGTAGACAACCAAGGAGATAAAATTATTGCCAACAAACCCCGAAAAACAAACAAACAGAAACAAAAACAACAATAAAACTTACCTTAACAATCTTGTTATTTACCAGTATTAAATAGATGCTATTTTAAACTCTTTCTTTCTGCAGTAGAAATATTTATTGCTAAATGATGCGGTAGTGAACGATGCTTTGAAGTGAAGGCATGTGGAAACAGTCTTTCAAAAGAACCTGAACAGCTGAGAAGCCAGAGTATGGATATTTGGAAACCCACCCAATATTCTTCAGCTTCCTAGCATGTTCAAAACATCTGGAAAATTGCAATCTGAAAAGGTGTTGCAATAATATATCTTCTAAAAACAAAACTGCAACACAATTTTCAAAGTTCAGCATTAGAATCCAAGTATATCAGAATCATTTCTCAGCCATGCTTACCTGCTTTTCCTTCTTTCTTTGCTTCTGCTGTTTATTCTATCCAGAGGATCTTTATTCTTTGATTGCGTGGTGGTTTCTAGTCTGATTGCTTCCTGGGAGCTGCTGAAGGTTGCCCTTTCCCTTCCACTCTTTTCTGTGGGATCCACACTACCTGAGTGGGGAACTTGGTTGGAGGGGGTTTGTTCAGTAACAGTTTCTTCCTCTGTTTTGGGGTTAGGCACATTTTGTGAGTTGTTGCTCTAGAGAGAAAAATGGAAGTTAAACAGATACATTAAAAATGACATTAAAAATGCTCCACACATCGCTGATCAACACAACTGGAACTTTATGATAATTTCCTATATACTAGTCCTTATATATTGAATATTCAGCAAATAGCTGCCTTCTACCAGTCCGGCTGTCCACTGTAGCATTTGCTTCAAGAATTTTCTTTTTCTTTCTTCTGAATAGATAAAATGTCCTTGCCCTCTTTGCTTATTCGTTATCAGCCTCTGCATAAGTCTCAGCTGTGCCGTGTCTTTCTTCTTCTGCTTTTTTTCCAATTACTTGTGGAATTCAGCCCCAAAGATCCACTTAAGAATATACACTTAACTGCAAGGAAAAACTAAACATTGAACATTTTATAGTACGGTATTTGTAGATCATTACAGTTTTATCAGGGCAAGGGTGCACCCAGCGTTTTCACTCCTTTTGCCCTGATTTTTGCAGGGAGTTTACAACAAGCCAGCTATTTTGATGAACAGAAGTGTAGATCCTTCAAAGCACATGAAAGGTTTGGCTTGAGAGAGACAGTAAAGAATACTGATAGAAGCTATACTTTCTAATTGTTCAGCTCAAAGATTTGATATCTATTTGCCAAAGACTTACGTTGTCTGGTGGGTTGTTGGGGCTGGGAGCTTTCTCATGACTTGTGCCAGAATCCTTACATATTATGTTGACGTTGGTATTGCTAGTATCTTCTGGACGTTTCAGGAGAGAGATTAGCTTCAACCAGTGGTGGAATAGTTGCTGTTGTTGATCTGGTGGAGCACAGAGCTCTAGATAATAGGAACGGCCATTTACTAATTTTAACATGAGTTGTTTCTTATCTGTGCTGTGAACAGAGAGTTCTACAAACTTCAAGGGCAAGAACCTGGAAAAAAAAGAAAAAGAAGATATTATGTCTGTCAGACTTGAAGATAGAATAAGACTACAAGTGAGAAACTGGAATAGGGAAAAGCTGCTGAGTAGATCTGGATGCTCCTCTTTGAGTGACACTGACTTTGGAAAAAATGCTGAGCAGCAGTGCACAGAATGAAGACAAATCAGCTTCTTTACAATGCCTTTATTCCACTGCATTTTTCCTTGACAAACCTGCACCTCCGATCTTTTTACCAGTTTTTAGCTTCTGATATGTTTAAAAGAGGACTTATTAGATATTTTCCAGTCATTTTCCATCTGTGTATATGTATGTATATGTGTAGCATTGGCCTAAAATGATGACCAGATGAGGCCTAAATTTGTGTGCTTAAATTTCAGTGATACTCCTCACTTTACTGTATTAGTGCTGGAAGAAAGTGCAAATGTGAGATCTGTTAATAATCTGATTCTTAAAAGGAGGAAAACACCAAATGGAAGGGAGAGAGCATATTTATTTCTTACTTGCTCGTCCAGGATTTATTTAACCCTTCTCAGTGCTCACTCACCTGCTAAGTGCTAGCTGTTCCACTTGAGATGGATGCTCTGAGAATTTCTGGAGATTTGCCATTATTTCCTGTGGGGACACAGGCACCTTGTATGCTAGCAGCATTCCACTGGGCATTGGTGAACTGGCAGCACAGATGCCGATGGTCACGCAGGTTGGTCGATTATGGAGATTAATCAGTTCCCCTCTTCGGTTAATCTGAACAACAACAAAAAATCAACACTCTCAGAGAATATGTATCAAAGATATTTCATGGTGATTCAGCTGAAGATTCCTAGAGCTTATGTAATGAAGTGGTGAGGAGAGAAGGGAATGTGGAATAATGAGATGGGTATATATATGAGTGAAAACAGAGGAAGAAAGTTGAACCAGGATAAAGAGGGATCACTGGTTATTGTGTAGTCACCATTATTAGGTTTTTGACTGCTGAGGTAAGAAAAGACTTGTGTACTATTATCTCAAATTTATTTTATTGTAAACATGATGGAAGAGACACTCTGTTCTGATGATGCAATGTCTTTGTCATATTGTGATATTAATGAGACCTCATTTTGAGCCAGGATCTTGATAGATGCTGTAAAAGTACAGGATGGAATAAGATCATACATAACTTATGCATAAGACATAAAATGACAGAAAAAGAGAAATGAGAAAATTCAAAGAAACAAATTGATATGCACGATCAAATCACGTTATCTATCTACCACTGCCAGAATTTGCTTTTGGTAGACATTAGAGAAAAAACTATGTTCTAAGAAGGAATTTGAGGGATAACAGTGTATGAAATTAGTGGATATCTAGTAGAAGCTCTTTCCAAGTGAGAGACATGGAATATGAAAAAATAGATCAAAGGCTATTATTTTTTACATTTAGTGGGAATGACTCAGTGATGAAGCTGTTTTCGCAGGCTGTTTGTTTAGGGCAACAGCCTCCTTGAGAATAAATAGGATCTGATAAATAAAGCAGGGATCAATCAAATACCTTGAAAATAGAGACTTGCAGCCAATTAGCATTCCACATGTGTATCAACAATACAGGATTGAGTTAATCAAGGCAAGAACAAAGGATGTTGCGTTTATCACAGTGAGGTGATGAAATCCTATGGAAAAGCTCTGTTGATGTACATTGTACAAGTAGAATTCACGTTTTAGATACAGTGTGAATATAATATTGCAGACTTGCAGACTGTTGCCAGGGTCATGAAAGGTTCTGTGGCCAGTCAAGGATACTGAAAGGAGGGAGGGAGTCATGGGAAGCTTACTGAGGAACATTGGCAGCTGTTTAGGTTAGGTTGAACTAAATTTGATGGCTAAACAACGTTAATGAGCTAGCAAAGAACCAGAAAATTGCTAGCACTGTCCTAGTAGTTCCTACAGGAAGGAGCAGGGACTGACAAAGGATGAAAACATCATTCTTGGCTGTCCTCTAATTTTCAGCATAGCTGTTGCTGAGGTTCTAGATCATCATCTGTAAAGTGAGAGCAAAATGAGACTGTATGAGAAAAGAAACATTATATCCATATCTTTATTTTTGTTTTAAATGAGAATAGGTGTGGTGGGAATAAATGAATGAGGAAAAACTGTTCGGAAGAGGAAGGGAAAAAAACATAATTTATTTGATCAATTTTATATTGAGCATGCCAATTATTTCATTTAAATTATTTATTTTTACCTGAACAAACCTGCTTTCAAACATGGGAGCAGAGGCAAAAAGAGCATATTCTCCTTGGTTAAGAAGTCTCTGGAGGTCACCCATGATGGATTTCTGACTTGACATAATCTCTTTAGCAGCAAACTCATTACTCATTTCGCCTATATAACAAAAATAAATATAAATGTTAAAAGGAAAATAAATAGAAATGTTTATAAATTGGGATTATAAAAATAAATACAGCACTTTTTTGACAGCTTTTATTATGCTACTAAAAATCAGAACATTTCCCCTATACACATTCGTTTTTATGAACATACACTTTTAAGTGCAAAGGGAAACTCAATAGGGCTTTTTCACAGTTCTGTACTTCCTTTTTTACCATTTTTTTCTTTTTTTTTTTCTTTTTTTTTTCACATGAATATAGTGACATATTTTGCAAGTGATAGAAGCTGTTATCAGTGGTAATATGGAATGTTGAATTATGTCTTTGTGTCTCGTGGATGTATCTATGTATCCATTGGGAGTCAAGAACACAAAGATACCGTGAAGTTAAAATTCTCCAGCAGTTAACTGAGTGGACTCAGTGGATGTATTAATAGCTTCACAAGGCATTGGGGGCGAGGAGTCAAGGTTATTCATTAATTACATTTCCTAAATCTTTATTGGAGAACTAACAAGCTATTATCCCAAGTAGATACCGAAGTCATATGATTTGTTGAAGACTGCTCAGTATGTAACAGAAGGCCAATAAGAATAGAAAATCCCTACTCTGTATTTTTTGGGAAAATACCCCACAAAATTCAAAAAACCCACAAAAACAAATGTGATAGACTTCTACTTCCCTTTCATACCTTGTTTCACTCACAGAAATCCATTGCTTAGCTGGAGGAGTATGCCTACAGAAGGAGAGGACAACAGTACGCTAATCCCTCTGTGGAGCCCACTGGAATTCTCCCAGCTCTAGAAACCCGTAACTGGTGGCATCACAATGCATCACTAGGTTTGTGTTCTCAACAGTCCTGGCAGCAATTATGTTTATTGGCTAAGTCGGGGCATAGTGATAACAGCATGGATTTCCTTGTAACACAAACATACTATATCTAGGGGCTCCTAGTCCGGCAAGAGGATTGGACGAGATGATCTTTCAAGGTCCCTTCCAGTCCCTGACATGTGATGCTGTGATTCTGTGATATCACCACAGATTTTTGCATTTTGGCTACCAATCAGGGAACAAGAAGACTAAACCTATGACAGATGATGAGCTGGGAGCCATGTCTAAATTTAACAGAAATATTGCTCTCAACAGCCAGGGCACAGTCTTTCAAACCCACAGGATCCAAAAAGAATAAACTGAACAGGATTGGTGGTAACAGGACCCACTAATGGGCCCAAGCAAGACAAGGCAAAATGAGATGAGACAAGGTGAGGAGTGAAATCCCAAGTCGATCTTAGGACTCCATCCTACGATTCAAGTCAGCAGCAAGAACAAGAGGAGACACAACTGTGATATGGACATCTGTCCTAAATTCAGGAATAGAGACAAACACACCCATAACCCAGCTCAGAGGAGGACTAAGGGCACAGGCCAAAGCTTCCCTGCAGCTCCCAGATGGGAGGTGGTATTGTGTGAGAGGAGAGAGGTGGGGTGGAGTGGAGATACCAGGTGAGGCTGGTCAGAGCAGTTAAAGTCTGTTGGTGCACTCTGGAACCTGGCACAGGCCCAGGATGTTAATGAGCCAGTTTAAGGTAGTATGGGTATTCAGATGTTTTGCTTTTGTTTGTAGGTTTCAGCTTCTCCTTTTGTTACAATCAGCTCTTGATAACTTTTTTTCCTTCACCCTAATGTGGTAACACCTGCTTCAACTGAGTCTGGTGTTTTGACAAGGTTTTGGGTCATAAGTGATTACCAGGCTGGCTGAAGGAGTATTGATGTTGCAAAATAAGAATTATGTTGTCTGACAGTTTGAAGATCTATTGTGTAATCCTCTTTGCAGCCTTCTTTCTGTAGGTACACATTCACTGTTTTCTTAGGTAAAACCACCCAAGACAGTTTCTGTCTGGTTGTACTATGCACGAACACGTAGCGTCCAGCAAAAATGCTTTTTGTTCTCTCCACTAAACAACTCCAATCCAGTGTTAAAGACAACGATGCTTTTCTTTCCCAGCTGGATTTTAGTTGTGTAGTATACATGGACAGATAAATAGCATTGGTATATCAACAGCAACAAGAAGAAATAGTTTTTCCAAAACTGAATTACCTTTCTCTCTTTAGCCAATGGAAATGCAATTCTGAACATCAGAACAAGTGAGCAACTGAGCTGGAGGAGACTGACTCAGCAGACAAGTAGTCATAGCACTTACCTGAACCAGAGAAACTGCAAGTCCTGTCCACCTAACCCGAATACATGTGTACACTTGGCTCTTGTCTGGAATGCAGCGTACAAGCACTATGAGAGTCAGAGCCAAGACTGTGTTAGGAAGCAGTAGAATAATTCCTTAGCCACTGGGAGATTGGCTATTGCAAATGGTGTTGCTGTTTTTCAGGACAAATTTTGTATAGCTTTTGGGAGTGTGAGGTGTGGGGTGAGAAGCTTCTGCAGCTCTGTGCTGCTGGCTCCCAACAATAAGATCAAGCATACGTACCCAGCCTGCCCTGTAGCTGGCTCTTGGATCCCAGCCTGTTGAGTTGATTGGCACATGGACTTATGAGCCCCTGAGGCTGCAGCCCCACCTCTGTTGGTACATGCCCCTCACTCATGCGCGCACACACACACACACACACCTCTCACTTGCCCCACAGACCCCATGATCTCAAGAGCCACTTGGGACTTCCCCACTCCCTCAGTAGTTAGCTCTTGGCATGGTCTCACCCCTTATTCACGCAGGAAAAGAAATGACATTAAGACATGACAGAGTGTGGTCAAGGCACAGGGCATGGCCAGACAAGTGTATCTGTTTGTACTTGGCGGGCTCATTTATTTCTTCATCTCTCTATTTTCCTTCATCTGTTCCTCCTCAAAATCGCTAAACCAATCCCTTTCACCACCTCTGGTTCCTCCCCTGAACACATAAAAAATCTTGTGCAATCCTAAAGTGCTCTCTGCTTCTTCCTGTAAGGTGCTCTAGCCTCAAGGTAGTCTGAAGAGTGATCATAGGAGCCCTTCCATTACGTCATGTTGATGGGTTTCACACCTGGACAAGCCCTCATGTGACAACCCTTAATTTGGGTTCCCACCTGCCTTCATGTCCCTGTGTTCCTCTGGGCTTGACGGAATGAGCTGTTGAAATGCTGAAGGTTCCTGTGATGGGCCTGGAAGTAGCTGAGGCAGTGCATTATTCGGATTCTCTTATATGCCATTTCTGTTCTCCTTCATCTGGATGTTTTCCATCACACACCCTAACAAAGGACTTTTATTTTCATTATTTTGCTTTAATCTAACACTATCCATCACCTCTAAGAAAAACTCCAGCTAATGGAGAAATCAGTGGCATGACTCCCTAGCAATGCAGCCTACCAAGAGCATACTAAATCCTATCTTCTGCTTTGTTCAGTGGCTCTTTATAGCACATTGGGAAAATTGATTGGATTTGGCCAGTAGGGTATAAATTATGGAAAACTACTCATGGATGTGCATTGCCAACTAACCTTGTATTTAACTGAGTTCAAATAGCACTGCATCTGTTTGAGCCTCTTTCCCCTTCTGAAAGGCGGGCGGGTGAGTAGCACTCACATCATTTTTATTCTCTCTATTCAATGCCTTTTGTGATGATCAGCTACCTAGTGTTGGCCCAAAGGGCTGTGCTTTCAGAAAGGCACAGTACACCACAACCGACTGCTCTTGTTTGCTCTTCTGCAAACTTCTTCCTGTGCGTGAATCCCTCTGAGCATAGCATGCACACTGACCAGTGGGCTCTGCAGAGCCACATCTTGAGAGATTTCCCAGCAGTATTTACTGTGGAGCTATGTGTTGCAGGAACTTCATACAAAGACAGGGCAGATATAGCAAAAATGTTAAGCCCCATTTTTTGTTTTGCAGCTTCTCCATATATGGACAAGGGTAGTCTGTTGTAGTAGGCAACAGGATTTGGATGTGACGTGGTAGGACTCTCCCCTTGCTCAGTGTCGAAAGGTTAATGTATGCATAAGGGGCGTAGACGAAGTAGGATAGGTATATAGGCAAGCCGCACGACGCAATAAACACCATTTTTCTGCTCACCATATTGGTATTCACGTGCAGTTCTTTGGCCTGGGTAGGTTTTACCCGATAGTCCAGCACAGGCGCAGAGCTAAAAGAACATGGGTTGCCAGGTGCACGGCAACAGTAGTCTTACCTCAGGTGGAATTTATCAGGTCAGTTGGCAGTTCTCCAGAGTAATGTGACAGCATCCTTACCTGGAGCACAGAGGCTGTCATACCAGTGGGCAATCCAGCTGGCAATAAACCACAGTAAAAGATCAGGCATAATAAGGAAAAACATCAATATTATAGCATAGTTGTCAAATCACCAAAGCAGGGCTTTACACACAGGATAGAATGGATCCTCATCTGTGATAATTGATGTTATCTCTGTTGTCTGGCACCTCAGAATCTCCTCAGCATTTTGGCAAAGGCTTTGATAATGGCAGCATGGTAGCTGCTTGTGTTTGTATTGCTTGTACATGCTCTAAGTAACACAAATGTTTATAGGTGTCCCTTTGTCAAGATGTTGCTGTAAGTTTTCCTGTGCTCCTTATCTCTGCTGAAAGAGCATAAGGTTAGGAAGCAGCAAATATGGATTGAAATACCTCCTGTCCTACTTGTACTTTTGTGGTGCAGAGCTTCCTTGGAGAAGTATGGAAGATTTCAGCTAATGAAGATATTTAAAAATGGATTAAAATATATCAGAAAAGGGACAAATGGTGAACCGATAGAGACTGCTGACAATATTAACGTGTTTGCAGTGTTGAAGACAAAGACAGCTACAAAGAACTGCAGATGCATTGCTCAACATTGAGTGGAAGTGTGTTGAAATAGTTGAGGTTATCAACACAGATAAAAGTAAAATGATGCATATGAGGAAGATATTTTCCTTAGCTGTCATCTACGCTTACTTTTTTCCTAGGCTGACTACATCTAATTAAGAATGAGACTTTAAGGTTACTTGTATTTTTAGATCTATAAAAACACGTTGGTCAGAAACACTGAAAAACAGTAATTAAATATTAGGAAATAGAGAAGGATGTAAGTTGTTAGGCTATTATAAAAGACAGTTATGCCTTTTAGTTCTGCATTCAGTTCTGGTCTCCTTGTCTCAGAGACTATAGTAATGCTGAAGAAGTTTCAAAGAGGTGCAACAAGAAAGATCCAATCTGTAGGTCCTTTAAGATTGAGCACTGACCACACACAAAGGGTGGACCATGTAGATTCGGACTCTTAATCCAGACAAGAGTTATCTACAGAAATATGGGTGGCAAAGCGAGGGTGGCTTCTTATTGCCCACTCCAACATGAAAGCTAAGAGACATCAAAGGAAAGTAGGAGGTGGCAGATTCAGAACAAAACAGAGGAGACAATGCTTCGTACTGTTGAGCTGTGGGAATTCTTGTAACAAACACTGGGCACTGGGGGGATATTTGGAGGATGTATTATTATATATCTGCAGTGAATTTATACTCTCTTCCTGAAATATGACCTCTTAGATAATTTTTCTTTTCCTGGGGGAATATTTATTTATTTGTTTATTTACTTATTTTTCCTAAAAGCTCACAGGTGACACAGTACAGGGGTTTCTGGCTGTATGTTGCCTTCCTCTTGGCAGTTTCTTGAGTTTGTCCCAGAAAAGCTGCCTTTTCCTGCTGGAGCCAGCTGTTGCCAGTGTTGGAAGCTGTGTCTGCAAATATCTTGGCTGGCTTCTCCTGGCTCAGTGCCCAGTCTGCACATTGCTGCAAAGTGGGGTCCCTGTGAGGGAGCCAAATAGCTTGTTTCAGAATGATGAAGCGATTGATCACTTGGCCACAGCAGACAAACATCCTGGTTAGGAAATGCTTGTCAGACCGGTAACGCTATGCTGTTTTTGAAAAGCTTTATGCCCTTGGTGTGCTTGATCTCATTTGACCTGCTGATTTTTAGATGTCTGTTGGGTAATGGCATCCCACCAGTGCACCTTAGGATACTGTAAAATCCATGAAGAGAAAGTCAGGCACGTATGGAGGCCACTTTGCATGCTTTCTTCTCAGTTGAGTGGGACAGTTTTCCGGTGTTCCCCTGACTGGTAACACATCAGTATTGTTTCCCCTGATGGCTTCACTGTACTTTTAATTTAATCATGGTCAGATTATTTCATCTCACTCCAGTTTCTCTTACTCCCAATCCTCTCGTTTAAGACATTTTCACATTCAGCTAGCTCTTGGACAGTATGACTGCTTCTTATAGACACAAGTGCTTCAGGATATGATTCTTACAATCCAGCATTGTTCACTACAGAGGGTAAATCAAGGTTTTGAAATCATACCCTGCTGCTGTTTGTAAGGTAGTTTTCACATGGCTATACAATTGTCTTCCAGAAAACACTCCTCTTATACTTTCCTTGAAGTTACTTTAATTCTAGTTTCAAATCACTGGCTATCAGGATCATGCTAGAGCATTTACTTTCTCTGGTATGTTCAGATTAATTGTGGAGTTACTGGTATACAACCAATCCTCAGTTTTGCTTGTAGTTAATTCTGCAAAAATGAAGTTTATTTTCTTCACTTAAAATTAGGCGTATTTTCAAATCCAAGTTGGATCCATGCAAATACATGTTTTTGGATAAAGACAAAGCATGCTGAATGCCTTTGTGCAGTGCTGTGCTGAGCAAGTTACCCCAGCCAGACCAGTTTGTCATCTGGAGCTGGAGCATGTGTGCATTGCCCTCAGAAGGCTTTGTATTCTAAGAGTTTTGTCAGCTTGTGTGCAATATGGCACGAATGCACAGGGCAAATCTTACTCTAATGCTGAATATGAGTCACTAAGTCCTTTTCAGAACACATGCAACTAGCAGCATGTCATGATGTTGTAATGTTTGTAAACCCCACAGGCTTTTGAATTAGCCAGGAAGTGTCTCTATTTTCATATACATTTTAAATCTAGCATGGGGACTCACCTTCCTGGGTGGAGGCTGGGATATACTTATTAGAAAACAAAGATTAGGTCTGAAGAATTCACAACAGCAAAAACAACAACAACAACAACAAAATCCACAAAAGAAAACAGAAGAAACAACAGTGTGGTTTTTTCACTCTGAGTAAATACAGAAGTTAAGCTACTGGCAGCATCATGTTGAAGGAGTGTAAATACTTTGGTTTTTGACTAGATAGCTTTTGCAGGGTGAAGGGGTTTGCCAAACCATTCAGTAGTTACAGTTTCTGGAAATCATGCTCTTCAATGTGAGGTTAAGGCACTTAATTGCAACCTACTGACCTGCTGTGGGAAACTGTACCTTGTCTCGCTCCACAGATTGTTGCTTTGACTACCATCAATTGCTGCACATCTTCCCACAACAACCGCCGTCCCCTTTTTTTCTTTCTTCTCTAGCAGTGACTTTGATCAGCGCTTTCTTTGACTATATGCATAAATGCCCTTTCTTTTCAAACCTGTAGTGCTAAAATTTCCTTTATTTTTTTTTCTAATGGGAATAAAGCCAATTGACTTCAGCTAGTTGGCTAGTTTAGCAAAGTGACTACCAATTTTTTTTGAAAGTGTCAGCATAAATGATAATTTTCATGCTGTTTCAAATTTCATGCAAATAAAAAATAGGGTTTTTTGGAAAATTTTGTGAGCAAGCATTTAACATCTACCTACTTCTTTCCTATTCTTACTTTTTTGTTAGTTAAGAAGAAGACTGTAAAGATTGTTACATGTCAGACCAATCTACTGGTTGGCTTTATAGTCTGAATTGGTTTCTGACTCCTCATTTAATACTCTCCCGCATAGTTCCTAATGGGAACCAATACTTAGTACTTTTTGCTATCTGACCATTCTTCTTTCTGCATTTGTCTTCTCTTTGTAAAGTGTAAATAGTTACCTGGAAACATCTCAGTGCTCTTGTGATTTTGTGTTTACTTACAAGTGTTTACTTACAAGTAAACACTCCTGTGGTATGTTTCTTTTCTTTTTTTAGTGTGTATTTTTCTTAACCAACACAGAGCCTCACAAACCGTTTAGCCAACAATGCTGGTTTTGAGAAGCAAAGTATTAGAAGATAATGGAGGGCCACAGAAGTGCTAGGCCATCTTAGCTTGGTGTCTGGTATCCAAAATGTCATGTTGTCAAATCTCAGCTCCTGGGTGCAGTTCCTGCCCTGCAAGTGCTGTCAGAAGAAAGCCTGGGGAGTTTTCCCAAACAGGACATGGGCCAGCCCTTAACACTGCTACTCTATCAGCTTCTGTGAACTTATGTGGTCAGGGTATATGTAGGCTGCCTGCAGCTTAGGGGCCATCTGAGTCTGTGAGGCAAACAGCACCACATCTGGATTGAGACCTGTCAAAAGAGATGAGCTTTAACACTCAGTTCAGAGCAGCAGGATGAGGAGGACAGACCAGCACGGTGACTCCAGTTGTATGTTGTCCTTAAGTGATGTCTATGTTGCAGTCTATGTCTATAAGTTAAGTGCAAACCTTCAGCTCCTTCTGCTCCTACAGAATCAAAACAGGCTAAAGATTCTGTGCTAATTAGTAATCTCTGGAGTCACGCAGCTCTCTAATAACTACCTAGAGATCAAAGACATTTCATGTCTAGTATATTTTAATATCAAGACAGAATTAATGTTGTAATTTCCGTAATTAAGGTCTTGAAATTAGCATTTAGAAAAGGTCAATTTTTGTAAGATGTTTCCCATCCAACAGTATAATCAAAGTTCTGGTAGCTGTCCAAGATGCAAAAGTTGTTTGTAGGTCATTGTAGGGTTTCCCCAGCTGGATGACAGGGACTCACAAGACTCACTGCCTATGTTTCTATACATGATAATTCCCACGTATGGGTGATGAAGAAAATAGTATGAAAAGAAGAAAACTACAAACACAGCTTGTGGGGAAAAAAAAAAAAAAAAAGAAAACCTGTAAAGCTCACTTTCTTACACAGAAGTTTGAATACTGGTCAGAGAGTATTACAAAACACACTAGGATGGCTAAAACAGTTTCTGCTATCTGTGATTTGAAAAAAAAAAATCTTGATCATTTTACATGCTTTATTCATTACCATGGTGGTTAAGTGTTATGATTCCAAGATATGGTTTAAATGGAGTGATGCATAGCATAGCATAGAGCCAGTTCTCAGCCATGTCTATGCTGAGCAATGGTTTTATATCAGTAAGACCCGAGATATTCATAGTTAGGTTTCCTCCTATCTCTCTTTTATATTTGTCTATTATTTCCAATTGCATAAACATTCTTCTCTCACATTGCTGTTACTAGTCTCCTTTATAAATTTCCCATTTTCACTGTATATGCTGCCTTGTATTTGCCTATAATAATTCCTAGGTATGTAATAAATCTTTTCATTAAAATAAGCCATGATCTACATTACTTCTCAGAGATGTGTTAACTCTTCTCTCCTGCTACTTCTGTGTTTTACAGTATTGGTACAGTAAACACAGGCATTCATGAATTTAACTTAATGCCATCCTGCCGTGAAACAGTGAGATTACAGGTGTTAGGGTCCAGAAAAAAGAAATATGATCAGCAAGTTATGTTCATGTTTTTTCTGAAAGATCAGTCTCTGGAGTACCTTTGAACATCGTACTGGTACGCCCATCTGTCTTCTACCTTTGTAAGGCCTATGCAGGGAGTATTTTGGCTGTTGCAAGGCAAAGAGTTTGGTATTAAAAACAGCCTCAGGGATTCCTTCTGTAATTATTGAAGAACTACAACTCTGGTCCACTGTAGCAGTCAAGATTTGCACAGTTTTCTGTGTTGATGTTCCCAAGTCCTCCAGCAGTACTATGGACAAATATTTTGACTTCATGAATGGAGCTGATGGAATCATCAAGGAGCAAGGTGCTATATGAGCCTGGTAAGGCCTCATCTGGAGTACCGTGTCCAGTTCTGGGCTCCCCAGGACAAAAAAGACAGGGATCTCTTGGAAAGAGTCCAGCAGAGGGCCACAAAGATGGTGAAGGGCCTGGAGCATCTCCCCTATGAAGAAAGGCTAAGTGAACTGGGTCTGTTTAGCCCTGAGAAAAGAAGACTGAGAGGGGACCTGATCCAGGTCTATAAATATCTAAGGTGTGAGGGGCAAAGTGGTGAGGCCAGACTCTTTTCAGCAGTGTATGGAGACAGGACAAGGGGAAACGGCCAGAAACTGGAGCATAGGAAGTTCCGCACGAATGTGCGCAAGAACTTCTTTACGGTGAGGGTGACGGAGCACTGGAACAGGCTGCCCAGGGGGGTTGTGGAGTGTCCTTCTCTGGAGATATTCAAGACCTGCCTGGACGCCGAGCTGTGCGACCTGGTGTAGGGAACCTGCTTTGGCAGGGGGGTTGGACTCGATGATCTCTGGAGGTCCCTTCCAACCCCTACGATTCTGTGATTCTGTGATATGGCACCAATCTGATTTTAATCACAGATGAAACGTGAAATTACCAGAATACGTAATCTGGAAAGGGCTGAGTATTCCCAGTATCAAAAGGAGAAAGAACACTATGAAAAAAAAAAAATGAAAGCTCTATCAAATTTCTCGCAATGCAGGACAAGAGCTGTTTGCAACTGCTACGCAATTTAAACAGGAAAAAACTATTCTCCAGCTTTTACTGGTACAATTGTAAATTCCCCCAGATACTTGTACAATTGTAAAATCCCCAAAATACTGCTTCCATTTTGTGCCCTGGGAGATAAGCTTGAGAAAGCTCACCCTGTGTTTTCACTTTGCTTGTGATATTGCACATTAGGAGAGGCTCTCGATTCCATTTACTATTTCCCTTCCTCCTGTCCACTTCCCTCACCCCAAATATCCTCTTAAAACAGTATTTTCTTTTTGATGTTCAAACAACAACGCTAAACAATTGAAATTTTAAATAATGATTGAGGATTTTTTTTATTCATTTAAGTTTCAGTATCATTACAGAAAATGTTATGGTACAGAGTTGTTTAACATCAGTTTTATTTCTTTGCTCATTTAATTTCCACACGAATGCTGGTAACACTAATATCTGTACAAGATCAGTCTTTGATTTTTTTTTTGTTTTTAGTTCTGTACATTTTTAAATGTATTGGTTAAAAAGGCTGTCAGCACTTAAGGAAGCAATTTTTTGATTGCTGAAATAAAAGGTATCCAGTTACTGCCCAAGAGTACTGAGCTGGGTGGCTGCTGGGACAAGAGAGATCCCTGAATGCACAGCGAGGTGAGGAAACCTCGGGGCTTCATTGGGTTCCCAGTGCAGCCACTCTGCTTTTGGCACTGTGCACATCAACACGAGATACAAGATAAAGAACAAGCAGAAGCTCTCTGTGAAGCGGTTATGAAGCATACTGATAAGGGAAATCCAAGTGTTGTCTACGCTAGTATAAATAAGCAGACAGCCTTGTTTTAAGAGCATAAGTAGTTGTATCTTAAAGATGAGAAAAAACACAAGTTCTGCAGGCACCTACTGCTGTCTACTAAAAGCTACCGCTATTAGAACTAGCATTGAACACACAAAGCAATTGCAAGGAAAGGAAAAGGTTGCTTTGATATAATCAGAATAAATTTCTTTGTTAAGATTTCTTTTTAAAGTTTTTTTTTTTTTAAAAGGTATTTATTTAAATTCCATTTGAAATATAATTCAAGATGTTGACTATACTGATCAACTTTTATCCAAATCAGAAAAACTAGCTGTGCCGTTGCATATTACAGGATACAGTCAATGATATGTGGACATGCATCAAATCTTCACTCTTGCTGGTGACATCATAGCCTTCCAATGACCATGACATCCACCACCTCCCCCTTGTGAAGCTCCACATACTGCTCTGTCTTTGGAGGTAGCATCAACAGTCCATTGGCACTGCGCATACTCATCAGACGACTGCTCATCTGATTCCCTACAGAAGGGTGGGAGAAAAGGTTCAGTTAATTTTTCAGTTAGTCAATTTCAAATGCCACAACATAACAGATAGGAAACAAGAGCTGCTCTTATAAAGATATGCTAACGTATTCATGGAGCTCCAATATATCTGTTCAAAGGTGGGTAGAAACAGACAATTATGAAAAGATTCATCAGCTTTCCATTGTTCTCATTCTCAAAACTCTCATTCCTTTGCTGATTACTTTCCTATCCAGCCTTCCATATTTTCTTCTGTTAGGTCTTCACTTGTACTTCATTTTTTGTTGTTGTAAATTACTTTAATGTTGGAGTTTCTAATCCTATCAAAATTACTTCATTTTTCAATTTGTATATCTAGTTCAGATTGTACAGAGACTAAAACCAGCAAAATCTAGAATATTTTTAAATACACCAACTCAAAAGAATGGGTTTATTTGGGATACCGAGCTGTACAAGAGACCCTGGAGATAAACAGTATAGTATTGGTTGTACTGTCAAAAAATGAAAATGCAGTAGAAAATCGTGCCCCTTAGTTTCTTGGCTTTCAAACTTTTGGATTGACAGATAAATCATTCCAGACAGTCTGCTTGAGCAAGGAAAGAAGTGATGTGCAACAAAACAGATAAAATATTTAAATATAGTGTTTGTCTCAACTGCAGCCGAATATCCAAAAGTATCCATAGATAGCAAACATGATTAATAAAAGTCTTAGTCTGCACCAAGAGAACATATACTGCTGTTTCTTCCTCTCCAGTTAGAATCACACTTCTTTATTCAAATTGTTTCTATCTATGGCCCAACTTGTGTTTATTTAGTACAAAGAGTAAAAATTAAATGTGCCTCTGAGTGCAAATAAGCACAGATGAGTATCTACAAAAAGCTCACAGGTGAATTGTGTATGTGTATGAAGGTGGGTTATTCTGATAAAGTTTTAACAATTAAGTTGGTAAGACATAGCATGAATTTCAATATCATGACTGGGTAGCATGACTGTGTACATGGACGGGCACAAGTCAGGAAATCAGTCTGCATGAGAAAGCTTATATGAAAATACACGTGCATGTGGGTTTTTGTTTAAAGCATGTATGGTGGACTGACAGGACCTGTGAGTGCATCTGTCTGTTTGTGTAACTGGGCACTAACCTGTACTCTGTGCCCAAGGTAGTGGTTCTTGGTGATGCCAAGTCAGTATGCACCGATGATATTCTGGGCGGGGGTCCAATTTTACATCACATGATAACTGTAGAAGAAGCAAAGAAAGGATGAAAATGTCATGTATTCAGATATCACTGTCTAAGATAATAGAATCATCTGTTCAATCTTTTTTCCTTAATAACAGTCTTTTAAAAATCTTGCATTTCTAGGCTACATGGTGTCTAGAGCAAGATCAAAGGCTGTAGGAGGTAGAGACTGCACTATTTAAGGGAGATACAACTATGATATTACAATATCAAAGAGTATGCTGGAGTCTGCCTGCATTAAGTGGAATATTCCAAAGCTGTTCTTTTACTGGGAGTTCAAAGATATTATCTCTCTGGAAAAAAAAGCTTTATCATTTCTAGTCTCTGGCTCACATTTTGTACAGATAAAAAATTTATTCACATTCAAAACACTGCTAGTCCTGACAAAAGGGATATGACCAATCTTTGAAATAAAAAGATGTACGGGAGATTGTTCAAAGTGAAATTTAAAGGAAGCATACTGGAAAATATATGGAAACACGGGGGTCATGTTGGAACGTCACATTCCTCAAAATTGGAATGCTACAAATTGCTGTCTGTCTTACAACACTTTAGCCGTGAGATAAAGAAAAAGATGGACTACTGAGGAAGCATGTAAGACAGACACAAGGGATGAGCAGTAAGAGAAAAGTTTCTGCAGTGCCAAGAACAGAAGAAAAACCGTAAAAGGTAATCTGTTCTTTGGTACCTTCTTTAAAGCAAAAATAGGAGAATAACACATTATTTAATACAGGCTCAAGGACAGTTATTAAAGAGTTAGCGTATGCACCACTTCTTATGAGAGTAGCATTAACAGTTTAAAGAATTTACATTGCTTAGGTAACAATCTGTTCAAGAGCAGAAAGACTTTGCAGTTTGTACTTTCTAATATACAACTACCTTACTCTTTAAGTATTTCCAGATTGCCCTCTCTATTTATTGATTTTTTTTACCACAGGTTAAAACAAATGTATGTTTTTTACAGCGAAGTGTCCTCCCTGCCTGACTGGCAAATGGCTGCATCTGTTATCTGCACATCTTACTCCACTAGTTGGCCACTCACTTTTAGAAATTATGGGACTGCATATTAACATCAACAGATTGAAGTCTATGCCTCTGTTTTCTGTGAAATTCCTTCAACTTTTCAGAATTGGTCTAGCGTTCAGATCCCCCAAATAAGACAGCCTTTTTGAGCACAAACAGTAGCGTTTCAACAACTTGAGAGAACTTTCAAACACAGGACAAGCTTCTTACCCTGGCTTTGATAATGGTGGGCCGAGGATCCAGGATACCCTGCATTTTCCTCAGTGCAGGAACAACAAAGAGATTGCAGGTGACAACAGCTGACACAGGATTGCCTGTAGGACAAAGAATGGTAGTGAAAGAAAGAAAGAATGGTGGTGAAACCCTCTCGATTTACTCTGTGAAAGCAATATCCTATTTTTATAACAGTCATACCCTAAAGATTCTAAAGAGCTTTCCATGCTGCGTACAGGAAACTGCCCACTTATGTCTGGGGTGGCATGTGGCAAGTAAAACTCCTCAAAGCTATACTCTGGCTAATGGTGTCCTGAAATTCTGCTCTGATCACAGCTGCTTTGTGTTCCTCAGGCCCTACCACTTGCTTCTGTTCCCCTGCTACCTTTCTTATTACATCTAGATTTATCTGAGGTGGGGCCAGTGCTCATTGTGCAGAGGTATAAATCCAAGCTCATATGGATATGGATTCATGATTAAGGTTTCCAAGACCAATGGAAGATAGATAGGTATTATTAAATAACTTTCTATTCCCTAACAGAGTTGCAGGAAGCTTTAACATGATTGCTGAGGAGAATTCTACTGCTTTACATGGTTTCTGTTGACTCAGAAGAGAGGTGTATGACTAACTCCTGTCAAACACCTCTTGCCTTACACATCTAGTCTTCCCTAGAAGACAGCTGTAATGTAAATAATATGAGAGAGATATGTTCCATTATGTTTGACCTGGTGAACACATACTGAAGCAGGAGAGAGAAACAAGAGACAAAAAACAGTAGAGAGACATCTGAACATCACTAGCTAATCAAAAAGAGGATACCTTGTTGTCAGAAATCTATGCAAAGCCAAAGTAAGAAGAATAAAATTAAGGGGGACAGAGATTTTTAGATGGACTCCCAAATAAATATTTACTCTGAACTCACTGACTTCCTCCACCATGCAGGAGGTGAAGCACTGCTGCCCTCTCATGTTCCAAAGTATGAACATGACAAACAACTTCCATTCTGTGACATATTCCTAGGCACTTTCTAGATCTCATCCCCACTTTCAAAACTTTAGAATGGGTGTGCTGACATTCAAAGAATCTTTATCTGTAACGTGGACGGAGCTGTGGGAAAAAACACCCTTGCACAGCATATTAACAAAAGCCAAGGAAATTGTTGGAGGGAAAAAATCAAGGCCTGTATCCCAACCAGCACATTCTGAGGACAAGAGTAAGAACACCGGACATGGCTGCTGTGAAAAATCACTGTTCTGTTTCAGATCTTGTCATCTATGCACAGCAACAAAAGTAATCCACAAAACATCTTACCTGGGAGTGCAAAGATTATTTTTCTTACGCCATCAATATCCAGAGTGGCAAAAGTTGTTGGCAGGCTATGGAAAAGGAAAACTTATGATCTGCACTGGACTTTGACAGAACCTTATCACATTGTTATTTAAAATATTTAGAAAATAAAACAAATGGTCATTTTGCTTCTGTTGAGAAAATATCCAAGAGTAGATGCAAAAAAAATATATCAGATTCTGTCTTACTGTCAGACGCCAAATCAACCAATAAATTATACCAAAATTAAACTGTTACAGAGCTGTATTTGTTTTTTATATAAAGCTCTCATTATTTTTTTTTGTAATGTTAGTGACTCCGCTTCCCTTTGCTCTAGTGGCTATAGCAGGATTAACAATGGGACAATATTTCAGTGCAAATAGTCCACAGATGAACAAATTCAGATACACAGGGAGTACTGCTCCTGAATATGGTCTCCGTCCAAGCTACCTCATTAAAAAGGTTTCTTACCCTGGTTTCATAAAAACTCTGCCAAAGTGAATCTGTGCATGAAGATCAATATCCAGCACCTGTTTAAGATAGTCCTGTTTAAATTACAAAAAAGAAAATCAATTAAGTAACATCAAAGTGGCTTACATCATCTAAGCGTTCAAAGCAATTAACTGATAGCAAGTGAAGATGAAAGACTTGCTATATCCTGAAAGTGCTACAGTCCAATTGGGGATTTCCAGTATTTGAATGAAAGTATTTTCAAAAATTAGATGTGAAGAACAGACTCATTTCAGGTGCCAAACCTGATTCTACAAGGACACAGTAATATATTTACTTAACAGTCAGCTGCAGCAATAGAATCTTTAAGGACCCCGCAAAGAGGCTACTAAAATATTCTGTCTGTCAAAGATGGGGGGGGAAAAAAAAAGCCTTTATGATTCAAAGTTAAGCCTTAAAATCATCAGGTTATTTAACTTTTTGCCACAGAAGCTACCCAGTGGCAGAGTAAGAGATCTCCTAGTATTCTGAATTCAAGACCGCACTGTAGAAATCATAGTTTTCCAGGATACTGTAATTACTGTAATTTCTTGGGGATGTGGCATAATTCACAGTGGTCAGGTTTAACTATCCTAAGTTTCTTAGAAAGGAAAAACTGTGGATAGCTTTTGCAATAGTTCAAAAACAATTCTGCATAAATACTATTGATCCAGTTAAGAAAACTGGAATTACATATTCAATCTTCATTGAAAATTGCTACGCTCAAAGATTCAGTATACTATCTGTTGTGTTTAGTGAGACTTAAGACACAGGACATAACAATCATCTGTTAAGACAGACTTTGGAAGTAGTAAATCTGAAATTCCCGTGCAGTTTTCCCATTTTTCTCTCTCTTTTGTTGTTGTTGTTGTTGTTCAAATACTTGGAAAGCAGCAACTTTTTTTTCAGCCAGGCGTGAATTCTCACTTACTGATTGCATTAACCACATTTTTATTTGCTATTTAGTTTTTGGGTGCTCACAGTTATTTCAGTAAAAGTCTTGAAAGCTCAGTATCAGAGGGAGAACTGTCAGTGGGATATAGGGCCCATTGACTTTATGCAGTTGCCTAAAATTCAGGCTAGGGAGAATTTAGCCAGAATGTGTAAATGCCTGAAGACCATTCAGCAGTCTAGCCTCTTTCTAGAGTTCCCATGTCTGTACTAGGTCACCACACTCCCAAGTTAAAGACCAGCACTTGGCCTTTGATATTTTTCTAGGAATACTGAGAGGAATAATGGAATTTAAAGTAATTGGCACTGGTTTAATTTGTTAATCATTTCCATGACGTATCCAACAATATGATTTCTACTCAGAAAAGTGACAAAAACAGCACTCATGTTTGTCATCTCCTAATGGCTGACTTTAGTATCTGTTATTTATAAAAGGAGAGATGTTTCTTTTACCTGCCAAACTCACAGATTCAGTCTGGGATCAAAAAGTAATCTGAGTTTTCCTTCGCATAAGTCATGATTAATAAATGTCCTGCAGGTTCATCTACGCCCCACCAGCATCTGTGTATCCCTATTTTCTTTGATGGTTTTGGCACAGGGATTACCAACAGGAACTCAATCAACAATTCTGTTAATGATTCAAAAGGCAAATATATCAGCTCACCGTGTCTCATATGTATTGCCTCTGTAGGACTATCAGGAGTAAAATGTGATAAAACTTTTTGTAACAGATACAGCTCTGGCACATATAGGAAATAGATATACTGAATAAGAAAGAACTATTAATATACTTAGCTGCTTTTCAAAGTACTTGCAAAGTAGCTTTATTCTACCTATACTTTACCTGCTCTAGGAGTAGAAAGAAGTTGGTTGTCTTCATGTGCTATTAAGCTATCACCTTTGTCATCATAACTACATAAATAATTCCTTAGGTAAAAAAACGCAAATCACTTACATCAAGAATCTTCCCTTCTGTTCTATGCCTACTATAGTACAGTAATAAGAACAAATTAAATGAGGATAGTATTGAAGGCTTTTTTCTTAATTATTCACTCTTAAATGCTCAAAAAAAAAAAAAAAAGAAGAAAAAAACAGAAAACGACCCCTTTTTAGAGAACTTTAATACAAAAGCAGAAGCTCTGATGACAGACTCTGGCTTGGAATTCTTATAAATATTATAGTAAGTTATACTTAAATTTAGCATACCTTTTCTCCCATAGATACGCCTCCTGATGTAATGATCACATCAGCACGGCTGATACCCTCATTCAGTGCATTCAGTAAATCATCTGGGCTACAGAAAATAAGAGGTAAGCAGATTAGTGGCACGCAGCTACAATGAATTACAGTGTAAGCACCTCTCTGCACAGATATACATGTATATACACATGCCCACTTTAAAAAGGAAACACAACTAGGATAATTCTGAGATATTATCCTTCTGAAGACTCCACACTGCTCTATTCAACTCAAGAGCTGCATTTGTATTAAACAGACACCATACAGGTTGCCCTCTTTCTATCTAAGAGTTTTGTACAACGAATGGAGGGATGGCATAGGTTGGGACTGAAGAACACCATTACAAATCTATAAAAGCATGCCATTTGCACAGCTGGTAGCAATACAAATTATGATTTAGGTCAACTGACAGGTCTACGCAGAGGGACCTGACCCATGAAAATTACTGTCCACCAAGCAGGCTGCAGTACTACCTAAATTATTTGATATGTGTAAAAGTGGGGGTAAGGATCCACTTCAAACTTCCATTAGTGCAAAGTGGGAGTAAATCCTTTGCTTATCTCCTCCACTTGAGGGCTCTGCAAGCAAAGGCAGCTGTACATCCACTTCATCTTGAAAAACCATAATCCACCTTGTTCAAGTATGTATTCTTCATGAGAAACAGTAGGCAGAGAGCTGTCATATTTCTTCATAAAAAGAGCATAATTGTAAAGATGAAGAATAGGAACTGAGTACGAGTGTCTTAAAACTCTTTTTTTTTTTTTTTAATCTAAACTGAAATTGTAATTCTCAAGTTACCATTACCTACCTAGTAAGAGTGCTTTGCTAACATGGAACTTAAAGGCATGTGGGGAGAAACTCTGTAGCATAAACCATACAAGAAGGCTGAAGAAAACAAAAAAGATATTAAATGTGTACTTTGTGTAACATTTGTGAACTGACCAGAAGCTGACCCATTGTCTAGGACTGTATGTCATGTTCCTTCAAAAGCATCAAATAGCACGGAACATGAAAATAGTTTTTATGAGAGGCTATTCCTTACGTGAATGCTGTTCAAAGAACTGGCAGTAATACTACTGACTGTACAAAGGAATTAATCTGGAATATGGGATCTCAGTTAGTTATCACATTACAATTACAAATTACGTTTATGTGTTATCAAGGCTTTTCAGGCTGCAAATGCATGTATGCTGTACTTGGTTAACTTCTGCTATATGTCAATACAAAATAGAATCACCACAGTTCTTTCAGAGATTGAACTGGAAACAGGAAAATAAAAAATACTGTGTAAGATCTGGTTGACCTTTCAGAGAGACTAATAAAATGCGTGTTCCAAAAGGCTTCAGACAGAGGAAGCCTTTCCTCTGAGCATCTTGTCTTTGCCCATGGCTTGCTAAAATATGATTTATGCAGTACTTACCATATCTTTGTGCTGTGTGCACATTTTATGTGATACGAGGACAACTCCCTCACTGAGTAGAAAACTCAAGTGCATGCAAAGCTGCACACTCCTCATCTATTCATCAGAGAACTCACAAGCTTTTTCCACCTTGTTTGTCTTATAGGCAGAAAGACTTCAGAACCCCTTCTCCACCATTTCCAATGAGTGATGCAGCATTCTGGTTGACATCACACCTTGTGATTATGTTGCACAGCTTTTCTAGATAAAAGGGATGCTCTGAAATTAATGCCTCCTATTTTATGATGTCAGCCTACGATGTCAGTAGCAGATGTTTGTAATAGGGCAGTAGGGGTTGAAACTTCCCACCAATACTCTGTTACGTTTTACTGCTGTGAGACAGATGGCAGCAGAGGGACAGTCTGATTAAACGGTGTCTAACATGGAAGCATGTATGAATCAAAGGTCTGGCAGTGAATTCATCCATTTGGAAAAAAATGGCACCCGCTGACATTCACTGATGCTTGCTGAACATCTATGGAGCCCAAGCAGTAGATGCGAGCACAGTGAGGTGGTGGGCAGTGTGTTTCAGCAGTGGTGGCAGTGACAGTGGGTCACCTCCACTGGTGCAGATTTTGAGGAGTGGAGCATGCAGGCTTTTGTTCATCACTGCTGAAAATGCATGGCTAACGGTAAAGACAGACTGTGTTGAACAAGAGTATTTTTTAGCTTAGAATCTGCTCTATCAAGTAGCGTTATTCTTCTCTTTGTACCTGTTGAAGTTTTCATGAAAATAAATAGGAGACATTACTTTTGGAGTAAGCTATGTATGTATGTACACACTCCTTAGGTATATTTCTTTGTAAAGGGTAGGCAACAGTATAGCTACGGTATAAGGAAAGGAAGATTACTAGTGCTATAGTGTTGACTGTAATCAGTCAGCTATAACAAAATATTGCTGTTTTTTAAAGGAAGAAGTGACTATACATACTGTGGCGTGACTCCAGGATTTGTGTAGGGTGTTAAATGGCAAGTTTTTTTAGGTTTCTGCATACCTTGGATGCTCTAACTAGCCTATAAATTAATGGTTGAACTCCATTTTCTTTGGGGGAAACATAAAGCATACAGATTCAAACACAGCTATCTTCTTGGTTCTTTATGAAGCAGAAACATTTTCTCAGCTGCCCTTTCTGAAATTTCAGGATCGTTTTATCCAAAACCAGCATAAGTCTTCACTAGCTATCAAAGGCAATAAGAAAAAACAAGTCTGTTGTTGGCTACTGTTGACGTCCTCTTCAGAACCAACTGTTTCATACTGATGGTCTAAGAAGTACTCTGTATGCAGTAAGATATTGCTTAAGGTTATTATAGATTTTGTAATAGGAAAGGTCTCTCAACATCTGAGTCTTCCTTAATCCCTGCCAATGATGGTGCAGGCTGGTATGCTCCAGGGAACACACGTTCTTAATACAGGCGGATATAGGCCTTAAACACAGTGACAGCCAGATACTCATGGCATTAGTCTTAGGCTAAGACTGTTTTAAGTGTAGTGTCCTCACTACATTGTGATGCAGGTGAGAATCCTATCAGGAGTTTTACTCCTTTTTTTTTTTTTTTTTCCATTTCCAGTAGAATGTCCTGTATAGTAGATCTCTATCATATGTGAAATGTGAAAAACATTTCTAAAATCTAATGTTACTTCCAACCTACAGCACTGTATATCCTCTTTAGTTTGTTGCAAATTCAAGTGAATTCCTCCAAATGAAAGATAAGATAGAAATACTATAATAAACTGAATGATTATGCTAGTTTGGTGTTGTCTTTTTTTTTTTATTCCATAAAAGACATATACAGAATTTCATTCCTTGTCTTTGTAAAAGGCATCTCTCTTTTTCTGTATTTGGCATAGTTCTGTCACTTAAGTCTCTCGAACCTTCTTTATATCCCACTTGAGGCTGGTATTTTCTCTTCCTCTGCAGTTAATAATACAAGGCACTCTTCTGAGTGGAGTAATCTTCAGTCAACACAGTAGCAAACATTTTCCTTACATTAGTGGAGTTAATGGATAGAGTTATCATTCAAATTGCACACTAACACATATCTGATAATCAGATAAAAAGATCTCACTTCTCATTTCATTTGTTGCATAAAAAATGAGCAGCTTTCCATTTGGATTGACATGGAAATGGAATAAACTGAAGACTACTAACTTCTGGAAGAACAGAAAAAATAATTTTGGTATCTGAGCATAACAGAACAAGATTGTTCTAATGGGCTTGTACTAAGTCACCGTGAAGCTGAGAAGTAACACGCACCATTTGAGAAGGTGCAAATCAGAAGCTTTCTTCTGAAACCCTGGCCATTTCTAGGGCCAGGAAACTGAATTAGCTAGACAAATGGTCTAATTTACTACAACAAATCCTTAAAAATGTCTTCTGAAAGTGCTATTCTTGTATTATTATTTTTTTTTCCCTGTGGACAGGACTGTAACAGGTGCTCAAATATAATGGTGAATGCCTTAATCAGTGTAAAGGAGATTTGATGGGAAGTCTCATTTCCAGATGGCAAAATTCTTGTTTCATTGGTGATTTTCAAAGTCGGAGTGACACTGTGCAAGAGAAGAGTGTGCGCTTCTCTAGCGTGATGGAATTGATTAAAGAAACTACACTCTTCAATCTGTGCTTCATATCACATCCCAACACCTTCTGTAAATACAATGAAGAAAACTGTTCTGTAAGGATGACATGCAGTTTATGAAACTATTCACGTAGGTAAGTACAAATCCAAACTGTCTCTCAAAAAAGGGAGAAATCTCCATTTAGAGCAGACTGTGTCTGCACAAGTATATGAGTACTGTGTGTAGGTTGCTCTGAAAGTAATGCCTCCTATTTATTTTCACGGAAACTTCAAAGATACAAAGAGCACAATAACACTACTTGATAGAGCAAATTCTCAGCTACAAAGTACTACTTTTCAACAGCGACCCACTATTACCTATGCATGTTTGCCAGCTATAAACAAAAGCCTGTATGCTGCTCTCATAAAAGCCTGCATGGCCATCCAGAATGGAGCTTGTCTAACTGTGCTCACATCCACTGTTCGGTCTCCATAAATGTACAGCAAGCTTCAAGGAATGTCAATGGGTGCCATTTTTTTTCCAAATGGAGGAATTCAATGCAACACCTTTGCCTCACCCACACTTCCATATCAGACACGATTTGGTCAGACTGCCCCTCTGCTGCCATCTGTTTCACAGCAACAAAATGTAACAGAATACTGGTGGGAAATTTCAACCTCTACTGCCATACCAACAACATCCGCGTCTGACACAGTGGGCCAACATCATAAAATAGGAGGCATTACTTTCAGAGCAGCCCTCATACACGCATTTTTGAAACTGCAGACATAAAAGATTTATATTTAATAGTACACGGGCTTTTAATGTATCTTAATACTCTCCACTAATTCTGTCAGTTGATAAACAGACCTTCTATTTTACCACCCCAATTTCCTGCCCTCTTCATTCAGTTTTATAGAACAGAATGAATAGTACAACCTGGAAATTAGTTGGAGGGTATCTGTTATAGTGGCAGCAGCATGCGTAGAATCTGGTAAGTATATACATGACGTTACAGTTGACACGCCACTTGGTTTCATTAATTTGAAGAGAGCTTTAGGAGGCTAGTGGTGTACCAGAATAGGAACACTTCCTGTGTTTGTAACAAATTCTGATTATCAAAGCTAGCTTATGGAAAACTGTTATGCAGCACTTGGTTACTGAGCTATCACTGAATTGAAAAGATACACGCGAGCTTAAGGGCTTGAACAAGACAATGATACAAGCCTCATTAAAAAAGACATCAACCATATACAAGATTTTCTTCCTTTCTATCAGAAAATAACTACAGTACAGTCAGGACCAAGGAATTCTGTTTTAAGTGCCATTCTGAAGTACCCTAAATTACAGTGTAATTTTCTCTTTCAAATAAAATCTACGCTGTTAATTCATTTCTGTTGATTCTGTTCTTGCACTTTATTGTCATTAATTATAAATCTGTCAACCTCTTCTTGTGACACAACCCTTAACATCAGCAGTTTGAGATAAGTGCAATTAAACTGTTCAGTTTTATCATTTTATTTAGAAAACAAATTAGCAAGAAATTGTGAGCTGTATCACCTGCCATTCCGCTGCAAATGTATGAACCCTGCAAAACTGAACCAGGGCATTTAGTTAGGACTGACTTAGCAAGTCACTGTGACAGTGGAGAATCTGTAGTTCACTGCTGATTTCCAGGACCATTTCCACCAAGATCTCACCACAGTAATCTCATTCTTTCAAAACAACCTTATTACCTGACAGTCATTTCCAGTCCTTGTACTTTGCTATATACAGCTATAGTGTTTGGACGATTAATAGAAATACTTTTGACAGTCATACTTTTCTGTACATCAGCCCACATTATTATAGCCCTTTTATAAATCCAGATCTTTTGGAAAAGTCTACTTGCTAAGTTGATGCATGCAACCTTAGAACACGGTGCTTTATACTGAGTGAACATGCAAAATGATGCATGCACCATAATGCACCATGATGCATGCAGAAGTGTTTTATTGTGATTACTAAGGCAGAGCTTTTTTTTTTTTCTTTCCTACTGTTTTACTTCATTTGAAAGCATCTTATACATTTCAATAATGTGATGAAATAATCACCCCTTTAAATGACTCCTCACAGATGCAGAGGACCTAGAGATTTCTGCACGCTGAGTGAAAGCAGAAGTGCGAGCAGTGGCTCTACACCAATCATGCTGAAGACGAAAGATCAACTGCTCCTCTACAGCAACTGACCACAAACTTCAAAAGTCCATGTGCCATCTGCAGATACCAGAGTTTAGCATATTCTGGCCATATCCATGCAAAATAGAGGCTTGTGTTAGTTTTGCTTCTCTTGAGGTCTCTTTTCTGTTAAACAGATCTCCGAGAAGATGAATTTATTTAACAATGATACAAGAACTGCTAGAAATTATTTTTGTGTGCAAAGATCCCAATAAAGTTTCTAGTTTTATATCAGAAAAAAACCAGAAGAAACACCTCCAAAACAACAAAGAATTTAACAAATGAAAAAAAGCCAGGAGTACTTATTGTACTCGGAAATCTCATCAAGCTCAATGCCATTTCTGTTTGAGGAAACACAGAATATAGATTTGATCCTTTATGATTAACTCATTTTTCTTCTTGTGCTCATCCACTTGAGGTGACAGATTTCAAAATGAACAGATGGATGCAGCTGGGCATAAAGACAAAATCTGTTACGCACTTCTCACCTCACGGCTGAGAATATTTTACATACCAGTAATTTGCGGGATGCAGAACAGTGAATAGATGGCATATTAGGTTTAGCCAGCTAAAGCCAACTTCTGAAGAGTATATTTTGAATGTAACAGGAATTCTGTGTTTTGACTAGTATGCCTTTCCAAAGTAGAAGCTGATCCAACTTCGATGATGTATGTAAGAACATATGGGAACTCTTCCTGAACTGTATTTGTTTCAAAATTTTCTACTGTATTCCATCATATTCTCATAACATTTCTTCCTTCTCCCTTCTGTGGTATTTCTCTGGAACACTTTGGACAGATGCAAAATGTTCTTCCTAAGAACATAGGCCAGCTTGTTAGGAAAGCTGGAAACACATTGTTTGGCTTGCTTAACATGACTATGAAAGTTTTATTATCTGACAGCAACATAAAATAACCTTTTTTACTTTTTACTGTTCCTCTAATTGATGCTGCTGTAAATAAGAATACTATTTCCCAGAATTATCTTTTCATGTTTACATTTATGAACTCAAAAAGACTTTGATTAGAAGTGTTCAACTATTTTATTGAAGTTACCATAAGATCTGTCTAATGCCTTAATGTATCTGGATGACAATGTACTTTACTCCATTGCTTTCGTAGACTGTTTCAGAAGGCTCCCAGGCGTATATACGACAGAATGACAAAAGGCCAGAGGTGTCAGAAATAGGAATGGGGACATAACAGGAAAAGGTCCCATATTGTAGAAGCCAGGTGCTTATGCACTGTGAAGCACATTCCTACGTGAAAGCATTACATCATTGATGGCTGGATCTGTCTGCTGATTGTGTATATTCATCTGCAAAAACTTGTGAACTACAGTGATATTTTTCATTAAGACTGAAAGAAAAGGAACAAATTTTTGACAGTAGGTACTGGTCCTCACTGTACTAGCCAGTGTACTAGCCACTGTACTAGCCAGTGCGCACTTTGGTGCTGCTGCTAGTAGAACGCTGTCTTGGAGTAAATTAAAATGTTAAAGGGTTCCATTTTTTTAGGGCAACTGGTTCTGGATATTTATTTCCCCAGTGTCAGAAGACAAAAACATGATGCTTAGGTGTCCAAAGCAATACCAGTATTCACTCTAAGTCCAGAGTAGTATGTTAAGAAAGAGTCTAAGAACTGCTGGTTTCTATTAATTAATAAATTATTCCTGGCTATTTTATTTGCTGAGGATAATGAACAGTAGAGATTCAATTCCAATACTTACCAGAAATTCACTAGATTTTCTGGGAAGTTGAATGGGATTTCAATACTAAAGATAGTAACTTCTATTTTATCTTCTTTCTTAGTCTATATGGATTCACTGACAAGTTTTTACTTTTAGAGTGGAAAATATTAAGCAATTTAGTCAGGCTGAAATAATGTGACTGGAGATTGCACTGCGCAATACAATAATCGATGTCAAAGACATTGCTCATCAGTAGATATGACTGTAGATATTCACTGGTGACTCTGAATACAGTTTTGCAGTTATTTTTCTCTCAGAGCAGTCATTAAATATGTGGCATATGCAGACATATCTGACACATGGTGTGGTGGCATAGCTATCACAGAATTTCTTACCTTATCACCATTTTGATTTAGCTTCAATTTTAAGAGTACAAGAGCTAAATTAATCCTCACTGTAAATTAGAGTAATTGCCCTTGAATTACAGTAGCACGGCTCTATTTCTATAGGTAGAAAAGCAGGTCCTAAGGGCAGTGCCTCAAAATGAAGGTTTTCTGTGAAAAGCACTGCCTTTTAAAGAATCATAACTTAGTCATGTGGAAAAATGTCTGTCTTTAGAAGAAAAGTGACCCGGAACCCACAGGCCGGGGACAACAGAATAGGGCCTTTTAAAAGTTTTCCTTGACATCGGCTACGTCTTAAAACAAATACTTTTTTTTTTAAAGAAATGTCGTATGAAGTACGACAGTTATTTTTGTACACTAAAACATACAAATTCTAAAACACATGTAAAATATAGCTTATTAGATCTAAGTGGAAAGAAGAAACAGAAGAAAGACTTATCTTGTTTCACATTAACTGTTTTTTTTTTGACAGCTGTTAATCAACTGAAGAAACTACAACTTCATTTCTATCTGTAGCACTTGGCTATATTCATTCAAGCACAAAGATGTTTTTCATGTAAGAGAAAGCCCACAGTGTTTTCTCCTGCTTCAGAAACAGGAGCATCTTTTTGTTATCTCCTGCTACAAGTAGCAGGGCTTTACTCTATGTGCTCTTTTTTGTTGGTATTTTGGCCTAGCACAGCATAGAGGAACGCAAAGACTCATTTGGCATGTGCCCTTTAAATAGGCTGTTAGTAATGATATGTGATCAAAACTGTATAAGGAATTTCTAGTTTACCAGCTACTGTTAGATTCCAGCTTCCAAGCCACTTCTGATAAGGGCAGACATGTTCTACACATTAAATTAAAATGTTTTAAAGCTACGGGTGCTTGTAAGCTAACTGCAGTTAAGTTTTTGGGATATGCAGAATACAGCACAAGATGCTAGTGAGCTGTTTGCTATAGTCAATTTAATGAGGAAGATCTAGATCTATGACAATATGATTTCAGCACAACCAACCAATTGCTAAACAAGAACGAGTCTTTTGAAGGCTAAGCTATGACAGACCGATTCAGTAATGAGTACAGAAACTTGTTTTTACAGTATGCAAAGCAAATGTTAAGGTATAATTTAATCCTGAAACCTTTTCTTATAAAAAACAGGATAATTAACCTCAGTGAGAATCCTCACATGCCTGAAATTTTCAGTTATTAGCCTTCAATAGGCTTTTCATTACTTTTCTGCCCATTTTTAATTCCTACATGAATCAAACCATAGAAACTTTTAAAATTTTTGTTAATGGAGAAAATTACAGATGGTTTACTCTCCGTTTGGCTTATCTGTGATAGGAGATAAAATTCTATAAACTAATGGGTATTATTAAATCAGCCCCTTAATAAGACCTAGTATATAACTTTATAATGGACTGTTTAGAAATTTCTCAGACATTCCAGTTAGCCTGCTCTAGAGATGATCAGCATGGTAATGGAAAAATAAGCATGCAGAAAAATAAGTAATGAAGAGTTGTAACAGTGACTTCTTTAGAGCTGTACTCCACTATAGCTGCAAGCTGTTTTATTCCTCATTTGCTCTGTTTTGAAGGATAAAGGTGTCTCCTACTACTGATGAGTAACATAAACATTCTTGCTATTAACAGAAATTTAATTCTATTAAATCAGCACTGTGGAGCCATGGATGAACCGGTGCATAAACATTTAACGGGTGGAATAAAATGGCACTCGTTCCTCTATGGCAATCATTGGTAAAATCTGTGCTCAAAGCTCTGCACCGACAGACACCTAGTCGAGTCTGCCTGTGAGCATGCATGTGCCTCCACGTCCCAAGTGTTTTAAAAACGGTGCTCACCAATCTGGTAGGCCTGTCTCCGCAGTGTTCTGGAAGCTCTGTGTCCCTTCTTCTTTAAAAACATCTGGCTTCCTGAGGGTAAAGGAAGCAGAAGGGGTATAATAAAGAGCCTGGGAAGGAGAGAGGCTCCTGGGGTAAAAGTAATGCTCTCTGCCCAGTTGTGTCCCCCTTGGTAGTTCTGAATACTCAAAACAATTATGGGAAATACTTCATCCCTGTGAGGCCAGCCAACATAGAGGAAGGGTTATAAGGAACCACAGTTCTGTGATAGTTTGGACAGGCCTCTCACATGGATGAAGAGTGAAGTTACGGAAAAGTTAGAGTCTATTGGGTATGCCAACACAGTAGTTCATCTTTCCTTGCAGAAGCTATGGGGGAACTTCTTTATTCTTGACTTCCAGGCAAAACAAAATGAAGCATTAAAGAGCCTGACATTTAGGAAGGAGGACTGTAGATAACAGGAGAAGGGCCCTATTAAAATATTTTACTCGGACCTGCTTAAAATGGAAAATAGGGTAAAGAAAATTCGGGGCAAATAGAAATCTATAGCACTTTTTAATATATTAAATTAAAATGCAGAGAGCTTTCTGGCTTCCTATTCTGGAAAATGGTCTCAGGGCATATTAAATGTCACTTTCTTGACTACAAAGGAAAAAGGGCTGTAATTTATCCTATTTTTACATTTTCACGGTCAGTAGGGATACCACTTCATTAATGAGAAGCTGCATATCCAGCTACTCTACTCCATGTGGCAGGATTAGAAAAAAATATCCTAAACTGAAAAAGTTACCGGACTTTTAAAAAATATAGTTAGGACTACATTTAAAACAATTCATGTTTTGACAAATTTCTGTTCTTATGAAGTCAGCATTTCCTTTTACATATACCTCTTCCAAGTCAGTTTCACTGGGAAGAAATCATTTTTAGGTACCTGAAATACATGTTCTATACTCTCTGGATAATGGACAAGAGCTTTTATATTCTCCAGGCAGTAAAGGACTTTGATATTTCTCTAATTGTCTCAAAATACTAGACAATTACACGTAAAATGTAAAAACAAAATTGACATGACGATTTATGTATGTCAGTACTAAAAAACGAAAATAAAATGTTCAAGGTTGAAATGGACTCAGTGATGAAAAGTCATTGTGCAACTCCTGAGCCCTTCCTTCTTTTCAGCAGATTGGAGCCTTAAAAACTTCCCCCAGACCCCACCTTAGGCTCAGCTGATCTGGCACGTTTCAAAAATAACATCTGCGCACACAAAGATCCTGTCTGATGGATGGATGTGAGGATAAGACTGGGCCAATGTGATTGTGCTATGTTATACTGTTAAGGATACAGACTGACATTATTAATGCGGAGTCTGAAATCCTCTTTTTCACCTTTGTAAGTCCATGCCTGGTTTCTCCTCATAGGTTATCACAGAAAGGGTCTGTTGGATCAGATGCTTACAAAAGTTGTTTGGCAGCAGTGGAAAAATATTAAAAGCCTTCAGGTTATAAGTTTAGTTGTCAGTCTCCTTCTGTCAGATTTCCTAAGATGGCCATTTTCTGAAATGGCTTCAGTTCAGCATTTGTTCACCTATTCATTGTCAGAGAACAAAGTCAGTCTTTCATAGGGTCACTGTGTCTCAGAAGTGATATACAAAAGACTTTCATAGGCAATCCCAGCTTTTGCTTTAATCATCATTATGGAAAGCAGTTTCAAGCATCAAGAAATTTTTCTGGCAAGCTGTAAAATCTAAATAATACTCGAGTTGTCACAATGATCTTCTACAAGAAGGTCAGCTGACACTACAGATGTGCCCAAGTGACACAGTGAATTACAACTGGCTTTATTTTTCTTCAATAAATACAGTTCCAAGGTCTTTCAATTGCAAATATAGGAGGACTTTCACTGTATTTTGTCCTCTTTATCTATTTGCTGTCCAGCGTCATGTTCTACTATTGGTTTGTGACTCTAGAAAAGCTAATTCAGCAAGAAGCCCAGGACTCCATTGTGGACAATTATAAGAATGACACACAGTTTTGCATTAGCCTAGCACTAGTCACTTCTACAGTGTAAATTTCACTTTGCGTCCCATAATGTGGTTTCCTACCAGTAAAGAAGATTCCCTGGGCTCCCAAAGCCCACTTTATGAAGTTCTTTTTTCACTTATGGTTTGGCTCAGATGCTTCTTTGTGCTTCCAGATTCCAATATGTGAATGAGATGAGATTACTTGTTAAATATGACAAAGTATCTGAGGTTTGCCTTACTGATCATTGAGATTTGTGACAGATATTAAATGTTTATGCTTGAAAACCAAAATGTTCTTTTGACAGATGAAAGAGTGGACCTTGCTCTCTGAACTACCTTCAAACCACTAGTCAGCATCCCTAGATTCATTAGGCTATGACCACATTTCATAACACCATCACTTGAGCAGATCTAGAACTCAAACCAATTCAGTAAAAAAAACCAACAAAACAACATATTACAATACTTGACTTACTTCCTTTTCTATAACAGAACTTTCCTTTGTTAAATCAAATGAAGAATTATAACACATTTATACTTCAGTTCAAAGCGTATTTGACTGTACCCAAGAAGGACATTAAACTGGTGCAGAGAAGAGGTTAGGATACTGTGTCTGAATTAATTCTGCCTGTAACTCATATTCTAACTCATATAATGATATATGTCAAGTCAATACTGCATGCAAAATTTTAGAGCAGTTTCCATCTCTTCTCCCCCTGACTCCAGATGTTCCATCTGAATTATGATGCTGGTAATTACATGCAACCCACACAACTAGAAAGACTTAAACCTCTTTATGGATGACAGATACAAAATTCAAGCAGACTCAAACAGACTATATTCTTGAATGAGTCAGGTCTTAGTTCCCTTCCAAAACATGAAGACGCTTTTTCAAAGACTGTATTTTGGAATATTATATATATATATATATATATATACAATATATACAATAGTAATATCAGAACAATAAAGGTGATTTTTAAGCAGTTTACCTGTCACTTAGGAGCTCTGTGTCAACTAATATGTCACAAAAGAGAGGTATACAAATGAGAAAACAATCACTTCTAATGTAGACGAGCTCTCATGCCAATTTATCACACAACATAAAAGAAATTTTAAAATTTTTCTGATCAGTTTCCAAAGCAACTGAGCAGATAAAGTGAATTTCCTATTATTTCTCTTCTGAAGAAAGATTTTCTTCCTATCTCCACTGTGCAATCACAAGCTCATAAATGAAAATGGATCTGGAAGCAGCTAATGTTATTAATGTGTCTCTGAGAAAAGATGATAAGGAAATTCAAACACAAAGAAAAGAATGCAGAGAAGGGAAAAATGAACTCAAACAAAGGTAAAAACATATGAGGAAACTGAATTCGTTACGAATGCCATCAAAATTCTTTGGGAAATTTAGTAAAATGAGTCTCTCATTGAAAGAAAACTGTCAAAATGGAAGATGGCTCTCTAAACTAGAGGCCCACTCCATAGCAGGTTTTACTACGGCTAAACATCACAGTTTTAAATGAACAGTGAACACAAAGAAGACCAGAAATGAAGGCAGTAGACACAAAAATATCCTCATTATCGGGTTAGTAGAGCTCTACAGCTCAGAACTGAGATGAACGCTTGTTTTTATCAATAGTTTCCACAGAACCAAATAATTTCAGAAACTATAAGCAAAGGAAATGAAATACGAAGCCTTTTTTAACCTGGTCTTGCTACATGAGACAACAGACAAAAGTACACTAGAATGTCAGTTTTAACTGGTCAGCTGATCAGTAACTTCTGTAATGTCTAACAAGTTATTCTGTGGTTCGGACAGAGATGCAAGACACGGCAGCAAAAAACAACAACATCAGAAGGGTTCTCTCTTCTTTGACTTTGCATATATTTTTTGCTTTTGGAGTAGTTCTGTGGGAATATCTTCCATTTCAACCTCAGAGATGTGTGTTCTTCAGACAGCTTGGTTTTCATGTGTTAAGACCACAGACAGAGAAAATGGCTTTTAGACAGCTACAGCTACATAACATAGCTTCAGCTATGTTACATATAAACCTATTTTCCAGGTTTGTTCTTTTCTCCTACTGGTTGCAATTACAATTTTAACTGCAGGTTTTATCTGTGTTTTGGACTTGTGTTTTTAATTTTAAATACTGAGTCCTGTAGACAATTTATGAGAATGGAAACAATGAAAGTCTCAGGAACTGTTAAAATGGTTAACAGTTAAAACATACTGGTTTCAATCGAAAATACAAAATATGGAAGTGCGACTTGAGTGGCCAGTTTGAAACATAACAACATATGATTAAGATGGAAAGACATTTTAACACTGAACATAACTATTCTGCAGGCACCTGCAGAGGTACCATGCTCCTCCATCCTTTCACATTCCCTGCTGGAATGTGTTCGTGTGTACCGCAGTCTGGAGTTTTGAAGCAGCTGTCACTGTGTTCACACCTCAGCTGGATGTGCTGTTTTCTTAAATAAATATCTCTGAGTGATTCATATGCTGAAATGACACACAGAAATACTTACCTCTAACTTTATCTTTGCAAAACAATTCTCATGCTTAAGTACTAGCTTCTTTCCTATGACTGACAGAATTTCCAACATTGTTAGAAAATTGACCTGTTATGGCAATAACAATACTCAGCTATGCTTTCTATTAGCTTCAGTCAATGCTTACGGTGTACAGGAAGTTCTGCTCCCTGTAAAATGTAAAAGTTTACCCAATGTAAAATGTATAAGCAAAAAGAAGTAGAAAAAAGAGCTAAAAATATAAGCACCAACAATGAAATACGAGTGAGGACTTGTACAATGAAAACAGTGAGGACCCTGAAGAAAGTATCGCAAGTTTTTAATAATTCCTTCTGGGGAAGTTTATAGTTTGCTAGTGTTTTTACCACATCTGTTCTGTAGGTATAGCAGGCATAGTGTCTTTCTCTTTTTTACTCTCTAGTTACATACGTAAATATGTACAAAATAAACTGCACATATACATGAGCACACACAAACACATATAATCTATGGTTTAACTCCAGTAAACCATTTAACAGATGATAAAGGCTTGTTCATCTCTTCTACAGACAAGCTAACCAAAAAATCAAAATTGTATCCTCTATACGATCTCTTTGGTAAGTCTCTTGCATTTTTCAAGTCCTATGGTACTCCATCAAAGCAGTCATGTTAGTTAGAAAGATGTATACTGAAACATCACAGACAACACTCTCTCAGTAACTTTACTATCTAATGAAATAGCATTATACTGGCTATCAAACTTATTTATGTAATCAGATTTTCCATTTGACTGCAGATGCGTTTTGATGTAAAGTTTATGAACTAGGTTTGCTGGTGTGAGAAAGGCGAAAGACTTGTAAGGTCCTTATATCAGGTGGTGATGATTCTTCAGTAAGTCAACACTAATAAATTCTTCTTTCAAAACTTACTACAAATTACTAAATCACTCTAGAATTGGAGGCTCACTACTTCTATTCTCTGAACAAAAAATAACTACCTCTGCAGAAATGCCCCCCAAGCATGAAACTGAAAGCTTAAAAAGAATCTCTTATTACCTTTCATAGAATCATAGAATGGCCTCGGTTGAAAAGGACCTAAAAGATCATCTAGTTTCAATCCTCTGCCATGGCCAGGGTCGCCAACCACTAGACCAGGCTGCCCAGAGCCACATCCAGCCTGGCCTTGAATGCCTCCAGGGATGGGGCATCCACAACCTCTCTGGGCAACCTGTTCCAGTGCGTTAACCACCCTCTGTGTGAAAAACTTCCTCCTAATATCTAACCTAATATCTCCTAATATCTAACCTAAGCCTCCCCCGTCTCAGTTTAAAACCATTCCCCCTTGTCCCACCACTATCCACCCACATGAACGGAATCACAGAATCACCAACAGTTGTTCCCCCTCCTGCTTATACGCTCCCTTCAAGTACTGGAAGGCCACAATGAGGTCTCCCTAAAGCTTTCTCTTCTCCAAGGTGAACAAGCCCAGTTCCCTCAACTTTTCTTCATAAGAGTGATGCTCCAGCCCTCTGATCATCTTAGCAGTCCTCCTCTGGACTCGTTCCAAGAGCTCCACATCCTTGTGTTGGGGGACCCAGGCCTGGACGCAGTACTCCAGATGGGGCCTCACAACAGCTGAGCAGAGGGGGACAATCACCTCCCTCTCCTTACTAGCCACCCCCTTTTTAATGCAGCTCAGAATATAGCTGGCCTTCCAGGCTGCAAGCGCATACTGCTGGCTCACATCCAGCTTATTGTCCACCAGGCCCCCCACAGGGCCAAGATAATACTATTTCAAGACACAGAGATTTTATTAGGGAGAATTCAGAAGCATCAATCTCTCTCATAACTGAAAGCAAAACTGCAACACTTGTCTGCCTTTGACACATGCGTATGTTTGCTGTTTTTCAGCTCACATCCAACAGGTAAAAAAGGGGTTACATACAACATGTATTTATGCTAGAAAAGAAAAAAAAACAACATACTTGGCTCTTACATCACTAAAACTGTTTGTACTTATTACTGAGAGCTTTCAAAATTAATTATCTTCACACACATTCTATGCCCATGAATCTCCACAGATTCATGAACTAGGAAGTTATTGAAAAACTTCTTGAAAGTAATTAAGTAAAAGGCTACAGTTTTGCACGATGATCCTATGTTAGACTTTACATCTCATGGTACTGACATCCCAGCAAATTTGGTTTAGATACTGAGAGGCTTCTACCAAGTCTCCCCAGAGCCTTCTCTTCTTCAGGCTCAACAGCCCCAGCTCTGTCAGCCTGTCCTCATACGGAGGTGTTCCATCCCTCAGATCATTTCTGTGGCTCCCTTCTGGATGTGCTCTAACAGGTCCATGTCTCTCCCCTGCTCCACATCTGAGCACAGTACTCCAGCTGAGGTCTCACCAGTATGGAGTAGAGGGGCAGAATCACCTCCCTTGACCTGATGGCCACGCTTCTTTTGATGCAGCCCAGGACATGGCTGGCTTCCTGGGCTGTGAGGGTACATTGCTAGCTCACGTCCAGCTTGCCATCCACCACAACTCCCAAGTCCTTTTCAGCAGGACTATGTTCAATCCTTTCATCTCCCAGTTTGTACTGATAATGGGGGTTGCCATGACCTAGGTGCAAAACCTTGCACTTGGATTTGTTGAACCTCGTGAAGTTCTCCTGGCCTCACTGCTCAAGCTTATCCAGGTCTCTTTAGATGGTATCCCATCTCTCAGGCAGGTTGGCCACACCACACAGCTTACTGTCATCTGCAAACTTGCTGAGGGTACACTTGATCTCACTGTTGATGTCATTAATGAAGATATTAAAGAGCATCGGTCCCAGTACTGACCCCTGAGGGACACTACTCGTCACTGATCTCCATCTGGACATCGAGCCATGGACCACCACTGTCTGGGTATGATCTTGCAACCTGTTCCTCATTCACTGAATGGTCCACTCATCAAATTCATCTTTCCAATTTGTAGAGAAGGATGTTGTGAGGGACTGTGTCAAAGGTATTACTGAGTTCTATCAGGCCAGAGAAACAAGAGTGTTGTCTGGATGCAGAGGTAGGATCCAGAATGGTTTGCTTCCCCTAAGATCACAAGAATCACTCCGGTTGTTGTGTCACATTTTGTATACAAAGACTTCAAATAAAATTGCATTTCCTGAAGCCATCATTCAGGTTGATTCAGATATTGTAAAATCACACACTGGTTGGCCCATTCATATACTTCCTGTTAAGCTAATGATGTGCTTTAGGGAAGACTGGTTTTGAAAAAAAGCTGTTCCCCGGCAGTAACTTTGTCTCCCTGCTTGGGAATTCTGTCATCAGTCAAGATGAGGTGTGGGTGCTGAGATTCAATATTTTTTTTTCTGATCTAGTCTTACTTCTAATTATACACAAGGAATAACCCATTTCTGCAAGTGGAGATGAACTTGAACAACTCCCAACTCTGCTGGTTTGGGTTTGATACCGCAAATGAGAAACAAGAAAGCCAGTTCAAAGCCTTTGTGGCTCAACAAATTGAGGAAATAGGTTATGAAGAGAAACTCAAGCCATGGATGACAGGCACTGCACAGTCTTGCAAAGAACAAAAGACTGAACACTTCAATCACTTATTCTACAACTGTAACAGAAGATGTGACTTTACTACCAGTGAGAAACAAGGTGCAATCACTGTCAGACGAACAGAAAAGCTAATCACAGGGTACTACTCTGTGGCTATCAAAACAAAGAGACCAGTAAAGGGGGGTAAAAAAAAATCGACTCTTCTGAATACTTTGACATATGCGTGGAAATGTTCAGGAGTAAGCTAGTAAGTCTCAACATTTGACGAAAAATTATTCCTTAAATTAATTTTGGCCTGGAAAATAAACTTTGAGAGAAATCTTCTTTCTCCTTCCAATGGATCAGAAAAAAAGTATAGTTCCTGTAGAAATGTCTCCACAGAGGTAGGTTTTCACAAGTTCTAAATACAGTGCTTGTGATGACACTGCAGCAATAAAATCAATTTGCAGCTGAAAAAGATATTTCAATAAACGGAAGGCAAAATAAGATAAATGACATCCAATAAAAAAATTATCAAATTATTATTATTAATATTACTTAGTGGAAAGAGTAAAATGTCTCCTCTAAGATATGCACTGATGCAACTCAGTGATACTTAAAATGAGTGACAGTTTCTCTGGTATATTTTTTCTCCACAGATGCCATGAAGTGAATCACATGAATACGAAGTGACGTCCTTACTAACACCGTGTACTTACTTATCTCCCACAATTCCCAAGTTGATTGTTGGATAGCCATGTTCTTGGATAGTAGCTAGGAGAGTTGAGCGGTTACTGTCTCGAATCTTTCCTGGCAAGAGATCATCTTCGGGATTCAGTAGCTATAAAACCAGGAATACTATTAGTCAATCTCCTCAGATTTTTTGTTTCTTTAAATGAATGAGAATTTTCTTCCTCAGACAAACAAACAGTATATATCAAAACAACTTTAAATGTCCAAGTTATTCCTTGTACTTAAATGGTTTTACAGGACCATCAGTGATGTTGTTATCCAGATGTAAAAGTATTAAAAGAAAATTTGAAGTTCATCTTCTACTGTATAATGAAGATGTAATCCAAATTGCACTGGAAAATAGACAGAAACTACAGCTTTGTTCTTATATGAGTATTTTGGAAGTTCTACTGGAAAACATACATATGTAAACATGCATTTTACATACATTAGGAAATCTTTTGTAGAACACAGGGTAGACAATATAATATTGACAGGAGGTAAATAATAAGAATGTATCAGCAATAATGTTAGATAGTAAGGTAAAGAATAAACAAAAGTGGAGAATGGTTGTGTTTTGATGCTTTGGCTAGTAGAGTTTGTCTGAACTTCAACATGGGCTACAAATAACGAAAATATTAAGATACAATACTGCAGAAGGGCATTTGCAGTATCACTCAATTTACCTGCTATTTACACAACAGCTACAGAGGAGTGCTGCTTAAAAGAAATTACTCTTCCAGTCATGACTGGCAGTATAAATTGGCACCCTTAGTACCCCACAGGTTCTCCTCCCTGGTTGGCAAGAAGAAAGCAGCTGGCATTACCAAAATTTTGGCAAATACAGTGTGGGAGATTTGTGAGAGAGCAAGAACCTATGATCCTGTGGGGAAGGAAACACAACAGGCTTCATACTTTATGTCGGCATGAGCTGAGTTGTGTCAGCATGAGTTACGATAGCACAAAAAGCCTGTCTACTTGGAAATAGCGTGGAAATCACTATCCAAAACACTATCCCTCTTCTGCTGAAGGTAAGAATTATTCAGACCTCAATTCTAAATTTATTTGTCTTACCTCGTTCCCTGTTGACATGACTGCAACCACTGGAAACTTGTTAACTTCTACTTCGGTTACTCCAACAGTGGCTAAGAGACCAATCTCAGATGGACCCATGTGCGTTCCTTTAGCCAGCACACATTCACCTCTTTTAATGTCATGTCCTATAGGTCTGAAAATAATAGCATAGGCAAAACGAGAAACAGAATGAGACTGAAAGCATCTTTCCTTGATTGGTCTGGCTTCAGGAGAGAAATGTTCAAGGATGATCATTAGTAAGATTGTCAAAATGTCAGTAGTACTTAAGGCTAAACAATGACTGTAAAAATGACTGACAAGATATTTTACTGTTTTTGAAACAGGCTGTTTACAGACCTGATATCTTGGCCTGGTCGAGCTTGTACCAGGATTCGAACTTCTAACTCTTCAGTGCCCTATAAAAACAAGGATATCATGTAAGGTCAGCAGAGTTATTCAAACAAGATTAATCAGTTTTGATATCTCAGATTTCTAGGCAGCTCACACCACTCATTGCACTGAGATCTTATGATTTAAGTATCACTGTTTTTCTGATTTGTACAACAACAGGTGTTAAAGCCAAAGAAGTTTATAAGAAGTTCGTCTTTGACGAATTCAGCAGGGAAGGGCCAACATTGAATGCATAGTTTTACCTGCCTTTTCTATGACCCCTGTGTTTATATACCTTTATGTTGTGATGTCCTATGTTTGTTGATATGGTCTACCAAGTGGTTTCTTTCCTCTCAGCCAACCTTATACCAAAAATGGCATTTCTGAATTGACTTGACTTGACTGACAAAATGCCACTACATCCACAAAAACATAGGGAGACAATACAAACTCTAACTGTTTCAAGATCTTTGTAGTGGAAACTTCTATTTGAGAGCTTTGTACTTACCAGAAAGAGTCCTATTCATCATGTTTATTTACAGTGAACAGGAGAGTGTCCTGAAAAGTCTGATGCCTACTTTAATATTTCTGTTTACTTTTCCAGAATTTCAATGGTTCAGTGTTTCACTCAGTGTCAATAAATGGTATGTGACCTATATCATTAATGTTTAATTTATAAACCTGCAAACCTGGTTTTATGATAAATATATTCAAATTTAAGATCGTGCCAGCTTGTCAGTAGCACTGAATCTACAAGTACTTAGGCAGGCACAGGTTGTATTTTTACATTATGATGCAGTATTTCATACTTCAAGTTCCTCAAATTTATAAATCAGACACTAGTCTTACGATGGAAACAAGGTGAGTCATTGCCATTTGGAATACTACTTCTTGCAGCGAAGACAGTGTTGTATTGGACACTTGGATTTGCTTTCTTTTCTTAAGGGTAATATGGACTGCATTTTCTGAGTTCAAAGCACATGCCTCAGAGCTTTAAAGAAAAAGTCCGAGGTTAAGGGTAATGTGCTGTTACAAACTATGATTCTGTTCATATATTGTGAAAATAGGTAAATTTAAACCCCTGAAAACCAGGAAATGAAGGACAACACTGACAAACTTGGAAAAGTTCTTATTTCTTATCTTACCATAGCATATCTAAGATACACTGTCAACACAAATTCTGTTTTTTTAAAACCTGTCCCTCCTGTTTAAGAGAAAAGACTATTTTTGGTAGCTAGTGTCCAAAATGGCTGTGCTATACTCTCCTATATCTCCCTTATTTCTGTCTGAATCTGTAAAAGACCATTTAGGCTTGTGATGAAAATCTGCAAGAAAAGTTAGTCTAATAATTATTTTATTTTTCATGACACTCTGGGGACGGTTGGTCAGATGTGAATTTTCCATAGCTTTGATAACATTTTAAAAATAGCTAGGCAGTTTCTAGGGAATCAAGACAAGTGCCACTGATACATTTGAGTAACAGAAAAAGTCCTCCTTAGGGTCCCTGTATTGCTGGAAACAAGGAAAAAAAATGCTTTTGAGAAATTTAGCAATCCCAGGTTTGGAAAGCGTCATGGCAAGTATGACTGTAGACAACTGGGTGATGTGCAAGGACTGTTATTTGTGGAACTGATGAATGTACCAGAATGCTTTATAAAAACAAGATAATTCACAGTTGCTAAAAGTAGGGACTACAAAAAGATATGGCATTATGTTGAGAATATCTCACATTTGGTGTGGATCAGGCAGTATTTCTCATGCTGTAAATTAATATATTTTGAACTACGAATGGTTTACTCTGATAGCTGTTAACAGTCAGCACACTGATGTTCTGTCTCAGTGCAGGATCCCTTGTTTCACTGATCACTTTAACCTCCTTTTTTTTCAAGGAGGTGACATAAAAACTAAAAGAAAAAGGGCTAAGAAATGTTCTTGCAAGGACTAATTTCTCAGTGATGGTGCATCTGTCAAGCTGATGAGAATTCTTATTGCTGCTGAATAGACGTTATTCCTTTCAGGCTTGTGACTGCAACAGCCATTTGGGGAATCCCTGCTATGGTGTTTAAGTACTGCTATCACAACTAGAGGTCAAAGAGCCACTTTTAATAGTACTCTGTCTTTTCAGAAGAACATTTCTCAGATGTGAGAGATTTCATCTCAGTTAAATCCCAGCCTTGAAGAAGTTCTTAACAGTAAAAAGAAAAGCCTTCTTCAAATACGTAGCCAGCCAGGCATAAAAAAGAGAGATGAAAATAACATGTTAACTAATTGGTACTAACTACAGGATTAGCAGAGAGGCATATTCAAGGAAAAGCAAAAATTGAAGGATTCTACCTCACACTCAAAGGTAGGAAAAGGACAGTGAAATTGGCTGACCATTTGCTGTGAAATACAGTTTATGCATGCAGCCGTATAATCTATTCCCACATGCACACTCATGCACAGTGAAATCACTCATGAACAGTGGAATCTAGGATGACAGCCACCCAAGAAGGAAGTAGGAAATAACATGTTATCATGTATACTGCTATGCAATGTGATAATCTTGTCATGATAAGGTGGGCAATGGCCACAAGCAAAACTTGTTCAGTAAGGAAATAGAATTATTAACAAGCGGTAAAGTCAATGACATATTTTACAAGGAAGTACAGTTTACATATACACATCTGAAACCTCACGGCAGGACTGAAGCAAGAAATTCTGTGTTAGGAAGAAGGCCAGACTAGACAGCTTGCAGACTTCATCAGATGTAAAAATCTATGTAGTTACAGTAAGAAGGCATGAAAAAAAGTCACGAGAATATGTTTCAGTTTTTGCTGTCTTCCTCAGATGTAAATGCTAGAATTCATGTGCTTACATGCCAGCTCCATCTGCAATGCTAGCATGTAGCTATACTGAAGTGGAGCAGCTTGTCAGAACAGCAGCAGAGCAAAGGCTGGTATGAGCAGAGAACCACGCACACATTTCATTCCAAAACTGAGCTTGGAATTTGTGTAAAGAAGAGACATCTACTTGCTGGTAAAACTGTCAGATGATGGCAAACATGACAATAGTGTCCTGAAATCACAGCTGGCTAAGTGAAGGTAATGTTTCAGAAAGAGTTCTCCAAACACATGGAAAGAGAGAAGAATATTTAGGTAGTCTAAGACAAACTGGGATACAGTTGACTATAGACATCGTCTGTGCTCCACCAAAAAAAAAAGCATTTTGCTTTGTTAAGAGAACTGTGTGTACACAATTAGTGCTATAGTACCATGATGTCAGAGGTGGACGTTGGTGGTACGGCAGTAGAGGTTGAACGTTCCCACCAATATCCTGTTACACTTTATTGCGACAAAAGATGGCAACAGAGGGGCAGTCTGACCAAATGGTGTCTGACGTGGAATTGTGGATGAGGCAAAGGTGTTGCATAGAATTCCTCCATTTGGAAAAAAATGGCACCCACTGACATTCACTAACACTTGCTGAAAACTTATGGAGACCAAACAGTGGATATGAGCACAGTGAGACAGTGGGTGATGTGTTTCACCAGTGGTGACTGTGACAGTCACCAGACTGGTGCAGACTTTTATGAGCTTGGCATGCAGGCTTTTGTTCCTTGCTGGTGAAAATGCACAGCTAATGGTAGTGACTACACTGAAAAAGAGTGTTTTGTAGCTAACAATTTTCTCTATCAAATAGCATTATTGTGCTCTTTGTATCTGTTGTAGTTTCCATGGAAATATGTAGGAGACATTACATGTGGAGTGACGTATGTATAAGGGAGATTGATATGCGGCTGAACTTGAGCTCAGTAGAAAAGCAGCAAATATAGTGCCTAACTGCCTCTACTCTGTATTTCAAAATGTGAATGTACTTCACACTCAGACTGGACTGTAGTCATGGGCCCCTCACTATGAGAAAGACACTGAGGCCCTGGAGCATGGTCAGAGAAGGGCAACAAAGCTGGTTAGGAGTCTGGAGCACAGGCCTTACGAGGAGCCACTGAGGGAGATTATTTAGAGAAGAGGAGGCTCAGGGGAGATGTTATTGCTCCCTACAACTACCTGAAGGGAGGCTGTGGTGAGGTGTGGGTCAGCCTCTTCTCTCATGTAACTAGTGATAGGACTAGAAGGAATGGCCTCAAGTTGCACCAGGGGAGATTCAGGTCAAACCTTAGAAAATACTACTCTGAAAGAATGGTCAGGCTCTGGAATGCCTGGAGGTGTTCAAGAAACATTTAGACGTTGTACCAAGGGACATGGTTTAATGGGAAATATTGGTGGTAGGTAGATGGTTGGACTGGATGATCTTGGAGGTGTTTTCCAACCTTGGTGATTCTATGATTCTGTGGATTTCTAAGAGGCATTTGCTCTTCATTCAAACATGCTCCCAAAACCTTCAGTGCTGGCAGATAACAACCACAAAGAAAAATCAAGGTCAGGACAGGCAGGCCTGTGGTAGTGTTACTGTAGTTTAAAAAAGCAGAATTGCTACTAGGAACTGATGTAAAACTCCTTGAACTTCTAAGATAAACAGAAAAGGTCTTCTACAGGACTATCTTTCATATTTACAGGATTGCAGCATGAGCAACATGCTGCTGCAACCAAAAGCAAAATGAGTTTTAACTTGCGACTCACATCATCTGATTCCCTGATGAGTTCTGTATCTTCCACTTGCACCACTGCATCAGCACCACAAGGGATTGGAGCACCAGTTGTAACTCGCATTACCTGACCTGGCATCACAGTTTGAGTTGGCTGAAAAACAAAATAAAACGATTTAGTTTTGAATAGAAAACTCTTAAATTATATGAACATTATGAAGGTAATCTGAAGGAATAGAATTCTTTCATATGGCATGTATCTTGTTATAGTGCTAAGTGATACTGACACGAGCAAACTCCAACATCTTTGAAAACTGTTAGGAACCTGGCTCTTAGGTCACGTATCAGGTAGCTTCATTTTTCCTCACAGATAGATTCCTATCATAAGCATAACTTTCAGGTGGAGCAATATTGTGGTATTCTCATTGGTTCAGAAATGTCACACTTAAATGGAGACCTTCAGAAAATTACATGAGTAAAAATCTACTACATGTCCGTAGATAAATATTCCTGCAGAATATTCTGGTCCTTAGGTCGAATTTCTTTTTTACTTTTTTTTATGTGTTGTGTGACTGGAAGCCATTGCTATACTGACCTACAAGAAGGGCATAAGACAAGATCCAGGAAACTACAGACCTGTTAGTCTAACCTCAGTCCCCAGAAAAACTATGGAGATTGTCCTGGGTGAGAGGAAATGGAGAGGGAGGCAACATTTTTTTCTCCCCACTACTCAGTGATAGAACATAAGTGAAGAGCACACAGTTGCACCAGGGGATGTTCAGGCTGGATAGCAGGAAAAACTACTGTAAGAGTGGTCAGACACTGGAACAGGCTTCCTAGAGAGGTGGTTAATGTCCCAAATCTGCCACTGTTCAAGAGGCATTTGTATGATGCCCTTAATAGCATGCTGTAGCTTTTGGTTAGACCTGAAGAGATCAAGCAGCTGGACTAGATGGTCACTGTTGGTCCCTTCCTAAATCTCTAAGCTTCTGATATTACCCGCTGCTTGATTTTTAAGCAGATTTCCTCATAATGAGAGACAGTCCAATGTCAGTTCACACAGAATATCTATTTTTGCAAAGGTCATTTTAGCAAAGACTAAAGTATATAATGTTCTACCATTATGTAAAGTCACAGTACCTCAAAAAGTTTCACTAGAAGAACACAAAGAATAGAAAGTGCCAGAATAGAACAAGTGATGTGGTTTTAATAACATTTCACACCAGGAAGCTTATTTTAATACAAATGTGCGAAGTCCAGAGTCAAACTGTAATTTGACCACAACCACATGAGAAACAATAATGAAAACAAAAATCTTTGTGATAAAGCTAAAGGAAGCTGTATAAAAATTGAGATTTTATTGCTGAATGTGTTTGCTCCACACAATGCCTTAGTAAGGCCAACTTATTTGGGTTTCACTGTGATTAGTGTACATGATACACACAGCTGTGATCAATCCAACACACTCTGTGCATGTCACATTTATAATTCCTGTACAGTTTGACTCTGTATTCCATATGCAATGCTGGAGTGTATCCAGGACGTCTCAGACTGAGTGTAATTAGCACGTATTTGATAGCTACCCAAAGTAGTAATGCCCAAGCACTATTATTTGTTCATGCAAAGCAGTGATACACTCTATGACTTTTGACAGGAAGCTATTAGACATCTGTAAATTCTAGACAGGTGGCCAATGTTTCAAATGTACATAGCTGTGTTTGCCTTGTCCACTATTCTACTCTATTTCAGCACAGCTGTAATGTCTGAAATGTGCATATTCCTTTGAAATGTGTGTATTTCAAAGGCTGCTGTATTTTGTTCTTTGGCACAAAGGCACTAGGAAAAAGTTGTAAATGGGTTGTACCTAATTTACCACAGTAATGCTCTATGTATCCCAAGAAATCACTGAGTTTGGACTTGATCGAATACGGGCCCTTTTCTAAGCGTAAAGGAAATCTAACAGCCTTTGAGAAGAACGTAAGAGTGCTAAGATACACTGGAAAAACAGTTCACAGTTGCGACACGCCATGGTTTATGTGCTTTCTGAGCAAGACTGATGTTATTTTAAAGTAGGCATCTAACATCAATAAGATTAAAGAAATACTTTTTTATTTTATATTTTTTCAAACAGAATTCTCACCACAGATTATTCAAGGAGCCGTTGATGAAAAGCTGAGATGCAGCTATTTTCACTGAATATGATTAAAACTAAGTGCAAATAATCCTGTCCAGTGTGGTGGTTTGATTTTTATGAAAACAAATGTTGCAAGAAGCAGAGCTTACGCCTTGGGAATGTGGGAGCTCTTTTGCATATTCCTGTAGGTACATTACAAATAAGTAATAGTGTTTTGAACTTACTAAATAATTAGTCTTTTAGTAGCAAATGTTAAAGGAGAAATGTTTTGCATAAAAAATTCACCCATTTAAAATACAGTTTTTCAGCCTCAAGAACGACAACAAATGCATGCATAGGACTCTGCCAGAAAATAGTGCTTATAGTGATAAAATGCACAGTAAATATCCATGCTTTTGGAGTTTATTACCATACGAAGCAGTTAATTTTTTTGAGGTGTAGTGATGTAAAGTGTTTAAACAAATTTATGATGCAGTAACAGTTGTTTTTATAATCAGTTGTGTTGCTCTTATATTTCATTTCCATTTTGTCCTTTGGGAATTTGGTCAGATGAACTTTATAAAGAAGACAGGGGAAAAGACAGGGCTGTTTTCTCCTTCTGTGCTAGATACTGTGAAGAAATTATTGCTTCTCAGAAAGCATATTAATGCATCAATTTCACAGAAGCTCTTTTAAAGGTCACTGAGATCTCACACTTACCTGCAATAGGGCACTACAGGATTCTACCCTTCACCTTCAGCACTGATAATGCATTTTATGTTAATCACTGACTAAAACCAGAAGCAATCTGTCAAGCATAGCCTCAGCTCAGGCATTTTCTCTTGCACAATATTACAGCTCTCCTGCAAGATTTACAATGACCTGTGCTCCTCTCTGTAAAAAGGGTCAAGTTAATGGAAAGGTGAAAAATGTCTGTTTCCATCCATCCGTTATGGTTAGTCACAGCTCCTCTTAAAAACATTTTTGGTCTTCCAGGAAATTCTAATCCTCAGCTATTCAACTCTATTGGAAGAAAATCATTGCTCCCTGTGGTCTAGTTTTTCACAGAGTCTGTGCTGATGGCTCTTGACTACCGCTCTCAAATGTGCCCTAACCTCTCCAAAGCAGGGTTGTGTCTGAAAGTTTTCTTCAATGCTAAATAAAAAAGTCTGTTAATATAAGCATGACCATCTGGAAATGGAATTGAGGAAATAATATACAATTCAGAGATTGATACGGAAATGTCCAGCTTGGCTATATGGCCAATATACGGTCTGTAGTTCTCAGTCCCATTTTCTTCCTCTCTAAGTAGTATTTACATAACCTTTCTCTCCCTACAGGAGGAGCCAAATCTAAACCTATTTTGAACTCCCTGCTGTGAATCACTCAGTTAATTGGTCTGTAACATGAAAAGCAGTATGCTGCTGCTGAGAGTGACTGAAGGGTGAAATAAGACTGAGGAGACTTCTATGGCTATAAATCGTTTCTTGGGAAGGAGATGAACATGAAGATGTGTTGGCCCAAGAGAAAACCTCTGACCAATTATTCAGAGGTCAACAGCCTCATTTTTCTTACTTGCCGCTGGGATTTCCAGAACTGTTCTCTCTCTGCATGCCCCCCATTCCGATTAATCTGGTAGGACAGCCTGTCCCTGTAGATACACATTTGTGAGCTACTGAATTTTGTAGGAGGGAAACAATCTTCCACTTGCCCTTCCATCCTTACTACAAACCTGCTGAACTGATTAGAACATCAAAACCCCTCAGACCTGTGGGCAGTTTTAAGTCCACACAGCCTCACCAGTACTGTTTGTAAGCACCACTGTGCTGTAGTGCTTATTAACTAGCAAAATAAGAATACTGATGACAGGCATTATATAATGATATAAATGATAATATAGCAGATTGCTCTGCTGGTTTTGATAGTTTATAATCATCATATAAAAGGCTGTAGATATAGCTGACAATCTGTATTTTAGACTGATGTTTGAAAATATAGACAGAAAGACTGAAAATTCAAGGCAGGTATAACAATACCGGAACCACTAATCTACATATTTCTACTATTTTAAGTAATTTTACATATTTTATATAACAGATTCATTGATCTAAGTTCATATGAGTATCGTTATTGAGATAATGCCTATGCCACTATAGTGTAATTCATGAGGATGGATGGGAGATGCAGCATCTATCTGTCATGCACCTGCATCTACCACGATTAGCAAAATCAAATGTTGCAATTGTTATGCATATATAGACAGTTCAACTCCACTAAAAAAAAAAGAAAAAAGGTACAATCCTGCAACAGCTATTGCTTCTAAAACCTGAAACAACTGTTTGAAATTGAACTATTTTACTTGAGACTTTTGGGTTTAGCAGTTTTACAGGTCACAGTGTAAAATCCTCATCAAAGCTTATCCTTTGTTTGCCTGCTGCTTACTCCATTTACCCGTCATTTCACACGCATTAGATTTTGGACAGAACTACATGCTGGGACTTTAAACAGCTGGAGAAATATTTTAGGTTAACCCACGTTCTCTTGAACAGAAGGTATCAGGTACAATTAAATTGACAGAATAATGAAAGTGGTAGAACATCACATATTCTTTTTTCTACCAGTCATCCTAGTATTAGTATAGAAATTTTATCAAATGTACACTTGAGTTTGGTAGTGAATCACAGTCTCTACTTATGAATATTTATATGACATGGCAGGTCATGAACGGATGCTAACCCAGCCTTCCCTTAAACTCAATCCATTTATCTGCTGAAGAGCACAAGGACTCTTTAAACAAACAGAAAAGGAACAATACTGCAAACTATGCTGCTGGGCTTCCCTGTGAGGCAAATCAAGCTTCTGATAACTCCACAAGATTGTTCAGACCGTTACGCTTCTTGAAAGGCTTCTTACAAAATTCTAAATACACTTCGGTTTGCAGGAATCAGTGTGAAATATGCAAGCAGTTTGTGGAAACAGTTTCTGGGCTGATGTCCCTTTTAAAATCTGTCAGCAAGAAAGGGTTAACTCTTGCTTCTCTCTGTTTATGAACTGTTAATACCACAAGAAACCTTATGTCCTCTAACGTTGTACTAGGGCAGAACATTATTGTATGTGCTCCTATAGGACATGTCAGCACAGTGCTCTGAAGTATTTTAGGATATCCTTCTTAGTTCCTTATGTAACCGTACTACCTTACTGTTTGAAATCATGTCCCAAGGCACACAGCAGGAGGCTTTACAGATGTGTCCTACTTCCTGACACCTCCAAGAATACTGAGTCTGGAAGCCCTCAGAGGCATGTAAAAATACAAAGCAATACCTTACAAGAGAAAAATACTTAAGAAGAAAAATGAGAAAAGAAATTGTACTTACCTGCTCTCCAGCCTGGGATTCCCCAATGATGAATCGATCCCCCGGGCCATCCGCAGCTGTTGAGATGGACAACACAAATGGTAACGGTTGAACCAAAACAAATGACAGTATTGGAAATTAAGAGTGGGAGAGCCAGAGAATGATCTAAGGTTGAGTTCTTCAGTTTCATTACAACAGACTTTATGGAAGTGTTGCAAACACTTTAGATTTTAAGTCATGGTTTATTATTTTTAAAATTACAGGTGCCATAGTATTTTTAACAGAAAATTTCTTGGTGGTATGGAATCAGGATTAAGAGATGAGGAGAAATTACAGTAATAACAAAGACTTAAGGGAGTTCATGAACTTAGATGTATAAAAAAAAAAGAGTCCCATTGTGAGCAAAATTTTTTCTATGTGAAACCAACATATGGGAATCACAGATTTTGTCAGCCTGTTATCTACTTTATTGACATTTCTAGATTCTATTTCTGCTTTTGGAAAATGTGGACAAGTGCAGTGGTTACAGACTACATTGACTGGATTTTCCGAAGGGCAATAGGGCTGCATTTGAAATCTGCATTCTGTACCTTTTTTTTCCAGGAAGTAGTATTGAACGAATTACCTTAAACCCTTTGTTGAAGACATTTTGAAAGTTAAAAGTCAGAGATCGTTGATTTAACAAATTGAAAGTCTTCAGGACTTCTAGTTTAGTCACATTTGTATTTTTACAGGGACACTAAAGGCAAGATTAGTAGCAAAGTTTGAGCTTCTGCCTGCCTCAAAGGTCTTACAGTGAAGCTGCATTAGTGATGTTTTCTTTGAAGACTCCAGCGCTAGAACCAAAAGACTATAAAAAGTCACAGTTTCCATTCTAAATGAAGGAAGCTTCTAGTCCTCATGGTTGTAGTAAAAATCTTTAAAATATGAATGAGCATAACCTAAGAACGCAGAACACATAAAACATAGGAATCTCCAACCTGTGATTTCTAAGCAGTTGATACCAGCAACACTGCTTTCTTTGTGAAATGGTTCAGAGACTTTTACAAATTAACTGTTGATTTTTCAAGTTTATTAGCTGTTTCCTTGCTAAATATACAGAATCATAAAGACAGTATGGCATTAAAACTGAATTGCACTCTTACCTAAATGAAACTTTCCTGTAAAACAGCAAATTTTTTTGGTAATGAGGAAACTGTTCTGGTTCTCTCAGATCTGTCTACATTTGGCCTTTCTCAAGGCAATCAGAGAGACTCTACCACTACTTGTCTTTGAATAATGCATGTAATACTACTGAATACAGTAGTCAAACCCAAAAAATGCACCGGGAGAAAAAATCCTTAATGGCTACATTATTTTAAACTTGACAAAATATTACTGAATTAGATTTTGTTCCCTAATTAATAATGATAAGGAGACGACATTTACAGATAATATAAAACTGATACGGCTTGAAGAACTGGACAAGGTTTTTGGGCTAACAAAAGCTACAAGCTTTGTTTCTCACACCCTTAGATCAGATCTACAAGAACAATAATATTATTCTATTTGAATCCACCACCAAAATTAGGGCCTTGTCTGTCACAGAAGTTGTTAAGAATGGAATTCACGACCATTCTGATCATTCTGCATGTTTACTGAGACACAACTGTGGCTTTCTTTCCCTTACCTTGTAGCAATCAAGTTGCAAGAGAGAATTCTATTGTTCCCAAGGGCCTTGTCAGCAGCATGCTTCCCCTCTCATCTTTTTCAGCACTACATTACCTGCATATCTCTGGCTACATCTGCACTCTCTTGCCACAACTACTGGCCATTTTGGAATGCCTGTCTCTCACACACATGGATAACAGACAGCTCCAGTCAAATCTATCTTGCAGACCTGAAAGTTAATTTTCTTATAATGTCCATGGGAAACCTTATTGGACTACATCCATTGCCTGGGCTGGCAGACAGTCTGTTTCATGGACAGCTGCTTTCCATTGTTTCAGCTGCCGATAACAAAAAAGACACTATAATGCCTTCAAAAGGAAGTTGGGTACTGTATCTGAATTTCAGCATGGTGTTACAATGATTCAACACCTACCATAAGGATATCAGTACCAGGATAATGGTATATATCACATTCATATATATTTTAATTTCTCTCTACAGACACTTAAGTAAATATCTTTAGTCACCCTTTAAAAAGGAAAAAAAAACAACAACAACCAAAAAAACAGATACACAGAGAAGCAACTTGCTCAAAATCACCTACTGGCAAAGCAGAAGGCAGACCGAGTTCTTTGGGGAAACAGCTCCATGCCCACTCCTCAATACCCTACTGCTCATTTAGATACAGTAACCAAAATTTTTCTGAAGTACTCCCTGTCTCCCTAAGATAACACTCTGATACGTGTTTTTCAAAATTTTCTAATGCAATCATTAAATAACTCACAAATAGGGAGCTGGATCTGTAATAGTTCAAGGAAGTAACAGCTACAATAAGAAAATTCTGATGAAATCAACAACAGAGAAATTGAAGAATCAGTTATTCAGAAACAGATGTTCTGTTACTCTCATGGAATTCTTTGTGTTTCCAAGGAACTCACTAGCAACAAAGGTACATGTCCATGAGCACACATAGATGTATGTTTGTTCATGAATGCACTTAAAAGATCTGAATTGAACCTCCTTCACATCAGTTGCTTTGCATGTAACAATGACACCAGCAATGAACTGGATCAAATCTTAAGCAAAACAGCCATAGCTGGATCCAAAATACAAGAGCTGCTTGACTGACAAAAAATGGAAGTGAACTAAAGACACGTTGAAAAGTAATTTTACTGGCTCTATGCTGCATGTTAAGAAAGATTTTACCTCTGACAGCGTAGCCATCTTTTACAGACGCTGGAAATGGCGGTAGATTATCTTTTGCATATACATCTTGAGCAAGGACTCGGCCCATTCCATCTATAAAAGAGAAAAGAGAAAAGACCACGCTCCAAGTCATTAGAACTAGTGAAAAAGAAAACAGAGCAGCAGCAGTGTGCTCTGATGGATGAAATGTATGCGTATGTGAGAGATCTCATGAACAGATCTCTCAGGTTCTTTATTTCTGTCAAAACCTCTACATAAATGAAAAAAAAAAACCCCAACAAATAAACTGGAATCTTTTTGTAGGAGAAGCAATAAATGACCTGTTACGGTAAAAACACTGACAGTAGATCTGCAAGCCAAGTAACCAAACACAGAGGTAATAGCTCTGATATGTGATCAGACAGGAAAAAAAATACTGTTTATTCTGAAATCTCTTAAAATTACATGTGGTTCTGTATTTCAATTTATATTTTTTTTAAAGTTTCTGTGCAAAACATGAAAGATAATAGAATAAGCCCAGAAGATAGCACGTAAACAGTAACGATGGACATGTTTCAGTAAATTGAAAAAGGAGTTTTGCAATTGATTAGCTTTGCTTAATTGCTGATAACATTTCTGGTTAATAGAGGATGAGTGAAAATAAGTGGCAGGATTATTTATGTAAATTTACACCGTAGTAGTTCTAAATATTTTAATAGCTGTTTCAATCATACTCTTTCCCTTCACTTAGCAACCGTGACTGATGAGCTGTAATTTGGCTCTGCCTCACTGTAGTGACCGACATGAACCACTTCCCCCTGTCTTGTGTACTTTACCTGTTTGCTTTCACAGTGTGAGCAAGATCTTTTTTTGTACAATGTGGAATGGAGTGGAAAATGTGTCTCTTATCCCTTCATGCAGTGGGAGGGTGATAAAGAGGATTTATTACATTTCTGACTACATGGAGTAGGAAGGGTCAGATCTACTGAAATCAGCTGGATTCCAGTATGTCTAAGTAGAAGCAGGTCCTCTATAACAGGGGCCACTGCTTAGGAGCGTGTTGTGGCACAGGAAGGCAAAATCCACCTGACAGCATGAAGGAAAGAGAGGGAGCTTTCACTCAGAAGTACTCAGAAAAGTACTCCTGCCAGGTGAATTTGTGTGGATAAGCATGTTGTAGGACATCAGATATGCCAAAACACATGAGATCTGAATAAAGTATGTTTCTCGTTTTGCAGCCTGACAGCAAAATCTAAGTCCCTTTGGATTTGCTGGGAAGGCAGGAGACCCACCTAGGTCCCCAAGTAAACAGACATATTTTGTCAAGAAGTGCACCTATGTGCTCAGCTGTAGCAAAGTGGTATTATTTACTTATGAGCACAATGTGATTTAAAGCAATGATTTATAGTTGTAGTAACTCTAACATGACTGCGCTCATGTATCAACCAGCCAGCCTCAAGTAAATATTTCTGTTGCATTTTTGAAATACAGCTTACCATGAAGATTCTGGTAAAACTTATTTCAGCAACTAGAAAAACATTTTTGTGATGGCTACTAGCACTTCCGTTTCTCACTGTGATACACAATATGGAAGTTATTAGAAAGCTGACGGAGAGCTTGAACGTTTGCGCTGAAAAAAGCCACACACACATCTGAATTATAGCACAGAAAAGCCAGCTTTCAAAGGCCTGGTAAAAACAACCTCTGCTCGTAGACACACAGAATCTCGTACGAAAGTGATGCTTCTAATTTTAGTAGGCATGTCGTATCTTCATTTTACTTCTTGTCTGCATGCAAAATCACACCAATCAGAGCAAATTTGAACAGTATGTTCCTGGCATTCTGCCACGCAGTATCTAAGGTGAATAAATGGCGACGCAGTTATGGGAATGAATGTCATTAAGCAGAGAAAAATGTAAGAACTACTTGCCAGAGCTTGGGCATTTACAATGAAGCTAGTCAGCAACTAAAGGACAATCTGAAGCACTTCTTTACTCCCCTTTATGTGAACAATCATTTAAGAAATACCCCGTTTGACTTTAATTTAATTAACTGCAATTCACAAAACATATTTTGAAATGTTTTGATGTCATCAAGCTGCTTCATGAGATGCCCACAGTTTTCTGATTCTAATGCAGAATGGAAGATGACATGAAATGCACTTTTAAAATTTGAATATTTCCTCTCTAAAGCTCAGCTGGTGAAACTGGTAAGGTCTGTGAAGAATTTTGATTTCTAAGGGTATTGGTACTGGGATAAAGTAGCGAGATGACAGGTATTGTACTAGAGCTGTACATCTTCCATTTCATAAATACTACTATATCTTCAGTGCAATATGAAAATGCAATGCTACAAAAATAATTGACAAGTTCAGAATGAATAAACAGTAGAAAAGCATGTTCAAGCTCTACAAAAGTTAGAGGGCTGTTTGACTCAATCAGCAAAACTCCTCAGTTCTGAGGCTTAAGCCTAATGGCCTGTTAAGACTTGGTTGTCTCTCCTTTCTACTTTTAGTATCAATTAAACTTCCTCTTCTTTAGCTAGAAAATGATAATTGCTATCATGCTGTCTAAAGACTTTCCCTTGTATATCTGCAAAATACTGTTTAGGTACCTGCATCTAGCTGGAATATAAGGCTAATTGGGGGCTTCATATCAGACATGGGTAACAGCAGGTGGAAAAAAGCTTAAGACACCTTTGGCTTATGCTGCTTGTGTGAAATGTTTTAGGGCTGCCCAGTGGTTTTTTAATATAGGAGAGGTTAAATCATTTATCCAGGCACTGAACAATACATTTACCAATGTGAAAGACTTTTTTCACAAGGTAACTTACTCATCCACCCCTAATCTTAAGGGAGAATTAATCTGAAATCCCACCAGGAGACTTACATCTATAGATTACGATAATTAAATTTGTAGTATCACAAAGATGTACCCTCTAGGATGTTTCCTAAAAGCTCAATTTTGTAATTTCATAGTATGCTATAGAAATTCTTACACCACTAAAATACTTATTGAAAAATAACTTGTAAGACATGGTTTTGTGCTACACTGCCAAGATACTCAGGAATATTTCTTTGTTAATATTTTTCTTTGTTTGCATAATTATATGAATATTAAACCAAGCATATATCTCTGCAGCAGTTCCAGACTTAGAATCAGCATGGATTTTGTGTCTTTAATAAGGTAACATGAAGAGATAAAGTAAAATATCAAATTAGATATCATAAGTTATACTAGAATGCCTTCTCTTACCTTGACAGCATATTCCCATGTCACAGAGTAAGAACAGAAACAATCAAATTGCCTTTGACAAACAAGAATATATCAAATTCTATACATAAGCTAAACACTTAAGTGAGACCAATTACCTTCATTCTCTGTAAGGACATTTTGAAGACTGTGTAGTCTAGATAGTATCACTATGTTATTTGTATGGTAGCACTATCAGCATTAACAAAAACCTGATACTTAGCCCATATTTTGATTTTTTTAATATTAAAATAAATTGAATTGTGAAAACTTGTCCAAAGTGTATGGCAGCAGGCTATGATATATGCTGTGATTTTGTCAAATTTTACCATAATTCCAATGAAGGAGTTTGCAGATCAGATATATGAAGACTTCAGCTCACTACTTTTGTAACTGCATAAATACTGGCCTATACACATAAATAAATGGTAACTTCTATGTACCACATCAGAATTCTGTTCATTTTCTGGCTCCCTAATAGATTTTATTTTAGCTACATTTTTAATTTCATTGGCAATATACCTCCTGTCCACAAATACAAGGGCTGCTCTAAAAGTGATGTCTCCTATTTTATTATGTTGGCCCGTGACATCAGAGGTGGATGTTGATGGTATAGCAGTAGAGCTTGAAACTTCCCATCAATAATCAATATTCTGTTACATTTTATTGCCTACATATCATCAAGGTATGCTACTACTATCCTAGTAGACTAAGTCCCATGTTGATTTATCGACAACAAATGCCTTTTCATATATATACTTCTTAAATAAGCGTACTAACACTGTGACTCATTATGTAGTCTAGAAAATGCTGCCTTTCAATCTAATGCAGGAAAAAAAAAAAAAAAGGAAGTTGGGCCTGTAAATGACCAATTTTTTTAATAAACAGTCCTAGTTTACTAAGACTCTTTATATTCCCTCTATATTTTTATTACAATGTTCAGTATACACCAATGAAGAAAATTCCTGGATGGCAAGGATGCAGATTCTTAAAAATTAATAAAGGTAGCAGACTTCATACTGCACATCACAACAAAAAAGAACTGCTATGAGGAACAGTTTTTTATAGTATGACAGCACCATTCCTTACTTTCATCACTCTCAGAGCAAGTTGTCTTTATCAAAAAACTAAAAAAGGTCAGAAAGTAATGAGGATCCAAGTGACAGCAGGACTGAAACTGGCAGTGCGTATGGCACTAAAACTTTGTATTTTACCTATACTGACAGTCATCTTCCACACAAAATGCATGTCAACACTTGCCATCTAAAAGCAGCCTAAAGATCAGGCCCAGAATACAGACAACTATCCAAAAAGGTCTAGTATGTATGCCCAGGCATACTAAACTGCATACCATTATGAAAGAGCAGCATGTAATATGCATACTCCTTGTTGGTCCAGTTTTCGTCCTATTCTGAATGCAGTATATGCAGTATCTTCTCAGAGATATACTTCCCGTTACCAAGTATGTACACTAAATCAGTCTGTCAATGTGAAGACATCTCAAAGGCTTGAAGCAGAACAAGGATTTGGTGAAGGACATGTAATCTTTGAACTTTCAAGAAGTTGAAGTTTCAAGAAGACAGAATATCCAAATTAGGAACCATTTGTACCTCTCTGCTACCTGGACTCTACTGGGGACCTGAACATTTTCACTCCTTAGGTCTGGGGTGCTGCTATTTTTTGCTCATCACCTCACCTTTGGAAAAACAGGTTTCCCCGTCCCTACAAACTTCAGTCTTATTTGCATTTCAGTATTTAATCATTATAGTCAGATTAGAAAGGGGGTAAGTAAGACTCTTAGAGTGAGAGAACTGAGTGAATCATTGCAGTTCATTTTGAAGTCAGACAGCATCTACAGAAATTTAGGGTTACATCCAGCACTGAGGCAAACTGTGGCTTCTTGGTTTTAGCTTTGTTGCATATGCCACAGATTATCAGAAAATTTATTCATAGATTTCATTACAATTCAATTACAGATTACTTCAGGAACCGTGACTGAGATTAGTTCACGTACTCCTGACTTTGAAAGGAGAATTCTACTACAATTATTGTCATTTCCTAAAGTAGTTTCTGTTGGAGAAGATCAGTCTCAGACCTCTCATAAAAACTATTAGAAGGACAAGCACTTAAGAAGATTGTAAAAATGGGAAATAACCATCATACTTCTCACATAAAAATCCAACTACATGCAAAGTACCTCTGTAATTAATGATTTCTGTTCCAAGCACTGGGGTCATCTCCAGAACTGTGATGAAGGCCTTGTCCATAGATGTTAATGGGAATGGAGACATGCGGTGTCTTCTTGCTACCTTGGTAATGTCAACAGCACTGTGACCTAAAAAGAGAGCACTATGGTTAGGTATGCTTCTATGCATTGATGTAAACAGAGATGTGCATTTAAATCACTTTGCTGAAATACATCAAGCCCTTTGGGGTAAATTTAGTTACTTATCACATTTATGACAGATGCTGGGAAGGTATTGCATCAAAAGGGAGATTAAAAACAAAAAGCAGTTAGCAATTAAACCATTCATAAAAGTATATATCCTTTCTTGTCATGAAGTATACACCAGAAGTCTTGATATGCATAAAAGTTTCATTTACTCAGAAACAGAAGCATTTCAAAGAGGATGCAGTATCTAACACGGTGGATGATAATCTGAAGCTAACTCTGTTCTACTGCTCAGGAAAAGCATTCACTCATTCCATTCTTCCTAGACTGTTTCCACAGACTTCTGATGGACAGCTGCAAGTTGACAGTCAGATTCAGACATGCTGAGTTCCATTATGTGTTCTTTTTCTCCATTTCCCATTCAAAATCTACAATAATGTCCTTGGAGAGAACTTCAATATGCCACACCTTTGATTCTAATGGTACACAGAAGATTCTGTATATCACATCTTAAACACAAATCACCTTTATTCCCCAGCTATGACTAAACCCAGATAAAATAAGCAACCGTATCAGGTATGAATGTGAAAATTAACAAAGAAAAGAGACATTAGCACTGTCAGCATATAAAGGCTGGAAATTTAAAGCAGTTGTTGATGCTGTTCCAACATCTGTAAATAAGGATTTTTAATACTGTCTTTAAAACGCTGGCAACTCAGAAATCTATAAGGATGTTACTGATTTAGCACAGATCATTACTACTAGTAGTATATGTATAATCATGCTCCGCAACCACATATTAATAATCTGTGCACAAACAAAACATAAAAATGGACCTTGTTCCATTGAGTTTGCAATGTAAGTTGAGATGGGAGTCATAACAACAGTGTTTCAAGTCAGTGGGCATCCTATCCATGGGCAAGATTTTGTAGTCATCAAAGTGACTGCAAGCAAAGTGACGTTTAAATTCTAACGTGAGTGAAGACAGAAGGATTGATCAACAGAAGTTTGCTTTCCCCAAATATAAGGAAGAAAATGTGAAAAAAAGTTGTTCGAAAATGAAAACAGCAGGGTATTTGCTTTCTCGATGCTAAGAAAGAAAGGGAGTGTTCAGAGTAAAGAACGGGATGGATTTCACTGATCAGAGTGCTATTTCTCCCTTACCAACAGGGGGTGTGCGCCCGTTATTGCAATAACAAATAAAATTTGCTGCTATCACTAAGGTCCTTGCCTCACCCGAAAATTCTGACTCACAATTGTGGCTGAATTTGTGTTTGATGGGTCAAAGTAAGGTCTAAAGGTTTAAAGAAAAGGGATCAAGGACACAGCTCTGTAGAACAGCAGAAAAAATCTGGTGATTTCCAGAAAAAAAGGTGATTCTACGCAAGTCTTATTGAAGGAGCTGTTGGAGTAATAAGAAAAGACCAGGAAGCTGGCAGTTTAAAGACAACAAAAGTGAATTATGGAGCTTTGACTATGAAGAGCATAATTGAGACTTTAGCAGGATCTGCTTCAGAGCAGTGCAAGATGTGGCAAGAATTCTATGTAAAAACTAATCTAAATATCATCAACACCTGGCCACCTTCCCTATTCAGACAACAAGAACAACAAAAGGACATTGAAGCATCATGAGTTATCATGCCTGACTATATGCAAAAGACATCCCCAGTAGAGTTTCTCACAGTAGTAAGGCCCGTCTGCAATTCTAACAGACATTTTATACACTAATTACGATTAATGATTGATTTCACTTGGCTTTACCAGTGACACTCCTCAGCATGATCATAGGATCTGAAAGTTGTCTGTCTGCCATATTTCAGTCCAGTTGTATTCCTTAATTGACAATTTTTATCTAATGTATTTCTGTTCCCATTTTGATCATCCTTAATAGCCTCCCAGTTTCTTCCGTCTCTCCTCACTTGCTTTTAACTCATTTCCATCCAGTACTATCCTACTAAGCAGTAGCTAATCTGTAATTATTTCTAAACCAAATTAATTATTTTAAGATAGCATTAACAAATTACAGAAAGCACAGTTAATAATGACACAATTTTGCCTTGCAGTAACTTTCTATTTATCTAATTTTCTCCTGCACATGCCTTCACATTATGAAAAAAACCCAGTTGATTGTTCTGAGTGTAGTCTTCCACAAAACAACCATGCATTTTGTTGAATCTTGTATTTTGTTGAATCAGTAATGTCTGCGTATACAAAACTTCTTTCAGCACTGACACATGCCTGTTCAAATCTGCTATGTGGGAGACTTTGTTAATTCATTGTTTGCCATTAACACAGTAATGATCTTTCAGAGGAAGAAGTGGAGACAAATAAAACTGCCGACTTAATTCCAGTCCCAGGAAAGATTCTGGAAGAAATTATTGAAACAATTTCTTTATAAGTATTTAGAAGATAATGTGATGATAAAAGCAGGTGCTGTGAATTTGTCTAGCACAAACAATTTCTAACTCATTTAATTCCTTTCCTTAACATAGTAGTTGTCATACCGAGGAAGTGAGAAACAGCTGATCAAATATAATTTAACTATACGAAGATTTTTCACACTCAAACACGTAAGTTTCTGGTCAAGCAAACTAGTGAGAAATGATGAAAATGATATTGTGAGAGGCAAGTGTAACTAGTGGAAAGGCTGCATTCCTGGATTCAAGAACAACCTTTGCATTCCTATGCCTGTATTTTGTTAGAAACCTTATAAAAATGAGGACAATGAAAATAAAACATTTCTGAGGCACAGGAGGGGAAAAAAAAACAAAACATCCAAGCTCCCAGACCTTTCCCCACACACATGGCACTGAAAGAAGCTTAGCTTAGCAACAATGTGTGAAGGCTACTACAAAAGTAATGCCTCCAATTTTATTCCAATTTGATTATGTTGGCCCACACTGTCAGATGTTGGTGGTATGGCAGCACAGGTTGAACCTTCCCGCCAATATTCCATTATGAATGTGGTGAAAATGCAGAGCTAATGATGGTGACTATGATGAAGAAAATAGCGCTCTGTAGTGAGAAAGTGCTGTATTATGCTCTTTGTACCTGTTGTAGTTTCCACGGAAATAAATAGGTGGCATTACTTTTGCATGCCACCAAGAAGCACACTGGGTAACTTTTTTTCAGTAGGAACTGTGTCAGTAGCTACTCTAATAACACACAAATCAAAACAGAATCCAAACTCCTTTCCCATTGTTCCTCTGTACTAAAGTTTAAAAAACTTTTGCTTCACAAATAAAGAGTAAAATATGCATTATTTTACACTAGTTGCTCCTACAGTACTTTTGATAAGTGCAATTTTCTAAATGATGTACAAAAAAAATCCTCAATTCTATTTTTAGAAAGAATTTTATCTCTACAGAAGCACACATCTTTAGAAACAATACAATCTTCCCACTGAACATGTTTACATGTTTGTGTTCTACTGCTATCTCAAACTCACTGCTAACTACTTGAGAAAATAACAGTTGACATTTTAAAGCCATCTTGAATGAATTCAGAGGTTTCAGATGTGTTGAATGTTGTCAAGAGTACGAGATCAAATTTGGAGCTCTGTGTCTAATCCATGTCATTTGTTTAGACCAAAGGTTCTGGTAAAATCCAGCTATAAAAATTCTTGAAAACAGATTAAATACCCTATTTTCTGACATGGAAACTTTGTTTCAACGTTAACACCCTGTATTTATACAAGAGAAACAAAAAAAACCCCACATACTCAGAAATAAGCATCCCTTCAGATTTAGCGCTTACATGAATAACCTTAATGAACAAAAAAAATAAAGACGTGTGTCAAACTACTAACCATTTATACTTTTTTTTTTTTTTTCCTAGAAACAAATTTTAGTTTCAAGGTATCATGTAGATGACATTAAACAACTCCTCAGACCTTCCCAAGTATCTTTCATAAATATCAGATGACTTCCCACATTAACCAGCATTTTATAAGGCAGAACAATCCTCTGCCATTGAAGCAGCTAAGTCAATTGGTTGTACAATGTAGGAAATTCCCAACAGCCCTCTCTCCTATCACCAAAACAATTTCCTATGTATGTGGTTTTAAATATATGTATTTATGGTTGAACAAATCTTAAACTAGGAAAGAAGCCAATAAAACAGAAATGGAAGGCATTTAGCAAATTAGAGACTGGGTCATTCGGCACAAATCTGAATTGTTAACCTTTTCGTTATCTGATTGGGTTTTATGTACTCCAACTGAATTTCTGTACTGCATTTCACATTCAGGTATGAAAATAAAAATTGTGCATTTTCAACTTGAGGTTTTAATCATCTTTGAGTATTGATTCTTCTTATCCTTGCACGCACTTCCATGCACAGCATCATTCACAGCAATACATCATCACAAACAATGGGGACCTCAGTGTCATCAGAAAAACAACGAGAAGAAAAATTAAAAGGCCACTATCAATTAATATGTGAACACTATGAGCTATGTACACTTTTATTTTCTTTTTGGACTGAAATTCATTGCCTAAAATATTAAATTTCTTTTGGAAACCCACTTCATCCCATCATCCTTCTCACGTGACTACAATTTGCTGTCTTGCAGGTAGTGTTAGTTGCACAACACAGCTATGAAGTTTCAGTACTTACTTGCTCGGAGGATGTTCTCCTTGCTGCTGCACCTAGACTGGACCTGCAGAGAGAGCACAGAGTCTATGAGCTACAGAAGTTAACAAGAATGCAAAATACAGAGATAAAATGGGCAAGCTCCTGGGATGTAAGACAGAGGCTCTACGTATTCTCAGCAACGTTTGTCCCTACTCTACATGCAATAAATATATTTAAGCACAGGTGTACTAGCTGATGATCAGAATCTAATATTAGCAATTTAAACTTTCCCTCTGAGAAAAACCCAAGATGGCCTAAGGGCAGATTAATAGAGTAAGCTCAAAGAACACAGTGGTTAAAATTATTTGTTAAGCTCCAGTTTTAAAAGAAAAATCCATATTTTTGTGCACAATTGCTATTATAGTAATTCTGAATCTATGTCCTCTGTTTTATGATTAGACAAAATTATCATGCCCAGTGTTAAAATTCTGTTATTGATAATGTACAGGTACTTCATAGAATTAAACTGATTCTGAAAATATTCAATAATCTTTCTTCAAATTGCATAGGCACCTCACAGTTGTATGAACAGCTCCTGTCTGGAGCCTGATAAACTTACTTCATTGTTTCTGTTTGGTTAAAAGAAATGTTACGTTCAGTATGAACTTCACAGTGTAATTCTACTTTAAAACATAGTAGTGTGAGAACGACAACTGGTTTCTCAATAAATCCCCTCCATGAATGCTTACTGCCACTGTGCTATTCCAGATAGATATGACTGACTGCAGAGAAACTGGAGGATTCACATTGGTCTAATATTCCATTAGCATGGGATATTTAGAGTTCCCTCTTGTTACCATGCAGATATTTTTAAAAATATCTTTTTGAAGAGTATCAGTCCTGTAAACACAACACAGTTTGAACTTCACTGAAGTGTCAGCTCTCATTAATTCTCAAGTTTGAAAAGATCCCACACTATATACTAATACTGGATGCAAGTTTTTAGACAGACTAATTTGAACAGCAATCTGCCTTATGACAGGCCAGCTGACTGGGCTGGTGACACCTGAATAAAGAGATCTTCTTGTGGACAAACCCCCGGCTGCTAACACAAACTTCATAGGAAGACGAACCACTAAGAGCATGAACTGAATCCTTCGGATTTTTACTTTAGTGACAGCTGCATTGCTAAATTTCTGAGAGGAATAACAAAGTAAAACCAAGTACAAATAGCAAAAGAAGTGGAATAGCACAGGTGACACTTGAGGGTGCAATTTTCCTTGCAGAACTTTTGTATTTGCTGAAAAATGAAGGATTAATTTCAGACTACAGTTAGAATTTGTAGTTATAAAAAACTTGTTTTGAACGTGAATATGTATGGTCTGACAGTTAACGAGGAATGATACACTCTCAGTCCCTAAAAGGCTTCATAAAGAAACAGCCATTTAAGGCTGAAAAGAGCTGTGCCCCATTTCTAAACCTCTTTCTTCTGTTCCACAGCAGCTTGCCCCAAATGTATATTCACATAAAAAATTGGATTCTACAGCGCAACACAGTCTACTTATTATAATGGAATAACTTATGGAAAGTAATGTTGCAACTTAGAGTGGATTATGGTGTCCTTTCCTGAAAAAAAATAAAACTGTTGTCTAAAAAAAAAACCACAACAAACCAAAACCAAAACCTCCCTCCTTCCCACCAGAAATACTACACAAGAAAACTGCAAACAAAATATTAATGATGCCCAAATTTGGCCCAGAGTTGTTTTTCCAAATTTCAAAGGTATGACATGGACTGTCATTGGAAGAAGTAAATATTTATCAGTAATTTACCAAAAAACAATTCTGGACCAAAAGGATGGTATAATGATCGGACAGAAAGCACAACAGAGAGAGGCACAGAGTGAGAGAAATAGAGAAGCAGGATGGGACGTGGCAAGCCAAAAGACAGTGTATGCCAAAGAAGACATAGGCCTATATGTGTAGGACTACTGTATAGAATGGAAGAGGCTCTCTTATTTCTCACTGCAAACCATATGAAAAGAGAAAACGAGGAATGTGCCTGCTGCAAAATAACCAAGCAATTCAGCAAACTGTGGAACGAAACTCAGTGAGATAACGTAGTCCTAAAGAAAAAAAGGCATAAAAACAAAAATACAAAACACAAACTTTGAAACGATCTACTAAAATAAACTAAGTAAAATATGTGATCCAAAGGACACAGATTAAAGCTACTAGAGAAGGAGGAAAAATGTTAGCAGACAAAGACAGTGCTAAAGAAGTAAAATGGAAGTCAAGAGAGAGTCTTCAACAAAGTGGAGGAACAGAAGGAGCCCAAACCCATAGCGCAAAGCAATGTTTGCGAATGGAAAACAGCTCCTTTGAGCAGTAATAGTTACTCTCGAGTTGTAGCCTCTATTCCTCCTGAGTTCATCTTTAAGCCCTTCCAACCTATAGTGGAGCTAGTGTACGGACAAAAACAAGAGATTTATAATGAACAGAGCAGCTGAGATTTGCAGATCAAATCTTCTAACATAAAATACGTGCTGACAAAGTTTTGTTCTTACTGTGTCCAAATGACAATGGTAACAACAGACAGCTGGCTTCACACAGCTGCCTACAGGTCATTTTTTTTTTAAATTCTGTGCACACAGAGGGCTTCAGTGACAAATTTAAATTCACTTTTTTGATTTCTTACAACCGACCTAAAGTTTACATTTTATCACTCACCTGATGGGCAACACATGCAGTATGAGATATTATTTGCTTCCCACAAATTTTAAAAGCAGCTGTGGAAGAGGAATCCATGACAACAAAATAAAAGGCTTGACCAGCTAGACTTGATTGTTTCCCAACCTATGCTCACAGCTGCAGAATACAAACCATGTTTTAACATAACTGACATCAAAATTATTAAGTAATATTTGCTTGTTTAATATGAACTTCACATTGATATCCTCAATGCTATTTTAAAATAAAACTGCAGTAAAATATGATTTTGAATAAAACGCACAAGTTTTCTAGCACATAGAGTTTTAGATGTAATGGAGCCTTGTATCCAATGGGTTATATGTATATGCTTTAAGTGCCTTTTATAATACTCATTATTTGTTTTAATACTTCATTTGTGACATTTACAAAAAACAAAACAAAACAAAACAAAACAAAAAAAAAACAAACCCCAACCAACTGTATTATTTTCACAGCTACTGCAAAGTAAAGAATCCAGAACACACTGCACATAGTACCATGACTGAGTGGGGCAAATCGTTGACAGGCAGTTACAGAAATAATATGCTGTGGCTTTCTCTCCTTACACAGGGAAAGTGTAGTTTTATTGTTTATCCATTCTACCACCCCTCGGCTCACAGTGTAACACGGCAGAAGATTCCGTGGGCTGTCATTCAGTACCATTCCCCTGCTTGGTTCAGGCAGAATGTAACCAAACCTAAAATGGTCAACTCACATTACTTTTTAACTTTTTTTTAAGTAAGTTGAAAATTGGATTTTATGTTCTTTAAGATATAATTTTATCATGCCAGAATGTAGAGTAAGCCTTCTCCCACAGGCTGAGGCATTAAATAGAACACGAAGAAAAGTAATCAATTAAGGGAATGGAAAAAATAAAGAAACCTGCCGACAATTTCTATCAAACACAATTGGTCTGAAAACGGGAATTTATGACTGCACTGAATTGGATTTATATAAGTCTATGTGGTATGTTTTGCTGCAAATAAAAGTCAGTCCAAAAAAGATGTTACAAGTAAAACAGAAAAAGACACAAAGAAGAGTTTAAGCTACAAGTGAAAATCTTGAGTGAAAAATAATAATAATAATAAAAAAACAAAACAAAAAACCCTTTAACACTTTACCATGATTATTAGGAATTGTGAGATAAATTACTTACCTTTTATAAGTCATAACAAGATTATCACAGAGTATTAAGTCAGCTCTTCATTATGGGAGGTACAATTAGAAGCCGTTGGTTATAATAAAACAAATTGCTACACAAAGATGAAGAGTTTCCAGCCCAATATGAAAAGCTAACTCTTATGTGAGTACATTTCAGTTGTACAACATGAAGAACAGTTCAGAACAATGACACGGAAACACGATTTATCACCAACAGAAAGAGCTCATTTCTCAATATACAGAGATAGACTGTAGGAGGCTAACCCACGATCTTGATCATTTATGGGAGAGCACACTGCTCTGCTTTTAAGAAAGCATGCAGAATGCGGAACCACCAGCAGAAACCCAAACATACACAGACACAGAGGACCAAGGTACAGGAAAGGGAATGATTTTGCCAAGCTGTAATGAAGGAAGCAGAAGCAAAGCACAGCAGCAGTTAACGCTTTAGGAGCTCTGTTCCTCTAACAGTCTCATAAATGCCAGACCCGTTTATGAGGTGCTGCACACACTGTAAGTGAGCAACTGTATAACTCACGTGAAACTTCAGTAGTAATATGAAGGTGCTTTACTCTGTGGGATGTAGCTGTTTTTTTTAAGTGTGATTTATCTACAGGGTGGAACAGGCGACTGGCACCAAATGGCCAGCCCTTCAGTACAGAACACTACTGTCTCACATCAAAGTTACTTAAAATTTTATACTGCTAAACATTCAAGTGGCAAGAAATATCTGATGGCCATACAAGCTTTAGTACATACTGCAGTGGCTAAATCCTCTTTTCAGATTGTACTCACTATGTTTATACTAGTTACCTTCTACATTAATAACGGCATTATCTGAGTTCTGTACAATATTCATTGTGTTTATACCTTTTGAATGGTCTCTCAAATACTCTAAGCACTGCTTTTAGACAGATTTCAAAACTCACATGACCCCATTTGTAACTGCAGTGTTTCGCATGGTGCTCCTTGCCTACAATACTCTTTCAGGGTGAGAAGCGCAATATTAAATTAGACAGTACCTGCAGCTAAATACATAACATTAAGTAAGAATAGTAAAGTCTCAAACCGTTGTAATAACACTGCAAAATGTGTTAATTCTGGCTTATTCCACCATGCAATATACATAAGGTTAAACTAGGAAAATCAGAAAAATAATGAAATGCAATGGTTTTGTTGAAGAAGAACAGACAGAATTGCTATCATTAAACTAAAACGGAATACTTAGATGTGATTGTTAAAAAAGTAATGGCTGAAGTTTACTTGGAAGCGCGTGTGCCAGAAAACATTAAACAAAGTGAGCATTAAGCAATGCTACTACAAGATGCAACTATCCTATTTCAGGAATACATCCCTATTCAAACTGTATTCTCTTAAACCAAGTTGAATGTACAACTAACTCTTCAAATAAGCTTTACTGCCATCTGCACGGGACAAGAGTCAATGCAAAATGAGACAACCATTTTTCTCTTTGATACCGATAAAACTTCAGAAAACTCCAGACATCTGATAACGGCAAATATTAATCATTAAGATATTTTTAAAAAGGAGAAGTACTGTTGGTGGTGATCTCCTCACCAAAATTTAGAAATGAACAACGCCGTAGTCTACAAATGGAGTTACTCATTCAGTCAGTTGGAGGATACAAACACAAAACTTTTGAAGGCAAAATCACTTCAGAAGCAGACTTCTGCTGCTTTTTGAGTGTTATGCTTAGTGGCCTGGACACTAAAGAAAAGTCATTTTCAAACCTGGAATGTGCCTTTCTAGCTCCAAATTCTTTTTTTCTGAGTCTTTTTCCTAGTCTCCCACCGTTTTACATAAAGATTTATTTGATTTTGATCCTTGTTTTGCAGTAGACTATAAACACATCCATAACATTTTATGGTCAGATTAGTGTTCATGCTAACCACTTTTCAAACAGGACAGTGAAGGTGGATTGATGAACGCACCACAGAAACAAGAGGGTTGCATTGGCTCCTTTCACTGGAGCAGTAATAGAGACACTATCCCATATTTGAAACAAAATAAGATCAAAATGCAAAGGACAGTCTTCTGGAATGCGAATACAATAACAATTATACATTTTCACTCATTTGAAACTGGACTTGTTCTGAAGAAGCAAAATGAAAATATTTCATACTAAAAGAGGGTTCAAACAAAATCTCAGGCATCAATTAAAACTGCAAGTGAAAACCTCCTCAAATGATAGAAAAGTAAGAACTGTGATACATAGCAAAAAAGGAAACAAAATAGTAAACTGCTAGTCAAGAAAGCTAATGGGAAAGCAAATTTGCTACTGCAAACTGACAGCATAGACTTGATTGATAGCTGAGAATAAAAAGAGGCAAAAAAAAAAAAAAAAGAAATACGTTATTTCTTCACAGAAGTTTTTATGATTTACAGTTAGAATCACAGAATCATAGAATGGTTTGGGTTGGAAGGGACCCTTGAGATCATCTAGTTCATTTATATGAAGAAAAAAATAAGAGCAGGATTTTAAGTTTTTAAGAGCATGAGATACCAAATGGGTATGTTATATGAACAACGCTGGAGACAGAGAGCATGTTTCTGTGACATCTTAGGGACTGCTTAGGGCTCATTCAAGATCATGCTGTTTCTGTTCAGAGAAACAACATCAAGCAGTATACACAAATCTGAAGAGAACATGCATCTTATGTAAGCTAAGGCCCATATTAAATCAAGACATAAAAATTAATGTCAAATAGTTTGTGCCTAAGCTCTAACGTACATTTCTAACCTGTGCTAAGAGAATCCAAGTGGGATATGTAAGACACAAAAAAAATCTCCAGGAACACTGTACTTGGTTAAAACAAAAATCATACTACTTGTACTACTGGCTGTGAACAAGACCATTATTTGTTTGAAGGAAAATCTTAAGAAATCCCAAAATGCCCTGGAAATATTACACAGTTTGAAAAGTAGATAATGTAAATAAAGGCAGAGTGAATGAATTTTATTTCCAAAGAGATATAAGAGGAGGACATTCCTGCTGCCCTTCACCCTTGCTACAGAAATGGGAATTATTTGTGTAGCATATTGAACATCATTAAAAAAATAAATGTTTTTATTGAAAAGAATTGAGAAAACTTAACCAATGTGAAAGAGATTCTTTGTATTTGCTCCCAGTTTTTCTCCATCTTTTATTCCCCATCTTTTCAGGGCAGTACTAGAAAAGGAAAAACTTGGCAAACTGGAAGCTCTATTTTCTCTGCCAGCTAGAAATGATACTGACTGCTTGTCTTACACCTGTACCTGTCACTAAAAACAATTACTTGTTTAAAAGCATTAATATGAGAGGAGGAGAAATTTTAAAAGTTTAACTTAATTGCTGTGTATATGCGTGAATACATACATATGCAGGTGTTTATATTTTTAAACTCTTACTGGCTTTATGTTCAGTATGAATTAATAGCAGGCCAATGTGAAAAATAATTTATAGCATTATCTTTCATGTGTAACACTGTACGTAGATAACCTGCATTTGTTAAAGAACATTCACTGGCAAAACAAGTCAAATACTCTCCTTGAATTCCTTCCTTTGAAATTCCTTATTTGTAGCTTTGAGAATCTTGTATGCTGCGAAACTGTCCTGCTACCTTTCATCTTATTTTGGTACAGTCTCACATCCTGGTAATTTGACTGATCAATCAGCCACAGAAATGTTAGATGTCTGAGTTACGTCCTGCCTAACTGGTGTTAAGACTCTTTCAGCTTCTTGCTCATTTCAGTTCAACTGTCTTTTTAAGCTGCCATCAATCACACGAGCTAAAAATACAGAAGCGATATATAAAACTCTTGTCCTCAAGCACACTATAAATTATTCCCTAACCCTTGACATACAATAACAAGATTGACATTTGAAAATAAGTTTCATTTCTATTAGCAGCTTTCTCTTTTAAATGAAATTTCAACTGACTTCGTATTTCTCTTCCCTGACCCAGCAACAGCCAATTCCAATGCACCACGAAAGCAATCCAATTTTCAAATCACTGCAAACACGAAAACTATTTTTCTTGAATGGTGTAAACATCAAAGTGATTTTGTGAGTTTTAAAACAATTTTTTTTGTTCAAATATGACCAAATGACATCGGTAAGTTAAACACTTAGCAGTTATGAAATATTACATCAATATTATGTGTGCTGCCCTTATTTTTCTTCAGACATGTAGGTATTATGATTCCATTATTATTAATTTCTGTAGCACTTCTGCATGAGACACGATAAGGCTATTTCATTGTAATCTCCCTGTTCAAAAAGTGGTATCATGTGTTACTTATTAAACACTATCCAAACTGTTCTGAATGGGGAATTACTGAAGATTTCTAGATTTCTCTGGTGTGCTTTGTTCTAAAATAATAAACTTCCCTATACACATGAAGAAATTTATTTTTATAAGATCTTTGTGAGGCCAAGGGATAATTTTAATCTACAAACACAAAACTGAGACATAGAGACACGTAGACTAAATTTAACTTGACATGCTTACAGCTGGATTTATTTCAGAATGCAAAGCCCCTGAGCTGCTATTTATTTCAACTGCATTTGGAATGCTCAGTATATGTAAAAATCCTTTGGTACATACTTCATGAAGGACACAGAGAAAATGAGTAACTCTAAAAATGATTTAAGAAGGTTTTCCAGCATAAAACTCAAAGTTTGCATGAATAAGGAGACAGAGAATGCAATAAAATCTTCCTTGGTACCCACTCAGGGCTTTCTGGTACAGCACCATGCTTTCTCTTCCAACAGCCAACTGTATCACCTGAACTGAAAGGAAGAGAATTACACTCCTCATTCACCCCATCTGCTACATCTGGGAAGCACAATTCAGTTTTAATGATGAGATATTGTCAGTATCTAAAAATGTGCTGGTGGGGAGGGGACAAGATCAGTTTGGCACTTTGATTTTCCACTGTGTTTCTCTCTGAGGCCAACGGACCTTGACCCTTTTGATCCAAGGTCCTGGGGACTTAAAATAGCATAATTTCACTGAATTTCAAAGCATTTTGAATCAAACTTGCAATTTCTAAAAAAGCATAAGACCTATGTTCGATGCTTACAGTTCAGCTTCCTGAAGCTGACTACTGAGGTAATATCCTTCCCATTTCTGATAGAAGAAAATGAACACATGAACATTAGCAATAAAATTAAAACAATAATATGCTTTAAAAGCCACCAGACAATGAATTTTTGGGTATGGAGTCCACGAGAAGGGCATCAACCATCTTCTTCTGTTCTTAAAGCAACTTTTAAGTTTAATTTCAGCTTCTCCATGTGTTCAAAAGCAATTTTGTTTGGACATTTTACTTATCATTCTGTGATAAATTGTTGAGCAACATTTTTAATTCTATGAGCTGGAGCAAAGTATTCCTTTTCCCACATGACTCTACACTAATAAAAATGTTCTTGGCACAGACATGGTTTAAGGCTGTAAAACTGCTGTCTTTTGAGGCTTTCAAAGAAAATAAAAACATTATCAACATACGATGTTGAATTTAATGACAGGATTTTTAAAATCTGCATCACAAAATCTATGTATGCAATTATATACATATCCAGCATCTACAAATGGGAAATGCTTTTTAGGAAATCACTGTTTAAATTTCAGTGAGTAGCCATTTAGCATCACATGTGACAAAGAACTAAAATTTGCCTTACAAAGAAAGCATGTTTCCCACAGTTATGTAAAATAACATGATGGCTTTTTGCACGAATTAATTAATGTTAATGATGTTGTTTAAGTTTCCCATTTTTATGTGAACTATTTGAAGGGCTCTGGGTATAAGAGGAAGAACCAATAAAAAAAGGTGATAAAAATCTTACATATGGTGTTCTTCATAGTCTCTGATGTATACAGTCGTCAGACTTTTACACCTTCAAATATAAAAAAGAATAACTTTCTTTTAAATTAAGATTCAAACTAAGGAGATGTGAGGAAAACAAAGCTTCAGAGTGTGAATTTATCTCCTAAGCAGCAAATTACCGGTACAGCAACCCCAGTGAAGAGCTGTTTCTGCTTGTCTACTGAAGCGGAAACACCCACTATACTCCTCTGAGAAGAATCCTTAAAATGAAATCAGAATCCTCATGGGTGAATAACTTGATTTCAGAGAGTTCATAAGCCATGGAAAGGAGATGGGAACAGAGCAAATGCTGCGCTGAGAACTGTCAAACACAACTTAGTAATTCTTTCTGAAAGCAATCAGAAATACGAAATCACTGGGAATGGGACCTGCATTTAGGATTTTGCTTTGAGCCGCGAAGGCTCATTGGGATAAGATTCCTTTAGCGCTGTCTCAAATTTGGCAGTCCAGATTGCAAGGTCCAGCACCACACGATCATCAGCCTCTCCCCTGCCGCTGTGTGCCTGGCACATTGGGCTGAGAACAGAACATTTATTTGGCTGGGCTTCCAGCAGCACTGAATCTTGGAAACTGGTAGAAGAAAAAGGGATATGACAACACTGTGAGTAACGACACTCCTTCCCTTCAGCTCTTACATGAAAAGCCACATGTTAATTAGGTTTAGCAAACACTTGTTTCCAAGTTACAAAACTGTATTTAAAAAAATGGAAAATATGGGAATAATGTAGGGAGCACTTATGGGAATCCACAAACATATAAGCTATATGTTACTGACAGTGTTGTACATATCCAAATTGATTTCCATGTGTTAAAAACAGATGCCGTCCACTAGAGACACATATACATTGGATCACACTTACAGCATAGCAGATTTTCCCAAAGTCAAAACAGCAATGTAATAGCAGCTACGATTCACTTTGACTTGATTATCAAGGCTAATTTTCCAGAAATTCTCTTACTGACTCAAAAGAGCTGGAGCTATTGGAATCAAGAGAGGAGCTGCACTGAGAGCTACTACTAGTCTAACAGAACAAATGAACGACTAGCTTCTGAAACAACCATTTAAGTGGTAAAATACAAATAAATGGTAAATATTCTATGCTGGTGAGCACCCCGTGTCTGAACTGTTTTAAAGAATATGGTATTCATAGCTCTCTGACTTGACCTAACTTGGCTGCACATCTCCACCATAAGGTGTGATGGAAGAAGAAGAAAGGGAAAAATTCACGAATGGGAATTTAACACTGAAACAGAAACACCCGTCTAATACTTAAGAAAAAAAAAGAAAGAAAAAAAAAGAAAAAACACAGAAAAAAAACCCAAAAAACCGAAGAACTTCAAAGTTCCAGTGGAGAAGGATGGAAATTATTTATGAATTACTTGATTTTCATAATATAGAGATGTATAGAACATTAACTGGAATATATCTGTGATTTTATTATTCAATTTCTTAGTGTCTATACTTCCTAACTGACACTTGGATTTTATGTATTCTCCCTTTGACAAATGCAGAGTGAGCAACCATTTTACCGGAATAAAAATAAGCCAAAAAAATTAAAAAATTGATAGGCTGAGTAGGTAAGTTTTAAAGCAATATCTTCAATAGGAAATATATCTGTCAAAAGAACAGTTTTTACCACTGTTCTGAGTGTTAAACAGTTCTCCCTGTAAAGGAACCTATTGCTTGGAGTGAATTTAGAAATACAGAACAACAGAGCAAGTGCAAATCTTCTATACAAGGGGTATTTTTTTTTTCTTCACAAAAATCTCAAGGTAAGTACTATGCACAGTGAAGCTGTAAGATTAAGTAAAACTTTGCCACTATTTTGAATGTAGAAATTACTGATGGTTCTAAGCTAAGATGCAGTATAGTACATGAACAAACATACTGCATTTAAAGCTCAACTACAAATAAAGGAGCAGGCTTTTAAATTAAATTTTAAAAATGAATTCTATTGTAAGTATCTAAGATGGCACTAATTGAAGTTTCTCGTTTATACCTTGATAAAGATAATAGCTGTAATGGACTTTCCTTCCTGATGTAATGTGAAGGTTTCCTATACCTTCACACCTGAGCTGTCACAGATGTATTTCTTTATATGACATCTAGCTCTCATAGCAAGAATGATTCTCTGTTCTGGTATGGCAGAAAGAATGCTACATAAGATATCTGTGCATAAAAAGAATGAAGAAAGGAGCAGTACAGCTGTTTTCAATGGACAAGAATATTAGATCACTGGCTTTTCTACAAGTTCTGCATTTTAATGTTCCCTGAGGAAACCAGGTTTCTCTAAAACTCAGAATTCTACTCCATTTGTTTTTTCTTAAGCCCAGAGGAAAGTACCACTATCAGCAAAGCAAAACGGAACAGAAAAAAACGCAATTTAAAGAATATCAAATACCAAATAGAAAGCTTTGAACTCTTGTTCATGTCTAAAAGAGAAACACTTACAAATTCTAATCTTATTTAAAAACTCACCATTCCATTAGCAACTGCAAAAATATACTACAGAAAAAGAGGACTGGATTGTAGCAGTGTAATTGCACAAAACCCCAAAGGATTAGCGTATCCTTATTGGCTCTGCTATGTTCATTTTTGAGCTGCAGATAACACAGAGACATAAAGGAATACTTTCCATGACAGTTTTCTTCTTTGCAAGCTGAAGATCTCGTCAAAGAGCACTACTGAGAACTCTATGGAGTTCATAAAGCAATGGGGTAGGCAACCCCAGTTTAATGATCGGTTGTTCTTCAATGCATTAGTATTTTTATGTCACGGTTAGAATCCAATTCTCTCTCTGCTGGGTTTCTGTTTGAAAGCAGAGAATGGAGAGGAACTGGTTATATTTTCTTCACTCTGTCCCCCCTACCGAAGGTATAGTCTTAATTGCTGAAGAATAATCTGTGTTTATGTCATGAGAATGATCTTGGGTTAGAGAAAATAAAGGCACAGCTCCACTCTTTGGGGTCATGATTTTCCATTTCCTGAAACAGTTGCTTAAATTTTGTCACCCTGTGACTGTAGCTGCTACATGAAGTGACAAAACCACTGATTTTCTGATAAAAAAAATCACTGTATCTCAATAATAATAATAATAATAACAACAACAACTTCAGTGGATACAAAGATTGAAAAGTTTAAAAAAGAGAAAGCAAACAGAAAGAAATTCCTGTGCATTGCTACCTTTGTTTGTAAATTCGCTATTGGTCTGATACATTTATTTCACAGAAGTGGAATTTAATTGGTATAAAAATATGAACTTGGAGTTGCTCCTGTCAAGTCCGTTCAGTATATACTTAAAATAAAGTATAAGACAAGGGCATAAACACTAAATACAAAACCAACCGAAAAGCCTAAAGACGACGTATAACATTTCAAATACATTTTTATTTCCTAGAATTATTTCATACTTTTCTCCCTCTTATTCTAACAATTTTCAAAAGCAGTGCTAGAAACAGAATTTTATTGACCTGAAATCTGAGCGTCAGACATTTTGGGTGGATTTTCATTTAGAATTTTCCTTTCAATTAGGGCATATGCATAATTACATTTAAAAAGCAACAAACTGTTATTTAAACATTCTATGGTGCCTAAGAATTGAATGGAGACCTTTTCAGTTATTTGACAATTGCGCAGTCAATTATTGTAGATAAATGTATTCTTCTAAACTTTTTACCTGTCAAATTGCAGCTGGAAATCTATAGTTTATAATGCCAGAATAAATTAACTCAAAAACTGTATCAATTAGTCAGCAATCCAGGGAGAATTACCACTGAAAAATAAGTAAGAAAACCAATTCAAAAGAAAGTACTAAGGACTACGCAAGTCGTAACATTCTTAAACCAGCACAAAGAAGCTGGCATACAACCTCAATGCAAGGGAGCCAGAAAAGCCTTCTGGAAGTGCTGGATGCAGAATTTACAGATATGCAGCAAATTTGAAGTGCTGGCCTTATCATAAACACATTATGGTTGCGCTTGAATCTGACTGCCAAAAGTTGCCCCCTCTGCCCTTCAGATAAAAATGGTATCTCTGTCAAACCAATTGTGCAGTGCAGTTTATAAATGTTTTCTGTAAATTGACACAGATATTTAAAATCCTCTACCTAAAACTGAATTCCAGATTCTACGATGGTGGTAAATGCCTGAAAGTCAGAAGTGCAGTTCCCAGTCTTGTAGCACTGCCTTCTTTACAATGGAACCTAATTAGAAAGGAGGAACAGACTCTCATCTGTTTTTAGTTGGAAAGAACAAGATTCGGTTATTTACAGGGTTGTGCAGTATGTACGGTATAGAATACTTTGATCTAGAACACCTAAGAGTCTTCCTGCAGTCTGTGCATGGACTTCTGAAGTTGTGAACTCAATAGATAAACTATGTATTGCAGGAAACAGAATCTCCTCTTCTCTGAATACTTTGAGTACTTAATTCCTTGTACTGGTGCTTCTGTTCTTGTATCAGGTAAGGTACAGAAGTCTCGAAGTCTCTGTTGTTTAATTAATCAAATCCCACTAATTATACAGCCAATACATATTCCAAAACTATTTTTCTGGAAATAATCTACTTGTTGGAGAGAAAAATAACATAAAAATTTGCAGATCTTTTGTAACACAAGCCATTCAATAAGCCTACATAAAATAGATAATGTTCCCTTTGCAAATCATTACTTTTTTTTTTTTTGGGGGGGGGGGGGAAGGGGGATAGCCCTTCAATAGCATTTCACTGCCAGTACACTTTCAACCAGCAGATCAACACGTTTCCTTCATCAAGCTTTTAGCCAAACACACAGCACATGCAGAAGCCAGAGGAGAGGGAGAGAAAGAGAGAGAGAGAGATTGATGCTGGTAATAAAAAGTCTGAGATACAAATAAATATAAAAAATGGGGCTACTGCATAATACTACCCGTGTGCAATTTCGTAAATTAGGAGACTACAGACCTTCTTTGATTGGTCAGTCAGTTTTACATTTTTATGAACAGTATTTTTAAGAAAGAAGCTGAACTCGATGTACACCTAAAAATGTAAGTAACACTGATCTGATCTAATTCATTTCTTAAGCGAACTACTGGTATTTAAATAAAATGTACTGTGTTTTGTAACAACTGGGTAAGGAGTAAATCAGAGATACATAATACACATATTACACTGTAAAACTGCTAATTTGGCACTGTTCCTAATTAATGCTTCCACTTTTAGAAGGATCATTTAAGTACTACTGGTAACACAAAAATTACAGGCATGAAGCTTACGGGTTTTCAGGAAAGGAGGGAAAAACTATTGCATCTTGTGAACTTCAAAGGGAATATGAATTTAGATTATACTGTTACACCATTTTAGAGCATTAAAGCTCTACATCTCTTGCAGAATCATACACCAGAATCTCTTTTTAAAAGACATTCACTTTGCTTTAGTTAACTAAAATCAGAGACAACTGCTCATTCTATTTAAGTGGAATTGTTAAGGTTCGTACTGAGAGTAGGGAGGTGGTTAGTATGACTATTCTATAATGCCTAGAGTTCAGCAAAGTGTGGAAAACTTTCTGTTGCTAAGGGTAAGCATACGTTTTTAAAAAACCTTTCTGCCCATTCCTTTCAAATTAATATCAGTTGATCGCATCCACAATTGTACCAGTGTAAACTGGTGACAATAGAAAGGAACCAGTAAGAAAATATGCTTTTCTAATTACTGGACTCTGAGATGAAAAACAGCCCCTACAAGAATATTTCAGTGAAGAAAATCAGGGAGCAAATTTCTACCTCAAATTCTTCACAATGCAGAATGCACAGATCCCAACTTTGTCTTTTGATGGAACATCTTTTATTTCTTCAATTAAAGATCTTGTAAGTAACAGCATAACAAATTCCCTGATAGTAAAACTCACTTTCCTTTTTGGCTACCTCAGTTCTAGAATTGTCAGTGCATCCAATTCCAGAGGTTTTCTCAAAAACTAGAACTACAAGCAAATTTCTTAAGATAAATCTACGACATCCCTTTCAGAAAAAACAGATTTTCTTGCCTTCTTATATCTTCAAATAGCTATAACTGTAAGAGATCTTCAGTTTCAACCAACTTGTTTTTATGGATCTGTGATCAGCTCAAACAGACCGTTCCAAAGTGCATACAGTGTTATTTTTCCACCAAAGAAGAATGTATTCATGCTTTCTTGCACCTTCAGTTTAAAAGAAGGCAGTTGATGTCTTGCTTGTATGTTTCATATGCATAAACTGATCAGCAGGAAATTTTTTAACTGCATCACAAGATCTGCCGCACAGCCAGATTATCTGTTTTCTAGATATTCATATCTTCCCTTTGAATAGAATATAAAGAATGAACTGCTTGTCATTCTCACCATGCCACCTTGATACTTCAGCCAGCAGACTCCATATTGCAAATCACAGACGACTTGCTTTGTGAACAGTGTTCACTAAGTTTTCATACACCTTATGTTCCAGTTCCCTTTTTCAGTTGAGGCAGAATCGAACTATTCCAAGATGACAAATCAGTAATACAGTCTGACAGCTTTGGAGAAGGCAAAATAGTTTTTGGAATCTTATCAAGCAGGACAGCTATACATACTGACCAGCACTAAAGAAAACATGTTGGCTTGGATTTCAGAGTGGTGCCTTCAGAACGGAAAAGGACAAATGGCTTTGAAGTTGCAAGAAAAGCAAGAATACAGTCTCTCTGGAAGCGGCACATTTTCTGCATAATCTCAGAGTTTGTTGACCACTTTTTGCAGTAGAGAACTATCAGAGTGGGAATCTTCAGAAACAAAGCAACGTCAAGCTTTTTTTTAAAATTCATACTGACCGTTCAGAAGAATGACTGGTCAAGTGGAGTTGCTAGTTGACTCGTATCTGTCAGCACTAACTTTCATTTCTTGCTCCCTGCCTTGGTACATCCGAATGGCATTAATATATTTCACACCACTGTTTTGATGTTAATCATGATCAGAAATCAAGGCTTTCATAGAAAATGGTAATGAGGCTCAAATTGCTGAATACATACCAGATGCTTTTAAGAACTGATACTTGAGCATCTTTAAAACAAGTTGTCTGCTGTTGAAGCCAGACTGCAATTATTTGTCTGTAACGGAAAAATTGTTAAGCATCTTTCTTCTTACAAACTTTTAATATTTTGTCTGGTCATTCACTGAAACTAGAAAACAACTTTTTAATAAAAGGGATAAAGGATAAAGGATTATTGTTAGGAGTTATTGTTTGAGAAGCCAAATCTGTAGAGAATAAATCAGATGTGTATCAGCAAGGTACTGCTTACACACTGCTCATCCTGATTAGGATGTACTCTTGATTAGGAGTAGGCGAGCTCCTTTTTGATATGATGCTCATTAACAGAACATTAATATCAGGTCTAGAACGTGTCCAACAGTTTGAGATAGGGCGACCCATACTCTTTTAAGGAGGTCTTGTCAACTTTAATGGAATTCTTCTTTCAGGATTGCTTTAATATTACTGGAAACCTCAAGTCCACCTTTTTGATACTCATCCACTATTCACCTTTAAGTCAAAGCCTAATCCTTACATAGTTGGTCACGGCACTAATGTGACAATATTTTATAAATTCTGACTTTACCCTATGATTCATATCTTTCCCTCTGTCTTAAATAATCTCTATATTTTTTCATCCTAATTACAATTAAATGTATTTTCCTTTTAGAATCTTGCTAAGCTGGTACTGCGCCTTTTATTATAGAAAGCTATAGTGAAGTTGATATGGAAGTTTTTAGAAGACGTGAATTTTGGGAAGGCGGTGGATGAAGACAGAGTTTTTGGACATTTAACATTAACTTCAGACGCTCCTAGGCAACCTACATATAGACAACTAACTAACTATAATATAATGGTCATTTCTACAGGGCTCCTCCCCTTTCACTTCTTGCAGTCCAGACATCTGTAAATCTATTACGAAAGCATTCTCGTTTTAATGTAAGAGATTAATTAAGGATGCTTTAATTATGTAATTTCTGTTTGTATGCTAAGTATTAGTTGCCTAGCTTGACTATATATCACGGCGGTCCCAGACTGGCACAGTGATTTTAAAACCACGCTGAACATGGCTGCAGGTTGATCATGCAATTTCTGCCCCCGCAAGCTGATTTTTCCCCATTTGTGCACAGTGCAATGCAAAAAAAAAAAAAAAAAAGAAAGAAAGAAAGAAAAAGAAAAAAGAAAAACTAAATAAAACCAAAGAAGTGTGATGGCAGAGCAGGTCGACTGTGTGAGAGAACACGTGCAAAGTATACCTCAGAAACACTATAGGTGGATGAGCACGAAGGGAGCCGAGCCTGGTTGTGCAGTGGGGAAAAGAAAACATTGTTAAAAAAGAAAAGGTGACACAGTCAGGGTCTTAGAAGGTTTTCTGTATAGGTGGTTCCAGCACTGAGATGGTAGCAGAGGGTTCATTAAGTTTCTGTGACCAGCTATTTCAGAAATTCCAAATTTATGCCTTTTAAGGTGGAAGCTTCGTAAAAAGAAAAAAGTAAAAGATCTTGTATGTATGAAATAATTAAGCCTATGGGCGAATCTGAATTGTCAATTCTCCCTCCTCTATATAATTCATAATGTGAAGAAAAAGCTATCCTTTGGACAGTAAGGTATTCTAAAATGATGCTTCACTAGCCTCTTCCATCTGACACTATTGGTTTTATTCCAACTCTGCAAAGGAAAAATGTGAAAATATATTAGAGGCCTTTTCTTCCCTGTATTACTCTATGTTTTAGTTGCTCAGAACCAGACCTTTGGCAGTAGAGGTTTTTCTTCAACCTCAGTCCCACAAAAAAAAAAAAAAAAAAAAAAAAAAAAAAAGCAGAATAAATTGCAAAGTTAAATGATTAACTGCCAGACAGAGGTCAGAAATCTGCAGATTATGTCTCTAAGCAATATAAACAGTTGCAACTCTTGAGGGACAGTGCACTCTGTCAAAAGCCTTCAACACAGACGCAAGTTAAGTAGCAGGACAACAGTTTTACTGATTGCTTTGGGAATGCCTTGCTTATACAGGATACTCATTTTTCAATATCAGTAAGTCACTTCTAGATCAGAAATAAACTTTAAAAAGAATCCAATTATTTATAGATTTCTTTAACTAGAGAAAGTCCAAAAATCTTTTATTTAGTTGAAAATATTTCATGTTTAAATTACAGAGTAGTCTGGATTTTTCTTTTTCCTTAACTTTTGTCAGATTAATGATCTGATTGCAATTGGTAGTGAACACTAAAACCAGCCTAATAAATGAAATTTTAAAAGACACAGTTCCTACAAATACATTAAAAATCTCCTCTTGATTTTTTTAAATGTAAAAAAAAATGAATTCTCAGAAGCCCCTAAAAGCCTTTCTTCTACAGAACTGCTACTCACACAGCACATCAGGCACATCTACAGTAAAGAACCCAGCAAGAATTTTCACAGAAATTGCTGACTTGAGTATTATGATGGACTGAGCAGAGAAAATAACATTCATAAAAAGTCACCCACAAACATTCTTCAGTCTCAAATGTTTATTCTATAATTCTTCGCTGAAATGTAAAATACCACATTCAGGAAAATTTTACATTCATGGTACTCTTCATTACTTAAGTGTCTCTACACCCTCAGAGCTTTCTTCACTTGATTTTTTTTTTTTTAATCAGAATATGGTCCAGTGAGATGGTTTTCAGGATTAAGTCACAACTAGAAAATTAATTAAACAAACAAACCAACCAACCCCAAAACAGAAGAAAAAGAGAACTCCTTTCAAACAAATACAAAGCCTGTTTCTAGACTGACAACACTGAAAGCCTTCTAGAAAATTTAAGGTATGCTTTTGCTTAGAACAGGGGCTCTGCTATTCACCTAAGATTTTCAGAAGATTCCCTAAGCAGGATTCTCGTCAATAATGTCCACCCATTGATCCCTTGTTTTGTATTACAACAGCGTGGCAAAAGAAAATCCTTCAGCCTCAGTTTTGAAGGTGAAGATGCAAAGAATGCAGTAACAGGAAGAAATAACGCAGTGCCATTATTTCAAGTATCAGCAACTAAATAAAAGAAACCAGCAATCATATGAGCTTTAGATTTTTATATATTTTTTTAAATTTGGAAGAATTTGACTTATTTTACCTGTTCCTCACACTAATTTACAAGGGGCATGAGAAGTACTTTCATACATCTTTTATCTTCTTTTAGACATTTACATTAAGGAGACTGCTATTACTCTGTGATCTAATTAACCATATTTTCATTAATACCTATCTAAATCTTAACATTTAACTTAGGTCTTATTCCTCTTAGTATTTGATCGCTTCAAATCATTCCTTTCTTTCTTGGTTCATAGTTCCAGTTTAATAGAGGCAAACTGTAATATGAGCTGCAAACATCCAAGCTAAGGGGGACAGAATATATGCCAGTCACAGAAATTCCCCTGCTGTGATAATTACTTTTAAAAGAGCTATGCTCATGTACACCAACTGAGAACCTAGTTCTAAGGCTGCAAGAGCAATTTGTTATTTGTCTGAAGGCCTTGACTCAGATCTTTAATAATTGAATATTATGACCCAGAACAAAAGCCCCATAAATGCACTCCTTCATCACGATCAAAGAAGGTAGGTACTTTAAGTCAGAACAAAACATGCAAAAGACTGCAGATTTTGTGAGACACAATTCTGGAAAATGATGATCCAGGTTTCATTAAAGATCATCTACAGACAGAATTTGACTTCTGCTGTGAATTCTGAGAGCATTTTTCACAATCAAAAGCAGAATCGTTGATTTGGAGTGATGATAGTCGAGAGTCTACATTTAGATTTTTTTTCCTGATTGGATTTCCATAATATATTTCTGCAGAATTAAAAACTGTTTTTAAAATATGAAGGCTATCCTGAAAATAATGCCTCCTATTTTATGATGTTGGCCCACGTCATAAGAGGTAGATGTTAGAGGTATGGCAGCAGAATCCCACCAATATTCTGTTACATTTTGTTGCCATATGACAGATGGCATCAGAGGGGCAGACTGACAAAATGGCGCCTGACATGGAAGCGCATATGAAGCAAAGGGGTAGCACTGAATTCTCTGTGTGGAAAAAATGGCATCCGTTGACATTCATGGACACTTGGTGAACATTTATGGAGACCAAGTAGTGGATGTGAGCACAGTGAGGCAGTGGGTGCAGCATTTCAACAGTGGTGACAGCAACATGAAAGACAAACCACATTCCAGACGGCGATGCACAGCTGTCACACCACAAAAATGAAAAATTTTGTGATCAGCTCATCCATGTAAATCAGTGGATTATGACCAGGGGACTGTGTGAAGAGCTGAATATCAGCATCAATGAGCAATGCCGGAATATCACAAAGTTTGTGCTGGTCATAAGACATGGCATCACCACTCCAAGTGAAGTCAAAACAACAGTCTGTGGAATGGTGATGTGAATTACCTATTGAAGAAAAAGTTCAAGACACAGCCCTCAGTGGGTAAACTGATGAGCGCTGTCTTTTGGGATAGGAATGGGATGATCCATCTGAATTTCCTGGAAACTGAACAAACCATCACCTCTGACTGCTACATCGTGACACTGGCTAAGTTGACGGCTCAAACTCCCAGAGTCAGGCCAGAGAGGAAGACAACCTTTCTCTTGCAGTGTGATAATGCCAGGCCCTGTACCAGTTTGAAGACTGTGGAACACACAGCCAATCTTGGCTGTACGGCTCTAGTAAATGCACTGTACAGTTTGTATTTGGCAACTTCTGACTTCCAACTGCTCAGGCCAATGAAAGATGGATCGAGTGAGAAACATTTTCCAAGCAACAATACCATCATAGCAGCTGGGCCATTTTCACTGGTGCAGATTTTAAAGAGCACAGCATGTAGGCCCTGGTTGATTGCTGGTGAAAATGCATAGCTAATGGTGGTGAGTGTGTTGAAAAATAGCATTTTATAGCTGAGAACTTGTTCTATCAAAGTCTTATTGTGATCTTTGTATCTGTTGGAGTTTCCATAGAAATAAATAGGAGGCATTACTTTCAGAGTGACCTATGCACAGTTTAGCCTGCACATTTACAAAAAAACAAAAAACGAACAAACAAAAAAACCAAAACCCAAAAAACAAAAGAAACCTTCAAAATACAGATTGAAGTGCTACTGTTCTGTTCAATCTCTGCTGAACTTCCCCATGCTTTCAGTAATGTATCAATTCTAAGTAGATGTTATGAGTTCTAAAATGTGAAGCAGTCAGCTCTTTCGCAATTGATCATCTCAGCAGCTAATGTAATTTATTTGCTACTGCTACATTAATTTGAACAGGTTAAAAAAATGCCAGCAATTCCAAATGATAGAACACTAACTTTTCTAAGCAATGCCTAAGTTCAGCTTCAAACATGGGTCTCTGGGAGGTTCAAAGGTTTAACTGGAATATCTGAAGGTTAGATAAGTGAAGAACTCAAAAGGAAATGGAAAATGACACTTCAGGTAATCCTTATGCTAATATTTATGGACTACTGTTGATATTCGTAGTTCTACAAAGTTATAAGCTCTCAAACCTGCTTAATTAACTCAAATTTTCATGCACATTTTCAGTACAACATTATTTTAAGTACCTGGGTGTACTTCTCTTGGAATCTGGGATATTTCTACATATTTCCAGTGACATACGCCTTTAATGTGGGAAAATTCTTTGCTATTCATTCTGAAAAAAAGGTTCCACCTTAACAGCATATAGTAATGCGCAATAGCATTTAATTTTCATCTATGTACTGGCCATCAGATACTATATTCCCCCTCCCACACAATTTAATACATTTGCTATATTGTAGGGGGACCACTTTGCAAAAACAGTATGAAAGACATGAAAAATATTCATTATTATGAATTATTAACAGATCTCTCATTTTCTTTCCAACTGTCCACTGTTCATTAAGGACTTCTTTATTATTGACCAGTCATTTGTATATTGCCTTTTAAAATGTTGACTTATCTCAAATACCCATTGAACAACATGAATCACAGTGGCAGTGAAAAAGCAATAGATTTTAATTATATGTTATTATACTTGCAATGCATCCCATTTAAATTTTAAGAATCTTAAAGGGCATAAGCAGAATGTATGGAATATATCTTAGCTCATCATCTGACTTCCTTAATAACACTATGTATGGTATGGCTACGTAATAAGATAAAATGGCACAAAGGAACAAGACAATTTCATGTCAATTAGTTGTCATAATAACTACAGTTAACATGGTCGCAGTTTCTCATTTGAAACCTTTCTCAATGTGACATTCAGTGGGATAAAGCGTGATTATAACAACATTTTTACAGTATATCATCTCATGGCATTATTTATTTCCTGGCTTTACATTTATTCACTAGTACTAAATCACAAATTTAAGAATGAGACTTGCTCCGTTTTTATTAACACTAAGACATTAACACTAAGATTCCTAAAGAACTGCCAGTGAAAAGATATAGTGCTTTCACAAAAGCACTTTTGTGAAAAGAGTGTGAAAAGCACTATTTTGTGGAACACTGCAATATATTAGCAGCTTGGTTTCCCTGTATTTGAAATGCAAACGATAATAAGCCCAGGGATTTCAAACTGACAATCAGCGGAAGTCAACTTTATGTCAGATGCATAGCCGGTATGCAAAGTCATCCAAAAGGGATAGAAATTACCAAATTATTATCGCTGTCAAAATCATCTGTCACTGTATAACCATAGTGGATTATGCATTAGAATGGCAATGCTGAGAATAACAACAACAGTCATAGCGTATGGAAGACACAAACAGGACACAAATCTGAAGAAACTTCTAAGAATCGTCACTGGATGGATGTTCAAAGGGATAAGTGGTTTTTGACATCTTTTACATCTGTTATGCTCGTGTCTGTCTTTTCTTCTGATTTTCATTATACATCAAATTATGTGGCTTAAACTATCTCTTCTGTAAAATTAATTGCTGAAAGGCTGATCTTCATTTGTGAGGTGAAACGCGTGTTTACAGGGTACTTACTGCCTACACTGTTATGTCAAATTTGACTCAGGTTTTTAAAGATTCTGTGAAAAATGGTTAAATTTACAGGGGTGTCATGACTGTTAAGATAGATCCCGATTCTTTTTCACATTATTTCATTTATTAAAGAAGAAATGCAACAAATAAGACATGTGAATAAGACATTAGTTCTTGTATTAGAGGAGTCTCCTAATAAAACAACCAACCAGATTTGCGTAGACTGCATTCAACCAAATATTAACATATTTTGCAGGATGATGTAGGGACCCCAAAAAAATCAAAGGTAAAGACAGAGGCAAATAAGAGCACATATGCTTTTGGTTTACCTTAGTGCATCTAAGGCTATCAATCACAGGCAGAAGATACCATTCTCCTATAAACCAAGGGCATCTATTTTATTTGTTACTAATCTTAATGTTCAGGAAACATTAATTTCAGTTTTGGAAAGGGATTTTTTTAGCTGGTGTTAAAGTCAAGCAGTCTGATTAGCACTCATAAAAATGCAAAAGAGTATTCTTTTAAACAAATCCTTTCAATTAAGTCAGGTTTATCCAACACATTAAAAATGAATTCCCAGCTAGAAAAGAAAGAAAACACAAAGGGAGAAAGAGAGAGAAAGGAAAAAGATGGGCATGAGAGGACAAACCAATCAGATTTAGTGTTACCAGCCAGCAGAAGTTTTTTTAAAACAGATCACCGAGTGAAATCGTACATTTGCTCGGAGAGAGCATCCTTTGACACTGCCTTCTAGGTGATCTCTGAGCTCCTCCAGCTTTCGATGGAGCTACATGTAAACATCAGAAAATGAATTGAAGGAGCAACCTGTTCTTTGGTCATGGTTTTTTTCCTTTTTTTTTTTTTTCTTTTGTTTCTTGTTTTAAAATCATAGGGTAGCACATTTCTCACTGCCTTTGGCAAAATATTTCAAGACATCAAAGTGATTTCAACAGCACAGACATACAAGCTCGATAAACCTCAAAACCGGAAATAAGATATTTTTGTTTCATTAGCATGGCTCTTTTTTCAGCACAAGAAAAACACTGCAAAAAAAATCAAGGGACTGATTATTCTAAAGCAACTGGATCTCTGCTACACTGATTGTTTGCTTGTTTATTGTTAAGGCAGTGTTCGAGAATGTATTTTCATCTCAAAGGGGCAGGGCGTATGTTCACGTTTTGGATTCCCGGTTAAGATGTTCAACTATATAGATATTTATGTAAGATTTTGTGTCTAAATACATATTTTGGGCAGTAAAATCAAATCATGAGCAGTCGGGTACAGAAATAAGAATCCTGAACTAGGCACCAATGAACATTCATAAAATAGGAGGTGAATCCCATCCCTTGTAAGTTACATTTTCTGCATATGTATACACATCATGCATGTAGAAGTGTATGTGTTGACCCATTAAGATGAACAGGTCGCAGTAAGTACATACACAAATCTCAGCACAGAAACTGTCACGGTCCAGTCTTTTCCCCTGTGTGCATTCAGTGGTACTGAACGTCCGCAATTGAAACAGTGCCTCATTCACATAGAGGGCTCTTCTCATTTACACTGTAACAAACACTTCTTCCCAAAACACAAGATGAAAAGATAAAGCCTCACAGACAGTGAGGAATGCTACAGATGCCACTAGGTATGACTTGTATAGCAGAGAGCAACTGGCTTCTTTTCTATACTGAGATCAATTTAAATGGTGTCATTACTGGAAAGAGGTGCATAATTAATCCTTCCCCTCCCCTTCTTTATGCTCAGTGAAATCACATTTTCACAAAGAGCGGCTGTAGAGCAGTGTTAGAGAACAGAGAGGATGGCTTGTCCTGGAACAAAGGCAGTACACACACATACAAAAACAAAACAAAAGATCAAAAAACAAGAAGGCAGGAAAGGCAAGGAGAGTGCAGAAGAAAAATGAATTAGTTAGCGCTTTAGAAAGTGCTAAAAGGAGATAAAGTGGAAAAAAGGTGGAAAATTGAGTGGCTGAAAGAGGCAACTGTTGAGATGGAATCTTAACAGAATGGCCTGGACTGCATGTGATCAGCATCCTGGTACAAATTATGTCCCGTGTTTTAAATCATTTTTTAGAGTGTAACACTATACGTGGGTAGGTAATGATTTAGACATCTGCCTGATAAGTGCTCTAAAGTTTTGAGTATGTTTATGCAAACAAAAAGGCAGAAAAGGGGACTAATTATCAGCAAAACAGTGGCTCTGTTTTTATTAGTCTCACCGGAATCTCTCTCATTTCCTCTTTATCTGCTCTGTTTCTTTCTGATTTAGAGGCTAGGTACAGATGAAATATTCAACTTTCGTATCATGGTCTTTTGTAGAATTTAAATGCAAGAAGTACAAGCACTGTAAAAGTTAAATTGTGTTTTAGATGGGAAGCAGTGTTCTGAAGATGACTAAGTCACTTCTCTATGTAACAGGCAGTTAAGTGGCAAACAACACACATCAGAGAAGTGGTTTAATCATGATCATCAAATTATAGGCACTTCAAGAAAGTCGATGTTTTGTATTTCGTGACATTCAAAGCCTACTATCTGGCTTTCTGTAGGTTGTTCTATGTGTAGCACAGAAACAAACAAAATGTGACCCAACAGCAATAAGAGTATCGAAATAAAAATGATGAGATGGTGAGAAATGGAAAAGCCCCTTCCCTCCCTCCCCTCACCTCCCCCTTGAAAAGGAAAAATGTAGGCTATAGAAGAAAATTTGCAAAATAAATGTTAGAAACATATTTACTTTGAGGGATCCAACTCTACTAGCAACTCCTTTGCTTTCATCCGGCCGTCTAATTTGCTACAATGGAGGAAGATGGGTAAAAAAGACAGAAGAATAAAGAAAAAGTGAACTTAAAAAAATTTCCACACAATCAGTTAGCAGTACATGCAAGACATCAATTTGACTCTCTGAGACACCTCTAGAGGACAAAGACACAGACTCTAATTTCTGAAATAAATGGTGTTTTATCATGTCATTTTAACCTCCCCTTGTTCAACTCTTTTTTCATTATATTACCAACCTGGCATACATTCTGCATGCTAAATTCACTACTATTTCTAAATGAATATGTGTTACTTATCTGATTTGTATATGGAGAATAATGAAGTCCTAAAACTCTACCCGAAGAAAAAAACACTGTATCTTCTACAAATAATATGACCATAGTATGCTATAACTGGGAGTATCAGGCCTGACAAGTATCATTATTGATACCTGACAGAATGCAATACAGATTCCATTTGTCCCACTGCTAGAGATGTTAGCCACTGCTATCAAGTTTCCCAGTTAAAAATTATGCTGCCCAACCAGAAAATTTTAATGCCAGACCAATATCAAATTTTTCTTTTAAATAGACAGTGTATATGACTTCTCCCTCACATCTCCTACCTGATTACTCTTTCTTTAGTATATAATTTTTTTCCTAGATAATGCAGAGGGTGGAAGAAACAAATGAGACAGATGCTCAAAATGCCCTGTATTGCTAGAAGCACACAAAATAAAACATTCATTTATATCCAGAGTTCTTTTCAGAATTGCTGAATCCAGTAAATAAACCTTTTATAATGATAAATTAAACTGGTGTCATGTCAATTGAAGTAGAGAGGATGAAGACAATAAAAATGACCTTAGGGATATCCTTCTGCTTGCTTGTCTCAGTCAAGGCTGAATTGAGTTTCCATGATGGTTATTTCGCAGTGTATATAAAACAAAGTCCCACACAACCCAGGTAAAAGCTTTCAAACTACACCCCATTACCTTTTTGAAGTCTCACCAAGGAAGCCAAAGACTGAATGAACCATAGAAATTTAACTACGCTTTATGTTGGCCAGGACATTCCGGTAAATGTTGGATTGCCACTGCTTATTTTTTTTCCGATCCTTGGAGAACTTAAAATGTCGTACTCAAAACATAGTCAAGAAATCTTTGCTTTACTTACACTACATTTGGAAGAAAATAATGCACCAGAACAATACATTAATTATTTAAATATTTAGTTCTAATAGGATATGCTTTAGTAAAGTACGGTGAAAACATTTATGAAAGCTGTTGCTTTCCGTTCCTAGTCTTACTGCATTAGAACAGTATCAGTTTTGAACTGCGAAGCAAAACATCAACACTACAGTTTTGATGGAGCAAATCCTCCAAGCAATTCCAGTATACTGACCAAGAACAAACTGTTATTAATAAAAAAGGTCTCCTTTAGAATACAGATTGAATTTAAATATATGCATTTGTAACCCAGTTGCTATATATCTTAATTCAAAAACAACAAGAGGAAAAAAAACACCAACTAACAACAACCAAAAAAAAAACAAAAAAAACCCAAAAAACAAAAAAACCTCTCTCAGGAGGAAAAAGAAATCCTTACTGGAAAACAAAGAGAGTTGGTGCAAAAAAACTTGGCCCAGTATCCTGGTATAAATACTATCAATCTCAGAAAGTATATAACATGATCAAACAGAACACCATTTTCAAATATAACGTTTTCAGTTTTGCTTTGAAAAAATGAGAACTAGAAATAAGAAAAAATAAAAATAAAAAATAAATATTGATAATCTTACAAAATATTAATTATGTGGAATCAGGACATTACAAAAAAAATGCTATATATCACAGAATGGAGGGGAAATGTTTTAAGAGACAGCTATATGCAAGCCCTTCACAGAAGAACACCAGTTTTATTCTGTTACTTACCAGTGTGGGTAGTGTGGCTACTTAAGTTGTTCTGAAGATTTAGGACTTTGAAATGAGTCTGGAGATACCGTAGGTGCATATAACTGAAATTATTTAATCTTTCTCTCTTCAAAATATATAGAGAAAAATATACAAGATCTATAGGTTGCAAGTGACAAAATAATAAATGATTGAAAATATAAAAATGAGAGGAAATAGTTCAAGGTCAGCTCTTGTCTTACACTCATGGCACAAACAATATGCATGGTAATATTTTCCAGGGGAACCTGGACATAGGCACACAACTTGGTATTTCTCAAGGGATGAATCAGAGTTTTGTGAAATTTGCATACTACTCACGCTCTGGGTATTCAGCAGGGTATTACTGGGGGGTGGGGGGGTGGGGGGGAAGCAAAACAAAAATCAACAAACAATACTTTTATTTTCCCATGGCAAACACCATGGAAAGGAATTCAGGTGTATCCTTATTTCTGGTCAACTCCTGTCTAAAATTCTAGAAGTTGGTCGATAAAATAATATTTTAGAAATTGACCATGGATTATACAATCCTCTTTTCAGACACAAGTACACACAAGAACCCCATCACAGATGAGCACTTGTAGCCACAAAAGACCAGAATGAAAGATTGTGCACCTACATGTTCTTAATCAAAAGTATATCTATATCTATCCCCACCAGAAACTCGTGTGATCTAAAACTGAGTCCTTTGATTTTTCTGTTAATCATCTGTTAAGTGAAAAAAATCCTTCACTCTAAGCAAAATGTAGATCTAATAAAAAGAACCTGAAGAGTGAAACTGAAAACACAACGTTCAGCTTCTGTTTTTCTGTTTACTATTTATCATCTTTATATCACAATACAGTTAAATGAGTAGATAAATAGATAAGGCAGGTGCAATACTAATTGTTATCAAAATGTTATCTGAAAGAAGTGAAGGTTTTGGAACAATCTGAAAGAGTAGTAATGAAGGAAGACGTGTTCTGTGGCTAACATTCCTGGGAAACTGAAGGTGTAATGCACTGACAGTTGAGACATACCATATTTACATTCCTTTCTTATTCACAAGGGAGTAAGATAGGAGTTAAGGATAAGCCACAGGTGTCCTGTCCTGATCTTTGAAGAACAAGGTAGAGCTATAACAAGAGAATAGTGATAGGAAGCCAGGGGAAGAAAATTCAGGAAGTAGGGAAACCAGACCAAAGACTGAGCAAAGACTGATAACGGATTTGTTAGAAGATGAATGAAAACTGTGGGTACCAAAAACCAGGCACTTCATGTTTTCCAAGCACAGGTCTCATATATGTTTCATTATTATTCCTCTATCCTCTAGTGGTATCAATAAGAAATAGACCTGTTTATCGCTAACTTTAGTTCTGTAAAAAGAATTTATGAAATGGAATATATATAAGGCAGATATACTCACAGGTCATAAAGAAAAAAGCAAGTAAAGCACAGGCAAATGTGAGAGTCTGTTTTGTCTTAGATAGTTTAAAGAAGGAGTTCCACAACAGCAGAATGCTTAGCACTATCCATTTCACTTGTAGACTCCTTCCAATTCTTGAAGATAAAATCCTGCTCTTGTTATTCCTGAATTTCCCTGTTTACTGCTTCCAACAAAGAAAACAGAATTTTGTAACTTTCAGAAGTGTTTTCATATCCAAATTCAGCAAGAAGCTGAATTTCTGTCAGGCTTTTTTCTAAAATCCTGGCTAATGCACAGTTTGACAAAACATTTTTTATATGATCAAATTATTTAATTCAGAAACATTCAACACCAGCAATGGAAATTCTTTATGGCATCAGTTTAAAAAGATGTTAAGTTTCATATTCTGTAATGGTCCAGGCATGCACTGTTGGAATCATGTTAAACAAAAGCAAGTGATTATATTATATGGCATCCAAACAAAGTTCGGGTTATTTGCTGGACACATAAGAACTATGTAAAAGCTCCCACTTGACCACAATGTACCCGAAATCTATCTCTTTTCCCCAGGAGCTGTCAAGACAGAATATGGAAAAAGAACAAAGGGACAAAGCTTTCTCCAATCTAACATAGCTTAAAGAGAAGAAGTATGATTCAGTGAAAAAGCAGGTGTATGTATAAAAACAACATAAAAAAGATCTTTGAGATTAAATGCATTGAAAAAAACATTAAAATTTACAGATGAAAAATTAACTGCGAATCACAATATGTTGAGAAAGCCCTCATGTGAAGAAAGGTCTAGAAGAGCAAAATAGATTAAGAACACGGATACCTAGGAGCAACTAGCAATTTTTATCAAATGCCTGGATATTCCTCCTGTTGATAATAGCACATTCAACTAGAGAAGAACGTAGTCCTCTGATGAAGAGAAATCTAAAAAAAAGAAAGCTATCCTGTGCATATTACATATGCACAATATTATTATTACAATGTTGTGTTTCAGAAAAATTTTCTTGAAATCTCTCACACCATCTACACTCACAGAAATGTATCTCAGAAGTGTAACTCAACTGAAAATTATTTCGCATCAGCTGTCCAGAAACAAAAAACTCAGTGTATTAACCAGATCTCCACATGGAAGTGAATACAAGGGAGATTATTATTAAGGTCTAAGATGCTTTTTCTGACCCTTACCAGTATTTGTCAGAGTTTATGGTACTCCAGAACTGGAGATAAAATGACTAAAAATACTGATATGTGCAGTATTTTCTACAAACTTTGCTTGCCTGATTAACAGCAGAAAACATGGATACAGAAATCTACACTCCAGTTACAATTTTCTTCTCAGTGCTCTATATAAAGTGAGCAGTTTTGACTTCTAACAAAGAGCCTAATGTATTTTTAATACTGCAGCAACTCATGTTCTTTTAAGTTAAAAAATGCATTACATTCAACTTTTACACTCATGCATAAAAAAAAGGGTTTGTAGTTGAAGGCAGCTTTACTTCTGCAGTTTTAGGCAAGACAAATGCCAACTAGTTGAGGCTTCCTGAATAAATGTGGAGTATTTTGAAACAAAGGGAAGAAATACTTCCATTACACAGATAAACATTCTCACACAAGAAAACTATTCTCCTGTATGCATTACACTGACATAAATGTTTTATTAGGGCTGCTGCACTTCTTTCCCGCACATGATAAACCTCCAGAAGTGTAATGTACATGAATGCCACCTGATGCCAACATAACATCCTTATCATACCATCACACATTTTGTTCACACTATCCACTATCACTCACACTATTCCATAAGCAGATTAGAAAATAAATGCAGTCAACGTGGACCAAAAAGTGGTACAAAGAAATGCAATTATCTTGCAGCTCTGCAGGTTAGAAATGAATTTCACCAGCAGATCAATGCTCTGTTAACTCAGATAACAGCAAAGATAACGTAACCACATGCTTAAAAACAGGAGCTTTGGTGATACACTGGTTATTTTACACCCACATGCGGCAGCCTATTTCTTCCAAAATATCTATTGACTTCTGTGGAACTCAGTGGTCAGAAATCTACATAAAGTTGATAGGTAAAATGTGCAGCCAGGGCCATAAAAGATTACGATAAATACAAACATTCCATATTATGCCACTATTCCCAGTAACTTAATATCCTAAATCTCATCTACACTGGACTTCTGGTCATATGAAAATTAGATCATTATTTCCACTATGCGGGGAACAAGTTTGTGCTTAAGAAAAAAATACAAACATAGTTAATCCAAGGCGGTTACATTGTTCTGAATTGCAAGTGTGTGTTCCTCTCAAACTAGCTCTTTTGCCTTGTTGCCCTAAGTTGAACTGAAATTCTGAAAGCTGCAGTGTATACAGGAATGTTCATATTAAAATAAAGGACAGTGTCCTTCAAACATTTTAGACAATATTCTATCAAATACATATTGGTGGTAATGGTGAAAGCTGTCACATCAACAAGGAGACTCACAAGCAACTCAATGGAGGGACAGCTATGTTATTAAGTGAATTAGCCAAGAAAACTGCTGTCTTTAACAACTTTTAGCAACAGAATTAACGGGAAGACGATGCATTAGTGCTCAATGTTGTAAAGGAAAGTTTCTACCTTTCTGAAAACAGATGGATCAGTGGGGCTTTAAAAGGAAGAGTAAATTTCTTCGAGGATAAGTGCATTTAAGTTTTGTTTACAAATATCTATAATATTTTGTACTTTATCCTTTTTGCTAGGCAGAAATGTATTTGGAAAGTCTGTGTAAAGCTTCTTGTCACATATATTTCCTCACATCTATGCCACCTGAAGAGCTCAATAGTAAAAGAGAAGTGGATGGGTTTGTAAGGGTATCGGGAAGGAGTGTACCTGTTAAAGTAATAGGAAAGATAAAGTTCAAGAAGTCCAAAGATACCCTGAGAAGCTGAAGAAAAGGTGGAATGATCCTGGATTCAGTTCACTTTGCAGACACTTAGAACAATGTGATGACAAGTAGCTAGTGATCCATGACAATCTCTGCTCACTCTGATGGTATTTCTGAATGAAACTATTGTCCAAGAAGACTCCAGGTGATTTTTTTTCCACATAAACTTCACAAAACAAATTAGACATGCAATGCCAATGCATGGAACCCCTAGCTCAAAGTGCTCCCTGCATTTTGAAAAAGCCTTTTTAAAAGGAAAAAAAAGCAGGCAACAAAATAACTATAATGAACAGCGCAAATTCAAAAGAGATGGCCAGCAGCTGGCCTGAAATCTTGCCAAACTTGTCACTGGTGGTTATCGAGTGACCTTCATAAATCTTCTCTAAGGCATTCAATAGGAAGCCCAGTTTCCAATGTAGTAGTTGGAGAGAAATAGGTTCCAAACATGTCTGAATCTCTGACCCTCAGGATCCCAGATCTGTCATAGAGCTTTCCTCTAAGTACCTTCCAACAGTAACCACTTGTAGGTTCAAATAAAATGTTCTTCACTGAAACATGCAGGTTTTCGTAAATCTCAGCATCAAGAAATGCCTACAGAAATTCTTGTCAGAGAATATGAAATGCTGCTGTGAAACTGAGCAAAAATAAATAAATAACCACTTTATTTCCTTTCAAACAAGTAAATGTATTGTTGAATTGAAGAAATCAAATTCTATTCCATGTTTCTCAAATGCTCCTTTTGAACTGATAGCACATATTTTCAGGGAAAGACTAAAAAGTTGATTTCCGATGCATTGCAAGGTTTCACTAGACTAAAAAAGTGGTATCTTGTAGCTTAACAGAACACCAATTGGTTGCTAAGAAAAGCAAATATAGGAAACACTTTGCACATTAGAGACAAACTCTGTGTGTAAAGCTGATTTCCATGAATTCAAGAACTGTCCTGGATGCAACTAGATTAGTACACATAACTAATTCCCAACTATGCTAATGCCCTTCATTAGCCATGCTAGACAAAGAAGGGAACTGAGTTTCAGCAATTCTGTACTATTTAATACGGGTTGCAGAATATGGAAGTACTTAAAGAATAAATGCTCAGGAAAAAAAACAACCTACCACAAAACCTAAGTCAAATAAGTATTTCTATTACAATTCAATTTTCAGCTTAAATTTGACGGCACAAGTCTTTATTCTGCCTCTCAGGAGAATTGCTGATTGGCTTATTTTAGAATTGACAGACAAACAAATGTGCAAAATCCTCTATATTTTTCAGCTTTTCTCCAAAGTGAATCTTCTAATTTTAGGAAGGATTTTAGCAGACTTTCATATTTATGGTGATTTTCGTTTTGTGTTTTTTTTGTTTGTTTATGGTGGGTTTTTTTTGGTTTTTTTTTTGGGGGGGGGGGGAACACACCTCTCAAGCACACCAAGATGCTTCTTTCTTTGTAACAATGTCTCACTTTCAAACCTGTGGATCTGTGGAATTCTGCATTTTTATCTAACTATGTTCAGAGTTACTAAACAAAATTCAAACTAAAGCAAAATGAGGAAAAAATGGCAATGACTACATGTAAAATAATATTATATTCTAATCAGTAATGGATTCGAAAAATACTGCTGCACATTATCAAAGCAAACCTGGGAGGATACAGCAGCTAATACGCTAGCCAGCAGGACTCCTCATCTTAAACAAATCTGGCTACTTTCTACTACAGAGTACATTCTCACAGTATCATTCCCTTACTTTTTTTTTTTTTTTAATTATTTTTAATTTTTAGCAGGATAAAATATATAATTAAGCCTCTGTGTCTACAAACAGCCACCTCTTTTACAAGAAAAAGCAAGAACCCTCGCAGAGTGTGATTTCACCTACCTAGATCATTCTAACAATTTAAACAATCCAAAAGCAAGTTGCTAGGAAGAAAACACAATAGCATTTGCAAACTTCCAATTTATAAAAAAGAAAACCTTACTAGGGAATTCAGTGTAGGAATGTTAAAATATATTCACATACTTTCAATATTGTTTTCACTTTGATGATCGTTTTAAAACGAAACAGTATACATCAAGATGCAATAAATTTTACAATTTTTTTAAATCTAATTTACACAAAATATCTAACTTATGGATAAAACTACAGCTTGCAAACCATGTCCTGAACAGCATTTCATTAATTAATAGTTTCTGGTAAGCAACTTGTTCTTTCTTCTATTGAAAAAGCAGTAATTGATAGAAAACCATCTTTCTAACCCTACTTCACATGGCACTTGTATATTAAAAAGTTCTGACACTAGATCAAAAACATAAATCACAGTTACATTTAGTTCTAATTTTTAGCTCATTTGACTGAAAATTGGAATCAATAACTATTAGGTTCAGCATTAAAGCTGTGACTCGTGACAAAAGGTGCTCAAAGCATCATTTTTTATGTTGACGTGAGCATGAGAGACAATCAAGACGAAAACAAAAAAAACCTTTTTTTTTTTTTTGTCACAGATATAAGACTTCTCTTTTAAATTTAAATCTGGTTGGTTTTTTTTTCAATGTTTTTATTTCAGAAATTCTTTACAATTGAAACATTTCCATAGACAAATTTAAAGATATGCTGTTTCTCAGATTAGGAATATCAGGTCTTCAGGTGAATGTAAACAAGAATGATAACAACAACTCTTATTAGGAGATGCAGAAAGTGATTAACTAGCAAAATTAAATCTATTCTGCCAGGAAGAATATGTTTATGCAGCGATGGATAGACAAGAGAACTGTTTTGTTAATATCTAAAACACCTTTGAAAATAAGACTTGGTTCCTCATTTTAGCTTGCAGATTCCTACAAACTTATGTAGGATTTAGAACTCTATCATGACTACAAGTCTGTAAGCATGTATCTTAACAACACAAATGACTTTATCTGTTTCAGTTTAAATTAAAAATGACAGATAGGGGAAAGTCTGCTATCCAGCAAGTAAAGAAAAGACAAAAGAGAATTTCTCCTAAGCAGAATATAATGAGTGTAAGGAATGAGGTAGTGAGATAGAAAAAACATCACTCTTAAAAGTATCATAATGAGTTTCTTAGGCTTCTTCATGATCAAAGGTACACTGAGAGAAACTTTGCACATTGAAGTGGAAGAACTGAGTATCAGTTAGACTGATAATCTTGCAAAGTGAAGCACTTTGAACACCTCTTGTCACTGAAATGTACTCCTGGTGATAATTTAAATCTTGCCCTTGGTCTTCTATATCTGCTTCATTTGACTTTGACACACGGTATTGGCAAAAAAATACCAACATAGTGATTACATCATTTATGTACAGGAGAAGCAAAGACTTGAACTTGAAAGCTGTAATTTTCTTTTATACTAATATCATCCCTAGGATTAGGAAAAAAAAAAATCAGAAGTTCGAAGGAATGACTCAGTTATTTGGATAATTTAAAACAATATACGTATATATTCTTTTAAGTTATCTGAAGTTGTAGGTATAAAATTACACGCTTTAAAAAAAGCCCCCAGTGTCACTAGGCAAAAATTCCCATTTACATTTGTAAAAGATATTTTACACTGGGTATTGTATCGTTTTTGTATCTGAAAAGAACACTGCATTTAATTTCATGAAAATGACATCCGTGAAAATGTACAAAAACATAGGAAGATCTTACAATCTAGGCAACTACTGGAAATTACATAAAAAACTTGCAAGCCATATTGTACGTATTATACTTTTGTCATGTGAATATTTAGCAAATTCACTTGACCTTGTTGAGAAAGCATTAAAACTTCTAGAAGACCAAAACTATATTGTTGAAGATAAAAATACGTCACAATCACTACAATACTTAGGGCTGAATAACTGGAAAGGAGAGGACTGTTAGTGCAGTTTTCCCTAGAGTAAAACTTAAGATTGCCTCTCTATCTGAATCTTTCCACTATAAATATGTTTTAAATGCTCTTCAAGCCACAGTGGATTTTTCTTAAAACTTGAATGCAATTTATAGAACAAGGAAGGCATCCTACAGGGATTTATTAAATGCTCACACAAGAAAGTCTACTTTGTTTTGGGGATGTACAGAATGACAGGTAGAGTAGTCCCAAGGGAAATTTGTCTTGAAAACCTCCAAAGAATTAATAGTGAAAAATACAGAATCATTGAATGGTTTGGGTTGGAAGAAACTATCAAGATCATCACATTCCAATCCCTCTGCCATGGGCAAGGACACCTCCCATCCAGCCTGGCCCTGAACACCTCACCTCCAGGGTGGGGGGGCACCCACAATCTCTCTGATTCCTTCTTTTCTCAGGAAATTTAACTTCTGAAGACTGATTGAAATATACAGGTTCAAAGTGACTATTCACTTTTTACCACTTTCTTACAGACACTTTCAGAAAACATGGAAGACAAAGTATAAACAATAAAGACATCTAAAATTAAATCTCCTATTTTGTGCCTGTCTACATACTCTGCGTGTACACATAAACAACATTATTTTTTTCCAAAACATAATTAGGAAAAGGTAAAGACTTTTCATAACAGATCAATCAAGAGTATTAGTAATGCACTCTCTCATACCTTCCCTCCAACACACTCATGCATTACTAACCTGCTACTTACATTTATTCAATAAGGTGCTCCCTCCCATCATTGCAGAAGTGTGATTTTTTTAAATTTTTTTTTTTTCTGAGATGGACACACAACTTTCTGCTATTCAGCAAATTCAGTAAGAGAGATGTAAGGGTTTACATACATTTAGGACAAAAAATACAACAAGAAAATGGTGCAACAAAATAAACTGGAAAATGTTTCACAAAGAAATCTAGAGCCGCTAATTCTCTGGCCAGAGCACCACTCAAAACAGTAACCATAATCAAAGGAAATTAAATTGTTTTCTGATGAAACTTCCTCTTCTTTGTTTCAGTTCACATATGCATGTTTAGGAGCCATGTAGTGAGATCCTCAACCAGAAAGTGAGAGTATGGAAAAGGTACACATTTTCAGATCAAAGAAATAAAAAAGCTGGAACATCAACTAGATGTTATGTTACAATTCATTTTTACACACATTACAGTGTGAGTAATCTGTGGATCAAGAGGTTTAGTATAAATTCCATTACACTGCATTATTAGAAAGCTGGGATCCAGAAGGAAAAACATAGCAAGTGAAGATGCTTGGACATATCGATAGTCTTGAAGAATGTGAACGGACCATATTTCTAGACAAATTCAGGTGATGTTTGAGAACTTCAGGGTAAATAAAAAAGACTGAATAAAAGATACCAAGAATAGCTGGAGTTTTAATTTTTCAAAATACATAAGATGAAGAGCTTTCTAACTGGCAAATGAGTTTATGCTTCTGTGAAAAGTCCAAACTTCAGGTAATTGGAAAAGATGAGATTATTCTTCACATTAATTTTCTTGCTGTTAACAGTTGGGTTTTCCTTATTTTTTCCTTGAAGCAGCTTGTACTACCCACTTCTGGAAGACATTAAAGAAAAGCTAGACTAGGTAGATGTCTCATGGCAACTCCTGTTTTAAAAGTGGGGTGGTCTCTCCTATTTTGAACAAAACCTGATCTTGCAGTAATACATGAAAAATGGGGCTTAACACAAAACACTGAAGTGTTAAGCAATTGTAAGAGCTCATCTCAACTAATTTCCCAAAGAAAAGTTTCAGATTTTTTTACTCTTGTTTCAAAATTCATGTCATTTCCTTCTGTAGCCTCTGAATCATTGAAGACTGCCTAGAACATGGGTGTTCAACCTTCTGGTTTGCCCAGGCCACACTGAGAGAAGAGGAATTGTCTTGGGCCGATCAGTGATGGGTGCATGCCTGGGGCTGGGCCAGGCCACTTCACGGGGAAGAGCTGCCACTAGGATGGCGGGGCTAATTATGAGCTGTACCGAGCCACATGCAGCCTGCAGGCCATAGCTTGGACATGTCTGGTATGGAAGAATGCATTCTGCTTCATCACTGATAAGGTTCACACCTTTCCACAGCCACACCTTCCTTAAAACACAGAGGTTTAATCTAGAGCTATTAGCAACATTGACACTATTTTACGCTTGGTCTCCTTCTGTTTTCTTTGGACTTTTCTGTTTTGTCAAGAGGCATAAAACTCTGCGCAGCTTCTCTGTTTCGTATTCCTCTTCTGCTCAAGAGTTCTAGTGTAGAAGCTCTGAGCTTCTATTTTTAGCTATCAGACAAGTGACAGCTTTTTTAGTAAAAATGAAGGAACTGCATGCAGATATAATTCACTGAGTATCTTCTTAAGAAAAGCAGAATATAGTGAAGCTTAGTATGCTGTTTATCAGAATAATTTTGACACTGTTACAGTGAAGGTGAGTACTGCATAAAACTCCCCTACAGACTAAACCAAAGCATTTGTATGGGTGGTTGCCTATAAATCTTGTTCACTTACAGAAAAGAATGAGACAGCAGGAAGAAGAATTAGCAGATGCTAGCAATCATTTTAGCAAGCAGAATAGTCTTCAAGGATCACAAATTAGATGAGGAAGAATGTTATTGTTCACCATCTGCTATGAGTTTATTAGTATGTCTGCATCTGGTACCACAAAAAGATCATTGTGACATGAATACATAAAGCAAATTCTAGCAGAGCTTTCTTCTGCTGAAAAGAATCCTACTGCAGGTGGACATTACAGGCCTTGCCACTGGTCAATTCAGTTTGTCCTTGATGTATGCAATTTAAGGTTTTTAAAAAGATTATAAAATAGAGTTCACTTTAACAATTAGATGGCATAGAATAATCAGTAAGAAGTGAACAATAATCCCACAAGGTTGGCATTAAAACTTTCTTACTATTAAATTTAGACTGTTTTTTGTTTCCAAGTGTCAGGCAGCAAATATCTAAGGTTGAGCAAAATTAGTTGGTTTGAAAGTGTCTTAAACTGATCAATAATAGAGCAGGGCAGAGAACTGCCCCAGCTCAGGCTAAAAATTTGCACACACGTTTTGTCAACAAAATACTACTTATTTAATGTTGTTACTCAGTGGCAGGATTACCTACGTTCCTGGGGATACAGAACACATTCAAGGCATTAATGATTTCATATTCATGACTGATATTGCAGGAGCTAACATGAAACTTCAGTAATCGTAACACGTTGGTCGAGCCACATATTAAATCGTGCAGAAGTGCACATGGAATAAAGTACTGTCTTGGATTTATATATTACTGAGAATGATATATCCCTTGCATGCAAACCAACCTCTCTTAGCTGAGGCAATACATTAATCTGATAGATCATATGTCTGAGCATGGAACTTGCAAGGCATAAATGTACTTACTTTTGGTGTTGGGCAGGACGCAGTGGAAAGACGAGAGGTGGCCTGGGCACGAGGAGATTCTGAAGGGGTAGTGCTGAGGGAGGCTGTATCACGTGGGAGCACCTGAACACCACGAGAAATGATGGAATCTGGAATCTTAAAAGAAGAGAGATGGAATTAAGAGTCCACAATAAACCTTATTGAAAAAAGTATAATGCATTTTTATATAAAATGTTTTTTGGAACACACCAGTCCTCAGTTTGCACATTTCCTCATACGTACTGCTAACAGTGGCAACATTAAGTTCTTGTACCTTCATTAACAAACCCACCGCAAATAAGCAAAATCATATCGTAACTGTAGAAGCACAGAAGAAATTATTTGTCCTGAAAGCCTTTGCATATGATATACTACAAGAAGTAAAAGTAAGCAACAAGATTGTTTTTCCTCAGCCTGAAGCCCAATCCTTACAAGCCCAACAACAACCAACAGTGACTTCTACCATGACATAGATGGATCTCATTTTTTTATCTGTTTCAAACAGAAAACCAATTATTAGCAATGACTGAAACCCTCTGAAGAAATGTCATGCAGAAAATAAATTTCTCAGAAGAAATATCATACAGTGAGTACATACTCTTCATTCCATGTACTAAAGAATTTATTTCAGGTACACAAATTCTTGACGTAAAATCTGTATTGGAAAAGCCTGCAGGACTCTCTGAAGAGAATATAGGCAAAAGCACTGGAAAACTCCATACAGAGACCATGCTCGTGTTTAAAATGCATTGTGAAGAGAATTCAATCTTTGTTTTCACATAATATACTAGAAGGCTAGATATTTCTAAGATGGAGATTTGAAGCAACAGATCCTCCAGCTGGCATTATTAACCCACTTAAATAAGTGGAGTTACAACAGCTTCTAACAATGAGAATACTTTCAGTAATATGAATAAATCTATCAATGCATTTTTTTTTTTTAATCTTCTATCTTCTCTGTTCTGTTTTATCATCAGTCACAAAGACTAGAGCTAGAGGACTGCATTTAAGAGTCGATCTTTAACATACGCTGAGTCTTAGAAAGTCTCTTGCTTTTTGTTACTGCAGTATTTCGGTCTAGTCATGAAGATATCACACAAACTTTATAATAGATTGGATCACCAGTTTGACATCATGATTCTATTTATTTATTTTTTATAAAATGATAAGACATACAGATGATAACTATCTCAAATAGGAGAACTGTTCAACACACAAAATGCAGCAGATATTCTGATACTAAACAGAATATGGTTTTATTCTGATTTTATTTTCAAGATTTTTACATATTTCTTTTTCAGAGGTAGCACTTCCAACATCAGATTATTCTTGCAATTTAATTTTCCATCACAACATAAATGAAAATGTAGAAGAATAACTCCAAATTCAGATTTTTAAAGGAGAATGTGTATAGACACATTTTATGATCTGTCTACTCATTAAGAAATTATTAGTTTAGCCTGACATTCAAGTTCCTAAAGAACCACCTAAAATGCAACTGGGGGAAATGGAAGTAGTGAGCAGTAGAAGAAAATGAGAATTGAAGCTCATGTGACAAGTAAAACCACTTACTTTAACCATATCCAGCTAGAATTCTCTGCATTCTTTTTTTTAAGCAGAGATGCTGTAAGTAGCTCGCATTTAGGCATTTCTGAACATTCTTGCCTAGTATGGCTTTAAGGCAAACAGAATGCTCTAGAAGTTATCTCCTCCCAGGATTCCTTGTCCCAAAGTCATCTCACATTACTGAGTTGTGGAGGCAAAGCAGGGATGATACTAAAAGAGGAGTAAAATGAAATAGACATGTACTCCCAGGAAAAGCATGGGATGTTCTTAATGGTCTGCTGATTTTGCATAGTAAGTGACATACCAAAGCTGTTCCAGTTGGGGAAGTTACAGTATCTTTGACATCTGCGTCAGGAACTTGCTCAGACCTTGGTAACACTGGCAAACAAATTGCCTTACCTCACTCATAGGACTGATACTACAATAATTTAAAACTTGATGAAACATTATTTGTCTACAAATGGGTTACTCATGCCCTCATACCTTTTCAGGCTGTGGTTAAGTAGGAGATGTTCATGTTATATTCCTGTTGAATGGCCTGTTGAAATGGCCAATCTTAAGACTCAAGTCACTAAATATTCCTATTTTATGTCATTTTTGTTTACTTAGCTTCCTTGGTTCACATCTATGAACAACAACTGCATCCAATTTTGCAACCTTAACTTAAGAGGCATTGGCTTATATCTTGTGGATTGTACTGAACATAAGCTCTTCTCCATACCTTGGACTTTCTTGTGTTTGCAACTTAAGTTTTATGGCAACAGATTTTCTTCTCAGTTTCCTACCATCTGTCTGCTACTGTGTTTCTAGAATGACAGTATTTTTTACCAGTCAATTTCTGTCAGTATTTTAAAAATTTCTTCAGAAATTCTTTCAGTACTTAGTAACTTGTGCTGCAATTTCCACTGTGAATTACAAAGCAAGCAGTTTCTCTTCACTGCGGAAGGTTATGCTTGGGATTGCTTCTGCTCAGAAACAGTACCAAACTGACCACAACTTGCAGTAGTCTAAATTGCAAAGAAGATCTTAGGTACATAATATAAGCAGGAGAAAGAAGGCACAAGGGTATTCTGATCAGACAGATTGTATTCAGAAACACAATATACTTCCTGTTCTCCTTCTCCTGCAATTCTATCTGAAATAAGTTAAATATGCAAAAAACGGTTGGCAACTCTTAATGCTGGCATAGCTCCAACACTATATACAACTTCTAATACTTCCTTTTGATCTCAATGTTTTAGCAAAACCCTAAATTTTAACAAAGGCATAAAACAAAGAAAATTCATAAAAGATGGAATAGTTTTAAATCTTTAAGTATCCTTTTTTTTTTTTTTTCCCCCCCTACCCTTTTCTGATAAGAGGATGCATGCATCTTGATAGATTTGGGTATGGGCCTAATATATCTTTCACATGCTTCGGGATACCAAAATACAAACACAATATTACACATTACAAATGATAGCATGATCCAGTTCTCCCTGGAGTTAACTCTGGTTACTCTAGAATAATTAGATAACTCTTGTTGTCTCATTTCCTTCAAGCAAGTGCCTGGTTTGCTTTTTTATCCATCAGTGTCTGCTGCCAAAATTTTATCTGGCATCACTTTTTTAAGAATAAAAAGAAAATAAAAGTTAAATGAGACTTTTCCAGTCTCCATTGAAATGCACATTCAGTACTAATTTTTTGCCTGTGGAAAAATTAAAATTTAGCTGAAATATCAGGTAGGACATTAATTAGCAAAGGAAGCTAAAGACAAAGGGTAAAGATGATTACAGGAATTACATTTCAATGGGGATTATTTCCTAATCACTATCTTTGCTGAAAATAAAATTTGTCATAAAACTACATATAAACCCATCCAGAATTCTTAAGTTCTAGCTTGTTAGCTTTCACAATTTCAAAATCTTAATGAGTGATTTAGGTTAGCCTGCAGTTAAAAATGTTGCTCCCAGGAGACCTGTTTCTCTACCGTGACAGCAGAATTTGTTGTCTAGCTAAAAACAGCATTAAGATTCTCTTTAATCACCATTACCTGCTGACTGCAGTTACTAATACTAAATTGCATCAACATAAATACACAGAAAAATATAATGCACATACACAGCTCATTAAAGGGATAACACAATGCAATGATTTTTTTATGCATACATGTTATGTGAGATTGGGAATGTTGAATTTTATTGACATTTAGCAAGTTTTTTATTTAAAAAATAAATTTAGGTAATCTACATATCTAGTAAAGATGCCATTTTGATAATGCTGTTAAAGAGACTGGTCAGCCCAAGAGATTTTTGTGTTTCCTCCAATAATGAAAGGCAGAAATATTATTACTTTTTTTCATGAAGTCACACTCTGAGTGTTTATGCCATCTTTACCTAAATATTTTCAAATCATTTGCAAACAAATTTAACAAAGGATAGATGTCTCAAAACTCTAAATGGGGTACTCTTTGAATGGGGTAGAATAAAATTGAAGTTGAGTGAAAATAGTTCCTGCTTATAGCTATATGGAGTGGAAAAACTTGTAACATACTGATGGAAAACGAAATGAATGAGAAATGGCGGACAGAGAAAGATATTCACTATGTCTATCAGTCATTAATTTTAAAATTTCATCTGATATCTTTTCCAAAAGTAGTTTTACATTGGTTTAAAAACCCTCACATTTCCTATCTGACTTTTCGAGAGACGTCGCCATCACGTTTTATACACAGAAGCGTAGCACTGTTTAATTGGTGATTTAAATTACTATTTGCCTAAGGGTTGAGAAAGTGCACACTCTGGTAAACAGAACTAATGACTTAATGTTAAGAATTTACACTTAGTTTGCTGGCAGATAGGGGATGAATGGGTTGGATGGGACAACTGCTAGGGCAACTGCTTTCCACAGACTCCTCTGACCTATAATTATAAATATGGTAAATTATGTTTCATTCCTAATGATACTAGAGCCATTACTCTATCTTGATTCAAGTTTAGACTCAACCTTTGGTAGTGATTTCTACCACTCATTGAAGTAGCTGCCTACTATTCACAAAAAAAAACAATAATTTGTAATTTATGAATCTACAGTACCTGACTCCAGTTTTTTTTACTGTTTTTGAAAAAGTCTACTTCTAAACAAAACACAATAATAAAAGAGAAACTAAGCAGTGAAAACATGACAAATGCCCAGTGTCAATCTTGTATTATGTCGACAAACAAGGTTTTGAGAGAAAGAAGCGAAGGAAGTTAAATGATAGTGAAAAAGCTCTAAGGCTGTGATTTTAGGAGATTCTTTTAATTATATTTAGTAATTTAGTCTATTAGATAATAAAGTTGATGACTCATCAGAAACACAGGCTTTACAGCAATTTTTATCTCAGCAGCCAAATGATTCCAATTGATAGAAAAGCACATGATATTTATCCTGTTGAGCTTTGTATCTTAAGCAGAATGTTCTCTGTAGCATGTTCTTTAAAAGACAGATAGCACTGATATGTATTTGTTAGAATAAAAAAAAGTAACACTGTTAGAATAGGTGGCAGGCAGTGTATTTTTAACTACTACTGTTAGTGCAAAAGCACCTGGGAAGTGCATCTTACCGGTTCTTCTGCACTGCCTGCTGCATGATGGCAATAACTGATGAGACCAGGAATGGGCTGTTCACCTTTTGCCATAATAACGGCTGAACTGGTGTAGGATGGATGTTTCTAATGCACAACACATAACAGCTATGAATACAGTGACAGGAAAATATGAGACCAAACAAGCAAATGACTGAAAGGCAATGAGGTGAAAACAAGTGTGATGCTGAAATGTCAAGCTCACATTAACACAGCCAGTTTAGATGTCAGACAATTTCTGTCTTTAAAATTGCATACATTATTTTTCTTTGTCTATATTAAAAGAAATCAATGAACTTAAAAATTGCATTAACAAAAACTGAGCATTGCATTTGATATCTACCTTAACTCAGACCTTTAAAGACATACAATCAGGATTTTCTGTAAAATGATGATCTCCAGCTGTAGCTGTCTGTAGAAGTCAGACCTGAATTCACACTTCTGGAGTTAGAATGTTGCCACTTTGGTTTAGACGTTCTTTATTAGCATTTTGAGTTACTTACGCATTCAGTTCCCATAGTTGGAATTAAAAGTATAGCAAGTAAATATAGAGCAAATTAATTTGGAATAAATGAGTGTTATTCTTTTTCCTTTTGTAGTCTCCAATTCATACTTTTGGTCTGAGTAACACTGAAGTAACATTGATCTATAATTAGTAGTTACACTGAGGCTCTAAAAACAACATGACAACATTTAATTTTGTGACAGAATTTCACATTTCTCAGGCAGTCGATTGGATAGCTTATCAAGGACTTAACCTACTACATAACTGTCATACTTTTTATGTGTTTAAAAACCAATACTGTCTTTACAAAATGGAAAATATGATTTAGTGAATCTTGCTGTGACTCCTTAATACGTCACTTGCTGGACATTGCACATTCAGGAGTCTGAGTATTTCTGATTGTTTCTTTTAAACCTAACACTAAACATACTCTGTCACATCAGAATGGTATAATTAAAATACAACCTATAATCAAAATAATATGCAATATTATATAATATCTAATACACTAATAATATATACAATATAATGTCAAAATAAAATGCATCTTCCAATGAAATATGTTATCATCTACTGAAACAGCATTCATATACTCTTAGGAAGCTAAATTTCTATGAAACGTATCCAAAATATATCTGTTTGAGCACACCCACATCGACATATAGTCTTAACATCCAAATGAATATTGGTGGAAAGTACCTGAGCAAATCTAAAGAGTGTCTTGGAAACAAGCCAGACTCACCTTAGCTGCAATGGCTGCTGCAGTTATATGTGAAGAGGAACTGTCCTCTGTTGATGCAACTCCACTATCTTTCTTCTCTTCCTCCTCTTCCTCACACTGTACTCCTTTGTCCTCTGTCTGCTTGTGAGGGCTGGTGGTTGGAGGAGGAGAAAGAGGAGGTGGTGGTGAAGGTAGATCTTCTAGCTCATCATGTACCTCCTTTACTTTTACAATGGCATCCCGCAAAAGATCAATGGCATGAGGTAGGGCTGGCAGTATAAACTGAAAGCATTCCTATGCACAAGAAGAGAAATTACTATAAATAGTTACTCGCAGAAGCAAATAAGGATTTTTCTGATTTGCTCTTAGGGGATATTTGGGATTTTAATGCATCTTTTCACCTGATCATAAATAAAACCCAAAATGCCCACTACCAATGCTCTTAGGAAAAAAAAAGTACGAAAAAAAAGAAAACAAACCAAAACCCCAACAATGAACCAGCAAAAAAACCCACCGGAATCAGAACTGAGAATTCAGAAATATTTTTTTCCTTTTCATGCAAACATAGAAAGCTGTACAACAGTCAAGAATGAATGCAATTAACCTAATACTGGATTAAAACAAGAGTTAAAGTTTTAATGAATACATAATACAGAAACACATTTATGGCAGTTGGCAGCATTACTACAGAAATGCAGAATAAAAACATTAACTCTATCCCTGCGAGGTTATTAGCTTCAAATAATTTCTGTTATACTCTTTCACAATTTGAGAATGTTTCATAATAATTGCCATAACTGTACTTTTACATAACGTTATGGGTTTTTTTTAATTCATGGACTTATCCTTTGAGCCTCACAGGCAGTACTGATGTCATTATAATTTTAAGTAACTCAAAAAAATTTACCTTTGGTAATCTATTTTTCAAACCTCTCCTTGCTCTGTGATTTAAAAACAATCAAAAAGTTTATTTTGTATAGTCAGAGAAGAGCAAAAACACAGATGCCACGTAACCATTCTTGCTCTGCAACAGGTGTATGTATTTCTAGCTACCTTTAGCTATTTTACCAAATAAAAGAATCATTCATGTTGCAAGGAACCTCAGGAAGTCATTAAAATATTGAATTCAGACAGGTTGCTCTGGGCTTTGTTCAGCCTAGTCTTGAAAAAAGTCAATGAACAGAGATTCCCCAAACTTTCTGGACAACCTGTTCTAATGACTAATTATCCTCATAGTGATTTTTTCTTCATCTTTTTATCTAGCTGGAAGTTCCCCTTCTTCAATTTATGATTATTGTCTCTTATCCTCTTCCCAGGCACCTTAGTGTAAAGGGTTTTCTTCATGTCATGTCTGCTCACTGCATACATATACTGAATTACTGGAAAATGATGGCAAGGTCAACAATGAATTGCCAAGGCAGAATTGTTAGAGAATGTACAAGTTGACAGAGGAAGCTGATATTATTCCTTTCGTTGCTTTTCATCTTTTGTTTCATTACAACCATAAGGAAGACTTCTCAAAACGTAATACTAGAATTTAAAGAGTCCAAAAACTAAATAATGATATTTTGTAAACAGATACAGTAACAAGTATTTTCAATAAATAAAAATGACTATGTTAACAAACCATCCACCAGAGAATAGCAGAATTCATATGAGCCATTTTGTAAGTCAAAAGCATGACCCACAAACACTCTATTTCCTCAAAACCTCTAAATAAGAATCCATCTTTCAATCATACTTTTAAGAGTAATGAAAAGTCAGACTACTTCTCAGATTCATAAATTCTATAAACATTTGATTTGTTACTCTAAAGAACTCAAAGTAAGTAAATGAGCAAGAATTGCTGCATATAATGAATATATATTAAAAATCTATTTGTAAATATAATAAAGAAATAGAATTTCTAATGTAACCATAAAGCTCATAGTTATTGAGCCTCCAGAGTATTATTTTAAAAGTGGTTTAAAACATCGAGGTATACAACCATCCTTACTTCAATGAAAAAGCAGATCTCAAGCAAGTGGTTAACAAGGAGATCTGACTACAAATAATGAAAACATACATTAATTATTAACTCATTAGCAAGTATACTCCCCACTCCTACCATTGAAATAAATCCTTGTTGAATTAACTGCCGATAAGTTAGTTCCCAACTGTGCTATTTCTAACACTCATTGTTTTAGGCAATTGTTAGTACAATTACGTAAACTGCCATAGACCCCAAAATTTCAACAAGTATCTGGTAATTTCATACTCTGCCTTCTCTGACAGTATTATATAACTTTTTAAAGGCTGAAATGAAATGAAACAGACTAGAAAAACACAAACATTGACTACAAATCTGTGTTCAGTGATACATTCCTCATAAGTCCTCTGGAGAAAATATGTTTGGCATCACCTGCATTTTTCCTTTTTCTCACTACCATGACAGTAGAGCAAAGAATACTTGAGATTCTAGCAGGCAACTGAGAACCAAGAGCTGCTCTGAAGTGAAGCAGAAATGCCTAGCTAGTATCTCCGATGACTGGAAAGACAATGCCATGGCTACAGCAACGAACGGTGAACTTGGAACACCAATAAATTTTCTGCTTTGGATTACAAGGTTTCTTCCTCTCCTCTGTGCTACACTAGTGTTACATAAAATAAAAAGCCTACCAAAATATTTATTTCAGTTAGCCACTAGAAGTGTACATTGGAATGGTTACATTGCTATGACACCAGAAGAGACATCTTGGATATTTTCTCTATGAGACAGTGTACTAGTAAAAAATGATTTATTTTACTTATTTGCAAGATTAAAAGTTAAATCAGCAATTGAAAATTTGATTCTAAGATCTTATTCCAACAGTGTCATTTCCTGTGCCAAACAGTCTGAGTTGGGGAGTCTCCAGTGACTCCTTTCAAAGTGAGGCTTAGACTCCTTGATAAGGAAAGTTTTTATTCTGGTGTTCTGATCAAGCTTAAGTAAACAGTTATTAGCCACACTGCAACTAAGGTTGCTCTAGTTGCCTTCTTCCTTCTACTTCTATTGCAATATTGGTTTTGACCTAAGAATACACAGTTCTCCTTTCCTTAGTGAAATCTGCACTCATAAAAAAGGGGAAGATACAGCAAGAGGGAGTTTTACACGCTCAGTTCAGACTGCTTTTGCCTTAATATCCTTCAATTTTGCATTGTGTCATTTTTGAGATGGACATTTACACAGCTGTCACGTTGTATTAATATTTAGTATTTCATTAATGAAATAAGCATACTGGTGCAATTTCATAGCTTTTACATAAGCTTCTTATATGACTGTATTAATAAGACGGAAAGAATATTTGCAAGTCATAAAAGAGAAAAATGAGAGCAATGCCTGGCAACAGCCTGCCCTATTTGGTCCCTGAGAACCAGTCCGTTAAGAAAGCATTTTCTGTACTACGCATCTAAAAAGTCTTTGCTGAAAACCTCATGTTTTGCAGATGTTTTGTGTTTAAATAAATTGTGACAGAACAGATGATCAACATCACAGGATTAAATAAAGCTTATAACTATCTTATATAAGAAAATCAAGCTTTTTTATTTTCTGGCAGAATTACCTTTTTATTAATCACTTATATTTCAAACTATTGCTAACATACTTATTAACATATTTCATTCCTTTTCCTCATCCTTCTTACGTAACTTCACAGTCTGAGTGCCTCCGGGCAGAAAAAGACTTTTTTTTCCCTGAACCTGGTATGTTAAGGGTGCTACTGAACCCTACAAAAATCAGTAGAGATTGCAAGCTATTCCACTTCTTTCATAAGTCAATAAAAGACGTACAGACTTCTGAAAAAAAAAAAACAAAAGAAAGTATAGACTTCTTACCAGTGCACCAATTCTCCAAGGTGTGGATTTAATTGCTACGGTCAGACACTTTATAAAAAGGTTGCTGATGTAGTATGAGCCCTGGAGAAGTATTCCCATGATTGATATGGGATCTATTTTAGCAATTTGTATCACTGTTTAGCTCAATATTCATTTTAGCAGAGCATATGTGAAGAAAGCTGTCCTTCCAAAGCTCAACTACACAGATGGAAAAACCAGTGAAAAGACTGAACCTTACTAACCCAGAAAGAGTCCTCCTGATGTTTAATTATGAAGAACTGCCTCACTCTTAGAAGCATTATGCTTCACAGAAAGGCAATTTCTTCCAATTAGGAATAAATAACCACTCACAGCAGATACTCAGAAGTATCACTTCAATAGCTTTTGCTCAAGTAATATTGTATAAGAGATACCAAACATACGGGCTCAGACCTCGTCCACGTTCGTTATGGAAATGATCGCCACCATAACAGAGACTTTTACCTAACTTCTAATAGTAGAATAGTTATTCAAAACTATAAAGGTCCTGAATATTTATTCCTAAAGAAAATGTCTCCTGACTAATTTCAGTGGAAAAAACACTGTTTTCAAACTATCTTGTAAGAACATCATATACACAACAACTCACGCACAATTTACAAAAACTACTGTGCCTCTGTATATGACAGGTTCCCCTATACATGACAAGAGGTGTCACATCTCACTTGTTGAATAGAATAAAGTACTGCACTTTGTGATTTGCAAGATAAGATACAAATGAAAAGCCCATTTCATATCAATCTATATTCCAGAACAGTGACATGAAGTTTCTATTCCCTGGGGGTGCAGTTACCTCAAGCTTGTCAGAATACATAAGTGAGTATACTGCCTTAATGTGAGGGGACATATCTGGAAGCAGTTGAAAAGGTAAATCAAAGATCATTTGATCACTAATTTAATAAAGGTGATCTCAAGGCTGAGATTTTTTCCTTCAGCAAAAGCAAGTCTGAAGCTAAGTTTCTAAACTTGAGAAGGTAGTTTGGCAACAAGCATCATAAACTTGCATGCTGACATTTATTCTAGAGGTATTAGGCCAGATTTCACTGTTATGGGAATGGGTGATAATTAGGCACTGAATCAGGTTTTACATTATCTGAATTCTCTCAGAAAAGAAAGATCACTACTACAGAGACTGCTGCAATTCAAGTGAACACTGTGACTTTTTTATTATAATGACGACAGGCTTTTGAAAAGCTGGAAAATAGCTTCGGATGTGGAAGGAATTGTGGCATTTTTTTGCAATGAGTTATCCAAGCTCCACTATGTCAGCTATGGTCCATACTCTAACACAGCCTCTGATCTCTAGCTGTACACCATGGCTGTATCTTGACAGCAGGTCTATCACCCTCCTGACTTCTTATATCACAAAGTACCTAATTCAATATCCGGACATACACTCTTAATTCATTCACCCTTACTCTCCCCTGCAAATGGATAACACAATGACTGCCAGCACCTTGATGAAGATCCTCTGAACTGTCAAAAGAATAAAGAGCAGATTTTTGCATGGACACAAGGCCTTGCTCAATATGAAGCATAAGTAATTCCTTTTTGGACAACTACATGTCAATGTATAAACAGGCAGCAGGAAAATCAAGACATATGAATGAGTTTTATTGAACAGTTGAGATTCTGTATTTTAACTTACTGATGTAAGGCCTTTTCCCTCTCAAAAGCAAAATAATTTTCCACCTTTTTTTTTCCTACTTTTCCACCTTTTTTTCCTATTCTTGCCATTCTTTTCTCCTCTATACTAAAATATACTTAGTAGTACCTTGATCCTCTCTGGTATAGGGGAATGTTTTACAGTTACTAGTGGCAGCAAATATTCTTATATCCTGATACAGAAAAGTTGCATCACAGTAATCCTAGAAAAGTGGCCAGGAAGGTACATGGACATAGATGCTGCAGTGTTGGCAATCAAGCATCTGAAAAGCAAGCATCTTCCCAAAAGGAGACATCACTTAAATGAGAAGGAGGTGATACTGTTCATGCAACTATACAAGACAACAGTGAGTTGCAGAGCCACTGCAAAAGAGTGCCATGTTAGGATGGCACACCTGACATCGACTGTTAAATCCATCTAATCTGAGATTAGTAACCAGAAAGCAAAGAAGCCATATACTCAAGAAATCAGTGTTCATATGGCAAATCTATCTATTTTATCAGATGTTTAGTTTTAGCTTTACCTTACAGTTTTTCAAGGTATGAACTTTACCTTAAAATCCCATACATCAAAAATATGGGAAAAAAGGGGTGATAAGTCCTTTGCTTACATTGAAAAAGTAAATCTTTCCCCCTTTCAAGAGAAAGTACATGCGTATATCAGGCACGTGTTTGAGTAGTCTGTCCTTCAGAAACGAAGAAATATAACATGAAGTTGATACTGGCTGCTTAGAATTGTCACCTGCATGTTTTTCTAACTTCTGATTTCTCATAGTCACAGTTTTTCAATAGTAATATATAACAATGGTGCTAGTGAATAGTAATTAGACTGCAGAGCAGAGAAAGAAATCTCAGAATGTAGCATATATACATGTGATTAATATGAAGCAGTCAGAAAGTAAGTATGAATAAAAACATATATCCTAACTTCCTTGTCCAAACTGAGTTAAATGTAGGAAGAAAACAAACTATAAAGGGTGTCAAGTCTGATACCCTTATCCAAAATATTAAAATTTCTCATACTCTTAAAAATTATGCTCCATTTTCCCCTCTTGCTGATCAAAGCTGGAAATATTCTTAACTCTCCAGTAAGTTCTACAATACACTAGGCCCTCCTCTTACTTCCATGTGAAAAAGAGTGCTTTCTTGTAAGCAGTAGAAAACACAGGGATCAGGCACAGGCTGACTGGAAAACAAGAAGGAATTGTAAGAGACCATTAGAGTCTTCATTAATGCTGCCTGCTACAGATAGCACTCTCTTGCAATGTAGGTAGTGTTGCACAGTACTTTCAATTAGATCAGAACTGTATTGTCTGTCCTGACAGGGATGCTGCACTCGGTAAATATGCATTTCAATTAACTTTTGTAAAACTTCTTGTGGTAGGTACTTTCTACCATTCAGGACAATGGGAGGTACTTATCATCAGTCCTCAGTAGCAGATCAGCAAGAACACTTCTTACCTGTGACCCTTTCTTGCTACCTGGCAGATTAATTATGAGAGTTTTCCCTCTGATTCCACATACAGGTCTGAAAAGAAAGAAATCCACGGTGAAATTTTTATAGGCAAATTGTAGAAAGAAGAAAACATTTAAGATTTGTCAAATCAATTTCTGACATCTGTATTTGCTGCTGATGTTCTCACAAAACAGCTTAGGAGAAGGTGAAAAAGTGTTTGACAAGGGATGGAAAATTCTAACATTTAATTGATAGTGTAAACACCAGCTAGATTTCTAGTTTTGTGTAGCACTCATAATTCTGTTGTCTACTTCTATCGAATACATTCTTAGATATCGTCTCTATTTGCTTGAGCAAATAGTTCCTTGGTAACGTAACTGATGGTTATCAAACACTATTTCTCTTGACAGGTTAAAAACTAAGTCATGCTGGTTGCATTAATTCAAACATACATTCTTTTATTATTATTATTATTTTTAAAGATACAGCATAAGAAAAGCACAGTAGGAAGTAATTCTCAAGCAAAAATTACACTTAAGTAGTTCAAATCTAATTCTTCCTAAGAGTCTCTTACTCCTTCGAAAAAGAAGAAAATAACTACTGAAGATGCAACATTTTATTTTAAGTCTTCTTGGATTTTCTTTGGTCTTGATGCAGTGCTGAACTTGTACACTTGCATGTTGAAGGGGCTCCTCTTAAGCTTTCTGTCATTTAGAGTTTAACTGTTTTTCCTTTTAGCTATTTTTTTTTTTTTCAAGAAACAAACAAATCACAAAAAACCCCAACACTTCTAGATTTTGTCTGGAGGAAAAGCTGTGTGCCTCCCAGTTTTTTTCTTTGTTTACCGAAACAGTCATAAAAAAACAGAGCTAAGATATAAAGCTAAGAAAAAGGTTAAGAGTAAAAACCAAACCACAACAATATGGAAGCTACATGGAGAAAAACTGTGGCAGTCTCTTTTTCAAACAAAAACATGAACCAAAGTGAAGAAAGAAAAAAATATATATATTGACAGGATATTACCAAACTCTTGAGTAGCTGACTTCCTTGGATTTTCGCTTATCCAAATAATTCCTAGTAGTTACTTTCATTTAGTGGTAGCATGGCATTTTCAAGCAAAGTAACAAGATTTTAGTGACAGCTGCCCTAAGGCTCACAATTAAATACTACAGAGACAGTTTTTGTGCCACAAGATTAACCTCTGATATTCTAGTCAAACCAACTAAAAGAGAAGTCTTATTTTCAATTGACAGCTTGAATGCTCCCTGACTCCAAGCCCCTGTCTTCCCATACTCACTTCTTACACATTAGGTGCCCTAAAAATATAAAGTGAAGAGCTTGAGTTAAAGAAAAATGCTCATGTACTATTGTTGTGGTAGTCAAACTGTGGTTTATGACATATTAAAATTAAGGGAAACAGGAAATTTCCACTGAAGAACTACAAGGATACCCAGTGGCTCAAGACAGAAAAGGGGTTGCTCCTGAGAACATGTAAAACGTTCTATTCTATGGTTCTAAAAGTAAGTTTAAATATTTAAGAAATGAATGGTTTGCAAAAAATAGAGTGTGCTCACAACAAAAACACACAAATGTGCGTACATTCACAGTAATTTGAGAAGTTAATGATCTTCCTCAAAATGGGGAACAACAGATAGATGCTATAGATTTTACATTATCCACGGTCTTAAGAAATTTTTTAAAAATATGGAGAAGTTGAGGATAAAAATGGAATATAATCAAGGGAGTTGAACAAAAAACGGAATAAGAGAGACAGAAAAAACATGTTAGAAGAAAATTTAGATCAGAGGCAGAAGTGGAAGAGAGGAACACCTTCGTGGGAATAAATTGTGATTGTAAAAGCAGAATAAATGTGCAAGAAGACAGGGACTACTTTAAAAAGCCACAGTAAAGACTGGAATGGCACAAGTAGTTGGCTTGGGTAAGGAACAGCATAATTCTGGGACACAGAGAAACAGGAAACACTGAAAGGTCTGTGATACAACGCACTCCCTGATGGGCCTCAGAGCTGGTTCCCTATTATGAGCATCTCAGAGGCTTCTCATCTGTCCTAAGTATCTGTGAATGCAGTCTACAAAATAATTTACCACTTTCTAATTCTGGCCCACGATCAGGAAGACAACCAATAACTTAAAACAATTTCTAAAAGTTCAAGTGATAAAATTCAACATGATTGATCCAACATTTTCAAAACAGCATGTGATTTACAAAAGTGTCACCTTCACAAAATGAAGATCTGTGTTTTTTCTTTTTTTTTTTGGTAAATTACATGCATAAGTATCTGTAAGAGCTCCATTTTAAAATGAAGTCAATGGCAGTCAAACTTGGGATAGAAGAATTCACTAAAAAACTCCATAGTGCACATGCTCAACTTAATATTATCTGAATAGCATTTTAAAGATACTGACCTTTTATATGCTAATTACATTTAGACCTGAAGTAAAGGTTTTCAAGGAAAATTTTTTACAGGTCTAACATGACTGCATGCAGTATTTGACAAAACATTTTCATTATAGATTCAGAGAGGAGTTATGTTCCACCACTGTCTTCAGTGACTACTGAAAGTAGCTTGAGGTTAAGGAATATTTTCTTGCTGTAGGGACAGAAGACAGGTTGCAGCCCAGCAGTTTGGTTCCACTACCATTAAAACATCCTTTCAGCCACCCTGATCACAACACATCCTAAATCAAGCTTGGTTATTAAGTGTCATCTAATTGTGTATCTTTCTCTTCATCAGAAACAGAACGGCCAAATTAACTGTTCCTCTCTTTGATATAGCTTTGCTATACTTTAATTTCAAAATACACAAATAATGACATCAAAAATTATGTCAGATGAAAAAATGAAAAATATTTGCTGGTTTTGACGGAATCTGAAGATGCTACCTTGGTAATGCTGTCATTTGAGATACACAAAGTGATATGTAAAGTTTTCAAATACTTTGCTGAATTTGTAAAATTCTCATCTAAATGTCCTTTAAAAAAATCAAAGCATCTGAATACAGAGTTTTAGACAGATTCGGAAGTGTCTCCTTTATATATTATTGATGTAATTATTTTTATGTTCTCATTATGCAATGAGAAAACAAAAAACTCTAACAGCCCCTTACCTTGAAATGACAGGCAAGCACAAACTAAATTACAAAATATATTGATATTAATCAATCTATAATAGGAAAACGATGAAAAATTCTGACAATTTTGAAAAATCAACTCCTGAATGAAATACAGGGTAGCAACAGGTGTCTCTGATAAACAGGAACATGGGGAGTATCTGTTGCTAACAATTTAACAAGAAATACTAAAATTTATGATTTAAAGTATTGATTTATGATTAAAGTATTGAACCTGAAGGCATATTGAGAGAGCTTTTGCTGATACTAGAATAAAAGGAAAAACTACACATTTATATTTATCAAGTTTTGTTTTATTTTTTTTTTCTTTTTTGCATTTTAGTACTTGATGAACAACATACAGAAGAATTCTTCACTCGAACTGAAATGTCACAGCTCTAGGGTGAAAAGACAGCTGTTTAACAGCATGCATCAATATCACAAATAGGTTAGCACAGAAAATACAGAAAGATGCTGTGTTAAACAGACTACAGAGGGAATTAAGTAAGAGAATGCAATTACCATTGTTGGAATCATAGAATCACTCAGGTTGGAAGGGACCTCAAAGATCATCAAGTCCAACCACAGCCTAACCATAGTACCCTAGCGACCCTCTGCTAAATCATGTCTCTGAGCAGTGGAATTTGACCACTTCTCTGAAGTTAAGACTTCTAGTCCTGATAACATCAGTAATCTTCAGTTATTTTTATATAGTCATCCCACTAACTTGTACACTTCTAAGGAAATAATTCACTTCATATTCTGAAGGAAACATTCTTACCTAGAGAGCATGCCCAGAGGAGTTACATTAAGTGATCCCATCAGCATTGCCAGGGCCATCCCCGGGGCTTCTCGCTCTATTACTTCTTTAGTGGCCTGCAATCAAAGATTAAATAGCAAAGTGAGTGAAAAACAACAAGGACTAGAAAAACATTAAATAAACTAAAATTTGGGTAGGAAAATCTTTTGTTTGCTTCAGAGCCAAAAGATGTCCTTGATAAACTCTCAGCACTGGAATATGTTGAAGAATTTTCTCTTGGTTGTGTAAAACAGGGAAAGACGAGGGGGTGGGAAGAAGCACTGTTAGCTGCACCTATTGTGAGGACACCTACAGATAATTTTAAAAGTCAAGACCCCATATATGGAGGAAATACTAATGAACACCACATTAACAACAACTCCCTCTAGCAGAAAGGAAAGAATATTTGTGAATAACCAAGAGTACACTGCATATAATGATTTGTTCCTTCTCCCCAGTCTGTCACATTTTTCCAGGTGAGATTTTCCCAGGTTCAAGAAGGATAAATCGGTCTGTGCAGAAAACAAAACAAAAAAATTGCAAAGGGAAACCCATGTAGCAGGAAAGCAGGAAAATAGTAAAATGGTAATGATAATGGCCAGAGGCTGACGCCTTCCCATTTGATCATGTCAGCAAAACAGCGATTCCAAACAGGCTGGTGGCTTTTATTCACAAGCAGTTTCTATGCTGTGGGCACTGAGAAGCCTGGAAGCAGAGTCTGAAAATTCTTCTGTTTTAAGTCCTTTTCTTATACAGGGTATCAGCTGTGAAATGATTTTCCAGGAACGTTCACAAACTTCTGTCTTTCCTTTCTAACACGCATCTTCTTAAATGCCCAACCTGCTCTGGTTTCCCAACCTCCAACTTGTTTTTGGACAAAATACCTCAAAGGAAGGTTACAATACTGCCCTCTTTCCATTTATCTCACAGTGGTTGCTTTTCACTGGATCACCTTGATTCCCATTATGATTCAAGATTCTACATTATTTGTCGCAACTAATATGTTCACAATGCTCATAAAACTATGAAATCCACTGCAAAACATCCAGTCAAACTACTGTGCTTTAATGGCACAGCTACCAAGACAGAAAAACATGTTTTAAATGTAAGGACACACCAAATAGGCTAAATATTCTTGGCAGTTTGACATGTTAAAGAATACAATGGAGAAATCCAGACAAATGATTTTGTGGGAAAGATTACATTACAAATCAGATCTTAATACTTTTGTAAGCTCCCAGTTTACAAAACAATGTCACAGAGAAGGAAAACATAGCTTAAATGTGTTTTCAATGGCAGCCCTAAGAGAAGGATCCAGCAATCCAGGCATGTCCAACACACGATTTAGTCCAGCCCAGCCCACCCTGCGCTATAAAGGCAGCAGCTCTGCTCCCCTGAGCGGCTTGGCTCAGAACTGGGTGCATACCCATTGCTCACAACAGTCAAGCGATCAGTGTGCTGTTAACTCTGCCTAAGCTAAAACCAGGGCACAGGGAGGGCACAGTACAGTGCTAATTCAAGTTATGGGAAATAATTTTATGCATTTTGATACATTGGCTAAACACAGTCCTGTGAACAACAAAAAAAATTATGCAGCTGCTGTTTCTGTTTTGATAAAGAAATTTGAGAATCGGCTTTAAGAATGCTGAAACCCCCCCCCCCCCTTTTTTTTTTTTTTTTTGCATATTTGTGATTCTGTTTTCAGTTACCAAAAATAAATTACCTGCGAATTTTCAAATGGAACATACTGAGTTGAGATCAGATGTTCAACTCAAAGAAAATGTGATTGTGTTTATCTACCAGGTCTTTATAAGCACTGTCTTATCAGAGAAAAAAATCTCTCCCTTCACAGTCACACCTTATTCGTGTCATCACTTTTGACTGTATGTACATTAGTGAACAACTATTTTCAAGGATGAAGCAGAGAAGGAGAAAATTTCAGCAAAAATCTCTGATGAGATCTTGAGAACTCAGTAAGAATTGCAGCCACTTCCATAAAACAAGACTGATGCATTTGTTTTGCAAAAACAAATTCAAATATCCTACCAGTTTTATGTTTTTCTTCTTTGATTTGAATAAAAAATACCAGAGATTAAAAAAAATAAAAATTGTTAGTTATACAGAGGAACTATATTATATATTTTACAAAGGCTACCTGAAAGTAATGCCTCCTATTTTATGATGTCAGCCTACAATGTCAGAGGTAGATGTTGGTGGTATAGCAGTAAAGGTTGAAACTTCCCACCAATATTCCATTACATTTTGTTGCCGTGTGACAGATGGCAGCAGATGGGCAATCTGACAAGATGGCATCTGACATGAAAGAGTGTATGAAGCAAAGATGCATAATTCCTCCATGGGGAAAAAAATTGCACTCATTGACATTCACTGATGCTTGCTGAATGTTTATGGAGACCAAACAGTGGATGTGAGCACAGTGAGGCGGTGGGTGGAGCATTTCAGCAGTGGTATCCCTAACAGTGGGTCATCTCTGCCATTGCAGATTTTGAGAAGCAGAGCATGCAGGCCCTAGTTCACAAATGCATAGCTAATGGTAATGACCCCATTGAAAAAATAGCAATTTGTAGCTGAGAATGTGCTTTACTAAACAGTGTTATTGTGCTCTTTGTATCTGTTGCAGTTTCCACGAAAATAAATAGGAGGCATTACTTTCAGAGCAACCAATGTCTATGCAGCCCAAGACAATTCCTCTTCGTTCAACATGGCCCAGGCAAGCCAAAAGATTGGACACCCATGCCAGTAGTCCTACACCAAGAGCGCTTTACAAGAAGAAACACATAAATCAGAAAAACAAAAGAAAACAACACAGTACAAGTATCCCACTGGCCCTTTTCAAATATTACCACTAACAATTTAATGTGTTTTAGAGAAATATGTCAGTATCAGAAGGCATCAGACACAACTACCAAGTAAATTGCCAGATATTTTATCAAAAAACAAACTTGGTATGTGCTACCGTGGGAAGCAGGAACTTTGGTTTATATAAAACCAAACAATTTCAGTTCAGTAGCTGATAGCACAGTCTCTTATTTCCAGCATATCTACTCAGAACAACAGAAAAAAAATCCAAAAATATGCATATAAGCTATACTACATGGTATCTGTTTTTCCAGAAGCAAGCTAGAAATTATATGGGCAAAATTAAAATATCTGCATTGAGGAACAATGCCAAAAGGTACCCACTGAGGTATTAAATTAGCGATTACACATTAAAAATTCTGAAGAAAAATGCTCTGAAGTGTTGTAGGGACATTTTGCTGACAATGAAAAACTTGGTGAAACACGGAACTCTCTATGTATGCATACACAGTAAGTATATATCTATGCCCTTTATTTTCAGCTAATGCCATGCTTCAAAGATATTCAAAACTAGTTTTAAATATAAAGTGCATTTTGAGATTTCTTTTCTGCCCTTGAGCACAGTGACGCTTTGAAGATATCATTAGTTAAAATTCTAAATAGGCTTCAAAGGTAGTACAAGATGCAAAAGAGTTCCACAAACAATGACCCTGCAGCTCTGGGAGTCCTTCAGTGAAATTCAAGTCCATTCTCTAACTTCACAAGAAAAATGACCTTCACAAAATGTCACTGCTAGCAGCCAGTGTGATTATTAAAAATGTATAAACTAAGCAGCAGCAAAATCTGAAAGGGCAGAAAGTCCAAGTAGCAGTGCAGCCCTCAACACAAGTTTCTAAAAATATTTGTTTCAAAATACATACACGCTTGTATTCATTTCTGCAGGCAGACTTCTACAGACAGGGGAATGCTTCCTACAGTCTAGCTGGACAGATGCAAACAAAATGGCTGCTGCTAAGGAAACATCTTTTACAGTGACATCTGCTCTTGAAATCAACCAGTGAAGAGTCCACTCTTGGGATGTCCTTAAATAACACTTTATTTAAATGTGTGGCATACAGAAGATAGAATCACCATCACACCAGTAAGCCCACTCAAGCCATACGCAAATGTATGAATGAAATTAAGGATGCTGCAGTGATTTTCAGATAGTTTGTATCTACCCCTAAGGACTATTAGTTCCACCTAAAAGTGTACTGAAGTGCTGCTGGACAAGTTTTCTAAAACATCTTTCAAGACTGAAGGGAGGGTGGAAGAGAGATGCAGAAAGTCCGTAGCGCCTGAGTCCCACCCAGGTGTTAGCCTGGCACCAGTGTCTGCACAAAGGCAGCCTGTTAACGCCTGACAGTGACCCAGCTCTTCCATGTTTTACCAATACTATAGCAAGGTTGAGTTAAGATTGTAAAACTTTGTTTCATGGGCAATTTCAGATGCCTTTAATGATACTTACAAGTAAAATCATCAGGTAAGCACCTAGCTTATTGAAGCCAAGACCTTATAGCACAACTCAGTTTTCTTCAGTTACTTGACAGGATTAGAGGATGACTGGGGTTTTGCCAGACTGTGAAAAGGGAGGAAATGTCCTGAGCATATTAACAGAAATAATAATACACGAGTTACAGTAATGGACAAAACTGAAGCATTCTAATATAAATGTAAACAGATGTTTTCAGGGTGTGACAGACTTACCAACAGATATTATTTCATTTTAAGTCACAATATCTGATGGTTTTCAGTTTTAAGACATGAGATTATCTCATGACTTTTCCCTGTTTGACATGAAATTCAGAAATCTGTAAAAGAAAATACTGCAACAGAGTTGTTAGTAGCATCACCACCAGCCAGCCCTTGTCTGCTGCATGGAGCCATGGCACTGGCACCTTCTCCTCTAGAGAGCACAGCAAGGGCAAGGGAATGAAGTGAGTAGGATGGAAATAAGACTACACTAGGTACTATGGACTGAAAATACATGAGGGGAAAACTCATAAGAAGGAAAAGAGAAGACAGAATACTACACAGCTGTCAGACTGTGGGGGAGCCAGAGAGAGAATGGGACTTGAAGAAATAAAGTTTCTGCTCCTGAGAGAAGTGGCATTAACAATTAGATAATTATTTTGAACTATCACTTTTCAGGATTCAGTAACAACGCCGATGAGAACATTTCTTTTATATCTCATTGCTATACAAATAAATCCAATATATCCCAAAACATGCTTTTGATAGTATTCAAAGTGTCTTTTTATTGGAGTTAGAGCATTATGTTCCCAAACCAACTGATATATTTTTAGATATCTTTGACGTAGTTGTGGTTGCTTAACAGATGGCTTGCTGCCAATTGGTTTGAGAGTTCTCTGCCGCTTCACTGCCTTTCTGTTCCTTCATATAAATTACATTAGGTGAAAGCCCTTCCAGGCAGCTTGTGAAGGATATACCCAATGCAGACTGATTTAATTAAAACACCTAGGACTCTTCTCGAAATGCTCAGAAACTCCTTATCTTTCTCTTTCAGGTATTAAACATGGTTTAGTTTGACCTCTTACCAGTACGTAGTGATCTGAGACATAATTTTATATACCCTTCAGCAGTATCAGGAGAGTAATATAGTTGTATCTTTTCAACTAAAATGCAAATATGAGACTGTGAAGTCATAATAAATTTGATTAAATTAAGGTGATCGAGATTGCGTCTGTCAGGAAGCATTATTTCTGTTGGAAAACTTCAAATCCATGATTCAGCACAGCATATCATAAAGCTATTTATGCAAATTAATGAACAAATTTATATTTAACAGGCTATAGAATTAGCATAGGTAACATATTATTGCATTGCGGGTTTTACACTTAATACAAAAATCTTAAAAATGTCAAATCAAACAAATATCTATCTGCCCTCTCCACCAAAACTTGCAGACCACAAAGTCAAACCTCAGAAGAATGGACAAAGAAACTACACGGAGATAGTTCAGCTGAACGTGCAACACAATCTTCAGTCATGTCTGTTAATGAGATGTATAAGAAGTGTGTATATTATAGTAACAAAAACTGTCTTGCTCAGCTTGCAGATGAGATACCACCTTAAAGGTTATTTGGTATACCTCTGCTGGAGAGAGTTCATGTGGCAGTAATTCCTTTTCACAAGTCAGCAATTGGAGTTTATCATCAACTTCCTTACTCTCATCTTGCAGGCAAGAAAACAGAGCTTACACAGAACTAGACTGATTACAGCTTCTTATCTAAAAGTCAGTTATATATTTCTTCTCTTAGTACAATACCAAATAAAACTTGCAGCAGTTTGTTACTCTTAACGTGTTGGAAAGTTACTGGATAAACATCACTTTTCAATCACTCATTCTTGCCATCATACTATCTTTCCTTGAATTTTTGTTATACTATGCCCCCAATATCCTCTGCAATGACATTCCGTATCTTTTCTATGGATGGAAGGCTTAACAAGAACCATATTCTCTAATGCCCTCCAAAATCAACTTTTTTTGGCTGACTATTCAGTTAATTTGAAAAATTGATAAATTTTACCGTACACACTACTGCTGCGCCGCAACCAAAGCTGAGGCAGTTATAAAAGTCATTCAAACTTCAATACAGTCAGCAACTTTCTAGTGATATAAGCCATCTTTGCTACTCGTATCAGTTCTTCCATACAGAAGTACCTTTTGAAGGTCTTAAAATAATTTTTAAGATACAAGATACATGGAAATGTTAATTGTTGCATCTCTAATGTGTTACAAGAGTATCCTCGACAAAAAACTCATACTCTGGGAATAATATCAAAGCACAAAAGGTGTCAAACCCAGGGTTGATAGTTTAAATAATCTCAGCCCTGCTATTTCCGTGCCAAGGGCCAATATGGAATTCTAAAAGGATTTGCCAGAGGACTATCCTTTGTCCTTTTACAGTCATATCGTACAGACAAAAATAGCCCTCTATTGTCCTCATGCAAACTGGCAGAGTTTATCATTATTGATACTGAATACACTAGTGTTTATGGTGCAAGAAAGGAATATGCTAGCATGACCAAAGAGAAGTTGGAATTCAAAAGTACACAGATGTGCATCTGTTGCATAAGGTTCCTAACGAGAATCACAGAATCATAGAATCACTCAGGTTGGAAAGGACCTCAAAGATCATCAAGTCCAACCACAGCCTAACCATAGTACCCTAACTCTAACAACCCTCTGCTAATTCATATCTCTGAGCACCACATCCAAACGTCTCTTAAACACATCCAGGGACGGTGACTCAACCACCTCCCTGGGGAGCCTATTCCAATGTTTAACCACCCTTTCTGTAAAGAAGTATTTCCTAACGTCCAACCTAAACTTACCTTGGCACAACTTAAGGCCATTTCCCCTTGTCTTGTCACCTGTCACCAGTGAGAAGAGACCAGCCCCGCTCTCACCATAAGCACCTTTCAGGTACTGGAAGAGTGTCCCCTCAGCTGCCTCTTCCCATGAATGAATGAATGAATGAAGTATACATCATGATTGGTCAGGTCCAGGAGTATGTTGGGGTGATATCACTGGTAATCACATTAATCACAGGTCCTGGATAACAATGAGTAGCCCACTGATGGCCCTAAGATAGCATTGGGATGCTGCAGCCAGAGATACACCAAACAATGGCTGAGCTTTGACATGTACACAATTATTATTATTGCTTTCTTCCTGATGTCAAAATAGTTGTTACAGACCATGTAAGTCAACAACAATGCCTAGATCCCAAAGGCAACAAGGAGCTGCTCCTGTAGAGGGTGGATCCCACAAACAGGTGGTTGCTGTCATTCTAGAGCTTTTGAAAAAAATAACACCCACAGAAATGAATCTGTCCATAGTCACTTTGAAAGTATCAGCCTGATAGCCACTGTTTCCTCAGCAACAAGCCATCCATGAGTGCTGCTTGGGTGGGTCTATAAAACCTGTCAACAGATTTATGGTGGCTTATTCTATCAACTTCAGTGGAATTCTAGCAACATGATTACTTGTTCCTTTTCCTTCTCTTCTGCCACCTCAAACCAAGGTACAGTCAAAGATGAATGAAACCCTGATTAATGTAGTCAACTAAAAATGAAATCTACGAACTGATATATCTGCACACATCAATAACATTTCCACTGACAATAGATCTGCAGCACAGGAATACTGATTTGAAGTTTGCTTGCTTTCTCAGCATATTCACAAGGACTCTGCTGCCAGCAAGATCTCAGACTTCACAGAATGACCTTACAAAATTTACCCATGTCAGGAACCCAAGCAATTACTGCTGATAGATAAGATTAAATACAAACTGTTTTCCCTGAATCCATGATTCCTTTTGCTATTCGAACTTGCCTTCGAATACCCTCACTCTCTTCATTGGGACTCATGATAACATTTGTTGTTACCTAATGCCTACGGCATGAGATCCTGAAGCCTGGAGCTAATTCCATATTCTTCCTGTTTATAAAACAATATCAGCCAATGATTCTATCAAAACAATTACACTGTGCATACAAAAAAGAAATGTAACTGCTTGACAGAGGTACCTCTGACAATACCTCAATAACTTCAGCATGACTAAGACATTAATATGTTTAATTGTTGGGCTCCAATGATATTGCTATTTTTCACCTAGTAGCATAGAAGATAATAAAGATCAAACCCAGTAATATTTACTGTAATTTTCCTTAGAGACCTTGCCTTCTTCAACTGAAATCAAACCACTCAACAGATTTACTTCTCAGTGTTCAGCTTCATTTTTGCTTATATCTTGCAAAACATTTTGGGGAAGATGCTTCACATTTTCATATATAATACAGTTAAATCAATACAGTAGAAAAACCAACACTGTGGGATTTGTAATTTGCATCCATACCTCACCTAAGGTTTCACTCAAACCTGGCTATATTTGATTTACATAAACTTCACAGATCAGTGATTTACCCAACTTTAATTTTTACAATAAAAGTGTTAATGAAATGGTTGCAACTGGGCAACCAAACAATATGCCACTTCTAAATATAACTTATAGTATATATTAAATGTTAATAACAATCTCTTTTAAATCCTGACTGCTAAACAAAACATTCAGATATTGGATAGTATTTATACCATCCAAACTAATCTTACATGTGCAATACTACTCATCCCTATACACTGTGAAAAAATCAACAAAATATTCATTGCTAATGATAATAAAGTTAGCCAAGCAAACAAAACACTTAATAAATGCTTTTATGCTCTACAAGGGAGGTATTTAGGCCCTATGAAGATTTATACAGCCCACCTGTTCCAGCATGTTAAAGTTGTATGATAATATGTCCTAAGCCAGTGTCAAAAGATAAAGTATTCACAATTGGGAGAAGTTATACGGTTAACTTGTGAAAAGTTGGAAAATTATACGGTTATACGGTTAACTTGTGAAAAGACAGCTGGAAACAAGTCCTTGCACTTGGTTCCAAAGTAGGGCCAAGTGGTATTTCCTTTTTCAAACCTATTTTTAACGTGCAAACTGCTGTGCTTCCCACCTCAACTCCAATTCATGTAAGCTAGAAAGTGTACTAAGCAGTACAGTCTAGAACTAAGAAGAGAAACAAAACCATCCATTTTACACAGTTACGATACCACAGGACAAAAACCTATTATTTATAGATCCTCATGAGCATGCACAAAGAATGAAGTCACCAGTCAGAAATTTATACTACTTTCTCCTAAGAAATTGCCCAGTCTCCTTGGCATTGAATGAACTGGTAGTCTACTCACAATTTTACTTCTCTAAATAAATAATTTTGTAGTGCTTTTGAGAACAGCGGGAACATAGTCTGTTGTTTCCTACTATTTGCTACCTTCCACGAAATATAAACATTGCCTACAGAACTCCAGAGAGGTTTTACCACGTCTCCTTCAAAAAATTTTAGATCTAAAATCATCAATGTTGAAGATTTTTTTAAAAAAAATCTCTCCTAAAATGCATCTTCTACAGTACAAAGGATAGCGTATTGAGTGATAACTTTTCAAGCCTTTACCTTGACAACTCAAGAATTATTAAAAGCACTTTCTCTTAAGATTGCTTTAAATAGTATCTTCACTATCCAAGTAAATGATGAAATGTGGCGATAATAGCTTTCAGGAACTAATGCCATAACATAAAAACTCATAAAAACAATTATTCAGTGAGATCAAGTAATGCAATTCATGTGTCCAGTGCCTGAATAGTTGCTGATGTAGATATATGTGAATGATGTGCTCACTGGAACTGAAAAACTGAACAGATTTTGAACGCAAAAGTGACTCTAACAATTTCCTGTGCGGTATTAATTAACTCCTGGCATGAATAATTTTTTTTATTCCACAAGATTCTCATGGACATAACTAGATGAAAAAGTTTCTTAGAGAAGATGAAACATGACACTCCTAGGATAAACTCATTGTGCTCTTACTGCCCTGTAATTGACAGATGATATTTAAAGAATACATTCTGTCCATTACCTATCATTTGACTTTATCATTTTAAACTGTAAGACCTAAAGGCATAATTCAACAGTCTTGCAATAGCTCTCAAAGATGGACCATGTCTGTTTGCCTCCTATAACTACCAGAGCAATGTGCTCACATTCACAGAACAGCAAACAAAAATAGCTCTAGAAATATTAACTTAAGAAAAAAATCAGACTTCAGGAATATATATAGAGTATGTGGATGATGAAAGAATGCAGTAATGCAGTAATGCAGAATGACACAGAAACCATATGCACCCAAGTTTAATTCCCCAATGCTATGTGTCTGAATGGAGTTAAATGAAAAAAACTTTACTTATTTATTTATTTATTTATTTATTTTAAACCAAGGAAAAGAAACAAGGATACAAAATATTATTGGGGAAAATATTAAGCTGTTTTAAGAATGTGACAAGCAATTACTTGAGAAAAACGCACAAGTTCCAGCTAGGGTAGTTAAGTCCACCTTACCAATGCTTCAAATATCAAAAGAAAACTACCCTATTCCTGCAAAGAGTGTCGATGTGTTAATAGCAGTTTCTCTTTAGGATGCTTCAGGAAACAAAGTTTCCAGGAGACAAAGAAATCTGCTTTCTGTGTCCTTCCTTCTCTTCCTGGAATCACCAACGTCAAACTTGCATGCCGTGTAGAAGCGCTGGAGACAGACTGTAGTTTTTGGGTTTTCTGTTCATATATTAATTCTGTATACATAATTTATCTGAGAGAAATAACTAGTCAGCTCATAGAAAAGTGGCAGTTAGCTATTCATTTTTTTTCACTCTTGAAATTGTAGCCCCCAGAACTCCTGGGCCAAATTTATAAGACAGAAAACACAATGTATTCTTTCAACTAAACAAATATTTTTTCAAAATGACTAAAATATTTTTGCCATAGCTTGATCACTACAGATGAAAAGCTCATTTCCTTGGACATTTTTACTGTGAAGCTGCCTAAGTCAGCACTACACCAATTTTCCAGTAGTTACAATTTTCAACCAGGAAAAATGCACGTGTTCAAGGAAAAGCACAGTGTTAATCTACCTTCAGTTCTGGAATTTTTCTGCATTTTGTTTAGAATTTATATATCCATATTATTCAGAAACTAGCCATTTTTATGAGATAACATTAATCTAGAGAAACTGTATTAATTGAAACAATACACCTGTGATGATATGACCTGCAGTTCTTGGGGTAAGAAATGAGGTCAAGAACATGATGATGCCAGTTCTCAAACAACATTCTAGGAAAGAAGCAAAACAGACAAAGTAACACCAAGAGTTAAAACTTTCAGAAAGTGAATTGCCACTGAGATCTGTTTTTTTTACCCAGAACCCTCAACAGTGCGAAGCTGGTGGGAAGTGAGAGACTGTGAGCCTGTTGTTTTTAAGAATTTGCAAAGTTGTGAAAAAATATGGAGAAACAGGGAAGAGTTGGTAAGAGTGAGAAGCCTAGGACACCAAAAGGTCGTTATTGTCCTGAAGTTCCTTGGAGCTGAATAAAGCAGTATAGCAGATTGAGATTTCAGTGTGATATTGGGGAGGAAGCCCCTGCTGGCTCTCACTATGGCTGTCTGTCACACTGGGAGCCATTCTCCAGTGGCAAGCTGGTGTCAGAAAGCGAGCTGTGCTCACATAGGATATCTCTCAGAGCCAACAGATAGTCTGGCAGAAGTGAAGAGGTACTGAGTCAAGGGTGCTGACTTGCTGGTCAGATTTGATATTGGTCAGTATATTTAGGATATCTCTGAGGATAGCAAGAAGACAACGTATACTATATAACATATAATAATATATTGAAAGGGTAAAAGCTTAAGTTAATAGGATATGACAATTATTTTAAGTGTAGGAAGACTTTATCACAAAATTATGACAGGATTCATTATGAGAGAGTATTTACTCCAGTTCTTAGTTAGTACTAGATTCAAAAGCATGATTTAAATTACAAACACTCATAGTAAGTTAGAAACAGTTGCAGAACTAGGAAAACAGAGGACAAGTGAGTGGCATTAAAATAAAAAGAAGCAGAAAATTGTACTTCATACAGTAAGCTCTGTCCATGATTTGTGAACCCTCACCATGAATCTTACATGTGTAGTCAAGTCTTTGTTCTTAATCTGTGAAAAAGCGACAAAAAGGTTTCTGTAAACTAGTAACCAAATATTCTTCCAGTACCACAGGTTCAGCAGAGTAGGAAACAACAACTAGAACACACTGCAGTTTGGTAATCACATACTGATCCAATGTCCTTTTTTAGGTCAGCTACAAACTTGTGCTTCAAATAAGAGACTTGTAAAATTTCTTACTTAGCTTCTTTGGTTCAGTGTCTGTTGGGCACAGCTCAACATTCAGCCCTTAATCTGTCTGAGCCTCAGTAACGTACTGCTTGCCTTTTTTTTTTTTCCCCCTGTTATTACCTACCTTCCATTCTGCAAGAATTACCGTACGTAACATTAGTGATTTGTTTTAGTGCTGAATTCAATACTTAACACAGCATTACTGAACAGTAATATATCTATCAAATGAAGTGAGGGAGTAAAGATTAAGTAAGATTTAGGATTTTTTTATTTTATTATTTTTTTTTTTGCTGGCTTGCTTTTGTTGTTGTTGTTTTGTAAGGAGGGAGAGGGACTTGAGTAAGCAGATCTACGAAAAAGCTGGATGCAGGTACTGACATCAGGTTTTGGGCTGGTATGTTGAACTGAATCAGATCATGAAGGAGTCAAACAATATTTTTTCCCCATTCCTTACTTTTCTTCTTAATTTTTCAGACTGATGCATATTTAGGAATAAAATCTAGGCAGGTGGGCAGGACAATGTGACAAAAATGCCAGGCATAAAAGCAAGTGGACAGGAATGCAAAAGAGCAAGTATCAGTAAGTAAGCAGACTCAAAGAGCAGCAAGGGGACACTATAATCAAGAAGCGTGTGAAAGGCAGGAGGAAAATGCCAGACATTCAGCAAGTTGATAAAGCAGTACCAAACAGCAGGTGTGCCAAGCAGCAGAAGAACAGCTCCGCAGTCAGCAGATGCACTCAGCAGGAAGGTAATGTCAGGCACTCCAAGTGGGAGACGTGGCAGTGGAAAACCATTGCCCATGAGTAATCAGATATAAGGGACAATAAGGAGGCAATACATGCCATTCAGCAGATGGGCAGGGCAGCGGATAGTCAGTGTCTAGCAATTAGCTAGTCAAGAGGTAATGCCAGACAGTCAGGCAAAGGGCCAAGATTTTGGGAGGACAATGTCACACAGCCAGCAGTAGAGAGAAGAGAAAGTAGTGAGTGCCAGGCAGTCCCCAGACAGGCAAGGTAGCAGACGACCAATGCCCATGAATAATTGGATGCAGCTGTCAGCAAGGATAAAACATAAGCCTGTTAACCGACTGACAAGGCAGCAGGGTGACAGTGCTTTTGCAATAACTTCAGGTACCATGAGTGAAAAAGTCCCAAGAATCTAGATGCTCACCCTCTGATAACGTGATTAGATCAACAGAGTGAACCATGAAAATCCACGGGAGAAAAGCACACAAATGGAAACAGCAGATGAGTCTGACCCTAGCACTTGGGGAGGCCGTGGGACCTTCCTATAAAACAAAAATATGAGAATCCACAAGAAAATCAAACAAATGGGAAAAATGCATCTAAGAGCTATTTCTGATGATGATTTAAAAAGCAAAAAAATACTAGCAAAGAATTAGTTTGGAAATGATTGGGTGGGATTGAAGATGTTGCTTACCCCTCTCTGGAGCCCACATAATGGGAATGTTGGGAATTTCTGCAGCAGAAAAACAGAAGAGAAAAGGGATTTCTAACTCCCAGTTCAAGGAAAGCATGTAAATTTAGGACTGGGTAACCTCTTTGGGCAAAAAAATGAAAATTCACCTGAATCTTTGTCCATCCCCAGACATATGCCTTTACTGAGGTTTGTGAAAAATTTAAGAAGCCCACATTCACTTTCATCTCATGAAATCCCACCCCTGTATCCCCAAACCACACTTACCTCTAGCACAAGGTGTCTAAGAGGGGAAAGGGAATGGTCTTGTGAGCTTATTCCCATATCCACTGGAAAATAGCTTGTTAAGATGACGAGGAGTACCCATTAGCCAATGTTGGCCATTTGTGAGACAAACTGAACAAGTTATCAACTGTTACTCATCCCTAGTGTAGACTCGTGTTTGAATTTGGCCTAGATAAATCCACGCTCTACAGAATAGCTTCAGTCTTTAAAGTCTTGTGGGATAATCTATGACAAGAGTTGCAAAAATTCAACATATGATGCACAGAACACTGTTACTAAACATGGCTGTTTTTTGTAAACAAATTCTTTTTCAGAAACACATAATCAACTCTAGAATGTAAGAACTGAGAAAACAGCAGTAATGAAATTCAGCAATTTGACTCATCTGTCATTTCAGTCATGGGTTGTCTTCCTAGTCACCAAAAGGAAAGCAAACGGGAATCAAACTTTGCTAGCAATTTCTGTTCGCTTAGAAGCCTATATTATGTGTGTACTTAACTGCCTATCTATTAACTTCTAATATTAATACTGAAAACCTACGCTCCTTTTGATCAGGGAAGAACACACAACAAGAAGCAAACTCCTCCCTCTTGTGCAAACTATGAAAAAGCTCAGACATGATAAAATAATCATTAGTAATAATGTGCACTGCTGAATTACGAATTGGAAAGGTCACCAAGACAGTATAGCTACATATTCATAAGCAACAAAGCTTTTTAGGAATACATTACGGTACTAACAGGCCTCATTACTCATACTGATCCTCTGGGTATCAGCCATTCATTTGCCTCCCAGCCAAGTAGGGCATAGGAATAGTAGAGATTAATATTACCTTAGATGTAGAAATCATAGAATAGAATTTTTTTCCATATCGAAACTTCCCTGTATCAAACACTACTATCTGGGCTTGGAAAAGAGTAGAAGAAAATTTAAGCAGAGGAGGCTAAGATATTTAAATTATATGACTAGTAAAGGCATAAACTAGCTAGGAGCAAAATAGTATAAATGACTGAGAAAGAGCAGGTAGTGATACTACAAAGCAGAAAGTATTTTAGAGCACATATTGGCAGTTTTACCAACACTCCTGATTTTGTGGCTAGCAGCAGCTAGAGTTAGCTGAACCACATTACGAGCAAAATTGCTATCATCTTATCTCTAAAGGGAGACCTTTCAAGGCTCAGTGAAAATGAACTGTCAGAAACTGATCTTCGAGAACCGCTGTGGAAGATCTTTCTACATCTGGTAGAAGTTTAAAAATCAGTAATAATTAGAATACAGCAGATTATGCTCCTCACTACTGATTTTGGTATTCAGCCTACAAAACAATTGAGAAAAAGAATATATGCATATGCATGAAGCGCAAGGAAGCTGAAATAACTGTAAATAGTCTGAACTAAGGTTAAAAACATACTATTTTCTAATCAATATTTGATAAGACTTCTATGTCTGAGTGATTATATAGTCATGTTTTTCTCTCCAAATACTTTTAATTAACACTTTGCTGGAGAACCTGCATTGTTCCAGGTGGTAGGAATGTGCAGAAGCAGGTACCAGCATAGTTATCATCCAGTTCAGTTTTGATTAGTGGCTGAAAGTGCTCCCGCACAACAGGCAAGGAGCAAATGAGAAATTTTCTACTGTTCAATAAGCATTAGTTCTAACAATAAACTATTCTAACATAGTTATTTTGGTATTCTGGGGAGCTTATGCCAAAAGGACTGACTCAATTTTTGATATATCTTAAATTCAAATTAGCAGTTGTCATCTAGTTATCATTTCTTTAAGCTGCCTTCAGAAAGATTTTTTTGTTAATTTTTCTCCACATTAAGCATCTATTAAACTATTTGTAATGAATCATGACCAGAAAAAAAAGTGATAAATTAAGGCTGAGAATTGCATAATTACAGACCTAACAATGTTTTCAATATTATTTTACCTTAACCTGATGTTTAATTTTGTTTAGTTCCCTATTACCTGTTGTGAAGAGATCTTCCAAAGGAAATGGCTAAAAGGCAGAAATTCCCAAAGTCCCAGATTGGAAATTTCATTATAAAGAGGAACCATGGTAAACAAAGATTTCTTCTCCAGTTACAGAAAAGTAGGACTGCAAGATTTAATCTCTGTGGCAGCTACACTGCTAACTGAGCCAAGCCAGCTAAACTGAACCTAATGAAGACACACCAGTACGAACTCTGGTCATTACAATGAAAGCACAGACAATGTATCAGTAACACCATTAGGAGGAGAGCCCTTTCCTTTGATAAGCAGTAAACTATGTAACGGTGTATTTTTTAAAGTATTAGATCACTGGAATACGAACCATTTGTCCACTCACTTTCATTTTTAAATTACCTTGGAACAAAATTTTAATTGGAAAAATCTGTGATACAAAAGTGAGATTTCCTGACTTGTTACCGTGGCTTTGCTTCTCACTGTATGAAGCACGTAAATTCCCTACTGGTGCTTTACCTGCTTTCCTCTTTTTTTTTTTTTTTTTTTTTTGACAGTACTTGCTTGAAAATATTCCATAACTATCTGAAAAACAGAAAGTGGAACTTCTACTCGCTAGCTCAGAGAGCACTAAGGAGCGATAAAATAAAGCAAATGAAATTTGATCTTCAAAAGGTCAAAAACATACTGAAGTATTTGACAGGAATTCTGTTATTATCTTTAGAATATGATGGTCAGATAGCTTTTAAAAGAAGGTTGAAAAATCGATTAAAGATTTTTAAATACCCCAACATCCTCAGCCAATATTACCAATTTTTGAATTTTCAAAACAAGAGAAAGAAGTAATTCATGTAATCTTTTGGAATCGGGATAGACAATTGCTTATCCACTAATTTCAGAACCCACTTGATTGAAATGGTCTCTTCATTTACCATGTACAGAACATTAGTTTAGAATCTAGTATGGCTTTTCAATACATAACTCATTAAATCTCATCCATGACTTCCATAAGGGATCCCACATAACTTGTTTTTTTATAAGATATCCCTTCCACAAACAATCAATTTTCATTTGACAGAGATGAAGCAGAGAAAATATAGCTTTTTTTTTTTCTTTTTCTTTTTTCTGAGGGGGGTGTGGTGGGGATGGAACTTGTTTGTACGTTTAATCTCATTGTTAAAAACAAAAAATTCCACACAAAGCCAATCCAAACACAGAAAAAATTCCATTACGACTGCTTTCTTACTGGACTTTTCTGGCTTAGGCTTCCCATCAGCAGCTGTTGTTACACCTCTTCAGCAGACTACCAGAGCCTTTGGTACCTAAGAAACCTAAGAAACTCCAAGAGAAGAAAAACTGTGCGTTTCAGGACTCAACAAGACAGCTAAATCAGCTTGAAATTCCCTAAGATCCAGGTGTAAACTCACAGTGTACTGCTATTTCTCAGGGACACTGGTAACAGTTACTTAGTGAAAACTGCTCTGCAATTGCTCTGCTGTAATACTGTCTTCCAAATCTGAGATGTAAAACCTAGCTATAGAATTAATGGTTAAATGAATAGAGCACACAAATATATTTGGATTTCTGTAACATCCAATGTACTGTTTCAAAATCTTAATTTTATTAAAAAACTAAATCAGAATGGACAAAGACTTAATCATCTAAGCTATTTTAAGGGAGTTTAAGAAAAAGAGAATGATGCCGTACAGACTTGCTGATAAAAGTGTAACATGTAACAGAACTCAGGAGTTTGTCACAGAGCAGTCTACTCCATTCAAGTGTCTTCGTTGCCTAGATACACCTGGCAAGGTTTCATAATTCAGACCCTTAAAGAGCAAGCTAGGCTGAAAACATAATTTCCAAAGAAATATGGAGTACAGTAGTTCTTGGAAGGTCTGACTGCAAGTTACAGGAGCAGTAAGCATACAAGCACAGCATACTTCATCACACAGTATCTCCACAAAGAAATTACACTGAACAGGGAGTAAAATCTCCATGAAGAGATACAGAAAACCTCAGTCTTCAGACAGACTACAAAAATACATGATGAAAAAGCATTTAACACCAGTGTGGAGATGGAATATTGATAATGAAAAACTGAAACAACAGTCTGGGTAATTAGAGGTTGTATATTTCATAGCATTCCTGCCATCAAATGACTGATGTCCCATATGAGGTGAAGACTTCATTTTTCCTCACTACGAAGCCAGCGTGAAGTGAGAGACACTGTAAAAAGAGTTTCTTGTGGCTCAGTAACCACACGAAGATGACTTGAATACTGTTAAAAAAGCATGGAAGTGCTCCCTTCCTCATAAGGAAGACTACTAGAAATCTTGCTGGTCTGGAAAGGCACTATTTAAGGCAGGGAGGATGAAAATAATAATTATTCATAGTTGAAGTAATCATGTATTACACGAAAAATGTTATGTGAAATATCTCCATGGGTTTGAGTTAATCTGAGGGGAACACATGAGTTGCTGTGAGAATACATCTATAACATCACAAACCCCACTGTGTAACAAGCACCTTGCTTCATTAACAAAAATGAAGGGGAAACAAACCAACAGACAAAGCACATGACAATTACAAACAGTGCAGAATAGGAAGACTGTAAATGCTCCTCAGGACAGAGAAATTAAAATAGTCTGTGGAAATGAAATGGAATTTGGAATTTTGGAATTTGGGAAGTGAAATATTTGAAGAAAAATTCACACTAAATTCAAAGGAGAAACTTAGGAAACAGTAACAGTGAAAGACACCTTAGAGAACTGCAGAATAGAGGCAGTGCTTGTGTGGCCAGGTTTGGAATATTTTGTCCATTCTGAGCAGGCTTTTTTTCTGAAAAATGCTGACAAACAGAAGTTCCAGAGAATAGCGTTTGTTTTTTTTTGTTTGTTTGTTTTCCATGGACTACTTAGATGAAAGAATAAATAGGTGTGCATATATTTTCAGATCAAATGAAGACAGGTGTGTCTCCAAATATATTTTTTTAAAGTTGATAAATATTGTGCAATATGACCAGCAAGAACTTGAAGGCATATTCATCATTTTTCCAGAGCTAAGAGTTAAAACTATGAGAAAACATCTGCAAGGATTTTCATGATAGGAAAGAGCTCTTCTGTGCTTCTTCTCTAAAAGTATTGTCTTAAAATTTAGAGCTGACAATTATCTGCTGTGTACTTGAACTATTTGTGAATATACACAGAAACAGCTCAAAGATTTTTAGGCCAGATCAGTCTAGCCTAGGTTGACCGCCTACTGCTGTTATCTAAGTAAGTAAGACTAGTTTTATATGGAAGTTAACACGACTTGTGAGCTACAGGAGAGATGTAAGACAAGAAAACAGCCAGAAGACTGTTAAGAGATAGGAAAATTAATTTTGCTAAAGAACAAATACAAAAATAGAGAACACGTAAGACAGAAGACTACACAGAGTGCCTGAATGCATTTTTCCTCTCGTATTGACTGACAGCAATAGAGAAAATATGTTTATATATCAGAAGGAAATCTAGTGATCAAAAATTTATCACATTTAAATACTTTGTTAAAAATGCTGTATATTTTCATTAACATCATGTAAAAACTTTGTAAGTATTGCAGTTCCAAGTGGAAAATGTCTGCATCTGGAAATACAAAAGTTCCCCACATAACTTGGACAATGTATAATACCTTCATGTCTGTCCAGCAACATTCATATATCAACAAAAAGACTATATGAACATTTCCAGTATGGACCAAAATAGTATACCCATAAACAATATGCAACATAAAGATGTTAAAAAAAAAATGTTGCATCTACAAAACTAAGCCTCTAACTTTTGACCAAGAACTGTCACAGTAGTTGAGGGATTACAGCATTCATTAATTACATCTACAAGAGTTTCCTTCAAATTCAGGGATCCACTGAGCGTTTTGATTTGAATCTATCCACATTCAGTTCATTGCTTATAGTCACACAGACAAGGAGGCAAAAGATATTCCATTTGCTTAGTTCTACATCCAATGCTGTAAACAGAAATCGTAATATCAAACTTGAAAGCTTCTCCTCATCGACTCGCTAGACCTCTGTAATAAATTCAGGAACCAGAGATGGATACTCAAAATCAGATACCATGAATACCCTTCAAGTCATCTATTTTGTTTCAAGAAAAAAAAGTCATAATAAATCAATGACACTATGCAATAATCTTGTAGTATTCAGATATAGTGTTCAAAATACAAAGCGAGTAGGGAAACAGTAATTTCGGTTTTTTGAACTTCATCACACATTTCTGAAACATTATGTGGGCACTTAATTTAAATTTAATCCATAAAAATAATTTAAGTAATTATTTGGGCTGCAAATACTCTCAGAAATCAACTTCATCTTGTACAGTACAATAGCAATTATGTATCAGTGATTAGAAAAGAAAGCAGAAACCTAAGCATTCTAACTGAAACTATAGAAAGATTAAGGAGAAGCAGGATTTAATCATTTCAATTGAAATACAACCTGATGGACTGCTATCACTGATCTCAGGAAAAATGTTCAAAAGTCTTCCACAATCAGATTCAATTGTTACTATGTTTAAAATCATGTCTTAAAGATGATACCTCACTAGCACTATTTCATGATTAAACAATTTAATTTACAGTTCAGTAATGACATGTGAGCATACTGTACAAACACCATACACATAAGATAATAAAAACCACTCATTACACAATACGTTAGTTTTATTAACTCATTCCTACCGTGAGCTTTTCTGAAAGTTTTTCATTGCACATTTGATGCTGAAATTGAATTTCTCTATTCCAAGTGGACCTACCTCCTTGACCCAAAACAGATGCAATATATTATTTACAACGCATGTTGGAAAACTGATTTTCTTCCCTTTAAACACTTATATCAATGTGTTGCTGTTACCTAGTGTAAGATTAGAACAACTAAAATTGTTTTTAAAATGGGTCACTGTAACATCTAATCTAGTCAAACAAATCATCACCACCTATATTTAATATTTAATAATTAGTTTGAGTAACAGCAATGAATCAATGTAAGGAGAACACCAGATATTTTAATGTCAAGTTCTCATTTGTTAATTCCTTGGCCCCAGCACTGCCTGAGAATCTGTAATTCATTTTAAGCAGTTTGAAATGCTTCTTCCGACACTACTACTCAACTCTGCTTAAAGTTAATAAATCAGAATAATCGGAACAGAAATTTCACCTTCTTTTTACACAGTACTGGTATACAGTCTCATAAACCATAACGCTACTTTGCAATTAAGAGACCAGTGGAATCAATGCACTTTTCATTTTTGTGTTGCTTTAGTAATGTGAATCACCTGTAAATTCACTTTCACTAGCTAATACGCTATTGGTTATCTCATACTGTCTCCGTTTTCTTTTACAGAGATCCTTAAGTTTTACTTAAGGTTTCTAGTATACAATCTAAAATCATCAGAAATACACAAGCATTTCGTTTACATTTTTCTTTTAGTTACACTAATATTATGTAGCAAATTTAAATATTCCTAGTGAAAACAAGCTAAACTGCAGTCTCATGTTTAACAGAATGCTTTTGTAGATAAAGAGGATTGTAGGCATGTTATGATGGACTAAAAACTACTTTTAAAAGCATATGTAATCATAAACTCACATGAGTACATAAGTTAAAACTAAATAGCTAAATTATAAAACTAAAAAAGCTAAATTACAGAAATAAACACTCCAGGCATTGAGTTGTATTTCTGCTCTTCAGTGAACATAAGCATATCAAAAGAGGCATGTGATTTTATAAGTTCAAATTAACCTAATTTAGACCCACAAATACCAAGTAATTCAATAACAATTATCATTTCATGGCCATGAGGTTATTTGGTTAAGTTTCATTTGTGTCGGTGTTTTGGTGTTTTTCCTTACCTGAGCTCCACAGAAGTGAAATGTAACTGAATTTCCTGTGCAACATTTACTGATGCAGGTTACCTCTGTTTCTGCCCATTTAGCTTTTTTGACAGCGTGGTTTCAAGTGAAGCAATAGCAGCTTTACACAGCTTTTCTCCCCTACAATCTATCTCTCATTTTCTAACCTATGAAGTTGTCAGTGCAGAAGCCTTTAAGAGAGAATTAAAGGAACTCTTTCATTTCACTTTTCTTGCATGGGACACAGGAAATGTGACATGTATGTTCTTGCTTAGCAGTGCTGTACTGTGCACAGCGCTAAGGGAAATTACACCAGTGCTGTTAGAATTCTGTTTTGTTTCTACTGGCACTGGAAACCCATTTTACCATGTCACATTTTAGTCTGAAAACTGTTTTGGGTCAGAAACCAAGGTCATATTAATTCTCTTGTGTTGTACTCCCTATAGCATATTCTCCTTCCAAATCATGTATCACCTGACCCGGCTTGAGATACTGCAAAGTTAAGATACAGAGGAAACTTCAGAAAGAATTAACATTCCCACCCCACAATTTATACATTTCTACATCAAAGCGCATGGTTTTCTTATTACAGAAGTAACTCACCTCTGGGGTGACATCTCGTGGTGCAAACCCTGTTCCTCCAGTTGTTAAAATCAAATTAAGTTCCTTTTCATCACACCAATCTATCAGTGTCTCCTGAAAGAGAAGATGAAAGTTGCCAGATTTAGCAAGTAATACCTGGGATATATTTACCTCAGAAAACATCTAAAGAATTGTCTTGAAAATAAACAGAGACACATAAAACAAATGAAGGGTATTGTAAAATCACTCATGGCATTTTCTACAAATACTAAACCGCTGTAACAACAAACGTATGGCAGAGTAACAAAATCAGTCATAATATTTTGGAATTGGAAACTGGAATTCTCCGTCTCTTGTCCTAAAATGGAAAACAAGAACTCATGGTTGTTCATTTATATCAGTGTTTATTTGGATTCTGAGATATAAACACAATTCTTCAACACACATAAGTAGAATACGTGCATTTAATTCGGGTTATATGCTTGATTCTTAAAAAAATAACTTTCATATCTGTCTTTGCTCTACTTTTTAACAGCCTGAACAAAGCAAGATCTACTTACTTGTAAGTTTGACTATTAGAAGATGCAATAATACACCTGATACAGCAGCCCATACGCTGCTCCTTGCAACTATCTTTTCTTTATTTCTTATAACATCTCAATGGGACTGCACATGCTGATCCCAAAGCTGGAATAAGAAAGCTTAAGAGATCTGTCATGTACATTTAATATCTTACAGTACCATAGAACTCTTGATACTAGAAAAATATTAGGTTTCATTTGCATTCATTTTTTAAATGACATTTTAACCTACTTTTCAAACTGTGACCAAAAAAATGTGGCATAAGCAGAAAATGTATTTAGTCTCAATGTGATTATATCACTTATCCTTCATATGCTATAGTGCGCAAGCAAAGCAGCTGAGCATCTGCTTGGAGCTAAAAATTAACTGATGTGTACCCACGTATTACATAGCAGAGTAACCACTGGCAGAAATCAGACTGATTACTTATACAGCTATCCTTATTCTCTTGAAGTTAAACAAAGGCAACTGCAGCAATTGAAATTGTTAGTTTCAACAATACAGATATGCACCAGAAAAGTTTTGGGTTGTTTTTTTTGAAACAGATTATATGTTCTCTGAGCTATTTTGTCATCTAAAGACATATTTATTTAGACTCTCAACACCAGCAAATATCAGGGAACACTTGAGAGAATTTCAGCATAGAAATGCTGTTTAGCAAAGTGAGAGCTCGACTTCATATATATATATGTATAAATTACCATAATCAGGAATAAATTGTGAGCACAAAACAAAGAGAGATGCAGTGAGAGTTTTATGAAACATTTATTTTTAGATAAAATAAAACCTGACAAAATCCAACAAGTTTTCAAGTGAAAATAATTCCTTCATCTGTTCTCATACAGCTCAACAGTACTCCAATTAACATGGATAAAAAAAAAAACAAACCAATATTGTGATAGCATATAGCAAGCTATAGAAATCATTATACACCTTGACTTTTCATGTAAACTGAGCATATAATTTGTTTCATTATTACATACAATTATTTACCACGTTCTACTTTGAGTAAAAAAAAGCATAAGCTTTCAGTAAGACTTCTGGCTATGAAGCAATAAGGTAGCATTTCACTGTATTTTAGAATATGTGCCTCTAAGATCTTTTAAAAACATGGAAAAATGCCTGAGACCAATATTCAGTTTGTTTATTTCTATCAACCCCACAAAATTTTATTCTACAAAATATTCTCATTTAGATTTTAAGCATATAAAAAAAGAAAGCACTACTCTGATCAATCGAGAGTAAAAGGCTACTTGTGTTCATTTCCCTGCTGCTAGCAGTCCAGCCATATGTGCCATTTGCTTTTCATAGACACCAATTTACTGTATTTTCAAATCAGAATTCCCCCAGAACACTGATCTGATACTTGACTTGATTGATGCTATACAAATAAAATTATTATATAGCAATTTGTGCATTAAGATTCTCTAGATCCAAAATGCAAGGCCACAGATACAATGCTATTATACCACATGTAAGCTAATGTTATGACTCATTTCAGCCAAGTAATAGCTACATGACTTTCAGAAATATATTCTTCAGCAAAGCATCTCAATGTCCAAAACACAGAACTGTCACTAAACTGAGTTACTGTACATTGGGTGAGTCACAGAATCTTGGCCAGTGCTTTCTGTGCTTAAAACATTTTAAAATATTCTAGGACTCAAGCATATCTTCCACAAAACCAACCAGCCTTGATCAGAATTAGATAAGAGATTGAAAATACATCATATGGCCTTTCAATAGTTATTCATATTTTTCATTAAGTATTTGCTATATTTATAGTAACTGTTTCTTTTTCATTATATCTGATAGACCCCTCCACAATACCTAAGAACCCTGCTTACAGAATTCTCAACAGGATGGTTAGAAAGTGGATTTTTTTTCCAAAATCCATTAAAATACCACTTTTTAATATCTGCAAATAAATGAACATAATAAACAAATAGGGATTACAAAGGCCCTACATGAAAATTCTGTATTTCTCCAAAATAGACCTTCTGAAACCCACTTTGTAAAATTATGTAACTTCTTTCGTCGCAAATAAATCCTGTTTACTAGGTTATACTCTAGGAAAGTATGTTTGGAAATGCAAGCAAAAATATATATAACTTTCAAATAAATGTTCTTAAACACATAAGTTATTTACAGTATGTCCTTAAAGCTGTGATTACTCTCCTTAGGAATCCAGGTCAAAAAATAAGAGTTGTACAAAACGGCACAGTGAATATCAACTTAATTGTCTTTTATGATGATATGACATCATCCTAATGAAGAAATTATCATGAGTAAGAACATGGAAAAATAAATCAATACAGAGAAACCCTGCACAGTGGCGAATTTGGTAAGAAAACTGAATGCAGTTTTGACTGCTGAGTTTGAGGAACTCAGAAATTGGAAGATTAGAATCTTATAAGAAACTCAGAAATTTAAGAGTGTCAGAAAATGAAATACTAAAATACCATGAAAATACACTACACATCTTCTGGAACCTCCCCACCCTTTCTTTTCTTCCCCCATCAATACAGGTATATAGTAAAATAAATAATAGGACTGTTTTTACAGCATAATTATTGCAGTCAAAAGACTTGGGTAACACCCAAGTATGCATTTCAATATCTGTAAACAGAGCTTTTCATCTTTTAATATTTTGCTGACCATTGTAGTCTTTTGAAAACATATTAGCAGTTTCCAGCATCACAGTCAATTTTGTTTGTTGAGTACTGCTTTCTAAATAGTAAGCTAACATTAGACAGAAAGTAGCAGAAGTACAACTATTCCACTGAAATGAAAAGCTAAAGGATAAAATGTCATAAAAATGTACTCCATAAAAGATTTACTTTTTTTAAAATGGAAATTTAATTGTGGGCATTTTTCATTATGAAATAAACTGCAGCTATCAAAAACTTCAAGGTTCAGCATGCCTATGAAGTCCATAATGTAACCATTTTTAAAAACTACTGCTCTGTAGCAGTAGCTTTTAAGTGAAGTGCAATGTTCAACAGAGTTCACCAATGCAAATGTGAAAGTAAACCAAAGAGATGTGTAAACACTGAAGTGTTTGCCCATCAAGCCAGCAGTACTGGGAGTGATAACACTTTTTGAGGACTGAGCCCAGGAAAAGAAATTTCAAACTATTTCAGTGGAGGATGGTAAAGACATTATAGGTCACATGCAAGATTGAATCCAGCACGAGACACTGAAAAACTGCATTTCTGTTTTGTGATTTGCTCTCAGAAAGGTGAAATTCTTAATTCAGACTAATTGCAGTGAAGTATCAGTCATTCTGCAAACAAAAAAAGAAACTGTGATTTGTTGGTATTCTTTAACAAACTGAATTAAAATCTAGAAGAGGGTGTAGATCAGATAGATGCAAACATCAGTTCATGTATGCAGCATGGTACAAGAACTACCAGCCTCCTTCTGTAAGAAAATCTGCTTCCATTTACAGTTGGTACCATTGGAATTCTCCTAGAGTGGATACTGCACTCTGGAAATGAGGACTGCTCACTGGAAAAGATCTGACAACTCCAGTGTAACAGTTTTTCTCAGATGTCATGATGAAGGGGTGGGACTTAGAGGTGTCGGAAGAGTCTGAACGAGATATTCTGCAAGCATACCCAGTTTTTGAAGCAACTTTCATGTCTACTCTGAATTTGGCAGATACATACATTCAGGTAGGCATACATACACACATGACCATCTTTACATAATAAAAGTTTAATAGAAAAAGCAATGAAGTTAAATGCATTTCATTTTTGTTAGGTGTAAGCTCTCCCTCTAAAATGTTTATTAACTAAAATAAATATTAATGAATTTATAAACAGTCAAGTGTCTTTGTTAAGACTTTATTTGAAACCACTTAAAAATTAAATTAAAAAAAAAAAATGCCTCCTTGCCAATATTACTCTTCCCTCTCTGATTATTCCTATAACAATACAAGTTAATATAGCAATTGGAATAAAAAGGGAAAAAGCGTGTAACAATGAAATAAATTCAAAACTGCTCACACGAACAGTAGAGAGAAAATAAAAAATGTTCTCCCTCTTAGCAGCACTAAGACCTGTTATTACAAGATACAAATGGTTGGCTTTGGAAGCATAAACCTCCCATTCATCGTGCAGAACAAGATGGCTTTTTCCATACTTTCTTTCTCTTTGCATACATTAATATTTAAGATTGCCTAAGACTGTTTACTTCCAATTTTCTCCCCAGAATGTGAAAAGGCAAGCTGATGTTAAAGACAGGTAAATAATAACCTATAAATAGAGTTTGTTAAAATATTTTCTCTACATATGCCTATGACTAGAGCACAAGTACAAGTTCAAGGTGGTTTCACGCACCACAAACTAGAAGACTCACCAATCTTTGCTGATTGTAACCAAGACTTGATAACCTATTTATTAATCTTTCTAAAAACATAGAAATAGCAAAGCTACAAAAGGACAACTGTAAACATCTTTGAGCTGTCAAAACAATAATAAATGCTTCAAATCTAAGGAATCAGTAAAGCATGTGGGTCATTGTAGACAAAGGCAACATGTCTTAGAGAGTTCCAAGTACAAACATGTAAGAGTCATTCTCCAACAACCCTCCGCACAGATAACTGCACTTCACAGTCAACTGTACTGGAAAAAAAGCACTCAGATCTTGCATGTGCATATTTATAAGCAGAGACAATCTGCAACCCTAGTTTAAGCCAAGTTATTCCCCACGTCTACTTGTTCTGTTTAATGGGCAGCAAGTGGACTGGATTGAAAAACCTCTAGAAGTCTTCTGTAATTAACATGAAGGACCCAGCTCTGGAAAAGTGTTTAAATGGGAATATTTTTTTTCTGTAAATATGAAGTTTTATCTACAATACAATTGTAAAAACATAATTCTTATGGAACCCATTTCAGTTCCTAGCTCCACTTTCTAATAGTAAGTACAATCTTCCATTTTACTTCATACATCTAGCCACAATTATTCAAGACATTGTTTCCTTTTACTTTTTAAATAAAATTCCAAACTTTGCATATTTTTTTTTTCCTGCAGCTCTCGATGTAAACGGCAAATCAGTAATATTCAAGATCTTTTTAATTTGGATTTGAGGACAAAGACAAGAGATGAAACCATCGCAGAGATAGGAAACTACCTCAACGTATCTAATGCAGTTTCTGGTATAAACACTCCCATGTGTCTGTTATTCACGCATTTAATCCACAGAGTTAACGAATTAAATTGTTTTTTAAAAAAATCCACCAGTTCATCTGTGAAAATACAGTAAAGAAAATTTACCTACCAATAGCTGCTGTACTTTGAGATATTTAGTCCATACATATACTCTAAGAGTGGGAGAGCTTGTGGCCTGCCTTGAAGTGTCCTGGGAGGTGCGTTCTAGCGCCTCCCCTCGTCCTGCTTGGTGCATGAAATATAGGGCAGAGTGCACCCGCCACCACTTCAGTTCCTCTTAAATGCACAATCAAACCTGAAAGAGATCCAGAAAGAGGGGAAAGGCAGGTAGGAGACTAATGTACATGCAGACCATACCTCTCAAAGAACATCAGTTACTGACTAGTAACCTTTCTTCTTTGAGTCTGCATGTACATTCCAGCAATGACGTACGGCTCAGCAGTTACCTCTGTCTTTCACTGCCCAGCAGAAGTCCTGAGGCCCCACACAAACAACTTCAGCATCACTCCACTGAAGGCTGAGACAGCCCTGGATTCTATCATACTAACACACTGCTAGAGGGAAGCAAAGATGGAACTCCAGATGGCTTCATGGCAAACATACTAATACCATGCAACACTGATACTGAGTTTTCTCAGGGTTCTGAAGGAATTTGCTTTGGCCACAGAGGGAAGTCCAAGTCACAAGCCCACATGCAGCCAGATAACCATCTGAACAACTGTTGTGTGAAGCAAGTTGAACTCTTGGATATTCCCACAGCACAATAAGCAAACAAACAAAGTAAAAGACTTAGACCTTTGTGAAGAGAAACAATTGGGTCCTACTGAAATCTACTGGGTCCTATGTGAAATGTAAAATTCAAGAAGCATAAGACCCAGGAATGAGTATTGGAGGACCCATCGCCTGGCTGCTCTTGGAACTCTGCTACCACTTCAAGAAGGAATTTTGGATGACTGAAGAAAACACCTTACATAGGTATGGAGTTAGTAAAATGGCAGCCACAAGGATCTGTCTTCTCCAGCAGATAGATGGCTGAGTCACAGGATGCACCACTTTCATAGACAGAAGCAGAAGGAATAAGAATTTAAAAGCTTAACAGGGGAGAAGGAACCATGTAATACAGTGGTTTTCCAAGACTACTGTATCATAAATAGTCCAATATGTCAAGATCAGTTCTTTTAGGAAACTCGAAGTTGTGAGGTATGACATTGTGAATGTGTTCAACCGCTGAGAGCAACCATGTAGCCTCAGCAAATTACAAAAAGAAGTCAAAAGAGCTACATAAAATAAATAACCCAAAAGATCTGAGACCAAAGAAGCAACAGACATATCATACAGACAATATAGTTTTCCTCTAGAGTATGTATGTCTAGACCATATGTGTCTAACCTTTTGGCTTGCCTGGGCCACACTGAGTGAAGAGGAATTGTCTTGGGTTGCATATAAAAAATATAATATAGTTAATGTATATAAGTAACAGAACTTTTTAAAATATATATATTTTAATTAAAGCATTTAAAAAAGAAAGCAACAAAAACATACAACTAGTGGAATATTTGACCTTGCTTTTGTGAAACAAATGCATCACTCTGGTTTGATGGAAGTGGCTGCAATTCTTAGTGAGTTCTCAAGGTGTCTGTCAGATATTTTTGATAAAATTTCACTTTTCCCCTACTTCATCCTTGAAAATACTTATTCACTAATATATGTAATGCCAAAAAGCGATGACATGAAAAGACGTGATTGTGAAGCGAGGGACATTCTTCTATGGTAAGATCAGGCTTATAAAAGACTTGTAAAGAGAGGATGTTAAATTCTTGAGTTTAAGATCTGATCGCAAATCTGTACATTACATTTGAGAATTTACAGGCAATGTATTTATGTTGACTTAAAACCGAGTTGCAATTATACAATTCATTTATTTATTTATTTATTTTTCCAGTCTTGAAACCTCCTCTCAAATTCCTTTATCAAAGCGGAAAGCAAGGCTGCATATATTTTTTTTTGCTGCTCACAGGACCGTGTTTATAAAAATACATAAAATTATTTGTTGTAACTTGAGCACGCAATAATTTGAGTTTCATTTCAGTGTTTTCATGGTTTGAAACATGGCACAGACTACTTGATTTTTCACCTTGAAGATGCATATTTAGCTCATTTAAACGAGTGGTAAAATCCACCAAAACTGCTAAGCGTGTGCGCCATTTTTAATCTTCATGTTCAGGCACAAATTCACCTTTTGATTCTGTAAATGAATTGACTTCATTTCAGAAATCAAATTATCTTTTTAGCATTTTACCTCAACTTAAACCCTTTACTTCAGAAAAATAAATGATGTCTCCATAATCAACATCCATACTTCTAAGGAAATCCTAGAATTTGCAATGATTAAATCTTTTGGACTTTATGAAATTCATAGCTTTGATGACAACTTGCATGTCTTTATCAATTTTTAAAGCTTTTGCACTTAAATTAGGTCCCTCCCCCCTTCATCTTTCCAGAGTAACTTAAAAAAAAACACATTTGCATAGAAACCTGACTGTTGTGTGCAATTTGACTAAGAAAGGATCCTTGTATAGATCAGGTCACTACAGGTGGCTATATGAAGATATTTTTCTCTAGAGTAACTACTGCCACAGACAAATAAGAAAAAAGTTACAGAGAACCATTTCAAGATAGTAAATTATTTTCCAGGTCTAAAGATCAATACCAGATGTAGCTTCCTGAGAACATCAAAACATCTAGAAGAAAACCCTTTCTTTCTAAACTAAGCAGTGCTCTCCAGATATACAGAAGGTAAGAACATTTCGCGATGATAAATTACTTCAGTAGGGATACATCAACAAGAAAGAGAAAGGAGTATGTAAGAGGAAAGAGGACTGAAGTATTCTGGAACTCATCAGGCTGTCTGCACTTCTCCATTATCTGTTGATTAGAAGTAATCGTGGATATCGTGAAAATGATTCTTAAAAGGAACATGGTAAGGATAAAAATCAGTTCAGATTCATCAATGGTTCTTAATGCAAACAACTTGATGACTGCTGCTGAAGGCAATGAAAAATAACTAACAGTGATTATTACAGAAAAATTCTTTTTCTGTGAGCCCATGGTTTTTACTTACAGCAAATAATAGAAGATGAACAGAATGAACTAGTAATAGGCTACCTTGCTGATTAGGATATTGTTCATTCCTGAACTCCAGAGTATTAGAATCCAAAGTCTACAAAGTATTAAGACAACCTTTTGGCATTTATTTCCGAACAAAAAGGCCACTCTTTCAAAGGGAAGACTTTTTCAGGATTTAGGGTATGCAAAATGCCTCTTTTAAACTCAAACGATTATAGCTATTACCCATGATACTAGGTGAATACTACTACTATTGAACATGATGAGCTATCTTCTACTTCCATTGCAGCTTGCAGAAGCATCTCAGCATTAGCTGATCCCAATGCAATCAAAGATCTCAGCTGATTATTACAGTCAGGAGAAAATCAATGCAGAACAATTCACACTAGAATTACTTTTTTTCCCCCCCCCCCCTAAAAGCTGAAACTTTCTGGTCATGTCACTTATGGAACATTTTTAAAAGATGTTCATTTCTTTTTGATACATATTAACAACAAAATTACAGGGAGTCAGGTGGTAATACAAATATTCAAAATCCAACAGAGATTTCAAAATCGCCTTCCAACTGTTTCGGCAGCTGGTATAAATAAAGCTAAAATCTGCCAGGAAACTAAGGTTGTTCAAACATGTCTTGATGGGTATGGGAAATCTCTCAGGCAAAATAACATGCAGAATGTCAAGCAACCTAAAGTATCTTTGTACAGTTACTTGTACTGTAATCTCCATTGTTTCTAAGGTCCTAAATTACTGGAAATAATTTAGTGTTATACAGAAAGATAAGCCAACATTTTGTTAGATGAGGAGGATAATACCTACATGAATACATAGAATATATTAAAATATGAAATACATAAAGAAATATATCTTTGTGACTTGGTCGAGGTGGGGATAACTTTGTAAGAAGTATGTCCAACCTGGCAGGGTTGCCTCAAATGGAGTAAAAAGAAACTTCATAGAGCAATTGCTTCAAGGAAGCAATCAAGCTAAATCTTGTCTCGGAAAGTTATCAAGACCATAGAAATTAAGTAGGACATGAACACAGTTCAAATCAATACATGTAAAGAACTGGAAAGGACAATTTTAAGCTGAATCACATGCCATTTCTCATTTTGGTGGGCAGATGCCAAACTTCACTTACTGAAATTTAAGAATCATAAAAGAAATACTAATCTGTACTATCGGAATGAGACAAATATAGAATACTTTCTGTTACAGGAAGAACAATCTTCACAAATACTTGCGGTGATCATACTGAGTCTTTTGACTCCTGCAGAGAAAGTCTTGTTATATTCAGAAATGCTTTACAGTCCCAAAATTCAAACATGCCAGTTCTAACCAAAAATACTGGTTTCATGATTGAATTTTGAAACAAACACTACTAATCTCAGAATAAGAAAGACCTGCACTGAGAATTTCATTTTTACAGGTACTCTTAACAGTCAATCTTGAAATGAATTACTGCTTAATTAATTAAACGTTCTGGCACTGAATATATTTGTACCATATGCTCCAGTTGCAAAAGCAAGAACTGTGCCAGAACCAAAAGCTGCAGCACTGAGGGAATAGTAAAAGACAAGTGAAGCCCTTACAGGGTCTGCTTCAAGAAGAATTAATGATTTATGAAGTCTAACTCCTTAACACATGAAAAACCAAACCCTGAAGTATCCTTTTTATGAAATGTTTTTCTTACATTTAAGTTCTAAACCTCAAATGACTTCTATTGTGCTAATCTTAGCAGACATTTCCCACTATAAGTAATGGTTTTGAGAGAAGTATTTAAGAAAACATTTTACAAAGTTATTTTAAATTTCTTTCACTTACTTTATCTGATGTTTTTATTAAACCTTCATAACTATCTAGATGACGTCATTCTTTTAAGCATGACAATTAACATACAGATGCTGCAATTACTCATTATACTTTCATAAATGGTATGTCATGCCTCCCTCCTCCTGTTTCCCTCAGAAAAGAACAGAGAGAATACATTAATGCTCCTCTTTTTTTTCAGTAGCTTTCCAAATGGATAAGCAGGGAGACTCAGTAATTACAGAAATGTTTAGGGAGTGCAGTTGTAGGTACAGCAGGTTCTAGCTGAAAAAGTGCATTCCCATTGTTACCTCTGCACTTGAATCAGTCAGTAAGTGGAGCTTATGCATATGAAATGTCTGCTGCTTCACAGGAACAGAGCTCTCCCTGCTAAAGCATGAGTCATTTCTAGAGCTGTGAAGCCACGGAAAGCCCTCTGGACTAGGAAGTGCTTGTTCGTTATTTTAAAGATGCAAGAAGACACAAACAGTAACCTTTAAAATATTGAGTTATTTATACATTAAAAAAAAAAAAAAAAGTGGCACAAGAAACTTGACTTGTTTCCACTGTGAACCTGCACTATACACATGCTATTTTAACATATGGTCTCTAGCATGAGAATGTTTATGTAAGTAATTTTTGTGATTTTTTTAATTGCAAAATTTCTTTTTCTGGACATGTTACAGTCACATTGCAGTCATCTGTTCGGTGCAGTTTAGAATAAAGGCATCATCTCAATAGTAAGTAAAAATATCATATGGCCCCTTTGAAAGAGTTGTATCATCTCCCACACATTCTACTTTGAGGATTATGATGCATGCAGTGCATGCTATCTCTGGACTACTACTTTCCCTTGCAGAGACAATTGCCACTTTACTGCTGAGACTGAGGAAGAGCCTACACAGTCAGAAGAGTCATCCAGATTGTATTTTCAGTAACAGAGTAGGTGGAATTAGCGTATGAAGAAAAGCATGCCAGAAATTGTATCTGTGAGCAAGAACTGGGCAATGCCCTCTGAAATTAAGGACCAAACAATCTTCCATTTATAACCTTTCTCATATTGCAGCAATCCTGATCCAGAGGCCACAGTAGATGAATGAGTTAGTAATTTACCTAACAGTTATCTGCACAGGCAGATGGAGAGCTATGCTGTGTCCGGCACTGTCTTTGGGCCTGGGTCACACTGTCCAGATCCTCTGGCTGAAGGGAAGCTCAACAGCTCACAGTACCAGAGGAGCCTGCAGGCATCTCTCACTGGGTGCAGAAGGTCACACCATCACCCTGGCCTTGCTACCAATGTGGCAAGAGTTTCTAAAGAGGACAACCTTTATGCACAGTTATCTGCCTGTAAGAAAAAAATACAGTAGCTCAAAGGACCTAAAAGGAGGTACTTCTACCCACAGATGCAATCAGAGCACTTCGCCATGGAGAAATCCATCTGGGGATTCATCCAGGGCTGCACAGACACAGGCTTCCAAGCATCTGAAGGGATGTAAAATTTCTTTCCTATCTATTCTGACTTGTGAAAGCAAATATTTTATTAGCCATTTGTTGCTGGGCCTTTTTAGAGAGATCCAGAAAGAAGCCTGTATCATTCCTCTCTCTCTCTGTCTTCCCCCACACAGTGCAGAACAAAAAAACTGACACCTTGAATCCCCTTGTTATTTCAGTGCTCGCCATTTCTGATTCTATAGCAGGAGAAATCCTTGCTTCTTTCCTGCAATTATTAAGTCATTTCTGTCTTTTAAGACTTATCTCTACGGGCCTAGTAATATCTCTTATATTAGAATACATTAAAAAAGATTGAGGTTCTTTTCGTAATAGTTACAAATGTGTGACTTAGGACCAAGTCTAGCAGAAAACTCAGATTTCCAAAGGAATGTTATTTCAAGAGCTTTTACACTTGCACTTGTGAATCTAGGTGCCATATTTGATACTTTGTCCATTTAGGACTTCTAATTTTGCAGCTGTAATCACCGTACTGATTGAATCTAAAACACGGAGCCAATTTCCAAGCCACTGTAGCTATTATCTCATAAACGTCAGAGGTCATGTAGTAGTCCATTAATTCTCTAGGTGCTGGTACAGCTTTCACTTCTAACTCCAAAAACATTCTATACATTTTTGGTCTGTCACCCCCATTTCAAAATACCTCTACGTTATCGTAAGAGCATTGGCTACAGCAAATATATTTCACTGGAATTAGCAGCGCATTACTCTCTACACAAATAACTTTACTAATAAAAACACCTGCTTTTCAATCTCATTCTTTGGCTATTGGGAAGTTTGAGTTTGATATATTGTGGCTTTGAACATCTGTAGGAAAAAAAAATGTAATAATCATGATATAAGTGATGCGCTGACAAGCAGATTGCTATTTCTTTTAAATATATTGGATTGAAGGCTGTAACTAGCAAGTTACCATCCGGCCCATCCACATTTACAGTACTGGCAAAATGATACTATTTTGCACAAGAAACAAGTGCAGGCTAACATTAAGCCGACTTCAGCCCTTAACGATCCTTTATTGGAATGACGCTTTTGTGGGGAAATTGAATTTCTCACTGATCTACTTCCAGAAAATTTTCCATCAGTAATCTCTTTTCTTTGGATTGATTTCAATGTCTGACTTAGCTTTAATAAGAAAATGTTTAATTCTTTTGCAGACTCTGGATGTTACTTCCAGTCCTGTCGGTTATCAAAAACAAAGGAGAGAGATTAAAAAGAATCAGCACCAATCTGAGAACAGTCATTGGTAGAGATCTAGCAAACAGAATGACTTTAAAAATATTTTCAACACTAGTCTGACATTAACTGTTTATTCTACCTAAGAGGAAAAGCCTTGTTTTTCCCCTTTATTTCTCAGTTTGTACATGAGATTGTCACCCTTTTAGAAGAACTGCAACATAGTTAGGTCAATTTTTGGTGTTGTTAAGACTATGTCCTTGATAAAATACTACTTCTCCAGATGGAGGATTGGATGTGAAAGAGTTTATGGTACTAACATTATTAAAAAAATATTAAGATACAAAGTATTCTGAACACATACACAGACAGCATACTAAAAGATAAGCTACTTTTAAAAAAATGTTAAATATGAGAATATATCATAAAAGTGCTTGGGTACTTAAAAATGTGAGGTATATCTCTTAAGTTTTATTTGAGGTAAAATGGCAAAAGTAGGGATGTGTGCTATTACGAGTAACACTTCATGCCTGTACATCAATTACTGGTTGCACAGTGAAAATCTGTGCTTGTCCTGAGTACTTTCCAGTTATGTTTGCAAAGAAGGCTTCGTCACATCCCATTATCTTTGCTCATTTCTTTTTCTGGATCTCAGAAACTTACAGAGTGAGGATATCATGAAAATAAAACTTTAACTAAACATGCAGTGTATATTTTTCATTTTTGAAACACTATCATCCCTGTGGTTTTGTCACCTACAGAAGCATTCATCATTCTGCAAAATATTTAAAGACATATTGAGCTTTTGTATGTAAAGCAGTTCTCTTCAGTTCTCATTTTAAACTAATGCATCTTTCCTCAAATCAGCCTGAAGACAAATGTCTGTTGTTCTTTACAGCCTAAGGGTGCTGAGTAAAACTGAAGCATTAGCTTCAGTGTCCCAAATGACACTTGCCTTCATTTTTACATATTGCTTTTTTCTATATATCATTATTCCCCATAATTTTTTATTAAGGTACAGAAGATACTCCTTGCTCCAAATACATAAAGAATTGTTTTCTATTTCCGTCAAAAAAGGACAAGAAATTTAAAACATCTTGCTGTTAAGCTGTTATCTTTTAAGATACCCTCAGACACATAGCTTCATTTTCAAGACAGATAAATGTCAGATAATCCTCACTTTTCTCAAATGAGATTCAACTACCATGACCACTTCACTGGTAAGAATGCAGAAGCAGCCTTTCTAATGACAGTACTAAGCAGTACAATTTCCACAGGCAAGCAGACCATTTGCATTTAGTAGAGTGGTTTTTATCATCATACTAACGAAGCAGGACATTGAAACTGTTAGAATAATTGTAATCTTTAAATACAAGGCTATTTGACAGAACATAACAACAGTAACAAAGCAGATGATAAATGAGAAGAGGAAACAGAAATGGCAGCCTGTGCAGAAATGTCACAAGCAAATATATGTTGTTTGCAATCTTAACACTCCACCTAAGTTTGTCACAATGATGAGGCATCTGAAATTGAATGCAAACATTTCTGACAGAACAGTCCTAGAAATCCTTGCGTATTTTTTATGTGAAAATATTTTAAAAAGTAAAACTCTGCAACCACTGCACCTTTACTGAACTCTGATGACTCAGTGGTATTCTCTTCTTTATACATTACTCTAAGGACAGTGAAGTCACATCATTTCTGAAAATCCTACTGATAATTCAAAGGTACAGAAATGCTGTCACAGGAAATAAAATCAAAATGCTAGCTATTTTATCACAAGGGTATTCAGAAAAAGAATGTATGAAAAGCTCAAGGACAAAAATACTGAAAAAGAGAAACATCCAGTTTTAACCTTCTATGCGTCTTTAACTTGAAGCATATCGTGTTTCTTGCCTAGATAGGCACGTGCTAGGAAACACTTCCACATAGAGATCAAAGATATTCCAAAAAAGCAAATATTCAGACTTCAGTCACAGCAAGCTACATCAAATGCATTCTAATATCAGAGCATTCTGTTAGCAATCTACTTAACGTTATTGCAAAATACATGATTTTACTGTCATTTAATCGAATACATAATAAGTGATGTCTCCACATGCGATGGCAAAAATAACTGGCTTTTTTCTGGCATAATTTTCTGAGATAATTGACTAGTTTGATCTCACTTCCTTAGGCACCTGATGCCTGCGCTTAAGATGGGCCCATTCAATTCAGGCAATAACTGCTCCCTACACTTGTGTCGGGCTTCTCACCCTGTGACATCACTTCTTAGCTCCCATAAGTATATGCCATGAAGATAAACCATGCCACAAACTAACATAAACTGGCCAATCAGATGAAATATGGTGGTTATCAATGTTCATTAACACAGAAAAGCTTTTTATCTTGCAAAAGAAATGTGGAATGTTCTTGAGAAAATTTTATTGTTGTTGTTTTTTGTTTTTTACCTCCTATGTGCTTCTAGGAGCTGATTATATTCCTTTCAGCCTGCAAATTTTATCTGGATCCTTTCAACCCATTACTGTCAAGAGAATGTTCCATAAAACAGGTACTAATGTGTCCAAGTAACACCTCTGCATTTATCTTTTTTGTAAACACCTCACATGAAATATTGAATGCTGGGTGATTTTCAGAAACTTATGACCAGAATGGCAGTATACTAACTAACTTGACTTGGAACACCTGATGTATGTAAAACAAAAGTGGGGGAGAATCCAAAATCACTCTTAAGAATCCTATCATTTGTGGAACAATTAGTACTGAGCAGTCTACAAACCAGCTAAAAAGAATCATGGCTATTTTCATTGCTTACTGTTGTGATGCTCCCTGAACCAGTAAATTATTTCAATAACTGAGGTATCCAAACTGGGCTGCACGCACTCTAGTAGATATACAAGATGATCCACTGGCATGCAGGAAGAAAATATTAGAACTTCAGTAGCAGAAGAGTATAATTTAAAGATAAATAAATATATATATACTGGGGGTGCATGTTCACAAACGTTTTACCAGTAGGGGTGCACATCAAATAAGTTTGGACATTGTTGGTCTAAACTATCATTTTGTTTAAGGCAGCCTGCCAGCATGGCTGGGCTTACAGCTTAGGCAGTATCAGCGCATTGGTAATGATGGCGCTATATTACAAATCTCTGATTATCTGTAATGTTAATATATTGTAGTACGAGAATATATGTCCTGGAGGCTGAGGACATGTCTACTACAGCCTGCTATTTCAAAAAAGTTGCATACATTTGATAGCTGCCTGCTTCCCAGACTTTGGTTCATATCACAAAGTAGGCTTTAAATATATGAACTGGAATCCTTTCAGGCTAATCTTATTTGGAAGATGAACTTCAACAGCATATGTAATCCACTCCAGCTGCTAAAAGATACACAGTTCATAGAATCTAAAAGTTGTTCCAAATGAAACACACTGAAGAGCATCCAATATAAATGTTGACTTCCCAGAAGATGCCTTACAATATAGACTATATAGAACTATATAGAGTTGCATCTGTTTGCAGGAAATGATAAATAGACATGGCTCAAGATAAATGTTCAGATCTTGGCAGTAGGAATTTGATGGCTAAGGCTAAGGAAAGCACTTTAAACTATATCTCCACATTTTTTGCTCTGATTTTGTTCAGCTAAAAGAAATCAATTTCTGTAAGCCTACAAGATCAGTAAAGTCAACCTCTGAATTCTGTTGTACTGTCAGGTGAAATGAGACACTTTATCTAGCATACTCAATAACACAGATAATTCATTTGAAACTTTATATACATTTTATGTATGTTCTGAAATACAGATTCATCTGTATGAAATCTCACCTACATCCATCTTTTGCATCTGATAATAAAAGCATCTGAGCAAAATGACTCTAGCCACATGGTTCACCACAACTGCTTTACACTATTGTCAATTTTACCTGATTCCTTTATGAAATTTTCAAGAAAGTTTACATTTTTCTTCCTCTTTAGTCAGTGGATTAGAAATATGATAGGGTAAATAATGGCAAATAAGATTAAGGTACCACAAAAATTTTAGTAATCAGAGACGTTTAATTAGGTGTAAACATATTCAAATATTCAGCTTCACTATCTTATTATAGATTGCAGGTTTGCATACCACAGGGAGGCAGATGTCATCTTTAGTGTCTTCCTGACATATTTTTCCAATCAAGTCATTAAAACATAACATAAAAAACAATCGAGACATTCTATGAAAGCAAAATAAACTCCACTATTTTAGCTGAATTATCTGTGGTCTATTAGCTATATATCTTTTATTCGGAAAAAAATGCAACCAATTGAACCAGTTTCTGAAGAAGAAATGGCTGCTGTGTTATGATGAAATAAGGTTTAACTTCAGCAATTTTAGGTAAAACCTGTTATTAAGAATTTCATTCTTCATTACCTTAAAATAAGTAAATTATCAACCAATAGAATACATACAATCAAAGCTTGAACATCTGCTTTCAGTCTTACAATTTGCATAAATCAAGCATGAGAGGTTATTTAAAATTTGCAATAAGTCTAGAAAGGAACAACTTTTTGTGCCATTTGTGAACATTTCAGTTTCGCTGTCTTTACCCATTCTTCATATGCAAATAGTGCTATAAATTAGATCGTTCTTACAACTTGACACTAAATCATTTTAGCCTTACTGTACCACTGAGGGATCAGACCTCCACACACAATTGTATATGGTGGGACACAAGAGGCTCACAGATAACAGATAAGGTCTTATGTCCTGATATCTGTTCCTTTCTTAGTAACACACTTTTTTTTCCAATTGCTCCTGAGCACTGAGCTAACAGTAAGAACACCAGCACAATTCTCAGACCTCATTCCTTGTTTGCAGTAGTCCAACCAACACCTGCTGTTTTATATCAAAATTTAGGATTTTTCACACCTCCTATACCCATCACAACATTGAATTCTGCTTAATTGCATTAGATGTTTCATAATTCAGTTATTGAATATTTCAATTCCCCTCAATTTCTCCACATCTAATAATGTTCATAATTCACTATGAAACCATTATGAGGCCGTCTGTAAACAGCTGCAGAACATGAAAGTTCCTTTTAATAAACAACCGATCTACTTTTCTTTATAAATATACATATATATGAACGCACATACATACACGCTACCAACACTCATCTCTTCTGGCAATCCTAAAACAAAGAATTTATGACAAAACTATTTACTGCAAAAAATAAAGATCATGCCTTAGATCTCCCTTAGACTTGTTCAAACCGCAGTTGTGATAGGACAGCATTACATTTCTTTGATAAATCTCTAAAACAGAGCTACCAGAATACATTCTTACAGGGCAAATATAACGAAACAAAACTTAATGTAACAGGCCACGTGGAAAATGACAAGGGTTTTTATATAAGATTATTTTACTTCCCAAAAGCAATCTGGTGTTTAATGAAGCTAATCCATGTTTTCTGGTCTCATTCAGGCTATGTGAAATCCTACTTAAGAAACAGCATTTCCAGTGAGAATGGAAGCTACAGAAAGCATTGCGCACTGTACTGGATCTTACAAGATGAACAAGAAAATGTCTCAAAAACAAACAAACAAACAAAAAAAAAAAAAAAAAAAAAAAAAAAGCAAGAAAATGCCTCAAAGCCTAACTAGGTTTCAAGTGATGAGTGATACAGAGATATGTACATAGCAAAAACTGAAAATGAAAGAAAGCCAGGAGGAAATTCAGAGAAAATTGGTTACTATGGTCACAGAGAAAAGCAAAGATTTCTTTTTTAATTTAAGCTTGCTGAAAAACAAGAAGAGATTTGTGAACAAGAGTATCACCTCTTGCTGCTTATTTCTTATTTGTAATGTTTATTTCTAAGGAAGTTTTAATAGGCAAACAGAACCATAGCAATGAACCACGTGAGGAACATTCATCTCTTCCCTTAAGGGCAACAGTATTGATAATGCATAAGTTTTGACTAACCAGAAAGGCTTGAAATATCATCAGTATTCTGATTTGTCTGGTAGAGTAAGTTTCAGCTGCTTTTTCTCTTTCATCCTAGAGACATTTCTCTCATTACAGAACTAAAGAACTGTTTTGTTTTGGAAAGTAAACAATAATACTGCTAAAATGATGATGTGGCATTTCAACTTCATGTCTGGAGCCATGAGGTCTCCAAGGAGAGCCTGTGAAATGCAAAACGAGGATGGTAGGAAAACAAGTGGCAATCCCTATCTTCATGTGAGAAGTTAGTGAGTATACTTAGTCCACTTAGTCCAGAGCACTAGGCACTGGGAAAAAAAAAAAGCAGAAGAGTGCTTGATACACACTCTAGTCACAACAGTGATCAGAGCTCAACCACTAAGAGATGTAAAGAAATTTGGGCCATCCCTAAATATCTGCTGTCTTCCAAATAACATAAAGAGTTGATCATCCTCCTCAGCACTAGATGCCAAAAGGAATAGATGTTTAACTTCCCCCATTTGCTGGTTTACATCATGCAACTCTCTTAGACAGTACAGTAACATGCACGAGAAAATGGAATATGTCAGTAATAGTGCTAGTGGCAACAACTCCATGAGCCCAAAAGAAATCCTGTCAAATATCAGGAACATCCACAAGGGCAGAGCTGAAATCTTTTGTCCTACAATAAAGAAACTTACAGAGACCTCGGTCATCTCAGCTTCTACATTGCTTTTGTACCTAAAATTTTTTAGTTGAGAGATCTATGAAAGCCATGAATATCCATATTCCACAGAGGATCAAAGAAACAGATTTAATTTCTGTAAAGTAAGCCCCTTGAGTGCTCTCTAATCACCTTCTAAAAAAAAAAACTTGAGGTAGAAATAGCTGGACATGGAAAACAGTCATGTCCTTCTTTGATCAAAAAGTCTCAAATCTACCAGAGCAGAAGAAACAATCCAAGAATCAAAGCTTATATCCACAATGCCTGCTAGCTTTGTAAATGGAAAACAACAACAACAACAAGGAAAAATGCCTGACCTTGCTGCAATAGAAGAGGTACTCTAAGGAAACACCCATATTGCGTTGGAGTAAGAGTGTGCCTGGACGTTAGTTCCAGTCCCCAAGCCAAGCCTGGCATTGAAAGTCCAGATTCCAAGCCAGCATCCAGTGTAACACAGTACAACAAAAAGACACTTGCTGACAAATTTCTACTTATTTTTTACAACCGTTGATAAACATGAAAATGCTTTGAGGCATAATGGCCAGTGTCTCTTGGCTGCACACAGAGCTTGCATGAGATTCATCTGCTACTCCTATCAGCACAAAAGACAGATTCTAGTGTACAATATTATGTAGGCATGCAATGGCACAGGATCTACAAAGCAGAAGATCTCAGAGAATGCCTCTGGATAGACTGATTTTACTTGCAATCATTTCAAATGACTTTTTTTTTTTTTTTTTTAAATTAAAGTCCATCCTTGCTCTGAAACGCAGTTGGCATTAACACTGAATCAGCTTTCTTCATAAGTTCATTAGTATGATCATGAGGGAAAGTTAAAACCTCACAAATTCACTGGTCATCTAAAGAAACTGACCTTTAAGCATTAAACTTTTCACATATGAGACTAGTAAGGGAACATGCTTCTAAGGAAAAAAGACAATTATCCTATTGTTACTCTGAGAAAAAGCCTTTGAATGTAGCCTTTAAGACATTACGCATATATGCTTTCATTTGAAGATAACTACAGAAAAATTACAGGTGTTCTTTGATGAGTATAAGGCATATCTCTGTGAAAGGGTGGACAAATGGACTAAAAAAAAAAATCCGATCTTTGCGCATAAGTATGTTATGTCTAAATTTACAACCAATAATAAGAAATACTTCTAAAAAAAGATTACTCAAAATTTACCACCAGAAGAAGTAACAATCTAATCTCATTCTCTACACTGGAATATCTGCCTCAGAGCTCAAGTATTACAAAAATGAAATCCAATGCCAACATTTTTTACTTTTTGACACTGGCTGTCACATTCATTTATGGTGTTGAGAAGACAGTAAGATGCATGCAATCCTACATGAAAAATATATGAGGAAGCACTTATATTTGTCTCTGCTGTTGACTTGCAAATTCGAGCAAATCAAATATTTTTAAGAAATTTCATTCATACAGTCTTGCTCTAGAACAACTACTCTTCACAACATCATATATTTATGACAGAATACTGCAATTGAAAAAAGCACGTCATGGTATTCTAAACCAAAAGACATTACAGTTCGCATATGGAAAAATATGTACAGGTACAAAACAGAAACACTCTTATCAATAATAGTCATAAATTCCTCTTTTCTCTTAGAGCAACATTGTGAGTAAAATAGTATTGTGCTTGTCATTAACTAGAAATAAAGAAATGCTAAGTTTGCTACAAAGTTTTTGTTTGTTTGTTTGTTTTTTTAAGTCTCCAATTAAAAGATGCTTTCCAAGACCAGTGTTGTCTGATGCTTTCCAGTCCCTGCGTACATTACATTATTTGGCCTAGAAGAGCACTCCTCCAGGCAGAACATACAATTACAGTGAATGAGCAACGCTCAGATTAGCCAATGTATTTTTGCAAGTTTGTAAAGAACACTGCTTACAGGACAAGTAATTTTGCAGAAAACAGATGTCGAGAGAAAGTCCAAACAAATTGCACTTTCTCAGAAATATGCTGTAATTCTTACGTTTCATGACTTCATCAGTTCCTGCAGTATTCTAAAACCAGCATATATTGAAAATCAAGTGTTCTTGCTTTAACTAATTTAGAGAAATGACAGGAATGAAAAAATGACAGGTATGCATCCACTCCAGTTTTCCTGCTCTGATAGTTTTTCTGACCAAAACACTGTTCCTGAAGATCCTGTTACAGAAGACATCTCTATCTTATAGAAGAGTTCGGGGGCGGGGGGGGGAACCTGTGATGGTTATCTTTGCATGATCACCGTTCAAGTGCTCTCACTTCATGAACCTACACATATGTGACACAAGAACAGGCAACCTAAGTTGCATCATACTCAGTTCCAGACTGATGTAGATGCTGAGCACCTGCAATGGCAATTAGTTCCACTCACTTCTTCCCAACCCTGATAAAGGTGCATGAGGGTGGATAGCGCACACACTACCTCTTCTGTCATAAATAGTCCTTATTCGTATGTCTATACCTATCCAAGTCATTACATAACTTTGGTAACAAGGAAGCACAGCTTGATTTTACCCAAAATTGACCAAATACTCATTCATAGAAATATGCTCACGCATATACAGACAACATTCTATATTCATAAACAATATGTGATCTCACAACACAAATATACACATAGTAAAATCAGTTGTATGGACTCAAATGCAAGGATAACTATATTCTGAACACTCTACAATGGAAACATTGTAAACATACTGAAATTTACTGAGTATTGTCATGTGGACACGTAAACTCTCATATATATACGTACACACACACACAGAGGCACATTATGCAGGTTATTTTTGAAATTGCTAACACAATTAAAAACTTTTTTTTTTAAACTTCTCTGGACACATTTTAACTGACAGGTACACTAACGCTTACAGAGTTTTTCCTTTTCCCAAACAGAGAATCCTTTTTACAACAGTACCCTACCCTAAGAAGTACCCTACCCTAAGAAGTAATTACACGCATCAGTGAAATCAGTAAATCTGTACTCATTTTCCTCATAAGCTATTTTGAGCTATAAAAGAGGTTAATCTACCACCTTTTCTAGAATATATGGAACTGCTGTCAAAATTACTTATTTATTTGTCATGATAATTATTGCTCTCTGCCTAATAAAGTATCCTCTTTTGCCATTTAAGCAAGCAGTTTATTTTTTGAGATCAGAAAATATGATTACTCAAACTCCTTGAATTTAATTCAGCAACCTGTCAAGATAAATCATTTAATAAAAACAGAGCTATTCTTCTTGCATATTCTGACAAAATTAAAACTAAAAATAATATATCATTAAATAATTTATTAAAATATTTTTAAAAATATTTCATGTTTAAATAGGGGAGGGATAGTTCTGAGACAAAATATCTCTGAACTACTGTACTTGGAAAAAGATTACATCATCTCTACATGTAACATTCCAACAACCTCACTTGCTTTGTCTTTTATTACTTCTCCTTTTTTCCACTCTAATCTGCTTGGAGAACCTTTCTGAAGTTAAGACTCCCCCATCTCTACTGCAAGGATGGTCAGTCTCCTTGTTTGGTAGCTGTTATTCAAAATATGCATACAAACAGCCTTCCATTTCAATATAGATTTATTTATTATACTCACTGCTGCTGTGTCACAGCATCTTCCAGCTGTTTTTCATATGAAGTTTTTCATATGAAACATATACTGTATCACAGTTTGAGAAGTTCAATCACATAAGGTATGATGGGGGGCTGACTTCTGTCACAACTGAAAAAACATTACCTGAACAAGACAAGACAGCTGCCACAAACAAGTAATGCAAGTGGTTTTTTTTCTATCAGGTCTGATTTAGAACAATACAATCTTGCCTTCACACATACATGCTGGTTTAACAGAAATCAATGATGAAGGTTAACCCCTTTGCTGATCTCTACAGTTTCAGGCATTTAAACACCAGCTAAGTGAGAAAGAGATGAAAAATCAGAACAGATCTCCTTCCTTAGTAGGCAACTGGAAAAAACACAAATCTTTGACAAACAAGCATACCTAATTCAGTAAGTTCCTAAAAATTATATTTCTTATTACCTAGCACTCCATTTTTCTTCATTAACTGAACTTAGTTTGCAAAATAAAGCCAGAAATACTTCAAGAAATCCAAATCTATTGTCCTTTATTATATATATAAAAGGACATAGTCTGTGGTTTAAGATTTTTCTCATTTTTGTTTTTACAGTTTTGGTACAGTTCTCCAAATGCTAGGAAAATATTAGTCAACTTCATTGAGTTTTGTAAACATTCTTTCTTCTCTTCTACTGCTCAACTCTAATGTCGGATCTAAACTCATAAGTCATGTTCCTCTTAGTAATTCAGAACAGGGGAGTCCATGTATCTTGGAGGTGGGAAAAATATACTGACTTTGATCATGGAGTGATGGCTTTGACTTTGAAGCAGATGCACTATATTTGCTTATATTGGGTTTGATGACAACTGAGTAAGAATAAAGCCTCACAGGACATCATGATGTCCAGATCAAACGATTCTGCAACCACTTCCACTTACTGTATTTTACACTACTGAATCTCTTGCACAGATGAAAACATATCTACAAAAAGCACAATGGAATAATAATGAACAAGCAATAGGTCAGAATAACTGAGTGCCAATTGAAAGGAATAAAACACCAGTTACAGAAACCATGTTAACAGATTTAGGCTAAATTCCCACATAGCACTCCATTTAAGAACTGACATAAATTGCTAAAGTGGACTCAGTTAAAATGAAGTCTGTAATAATGAACATTGCATTGACTGTAAATTCATTGTTGTCATCCTTCCAAATCAAATAGCTTTTGATGATTCTGAGTACCAAAGATTTCATTCTATCTTCTTTAAGGTGCAAATAATACTGAAAGAATCGGTGATGGTTCTGATTTCAGAAGCAACAGAACTCTAAATAATTATTTATTTATTTATTATTATGTTAATGTTCACAATAGTCCTGCACCTGTCTTTAGGTATCTAAATGCTGATGCACTAAATTATGAATTTTTTTTTGCATCAACCTTGCCAAAGCCCACTTAAGATGAGACACTTCTAAAAATAAGGAAAATTCTATTTTACATGCCTACATATGGATCTAAGAATTTTACTATAGACATCATTTCTGTGTTTTTTAATTATTCTGTGACACTAGATTAAAATTGAGTGGATGATAAAATGTTTCAGCAGTGTAAATATATTCATCAATTCAAACAGTGGAAGGAAACTATTATTAACTATAATTCACTACTAAACAATTTTAAGATTTTGATGTACAGTTTTTAATGTTTTGGATGTATAAATACACCAAGATTAATACTTACTGAATACATATTTTATCAATTAAAAAGAGGACTATAAATATCTGGAAAGAACAAGCGTTCAATTTTATTTAAGTTTTTCAAGTTATGTTGCTTTTTTTTTTTTCAGATAAGCAATCAACTCAGATAAGCAATATTTACAATCATTCTTGTTTTCTGTCTTCAGATTTTGTCGAACAGGATAGTAAAGACAGACTTCGTACTCTTTGGGCATTTCAAAGCAAGAAATAATGCGGCTTTCTAATGCAACACTTCTGTAATTCTCCAAGCAAAAAAAAAAATCAGTGTTGAAAGGCAGCAATACTGTACCTTGATTTCTTCTATTTCATCTGGCACTATCTTGTATGCAGATATAGTCCCACCCAATCTGGAATTGAGAGAAGAAAATATTCTCAGAATCAACAGCACAAAGCACAGCATGTTAACAGTGCTGTGACCCCCTCCAAAACAAAAAAATCCCACCTGTCAATTCAAAGGTAAAACCCACCCAGACTCAAAACAGACGAAAAAAAAAAAAAAAAGCCAAACCAACCTGAACACCTTTCTTCTTCATGTCATAAACTAAGCTCCACAGTAAGAAATATGTCAACCAAGCAGAACTACCATTGCTAGGATGTTATAAAGTACATTAACTGACATCAGTCATGTTATTTCTTTTCTAAGCTGTATGGAAGAGTTTAAATATTTTAGGCCTGACATGCTTTGCGTCATTATTTCACTAAACTGTTAGTGTACCTTACGTGTATACAAATGCAATTCCAAAACCTGAAACTTTCTAACTGTACAAACCTCAAAAAGCTCACAGTTTCCATGGCTTTGTATTCACAATTACTAATTACAAAATGAAATTGTTAGCTCTGGTATGGAAAACCTGCTTTTTTGTTCCACATTCAATTTGCTGAAAAGCTATGATAAAAGGTAGTTTCTTTGTCTGTATCTTGCAAAAGCTTATGGTAAATAATCATCCACATACTGAGGAAGAACAAAGACCATGTAGCATACATGGTGGTTAATATTTCGTGGTTACTACTGTATTTTCCCCAGAGATATGCAAACATGGCTTCTTTTATTTTATGAAGCAGCATCATTGATAGTGACAATTCGGGCCTAAAAATAGAACAGCATTAATGACCTTCCTGCTGGCTCTGCACAACAACACTAGACATTTTCTGGGTCCTACAGAAATGGAAATCAGATAAGAAAATATTTATTGTAAAGCAATGGACAGTTATCAAATGTGTATTTGTATGTGTATCCTCATAAGATTTTTCCTTACAATTGTCAGCATTTCTACACAGACGTGTTTCCTTATATTCCATCTTGAAATTATTATACACGTTGCTTACTCTGCCTAAAAAGGGAAACAAAGAGTAACAGGGAAAATACATTAAGATTTTCCCTGTAAATCCAGCCTATCCATATCTCTACTGTCACCCTCAGAAATGAACAGTTCGAAGGCTTCAGACAGAAGAGGAAGCCTACATAGGAAAAGTCAGTTCCAAAGTTCATCAGTGCTCCAAATAGTATCCAAGACAGAGAAAGGATCCAGATACTACAGCATTCAAATTTATCACAAACAGTCAGAAAGTGTAGTTTTTCCTATGTCCTCTGCAACTTCCTCTGCTGCTCATCCTTCATGAACATTGAAGAGAACCAAGAGAATTCTTTTTGCTACTGCAAGTAAAAATGTGAGCTTTTACTTTTAACTGTATCTGATCTTTGTTCAAAGGTCATTGACAGGGATAGCTGTAAGAAAAATAAATAAATAAATAAATGAATGAATGCTTTTAACGCTATGATAAAGGCTTTCTTTAACACCATGACGAAGAATGGCTCAAATGTCATGAACATGAGTTGCACTTGATTGCTACTGGCATGTGGCCTGTAAGAACATGGTTTTTTAACTGTTTCTGATCCATTCCTGTCAGAAGTGCCCAAACGTTAACTTCTACATCTTTGCATCCCCTAGCAGAAGGAAAAGACAGAGCATCTGCTGCCAGAACTCCACCAGCAGGACATCCTTTACTGGCCACCCTTGGCATAACATCAGAAAAAAACCTCAATGAAAGTAATAATTGACTCAGTAAACTTACCTGCCTTGCTTAAAGCACTAATGAGCATCATTTTCTGCAAACATTTCTGCAAAGTTTGCGTCAAGAATTTACCACGTTCTAAAATTCGCCAAGTAACAACCCAAATGGTGGCACATTTTAAAGTAGTTGTTGTACAGTAGTGAATCAGATATTTTCCTTACACACAAAATATCAAAATGCAATGACATCCAAAATGTTAGTTATCACAATTTCATAGTTTTGAAAATGAAAAATATATTAAAAGATATGCTACTGTTTAAATAGCCTTGCACCTTTAGCTCCAACTCTCCACATCTAAATACATTTTCAAACTTACAATGGCATCTTTAGCTTGGAAATCCAGGCTATGTACATAAATACCAAATTTGAATCTGAAAAAAGAACAATAGGCACATAAATATACCATTCTATAAATGCTTCGGTGTCTGTAATCCTTTCTTCATTTCAGAATATAAGATTTCCCTTCATTTATAATTACTGGAAAAGAGATCCACTATTGCCATAGAAATTTGGTTATACAGAGGAATGTAATGAAGGCATTTGACTTTGCGTACAAAATTTGGCTGTGAGTTTCACAAAATTTTAAAGGTAGCCCACACATCAGCAGGATCCAGTTAACACAGCCTGAACTCTTCCACTGGTTGTAATTCCTATACTTGTGAGACACAGAATTGATTTTACTATGTAACTAGGTATCTGTGGGAAAAAAATGATTTCAGATGTGTATTTGGCAGCCTGTGAGTATTTTAACAGTAACAGATAAATTTGTAAAGTCTGCTTTTTCTGGTAAAAATGTCTGGATAAGTTTCAGTTTCAGAAGCAAAATATTACGCCGTACAATTTCATAATCAAACTAGTTTGTTAAGAAGCAGAAGTAGTTGTGAAACACATCGCATACACTTCACTCAAATGTCATAAACCTCAGTTTATTCCAGCCTTGTGTTAAATTGTCTGAAAACAAATTTTAAATTGCTTAGTTTTGTGTTACCATATCATTATTATAAATGTCCCACAATCAGATCACAGAATTGCAAAGGTTGGAAGGGGACTCGAGAGATCATCGAGTCCAACCCCCCTGCTAAAATAGGTACCCTACAGTTGGTCACACGGGTAGGACTCCCAATAGGTCTCGAATATCTCCGAGAAGGATAAGCCCATAGCGACTGACATATACACAAAAAAGTTACTGACAGAAACAAAAACAGTGAGATGAATCTTAAAAAACAACAGTAAAATCAAAACAAATTTGCAATTCAATGCATTAATCAGCACATCCAACCTACGGAGAATATCAGATTTCAAAGATTTGTCTGAATTACACTTACGTGTCACTATTAATTGCACCCTGTCTTGAAGTTTGTACGTTATTTTGCAAATCCTCTACTTGAACACTAACACTTTAAAGAACAGAGGTCAGGCAGGAGCTTTCAGCTATGCAAGGTACCTACAGAATGAATGACACACAGCGGTGTCTGGCAAAGTACGAGCACTTGGCAATCATTTTTTTCATTTTCTTGAGAGCAATCTCTCTTGTGGATTAATTTTGTTCACAGACTATTAAAACATTTTACATTAACCTCTTTTGATTGTAGCATTTCAAGAAGCAATTACACTGCAATCAGAAAAGCAAAGGATCTGCTAGCAAGAGTACACATTCGCTACAGTACATTTTGTACATCAGAATATATCACAGCATAGCACATATTAGAAGGCCCAGAATTCAGTTTAACAGGGATCCATTTTTCATGCAGACTCACTCTTCATCTTTCACACAGTCTGCTTTTATTATTGCGTTTTTCTCAAGCTGAACAATATAACAGCCAGCATCCTAGAGCACAAATAGCATTTTCTCTCAGAATGAATATACAAAAAACCAAGAGCAAAGCCAAATATACACCCAGCTACTTTCATTAAGCTGAAAAAGTAATCATCTATAGAGACTTAATGCTCTAAGTCTTCCTCTTCCAAACTTTGTTTAACAACGAAGTTATTTCAAACACTAGTTAGCTCTAGTTTGTGTGTGCATACAACAGAATCTCTGAAAATTCCCACAATTTATATTCATGTCTATTTCATCGGGTTTGTATCCCACTCTGTGCAAGTAACAAAAACACTCCCATTTCCTAATCCCCTTGCAAAAAAGAAGTGAAATTATTCCCAGATATAGTCATTAGAACTAACACACAAAAAAACCCAAAGAACTACACCTTATACTGGATGAAACTAGCAGAGGTCTCTGAGAAGAGAATCTAAAAAGATTAGACAGAAATTCCACAAAAATCATTAGGAAACGAGAAATCTCGCATAACTGCTTGTGAAAGCATACAGACAACCTTTTTGTCTTTTTTCAGGAAACTTTTAGAATAAAAAGTGCATCTCAGAATGAAATGTAATGCATAGACTGTAGGAGGAAGCTCACAACAAGGATTTAAAACAATGTTCAAAGAAAAGTTGCAAGAGCAACCTCAGAAATTAGGAAAATACAGGAAATATACTAAAGTAAGGTCAATACAATTGCTTTGGAACAGATGGAAGCTTTACTATTTCACAAATCAAATCATAATATTAGAATTTCATCCAAATTAAGAAAAGTTAAAAACCAGGAGGAACTGTGCTCAAATAGAGGCTAGAAACAATGAACCACAGCTCAAATATCAGAAGAGAACTCATGATAACAAAGTTTAATGAAAAATAAAATGTAACTCTGTTAGTAAGGATAATTTATTCTGGATACAAAGTTATAACAGTCACAAACGTATTTTCCACAGTTGTTCCAAGTTGAACTTTGGACTGGTTTACCCCTCTGCTCCTTTGTCCATGTACGTACAAGGTGGATGCACTACGTTGTCACTGCATAACTACAACATGCTTGTGTAAAGACACTTGTGAACCTGCATGGAACCAATTCTGTTCAGCTTTTATAACCCCAGTGTTGACCATAGATAAGAACATGCTCTTAATGTACTGTTCCACGTTCACTGACTCCCATAAGAAGCTGAGTTATTGATTCTAACTTAATAAATGAGTCATGCTGAATGCAATGAAGTCAGTTTTCTAAAAATATCAGTATAGTCAGCTTGGCTGCTGTCATTTGCTGAAGTTCTCTAATGCCACTTTAATTACCATTAATCTTTCTTCAGATAGATTACTTTGTCTAAATGATACCAAGCTGTCACTAAACCTCCCAGTGAAACTCTGCTTCCTCTAAAAAGGAAAGCAAAACTCAGAAAGTTTTGCTCTTTTTTTCCTAGATCCATCTCATAAATATATTTATTATCTACCATTAGGATCTTTTGATTGTTTTACAGTCCAAGCACAATAGTCGCAGGAGAATATGCTTGTGAACAGACTGAACGACTGTAAGCTTGACTGCCTATTGCTAATTCTGAAGGCATGGTCAAGTTATCCCAGGCTACCGAATAAAAAACACATGCATACACGCTGCTACTGCTGCCAGAGCAAGCTGACCAGGACCACAGTTGAAGTCGACCCAACTGGGCCAGCATATGAGTGACCCATGAGATGTCAGCAAATCATTGTGCACCTACAGATCCAGCTCCATGGAGTGTCCCAGGGAAAGGCAGCAGAATTTGAAGTCAAAGGAGCTTTGCTTCCTGCTACGAGTGTAAGTACACATTAGAGCACACAAAGAGCTACATTAACTGATACTGGTTTCTACTGACCTTTCAGAAATTGTTAAACTGCCCTGAGATGAGGCCGTAAGAAGGCATACTATTTTGGGCTAACTTCCTACACAAGAGAACATTGGCAGCTAGAGAAAGCCAGGCTAGAGCTCACATCGCTGGCTGTGTGCCAGCGATGAACTGTAGAAAGAGCCTGCAAAATGCTTTGTGAAAACATTTTTGCTTATTTCAAGATGCATATGGGGAAATACATGTTGAAGATACAGCACGTTTAATCTTTTTGAAAAGTGGATCCAATAATTAAATCCATATAAACCTATCTTTAACTTAAAAAAAAAAAAAAATTCCTATTATGCTAACTACAACATACTGAACTCAAAAAATTCACAGAAATAACATGACTGCAGACATGCACAAACTCAGTAACTGGTTTAGTTCAGGATCTCGGGCACACCTGCACATCACTGTTTTGGGTGTTATTACGGCCAACCACTGATCTGTAGGCTGCTCCCTCTTCAACTCACTTATCAGAATATTTGCTGTCTAACAAAGTAACACAAAGGCACAGAAGAGGAATCTCCAAGAAATTCAGGCTTGCAAGTCTAAATTGGGCTTGCAAGCCCACAAGAAATAAAATGGATGATGCAAATGGATGTACAACAATTTCAGCATTTGCTTGTGGGTTTTTTTTGTTTTTGTTTTGTTGTTGTTGTTGTTGTTTTTTACCATCATGGCGAAGATAGATACTGGGGAAAAGTAAGAGAAATGCTGAACCTTCCATGAGACACAAAAATTATTCAACTTTTGATTTTCGCTAAACAAATTTATTAACAATTGTTCAAAACTCTTACCATTTATATTGGCATACTTCACTTTAGAGAGGACAATGAGGGGCTGGAGCAGGTCCAAAGAAGAGCTTGAAGAATACACCCTATGAGGAGTGGCTGAAGGAACAGGGGCTGCTTAGTCTGGGGAAAAGGAGGCTGAGGGGAGACTTCATTGCTCTCTTCCAGTATCGGAAAGGTGCTTCCAGCAAGAGCGGGGCTGGTCTCTTCTCACTGGTGACAGGACACGGGGAAATGGCCTCAAATTGCACCAAGGTAAGTTTAGGTTGGATATCCGGAAAAACTTCTTTACAGAAAGAGTTATTAAGCTCTGGAATAGGCTCCCCAGGGACGTGGTTGAGTCACCATCCCTGGATGTGTTTATAAACCATTTGGATGTGGTGCTCTGGGACATGATTTAGCAGAGGGTTATTACAGTTAGGGTAGCATGGTTGGGTTGTGGTTGGACTCGACCTTTAATTGCTCCAACCTGAGCAATTCTGTGATTCTATGATTCACAGCAATAGATGATGTACGTACATGGTAAACATTTTACAATCTTCGAAGATAATGAAATTAAATACAAAGAATAAGGATATCTCTAAATTAAAAATTAAGATTTTAAAGGCATTTAACTTTGTCAGGCCATGTAGCGTTCAGAACACTACATGGAAAATCTGCATAAGACAACATCTGAAAACATGCACTCTAGAAAAAAAACTGTGAGCAATTAATCTCCTGTAGATATTATGGAATCACTATATTATGCTGTGTATAGTGTAGTTAGCACCAGATTACAAAAGAGAAAGGCACAGCATCTGGAATGGGCTAAAAATGAAATACTAATTCCACACTCTGAATTTTCACAATAAGTACATTTTATTCTCAAATAAATCTGACTCTAAAGACTCCCCAAATGTGAGGCCAACAGTAAAAAGGCCACTTTTCTGCTGGATGCATGCTTGTTTATAGCACAGAAGAATGACTGTACTGTGCTCCATCTGATTGGTAATCTAACTATGGAAATCATACATTAAATCAAACAGACAGAAATGTCAGCTAGATTTAAGTAAAAATGTGTTCAGTGACTTTGAAAGTTCCCACCGGGGCATCAGATGCTTGACCAGCCAGCTCATTAAACAACATGAGAGAGATCTAAAATTTCCTCGGAGAAAAATATGCAAAAGCAGACAAAAGCCATTATCACAAAAACAATCACATTCTCACCACTTAGATAAAGAAATACGTATTTAATACTCATTCTGGGATTTAGTTGGTAGACTGAGGATTTTGAAAACACTGTATGAAGTATTTATAGTAATGGCAAAGACAATAATTACATTTGATCTTACTTCGTCCTATAGGAAATAATGTGGTGCAGCAGAGCAGGTATTTTTCTAGTAAGTATGTATGTAGGAGAGATACACAGCATTTGCATATAGATTGCTAGCAATTGCCTATCATGAAATCCTCATGTACCTCAACTGAAAGCAAATCTTTTGGGTGCCTGAGAGTGATCTTTTGCTTCTCATGGAAGCCACTGCAAATTAAAGGATTTAGGCAATATGATAAGAAAATGAAAGATTCCACTAGTAAATTACCATAACTGCTTGCAGAAAACTAAGCAGAAGGATAAAGCTATTTTTGCAGATAATCATTTTAGTAGAGTTCTATTTGCTTCTGCCCAAAGGTAAAAGAAAGACCATCTTAAACAAATACTAAGATTCCCTCTGGGAGGATAAGTTGACCCACAACTAGTAGAAATTGTAAGGCTTGGATTTTTTTTTTAATTTTTATTTTTTAACAAACTAACATTGGCCACCTCTACAGCAGACTTATAATCCATTAAAAAAATGGATTTAAAAAATATGACCCTCTTCACCCTGTTCTAAAGCACCTTCATATACATGCATTTCTCACACCCCAGTATCTTCCTTCCACTAACTTCAGCATTTATCTTACCTTCCCTTTGTTCTCCCTTAGAAAATACCAGCACTAAGTCCATGCACATGTTTATTCCAAGGCTAATAAATATTAAATGTTTGCTCTAAAAAGAGATGAAGCTTGCCGGATAACATACATCAGAAGGTGGAATAGTAGAAATGCAGGGACCCCTGATGTTAGAGAATAAGCTGGAATGAATTGCACGTGATAGCCTGGCAAGAGCAATCACAGTCCATTCTGTGATAAGGCAGAGAAGCACCCTGAAAATCTCTTTATTCCACAAATTGCCAATAATGACTGAAGGTGAGAGCAGGAAGACCCAAACTCAGGAAGAGAATACATGGAAATGGTTTGATCATTCCAGATTCTGTATCAAATTGGTTCTTCGCAATTAAGTAAATCACAGAGTTGACAGAAGACCTTTTAAATAATTTGTTTTACAAATAAAATCCAACAATTCTGAAATCACACAAATGATACAGAAGTCTCAGGGATAGCAATTTTAATTAAATCAATTAAGGAAGGCCCAGAAGGAAAGTAAAATCACACCACTTGTCATGTGCTCTTTCTCCTTTTTGTATCTGGCATTGTAATAAATTCATTGGAAATGAAAATTCAATCCCCTTTTCTACAAAATCTGTAACTAGAAAAAGGACAAATAGGTAGGCCTCAAAAACGTACGTGTATGGGAAACTGTTAATCACAGCCTGAACCTCTGATTAACCATCTGAAGCAAGTGATGGGTCAGCTGTGGGAGCACAAGTGAAGGTAATTCAGCTGTGCTCCCGGAAGGGGTGGAGCTTGACTCCACCTCTCCTAGATCCCATTTAAGGGCTGACCATCACTAAGGCAGCATCTCTTTTGGAGGTTGCTTCTGTGTGGAGCTCCTTGTGGTGAGCATCCATCCTAACCGTGAGTCTCAGTGTGGGTGAGTTATTCCTCTATAACCTCTGGATATCCACCTATTACAACCTTGTTTAATTACAGCTATACAACAACTATACAGTATGATGCATAGATAAAATACATTCTTCACAATATTTCACCTTCACAAAGCTGTAATGTCACATTTTTTTCCCCACCACATTCCAGAGGACATAAAGCATGAATATAATCTAGTATACAATTAATAGCAGGTTTTTTTGTGTCTGAATTTCTCTAGACAGTTAGATTTAGAGCCAGAATTTGCTGTCGTTTTTCCTTTTTATTTTTCTAAACATACTGCTCAGTTATTACCTCACGTGGTCTAAACAGCAAAACTAAACTGTGTTTAAAGCAGTGACCCAATAACAGAATTTTAGTGTATGCTATCAGCTGGGGAATGCGGGAGGGAAAAAAAAAAATTAACTCATGTTCGATCCATCCCTCCTCATACCTAGTGGAACTTTCTGTGTACAAATAGAATTATTGACAATATGGAAAGTGAGACCTCACTGCATGTCTAGTATAATTATCTCCATTCCATATAGCCTTGCCATTTCTGAAGTCATCATCCGTATTGTACAGAAGTTCATTAAATACTTAGGTAAGGTTCAGGCTCAAATTATTGAAAAATAAGGGTCTTCAGCATTCTTATTTTTGTTTTCTGAAGTTATCATTCCCTTATGTCTTTGCAACTGATCATTTAAATGCCAATAAAATGTTTCCAGAAGAATATAAAAGCTACTTATGTATTGCCTCAACTTGTGTCTCAACTAATTACACCATCGCTCTTTCAGCATTCAGACACATGGCAAGAAAGGAAACGTGGATGTCAGACAATGTCAGGTGTGCGGATTTACAAATTTAGTTTGATTCGGGTACTAAAAAAAACCCCAAAACTATTTCCAAATAGCCTACAAAAGCAAAATCCATTTTGGGAAAGTGATGGTTAACTTCTCTTTACTTGCAGCTTTAACTCACCCTTTAAGTCATTATCAGCTACATTCTTCTGCTCTCTATTTGGTGTGATGTTCTCTTAAAAGTAAAAATGAAAGCTAGATAAAGCGATCCCCTGGCTCCACTTTGCTGCTGCCCCTTTCTTCTTTATTACTATGCTTCTGCAAGTATGATATTTAGAAAGAAGAGTAACCTACTCCACAGAAGTTGAGATTTATTTCTTTAAGATATGACTGCACAACGATCCACTGTACTCATATGCACAGTAGATGCTGTGCATATTTCTTTGGGTGACAGTGCCTGTAGCGACCCTGATAACCTCAGCATGCCTCTGGCCATCCCCAACCTGAAGAACACAGAGGAAGAGGTTTGAATTCTCCCTCAGCTCCAGCACCAATACAGGTGAAAAGGAGTAGAAACAGAACTGTGGCATTTATATTTCTGTAAACTAAGTAAATTCCTTCAAGTGCCACCATTTATATTCCAGATCATTGAGCTGTGGTCAGTTTACCTGGATAATTTGCCTGGATAAAGATAGGAAAAGTGACAGAAGGATATATCTTCCAAAGCAAAAATGTTGTCTAGAATTCTCTGTCACATAACAGGATCTTTAAAAGCAGCAGTGACATCTGAACATTCAGCGTGCTCATCATATCAATCTCACTTTTCCAGCTAATGATTCCTTTCATAAATCTGGCGAATAGTTTTAGAAGAAACTTATCCTGAAATCCCACTGATGAACACCACAGATAGCTTGGAGGCATCTGAAATATTGTTAACTGTTATCACAGATTCACATTGAAAAACATTAAGACTTTACTTCCTTGAATATTCATATATTACAAGACTAAGTACCTATTAGTAGCCAAATGACTAAGACCACCAGCACTAACATAGTTAATACTTGCACAGTAATTCTGGAACCATGATGCAGGAAGGATATTAAAGATGGTTAGGACAATTCTACTTTCAAAAAGACACTAAGGACAGTATGTATGTTTGGCCTTCACAGATATTCATATCCTAACATTGTTTTGTATATAGAGATACCTGGGCTTCATGACTAGAATCCATTCAGACCACTGTAAGATGTGGTAATTTTCTTCCCACATCAGTTTTTCCAATGACTTGTGAAAATTAAACAAACAACAAAAAACAATGCAACAGACAAAACAAACAAAGAAAGGCAACATGGCTAGCAAGAAGAGCACAAACTGAGCAGCAGAACAGAGCATCACTGAAAAATAGCTCAAGGGATGATTAGCAATTGGAGTAAAAGGCAAAATGACTCTTAACTCACAGGCGCCTGAGGAGCTCATGCATACACCTCCTCTTCCTCCTCCTCTGGATTTTTAGAAACCCTTTATGCTTTCTATCATCTTTACAAACGAAATATTTCTGTTTTATAGAAACCCACAGAAACTCAGACCAAACTGTAATTCATCTAAACTATTCACAAAGAGCAAAAGAAAAGGAAACATCACTGTCATTATAGGTCAGGTCAGACGGCATTTCATAATTATTTACACAAGTTTGATAATTTAGACCAATACTGGAATACTGACATTTAAAGATGACTAGGCATCAATAGATTAGCAAAACCAAAATAAAAGTATTAATTTATAGATAAACATATAAATTCCTTTTACTACACAATGATTACAGTTAAGTAGTAAATGAAAAATCTAATGCTGCTCCTGAAGTTTTTATTTAACACTCTGCATTTTGCACACATTTATTGCTTAATTTCTGATCTGAACAGTATTAATTCTTTCCTTGAAACAACACAGCAACAGGTAAGATAAAATAAATCATGAAGAATAAATAGCATAAGACAATGTTCCTTGCACATAACAGTTTAAAGACACCGCTACTCATAAATCCAACCATACTTTATACCTATCCTTAATTAAGGCCATCATTAGTTCCAAGAAATAAGCATTATTAACAAGAGAGCCTTTACTGCATGTAGTTTCTGTACCTAAAAAAAAAAAAAAAAAAGCAATAGCAAATATTTTTTTTAATTCAAAGTAGCCCTTAAAGCCTTTAGAAAGAACCTGAAAACACGTGGCCCTCCAAACACTTGTACCATTGAGCTACTACTGTAATTTCTATCTGTTTAAGGAATATTCAGCTCTTGCCTGCAAGAAGCTTGAAGTTTGTTTGTTTGTTTGTTTTTTCCCCCAGAGGAAAAAAATGTGTAGCTCAAGCAAAAACAATCAAGAAAAAAAAATCACTTTTTGAAGCCAGAATACATGTCAGAAGACAGTTTAGAGATTTCTGTTTAGCTTTAAGTTCTGAAGAAGCAGTATTGTTTTAACTTAAAAAGTAATTCTGACCTATGACAAATAGTTATAAACACAGGACCATGCTCTTCTCTCATTCATGAGCATAACATTAACATGAACAATCATTGTCCACTTTCAAATCACAGAGTAATGTAGATTAGAAGGAACCTCTGGAGATCATCTCAAAGCAGCTTCAGTGAGACTGATGTATCAGGGACTTGCCTCTTGAACATCAAGGCTGGAGGTTTCACAGTCTCTCTGGGTAGCCAGATTACCACATTCTAACTCGTTTCTCTGTTGACTCTCACATTATTTGAGTTACCCTGAGAAAAGTCCAACCCTATATTGTTTGAACCCTCCATCAGGCAGTTGCAGACAGAGATAAAGACGTTGTAGAGCCTACTTTTCTCCAGGCTGAACAAATCCAGTCATCTGGATCTGCTAGCTACACTCTCTAGCGCATCCAGGATGAGTTGAATGCCCTACTGCTGGTAGGCAACACCACTGACTCATGTTCAGCTTCTTCTTGATCTACCCCAGCTCATTTTTGGTAGGGCCATTTCCTGGTCAGTACAGCCTGTACTCCATTTTTGCACAGAGTTACTCAGTCCCAGAGGCAAGACTTTGTATGTGCTTCTGTCAATCTCCAGGAGGTTCCTGTCAGCACATTTTCTCCTGCCTCTGAATAGCAGCCTTGCTTTCTAGCATGCTGACCACTTCACCAATTCGGTGCCTCTGACAAAGCCGGCAAGGGTTGAATCTGCTCCATTATCCAAGCCATTATAGAACACTGATGCCATGACTGACCCCTGCAAGATGTCACTAATTGCTGGCTGCCAGCAAGGACAACCAGACACAACAGTAAGACTGGCACCGCACTGAGATTTCCACTCACCTTATCCTCTGGCAGACATAGGAGGAGCCTAGGTCCCTAAGCATACTTAAAACTGGTTAATTGACTTCAAGTTCCTCCATTTACCATTCTTTTCTGCTATAATGTCTGCTGAAAATATCTGACAATAATTAAGTTTCATCAATCTAAGATATTGTTTTCCACGCTAACATTCTACTGCTGTTGGTTGATTGCTTTTTTGGTGGGTTTTTTTTTGTGATCTCCCACTTACTTAATCTATCTCTGTTTCCTTTTATCTGACATTGCAAATTTTTTGTTTCAGCCACTGTTCTTGTGCCCTATAATTACATAGAGCTTATTACAGTTGTATTCTAATTTACAATTAAGCACTGAGGTGCTATAACAATAAAAAACATATGAAATAACAGCATTTATGACTCAGCATCTAGGACTCCCAGATGGCAACTGGAACAGAAACCAAATGTTGAAAGTGGCTATGAAAAAGAATTAGATAAAAAAATACATTATCCTTTTGATCCTCAACTTTTAGGACAGGCCTCTCTAAACAAGTTATCAAGGAACACAAATCCTTTAGAAGGATAAATGACAGCAACAGTTAGGCAAATTTCTTACAACTACATTTTCTTACTACTTCTACATATTTCTTATAAACATACAAAGTACACAGACGGCAACACTCAAAGTGCCATGACTGAGATTACATATATTAAGGGAATGACAGAACTCTCACTCTGTCAGGGCTCCAAAGGAAACAAGCCTACATTCAGGACAGAAAATGGAACATTCACTTGATAGGCTCCTGACTGAAACAGGATCTTTTATTGATGCCGCACTCCATATGACCCCTTTTAGGAAATTAAAATGTTCTTAAATGATTCAACTTTAAATACATCACAGGAGCAGGCAGAAACAGAAGTTCAGGAGAATGTCAAGTCTTACACGGACAGGATATTAAAAAAAAGCAAAATGATGGTAATAACAGTATATCAGAAGTGTATCAAGAATAAATTTAAGTCTAATAGATTTAGTTTTATTTTACAGAAAAACAGCACACCACAACACTCAAAGCATTAAAATAAACATGATGAAAAGATCAATTTCTTTTTTTAATTAAAAAAAGGCAGAAATCACATTGACAGACACTGCAACACAAAAAGGATTCCTCTATCCTTACTCTAATACTATTAGAATATTGATTTTGCTCTTCATAACGGTCAGATTTCAGAGAAAACTTAAAACTTGAGATATATAAACATGATACCATGACTACAATCTGAAAAAAAACACTGATAGTTTTCCAACACAGAGATAGTGAAAGACAAGAGAGAAGTATTGAAGAGCCATGGCAGGGAAAATGAAGTAGAATGCCAGAGAGGACAATAATAAAGAAGTTTGGGAGAAAAAAAATTAGTATTTTAGAGTAAATAAAAAAAGATTTCCAAAGCAAGAAGCTGAAAAACAGAAGACATCGTAGTGGTAGGGAGCATGAACTAAAGAACATGAATGTCGACCAAAAGGAAGAAAACTGCAGTGAGAAAACAATCCTGGCAGCTGCAGCATTCTCTGGAGAGACAGAAATCTAGTTCCAAGATAAAAGGAGGCTTTTTTTTTTTTTCTTTTTGTTAAAGATCGCCTTCATTTCAGATTTACACTTGTGATCAAAGAGCTTATATATATGTGAGTACTATCTGGTCAAGAAATCAAAGAATGAAAAATGCCTATTCTGAGAAGGCTCACCATATCTCTATCAAATCCAACAAAACTAAACTCATCAGATCATCTCTTCCACTTGAACCTAAAAGACAGATCTAGAGAGTAGGTGGACTAAATACCACTTATAGAGAACTCGAAGTTCCTTACCCTGGATTTCCTTCTCAATACCTGTAGAATGCCATGGGTAAATTCTAGTAGGTTATTCTAAAATAAACTGTATTTTCATCTAAAGGATAACAGGACAAACAGTAGTCATTGCTTTAGCTCATACTTCTTCCAACCCTTCACTTGTCTTTCAATGCCCACTGATGTACAGCAATAATGTAGATAAGCATCAAGATGCATTTCAAAGCTGCAGTGTCTCCACACCTTAATCATAACATTATGATCTTTCATCAACTAACTATTCTCTGAAAAGTAAGGCAGCATTACACAGTCGTTTGGAAGGTACTAATTTTTCCTCTAAACAATTTCTGGTTTAAAAATTCTGCCCGTGCACACATGCAATTTAAGATAAGCACTAACTGGTGATTTTTGCTGACATTCTTTACAGAAAGGCCAAAGACTGAATAGTCACAGAAACCAAAGCAGGCCAAAGATACTGTATATGTCAAAGCTGAAGCTCATCGACAAGCTCTTCAGTTACTTGTGGGCCACGCCTGGCCTACAGGGAACTGCTAACAGTCCACTACCAGACAAACATTATGCAACAGACTCGTTCTCGTTGCTGCGGAAGGGATGAAGGGAGAGATAGCAGCAAATCATCAGATGATTTCTATTCCTGTGGTCTTGTCTACACAGTTGACCTGCAGTCTTTTCTAACCATAAACTTCAGTATTTCCCCAAAAGTATACCCTGCAGTCAAGAAGTACCTGCAAAATTTCCATCCCAGGAAAAGTTAACTGCAGCTCACCATCTTCATCTCCTAAAACTATGTCATACAGCACTGTAGTTTCATTGCCCCTTCTACTCCTGTCCCAGCTCAGTTTCATCCTCAGAACTGTACTAACAAACACATACATGAACACAAACACAGAAGAATTCTAACCCACCATCTTTTTTTTTTTTTTTTTATATCTGTACTCCTACTATAACCAGCTGAGTAGCTTTAATATAGAAACACTTGCACAGTATTGGAGACATGTTTCATACAGCAATGCAGCCTGTGATACAACTTTGCACTACATTACTTTGAAGGTAAGCATGAAGTACTAACAGTCTTCTCATCAGAATAAATTTAAATAATCCTAATTCTGAACAACTACAAGTGACAGTAATCTAAATTATGTATTCTAACACAAACTTGCTTTTTTTTTTTTTTCTTTTTCTTTTTTAACCATGCTTATCACTTCTTTTGGTAGGATTCTCAGGGTTTCTGTTCAAAACTGAACAATTAAACGTAGGAGATGGAAGAAGAAAAAAATCTTGGGTCTGCTTATCTATTATTTTCAGAAAGCTATGCCAGCATCCTGCATCAGATGACAGCCAACTCTATACCACAAAGAGAATGGCACTCCACCACAACCAATAAACCATGCTGAGAGGGAACACGTGTTGGCAGGTACTCAGCATGAAGACAGCTATGTTACAACCAGCCAGCTCAGAGTACAGACAGAGCACCTTTATACTTGCTCATCTCTATTTGGCAAAAAGGAAATAATATGGCACGATGTAATTTATATGAATTATGCAATTTAAATATGTATATAATACACTGCATGTTATAACAGAGTAGTTAGAAACAGTGTGTTAACTTTTCCATGAGAACAATTTAAATTAATTAAGACTAAGAAAATCCAACTCATTTATACCAGTTTGAGATATTTCTCACAAAACTTGATAAGGGCTACCTGGTAATGTGCCAGTGAAAGCTTTTCACCAAAATATGCAGTACAATCACAATGAAAACATTTGCACATCATAACATCTTTAATAAAGTTCTCTACTGAAATATTCTAGGAACACATTGACGTGAAACCAAATATTACATTTTCTTTATGTTTTCCAGTTTAATTTACATTCAACATTTAATTCATTTTTACCAGCCAAGTACAAAATAGCTATTGCTGTGTTTATCTAAGGAATTATCTGGATGGTGTTACTCAGAGCATTGCAGTCAATGGCTCAATATCCAAGTCGAGACGGGAAATGAGTGGCATTCCTCAGTGCTGTGGCCAGTGCTATTTAACATGTTTGTAGGCAACATGGACAGCGAGATCAAGAGCACCCTCAGCAAGTTCGTGGGCGACACTAAGCTGGCTGGTGCAGCTGATGTGCTAGAAGGAAGGGGTGCCTGGGGGACCTGGACAGACTTGAGAGATGGGCCCATAACAACCTCATGAAGTTCAATAAGGCCAAGTGCAAGGTCCTGCACCTGGGGTAATTCCAACCACAAATAGGAGCTGGGCAGAGAATGTCCTGAAAGCAGCCCTGAATAGAAGGATTTGGGGCTGTTAGTTGATGAAAGGCTCAACAAGAGCTGCCAATGTATGCTTGCAGTTCAGAACCATATGCTGGGTTGCATAAAGAGAAGTGTGACCAGCAGGTCAAGGGAAGTGGTTCTGATCCTCAGTTCACATTAGACCCCACCTGGAGTATTGCATCCAGTTCTGGGACCCCGAACATAAAGATATCAAGCTGTTGGAGAGGGTCCAGAGGAGGGCTACAAAGATGATCAGAGGACTGGAGCACCTCCCCTACAGGGAGGCACTGAGGGAGCCAGGGCTCTTCAGTCTGGAGAAGAGAAGGGTCTGGGAGGAGCTTATAGCAGCCTTTATGCAGCTTATAGCAGCCTTATTAGCAGCCTTATTAGCTTATTAGCAGCTTATAGCGGCCTACAAGAAAGCTGGAAAGCAACTTTTTATAAGGGCATGTATCGAGAGGACAAGGGGAAGGCTTTAAACTGGAAAAAGGTAGATTTAGACTAGATATTCAGAAGAAATTATTTATTGTGAGGGTGCTTAGACACTGGAACAGGTTGTCCAGTGAGGTTGTGGATGCCCTCACTCTGGAGGCATTCAAGAGCAGACCAGATGGGGCTTTGAGCAACCTGGTCTAGTGAGTGGTATCCCTGTCTATAACAGTTGGGGCTGGAACTAGATGATCTTGATAGTCTCTTCCTACCCAAACCATTCTATGATTCTAAGATCTACTTTTTCCTTCATTGTGGCCTTAGGGCCTTCTTGTGTTTGCCTGGTATTTTTAGCCCCACTTGATCCTTTAACACTTAAGTTACTCACTCAGTATTTCCATTAATCACAAGCAGTACTGAATACACACACGCACAAATCACTATTAGTATTTTATATTAATATTTACATTATAAAACAAAATCTAGTCTTATTTCATGATGTATCTTTCCTTTAGCAAGCTAATCAACAATACTGATCAGAAAGTGTTATTTTCTATTGCTTCAAACACAACCTACGTTTATGAAATTAAGTTTTATGAAATGCCCTTGATTATTAGACTCTGGTCAGCGTGACTCACTTTTAGCAATTCCTCCATGAACAATCTCTCTCCCCCTGCCTGGCACAAAACCCTTCAGCCTTCATCTTCCTTATCTCAAGGATGTGGAACATACAGTATGATAGTTTTCTGCAGTGATTGTTAGATTTTTCTCCTGTAAGCCTCATGCTTCAGGAGATGGCTTCTTCTCTCCCGCTAGGTTGTTATAAGAGTTTTACAAAAGATTGTTAAAACAAAGAAAAATGAAAAGAGGCCTGCTGCTGAGCTGAAAAAAGCAATCATACCAGGCAAAAAGCTAGTAACTCCAGCTAGTATTTTCATCAATGTGTTTTAAAGCAACAGAAGCAGATGTAAAATCTGAATAGTACAGAGAGACATCATATATCTATATGGCTGAGAGGCTGGTGCAAACGCAAGAATTTTGGATTCTTTGATCATGGGGTGGTCTACTCAGCACCTGGCCTGAAGTCTGCTGATGAGAATTGCCCGTCTCCAGGGGGGAAACAAATACTTGTCCAGGAGCTGGCGGGACTTGTAGAGAGGGCTTTAAACTAGATATGAAGGGGGAAGGGGATAAAGCCAGGCCTGCTAGAGATCAGCCTGGGGAAGCGGTATTGGGATTAGGAGTGAGGCGAGGGGCTCAGATGAGGTGCATCTACACCAATGCACACAGCATGAGCAACAAACAAGAAGAGCTGGAAGCCACTGTGCAGCAGGCAAACTATGACCTAGTTGCCATAACGGAAATGTGGTGGGATTGCTCCCATGACTGGAGAGCTGCAATGGATGGCTACAAGCTCTTCAGGAAGGACAGGCAAGGAAGGACAGGCAAGGAAGGACAGGCAAGGAAGGAGGGGTGGCAGTGTGGCTCTCTATGTTAGGGAATGCTTTCATGTTACTGAGATTGTGACTGGGGACAATAAGGTTGAATCCCTATGGGTAAAGATCAGAGGAAGGGCTGACAAGGCAGACATCCTGGTGCGTGTCTGTTATAGACCACCAAACCAGAATGAAGAGACAGACAAGATGTTCTATAAGCAGCTGGCACGAGCCAAACAGTTGCCAGCCCTTGTCCTCATGGGTGACTTCAACTTCCCCAGCATATGCTGGGAGTATGGCACGGCGCAGAAGAAGCAGTCTAGGAGGTTTCTGGAATACATAGAGGATAACTTCCTGATGCAGCTGGTGAGAGAGCCTATGAGAGGAGCTGCACCGCTAGACCTGCTGTTCACAAACAGGGAGGGTCTGGTGGAAGATGTGGAGGTTGGGGGCTGTCTTGGACAGAGTGACCACGAAATGGTAGAGTTCTCGTTTCTTGGTGGAACCTGGAGGGGGAATAGCAAAACTGCTACCTTAGACTTCCAGAGGGCGGACTTTGAATTCCATCTGGTGGATGAGGGGAAGGCTGTTGATGTGGTCTACCTAGACTTCAGCAAAGCCTTTGACACTGTCTCCCACAGTATTCTCCTGCAGAAGCTGGCAGCCCGTGGCTTGGGCGGGTACACTCTTGGCTGGGTAAGGAGCTGGCTGGAGGGCCAGGCTCAGAGAGTGGTGGTGAATGGAGTTAAATCCAGCTGGCGACCGGTCATGAGTGGTGTTCCCCAGGGGTCAGTGCTGGGGCCTGTCCTCTTCAATATCTTTATTGATGACCTGGATGAGGGCATTGAGTGCACCCTCAGTAAGTTTGCAGATGACACCAAATTGGCTGGGAGTGTGGATCTGCCTGGGGGTAGCGAGGCCCTACAGAGGGATCTGGACAGGCTGGAGAGCTGGACTGAAGCCAATGGGATGAGGTTCAACAAGACCAAACACCAGGTCCTGCACTTCGGCTACAGCAACCCCAGGCAGCGCTACAGGCTTGGGGCGGAGTGGCTGGGAGACTGTGTAGAGATGGACCTGTGGGTATTGATTGATGCTCAGCTGAACATGAGCCGACAGTGTGCCCAGGTGGCCAAGAAAGCCAACACCATCCTGGCTTGCATCAGAAACAGTGTTACCAGCAGGAGCAGAGAGGTGATTGTCCCCCTGTACTCAGCACTGGTGAGGCCGCACCTAGAGTACTGTGTCCAGTTTTGGGGCCCTCACTGCAAGAAAGACATCGAGGCCCTGGAACGTGTTCAAAGAAGGGCAACAAAGCTGGTGAGGAGTCTGGAGCACAGGCCATATGAGGAGAGGCTGAAGGAGCTGGGAATGTTCAGCCTGGAGAAGAGGAGGCTCGGGGAGACCTGATTGCTCTCCATAACTTCCTGAAGGGAGGTTGTAGTGAGCTGGGGGTCAGCCTCTTCCCTCTTGTCATTAGCGATAGTACTAGAGGCAATGGTTTCAAGCTGCGGCAGGGGAGATTCAGGCTGGACATATTACTTCTCAGAAAGGGTGGCCAGGCACTGGAATGGGCTGCCCAGGGAGATGGTGGAGTCACCGACCCTGGGGGTGTTCAAGGAACGATTGGATGTTGTGTTGAGGGACATGGTTTAGTGGGAGCTATTGGTGATAAGTGAACGGTTGGACTGGATGATCTTGTAGGTCTTTTCCAATCAGTGATAGAACTAGAGGGAATGGTTTCAAGCTGAGCCAGGGGAGGTTCAGGCTGGACATTAGGAAGTATTACTTCTTGGAAAGGGTAGTCAGGCATTGGAATGCACTGCCCAGGGAGGTGGTGGAGTCACCGACCATGGGAGTGTTCAAGAAACGTTTGGATATTGCATTGAGCGGTATGATTTAGCTGGGAAGTATTGGTAATGGTTGGACTAGATGATCTTCTAGGTCTTTTCCAACCTTGATAATTCTGTGATTCTATACATGAATGCAGTATTTGATCATTCACTCCTCCTCCAGAATAACAGAACACCAAAAGATTTTCTGCAACCACCTTTTTTCAAGAGCAGTTTCTGCTGACATTGAAAGGACAAGTACCATCAGAGAAGTCCCTGCTTGCTGAAGAACATCACTTCTGGAAAACATACATCAATCAGCCTTCTTGTCATAAAATTTTCAGGGATGGTTCTTTGCCATTACTCAATTTGTCTATCTCAGGAAGCACATGTTCCTTTGTAACATTGTAATTATAGAAGCAAATGATGCCCAGCCTCTTCATTTTTATACTTACAGTTCTTGTCCAAATATATTAAGTTTAAAAACCGATCTTTTAAAATAATTTTTGATCACTGATTACTGAAGTTTCAGTGATTTCTTCTTCCTCCTCCACAATTCTAACATAAGGTTTCTGAAACCTGCTGTATTAGACATGATCTTGAGGGTCTTTTCAGACCTATGATTACAGAAGATAGGGTGACGGAATTGCTTGTCTATTAAGGTATCCGATAAGCTGGGAAACTAAAAACTTAGGGAAGAAAAAAAGGCAGCTGCCTTGCGCAAAAGAACAGTACAAAGAAACTATGACTTAGCATGTTGAAGTAATAAAAAAATTCATAGCCTTGAGAAGGCTCTATATACAATGCCACAGCCTTGAAGTGAAGAGGAATATTAAGACAAAGACAGAAAGAAAAAATGTGAAGAATAAATACGACTGATGAACTAAGGAACTCTCAATTAATAAGGAAGGGCAGCTCTCATTAATGTCTTCACACTGCTGCAGAAAATGAGATCTTGAACAGAAACAGCTGTAATTCATTTGAAGTTAGAGTATTAAGAACTGATAAAATTGGTTGGTTGTTGGAAATTAAAGTAACTCAAATCTTCAGTTGAGATGCCACTGAAACAAATTTTAAGGGATTACATTACTGCATTACAGAAATAGAAAGGCATTTCTACACACTGCTAGCATTGCCACAGATTAGTTCTACCCCTTCACAATATGTCAGTATATTAAGCCATACAGAAATATTCAATCTGGCAAATTAATAAAAAGCTTGGATACTGATAATTGCGCAGCCACACTGAGAACCAAGTAAAAATCTATGACAAAACCTTACTGAGTCTACAGTAAGCTCTGCGCTGCAGCTATAATGACAACTATCAATGTTTTAAAAATAGGTTATGGGTGTCTATACATGCAGCACTGTGCACATAATGTTTGTTCCCTTATTTCCATCATGAAAATATCAAAGATAATAAAAGTTGTGACCAGAAAGAAGAGCTCTATCTCTTGACCATGGTCAGTATTGCATGTTGCAAAGAAAGAATAATAAAACCCTCTCGTCTAGCACAAAAAAAACAAACAAAAAAAAAAAAAAAAACCCACCTTCTAAACACAGGAATCACTTAGCTATCCATTACTGGGATCTGTAAGTAAGAACTTGAGTTCATTATGTTTTTTTCTAAGTGGTTCAAAAAAAAACTGGGTGGTATTTCTATTCCATGTATGTGTCTTCAAAATGTTCTGCTTAACCATGCCAACAGAAGCAGGCACATCTCTCGCTGTGACTGCGAAACTAACAAAAAGGGGAGAAATTATCTTAGTTTTGATTTCATAAAAAACACACTCCACAAAGTTCTTTCACAGCACAGAACCTAATGTTCTGTAGAAATGCAAAATACTTAAAAAGTAAAGCTATTTGAAACCTCCGAATCTTTAACAGTTCATCTATTACTAATGCTTATATATAAGCAAATAACGAATGATTTTTAATTATCCTACCTACCTTTCAGCCACAAATTCATTCCTTGAGGATGTATTTTTGATGTTGTAAACTTTTGAAGAACAATACAGTGCCGACTGGTAAAAAGAGGAATCTTCTAATTTTCAGAACATAACATATACGGTAGAGTATGCACAAAACAGTTTACTGAAAGAGGTGTACGCAACACTGGAAGAGACAGAGCTCCAGGTATGGTACAGGCACAACAGCTGTTTGTGCTACCACTTGGCTTCACAATTTTTAATTTTTAACAATGCAAATACCTCAGAACAACTGTGGTAAAAATCTTTGTTACACAGTATTACACTGTATTGCCTTTTTCTGTTTATGAAAACAAAATTACAGTGAATGTCTTTCCTGTGTTAATAGTAATCTATACACTGAGTGTCTTTCTATGCTGTGTTAAAAAAAACCATTTTTTTTTTATTTTTATTTTTTTAATGTGAGCTATTTTATAATGTTCCACTAAAATAATCTTCACTTTTGAAGCACATTTGAATCTTTCAGTGTTTCACTTGGAAAAACGAAACACCACAATCAAGAAAGCCCACCAAACTTTAAAACAACAACAACAAAAAAAACAAGAACAAATGTAGTATGGTTCGTTAAAATGAAGAAAGTAAGGCATTCCAGTTTTGCACTCCAGAACTTATCCCCCCACCATCTAATTTTGTTGTTGAACACTTGTTGTAGAATGTTTCCACATACGGTACCAAGCTACAGAACACATTAATTGTACTTGTAATGTTTGTGACAATGAGAGAAACTTACTAAATAAACATGAGACAAAGAGATCTCTCAGCATGTACTTTTTAAATAGCTAATTCAATGATGGACCTTCAACAAGACTCCAGAGCAACCTGGATTCTCTAAAATAATTGATTCTCTGAACACAAAATTAAGAATAAATTTCATGGAAATTTGCAGAAAGCTAAACAAAAATATCACATTATAAATGAGATAAGCTTTCATGTCCAAAACTCATCAACTAACAGAAAATAGAATAATCTATTAGAATCAACTTCTTATTAGAATATAACAAAGAGGATGAAACCGCAGGTAAAAAGAGACGCTGTAGCTAAAGAAAAAGCAAAAAGCTTTAAATAGAATTATCAAGATGTAAAGGAAGCATTTAATGTAGTAGTATCACTGTGGTTCTTTGACATAACTATCTGCAGCATATGAGTTGAGGTATGAGTTTTTGAATCCTTGATGTGTTAATTTGAACTTCCCAGCTGTCATCATAGAATCACATCATAGAATGGTTTGGGCTGAAAAGGACCATCATCCATAGGAAATATACTTTGTGTCCTGGTCACTCCCCTGTGTTGCTTATATGTTAGCACAGATAAAGAGGAAAAGCATAAGTGAAGATTCCATAATAAAATTCAAGTTATATTAAATAAAAGTGAGAAAAGAATACATGAAAACACCACAAAGACTACTGTGGTATAAATATACTTCTTCTTAAATCACCATCTGCAGAGATTTCTGTTCTACACTCTTAAAAATAAAACAATTTTAAATGGTCTCTGAATAAATGATGATAGGACACTTCTTTCTAATTAAGAAAGTGATCTATATACTGTGAATAGTATTGTACCAGGGCTGCCCCAGAAGTAATGCCTCCTCTTTTATTATGTTGGCCCACAACATCAGAGGTGGATGTTCATGGTATGGCAGCAGAGGCTGAACCTTCCCACCTATATTCCATTATATTCTGTTGCCGTGTGACAGATGGCAGCAGAGGGGCAGCCTGACAAAATGGAATCTGACATGGAAGTGTGTATGGAGCAAGGGTGTGGCACTGAATTCCTCCATGCAGAAAAAAAATGGCACCTGCTGATATTCATGGACACTTGCTGAACTTTGTGGAGACCAGTTGACAATCAGCAGAGTAAGGCAGAGGGAGGTGTGTTTCAGCAGCAACAACAGTGATTGGTTGTCACCACTACTGGTACAAATTTTTACAAGGACAGCATGCCAGCTCTTGTTCATCATTGGCAAAAATGCACAGCTAACGGGGTGACTGTATTGAATAAGCGCTTTGTAGCTGAGAATGTGCTCTATCAAATAGTGTTATTGTGCTCTTTGTATCAGTTGTAGTTTCCATGGAAATAAATAGGAGGCATTACTTTCAGAGAAACTTATGTGTAAAAATGTAAAAACATTTCCGAGTAGCAAATTCCATATCTCAATACAGAGTCATTCATAAGATTTACAGCAAGGACTTCCTTTACATCTGAAACCTGGAGTTCTATTACAGTCTGCGAGAAATGGCTTATTAGTTTCCCCTGCTAACTTAATCTATATGCAAACACATACACAAATTCAATAGAAGCCTTGTCTAATTAAGCACTCCCTTCAAGTGTTTATAGCTTTGACAAAATGTATCCTGTTCTACGAAAAGACTCATGTCCAGGGAGAAAAAGCATTTCAGAAGAGCATTTAGTCATTTTCAGCAGTGAGACTAAAGGAGAGAGAATTTCTCCCGTATAATAAATTATTACAAGTCCTGTGCTGAGAGTGCCTCCACTACTGGGAGTTCCAAATTTAACTTCAGCCATGTTGGGGAAGCCTGCTCTGCTCTCAGGGGCAATTTGTCATTGACTCCATGCAAAAACACTCTAAGTTCACATGTGCTCCATTGCTTAGGAAATTATTATGTCTGCAATGAGAATATAACTGCCATGGCAGCCCTGTCTAAAAGCCCACACAACTCAGTACACTGTTTCAGGGATTGAGAAACAGGTGCTTAGGGAATAAACATATAGCATCAAGCATTACTTGTCCTCTGGTGCATGCTTCTTGCCTCCTGCTACCTTCCTTTCCAGACCTTTGCTGAGCTAGAAGCTGCGTGAACGCGATTAATCATGTAGGTACAATAATCTCACCCCCCCCCCCTTTTTTTTTTTGTAAAAACATCAATCATTTATACTCCAGGATTCCACATGTTACACCAGTTATGAAATATTCCGTTCAGTTAAACTTGAGTATGTACTTTTATTTTTTCCAAACCTGCTGTCTGATTTTTTTCCTGTCCAAACTTCTGAACTCTGAAATATGGTGAATAATTCTTTTTTTTTTTAATGGCTTTATCTTTACACTATTCATTCTGTATACCTCCACCATAAGTTGTTTCTTAGCTAAGGAGAGAAGTCTAGCAAAGTTCTGTAACGATTGCTTATCTGTTCCAACAAACAACATTTATCCATTTAAAACTTAGTTTCAGAACAAATGAGCAGAAGGAAACAGCCCCATGGAAGAGTGTACTCCAAATATATTTTGTTTCAAACTTCCTCCTCACACAGTAGACTGCAGATCCCTCTGGCACAGAATTCCCTGAACACATTTGGAGAAAAGCCCTATGCTAGCAGGCCTCAAGGTGCATGAGCTCGGAGGGCCACATAGTGCACATTCTGTACGCTAGCAGGCACCAAGGCTAACCACCCCACACCTCGGCAACGCTGGGGCCATGCAGCCCAGCAGTTTAAAGACGACTCCTTTGGGGCACAGTGTAAAAAATAATTAGTTGAAAATGACTAAATGATTTTTAAAAATAGGTACTTTTGTGACATTCTGCTTTGCCAAAGACTGCTGCAAAAGTTTTGCTTAAGATGGATGAGGAGGGTGCTATAGGTTTACGAGTCATTAAGAAAAAGAGAGATAGAAAAATGCAAGCAATATTAGCAGTCTTGCTACAATCTGCCAATGGGTCTTGTATGTTGAGAAAATTGTTGTCATGGTTTTATGGTCATCAGTATTCCACATCATAACATCATGTAGTGCACTGGGAATTAAAGTGTTAATGTCCTGGCTCAACATACTAAAGAGAAGAAGCTATGTTCCCCACAAGACTGTTTGCTGTGCTGATATAATTCCTGCACAGGCGGGAACACATATAAGGCACTGTCAGGTCATCTGACTTCCTTTTGCCTTCCCTTCATCGCTCTTCTCCTTCGTCTCTCCTCGCTGCTGCCCGTCCCAACTGCGCGTGCTGCTTCAGCATTACTGTAAGGCCTACAGCTTTTTTTTTTTTTTCCCCCCAGGTACAGTTTACAGTTACAGGACAGTTTCTGTCTCGTTATTTTTAGTTAATCAGTTTGTTCCTCCTCAGATCATTTCCGCTGTTCTTTCCTTGAATTATTTTGGGGTCCCGTCTCCCTTTTCTGGAGGCGTGGACTTTGCGAAGTCCCTCCGCCCCTCTAGTCATGGAACCAGGCTGAACCAGCCCATAAACAGTTGACAATTATTTTCTTGAAACATAATAGAGAAGATCAGAGAAAGGGATTTCTCTCAGATAATCTGTACACCTAAACAACAAGCCCCTTTCAAAAGGTTTGTAGGAAACAGGGAGACGAGGACTTGTTCACAAAACTGTAGGTAACAATCATCAACAGCTGTCAGCTTCCTTCAAGTGAAGACTGATATGGTCAGATTTTACATTCACAGACTTAAAATTGTATTCATCAAGTCTTCAATCCTACAGAACAGCTTGTGTCTTCCATTAGATAATCAGAGTTCTTCAAGAACTACCTCATCTTCTTCAAAGGACTGACTGTCAGCCATTAAGATTATGCAACAACTTCTAAAATTCTCTTCGTTAGTTCCCAAAAGAAGTATCTATATTCTCCTTACATGAAATACAACAAGGCAGTGACAAAGATAACTTTCGTCATGACTTCTAGCTTCTACAGTCAATAAGTGGGATTCAATGTTCAAACAGGAATATCTACCACAGACCTGATAAACTCCTTTATTATTAATGTTTTGACTGTCTTTCTAATACTACTGCATGGAGAGTAAATAATTTCGTCACATGGCTTTTATGAAACAAGTATTTTTAATTTATTTTTTTTTTTCAATTTCTGCATAGGTATTAAAACAACTTCAGTTCTCCTGTCAGAAATTAGCTATTCTTTGTTTTGATTTACGTAGTATTTCTTTTTCATTAACATCACCTAATCTGAAGGAGATATGAAGACATTTTGCTAAAAAAGGAAGCAAGCTACTCAGGGCCTCTCAGATAGAAGCTCTTAAGATGTTTCCAAACAAATGGGTATCAGTGAATACATGCAGCTGCAGTTAGTGATTTTCACAGAGTTTAAAAGCAGCCTCCTTTCCATATAAACATTTATTTCACAAACTATATGTCTATATGTAGACTAGAGCTCAAAGGAACATCTTATAAAGTGACAGAAGAGCTAAAACTTGGGAACATCTACACCTAGATTTTCTGCTTGAATTAGGTGGATGTATATACTTATCTACTGATCTGATGGGGTTCATGCTTCAGAGGTGTTTCTAAAGTAAAGTTACCTAAAGTAACTTACAGTTAAAAGAAATTTAGAATTAATTTAGAAGGCCACACTGGATGACCTACTGTGCTGAGGAGTGGAAGAAAGAGGACAACTTTCAGTCTGCTCCTAAGTGAGGAATAAACTCAACTACTCAACTTCCTGTCTGTATTTGAACCAGCTCCTGTCTTGCTACAGCGCCTCAAAGATCTTCCCACAGAAGCATGATATTGCTAGCATTTTGGGCGGTTCAACTGCATTTTACTTCAGCTGAATGTAATTTGAAGAACATCTGCATCATCAACAACTGCCTGGCTCCCTGTAGCTCTGCTGTTTAGGACCATTCATGGAAAGACACTATCTTCTAATGTAGATCAAGCTCAGCTGTGGAATGCAAAATTCTAAATATCTTTCCTGTGTTATTTGACTGGCAGGCAGGCCTGGAGTGTATGCATCATCTAAACCAAAACAGTCTTGAATATTATTACCTACAATAAGTTACCTATAAAGCAATAGTAATAAGTTCTACCTGTTTTTTGGTCATACTGACTATGCTGTTGCAAAATTGCATGAAAACATACTTTTTTTTTTTCCCTAGAAGAAAGGAAAAAAATGCATTTCCAGCACTATGAATATCTACAGGATCATATCTATGTAAACTGCGATCTGCACAGCCCTTCCTGACATTCTCAGAAATAGATTCTTTATCATACTGACATTTAGATTTTTTTCCAACTATCCAAACAATCTCAACTGCTACAAAGTGAACTAATTCCTTCTCATCAACCAAAAAGAAAAGGCTTTAATATTTTTTATATATTGTAGGTAATTCATACTTTCTCTTTTCCACTGTTTCCCTCTAAACTAAATAACACACATAATATATTGCACTTTGTTTTCTCTTACCCTTCTCTTGCACACCTCTGTATCTTTCTCAAAGGTTTGTTTCCAAAACTGGGCGTTGTACACAGTCTGAACATCAGCTTATGCAGTGAATAAAGAACAGCACTGAAATCTCTAATCAACTTTCTATTTGAACTTCCAATCAATGTTTTAATGAAATTCAACTTTTCTGTAATTAACTACAAAATGTGACTGAAATGTACAATGCTGAATGCTTCTTTCTCCCGCAGTGACTCAGTAAACTCCATGTTTTATGTTTATTTGATACACTTTTTCCTCAAGTGGTATTTCTGTTCATTTTCATTGACAGAGTAGGATACATACAAATAGAAAGAAATGCTCAATATCCTAGTTTGTGAAGCAGAGTATTACCAATGATGAGAGAACTGAATGCAGATGAAGTTAACAGAGTCCAGATAGCTCAAGCTGATACCTCAATTGGGAAAAAAAAACAAAAACAAAAAAAACACACAACCAACAACAAAAACCCCAAACCTACCCTGATAATTAAGCACACTTGATAAAATTCAGATATTAATCCCCAAGCCCCTCAATACTACCAGTACAGAGTCTCATTTCAGTGTAAAGCCACATTTTCAGCCCCGCAGAAAAAGCATCCGTTTGATAACTTTCTGTAATAACAGAAGAGACATTCTGTCTGCAATGGAGCTAGAAGTGACAACAAGGAAGATGCCAATGCAGTCTAGAAAACTCTATCAAACAACTAACTCTCATAAGAGATGGACACCATTCAAAATGCATTTTACATGATGTATTAAGCCACCCTAATACAAAAACAAACTTCTAATGCTATACTGTGCAGTGTGTATGTATTATACTACATTTCTACCTCAACTGCCAGCCTGCTGTTAATCTGATATCCTGTTAAAAGGATACACTAATTATGTATTTGCATGCTAACGAGCCTAAAACCTTTTGCACCCTCTTTGTTAAAATACTTTATTAACATCATACACTACAAATGCAATGCAAACCTTTAGAGTGACAGACTTACTTGCAGAGAGAGCATCAGAATTTCTTTATGAAAATCTGGTTACAAAGAAAAGAGAGAGTTGATCTACAAAGTGAACAAACACCAAAGAAAATCCTAAACCATAGATATTAAACTGTCAAGAGTAGCAGCATTATTATTTCAGCTACCACTACAGGTGAAAATTTTAGCCAAGTTCTCTAAAGCTTTTAACTAAATTTGATTATTTTTCAGAAAAGGTTAAACCGTATTTTCAACAATGTAATTCTTCAGCCCCATACTGCCCTTTTGCATTCCTCCCGCATCATAAAGGCTTCAGAAACCACGGCACCTTAACTGTCAGCTACAAAAGACTGGGCTGAACAATACAACTTCCTTTACCTTTGAAGATTCATTCACATAATTACACATTTTGCAAGATCTCTTAACAAGTACTCAGCAGTAAACAATAAGAATGTCCGCTTGGAAAGACAAAACCAAGTATATATACCTCTAATGGGGGTTGAAGCTATGGATACCCCATCATTGGTGGTGTTCAAGGCCCTCTTGGATGGGGCCTTGGGTAGCTTGATCTACTGGGTGGCAACCCAGTCCATGGCAGGGGATTAGAACTGGATGTCTTTTAAGGTCCCTTCCATGACTCTGTGATTCCAGAAAGCGGCATTTCTTGCATTCAACAGTCCTTGAGAACTAGCAGATGCTTTCCGACTTTATTCCATCTTTCAAAGTGAGTGATAAAAAGGGCACTTTACAGTCACTTAAGCTTCTATGGTACAAGCAACAGAAATACACTGAATTTATTTTGTAGATTACAATAACCTATTGCAACATTGTTCTTGTAAGTTATGGTCAGGGAAGGAACTACAAGATTTTCATCATTTTTGTAAATGGCAAATAAGGAAAAATCATCATTCAACACAAAACACAATCCATCCTTTCCGAAGGGTGCACAGGTGCAAAACCAAAACAGGGTAGCATAGAAGCCTGCTTGCAGTGCAAAACAACACATAATTATCAAAAGGAAAATAAAACAGTTCAAAGACAAAATTTGGTTGAAAATGAAGTGTTTTGAATTAGTCTTGATTTTGACACTTAGTAATTACTAAAAATGTACTTATTGCATTCAGTCAGCCTCAAGCAACAGTTAATTCTACTTATCCACTGTACTTCCATTAATAATCAAAAATTAAACACAGTATGTAGGAATTTTCCAAGAATGCATGTATGTACACATTTATGTCATTTATCAATGTGGCAAAACGAATTCCACATCTACCTCAATTACTCAAAATCCCCTGTAACTGAAACAAAATGTCAAATACGCTCTATTTTCTACTCCTTTTCAACAACTACTACAGAATGTGCACTGCTAGCATAAACGCCATCACATTAGAACCAACTGTAGAGTGTGCTATCACACTCGTTAAGGAGATGTAAAGTTTGCCCCTTCTTCCCTTTCTTCCACAACAGTTAATATACTTGTGCACATCAGCAAGCAAATTTTCAGCCAGTACTAAAGTTAACTGGAAGAAAAAAAAGTTTGACAAAATGTCAAGTCTTGCTCAGAGCTCATGAGGTTGAAGTTTATTTTAGAGGAAGATATCATACTAAGATGAAGACCACTAGTATTCCAGTCTTCCAAGAGGGAAAAAAAAAAATATGCTCGTACACTCAAAATAAGTAGTGGAAAAATAAATGAATATCAGCTGTATATAAAGATAACTGGCAATAACAATTACTTAGTAACCTACTAATTTCTATGTGGTTCAATCTCCAACGAAGAGGAATGACTTTGTATATACTCTTTCTCCACAGAAATACCAGCACTCACAATCTATTTCCTCCGATGAATGCTCTTTGTTCCCTTTACTGTAAATGCTCACTTGATGTTAGTATATGATCAGAAGTAGGTAGAAAGCATGGTTTTAATAATATGTGCCTCTATTGAAGTCTAACAACTTGGCAAGCATACTATCATTAAAGCAGTAAGTGAACTTCATCATAATACTACTGATATAATTACAAAACTACCCACAATGATATCAAGAAGTTTTTCTTTGCTTAGCAATAAGAGCCAGATACTCACAAAGAAGGGTCCTGGACCAGATCTTTAAGGTTTATCCCACTACGATCCTCGGCAAGGTTCCTGAAGCAACTGTCACTCACTAAAAAAAATAGAAATAAAATTAAAACAAAACAAAAACAGAGAAACAAAAGAGGTGGAAATTTAAAAATGAAATATGGCTCTACTGATTAGTTAATAAAATTTTTTTGTGTTAAGTGTAATTTGACATTCATATATAAGGTCTGATTTTTAGTGACATTTCAATAAATTTTAAGGTAAATCGTCTCAACTGAAAGTGATAAACCATCTCTCACAATATACAAAGAAATAGACGGTTACAAGCTAGTGTCCTTAAGACTTCTACATTACTAGGTAAAACAAGTCTCAAACACAACATGCTATGTGCAGATTTTGGTACACCTAAGAGAAGAATCCTTAATCATGCACAGCTCTGTATTCTTTAGCTAATCAAAAGGAGTGTGTTGCTATGTTTTTAATCAACATACAAAGTTCAATAGCTATATTTACTCAAAAAAAAAAAATTAAATCACAAAGGAAGTTTAAAAGATATTAATGTAATTTGGTTTACTTCACTACATTAAAAAAAAGTGGTGATTACACTCTGAAACTCCTTTATGTTTGCTAATTATCTCAGCACAGGTATTCTTTTCAAACACATACACACTTCTCTCAATGGGACAGTCAATTTGTGAGATGGAAATAAGTTGTAGCACGAGCACTTTAATCAATCAGCATCAATTCAAAGGAATTATAGGTTTTTATGACTACACCGAGACTTTCTGAAAAACAGAGGTTGTGACATGACAAAAACCAATGTAAAGAATAGTTCCCCCTAGTTATCAAGATAACCTGCCAGGCTGAGTAAAGCTCATAAGAAATGCAGTACTGCTCACTTTCTGATTTAGAACACAGCCTCACTTACAGTTGATGAAAGGGAATGCATTTAAAACCATCTGCAAAAGCACGTGTTCCTACTGCTCTCTAAACGCAAGACACTCTCTCTCTGATTTACATCTATGAGTATTCATGTGCACCATCAACATCGTAAAAAATGCACATCGTTCCTAAAATACGTTCTTTATTTGCACAGAGTAAAACACACACTGTGACAGCCCTACCCCCTGCTGCCTACACACCTCAGCAACCCACAGTCTGTCAGGCTGCTGGTAAAGAGAGAAGCTAGAGGAAAGGCCTCCAGAAGGGGCTGGGGTATCTGGGAGCAAGTGCCAACTGCAACTCTCTCACAGCTAACAGTATATGGCAGTAGCTTCAAAGTTTACCCTCTCTGCACGTTAACAGTTACAACCAGTGGTCCCAGAAGGCCCCCTCAGGACACTCCATACCAAGGCCACGAAGAGGCTCTTGTCTTTGAGGCAACTGCCACACATCTTCAGACAAACAGTAGCTGCTGATCCAGCAGCACATCCAGGAACCCTGGCTCATTCCCCCAGAGGCAATCTCCACACTAAACTGAAATTTAACTGCAGTGAACCAGCAAGAGCGACATAGGGCAGTGAAGCTCCCCTTGAACACCTTGGGCCTTCAGAAATCTTTAATTTCCTTGTCCACTACTACATTTAAAAAAATCTCAAACTGCTGAGCTAAAGGAGCACGTCAGAGATCAGCAGAATCACAAACAGCCTATACTGCAGATTTTGTTTCAAAAATAGTCCCATAAGCTAAGAGGTCTAGCTTGTATTTGTCTCTTGTCAAGTTCAGCAATGAGAGGAAGCACAATATTACGACTACTGGTTAAATCCTATGCGACTGATGTATTGATGCGTCTCTATACAGCACAAATAACAATGGTGGTCAATAATGTTTTTTTCCCCACTACTGACAATTCAAGCATTTCTAAAGCATTAAAGATGTAATCTAAATGCGATGCATCTTTTTTCTACTGTTTCCTCCATATCCCCTCATTGAAAGTAATCAACAGAAGACAGATGACAATTGATCTAAAAATTTCCTTAAAAGTGGAAAAAAAGTAACAACATAAAATTACTACATCAGTAAAAGTGCCCATTATTTGTCTGTATATAATTCAAGCACTTTTTTTTTTAATAAAGTGTGTCTGAAATAAACATTTAAAATGAAAGCCTAAATTCGACAATGGCTTTTTCTTACTGATCTAAGCATAATTATTATATATAATACCATTTTTATGAATGAAGATGAAAACCTTTAAGCTTCCCTTCAGTTGGCAAAGCAAAGTTAGTTGAAAGGACTAAATCCACATGAATCAAGTATCTGCACTCTTTGAAACAGGTCTCAATCGTATCTGCTCTTTTTTTTTTTATTGTAGTAGAGTCAGAACACCAAGAAGCTGCTAATTTGCCAGCAAGCTTTTTCTTAGCCTACCAGCCAGAATCAAAAAACATTGATGCCTCAGCCAAATTTCAGAGATTTCAAACCCAGTTTCATGAGTCAAGAAGTTCCAACATTTTGGTCAACATTCACCAAAATAAAATTTCTGAAAAACAACATTTGACTATAATCTCTAGTTAAATCTCTGACGCTGATAGCAACAGGAGAGTTTCCAGTGTATGAAATAACTCAGCAGAACAGTGCTGGACTAACAACTCTCACAGGAATGCTCCAGAGCCCTTCACCAACCTGCATAAAAGCACAGTCACGCTCCCTCACACACTTGCAAACTCTAGCACGGATGTAAAAACGAATGTTCACAGTAAAAATGGGATTGAAACAATCAACCAAAGAGGCTAATGCATTTCTCAGTGCTTAGGAAACTGTAAAACCAACACTATATCTGTTTTTAAAATGGTACTCTGATGGAAACGCAAGCTTAAAGAAGACAACAGGCGAAACTGTCTTTGATGGTATAACAGAAAGGTCAGAACTATCAGGCATGATCAAGAGTGCTTAAAGGTCCGAGCGGGAAAGAAAAGGCAGGAGGAAATTGCATCATTGCTACGAATTGTACCACATACACAAAGGGCACATCTAGCTTCTTGTGTTTAAAAGCAATCGGAGATAATTTTGAATGCAACATTTGAATGAACACATTGCCTTGTTTCAAAATTTAAATTATCATTTTTATTTTTTAAGTCCCCAAAGTTCGTAAAAGCAGTTACTTTACGCAGTGTTCATTTCCAATTTGTGGTTCTGTCCAAACATTTTTGAATGTATGAACAAGATTTAAATTTGCCTTTATAAGCACCCTTGCAAGCACTTTTAACTATTAAAGTTGTACATATGGTTGACTTCAAAACATAACAAAAGACTGTTTCTTAGGTTTTAGAATGTGAAAGGCAATTGTCTTTTTCTCAGACATCAGAACATCTTTCCTTAAAAGCCTATTCCCCTGCAGACACAGAATTCCTGTCCTATTCGCATACCGTATGGATGTAAAGATGGATGCTCCTACCATTTAAATACATTTAAGGCATCTCACCTGCCCAATGGACAGTAACATCAGAGATGAATATCCTGCCTGAGCCCTTTTTTTTCTGCTACTGTCATTTTTTCCAAGTGACTGAGTGTCAAACAGAAAACATACATAAAAACGAATGGCATATTAGAGAAATTTTGTAGCACCTTCACCAGATCTATTGCAGATGATGGAAAATTAATTATAAGAGCATACTACTTGTATCTTCGCACACAAATCTTTGCGACGTTTTTATAGGATGAAAGAAACTGCTTGTCTGCCTGCAAATTGCAAATGCTTGTAACTGCTACAAAAATATGTTGTCCGTGAGTGGCAAAAATAATGCAGGCTAGTTTCCTGAGAACTCACTATTGGCAAGTGGGAATCCTTACTGTAAGAAACAACATGAATCGTAATTGTTTGAGTTGGAAGAGACCCTTAGATCAGCTAGTCCAACTCCCATGCAATGAACAAGGACACCTACAACTAGATCAGGGCACTCCGAGCCTGGTCCAGCCAGACCTGATTGTTCCCAAGGATGGCGCATCCACCACCTCTCTGGGCAACCTATGTCAGTGCCTCCACCACCCTTCACCATATCATAGAATGGTTTGGGTCGGAAGGGACCTTTAACATCACCTAGTTCAAACCCCCCTGCTATAAGGCAGAGGTATAACCCATTAGACCAGGTTGCTCAAAGCCCCATCCAGCCTGGTCTTGGACACCTCCTGGGTGCGGGGCATCCACAACCTCTCTAAGGCAACCTGTTCCAGGGTCTCAGCACCCTCACAGTAAACAATTTCTTCCTAATATCTAGTCTAAATCTACCTTTTTCCAGTTTAAAACCATTTCCCCTTGCCCTGTTGCTACATGCCCTTATAAAAAGTCCCTCCCCAGCCTTCCTATAGGCCCCCTTCAGGTACAGGAAGGCCACTATAAAGTCCCCCCCAGAACTTCTCCAGGCTGAAGTTCTCCTGGGCCCACACCTTACATCTGTCTAGGTCTATATGGACAGCATTCTGTCTCTCAGGCATGTTGACTACACCACACAGCTTGGTGTCATCCACAAACTTGCTGAGTGTGCACTCAATCCCACAGTCAGTGTCATTAATGACTCTCATCACTGATCTCCACTCAGACATCAAGCCACCACCACTCTTTGGGTACAATCTCATGACCAGTTTCTAACATGTGGTAGTAAAACAATGGAAGATAAACCCCACTTTCATAAGCTATGAGATGAACTTTCATCTGCAAAGATATTACACTGCTGAAATTAGCCTGTTCAAAATAAAAAAGCCCCAGTTCAGTGATGTTAATTTTCCCTGGGCATTCAGAACTAGCTTTATTATCAAGATTAGATGCAATTTCAACGCATATATTATAATCCACTCCCAAATATACATTCTCAGTAGACAAGAGCAAGAAGAAAGCCATTTTAGCCTGGTTAATTGAATTCACTAAAATCTACCCAATGCAAGCATTCTGTCGCATCAGCAAACATCACTACAAGATATTTATTCATACATTCTGACCAGACAGAGGTTGGCAGAGCAGATAAACTATCGGCTGTCATTTCACAGGTTTTAAACACAGAAGTACTGTATTGATTACTTGGATTGCCTGCATCTGGCATTCACACCTGATGTTACTGGCACGTGCTTTGGTTTTCACAGTTTTCACAGAAATACGGAAAACATTTAGTATAATTGTGTTTAGCAAAAATATTTCTTTTAAGAAGACACCTTTAAGGACAATCCATAGCAGGCTTTTTAAGCTACACATTGATGGATTGCAGAGCAGAACAAGTCTTTTCCTTCCCTTCAGATGAAATATTATAAAGCGCCAGAGACTGACAAAGTACTACTGCTTTAAAAAAAAAAAAAAAAGACCTCATCTTCTGGAAGAATGGGGAATGGGAGATGAGAAATGTTCAGGTGACCTAATGAAAAATGGGCTGATCATAAACCAGAAATAATTTGAAACACTTAAAAAAGTGAATCTTTTGTGTTTTTTTTTCCCAAAAAACACATGGAAGAAATATCACCTGTATGCCAAATGCAAAGAAGGGCTACTAAAATGATGAAGACATCTTAAAGAAGATGAAAAAAGCCTCCTTGATTAGTTTAGCAAAATGAAAGCATTATTTGAACACAGCAGCTACAACCATGTAAGTACATCAGCAGAATAAACATGAGAAGAAGAGATAGAGGATGGTGTTGTATAGCAAAAAAAAAAAAAAAAGTAAGAGGGGGCTGAAACCTCATGAATTAATTTTTCTGTATAGCAAAGAAGTTGCCCAAACTGGCAATAAACAGATTCAGTAACAGATTAATGTCATGGTTTTTATGGTCATCAGTATTCCACATCATAACATCATGTAGTGCACTGGGAATTAAAGTGTTAATGTCCTGGCTCAACATACTAAAGAGAAGACACTATGTTCCCCACAAGACTGTTTGCTGTGCTGATATCATTCCTGCGCAGGCAGGAATGTGTATAAGGCGCTGTCGGGTCATCTGACTTGCTTTCGCTTTCCTTCATCTCTCCTCGCTGCTGCCCGTCCTGACTCCGCATGCTGCTTCAGCATTACTGTAAGGCCTACAGCTTTTTTTTTTTTTTTCTTCTTCCAGATTCTCTCTCTCGTTATATTTAGTAAATCAGTTTGTTCCTCCTCAGATCATTGCCGCTGTTTTTTTGTTTTTTAATTATTTTGGGGTCCCCTGTTCCCCTTTTCCAGAGGCGTGGACTTTGTGAAGTCCCTCCGCCCCACTAGTCACGGAACCGGGCCGAACCAGCCTGTAAACCATTGACAATTAAATAGCAAAGGAATTCTTTAACACAGGAGACCATCTACACCACAGTTGCTAATGCTGTAAAATTTATGTTGGAGATTCTCTGAAGGCTATGAACCTCTGAATCCCCTCTCTTCCCCACCAAGGTTTCTCACGTTTCTTAGCAGCAATTAAATAAGCTATTTTTTCCATTAATCTAATTGATTATGGCTCTTTCAGATCTTTTATTGCTTAAATTTCACAATATTTGTGACTTAAGACTTTACATTCCGTATTGAGTTTTAATCTAATACTCATTTCATGTCTAATAAGCCAGAACTTAAACACACTGGCTTCTGCAAAATGAGCAGGTGAATTTCAGAAGGAAAACCTCAAGCCATTAGGGACATTCAAATCTTTGGAGATGTCACATTATCAATATGTGTAATTGTTCACACTCAATAAAAAAATTAAATTCCTTGAAGCAATGAATATTGAGTTCTTGATGGAATGCTTCTTTTTGGACCCATTACTTTTCACTGGAAATTAGCCGTTCTTAAAAAGCACTTCAAATAGGAAGATTTTGTTGCCCCCACTCATGGGCTGTAAACTGCAAAAAATATTCTAGGAAGGGGAGGGAAAAGTTAGAAGGTCAGTACATGTAAGAAAGGGGAAAGGAGGAGTTAGAAACACACCTGAGGACTCCCCTCCCTCAAGCACAGATGAAGGCAGCAATACCATACCAAGGCCAACCTGGACACAGTAGGACCAGCACAGAGGCACATCCTGAGCAGCCCTCCCTCACTCAACATGCTCAAATGCCACTGTCTAAGCCTAGGTTGTGAAACACCAGTCAGATAGATACATCTCAGCTAACTTTATGTATTTAATACAATGCTTTTAAGAGACAAATCATACGCTGCATTAAAAATAATGTATTACTTTAAAATTTCATTTCCTTAATCGCAGGTCTTCAGGGTCATTGTTGTGGGGTTTTTTGTGTGTGAAACAGCAAATGGGAATGTCCTCCCGCTCTGTACAGCTCTCACCCTGGAGGGCTGGAGCCCAGGGAGCACTACCTCCAAGTTTCTTCATGTGAACATTCTTCCACGTTTTCAAACTCTTAGCTGTCTGTTTGTTCTGTATTCTGAGCTATTAGCCATGCTCAAAATTGCATTCCTTATTAATTACAATGAAATTAGAATCACTAAAGCAGCAAGCAGCTAAGATTATTCCTCCCATTTATCTTAGCTACCTAAACATGATTTTTTGTCATAACCATGCTGTTCATTTACCTTACTCTCCTTACAGTGACTCACAGCCTTTTTCTATTCCCAGCTACATGTTTGCACTGTACAAATGTTGTCATCCTACTGCTGTCCCACAATCATTTTCCCTTTTTTTTTTTTTTTTTTAAACACTTCAACAGAAAATACTTTTCTCTGGAGATAATCTTGTCTGCTATTTGACTGCTTACACTTAGCCTTTAGTTTCCTCTCTTGGCTGATTCCAAATCTTTAACAATATTTCACTCTCAGCCCGCAGCAAGCAACAAAATGGAGAAGTCTTTAAAACCTATACAGCCTGCCAGCTCTAATATGCTGGCTTATACTAGCAATCAAGTCAATCTGCTGTCAGGAGTGCAGCACAGCATTTTGGAATACGTAAGAGAATAACTCCCCTTGCAAACACTTGCTCCTCTAACTTCTGTTTCCATTTCCAGCAGCGCCAAAGTAACCCAACAGTCTCCACGTCTGTAGCAAGGAGCAATCAAAAGTAGCCCTGCACGCCCACTTGAGGCAACAGCTCCAGAAAGCAGACAGAGCCAGATAGGTTTGAGGAGGTGCTCATCATCTGAACCCACTGCAAATCCCCACCCTGACCCACCACGTGGCTTGGTGCTCTTGCCTGCTGGCATGATGCTGTACTCGGGACTGCAGACTCTGACATGCTTGCAGGGAATGTATGTGCAGCTCTCTCCATCATGAAGGCTGCACAGGTTGTCATCTGATAGACCTATAGCAGTGGCAATAGAGTAACATGCTCTTGCGACCCCCCCAAGAATTCATTTAAAAAAATTAAAAAGGCAGAGGTTTTTTTTTGTGTTTTTTTTTTTTAACAGATTTACAGATATGCATGAAAAGCATGTTTGCTATGCAGCTTTCATGAACTCCCATTTTTCACTACTCACTTCTGTGTATCTGGAGAAGTAAATTACAAAATCGTAGCAGATACTGTAAATCAACTGTGCTAAATTCTTGCTAATTACTTTCCACAGAGAGAACCACTCATAAAACCTTAAGCAGAAGGAATTCAGCAAGAATGAAAAATGAAACAGATTTTATCTCAGGAAAAAAAAAATGGCATTCAGTGTTTCAAAAAGTATTAATTAAATAAAAATTAATAGTTCTCGCCACTGGGGAAAAGAGACTTTTATCATTTCTGCAGTCACCAGTACAAAAAGCAAGAATTACACCTCACATTTATGAACAAACCCTAATTTAAGCATTTCAACAAAATACTATCTTTTCCAAAGAAAGACCTTTGTATTCTAACCTTTTTTCCTCTCTTAATTCGGACTTTATAGTAATAAATACATGTAAACATATATAATATTGCATCTAATGCCTATAAAATGATCCTTACTGGAGGTCAAGACTCTGGAGGACTCCCGCAGTAACCAGATCTTAGCAGACGTGCTTTGTGCAGAGGAATGGACTAGCTGACCTTCCAACCTCAATTATTCTATGATTCTATAAGCAGGCTTCTGTTTCATATTTAATGTAAGATTTAATGTAAAAATTTGGCTTCTAAACCAGAGAAAGAAAAGCCATTAACATTGGATACTATTAACATTTATAGCCTCTAGCTACATTGTGCAAGATAATCAACAGGCTGAGAACTCATATGAATTTCCTATTAAAATAATTTGTAAGACCCGCCTTGCTTTTAGAACAGCCAGCAGAAGCATTGCCTTCCTTTCAGAATTGCTGTTTTCAGACAACCATCACATTTTATAGTGGTACATAAAAAAACCAAACTAAGCAGGAAGGCCTACAGAATGTAAGTACAGGAATTTTGTCAGACGTGAAAAACAGGTGGATGGTAAGCTACTACATAAACTAAGATTCTATAAATAACATTCTAAAAGATTTTCTAAACATCCTAAATGTACACTGCCACAAATGGGGTGCCATAATATTTTCTAAAACTTCTGAAAGCCAGTAAATCTATTTAAAAAGGCAACCAAGCAGAAAGCACTGTAGAGAAACCACAGCTTTATTGAGAATTCTCTAAGTACCAGGATTACCTCCAGTTATAAAGCCATTCAAGCACCAGGATATTTCTAGTTCTTATTTATTTATTTTTTTTAAACAGGAAAATAACTGAAGATTTTGATAATAAAATGAGTGACTCCTTTCTTGAGTATTTCTTCTTCATTATGCAAGTGCATTTTGTTACCCCATTTTGTCTACTGCATTTTCTCTCCTGCATTTTGAATATCTAGAAGATATCTATGGAGAGAAATGAAGCTAATGTACAAGGATTTAATATCAGGCTTCTCATTCCCTGTATTGTCAGTACAGAGGTCTTCCCTCCCTTTGGTCTCCCTGTTCTCTTCTGCGTGCACCTCTTGAGAGGTCAGATGAAGCAGCCACCAACATAGATGCGTCATAGCTGCTACACAATCTCCTCTTCTGAACAGGCAGAGTCAGGCTGGGAAGGGTTTGTAGGGAGTATCTGAACTCCTCCTTTAGAAGAGTGTAAATTGTTATTTCAGCCCAGTAGCTTCCAAAATTGTTAAAACAGTTGAAAGGTTTTATCTTTGTTTTGAAGAATTGGCAGTTTGTGGCATTCCTATTTAATATGCGAACACTTCACCAAGCTGAAAGATGGCACTTCCGCTCATCAGCTCAGAACAATACTAAACAGCACCTTAAAGAGAATTATCACATGACACTGTCAGCTGTTACCATGCCACAGTGAGGAATTTTTTCACAAAAACAATGATGCCAATGACCAAGATTTGCATTGTATCTCCTTATGATCTGTATTTTGATGTGTTTCGTGCTTTCTGCTGAGCCAATTTGCAACAGTCTAAACTGACAGGATGACTTGTGATTTCCTCACTGTGTTTTAGGATGGCTACCAATATTCCAAGGAAAAACAGGAATTCCCTCCAAATTAGTCAATATGTAGATTTGCAAGAATAAGTCTGTCTTAATACTTTTTACATTGTGGTAAGACACATTAGATTTCATGGGTTTAATTGATAGTTAAAGCCACTATCAAAAAAATAATCATCATCAAACCTGTAAGAAGTGCATTGCTGCTATATTCTCCTATCTCAGGAAAGATACTAAAGACACACGAATACAGCAAACAGTAAAACAAAACAAAAAAAATTTCTCCAGTATCTGTACTACTGCAACAGAGCCAAATGGCCTCAAAAGCAATGGACACATCTGGTTAGAACTTTAATGGGTTGTGAAAGGATACTGCAAACGAGAACAGCAACCACAGACTAGAGGGGAAAAAAAAAAAAAAAAAAAGCATTTCTGGGAAAAGACAGCAGAATTCAGCACACTGGTTCTGATTTCAACCATACTGAAACCCAGGTATATCCTCCCTGAACAACTTAATGAACTAAGCATACCTCATCTCATACACTGTGTTCAAAGAAGTTCTACAGATAAAAGGAAAATTTCACCAGCATCAAACCTAAAATCTTCCTAATAGTCAACAGCGAAGAAAATGCAAGAAAGATTTTATAATTATATGTAAAAAAAAAATCTGCAGATATCAAGTTTCTGCAGAAAGTATCAATCACTAATACCCTTTATACAGCCTAGGAATGATCCACCCTAAGAATAAAGGAAGCTACAATACTGACTATTCACTGTCTCCTTAGAAATGCAAATACAGAGAAGAAAAATAAAGATCAAAAAGCATAAGAAAAGTGAATAAAATGCACTTTGGGCTGATTTTTTGCTCTTTAACAAAGGAAAACAGTAAAGAAAACAGTAAAATGCTTACATTTTTATCATAAGAGAGATTCACAAGAGTAGCATTAGAATTGTTCCAAAGACAACTTGTAGGCCTCAGGTCTCTGTTAGTAATGGCATACATCTGAGTGCCTCAGGGGCTCCCTGACACACCTCAGCACTGTCCACTGCTCCTTGGAGTAAAGCTGCCGTCTGAGGAAGCCAGCCCAGTAGCCAGGGGAGCTGGACAAGACGGCTCCCAACGTCCCTTCCAACCGCAGCCCTCCTGTGATTCTGTGGGCAGGATCTACTGTTGCCAGTAACTCTGGCCAACACTCTTTTCAGTAAACATACACATACACCAGCAACTGCTCATCTAATACCTACGTTCTCATCCAATGCTTGGAGCAGAGTGGCTGGAAAGCCGTGAGGTTGAAAAGGATCTGGAGGTATTTTTGAACAGCTGACTAAACATGAGCCAGCAGGGTGCCCAGGTGGCCAAGAAGGCAAACAGCATCCTGATTGTATGAGAAATAGTGCAGTCAGCAGGAGCAATGGAGGTGATCATACCTGTGCATGCAGCATTGGTCAGGGCACACCTCATGAGTGCTGTGTTCAGTTTTGTGCCACTCACTACAAGAAAGACATCGAGGCCCTAAAACATGTCCAGAGAAGGGCAATGAAGCTGTGAGGGGTCTGGAGAACAGATCATACGGAGAACAGATGAGGGAACCAGGATTTTTCAGTCTGGAGGAGGCTCAGGGGAGACCTTATTGCCCTCTACAATGACCTGAAAGGAGGTTGTGGTGAGGTGGGGGTTGGCTTCTTCTCCCAGTTCAACAAGACAAGAGGTAATAGCCTGAGGTAGTACCAGCAGAGTTTCAGGTTAGGTAAGGAAAAAATTTCTTATCAGAAGACTATTGGAACAGACTGCCCAGGAAGGTGGTTGGGTCACTGCCCCTGGAGGTGTTCAAAAAAAGTGTGTAAGCGACACTTAAGAACATGCTTTAGTGGCATGGTGGTGGCAGCAGCTGGACTAGATGATCTTAGTAGTCTTTTTTAACCTCAATGATTCTGTAATTTAGAATGGATTCATGGGGTGCTGTACAGAATCTCTGTAATACAGCTTTGAGCAACTAAATTCTTCCTCCTTTTTCATTTTGTCTTGAACATTTTGAAATCTGTAAGACTTCCTGTATCTCCCCCAAATCAGTTCTTACATAAGGAAAGAAGGTCTATTAAAACCCATCTAACCAAGGAAAACAAAATTGGCACTGCAACTCATTGCAACTTGCAAATGAAAGAAAAGCAACAGCATTTAAATGGCATTGTGTCACATGTCCAGAAAAACCTAATTCTTTTAATACTTCCAGACAGTCTATAGAAGCAATAATCTTTAAACTTAAGCAGAAAATGTTAAGTATCTTAATCAAAATCTTAACCCCTTAGTTAAAGCTACCTATATAATCACTACTAAGCAACAGAAGCCCACGCTTGCAACTGCAACAGTTCACTGAGAAGAGCCATTTGCTCCTCCAAAGAATTTTACCAGGATTAAGAACCGGTTAGGCATCTAAACTTTAAAAGCATCAACACCTATAAATTAAAACAGTGCATAAAGTTTTTGGCATTACTTTAACAGAAAAGCTCTGACTGCTACACATAGGTATTAAACACAAGAATTTTTAATTTCTTCAGCAAGGACGCCTGCTTTTCTATCCATCTCCCTGTGCCCAACTCTTATTCCCTTCCAAATGCTTTTTTCTTGTTTTGTTTTTCTCTTTAACTTGACCAACTTCAAGTAAATTTTGCAAAATCGGAGATGTCATTACAGAAAATTAGAGATGCCAAAGATAGTAAGATAATAAATAAGAGGAAAATCAATGGTTGAAGAGAGGAAAGGCAAATTAATGCCCTTACACAGATTAGGCTTTCAATCCATGCTGTCCCATCAGCAGCAATCAGTCAAGAAACACACATATACACGGTCGTGAATCACTGCAAACAGGGGATGTAATTGGAATTACCTCCTGTGCGATGGAGTGAAAACACTTTCCAGTTTGCTAGCATAGTTATGATATAGTATTTGACTAGTTCCAAATGAAACAATATTCAGAAAAATATTTAAAAATTAAGCCAACAGAAAACACAGAAAAGCGAGAATGCAGTGTTCAATATCACAACATACATTAGCATAAATAAGAATTTCAAAGTTGGTGTTAAATTATTTAGTGCATGAAGATTCAGCAAAGTATTTAAAAAATAGAACAGTATTAAAATGGGTTTAATTCAAAGGTCAGTTAAAATGTATTATGGATAATGAGAAAAATGCTAAACTGAGAGACAAGCACTTCTATTTTGGGAGGTGAACAGATGGATACTAAAGAGCAAACCCAGAAATCAAGAACAATACAGGGAGTCAGAGCAGGGGTGCTAAAACACAATAAATGAGATAACTGCTGTCTCATTTTACCACATACACTTTCACATAAACTCAACATACTAGGAACTTTATTGTTTTCTATTGGTAATTATTGTAAACTTAATAATTTCTTTGCTTATACTGACAAAATTGAAACAAGAAATATTTTTAAAGAGTTGTGTTAGGATTAAGAAAGTTCTTATCCAAAAGCAGTATGTACAATGTAGGTCTTGTCATCAGTGACAACTGGTTGGCTTTCTTTAAGTTCAAGGAACAGGTCCTTGCAGTAGACTATTCTCACTACAAGAAAACTGGTAAAGTTTCTCTACAGATCTTCCCTGGATATTTTTTTCTGTTGGGTTTTGTTGTTGCTATTCTAAAGGAACAGAAATTCACAGAAGTGGCAATTATATGCACAAGCGATAAATTTCTGATGCTGAAATAAACAGCGTCACTTCCTATTAACACACTCATCTTTGTAAATACTTCATTGTTTTGTGTAATCCACAAAGAACATTTTATCACTTCAAGTCTAACAAAAAACATTCTTGAAATTCACATTCTTGCTAAGTTCCTTTGGCTTTGTTTAATTCTCTTTTGGGCTGGCCACCCTCCAGGGATCCCAAGAAGCAAAAGCAGGACCGTCTCCTTTTTTCATTTGAAGTTGGACATGGATATCAGATCATACAGAATGCAAAAAATTTACAACTAAATTCCTTAACCCGTGAAAGCAATTTCACCAGACATCTCTTGGATTGGTTCTTGTATCTGTTTTACAGTCATACCAGATGTGGCCCCATTCATGCTGAACTGAGGGGAATAATCCCTTCCCCTGACCCATTCTCCTCCTAACACGCCCCAGGGCGCCACTGGCCTTCCATGCAGCAAGGGCAAGCTGCTGACTCACAGGCACATTACTGTCCCCCAGCACCTCAGCTCCCTTCCTGCCAGGCTGCTCTACTATGGGATGCCCCAGCATGTCCTGGTGCCTGGGGCTGTTCCTTGCCAGGGGCACAACATTGAACATCCTCAGCTTCCGGTCAGCCTGTTTCCCCAGCCTGCCTAGTCCTCTAGATGGCAGCACAATGCTCTGATTATCAGCTTTTTGACCCAGTTTTGTGTTACTGCGGGACCTGCCGAAGGCATACTGTGCCCCATCACCCAGTTCATCAGTGCAGATGCAGACCAGCACTGTACCCCAGCACTGACTGTAGCATACACTGCTAGTGCCTGGCCTTGACTGTGTGCCGCTGCTCACCACACTCTGGGCCAAGCTATCCAGCCAGGCACTGAGGCCCTGGCAAGGGGTTGGAACTAGATGGTCTTTAAGGTCCCTTCCAACCTAAGCCACTCTGTGATGTTATTAATTTCCACATTACCTTCTGTGTTTCTATTGTAGGTTTGGAGAGGAAAGGTTACAGAAATCTTTAGACATCTTCTAAAAATCTTAATTCTTTTCCTCTTTTTTTTTTTTTTTAAGAGCAGAAAGAAGCAAGAGAAAAGACCTTTTGTCACAAGCTCAGCATAGCCTCAGTACAGAATGCAAGAGATGTAAGAAACATATTCAAACAAATATTTTTTAGGTGCCTACATAAAAAAATTGCTTTTGGCACACAGGTCTAAAACAATCCAACCATCCTAATTAGTGGTTTATGATCAGTAAATAATAGAACTCTCCTATATCCTATGATCTGGAAAAGATTCAAATTGCAATCAAAACACTGTGTGAGGCAGGAGTTCTGAACCTTATTTACTTTCTGAAAGCTTTGAAAGATGTCTTCTGAAACTGCTGGGAATCCCCAGAGCATTAAACACTCCAGCTGAGAGGAAGGAGGGTTTTCCCTTATGACTTTGTTGAAGTTCAGTCATTAAAAAAAAATGAGTTTGTAATGACTTTAAATAAGCTGGAAGAGTATCTCTTCACACTGATACTCTGCAGTTCTGAACAGTTGCATAAAGAATTAAATTAGCTCCCTGTTAATAATTTAAAAACAAACCCGAGAAAACCAACAGACGTATGTGACCACCTGCACAAATGCTCTTTGCTCATACGGGAAGCAGACCAACGGGGCGCAGCCTGAATCGAGCTGACAGCACCGCAGGGGCAGCTCAGGCGCTGGGGACACCACTTCTCCTTCAGCACAGACAAGGCTCGCTACCCCACACACAGGCAGGACAGTTTGGGTGCACCCATGGATGAGGGCTGACATAACTATATAAATATTCAGAACTACAGAATGCTGATCAGATACCTTCTCACAGTCCTGAAATAACAAGCAAGTAATTTTCTTCTGCAACAATGCATTTCTCTGTTGCACAGAAATAAGCAGTGTTTATCTCAAACCTTGCAACTGGCACGTACGTACTTGGAAAGAAAGAAAAACATGTCTACTGATGATCTCCATGTGCATTGGAAGAATTTTACAGGTTTCTCAACTACCAGCCTGTTTCCTTTGATTTTATTTTAAGTACAGAGCTGCAAGAAAAATAAATGCGTTCATTTCTTCAGAACAGTTCTCAGAATTGCTGTGCTCTCAGCAGTTCTTGATGCTACAGTTAGCTGAGAAGCCAATGCGATGCAGGACTACTAATTAAAAAGCCCTTATAAGTAAAAAGAGAAGGGGAGCTGGCAGCACGGTTGAGGCTGCACTTGGCATCACAGTGGATGCATCTCAGCAGACAGCAGTAGGCAGCAGCTGCCAGGGGAAGCTCTCACTGGAGAGACACCATTAGGAGAGCAGAACCAACCAAATTCAGTCATTCAGCAAAGCTTAAAAAAAAAAAAAAAACTAAGCCAAGGAGACAGCTTCTGGCTTTTCCCGTTTATTTTTGGAGGACTCCTCAGCCTTTAGGGCCAAAGGCAAGGTGATTGCAGCATGCTGTGAAGCCAGATGTACTGAAAAGCCTGAGATCATTAAAAAAAAATCATTTCGACAGAAGGAGAAAGACGAGTGAATGTAAGTTCTGAGCTGAAACAAAAGGCTTTTATTTATTTTTTTTTTGTAGGATCCTGACTGCTGTAATACCTAATCACCTCCCAGAAATAATATGACTTGCAGTAGACTCATCATCTTTTAATCTACATTCTTTTTTTCCCCCCTCAGATACTATGTGGTTTTTTTTTTTTCTTTTTTAAGACTGCCATACTTGGCATGCTTGTCATTATAGAAGAAAGAAAAATAGTTTCCAGTCGAAATAGAGATTTGATATATTCATTGTTGTTGCACTCTTGAGATTCTTCTTCATAGTGTTGGACAAGCACCAGAGAAAAGTCTGTACACACATGTTCTGTGCCAAAGGATCAGCTATTAATCATATACATCATCCCTGCATCAGTGAGCTCAGATACGCTAAGCTCAGCCCATCTAACACTCTCAGGTTACCCAGATCCTGTATTTGATTTCTTTATTTGGTGACTTTAACACAAAATAGATGGAGAAAAATGCACGTCACTTGAAGCCTTTTCTGCATTCCTTAAAGTTTGCTTGAAAACAGTAATTTTGTCTAGCAGTCCAAGTACTAACAATACTGTTACTAAGCTAAAAAGTAATGAATTCCACAAAAATCTTTTCACTGGTTGCCAGGATTGGACACCCTTCTTACCAACAGAATACACTAGAAAGCATTAACAGTAGGTAACAGAACACAACTTGCTAATAAGAAACTAAGGCTTCTTTCTAACCTGTACTGCTTAATGAGTTCAGCAGATTGAGAGAGGTGATCCTCTGCCTCTGCTCCACCCTGACGAGACCACAGCTGGAGTGCTGTGTCCAGTTCTAGGCTCCCCAGTTCAAGAAAAACAGGGAACTTCCAGAGAGTCCAGCAGTGGGCCAGAAAGATGAGGAGTCTGGAGCATCTTTGAAATAAGGAAGGAGACTGTTCAGCCATGAAAAGACTGAGAGGGATCTTATCAATGCTTGTAGATATTGAAAGGGTAGGAGTCAAGTGGTTGGGGCCAGGCTATTTTCAGCAGGGCCCAGCAACAGAACAACGGGTAGTAGGCACAAACGGGAACGTAAGTTCCACACGAACATGACAAAAAAAACTTCATTTTGAGGATGACAGAGCACTGAAATAGGCTGCCCAAACAGATGGTAGAGTCTCCTTCTCCAGAGATATTCAAAACCTGCCTGGATGCTTTCCTGTGCAAACTGCTCTAGGGAAACCCGCTTTAGTGGGGTGTTGGTGATCAACAGAGATCCATTTCAACCCTTACAATTCTGTGATCGTGCATGTAATTCACTCAATAGCATCTCTGTTCCATGCTGTAGTAGGCAACAGTGAGGATTCGGGATGTGACGTGGTAGGACTCTCCCCTTGCTCTGTGTCAAAAGGGGAATGTATGCTTAAAGGGCGCATACAAAGTAGGATAGGTATATAAGCAAGCCACACGATGCAATAAACGCCATTTTTACTGCTCACCATACTGGTGTCTACATGCAGTTATTTGGCCCAGGTAGGTTTTACTCGATAGTCCAGCACAGGCACAGAGCTAAAAGAACATGGGTTGCCAGGTGTATGGCAACAGTTCCAGATGAAGGCTCCCCCAAAATCCCTGTCTCCACTTTGACATCTCTATCTTTTATGCTGTTTAAACAACTTGCTGTTTTCTGTAATCTGATCTCTGCCATAGTGAACTGGCAATTTTCTAAAAACCTCCAAGGTAAAAAAACTACATGGGTTAGCACCAACACAGTAAAATAGTTCTGTAATGAAGAAAACAGATGTGCCATAGTAGTGGTCTGGAATGAATACATATCTTTCAGAAATAATTTAATAAAATAGTTTTGCAAGGATTTAAATATTGCCCCAGAATTAAATTCTTAAAAATAATCTGTAAAATACAAGTTTGGAAACATGGATTTCAGTTACTGCTTCACTGGATGGACATAGCCCAACTCTCTTTATGTGAGATGCCTGCAGATGGATCCAAGAATCAGACTTTCAAATAAAGCAAACTGGGTGAACTGCATCACCCAGCCAGTGACCTGGTACTTCTTGTTTTGGATCAAGTTGTCAAAGTTGCAGAGAGGTTTTATGTAAGCTTGCTAAAATAATATCTATACCTGGCAGACAAGCCTTAAGTCATGGCATCAGTTCACAGTACATCTGAGCAAAGCTAGCACTGACAGGCCAATGGAAGCTTTTTTATTCTCTTACAAGGAAAAGTCTAATCTACTGCAAAACTATTGCGAAACTATCATTTCTAAACACAGAAAAAGTCAGCTCGTGCACCAAGATTTGCTCTTGGAAAACTGTCACTGGATACCACTGAGTACCTTCTGCAAAGAGTGAAATCTTAGGGATGTACAGTATTACAGCAAAGAACTCCAGTAGTAACAAACATCTAAAGAAACAGTATCCGTTTAACTTAAAGCTTTCATTTAGCTCCTTCCGTACCCCTTCCCTTCCACTCCTGATTCTACATGTCACCTCAGCGTGACTGCTGGATTTGAGGCAAGAACCTCTTTGCACAACTAAAAATTGCAGTGCCGCAAAAGGATTTGCACTGTTGTTTTCAAGGCTAACTGGTTTGCCAAAATCTTTCATGACTGATACCAGCAAACAGACTGCTGCCTATAAATGCATACCTTGAAGATTAAGTTCTATCTTGATAAACTAAAAATTACGGATATAGTGTATACACTACAGTGTATATTCAAGTGAACTATAACTCAACTCTCTGGAATAGATATGGACTTCAGTGACTTGGTGTTTACATTACTCTCTGGAAAATGTGTTTTTACCTCTTAATTGGTTTGAATTGTGAAGATATATATATATATAAATGAAACTAAAAACAGCAGCAGCAAGCTAATTCCTACAAATACATTCCAGTAAGAAGAGAAGGAAGAGAAGAGGAAGGAAAAAGGGGGTAAATCAGCACAAGAGGCTGTTTTTACAGAGAAAACTCTTTCCTCTAAACTGGCTCACCTTAAAATTATATCTTAGCTGTTTTTGTAACTCATACCATGTATGAAAGACAACAGTTCCAGTCTTCACTTATGTGAACAACCCCAGCAAATTCAACAGTAACTGCTCTATTTCCTTCTGTTAAGAAGACCCACAAACACAGTTTCATGATACTTAAGTTGATACTTAAGTTTGGACTAAAGATTCACACAGACATGTTTTCACTGATGTTCTAGAAAAGAAATGAGTGTTACCTCAGTGGCATATTTTTCTTCTAGTTTTATAATATCTTTCTTAAAACTTGGCAGGAAAGAAGGGGTGGGTGTTTTCAATTTGTTACCGGCTTAAAATTAGTATATTTTATAGCCACAATAATACTACTACGTGACCACTCAGTGTGTTACCGTGCAGACAGTGGGTATCATCATCAATTAAAAATCCTTAGTGACAGAAAAACTGGTGCATTCAGGCAAATTCTGAAATAAAGATAGCAGCATGTAACCTTTCTTAATGCATGACTGAAATAATACGATTGATTCAGAAATGGAAACAAACTCTATTTAAGGTGAACTGGTGACGTAAAATAAAATACTGTATAAATTGTTAGGAAACAAAAGTGTCCTGACTGCACTGAAACTGTATGCATATGCAGTTAAAGAAGGAAATCCCCATATTTCAATAGCTTATTAACACCAAGTATAGCACTCACGCCTAGCATTTACTAACCCAACCAGAGAAACAACTAGTTCAAACAAAGATGTAATAAATGCATTATGCTCATTTAATTTAAAATGATTCAACATCTGTCTTACTGTTTCCAATCTTCTCAGTTAAGCGTCAACATTTAACCAATGAGGAAGTAGTTATCAGACATATTGGTCTCCTACTGCATCATCTCTGAAACAAACAATGCCAAAACAATGCACTTGCAGTTCTTTCAACTGCACTATAGTCTTCCATATTTCATAACTGAAACCTTTCCATTCCTAGCCTCTGGTCTCTGTGTTCATATGTTTGCAGCAAAGTCTACTTCAATTCTGTCCTTGAGAGGAGAACCACAAAAGCCCTCTTTAATATAAGCTGAAGTCTTCCAAATGGTGATACTAACTCCCTTGAAGTTATTAATAGTCCTATCACAGGCCAACAGACACATCAGATTATCTGATACGGTTATTCAAAGAGCAAAGGTCAAAAGCAAGGAATCTATGAATCAAATTAATAAAGACATGGCTACTGCTCACTGAAAGTTTTGAATTTATTTCTTTCAGCTTTATTGCAAATAAAACTAAGTAAGCGCATGTTTCTAATACACTAGTTTGGATATAATATTTACAGTACCAAATCATTTTCAACTTCATTATTTGTAGTTTCTTCTTAAAAATGAATGCTGTTTCTAGCAGACCTTAAAGACTGACACAGATTAATTCTGTTAAATGAGAGAAAAATCAAGAAATAGAGTTTGATTTATAGAATTTGTCTAGAAATCAAAGATAATTATTTTGAAACAGATGAGTTTATATGCACTGTTCAGCAGCAGTAAGGAATTCTGCCTGACCCTCTTTACTTTGTCTATTACTAGGCATCTGATGAATTCACATTTGAAATTCACTTAAAAAATAAAAAGATGAAATTGTATAAAAACAACACTTCCCTACGCAAGTTTTAAAAAGTTTTAATAGATATTAAAAGATCAGATAAGAATGAGGACAATGTAGAAATAGATGACAGGAAAAAAAGTAACTCCAACATACACAGCTTTGCTAGTTTTTGTTCTGGAAGGCTGCATAACTTCAGATATATCCCACACTTCAAGCAGTACAAATGTGTTATGAGGAAAGAAACAGCAAAAGCAACAGAAGCTCAAAAACAGTCTTTGTTTCAGTGGCAGCTGGAGATATTTGCCATGGATATTTGATATTTCAAATCCTTTAATCACAAGCTCATATACATCACTATGAATTCAATTTATGAGTAGTTGGTGCAATTGTTTGTAGTAAACAAACTTGATTTTAGTGCAATTAGCACATTTTTCCAATTTTAGTTGAAATTATTCTTTTGAACTTGGAAAAAAGGCCAAAAGCAAGGTATCTATTACTGCATACATCTCTGTCCCTTTTACCACAAAAATCTATTTCACTACACATTGCAGTGATTCTGCAAGAAATAACATGAAGAGAAAATTATTTCAGATGTATTCCATTTCTAGTAATCATCTCAGAAGTGATCACAAAAAGTTATTAGAGCTACAGTAGGAAAGTAAAATTAGATCATCTTCCTTACACTGAAGTACAAGACATTCCTGCAGTTTGACAGGATTGACCAATGAAGTTTACATCTTCTAGACAGCAACTCTTCCTCTTAATCTTTGCTTGCCAGAGATTATTTCAGAATCACAGAATCCCTCGCACAAGAAAGGACCCACAAGGATCACCAAGTTCAACTTCCGGCTCCTCAGGATCACCCAAAATTCAAACTGTATTTCCAAAACTGCTGTCCAGCTCCAGCAGGTTTTGATTTTAGGCCTGGAGCTTTATGTTAGCGGCCATAATGTGCTAGTATTTTCCAGACATTCAAGGGATGATCCATGCTGCAAGGAGCTTGAATTCTGGACACATTTATATTCAACAAATCTACTTTCCAAAGGCACTGAGTTACTAAGGGCTACACAGAAAGAACATCTGTCTACATGAAAGGGAAGCTAAACACTGTATAGATACTTAGCTCTCTCTTCCTTTCCTTGGTTCCACCTCCGTCCTGCTGTTGTGATTAATAAGCCATCTCACTGCTCTTTGCCTTGGCTTCCTATCTTACTCTTTCCATTCTATTACCAATGCAAGCCCTTCCAGCGGATGTCCTGGGCCATGAAAGCTGGTTCCTGATGTTAATTTGAACCACTAGGTGCTGCTGCAACACAGATAATAAGTAATTACAACATAAACTGTCCCATAAGAAGACTGACCTTGACAGAGTAGACAAGGACTATTACTAACATCGTGCTTTTGTCATACTGCAACAGCAAATGAGTGGTCTCCAACCTGAGAAGTGATCTTTAGTTTTTCTTGGACTATAAGTGTTATTCACCAGTACATGATTCAAAAGCCATCCATGAAAGCAGAGCACAGGTCAGTCTGCCATTGTGCTGACCTAAGCTATGTAATGGCCAGAAATGCAAAGTCCGCTCTCATAACTGAAGTTTCCAGCACAGCAATTAGCAAATATCACGTTGCATACTTGCTTGTCAAGGTAAAACACTGATTGCCATTCCTTGAATTTCAATCCTTTGAGAAACCTTAGTTAACTCACCTAGCAGAGCACCTGTGAGAATTACCGGCTTTTCACAATACCCAGGGTGAGTTGTCCCAGGTTGTAGAGTCCTTCTATCTGCATTCCCCCGGCTAAACCAGGCGCATGTCTGTTAGCAAGTTTAAGAACCTATTTACAAACACAGACTTTCTGGGCTGCTGCTACGAGACTGCTGTCTCCAAGGAACAGAAATAATTTGATAGAAAGTTTATGAAACTAGTAAACCAGGTTTGTAAATAAGATTGGTAAAGAACAAACATTGCTATAAACCCTAAGAGTCTGCACACATAGACCATCCAAACTGTTAGTATTTAGTATCTACTGCTCTTCGCCAAAAGGGTTGTATTTCAAATTCAATTTGGAATAAATTGATGTCAGGATAAATTACAGATTTTAAGTTGACTCTTTCAGTTCCATAATTCACATATCTGAAGACTTTCTTGTTCATGTTTTTGTCCAAACAATCCAAGAAAAGGTGCATAACGATTTCCATTCTGTATAGAGAGTCACAATATCCTCTTTTTTTAGTAAGAGGAAAAAAAAAAAAAAACAGTAGAAGCTGCTGCTTTTGCATTAACAAAGATTTTTAATTGTTTAAATAGTTGTCTGGAAGCATATAAAATAGTGTAAAGAAAGACCCTGACATAATCTAGCTGATGGCACCAGTATTAAATTCCTTTCATCAATCAATTTGAAGGTCTGGAATGGAGCCATGTTCTAATTTAAATGTGGGTAAAAGCACCCTTAGTATCCTCCTCATGAGAAATCTTTTTCCCCCCCCTCAAAACAGATCAAACTTTCCACTGCTGCTACCAAGAAACTCAGAGTCATTATTGAAAGAAGGTGAAAACATCAGTGGATTTTGCTTTAAAACCTTATCTCGATGAAAAAGTACACAGCCACATAGCCAGATACCAGAGATCATACCCAGGCTCCCTGTGAGGAACTGGAAGTAAGAAAATCACCAGTGACAGACAGCTACAGCATGCTGTGCAGACCTTTGTGCTTTGGTGATAGCCAAAACTCATCTTTCCTTCTTCTAAAAAGAAGTAATTCTGCACACAAAGAGTGCAGAAGAGTAGAGTCATTACCTTTCCTGACTCCATATTGATTTGTATCATCTAATTTAACTAGTTTACAACACAGCCCGATCCAGTCCAGTAACTGAAGTCATCAGTCAGCAGGAATCAGCTGATTACTCTGCAGAGTCTGGTCTCCAGTTTTCTTCCCAGAACAGAATCACAGAAAGGCTTTGGTTGGAAGAGACCTCGAAGATCATCTTGTTCTAATCCCACTGCTGAGGGCAGGGCTGCCACCCACTAAATCAGGCTGCCCAGAGCCACATTCAGCCTTGCCTTCAAGTTCTTCAGGTATGGTGCAGCCTGTACCAACACCTTACCACTCTCTCAGCAAAATATTTCCCCAACATCTAATCTAAATTGCTCCTCTTCCTGTTTTAAAGCATTCCCACTTGTCCTGTCACTATCAGTCCATGTAAAAAGTTGATTTCCCTCCTGCTTATAAGCACCCTTTAAGTATTGGAAGGCCACTATCAGGTCCCCCCAGATCCTCTTCTTCTCCAAGCTGATCAAGCCTTTTCTTCATAAGAGAGGTTCTCCAGCCCCCATCTTCACTGCCCTTCTCTGGACCCACTCCAACTGCTCTACATCTTTTCTGAGCTGGGGACACCAGACCTGGACACAGTACTCCAGATGGGAGCCCCATAAGCACAGAGTAGATGGGAACAATCACCTCCCTCCCCACACTGGCCTCTCCTCTTTTGATACAGACTAGGATACTGATAGGGGAAAAAAAATAAATGGGAAACAGTCTCTTCAACAACAATAAATGTTGCCTGAACGAATTAAAGGTTTCCTTCTCTATCTTCAGTCTGGTTCTTACAGTTACTGAAGAAGAATCTTACTTTTGGTGGAAATACCTACCCTTTTCTTAGGAGTCCTGGCAAAAGTTATTTCAAGTGCCAACTACTCCATAAAGTCTTCTGTACTACACTACTGATACAAATTTATTTGGCATTTGCTTACATAAATTCCTGATCTGCAACACCTCTCTTTCAATGGAAATCTGATAAGGAATTTGGAAATAGTGACCCAGTGGGATTTGACCACCACACTCAATACAACTGCCAACTATCTGCTTTTGGGTTTGGTGACAGGAATTTTTTTTGTTTGAGATTTCAGGACAAAACAAACAGTGGTGACCTGAAGCAGACACAGAGACTATTTCTCAAGGCTTAAAAAAAAAAAAAAAAAATTAAGGCTTACCACAACCTAATTCTGCAAATCTCCGTTCCGTAGGTATATTACATTGAGATAACCGTAGACTGTCAAAGTCAACATAGTCTTGTCATACTCTCCTCTGCCATTTTCAGTTGACAGAAGAAATTTACTGCGACATTTTTCCAGATATCAAATATACAAACTCCCATGGTGCATCATAATGCATTAACCTGTTATGTGAGGACAAATTTTCTTTATAATATTCTGATCTATCAGTGGGATATAAAGATAATGTGATACATGGGACTGTAAAGGAGGCTTAGTTATCACAGTAAGTGATGAAATTATGAAGAAATGCATAGCTATAACATTTACAGTGCTGATGAATGAAGCTCCATAGAAAAGAAAAAACTGATCATTACAGACTGAGATGACGTTCAGGCTTAGGGAGACAAACATTGTAAATTTCAGACTCTCACCAACTTCGATGTGCTGAGGTTTATAGCCTCTATAACATTAATTTAACATAGTTTTTAAATGCAACGTAGAATGTGGAACAGGATCCCTAGATTCAGTAATAACTGCTGGAAATGAATGTACATTAAGTTTTTACAGCGTTATTTATTTTTTCTGTGCATTCTCATTTGAGTTTATAAACAGAAAGGAATCCAAAGAAGCCTTACTGCTTTTGACTAATATTTTTCTAAGTAAAGATATTTTCATCACCTACAGTAATTCTACTTTTATTGATACTCCTTACAGGATGTTTTACAGTAACAGTCATTCTAATTCAGCCCTGACAAAAATATATTTTCAAACTACCTGTTAGAACTGGATTCTGCTTTATAAATAAATTTACGTGATTTTGCAGACGAACAAGGCTAATGTGAAATCCCATTCAGTTTACAGAAGATAGCTGAATTAAAGTGCTTGCGTAACATCTACTATCCACCACCATCATATTATTTCCCCTTTAAACAAAAAATTTAAGTACATATCATTGAAAGAGATGTTCACATCAAAAGAACAATTAAAAGCTATTGTTAGGCATTTAGGGGGCAAAAACATAGTCCTGTTATCTTCCTGAATACCTAAGAGTTTTCCCCAGTAGCAGCCACTAGAATATTTTGTTCCACAGAGAATCCTATCTATCAGCTGCATCACTGTAACTAACACCTCTGTGCAATCCTGCTTTTTTCTTGTCCATGCTTTGAAAAACAGTATTACAAGGGCAAGAACTGCAGGAGCTGCCCAGTATTTTTCTGAGAACTGTCACATCAGGATATTCCACAAACAAAGGATTCTACCCAGTCAGAAAACATGATCAACACAAAATAAGCAATTTATTTACAATACTCCAAATAAAAATACCACCAAACCCAATGGCTACAAAGATGGATTACTGGAAATTATCGTAAATGTTCCCATCTGTGACGTAAGGTCTGATCTTGAAATTGTTCTTCATCCTGAGGCAAGATCCATTCTCCGTGCAATGAGTCAGATATCAGACACTTCCCATCCATGGAATCAAGAAACCATTCTTAAGCAAGTCTTACACCCTTAGGTTACCTTAGAAGACGATCTGTGTATGGTAATAAAGACATACACACAGAAGTTTCTCTTTTACCGTCTTCATTTGGATTCAAACCCTCATTTTCTTTGTTCCCTAGAGATTACTGATCATCAGCTTTTTTAAAAAGCAGTTTCAAAACTCCTCTCCTGCATTACTGAGTGACTCAACAGTTTTGCAAATAATTACCTTTTGGAAATCTAACTGCAATCACTTCCTGTTCTGACAGCTATCAGAACTTTTTTTTTTTTTAAAAATCTTGATGCCAGCAGCAAAAAAGCTGCTTAAAATGAAGGAAAACAATTTTCTTGCCTAATGTGGCAATATTTGTATCTTAGTGCAAAGTTTTTTCCACGATACCTTTCCTAAAGTCTGGTACGTTTTGTGTTTGTATGTTGTATAAAAACCTTGGATATCATCTAAACTAATCACCATGCTTTATATAAATCTACAGATAGAATTAATGTGTGCAGTTTATCCTTGCTTTTAATTTGCACCAATTACAATTAAAATCAGTGACTTCTATTGGTAAAAGGAGAATAGGCTGACATTGATAGAATTTGAGGGATACCATGATAGGTATTAACATCTAGCTTTAAAAGAAAATTAGGAGAGAAAAAAACGTCTTTTACCTGCAGTCATCCGGGTATTTGTAAACGCTTCACTAAACTCAAATAAACAAATCACAGACCCACATAAAAACTTGCTCACACAATTCCAAATTGTAAAGAGGTTTTATTAAAGAGAAACTAATTTTCCAGTTTGGCATGTACACTACATTACCAAAATACTATGAGACTTAATTATTGCTGTTGTATTAATTATTGTTGTATTTTTATGAAAAAACCTAAACTATTATTCGAAACAGTAAATTCAAAAAATTACTTCAGAGACCTCCCACCTGCAAACTGTCATTCCAAAACACAACAGATAATGAAAAGCTGTCATCTTCAATATGGCAAGTAGTTTTGTTTTTATTTTCATCTGGAGATAAAGTAGCCAGCAAACTGTAAGATGAGCCTAAATTATTCCTGCAGATTCTCACAGTCTATACAACAGCAAATGACTCCCTACTACCACGCTCCTCCTCCCTGATGTTCTGTCCCTGAATGATGAAGTACAAGTAGAGTCAGCCACACTATGCATATGCTGTGTTTTCCAAGTGGGGTAAACAGAAGGCTATGACATTCTGATGCCTCTTTTACATTAAGAGAACTTTGGAATAACAAAACAGGACTTTCCCAAAAGCTTCAGATGTGTTCACAGCACCTCCTACTTCTCTTTGCCACACACACACACGAAATTATAGCTGTTTAAACAGGACAGGAAGATTAACTATTCACCCATTCTTCCATAGTCTGACTATTGCTCCTTCTACATGGGGAAAAGTTAACAAAAAAGTCAAAATTCATTTTAAATCAAATACATTGGCTCAAATAGTTCCCACCCCTTGAACATTCATAAAGATGAACTATCCTTTACATTCTCTTCCCAGCTCTCATGGAGTTAGACATGCCCTCCCTTCCACATTGCACACGATGAATCAGGGTTCAGAATTTCCATGGCATTTATCTTCTGCTCACCTTATGCTCAAGGGTCAGAATCAAATCTGCTTTATTAAGGAGTACTAGACTGACACCAACCTGACAAGATGAATATCTGCAAGGATTTATTACGTATGTGGACATTCACTTTTCTAGTTATTTAACTGCATGACTACCTTTAAAATACCTAATAAATACATGTGGGTGTTCTATAGCCAAAATCCTCTCCTTGGATTCACTAACTGATGAGGAAGGAGATGGCATCTTGGAAGTGACTGCCTCCTAAACACCACTGCCGAGGCCAGTTCCACAAGTAGGGAACAACTCTGCGACCATGGGAAGTATTTCCTATTTGCAAGTACTTACACTTCCTGAGGTAGACTAATATCAGAGAGTAGATTTAGTTGGAGACCGCACAACCACAATGAACCAGCATACACAAATTAGGCTTTCTTCCCAACCTAGGACAGCTACATGCAAGTTGTTTACTTCCCTTCTATTTTCCACATTGCAAACATTTTGTGCTTATTATTCATTGGCTAGTGGTTTACACAAGAGAGACTAACGGCAATCTTTCCTAAGCTGATTAAGATACTGAAAACTGAACTTACAGTTCAGTCTCCATTTTAAGTACTTCTTTTCACACACACACAAAAAATTCTTTTACATATTTAAATAAATCTTGGAGTTCATTTTATGAACGTAATCTCAAAACTCAGCACCAAGAAGCACAGTTCAATTAAAACATGTATGTAAATACTTGTAGTAGTATTCATAAAGGTCTTACACTAGATATCTTTCTGTTTGTTTCAGCACAAAGGCTCTGTCGCATCAACAGCATGACATTACTCCAGCATCTCCTCTTTCCAGTATGGAACTGAAAACCAGCAATGAAATTTCTAGCAAATCATTATAGTAAAAAAAAAAAAGTGATTACAGAATCCCTAACAGGTATTTATTAGCAACAATTTGTGTTTATCCGTTTTAAATAGTTTGTGAACTGTTCTGAAGAGGGATGCACAAAAAAAAATGATACACACTCAATTTTTCATAGTCTCCCTTTGTAGAGCACATCTTAAATGCTCTTAATGTATTAAATCAATTTGAAACTCAGCCAAATTAAGAAACAGGAAAAACAAGTCAGAACATGGGTTTTGACAAAGCAACAAGCATTTGCTTCAGAAATAGCAAAATTATGTGTGAAGGCACAAAAAACACTTCTCAGATTTGCTTGCTGCTATCAGACAGGTAGATCCTCACCCACAACACAAATAATGTTCTGGATGGGAAAGGACAAAGGTAGAGCAATTTCTCCCCTTCTCTTGAATTTCTTGAATTCAGGGAAAGATTTCTGATAGGGACATAAATTGACTTTTGGAGTGAAGATGTAAAATAGAAAACACTATCTTGTTAGTACTCATTACAAATTGTAAGGAGTTAATTGGCTTCAAAAGAAATTATGTAAGATATACCTCATTTGTTACACTCAGATGGTTATAATAAGCTTTTTAGTGATCCAACCATAGCTTTACACCAAATCTTGTTCTACTGTCCTTAAAATACTAGGTCAAGAGTATGGACCCTCTCTTGAATTAGCCAAGCAAAAATCAGATGGCAGATTTCTTTGAAACTTTAAGTAAACAGCACATAAGTCCTATGTAACTGTTTCTCCTGGGTAGGACAAGCCTTAAAGGACCATGTGAGAGAAGGGAAAACCTGAATTTCAAATGAAATCTTCAACTGACAAAGGAGAATATTCCAAGAAGATGTGTGTTTCACTTCACTAAATGGAACTGTATACCAGTGTGTTTACTGGTGTATATGAAGCTTTTCTCTCTCCTTTACTGAGACATTCTTAATTATGGCCTGACCCTGCTTGAACATTTGGCCATAAAAGCCAAGCACACTTGTAGGAATAAAGCAAAAATATACTAAAGTTCCCATCTGGTGGAGCTCAGTTATCTTCAAACAGGTAATGCATCATTTGAGACTTGCTCTTGCACATATTATTCCAGCCACTGAATGGCTAACTAATAGCTAACTTTCAAATAAAATTATAAAAAAGCTAAGATTTACAAACACCGCATGGATAGAAAACCCAGTAAAAAAAATACAAAAGTGCAAAAAAATCCCCATGAATGATCAAGAAGGATTTGAAGCAGCTCTCTAGCTAATCCTGCACGTCATCTCTTCGTTTGCTGCTTCAGTGTTATAACTGAACAGAACAAAGGATCATTACCTTCTAGTTGCAGGAGGAAAAAAATAAAAATCACTGTTGCTAAATGAACTGTACTGAGAATAGCATTATAAGAATAGCAATAACATTTTGTAACACTTCTTTAACGTCAGCTCAAGAGCATACCATAACATCACTGCCACTGCTGTCCCCAAAACATTTAAATAACCTTACATTAAGAATACAAGAGTGATTGTGCTGGACCAGACAAATGTCTGTTCAGCTCAGGATCTCTTATAGCGACAAACAGACAACACCTAAAAAGCATTAAGCCCAGCCTGTTTCTACATTTTGTTTTCTACATTGTGTGTTTCTATATTTCTACAGAGCACTCTGTCAGACCTGAACTTTTCAGGCAGCAAATACCTGAAGCAGAATTTACCTCTTTTTCCCCCCAACGGAACATCTTCATTAACTTCACAAACCTTTAGCAACCACAACACTACACAGCAAGAAGTTAAATGGTTTAACCATAGCCTGTGTGAATAATCATCTCTCTGTTTGTGCATGCTAACTACATTTGATGGCAGCTACCTCTTGTAGTGGTACATATCTCACAAGGCGGGCAGCTCTGTGACCACCCAGGACAGAGCTCAGTGCTACCAGTACCCATGCTGGGGCAGGGCGGGTCTCCTGATGGATCAGCCATGGCCCAGGCACCCTCCAAGAAGTACAGAAGCAGATCTAAGAAGTAATAAAGCAGATCTGAGGTTGAGCCAGGAAGCCAAGCAACCAAAGCAGGGTCACCATCAGCAAGGTACGCACAGATAAGGAGCAAGAACCACAGGCCTGTGCTTAAAAGCGGCCCCAACCCTCCTCTGCCCAGAGTGCAGCCACATAAAGCCCAGGCCACAGAGGGTATTCAGAGGGTATACGCTAATACTGTACTCTGTGCTTTCACAGTGCCCTCAACCTAGGTCCCACATCCTATGATAAAGTGACAGCAGTCCAAAGGACGCAGAAAAACATCATTAGTATACAAAATAAGTAACCATTCTTTCACTTGATCATAAAATAAATACCAGAACTTTAAAATAAAAACTTGCATCTTCTGTGAAAATCAAGGGTAGAAATTCTCACATCATTGACCCAGATATACTTTCCAAACACAGCAAAAAGGAAGACCTGAGAAGTCAGGTGGAAAGCTATTTTTCAGAAAAACTAGAAGACAGTTAATCCTCCAGGCCCATGATATTAAAAAGCCACAACTCACAGCAACACCAGATATGAAGAGGGCTAGACACCACGCTTAGGGCTTCTGCTGACACATCCAAGACAAAGCACCATATGTGCAGATGGAACACCATGCCTTAACACCTCCTCCTTTGACTCATCTAAACAGTGACTTGACTTCTGTTAATAGCATTGCCAAAGAAACAACTATGTGAATAAGCTGCAACACCACACTGCATTCACACCACGATTTTATGATCACCTCCACATCATTTTCAAGCAACAACACAAAAGCAAATTTAAAGCAAATCCCTGACAAGAAACCTTCTTGTTCCCCAAAAGAAATTCATCGCTTAAGAGCATGTAAAAAACATTAACATTCTTCTTACTCCTTCCAATACACATCTCTATATGATAAGCAAGGATGAGGTATAGATATGGGAAAATGAAGCTAAAAATAAGCTCTTTGAATCGTAAAACCTGGGAGAAAACTGGAAGAAGCATTTGACATCACTCAAAAAAAAAGTTGTCTTTTTTTTTTTTAAAAAAAACCAACGCAGTATTTCGAGCCTCAGATATTCAAGCAATTTTTCCTGTGACAAATTTTGAAAAGTAAAGGCAGTGGCTAGATTTTCCTCCCACACATAATTGTTGGCAGCAGATATGTAGGTCACTCTGAAAGTAATGCCTCCTATTTATTTCCATGGAAACTACAACAGATACAAAGAGCACAATTAACATTACTTGATAGAGCAAATTATCAGCTACAAAACATCATTTCTCAATACAGTCACCACCATTAGCCATGCATTTTCACCAGTGATAACTAAGAGCCTGCACACTGCACTCAAAAATCCACAGCAGCAGAGATGACCCACTGCCACCACTGTTGAGACGCACTGCCCACGGTCTCACTGTGCTCACATTCACTGTTCAGTCTCCATGATGTTTAGCAAGTGTCCACGAATGGCAGTGGGTGCCATTTTTTCCACATGGAGGAATAAAGTGACACATCTTTTTTTTATACACGCTTCCATATCAGACACTGTTGTCACTGCCCCCCCTGCTTCCATCTGTCACACAATAACAGAATGCAATAGAACACTGCCAGGAAGGTTCAGCCTCTAATGCCATACCATCAACATCCACCTCTGATCTGTGGGCCAACATCATAATAGGAGGCATTTCTTTCAGAGCAGCCCTCGTAAAACATATAGAAGTGATTGAGAGAAAACCTGACCGTTGAATAGTAAGAAAATTAGTATAGTGGCACAGACAACATAGAAGTCAGTTCCAGATTATAACTGAAGGGGGTAGGAATCCCACATCTACTTTGAAATAATAAGCAAATGAGTTCATTTAGCTTATACAGTGGTATGCTTCAGAAACATTTATTTCCTTCAGCATGGTATTTTTAGAAGTCTGGTTATCTTTTTTGGCTAGATATTATGAGAAGTATAATAGCTAGGAAACATCTGTTTTCATTGTAGGAGCGCAGAATGTTAGCTCTGCTTTTGCTTTCTACTTCAGTAACCTGTATGTTTTGATAACTTTGATAATTTCACTAAAACTGGTCAACAGTCAAGCATAGCACCAATCATATGTTAAATATTAACTAATCTTTCTCTTATATGTCAGAATTGTTTAAAATGATGACTGAACAGTCACAAAGTGGTACGAATGCAACTTGGCTATAAGTTTAAATGAAGGATTCAGTTCACCAGTAATGCATTGTCAGCATACAGGTAATAGTCAAAATACTATTTGAATATTCTCCCCCACCAGTGTAAGAATAGACCTTTTGGAGAGGAAACAAATAGAAAAAAAGAAAGAAAACCTAAGAATAAAATGAATCAACAAATCACCTGGAAGAATTCTTAGAAAAGCAGAAGATGATCACGAAAGCAAATGAAAGGCAACATTTCAGAAAGCAAAACACTGTCAAAATAATAAAAGCTACAGAGAGGTCAAGGACAAGAAAATACTTCATCAGAATAAGAGGTTCATCAGAACCTTATAGTTCATTAGAAAAGAGGTCTAAGTTTTTGAGCAAGCTCTTTTGCAGAATTCCTTTCAGAATTCACAATACCTAAGCAACCTAAACAACTGCTACCCACATTTTGCAGGCTAGTTAACAGATTTTTTTTTTTTCCTCTTAAAGAAGCTAAAGGAATGAAACATTACAGCTCTATTTTTCCTCTTTCATATAAACAAATGGAACAGCACATTTGTTAGGGTTTTGTGTGTGTGTGTGTGTGTGTGTGCTTTAAGCATTTCACAAAGATGCTGAATAACAAAGCCTATGTGACTCTTCTTATTCTCCAGGGTAAGGAAAAAAGTTCAGTCTCTCATCCTTCCGTACAACTGAGTTCCCCTACCAAAAAACTAAACATCAAGATAATGTAATAACTGTTCCACTTCAGAGGGAAAATTATCACACACCTCGTACTAAGCATAGTTTGATAGAACACACTTTTCCTGTTGTGAATATGTAATAGTACAGTTCACAACTGATTTGCTGTACCAGGAAACGCACCAAGCATATACGTAATTACAGCAGCAAAACTGTGCTTCTCCCAACAAAGGAATTTTATAAAATAAATGAGTAAAATGGGTTAGGTAGTACAAAATGCATCTGTACTGGGGGAATTCTCCTTGTGCAATCTGTCTCAGTCTTATTGCTTCCTCTACAGCTGCAATATCACAAAGGGACTCTAGATCAAATCTCAGCGTACTTGGTGCTCATTCCCTAAGCTAAGAAAAAAAAATGAAGTAGAGAAAGAAATACAGAATAACTCACTCAGTGACAGGCAAGCAAATTAACAGGATACTTCTGCAATGATATATGTTGCAGAGTTTGCTTAATGTTCACAGATAATCACATCTTCGCTGGTATTAAAATTTAATGACAGAAACATCTTAATGGACAGGCAGCTGTTAAGTGAAAATTTAATTCTTCACCTCACTTTGAGTGAAACACTATCAGAGGACATCTGCCCACAGGCAGAAAATCCATGAGTTAGTCAGGTTGGAAAATTTACATTCTTTATTCTAGATCCAAATCTGCTCCTTGTCAAACCAACTCCTACCATGCATGGAGAATGAGAGGCACCCACCTTCTTGCCATCCCAAAAGTCTGAAAGCGCTTCTGCACCTAACATACCCATTACATGCTGATTGCCTTTATGACATGGAAGTGATTACTCCTCTTCTGTGCACCTTCTTTCATAAAATGACTGAAACTTACTTCAACTATAGACAGAGATTGCTCACCCACACCCAAGCTGTTTCAAGTGCTTTATCCACATGACTGATAGATTATGGCAGTTCTGTGCACAAATCACAATCGTGCCATTTCTTGACACGCATACAATGAAGAGCAGTGTGCGGAATAAATGTTACACTAGTTGTAATTTCTGTTTCTAAATGGAAATAGTCACAGTAACAGCTATAACCTCAAATGCTCCTGGCCAAATTAGTAAACAATATGCTGCAAAGTAGGAAGATAACAGGATGTAGGAAGGTAGCAGGCTGCAGTCTGAACTGAAGCCTGAAATAAGAATCAATGACAGACAGCACTATTCTTTCCTTCATGTCATCCTCTAAAATCCTGCTTTTTCAGACAAGAGCGATAAAATGTATTTGAAAGATTTCTGCCATTACTAACAAGGCAGAGCATCTGCTGCTACAAGAGACTCCTTTCCCTGAAGTGAAATTTTAAAGAATTCTTCTCCAAAAATAGCAAGATGACTAATTAATGAAATTCTAAGTACAAATGCTGAACAGAAATATTTACAGTATTACAATGGCTAAGATTTCTATCAGGATGGGGCGTAAAACAAAAACGTAAAGAAGGAGTTCCACAGATGTGGGATTGATCTTCTCTGCTAATGGCACTGCTGTGAATTTTAGCAGCGAAGTTGCACAAGTGCACATCTGCATTTCGTTCCAGATCCTGAACAGGAAAGGAAGTATGACTGGATTAATATTTGTGAAAAAGGTGGGTATTTGCTGCAACACCACCAGAACTTAAGTAAATCCATTATATCCTCTACGGACACATGGAAGAAAAAAAAAAAAAAAAAATCAGATGGCAACTGGAGTTTGAATGTGGCTTAGATTAAGTCCTCTTTAAAAATAGATGAAAATCACAGATTTTATATTCCTGTCTCTTTTTCCTGAAAAATCTGATTAAGAGCCTCTGAACTCCTGTGGCATATCTATAAGTCAGTCAATACTTGGGGAAATAACTGAATTTTTTCCTTTACATAAGAACAACTGAATCATGCCAGGAGCTTAGCATCCCTAAAGCTTTTCTTTTTTGAGAATATAAATTATAATACAGAAACTTTGAAATACAGAAAGTTGGATCTGCTGGATGAAGCCTTAAGAGCAAAAGATTTGAAGACAAAACCATAGCCTGTGTCTTTGAAGGAGATGGGATCTTCCTGTCTCTTAGTTTGTCAACTTTAATTCACTTCCTGGATCAAAACAAGTATTACACAGTTAAACTGTTACCAAAAAAATCTCCTATTTTAGCAGCCAAGTGGTGATTTGTTCTATTTTTCTGAGCCACACCAGCAGCCATTTATTAACACTGAACCATTCACTGCAATCAATAAAACACCATTAGCATTCTCAGATCTCCTGCAGCAAGCAAGAATGCAAAGATCCCATAAAGGTGCTGGATTTTGAGTTAGATGCTTATCCTTTTATTTCAGTGCAGCACAGAATGAACGTTCCACCATAATGCAGACGGAATGTTTAAGGATTTGAAAACAATTTGGGTAATACATACGAAAAGCACAAAGTGTTTTTCCTGTGATCAGCAAATTTCACTTAAGCATAAAGGAAGTCAAACTAAATGAGTATATAATTATTCCTTAATGTTTTTTAACATGTAATACGCTAAACTGTGGGATTTATTTTGTTATTATTCTTTTCACAAACTGTCACTAACCTTCCACTGGTGTCCATAAACTTGTTCAGAAGTTATAGTTCACTCAAATTTATTTATCCTCTCCATCTGAAAAGTAATTTATTCGCTCTATACCAGAAGCTTTCCGCAAGTGCTCTTAAAAATGCATATACAAACAAATCCCTTTGATCCCTCTCAAATTTGATCATAAATAAAAGGGCACACTAGTTAACAAATACCATTACATTCCTTAATAAAATACTGAATTGTCTTCCAACTTTCAATGTTTTGACTAATTCAAAATACATTATAAAGGATTTCCTTTCTGTTTTCATAATATATATATATCCCCTAACTCAGTAGAACTACTTTGAGCACATTACAGCAAACATAAAAGCACTGTACCAGGGTTCATTTGTTGTAAAATGGTATATTAACTTGCATCCTATGATAAAGTCACTAGTTAATAACGCAGTAGTAGAACTGCATTGTTTGGAAACTATTCCTGCTATCATTTCCTTGTGATAAAATCCTTATCTGTTCATGTCACTGACCAACAGCTCTGTGGAAAAACTACGTCTCAGATCTACACATCTCACACATCATCGAAACAGACACATTTCACAGCTGAAAACTCTGTGATACACAACATGCATTCCAAACAAGAACACACCTGTTTAATTGAAGAAGTCTGCAAATTGATGACTGCTTTCTAAATCCTGACATAATTTTAAATTACTAGGCTCACACATCACTCGTGGTTATAGTCACAAGAGACAACTGGTAAAGTCCATGAAATGATTTAAATCTTTTCCTGTACATATTATTCATAACGTGAACTAAAAGTTAAGTGGGTTCATATTTCTGCTATCATCATCTCTTACCTAATATTTTCATAGCAACTCTCCAATCTTCCTGAAATAAATTACAGGACACATTTTTCAAAACTTAAAAATATTACTAAGTTTCACATAAGTGATATTTGTTATCAGGATTACATTTTTACTGAAATCTCCTATTTCCCCTTCCTGTTGCAGCATACAACAGAGAAACCTGCCCTCCCAGTCTCATTCCTAAGGAGCGTTTAAAAGCCAGCAGGAAACATATCTGAAAGGGGCACTCAGTGTTCTGAACAAAGTGTTGAATTATGAAATCAGTGGCAACATTAAAATTATTTGTATTACTTCATCCTATCCAATCATGAACACTTGCAACTCCGTGGATCTTAAAACTATTTTAGTCACCATTGAGGCTTCCCTCACAGCAGTTTCTTTACTAAGAACAGCTACAACAGTGAGAGCAAAGGCTATTCTGTGTCTACGTGATCACACAGCTCCTCAGAGCCCCTCACCAGCCACACAGCTCTGACGGTGTGAGCAGAGAGGGCATGCAGTCCTCCCCCAGGGGCATGGATCTCCCCCCAGCAGGGGGGCTGGCAGACAGCGAGGCTGCCAGAAAAGCCTAGGCCTGAGGCACATCAAGCTGCATAGGACACAAGACACTGCCGGTGGGATGGACACAAGTGTGAGGAACAAGTGTCAGAAGTTTCAGGTAGTGTCATAAGGAACAGCTTGATGTCACAGCCAGAATGCATAGTTATATGAGAAATAGACAAAATTCACAGCTACCTGAAAAGGAGAACCAGGCACCTTTTGAGGAGCAGGACCCTGCCAAGCCAGCAGGAGCCCGTTACCAGTAATATCACAACAGACTGAACTTGCCTAGTCAACAGGATCAGAAATACAAATTTGGGCACTGAACTGGCAAAAACAGTGAGGAAAAAGTAATTAAGATTGGGTTCTCTACTTGCAAAACAATTGCTGTAGCGAAACTAAAGTACAAGGAACTGGAACTGAGGATCAGAAAAGCAGAAAAGAAGTAGCAAGGTTAAGGTCCTCCCAGACAGGAGCGATCATGTAATTAATTTATACTGAGTGACTTTCCATTACATCACTGCAGCCCAAACCTATTACCCTGACCATACCTCACATTGTCAAACCTGCTTCTGTGGTCCACTGGAAGGAACCCTCCAGCTGGAGGGATCCCTCTCTGTCAGGGTGGATCAAGCATCGTGGTATCACTGTGCCAGTCCTCACACCATGCCTGACGATGTACTACCCACCTCCTCCTAAAGCTTCTGAAGATATTCTCCTAGCTTTGCAACCTCCTGGTTTTAAAGAAATTCCTGAGCAAGAAGTATCATTTAATACTACTCATGGATCTTTCCTCTGTGAGTTTACTCAACAATGTCCCAAGTCACATGAAAGATTAACAGCTGCAACATCCAGTGGCTAAAAGAATACCAGGTACTGAATCACCAGGTCTACAAAACACCAGATCTACAAAAGCATGCTTAACTTTTAAGCAAGCAAGGTGAAACCAATCTGTTGAGTGCGATGCACTCCATTTAGTGGACAGCCTGAGGGAACAGTTTGTCCTTCTAACCTGTATAAACACCAAGACTAGCTCAGAAAGGCATTAGTGGATCACATGGCTCTGCTGTTGACAACCATCAGTGGAAACTGACAAGTGGTCTCCTGAGAATGCCATTCCTGTAGCTGTGAAACATAAAAATCTCCTTATCTGCTTCATATTCCACCTCTGCTAAGCTTGTCCTCCACATGAAAATGAATATAAATACAACCATTTAAAATGATTCCACCTAAAAATAGTTACAAAAATATTTAACTACAGATTGGTGAAATGGCTCAGCTGAACAGTCCAGGTTGTAAAATTAATTCCCTATGTGGCTGAAGTGATCTCCTAAGTGAAACGACAAGTTGATATTTAGAAAACAAAAACTCTAGTGTTCTGAACAATAGGGACTATCTTAGGTTTTAGAAATTGCCATATTTCCAGGCTAAGGCCTGGAATTTTGTGTAGTCTGGGTACTTGGAATAAACATGAAGAAAAGAGGCTGACTGCCATTTTTTATTTTTTATTTTTTTTTAAAGTTTCAAACCTGGGATGAGCATATCCTCACTACGCCAAAGATGTCTTGTAATTCCTCTGCTGGTTTTCCTACCAAGTCTCCCACACCTCCTCTTCCAACAGTTAATGACATTACCAAGACATCTGCAGTTCCAGAAGATTTACACAGGGTACTGCAGGTCAGGTTTTAGTCACACAAGCAAGGACAAAGGCAGGCAAATGTACTGAAAGAATCAGAACTCAAGCAATCATTCTAACATTTTAATGCAATGCTGTTAAGATTCATGATTTCAGTTTCCCATTAATCATGCCAATCAGTAAGACTGAGAGCAAGCATTCTACCTCTAAAGTCATCATGAGTTTCACATTTCATTCGCTGATTATTGTCATAATTAATTTCCATGGACACTGTTGTGATGGTAAAAATTCACGGGTATGTTGTATCAGAGCAAATCAGACAAAAGGACACTAATTAAAGAGGACTCTTTCTAAATATAGACAAAGCCTGCAAACCAGTAGTATCAATAAAATATTTCTGAAATTGTCCTAAAGTGTAGTTGAACGGTTGTTAGAAATACCAACAGTCTCATGCACAGGCACAGACATCCAACAAATTTACTGCTGATCAAATGTACAAATATATAGTAGAAACAATTATAAATAGGTGTCACGGAGTTATCTAGATCAATCTGTGTCCGTGACAGGGGGGGCAGTAGGCCTATGGGCCCCCGGCCCTTGACAAATGGGAAGAGAAAATGGGAAAGGGGTAGGGAGATGGGAGTTGGGCTCAAGGAAACAAACAGAGCAGCGGCGACGATCTAAGGAGTAAAACTTATTTTACTAACTATGATATCAGAACACTATAATACAATCTAATTGAAATTGAGTCTAACAAATCAAGTGAAATAAGAGAGAGAGGTTTCCAAAGACCAAGAAGCCTACTTTGAAATTGAAGGCACCGCAGCTTGGAAGCACACCCACACCCGCTGCCAGGCAGTGAGAGAGAGAGCGAGCATCACTTCCGTGACGTATTTTCCTCTTTGACCGCAAGGTCCTCTGGGACGTGTAGTTCTTCTCTGTGCTCCACATGATGTTATCATGTGGAATACCAATAGCAAAAATTACAAAACCATGACAATAGGAAATAGGCCCTCTGCAGGGTGTTTCTGAGGTAATACCTCAGTGTAATTTTAAAAACTGCTGCCATAGGTAGAGTTTGCAGGATAAACTGACACTCACATCTGTCATAAAAGAAAATGAAAAAAGTACCTGCACAGAAAACAATGTATTAATACTTCATTCTGCTGTGTACAAAAAGCATCTATTTATATATCATCACGTAGAAAAAGTTTACCTTAATACAACGATAGCCATATTGTACAGCCATTTTGCTATTCACTTAACTCTACTGAAGTGGTAATTCTAAAGATGGGAAAAATCAGTCCCATTGTAAATCACACAGATCCCCAAATCCCCTAAAACAATACATTTCTTGCAAGCTGCACAGCGACCACCTGTTGTTTTATGCCTTTCATACAGCCATCTTAACCCTTCTGTTGGATACTGGCACAGTTTGGTTTTAGTTCATGCTCTTTCATACTTAGGGAATTTGATGAATGTATATGACTATTGCAATAACTAGTAAGTCATCTTAAAGCCTAAATACAGAAGAGCATGGACTAAAACCAAAAATCTGCTGTGGAATTCTCCTATTATAGTACCTGATTTTTCATTCTAAGTAGTCACTCTGCATATTAAGGGTTTAAATAGGTGTGAAAGATATTGTAGCTCCATAAGCATATTGAGTTCCTGTCTTTCTTCCCTTTATAATTAGGATACATTTAAAATAAAACAATTACTTAAACTGAACATGACATCAAAGTTAAATGACACTTCGGGTTCAAAAAGTGAAAGCATAACAGTAGGACAGAGGCAGTGTCATACAAAATGAATACCAACTAACACGCACGACCTGCTTCTTGGATGCAACAGTACTTAGAGTTACTTCAAATACAAGCTATTATCTCTTTTGGAAAGGTCATCTTACCTCAGGTAAGAGGTCCTCTGACTTCTTTTACCTTAAGCAATGTAAGCAAGTTGTTTAAGTAATAAACAGGCTTCAGATTTAAAGAAAAGACTACTGGGAATAAGGACATTTTTTCCCCTGCTACTGTGTAAGAAGAGATTTAAGCCTTCTCTGCATGATTTACTGTCTTCTCCATTCAAGATTGGTTCAAACGTATACACTCTATACAAATGATGAGATTTACATACAGTTAGAAGACAAAATTGATCTCCCAACTTAAACGAAATTCAAACAAACTCCCAATGGCAGGTGCAACTGCTTTCTTGCAACACCAGCATAAACATTTCCCTTTCAGATATTCTTTAAAATGATGCAGAGATAGTTAATGTAAAAAATGCATCCAAAATACTGAGGTGTATGTCATCATTACTGAAAACAAATAAGCTTAGATACAAATACTTACAGAACAACCACAATCTCATATATATCCAAACTACTGCAGAACAAGACAAAGGAGACTCGGTAAGACAGAAAACTCAAAAGCACAGATAGGAAATGTATTTTTGTGCACTATAAGCACAGAAACTCTCACAGCAAGGCACCAATAAACCAAAAGGAACAGCAATTCAACAGTTTGCATCAGCCAAATAATACACAGCTCTCAAAAAGAACCAAAGTCATTTTGGAAGATACTTGGTATTGAGCATTTCATGTTTAATGGGTATGACCTACTGAAATAAAAAAAATACCAAATTTGCAAAGAATTGAGTAAAGTAAATAACTTCCCTGTTCTCAGACACTTCTGATTTCCCACCGATAATGACAGTGAAGTAGAAGTGTCTGAGAACTGGTAAAACATGACAATTTATGCCCCTATTTAATACCAAATTATTTCTAACTGGCAGTAGTTTTGTATCACTAACAAATTTAGCTCCTTCACCCTCTAATACTTGACAGTTCTGATGCTGATACACTGAATTCTCTAATAAATATTTTAAGATTTTGTTTCACTAAGCCTCTTATATATAGTGTTGTTATGAAGCAAACAGAAGGGAAGTTTATTCCCAGAATACTTTTCTGCAAACTATACAATTTTTGTTCTGTGTATATTTTTACCTTTTCTAACATAAAGTATTACCCATATTTATTACTTCAATTTAACATGAATACATGACTCAAAAGTTTGATCTGAATTGTTAGAAAACGAAGTTCTTGAGGATTACCTGATGAAAAAAAAATAAGAATACAATTTGAAGAACAGCAATAGCATGCAGAAAGCTATTTATAACTTCTATTTATAATTTTTCTATCCTACAGGAAGTCATCTGTTTTGGGATGCTTATGCAAATGCATCTTGAAAACACGTAAGAACACTGACCCTTTTGGGGTCCAGAGGAATGTCTCCAAACAGCTACTCTTCTTAGTAACTCCTCTTCAGGCCAACACAGGTACACATGCCTCCCTACTTCAGATTGTCTGTATTTCTGTAGAGATTTTCAAAAACACTCATTTTGAAAAAACTGACAGTAAATGAACTATATAAGAAACAAAACTGACCTGTAGCCTCCCCTCAGTCTCAATTCTGCACTTCTTAAAGAGAAGGAAATGACAGATTCCTCTCAAAACTATCCGCTTCAAAGGATTATCAATAGCTAAACCCACTTTGGCTTCAAAATGTAAGAAAAAAAATGATGCCTAAATAGAGGTTTGGTGTTTTCTGTAGTACTCAAAAAGAAAAGTTCCATGTCCCTCATGCTAATAAAGAAAGTGCTACAAAACTCATTTCTAATGAAATGTTTAAGAAAACAAAGCAATGATGAAAACTTTGCATATTCTGGAAATAAATAATATAAAGTAATAATTCAGTGTCAGAGGATCCTCCTAGTAAGGCAAGTGATTTTAAAAAAGAAGTCATGAAGAATACAATCTCACACTCGCATGAGGCCATACTAGGGCAGACAGGTACTACAGGTAAAATATCAGAATAAAAAAAAGTATGTCTCAAAAGTGGAATTAGGGTACAGTAAAAAGGAAATGTCTTATTAATATGAATAAGTTCCATGAAGAGAAATTAACAGGAAAATAAGGGGCAACTCTTCTTTAATTTGACATATGTACTCAAACATCAAATATAAATAAAGTATTTCAAGTATTCTGTGCAAAACCTGTTGAAGACCATTTTCTAGGAGCAGCTGTGTGTCAAAAACAAATTCATTTGCTATTTCTTTACCACAGTTTCTGTTCTGCTTCAAAGTTAGTTTTGCTTGCTTCTGACAGAAAGCCCTTAGATCCAAACTGCTTATGTGTTCACGTCCTTCAAAGTCAGTTGCTACAAGGAGCTTAGAGACAGGCATTTTCACCAACTACGGACAGTACAAAAATAAATAGCCTTTTTCTTCCTCATTTATAGTTCACAGTTGCTATACCTTTGATGGACAGGAGTTCTGCCACTTAGAATGCTGAGAAGAAAGGGAGGCGACTACACATGCTGCTTCGGTAAGAACAAACAAAATTTGGCACACACTGTGACTCTAACAGGTGTTTTCAGGATTCAGTATCACCCACAAATTATTTGATCAGAAGAAGTAAGCACAACAGAGTGTTAAGCTTCCTGGGGACAGTCTTTTGTTCGGTTGGTTTGCAGTGATGGCTTTCCTCACCGAGGAACAAAGCCCTAAGCACACTCCGCAACTTCACTTCAGCAGCAATGTCAGCTTCACTTTCAACTCCTGCCTCTCCCTGCTGCCCCTTCTTCTGCACCAACAGAAGAAGTTCTGCAGTAATGTTATAAGCAACCAATAAGCCAAACACAGTCACTGAGACCTCAAAAAAAAAAAAAAAAAAACCACCAAGTCAGAAACAGTAAGCAAATCCAACTTACTCTGCTTACCCACAATCTGATGTGCTGACACAAACTGGGGGCGGCCTTGATACCTGAACATATAACCAATAGTCGGGATGGAGAACAGCAATTGCTACAAAAGGAAACAATTTATTATGCCATACTTTCACCTGCAGCCTTTCCAGACACTTCTGGTTTATTTTCTGAGACAACTCTATCAAACTGCAAGCAGAAAGAATGCACTTTTATGAAATAAATCATATAGGATACAACTAATAGTCTGTAACCCTTGCAATTAGAAAAAAATGAAATAAAACAATAAGGGAAAAAAAAAAAAAAACAGGAGTTCTAAAGCTCATGTTAGCCCACTGTGGGATTTGGGAGGCAGAGTTTATTATTAAAAAGTGACTCAGTGACCCAGGAGATATTCTGTTTAAGACACATGTCATGTACACTTGGGAAAATCAGAGCAGAAATACTAATCTCTGTACTAACATTCACTGAGTTTGGATCACATCCCTGTTGTGTGATTTCTAGTAGCATTTCCATTAAAATATTAGTCATGTCCCTGGAACAGCTTGGAGGTTGTAAAGCCTAATTTACTAACCATAATTAGAGCCTTGCCCATGTTTGCAAAGATGTAACTAACACCAGGCATTAGAAAATGATACTGGAATAGAAAGCTTTATTTGTCAAGGTCTCCAGAATGACTAAGATCCACTTGCTTTGAATATTATGTAAGAAAAAGCTGTATCTGTAAAAGCTATAGTTACTTCAGGAAAAGGACAGTTTGAACAAGCCAGAGAATATAGCAAAGGCCGCTCTGGACCCTCAGCAGCTTCAATGAGACTCTGGCATCCAACAGCCTCTCCTGTCTCTGTTCCTGCTTTTAAAAATAATCAAAAATAACATTACATGAATCAGAAGATCATTTTTGTCCATGTCAACCATTTCAATGAATTAAAAATAAAAAATCTGAAGTGATTTCTATACAAAAAAAAAAGAAAAGAAAAACAAGAACAACAACATTCATTAAAAAAAGGCAAAGTAGACCTAAAAGAGTGCTGCAGAAGACAGTTTTGGCAAGTGCAATTTTGTAAGCACATCAAAACAGTACAAGGGACAGAAGAACAAGGGGGAAAAAAAAATATGGTAGAAACATATCAAAAACAAATAAAATGAGTTACCTGACTGAAAAAAATCTTGTTTAAAAATATTTATATGAAGAAGTGCATCTGTAACTGCAGATCATATGATTACAACCTATCAGTAATCCTCATCAGACCTATCAGTTCAAATTCAAGTTGTCTGACCACTGAATGTTCACTCAAAGGCCGCTTTCCACAAGTATTAACTAGCTAGTCAGTATAACAAGTTCTTTTTACAGCTGGTTTAGGAACTTCATTACAGCCAACTAACACAGAACGGACCTCTGAAAGTCATCTGGTTACTTAGCAAAACTTGACCACTCTCAAAGGCTGTCTGTTAAGGTTGACATTTATGGCTCTCTTTCATATATACTTGAAAGAATTCTTCAGTTTGACAAGTAGATATTTTATTTTACTCACATATAAAAATACACAGGTTTTCACCAGTGGGATTTACACACTAAAGTATACCAGGGAATGTAAAAATCCAACATAAACTTTAAGTTAATAAAGAAAGAATTACTACTACCACCACTGATTACCAAAAAGTCATATTTAAATAACCTCTGCTGGAAAGGACATCAAAGGACTTGCACAGTTAGTACTGTTTTGTGAATGGCACTGCACTTTTAGCATTCATAATTTTTTCATATAATACATGTTCTGGCCATGTAAACACCATGACTTTTAGGGACATCATCCAACACCTTGCTGGGTAGATCTCCTTTTTATCTATCTGTGCGGGGGGAAACAATGCCTTTGAGACTTTCTTGCTCACCACTGGCAGATGGCACAACACAAATAAAAGAGCTTCAGTTCAGTCCACTGCAATTTTCTAGTGTTCTCAGATCAAAAGTATGTTTGTTCTGTGGGTGCTTCAGGCAAGGACAGGCAATACTAGCAACAGGAACACAAGGTCTGCTTTGTAAAACATATCTAGTTGCCTACTGCTACGTAGCAAAAATACAATTTAGCAGAAAGCACCCAAGTATGTGTTTTGGTGGATTTGTTTTAAATGGAAAGATAACAGTCATGTCTGAGGGGATAGTTGATGCTTCTGGGATCACAAATCTCTATTGTCAAAGCAGTTCCTTAGTAGAGCCTCCCTGGAATAGGATCCAACAGGCAATAAAATCTAAATATTCTTTCTTTAAAATGAGCATTAATACATTGCTTGTACCCATCATTAGGTGTAAAGGTTTTGGTTAGCCTCCAGCATGGTGAAATTACCACTTATTTTTCTGCCATTCAGAATCATACAGGCTTCCTTATATCAATACCAGGAGCTAGATGAGTTCACTCCTTTTTCAGGCAATTACAGCTGACATTTCTTCCTTATTCAATTTTTCTCAAATATGAAGTTTCAAAATCTAATGATTACTGATAGTATTCAGCTCAAGTAAGCAGGAAATTCAGATTTTTTCTAGTTAGCAGAAGCACAGTGATGCCTGTGTGTGACTAGAAATAACAATTTCTTAAAGCTGTCTGAAAGATGCTTTTCAAGCCCCACACAGTGATAAAAGGCTGGACATGAGACCTTCAGAGGTGCCATTCCAGCAATTTCCATCAATCTAAATAAGACAGTTCATTGTTCCACAAAATCTAAAGAGACAACAATTACTCATTTTTCTAGGGAGGCAATATTTTCCCCTCTGCAACTGTATACTACTGTATAAATTACTTAAAAGATATACCCATTGCTAAGAAACTCAGTCAACCTTGGTAAATAAGTTAACAAGGCTTGACCCTGGGCAATTGCAGAGATTTTTAAAAAGCCAGGAAACATATTCATTACTCTCCTCTAGCTAAGAGTCATCATACAGCACCCTGCCAGACACCCAAGACTGTGACTGGTAAGAAGTATTAGTATTTTGTGTTACAGCATGAGTAAAGGCTACTGAGACCTTCCTTTAACTGGTGAACTTAGAATTACTTTCAAACATGTAAATCCACATTACGGCAGGAAGTAACTCCATCAACCTTTAGGAAGGCCTTTCCATAACTTATAGCAAAGGTTTTCAGAAGAGTCACCTGTTTGCTTATAGGCAAATCACAGCTGAGCACTATGCAGACTGGTCAGCATGGTAACAACTCAGAGGAAGTCCAGAAACAGAAGTCCAGAACTGCTGCGTTCATGGCTTACTGAACACATGTCCAGCCCTGGAAAGTTGCTGAAAACCTCTCACAGTTCTACCTTCAATAACTCTAAGAATAATAAATAATTAAAATAATGGATGTACAACAGCTATCCGTTCTTCTTTACGGACATTATTAAGTCTTTATGTTTTGTCACGCATATGCTATTTCAACAATATCTGATATGAAAACTTTATAAATGTGCAGACATTTTGCAAAGTTTTTCTGAACTTCAGCCACTTCAAGAACTTAAAACATGCCACAGGTATGTTTAGCATTGTAAGAAGTTCCGTAATTCACATGTGCCCATCTCTAAAGAGATCTCTAAAGACATCACCTCATAGCCTAACCACCAATACTAATCAGAATATGAGTAGAACGCAGAGTTGTTTTTTGTTAAACCAAAACTCTTCATCATCTGTAGAACACAGACCCTAAAAAAGTTTCACAAGAAGCACCACAAGCAAGTTACAGAGTACAAGCAGTGTTTTTTGAGGCCCAAAAAGGAAAGGTGATTCTCTAACAATATATCCTCTAGACATTGCTCTCCAGGATTTCCATGGCAGCAGTGCCCCACACTAATAAGAAAAGAAATTGCTAGATAAAACACCAACCTTTACAACAGACTATAAAGAAAAATAAGCTCTCTTTGTTCAGTTGGTCTCTTGCACAGAACTGGAAGCTTCAAATCTCCTTGAAAAACATCAGCTTCCCATCACGCAACTAACCACATTCTGCCAAACTTACAATGGCAAAATTTCTTACACGCTAAGAACTGGATTAACTTCGTTATTTCTCAACTGAAAACTATACCTCAAAAAAAAAAAACCTGAATTCATGATATTCTGGAGAACGACGTTCGAGTCAAAAATGCTTGGGATTGGTTGCTTTTTTTTTTTTGTTCTGTCTATTGGTTTTTGCAGGGTTTATTTTTGTTGTTTTTCAGTTTTTGTTTCTTTAAATAAAGCATGAATTTTGAGCACACTCAAGCCTGTTGCCCATTGAATAAGTGATACCTACCCCATGAATTCTTCCCCCACATCTACAGACCAAACAAGTAAAAAGATGGTTATACACAGCATGGGAAGCCTGTATTGCTAAAAACTTCAGGCCAAGATTGGAAGCAGAAGAATGGGCATCAAAAGTAGTGCCAAGCATTCTATCCATCTACTGCTAAACTGGCAAGAATTTCTACTACTTGATGAAAATAGAACTGAGTTCTCCTACTTGCTTGCCAAATATAGGGTAAAGTCTGTAGCAGAAGGCAAAAAGCCAGTGTTTACAGATGGCCAACATGCTGTGCAGCCCTGCTCTGGTTAAGACTTGTATTTTCCTATAAAATTTCAAGAAAGAATGATGCTACAGATGGAGTGAACGCGCCAAGGTCTGCCCTAGAATTCTGAAACACACAGCTAAAACCTTGAGGGTGGTCAGACACTGAAATAGGCTTCCTAGCAAAGTAGTTGATGCCCCATGTCTTTCAGCATGAGTAGAGTTAATATAATGCCCTCAGTAAAGTTGTTTAAATGTTGGTTGGCCCTGAAGTGGTCAGGCAGTTGGACTCAGTCTTCGTAGATCCCTTCCAACTGAAATGTTACAATTCTAGTTAATTCTAATTTATTTACAGGCATTTCAGATTACATGAAACATGTAATTGGTCTGAGGTTGATTGATCAATGCGTACTATGCAAACATAAACCTACACTACAGGTCTTTCACCAGGTCCAACTAAGTCAAATGTCTAATTTCATGCCTAAGCTAATTTTGGCACAGATTCTTCCTTCATTACTACTGGCACAAGAAAGTGTCAGAGATGCAGCGATAGTTTTTGCCTTCATTGTCTCACACTTCATCCTCGTACTGTCTGTACTGTTTCTCCCTCTTTACTGAAGGGAATTTTGTATTCAAATCCAACCTTTCATCTGTGGAATACACTTGCCAAGTTCAATTTCACTATTTATTCTGCAATCACACATGCTTCCCTTGTTACTCGTGATTTTTAACCCAGATATTCATACATCTGACTATAAATATTTAAAAAAAAAAAAAAGAAATGCACTCTTACCTTGTAAAGGTTACTGAATATAAATGTTACCAGTACATAAACAACCAGAACAGTGTAAAACAGTAGTTTAACTGTGAGAAATTAATGTACAAAGAAAATAAGATTAAAGAGCATAAAAGGTCCTCCTTTTAAAACAGCTCACTGCTGAAATATATTTTTCAGATTTCTATATAATTCCCTATATTTTTTAAAACATCAACAAAACATTAACATGATATCAGATAACGTTACGTATTATATTTTCTAACTTCAGCAGAAACACAGATGTGCTATAATTTACAGTTTAAGGTGAAAGGTCTATTTGTGTGCTCTGCCTACTGACAATTATGCAGACTGACATGTGCTGATACTTCTTGCACTGCCAACTGTATTCACATACTGCCTCACCACTAACTTAAAATACAATCCTGTGAAGGCTTACATATTTGCTTCTGCTTAAAGTACCAATCTGCATAACTGAAGTTAATGGGAAAATTCTCAACTGTGTTAAATAAGTACAAGAATTAAATCTTTACAAAGCTCTTCTACTCGTAAGTGTAGAAACATTTAAACAACATTTTTTCTAGCATAATTACACAGCAGCATTTAAGCATCTTTGAAGCAAATTGGACAGCAACAGTGCTTCCTGAATCTAAATATTCCCTGTATCACAATAACAGTTGGTGGTCCCAAGTTAGATTAGGATTTGTTATCTAAAAAACACACAACATATAGATGGATAATTAAGGAAAAAGTACTTTTTATATAAATAAGACCAAAAAACAGTGTGTCTTCTATATGCATTACTCCCACTTCCAGGACAGGAAGAATCAGCACTTATTGGGAGTTTCTTATGCAAAGAGCTTTAAAAACAGCTTAACTCCTTACAAGCCCTTGGTGCTCATCTTTGGCACCAAGTACAGGGCTTATTACTACAAGGAAGCGTGGCTAGCAATTCAAATCATCCTAGAAATGTAATTATATCCACTACGAACAAATAAAAATAGTCAACTGCTTTTAACCTAAAGTGTGAGAAAATTCTTTCCTGAACCCCAATCAGGAGCTGAGCATAAAACCAGAACTACCAGAAAGGCAATGGAGCTTCTGGAATCACTACAAACAATGCAGTGCTCTCTCAGTTTTAGTGGCAGTCAATACCGTATGTATTTTACAAACGAAGAAAGCGCTGTTCCAGACTTCAAATACAAATCAGCAGAACCCCTAAATATTTGCTGATTTATTTATTTTAAGATGACCAAGCTCTGCTATATGATCGCCTTGCATAGCCTGAAAAGTGTTGGCACTAACCTCTATAAAATTACACAAAAAACAGAGAAGGCACATGTTACCCTACCTTGGTTCTTAAAATGGAAAGCAAGTCTTTTCCCACTTATTAAAAAAAAACTGTTTAATCACCACTACTTAACATTACTACAGAGACTAAAAGCACAAATTTTTATCTCAGTACAGGCCAACCTTGGAGACTTTGTAATGATATGTATAATTAAAATTAATAATAAAATTTCTTTTATGCCTGCTACTCTTAGTATGAGAAAAGGTGAGTAGTACAGAGCCTGTTTTGTATTACCTTACTCACATTAACTACAACAGTTTGCAGCGCAGATCCCTGCGCAATTTTGCTGGTAAACATCTCTACAGAAGTCTGACAATTTATTCCAACACTTCTCTAATTATTAATCAGATGTTAAGAAGAATCCTTTCTGTTGTGGGACAGTTTGATTTCTTTATGCGTCTTTTGAAACACTGTGAAAGTACAAGTTTATTATGTTGTAACACTCATACTGAGAAATTAAAAAACCTCCAGCAGACTGAACAGAATTAACCCAAGGGAAAGTTGTTTCAATTCTTTCCCAATAGTAGATATGCTGAAAATATGACAGCCTTTGCTACATTTCTGAGATATACTCAATGCAGAATTCAGGCCTCCTGATCTGTAGTTGTTCCCTCAACCTCCGCACAGAGCATTATTGCAAAGAATACATTTAAAGTCCATCTGATTACTCGACTTTCCTCAACCACTCCTTTTATTTTTTGTTCATCTATAGGCCCCACCAATATTCTGGGAGGCTTCCTGTTCCTGACACGCATGAACTACAGTTATTATTAGGCATTATGCTGTTAGCAAGCTGATTCTCAATGGTCTATTATGGGTCTGCCTTACTAGTTTCGCTTTTGATTCGACTGCACCTCTGATCTATTTTTGCCTGTGGTATTGTGTCTTTTTATTACTACTAAATTCCTTTCTCTTAAAGTTTCAACATGGCAGCTTTTATTTCTGGCCTTCTGATACTACATTACACACTGGGAAAGCAAGAGTGTTCTCAGTGGTTAGAAATGTCCCTTACAACAGCTACCTGCCAACTCCATTTTGGGAAAAACACAGGACTGCTCCACACCTTCACAGCATGGCTTCCACAGAAGGGAAATAAAGGTTTGCTGCTTCAAAGAACAGTGCAATGCACTGCAAGAGACTTCAGATCTAGATAAAGCTGAGACCAATAAGTTGCACTGCATGAAGCAGCTAGTAGCCAGCTAATCGAAAGGCTCTGATTTGCAGTACATGTTCTAGTTCTGCTCGTAATACAAAAACTTTACACAGATCCACAGCATCACAAACCTTTCAGTTGCGCCCTTTAAGCCTTTCCTTTAGGCTAGCTGCTTAAGTTTCGTGTATTCTCACTCTGATTTCTTTTCCCATAATTGGAAAAAAAAGGTTTGCCACAGTAACAAGAAAAGTAAATTAAGCAAGTCTGACAAATCCTGAGTCACTATTTTGTCTTTACAACACACTGGGGAGGAAAAGTATCAGTTCCACATACAGGTAACATCAAGGAAAGCTCACAAATAACTAACTGCAATGAAAGACAAGAGCTGGAACAAGGAGTATAAATCCAGGTTTGCTCAACAGGTTTCCTTAAAATACTTAGGGTACTCAATCCAAGAGTGGTTTATAACCTCACTGTAGACCAAACCCAACATTTAGTTTTGGTTAAAAAAATTTCACTGCTCACTGTTAGCCAAAGGTACTTCCAGTACCAAATGAAATTTTTAATAAGAACATTTTTTCTGAAGTTAAATCTCAGTATATTTATAGGTGCCTAAAATTTTCAGCACTGTTACACCTCTATCCAAACTGATTGAAAAATTCAAAAAGATGAAAAATAACTAGTGGAAGACAACAACTGCAGCATGACTCTTAGCTGGAGGATCCACTAAGTGAAAAGGGGAAGGAATAATGCTAAATTTAAGTATTTCACTTTTAAACATATACTAGCAAAAAATTCAGTTTTCTTTGCTACCACATGCTTGCAGCCTCTCATTTAACTGAAACATCACCTTTGAAGCGTTTTAAAATTGTCATACAGAATTATAAATCCAACATCCAAATCTTAACATAAAACTCCAACCATAAAGAGCCATGCAATTTTATGAGAATAAAAACTTTCAAAGGAGCACCACACAAACAGAAGTGATTGGCTTGTAGAACTCTGATACCATACACATGACAAAGGATCTCTGAATAGCTTTCAGATTTAAAGCCTATACAAAGGAATGTAAATTCTACTTCAGATATGTTTACAAACAAGTTGATATTTTTTGTTTAGAAGTGACCAAGAAACACCAAACTAAGGGCAAAATAGACTGGATTTGACAGCTTTCTGAAGAAATCCTTGAAATACGTCTTCGTTTCAGTAAGAAGCTAAACAGACAAGAAAAGGAAAAAGAAAATAGTAAGCAGCCCTAACGCCTACTACAACATGATATTGCATTATATAGATTCCAGTCTGAGCCACTATTGTTGTCATTTGTATTCAGTAGGAGCAAGTGAAAACAGGAAAAATAAATGCTCCCCTCTCAGCCACAGGATTTCATTTTTAGGTTTTTTAATTTTAGGGAGAGGAATAGAAAAAGTAGTACATGTACATTACACCATGCTAGGGCTGCCCAGTGAGAAGACTGCTTTATTATACACTTTACAAGTTTATCCTGTACGTGAAAATTGAATTAACAAGTTGAAATGCATGGTCTAATTATTTTCAAGTGAAGGGTGAGACTTGTGAGAAGTCAGTGTTCTCTTTCTCGACAAGAAATGCAAATACAGCAGCACTGACTAATCACCATTTGATATTACTACTGGCAAAAGGTGCTAGAAGATACTCATATCATAAGGTCAGTCAATTAGTCTGCTTGTAAAACGTTAAGAAAACAAAGTTTGGGAGTTGTACAACTGAAACATACAAAACCCTGATCTCTCACATAGGGTCATTAAGAAACTATCAGTAACATTTATAAATTAAATTGACTCAATGCAAAAATTCTTAATCTCACAAAGTTTCACACTGTAAGAGCTTCTTAAGTTTGTAAAACATATACACAACACTTTGTCACACTGTGGACTAGGTGCCAGAAGAATATAAAGCAGAGAAGTCATACAGAAGCAGAAATACCAACACCTCTTTCTATTGTGAGCCTTTTTTCCTTGGTGGCTCAGACACTACAGACTTTTTTTTTTTTTTAAAGTTTAAAGACAATCTGAAAATCAGGAAACTTAGGCATTAGGTCAAGTAGGAGAAAAAAGGGCACAGAAAAGCTCCCCAAAAAAGCATGAAGAACCAGGAGCTGCCACACAGACAAAAGCCGGATTCTGTACTCCTCTGTCACTGGAGGAGGTTACCCACAGCTACACACATACACATAACTTGGACTGGGACACCCTGTATCTGTATGAGGGCTCTGCATGTACAGCTATGCTGGCCAGGCAAGTGAGGCACATTTACTTGATTTTTATCAATTCTGTCTCTTCAAAGAGAACAGAACCTTCACCTATTACTTTATAATACGGACCTCAACTGGTTTTGCTAAACAAAAACTCCATAAGTAACAAGACTATAGAAAATGCTGACAAATTACTTGATCAAGAGTTAATTCCCAGTGTTCTATGCCTCAAGAAGTAGAAGCAAAGCATTTCACACACACAAAAAAAACCAATCTTGTTGTAGTCATAGTGATATATTAACTTGTACAGACCAGCTGTTGATTTTTGATGTGTCAGCAAAGAAACATATATAGCAACTAAAACACGGCAGATTTAGCACTTCTGAGTTAGTCCAAGCATTTCAAAAAGGTTGGAACATTTTTATAAACAAATTGAAAATGAAACCAATCCAGAACATTGCAGTAGATGATTTCTAATGATAACAGCATACACTTTTACTGAATGAAATTGAAAAGCATTGAAGCATTTTCAGGCTTTGCACCTCCTAAACCACTGGTTAACTTTGAAACAGAGTAGAGAATCTTCTATGTGCAGCATTTACAAAAATGCAATAGCAAAATAACCGCTAGAAAACAAATTCAGAAACACAAAAGAAAATAAGAAACTTGGACAAAGCAGACTAAGTAGAGCATAACTGAATTGCATATAATCTCATTTCAGGCGATCAATTCCACAGGCAGAGGTTAGTTAAGTCCAGTTTTTAAAGGATCCACCATTTCAGGTAGGTTACATTTCCCACCACTGTCTAGTACAATGCTCAGATTCGTCCAGAACTGAGCTTCAGGAATGGATTCACACATATACAAAGTCAGAATCAAGCCACTGTTAATCTATAGAAGGTAGATGGAAAGGCCAATTGGAAACCATCCCATCCTTTGAAACAACAGTTCAAAACTTGCTGAAAGGAACCTTACTTTTTTTGCTTCATTCCCACAGAAACAGTAATTTCAGATCATTAGTTTATTATTCACACTCCTGCAAAGAGGATTAGGGTTTGGAGCTGAAGCTGCTGCTGGAGACTCATCCACCTCAGCTGTGATGTCTGTCCAGCTGTCCTAACAGTGGCTTCTTGCAGACCTGCTGTGACACCAGATCAGACTTTCACTTGTATCATCAAGCATCAGTGCAGCCACTGCACTCCATTACACTAAGGAGCAGGAAAAGAAAATGGAAGCATACCTAGCAACAAAGTAGGAGGTTGTAGCAGGAAATGATGGACTTTCATAGGAAAGTAGTTACTGGTTTATCTTAAAAGTAAAATAAAGTAAATAGTACTGAGCATAAACATAAGACAGAGAAAAGTTCCCCAAGCCATACTGGTACTGAAGATGTTTTCTACTTGATAGTAAGCTAATTTGATGTGTTCTTGCAATAAATGAATTCCCTTGGCCGAGGCTCCGTTTTGTTAGGGATACAGTGCTTTCGGGACCGAAGTAATCACACAACAGTGCAATACAGCTCAGCCTGGCAGATTCTTGGCAGTAAGCACCCACCTTTATGAGACTTCTTTTACATCCCCCCAGAAAGCCTTAACAGATTAACTGCCTAACACAACAGACAGCAGTACCAAGCTTACAAAGGAAAGCAAGTTCTTAGAGAGAGTATTTCTTCGAAAATATTTATTTAATAAACTTTCACTTGTGTTCAGTTCGCATGAAATTCTATCAGTCATGAATGCAACCTCATCACCTTCCCCCTCCCCCATAAATTCAGTATATTCTGCATACAGTACATCTTTTTACAGAAGGCACACGTGTAAACACACATGCACATATATGCAAATAACAAAAAAAACACAAAAACACCTCAGAATGACACTGCAGGCTAGCTGCTTACAAAGAACAACAAAAGCCATTCCATATGGATACCCATGACAAACCACACCTTTTAAGTAACTGAATGCCCTGATTTCAGTCCGTCATCTATCTCCACCAGAATTATTCTTAACTTGCCAAGCCTGCTGCCACAAAGGACCTTGCAAACAAATCTCTCTTCTCTGTAAAATATACAGTTCCACCATCTTCAGAGGGATAACTGTATTATCTTTACAATCTTTATGTACAGAACTGAATGCTCTGCTAAACTGGAATACCAGCTTCCAGGTAAACCAAGACCTCAATTTTAAATACAGCAGTTCCCCGTGAATTGAATCTTAGAAAAGTAACATTGATAGATTTCTTAAATCTTCACAGATCAGATTTCCTTAGGAAGCTTCTTTGTTTCCCAAAATCAGCAACTTCAGTACATTAAATGCTGACAGACTGATACTTTGAGGAAACAGCCTTTTAAACTCAAAGGAAAAAAGGAAAACAACTACTTAACCATTCTATTCTAACTGCACTCCTTCATTTAATAGCATCCTAACTTTGTAACAGAGACCTAAAGATTCCTTAACTCCGCTTTGTAAAAATCAGTAAACTAGGTGAAGTAAATTTCTCCCCGTGTTCCATTTCCCAAATTCTGATAATTCCCACAGGCCCTTCTGGGACAAGAAGTATGTTAATGGCACACTGGATTAGCTGCAGCTAGAGAAGGGGGAAACCTGCACGAAAGCAGCACAGAAAGTAGTTAAAATAATCCAGTCTACCAGAAAAAAAATAACGGCCAATAGAAAATATTTAGCTCAGTACTAGTCTGGTTTTTCCTCTTGCATTACTCCCACATCACAGTGCACGCAGCATGCTGCTTTTTAAGTGCAATATAAAGGTATAACAAAAGGCATCCCATACTCAAATATCTTGCAGATTATGCAGCTGTATTTTATGTCCTGATTCAAAATACTATCAGCTAATCTGAACCAATGGATTTATAAAACCTGTACTCTCCTAATTAAGGTCAAGTCAACAAGCATTAGTTGCACAGATTATCCTCAAACACTTCCACTAGCCCTACATTCCGTTGTCGACTATGACAGGATCTGCAGCATACTGAAGAGCTTCCACCTTAAGACTTGCCCTTTACAGTCACTGAGCCTGAAATAAACTGTTTTCTTAATAAACTGAAAGCAGAGTCAAAAGAACAACCTTTAGCAAAGAGATCAGATGCTCTGCTACTCTAAAATTACAAAATGCATGCTGCAATTTGTAACAGCCACAGCAGCGTTGAACCTAAAACAGTTTTCTTTGAAGCTCTGACTAACAAAGCAGACCACACTTCTTTGAGAAAGTCCTTAATATTTGTTCCTTGTAGGTTTTCTTCAATCCAATCCAATATTTTTGAGCACAAGATTAATTACAAGAAAGTGCTTCTGCCATTTCTTAAAATAGATCCCAAGTGAGAGCACATGCCATCACGATGCTGTAAATCCATCAGGAAATTATGATGTAGTACTGTCTTATTCTGAAGGCACCTGCTAGCTAAGACCAGGTCAAGGTTGTATCAGCGCTTCATGTTTTTCAGGATTGATTTCCTAACCGGATTTTTTGAAAATAATGATAATCCAGGAAGCCAAAGACACAGTGTATAAGAATAAACTTGACAGCAATCACTTTAAGCAACTCCAGCTTCAATTTACACAAAACTACAACTATAAAAGAGATAAAAAATGATAACCAAGTGTTTAAGTGTAATTAAAAAAACACAGTGAACAGCACAGAGGATTTCTTCATCAAATAAAACTAAAAATTAAGATGAGGAAAACAGATTTTTGTTTTTATGTTAATCATATGGTATTTAAATAAGAGCTTGAGGAAGAGTTGACCCCCATGTTTTTTTCCTGTTTCTTACAAACTTAAAGCCTACACAAGTTGTCTTTGTTACAGAATGATAAGGAACACTACTACATCAGAGAAATCATGGAAGCAAAACACTTCTAAGCAAGACAGTGAGTATTTGCAGAACTAGATCGATAAAATACTTTCTGCTCTCAAAAGCATTACAAAAAGTAAACTCAACATGTCTAAAACAAAGACTCAACAACTCCCTCCGCCCCCAAAACCACCACACATGAAATTCATTGGTTAATCTATTGATTAACCTGTTATGGTTAATTAACAGTAAATTATTTGTTCATTCTTTTGGAAATTGTTATATACTTTTGAATTGCACATTAAGATAAGCCTACTAACGGTGCTTTGTATCTTCAGCTTCTCATCTCAAACTCTTGTTCCCTGGAATAAGGAGGGATGCAGCCAAAAGAAAAACTTAAAATTTAAGAGGAAAACCAAGAATTACAAAACGGTTTGGGTGGCAGGGACCTTTGGAAGCGATCTGGTCCAACACCCTGCTCAAGCAGTGCAGTGCTATAATGGGATAATAATAGCAGGGTGGAAAAGTCTTTGGCGACAGCAAACGATAATAAGACCAAACACAGCAGCCATGGATGCAGAACTGAAGGAAAACTGCCACTTACCCTTAGAAGGCCTCAGGTAGGCAGAGATCTCTAGCAAGAGGTATCCTCACCTCCACTGCCAACTCCTAAATGAGGTCTGGGAAGGGGTGGATCCTGGCTCCACCCCTTGTGGTCACTGCATGCACCTGAGCTCCCCTGGGTTGGCGCTGCCTTCCCACCAGGTACTCAATCAGTGGTTCAGGCCATGACTCAGCATTTCCACTACAAGCAAGGACACCTATAGTAGGATATCCAGGACCATATCCTAACAAAACATTACCTGATGTTCAGAGGGAAGCTCCTACATTCCAGTTTGTGCCCATTGCCTCATCTCCTGCTGCGGAGCATCGGAGAGACCCTAGCTCCATTTTTCATGGTGCTGTGCTGGACGCTCTCCAGTCTGCCCATGTATGTCTTGTACTGGAGAGCCCAAACCAGACACAGTGCTCCAGGTATGGCCTCGCCAATTCTGAACAGAGAGGAAGTCTATCACACTGTCTATGTCATTTCTGGTGGAATAGCAGTGCCTCAGTACGTAAAAGTTTTGAAAACCTTAATAATTAACGAAGTATACAGTTATTAATGTTAGAATATTTTTACTGCAAGCCTGTCCTTCAGTTTAGTGACTGCACTATGGCTCCTATCCAGAAAGGTAAAACTATGGCAATGTTGTTCATGACAGATTATGAGGAAAATCAGAAGATTCTTGACGCTGCTAGAGGGAAGCATATGATAAAAATACACGTTACATACCCCTAATGTACAGAATTATAGTCCTCTGAATTAGCCAATTGGAATTGATACAGTCCTTTGTTTACTACAGAATAAACAAACTAAATCCACAGAATCTTAGCTACTCAGCTAACAAATTCCAGAAACTAAGTAACCAAAGTGAATGAGATCAAGGGCAAAGCTGTCCACATGAGATGTTTTTAAGACATGCGAACATGGGAACTTCATGTGAGAAGGCTTAGTAAGAAACAATAGCAAAGTATGGAAAAATCTCACAGTGACACAGGAAATCTCAAGTGAAATGAAATTTTTGAAAGGTATTGTAAGAGTACTCTCAACCACTACATTTTGTTAGTGTTTTTTATTTTGCTTGTTTGTTTAAATAACTGTAGGCCCTGGATGCAGAGACAACCATATATTAAATGCTTACCTAACATCTAACAGAGTTCAAATTGCTATGAAATCTCGGGATCTGCATTACATTACAATAGTTCTCTACAGCAATTCTTAAATAACCAACAAGTGTATTTTACTACTAAGTCATGTTTTAAAAGTCACAGTAGACAAATCTAATTATGGGTGAATCCAGGTAATACAAGAATCCAACATTGTTCAAGAATCTTGCATATTAATTTATTGCCAGTTTTTGTCCTTGCAGACTTGAAAAAGCATATTTTAGCATAAAAATCTGGCATATAAGTTTCAAGACTTATTTTCTACCTAAGAATTTACAAAGTAGAGAAGAGAGAAAAGAAATCTGCAAAATGTATAAATCAAAGATGATCTGCACTGGGAGAAAGAGCTTCACACAGATTTATACAGCAAGCAATTCTACTAGTCACAATTCAATATCTGAAATTACGTTCAGTATAGAATAAATCACACAACAGTGATAATCCATGCAGTGCTGTGAGCTTTAAAGATGTTTAAATGAAAGGCTTGCTGAAATAGGAACACAGTAAAAGTGTTTTCTTCAATCACATTCACTTAACATCATTAAAAACCTAGCCTGTATCTTTAGATGCATCGTCAATGCACAGTAATAGACATTAGATAGCTGTGTAACGGCCCAGAGAAACATTACCAATGTATTACATTGACTTTAAACTGAACTAACACAGCTAAAATGCTCGCTTTAGTTTTTTCCTATGAAGAAAACTCCGTGAAATTATGGAAGCTGAATTTCCATTTCTGATGCCATTGAAGCGAAAGAAAAGAAGATAAATCTCCAAAGACTCCTGAACATCTATAAAAAGCTAACAGGTGCTAGAAGTAAAACTAACATTATTGACAAATTGTTGGAAAACAATTAATGAACAATGTAAACCAACAACAGATGTAGTCTTTTCTCATCCTACACTTTGCATCCCAGAATCTATGGTAAAGTCACAGAGTGGGACATTGCTTCATTGCGTATAAGGCCTGTATTTGTAATGAAAGGGATCAAGCAGATAGATTAGTGAAACAAGCTATAAAATTTCTTACAGATGCTTTTTGTCTGAAGGCTCCATACAAAGATGAACTAGACTACTCTGTCCATCTGACTAACAGGTAAGTAACAAATGGAGCAGAATGTAGAGCTCAGCCTTAAAAAAAAAAAAAAAAGGCACTAGAAGGGAACAGCTGGCTTGGTACATGAGAGGGGAACAATAGATACTGTTTATCTCAACCTCAGCAAGGCTTTGGACACCATATCCCATAAAATCCTCACAGAGTAGCAGATGAAGGATGGAAGAGCACACAGAGAGGTGGATCAAAAACTGGGTGAATGGCCAGGCACAAAAGTGACCAGTGATCAGTGGCCAAGTCTACTTAGAGGCCAGTAACGGGGGGGGGGGAAACTATTCAGCCTGGAGAAAGGTAGGCTCAGGGAGATTTTTCCAATGTGCACAAATATCCGAAGTGATGATGCAAAGAAAACAGAGCTAGACTCTTTGCATGCAATGCCCAGTGTCAGGACACAAACAGAAACATGGAAGGGTCTCTCTGGATATCAGTTATCACTTTCTTATTGTGAGCATAACCAAGCACTGGCACAGGTTGCCCAGAGAAGCCATGGAGTCTCCTTCCTTGGAGGTACTTAAAAGCTGCCTGGTCGTGGGCCTAGTCATTCAGCTCTGGGTGTCCATGCTTGAGTACAGGCTGGTCCAGGCGGCCTCTGGAGGTGTCTGCCAAACACAGCCATTCAGTGATTCTGTGACTGGGCTGCGTATCAGCAGTGCCATTTGCATACACAGCAGAGGCCTGGAAAGGAACAGAATATGCACACTAGGAAGTAGTAGAAAGTATCTGACAAGAAGTCAGCACAGTAGTGAGAGAGTTACTAAAACGTTGGAAATTTCAGTTCTGTTATCTAAGAAATCAAAGAGGACAAAAAAGGTGTTTTAAAGAGTTTCTTGCTGACAACTGCAGGCTGATGCTAAGACTTTGCTACAGTCATGAAAGCGACTAACAGAAGATGTCATTAAAATGACACATTAGGCAAGGCTACATGGGTATACATATTCCCAGGTAGCTGAAAAGACACACAAAAGAGCACAAAGAATTTTCAGACAACTCAAGTGAAATGCTATCAAGACACTTTTGTAGACCTGTGCAAAATCCAATATGAAGACAATGTACTACAAGTGCAGATATAAGCACAGGAGCTCTGTACCTTCAGACTTTACACTTTATGCCATAGCTCACTGTACAGATAATTTTGTTCTCTTCAGACTCAACCTGGATTAGGAAGCTGTATCCAATATCATACCTCTGCCTTACCAAAAGACAAACATTTAGACCAACCTCTGTTCTTAAAAGTAAATGAGGGTTCAAATAATTTATGGGCAGAGCCTCTCTTCCAAATCCTAAATCAGACTGAAAAATACACACTTCTGCCTGCACACACGGATGTGTGCACATGCGCTCAAAACAAAAGTACAGGCCCGTGGGTTCTAATAAAACAACCAGAAATGCTCCTCTCCCATACAGGGGTGCTTTGGGAGACCAAAGAAAATAGATTTGATATATTTTGAGAAGCAAAACCTTTCCTGTGTGAGAGGCTGTGCCTAACAGTCCCTTTCAACTCAAGCCATTCTACAATTCTATGACTTGTTCTCCTGAAAGAACACAATAATACAGCAGGAATTGATCCACAGATCAATGAAGTATCACCAGAAGTAGCACAATCACTTGAAAAACAGGATGCTAATCATTTAATATACAAGGAAAAGAAGCCTGCCAAAAACTAACAGTAAATGCTTCTGTGAGCATGACTATATAAATAAAAAGCAACTTAATTTTTGGGCACCTGTACATAGCCTCAGGCCACTGATTCTGAAATGGCAATCAATAGACAACAAGTGGTGCACAAGGCTTTGAGATGTGACCTTATCCATTCAGTCTTCTTAAAAGTGAAACTCCCGATCTTTCCAACTTCGGCTTGACAAAAGCACATCACGGCATTAAAATAAGTTTTGAAGATGTGGCAGCAGTTCATTCCCTAAGCACATGGGGTGCTAGTGCCCTAGTCGAACATCAATGTTTCTCAAGCATTATTACCAAAAGAAACAATCCCACCTTATTACTACTGCCAGGAACTTGTTCCCTTCACCACCTGTGTGCACAAGCACTCATCCACAGTAAGCTAAGAGAAACTGACTGAAAACTAGCTTGGAAAATTATTTGCATGTGGATCACTTGACAGCTTTGTGCACCATATATAAGAACAACTTTGCTGGTATAAGAGAGAGGTCACATACAGAATTACTTCCTTAGATGGGATTAATTTCACAACTACAAAAACAGAGTAAGAGACAAATTTCTTATGAAGAATTCCTAAAAGATTCAATACTTGTCAACTTTGCATGAGGCCTGGTGAAGGATTTTTAAAGAACCTCTTTAAAACTGGGATGACGTGCTTTGGTGTAAACAACTCATTTCTCTATTTTTTTTTTTTTTAATTAAAACAATTTCCTAGTCTTGCCTTCCTTAATGTGTTGTGTTAAACTTTCATAGTGAATGGGATACTTCAAGACACTTCTGGAGGCACAATCATTAAGCATACAAATCTTTTTCCTGTTTAGCTAATCTGCACACTGATAACAGCCTTTACACCTCATCTACAAAACCCCAGTCTACATTCTTTGCTAGAAGCTACACTTCATAAGATAACATCTTGCATTTATACAGCGTTGCCAACAACAGCCTCCTTCGTACTTTCTTTTTCTCCCATTTCCCAGAAAATTCCATTTTATAATTCACCTTTAAATTGCTCTTCTAGAAGGAGTTGTTTTCAATGTTAGAACTGCTTTTTCGTTGACAACAGAATTTCGGCATTTTCTGCTATTTTAAACCACAGTTCCTCTTGATCTCCACTATGAACACGTTTTAATGATGAAGATTCTCCTTATGTTGCACCTAGTAAAATACAGCTTAGCTAGCTAGCTAGCGTTATCTCCAAGCACTACATTTGGATGCCAAAAACACAGTCTATACATAATTAGTAGCCATGGAAACCATGGACATATTGTATGGGAAACTGCTGATCACGGCCTGAACCTCTGATTGACCACCTGAGGGAAGCAATGAGTCAGCTGCGGGAGCACAGGTGAAGGTAATTCAGCTGTGCTACCGGAAGGGGTGGAGCTTGGATCGCAGATGGCTTTTAAGGGCCGACTACCGCTAAGGCAGTATCTCTTTCTCTGGAGATTGCTCCTTTGTGGGGTTTACTATGAGCCTTCAACATTGGTGAGCATTTTCCATTTATCATTGATTATCTCTCTATCACGATAATCTTTCATACAAAACATCTGTTTAACCTCTGTTTACCTATTGACTGTACAATTGTATAACTGCACACATATACACAATATTGGACATGCACAGACCAGCAGGCTTCTCATTTTAAGTGAAATAATGCCCAAAGTACATGCACAGGGTCTCCTGATGATAATTATGTCCCTTCACCCCAAACCCTCCCCTTCTGAATTCTGAAGGTAGTAACAAGAATCCCCAAGCCTGACTTATCCAACTACTGTGACTGGTGGTTCCAGTTACCTCCATCACATGAGTTCATTCAAGAGAATGGTAATGATTCTGTTCAGGTCAGCAAGAAGGCATGCAGGACAAATGTGAAGTTAGAAAATTATCCTGCATACAGGTGTATCCAGTAGTTGAGGTACACACAGGCATCCAAGAAAAGTGAAGCGGCATATCTACAGCTATCCGGTACACATCATATTAAACATCCTCAAAATTACCATACTAGCTGATTTGTCTGATAAAGATATCCCTAGAAAAACTATTTTGAGCATAAATAAGATGACAGATTGAATAGTGTCAAAGAAGTCTGTTGAGCAGAAGGCAAATGAAAACTGGTAGAAATGGGTAATTTGAACTATATTTCTTACTACATTATTTTTAATATGGGTATGCATACATAAATAATGTGAATATAGTTTCAAATGAGTTCTCTTTCTCAGGCATACCATAGCCAATGTAATAATTTGCAAAAAGAAACCATATGTTTTACGCTTTGACTATTAAAATTTAGCATTTTAATAAAAAACCCAGTCCTTCAACTTCTCTTTAAATCCATACCATAGTACCTGCCTTTTCCCAAGTTTAGCACTGAAGAAGCCTAATGTTCAGATTTCCAAGCTACCCAAACATCCTGAGATTACTAAATGCTTAGCTCTTCACATTCACCTTGCTACTACACAAACAAAACAAAAGTTTATGTAAACCTCTGCTGAAAACAATTTCCTGTAATGGGCAAATCCTTCCCTGCGCGCTATTCAGTGAAGGCAGCCTCTGTTTGTCAGCCAGGGCAAGCTGACAAATATCACGGAGAGGGTACCTGGCCTGACAAAGCACCACTTGCATGAAAGGAGAAAACACTTAGAAAAATGAGAGTCTAATCCCTCCTCTGCAAAAAGACCAGCTTTTCACAGGCTTAGCCAGTTTGCCTGGCTCCGCACAAAGTGAGAAGCAGCAGGACAGAACCAGCGTGCAACAGTGACAAGGCCACGTAACTGCAAAGCAGGGCAGCAAAAAGCAGCAGCACACTTTTCCACAACAGCCAGCAGTCAGATTACAGCACGTATCTCTACAGAAGTAAATACATGGGTGGGGGAGTACTAAAGAAAGAACACAGTCTGAAATGCTTGGCAGTAGAGGCAAACATGGGCAGAGCTCTGTCAGGGTCAAAGGAGGTGAGCAGCTACCGACGCCTGCCAGCTCCAGCAGGAGGAAAGTCTCTCTGAATAGCACAGCTTGAGATGTAGGGAATGCAGGAAGATAAAATCCCTGACAAAGTGTTGCACATATTTTTCTGACAGATAAATCAGCTAGGCGCAGGCAGGGCCTGTTCAAACTAAGTATTAGTGTAAGCATGCTTCTTCTGTCATTACTTCATTTATAGCTTTTAGAAAAAACTGCAATCATGTTGTTCATTTTGGACTTCTGACTTAATACTGACAGTTCTCAATCACCGCATGTTGGTTCACACTGCAGAGAAGAATGAAAGCACAGATCTCAGAACTCCTTATGGACAAAGCAAAACAAGACATACTCCAAGAGTGTACCTGGTGCACTGCAACTTTAGGTTATTTGAGCTCACGTGAAGCAAACCACCACAAACCATCATGCAGACATGGAGTCCCAGTACTAAGTGTGCTGCTCTACAAATCTGCTTTTCTTAGGCTGCTCTAGTTTCAAACATAGACTTTGCTAAAATTGACTGAAACAAACCACAGAAGTTACCTTACTGAGCTACAGCAAAATGTCTTATGTACAAAGAGCATCAAACCAAAGAACCAAGAAAACTATATTTATGATTGCAGATTGAAAGAGCATCTAATTATCCAAAGATAAAGAATGTCTGAATCTGCTGTGTTTTTGTTTTTGGTGTCTGTTTCTTTTTTTAACCGAAATAACTTCTAGTTGTAACACTGACATTTAGGGATTTAAGTTTAAATTTATGCTTCAAACAAATTATATTACACATTTTGCTATTGCACCAAACGGCTCTAGGCTGACGTTTTCACATAATGTGAAAACATATGCCATCAACATAGGGCATATTCAAGAGTTTCTTCTAATTGTTAGACACTTTCTAGATACTAGTGAGATGTTAACCATTTAATTTTAAAGTGGATTTTTTTTTTTTTAATAGCATATTGTTCTAATGTGTAGTTGAATTTACTTTCTGGAGCCTAAAATACAGGTAGAATGTTTTTAGCAGGTTTTTTTTCCAGTGCAGAACAAAGGAGACTAGGGATAATCTGACTATTAGGACTTGCTAAAATTACTGAGGAGTATTTCTGGTAAGAAATACTAAAAATGATTATTATTTCATATCCAAAATCTTCCTTATGATTTGATGGGCCGTCACAACATCTTACACATAACAATAACCAAATATAAGACAGGCTCTCAAGGAATTAAGGGATTTTTCTAATATTAACGACAATCCATGTGTCCCAGTTTAACGCTATACAGAAATTTGCCTCAGATGCCTTTTCCAGAAAGATGTGCTGCTCATCAAAAAAAAGTCTACTGGAACCCTTTTTTGACAAAACAACGGTGAAATGACAACAAGTATTTTCACTAATTCCCTTTCATCAACTGCTAAGCCAAAGAGAAAAGTCAAGTACTGAAACCACTGTGCATAAACTAGAGACATCTCCTTTGGAATAAAGAAATAGGAAGAGGCAGGTGAGCATCCTTGAAGCTTAAAGAACAAGGGATTCTTCAGTAGTTGCTTTCTTAGGCAGTTGCTTACAACATGAACTTTAGTTTCCATTTTGATTTGTAATGCTTAAAAAAAGAAGAAAAAGCCTGTGTCTTACTCTGATTACAGAGTCCTACACATTGGAGATGTCAGTAGTCATTTTAACTCTTACCACACTGGAATTTTAGTAGTATGTTCAAATCACGAGGTTTTACAGCCTACCTCCCTACTGTGGAACAGAGCGCGTTCCTAAAAACAGATGTATCACAGAATCTAATGCTATTCTGACATCAAATAATTGAATATTATACATCTCATTAACATGACTGCACCCAACTTCTTGAAGTTCTGAGCCTAGTCTTCCTCCAAGCAATTACACCACACAGCACAATCGAGCAGTCACGTTTACTTGAAAAAGCTTTAAGATCTCTCTCATAAATCTCAACAGCCTCCTAAATCTTTCGGTTTATTCTCCTTTTCTTTATTCTGCTAAACAAATGCCAGAACAAATGTTTGCACATCCGGAATGGTTTGGAATCCCTCACAGTGGGAGGAAAGAAAACCCCCTACCCCAGATTTCTCAGTCTGCTCAATCAAATGGATCATCAAAAGCCTACCGTCAAGTATATTTTACAGTTAACTGGAACTATTTTCACTGAGATTTAGCAAGAGCCAGTAACTAGGGAATTATACCTCACTTGTCTATTACATCCCTCTACCAAGGCAAAGGAACATCACCTGAATGACTGCATCAGGCTGAATTCTTTAAGGACATCATGATGATGGCAGGAAAAAAAAATCTGGAGGTTACAGAAATATTCTAACCCAAATTTACATACCATTTGCTCCAATACAGTCCCTAAATTTTCTTAAAAGTATGAAATCAGAGCTTAATAGCAATACAGAGGTTTTACCCGGAGGGGTTTGAAGACCAGCATCTGTGGCCACTATTTTCCAGCATTCTGAGTATTCCAGTTTTCTGAGTATTATCTACAGAAGCATTTAGTCCCTGACTACCTTATAAAGATGTTTCAAAACATTCCTCCTCAGCGTGTTAAATTTAAAGCTCATTTTTCCAAGGAAGACGATTTTGAGGATCTTTGATTTGCTGTAAGTTTACTTAAAGTGTTCCCTGGAGTATTTTGACAATTGAAAGAAGGAAAAGAAAAAAAAGAAAAGAAAAGAAAAAAAAAAAAAAGAAACATATATATATTTAAAATGTTCGTTTTTTTCTGTTTTTCCTGGAAGCAACAGGCATATTTGTTTCCAGATATGTACTCCTGCCACTTTCTCCTGATTAGTCTCTGACACAGACTCCTGCCACTTTCTCCTGATTAGTCTCTGACACAGACTCCGACAGGGAGCACACAGTTACCTTTGGTTTCTCACCCATCTACCCTGCTATGTCACTACTCTACAGCATATGAAAGAACCATGTTAGTAGGAACCTATCTAATTTGAACTCCTGGAATTTTTCTTCTTCCAGCAGCATATAATGCAACCCACACTTTCACAATACCAGACTCATGAATAAAAGGATACGTACCTGCCTGATACCAGCATCTTCTCTTCTACAGCCTGCTCTGTCATCAAAACCCCATGAAAATTGTTTCAGGAAGGGATAAGAGGTAGCCAAAAAGAAGCGTATTGGTCTCCAAATTCCTAACTATTGCCACATTCAGGTGTTTCAAGGTCTTTTTAAGAACTGCTGGATGAAGGCTTTACTAACTTGTGACATTTCATGTGTGATCTTGCTGTCAACCCTTTTCTAAACTCCCTGTCCCAGGGCATGAACAGCATATTGCTGAGGGGAAAGGGGAGTGTTATTTTTTTTAACTGCAATCTCTGCCTACAGAAGCATTTGCAGTGATCCTAGGAGCCTTTCCCTTCTGAGTCAGACCTGCAGGACACTTGACAGCAATCCATTTCAAACCCTAAAGAACGCATATTGCTCTTCATCCATACAGCTTCTCACAGAACAATTCTAAACTACAGCTCACCTCCTAGTAAATACCTTGCATCATTCAGGTAGGATACAGTACAATTCCAGGTCCTCAAAAACTGCACCACACAGATACAGTCCTCAGCAACCACAAAAGTACAATAATAGTCACCAAGAAAATCTCTCCCCCTAACAACAGTGTATGCATAGAGCTAATTCTCACTCAGTCATTATACTTCCTTGGTCAACCATAAACACAGACAGTATCTACAATGATTTTACTAAAGATTCTGTCAGTTGAGGTTGCAGAACTTAAAGTCTTAGTTTTGTAAATGGGCATTTTTTAGAATACAGAACAGCTGAAGAGTGGGATGAGTTGCACGACTTCAAGGTTTCAACACAAATTTGTATCCCCTATGTTTCAAATTCAAATTAAACTAAAATAAAAATTAATAACAACACGAAAACAACACTACCACCACCAAAAGCCACACCACGTGCTTCAATTTCTGCAACTCAATTTTAAGTTCCAAAAGTCACATGCAAGACAGAAGAAATCCAACAAAATCAATACAAGAAAAAAGTATCAAGTAAAAACATTCCACATAAAATTTAAATTCAATATACAGTACAAAAAAAGAAAACGAAGAATTTCATAGCCACACAGTAAGCACTCAAATGCCCCAAACACAGTATCACTCAGTGCCTGTGCACACTGTTTCTTCGCACAGCTACATAATAAAAAAATATAACTTAATAAGAAAATTAAATGGTATGTTTGAGAAACACATTTCTATAATAGCAGTCTTAAACACACGTGCAGTACTTGCTGTACTGTTATATCCATCTACTAATATAATTTGTATGTTAAGTATACAATGAAGCGTCATATTAAATACCAAATTTTTAACAATTACTGTTCTAAGTAACAGACTCGCATATGGAACTAAATTAGCACTGGGTCAGTTGTTTCAGATCTTGGCATACATCAAAAACACTTTGCTGCTCAAAAATAGATTTTGTAATACACAGCCTATTCACTAAATCACTGAAGCCAGCCAGTGGAAGTTTTGCTATTTATCTTATAGTACTAAGAACAGAAAATGCATTGCATTCCTTTCAAAAGGCCATTACTATCAATCATCCACTTCGCAATGGTAGGACAGAGTCCTGATTTGCAAGATTTTGCAAAGTGTACACAGAACGTTATTCATTAGGGCTTTTGCAAATCAATTGGAAAAAGAATTAGCACGCTAAGCATAAAATAAGCTTAATTAAACTAGTATATAAGCAAAACAAGTAAGGAAAACACATCACATATATATCTTTTACTTGAAGACTGAGGTTTTTTTAAGATAACTGCCCAACAAAGTCAGTTTTTCCCAAGCACTTTAATGCAAGTACTTGTTCCCTGTAAACTCCAACTTACTACTCAATTGTTTTGTGATTCAAACAAAGAAAAGACTATAAAAACTTTTTTATTACATAAAAACATCCCACGTACAGAAGTCCTTCCTTATCATTTTCCATGTAATTACTACCCTCCTATTCTCCAAAAAAACAGCTTTTTCAGGCATTCTGCTAGCTTTTCAATAAGAATTATATCATAAACAAGACCGTACCGGCATAAGAGCATTTGAATACGACCAGTAAGGAGCTGCATACTAAATCTACTTGTAGGAACAGAATGCAATTTTTCTTTTTTTATTTAACCCACTCTTCAAGACCTTCTGAGGTACAGTTTGTTCTAATTTTTGTTTACCATGTCCTCCAGTTGCACAGTACCCATCTCATGGATGGAAGATAGGAAATACCATCCCTTCGCAAATGAAAAACAAAAAATTACAACCCTGTCAATAAAGTATCTGAACAAGAAAAACGAATACTCCCTTTTATTCAAAATAGACTTTCATAGTTTGAATGAAAGCAAAGTGAAAATTTTAACATTCACTTCATGGCTACACTTCACAACAAACATCTTTCCCTTTAAAGTATTACAAATTTCAAGACAGACATTTTCAGATTTAAGCACCGCTCTCCTTCTAAGGTCATCTGAGGCAATGTTAGGAAAGTTATGGTTAAATTCTACTCTGCTATAAAAGAACCTTTAAACAAATACACCCTACTCTCACTTCAAAAAAGCAAACAAAAAGATACAACTAAATAAAAATTAAGGGGAGAAAATTAGTATCTATGCAACAGGATTCTGTATGCCACACATTCTAAAGCCTACACTGACTGTATCGCCCCATTAATGAGAATGGGAAACCAACTAAAGGTTATGCCAGAACGGTTAGCTCTCATTAGGTCCACACTTGAAAGTAATCAATAATTTTCAAGATACACACAGGAAGTTTCCCATCTTTACCATCTTTACTGGAAAAGAGGGCAAATGCAATGCAAAGAAAGTAGATGTTATGAGTAAACCCTGTACTGTCATATATGAACTACAGGCATGGCATATGGGATAAGATGGGAGTCTTTCAACTGTGTATTTGGATAAATAAACTGCAAATTAAGAAGCACTGATGACGCGACTTCTCACTCCTGCTCTTCAAGAACACAAAAACCTCCAAACTAATGGTCATTACTTACATATCACAGAATCACAGAATTGTAAGGGTTGGAAGGGACCTCCAGAGATCATCAAGTCCAACCCCCCTGCCAAAGCAGGTTTCCTACACCAGGTCGCACAGGTAGGCATCCAGGCGGGTCTTGAATATCTCCAGAGAAGGAGACTCCACAACCCCCCTGGGCAGCCTGTTCCAGTGCTCCGTCACCCTCACCGTAAAGAAGTTCTTGCGCACATTCGTGTGGAACTTCCTATGCCCTAGCTTCATCCCATTTCCCCTTGTCCTGTCCCCACGCTCTACTGAAAAGAGTCATCAGTGTATAACAGGGAAATCATCTCTTGCCTTATATATCTTTAACTTCAGAGTTCGAAGGGAAACTATCACAGCAAGCAAATTAAACAGCAAGTAAAAGCCTCTCATCACTGAAATTCCATTTGCTGTTTTTTTTTCCACACTGCATATTTTAAAAATATTTTTTAAAAATCCAGAACCTACTTCCTCTGCAAGCAACTCTGACAGTAAGTCCTAACAAACTTAGTGCTAATCCTTACCCTCCCACCTAGACCTCTGGGAGAAAGTTTGACATAAGGCACATCCTAAATGTGAACTGCATCACCACTGAGAAAAGATCTCACAACTTCCATGCTCATGATGAGGCGTATTAAAGTCATGACAATTTACCTGTAATGCTCAAAACAGGCAAATTACTTTTTAGTTGGAAAAATCAACAGTGTATGTTTCTAAAACAGTGTTCAACAGACACTGACACTCTAAAATATATTGCCACCCATTTTTCTCATAGATAATTTTTACAATTTGTTAATGGTTTTTTGTTTGGATGTTCTTGAGATTTTGTTCCTGCTGTTGTTATATTTGATTGGGTTTGGTTTCTTTGTACACCACTGAACTTCAGATGCACTCACTTTCTTTGTTTGGAAGGGGTTCCCAGGTAGACACAGCTCTGACATTCCGAGAAGCACATTTGCTACAAAGTAATAAATTCAGACATCATGTGTATCTGCTGTGATATTTCAATAAACTACACATCCACTTGAAGATGCTAACGTAACCTTTCACATTACAGTATAAAGAGGTTAACCACGGCATAAATTTCTGCATTCAGCAGCCTTTACCTGCTTTGTTGTATAGGGCCATGGCCACAGCTGACACAGAATCGTAAGGTTTGGAAGGAACTTCTGGATGGCAGGCAATGCAACCACCTGCTAAAAGTTCCCTACAGCAGGCTGGACAGGAAAGCATTCAGGCAGGTTCTGAGAAGGAGAAGGAGACTACACAGCTCTTTGGACAACCTGTTCCAGTGCACCGTCACTCTCAAAGTAAAAATGTTCTTTCCCATGTACAGATGGAACTTCCTGTGCTACAGCTTGTGCCCACTGCCCCTTCTGTTTCTGGGCACCACAAAAAAGAAGCCTGGCCCCATCCACTTGACCCCCTCCCTTTAGATATTTAGAAGCAATGATAAGATCCCCTCTCAGCCTTTTCCACGATGAACAGTCCCAGGGCTCTTTGCCTCATCCTCCCTAATGAGGATAAGGGAGATGCTCCCGGCCCCTCACCATCTTTGTGGCCCACCGCTGAACTCTCCTTAGAAGTTCCCTGTTTTTCTTCAACTGGGGAGCCCAGAACTGTACACAGCACTCCAGATGTGGCCCCACAAGGGCACAGTAGAGGGAAAGGATCACCTTTCTCGACCTGCAGGCCACACTCTTCTTAATGTGCCCCAGGATACCACTGGCCTTCTTGGACACAAGGGCATGTTGCTGTCAGTCAAATCATTTTAGTCTCTACTTAGTGGAAGGATAAGTACCTGAAGAAGAAATCATAAGTGCTGCGCTTCGCTAAAACCCCTTACGTGTTAACTACTTATAAAACTACTTAGCCTATACATACTGCAGACAGCCTATACATACTGCAGCAGTTACCATAATTTTTACCACATTTTTTCCTCTTTTTCACCTCCTACCTCACCTTTCTTGTTTCTTTGGTGTTTGTTTTTGTTTTTGCTGTTTTTTGTTTCTTTTCAAAGGAAGATACCTGGAACACTAAATAGCAAAGCTTAGGCCACCACAAGAATGACCCACTAGCTCATTATCCATATGATCTACCAATCCGATGATTAGCACTTGAGACCTGAGTGAAGAAATACAGATAAGTAGGAAACTAGCAATATACACACAAACACAGAACTCTGTTAAGCAAGCCCTACAACAACACATTCTCTTGAACACAACAAAATCTAAGCTACAAAACAAACATCCACTTTGTATTATCAATATACTCTAGAGCCATGTGCCTCAATCTTGGCATCAGGCAAGACTAGCAATACACCCAAATATTTGTTTTATATCCTCATTTAAAAAACAAACAGACATTCCAAAGCAATTCAAAGGAGTTCAAATTTCATCTCAATACAACCATGAGGTGCAATAATGGTACTTGCTAAAGTAAGTGTTCCATGCCTGATAGGAACATCAATGCTTATGATGATAAATCCATGTTACATATATTGAAAACTAACCGAACATGCAGCTATGATTCTAACCAGAAAAGCTAAGTCATGTTAATTACCTAATTTCTAATCACTGTACTCTTCTAAATGATTAATTTTTAAAAAAATTAATGTTTGTACTAAATGTACCCATTCTTACACTTACTCTTTAGTTCATCAGACAAGAGCAACTATCAGTTCATTTTTATGGGGGGGGGGAAGTCAAAAATGGACTCCAAAGTCTTTCCACAACTGAAAACAGCAGAAACTAAGTGGTCCATGCCCCCAAAGTACAAATGTCTTCTTCCACTGGTTAAAGGAAATTCCAGAGAGGAAAACAAGTCTCACCAAAGAGATGACATTCATTAACATGTTTATATAAGGTTTGGTTTCATGTCTATAAACATACTCTGGTTAGCAAAAAGAGTCTAGAAAAATTGCTAGAAACCAAAGTGTCCCCATTATAGTAGAAAAATAATTTGCAAAATTTTTCAGCATGCAATTCAAAGCAATGGCATTACGGGGGAAAGGGCTAAAAATATTCTGTTCTTTTGTCTTCTGATTTCCCTTTAAAAACAAGACAAAGCAAAATCGGATCACATACTCTTCTAAACAGAATTTCACATTATGGCACCCAGGTACAAGAGTTTAACAGTGTTCCAACTGGATTTGTAGTACAAATGGTAGGGCATTCTGGGAAGGTTTACAGGTAAAAATTATTACAAGTCACCAACCAACACAGAATAATAACCCAAGGCACATAGCATGAAGCTGTACAAGTATGCAAAGAGCGTTTTGCTGGCAGACACCTCCTGCTCGCTTTAACTTCGTTAACACCAGGTAACAGCACGCCTGCTCTCGCTTTCAGCACAAGAGCCGCGGACTCCCCCAGCATCCCCCGGCACTCGCACGGCCGGCCGTGCCGCCTTCAGCACCGTGCTGCGGACAGCGCCCGCTGCTCGCCATCTCGCGGCCGGGCTCCAGGCGGGCCCGTTCCGGCACGCGGCGGGCGCACAACTTCCAGAGCAACTCCCCGCTCCTGCTCCCGGGATTGCGGCCCCTTCCTCCGAACAGCTACAGACCGCTACGCGTGCTCGCACGGCCGCTGTCGGCCCAGGCTCTCCATCTAAGCTCCGAGCCCGACAAGCGAAAGGCTCACTCGCAGCTCTCTCCTCCCTTCCCCACGACCGCCGCTCGCACACTCAGCCTCGGCCAGAGGCTGCTCCCGCTGCTACCGCCGCGCCGCTCTCCGCGGCGCGCAGGGATAACCACAATCCCACGGAGGCCGGGGAGCCCCGCAGTCTGCGACACGCGTATCGCCTCGAAACCGCTCTTCGCGGCGCCTAGGTCGCGAGGGGACCACCCACGAGCCGGCAACGGCGCCCCGCCGGCCCTCCTCCCCCACCCGCGGCCGCCCCGCGCCGCCGGGAAGGTCCATCCGGAGGCGGAGGGCGATCCGCGCTCCCAGGCCCCCCGGGGCAGGCTGCCGGGCCGCCCCTCGCGCCGCCGCCGTTAGGCCCGGCTCCCGCCCGCCCGTTCCCTTCGCCGGCTGTAGGCCTCCCTCTCCAACGTCTTCGTCCTCCCGGCCCCGCCGCCGCCGCCGGAGGAGGAGACCCCCGGGCCCCGCGACGGGCGCCCACCCCCGCGCTGCCTCCCCTCAAGGCGGGGTGCCCCGGGCCGACCCCGGGCAGCAGCGCCCGCCCGCAGCTGCGGCGCCAACACCACCCGCTCTCGCGCGCCCGGAGCCGCCCCCGCTCTCCGCTCCCCGCTCCCGGCTCCGGGCCCGGCCCGAGGCCTCGGCTCCCTGCGCGGTGGCGGCACCGCAGGAGGCGGCCGAGGGGAGAGCCTCTGGGAGCCTGACGGCGCGGCCCGACCCGCGGCAGCCCCCCGACCACCGGCGCGGGCCCCGTCGGCGGCCGTTACCTGTGAGCACCCCGACGCGGATCTGGTGATCGTGGTTCGTTAGAATCATCCCCTCCGACGCCATGTTGCCCGGCGCAGCCACCGCACTGACAGCAGCGGGCGGGGGGGGGGAGGGGCGCGAGCGTGAGAGCGGCGCGAGCGCAAAGGGGGAGGGGCGGGGGCGAGAGGGGCGGGGCCAAGACGAGAAAGGGAGGAGCGAGCGCCGGCCGCGCGGAGTCGTTACGAGCACGGGAGAGGCGGTGGCGGCTGCAGAGCGCGAGACTGGCGTGTCGCACAGACGGCGCTAATCGAGTGCCGAAAGCGCCTGGTCCGGCTGCGCGCCGCTGGCCACCGCGGCCGGAGGGAAGGCGCCGGGCCGGGCACGTGGGTGCTGCTCGCGCGGCTGAAGCCTCGGTCCTGGCCGGCAGTTCCGGGTCCCTTCGGCAGGCGGTGCCACTCGGCGCTCGGGAGGCTGGAGCCCGATTCCAGCCGTGCTCGGGTAGCCCCGGGGTGGGCTAAGAACTCGTGCGCACCGAAAGCGGCTCTTCTGCCCTCCGGGCTACCCCGGACCGGCCCTCGGTTTGCTGTAACGCCGGTGTAACTCGGCGCAGTCGCCGTTACTGGATGTTGTGTTTTCTCCACAGTTGAACTCAGCTGAATTGCTCATGGAGCGCAGAACCCGAAGTCACTTTTGTCTTCTCACTACACAGGTTTAACAGTTTGATTCTTGAGCTCTCCGATAGTGAGGAAGGATAACAGGGTTTGCAATCACCCTTTGCTTTGGATGACATGAAATACAGCAGAGAAGAAAGTTCCCCCACAGCTCTGTAGGCCCCCGGTCACTGTGAGGCATCTCAGTGCTCTCCCATGGCCCCTCTCATCTCTCCCTTCAGTTCTTCCCCTCTGCTCTGAGGACTTCCATCACACAGCCTGTGGATAAAGTAATGCCGTACTTTCAGCATGCTTGGTTTTGCTGTCTGCAAGTACACGTTCACTTTGCACAAATACGTAGTCAGATGTCTGTTAACACAGTTAACAATACTATGCAGCCGATTACCCACAATCAAAGTTCAAGCCCTCTGACTCCAGCTGAATTTTATGTTTTTGTGTATTGTTGGTGTGATTTCAGTACTACCTTGTAATGGCAGACTGGGGGTTATCCTCCTTTTGGCTCTGTACTAACAAGCAATTACTGAAAGCATTTGTAATTTACGTAGCCATTAACAAACATTTTCAGAAATTGCCTCTTTAGCATATCATTTTCTTGGGTGGATTTCTAGTGCAGAAATGAAGGCCTGAAGAAATATCCCTTGTCTCAGGGAAAGTCACGCTAGTAGCACTTTGACGGGATGGTGCATCAGCATATGATACCTCTATTTTCATATTGGCACAGCAATTGCAGTGTGCAGCCACAGAGACTGAGAATTTGGGCTCCTGAGATCTCTGGTTATGCAATGATATAATACAACATATGTGGGTGGGTGTAAGCCTGAACCCAAAACAGCATGGTTACTGAAGATACTGCATCGCTGGTGCTCGTACTTCTGTTCCCTCGTGGGTTTGGTCGCTATGTGTTGAATATTCTGCTGTAGACAAAGCAAAAAGATTTTTTCTCTAATATATCTGAAATCATCTGAAGTACAAGCAGGAAGCGTGACACTTCATAGCTTCCCGCAGAGGATTTCACACCCAACACTAAAGGCAGTAGTGCTTATTCAGACAGCTCAGTCTCCCTGTGTAACTGATTGATGTGTTGCTCCTGTGGACAGTAAGGAGGGGCAGAATTAAGATTTTACTGGCAATGTTAGTTTTAGCATTTCCTGTGGGATTTGTGGGGGATTTCTCTGTATGGAAACATAGTAGAGGATGTGTAAGCTGACAGCATTTTAAAAGACTGAGCCAAGAAGAGGCTGAAATCAATACAAGGGGGTTTTAATGTTGAGATATGAAAGTTCTCGTAAATTAGACTTAACATAAAGGTAGCTCAAGAGAAGGTTGTAAGAGGATGATTTTCTGCCATCAAGTTTTCATCAGAATAGCAAACAAGTTTGTGTGAGAGAGTCCTTTTGCTACAGGCAGACATTCTGGGAAATGTGCTGGTAGTCCGTACCAGAGTTCATGTTGACTGTCTAGAGAAAAACAAGTTTTTGTCAACAAAGTCGGTATACAACTGGGAGTCGCACTTTGCCCTGGTCATGGCAGCATAAACGATAGCTCAATTTGCTGACCTCTCAGGAAATGTTTTACACTGTTTTGTTTGCCAGTTGTTAATTATCAATATCTGTCCATTAATAAAGGATTGCCCTTTCATTAAGCTATCTCTTTCAGCCATGTTTGTTCCACATCTGCTAGCTGACACGGTAGGCTTTCTTATCATAAATACTAGGCCGTGGCATATTTTAATGACTCATTTGGGTGAAACAATTTCAATGTACAAGACAAATTTTAGTTACATTTATGATCTTGATGAAGAAAAAGCAGACCAGTGTGATTAAAGGAAGATGCCATTTTGTTCTTCTGGTCACAGTGTGAGGAAGGATGTTTTACCAACTCACTGATAGTTATGAGAACAGGACAGTCAATAGTTAGAGTAGGTGTCCAATATTTCTACAATTTTATTGTCAGACCAGCTGATATTATGGCTTCAGGTTTTGTTGTGTTTGGTTTGGGGTTGTTGTTGTTGTTTTCACGGTGGCCCCTTAAATTTAATTTCTTAACTCTTATTATTTTTTATTTAGATTTTACTAGCTGGATCAGACGCGGAACATGGCTATTTGACTGTATGACACTGTTATAGATCCACCTGAAGTCATGAAGTACTGGCATAAGGAATCATTAATGGAATCCAGAGCAATTTATTTCTATGCCACTGGTGCAAATCCAAGTAAGGTCAAGAGACTAGCTGGCTCAGTGGTTCAGTAATAGGAAACAGACTTCCACCTCCAACTTACTGATGCCATTCTATAAAGGGTCAGGAAAATAAGTTCCAAGACCTTGAAAAACAAAAGGTTTTTCATTGTGGCCATTGGCTGAAAGTCAGTCTGTTATACACGATTGCTTTCCAATCTGTTTTTTACAGTCTGTACTGATGTATAAATTATTTCAAAAAGTGGAGTATAAGCATAAGTTTTCTGCATAGACACTGATAAAGCACAATATTCATCACTCTAAAAAAAAGAAGGCGCAAGAGACAATCCCTCCAAACAACCTCTTCCTTTAGGAAAGCACCTAGGAGAAAGAACAGAACATACATCACATTTTAGCTATATTATATAAGACCAGCAAATTATGTGAATGTCCTCATGGACTATGCTGCCATGTCCATGTGCCATCCTTGCCAGAGGCCTCCTGAGGAATTCATGGGTTTACACTTCCAGTCAGCAGCAGGAAACCAGCTTCAAAAACTGTCCTAAACATTAGTGAGAGAGAAAGTGTGTGGTTTGCTTAGGGTAAAACTGCACAACTCCTTGCATTGCACCCAATTTGCAAAGACGGATTCATCTTTTAAGAAAAGACTTCCCACGTCTACCTGGAAGATTACAGAATGAGAAAAGCTCTTAACTTCTCCACTTGGTAACAAACTACATCACAACATATCTCATTCCCAATTTCAATATATGCAATGACAGGCATGTGGAAAACTCCTAAAGGATTGTGGCCTGTACAGACATTCTTGCATACAGCCTCTTTTCTTCACTGTTTCCTCCTACTCAGGTACCTGCCGTGGTGTAGCTTTTTGAAATGGCACCATATGTTAAGGAGAACAAGTTTTCAGAAACAACATCATCTGGCAGAGTGAAGTTTCTGGAGCATATATGGTACGATTTTGATGGCTCTGTGGTAGTGACAACCATAAAAATCTATATGATGGTGCACTCCCCAACCTCCTCCGGCCTCATCATTATGCCCAACTCTGTCCCACTAACTACTATGACTATGAGCCAATCATCCCATAAACAGAGACCCTCGAGCTCTAATTCTCATAATAAGACTGTGTGCGACCTCCCCAGTTCCTTCCAAATATTGAGAAGCTTGGTGGATTATGTGGAGTAATTACTGGAAACAAGGATATGCTCCTCTTAGAAGAAGAAATGTATTGACAAAACCTCCAGGGTGGAATGCAGTGAATATACTAGAAGTCTGTTCCATCTAGTTCTCTAAGCAACCTAAGACCTGCAACTCTTTGATTGTTGACAGCAGCAGGGGAACTTGGTATGCTGACTCTGAGTTACAGCACAGAGGGTGGACCAAGGTGTAAAACTCCACAGCCAGACTCTGTGATAAGATCATGGGAATGGGAACTTGTTATTAAGGAACTGATAAATTGCATAGTAATCATCCTGAGTTAGCAACTTTTCAATTTTCTATTGCACCAATCACAACAAAGATAGGTATGATTAGAAACACTCAAACTCCAAAGTAAGTAAGATAAAAATGGCCTAAGAGAGAAGGAATTTTGGGGAAGATACCTTTGCAGGCAAATGGGGAGGACAAAGCTGACTTCTGGGACTAGCCAACAGGCTGAGCCTCTCTTTCTCTCCACAGGGATGCCTATTGGGTAAAATTCAGATCCTTAAACCAAGTTAAGCCAAGTGCTTCCCCCAGCAAACTTAGAAACCTCTATAGAGTTATTCCATATTTTAACACGTTTTTGGACAGCTGTACTATTCACATTATTGGTATTTACACGTTCTCTGTAGGCAGCGTATTTATCACTAGCATTTCAGAAGAATCTGTAACCTATTGCTCCAATATGGAATGACGTTCTATAAACAAGTTGTGAAAGTTCTCATTGTTGCGGCTAATGGTCATACAAGTCCTTTGAAATACGATACCTGTAGCACCAAAGTGGGTATCAAGCCTTTAATACAACACTCTCCAACCCAGTTCCCCTGCAGTCATTTTTTCTTCTTCTCATACTCTGGTCAAACTAGAAAAGCAACCTCCTTCCCCACCATTCTGCTTAGGAGTGAGGGTACAGTAAAACCATATCTTCTAGTTATTCAGAGCACAAAGCTGATCCAGACTGTACTGTTTGACATTTCAGATGTTGCCATTTTGCCACACAGTTGAAGAAACATTTGTTTCTCCACAAGTCTGTGGATATTAACATTGCATAGATCCCTGTCCACAGCATAGGTGTTTATATGGGAAACTGTTAATCACAGCCTGAACCTCTGATTAACCATCTGAGGCAAGTGATTGGTCAGCTGTGGGAGCACAGGTGAAGGTAATTCAGCTGTGCTCCCGGAAGGGGTGGAGCTTGACTCCACCTCTCCTAGATCCCATTTAAGGGCTGACCACCACTAAGGCAGCATCTCTTTTGGAGATTGCTCTTGTGTGGAGTTCTTTGTGGTGAGCATCCATCTTAACTGTGAGCCTCAGTGTTGGTGAGTTATTCCTCTATAACCTCTGGCTATCCATCTATTACAACCTTGTATAATTACAGCTATACAGTGTTTGCGTTACATTAGGTAGAATCGTTTGTTTCTATACAGACTTTCACAGACAGAACTTAAGAAGTTCTGAGCAGGGAGGTCCTGAACTGAACTACACTCTCAGCTTGGCACCAAGGTTTTGAACCTGCCATTTAGGAGCAGTGAAGGTCCTGAAGATCCTGTACAAAGGATCCTGTAGCTTTTGTTTTTGTCCATCATTCACTGAGCTGGTCCTCTGTATTATTCTCAAGAAGACACGCCTGATATTTCACATAGTTCTTTTTCCTCTGCCAAAATAGGACTTTCTTGAAGAACAGTGCATTAAACAAGAACTTCTACTTCCGAAAATTTGGAAATGGTGCCAGCCAAAGGTAATTTTTCATGACTTTTGTAGGGATAATGAGCAGCTTGACACTTCTGAGTACCGTTCCTTCTGGGTCAATGCAGTCCTTACTGACAACTATCCAGCAAACAACCTGCCTAAGAGCAGAACTGAGGTCTTTGGGAGAGGTATGCATTACAAGCAGCATGACTACAAATGCACTTCAGTGGATTAACTACTAGTCTGGGTGCCTAACAAAAATAAATGAATCTTAGTGTGACTCCACATGAGTGGTGTTGACACATTCAATTGTCTGTGCTTCATTTGCTACAAAACAGTAGCTATTTTAGAAAAGCTGTTGATGAGTTTAGCATACACAAGGAATAGACAGATTTTAAAGACACCATACTGGAACATTCTATTTTTGAAATTTTGCTTTGACAAAACTGCCTCATTAAGGACCTTGGTATGTAAAGCTGGAGAATGTTTTCAATCTCATGTAAACTAAATTCAGAATTCTGATGAGCTGAATCAGTTCTTTTCTACACATTATTTTCCTTTGTATTTGTGTTTCCTCATTTTTGTGTGAGAGATGAAATAAAAATGTATGAAATTTTGGTCTCCATTAATAAGCAAGACAACTTCAGATTATAAGAAATAAGGCAGGAAGAGCAAAGGGAAGATAAGAATGTGTACTATGGCTCATGTTTAGTCAATGACAGCATAAGTAAGTTTAGCATCTGCTCATTTTCTGTAAGTTCAGTTGGTTTTCCACATCTCAAAAATAAAACTGTTACCTATTATTTACTAATTCTTCTTCTACATCTTTGCATTATAGCTTGGTAAATGAGGCTTACCATTGTGCATGTTTCCTATGTGTGCATAGAAGGCTACCAAATGGCCCAAATGACATGGCACATTTAAGAACCATTATCATGGTTATATTAAATATGGAAAGATTTTAATACACATCACCTCAGTATTATCTGAGGTTATTATAATGGCATCAGTATAGGGGTTTGTTATTTTTTTGTTTTAGACAAGGTTGCATAGATTGTGTAGCATCTTTTGTCTTGCTTCAGAACCCTTTGTTATCTGAATTCCAACTCAGACACTTCTTTAACTCCTGATGTAGTCAGGCTGATATAAAATATCTACCTCCTCCACAGTTAATCAAACTTCAAGTAGCAGTTGGGGGGGGAAAAAAAAAAGAAAAAACTCTTTTCAGTTCAAACCTTTCCTTATGTCTTTTCATTTCCATGACGTTTGTCAGTCCTGCACTGGCTTTACTTCCATCTGTCCTTCTGTACTACCTATTTAAAATACTAATTTAATTGCTATAGTACCCAAGCATATCACAATCAATGTATTTATCCTGACGTCTGCAAGATAAGCAACTATTACTCTTGTTTATAGAGAAGGCTAAAAGAGCTATTTGGGTTGCATTACAGCTGACTTGCTGATGGATGCTGTGGGATTGTGGTTTTTTGATTAAGGACCTGTTGCAGTCTCCTGGGGTTATTCATGAAGCAGCACACGGGCATACACTTGGGTCTCACCTCAATAGAAACATGAAACTGGACAGAGCGTTCAGCTGGGACCTGGAAATTTGAAACTGATCTCCTGTCAAATATTGGCCTGAAATTTAACTTTAAATCTACTCTTCTCAGAACATTAGGCAGCAGACTGTCAGCCATTCAGGATGGGTTAAGGCTTTTTAGTCATTCTTGTTTACAGTTTACTTAGAGTTAATAATTTTTCTTAAGCAAACATTGCTAATGCTGATTCTAATCAATATTTAACCTAAAACTAGAACAGAGACTGAAAGTGAACTGTTTCTGTATCCATGTCCTTGCTTTTAAGTTAAGTTAGTCAGTCACACTCATGACTTAAATTTGTGGGTTTTTTCTCTCTCTCTCCACTATCAGTTGGAGTAGGTGACCTTGGTGGTCTTTTCCAACCTTAATGATTTTATGACTCTGTGATTTCCCCACTCCCGCCCCCTAAATGAATCCTTTTCCTTTTACACTATTTGTCAGTACTGAACTTTGCAATCTAAACCATGTAAATGAATTTATTCACATTAAATCTTATTGGCATTAATGAAGATAATTACATAAATGAAGCCAGGCATTCTCACAGAATCAATCCTCTCTGGGGAAAAAAAAACAACAGAATTTTGTTTGTTTTATAGACAAAAAGAGAGGGTTTTAAAATTTTACTCGCCAAATGCAAAAGTTTCTGGGTAAAATAAGAAATACTAGAAGATATTTTGTTTTGAACAAAGCATTTGGTTCAAGCCAAAATGAAATATGTCTCTTTGATTTTCCAGTAGATCGTAGTTGGTTGACTTTTATTATGTCATACTGGCAACTTCCAAAGAGAAAAAAGCATACGCTGAGAAGAGAAATGAGAATGTCTTTTGAAAATATCAGCATTTCAGATTCTAGTGCTGCTGTACTTGAGAGAAAGGCTATCAAACTGCAAGTGCTGCTCCTGCTGAGATGCATCACTGCAGCCAAAAGGGGGAAGTTTTGCTCCTCATCTTTCCTGCTCCACTCTCCTCTCTCCTGTATTTTTCTCTTTCCACACCTGATTCTTATTCCTTTCTGGTGCAATGCTCATCAGACTCCTACATCAATTAATGCATTTCACTGCTACAGCAGGAATCTGTGAAGGATTTTAATATGGCCTGGCAGGAAAATAACTCACAGATGGGTTTAAGGAGTGCCAGAGACAGCACAGTAATTAGCATGAATGGGATGCAGGGGTCAGTGGAAATTTGGACAGGTGTGGCAGAATCTGACTCTTTTGTCTGTTTTGTTGGCTTGCCACACTCCAGGGACTGGCATCCCAAAGGAGACCTATTTGGGAAAAAAAAATGGTATTTGACTACACCAGAGGCTTGCATGATCAAATTCTTGTTCCCTTGAGACAGTTGTGTTAGGAAAACCAGTATATTACTTTTTCCAATCCTGTTCCATTGTTTAACTGTAATGTTTCTAAATTCTCATCTACTTCTCTGTCACTTTAAGTGCTTATCAAACTTGAATGGCAAGAATCACTTGAAATCATATTTTCCAGCAAGTTACTCTATAAGTTGTTTCGTCTAGAAACAGATGAGATGAGATGTTGGCTATGTTTACTGATGTATCACTATTTATCTATATATTTTGAAATGCTTAGAAACTAGTTAAGCTCTGTTACCCATCTCTTAAGGATTAAGAAATTGAGTCAAAAATACAAGTGTCCAGAACTCTTCCAGCCCATCCCAGACACTGGCTAGGCTAGCTTACTCTGGCATGCCACTTACGAAAGCAGAGGCATTATTTTATGTTGCAGAAATGCCAGTTGTTTTCAGTATAACCTTTCTTCCCTTCTCTGTTCCCCAAGATTAAATGTACATGACAAATATTAATTGTACTGATATCTCTAGCATGCTTGAGAACTATGGTAATTAGTACAGCAGCTGAATCTGTATAGAACAAGAGCCTCAGAACTTTAAACACTAATCATGTGAAAAACATGTAAAAAAGACATGTAAAAAATGTTGAAACCCTTAACATCACTAAAGAGCAAGGCATGAATCTGAAAACAGCTGCAGCAAACTCCTCACAAGATGTTAAAGTGAGCACAGAACAGGAAGCCTTGATCTTGCTTTCTGAATTTAGACAGATGTCACCCATGATCTTAACAGGGAGCCTTGTCTAGGTGTGAAATGCAGCATTTGCTTTTATTTACCAACCTCCAGGGATAAATCCAAGCTGGCCAGATAAACAAAACAAGACAGTAACAGTATAGAGTAGTCCTGTAAACGAAACCAATAAAACTACTTAGTGTTTCGCTTTAATTACGGAGCTTTTGACATAGATTAGAAATTTGTCTGCTTTCAACGTATCCTCTCCTACACCGTGTTTTTTAATTGCTTGCTCAAGAAATACAGCCTGAGACCAACCATTCATCCTCAAAACTCTTTGCCACTGTGTGTGTGGGCACTGCTAACACTTTGAGAGCCATAGCTGCTAAAGCTGATGACAAAATTATGCCCTTATTATTAAGGTAATCTGTATTCAGGATGACTTTCCAAATTAAATTTCCTTCTGAATATACTCATCAAGAGTATACTTCCAGGAAGGAAAGACAATTGCTGCATGCATCTCTTATCATCATCTCCAATAGCTCTCTCAAATACATATGTGTTTCTTCCACTGTCTTCCTTCCCGTGGTGACAAATCAATTTGCTAAGTCATATGATGGGAAAAGGTCATCTAAGCCCACATGATAAAGCAAGGGTTCTGTGTCAAAGCTGCAGCTGGGATTGATCTGCTGTTCCTGTGAGCCTGAACAACACTGCATGGCACATGCCCGGGCTGTAAAACAAGTCATCCAGCTACACCTCACAAGTGAGTTCACTGCCTAAAAAAGGACTGTTGTGCTGCATGTACAAGAGATATAGGCCTAGCAGCTGGAAAGTATGGGAAAGGGCTCAGCTGTGCGAATCCTGCATTGGCAGCCCAAGGACATTGCATGTATGTGTAACCGTGGTGTCTGATGACTTTAAGATATGAACTTGGGAATCCATTTTTCCAGAGATTCAGTGTTTCTGCCCAGTGATACCCAGCACATCAGGAAAAAAGTGATGCTTAAAAGACGGAGCAAAAATAGCCTAGAAGCAAACGAGTGATCCGGACCATAATCTGGGTAGTGTGCAAAATATGTTATCTAATAGATTGTACTTACCCAGACTTCCACAGAATTTACTCCAGAACAGACTGTTCTCTGTTATCATATGCCATCAGTGAAAAGGAGGTGATTTCTGAAAGACCAGATATGATAATTAAGTTATTTAAGAATCTTCCACATTTATTTTTTTTAAATCTACTAGCTAACTAGGTAAATTGCTGCCTTGCTAAAAGGGAAGCGATTTGGAAAGGAAGTGTACTGGGGACTTAGGACTTAAAAAGTTAAAGTTGATTAAGTTTTGTGGAAAAACTGTCTCAATTATTTTTTACTGAGGAAGTCAGCTATGAGGAACTGAGGTAACTGTCCAGTTTGTCTTTTGAAGTAATGAGAGTGCATCCAAATTTGTACAAGAGCCATTATACTGTAGAATGAGTTCTTACTCCAGGTGAAGTTGTGTGAATACTTTCCCAGGGGCTTACACAAAACACTACTTGATTATTTTTTAAAGTAGCTTTTCTGAAGAATAGGATTGTCTGGATAACTGCAGCATATGAATTAAGTTGAAACTCTTCTTGATAATTAACTCAAGGACTCCAAATCCAGTGACACAGCTAAATACTTTAACTTCTGTCACTGTTTTACATGTCCCCGAAATAAACTTTGAAGTGTTCCACCTCAGCTTGTGCTTCAAGGAATGCCAAACTCCTGTTTTTTTTTCCACACACAATCTTTTCATTAGATTTTTTTAATTACTGACTTTGTTTTTAAGCTATTTATTTCAGCACCCTGGGTTCCCTCCAGGCAGCTGATCAAACTTCTTGCACCCTGGAAAGGGAAGGTCATGCAATTCTTTATTTGCTGAAATACAATCACAGTGCAAACTCTTTGTGAAAGAGCTGGCTGTTCCCAATCAATCTCTGCTGGCCTTTCATAACGACAAAGATTGAACTCCACTTATTGTTACACTTGATTGTAAATCTTTTCAATCTTTTCTTCTTTTGACTGAATATATAAAGCCAGGTTCACTATAGGAAAAGATAACCCTTGCTTTCAGTGGGGCTTTCACACTAATGGCCTAGGCAAGATGGGCATCTTCTGAGACGCTTACATTCCAGATGAAATTATTAAGCTGTCAGCTGCCTTGAACCAAGGGATCTTTGGGTCAAAGCCCATGGAAGCACGTAGCAAATCAGTTTGTCTTCCTCTGCACTCACAAATATTCCTTTCTATTTCTACCAATATGAAGGAGTGCACCCTCCTAGAATGTGTGAGTGCGCATTAGTAAGTGTTTATTGCAATTTAGCTTATCTGCATTAAAGTAGTTCAACACACAAATGTGAGCACCTTCTTACCAAAGTATAGGTGGATCTGTTTAACAATTTTGATTTAAATGCAGCTTGGCATAGACTCATTTCTAACAAGTATTGAAGATCAGAACTACACGTGTGGTATCCCTGAATACAGTTATGCGTTCCCAAAGTCCAATGGTCTGAAACAAACACCTTGCCTGTGTAGAATTATTTGTCATGCCTTCCCATATGATACTTGTAACCATCTCTACTCATTCATTTTCTTAGGGCGTGTCATTCTCTATTTAGAATAGATGGCATTACGATATTATTGAGCAGACTTTAGTTCCGTTTAAAATGTGTAACACAGCAGCACAAATATGCTTTTATCAAACTCATAACTTGTAAAAATGTCTATTATTCACATGTGTTTTCTAGAGCATTGGGTACACTGCCTTGCCTCAGTAAAATATGCTAATCAATTTCACACAAGTAACAACAAATTGATATTGATAATACTGTTTCTCTTGTATCTCTTCTTAATTAATGTTAACTATGGCTAACCTGACTTCTTATTAAAACACAAATTTTTTAATGTGTAGCTCATACGTAGGCAATACATTTCTACAAAGAGCACCCTTCTGAATAACTTACTACCTCATCTCTGAAATCAAACAAGCAGTAGGGTTGTTATCAATTTATGCTTTGGCTAACAATAATGTATTAGAATAGTTACATTTTATGGAAGCAAACATTTTCTTATTTTTTAACAGCAGAAAGCTCAGCCATGTATTGCAGCTTTAGTCCTTCATTTTCAAAACCTGTGGCTCTATAATCTGCTTCTTGCAGATAGCTCCTGATTACAGCATTAACATCCTGACGCTCAACAATCTGGTGGATATGAGTGCTAAAGAAAACAGCTGCCTCACTTTATTTTCACCTTGGACATGATACTGATTCTTTCCTAAAGGAGTTCTGCAGGGGCTCTATTTGGTGTTTTCAGCCTTATTTCCAAACCATTGCAGATTTAGAATTGTCATCACAACAAATTTCCTTCGATTCCCATTGATGTAACTCTATGTTTTTTATGTGTACTGCTTCTGAGACAAGACCTTTAGGCCCTAGAATTGCATACCACAAAGAAGCCTGTCTAGCTAAGTTTGGCAGCTACTTAGAAAGCATTTTTCCAGCCAGCTGACCTTTCGAAGTTTGTCATAGCTGGCAAATAGACTTGTTCTGGGAGCACGGCATCCTTTTACTTTCATTGCTATTCTTAGACTGTACTCAGATTTCAGGTATCATTAACCTTAAGGTGACTTTAACTTGAGTAGTAATCCAGATGTTTTTCTCCAAATACAGTCTTACTTTGTTGATATGGCAGCAGTTTCATGAAATACAGAATATTGTGTTAAAGATTCAGGTCTCATTTTCATTTAAAAGCAGTGTCTCTGTGAATATGTAGAATTGTCTGAAGACGTGTGTGTGTGCCTGTGTGTGTATTCCAATATTAGGGATTTTTAAAAATTATTTAAATTCTTCTTATTCTACAAATAATGATCTCCAGGAACAAGGAGTCATGATCAACGTTTCCACTAACTGTTACTAATTTCTATGCAGGCTGATCGCCTCAAGACGCAAATGACTTTAAGATACACTACCTATGAAATGCATGGGGGCTGCTCTAAAAGTAATGCCTCCTGTTTTATGGTGTTTGCCCACAACATCAGAGTTGGATGTTGGCGGTATGGCAGGAAAGGTTGAACCTTTTCACCACAATTCCATTACATGGTCTTGCTGTGTGAAAGGCGGCAGCGGAGGGGCAGTCTGACAAAATGGCATCTGACATGGAAGTGCGTATGAAGCGAAGGGGTGTCACTGAATTTTGTCAAGCAGAAGAAATGACATCCATTTACATCCATGGACACTTGTTGAACATTTGTGAAGACCAAACAGTGCATCTGAGCACAATTAAGTGGTGTGCGGTGCATTTCAGCAGTGGTGACTGTGGATCATCTCTATTGCCGCAACTTTTTACAAGCACAACATGCAGGCTTGTTCATCACTGATGAAAATGATAATGGTGGTGACTGTAGTGTTCTGTAGCTGAGAATTTGCTCTATTAAACACTGTTATTGTGCTCTGTTGTTGTTTCCATGGAAATAAATAGGAGGCATTACTTTCAGAACAATTTACATATAAATATGTTCTTGGCTTTGCAGCCCACGGTATCAGTTGACATATTTTGAAACTATGACTTGCTGAAAATCTCATAACATTTTAGATCAGGAAACATTCTGATCCTCTGATGTCCATGATTGTTTAAGCTTTTAACAAAATGCTGTCCAATTTAGTTAAATAGATATTACCTAACTACATTTAGTACAGAATTTTCCACACTTCTTTATCAGATATGTTTTAATTTCTCTTTGTAGGTTGGTCAACTAGAGAGTTCTCAGGGAACTAACTGGAAATCCTTCTGTAGATACACTGGAATTTTGTTTTTTCCACCACTCGGTAAAGCTGGTTGTCATACAGCTTTGAGTACAATGGTTAAATGCAGCCAGGTAGTACAGGGCCCCAGCACACTGTCTTAAAATACACTTTTCTTAAATGTGTCCTGCGTGTGATTGTTTCTTGTACTTAGTTTTGGAAGAGATTGTTTACCATTCATTTTCAACGTATGCATTTCAAAAGAATAACTTCAAATGTCTGGAACTGCTTTCCTGTCTCACGTGGTCAAGCTGCAGTGTAACTTAGGAAGCTGCTAAGTATATAAAAATATCTGTTTAGTAGGTGAGACCTCTGAGGGATTTTCAGCTTAGTTTAGGTCACTGAATTGTGATGGTTGTTCTTTTGCTTATTATTTTTGCTTATTTGTTTCTGTTACTATTATAGTGCTAGAAATAAGGGCAATAAGGTTGGTCTGCCAAGCAGAAGAAAATCCTGGTATTTCTTCACCATATCATCAGTTTCACAATAAGATGTCTTTAGAGAGGCTAACATAAGAGATCCTTTAAAAGATGCTCTGCATACTGTTAAAAAGTGTAATGAACACTAGAATTCACGTACAGTTTTATAAGCTGCTTCACCTGTCAGTGCAGGTTCTGGTGAGTAAATGCTGTATGGTGCCATGATTTTGAGACACTTACATTTTGGAGATATAGATAGCTTTTTGTCATCAACTTCTATTAAACTCATACACCAGTGTTTTTAGTTGTGGAGTGGATTTTTGTAAGGCAAGGTAGAAATTCACAACAGTTTAAATGTAGTTTTGAACTTTTTCCTGCCTGGGGTTACCGAAGAAGCTCCAATGTGAGCAGGTACTGTTGCAGCGTGGAGCAGAGCACACTGCTGTAGGGTGTGCAGCAGCGCTGCAGCCATGCTGCCAGATCACACCAGGCAGTCACTTGTAGCCAGGAGTAATTCAGATAACATTATTTTTCTTGTCTAATAAGTTTCACTTGGTTCCAATTGAGCGTGTGGCCAAAGTGGATGATCTTGCCTCTTTCACCTCTCACAGCTGTGTTTCCCCTTTCCCTCACTTGCACTGCCCCTACCAACTGAATATCCTCAGGATGTGTCCAAGTCACTGAATTGCACTAACAGAGTAACAATAGTTTTCTTGTGGCAGTTCAATATTCTGTAGTTTCAATGAGATGATCTAATTCATGGCTGCAGACATTGGGAAAGAACTGGACAAAACAGGGGAAGAAGAATAGGATTCTCCTGACAGCATAACGAGAACCTTCACTGCTAATTAAAACATGTGCCAGTGGGGTTATTTCCAAACTTGGCCCTGTGAATGAATTATTGCTGCAATGTGAAACAGCACTGTTACTGTATCCTCCCAGGCATTCCATCCTGTGACTTTTTTTTTTTTTTTTTTTTTTTTAAACCCCTTTCTCTCCTAAGTGCCCTCTTGTGGGCCCTCTAATTTACTTTCATTATGACTTTCAAACTCTATCTCCCTTCTGACTGCGCAGACCCTACAAATGAAGTACCCTTGCAGGTGCTTGGCCTCTCCCTTAATTCAAACTGTGAAATGAGGTTATTTACGCCTTTGAACAGAGCAGTCACCATCTGCCTCCCTACACCAGTAAGGCTCGCCTCAGTGAAGAAGAAACCTGTGCTCCGCTCTCCTCACTCTTAGAACCACCCAAAGATTGAAGATGGATGGGATCTTTGGAGATCTTCTGGTCCAAACTCCTGGCTCCGAGCAAGGCCAGCTGGGGCAGGTTGGTCTGGTCAGGTTTTGAAGGATAAAGACACTGCAGCTTTTCTGGGCAGCCTGTGCCAGTCACCCTGAAAGTAAAATATTTACAAGCAGGATGGTGATACTCTGGAGGCAGATGTATTTCTATAAATACCCTCAAGTTACATGTGTACATGAAAAGCAAACAGTAGCAATTAGCTGTTCTTTGTCTCAGACCTTAGCCATTTCTCACAAAATTATTCACTAAGTGCATTTTTTTAATATATTATACATAAGTTCTACAGGCTTTTAAGGCAAGAATGTTTTCAGCCTAATAAACAATTCAATAGAACTTTGAAAACAGATATAAATACACTTAGTCTCAGAGGGAAAATGCTTCTGATATACATATGCTGCATAGCATCCGGAACGCTTTCGTGAATAACCCAATTGATCCCAACAGCGGCAGCTGATCTAGTTGCGTATGTTGCAGATGGACAGGTCTTGGGTCGAGTGTATATTAATGGTCAGGATTAAGATGCTGGTTATGAGGAGGAGAAATCTAAGAGATGCAGTGAGATGGTGCTCAAAGATGTTTCCAGCATAGTTTAAAATAAGACTGAAAGCAAAAGAATCTCTTTTTGAGTTTTTTGAAAAGCTGCACTTAGCATTTTCACAAGATTGTTAGTTGGCAGATCTTTTATGACCTCCTTTTCTTTCTTGCTCTGCATTACATATCTATACACGGCAGTTCGCGACTTTACTGACAGCCAAGAAACCCACCTGAATCACAATTCTGATAAATATCAACAAAAGGGGACCTATCATGTGCTAGTTGAGATGCTAAATCCATCCTCTCAGATCAATAGAAGTTCATCAATTAATTGGTTTTTTACGCAAGGTCTCATAGGGTTGTGGGAACTTCAGGTACAAAGACGTCCTCTCCCCCTAAGTGGCAGATATTGCTGATAAAACAATTAAGTGAAAATGAGGCAGACTTTTTCATAAAGCTTTTGAAAATGTCAGTTAGTTAATTCCAAAGCTAGGCTAGTTATACTCATTTCATTTTATGGTTGAGGAAACTAGGAAGGAAAATGACTTATTCAGAGTCATAAAAATAAAGAATTTTGAAATTAGTTCAAAGTTCTCAAAACTCTTCCATTCAATTTTCTTACCTACAGACTGTTTCTATAGACAACAGAAATATCCCACGCTTATCTTAACGTTTTTATTAAATACGCTCAATAGCCATAAAAAGAGAAAATTCTCCCAAATCAGAGCCTGAATTGAATGGATTTCGGTAATGCAGGCAATGAAAGGACTGAATCTCTCACAAGGATGTTGGGTGCCCTGTCCCTCCAAGTTTTTTAACAAAAATTTGTGGTTGATTTGAAAGATTTCAAATTGTAAACGAGGCTACAATGGGTGGAGAAGTGGCAATCATGGCATAGGGGACCTACTTCTACAGCTGAAGCAGTAACTCACAGAAAATCATTTTATAAGTTATCCCTCCTGCTTCTTGTGCTCTATTTCTCTTTAACACACAGAGTGTCACAGATACAAGCACCCATTTGTCACAACAGAGGAAGAAGGCATACACAAGAATTCATCTCTCATGGATTTCTTCAAGAATTTTGATTTCTTAACAAAGAAAAATCCTTGTTAAACATTTTAGACAAAACCATATGGATGCTTTTTAGCAGTGATTAAACCACACTTGTCAGCTAAGAAAAGCCTCTTCAAGTGATGCAGGTCATTGTGCCTGTAGTTTACTGACAGAAACAGATTAGACTATCAATCCAGTCCTTTTTCTTTCAGAAAAGAATCTGCAACAAGTTTCTGGCATGGAGCATAGTTTTCTGTACAAAGCCTCCAGTGCTGCTGAGTTCAGCAGTACTGCGGTCAGCAAGTAGGGAAACAGCAGAGATTGCCATTTACTTCTGAAATGCAATAGGAGGTGAATAGAGACAAGAAGTGTTTCTGCTGCACCACTGGTTTTCGTGTTCATTCCCACCTCATTGCATCGTATCTTCCTCCTAGCAGCAGAAATGGAAGGATACCCAGGATTGTCAGGGGTCATCATGCAAGGTAGGAATTGGTGATTTGAGCACCCGCAGGCTGAGGAGGAAATAAACTTCCCGCCTGATTGACAATTTTAGTCATTAAACTAAATATACATAATGTATGGGAACTTCATCACCACCTTGAATGAAGATACAATGGGCCAATCCTCTGAATGCACATGAAGCATATGGTGGGCATGCGATAGACTCCTTGGGAACAGAAGTGATGCTTTGCCTAGTTTCTGGACAGCATCAGACTTAGATAAGAAACAGATGAATAGTCATTGGAGCTGGAACAGCTCTTGGCAGACTGAAAAGCAGATCTGTGGACACTGGAGGAACGACTGAATTAAAAAGAGGGCAGCTGCTGAGCCTGGGCCTCTACAGCATTGAGCAGTTGCATATTGAAATTTTCAGCTGAGGCAATGAAGTCCGTCTATCTTAAATCCCCTGATTTATCTTTGGATGTCTTGAATTTTTCTTTAACACTTTTTATCTCCTAAAGATAACTTTGACTTTCCAAATGAAAAAAAAATTTCTTTGTTTATTTCACATGAGATGGGGCTGTTGCACTTCATAAACAGATGAACTGCGTTTTGTTACCACAACAGTAACTGCAATTAACAATTGAATCCAATGTAATCAATTTACTGAACTGGAACCAATGATATGTCACCGTGCAAAATTACTTGAAAACTCCAGAAAGGGAATTTTAAGAGAGCAAACAGTAGAAGTAACAATTATCATTAACTAACTGGTTCTATGTAGAGCTGTGTGGTTTTGGCTGTTGGTTGTTGTTTTTATTTTTTTTTCTGAAATCGCCAATCTATTTTGCTTGCAAACAGCAGAGCAAGATTTTAATGAGTTGTCTGCGCTGCTCTTTTTCTGCAGAAGCCTGACTACAGTTTAGCTTCAGTGACTGGCATGGATCGTGCGCCTGTGCATAACTGCCTGTATACAAAGAAGAGCAGATTGAGGTTTCTTCTACAACAATCTAAGGATGCAGTGGCTGAGGTCTCATATTAGTCATCCTTTCCTGAAGTTAAGAGAACACCTTGTGTCCAATTTAATGTGGGAGTCAGTCAGGAAGGTAATTTGAAAGAGTTTCTAAAAGAAGCCCGCAGTGGCTCTGAGTCCCCCACATCTGAAAGCTTTGATTTATCTCTATTACTACTGCAACCAATACCTTCCATTCCTAAAGAAGGCCAGAAAGTGGTGGTAGGAACTGTAGGATGCAGTACATGTGAGATAAAGTCAGGAAAACAATTTCTTGTCTTCATTCCAGCAAATGAGGTTTCCTCTGAACTCACAGAAATATTTTTGTCTTTTAAAGCAAATTAGATAAACATTATTTTTGCCTTTCATTTCCTTAACTCATTTCTTGTGCTCCAATCTCTAACTTTCTTCCAATCAAACTTTTCATTCTGCTCCCCTCCAATCTCTAATTTATGTATCTAATCCCTTCTTAGAAACCTCATTCTGACTGTTTGATATTACAGAAGACTTTGCTAAACATAAATTCTGTTAAATTGGTGGTCTACTGCCAGCTTTCTGCAGAGATCACACACAGTGCACTAACAATGCAGATGATGTAGTGGTTGCTTTGCTTAATTTCTTTCTTCCTGTCTATTGCCTGTAGAAGAGACCTCAGTTTCCCTTAAAATAATTATTTCCTTACCTGAGCCACCTGTGTCCCCTGTGAGGATCCCTCTGGAGTGAAAGCATCTCCTAAACATAAAAGCTGTGGCTCTCTGGAAGCTCCCTGAGCACAGCACTTGACCAGGACACACTGCCTGGAAGGGGACAGGGTGGGACAGGCAATCCCAGCTCATCATCAGTGTCACACTCTCTGGAGGAAAGAAAACAAACAAAAAAAAAGTGGTTTTTGAGTCAGAGTGTTGTGGTGGTTGTGACAGCCTAACTGTTATAAGAGGGAATCTATTTCACTACAGCAAACGAGACAGCTGGAAAAAACAGATGCGCTTTAGACTGCACAAGCTAATTTAGAAGTTAGAAACCAAGATTTGGCAGCCAAACTTTGCAATGTATAACAAACTAGAAAATTGAACAAGAACTTCAGTTTAACATTCTGCTCTACCTGCTCAGCCTCTCTCCAAGAACTGCTGGTGTCCTCCAGTTCCTCTTCAAGATTCTTTCACATTTCCTGAGAAAATATCTTTTCTCAACTAAAGTAAGCCCAGTGCAAATTCTTCACTTTTTTTTTTTTTTTTTTTAACTCCATTCACATGCCATCCAAATGATTAGCAGGAAAAGGAAGATTTCTAAAACATGTAAGCATTATGTATGCTAGAGATGAGCTGGTTTATCCAGCAATTTGGTGGAAGATAAGCTATGTACACAGCTCGTCTTGAGCTGCTCCCACCCCAACACAGGATGAACTGCGACCCCGGGCCATGCAGTGCAGCTGCCAAAGACCTGTTATGAATCTTCTGCCTTGCCACTCTCCTTACCTGCAATATTCATTTTATTTTTTTTTAAGCCTGAAAAAAAAAGCAAAATATTGTAAAAGTTTTGTACGATCTGTTGTTTGTTTCCCTATGTCTGTATTATGACTGTGGACAGCTGCTTCAAAATGAAAGAGACACAGTGCATCTCCCATTTTCAGGTGTCTCCAGAAGCTGCAGGTTCTCAGCCTTGCAAAATCTGGGCTACAATATCTGCATTTATGAGATTCAACATTCTCTCTGAGTTTTTAACAAAACTAGACTGTGTTTTGCTGCCATCAGAATCCACTGAGATAAACAGAGATCTGATGAAGCACTAGGAAGTTTCCTCTTTGTGTATAAATATTTATGTATGTAAATGGATGTATGGTTAATTATATCTGACAAGAAGAGACTGACAGCAACTCAGATCCTCTGTCCCCACGGAGTGATAGAAGTTGCTTGTTGAAGTGTCATAGCACATCTCATGGGCTGTGTATTGAATCATTGATTAAATGCTGCAGCATCTGGGTAGCTAAAATGCCAGGGACTGCTGAAGAAGGAGGGAGGAATGTGCACTGAATACCTAATAAGAACAGGGAAATCATCTGGTTTGTACTTCTTTATATTTCACAAACTGATCAAGAACCAGAGTCTTTGCTTTCCCTGCGTGTCTCCCTGCAGACTGAGCAGACCACCTTGTTTTCACTTGCTCACAGGCAGAGTCCCCCACCCAGGAGAAGCTGGGAAAGAGTTCCATGAGAAGGTAGCAAAGGCTGCATGTAGTAGGCACTGGTGGGGTGAAAGCAACCCTACAGCAGGCTACTTCAGCGTAAGCAGGCTTTAAATCTGCTCATATGTTTGGAAGAAGGTGGTATACAGCTAACATTTTTGCATGAGACTTGAGTGTCTTTGTTATTTCCATTTCCTGTTTTTCCATAATTTCTGATATTCTTGTTAACTGGGCTTTGTGTCTGAGTAAGCTGTTATCTCTTAACCATCATATAATGCTATCTGAAGGAAAAAGAAACATTTGGATGAATCGTACAGCACTACTTAGAATCACAGGTATATGCCTTTCAAAAAAAAAAAATTATCTATTTAATGACAATAATTTACAAGTAAAATCACAAAGGTGTGTAGCTGAATAGACAGCACTCCTGCATGACATTTCTGGGACATGGAAGAGAGCTATTTCTTTTTAATATTTCGACTTGCTTTCCTAGCATGGCATCACACACTGCTTGTGCATTTCTTGAAACAACATTTTTAAGTGTGCTGCATTTTGTTTTTCTCTATTTTTGTCATTTTGTAATGAATGGCAGTGTGATTTGTCAGATCTGGCATGATATACTTTCCTTCTAACACTTCTAGGTTTCTAGAAGTGTTTTCTTGTGCTTTTGTTTACATATTTTTCTTTGTTGCTCACTCTCACTCTCCTATTTCCTTAAAAGCACTGCTCTCTCTTGCAGTCTATACTCATCAGGAATATCATTTTCTTTACTTCCTCTCCTCACTGATTTCCCCACTTTCAGTCTCTCCTTTCTCCCCTAACGTGAGAGACTTGAAGAACATCATTCAGTAGGTTCACAGTTCAAGAAATGCCATTTATACATGGTTTTGTTTCCTGTTTGAGAGCATTCCTTTCAGAGGCAGTCAGCACAGAGAGACGTTCAATGTCTGTTCCCTCTTTGTGAGCTGCAGGGCCAGAACATGAGAACATCGCACCCATCCATGTCAGGGAAAATGCTGGGACTCAAGAATTAGAAAGACAGTAGAGGTGGGAAGAGGTGAAAGGTTTGCAGCAAAGCTGCAGTGGCAGCCTCTAAGCTGCCAGGAGCATCTCTTCCAAGTGTCCTGGGTGTCTTCTGAAGAATCCTGCTGGCAATAGACACTGGCTGTTAGGTGGAGAACAACAACCGCCATGTTTGTGAATCAGCCAAGTCCAAGGGACAGGGCCTGTGGGTGCCAGCCACTCAGCAGAGGCACATTTTGGCCACTGTCACATGGGCTCTGGGCTCCAGCTGTCCACAGCTCTTTCCCCAGTGGGTTACCATCAGCTCATATGCGGGATGCGAAGAACCTGATAGGTCATTTGCCTTCAGGTCACCTGTACTGAAGCAGAGATGGCTACTAAACAAGCTTGTAGCCCTTACCCCACGCACAGATCTGCCTTATTATTTCTACATGTGACAAGACACAGACTGAACACAGAGTTTTTGAAGAAAGAAAAAATAGAACTAAAAGACTTAAAGCTAAGAAGTCAGTTATTGCTCTTCTGTATCCAACACCAGGTTAATGATCTATGTATGTGGTCTCAAGGGAATCGCTATGTAAGTACTGAGAAAACATAGGAACACCAGACAGGAAAAAGCAGAAAATCATTATGCTGCAGACAATTGTTCATGCTTCTTGAATGCTTTCTCGTATTTCCTTTTTTCCTTCTGTGGAGTGATGGAAGGTGATGATAATGCCTTCTACTAGGACAGGAGCACACTTATAAAGGAATTAGTTAAGATTTAGTTTACAAAGAGATACAGAAGAAGGTGACTCACCCTTTTGGAAGACCAATGATGTGTTAAGAAGAGCATGATCTCTGCTCCCTCAGCTGCTAACCCTTAATTGAGGGCCTCGGGTGCACTGCTTGTACTTGAGCTGCCTGGGTTAGCCATGCCTTCTCACCTGGCGCTCAGTCATTGGTTCAGGCTGTGGCCTAGCAATCCCCATGCACCTTTGAACCCCTTTTTCTTTCTCAATATTACAGTCATTAACTGGAAAGATGTTTTTTAACATATTTTCTTATGGCACCTTTCCTCTTCTTTCTCTGCTGTTCCCATGCAGTTAGCTTCTCTCATGGGGATGCAGCATCAGAATGCTGTCCTGCCCCAGCAGATGCCTATGGATGTCAGGTGGCACCTTCAGGTTGCACCAAAATCTCATAGGCCTGAAGAGCCACTGTAACTCCAACACTGCCCTCCCGTCAAATTCAGTCCTCATGAAGTTAAACTGGCAATTTACATTAAAAATTATTTACAAGCATGGTACAGGTGAAACTGGCTCTGTGGCCCCTTCTCCAGAACTGTTCTTTTTGCAAAATGTTTTTCCCACTGCTTGCTTCTACGCACTGTGGCATTGGCCAGTCTCAGTTATGTCTTTCCCTAAAATCTTTTGTGCTGGATTCAGAAGTTCCTAATACAAACCTCACCCCTGAATTACTCCTTTGGGAACAGCAATATTCAAGCTAATCTCCCATTCATGTTAGTGCTGTTAGTGGAGGATTTGTTGCCATGCTTTTACTGCCTTCTGCTCGCTGAACTTCTGTACTCCTAAGAGCCTTACTTCTTTTGGCCCTCCTACATCAAGCCAGTTGGTGACAAAAGCTTTTTCCTTTCTTTCTAGTTCTTGCCTCCATATCCGCTTGCATATAACCTGTCTACTTCTTTTATATACCTGTCTTCTAGAGCTAAATTTCTTCTCCCTTTAATGTGTAGCTATTTCATATGACCCCTGTTCCATTGCAACTAGGATTATCTTGTATCATTGCACTATGGGGCTTTGGTGACTGCATCTAGACACATCATCCCATGAATGGTCTATGTTAATTGGAATCTGTGAGAAGAAATGCACACAAGGCAGTTTTCATTTATTTTTGTTGATGCTGATGCTTCTGTTTGTGACATACTTAATTATTTTCATATACAACAATCTTGTAGTAGCCTATACACTGGTTTTAGCCAATAGGCCTTATGAATCTTATGCATTTTAGGAAATTGCATTAAATTACTACTAAGGAACTTCAGAAATAATTTTCTAGTGTAGAATACCGTGCTACATTATTTCAAGACTTTGCTGTTAGTCCACTCCGCCTTCTAGACCTCATAAAACTTATTCTTCATCACTATGTATGAATCCATCACTGGCTTTTATAGATCCAGCTATGAAATGTATAAATGAGTGTCACTAACTACCTTTCCTAATAGACTTAGATATTTTTTAGAATAGTTGCAAATTCAGGTAAAATAGATAAAATCTTAGGCCTATGGAATAAAATCATTAAGATGAGGGAATCAAAATATTAAAAAGGTACGAAAGGAGAGGGGCTGCCTGCTTAAATCAACAAGTAAAGCTTTGTAAGACCCCAAGTCTTGAAAAACAGAGAACATTTCAATTTAGGATTCAAGTTTACTGACAGATTTAAGATTTTTTAAGCCATACTTTGCGACCTAGGATGGAGGGGTCTTATTCTCAAAATTGTCAAACTAGTTGTTCGTATTATCTGATAGGAACAATGAGACAAAATCTTACCAAATTATACAATTTTACAGAGCTGTCTAAAAATGGGAATAGAAATCCTAACTTTAGCTATGTGTATTTGGAGAGTTTGGTCTAAAATCTATTACAGAACTACATAATATTCTCTGAGCTAGAACAGCTGTCAGAATGCCTGAAATTGTCATTTATATTTATGGAAGAAATAGTTGGTAACTGGTGTCACCATCCTTGTATCCACCAGCAGTAAAGTCAGCCACGTGTTTTACTAAAAAATATAGAAGTAGCCATTAAATTTAACCTGTTTTTACCAGTAAAGCAAGTGGCGAGATATTTTGACAGATATGGCACTGACTACATATGATAAAATAAAAACAACAACAAAAATCAGAGATACAGGAAGATAGCATTTACTAACATTTTCCCATCAGCTGATATCTGTGCAATTCAGATCTGTGCAAGTAGAAGTCAAGCTAAATATCATTAGGAAATTTATCACTGTCTTTTATTTTGGTGGTTTGTTTGTTTGTTTTTAATTGAGAATGTACTTATAAAACATGTAATAAATTATGTAGAATAAGTAGGATTAAAATTCTCCTGTACTGCCCTACACTCATTTCATATACTGAATGTTATAGTACGTTTACCAAATAAGACACTTTGCAAGACCGAAAAGATTCTGTAGTTCAGTCACGTGTGAACTCTGTGCCTGGTTCTGTTGCTCCCAGGCTGCTGCAGACTGGACAGCAAGCAGATTTCACACAGTAAACAATCTTGGCTATTTTGTGAAACCTATTTTTATTGTGGCAATAGTGCTCAATCACTTTTCAAAACAGGAAACTAGCCTGTTTCTTCCTCACTTGAGTAGCATTGAAAACAGTGGCATCTTGCATATTAACGGATGCCAGTCAACTATAGAAAATGAAATGTTTATATTTTAAAATATTTCAGGTCATCTGATGTTTCAGTTTAAATCCTTTACACTGATGCTATTTCCTTAATCCCAGGATACTTTCTGTAAGAACAGGATCACAAACTAGAAATTCCTTTCTGATAAATACTTGAGTCAGCACACTTCTTTTTCTTCTGCTCACAAAGTGCTCAGAAAATTCACACAGAAATTTATATGTTTGTGAATCTATTTGGAAAACGTTTTCACTAAACAAATATCCTTTGAGCAGTTTGCTGTGAATATTTATTACCTAGCTTTTACGTTAATGCCGTGTTGGCTAGTCATTCGAAGGATGCAGATTCTGCACCAAGCGTCTTTCAAATCTTGCAAATACATTTCACATTTAAAGTATAATGTGAAAATCCAATTCAACATATATTTTGCTAGTACTCAAGCTTTTGCTTAAATTCACTTCTGTAAGTGAAAGTAAACCTAGATTGCTTTTGAGCTCAAGTGAGCGTTGGTGGATTTTTTCCATTGCTCAGTCAGCTCAGGTAATTGCATCCTTCTGACCTAGATTCTCCCTGCAGTTGCAGCTCTGTAAAGCCTTCTTCACCTTGTCCTGTACAACGTTGTGTAAAGTTCCTATGTGCTGTGAGGTAGTTGCCACACTACACTCCAAATGTGTTTGTTGCACTGGAACACGCTTATTTCGGATCCTTTGATGTAAGGCCCTGAGAGAGATTTATTTCACACACTTTATAATTATAGATAATTATAGAATACAATAAACCACATTAAACTTGAGAACGTGTTGCTTAAATTCAAGCACAATTATGTTCCCGCATGGTTAAATAAAATAGTTTTATTTCACAAACTCAGAGATCACCTTCTAGTTACTTTAAAGTCAGTGACAGACACACTTAACACTTACTAAAATAAACAGCGCTTTAAATTGCCGTATTTAAGCATTCATGTTTGATAATTCTGGCTCTAGCTGTGTGTTTGCCTAATTGTAAACACTACATTTCTTTCATTACCAGGTGCTGTAAGGGTTATACAGTCGTTCAGGTGCTTTGAGATAATTAAGGGAAAGAATTACAGGAGTGCAAAGCATCATAATGTGGTTTCCCTAAATACTGATCACAGGCAGAGGCTGTGTTATCTATAACAGCGATCATTTTTTTCATGCTCAATTTCTTGAATAAACTTGAATCGAATCTACAGATCATTGGTTAACCTGTTAACAATACAGGCTCATTCCTGAGGACCACAGATAGGCAATGGAGGATGTATTTGGGTATTAGGGAAGGTTTTCCACCAAAGACGTCACTGCTCAGCAATTAGCAGTGTCTTGGAGCTGCTCTCCAATGGTTGGAGGAACAAAAAGGGCGAGCACAGAAGGCACTTGGGAGCACAGAGTACTGAAAAATGCAAGGAATCTCATGTTTGCATTTTAAACATAAGTCTGCCATGAAAGCACAGCCAGGAGGGAGAAGGAGCCTGGGATGTGAGGTCTGAAAGTATCTCAAGATACAGAAGAGCGCTTTGGAACTGAGAATATTTCCTCCCTGCAGAACACAATCTGGAGTTATTTACTATTTCACACCTGAAATTTTGTCAGCAAATATCAGAGTAAATATTGTCTGCACTGTCGTGGAATCGCTAAATATTTTTAATTCCTCTACAAAATCTCTTCTTCATCTACTGGCATTCTCAGCAGACATTCACTACCATTTCTTGCCATAAGAAAACTATGCCATTTTGATAAAAAAAATCTATGTATGAATCAGCCTGCATCTCACGCATCTACAGAAGACCAGGGCATCTTGCCAAGTTTTTAGTTATTTACTTTTGCTCACACAAATGTGTGATTTCTCTCCTTTTATTTGCCCTATTTATTTCACAATCGCAGCAGCATCACCCTGCAAGGCATTTCTTCCCCTGCACATCACTCAGGGATGCTCCACAGCCTCCTCAGCCAGACCTTGGATGAAAGCAAGGGAGAAAAGGGGCACGCAGGGAACCACAGCCCTTCACTGTTTATAGGGTCACACATTACCTCCTGAGAAATGACATGCACACCATGGGACTCAAAGAGAACCTCCAGCCTGCCTTGCACACCAGCAGGACTGAGCAGAAAAGAGACTGCAGGAGACACCAGAGTTGCGTTCTTGTAACTGAAGATCTGTAGATTCAATTCAAGTTTATTCAAGAAATTGAGCTTGAAAAAAAGTGCCTTTCTGTATGAGGGAAAACCTATGGCATTCTATGCAGCAGCTACAGAAGCATGCAGCGGAAACTTTCACTGAAACTTCTGAGGGTTTGTTCCTTGCTGTGAGTCAGGCTGTGACCTGTAGTCCTGCACACAGCCTCTCCTCCTCAGACAGCTCTCCACACTCTCACACTTGAATGTGAGGGCTCTGCCCAAATTCGCTGCAGGGATTTTAGAGTATCCATGGGGAAGTGACATTTCCCTGACACTAAACATCAATCTGTAGCCTTCCATACATCTATAATTCATTTTTATAGGATTTATATTCCTTTTTTTTTTTTTTTTTAATGGGCACTTCAAGTAACATCATTCCAGCAGTGTTTCCAGTGCTGCCTCAAACCCAGTTCTGAGTGCCACAGTTCTGGCTTTTAAGGAGAAATGCAAATATGCAGTAGCTTTTAGCATTTGATATACACCTGAGTTTCCCTTTTGTTCTAGAACAGAATAGTTTTTTTGTGATTCCATTATTACAAATATCAGCAGTTCCCTGTCTTTTAGCTTTCCATATAGCAAAACTACGAGACTGAGAGCAGAATGTGAGGGGCTGCCTGGGTTGCTTTGTCCCAGGCACCTCCATTCAAATGCTTGCCTTCACAGGGCAGTCTGAGGACACAGATTGAGAGAAGAACCCTCACACTCCTGGAGCAGCTAAAAAGAAACACCAGGTGCTCCCCGCAGCCTCAGTGTGAGGAAAAAGCATGGCCAGGAGCGAAGGAACTGGCAGCCGAAGGAACGCTTCTTGTCATCTTAGCTGTTGGAACCACTAAGTGTCAGCTGCTGCAGAGACACCGCAGCACTTGACAAGTTGCACTTCACATAAACAAAATGAGCAAGAAGTGACAAGGCACTGCTAACCTCCTAACCCGACTGCTGCTCTGGTTTGGTTCTGTCCATCCTGGACCAAGGTTGGCACTGTTCCTCAGTCATATTTCCATTGACTAAAGAGATGTAAGGTTTATTAAATTATGAAAAGTAACTGAGCTGAACATGAAATTAAACAATTTAAGAGCTACAAGTAACAAAAAAAAAAAATGTGAACAGTGAAAAGCAAAGGAAAAAAACAGCTGAAAAATGAAAACAGAACTAAAATGGAGATAAGATGTACATGCCACCCATTTTCTGTTTCTACACGCATAGAAGCAGGAAGGTTTTATTTTTGTTTCATTCTTATTTACACAGTGCCAGCCCCACTGACAGAGGATGAGAAAACCCTGTAACAGTGGTATTTTGTGGAGTTTAACTAAGACAGCATATGCCCCTGCAGCTTACTGCATGAACTCCTGTCCCTTTTAACAAAATACGCATAAGCTATTTTAGAATGCTCTGCTGCCTGTTACTCTATTTAGACAGCAGGCTGGGCAATTACTGAAGCTTGGCCTGATCTGCACATGGTTCACAGGAACTGCACAAGTTCACCAAAGGGGAGAACAGACTGGCAGCAATCAGTAATGAAGCAAGGCTCAAAGGTTGATGCAGGCAGTTCACTTTCTGCTTGCACCTGTGTGTGCCACACCCTCAGCACTGCACATACAGCAAGGATGCCCCTCATGAACCTTTGCACAGCTGAGGCTGTACCTGTGCAGAGGGGCAGCAGCTGGACTCATGCAGCCCAGGGGGCACAAGCAAGTGCCAGCAAAGCCTCAGCAGTACTGCAGCTATACCACAGCCAAAGGGACATGAATGGGCTTCTAAGGCAGTATTAAATCTCTGCTGTCTCCTTGGGTCAGAGGAACTGACTTTTTTTTTTTAAATAGTTATTTCACATTTTACCTGGCACACCCTCCACAAATTTGCAGCAAAGTTAACTGGACAACACAGTGATGCTACCAAGACTGTCTGAAGTGCTCCTTCAAAGCCACTTGTGTGGTGTCAGGCTCATACGGTTGGAAGGGTCAGGCTTCTGAAATTTGGGAGCTGTTGGTACAGGAGTATGAGAGATCCAGCTGAGGAGCAAAGGAGTATATTGAGCATCCTCCCTCTGTCCTGGCCCACAGCAAAACTAAGAAAGCCTGCCCTTGCGAAAGGAGCAGAGGCCCACAAGGCCCCATTAACTTCTCTGCACAGAATAAAAACTTATCACAAGTCAAAACAGAAACAGCACCGATCTTCTGACTTCATCAGTATGCGCTAAGACTAAGGACCTTTCCTCTTCTTCTGAGTGTAACATTACTGAAATAACTGCCCAGCTGCACCCTTATGTTTACTAGAGGCTTGCTCCATCTCAGCAGCCAAGAGGTAGAAATGATACTTGACAGCCTCCTATTCACCACCCCAGAGAACAGCCTGCAAAGAAGTAAAGCCTTTCCCTTTGCCAACATCTGCTGTCCCAGTACAACTCTAGCAGCTTTGATTCCAACAGAAGCCAGGACATGAGCACAGAATTGTCTTCATAAGTCACCATGGAAGTTAACAGGTAGAGCAAAGGCTGCTGCACTCAACCATTTGACTGCATAAAGCTGCCTTACCCAGCTGAAAGTGCTCAGCATCAGTTCATACACAGTCAGTAGAGTCATTTACCCAGCTCCAAGTCTCTCCTCTCTGCTCTGCTGTTACAAGGGATGCAGCTAGAGCAGGTGATCCTGTCCAGTGGTAGCAGCCTGCCCCCAACCATTGCTTTGCCAGGATTCTAGACCCTTTCCAACACATGGGGCTGGCTGCACAGCTCAGCCTCTACCCCCCTGACCAGGGTGACAGTACCCACCTGCACAAGGCACATATGGCAAGCCTCTCCTGTTCCTGGATGGGCAGGGATATGCTGAGCATGTGCACAGGGATGGGAATGCCGTGCCTATGGAGCAAGTTCAGGCACTGGGCAGTCAGTGGGAAAACCAAGGCCTATCCTGCTTAAATAGAGGCAGCACCAGTTAAGAGAAAGCTGGTTACATTGCTTTTCCTCTGCTTGTGTTGTTTCTCCTGTCCGTGTGGCTGCAGGAAGACAGAACTGACTTGCACATGGGTTTTGCCATTACCAGCTCTAAGTATTAGCACCCATGGACTGGGAACCTTCCCAAGCTCCTTAAGCCAGGCCCAGGACTTGCAGAAACTTTTGGGTTCACTGGAATCCAGGCATGTCGTAGTTGACTGGGAAGTGGTGAATGAATTCACAGCTAGAGCTGCTTTTCAGCTGCAGGCATCATTATTTGCATCTGAAAGTTACAATGTAAATAATATTGTTCTAGTGTTCTTACAAGCGAGTGATATACCATTCCTGCAGAAACATTGAGATATTTACCCAACATGAACTATTTCTGCCCAAAATACCCTTCTATGAGGTTCAAAAGACTGGAGAGATATTTTTTCTTAGACAGCTGGTGCTAGCTACAGGGATACTAAAAATGACATTTTTAGAAAAGGATTACCAAGTAGGCTTAAAGTTTGAAAATTAGTACTGCTGTCCTTAAACATTTTAATTCCCTGACCTGATTCTATGATTCTGAGTTACACTGCTTCTGTTAATTCTAATACAAAGCTTTAATGGTGTTACTTAAACAAAATCCTTCTGTTCTGATGTTGTGCCTGCTGTCCTCCACAAGGGATGGTGTCTTATTTTAAGAATGCGATGATAGCCTCATTCAAGGAAAACGCCTGAAGTGGAAGATGGTGTGAAGCATGGATGACAGCTGAATGAATAGTTCTCCATTGTTATTTATATGAGGAAGCAGAAAACAGTAAAGGTAGAGGGGAACATCAGCTGAGAGCAAGAGGAATTAATCTGAAAACATAAACACAGATACCTATTCCTATAGGCATTCTTATATACACATACTAGGTGGTCAGTATTCCTGGACCAGAAGTTTCCACTACCTATGGGCCAGGCTACCTGAGCCACCCATGAGATATACTGCGACTTTGGGAGTACCACAGCTGCCCCCAGCAGAACCAGCCCAGGACCAGGGCAAGCATTCAGGCAGCACTCTGCTCATTTGCAGCTGCCACCAGCTCTGCAGCAGAAGCTACAGACCAGGCAGACCTCAGCCAGCCATTCACAAGAACTAATCCCAATTAAATCTGCTCAGAGAGCTTCATACCACACTCCTTATGGTGTCCTGCACTACCTAGTGTAACTCTGTCACAGAGATGAAAAGTTTAACTGCCTTAACTGCAGAGCTATCAAGTCTGTCCTCAGTTTCCTAAGTCCATCACCATTTGCTTTGCTTCTCCAACAAGACAGGTACACCATGTTACAAAGATTTTTCTCCTGCTCTGTAACTGTATCCTCTCTAAAGCAGAAGGGCTGCAGAGAGAAGGCTGAGCATAAATTTATTTCATAAAACATTTTTGCGAATAAATGCTTTACCAAGAGCAGAAGCAAACTTTTGATTTAATCTAGTTTTCTATAGTCCAGAGTCATAGCCTATATTTACAACGTTTACATTTTGAGGTGGGCCTCAGTGAAGCCTGGAGAGCAGCATGTGTTACAGACACTGCCAGAGGTGTCAAACTGCTGACAGAACTTTGCCAAACAGCTGAAGCAGAGAGGGCTTTCAGCTCCTCACAGCTCCACTTAGCTGCATGCTCATTTAGTAGTGAACAGCCACATGCAGAGATGCCAAGGCTGAAGGGACCCTGTGACAAGATGCAGGGATATGTGCTCACTGTCTGTGACCAGCATCACTCGTCAGGACAGGGGCAGCTCAACAGCAGCACCATGCCCAGCAAGCTGGTAAAGTGGGCCAAAACAGAATGCAGGACCTCTCCCACTTCACGAGCTCTCAAAGACTGTGTGACCCAATAGATGCACAACTCTGCATTTCCCACCAACCATGGCTCAAAAAGCATTCAGTGTCTGTAGAAACAACACTGGACTGAAGAGCCGCTCTGGAAAAGGTAAAAAGATTTTTGGGCATGATGCTACCACCTAGCAAGCAGACAGCTGCTCAAAACAAGGGGCACACAAGACTTGCCACTGTTGCCCTCCATCTTTTTCTTGGGACCTATTTTTCCTTCAACTTCCTCCCTCCTCTTACATCCTTACCTTTCATTTTCAAGGTAGAAATTCCCATGTTGATGTCATGAGACAGCGTAAGGGAGGCCACCCAGGGGGCTTGCAGAGGAAGCTAGTTCCCAAGATTCACTACTCTGTTCTGAGATCTCTGAAGGTTGTTTTTTCTCAGCTTAAAAAAAAGAAGTTAAGGTGCATATTTCTCCTGCAAGAAAAAATTATCCCTCCTTCTAAAACAATACCAGTATGGATAAGTACTTGGGTATTAAAAAAACTACAGAGTATAACTTGTGTTGCTTAGATAAGAACTTTCAGGTAATAACAAAAAAATGAGTGTCCAGTGCTGGTCAATAAAGCACTGCCTTCCGGAATTAGGAAACAATGCATCTTAAGGACAAAAGTCAAAACTAATATGACTTCTAGACTTAGAATCACTGCTAACTCCCCTTCATTTCACATAGCAGTTACAGCAGTTCGTGACTTGTTTCTCCATTCCCCTCAAGTTTCATTTGATTGAGCATGGTTCTTCGTCATTTGTCCTGACCTATTACTGAGTTTATGTAGTTACAGCCGACAAATGGAAGCCATATCTCAGCTGTACTTCAGTTGTGGTTTTTATTCCCATTTGGGAATTAACCCCATCTGTCTTCATCCAGCATTCAGCGGGGGATCAGCACACAATAGAACTACAGGGTCAAGACAAATATCCCATACATCTGATCTTTTCAGACTTCTGAGTGCAATTGCAATAGGGAGGTAAGCAAGTACAAATAAACATTGTTACTGAATAATAGAACTCATGGAGCAAAAGCAGTCTGGCCTTCCTTTGGACTCACATACTGTTTTATAATGAGCTCATATTGCTTTCTAATCCTAACTTCAGTTCATGTGAAGAAATATCCTACCTGTCTATCCTAATTACTTTATCTCTAATATGAAAGTGAGCTTGTACTGAATGTAAAATAGACAGAATCCTGTCAAAAAAATAAAGAAAACAGATAGAAAATGACCTGAAACTGAGCTCTTCAAGTGAGAAGAAAAACAGTCTGGTTAGATGCCAGAGAGAAGACTAGATGGTGTCAGCAGTTCATTTATCTTCTATGCTTGATTTTCAGACTTGGGGGGGGGGGGGGGGGGGGGGGAAATAAAAATTTAAAAAAAAATAAAATCAGCAACCAGTATTTTCCCCAGCATAAGAGCAGCTACAAGTCTTAATTGCCACCAAATGTAAATTCTCAGTTATTTATTTCAGTCTTCGGACCTTAGACACAATGGGGTTATTCCTGAAACTCATACTTATTCAAATATGGCTTATTTTTTCAGTTCTATTATGAATATCTATAAGAACAAGTTGTGCTGAGCTCTGTAATCTTGGAGTCTGAAGGAGGTCATGACTCCTCACCTAACATCTGACTCTGTACTACATCTCGTGGTCTGAGTTATGATGTTAAATCTGTATCAGGCCCATCAGCCTTTCAGTTGTACCCTACAGGTTTTTACACTCAATACAATGACCAACTTACACACAATTACAGCATCAAATAACTCAGTACTGTCCTTTCTCCCCTATTCTTCCGTTATCAGCTGCCTTAACACGACAAGCAACTCGTGCCAACATTTTCCCATGCTTTTGATGTAAGTAGTACACCTTGCACCTAGCTCTATGCACCTCCAGCACGAAATGTTCTGTCAAGCTGGACCTAGATTAGCTCATTTAGCCTAGAAATATCCACTAAATGTCATTTTATTGTTGCCTCTTCCATACAGCATTTTTCCCATCCCTGAACCTAGATTCTTTATCCAATGTCCTTTCTTAAAAATTTACAAGTACAAGAGCACATAGACTACCATCAAGCTGCCCAGCAATACAGCTCCATGTTAGCAGACAGTCACACCTGCCACTGCAAAGTTAAGTTTGATGTTTGATCAGATTTGCAAAGTTTTCACCTTGCACTAGGAGAATTCTATTTTATTGTAACAGAAATAAGCAAGAATAAACTTTTGAGAAGGGGAAAGTAATGGAATTGCCATGTGTTGTTCTAAGCACAGACCAAAAGGAGCCCCTCTACAACATGTTTGAAGTTTCGGTCTTTTGTCCATCAGTCCATCAAGGCCTGAGAAAAGGAGGTACATACAAAAAAAAAAAAATCACACACACAAAAAGCAGCCACTGAATCTGACATAACAATGGGAAAGATTCTGGGGAAATACTTTGTTTCTGACAAGTTCAGCAATAAAGCATGAAAACAACAAGTGGAGCCCCTGTAGATGGCAGTAGCACTTCAAGTTTCAGTGTCACAGCAGTGGACAGAGTAGAAGCCAAGCCAGATTCTCGTAGTGAAGATGCAGCTGATTGCCAGGGTCCCCTGAAGTGGCATGTTTTGCTAGTAGTCAGCTGGTTACTAATGCCTTTTTCTGTTGGAAGAGAAGCATTTTAGTATCTGCCAAATAGCAGAAAGATGTTTCTGAGCCTTGTGGGATCCCTCTTAGTTCCCAGCATAATCAGCTCTTACCCTACTTTATCTCCAGTGCCGCAGGTGTTATTTTCAAAAACTTAAGTTCTTCAGGCTCACAGGAGGGCTTGACTTCGTTAGCTTGGAAGAGCACAGCATAGTAATACTTCAACAGCTAGTTCCGTTACAGCAGAAAGTTAATGATTACTTACAATCCTTTTAGTGGCAGACAGCTAGTCTAAAGACAGCACATGAAATGGAACATGCAAGAAAGATCAAATACCTCTATTCACAGCATGCAAAAAGGTCTGAAATGCTATAACTCTATCTAGAATTTTCTGTGCTATGTAGATCCTAAAGGATCTGAATTTTTTATATTAAAAAAAAAAAAGAAACAAGGTTAATGTTAACAGTTTCCAGCCTAGACATCAAATAATGATGGATTAGTGCTGTGGAGGAGGCCTAAGAAGAGCAAAAGTCTTTTCCCCCACATTAGCAGAAGCAAAAGGAGGAGCAGCTGGGCACACCAGGACAGTCTTTTTGGCAATGTCTGAGCCAGGTAACCAGTCTCATACCCATTTAAAGCTGCTCAAAGAATTTGAGGTGAAGAACTACCCTACAGAGAGCAGTTACTCAAAAGCACTGAATCTAAAATGCTACTGGATTCTCTTCAGCTCCACCCTGACAGCTTCTCAGTGTAAGCTTGAAAGCGCTGCTGAACATCCCAACCTGACTCTCCCAACCATGCTACCTCTCAATGAGATATACAGATATCAGCTGAGCAGCGCAGTCCTCAGCTATGGGAGCCTGTCAAAGACACCCAAATGTTCTTGTTTGTGTACCCACCCAAACATCTGTAAACAGGAATACGTCAGCAAGAAGAAACAAGTCTGATTACTGCACTGGTTCTGAAGGACAACCAAGAGTTATTACCTGTAGGGCACAATGTGAAAAACAGTTAAAAGTGACCTGAGGGTGACAGTTATACATACAGGCTTCCAAGCTCCACTAGCCTGCTCACAACATGTCTTAGGAACAACCATTTCACTCTCCTGAACTGCCACAGGCAGCTTTCATTGCTGTCTGTTACTATTAGCTCCCACTCAGCTACAAATGAAGGAAAGCCAGTAGAGCAACAGGAAACAGAAGAAATTTGAGTTTCAACTCAAATTAGGACTTGAATCCTTGACAAGATATTGCTTATCTAGTTGACTATGAAGTAATATTTCCTTTATATTTTTTCTCTCTATGTTGGCCTAATCTGAAATCTTAGGGCTCTTCCTTCTATTTTTGTCTCTTTACCCTTTTGACTCACTATGAAATAAAGTTGCAGATAGATTCTTACTAATCTTATCTCACCATCTCTGCAGTTTTACTCAGCTATAAATTATCCGGACACATGAGCAAGTAGAATGTTATACAAATAAACCTATCCAAGCAACCTTTTAGTTTCTTTTATTGTAGTCTCCCTGTTTGAGACAAGGATTAGGACCTTACTACAGTTAGCTTTATCTCAATCATTCTGGCTGAATTCTAAGCTTTGCTTTTCCTTTTTACCTTCGCTGCCAGTAATAGAGAGACACTGTTTTCACTAGTACTCCTTTATGTATCTACTTAGATTACAGCATATTTAGGGTTGAGACCAGAGCCTTTATTTTAGTCTCTACGCAGCAAGCATGACATAGTTAATAATTACTTCAACACAGTTTCTGGGGTTTGCACTGTTTCCTAATGGAAATCAAATGTGTGACACAAACCCAACATAAAATAGTTTATTCATAGGCTAAATAAAACATGGACTTTGAAGGCTGAATTTTTGACTGAATTTTAGGGCAATTTCAAAGCATACAATAGGATATATTTGTTGGGCTATTCAGAGACTGTATACTTTAGCCCACTGCTAAGATCTGTTTAAACAAGCATATTTATCAGCTTTTGTATTCCACTTCTTGCCTTACACTAGTCATGCTGCTGGATGCTCTAAAAGCTTGTGCTTAAACAGTACCATGGAAAAAAAAAATGCCTGTAAAGCCTTGAGATTCTTCAAGATAAGAAGTGCTATGCAAGTTGTTACCAGATTTGCTGTTTAATATATTGAACTGATGACAGGCAGCAAAGGAGCGGTGGTTACCTCTCAACATAACAAAATTTGCCTTAGGTGGGAACATTCTGTTTACTGAACACTTCATTCACCCCCCAGTGAAAAACCAATGATGGCATTTGCTGTTTTCATAACAAACCAGGAGAACACTGACTGACAGGCTGCTACCCCCTGATGGCTAAACAGCGAAGGAGAAATAATGTGAGAAACAGCTTCACTGAAAATAACTGCAGCCATCACCAAAGCACATGTGCTCATCCCAGCCATAGGTCTGTTTCCCTGCAGCAAATCCCCAGTTCACCTCCCATAGTGGTAGACTGTTACTCTGGCTCTGCAACATTGCCACTTTCCTTTTTTCAACTGTGTAAACCAGCTGACAAGCAAGGTGGATATTAATAAAGAAAACTGATGCCCAGGTGCCTAGATGTTACAGGAAACAAATTTAGAAAATTATTTCCAGTTTATTTCCATTCTCAAAGTTAGAGAATAGTACCGTTACTACTTACGGGTGGGGAAAAAAAAATCAGACAATAGAACAAGTCCTGAAAACTTATGTAGGACTAGTAGTACAATCAAATAGGAGACCTCCAGGCAAATCCAAGTACTGTCTGCAGCACCAGTCTAAATTTAGAACTGAGAAACCACAAAATCCAAGACTCCCCGCTAAACAGTGCTGCTGTGAGCAAGAAGACAGACTGTTGCCAAAACTGGAAAAGGGTCCCCATAAAGGTAAAACCTTCCAGCTGCAAGGATGGAAAGGACAAGCAGGGAGCTTACTTAGATCAGGCAGCTCCATGTGGGTTATTACATTGTGGAAGTGAGTTCAGTAGCAAGAGTAATAAAAAAAAATCCTGATGCAAACAGTCATAAAAGCAAACCAAAATAGCATCCACAGTCTGAGTGAGTGGTTTCTCTTAATTCTGAGCACAAAACCAAACAAACAAAAAAAACAATGCAGAATTCAGCAAGTATGCCTAGTAGCATTGAAAGATCTGAAGGTATGACTGTGAAACCACCTGCCAGCATGGGCAAGAGTGATTAAGCACAGCAAGATTCATTCAAGAGAGGCTTTTCAAAGAACTCTGCAGTCAAATTTCACAGAGCAGTGTATATATGGATGTGGTTATTTGTGATCATGTATGTATATTATTCTGACTGGGACTCACAGCAGGGTAGCCAAACAGCCCTGAAAGGCACTGCACACAGATGAAGTCAAGAAATAATGCAGAGCAGGTCTGTGCCTCAGGGCATGGCTTTTTACCTGACATTTTCAGAGTATTTAAAAAAAGCTTCTCCATGCTCAAATTACTGTTGCTTCTCTGGATGACTAACTCAGGCAGCATGTTTTGCAAGAGATTTTGAAGACTAATCACAGGGTTTCTTTAAGTGACTGTTACAAATTTGTTTTGCTTGGTGCAGAGATTATACATAGATTTATATTTTAGTTGAGTTAGTCCAGAAACTGAACTTACTGCTGAAGTACAACCTGCTTTAGCAATAAGAAAGAAAAATCCCTTAAGTTGTTTACAGTGAACATTTCCAAGCCAAGAAACACAGAAGAGCGATACAGACCATCTGTTTTGCTACAAGAATTGCGAGTAACATTAAAGAAAATTGTGTCTGGGGGACAGTAAAACCTTCTGAAGGAGCAAATGGCTTCTCACCAAGCATAGAGCAAAGTCCCACTGCTGGACTCTCAGTCTGATCTGCACTTGAAATCTTCAGGCTCATACACTTCTGTTGCAAATAAGCCCATGTTTATTGAAACAAATGGCTTAAATTGTGAAGTCAAGTGCTTTCCAGTTGGAAATCTGATTGAGATCCTACTTATGTTTTGGAATTATTTGTCAAGTCTCAGGGAACGAGGTTTGTCTGAGCCATAATTGAACAACTCTTCCAGATCTAAGTACATTCCTTGCATCAGTGCTGCCAAAATTCCTAAACACTTCATAGAAAAGCTGAAGAACATACATAGTGTGCCATCTTCTCTCAAGTGGAGATGAATACATGTAGATAAGAAATGAACATGTTGAGAAAAAGAGCGAAAATTATTTCTGAGGAAAAGCATTCAGCATGCTAAAGTGATACTGATACCAGATCAGTCCAAAAGTTGCTGAGAAAACCGGCAGTCATGGAGTGGTTGCAGTGAATCTGACAGGAACTGTTTCTCTAAGCAGGAGAAAGGATGTGGCAACACAGGCACAAGTGCATGGCTGAAGAACCACAGAGCGGAGCAGAGGACAGTCAGTTTTGTCAGTCCGAGAGAAAATTATAAGCATTACAGCTCGCTGTAAGGGAGGCCATGCCATGGTGAACCCTCTAACTAAAACACCCTCTTTCCTTGTTTCTATGTTTCTTCCCTTGCTGACTCTCCTAGGGCTCAGATCAACTCTTGACAGGCCTCCCATGCACTCCCCCCATTTTCAGAGGGACAGCTGCCCTGAGGAAACATCTTCCATTTGTTGAAGACAAGTAAGGCAATTGAAGCAGGCCACCTCCAGATGTAGGAGTTGCAGGTTGGCTTTTTTTTTTTTTAAAAACAGTCTACCCAGTATAACTTGAGAAAATTTTGATTAGAGAAAGCCTGCAATAAAGCTAAACTCAGAAGACCAAGACTTGCTTGCTCCTGAGTGGCCCTTCACACAAACTTGCCTATTAATTTTTCTTACTTGCCTTACAACTGACTAAGACCCTCAGACAAGTTAGCACTCAGTACTCTCCCATATATCTGCAGGTCCTACCTTAGCTGCACAGCTTCCCAGCAGGTAACTGTTCCCTCACCACCACATCACTCAACTTGATCCAAAACTAAGCTACTTGTTTTTCCAGCCTTTTTACACCTGCTAAGAACGAAAAACTGCAGCATCCCTTGGCATTGCCCAGGTGTACTAGACACACCAACATTTGCTCTATTTTATCCACAAGCTTCAAGTTCTTCCACTGAAGAAATACCTAGCAGACAGCATTCAGGCACAGGTTTCCATTGTCCGGTACGTATCAGCATCTCACACATGATGTGTTTTACCACACCCATCAGACAGCAAGTTGTCAGTGCCCAAGAAAGAACCTGAATAAATTGACAGGTATCACAACCATTTGTCTTATCCTAAAAAGCCCATTTAAAACAGCTTTTTCCTCAGTTTTTATTCTATTTGGTATATTATCCTCCACAGGTTTTAACAGACAAGGTTAACATAGACACAATAACTGCTGATAAAGTAGTTCCTTAAGGTCTACCCCCAAACATGGGTCTCAGAACAGAGACCTTTCTTCCCCCATAATAACCAGCTTCTGGGGCATCTCACTTCTGTCATCATCCTTGTCAGGTCTGCTCAGGGACATGATTTAGTGGAGGGCTGTTAGTTAGGGTAGTATGGTTAGATCATAGTTGGATTCGATGATCTTCAAGGCCTTTTCCAATACATGCAATTCTACGATTCTACTAGTTTGGTGTCACATATTTCACCAATTCCTCTGCAATCTGAGCCACATGCCAATGGCCTGCTTCAAAACCAGCCAGACCTTCATATCCTACTACAATTAGGACACACACACGTACAGTCAATAATTACGTAGAAGTTCCTTGTTATTTCAGCTTCTGTTCTTCTCTGTAGTAGGTTGTCAGTATTCATCCTTCTTTAAGGAAAGTTTCCCAAGTGAGTTGACTCCAAGCAACAAGAACACTGCAGAGCCTGTCTACATCAGGAAGCATTTGCTTGAGCTCCCTACCCATACTAAGAGCTTGCATACAAGTGGAAATTTACCGCACTCATACATTCTAAAATGACTCTTGGTGTGAATCTAGGCTTGTAATTGCTCTGGGCTTATGCTGAAACAGTTATTCCCTAATGCCTGTTCTGATTATTTTAAGTACAAACCAAAGCAGTAGCTCAGCCAGAAGCAGCAGCAGAAGTGCTGGAGTAAACAGGGTGCTGACAGCTGCTGGTGTTTTACATAGGAGGTCACAGAGCCCTAGTTTGAGCTGGATTGCTTTAAATGTTAGTTGCTGCCTGGAGCACTGTTTACAGTAATGCTCACTTCCCCTCTGAGGTGAACTGCTGTAAGCAATAGCAGAAAATTTCAGTTGGAAAAAATTAAGTATCATTAGACACAGCTAAAGGAAATCTGTTTAAGGAAATTACAGCAGCATTACTTCTATAGAAATGCCATCACCAGGCAGTGATGTTGCTACAGATTAGTAAGAAATTAAATGCAGTTATGTAACCTCAGCTATTGTTTCAAGGACCTTCCAAGCATAGTTCATCTACAGGTATTCTCAAAACAAGCACCTAATTTAAATAGCACCTCTAGTAACTTCTTGCCAGTCTGTACATTTTGCCACCTTTCTGCTAAGGTCAATATCTTCTTAGCAGCACAGGAATGCCAGACTGAAGGTGAAACTGAAGTCCCCCCAAGACTTCTTACCATACACTTTCCTTTCCCCCTTACAACCCTCTCTGGGCCTGGGTAGTTGTAGCTTGTACAAGGCCCTCGCGCTCAGCACTGGCTGTGTGTTGCTGCCCACCTGCCAATGGATCAGCTTAGAATCCAAGTGATATTTTAGAATTTCTCATCAGAGAAAGGCATTGAGTCTCATGACTTACTCCACATACAGGTGGACTTCATCCTGCAATCAAACTCCTCTTCACCTTCTGATGCCTAAATTATTTTTTTGGTCCTCACACTGAACTGCAGCTCTGAGTTCCCTCAATAATTACCATGGATAGTACTTCTCTACCCTGACATCAAATGTTGCCACGAATATATTTGTTAAAAGCCAGCATCACAAATAAATTTGGAAAAAAGAAAAAAAAACTGCAAGTATTGCATGCAAATACAAGTATTTATTTTTGAACTGATCTCTAATCAGCTGAGCTTTGAATAAAGAAATTACAATAGGAATTACAAATTCTACTCCTACCAGGGAGAAAGATTGTAGGGCAACATCCAAAAGCTGACAGTAAGGAACACAGAACTTTGAGGTCAGTTCGGAGGATTCAGAGAAAGCGTCCTATGAGGAGCAATATCACATCGATTAAGAACACAGTGGGAGAGACAGTAAGATTCCCATAGGACAGAATGAAACAGTCACTCTACTTTATACACACTAGATGACACTTACTTGCATAAGTGCTGGGCTACCAGGCAGTAGCTGGAGATTTATACCATTATCACAAACAGTTCCTGCCTAGCAAAAAGCCTCTGTAACAAGAACATCAGCTGGAGAGATCGCAGACACAAACCTTTAGTAAAACCCATACTGGGCTTGATGCCAGTAATATGACCCTTACACCTTGTACTGTCATGTGTCATCTAAGTACACTGAGTATTTTTCAGTTTCAGGGTGACAATTACTAATAGCAGAGTACTGTTAAAACCAGGCAGATCTCCTGGAAGAAGGAAAGACTCTGTCCACAAACAACCGAAGTAACACATTTCTGCATGAAGTGAACTACATAGTTCTCCCAGTTAATATCCTATGCTTTTGGCACTGGATGCTCAGATTCCTGCATACTTACTCTCATCAGAGGTTTCTGTTTTCTTACTACCCCTTAACAATGACAAGGATGCCTGGAAGACAATCAATACAGACTGATTGCTGTCCTACAGATCTCATTTCCATCCCAAATTAACATCATCACGAGAAGTATCTATTTGGTAACTCATGTTAACATTCTACCACTCAAGTGTTCAAAACATAATCTAGGAGCTGCACAATATTCCTTCATATTTAATGGGAGAGATGCCTGACCCGGAATATTTCAGTATCACACATTCATTTTGATGTTTCCATGCTCTATCCCATTCACTCCTCCCCACGAAGGAAGAAACCCCTTCTTCAGCCACGATTCATCACTTCAAGAAGTTACTTGGCAGTAGTGATAACATTGTGAGAAAGAAAGATGTCTACAACGTTGTTATTAACAGCTAATGTGTCACTGAAGCAAATATAGATCTGCTAGAGCTTTGCTTCTGATCTGACAGCTCTTTGGGGCAAGGAAATAGGAGACTAAAAATAGGAGGGGAAAAAAAAAAAAACCAAGCTTGGAAAGAACATTGCCCTCTCCAGGCTATACTCCAGTCTCAGGGTAAAATTAAAACAGGCTGGTTTGTACAAAACAAAGCCAGACCAAGATAAAATGCTCAAGATACAGGAATGCCTAGAAGAAAAATGCAAGGTCTCTAGAGTCAAAATGGAAGTACAAGAGTTGCTCCTGAGGTAATGTCTCCTAATTTATTATGTTGGCCACAACACCAAATGCAAATGTTAGTGGTGTGGTAGTCCAGGTTGAACCTTCCTACCAATATTCTGTTCTGGTACACAGTTTTGTTTTGGGTTTTTTTGTTTGTTTGTTTTTTGTTGTTGTTGGGTTTTTTTTGTTTGTTTGTTTTACAAGCACCACACGGAGGTCCGTTGCCGGCAAAAAATGCACAGCTAATGGTGGTGAATACACTGAAGAATGAGGTTTTGTAGCTGAGAATTTTCTCTATTAAGTAGTGTTCTTGTGCTCTTCATAGCTGTTGTAGTTTCCATGGAAATAAATAGGAGGCATTACCTTTGGAGCTACCTACATACCTGTTAAAATGAATATTCCACTTCCACTTATATTTTGGTAGTTACATGTATCTAGTTATGTATTAATTAGAAAATGAACTGCTAAAAACAAGGAAATAGTATTGCATAGTGACACAGCAAGACAGTGCATAAGACTAGCCAATTTAAGCATACATTTAGTATGAGGAAGTTACTCTCCTTTTAGCTATGCAGTTCATAGGAGAATATAAAAATCACTGTTATGAAATGTTACAAATCATAGAAAAACTTCAGCTTCTGGAATTGCCAGTAAATTACATCTTTTTATACTCAAAACTCAACACAGTTAAACAGGAGACAGTACACTGCAAACTCAAAAAGGCAGGACACGCTACTAGAATGAGGGTCACCCAACTGCATACATGCTCAGTGTTGCATGACACAGCCCAAAAGAGGCCGAAAGTAGCCATGGCATACTTAATTAGTGAATTACCCAACGTCATAATTGTGCTGTTGCTACCACAAATATAAGAAGAAAATGACAGCATGAAAGATAGTGGTTAGGATAAGAGGTCTCTACACTTGAAAAACAAAGCTGTTACAAAGAAGTTAGACTCCATCTGGTGTCTTCATGGAAGAAATGCTAAATTCTGGTAGAAGCTATTTGTTGTTCAGAAGAATCAATAACATTCAGGAAAGCACATTATCTAAAAAGATGCATCTGTTTTTATGGCTTGGTAGCACTGCTGTTCCATTTTTCCTTAAATGCAGAGCCACAAGCCACCTCTATAACATCTTTAAGTGCCACCGCACTGGAGACATGATTTACACAATGCTTACACATACAATAAGCTGACAGCGGACATGTTTCCAAAACAGAACAAATTACACTGATTGAACTAATACATATTCACTATATTAGACTACAACCGCCTTCATCATAACAATGTGACTAAAACTAGCCACTGGGGCAAAGCACACAAATAAAACATGGAATAGGTATTTGGTTGTCAGTATTTGTTCTCAATTTCTGTACAGAAAGTTTTATGTATTCCAACAAGCAACTAGCAATCAGCACTAAGTGAGCCACTGCATCCACTCAAAGGCAGCTTCCTCTCTCACCTGGAGTACTGCGTCCAGGCGGAGAGCCCTCAGTACAGGAGAAACATGGAACTGCTGGAACATATCCAAAGGAGGACCACAAAAGCAATCCAAGGAATGGAACACCTTTCCTGCAACAACAGGCTAACAGAGTTGGGGCTGTTCAGCCTAGAGAAGAGAATGCTCCACAGAGACCTGACAGTGGCCTTCCAGTATCGGAAGAGAGGCCAAAAGGAAGAAGGAAACAGACTTTTGCAACATCTGTTGTAACAGGACAAGGTGAAATGATTTTAAACTATAAGAGGAAGGACTTCAAAAAATGTTTTTTTGCTTTTTTTTTATAATAAACAATAGTAAAGCACTGAAACATACTGCCTAGAGAAGTGGTGGGTGCCCCACCCCTGGAGACACTCAAGGTCAGGCTGACAAGGCTCTAAGCAACATGCTCTCTCATTGTGGGTGTCCCTGATTGCATTACCAGGGAGTGGGGCTAGATGACCTTTTGGAGTCCCTTCAAACCAAAACAATTTTGTGATTCTTTGGCCTAGCATTGAAAACACAGCATTCACTTCCAGTCTTCATACAGTACCTTCTACTTACAACCTACATAAGTACCAGCACAAAACAGCCCACAAGAAAAGGAAAGAAGACCCACAATCATATAAAAATCAACATTTCTTCTTCACACCAGTCCCATTAACTGCTTTTGATACAGGACTCACCACACTAGGCTTCTGCTAAAGGCAGGGCAAACCAGAGCCAGGGAAGCAACAAGGCAACTACAACTCCTGCTGCAAAAAGCACAACCCCATGGTACCTGAACAAGGAGAGCCAGAGTAACCAGGGCCAGCCGCAGCCCAGCCAGCAGCAGGCATGTCTGCAGTATCAAGACACAACCAAATGCAGTGTAAAAACAGGAGCTCACCAGCTCAGGCAGAACACAAAGAACACCAGCCTAGCAAGAGCTTTGTTCCCAGCTGCTTAAATGCAGCCTTCAGACCAACAGGTGGAGGTGCGTGAGTGAAGGCTCATGTGGGGCTGATGAAGGCAATCAAAGCCTGCTGGCCTGATAAAGCCAAGTGCCAGTCCTCTGGTTTTCATGGGGAGAAAAGTGAGCTTCTGGGTCTGAAGGGAGCTGATGCAGTGTGTGTGCACGCGCTGATCAGCTTAGACACAAAGTTTCTGAGGGGTCCCTATGTAAAAGCCCTTTTGGATGTTGCGGGTAAGCTGAACTTCACAAGTCAGGAAAAATAAGAAATGCATGCAATAGTTGAAAGCTAAATATGTTGTTTATACATCCTTTTTTTCTGATGGCTGTGGTCTCCGTATACTTGTCTCTTTGGTCTAGATTACAATCTGTCACAGCTGCAGAAAATACTGAGTGCAATGGGAGGAAAAATGGCATTTGAAGATAAACACCTTAGTCCTGAGATGTGACAGACAGGCTGCTAGCTGCCTCTACGCTATCAGATTCTCCAGATCTTTCGGAAGTCATACAACTCAAAAGGGCATATGTTGGTTCCTGTGTAGCACCCAGTGTACAACTGTTCAATGATAAAATGTTTGAAGGAGCTTGAAAAGAGTTCAGAGTCTTATCTATAGCCCGTTTTACCTGTTTAGTCTTAAATTACTTGGAATTAAATGATAATTGACATTTGGAAAAGGAATTGTAGCTCTGTGTGATGTAGTGGGTTCATAAAGTCTTTACCAGAAAAATCAACAAAATGCTCTTTGTTGCTGAAATGCTGCTGCTCTTTGAATCTTGACTTGTAGTGTACCCTGTATGCCCTGGTACTCCTAAGGGAGTTTGCTGCAGCTTGTATCCAAACTTTGTTCACTGTTCTGAAGAGCACTGTAAACACTAGCTGATCCTCATTTTCTGCCTCAGAGATAGTTGCTGGTTGGTAGTGCTATATGGGATTTACTGTGGTGACATAATATGTCTGACAGAAATGTGCAGCCTTTAAAACACGGATAAAAAAAATAATTGCACAAGCAGTAACATCTAACTGGTAAAATAGAAGAGATACAACGTAATATTTATGAAGTATCTATAAGTATAAATAAATTATAATAAAAGAGATGAATCTACAAAATTGTGTAGCATGTATATTTACCTAGATATATCTGATTGTATATGAACATGTATGTGAATGGTTATAATGCAGACCAATAATACTATTATTCCATATAATATGGATAGATACAATACTGATAATCCTTAGAGGGATCAATTTCATACCTAAATTTAGAGAGAGATCACTGTAGGAGGAGAGAGATAGATCTATGTATGTACAGAAATTCTAATAAACTGTTTGGAAGCTTCTGCAGAAAAAAATGATTGGCAGCTTGAAGTAAGAATGTTACAGAAAATATCTGTTATACCTGTATACAAGAATTTCCACCCTTTTTTATCTGCATGAATGCTCTATTGGCTGTAAGTAGGAAAGGTATTAGAAATTACTCATTTTTTATCTTCACTGAAACCATTTACACCACTGAGCACATCCTGTATTATTCAGACAGTGTACTCAGTAGTCCTTTTGTAAGACCTGTATGCTGAGTAAGGAAGTCAGCAATCTACAGGGTGATGGGATTTACAGATACCAGCAGCTGGTGAACCTTTAGTCCTTGAAACTACAAGCAAGGTGCTGTATTGCCAAGTGTCTGAGGAGGAATGACATAGCACAGTGCTATGGCATTTGCACCTTGACCAATTGCAATTGTCTGTCTTGTGTGGTTACAAACAACATGGAAGGTGCTGTGAAAGTTTATAGGAAATTTACACTCTTACTGGTTTGTTTATTTTACTGAGAAAGATGATTCAAGCTGGAGTTGAACCTACTCTGTGCTTGCAAGGCATTATATCTAGTAAGATAGCTGGGGGGCTAATATTAAGTGGACAAATCTGAGGCAGTCATGAAAGGATCTTGAGAAATCTGAGTGTATATGTGCTCATGGCTACATCTACATCTTCATCCCCAGAGAAAGTGACAACGTCTGGAACTGCCTCCTACATAATTTTCCTTGCAAAGGAGGTAAAAAGATGGCAAGAAACTGCTGTACCAACTAAGCTTTACTGAGACAGTTGAGAGGAACTGGCAAGCAAGACAAACTTCAGTTTCTTGAATGTAGCAAGGGATGTCAGAGGCTGCTAAGTCACCAGCTTGATTTCAGGCAATGATTGCCTGAAGTGAGTTGGTTTTTGATGACTTGCCTTCATCTGAAGTGCAGGAACCTGGGCTGCAGGGAAGCAAAGGCTGTTCACTGATTGCCCCTTCACAATGCTGCCTGGCAGACCTGCCGTGCTGCTGTGTCAGCAGGGAGGGATCCATCCAGAACAGCGCTTCCTTGGCTCTGTCTCCAAAGTAAGTTAAGTGAGCTGTGCACTGGGACAGAAGCTTGAAATGTTGCATTTCAGGTTTAGTAGGCTGGTGAGGATTTCCCCAAATAAAAGTAGTACAACACAAGGAAGGATGCAGAACAGGTTTGCACAGACACATAAGTTTCTCTTTTTATAATGGTAGCTCAAAAAAAATCCTTAGTCAAGAGCAGATATCCTCTTTTAAGACATGCAGGCTTGCGCCTAGAATTAATGATCTGAATTAGAGAATATCAAGTGATTGAAAGCTCACAGGCCAGATACTACACACTTCGAATGCTTAAATAGTCCACACAGTGTATTTGGAATTCTGTTTAAGCGAAAATTTTTTAGCCCCAGTTACTGCAAAAAGAAATTCACTGTGAAGTGGCAGTGTTCTCTTCCCAGAGCTGTAAACTGAACCAAATAAGGACTGAAATTGGGAATCTCCTTTTCCTAATTATAGCATAGCTATGTATATCTGTCCACCTACATGTGTGACTCTCTGATACTGATTAAAAAGAGCACATCAAAATAACCATAAGGTTATCTTATGGTTATCTGAATCTCAAATCTTAGGAAGTTTTCAAATTCAAGCTGCATATGCGAGTCTGATTTAGCATTTTTGCATATGTGTTATTACACCTGTGTGAAAATGCAGTTACCTGACCTGGTAAGCATTTCTCAGAACGCTTGCCTCTTTTAGGCAGAACCTAAAAGGAGCTTGTTTTTCTCCTGAATGATGCTGAGAAACATTGTGCTTATGTAAAAAATACTGCTGGAAGGTTTTGTTATTGTAGGAAAGGGGAATCTACTTTTGCTTCTTACTGATTCTGAGTGAGATGGGAGCACACAGCAATTTGCTACTGCAAACTGCAACAACCTTAATATGAGGTAAAAGAACCATTACCCTCTAGATTCTAGCCCTGCTCTGAGAGAGAAATTCAGATGAAATCCTTAACAAGACCCAATGAACTAAGCTTTGGTAACAAGCCTAAGAATTATAAGACCTGCCATCCTGTATATAAGGAGACAGAGAAGAATTCTTTGACCAGGTGTAAATCTCATATTAAATGAGATTATAAGCATACCGACTAGCTGGCCCAATTTTGCTTCTGCATATAATGCCAAATACTGTTCCTTGCTTGTGAAATTGTACCTCCTATTGGTGTCAGCAATAGCAGCACTTACTTTATTTCTAAAGCAATAAATCAGGGTAGATAAAATGTTCCACAGTTTCATCGGCCAGGTCAGCACATCTGCACGGAAAGCACAGCTTCTAAGCCACCATCTGTGGAAACTGGGAGGGGCCAGCGAGAGGTTTTGCAGTGTCCTGAAGCTGACGCCTGGCTGCATCTCTTTGATTCTGCTGTTACGGCCCCAGTCAGTCTAAAAACATGTGCAGCAGATAAAGAAAAGCAAAGCCGCCTCCATGCAGTCACCTTTTTTCATGTGTTTCATCCTCCGAGTAGTGCTTTTTACAATTATAATAACGTTTCAGAAGCTCATAAGTTCCCGTTTTTGTGATATTCAACATTTTTTTCAGATCAGAATTTTAGATATTCTTTTTTCCTTCTTTTCCAAGCCTTTGTCGTTGTTATTCAGTTAATTTTCTTACTCTTATTTATTCCACAAGTATCTTCTATCCTCCTTATCTGTTTGCCTCGCATCCCCTGCTCCCTTTACTACATTGAAAGAGACTCGATAGCCTGGTTGTCATTTCTAATTTCCACCCTTCAGTTCATCTGCTTTGAGATAGCAATTAATGGAGATATAAGAACCTGGGTATGGAATTGCAGAATGTAACTGGCAAAGAAGGATGCGATATTCCCAGTAACAGGAAAAGACAGTAAACATAAAAATAATTCTTCTATAAAGCATCATAGCACAGCGGGACGTTATTACCAGGCATGGCCCAGCTGAGGAAATGCCCTCTGGTGGTCACACTGCCACCAGCCCAATCGCTTCTTATTAATGACGGGCAGCTCTTAACTAATTAACTGCTGTTCTTTGTGTGCTGTTAACTAAAGCGTTTCAGTGTTGTAAGTGTGGTTTTAAAGGATGTATCAAAGACCTAAAAGGGAAGTTTGCTGTCCAACACTACGATATGAGATGAGAAATGTGAGTTAAGAAATGTTTGTAATTAATTTATTTCATTAGAAGAAAAAATAAGTAGTTGTTTGATTTTGGTTTGGATTGTGCAAGTGTTTTCAAACCATTTTACTTCTTCTCTAATTAAAAACAAAAAAAAAACAAAAAAAATCACAAAAAAAATGGGATTCATACTGAAAAATAGAAAGGTACACTTGTTTTCTAGTTACAGCGCTCTGATTTTATCAGGCATACGCAATTACGTTTTTGGGGGAGTTGAGTGTATAGTGCACTGATTTTAGAGACTGAATCTAAATTTATCTGTATAAAATGAACCACTGAATCTAAAATTATCTGCATAAAATGAACCAGCCTCCTACATTTACATTCAATTTGATCAAGGCATTGCATCCCTGAGTCATTGCAATTTCTGTCAGCACTGAAGCCCCCTGACGGCTCTTGCTGCAAGCATGCTGGCTGATGCAAAAAGCAGCATTACATCTCCTGTAACAGGTAAGAATATATTTTAATCCCATAATATGTCATAGCACCATTTGCAATTTCTATATTTACAGATATCAATAGAAACACTGTTTGCATGTATATGACGTATACAGAATGCTTAACGGAAGGAAGATTCATTCAGTGTAAAAGCCACCACAGCACAATGCCATTTTTTTTAGCATGCTTTTTTCCAGCTGGGTTTAAACTTTCAGGTACATGTTTCAGTTCATTGTGTTACCCCATGTCCAGTCTCCATATAAGCTTATATCTAAGCATTCAAAATTACTGCAGATTGGAAATTTCCTAGCCACAGCAGAGGGCGATGACCTGGCTGTCTGGATGCACTAGGGCTACTTCAAGAAAAGCCTCACTGAGGACTTTTCTGTTTTCTCAGAAGTGTGTTTCCATCAGGCAGGTTTGTTCCTCCTAGCTCAGCGCTGTCCATATGCTCAACATATGTGCATCCACTGCCATTGGTACCAGTCTGCTCTGGCAATGGCTGGTGATGCTGGAGCTCAGGGAATCATGTCTCCAGTTGCTGACCCCTAGTCACCTTCTGTGCCAGCAGCATGAAGGGCAGTAGAGAACTGTTTAATACAACTATTGTTCCATTTCAGTGCTCCCAAAATTGTCCCCCCATAGCTCCTTACACCAACTGTGGAGGCTTGCTGGTTTTTTTTGTTTGTTTGTCTTTGCAGGACAAGAGAGAATAGCAATCATTTCGGGAGAAGTTAGATATGAAATTAGAAAAATCATCATAATTCCAACTGTCTGTTAAATCAAATACTGCATTTTCCATTCACTTATCAGCAGAACTGTAGAACAGCCTGGTCTCAGTGGTTGGCTAACCATACTTACTGAGTGTTTGTACTATAGTTTTATTACTATTGATCCTTTCTCAGGTAAAATACAACAGTTTAGCGTTTCAAATCTTCCAAAACTACTTGCATACATGGACTTACATACCTATCTTCCAGTCATATTTTTTTAATGTAAAACTGCTCAGAAAAATCTGGGCTGTACTTCATACAGCTTTGATTATGCACTTCTAAGGACGGGAAGTGCTCATTGAAGTTAATGAATATTTTGGTTCTTTATCAACTTGTGGATCAGAGCCTAGATATAAACACAGCTGGTGTGTGTTCAGCCACATCTTCTGCTGCTCCGCAAGTTACAGGACGCTGTTTGATGAGGAGGTCTTGTGAGGATGTTTATCAAGTCAGAGTGAGTTTGATAGAAGTAGCTGACATAAACATTTTACAATGTGCCTAAAGCTTTTACAAAACAAGCCAGCCAAACAAACAAAAACACAATTACACATACAATTTAAACAAGAAATTGTAGATAACATTACATAAAATACCGTCGTACTTAAAAATTATGTCTATAGATTTCTGGGAAATACTTACTCTGTTGACAAAGGAGTGACTAAATTTTTTATTCACTCTCACATAACAGTACATCTGTTTTGTTTCATTTTATAAGTTTGTTACTAGAGATTAACATGTGATGTTTATTCATGCTTTCTGTGTGTGACCTTCTTTGGAACGGGTCCTGCCTAAGACGCTGCCGTGCTTTATCATGTGTTCCAACAGTTTGAATGTCCTATCCATGAGGAGTTTTGTGCTGTTTCAAGAGAAAGGGAATGATTGACCAGGTTTATGGAATTTCTTCCCAAAATCTGGGGTCTGATCTCAGTGTTAGGCAATGTAAGAAGATATAAGAAGAGGTTGGATTGTGGTTCAAGTGCATGCAACCGTGGTTTCCCTGTTGTCACCGCTGGAGGTGAAAACCAGTGTCCTTCTTGTTTACAATTCCATTTTTCTTTTCAGAGTGGCCCCAGACACCTAGAACAAGGATGTACTGTTTGGTCTTCTCTCAGCACGGAATTGCTACTGGACCAAAGCACAGGGATCTGTGGGGCACCCCAAGCACCTCCTCACCTTGCAGCCACAAGCCCTTTATTGTTGCAAGTGCAATTTTGTCAGGATTTTGTTGTTGACTGGCAGCACTTCACCTTGTATTGAACACCCAGGCTATGATACAATTAAAGAAGAATGCACTAAGGAAATGAACAATAAGCAGAAAGCTGTCCGTCCAGCCTAATGGGAAATAAGACTTAGTGTTTTCATTCCTCAAAATTAATTAGTGGTGACCATCTCGCTATATATTTAGAACATCCGTTTCTCTTGAGTTTAATCAAGGAATTGTCCTTTTTCTCTTGAACAGCTCCGCATACCAAGAACATGTTCCCATTATAATGGCCATCTTCACCACCAGGAGCAGGGCTGTATTTTAGTTCAATACCAGTCAGTAGAGCAACTCCAGATTTTAGCTATATGCCCAGCCCTGGGACTGAGGCTCAGAGCTCCTTTAAGGGTAGGTTTTCCCTATGTTGAATCAAAGGCTGGAAATAATTCCTATTCACTTTTAAAAGAATGATGCTGATGTAGAAATGGAGATCCTCTAAAGCAAGCGGTTTATTATGAATGTAGATTTAAGTTGAACTTCATCTTATATGGAGGCTTTGTTATACGTCCCATGTTTGTATGTTCATTATGCCAGTATTGGACTGTGGCTGAGACAAAACTTGTGTGATTGTCTCATATCATAAATTAGACAAGCTAAATATTCATGTAGCTGATAGGAATCGTCTATGGAAATGGCAATTTACCTTAGTAAATGTTCTCTTTGCTTTAATTCCCTCTGCTACAGCATTAGGAATCGTTACTGTCTGTGTAAAAAAAGCTAGCTTTTATCACACGTTTAAAAAGACAAAAATGTACCCTGGACAGCTTAAAAATCTCATGTCCTGTTAAATGTGTCAGTATGTATACATACACATATACCTACAGGCATATTCCACAACTATATTTATTCAAGAGCTATACACAAGTGTCTTTTGTCAACAACAGTTATTGGTTGTTTAACAGAATAGAGTTACAGAAAATGAAATGCAGGGAGACGACTCTGTCGGAAGGTCAGTACAGCTGCATTTCTCACATTCTGCATGAGCAGTGCCTGACATGGTTTGCTGTGGTCCTAACTTTCTGTTGTTTCTTTCTTCAGTAAATACGTGTGGGTCCAGCAGGCCATCTGGCTTAAGATGTGGCACTCACAAGGATACTAAAACAACGTTTGTCCCCCGTCTGGCATTTCTTTTGGGAACATACACAGAAACATGCTGCCACTGGAGTCTCAGTAACAGAGGTTTCCCATCCCTGGGGCTTGTGGGATCTCACATAAACCTGCAGCCCTGCAACTTCCTCACAGAAGGCCTGGCTGTGATCAGTAGAGTTAGAGTGAAAGAACTAATAGAGCAAAGCAGGTAAACATTAAACAAAAGCCATCTGGATGTTCTGACTCAGGAGGAAAAAGAAAACAGACATAACCGGGATGTAAAGAGAAGAACTAAGGCCTATTCTGATGGGAGAACTGAATTTAGTCTCTTTAACTCTGAGCTTAAAGTGATGTTTATGTAATTCCTGTTGCTAGGTGAACTGACAAACCTCCTTGTACCCATGGGCCCTTGTAATACAAATAAGGAAACATTCAGTTGCAATCTGTGGCATTACTGAATGCAAAATCCTGCATCAGAAGAGATGAGCTTCTTTATCTTTTTGATGACCAAGAGATTGTATAGAATCATCTTTAATATTACCAACTGCAGTCAGTGATGGGAACAAGGGCTCTGATCATCTGAATGAGAGTTTTGACCTTCAAGGAGCAGAGGAAGGTTGTGCCAAGTGTTTCTGGAAGTCAGCTTTGCCTGCTGAGATTGAGGGAGCATTTGTATTTTTATTGTATCACTGCTCCTGCATTACCCTCTACTCTAGAAATGCAGCTCCAGTTACAGTGCCAGGTTCCTATGGATCTGGACCAGGAGTGATGTTTATAAACAAAATACCTCACAGTTCCTACTTGAGTCCTCTTCAAGAAAACACTGTGGTATGGTAAACACACACTGTGACTGTTCTTTCAGTTTTCTGCTGCCCACAGCAGCCTTGTGAGAAACCGCTAATGAACCTACTAACTTCCTAATTAATGAACGCTAAAGAAAGAAGAAAGACAAGTTTTACCACTTCTGTCTTTATCAAAGACAAAGGGTTTTTACACTGGACATTTCAATAAAGCGTTATTCCCTTACCAACTTGCACGCTTTTCTGTCTTGTGCAGAAAACCAAAGGGATGGAGTGCTGGCGGAAGGATGGACGGGGTGAAAGCGAGAACGTGCGCAGATACAACCCCGCTTTAGCATTTTCTTTTAATTGTTCTTCAATGCAAAAGCTCTCTATCGGCATGCCGCGAACAACGTCGGTATTTCTCCAACAGCTGCTAAGTCGGGCATGTGCCACCGAGCGGCGCTGCTGCCCCGCGGCCGCACGTACACAGGCTGCCTGAAACATAGCGGCCGTCCGAAGCCGGGCTGCCCGACCCGGCCCCGTCAGGGGTCGATGGGAGAGAGCAGCACAGCCCCTGCTGCCAGTGCTTGGTGCTTTTGCTGAGGTAGTCTCTTTGCCAGCTGCGAGTTGCTGGGAGATTCACTCGCTGGAACTGAGAGTGGGGTGCCTTTCACATCCACAGCGGCTGCTCGACACACTTCACCCGATCTGAGTTAAAGCAGAGGCAACATCCCACCTCCAGGCCTCTACTCACTCATTTCTCGAAAAGACCCCAAACTTTACCTTTAACAAAACTGATTTATCTCTTTTTTTCCACTCGTGAAAGAAGCTGACAAACGTCAGATCCTGATCCCTGCTGCTGTAAACATGGGGTAAAAAAAGCAGCAGTAACTTCAATGGATTTATGTCAGATTGGTTCCGTTTGTGCTGAACCATCACAAAACCATTTCAGCCTTGAAACTGGCAGCTTAGCTGCATTGCTCTGAAGGTCCCGATGACTGCGCCAGAGATAAGATTACAGAAGGCTTTTCCTTTTAGTGACATTTCTGCCAGCTTGTACTTCTGCCATGAATATTCTTTTTAAATAGTCCTCTCAGGGCAATGAAGAAAAACAAAAAAATAAGGAGAACAAAGCAACTGTCACTGGTAATCCAAGTAGGATTTTTCTTCTGAGAAAGGATTAACAAAGAAGATAAAAAGCAGAATGAGAAGGCAATTAATGTTGTCATTATCAGCAATTTCTTCAAATTAAGTTGGCAAGTCTTGCATTCAGTGTACAATATTCATTGTGGGTTGGCATTTGAAAAGATTTGTAAGAATTAAAAGTGTTTAGAGCAGGGCTGTAGGAGTGCAGTCTGGATTTGGACCTTGAGTACATTCCATCGGGACTCGATGGCAGCTCAAGCCCTGCACTGTGTCTCTGGGACCTGGGCACATCCTGCATCTCTTTGCCCCTTCTCCTGATCTCTCAGGGAAAAGTTTAAGCACATGAGTTTTTGGCAGACAGTCAAACTGGAGCTATGTGTTGTTTTGAGTTGTAGATCTGTATAGAAACTATGCAGCAGACCTCAGCAAAATTAACTGAGTAGCCTGGTTTAGAGAGAAGGAAACTAATAACAGAATGGTGAAAGAAACTGAGCTGGGAATTTTTTTTTATTATTATTTTGTGTGTGTGTGTGTGTGAGATACTGAAGAGCTTCAGAGAGGTCATCAAATGCCACGTAACTACTGATGAGTTTTAATAGAGTATGTGGTGAGGATGGCTGAAGAGCCTCAGATAATTTGTGTCATAATAGGATTTGCATGGTGGAGAGTTCACTCCAGTGGGAGGAATGAAATGTCACTGAACATGTCAATGAACATGTGGAATTTCAGAACAAAAATAGTTGGTAGTCAATAAGCAAGGGTGAGGTGTTAACATGACAGTCTCCTCCAGTTCATATCATCAGGCAAATACCATCAAGAAGTTGGTGTTGCCTGTGCCTATCCTTCACGTTCCAAGCTGATGCTGTAAAACTGTGGTCTCATGGCTTTTCTAGTCTCTCTGTCCCTGGTTTGCCTGGAAGTGCATTGGAATGTCTTGATTTAATCTAGATGCAGAAGAAAACTGCAAAAAATATCCTAGGTCAAGGAATGTGCTCAAAAAATGTCATGAGAAAATGTGATCTCTTTGTCTGTCCCTTTCATCTCCTAGCTGCACCCAACCAAGTCCACCAAGTTCACAACAAAAGCCAGAAGACCTTGTTGTTAGTGCTCACCGCTGCCCACTTATTCTCAGTATTACTCTTGGCCTTTTTCACTAGCCTCTCCTGTCCTGCCTGCCTGCAGCTCCTGCCTCTTTTCCTCCCAGCTTTCCCTGCTCTCTCTAGCCTTTGTCCCCCCTCCTTCCCATGCCCCATTACTTCCTTTGTTGTCCCCTTGTGCTCCTCCTGCTGCCCCCCTGCCCCTGGTTTCTCCCCGCTGCACCCAGTGCTTCCCCCACACTATCTGCCCCACCACGCACAGCTGCCGCCCTTCCCTGCACCCCACCGCTCCCACTGCTGCTTCGCAGGGCTGACCAGCTCCACTTCCAAACAATGAGGCTTTGACCTCTTTCCCCTGGGAGAAGATTTCACAGCCAAACACGTCTCACTGGCAGGAGCTTTTCCTGATATTCAGCCCGTTTCCTTCTCCCATTGCTCCTACTTAAATCTCTTTATATTGAACTAACAGCTTGTGCCCCAGGCGAGGTGTTTATACCCCTCCTTTTATGACTATTGCAAAAAAGGTTTGAATGCAGATAGCCAGGCCAAGGCGAACAGAGGCACTGTGCATCCTGGTAATCAAGATCCTATCGTACCCAGAAGGAACAGAACAAACACACTTACTGTAACAAAAAATAGGCCACATGCCTTACAAAAATTCACCAAGAGCCAAACCTTGATCAGTTTTTATCCATTTGAAAGAAAGATACTAAGGCAGACAGCTGTGTCAACAGCCTGCGAGCCAGGGGCTGGGTGAACCTGGGCTCTTGGAGTGTGGGGACAGGGATTGGAGTAGTGAACACAGCCCAAACTGAATAAGCTTTGGTGCAGAGGGTGAACACTGAGCCCAGCAGATAGAGGAGAAAGGCTCTCTAGGTGCCCTGATGCAGGAAGTGGTGAGTTGGGGTAGTTCAAAAGAAAAGAAATACAGCTGGAAGGGTGGAAGAGAGCAGGGCAGGAGGGTTTTGGAGAAGCAGGGACATGGCTGAGCCGATTACAGAGGCCTACATGGAAGAAATGGGCTGCGTGGGGTCAAAAGCAAGTGTACCCCACACACAGAGCCACATGAACAGTCCACAGCAGTGGCTGAAAGCAACTGTGAAGAGCCATGTATAAGGGCAAAGACTGTCTTCTGCCTAAGTATCTGAAAACTGTTCAGCAGAATGGGGATTTAAGATGGATGCTACGGCTTCATTTCCAGTTTATAGTTTCTGAAGCAGGTAACTGATGTCTGCACACATGCCTCAGTGGCTCATGTGAAGGCCAGAAGACCCTATACCTACCTACTCATCCCTGCTCCTGTGTGCCAAACTCAGTGCAGATGCCAGGGACCAAACAGAGCAACCCGCCTGACAGCCACTGCTGAGGGATGGGGACTTGCAGCTCCTTCCTTCCATGTCAACCCACTGCATCTCTCTACCATGTACTTGGCCCAAGCACATATCCACACCCTGTCATCAGCAGAGCCAGCTCACTCCACCACCACGGCTGTAACCACTTCTTTTTTATCATCGGTTTTCTACTGGCTTCATAGAAAGTGGCCAGAAAGCACCGGCTTTAGAGCAGTGAGCAGGCCAGGCAGATGAGCACTATGGAGCAGGGGTGAAGGGGGAGGGATAGGATTTCACCCCCTTGTCAGAGGTAAGGCATTATCATGGCTCAGCTGTACAAGGAACTACATCCTGAGCAAGCATCTTCCTTTTCTCCTGTGTTTTAAAACGTGCCAACCTATGTGTACCCATTAGCACATTGTAAGAGCTGCTCATTTTCCCAGTCTAGACAGGGATTTCAAGCAGACATTCAGATCTGCCTGGAGGCATTGTACAAGGGTAGTCCTCAAAAGCACCTTTCAGAGGCTCAAAAGACAACTTCAGATAATAACATGGAATCTTGTTCTTAGTGACTAAAATAGCTTATTCTGGCCAGTCCAAAAGCAATACTAGTAATACCAGCTGAATTAACAACAGTGAAAACCACTCATTAGAAATCATAATGGTGCTGAACACCGTAACAGTTCACCTACATTACATATCAACCCAGTTCCTTTTATGCAACCAAGCTACTGCTGCTTACAGCAGCCAAGGGCCTGCCCTGAAGTCTTCTTGCTTTTGCATGTACAGAAAATAACACTGCAACCTTCTTGCTCAATTTTTTTGCCTTTCTTATAATTTTTCCCTTAGAGGGCTTCTTTAGACATAGCAAAGACTGCTTGGTAATTTTTATGTCTAGCCTTCTATTTCCCTTGCTACTCCCCCATGCAGTAATTTGTGTGGGGAAAGGTAAATCAGAGCCACATGTTCCCTTTATAACCCATAGATAAAGGGCAGCAGCAATTCAGTATGCTGTGAATTCACCAGGATTATTCAGTATGTCATTAACTGTGGAGAAGATCCCAGCATCAGCAAGCTTCCTCTGTTCTGTGTGTTCCTTAATTTCTTCTGCCAGAGCAGGAGGCAGCTGAGCGAACAGTACAGCACATCCCTGCATCCCCAGGCAGAACCCCACTGACAAGCTCCATACTTAGATATGCCATGCAAAATATGCAATATCTAATGAACCATAGGCACTTACTTCATAGGTATGAAAGGCACAGAAACATTTTAAAATTATTAATACTACCATAATGAAAAGAGCATTGACTTTTTTGTTCATCAGTGAAAAAACATGTGAGGCAGATAATGTGGAGAGATTTTCCTAGGCAACTCTATTTTCTTGGAAATCTGAAACACAGTATTTTTATTTTGAAACTCCATCACTGTAGTCTCTGTGTATTTGTGTTTTAATCTGTCTTATCTCCTGTATTTGAGGGGGAAATGTGCATCAGTTGCATTACAAGGGACATCACATCATGGGAGATACAGACCAATCGGTTTCTACAGCTCCTATACAGAGATTAGCTTTATTACTGGATCAAAGAAAAAGCGCCTTATTAATGTCATGCCTAGGGACTGCCATTCCACTGAGTCACAGCACTGTGAATCATGATCTATTCCAAAAAAGTCGAGAGTATCACTGTGGAATTACACTGTCAGGAAAGAAGAACAGAACTCTTGGCCTTATTCTGGCTCTTATTTCTGCTCCCTGTGAGGTGCTTGGCATTTCCATTCAGACTGACCATAAATCCACCTACTATCAGGTGAACAGTGTGAGAAGAAGCTGACTATTAGAACAGGTATTGAATTCTCACTCCCACCAGATAATGTTAGGAACTATTTGTTTCATCACACATTTCTGCAGTTTTGCATATCTCTTTGAGGTTACGTATGCACAGAAACATTTATGTGTGCTGCACTCATATCTACACTAGGAAATCAGTGAATTCCATATGTCATTCTGGGCATTACCTTTATACTGGAATTGCTGGGCAGTGCTTGTGTGTAACATAGTTGCTTAAAATCACTGTTTCACAGAATGAGTGTTTCAACATAATTATCATTAACTTTTAAGGAACACTTACCCAGTATGCACTGATCACTTCTGGACTGCTCAATCGTACTGCCTGTAGCCACTGTCAGAGACTGATCTTTTCTTCTGCCAAACTGAGTGTCGGATGGTTTAATCTCTGCTGACACCAGTGCTGGAACATTTTTTCCCAGATCAATGCTGTTGTTCATCTCGGGCTGAAAGTCTAAGCGAGTGTTTCTCTCGCCTCATGTTGGACTCTTGAGACTTGCAGTGCTTGTCTGGAGCTAGTAGGGCGGACTCTCAGTGAACGACACCTGGATGTCTTTGCTTTAAAGATGGAAGGGTCTCTCTCAGTCGTACAGTGGGACCTCCTGATACTTCACTAGGACATTGCCAGCACCCAGTCTGACTTCTGCGCAGAGGCACCATGCTTTGCTGAAGGCCTTGTTTGTCAGGAGATACTGCACCTCAGGTACAGAACAAAGATCACCAGTGTGACCACGCTCTTTTAGCAGAAAATTAACCATGACTGCTGCAAGCCCCAGACAGCATTTCACCAGTTTGTTGGCGTAAGCAAGGATGGGGATGCACCAGTTCACAACACGGTGTGCATGGCTATGGGCCGAAGGGTGGCAGTGCCAGCCGCCTGGTGCCAACATGGTAGGCCGCTACCCCGCACTGCCCAGCAAGAGCAGGATGTGACTTTCTTTCTTCCCCTGAGGGCCACGCAACCTCAGGCCACTTCATGCAGAACAGAGCGCATAGACATCTCTGAGGAGCAGCTCTTGATGACTTAATGTGTCTGCACCCCAAGGACACAATGAGGCGTTCCTGGGCTTCAGTCACAGCTTTTCATCTGTTTAAATCCCTCTCATTCATCTTTACTCATTTCCTTTCCACCCTGCTCTCCTAACCGAGGCTTTGGTCAGGTGACAAGGCTCTGGGAAGCTTTCCCACTCCACAGATAGCGACTCTGTTACCTCTGTTACTGTACATTTGTTTAATTAATTGCTCATTTTGTTCCTGCGCTGTTGTGCTGGCCCAGTACACTTACAGTATGCATGAGTGCCTAAAAGGTGACGAGGCTCCTAGGGTGACTCTGTCCCTTTCATTTATTTATAGAGCTCAAGCACATGATCCCTTATTAATTCCAGGCACCACTAGCTCAGCCTGACTTGAGATAACGTGGCACAGGCTCCAGGCCGTCTCAGCTGGCACTGACAGCATGTGGGGAAGTGAAGTCCCTGCTGCTGAGAGCGGGGCTGATTGGCCACAATCAGGAAAGCAATTAAACTTCACGTGGCATTTGAACTGTGGACCCAAAGGTGCACAGAATAGCCCTTGGCCACTCTAAAATCCTTTTTTAAATGCTGTGAGTACTTAACAGATGTAATTTGTAAGGATATAAATCAAGGTTTCTATTACTTCTCAGGAGGCCAACATCTATCACAGAAGACCCTAAAATGAATTTGAAGGATAGAAATTAGGAGAATTTACGTAGCAAAAGACTTCTTGTTAACAAGTCATGTATGTAGCAGAAGTTGCAGCAACAGAAGCTGAGACAAGCAGTCTCATCGATGGGCTTAAATTCTTGATCTTATCCCTGGGCTTCTCTTTGAACTGTCAGTAGAGCTGCTCCTTGCACCATGCCTTGAGGTGAACCAGGGCCACCGGGCAGCCCAGGCCACCAGCCCCCTGAGCCATAAAGCCACCTTGCCAAGCTACATCAAGTCTGGCACAAAGAATTTATTATCCTTGATCCAGGCCCAAGGACTGTAGCTCTGGCTTTGCTGCTATCTGAGCAGTCTGGGACCAACATTTTACCTGCAGTTCACTTTTCACCATCTGTTAAACATCTTAAGACATTCGCACTGAACATCAAACTTGCCGAGTTCTGTATCTGTATAATTAATGAGTATTTATGATGTGGCTGTTGGAAGACTTCCACAAAAGTGGAGCTTCTTCCACCCACAGGAGCTATGCTGTCCCATTCATCCTCTGCACACTCCTTGAGGGTGCGCACAGCTGAATCACACAACACTGATCTGGATTTCCTTCTTCTAAAGCACTTTTTTTTTTTTTTTTCCAATACAAAATGGAGATGCCAAAGAAGGTTGTTGACTTCATGTAATTTCTCTGAGGTGCTCAGATACCAAGCTGCTGAGCATACTCTTGATAGATGAGATTAGATAAGAAGGAGTGAGATCAAATAGCAGTTTTCTGTTACCACCTTCCAGACAGTTGAGATGGAGCTCAGATACTAATGAGATGGGCATCCTAGAAACACTTAAGAAAGATATGACATTGAGAAGCAACTAAATAAACCATTCTCCCCCCCCTACACTTGCAGCTATACAGACATGTTCCCCCATCCTATTAAACTCTTCTCTGTCCCCAAGAGGCATCAGTCTGGGGCTCTGTACGTATATGATTTCAGGCCATTTCTATGTGCCCAGCATGGCTGCTGGGTTTAAGTTCAAGAGGACCAGGTAGCAATATGCAAACTTTCACTTGTGAAACTTTGAAAATTAATATGCAAAAATCCTACTCCTTTTTAAAATTCACAGGAATGATTATGCTGTTTCGCATAATGTTGGATTAGAGATCTGGGAAGCTTACAAAGTATGTTCTTGCTAACAGGTTGAACCTGCTTTCTTGGAAAGGATTTGATATATATTTGTCTCAGTGAATAGATTCTATGGGACACAAGTAGTCAGAAAGATGTTAGCATTAATTAGCTCAGAAGAGTGCCACTCTGCTGGGATTTAAGCCCCTATCTCAGTGGAAATATTTGCCATCTAGTTTTTTTCAGTAGTTAGAAGAGCCTTTCCGGCTTCCAGACAGACTTTGTCAGAAGTTATCATGGCAGTGCTGCCCACACTGAGCCAGCCCAGCTGCAATGCCATTAATTATTTGAAGAAGCTGTCATCCACTGTAGCCATTTGTCTCTCTGTCATGAGGCTGGTGGGGCTGTGTTGCTGTCTGTACTACTTAGAGCTGCAGTGCCAACAAGTATTTCTAATACCCATGCCAGCCAGCTCTGCTCTGGGTTGTCCATGCTGAAATGGGTAAGAGGAGATTTCTAAAGTCTCTCATCTGTCACAGCATGGTTTCAGAAATCCTTTCCTCCAGGGGGGAAGCTTCTGGATGCTCTTGGCATCACTGAACAATCTCTGTCAGCTGGTGTTTAGGCCTTGGAGCAGTGCCCAGTTTTCAGATCCCACATGCTGCATGCAATGAGGTGTGCCCCTCCTGACCTAGTATCTAGGCCATGACTATGGAGATTTGGGCCAGCACCTTCTCCATTACCTCTCTGGCGAGAGTCAGTTCTTCCAACGAGACATGGTCTGCAGAAGTCTCAGCGTGGTGGTGTGCATTCCAGATTCCACTTCAATAATTCACAGGGGCCACAGCGTGCTACCTGCCATGCAGACAGCCGCACTCTCTCACTTTTCCTTTAAATAAGGCATGCTCTCCTCTAAACACAGAGAAAGGTCTCAGAGCTGACATGTATTTACTCTAAGTGGGCTTCTCAATCCTACTCTTTTGAAAAGAAAATCTGTCAGTATCAGAGGGAAGCCTAGTGACAGTTCTGGTTAAGCTCATTAGGAAAGACTTGCATCATTTGAACTAGTTTGTCCTCTAAATAAGAGAATATCTCCAGGTGTCTCCTTCACCCATTGGATACAAAACGCTCTGATCAAATCCTGTTCTTAGGGATGCTGTGGTTGCTTGTGAGCCACCAGCAGCGCGTTGCTTTTCACACCTCAGAGCAGTCCCCGTCCTGCAGCCCAAAGAGCAGCAGCCAGCTCTGTGAGGCACAGCTGGCAGGCAGCACCCCGGGTTTCCAGCTGTGCAAGCAGTCAGACAGAGTCCTTCTGGACTACTGAGAATTATGTGATAGAATAATTAAAGATGACATTTAGAAAGGTATTTTCCATTGTAGTCCCAGAAAGTCTCAGATTTCACCTATAAAGGGTGAAACTGGCAGACCAAGGGCCAAGCTTTGCCCACAGAAAATTCCTCTGCTCTGCTGGAAATGGAGAACAGCTGTCAGGAGCGCACACACGGCCCAACAGCTGAATGACCCGTATGGTGCCTGTACACAATCAATTATAAGGAGTCAGGATCTGCCACTGCCACATCCCTGTGAGCTGCAAGGCAGCTTGTGAGCAGAAGGCTGCAATGCCACAATCACCTGGAAGGACTTCATCTCCCATGCCCAGCTTGTTTTGTACCAGACTGCTAGAACAGGTGGGGGTCAACAGCATGGTACAGCCTTTAGCCATGTTCAAATACTACAGAGCTTTACAGGATAAAAAGGCAGCAGCTGTACCAGTGCTAGGCTATCTCCAGGTGTTCTAGTTTAACCACAGCACCTGTTATCCTGCTAACTGGATATTTTCACCACAGAGGTATGAGGGAATATCAGTATTAGCAGCACCACATATCTAACAATCATGAATCAAACCACAAAAAAGGCAAAAGTTTGTTTAAAGATCCATGTTTTTTAAAAATAGTGAAAGTGTAGGATTCATTGTATGAGTTGACAGTGTTGCTGAGCTGTATATAAGATTGTCTGGCATTTAAAACTAGCAAACAGAATGATCTGGAATCACAGTAGAATGGTAGCTGACATTGTAAAGTTGAACAAGGCAGAAAAGGATGTGTGGTACCAGCTGCCTGGATGGTACTCCCCTGCCACCCGCTATCCATGTGGTCCTGTGCAAGTCTCTTGGCTTCCCTGGACACCAGTTTCTAGCCATTGTGAAAGGTGGAGGTATCTACCTCCTCACTGTGCAGAGGTGTAGTGAAGATAGAGGTGGTGTTAGGGAGGTGGGTGGGAGCAGCAAGGCTTCTGAGATTTGTCCTACATCATCAAAATAACAGAGTTAGGGTTGTCCTGGAATCAGAAATAGAAATTACTTGTGTTAAATCTGTTCAAGGAAACTAAGGTACTAAGTAAAATATCTCAGTATCTAAGAAGAACCCTACGACTCAATTATGATACAGCACTGTGTACAAAAGCCTCACTAGTCTTTCTTCAGCTATACTGAAATGGAGTGTTGTTGTCTTATTTTATACCAAAGTTAACATTGCACGTGCATCTTCAACCAGGTATGAAACAAAGCTGCTTGGTTAACATGGATCTGTGGGCCTTCAGTTTAGCTTTTAGTCCCCACACCCTCACGGACATCAGTGAAAAGTTAATCAGGTATTGCCAAGTAGGAGAGATGCAGTCTCAGAATTGATCAAATTGAATGAAGCAGTAGGAGGACCCCATCAAATGAAATATCTTTGGTACAACCTAAGTTCAGGTGCGACATTGCAATGATGCCTTCAGACAGGCTGCTCACCGTCCTCATGGAAAAGAGCCCCTGGCTGCTGTCAGGGTTCTACTCTGCCAATGGAAACTGGAGAGGGTATGCCCAAGCGGTGGCAGGGAAGGCTGCACTTCCACCACAGGACAGCATAGGGCTGCCTGCATGCTCCCTACACTCCTTTCAGCCCTTCCACTTTTCTCCGCTGGTCTGTGCTGAAGTTGAGCAACCAGCACAACAAAGATGGCCTAAACCAGAACTAGTTTGTATTTTCTAACCGGCTCTCCAACACTGTTGTGGGTTAGCAATACAGTTCCACTTCTGACTCATCTCTAGAAATTAACTTCCTTTCTTTCTGCCAAAAAAGGTGACCTGCAAGCCAGTCTGATGCAAGGGAATTTGGTCTACTTACATGACGACTTTGATAAGGCACACAGATTAGTGTTCTTCCTTCATAATAAAGCAACAGTTTGTTTATGTGCTGTAATCCAGAGTGACTTTTTTTTTTTTTTTTTTTTTTTAATGGTGAGAGCCTGAATGTGACAATAATCTGGACAGAAATGTTGGTTGTAAAACTAAAGAGCACTTTAAGTACGCTGTTGCTGTCTCTGCCTTTCGCTTGCACATACCCCCAGTCCTGGCCCCTCTCAGCAGTCACAAGATAAGCTTCGAAGAAACAAGGCCATTGATTGACAGCTCATTAGAAGTTGCAAGAGCAGCAAAACACAAACTGGAGCCCGTGGCTTTCTGTCGGCTGGGCCAGGAGGCGTGCTGGTCAGCAGTGGCCTGAGAGGAACAAAGACCGCAGGAGACACCGGAGGAAAACAACATGAAATTTTAATGGTGTGCTCGAAAGGCCAGGTGTAATGGATCAGGGCCAAGGCCTCCCCTGCCCCCCCTACCCCCCCTCAATCGCCTATATTCACATTCTATATATAGGCACAGAGAGTATAGGTTGTGCCATGTGGCACGTACACATGCACATGGATTCAGAGGATCCTGATTTTGATATGCCAGACAGAATTTATCTGCAAATCCATTTATAAATGAAAGACTCCAAGTATATACAGTGTTAATATCTGTACATATTAGATGTCACAGCTCTAGTCTTAGATAAGGGCACACACTGAGCCAAATTCACCCCTGCAGTGAAAGCCAGGCAAGTTTTAGTAGGAATGAATTTGGCTTAATGTGTCTGCCTGTAGCTATGTTTGTTTTTACAAATCCTGCTTATCCTTCGTGTAAGCATATTCCTCATAGTTAGGACTTCTACCAGGCACATGCCAATCCACCTCCAAGCCATTAGCTGGGATGTCTGTTTCTTCAGCATCCCTCGGGGTCCTTCAAGCCCCCAGCCCCTGCTGGAGGGCGCTTGCTCTTCAGACATCACAAATCCCTCTTGGCAGGCAGGCTGGTGACCACCCTGCCTGCACCCTGAGAGTGCAAAATGGCAGAGAGGAGCTCATCACAAATTAATGCAAGGATAATTAGCCTTGGCCCTTTGTATAGAATGTCATCTGACAACGGTCACAACTGATTTTTAGTTGAATTTTTCCAGTGGCATCTTTTTCTCAATTTCCTCCTTTTCTTTTTGTTTAACATGTAGGTAGATGTGCTTGGTTCTGAAGGCTGAATTACTTCTAGTTCTGCAGGTTATTTAGCCTGATTTCTTGTGTAAGTACTCAGGAAAAGAGCAGTTACTTCCTTTTCAGGGGTAGTCTAACACAAGGGCCTCAAATTTATGGTTTTCAAGCTTTCTTACTAGTAGACATCCAGTGTAGCAGTGGATCAGCAAGGCTAGATTGTGTTTCTTTTAGCATCTTAAGACATTAAGTATATGAAGAATAATTCATAGGATTCTCTTAGATCTGGGGCACCCTGAAGAAAATACTAGCAAGAAGAGATGTCTAAAAGAACATACAGGTGGGCTGCAGTAGTCACTGACAGACTACTCAAGCACATTCTGCTGGAATTTAGGCAACGTTCCTACTTGCTTGAAGACTTTATAGGCTGAGGAGAGGCAGTGTTTTGTGCAATGAATAAACTGAGACCATGGACATTATTATGGCATGGACTTTACTGATAAAACATGACTTCATGGCCACAGTTCTTGAGTAAGCGTAACTCAAATTCAGTTAAATCAGTGGTACTACCTGGACATAAAACTGAGATAAAGAAGCATGCAATCTAAAATTCAATTGCAATTTAAGAAAATTTACCTCTGCTATAACACAGTAATAACATTTTTCACTTCTTTAATGTGTTTTCTCTTCAGATCTCAAAGCATTATAACAGTGATGTGTAAAATTATGTCTTGATTTTAGCAATAGAGATACCAAGTCCCGAGACAGGCAGTATGATCTTCCTACAATCCTTAAGGATTTGTTAGGAGCCATTATTTACTCCCGTGTTCTCCCTTCTGCTCATAACACATCTAATTTTACTTTCATTTGACCACTAAATTTACTGATAATTCTTTAAAAAAAAAAAAACTTCCAAAATTCTATCTGCAATGAATGTAACACTACAAAGGAATAAGGATTGGAGCTCACGTAATCTGTGCATACAGAAATCAACAGGTCACAGAAGAAGTTTGGGGATTGGGAGCTTTGAGGGAATCATCTAATATACAGAAAGTCTGTGTGTATGTGGAGGCAAATAATCTCTCAAAACTTGCTGTCGCAGCATAGCTCTGAGCCAATACACAAAAAGGCATGAGATGTAACCTTTCTCTGGTATTGTAATCCAGCCCTTTCCTAAGTTGTTGCTCCCCAGCCGCAGTGAATTGAAAGGAAATATTGAAGCAGGCTGCTCATTCTTCTGGGCTGTGGCTGTGGGGGCTTCCTCAAGACCCGCCAACACAAAGCAAAGCCCCATTCTGCAGGGACCAAACACTCCCGGGGGGCCCTCACATATCCCTCCATTGTGATTTCCCTTCCAAAATAGTACAGCGCTTTACAAAAAGCCCAAAACACAATAGTATGACTCAGCAGTTTGGAACTACAGGCCAGCTCATGTGAAGGTGTCATTGCCATAACCCAGAGGCACTGTGCACCTCGCAGCCTCTCTGCACTGAGGCTGGGCAAAGGGATTCAGACACTCCACTTCCATTCCAGGTGTCCTAGGCAGACACATCAGCTACTGCTAGATAGTGAAAAAACAAGTGCTTCAGGAAAACATCCATGGATATGCCACAGTTGTCCAACCTGCGCAGTTATCTTAGGAGCATCTCAGGCTAGGTAGCAAAAATCACTCGGCACACACATGAGGCAGCTCTCTGGGCCTGCTTGACAATAAAGAGGACTCAATCACAGCTCTAGGCCTCTCAGCTACTATGCTACTTGTGAAAGTGCTCAGACAACAGAAAGCACCAATTGCAGCCAGTACTGCTCATGGTGCAAGCTGGGCTGGTATGCCCAGTCCCCTTCTGTGGCATGAGGGAACAAGGGAAAGGCAGCAGAAAAATGAGGCCAGGTAGTGGAAGGAAAGAGGAGCGGCAGAGCACCAAGGGCAGAAAACATAAAGTGAGGAGTTGGGAAACAGCAGAATTACAAGAAAGAAGAAATAGCAGACAACTATAAGGAGAAAGAAGTGGAAAAGAACATGAAAGCTAGCCAAGCCAGCAGTGGTCCTCGGTGTTAGTCCCAGGGCAGACAGCGGTGAGTCAGCACAGCGCTTTCCCAGGGGAACAGCCAGGCGTGCGTCATGCACAGGGAGAGAGGTTGCTATGCTTCCATCACCCCACATCTCTCCCTCACCCCTGCTAACCACCAAGAGGTGGGACCTGACCCTCCTGACCAGCCACAAGCCCTGCTGGCACCATTATCCACCCCCCCCCCCCCCCTCCGCCTTCTCCTCCAGCGATTCCCTTGAAACTGGCCTGCTGCCTACTTGAAACCCTGGCGAAAGCTTACATTGCCCTCAGGTTCACTGGTGCCTGATCAGCTTTCAGCCTTCCCATTTTATTGCTGTGAAGTCTTCACATCAATAAAGAGAGAGTTTTGTTTTCCCACCAACTTTCCCTCACACCAAAAATTCTGGGCAGAATTTCAAAATATGTGTCTGTGCCCTGGTGTGACTTCAGTACCCAACATACACACAGACGCTTGAAAATACAGCCATTGGGGTATGGTACTTCCCAATAAAGCGGCTCTTCAAAATGAAGCATGCTATTTATCCAATTGAAAACTTGCTTTTGCCATGGAATTTTCTAAAACTGTTATGTTTACGTCTCCTTTTAAAGAGGAGACAACCCTAGCATTTCGCTTTTTTTTTTTCTGTTGTTTCAGACTGCTCTATTTTCAGAAAGCAACCCCCCAATTTTTCTTTTATTTTCACAAAAACAGATCATTTAAGAAATTGGAATGAAATAATGAAAATCAGTCCAGAGAGTTTCATGTTCTTCTGTGAGTTTTCCACGTGCGTGGATCTGCTCTGCCTCTGTCCACCCTCGGCACCTGGCACTCAGCTGGAGGGAGCTCAAGGCAAGGTAAACTCCCTCCTGCTGAATGGCCAGTGCCAACTGTCGGCACACTTAAAGGATTTCCACTAAATAATCACCCATCTGTAGCACCTGAAGCATGCACTAGCCAAGTGGCCTCTCACTGTGTGCTGTGTCATCATCAGACCAGGCCACAGGCCAGGTTCCCACACATCCCCCCCGATGTCCCTGCCTGCTGCAGTTTGGTCCCAGTAGTGGGCAACCTGCCAGATTTTCCTGGGGGGGCCCACAGAAATGAAACAAAGATCAGAAGAAAGAAACAGTGAGCACCTCTCCAGATTTAAGGAGAGACATTACTGTAGTTTTGTAAGAGGATCTCATCTATCTCTTTAATAAATAAAGAATTTGGGTGACACAGGACCTTCTTGTCTCCAGTGGAGGACATTTTTCCCCGGGGAACCTGAAGCTCAGTTATTAAAAATGAAAATCTATCTCAGCCTTTCAAGTCTGTTCTTGGAAACACCAGCTATTAAAAAGGGGAGAAGAAAAAAGGAGCCAAACCAAAGGGCCCTTTCAGACGAAGTTTTTCTGCGATCTTGGGACCAGGACAACTGTACCCAGCTACTCAAAGGAGAACAGGTGAGCTACGATGCTTTATACATATCACACAGAAAATGCTGAGTTTCTTCTGAGTTGCTCTCTACCTCGAGTGCCAAGCTGCACATTCAGATTTCAAATCCGAAGAAAACCTCTTCCTAAAACCGGTGCATCTCCCCAGACTGCTGCGGGAAATGGATTTTCAGGAGCGTTAGAAGTGCTGTGAGGGATTCAGGGACCATCAGTTGCAAAGAGTCCTTCAGGAAAAAATGTAAGACATCCCGTTCTGCCAAATTGCCTTTAGATTTGTTTTCCAAGTTTGGATATTTTTCAGAAAGTAGTTCATTTGTTTGCTTGTTTCCTACCAAAACTGCTAAGTCTAACCAATCTGCTCCTACTGGAATTTGGAGGTGATTTACCACTGGATTTGCTAGGTGAAGAATCAGGTTGTCAGTTTTTTCTGTTAGTCCTAATGGGTAATAAGCAAACAAACCAACCAACCAACTAACCAAACAAACAAAGGCAACATTTACAATGAACACAGTGAAAATAAAAAATCAAAGAAGCAAAAGGAGATTTATCTACCTCTGCCAATGAAAGTGGATTTTCTTTTTCTGCCTTCATAGCTATCATTAACTTCTGTTTCACACACAAAAGAACTTCTAACACATGGAGAGTTTATTAACATCGTTTGCTGAAGACAATAAAAAACATCAGAAAGAATATTCTATGGGGGGTGAAACAAAGAATATAGATTTGCATATGAAAGCAGGGGATCTGAAGTCACAAACAACTGTGTCTCCAGTTCCAGAGACTCTGCTGAAAGGTACTCAGAGCTGACTGAAGATTCAACATCCTGTAAACTCTTTATGAAACTGATAAGGAAAGCCTCTACTGTAGCGGCAAAGCGAAAGTTCTTTATTATTTTCTGTTCTACTTTCTTCGTATTTTTTTTTCCTTTAAAAAAAAAAATAGATAAAAACGTCAAGCAGTTGGCAGGTTCTAACACTAGATATTTTGTTTGAATTACTGGCTGAATTAGGCAATTCTGGTTTTATTCCCAATTTTATTTTTTTGCTTCAGTTTAAATTTTATTGCATTCAGGACTTAAACGCTCCACTGTGCCGAACACCCACAATGGTCCTATAATGTAATAGAAAACATAAACCCTCCATGCTGGGGGTCAAGTTTCTCTGCTTTATCTGCGCATTCAGGAGAGTCGAACTATTTTTCCACCCTTTTCCATCCAAATGCCTTTGAGGTCAAACCTCAAGAAGTAACACTGAGCATTTCCCAAAATAAATGGAATACAGTGTGCTGGTTGCAGCCAAAGGTCCACTTAGCCCAGTGTGCATAGTCTGACAGCTCTGACAGAACACACGACGTTGAGGCGGTATTCCTCTTCCATAAGATGGAATGACAACATGTCTGTTCTTCTGGGACCACACACAATGTACTTTGCTAGGACCTGATTCTGCAAAGACTTCTCTAATCTGTATCCTGCGAGTAGCACTGAGAATAATAAATAATCAAGGAATTCAAAATACATGCACGTGTCCCAAGATAGAGCTTATTACTGTCACTCATTCAAAAACCACTGGGAAAGTAGACAGGGAAATTAAAAAAAAAGTGATTAAATGCATCACTTCGATATTTTTAACTTATTTCAAAATCTGATTTTTCCACCTGAGTAGATTACAGCAGGGTTCTGGCCACAGAGTCCTGAAGGCAAATTGAAGAGTGTGGAGCCAGCCCCAGAAGTTACACACGAGGCAGCTGTGACATTTAGCAGTACCACCATTTTTCATGCAGCAACACAGGGGAAAGACCTAATTCTGCCCAGCAGCAAGTATATCTGGTGATTCCTGAGTATTCTCAGTGCCTGTTACTAGCAATGCTCAACAGAGTGCTCAGTATTTCAGCCAGATCATATCCGTCTGAAGTCAGTTTTCCTTTACCCTTGGGAAAGATTGGCACAGGCATTTATAGAATGAAGCTGCAACTCTGTAAACACTGTACGCTTATTTTCTGTTAATATCTAGAACAGTCCCCTCACGCAGTCCCAGTAGCAGAGTCAAGCATCTTAGAGAGCTTATGCTGCAGGATTTGGTACAGAATGCAAGAGGGAGACATGTCAGAGGAAGGAGAAGAGAACACATAAGAATGTGGCAGGAAAAGGCAGAACAAAGTGGATAGGAGTGCAGAATCAGAGGGAAAAGGCAGGCAATAGAAGAAACCCAAAGATGAGAATTTACATGACAAGTGAATTTAACAGTCGAAGTCCAATCAACAAATGATTTTGTTTGTTTGTTTCTTTCTTTCTTTTAATGGAAAGGAAGATAAATCTCCATGGGAACTTTCCTGTATGTCATTAGCATGCTGTAGAAATCCTGTTCTGTACAAAGTCTCTGTAGATTTGGACAATTCCTTAGAGAAAGAGAAATTCTACAGCAAGTCTTTGTGAAGAGAGAGGAAAGAAAGAAAGAAAGAAAGAAAAGGCAGGGAGGAAAAACTCTGATTCCAGCATACAAGAGAATGTTCAGTGATGAACAGACACAGGCACATCTCAGCCCCAGTTGTTGGCGTTTCCCTTGACCTGTTGCCTGTGAAGCATGGCTGACAACAGGCACCACTGACTGCAAAATGCAACTCCTCTCTTCAGTTCTTGCAGTAAGAACCAGGCAGAAGCCTGAGAAAAGGTAACGCATTTTCCCAAGATACTGCCAATATCTGGGGAGAAAAGAGTGTTTCAGGTTTGCTCTGAGAGAAATTAAAAGGCCCCAGTGAGCCTTCTTAAAAGGCTCTGCAGAAGAAAACCTCAGCAGCAATATCTTCTCTGTATTATTATATATATTATCTTCTCTGTATTATTTATAGTCAGAAAGTGATTCTGCTCTCTAACACACCTTTTCAAATGCGCAACACTTGTGCCTATCAGCACTGCGCATGGAACCCAATGAGCCCTTCGGTCACAGCGAAGGCCAACTTTCTCCACAAGGTTAGCTTGTGTGAGGAATGTGCAAGGACAGTCATAACCTGAAATTCAAGCTGGGGTTTTCTGCATCATATAACAACAGTAAAATGTTTCTGTGGTAGTAGAACACAGCCAGTAGGCCCGTCGGTATGTGTCAGGGCAGAATACAGTGTTTTCCAATCACACAATCCTAAGCACACAAAGCCCCCTGAAAAATCATCAGATTGACCCCATGTCCTTACGATAACAAAATAATCAACCCCAAGCGTTTTTCCTGTTCATACTTAGCTTTATGATCCATTAGGCTACTCTTAATTTCCCTATTGCAACCATGGGAGCTAGAAAAATAGAAATGAAAACTGAGATGATGATACAGGCTTTTGGTTTCCAAAGGTGGGGCTTTAGCAAAGGCTACCCCCACCAATGTCAAGTTGGCCCTGCGTGGATTTCAAGAGCCCACCCAGGCAGAGCAGCTTGCAAGACCCATACCTAAAATTACAATGCATTCTGCAATTACAGAACAATGCTGACAATAGCATTTTGTCACTAAAATAAGGAAAAAGAGTTCTGAAGACACACAGGGGATATGTAGTGGAGCGGGAAGTAACTAAATAAAAGAAGCAATACTGTTCAGCAGTCTTCCGAGCACTACAGTGGGCTAACCGAAGGGTTATAGGCTGGCATGATATCTCCCTCCACAGATGTTAGTGGAGCACTACTCCACATGATTTTAGATTAATTTCTTGAATGAACGTACTGCCACGTACATTAATGAGCACAAAAATCTGGCAGAGTATGTGACCCTGTGGCTCCAGTTCCAAGGTAAGACGCTCGTCTCCGTGCTATTGTAGAAATTCTCTTTGCAGAATGCAGCCAGCTCGGTGGTATAACTTGCCCTCAGTTCACAATTTTCCATTTCAGACTCACTGTCTCTGTCTTGGTTTCGGTCTATTTACTCGGAGCCATTTCTTAACAATGTCTAATTTCCTCAAGGAATCCCTCTGAGTCCCCTCTCTTAGAAATGCTGCCATATCTTTTTTTTAATCATTGAAAGGCACAAATATCCTTCCTGAGCTCTCTTACCATCCAGCCTGATTATATACATAGATTTCAGTCTCCATACATTTTCAACACAGTAGGAGTTCCCAAAATGCAGCCTCTGGGGATAGAAAGTGTGGCCCCAACTGCAGCTTACCAAGATGAAAACAAAGCCGATCAGGTACTGTTTTTACTGTTAATGAGTCTAACCAGCAGGCAGCTATAACTCAGTCTGGAAGACATAAGCTGTTGGAATTGCAGTGCATTCATTTTTTATTTATAGCGATGCACATTCAAATTAGGAGAAGTAGCCCTCCAGCATCTGGCATTTTGCCAGTGCCTGACCATCACTGTGACAAAATCTGAACATCTTGAATATATAGAGTGCCTTTTGTTGCTTTTATTGATAGCATGCCATTCCTCTCCCACTCCCAATTCCCTAGACTGCCAAAAGTGGGCAGCTAAGCTTTGTTAACTTAGGATTCAGACTTATGAAAATGAAAGAAATTAGCCATTTTTCTTTCTCTCTTGATGGTGATGTACAAGTCAGACATGCACGGACTCTCTGGAAATGAAGAAAAAGCTCAGCCCTTCCGGCAAATGCAAGAGTAAAAATGAACTAATGAACAAGAACCATAAATAAGCAGGTTTCTTGGAGAGGGAGCGTGTTACTAGCTTGCTGACCTATTTATGGCTATTTTAACTACCTCACCCAAAATCACAGTGACTGGAAGCGTTTAACCAGAGAGGCTCACAGAACCCTTTCAGGAGGGCGTTATAAGAGGAGCACGGGATAATTCATCTCACCTTGCTACCAATCCGTTTCCAGTCCAACCCCTCCTCTGAGTTTAAGTTACAAACCTCAATAACTGTGTGGCAGACTTGACAGCAATTAACATTTCTCAGCCGCCAGCTAGGTTTTAGAATCTCCCTTCCAAGTGATCTCCTTATGTCGGTTTTACAGGCAACCTGACAGGGCGCTGCTTTGAGTTGAGGAGCCTGATGATGCACCTCTGAGTTTGGGGAGGTTTTGCTATTGGGCTCAGGGGAATGCATCTGCAAACTGTGGCTACAGACAATGGTGGAGTAAGCAAAACAACAGCAAGCTGCTGTTTGGCACATTGAGTCTCTGCTTTTGTTTTTTTCTTAATCTTCTCCGTGAGAGGGCTTCATAGGAGGCACTGTTGAGAATTCATTCTTATTAGCTTAGGTGTTTAGTTCTGTGTACTGCACATATGCAGGAATAACCACCAAATGTGCTAAAGTATTCCCTGAGCCTAAAACTCTCAACATTCAGTCTTTAAAAGTGAACAAGAATTTTCTAAGTCATAAAGAGCCAAGAAATACAAGTTTTGTTTGAAAATAACTAGCTGTTGCTGGAGTTAAACTCTCATCAGTTTCAAACCTAGCCAACAGCTTCCTAGACCATCCGTGCCAACGGCTCTGCTCTCGGATGACTTGGGGTTGCTTTTGTGGCAGTAGGCTCAGGCTGAGAGCAGCTTCACAGGGCTCTAAACCCAACAGTGCTTGCACAGCGAGTCCCACTGAACGTTAACAGATGTAACTTTTTTTCCCCTCCTCATTCCCACCTCAGATAGAGCACGAAAAAAAGCAGTTTTATGTGTGGAGTGCTCTCCTTTTTAACCAGTCCTGTCTCTGGACTGCACGCCACAACCTCACTACAAGTGCAGCTGGGCTGGCTGAGCCCCCTGCTCTGCCTCTGCAGCCTTGCGCCCCCTTCACACGCTTTGAACGAAGAGATGAGAAACCGATGACAAGAAAGGTGAGACGAACGTGCCGGGTTTCTCCGCAGCGCTCCCCCGGCCGGGTTCTGCGGCACTGCTGAGACCCGGGGCCGCAGTGCCGATGGCGGCGGCGGCGCTCCCACAGCCCGTACAGCCGAGCGGCCCCTCAGCACCAATCCAGGACAGCCAGGCCCTGCGAGGTGCTCCTAGCCCAACCCCGGCACCGGCATCATTCCCGCCCCGGCCCCAGCTGCTCCCTCAGGCGGGAGCTCCCACTCCCGTGACGGTTATCCCCGTGCCACTGAAATTACTGTTTTCTCGCCCGACGACAAGACGCCCGTGACCAGTGACACTATTCACCTAAGAGCACCCCCACCCCACGCTCAGAGAGGCAGAAGAGCAGGAGAGTAACAGCAACACTTCTATCAGCGCAAGGCCCGGCCTCACCCCCGGAGGCCCGCCCTCCACCGGCCCGGCTCTCCCGCCCCTCTCCTCAGCCGCTCCCGGGCCGCCCCCTCGCGCGCGGCGGCGGTTGCCGCTCGGCCTCCCCCGCTGCCCATTGGCCGCCGGGCGGGGGCGGGGCGCGCGCGGCGGGGGCGGGGCCGCCGTCAGCTGTTCGCGGTGCGCCCGGCGGCGGCGGCGGCAGTTTGGCTGTGGGGAGGTGCGGTGACGGTTCCCCTTCCCGGGGCGTCCCCCGTCCCCGCGGGACGCCCGGCCCGGCTCGGCCCGCTCGGCGGTGAGTGCTTGGGGAGCCTCCTTGCCGCCAGGTCCGCGGGCGGCAAAGCGCTGGGCCGGCGTGACAGCTCCGCTGGGGCGGGGGCGCGCCCCCGGGCAGCCCGGGCGGTGCAAGGCGAAGCGGGTGCGGCGGGGCCGGTAACGTGCGTGTACGCCCGGGGTTGCCGATCGCCCCGTTGCCCGTACGTGGACACCGCGCGGGATTCTGGCCGCCCGGGGCTCACTTCCTTGAAGGATAGCGGCGTGAGCGGGGCTGGGGAGGAGAGCGGGACCGAGGGAGCTTGAGGCGGCTCGGAGCCCCTCGGGCTGCGGGGTGCCATGGGGAGCCCTGGCCGCCAGAGCTACGATCGTCTCTCGGGGGGGGAGAGCTCTAGCGTCGTGGGGAGGGAGGAGTTAAGGCGCTGTCGGTGCCGGAGCGAGAGCGGCCGGCTTTGTTTTGGACGCTGGCACGCACGTGTACTGAGCCCTCCCCCGGCTCTGCCGCGCGGTGTCAGCGCGGGCATGTGACCGCCGCACGGAGGAATCCCATTGACGCGCCGCTGGGGGAGCGCGGCCGGGCGGTGCGTCCGCCGCTGCCGCGGGCGGCTCTTGGCTTCGGCGGCCGTCGCTCACTGAGCTGGGCTCTTGGGAAGAACTGAAGTGAGCTCTAGGGTAAGTTGTCCTCTACGCTGCTTTGGCGTTCTGTCTGCAGCACTTCCTAAGTGCTCTGAAGTCTGCCTCAGCTGTGGGAGGACCAGTAAATCTTGCTCTTTGCAACCTCCTTTTGTGAAACGTTTGGTGCCTTTGTTGCACTTTATTGTGATGATCGCGTGTGTCCCAGTGGGGCCCTGACGGATTAGACTTGGCAAACCTTTCTGTTAAGATAAAATACGCGATCGCTTTGCCTCTCTGTCAGATGTGCTCCCATGGCAGAGCCGGCGGAAGATCGGTCCCGCTCTCAGGACCTGTGACTCCCTTTGGTGCGCTGCCCTTAAGCCATTGATGAGGTTGTTGTGAATGTTACACGAAGGCAGCATGGCTGTCATCCATCCCTGGTGCTGCTATCCATTCTGCAGGCTTCCTTTGGCACTGGTGGAGGGCCGAGTGAGCTGCTGGGGTGCAGTAACCTAAACATATGCCTCTCAGCTGAGGCCCTGCACACACGGCTTGTGCCCCACTCAGGCCCTTTGTCTCTTCTCACACGCAGGTGTGTGAGTGCAGCTCACCTGGGGGGAGATGGGAGATCCAAGGGGAGCACTGAACGCATTCTTATAAAATTATTATTAATGTCTCCTTCAGGCTTGAAATTCCTCTTGCTAGTCTTCCGTTCTGTTAAATGCTTCGCAAACCAGAGTAAAGGAAGAGACGTGAAGAGTTGAATTTCACTGCCTTGTTTGGAACTGGGTGGAAATCCTGGAGATGGATCTCTTAGGAGACTGTCTTCCAATGGGGTTAGATGCACAGGTAACAGTAAAGGGACTTGTGGCTTTCTGGAAAATCTGCTTCTAATTACTGTATGTTTGCAAAGAGCTCTGAAACAGTGATTTAGGGTTTATTTGAGTTCTTTCCTCCACCGTCTTTGTCCCATTTTGTGCTGCAGCAGAGCTTGTGAGCATTTGCTATGGTGAACACAGAAGTCCTGCTTTAAAGCCTGACACTCACAAATGTGGTGGTTTTTTTTTTGTTTGTTTGTTTGGTTTTTTGTTGTTTGTTTGTTTTCCTCCTTTTCTTTAGTAGTAGGGCAAACTGATGCACTGATGGTGCATGTAGGCTTAAGGGTAAGAGGGGTAATGAAGTGGCTGTGTTGCCAAGTTTGGGACGTGTCTTGAGTTGAGCCAAGGGAAGAAATGGGAAGCTGAAGGGAAGGTTGGTTTATATTGGGAGAAGCTGTGGAGAACTTCTCAGGAACAGCTTTGCCAGCTCTTGTGAGCTTTGCAGCCACCAGGGTTTCTTAAAAACCTGGCCTTGCAGCCTTCTAATTATGAACTCTACTTCAGCAGATGGGGGAAAAAGTGAGTGGAGCCAACCATACAGTTCAAGTAGAGCAGGCCAAAGCAGAGCAAACCCCAAAGAAGCTGACTGGCACAGGGCAGTTTGAGGGATTGGGGCTGTTTTTACAACCAAGTGTCTTCAGTTTCTATGTACTGAGGTTGGGGGTTGGCTCCTGCCCTGTGACCAGCTGAGGGATTGGAGCCCTGGGTGGAGTCTCAGACGTGAAATTTGGCTCTCTGGCCAGGCGCACAGAGACTTTCTGCAAAGCCCTGATCTTTACCACTCTCTCACCTCTCATGCCCACCCAGATGGACTGCACTGGGAGGGAGGGGGCAGCAGACGTGGAAGCAAGAGCTGTGTTTTACTGTTGGAGCAGAAGGCATTGTCTCCTGGATGTGATTCTTGTGTCTTAGCTGTTTCCTCAAATATCTCTTTATTGCAGGAGCAATGGATCGCCCCAGCTACCTGGAAGAGGACTATTCTGGCCTGGATGGGCTGGACGATGACGTGTTTCACTCTGATGACTTTGGACTTGCAGGTCAGCCTGGTGAGATGACTGCAACTGGCATTTTCACACAGAACCAGTCCTACAGCTGCCTTCTGGGGAGGTTTCAACTATTTCCCCTCACACACTGCTGTGGTCCCGGTGTCAGGCATCCTGAGCAGCAGGACAAGGCAACTCAAACACTCAGCCCATCCTCCTCCAGTCAGGATGTTATGTTGCCTTGTGGAGTCACTGAAGAGCCCCGGAGACTCTTCTATGGTAAGAGCACTCCAACATCACCAGCTTTTTCAGCAAGGAAACTGTCCCTTCAGCACTTCCCCAGTCAGGCAGTCTCTTTCATTAGAGCTTTAAATTAAAAGACTTAAATAATTTTGCTTTGGTCCTATTCCCTAAAGAGTGGCAACTTGTATTTTCTTACCATTGCTTGTCATTGCAGGAAGTAGGCACTTGCTGATTGCTTCTGCTATACTTGATACGTCTACTTTTTTTTCTTTTTTACTTTATTCTGTCATTTTATTTTGCTGCCAGGCATTAAAATGTTCACCATCTGTCATATTCTACCATTTATCTATGTTTTTTAAACCTCTTGTGCTACTCATCCACATACGAAAAACTCCTGGAAGTTTGCAATGAAGAGAAGAAAATGCCAAAATTTCCACTTAACGGGACTGACTTCAGGCTCTTTACTGGAATTAAACTTGCTGAATAAGTAGCACTTTACTGGTAACTGATGGGACACCACTCGGTATTGTGTATCCAATCCAGCCTTAATTCAAGTCAGTCCCACTGAACACCAGAGAAAACAACTGAGAAAAGGCTGAAGCAAAACATGCAGTCCCCCTTAAAGGGGGACAACTTAAGGCAATGATGTTGGAAGAAATGTAAAATTGTCATTAAACCTAAAAGAACACCTCTGTACTTGTCTGAACCATAAACGAGCAAAAAGAACCAAGTGGAAAATCCTACCAGTCATTTGATTAGGGGAAGCAACACAATGTTATGCTTAATTGTTATAAATCTAATTAAAGCTGAGCAAATTAAATTTGTGCTTCATGCTTATGGTATATGCAGACATTGCTTGGGCTTTAGAAACTGGACTTTAAAATGAATCAAAAAATCAGGATTATGTGCAACTCTTTCTGTACGCCTGAAGTGTAATACTGAATAAAATAACTATTCTTTGTGCTAGGAGAATGACTTTTCTGGTCTCTGTTTTGTAGGGAATGCTGGTTACCGCTTACATGTCCCTCCAGTTGGCTTTGCATTGGATCCAAATCTCCAAGAAGAGCCTCAGGAAGGTCAGCGGGAGGCACGTACTGAGGTGCAGATTGCACGGAAGTTGCAGTGCATTGCAGACCAGTTCCACCGGCTCCACATACAGCGGGTAGGGTGTTTCCAGAGGGGATGGTGGGGTCTTTCTAATCCAAGAGTGGTGCTCCAGAAGGCTGGCTCCAGGTTTCAGCTAAGCAGGCTGTTGCCTAAGGCAGCCGCAGGCTGCCAGCAGTGACAAAACAGCATGGTATGCCTATGTATTTTGCTTATGCTAGATTGATGGCTCTTTGTAAAAGACTGGCAGGTAGGGGGAAGAGCGTGTATAGAACTGCGCTTATTGTCTGGGAAGGTAGCTGCTGTTGTCTGCTATTCTAGCCTTCCTGGTTCAGCAACAGGGTCACTGATGCTTTCCCTAGCATTTTTCTTTTCTTCCCTGCTCTCCTTACCATCACGTCTTCTGTGGTACAGCTGGTTGTCTGTGACTTGTGTCAGTTCCTCATCTTGGAGATGACAACAAGCCTAGAGTCTGTTTTGGCACTCCTTGTTGTCTAGGGATAGCTGTCTCAAATATTAGAGTGTACTATGATCATGCTGGGCTTGCTAGCAACTCCCTCTATGAGACAGTCCTAGCTAGTGTCTCAGACTTGTGACCAACTTCCTCACAAGAGAAGACAGCTGTAAAATGCCATCAGGTCTGGAAAACAAAATCTCGTTTTACTTTTCTTTAAAAAAAAAAAAAAGAAAAAGAAAAAAACCCCTGCTTTTTTAAAGAAGCAAAGTAAAAGCAATGTCCCTTTAAAAACATAGATTCTTTCTCCATTCTCCCTTCCTTCCCCTACTGAATGGTAAACAAATAGAAATTCCAGCCATGCAGAGTTTGGTGGCCAGAGTTTGGCAGCACTTTTCTGTATGCAAGTCCAGCAAGGTGTTGCAGTGTGTATCCAACTGTGCATGTGAAGAAGCTGACACTCTTGCTGACTTCAGAGAGTGACGAGAAGCTTATCTCATTCCAAATGTGTTGGTGTTGTTAACTTGGAGTCTGTTGCAATTCTTCTCAAAGGTAAGTGAGTAGCTCTGCCCTGATCAGAGGATGTGGCTGGTAGCAGGGCAAAGTTTTAGTTGTCTCTGTGATAAGAAAGAGAAGGGGGAAATGGGACTCTTCTTAACGGAATGTTAAAGCTTTAACAGGAAGATTAACCTGTAGAAAGGTGGATTGGGCTATGAATGTCATTTTGCAAATTACAGAAAACGATGAACAACCTCAAGCTTTTTAGCATGTGTTGTTGGTGGAACGGGGTTTTCCCCAGCGCCACCTTTTCATCGCAATAGCTATCTACAGCCAGATTGTCTCAGTAAAGGGAAGGCTAATGTCTCCAGAGTGGAGGAGCCCTGGAGTAAAGTGGTGGAACTGGTTGTAACTCGACCCCTTGCATCTCGGGGAGTAAACCTACCTCATATCTATGCCTTGGAAACGCATCCAAGAATGCCCACCCAAAGCGGCCCTCTAAAGCTGCCTCTGGTCTGGCTTTTGCTGCCTTTGGCTGCGGGGAGCTGCCAGCCTCCGGCGCTGTATGCAGGGCTGCGGCTCGGGCTGCCCGGCCAGCCCCAGTGCGTGCCGGCCAAGCATGTGGGAGAGTTAGTAAACAAAGGCGTCCGCCTGCACTACCCAATCCTGCAGCCAGTGGAGGAGGAGCTCTGCTGTCTTTGTTTGGACTGGAAGAGCAACAAGTTGTAAAGGGGGGGAGCTGTTCAGCCATTTACGTTTGAAAACAAAACCGAAGAAATCCAGAAACGTAACCGAGTATGGAATAGTTCAGCCAGTGGTTCTCCACAGCCCGACCCTGGGATAGGCCTTGGTATTTGCGTCTGCTGGGGGATTCTTTCTTGTTTGTCAGGGAAACTACGTACTGAGCCACATACTAGTGTCTGAGGCACTGTTCCCCATGGAGTGTTTTGTTGAAATGTCCAGTCCCCTCCAAGCCCTGCATGGAGGATTTCCTATGGCTTTTGGTGCGGCTGCATGCAGCCCCTATGTCCAGTGTGCAGTGACTTTTTGCAGCCTGTCACTGAGGAATTGAATACCTCTGGAGAGGCACAGACTGGCTTACAGTGTGTTGTGGAGCAGTCTGAGACGTGGAAAACTAGGCTGTCATCTAGCTTGCTGTAAAACTGAACACAGATTCGGATGCCCCGTTGCAACCTGTCTCAAACAGCTGGTCAAAACCAACTTTCCAAAATGATATCTAGAATCAGATTTAGAAAACCACAAAGTTAGTCACACCAGTGTGGTCTTGTGAAGTCCTGAGAGAGAGCATGCCTGGTTTTCAGCAAGCTGTGCCTCTTTTTGGAGACTACAAAACATCTTATCTGTGAACTTGTGAAAAGAAGAAAAAAAAATGCTCTCATTCAGCAGGAATTAGGAAGGACTTTCAGTGTTGGAGTAACTCACGTGGCCAGCTCAAGAGTTGCCCTAACTCGGCTCTTGAGTCCTGTGAGACAATCCAGCAGTTCAGGTATGGCTCTCATTTTGCTCCTGCTGCAGCAGGGCTCTGTTGACACAAAGGCTGTTGGTTGTTCCCGGGCTGTGAGAGGGAACTGAACAGGCAATTGCTGCTGAGGTTGACGTCACTGAGTTGTCATTGGACTCAGCTGCATGCACAATCTAACCCCATCCCACACTGGGAACCCTAGAGAGTCACTGTTATCTCTTCCCTGTGCTCTCTGGCTATGTGGTGTTTGTTTTGTGGTTCTTGGCTATGCAAAAGATTTTTGGGTATGCATCTCATAAGAAGAAGAAAAAGTTGGCCACACCTATGCTTGTTTTTGGCATGTACACCATTTTCAGGATTTTATTTCCTAATAATGTATTAAACAGAATACAGTGGTTTAAAACCTGACTTTTTAAATCCTTAGAACAGTGCTAGAGCAGTAATACAGCATTCCCTAGCACTCTGTGGCTTTAATCTTTGTAAGGTGCTGAATTTATTATAGGAAAGACTTGAGCAAAGCTCAGTGTTTGTGAGCATCAGAGGTTAATCCTGTTTTAGAAGGGCTCTTCAGAATGACATGCAAGATCATCCATGTATTCTAAACCTCTTTAGAGGCAGCCCTTACCTGTCTGAGGTAGCCTCTGGCAATGTTTCCTCCATTCAACATTTCTTGCTCTGCCCCTTTGGAAACAGTGCAGAGCTGAGTCATGCTTTCTCTGGGAGAACTGAACACCAATTGCATTCCTCTTCGTTTGGTGCAAGCATGCATTTGCCATGGTACCTGTGTGCCTTCTGTCTGACTTGCTGACTGTGGCCCAGCCTGTGACCTAGATTGAGGTACTTGGTGGTTATGAGGAACAGAGCTGGGCTTAGGGTCCCTGTTGGTCAGTCAGTCAGCAGGGATGTGTTGCATGTGCCTCCTTGTCCAGGCCATGGCAACAAGTACTTGGGCTCTTTCACAGGTCCTGAGTGCACTTGACCTCTCTTGTCTTGTGGAGGGGTTTCTGCTTTACCTGATAGTGAATTTCATGATCTGCTGCACCACTGGATGGAATGTGAGTAGAAAACTACAGACTGCAGCAGCAGTGCAGAGCTGACCTACAGGAGAATGCGGACTATGTAAGACTGAGATGGATGACACTGTATATCAGTGTCGCACCCCTCTACTTTGACATGGATCCATTCAGACACTGAACACTACAGGTTTTAACAGATAACTATCACAGCAGGCTGCAGCTTTGAGGGGACCATTTCTTTTTTCATGTCTTCTTCATAGTGATCACTTCATGGGGGAATGAAATTATGTATTTAAGAGTCAAGGAGTAGTAGCCTTGAACAGTTCTGGGCTCCAGTCCAAGCAGAGCCACTGACTTGCTGTATGACCTCAGACAAGTCTCTTGACCTCCTTGTGCTTCAGTCAACCCATCTGGAAAGCTTGGTTTAAAAAAAGCTGACCCTCAATGAGAACCAGATGCCAAATCAGAGCTGAGCTTTCTTGAGTAAATAAGTGCATTACAAACAACAACAAAGCCCCTTTCCAGCACATCAGGAATCCTGCAGTTGATTAAGATATGCTGACCATGCACAAAAAACCTCCCATGAATTTAGCTATAGAAAATGTTATTTTTGACAGTTCCCAACTTGATTCAGCAGATAACTCTTGCTGTCACTGTGCAATGGACCCGAGCAATACGTGGAGTCTGGATGCCTGTATCCCTCAGTTGTGGACAAGCTACTGGACTTGTACCATTTGTCACAATTTAATGATACTGAAAATGTATGGGAGGAAATGTTGTTTTCCTTCGAAAGTGAAACTTGTTACATTTTTTGCATATTTTTTCCCCTCTCTGTCTCATGAGAATTATTGAGGCCTCCTCTGAGACACCTTTGCTTACGCAGTAGGGAGCCTGGGTGTCTTGTCAGAAGCTTCTTAGTTCAGCATAATGGGTACACAGCACCACCTGTGCAATTGTTATCCAAAACTCCAGCAGGCTTTCTCCATAGTTTACTGGGGACATTCAGGGAATTTTAAGCTTAATTTTTTAGCTGAATTTTATTTTGTAGGAAGTTCTCCTTTACATGACTTTACATTTAAAAAAAAAAAAAAAAAGTCAGAAAAGACATTTAATAATGTAGAAATTCCCAGACTGGCTTGCAACTGAGCCTGTAGCACCAACAGCTCCTTACTTGTACCTGCAGTCTCTCTGAGACTTGGGGTAAGTGCTTTCATTTCTTTCCTGAATAGGTTTGTACATCTCAAGATCTGTGCTTCTGGCTATTGTGGGCTGGTCTCTGCTGCTGCTGTACAAAGCAGTGATCTTCGATTCAGCTTTGCTGACTGTGGGATTCAAGTTGGTGCAGGGCTTGAGCGTCTGGCCAAGTGTGCAGGAGCATGGCATGGGAGAGTACCAGGCTGAGAATTCTCTAAGTGGGTGAGCCCAGTGTAGAGGACAGGGGACAGGCAGATTATGAAATGGATAAAATTGAGAGGCAGAGCTATACAACTGGGATCCTAAGCCTGAGGAAAGGAGTATTTATTAGATTTCTTCAATCTCATTAGCCAAAACAGAAAAAAAAGAGGTAAGCTTGGAAGTGCACCTTCCCTTATACATACAAATGACATGGCAACCTGTTGCCCCATGCCTAGCGCCTGTTCGTGTGAAGCTGATTGTTTGACATTAGGTTAACAGAAACTTGCTTGACCCTTTTAGGTCTGTGCTAAAATAAAATAATTTGTTGCACAAAGAATGGAAATGAAGAGCAAGAACACAATTATGTCACTGTATAGATCCATGTTTCTCCTATATTTTGAATTTTGCATATAGTTCTGATTTATTTTATTCTAAAAATGGAACAGTGTAACTGTAAAGGGTTCAAAGGCAAAGGATATTGAAATGTCTCTATGAGAAAAGAAAATGGGCTAGGACAGATAAGCCTAAGAAATATACAAGGCAAGGTGGCAATATTAATCTGAATTCAGAAGTGACATGAAGTTGTGGATAAACTCACTTCTCCCAGTACAAGAACAAGGCAAAACCAAGTCAAGCTAGTAAGAGACAGCCTGAAGTAAATAAAGTAGTTTTTTTCTGTACAATAGACAGTTCTGGGACTCCTTGTCAAGAAAGACTGTGCATCCCAGTGCTTCACCTGGGCTCAGGGGTAACTGGAACAAGTTTATATGGCTATTGAAAGGGTCACTAGGTAAACAGAAACCAGATCTGGCTCAGGAAGTCGTAAGCTCAAAATAGATGCTGAAAGAGTATTAGGGGGAGCTATTGCATATACTTGCCCTCTGCTTTTCCTCAGACAGCCACACAAGGCTGCTCTTGGAGACTAGGCTGTACGAACTCAATGCAGCAGTTGCATGCAACTGTTACACATTAGTTTAATAAAGAAACAAAACCTTGGCATCATCATAATCTATTTTTTTTCCTCTGCACTTTCATCTGACAAAAGACTTAAGTGTATTACGTTTGGTTTTGTTTTGTTTTTTTTCCTGCTAGAAAAAGTGGATAATGTTAAAAAAGCAAAACTTCTTGCCTGATTCTGGTAGAGGAATTGGGCAGAGGATAACGGAGCCTGGTGACAGGAGAGAAGTGAGGACTGTGTAACAGGCTGCTGGGAGTCCCTCCTTCACCTGGGGTACTTTCAGGCAGTAGAGCTACAGTCTCAAAATATCACAATTGCACCCCCTTAAAAAAATATGAAATATTTTCTTGGACTGTACAAATGAAATACCATGAGTTATTCTACAGTATTTCTAGCATCACCTGATGTATTTTTGTGTGGTTTAAATAGCATATGATGCTTTGCAGTGTTTTTTTGCAGGCTGTGCTGCGTTTCTTCAGCTCTCACAGTGCCATGTGAGCTCATAGCAATGCAACAGTTAAGAAATCATTTTTTCAGTATAGAATTAGTGCAATATTAAATGCAACTTATTTGTTAGCGTGGGAGAGTAGGAAACACGGGTTAAAACTTGTCTGAGATCATGCAGTGATCGCAGGTGGGAACCTGGCAATTCAGCCTACAGTCCTCTACTTGGGTTGGTCGATCTTATGAAGATACTGTCATCTCTTAGGGGGATGATGAGATGCTTGGATTGATTATTTATGGCAGGAGTATGCACGTTTGCATTTTACCCAATTAAATTTTATGGTAGAAAGATGGGGAAGGGAGGGTCATACTGCAGAGTTCTCCTTTGTGTCAAGCCAGTGAAGGGGAATGTCCCACTAGCCTTTTATAGTCTGTTTTGTTTTGTTTTGCTGTTTGTTTTGTTGTTTTTTTTTTTTCTTGGTAGCCGCCATTGCCAGTGGCAAAATAATCTTTCTTAGGACCGCACCACAGCCAAAAGAATAGCAGTCTAAAAATAAAGCAGTGAAGCAACTTCTGTTACCCCAAATTAGTCTTTCTGATGTAACCTGTTACCCGAGGCTGGCAATGGAGAGCTGCAGCCATCTCCAAGAGGCCCCGGAGCAGCAGCGAGCCCCTGAAGGCTGCACTGACCCCAGCGAGCGAGGAGGCGAGGGTGCAGTGCGTGAGAATGGATCTGCCGGGCAGTATTTGTGCTGCGGCTGCCGTGTTTATATCGCTCTCTAAATTTAGCCTGTGAGTCATCCGAGCTGCTGACGAGAGGCGGCTGTGCCCGCAGGCTGCGGCGCTGCACCTGCCTGCCCCCTGCTCCCCCTGGCGCAGGGCAGCACTGCTGCTGTGCCCGTCCCGCTGGACCGTTGTCCTGCAAAACTTCCAGAACTTTATTTTGCTGGAAGCCTGAGGTGTGCTGTAATCACTAGGGGGTGTTTCCGGTGCACTGTGCAGTGTCTGAGAGCCAGTTTAAATGCTAAGAAAACAGATCTGCCTCTGTTGCCTGGCTGCGAGGTGCCCTGCTCCTGTGCTCAGCCTGCACAGCTGTGGACGGGTGGCCTGCATGTCCGTGCTGCATCCTGGATCCCAGAACTGTGGGGAGCAAGCCCTGCCCAGGCATAGCTCTGAGGGCAAGGCAGCACCAGGTGCAGCCTGTGGAAATACAGGACCCTTATTTACCTTCTCCTTCCCGCCTCTGTGGTGGAAAATAACTCTCCGTGCCCCGGGCTGGTGCTGTGGGCCTGGGAACACGTTGGCCGGTGGCTGCCCTTCCCAACTCACGGTCAGCTGGCTGTTGCCATGGCGCCTGTCTGCTTCCACTTCCTGCAGGCTCGGCCCAAGAGGAAGGCACAGACCAGCAGCTGCCTGCTTGTTTGTGAGCTACAAGACAGCCCAGAAGGGGCTCACCTGCACCCGAAGCAGGTCTGGGCCTGAGGCCTGCTAACCAGGCCAGTGCTTATCTTTGGTGCTCCTCCTGTCCCTCCTCTGCCCCACACTGTGTCCCTCCCTGCCAGTTTTTTTCTGCTCCTGTGCAAGGAGAACACTTTCTCTGCAGGAGCACACACACTGCTTGTTTCTCTTTGCAAAGCCTGCTGGGGCTCTGTCCGAGGGAGCCTTGCTCAGGAGAATGTCTCCCTCAACTTAAAATATTGCCCTGTTCAGCAGAACCAGAGGCTATGCGAGTCAGGACATTCCCTGTCCTCTCTTTGTGCTGCCGTGCTCTTCTTTCTGTTGTTCTCTATTACCGTCTCTTTTTTTTTTTTTTTTTCCTGGTTTTTTTTTTTTTTCTTTCTTTCTTCTTTCTTTCTTTCTTTCTTTTTTTTTTTTTTAAGTACATGCATTATTCTTTGGTCATTAGCAATCACAGCTGGAAAGACCTGAATTTGATTTCCATTTCTCTCTCCAACTGTGGGGACATCTTCTGTAACCTCTGTTGCTGTGGGGACTGTGACTTTCTAGTCTTTGTGAGCTGAAGCACATTTTGTGGTAGCACAATGTGCCTCCAGCCACCTGGCAGCCGAAACAGCCCTCAGCGATGAGTCAGCAGCTGTTCCCGGTGTGCAAGTATTTTTGTTTTCAGTGAATAAATAAAATCCCAACAACTTACTGCTGGTACTTGTATTAGCCATTAAAGAAAGAATGATGTTTTTATGTGCATAGATGCCAGTATTCTTTTGCTACAATATTGCTATTTATGTTTGTGTTTTAATCCTTCCAGTTAAGATAGGATCAAAATTTGACCCTTAACCATCTCTAAACTGTGAAGTAAAGTCAGAAGTTGCCCATAAGCTGAAGAGGGGAGACAGGTGCGCGGTTCTTTATACGTGATAGGAATGTGCCATACCCATGTACAGTGTGTGCATGTATGATGAACATATTCTTCATTTCTCGTGGGCAGTAATGGCTCCTCTGTCAGATGGTAAAAAATAACAGGATTAATCTTTTAAATGTTTATGCCCAAGGACTCGAGGAGTTGACAGAGGGACAAAGTTTTCTTTAAGTTGTATTACCTGTATTGATTTTCCTTTGAGCACCACGTTCAAGGGTTTGGAAGGAGTAGAAACCTTTTGATGTCTGGGGTGCTGTTTGACTGATGCATGTCTGTACACTGATAGCGTAAAACAAATTAGGAGTATTAACTATGAGGAGAGAATGTCAGGTCAGTTCTGTCTCCCTTTAATTTGCTTCCAGGAAAGTTGTTGTCATTTTTTTGTTTACCAGTTTTCTGGCTTTTGTCAGCACAGCTCATGGTGTAGGCTTTGCTAGAGCGCTGTTGGTGCTGCACAGGACACTTTTCCTGTAAAATGCCCTTTCCTTATGACTCATTGAAGCATTCATGCTAACATCTCAGACAGACAGTCTCTTAAGGATATCCCCTTTAAAAAGCAGCTGCAATAGGAAATGGTTTTATGTGTTTCCAGCTTTTTGTTGACTTAGTGTTTTCACAACTCTAGTCTTGGTTAGCGTAGAGGGCAAAAAGAGCTTCTTTTGGTCTTGGGGAGGAAGGTTCAAAATGCTTGTTGTGTTTCTGCTATATGGAAGTAGCAAAGTGTTCATCTCTGATAGTGTGTTGCAGTGGTGAGACTGAGTGCTGAAATGACTGTGAGGGTCAAATCAGTGTAGCAAGGTTTAGGAAAAATACTGTCCCAGGCTGCAATAGTCCTGAGTCTTAGAAGACTGCAAGAATTTACTTATTTACTTGAAACATACCACATCTGAAAAAAATTAGATGCAGAATTCATAGAGTCATTCTCCTGGTTTTTTCAGTCCTTCCTGGCAGCTGAATTATACCACAAACACCAAAAGCAAATCCATAAACTTCCCCCCCAAAAAACCTCCACCAAAAGGAAAACCACCAGTTCTGAGATATTTGAGTATTTTGGTCTTGGCAAAAACACTTCTAGGGAAAAGCTCTTGAAACTTGTGAAAAGTACTTTTTTTAGGCTCAGAAGTTCTTTCCATAAATTCGTTTATCTATCTCTGTTGCAAATTATACCTACCATTTCCATTCTGCGGCTCTTATCGCATGCTGAATTGTTGCCACAGAAAGCAGATCAGCCCTGAAGTGAAACCATAATTATGAAAGCCCTGTTAGCTAGGCTTGCTCCTGATGGATGCAGTTGATCTTGCTCTTCTCCTGAAGCTGCCTTGCTGTCATGCTGGCACAAGCATCAATTTGACTGTGTGATGGCATGGATCAGATGGATTAGGATGACCTGATCAATAGTAAAGGTAGCTTCTTTTGGCAGATCAGTTCTGGCCTTGATCGTTTTCCTGCTCTGTTTCCCTTTCCAATACCAGTGCAAGGTGAGGACAGTGCAAGCAGACCTCTTCAGACTGCAAGCCAGTGAAAGTGTGTGTGAGCTACAATCTCCATGGAAGGAAATGCTGGCTAAATATGGACCCAGGAAAATAGAAGGCCTGTGGTCAAAGCATAAAACCTAGAAAGTTGTCCTTGGCCTGCTGGAAAGTTTTAGGCAGTGAGTTGCCTCATGCTCAGTTTTTTCACTTTAGTACAAAATGAATGATGTCAATATCCTTCATAAACTTGTTTGAGATCTTGGTTTTTATAAGCAGGGGAAAACAGGTTGAAATGATTCTTACTGAGCTCTTCTTTGTATGCAAATCTCATTGAGTGTCTCGTGCAAATAATGAGAAACATTTTAAACTGAAGAAAGAAGAAAATGCTTTACCTAAAAAGTAGCTCAAGTAAGCAGTGAAATTAACACAGTAGAGTGTGAATTTTAAAAAAGTTTAGCATTTTTGCATTAGTGCTTTTGAACTTCAGAATTGCTTTTTAGTGTTAGAATTAGTGCTTGTGATACCACATCCCATTTGCTCTCCTGCAGGTCTGTAACTCTTCCGCAAGTAGAGATCTAAAACTTTCATTTACCAAACAAGACCGAATACTCTTTTCAGAGTGCTCCTTTCAAGCAAACAGACCAACAAAAAAACAGGAGGAGGAAAAACATTGGAGTCTTCCAATGTTTTTCCCTGCATATGGCCTTCTTTACATGTCATAGCAAATAACAATTGTTTTTTCTGAGATGCCATTTAAAACTTCAGAAGGAGAAAGAATATTCAGAAATATGCTGTGGTTTGTGAAAAGCCCAGAGCAGTCTCCTACATGAACTGGGAGATTAAATACCGGGATTTTTACACAGTTGTCCTCCTGACAGGGTGGCGTAGTTGAAATTGCAGATACCAGATCAGCTGAGATATATTTCAAGTTTAGCATCTTTAATCGTGATTTTGAATCTCCAATACCAGTTCCCTGTAATACACTTATCTTCTCTTTTGTCTGCCAATGGAATGAAATAATTTGCCAAAGTAACTGGATTCCCTTCGGAGCATCTGTAGTATGTTTATCCACTCTGCTCTCCAAGCATAGTTCGGTGCTTGCGGTAATTGCAGAAGAAGGTATTGTGCTTGCCTGCTGCTTCATTGACATGTTACCATGAAGATCTAAAGGAGCATTTAGCTTAAGCCATAATAGCTTGATAAATGCATGGTATCAAGATGTCATCAGAACATCATGTCCCTTGTGCGTGCTTAAGCAGGTTTGGAACTGTGGAGGAGGGTGAAAAAGGTCGCTGGAGTTTGACAAGGAAGGACAAGCCTGGTCAAACTGAGAAGCGAGCAGCAAAACAGAGAGCATCTTGATTTTTGAGAACTATTTAGGTGTTTGTAACCCAGCCCTAGAGGATCGTGTATGAAAGACTGTTTTCATGTAAACCTAGCCATGTTTGGGCAGTCTGTATGGACTGAACCCAGGACCGGTTCCTTTGATATAGATGATACCAAGCTCTAGAGTTGCCATCTGTGGGTCATGCACCAAACACGATAGTGTTTAAATGTGTGATTAGATCTGTGTGAACTCCTCTAAATCCAGGAGACAACTGGTAAGTCTTGAGGCTAAGGAGAACAAACCACTGCTAAGATGCAAGATGAGCACAGGTTTTCTGAAGGCGGTTCAATATGTGATACAAATGGCACAGACCTATATGTGCCTAAATATGAATATAACTTAATCTTTGGGATGGCTTTGGAGAGCTCATCTCTAACACACTAACTCCAGTTGCAGCTCTCCCGTATTTGTGATTATATAAAGAATGCCTTACAACCGTGTTGTTCTGCCCTGTTGGGCTAATCTAAGTTGAAACATCTTGTTCATATAATGTGCTTCAGTGCTCTTTTATGAACTCCTGTGTACTGAAGCAAAGTTGCTGGAAGTCAGTCTTCTGATTCCTTGTCTGCTGGGGATTGGGGAGGAGGGGGGAATCGAAGCTGGTTTGTTTTGTTTTCCAGAAATGATCAGTCCTGCTTAACAAATATGTAATTCTGGATGAGAAAACAAAGCCTGACTTCTAATAGAGAGCTGGTTATTGAGGTGAAATAGTATCTCAGGCTGAGCAATGTAAAGAGAAACCCACCTGTTTGTGTGAGATGCCATTAAAGTGCGGGAAGGTGGGGGTATAATAAGAGCCACTTTTGCAGGGTGATTACACATAACAAAAGAAGGGACAGTGTCCCTGCCCCAAAGCTGCATTATAGAGTCTGGTGTCCCCCTGAAACTCAACTCCCATGTTTCTTCCCTGACAATGGGACCTGAAATAACCTCTTGGTTTTGGTTTTTTGTGTGTTTTCAAGTATGTTCTTGCTTAAGGTTTAATTGGCTCCAGTCAGTAGGAAAGGGCTCCAAGGCTGATTATTTATGGCTTACTGTCAAAAGTGGCTATAAAAAGGGCAGTATTATCTTGGAGATGCTGGGAAGGAAAATGTGGTGGGGGGAGGGTGGGGGAGTGTGTGTGTGCACGAATGTGTTTTCTTGTACTAGATGAAATCAGAGTTTTGCTGTCTCAGCAGTGTGGTTTAAATTGAAGATTAACCCTTTGACCTTCACGGTGTCAAATCACTTACAGATGGATCACCAGTTATATTTTTACTTTTTTTTTACTTTTGGGGTGAAGGGGGGCTTTTTTTTTTAAAAAAAAAAAAAAAAGAAAAGAAAAAAAAGGTTGTTTGTTCATGCAGCTGGGGCTTTTGAAAGGCTCAGAAGCCAATCTGATTAAAAACAGCACTTGGCTAAACTCTGCAAAATCCTACAAGCAAAAAAAAAAGTTTAATCCTCTTGTGCACAATGCATAAAGGATCTGCTCTTTTCTTTTTGTAATGTTAGAGCTACAATTATTTCTGGAGAACTTATCATTTCCCTCTCTCCTCTCATCCCTTGCTGCACCCCCTTGTTATGCTGATGGGATTAAAGTGTCTGCTCTTGAAAAGTGTAACTGAGTTGTTATTGGAAAAGAGAAGTGGTATGTTGCAATTCTAGAAATATAAATAACTTTGTTTCAACTGTTCTCTACAGCATCAGCAGAACAGAAATCAAGTGTGGTGGCAGCTTTTTCTCTTTCTACACAACTTGGCCTTAAATGTGGAGGCGAACAGGAACCGCACTGGGCAGAGGTGAGCTTCACCCACCTGTTTCAGGCCACATCCAGTCTGCAGGGAGCACTGAACAAACACTGGTTCGGGGGAGAGACGTGCACACCGCCGGCCGGATGTGAGGACTCTGAAATTCTTATACTCGTCTTCAAGTTTGGGGTTTTATGGACTCTTCTTTGCTGCTCCCTGCCTTGTGAGGCGGGGAGCTCTTGTCCAACACTGTCGAAGGAAAGCCAGAATGTGGATGTGTTTGGTAAAGTTTGCTGCTGGTTCCCCGCACCGATAACCTCTGTGCAGGAGAGGCAGGTATTAGGCTAACAGTTTCCTCTGCCCTGTGTGTCACTCAATGATAGAGTGCAGGAGTGTCATTTTGACTGCTAGTTAAAAATGATGTCTGAGGACTGATGACTTTGAACATCAAACGTACTTTGGGTATCTTCACAAGCAGAGATGATTCCTCCATGATGAAAGTTCTTTTTAACAATGAAAACATTTCAGTAGCTTATATTCAGCAGGTTACGTGTTTTCTGAATGGGTTTATTTCTTTGCATCTTTTGTGAGAGAAACTCAAAGAAATGCAATGGCCTCAGTCTTTCCATTGGGCACCAGTTGCAGCTCTCTCATATGAAGTTATTCTTCGTCACTGCTGCCAGTAGACCAAACTGTTTCAGTAGAATGTTCTTAAAAACATTCCTGGAGTTACTGGTGGCTATTAATTTCTGTCCGTCTTCGCTTCCAGTTGAGTATTCACAATACCCAAAAGCCAGCATGAAACTAAAAACTGTGGAATATGACACGTGTCATTTTTTTCTACAATGCTATTGTAAATGCTTTTATTAGTTTTATGATGAGTGGTTTTGTTTGTTTGTTTTTCTCTCCTGTCACCATAATGTGGTTGGTTGGGAAGGCTTAGGTCCCAGGTGTCTGCTTAGAATTGCTTTAGGATTTGACAGGAACATTAACTAGCAGCTAGTTTGACACATACACTGTACAAGCAATCTGTCCGTTATTCCACTAAGTAGTGTTTGGAGGCATATACTGACTAGCAGCAATAATATTACTTCATGAGAGACCTTCTAGTGGTTCCTAGTTTATATACACTCAGAAATTCGTCCATGTGATTGACGCTATTGGACCAGCACAGGAAAATAACCCTACCAAAAGGATGCAGCCTTAAAGATCTAAGGCTTTCTCTGTGTAGCCTTAAATATCATTAGTTCACAAACCCAGTGGTAACTAGGGTAAAATATTAACAGAAAAAACAATACAGACTTCATTTTTTTTCAGACCACTTCCATATCTCCACCGCACATTGTTGTAGATCTCAAATTACAAAACTAGCTTAAGGAAGATCTGTCCAGAGAATTGCTCTTTAACCCCATTACAAATGTTAACTTCAGCTGCTGAGAAATTTTTCTGCTTTTGGTCAACTCTGAAAAATAGGCATTACTGTACGAGAAGAGTAGTTTACTTGCACATACACTTTCTCCTCCATCCCTCTCTGCATATCCTTCTGTAGTTCATGCTTTCTCTGGTATTTTGTATGATGTCATCGATGCACTATAGTATATGGTAACAATTTGCTGGACACATTTAAATGTGGACTTTCTCCCTCTTTTTCAGCCCCATTTTCTTTATCCGCATCCTGCTTTATTGTGGCAAAATGTGCTTTAGCTCCCTGAAAGAGGTCTCAAAGCCTTTTTCACTTTCATATATTCACAATCACTCTCTTGCAACATCATGAGAGTTTGTGAGAAAAGCCTTTTTTCTCCTTTTATGTTATTTTTTTTTCTAGCTAGGGCTAGAGTAATATGTTTGTCCAGGACGATTAATAATTCATGCAAATGTATCTCAAGTAATATTTTAGGGGGTGGGTTTTAGGATGGTGGGAGGCTCTTGGGGGGAGGCAGTTGTTTCGGGCTTTTTATTGTTTCTTTAAGCATGTGCACTACAGAGTTACCCAGAGGGATACAAGTGCTGTCGCCGACTATGTTGCAGCAGTATGAGAAGCCACTCTCTACCCACGTTTTACAGAGATGAGGCTTTCCATACCTTGCTTTGCACAGTCTGCTTGGAGTAAATGCTGGTCATTGGAGAACAAGGACTTTAATGGGGGGAAAGCCTGAGGGGTAGTGTGAGAACAGACTGAACTGGGGGCCCCTAAGAAACTGGATGCTAGGGGCAAGAATCTTAAAATGGAAAATCTTAAAGAGGCTGGAGTGGGTGTTCTGAGGCTCAGGGAGCAATGCAGCTGTGTTGCCTGCCAGCATGCTCTAGGACTTGATGCTTGCATTTTCCCACTGGGTGCCATGGCCCCTTTATTGGGCACAGTCACAGACTAGTAGATCAAAGCTTCGTCATAACAGCCCCACAAACTATGAAAGACTCAAGAAGTGCATCTGACACCCAGAAAACATCATGAACTTTCCGCTTCCCCTCTGCTTTGACTTGACTGTGAAACAGGCCAATAATGCCAGTATCTGCTATGAATAGGTAAGCTGGAAGGATAGGTCTGGTATTGGCACTTTCTGGTATTGCAACCCTACCAGTTATTCTAGGACATAACTGTTATTAATGTGGAGAAACAAATACCTGAAATTGTTCAGCAGTCAGGCTGACTGCCTGAATAGAATCGCTTGGCTCAGGGAGAGACACAACTTTGCCAGTCCATATTTCCCATTGGAACAACAAACTTATCAAAATTGGTCATGCCAAGGTCTTTAGTTAAAATCTCCTCGAACAACAATACTTCATTGGAGACATAGAGCTACTCCTAGACAAAGGCTGACTTCCTGCAATACGCACGGTGGTTGATGTTGCCAGAGATTTGTAACCACTGATAATATATTTGAATTATATTCCGTATCTGTGTATCTTGGAGAAAGGAAATATGCTCTGTCAACCCAAAATTCTTATTTTGCTCCGTGTAGACGTTATGGGGCAGTCTGGTTTTTCACTTGAGGAAAAGGAGCTGTTTCATGCTTACAGTCTCACCTACTTGAAGAAATAATGGGTACTTGTTATTTATTTTTTCCTTCTGGCCTGGTCAGATGATTCTGTCTTCTCTGGAGGGTGAAAAGATTTCACATGTTTACTAACAAATACACAGATTGTACATCACTCATGTGATCATCCTTTTGTTTGACACCCATCCTGTGTTTGTAAGGACCCTTCAGCATGCACTGAGATCTTCTCAGAGAACCTCTTACAGTGTGACACAGACACAGGCCAATTGTTTGGGGAAACAGGTCCAAGGAGCGTGGATTAAGTTCTGTTGGTGAAGGAATATGATCAATTTTTTTTTCATACTAAGTTGTCTTCATGAAAGAACTGGGATACTGTTTTTCCATGTCGTAAAACTACAGTCTAAGAATTAGAGAAAACAATTGGATTTTCCTTCTACAAATACCTACAAATACCTAATTTTAACAATCAGTTCTTAAAAACAAACAAACAAAAAAACCTGAGCTGCTGATAATATCAGCAGTATTTAAGTATCTTGCTTGCTTTTCCCAGATCTCCAAAATGGCTTTAGACCTCAGCTCTCTCCTTGAGTGAGAGATAGAGATCTTGGTGCCCCTACCCAACTTCTCACCCTTTTGGGCATCTTGTAACCTTGGCCATCCCTGGATCCCATAAACCTGGTGCTAGTAGGGAATAGTTAATTTTACTTTTGTTTCCTGCAGTTCTTGAAAGCTGAGCCAGTAATTATGAACTGAGTGCCCAGGGATAGCTGCAAACTGCCATTAATAGGATACAAAAAAGGCAGAAGATGAATTTGCATAGAGAGGATTGCCTTTGGATTTGTGTGCAGGACTGCAGACTTCAGGGTGCTGATAATCTCTGGTAACACTGAACTCCTGCATAACTGATCACATATCCCAGTTTAAATAGCCTAGTGGGTTAGATGTTTGTCAGCTAAACTCTCTGTAGGAGAATCCCGAAAGAAACTTCCCTATCAGCAGCAAGGGACTAGAGTAGAGGAACCCAGTCCTTCTTAATATAGAAAGGGTGATTGTGAAGACTTCTCTCTTTCTTTCTATTGGCTGTTTGCTTTGTCCCTTCGAACCTGGATTAAAATTATATGAGATGTGTGCATGTGAAGTTAATACAGCCCAAGTTGTTCTGTAGCAGTCACTGGAGCTATAGCCAAGGTTGAACTTTATTCTGTATGGGTCTTGGCACTCTTCTGGGAAACTGCATATTCTGCCCATTAGTAGACTTGGGAGATGATTTTCCTTTTTTAAGAAAAAGGAATATTACTTGAGGCAGTTGTTGCAATGTGACCCCCTCAACTCTGCAAAATTAGTTCCGTCCTTCTGCTACTGGTCCTGACCGATATCTTTGCCGAAGTTGTAGGAATGGTGAGACTGTGACATGCTGGGTGGTGTGCTATTGGGTATTTTTAAAGGGAAAAATGCAGACAGCACATAACATATGCGCTAGAAGCCAAACAAGAATGCGGAAATGTGGAGGCCTTGCCTTATTTTACCAGCTGTATTTACTGCAGGATTATAAGTAGAAGGGCCATGGATTGCTCGTTCATATTAATGGGAGCTCTGCACATGGACCAAGCACTATGGAGTATTAGCGTAATTTGACAGCAAAGGTTTATGTCATTCAAAAGAGTCTGTTTTTCAAACTGGCATTTGTGCTCATTTGCAAAAATGCCTACCTATTGCCTTTGATTGTTTTAGCAAGAAGAAATACCTCAAGGAATTGATAAAAGATGATAGAACGATCTTTTACAGTTCCTAAAGACTTCAGTGGTCTCTGTTTCTTTGGTTTGCGTGTGTTCACACAGGTGTTACACAGCTCAGTTCTTCTCCACCAGGAAAAGCAGAAAAGACCAAACACATCAAATGCACTGGAATGTAATTGTGTGTGTGGGTGCGCGTGGGTGTGCGTGTGTGTGTGTGTTCTTAAACTGAATGCAGTCTGACATCCCCTACCCCTTCTTTCTTCCATGTGCCTCACCTTCCTCCTTAGCCGCAGAAAGGAGGGTCTCTTCCTGTGAATCCTATGCTGGAAGTTGGTTTCTGGGAAGCGAAACCTAATGTTCTGTGGGCTGTTTTTTAAAGCCATGTTTCAGTTCTGTCTTCAGACTCTTAGCTGCCTTTGGGGAATGGAGGGGTGGGAAGAGTAGATTCTTAAACTGTTTTTAAAATCTATTATGAAAATGTTGCATGTATAAAGTTATTCTTAAATCTAAAGGAGTCTCCCTGATTTGTGGACGCAGCTCCAGGAGAGCATCATCACGCATTCTTCACCTCCAGTTTTTATCAGACTATTATGAAAGGAAGATTTGGTGACAAGAGGGGAGAGACTGGTGTGATGCAAAGACAACATGGTCAGTATCTTTTTAAATAAAAGTCCGAAGCTAGGCTTCAAATAGGGAAATTTCAAAACACTCAAGGGTTTTGAATGTCTGTTTCCACTGGATGCATTTGAAAATCCTGCCACTAAATTTGAGTTTGGGTGTCTAGACTGTTGGGATTCCTTTTTTGAGCAACCGATCACATCTCTTTTCTTCCGTTCTTTTCAGTGATGTGGAGTACACTCTCTCGTGTTTCTAGGTAAAATTCACTGATGAGAATACTGTGAAACGTGGCTTCACGTTTTCTCCCTTCCCCTCTTGCATGACTTTTGTACATTTGCGGGATACATTTAAAACTTCAGAATCCTTCATCTGGAAAACCAAAAGGGTAAAGTGAGCTCGAATTTGCAATGTATTTAATAAACTTCCCATAGCCACAGTGGAGGGTTTCCCCACGATTTCTGATGTTCACCAGAATATTATACTGTCCTGCTGCAGAAGTAATTCTGATGCTCTCCTGTGAGATTTCTGTCTGGATTAGTCCTGAAGTGCACACACCTTCTTTGCCATGGACTGAGACCCAGTGAGAATGTAGCATTTTGTTTATCCTGGTTGTGTGCCTCCAGGACTCCCGCCTGTACCAAAGGTGACTGGGCAGTGCTCCTTTTTGTTTTTGTTTTTGGTTGGTTTCTTGGTTTTGTTTTTTGTTTTTTGGTTTTTGGTTTTTTTTTTTTGTATCTGTGCAGTATATTTGCTCTGTGCTTTCTTTCTTTGGTGCTTTTTAATACTTTAATACTTGGATTTTTTTTTTTTCTAATAACTGGTACAATTTTTAATAAAATTGTTAAATTCTTTATCTGTGTTCTTTGTTTTATTTTTTAAGGGATGGGGGGGGTGTTTCTACAGCTGGCTGTTTCTGGAGTTGCTTACATTGGTAATACAGTTTTGGTTGTTCAATTTTGAAATTCCTGGTAGATGCTTTTATGTACACCCTAAAACTAAGCCCTACACCAAAGGCAAGGTTTTATTTCCAGGCTGAACTGCTATCCTCAAGCACAATTCAGGTTACAAACTAAATATTCTTCCGAGGATGAACATTCCCATGAATGGACAGAGAGCTGCTGCTGGTGGAGCTGTGCAGCTTGGAGCTGCGCTATTAACTTGCTGCTTCAAATCAGAAACCTGAGAATTTGTTTCTCTTGAGGCATGCATAGCATGCCAAATCTGTAAAATGTAACCTTTGATTGATGGCTGCTTCCCTTGTGCCTAGGCAAGTACACTCAGAGTCACCTCAGGCCAAAGGCACTAATTGAGAGAGGTACCACTCTTGCTGGTCTTCTGGCATAATGGCAGTGGACAAAGGTTGCTGCAACTTCCAGGGGGCTTGTAATGACTCCCTTCAAACACAAAAATGAGCATGACTTGACCATTTCAAGTGACAGCAAGATACATTTTAGTAATCATCAGGCCTCTCCTTAAGTTTTATTGCATTCCTGCACGGAAAGAGAAATTTACATCCATTAAGTAATGGCGGTTAATCTCGGTAGAGCAGAAATGGAGAAGCATATATGGCAAATTATTTATAATATCGCTGATCATATTCCTTCAACCACATGCCTCCACCAATGTGATGCTGTTTGTATAGTGTTCATTGGGAGGCTTTAGGAAACTGTATTAACAATCCTACTCGATGTTAAGTTGCCTCTGTTGGTATGTGCCTGTCACAAAAGGGTCTTTCATTCCGAGAACACATGATGTGTGTGGTATGAAAAGCCACATGTGCATCTAAGACCACAGGGGGAAAAAGACAGTTTTTCTTTTCATTATATTAGATCTGCTGAAAGTGTGTCCCCTGGCCAGTATCATGTGACTATGAAAGAGCCTGTTGTAACACACTGATACGTGGGGACAGAAGTCAGATTGACTTAGATGGGAGTGTTGGCTCTGACTTTCCTGATTCTCATTAAATTCTTGCCATTAATTAAAGTCTCGCTCTTAAAATCTTTATTAAGTCTTGTATCAAAGAAAATAATAGCTTTTACAAATGAACTACTGTAACTCTACCCCAGAGGGATTTGCCAAAGCAGTGGGATGCAATGCACCTTGCTCAAGACAAAAGCAAGTGCACAGTTGTATGGACTGCCTTCCTTACTGTGGGATCTGGATCAGTCTTGGCTGTTTGGTTTAGATCAATCAAAACCTGCTGTCTGTCATCCAGCCACTGTGGAGCAGAGTCACTGCATGGAAACTTTTCTGGGGTACGTATCAGAACCAAAAACTACAGGCTGGCACGTTCCTATCACAACGGATGTTAGTACATATAATTATGTTAGTCTGAAAGAAAGAAGATATCCCAGAAAATGTACTTCAGAAAAGTTTTCTTCTCAAAACCTGAAGCCTTCAATCTAACATGGCATTTTCAATTTATTTCCAGCCATGGAAACTGCAGTGTGTCCATCGCTTATGCATTTGCATGACTAGCACTTTAAGAGAAAAGGAGTTCTGTTATGAACTTCCTAGTGGTATGCTGTAGGGACAAGGTAAAAAGTTTAAGTAGGATTACTGCATCAAGGAAAAAATGTTTATCAAGAAGTGCTCAGCCTGCCTCGTTAAAAATAATAAAGCACTCTGAGGACGAGAAAGTTCTTTGGTTGCGTAAGCTACCGCACAAAGCACTCCATTTTCATGACTCTGTCAGCTGAAGTTTAGAAGCCACTATAGCACTTGGTTTGGGGACTATTTTTCAAGCTGTTTCATACTGTTGTTTTATGGTGCAGTAAATGTGCCATTCCTCACTTTTTGTAATGTATATGCAAACTTACCATAACCAGCTTTCCCATGGTACTTTCTTACCTGAGTAATTCTGAAACAATCCAGCCTACTTCTTCCCTTTGCCTTCCTCCCTCGTTGCTATTTATGGAGAGATGATGTTCAGGAAAGAAAAATTGTCCTGAAAATGATTTTTGGTCACTTGTGGGGATGGACTGGTGTTAAAATACATGAGATGCAATTCCTTCGTTGCGCATATTGGTGGTTGCTGATGAAAGGCCTGAGTCTGAACAGAAAGAAACCTGCTTCCACCAGAAACTGAGCCAATAGAGGATGGTAATTTCTGGCACTGAATTATCTTCCACCTGACGTGATGCACAGCACTCTGATAGTTGTATGGAGTCAGACAACAAACTGACAGGCATAGTGCATTGACGTCAATATTCATATTCTGCATAAGTCCCTTAAATCTTGATTTCTCTTAAAAGAATTATGTTCTCTGTAACATTTATAATGGACTCTTTTCTTTCTCCATTAGAGTCTGTGTCAGCATTCTCCTTCTCTGTGTTTTGCCTCAGGGCTCTTGATGTATACAAAGGCTCCTCTGTTTTCTGCTCTTAGTCACACGCTTTCACTCTTAACCTCAGTGCTATAAACTAAACATCCACCCACCATGGCTGGAGATGACCCTGTTTATGTCTGCTGCTCAAATCACGACAGCAACAGTCATGAAAGTATGTTCCATGGAGACAGTTAGCTCTTGATAACTGGACAATGAGTCTTGGCTTTTTATAACATGAGTTTTGCAAAAATTTCAGCAGAATTAAGAGCTGGAAATAGTTAATGGAATCTGTAAAGTAATAGCTTGTTTCAATTCTGTTACTTCACCACCTTTTTCAATTACTGTAGATGATTCACTGGAACAGCCCACCATGCTATGGGGCCATGAACCCAACCAGGGTGAGGGCAGGGGAGTGGGGACCAGGTCAGCAACCCTCCATGCAGCTGAGGGTTGCTCAGAAGGACAGCACCACTCCAAGCCCAGCAGCCACGTCCAGGAGTCCAGCAGCAAGTCATCCCACTCGTAAGACCTTTCCGTCTTCAGAGCACTTCACTGTCAGTCTCCTTGCCGTGAATGTCAGGCAGGGGCCTGGTGGCGAGAAGGGTCCCTCCTGAGGAGATCACCAGCCTGTGGGAAGCAGGACAAGCATAATGCCAGTTGGGGACATGAGAGAAAGGGGCAGGAACACTGATAACAATTTGCAGCATGGGACAACTTGTTGATTTCTTTATACACAGTTGAAACCAGTTGTCCAGCTGAAGTCAGGCTTACCTCTCTGCAAGGACTACCATACAAAGAGTGCATCAGGAACAAGGTGTGGCTCTCTATAAAGGGCTGCTGCTCTCCTGGCTGGGTCTCAGCAGATACTGCCAGAGGCACAGACATACTGGGAGAACATGGGCTGTTCTGACTCCTCCTGCCATGACCTGCTCTGTTCCCACTTTCACCATTTTGCAAAGGCCAGGAACAGAAGCTGCTGTGATGCTGTTCTTGTAGAAAGCATTTCAATGCCTTCCTGGCAGTCCAGCCTGCAGCTGCACTGCAGGAAGTCCCATGGCTCCTCACCACCAGTGACTCGCTCAGCTCCCCATGCAGCTCTCACAGCAGAAGTGGGTCACAGAGCTCACCCTGGCTGTCACTGCATCTTCCCTGTGGTGTGTGTGCTAGCACTTTCATTAGTTTGATTTTAAACATTCTGCGTGAGCATCTTTCCACTGTTTCCCACAGGAGACTGATGTAGCTCCTAATAAATCTCACTGACAGAGGGTTTTCCACCAATATCCATCCTAACGTCTTCTGCTTAATTATATTCCAATACCCTACTTATATGTCCTTGTGTCACTTTGCAAGATTTTACCAAAGTCATTCCTGTAGCTGGTGCACTTCCAAGCTCACTGAATTCCTTAACTTGTCTTCAGTGTGCCTGCAGTCAGCTTTTTTGGTAAATGGAGAATGTTAGAGTGTCCAGCATCACGCCTACTGGCTCTGCAGCAGGACTAGCAGGGAGGGCAGCCATCATCAGGGGACACCCCTGGCTATTGTGGCCTGAGGGAAACCTTACTGATCCTTTTAGCTGCTGGTTCCAGAACTGAGCCATCTTCATCACCACCACAGGAACTCACTGTGCTCTTTGAGAGAAGAGGAAGAACCAAAGCAGAGCACCTGGCTTTTCACCAGCCATCGATGGAGCTGGTCTGGGTGAGTATCCCTTGCTGGACGGGTCTCCCTGACTTCTTAGATGTGGATTACAACTGCTAGGGTCCCACTGGGTTGTGATTAAAGGTGTCTGGAGTCAGTCAACCTGCTTCACACTTTATTGGAGTGGTTATGACAGATAAGCATAAGACACAGAATTAGATTCAACAAGGGGCATAGGTAACTAGCTGTCCCCTTTGGTACTGAAGTCCATATCCACAGTCTCATCCAGCTGCTGCATAACCCTGGAAAGGCTTTTTACATCCAATTTACCCAAGTGCCTAAAATTCTGCTAGAAGCACTGAGCATCTCAGGACCAATCTCATCTTTGCCACTCTCAGTTGAGGTATCTGCCAGTGTGAACTTTTTCAGAGCACATCTCCAAACTAGTGTTCATAAAAGATGCAGAAGACAATCCTTTTTTCTCCAATGTCAGCCCAAAATCCATCCCGAGTTGCTGTCTGTTGCTAGATGAGCTCTAAGCCTTGTACTCTCTGCTCCCAGAAGAGCAACCGGTCAGGCTGTGTTGCTCTGAACTTCTTCTGACGAAGCTGTAACACTTGGGTATTATGGTAGCCAGTGACAAGGGAAAGAGCGAACACGACCATCATAAGGATGGGAAATCATGGCATGAGTGTAAAAATCCATGTTCCAGTTACTGTTTACTGTCAGTTGAATTTGAGGCTTCAAGCCTTTGAACCCTGACTGAGGAAGTGCCCTTTCTCAGGTACCCAGAGTCTAGAAAAAGTGTTTTACTTGGCACCACTGTCCGTGTTCTCTTTGTGTCTCAGTGGCCCTCCTGCCTCCAGAGATCTACCGCTTCTGAGATTGCCTGGGGATCAGCTCAGGTGCCCAGGTCAGGGCAGTGGAGCTAATGGACAGGCTAGGTACCTAAAAGTCAAGCGTTGAAAAGATCAGAATTAGGGTGTTATCTTCCCTTTTGTCTTTGTGCCTCTACATTTTCATCACTGTGTAAAATAGGGTAGTGCATTTTGTTAATCTCAGAATAGACAGTACTTTCTAAAGGGACATTATTTCTGTGCACTGCACTTCTTTGTCTGCTGTAAGATATGGTTTCTAATGATTCTTTTTTTTTTTTTCTTGGTACTTGTCCAGAACACTTCTTCATCTTGCCAGCTAGTGATTAATTGGCTGTACTGAAAGGTTCAACACTTTTCTGTATGCTTACCAGAGGACATAGAGGAATGTGCGCTCTATATGGAGTAAAAAATATCCTAAGTGGGTTTAAAAATGGGTCATCAGTTACTCATTTAAGAATCAGTGCCCTTAAAACACATAAGGAAATGTGCCCTACCTTTCTGGTACCATAATTTTTTTAACTTAATGATGGGTGGCAGTCTCAGTGGAAAGGATGGAGACTTCTGTTTATTTTCAGGTAAACGCATCACAGATAGATAGTACAAGCACAAACATCCTTGTTCAACCCCAGTGTTGCCAGCTGCCATAAAGAGTGTGGTTTTGTCCTTTGCTCCAGGAATTTTCATGATGATAATTCAAAAGCGCTTCCACAATTCAGAGGAAGAAAATTATTAAAAAGAAGTAAGCCTAGGGAGAGCCTTGTCAGCCATTTTTACAGCACAAATGCTGCCCAAAACACCCTTCACCACATATTAAGGCTTCAGGGGGGTAACAGTCCACTTGAGAGCTAGGAGACTTCAGAATACTTTGAGCAAGGCTTGGAAAAGGACCTATCTCTATTTCACACAACTACATCTCAGCTACTTGCTACATAGTCTTTCAAAAGGAAATCCCAAATTAGGGCCTCCTACAATCCGTGTTGTCACACTTCTGCAAGAGAGCTTTGTGGAGCAATTTGACCTTGTTCCTACTTCTGTAATAGCAATTGATTTGTTAGCCCTAAGGATGGAAAATCGTGCTCTTGCAACAAGACATCCATGGTTTGTGTCTTGCAGATGACCCAAACATGGGTGTGTTTCAGCTGGCCATGATGCTAGTAACCACTAGACCACAATCTGCACTCAGGGCCAAGAATAGCAGGAAGGTTTCTGATGTTTGACTTTCAACAAAGTTGTCTCACTTGCAAGAAATTCTGGAGGGTTGGCAATGTGAGTAAACTGACGGGGACCCTAAGAATGGGCAGGAAGCATTGGGAATGGGAAGGCAGGAGAAGAAAAAAAATTTAAAAAAAGATTTTTAAAAGCATTTTCTAGCTCTGTTTTTAAGTGGAGATTTTTTGTTTTTGTTTTCGTTTTGTTTTGAGGCTGACTCATAATTTTTAAATTTGTGGTAGGTTATAATGTTGCCAAACCTAATATATCCTATCCTTCATCTCCAAAGTTCTTCTTTCTCCAGAGTTTTTGTGCTTATTCAGTCCTTGATCTGCCTTTTGCAGTGGTGTCAGAGGATACTAACCAGTAGCACATGTGATGCAATTTTTTATTTATTTATTGTGGGCACTTCCTGAAAGAATTGCACCAAAATAACAAAATAACAACAGCTTTTGCTGGCTACCTAACACTATCCAGACTGTCGCTACTTTCAGTCATTGCCAGCCCAAATGGATTTGAGCAAGGAGCTGATAAAAAGCACTGTCAAGCCCAGGCAAGTTATGTTTCTGCTTCTCCATCTGAATCATTTCTTGACTGCTTGTTGAATGCTTGAAAGTAAGTTGGGTGCCTTCCAAAACAAAGCAAAGATAGCCTCCCTGTCCCAGAGAGGTTACAGTGCAAGCAGAGATTACCTGGCACGTAATAGCAATGTTTTGCATGTAAGGGAAGCAACAGAGGCAGTTGATTATATGGATTATACAGAAAGGACCTACAGGCAGGTGTGAGGGTTGCTTGTCCATGCCGTTTGCCTGCTGGAGTCCCTGGTGCATAGTTCTGGTGCTCCCTGTGTGGGTAGGAACTTGGCCCCGGGTCCAGCCTGGAGGCTCTGCTGCCCATGGCCCCTTGCCTGTCTCCCTCTTCCTGTGGGGGACGGGAGAAGGAGAGGTTCTGCACACACCGTGTTTGTCCCAGCACGGGGGATTTCTAGGCAGCCCAGGCTCGTGCTGAATTCAGGCTACCTTGGGCACTGTGGGAGCACTTAACCTCAGGGACTGGAGGGAAGTAGCCCAGGACAGGCCATCAAGCCAAGGCGTGTCCTACTGGTTGTTTTATACATGTAAGTTATGTTTTAAACTGAGCTCAGTAAAACGATTTGTGTGGGTATCCTACGTGATCCAAGTGACTAAGGCTTTTTTATCAAGCCTTTCAATGGGAAAGGAGGTTTCTCGATCAGAAATTATAACTTTGCAGCATACATAAATTAGAGGTTCATCTCTGTACTTGCTGACAGTTATAAACAGCATCTTCCTGGCCATAGGTCAGATGTATGGCTTTGACCATAATTGCATTTTCTACAGATAACTTATTTTTGCTTCTTGCATACTGGTTTTTGTGATGGACTTGACCTTTGTGTTGCTGTTTGTGCTCTTGCTCTCTTCTTCTGTCACAGCTGCTACCCTTTGCAGCCCTTAGCACCCAGGACAAGTGCCATGCAGCACAGGTCAGCAGCTTGGGCAGAGGAGATCAACAGGGAGAGGTCTGAGTTTTGAGCAGGACTTGAGATGGCAGCTTAGTGAGAAACTGCAGAGTGGTGGTGTACAGCACTGGAGACTTTGTCCTGTCTCCCTGCTGGAGGAGGAAGCAGTGTTCTTTATCACTCTTGTTTCCCCCTGTCCTGCAGTCAGGTTTTCTGCTTGTTTTCCATTGTGCCCTTCATGTGTTTTCCATCTCTCCAGAAATCACTGGCTTTGTTTAAAATAGACTCTGAGCAGCTGCCAAGACTTCATCCAGAGAGAGAAAGAAAAACGTACAGAGGCCAAGTTCCTATAGCATTATCAAAAGCTTTCACTCCCCATCAAGACCTGTGAATATCCCAGAAATCTGGTCTTCTCAGGAGCAACCCTGCATAGTCCCTGTATCAAGAGTCACCAAAACAGTTCTGCACAGGAGAGTGCCACCTAAGCTGCTGGTGATATCCTGCAATCTGCTTGTATGTGCCCTCACAAATTTCTCACATACTGTGGTTTTTGTTTTCCTTTGCAGTATGTAGAATACACACAGAAAAATCATTAAGTTGCAGGAAGGTGGCTTGAGGGTGCTTGACTCAGAAAGCTTTAAATGTACTATGCTCATAAAGTAATAGATCTTCATCATCACAGCATTTAGGCTTATGCCAAGGAGGATTCACCTTGGGGGTCTTTGTTGGATATGCCTGCCTTCTCTTTATGCTTGACCACCTTTTCCTAACCCAACACTGAAGAGATTTCCTGATGTGCCTCCAAAAGGAGATGCTATTGCTATGTAATTCCCTCCTTGGATCTTAGACTGTCCTATCTGCAACAGTTCAAGTCAGCAACATAGTAAGTATATACAAAACTGAAAACTGAATCAGTTCCTTCATCATCAGAGTGAAAAATATTAAAACAGAGACAAAACCTACTGTCCTTCGCTTTTTGTGTAGAACAGTTTGATTTACCTCTGTCTTTTGGACATATTTTCTAATACTTCTTGATCAGAAAAGCTTATTGAAAATACACTAGATGACTGCTTGGGATAGACTTTCCAAACAGAAGCAGTTCTTGCTGACAAAAGTAAACAAAACTGCAGCATGCTTTATGAGTACCACTCCTCCCACTGTAATTGAAAATACAACAGCTGAAGGCAAGCAGCTCTGAAGTTTCAGTTGCTGTAATGCAAATTAAAAAGCTTTCAGGCAAAAAGGGATGTTCCTTGCAAGCTTTCAAAGGGGCAGCAAGGTCTCATTTTGATGGTGGCACTCTATAGTTCCTTACCACCTACTCATGCTTGTACCAAAGTCTCTAAGTTTACATCTTTGCCTTTTCCTGCTTCTTATCTTCCCCAGGCTCTCTGGACAGCCTGAGGAAGACAGTCTTTCAATTCTGCAATTAGGATTTTTTCTCCTCTGCCTCTCCTCCCCCTCTACTCCCACACTAGAATTCATCTTTGTTGCTTGCTCATGCAGTTCCACTTCAAACTTTCTGTGGCCCACATCTGAGTTTCCCTGAGTTCCTTCAGTGCTTTGTTAACTTTCATGGTGGGACCACTTGAGCATCAGAGATGATAAACTACCTTGTCTGAAGGAAGCAAGTTATGGATATCAGACATTTTTAATGTTAAAGGAGGAGGAGAGGGAGAAAGACAATTCTAGACAAAGCATAAAGATGAGGATTGCCCATTTCTCCTCCTGTTGATTATCTCTCTGTCCCAACTGCAAGGGCATCCTTCTCTGCTCTCAGATCTGTCACAGGTAATTTTGGTTTGGTGCAGCCAAAACACAAGTTTTTTTTATGTTCCTCCTCCTCTTACTCTTCATGGGGAAACAAGTCTTGTTGCTATACTATTCTGCAAGTGGAAAGAGACAGATAGAAGCAAAAATCTTCTGTAAGTCTTGACCATAGAATTACATTAATGAAGGAAGTGTAGGTCTTTTGTGAGGTATAAGGGAGCAGGACACCCAGGTCCTTCCCAGCCCCACCACTGACACAGACTCAGCAGTTTCAGAGAACTGGGAGTGCCCCGAACTATGCTTCCTTGCTGTGATAAGTCTGCAATTATGGTAAGCACATGGAGAACTCAATACGCAAAACACGAACTTGTTGTTTTGAAATTCTGGGCAATAACGTCTTGATGACTCACTTATCTCTGTAAATAATGACCAGAATGCACTTATTTATTCACTGTATTGTGAAGATACAGAATACTTCAAAAAGTTTTGTAGCTTTCTAGGACTAAAAGGGGGAAAAAGATGCTCCTCATACTGTTATAAATTAAATCTTTGGTCATTTACCTGATTTATGGTGTTAATGCCCCACAAGCGTACTACTTTCACAGCATTATTCCTAACGCTATTTTTTCTGCTATTTTCTTTCCAGAATAAGCACAGAGTACTCACGTAGCCCAGAAAAATCTTAAGCTACAAAACATCCTTGTATCTAACATGGTACATTGAATATCTAATTCATCACTGTGCTCAGAGGCAACCCGTTGTTCCAGAAAGCTCAACATCCATTTCAGGAACTGGACTTAACCACTGAAGACACACATACACGTGCACCCTACTCATGTTGGGGAGAGGCAGCGAGGAAGTAAGAGACAGAGTAATAGAAATGCTGGTGCTATGAAAAACAGAGTGAGGCATAAGAGGGAATAGATACTGAGGGAATACCCTCAGTAACGAACAAAGCAGAAATTAAGCCTTCGCACAGCAAACAGAAATTAATAAAGGGAGTCAGACCAGAATGTTTCTTCTTTAGTTCTTTTTGAACAACTCTGAAAATGAAGTGAATTAATAGTTTCCAAGCCTAGCAGGTAAATTTGCAGCAAGCAGAAACATGAGAATACAGAGGGTGGTAAAGCAATATTAAAAAAGAAGATTACAGACTGGAAATTGGGCTCAGTGCAAAATGGCTTTTTTTTTCTTTCTTTCTTTTTCTTTAAGTTACTGTAACTGTAAGAAAGAAACGAGTGCCAGAGGAAATGAGAATTTAAGAAAATATAGACAGCTTGGCAGGGCCATAGAATGAAGGCTTTAAGGAAAGAAAATTTGGAGAGCAGAAGGAAATATTAGTTGGAGAAATGATAGCAGCTTAGAAACATCAGCTTTTCAAAGAAGCGATTTTGCACCCAACTTTTTAACACCAAAACCCCTCACCACATGAAAATGGTAAGTTTTACCACATTGATTCTAGATGGGGAAGTTATGTGCAAACTTTTTTTTAACCTGTTAGGAGAAAAAATGCATACACAAAGGCAGAGAAAGAGGAAACCAATTCCAGCATTTTAATAGTTAAGCTGCTGGAATAGTTACCAGACACTGTTTCTGTAGGAATGATGAAGCTGAGATTTAGAAGACGTTGAAAGAATTGTGATTCCGAATGGCCAAATACACATTAGTGCCCCCACCTTGACACAAATAAACCACAGCTGCCTGGACAGCATAATTCCCTTTTGGCTTGAAACTGTATATGTTATTTAGAAGGCTCTTTGAGAATAGAAGTAGCCCAGTGAGAGATTCACAGAGAAGCCAGGGATCTAAAGCTGACCCAGCAAATAACTGCTTCTCGTTGCCTGTGCAAGAAGACTAAGGCAGCAGTCAGCAAAGGTAGCTGGAAACAGAAAATAAGCCCTGATCCTTTCCTCCAGAAGATAACAAAGTAATAGCAGGTGCTCAGAGGCCACTGTGAAAGGCCTAGTGTTGAATCCTTAATAGCCTGAAGCTCGTGCTGCCATTTTGGCCTTCATTTGTCAGCAAGGAGAGCTATCTGGCTCCTCCTCATTCTTTAATGTGAAATTTTTATTCTCTCCACTGCGTGAAGTCACTGAACCTTCTGACCTGTTTACTCAGTGCTTCCAGAGGCGATTCATTTCCAAGTATTATCATGTTACAGGTACTTGGAGTCCCTAGTTCAGTCCTTTATGGCAGTATTTATTATTCTGGTTTGGTCTTTGAATGCTCAAGCAGCAGTTTTTTCCTCCTCAGCTGTCGCATTGCAGAGCTGTGCTGTCTGTCTTTGTTACCCACTATACCCTTGTCCAGGTTGGGTGTTGGGACAGGGAGCACATCCCGCATCTATCTAGGCACACAGCCCAGGTGCACACATACTGATTTTGAAATGGCTTCCCAAGCAGTGTTCTCCCATGCCACTCTTGTGTGACTTAGGGAGACACTCGCCTGACCCCAGCCCAGAGTAAGAGGCACTCTGGCTATTTATTCAGCCAGATGGTGTTGGATCCACAGCCCCTTAGGCTGCACATACATCTGCAAACAACATGCTGGCCATAAGTGCTGCAGTCACGGAAGGCATCAGGCGCATCGTGCCAAAGGCTGATACACCACATTATCTACAAGGCTAGTTCTGTGTTTGCCTCAAGAAATTTCACCCCACGCTCTTTTGGAGTGTACCTGGGAGAAAACTGATAATGGGAAGAGCTTGATGGCATGTAGATTGGGACTTTCAGATAGTTTTGTAATTGATGCCGTGGTGTATTATATTCGAATCATTGATCTAGGGGTGAAAGGCTGCGTACACATTTCTGCTTCAGGAAGGTGGTGTAGTGTAGCTTGTTTACACAGGGTCTGCCAGAACTGGCAGTATAACCAGTTGCAATGAGGGACTCAGCACAGGATGGAAAGCTGGCCTGAGAAAACCATAAATATTTGAGCAGCTAATCTCTGCTACATTATCAGTACCTGAGCGAGGTAATTAAAGCTAGCTCTTGCTAGCTCACAGTGTAGGCATAACTTGGGCGTCTAAGAACATTTACTTCTGCTTTCAAACTTCCCTTTGTAGTTATTTCATGTGCTAAATGCATTGTATGGTGGGGCTCAGGGGCAGCATGTTCCACAGTCTGTCACAAATACTAACACTGGAGATTCTTCCTTGATGCAAATATTTGTTACCTGTGCTTTGGGATATTATGCTTCAAGATGCTGCACTGTGCTGAGACAGGCAGGACATTGCTTCTCAGAAGGAAGCAACCACAAATGCCCTGTACACACTGATTAATCCTTTGTTTTGTCTCTCAGCTTGCCAAGTGCTCGGGTAGCCTCATAATTGCAGATTTCACATAAGCAAATACTTGAGTGTTTGCACCTCTCAGTCCTGTTTGTTAAACGTCTAGGAAAGCCAGCTATACCATGCAGCTCACAACAATGCAGGAGGAATTGGCAAAGTGTTTTTCAAGTGGTATTTAACACAATTCAACACATCTGATTTAAGGTGTTCAGCTAGAATACTTACAAGTTTTGAAGCTTGGGTGCTTCCATTCAGTTGCTGCCATCCACAGTGACCAGACTAGTTAGTTCCTAGTGGTCCTGTATCCATCACTGAGGTGCATCTTCCACAGCTTGAAGCGCCACATCAGCCCTTAATTAAGATTCTGCAACCTGAAGCTGTCTTTGTTCCGCTGGGAATCCCCCTGCTAACATGAGGGGGTTGGAAGTGTTGTTTCATGAAGTGCCCAGGATATGTGGAAACAGCTTTGTTTGCTGTCCTTGACTGCTTCACATCCCTGTCAGGTATGGTCTGACACAATGGTGTAGTGCTCTCCTGAAAAAGCTGTTCTTACATGGGGACAATCTGGGATAAGGCTTGCTTGGCCAAAGCTGAGGGGAAGAAGTTCCTCCTTTGTAGGAACTGGAGTGGAAACTCCTGACTGCAGAGTGAAGGCACTAAGGTTCCACTGCTGGGAGGCACAGGAACGAGTGTTGTCTGGGTAAACCCATGGGCCCCATGGGTTTAAACCCATGGGCAGGAAGGTTAGGAAATTTAGTCAGGAAGAGAAAAACATGCTGCTAAGCATGTGCAGCTGTGGGACCAGCATTACTGAAAGCCTCTGTGATTCAAAGGACAACTTATGCACAGCTGGAAACTGGTCCTGAACATACACCCTCCTAACTACCACCTGAGACCACCTCAAGGATTTTTCTGGAGCATGCAGGAGATGGGGCAAATGTGGGTTATACTCATTGCTTTAGCCAAACTCCATGTATTGTGCTAGGAAGTGGAAGGATAATTTGTTTCAAGGGCTTCACCAAAGACAATGTGCTACGTGGGGACCCAGAGTGTGTTCTGGAAAGATATACCACCTCCTTATGCAAACATGGAGTTTTGGGACAGGGTGTGCCGAAGGTACTATAGGTATCTGAAGAGTTGGATGCGTCAGCCTTTCCTCCTGTGAGAGGGGAAATGATGGAAAACGGGGAAGACGTGGTGCTGTAGCTTATTTAAATTGAGGAATGCGGTGTTCAGCAGATTAAGAACCAGAACAACCACCAGGCCTCTTTCTGGTCTAGGTAGTGCAAGTTTTACTGCAGAACTGCAGTGGCAGCAAACAGCTGGTCTTCTTCAAGAGAAGTGAGTCCTCCATGCTCTTTGACAAAGAGCGTGATGCTTTGAAAATGTCAGTACTGCTAGGGAAAGCAGAGAGAAAATGAAGAGTGTGCTTGCTGACCCAACTGGTCTAGCAAAAGTTCTGGAGTTTGGTGCTGCATCTGCACATCAGCAGTGAGTGCAGATATCTCAGGAGGCACAGTGGAGGCTTTGCTCCCTTTGGTGCTGTTGGTAGCAGTCCAGTTTCACCACTCCATTGATGGTCCAGTGGTGCGCTGGCATCCAAGCACTGCCTTTGTTAGATGCATCACGTAACTAGTATGAAGTCTGTGGAACTCACTGCTATGTCACCGAGTCCAAGGGTGAACAAATTAAGCTCAATGCTTCTGTGCAAAAGAACTGGCTTTTAACGTTAAAGAAGAAAAGTGATATGAAGAGCATAAATCAAACTCATGCTATTGGCAATTGAGAACAGCTTTCCTTTTCACAGATGATTGCAGATTTCTTGCATTTTCAGGAAAAAGAAGCATTGATTACTGCCAGGGACATGATACCAAAGTAAAAAAACTGTATGTAAAGAATGACTTTTCAGGTCCATTGTGGCCCACTGAATGGGCCACAATAGCAACAAATTGCTATTGCTCACTGCACTGCTAAACATGTTTTCTGAGGGGAAAACAAAATGTCTCCACCTGTGTCACCAAAATCAACGGTCATAAAAATCAGATGGCCATGTGGAAAGCCTTTCCTTCCATTATCTGCAGCAAACAACACATGCTCAGTTAGCAGGCATGAGCAGTGAAGGTGAATATTAAGGGCTGCCCACAGCACTGATTTTTCATTAAGATGAATTGGTTGTAATTAAGCCTATCAGACATGTATGTGCTAATGCTGTATTATTTATGGCCTGAATGCAATCCTTCTTTTTTCTTTCCTTTTTTTTTTTCCTTAATCATATGAAGTTTCTTCAACTTGCTTTTTCTTTCAGTCTTGTACTATTTCTGCCTCTCCCTCTAGAATATATGTTGGTGTGCCTTTTCTTCTTTCAGTGTCTGTTTTCTCTCAAGGCCTATTTTTTTTTCTGTTGTGTTTAATTGTTTTTCTCCTGATTTATTGTTCCAAGACCATGCTAGGCAGTCTGTTTATTTATAATTTGGATTATTTTAAAATGGATCCAGAGCTGTAGGTCAATGTTTAAAAATTAACTAATAAAATACACAAACGAGGCCCAATGGTCAACATGAGATTACACATCCACTAGGATTCGCATGCTACTCCAAATAAACCACTGGGGAATACCAACCCCAGGCCCTGAAAGCATGGAAAATTCACTCATCTGGACTGCAGTGGGCTGGTCCTGAAAACACAAGCGAAGACCTTTGCTGACAGCACCAGCAAGTGCTGGTGTGAGCCCTCTGGACAAGCATGGGTGACAGTGTGTTGTGACAGGGAAGGCTGAGCTCTGCCCAGCCCAGGTGCTCACCTCCGAGGAACTGACCCGCCACTTGTCCGGGTGTTTGGGGAAGTTGCAGATGAAGGACTGATGACGTGCCACACACAGAGTAGGCCACAGACCCAAGGTCGGCAAGCCTTCACTGCACCTTCCCCCTTTCACAGCCTGGAAAAGCCACACCGGCGGGAGGCAGCATGCACCCCTCTGCCATTTTGGCACTATCCCAAATGTGTGGGTGTCGCATCTCTCTCTTCACACTCCCTCATGAAGCTTCCCAGTAAGCAAACGGTGTCAGGATGCAGCCAGAAAACCTCCAGAGCTGCAGAAGGAAGATGCACCTGCTCTGTCCCAGCTTGCTGCTGCTCTGAAGATGGGTGGGTCAGGCGCTGGTGCTGCATGGGCTCAAAGCCTCCCCAGGGCCCTGTGGCGTCCCTGACAGGAGCACGCTGAGGCTGGAAGCAGGAATCGTCGCCAGCCGCTGCCAACAGAAGGGTGTTGTAGCAGTTGCCCCAATGAAAACAAGATCAGGCGTTTTAGTGCGGTGTTAACAGCTATGTTAAAATCCTCACACTTTCCAACAAAAGAAAGGCCCTCAGAGAAACCCAAACAAACACTCACACAAGCAACACTGGAAGTTGGCTTGAGTTACAAACACAGGAAATTAAATACAAAACTGCGTTACAATAGCACAGAGGATCTGACTTAAAACAAGCCAGACAAGAGCATGCACTGTGCAGATTGCCATATTTTCCCTGCCCCCCCTATCAAAGGCATTTTCTATAAATACACACTGCGGGGTATGTTTGCATATATATGTGTGCACATACACATGTACACGCATGCACAATTTCCACCATATTAAAGAAAACAGCAGAATAAATAGTAGAATTTAAATAGCAGAGTGGCCTTTCTTTGGACAGAGCTTATGAATTGTATATGCGCATGAAGGAACTTTAGTCAGGACAGCAAATACCACATGCTCCGGAGCAAAAGCTTACTCGTTTTATTTTTTCCTTAAAGTGAGATCCCTGCAAAGCTTCCATCCACTGCACCACCTCACAACAAATGAAGGTGCGGTGTAAAGGTGAGAGCAAGGGCAAGAAGGCAGGAAGTCCTTAAACAGGTTTTATTGCTGAAAGAAAACTCAGTATTTACTCTTCAGCTGCAATTGCATTAGCAGAAGACACCTTTGCTCCAGCAGAAACTCACACGGGGGTTACACCCGCGCTGCCGGCAATGCAGACATCTCCCAACTGGACGCTGCCTGCTGGGCGCTCCGGCCCGTCCCCTCACCCGCCCTCACCCACCTCACGCACGGCCCCGCGGGCAGGCCGGGCCCGTACCCTCTGGGCCACGCACAGCCCTCCTGCAGGCACTGCGGCCTGGGGAGGCGGGGACGGGCCCGAGGCCGACATGTCTCGACTTGTCCCCTCTCTCTGGGCAAAGCCCTTCCCCTTGCCGCAGGCCTGCGTCTGGTGTCCTCGGTTCTAGGGCACGCGCTTGTTTTTCTCCTTTTATCTTCAGAACGCTTGCTGAAGTATTTCAGATGAGAACTCTATTATGTTTTCCTTTCCTTTATTACACTTTGCTACAGTTTGTCAATACTGGCTACCGGTGTTATTTGAGGCCACACTTAAAAAAAAGTCCTTCCCGAGATCCGAGCATTTTATCTGAAGTTCTGCATAAGGTCACATGTCTCCTCCAGCAGAAGGTCTTACAAAGTTAAACAAAGTCCCCTCGCTTGCTCTGTCTGAGTAAATACAGACCATATTGGAGTAAATAAACAGCCAGGCAGCGTCCCAGACAATGGGTCTTGGCGATGAATTAATAAACTCTGCCTCTCGCATTAGCAGAGTGTGACTGGAACTGGCAGCGGGCCCTGGCGGCCCTCCAGAAACGATTATTACTAGACAGAGCCAAAGGAGACTTGGCACGGCGCAGGGCCCACAGCTGGAGATTAGGTAACAGAGTAAATGTGCTTGCCGTGCTGCCAGGGCGTTGGTCACCCTGCCTGCAGAGAGGGTCAGGGCTGTGTTTTTGCAGTTCGTATTCACACAGGGTGCCTGTCCCCCCAACTCACACCGCTCTGGTTTGCAACCCGTAGATTTGCTGTGTAGAATCAGAACTGTCGTCTCAAACTAAGCAGTCAACCAGAACGTCTGTCTGGGTGGATGACTGTGCTCCATCCCTGTCCTGCCAACCGGCCAGAGACTCTGATGTCCTTGGGTCAGACAGGGCTTGGTAGTACTGCCAAGGGGACAGCCTGGACAGGCAGCTGGGCAGTGCTATTTTGGGCAAGGGAGACAGATTTGCTTCTGTAAAGAAAAGCTTTATTTGGACTTGGTTCTGAGCTGAGGGTTGCGTCCAAAGGCAGGACGTCTGCTGAGAAAGGAAAGCGTTCCTCATGGCTTGCACTGGGAGGGAGCTGATGCCTGTAGAGAGCCATCACTAAGCCACCCTCTTCCTAAACTGGGCAAAGACTGTCACCCAGACACATTAGTGAAGGAGGTGTGAACAGGAGGGGACTGTGGACAGCTGGTAAAGTCATCCCCCAGTTCTCACATCCAAAAAAACTGTGGCTGCATTGCTTGTATGGACTATGGTGCAGCAACACCTGAGCTCTCTCCCAGAGCAGAAAAGCCACCACCCTGGATCTTGGAAGTCCAGTAACCACACTGGAAGAGTATTTCAGCAGTTTCAGTTATCAGGCTTATCAGCTGGGCTAACTCCAGCGTAGATGCCCTGCTGACACAGCTGTCCTGCTTCTAAGAGTTGAGCTAATTTCTTCACTTAGTGTGGTACAAAGCTTTGTAGATGTAATGGTTCAGTCAGACTAGCTTTTTGAATCTCTGACACTGGTCTGCTTATTGCCATACACAGGCATGTCTATGCTTGCAACCAGTATCCTCACCATAAGCTGTAAACATGTTAGCAGCATCAGACTGGCCTAGCACTTGTATACTAGAGTATAGGTGGAAGAGGGTGTGATACCTACTCCCACTATGAAGCATTTCGAGATGTATGAATGAATAACTACTTTTTTAATTGTGTTCTGAAGAAGAGGGCTATATGCTAAACCCCTCTCTTCTCACTCACAGACAGCCTGAACTCGGACCCAGAGGGCCCCTGGACCATTGTGATGGCCCTAACTGCAGGAACATCTTTGTTTGGAGCCTGAGACTTTTACATTGCAATGACTGCAGCACTGGAAATGAAAAGCAGGAAGAAAGCAGGTTTTCTTAGTGCCACTATCCTGACTAGAACTACCTGAATCATTAAAAAAATACACCTTACCAGATATATAGTGTTCAGTAAAGTTACCAGTAAGAAGGGCATGAAATATTTCATTTTACATGTCTGTCACAGTAAATGGCAATACAAGCATTTCACATCCTCATTTACTGCTGAATCCCCAACCTGTCCTGAACAGAATGCCCCCAGAGAAAAACAAGAATAGTTTCCAGCTCTGAATACTGCCTTTTGTCAGTAGGTTTGAAAGCCCTTTACAATGGAGAGGAATCTCATTTTCTGTGTCTTTCCATACAGAGAAATGGAGTCACGGGGGCATAGCCTGAGCTCTGCTCTGCTCAGTGTCAGCCTGCTGTTACACCACCTCCACCCCTCGGATTCCTCTGGGCACTGCTGTGCCCTCGCCACCCAGCACTGTTCCTCGGGGGCTGAAATGCCAAGTGCAGCCTCGTGTGGACTTGCCATGTAAACATTTGTTATCTACAAATGAGACTATAAACGCTCCTGGTGTGAGTAGGTGATCGTCGGGTCAAACAGATGAGTATTTCAGTTAATGCTGAACAGAGGTAAGGTAAAATTGACTTTGCAGCCCTTTGCTCACTCTCAGAATACTTCCTCCATGGCAAATAAGTAGGGTTTTTCTTTCATAACAAGATTTGAATCAAATAATTGCTTTCTACTAGTCAAGGAGCAGATTTTGTTCTTCTCCTTAAATCACCTTCAGTTTGATGAGCGTGGGCACTCCTTGCTGGTGCCTCTTACCATTGCCTGGAGAGAAAACCTCTGCAGAAAGTGAAATTCAGAAGAGCTAATAAAACATTTTCTGAAGGGTTTGAATCTCTCATTCCAAAGAAAACAAAGAGGTCCGATGACCTTTCAACCTGACCTTTTTTCTTTCTTTCTTTCTTTTTTTTTTTTTTCCTAAGGCATTAAGAAAAACATTCTGCAAACAATGAGTGCTCGTGGTAATTGTCCCTCCCCTGTGCCCCAGTTCTTGCCAAAAGCAACATTTCAATGGCTATGGGGGGTGGAGGTTGAAAGCAAATGAGTGAGCAAGCAAATGCTGGCTTTCACACATCAGTGGTTGGTTACGCCCTGACCACATCCAAGGAGGTTCAAGGTGAGGGAGTCGAGCTCTCAGACTGCTCCTTACTGAATTTAAGAGTTGCAGGTATCCAAAATGTTGCTGTCCAAGTATGGAAATCTGTGTAGGAGGAAAGCTCAGGGAAAACATAAGAAAATGGGTTTTAAAGCACTAAAGTGGTAGTGAAGTGTAATTTTTATCAACATCTCTTCAACTGACTACTGAATTCCCTTTTATTTCACATACCACATCTAATCTCTCAACCTGTTGTGGTCATTTTCCTTGCATCAGGGAGAGACTTGGTTTGAAAACAATTTCATGTTAGAGACAAAAAGTACTTTTTTTTATACGAGAAAAATCTTCTTGTACCATTTATCTCCATTGTTTTCCACCACTAGGACCTGCAGTGGATCCTGCTGTGACATGTTTCCAGCTGCAAAAAGAATCAAAAGATTTAGGGTTGAGTTCCCTCCTGATTCTGGAACATGTTCCACTGTGCAATCTTTTGTAATATCTCTCAGCAATAAAAGCACTAATGCTCTCCAAGAGGCCTCCCCCTTTCACTTTCCTCATAAGAGGTGATGACAAGCTCCCAGCCCAATTGTCTACACACATCCTTAAGTGCAGAGAGCCAGAGATTTAGCTACCTTTCCTGGTTCTGATACTGGGCAAATTGCTTTAAGCTCTCCCCACCCATACAAAACTTATGTAAAAATCCCATCTTAGTAATACTGGCACAGCAGTATTAGTGCTGCTGGGAGATGGCTATAGGCAGGGAGTCTTTCAGCTGTCTCTGGGACTCTGTTGCCAGAAATGGAGATGTGCCTATGCCAGGGCTCATCTTTCTAAATCCAGGGCAGCTGAATCAGTTTTGTAAAAGCACACTGGTACTGTCAGGGTCCTGCTTTGAACGTGTTTCTCCAGCTGTAAAATGTGGATGGAAGCACTGAGCTAGCTCTGTAAAGGTCTGCTGAGAATTAAGCTATGTTGGCATTCTCTTCTTCAGTGTCAGTGGAGCTGGCAAACACTAGGAGAGAGCAGAACAGTTTCTGCTTTTCTTTGAATTGTACAGTAAAACCCCAAACCCTGAGAACAGACCTTGTAATTCCCAACAAGCACACAAGTGGGTTTAGGTGCTAGTGTGGGAGGGAAAGGAGAGGTTCGGGGGGTTACACAAACAGCACATCCAGAATCTTTTTTTGCTCTTCAGATTTACTTCTACTCTTTAGGAGTTTATACAGCAAAGTACAATTTTGTGGTTCTTCTTCAAGACCATTAACTCAATATAAAAATATCAGCATTGTTTTTATTATCTGAAAGAAAAAGCTCAGAGCTGAGTTTTTGTGCAATGCTCAGTTCATTAAACAATGACTCAGACGAGGTTTTGTGGTGGAGGATTCAGCTTTTCCCTAGCGGTGGGATCAAGATGTCCTGTTTCCATGATAATCTACCTTTCATCTCCCTCATGTTGCAAAACTTGTTTTTACCTTGATCCCACACAAACCCGTTAGTTTCTTGCTTTTGTTATTATAAATTATTTACTTTAGAAATGCTGAATCATGACACTGGGGTTAGAGAACATTGTATTTATATTTAAAGTAAGAATTGTTCCCACATCATCTGAAGATTCCCAGACTATTATTTTTGCGTGTCCTTACATTTTATGTTTTGATAAAGTTCAAGTGGCATTTGGTTTGGCCCTCTGCAGGGAGGTGACTTTTATCCTGCAGATGCTGAATCCCAGCAAAGAATGCCTGCTAACGCCATATGGGATGAGCCCTGCCCATGTGAACACCTCCACGTGCCCGCCAGCATGTGCCCACCAGCTCTGCTGCTGACTGGCCTCCTCCAAGCCCACCAAGGCCTAGTACCGGCCCAAGCTGGCAATGCATGCAGAGGCTCACGCTGTAGGTGAACAGGACAGGCTGCCACTCAGAGAATCACTGAATGAGTGCTGCAGCCTGGCCTAGCCCTGTCCCTGGGGTGCCTTTCTGCGGGCTGAACCAGAGCCCACTGAGCAGCGTACAAGTGAATCGTGGGCAAATCCACAGTGTGGTTATCACCCACTGCGACCATCAGCGCAAAGGCAACCTTTCCCCCAGCCCTCACCATAAGTTATATCCTGGTGACTGGATCACATCTGCTGTACCTCTGTGGATAAAAAGTCTGAGGTTGATATTCCCCTCCCCCCCCGCCCCCCCCAATTTTTTATATGTTTTTATAAATACAAATATGAAGTACAGCAACCAAGTGTAAAACAGTGTGCAACTGCAAAGGCTGTAATTTACATCTTGTTTTGTTCTTCCAGCTAACACGTGCATGATTCAATACCCTGCCTACTGCCTATGGGATGGCTGCAAAGCCAGCACTACTTGCAGAGTAACTTGGGTGGGGAGATGCCAGGCAGGTTGCCCATGCTGGTGACACCTTCTAGAGGCCAGCTGAACCTGAATCAGTTAATTCCCTTTCTCTATGTATTAGACTACTTTTATATTGCTCCTGGTGGTTCAGTTTCCCATTTTAGCAGCTCTCTTCTTCCGAAGATGTCAAGAGTGCTCTGTTATTGTGGACTATGTAAGCCCCAGAATACCTTCAAAATAGGTTTTATCTGCCCATTTTACAGACGGACTAGGTGAGAACTGGTAGCTCTAAGCAGATATGTGCCAAGCTATGTCACGGACAGGGATAAAAGTCCATTTTCTTCCCTCTGCTTCTACAGTGAGATGTTGTCAGTTTAATCCAGGCAACTGTGTCAAGGGACACAGTTTCTCAGCAGGGCAGAGTGAGGGTCTGTGTGTATGTCAGAGCCCAAGCTGAGAACCAGATGAATGCTGAAGTGCCCCCTTCCAGGGGCAGAGAAAAATAACTATTTCGTATGTAAGTTGCTCTGTATTTTACAGCCCTTACCATACTTCCTCACTCGTTCATGGATGGGCTTTCAGGTAGTGTTAGGCTGCTTTCTGGCACAGCCATATTGCAGGTGCTCATTTTGACCAGGCTGTAAGGAGAAATACTAGAGTCCAGAGCTCTGAATTGCTATGGGACCACATGGAACCACAGTCTTCTCCCAGGTTTTACCAATACACCATGCATGCACTTGATACTTGCTCCTTCTTCGTGTTCAGGCCTCAACCAGGGTGCTGGGGAGCTGCATGTGCGCTGAGAGGCAGGCAGAGGTCCTTGCCATTGCTGTGCTCTGCAGTGGCTGCAGGGGCAGAAGCGGACGCCGAAATGCTGAGTGGGGGATTTTGAAACAGTGCAGGACTAGGGGAGAGAGCGCAGGACAGGTGAAGCAGGAACCTTTGGGTCCTGTGTTAGTGTTAGAAACCTGACAGAAAAGGGACAACTGTAGGAGTACAATCAGAGAACTGTGTTCTCTGGCCGAGTGTTCTCCCTTCCCAGCTGTGCTGGGGTGGAGGTGAATTTCCAGTGCAGCAGGAGCACTAACAAGTTAATGTTTAACATTATTATTACCTCATCTTCCAGAGGCTCCTTCTAAACATAACAATTGACGACAGGCTCCTGATAGTTTGGAGGAGACCGACCTCAGCCCTAAGACTATGATGAATATGATTTCCCTTCCCCCTCTGTTTTGATTTTCTGCTCTGTTACTCCAGAGCATTGGCTGGCCATGACCCCTGGCTGCTTTTTCTGTAATTACCAGCTCCTGCCAGATTTACTGTGGAAGTTAATGTCTGTTCCAGCCAAGTCAGCCCCACTGTTATATTGTACGAGACAGTAACCCCTTCATTACAGGCAGAGCTCGAACAAAACAAAACAAAGAATCAGGAAAAGGGTTTCTAAAGGCCGTGTAGAAGGCCTTACATGCTTGATGAGGGTGCCGAATTAACATTAGCACTTTCATTACGTAGAAGCAACACCAAAAAATCTTCCTCAAGGTCTTTCAAATTCTGCAGAGCACATGTAGTGGCTAGTGAGGAAAGAGCAAGAAAACTGTAAGGCTTTCTTTTCAGTCCATTATACTCCTCTGAGACTTTTCTTCGGAGTCTAAGCATGGGTGGGACTTTTTAAAATAAATTAGTATTCTGATATTTTAAAGTTACCCTTAAGTTTGCAAGGATTTTTTTTCAGTTGTTTCTGCAAGTGGTTTTGTTGTTGTTGTTGTTGTTGTTTGTTTGTTTTTAAACATATTTAAATAAAGCTTGCTAAAAAGGGTAAGATTCAGACTCGGATATCCAGCAGAGGCATGTGGCTCAGCGTAGGTCCAGCCATCAGAAAAAAACCTTGTATCCACAGATTCAGCCTGAGGTTAGGCTGATCAGAACAGTTCTTAGGCTGCATTCATTACAGCAGAGCACAGAGCATTTTAAGGCTTTGCAGAAGATGAAGCATACTTGATATGGGTCAAGAGATACATGCAGTGAAAATAAAGGTCAGATTCTGATCAAAAATTTATTTGACTGCCTGTGGACTAATTCCATCTAAGCCACAGGAGTTGTGGGGTGCAACTCTTGTACATGGGGTCATGATGAATAGCCACAGTATTGCATGCACCACACAAGCAGAAGTGGCCAAAACAGCAGTGAGCAAGATTAGAAGCTTCTAGCCTAGACACAGCTGGAAGATGATTGCAAAGGATCATCTTCCAGTACTAGCTTCTAGCTGTGACCTGTTACCACACATGGGATGACACTACCAATATACCAAGGAAGCTATAACAATTTGCAGCAAATTCTACTCTAAGGCTCCTCACTTTCTGTCCAATATTTTTCAGACAGATGTACTATAAGTAACTGCATAGTGTAACATGCGCATGGTAGGTCTGGTGTTTCCAGGAAGTACCAGCTATGCTACATGTGTCCTGCACAGTTGTTTGCATTTTAGGTATACCAATATATAGATAAAGAAGGCAGTACATACACAGAAGACCTGTGCATTGGTCTTTTTTCATGTGGCTTTTTTAACACGGTGCATGTGAACGATAGTACAAGTTGGGATATTGCCTTTCCCATGCACCCCAGAGTGATTCCTGGGCACCTGTCTGAGACTCAGATGTGCAGCAGGGGGTTTTTGTCGTGATGGGCCTTGGAAAAATGTGAAAAAAAATCTATAAAGTAAAAAAGAAAAAAATCCCCAAAGATCCAACTGGAGATATTTATGTGTGGAAAAAGAGCACATGTCTGAAAATGTTAGATGTATGGGTAGTTCCAGTCTTCACCACAATCTGAATCTGTGGTTTATGGAGGATAACTCAGTGCTGGGGAAAAAATATCTCTTTGTTCCTCACCAAAGCCACCAGAGCCAGCTTGAGAGCTTGTGGGACTGGGAGTCTGAATGCTTGGAAGCAGTGGCTCTATGCCTGTTCCCACTGTGGGACAAGGGACATATCAACAAAGTGGGGCTGAACGTGGCAGTTTGACACCTGGGGACTAGGACACAACACAGCTTTCAGATAAAAGGCTTTGAGGCCAGCCAGTGATGACTGTTTCACTGATTTTTGATGTCCATGTTTGACAAGAGCCCATCGGCAGCAGAATCCTGGCAGGTATGGACGCTGGCTTGTTCTGCGTGGTTTGCTTTGCTACACATGGGGAGGAGGGAGAGAACCTGTCCATCCAGGTGATGTTTATAATAGATGACAGAACACAAGTGAGGCTAAACACAGACCATCTCTACCAAAATTAAGGGGAGGTTAAGAATTCTCTGATGTAATCTGTGACACTCTGGCCTCAGACCTGGCCCAAAACCATGAGGAAACTCACACACAGGGCTCTCTAAATCCTGATGCATAGTAGGGACAGCAAAGGGGACCCTACAGGAGCCTCTCAGTGATGAGGCAGACCTCTCAGCTCTTTTCTAGCACGTGAGACAACACAGTGGCCTGTCACGGAAGGCAGGGACGTGTCTGGCAGGCCGGCACTGTGAGAGGCAGGGGTTGTGGCAGGAGGCCATGGCAGCCTGGCCACCTGCCAGCCAGCACAGCTCGCCTCATCGGGGACCTGCTGATCTGCCGCCCCGGATGCGCAGCCTCACTGCGCACTGCACGCGTGTGTGAGGAATTTATTATCCTCGCAGCAGGGAGGCATGAGATGGGAATCAGAGTAGCTGGGAATGCAGGCACCAGCCTCGTGCTTGGTGTACAAGATGTAGGGATCAGAGCACATGCTGCAGGGCAGCACTCTGTCAGGCAGTCAGGCGACCATGGTGTGAGGGGCTGCCATTGCAGACCAGGCTGCTAGCCTGATCAGTCAGGTACTTGCCCCTGTCAACAGCTTGTACCTATGTTTTGGAAAGAAAGGAAGATCTCCTAAGTGTATCTGGCCAGAGATGCAATGCTGTGGTTACCTTTCTACATCTGGAAGGTATGCAGCATTGTGGTATCCATCCCTTCTCATCTCTTGAATTTAATGGGCATTGACCCAAACTGAACTACAGAACATGAGGGAGACTGAAGCCGAAACCAGCCCCAGCCACATGCTTCACCTCTGTAAGTGGGGATGGCATGGGGGTGCCTGCACACTGAGCATTGGGTGATAGAAGAAAGGAGCAGAGCCTCTGCAAAGGGCTTCATGCCCATCCTGAGGGAAGGCCTCATCTCTCTGGACCTCCCCACAGATATAGTGCTAGTTCCTTAATGTGAAGTGTCCTTAATGGCAACTCCTAACACGTATTTTCATGTTAGGAATCCTACAGGATGGATAAATGTGTTGCAGGCCATCTGCAATATCTTTGTGTAATGAAGAAGATTTTAAAGCAGTCTCCAGTAGCTGTAGCCTGGCCTAACTTCTGGTATTCAAATACTTAAAAACTTTCACTTTCAGAGTCATAATTCAAACAGAACTGGATTATAAATTAGAATTAGACTCTCTTAATTTCTGTGTACCTTTTTGAAAAAGTACTTTCAACCTATACTGAAAGGTGAAATATACTGGCAGCACCTTTGTAAGTACCTTCAAGTGCTAGTAGGTGTGATGAGAGATCTCAGAGGAGGGCAGGAGCAGGAGGTCCTGTTGTTCCTCTTATGACTACAATTTGCTGCTGAATTTGAGTTGGACTGCAGTTTTCTTTTGAGTTTGAGTAACTATTTTTATAGTTACAATCAGGGACAAAAGTTTTTTGTGTCTGTAACACCAGTGGTAAGGTAGTGGAATTTGTCAGTTTGAAAATGGAAGGACTGCGCTGATACTGATCTGCTGGTCAACAGTTATCTTTATGTGGAGTGTTTATTATTGATCATCAGGTATACTGGAGAGTCTGCAGCGAAACATGTCCTATCATAAACACCGTCAGCTACTTGGTGATCCAGCTGTGGGTTTTTTTTTCTTGTGGAGATGTAGGCTTAAGACAAACCCAGCATCAGAACAAAAGCTTTGTCAGAAGGAAGGGGGTTTGCAGCATATGAAGTTGGTTTTGATTCATTCCCGAGCTCAGATGTTGCTTTGGGAAATGTATTCTCTTCAGGACTCTCACTCTGACTCTATAAACAGAGGCAGCGACTTGCATTTGGAGGCACTAAAAGTGATTTAAATGATTCAGCCTGGGATTTTTGCCAAGCAGCACCTCTTTCTGTTTGCTGTGGGGGCTTTTCTGCCCTCCCCTTGTGAGTTTTGTTTTTTTTTTTTCCTTCCATGCAAAATTTTTCGAGACTATCCTTTGAGACAGTCTCTTTCTCCGAAACAGAAGAAAAAAGTTTGCATCTCCAGATGGACAGCTGCTCCCTGCTCCTTTTGATGTTGCTTTTATCTGCCAGGCCAGTGCTCTCTCACCCTCTCCCCGCCCCCGGAGGCAGTTTCCATGGGGTCTCAGGGGAGCTTTGTCTCTCACATGTGTTTAAAGAGAAATGTGGAGCTGACACAAAGGCTCCACGGCTCGACCTTTCGCCCTCTGCAGTTATGAGGGCCATAAAGCTCAAGTCCCTGGTAACAGCGCCGATGACCAGGGCAGCCCTGGACACAGACAGAGCTCTTTTGGCACAAAATTGTTTAACTAAAAATAGTTATAGGGAGGAAAATAAAAGGTTGTGCAAACGAAGCAATGTCTTTTATTTCCTTATTTGGTGTTACTGGTAGTAGGATGAATTTCTTCAGTACAGCCAGAGGCAAATGGCTTCATTGCATTTAATATGAGATTTGAAATGCGTCGGGCACAGATGAAAAGCGACACCCGTGAGGTTCAGGGGAGCAAGTACGGAATGGCCAGGCTACCAATGCAGGAGAGGAAGGCAGGGCTGCCCTGCAGGGCTCCACTAGGCCTGAGGACTCAACCCGTGGGCAATGAGCCTCTGGGCACTGTGCAGGGACAGCCGCTTCTTCTCCTTGGGGCAGGAAACCCCGGAACCGGGCAGAGGCAGGGAGCAGCCTCATCAGCCAGCCGGCAGCGTTAGCCTCAAGTCTTGCAAAAGTGCAGAGGAAGGCACCGCTTTTCTCCTATTGTTCACAGCTGTGAGACTTCTCACAGAGGTAGGTCTCCAAGCTGGATATCTCCAACCATGATTTGAGACAATAGGTGGGCATTTATTTATTTATTTATGTATTTAAATCACCATTCAGGCTAGCTAGTAACAGATATTGGATCCAGGTGGACCACATTAGAGGTAAAAAGGTTTTTCCTGCTGACGTTGTTGTTTTCAGCCTAAAATGAGGCAGGCATGGAATGACGGTGGAGAGAGAGGGGAGGGAAAAAAAAAAAAAAAAAAAAAGAAACCCATCTAATTCTTTTGTGTCCTGCTGGGTGTATTTGTTTGCAGGAGAGTTGTGGGAACATTGAGCTCCTATGCATAAGCTATAAAAAGTAGAATATTTTCAACAGGAGAGTGACTTGCCTGGAATATCTGTTTACCGAATGATAAAGCTGCTCTCCTCAGAGGTGCCAGATACCAGAACAAAAATTTGGAGGTGGACTTTTTGTTTCTGTAAAGGAAGCTGTAATGTTTGAGTATTGGGTGTGATAAAGGGCAGGTGACTGTGAAGCCTTGTTGCCTGTTTTTCTTTTGTCCAAAATAAGCTCGCTGCAGTGTGGCCTGGCCATTCAGACGGTGTAGGCGGGGTGGGGGAATGCTGCTGAGCAGGGGGGTTGACTGTGAGTATTGACACTCTGAGCAGGACTTTCAGAATCCTTATGGCACGTCAGTATTGTGAGAAAATGCCTTGTTTTCTTTGGGAGCAGGTTGTTTGGGAGCAGAGGACACCTGTTACCTATGTGTTTGTAGGTGTATCGTCTTGATGGGGTTCTTACAAGGCATAGGTCTGTGGCAGTAATAAGACATTTCCCACGAATCTTTCCTCAAACTTTTGTTCATCCATAACAGATAAACAGGGCCACTTGCTGTGCAACAGTGGGGTAGGATTTTTTCTCATTCACAAAAGAACTCAAGGGACTTTTATTTTAGGTCAAATAAAACAAAGCCAAGAAAGGGGGTGAAATCAAGTCTTCAAAAGAAAGAAAAACCTTAGTGATTTATGCTGAAGTTGTTGTTTTGCTTGTTTGGGTTCTTTTGTTGTTAGTGGGTTTTTTTTTGTTTTGTTTTGTTTTTTTTTAACCAAAATACAGCTACTGTTAGAGAATTCTTACACTGAAAGGAACACAAGGAAAACACAGCCAGCATCTCTTTCTGCTGACAGATTCCCTTGCCCTGGTATCTTTTTCTGTGAAGTGAGCAGCTTAGTGTGTAAACACCAAAGCTCCCTGTGAGACAGTGCACCAACAACTGTATGCAGTAATTTTTGCCATAGCTGTGTTTGTTTGCCTGCCTCATGCGATAAGGTGTGCACGTGCGCTCTCATTTTCCTCCAACTCCCGAAAGTTGTAAACCTAAAGGTAACAGTGCACACTTTCTGAAAAGCGTGGTTTACACTGAAATCCTTGGCTTAAAAATGTTGCCTGGAGGAGAAAAATCTCTGTCAGCCCCAAGGCTGATGATTTGGCTCATGAACTGGTTGTCACTCTGTGACCATACCAGGGATACTGTGCTGGGGGAAGGAAAGGTGCAAATAAGGAGTGAATAGGACAAGCCTTTCTTTGGCTCTGATCATCCTTCGGTGGTATATGCGCCTTCAGGGGATCACACGACTGGAATATAATAAAACAACCCTACAGCTCCCCTAAATCATATCACCCTGTAGAATCAGTGAACTCAATCTCTTGCCTCCCATACATCATCCTTACACCAGACAGATCCTGAATGCAGAGCTGAGTTGAGCTTCTCTCACTGCATCCAGAGCATGCACCTGAGGTTAATAGCGGATGATCCTAATCACAGCTCCCACAGCCCCAGGCTAGCTGATAACTCTCTATTCTGACTGCTGACCCTGGTAATCTTCTCATTCCTGAGAAGGAGCAGATATTGTGAACCATGGTTTCTTAACAGTTGGGACAAAAATAGTTGTCTTCTTGCATAAAGGGTTCAGATAGCAAACTACAGGAGCAGCAGTGATTGAGCAGCCAACATACAGGGCTGGGAAAGTTTTGCATTGCATATCTGGCTCCACCATGGGTCTGCTCTTAGTGACCTTAGGGGAATAGTTATTAAAGGCTTCACAGCTCCTTTCTTCCTCTGGAAGGAAAAAAAAACAAAAACAAAACAAACCAACAAAAAACAAAACAACAACAAAAAACAGGTAATAGCAGGCAAAGACTCTGGGATGATATTGTGAGGATAAATATTATTGAGTGTTTTCTAATATGCTTTAATGTTTCTGAAGAAAGGTGGGATCTAGTATATGCAATTGGGAAGAAAACTTTGCTGAAGCTGCTTCAGCAGTTACACTGCTTCTGCAGCAGCCCTTCAGGCTGCACTACCACCGAAGGGCAGTCTCGTGAACTCTCCACTTACACTTTAAAACCTCTACACAGGCAGCAGCAGTCACAGATGCAGCTGCAAGAAGAAACCACACACCACAGTTGTGCAGGTGCGTGTGGGCCCCAGTGGGAAAGAATATTAACTATTTCCTGGTAATAGGAACACAGAGGTCCTTCAAACTTGAGAAATAATCTCAGCACAGTTCCAGAACGTGGTCTGTGTGGGAAGCTGCTATCCAACTGATAAACACACAACTGTGCTTAACAGATCCCAGCTTAAATGACTGCAGACTAAATATTCTGTGTTCTCTTTTGAATTCAACTAACTTTGTGGATTGTATGCCCTGTAGTTTCAATGTGGTAGGGAAAGCTGCTGTATTATGATTTCCATCAGTGCCAGTTCAAAGCTTTGTGCTGGGAAGGAATAGCTGATATTGACCAGGGTATTTGCAAGATCAGATGTATTTTTTCATAAGCTAATACTGTTGTCTTCATCTGTTCTTGACAGAAATTTGCAGCGGGATCATTCTTTATGACCAAAAGGTAGGCAGGAGTTAGAAGAAGAATTAATAATTCATTCTTTAAAAGTTCTGTCTTTTTGGATTAAAACTGTGTGTTACAATTCTCTCTAGTATATTCTTTAATTACAATTATTGTCTGAAATTGAAACTGCATGATTGTTTCCAAAAGTAACGAGGCATGTTTCCCTTCCCCGAAATGACTGAAGTGAGAGTCAAGCTTCCCGTATGCATGTGTATGTAAACTATATTTTGAAATCATTTGCTTTGAAATTACTTCCAGTCATCTAGTTTTCTGAAACATTAAGATGCAAATTTAGGCAAAGTTAGATTTTTTTTTTTATGCACTGATTATCTGCGAAGCTGGTAGGATTTGCTGAGCTGAAGCTGCCGCAGAAGATAATGATGTTCTGCTGAAACACGGCAACGCTTCAGAGAGCCCTGATGATGATAATGCATTGAAATAACAACATGTGGCATGGCAATCCACCCACACATCATAATGCATCACACCAGAAATGTCACGATGTGCTGATGGTTAAGTTTCTCTTCTGAAATCGCAAAGCTTTCAGTCCCTGCTGCACCGCTCACAACAAATGGGGCTGTTTTGTTTCACGTCTTTGACTGGTTTCAGCTGTACCCAGCATCCTTCTTATTTGAGGTGGTGCTCCTTAAGCATTTTAAAAATGAAATTCAGAAAAATATTTACCTTTCCAAGTTTCTGTTCTAACAGAACCCCTCCTTAACAGTAGGAGGCTGTAAAACTGGGCAGAAAATCTAATGATTAAGAAGTATGGCACCTGATTTTCATCCTTCTTGCTTTCAGGCGCAGAGCAGAAACTAGCCTCTGTTTTTCAGTTCTGCTGGAAATACAACTTTTCCAGTTCTTCAGTTACTTTTCCAAATGTCTTTGAACTTGCATGTTTAAAACCTTAGATTTGGCAAAAGTTTCAGCAAAGGTTTAGAGTAGTAGCTGGTTGGAATGACAGTAAAAGCTGAACTTCATCTTTCCCTTATGTCGTGATAGCAGAATAGTTATGAGACAACTCAGTTGCAGTAACTTACCAACTTACCGTCAGGAGTTTCTCCTTTTCTTACCACTGATGGAACTAAAGCAAAGATGAAAAAAAAATTAGGAAATATTGTTTGCATGAATTGGGCTAAATCCAAATAATGCCTGTCTGTCTATATATAGGTTAGGAGCTGACAGAGCTGTGGTGCTTGTACCCTAAATTGCAGTTCTGAGAACTTAGTGGCTGCTCAACTCTGCAAATACCTGTGTTCAATAGGCACTTCAACTCTCAACATCAAAAAATCCTATTTAAGCACTCTTAAAATTCTGTTACTACATGTGCTTACCAGCACTTCAGTGTTTGCAGGTCAGACAAGTTTGACTTCTATCCCACATCAGAAGTCAGTAGAGATCCGGAAACTAAAATGATGATCTCTCTGCCTTTCCCTCCTTTTCCTTCTTGGATTCCACATGATATTGATGTTCCCTGCTGCTTTTTTCTTCTTCCCCCAAAGAAACAGTGATGACAATAGTCCTGATCATGTGTTTTTACACAGCAGCTTGGTGGTTGCAGCAGTCTTCCCAGGATTTGCATTAGAAATCTCAAAGTAAGTGACAATCTTAACATGATTAAGTCCATTAAGATTTCTTCTATCCTTATCAAGAGGAGTGTTGTCCTGCTCTTGTTTCATATCCCCAAATTACTGGGAAGACAGACTTAATTCCCTTCTGAAGAGCTTGAAATTCACATTTTCCAGCTCTCTGGGATGTGTTCTAATGATTAGAGAAGAGGCTTGTGGTAGGACATATCTTCCTGTGTAGGTCTTCCAGCAGGCAAGGGGGAGACAATGGGATCTGCTGTAGTAGAAGAGTTGCCGTGGCTATGATCCCTACTGATGAGGGCACTTGCTTAGCAGAAGCCTCGGCTTCCTCACCCTACCTGAGGACAGTTATTGGTATAAACGGCTACTGCATGAAGAGTGGAGCCCAGTGGGTCCCTAACCATGTGAATGCAGACTAAACAGAGTTACCTACTTTTCCTCTGGTCCCAACTCATTTCTAATGCTTTCCTGAAGTTGTCATCTCAACAAGAGGGGCTGGGAGTACTTAAGTACCCTGAAATCTCTTGTCTAGTGGCCAGAGCACTCTCTAAGCACCTGTGGAGTTACTGATCAGGTGGAGGTGTAGTAGAGGGCAATAGCAGGTGCACGTCACGTTTCTGGCTAACTGCACCTGCTAATACGTAATGCACTCACAGATTATGTGATGGTGGTCGTGTAACTGTGCACTGCATATTTCCTTCTATGTTTAGTTCAGACCTGTGCCTGGCCCTGCCTCTTGAGAGGTCTGAACCTCGTCAGGGTTCTGGTTTCTTCCCTGTGGGACTGAAAATAAGGTGTCATGGAGCCTGGCCCCACAGTGCATGAGTTCCTCCTCCACACCCAGCAGAGCCACCACTTCCTCCAGCACGGCTGGTACACGCACATGAAAGTAGATGTGACTCAGTGCAGAGGCTTCTTAGGGAAAGGGCTCAGGAACTTCCTGCACAGACACAAGCTGTGCCTCCCCTTTGTAAGCACTCACGGGGGAAATGGAAGAAGAGAAACACTGAGGGTGGGAAATAAGACTGTGTTTTCATTTCCTCTTTCTTGTTTGTTACTTGGTCCTTCTCTAGTAAAAGAAAAAAAAATAATACAACAACAAAACCCCAGCTGCACCTGTTTTGTTTTTTTTTTTTTAACAAAATGTTCTCGTGCACTCTTTCACCTCTTGGTAGCATTGAACTCCAGAAAATACGGTGCACTCTCTCTTTAAGAAAGCCTGCTCTCTGCCCAGCTGTTGACTTGCCTGAAGGTGAGACCTCTACTTAAATTCATGGCTCCAGCTGTCAAAAGCAAAGAAAAGCAGCTTTTCCTTGGCGGCTCTCTGCTTTGGGTAGAATTTGACATCTTCCTCAGTCAGCAGAATTTAATCAGCATCGAGTGCCCACAGCCTCCCAGCTCCACCACAAGCTGGCTGGGGGGGGGGGAGCCAGACCTGGGGAGGAGAAGGGGGAGAGTTCGCAACCAGCAGGCACAAACAGACACAGACAGAATCACCGGCCCCTGCAAGAAATCCAAAGCTTGTCACTGTCTGGGGAGAGCCTCATTATACCCTTTGACTTAAGAACTGCTGTTATCATTCAGTAACCTTAGCTGGCTTAGGCTTTGCTGTGTCCTCCTGAGAAGCTGTGAGCAGGTAAATGGAGTGAGTTACTGACAGCTGACAATAGTACTGATTTCCAAAAGAAAGCCGATGAAATGGGCTCAGGGATACTGTTTCTCAGACTTGAGAGTAAATAAAGCCAACAGCTCCCGCGATTGCTATGCTTTGCTTGCCTTTCTCCTAGCGAAAAGAATGCCTGCAGTGATGTTTGCATGGATATCTGCAAGCTAAATGATCTAGTTAATAGCAAAACTGCTTCCCTGAGCATCTAACGTAGCCCAGCATCTGATCCTCATGTGGTCAGGTCGGACTGGCATAGCAGACCTAGGGTACGCACAGACTTAAGTATGGATCTGCTACAGCAAGATGGCGTTTGCTTTTCTTCCCTCCTACCACCCTTTTCTGCAGCCAAGACCCAAAATCCTGTGAGGAGAAATGAGACACGAATCAGGAAGCCTGGAAAGTGGCAGTGCCATACTTGGCAGTGCAGGGTCTGGCTCTGTCCCCCATATTGAGGGCTGTCCTGGCTGCTTCCTTCCCTGGGGAGCCAGCACGTGTGCAGGGTGCTTTCTGTAGGAGACTGTGGTAGTGCTCACCTGTTGAAAATAATCTGTTTGCAGTAAATATTGTCTGTAAGTATGTTTTGAACACACAGACTCCAGACGTTCCTATACATGCAGTTCATTTCTAGCACCTGCAGCTGTTACCCATTGAGGAGAGGAAGGACACGTTGGGTTGTTTTTTAGTGTTTACCTCTTCTACCCGTTTGATATTAGCCTGCATAATGGCACAGAGTGACTGGTGGGAGCAAACAGGAAATGAAGCAATGCCCGAGGTAAGGCGGGCAGCATGCAGCACAGCAGGGAGGAAACAAGTGTGTGTATCTGGGGGGGGTACTAACTGGCAAACACCCACTTGTCCTCAGGCAAGACCAGGTTAGTTTTCCCCAGACCTGGACCAGGAATCATTAAAGCACTGAATGCCCCCACCTCTTAGAGGAAGAAGAGGGATGAGATAGCAGAAGATGCTTAGAGGGGGAGAGGTGCTGTGGTTAAGGCAGGAGTGCAGGTAAAGGCTTGCTGCTTGGGGCTGGGGAGTGATCACAGGTGTATTGCAGCCCAGGAGCTTGACAGTGATCAATGTAGAGCTCAGGCTGTGAACTGTATACTGTTGCAGCCTGTAGCCATAGAATGTGGTGAGGTTTCCCCGCCCCACCCCTACCCCCACCCCTACCCCCACCCCTCTGTTTCTTTGTATTTGGGGAATGAACTTCATAAAACCTGCATTCATCGTTCCTGCTCAGCCACATGACAAACTCCTACTGAACTGTGTCCTGGAGGGGTGATGCAGTCACAAAAACAAGATTGCTCCTGCGTCAGTCATTAAAAACACTGCATTTCTTTTCTCCCGGTGCTGGGGGAGGGCACTGGGAGCAGTCGGGGAAGCAAATCCCACTGGGGATACTATTACAATATGAAAGACACTGTGAACCTGCCTCATTTACGTACAGAATTTATCACCAAACTTCCTACTGAAGGACACGCTTTTATTCTAATATTGCTTATTTTTCTCAACATTCACCTTAAAAAAAAGAAGAAGAAAAGGAGTTTTTAAAATGACCGTCTTGCTTCCCTTCTCAAACTCCTATATTTAAAATTTTACAGAGTTAAATAGGTACAATGCTAATCTTGTATAGTGTCTGGAGCCACCTCTTCTCAAATGATATCCCCCTTATATGAGCAGTTAACTGAAGACATCTGTTGGATGCAATTATCTGAATGCTGCACATTTGCTTTAGATGGATTGTTTTCTATGTTACAGATGGATAACATACCTAATTATGTTTTGCTGTCAGAGTTGTTATTTGTGAAGACGGTTCTCCATTGTCAGCTGAGTTCAGCGAGTTGTCAAATTTCTAGTGGAATGTCCTTGCTGATTAATGAAGTAGGTGTGCATATTTAATTATTTCAATCATTCTTTCTGGCCCCTGGTATCTAGAAGGGGTAAGGCCCACAGTCATGTGTGGATCCTCAGCTTTTGTTCACTACAGCAGTTTCATGGCAGGAGGTGAACTTGGTTGCAAGCTTTGTGTCTGTAGGATTACCTGCTGTGTGGTATGCTGCTTGTGGGACATGAGCCATTTAATAACGTTGGATTAAAGAACAGACAGAAATGACTGAAATGTGTTCTCTTTCAGATCTAGACAGAAACATGTTGCTAAAAGTTCTAAAATTTTCATTAAATCTTGTGACAGAAAGTCTCACTGACCACTTTATAAAGTACTGGGGAAAGCGCTTTCAGCAAGCATCAGCAAAAGGCTTTTCTCTACCAATTCCATTTTATCTGTTTTCTAAAAAAAGGACCCATAGACTGACACAGCCAAGTTGCTGTGGCTTACTAAAATACCAGTGTTAGCTGAACCCTGGTAATTGCGCACACACGTGCTTTCAGCTGGGGCAGACACAAGATAAATGAAATTAGCTTTCCTCTAGGGCCCATGCTAAGGCGTTTCACCTCACAGCGGGAGGTGGGATGGCGGCCAGGCGGTGCTGAGGGAGCCGCCTCAGCATGGTGCGAAGCCCTGGCCCTTCTGAACAAGGACAGCACTGCTCGTGCCTGACCCGGTGAGCACAGGGGGAAAGCATATTAATAGTGTTATTTCATTTGCATTGCTGTGATACTTAGGAGCTCCGGTTTGGATTAGGACTCTGTTGTGCTAGGCCCTGTGTAAACACACATGAAAGTGTGACACTGTCCTCCTGAGCCGCCTGCCTTGTACAAACACACGCGAGAGTCGGGTACGGTTTCACACTGAGGTTGGGCTTTGTCTTCCTCAGCACCTTGTCCTGTGCCAAGCATGTTTTCAGCTCTTCTGAATCCCCCTTGTTTAACAGCCCACACCTCAACACGTTCTTTGCTGAATTGGTCACTGGGCAAGTTCACGTGTTTGTGTAGTGTGCAGTAGGTGACCCAGAATGAGGCCAAGATGGGATGGACTGTGTGGGTTTACTTTATGGGCAGCTACAAGAAGTCCCCACACATTGCAGTTTTAGGTAGGAAGAACTTAGGCTAGCTGAGCATTGAAATTGAGAGCCTAGCACAGGCTGCCTTGTGCCAACCACCCTGGGGTGAAGAAAAGGCAGAGCCGTGTGGGCACCACAAGGCTTGTGGGGTGCTGTGTGGTCCATGCAGAGCTGCTGAGCCGTCTGAAGGGCTGCAGGGCAATTTGTCTCATGGCAGCATCTCCTCTCCAGCTCTGATAGAGCCTGGCACCCAGCACTAACAAAATTGTCTTTGGGTGCCTCTGAGCAGGAGCAGAGAGAAACATTTATTTTTCTTCCTGTGAAACGTTTACTCGTTTTCCCCGAAGGCTGTAATGAAACTTCTGGCTTTAGCGGAAGAAATTCCACCATATTCCCTAAAATTTGGAAAAATAAAGATGAGTCATAAGCAATTTTTGTGTTTTGAAGCAGAGATCCTTCCCTCATCCCCACTGGGAATGGCAGGGTCACCCCTGAGAAAGAAGTGGCTAAAAGGCTGTTTGGATAATACGCTGTGTTTGGTGGCCTGTGGTGAGCATCTGAACAGTGCTTGGGATTTCCTAAGATTAAGAAAAGATTTCTGTGTGCAGTGGTCACCTGTTAATTTGTTCCCTTTCTCTCAGTATTAATGATCTGACTATATTACTCCTCCAAAAATCGTCTGGAAAAACGATTATGTTACAGTCGATAACTTCAATTGTGTTCAAGACTTTCCCTGTTTCAAGACAGAGCTTGTTGGTATGGCTGCAACGTGATTCACACGCATGTTGTGTAGTTACATGCTGTGCTGCTTGCAGCTGAGGTACTTTGTGGGTTATGCAAGTGATGTGGGCAGACTGAAACAGGGAAAGCGTCTACATATCAAAAGATGTAAGAATTCTCAAAAACTATATAAACCTAATAAACAAGTCTCATGAGCTGTTGTTCAAGGTGGTTTGGTTTCATTTGGAAGTAAAGATGCAATGTAGTCAAGGCATCGCATTGGGGGGGGTGTGAAGCTTATGCCATCCAGCTAAACTTGCAGCAGAAGAGAAGCGTCTGGCCTTTGTATTTATGTATTTCTCTTTGGCTCACTTGTGTGATCAGTCACTCCGTATTAAAAATACATGTTTTTACTATAGTAGACAAAATGCATAAATATTTGACCCCTGGAAATATGATATATAGCTGAAGACAGTCTTTGAAAATCGTGGTGTGTGTATGCATTATAAATTCCTCCTTTCTCACAGGACCAGTGCAGTAGAAAAAAGGATAATCAGTAGTGTCTTCTGGTCTTCTCTCCTCCCCCCCTTTACCTCCTCTGTGCTCCCCTCATTTCTGCTGTGGGATGTGCCAGCACTTGTCTTGGCAAAAGCCAGTCTTGGATCTCAAAGTCAAGAAACCTCCAGTACGTCTGTGACTGACTCCGCCTTCAGCAGTTCTCCTTTGCTCCCACCCCAGCACACACTGAGAGATGAGCATGCCTCAGTGTGCGCCAGGGAGGCACTACAGAGGGGCATCTGCACAGCAAACATGTAATTCATGCCCTCATAAATCGGGGCCATGTCAGAAGTAAAATGTGAAATGCATGTACATGCATGTACCTCACAGGCAGATCATCACATGTGGCAGACACTACCTAAAAATAACAAAGCATTGCCATCCAGAATGCTTCTGGTCATGTTTTCAATGGGGAAGTTCAAGTAAGGAGTGCTTTGCTGGCAGTCTTGGGGACCAGGGTGCTTTTTCTGTAATCAGGACAGGTAAAATCAGCTGGTCACTGTGTAATTTCCACTCAACACCCTCTGCTAAATGCACTGAGCTACTGGCTTGTTTGTTCCCCCTATCCAGTCAATCTTTGGCCTTTCTAGAAAGATTGCCAGCAAAACTATCTTTTGGCAGTGGTGATGCCATGATACAGCAGTTCATTTTCCAAAGCAGCTACCAACCAACAGCCACATGGTAAAGCATGAGTTCTCCTCCCATCCCCCTCAGCCTGGTCTGGATCTCAACCAAGTTGATGAAAAACTTCAGCTCTCCCAGGACCTAACAGGGTGTCGATCAGTGTCCTGATCATCACAGCTAAATCGCACAGAGTAAACACACACGCTGTTCTTAGTTCATAAGCACCTATAAAGTCCACATTAACAACTTGGGATAGAAAGGGACCTACTGGGTTTTCCACATCAGAAGGCAGCGCTAATTAACTGTGAAGTGCTATTCTGAGCTTGTTTTCTGCTTTGCCATTAATAAATCTAGTAGAAAGTTTTAATACAAGCTTATTCCCCCAAGTCATTATTTCATATCACTTTGTTCTTTTTTTGAAGGTCACGCTTCAGTTTAAGTAGTTGTTTTTCTGTTCTTGGTGTTTTTTCCTCAGACATATTTAAAGACTCCCATCACTGCTCACCTGTTTTCATTGGTTTGTTGCTATATAAGTCAGAGCTTTTCCATGGTATTCTACGACAGACTCTTGATTTCCCTGATCATTTGTTTTAGTCTGAATTATTGTAAATATGGGTGACAACAGTATATGATGTTCAGAATTAGATTTTGGTACTGCTTTATGTAATGGCAGTAATGCTTTTCTCATCGCCCAGAGTATCTTGTCTAAAACATCCTGTCATTGCATTTACCTTTCCTATGGCTGGCTTGGTTACCTGCAGTGGGTAAGTACGTCTTGATCCTTCTTCACCACTGTCTTCCACATGTGTTCCTGTCTTTGCAGCAGGATCTCCTCTTATCTAGATGTATGACCTTCTGCACTGTGAACTTCTGAAGTCATCAGATTTTTTCCTGATATCATGCTCATCTTCTCTGTTGATGAGACATCCCAACTTTGTGTCTTCATTAAATTTCATTAGCACACTCTTCCTTTTTTTAAACCTCCAACAGCCCTGCTTAAGATAAAGGATTAAAAAAGTCTCCTTGACTTTTGTTCCCGGTGGGAACCTCGTTTAAGTTACAACAAAAATTTTATGTTGAAACGCTTTCTTATCAATGATAGAAGCTACAGATCTGCCTAGCCTGTCCATAACTTCTGTGTGTTTTTCTCCAGTGCCGGAAAGGCAAGATCAAAGCAAGCTTCTGATTCAGACAGCGCAGGAGCATGCTGTGATGCCATTGCCCTCAAGCAGAGCCAGGGGCAGGATAACTGGATGTACCTGGCCAAAGAGCTGACATACTTATGAAGAAGGATAGAAAAAGATTTCTGGTACTTGTCCCTCCATCCCAAATGTGCTTTGTCCTGGGGCAATCCAGGAACCATCACGGAGGGAAGTTTTACTGCAGTTCAGCAGTTTCTAGTTATGCCATTTACTGCAAAAGGGTTGGCACAGAAGAAGCAGCTAGAAAAACCACCCATCTGCAGTTTGTGTAGCAGTACGTTGTCTTCAGTCTGGTCAGCTCCAAGGGGGAAGTCTCAGGGCTTTGAGAGCAGCCTTTCAAAACATTTAGAACAAACCCTAGGCATTTGTAAAAACCACAGAGTGTACAGTTAATACACCCAGATGTGCTGTCAGCCCCACAGTACTGCACAAGAGTGGATGGAGTGTGTAAATCTTGGAAAGGTTAAAGCTGAGGGAACAGCGATACGCATAAAGACTTGTGTTCCTTCCAAAAAGAGGAGGGGGGCAAGGTGCTATCATTCAACATTAATCACTTACATCTCCAACCTGCCTAAATCCTCTGAAAAGAACCAGCAAAGAAAACACCAGCTGCTGTAGCTCCTACTCTTTCCTTAGTACCCTCCAGTCTCCCTCCCTCCTCCCTGCCTTCCCCAGACTGTTTATTTTTACTGCTCGTGAATAGCCAGGAACTTGCTCCCTGCAACAGGATCAGCTGAGAACAAGCTGCAGTCTGTGCCTTCCCTGAAATCTTGGTTTTGTCCAGCAGCTTCCAATCAGCAGCAAAACAGTGGAGTAAAAGACAGAAAGTGATACATGTCTTCTTTCTCACCCGGAGAGATGGGACTTTCATTCCGCATGCAGTGGGACTTCCCCAACCCACTCTCTGTCAGCTTTCACTAGAGATTTTAAGTGTGCTTGGTTTATGAAAGAACGCTGTCATCACTTAAACTGTGAGTGTTTTGGGAAAGCAACCATTGTTTTATAGAGGTGTGCCTCACTCCCACAATATCCCTGACTGACTGCACACTAACAGAAATAGCACAACAGCTCTCCCACTGGCAATGGCTGTTTCTTCTCAGGTTCCTTCAATGCAAGAACAATTCTGTCTTGAATAGCAGAAGGACTCTCCCAAAGCTGGCAGTCACCCTGGTGTCAGTGAAATTGCTGCTTTGCATGGCAAAATCCTCCTGGGTGACAGCCAGGCACACATGATAAAAGGGATAGTGAAGAACAGCAATTAGGAACTGAGAAGTGAATGAGGAGGAGGAGAGAAAGGGAGATGGGAAAGGAGGGGAAAAAATGGAAGGCAAAAAGAAGTTTCAACAATCCTCAAAAAAAATGTACGTGGGATAACAGGAAAATAAAAGGGTAAACATGATCATATCATTCATGGATATGAATGGGAGCACCTTGCTCAGCTGGGTGGCAAGAGCACCTTCTCTCTGGTACCTGTCTGAAGCTACCTCCTGTAGCCTGAGCACATGACAGCCAACACCTGTCCTGCGCTGCAGCCACATCTCTAGGAGGATCGCATTGTCCGTCCTCAAGAGGCAAGATTTTGCAGAAGCCATGTTTGGAGTGTGGTCATTTGTACAGTGAAGAAATCCTTATTTACAGATAAATGAAAATGCTAGTTTTCTCTAGACGCTTGTGTTTGGACAGTCCAAAGGCCACCCTGAAATTTGTCATCCAGCAAACCAGTTGTCACTGAATTCATATCCAGTGCTTCGGCTCACATGCCACTGACAGGCATGAAATACTATGCCTGTCGCCACGGCGAATGGAGAAGCACTTGACTTCAGGAGAGGCACATGTCTCGCAGCCCCAGCTGCAGTGTGCACCGGGAGGCTGCCTTGCCACGGCTGCATGCCTGGTGCAGAACTGCTAATCGCTTTCAGATTGAAGCGGCTATTTGCTGCCAGGACTTCTCTGCCAAAAGATAACTGTATAAGACTGATAATCAGGCGCCCTGTGAAGATAAAATGCCTGTTACTTGCCTCTAAATGAAGAGGATGACAGGATCCTTATTATGGCAAACTTTGTGCTAGGGAAAAAGCTGAGCCTCTTATTGAAAAGTAGCAAAAAAAATTTATCTCGGCCTAGAAGTGCAGAAAGTGCAATTAATTAATTTGTTTCTGAAATCTGAGCTCTAGACATAATAGATAGCAATGAGTTATATATTGTAATTACATGAAGGAGCAATCTATACTACAGCTTGTAGTTGAGTGCATTATGAGGAGTGAAAGATCGATGTTAAACTTGGTCAGATGACTAAAACACCAGTAATAACCGAACTGGTTGGGCAAGAGCAAAAGGCACCTGAAGTAGCAACTGATATCTTGACGAATAATGATGCTATTCTCTATCTTGATTATCTTCCTTTAGCCTGGTAACTAACTTGTCCTAACAGCACTGAGCGCAATGCAATGTTCGGGACAGCAAGGACAGCTCCATGTGTAGCTGCTGTCACGCCCTTGCTTTGTCCTGTACTCTTGATCCTCCCTCAAAAGCACTATGGGATGCTCCTGGGAGGCACACCATAGGTAAGGACACACAAGCACAAATGACAGGTGATGGCTGCCTTCTGAGAGACTTGTTCTAATGATACTCTTCCATCTTGCCTGGAAAAATGAAGAAGAAAAAGATGAAGGTTAGAGGAAAGCACACTTTGAATACAAAAAAATGCCACGTAAAACTTTAGCATAGATGAAGCAAGGGTTTTGGAAGAGACTTTATCTATGTGACGTTCCCCATAAGAACTGAGAGCATTCTTCCTCCAATGGAATATTAGCTCTTCTGCTATGCTCAGGTGACAATAAATTTTGTTTGGTTATTGTAAGGTTTAAGCATGGTAGACTTCCTACATTAGTATGTCTGACCAACTGAACTCTATGCAAAAAATCAAGATGTTCCTGGCAGTTCAAATCCTGGAAATGTTCCTGCTCTTTGCTGGTATTGTAACCTAAAAAGAAATTTAAAAGGAAAAGAGAAAAAGGAGAAGAAAAAGAATCCTCTGATGTGGAGGTTTCTGGCACACCGTTCTGTAAATGTACTGCACTACCTGAATGCCATATAATCAAATAATGCCATTCCTGAGCTTTGAAAGCTGTAGGACTTGTCACAGGTTTTTAAGGCTGTGGGCAATTACAAAGGGATTCCATTTATAGTACCTGCATTCCTTCTGAGAATTTCCTTGGCAGGGTTGCATTTAAGAACCTGTGATTGGTGATGTCTGGGCTACCTGCTACTGCAAGGAGGAATGACTCACTTGGTATTTCTATAGCCTGCGTGCTAACAAAGAGCCTGCTACTTCTAATCTCCCTGGGGCTCCTGTCTGCTGCTCAGTGTGTATCTGAAGACAACATGTATTCAGGAAAACAGGGGGATGCTGAAAGAAAGGGAAAGGGATAGCAACAAACTCAAATTACTGTTTTCATACCTGTGTTTCCTGTTTTTTACTAACTCCAGTTGTAGTTACAATGCTTATTTTAATCTACTTTACAGAGCTACACCCTGCAACTCTTAATCTCAGGAGATCCTTGTGAAAAATAAGGCCAGTGAGGTAAGGTTTGGGTATTGACAGGGATCATGAGAGCCAAGCTCCAGCATGGTAGCAAGGGATACTGTCTGAGAATGGAGATAGGGGGAGGAGAGCAGGAGAGCAAAGGAACGTTGTGAACTGATAGAAGTGGATTAGGGATTTGGCACTGAGCAGACTATTAGAGAAGGGTGGCACTGAGAAAGTCAGAGTGAAAGATTTCTGTTAGAGCAGTTCCTACTCAAATGAATGGACCACTACTGAAAATCATTATCTCAAGACAGAGTTAAAACCATCTACTAGGAAGGACAATACACTTTGAGTGCTGTAAGAAGGCATGAGTGACTCTTGCCGACAGTGATGTTCTAGAAGTGCTGCACGTGGATCTCATTTTCTTTCTCATGGGAGGCAGGAGGAAGGACAAAAACTATATTCAGTCTGCTATTTCAGACCAGCTGGCAAGCCGTCTGGGCTGCTTGTATGGCAGAAATGCCTTCCAGCACTCATTCCCTTAGGATCCAGTGCCTCTGCCTCTTTTCGCTGCTGCCTCCTTTCCTCTGGCCAGGCAGGCCCACCAGGCTGGGGTGAGCCTGGGGCAGAGCAGGGAACAGGCAGACAGCTCATGAAGAAAACAGCTTTGCTATGCTTAGGTCCTGCAGTTTTTTTCTTTCCCCCTATTGTTAAATGGCATTGAATACCAGCAAAACAGGAAACTGCTGCCTCCAGCCTCTGACCCAGGGAGTGCAGCCCAGCTGCTAGCTGCTGGAGTGGCCTCCCCACCACACTGTTCCTAGAAAGTATCTGGATATTTGGAGGAGCATTAGGGAAGACGAAAAATACAAGTAAAACTTGAATAAACGGTTAAACTTGGCAGGTCTTAAAAGAAGGGAGTCACACTGGAAGTATCTGGTTATGACAGTCAAAACTGTCTCTGTTTATCCAACATGAGGGCTTATGGAAATGAGAGCAACAGTGTCTCAGCCAATCTCTGTCACCTCACTCATCTGGTAGCTAAGTTGATTGTCTCTTTGTTGTGCTGTGCAGCGCTTGCGTCAGGCATTCTCACTCAGGCTGTAAAGAAAACACTGTTTTACAGGCACGGCACTTCGTGTTGTGATCCCTAAACCTTAGAAGTCCAGCCAGGTCTCGTTTCTTAAGGCAGCCTCAGCAGAGACAGGAAATGGTGCTGGTGAGTTCATAGGTGACCCACTTCTTCCTGAGAAAGCAACACCCCACAGCGTAAAGAGAAATATGCTGCTTGCAGGCCTGTCCTTTTGAGGAGAGTGAAGGTAGAGGACAGCAAGGACCTTGTGGCTCCTTTTATAATGATTCATTCCCTTGTGCTCTCTGATATCAAGGACATTGTCATCTTCCTTAGTGACATTCAGTGACCTAAAATTCCCATATTCCCACTGACTGCTTTTTCTTTTTTTCTTTTTTTTCTCTTTTCTTTTCTTTGCCTTGCTTTGCCTTGCCTTGCCTTGCCTTTCCTCTCCTTGCCTTGCCTTGCCTTGCCTTTCAACATAGTGTGACATTCTTCAACCTGTCTCTTAAATGTGTACATAGAAAAAAATATCCCATAACCTCACTGGGACCGTCTGGTGGAAATTTTTCACAACTGCATTTCTGTGTTTCTTAAAGTGGGACACATCAGTGTGAAAGAAATGATGCTCAACATAATCCCTGTCACCTCATTACTCTCGAGCTCCAGCTTAATTACCTCCCTGATGTTTTGCACAGCTTTCAACCAGACATTCGATGTCTGCTTAAAAATCTGCCATACAAAATGAGGTGATGATTCTATATCTTCTCTTTTCTGGGGAGACGAGCTGTTTGGTAAATATCATTTCTAGAGCACCCAGAAGGTGCATCATATTGTACAGGCCTTCTCCTGCACTACAGACAACTTGCTGGAGTTCACAAATGACTTACAAAGATCCGCAGAAACCAGATTTCAAGGTCATATCGTGAAACTCATTTAAAGATAATAGCAAAGTTTTAACCCTAATAAAATTGTGGTTTATTGTTTACAGCTCCAAAGAGAGAAGTTATGCTAACAGCTACCAAATTCTGACCTTCTGTATCTCACTATGACTGTACTGACGTCAGTGAGACTGCAAGAGAGATGAATTTGATGGCTTATTTTCAGAAAGTCTTTGAGTTTCTTGTGTGAAAGTCCATACCTCAAAGTGTGTGCATGGGATGTGTTTGAACCTCATGCAAAACGCCCTCCTAGTTCAAACACAGGCCTGGGTCTGCCATTTCAGTAGCTGCTATAGTATTCCAGTAATACTCAAAAAATGTAAGCGAGGTGCACACTGAAACTCACATCCCTAAGTATTGATAATATGCTTGCTTTAAGAGTATTAAATAAATGAGGCATAACTGCCACATTATCATAACGTTGGCTGTGGAAAATGTGTGGCAAGTGTGGGACCACGTCCTAGTCATTTTGGCTTGCTTTACACAAGTGTCCCATCTGCCTGGACTCCAAAGGGATGCCACTGTCGGGTCACTACTGTGGGATGGCTGTGCCATGTGGCACAGCGCTCTGGGCCGTGCAGTCTCTACTTGAGGCTGTGCAACCCTGACTGCGGTGTGAGGCATGGCGCAGCACAGCAGTTCTTTGCAGCCTGTAGGAGAGATCCGTGGCCTGGCTGCACACCTCACAGTCACGGCCTCCAGCACAGGTCCATACACACCTCCCCAACCCTGCTCCCTGAAAACCATCAGTTTTCACTACCATAATAATGTGATGCATTAGAGTTTCAAGAAATATTTATATTTCTTGGTCTCCCTCTCAAAAAATAAATCGCAGTTAACATTGCTGCTACACAATGAAAGTAAGCTGAATTCTTTGAAAACAATGCTGTGGAATAATATTAAATAAAACAGGAGGTATTCACGAAGAACGAATAGCAACGTTTAGGATAGAGCTCATGGCACATGAACTTGTTCCTAAGACATGACGGAAGACCTCCCAGTTCTTATGGAGAGCTTCTTCCTGGAATCTGACCTTCTCTCTGTCTCAGGAGCTTCCCGGTGGCATGTCCTGCTCTCTGGAAGAGCTGTCAAAATGTCTTCTTTAGTTCTCTTCCTGAATTTATAACAAATTTGGAACCACATTTTCATTAATACTATTATTAGCTGATCATGCAAATAATACCACTTAGTGTACATATATAGTTTTCAGTAGCTCTCTGGTCATTGCCCCTCTGCATGTCCTTTACTTTTTCCACTTATAAAGAAGGTTAAGAGCAGATTTGGGGGCAGACATTCACCTGTACCTAGGTAACCTGCTAATTGCTATGTCAGAAATCAACCTAGAGCCAGAAAAAAGAGTAACTGCTCACTGTGCTCCTTAGAATTATGCTTTATTTCCCCAGCACACAACTGGAGGACATTTTGGTAGCTATCTCAGGGTTAACTGTCTTTCTGCCCAAGCAGCTGCTGTTAAATTTTGGCTGTAGAGAGCTTTTTCTTTATCCATTAATCTCGGATCTGGTGAAGCTAGGAGGGCACCGAGGTGTGCACCTCTATTTTTACAGCGCTAACGACAGACTTGCAAGGAGAGTGTGCGCGTATTACTGGGGCTCTGCTGTAACACTGATTCTTTTTCCTGTGCATGGTTATACTTGGACGTGGCATGCTTAAACTTACACATCAAAGTGAATTACCAAAATGATCCACTTGTGAATTGTGGGTCATTATCTGTTATTAACTCATCTTGAGCAGTGTGCTGAGCAAACGGTAATTTACAGTATGTTATTACATTTCTTCTCACTGCGGTGTGGTGTGTGGCAGCTGAATTGCTGTGTGTGACAGCCCCTCATGAGAAGTAACCTCTTCTAGTTCGTTCAAATAGGTCTTTGCCAACTTCTAATAAAGCTGATCAAGAATGCACTTTAGTTTTGATAATCCTGTTTTTCCTCTTCCTGCCCCTCCCTGCACACTTAGCAGAGGAGAAGGTCTCACCTCTGCTTCTTTTCAGCACAAGCTTGCTTCCAGGAAAACTTGGAAGCACAGCAGCAACCTCCTCCAGTTCCCTGCCAGATTTCCTTCAGGATTTAATGATTCAGGTGGCTTCATTTGCTATTTTTTTTTTTTTTTTTTTTTTTTGCCAAAAAGAAGGAAAAAAAAGTCGATCTCTACTGACACCGTGTAGTAAAGTTGAGCAAACAGGAGGGCTGGTAGAAGCTTATTTTTATTGCCTGGCTCTAGTCACATGACAGATCGGGTTACAAAATACTAATGCCCCTGCCAACCCTCAGGATCCAGCCATTCCTCTTGCTACTGTTTTAATCCAACCTATTTTCTCTCTTTTATTTATTTATTTATTTCCCTGGGGGCAGAGGGTGAGGGAGAAGGTATTATACGGGCGGGGGGGGGGGGGGAGGGCGCAGGAGATAAAGTGAAAAGCAAGTGTATCGTGATTGGGAGTATGCCTTTAGCTCCTTCTGTGTTTGTTCAGCACTTTTTCACCAGCTGAATAGCTTATTCCCTCCGAGTGCTGGCAGCCTTTGGCAAAATTAAAGCGGTGTCAGCATTCCCCCGTTCCATCTCTTTTTTGGAAAAGAATCGTTACGAATATTCCATTTTCACCTTGTTTGCAAGTTGTGATGAAGGCTTCTCCCCTAATTAAACTGTGACATTCTGGCTTGAAAAATAGCTGTGCGATCAGGAAGATACGCTCACAAAAAAAAACCAAAAAACAAACAAAAAAAAAACCAAACCAAAAAAAAACAACCCACCCCAAACCCAAAAAATCTCTGTTGCACTTCTTTTGGAAACAAATTCAGCAATTCAGTGGAACTGCTGCTTTTATTAGCAGCGAGACTCAAAGGTTTTCAGACAAAAATTGCTGATAAAACAATACCTTTGAAAAATGTAAACTTTATACAAGTCTATTGAGTTCTATACCGTAACAGTAAAATTCCCTATTAAGAGGAAAGGCCTTTCAATTTGTACAAAAGCAAACCCGGTACCTTGTGAACAGACAGGAGCTGTGAGCAAGCCGAATTCTGGTCACACACTGGCACAGCAATGATAGCTACAGTATGTGAACATCCGTGAGTGCCTGTGTGGAGAACAGAGGATGGCTGAGTTCCTCTGCGTGTAATCTGTATTTTACAGGCACCAGGCAACGCTATGAGGAACCGAACAATCAGAAGGTTGGGTGGAAATTTCTCAGGTTGTTTTCTTTTCCCCCCCACCATGTCTTGGTACATTAACTAGACAGGAGCCTTCCAAAAGCCATGTATTCCTAAACCTTCCTCATGTTTTAAATGCATAAAGTAAGTCGCATGCTGGAAACACACACTGGTCTTCAACGAATTCTGAACAGTTGTCCCCGCCTTCTCTGTACTCCCTTTGTCTGGAACCCGTGCTCACTCCACTTGTGGTTTCTTCTTCTTGCTTCCCCGCTCTGAAATACTCTCCTTCCTGAATTAGTGTCTGTCTGTCTGCAGAGAAGTGCTTCTTCACAGTGGTTTTCCCTTCCTCCATTCTCCCAGCATACACTGCTACCAGAGCCTCTGGCATTACGAATTCCTGCAAAGAACTGTACAGCCCCTGATACGGTAGCTACACTGCTCCTGCTGCCTGGATAGCTAGGTTAAAATGGGAATGATTATGGCAGCTCCCAGTAGCGGCTTGAGATTGTCACGCAAAATGGGGGCAAACTGTGCAAAAACATTAAAAGTTGTTGCATAAGAAGTATAGAGAGTTCACATGCATCTTTCCTCATCTTCAGGAGAGAGGAGCTGTGGTACAGGAAAGTGAGGAGGCGGCACAAGAACTCACTGGTGCACTGAGGGGTCAGCATTCAGATGAGGGCTGCAGTCCCCGTGCTTCAGCTACAAGACCACCCTTCTCTTTTTGCAAGCGTGAGTGGAAGTGCATTTCTTTTGCCTTCTGGTTTCTGTGGCCATGGTACTTTCCGTGGAGGAGCATGTTACAATTGTTTTAGTTTTTCCATTTGTTTTGCCCGTAAAAATCTGCAACACAACTGCATCATCCCCATTCAGGTCTCTCCTGAAAATCAAACCCTGTCAACGACCTCTCCAATGAGGAGCTTGTCGTGCCCGCTCCCCAACCGGGCAGCGCTGGAGGCAGCGCATCCCAGTAGCAACTCCTTGGCTGGCTGGGGATGCAGACTGCAGGCTGCAGGGGCAGGGACCATACCCTTCGGAACCCGGACAGGGCTTTGGCCTATCAATAGCTCCGAGCGCATTACTGGTTGTGTCTCCTGGGAATGTCAGCTTCAAGAAGACTTAATCAACCTAAGCTCGTCACTTTAGTGCTTAGAAGACTTTTATGCTATGAAAAAGAGCCAGGTGAATTTGTATATTTGAAGCCTTCCCTTCTCAGCTGTTACAAGTGGAAAAACACGACGAGGATAAGGACATCCACGGTGAGGGAACGGCGGCGCTGGATGTGCGCGCTTGCTCGGCCGCCATGAGAACGGAGCCCCCGAAAGGGCGGCTGCGGCGGTGCCGCGCGCCGCGATGGGCCGCTGCGCAACGCCGGCTGTGCGCGATCACAGCGCCCTCTGCTGCCTCGCGGTTTATCTGCAAGACAGCGAGTTAATGCCAACACCAGAGCGGACGCTTTAGGGACGGGACTCCGGCTCTAAATCGCTTGTTTGTTATATATTTAATGTATCGGGTAAAAATTCCCCCGAGGATGATCACGCGAGGACGCACGCCGGCCCTCGCCGAAGCACTGCCGGGTCCAGGGATCAGCGCCCGCTCCCGGGGCCGAGCACCTGCCCGCGCATCGTCTTTCTATCTGTCTGCAGGGAATTCCTTCCGCATCTGCATCCGTGGGAGGGGGGGGCAACAAATCGCCTTCCCGCGGGAGGAGCACGGCAAGGCCCTAGACCACGCGCTGCCAGGGGCTGCTGCTCACTATCGAACCAAACCGCACCTTTCCCCCCAAGGCCGTTCACACGGCCCGCTCCGCCAGCGCCCCGCGACGAGGCCGAGCCGCGGGCAGCCTAAGCCCCGCCCGTCGCACCGCCGCAGGGGTCGTGCCGGGGCGTGGCGGCGGCAGCGGGGGGCTGACGTGGCGCTCCCGTCGGCGGGGCGGGGCCTCGCGGGGCGGTCGGCGCCGGCCCCGCCCCCTGCGCGCGAGACGCCTGGCCGGCGCTGTCTCTCCTGCGGCGGGAGAGAAGGGCGGTGCGCGCGCGGCTCCGCCTCGCGCCGCGCATGCGCTCATGCGCGAGTGCGTGAGCGAGCGAACGCGGCGCTTCCGGCCCGGCTGCGCGGCGTGGAGCGGAGTGGGGAGATGGTGCTGCTGGAGAGCGAGCAGGTAGGGCCGCGCGGCGTGCCGCACGGTCGGGAAGTTCGGGCCCGGCGTTCGGGATTTCGGCCGGTCACCGGCCGCGTGAGACGTCCCCGTGCCGGCCGTGGCGGGAGGAGGCCGGGTGAGACCCCGGGGCGCGCCAGGCCCGGCCCCCGCCTCGTCGGGGCTGTGTGTGTGGCGCCGGGCGAGCGGGCCGGCGGCGGGGATCCACGGGTCCGGGTGGGTGCGGCCGCAGCTAGGCGGTGTGGTGTGCTTGTGTTGCAGTTCCTGACAGAGCTGACGAGACTCTTCCAGAAGTGCAGGACTTCGGGGAGCGTTTTCATAACGCTGAAGAAATGTAAGTGTTAAGTGTGGCGGCGGCGTGAAGAGATGTTGATTTAAGTCAGTGCTTGCGTTGCTGGTGTGTGCTTTAGAAGATATGGGTGTCAGAGCGTCTGGCGAGAACAGCACATCACCCAGGAACAGTGCTGTAACCTGGGGCTGTATTTCGAGCTGCGGGCAACATGGGGGCTTTTTAGTTGTTAAATGCTAATTGGAAGCTTTTAGGCTTCTGAAAATAGAGAATTAAAACATTCTTAACGTTTCTTGGGTTTCTCGATAGTTATTGGTGGGTTCCAATTGGATCTGAGAGGAAAATTCTGTACTGTGAGGAAAAGCGGTGACCTCCTCAGGGCTGCGGTGGGTCCTCCAGTGCTGGAGACCTGGGAGGTTGCAGCTCGACTGGGCCCTGCTCCCACAGCGAGGGGGTGGGCCGGCTGTGCTCTGAGCTTCCTTCCCATCTGGGCTGTGCTGTGGTTCTGCAGTAGGTACCCAGGGCCGTAGTTTGAATCGCATTTGAAGCGTGGTGCTGCTGAAACAAGCAGTTCATACGGCATGTCTTTGTGAGAGTTTGTGTATTTTTCTTGGCTTACTTTTCAGGCAGAGGTAGTTTTATGTGACAGACCCTTCTGCAATTGCAGAGGGAGGGGTCTGAGAAATTTTGATTTCTTTCAGTCTGCCCTAAATTCCAAGGTGTTTTACTGATCTCATGAGTAATTTTTAACATCTCAGGTCAGGAGGCATCCCATGATTTTAGTGAAATATGAATAAACATTCTCTTATCTTCCAATACAGATGACGGCCGAACAAAACCAGTTCCACGCAAAGGCCACGTAGAAAGTTTTGAGCCAGCAGACAATAAGTGTCTTCTAAGAGCAACTGATGGAAAGAAGAAAATCAGCACAGTGGTGAGTGACAGCTCTGAGTTAGAATGATGAGCAGCCCACCGTGCCTTTCATGCAACACTCCCATCTTTAAGCGAAGCTGCCTTACGTGGATTTCACAAGAACTGCCACTTTTGTTCTACGCTGAAGTAGCTGAAGGCACAGCTGACATTGGGATGCCAAAAATGTTACATTTATACTTAGTATTACAGATAGGATAATTGTTTAGTTGTACTTTTTATGCCAGGTTTTGCTTCAGAATGGTACTGCTGGGCAAGCAGGAAGGGACTGTGCCTGCTTTCCACAACCATGGGTGTTGAGGGAGGGAGAGGGGAAACTGCCCACACCGTCCTTACCTCTCTAGAAGCAGAAGGCTGCAGGACAGTGATGGAACCTGCAGGATGAGGACAGATGTCATGGCTGCAGGGAGAAAGGTCCTGCAGTCAACCTCAGGTGACAGAGGCAGCTTCTTATAGAGCTTCATGGAATTAGCAAAGGTAGGCCTGGTGTTACTGAGGCAACCAGGAAACAGTGGAATGTTCTCTGACTGAAATAGTAGAAAAAGGATTCCTGTTTCTTGTCAAGAATGTGTGGTATGGGGCAGATGCTTTGAAGCCGTAATCTCTCTTAGTATGCCTTGTTGTTTTTTTCTTAATTACCCCTCCCCCCATTTACAGAGCTTCTTGTATGTCAGGAAATGTTAACTTTGGAAGTTGGGAACCCGATGTGTTTATTTTGAATAAGAGATTGGGAAAGGCTTTAGCTGACTTTAGATTTCCTCCGTGATGTAATCCAAGGGAAAACATTACTTTTAGAAATAGCTTAGAGAATCTGGGCTGTAGCATTTCATTCCAGGATTTGTGTTCCAACATACAATTAAGGTATGGCCTTACAGTGAATAGCAAAAGCAAATATTCTTTATTAGAATGTTTCTTTACCTCCTTCCCATTTGAAAACGTGCGGATTTGGGAAGGACAGCCTTCTGAGTATTGCCTTAATCTAATTAGGAGTGTTTTCAGTTTTCTAAGTCAGTGAAGTGTTATGACACGTCAGTACAGCCTACGTACGTGTGTACATATATGTGACATTGTCATGAATTGATCCAGCTGTTGCTAAAGAAATAGGTACTGGTGGGTGAATATGCACTGATGGTTTGTAATAGAAGTCAGCATTCTCTTGGTTAACCTCTGGTATTACTTTTGTAGGTGAGCTCAAAGGAAGTAAATAAATTCCAGATGGTAAGTTCTGTAAGCCTTTTATTTTCCTTCTCTGTAGGCACTGGGGGAGTAGTCAGTAGGAGCAGTGGAGAGCTGGGACCAGGTTGGTTCAGCACTGAACTGACATACAGATTAATCTCGGACTGCACATATCCATCCATGTAAAACAATCCAGTTGTGTTTTATCTAACTTTCTATGTTGGTTTAGAAACAGTAATTTTCCAGGGTAGTAGAGGAAGGCCGTCTGTAACTGAGAAAATGAAGATACATATCCATAACAATGTGTAAACTAGTGTATACGGTAAGTAAGTATATTAGTTCTTTTAATGGTTCTAATTGTTGTTTCAGGCATATTCTAATTTGCTGAGAGCTAACATGGATGGCTTGAAGAAAAAGGACAAGAAAAGCAAAAACAAGAAGAGTAAAGCAACTCAGTGATGGACAGTGCCCTACCATCACTGTAATAGACTTGACCCTTGCTCAAAGCAAAGTCCATTTCTTCTTGAGTTACCACTTGTCTTTGGCTTTTCTTTTCCAGCAGGATACTGGGATGTGATCAGTACTTTTGTTTAAATTGAAGGCAGAAGGTGCTTTCTGTGGATTGCTGTATGGCCAGAATATTGACAAGATTTTACCAAAACAGCTTTACACTTGTCTGCCAAGTAGTTTTGTACTTATACTGCTGTATGTTTTGTATTATACAAGCGGGCAGTGTAGAACCCATCTGGGGAATTACACAGGGTGAAGAATCACGCACAGCACCACAAGCAAAGTGAGACTGGAACAGGAGTCTTGGTGACGGATGCCCAGTTTTATAGATAAGCCTCAATAGTACCAGGGGAAGTGGGTGCCAATGTATTACCAGGAACAGCAGCTTTCCCATTTGTCTTATTCTGCGGGACTTGTTTACATGATGCAGTACAGATGTCTGTAAGGTGGCCAGAATGCGTTTGAGCTCACATAGAGCTTAGCAGCTGTGCCTTTACTCCACGCTGACCCAGCTGTGCTGAGCCTGGCTTGGGGTGGGGAGGGCAGGATGCTGCATCATGGTTCCTTCAGATGTAACTTAAGAATGCTTGTGTCACCTGAGCGTTTGTTTTTTTAAGGCTTCATCCTTCAATATATTCAGGGATCTGGATTTCCCCGTTTTCACATCGAAAAGTAATTCCTTCATATGAGCAGATGTAAAAGATGAATACTTACTTGTTCCTATTAAACACAATGAGAAATGGATTTAGTTGTAATGACTGATGTGCCTTGTCTGGTGAATGGCTAGGAATGATCCTATTATCTGCAACTTTAGGACCGGTACCGCCAGAGTTACTTTCTGTATGTTGCTATTGTAACCTCACAATTCTCAGAGGTTTTTGTGCTGGTTTGTCATTGAAGTTACCTCTTTACATGTTCTGATTTCACCCTCCTTGTCACTGTAAGAAAAAGGCAGAAGTAGGTAGGTATTTCTTAATGCACTGAGCCTGCAGTGCTGAGGACAAGCATTTGTTTTAAGAGAAAGATGCAGGAACAAGTTGCTGAAACAGGTTAAATACCAGTATACGTCCAAAAATAATTCATTATTTTGCATATTCACTCTGGTATATCAAGACTGATGTGACGTATAATGCATTATATACAGCAATTAAGGCTGCTGTTACTCATCTTTACATTTGTTTAGCTTATTTTTCCTGATGTGTTGGTATTACAGCTGAGTTTTAAATACAGACACTAGTAATTCTAAAAGGCATCGACTGGGAAGCTGTAGCTCCAAAAAAGAAATTAAGATTCCTTTAGTCATTATGTCTTCAAAGGCTTTCTTTACCTGGGTTTTAAGCTTAAGTTTGCTAGTTCAAAACTTCTGTTATGCTTCTAAGCATGTCAGGTTTCTCTGAAGTCTTACTTTCAGGACCTTTAGGTTTAAAATGAGTTTTTCTGCATAGGGTTCAATTTTTGTCTTCCGTGAAGCAGCTGATTGTTTTGAATGGGAAAGTATGGGGGCAGGATGGATGCAGGCAGCCATGCTTGCACAATTCAGCTTGATATCTTCTACTATGTTTTATAGAGAGATCCAAGATGAATTAAAAAAAAGACAAAACTTTGTGATACATGTATTTCAAAAAGGCTCAGTAGCCAAACCTTTTATTACCCAAAAGTTCTTCAAAAGTCATTTACAGTGGAAGATAATAATATCTATTCTCTAATCCTTGAACTGAGATTCTCATCTCAGTACTGCTGCATATGGACATAAATGGCATTCTAAACTGTATTTAAGTAAGTCATTTTGCACTTACACAGCTGCTAATTTCCGTTGTAAGGGGGCAAGAATTACACTCTGGCTGTAGTCAGACTGCTTCTTGAATATCTATAAAACATTTATTTCCATAAATTTATTTTTGGAATAAATTTACAGCTTATATTACAAATGAAATTCCTTTGTGGAAAATACTACTGTCTGTTAGTAGTAAGACCATCCCATAAAAGATACTTTAAGCACTAAAACAAAACCTTGCATTCATCTCGGTAACTGTACAGGATGAGCACAGGAACCCTGCAAAGGAAACAAAAATAGGTGGTTTTTTTTTTTTTAAATTTGTGTCAGATTCCAGTTGTATTTTTTCAAAACAGGAGGAACTCAAATTTGCAGTCCGACCCACAGGGAAAGAGGGTCACTATACAGTAGTAGAAGCACACTTGAATGTGTTTGTATGTACTACTCAATTGTTTGAGAAAGCAACAGAATAAATCAATGAGCGCAGTTTAGAATTTCTTGAAAAGGTCTGTGAAATGTAGAATTTAGATTACCAGAAGTGAGGATTAGATGATATTAACCCTCAGTTTTGTTTCATGTTAGCCAAAAAAGAGTACTCAAAGAAACAGGCATACTTCCAGAATAGTTCTTTTCTGTACTCGGGGAGAGGGGAAGGGGAGAACAAATGAAGAGCAGCTTATTAGATGAAGCTGAAGTACAGAAATGGATGGGATATTTTATGCACCTATGAGAACCTAGATTTACCTCTTCTCCATTTTGATACTGTAAATTTCATCACAGATTGCTTGCAAGTAGGAACATCTCTGTTTTGGCCATCGTGACATCAGTTGTCTCATAGTAGCATCAAAGGCATGTCTGGCTCCATCAAACTAAGGAAAAAAATGACAAGGAACAGTAGTATTCTCTAGTGAAGGAAGTACTTCGCTTAGTAGGATTCAGTCTTCTGAACAGTGTCATGTCAATTCTCCTTAATCAAACAGGGCTTTAAAAGGATTTAAGTAATTCATGCAAACACATGCAACTTGCCTTTATTATTTAAGAAAAGGTGTTAAGAGTGAGGCTTTTCAGTGATCGCTTTCTTAAAACAGTTCAGCAATCAAAGAGGCTCTACCCTTTTAGCAGTGCTGGATGGAATGTGGGAACTTTACAGCATAAGGGCAGTGAAAATTGAATGATACAAGCTGATCACATGCCTGTTCCTTTTTTTGAAGAAAGAGATGGTACACTATCTCCATGTTTAGGAAGACTGGATGAAATAGGTATTTTGAAATGTTCTCATGTTTTACTGAAGTCTGATGATCACGTGGGCACTGCTTCGGAACAGAGCAGTGTTATGGAAGGTGTTAAAAGGAGTACTACTAGATCTAGATCCACTTCCAGGCAGGACGTCATCTGTATTTGTGGGGAAGATGGAGAGGTCTCCAACTGTATTAAGAACTTCTGACTTCAAAGCCACTGCTCTCAGTGAAGAGAAAGAGCTTTGTCTGCCGCTTTTTTTTTTTTTTTTTCCCTAATCAAGTTGCTTCTGACTTGTTAAAGGGGCCAGTATAATATGTATACATCTTCTATTTTTCTTGGCTTCGCTAAGAAGAGATGCTTCAGCTACTGTACTCACATCAGTTGCCTCTGTGTTTTGGGTCCTCCTTCATTAACAGCTTAAAGAAAGAAACATCTGCTGAAACTGCAAGTTAAAACTTACTTGTTTTGGAAAGCGCGCGCAAAGTTTGGATTTCAGATAACTTCTGGGAAAAATCCAGAGCTTTGGATTAGGATCTCCTAATGGTGTCTTATGTAACTTGGGCATTTCCCAAAAAGGTTTTTCTAGCCTCAGTTAAGCTCTCTGGGTAGAAAATTGCTGTCGGGTTTTAAAGCCTAATTCAAACTCCTCAAAGGAGAAAAACTACAACAGGTAAATTGTACATTCATCTTCTCTTAAGAACAAAATTTATAACCTATACGCTTCCATTAGAGTTTCAACTACAATACTTAATTGCTTACCTCTAGTAATAAGAAGTGTATCAGAGTTTCTTTTGGCAGATCTACCTGCAGAAAAATCAAGAAATCAAATATTTAACATTGCTATCATCAGTTTGCCAACTGGAGATTAGCTGCAGTAAGGGGAGTCGCTTTTTCAATTCCAAAGAAGCACTCACGCTGATAGTGCTAGGAATATACAAAGGCTTTAAGCATTTTAAGCAAACCGTTCATGACAGATTCCATTATGGAGCATTCCAAATAGGTGCAGGCAAATAAAAAGTACATTTCTTGAAATGCATCCACCTAAGTCTGAAAGCCATGTACAACATGCTGGATCGGTTTAACTGTAAGAACAAGTCTAGCAGGAACAAGTCATTACATTACCACAACAGGCTAAGTACAGCTTTAGACTTTACAGCTACGTACTTGTTCCATTTTGATGTGTACAGTTGTCCAATACACAATCTGAGATAGTTCTCGAGCATTAAAGAAAGATGCACAATACGGCCAAGAGTTTCTTCGGTTAATTTGCTGTCTCTAACGTGAGGCTGGTAGTAGCAGTTTGTTCCAGGCTGCCTCATCCCATTCAATTACAGATCTGAAATTAATTCAAGCTTTTGCCAAAATACTTACTGCCAAAATCTCAATTTCACTTGTTTTCTGTTGCAAGCTAGAAATGAATGTCTGCAGTCTTGTTTGCACCTGCCAACACAAGATGGCCAAGAGTAAAACACCTTTTGTGACCCAGGTTGGGAACATTTGTTTTCTGTTTCATAGATTATGAGAACAGAAGAGGCTGCTTCTAGCACAAGATGCAGAACTACATACTTTGACTAAAATTCACTGTCAGTATAATTTTCAGTAACATCCACAACAGACCTGGATAAGTAGACAGAAAGGAGACTGGGGCTGAACAATCTTGCTGTAATGATAAAGATTCGGTAATAGGGGTATTGCACTAAAGCAGACTGGGCTGCACATTCGGTTGTGAAGCCTGGTATACGCAGTTACAAGCTGCCTTTCTGGCTGTTAGGTGAGAACCTATGACTGGAAGCCACAGCAAAGTATGGCTCATTCTTCTTAATACATACATCAAGTGTGTATAAATATATATATACATATGTATATAGCTATATAGGAAGCAAGCTACCATAATTTTGCAAAGGTAGCATTTTATAGAAATAGTTGTAGCCTTGCATTAATACTGTCTTCTGTACTCTAATATCTCGAAGCCACTAACCCTAAATAAGCAAACTGATAACAGTCTCTATATCATCACATCAAGCAATCTTTTTTCATTACAGTAATACTGTATTTTAGAGGCTCGATTCTTAATACTTATTGGGTGTGCATGTACCTGAATTTCTTGGCGACGTCTGGCACTGGCAGATAACTTTTCAGGAGCTATAACGCTGACATTAGGCACTACAAGAGTTCCATGTGACTCAAACGCACCTAGAATGTAGAGTTTTATATTATATTCTCTTGTAATAGAAAAAAAAGTAGCAAGAAACAAAATTCACAAATATTACTAAGTTTAACATGTAGAGTAGGATTCAAAAAGCTGCTAAGAAGTACAGTTAGTCAAGTAGATTGGAGGTGAAATATGCATGTGAGTTCTCAAAATGCATGCCTGTGACTATGAAAGGCTGGCTGGTGTGAATAAAAGTTTGGTATTTTATGTCAGAGATCCCTGAAACTACTGAAAAGTTCCAAATGACTTACAGAATTTACAAAATAACTTAGTATATGTCGTGTCAAAAAAGGAAAGCTATCGCGAGATTGAAGAAACTATTTAATGCACAGAGCCAGGAGAAAGTTTGTTTTAGATCACTTTGAAAGGTGTCTTGAGAGTAGGGGGAAATGTTTATGAGCAGATGGGCTGCTAGAAAACGTGTCCCTACGCTGACCTTGGCATTACTTTTAGAATGTATGATCCAGCAAGATTTCCTAACAAAACTAGACAGAAAGAGAAATCATTTTCGGCAGCTAATTAACTGGAGACTGAATACCTGAAATATTAGCGAATGATCCCTTTTGGTTTGGTACTGAGAGGTTATCTGAGGTTTCTCTGAAAGTTAACAAAGACAGTTAAGGAAACAACAATAACGAAAGCATGCTCCGATAACACACTGTTTCAGACCATGGTACATACACACTTATTTCATTCCAACAGATAAATTCATGTTATGTTCTGGAACAGACAGGAACTCATATAAGATTACATTGGCAAATCTGATGTAGCAGGCCCAGCAAATGACTACTGCTATTGTACTGGACTATTGCTGGACAACGGCACAGCAACCTTTGTGTTTCCTTCAGCTACAAACAACTGTGCTTCCCATGATTCAAGAGCGATTTAGATCCTAATGCTAGAGTATATTAAGAAAATATTGTCTCTAAATTGTTTACTTAATCAACTTACAGATTTCTGAGAGTTGATACTGATGATACCAGAATTACCAAAGCGGTATTTATACTTGAGATCTTACAAATCAAAATAAGCTTTTGATTATTTGGATCCATTTACTTCGTCAGTATTATTATGATCATAATTGTTGCATTTTTATTATTACCAAATACGATTTTTTCTCTGTATTCTGCTCTCAGGATTTAAAGGTAGCCTTTAGAAAGTATACTTTTCGTTCACAGCTTCTGATAATAGATCCTATAGATCTGCCACAATGAGAATGAGGTTAGTTGCACAGCTAAATGCCACAACTGGCAGAGGCCAGATAAGGGCAGAATGAGGAGGTGGGTAGCAGATGTCATCCACCTGTGCACAATATTTTTGAGTTCAGCATTTCATAGGTTAAAGATTTCCATTACTGACAATTCAGAAATATTATGGATATCCAGTCTGTTGGCTTATTCATATAAACTAGAATTCAGACACACTGTTTCTGCTGCCATTACCATATGTACATATATGTAATACAGATGTATAAATGTGTGTTTAAGTATATATTTTATAAGGTCCGTGTGTTACAGCTCTGCCGCTTAAGCACAGCAGTGTGACTGTTGCCTTTCCTGTGATTTCTGCATCGCTGTTTGGCACAACAAACAGTAATTTCAGCAGATACATACAGTCCTGCTGCATACCTTCAAGTCTTTGCCAGGTGTTACTTTCACTTGTGCCAGCTAAGGTGTACAGCTGTGCTGGAGTCACACATTCATTGTTACCCTCAAAATGGGAGGGACCTGCTGCTTAAATTCTTTATTATGTGCATGAATGTAACTCCCTTCTAGTCAGTAATGGGAACTTGCAGGCAGTCCTGCCACACAAATGATACTGGTGTTATCGTTGCATTTCAGCTGGATGGATACATACAGTCTTCTAATTTGTGAAGCATTAACAACCATGTTTCAATATAACAGCTTCTAGGGAAATCAGTCTCTTAATAATAAAATTCTGTAGCTAAGCCTTTTGCTTTCTTTTTCCCTCAAAAAGAAATCAGTAAAGCTCTTATTCTTTATTAAGTACAATCAAGGTTTAACTGAGCATAGAATTATTTCATTAAGAAAACCACATTTATATCTTTACTTTGCAAAGATTTTTTTTTTTTTTTTACTTACCTGCTACATCTTTCATCACAGATTTTAGTTTTCAGTTTCTGGACCAGGTGATCTACTAAGTCAGACTCAAAAATCCTTTTCTCCGTCTGTCTGTCTTTCTCAAAGGATTTCACCTATGATGTATTTCAGTGATTCTTAATGTTGTTTCTTAAAACAGCATATGAATAAATGTCTCAAGACCAAACTGGGTTATTCACCTATTAAAGGTGAAGCAGTCAAATGGAAGAAGCTGTCATCGTTAAGTAATCAATCACTGTCAGTTAAATCTCTGCTTTCTTTATATTTTCAACCAACTAGTTTACTCCACATTCCCAAAGCTTAAACTATCTCATCTACTTTTATCTCGTATGTGATAAATAACATCGAACAAAATTGTTCAGAGGTGCAAATACCATATTAATAAGAGCATATTAGGTTTGGGGCTTTTTTTCTTTTAAACATTCTAGTACTTAGCAACCAAACCTACATTTACTTGAATTCCATCTTCTAAAATATTGTATAGGAAAATGTAATGTTCATGATCCTAAGAAATAAAAAAAAAATAGAACGGATTTATCAACGTGAAACACCACTGAACGTCCTCTGATACCACACTTACCTTTACATGACTTCCTTCTTTGTCTGATACAAGAGCTACATATGTAATCCCAGAACATCTGCAATATTCCTGCAGTTCTTCCTGGGACTGAAATAGGAAAAGGGAAAGAGGAATGGGATGGAAATTTAGCAGATTATAAAATGATCACTTAAACAATCAGTCTCCCATCTTCAGTTACAATAACTAAATATGCAGCAGTTACATTCAATATAAAAACTTCTGAGTGAGGAAAGCCTTACTAACAAGTCCAGGAGGTGAAACTTAATTTTGCATGGATGCATTCACCTAACATTCCTTAAGAACCAAAATCTAAGAATAGAGTGCCTATACTCTAGGCACTCTGCCTAAGCCCTGCAGTCCCAGTTCCCTCACGGAATGTCTGGCTGGATCCACTTCATGGGCAAGGCGTGCTCAGCAGCTACCCAGCCCTTTCAGCAAGGCAGCTTTGGGGTAAATGACTGCTTCCTCTTTGCCATCTGTCCTCCAAAAGGAATCATTAGTAACAGAAGTGAAATGCAGTCCAGTCTCCTTTCAGCATAGGTAAAGATGCAAGGACAGTCTGCAACACACAGCTGTCTTCACTGTAGACTATGAATGCCTGTCGTGCATTTCAACAGATTTAGAAGATACCTGGAACCAACCAAGGTTTATCTGGAGATCCATTCTGTTAGGGTGGCATCTTCAGGTCACATTCATTGGCTTCACTGGTACAAAATGCACTTAAATGAGGCCAGTTAGCTCTCATTTAATTTATTCTGTGACTTTCCCCTTGATTCCAATACGCCTTGGACTCCACACTCAGTTTATAATCAGGGAAGGTCACTTAGTTCCACTGTGCTCTGAGGAGTTCTACACATTTTTCAGCACTCTGAAAGCTGAAGAGCACTGCGAGGACAGTGAGAGACTACCCAAATAACAACCTGCATACTCAGTTTTCTGAATTTGTGATTCAACTGCAACTAATTTTAAAAAATTGAAAAAGGATGATCTCAGCCTTTGCTAATCTTAGAGAACAGCAACGTAATTAATACACATAGATAGAAATTCTACCTGGGACCAGTCATACATTATTTCAGCTGGAATTCCTGCAGTCCAGAGTTTCTGAACAATATTGATAGCTCTCCCCATTGACATCTGACCAACACTTACAACCAGCAAGTCACATGAGCTGACTGAAATCTGGAGGAAAAGTGAAAACAAGTGGGACAATATTAGCCACCAAACCACCATTTCCACTGCATTAATGCAGTTAAAAGTAACTAAGAAAGATACGTTTTTCAATACCTAACGACCTGCAAAAGGTGTTAGGTCACCTGTTGCTAGGGCCACGAAGCACATTTGAAAGGTGCTGAAGTAAGCTGAAGATTACTCTTCGACAAAAAGAAATTGCAAAGCCTCAGCCCGCAAAGCCTCCTAGCCTATTCTGTTCTTCCTTTCCCAATGAACTTAGCCATGTTAATTTATTATTACAAAAAGTTAATGAAACAACATATTCCACAACCAGATGAAATTGCGTGACATACAAAGTCCATTTTCTTACAGTTCCTTCCAGGAAGAGGCAAAATAAGAATAGCTGAATATCCACAGTTGTATTCTTTCATCTGAAACAACGCTTAAGCTGAGCAAAGCGTCCCATTACATTAAAAAGTTATAAAACTGAAGATTCCGCGTTCCCTTGTTTTATTAAATAATGCTACGTGTAGAGACAGAAGAAGACAAGTCATCTTGATGTTTGCTGTTTCAGTACGGTATTTTGGAACACATCTGAATTTATTTTTTGCCCATCCGTGGTTACAGCTAAGTTACTGTCAGAAGTAAACAAACAAACATCCCCATCTCCCCAGTACCAAACTTACAGTATCCTCCATACTGGAAACAGCAGCCGTTATTTTATCGATAGCTATGCTGACTCCGACAGCTGAGGGCACCGGTCCTACTGTCTGCGGTCCTCTAAACTGTGGGATCTCAAGACAAAAAAAAAAAAAAAAAAAAAAAAAAAAAAAAAAAAAAAGAACTAAGGAACCAAATAGTTATCTTTGGAAAACGTCAACAAGATTTTTCAGTTTTCACTTCTTTGTATTCCCCTTTCCTATAAATTCATTAGAAGAGATGTACACGTACCAGATGATCATATCTGCCCCCTGCAGCAAGAATTTCGGGCACAGTTCTTTGCCTTCTTTTGATGTATGCTACGAACTGGAAGATAATACCATTGTGTTGCTGTATTTTGTAAACTAGTCCCAGATTTATGGAAATCTGTAAAATAAAAATGTGTAAGTGAACAATTCCTCTACCATTACTGGTTAATGTAATTCTTTTCCTATTAGCCGTACGTGCTGACAAGACTGTTCTCACAAAAGGAAGATATACGGAAAAATTTTCTCCAAAAGATTAAGATACAATTAAAAAACAAGGAAATAATGCTTTAAAGCTTAATGCATCACAAGAAAACTATAACAGAACCTCTAAACAGCAAGCCTTAAGGAAGGTGGAACGTGACCAGTAATCACCAGCTTTCTGCATTTAAAAAATATTTATAGCTTATTTCAAAACTTGAAATTTCTTTATGCTTCAATCTTGGTTGGAAAGAAAGTCCCTTTGTAATTAGACAGAAATGGAGCCAGAGACTTCCGACTCAAAAAAGATCTTGTTCTTCAAACACCTCTCTCAAGATGACTATCAGTATTATTACCTGCCGTCAGATCTTTCAGTGTGCTTTTTCTATTCTCAAATATCATTAGTTTGTTTTGTGATAAATTACAGAGCCTGGTAGCCTATAAACAACTGATTTATTAGCAGAGTGTTTCTACAAACCTGAAGTTTTATTCCAAGTTGTTTCAGCAGACCAATTATTTCCTCTAGATCCTTCATAGCATGCTTCAGCAGCTGAGACACACCTGGCTTTTGTTTTATCATTGTGTTTAAAAATGAAAATACATTACTTGCTTCTCCCTTCTGCTCAATGAACCTGTAGAGTCGAGAAAGCTAAAAACAAAAACAACAAATACAGATAGCACTGGTGAAGGTGCTCATAATAGATCACTTTGGAAAAAAAAAGAATATTTGTCTGTATGAGTAAAATATCAGCCTTTTTTTGCTTGTTTGACCTAGCAGCCTTTGTCTACCTACCGAGGAAAGGAATGGACACGTACAACTCATACTGGGGCATCCAGAAGTCAACCCAACTTTCTGTATGCACGCTCATCAACAATTGCTTACTTTTTTTTTTTTTTTAAATTTCTCTCAGTTAGTTTTACTACATGTCACTGTACAGCATTCCATCCACCCCTTCATTATTTCCATAGTCTTACAAATATGCTTAAGAGAAGAGAGAAACATGGAAAGTAGCCATTCTTGAACAGAGAGCAGAACAAACAGAAACCACTTTCAAAGAGATTCTCACATTTTGATGTTTTGGACAGTGGATTTAATGGTTGATTCTTTTTATTCTGGTTGAGTACATTTTTAAGTAAATAAAATATAAGTAGCTTATGGCAAGTTATAGGGAATTTAACACCAAATTAAGATTACTCACACTATTTGATGTGAGAGAGAGATTACAGAATTTGGCTTCCACTTCTCTTTTAGTTAGCTTTTCAGTCTGCGAGAGAAACAGATGCAAACGTATTCAGAGCAAGTACGTTACAAGCAAACATTACTGCTGAGAAGAATTAAAGCACAAGGTTCCAAAGCTTTTAATTACAGGCTGTATTTACAAACTTCAATCGTACTGTAAAAAAGCAAAGCTGGTAAATAACACATTTTCCACATTTTCCACTTATGTTTTAGTGAGGTCTTGTTTGGCTTAGTCTAAGGAACAGGAAGAAGTATACAAATGTGAACTTTTTAGTGGCGTCCCCCAGGGGTCTGTGCTGGGTCCGGTCTTGTTCAACATCTTCATCAATGACCTTGATGAGGGGATAGTGGCCACCCTCAGCAAGTTTGCTGATGATACGAAGTTGGGTGGACTGGCTGACATGCCTGAAGGCTGTGCTGCCATTCAGCAAGACCTGGACAGGCTGGAGAGCTGGGCAGTAAGGAACAGGATGATGTTTAACAAAAGCAAGTGTAGAGTCTTGCACCTAGGGAGGAATAATTGCATGCACCAGTACAGGCTGGGGGATAACCTGCTGGAGAGGAGCTCTGCAGAGAGGGACCTGGGTGTCCTGGTGGATGACAGGTTTGCCATGAGCCAGCAGTGTGCCCTCGTGGCCAAAAGGGCCAATGGCATACTGGGGTGTATAAAAAAGAGCGTTGCCAGCAGGTCAAGGGAGGTGATCCTCCCCCTCTACTCTGCCCTGGTAAGGCCTCATCTGGAGTACTGTGTCCAGTTCTGGGCTCCCCAGTATAAAAAAGACAGGGATCTCTTGGAAAGAGTCCAGCGGAGGGCCACAAAGATGGTGAAGGGCCTGGAGCATCTCCCCTATGAGGAACGACTAAGTGAACTGGGTCTGTTTAGCCTTGAGAAAAGAAGGCTGAGAGGGGATTTGATCCAGGTTTATAAATACCTGAGGTGTGGTGGCCATAGTGGTGAAGCTGGACTCTTTTCAGTAGTGCGTGGGGACAGGACAAGGGGAAATGGGATGAAGCTAGGGCATAGGAAGTTCTGCACGAATGTGCACAAGAACTTCTTTACGGTGAGGGTGATGGAGCACTGGAACAGGCTGCCCAGGGGGGTTGTGGAGTCTCCTTCTCTGGAGATATTCAAGACCCGCCTGGACGCCTACCTGTGCGACCTGCTGTAGGGAACCTGCTTTGGCAGGGGGGTTGGACTCAATGATCTCTGGAGGTCCCTTCCAACCCCTACAATTCTGTGATTCTGTGATTCTGTGAACTTCTGTTGAAAAGCACTTCTGTGTAAATTAATACAACAATTCCTGTGTGTTAATTAAAATGATAATAAATAATTTAAAAAATAAATCATAAAGCATTACAAAATACACACTTTTTTGGATTGCAATACTACCTTAATAATCTAAATTAATTTCATCTATTTTCTTTGCTTACTAAGTGGAAAAAAACCTCTATGATATTAAAATACATTTATTTTTTTACCAGTTCTTAACTACACTGGTGAATATTTACCTCATGGATACTTATACAAAAATTATCTCAAAACATCCCAATTGAGAAGTAACAGAGAACGTGTTAATCTGAATTCACTGCTCAAAGGTAGGCAGCCTTTTTATCTAACAGGATGTTCCTTGTTACGCTGGCAATGCCCTGTCACTCATTTTTGGACACAGCTCCTCAAAGAAAGATACCCTAAATTATGATTACAAAGATTAGTTTAATAATTCATATCTTACCACAGCATCACAGAGAATGATGTAAACTTGATTGAGCTTATCCTCTGGTATCCCACAGTGCAAAAGTATAGCTTTCAGTAAGGAAGTGTGGTTCAAGTAGATACTGTAATTCCTTTCCTGAGTTAAAAATAAATAAATAAATAAATAGAAATTTAAAAAAGGGAAGAAAACAAGAGGAACGTTTTATTAGCATTCCTATTTACTTAAAAACTAAACAAAACACAACAACACACACAAAAAGAAAACTCACAACAAAGACGTTTGTTTAAACCTTCAATAACATCTCCAACTGTTCAGACCTCTCCTTCCATCACCTTACCTTTCATTTACAAATAAAGAATGGCAAAGGTTGTCCCATTCTACAGTAATTACTTGCCTGACAGAAGGCAGATGCTATTTCAATGGCACTGTAGGGATTCAGTTAGTATTTCTGATGCACACACAAACTTTTGCATCGTTTTATGTTCACCTACAAAAACACACAACAATGTTCTATACCTGACTACCGATAAAACCTGTGAACAGAAAGTTCTGTGCAATATCTTAGGTTAACATTTTAAGATGCCAAAATTGTGAAAAAAAAATACGCAAATCGAAAGGTATGATTAGAGAATCTACCTGTAGCACTGAAAACTCCTGAATGATTTCTGAAATGGCATAAATAGTTTCTGCTAAAGGCAAAAAGCTGTTTCCAGTGGATGTAATAATGTCAAATGCACATTCTAGAAGTTCTTTGGGATGGCAGCGGTCTAACTTCCGAGGTCTGAAAACTCGTTCTATACAGTATCTGAAGGAAACATTGAAGAATGAATCAGTATCTTCAGCATTCACTGTCATCAAGCGCTGCACAATATCCATACGTCCCTTACCTTTTCAAGTTTGATATATTGTTTCTAGCGACAAATCTTGCAAAAGGAATCTGGAAAATAAAATACATAAAAGTTGTTCAAACAAAACCAGCCTAGCGATGTCCTTAAGCAGGAGGTGAATGACTAGCATGCAATCAGCATTTCTACTCTCACATGTAATAATGTCATGAATATTTGCCGTGGCTGAATAACATCAATCATCTTTGTGACAGCTCTTAAACAACCACAACCACACACACACACACACACACACACACACAAAAAGCCAATAGAAAACAAAAAATGTTCCTGTGATAGCTTGAAGAAGGACAAAATACATCCTAAACTTGTCTTGAAGCCTATTAAAATGTACTAGCAGGTATTTTGTGGTTTAGATAAGGATACAAAAAATTAATTGTTTAATAAATTATTGGTCAACACATCTTCCAAAACAAAAGTTCAAAAGAGAGAGAAATACTGTAGATGCTGCACACATCCTTAACTGTGAATCACTCTGTATAACTGAATGTTCTAAATGCAAAGGAAGGGTGAGTCATGCTGATGTTAAAGTAATGTATGGGAGATAAAAGGTCAGGTTATTTAACTGTCAGTAATAGACACAAAAATAAAGCACTTAGGTTTTAATTCAGTGCAAAGCAATTAACAACACCAATATTGCCTATAACTGAGTAGTGCTGAATCACGGACAGTAAGATTTCAGCTGCACATGCAGCAGTTCCTCTCAGAGGAGAATGATGCTCAACTGGCGTATGTTTGAGAGGGACATAAAACTGGACAGAACGTTGCACATTCTCTAGAAAGACATACAAATAAGAAAGGGACAAGAATATTTTCATTTATCATGGGTAAAGTTATTTGTCTCAAGTATGCACAAGAAAAAAAGGCAGCAGTGACATCTACCACATTTATAATGTAGCATTACCTTCACCTTTGGTTAAAAAAAAGGGAAAAGGAAATAGTGCATCTCCTCCCTACACAGTCAGGGCTCCAGGTGTCAAAACCAGGAGGGCAGCATTAAGAAAAACACAACAGATGGTGAAAGATGTACTGCTTCAGCAGTTAGGGAAAATGTACACCTAAACCAAACTCGGTGAGCTAAACGTATGGACAAACAGCACTCTTTAAACCCAGCACTGCCAGCAGGGAACATACTACTTACTCTGAGGTCATAAGGAAGCATAACCAGCATCCCGCTGTGATCCATGAAATAGGAAGCTTCGTTATGTTCATACAGTTTTTTATTTCTAGGCATTAGCAGTGGAGTCTGCAGCTTGATGGCTCCTACATAAAACCAGCAAAATGAAGGAACATCTGTTGCTCGAAACTCATAAACAACTTTGTGGCGATCAATACCTTTTAAAATTACATTCTTTTAAATGTCCTTAACTGGTGGAATAGGAAAATCTATGACAAAAACCTATCAAACAGACTTCAATGTTCTGTCTTCCACACTGAGAGTGCAGCTATTGTTCTATCTTAATCTAATCTTCACTGAAACTCTACTATAAATGATAATATCACTAATCACCGAAAAAATACTTGGGGGGGAAAAACCTAGAAAGCTCCAAATACAAGGAAATGCTTCTAACTGTTACAGATGGCAGATAAAATCTAACGGAAAATATATCCAGCTCCCCTGTCTCTTCTGACAATTTTTCACCCTTTTAATCTCCAAACTGCTGATAAATGCTAGAAAGTTTGATAAGTTTCAATGGAAGGAAACGAAGTAACCCATCTTTATTTGGCTTCATATTTCCCAGTTTCTCTTCTTTTATACCGCGAAACCCCAGCCATGTTTAATCAGATTGTGATATACTAGGAAATCTTCCAGGTTCTGTTTTAAAGATTACTCATTTTTATAGAAAATATAGCTATACAGCAGCACCATGTAAAACATTTCAAACAGGACAGTATGTACACAAGTTTTCTTCCTTTTTTAAAAACTAATCTGAAGCAGCAAATACTAATGACTAGATGAAGTCACGAAGAGAAAAGCCACTGAAGACTGCTGAAGATCATGACACTAACTCTGGCTCACGAAGTTTCCCAACAGCACATCATTTCTAAGAGCGGTATCAATGAAAGCACCACTGTATGGTTGCTCTGTTCTTACATCCATCTTTCCTGGGCCATTTGCCTTCTGGCTACATTCAGAGGGAGGGTGCTAAGTCACATGCATGTTTGGCCTCTCACTATAGGGCTATCCATATATACATATCTAACGTAGCATCCTGCATCTGAAAGCTCCTATGTGTTCATCAGAACCAGATACATTCAAAGATGTAATTAAGATTTTAACTGTTTTTTCTATGGAAAATTTAATTCATTCAGACTTCAAGTTAACAGCTACTGGGATGCCAAAGATTTTAAATTTCGAATAATACACAATGACTGAACAAACTCTGTGACTCGTGATAGCAGCAAAATCATTCCTTTCCCTCAAACCCACTCAGTCACGAAAAAGGGAAACGATCAACTTCTGTAAACACGCTCACCGTGTCTTTTAAATACCCGGCTGATAATCTCGCATACGTGCTGCTGGATCTTGGCTGCCCAAACAGAAAAACTGCCCTGAAACCATCAAAATTAAAAAGTACAGATATAATTTATATGCAAGGAATGTTGCACTTAATATAGGTAAAAAACACTGTACTATCTTCTTTCACTGTTATCAACTGTATTGCTTTCACAAGAAAAAATAACAGTAGCCATACAAAGCATCATTTTACTGTGACCTTGCACTTTTTTTTTTTAACAAAGATTTAAGAACTCAGAGGATTACGTTACCATTAGAATGGAAGAAAACACTGAAAGCCAACAATTTATGTTGGCAATCAGATGCGAGGTACTATCAGTTTAAGAGAGGTTAAGAATAAAGCTTATTTCTTCATCGAAGAATCGAAGTAAGGTTAAATACGAAGCGTGTATTTGGTTCCCATACTGCAAATTAGTAGCTTTAAATAGTAACTAATGTGAAGGTTTTAAGAGAGAATGCAATTATCTTGCGTGTGCTTTGAAGTCAACCATAACAGCTTTTTTTCTTTTTGTGGGTGATTTTTAAAAATTTAACACAGGAAAAACAAAAAATCCAACAGCCCTTAACAGCTACAAACCTTCAGCGTATCACTGTCATAGGTGTAGTCTATAGCTGGAGATATACGCTGTGAAAATATCTGACTCATCATGGTGCGGTAGGCCTTGCCATCCACATTGGCCAAGGTATGGTGGAGCACTTCATGAAGCTCAGACTCTTCCATTTGTGGTGGTGGAAGATGTTCACTTTTTAACAGCTCCACAGCTGTTGGTCTTGCAGCAGGGTCATGGTTCAAGAGCCACGTAATAACCAATCTCTACAAGTTAAATCCAAATCTTATTGTTTCTCTTATGCTATCGGTGTTTTAAATAAACATTCTTAGTTACATCACATGAATAAGATACCGAGACTATAAAGGAAAAAAAGGAAATGGGGGTTTGAATCTTTAGGTTGGATAATTCTTTGCTTATTCCAAGTATCTTTTGTTGTGGTATTACCTGAATTAAGAACAACTAAAACAAACTGTTAGAAATTTGTTAGTCCATTTAGATCTCTAGGGATGACAAAACCACATCATGACATTCATTGTCCCATGTTATGCAAGCTCTGCCATCTCTATGAACAAAATTAAGAGTAGACAGAATCGCATGCATAACAAAGGTTTGTGAGTTACAGACACTAAGGAGCGTATTTCAGTAAACTGTGCAAGATGGAAACGCTTTTGTGGCATTAGCGAGACAGACTGCTGTTCCACTGGCAAAAGAGACAAAAAGTTAATGCTGACTGTTAAAGAAAGAGTCCATTCACACAAGGAAAAAAGTTTTCTCAGATGATTCAGAAAAAAAATTACACTGCACCCTATCACTTCTTTCCTCTGCCATGGAGGCACAACTAAATAAGATGAAACAAAAAGAATAAAAGAAACTGTTCGAATCCATTGAGTACCTGTCGTCTCAAGTTTCCAAAATAGCTCTTGGCAGAAATATTCAAACTTAGAGCATTAATTTACGTTGTATACCTGTTCCTGTTCTGTGATACGGATCTCTTTCAAACATTTAAGGGTTAAAAAAAACACAACTGCAATTACTGTGTGTCTGAAAGCTAAAAATTGTCCCTCAGAGCCTTAAAGGTACGCAGGCGAATTCTGCATTTCTTCATGACTGCACTCAGGGAATTCTGTAGATAAGCATGTTTCCATGACAACTTCATTACTCTTTTTGAGACTTTTTTCTTACTTTGTCAGGTAGTAGCAGTTTGGCAGGAATCACTAATTCAGAATTAAGTGGGGAAAAATAACAACAAGTGTTTCTTGATAGGGATATCTACTAGTTAAAATGTCTTCAAAATTACCTGCTTTGCATGCTTGACTTCATCAAAGTCTTGAGGAAATAAAATACTGGGCTACAAAACAAACAAACCACATTTGAATTACAACAGCCAGTACTGTTTGTGCAACAAACAGGGACCAAGCACTGTTGTTGACCATGGGGGAAATAAAAACAGTTAAAAAAAACCCAAGCCATGATAAATTTAGTTTGAAGAGCTAAAAGAACAAAGAATGTTACTGAAATGTAAGTATGATGTTTTGTGAAAGACAGTCCATACTCACAGTCACTTCTCAACAACAAACTGGTTCTTGAGAACTCACTGGGTATCAACCCAGCTGTACTAAAAGCCATGATCTGTTTATTATTGAAGTTTACACTTCTAATGTTTTGCAATAGAGAAGTTAATCTCACTGAGACAGAACAGTGACTAATGGCAATAACACTAGGAAATCCAAAGTACATTATGAAAATGTCATTAGGAGCTCCAATTCTTCCAATTATGCTTCCCTTCTACTTTGTTTGTTTTTAAAGCACTCTCCATGGAAACATCTTGGTTTCTCTTAAGCTATTTGATGCTCAGAATTGATCCTCTAGACCTGTATACTTACTAATCTTAGCTGACCAAGAACAAAGATCCTTTCCGATGCAGTACTCATGGGGTGGTAGGACATTTCAAAGAATATTATACCCAGACTGAACAGGTCCACTTTCTAGGGAAGAAAAAATATAAAATTCACAGGTATTGCTTTTAGATTTCCATGGAAGATGACAGCAGAAAAAATGCTTTGGTTAAATTTCACATTATAGTACAGCATGTGAAAGGTGTGGGTTGCCTTTATTTGTTTATTTGCTTTTCTGTTTAACTTTTTCAAGGGACATAATCCATTAAGACTTGTTCGACTTCAATTACTTTTATCCTCACAGCACTGCCTTGACATTAAGGACATTTGGATGACACCAAATTGGCAGGGAGTGTCAATCTGCCTGAGGGTAGCGAGGCCCTGCAGAGGGATCTGGATAGACTCGTGAGCTGGGTCGAAGCCAATGGGATGAGGTTCAACAGGACCAAATGCCGGGTCCTGCACTTTGGCCACAACAACCCCAGGCAGCGCTATAGGCTTGGGGTGGAGTGGCTGGAGGACTGTGTTGAGGAAACAGACCTGGGGGTACTGATTGATGCTCGGCTGAACATGAGCCGACAGTGTGCCCGGGTGGCCAAGAAGGCCAACGGCATCCTGGCTTGCATCAAAAACAGTGTTACTAGCAGGAACAGGGAGGTAATTGTCCCCCTGTACTCGGCATTGGTGCGGCCGCACCTCGAGTACTGTGTTCAGTTTTGGGCCCCTCACTGCAAGAAAGACATTGAGGCCCTGGAACGTGTTCAGAGGAGGGCTACGAAGCTGGTGAGGGGTCTGGAGCACAGGCCTTATGAGGAGCGGTTGAGGGAGCTGGGATTGTTCAGCCTGGAGAAGAGGAGGCTCAGGGGAGACCTTATAGCTCTCTATAACTTCCTGAAGGGAGGTTGTGGTGAGCTGGGGGTCGGCCTCTTCTCTCGTGTAATCAGTGATAGAACTAGAGGGAATGGTTTCAAGCTGCGCCAGGGGAGGTTCAGGCTGGACATTAGGAAGTATTACTACTCGGAAAGGGTAGTCAGGCATTGGAATGCACTGCCCAGGGAGGTGGTGGAATCACCGACCATGGGAGTGTTCAAGAAACGTTTGGATGTTGCGTTGAGGGGTATGATTTAGCTGGGAAGTATTGGTAATGGTTGGACTGGATGATCTTCTAGGTCTTTTCCAACCTCGATAATTCTGTGATTCTGTGATTCTGTGACTCCATTTCACTTTGAAAACACACTTGCTTTGAAATTCAGCTTCTTTGTACATATAAACAGGATCCTCTGTAATTAAAAAAAAACAACAACCGTACTGCCGACCCCTAAAATGACAATCTAGGAATCCAGGAGAACAATTCTAATGTTGATGTTTTGCTTTAGCAAAGACTCTCAGATTTCTAACTGATTTATTTGTAAAGACCCTCCTTTCAACATCAAGTTGCTTGCACATAGCCATGGACACAGCACAGGCAAAATCACAGCCATGCATGCATCCTTTTCCCTTCATCTACTCTTAAGCAAGGGAATGAGAAATATTCCTTTATCTCAGAAGTCCCACCATATCCTTTTCCATCTTGAATTCATCTCAGTAAAGCATGAGCGACCTGCATTGTACCCACTACCTTACATTCCATGCTGCTTCTTACTAAGTCTAATCATACCTGATTGTATGTAGATTTTGTGTTTCCTTGGACCTCTGGGCTGACATACAGTGCAGTGCCAACCATCCCCGTCAAATTACCTGCAAAGCAAAAGATGAAAGCATTAGTTTCAAGAAAAAAGGAAATGTAGCATCAAAGCCAAGAACACTCACTCATCTTTTGTCCTCATTTCTTCCAGGATAGAATGCAGATTGTCATAGCGGATACTCAGACACAAGCAGTTTGCCAAACAGTTCTCTGCTTCACACATGAAACGTTATGTATCTGTCTATACTGTCTACATCCTATCTATTGGTCTCCAGAATTTTAGTAGATCAGCACACAATGATACAACTCAACTTCACTTCCAAAGCACTCATCTTATTACAGAAGACACACTAAAGTTTTCTCAAAGCACAGAAGTCATCCTGATATGGAAAGTATTAAAACCAAACAAATAAAAACAAAAGCAATCAAACAAAAATCCCTCAAATCTTGAAATTATCCTATACAGAGTATAGAAATGCAGACGGAACAGATATACAGGATCTCTACATATCCCATCATAACAAAAGCATCAATCTATGGCAGAAGGCCATAGGTGGAAGCAAGTTTGTTCAGATAACTGCAAAAACGGCCAAATTATATGGAACGCATCCATCTAGAAGTTGTATTTTTTTTTCCTATAAAAACAAATGTTTATTTATAAAAAATTTTATATTATTTATAAAACATGTTTAATTTTCAAAGAAAGAATGAAAGTTCTAACAGAGTACATAAGATTGCCGTATACGAGACTTTGCTTAAAATCATTTAAAACAAGCTACTGTGTATACTAACCTGACGGGTCATAGTTAGCAAAACTATCTGAGTGATTTTCTTCTTGCTTAGAGACTGCCTGAAATGAAGAAAAAGAGATACGCACAGTAAAGATTATGGCATTCACAATATAATGGTTATCTTCTGCGTTCATCTTTCAGGTTATTACAACCCCAAATGCGAGTTGTTTAATTCACTTTTGGCTGTACTCACTGCATTTGCTGGATGATCTGTAGCTAAACCAAAATCACCAATTTTCACGTGATCGTTGGAATCTAAAAATATGTTCACAGGTTTCAAGTCTCTGTGGATCATTCCCTGTTAAAGCAGGAGAGCAACAACAACAAAAAGACCGACAGCATAAGAAACAATAAACACCATGCAAAACATAAATCTTTTTAATAGGCTGATTGACAGTGTTATATTAATTATTCTATATGCAGCGGAAAAAGCTAAAAACAATCCTTGGTGTTAATGCATATCTAAATGCATATCTAAAGCAACATTTTTAAAAGGAGGTATTTCTTTTATGACAAAGGGAAAAAATGAAGTGATTCATTACAAAATTAAAACCAATGAAAATATATTCTAAAACCCTAGAGCTGAACAATAACGGCAAGAGTAAGGACCACTAATAAACACAATTCTGTAGAATCAAATGTTCAAAATGAATAGAATAGGATGGAATAGAATGGAACAGGTCACAGCACATACGTAACAGACAGGTCATAACTGCCACAGTTGCTGACCTTTTCATGGATGTATGCTAACCCATCTAAAATTTCTCGGAAAAGCCTCCAAAGCCGACTGGTGTCTTCATACAATCCTCGGTCAATGGTGTCCCTCAACGTGCTCTTTTCACAGTATTCCATCTTCAGATGTGCATATGTAGGAGACAGAGGGAAGAAAGTGAGTTTTGTCAAGGAAAAAAACGATCAGAAATTTCTATCTGTGAGCACCTTAATGCCTGGTTCCATAAAACACAGTTCCGAAGCAGATAATACCACCCAAACACTGAGGTACTTGGAATTTTCCTCAGGCGTAGCTAGAAAATCCGCACTCCAGAGTCCTATCTCATTTTCAGGGGCAACGGTACTAATTTGTTTTATAGTCTGTTCTCAATCATAACATTAAAAACAAGATGAAAGCAGCCCAGGCAAAATGCATGTTCAAACCAGACTCTGCAATACCTCTGGCTTTACTTTTTTTTGGCTCCCCGACTGCTTGTTTTATACTATATATAGAACATGCAAACAAACATAAAAAAAATCTAATTCCATCTGGCTGCAACTCTCTTCTAGGCAAGGGCTACCAGTAGCTGCTGTATAAAAAACGGCACACAAAACAGATAGATATGTCTGCTAACTTCTCTGTTAGTCCAACTCTTAACAGAAAAGAGACGTTTTCAGAAGCAAAGTCTGAAGGTTGAAACTTGCATGAATTTTCTTTTGTTAGGGTCACAAAACGGCTTTGCAAATTACTACATTTCCTGTTAAAAACAGTATATACATTGTGGTTCCTTTGAAGAGAATGAGGAAGTTTTCACATCTGCAAGCTACATCTTCAAGTACAACAAATGCAGTACAAAACAATGGGAAGCATTGCACAGTGCCTTCCCCTCAGCCAAACATTCCAGAAAACCAGTCTGCTGCATAAACAACACTGAATTGAGTCCCATTTTGTTTTTAAAATGTCATTACTTTTCTCATGGGAAAAAACAAAAACAAACAAAAAAACATACAGCAATTTATCTCTGCTAATTGGAATAAACAGTATCCTTTCATCCAAACACACAAGCAGCCTGACCTGGATGTACAGATAATGCACTGTTTGAATGACTGGTGTTCTGTCTTCTTCTTCATGGCTATTCTTTTCATTGCCTTCTTCATCCTTTATCGCAGTAAAAGTAACAGAACAGCTAATTATAGGGAGCAGCCCAGAGCTTTCTTATGCATCCTATCATTTTTATTTAGTCAAACACATTTATGAAAACTCACCTTCTATGTCTGGGTTTCAATATTAGCAAAATAATACACTGACATTTTTTAACACCGTTGCTTCTACGTCTGCTAGAAGAAAAGCTGTGACCCAATTTGTGCTTTTGAAGTGAAAACAAGTCCCATTTTTGCCATAACTAGACACCGGAGGAATAAAACTTCCAAAATACGTGGGCAGAATCTCAATCTCTAAGTATGTTAGGTTAAAATAAAAATTAATAAAAAATAAAGCACACTTAGTAAAATGAAAGATCAAAAAGGAGAAAATCAACAACTTTGATATAATATATCAGTCTTCCCTACTCCTCCATGATAGACAGTGCACCGCCACCTTATTTAAACATATATCAGGCCAACGTACATTTTAACAAAGGAGGAAACCAAGGATCACTAGGAGCACTTGACAAACCACCAGGATTGGCAACGACAGATTCTACACGCTGTAAAAAATTCTGCCCGTTAGCTTTCTATGATAGAGTCCTCTGACTTTTTACAGCACGTGGTGTGATTCAAATCCTTGAGAACCACTATAAGCTCACACACATCATTCCGACCTTCCATCTCTTTTTGACTGCTACAAACATGCCATCAGTTTGAAAAAGTAGCCAGTGTGAGCAAATAGACTGATTTACGTCCCCTAAAAGTAGAATGGAATTTCATTTTTTAGACAATGTAAGAAAATGCAGGCGGTGAGCTGACAAATCATGTACATGCTAAAATCCTAAACTTACAATAACCAGGCTCATGACTACAAAATACGAATCATGTTCAGCTCAATGACACTGTGAGAAACAGAATCCAAATTGGCTGCATCGGTTAATATGTAGCTCATGATGGCACAATATTTGCTGTCATTAACATAACCTTGCATGATTCTGTATTCACACCAGATATGAAACAAAACCTCCCAAATGATCTGTTTGCTCGTTGAAGACTATTTTGTGACATTTCCATTTTTACTAGCTGTATCCTTGTACTTACTGGAGGATGACCTTTACTGTTCTCATCCTCGTTATCAAAAACTATTTCACTTTCAGAGTCTGTAGTTGGCCTATTAATAAGAAAAAAAAAGTTTCAGTATTCCTTAAACAGACATTACCAAGAAACATTTAGTCAGAAACCTTCAGCCTATGTTTGCTGGGGAAAAAGAAAAGAAATCACAGCTTTTGTTGAATGACTTCCTACATGCCTTAAACAGAGGAAATCAAATGCATCCTGCTTGAGAAGCGAAACTTCCTTTGACAGCTCCACCCCTTAAAAAAAGGCATATATTCCTATCAGTAGGATTTGATTTCTGTATTCAGTAAGCAAAACAGAGGTAAGTTCACTTGCAACGCAATGCTTGAGCAGAACTAACAACACAAGCAAAAGTTTTATCCCATATCCAGCAGCAGGTACTGAATACATTATTAAAATCAAAAGAAGAAAGGATGAGCAACGTATTTGGGGGGACTTGTCATTTTTATAATTTATTGCAAACATTACGTCTTAAGGTTGGAAGAAAATCCAACATAAATAAAATAAGCAGCCATGCATTCTGAAACAAACGGCAATAAACTTCCAGAAGCACAAACCCACTTTCCTCTTATACCTACGGTAACTACAGATCTTCTTCCTGGCTTATCCAGCTGCTGGAAACGCAGGACTTTTTTTTAACCGGAGGACAGAAGAAAAATGCAGCGAATCACCTCTGACAAAGTGAGAATGGTAAAAGACACAAGCTTGGAACACTCGACTGTGCTAACACTTCCTACAGTACTAATGGTGAAAGACTACTTACAGAAACGAATGTGAGAACACCCCATCACCATCATCATCGTCATCATCACTGGACTCCTGATCAGCTCCACTGAATTTGTTGCTGGAGGATCTCTCACATGAAGTACTCCACTCAACTGAACTTGACAGAACGGGGGGAGGAGCGTTGGCTTCCACATCGTTTGTCTCCTCCGCCGTAAGGACGAGACCTACTTTGGTGGGCGTTCTTTTGTCTTCAGATGTCTCAGATGATGACACAACGGGAACAGGACTTTCATGTTTTTCTATCCAAGCATTGTAATACCTCACAATATTTTCATGGTTTAAACGGGAAAGTAACGTTACTTCTCCCTTAATCCTCCGGAACTGCTTACTGGCAGTGTTTATGCGGATACGTTTTACAGCATAATAGCAGCCATCAAGCTTATTTCGCACCTGGAAAATTTGAATAAATCTGAAGTCAAATGCTTATAAACACCCCACTACGCCCAGCCAGACCCAGAATAATTTCATGGAAGTGGGAAGCTCCAACTAGGAAACAACTGCAATTGAAACGCAAGCTTCTCCATACTGATGGGGCTCTTAGTAGGCTCCCAGTAATCTCTCTCAAAATTAATCAGCCTACTCAGCTCCAGATGAAAAGCACAACACAGGTATAGCACACTGAAAAGCCATACACAAAACCAAATGAACACCGAATACGCTGTTTTGCTTCAGAGAAAACCAACTCATTCCCAAGAAGGATCTCATAGTGGAAATAATTTTAATACCATACCTTGATGACTGCTCCAAAAGCCCCTTTGCCAAGTAATTTTAGCTCTTCAAACTCATTATAGTAGCGTGAAAATTGTCTCTGTGTTTCTGTGAAGAATGAAGCACTGGATATCTGGCTGCTGGGCACAACTGTCTCAAGGCAATCTATACCTGCCGAATCTGAAATGAGGACATCACATTTACCAGCACTGGTAGAACAGGGAGAAGGTGGTAAGGCACTAGGCGCTATCAAATAGGCATTAGAAAGAAGATAAGCCCTAAATAACCAAGTGCAACTAAACCTGTAATATAGAAGTGCTTTGCTGAGGACAGTTAAGCTCTGGTACAAACATAAACCTTACTGCAGTGTTTAATTATTAACATTAATTATAGTGGACAAAGGAACCGATTCTAACAGAATATGGTGAAAAAAGATGTTTCATTGGAACGTAATTTTCCAGGAAGAAAATTAAGATTGACATTTACACCACGTAGCTTCCTCTGCTGATGAGAACACAGCAGTTCAACCACCTCACTTGTCCACGGACCTAAAAGCTAGTGTGGTCTTTAACTTCCAGATTAGTTATCGCAGAGCATTTGCAAAAACATGGTCCTGTGATGATTCAGCACAGTTCAATTCTTCTCTTACTGAAGGCATGCGGACCAGTTATTTAATAGAATACATAAAGAAACGAGTTTCTCACCATCTAGGTTTTCTTCTGCTACAGGTATTTTCATATGTGGAATGTTTATAAAACTATGTTGTAACAGTTGCTGAGGAGTCCATCTTTCCTTATCTTCCAAACAAACACATCTGTTAGCAAAGCAAAAGGAGAACTGTTGAAAGAGCCCAAATGCTCAAACAGATCTCCTTGTATTTAAGAAGTGATCACCTTTATCATTCTGACAGAATCAGAGGCCAAGAGAGACTAAACGGCTTATCCATAGGGACACACGAAGCTTTTGGCAGAACACAGCAGAAGAGACCACCACGCCCATTCTCCTGAACCCCAGATAAGCAGCATGATCCTAGAGAGAGAATGCCTCTTCTCTAAAACCTTTGACTAGCGACACTGAGATTTGACTGTTCTTTTGAAACATGGGTCAAGTCTTTAAAAAAACAAATCACAGAGAAAAAGATAAAGGAATGCAGCAAACACGTACTTTTCCAGAAAATCTTGGAATTCAGCGGGCAAATTATTAGGAACAGCGACCGGATATTCCTTGGTTACTTGACCCTGGCTGAGTGAAAGCAGAAGCAAGCCCAGACTCCAGACATCTCCTTTTTTTCCAGGTTTGTTGGGAAGAGAATCCTCGCTAAAACGAACTTTGGTCTGCTCAAAAACATCTGCTTTGCAGATATCCGCTAAGCGTTTGGAAATGCTGTAATCTGTCACCTTGATGTTTCCTTCAGCATCTACCAGGATACAGGAAGCACAAAGAACTTTGTGCACTACCGAATTATTGTGCAAGTAGTCAAGAGCTGACAAAATCTGGCTCGCATAATGGCGCAACTGCTCAATCGGAACTGGAGTCTCTTTGTGCAAGTATGTGGAAAGGCTGAAACCGCCTATGTGCTCCACTAAAATGTCCACCACAATGGAATCCTCCCGTTCCTTCAGGCTCATACATATGTAATGTACTATGTTTGGGTGACTTAGCTTTGTCAGTGAGCTGAACTCAGTCTCTGCACCCTGAAGCTGTTAAGAGAAAAACAACATAACGTGCATTGTGTCATATTTCACGAGCACATAATTACTAAAATAGGTCATATATACAAAAATGCCTCTACAACACATCGAAGCATTGTAAGCTTAAGGAGCAAGGAGCAAGAATAACTGGTTTTTGTCAGGTATGTTTGATTTCCTCTTTGTTCAGAATTTTATTATTCTATTATTTTATAAATGCATACATACAAACACACTTTCTTTCATTTGTATTTTACATACACTCCTAAACATCCCAACATATTCAACTTCTTCTGCGGTGTAAATCCTCTGAACATGAACATTTTGAGGCTCATCACCACCCTCTCAATATAAATTAGCAAATTCAACAAAATCTTTGAAACCTATCTGAGCTTTATGAAGCCAAATACAAGAAATGGGCATTACCTGTTTCTTACACTTCTCTATCTTTTCTATTTCCTGTGCTGTAAGAAATTTTCCCATCTTTTTTTGCCAGTGCAGAACCCACTCATATATTAAAACAAAATCTCCAGTGTGAGTTTCCAAGGCATTGTAGACTGATTTACCAAGCTGTTCATCCTTGCCTAAACACAGAGGGAGAAACAGAGGAACACGGCTTATTTTCTCCTAAAGGCCTAGGAGGAGCTTCTGCAAAAGCTAAAGAAAGACTGGTTTTTATAATCTGCGAATTGCAAACCTACCTACAACTGAACAAAATCTGTACCTACGTGGGTCCTGCGAAAGTTCTCTGATGCATGTGAATGCTATGCAGACAAACTAGCAATAGAGAAAACTACAACACATTGGCAAAAACTGCTGCATGTCTTAAGAATTTCAAATTTCAGTAACTGAATACTCTTCCCTGTTCTTATTATTTCACGTTACTGAAAGTTAAGATGATTTCTTGCTTGGCTGCCATGTGTGTCTGACAAGCTAACTATTTAAATTTAAAATCAGACTGTTTCTAGGACTATTTTAGCTATGAAGATAATGTAAAATTTTGAGAAGGCAAGTTTTGTGGTACAGCTGTTAAGTAATTGATTCTGGAAAAGCAAATTTTTACTTAAAATATTCTTAGGAAAACGTTAAAAATTTACCAAAAAGTAACTTCGTATTACTCCCTACCAATTCTGGCTGTGAAGTTTCATTTTGCACAACAATCTTCTCTCTGCCCTTGCTACTTTGTACCTGTCAGCACTGTTCAAGTTCAAACCTCACCAAAACGGTATGTCAAACTGCAATTGCTTTTGCTTACCTAGACATTTTCCTTTATGCACACTAAGTTGCCCAGCACCACTCGTGCTGAAGTTCAGAACTTCATAATTTCCAGGGGACTCTTCATTATTACCAACAGAAAACTGGCGCTCTCGCCTGCGGTGTAGACATAACATTTTTCACTGTCTCAAAAAGATACCTTTGTTACAGTCTCTAGTTCCTAAAGGTATCACTTCTGCAACAGGATTAGCTCTCAGGCCCTTCTGCATCCAACAATAACATCCAACAAAGACACTGAGTTGGCATGAACGTAAACATCTGGATAGCAATTTAGCATTTCATAAGCAACACCGAATTATACTGAGTCTCTACGCTCAAACTCAGGAATTTGACTGGCAAGGAGTTCAATCCAAACTTTAATGCAGCCCAGGACGACATTTTCAGTTTCAGTAATAGTAGTAACAACTACTACTACCATAATATTGCTCTGCAAAATTTGCAAGTTTGACTTGATTTGCATTATCTTTCAAAATGTAACAATAAGCAAACACTTGCACTTTTGAGTGCAAGCTTTAGTTTAATTATTTTTCCCTCCTTAAAATGGGCTTCCCGTTTGCTTTTACTCCTCAAATCCATCCTACAAGAAGGGGAAAATTTGGGTGAAAACAAAAAAAAAAGTGGTACATTCCAAACGTTCTTAATGCACATATGGAGCTGCACATGAGATCAGAAAGAACTCCAGACCAAATCAACCTCCATTACTTCTTGATACAACCTACTTTGAAATTAATAGAAATATTACCATTTTCTCCAAATAAATACAACAAGTATGAAAATCAAGTAAGGTAGAAGCTCAGTCAAAATACTGATTAAAAGAAAAAAAGAAAGAAAAACCCCACATACATAAGAATTGTCAATTCTCATCAGTGCTGTATTATAAAGAAAGATACAAAGAAAGCATTAAATATATTTCATTTATAAAATTAACACAGTCCAAAATAACCTTCTGAAAGTTTGACTCCTAGCAGGCAAAATTTCAGGCCTCTTGAGCATACAAAGGGAGGGCATCACTGTTCTTGTAAAGACAGACCTCAGAAAACTGTACAGGCCAGCTTTTGCTTAGCTCTACAAATACAGTACCAGGATGCCTCTATAGCATTTTTGCTTATTGTCACCACTGTCAGTAGAAACGACTCAGCCTTTCTGTACTTTTTAGTAAGAAAAAATAAGGCAGTGCAAGAACAGTTTTGTGGAAAGTTAATATAAGCCGAGTGTGTATGTTCTGGATTTAAATTCAGTAACAAATTTTTAAGACGTTTGTCCTCCACCTCAAGCACAGACTGCGTTTCATTTTAGTATACCGAGATTAGCAAGGACATAGGAAAAGAGATTTCTGGACTATCAATATTGTACAGAAACAACTGCCAAATACAAATCCTGATAACAAATTTGTGTGCAAATTGACATACATACTTTGAACGCCCAACTGAATTTGGGCGTTGTTTATTATTCACTCCATGTTCCAAACAGTTCCCATTTAAATTGGAAGCAACTCTGTACCCTGATGTATCTCTCCTGTGAGAATTTTCTTGACTTGCCAGAGCAGCTATTTCCAGACGTTCCTGAAAATCAGGAAAAATACCAAATAAGTACATAAATGGCTCCTATCCTCAAAATTTGTGGCTACACCTGACTATTATGCCACGAAGTCATCAAATCCCAGGGAAAATACAGTCCCATTAGAAATAAGGCTGAGGAAGAAATGCTGAGATTCAGGCAGCACATTTTAGCACTCTGTGGGTGAGAATGTGAAGGTGCTTTGCAGCAAAACTGGGAACATGTTTCCAAACTAGTTTTATTCTATATCCGTTTGAAAATATCCATCCCAGTGCACTAAAAAGATAGAAAAAAAAGCCCCAAATTATTTTCCCTTATAGTTGGCTTTATTTCAGAAATAAATTCCATGTAATCAAGAACAGAAGATGCTATCTTAACTTAGATTGCTTAGAAGAAGTGGAAAGGAAAACTGTTCAGAAAATTCAATCACGAAATTCTCTCAGAATTCTGTAAGTATGTGCTACAGAGATAGAAAAAAAGGTATTGCAATGCTCAGAAAGAATACCTGTTTGGCAATCTCTTTCTTTTTTCTTTCCTCTCTTTTCTCTTCCTCCCGTCTCTGAATCTCATTAAGGATTTCACGTTGCTGAAATGAATTTCAGTGCTGTTAGACATGCAACGGTAAATACAGTACAACTGCAAATCTTAGGCTGTTAAAAATCTAGGACATCGACTTTTCAAGGGTATTGGAGAGTATTCACAGATCTCAGAACAAAATAACAAAACAAAAAACAAAGAACAAACAAAACAAAACCACAACAAAAAAACAAGTCAAATTAACTCTTCTGAGGAAGTTAAGAGAAAAAAAAAAAAAGTATGAACTGTGAATGGAGCTGTAGACAAAAGAAAGTGACTTCTACCAGCATACCCAACAGTAAAGTTTCAAACAGCACATTTATTGAGAAATAAAATAATAGCTATTCTGCCCATGGTCCCACAGTGTGATTTCACATCAGAAGTCTCCGTGTGGCCTACATGAATCCCCGCAACTCTAGGGCAGAATAAATATGCCTTTCTAGCTTAAGACGTGTTGGCTTAAACATGTCGGTCTCTAGAGAAACCTGTTACAGTGAATACAGCAGTCACCCTATGGTGAACAAATAGGTAGGATTACCTATCTGCCTGGCTGCTAGTTCCTCGTTTCAGATGGAACACACCCAATATATACATTTACTCAGACTTTTGTTATGAACTTCTTTATAAATGGTTTCCATAGGATCGGTAATCACCAAGTTTTTTTCAGGCACTAGTATTTCTCAGGGTTCAAATCTCATCAGTAAGATGTTACAACAGAAGCAGCAGATAGTTCATGAAGCACCTACTGATGCTGACAGCTCTGACAAATTAATAATTCCCTAAAACTCATGGCAATGCAGGATAATTTACAAAATCATTATTGTTAAAATAAACAATACAGAGTTATTCACATTTCAATTTCTCTTACCTCCTGCTCCTCTCTTCTCTTAACTTCTTGTGCCCTACGCAATTCCTCCTGCGCCAGCCTTTCTTGCTCTTTTCTATGATTTTTTAGCATTTCCTCATGAAAGGACTTGGAAGGTGGTTTATTATACTCGCTGAGAAATGACTGTACGTAGCCTGCAAGTTCAAATATCATCACCTGAAAGAAAATAGACATGAATGACAAGCAGAACTCAATCTAGCTCAAAGAACATAACAAAGTGATGCCCAGCTTGGAAAAGCAATACAGCAGCGAGGTGTGACTGTTTGTTTTGTTACTTACCAGAGGTACTTTCATTATTTTTGTCAGAACTATTTATTAATGAATTGTAGCACGAAAGTCCCTGACCACAGTAGCAGATGGTGAAAATTACTGTCAGAGAGCTTTCAAACACCTCCTCCTTTCCCTCTCTGCAAAATCCTTTTTCTTGTCTTCACTTAGGGATATCTTTCTACTTGCAAAGATACACATTTAAGACATATGAACTACAACAGAACAAATCTTTTGCACTTGTTTACCACTGTACCTACTACTACTACTACTACTACTGAGTAGCCACCTACTTCATTGCTAACATGAAATCCAATCCTCCTTCTTCAATCTAGCCCCACAGCTAGAGCTCTAAAGCCACTCAAAGCATTCCACATTCATAAAACTACAACTACTAAAGTAAGAGCAGCCACATGATTTACTAGGTATATACACTGACGACCGATCAACTGGTCACGGACTCAGGCTTTCATTGATGTAGGAGCATTCCTCTGTTAAAGCACAGAGTCCACAGCGCTAGCAGACCACTGCATCTCCAAAACTGAAGAACAGTACAGCAGAAAGATGCTTCCAAGCAGAGTGAGCAGCAGCACTGATCTTGATTTACACGTAGGGGTGCAAGAAAAGTCAGACCAAATCCTACCATCTGCCTGCAGCAGATGGACATCTCAAGGATTATAAAAAACGGAACCCTTTTAAAGTAAAAATTCAGAGTAGAAAGAATAGCACAATACGCACGTATCTGACATGCAAACTCCAGCACCTTTCACAGGTTACTACTAAAAACGCAAAGTGATCATGCATGTACACACATGCATTCTAAAAATAAATATAAGTTAAATAAGAAATTTCAATAATAAAAAGTAAAATACATCTGTTGTTCAGTATGACAGGTAACTGAAGGATTCTCAGTTTTTCTATACTACAGAACACTAACAAGACAGAGAGAATTGATGTCTCCTGTTCCCTGCAGAGTAAACCATTCAGGACTACGCTGTATATTGTATTCATTAAAAAATGTATACCATATATGAATTTCACAATTGTATCCTCATGATACACCAGAGCAAGCAAGCTTCTCCCTTTGGAAAATTACTAATGGGAAAACCTGTAACACCTTTGTAGCTGCTTTCAATGAGATCAGAAATGAAATGGGGATTTAAAGCCCCACAGACCAACAGCTCTCCTAGGGTCAGCTGCAAGCACACCGAGACTACATCTCACGGCTCAGTGCACACTTACAAACCTTGAACCTTGTTTCTAGTATTTGCTATAACTGTCCACAGCACAGCCACTAAAAATATAAAAAATAAATTCAGAAGACACTGTTAAGCTGCTAATTTCCAAAAATTTTAAAAAAAAAAAAAAAAAGGGAAAAAAAAAAGAGGGAATTCTCAGCTACTAAACAGAATGAGCAAAACAGTACCTGGCAAGAAGATTTCTTTTGAAAGTAATTACATCAAAATTGCTCAACAAAATAGCAGCGTAGTATAAAAATGGAAAAAGACACGGATGTGGCAATGTTCCAAGGGAGGCAAGCCCTTGCCAACTTGCAAAGCTGACAAGTTTAGGAAATGTAAAGCTGAGTATTATCCCATCTCAGCATAAAACAACTTCTACAGCTGTCCATCTTTCACTTTCAGAAAAGCAAACAGAGCAAACCAAATGCGTTCACCTGTAACATTCCAACAGATAAGTAATATACCATAAACCTTTCTTTCACAAGAATTCAGTGAAACACACTGCATAATTTCAATCCTCGGCAACAAAATAAAAGGTACTGTTAGCACCAAACATACCTGAGGTCTTACATTATTTACCTTATTTAAATATGCACTATTGTAGAATCATAGAGTGGCTTGGGTTGGAAGGGAACATCCTGCTCCATTCCCCTGCCATGGGCAGGGCTGCCACCCACTGCAATAGGAGACTGCAGAATCCATACTCTGAACTTTCAGTATATAGAAACATTCTTCACAAAAGTATAAATCATACTTCTAACCTGGATGCATTTCCTTATACTACAGATACATTTCTTTAGAACTATTTAGGATCAGGGTGTATTTCTCAAGGATGTGAAAAGTTCTTACCTCTCCACAGCACTCTTTTGCCAGTTCAGCTAGTCTAGATTTTAACTCATTTATTTTCTCATTAGACAAGCCTTTGGAATTTTTCAGTTGTATTTCAGGAACACTGGGAGACAGCAACAGAACATAAAGAAGATGCTTGTTAAAAAAAATAATAAAGTAGAAGGAGGAAGAGGGAAGGGGAAGGAACAGGAAGAGAGGGGGAGAGAGTGTAAAAACCATGTGAGATACAAAGGACTGGTAAAAAAAAAAGGTCCACGATGGAAAATGAATGGAGTTTATCATCACTTGGCAATTAGTTAATGCCCAATAAGCAGTAGGTAAGTATTAAATATATAACACAGAATAAAGCCAGAGTACTATTTTATACTCATCAACTTCTGGCCGCACATTACTTGTTAGCTACACATAACAGAAGAACTTGCAAGGAAACCCCTGCAGTCTCTCACGACTCCAATCTTTATTAGTAATTTATATAAAAGTGCTTTACAAATACTACTCGCATCATACTAAATCGGCTAAAATTGATTTATCCCCACTTACAGGTGATACAAACTTAAAAGGAAGGTGCAATAACAGGAACGGGTAAGGCATCTGCAGCTACGCTAACTTAAAAACAAACTGAAAACAAGAGGGGACGCTGTGCCCTGTGCTACCAGGCATAACTGATCCACCACCTGGCTAGGAATAGTGCTTCCCTTGTATGCTGCTCCGGGCCCACAGCAAACAGATGGGCTAAAGGCTGTAATGCTGTGGACATGGCCAGTGACGTGTGGACTGAGGGGAACGTTTTCCTCAGTGCTTGCAGGGCAGTACTCCACTCAAAGACGTGTTTCCTAACCCAAAACATAGGGAGTGCTCATTTCTAGCAATTCTTTTTACACTCTCTGTGGAGAACTCTTCCAAAAGCACAAAACACGAATATCAGATACAAATGGAACAAAAGAGTGTTTTAAAAAGAAAAGGTAAGTCCCCCCCTGAGCAGAATAGACCATGGGCTGGAAGCTTCCAAAGGGCACTAAGATGCTAACAGGCACGCCTGTCCTTACTGCACAAGAAACCACATCCAATTCAGGTAAAAGAATTACAGTTGCCTACTTAAAAATACCACAGCCTGAACAAACACTGACACGAAAAAAGCAAGAAAAAGAACAATGAATGTAACTATGTGTTTTTTCAACCTACATGAAAACAAATAAATGCCCAAAGAAAAAAAAAAAAAGGTTGTATCTTAACGTTCACTCACGTATCAGGGTAACTGTGGGGGCACCTGACCCACAGATCAACTCTGGCGTACACCTCATCATCACCAGTCAATCCCTGAGGACGCAGAACTAAATTAATTTCTGGAGGCTGTCGGACCTATAACAGAAAACAAAGCTTTAAATTTAAAAGGGTTTTTTTGTTGTTGTCGTCGTTTTTGTTTCTCTTGCTGTAATGAAAGCCGGAGTTACCGCACACAAGTCTCCCAATCATTATTACAGCAGAATCCAGGTCAGACCACCCAAACTGTGAGAATAATATATTAATGTTGATACTGCTGAATGAGAGTGAACTGGTTCGTTACAACAGCTTATCCAAGATACTTGGGAACTTCTGCAGATAAGAGCACTTATCAGCAAGATGAGTCAGACTGAGCAGAAAGGAGGTTTCATGTGAGAATCCTCCTCTTTTGCTTCCTAGTAGCAAGAAAAAGTTAAGACACGTGGACAGGTTACTTATGAAATCATATCACAAGTTAACACATTCAATGTTTGATTGCAATTGCTTCTTTTTTGTTTTACATCACTAACAAATATCAGTCAGCATTTTCTTTTCCAACATAGCAACAGACTACAAAATCACATCTCGTGCAGCCAAATGGGCAGCAAATTTTTGTATTAATATTTTTTATTTTTGGCATAAAACATAATTTTAACAAGTCTTCCCAACACTTCCTTGAAACTGCCTGTTTGCTTTAAAAACAACAAAACATGTCCATGTAAACATTCCAACCTTCTTCATCTCAATTAAAGTTTGTTTGTTTTTTAAGGGAAGAGATCTTAGCAACGTGATAAACGGGTATGGAAATAACATCACAACTATGGGAACGGGTTAATGGACTGTTGGTATCCCCTCTACTCTGCATTTCCTAGAGGGGAAAGCACAGGTTACATACAAATTTCATAAAGAGTGAGAGCAGGCATGCTTGTGAAAATGCAGCAAGTTACTGGCATTGCTAGCATCAAATGCCACCACCACCCCAAGAAGTCACAAGTTTCTGCAAGAATTCTCGGTTCAGGTGTACAGCAGGAAGAACAGTATCAGCCACGATGTTCTGCAGGAACCAAAGCCAAAAGCAGCTAACAGACAACAGCAGCAGTGAAGTTATGGGGAGGTGACACAAGCGAGTGCTACTTCCAGCTATGGGAAAGTGTGCCACAAGGTGCAGCTGGAAAAAAAAAATCTCAAGAAGACACTGTGGGCATGGAAGAGAGATGGAAAATACTGTGTAACAGACTTGGGTAATTAGCAATAACTGGGAAAAAAAACCCAATGCTACGAAGTGAAAGAATAAGGTTGTGATGGAAACTGCCCCCGGTTCCAGTGAGCCACGGCAGGGAATGTACGCACAGAGCTCAGCAACACGTGCACTGATGGGATGAGTTAGGCAGCCTGTAATTATTCAGCCAACGATGGAATTCAAAGGCAGCTTTTCTTAAGCTGACAATTAATTAAAATGCACGTTACATGCAGAGCATTAATTACGCCTGCGTCAGACCAGAGGACAAGCACGGCGGCGGGCAGAGAGCAGGCCCCGCTGCGTGCGGCCTTCCCCAGCTCGGCGGCACCAACGCCCGGCACCTCGCGCGGACGGAGCGCAGTGCGGAGCGCAGTGGGCCCGGAAGCAAAGCGCAGCCGAGAACGCGCGGGCGAGCGGCCCCCAGCAGCCGGCCGCGGCGCGCCGCTCGCTACCTTCCAGGCCTGGCTCCGCCGCAGATCCTGGAAGTCCTGCCCGTAGATGGACTCCAGCGCCTGCAGCTCGTTCTCCTGCCGCAGCTGGTAGCTCTCCGGCGGCTCCGCGGCCACCTCCGCGGGTGGTTGCCGCGCGCCGCTCGCCCGGGCCATGTCAGCTCCCCGGGCGGGGGCGTAAAGCGGCCATCGCGGGCGGCCCCACGGCGCTGCCACGCTCCCAGCGGTGCCGGCCCGGCGCCGGCCGCGCCCCCCGGGAGGAGTGGCCGGAACGGCGGCCGTGGCAGCGGGGCGGGCCGGTGGCCGCGGGGTACATGCGGTACGCGCAGCCCGCAGACTTCGCTCCTTGCTCAGCGCCGGGAATGCCGTCCTCACGGCACTGAGGGCCCGAAGCGGCTGCGCTTCCCGCCGTATCCGTAAGCACCGGCACGCACCAAGCAGTACACGAGTACCTACTCGCTTCTCGCTTTGTACGGGCTTTTGCGGTCAGCCGGGCCACCTCAGGAGGGACGTGCTCTGCTGAGTAGCTTTTGTGGGTTACCACCTGTCCTGAAAAACTCCCTTACACGCATCCTTTAAAAAAAATAATAATAATTTAAATTTTTATTTCAAACCCAGGACTCAGGGTCCCGGTTGGGATTGCAACTCATAACTGCTGAATCTGCAGCTGCATCGCGACATCAGTATCAAACGAAAACCTGATTCTCTTCTATTCCGCTACTCCCTGCTCCCCAGCTGGCAATGCCTGCAGAGTCCTTCAGTGGCAGCATTCTCCTTTTTTTTTCTCTTTTTTTTTTTTTCCCGGTAGGAACCCTGTGTTGAACGCGGCGCACGGCGCCCAACACGTTACGAGACGAGCCGGCAACCATCGCCGCCCGCCGCGTTCCCCGCCAACATGGCAGCTCCGGCCGCCCCGCAGCGTCACGTCACGGCGGAGGCGGGAGCTCGGCCGCCGGCTGCCGCCCGCCGCTGGTTGCCCGTGGTGGCACCGGCGGGGCGTTAACGAGGGCTGCGTTTGGTGCGGAGCTGTGTTTGTTCTCTAGAGGCTCGCGTGCCCCCCGCCTCGGAGGTCGCAAACAAATCGCTTTCCCTGCGAACGGCGGGAACGGCGCCGCGGCGCTTCGGGCGCGGGATGGAGGCGGCCGCGTACTACGCGGGGCCGCGCCCGCCGTCGGAAGCGCGGGCAGAATGAAGGCGGACAGCGGGCCGGCCGCAGGCAGAGAGCGGCGCTGCGTCGCGCCGCTCGGGGCTGCGGAACGGCGCTGCCGCGGGGGCTGAGCGGAGCGCTCCGGTGTCTGGCGCGGGCTCCCGTAACTTTCTCAGGCGGCCGCGGCGCCTGGTGAGCGGGCGGGGCTGGCGGGGAGCCGCCGTAGGGACCCTCCCCGTCCTCGCTCCCCGCTGAGAGGCGCCGGGCACCGCGAGGCGAGAAGCATGGGACGGCCGACAGCGCGGCGGGGCCGCCTTCTCCTTTCTGGTCGCAGCGACTCACAGGGCAGGAGCGCCAAAAGCCGAGCCTGGTTCTCGGGACGCAGAAACGCGGTGACGATGGCTCCGAAGGGCAGAGCCGGGGCTCCCTCCGCAGTGCCGCGTTTTCGCCCCTGCGCTCCGCTCGCTCACTGAACGGCTCGGCGGGCAGGGGGGGCGGACGCCTCGCCATGGGGCACGGCGCGAGCCGGGCTCCGCTGAACGGCAGCGATCCCGCCCCGTTCCGCGCCGCCGCCCTGGGGGCGAGGAACGGGACCGCCGCGCAGATGGCGTGGGGCGGCGGCAACGGCAGCGCGGCCGGGCCCTGGGGCGGTGCGGATCGCGGCGGGGAGCCCGGATACCGCCACTTCGCCACCGCCGCGCAGCTCGTCATCTTCGTGGGCTCCCTGCTGGGTGAGTGCGGACAGCGTCGCGGCCGGGGGTCGTGGTTGGCCGCGCGCTGACTGCTGGCGTGGCGCTCCTTGAGATGGCTGGCGGGTTTCCCGTGTGTGTGAGTGATGGCTATGACAGACGAGGTGCTTGTCACAAGTGGAAACCAGAACGTTTTGAGTATTACTGCATAAACTTTCCTATCAGGATATATATGGGGGAAGATACGTCGTTGATACCTTTATTTGCAACTCGAATCGGACCGGTTCTTATTATCATAGGAAAGCATGCGGAGTGCTTTACCAAAGTTTTACTGAGCATCTGCTTTGTACTACAGTGATTCAGCACTTGTGTGCTGCGGATCTCGCACGAATCCTAAGGAAGCACTTCACGCTGTAAGCATGTGTAGTTACGTGCAGTCTTATCTCCTTGTTATCTTCCAATGCAGAATTGTGCATTTCTGATACGTGGTAATAAACTACTGCCGTGCCCTGTGTACCTTCGTGAAGGTGTGCAGACGGATGCAGTTGCTACTTTGCATTTCTATAACGTGTTTACAGTGTGCTCTTAGGAACAGGTGTGCGTTTCCTGTCGAACAAAGTTGTGATGTCCCATTTGATGAGTCAGGTTAGCGCTGCTTGGAAAAGCAGCAAGGAAGGCTGCCACTGTTGAGGGCATTGGAAGTAGTTACTAATGCCCTCAGTTCTCGTGGGTAATGTCAGTAGATCTTCGCTGATGGCCATGGCCTTTTGTTATCAAATTTTGGTTTTGTCTGATTTTGAGTAACGCTGAAATCAATTTACATGGTTGCAGTAATTCGTTCTGCTACTTATTTCCTCCTGATAGTATTTCATGTCACCTAACGGCTTTCTTTTTAAAAATGTGATGTGGAATGTCTTGGAGCGCTGCTGAGCTCTGGGCTTGCTCAGTGATAGATGTACTTGTTATTGCTGCCAATTGCAGAGTGGTTTGACCTCTCTTATTCCTCTTACCCAGAGGGGGTAATTGTGGTTCTTGGTTGTTGTTTTTTTCCCCCCGCTCTATTTAGTGTGTAGGTAGTGTGTAAAAATGATTTTGTTGCAGCATGTTGGTTAGTGCCTGGCACAAAATGATGGCCAGCAGACAGTAGGTGAGGTTAGCAAGCCTGGTCCCAGTGGTGTCAGCAGTGTCCTAAACACTACAGAAGTGGACAAGAAAAGCAGTTCTTATTCTCTGTCTTTTGGGCTTTGAGCCTTAAGGATATCCGTTAAGATCATACGTCGAGACTTCCATGACAGTGGATCCTCATAGACAGTGATGTATTTAAGCCATCAGTGGCTTGGAGGCTTCTTAATAAAATGAAGGAAAGTAAACTAAACCAACCAAATACCTAACTTTCACAAGACTTACTGTAAGTCAGGGGTTCGGCACTCCTGCAGTTTGCTTTTGAGGGACAGACTCTGATGTGGGCCTGTTATAAGGGGCTTATCTGCAGATCTCTGCGATCAGCTGCAGGGAGGCTGATGATGCTGATTAGTAGCTTCCCAAAGCTTATCCTAGAGCAAAGCCAGAGAGGAAATCATGGTGTTTCTGGCTCTTTTCTGCCTCTGGGAAGCCCCCTGAGCTACATAGAGAATAGCAACATTTTTTTTTTTTTTCCAGTGAGTCTCAAGTTCCTCCTTGCAGAGAGGAAGCCCTTCAAGAGGAGCCGTGTTTCTCCTTCCACTAAGCATGAGGTGACGTGTGCTCTGGTTATAGGGAGGATGTGTGATTTGGGCTTGTACATCCCACATGCTCAGTGCATGCCTGAGCTGCTTTGGTAACGGATAAGATTGCACGGTCCTTTTAAAAGGAAAAAAATATTTCTTCTTCCAGCATGAAGGGGAGCAAATGTATATGCCTCAGCCTCGGTGATGATTACTGACATGAGTATCATACTGAAGCTCAGAGAGGTCCAGATCCTACAAGAAGAGAGAACTGAAGTCGAGATTGTGAATTTTAATTTGGAATCTTGCTCTGCAGAAAGATGTGATAGCTATAGGCTGTTGTGATAGATACACAGTGCTTTTTTTTCTCTCCTGTTGGAGGCATTTCTATGAGACCTGTAGGGAGACTTCGAAGTAGGATAAATTCCTGTGTTAGTTTTCCATGTGTTTTGAGAAGACTGTAGCTATGGTGGGTGTTTTGTGGTATCTGTAAAGGACAAGATACTCAAAATCTTCTTTGGTAGCAACAATTATAGTACTGGTTTCTATAGGTCTGTGCATCTTTGAAGGGAGTTTTGTAATTGTCACTGGTACTACATGTTCTGTGATTTCAAATGGGAGATTTTGGTGGATGGGGGAATTTGGTCAATTTATAGTTCCTGACTGGCATCTCAGCATACTTGTATAAAGGAAAGATTTCCTGTATCTTCACGACTTGCAAGCCCCTTCTGCCCTGGCTGGGCTGGGTGCATGAGTTGGTGAATTTCTGGGAGGAAGCGAAAATACTGTGCATGTGGTGGTGAGCTCATATCTCAGTTTGCGCAGTTGATAAATAAAGCCTGTGAGGGACCAGAAGGCCTTGTTAATGCTATTTTCCTTTGCACTTCAGGGCTGGTAATGGCAGCACTCATGCTAATGGTATTTCCTAGCCTTTGAGCTACCAGCTCTGAGCAGAACTGGAGCAAATCCTCTAACTTACCCTGTCTGTCTCTGGGATTTTTGAACTTTTTTGCTGGTTGTCCACTTCATGATGTTCTACTGCTGCCTACTGCTGTAATATCAGAGTCATGTCAGTGATACAAATTTATAATAAAAGCACTTTCATTTTTTTAATTTCTAAACTTAATACTCTTTGAATAGGAGTGAAGTTCTGATTGGGATCCTTTATTTCTAAGCTAAAAAGGAAGTTAGTGATCTTCTAGGGTTTTATTTCAAAGAGGACTGACAAGACAGTTCCAGTGGCAGAAAGGGAGAATCTGTAGCGTTCCTATGTCCATGGAAAGTTAGTTCATCTTGCCAGAGAATAGTCTGTCTCCAGCTCTGATATGACTTGTGATCATCGCTACTGACATGCAGGGCACAGGCTGTTACAGACAGAACTCTCACTGTGCTGTGGATGAATGGGGCTTGTCCTCACAGATCATGCTGAGAAGCCAGTAAGTTCAGGAACTTACAAGAAGGGACCATGTTCTGTTGCCTCCTATCGCAGTGAAGGCTATGACTTAGCTGGCAAAGACCAACAGCTCAGGAACGTGAGACCTCTCACTTTGCCTGTAGTGCCTGGTAGGTTGGTAGGTGCATCTGCTGTGCGCATGGGCCCAGGGACAGGGAGGGCTACTGGATTGTTCGTGCTGATGCTGCAGATAAGGGGACCCTAAGGTAAGGAAATTTCCACCATTTGAGAGGCGTGCTGGCCTGCAGTTCTGTTATTTTGCCCTAGGAAAGTATTGCTTGGTTTTTGTTTTCTGTTGCTCCCTGTCTGAGATGTGTGTAAGCTGGCTGCATTTAGATTTTTTCAATTGTTCTCTCTTCTTGACCATGCAGTGAGGTAGAGCTTGTGAGGATTGACTACAGCTGGTGCTGTGATATATTTCAGTAATGCAGAGCAGCTGGCCTAGAAAGGGGATCACAAATGGAAGTGGTGTCACTCATGGCTGATGGCATTCAGAAGAAACAGAGGCTTCAGATCTTTGTCTGAAATCAGAGGAGTGGAGGGAAAATTATAGATTGCTTATTTAATTTTTATGTTTAACAACATTTTTAATCAGAAATTTATATTTCTAAAATTGAAATAATTACTTAGCCTTTGTCACCCTCTTTCAGCATGAAAAGAAAGACAAAAATCTCTGATTTATTCTTGGCTGGTATTCAAAAGTGAGTGAACAGCTTATGAAAATAGAGTATTTGAAGATGGTAACTGTTTTAGATTTAGGAGAGTATGGAGTTAGTGCTTTTACCCCCATGGCTATCTCTAGTTTGAAAGAATACATGTGGACGGTGACTTTTAGATAGGCAGCAAATGCTGAATGACAAATCAAATGTCCTTTTCTCTCTCTTTGCTCCTCTCTTTTAAAGGCTTGAGGTGATGTAGGGCTTCTTTTCAAAGCCAGTACAGTTTCATCAAAGAGGATTCTTGAGATGAAATTTATTGTGAAGGTAGGAATAGAGCAATATTACTCAATAAAGCAAATGTATCTCTTCCCACTGGAGATAATCGGTCTGCAGGGACTAATTATTTAGCCTAGAAACCAGACCTTCAACAGATGTGAGTATTGCTTCTGAGCTCTGGTGGGGAAAGGTTGCTGGAGGTGGCTGTGGCTGGCTACAGGTGTTGGGAGGAGATCTTGGAAATGGAGAGGATCCCCAGAGAGTCCTTGTAGGCAGCATGAGTAGTGAGCTTAGGTTGAGAGGACAGGAAACTGCTGGGTGAAATGCAGTGGACAGCAGCATCTTCTGATATTTCTGCAAAAAGGGAAAGGGTGATTGGGAATGGTAACTGTGAGGATTTGGCCTCTATGTCTCTTAATGCAGATTTTTTCCACAGTTTGCCTATTTACATATTTTCTTTAAAAGAAAATTTTTAAAAAATCAGACACTTTTGGGGGAAAAAAAGCCAGGCACTGCTAGGTGGCTAATATTATAATGAGGAAGAGATTTCCATAGTGCCAGTGTGTGGGAAAGAGATTTTTTGTTACTTGCTCTTTTGTCTTCCTGAATGTGTATTGTACCAAAAGAAATTGGTACAGTACAGAAAGAAATCTTGAGGATGCACCAATACAATCTGAACTCTGGTGGTTAGGGCACTTTTTTTGGAAAGCTGTGGATTTGGTTAGTTACCTCCTTGTCTCCTCTACATGCTTAGAGGTAACCTCGGAGAGAAGATCATGTGTTTCGAAACAAATACCAGATGCCCAAGTGATAAGTGAACCCCTACTGTCTACTGTGTTCAGAAGGACCTCTCAGAGACACAGTTTGGGCTTGCTCTTCTTCCTGAGGATTTCCCAGCAGCTGTTTGACTTCAGGCTCTCTCTGCCCTCAAAGCTGATTTTCATCTGTTTGTCTTGACGTTTGTGCAAAGCAAATTAAAATTGGATTTTTATGGCACCAAGTTTGTAAAGACATGAATCCTTTTTTTGCATACAACCCTAAATTAACTGACAGTCCAGGTGGTGTGCTTGTTTTGGTAAATGCCTGCTACCATAATAAATAAACAGTTGCATCTGTGAGGTTTGCCAAAGCCTCTTCTGTAAAGAGCAAGGAAGGGGATCCTGCAGTAAAGAATACTGCAGGTACAAGATTAAGGGTGAGATGGGGTAAATTTTTAAAGCGAGGGAGACTTGTCTGCAGTAGCTGCAGAATAGAAAATTATATCCCTGCTTCCAAAATGGGTGTAATCATCTGGGGGGAAAAAAGTGCACCAAGGGCTTGGGAGTAAGGAAGGTGATGTTTTGATTCTGCCGCAGTCGCTGAGAAAAGCTGGAGTTGTTTTTGGCTGAAACCTTCTAAACCAGTCACATAGCACACATCTACTTTGTTGTAGATCGGATGGAATAGCTTAAGTTAGGTGCAGTAAAAAGAGTCGGAAAAGGAAATCTAGTAAGAAGCATCAGACAAGTTGAAATATTTGCATGTAATAATAATTACATAATAATAACATCTTTTAGTATCATAATATTGCAGCAGTAATTTTCCTCTTCATTTTCCTGGGTGGTTCCAAGCCTTGGGTATTACAGGCCCTGCAGAAGTAAGTCTGCTTCTGATTGCATCGTTGGTAAAGTCTGCATGGAATATTGTACTTGTGCTTTTTGTGTGTTGTCAGGTGTACTGCCGAGCAGTTCTTTATTGGAGAAAAATTGAATTTTTTGGGTCAGTAAAGAGGGGTTTGTGTGCATGGCTGTGGGCCTGTTGCCATGGAGACGGCCGTGCTGCATCTGGCTTTGGCTGAGGCCTCAGAGCTGCACCAAGTTCTGGAAGCAGGGCGGGAGGAGCAACTGTTGGCACTGTCTGGAAATCTGCCAGATGTGGTGGTTTGTAACTGCAAGTGCCCAATGCTCTGATGATGCTGTCTGCTGGGGTGTTCCTTCCGTATGCTTTGGGTTAGGCAGTGTCTTTACAAATGAAATGTGTTCAGGGTGAAAATTATTGCTGTTGGTCTTTTTTGTGTCTGCTTTGTTTTTCACTGTGAGTTATGTTTGCTCAAATGGACAGGTTGTGCCGATCAGGTGCAGAGCATGGCCAGAGAAGCAAGCATGCTGACAACTTATAAGTGGCTCTTAATCCCCTCCTCTTAGCAGCCCAATGTATGGGAACTGTTGAGTCATGGCCTGAGACACTGATAGAGCACCTGGGGAAAGGATGGGGTCAGCCCTGAGAGCACAGGTGAAAACAATTCACCTGTGTGACCAGAAGGGCTGGAGCCTGGCTGTGCCTCTCTCAGACCCTGTTTAAGGGCTTACTTCCACTGGGGAAGGATCTCTGGTTGGACATCCCTCCTTGGTGGAGCTTTCCCCTGTGAAACTGGAATCTTTTTATACGGGTGAGTAATCTTCTTCCCTTCCCTTATAGCACCTTTCTGTCATGCTGGTCCTTCTGTCATCGCATTTCTGGTGAAACACCTTTTCCCATCATATTGATCTGTCCAATTGCTACACCCGCTTACTCTTCCCCAGAGTGACCTCAACTCTCTTACCAACCCCCCACAGGTGTTGCATGCTCCCACAGTGCCCATCTGCAGAATCCCAGAGTGACCCTCTTTCACCCCAGGGCCTATCATCTCTGAAAGGAGACTCGGAGAGCCTCTCCCCCTGACCCTGGAAGTGGGAGTCAGCTGAGCCTCCCCAGCCAGCTTGGGAGGGGTCGGGCAGGGGCTCCTCTACTGCTCTTGTGCCTCTGTCATCTTCCACGCTCATGGAGATGAGCTTGTAATCGCGTTATCTTATGTAAGCTACAGACTGTGCTTGTTTGATTATCTGAATATGAAGATGATCATGATGTTATTTGAGTTGGGAGGAATCTTTAAAGATCATCTCACCCAGCTCCCTTGCAGTGAACAGGGACATCTACGGCTTGACCAGGTTGCTTAGAGCCTAGTCCAGGCTGACTTTGGATGTCTCTAGGGCAGGGGCATCCACCATCTCTCTGGGTAAACTGCTCAGTGCTTCAGTGTCCTTATTATAAAGAACTTCATATACTTTTATATACTTTATAAAGTGTACATATATATATATATATATATACACACACTTTAGATACTTTTTCCTTATAGAAGAGGTTCTGAGACTATACAGTAAATTGTATATGTACTAGTGGGCATATCAACGTGAAGTGTTTTGTGGGTAAAACAAAACTCTTTTTATATGCATCCTTTATGTATTTAAGGATTTAATTTAGTGATCAAAATAACGTTTTGCTTTCCTGCTGTACTTTCCCCCCACCCTCTATTGTAGAACTTGTAAATGGCTGCGTTTTGAGGTATGTGATGTAGGCTGTGACTGAGTTAGCAGCTGATCTGCACGTGCAGAGACTTGGGGGTTCTCTGTTAAGTTTCCTTCACTTAGTTATCTCATTATGAGACAAGGAAGGAGTTCCTAAAAGGTTGAGTGGGCAAGATCCAGCTGGTATGTTTGCAAATAGCAGAAGTATCAGAGAAACAATTATTGTGTTGTGCCCCTTTCCGTCTCACTGCTGATCAAATACTATCTCTTTGGCAAGTACAGCCTATTTCTTTCCTATTAGTGGTGTTACATTTTTTGACATCTTCAATTTGGATTTAGTAGCTGAGAGCAGAGACAAGAAATTGTGCCCTGGAGCCAGGCAGATTTCATAGAAGCATTGCAGTGAAGAGAATATTCAGAATTGGAAAACTGTCTGGAAAAGAAATCATATAACTGCTCATGATAAGGTATTAGATCAGCCAGGCAGTGCAGATGGCAGTTACGGTAGTAACAGAAGCAGAAGTTAAGCTGAAATGGCAGTGGCAGGGAATGCTTTTTGTTTTCCTGCTCTCTGCTCATGGTCCTTTGCTGTCATTGAGGATTGCTGGGAGACTGCTGAGACTTGCTGCTGTTTTAAGTGCTTTATCACTTGTAGTATACGTCACTGCAATTTACATTCTCCATCATGAATAGTCTGATGTATTTCCTGGCAAATGCAGCCTTTTTGTTTTCCCAACTGTGTTAGGGGGAAAAAACCTGTAATTTTGAGGGAACAGAAGCTCTGGATTTCGCCTGCTTTTTCTACTCTGCCACCATCGACTAATTTTCTTGTCTGTCAAAGCAATTCCATTCAAGAACTCAACATCTTCTTGCGGAGGAAGAATATGAAGCATTCTTGATTCTCCTGTCCTTCCTTGTATTTGTCTCTATGCATCTTTTGTCACTTGGCTCATGTTCAGATTCCAGCAGGCTTTATTTTTGTTGTGTATCTGTATTGCTTAAGGCATAACTGGATAATGTCTCTGATACTGTAGAACAAACGAGAATTGAAAATCTTCTAGTGCTACTGCCTCAATTAATTGGATAGAAAAATAGAAAATAGGGAAGTCGGGGGGTTCTTTTTTTTGTTTGTTTTGTTTTGAATTTGTTGTGGGACAAGGTCAACCAGGGGATGGGCCTGAGTAAGGAACTGCTAAGATAACAACAGCCCAAAGCAGCTGAAGTGGAACCATGGATCGGGGATATGAAGAAGCACTTTACCTGATGCCCCGCGTTGACATGGTTTATGCAAGAGAAGATTTCATGGCATCCATGACTATGTCTCTTTCTCCCCCGGCTGGTCGAGGCCCCGGGATAAGTCGGGTTAATTGACGGCTACGTCAAGTGGTGACCCCGACGTGATAGTGTGCATGATTTGCGATTGTGGAGAGTGCTTGTTGCGTGCTTGTGGAGAGTGACTGTTTTTATTCTTTCGTAGAGTTTGGTGCACCAGTAAGCAGAGTGATAAGCTGCACAGACAGGTCCGGAGGTTGGCTCTGGAGCAGGTGGACGGGTCCAGTGAGGGACGGGTCCAGTGAGGGACGGGTCCAGTGAGGGACGGGTCCAGTGAGGGACGGGTCCAGTGAGGGACGGGTCCAGTGAGGGACGGGTCCAGTGAGGGACGGGTCCAGTGAGGGACGGGTCCAGTGAGGGACGGGTCCAGTGAGGGACGGGTCCAGTGAGGGACGGGTCCAGTGAGGGACGGGTCCAGTAACGGTAAAGGTTTTAAAAGTGCTGGTGTAAGACGCGGGAGGGCACATTGTCCTCTAACAGCACGGAGAGGCTCATCCTATGGATGATTCGGGGGGGCTGATTGAGTCAGCCACACTGGCTGTGGACCTGAATAAGGTTCAAGCCACAGGGATGGAGTTACTATCACCCGCTGGGGCAGGGAATAATTCTGCTTTCCAGCTTATCCTTGCTTGGGGGGTTGCTACGAGCTTGCCCCCATAAACTTCGCAAGTTGCAGTGTTCGGATGGGAGCTGTGGGTGCCGTTTATGGCTCGCTGAAAGCAGCAGAGCCAGGAAATTCGAGCTCTAACAACTCAGGGGAGAGTTTCCAGCTGCTCTCTGGAGATTCGGCTCAGGAATGTGCTGGGGAGATAAAGGGAGAGAAAAAGGGGGAGGATTGTGATGATTCTCGGGAGTTAGCTCAGGCTTTCCCGGTCACCGAGGGAAAAGCCTTAGATTCCTTGTTCGCAGAGGAGAGGCCGTTTGCCCCCGGTATTGCGGTCGATCCTGTGCAGGCGCCGGCCCCTTCTGCTCTAGCTGCCTCTCCTGCTTTGCACCCGACTCCTGTGAGCAGTTCAGGCAACTCCTCAGACGTTAGTATACCATCGGCAGCTGTTGGTCCTTCAGTGGTTTCTGGGGGAGGCCGCGGGACTGCTCAGTGCACTTAAGATTTTGAGGGGGATGATTTCCTGAGAGGTTGTTAAAAGAACTCCGGCGGCTTTTCAGTGAACTCTAGGTCGTTAGCTCAGGCAGTGCAAATTCTAGCTGCGCAACAACAGCAGGAGCGCAGTTCAGCAACACCCCTTAAATGGCCCACCCCACGGTGGGCCATTGGCACATGATTGTTAAGAACTGCGCACTTCAAGGGGATGTTATCCCGTAACCGTCGGGGGGGGAGGACTGCCCCGTGGTACAGGATCCTCAGGGCCAGCCTACTTGGGAGTCTTTTGATTGGCAGCTAATTAAGAAGTTAAGATCGGTGATGGCTACGTCCGGCTTGGAAAGTCCCGCCTGCTAAGCCCTATTGGACATGATACAGATGGAGCTCACCACCCCCTTTGATTGGCATAGTCTGGTCAAGGCGGTCCTATGGGAATCGTCAGGACTGGCCCTGCGTGGGTCCGAGTACGTTATGTTCGGCCTTATCTCAAGGCGGAGACTAGCATTCAGCTCTCATAGTGACTTGGATTGTGTACTTCTTACTTACTGGTACTGTTTTGTAACATGTTGTACTGCAAATAACAGTGGTGTGACATAATAGGAGAATTTTACCACTGCAGGTCTCAGGAATTAGAATTATTAGGCATTGTCTAGGTTATTGTGTGCTTCTTCTATTTTCGTAATAGATCGAATGTAACTTAAGCAGAATTTGATGTTACCAATGCTGGAATTTATGGGAATTGTTCTTTTCATGTATTAGTAATGTTCGGTTGTGATGCTATTAGCCTATCAATTAGCTTTTCTTAATTTGCAAAGACGAAACCTGGAAAGAAATCCCAAGCAAAGGGGATGACCCTATATCGTAGAGTGATTGCCTCTCCTTCAACCCACTAATCAGGATTTTTCAAATATGACCATGCATCACTTGAGACAAAGGCTCACACTAAAAGAGTTGATCTTAATAGCTTATCATGTTTCTGAGCAGGTGTTCCACTTGGGCTCTGTATCTCACACTGGCCACGCGGATGCAGTGTACAAATTGAGAATACCCTTCAGACTCTGAGAGAAATAAAAGCAGGAGAGAATCTGTGATGGGTGAGAAAGGTAAAGTGCACTTTGAAGCAGGGGACGCCCTGCTGGCACTCCCTATCGCATCCACCGCAAACACATTTTTGGCACATTTGCCCACTAATAACGATTCTGTCCGACATGAAACTTCATAAAGTTGTACGACCATTAATCATCTATTAGTTTAAGAGCATGGTTGTGAGCACTCTTAAAGCATTTGCTGCACAAATTTTAGTGATCCTTCAAATTGATAATCAGAGTAAAAGTTGAAGGCTTCTTTCTAATCAGTTGCTGACTAACACAGAATGGGACCCCTTTGGGATTTATTTCCAGGTTGCAGTAAAAATGTTTCTGAATTTCTGAAAACTGGGTTCTCTCTTGATGGGGAGCTTTGGGATAAAATTGGTGTAAAACTCTGGGAGGCTTCTATTGCTAACGACAGAACATCTGCTGAACTGTTGTCTGTTTGCACTAAATAATGCAAGGGCTTAAGCAAATTCGACAAGGAAGAATTTCTTCTAATTGTTCCCTATTGCCTCCCCTCCCACCCTCTCCTCCACCCCCGAAGCTGGCCGTGCCGCTCATGATTGCAGGAAAGAACAGCACCGAGGTGCAATATTACGGAGTGGGAATCCCTACCTTATCAGGCAGTACAAGAGCTAATCCTGTTTCTCATGCAGTACACTGTGTTTATGATTGAATAGTAAGATCAGGCTACCATCCAGATTATGAATAACTTGACTGACTTCACCCTCTTTGAAGGGGGGGGAGAGGGTCTGGGCAACACCTCAGGCCCAGGCACAAATGGACCAGCAATGCCTTGAACAAGTTAAGACTTCGGTGTTGCATGTTATCTTTTGGATACCTGATACTAATTTGTCTAATGCCTCAATTATGTCAGTTAAGCAGGAGGCTGCCCAGCCCTACATTACATTTCTGGGCTGTTTCCCAACTCGATGCAGGAACAGCTCAAAGAATGAAGTGCTGCAATTCTGGGGGGCTTAGTCATGTACAGAGGGACTGTAAACAGCCTGAATGAACCTGCTCGTGCTATTCCAGATCGACCCTGTCCCCAATGCAGGAGGGGGTTGCACGTGGCGAGAGAATGCCAATCCAAATTCCCTATTGCTGTATGGCCCTGCAATCTGCTGGGAAACAGGAAGAGGAGTGCGTGACCGTGCGCTATGACAGCATGACAGCAAATACGGTCCTAAATTGGTCAGCCACTGCCTGGCCAGCTCATTCAGACCAGCAACCGCCAGCAGTGCAGGAGTGGATTTGGCCAGCGCCCAGTCAGTGCCGCAGACTGACAGCACCATGACTCTCATTCCAACAGGTGTCACGGGCCCCCTTGGGGACAGGTGTAGCGCTTTCTTATTAGGATGTTCTTATGTTACATGGATAGGACTTTTCTTTTACCAGGACTTATAGACCCTGACCATGCTGGGGGTGATTAACATAATGGTTTGGTCACCCTCACCCTCTGTGTTATTTTCAAAAGTAAAAAAAAATAGCACTATTAATCCCTTTTCATTCTTTGACCAAACCTGGCATCGAGGACTAAATTGGTGGACTTGGAAGTGCCAAAAGACAAACCATCGTTACCATGTTTAGTAGGCGGTTGACAGTTATTAGGCCTAGTAGATACCGGGGATGATGTTACCATCATTAAGTCAAGTGATTGGCCGTCTGAATGGCCATTAGAAGACACTAATTCTGTTATTACAGGAGTTGAGGGGTACGCCACATGCTTGACATCCTGTACAACAATACCAACCGAGTGATCATTGAACGCACTAATCAGACGCTGAAATGGCAGCTAACGCGATTAAGGGAGGGGGGAGTCAAGGGTGGTCTGACCATGATATTGCAATAGGCACTGATAATGCTCAACTAGCCAGCTACAGTGGTGTCTCTTCTTGGGGGTCTGGTGTTAGATGCCCGCATCTTCTATCTGGCGGGGCCCAGCCAACCTCCTTATATGGGGTCGAGGGTATGCTTGTGTTCCCACAGGTACAGGGACCAACTGGATTCTCGCACGGCTTGTTCAGCTATGGATGTCATCGAACACTTCTGCTAATGATTACCATCAGGGCTGACGATGGAACTGCTGACCCTGACACCACCCGAGCTGTCGGAGAATTTCTGGCAACAATGTGCGAACCTGACTAACTCCCCCAAGGCTTAGGTTGTGCTGACATAGAAAGTCAGCTGGGGATGGAAGGATTCTGCTGTCTTGATTTTGGCGCGAACACAATGTCAGCCATTGGAAAGATACAGCTGGAAGCCAAGGACATTGCTGAGTCCGTGTTTAAAATCAGAGTGGACAATAGCTGGGGGCTCCTGTTCAACCTTTTTGGTGCTCCCCAATGGTTGGAAAATTTACTTGCGATGAGGGCCATCGTATTAGTCATTGTATTGCTTGTTGTTTAGTTTCTGTGCGCTAAGGAAGGGGGGAGATGTTGTGGGACAAGGTCAACCAGGGGATGGGCCTGAGTAAGGAACTGCTAAGATAACAACAGCCCAAAGCAGCTGAAGCGGAACCATGGATCAGGGATATGAAGAAGCACTTTACCTGATGCCCCGCGTTGACATGGTTTATGCAAGAGAGGACTCTGGGAGTAGGAAGGGTCGTGCGTGGGGTTGCGTAGCGGGTGTACGGGACACGCATGTGTGGAGGCCATGCTGGTATATAAGCCGTGTGATGCAGCATTAAATTGAGAGAAGATTTCATGGCATCCATGACTACGTCTCTCTCTCCCCCGGCCGGTTGAGGCCCCGGGATAAGTCGGGTTAATTGACGGCTACGTCAGGATTTAACATCTGTGTTTTTAGGAGGTATCTAGAGCAGGAGAGGGTGGCCTGGTTTGCCTTTTCAGAGGTACAGCCCCTTTGAAACCGTATCACAGGTGTTTCTTTTGCCTTCTGGCTTTCCCCAGTTTTTAATTTGAATACTCTCCTACAGTTTTCAGCCTGACCGGTTTGGTTTAGGTGCAGCCTGATTTTTGCAGATGCATTGCTGCCTCTTGTGAAGGTTATGTCTGGGATGCGACACATGGCCAGTGACACTGTCTGTATGACTGACAGTTATCAGAAAATTACAGTGGGTTGTTGCCACTTATGCTTCCTTTGCATGCCCACATTCCTTTTAGGAGCACGTATTTTGAAAGATACAGCCCATATTTTGCCCACTTCACCCAGATGCTGATACGGTAATAGAATAAAGGAACATTGTAAGAAACATCCTGTACAGGCCAGAATTACTGTATTATTTACAGAAAAAGTTGCAGATCTCAGGAGCGTATTACAGAATGTTCTTTTACTTCACTTATAAGTGTTAGCCATGTTTTTATCCAGAACTGTTCTGTGGTGTTCGTGCTAGCCGTGGCTAAGATCTTGCCTGCAATTTAATTTGAAAAAAAGAAATAATCTGTCATAACACTAAAAATCTTCTGACTGTAAGGGAGTTCTGTAAACAGACAGCAAAGGTATCCTTTCCTCCCGCCACCTCTCACGCAGTCAGCGAATAAGAGGAATCTGTGTAAAAGAGATACTAACGCACCCATGCAATTAGTGAAGACCAGTGCATGTGGAACCAGCCTCTGGAGACCTGCTGTGATTATTTCAGTCATTTATGAAAGTAAATTGCATTTCAGGTTTTAAAGGAGCTGAACAAATGCTGAACTGCAGTTTAGATTATGTTTCTCCAGTAGTGTGTTAGAGCATAATGTGGACACGTTTGAGTAAGGAGCTATCTCAGAATGCCTTATATTTATTGTCCCTAGATTAGGGACAGTCTAGCTGTCATAAGTTGATTGCTTTGTAGCCAGAAATGCAAATTACAAGGTCAAAGACATTTCCTTGTGGTAGTGCCTAAAATGAAAAAATTGCATGTGGAAATGTATAGGAATGGCAAATATAGCCCTAGAGCCCCTAGTATTTATATATATGCTAATATGTGGTCTTTTATTCGTGTAATGCCATGTGAAGAGCTACCAAAGATGGTAGCTTTTTGCATAGCAGTCAGTTAATAACTAGTACAATTTTGTAAGTGCCCTAGCATCACTGATGAAATGATACGTAGGTTGCTTCAAAAGTAGTGCTTCCTATTTATTTCCATGGAAACTGCAACAGATACTAGGAACACAATAACACTGTTTGATAGGGCAAATTCTCAGTTTCAAAACTGTATTTTTCAGCATAATCGCTGCCATTAGCCAATTTGCGTGGCTAATAAAACAGCCACATGAAGCCATGCTTAGCCAAGTAATAGTTGAGATCGTATGTCTAATGTATATTCTAAGAGCAAGCTCTTGGTTTTTTCGCTTATTCAAACAATATACTAGTTAATTTATACATTACCATTTGTAAGCAGCTTACTGTTGTAAGCAACTTGCACTTGTGTATGTGAATCTGTTTTGAATGATCACTTATTCAGTGTCAGCACCTCTTTTCAGAATGAGGTAAAGGTAATGTTCAAATGATCTTACGCCTGGTGATGGAGTATAGCTGTTGCATTTGTGGCCTTCTGTTGGCAGTTTTGGCCTTTAATGTGCCCAGCTCTGTTCCTTTCACCTATGCTTAGTACTTAGTACTTACTCACCCTTAGTACTTTTCTCTTGTTCTCAAGCTGTTTGCTTCTGCGCTGTTTTTCTGGCCTCCCACTTGCAAACCGCAAGGCTGATAGCGCAGGTTCACCTGTGAAGTGATTGCCATCAGTGGGAAGATGGCCCCTGGCTTCTTGTTTTGTAGACTTTATCACTGGTGGGGAAAAACAAGGACTTAATGAATATGGAAGTACATAACAGCTGTTTAAATATCTAGTAGGCATCTCTTAAATCATATTTGTGTACAAAGCTTAGCAAACAGTGAGCGTTCAGCTCTCACGCCTGATCCTGCATGCTCCGTACAGCCTTAACATTGTTCTAAGTGTGAGTGGAGGTGGGGGGGTGCATGTAGAAACAGAAGGCTTAAGTAGATTTTAATGAAGAGTACTGTTTTTGCTTGGGAAAAACACAGTGGGAGTCATCATCAGCCTCATCTTATTCAGCATCACCATCTTGACATACCAGGGACTTCTAGGACATTTGTTCTGAGACACCCTTGCTTCCTCTTCCGCTGTCTGTAGAAGAGAGTTTTTTCTATTTCCATTTTCTCTCGGTTGTTTTTCTCTCTAAACATTGAAAGCTATGTCTGCAGTCAGCTACGGATCCCATGAATAATTTTTTTTGTGTTTAAGCCGGTGTCAGCATCCTTTGAATGGAAAATGATCAGATACCGCATGGATTCTGAGATGTGTTGTTTTCCTGGCAAATCTAGGTCTTCTTTTGGAAGGGAAGATTCAGCTTATACTTACTATTTGAGGGCTCTAATAGATTCGTTTGATGTCTGCATAATCACTGTCTGCTCTTGCAAAATTAGGGCGATGAGTGTCTTTTCAAAGTAAAATGGCTACCTGCTGAGCTCTGTGACCTAACCTGTGTACTCCTGTTTCTTGTGTCTCATCCTAGACAGTGGCCAACCTGTACCTTAGGAAGCTCTGAGAATCGAATTTTCATAAGTTTATTTAAAATAAAAAAACCACAATTCTGTGCTTCAATTAAGCTATTTTTAAAATAACTCTTGATTTATAAAATGATTCACTGTGTTGGGAGAGTCTTAATTAGAAAATCCCTGCTGGCCGTTGAGTGCTTTGAGTTATTCTGATTAATCAGATACTACACTGTGTGGAATGATTTTGCCACAACCTGGGGAGTCTCTTATACAATTTGCTGCTACTCGGGGGTTCCTAAAAGACTGACTGCAAACTGAGACCATCTCAGGAGCATGTATTAAAATACCCCTTTTTTTTCTCTCTCTCTTTTTTTTTTTTTTTTTTTTTTTAACCTCTGACATTTGCAAAGTCTGTGAAGAAATTGAAAAATTGAATAAAGACTGAAATTTGGTTACAGTTATGGAAATGGGTAGCAGAAAATGCCTTTAGTCTGTGGAGAAGGAAGTGGTCAGACTGGAGTTTTCCTTCATCTTCTTTTTCCTTTAACCTTCCGACTCTGTTTTATTGCTGAACCTTTTGGGTGTGATCAGATACTTTGTGTGAGTTGTATTTTCGGCCTTTTAACTACTGCAGGAGCAGCATGTAATAGCAGTCACACGTGCTAGTGGTGAGTTAATAGTCAACAGGGAGTATTAAATTAGAGACCTGCACTGCAACAATATTTGCCCAGTAAACACAACAGTAAAAGTACCATATACAAGAGCTGCTCTGAAAGTAATGCTTTCTATTTTATTATGCTGGCTCAAGATGTCAGAGGTAGATGTTTATAGTATGGCTCTAGAGATTGACCCTTCCTACCAATGTTCTATTACATTTTGTTGCCTTGGTTTCTTTCTGTGCAGATTTTTTGTGAGGGATGTATAAGATCAGAGCAAAGTGGTTTCAAAATAGAATAGAAATGGTGCCTAGAAGTTGTAGATGTGAGTTTAAAACTGGCTAATTGTTCATTTGTGTACTGCTACTAACAAGGACAGCACCAATGCTTGTTGTAACAGTGAACCAGAACTGTTGGCAGATCTGTTTTCTCAGATCAGGGTCACTCAGTACAGTGGGAACGTGCTGCAGTGTGCACCCAAAGTGGGAAGGTCACGGGTGCGAGTTGGGTTTAAGAAATGAGCAGTTAGATTCTCCATGAATATTTTTTGAGTATTTTTGAGATACTGTTTTGCTGAACAAAACCTTTGGCATATTGCAAAGAGCAAATTTTGGTAGTTCCTTTTGTTAGTTAATGGATTTCAAGGTGTCTGAAGCTTCCTCAGTAAGAAACATTGGCCTGCCCTTCTAGGGTTCGTTGTTAAATAAATAAATGACAGATCTCCGTGAAATCATATGCTCCCCTGTGTTTATTTAATGTAACTTTTTTTTGCTACAAATCTCAAAAAGGTAGATCAGTTTTGAGCACAGAAAGCAAAATAAAGGACTCCAAACAGTCCTACTGCTGGTGCCAAACAAGTTGCCATTACCTTGGAGCTTTCCCTCTGCCTGTGTGGTATTTTATGGAGGCTAGCAGAGAAATTTATTTTAAATTTTAGTAGACATATTAATGTAAATGTTTTAGAAACTGCCTGTGAAAATAGCTAAGTACCATTATTCCATCAAAACAAGAAGTGAACTCTGTACACAATACAGTATTAATGCAGCATCTGACTCAGCAACAGAATCAGCAGAATCACAAACTTGGAAGATTATTTGTTTTTCACATCTGTCATAAATTGCACTGTATTTTGTATTTTGTTTACTTGCATTTCAGTGAGAAAAATCCTGCTGGGGTTCTGCAAACCTGATTTTTAAAAAAAAAAAAAAAAAAAGAGAGCTCTCATATATAATAATAGAGGCAAGAGGACTGAACAGCTGTCAGCACTGGGCAGGACTGACTTTTGCTGGAAAGCTGCTCTTTCTTTCCCTTCTCAACTTTGCAGTTGGTTTAATGAAAGCTTCTTCTTTCCAGTACCATCTTTGCCTCATTGCTGCTTTTTGTAGCTGTGGTTCTTTGTTATTCTGAAACAGTAAATTGAGATTTCCTTTTTTCTGCTTCATCCTCTGAAAATCTATGAAGCTCCTGTAGACCGATTCCATGAAGCATACGGTATTAAAAATGTGTGGAAAATTATAAATAAGATAAACAAATGGCTTAGATGGTGTAAAAAAATAAAAACAAATATAATTGGTAAATTAATAATGTTTGTGTGAGTCTAGTAATTGTATTATCAGTGTACACTAAGTTGGACATTTGAAGGAAATAGCGATTTGAAATGGGTGATGCCTTCTGGTTCCTGGTAGGCCATGGAGAGGAGCACTGGGGTGCTGATGGCACTCTGGGGATGGGAAGAGTGAAGTGGCGGCAGGAGGTGAATCTGCTGCAGCTGGGGTGAGGCCCTGGCTCACACAGAGAATTAACGAAAGGGTTGAAAGTGATTTAAAAACTCCACAGAGCTCAGTTGAATACGTTACAGCTAATTCATAAGTTAGGCAGCCTGGCATCAAGGGAGTAACGCAAAAATGCTCCCCAATTAGGTCTGCTCATTCCCAAGGAGTAGGAATAGTCCTTTGGGTCATTCCACAATGCTCTTAGTGCTTGGCGTTATAAAATATATTTTTTAATTTCCATTTTCTTTGCAGATTATCATTTTCAAGTCCTGTGGATCCTTGAGAGAGTAATGTGCTCCACTGATGCTTGTAATGGCCCATAAAAATGATGGGGTATGCGTCGTCTGCAGTGCTTTGAAAGCATGTAAGCTACAGCTACATGGCTGCCATTAATATTTTAGTGAGACATGGCAGATGTCAATGGCCAAGTATTTGGTGTGAGAGATCATTTATTTACTTAAACTAAGCCAGACATTTGGAAATTAGGTGTAAAACAATTGATTAATTGTTTAATTTAGGCATTTAAACTCAGGAAAGGGTATTGACACAGAGGTGATATTTACTGCTCTGTGCTGGCCAGGTTAAGACCTCCAAGTAGGCTGTTGAGTTGTATATATCTTAATAGTGACTTTTAGTAGCTGTTCAAAGATTAATATTGCATTAATGTTTTCTGCATTTGCGTATGCTCCAGATGCTTTATGAAGTATCTCGCTAACTGTGGTAGTTATGAGTTACATCTCTCCATTAGCACATTTTACCAGTAGAGCTTGAAATGGTAAACGAACCTCTCCATCCTTCAAATACCAGAAGTTCTTGTTTCATTTGTTGTTGGGACACTTCGAAGCATGAACCTCAGAAGGAGTAACAGTCACTGAAATAAATCTGTAGGAGTCAGGGAAGTGTATGTTGTGCTTCACTTAAGTTACAGGCACGACACCTTTTCTCTCCTGAGTGTGCAGGCTGTGCTGGGGTCTCTGGAACTGAGCTACTTCCTCAAATTGGGGGTGGAATGAGTCAGGGTTTAACATCTTCGTGAGTTCTTACAGAACTATTTTGTTCTCGTCACTATAGTGCTGATACTTCAAATTGCATTGAATAGGTTCTAGAGGCAACTGGAAACTCACAGTAAAATGCTGTGGTTTTGTTTTTTCTTTCTTTACTTTCAATCTAGAACATCTGCTGTTTTAATTCCAAGCTTCTTTCTTTGCTTTAGAAGTCGTCTTGTTGTATGTTTTTAGAGAAGAGACATCTCCTGAAGGCACCTCTCATACATAGGCAAAACTAAAGTTTTTAAAGCAGCATCATAGTCTGTGGTAATCTTAGAGTTTTAGCAGAGATATAGATGTGTCATGGGTATGGAGCTTTCCTGGATTTCTTCGTATGTACTCTAGGGGATTGACAGGACAGGCCAGAGGGGTTTTGTATAGCTCCCTGTCTTATTCTTCTGGGAGAGCAGTGGAGTGTTGCAATTTGTCAGTAATAATTTTTTTTTTATATCTTTTAATCTTTATTTTTTAAGAAAATAACATCATTTTAACAACATAAGGGAGAAATCTATATGCTAGTTTGTGAAAACAGAGACGTCCTAATTTAAGGTATCTTGGAACACAGGGTGCTGTTTTTCCTGCTGTGTACAAAAACAATGAAATATTGTTCCAGTTATGAGTTGCCCTGTACTTTTCTCTATTCTGACACTAGTTCAGAATTTTGGGTTTGAATGGAAGCGTCTTTGAACTTCTTTTCGCTCTTGAAAATTGTTCATAGATGTTTCTGGCAGGTTCACCTGGCAAATAGAGACTTTTTGCAGCTCTTACCCTCCGCCCCCCCCCATCAGGTTTAGTTTCACACAGAGCAGATGAGCTCAATTCCTGCCCACCTGCGTCTATACTGGTAGTCTAAAACAACCAGCACTGCAATGCCCTGTGCTTGCTTATGTTGAACTTCTCTGCGAAAATTAGGGCTTGATTCCAATGTGGTTTTCTGCAGTATGCATCTGGGAGCAAACTTGTTTAAAGCAGTGCCAATCTGTGGTCTCTCACTGGAAAATCAGAGGTAACCTCTCCCAGTGTTTTGTGCTGCTGTTTGAATGCCTCTCCATTAAGCATTATTTAAGCTTGCATAGGCACCTTAACACCTGAATGGCTTCTTACAATGTCTCTTGGATAAGGAAAATGGCTAACTCCTTTTCATTAATTTGCCTTTTTAATACAATGCCCTATCTAGATTGAATTGATGTGAGAAAATAACTTGTATTCGTATTCATTAGTTTGCATTTGAGGTGCTTTCCTTGCTTATTCTTTGTACAGTTATAGTGGTGATTTGCTTTGGGGACTTGAATGGCACTTGGGTGATATACTTCTGAACACTTACTTTGTTAAGTAAGCGTGCACCACATGCAGTACTGTTTGTTTACCTGTTTTTTTTTCCACCATTCGTTTAATATATTTGATGAGATTTGCTTGTCCCCAACAGTAGTTTTATGTCCAGCTTCTTATTTAAATAAAACAACTGAAATATGTTTCAAATCCAAACAATACAAGTGTTTTATTAGCTGCGGAATGATTTTTGCACTGTGAATGTATGCATCCATTAACTTGTTTCTATAGTCATTGCCGAATGTAATCAGTGAAATAAAACCCATATAAAAAGTCAAATAATCTTTGTAAATTAACCCACATAGTTGTGCTTAGAAGCAATTACAATTTTGTCCACATCAAGATAATACCCTGGTTAAAAGAAAAACAAAAATTATCTTTTGATAGCTTTTGGATGTTTCTTTGGAAAGATAGCTAAAAGCAACTGAGTAAGAAAGAGCTTAGTTTTTTATTTGCAACAAGACAAATGGACTAAAGATTTAGAGGAGATGCAGCACTGGTTTGCCTTGCCTGGATTTGTTGTTGGTATTGTGGCCTATGGATATAAGCAAGGTAAGGCTCCTAATCAAGGCTCCTGAGGTGAAAAGCGAACAAAATAACTTTTGTAAAATATGGCATTGAGATTATAAACAAACAAAACCCCCACCGTTGTCATGTAATAGCCGGGTTCTCTAGTACCAAAGTCCAATTTTTGTTTGAGAGTGCTTTGTAAGTGTAGCTCGTATTCCTCTCATGGGTGAATTTCTTTTGGCTGAGCTGGATGTGGGGCATGTGGGGCATGTATCTCCTAGAGCAATGCGTGAGAAATTCATTGTCACTTAAAATGGTCTTTCTTCATTCAATCCCCATCGGAGGGAATCGTATAAACTTCAGTGCATTCCTGTGTTTTGGGATTGGTGTTGGGCAGTGTCAGTGTTACTTAGAAGGAAGTTCAAGTTTAAAATAAATAAATGAATTGGTAACTTAACTTTTACAAGAATACGATGTAACAAATAAATGATGTGAAAGCTTATAAAAGGGAAGTATAATTTCATATTTTAAACCACAAGGATTTTCATTCGTATTCTCTAAGTTTTGTTCTCCTGCTTATGTTTGTTAAACACCAACTTGTGCATGTTCAAGCGTTAGGGATTACTTGTCTGCAGCCAGGAGAACAACAATTGTTTGAATAAGTAATTTAAACTTCTAAGAAGTCAGCAGTTTTTACAGAAGTGTCTTCTGCCTCAGCCTGGTTGCTTCAGCCCCTGTTAATTCCTGGACAAGGTGGCTTCCCCTCCTGAAGGAATCATCATTTTGGGAATTGTTGCAGCTGCTTTCACACTCGCACTCATTTCCATCCATCTTCCATTCAGACTTAACAGCGTTTCTGCTGCAGCTGTCTCAAATCTTTCATATTTTATATGCCTCAGGAAAGGATCCACGCATTTTTTTCTTGCGTAAAAGTCACTACTTGAAGTACGCCAAACATCTGTACATAAGTCAAAAAGGACTTTTTCTTTCCCTGTGTTCTTAGAAGACCTTTCAGATTTGCAGTGGCAGTTTTCCAGGGACAACTGAAATGAGCCAACTTCATTTTGTCTTCCCATTTACCTGGAACAGTACAAAATCTGTGCATGTTCCCTTTTTAAGTTATTAGAACTAATCATGTTGCTGTTACTGAAAGGATTTCATCTGTAAATGGACCCTTTTTGTTCCTTTGCAGAAGATGTGAAATTACTATTGATTTTCGGCATACATTTCTGTTGCTACCTGTCTGCAGAAGTCAAGAGAAATTTCTGTATTGTTTTTAATGTTCTGTTTGTTTGTTTCTATGTGGTAGAAACAGGAATCTGAAACGTTTTTGTGAGCTGGCAGTGGATGATTCAGTACAAAAGAGGAGCAATGATACAAATGCATCCTGTAAACATTCCCAATCATTTTGATGTTGTAATTTTTGTTGTTGTTGTTGTTGCAAAGCAAAAAGGAAGAAGTGAAATTGTAACCTTCTAAAACTAAAGACGAGACATAAAGAATTATGAAGGACAATTGCTGGAACGTAATACATACTTTGTTTTTGTAGGTGAGTTGAGTATTTAGAAAGCAGAGGACAATGATACAGTCAGTGACTAGCATGCTGTTTTTTTATGAGGTTACTTCCTTTGTCATTAGGTCCAGAAAACCACTGGATTTAACAGAAGAGTTAGGCACAGAATGGGATGATTTTGAGCAAAGAAAAGAGAATTCTTTGAAAGAAGGCTGGCTGGAGAGCAGTTGCTACCTGAATCTTATAGCAAAGTTCTGTTGCAACTGGGGCAATATAGAAAAATGAAGAGTGTCAGTGTGGAAGGAGTCCTGCATGTGAGTTGTTTTTGTAAGTGAAACCTTTGATCAGTGTAATCTCAGATCTTATTTCAGGGCTTTATAAGTTTTTAGGAAAACAAAACCTAAAACCCAGCCTCTTGCTTTTGGTCATGCCAAAAACATCAGTGGACTTCACAGTGAAGCACTTTGCCTTTCCCCAGCTATCCTGTGGGAACACATCTCTTCCCTTTGGAAGGCCTAGGTCTCCCTAGATTGGTATTTCTTCAGTGAAATACCTTGCTGTGGTAGCCAAACAGAGTATTGTCCATGTGAATTTTTTGTAGTGTTTGATTTAGGGTCGTACTGATTTCTTGCTGTTTGTAACTCAGCCTTTCAGAAGTGTGTGTCGGAATCCTCAGCTCTTCCATCATCTCCTGTTTTCTTCCTACTGAGTCCACTCACAGGACTGTGGGGAGCAGAGACAGCTATTAATTGTAATCACCTGTGGAGGGGAAAGAAAGAAATGCATGTTTCTGAATGTAACGTTAATGCCACAGGCCGTGTATTGCTAATTTGTCTGAGGAAGTCTGTATATAAAGAATCACGAGCAAATATGCCCAGCTGCTGACCCAATGAATGGCTGCAAGGCTGAGCTGTATAAAGAATACAATTCTGCTTCTGTTAACTCAGCGCTTCGGAGAGTGGCAAGTATAGTCAAACTGGTGCAGAAATGACCTCAGATCTTTCCTGGTTGTATAAAGAAAAAAACAACTCACAAGACCATGTGGTAGGACAAAATAATTTCTGCTCATGAAATAGCCGTTACTAAGGTGTCTTTCAGCTGCAAACTGTAATTTCAGCTTCCAAGGAGGATGGAAATTGGTTCTATTACGTGGGAATCTTTCTTCCTTTTTAGAGTGCAAGACAGCCTCAATTACCAATGGTAATGTAAGATCCGGCTTCCAACTACTGGTGATTACTGCAGGCTTTTAAAATTTTACTCTACTATTAAGTATCATTAATTTTAAATTATGTATATTTGTGCTTTTTTTTTTTTTTTTTTCCCATGGTAAGTAAGCCAGGGAAGACCAACTATCTAGCAATTTAGCCAAATAATCCAGTTACATGTATGCTATTAGAAAGTATGAATTTCAGATAACCGCTATGCTACAGTATGGCACAAAAACTAATTTGTTTTACAATTTTGTCTTAATATCTTGGGTAAAAAGCTGGAGAAGTATTGGGTACAGAAGAAATAATTTTGCATGAGTAGGATGCTGCTGGACCTCATCTGTTGCATTCTGGTCTGGTCATGTTTTGTACAGATACAAGGGTGAGGGCATCAGGGAATAAGTCACATGCAGTGTGTGTGGTCGCAGGGTCTGGAAAGGAAGGTGGAAAGGTGTGGTTCCTGCTGCTGTGGATGTTACAGCAGCTTACAGCACAGGTCAAGTGCTGGAGTTGCTCTAAAAGACTTAAATTTCCCAGAGCTTCACAAGCAAAAGCCCTTTTGGATCTCATGTTAGCAAGCTTCTTGAATAGGACAGGGTCTGCCATGTCTCTTCTGGAAGATCATGGTAGGGACTGGAGCTGGCCCTGTAGCTGAGGCAGAACTGAGAGCATCTGTGGTGTGAAAAGTCACCCTTTAGTGGCCACATCTTAACAGTGTCAGCGTCCCTGTATGTGCATCGCAGATGCATGAGAGCAAAGTCAGATAAAGGAGCTTCTGAAGAGAAGTGGCAGGACCTTCATAGCACAGCTGCCAGCAGAAGTGGCTACAGGCTATCTGCAAACCAAGTGCTGCCAGGGGATAAGGTGATGGTTTAAAAACACATCTTAAATGCACTTGTTTCTGTGTTAATGCTGCTGCTTACAATTAGATTTAGTGCAGCAGTCAGGCAAAGCCTAAACAAACAGCTGTGTTATTTGGCATCACTTCACCTGGGAAGAGCTGCTGTTCCAACCCCTCAGTTATTTCACGACATTCTGGTTCAGAATGGCCCTTTTCAGAGTTCTTCATAAAATAGAAGGACAAAAGCTTTTCCTCTTCTACCAAGGATGATGAAAACCAGACAAATTGTTAGAAAAGTTATGTGCTTCACTCGCATCCCTGCACACAAACTGTTTCAATGAGGTCATCAGATTGGTTCTCTGAGGGCAGCTGGGACAAAGCCAGGTGCGGAGAGGCCCAATGCTTCACTCGGTGTCATACCAGGTTGCCAAAGGACATGTGAATCGAGTACTAATTCTGCAAGTAATTTACTCTGTCTTGGTGATGCGGGGGCCAATGTTTTTACCTCTTCTGAGTCATTTCCTTTTGGGTAGAGAATATTTTTATCCCTAGCTAGAAGGAAATTAATTCAGAATAGGTAAAATAATTTATCTCTGCATCATGGGGTCTGCTGTGGGCATCACACAAAGACCTTGGCTTTAAAAGATTTTGGTTGTACTTCTGCAATATGAAAAATAAGTAAGTCCCTTAGGCACTATGACTTAAATCTTTCCAAGGTTATTAATTTTTTATGTTCTTGTTATGATGAGAGCAGTAAATCTGGGTGTTATTTTTCAGTTTTTTTCATTTCCTTGCTTAGGTTTCAAAGGCAGTCCTACACATTCGTCGCATTTCCCTGATGTGGGAACAATCTAAGGTCCTGAGGTTGCAGAAGCAATATTCTTTGAACTTTTATTGTTCTATGCAGCTCAAGGAGTTTCGGGTTCTTTGAGGTCACCTCTTCTAAAAATGAGGTGAGGAGTTCAGGCAGGTCAAGTGTACTTCAGCAGAATGAGTGGGTTTGGTTACTTCCTTGATTGGCTTAAATGATCGTGGCAATTGTTGAAGGATTGTAGTTTATTGTAAAGGAGAAAATGACTGTTCCCTGCCTAGGAATTGTGTCGGTTTAATGAGACAGAAGTACGAAATGTGAGATGGAAAAAGTGGCAGTGGGTTTGAGGAACTGAGCAGTTACCAGTGTAGCACTTTATTATCTCCCCTTAGATATATTTATCTGAAAGAAATAGAAGTGGGTGTCCAGGATCTTAAGCATAATGTAGTTCCTTTAGAATCTGTTTATTAAATAGCAAATCCATGAAATACTCAAGGCAAGATTTTAGGAAGTCACAAATCCATTTGTATTAATGGTGACTTAGTCATTTTGAAGCTACGAATACTGTCATGTCATGCAAGTTATGTTTGCTGAAAGAGCAGTTTAAAATTTCTTCAGATGTGATTTCTAACTTTGCTCCATCTTCCCAGCAGCCCTGAGTTTGTTTCTGCAGACTTGTTTTGTGGTACCATGTTAAGACCTGAATATTTGCATTATAAACCGTCGAGCCAACAAAGGCAATTATAGTAAATGCAGTTTTGTTTGGTCTTTAATGCACAACACCTAAAAAGTAATTTGCTACCAGTGGGTGGAAAAAAGAAGCAGAGATAAGCAGCCAAATGAGTGTTTATGTTACTTTCTTCAGAGACTTCGATGCGTGTTGAAACATAAATTTATATTAAGATTTTTGAGATTGCTAGACTTGAGTTATTCAGAAAAATATTTTTATACTGTTAGGCAGTTCTGTTTTGCAGGAAGTATATGTGCTTCTGAATGTGTTTCCCGCAGTGCAGCTCACTAATCAAGTTTAGTGAAAAGCTCCAATTCAAATAAAACCCAAATCTTAAAGCAAGATTTCTGCAGTTGCCATATGATCACCCTGGTTAATTGATGGTATAAAATCTATTTCTGTAACCATGTTTTTCTCTTAGAACAGTTCATCCCCAAACTGGGTTTGGTTGTGGTTCCTAACTTGACTTGTTTGGGTTTATCTTCAATCCAGTTTTCTTGTTCTTTGCGTTACATGTTTAAGTCAATGCTTCAGATGTAAAGTAGGATAGACAGCTTGATATCGTGTGTGTAAGTGTAGGAAGCTGCCTGTAACATGAGAAAAGCTTTGATGTGTTTTCAGGAAGTATTCTTTGTGTGTTTTGTTTTGTTTTTCTCTACGTATAAAAGTAATTGTATCAGTCTGGTGATATGGTTTTTTTAAAAGGAGCGTGCAGTGACTATAAAAAATTACCAGAATCTGGATCTGATTGATCAGGGGATTTGGACCAGGTGATCTCCAGACGTCTGTGCCAGCCTTGACCTCTCTGCAATAAAATAACGCACTTCTTCATGCTGTGAATGCCAACATGTGTTCTGGTACATCCCTGTTTCCTGTGGGGACAAGTTTGCAGGCAATATACATGCGACATAAGAAAGGTATTTGGTGTCTGCTTATCTTGGATTGCCAGGAGTGTTTCCAGTGAATTACCTTTTAAGTGATGTTCATCTTTTACCAGAAAGTTCTGCAGAAAACATTTACCTCAAAACACCTCAGAAAATTAAAATGTTTGAAATTTAAGAGTGTAATTACCCTGGTGTTTTAACAAGAGAATTTTTTCCTGTCAAACATGTTGGTAGAAACTGAGTTTTTTTAATAGATTGTTTTTGCTTTTAAGGAAAGGTTATAGTGACAGAAGCCCAGTGTCTGGCCTTTTTTTGTTGCTTGCTGGCTTCTTTTCTTTTCCTTTTTCTCTCTCTTTTTTTTTTTTTTTTAAATAAGGAGTGCTGCTAGCTCCTTTCCTGTGATACTGCATTGAATGTGGGTTGGGTCTTCAGGAGGCTCTGTGGTGGGATGTGTGGATCCTGAGAACCCCACTGTAGATCTGTAGATGGAGGGGAAAGCTGACATAGAGAGGAGGTCAAGCTGTGAGAAGGAGGATTTTGTTGGGGTGTGGACTTTGTTTTGGTTCAGTTATGTGCTGATGAATGTTAAATATGTGAGATGGTTTTCATACCCAGCCAATGGACTGGGCTCTTTGGTTTGGCAAAGAGCAGTATTTCTTTTTATTTTTTCTTTTGGATGTGGCTGCATGGCAAATGCGTTTGTTTTGTATAACACTCTCTGGTTTCCATGGGGATCATCCTTCTGCTTTTTAAAGGTACTATTAAGAGTCTTTTACCTAACACAAATTACTCCTAAGAGCTATTACTGCAAAACTATCTCAGCTGTTGATGCCTGAATCAACACTTTGTATCTGGCAGTGAAATCTGAAGAGGGTACAGTCTGGGATAAAAATTAATTTTTTGCTCTTTTGAATCAAATAACGCACACCCTGATAGCGTTTAATAATTGGAGAACATTACCCCTTGTAAATATGGTGAAGTTAAAACACCATGAAGGCTGAAAGGGTGTTGTCTGGGCAGCGCAATATGTCAGGCTCTTCCTGAATTTGTTTTTCTCAGCATACTTGTATGCAACTTCACATATTATGTGGCTGCTTAACAGTGATAATTCTCAGTTGAAAAAATGAAGGGGATGGCTAGAAACAATCATCCTTTCAGTCTGAATGTGGTATAATTGGACGTGGAGGTTTTAATGAAATTATTAATGTTTATGATACAAGAGAACAGAATGACATTGTTTTTCAGGTTCTATACATGGAAAGAGCTGCATCTCAGGCTGTGGTTGCCGTAAGTTATTTCCTGTTCTTCTTTACCTGGAGATATTGTCAGAGGCACAGAGAAGTTGTATGCTTCCCTCCTCCTCGTTCAATCTGTGTACTGCTAAGGTTGCCAGACGTAGTAGGAGTTTAGTGTAGATTTAGCCCATAGAGCTCTAAAGACCAAAGATACTTCTTTTGGAATGGAAAAAAAACAAACTTCTTTCTTTGTAACCAATATGGAATATGCTTTATCACAAATGATGGTTTATAAGTGCTTCTCATGTCCCAGTCAGCATTGACTTGCTACAAGTAAACGGCAACATGCTGTATTTTCCAGTTGCTCATTCACCCTGACTTTCCCTGAATGGCTTCCAGCTGACCACTACAGTCCCATGTATGTTTGAGTTTAGAATCCAAGATTATGTAGCCCTGGGCCGGTTTTCTGGGGAAACACCTCAGAAAAGAGCCCCTGATAAGAAATGGCAGCTTTGCCCTCTGTGAGGACCGCTTAATGCGGTTGTAGCCCATGGAGGGTACCATTACATTGGTGACCTCCATGGGTTCAGCAGTGAATGGCTTGTACAGAAAGAACAGAGGGTGGCTCTGCATAATGGGAGAAGATTCCAAGCGCAATTGCTGTAATACTTGTTGAATTATCTTGTTGCCTGGAAGGCTGTTATCCTCTTCCACGGGAAGGAGTAGCTTCTGAAAGGTGAGGAGGAGCAAAATGGGAAATGCATGTGCTTTGTTCTTAAGCTTCTTAATATTTGATTCTATACGAAGTTTCTGGTGTAATTTTTTCTCTTGAGCGGGTGGCTTTGAAAATGCATGATGGGAAACGCTTTATTTGAAAACAGTAGAGAAAAAGGCTGTCAGTCTACACAGAAACTGATCTGGTTCATCAGGTCAGAGTGGCTTATAAATTTGCAAATTACTCATGGCTGCAAGAGAGGGGAGGAAGTTGTTTCCCTGAGAGATATTCACTCATCAATTTTCCATTGTCCCAAGCAAGCACTTCTTCCTGCTTATCCTTTTTTCCATTTTCAAGCTTTCTGTCTGTATTTTGTCTATTCTATTCTATATTCTGTCTGTCTATTTCTTTCTGTCTGTAGAGTCCTTCCTCATCTTGTATGCACTGTATTTTATGCTTTATTCTTTCAATTTCCATCTAGGATCAGTAAGCACCAGAGCTAATTTGATTGATTTGTGGCTCTGTGATGTATAAGAGACAATATGGCATAATTTGTAGAAGTAGTTCAGCAGTTGAAAAACTAGAATCTTTAATCAAGCTTCTCTATACAATCCTGAAGCATAGCTCAGGGGTTCTTAAGCAGCTTCTGAAGAATTATTTGAAAGCCCTCTGATTTACTTTTTTTTTTTTTTTTTCCCCACTTTTCATTTATTTCTAATGAAGATGAAACTTGCTTTGGAAGTAAGGTTGTAGAATCAATACGGTTCAGTTGATGAAAGATGCTAATGGGGGGAAAAAAAAAAGAGAGAAAACAGCACCTTCCCTACTGCGTTGTAATAATATATTATTACTCTGTGCGAAATGCTTCTTTAACAGCTGGAGAGCTAGAGATACTTTTTGAAAGCCAGGGGTTTGACTAACTGAATATCTCATAGCAACTTAAGAAGCTTTAAGTACAATGGGTTGGATACTGCTTCTTGAATCTATTGTAGCGCCTGCCAAAACCAGATGAGGATTTCTTTCTTTAAAATACATCAGCTGGTAAATACATAACTCAATATTTTGTCAGATAGCAAAAAGGAATTTGCAGAAGATGTATATGACACAGTATGTAGAAAATTAAATTGCAAATGACATTTAAATACTGTAGATCTAAATATAAAAATAAATTTTTATTATAAAAAATAATCTGCAAGGTAGTCTTAAGTGCTAATTCTGTGTGCTTTTACTGAAATGGTACCACTTTACCAAGAAGCTAAATTTGACAGTCTGTTATTTCTTGGCACTTGTTGTTTTTGTTTGTTTGTTTTTGATATGTGTTGATCATGTGAGCAATATGTTCTTGTTGGCATTTTTGTTTTGTGGGGAACCACAGGAAAGCTGTACTCTGTGAATAAAATCTTTATTATTATTTATTTTTAATGGATTAAAGAGAAAAGCCAAGTCAAAGAATGGTATTGCTGTTCTTTGTGGGAGGCTGCAGCTACTTTTTCATATCTCAGTTAGTAGCATAAGATGCCTTGCATGTTCTTCGGTTGCGTTCCAGTTTTAGCAAGCACTGAAAGTCTGTGTTTCCTGCTGCTGAGTCTTTAGAGACTGTCTGAAGACAGCACTAAGAAGTTTACTTTGTAACTACTGAAGCCTGAGACTAAACCAGGTCTGTGCAGCATGGGTGGACAGCTACAGCCAGGTTACCTGTGTGCCTGCTCAGCTGCGCTGGCAGAGACTGTCCTGCCTGGGTACCGCAGCTGCGGTGCACCATGTGCCTGGGAAAAGGGGGAGCAAGTGCCAGGACGATGAGGGCAGAAGCTGCTGTGGGCTGTGTGCTGCTTGCTGCCTTCTCTCTTCTTAATGCCCCTGCCAGTGCGTGCACGGATGAGGGTGGGGGATGTCTCCCCTAAGCAGAAAAAGTACCCTGCTGCTACGGTGCAGTGTGCAGTTCAGCACTGTGCATGTTGTCTCAAGGAGCTGAGCTCACTGAAGACAAGTTCCTGATTTCTGGTGCCAGCTATTCTTGGCTCTGGGACTCCCTTTTGTATGCATAAAGCTCATTTGGTCCGCAGGGTCATACAGTGTGCATTTGGAGTGTGGAAAACTTGTTTCTAAGTTGTGATATGTCTCCCTGAGATCCAGATAGACTAAAATACAATGATATGAGAATAAGTATTTTAGCTAATGCTGGTTTGCTGGTTTCCCTCCATCCTTCATTCCCTAGTTGAAAGAAATGTGTAGGGCTGGAGTATCCAAAAGAGTGGACAGCATTCTCTGGGTTCTTTAGTGAAGTTATGCGTGTAGCCTTTTTTTTCTTGTTCTATTGGTTTAGTGGCACATTGTAATGTATATACGCAGTCTCTTGGGGGAAAAAAAAAGTTTTTCTGGATGTGACTTCCAGAGGTCTGTGTGTGCCACTGCATTGGCCAGTGGAAGGAAAAGGAAATTGCTGTGATCCACTTCCACACAGGTTAATACCATGTATTTATATTTCTTTACTCAGAGTTGATTGTCTTTAAAAAAAAAAAAAACACACAAAAAACAACGGCAGAAAGGTGGTAATTGTTAAAATGAGCACTCTAGCAGATTTCTATATTCGAGTACTCAGAATGGCTTATTTCATGCATGAGTCAACATAAGCATTTGAAAACACGGTTTAGATATCCTTCCTAGGCACTTAATGAATTAGAGACTTTCGGAGTTAATTACTGGAAGCCAGGAGAAGGCAGCTGAGGTGCTATTGCTTCCAGTTACCTGGCATACAGAGCTGCTAGCAATTGCCTGGACTTCTTAGTCTGAGCAGTGTGTTGGCCTAACTCCTAGCAGATTCCAAACAAGTGCATTTTATTTGCACTATGTGGGAACATTCGAGTCTGTTAACTACTGTTTGTTTTTTGCTGTTTTTTTTTTTTTTGGGGGGGGGGGGAGGGGGCGGGTGTTGGAGGGAGGATTTTTGTTCATTTGGCTGAGTTTGTTTGCTTAATCCTTCCTGTCTCTGCCCTCAGGTAACATCATGGTGCTGTGGTCAACTTGCAGAACGTCAGTACTTAAATCTGTAACAAACCGATTCATTAAGAATTTGGCCTGCTCGGGTATTTGTGCCAGCCTGGTCTGCGTGCCTTTTGACATCGTTCTTAGTGCCAGTCCACACTGCTGCTGGTGGATCTACACAATGCTCTTCTGCAAAATTGCCAAGTTTCTGCACAAAGTCTTCTGCTCAGTGACCATCCTCAGTTTTCCAGCCATTGCTCTTGACAGGTAAGAGGTTAAATTCTCCAGGATGATAATCTTTGATAAGCTTTGTTTTTCAGCCCTATAAAAGTACTTTGAGCCTAAAAAATTTATCTTCAGAGGAGTTTTTAACCGTTCTTTCTTCCTGTTAATAATTCTTGGTTACTAATGGAAATTGAAGCCAGACAACTTCAGACTGTAGAAAAAGTGCACCTTTTTAACTGTGGGCATTGAAAGCCACTGCATCTTAAAATAATTTACCAATGCCTGTAGTAGGTTGTCCAATTTCAAATTTAAAATCTATATTTTTTAAGATCTTATTTTTTTTTAAAAAAAAAGACACTATTAATACAACCAGAATTAATTTAGAGAAATTTTGTATATAGAAGATCAGTCAAAAACAGAAGTGGACCTTCGGACTGCCTGAGTCTTAGGATTGTATTTATTTTGCTTACTGTTGTTAGCTGTCATTGATTCCACCTAAATGCACAGCTCTATCTTCCTGAGAGTGGCTATAAGGTTTTATGAAGGAAGGGTGGACACTGTTGTGATGTAGCTTATGCTAAACGTGTAATGTGATGTAGTTTCACTACTAAAGCAGTGGGATTTATATACATCAGGTAAAATTGTTGTTAGTCTGTTAATGTGTCACTGCAGAACATTAGCTATATAAAGCAAACTCTATAGCTAGCAACTCTAATGTTAATAACTTGATAAGGACAGTATCATTCTCTGTAATGTACATCGGTGTTGCTGCTGGAACAGCTATCATCTACCCTTCATTGGTAAAACTTGTGATCTTCCTAATAAAAAGCATGAGTTGCTACTGCTTACAAGGAGTAGAAGGTTAGATTTCTCATGGGAAGTCTGTGAGCTTAGAAGTCCACAGTAGTAATCAAACAGTGAATCAGTGAATGAAAATTTGAACACCTCAGATATGTAGCTTTTTTTCCCTTTTTTTAAACGTGCACAGACTATTCAGGGTTTGACTGCTCTTTTCATCAGGGCCTTGACAAACAGCTTGTTCAAAACAGAACCCCAATTTCTTCCAGTAGGTGCATATAATTTGTAGGCAATACTATTGATTTTTTTTTTTTTTTTTTTTCCCCAAATGTAACAGGAAAACCGTCATAAAGCATCTTTTCAAATTAATGATGAGTTTGGCCTTCCAAAGCTTTACAGCTATGTCTCTATCACATATTCTGATATTCTGAGCATTTGTGTTATGTGCAATATGTCATTATTTTTTCTTAATAATGTTCATACATCAACGTAAAATGTTTTTTCACCATTATTGTGGTCTTGAAGTATAAATATTCAAGTTTTTTTTTCTACAGACTAACCACAAAGCCAAGACCCTTTTTGCTTTTCTTTTATGAAGAGGTCATCAGTTGGAAGCTCAGTGAGGGATGTCAGGCATTTTGCTCAGGCAGCTTGTGAGACTTCTCAAAAGCACACGCTCTAAAATTGACTGTTTTTTTTCCCCCCGACAGATACTACTCTGTTTTATACCCTCTGGAAAGAAAAATAACTGATGCAAAATCCCGAGACCTGGTTATCTACATCTGGGCCCATGCAGTAGTGGCCAGCATTCCGGTATTTGCTGTGACCAACGTGTCTGATATTTATGCCATGTCCACCTGCTCTGAATCCTGGAGTTACTCCCTTGGCCACTTGATCTACGTTGTCATCTATAACATCACCACTGTGATCGTACCAGTGGCTGTGGTATTTCTCTTCATGATTCTTATTCGCAGGGCACTGAGTGCCAGCCAGAAGAAAAAAGTCATCATAGCTGCCTTAAGGACCCCTCAGAATACAATTTCAATCCCTTATGCCTCCCAGCGAGAAGCTGAGCTTCATGCCATGTTGCTTTCTATGGTTGTGATATTTATTTTCTGCAGCATCCCCTATGTGACTCTGGTGATTTACCGTACCATACTCAATGTTTCAGATATTTCGGTCTTTTTGCTTCTCACTGCCATTTGGTTGCCCAAGGTCTCTTTGTTAGCCAACCCTTTGTTATTTTTAACTGTTAACAAATCTGTACGGAAGTGCTTAGTGGGCATGATAGTACAGCTGCACCGAAGGTACAGCAGGAGAAACATCGTCAGCTCAGGTGGTGTTGCAGATGCTAATCTGGAGCCCAGTGCCCGTTCAGGGAGCCAGCTTCTGGAGATGTTTCATATTGGGCAGCAACAAATCTTCAAGCCAACAGAAGATGAGGAGTATGAAACCAAATCTGTTGGCTCTAGTGACTTTCAGCAGAAAGAAATTCCCGTCACCAGTTCAGAGGTAGGAGAGACTTCGATTCACAAATTTATACCACAGACAGTTGCAGACTCTGCAGCTCAAGTGGCACCAGCTGTGCCTGCAGAAGCTGATACGGGAAATGACAAGTATTCCATGCAGTTTGGTTTTGGACCCTTCGAGCTGCCTCCGCAGTGGCTGTCAGAAAGTCGAAACAGTAAGAAGCGACTCCTGCCTCCTTTGGGGAATACCCCTGAAGAGTTAATCCAGACCAAGCAGCCAAAGTGTAAAGCAGAAAGAAAAATTAGCAGAAACAATAAAGTCAGTATTTTTCCCAAGGTGGATTCTTAGGAGGAACAGGAGCTTTAAGTGACCGACAGAGGTCACCTAAACTTATACGTGTGATCCCATGGATCTTTGCTGTGCTGAAATCTGTTACTGGCTGATTTTTTTGTGTGTGTATGTGTGTGTGCCAAGTATAATTAAACAAGAGGGAAACATGCATACAAGTGTTCTTTATTTATATGGTTTCATGAAAATAATATATTGAAAGATCTTGATTCTTATTTTTATTTGTGAAATACCCATGATAATACATTCCTGTTGAGCTTTCAGAGAGTACACTTGGCTTTGGGAACAGTTTTCTTATGGCTGAAGTATGGAAATATGGCAGTTAGTTTGCTGGGAACCTTCTTACATTAAGATGGACTGGATATCAAAGAAGCTTAATAGGAAAGGCTCTAGGGAGAATGAGAGGATGCAAAATGGATAAGACCTAACCTCATGCTAGCAGACACAACAAGCTGCTTTTGCACGTTTCATTAATGAAGTAATGAAGACAAATCCTGACCCTAGTAAAGAAGAATGTATATGCCAAGGGCATAAATGTAACATTTTAATCCTTTGATAAAGGATATATAGAAATGTCCCAACAGCATTATGTAAGTATTGTGTACATAAGCAAGGGGTTGCCGTTAAAATAGATTCCTATCTACTGGTTCACTCAGCTTGGTTTTTTTCTTATGGGAAAGATAGCAAATGAAAGAAAAGGGTTGGAATTGCTTACAGCCTTGTACTGAATTGTTGAGTGGGGAAGCTGATTATGGACCCCAAAAGGCAAGGTTTGCTAATGCTGTGGCTCAGTATCGTTAAGTGATGTTTTCCTTTTACCTTCATCAACACAAATACCAGCTATCACATTCCACTTGTCTCACAGACTCGATCAACCTGTGTATGAACATGAGACTTCTGAATCTGGTGCCTAATTTCTGATCAAGTCAGAGTCAGCCATCCCTGGTCTCAGCACACCAGCCTTCCTTTGAGAGTTCACTGTTCGCATCCTTCTGCAGCTTGTCCTCCCAAGCTTATCATTTCCTTAATACTGTGTGAATTTCTAACGTTCCCGTCTGTTAGATGACCAGGAAACTATTGTCATCCCAGCTGTAACCCTTTGGTCAGTTGCAAGTACTTGTTCCTTCCTTTTTATCTGCGTTCACTGTTGACTCTGTGGGTGAGAAAAACTGAAAAACACAAGTGACACCCAGCGTTCCTCGTGGTTCTCCTATAGTGTAGTCCTTTGGTGTATGCTGGATCTTTACCAGTCGCTAATGCCTGTCGGGAAAGTAGTTTTCTTTAAAGAATGCTTTTTAAAAGGACAAGGTGAGTTGTCTTGCTGAGCTCACAGTAACTTGCCAAATCCAATTGATTACTGTTAGAAGTGTGGGAAAAATTGTGCTGAGGCAGAATTTGGAGATGTGTCTATTATTCCTTTAAAGAGTGCAAGTCAAAAGGAGCAAGTCAGCTGCTTCTGGTAGCTTTGAGGTGATGGATTTCTATAAGACTCTCAAAGCAAATGTTTTAATTAAGAAAAAATAAAAATAAAAAATTTCTCAATTACTGTGTAATTGGTTTTCACCGTTGGTTCAAGAACCTTCCCAGTGTGGAAGTGAGGAGCAGTCTTCAGTGGTGCAGATGGGTGGTGGAAACCCAGGCTGCCCTGCTAAGCAGATGATGACTTGACTGAAATCAGACAGAAGAAATAATGCAGGAAAAGCTGTTCCTTCCATGACAGGGGTAGTAAAGGATCGTAGCACACAGGTTTTTCAAGTACTGGTTAAAAATAAAATAAAATTGTTTTTTTTAATTTAGTTAAAAAAACAGTCCACTAAGGACAGCCCCCAAACCTCAAAAGCAAAGTAGGAGATAGTGTCCTTATGAATTTGGAATAAATTCCTTATTTACGGCCTGTTTACACATAGACACTGATCAAAGTCTCTGTGATCGATGAATGTTGGTAAGTGGTTACATGGGTCAAAACTTCCCTCGAGGAAACCAAACTCAGTATTGTCCCTTCCAACTCTTGTGTTGAACAAAATGCCGATGATAAATTTGAAAAGCCAGATTGCATAGAATTTAGTTCTATATCTGGAAAATGAGATATTTGTGTTGGTTTTGGACTCTTGAGACAAAATTTCTTTCAAGCAGGATGTATGACAAAACTGTATGCAGGTTTCTTTGTTTCTGTTCTGTTTGTTTGTTTGTTTGTTTGTTTTAAGCAGATGGAAACCTTTCAGCTAGAAATCAACTGAGATGGTTTTTTGTATTCCTGAGAAATTATTTTGGAATGTAACAGGTAGTAAGGTTTTATTTTGGTCAGTTTATCCATATGAATTTTTAGGAGAAGTGGAAAAAATACATAGAAGCCCATCTTCCCATAAAACAAAAAATATCTGTGAAGTTCATAATGCAGCTTCTGTAGAGATCTGTCATCAGAAAAGTAATTCAGGAGGTGCCTTATGCAAGACAGAACATCTGTCTTGCACAGTTTGATTTCCTTGAAGGCAGTGGTACCTTTGAGACTGTGCCGCTGTCTGTTGGCTTGTTGTTCAAACAGTTTCTACCAGGCAAAACGTTCTCTGGTATTCAGTAGGAAAAAAACACACCTAAGACTTGTTTTCTTCTTTATCATTGTGCTATAGAAAAGCAAAAGGTTGTTGTTGTTATAATGGCTGTTTTTAAGATATGTTTTTCTTTCCTGATTAGTGGTGAAAGAAAGTGAAGTACCAAACAAAGCTGTGGGAACAGAAGAAAGGAAAGCCTGGGGTAATTTGGGCTGTGAAAATAGATTCAAAAGATAAATCTTAATTCTGGAGAATAAACTTGAAGGAAGGAAAGACAGAAGTCGCTATTCTGCCACTTAGAGATGAAAAATGGAAAACAGAGCTCATAGTAAACAAGGGAAAGAATCTTTTAGAAGGAGAAGACTTAAGGGAACAATGGCAATGTACTGTTCCTGGATATTCTCAAAAATACTGTTAAATTCAAATAAACTTGATGTAAAAATGGAAAAAGCAGTCTTTCAGCACCAAATAATGCTATATTGGTTATAGCTACTTTGCAACACTGTATTTTGCACAATGGGATAAAGGTGAAGAGAAAAGCAGTTTTCTAGAAGCTCCACAAGCATTCTAGTCTGTAGCAACAAACAGATCTAATTGTTATGAAACTGCAGTAATTTGATGAATGTCTTTATTTTGTTTTTAAGGGTACTTTAAAATACACCTATTGATAATGTTTTGCAGAAAAATCTGTCTGGATTTCTCTCGTCTAATTCAGCTTCCTATTTCTTGGGAAAAGATTCCCATATGAGCAGGCTGTATGGCGAAGAGTGGACAGAAAGGCAAGAGAGCTCACAGCTCAGGAGTGCTGGGAATTGCAGCAGGTCCCACCCTGTTTTGAAGGTAACCAACCAACCAGCTCTGGAGGTGACTGCATGTCCCACCGAACCCAGCCCGAGTTCCTGCCTTCTGACCTTGCACTTCAGGATTGGGTAACTGGTGTCAACTTTAGAAAAGCAAAATCCCTGCCCTCTCATCTTGCTTGAGTTATTGTGTAGGCATACTTTAACCTATGGAGGATTTGATATGGGATAATTAACAAGGTGTTTCTGTTTTTGTTTTTCTCTTCTGGACACAGAGGATTACCCTCACCTTCTGCCCCCTACCCCCCAAAAAAAACTATGGGTGAAGTCATTGCATTTAAACACTTCAGAGCACTTTTTTTTATCTCTTCAAAAATCACTGTTTGTTTTATTTGCGGTGACATTCTTAGTGCCAAAGTAGGGATATTAGCAGCATTTCTGATAATTAAGGACTTTGTTATAACTAATTTAAACTCTGCGACCATAAAATCAGTGCAGTCTTCAGTAATTCATTATTCAAGGACAGTTCAGGAACACAAGACAAAGCACATCCTGTGGAAAGCTGCAGAACTCCAGGTGCGGGTGCTGATTGCTCCCCAGCCCCAGGAGGCCACAGAGTGGGAGCAGCAGGAAGCAGCCAGAAGTTCTGTGTGCTATGTGTGGCTTTAAGCAGCTGAGCCAATCAAAGGGAGCAAAGAGCGCTCAGAGACTCATTGTTCTGTTTGCTCTCTTTAGGGACAACAATAAAGAGCAAGCTGCAGGAGCATTCTCCAGCTCCACTGAAAGCTTGTCTGTGTGTACATAGGAGCAGCTCTCTTGTTCCTTAAATGGACTTTCTTTAAAGAAAGCAGAAGAAACATAAGTTGGATCCAATTCCTAAGTATATATTTGCTGAGGTAAGGGTTTCTCTACACAGCTATTAATGTGCCATCACTGTAGCTAAAGATAATGCAGCAAGACGGTGACTTACTTCAAAAATTCCATTGTGCTTACAAGCAGGATTTTTTTTTTCCCCTGTGCTTCCATTTTCTGTGCAACCAAGACCTGTAAGTTTTGCCTGGGTCACATCCCATCCGCAGGGACTTGGAGGATCTCCTTGCTCCAGGCCCCTCACACCAATGTGGTGCAATATAAACTGCTCTGGACTCCTGCTTCTGTACTCTGCTGGTTTCCAGACAAAGGTGTGGCAGCACAGAAGACAGGACCTTTCCTAATGCAAATCAAAGAATGAACGTCTGGATTTATTAGGCACCATGGGAGTTGTACCATTGGTTCTGGATTCAGCATTCCTGTTCAGCCTTTCCTCCTCAGCTGGCAGGCTACTACTGCAGTGCTCCCACTGATGGGGCATACTGCAGAACGCTGCTCATCCTCACAGGGATTTCTGGAAGAGTCAGAATACAACCTAGAGTTCTTGATGTTTTGCCCTTGACTTGGCGTGCACCAGTCGGGAGAACATAATCGGTCCTTCACAAGAAAGAAGCCTGTTTGTTCCCCTAACATGGGGAGTTAATGTATCTGCTTGTCCTGATCTGAGTAGTGGAACTGTTACAATCTACCTTTGACATTTTGCCTGTTGTAAAGAGAAGCTACTTCAGGTGAGGGGAAATGTCAGAGACCAGTTAACTAGTTAGTGTTAAACAAAGTCCTGGTAATTTGTCTTCCTCTCTGTAAGCCAATGTAGGTAGTGCTTTGGTTGCCTATTTGTGTAGCAAAATGCTGTTTAGCTGAGAACTATGAATAGCGCTATGGGGAACTACGAGGCAGCGCTATGGGGAACAAGTTTCCTGCATTTACCCCTCATTTGTGTTTCTCCTTGACTGGATTAGGGGAGAAAAGGATAAACGAATTCTGTTACTATAGTGACTGTGTTCTGAGTATTGAAACAGCTTGTCTAAACGTGTTTTCATGATGCTGTAACCTATCTTTCAAGATTAAAAAGCACACCTTGGAGTGCTTTTCTTCTTGTGCTCTTTTTAAACAGTTTTCTCTGATTCAGTCTGTCCTCTCTCCCTCCCTCTTTAATTCCCATCATTCTTCAGATAAGTCTCTGTGATGGAACAAAACTGACATATTCCCAGAAATGTGAAAAAGAAAATAATATTTGAGGTTCTTTAATATTTGATGATGTTTACAAAAATTCATGTCTAAGAAAAGGACTGAAAGGCTCTCATGTCCTGAATATGCTGCTGCCCTGCTGAGCTCATTGCAGTGCATGGCACGCGCTGCAGGAAACAGCACTGTTGGTGCTCAGAGGGGTCTGATGCATTGGGGCTACTCTCAAGTCTTGTCCCTGGGGTTGCACTATTCCTGGAACTTCAGCAGTCATTAGAAATATTTATTTTTTTCCCTGAGCATTGTAGGTAAGGAGAGAAGTTCGGGAATTTCAGCTGAAGTTCTCAGAACACAGAAGATGGAGGGACGAAAATCTTAATTTGAGAACTGGTTAAAGATCTTGTGATGTTGCGAGGATTCTGAGTGCTGAGACATGCTGTCACCTGGGGTGTATCATGTAGTATCATGTATGTATATATATATATATGTATGTATACATATATATGTGAAGCTCAGCGCACTCATGTAGCAGGCTAAAACATGCATGGTTTGTTGCAATATTTTCTGTTCTTTAGTGATTAATGATAAACCTTATTTTACCATTACTGCACTAAATACCAGGAAAAAAAAAACCCAGAACTGTATGAGAATGATGATTCCAGTAACATGACAATAAGATGCCATGTGCTGTGGGGATCAATACAAACTACTGCAGTTATTTGGCAGATTTTTTTTGCGGGTCATAATCTCCTCTCGAACACAATGCAGACGGTTCCTTCAAACAGTTTCTGGTGTTTGCTCCCACTGGAAACTTGATTTTAACATACAGATTGGAAGTTGCTCTGGAGGGCTGGTAGGGGTACAGGTTGGTCACAGCACTGCGATTAATGCTCACATCCTAACTGAATGTAGAAAACAAAAAGGTTGGGTGGGATTAGAGCACTCTCCAGTTATAATTCCTAACAGTGAATAGTCATGTAAATAACAACGATCGCAGCATTAGTTTTAAGTTCTATTGAGTTTATTTAAAGCAGTCATTCAGTTCTGTGTGTTTTCAGGTCAACCACAACACCGTGCATGCAGGCTGGGCACGCTGTCAGAAGGAAAAGCAACTCGCAGTGTGGCTGTGTTATTTAAAAGGCGCCGTACGTTGGCTTTATTTGTATTACTTTTCCTTTTGCTTTTTTCTCTAAGATTCCATAGCTGTTCTTGTAACGAAATGGGAAGAGCGCAGCTGCGAGGCTTTTGCTGTCGGGAACGCGGTCGTGGCCCGCGCTGCAGCACCGGAGCCAGCAGCTCCGGGAGCACGGCACCCACAGCCGCTTCGCACCCACTCCTTTGAGAAGGCGAGGCTGAAGTCGCGCGCCGCACCGCCTCCCGCTCCTCTGGCAGCACGCGGCGCAGGGGGAGGACGAGCTCCGGCGGAACAGCGAAGGCAGCGCCGCGGCACTCCGTTCCTACGGCGGATCCGCCGGCTCTAAGCCGCCCGCCTGCGGCTCTCGCGACAGCGGTGTCTGCGGGCCGTCGTCATGGCAACGGCAGCCGCGGCCCGGGTAACGCCGGCGCCCCCTCGCCCTGACGGGAGCACGCGCACCAACGGCCGCCCAGCGCGCGGTGCTGCAGGCGGCGTCTGGGGCTTCTCTAGAGAGCACGGCGGAGTGCTGCTGTGGGGTTCCTTTTGGGATGTGTGCCATTTGATGGTTGGTTGTTTGTTTTTTTGTCAGTAAGAACCGTTGGATGCTTTGATTGCCCTGCTGCTGTGCGTTTGTACTTGCATAAAAGCTGTACGTTTGAGTAGTGGACCTGGGCTAAGCTGGAGCACAGAAAGATCTCTCAGAATTGAATTGTTTGAAATCTATTTAAGCTACACCTGAAGTGGGCTTGAGTTCTTGTTTTATGAATAGACTGTGAGTTTGGGTGGTGGGTTTTGTTTTGTTTTCTGTGATTGTTTATTGTTTTTTCCCTTCAGGTTTTAGATCCCAATGGATATGACAAGGGGGAGCTTGGATAAAATTTCACAGCCTGCATCTCGCTCAAGTGCTTACCCCAGCTGCAAACATTTGAGCATCTCTGTGGAGTTACTGGCACCAGAACCCTGTTTGCCGAAGGTAATTCTTGTTACTTTCAGCTGCTTCGTTTTTTCTTGTTAGAACATTGGAGAAATCTGCTCTCCTAGCTTTGCGGAGAGTTCTGGGGTCTGTGGTTGTGCAAAGGGCTACATGCAACCCTGTGAGTGTGGGCTGCTTCTTCTGCGTGCACGGAATGATCTTTCATTGAGTTTTTCTAAGTCATTAAGGTGGCTGCAGAAAGGTCTGTTCAACATTGCAGCGTGGAGACTTGGATTGTATTCCACTGTATGCCCTTAAGTTGTACCAGGGGAGATTTGGGTAGAATATTAGGAAAAAACTTATTCTCCAAAAGAGTGGTCTGGCACTGGAAAGGGCTGCCCAGGGAAGTGGTGGAGTCACTGATCCTTGAGGTGTCCAAGAAACACTTAGATGTTGTACTGAGGGACATGGTTTAGTGGGAAATATTGGTGATAGGTGGACAGTTGGACCTTGGTGATTCTGTGATTCGATATACGTAATCAGATTACCGAATATATTTTATTTAAAGTTTTTTGTTTTGTTTTTAAATCATAACATTCCAAGAGTTGTATATCAGCTCTGGGAATGTAATAAATTCCATGAGAAGTAAGATGTTTGTCTATCTTTTGAGGAAATTGGTAACTGGGATTAACTTAATTTTGGGAATAGGTGTATGTGATACAGTTTTTAAGATGTAGGGACTGAAACCTGAGAATTTGAGATTTAGGTTGGTTTACTTAGGCTTATCCTATAGTGTTGTACTTCCATTCATCCACCTTCTCCGGGCATCGTGCCTAGATGCTTCATAAATACATTAATTTTTTTTCTTTTTTGTAGGTTCATAGTCAGATTTTAAGGATGCCATCAGATAACTTTGAGTCCAAGTTCTTAGCCTAAGCATCCTAACCAATTGCATGAAAATTGCCATCTGTTGAGAATGATGAGTTAGATAAAAGCATATCAGCCTTTCAAAGAGCAGAAAAAAGCTCGACAGTATGAGCAAGAGTTGGAGATGCTGCCTGGTGCAGGGCACACACAACACTGGGATATGAGTGAGGCTGTTGCACATACAGACTGGTTGGCTGTACTCTGCTGTAGCAGAAGTAGCGTGCATCTTCAGAGTTCCTTCCTAGTCCAAGAGTCTGTAAAATGTTGAGCCTGAGAAAACAGATTCACTAGTGGGATATCTAAGAAGCAGAACTCTGATCTGAATTTTTAGTTTATTTAAGAGCTGCTTTGCAGTCTTGTGTAGAAGCATTATTAGCTTTGTAATAATATATGATTAGTGTGATTATCTCCCTCTTCCCCCCCCAAGATTTCTGTTTAAAGGGTAGTGATTGATCTATATTTCATAGGTTGATTCACCTGTCAGTTTGGGTGTTAGTCATCAAAGAAGCTTAGAAGACTGCTGTCCAGAAGAAAACAAAGGTGATGACGGGGGGATCTCTGATATCAAGGAAGTAGAGAGCATTACCTATTTTCAGGAGTGTGTGCTGAATCCCAGCAAGTTGTCTGTTGTGGGAAAGCTGAACATTTCCTCATGATGTGACTAGACCAAGTACCATATATTTATGGTTTTGTAAAATTCTATTGCTGGAGAGCACTGTATGCAAACAAGTGAAATTCCAGAAGAGAAGGGGGGTCATGGTGTCAGAATTCATGCCTTCCTTTTTTCGGGTCCCATCTTTGAAATACAGTGGTAGTAGCTGTGATAACACAGCATGTGCCTTGTGGCATCTAAGCTGTGACCTGCATCTGGCTGGTGGCCTAAAACATTGGGAGAAATCATCTACATTTGTTCCATGAAACCACAATAGAAAGTATTTTCAATAAAATGTTTTTATCCAGTATTTCGAAGATAATGTTAATTTGTGAGAAACTTCATATTCTGATAATGGTCCATCAATCAAAAAATAATTAGAAATTATTCTTGAGAGTTTCAGCATTTAATAACTGAAAAATTTGAGTACTAATAATATGCTTAAAATACAAATATACAGTATTTTAATGAAAGCACTTATAGAAGTGCTTTGGACAGAGTTCTTTTGGCATTATGTGAATGCTACTAAAATGAACTTTTCAGAGCTTCAGATTATTTAAAAGTAGAGAAGTGAAAGCCACAATATGAAGCTAAGAATGAAGAGGGTATTGAAATTCTTTGACTTTGTTACATAATTGGCGTCAAAAGAAATTCTGTGCTTCCTGCTCCTGGGTTTAAGGTGAGCTCAAGTGTAGTAGCAGGTACTTTTTTTTTCTTTTTTTTCTTTTTTTTAACAGAATGGTTCACCATGGAGTCTCAGTGATGATCCCAAAGGGGCAAAAAATTTGTATCCTTAATTGTTAACATTTCAGACACTATCTTTAAAAGCTTATTCAGAATATGTCTCTAATTCAGATTCTGGAGATGATAACACTGAAACACAGACTTCAGTATTTTGTGAGCTTTCCCAAGGAAAAATACGTAATGGAAAAGAAGGTATTACTTTTCTGCTTTATGAAGCGTGTGGTGCAGTAAAGTTCTTTTATGTTAATTTTCTTGTGAGCATTCTTTGAAAATATTTATGCATTGTTGTTTTCAAGAGGTTATAGATGATAAATTATTTGTTTAAAGGTTATTTACTTCGGTTATGTGGTAGTGTTTTTGTTCTGTATAGATTTGGTCAGTCTAAGGTGGTAGAACCCAGTGGTTTCTCTAACTAGTGCAACAGTGTTGGTCATCTCGTGTAATAGTCATTGCTTCAGAAGAGAAATTGTGTAGAATTCAGCTTCAAACCTTCACTTAGTAGTTTAGATCCAAATCCATCTGCAGCGTTCAGTCCGGTTGAAATAAGCAATTGATTAATTCCCTTTTCCCATAGGTGCTTCCCTGGAGCTTGGCTAGTTCTGTATAGCTCTCTCCTTATTACATCACTCATTGGTTTTTTTGTAGCACAAAGTAGACTAATGCATTACAGTGAGTGTTTGGGATCAAATGGTGTGTAAAGTTTTTGACCTATAAACAGTAGAAAATGAAAAAATAATGCAGGACTCCAAAATTTCAAAGTCTGTGGGATTGGAGCAGTGCTACAAATGTGTCCTCTTCTATGGAAGCGTTCCTGCCAGAAAAGAGAGATGAGTGCAAGGATGCTGTAGGAAGAGGGAAGGCTAAAAATGAACAGAAATAGAAATCTGCATATTTAAGAAAAAAAGTGACAAAACAAAAATGCATTTTGATTAACTAATGATAATTTCTATAATGTTTCACCATTTTTTTTTGTCAAAGAAATATTTGTCAAGAACCAGTAACAGATTCTGCTTTATTTGACGTATAAGTTGAGATTAAAGCTTCTGTAACATTTAGAAGAAGAGGTATTACTGAGTCTCTCTCAACCCCATAATTATTTACTTTACTGAAAGACATTTCAACGTGTATTTTAGTAGCTGGCATGAAACAAAAACTTTTGATTTGTAATCTTATTTTGTCTGCCACGGTGTTCTTTCCCCACCTCGTATCTGGCTGCTATAGCTAAGAGTTTGATTCAGTAATCTGTTATGAAGACTTTGTTTTTCCCTGCTACGTATAGGCCTAGAAATGAACATGAAATTCACATGCAGATGGAAGCACAATTATTCTTGAGCAATTGTTATCAAGCTACTTGTACTGTGGGTTTTTGTTTTTTGTTTTAAGTTGAAGTATATCAAACTAACTAACATCTAATCTACAGCAAACTCTTCCAAGTTATTGGATTCTGAAGAGGCAGAAGGAGATCCTCAGATTCGAGCAGCTATAAGGAAAATGAATAAGCTTGACACAATACTGGCAAAAAGACACGTTAAAGAGAGAGCAGTTAAAAATCAAGGCAAGGAAATGAGAGCAAAGCTCTGGGAAGAACTTAAGGTTAGAATAATACTGCTTATTTTGTAAATAATATACCTTGGACTACTGTCTTAGCAATTACTACATTTCACAGACATGTTGTATGAAATAATTAATGATTGACTCATTAAGGTGAATTAATGGATCTTAAAAAGTAACTTTGAATATATTCTATTATATATTGGCTATATTTGAAGCAGGGATATGATCCTTAACAACTGGTAAGGCCAGTTGTCAAGTATGCAGCTATCTTTGTACATGTAAACCATGCTGAATCTTAGGCTTGAGCTCATTACTTGCAGGTTATGACATGGTATGAATGCAGAGCTAAGAGCCTTTACGACATTCTAGTTCTTAGGCAATCTGCTCTAGTACTTTCTCTTATTAGAGCATGTAGAGATGCTTCCTAGAAGAAGATATGAGAACACCACAGCACAAATTCCTTTACATTATTCATATCCTAGCCTCTAGCAGTTAAATGTCAGTTTAAGCCTTAAAACATGACATTTAGTATTTCCTCAGAAGTTAAAATATTGTATATTTTTCATGATGTAAGTGTAATTTGCTAAAAAAAACCAAACAAAAACAAAAAAAACAAAAAAAACCAGGGTTGCGGTTTGCTTCAGTGCATCTCAGTGTCAGTGCATTTGGATGGAGAGCTGTATATCCATTATGGAAGTTCTTTACTTTGTGGAGTGTGTCTTCATGAAACGGACAATGCAGAATAGAGGCCTTGAAATTTCACGATGCATTTGTCATAACTTCAGGAGATGTTCATATAGCCTCAGTAATAAAATAAAGCAGAAACTACATGTTAAAGCCTAAGAGGAAAAATTTTTATAGATTCTAAAATTTGTTAGACCTGATAAGCAGAATAATTTGCTGCAACTTTGAAGTATATATTCACTAGTATCTTTCATATTTATGCTTTATTTCTTTTAAATAGTCTCTCATAGATTCCTTAGGAATCCACGAGGAGATGGAAAACACAAAACTATTCTTAACTTTGATCTCATCGTGGCAGGATACAACTGGTAGGTAGAAAAGATTTAAATACCCTGAGCTAATTATTCTTTATTTTGATTAATGTTCATATTTTTGTTGGATACAATTAAAAAAAAAAAAAGTTTCAAACTTTTAGAATACAATAATTTATATCAAGGGACTGGAAAGGTAGAATTCCAGTTTAAGTAGAGCTTGTGCTTTTCAAGTTGGTCGCCAAGGATGTATGACTGAGAACACTGGTACATTAAAATAATGAAAGTAGTTACAAAGAAACAAAGAGTGGAAACCTGTTGAAAAACTTGTATGTCTTTACTGTTTTGGAATGCCTGGGCAGTAAATGAGTAAGTCCCTGCCCAGGGAGGTGGTGGAGTCACCGACCCTGGAAGCGTTGGAGGGACATTTAGTTGTTATGTTGAGGGACATGGTTAATGAGAACTGTTGGTGATGGGTGGATGATTAGACTGGATGATCTTGTAGGTCTTTTCCAACCTTGGTGATTCTATGATTCTGTGAAATCATCGTTTTATTTGTTTACAAAATCAGTTTTGACTTTGCCGATGATGGTCACTAGTGGTCTTAGCTTGGAGTTTGACAGGCTAGTGTACTTAATGTAGGAAAGGCTGGCAGTTAAAAATATACATACATATATGTATATATGTATGTATACATATATACATATATATATAAGGCCTAAAAGAGTTTCTTAGAAGTTCTAAGGATGTGGACCTGCCACACATGTGTTTTGGAGAAAACTTTCAAATGGGAGTGGGAGAGATGATGAGATAGAAGCAGTGGAAATGCCATAGTAAGGTTCTGATAATCTGCCAGTACTAGAGGTATGGAAAGCCTGTGCCTTTTCAGAAACTGTTAAGAAAAGAAACAAAAGTACGGGACCCAATGCTGATACTAACTGTGTAAGTCACTCCAAAACTAATGCCTCCTATTTATTTCCATGGAAACTACAGTAGATACAGGGAGCAGAATAACACTGATAGACCAAACACTCAGCTACAAAACGCTATTTTTTAACATAGTCACCACCATTTGCTTTGTGTTCTCACAAGCAATAAACAAGGGCCTGCATGCTGTGCTCATAAAAATCCGCGTGGTTGTATGGAATGTTACTTGTCTTTCATGATGCTGTTGCCACTGCTGAAAGGTACCACCCACTGCCTTAATTTGATCACATTCCCTGTTTGGTTTCCAGAAGTGTGCAGCACGTGTCAATGAATGTCAGTGGGTGCAGTTTTTTCTACACAGAGGGAATCAACTCCACCCCTTTTCTTCATATGCACTTCAATGTCAGATGCCATTGCCCCTCTGCTGCCATCTGTTGCGTGGCAACAAAATCAAGCAGAATATTGGTGGGAAGGTTCAAGGTCTACTGCCATATCACCAATATCTGCCTTTGACCATATGGACCAACATAATAGATTAGGGGACATTAATTCTAGAGCATCCCTTGTGTGTGTTTTTAAAACATTGGAAAGGTGTGTGCATAGCCATGGTTCTTGGAATATAGTTCAAAGAATAGAAAAAGGAGTATGACTCATTTAAATTAGTTTTGGTGCTGATTATGTTAAATTCACTTCTAAGGGCCTAACTTTATGAGCATGACAGAGAATTTGACTAAAAAAGATAATCAAATAATATAAGGCATGATTCTAAAGACAGAATATGAACCATACAATTAGTTATCTTAATATGCTTCTATTTTTCTTCTCCCTTGAAAATTCTAGGAAAGAAAGTTCAGGATAGATGGCTGTTTTAAAAACTGAAACTACATTAGACATGCTGTCAAACTATTTTCAGGATGGAAAGAACAGGAAGTCAGATTTTTTGTGTTTCATAGTGATATGAAGACAAAAATACTCAAAGTGGAAATGAGCACTCTGATAAGAATCAGTGTTTGTATTTTAGTCTGTTATCTTAAAATATAGCAAATAGACTAAATACAATCATTTACATCTTAAGTAAGAATTATAAGTTTTAGAAAATTCAATTACAGCATCAAAGGTAGACAAATGACTAAGGACTGAGTTCTTCCACTTATGAGAAGGTAAATGAATTATTAATGATACAGAGAATTATGGAATATGATGCATAACAAAAGAGACATTAAAATTAGGGAATACTGTGTAAAACTATAGACAGAATAGGGAAGGAAAAGTTAAATGCTGCTTAGAAATGTTACTGAGTCAAAAGAGTGTGATTCTGTTGAAATTCTGCAGCAAATGGTCTATGCATGTTCTGAATTATCTCGACTTTTCTTCAGGAATGCCCAGTGGACATAAAACAAACAAACAAAAAACACTGGCTATTAAAATGTCTTCCGTTTTATTTCTGTGGCTGGACCTTTACTGGAGAAGGCAATGAATGAACCATAGGCCTCCTGCCCACCGTGTCTTTAGTGGGAGGAAAAAAGCCAGATCGTTCGTGTTTGTCAAAACTACTGAAGAGCAGTTTTCAAAAATTTGCTATTTGAGTACTTGTCTTGGTGCCAGTTATGTTGGTTGTCCACATTTTTTTGCTCTGACCTTCATCTCTGTACCATGGTAGACAAGGGTTTCTGGTCTGAAATGGCTGAAAGGAAACAGAATTGTTGTATATCCTTCCTTTTTTTTCACGTTGGACAGAAAACAAGAATTGGAGGACTGGATGGATATTGCTGAGCAATAATCTGAGCTTGTTAATATATGTGCAAGCGTGTGTTTAATAACAGTAGTAATATGTGGTCAAAACACGTCAAAACAAACTACTACACGACAACATTTCTATACTGAATTTTGAGTTATTAGGGGAAAAACACAGAGTTTAAGGATGATATTTTAAAAGTTTCCAGTAGATGTCAGCATATAGCAAAAAACAGTGGACAAGCTTGACTAGTTTTTCGTGATCTCCAACCATAAAATGCTTCAATTCCTCTTTTAAAAGTAACTCCTTTTAAAAGGTAACTCCTAATGTGAGATTGCATGTGTCCCATGCATCTGGTGTACCATAATCGCAAAGCTCTACTTAGTTTGGATTTGTATTTTTCCTCCAGCCTGATCTTTGTCTTTAGTTTTCTGTAACATGCTCGTGCTTTACTTTTCAGGCTTTATTTATTTAAATGTCTAACAATCACTACCAGCCCTGACAGTTGCCCTGGTTGATACTGAAATAGAATACAACTCATATAGTTTGCTTTTAGAGCTGCAACTTGTCAAAGAGTTACATTACGTAAATTATATGGAGGAGCTATTTTAATATGGCTTTGAAATCAAACATAAGTTTTAGGGTACCAAATCAATAATAACTAATGAGTCCCAGCCTGCTTATGATGCATGAGCTTGATGCACACTCATGACAGAAGTGTAAATCAGGAATTAATTAATTGGCCTTACCTTCATTCCTTGTGCTCTGTGTCACAAAAGTACATTAAACTTCATTATTGCAGGTTATTGGTTTTTTTTTCATTGTGAGAAACATATTTGTCATGTGTGATATTTATGGTTATTTTCAGTACGAGTCTTTTTCTTTAAGTGCTAAGCTTTTAGACTGTAGCTTAATACTCTTAACTTAGGTTTCCAGCTGATACATGTTTGTACCATGACATATTTTTTTTCCTTGAGTAACTGAAACAACTCTTGCATGCCTAAGATATATTTGAACGCTCCTAGACTATACCCCTGACCTAAGCCACTTGGAAGACAAATAATTCATGTAGCGGCAGACACCAGCTGTGAAAATCTGGATACTTTATTCTCATTTAAACCTCTTTCTGACTAACCACATGGTGTCTGTGGAGGCTTTGAAATATCATGGCCTTGGGCTGTATTTTGTATTATGTAATTGTCATGTATGTACTTCTGTATGTATATTCAGCAGCGGCTAAAAACTCAAGACATATGAAACAACATATATATTCTATTATGTTATTATTCATGAGACACTACTCCATTTTTCCTTTTTTATTTCTTGAAAAATGCGGTGATGATATAATCTATCGAAGAACGTTTTTAACTATCGTATAGGAGATTTTATAGCGCGATATGCGTGAAACCAGGTCTTCTTTCATTAACTTTTACTGAAACATTTCTTTGCAGGTCCCTCTCATGTTAAACAGGATGAAACACATGCTTTGCTATTTCACACACAAATTAGTCCAGAAGATTATGCCTTCCATAAAACCCAGCATAATAAGGGTGAGCTTTATTATCTGGCAAAAGAACATGTACAATGAGTGGTTAATGAAGACTTGGCTTTTGTAGCTGAGCAGAAAATCAGAAATTGGGCTTAAACAGAAGGCTGTTTAACAGAATGGCAATAACATTTTTTTTTTTTTTTCAAATGACAAAATGGAAGAACTTTCTTTGGGATTTACCCAAGTGTTTATTCAATATGGTAAAAAGAAAAAAAATTACTTCCAACTTACAATTTTTTTTATTGTGAATTGATAGATGTACAACGTTCACTGTAAAATGTATTACTTTTTTTAAATGAAAAATGATAAAAACTTGTCTTTGCGGTTAATCTAAATTGCTGTAATTGTTCGTTCATTAACTTACATTCAAGAAATCGTCTAAAATTGTTTTTGTACAAATTTGCAGCTGTTCTGTAATTTTTTTGTAGTAAGTGCTTTCTGGTAACGATCAAACAAACATCTATGCTCATTATGTAGCTGTTACTTGTTTTCATGCACTGTTTAGAGGTATCAAGTGCTAGTGGTTACGGTGACCAATATTTCAAAATAAATAGAACTGTGCTTTTGTGTCTCTGTTCTTTCCCTATTTGAAGTTGAAATATGTGTGGTTGAGTAACTTCTCACTTGTGTTGGCATAAGAAGAATGGCTTCAGCTGCCATTGCTATCAGCTTTGTTTATTTCTTTGTCATCTACCATTACATGTAAACAGAAGGGATATATCTTACTGGTGACAAAGATGACAAACATGTAATAAACAGATGTTCCTCAAGGTTGAACTGTTGTTGGCAACAGAATCTATAAAGTGTGGATACGTGATAGAATTTGACTACATTTTAAATTTTCCTACTCTAATATGATCCAATTCCTTGATAGATTTAAGGTCTTACCTGGTAACATTAAAGATATTTTGGGTTGCCTTCAGTAAACAATTGTGCATTTGAACTGTATCGGGATTTTCTTGATCATATTACATACCTCAGTCCTTTAGAGCTTACTTGATTATTTATTATTATGATTTGTTCGTAGTGGGTAAAAGAACACACTGAATTCATTTTATATCTTTGAGAGTTTGTCATGTACTCAATCTGCAGAATTATTTCTTACATCAGGTGTAAAAGAGTAAGCTGCTAGAATCTGATGATGGTTTATCTTTTATAATCCAGCATGTTGAGGTTATTTTGGTTGATGAAGTAGTCCACTCCATTTTTTATTCCTCTACTTTCCAGAGAAGTACCATGCATAATTCTCAAGTTGTTTTTGAGACTAAGAATTTGATTGTATTTGCTTAGTCTTGTTATTTAATGTGATAAATATTTGGTGGTTGTAAAAGAATTGCTGCCTTAGAACTAGAATAAGTCTCTGAATAACATAATATGTGCTCATAATTATATGATAGATAGGAATCCATTGTTGAAAAGAAAAACCTACACAAGTAGTTGTCAGAACATCATTAGTTTTAATTGTTACAAATAATGTATGTGGCTGCTTGTTTAATAGCTCCACAATTCCATGGTGAGTTTTATTTTTAAACAGTTTTTTATTAGCTGTGTTGTAATAGTATCAAATATATCATCTGTTCTTCAGCTGTTCTATTTGAAAAAAATGTAATTGTTATGACTCCAGATAGTTCTGTGGTTTCCCAAAAGTTACTGTCTGGTTTTGTACTGATGATAAAACTGAAACAATGATAGGGTTCGAAAGAATGCCAGGGCGTTTAAAACCACCATGTTTAACATTTTTGAGGTTAGAAATCCTAAAGTATTTTGAGCTTTCACAGAGTGTTGTAGGATCTCAGATAATAAAAGCCTAAAAATGAGACTAGACTCGTCTTTGATGATTGTTATCCCTTTTAAATATAGCTATATTGTTTATGTGGATTATGAAAACAGCATATCGAAATTTTAGGTCTGTTGACCTAACAAACTGGTTAAAAATTTAAATGAAATTAATGTTACTGTAGCTCTGATTGAATGAGAAAAGGAACGATTATAGCTTAGCAGTTTTTTTCCTCCAACTTCAGATTATCCATGTGAAATAGAAACTAAGAAATGCCTGAATCAAGCAGAAAAAACCACACAGAATAAAAGTAAAAACAGTCAGCATTTCATTAAAAAGAATGTAGAGGTAAGCTTTAAAAGAAAAATCTATAATATTTCATTAAATGTTAATGAAAAGGTAGTATATAAGCACTTCTGGTGACAATTGGATTACTTTATTGGGAATATTAAAAGCTAATTAGAAATAAATGAAAATAACATTACTATTAAAAATTGCTGCTTATGGCAGAAAACTCTGTAAGATAGTTCTCATATAGCATGCTCATGTTTTCATAGTAGGCCTAATACTGCTTTTATGTATCTACTGTAGAGTAATGGAAACTGAATTGTTCCATTTGTGCCTCGCATGGCTTATTTTGAGGGTGGTTATTTCCTAAGAATTCCTTTCTTGAAATATATTTACTATTAAGTTACAGGAAGCTGTCCTTATGTATAGATGAGGAATAGCTATGCAGGTTATTTATGTACAGCATGCACGGAACTTTTCACTTACAGAAGACTGACTTCTGTCAGAAAATGCCTTGTCTTTCAAACTTTCTTTTCCTTGAAGATAAGTATCTATAGATTTTTTTTTCTTCATCTAGCACTACCTTCTGCCCACATCTATGTCAAAGACTGATATAAGATTGTAATTTTATCTGGTGGATAATTTGTATTATGTTAATAAAAATTCAGATGTTAATTCCACAGAGTTAAAAAAATGTCTTGTGAGTTATGGGAGTTCTAAAGGTTTTATTATTTGTGTTTTTGTTTTTTTTTTTTCTTTCTATATGTAAACATTTCAGCTAGCAAAGGATTCAGGAAAACAGATACCTATGCTTGAAGGAGAAAGGAAAAGGTTAAATGAACTGTTAAAAGATACAGAAGATGGAAGTACATTGCAAGATCTTGAGGTATGAGAACTGCAGTATATACTTTCCGGTTGTATTTGGCTTATTTTTATTGCAAATCTAAATTTGATTTTTGTTTTAGTCTTATTGTGATGTAACGGACAAAGATACAAGAGCTGAGCGGGTGGAAGGAGCCATAGAAACACACTCAAAATAGAATATGGTCTGTTTTTTTAAGCATAATAATTTGTGTGTAAGGTGTCAAGTTGCTGCATCTCAGTCTGAGTGCTTAGCGTTGTTGTCTCTGGTACTCTGGAACCATCGTTCAGCAACTACTTCCAAAATAAATAAATAAATAAACAAAACAACTGCAAAAATTGGAGAGCTTTTTTTGGGATAGGAATTTCAGGATGCAGTAATTGGGGAAATAGTAATAGTGAAGCTTATGTTTGCATTTAGAAAGATGACAGTGACTTCCAACTCAGTCTGTCTAGAAAGTATACAAAGAAGCCGGGAGCCTACTTAAATATTAGACATTTATATTATAACATAATGTTACACAGCAAGCAGTGCATTTCTGAGTATTGCACTAGATAGGAAAAACTGAAGTATGTAGAGGTAGAAACACTTTTCCTTACAAAGCATAAAAAAAAAAAGCGTGGTTGTCCTAGCCATCACAGCGTCAAGGAGACTGTGCCACAGAATGGTTCCCAGTAAGCTGAGCATATCAAATAGTCTTTTGATCTCCTCATTACTAGTAGACAGTCTTTCTTGCTTACTCCTTCGATGTAAATGTCACAGTGGTAGAGTTGCTGGGGACCTTCATATGTAACGGAAGTTCTTGTGAGGCTGCTAGTATAGGAAGATAAGATTTTGTTTGAAAAATGAATCATGCTGTGAACTTCAGCTATTTTACAAATATATATGGTATTAAACTTGCTAAAGGGAAGTATTTTCATAGTAAGATCATTCTCAATATAAATTTGATATTATACTTAAAGAAAACTGCATTTTTATAAATAAGGAAAAATGCTGCTTTTATCAAAGAAAAATAAGGAAAAATACTTGCTTTCTTCAAAGAAATTATATGAGGTTTAAAATACCTTTAAATATACATTACTGAAAGTTTATGTACTTTCAGTACTTAGTATGTTATGAATTTTGTCACAATATGTAAGTGTACACTGAATCACTGCCCCTGTAAAGAAAGATATGAACTTTGTGTAGAAAGAGCAACGAATAATTTAGGTTAAGTTTCTGTTTATATTACTGAAATGATCTGGGGTAAATTCTTTTGCAGTTCATTATTTTTATTCTTTTTTGTTCCATCTTTCCATGTTTTACTCAAAGTTATTTTCTGATAAGGCCACAAGACGTCCAAGAGGTGCTGTTCTTTGTTACTCTTTTCCAAAACATGACTAAAATCCATTTTTAGAAATCACTGTTTCATAACACGAGGTAAGGGAGTGAGCTCATGTAAGGGTCAAAATCTTTAACTGAATCTACTTCATCCAGCCTCTGAGCAGGAAGAAAATATTGGTAGAGGGTGGGGTTTTGATTTGTTCTTGATTTGCTTGTTTTTGTCCTCGTGTTGGAAATGTTGGTGTTTAACAATACCATCCCTTCTGTTCTTCTTTGGAAGAGTTTATCTTTCATTTGATAAATGTTAACATTTAAAGAAGTGATAATCTTATAAATAGGCTGCTGCTAGCAAGCACAAGAGCTGTCTGACTTAAAGAACAGTGGTTGCTTTTTTTGATTACTCTTCTCTCTCTTTTTTTTTTTTTTTTTTTAGAATTTATTATTTTACTGATTGAAGAAGTCTTCTCTCACAATAGGTGGTTATTGAGTTTTCTTTTTCTTAAAGCTGGTCTCAAATTAGACAGGTATTTGTTCTGAATAGCTAGTGCAAATTCTGGCTAGCAATGTGTGCCCTTTTTTGTGCACCAGTTCTTAAGGCACCAAGACAAAATACGACATTTATCCAGAGTTCATATCTGGGACATGTCACTGTTCTTTGGACATGGATCTATAAAGCTTGTACTACTTATATCAGTTATTAAATAGGTCACTACAGAAGGCATTTATGGCTATATGTTCTTGGTATAACAGACAAGAACAGGAATGGTAATTTGTGGGTTAGTCTAGTCATCACTATATCATCTCTTTAAAGAAAATAACTCCTAAATTTACTGCCAAAATAGAATAAAAGAAAGGATAATACGTAGCTACTTGAAACCTGTCTAGTTTAGAGAGAGATTCTTTTTCTGCCACATTTGGATTATATTATGTCTGAGTCATTTCTTGTGGCTGCTTTATAGCAAACATCACAAGAAACTTATCAGTTAATGAGTAATTTAGACTACTCCAAGCTGGCCCAGCAATGCAACTGTCCAACTAATGGCCGCTTTCATCTTACTTCATTCTGACTTAAAAAGCTGGTCCAGCTGCTTTGGCCAAAGTAATACTTTGGAGGTTGTCCATCAAGGCAGAGCTGGGCATGCTGTATTAATTCTTCTGTACAGTGTAATGCAGATTAGGTAACTTAGTTTGAGTTGTGTTAGTAAATAAGCCAAATAGTACTTCTTACTTAAATAAAAGCGCTTTATGGATATTTGAAGTATTTTAGAAGTGCATGTTCATGCTAATACAATTGTTAAATCAGCAGGGGTATAATTTGTTTCAGATGTACTAAGTGCCTACTGCTGTTACAGAAACATTATTCTGAGTTAAGATGTTGGAAACTGTGACAGGACAAAAGCATATTTTCTAAGACAAATGTTAAATCACTGACCATCTTGAAAATATGAGAATGTTTAAGTCTGTTTTACTCTGGAGTAAAGTGGCTGCTAGATACTGCGAGAAAGGGGTGTGAGAGCATGAGAAATAGACACTGAGCAGTAGCTACAAAATTGGACCTGGGTTCGTATGTCTGTCTCCTGCACAGTTGTATCATAGAATCACAAAATGGCTTGGGTTGAAAAGGACCACAAAGATCATCTAGTTTCAAACCCCCTGCTATGTGCAGGGTCACCAACCACCAGACCAGGCTGTCCAGAGCCACATCCAGCCTGGTGTGTTTGTACTGATTAGAGGATGGTTAACATAGCACAAGTTTAGCACCTCATTCTACTTTTGTTTGGTTTTGTTGCACAAAAAATAAAATGGAGGTAATTTATGACAGGTGTTTGGGGGTGTGCTTTCTTTTTTCTTTTTTGTAGCCAGCATGATTTAAAGTAATGAGGATGGCCAGGGATGACCTCACAGTAGTGGTATTGTAGTTTGGAGCTGGTATTTCCTCCTCATGTGTGGATGCAGCTGCTCAAATAGTCAGAGGACTAATCTGGAAGTTGTAAAGGAAGAACGCACATGAATCCTTTGCAAGACAGATCTTGTTGATGTCTTGGAGTAAGGTGATGGTCCTCTTCTGTTAGGATGAAGAAAGGAAAGCAACAGCATGCTCTCTACTTCCACCATCTCCCTGCCCTGTCCTTGTGAGGTCCTAACTGATGATTCTTTGGAATCAGGACAGAGATGTAATTTGCTAGTGTCATTCCCAATGAATAGTGGTTGTCCAGACCCACTTCTCTGGGTGTGAGACAAGAGTACCAGGTTGCAGTGGATAACCAATATCTATGAATATGTGCTCATTTGTTTGGGTTAAATGAGCCAAATGCACTCATAGAATGCAGCTGCCTATACTGGGAACACATATTAGTTAGTCAGGTTTTACTGCTATCAAGTGGGAGAAATTATGTAAATCACTATCAGAAAGAGAACTCTGCTTTCTGCCTCTCCCAGTGTTTCTGTGATAACATACTGGGGTGCCAGAAGAGTGGTGGTTACTGATCTCAGAGCAGTTCCTGTAGGAACTCAGATTTTCCTGTGGGTGTCTTATTTTGTTCTTCTGGGATGCAAGTCTCACATTGAGTTGCATGTCTTTGGTTTGAGATTCCAGGCAGTTTCTACCGTAGCATCAACCTTTTCAGATTTAATTCTAAGATTTATCAGGCTTCTCTCTTCCACTGGCACAGTCTGCCCACAGGCTGTCGAGTTTTGTCCTTGGAGATCTTCAGAAGTTGCTTGGACATGGGTCTTGGCACCCTGCTCTGGGTGATGCTGCGTGAGCAAGGGTTGGGCCAAATGGAACCAGAGGGCCTTTCTTACTTCAGTCATGTGTTATCGTTGTGTTTCTGCTTGATTTCTTGTCAGATAGAAAGTAGCTGTTGGTTATGTTACTTTCTTTGAATCACACGGTAGTCTGTTGCTTTCAGTTCCTTCAGAGGATAATAGAGAGCAGTGTATTATGTTCCACTTTATTTGGACTTCTAAATTTTTAGCATGTGTTGCTGTGTAGGTGTGATTGGGGATGTAAAATGGGTATGTGACTATGTATAGAAAGGATATCTGTCTGTGGTTGATAACAGAATTTCTTTCTGAGGTGAAAACTGATTGGGAAGCTCACTAAGATACTGTTTTTCAGTGAAGTTGAGAACTTCTCATTTTATACCTGTTGACTTGCATTTGTCCTTCTTTGAAACTTCTTTGAAGGCTTAACTAACTTGAATAAGATGCTATACAGTAAGGTGCATCATTAAGGTAAAGGGGTTAGCTATCCAAAGTGCTTCTGTTGTATGTAAAGAGAACTTGATCAAAAGCGTTGTATAACCTTCAAAGACTGGGTGGGGAACTTGAGGAGCTGTCTTATTACTCTGTGGCTGGTTGGTATGGAGGCAAGGCATCTGCCTGTAAGCACTTTTTTTTCAGCTATTCTAATTGGCTGGCCAGTGAAGACATGGGTTTTGGACTTGTTCCTATAAAAGTATATTAACTGCAGGCATCTGTTTAGATTATATATATATCTTTAAGTCCACTTAAGTTGCTTCTTGGCTATATGTAAAAATGAAGAAGTGTATACTTCTAATTGTTTGACGAATATCTGCTTTAGGATGTGCTTGGTACATGAATGCTGGCAGAGTTCAGCTATATAATGAGATAGATGATAACTTGCATATTGTTCTTTAATACAGTTTATTTGAAAAATAAATACACTTGATGTGTAACTGCTTTTAAAGTCTATTTCCTTTGGGAATGGGGATTAAATATTTTCTGTATCTTTCAACAGGAGGATGTATGTGGCTGGCTAGTGCCAGGAGAAGGGTACACACCTGAACCAATGGAATTTCATCACCTAAATGAGATAGACAGGAAGCTTCAAATACTACTGTCTAATGGCAATTTTTCTGCAATTTCCAGCTCTTGCTCAAATCCTCCAAGCCAAATTTATCAGGTATGTTACAGAACAGAGCTTTAAACAAGAAATTTGATATGCAAAAAAAAAGATATTTCGGATATTCTGAACTGCAAAATGGCCACCGTAGCACATTATCCATGATAATTCATCTTTGGGAATTAGAATTTGGTTTCTTCTGATCTCAGGATTCCAGAACTTTCAGTTCTTCACTTTCAGTGAACTGAAAGATTAAACAGTTATCGATAATCAATGTTAAAGACTATAGAAAATGGATTGAAATTGTCTTCTTTTTTTTTTTTTTTTTTTTTTTTTAAGGATTTTTGTCTTTTTCCCGTTCCAGCAGTAATAAGAACCTTAGAAGTCTCAGCCTTGAGAAATATTTGTTTGAATTTTGCACATAGAAGACCAAATTCTCCAGTGTCCTGGGTGTGTTGCCCGTGGTGTATGATGGGGGAAATAACTACATAAAATACCATAACTTCTGTTTTGTACTTATTTGCACAAAAACTTTTTCACTTTATTAAAATGTGCAGTTCGTAGCCAGAACAAACAAAATTTTAACATTTTAATGCCAGTTTTGTATTGACATACTTGTGGACCTTATTTAGGTTTTATTTGACCTGAAGTAGTATTTTATGTTGCCGTCTGTTCTGGAGGAGTCGCAGTTTGAAGCTGATCATTTTCCTCCTCGCGTTTAATGTACGAAACGACAACTCCCTCTAGTGGTTAATCACTGAGGCAAATTCAGTTGTTACCCACGTGGTTGTTTCAGGTTCAGGGACCTGAACTTGACAAAGATTGCTGATAAGAGACACCACCTTGAAACTGGTGATACTGCTTGTGATAATGAGTACTTTGTTAGGGAATATTTGATCAGAATGATCATTGTTGCATTCTTTTCAGGTAAGAACTCTGAATTATTTGAATAGAAACTTGCATTTATGTATATACGTCTTGAAAAGAGTACATTACCTTTCTTGAATAGTATCAGAATTAACAACTGAAACGAGGCAGTTAATTTCTTAAATTACCCATACTTGGTAAAAAGCAGTTATCCTTCAACTTTGTTTTGCAGAAGTTTTTTTTTCTACACTGCAGAACTGGGAAACAGAATTCTGTTTGTCTTTTTTTGTTGTTGTTCAGATACACTACAACATGTGAGTCATTTTAATGAAAGTTACCAAAGAACAGAACTATTTATAGATGGCTTTATAAATTTGAGAAAAAGTTAAACAGAAGAAACATAAGTTGAAGTTCATAGGAAGCTATAGCTATTTAAAAATTGATTTAGACGGTTGCTAATTGCATAAATCCAAAACAGCAGTCTGCAGTTGTCTAATTCCATAAGTGTCATGATTTTGTGCCTTTCCAGCTGACACCAAAATTCCCCAGACACTTTGTATTGCTGCTTCTCTGCATCTTCAGAGCTGTTGCTCTCTGGAGAGAACTGGGTGCCATAGTTTCATTGACAACCTCACATTAGGAAAGTCAATGCTGAGTTCTTCATGATGCCTAACTTCATAGGTGCAGCCCGATTATGTCTGTCTCTGTGATGTGACTAGGCTTGTATATATTTAGATATAATTTCAGTTGCTAACATTTTTGAAGGTAAGTGCAGGAGAAAATAGCTGCATCAACTTTCAGAAACTTGGCTGCTTACCTGGAAGCTTTGTTCTGGATCTTTTAGTTCTACATTCTTGATTGTGGTTATTTGTATCTTGATACCATCACTTCAGTACGTATGTGGAACCGTAATGGCAGGTCCAGTTCTGGGTTTGCTTGTGTGAATTCATTCTAAACATCTTTTGTTTTCAAGTCCCTTTAACAGTTGCTTTTCCAAAAGCAGGAAGTAACATGCATCAGTAGCTGAGGAATTAGTAACTATTAGTAAATTAGTAAACTATTAGTAATTAGTAAAACCTGGAAGAAGCCATTTGATCACGGAAGTTAGCTGCCTCGGAGTTGTCCCTGACCGATCAGCAGCAACCTACCGTGTGGCTCAAGGGGATTTTGGATGGTTCCTTCACTCAGGGAATCCTGACCTAATGGAGCAGCCCAGCAGCTCTTGCGAGAGAGCGGCTGACGCAGCACGTGGGCGTTGCCTGGGCAACGCCTCTGTGTTCACACTCCTGTGCCTTGAAAAAGCCTCGAGTGACATGTCGCTGCCCACCAGTGACGGAAAGGAGGGGTTAGGGTCTGTGAATCACATGGCTTCCTGTACAGTGCTGGTAAGTATTCTGCTTAGCCATGGCTGCATCCTGGCAGAAGGCTGCTGCGAGAAATAATGAGACCCAGACAGAGGTCCTATGCTCTCACACAAGGAAAGTGACAGCCAAGAAGTCTGTGGAGACCCAGACTGAGGCCCCACACACGCATGATAGGAAGGGTGCTGCCAAGAAAAATGAGGAGACTCTGCCTGAGATCCCAAACCAAGACGCTGGTGTGCAGGTCTCTGGCTGTAGTGAGTGAGTGCCAGAGCCTGGCCTTTGCAGTGCTGGGTGAGGGAGGTAGCGGTTGTGTACGATGTGAGCAGTTAAACTACTTAGCCTTGTGGTTGACCTAAAGGAGGATGTGGAGAGGCTGAGGAGCATAAAGGATTGTGAGAGGGAGATTAATTGCTGGTACCAAACCCTATTGGCCCCTAGATCTTGGCAGCCAGACGAGGCTCTGCACGGAGAATGTCCCCCCCTGCCGCCTTGCAAACGGGTGACAGAGAGGAACCAGCATGCAGACAGCGTTCCTGCTGCAGTGAACCCACTATCTTCTCCTCCCCCTAGGAACAACAGCAAAGATTTGGGGGATGTAGGGCAGTGGCATAAGGCCCCTGCTTGGCGATGCAGGCGTGCCCTCCCGGTGAGTCCCTAGCTCCCCCCAGCTGCCCCTGCGGAACAGGTACAGTGCTCTGAAGGGACAACTGGATGATGGTGGTGATGATGGTTCTCCCCAGTTGGTAGTGGTCCCCACGTCTAACCAGTCTTCGCCTAGCATTAGAACTTCATTGACTAAGAAAAAATGACAGGTCATTGTTATTGGCAACTCTCTGCTGAAGGGAGCAGAAGGGCCAATATGTAGACCAGACCCTCTACACAGGAAGGTCTGCTGCCTCCCGGGTGCCTTGGTTAAGGTTGTGAGGAAGAAACTCCCTTCCCTAGTCCGGCCCACTGATTACTATCCCCTGTTGTTTCAGGTTGGTAGTGATGATTTAGACAGGACTTCCCTAAGGACTCTGAAAAAGGATTTCAGAGCCTTGGGGAAAAGGGTTCGGGAGCACAAGTCATGTTCTCCTCTATCCCTCCAGCTATAGGGGATAATGAGGGACTTAATATAATGGGCCATCAGATTAATACCTGGCTCCAAGCTTGGAGTGCCTGGCAGGGGTTTAGGTTTTTTGACCTTGGCTCCGTTTGCATGAGACCAGGTCGGCCAGTGACTAATAGGAGTGGCTTCTCCCACCAGTCAAAAGGGGTCTTAAGACGGGAGTTGGGTAGGTTCATTCAGAGAGCTTTAAACTAGGTATGAAGGGGGGTGGGGGTGTAAGTGGGGTCACTAATATGGATCTTGTACGTAACATCCCTGTGCTTGCAGGAGAGGGATGTGCTTGTAAGATGCCACAGTCTTGTCCCTTGGTGAAGGAGGAGGACCCCTTTGTAGGAAGAACACGAGGGCTGGCATGAGATAGGTGGCTGTGGAAACACCTGAATGTGATTGTGAGGGTATTAGGGTTACTGCCACTCGCAGGGAGGCCAAGCTCAGGTGCCTTTACACTAATGCATGCAGCATGGGTAATAAACAAGAGGAGCTGGAGACCATTGTGTGTTCGGATAGTTTTGATATAGTTGCCATCACAGAAATGTGGTGGAATGACTTCCGCAGCTGGAGTGCTATGATTGAGGGCTACCGACTTTTCAAAAGGGACAGGCTAGGTAGGAAAGGCAGTGTGTAGCTCTCTATATTAAAAAAGACTGTGAATGTGTGGAAATCAATGGTGGTGATGATGGGGTTGAAAGCTTATGGCTCAGAATAAAAGCTAAGGCCAACGAGACTGACGTTATTGTGGGAGTCTGTTACAGGCCACCCACCCAGGATGAAGAGGTGGATGAGATGCTTTATGAACAGTTGGGTGAGGTTTCAAAGTCGCTCCCCCTTGTTCTGGTTGGGGACTTCAACTTCCCAGACATCTGTTGGAATTATAATACAGCTAACAAGGAACAGTCCCGTAGGTTCCTAGAGTGTGTGGGAGATAACTTCCTGACACAGCTGGTAAGGGAGCTGAGGAGGGGAAGCAAAATCCTTGACCTGCTGTTTGTTAACAGAAAAGGTCTTCTGGTGGGGGATGTAAAGGTTGGAGGCCGTATGGGACGAAGTGATCATGAGATGCTAGATTTCTCTATCCTTGTTGAACCATGGAGGGGAGTCAGCAGAACTGCCACCTTGGACTTCTGGAGGGCAGACTTCAACCTCTTTAGGACCACGGTTGAGAGGGTCCCTTGGGAGGTAACCTTGGAGAGTGTGGGAACCCAGGAAGGCTGGGAATACTTCAAGGAAACTGTTTTAAAGGTGCAGGGGCTGGCCATCCCAAAGTCATGAAAGACGAGCCAACGGGCAAGGAGGCCGGGCTGGCTGAACAGAGACTTTTGGCTGGATCTCAAGAACAAAAGGAAAGTTTATGGTCTCTGGAAGAGTGGGCAAGCTACTTATGAGGATTACAGGTATGTAGTGAAGCTGTGCAGGGAGAAAATTAGAAAAGCCAAAGCACAGCTAGAACTGAGCTTAGCCACTAAGGTAAAGGAGAACAATAAATATTTTTATAAACGCATCAACAGCAAGAGGAAGGCTAGGGAGAATCTCCATCCCTTGTTGGATGCCAAGGGCAACTTGGTCACCAAGGATCGTGATGAGACTGAGGTACTTAATGCCTTCTTTGCCTCAGTCTTTAATAGTAAAACTTGTCACTCCCTGGGAACACAGCCTCCTGCACTCGTAGATGGGGAACAGAATAAGCCCTGCATGATCCATGACGAGATTGTTTTGGACCTGCTTGGAAAGCTGGATGCTTACAAGTCCGTGGGACTGGATGGATTACACACTAGAGTGCTGAGGGAGTTGGCGGATGTGGTTGCCAAACCACTCTCCATCGTTTTTCGGCAGTCCTGGCTAACAGGGGATGTCCTGGTGGATTGGAAACTGGCAAATGTGACGCCCATCTTCAAAAAGGGCCGGAAAGATGGTCCTGGTAGCTACAGACCTGTCAGTCTCTCCTCAGTGCCCGGGAAGGTTATGGAACAAATAATCTCAGAAACCATCATGGACCAATTAAAGGTCAGCCAGGGGATCAGGCCCAGTCAGCATGGGTTTATGAATGTTAGATCCTGTCTGACAAACCTGATTTCATTTTATGACAAGGTGACCCGCTTAGTGGATGAGGGTAAGGCAGTTGATGTGGTCTACCTGGACTTCAGTAAGGCCTTTGACACTGTCCCTCATAACATTCTCATGGAGAAGCTGGCTGCCCATGGTCTGGATGGGCGTACGCTCCGCTGGGTGAAGCGCTGGCAGGATGGCAGGGCTCAAAGAGTTGTGGTCAATGGAGTTGAATCCAGTTAGCAGCCGGTCATGAGCAGTGTCCCCCAGGGCTCAGTGCTGGCACCGCTTCTGTTTAACATCTTCATTGATGATCTTGATGAGGGGATTGAGTGCACCCTCAGTATATCTGCAGACGACACCAAGCTGGGAGGGAGTGTTGATCTGCCAGAGGGGAGAAGGGTACTACGGAGGGACCTGGATAGACTGGATCAATGGGCCAAGGTTAACGGCATGAATTTCAATAGGGCCAAGTGTCGGGTCCTGCATTTTGGTCCCAACAACCCCAGGCAACCCTACAGGCTTGGGGAGGAGTGGCTGGAAAGCTGCCTGATGGAAAGGGACCTTGATGTGCTGATGGACAGTTGGCTGAATATGAGCCAGCAGTGTGCCCAGGTGGCCAAGAAGGCCAATGGCATCCTGGCTTGTATCAGGAGTGGTGTGGTGAGCAAGACTAGGGAAGTCATCCTGCCCCTGTACTCGGCATTGGTGAGGCCTTACCTCTAGTACTGTGTTCAGTTTTGGGCACCTCAGTACAAAACGGATATGGAGGTACTGGAGCATGTCCAGAGAAGGGCAGTGAGGCTTGTGAAGGGCTTGGAAAATCAGCCCTATGAGGAGAGGCTGAGGGAGCTGGGGCTGTTTAGTATGGGGAAAAGGAGGCTGAGGGGAGACCTTATCGCTCTCTTCCAGTACCTGAAAGGTGCTTACAGTGAGAGCGGGACAAGTCTCTTCTCAGGACAAGGGGAAATGGCCTCAAGTTGCGCCAAGTTAAGTTTAGGTTGGATGTTAGGAAACACTTCTTTACAGAAAGGGTAGTTAAACACTGAAATAGGCTCCCCAGGGAGGTGGTTGAGTCACCGTCCCTGGATGTGTTTAAGAGTCGTTTGGATGTGGTACTCAGAGATATGATTTAGCAGAGGGTTGTTAGAGTTAGGGTACTATGGTTAGGCTGCGGTTGGACTTGATGATCTTTGAGGTCTTTTCCAACCTGAGTAATTCTATGATTCTGTGATTCTATGTTGAATCTAGAGAGCTTCCTGTGAAAAGGCATACTTTTTTACAAATTCTAAGCTCGTTAGTGCTCCTGGTCTTCATGAAACAGCCATGATTATCATGATTGATATCCTCTAATATTGTTATAAGCTAGAAGCTTTCTTTTTTTTTTTTAAAACAACTTTTAATCTTAAAGCATCAGTTCTGATATGTGAAAGAAGGTGGCCCATAGAGAAAAATGAGATTTTGTTGTACTGAATGTCTTTTGGAGGCTGATGAAGAACAAACTAACTATGATATTCATGATACCCATTGTCATGCTAACTCTTCTCTTGAATATGGCATTTTTATCTTATTTTGCAGCTGTCTAGGTGCCATCTAGATAGTTAAATTATCTTTTGTATATGTTGTCTTAAAGTGCATTCCTGTTCAGTTCTCTCTTTTTTTTTAACCTTCTACAGGGCCTATATCAGAGTGCCTTTTTCATCTCTGATTTGATATCTTTTTGTACTTTCAGTACAAAACATGTGTACAAAACATTTTTCTGAACATGTGTAGAGTTGTTACAGGAAATAAGTCTCATTTGGAAAAAAAGAAGAAACTGGTATCAGTGACGTCATTCTTCTATAAGCCTATGCTGAAATTCCTTCTGATTTCCATGAGGTGGAATTTTCATCTGCTGTTAAGTAGAATATAATGCACTAGTGATGGGGAATATTGGAAAAAAATATTTGTGTAACCTTCTGCTTATGTTTTTGTTTAGAATTTTAGAAATAATTGAAATGAAATGAACTTAAGTATTGCATATCATAAAGAAGCACATTCTTTTCTTCCAAGAATTTCATTAGATAGAACTTTCAAAGAGCAAGCACTTAATCACCATTGGCTCAATGGGAGAGAAGCTTCCTGCTGCTTGTAGATGCACTGGCAGGATATAGGAAATATTCTCCAACTCTGAAATCTTTAACAACTGGATTTAATTATTGTACAGTACCATAGCTGAGCTGTTAGAGAGAAGCATACAGATTCATCTTTTTGTGCAGTCGGACCAGCTGGATTCGGAATGCTTTTCCATGACTAATGTTTTCTTTTACATGGAAATGTTTCTCATCAGAACTTAATTTCTCTCTGAAACATTTCTTTGTTTTGGTGCCAACTTAATTAAAAATTTAAAAAATACTTTTGTCTTACTCAGTGTTTTTTGGAAGAACAAATTAAATTGAATATAATCCTAGAAGAGATGGGAAAATGGTAGGATGAAAGAATATGAAGTGTAAGATTGAGTATGATGAATACTGTTACCAACTTGAACAACTGGAAAACTACCTGAAAATAAAAGGAAATGGAATCTGTGATTAAAAAAGCAGTAACTGTTCATTTTTACTTTATGAAGGTCATTACTTCCATGGTTTTGCACTCTTGATGAGTTCTTTCATACCTGATTGGTTTCCTTTTGTCACTGAAATAATTCTGTTTTTCAATTACCACACCAAACTATAGTCAACAGTTTAAATAATTACTCAAAAGAATCATAGAATCACTCAGGTTGGAAGGGACCTCAAAGATCAGAAGATTCTGAACTCACACTGATATTTTCATTAATGAACTGCTTTATAGCCTGCATTCCGTGGCTTCTCTTCATCAAAATAGATGACTTTTACAGCTCTCTCTTCTTAAGGCATATTTAGAAGCAGGTAAACATGTCAGTCTGTTTTGTGACTCAAGAAGATTGCACGGTAGCAGTATATTTCATTAGGTGACTTTTTACTTTTGCTTTTAATTTTGAGAATTTTGGAGGAAAGGAAATGCAAAACATAAATTTAGCCTCTTATAATATTGGATGTTTCTGTTTACGCTATGGTCATTACACTATGGCTTTAGCAATTACTATATATAATACTTCTATTTTCCACATCATCTTAGTAGCTTTATAGATCTTAATCTCTAATGAAGAAAAACATAAAATTTTTGAAGCATTTGAAACACTGACAGTAAAATATTTTTCATGATACAGTACTTCCTTTCATTCAGATATCTTCAGAAAGAAGATAAAAGATGAGTGAGTGGAGAAAAGCTGTATGAACTTTGCTCATGTGGTGCAAGTTCCGATCAGTTACTATTTAAGGATGAGGTAAACGAGACTGTAAGAACCACTTCTGTGGAAGCAGTGGTTTAACCCTCCACAGTGTAAGATATGAGCTGATTAGGAACAATTATGAAAAGAATACAGAGTGAAACAGAAAAAAAAAAAAAATCACTGTGCTACCGTACAAATCTGTTGTGCACCGCATAGCTTGACAATTGCTCTGTGAGGCCCTCAGATCTCTTAACCAGATTAGAAGAAATAGAAATCTGGTTACCAGAACATTCAGAAGTGTGGAATGGCTTCTGTGCAAGAAGTGACTTAGATAGCAACATTGTTCAGTTTGGAAAAATGAGTAAGAGGAAGTGTGTTTGAAGTATACAAAATCATACTTGTCAGAGAGAGTAAATACTGACAGTTCTTAACCATGTTATCTAATGCAAGAACTGGAAGAATCAAATGAAACCAGAAAGTGGCAGATTCAAGCAACAACTGAAATGTTTTCCTGACAACTATGACTCTGCCAGGAGACATTGTGGATGCAAAAGTATACATTGTTCAAAACACAACTGAACACATTTATAGAACAAAGGTCTTTCAAAGAGTGCTGCTCTGTGTCAAAGTGCAGTCTGTCCATGAACTACAGTTGTTTTTGGGGTAGAACAGTTGTGTTCTGGGGTAGAACAGTAAGAAATTGTCACTATAGATTTGCTCTGTTTTTGTTCCAGTCTGTACGTACCCCTTGTAGGGTCTTGCTGGAGATAGGCTAGTGTTGGAAAACAGCCTTTCTTATACTCTCTGTTTTTTATGAATTTTCTTTCTGAAGACTTCATCAAGATCACTGTAAAAATTAATTTGTTACTAACAAAGGCTTACTTTTCAATGATGAAAATGCTGTAATAACTGCCCTTTCAGAATGAAATTCAGTGAAAATGTTCTCAAAACACTCTTCTCAAAAATGTGGAATAATTTTTAGTTAATCTTACACGATCTCTTTGTGTCATCCCCATCTTTCCTTCCTATCCCTTCCTTGAAACTGCAGGGAAGAGTATATTTTATTAGTGTTGTATTTTCTTCAACTGCATTCTATAGATTTTTTTTTTTTTTTTTACTCTGACCTTTAGAGATTAAGAAATTTCAGGACTTTCCAGCTTCATGTTTTCCTCTAGTTATTAGCTCCCATCCTCCCCTTTGTCCCCAGTGGTTTCAAGAATTATTTCACTCATATTAAAATCTCTGGAAGAAGAAAGTCATACAAAAGCAATCTATCTTACTAGAGGGAGATTGAGTGTTTGTTTTGGGCTCCTTTGCTGAGTTTGTGTTTTTATTGCAGTTATAAAGATCCTATCCTTGTTTCATATGTTAATTAACACAAGTAAGTCCTCTGATTCTATGTTCTGTCATGTAGTTTTCTTGCAGTTGGGCATCATGTTTAATTAATAATCTCTCTATATATTTAGAGAAGCCAAACTTAATAAACACTCAGTGAACAAATTTTGGCTTTTGGTGGTCCACATTAAACTTGAGCTCAGTTCAGAGAAATTCTAGTCACTATCAGGTGCTGCTGCTTATATCTATGTCTGTTAGAGGAAAAATCTGGGACTGTGGTACAGCCAACTGTCGCTGATTTGAATATTTAGGTTGCAAACGTAAGTATTCAAAGATTGCACTGTGTTAATTTTATTTTCAGGCACAGTAGTTTAAATCTGAGAGCTCATAGATTTTTTTTTTTGATGTTCAGAAAAATGTTTTCAGTTTATTAAACTTCTGAAAAAAAAAAAAAGGAATGAAAAGTATGTTTTTTGTAAATGATTGCTCATGATCCTTTGGATTGGCTAACAGTTTTTTGTTTGTTTGTTTTGGTTTTTTAAATTATTATTCAGTTTACTCGCGTTCTTATATAGGATGCTTGATTTGCAACAGAAAGCCCTGCTTTTTTTCCATCTACAGTGTAACTTTGCCATTTGTTTTTGGCAAATAGTTGTCATTCATAATAATCTAAATTCCATTCTGTTCTTGCATGTAATAGTGCTACACTGAACTTTTAATGTATTCAGCATTGTTATTAATTGCAAAATCTGATCCAAAATTACTGTAGGATATGAGAATGAGTATCCCAAGAGGATAATGACGGTTTGTCATGGAGTTATCTAGATCAATCTGTGTCCGTGACAGGGGGGGCAGTAGGCCCGTGGGCCCCCGGCCCCTGACAAAGGGGAAGGGAAAAAGGGAAAGGGGTAGGGAGATGGGAGCTGGGCTCAAGGAAACAAACAGAGCAGCGGCAACGATCTAAGGAGTAAAACTTATTTTACTATAATACAATCTAATTGAAATTGAGGCTAATAAATCAAGTGAAATAAGAGAGAGAGAAAGAGAGGTTTCCGAAGACCGAGAAGCCTACTTAGAAATTGAAGGCGCCGCGGCTTGGAAGCACACCCACACTCGCTGCCAGGCAGTGAGAGAGAGAGAGAGCGTCGCTTCCGTGACGTATTTTCCTCTCTGACCGTGAGGTCCCCTGGGATGTGTAGTACTTCTTCTCTGTGCTCCACATGATGTTATGATGTGGAATACCAATAGCAAAAATTACAAAACCATGACACGGTTGTACATCTAACTTGCAGTTGAACTCAGAGGATATTTTTAATTTACCATGATGTCAAGGAAACAAGGCCTGCAGTTGTTTCAGTTTTGATTCTTTCGTTCTCTTCTGAGTTGTCAGCAATGGCCCAATTCTGATCCCAGTATCATTGACTGGGAGTGAGCTTTTGAACCTCTAGTTCTCAATGCATTTTGATGTGTGTAATAGAATTTAGCATCAAAGAAATTCCTCTTTGAATGTGATGAAGGCTTTTTACTCAAGTAAGTCCAGCCGAACATTTAGCTATTGGATTTGAAAATATGAATACAAAAATTATGCATTTGCCAAATTTGAAACTAATACATCATACTATAGTATTTCTGTGTTTTGCTGATGTAAATCAAAGGAATGTTCTTCCGGCTTTGAAGCAATAAATATTTAATTTCTGCTTATTCTTCTTTTTATCAGGAGTCTCTGGTTTACGCAAACAGAAGTCTAGAAGTCGTTCCAGGCGAAAAGGTTCTACGAGACAATAAAGAATATCGTGATCAACAAAACCGTCTGAAAGAAATAGAACATCAGCTGAAATCTTTAGAGGGAAATTTTGTAAGTCTCCTTTTTTATTTGTCTTGTTTCTTTTATTTTTTTCAGTTTGAAAACTTTGGAATGTATCATACCTTACACCATTACAACAAAATCCAATTCTGATACCTTTTGTAAATTCCTGGAAGAGTTCCTGAAGAATTGTGCATGCAAAAAGTCAAACTTGGTTAATCTGGGAGTTGTTTTTCATTTGTAATTCCTGTTTCTGTTTAATAGTGTTTTTCAAAGTGGAAAAAAAATTACTCTGCCCTCTTGCGTGGAGGAGGAGATACCATTTATAAGCAAACATGTACAGATACATTTTTATGCTTAATTTTCATTTGATGCATGGATTTCATAGAAGCAAGAGCCATTAAAATATGAGCATGCAAGGAGAATGGTGGTTAAAAATATAATCATTACTGTTTTAGAACAAATAGATCACATCTTATCTCTGTTACTACTTTGAGTAAAAGAGGATGTGGAACATACAATTTAAAATACATGAGGATCCTATTATTAAGCTCTTCGTCTGAAATTCTGTTTATTCCTAGGTCATAGAGTCAAAATTAACAAGCCCAGACTTGCAGAACTATGTGCCTCGCTCAAATAGTATATTACAATTCTTGAGTATAATTTATTACATAAGTTACAATGAGGAAATATAACTAAAAAATCTAGTCACAGGGAAACCTCAAGGACTTGATTTTTTTTTTTTTTTTGTCCTCTTTGACATACGCTTTGTAAGTGTGCTGTTTAATCTTAAAGAGCTATGAAGCAACTGGTGGAGAAGATAACTAGGGAGGAAATATGTAAATGATTCAAAGCTAGATGAAGTCCTAAGGTGGTACAGTTGTCATTTGGTCTGAAAAACGATGTTAGCATTTGTTTACACGTGGGATCCCTTTTATGGTTCTTTTTATGAGCAAAGAATGAGTCTTCAAATCATGGGCTTTTTTTCATTTTTTTTTATTTTAATATATATACCTTTGTACAAAACTTCGAAGGCTTGCCTTACTCAGATGAGATCTTTAATGGAACTGGTGAAAGCTCAAAAAAACCATACTGTATTACTGAGCTGCCACTAGTGGCCAAAAACTGGGTACATGTGCATGTTTTTCAGTTGTGAACAACTTTATTTAGGGTTATGTTTCTGCTTTGAGATAGGAAGGCTTTTTTTTTTTTTTTCCCCCTCTTCATTGAAGGTGCTATGTGGGGAATACAAACTAGTTCAGCAGTGTGTGAGAAACCAAAGTGGTATGAAAGCTAGCATGAATGGAATCATAGAATGGCTTGGGTTGGAAGGGACCCCAAGGATCATTAAGTTGCAATCCCCCTGCTACAGGCAGGGCCACCAACCTCCAGATCTGGCACTAGAGCAGGTTGCCCAGGGCCCCATCCATCCTGGTCTTGAACACCTCCAGGGGTGGAGCATCCACACCTCTCTGGGCAGCCTGTACCAGCACTTCACCACTCTCTCTGTAAAGAACTTTCCCCCGACATCCAATCTAAACCTTCCCTCCTTGAGTTTAAAACCATTCCCCCTTGTCCTGTCGCTGTCTACCCTCATAAAAAGTTGATTCACCTCCTGTTTATAATCCGCTTTTAAATACTGGAAGGTTGCAATGACCTCTCCTTGCAGCCTTCCCTTCTCCAGGCTGAGCAAGCTAGGCTGCCTCAGCATATCTTTGTATTAACCTGAAAAAGCTGAATTTTTACAAGATACCCTGAATATTTTGCTAAATTAGCAAGAGGTATCAGTATGTATAATTGAGATGAAATAGCTGTAAACTGTTCGGTGTGATCTCAGAGCTGACCTTGCTTTGAGCAAGAGGTTGGACTAGAGATGTCCTTACGCTCTCCTTAACCTGATGATTTTTTCTTTTTACAAGAGAAAGGATCAAGAATTTGTACACATTTCACAGGTGGTAATTTTTTATTATCGCTGCATTGAACGGAAAAAAGGTAATTTTTTAGTGGCTGTATATTGTGTAAATCAATTTCTTCTTTGCAGACCAAAAATCCATATAGTCCACCTTTGGCTTCAGTAGTGGGCTTACCTTCTGCAGTAGTCAGAGTTAGGATAAATATTATTCCCAGTGTCTTTTATTGTCCTTTCCAGTGCAGATTGAAAGCTTTAGGGTTCAGATAACAGCGTGACTGCAGTGGTTTAATGTCATTTACAGATAGCAACAGTTTCTGCAACTGTAGCTATAGCACTGTTGTTTATATATGCAGTGTTAGTGCTGGCTGTACTGGAACTGCACACTCGATATGATTAGACATCTACCATGTGTATTCTGATCTTTGCATTGAAGAAAAATCAAGCAGTCAATTAACACAATCTTACTGGCATCAGTTCCTTTTACATGCTTGCAGTGTATGGGAGTAAGTTATCGAACAAGGGGGCAGTCGGTGATCAGTTTAGAGCTCATTCATTTGCATGTCTGCCACAACAGTAAGTCAACATATTTAGCTCTTTTCTGCTCAAAATACTGAAATAATAGTGGAACTTCCTTTTAATGCACTGCTCTACTATGTTGCAATTAGCTAAAAAATGGAAAGCAAATAACTAGAAGAATTATGTTGAACTTCAGTATATTGAGCAGGTTAATGGGTAGGCAGATAAAATAAGTCTGTGTATTGTCATCTTTTCCTGGTCATTGACCTTTTTATCACTTTTTATCACCACTGACCTTGTTCATGAGGCAAACACAATCTGAGGAAGTGCGTCTGGGAACTGTGCTGGTCTGCAACAGGCCTGGGAAATGCAGTGAACTGCTGACTCATTCAGATGTTTTGAATATAAATGGGTGTGTTCCAAGACTTGATCAGGTTATAACAGTATATTTTGTTATCAGTCTATTTTCAGCATTTTCAACATAGTAGATGTTCTTCCTTGGCTAGACTGTGTATTTAGAACTCTAAATTGATTGACTGCAGTACCAGAAGGTGCTACCTTTCTAGCTTTGTGTACTTAATACTGTATAACCTTATTTCTGGAAAATACAGTTATTACTAAGAAAGATTGGATGAAATAGAATGGTATCTCCTGATGAAAGTTGCTGGCATATTTCCAAAATAATTATTTTGGGAGATAACATTTGTAATTCAATAGGTGGCACTCTTCACTGTATGTCAGAGGAGGAATGCCTAGGCATGGTTCTAGGGAGTGCTAGGCTGGTGAACGTGTCATTTTATGTTGTTAAATACAGATTGTAGGAGATGTCTCATTTCTGACAAGTTAATTTTATAGCTTACTTAATTAGATTGTCTGTTTAAAAATCATGCATTTAAAGTTCTTTGCTCTTTCCTAAACCACTGTAATTTGCTGTGTAAAACTGGAAATAAATACTGTGAGAGTGGAGGGTGCAATTTGTCAGAAGTTAGGAATGTCATTTCTGAATGTAGGGTTGTATTGGGCTTTATTATTTTAAAAGACAGGTTTTTACAGATTTGCTGAGAGATGAGTTTTAATGATTTATTTTAAAAAAGTCTGGTAATTCATTTTTGTTTGTGTTCTGTTTTGATGGATAGATTAAACAGCAGAATTAAATTGAACGTATTAGGGAGTAATTTGCAGTAGGTGTAGAAGTAACTTCACAAAATGCTGAGAGTCTTGGTGTAGAATGCTGCATTACTTCCACTACTGCAGTATGAAGGAATTATTCAAACGGATTTGTACAACTGCAGATTTACTCTGACCTTTCCTTCATGGAGGAAGAATATATTCGTAATGTTTCTGGAGCAGGCTATTTAGTAGATGCTGACTTCTGAAATTATAATGTTTATGGATCCCACTGCTACACCTTATCTTGTATATACTGTTCAATGGTTTCAGTCAAGACAGAGTCCACAAAACCAGACTGGAAGATAAGACTTAAATCATTACAAAGATAAGGCTACAGTCATTAGGAAAAAACAGCAACTGTACGGAAAATCTACTGAAGTATACGCTTGAAGTAAAGAAACTTTGGGCTTTGCAATCAGAGTTTCTCCTTTACTTTGAAAAAATTGTCCCCAGTGAATTAATATGCCAAGGAATGTATTGTATGCACGGTTGAAATGCATTGTGAAATTTCAGTCTAACTGAAATGTGGCTGTAGTGTGGTTTCTGGGCCCTTGTTGAGTTTCTTTTTAGGCTTTAGTGTGACCTTAGTTCACTTGTTCTTCATTTGAAACCATGGCTGACTCTCTCCACATTCTTTCATCTTTCAGTTTCCTGGAAACCATTGAGCTTATCTTTGTTTGGTGAATTGCATTGTTAACTGCTGCTTCAAAAAATGTTCAGCTGCCAAATGCGTGTTGCTGAGCATTAATGAAAAGAATTTTATATAGAAAGAATAATAAACGTAGTTATTTTTCAACTGGGGCTTCTACTAGTTGACCATCTGTGATAATCCAGTAGCATGTTTAGTGAGGTGCTGAATTTCTTCATGGCAGATAGTAGGTTTAAATGCGTGTCCAAGCAAGCTGTTAAGATAATTTCACCTTTGCTGAGTATAGGATGTTAATTTAAATGTCTTACCCTGGAGGCTTATTCCTTGGTGCCAAAAACAAGCAGCAGATGCTTGTTTTGATGTCTTTGTTAAATATATAAATTCAAATATCCTTCAAACACGTTATATATATGTATCTTATAAATGCATTATATATATACACATTATATTATATCATATTGTATATTTTATTGTGTAGATATATACACATACACAGCAGTGTACATATTAACATTAGTTAACTCTTAGCATGACTGAGAAACTGGTACTTTGAAAAGAAAAAAATTTGCTTACTTCCAGTGAATCCATTTAAGCTGCGAATTAAATTTGGTTGGATTAATCTGAAATGTAGTATCATCAGATGCCTGTGTATGCCTAGAATTTTTTTCCGCAAGTTTTGATAAATAGGTGATCAAATACTGTATGTGATTGTTAATTATTCATGCGTTTTCTCGTAACATATAATAATAAAATTATACATAGTCTGTTTCCTGAATAACTGAACTTTGCAGGAAGATGGGCAATTGTAATAGATGATGTGGAATGAAAATACAAAGACGGTAAATATCATTAACAGTCAGTGTTTTCAAGGACTATTGCCTGCAGGATCTTAATCCGAAGGCATGATTCTTATCTGTGTGATGCAGTATAATGCATATTTGTGGGGAAGGAAATCACAGGATAAAATTCATTATTATTTGTTGCTGGAAAATTTCTTAAAAAGCATTTCATGGTGTAATGTGCATTAGGATAGTGACAGATCTTGGTTATTTATATAATTTTATGCCACCTTTTCCTCTGAAGCTGGCTGAATTCAGTGTACCTAATCCTATCTGTGTAGTAGATGAATTCCAGATAAAATGAATGATTTGTTCCTGACTTCTGCTGTACTTCCTCTTTTCCACTTAATGGGAAGAAGTGGGCAAGATAAAATCCTTTCATCTATTTGCAGAGCTATTTGTCAACTGGGCAATCCTGCAATATGGTGTTCCACTGCAGTATCTCTCCAGTGATTCATTGCTAAAACTTTTGAACACAAGACCATAGCTATGCCTATTACTTTTTTGGAGGAGGACTGCTTTGTATATTGTTAGTCCATCTAGGCTCTTCCAATGGTGCTATGCAGTAACATATGAAGAGCAAACCACATGATATCCTGTAATAGATTCTCAATAAGCTTATGTTTGTCCCTGAAAGTAGAACTTTTCCCAAAGTCGTTCTAGTAATGTGTTTTCTTTCACCAAATAAAAGGGAAAAGGACCACTTTTCTGAAGTTTGAGATGTACCATTTTGTTTTATTATTCCTTTGGAAAATATCGAACAAGTGCTTAATTTGCTTCCGAAGTTGTCATCAAGTTTCAAACTGAATTCATTCATTCAAATTTTACAGGATTTTATTCTCATTAAGTGTGTCTAAGAGATTTTTCAGAATGATAAGTAGCATTGTTTTCACCTGGGAGAAAATATTAGTGCGAAAACTAAATGTTCCTTCTGTAACAGCTACTGCACACACGAAGAGAGTAATAAGTTAAACAGTGCAGTAATAGAATGTAAATTTTCCACTCATTATTAAAATTTGCTCTTTATTGATTGTTTTTCACAGTACTATTGGCAAAAGTGAAGCAGCTGCTGGAAGTGTTAATTATAGATGATTTGAAAACAATAAATTACATTAACTTAATAAAATTCAACAGATGCTGTTTATAAAATAGGTATTTAATTTAAATTATAGTAAAATATAAATCAGTTAAAATTTTACTGATGCTCCTATTTTATGTGGATAATTATTAAATGCTAGAGCCAGTTAAATTACAACCAAGCAAAAGTAAGTAATGTGAACTTGCATCAAAGGCACTCAGAAATATTAGTTATGCTTTGATATTGTGTATGAGAAATCATTGCTGGCATTTGATACCTTCAGGGAGACCTGTAGTAAATACAGTAAGTTTTAAAATAATGGTCACGTTCTCTATTAATTTGATGTGCTGATCTTCTTTATCTCAGAATGCATTTTCCAGTTGTGCTGAGGAAGATTCTACTAATGGTTTGCATCAGAATGTGTAGGAGAAAATCAAGCAGCAACTCCTTTCTCGTGCTTCTCTCAGCTGCTTTTGAACAAAGGAAGTCTTTTGTTTTGTCCTCAAGCCTCTATATTTGTAACCGTTCTCTTTCCCAATATCTTCCATATATTCTGATTTTCTTCTGTAGAGTTGACATTTCTTTCTCATTTTTTTTCTACTACTTTTTCTTTCTCGTCTTTTTCTTTTTTGGTCTACCTCCCACGTGACTAGTGAAATGACTGGAGGGAGTAGCCTCAAGTTATGCCAGGGGAGATTCAGCTTGGATGTTAGGAAAAACTTCTCCAAAATAGTGGTTAGGTGCTGGAATGAACTGGCCAGGGAATTGGTGGAGTCACTGTCCCTAGAGGTGTTCAAGAAATGTTTAGGTGTTGTACTGAGGGACATGGGTTAGTGTGGAAATATTGATGGTAGGTGGGTGGTTGGACTGGATGTTTTTGGAGGTCTTTTCCAACCTTGGTGATTCAGTGATTCTGTACTTGTGCACATCTAGTTTTTGCATGCATATACTTACAGATTTGTTTGGGATTTTTTCTCCTTTCTGTTCCTGTGCTCATATCACTTTGCTGCACAGTAGTTCAGTGTTACGACCGTGGCTTCTAGCTGTGGTGATATTAAAACAGTGATTAATCATTTTTCTGGTATTTGCAGCATAAGGTTTTAATAATTTGTGTCCTTTTGAGGAAAGGTGTTTGCCTGTTGCTACACATGTCTATTGGCAAATCTAGGCATTGTTCATTATTTGCTGCCAGTTAGTATTGTTAAACTCTATAGGAAAGAAGCCTTGTTTCTACTGGCCTGCTTTCACCCTATGCACTAAGAAATAATAGTCTTTCTTCAACTTCAGCAATTTTATTTCACCTTTATCTATAGATTTCTCCTTCACTCAGGAGGATGACCCAACTCTTATATCATACAAATTCAGAGGGAGGAAGGACATAATCTCACCTGTGGTGAAATTAAGATACTCATCTGTGAAGGGACTAGTAACATCTTTTTTGCAGATAGCAGTCTTGTCGTTGATCAAGATACCAAAAACCATGAGTTTTATTTTCCTTAGCTTTGGGGCTGTGGTGAGGAGAAGTTTTTGTTCAGTCTTGCTTATGCCCTTGCCAATGAAGTCTCTGCTCATAAAGAGGGGAAGTAGATGGAGTTTAGAACTCACTTTTTTTGGCATGTACTTCAGTAATTATGAAAGGCCAGTGTAATTGTCATTAGGCAAACTGATGGCATTTACATAAAAGGTACAGCATGTATACTTTGTGATAAATGCTGGTCTTTTACACAGTCCTGTTTAATTTTTAAAAGTGGGGCTATAAGTTCTTCTCTGACTCATTTCCACTGTCCAATTTAGTTTTTGCTTTTATTTCTCCTCCTCCCAATATTTGTCAATTTCAGGACTATTCTGCTTACAAATATTATAAAATGTACACTGGTACATAGTATTGTATGATAGTGATAACTCTCTCTATATTTTTTTCTCCTGGACTGCATATTTATGGATGTGTGCTTGCTTAATGGTGTCTTACCTTAGTTTCACCTATTCATACAGTAACTAAAAAAGCCAATTGTACTCAGTTGTCATTGGAATACTGAAGATACTAACCTGAACTTTATAAGAAATGTTTTCCTCTACTTCCTTATATGACACACTATTATTTTTCTATTCTGTCAACTACATTTGGGAGTGAAGAGGTTGATATGAATTGCTTCCACAGAAGAAGTTAGAAGTTAGACACTTTTAAATTAGTCTTTCAGGAATGCTTGTGCTATATCTTCACAGGCTTTATAGGCTATTTTTGCACGCCCTTTGTGACCAGTCATTTGTTAGAGTACCTCCACATTCTTCATGCAGGTTTCTTCTGTTTCTGATGTTTCAGGGCGTTCCTCATCCCTTTCTTGTGGGATGTGGTTATTGATATCAATGGCATATAGTCTTTTCTGCCTGCTCTGTTGATAGTCTTTGGTAAGAGCTGAAAGGCTGTAGACTTTCGTCTGAATGAATTCATTTTCTGTAAGGCCCTATTACAAAGTTATATGGTACTGTGTAGTAGAAATATGCATGTGTATTGAATATTAAAGAGGTTATTTGTTTGTTTGTTTGTTTTTTTCCCCTAAAAAAAAGTATTTAACTCTCAGTGTTTCCAAGAACATCACAGGAAGGTATTACTTAGTTCCTGGAAAAAAGATGAAAACTGATTAACTTCTTATACAAACATGATTAGTCCTTATGTGCCTGTCGTCTGCTCTTGGCTTGAATATTACAGAAGTTCAGTAAGAAAGGGCAGGAATCTTTTGTTTTTTGAGGACCAGTCTACAGGATTTCACTCTTTTTGTTGAAGCTGTGTATATTACTGTCTAAATTTCATACAGTCTTCTTATTGAAGAATTTTCTGATGCGGGTCTTTGTAATAGTGTACTTTCCATCAAACAAACACATAAATAAAAATTCCAGAGATTCTTACACTAGTGTAAGATCATTTGTATATAAATATTGTATGTTTTTGAAATTGTCGTATGTTTAATAGGTCTACCTGTGTAATTGAGAAGGTAAAGTTGTTTGTTGTTAGAACTGTCATACTCATGCAGTATCTTATACTAATTTGTCACTGAAAATATTGATTGGGGAAATCAAATCTAATTTCAGTTCTGACCAGTGTCATTATTACTAGAATTTGGAAATGTTAATGCTATTTAGCGACAAAGCTAAAAAGCAGTACTGAGGAAATTAACTGCAGTGCGATAGCAATAAGCAACTGAAAAGTTTTAAAGCCGTAAAGAAACAACAAAAAAAGTGATTTTCTTGGTATTATACACAAAGGAAGGCTAAATTTGTAAGAGTAAATTGAAGTACAGGGCCATGATGATTTCTGGTTACTTTCTCAGAATGATATGTCTTTTATTAATTTGAGTCATAGAATCGTTTGAATTGGAAGGGACTCTTAAAGATGATCTAATCCAACTCCTCTGCAATGAACAGGAACATCTACAGCCAGATCAGGTTGCTCAGAGCCCCATCCTGCCTGATCTTGAATGTCTTCAAGGATAGGGCATGCTCCCCTCTTTTGCTTCGAAACCATTTCCCCGTCTTGTCACAACAGACCCTGCTGAAGAATCTGTAATTTTCTTTGTTATAGCCCCTCTCTAGATATTGTAAGGCTGCTCTCAGGGCTCCCTGGAGCCTTCTCTTCTCCAGACTAAACAGCCCCAGCTCACTCAGCCCAACATCGCAGGTGAGGTGTTCCATCCCATTGGATCATTTCTGTGGCCCTCCTCTGGATGCGCTCTAACAGGTCCATGTCTCTTCTTCTACTGAGAAGTCCACATCTGAGGCCTCACCAGCACAGAGCAGAGGGGCAGAATCAAGTCCTTCCACCTACTGGCCATGCTTCTTTTGATGCAGCCCAGGACATGGTTGGCTTTCTGGGTTGAGACGACATACTACTGGCTTATGTTCAGCTTGCCATCCACCGGTACCCCCAGGTCCTTTACAGCAGGGTTGTGCTCAATCCTTTCATCTCCCAGATTGTTCTCCTAGTAGGGATTGCCATGACCCAAATGCAAAACCTTGCACTTGGATTTGTTGAACCTCATGAGGTTCACCTGTTCTCAAGCCTATCTAGGTTTCTCTGGGTGGCATCCTGTCTTTCAGGTGTGTTGACTGCACCCCCACAGCTTGGTGGCATCTGCAAACTTACTGAGGGTGCGCTTGATCCCACCGATCCCACTGTTGCTGTCATTAATAAAGATATGAAAGAACACTGGTCCCAGTGGTGACCCCTGAGGGACACTACTTATCACTGATCACTGTCAGGACATTGAGCCATGGACCACCGCTGTCTGGATTTGATCTCATAACCTGTTCCTCATCCATTGAACAGTCCACCCATCAAATCCATATACTTCTAATTTAGAGAGAAGGATGTTATGGGAAAATGTGTCGAAGGCCTTACTGAATTCCAGATAGATTACATCAGTGGCTCTTCCCTTGTCCACTGATGCAGTTACACCATCATAAAAAGCAACAAGGTTGATCAGGCAGAACCTGCCCTTAGAGAAAGCCAAGCTGGTTATCCCATACCACCTCCGTCTGTTCCTTGAGCAGTAGCATAGTTTTCAGGATGATTTGCTCCATGATCTTCCCTGGCACAGAAATGAGGCTGACAGGTCCGTAGTTCCCCAAATCATCCTTTGTACTCTTCTTAAAAATGGATGTGACATTGCCTTTTTTCCAGTGACCAGGGATTTCACCAAATCGCCATGACTTTTAAAATATCACTGAGGGTAGAAACCTCTATAAAAATGAACTTAAATAATAGCAATAAATTTGAAATGAGTGAATTCATTACCATATGACTTACTGTCAAGTTTCTGAAATTGAAATCCCTGCCTGTCAAAAAAATAAATACTTCCAGACTCTTTTCAGCAGTGTGTGGAGACGGGACAAGGGGAAACGGCCAGAAACTGGAGCACAGGAAGTTCTGCACGAATGTGCACAAGATCTTCTTTACGGTGCGGGTGATGGAGCACTGGAACAGGCTGCCCAGGGAGGTTGTGGAGTCTTCTTCCCTGGAGATATTCAAGACCCACCTGGATGTCTACCTGTGCGACAGGTGTAGGGAACCTGCTTTGGCAGGGGGGTTGGACTCGATGATCTCTGGAGGTCCCTTCCAACCCCTATGATTCTGTGATTCTGTGAAACAGTGTTGGTTCTTTTTGTAGGGGTATATCTGTCAAATAAATTTTATGAAGAGGAGGGGGAGAGATTTATGTCATGTGAATATATCTTTTGGTGTAAGTTCTGTTACAGGAGTAGCCTAAATATATTATATACAAAATATTTGTATATATTTACATACATACATCTGTACACTGCATATATATCATAGAATCATAGAATCACCAAGGTTGGAAAAGACCTACAAGATCATCCAGTCCAACTGTTCACCTATCACCAATAGCTCCCAATATACCATGTCCCTCAACACAACATCCAATCGTTCCTTGAACACCCCCAGGGTCAGTGACTCCACCGCCTCCCTTGGCAGCCCATTCCAGTGCCTGACCACCCTTTCTGAGAAGTAATATTTCCTAATGTCCAGCCTGAATCTCCCCTGCTGCAGCTTGAAACCATTCCCTCTAGTCCTATCACTAATGACATGAGAGAAGAGGCCGACCCCCAGCTCACTACAACCTCCCTTCAGGAAGTTATAGAGAGCAATAAGGTCTCCCCTGAGCCTCCTCTTCTCCAGGCTGAACATTCCCATCTCCTTCAGCCTCTCCTCATATGGCCTGTGCTCCAGACCCCTCACCAGCTTTGTTGCCCTTCTTTGAACACGTTCCAGGGCCTTGATGTCTTTCTTGCAGTGAGGGGCTCTGGACACAGTACTTGAGGTGCAGCCTCACCAGTGCTGAGTACAGGGGAACAATCATCTCTCTGCTCCTGCTGGTAACACTGTTTCTGATGCAAGCCAGGATGCTGTTGGCCTTCTTGGCCACCTGGGTACACTGTCGGCTCATGTTCAGCTGAGCATCAATCAATACCCCCAGGTCCATCTCCTCTACACAGTCTTCCAGCCACTCCGCCCCAAGCCTGTAGCGCTGCCTGGGGTTGTTGTAGCTGAAGTGCAGGACCTGGTGTTTGGTCTTGTTGGACCTCATCCCATTGGCTTCAGTCCAGCTCTCCAGCCTGTCCAGATCCCTCTGTAGGGCCTCGCCACCGCCAGGCAGATTCATGCTCCCAGCCAATTTGGTGTCATCTGCAAACTTACTGAGGGCGCACTCAATGCCCTCATCCAGGTCATCAATAAAGATATTGAAGAGGACAGGCCCCAGCACTGACCCCTGGGGAGCACCACTTGTGACCCTTCACCAGCTGGATTTAACTCCATTCACCACCACTCTCTGAGCCCGGTCCTCCAGCCAGCTCCTTACCCAGCCAAGAGTGTACCCATCCAAGCCACAGGCTGCCAGCTTCTGCAGGAGAATACTGTGGGAGACAGTGTCAAAGGCTTTGCTGAAGTCTAGGTAGACCACATCAACAGCCTTCCCCTCATCCACCAGATGGGTCACTAGATCGTAGAAGGAGATCAGGTTGGTGAAACAGGACCTGCCCTTCGTGAACCCATGCTGGCTAGGCCTGATCCCCCAGTCATCCCACACATGCCGTGTGATCTCCCTCAAGACAATCTGCTCCATAACATTCCCTGGCACCGAGGTCAGGCTAACAGGCCTGTAGTTCCCCAGATCATCCTTACAACCTTTCTTGCAAATGGGAGTCACATTAGCAAGCCTCCAGTCTTGTGGGACCTCACCCGTCAACAAGGAGAGCTGATAGATGATGGAAAGTGGCTCAGCTATCACCTCTGCCAGTTCCCTCAGCACTCTCGGGTGAATCTCATCTGGCCCCGTGGACTTGTTTGTGGCAGTGCAGTTGGAGCAGTAGGTCCCTGACCGTTTCTTCCAGAATCACAGGGGGTTTAGTCTGCTCCCCAGCCGAGACTACCAGGTCAGAGCGCGGGGTACCCTGAGGATAACTGGTCTGACTTTTAAAGACAGATGTAAAGAAGGCATTCAGAACCTCCGCCTTTTCCTTATCCTCAGTGGTCACATTCCCAGCCTCATCCAGTAAAGAGTGGAGATTCTCCTTTGTCTTCCTCTTACTGTTGATGTAATTATAAAAGAGTTTCTTGTTCCTTGTTACCCCAGCGGCCAGGTTAAATTCAAGCTGGGCTTTTGCCTTTCTGATTTTCCCTCTACACATCTCAACGACTTCTTTGTATTCATTCTGAGTTGCCTGTACCTCCTTCCGCAGGTGGTAGATTCTCTTTTTTTCCTGGAGCCTCAAGAATAGCTCCCTATTCATCCACACTGGTCTTCTTCCCCGCCGGCTCATTTTGCGGCTCAGAGGAACTGCCTGCTTCTGTGCCCTTAAGACTTCCTTCTTGAAGAGCGACCAGCTATCTTGGACCCCTTTACTCACTAAGACTGAATGCCAGGGGACTCCCTGTACTAGTCTTTTGAACAATTCAAAGTCCGCCCTCTGGAAGTCTAAGGTAGCAGTTTTGCTATTCCCCCTCCAGGTTCCACCAAGAAACAAGAACTCTACCGTTTCGTAGTCACTCTGTCCAAGACAGCCCCCAACCTCCACATCTTCCACCAGACCCTCCCTGTTTGTGAACAGCAGGTCTAGCGGTGCAGCTCCTCTCATAGGCTCTCTCACCAGCTGCATCAGGAAGTTATCCTCTATGTATTCCAGAAACCTCCTAGACTGCTTCTTCTGCGCCGTGCCATACTCCCAGCATATGTCGGGGAAGTTGAAGTCACCCATGAGGACAAGGGCTGGTGACCGTGTGGCTCGTGCCAGCTGCTTATAGAACATCTCATCTGTCTCTTCATCCAGGTTTGGCGGTCTATAACAGACATGCACCAGGATGTCTGCCTTGTCAGCCCTTCCTCTGATCTTTACCCATAGGGATTCAACCTTATTGTCCCCAGTCACAATCTCAGTAACATGAAAGCATTCCCTAACATAGAGAGCCACACCGCCACCCCTCCTTCCTTGCCTATCCTTCCTGAAGGATTGTAGCCATCCATTGCAGCGCTCCAGTCATGGGAGCAATCCCACCACGTTTCCGTTATGGCAACTAGGTCATAGTTTGCCTGCCACACAGTGGCTTCCAACTCTTCTTGTTTGTTGCTCATGCTGCGTGCATTGGTGTAGATGCACCTCAGCTGAGCCCCTTGCCTCACTCCTAATCCCAATACCGCTTCCCCAGGCTGATCTCTAGCAGGCCTGGCTTTATCCCCTTCCCCCTTCATATCTAGTTTAAAGCCCTGTATATGGCCTGTATATGTATATGCTGTGTATACACGAAAACAATACAAATAAAAGTTTTTGTATATATAAAATGTGTAGATCAGCAGGCAAATAAGCTAAAATGAAAATTTAAATTCCCTAATGTTAATGTTGTATTTTTATGCTCATAAAAATTAACAAAAGATTAAATGATAAATTACATTTATTTTTATTATTACACATTATAAGAATTACAATTATTTTTAAGCAAGGGTTGTTTGATAAAAGAATGTCATTGGTAAGAAAAATTATGCCTATATCTCTCTTGTTTTATTGCCAGATGTTCACAACAATACTTAGCTACAGAGAGAAGTGAGTGAGCAAATCTTTTAATTAACCTCCATGATTACACATCATGCTCTCTTCATTAAATAGATCTAACATGGAGAAGAGCCAATTGTTTCTAATAGTTTTCTGGTGCTTTTGTAGTTTGTATACTTCAGTGTTCTGAAGGTCAGATAGAGCTACCAGACCATAAAATCCAGCCAGCGAGAAATCTGGAGCAAAGAGAGCTCAAGGATTTATTAAGTGATGTGAAACTCTATTGTTTCGCGCATGTATTACATAATTGCTGTAAATGCAAGGCTGTTAAAATTCCCTGCTAGTAATAACAGGAATACCATTTTACAGCTTCAAGAGGAGATAAAAGAAGTTTCTTAGTCAGCACTTCAACAATATCACAGCACATGTCAGTTTTATTATTGTGGGGCCTTCAGTTTTGGCAGATGCTCTTCATTCTGGCTGTGGTGTGGTAATTACCATAAAAATTAAGCAGTGAAATAAGCAGAGTGCAGCCTTATCCCTGCTGCCTGTAACCAGGTTGCAAGTTCTGCAGTGTGAAACAGGCATAATTCAGGCTGATTATATTTAGAAAGCCGCATTTTGAAATGGTGGGCCTTTATCTCTATTCAAGTCATATTTAAAAGTAAATTGAAGCTGTGCAAACAGAGGGATCATTCTTTCTCCACAAGGTACTCTCCATAATAACATTCCAAGAATTAGTTAAATCCATCCAGGTTTGATTCATAGCCACTAATTATATTTCAGCATACATTCTAATGCTTCAAATTGTATGTGTTCTTACTTTAATGATTTGTAAGTAGTCCTTAAATTGGAAGCTTTGCACTTTTCTTTTGTGTCACAACAGGCTTTACTTTGAGATTTAATGGGATTAAACTACTCTAGAAAATCTAGCTACAATAGTGAGCTGAATTGTGTGATGGAATTATTTTTGTTTGCTTCTTGTTCTTATTTAAGTTTGATTCTGATCACTGTGAAGCCTTAGATTTTTACACCAAGAGTCCAAATGCAAATTACTCATAATGTTTACAAACTAGACATTTTCTTCCACGTGTTAAGTAATTGCATAGGTGAAAAGTGGCAAACAAAATAAAGATGAACACCAGATGCTTTTCAAAATCAGAAAAATAATGTTGCAAAGTAAAAGCCCCTGAAGTAAAATAGTGTGTTACGTAATTATATTTAAGTACAGCAGGAGTGAACACCAACATCAGAACCAATTCCAGCTCAGCTAATTTTGCCATTCTTACTGTAACTCCTCTTTGGTGTCAAGTGTTCCTTTTTCAACCAGTTGTTTGTTCTTCTTGCTCCCTCTTTCTTATGCTACCGGTTGCTGAACTGTTGATTTAAGTATTTTTTTTAACCGTAAGTTAACATGGTTTCATGCAGAACCTCCTGTTTTGGAGGATCCTGTCTTTTTTGCAAGAGCTTTCTGAGGAGCAAATTAGATAAACTGTTTAAATAGTTCTTTTCTGTATGTCTGTCTGCTTTATACATTAAATCTTACTATTTAATTGTCTTCATTAGGGCTGTATTGGATTTGCATTTTCTTAAGAGGTTAAATCACTTAGAACATATCATAATCTCACTTAATCTTTAAGGAATTTATAGAGGAGTATGAATGATCATATAGCTCTGCCTGGTCAGTCATTTGGAAATCTAGTGCTGAAATTACTACTCAGTTTTGATACTCAGACCTTTCAGTAAATGCTTAGTTTAAACAGCTGTCTTTGGAATGTCTGTTGTGGTAAAACCTTCACAGAAGTTCAAGTTAACAACGGGTGAAAACAAGTACTCAGTGTTGAGAATATGGAAAGACCTCCATTAGCTGTTAGAAATATGTCACTGTTGAAATATGATACATTGTGGAACCTGCTTCACAAGTAAGTACATAGAATAAAACAAATCCAAATTATTAATTGTATTATACTACTTATTACTTGGATTTTTGCCAGGTAGAAAATGACTAGGCTAAATCTTACTTGCACTTTCATGGTTGACCTCTCTGTAATCCCACGGAGCAATTAAAAAAAAAAAAAAATGGGAAGCAACATTTCATGAGGAAAAATGTGCCTGAGTATTGGCAAACTTAATGTTGCTTGTGGAAAAACTGCATTCCACCTCCATCCTTTTCTTTAAATATTATTGATTCATTACTCATTACTTGTCATTAATTTACAAAAAATACTTGTGAATACAGGTAAAATACTGGTTGTGCCTGACACTGTGGCAAGGAGTATTTGTTGAGTATCCAAGATGTTGCAAAAACCAATTACATTAACTCCAGAGGCTGGTTTATTTGGAAAGTTCTCTTGACACCTTGTTTTTCTTTCTCTGATGTCTCTAGGCTTTTGCTTTCTATTTATTATTATCTGTAGTCCTTATCTTTATGTCTTAGTGTGAGTGAGTGGTCTAACCAAACTGAGCAGGGCAGTGAGCTCTCTGTGCCTCCTGGTAGATGTAGAAGTCTACCGCATGTGGTTCAATGCTGTTCCTCTGATGCTTAGTCAGTTTTGAACACGGAACAATATTGGTCACTTTTCTAAATTCTGTTGGGTGTTCAAATACCTGAAAACAAATTTTCAAATAAGGATAACAAATTTTAATGTGCAGTTTTAATCTTTATTTCTGTTTTCTTCTCATTTTATTTCTAGAACACAGCGTGAAGCAATTTCCAATTTGGTTTATTCTTGGTATTACCATTTCAATTTTTCTTGCAAACTGATGTGCCTAGTAGTAACTTCTTTGAAACATTTGCCAAATGATGCTCAAACTAACAAACAATGTAAACTTTAAGTTTAGATTAAGTAGTGTTATACAGCTTGGGTATGGCATACCAGAAACTCATGCAGAAATGCATTTTGTTTATGTTTTCATGAAAATAATGTTGTGTTATTCGTGTTTATACATCTGTAAGACTTGCTATGTCACTTTTCACTAAAAACAAAAAATTGCTGCCATAAAAATGCCTGCACTCCTTTTCTAAGCGTGACCAAATGCGACAAAAGGAAACTACCTATGCAAAGTAAAGATGGGAAGGACTCGGAGCTCTGTAGTACAATGAAACTACTAACAGCTTTAGGAAGAGTTTTAAAAGTGGGAATAAGCAGGTAAAAGCAATGTACTGTAGGAACAGTAATACGCAAATTTCAAGAAATCTGTCCATTCTTGTGGCTTTTATGGTATAGGAAGCTTAATTTTGAATATAGCAATTTTAACAAGATAGGTCCAGCTGAACTGGCTAAACATTGTCTATAGGGCAGCATTTACTGTGCAGTCTAATTAATCATTAGGCAAGTCTGTGAAATAAATGCCTCCTGCAACGAGTTTGCTTTGTCCGGACAACATCCTGTTGTCAGCCACAGCTGAAAACTATTGGTAGTTTCTCCTTTTGAAATTAAAAATAAATAAATAAATTCAATTATTGCTAACTTGTTCCTGTGAGACAAAAGAAAACTTACTTTAAAATTACACTTAACATGAATATGGAGTGAAATAGAAGGTATGTTCTTGGAATCATTCTGGCATAGCCATCTAGCGTAGAATGAGTTAAAATAGTTAATATGCATGTTTCACCTTGGTGGGCTAGCATTACATTGGGACAAAAAAATGCATTCTGAAACTAATTTAACAATAATTAAAATAAGAAGAAACTAGATTTCTTTTAGTGCTGAGATCATACTTTTGAAAGCTCAGCATTTTAATTTTGTTCTCTCAGCATTTTAATTTTCTTTCTATCAAGAAGCCCAGACTTATTTGTACTTCCAGTTCCTTCACATGATCCCTGTGTATAGAAAGCAAAGTTGCTTATGCATATTAATCTACTCTGAGCGTTAGTGTGGTGCTGGGTAAGTTTGGAGACGGAGATCCTTAAATAAGATCATTTGTAAGCATCTGTATTCATATTTTTTGATTCCGTTGCTAACAAGAACAACGACTGTAGAAAACCTTGATGTTACTTAAACAACTGTACAGTATAAGTAAGTGAGCAGAATTCATTTAGCCAAGTGTCGTAGTCCTGCATGTATCCTCAGGCTCTCTCCATGAATACCAGTGTTCATGCTGGGGCATCAGGTTTCCTGAAAGGTATATGAAAACTCATGCAATTTCATTCTCTCTCCGTTCAAGGGAGCTGCAAAAGTTTTACTCAGTTCTCAACTAAAGCCAGTCACGATCTATGCTCATTACTACTGTTAATAATGTAAAATATTCTGTTAGACTGAGATTACTAACTTTGTGAAGAACTAGAAAGTAGAGTGCTGTCCTTTCATTTTGAGCAGGGTACCGTTCTGTGTTTTAAATACAGGATGAGTATTATTGCTTGGATAAAATAACAAATCTTCATTCTCAGGCCCATCTAGTTTTGAGGAATGTCATTTATGTGGTAATTTCCTTTACCATTTATTGCCATCTAAATCTTGAATGAATCAAATGGAATATATTACCTGTGGCATAGAAGTCAAAATAAGATCATCTTGAATATCTCTTTGGGGGAGGGCACAAGGGGAAGACTGATATTCTCCTACTACTTCTACTTTTTAAGAACTTTCTAGATTATTCTCTCAGAAGTAATGCTTCTTTTGAAAACAGATTTATTTAGATAAACGATCATAGAATGACTTGGGTTGGAAGGGACCTTAAAGATCATATAGTTCCAGCCACCCTGCTGTGGGCAGTGTTGCTACCCACTGCATCAGGCTCCTCAGGACCCCATCCAGAATGCCTCCAGGGATGAGGCATCTACAACTTCTTTAGGCAGCCTCTACCTGTGCCTCACTGCCTTCATAGTGAAGAATTTCTTTGTAATCTTATCTACCCTCTTTCAGTCTAAAGGCATTACCCCTTGTCCTGTCACTACACAATTATGCATACTAATCTTTACAGTTAAACTAGTCAATTGTTTAATGAGTTCTAATATTCGTGGGTTTTGGAGCAGTTTATTGTAAGTACTCAAACTAGGGAATCTAGAGCTTTATTATTTGTTATTTTGTTGTTGTTGTTATTAATAGAGAGCTGAATATCTGTTTGACTGAAAAGATTCCAGACCAAATTAATTTTCCTGAAAGTGTTTAGAAATCTTCTTCATACATATTTTGTATTAGAGCAGAGTAACCTTCTCAATGAACTTTGGAATAGAAAACGAGCAATAATGGAAACAGTGGCCCTGACTTAAACGCCGTTTAAATCATTTATATAATCATTACAAATATTTCTGTTCAACATAGAAAATAGCAGATAGATACATGGCTTTGAAATAGATTGCACCAAGGCATTTGATTATTATTATTATTGATTACAATTGTATCTGTTACTATGTTGAAGATAGAAATACTTTTTCATTCTAGTTACCTTAAATTTTCTTTCTTTCTAATATTTATCAGGGCCATTCATATGTAGAAAAAAGTATGAAATCTCCTACGCCCACTTTCCGGGGAAGATACAATGATGCATGCTAGTCATGAGAGTGTTTCTCTTATATTACTGTTTATAACAGTGGAAACAGGATGATAGTTTGGCTAAGGCTTTCTCAAATGTCAACAATTAATCTCTGGCTTTTGGCATGCTTTAAGTATGAATATGGTTTATTGACAAATATGTGCATAACAAGCCTTGGATAGAAAGGGAAGCATTGCAGGAAGTGGGGTTTTGATGCACTAACAAGTAAACTAAACAGTCAGATGATTGTTAGGAATTTCTATTGGATTTCAAAGTGTTATACTTCAGATAAGTGTTACTCAGTTCTCTTTTGTACCTTATATGGGAGACATATAATAGTATATAATAATATTTATAGAGAACTTTTTCCTCGCTTTTATTTTCCTTATTGGTAACAAACATAATGGCTATATAAAACACATAGTTGGTATGTTTGGATACTTCTGAGATGTAGATTGTTTCACAGATGTTTTTGTGATGTAATTGCATTTACCATCTAAGATGGAAGTGCAGCCTCAGTGAAATGATCTTTGTTTTATTTATATCCTAATTATGTGCACATACTTAAGAATGCTCACGCACAGAAAGAAAGCAGGGCTTGTATTCTAAGGATTGTCATTCTCTTTTGGCTTCTCACATTGATATTTTAAAACCTGATCCTGCAGATCCATGCTAGGAGTATGAATTTAACGAAGAATTTATAATTGAAGGTTTTCTTTGTGTGTTTAGGATTATGCCTGCGATTTGCATTGCTAAAAATTATGAATATGGTAGAGAAGTAACAATGAATTACTATGGCCTATGCTTAGGAGAAAATTTTGAAGAAACAAAAATTTTAAACAATTCTGCAAAAGTTTTAGGCCATTACAGGGATTTGTTAAGAAAACTGAAATAGATAACATCTTCTGGGAGAAAAATGTGATTACAATCCTCTGATTGCATGCAGTAAATGGAATACTTTGATTTTTATATTCCTTTTTGTGACAATAGCTTAGTTCTGAGCTTGCTTTTTTACACTAAAAGTCTGGACAGAAATATGATTGCAGTTCTATGTCTGAAGTTTGAGTTTTTGGGGATTTTTGAATTATCATTATGTTGGCTTTACGTGTGTTTAAGTGCAAGATGTGTATGCATGCTTAGAATGCTGTCTTGTCTAGTCAGGCAACAGAAACCAGGGCTACATTTTCGTAACGCTACTGTATCAGTCAACTGTGCATCGCAGAAATACGCTGTGTACAGTCATGTTCACGTACAAATTAATGTTTACATATAGTTACCACATTAAAACATAGTAGTGAGGACTTCTGCTTTCACAGTAGGAAAGTATCCATTCTGAATACATAAACAATTAGGTGCACAACTCTAATCACATTAAAAGAGTTTTTGCATGACCAGATGAAGTGTTGTAAGGCAGCTGTAGCCCCATAAGATGGCTGACTTGAAGCAGTGGAAACAGAATAGCTTCTCCTTTGTTTCTGTTCTGAAGTTGTTTGTTGAATCCAGTCACTTTTTAAATATGACTTCTAAAAGCTTACTTTATTTCTCTACTAGTCAAGAAATAAGTCTTCTGATGTGCAATTGATAAATTATTTCTTGAAAAGCACAAGCAACAACTCTTGTGCATGAGCTTGTATAATAAGAAACTATTTTCACTGTAGGTGTGTTGTTTGGCTGCATGTGGTTTGTACCTCTGCTATTTAGATATAACATTACTGATCTACTTTGAGACAAGCTATTTTCTGCTTTTATGGGAAACAGATGGAATGTCTGGAATTCCACTTACAAAAAGGAATCTGTATCCTGCTGAGTAATAGCAAGACAATCGTCTTTTTCCCCCCTAACTGCAGATGTAAAATTCAATACCAAAGGCATGCAAAATATTGAAGGTGATTTACTGCAAAGATTTAATATTGTTTCTTAAATTGCTTAGCTATGGAGGAATATATATGGATATGTATGGCTGCAGGTCTAATTACAGTAGATATGGCATAATCTTTGTTGGGAAAATATATTTCTAAAAAGAAGAAATATAGGTAATAAATTTAAATCTTTAAGTTGAGGTTTGTTAGCATTTTTAATGTCGTATGTTTGTTGCTGTTTATCAGCATTCATTAAATGTATACATGCTTCCCTTTACTTTGCCATAAGTTTCCCACAAGTTTAGTTATGTGTTGAAAATTAAAACTGCAGTGCTATACTGAATCCATTTTGCTTATGTTGATGACAGTGGAAGCTGGTGATGCTCAGAAAATTATTGCAAGATGTAGAGTCATCACATTCTTAAGTGATTGAAGTACTTTATTCTTGTGACTTAGATATCAGGCTTTTCTAAAAACAGCATTAAGCTGCAAATATAGGTCCACTTGCATCACTAACTGTAATATAAATAAGCAGTGAATGTAATATCTTATGAAGATTTACTATTATTTTAACGAGATGACAGTTTATATTCATTATACCCAACAAAAACCCTGACCTGCTTTTCACAAGTAGTGTTTTATAGATATTATTTTCAAGTTTCCAGCCTTCTTTTAGAGGAAACATGGCAGTAAGACGAAGCTGTGGAAAATAACTCATTAAAATAACTTCAAGCCACTATTCAGCATGAAGCAGATATGCTGTGGTGAAACAGCAATAACCCTGTAGTTAGTATTTGCTTATGTTTTCAAATTCATGTAACTTCTGAGTAAGATTTATATGAAATTATGACTATGTTCCCTGGATTTGAAAATTTTCCAATTAATTGTTATTCTTATAATGAAATTAACTCTTAATTTTCTATCATAATACATGATGGCACTTGATAAGTTTTTATGCTATTAACATTAAAAACACTTAATTGAACACCATTTTTATGTTATATACAAAACTTTCGACTACTTTTTTTTTTGTTTAAATTCTAGTGACAAATAGAGACAAAAAATAAGAGACAATTGGAGATGCTGACTACTGTTAGGAGGCACTCCATATAAATATGCAGCCCATAAGGATTTATTTATTTATCTATTTAGAAGAATATCTTCAAAGTAGCTAAGTTTTTGGATGGGCAGAGGAGTACTGTCATTTTGCCATGCTTACTGTAAAACCCTCTTTTTTTTTTTTCTTTTTTGTAAAAAAAAGAAATTTTTTTCTTTTTTGTAAAACTTGTAGAAGTTGCAGTAACGATCTGTTAAGTACATAAAAAGGGTCAAAAAAGTCTTTGGGAAATACAGCTAACAAATGTTTTAAAATGTACAGTATTGTTATTTATAATCTGAGTAAAGTGCTAATACAGGGTCTTGGTATTGCATAATGTTTCTAATAACATTCGGACATGTAAAAGCTCTGCTTGTCTTTCATTATTGTTTATATTTTTAAGAAAGCTCTTGTATTTAATGAAAGTTGGTATTTTTGCAAACAGCATTAAAAATGTGGGAAGACAATACCTAATCTTGCATCATTTATAGGTCTTAAGTCAAACTCATCATGACTGAAGAAGGAGCGGTGTGATACATGCACTGTTTATAGGGGAGGAATATGATTTCTAGGGTGGGAGCTTGCTTCCATGGATTTTGCTGTGGGGTTTCTAGATCCCTTTAGGAAAATAAGTTTATTTTACTACTTTATTACTGTCTCTCATTTTAGGTATAACTGTGAGATATTTGTGATTGGAAGTCATTCAGTAAATGCTATACTGTATAGGAATCCATAATAAATATACTACTAACTCTGATTATTGAACATGACATTGTCATGTTAAAAGCATTGAATTCCTAGCTAGAGTGAAAAGGGATGCAGTTTCCAGCATTCAGCTTTCTGAAAGACTGTTTGTTTTTGGCATGTCATGCCCTGTTTTTACAGTAGAGTTCCCTCTTGTGTTATCCCATGGGTAATTTCAGGTGGTAAAGCAGCAGGGCAATTAAGATTAGCAAAGCTATGGCTTCTCATTCATCATTCTTAGTGAAATGTTGAGGCAAAACATATGTTTTCATTAAGTGAAAAATAGGATTTTTTTCCTCCTCTTTTCTTTCTCAAATTAGACTACTGTTGGATTTTGGATGACAATAATAAGAAATACAGGAAGAAAACTAACTCAGTCAGGTGTTAGAAAACAGGATTCTTTTATTCCTCATGATATGTACCAGGCGACTTGACAAACAAATGCGCTCTTTCTGAATTCGGGTTCTACATTAAAACAGTTAAGACATACATATGCAGCACATTGGTATACATACTCATTCTTTTCCAAGAACTCATTAATATATGCTGATGTCTTTCCGGGCAGGCACAGTTGCATTTAGGGTGGTCGTATGCCCACTTACTTATCCCCATTTTTTCACCATCAGTTTCATCACAGAGACTTTTAGCTGACCTTTAGCTGTTTTTCCCCTACTTGGCAAAGTTCCATTGCTTGTTAGGCCATAATGAGCACTTCCAAAACAATGTAAGTGAAATCTGAGGAAGATGTCCTTGCCCCTGTTAGGTGCAAAAGAGAAAGTAGTTTATTATGACTTCAGTGCTTCTTGTGAGGCAGAAGTAAGGGAAACCAAGGCTGCTCACACACCAAGCAAAGTTGAAATGGGAAGTTTTAGAATTAGCAATCACCGATTCCTTTTACTAAACTAATACATTGGTCCTTAAACTAATACACTGATCCCTATTGCAAAACAAACCAGCTTATAATATACTAGTCCTTACTGCTAAACAAACCAGTCTATAGCCTGCATCATTATCTCCCATGTTCAGCTTCCAGTTGCCTATCCTGATTTCCTATTCTTTTCCCTTTCCTTTCTCTACTTTTCCCACAGTAGCAATGATCTCTTGAGCTGTTCTAAAACCATTATGTTTGCGACACACTCATCCCTTCTTTTCTTACAGGTTCTTTCACTGACTCATGCTTCCTATTCTTCATACATTTATTTACCTCACCTCTTTCACCCCTACATATTCTATTTTAGAACGTCTTTCTCTTCTGTGTCTCCTACAAGAAAATTCTGATTTCTAGTAACTGTAGAAACTTCGTAGAGAAGATATTAAGTGTAAGTGTAGGTGAGCAAACTATAGAATCTCCTTAGTGCTCTTTTTCCTCTTCTTGTTGCAGAGAAGGAAATAGAATGGGAATTTTTTTTCCTGTTATCAGTACCTGTAGTAGGGAAACAGCTTGCCAGTCTGTACCCAGACCAAGTGAACAGATTCGATTACTCTCAAGACAGAAGTAAAGGCTGGAGTCTATTTTATGAAAACAAGTTGCTATGTGCAATGATTTCTTTAAGTATTGCGCTCTCAGCATTTCTTACTGCCATCCAGCTGGATTATTTTTGTAATAGTAATTGACATTGGAAACTTGATTTTTATTTAAAATTGTAAATGACAGTATGCTTGTGGGTGTGATTAAAAAGAAAAAAAAAAGAAAAGGGTTAAGACTTGAAATCAAAAATCAATGTTTAAAAACAGAAGTTACTGAATCTTGTAACAAGCGTTCAAATAAAAGTAAATAGTTGTTTGTAATAAATACTGGCCCTTGTCTATATAGTTGGTTTGTTACTGAGAATAGTAGAATACTTCTCCAGTTCTTGAAATTTAAAAACTTCACTTTGGGTAAATCCAAGCATGCCACTTTCCATGATCCTTTAAAACACAGCACAAATCCCTATTTGTTTAAAGTTCCACTGAGGCCTTGTACATTTATTACATTTGTAGTCTGTGAAGGTTTTAAATTCAATAAGTTTTAGTTGCCATTAGTGAGACTGGATTCAAAACCAGGTGGCAGAGATGAATAGACAGTGTGAACAATGCTTTGTTGAATTGCATATCACAGTACTTACCCTGTTGAGATTCTTTTCCTCATACTGAAATAAGAACTAAGAGAAGCACAGTGGATCACTGTATAATACTTTAAGAAATGTTTTTTAATAAGTCTGAAGTTTTTCTTTTAGTATCCTTGTCTGTTTCATTCTTGTATAAATTTAGACTGATTTCAATCCTTCAACTCCTGTTGTTTCTTGCATTATTGCTCTCAATGCACTAAATATTATTATTTCTGTCCAGTGGATATTTCTGTTTCAGTCAGAAAGACTTGGTCCATTGTTGCTTCTGATGTATTGCGGGGAAATATTGTGAATATGAACTACAGAGACACTTATTTTAATTTAGAGTACTTACTTTAATTTAGAGTGCTGTTTTGCTTCTCTTTAGGGTATTTCAGCACAAACCTGAGATTGGGTACCAAATTTTTGTTTGTTCTGAATGCTAGCCTAAAATATGTGACCCCTGGGAAGGAAAATTCCTCTGGTGTGACATCAATTAATGCTATTGTGTTATATAGTAAGCATGAATGGCAGAAATCCAGCCAGTCAGAGGAGGCATGTAACTTCAGCTTCTTTGGTTATAATAACTTGAAATGGTTTAAGTTGGTTGTAAAGCTTTAGTTAATGCATAAAATTCCATCACTTCAGAAAAGTAAGTACTATTTGGCTACTAATTGGAGGTGGAAGGAGATATGGACATTTTCTTGACAGTCTAGGAAATTTTATGTAGATTTTACTTAATTACAGGCTTCTTAGCTCTGATAATGACTTCCAGAGTATGGGATAAAAGTGGTAAGAATTATTTACAAAGGTGACCTACTTTCGTTCATGGTAATTATAAAGTACAACAAAGTGCTTTAGTCAAGTTTGCAAATACTAAATTGGAGAGAAGGGAGGATCAGTCAATATGTTTTGAAGGTAGGGATGCTATCCAAAAGACTTCTCTAGGTTGAAGAAACAATAGGAACATTCTGAAATTTTGGAAAGACAAAAGCAGGCCATCACCTGGGAAAGAACTGCTGGCAGCAGTATGGGCTGGGGGCTGGGAACCTACTGCCCCCACTGAAAAAGACCTGGAGATCCTGGTGGACGTTTGAGTCAAGGTGCCTAGAACCTAGTAGTGTACATTGAAGGCAAAGCAGGTCAACAGCATCCTGGTCTGTATTCACAGAAATACAATCAGGAGGATGAGAGAAGTGATGGGTTGCTCTGTTCAACACTTCTCAGAACACATCTAGAGTTTGTGTCCAGTTTTGAATTCCCTTTTTTGGGAAAGACATCGGTAAACTCCAATGAAGAGGCATCAGACTGGTTGGTAGGTAGGTTGTCCCCTGTGAGGAGAGACTGAGGGAAATGGACTTAATTCAGCCTGGAGAAAAGACAGCTAATAGCAACGTTCCAACACCTATGAGGAGCCAGATTTTTCATGCTAGCGCATGGTATGACCCCAGGCATTATGTGAAATGAGATTCAGACTGGATGAAAGAAAAAGCTTTTTCATCATGAGAGCAATCATGCAGTAGAACAGCCTGGCCAGAAGGATTTTGCTGTCTTCATCCATGGAAGTTTTCAGGACCTGACTGGATAAAACCCTGAATTACCTGGTCGTGATTCTCATTTCAGCAAGCACAAAGGTGATGTTTCTGGATGTCTTGAGGGGCAGACCAGCTGCTCTAACTAGATGAAGAGACTAGATGAAGTTGAGAGTTTCTTTGATATGACCAAGCTCAAGTGCAAAGCAAGAGGTTAGGACTGTGAGTACATGTTAAATGCCAGGTGAGGAACTGAACAACCTCTTGCATAAGTGTCCAGGATTTGCCTTTTTGGAGTATTCAGTTCTCAATGTGTTCACATCATCTGAAAATGTGAATAAACAAGTCATCTTAATATCCGTTGAAGAGTTAAACATTCAGTTTTCTTCAGCTTATTTCTGAAAGTTATGTATTTTCTCACTGATGTTTAACAAGATATAAAAATAATTTTAACATCAGTTTTGCTTATGTAAATGTTAAATTATCTGCCTGTAATTACTTCATAATATCCTGTTTAAAATTATTTGTCTGAATTTTCTATTTATGTCTTGTATGTCTGAAGTAAGTAATGAGCTTTGCAGCAATTTATGGTACTGTCCACTTTAGAAGATTTCTTATACTTCAGTTTTGACTAAATTTCCTTCTTCTAGGAAGGCAAGCTTGTGTACGTATGAGATTCATTGCTGCAGTTTAGCTTTTGCGCTAGACGATGAAAATAATTCACAAGCAATTGTTGCCTTTCAACAAAAAATAATTGCTATTATTCTAAATTTCTTCACCTCAATTTAGGGGAAATTGTATTTAGAGGTGCCAGTTCAACATGGTACTTCATTTTGTGATTTGTGAAGAACAAGCTTCATGTTTTAATGAATTTATTTCTCAATAAGTAGCAGCTGAGGAAAGCTGCTAGGCTATGCTGGTGTTTTTTAAAAAGGTGAAAGATCGTACAGGTGTTTGAGAGTATGGGGTATGCTCTCGTTGTAATCAGTTCTTACTGTATTTAATTTTGAATCAAACTTACTAGTTGCCCCAAGTGACAATGACTGTCACCCCAGGGAATTAAAGTGAAAATATTTCTAGCAAATGGAAGCTAAGTTAGATAGGAACAGCTTTTCTCACAATAGTGAATTAATGTGCTTATCAATATTTGACCTATCAATATTTGACCTATCAATATTTGACCTATGCACCTTCTCTCCTACGTATAATAACACTTCTAAGCCCTACTGACTTCCATTTTACTTGAGCCTGGCACTTTTAAATGACTTTTACTGTCTCTTATCACATTAAAAGTCAAAACAAAGCCACCAGTGAACATAAACCTTCACAGATGTTAGCAGAGTTATAGCAGTTGTTTTAATAGAGCAGAGCAGCAGCATTGTTTCAGGAAATGAGGGCATATCTTCAAATATCTTCGCCAGTGGAAACTATGGGAAGAATTTAAATAGAATATTATCCACACTAGAATTTGGTTACAGTGGTAAAACTAAAGCCTATATGCCCAAAATACCAAGAGATCTCTCTATCACAATTTTAACTCCAACTTTGTCTCATTTTAAATAAGATTGGTAGTATAGAGCCTCATGTCTCTGTATGACAAAGATCAGTTATTGCTTCAAAAAGCCAGCTAAATAATGAAATAGGAGATAATCAGATTTCGTATACAATGTCTGAATCAAAGGTGCTTCTGGATATGCCATGAAAAAAAATCACTCAGGGTAGGTTTCTTTTCTGCTGCATTTATGTAATATTAAATGTTTGAAAATTGAATATTCCCTCTGATTATATCCTCAGGTTTTTAGTATCCTTATTCAATGTACTTTAATATGTTTTTCCTATCACTTCAGTCATTTCGTTTTTCTAATTGTTCTGGCATCTGTCTTGTTAGTTACAGGTGATGTGAAATTTAGGGCAGACAAAGTCAAGCAAAGGCTGATGGTTTTTTTTTTTTTTTTTAATGTTTAAAAAACTACTGAATTTTAAGCCATCTTGAACATGATAAAGCACATTTGTTAAAATATTAATTTTGATTTATCCTTCTCTGCTCATACAGTCTTCATTTTAATTAGTGAGAAAGTGGTAAGGGGAGTTAGATTACAATATGTTCATGAGTATGCTTACTGACAGAGTACATTCAAAGAACAAAGATCCTAACTGTTTAGAAAGGTTTGCAATATCAGCATTAATAGAGCTCGCAGCAATTTCTCATCAGAAAGCAGATTGTATTCCACCTCTAATTAACCACCTGTTGAGATTAAGAATAGGTGTGCTGTCCAGGCAGGAAGTGAAAATGAAAACCCAGCATTTGAGAAAGTAGAAACACTGAGGACCTTGGATCTGTGTTACAGAGATACCAACAAGTAGTGGTAGTTGATGCTTCTGTCGTGGGAGTGATTAGGAGACTCACTTCTGAACTGTGTTTAATCAGGCAAACCTTGGGAATTTTCTCATGGTCACATTAAACTCACAGAATTAGCAATCTGCAAGACAAACTTCTCATTTTTATACTAATACTTAATAAAGGAGATGGGGAGAAAAGCAGAAGAGACAATGACTTTGAAGAAGTCTGTTGTGTAGCAGTATTATTTTACAGTTTCATGAATAAAATAAGAGCTTTCAGCCAAGGTTGAGAGGATTAAAATAACCTTTGAGCTATACGATTCACTTGGGTTTCATGAGGGGATATAGCAAGCATCACTTTAGTTTTATTGTGCAGATGCCTTACGTCTAGACTTTTTTACTAGAATCTCTGGAGTTTTTCTTTGCTTTCATTCTGGGGCTTTTTCTTTGTGGTTGAAGAAAGAAACTGGGAGAGGTTGCAGCTCATTAGTCACTTGCCTGTGCATTGTTGGAATAGCCGTGATATTTAGCGGGAATCCACTAAGTGCCTGGTAAATCAGCTGCCCTTAAAACCATCTGGGGGTGGAGGGGAGGTGAAGAGTACAAAATTTCTGTATGGATTAATGGGACAGAGGATATTGATTGATTTGCATCAATCAGTCTCTCACTCTGGAGTTCAGAATTAGGACTGCAACTTGGGGCAGTTCTTGGGCTGCATTGGTGGTACTGGTACTGACCACAGGGCTGTATTTAGAATGAATTCAGCATGAAGTACAAATGCTGCCCTGGAGATCCAGAATAGATTCTGTGATAGCTAGCCCAGATTGAGTTCTCTGTTGCTATGGTTTTCCTTAAACAGCTGTTTTTTAGGTAGTTTGCTTACAGGTTGACAAACAGCAGCCATCCTGCTGAAGGACAGTCCTGATGCAATGCTGGACTTGACTTGCATATATGCAGTGGGGGGTTTTGATACAAAGCAGTGTTGTATTTAAAAGTTCGTTCTTTCTTGTACTTGCAGTTTACTTTAAGATGTCTGCCTGGTTGGTTGTCGTCGTTGTCGTTTTTTTCTGAAGCATATAGTTACTTTAGCAACTCCAGGAAATGATGTAGATGTTTGTGAACAGTGTGATGTTAAACTGATACAAAATACTAAGAATGTTAAAGGGAAAATTATCTAACTTGATATTAGGAGAAAAAATGTGAGGTAGTCCTCCTTGTGCTTATTGATGGTGGCACATATTGTTCTAGTTTTCTTTAAGAAAGGGCTTTAATATCTTTTGTTGGTTAGGAGTGTTAAATTCCTCACGTTGCATGAATTTATTTCAGACACTTCTTTGTAAGTATTTCAAATTTATTGCAGGTTTACCCAAATCATATTGCAGTTAGTGGGAATAGCTCACAAGTCATGCTTCACAAGGATTATTTTCATATTTTGTCTTTTTCCTACAAGAAATTAGAAAAGAAATTGGTACAAAAGTTGTTTAGGTGTGTATTGTTTTTTATCTAAACAGCTGCATTCTTCAAGATAAAATTATTCTGCGCATACATTTCAGTGGCTACCTAAAACAATGAAGTTTCCTTGGTTTTAGCTTTGCTGCTGGACTGTAGTGTACTTCCACATTATTGGCATATTTTATCATCTTCAAAAGATTGCAAATATTTAAGAATGTGTGTAAGGGACAAAGCTAAGCACTCAGGTAAGATATGGACTGGAAAGACTGACCACAAGGCAGTGTAAAACTATTAAAACTGACAAGCTTCAAATACAGTAACTACTGGCTTAAAATCGAACTAGCAGCCATTTAAGAGTGGTGTTCCTAAGAGGCTGATGCTGGGTCTGCTAGTATTTAATAACTTTATAAGTGACCGTGAGGATGTGACTGAATGTACCCTCATTTCGTGAGTTTGTGGATGATCCTGAATTCTGATGACAGGCAGATATACCAAAAAGAAGAGTTATCATAAAGAGGTTTCAGCAGGCTGGAAGATTGGATTTCTGTGAGATTTAACTTAGGGGAGTTAAATCAGGCACTGGACTCCAAGAGACTGGAGATGTTGGTTCTGCTGGAAGACTAGTAGATTTCTCATGACTCAGCAATATGTGCTTGCAGCAACAAAGTCAAGCCGTCTGGGACTGCAGCATCAAGAGTGCAGCCAGCAGACCAAGGGGTGTAAGCATTTCGCTCCATCTGGTACTTGTTGGACTAGAAGTGGGAAACTGTTTCCAATTTTCTTCTCCCCATTTCAAGAGAGGCACTGAAAAAGTAGAGAGGGTCTAGCAGAAGGCTGCCAGCATGGTTGAAGAACATGGTAAATGAAGAAATGCTGAAGGAATTGATTTACTTAAGCGTAGAAAAGAGAAGGATTGGGGGGATCTAATCACAGTCTTTCAGTACCTGAGAAGTACAGGAAGATGGATGTACTTTCCTCACATGGATGTATGGTGACAGGACAAGAGGGAACAGGCACAAATTGCTTCATGGGAAATCCCATATTGGTATAAAAATAACTCTGTGCTGGAAGATCAGCTATACAGATTGGCCAGATAAGTGGTAAAATCTTCCTTGCTGGAAATTTTTGGGAATGGGCTTAGTAGGGGCCCTTGGTAACCTAATCTAAGGTCTTGGTTTCGGTAGAAGACCAAATGAGATTTATTTGAACCAAACATTACTAACATTCTGTGAAAATAAGGAGCAGTGGAATTAAGCTTGTCCGTGTAAGCTTAGTTTCATCTTCTCATGCTCAAATTTTAATAACAGATAACAGAAAGTTCGGACTGACTGAAGTGGCCACGTAGCTTCTTAGAGAAAAAGTATGTGAAGTTGTTCAATGCATTTAAGTGGCTTAAAAGTTTGTCTTGCCAAAATTCATGTGACTTTGATTTGGTTTACAGGGTCTGCTTTTAATTAGGGGGCTGAGTGGAAGAAACGAAGGACTGCAGTAGAAGTTAAAAATATCTCTATTTTAAAGCTGCATTGAATGTTGAGGAAAATATCCATGTCAAAATTACAAAAGGATATATATACACCCTAAAATTCTTGTGTTTCATAGGAGAGAATTTCTCTCAAGCAAGAAAATATAAAAGGGTATTTAATACTACTTTGCAGAAATTTCTTGTGTCAAGAGAGGGAAGGAACAGAAGGATCAAACTACAGTGAGTCACTCTGTGATGTTTCTGAAGGACCTTGAACTTGAACAATCCTTTGAACAAGCCAAAATTAGACAAAGAAATTTTCTAAGAACTTTTGCAGTTTATCTTCGGTAGACTCTGATTTTTCTCAATACTTTTTCTATGTCTTAGCATATAATCTCGTATCTGGATGTTGTCTGTGGCTCTGCTCAATTTCTTTGTCATTGTATGACCAGAATAATGAAGTAAGCAGGAACAGAGGGTACATTGATATGCCGTGGCATTATCTAATGGTATTTGCTATAACTTGAATTGTTCATATATTCAAAACACTATGTTCTGTTCAGATAATATTGTAGAATGTGCAAGCTAATGGCATTTAGAAAGCTACCTTTGGAACTCATCTTTAGAAATGGTTTTAGGATGCTTAATAATACTGTCATTTTTAGTACAGTTTTGTACTTCTGTGGTGTCAGACTTGCTGTGCAATAGGGACTGTGTAGATAGTTGGGCAGTTGTAGGACATAACAGCCAGGATTAAATAACAATAAAGGATTCACTGAACTGCACTAATAAATCAGATGTGATTACAGTGCGACAATGCATACGCAGAGATTTGAAGAGGCGTGCTGGTGAATAGGCTGTACTCCATTTGCTTATGTTATCTTTCTTTGTATGAGGTAAGTGAGGAGAAGATGATAGTATATGCTCCTAAATTGTAAGAAATAATTTATGAAGGCAGTAATAATTGAGGAGGTTGAATTAAATATTCCTTCATTTTTATGCTGTCACCTTTTTTTTAAGTTCATCCAAATTTCTTTTCCATTATTTTGTAACAAGCTTACCATTATATGGTCTTCAATAAAATCTTTTGTTTCAATGCTGAAATAATGTAACATTTAATCAACTGTTTCTAGTTTCTGCTTCTGGAAGAAATACGGAATGCAGTTTTCTCTTAATTGTTTGACTTTGTATTTGTACCTGCTTTTCTCAAACTGTTAATTTTTTGTAGTAATGTCAGTTTTGTGAACACTTTATGAATTAAAAAAAATAGCTTTGTGCAAACTAGTTTGTTAGTCTTAGTTCTGTCTGAGCATATACAATATTTTGCATAGGTTGCTATACTGTTCTTTCTTCTATCGTATAGTATTTAGTCTCGAAGAACTCAGAGCTATCCTGCCAAACTTCTTAACTCAGCCGTTTTCTCCCTTATGTAGCTACATTTTTCAGATAGGTTAAGTGAGGTACGGTAAATAGCTGAGCAGAAGAATTCCAATAGAAAAGCCAGGAATAAAAATGGGGTGGTAGACACAGTTCATCCTCTTATCAGTGCACTACCTTTGGTCTTCATTTCATGCATGATGGAGACTGTAGATAGAGCTTACTGAAGTAAAGATCTTCAGAATAGCCACTTGTTGTTTTTTAAAATTTACTTTTGAGCTAGGACAAGAGGTGGAATGAAATGGATCATTAATTTCCTGATTCTTAAACTGTTCTTATCGTAGGAGCTGTTGGTACGTTTTGCGAATGTTCTAACTTCAGGCTGGCTTAGTTTTATATAATATCTCTATAACCAGATGTAAACTCCCAGAGCTGCGCAAAGTTTTCTCTCTCTGCTTTGTTACCATATGCCTGTGTTTGCTCAGGCAGTAAAGTACTTGGCTCTAGGGACAGTCCAAAAGCCAGAAGATTCCCTCCTGGTAGAACTCTCAGCCAGTAAGGACTCATCTGAAGTTGAGAAACTTCATTTGAGAAGCTGCTGTTTCAGTTCTTCTCATTATGTTTGTTTTACCAGTGCCATAGTTGATATGCACCACTTCTTTTTTTTTTAATTTCCCAGAGTAATCTTTTAAAGTTTTCTGCATGAATTTTTTTTCCTGTGTCATGAGAAAAATAAATCTTCCATGTTATATAAATGATTAGGATTCTTTGAGCCTGGTTATTATTCCTGGATGTAGTTAAAAGATGTTTTTTTGTTTTTTTTTTTTTCCATATGGTTCTTTTCCCTTAACATATGGGGCTATTTTGTGGTTTTGGGAGATACAGCGATCCAGATTTTCTCTGTGTGTCCTGGAGCCAAATGTTGGGATCTTTTAAATTATTTTTTAATTAACTACCTAATTCTGCAGAATAGGAATTTGCATTATGCACATCTACTTCCTCTACTAATTTATTTATAATATTGTATTATTTTGTTCTAATTTTGTGTGCAGCTTGTTCCTGTTTCTGTAAACAAACCAGTAAATGATTAGAATTATTTCAGTGGGGTGCATGGTGGGTATATATGTATATAGTTGCTCACACACAGCCTCTGTCCACCCACATCTGTGCAGTGAGAAGCACTTAAACCACTGATTCTTTGTCATTAGTGAGGTTTTGGGGGTTTTTTTTGACAAGATTCTGATATTTGAAATTCTACCAAGTAAACCCAAGAACATCAGGATGGTTCTCTCCCACCTTGAGCAGGTCAGTTAAAGCTAGTTTGAATGAATGCATGTTAATTCCTGGGCTTTCTCTGCCTGCAGTTCAGGGGAAGGATTATGTGGCTTAGAGTAATATTCAGAACAGCCAGTTTACTAAGCTGGGAACAGTCTACAGCTAACCGATAGAAGTAAAAAAACCCCAAACATCCCACACAATAAAAAGAAAAATTTCCAAACAAAAACAAACAAACAAACAAAAAAACCCCAACAACTCAAGCAAACCTCAAATAACAAACAAAACTGTCTGGACTCTCAGGTTTTCTGGAATTTAAGGTTGTTTTTTTCTTGTGGGCTCCAGGCAGATGCTTTTGTCTTTTTCAGATAAAAACATAGAGAGATTTTGTAAATCTGGACACAAGTAAAATGTTTTTTATTTCAAGCAAGGAAGATGACTTCTAATTGCTCTATATCTCTTATGGTTCAAACTGCTGCCTAGAGACAAGAGAACCAAATTTAGTTCTTTTAAGTCTACTGTTTGAAAATACATTTGTCATCTTCTAAGAAAAGCCATCCATCCTCAATAGGTTGTAGAACAGATTCAGTGCAGTACTGTATTGTTCATGGCAATCATTGAAATTGGGCTCTGTCATGTGATGAATGTCAATTTTTGGGGGGGAGCCAAAGAGATTAAGCCTGAAAAGATGCAAGATGTTATAATTGAGTGCTTAGAACATCCAGCCCTAAGCGGAGAGACTGAAGTGTCTCAATTAGCTTTCTCAAGAGTGCACTGAATATAAAATGCAAAAGTTCCTATGTTATGTTCCCTCACTTGTTATTCCTTCTCAACTCCATTTTTATTATATTTTTTTAGGTTGGGGACTTAAAGCGTATTGCTCCCACTATGCAATGTGGCCTTGCCTCATACAAAACTAGCAGTAAACGACCTGTTTAAGGAGTGTACTTTCAACACTAAAGCAAAACATATGGTGCATTTGGTGCATTGAAAAAACTCCAGTCTCAAGGAGTTTTTAGTACTCTATGGGGTTACAAAAGTGAAGAGACTCAGTGAGACAAGAATAAAGTGGTTGTGGCTCCTGCCATGCAAACCAGTGAGTTCCACAACAATGCATTCTTGAAATTCTAGAAGGAATGATTTTCTGATGTCTCTAAAAAGAACAGAGTATCACTGTGTGTCTCATAATCATGATGAGTTTTTCCTAATTAAAACTCTGTTATTTTAGCAGTAATAATATGCAGCTCATAAATCGTACCTTCTGGGCAGTACAGACCTAATCAGGTTGCAGTGACTATACTAATATACAGCACAGTCATTCCAGATTGCAGCTGTATCCAGTCTTAGTATTTTTATAGATTTTCATGTCTCTAGCAACAAGGCATTAAGTCTTTAATATTTCAATATTTTTAATATTTTCCTTAGTATAAAGAAATCAGATGCACAGAACTTGTAGTATGCTATTGTGGCAGTATAATGAGGCTAGAAACTGCTGCTATTAGAGGTGTAATTTTTCTAGGAGCGTCAGTTATTCTTGTTGAAGTCTGTCGAATGAATTGTGTTTGAATCAAAATCTTGGTACATTTAACTGGAATTATTTGCACATCTGGACTGAAACTCCTTAAATGTTAAAATAGTAGTATGCTTAAAAAAAAATGTGCTAGAATAGGCAGTGGATGTTATTGGTTAAGGAAGGTAGGATCTCTTATATAGTTACCATCCAGCCTTAGATCCTGCTCTTCTGTTTCAGAACATACGATCTGCTCTTTTTGCAGTGTGTTTCAACAGGAGCTCTATACCCAAATCAGTCTTATGAATAAATTGTCTTATGAATAAGCTATCTGCTTAAGTGTCTGGAAGATGCGCACGAAACAGTTGATTGTGCCATTGCCTGCTTTTTCAGTAGCTGTGATTTCACATAACTGAGAGTAGCGTAGTGTCCTCTGAAACCAACAATGTCATCATTAATTCATCAGAAACACAGCTGTGGGCATTATCTTGTTAGTTTTTGTTTTGTTTTGTTTTGGTTTTTTTTTTTTGCCAAACCAACTGGACAAAGAAAATTCCAGTGTGCAGTAAGGGAAGTTCCAAGCAATTGGGGTGCACAGGGCTTTGTGTTTAAGCCATTGACCTTGTAATGTGATCACACAGGCTTTTTGTAAATTAATCTTTTAGATCTTGTGAGTGACATGTGATCTTTGACTTCATGGGCAAAAGACAGATTCCAGCTCTAGTGGAGTCACCTGTATCCCAAATGCAAGATAAATTGACACAACTTTCTGAAAAACGTTAATCTTCTGGTGCTTTCGTGTCTTTTACTAAGATAAATATTAGACATTTTCCCCTTCAGCAAGATTATTCTGACTTAAAAGATTATAAATGGAATAATTTAAAATACATTTTAGCTATTCCTATAGCAATGACATGTTTCAAATTGCAAAAACATTGACATTCCTGGAAGTTACAAACAGCCGTACTGTTTTACTTTTTGGTAATTTGTTTATTCTTTCTAGAGTTGTATTAATTTCCTTGGAAGAATAATTTCTTAGAAACAGTGTTTACACAACTCTTTTGAATTACATCTGTTTTCTACATCAGCATGTTTGTCAGAAGATGGTTGAAAAATTCAAACACTAAAATAGTTTTGCATCATCTAGATAGTTTTTAAAATACCCTTCTTTTTACTGTAAAACCTTTAGATTACTATATGAACAAAATATATATATATATTTTTTTGCTGGTGCAGGAGAGCCGGTGCGTCTGTGCTTAGAATATGCTCACAAGTGCTGTTTGGTTTCCTGACCACCTATCACTTGGCAGTGAGAAGTACAGGGACCTGCCCGGTGTAGTGGTTGCAAGTTGAATGCCATCCTTGATTCCAGTTACAGTAGTGTAGCCATCTTTTTTTTTTTTTTTTTTTTTACCACTCAGGAGTTTGCCAGGAAGGGAGGAGGAACGGAAAAGCGAGAAGGGAAGGAAACATGCATACTGCGTCGTCTCATCATGTATCTTTGTGTAGTCAAATCAGACCTAATAGCTCTGTAAAGACCTGGCTTTCTGTCTCTGCAGATACATGGATCTGTGCTTTTCATTATAGGAACCAGGATAACACAAGTAAAAATAGTAAGAGATTGAGACCTTTCAAATGCATGTACCTTTCTAGATGTCTTTGTTCTGAGACATGAGATAGGACCCGTGACTGAGAAAAAGAGCAACAGAAGATACTTAAAGTGGTTTTTATTTTAAAGACTTGGGGATTTTAAAACTGTAATTAATTTAGTGGCAGAAATGACGGTGAAGTTTTCCCACTCTCCCTCGAAAAAAAAGGAGGCTGGCTCTTCTACCCAGTCATACAATATTCGTGCTATTTCTAGTTAGGCAAGATCATAAAATACAGGCAAATCAGTTACAGTAGCACAGGAAATTCATCACTCCAGCACAAATATGGTCATTGGTACAGTTACAGATTTACTACATTTGTTGTAGAAGCCTGAGTTAAACCTGCTATGGTTTCAATAACAGTTAAAACTAGGGTTTACTGTAACTAGACCTACAGAAAAGTGATCTTTATAGTTAGACAAAAAATGAATAATACAATTGTTTTGTATTTCAGATTTTTTTAAAGAAATAGCTATCAAACATTAAGAATATTAACAGGTCAATACTTGCTTTATCTTGGTTTTAGCTTTTTTATTGTTATGTTGTAAATGTAAATTTTCTGACATTGTGTGTTGAAATATTTCAAGGTTAAACTCATAGTCTTGTACTTACTGGAAGGATTACCCCCAGTTAGGAACGGGCGCAGGCAGGCTTGAAGCACCAAATGAAATCTTTTCCCTGGGGCAGTATTGTTCATCACGTTCTTCCTAAAGGCTTTTGGTTTTCCCTTTTGAATGGAAATAGAAGAGACAGATACAGGTATCTCATTTCAAAATACTCTTCCACTCTTCGGGAAAGGAAGAAATTATTCATTACGCTCTTTCTTTAAGAATGTTTTTTCAACACTGTGTAAGATACATGCCCGCGCTGACAAGCACAGCTGCAACCTAACATTCCCTACAGAAACTTTGCACTTGCCCTGTGGCGACAAACTCCACCAGACATAAAAAGTAAATCAAGTTCTGTATTGATTCTTCTTTTGGCCTCTCAGAAGCAGAGACTGAGATGTGGCAAAACTATCCCTAGTCTTGCACATTCATCTATACTCATTCAATGACTTTTCTCTAAAAAGCAGTGACAATTCAATAGGTTTTAGGTAGGATGTTCCTCAGAAATAATGTCCCACAGATATTCATGTTGCTAAGTGAAGGGGTCAGAAATGTTTTGTGAGCAGTCAGTGGGAACTCCGTTTCCAAATGGGAAGGGACTAAATAGTGAATTAGGATCCCATAATTGCAATACTACATTCACTTTTCTATTTACCTTGTGGGATGAACTACAACAAGACAAGGAAAGCTAAGCCGGAGTAAAAAATAATATAGTAAGAAAATCACATTTGTGAAAGCTGTTGTTTTTCTTTTTCCTTAACTTAGCTAGGTAAGGCTACCTGTCTTACTTTTTACTAATGAACACTGCTGTATTTTTTTATTCCATATACTGCAGAGCTTTTTTCATATATACTTCCACTAGTGGGAGAGAATAAGAGAATAATTCCATCTCCAAAATCTATGTCGTGGTTCAGGTTCACAGTACATCTTTGTATGTTGTATGCAAGTTGCCAATATTCTGAGGTGCTGTGATACACAGGGCCAGTTACAGTAAGATTCACTTTAGAGTTTCTCTAGAGAATACAATGAAATATGGACTCCTAGAATATATAATGCATTATTATGTTTGTTTTTAAGCTTTAGTCTGTGATTGCTTTGGCTGACTCTTCATGGCTTACTGCTCTTTGGGCCAGTCCTTCTCTTTTTAGTGAAACTAAATTACACTTAATTACGTAAGTCATTTAGATATTTGTGGCTTCCTTGTTTTCCTCATTGGTTCGAAGGGTTTTATTACTTTTATTGGTACTTCTGTTACTTTTATTGCACTTGCAATGAAGTATTGTATGTTATGAAGAAACAGATCCCCATGTTATTGTTTTTGTTCCTATTTATATTTTTCTCCAATAAAATACCAACCGGTAAGTATTCTTAGAATTTCAAGCTGCAGAATTTTTAAATAGACATAATAAGACACTGTGGTACCATTATGCTGCATTGTATTTATTTGTTGGGGAAAAAATAAAAGCCAACATGAGCAAATAAGGAAAAAAATATATATATTTTAACAGAAAACAGCTGCAACCACATCAAGGCATTTTTGTCTGCTCTACTGGATTTGCTGCAAATTAAAGCCACAATTTAATATCATGCAGAGAAGATAGTTCTGTGGAATGAAATGTGTTAAATGCTTAATAACAAACAATTAAAAACACAAAACAAGATGTTTAGGAAACTGTTTCTGAGGTTCTTTTTCTTCAGTTGAGGCTATAAAATGAAAGTCTTATTCAGTCCAGTTGATAGTAAATGCCAGTTCAGGAATTTATCTTGTGTTTTTACAAATAGGGTCAGTGTGCTCAAATTAAATTTGATTTCTAATCTAAGAATACTTGGAAGTGTGTGGAGTCAAGTGCTATAAAAACGGAATTATCCGTTGGTTCAGGAAGATCTTAGAAATAAGAAAAAATATGATGCAGTGACTCAGCACAGCGCTCATCTGTGTTTTTATTGTTGTTATTATTTTTAAATGCAGTAAACTAGATGAGATAAGTGTTGAACTCAACTGAAGTTAGAATAACTGAATTCTTGCAAAGCACCTGTTGGCAGCCTTGAAGTAGATTAATTTCGAATTTACATCACAGAGTTTTATCACAGTTTTAAACCAATATTTTTTTACAGTATGACTCACTCAGACTTCTTCATTCTTAGTTATTTTAGTTATGTTTTACTTACGTAAAGAATGGCTGATTATCATTATTTAGTGACTACTAGGGTTTGTTGATGTTTCAACGATGTATGCCTTTTACTTGAAGTCAGTGCATCTTTGCCTCTTTCATTTCACTCAGCAGACTTGGTTGCTTAGATAGCAACTCTTCTCAACCACTAATTGGACTCTTTTATAACTTGGACAGCAAAAAGTTTTTGTTTTAATATCTTTTTTATTTTTTTCTTTTAGTGTATTCTAGTTTATGTTTTAGGAGGGGGACGCTTCACTGGATTTAGTCATAGTTTCACACTCGGGTATTTTAGGAAAAGATTAGTTAAACAGGAAAAATATATCTAATTTCATTAAAATACAGCTTAAAATAATGTCTGTTACTCTTTAATTACTTTTGTCTTTAGCTATCATATAGAATATATTCAGAATTTCCTTTGTTATTTATGAACTATTTGCTTTGTTGTGTAATACCTACAATTTCTAAGTTAATTGGGTATTAAAATATTTTATTGTGCTGCAACAGTAGTTCAAAACTCAGTAAGCTTTCTTTTATAACTCACATTGGTCTTATGTTATAATAACTCCTAAAATGAAAGAAAAAGCCAACATACTAATGCAGTTATATTTGGTATTTTAACGGTGTAGGTTTGAATCCAGTCTCCTCAATAATGTTTAGAGTCTAAACAGTTGAGGAAGGTGGAGCTTCAGAATAACAGTCTTCCTCAAATGCATGTATGCAGTTGTGGAAAAATAGATGTGTAATCTCTTAAAACTTTAAGATATTTATTTTTAATTAATAAATAGATACCTGATAGGAATCTTAGGAACTTTAGATCTGTGTGACATTTCAAATTGTATTTTCTGAAGTTATCATCTCCTTAAAACTTTGGTGAGAATGTACAGTTCAGATTTTGGTGTCTGTGTACGAGAACTTCCCTGCTAATGCGCAGGCAGTTGGAAAGTGTTATACAACCTGTAGATCAAAAGCTACAGCGAAATGAAACTAAACTTGAAAGCTACAGAAAATGAAGGGTAGGAAGTACATCTTGGCTGCTCTAACAATTCAAAATAAAGCTTTCTGGAATTTTCAAAATTGTGAAATCATTTTCAGATGCTTCCAAGCAGAAATTCGCAGTTAATGTAGAGATTTTGGCCCCTTTATATCCTAGCAGAACACCATGAAAACTCCATAGCTGTGAGTAACGTCGGTTAGTGTCCGTGTTATCAAAGGAAAAGGAAATTATTGTGAAAGTTATTTTAGGTTTTTTGTTTTTTTTTATTTTAAAAACTTGCCCCTGGCAGCCAGTTGCTTTCTATTTCTAAAGTCTGTGGGGTGTGGCATAGATGCTGAAGCAGTTTTTCATTATTAGTGCATTTAAGCCGCAAGCAATTAACTGGATAGTTTTAAGAAAGGCAAAATAAAAAAACCTATTATACCTCTTTGTAATGACTAAAATATGCACGTTTAAATTGTTTTTGCCGGCGAGGACTTGTCATAATTATCTGTATGTTTACGCCCTGTGGGCTATATGTTAAAAAATAAAACATAAAAATAAAAAAAATGAACTGCTACAATTACTGTTCGCTTTCCGCAGTTTCACCCACTTTTCTTGTTGTCTGCTGATAGTCTAAAGGAAATTGTATAAACCGATGTCAGCTTTTAATATCTGTTATGAATTCTCTATTAGAGAAAGGGGAAAAAGTCCTTTATTTTTTTTTTCTATTTCCCGTTTAATAATTAAATTCATATTCTCTTCTAAATTGTTGATGGTGTTTTAAGGCTATTTATTTTTTTGTTTTTCATGGAATATTTATTTGTATCCACGCACCTGATAATGGTTCTTGTGTTGTTGTTACGGTGTCTCACGATGTTACAAGTTGAATTCACTTTTCAGTCGAGGATGTTAACAGATGCCCACTAATCTCTTCAATACTTTTTTTCCTTTTTTAAAAATTTCTCCTGGTGTTCTGCTCCCTGTTTTCTTGCCTCAGTACTTCAGTCCCATCTGCTTTCTGACTTTCATTAGCAGCAGTTACGTAAAATGAACTACCAGACCTTTTTCTTCTGACATTAAACAAGTAGAACGTGGGGAAAAAATAAGAGAAAGGAACATGTAACAAACAGAAGCAAAGATAGCAGGTGGAGGAAAAAAGCATGGAGTCTTTTTGTCAGAAAAAGAGCGGTTGGTTCAAAAGTTATTGTTGCAGTCTTATGTTTCCATAAACATGCAAACAAATTAGAGCATCAAAGTGAATTGTTTCAAGCAAGTATCAGGAGAACTATTGTTTATGATACTTTCAAATAAAGCAACAAAAAATAAACACCTGTCAGCTACCTAAGTCCTTAAATAGTCCTGCCATTCTAGTGCTGCTTCACATACTGTATGTTATTTTATGGTTATATATCCTGAAGTATTTGTTTTTCTCCTCATGGTAAAATCTGATGAGGCTTTTTAGTGTTAGTCTGTCTCTTACTGTGTAAATGTGGAAAACAATCCTAAATCTTTGAACTTGCAACCCATAGTCACAGCAGGCCTGTCCACAGCTGCCTACAAGTTTGCATTCCTACCACATGCAGTAAGGCTTTCTCCACAGACCCATGTCACCGAGGAATTCAGTGAGGAACAAGAAATCTTCAGTCAGAGAGGTGCCACAAGTGCATGAAAAAAATAGCTTCACATCAACAGTAAAGGTCATTAGCAGGCTCTTCAGCTCCTGACTAGGAACCAGTTTTTTGGATCATTAACAATAAAAAGCCTAGGAAATGAATAGGACTCAGTGTCCTATTAAAAATTAGCCAGAACAATTAAAAGGTTTTCCAATTTCTAATGGGAACCAGGCCTAATAGCTCATTTTCCCTTGTCTAGTACTCTGTTTCTGCATTTTGAATTACATTAATTTTATGTCCTTCTATTTTTAAAGGAATATCTTTAATTATTTTTTCTATATAGGTGTTGTAAATTATTTACAGTGAGGGCAGTTAAGGCTTGGGAGAAGTGGAACCTGCTGTCTCCCAAAGACTGCTTTACTGATCCTAAGTCTTGTGAGTCTAAACTAATAAAGTGAGCTATGAAGGGATTACTTACAATGTGTGCAAATGTGTACTTTGCAGCCTCCTAATACAGTTACAGTATTATGAGGTCACATGTATTAAGATGCTCATTTAGTTGCAGAGGCACAGCCTTTTTTAGAGTGAGATGTCTCTCCTTAGGGGATTACTTGCTTCTCTGAGCTCTTTTCTGATTTCAACAGCAGCCTTTCTACTATCATTTCAATATAAATTTCTTGCTGTTGGTTTATGTGTAAATTACTCATGGCTATTTAAGAAGTATTTTCTCTCCTGCCACGTGCTTTTCCTTAACCCTAAAATGTTTTTGGCCGGAGAAAACTGCGAACAGTGAGCCTTTATTATTTTTAAATTTAATTTTTGTGAGGTGTATTAAATACGTTCCTTAAACGTCATTCTTGCAAACACGTCTTATATAATGAACCAAAGGGAGGAAGGGACAAAGAAAGAACAAAAAACAGATAGTATTTTATACTGCTTTGCCTGCAAGCCTGATGCTCAGGAGGAAGACTCCCACACAATTATGAATATTTTTCACTCTATAGCTGCTAAAGCCATTTCCCTTTCCATTGGCCATAGGTACTAAATCTCCCCACCTTACCTTCAGGTAATAATCAAAGTAAACTCTGAACTAATTGATAGAAGCCATATGATTTTCCTGAAAGGAAAAAGGGAAAGGGGAATTTGTCCAAGGAAAAGATTACAGATAAATGAGTTGGGGTGGTAGGGAAATAAAAAAAAGAAAGTTAGAACAAGATGATCTCCCTAACTGTGTTCATTTTATGCTTATTCTTTCTCAGCAGATGCAGAATTCCTTTCTGCGGTGAGTGAATTGCCTGGTCATTAACATAAAATTAACTCCAAATGGTCTTGGCCAAGAACTTTGAAATATGTTAGTGTAGAACCGTACACTCAAAAACATGTGGGAATCCATGTGGGTTTCCAGATGTGAGAATATTCCGTTATATAAATACAGTTATGTTTACATAGCATAATATTCTGTTCTGTGATAATACCCTAGATGTAGCTGTGCTTCAACATATTTCTTCTCATTTTCTGGTAGTTCATTGTATGGTGGGGCCTCTTTAGCACGTGACGCCTCTTCTGCTGTATCGCCCCACACAATGATATCATCAATGTACTGCAGGTGCTCAGGCGCACCACCCTGTTCCAGTACAGTTTGGACCAACGCATGGCAAATGGTTGGGCTGTGTTTCCACCCCTGGGGCAAACGGTTCCAAGTATACTGAACGCCCCTCCAGGTGAAGGCAAACTGTGGCCTACAGTCTGTGGTCAAAGGAATGGAGAAGAAGGCGTTAGCAATGTCAATGGTGGCATACCATTTGGCTGCTTTTGACTCCAGCTCGTACTGGAGTTCTAACATGTCCTGCACAGCAGCGCTCAGTGGGGGTGGTTGCAGCAGTGGGAGCAAAATAACTGGCAGCGGAGGGGTAAACCTATTTGGGCTGCTTAACTGTGGAAAGACATTGCTGCCCAAACAAAAGATATGGTTATAAAGGTGCATCATGTAGATGCTCACGTGCCCAAGAGTTGGGCTACTGAAGAACAACAAAACAACCATCAGGTAGATCGAGCTGCTAGAATTGAGGTGGCTCCAATAGATTTAGACTACCGTGGCCTGAATGAGGTCACACCCCCACTGAGCGCTCGCATTCCACTGCCCGGCTCCACGCCAGCAAGCCGGTTCTGTACTGGAGCAAATGCGTCTGTTTCTTACAGAAATTCCATTCCAATAATAACTGTTAGTAAACATACATTGTCTGCAAGTTAAAATACTCCCTCAAGAAATCCAAGAAATTCGACACGCTCGTAGGTTGACAGTGAAAAATTTTAAAAATTCCACATTTGATTTCTGATTTTTCACGTTTTGATTTTCCCTCTCTGACGTATTTTTCATTAGTATTTTCTTCACTAGGATTAAAATTTAAAGCCTAATACAAGAGTTTGAAGAGGTTTTTTTTTTTTTTTTTTTTCTTTTTTCCCCTCTGATACCTAAGTAAGTGTTCACTTAAGGTTGTGGTTTGATTTTAGTTATCGAAAGTATAATGAGTGACATCAAGGTTAGATGAATCTCAGTATGATTACCTGATTTTATGTTCATTTATATGGAGCTGACTACATACGGTGGTCTTTTGAGGCTTTTTGTTATTGTTTAAAGGCCCTTAATGTCTCAATTTCTTTAATACAGTGCTCTTATGTTTTCTAAGTGAACTCAAAGTGAGTTTGTGAATGGAATTGCTCTGTATAGGAATAGACCAGTGAAAAAAAAAGGTTGAACAAATCTGTAAAACACATAAAGTGCCTGAACTGTATAGTAATCAGTATATAGTACTCATTCTTAGATATCGTTAATGTGTGTACATTTAAATACATTATGATGATTGAAAGTAACATGAAATGTCTTTCTGATTCATTTTGTCATAGCACTTCCTTTAACAAAGAAAAAGTATTTTCTTCCAGACAGAAATCTTCCCTCATTCACAAACAAGTAGTTTTCACACATAATCCACACACCATTGTGCTACTCAGGCTGTGATCTCATCTGATTGTAGTCAGAGTCATACTACATATGCACATGGATAAGAGACCTTCAGGATGAAAATTCAGCTAGAGATCTGACACTGTTCTTTCCTCCAAAAGGACAGCAGTTCCAGTTATGTGTTGTGCTCGTTACAGAGTGATTAAAATTGATACAGAGCGGGGCAGCTTTAGGGAGTTTATCAGATTGTTGGCTGAGCCTATCTCTTGGATATTGGGGAAAACCAAACTTTTGGTTGTAGAGAGCATCTTTTCCATTTGATGTTGCAAATTACACAAGCTGCACTGAAAATAATGCCTCCTAATTTATTACATTGGCCCGCAATGTCAGAGGCAGATGTTGGTGGTATGACAGCGGAGGTTGAACCTTCCTCCCAGTATTCCCTTACGTTTTGTTATTGTGTGACAGATGGCAGCAAAGGGACAGTCTGACAAAATGGTGTCTGACATGGAATGCAGAAAAAATTGTACCCATTGATGTTTGCGCAAATGCACAGATCAGCTAACAGTAGTGACTATGTTAAAAAATAATATTTTATAGTTGAGTAGTTGCTTTAATAGTGTTAGTGTGCTCTGTGGATCTCCTGTAGCTTTCATGGAATTAGGAGGCATTACTTTTAGAGCAATCTACAAGTTTATTATATTTTCAAATGGATATACGATTATATTTTGTATATCACATATTTTGTGGGCAGATGTTACTATATGTATATCTAAAATACATTTTGACTTTTCATTATCAGCTTGAAATAGTCAGGTAGTATTTTTCTTCTCTATTACCAGGTTGCATTAAGGATTTCAAAGGCTAGAACCTCTCATTGCACACCTCGGTAAACAAAATGTCCTTCCCTGTTCTTCACCATACCAGCTAATATCAATCATAATCTTCAATATTGAGTTTTAAGAAATGTCCGGTATTGCCCTGGTATTCAGAAGAGTTTTAGCAATGTCTTGTTTTGCTTTCACTGACATGTGTGTGTGTCTGCATGTATACATAACAAACCAAAATATATGAAAAAATAAACCAGTGATATCTTGCAGAAGACTCTTCACAAAATTAAGGGCCTCTTAGTGGCTTTTGGATATCAGGCTTGTTTCCTAAATTTTAGCACTTAATCTATCTAGAACCTAGGGGAGATGTTATGTAAACTATGCAGTTACGTAAATGTATATTTAAATTCAGTTTGAATTAAAAAAACATTGGTATGAACTAAAGACTTCTGCCAGTGCTTTTGTATCTCAAACTGTTTTATGGTGCTGCTTTTCATTAATTATATTTTGACAGAAGAAAGTTTTTTGTTGTTGTTTTCTTTTTTTTTTTTTTTTTTTTTTTTTCAGATTGAAGAGAAAACGGGCCTCTCTGAAGAGCAGCTTAAAACCCTTCTGGAAGAATGTATGCAGCCTCAGAGAACAATAAGCAACGTTACCATGCCAAAGTCTCAGGAATCTCTTTCTTGTGGATTAAGTCCCCCTTGTTACACAAGTCAAGTCTCCATTCTTCACTCCACATCTACTCTTTCCAAAATGTTAGTTGAAGACCATATTGTAGGGATGTTAACAGCTCTGGAAAAGGCTGGACTTGAAGACAAAAGCTCATGTGTTAATGCTGAGAGTGAAATCCCTAGCTACTATATCAGCAAAGCATTGGCTGATAGTCACTTATCAAAGGATTCACTGGCCCAAACAGAGGAACCTGATGACCTAGAAGGTTTACAGAAGATGAGAGATAAGAGTATTACTGAAGGTTACTTTATGTCAAGAGCACTCAACACTGAAAGACTGAAGAAACCTCCTTTCTTGGGTGAACCATTATACTGCATCAGCATGAACAATGAGCCATCCACAGGGCCTGACATTCTCAGCATACCACTGCAAACCAAAGGAGGTGAGAGCCTTAGCAATCCTTTAGAATAGGCTTTTGATTGTGATGAAAGAAACAAGCAGGTTCTCACCAAAGGTATGCACCAATATGCAGTGGCAATTATGGTAAGGCAAGGATGGACTTTTATAAAACGCCAAAAATAGCATACACATAATAACAGAATGTTTATCAGTATTCTTCCCCTGACAGTAACTGGCTGTGAGATTAGAACTCCTATGAAATATAGTAATGATGGTGATCAGTTCTCTCAACTAGAAAACGGTATGCTTATACTTTTGCTTATCTTTCTGGTAGTAGGAAGTCATGTTTTCTGTTCTGTGGAGATAGATAAATTAATCTCCCAGTTATTAATAAGGTAAACTCTGTAGTATAGGAACAAGCATGACTTAGTTATATTATAAATAACAATTTTATTTCAAATTTATCTATAGAAAATATCAAAGAGTAAATACCGCATAGTTTTTTAAACTACTTTTAATTCAGCAAAGAAAGAATAGAGTTTTCTAGCAAAAATTAAGTTCACCCTATCTGGTGAAGAAGATTTTGGATACCTCTCCATTTTTATATTCTTTGTTGTACACTAATATTGCAATCTAAGTCTACGTTTATATTTTAGCATAAGACCACTTATCTTTCTGGAAAACAAACTGCTTAAAAAAGCCAGATTTCAGGCGGGTACATATGCCATCTCTTTCATAAAATTGTGACAGTATGAAGTTGTTTTTGATCAAAGTTCTACAGTTTAATTGTATTTCAACTTAATAAATTTTGTCGGAATAGATCTTTGTTGTACTGGTATCCTCTTCAGAATTTGTGGAAACTTTTTTTCCCCTTTCATTGGAAGTTTGGAAGAACATCTTGATATTTCTTAACTGTTATTATTATCATAACTGTTTATTTGATTGCTTGTAGTTAACCTTTCTACAGTGAGGGTAATGTTACAAAAAGTGATTCCACCTGTCAGGAAATAAGAAAACGTGTTATTGCTGATTTTACGCTACCAGACTTATTTAGTTTCCAGACCCATCTGCTATGTTTGCCCAATATTTGTCTGTAATGATATTTAGGCCGCAGCTTCAACAGAAAGAAAATAGAATTGCAGTGCTTAAAGAAAAGCAATTCTTTGGGATTGGTTAATTTTCAGCTAACAAAATCATGTTAACCTCACTCTTAATGCAGATGCAAGCATCTGAAGAGTGGAGACAGGGAAGGAGGTGGCCCAGAGGACAGGCAGGTGGTCATGATGGTTCAGAGAATCAAAGAGAAGCACCTGTGCCAGGGGCAGCTTGCAGGAGTGAAGTGGCTAGATACAATCTTGTTTCGTAAGCAAGAAACCCATGCTTAACCTGCTGCTCTAACATGAATTTATGTTCTTCACTTAGCCTGAATAAAGGTAGTACAGTCAGAGACAAATCAGAGCCATCCGCCATCTTTGCTTGTTACACTGGTGTTTTAAGATTGAGTATGTTAATTCAAGCAAAACATCCTGCACTGTAGCCACTGTATAGTGAAGTGAGTACGTAACTGCTTATGCTGTTGTTATAAACATAGTCAATATATGAAGTAATTTTATTGCACAAGAGGGAAAAGATTCCAGCAAGGCATGCTGCAATTAGTAGATTTTTGCATATTTGAATCATAATCATACACTGTATCATAGTAATGCAATAAGGTGTTTTAATCATCAATTTCTGTAGTGGCTGCATAATATTCAACCATATAGATCTCAGTCTGTGTGGTTAATAAACACCCTTGCTTTTGTGGTCTATATGGTTGTAATGGATATATGTTATATATATATAAAGCCAGAGGTTATAGAGGAATAACTCACCCACACTGAGGCTCACAGTTAAGATGGATGCTCACCACAAAGAACTCCACACAGAAACAATCTCCAAAAGAGATGCTGCCTTAGTGGTGATCAGTCCTTAAATGGGATCTAGGAGAGGTGGAGTCAAGCTCCACCCCTTCCGGGAGCACAGCTGAATTACCTTCACTTGTGCTCCCACAGCTGACCCATCACTTGCCTCAGATGGTTAATCAGAGGTTCAGGCTGTGATTAACAGTTTCCCATACATGGTCATTTTTCTTACCTGTTCATAATTTTCAGAAGTCTCTGAATCTTTTCATTTTCACTGAAAACTTAAACCATTATAGATATTGTTAACTCATCAGATATTGAGTCATTGTGTCTGAGTCTGATTTTTCAGAACGGTGTGAACAGGAGTAATCTTTGGCAGAACAAAAGTAAGTGCAAAACAAAACACGCTCCACAGCTTGGTAATTGTTATTATGTTACTGCCAGATATTTTGCAGTTATCTGTAAGTTTAAATTATGTTCAGATTTATTATATTCAGTTAATATTTAGTCTAACCCTAAAACATATATCCAAAATTAACAGCAGCCCATTCTCACTATTTTTCTCAATGTACTGCTTATAAGGAAATGTACAGCTAAAAAAAAAAAAACACCAAAAAAACAAAATGAATTCTGCCTTTCCACAGAATTACGTTATTTGTTTTTGATGAGGGTGACACACTTTCATCTTATACAGTTATTCCTGGCCATAAGAGAGAAGTTGTGATGCTTATCAAGTTGCCTAGTGTATTCTACAGGTAAACCTGCTATTATTTATTAGTTTAGACAGGATTATGTGTGCTGATTGTATTGAGAATTGGAGATCCCAGTGGAGTCCAGTTCAAGGCAAATTTATCTTCAGATGAAATTTTGAAACATCAGGTTTGTTTTTAAGAAAAATACATAGTTGAGCTCTGTTATGATAGTAGTTCTAAAAGATTTATACCCATATACACATAATCTTCTGTAGATAGTTAGATTATCTGGGTTGCTGCATCTGGTTTATGCTGTGTAAGCAAATAAAAATCGTATTTCCGTAAAACTGATTTATCACAATTTAGTTTCACAGTCTCTATAGTAGTATAGTCTGTGATACAGATTTACTGTAATGCATTAAATTATATATATATCTTAAGGAAAACATAATTATTAAGTATGGGGTTTTTTGTAAGAAATTTTAAGTAGATCTTGGTCATTGCTTCTTCCTCTTGTGAATAATATTGTGCTTTCAGCAGTTCAGCATGTGATTCTTTCTTTTTTACAGATGATATGAAGATTGAAAGTTGAGGAGATTATGTGCTTAATTACACAGCTTTTTCTAAACGTGTCATTAGACTTCTACCAGTAATATTTTACTGACACAGTGTCATTTCAGACACTCTGGAGGAAATGAATTCTCATCATTGAAAACTTTTCCATGACATAATCAATTCTTAGGAGAAAATAATTATCATATATTGTTGCAGTTTGATTTCAAAGTATAAAATCTTGCACTTCATTAAATTTCATGAGAGTATAATAAATAATTATGCACGTGCATAATAGTTATACATATGCTTTTTTGTATCTGTCTATCTGATAGATATGCAGGTAGGTGTAAAATGTATAGAACAGGTTTTTTTTGTGTTGGTTTTTTTTTTTCTTTATTCACAATGTACTGTTTACATAAAGTCAGCTTGAACCTGGCCTCAGTGATCTCAGTCTAGTTTACTGTATGGGATCTGCCTGTGAGCCCTGCCTGGGAGAGGGACAGAAGCACCCAGTGTCTATCTGCTGGATGTTGCCTTGGCTGCAGGTAAGGACTTGAGCAGCTCCGCTGCTGGATAGAGGCTGGGACCACTCTGTTCTGTCCAGTGGTTCTGTAGAGTTGAAACTATGTGTCAAACAGGCATATCCCCTTCTTCAGAAATGTAATGAGGTCGGGAAAGATCACAGCTCCTTTGGGAAGCTTGATGTGACTGAAAGTGAAGGGATTCAGAAGTTTGCCTGGCAGTGACTAGAATGTGAAGCCTTGCAGCAGTGGCTGGCTGGGGTGAGGTTGGTACAGCTGCTTTGCATTTGAGATAGTAATAACAACTCATTACAACATTTTGCTTGTCTACTCCTTAACTACTATTTTGCCTGTGTTTTATACATATATATTGTGAGCTGGCGGTTAGGTACTCATGTTATGCTCTATAATGTTAGAATAAGATATGATATTATTAAAGGTTCTCTTTTAAAGGTATTTTTTTGGAGGAGGAGAGAGAGAAGATATTTTAGCAAAAGTAAATCCATAGATTTTCCTGTTGGTGAGGTCTCACTTGACAGAAAGGAAGAGATCTTCCTAAGTTACAGTATTAGCCATTTAATATTCAACAAGGACAGATATATAAATACAACATAAACTATGCAATGGCTGTATCATGGCATATTGGAGTTAATCTGAATGTTTAAATCAGTGCACATATTGGCCATGATTTTAATCTCATTTCCAAAGTTGCCAGTTTAAGTGGACATGTGCTCCTGCAGCAGTGGTGATTATTCAGAATCTAACCTACTTTCTTTTAACTAGAAATGTCATTTACTTTGGGATTACTAAGTATGATATATATTGTTCTATTTTCTAATAATTTTACTTTTTTTTGCATCAATAACAACAAGCACATGGATAATGAGCATTCTGCATTGTCCTGTTGCTCTTTATGGAAGGATTGGTTTAAGTAAATTTCATAGAGCTTTGCAATCTTACTTAACTTATATTTAAAAATTATTTCTTATATTTAAAAATTATAAACCCCTGCCAAAGTTTATTTTCTATGCCATAAATATAATCAAAACAATACCAGCAAGCTTTTTTCAGTAGTGGATAGCAGGGCTGTCCACTGCCCATACACTTATCACAATCCAGTCATGTTTTCGCATGGAGTTGGTGTTTTATAGAATCCTCCATAAAACAGTATTAAAAAGCTAGGATAATTTTTGAGGAAAACTAAGCTCTGTTTCAATTTTATATGTAGAATGCCTACAATGTATGTTAAGAGAAATAATTTGTTCTTACTCTTCTAGTGTATGTTTTGTTGTCTTAAATCTCTCACTCTTATGAAAAAGCTTTTCCAAGCATCCTCAAGGAAGAGCATTCTCACTTCAGTATCCTTGAAGTCATGAATATATCAGACTTTTCAGGGGTGAGCACATTATTCTGAATGACGTCTGACGTGTATATTCTAACAGGAGCTCTGCAATTACACTTCACGTCTTGGCTTGTGCTGAGCACCCTACACCAGCTGTGGTCACTCACAGAGCTGTTCCAAATCACTTAGGCTGGGCATCCAAACTCAGATTGTGTCAAAAATTGGTGGTGTAACATTTACCTATTTACCTGTGCTTGGTTGCCGTGGCATTGTGTTGCATAGCGAGTTCTTTGGAAGGATGGTGTTTCATGCTTGACGTTTTTTTTGTTTTTTGTTTTTTTTTTGCAAAGCATGTTCACTGATAAGAAGTGTAGTATGATAGAGATAAAATATAGTCATGAAATTATTTGCTGAAACATCACCGAGACCAGGGTCAAAGTAAAGTTGAGCCCAGGAGAATTCATGATTTTTTTAACTTGTCCTTCAGACTTTTTGGCCTGTTTTATACTGAAGAATAAGTTGTGTGTGCGTAGATTTGTACTGTTTTGTACTCTGTGTTGTTTCCTACTATGATTTTACAGCACAAGGTAAATAATTTTGTTCCAGAAATGTAATACTTGTGGGGAAAAAAACCATGAAAGGATGGTTTTGGTGTGCTTGTCTTGATTTGTTCAGTGGTATAGCGCCAAACAGTTCTCCCATTGTCACTGAATCTCCTCAGGTGTATGCATATGTGTAGTGCTGGTGGTTGTGGTGGCCAGTGCACATTTACTGTGATGTGTGTGTTTCAGTTCTGCATGGTTTGTTTTTTTAAATAACAGACTCCAAAGTGTTTTCCTCTGAAGAAGAAAAATTAGGGGGATTCATTTTTATGACTCATAGATATATATATTAGAAATATGTATATCTGAGTAGGATGATTTAAAGAGCGATAGTGTTGATTTCGGTATCAAAGAGTTCAGTGCAGATGTGTAGTTAGATGCATAGAAGTCCATTTTCAAAGAGAAGTGACATGCTAAAATTCCAGATGAAAAGTAAATCATTGATGACTGTAGGCATAAAAGATTAAAAAGAGTGAAATTATGGTTAATATTCTTGTATGTCCAGAATTCCGGATTAATTTAAAGGAATTCTAACAAGGGGTGAAAAAAAGTGCAACTCCATCTTAAAGAAATGTCTTGGTTTTATGATTTTGGGCCCATAATCTGTTGACAAGAAAAAAAACAAACAAACCTAAAAATGAAAGAGATGAAGAAGCCCCCCCGGGAGTTCTGCCAGACGCTTCTTTCCAAGGCAGAAGATGGCTGCTGCACACCTTCTGAGTCTCCAAAGTGTGCTCTGCCTCCCGCCTTTGAGGCCGAATTTCAAGAATGGTAAGGTTTTTTCTATTTTATAAAGTAACAACTCTGTTTTTCTTCCTTCTCTTTGTGTCTCTTATTAGAAAGTCTTCCTAACGACGGCTTTAAATGAGGTCCTCCTCTTTTGCTTTTTTGGTGCAAAATCTGTTAGTCAGTTTGCCTTTCCAACAGCACTTCCCTGCGTGATTACCATGAAGGAGCCTGCCCGCCTGTGGGCATCGTGCTGTTAGGTGGGCACAGCAGACAAGGTGCTTCGGCAGCTGCCCGGGAACTTGTTAAACTATGAAAGTTCTTGAGATCTAGGAAAAGTAACAGCATTACTTTCTTTTTTTTTTTTTTGTCCCAAATTTTCAAAATAATTGCCTTCTTTATTTGTAGCTAGATTTAGAGGTCAGGAAAACTGTTTCCTTTATAAATAAAACATGAACACTTAAATACTACTAAAGCCATAACCGACAGTTATCCAATTATAGTTTCAGTGAGGGATTGGCTGCAATCCAGGTGCAGTATTCATAATAAAAGGCTTCCTGCCATTTATGTCTATGTGAAAGACTTTGCTGCTTGCAATTGAATCTGTAGTACCTTATCTATTATGCTTTAAAAAAAACCCAACAACAAACTGGGATACTGTGAGTGCATATTAATTTCCAGAGTGCTGAAGTACATGAGTAATTTTGATATATTCTTCAAGTAATAGTATTCTGGGCTTAGAATTCCTCCCCACCCCTACTTAAAAATTTGCTGTCTTCGCTGTCTTCTTGTGGAAATGCCACCCTATGCCGTTATTTTTCTATTGTCTCCTTTGTGTATTTGGTATGCATAGCTTTTGTGGGAAGGGTATTGCCAGAGGCATTCTACCCTAATTTTACAATAGCGCTGAAATAGCCTCTACATTTCAGTCTGGGAGTGGAGTCATCGAGGCAGACTGATACTGCATCTAAGCAGTTCTCAATTCAGCTCTTGTATGTGTTGCCTAATCAAGCAGTTCTTGAGCTGTTGAAAAATTAAAGACAAATGGTGGCTGGGCTTCCTGGAATTTGTATTAATTTGAAAATCTGAGTTTCTCTGGGATACTTGTCTCATTTTGTGACTTTCCTATGGAATATTTTATTGATCTTTAAGACCTTTGCCTGCTGAACACTTGTCTCTAATCAGCTGTCTCTTCATAACTGCCTATTTTTACAGCTTTGTGCATCTATTCCTTCACTTCTGGAAAAGACGGGGGAAAGAACTAGATATCACCTTATGGAGGATGTATTTATTAAGATGCTCTCTTTTATAAATGCATGGTCCCTTTCTGAAATGAATTTGGCTTTAAAATCAGCTAATTACTGGATTACAGCCTTCACCGTAACATCAAAGTGTTCTTAGTCGGTTGTTTCTTGGGCAAGTGCTCTACTTGGCCTCAGCTGTAGCTTTTTGTGGCCTCTTGTATTCACATTCCCCAGGCAACAAGTGGGCAGACTTAACCTATGTGTTAACATAAGACATATGGCATGCCTTTATTATTTTAAGACATGTATCATCTCCAGTTCAGACATTACCCTGATTTATACTGTGTAAATGCATGTAATAAGTTAGCATGAAAGGCTGGCTTGGGTAGAGAGAATATCATTGGAATTGGCTGCCAAGAATAACAGAGATAAAATATAGCGACAAGATATTTACTGAAACACTGCTGATATCAGGGTACAAGTAGAATTGAACCCAGGAAAATTCATGGCTTTACTTGAGAGTTCATGAGACAAACCACTGCTGCCACCGCTGCACAGAAGGACTGAGAAGCTGGTTGTACTGCTTCTAGTTGAGATGGTGCCACATCACCAGCTTTTTGATTACACCAGCAGTCTGGCTGGAAGAGACTTGAAAAGATAGGCATCTGCCTCTGCAGCTATTTATCCTGATGCCTCCTTTCATGTGAAAGAAAAGTATGAGCCAGGCCTGGCTAGGGATGAGTAGATGATTAACATCCCTCAGAGGTTGTTTTCCCTTGCGGCTTTATCAAGGGCCTCATGGCTATGACTACACTTAGAGGAGTCCACGATGCCTTCAGGTGGACAAGTTTGCCTTGTCCTGGGCTGAAACCTCCTGTGTGCTCTATCTTGTCATAGTTTTAATGGGAAGATTATTGAGGTGTTAATTTGAAGCCCAGGTTGACAAGGGTAACAGAGCCATGTATTAGCATAACTAATTGTGAGCTGCAGAAATATTACACAGCATGAACAACACCAGGTGACACACGTGTAAATATAAATGTCCATGGTGGTTTATTGTTCTCTGTAAGAAGTTCTGTTGTACATCTTACACAACTTTAAAATGGAAAATGGTTAAAAATGTTTACAAAAAGCAGGTTCTTAGAAAATAACACTAGAAAAAACATTGGGAGGAAGGAAGCAAAAAACTTCAGTTCAGTGTGCAAATATTTTATAAAAATAGAAATACTAACTCTACAGGTAGCATTTCATGATAAATTATTTAAATAGCATATCTACACCATTATGTGATTAACTATTACAATGGCAATAAGAAAAATAATTTATAAAAACACAAGCAATGGTATACAAGATGTCAAGAAAAAAATATAACAATATTAGAAATCGTATTTGACATTTTTTTCCAATGCTATTTCCTTACTGGGAATATATTTTTCCGCAACGAATTTTTGACTATGTACAGCATTAACTCTTCAGTACTACAGTAGCTTTAAAGTTTGTTAGACATTTGAACTCTGCTTAATCCAAAGGTTTTTCTCAGTCACACAATAATGAGGTAATATTTGTACGTAAAACTTTCACTGTATTTCTTTTCCTTTTTTGAAAAGACAAGGAAATTATGTAGGTGTAAGAACACTGCCCCTGTTCGTGTACATCAAGCCCTCTCCCTTTTCTGCAAGGAGCTCCTGAAATTCAGTCTAGGCTGTGAATTCCTTCTTTTGTAGCTGCACAGTGCTAGTTCCAATAATTTGTGTGCAGTGACACAAATAGCAAGACTGGATGATTACTGACTGTAGGCAATGTGGCTCTTTCTGCCATCTCCTCTGGGCCAGTTATTCCGCTTGAAAGTCAGTCCTGCTGACCAGTGGTAAAGCACTGCTGACATTTCACAGCACTAAATAGCTATAATGCTAAATGACATTCCCTCAGCCCTTGCTCTATGGATGAGACAGGATCTGCTCCCATCTAAAAGGGCTTGAGTTTTAATACTGCAGAACAGTTGCCTGCCAGGCAACCAACTGCCTCGCACAAAGAAAGGAAAAGCCAATGCTGAGCTCAGACTGAGAAAAACAAACATTCCATTCCCCACCCTGCTGCTTTTCCCTGTGCCTCAAAGCCATTATGGGAAAATTGCTCATTGTAACTAATACATCACCACTATCTGCTCCAGACAAGATTTCACATAACGAAAAACCTTCTAGTTTCACTATAGGACAGAGTTAATAAATAATCTGTATTTACAATCCTACAGTCATGAAGACTTGTAATAATGGTGGATAGTCTTGATGCATTTCTTTTTTTTTTTTTTAAATCAATAATTCCTCAATCATTACAATATCAAGGATAGTTAAAAATAAATATTTTACAATTTCAGTATTTTATCTACAGGCCCCTTCCCCTCCCCTCTGAAGCGAGGGGCTTAAAGCATCTATGGCATGTAGAAAAGGAATGTCTTTATTACTATTGTAGTTTGTGCCTTTTTAACCATAAAATATGAAGCTAACCGTAAAATATGAAGCACATGCTGGTTTCTTCCTGAAGGACAGCACAGTGCTAGTTGAGATGGTGGTGTTCTCACACCACAGCTGAAAGAAAACGTTTAAAAGGTAAGAAAGATCTGCATCTAACCAGGAAACAGAATCTTATTGTAAATCCCAGTTCTCCCAAAGCTTGTGTGATCCAGTGTGCCAATTGCATCCTCCTTTCCCCGCTCCCTTCACGGAGAGGGGCTTTGGGATATCCATTTTGTCCTGTGTTATAGAACAGCTGATCTAGCTCACCACAAAGAAGTCAAAGGTTATTTTCATCGAAAAGATGCAACATACAAAAGGGTAATTTCTGCAAGTTAAATGGATGTAAACCAAGGTAGCAGAGACCCCATTAAAAAACCTCCACCCCCCATGAAGAAAAGATTTGAGAGTTCACCCTCCCACCGAAAACCCTTTTCCCCACACAATGAAAGGTCTTCAGTTTAAGTAGTCCACAGCACATCCAGAGATGTTCTTTTTACAAAATGCTACTCCATGGGACCTCCAGTTAGAGGCAGTGACAATGCACTGTGATAAATAAACAAATGTCTTTCTGACTGAAAGAAGCGTGCATTTTCAGTGAAGACAATTCTTATTTGCAAGACATTTGTTTCCTTCCACTTCAGAGGTCAGATGCAAGTGTGTTTCACTTCTATTCTCTCAAAACCATTCTCTTGAGGCAGGTAATGTTTCGAGTCCACATTTATGCAGGAGGAAGAAAGGAAGGAATAATATAATGGTCCCAGGATTTGTAAGGCTAAATGTTTCAGAAGGTGCAATACCAGCATTTTAAAATAGTCTCTGAATCCAGTAACCTTGGGATTATGGATCTGTGAAAAACAGAGAATTAAGATATAAGGTATTTCTGTGTTACGCATGATTGATTGTATCTAAGACATTATCCATGTGTTCCCTACAAACATGTCTAGGATAAAGAATGAGGAAAGTACTTCAGCACTTTCAGGAGTTAGAATTCAGGATCTAGTTCATATAATCATTACCCAGCAAAGTCATAATTTGAAGCAAACTAGGGCAACTTGGAACTTAGTCACATGCATGTATCACCACTGAACTGCAAGAGTAGAAAACTGTGTGTAGACTATAGACTGTACTTATTTTTATTAAGTCAGTCTTTTGCATATCGGGCACTATTCTTGCTGGTTAATATTTTGCATTTTCACCTTGCATTTTGTCACCTGTATTGATTTATTCTACCTAACTTCTTTACAGATTTCAGTTCCAGAAATGAACTGTATCTTAATGTGGACTCCTGATACTTTGAACCAGCAGGACAGAGATATGCTTAAGATTTTGTATTTTCAAACTTTTAAACTGTGAATAGATTAATAAAAAAGGTGTCCCGTTTCTGTCTGCAAAACATGCTTGAGATGAAGCTATGTAAAATGATGGATGATCTTTCTCTCTTAACTATATTTTTAAATTTGTCCTATTTTTCTTGAGAGCAGCTTTCTTGAACCAATTCTTTTATATAGGGACTCCTCAATAAAAGATTTTCCTTACCTCTGCATTCATATTTAAGATCTGAGAAGAACACCATTTCTTGAGAGAAGACAAATAATCCTAGACGACCGCCAGCGTAAGTTTTATCATAGATTGGTCCTGAGTCTGCCATGATTTTCTTCCCTTCATACATTACAACTCTACAAAGAGACAGTGGAATCTTGTCAGAAATGACTCAACTGTTAGGTTTGTTTTTATAGACATCTGGTTTCTTTGGGACTATTAATTACATAGAGGGATAATGCTCACCTGATGTAGCCAGTCTTTGGTCTGTGGCTAAGGCGCCATCTGTATGCAGTGAAATCTTTCCAGCCTATGTGACGAGGGTCATGCCACAAAGTTCTCACCTACAAAAGAATAGTTCAGTTAACCAGAAGGTCTGAAATAAGATAACCATTATTTTGATATGCAGGTCTCTTTATGAGTAGCAAATGCTTAAAGTTCATCATTAGGCTCTGTAATGGGGTCTTTTGATATCACCTGTATCTAAATTAACTTTTAAATATTTAAATCGGAATTTACTCCAGTAGTCCAGAAACAATTGATTCACTGCTGCTGGAAAGCTTATCTGCCTACTAATAATTACAGTTATTTGTCTTTGCCAAGAAGGCTGTCCTATTCTGAGCAGTATGTGTAGAGACTCGTGAACGTATCTTACTCACTGGAAAAACAACATGCCTTACAGTGCAGTACAGAAGCATAGGTTATCAGCGTGACCTTTACCTGGCCAGGAGTGTTTCCTGTGTGCCACAGAGCATTACGAAGGTGTTCTCCTGGACCTGTTGTGGAATTCACAACCTTGATGGAGAGACCTGAGTAGCCTTGAGCTTTGGTTGGTGTAGAGTCCCAGTAAGACTGAGTAATCTGCTTCCACATGACAACATAGAAACGACTGCTAGATTGGTAGCCAAATACAAAGCCAGCATAATCATCATCCCTTTCTGTATTGATAAAGAAGGTGCCACTGAAGTCCACAGCGTTGAATTCATCAAAACCTATGTGGGCATTAGAAGATTAAAATTTTGATTTTGCGGTGACTTTTAAACAATTTCTTAACAGTTTCTCAGTTTCCATTCCACCTCCACCCCCCCCAAACACTCTAATGCTGAGTTAGTGTTCCCCTTACCAACTGCAAGGCCAGGGTCACAGTTGACTGTCTGAACCAGTTCTTTACCCTGGTGACGTACAACCCAGTTTGGATCATTTTGGGATGTTCCTTTTGGATCCAAGGGAATCATCTGAAACCTTCGGAAGTCAGTCTCACTGATTTCCACATTTTCAGGGCAGATATCATCAATGTCTGGCACACTGTCTTGGTCAAAGTCATCTTTGCAAGCATCTCCACGTCCATCACCTGCGGGACAGAAGTAATTTCACTATTCTGAGCAATCAGCCATTGGTTGTTGTTTGCCAGCATAGTTTCAAGTCTTACAACCTGGGAGGTAAAAACCTTACTTCAGAGCTCTGACTGCCCAGGTACTGCTGGCAGACATGACAGAAGACAGAACTGTTGCTGTATAAACGTCCCTTTTGCTCCAGCCTGATATTGCTAACTGTATGAAGTCAGTTTAATATGTGGTCTTTTCATTCCTTACTCCCAAGGAACACTAATATTAGTGCAGATTATCTTTGAAATTTTTTCCAGCCCTAAATAGCAAAAAAAAATAATAATCCCAAACAGTTGGAAGATACTCTTGAAGTGTTACTATGATACCGGTCATCTTACCATCAGAATCTGCTTGATCTGGGTTGGCAACCAATCTGCAGTTATCTTTGTCATCGGGAATACCATCATTGTCATCATCATGGTCACAGGCATCACCTTTTCCATCCTTGTCATGATCAGCTTGATTGGCATTGGGCACATAAGGGCAATTGTCAAGATTATTTTGATGACCATCCTCATCTATGTCCTGATTGTTGTCACACTCATCACCTATACGGTCAGAGTCTGTATCTTCCTAAAAAAAAAAAAAAAAAAAAAAAAAAAAAGGAGAAATAAAGAATATTTTAAAAACCACCTGAAGCATCTGGATTATGAGCCTTAATAGCTAGAACTGGGATTTCTCTTTACTTTAGCAAGAGCTAAAATGGAAGTGTTAGAGATGTATTAAGATTTTAGAATGTTAAGAGACATTGTCTGTAAATCATGGGACAGAAAGCAATAGAGGTCACCTTCCAACCTGAGATGAGAAAGCAGTTAAGCAAATGACAAATAAGAGTAAGAAGGTTTATAGACTCAGTTTAAGTCCTTCAAGTAACACTGTTTTTAGGCTATATGACAGTACTGAACTAAATTCTCCTGATTTGCAACCCCTTTTCTAACACTTCAGTCATTCCAGTTACCTTCCTGAAGCAATTCATCTTACAACCTTGTACTTGGTGGGCCAGCACAAGCTTTATCTACTTTTGTCTTTGAATTTTGAACTAGTAAGTTGTATGAGAGGCTGGACTCCTCCTAAATTTTAGGGGGGAGTTTAAAGAGTGTCATACTCCTTTTCCCTAGGGAAAAGAAAAGCTTTGATGCCTTTACTAGTAGAAAATAAAACTTTTTAAAAAACGTAACTGGTTTGGATTGAAGGACACAGATTATGAAGAGACTGTTTAAACTGAAATGCAAGTAGTATTTAATACCTGATCAGTTAATTGCTTCTAGCACATTTAACGTGTAGTATATCCTGCAAGTCCTAAAAGCATGTTTAAGACTTCAGGCTCTTGCTTCTATTCTAGGAAGATTAGAACTAGGCTTTGAAGCAGCCAAGTACTGCAATTCATTGTGATTTACAGAGCCTTGAATAATTAAGAATTTCTGTACTGTTAGCATCCTGCATGTATTATGGGCCACATATACATTAAGCTACTGAAAAGATGTTCCTCTACCTATCTTGATTTCATAAAATGCTCCCAGGTATTTCATATTGTTACAGTGAAGGTCAGTACAACTGACAAAAGAAGAGTTGTGCATGCAATAGTCTCATGGATCCTCTCTAGAATTACTTTTCGGAACACTACCTTGTCAGTGTTTGAACTCTGAAGGAACACTGACACTATTTGGCAAATTAATGAGAATGGTACGTCAACTCAAGTTTAAGTTATACCCAAGTATAATATCTTGTGTATTGTAGCACATGTGAACAACAATATTCTATTTGTATAATAGAAATCCTCTACCTGGTCAGGATTATGTTCCAGTGGACAGTTATCACACTGATCTCCAACACCATCCAAGTCTGTGTCCCTCTGGTCTACATTGTAGACATACTGGCAGTTGTCCCTTTCATTGAGGACCCCTGCAACATTAAGAAGATTTTGTATATGCAAGTCAAAAATATCCAGACACTTCAAAGGAACATGCAAAGTCACCACACACTTTTTTGATAATTCTTGATAACATTTTGTAAGCCTTTTGAAAAGCATCTGATTGAAACCTGACTAAATCGCTAGCTTCTGTTCCAACTTCCTGTAAGAACAGAGCTAAAATTTAACTGTACCAAAATGCGTATTTTCCAAAGTGAGTTTCCATTAGCTTCAAGTGCTACTTTAATAGCCTTTATATCCTGAAAATATCACAGATGGGATCTTGTATGTTCAAGTGTAAATTTCTGGTATGAGACCAATGGTACTATTCTACACATTTGGCCTGACTGATCAGCAGTGTAAAGGTGTAATCGGAGGACACCTACCATCTCCATCAATATCCACTGCACATGCATCTCCTTCTCCGTTGTTGTCAGTGTCAATCTGATCAGGGTTGTGATTGTAGGGGCAGTTATCGCAACGGTCACCAACATCATCCCTGTCATAGTCATACTGCTGTGGGTTGTAGATGAATGGGCAGTTGTCCTGCAAGAGAGAAGTCAAACTTTTAAGAACAGTCTAATTAAAATTTAAACATACAGCAGCATGAGCAGGATCTGAATGGAAGAGCAAAAGGCAGAAGGGAAAGCAAACAGAACTGGAATGCTTTTATCTCAAAACACACAACTGCTTATTTCAGTGTGGTAATGGCTGACTAAAAATGAAGATTCATTTTCCAAGCACGGTTATTGTATCTGAAGGTTTCTAGGATAGCTGTCACTGCCAGCAATTTCATATGAAGGCCTTAGGAGAAGGAACAGAGAGCTACATTCTAAAAGGCTGTTCTTTTCTGTTGTCTTACCCGGTCATCGGGAATACCATCATCATCATCATCATTATCACAGGCATCACCAATCCCATCTTTATCATAGTCTTCCTGCCCAGAGTTGGGGAGATTGGGGCAGTTATCCTATAGCATGGATAAAGTACATGTGTTTACTCCTGGCACGAGCACAACAGGGATTTTAGCAGATATAATCATTATGCAAAAATCAAAATATCAAAATCAGTTGTTATTCTACTGAAGTCTCTTGATTTTAGCTAATCTTATTATAGTGAGAATATGTATTTGAATGCCATAGACCAAATCACTTAGATACAAGATTTAGCTCTTCTTACCCTCCTGTTCTTCCCCCAATATAGATATTTATCAGATCAAAGCTGATATATGTGGTAGAACTAGATTACTAAGAAACATTTATAATTGTTCCAGGCTTCTTTCCCCACCCCCCCCCGTTGTAGGAATGATTAAAACAACACTAAAAGCCTCATAACAATACCAGTGATAGAAGAATGTTTTACTAGTTTTAAATAGAGGGTAGTTTAATAGCTCTAACTAATTAGATACTAGCTTTATACCTTAAACCTAAATTATTTTTATATGGTCATAATTTAGAAGCATTCTATAGGAATATAGGATAAACATACTTTTTTACAGTGGTAAGTAGCATTGGCAACACAGACAAGGTTCTCATTTGGCCATCCATCCAAGTCAGTATCTTCTCCACAGATTATGCCATTGCCAGCATAGCCTGGTTTACATTCACAACGATACATTGGGTCACTGAAGTGGCCAAGGTAATTGCATTTGGCATTCTTGTTGCAATCATGTGTTCCATCCGTGCATGGATTACGTGGCTTGCAGACCTAGAAAACCACACAGAAATTAAACCTACTGGAAACATCTTTTTATCACACATTTTTGCCCAGAGATTCTAACAAGGCAAAGAATACATGCCTATTTTCATCAACAGGGAAAGAAAAAAACTAATACATTATTTTCTCTCCACTCTGTAACTCCAGTACCTGTCTTAGCACCATTTCTCTTGTTCAAAGCTCCTATGCTCAAGTGGAACACTGCACCAAAAGACATCTAAGATACATATTGCTATACTGTAAATTAATACTTATTAAATTACTCTCTTAAAATTACATACAATGTCAGAATTCTCCATAGCTGGAGAGGACATTTTTATAATTCATACTGCACTCCAACAAGAGAAGCATTAATTAATTTCTGTTTTGAATTACAGATGACGTACCAAATCCATCTTCTCTGAAATGCATAGTTGCTTTCCACTGTTTGCAGGAAGCAACTTCGTATGGTTTGGTAATCAAGCATAGCTCTCAGGTTGACAATACCTGTTTGTTTGCCATGGCATCCTCAACACTGCGACCAAATGGCTGTGACCCAGTGAAACGTGGTGGACAAGGCAGACAGTTGTATCCAGGTTCAGTGTTTTCACACCTGTGCACTCCATTGAAGACAAAGCAGGCATCAGGAACTTCTTTGCACTGAAATGTAGGAGTTTGAGATAAAAGAAAACAGTGTATTAAAGCATTGGTATTGCTTCACTTCCCATTTTCTTCTCCCTTTCAAGTCACAAACATTTCTAGTCTTCCTACCTCGTCAATATCTTGACAGTTGATACCATCACCATGGTAGCCAGCAGGACAGGCACCGCACTTCCAAGAACCATCAGGGGAGCTTGTACATGTAGTTCCCGCAAAGCAGGGATTAGACAGACACCCATCTGAAAAACAAATCAGAGTTAAGATGAGGGATGCTGCTGCCATATTGTGTTTTGCTAATATGCCAGTTCAAAGTTTAAGCACTTCGGTTTTAAAGACTTAGGCTATATTTTTTAAGCAGTATAGTCAACATTGGCCACAACCATTAGATGATTATGGAAAAGGAATACTCACCAACCGGACAGTCCTGTTTGTTGCAGACTTGAGTTCCTTTAGCTTCACCTACACAATTCTTCCCACCATACTGAGGCTCAGGATTGTTGCAGAGACGGCTGCGTTTCTGAAGTCCTCCTCCACATGTCACTGTGCAAGCATCCCATGGAGACCATGGTCCCCAGTTGCCATTAACTAAAGAGAGGTAGAAATTAAGGGACTTGTATGGCTTTAAGTTCAGTAAAGATTACCATTTTACCATTTTCAAACTAAGGAATATTCCTACTGTAGCAGGAGTACTTGAGATGTTGTTCTGACCTAATTCACAGAATGGCAGCCCTAATTAATAGGCTCCACAGAAAACTCGGATCACAACTGCTAGACAAAATTAAACTATTTTCTATAAAACAAAACTATGAGATTTTACCAAGCCTCTACCAATGTTTAAAGACCACTAGAAGTCCAGTACATGGCAGCTTCCTATTTGGAAAGTTCATCGTTTAAACTAGCAAGTAGTAGCTAGCACCTGGACACACTTACTTGGGCAAGGATCTTTCTGGCAGGACTTGGTTTCTCTTGCTTCACCTTCACAAGGCTTGCCATTCAGCTGTGGTACTGGAGAGTTGCAGAGACGAATTCTAGTGATCATGCCCGTACCGCAAGTGACCGAACATGATGACCATGGTGACCAGTGGCTCCAACCACCATCTTGTTTAACTACAGAAAGAGATATCTATTAGTAGAGTTTTTGAAACCCAGACTTCAGTTTAAAATCATTTAGAACATAGAATTGTACTAGAAACTCTCTATACTAGAGAGCCTTAATACAATCATAGATCAAGTTCTGTTGCTAGAGCAACTGTACACCTAAACTGGTGTCATTTTTAATCTGGGAGCACAATCCAAACATGTTTATTTACTGGATCAACTATCTGCTCCATTTTATTTGATTAATATAAGTCCTTAAAGATGGAAGCCAGCACGCTCCAGTCCACTGACAGAGTAATAGGATAAACTTTGCTGTTAACACTAAGCCAATAAAAGTGGCCCATATTTTATTACCAGGATGAATGGACTAAATACTTACATCTCTTATCACACTCCTGAAGGTGGCAAGTCCGAGTCTGCACAGAAGACCCTTCACAGCGGTTGTTGAGACTGTCACAGGAACGCCCTCTCTGCTGAATTCCATTCCCACAGGTCACTGAACACGAAGTCCATTCGGACCAAGGAGACCATCCATCATCTGCATAGTCGCTAGCTGTAAAGGTGCACAGCTCTGTTATAGCCCTGAATAAGATGCCAAGTATGTACTTTTCACATTCCTTTCCCCAACCCCTTCCCCTGCTTTTTCTTTACTGTAAGAAAAAACTCCACACAACTGCCCTCAAAATCTACATGCATTTCCCTTTCTTGTACAAGGTTGAGAACTCAAATGTTTCAGTGCTTACATACATTACCTAAGTTACTTCAGGTGGTTTTACATAACAAGGATAAATTCAGAGAAGTACATAGGTTAGACACCAATGCGAGTTCACAGTCAGCAAGGTTTCTGAGAAAACTCAAGTTTAATCAGCATCGATAACTAGAAGTATTATTGTCCAGAAACCCATTTAAACATTTTTATGAATATGCTTGGTTCATAGCTGCTCTGCAGATAAGGAGAAGCAGTACTGTTGGCTGATATATTTTAATTTGCTGAGATGCAGAGTGCATGCACTACTAAAAAGTATTCACTGGTGAATACAATACACTGGAGCACCTAATGCACCTCAAAAATCTGTTCTGCCTGCATGTATTCATGTGTTATATTCTTCAGATTTCAGAGCTCCGTTTTACTTCTGTTAATGATATTGATCCAACGTATCATTAAACTCCTTCTTTCCCTACAGAAACGCAGTACCATCCAAAACCACTCTGAAGCATTGTAATTTTCAATAATAAAGGACAATAGCAATTCCTTATGTAAGTGGCAATTGGAAATTAATATAACAGGTTTCTATTACTATAAGCTATTTAGCAGAGGACAGACATTTGAATTTTAATTTAAAGATGCAGGCTATCCAGTTGTCCTCTATACACAGATACATAGAGCAGTGCATGTCTACTGACTGTAGAGAGGTGTGACGGTATTTTTAAGTACTTACGCCAGCATCGGGGACAGCACTCCCCATCAGGCACAGTGGCGTTGGAACAAGGCATGAGAGGACAAGACACTTTCCGGCATATAGTGGCAGAGTTCTGTAAAGAATTGAAAGCATCCAATAAGCAAGCATAAAGCATACCTCTGGAGTCTAAACTCAAAGCTGATAAAGTCAGATGATAAGGATGCCCTTTGTGCAGCACTTAAAGACTCACATAGCACATCTAAAGAAGAAAACCTTGTATTCAGAGCTGATAGAATTCAAGAGTAGTTCCTTGCAGTTGTTCTTATTGCAACTTCACCTCACTCCTACCCTCCATCCATACTATTTCCTTCCCAGTTAAGTAGTTATGTTTTGAATAAATTGGTCAAGAATGAGTACCGGAAACTGGCTAGAGTAAAGGACTGAGTAAAGAACTACTGCTGTATGATTCCCAAAGTATAAGGTCAGACTTCAAGGGAAAGAACCAAGAAATCAGCTTTTCTTTTAATGTGGATTTAAGCTGATTACATGGTGAACATAAAATGAGTTTAGTGGACTTGGCTGAGGAGCCAAAAAATCTATAACTTACACTTAAAGGTCTTTGATCTTTAAGCCAAGCAGGCAGGGTAAGAACACCCATCTCCAATCTCAGTGAGAGCTGAAGTGCAGCCTGTTGTTTTGCTTCTTGAAGGTAGCAGCTTTTTCAGAAGAATGCCCTTGTGATTACCATTACAAGCTCCCCTTTTTCCCAAGCAAATGACTGTACTAAGACAGTTACAGCTAACACTGAATAAGAGAGTTGGTGGGAAGATGAGCAAAGGCAGAAGTCACAGTATCATCTGCTGCACACGAGACTGGAGATAAAAAGCTAAATGCAGAATTTAGTGAGTTGCCCTGTATTGCACGTCTACAGATATTCAGCCTTTGGCTTCTAAACAGAGACAAGAAAGATCAGCCACTCTTTGGTAGACTGATACTCTGAAATGCTTTCCTTATATATACTTTAAGTATTAAAGCAGAATAATAAATATCTTATCAGGATACCGTGGATTTACAGAGATCAGCTGAAATCTGGAAAAAAGTTTCTGTTGCATGTGATCAATTAAAAGCTTACAGAACATAGCTAGAAGCATTCATTATATTATGAAAAAAGCTGTAAGTTTAAGAGTGTTTACTGAGTACTAGAATCTTTTTCCTGCTAAGCCAGCACAAGGTTCACTGAGGATAGAGCATCCATTTAAGCTATTCTGGAGAGGAAAAATGGTAATACTGTTTGTTCTTTTAATATTGACTTGTAAACGTACATGTAGATTACATAGGAAGCAGAGGCATTCCCCAAATTCTGAAATTAAATGCATTTTTAACATCTGTATGAGAGTGACGTTCAGTATAATTCTAAATTACTGCTGTACTAATACTATATGAAAGTTGTATTCATATAAGAGATCTAATAGGGTAAGAAAGGCAAGCTGAATACTTCTCTGGGTATGACAGGTCCCATTCTGTGTAGGATTTACTCGTTCAAACAAAGAACATCATTTAGAATTATCTGTTAATTTTAAGTCATGAATTTTTATACAGAGAACTTATGAATGCAAGGAATCTTACCTGGCAAGTACATTCAGTGCAGCTGTCAATAGTCCACTCTTCCTTATTTTTGTGCAAGATGCCATTATGAATGCATACTCCGGGAGTGATCTGGACCACTTTGGCAATCAGTTCATTTTCTTCAGTCTTAAATGGCAGGCAGGAGGGGAGAGCAGCAGAGAGAAGATATTTAGAAGTTAACACAGAAAAAACACTTCCTTCCACAAATTCATAGCCAGAGTAAAGTTATTACTGTTTATCCAAGCTCAAAGGACAACTTACAATTCATTAAGTGACAGATAAGACATACCGTGAATTTAACAAACACTTACCACTTTGCGAACTCTGTCTTGAAGTGTTGTAACCATGGACCGTAGGCCTTGCATTTCCACAAACATGTTAGTTAGTTCATCACAGGAAAAGCCACAGACTGCTTGAATGTCCTTTGTTTTATGGCCAATGTAATTGGTGCGGATAGCTGGGCTGGAACCATTCATGGGGTTGTCCAAAGTAATGACTGCACTAGTAGCTAAGAGACAAGAAATTTTACATAAATTAAATGCATTTTTTTGCCATGTACATTTATAATCCCAGGGTAGCACCCGTTATACAGCTACCACCAGATTCAGTAGGGTATCTCCAGAAAAATAATATTATTTCTTATGCAACGTAGATTTGGATGTCAGCATACTTCTGAGTTCTGTTTCAGCTTGTCCTTCTAACTTACTGAGGAATCCTCTATTTGATAGATCATTGAATTCAGAAGATTGTAGACTTACAGCTGGAGCAGCCTTTGTTCCTCATTATAGTTTCCATAGTTGTTCTAAACACAAACCGCACATTCTGCAACAGTCCCTGTGGAGAAAGAAAGAATTGCAGCTACCTGCAACAACTGCAAGGGAAAGAAGGGTAACTTGCATGGAGAGAGTTTGTAGGCAGTAAAGTTCACCTAAGTTCATCACAAGTAATTTCACAACAGACAGATGGCAAGGTGAAACATGTTAATTCATTCTCCTGAGTGAGAGCAAGCCCTGCTTCCTAACATTCTCAGCCTTGACCACGAAGACCTGGCAATTTGCCAGACAGGAAGGGAAAAAAGCATCAGTTTCTCAGTCTTGTATAATAAGTTGAGCAAACTACAACCACCTGTCCAGAATCTTTAGGACTTACTGTTGCATAAAGTTCTCTCCGCAAATCTAATGCTTCACACTTCAAGCTCCATTGATCGAGCTTAGTAGATTTAGAGGTGGTCCACATGAGATGTACAGAAGCAGAATCCTTTCTCCCTGTTTTCTACAACTTTCTAACTGTTTACGTTGGTTGAATAATGTACTTTCGAGGCATACGACTGAAGATACTAGGCAAAAATGCAAGGGAGAAATCTTACCTGGAAGTTGTCATTGACTCCCCCTTTGGCAATACGGAGCCTGGCACTGCTGGCCAGGTCCCTAGTGAAAATGTTTTGGATGGGAATGTCCAGTTCAGCATTCTCCATTTTCTCACACCCCACATAAAGCTGAGCCCGGTCTTCTTGCACAAACAAAGTGATATTCTTCCAATGTCCTGTAGCTAACAAGGCATCCTCTACGGACACTAACTGCTGCTTGCCATCACCAGAGAGGCTCAGGTCCAAGGTGCCTGCCTTGCCATTTGAAACTAGACTGAAGACGTGACCAGAGCCATCTTTCCGTTCCACAGTCAGCAGTGTGCCTCTGCTCTTCTTGGCTTGCCGGAGAGTGGCCAGAAGGATGAAGCCCTTCTCAGCATGGATGATATCTAGCAAGTCTTGGAACTTGGAGTCGGGGACAGCAGGGATGCGACTGGCATCTTCAATGCGGTAAGCAGGGCTGGAGGACTCCGGCCCCTTCACCAGGTGCACCCCAGGTGCCCGGCGCCCAGCTCCCTTGCGAGTTAAGCCAATGAGTTCAAAGAGATCAAAGACGCTGTCATCATCGCCCCTGGACTCTGCAGAAAGATCAGAGTATCCATCATAAGCCACGGAAAAGAAAAGGCTGAGTAACCAGACATCTCCTAGGGCCCTTTAGCACGCTGCCTAGCGATGTGGGCATTACAAGGTACACAGAGCACGAGCAGCAGCTCTCCAGGCACGGCAGTCCCACCGGGAGCTGCGTGCGGCACTCTCCGTACATTCTTGTGAAGGAGCCAGGAGGCACAGGAGCGCCGGGTACCCGCTGAGTGACACCGAGGTAGCGGCATTCTGACATCTCATTAGGCTCAGACGGAGGAGAAACAGCAGAGGCACAGCACACCGCAAGGCTCTCACGGCAGCCGCAAGGAGAAGGAGCGGGGCAGCAAACCCCTGCGGGGGCTGCCCTCGCCTCTGCACCTCATCAGGTGGGCGAGATGCTCTCGAGAGCTTCTACTTCTGTAGGCTGCAGGAATTCCACACCGAAGTTCCGTAACTAACTACTGCTCTGTTTAAAGTTTTTCGTTCATCGAGCCGTGGCGTTCCGCCCCTCGGAGCCGTCTCCCCGTACCCACCCAAGGCGCGCCCCTGCCGACCCCGCCCGCGCCGGTCCTTACCTGCCGTGCGTTTGGCTTCCGGGCCGCCGAGCGCCAGGAGGAGGACGACGAGAATAGCGGCTGGCCCCATGGCGAGCATCTGCCTCTGACCAACCTGGGAACGGCCACAAAGGAAAAGGTCACAGAGCTGCCCCGTGGCTCGGCGCAACAGGACGGGGGCGCCGGGACAACGGGAGCCGCATCAGCACTTACCTGCAGGGAGAGCGGGTGGGCGGCTCCCGCTACCGGCGAGCGATATCCTCCAGAGAGCGCGACGGCGCCTCGGAGCACAGAGCGGCGCGCAGACCAGCAAGAGTCGTCGCTGCCGGGTGCTCTGTGGGCGCCGGCCGCCGCGCGCGCCTTTAAAGGATCGCTCGCATTCCTGGGCGCGCAGCGGGCCAATCAGCTGCTGCGGGACAGGAAGCGGGAGGCGTGCGCGAGACGCGCAACGGTCGGAGACGGCGTTCCACAGAGCGGCCGCCACAGGTCGGGGGCGGGGCCGCGTGCTGAGCCGCATGCCGGGCAGCGAGCGGCGGCCGCGGACCTCCCGGAAGCGCCGCTTGGGGGCGCCCCGCGAGCGGCGTCGGCGGCACTTGTCCTTTTATGGCGAGTCCCGGCGACCGAGCGGGCGTCCGCCGCTCTCCGGCCCCAGCGCTGGGCGGAGGAGCGCGAGGCGGCCGGGAGCACGGCGCGGCCGAGGCACGCGACTAGGCGTGGGACGCTCTGGAAGTTGCTTAGGAGCGAGCCCAGCGCGGGGATAACGGTGCGGCCGCCTTGCGGTGGCGGCGCGCGGCAGCCCGCGGGGCATGAGCCGCAGCGGGTCGGCTGCCTCGCTCCCCTCGTGGCAGCGGCGCCACCCCTCCCCCCAGCACGCGGCATTTGAGGACCGCGCGTAAACCCCAACAGCTCTCCCCGCACAGCCCCAACAGCCACGGAGAGAAAGGCGGGGGGTCGGGACCCTCCGTGCCCGTATCGCAGGGAGCTTTGTGTGGAATGAGTAAGACCGAGCTGCAGCTGAGGAACGGGCTGTTATTAGTGAACAGAATAACTAACTGCTCTGGCCAGGAATGTCCCGTGTAACCAGATTTCAGGTAAGGGGAGAGCTCTTGAAAATGAAAGAGGCAGATTCTCTATATAATAATGTCACACTCTATATGACTGAAAGTGGTTTGGGTGTGTGAAACGGCTCTGAAGTTATCAAATTCAAAATAATGGCCAATTCCTTTGCCTTCCCTGGCCCTTTGACGTTTGGCATTTGCTCCTGCAGAAAGCCAAGTGTCAGAGAATGAGAAGAATCCATCAGCTGATGGCATGTGTGGTGAGGAGAAATTGGAGCACTCTTGGCAGCCCCAAACCCTGGCTGGACTGGACTCTGAACTGAGCCGCACTGCGTGAAACACATCAGCCTGCTGGCCCAGCTGATGCATGAGGCACCAGTGCTCTGCAGATCATCCCAGGAAATGCCTTGGGAAATTCTTGACTTAAGGAACAAGATAGCTACAGGACTGTGTACATTAGGGGGAAGCCAGAAGTGTCATCCCTTCTATCTTGGGAAACAGAGCACGCCATCTGAAGCAAGCCTTTCGTTATGTAGTGATTCATTGAAGAAAAACCTCAAGTGCCACAAAGTAAGAAGCAGAGAGCAGGAAACAGGGAGAGATGCTGGTAATGAGGAGAGACCTGCCAGAGTATAAAAATCAGCAGGAAAGAGAGCAAAAGAGAAACCTGTCCAAGTGGGGCCAGTGTCTAAGCATCACTTGGTGTTCAGTTTACTAAGCCCAATAATATCTGCCAGTGGCTTCTAGTGGTACACTGTTACACAAGAGTCAGAGGGGCTGTATCAAGACGTTATTGCTCTCTACAGCTACCTGGAAGGAAGATGTAGAAGAATGAGGGTCAGCCTCTTCTCCCAGGTAACAGCTGGTAACAGGATGGAAGATAATAGCCTCAGGTTGCTCCAGGGGAGATTCAGGTTGGAAACTAGGAAAAGCTTATTCTCTGAATGAGTGGTGAGGCATTGGAACAGGCTGCCCAGGGAAGCGATGGAACTGTCCCTGGAGGTTTTCAAGAAAAGGGTAGATGTTGCACTAAACTAGATCATCTTAGTAGTCTTTTCCAACCTTAATGATTCTATGATTAGCACATCCCTAAGTCCAGAGGGTTCTAATCATGCTTTTCCTCTTGCATCCCTCAGTCAAGCTGAGGTCATGTTTCAAAGCTTTAAGAGAACCTCAAAACTATTTTTACATTAAGTGGGGAAGTTGGGGCGAGAATCCAGAACCATCCACTTCAAAGTGAAAAAAGAATATCCCACATTTATCTCTTATTGCTTCCAAAGGTGCATGGATGATCCTCCCATCTTTTGTCAGAATCATAGAACTGCAAGATTGGAAAGGATCTACAAGATCATCTAGTCCAACTGTCTTCCCATTACCATTGCTACCACAAGTCACTAAGCCATATCTCGTAGCTCCTCATCCAGATGCCTCTTGAACACTGCCAGGGATAGTGACTCCACCACCTCCCTGGGCAGGTCACTCCAGTGCCTAAAATGTTCTCTCTGAGATCCTTATAACCTCAGTGAATGGTCATTCTAAGCATGAGATGCTGACTGATACCTAAAAAAAGCACTGGAGCCTGTGGACCAATGGAAGGCAATGATAATCCCTTCTTCTAGGACAGAAGTATGCTTATAAAGTACCCATTAAGACTTAGTTTAGAAAGCAATATAGACAGTTACTTACCCTTTCTGAAGACTGATAACACCTCAAGAATATCTCAGTCTTTGAAGAGAGATGTCGCTCCTTTGGCTGCTAACCCTTAAATGAGGGTGTGATGGAGTGGACCCAGGCTCCACCCCTTCCAGTCACTCTGGTGCATTGCTTGCACCTGAGCTCCCTGGATTAGCCACACCTTCTCAGCTGGTCCTCAGTCACTGGCAGAGGCCATGACCTAGCAATTCCCATACAGAACCCAACAGTAAAACTCATAAAATTCCTCACAATTTTGAAAAATAATCAAATTGAGATCCAAATTTTTTTGGACCTGTCTTCAGAATTTAAAGAATGCCTTTAGAAAATCAAACTTGAAGTATATGGTTAAATCAGAAATACATTCCAATAACTGAGGTCAAAATCTGACCCATAATTTTGCCACGTCCAGCACTTTCATGGTGAAGTTTTTATCACCGTGTTTAAACCTAGCTCTGTTGACCTCTGTGCTGCTAATACCAGTTTACACTCTTATAATTGATTCTGGAATTTCCATTAGGGAAGGGAGGACCGATTTGTTGAAACACTTCTAGAGGAATTTACCTGCTGTCTTTTGAATGTGCTCAAGAATGTGAGCTGTGCTAAAACCAGGACCAGCTCCATGGATGTCCCACATCATGAATCCGTTCCCTTTCTTGTCACGAGTCCTGGAATCACATCCTTTCACCATATCTCTCTGAGGTACAAGGTCCTTTTTTTTTACTTCCATTGAGTATTCATTGCAGAATATGTTTACAAATCCTAAACTTCTTAGTATTGCTTCGTTTGAGCCTGCAAAAATTGTAGCTGGAAATAAGTAAAAGTTACACAGTAAGTATTTAGGAGAACACTGGTAATGATTTCACTTCTTTAAATGTGGTCTCACTCCATAGTAGTCATTGAATCAGCCAGAGTTGATACATTTGCGTTCCTCTAACAATTGGAAAAATTTCTATAGCAGTACCATCAATTTCGCTGGTGATATGTGCAGAATTAATTTGACTTTTTCAGTTGCTATACACAGAATATTTTCTTTAGTCCATAAAAGGCGTTCAAGTGAGAAATGCTGGCGTGTTTTATTAACTCTTTATCAACTTGAACAGACAGATTGATTGTCATGAAGAGAGGTGGAACCTGAGTACTGATAGAGGTATGGCTTCCAAAGGGCAGATGTGGGAAATATAGAGGTGGATCTTCAGCTTTTCTGGGCCCTGCAGTGGCGCATTTTCTGTGCTTGCTGAGGCTCTTTGCTCCCTTCTTGTGGAATCGTCTTTCTCAGCAGAACAGCTGAAGAGAGAACTGAGTGTGATGCCATGTTATACAGCAGTGTTTCACATCCACATGCATAACAGTAAGGTGCAAGAAAGTGAATAGTAAATCTGCTCTGATTTTGGTGTGCAAATTTGTTACAAATAATCAGTCAGTGTGGTTTCAAGTATGGTTTCATTCCAACATAAGTCATAAAGTATAGTTGCTATTATAAATGAACCTTGCTCTAGATAAGAGCATATATAGACACTCTGTCCGGAGTCTCTTTATAATGCTATCACCTAGCACACAGGAAAAAATACACTTTTTCATTTAAAGTTTTTAAAATAGAAAACGGAATCTTAATAACCTGTCCTGAAACTTTAATTTGAGGGTAATAGGGCAGAGAAAGTCCAGTGGAATGGTGCCACTGAAACTCATGGTATTAAAATAATTCACACCAGTTTATCTGTTCTGTTTCAGTCACACAGAAGAAAAGCTTTAAAAATATAGAACATAATTTCTAATAAATGTGTAAAGTATATGAAGATAAATTTAAATATAAAAATAATGATCTTAATGGAACAGCATTAAGGAGATAATGAGTTTGGTTGTTACTGACATCATCACCTCACAATTTGGCAAGGGTCTAAAAAGTTTTTATGCTGCACAAAATTCCTTCGGTTTGCTTTCAGGAGGATTCATTGCACTTGCCAGCTGAAAGACAGACTTGGTTTTGCTGGTTACGTCCTTCCTCTGTTAAATAGTCTTCAGAAGACCTTGTTTGTTTTAGGGTGACACAAATCCCGTGCCAGAGGTGCTCTGTGTTTCCTACAGAGACAGCTCACAGTTTGGATTCAGTGCCTGAAGTTGGTTGAGGAAGATCTCACCAATTATGACCTTCTGTAGCATATTCTCTGTTGCTGTTCCTGGTGCTGTCAGTACAGCTGTCAGTACAGATGGTGATGGCTAGATGCCAGGGGATATAGGTACTTGTTGGAGAAGAGTGTGTTGAATACAGGACATAACTGTTCCCCAATGATGTGGACTCCAGCTTACTGTTCTGTGGCAAATTCATCTCATGTCTCTGAAAGAGGCACTGTATGAAAACTAGAGTGAAAAGTGCTTATTTTCCAAAATACCTCGACAAGGAAACCATGCTTACCAGTTCTCTTAGTGTGCAGGCATATTCCCTACGCACGTCACATCTGCCTGCGTGTAAAAATCAGGTTGGATTTTTTTTTTTTACTTTGAAGTATTTGCATTGAACACTGTAATGATAGGATTTTTGTACAGCAGTGGCATACAGTATGGTACTGCTGCATTACCAGAGTAAAGCCAGTCAGTCATCTTTAAGCCTTTTTCCTTAGATGAAATTTACATTGCTTTTTAAGAACTAGAATTTAAAGTACAAAGTATAAACTCCTCCTAAACCTACCCTATTCCTGAAACCAAAAAGTTACTGTACTTCAACTTGGTTTTCTTTGTCTCTGCAGAAATAAAGAAGACAAAAAGCAGCATTCCCAGTGAAAAGACATCTTCATACACTGCCTTTGTCAGCAACGGATCAAAGGTAACCTTAGATATAGGCACCTATTCTCTGCCTTGGCAAAGTATTTCTAGCCAGTGAATCATTACAGCATGTATTGAAATTCAAGCACGTGGTAGAATTTCCTCAGTTTTCATTAAAATTCAGAGCATGCTTGTAGATGTGTGCTTTCAGATGTTTGGCTCATTGGAGGTGAGCATAAGTACATGTGTTTATACATTTACAAATGGGACCGTTGATCCCATAAAGTGAAGTGACTGAAAGCTGCTCATTTGCATGGCAGCAGTCTGCGACCCACTGAGTTTTTATGTGTTGTAAACAAGCAGCTGCAGAGCTTATATACCTTTCCAGATAGTCACAAAGGAAAGAAGAAACTTCAGTTATTGTTCACCTATCAATTAGAGCATCTCTTATCTCCAGCATTAACCTCGTGTTACACAATCAGTCTGAAGTTGATTATACAAGACAGAACATACACAATTTACGACAACACGTTACCATGTTGGAACAAAATGCTCTTTCTCTATGCTTTTCTTCTTTTAGTTAGGCAAAATCAATCAATTAGTCATTTGTTCAATGATTGTTCATTAAATTAATGATTTGTTCAATGTGTTGCTCCTAATAATGCCATTACTTAATATTGCATAATTTCTTTTAAGCATTGGAGAAAAGGGAATTGAAGGAGCTGTGCAACACATAGCTGGGTCTTGCTGATGGTCTTATGATAAAGAGAATAATATATATTAAAACATTAAAAAGACTGTGCTGTCATTACACAACTTGAAAAAAAACCAACACATTTAAAGTAACTAACAGAAATGATGAATAAACAGTAATTCGTACCTGGCAAGGAAGAGTAGTTTTCTGCCAGGAAGTGATGTGCCTGGGAGTTTCTTAAAAGCCAGTTACTTAAAGTGCAGTGCCTAGAAGGGACTGAAATAGGGAAGTAAAAACTTGTAATTTCCTAAGTCCTCTCTACATTGTCACAATAGGTGAAGCTGTCTACTTTTTCCCCTTTCATGAGAACTGATTGATAGAGCATCCTTCATCACGATTTACCTGTGCTGTGGACTTGGTCTAGATGAACAACTTAAGGCAAATGCTGAACTTTACTGCTGAGTTGTAAATAAGAAGTGCTGGCTTTTAATCATTCCCTTATTCTTCATAAGTGTCTGCAGGGGTCTGACAGAGCAGCTGTTACACAATGCACATGTGTGGGTAACAGCAGACACTTTAGGATGAACACAGACTGGAAGAAGTTCTGTCTCATGTTGAGGAAGGAGACTGAATAACAAAACTGCTCACTGTAGTTATTCGCAGGCTTTTATTACAAACAATGCCTTGGGGGCTGGGAAGTAAGAAGTCTTGCCAACAGATTATTTTGAGCATATAAAATGATCTATGAAGTTTACAACTAAGAAGCCTTGACACACCCCACTTTAAACTCCCTTGCACACTTCTACTTAATGGAACTGCAGCTGTGTGGTTTACATACGTGAGATGGGAAATGCATAGAAATTACAGGCACATTTCATCCAGCTTCTGATTATGCCTGGCCTTTTCTTTATCCCAGAGGTTGTAACAGCAATGTTGAATCCTGCAAAGACTTACTCATATGTCGTTAGCCCCGTTGACTAACTCACATGAATAAGGCATAAATAAAATTTTTCGGGGTCAGGTTCTTATACTGCCCTATTTATGTGAGTCTGCTGTGACTCATGTCTCCTAAATTCAAATCACATATAGCATAATGCATATAAGCAATTTAAAGTAGTCTGCCAAATTGTTTCTCATAATTATTTTTGGGAATGGGAGGAAGTTTTCAGGAAGTTGCGTTTGCAGTGTTTGATACTGCATTGTTTCCTGATCACACAGCATGTGGAGTAGATCAAACCATTCTGGAGAGAGTCATCCAGGAGATAAACAACTGTGACGTGTAACACATACCTTCCTCTCTCCACTGCAGAAATAAAAGTCATCTTTCCCACTGTCCAGCCATGTCTATATTCACTTAAACAAAACTACTTAGAATATCTGAAAAAGGACTGTCTGGCAACACCCAGTAACAATAGAGAAACCAAACTGTTTAACCTGTGGTGAGGAAAAATTTGAATGACCCTTTTGAAGGCTGAAGACTTGGTCTGAAAAGATGAACTGAAGAACAAGCAGTGCTCTGAACAGTTCTGCCTAGGTGCGTTTTCACTCAAAAAGTCCTCCAGGTAGCATCTGTGAGACACACTGGGGACTTAAATTTGCAGCCTACCATATTCTTTCATAGCTTCCCTTTGTTAAGGAGCGCCTCAGGCAAATGAACACAGCAGAGGCAGTAGTTACTAGGAATATAAATATCCACATTATTTTATCCTTGATTTGAATAAGGTTGAGTTTGTAGGGGTAGAATTCTTTTGCCGTATTTCCTAAGGAAATGAGGCATATGTGATCATTCTGAGTGTCTATAGGTCTGTATCTGCATAGAAGACTACTTTCCTCACCTAATAACTTTAAATCTGGAGAGACAACTTGAATTTCCAGATAAATGTGTCAGACAGGTTATTCTGTAAAGCAGTCAGCTGCTAGAGGGCCAGTCAGTTGCTCCAGTGGTGTTTTTTACTTAGAAGTAGTCTCAGTCAGCCCCAGTGCTTGCTTCCTACTGCCTAGACAACATGTAAGTGAAGTAAGCAGGGAATTGGGAATGTGGAGTGGATAGATGAGGTTGACATTATGAAAAGGATTGTGTCCAGGTATGGAGCCCCTAGTATAAGAAAGACAGCTGTTGGAGAGGGTCCCGTGGAGAGCCACAAAGATGATCAGAGGGCTGGAGCACCTCCCCTACAAAGATAGGCTGAGGGAGCTGGGCTTGTTCAGCCTGGAGAAAAGAAGTCTGCAGGGCGACCTAGTTGCAGCCTTTCAGTACCTGAAGGGAGCCTATAAACAGGAAGGGAGTAAACTCTTTGAAAGGGTGGATAACAGCAGGACAAGGGGAAATGGTTTTAAGTTGAGGGAGGGAAGATTTAGGTTTGATGTCAGGGGGAAGTTCTTTACTATGGGAGTGGTGAGATGTTGGAATTGGCTGCCCAGAGAGGTTGTGGATGCCCCATCCCTGGAGGCGTTCAAGGCCAGGTTGCGCCCTGGGCAACATGGTCTAGTAAATGGGGAGGTTGGTGGCCCTTCCTGGCAGGGGGATTGGAGATTCATGATCCTTGAAGTCCCTTCCAACCCAGGCCATTCTGTGATTCTTGATTCTGTGAAAAGGAACTGGGATTACTCTGGGCATCTCAGAATGGAGAACTGAGACGGACAGATGTGCAATGAGGCAAACAAGTATGAAGGAACACAAACTAATACCTGGTTGTGTAAAAGTACTGTAGAAAGCATTTTAGAAGGAAACCTGTAATGTAAGAGAAAGGACTAGAAAATGGCAGAGAGCTCAGATGAATGTCAGTCTAATCCATTCTTCTGCAATTAACCAGGCTCAAATCTAGCAGACTGTCCCAAGCGGTAATTGCCCAGCCTGTTGTAAATCTTCCCTTGCAGTTTGCTTACAGCTCTCTACTTGTAAAGGTGCTTCCATAATGCAGTTTTATTTTTTTTGCCAATTGTACTCATTTCTCCTTGTCCGTTCTTCAGTGGACATTGAGGCTGGTTGCTGTTCCCTTACAAGCAATCTTTTACACATGAAAGCCTGCTATCATGTCTCTCTTCAGTCTGTTAGACTAAACAAACCCAATTTCTTAATCGGTCACATTTTCTGAACGTTGTTCTCCTCTTTGGACCTTCTCCAGCTACTCTCCAGTGTTTTAAAAAGCACAGTAACAAGAACGATATGCAACATTCCAGTTTAAGCCTTATAAGACGTAGCAAAGAGAAATAATCACCCTCTTAAACATAGAATATTCCTGATGGCATACACTGGCATAAGAGTGGTCAATTTTTTCTTTCGTTTAGTTTTGCAGCAATGTTATATCATTGATCAGTATTCCATCTGCGGTTTAATATAGGCCTCAAGTTCTGTCAGTGTTTTTTGATGCCTTGCCAGTTATTTTCACTTTGTATTTGATTTCTTGTTTTTCAGTACAGGAGTGGGCCTTCGTTATGATGAGTTTCACCTTAGTTACTTTGCTTACAAGACTACTGGTAGGGCAGAGCTCTTTGAATCAGAGCTTGATTTTAGCCAGTTTTGCCAATATATATGAAAAATGAGAATCTGATAGACCTATCCAGAGTAAGCCAAAAGAGCTTATTTTTCTGGCAATTATTATCAGTATTATAAAGTATCAAAAGTATCTAAGAATGTTCTCTAAATACTTGTAAAGAGTTGTATTATTCAATTGTGGGGATGAAAAACAGAGCTATTAGTATTAGTAACAGTTTGAAAAAGAGTCAGTGCAAGCTTTGCGTCCCCACAAACCAGCCTAAGCTAAATCAGCCGAAACTGGTAAGTCTGATTTTCTGCAGGGGTGAAGGTATTCAAACTTGAAGGCCATTCAGAAAATACTGACCAAAGGAACCTTTCTGAAGGCATCAAGCCAAGGCAGATACTGGAATGTATTTTGAGTATCTATATGTGCAAGTGCACATTAGCCTATGTCTTGGCAAAGCGTCTGAAGTAAAATATACATCCTGTGGCTATGCCTATTGACTGCAGTCTTTGTACCACAGCTGCTGCATGTCTTGCTCGCTCAGTGTCTGTGTGGAGCTAGCAGAAGACCATCTGCATTGTCCCTTTAGACAAATACTAAATCTTGCTTTTCAGTTCTGTCCCTGGTGGCTGGATGAGATACTAATTGAAATTTTCTCTTAGGGGCTTTTACTTGCCTGAAACTTCCCTTCACAGAATGGTGCCAAGTGTATTTGAGGGCTGATTCATCAATGTAGAGATACTGTTATAGATAGCCTAATGTTGCTTGCATATATGTGCATCAAGTATTCTTGCTCACATTCTTAGGCATGTACAGATTTAAAAAGAAAAAAAAAAAAATCACTCGATCTGAAGTGTCTTGGACATTTTTATTTCTAAATTTTTGCTTTTCTCTCTCATCAATGAATTTACTTATCAAGATAAAGCTGTAGGCACTGTGTGAATTCCATCATACATATTTGCCCCTGATGGCCTTTTCTATGAACATACTCCATGAGCTAAGAATGCCAGCAAACCAAATACTAGCTTTGTGGTTCTCAACAGCTTCTTCCTATGCTAAAGAATGTTATTTAACATACAGCTCCAACAAAACCAGAGCTGCTAGAACATATTTCAGAATGCAAATGACAGCCAGAAACCAGGACTAAAGTACAGCTTTCTGTTCAGTTACAGAAACATACGCAGATAAAACACATACATATTGTGTTTAGTAAAGTATATATCCCCAAGGAGATATAAAGAGAGTATTCCTGCTTTTAGTTAAAAATAGATAAAAAGATTAAAATCAGAAAGATATTTAGTTTCTGGGATTAATAAATCAGCATGTAGCTTTTCAGTTCACCACATACTAGAAGCAGTCCGTCTGCTGCTGAATAAATTAGTCTGTGTTGCTTTGCATTTGACAAGATGTTTATTTCTGAGCCAGCAGTACTCTGTACAGAATGATCAACCTATGAACAAGTATGAAGTCATGTTTAAGCAGAGCTTTTGGAAGACAGAAACTAAGAAGGCATTGGAATGTGTGTTTAGCCTGAAAAAGTAGGCATTTGCCTTTGTGCTTTCGTTTTTTTCTTTGTTAGAAGATATTATTTGAGGTCAGGTAGCCCATGCAGGCCAGAGGGAAAAAACAAACAAAAAAATCCAAACCCTGCTGCCTCTAATGTGCTAAGGAAGGGCCTGTTGGTGGAGAAATTCTCTGACCTGCTTAGGTCTCCAGATTCTGGAAGCAATTGGCTAAGTATCTGAACTTAAACTGGAGACAGGGAATTCTGTATGCCTTTTTGCACCTTAACTTGCATGGCCATAAAGTTGTGAAAGAGCATTAGCCTTAAGGAGTTGGAATAGTTACAATGTGCTATTAGTTGGATGTTGCTGTACCAGTTCCAACCCTGATTTTGAGTCCTGACCCTGAAGAGCTCACTGCTGTTGGCTGCATTGCTATCTGAGTATTTTGTATTTTGGGGTTGGACTCGATGCTCTCTGGAGGTCTCTTCCAACCCCTATGATTCTTTGATTCTGTATGCATGCTGCATTGTCAGTCAATACGGTTGAGTGAATTAATAGGTTAATGGGGAGTACATAACTAAATATGTACAGTTGAAGTATTGAAAGTATGTGCATAAAGGTTTTTAATTAGCATACCACCTGTAACTGTGAAAAGGAAATTTTGACAGTATTTACAGTGCATGCATTGATGCACTTACAGAGGGAATGCTAACTTATTTATGGTAATTAATCTGCTTTTAGATCCCATTGGCTTATTACTTTCTCTCTGTAAACGATACTTTAAGAACACTAGTTTGCAGCTTTTTCATCTCGCAAGGTTGTTAGCAGCACCAAGAATATTTTCATTCATTTCTTTTTCATAGTTAAAACATATTAATAACTGCAAAACTCTTCAATCACCATTGTTATTTCTGCAGAAGTAAGCTTACTGCGTTTTGGAATGTCAGTTTTGTACTTAATTCTTTGCCTTCTCAGTTTGTGTAATTCTGCATAGGCACTTAAAAAAGATTTATCTATTGGGAAAGAGACCATAAAGGTTGTTACATGAAAATGAATAACAGTAAATTCGTGTCTGTAGTAAGAAAATCTGAGCTTGAGTAGGCAAAAGACAACTCATGGGATCACTTGGTGGCAGAACAACAGAGTGCGCTTGTGGCTGTTGCCATTCACTTGCATGACCTAGTGTGATAAGGTAAGTCACATCAATACCTTGAACTGCCCACTTCTTCAATGAGAACCTTAGTACAAACTTTAGATCCATCACAAAGTACATATAGCATGTCAAATGTAAGAAGCTATTATGAATTAAGAGGTTATTGAAATTGTATCTGTCAAATAACAGATCACTTTCACAGATTCCACCAGATGGTCAAAAGCCAACAAGAAAATGTGATCAGTTACACTAGATCTTTATGAGATAGTGTATCTACATGAAATAGTAAAAAGTAACTGCATTTGGCACTGGAAAGGATGAGGAAGTTCAGCTGAACTGCATTAGCAAAATTGGAAACTTCTTCAGGTGACCCTTTGAGATGGCCAAGAACTGATGGCCCAGTGTGGTTTCTGTGAGGTGGGAGAACTGAAAAGAACTCTCATAACTAATTAGGAGAAAGTAGCTTTAAAAAAAAAAAAATAATAATTTATGCAAACTTTTTGTACTTTGAGATTTTTACCTCTTGCAAAAAGCCTTAAGGGAAATATTTTGTCTTAAGGATTTGATAATAGCTACATGCCTGTTGCTTTTTTTGCACACATCAGTTGTAATGCAATGGAAAGTGCAGCAATAACAGCCTCATAGAAAATCCCTAGACTGCAGCAAGTAAGGATTTGCTAAAATGCAACAGCCATGGGCACAAAAACAAAAGAAGGAATCTACTTACCTTCAGAAAGCCTCAGATACATGGGGATCTCCAACAAGGTGCTCTCACCTTCACTGCCAACCCTTAAATGAGGTATGGGAAGGGGGGGACCCTGGATTGGCCCTGCCTTCCTACCATGTGCTCAATCACTGTTTCAAGCCATGACTAGCATTGTCACTACAGCAGTCATATTTTTAAAGCAGAAATTAGTTGTAATCTTAGGTCCAAAATTTCATCATGTCATTTGCAGGCCTCTGGACCTTCATTCTCTGTTCAGCATCTTGCTGTGGCCCATTTAAATCGTATAACCTAGGTGTAACTGCCAGGTCTTTGTGGAGGTACACGTAGGTGTATAGAAAGTTACTGCTAAGGGCAGGAATAGCAAGCTGGTAGTAACAGACTGGACTCTGACCAAGAATGACAATCCGAGTTGCTCTATTGCTCTATCTGGGATTTTCTCTCTCTCTCTCTCTCTTTTTTTTTTTTTTCCTTCCCTTTCTCCCCCGAGTCTTTGTGTAGGAGGTTATCATCCAGTTCCAGTGCCCCTGCCATGGGCAGGGTTGGTACCTACTATATTAGGCTGCCTATGGCTCCATCCAGCCTGGTCTTGGGCATCTCCAGGGATGGAGCATACACAGCTTCTCTGGACGGTCTGTTCCAGTGCACAGGAGTAAGTGGTACAAGAAGTACCGCATTAAGTACTGGAAGGCCACAATGATGTCTCCCCAGAGCCTTTTATTCTCCAAGCTGTACAAGCCCGGTTCCCTTAAACTTACTTCGTAGGAGAGGTTCTGCAGCCCCCCAAGCATTTTCATGGCCTCCTCTGGACCTGCTCCAGCAGCTCGACACCTTTCTTGTGCTGAGGACCCCAGGACTAGATGCACTGGAGCATTAATCTAAAAAGACCAGAAAGTTGGCATCTATGGGTAGAATGAACCTTTCTGGCCTGTTGAAAGGGTGACAGAGTTATCTCTTTTCATGTAGTTTATATTCTGCTTTGCATTACATTCTCTTTCCAAGTTTTTAGTAAGTGAAGAATTTGTTCTTTGGTGCCTGCTTTTGGCTGGAGATGGAACTCATTACTGAAACTTTAGGAAAGACTGTGGCTGGATCTATGATATATAATGCAAAAATATAGCCATTGGTTAGACCAAATGATCTGAAAAGACTAATGCAGAACAGTGAATGGTGTTCAGTGGAGTCTCTGTTGAGACACTGTAAACCCATAAAATGCTGTAATATTCTAATGAACGCACATTATCTTATGATGGGTATATCTGTAGCCATGTGGTATATATGTACATTTATTATGTAAAGAAATACACATGGAAAATATAACTTGCTCTGAAAGATCTGTTTTGTAGCTACTTTCAGAGCTACATTGTTGATTTCCTCTGATCCATTTGTGCCTACAGTCAAAGGCTTTATTTAATTTTCACAGCTATGAGTAAATGCACATGTTTTCTCAGGATTTGCAACCAAACAGAACGCATTCCCAAGAGCCCAAGAGATCCCAAGGGGTTTCAAGTCTAAAACATTCAGATAAGTCTCCAGTTGTAAGAATGCTTAACCAAAATACTGTAAAGGTCATTTTACTAGGGAAAGAAGCAAAGTAAACACCGTTTATGTACTGGTGATTCCTCACAGTCAGAGTTGGCATATGAAATGGTTTTAGGAAAGGAAACAAACATGCACAGTATAAAGTATTTAGAATGACAAGGCATTTTGTCTATCTTTTAAAGACTGGATCGTCTCCATGTGGCAAAAAAAGAAAGAAAACAACAAAAAACATCCAAAGTAAAAAGAACCCTGCAGTTTTGCTTTAAAATTATTTTGGGGAAAAAAAGCTACTTTGAAGTTTCTTCTTCTCTGTGCATGAGAACAAATAAATACCCTGTTGTGTAGGTAGTCTGGAAATGATACAAGTACTGTATGTGCTTTAGGGTGTGCTTATAGGTACATGGTAGAAGTACATGTTAAAACTGTCTAGAGACACTGTCAAATAGAGCGTTAAGTGCAGTCTGCTTACTGAAACTTTGAGAATCCGTGCTGCTAAGAATGTGACCTAAAAAAGTTGCCTTTAGACTTTTATATAACCTCATCTTGACCTGGCTGTGTTTCAGCTCAAGTTTTCAACAGTCAGTAACTTACACTCTTTCATGTGAACAGCAGGGAAGACTTTAGACTGAGGGACAGCAAGTAGAGAAATTAATTATCTAAAGAAGGGAGGAGGAAGAAGGATGAAATAAATGAGGAAAAACACAACAGAATCACTGTGAAACTTAGTGACAATGACAGTAAGATTATTCTTATTGTTTGGTTTTACCCTAGGCCCCATAAAACTTTAATCCAGTCATGTGGGGAAAGAAAGTAGATTAACATAGAAGTTGTTCATACAAAAGGACATACACTAGAACATATTTTCCTAGTAAAGTGTTTGGGATCAGAACTCAGGAGGTGCCAAATGGGAGCAGATATTTGTTTTTGAAAAGAATGGAGAAAGAAATGCAAAAGAATCCCTTTGAGATGGGAGGAGTATCACTGACAGTGTGAATATGTCATATCATATGAGTAGTAGAGTAGTTGTGTATTGCAGTGACCAGAAGAACAAACAGTTGCTGTAGTACAATAACTTCCAGCAGTCTTTTCTTCCTCCTTTTTGTGGGGGGTCAGGCTTAGCATATGATGCTATTGCTGTTAATTTGTTTGAGAGGTAAATGTAATTGCTACTTTTTAATTTTTGTTTTAAGCAAGACCACAGCTTTATGAAGCCTTTCACAGATTTTTTCTGCAAAATAAACACAGCTTTTTATTTTGGCACAGTTTCAATCATTAATTGAGTTTTGTTGCTGTTAGTAAATTGAGCAGAATAATACCATGTTTTTAAGTCAAGTTTATTGTTGCAAATAAAAGTTTTGAAGTTAAATTTCAGAAGTTGGTATCCATTCAGGGGATATGGGAACGTGTAAGATGAGGGAAGATTATAAGAATAAAATTCTTCAAAATGCTTGAAGTCCTTAGGCTCAGAGTTTGTGTAACTGAAACCTTCTGTTTTTTAACCTGATCCTTTTGGTATAAGAAAACTAGCTTCAAATATTGCCCTTCCTTGTCTTAAGTGGAATTTTTCTATAGCATTGATGATCTAACGTGACTTACAGATTTGTCTACTGACTTGCGAAAGCATTTAGAAAGTAAAAGTCAAAGCATTCTTTGGAGATGGAAACTTTTGATCTGAAGCCCTACTAGATAGTTTTGGCAAATGTTTGCATGTTCTATATCACCGCATTTATTTGTGTTGAAGACTGCTATGCTTGGAGAGCTGTCATTCTATTTTCAATGGGAACACATACAAGGAAAAGCACTGTTCCATGTAGGAGTGAAAAGTTATAGCCTTGGTCTGTGCTCCAAGTTCATGTGATTACTGTGGCTTTGACTACCTCTAACACTATAATGTGATGGAAAGTACAGCAACAATAGCAGGGTGGCAAGGGTTTTTAGCTGTAGCAGCCATAGACACAGTAACAAAGGGAGGGGAGGGGAAAAAGCCACTAACCTTCAGATCCTTTCTGCAGGGATCTCCAATGAGATACCCTTACCTCCACTGCCAACCCTTAAATGAGGTCTGGGAAGGTGTGGATCCTGGCTTCATCCCCTCCAGTCCCTCGCACCTGAACTCCCCTGGGTTGGCCCTGCCTTCCCACCAGGTGGTCAATTACTACTTCAAGCCATGACTTATCATTTCCTTTCCAGTATCTTAAATAGAAGTGTATCTGGAATTAAATTCTGATGGAGCCCAGTTGCTAGTTATTGCTAGGAGTGTACATCTTTGTAAGTGATATGGACAGTGGGGTTATGTGCGCCCTCAGCAAGTTTGTAGATGACACAAAGCTTAGTGGTGCAGTTGATGTGCTAGAGGGAAGGGATGTTATCCAGGGGGACCTAAACAGGGTTGAGAGGTGGGCCCATGCCAACGTCATGAAGTTCAGCAAGGCCAAATGCAAGGTCCTGCATCTGGGTCAGGGCAATTTCATGCACAGATACAGGATACAACTCTCAGGAGAAGGATTTGGGGGTGTTGGTTGATGAAAGACTCAACATGAGCTAGCTGGCAATGTGCACTTGCAGCCCAGAAGGCCAACCATATCCTGGGTTGCATCAAGGGAAGCTTTGAGCAACCTGGTCTGGAGGGCGGTGTCCCTGCCTATAGCAAGGGGGTTGGAACCAGACGATCAAAAAGGTCCCTTCCAACCTAAACCAGTCTATGATTCTTTGATCCTATACAAGTCATTTTTCAAGCTCTATAGTAAGAAAAGTTAGAAAGCCTCCATTACTCTAATGGAAAGCCAGTTACAAAATCTCATTTTGGTTAGAAACCTTTTTCTAATTTTCAACTCTTGGACAGTTTGTCATTTTGACAGTATTCGGCTTAAGTAGCTCTTTTTCATCTCCAGTGTTTTACCCTCAGAACCAAGTGTGGTTCTGTTTTGCAGACTATGTTGTGTATTCCAGGTTTACTCTTCTCTGTGTCATCATATAGAAACTTTCATCTGGGCATTCGTCCTGGATATAAATTATCAGATTGGTATACTGTCACCAGGGGGGGACTTTGCAAAGCCTTGTATAGCATCATCGATCTTCCTTAGCTTAACTATACATAAACTGACAAATACACGCTGACATTCGTAATTATTTCAAATGGTATTGTTTAGCATTTGTTGTGACAAAGAGAAATATCTTTTACTATTTCCTTTAGCCATGTACTTTTTGATGGTTAAAGTGCCGTCTTTCCGTTCAGTCATCATATGGGCCCTGAAAAGTCTGCTTGCAACAATGGACTGTTCTTAATAACTCAGAAATTTTGTAATGAGTTAAAAAAGCAAGTGTTGCTCTAGTCTTCTGTAACTCAAAGGATGAGATGGCTTAATCTCCTTACTAGACTGGAACTTAGAGAAAGGGCCCATGTGACATTCTCTGAACCAACTGAGTACTAATGCATTAAGTGTCTGAAAATTATATGCAGCTTTTGTAACTGGCCAGCAAAGAAACTTGGCTTTTATCCCTGGTAAAGGAAGTGATACGCTGAAGATAGGAGACATAAGACCTCAGCTAGGTATTTGCTGTTTATGTAGAGAAGGAATTTTAATTCAGGATCTTGTACAGGTCAAAATTAGGTTTAAAGAATTAGGATCACAAAATGCCAGGAATTAAGTAAAGGTTTTCTTGGTGAGGTGCCATAGATATTGTGGCTGATGATTTCCAGAGAAAGGTGAAATTCAGTCCCACGGCTTTTCATTTTGTTTTCAATATTCATAGATTTTATGGTGAACTTTCTGCTGCCATAAAGCTTCTTTTTTCCAGAATTCCACAGGATGCGTGCATTCTCTCAATCACATGCACACACAGCATGTCACCATGTCACACTGGTTCAGCAGGAGTATGTTCATCAGATGTTAATTTTTGCTCCTGACCCGTCCTGTCTCCTTTAATTTTCATTCTGAAGAAATAGTGGAAATAGTGGGGTTATTCCTGGACCAGTTGAACTCTTTAGGATATAGTCTGTGGCCCTGTTTACCTTGCAAGAATCACTGAGTCTTAACTGAGTCCCACAGAAGTCTCCCCGAGCACAAGGACCTGGCATGCACAATAGGCACAAAAACTTGAGACTATTTGTGTGCCATAAGAAATGGCAGTGGTGAAATGTTGCTTGGCAGATTATTTGAGCTGGAAAGAGATTGAGCACTGCTGCCAAGAAAACAGCAGAGACCAAGTTCTGTAAAAGGTTCTGTAATGGTTCTGCCTGAGGTAATCACTGTGCCCCAGTAGTGACAGATACTGGGAGTCATCTCGAAGTCCAGTCAGACTGGTTTTGAAGAGCATAAGAAAACAGCTCTTCAACTTTCACTTTCCAGTGGTAGACCTGGGTAAGAAGAAAAATGGTTTTCAGAGCAACAAAGGTCAATATAAAGTTTTGTGCCTTGGTGAACTCCCTTCTCTTCAGCCTGTTCCTGGGCCCATGATCCTGTAGGACACTGCAGAAAACTTGCATCACAGTCAGTTTTAGTATGGAGAGAGAGCCTTATGTTTTAAGTTCCGATAGCAGCTATGGAAATCCAAAGGTATATTTGGCACATTTATCCTATTTCTCTTCTGGGCTGCAGTATAAACATACCCTTTGGACAAATCATTGCCTGTACTCAGTGTGGCTTTTCATCCTTGTTGTTTTTCACCTGGAAGTGTGTGAAAGGCCTACAGTCAGGATCTCTCTTCTCCCTTTTCTATTGTCCTGCAGTGCTTACTTTTAGAATTGTGATTTTGAGCCAATTTATATTTAGATTTTATTGTTTAAATTCACAACCAGCCTCACCCTCAAAACTGCTACTTGCAGTATCATATCACTAATATTCTTCATCTTGGGTAGAGAAAATGCAGATCCCTGGCATAGTAGATGGCAGTTGTCAGCTACAGACCGAATTTTGTTACACTCTTGTCCGTCCAAATGTCATAGAAACTAAACTTACTTCATTTTGTTCCAATGAGGATTTTTTTTCTGAGAGGCTGTTTGGACTTGAGTGTGACCACAGTATTCTTGGCAAGGCATATAATAGACCTATAAAATGCCCAGATGTGAGTGATTGTTGGGTAAAAGCATTAGTTTAAAGAATGGTTTCAGGGTATTCATAGAAAACTCTAGAAGTCATACCCAGCGGATTTTCACATAGTGGCTTTTGCATCACTGTCACAGTTTTCCCCATAATTTCCTCCATATAGTTCATATGAGTATGAATCTTATTAACATATCTTTGTTTTTAGTTGTCCTCGAGGCAGAAATGTGGAATGACTGGAATTCCAGAATGTTTTAAGTCCAAATAACACTACCAGGGAAGACCCTGGAAAACAGGAGAAAATCAACACTGAAAAAAAAAAAATGCTTAGTGAGATGGGTAAGGAGACTGGGCCTGGAGCTTTTTATATCCTAGCAGTGCTGGACTCTGCAGGGCTCCCCGACATGTCTCCTTGCTGACATGCCAGCTTGGAGGAAGGGTTAGGATATTTGAAGAACTGAGGAATTTGGTTTCAGAGCCATTCAGAGCCGCTGGAAACCTCCCACTGACTTCCATGAGCTCTTAGCCAGGACTGCCCTACTGCATATTCCTGTGTGACCCTCCACTTCTTGGCGAGAAGAACAGCGGTCTTTGTTTTAGTGTAGTATGTTGTGCTGAATCACTTACACATTTGTTACAGCATGCACAGCAGGACTGTTTGTCCAGAAGTGTGTCTAAACCATATATGTCAGATCCATATTCAGCCTTTTCTGAAGTTCAGGACTGTTTCTGTCTGTCCACTGCACCAAACCCCTTTTGCCATAAGCAGTGTCTGTCTCCCTTTGTACGTCAAGGTGATTCCCTAGCACTGCAATTGCTCGTGTCACAAGTGAAAGCTAAGGAACTCAGTGAAGGAACTCCATATTGCCCAAGAAAGTGAAACTGAAAACCGTGCTTTACTCCATCCTCCCTTGGCTAAAATACCTAATTTTGAGATGATGTCTTAAATTAATTTTGCTCCCATGTCAGTGGATTTAGCAGGCAGAGCTTTGGGGCATTTTCAGTTTGCAGGTTAGTTGTTTGTTAAGTCTTAGAGTGTTTGCCTGTTCTTTGAGAACAAGCTAAAGCTGGGAGATTTAGTGCATATGGGCAGCATCTCTTGCCTATATATCTATGATAAAAAAGTCAGAGAATATGGCATCTGAGAACAAACTTTAGTTTGATGTTAAACTTTTGCAAAAGTTTTGTCAGAGCTGTTTCCTCCTGCACTGTACTGGTAACTGCCTTGATTCATGTCTTGTTCAATTGCTCTTTCCGTCTGTGGGATCGACATCATTTATTATCAGCAACTAGTGCACATATTTGATTTTGCTGATATCTTCTAATTTTACTTGCTTCATGAAAACTGACATCAACTTGTGGGGAGCTGGAAAAGAGAAAAATGCTTTGTGATGGGATCAGTGTGCCATTCAGTAAATGAAATATGGCCTGGGTAGTCTGCACCAGCACATCTTCTGTCCCAATTTTTTATGCAGGTACCAAAGTCAAAGCAAAGTCAAAGTTTGATTTCCAAACAAAAACAAATAAAGCTTTCTACAGATGGCATCCCATGTGCCCGATGGTCCCCTGACATGCAGGCAGGAGGACACCAGCATGAGCTATGCCCACCACACCCCAGTGTACCATCAGCATCTCTCAGGTTTATCTGCAGCACTCTAAAGGAACTGGCTCCTTCTAGCTTCTGCCTTCCTCACAGCTTCCCTTTCCTTACTCTTCAGAAGGTCAGTTTTCACAAACACAAACTTATGTGCATAGAAAGAGAGGGGCTGGGAGAAACTGGTGATTTATTTGCTGAGGTGGTGTAGGGACAAGAAGTCCCTAAAACATGTGACACAGTATTTTTAAAAAATATTTTAATTGATGAAATGTAACCAGATGTAGCTAGGAGAGGTGCCTTGCAGTTCATCAGTCAGCTGGTGTCTATGCTGAACAGTGGCTGAGAGATTAAATAATCTAGCACATTGCTCCAAAATGCTGCTTATCATGTTTTATTTTCACACCTTCTGTGGTAGCCTTTGTGTTAGATTACTCACTCAGAATGTTTGTTCTACTTCCCAGTCTATGGTGTTTGTTTGCTTACTTTTAAATAAACACCAAAACTGTCACTGGTCGGTCAGACACTGGTGCAAAAGCTCAGATCCTGAAATGTCCCTTCCTTGCTCTCTGTCAGCTGTCACTTAAAGTAGACTGGGAAGCCTACAGTATGTTACTGCTGGTTGTCAGAGATTTGAAAACTTGAATGCATTCAGATTTGTTGAGCAGCTGAGTGAGTCTTAGAAGAGGCATAATCTCGACATCTTCAACAGATGTTGAAGCTGTTTAATTTCCTCTCCATATCAAGCTGTTCAGCTTGTTGAAGTTGAATGTGTATTTTAGGAGATGTCTGTGTTGGCATCTACGAGAAAAGATTGTCACATCCTGCAGTCTCTTGCTGTATATGTAGTTAAATAGTATACATAAATTATCTATCTATATAAAATATTTAACTGGCATTGTTGGCAAAAATATTTTGTTATGTAAAAGACCTTCCCAAACAGAATGGATTAATGCAAACCTTCAGTACAATTTCATGAATCTCTGCTCTGCAAAAAGCTGCTGAATTCGTGGATTACATTGTTTGTATGATAGCAGAATAGAACATTTGAACTACATCACATTGAAAATACAAGAGTCATAGAAATGACAGATGGTAATTACTTACTTGATCATGGAGTTCTTCCATTAGCATGGCACAAGAAGATCCTCCAACATATCATTGTAATGATGAAATTATTCATTTTCTCCCCTTTAGAATACTGCCCTATACACACAGATCATCAGACAGGATCTTCCTTAAAGCTCAACAGGTGCCCTTGAAATTTGGTGCTCTCTTGAATAGAGACAAGGCAAATGAACACAACAAAACTAAGCTTTCTTAATGCAGGAGGTTTTTGCAAATCTGATGACTAAAATAACCTTCCCTAATCTCCCCAAAATTCTTCTGCTTGCCAAAAATCCTCCCAACTAAGCTTCCCACAAAATTTGAGTAGCAAATTATTTAAAATTACTTTTCATAGGCAACTTCTCTGATTACTTAAATGTTGCAGTATCAAATATTCCTGCAGCTGAAATATCATGTGAAAAGATGTGGGAACTTTGTTTAAAGATCCACATTAAATGAATTGATAGACCAACAAGATGCAGTCCTTTCTGCTTCTGCTATCACTTTTAAACTTATTAGTCCTATATAACATGAAAATTCAAGTCCATTTTTATTGTGTGCCTGAAACTCCAAATACCTGGGCAGCACCTTGCTTTTGAATGCCCTGTGGTTTAATGGAAGCATTCTAAAAAATTCAAATTTGTTCTTACTGAAAATAATTAATGAATTTCTATTCAATTAGTGATTCAGATAATAAGAATTGAGAGAGTGCTTCCCTATCAGCTGGCACTGTCTTATAATAATACCTATTGTAGAACTTACACATTTTTCCATTTTTCCCTAAGTACAAAAACATTTCTGTTGATTTAAAAAAAAAAGGATGATCTCAGTAATTTGTCAAGTTCTTAAAAATGATACTCTGCACTTAATAAAAAATGGGTAATAATTCTGGTGGTTTGTTTCTGTAGTTTACCATGACTAACTTCTTAGCATAGTCCTACAAAATGTTAATTCACAGTTGAATGAACTATTTGTCAGTAGTACTGTGTCATGGAAAATTCTGTTACTGTGCATTGTTAGGCAGCACTACCATCTTCCACAGACTCTTGTCTGCTTAATGAATCAGTCCCTGGGTGAGTGAAAAATACAGCTAGGATAGAAGAGCCTGTGCCACATTAGAAGTCTAAGTTGATAATACTGACAGTTATTTTGTCATAATTGGTGGATATGCTCAAAATTACTTTTAGAAATTGAAAAGACCTATCCATAAACCTTCCTGACTAACCAAAGATAATTTCAAAATTGTTTTCCAAAGGGATCCAGAATTGTTTTGAACAAGCAGAGATTTGAAATTAGTGTGGTAAATGGTATTGGAAAGCTAGCATGTTCTGAGTTAAACTTGACTGTTTTTTTTTCCCCCGAAGGACAGGCAAACATAACATAAAAAAAACGAGGCTGTTTGCCTACTTAGCATTCCATTATCTGTAGAGTGCTGTGGTAATGGTGGAGCTGCACTTCAAGACTCTGCTCTTTGCTCCCATGCTGGCTTTTTGCTCTGTCTCTTGGTTCTCTGGATTCTATCCTTCTCCAATTCAGCAGCAGTATTACATATGCTCATGAGGGAATCTCTATGCAGCTTTTTTGCAAGGAAAGATAGGTTGCCTCATGTGAGACCTTGTGTGTGGGAGGAATGCACAAAAGCAAGGGATGATTCAGGGTCCATAGAGAAGCAAAAATGTAGCAGCAGACTACTAGAGCCCTGTCTGGGCAAACTGGGTTTGAAAGTAGTAGGAGGCAGTGTTGCAAAAGCCAGAGCCTGCTTGTTGGCCTTCCCATCAGACCTGCATTTGACTTCCAGCCTTTACAGCGCTAAAGAGCTTTAGGGGAGGGCAGAAGATGAAAATAAAAACACTGGTTCTAAGTTTTGGGTAATTTGGGGTTATTCCAATTGCCATAGTAGTTGCTTGTTTTTATGTTGAAAAGTTTGGCTTGGTAGTGTCTTTTTTTTCTTCATTTGTTATTTTTTTAATCATTATTAATAGTGCATGTAAATATTTCCATGAACTGCTTTGTAATTTGCAGTTCAACCTCATCCCTTGTGTCAGCTTGCATTTCCAAGACATGAATATCTGCACTGCCATAAGAAAGCAGATGATGTTACAGATTTGCTCAGGGACAGTCAACATTAAGGGACTCATGAAAAGTTCCCAGAGGAATTTGGAGAAATCCCAACCCTTTTCTGACCCAGTAAATTCCTAGGTGTGCTTAATGCTACCAAATCTTTTGTAAGGCCTCATAGCTCTGGCAAAGCTATCAGTGAACAAATCTGCTTGCCGCAATGCCCATTTGCTGCAAAGTACTTCTGGTTATTTTATGGCTTCCCCATATGTATATCCTTAGTCTAAGCAGGAGGATGACTGGCGATATCCCAGTGTCTGTCACACAGTATGTTAACAATGGAGAAGGTACATAAATCCAGCAGAAGAGATGTAGGAAATCTCAAACAACTTGTATGACTGGTATAACCATTTCAGAGGTAATAATTGTTTTCACAGCTGTATAGAAAAATCACGTGCAGATGTAGTTGTCTGTATTTGTCACCATGTGCTTCATTAAATCAGGCTATAGCATCCGATGAGTCATTGTTTTCAGCACTATTTTCTACAGGCTTTATTCTGAAGAGATGATGTTCAAATAAATAAATGTGTTAGGATACTCTTTCAGTTGTAGCGAAGCTAGGTTCTTGCAATTTCCAGTGATTTATTTTTCCTTACAGACAAGTCAGTTGAAAGTAAAACACGCACCACCAATACTACAGTTTTGCATATGGATTTAATTTGGAGGCTTAATGTGGAGGGGGAAGGGTGAATGATGTGACTATTCGGTCTTCTCTGACTTGGTAATTTACTGAAGGCAGGAGATGCTTTGTGTGTTACCTAATGTAATAACTGTGGAACCAACCGGTGCATTGTGATTCACCAATTTGTAGAATATTAAAATAACTCAATTTTTTATTTTAGGTAATGCTGGAGAGCCTTGGTTTTATCTTCATTTTCTGTTAAAGTTCTTTGCAGAGATGCAAGATGTTTTAAGGGGTCCAGTCAGATCCAGAGGTCTGGATCTGCATTAATGAAATACTCCCACCCACGGGCATGAAGCTCTACAAATAAATTATAAAATAACTGACAAGTTAGATAGTAGTAGAACCAGCATTGATAGCAGCATATCAGTAAATACTTGCTCAAGAAAAAATTCCTTATTCCCCTACCTTGGGTTAAATCTCTTACCGCCAAATGGTAGAAGTCAGACTAGTGAAAAGCATCTCATTTGAATGGACTCCATCTGCTGGGAGTTGATGTAATTCTGAACTGCATGGAGTTGTAGCATGTGTATTAAGTAGGAGACTGACTAGCCAATACAAATCCTTCAGTTTTCTCAAGATTCAAAATCTTAGAGGGGCAAAATACAACTGTAGCAAAAGTGGTTGGCTTCAGGAGGAGCCCTCAGTCTGTCTCATCAGCGCAGCAGCACTATCATATGCTCGGCCAGCTCTCTAGTTTGAGAACCAGATACAGGAGAGGGTTAAGAAGACAAAGGTTACAGCAGAAGCAATGCAAAGGGTGGTGTAAATAAGTTGGTCTGTCAACTCAGTGGATAGCTTATGAGTTGCACAGAGAAGTCTGCCTGTTCCCGCCTTCTTCCCCAGAGACTTACTTGTGAGGAGCACAGTGAGATTTGCAAGTTCTTAGATGTATTATGGAGCTGGAGACACATTAAGATAGTGAATTTGAACTCAGTATTGTTGTGTTTTTCTGGGAAGTCTTTTCTTAATCAGTATAAATGATTTCCATCTACAGCAGAATTGAATCCAGACCAGAACAGAGGATCTCAGTCTGTTCATTCTGTAGGAGGGCTCAGATTGGGATGTGGCTCCAGCCTTTTTGGCTTAAACCCATTTCTTGTCTGTGTTGTGGTTTTATGAGTTGATATAGCAAATATGTGACATTTGCTCTCCTTTTTTCTTCTCTTGAATTTTTTAGAAAGATGAGAGTTTCCACTGGAGTAGCATAAGGCAGAAAACAACTGTAGAAAAGTCTGAATAATAATGGGCATTTTCTGCAGAAAGCTCCACGTCTGGAGAACAATAATTATCTGCAGCCTCATAAAGGTTAAGGATGCCATGGATGTTAATGCACAGACATTTGTGGTTTCTGATGGAGCGATACCTTTTGGGGAAGAGCAGAAGTGCAAATACAGTTTTCTCCAGTGGATGTTACAAAGTTATGATGACCCTTCTATATTTCAGGAGTTTCTGAAGAGACAGCACTGCTAGCACAAAGAAGCAGTCTTTGGTCTAAAGAGTTTCAGTGCAGTAATGTGAAAGATCAAATTGAGTTCAAACAAGTTCATTTTGGTAGTCATGTGGAAGCATGAAAACATCCTCTAAAAATGAAGCTTAAATCATAAAAGTGATTCTTTATTGGACACACAATCCTGATGTTTGTAGTCAGATGGAGATCTGACTTTGATGCAGAGAATTTAATACTTAGAGACTAAATACCACTGATACCATCTCTCCATCTGGGACAGCACAGTTTCTTTAAAAATACTTTTTCTAGGTAATGTACTCATCTGCTCATAGCTGCAGAGAGGAAGTTGTTTGGATTCTGGACAAAGTCTTCAAACAGAAAAATACCAGTTACTCTACTGGTGTTTTAGGAGATTGACAGTACTGCATTGTAAGTGGGATTCATCACATCTAATTTTAGACTACTAAAAGCTAGACATATAATCTAAATTGTCTGGGCTTCTCTTTGGTAAAATAGAAAGAGATGGATACTTCCAGTCAGTGTTTCATCTCTGAAAGAAAAGTGCCTGAGATGGCTGGAAGGACTTGCTTGCTGAGTGGTTCTGTCTCTTTCCATTGATTATAGGGTTAACATTGAAATCTAGTATGGTCCAGACACCTAGGTTCGAGATGAATTGAATTCCTCCCTATATCTTCCCATTCCAGTGTGTACAGGCAGTGCCTTGGTTGATACAGATGCTGTGGAAGGCTCAATATTGAAGCAGGTCAGGAGTGTGAGTCTAAGCATTTGTGCATCAGTCTGTGACACCAGTTACTTCACTTAAAATGTCAGCAAAGATAAGCACATAAACAGGACTGTACTAAAGAAGGTGATGCTCTCGAGACTGAGCAAAAGGAACATTTGCTGACCTCTTAAAGTTCCTCAGAGTAGTGTCCCCGTTTCAAGTCTAGTGGTTAAAAGTAGTCCCTTGTCTTTTTATACTAGCTAATTATTTTAGATATTTTGGTTTCTAAAACTGCTTACACTACTTTTGATATATTGTATGCATTTGATGGGCTTTTTGTTTGATGTTCTTGCGATATCGTAACCCATATCCCCTTACTGAACATTAACTGTCATAATGCATGCTTTAGGGCCTGTCCACAATCTATTGCATTCCGTCCCAATGAACAAGTCATTTGTGATGTGTTCAGGCCTTTGTGCTGGGCCTTTGTGCACCTTTGGGGCATAACGAAGGAGAGATGGATACTGAAGAGACTAATTTTATTGACTTTTTCTGCATTTCTTGGTAATAAGCAACAGGTGAGAAACTTCTCCCTTTCTTCTCAGGGTATTTTGAAATATAAACAGATTTTTTGTTGTTGTTGCAGAATGCTTTTCTCTGTTGCTTTGTTTCCTTCACAAGATGTCGGAAACAATTAAAAAGAAGAGGGACTGGAACAGTTCCCTTCTGGCTGGTGCCAATTTCACTTATGCTACAGTGACCTGGCTCTAAGTGATACTTTCTTTGCTGCCAAATATCCCAGATAGCCATCTAAGTCCAGCAGAGAAATGCTGCAGTGTGTGCATAGGCCTCCTATACACTTCTAGAGCATCTGCTGTATTATACCTGCCTGAAAACCACAGCATCGAAGTTGAAAGTTGCTGGTGTTGAAAGGCTAGTTAACACTATAGCCCTCAGAACCTATCTTATGATATTATACAAAATGCAAATATATTATTCTCAGTTAGGTATTTCAAACTTCATACCTCTTCCTACTTGCCTTTATCTCCTTGATCCACACGTTTTAACACAGTTAGCTGTGTTGCATCTTTCACATTAAGCTGAGGCTAAAGAAACCATTTGGGTTGCTTGTATTCTTAGAACAGGGTTTGAAAGACGGTGAATAAATGTGCATTGATCATTTTTCTCTGACATTTCTGTGTGTGCGCAGGATTTGCACACCATGATGTCATTGGCACATATGAGTTAGATGCTATCTGCTATGCTTAGGAAAGTAAAGTTTCCTTCTAAAAAAGGCAGAAATTTGTGGTAGGAAGTAAGATTACTAAAGAAAAGAAGCAGGGCTAATTTTGGTGAATACTTTAGAATACCTTTGCAAGCACTGTAGGAAGTATCACAGAGACATCATACAGAGTTTGTTACAACCAAATTGTTGGTCTTAGAGCATTATATTTGAGAGTAAAGATCTATCCCAATCTAAAAGGAATAGATGCATCTTAATTCAGTTAGATGGCTTTCCAGGGTCAAGGGAAAGCTTTTGGATACAAAATAGTCAGATGGGAAAGGTAGGAAATCACAGTAATGCAATGTCATAGTATGATTTTTTTTTCCCTAGGAAATACTTTATATTTCCTCTTATGAAGTTGATTATATAGCTTAGCATCCACTGAGATTGCTATTAGACACCATTTTTTTTTTCCTCTACGGAGAAAATATCAATGTGATAGATTCATCATACTGTATCTAACAATATTATCTTGTACATATATCTTTATGCTTTAGCTGACCTCAGCAGAACAGTATGGATTTATACCAGTAGAAGGTCAGCTTTTATCTGAAACCCTAAATGCTGGATCAGTTTGCTGAAAGTCATCTAAAAAGCTCTCACAAATTCAGTTATCATATGGAGCTCTTTTTGTCACTCAGCACTTTTACCATAGAATAGCTGAGAGAAAGACAATAGTTGTAATAGTTTTGTGCACTTCCCAAGAAACTAATTTATTAATGTTCTTTTCTAGTAAGACCAGGACTTGATAAGTACTAGTAAGTGGCACGTTCTTTAGCTGGATCTGAAATGCCACCCTTGTGGTCCATCTCTGGAACACATTCCTTGGCTTTTAAGTCTTAGCTATGTGGCAGCAAAGGCAGAAGGATTTACCTGCATGAGTCAGAGGAAATGTGGTAATGCTCTGCTTGTTGTCACTAGTGAGTTCTCAGTCTTATGTATGTAGTCAGAGGTAGGCATTGTCCTTAACAGAATTTTTCAGTGGGAAGAGACAACAAGCCTACAATTTAATTTCTGCGCTTGATTTATTATTTAAGCAAGTGTTCCATATGAAAATGATTTTTTTCTGTTTGAGATTTATTATTTCACTTGTCTTCAGATGAGAATGCCAACATGTTACCGCTGGGAGTGGTGAGGCGTCTGGTTTCATTGTAACTCGTATAGCAAGCTAACTTTGGTAGCCTACACTGAAAGTCTTGTGGCTGTTCACAGTAATACTTTGGTATAGCTACCAGGTGCTTCTGTGCCTCCCGTGGCAGCTGGATTTAGGAATACTGGTACTTTGCCCCTTCTCTAGTGACAATGATAGTACAGGCGGCTATTTTTCTCCATAGTGAATTTTCACAACTGGTACTGAAATGAAAACAAACAGGGAATATCTTCAGTGCCCCAAGAGCTGCCATGAGGTGTAAGCACTACTTCATGTATGCTTGTCCTTTAAAATAGGGTTTATGATAGAAATTAACACGACGGATAAGTGAGGGTTTTCTAGAAGTCGTTTATTTTCATGCCTGGATGAACATGACACATCCACAGAGTAGCTGCTAATCTACTGATTTTTCATGCATAACTACCTCTTGCCAAAATGTCAACACTGCTAGAGTTATGAATTTGAATACCCATTAGGAAACAACACATCTAGGCTTGGCTACGTAGTCTTAACTTGTGCTCTTTTTTTGCATATGCATTTCCAAAGCTTTTTATTATTGCTAACGCTCCTTTAGTTTCACTCCAAGCAAAATCAAGAATAAAAGTACTTGAATATAATTGCAGGAAAGCACATATCCAAGGCTTTTTCAGAAGCAAATGGATGGATAATTTTCCAGGATCAGATAAAGAAAGGAATTTTCCTCCTTCCTGTAAAGGAAAACATCATTGTTAGTTCTTTATTTAGTCCGGGCTGTTTTTTTATTTTCTTTCAAAGTGTTGATTAAATACAATTTTATAAAACTGTAAGTTCTGATTTTGATTAAATGGGAGCCATTTTTTAAAATTAATTTGTACTTTTCAACTTTCACAACAGAAAATATTTTCTTGGTTTCTCACATAAGTTTGAAGATAATTATCTTTTCTAGACAGATGTTTTGAGAGCTCCAAAGAGATTTAAAAATGACCAGAATGTCCATTGAAGTGTTTGCATTCAGAATGATATTAGAAAACGATAATGGTACAGAAAGGTAGTGTTTGTTTCCTGACAGTTAACTAGAAGACCGTAATTGCTCTTAAATAGCATTTTATGGCCTATACTAGATTTTAAAAGTTGTTATAAAATAAGGGATATACCTACACCCATTACTCAGTCTGCAGGAAGGAATTTACACAATAACAAAAATACAGGAAAAAGTAAGAGAAGCACGTGAAGTAAATTGAAAAAGAAACCAAGAATGTATTGTCCAGCTTTTCACTTTAACTTGTATTGGCCAGAGGATAGGATCTCTGTATAATACTTTTTGTGGTTAAAAGTGCTTTTGGTATCTGTTCCTTATTGATGAGGAAAATATTTATTGCCATCTGGATTTCCAAATTTATTTATTTTTTTTATATTACTTATCTGGAGTTGCCATAGGACATAAACAGCTGGATTAAATTCCATCATGTTGTGTCACTGTGACTCATGGCTTTTTTTCTTATCTATGAAAATTTATTGTTGTAAATAACCTCTCAGTCTTTCCCTTTCTGAAATACTTTACTCTCCTGTGGAATTAATGCTCTCCCCCTCACACTTTTCCTTCTTTTTATTGCTCCTTTGTCTTTTGATTTTCTAATTCCTTGCCTTTTTCTCTCTTTCTCTCTTCTTAGCTCCACAGATATCAAGAAGCTTTATAGGCCGTGTTTCTGCCTTATCAACAGGACCTAAATATAAATTTAATATTGGACAAACAATAATAATTTATTTATAATGTGAAAAGTTAGTTAAACTTAATTTAAGCTTCCCAACTGAAATTTCAGTCTGTTTAATTGAGAATTCTTGACCAGATGACAGTGAGACAGGGCTGATTTCCTGGAGTTATACAGCTAAGCAAGTGTACAAGAAAGGGAACATTTTGTGGATATTGGATGAATAATGTATTCTCTCTCTTCCAGCTGTGATTGAGTGTCCAGTAGTCCTGTATAGAATTGTTGTGCCCATAAGAAAAAATTACTTGCCAAAATATATTAGCCAAATCTGAGAAGTCATAAAGAGTGCTAGTGTGACAGTATTTCTTCTCTGTTAGGCCAACATCAGTGATTGCTGTTTTAAAAAGTTTTGTGTTATAGAACTAGACCATGCACACAGCACTTCCTTTGAAACTGTGGCGTTTCTTTTTTTTTTTCACAAACTGGATATTTTAGGAATACCAATTCAGATGTAGCTGGAAGTCTTTCAAAAATGCTTTATAAATGCTATATAAATAGATTTAAATTTGCCTTGGATTTTGGGTCAGACCACAGCATGGTCATTTTGTGCACATTTATTTCAAAAATGCTATTTTTTCATTGCCAATGGCAGAAGCTAAAAGGAGGTTCCTTGTTTGTCTCATGAAAGGGGACTTCTGACAATGAAAATGATTATTGTTTCATTACAGATTTTTAGTGTTTTGCAGATATTTTTCTTCCAAAGATTTTGCTCAAATTTTTGGTCCTTCAAAGCAACATGCAGCATACTGCTGCAGACATAATAAATACTCTTCTGAAAATTCAGGACTCATTTTTAAATACGAGATTGAGCAAAGAGGTATTTCTACAGGTCAGATGATACAAGACAGAAGATTGGGCTTGGATTTTTGAGTCAGGAATCCTTGGCCCATGTTTGCCTCTTCTCCACACTTACAAAGGTCAGTAGCTCTGCAAGTTTTTTATGGGCTGTGATGGGGCCTGGGTGTTACCACAGCACAGACAAGGCATCATATCAGATGTGTAAATAGGGAGGAGGAGGAGAAGGCAGGAACAGCTCTGGAACTGTTCACAGAGGTCAAAGCTAAGGCATAGAGGATGCAGGCTCATTCTGGCCAAAGCCAGCCCGAACCTGCCTAAGTTTGTTGAGGGAAGAGGTGGAAGAACTGACTGGGGAGACAAGAGTCTGGGGCGAGATACATCGTGAAGAAATGACTCCTTATGTGTGTGGGAGAAGTGTGCCAGTAAGAACAAACTGGCATTAGCTACATCGTTATAAGGGGGTGAATGAAAAATTAGAGGACTTGTGGAAATAGATGCATGACTGAAATTTTTCTTAAGCTAGCATGAGCATTATGCAGTGTTTTTAGAAACAGCCTGAAATTTAAAAATTGCACTGCTCCAGGAAATATTTTCTCCCTGTGATATTCTGTCCAGAGAACTTTCAAACCCCCTTAAAAATATGGTTCCAGCATTTGGCTGCCATGAGTGGAAGAGTGAAGGGAGAGCTGTGAAGGCACACCAGTGGCAGTTCTGTGTACGTCTTAGTTCAACATTCTGCTTAGAGTGGCCGGAATTTAACTCTTCTCTTGGGTAATGAAGCTAGGGAACATCTCATTGAACAGAAATTTCCATTACTGTCAGATTTCTCAACAGTAAATAATTCTCTTTCGTCGTGCTCTCACTAGTTGCTTTTTATCCTAGGTGGCCGAGAAGGCCAATGGCATCCTGGCCTGTATCAGGAATGGTGTGATGAGCAGGACTATGGAAGTAATCCTGCCCCTGTACTCAGCTCTGGTGAGGCCTCACCTCGAGTACTGTGTTCAGTTTTGGGCACTTCAATACAGAAAGGACATTGAGGTGCTGGAGCAGGTCCAAATAAGGGCAACAGGGCTTGTGAAGGGATTGGAGAATATGCCCTACGAGGAACGACTGAAGGAACTTGGGCTGTTTAGCCTGGGGAAAAGGAGGCTGAGGGGAGACCTTGTTGCTCTCTTCCAATATCTGAAAAGTGCTTACAGCGAGAGTGCGGTTGGTCTCTTCTCACTGGTGACAGGTAACAGGACGAGGGGAAATGGCCTCAAGTTGCGCCAGAGTAAGTTTAGGTTGGATATCAGGAAAAACTTCTTTACAGAAAGGGTTGTTAAGCACTGGAATAGGCTCCCCAGGGAGATGGTTGAGTCACCATCCATGGATGTGTTTAAAAACCGTTTGGATGTTGTGCTCAGGACATGATTGAGCGGAGGGTTATTAGAGTTAGGGTAGTATGGTTGGGTCATGGTTGGACTCGATGATCTTTAAGGTCTTTTCCAACCTGAGCGATTATATGATTTTATGATCCTATTCAGTTCTTAATCCACTCATAATTTGCAAGAAGATGGAGTAGCTACTTCTAGAATTATATTTTCATTTGGCCTTTTCATTTTGTTTGGCTTTCTGACAGGTGATGTTGCATGAGGGGAATCTGGAACTAAAAAATCTAAATAAAATTAAAATTTGTAAAAAAGCTTCTTTAGAAAGACATAGCTGGACTGAAGTTAGGTTGTTAAATAGTGTAAACTGAGCTTCTATGTATAGTATACAATCTTCTCCTTTGTACACAATCCAGAGTATACAAGATCTTTTTTGTTTTACTGTTCCGCTCAGATGTTAATGATACTTATCCCACTGACCTTAGTCACGCATGCATTTGAGAACCTGAGAACCATGCTCATTTTATGGTTTTTTATTTTTTTTTTCTTGTTTTGTTGTTGTTGTTTTGTGCTAATTGAAGGAGCAGATATAACTAAAATTCCCCTAACTAAAATCATTAACTTTTGAGACTTGAATAAAACATTTACTGAAAGTCATTCAGACATGGAACTGCCCAGGTTCTTACCAAAAAAATCCTCTTTCCCCAAAAGAGGTACACATATAAAAAGTGAAATGCGCTGGACAGACACATACAGGCTTTATCTATAACATTTGTTCTGTAAGGTACTTAAATATATGTTTAACCCTGTGATTACAAAGATCTGAGGAAGATAGTTTATTGATTACTTTTTACTATTTCTGAGAATCAAGAAAGTAAACAGAAAGGACAGTAAATAAACTCCCACAACAAGAGTACTCAGTAAAGGCATGACAGGTATTCACATTCACTTCTAAGGACAGATGTACACTGTAAGCACTATAAACCAACCAATTTATACAACTAACTGGTGAAAACTTGATGTTTTATTCAATGAAATACATTGTTTGTATTTCTTTGATATCCCTCCCCCACAAGCCATCTCAGTTTTTTACGCTATTACTCGTTGTTCTTATTTGCATTGAAAATTTTTAGAGCCAAAGTTGTTTTTATGTGCTTTTACTGATTCTGATACTTTTGATTTTGTGAGGGGAATTCTTCTATATGATGCATAAAGAAAGGAAGGACTTTTTTTTTTTTACCTGAAGAATCCTTACAGTTGCCATCCCATTGGGAGGCCAGGGCTGTGGCTAGAATCCAAAGCAGAGGCAGCGCTGGAATACTGAGGGAAGTACCTTGCTGTCACTGTGGCATGTCAGGCTTAGTATTAGAAAAAACACAGCAAGGGAGCAAGGAGTAAAAATTTTACTCAGGAGCTGTGGAGATCTGTAGTTAAGGAGTATATATGAATGCACTGAGGATTGTCTGTGTAAGGAATAGAAACGGGCACTTCAGTATTGTTCACTTTGGTGGCCAACCAAAGTAAACAATATGTCTTGCTTCTCTGATCTGAAAAAAAAGGAGAGAAACTCTGGAGAGTATTAAGGCCTACATTCTGCTACATTTAAGCTCCACATTCAGTTTGAAATGCCACCTGTCTTCAGAGTCTCAGTACAACCTTTTAGCTGTGCTTGAAGACATCCTTCCCTTTGGGTATCAGGTGCACTGGTACCTATGCAAAAACTGGAAGAGCAGGTAGCACAGACAGGGAGAAATGCCACTGTGCAGACCAGTATACTGTTTCTTTGAAGCCTTATTTAAGAGGAAAACTTGTCTCATAAATTAAGTTTTTTCAAAAAAGCAAGAATTAAATTCTTATTTTGCTGAGTTGTATCTTCGAAGGAGAACAACAGCATGAGTTCAGTTGTTCCTAAAATTTCTCCTATGATTTGTAAAGGTGTATTTTCCTGTCCCCTGTCATGTCACAAAACCAAACTGGTTCAGATGATAAATTTTTGAACACTGAGTTTTTCTCTTACTAACTGTTGAGCAGAGTGAATTATGAGGGACTTTCTGCAAAGATGTGCTAAGGACATGCTTTCAACTCACTGGTGAGATTTTGGCAGGGACATTCCAGAAGTAGTTCTGAGAATGAGCTCTGTTCTGCAATGAGAGTAGGTAGAAGTAGGAGAGGAATGTGGAATTAGAATTAGTTTGTAGAAGAGAAGGCTCCAAGGAGACCTCATTGTGGCCTTCCAGTACTTGAAGGGAGCATATAAACAGGAGGGGGAATAACTGCTTACATGGGTGGATAGTGATAGGACAAGGGGGAATGGTTTTAAACTGAGATGGGGAGGTTTTGTTAGATATTAGGAGGAAGTTTTTCACTCAGAGGGTGGTGATACACTGGAACAGGTTGCCCAGAGAGGTTGTGGATACCCCATCCCTGCAGGCATTCAAGGCCAGGCAGGATGTGGCTCTGGACAGCCTGGTCTAGTGGTTGGCGATACTGCCCATGGCAGGCGGGCTGAAACTAGATGATCTTTGAGGTCCTTTTCAACCTAGACCATTCTATGATTCTGTGATTCTATGATAAGATTCAAGCGAGTGAAAAAACAGCATTAGAGGCTTTTGCAAATAAGATAGTTAAGATATGTTGTAACTAAAGTATATGTTCCAGGTTTACTTCTGAGGAAACTTAATTGGGATATTTTGGTCGTCTTAGTGTCAATTTATATGTAGATTTTAATGTCAAATCTTAAAGTACTTAAAGATTTTGGAAAAAAGTTACTATATCTTCCAAATAACAACTAGTTAAACTATTGAGTTTATTTCAGAAGTTCTTGTTAGAACTTCGGTGATTAAAACCTCACCTTTGTATGAAGTTCTGTTTCCATGATAACACCAGAGCAATATCAGCAGCAGCACTTTATGATGGATGAGTGGGATCAGATGAAATAGCGTTCAAGTTAGGAGCTGACATTCACCTCCCTGCCAAAAAAAAAAAAAAAAAAAAAAGGGGAAAAAGACAAAAAGTACTGCATTTTTCCTAGGCCTTCACAAGCATGACTGACTTTGGCTTTTTGTATTCACATGGAATTACTAGATGCAATGAGCTAGCAAGAAAGCATTGCTTCTAACATTATTTGTAGTATTTCTTCTGAAACTGAAAGTTCAGGAAATACTGATGGACAGCTTGGTGTTTGTTAAGCATCACTTGAAACACCCAATAAGGAGCCAAATGCAAAGGTCTCACACATAGTTTAGACATCAGCAAGCAGAAGGCCTCAAAAATGAGTAACAGATATTTCTGTCAGTGTTCAAAGCTCGGTGATGATTTGCTGTCTGCTTGTTGCACTTCAGACATTCCCCTTCTACCAGTGGATCTGCAATGTGTGCTTATGACTACACTGTTGCTCCCATTTGCTCTGTGCCTGCTTGTCTTGGCAGTTTTGGCAGCTGGGAATGCTGTACCTCTTTCATGTGGTTTGTGCCACATGTGCTGCTGTGTGAGATGTATACAGCTCTTTGGGAGCCTCCTTTGCTCACTGTGCCATGTGCTGCCCTGTGCGCTTCCTATGCAGATGGCTTTAATGGCTCCCATGGACAATGTGTTTTTTCAATTTCTTTTAATGTGTGTGTTAAACTGCACCCATGCAGTTCCAATGAAGTATGTATTGTTCCTAGCATCACAGCATAGCTTGGGCTGTAACAGACCTTAAAGATCATCCAGTTCCAGCCTCCCTGTTATGGGTGAGGTTGCCACCCATTAGATCAGTCTGCCCAGTGCCCCATCCAACCTGAACTTGGACACCTCCGGGGATGGAGCATCCACAGCTTCACTGGGCAGCCTCTGCCAGTGCCTCACCACCCTCTGAGTGAAAAATTTCCCTCGAACATCTAATCCCTATCCCCCTCTTCTAGCTTAAAACTGTTTACCCTTGTCCTATTGCTATCAGACTGAAAAGTTAGTCTCATCTTCATGTTTATAAGCTCTCTTCAAGTACTGGAAGGCTGCAATGATGTCTCCCCAGAGCCTTGTCTAAGCTGAACAAGTCCAGCTCCTTTAACCTTTCATCATATAAGAGATGTTCAAGAGATGCCCCCTGATGATCTTCATGGCCTCATCTAGACATGCTTCAGCAGTTCTATGTCTTTCTTGTGCTGGAGGCCCCAGGTGTGGGTCAGTACACCATATGGGGCTCCTGAAGGCAGAGTAAAGAGGGACAGTCACCTCCATCCCTCTGTTGGCCACCCCTCTTCTGATGCAGCCAAAGATGCAGTTGGCCTTGTGGGCTGCAATCACATGCTGGCTCTGTCCTTTTCCACAGGCCTTCTCTCAGTTCTTCTCCCTGTCTGTGCACCTATCTGGAATTGCTCTCATGGAAGTGCAACACCTTGCACTTGGCCTTATATTAGGTTATTGTGGGCCCACTCTTCAAGCTTGTCCAGGTCTCTCTGGGTGGCATCCCTTCCTTTTATTTTGTCAAATGCACCATTTAGCTTAGTGTCATCAGCAAACTTGCTGAGAGTGCACTCGATCCTGCTATCCAGTTCACTGATAAATATGTTCAAGAGCAGTGATCCCAAGATAGACCCCAGGGGCACACCAGTTATCACCAGCCTTCACCTGGACATAAAGCTGTTGACAACAACAGTCAAACTGCTGCTGATGTTCTCTTCTGTCCAGCTCTGAAGGTTTAAATATATGAAGGCAGTTACTGATATTAAGTTCAAGAATGATAATAACACAGTCAGCTTTTTCATAGAATGCTTATTCTTCTCCCTCTTTGGAGAGTGGAAATCTCTGCTTGTTCTGTTTATAATCATGTAGTGCCTAATTTTAGCTGTCATTCCACCAGGAATCCACTGTGCATGAGGAGAATCAGATGAGATATCCTCCTACAGCAGCCATCTAAGATAGGCACAGATGCACCCCTCCAAGATGACTTTCCTTTTCCCATTGACACAGAGGTATCTCAGATGACAAACCTAGACTAATTGCCTTCACTTGGAGATAGCGCTATCTTGGTAGGATATATCCCTCTGCGGGGGCCCAGCCTTCATGGTGCTATGCTTGCAAACTGCAGGCTGTCATCTTTTCATCACCTAACTCTTACCAGCACTTTCCATCCTGCCTTACCTAGGAAGGCAGAGCACAGCGCTGAGTGTCAGCAGAGGGGCATGTGAGTGTAAGAGATAAAGACTAAGAGTTTCCTTACAAGTAGGTCATTTCCAGACTCACATGAGGTATTTATTATATGAAACAGAGTAACAGAGTGGCCTAGGTAAGAAGGGACAGATAGCAGTGAGAAGTTAGAACAAAAAAATCCCTCAAATCAATCAACAGACAATAACAAAGAAGAAACCTCTGATGCCAAATATTTCAAATGCAGGCAGGAGATTTAGCAAATCTGTACAGTCAGGACAATAAGCGGAAGCTGAGAAAGGTCAGGCTTTTCCTGACCTTTCTTTTTAGTGGTCCCCTTGATTGTCTCCCTGAGAAAGCTAAATGTATGCCATATGCATTATTTATATCAAGAGCTATTCCTTCTCCCATCAAAACCGATGTTTTCATTAACAACTCTGCTGGTTTCATTCAAGACCAAAACCTGAATACTGATTGTAAATTTGAAGTATTTCTGTTGATTCATGAGATTTCTCCACAGATTGTTTTCAGAATTTGTGCCATTTCTATATTTGAAAGTGTGCACTAGGTAAACTAACTGTCCACATCTGTGAGAAATAAGGCTGCTTTTGGAAGAGCTGTTAAAATACTCCAGATTTTTATATGTTGAAATAGTATTGAATAGCTCAAATAAAACAGTAGTGGCAGTGACATTATTATTTTGGCTGTTGTCCAGGAGTAAAAGAAAAAAGATACTACTCATTTTCTGTTGGGTTAGCAAGCTGATCCTGTGCATGAACTCTATGGGTTGGTCCCTGCAGTGTCACTTCGAGCTCTGCATGATCACCAACTGTACAACCCACAACCAAATCTAAGACACAAAGGCAACCGTGAAGACTTTAAAGGTTATTCTCTGGAGAAAAACTAGCTTTGCCCAAACTCCGCAGATCCCCAACTATTGCAATTTAAGGAAGTTAATGTGGGTCTGTGAGGTGTGGAAGAAATGAAAGGCTTTGAAAGTGTCATTGCTCTGTCACTGCTCTGGTAAGAGAGGAATGATACCTAAGGGCAGACTTAAACAGCATCATTTCTAGATTGGTCTGTATGCATCTCTTAGGAGATTCATTAGAAAATATTCCACACAGTGTGAGTTATAAATAACGACCCAGTCCTGTGCTTATACAGCATCCTGTTGTAGTTTCTGGAAGTCCTGCTTGTAAAAAAGGTGAGACTAGACATGTAATCTCCTTTAAGATACTACTCTCTCTTTTCCTGGAAACTGATGAAAAATAAAATAAAATCTAGTGTTCTTCACCATTGACACTGGCTCTAAGGGGCACCAAAGCTTTACTTCAGTTGCCCATTTGTAATCTCAAGGCATTTTCCTGACTGACTGTGAAAGTCATCTTGGAATGCACTGGGGAAAGTAGTGGAGTTATCTGAAGGCCGAATGAGGTGAAAGTTGCTGTGGCTAAAGTACAAGTTTATTTATACAGAATAAAAAGAGAAGTGAAAAGTTTGCTGACTTATTTTCTTTAATTTGAGAAAGCTTTGGAGCTGTTTGCATAAAACAGAATGAAGGAAGGAGAAAGAATGAAGGAAAAGAAAGGAAGCATGATTAAATGATATAACAGACAGTCAGTGACTGTCACTAGCAAGTTTTACATTTAATTATTTACCTCATTCTAAACTGGACAGCAATATCTGTGATGTTCCTGTTATTTCCTAGCTTAGGAAGTCTTTGAGATTGGAACTTGCACTTTTTTTTTCTCTCTAAATTTGCTAAGCACAGTCTTGTCACTATGAAAGGAATGCAAAAGCTCTCTACAAACAGTGAAATTAAGGAAGTATGGCTTCAGGTAGATTTAACTTATGATTATACCCTAATGCTGAATACCAAAATAGTCTTTGATTCTCCTGCATTCCTTACAGCATCCATAAGCTAGTGATAGCACATATGCTGAATATTTTGGTCTTAGACCTCTGCTGACTGCCTCATTATCTGCTGTCAAACAGAATACACAACAGCTGAGTTCTGCTTGCTGGTCTCGCCCAGTTCTCAAAGTTGAATCTTTCTCTTCTACCCTTTTAAATAAATCATTTAAAAGTTGAAGTGTCTTTAAAATGTCCACTCCACTCCCAAACTTTGCTGGAAAAGGTCAGGAGGATCACAGAATCACAGAATCGTAAGGGTTGGAAGGGACCTCCAGAGATCATTGAGTCCAACCATCCTGCCAAAGCAGGTTCCCTACAGCAGGTCGCACAGCTCGGCGTCCAGGCGGGTCTTGAATATCTCCAGAGAAGGAGACTCCACAACCCCCCTGGGCAGCCTGTTCCAGTGCTCCGTCACCCTCACCGTAAAGAAGTTCTTGTGCACATTCATGCGGAACTTCCTATGCCCTAGCTTCATCCCATTTCCCCTTGTCCTGTCCCCACGCACTACTGAAAGGAGTCTGGCCTCACCACTATGGCCCCCACACCTCAGGTATTTATAAACCTGGATCAAATCCCCTCTCAGCCTTCTTTTCTCAAGGCTAAACAGACCCAGTTCACTTAGTCGTTCCTCATAGGGGAGATGCTCCAGGCCCTTTACCATCTTTGTGGCCCTCCGCTGGACTCTTTCCAAGACATCCCTGTCTTTTTTATACTGGGGAGCCCAGAACTGGACACAGTAATCTATAGTTTCTGTGGTGAGTGCAGACAGACAGTGTAACACCAGCATCACTCAGTTGTCCCTTCTCTAGAAAACCAGACCAAGATAATGCTGGGTTACAATCCTGTCTGAAGGTTATTGGTTAGGTGTGGCTATTGATAGCAAACAGTCAGTGAACATCCAGCAACCTATAATGAACAGGAGACAAGGTTAAACCAATGAATTGATTTAAATCTCAAAATTGTAAACATAATTCTTGGTAAGTAGCATTGAACCTTATGCTTGCATCTGCAGATGCCCTGCAGGTCCTCTGCTAGTAGATCATTAACCACCTCTTGATACATGCTTGTTGGAACTGAGACGTTCTAGTGAATGAGATGCTGGAAAGAATACAAGAGATCTGGATTTGATTTTCAGTTCTGTCTCCTGTGATTACTGTTTGTCTGTTTTCCTTCTAACTGCTGAACTTTGTGTGCTTGTGTCATTCATAGAGGGGCCTTATTTTCACATTGAGCCTTCCTGGACCTTGTTGATAGTTTGCAGGTGATCTTGACCATATGCTACAGGGAATTTCAGCAGATACAGCAAATGAACATTCTGGCAATCATTTTTGGCCCACGAATCAATCCAGCCTTCATGTGCAGACTCTGCAGAGACTCTGCAGAGAAGGGCTATCATTGGCTACATGTGGGGAAAAAAAAGAAAGAAAAATGACTCAAATTTTTAGAAGTAATATGCCAGGATACTACTAAAATTAATAAAACTAAATGTAACCAAAACATTCCAAAGTTTGTAAACTTTAGCTGGAATATATTGTTGTCTCTCTGCTGTAATAAATAATAAATAATGAAAGGGTCATTGTGATGAAACACATATGATAATGCAGCTGAGAATTATCAAGTTTCTGTATTTGATTGACTGTGTATATTTTTAACATGGATCAAGTATAAAGGACTCCAATGGTCCCGTGTATTTCTTTTGACTACTATGATATACACAGTTTAAACTGTCACCTCAAGAGAAAACCTGTTTTGAGTCTTCAGGGATAGATGGAGGTTCAGCAGTCTGTTTTCAGGAAATTCCTGTTATAAGGGACGATATTGAGTATGAAGAACTCTAATTACTGGATAGTTCTTTATTTCATTATGAGTTATTTTGAAGGTTTTGAGATTCTGTCTGGAAATAATCCACAAATTTGATGAGGATTTGGAACCTGAACTGATTTAAAAAATCAGTTTAGTAATAAATAGTGGTCTGATAAGGGAGCCTGATAAAATCACAGCAAAGCTTCCTGTGGCATCATCATGAATAATGCAAAATGTATTTGCGTTATATGTTGAACACTATAATATCTTAGGACTGAATATATAGAACCAGATATTGAAAACTCCTGTTCAGCTTACTTACTTGATGGATATATTCCAATAATAGGGTTGCATGACACTGAGCGCTACAAAGAATATAACATGTTACTTTACTACAGGCTTCACAGAAATGCTGAAATGTGGTGCTACTTGTGTTGTTTTTTTAAACCTGTTACGAACACTGTCCCTGTTTTAAGAGCTCCCTGATTCAAACAGTCACTCTAGTATGGACAGCATTTTCCTGGAGTGTGAAGCAGCTTGATTGCACAAGTCTGCAACACATCTCCTTCTTACACATGTGCCTATTGCTGCATTGAACCACCTGTATTAGCAGAAAGGAATGTGTTAAAGACATAAGAGATGAATCTTCCTGCCAGGTATTCCAAGTTGGGCCTACTACTGATCCCAGCCTCTGCTAGCTGAGAAAATATAGTGGCAAAAGGCATCTTTACAAAAGCATCATTGGTGACTGGGTATTACTCAGAACTTAAATTCCCGCTAGTTAAGAACAAGTAGGACCACAGGGAAATAAGTAGATGGGGAATCTTGCTTTGCTTATTGTGATTTTGTCATGAGAGCATCAAGCTGAATTATCTAACACAGTTGAACTTAGTCCTGTTTCCTATTAGCCTGCTTGCTACAGATGGATTTTTCTGAATTTGTTAACTGTTTGCAGTGGTTGAATGAAGCTGTGTCCAGTACTGAAGAGAGGGTTCAGCTGTGCGATCACTTAGTTACGTGACACCCATAGTTGATGGGTTGTTTAGGAGTTGTTTACAGCTGTTACTGGCAGAGCTGTAAGGTAGAATGGAGCTTTACCATTTATAGCACGTCTTGCTCATACCTTATTGACCAAAGAAGGGAAGAGAAGTATGAAAGAAGAATGATGGTTTTCATTTAAGTTTACTCATGTAAGTCACAGCTGCCAGACTGTTTTGAAAATATTAGGGGAATGAGAGTCTGAAGCATGTGTTATCCAGAGTATTGCTTTGTTGCATGTCTAGGAAAGGTGAGCTTTGAATTCCAGGAAACAATTTTCTGTTATGTTAAAATAGTAGAGTCTACAGACTTGAACATATGATTTTTTTTAACTTTATAAAAATAATGTAAAAAATCTGGGCTTATGTGGAAAAAAAAAAAAGTGATGAGAATATATTTCTAGAAGAAGTACAAATAGAAGGAGATCTTTGAACTTATTTCTGTTCATACGAAGTAAGATCAAGCCATTAATCTGAATAAGAGAAATCAGAACATATGAGTAAGCACAAAGAGTGAATGAGTACTAGCATTCTTTTCAAAGCAAAGTTACGCAAGTTTTTACCAAGAGCAGCAGTGGGAGGTATTTCTGTTTGCATAGTTCAGTGAAATAGCAAGGGAAAGATCAAAAGTGTCTCTGTCATCCAGGATTCCTGCCCTAAGTCATTTTTCATTGGAGAGCAGCTGGTAGAAAGGAGATGAGGAAGCATACAAGAAAGAGGGAAGGGAGCTAAAAGAAAGGTGGGAGGGGAAAAAATGGTTCAAAGGAAAAAAGACTAGTGGGTAGAGCCTTAGCAAGACCGGTCTGGCTTTCTATAGAGTTCAGTCAAACCAAGGGGATTTACACTAGTAGCTGTAGACCCTCATGTGATTTCTGAAACAAATGATCTCTGGGATTTGATTCTGAGTGCTCATTATAATATGGAAGTGTCTTTCAGAATTCTTTAGGAGTAAAATAAGATATTATCACTGTTTATGGGGAACCATACTAAAATATATGCATGGGCAGAACTCAGAAGAGAGGTTGTATCCGTAGGAGGTGTTTACTTCTATATGCCCTTACTTAAGTTTGTGGTATGCTGTTGCAAAATTGCATGTAATCTGGTAAGAAAAGCATATTTCACTGTAGTGCACATAGTAACAGTAGGCCAACAAACAGCATAAATCCAGGTGGTAAAGCCCAACCCTGGTGAGTGTTAAAAATACTTAGTGTTCCAAGAGCAAGATCTCTGCCAGGGCCACTTCTCATTTCTGGACCAATGAAAATGGATTCATCCCGTTTGTTTAATAAGACATCGAATGCAGAACAGATGGTAATTGCTAGCCTTGATTTTTCAGAACAGTTTACTCTTATTTCCGTTTTAGATATATTCATGAGTGGCTTGCACCATTGCCTCTGTATTCATTTTATTGTACAGAAAGATAAGTAAGGATAAATTACAGCAAGGAGAAAATTTAGTGGGATTTAAGGCTACTTTTTTTTTATACCAAAGGTGCTTGAAATGATTGAATTTAACAACTACTGTTAATTTCATATGAGCTCTGCCTAGTTACTGCACAGGTGTTGTGCGTGTGGAGCCTGGCATAGGGCAGGGTTGAGCATCAGGCTGCAGCTGGCACTCCTCATTACTGGAGTGCAGGAGAGAGGCCTGGGGGGGGTAGAGGTGGTTATGCTTGAAGAGGAGGGTGGGTGCCTTTTTTCCTGCCTGTCCGTCAGGATGGGCTGTGTCTAGGAGACCTTTCTTAGGGTCTTAGGGTAAGCTAAGGGAGAGGGATGTTTCTGGGGAAGGGAGGAGGGTTAGCTGGGATGGAGTGCTTTGCTTTCATAGTATTCATCTCTGGTGTGATCACTCATTCATGTAGCTATGTTTGGTTGAGTTTGGGTCTACATTGTTTTCATTTCCTTCTAACTTTAGGGGCTTTTGTCTTCTAGATCAGAATGTGGAATGCAGGCTTGAGGCTTCCCTGGAGCCTGCTTGTCCATGCCATCAGGTGGCTTCTTTAGCTCATCTGCATGGCCTGAAAATAAGTGGTGCAACTCTTGTACTGCCTGAAAAGCAGCCATGGCTCTCAGATGAAACTTGCTTCAGTGTTGCTGAGTGGAGGGGAGAGTTGATACCGGCATGAGCTAAATGCACGTGGTGTTGTCCCTGGCTGCAGTGTTTTGCAGAGACTGAATAGGGCTTGTCTGAATCCAGAAGTTTCCACAGCAGCTTTTCCGGCCATGTTGTGCACTAGGTGAATTGTCCTGCTTTGCTGTCAGGGCACTTGTTGGGGAGAGTAGGCCCCAGCTGGATGTCTCCAAGAGACTGTCTTCTGAGGCTGTGAGGTGAGTAGGAGAGCTGTTGTAAGGCTTGCACAAAGCCATGAGGTGGTTGGAGTAGTGTTGCTCATCCCTTGTGGTGGCCTTGTGCATGGAATTGAATCCTTGCAGTTGCAGTCAGCCCAAGTGACTGAACAGTGCCAACCTTTTGAGAAAAACCATGAAAATTTCCCCTCATGTTCTGAGCCACTGTAATGGCAGGTGGCATGTTTTGCCTTTGCAGCAAGGAGGGAGTAGCTGCCTGACCTGTTACCCCTGTGAGTACAGTAAGTTCAGGTGCTGTCATGTACTCTGCATGGCGGTTCAGCAGGGCTGATAGCAGTTGGTATTTGTTTCTTCAGGTGAGTGTATGGAACAAGAAGTCCTGGTCTGAATTTGATCCTAGGGAACCCCGGGGGGGAAAAAGTTGCTTTGGAAGAGAAGGGTGCGATAGTGCTAATAAGCTCTGGGGCCTGATGTTTGAGGCTAGGCCTGTGCCTGTTTAGCTGTGAATTCCCAATGGCGTTGCAGGCCGATGGGAGCTGGTCCTTAAAGTACAAAGAATATTTGTGACCCTTTGTAGAACCAATGTGAACCTCATTGTTAATTGCTGATGTCTTTTTGGAGTATTTATTTCAAGTCTTTTCTCAGTCTGATTTTGGGAAAGCTTAGCACTTGTGTGTGCTTGGCAAGTGTCACTAAGTTGAGCTGTGTTTCCATAACTCTCCTGTATAATTTGCTGTTGTAGCTATTTTATCTGCCTCAGTTGTGTAGTGAAGAGCAGAATGGCTTCTGTACAGCAGAGATGTATTGCTGGTTCTGGAGAGGGGGTCTGGTTTTCATTTTTCCTTTTAATATTTATGTATAGGTCGCTAATTGCATTTCAGACTTCCTTCTTTTCCACCCGCTTGCACAGATGCAATATAACTGTTTTAGCTCTTCAAGCCCATTCCCCTAAATGCTTCAGTTTGTAAGGAATTTTAAGTGCTGCAGCTGTCCAGTACTAATTTCTCTAAATTGACATCGTTTGTAAATAACACCAAATAAGAGAGGAAATTAGATTTGGAGAAAGAAAACACCAGTTGTTAGCTTACAGCAAAAGAAGAGCAAAAAAACCCATTTTAAATATTTTCATAAACAAAAACCACGTGTGAGTGGGGAATCCTAGTAAGAAAATGAGATCTAGTAAGCAGAGCTTGTACAGAGATGGTTGAGTCTGCTAGAGAGAAGGAGCAACAAGATACTCCTAACAGTAACTGCTGAAGAAGCTGAAATAACAGTTTTCCTGACCCGCAAATCTCTGGACCTTGGTTCTGTTTTGTTAAGGTGGTGATACCTATTTAGAAATGAGCCTCTTTGTTTGTCCACTAGCTGGGGGAAAAAAAAAGGGCTGAAAGAGTAGTTGGCAACCCTGCCCATGGCAGGGGGGTTGAAACTAGATGATCTTTGAGGTCCTTTTCAAACCAAGCAATTCTGTGAAGTAAGACTGGCAGAATAGCTCAAGTTGGAAGTGATGTTGGAAAATCTTTAACTAACCTGCTGCATAAAGCAAGGCCTGTTTGAGGTCAGGTAATTCAGGGCTTTATCTATACTTATCTTGAAATACTGCATGACTTGAGACAGCACAGCCTCTACAGGCAACCTGCTCTGCTGCCTGCCTGTCATCATGGTGAAGATGTTTCACCTTATATTCTGTCTGACCCTCTCTTACTTGAAATTAGATTTCCTGTGTGCTTGCCTCCCTCTGTGCAGTGCTGTGAAGAGGCAGGTTCTGTCATAGAAGTAAATCAGATTGGTCTGGTATTATTCACCATTAGTAAATTCAGGTCTTCTGTTCCTGTTCACTAACAGAAGTCATTACTTGTCTGCAACACCCACTTCAAGCCTCTGAAAGTAGTTCATGCTGGTTTTATGAGGAGTGGGAAGCTACTTATATATTCTGTATTGCTCAGTCGCTTATTGATATGTTTGTCTTGTGCTGATCGTGCATAAAGTTATAACTATTCCATAAGGATGAACAGTGTAATGGGAACTTCCTGTGGATTCATGCAGAAGTTCAGTTAATTACCTGAATTTGTAGCAGCAGTTGTAAATGAAATAGTACTTTCTAATTGTAGGGAAAAAAAGAAAGTTTGGGTTTGCAATGCAAGCTGGGTTAAGTGTTAGATAATGTGCTGCTAGAGTACTTGTGAAGACACTGGTTTCACAGCTCTTAATTTTTGTAGACTGCAAATTACTCCTCTTCAATATATGAAAGGAAGACCTGGTGTTTTTAGGTAACCAGGGAAAAGGAATGCAAATACATGTGAGACAGGTTTTTTAACACTATTGCATAATCCTGACAAGGTTTGTGGTTGGATACTGTGTTTATGTTCACTACTAGGCTGGAATCTTAAGTGCTGCTTTAAAAGTATTCATGCTCTGCCCAAATCAATTTCTGAAGGTTTGAACTCTGTCAATTTACGTCCTCCAGAACTCTCACAATTCAGGTATCTGCATGCTCAGTGCAGGAAATGGATACTTGAAGGTTTATGGAAGGTTGGTATTTCAGTTCACGTAAATCCTTGAAAATGTGATTCACTAAATAGTGTAAAATGCACTGAACAGCACCCTGAAAAGTAGCTCTGCGCACGTTTCTATGATGCAAAAGAAATGTTATTGAATGTTTTACTGGCATTTAAATATGTTAGGAATGTTATATAGCAAAAAAGAGCACTTGAAGGTCTAATAGATTACATATCAAAGTTTGTTACGTATGTGCTAGATATCCTGTCGTATTCCACAGACCCTGAAGCAGTCCTATACTGATCTTTTTCTCAGTTTCATAGTATTTTTCTTTCTTGATTAAAAACATGAGAAACTTCTCTCATGTCTTTTTAACAAAAGTTTTCTCTTACCAGAGTTGTGGTTGTATCTCTTACTGTAGATGCACAAAGGAGCAAGATAAAGCAGGTGGGACTTACAAGGACAAGATAAGCACTTTCTCAGTTGTAAAAACAAACGTGATGAAACTCTAGTGAGTTCCAAGAGTGCAAGAAAGACTGCAAAAATCTAGTACTTGCAGAGGCAGGAAGCAAGTTATCTTTAGTACAAATTGGCCATACATTGTTTAGGTCATCTTAATATCGAAATACAGGATTAGGTAGATCTCCAGAGTGGAACTTGCTGATAGGCAGTGGCTGAGATACAATTTTATTATAAAGCCTTTAGAAATAAAATGGTCTCAATCCAGAATGAGTTCTCCTTTTTGTTTAAAATATGAACTGAAATCTTCTCATAATTTGCTGTCCTTTCATTATTAAAAAAAAAAAAAAACAAACTTGATGGTTAAAAAAAGAAAAAATGAAGAAACTTAAATTTTTGGATTGTTTTGGGAAAAAAAAAACAACAAAAAATGAAAGTAAAAGAACATTCTGAATGATTGACTTATCATTGGCTTTCCTGTGAAACTGCTTTCATGTGGCCTGCCTAAAAATTGTCAAACAAAAAAATTGTAGCAAATTGTCCAGAGATAAACTCTAGAGGTTAGGCAAAAGTAAGCCCTGGCTTCAGTTCCTTATTACTCAAATTTGGAGGTTCAGCTGAGAATTCAGGCACCGGACACATTGCTAGTGGAATGCTTTGCTCATTAGCCAGAGGACTGAGTGAGACTATAACCTTTATCTTGAAGATGCAGGAGGTAGTGAAAATGATAAATCATAATGTTGTTGACATCGGCTTAGAAATTAGCAGGAAAAAAGTAATCAAATATTAGTTTTACCATTTTACCTGTTTTTCTACTCCATGGCTTACTCGTGCGTGACCTCTTGTTTTGAGTTCATTTGTGGTCAGTGTCTTGTTTTGTTCTGGCGTTCAGGTATAAGACTTATTTAACTTTGAATCAAATTTTATGATTTAGTTATGGAAGCTTCAGTAAACAAATTTTGTACCTTATTGATTGCTTTGCCTTTATCTTCTGCTTTTGTGTTTAAAAATAAATAAACCTAATACTATCATTATATGTAATAAGGCCAGAATGTTGTAGTGATGGTGGCAGTATTAACTTAAATCTGCAACAGCTGTTTTGCCTCTCTTTGAAGCTGCAGGATAAACTGAACTAGACTTCACCCTGTGATTCTTCCACTTGGGAAATTCAACCAGCAGCATGATCACTGAGGGCTGTAGCAGTGATAAGGAATAACTGTTTACTATTTGATAATTCTTACTTAATAAGTAATAATTGCGTTTGCAGTAAAATAGCATGTTTTTATATTTGAGTTTCTTTACTTTTTCTTCATTGTATCTAATGTGTAAGAAACATATGTAGAGGGTTGTTGGTTTATTGCACTGATTGCTCCTTCACTCGTTTTTTTTTTTTTTTTTAGGAAAAAGCTAAAGCTGAGCTTTCTGCCTTCCTGTATCTGTCTGTAATCAGAGGGACTGTCCTCTGACATGCTTAATGAAGCTGCAGTGGCTTTGCAGAAGTAATTATTGGGCATTGTTTTCACAATTTACTTCCTGTGCTTGAGGAAACTGCAATAGTTCACCCTTAAAATGACAAAAATGCTAGAAAATTCCACCTACCTTTTGGTTTTGCATGCTAATGTGGGATTAAGTAACCAGTAGAAGTCATAGGAGAGGAAAAATGGGATTACTAAAGACTGATTTTAGTATGTAAGCCAAAGAGCTGATTCCTGAAAGACTATGTATTTGGCCTGTTAATTTGAGAATTGCCAGTACCCTATGCTGTGATTTAAATAAAGCCTGTGACAGAGGAGGAGGATTTTTAAATACCTGGGTACTGATTTGAGAGGCTTATGTTGTGAGGAACCAGTGATGACTCTCCTTCGTGTTCTGTTGTTGTATGGGAACTGTTAGGTAACAGCTTGAACCAGTGATTAAGCACCTGTTGAGGGGGTGTAACTGGCCCTGGGAGCACAGGTGCAAGCAATCCCCTTGTGTGATTGGAAGGGGTGGACCCTGGGTTCTAAACCTCATTTAAGGGCTGGCAGCCACAAGGGAACCATCTCTACTAGGAAACTGCTTCCTTTGGAGTGTTTGGTGGGCCCTGATCCTCAGAAAGGGGTAAGTGATTCCTTTATTACTGGATTGGTGACCTCTGCTTTTCTTGGGTGATCCAAAACTGGCTTAAAGCAGCTGTATCTGCTGCCACCTATCCTTGTAATTGTCTAGTTCACTACTGGAATGTCATATCTTGTGAAAGAAGTATACAGGTGAAAAAACATGTTCAGAGTCCCTGTATTTTAAGTATTCTAGGAAAAAATTCCACTGATGTAGTATAGGCTTGAAGTTTGGAACTACTTGGTCCCTTTTTACGCTGGTGTGTTGGAAAATAGCGGTGGTATACTGTGATGGAGTGTAATGGGGGGGTTACTTTGTTTTTTGAAATAGGTAACAGTAGCATAGTAGATGACTAGTGTGAGGTAACTGCTTCTGCACTGCATTAAAATAGTATCACATTGGAAGGTGTTATTTAGAATGTCCTTCTAAATAAATATTAGAGCAGAACATTATGATATATTTATCATAGAACCACAGAATCATGAAGGTTGGAAAAGACCTCTGAGATCATCCAGTCCAACCATCCACCTACTACCAATATCCACTACCACTACACAATGTTCCTTAGGACAACATCCACACATTTCTTGGAACACCTTCAGGGATGATGACTCAGTCACCTCCCTGGGCAGCCCATTCCAGTGCCTGACCTCTCTTTTAGAGAATTTTCCTAATGTCTAACCTGAACCTTCCCTGGTGCAACTTGAGGTCATTCCCTCTCATCCTTGTTACCCGGGAGAAGATGTTGACCCCCCCACCTTGCAACAACTTCCTGTCAGGCAGTAGTAGAAGGCAGTAAGGTGTCCCCTGAGCCTCCTCTTTTCCAGTCTAAACAATCTCAGTTCTCTTAGCCGTTCCTCATAAGACTTGTGCTCTAGACTCTTCACTGGTCTTGTTGCACTTCTCTGGGCACGCTCCAGGGCCTCAGTGTCTTTCCTGTAGTGAGGGACTGAAAGCTGAAATAGTACTCAAGGTGCAGCCTCACCAGAGCTGAGTACAGGGATAATCACCTCCCTGCTCCTTCTGGCTACACTATTCCTGATACAAGCTGGGATGTCATTGGCCTTCTTGGCCACCTGGGCACCCTGCTGGCTTGTGTTCAGCTGGATATTGACCAACACCCTCAGGTCCTTTTCCTCTGTACAGTCTTCCAGCCACTGTTTCCCAAGCCTTTAGCATTGAATGGGGTTGTTGTGACCAAAGTGCAGGACCCAGCACTTAGTCTTGTTGAATTTCATCCCATTGGCCTCAGCTCAGCAATCCAGCCTATCCAGATCCCACTGTAGGGCCTTCCTGTGTTCAGGCACATTGATATTTCCTCCAAACTTGGTGTCATTGGCAAATTTACTGAGGGTGCACTCAATCTCCCTGTCCAGATCATGAATAAAGATATTAAATAGGGCCAGCCCCAGAACCAACCCCTTGGGATTACTACTTGTCTGATCACCAGCTGAATTTAATTCCATTTTACACCATTCTCTAGGCCTGGCCTTCCTTACAGTTCTTTACCTGGTAAGGAGTGTCTGTACGGGGACTGCCAGCTTCCCCAGAGAATACATTAGAAGACAGTGTCAAAGGCTTTTCTTAAGTCTAGGTAGGCTATGTCAACAGCCTTTCCTCATCCCACCCAGTTACAGGAGACAAGGTTGGTCTGACAGGACCTGCATTTTGTGAACTGGCACTGTCTGGTCTTGATCCCCTGGTTGTCTTGCACGTGCTGTGTGATCTCTGTCAAGGTGATTTGTTCCGTAACTTTCCCTGGTGCTGAGGTCAGGCTGACAGGCCTGTAGTTCCCTGAATCCACCTTACAGCCATTCCTGTAAATTTAATGCAATAATGAGCAAAGAGTGAAAGTTAGAAGTCGTGTTATAGGTTTTCTTTGTTACAGGCTGTAATTGTTATTTTTTCATTTATTCCCTTCTAGAATCACTTGATTGTCATTCATCTCAAGATTCCTTGCTTCATTATTTCCACTGTAGTGTAGTCGAGAGAGAGTGTCCAGGGACACGTATACTCTGTGACAGTATATTAAAAATATCGTTAAGACGTCAGCTTTTTCTAAATCCTTTCTCCTGGCCAAAATCCATGGCAATATTTGCACTGCTGTATACTCTGAAGCATTAGCCTTTGTAGGTGTGACTTTTGGTGCAATCTCAAGGGCTGGAACAGATTAATGCAATTTGCATTGTGACGTTCCTTTGATCAGAGTGGGAGCAGTCTGGAAAAATTGATGAGTTAAAGGGAAAGCATGTATGGTAGTGTGTTGCACGTCATAGGAAGCTTCTACATATAAGGCCATGGTTCCGGTGAAAGTGGAGTATCTGTTTAAAAAAAAAAAAAAACAAAACCATTGCAAAAAGGAAATGTAACTTAATGTTGAATCTTTGAGCATACCCAGATAACATCTGTATGTTGTCCAGCAAACAATTGGCCTACACATTTCCCTGAAATATGGAGATTCTTTACTTGTGCAGTCATGCCTTGGCTGATAGGAGGCTTCCTGTGAAATCTGTAAATCATCAGTACTGAGATAGCAGAAGGAAAATCTTAAGGATTATTTAAGCTAGCTTTGTAGAAATGTTTTCTCCCAAACAGGACATCTCCCTAGAGTGTTAGTGCATTTCTATACAGTATTACAGCTGTTGTACTGGATCAGAAATGGTTAGTGACTGAGGAACTTAAAGGAACAAAAGGAGACTGGGCTGGTCATGGCTTAATTGCTTATCATTCAGAAGTAGCAGCTGTGTTTACTTTCCCTTCAGTAAAGAGTTGTTTTCCAAATTACTAGTTAAATTTTGTCTTAATGCAGTCTGATTTGTTTTAAAAGTTTTTCTTTTTTCTTCTGCCTCCTCCCCACCCCCTGTCACCATCCACCCAGGGCAGTGCTAATAAGCTGATCTATGTTCAGCTCTAACTCCATTCTCAGCTGGCAGTAGGTATTGTTCTCCATGCCAGGCCCAGAAGGCATGGGTGACCAAACAGTTGAATTTATATCAGGGCAAGACCTGTCTATTCAGTGTGGATAAATGCAATGAAATGTCATGGAGCAAACCTGTGTGTTTGCTCTCTGTTACTACTAGAAAGGACTTCTGTCTGCAGTGTTGGTAGTCAAGAACCTTTCATGAACATTCAATTAAGAATTACTTCCTTTAAAGCAGAAGAAATTATTCACTGTGGTCTCTTCTGGATATGTGTTGTTTTAATGAAGCCAAGTGAATGAACTACTGGTGGAAATATTTTGCCATCACATTTGTCTCCCCTAATGTCACAGGGATAAGCGTGTTGACAGATGAGCTGCAGAAAGTCTTGTTTGGTGGTCAGGGAAATTGTTGCCCTAGTGCTTCCATTTCCTGCTGGAGGTTACTTGTATCTTGTGGCCTTCTATGATGGAGTGACGGCGATGGTGGATGAAGGGAAGGCGACCGATGTCATTTACCTGGACCTGAGCAAGGCCTTTGACATGGTCCCCCACCACATCCTCATCTCCAAATTGGAGGGAAGTGGATTTGATGGGTGGACAACTCGATGGATAAGTAATTGGTTGAAAGGCCGCAGACAGAGGGTGGTGGTCAATGGCTCTATGTCCAGGTGGAGGCCGGTAACGAGTGGTGTCCCCCAAGGGTCTGTCTTGGGACCGGTGCTCTTTAACATCTTTATTAATGACATCGATGAGAGAATTGAGTGCACCCTCAGCAAGTTTGCTGACGACACCAAGCTGAGTGGTGTGGTTGATATGGTGGAAGGAAGGGATGCCATTCAGAGGGACCTTGACAGGCTGGAAAGCTGGGCTCAGGTGAACCTAATGAGGTTCAAAACAGCAAAGTGCAAGGTTTTGCACTTGGGCCGGAAGAACCCCAGGCACCTGTACAGGCTGGGAGGAGTGCTCCTTGAGAGCAGCTCGGCAGAGAAGGACCTGGGGGTCCTGATGGACGAGAGACTTAACATGAGCCAGCAGTGTGCTCTGGCAGCTCAGAAAGCAAATGGAATCCTGGGCTCCATCAGGAGAGGGGTGGTCAGCAGGGATAGGGAGGTGATTGTCCCTCTCTACTCGGCTCTTTTGAGGCCTCATCTGGAGTACTATGTCCAGGTGTGGAGCCCTCAGTACAAGAAGGACATGGAGATTTTGGAAAGGGTCCAGAGGAGGGCCACAAAGATGATCAGGGGGGCTGGAGCACCTCCCCTATGAGGACAGGCTGAGGGAGTTAGGCTCGTTCAGCCTGAAGAAGAGAAGGCTGTGGGGTGACCTAATTGCAGCCTTTCAATACCTGAAGGGAACCTACACCCAGGAGGGGAATAAACTCTTTGAAAGGGCTGACAATAGCAGGACTAGGGGAAATGGATCCAAGTTGAAGAAGGGAAGATTTAGGTTGTATGTTAGGGGGAAGTTCTTTACTATGAGAGTGGTTAGGCCCTGGAACAGGCTGCCCAGGGAGGTTGTGGATGCCCCATCCTTGGAGGTGTTCAAGGCCAGGTTGGACAGGGCCCTGGGCAACCTGATCTAGTAAATGTGTATGTGGCCCTGCTTGGCGGGGGGTTGGAACTGCATGATCCTTGAGGTCCCTTCCAACCCGGGTCATTCTGTGATTGTGTGATTCTGTTACCGTTTCCATAATGGAGTTAGTGGGAGAGAATGATCTATTTCTGCAGCTTGAAGGAAACATCTAAAATTTGCAGTGCTGAGGCTGGAGTGTGTGCTTGTTTTCTGTCCCACCATCTTGTATGTACTGCCATGATGCTGAAGCTTGGTCTGCAAGTGCTCATCTGTTCATGTGTGAAGACTAAGAAACTGTTACAGTAGTTACTTGGATGTGTGTCATTCTGTATTAAGGTCCGATGCAGCAAATCACCTTGGATTCAAATGATTCTTCTCGTCATGCTCACTTATGTTTGAATCACTTTGGGTGGTATTACCAAATTTTATCTTTTTAATATAATTTATTTAAAAGTCAGATATGGACTTGCTGTTCTGCTAATGAGCCAAAAATATAATATGTATATTAATAGTACCACTGACAAATAGTCTAATTCTTCTCTGGGTAATGCAGCTACATTATTTATGGTTTGATGGGCATTTTACAATACGACTTGGATGGGGAACTGTTCTCTTGAAAAAGAAGTCAACCATTCTACAGTATAGTTCAGTTGATGGAATTGAACAATGCTTGAAAGGACTTAAGTGTACCCATGTTAAAATCACGCAGTGTCTTGAGCTGATACGTAAGTAAAATTTTTCACTCTACAATTTGAAGGTTTTTTTCTGCATCAGCCTTAATTTTCTGCAAAACATGCTGCTTGAACAGGGGAGATGGAGGGCTACATTTCCACTGAAAATTATAACCTTAGAGTATACATGCATGTTGTTCTCCAGAATCAAATTCTTACATTTTTTGAATTTCAGAATATTACCGTGATGAGAAAAATCAAGTAATTTGTCCACTGGACTTGCATGCAATTTTGCTCATGTGGAGCTATTCCATGAGAAGAATCATAGCAGTTTCTTAAACTGTTGCTTAATTGTACTATGATGAATCAGGTTTCTTTAGTAGGACATTCTTTTTATTTAAGTGGTAGATGTGATAACATGACTTAGAGAATTCCTGGGTGTGGGTTATTACAATTGTGGTCTTAAATGTGGGTAGTGAATGAAAGAACCTTGAGAAACCTGAGGCTGAAATAATATGCAGAGAGCATGAACTCAGGAAACCTTTTTTTTTTTTTTAAAAAAAAAAAGACAAGGCAGTGGATTGTCACAACGTTTTCCTGACTACTATTAGTCATTAATGAACAACAAAAACTTTCCCAGTACATGGTTTAAACTGCTATGTTGACTCATCTATGTTGCTTGCATCATGCCATGATTTATCCATGCTATATATAGATGTGTATTTGAAATTCCTTATGCATAAATCATCACTGATAAGCTCATTGTGACTGAGTGGTTTAGCTGTGGAAAGTTCTCTGTCATTGCCTTTAGGACCTGAACCTCACCTGTGAATGAGCACATCATAAAAATCTGAGTGTAAAAAAAAAAAAAACATTCTTGAGGGGTTTCCTTCCTTCATCAAAAGAGCTCATTTCATTAGAAATGGCTGTCTTGGTCACTAGTCAAGTTCATCTATATGTGTTCAATTTCAAATAAAGGGGCTCATGCTGTAACAGACACTGCGTTCCGTCCTATTCTCTGAACTACTTCGCTTTCTGGTTTACGGCACAAAGCTTGGTTGTTTGTAATTTCTCTCTGCTAACTATTCCAACATTATTTGACCAACGTTTTTATGACTGTCTGAAATGATGTCTGAGGTGACTCTTGCCTTTGGTTGTTCTTGATTGTAACATGTTTAGATATTTAATTATTAATTTTCTGCCAGTAAGGTTTACTGAAAATTTCTGAAGGTACAGATTCTTGAGATTCATGTAATAACCTACAGGAAACAGCATACTGGAAGTACGTATATTTTTTTTAATGTTGGCCAACCTAGTGGCCTTCTATCTTGATCAACCTAATGGCCTTCTGTGGTGGTGTGACTGCATCAGTGGACGAGGGAAGAGCCACTGGTGTCCTTTATCCTGTAAAGGACTACCTTTACAAATAAAGGGTAACCTTCATCAGTAAGGCCTTTGACAAGGTACCCCACAGTGTTGTTCTCTCCAAGTTGGAAAGATATGGATTTAATGGGTGGACTGTTCGATGGATGAAGAACTGGCTACAGGATTGAATCCAGAGAGTGGTGGTCAATGGCTGGATGCCTGCATGGAGATCAGCGACAAGTGGTGTCCCACAGCAGTCAGTGCTGTGACTGATACTCTTTAATATCTTCATCGGTGACATTTGCAGTGGGGTCGAGTGCACCTTCAGTAACTTTGCGGGTGACACCAAGTTGTGGGCTGCTGTCAACATGCCTGAGAGATGGGATGTCATCCAGAGGGACCTAGACAGATTTAAGCAGTGAGCTCAGCAGAAATTTATGAGGTTCAACAAATCCAAGTGCAAGGTTTTGCACCTGGGTCGGGACAACCTCCACTACAGATACATGCTGGGGAATGAAAGGATTGGTCACAACTCTGCTTTAAAAGACCTGGAAGCACTGGTGGATGGGAAGCTGGGTGTGAGTCTGCAATGTGCCCTCACAGCCTGGAAAGTCAACCATATGCTGGGCTACATCAAAAGAAGTGTGGCCAGCAAGTTGAGGGAGGTGATCCTGCCCTTCTGCTCTACACTGGTGAGACCTCACGTGAAGTTCTGTGTCAAGATGAGGAGTCCTCAGTGAAGAAGAGACATGGACCTGTTGGTGAGGGTCACAAAAGTAATTCAAGGGATGGAATGCTTCTCCTGCAGGGACAGGCTGAGGGAGGTGGCTGTTCAGCCTGGAGAAGGCTCTGAGATGACCTGATTGTGGCCTTTTAGTATCTAAGATGGCTTTTAACTTAAAGAGGGTAGATTTAGTTTGGATATAAGAAAAAGGTCTTTTATGGTGAGAGTGGTGAGGCATTGGCACAGGTTGCCCAGAGATGTTGTGGATGCTCTGTCCCTGGAGACGTTCAAGGCCAGACTGGACCAGACTTCGAGCAACCCAATGTAGCTGTGGATGTCCCTGTTTGTTGCAGTGGAGTTGAACTATAGATGATCTTTAGATGTCCCTTTCAACTCTAAGGATTCTATGATTTTGTGATTATTTAGCAAATTAACCTTTTTAAGCAGTTGTTGGAGTTGGAGATGAGCTAATAAATGAGGGAGATGAACTAATAAAAGCACCAAATCTTCTGTGATCTTTAGTAAACTGAGGCTGTGATTAACTATCTGAGCGCTCTCCAAAATATCCAGCTCATTCTTTGTTCTTGCCTAACTAAGAAGTAAAATAGCCATTTCCCAGAACCGAGGTGTTCTTTAATCCAGTTGTGTGAGCAACATTGATTTCACTTGTTTAAAATTCCAGAAGCAACTCATTAGAGGAGCAGTGCCTTAGCACACTCTCTGGGAAATGTCTGTTCTTCCGGGCATGGTTTGGCATTACTGGAGGAGTCTGGCATGCAGATGGTGTGGCACTTGGCCTTCTCTGACCAGTGGAAGCAGTGGGGAGGCCAGAAGAACCTGTAAAGAACAACAAAGCAGCGTAAGTGAATCAAACAGAAATATGTGCAAGACATATTTTAGGTATTTCATATCCCTTTACAAATAACCTAATGAAACAGATAAACTTCCCCCTAAGAGCTCACTAACTGTACCGTTCCAGAGAATTCTGGAAATTAGGTCTTAGTTTATCTGTTCTTTTTCTGTCAGTTTAGTATTTGTGTCTTCAGAGATTTGGGTAAAGGTGCATGCTTTTGTTGTGGAAGGGTCCTGCCTTTTCAAAAGAGTAACAGTGGCAAGAGAGCTTTGGTGGCAACAGGCCTGAGCTGTCTTTATTTGAAGTATTGCTAATTATGCAAGTCTTCATTTTGCCAGAATTGATATTTAACCTATATTTATTTGCAGGTTATGCATTGCCTTCTACTATTTAAGTGTCCTTTTTCAGTCGATAAAAGTATCAGTATGGGTAGGAAGCTGTTACTGTCTAGTTTTGTGTAAGCCTGTGAGTTTTATGTAGTAGGTGTTTGAAAAGTGTAAGGCAGGAGGAGAGAAGAGTTGGATAACTTCCAACTTCAGGCATCTTATGTTGTGCTGCTTTCAATTTAAAGATATTTGTGATTTCCTATAATTTCATTCAAACTCCAATAACTTGCTAGCAATAGTCTGATCTAATGCTTGTTTCCATTCATGACAGTTGAGTAAAACAAAAACCAAAACAAACCACTAAATACAGATGCAAAATTGTACTTACTGATTTAGTGACAGTGTTGATATTCACTCTTATGCTGATGTTCCTTTGCTTTGTCATCTTTAGTATAAGAAAGTTAAATGTAAGTGTAATCTTTCACTGCTTTATAAATTTTTATAGTTTTTCAGGTAACAAGCGACAAGTATATCATCTTTAAGTCTCTGTTCTTATATTGTCCCCAGGTTGTTCCCTTTTCTGGGTGAACATGAAATCAAATTTAGTCATTGTACTCTGCAAAAACAATGAAAGTATTTCGCAAAAATTGCTAATGTGTGCAATAGAGTGAGTATAAACTTTGAGTAGATCTATGCAGAAAGTACACTGGCTCTTGTAGATGAACAGGATATCAGGGCTATCAAATGAAAATTGGAATCCTAAAACATTATCCAAGTTAAATAGTTGAGGAATTGTGCTCCTGACTGAAGATGGCCAGGACACAAGTTGTCAAAATTGCATTGTCTTTAGTGGTGCTAGCTTAGCTTAGAGGTGGCTGTTCCATGGTACAAGCTATCTGTCTCTACCATAACTCACTAACAGGCAAAGCAAAGACATTAATTAGAGATCTTTATACAAAAGGAGAGATACATGAAACTGTTTCCTTTAAGGTTTATATTCTATCTAATCAGTGTTCAGAACAGTCTTCAATGGAATGATCCATCTCTTCTTCTGACCCTGTGCTTGCATTATACTACATGTGGAGTTTCTGGAGTGGCTGAGTACTGAAAATAATGCTCTTCAGCATGATCAATGTGAGGAGATCTGGCATTTCTGAGTAGCAACAGCAGCCTGCTCTGGCACACCAGTGGTTTTCTGATGTAGCGTTTCAGATCTGAGATCCATTATATCCAGTGGATTGATGCTACTGTTCCTGTTTTACAAGTTGTACATGGCACAGATGTTAACTAATTCATTCCAGGTCATGCATTAAAAGCTCTGCTGTACTCACCTACAAGTCTGAACAGACCAATTATGACAATGTTAGCAGGATCAAATGTTCTTCAGCTTTTGTTGGGTAGCTGTAATTTTGGCAGACCCCACAGCAGCTTCAGAACTCTGAAGATCATTGGCTGAAGTTTCTAAAAGTGTAAATGAGTACAGCCTGACTGAGGCATTGGCTGGTGTTTCTCCTTCATTTAGGCTGTTAAGTTTTCCTTTATTTTCCAGGCCCCTTAGAGTCAGCACTGAACCAAAATGACTAGGGTTATGGAGTTGATAGGCTTGCTCTCATGTCTGTTCCTCCTGCAGCTGACAGCTATACTGCATCAAGCTATTTAGTCTGTTTTGTATCATCTGGCTACTGACTGTATTTAGAGGAGTTTTGGTGTGGGGGGCTGAAGAAAGCCCAGACAGTACATCTGAAATAAAAGAAAAAAAGGAAGGAAAACTTTGGGGGTTTAGTTTGGGAGAAAGGGCAAGTGCTGGGGCATGGGGGTGAATTTCCCTGATGGGAACTGTTTTGCCTTTTGTCATGGAAGTTTTATTCTTTCAGAATATAAGTAGATAGAGGGAATACTTGAACTTTTCCTGAGTCTCTTCATGTGACTCATAGATGTAATGACCGATAGTAAAACCTAATGGTGAAGTTTGATTTGTTAGAAGTAGAAGGCAGTGAGTCCACTTGGCTCATACAGTTGATTTGCACTCTCTAGTGATTCCTCTAAAGCTTGCAGTTACCTTTCCTGGGAACTGAAATGCTCAGCTCTAATGATGTCTTTACATCACATTTCCCCACACCATTGTTTTTTACCTTTCTTGATGTCATGTCTACATCAAGGTCCGGCTCCTTTGTTTTGCTGTTCTCTGCCATACTTCATTTTGCCAAAGTCAACACTTCTACGCTGGAAAGAACTGTGATGCTCTAATGACTGGAATTCACTATATATCTGGCCTAAGAAGGGGAAAAAATGTAGTCTGTGATATTGTACTAATTCAGTCTCTGCGTCTCATTCCCAGAATGAATTAATAGCCTGGGATAAAAAGGGTTATTAGCACCTCTTGTTCCGTTTACAGTTTTCATAATTTAGGCACTGCTATGTGATGTTATTCATAATGTCAGCTTACCAGCGCCCCAGTGACTGCGGAAGATGAACTCCAGAGTTTTGCAGTAAGGGGTTTTGTTACTACTCCTGTGACTGCCTTGAGTAATGCTGTGTGAATCGTTGTTCCTTCGTATTGTCCTTCATGCTGCAAGAGCTTTGTCTAGTGAGTGAGCAAGCTTGGGAATCTCTTCTAACAAAAGTTACTTCAGAAAACATTAAGAGGCTTAAATGTAGTATGGTAGTGAACTTATTCCCTTTGTGTGTCTAGAAACTGGAAATACTAGGAGTAAAAGAGGTATACTGTATTCATATAAAATCTTTCAGGCTCAAGCTTCATGAGAAACTTGGCCTGGAATATAAGCTGTCTTACAATTACTATATATAAGCAAATAACTGAGCATTTTGCTGATCCTTGAACTTACTGACTTGAAATTCCATGCTATATTTCCTTCATAGTTTTTCTGTGACTTGAAAGTGTATGCATTTTTCACTGAAGTTGTCATTCAGAAACTTTGTGCCTTTACAAGCCATTCCCTATTTTTGGCCAAGGGTTGTGTGGAGGGTGGATGACACATCAGAACTTGATGATCTACCCTGTACGTTCTGTACTTTGAACGAAAACTGCAAAAACTTTCTCTGAACTCAGCTTAAACTACTCCAAGCAACTATCAACATGATTAAATAGTAACGTGAATAGTCCCTTCTGAACCATCTACACATGTTACAGATGGAACTAATGTATTTTAAACCAATATTGCACAATGAAGTACTATGGAGAAGCTTTTGATTTGAAGTTCCCGAACATACAACTTACCTTTGTCTGAGTGGTGGCGTTAAGCTTTTTGAAAATGTTCCTTTATACTGCTCCGTTTCCTCTGGTGTGGAAGATATGACAGAATTACCTTCTGAATTGAATTTGAAATGACTTAGTTCATTCAATCTCTTTTTCTGGGGTGCCATGTCGCCGTGAGACTTGCTTTTCAGGGCCCAGGATAGTGTTTCAGGTGGTAGTATGTGGCACAGGATGTTTTTCAAACCACCTGGTGGTTGCTGGCTCCATTGTAAGCACACGGTGCTTGCTGTGGAGGGTTTGTGGGAGAGTAATATAATCAAACTGCCAGGCCTCACTGTATTTGTTTCAGCCATCATTCTTCATACCAAAGAGTCTTTATCTGCTTCGCTTGTTTAATTGTAGTGTATTCTATGTTCATGGTTAACCTGTGCGATAGCATCCATGGTTAAGTCCATCCCTTGATCCTGAGCCCATCTGTGTGCTGCATCCCTTCCTTGATGCCCTGAGGTGTTGTGGACCTATTGAGTTAGAAATAATTCACTGTGATGTTGTCAGTCCAGATCTACCTGAGCCATTTAAATCCTAGCAGTTTTGATCTTGTTCAGTGACAAGAATCTTGGCTATGTGGGCATTTATGTGATGTGCTTTTTCAGCTGCACTCTCTACTCAGGCAGCAATATCTTTCTACAATGAAGCAATCCACATGTGTTTACCTCTGCGCTGCCAGTTCTGTTTTCATTGCTGTAACCACCCCTGAAGGATGTTTGTCACCATCCAAGAGTCAGTATAGAGGTTGGACACTGGCTGCTTCTCTTGTTCAGTGATATCTAAAGCCAGTTGGATGGCCTTCACTTCAGCAAATAGACTTGATTCACCTTCTCCTTCAGTAACTTCTGCAACTTTTTTTTGTGTACAACTCCAGACAGCAGCCTTCCACTTTCAATGGTTTCTAAATACAATAGGACCCATCAGCGAACAAGGCACATTACTTCTAATTCCTAGTAGCTGATTTACGTAGTGAAGCATCTTCAACATGCGTCACCTCCTCTTCTGGCAATACTTTGATTCTTTGCCTTTGGGCCAGCCAATGATCATTTCTAAGATTCCTGGATAACTACAGTTTCCTATCTGAGCTCATCACATTGTGAGTGCAGCCCACTTACTCCATGTAGCATCAGTAGCATGATGTGTCTGGGGAACCTTTCCTTTGAACATCCAACCCCATACCAACATTTGGGTTGCCAAGAGGAGCTGTTTTCCTACATAGAAATACAAGAAATTTGGTCCAGATACTGCAACAGGAAAAGGAGTGTCCAAGAAACAAAGCTAAATTTCTCTCAATCTTATCTCTGCAGCCTGAAGAAGCAGGCTTGCAATGTGCTTCTTGAGCCTGGACCTGTGGTGCTACAATGGAAGTGTACTCCCATGACTTGGGCAATGGTCTGTGAGTCTTCAGCTCTTCCTTCTGAGAAGCTGTTATTGAGGATTTCAGTGAAAAGACTAAGACTGTGCTAACAAACCACTGAGAAAAATAATGAGAGTGAAAACGAAATAAAAGTTTTAATTCATGCGGTCTTTGTGGTTCCTTGTAAAAGACATACCTGCTATGAATTCAAACCTTTTAATTAGGAATTTACTTTTCCATTTCTGATTTCTAGTGCCACCAGACCATGTTTAGTCTGAATTTCACAAAATAAGTACATCACAACTTCAGAACATGCAGCTACATGCTGTGAAAATGTCTTTACAGATCTCTAATAGAATTAAACAGGAGACTGAAAAGAATTGATTAAACGTATCTGGCTCTTTCTTGAGATACTGAGAACTAATATAAAGCGTGTAAGTGTTACAATAATAATTTATGGCTATCTGTGTCAGTTGTGAATTGGAGTAAGGAAAAAGATATTCTACAGAAACTGTATAAGCTGCTACTCAAGTGCAAACACAGTATGAGTGAATTGGCTTGGGAAAGTTCAAGAGCAACTCAGATTTTCCTTTCAGCATGGTCTAGAGTCTCTCAATCTAAGGAGAACTAAATGTTTTTTTGGTTTACTCCAGTTTCCTCCTTTCCAGGAATGCTCTGTACTGAAGTATTCAACAGGAAAGAGGTCAACTTTTGCAGAGAATCTGGGCAACTTTGTATGGAAACTATTTTAAAAATCTAAAAAAAAATAAAATAGAATGGACATTAGACATCAAGAACTAACTAGATAAATAAATCTTGGAATCTTTCAGTCTCACTTAAGCCCTCTGATGAAATGTTTCAGATTTGTTTAAAAAAAGTAAATCTGGAAGTCCTTATTTTTTCTTCAAGAGATGACTTCAAAATATATACGTATATCTCTGATTACTGCCTGCTTGCTATTGGTGGAAAATTTTGGAAAAACTTTACTCATGGGGGATTTTTGTACAATCTAAGCTAATTGTTCAGCTGAACAAAGAGTATAAATAAGGCAGGTTTAAAAATGTCTTTAAATCTGTATATAATGGCTTTATAATACATTAATGCATTTCTGATAATCATTGTATAAACTTCTGAAAGCATCTTTTCAGTACTTACAGATGAGCTATACAATTGTTACTCTCCACCCCTCCTTCATGCAGTGTTTTACATGTTAATGTTACATCTTCAAACTGTGCTCCCTTTCTTTACTTTAAAGCAGCCTTAAAATTCTTAGAAATTGGAGGTGTTTTTGTTACTTTCTTTGTTATTTGGCAAATAATTTTTCTTCATTGCTTTTGAATGTAATTAATGGTTCATGTGGCTGTCTTCATTCACTTATCTTCAACTGCTTACACCTTCTGATTCTGAAAAAGTTGTTATTCTTTTTACAGAGTTTGCTTAGCGTACTTAAGGAACTCTCTTATTCTCTTCCCAAACAAAGCTGGGTCTTGCATAGTGTTTTCAAAAGCAAAAATGAAACAAGAAAAAAAAAAACTCTGCTAAGTAAAATGAGGGATTTAAGAACAAAGCATTTTCATGTTTCAACATTGATCATCTATGTTGGGCTAAAGGTATCCCCACATTTGCCATGTTGGAGGTCAAACGAGCGCTAATGTGTAAGCTAAAAACTTTGATTCTTGCAGCTTCTTGGGGAATGTTCATTGACAACCTGTATTAAAGGCTTTATGAAAGTCTTTTGGTATGGCACATGGCACAAAACACCTTCCTTATGTGTTTGTTTTCTAAGCTGTAGTTTTGCAAACAAATCTGCAGGGCTACTGGTGCTACATAACTCAGATTTTTTTCATCTTACATAGTAGCTATGGATAAGCAAAATTGGGCCCAGTTGGTTTCAGTCATTTCACTGTCCTGAGAAGAACTTTAGCTCTTGCAGGCGATGCATCTTGAATCAGTTTTAATACCAGATTTTGATTTTATATTCAGCTGCAGTGAGTAATTCAGAAGTTAGTACTTCATTGGTTTTGAGTAGGGAATGTTTAAAAGCACTACTTTGGGGGTGGTAGGGAATTTACAATGAAAATGTTCTTGAAAACTTGATATAAAAAAGGAAATTGTAGTATGGTTTTGGGGAAAAAAAAAAAACAACAACAATTTGTTATAATATTTTTTCAAGTGATGGGGGGGAAGCAAGAATTAAGCATGTAGGTGGCTCTTGGGAGTTAACACATCTCTTCAGGTCTCATGTTTAAAGATTTGCAGGAATGCAGATATAATGGAAGAAGTAGCCTGTGCTCAGAAGCTGTGCATGGATTGAGCAAAAACTTCATTGTTGCTTAAACTCCTCACTCAGAAGGGTTTTGTGTGTCATGGAAATTGACTTGTTCTTTTGGCTTATTTATGCAGAAATAGAATATTGCTGCATAAAAGAATAAGGAAAGTTTAGGTAGAGTAAGTGTTGCAGAACTGACATGTACTCTTTTTGAAATGTTATTGTAAAATGATACTTTCTTACCAGTGGAAGTCTTTCTTTGCTTAGAATGTCACTGCATCTTTCATGAGTAGGATATTGGAAAATGGAAAGGAACTATAAACTAAATATAGATCATTGACCTTAAACTTCAGTAGCATCAGACACTTTTTTCCTGGACACATACTGTTATATCATTGTTTTTTTTCTCTCTAAAAATCAAATATATGTCACTCAATTGGATGCATCTACGGAAGGATTTAACTGCCTTTTGGTATTGTTAGAGGAGTTGTCAGGAACTACTTTTGTAAAGATGCAGAGGACTTTTTTTTTTTTAACCTCACAGAGGGAAGACATGACCTTCCTTTTAAGAGAACAAACCCTTTCCCATGTGAATTATGATTCTGAATCTATCCAATTAGCCTTGGTGTCCAGCACTGCTACATAGAGAATTTCAGACTGTGCTTGAGAAAATGAACTAAGTATTTCCATAATTGAAAGTGTATTTAATGAGTGGAGGGAAGGCTTTGTGTGCAGGACAATGGTGTGTTGTTTTTTTTTTTTTTCCTACTAATATCTATTTAGAATATCTCATTCAGTCTGGTATGGATTTCTTCGACATAAATATCGCAAAGCATTCTAGAGTTCAGAATGTCATATGAACATCCCAGATCTGTATGTAAATGATGATTCAAGAAGGATAAATTGTTTCTGGGGAGCAGAAACTTAGACAACTTTTTTTTAAATCTTGTTTACTGATATTTTAGTTGTACAAGTATTACATATTAATGGTTAAGTTGGGGCTTTTTTTTTTTTTTTTTTTAACTCCTGTGAATTTTGAATGCAGTGGAGGTGTTGTTGAACATCATATGTCTTCTATCATTCTTACATTTTTCCCCAGACTCTGACACAAAATGGAACTATTGAGCTGCACTGCTATTGCAAGCTGTACCCAACCTTTGTTTTCTCTTCACCCCCTCTGCTATGCTTGCTTTTTATGTTTGTGTTGGATGCCAGATGTCAAACTGATGCAGCTTTGGGGGAGGGGGAATAGAGGAATACTGGAGAGTCTGTTTTCATTTAGATTAGTTCAGCTGTTGATTTTCTAGGTATCCACGTTCACATCAAGGAAGTATTTCGTGCATGGAACAGAGTTGCAAGAACCGCTAAAGCCAGCTGCAGCAAGTTGTAGGATGATGGTTGTGAATCCTGTGGAAACTTGATGCCTCATGTTCCTGTGTTCTCCCATCACTATATTTATTACTGGAGTATTTTCTTACAGCCCTGAAACTAAACTCACTTCCTTGCTTCCTTCAGTTTTTTCTTTCCTCATATGCACATCTTGGTCACAGTGACTGAATGGGCTACTATATCATGTGCATCTTGATAACCATCATTATGTGCTCAGTAAAATGAGAATCAAAATGTTTTTCAGCTTGTAAAAGTGTATTTCTGAAACACATACAGGAAAACAAGCATTAAGACAGTTTTACAAATGAGTTTACCATTAAGCTGTTGACCTTCAAAAAAAGCTGTGTCTCTTCTGCCTTTTGTAGGCTTTCTCTAATTTTTTTTGTATAACTCTAATGTTAAACATGGCCAGTGTCACGTAAGTCTTCAGTTCTTGAGTTAGGGTGGTTCTAAACAGGGTTCCTAAAGTAATTTGAGTTTTTAAATACTTACTGTCTTAGAATAAGACGTCAGGTAGCTAAGGTTAGTGTTCTGTTCTTCACATTCTGCTCCAAATGCTCCCTAGTCATGGGGTCTTGTAGACTCTCAAAGTGTTTGCTGGAGAAAATATAAATCTGTAAGAGTGCCTCTCATGAGCTCATCTCTGTCAGCAAGACTGCAGTGTGAAATTGATGAGCAATTACAAGTTAGTGGTGTCCTTGGCAAAGCTGATGAAAAGGAGCAACAGAGTTGGCTTTCAGCCAGCTAATGCTATTGATTGCTTAAGAAATACTACAGAATTCCAAAGTGCTGAATGTTGTGGGAGTGCTTGTGCTATGAGGACCAGAAATGCTGGTTTGTTGTATGTAATGGAATTGTGAGAGCTAACAAGGAATGTTGTCCAGCGCTTTTTTTTTTCCCCCCTCTTTTTGTGTTACTGCAGTTGATTTTTTTTATGCTAGATTATCAGTTCCCTGTTCATTTGTCTGACAACTAGTACTAAACAGAGGGAAAAGCTGAGGGGCTCTTTGGTTGTCCTCTTAATTCCTCCAGAATACTGAAGTCTGAAGTCATCCTCTTTTGATGGAAAAGCCGAGTAGCATGTGTGAATTTTAGCATTATTTGCAGACAAGGTTTGGTTTAAAAGCTGCAGACTGAATGTGTGTAGCTCCGCAGAAGGCCTGAGAAATCAGTAGTGGTCGGGGACTGCAACTTGAGAGATACTGCTGCTGAGGTGGTCTTCAGCTCTCTGTCTTGAGAGTAGGCAGTTCCTGTATGTCTCAACCTTGCCTTGTAGCATATACTCTGCTGCTGTGTGATCTGCAGTCCCCAGCTGGGACTGACACAGAAGCATTACTTTGAATACAAGGAGATTATATTGTGTAGCTAGGTTGCTCTGAAAGTAATGCCTCCTATTTATTTCCATGGAAACTAGATCAGATACAAAGAGCACAATAATACTACTTGATAGAGCAAATTCTCTGCTACAAAACACTATTTTTCAACGTAGGACTAAGAACCTACAAGAACCTGTGTTCATAAAAGGCTGTGTGGCTGTGCAGAAAGTGGCTTGTCTTCCATGTTGCTGTCACCACTGCTGAAACACACCACCTCACTGTGCTTGCATCCACTGCTGGGTCTCTGTAAATGTTCAGCAACCATCCATGAATGTCAACAGGTGCTATTTTTTCCACAGGGAGGAATTCAGTGCTACACCTTAGCTTCATATGCACTTCCATGTCAGATGCCGTTTTGTCAGGCTGCCTCTCTGCTGCCATCTGTCACAGGGCAACAAAATATAGCAGAGTATTGTTGGGAAGGTTCAACTTCTACTGCTATACCACCAACATCCACCTCTGACATCATAAGATAGGAGACATTACTTTTGGAGCAGCCCTCCTATTAAGTGTTCCTGGGTGTGGCTGAATGCTTGGCCTTTTTATGACTTGCAGCTGGGTTAGATCCTGATCAGTCATGGTGTCCACCTAGTCCTTGTAAGAGTACTCTGTAGATGGAATAAATCCTCACAGATGGGTTTTTAGAGGGTTTTTATCAGAATACGTCACATTAGTTGGAATGTTTTAATAACTTCTTCACAACTTACTATACTTTTACAAAATCACATTTAAAGCTGTCTTACTCTACTTAAATGAGGAGAGAAAGTTTTTTGTACCACATCCAGAAAATAAAAACATCAGTGTAGTTCAGGTAGGTTATTTTTTGGAGCAGTTTTTTTTTTTTAATAAGCAAGGATGCTTTTGTGAATTTTTCAGGTAGGGAGAATTAGAAAGTAAAGTGCCCTTGTTTCATTATGGAAAAGAAAGCACTTGAAGCTGACCCTTTGTTACTACACAGAGAAATTTAATCTAAATGCAGATAAAAATGCCCACAGAGTATTTTGGGGACCAACTTGTGAAAATTAACATAGAAAAATTCCTGATAGTATTCACTGTACTTGCTTTTTTGTCTGTTGCAGAAAGCACCAAGTCTTAGCGCTATTTTAGCAAGTGTATCCCTACTTGATTAACAGATTATACTGTGAGAGGCATTGCTTATGTGCACTAAACCAACCCTGGTTTCACATTATATGAACAGAACAGCCTTATGCTCTGATTCAAACAGTGCCTGTAGAAATGATACTTGGTTTGAAGGGCTGTCATAAATTGTCATAAACCATCTATATAGTTGCAGGATGAGTGGCCTATATATAGGGGTGCTTTAATCCGATCCAGTATGTGACTGGGCCTGTGCTTCTCACTGCAGTTCATGGTGGAAAGGATCACTGACAAATCGGGACAAGGGACACTTCCGTTTTTGTCTGTGGCAGGTGACAAGTTGAATGAGTCACACGTCACAGATTTGTTGGCTGATCAGGAGGCACCTCAGAACCTCAAAAGCTGAAGGTAGACTCGGGCTGCTCCAAAACTTTCACTACAAGATCTGCTCTGCTATTCTTTATTGGCTACTGTGAGATTGAGATTGAGATTGAATTGCTCAGTATGTAGATTTTTCTAATTCCTTTATTGTGTAGAAGAACAAAAAGTAATAAAGTATATAAGGGAACTCAGCGTGTCTTTTTAGATGCAATTCAACGATGCAAAAGTGCTCTCCAGTTGCCTCAGTAGTCAGTATTTTGGGAATTTGTTTTGTCAGTTAGAATTTAACAAGAGTCAGAGTAACAGTATGTAGTTTTGCTTTCTAGAAGTAGTCATGTAAAACATTTGGGAAACAGGAAATTACAATGAAGGGTGTCCTATTTTTTTTAGTTGTCACACTAGTAAGCATTTGATTTCAGCATTAACATTTTCTTATTCAAGACTTACAGAAAGTTAATTTTTCATTGAAAAACATGACCCCCAAAATTCTAGATGCTGCCTAAGGTGAGGTAGTAGTGAGCAAAAAAGTTATTCAGGAGTCACTAAGCCAGTTGATGGTTTGGAGTGTTTGATTTCAGGTATTGGGCTCACCAGCTGTAAAAATGGTTGAGCTGAGCTGTAATACACTTTGTGGTTTATTTCCCCCTCTCTGTGAAAGCATTGAAAGCAAAATATACATCCAAATGATCACTCAGATCCTGTGAAAGGAGTTAGACTTTTTCCTGTAAATAGGCATCTCCTGATGTGGCTGTTACAGGTGACTGCTCCCTCCACACCCCAAAAGATTGTATCAAAGACCCCTTTATAGAGGAGACCACATGTAATACTGTGAAACATTCCTGTTCTCCATCCCTCCTGCTTTGCAGTCTCTGTAAACAAACATTAGCTTAGATCAGAGAGTGTGGACACAAGATAACCCCTTCTACAAATAGTATGTGACTTCTAAAGCTCACACAGCAAATACGTTGTCTCTCTCTCTGGCCCCTTTGCTCAGAAGAAGGGAGTCTCCTCATAACTCAGCAGTCAAAGGGTTCTTTGATATGTCTGACTCTGTGCTAGGATCCTTGCTCAGTGACACTGGAACATTTAGAAGCTCTGGCTTTGTGAGATTGAAGTGTTGGATCAGGTCAAGACACGACTTGAAAAGTTTGCCAAGACCAAGTCTGATCTCAGAGTGCCTGTGGAACACCCAAAATAGCGCATTTGATGTACTGACATGCATACAGGGCTGGAAGGGTGAGTGGCTTGATTGCATAAAGGGGTACTTCGCAGACTCCTGTTCCTGTGACTCAGAGCAGATACTTTCCAAATGTCTGGAGCCTATTCTTTTAGAAGAAAAAAATTCAAAGCATTTTCCTTTTATAAATCCAAAGGAACATTTCACAATAAAAAATACTTTTTAAAACCAACTCACTGGTATTTTTCATGTGGCTCTGAGCTGCTGATTAAGAGCTTAATCAAACCCTTGCTAAAGTAAGGGGAAACTTTCAGTGTTGTAAACAGAAATATAGCTTCTGTTGTAAACAGAAATATAGCAAAACTCTTGAACAGGATATTTTTTTTTAAAGAACCCTTGTGCTTTATGTACATCCATTTTGTTTCATGGCTGTTCTTTTGTCTTACTGTTTTAAGAATCCTTTTGTTATTGGATCTTATTTCCTTATTACTTTCATTCTTAATTAGGATTTTCAAACATGAAGAGATTATGAAAATTCTAGTCCTAAAGTAGGAATCTAAGGTTTGCTACCTTTATCCATGTATAAATTAGTTATATGTGGGAGATGTCCTGTTTTTTTTTTTTCCCCCCTGTAATGCTAGTACTACAGAATACAAATAGAATTATGGAGACAAGTGAAGATTTAATCCAGTTGAAAGTAATCTGTTTGTTACCTCTTTGCATACTTGAACAGTTTTTCTTAGGTATGGCTTTCTGAAACCCCTATGATGAAATTCTAGTATGGTGTAATGCAGGAGGATCTTTGAGTTGGTTTTAGTGATGTCATCAAAGTCCTTTACCTCTGAGTTAGTGGTGTCAGTAGAGTCAAGTCTCCATCTTTATTTTGTCCTTCCTTCCTTGTGCCCACATTCATTAGGGCTTGGGAACTCCAGTGTTCAGAGCCTCTACCATCAAACGTTGATGACTTTAAATAACAAACGAATGAGCTATTTCTTAGAAGTTAGAGTGCAAGGGTCTTGATGTCCCTGTAAATACTTCGCTTAAGATTATTTTTTCTAATACAGATAGTCTTAGTACAAGTCTGATAGTCTATCCTGGCTATATGATCTAAGCTTATTTTCTCTAAAAACTGTGAGGCTTTGATTTAATAAATAAGTAAATAAATGGGGTGTATTAGCATGGGTGTGACCCCTACTCTGCCCTGGGGAGACTGCATCTGGAATATTGTGTCCAGTTCTGGGCCCCTCAGTTCAAGAACAGGGGACTGCTTGAGAGAGTCTAGTGAAGAGCCACAGTGATGATTAAAGGAGTGGAACATCCTCCTTATGATGAAAAGCTGAGGGAGCTGGATCTCTTTAGTGTGGAGGAGACTGAGAGGGAACTTCATTAAAGTTTATAAATATGTAAAACATGAGTGTCAGGAGGATGGAGCCAGGCTCTTCTCAGTGACATCCAATGACAGGACAAGGGCCAATGGATGCAAGCTGGAACATAGAAGATTCCACATAAACATGAGAAAAAAACGTCATGGTTAGGGTAACAAAACACTGGAACAGGCTGCCCAGAGAGGTTGTGGGGTCTCCTTCTCTGTAGACATTCAAAACCCACCTGGATGCCTTCCTGCTCTGGAAGGGGGATAGGACTAGATGATCTTTGAAGGTCTCTTCCAATCCCTGGCATTCTGTGTTTCTGCAAATGTCTTGCCCTGTTGAGCTGGATGTGACCCTTTCTGGACATTTCTACAGCTGTGTTACTACAGTTCTTGCAGAGTGCTGCTTTGGAGTAGATCTCCTTGATAGTATGATCGGCATTAGTTCCTGGCCAGTTTAGAATGAGTGCAGATCTGTTGAAAAGCGTGAAGAGGTAGGTATGCATTTTTTTTTTTTCTCAGTTACCACTCAAACAGCAGCATCAAAAGTATCAGTCTTAATACTGCCAAAACGGTCAGTCCTGTGAAAGTGGAACCATGCTCAGCAGGTGGTATCAAGTGTATTTATTTCTCAGAGCCAGCAATCTTCTTAACTCCCAAATCATATCAAATCTGAGATTAAATCAATGCAATCTCCACACAGAAACACTTTCAAACACACTGGTATGTGGCATTGTAGTAGTTCTGCAAACTGTGGAAACAAGCTACATAACTTTGATTTTTTTTTAATTTAGAAAGCTGGGTGGATCTATTTCCACTTGGCAGCTCTTTCTGGTGAGCTGAGCTCATTTGTTTCAGTTTTGTGCAGCAGGTAAGAGAATGCCCTGCCTAAGAATCTTGGGAATTAATTGATATATAGATTCGTTTTATCTGTTTTATCTATTTCGCTTCTACCACAAATATAAATGTGTGAAGTTGACACAAGGTCAATTTCAGGATATATCCCCAGTAGCTGATGTTATTTTATCAGAAGCTTTCAGTTAAAGAAAGTACTGTCTTAAAAAAAAAAAAAAAAAAAAAAAAGTCTGTTTGCCTTTCTTTAAACCAAAACTCTAAAAATATAAAAATCGTTAGGGATTCTAAATGAAATCAGTAAACATAATTCTATGGGTAATAGAGTGACTTGTGTCAATTTATGCTGATCAGTTATACATTAGTATATCGCTATGCGGTCAGAAGGAATTTCGACTTGAAACAGAACTTTTCACTTCATGTTTTTTTTTTTTAATATCTTTGTAATTTCTGTACCCTTGCTACGTAGACCTCCTAAGCTTTAATGTGTTGGGAAGAAAATTTTACAGATAACAAGAAGTAGTTCACATAAAGCTGCTGCAGCAAGAATTTACGTCAGTGCTTTTAAAGGCTAATGAAATCTCTATTTGTGCGTATCCATAATTAAGTATTTTTAATGTCTTCAGTAGTTATTTCCTACAGTACTATATATTGGTACTATAATTCTCAAATTCTACATGCCTATACGCATTTACAAAAAATGCATTGCTGTCTGTTCAGTCCTATTGACTTTTTTTCAATTGCTGTTTATGTTTAGCAAGCTCTCGCTGTGGAATTGACTGAGGTTGTGACCCTAAGGTTTCCTCTTGTATTAGCTTTGTCCTTAAGTAACCTCTCATGAGTATAATGATGCATCTAATAGGCTGGTCATTTGGGAACAAAGAGTACTAGCTGCTTAGGCAATAATATTGTGTTAGAATAGTTTGTCAGCACTTCTTCAAGTGAAATTTTTCAGTATGATTTCCTTAACCAGCTTGGATTAGTAAATGAGATAAGTCATATTAGAAGCAAAGAGGTATATGCCACTCTTATAAGTGGCTTTTATCTAGGTTTTCCCTTTCCCAACTCCCATTTGCAGTAATAGCCATCTTCTCCAAACACAGTGGTGCTTTAAATTTAGTCATAGAATATTTTGAGCTGGGAGGGACCCACAAGTGTCATCAAACCTGGCTCTATCCATGACCACCCAAAATTCAAACTCTATTTCTGAGTTTATTGTCCAAATATTGCTTAAACTCCTGCAGGGCTGGTGCTATGACCACTGCCCTGGGGAGCCTGTTCCAGTGCCCAACTACTCTCTTGGTGAAGAAACTTGAGTTTGCTAATGTGGTTTGGGCTGTAAATTAGAGATTAAGTATTTAATTTAATGCAGGATAATAATTATTAGCGAAGAAAGTGACAGATTGATAGGACAGGCGAGAACGGCCTCAAGTTGTGCCAAGTGAGTTTCAGGTTGGACATTATGAAAAGTTTCTTCTTAGAGTGGTTAGATGTTGGAACGGGTTGCCCAGGGGGGAAGTGGTGTCGTCACTGTGTCCGGAGGTGTTTAGCAAAAGGGTAGATGTAGTACTTAGGGACAGGGCTGAGTGGGCAATATTGGTGGCAGGTGGATGAGTGGACTAGATATCTTAGAGGTCTTTTCCGACCTTACTGATTCTATGATTTAAGTGTTTAAGTGACCCAGGTACTTTGTTATTACTGCTTTTCCTAAAGATTCATAGCATGGCTGAGTTTGGAAGGGGCCTTGGAAGATTTGTTTTGTCCATGCCCTGCTGGTTGAGGCAAGGTGAATTCAGGCAGCGTGCTCAGAGTTGTGTCTGGTGTGGTTGTATCTTCAAAGATGAAAAGTACGTCAATCCTCAGACAAATTATTCAGAATCTATCAGAGTAAAAAGCTTTTTCGTATGCTTAAGTGGAACTTACTGTATTGCAATTTGTGACCTGTCACTATGGTTCTGTTGTCATGACACCCCCACCAGGTATTTAAGCACATTCTTTTCCAGGCTGAGCAGTCCCAGCTCTCTCAGCCTCTCCTTTTATGAGATTATCCTGACCCTCAGTAATTTTCATGGCCCTTTGCTGAACTCTCTCCAATTTGTCCTTGTTCATCTTATACTGGACTTGGCATTCTGCTATGGAGTGCTGAATAGAAGAGTGAGCTCCTTTGACCTGCTGCAATTACTTTTCCTACTGCAGCCAAAGACATTGATAGCCTTTGCTGCAAGGGCACGTTTCTGAATTCTTCTCAAAGTATTGAGTATGAAAGTTTTGAAAGTCTACTGAACTAGTTTCCTGGAAATTTTTGAGTAGTTTATTTTGCTGACAAACACAAGGATGTCCCCAGATTTTTTTGCTGGTATTAGGTGAATTTAAGAAGTGCATTTATGTATGATTTAGTTCTTCCTTTATTTTTTTTTTAAAGGACAACATTCATGCCTTGATTTGGCTACTCTAGTGGCAATCTAACAGTCCATCATTGGAGTAAAAAAGATATTTTCTGTCCTTATGTGTAGAAAATAAGTGGAGGAATACAACGTATTCCACATTGTGCCAATTTGTGGAAAATCAAATAGCCTTTCTTCACCATCTGTCACTGTCCCTTGCTTCTCTCCCATTTTTCTCAAAAACGGGACTACAGAAGCAAGCCTACTTCTATCCTTGCAGTGTTCAAAACCATTTGAGTGTCACCTCAAGACAGATTTCAATACTAGTTCCATGCTGGTTTGCTTTCTAAAGTATTCAGATAGTCAAACAACTGTCTCTTTGTGGCTCATTTTTTCATCTATAAGATATAGGTAACTGTATTTTACTACCACAGATGACAAATATCTGAATGAGTGAAATGTACACATATGTTAACAACTATATGCTTAATAAAAATAGAATTATTTTCCTCCGATGTGTACGTGACTTGCTTGTTCTCACCTCTGCGTTTTATCTCCAGGTGATATTGTGGGGGACCAGCAGAGAAGGGTGGATGGCTTGCTGGTATGGAGGAGCAAGTCAGCAACTGTGAAAAGAAGCTTTTAACAAAATGGAGAACCTTTTCCATTTGTTATCCTACTCCATTTTTTTTTTTTTTTTTCCTGAAACGAAAACTTACTCAAAATACTACTTTACTCTTGTGCCAGGGTTTAATCTGATTCCTGAAACTCTCCAGTGGGTTTTAAATGTTTTCTAATTAAATGTGTTCAAAGTTTTCCCTCAGGACAAACTGAGGAGGATCTTCAGGGCCTAATCTATCATTTTGTATTGATATCTTTAAATCTTGTGAGGGTACTCTGCCTCTTAAATGCATATTTGTTTTCATATACTAATACCACATAAGGGCTTGTCTTTAATAATATTTTTTTAGACTATCTGGCTTATCATTCTTAATATTTAAAACATCTAATTCATTTACAATATGATGTAACCTCTTCACCCAAGGTAACTTCTCAAACTATGCGGAAAAGGCTTAGGGTTCTATTAGGAGGGATTTAGGTCTGAGCAGCCCCTGCTAATTTTAGTAATGAGGATAGCTCTTCAGCTCCTTGCAAAATCAGGTTCAGTGGACCTTCTTTAAAGTTGATTGAAGTCCATTATGGATCCCTGAAATGGGAAGTCTAGCTGCTTATCCTGCAACTATTAAAGAGAAACCAGCCTGTTTATTGGGTTACATTCTCTGTGTTTCTTTTCAGTTTTGACTTTTTGTATTGGAATTTGGTATGTAGGTTGCTTTTCAAAGTGACATTTGTTAAGAAATGTGAGCAAAAGTTTCTCATTTGTGCTTTTTCATTTCTGCATATTCTTTCTGGCTTGTATTCCCCCTTCCCTTCTCACTACCTGGAATCCTATTCAGGGCATCTTGTGACTTTTTTAGAGTATCCTACATATAATTTTCATCTTTATTGACCAATTAATATCCTTCTTCTGTGCTACTTCTGAACTCCGCTGTGCTAAAATGACCATTTTTGAAGGATGGTCTCCCGTGCACATTTTTATAGATCATGGTCCTTTTTTAGTACTTGAATTGATGGTATATTTTGGAATTATTGAAATTGTTTTTATTTGTGATCCTTAAGAAGAAATGAATAATGTTTTATCTTGTTGCCCAATGAGTGCCCAGGCTGTTTTGCCTACGAGTTTTATTGTTGCCAAACTCATGATGTTGAGCTGTCATAGTGCTTAGGACCAGAAACCCGAGAATGCTTTTGTCAATTTCGAACAAAAAGACTAATTGATTCCTTAAGGGAATACCTTAAGGTAAGAATACCTAAAGGTATTTGCCATACAGAAATTGTTTTCACAGAATCACAGAATTGCAGGGTTGGAAGGGACCTCAAGAGATAGAGTCCAACCCCCCTGCTAAAGCAGGTACCCTGCAATAGGTTGTACAGGTGGACATCCAGCCAGGTCTTGAATAAGGAGACTCCACAACCTCTCTGGGCAACGTGCTCCAGTGCTCCTTCACCCTTATCACGAAAAAGTTCTTCCACGTATTAGTATGGAACTTTCTGTGTTCAAGTTTTAGACTGTTACTCTTTGTTCTCTTTGTCACCCTCCTCTGGACTCTTTCTAGGAGATCCCTTTTTTCAACTGAGGAGCCCAGAACTGGACACAGTGGTCACAATAGTTTTCCCTGAGTATGTATGGTAATTGCTCAGCAAAGTGTGTTTGTTCATTTCTAATGTTCTTCAGTCATTCTTTTTTTTTTTTTCTTCATGATGTTGACAAAGAGGTCTTCTAGCATCCAGGTCATTTAAAAATGCTCTATAGCATTCATGAATCCCAGCTCACAATTCTAAATACAATAAAACTGGCAGATGCGACTCTCCTAATTATTTCATCTTTTTCCTAGACTGAATTCTTTGTTGGATGCCTGCTATGAAGAAAAAAGATGTAATGAGATAAACATCTATTTTAATCTCCAGTTAGATAAATACATTTAATTTGGAGGCTTTTCTGTAAGTGATTAGGTGACAGCTATGTTTTCAACACGACTGAGTTAGGTTAGAATTGGGTTCAGAACTACACAGTATTAAGTAATAATATAGTAGGTAAAACTTGAGTAGTTGCCACATCCTCTGCTAATTAGGATTGTGGAAAATGCTTGTCACTGAAACTGTTGTTAATTCTGTTTGTTTTCTAATGGGCTGCAATTCCTGGATGAAAAATAGTCCCAGTGAAACCTAGGAGAATTTGTTTTCATTTGAAGTCATTGTCATAATTTTCTAATGGAACTGAACTCTAGTAGAAAACCCAGTTTTCTTCTCAGATTGGAAAACTGGAGCCAAAGACAAATGAATGTCTTTGTAACACTCTAGTGTTCCAAAGGACTCTGAGTACAGATATAAATAAAGGCTTATGGAGGTTATAAAAATATTAATAATGTACCAAGCAAAATTAAGAAAAAAATTATCAGGTATATTTTTGTGTAAAATGAGGAAATGCTGTGCTTTGCTGAAAGCAGTATCTCACAACTCATTTCAGAGCAACTGAAATCTGAATAAAAATGGAAATACATACCTTCTTGGGAGCTAGATAGGGAAAATATAAGGAAAACTGAGGACTCTTGGGCAAAATTCTCCAGTTTCATATTCAGTGAGGCAACAGTATTCATTCTTTGTATAAACTCATATATATTCTTAAGCCAAAAAATGCACCTTACAATATCTAAGTTCTGGAGTTGAATGTCTAAGCCTAAGGACCAATAGCAGCAAAAGAACTAAAATGTTATCACTAAATAATTATATAATCAGAAAAAAGGCTTTTCTGTTAAAAAATAAAATTCACAATTTCTTCAGTAACTAGTGACTTGATTGCTGTCTGAGGCTTTTATTGTCTAGTATGAAACTTTTAGAATTTAATTTAAATCACAGAATGACATCATAAATCTCTGCACAGATATTCAGCAAGACTGCATAATGTTCGATGTGCACATCAGGCCAGGGTTATTTTCTGAGAGAAATTTTGTATTCAGGGGAGAAGTAGAAAGCATTTTTGTGGTATGCTGATGTTTGGAAAACAATGGTTGTTTAGAACTGCTCAGAGGACTGGAATGTCACAAGTAGTCCGAGAGAAAATGGATTTGTTGGCAGAAGGCGGATAAAGTGGTAAAAGCCGTGAACTAGATGCAGATTGTGACACAGCCTTCTGATTTATCATGTATCTGCTACTACCACACGTGAATTTGGCTGATGTGCAACAATATCTGTGTCTTCATAGGCTGTAGATTTCTCATGTCCAATTGCCACGCAGTAAAATCTTGTTGCAATCTCATTGCATCTAGAGGAGATTTTAAAAGAAACCTTTCTGGCCAAATCTTGAATTGTCTGTAAACTTGATTTGCAGAATGGTTTTTCAACATGTTTTTCCAACTTGCACATGATGAAAAGCTGTGGTTTTTGAAATGAAAAATATACAAGATGGCTTTAGTTCTAGCAGCACTGGAAGTTCCAGCCTGCAGGATTCTTGGTAGGGCTTCAGTGAATGATCTTATTGGAAATAGATCAGTTTCATAAACCTAAATTTGGGAATAGGAAGAATAAGTCTAAGTGCAATCAAATTGCGAAAGTAAAAATCCAACCACAATTACATCAGGAAAGCACTGGACAAGTGTTATTTGTTTTTTCGCTTCAGAGTCCAAAAAAAAATTGTCAGCTGTTTCAGAAGAATTCTTGGGCTTTGAAACCTGAAAGCTTCTGATAGGGTATAGGAGAAGATAGGGGCACTTTTCTCTATGGTGAAATACTCAGATGGCTTCTTCAGTTACGCAGCTGGAATGATATTTTGCATAAAGTGTAAGGTTGCTTTGTTGTTTGGTACCACATGTGAGAAAAGCAATTGTGCAAAATTTGAAAGTAGCTGTGATTCAACCTTTTTTGGATTTAGTTAAAAGCTCCAAACTGAGTTTCATAAAGATTTGTGAGTTCTTTTTCTTTTTTAATAAAATAATGCTTGCTTTTTACGTGGAAGATGTGTAGAAGTTGGAAAGAAAAAAAAAAAAAATAGAAGTATTGGAATGAAAAGGCTAAATGTGACTGAATAGTATCCAGGAACGGTGATGTTATCTTGGGAGGAGCACAAAGATATCTTGCACTGAGTCTTGGAAGATGGGGAAAAAACTTTTGTCAGTTTGCTCTGCTAAGCTAATCAACATCAACCACATCAGAGTGGATGACTGAGTGTTGCAGAACATGAATCTACACATCTTGATCTCTGGGTATACTTAACTTGTATCTGCTGATATGGAAAGGGCCTATCTGCGTCAACTTCTTTACCAGTCTCTTCTTTATACAGCTGGCATGCTTGAAGAAATTACACCACTATAGAAAACCAGACAACATCGTTATCTTGCCTGAGTAACTAGTCTTTTTCATTAGGTAATAAAGAGAAATGGGAATCTATGAGGCATATGGTAAAGAAGAAACAAATTATTCAGTATGAGCTCTGATGTGAAGCAGTGTGGGGCTCTTGCTGCTTGTTGCTGCAGGGGCTGTGGCTCAAGTCTGTTCAGAGCTGAGGAAATATCAGCATGGCTCATGGAAAGCCTCTTCCCTGTTCTGCAGAACAAGGTTATAGGCCTTTGTGAAGACTTGTTAACAACTCAGGCCTTCTCTTTAATTTGGTTTACACAGCTTTTATGGCTGTGCTCCTTTGGGAAATCACCATCAGCATTTTGCGCCTCTAAGCATATTAATGGACCAGTGATGCTGCTCACTGTGCAAAATTCTGACTGGGGTAGGAACTGGAGCCAGGTTTAGGTCCACATAAATCCCCCCCCCCAAAAAAAAAGTGATGCTAATTTTTCTTAACCTTTTGTATTTCTAGGAATGTTTCCTTTAGTTAGGCTGAAGATCAGTTTGGATCAAATCTTCATCACTGGAAAGCTTTGGAACTGTAGCAATAAAGGTTCTTTAACTTCTAGGGTAGAAGTTATTTAAGCTACTTCTTTCCAAAGTGAGTTTGAGAATCTGTTTGTAGAAATGAAAGATTTTTCTCTTCTCTCACCACGAATAAATGCATTTTTGCACCAGTGACTGATGATGTTGTCACAACCCAAGAAGTAAACACAGAAGTAAAAACACTAGGCTATATTGGATTTCAGCAGTCTTCCTTCAGATTCATGTCTACTGACACTGACCAAACTGCTTTAGGCACTGTGGAGAGCAGTATAAGACATGAAGAATGTGGAAGAACTCTTGGAAGTGTAATTTTATTTGGACTTGATTTGCAGGGAGAAGGATACAGAGCTAGAACAGAGTTGCGGGTACAGAGCTCCATTACAAAATTTTCTACTGTGCTTTATGTGTGCTATAGTATAGCTTTTTTTTTTTTTTTTTTTTTTTTTTAAACTTTAGCGAAGAAAAGCAGCAACAAATAAAAAGATTGCTGAGAAATAATGGCCAAATATACTGGCAAGAACTGAATGGGCTTGTTGCTGTGAACAGTAGTGGGAATTAGTTTATTCCTGAAAAAACCCTCCCTGCAGAAGTTTATTGAAACTTTAATAACAAAAAAGGCTTTTCCTTTGTTTTGCATTAACAAAAAAATCTGCAGAAATCAGGATCCTTTTTCCTCATATCTCCACGTCGCTGATGATCTCTTCAGTAGTTTGGAAGGCTTTTATATATATATATATATTTTAATGAACAAACACATGGTCTATTTTGGTGCACTTCTGAGGGAACATTTGGCTGAAGAGTTGCAGTTCCTTGCTACCACCATCTCACCACAGAAGCCATGAGCAATCCCACTTTTTTTCACTCTTCCATTTACCCTTACTTTTTGAAGCTGAGGTACAGAAGGAAAGAAGTGCCCCGAACGCTTTCCTCTGATAAAAGCATGAAGACAAAACAAGGAGATCTAGATAAAGAGAAAATGTGCCTTGGGGATTCTTACTGTTGATACTAACATCATTGTCAGTAACTAAAGTGGAATTATTGTTAAAATTTTCTTTCTGATTACTGTCAAAAAGTAGGTGAGTTGGCTATATGAATATGTAACCATGCCTTTGTCACCTTTTTGCTGTGATCTTTTTCAGCCATCTAGCATCTGAAAAACAGCTACATTTTTGTAATAAATGAAAGGCCCTGCTTTACCTTTCAGTTGTGATAACGTAAAACATTTGAAGCCTTAAGGAACTGTCTTGGGGTGAACTAAAAGCTGATGAGTCCAAGTTCTAGGACTTCAGAAGAAAATGCATAGACACAGATATTTCAGACAACCCAGGCTTTTGAAGAGCCTCCTGATAGGTACTACCAACATTTATGACTTGTGGAATTCTGGGTATTCAGCTGCTCTTGCAGACTGCCTTCTCTGCATCCATTAGGTTACCACCATTTGCCCTTCTGTGATTGTTGCAGTTTCAAAGGTTTTTCCCAATGTACTTGGTTGTTAGGTGGGAAGGAGAAACAGCTGCCACAGTTCCTATATTATCAGTTTACTTCTGTCTGCTGTGGGTAACTGCTTTTTTTAACTGATTTGTTTACTTTATAAAATTTCTGATGATTTGTCTCCCGGAGCTTTCACTGTTCTTGGAGATGTGCCTCTTCACGCCAGCTAACAAGAGCAGCTTTTCCTGCTCTGGATGTACATACTAAGCCTGAATAATTTTAAGGCTAGAAGGAAAGTGTTTAAGGTCCTTGAATACCTTAGATAGTTAGAAAGCCATTCTGGAATTCAGAGTACATGATCACCAACTGGTTGCTATTCATCTAGAAATGCAAGACTTGCATCAGGTCAAGGTCTGATCTCTTCTTCTTTTCTTTGTTGGCTAAAATTGGCTGTGGAACTGTATCTGCCACAACAGATTGTAATTATTGTTTCCCATGGTTAATAGTGTTCATGTGAGTGAAATAGACTCTGATGATGCTTGGAGGCAGAACAAACAGTGCCGTAAAAAAGGGGGAGACTGAAAACTGCTCCTGGAAAAGGCAAAATGGAAGGGAGCTGCGTGAGGTGATGCACTAGTGCCCGAGGTGATGTGCTACTGCCCAAGGTGCTGCCCATGATGGGAGCCTCAGAGGCTGGCTGGGAGCATGATGGTCCCACCAGGGAGCTGCGTGGGGTGCGGTCTGGGCTCCTCCATATGTAAATGGTTGCATCAGTCCTGATAGAACCGTGCCTATAACAAAAGTTCTTTTTTTTTTTTTTTTAAAGAGTAGTGATATATTTATTTAACTCCAGTGTGGCAAAAAGCTTTCTCTTTCAACACAACATTTTAAAGCTGAAGTGACTGAACAAATGTATTACAAAGAAAAAAGAGCTGATCAGTTTACAAACAATGTTATATCAAAATTTTGGGACACTAACCAAATATATACTTATACATATAAAACTGCATGTACTATTCTAGTTGAGCAGTTCTAGTAGGACATTCTTAATTAAAAATGATGCATTGAAGGAGTGAAATCTATGAAAGATACAAGAATTTCTTTAATAAATGATCTGTTTTTATTTACTGAAATTGCTAAAATACTTGCTTTTTCTTCTCAAAGTTGATGATGTTAGTGTATCTAACTAGAAGTTTAATATAGAGAAAGCAGTCTTGTCTTTACTGGTTCCAGCTATTTGGTTATTCCCTTGTTACCACACCAGACTCCAGTCCTTGCTTCAAGTTGTACCTCCTTACAATAAACTGTTTGCTGCTAAAAATGGCTCCTAGCTAATAGATATTTTTATTATTCAGTAATAACTTATAATTTTATGTGGAAAATAAATCCTAGTGTTCCAGATTTTTATTTTTCCTAGCTCATTGCAGGTCGTTGATGTGCTAAAATCAGATTGCTTGAGTGTGTGGCCTAAATGCCTATAGTTCAAGCTTATGTATTTTCTGGGAAATAGAGGTCAATTTATTCCTCCAAATATTGTAAATGCATTCTCAGTATCTGCTAAGAAGAATAACCTTTTCTGTATTGTGTATTATCTTGCCACTTTGGATCATTTGTTCCTTTAATTTTTTATATCTTGTGTCTGGAAAATGTAAAGGTAATATCATTTGATGTAATGCCTCGAGGCCTCAAAAGATTGACATTTCAGCTTTGTGTTGTCCTTGCAAGCACTTGTCCATTTAAGATTAGACGTAAATAAGTATGCAGATTATCTGATGTTCAAGGAGTGGAATGACATTTACAAAAGCTAGGGTATACTGGAATTCAGTTTGTCTCTTTATGTATGGACATAAGAATATTGTTTTTAATTGTGAAAGCTGTTTTCTCTAGAAATGGCCTCATTTGCTGTATGAGTACAAAACAAAAAGCAACAAACAAACAAAAAGAAAACACCCATTTAATGAGAGGATTATTTTTTACTCATTCCTTGTACGCAAATGTATAGCCAAACCCCAGCCTTTATTCTCATCCTAGCCCTTGCTCGTTCACTTCTATTTAGTTTGTTCCGGTCAGATACCATCTCCTTGAGTCATGCAGATCAGTTGAGTCTCACTTCCAGATTCTTTCTGTGGCTTTTTCAGCCCATTTTAATACTGACCCTTTTTGCCAATTGGATACAGGTTACACAGTGACTTGCACTCACTGTGGTGTGAAGTCCCACCAGGGATGAAGGTGTTCCAATTTTTAGAAAGAGAGCACTGTGTTTGGGAATGTGCCTGCTAAGCTGTGCATTTCTGTAGGGAAATGTGAACTGTAGATTTCTGCAAGCTGTTGCTAACTGATGTCAGAAGTTTTTTCAAGTGAAATGGAAGTGCCTCTCTTGCACTGCTGTTTTTCAAACTGTAGGAGGTTCTGAATCTGTTTTTACAAAGAGAAGAAAACTTCAAAGCCCTGGAAGAACACAGAAGTTGATAATGACTGCAGGGAGGGAGAGAACAATTCTCTGACCAGGAAAACAGACAAAATAAAAAGCCTGTTATTTTTATTTCCTGAAACATGTGGATGAAAGATAGATACAAAAAATTCTGGGATTACCACTCTTCAAGTACTTTAGGAGGTATCTCAAAAGAGCTTGAAATTTCAGGTGCCCTACCTTTAACAACCGAAGTTCATGAAAGCTGTCTTTGAGATGTTGCTCAGGCCTCTTGGTCAGATGTGTATGCTTGGCTCTCTGAGTGATACAGATCAAGGGCAAAGTGCCATACAACAGTTTTAGATTTAGCAGTTCCCAAAACAGCCTTCTGCTGATGAGGTATCTAGCATATTGCGGTGCTTTGGCACTTAATAGAGTAATTTAGAAAAGGATTAAAAATACTTAAAATTTAGAAGAGGCAGTAAGCCATAAATGTTTGGCTAGAATTTCCTAGATCAATCAGTTAGGCAACCAGACTAATGAACTCTGTTGCCAAGCACATTTTGTTTGGTTTTTGTTTTGTATTTTTAAATACTGCTGAAATATCTCAGGTTAACAGCATTTTAGAAACTGAAGGTCTTTACTGAACACGTGTAGAACCAATCAAGACTTAGCAATATAGATCAATTTCTCTTGATTGTATTCTTTTACTGTTTAAGAAAGTACACTCAGGTTGTCAAGCTTGAGCGGCTGACTTGTGGGGCATCAAATAAATAGAGTATTGCTAAGGTTACTAAACACTGTATTTGAATAAACAGATGCTTCCAACACCTAACTCATGTGCTTTAACAGAAGCAGAATTGCTCAAATCTTTGAGTACTTAAAATTCTTATGTTCCTTTTTCTCATTAATTGCTGTATGAGGGCAGCCTTCTGAATTGTATATTTTCACAATATACATGCTGTTTTATAAAAAAAATAGTATTTTTTCACCAAAAAAAAAAAAAAAGCTAAATTAATAAGCTAAATACTGGAAACCTATCTGTTTGAGATTAAACTGTTGCCCAATACTTGCGTAGAGAAAAGAATATAAATCACAAAATACATTATTTTTTTCTGAGGTCCTGGCATATACGTGCATCCAGCTTCTTCAGGAATGAGTCAAACATAGAAGCTAAACTGCTCATTTCTAATGACTCTTTTCTAATATACTTCTTTGTTATATCTTGGCTCATGAAACAAAGTCACAGCACGAATTTGTCCAATCCCCACAGTTTATTTCAATCCCTATTCTTATTGTGTATGTGTGATGGAGGGAGGGATCCTGTTGTCTGAACACAGGCATAAAACAGAGTACTGCAAGAATGAGAAAAAACCTTGGCTTTTAAATTCATGCACCAAAGCACAAAACATTTGCCATAGTTTGAAAACTTCAAGGAAATACTGACCTGGCTTTGTGAAAGCAGCATCAATTGTCCTGTTGAAATGAGCACAAGTTGTTTTGATGCTGCCAGTTCAAAAGTAGTTTAATATCTAAAACAATCTATATAGTGTGGTAAGACATTATATGACTTCTTTTCCGCTTCAGCATAAAGGCAAGAGTGAGGGAGATAACAGTGCCAGAACACTGGTTAAAAAAGGCTTATTTATTCTAAATTCTTCTTTCTTTACTCATGGAACATGACCATAGGAGAGGATGTAAGAATAGTTGTTTAAAAAAATGGGACAAGGAAGGAAGTCTGGGACAACTGATTGCCATAGTAAAGGATTGCAGTATGGTTTTCTTTTCTGCTCCGCATATGGTGCCTCACACAGCAATGTTGCATTGTACTTTCTTGGATTTTATCCCTTTTGTTTTGCAACATGCAAGTCTCCAGAAACAAAGTATACCTGCCTAGTTGTGTGACCTTAACGCAAGTGAGATAATGAAATACCCAAAGGAATTTCCAGCAAGGCTTACTCATCTTAGTAGTCTGACAAAAATCTGTTTCTAAAAGTTATTTATTCTTCTTCTTCCAGGCTTCAAAGAAGACACAATAAATTGCAGAGGATGGGGAGCAGAACATAAACATATGGATTAACATGTACAATTAAAAGATATAATCACAGTGTTTTCTGTGGGATTAGATTTGGATTATTTTACTTATTTCCTGCCAGTTTATCAACTCTGACTTAGTAATACTTGGCATAGCTCAGAACTATCTTAAATCAAGCTGCAGTTCTTAGTTTGGGAAGTATGTGAAACATTAAATAACCCTGAGAATGAATTCTATTCTTTTTCCTTCATGATGGCCATGTTGTGACCTAGGTGTATTTTCCAAATACATCTCCCTGTATAGGTACTATTTGTAGATGCTGATGTTAGCAGAGAGGGTAAGGGTGAAGCGCTGAAGGAAAGCTGCTATTGAAGCATATGCATTCAGGTGTCCCAACGGTTTTCTTTTTTATCATAGTGCTGACACATACTCCAAAGGTTCAGTGTGTATGATATGTTGTTTACTTAATCATTTTACTCTCAGCCTGTGAAAGAATAATGATAGTCAATATGATATTTGTTCTTCTGATTAGGGAGAAACATAAGCGATTTCCCTGAGTGCCTTCATTCATTTGTCAGTCTGCTTGAGCTGGACAGACTTAGCTTAGCTGGAGGTGACCTGATTTTAATCCCTGCCAAATTCCATTGACTGTGATAAAAGGAAGTGCTTCAGGAAATGTGTAGCTGAGTGGCGGGACATAATTACGCTAGCCACTCAAGCTAGTTATGCACAGCTTGTTTAGTGATTTATCTTATTTTCCTGCAAATTTCCAGTAGAGTGATTCAATGTACACAGTAGAATTTGCACAGACTATGCAGAAGTAGGAGCAAAAGTCTTTGACTATTTCGTAACGTAATTCTATGTCCTGTCTAGCCATAATATTTAAGGTCTTAATTTGAGAGGGTGATTAGTAAGAGACGTGTAATGAAGTATCTGATGGCTATGTATTCTTAAAATTGTCTGATTTACTGAGAGAGACTGTCTGATTCTGCCTGTAGCTGGGAGTGACATCCTTGCTCCTGGTACAGAATCCCCTTGCTGTCAGTAGCAATTCATAAATTCACTGATTAAAAGAACGTCAAAAGTGTTTTTTCTAAGAAGTGTGCTTACTAAAGACTGTTAATTTACAGTGACTTTGTCAACATTCAGTCAAGTTACCTGTTATACTGGTTTTGTCAAATCTCATGGGCTTTAGGTATGGTTCTGCTTTTAAAAAATAAATAAATAGAAAAAAGTACTGTAAAAATGTTATCATCAGTTCAAACAACAGTTGCTCTCCCTAAAACAGGCCAGTTCATTCAGGACTGTGAGAATCATTGTGACTTTGCAATTTATACAACACATTCTGTAAGAAATCCAAATTTTGACACCCTAACTGCAAGCATTTAATTGGATGTAGTTTTGTGGAGTTGAATAAAGATCTCCCATGATACCCTGTGGCCACTTCCAGCTGTGGTTTGTGAGGATCCGTTAGCTACATGCTAATTTCAAGAAAAAAATCTTGGAATTCCAGAAAAAATTTTGGGAAATTGTAACCACACTCCTCTTTTAAAGAAAAACGCCTCTATCCTGGAAAAGGGTTGTGGCTTAACAGAGCGTTTCCTTGTTAGTTTAAATGCTTTCTAAGCTATGTGCTGCTTTTGTGGAGCTGCTTTTTGGTCGCTTGACTGCAGTGCCTCAAAACATGAGCTGAATTACCTTGTTCATAGCTATAAATTCCTGAGGTGGTGGAAAGGTCGGTATTATGACAGTGATGATAAATCCCCTTTGTGGATCTGTTTGATAGTAAATAACTCTGTTGAGGATGTAAAATATTGTAAAGAGAATCCTAGTCTTCCTCCACCTCTTTTTGGCCTCCTGATGCACAATCCAGTTCTGTAAGAAGACAAACGTTTGTTCCTGCCCCTTGGCAGCTTCCCTGCAGTTATTTGTCTAAAAAGCTGTATGCCTTGCTTTTATGCTTAACACCTGGGTATAATCCAAAATGCCCAACGGATTCTGAGCTGGGTCATCCTGTCTCTTTATAGCCTGTGTTTCTGAAAAATATGATGCTATATCCTTCTGCCAGAATTTGAGCTAAATCGGTGGTTAAGAAAGAAGTTCCTCCCAAGTTGTTGGTGTGGGTCAGTGGTTCATCAATGAATCCTTTCATTTTTAAAAAAATGCTAAATGTAAGGTGTATGGAGGTGGTGGTAAACTCTTAGTTTGCAGCAACAGCATAAGTCATATAAGCACATAGTCATAAGCACATAGTTTAAAATACAATCTTAACAGGGTCCAGAGTCAGCAAAGCCCTGTAAAAAGTTTCAGTCTGATAAGAATGTTCACAAGTGAAATGGAATGGATTAAGTCCGTGCTAAAAATACAGCACGTCTGTACATGTTTTTTCTGAATAGAAAGGAGTTTGCTGTTAGAGAACCTCAGGACAGTTTTATCAGTGCTATGCAAGTGTGGGGAAGTAGGTGGAGGAGCTCAATGTTTATTCTTTTCACTATCAGCCAGATGCATGCTTATCATCTCACCTGGAGCTGATTTCAGTTGTGCTTTTTTTTTTAATAGGTTGATTAAGACAAAAACCTTTCTTCTGTAGCCTCCTGATCAGAAATGGTTCTTCCTTTTCCTTTAAAAGCACCATCTGTGGTTCCAACCATTTGTTTTCAGGTATCAGAAGTTACTACAGTTTTTTCCCAGGTTGTGCTTGTTTTTTAAACCAAGTTAATGCATTTTTAGTTATGCAGAATTTTAATCCTATTCTGTACTCTTATAATGGTCATGCTGGAGTGAATGTTTAATTTTACCAATATCCTTATGAATTTTTGCCAAAGAGAACTTACTTAACTTTATGACAATACAGCAAGAGACTGCTCTACTTAGTTGCTATAGTGTCACAGTGGTTCAGTATGTCATAAGACTATCTAGGCTGTAACTCAGTGTTTAAGATTTCACTAAAGAGTGAAATCATGTTCAGATTAAATCAGATAAACCGTGGCTGTGTGAATAGAATGTATGAGTAAAAATTTTCTTTGTGAAGGAATGTATGTTTCTTCAATATCCATGTATATTTTGGTTGTCTGCTGGGAAACTGTTTAACTAATTGCAGGCAGGATAAGGTTTCCTTCCAAGAAGTGATGAAGGCATCTTCATCATCATATGTGTACTTTTAAATAAATAAATATTTGAAAAAAATATATATATATATTAAAGATCATAAATTCATTTTGTTAATCATCTGAAAATGTTACTTCAAGTTTAAAGTAGGTATACGTGTTTTTAGTGTCATAGTTCAATTTACAGTTTCAGATTATAGAGAATGATCAGTTAAATTGTTTTAATTAAAGATTGGGAAAAAAAATTAAAGTCTTATTTTTTACTTAAATGACTCAAAAATAGGTATATAGTATCTATATAATGTATATACCATAGACTTACAGTGTTTAGATATTTCAAATTTGGTTTCATTGTACGTCCCCAGGCTGAATGCAAGATCAAAGGTAACATTAGCAACATACGGAAACTGCTTTGAGAGTAATCTTTGTGAAGCTCTCTCTAAAATACTTTCATTTGGGAAGAAAATTGCAAGTCATGTTTACTACCCTTGAAAAGGCATGAGCCCCCTGAGATCCAGATCACATAAGCAGTCATAGGAGTTGCTCTTCCAGCCTGGTTGAGTACAGAGCTGGCAGCATCACCAAAGGATCATTAGCAGAGATTCCCTCCTTTGGCGTGCTGCAGTGCTCTGTCTGTTGGAAGGATATTCTTAGGAGCACATCCTCTGGGTGGACTATTGCAGTTTGTCCTTCTCTGTGCTTACAAGATCTGTCCTGAAGATCACACACTGAACTGGTGATAACTGTGGTCCCTTCATAAGAGAGGACACCTCTTTAACTTCCTTTCTTGAGGGATATGTGTACATTTTGCTGACATTTTTGGTAACAATTTAGACATTTTGAGCGCAAATAATATAATACCTGGTTGGTTTTGTTTTGTTTTCTTTTTCGATGTGGTTGCATCAAAACAGATCTATTTCTGCAACTAGTCCTAGGATCTCACAAAGTTCATGTTTCTTCTCTCCGTATTTTGAAGAATCCTGACATAGTTGAGGTGCTGGAGATGACCTCAAAGCCACTAATTAATATTTCAGAATGTTAATGGCATAGCATTAAGAAGGAAGTGGGTTGCTAAAGGAATGGCAGCACTCAGTAACTGAAGATGGACCACAACTCTGCTATAAATGTGAATTTTGACATTACCGTCTGCACCCCCAGTATCCATCAGAAAGAGAAATTGTTGCATTGCTGAAATTTGGCGCACTTCTTATCCTAGAGAAGATTTAAAAAGCAGAGAAACACATTTATGTCTGAGAGGAAGAAGGGATATGAAGTTTCAGTGGCTTTAGGATTGTCAGGATTTGAGCACTGTATTATAAAAATTTAGTTGCCTTTTTAGTTTTATCCCCATGCCCCAGTGGTAACTGACTGTAAGCACAGGAAATGCAGTAAACCTTAAATCTTGAGACAGATTATACTGGCTGTGATATAATTCACCTAGAAGATAAATGCTACGTGTTGGAATTGTGCCTGCCCAGTGCAGGATGAATCTAAAAGAAAGTATGTTTAATAATTACAGCCTTCAGAGAATTAGTACTTTTATAGAAGCCTTATTTAAGTGAAATTTTGCATGCAGACTCAGAATCCAATTCAGATGCTTGCTTCAGGATGATTAATTTTCAGACAAATTATTGAATATTTGTCAAATTCTAGAAAGAATTAAAGAAGTATGAAATGCTGGGGAATGCGATTCGCAGGAATTCCAATGCTGACAGTCCTGGGAGGACATAAAGAAATTTGTTACTCTGATCTAATGATGACTATCGTGATATCATGCATGCATTCATTTTGGGGATGTGGGTGATGGAGTCGTGGAAGTGTGTGTTTTCTACATCCTGGAGTTCTCCACTGAGATTGTACTCTTTGTACTTGATGTATTGTGATAAAAGATGATGATCACTAGTTCAAAGACCTGATGAGATGTGCATGATCTATCATCTTCCTCAGTCTACTGATTGTAGAGAGGGGCAATCCGTAAAAATGACAGGTTCACAAACCTGCTTAATTGTGAAAGGGGTCTCAATTCTCCCAAGATCTACTGCATAGCTTTCACATCAGGACTCTTCTTCCTCCCACAGTTGCTTTCAGTCCTTTGTGAGAAATCCTTAAAATAAGGCTCTTCAAATGACAGGGATTTTCGGACAATCTACGGTGTCATCAGAAAGAAAGCAGGCTTCCCATGATTTTGTATAAGTCATGTCACTTCAGGATTAAACTTCCCCAGGTAATTCCATCATTACTCAGGGATAGATGGGTGGGATAGATGAGTGGACAGCGAGGTGGGTTGAGAACTGGCTGACTGGCAGAGCGCAGAGGGTCATCATTGGTGGTGCAGAGTCCAGTTGGAGGCCTGTAACTGGCAGTGTTCCCCAGGGGTTGGTGCTGGGTCCAGTCTTGTTCAACATCTTCATCAATGACCTTGATGAGGGGATAGTGGCCACCCTCAGCAAGTTTGCTGATGATACGAAGTTGGGAGGATTGGCTGACACGCCTGAAGGCTGTGCTGCCATTCAGCGAGACCTGGACAGGCTGGAGAGCTGGGCAGTAAGAAACCGGATGAGGTTTAACAAAAGCAAGTGTAGAGTCTTGCACCTAGGCAGGAATAATTGCATGCACCAGTACAGGCTGGGGGATGACCTGCTGGAGAGGAGCTCCGCAGGGAGGGACCTCTAGGTGTCCTGGCGGACGACAGGTTGGCCATGAGCCAGCAGTGTGCCCTCGTGGCCAAAAAGGCCAATGGCATTCTGGGGTGCATTAAAGAGAGCGTGGCCAGCAGGTCGAGGGAGGTGATCCTCCCCCTCTACTCTGCCCTGGTAAGGCCTCATCTGGAGTACTGTGTCCAGTTCTGGGCTCCCCAGTACAAAAAAGACAGGGATCTCTTGGAAAGAGTCCAGCGGAGGGCCACAAAGATGGTGAAGGGCCTGGAGCATCTGCCCTATGAAGAAAAGCTAAGTGAACTGGGTCTGTTTAGCCTTGAGAAAAGAAGACTGAGAGGGGACCTGATCCAGGTCTATAAATATCTAAGGTGTGGGGGGCAAAGTGGTGAGGCCAGACTCTTCAGCAGTGTGTGGAGACAGGACAAGGGGAAACGGCCAGAAACTGGAGCACAGGAAGTTCCGCACGAATGTGCGCAAGAACTTCTTTACGGTGAGGGTGATGGAGCACTGGAACAGGCTGCCCAGGGGGGTTGTGGAGTCTCCTTCTCTGGAGATATTCAAGACCCGCCTGGACGCTGAGCTGTGCGACCTGCTGTAGGGAGCCTGCTTTGGCAGGGGGTTGGACTCAATGATCTCTGGAGGTCCCTTCCAACCCCTACTTTTCTGTGATTCTGTAATCAGATTAAAATACACATTTTAAAAATGTCATTGCAATTCTATTTTTAAAAAACTTCTTGTTTTTTTGGCTTGCAGTATCAGTAGCATTTTTTGGCTGTATTATATTGGTCTTGCAGAGGAGAAGCCCATTTTAGAATTTTGGGAAAAGGTTAAAAGACTATAAAAGATTGTTTTTGAATGTATAAAGATCATTATTTGTTCTTATAAACACTTCTAGATTTAAACCGATCTGCCTCCAAGTCCAGCTGCTGGGTCATGGAAAACAGTTCTTTCATGGTAGAAGAATTGGGAAGAATGTAGAAGAGGGGGGGTGAGAGTGGGTATGTTTGGGTGAATTGATTGGAGATTTCCTGAGGTCATGCAGTGCAAGAATTATGCGCAGGACAGGATATTGGAAGGCCATGAGAAAATGATGTAGCTGTAGCCTGTCTCGAGACAGTGAAACTTAAGGGACAGTGCTTGCATCTGCTGAGGATCTGTGCAGTTAGAGTGACTGAAAAGAGAAGACCAAGCATATATTTTTTTGTTTTTTTTTGTTTTTTTTTTTCCAGTTCCTTTTGAACCTCATTCTTTTGAGACCATTTTTAGAAAGTTTAGTCATGCTGTGACGTTGGCAATAATTTCCTGGGAGTTCTGGGACTTTCTCGGTGTTGCAACCTTACATATTTGTTATGAAAGTATTTTATTTATGAAACATCCTGGAGTAGTCAAGTCAGTTCTGTTTTTGAGCCAAATCTACACTCTTCCCCATGTGAAACTACTCTTGCAATATTATGTCACTTTCTCCTCTTTAAACATTCTTTGTGACGATCATGACTTGTCTATTATAGAACAAATAGCTTATATTTTACTAGGTGGAATTTTAAAGAAGTTGCAGAAGAAACTCACTGTGGTTGAAAGTTGCCCAGTTTTTCACTGTAACTGTGTACAAATGTGTGTTATACATTTTAAATGCTCATCTTTTGGTATTGGAGGAAAAGGAAGTTACAAGATAAAAAATAGTTCATGTACTTTATACTTTCTACCCCCAAACCACTAGGAAAGAATCAGTTTCAGAGATACAAACTCTTTTAAAAGTCCTAAATTTATTTATAATTTACATAATATATATCTCGCACACATTGTATTCCCAGGAATTGTCATGGGGAAAATAAATATTTGGTACAGAATGTGATTTAATTAATGTTAAAAAGTATGTTAACATGTAAGTTAAATCACCAGAAAACTTTTCTCCACAACTGTCTGCAACACACCCGCTGTCTACATTTACTTCAGCAAGTACTGTTTAGTTTTCGAAGTGAATATCTGCTGTGTTTTATGATATAATAATAAATTGTACTCAAATGTACTGTGAGTGGATGAAGAATATTTTAGCGGGTTTTGTCTCAGATCCAAATTTTCATCCAGGGTAGACACCATTTTTGAATCACAGAATAGTTTAGTCTTGATGGGGCTTCACCAGGTAATCTAAACCATCTCTCTACTGGAAGTAGGGCTGTCTGGATTAATCACTTAATCAGAGAATTAAAAACTTATAAAACCAGTATAATTTTGTTTCTAACTTATTAAAATGCTTTAAAAGAACTTGAAGAGAAGGAAATGAAAAAAAGAATCTTGATAGGGTAACAGCTTATTGTCAGTTAAATGGATGCTGTAGATAAAAGTGAAGTACTGAATTCTGAAGTAGGATCCTTCAGTACAAATTTTATGACCAGAAAATATCCTGTTTTGAGTGAAGTGGAATTGTCAACTAATTGTTGCTATAAAGACAAAAACTATAAATTTTCAGACTGAGGATGTTAACGCTGTTTTTTGAACCCTCCTGACATCTATAGGAACTGTGTCTTACACAACTAAATCTAATTTTCTTTACAGTTCCAATGGCATAAATGTTTTAAATTTTATTTCAGATCTACTTGGCTGTATATTTTAAATTGGCTGCGTTTCTTTGTTGTGGTGACTGTAGATGTATAGAACTCTTACTGTCTGTTGAAGAAGATATAGAAAGATAGAGAAACAAAGCCACTCAGAGCTGTGGATTTTTGAGGAAATGATATATTGCTAAAATCACCCCCTAGGTGAAGCAGAAATTCTGTGTGTAATTTTCTTCTGAGGACAGTTATTCCCTCCCCTCACGTGTAATAATGTTTTCTTAGCAAATTAGAAGTATGGAATTTTTGGAAGCCTGGCTGTGTCATTCATTAAAATGTCGGCTCACATTCTAATACTGAACTTGTTGCTTCCATCAAAGTTTGAAGTGATTTTTCCTTAGAAGCCGTCAAAGGACTGCTTTTCTATATAGCTGCAAATGCACTTGCATTCTGTCAGAAGGTGCTGGTACTGTGTTTGCATACAACTTCTGAAATACTGCTTAAAAAATATTCTCAGTGAGGGAGAGTTGTTTTCATCCTTGTTTCAGGCTTGCAAAAATAACTGTGTTTGTTACAACACAAGAAGCAGGATAGTCTGACTGCTTGTCAGGCAAAGAAGGAAATCTCAAGCAAGACTTGGAGGATTGCTTGTACTGATATTTTTTCATTGCAGATCATTTGCATTGTGGTACCAAGAATTTTTAGCATGCGTTAGGAACAGCTGTATGCCTGCCTTTCTGTCTGCATGGTCAGATTGGACTTGCAGGGTTTTGGTATTACAAATTTCAACTGGTTTGTTTATTATAACACAGCTGGGCTTCTCAAGTTTGCAGTTGAAAGTACGGCAAGCAGTAGAATGGTATGCTTCTTTTCACAGCTTCATGCTGCATTTCACAGGAGCTTTTAAGTTGCGCTATTTACAGGGTTGGTTTTTTTTTTTTTTAATTTTTTTTATTTTTGAGGTATAGGTGCAAGAACAGATAGATGTTTGTTTATTTGGATAAGGGGAGTTAGTCACTTTCTGGAGCCAAAACCTCAGGGGTGGGCGCTGCTTGACCTCAGTGACTTTAAACTGTCCTAGCAATGTAAAAAAGCTGTTTGTCTGAATTCGTTTTTTATTTTCATATGCTGCGTTTTCTGTTGTCGTTGTTTTTGTTTTAAAGATGCTGACTGCAGTAGAGCACAAAACATACTATGATGGTCAGCACCAATCTATTAAACATACATGACTCTGCGTTTTTAGAAAAAAATGAAGGTCTCAGCAGAGATTAGACTGGTTGAGAAGTTTACCTTTCTTCCTCCTTCTCCAGGCTCAAATTTAGTCAAACACCTTTCTTTCCCCTTTCCTAATTTCAACTTCTCATTTTCCTTATGAGTTACACTTAGTCCTCCATTAAGGTGAAGAATGGTGCAGGAGCCAGGGTTTGTGCACGTAGATTTTGGCCTGCCGTGCTCTGCTCCTTGTTGGTCTGCTGTTTCTGCTCTTTTATTTTATTTTCTATCCGTGCTCTTGTGCAGCTCCTCAGAGCTGTCCCCTGTCTTGGGTGTCAGCTGCAGAGCTCCTCCCTGGCCATGCAGTGTTCCAGGCCCTGGCCGAGGTAGTCCCGTCCTTTTGACAGAGTGTGGGTTGCATCTCGTGCATGCTGTTGAAAGCCATTTATTTTATATGGCAGTGAACAATGTTCAGTGAACACAGGGAATGGCTTCTCAACCTAATTAGAGACTTGTCTGCAAATAAAAGTTGCCTGAGTTCTATTCCTTACCCTGGCTAATATTTAATTATTTACTTTGAAGATTAGAAGATATGTAGCAGTGGAGGCTGAAGGAGGCTTGGCTGAGTGACTACTGAAAGGATACCTGAGAGGTAGGAGACCATCATCCAAATCTTTGCAGTGAATTCAGACATGAGAGATTTCAGCTCAGATTTTCCAGTTCCCATGCAAGTGCTTTCTAATCCAGCTAGTTAGCAAAGAGCTATTGGCAACCACTATGACTGTCTGGTTTAATTGCTGATTTTGAGGAGATGTCTAGTGGAAGTATCCATAGCCCAGCCCAAAATATTTAAGGAATGCCAACATCACAAGAATAGATCTGTGCGGGTAAATTTCATGCCAAGAAGGGATGTGCCAGTGTTTTCAGGCAAAAATGAGATGAATGGGTACTTTGGATGTTGGCTGTAATGGCTTAAAATCCTGTTCTAAGGACTGATGAATCCTATGTTTACACATAGGATTCATTTAATATTTTCATATTAAAATAAACTACAAAGGACTATGGAAGAATAGAGTCCTTTTGAGAAGGCTGGATTGCAAGCAACTCATGGCCCCAGATAGTACTTGATTAGAAAAACCTCATGATATCCCTATTTCTTGATAAGATACCTCATCAGACATAAAAGATGAAAAGATGCTGAAGGTATAATTTATTTAGTCTTCTCTAAAAATGTCTGGCAAAGACATTTGTGTGGGGGTGAGTTTGTTCTTAGGAACTGCTTTGCATTTATTAGTTTTTTCCAGCTTATAACTTTAAAAAATGATAAAATATCAGTGTGATTGTTCAGAACATTGTGATAGCTGCAGTTTAGTGTGCTGGGGGTGCAGACACAGCTCCTGTCTGTTGAGGTGACAGAGGCAGTGCAAGTCTGTGATCTCTTGCTGATATTTTGTAGTGAATATGCACCTATATTTTTAAGTTGTTTGTTAGAATACTTTTTACTCTTATTCTGGTATACCACAGAGAGACACATCTCTTTTTTCCTTGGACAGAACATACTGGTTCTATTGAGCTACATTTAAAGAATATGTTAATTTTCAAACCACTCATATAAAAGTAGTACTCTATCATGGGTACGCCTTGTTATTCTTACAGTAGATATATATTTCATCAAGGTAATTGTACCCCATGTTCAGATCTTTCTTTGGTGAATGAATTTTGCAAAATGCTGAAGACTGCTATTGATAAAACAAAGCTTTAAAACACCTGCTTAACTCCGCTGATTCCTATAGGACTACTTATGTAATTAAGATTGAGCATGTGATGCAGTATTTTGCTGGACTCAGGTCAAAATGCTCAGTGCTTTGCATCTTGACTTATTAAGCATGGATAATACAAGTTTTAAATCTTAATGTAATGATTATCTGGACAAGGCAAGATTCCTATCTGGTAATGCAGTCTGCTTGTGATCTTCTGTTCAGATTCCAGTGTAACGTTTGCTTGTGTATAGGCAGAAGTGCATCAGGCCCACTTGCATAGCAGTAAAAGAAGGGCCACCCAAATCTTAGGATAATGCATTCACAATGCACTTAACTAACTGATTTAACTGATTTTGAGAAAAATCCTTATGGTGTATCATGTATAAGTGCACACATGTCTGATACCTAGCATGACTCATGTTTAGTTATTAATACAATCTCGGAGATAAGGTATTTGACAAGAACAAGCTTTTATGCATGCTGAAACTAAGATGGTTATATAATACTAGTAGTAGCAAACAGCTTTTTCAAAGCCTCGTGGAAACCATTCAGCAGTGGGAATTAGATGCCAACTTCATTATCACCTATAAGAAAGCAAACAATGAAGCTTTGTAGGCTCACAGGCTGTGTTTGAAACAGGAGTTTTAAGAGCCAGCAGGTAAACTCAATCCTTTTAATGCCCGTCAGATGGATGTGTCTGTTAACAAAGCAATTAAGTTGTTTTAAAAGCGAGTTAAAATTTCTTCAAGGTATATTTATGGGCTGAATGTAGGAGGATGCAGTGAGCCAGGCAGTAAAGTAATAGTGGCCGTGTTAAAACTGTCTTAACCACTGATCTCAGGACATTTTACCATGGAAATGTTTTTATGTGTATTTTACAGACCTGTAAACAAACAATTTAAGAGTTGCGATCAAAGGAAACAGTAATGTTTTAAGCTAAGAAAAGAAAGTGCTAGAGAGATGAAGTGCTGGAAATGGTTTTTGATTGCAGTGTTTTTATGGGTAAAATATTTTGATGAACATAGCATTGAATAACTAATGATGTTACAGTTTACCAGGTTGATGATTTTTTTTTCGTAAACTAAAAAGCACTGGTGAGAATTTATTGCTACATTTCTCTTCAGCAGTTCTAAGAAAGTTCTTTCTTTCTTTCTTTTTTTTTTTTTCCTCCTTCCTCAAATTCATTGAGAAACTGTGAGAACAAATCAATGAACGATGTCAGTTAGTAAGGATTTTCCTTTTCTGCAGTTACATCCAACACTTTAAATAACAAAATAACAGTCGGAAGAGGCTGATCTTGAGAGGATTCCGTACCATCCAAAACAGATTATGTAGAAGCCCCGCCCTGACAAAGAGCCTTCTCAAAAAGATTTTCAGTGCCCTTGAAAGAAAGCTCAAGAGGAGTTCTAATCAATGATAAAGTGCTAAACCATATTAATTCTGATTCCAGTCTTACTGTAGAATTGTAATAACAGTGATTTTCTACTCCGGAGTACAAAATTTAGAAAGTTTTGTACACTGGTACTTTTCAAAAAGATGATGTAGAAGAAAATGTGTTAGATCAACACCTCCTCACTTTTGCTCTGTACAATTGTAGGTGAAATAAGTTCCTTTTGATTTGAGAATACAGACAACTGTTATTCAGACTGAAACAGTAATTTGGTGAAGAAGTTGGAATTACAGTGTTTGGTCTCTTCAGTGGAGTAGTTGCTTTATGTGCTTCCTTAAAGAGGACAGACAGAGCACCACCGAATAATACCTCTGCTGCTCTTTGGGCAGTTCTGCCCAGAAGGAGCTCAATGTTTCTTCCTGGGACAGGATTTTGTCTTGAATTGATTTCCTCCAATTTGACTCCAATTTGAATCTAGTTGTGGCAACTGATACCACACTGCAAGTAGGATACAGTCATCCTCTTTACAGTCATGAAAATGTAACTAGAAGAGTTTTTAGTTTGTAGCAGGTGCTATACAACTACTACCTGATAAAACCAGAGACAGGATTTGTTACCCTGACTTGTGGTTCTGTGTGCTGGTGCGGCTGTTCATCAGAAGCACTTTCACAGAACAGAAGAGCAGGGAAAAGTTTTGGGTGGGATTGCTCATTCATTTTGAGTGTTTTCCAGCAGAGATTCTTCCATATCAACTATATGACTTGTCAGGCTTTAAAATACCATAGTGTGCTTTTTCTTTTTTTTTTCTATTTATTTTACTTTCTCTGGTTCTCCGGGGAAATTATTTTCTTTAAAGCTCCCAGGATGAGAGAAGAATCCTTGGTGACAGTTTGTTGTGACAGCTTTCTTTTAATTGACCCAACTTCACACATGGAAAAGTTTGAATATGTTTGTTGTATTGCAACTCTTGGGCACTATGAAATTTGGAAGGCAGTTTGCTAACAGGACCATGAAATTAGCAACACAGGTTGTAGTTTATGCAGACGTCTGATTGAAAAAACCCAGCATAGTTGTTAAATGGTTCTAAAATAATCTGTTCTAATTTTAAAAATGAATTCTGATTTGATACATTTTGTCTGAAGCAAGAGGTGGAATTCAGTGGACTTAAGTTTTTATCTGCATTGTAGCTATTGATATCTGAGTTAGTTAGGACAAAAGCTGTTATTGAAGTTTAATGAGCAATTTATGGTACTGCAACCCAGAAAAACCCAGAATGTTCAGCTGTTTTAACATGAACGTGTTCTTACTCTATCAGTGCCGATTTAAAGAAATCATAAAACTTCAGAAACTTTATGTGGAATCATATAAAAGGAGATGAACTCATTGTTATTTCAGAGACATCAGTTTCATATTTCCTGGATAACTAGCAATCTGGAGGATTTCAAAACTTACTTGTATATTTCAAAAGATCCACAAGTCTTTTCAAAACCAATATTTTAATGTAGGATCCTCCTCTAAAAATTTAGTGTATATGTCTGATCTTTGAAGACACCGTATTATAGAACACTGGCTGAAATGCTGATTGTGTAATCAAGCTGGGGTTTGATTTGTTTTTCTTCTGTTAGTCATGGATGCATTAAGAATGAATTAGCATGGCTTGTGATGACAGATTTAATATGTTGTTGTCCTCCAACTTATTCACAGAGTTCTGTCTGTGTAAGTTTACATGCACACATGCTTGCTAGAATTTCAAAAGCTACAAAGTGCAGATTTTTCATGGTAAGGAGTCAGGAGCGTTTCTACTGGAGACGGATTGCATTTATCTTTGGTAGTCAGTTTTTCTTTAGTCACAAAATAAAATTAACTCTGAAATGCTTCATTTCAATTCAGAGTTTGGGTGTAGGTTCTTAGATTAATTTCTATGAAATGTAGATGCAACAAAATTTTGGTATTCTCCCTGGAGTTTACCGCATGAACTTGTTTCCAGAGTTAACCATAAAAGATAGAAAGGTTTTAAAAAAAAAAGAAAATAAGGTGACTTCTGAAAACTTCCTGCTTGGCATGGGGGAAATACATACCTGACTACCTCTCTGTAGTCAGGGAGGTAACACTTTTCTGCTGTGTGTGTCATCCTTTGAGCCAAGGTTGTCCTGGTGCAAATAGTGTCATACGTGTTTCAAGGTCTGTTGTTAAAACCTAGCCCTGTATAGGAATTCCTTTTTATTCTTCATGCCAGAATTCCCTTGGGAGAGAAGTTCTAAGAAATACATTCATGCCTTACACTTTCAGACTTGAATGCCTTTTTATAGCAGGTAATAGGTATATCTCTTTGTGTTTACTGTAGTATTTGCTATTTTATCACACATCTATTGCAGAGTACACGTGAGGTAGGTTGGCAGTAGTTTCTATCAGCTGCTCACACGATTTATTTCCATCATTCTGTGTCTGTCTAAGTGAAGTTAAGTCATAGTCCGAGCCAAAATTAGTTATGCTGAGACACACATAGTAATGTTATGATTATCTCTCAGTATTACTGGAAATAGGCGTCAAATTACGCATTATGTGTTGTTTTGAGTTCTTTTCTATCATAAATTCTGTAAGCAATGTGACAATTGATGTAAACCAAGATTATTTGTGAAGTGTGCATTGCCAGAAGATAGTAAAAACTGTTCATTTTCTGTACTTTCCATATTTTAGAAACTCGTAATTCATCTTGCTTTTTTTCATCTGTGTCTGAGCCTAGTGATGACGAACTGAGAAAGGAAGTAAGAGCACTTACCTGGAATCTCAAACAGCGAACTCTTCTCTTGGCATGGACCTGCATATCTTTTACTTTCCATTTCTAAGTACAAATGAAATAGATGAAAAATATAATCAAGTGGATTCTTTTCCACTTGTGACATTCAAATGCAAGCTGGGAGGCAGTCTGGCATAACTAGCTGATGACAGATGTTGAATTCTGCGGATGACTTTGATTGCAGTCCCACTATTAGTGGACTGTATATTTTATTCTGGAGTTGTTTTTCAGTTTAATTTCAACATTTTGTCCTAGAATATACTCTGCCTCATTTCTCATGCTTTTAACAGATGTTAGATGCAGTGTCACATCAAGACCTGCTGTGTATTGGAGAATCTGAGCTTTCGTTCAGTAATATTCTAGTCCTGGTTGTCTTAGGAGGGCAACAGTACTAGAAGGTTATAAAAAACTATTAAATTAACGTATTTTTCCCCAGGTTTTTAATCCCAGAGTCAGGTTTACTACTTGGAGTTAGCGATAGTATTTTCTACTCCAATATTTTCTGTAGCTGATGTTTTCTAACACTGGAACATGATGGCACCAAGTATTGAGATAAGAGTTATTGTTCATCCATCTATAACTAACAACATCCAATTATTGACTAAATGTATTATAAAAGTAATACACAGCTTGGGGGTTGCTCAATTAAGGAAAATTAGATTACATCATTACATCATCCTGGTATTCTCAATGACTTAGAACAATGTTCAGTGGAAACTCGGTATAATATGTTTGTCCGTTACAAAATTATCCTCTGTGTTTGTACCCGTAAAAAAAAAAAAAAAAAAAGACTCCATAAAGTTCATCCTCGGGAAGTTTATGACTCAAGGAAGAAACCCCAAAACAAACAAACAAACAAAAAAACCAAAACAACACAGAAGAACGATCAAACATTTTCATTATGAATATTGGCAGTATATACTTTATTAATCATTTCCCATCTTCCCATAATTTTTTTCCACCTAGTACACAGTTTTGAATTTTTTGGCAGATGACAAAACCTTTTGTAGTAGTGAGCGATAGCACTTTTTAATAAGCAAGTATTTAAGAAGTTCTGATGCTTACAAGAAATTTCAGGAAATACAAATCCAGTTGGATTTTTAAAGCAAACACACACACACGAAAGTGGCAGTTGTAGCTATTGAAGTTTTTCCCTCATAAAATTAGACAGTGGGTTTAAGCAGATGTGAAAAGAGGCTACATTAATGTCTTGTGCTTAATGTAAAGCCCAATCTGTAACAGATGATGCGAGAGGAACAAAAAGTGGGCTACTGCACCTTTTGTCTCAGACTGTTCCCTCTTGTGTAGCATTTTCTATTCTGGCTCAAGGGATGATAAATGGTGTAGATGAAGTATGAGAAATCTTTAAGAAAACTGTAATCAGTTCGGTCTTCTCCAACAGTACTTGTCTGAATGGGATTCTGAGAGATTCCTTGAGCCGTCTGACTGGCAAACATATTGAGCTTATGGCTCTAGACATGCTCTAGACATAGGCCAAATGAAATGTCATTACCCTAAAAAAGTCAGACATCTTTAACTGACAACTAAAGAAACCCTGAATTTATTGTAAAATCCCACAGTACACATAGATACATTTCCCATTGACATCTGCTTGAGTCAGACCTTAAATCCAATAGCCCAAGGTATATCTCACTGTTAAATTTGTAACTCCTCCTTCAGCTGTCCTGGACAGATGTGGTGTTGTGCCCACAGATCTGTTTTTCTGAGTGTTTTGGTGTGGTGGAACCAGGTGGATGAGAAAGGCCCACCTTCCAACCGTGGTATTCCAGTCAATCAAATAGGGAGCCATACATAAATTCAGATGTGAGACTGTCATGCAAATACAGGCTTGTTGGAAAGGGAAAGGTAACTTTTGCCTCCTTATTTGCGCAAGTCAATGCAGCACATGTACATGCAATTGAACTCTGCACCTGCAGCATTCTACAAATCAATGTAGAGGCTATTGTGCAGCAATCATGTGAAACTCATATAACATGGGTGTCCAACCTTTTGGCTTGCCTGGGCTGCATTGAATTGTCTTGGGCTGCAAACACATAAGTTGCTCTGAAAGTAATGCTTTCTATTTATTTCCATAAAAACTATAACAAAGAGTACAGTAATGCTACTTGATAGTGCAAATTTTCAGCTACAAAATGCAGTCACCATTATTAGCTGTGCATTTTTTGCCAGCGATGAACAAGAGCCTGCATGCCACACTCATAAAAATGTGCACCAGTAGAGGTGGCACAAGGTTGCCACTGCTGGAATGCACCACCCACAAGCCTCACTGTGCTCACATCCACTGTTTGGTCTCCATAACATTCAGCAAATGTCCATGAATGTCAGTGGGTGCCATTTTTTTTCTGCATGGAGGAATTCAGTTTCACGCCTTTGCTTCATATGCACTTCCATGTCAGACACCATTCTGTCAGACTGCCCTTCTGCTGCTGTCTGTCTCACGGCAACAAAATGTCATGGAATATTGGTGGGGAGGTTCAGCCTCTACTGCCATACCACCAACATCCACCTCTGACGTTACAAGCCAACACACTAAAACAGGAGGCATTACTTTCAGAGCAGCTCTTGTAAAATATATTGTTAATATGTAAGTAACACAACATTTTAATTTTAAATATTTTTCTTAAAACGTTAAAAAAAAAGAAAGGAACAAGAACAAAATCCTATTGGGGTATTTGATCATGTTTTTGTTAAACCAATGCATTAGTTGGATTCACTGGCAGTGATTGCAATTCTTAGTAGCTCTACAGGTGTTTATCAGAGATTTTTGATGAAATTTTACTCTTTCTGTACTTTATCCTTGACAGTTATTGTTCAAAATGTACATGCTGTGATTCACATGACATAACATGAATAAGGTGTGATTGTGAAGGATATTTCTTTCTAGTGAGAGTGGGATTATGAAAGTCTAGTCTCTATGAAAGAGACATGATCCGATTTTGGCGTTGAATATCTGATCGCAACTCTATACTTTCTATTTGCAAATTTGCACGGAAAATTTATATCAGTTGGAAATGGTCTCAGAAACATAAATTGATGTGGGTGTTTTTTTGTTATTTTGTTTTGCTTTTTTTTTTTAATCTTGACACCTGTTTTCATATTCCTTTATCAAAACGGAAAGCAAGGCTGCATATTCTTTGCTGTTCAGAGTACTGTGTTTGGCCATCATATCAAAATGCACACAATTATTTGCCATCACTTGAGGCAGCACTGCACAGCACTGCCCTCCCTGTGCCCTGGTTTCAGTCGACTCAGCGCTAACAGCACACTGATGCTTTGGTTGTTGCTGGGCGGTGGATGTGTGTTGGGCTGCTCTGCTGGGAAGAGCTGCCACATTTACAGTGTGGGGTAAGGGGCAGGCTGCATGCAGCCCACAGGCCACAAATTGAATGTGCCTGTCACGTACCAGCTTGAAGTCAGGATACTCAACATCTGCTCATTTCACAGCCAGTAAATGGTGTTGGGGTAAGCTCTTTCAAGTACATTCAAATAAATATAGCAAGAAGTATTATTGAATGACAAAACTCAATTCAATATGAAAGCTAAAGTACAAGTTCTGAAATCTATTGCTGGTAATGCAGTATTAAAACTCTATGTTGTACTGAAATTAAAAATAACAATTCTGTGATTTTATTTATTTTTTTCCCTCCCAGAAATGTTTGGATGGCCTAATAGTACTGGTAGGCTGAAAACGGAGAGTCAAATAACTGCTGAAAACACAGATGTTTTTGAAATGTGGGTTTATCTTCAGAATAAAATGTGCAAAAATATTTGGACACTGACATTCTATCAATTTCATGTTGGTGCTTGAATATCTTAGAGGATCTAGCCATTTAGTATAGGATAGGTAAACAGAAACATCTAAGATAAGGCAACCTGAATTTAAAGAGCCCGCACATCTGCAGATATTATTGAATGGAAACTGCATGTTCAGTGTCAGGAAACTAGAGCCTAATTAGTGTATGCAAAAAAAAATAAGCCATAGTCTGCTAGAGTAGGTTTGTTCTGAATAACTTCTGGAACATCACTGTCTTACAGTGTTGCTGTGCACATCACTCAGTCCTGTCCCTTTTCTTGTAAAGTGGAGGCTAAGCAGGAAAGTGATTAATAAGAAGATTTTACTGTCTGGATATTGATCCCAGGTGCAGAAGAGTTTTGGAATGCAAGGGAATAAAAAACTTTATCTAAAAGCTGCTTCCACATTTGTTTAATTTGTAGGGTTCCTTGTTTGTTCTCATATTTTTCAGCTGAAATAATGCTCGGTTGTTTGATTAATAAGTTTGGAGGTTCTTACTTTAAGTCCATTTTCTAGAGCTTTTCTGAGTTTTGCATAGCTTTTGTTTTTTTTAAATTAATAATGTTTTGCCTTTTTTTTTCCCCCTCCTATTTCCTTAATTTTTGAACAATCTGTCCATTCTGGTATTTGATATGTAGGCTTGTTTTTCTTCTATGCAAAAAAACCCCATAAAAACTATTGCTCCTTTTACACATGATACAATAGTAACATTGGTATCAGCCTCAGTGAACTGGAATTTCCTGTGTAGTGGACATACCATACCAGAAGCGTCAGCTAGTTAAGCCACCAGATAAACTAGTGACTTTTTCAAAGCTGCTGCTTCCATTAAATATACACCACTTAATGATTCCTTCATACAGTCTGTCCTAGGCAGACTGTAGCATATCTTTCCCAACCAAATTGCCTGAAAGGCTGTCACTTCAACCTCAAGAGCTTCTCTGCTTTGAAAGATATGTCCGTGATCTGTAGCAGTAGCATTACGTACATACATAATTATGTTTTGGAAATGTATCTGTGAGAGAACACTATTTTCAAGGCAGGACTACTGGCTTACTTTGAATAAGTCTCCTGCTTTGCTGTCTTAAAATGGCTAGTGGATTGCTTTGCAGTATTAGGTCCCTGATGTAAGGTCAGAAAAAGGGCTCCAGACTTGTCCTTTTCCAGAATGTAATCCCCACATATTTATCCCATCTTATTTCCTAAAGATGTCTGATTTTGCCTAGTATAAAAATCACCCTGACTTCCCTAGGGAAAAACACTTTCCAGCACATCTGTACAGAAGCAGTCTTTACTAAAATAAAACAGCAAAAAGAGACACGCTCTTCACAGTGAACATTAGTGGAAGCAAACTTGAGCGCAGTAGGAAAATGTTTGTTTCTGTTCATGGAAAACTATGTTGAATTGTAATTAATTTTGTTATGATGGTAAGAACTTTCTGAAAAAAACTAGAAAAAGTACTAGTGTTAAAATTCTTTTCTATTTTTATCCAAGGAAACAATGGTGAAGTTTTAATTTAGCAGAAGTTGGTCAGTTCTAATTCCTTTGGCTGAGAAATTGAGTGGTCAGATGTGCTTTACTGACCTGTTTTGGATAGAAACCTTTTGTACTAAAAGACAAAGAAAAAACCTTTTAAATAACGGTTCCAGAAGAAACAGGTAAAGTTATGCCAGAATCACAGAAATGCTTGTTAGAAAGGACCATGAATGTCTCCCAGTAGAACAATGCTATTGACAAAGCAGTCAGATCAGCAATAGTTTTATCTACTCCAGTTTTAAAAACCTCTAAGACGTACGTTTTAGCCTTTTTGGGTAACTGTTCCAGTGACCACCTTACTGGTGAAAATGACATTTTTTCTACTATCCAGTCTAAGCCACCTATATCACACCTTGTACCTATTTTCTTGAGTTTTACCAGCTGCCATTAGCAAAAAGAGCCTGTCATCTTTGTAGCTCCCTCCAAGTAACTATAGGTTCTTCTTAGCCTTCTCTTTGTCAGACTAAGCAAAACCAGCATCCTCAACTGCTTCTCACAAGCTGTGTGCACTTGGCTTCTCTGTTAGACCTTCCAAAACAGTCATTGCCCATCCATGATCTTGTCCAAATTGTGTGCTTTATTCCATCAGGTCTCCTGGATTTTGCTCATCTGATAGCCCTCCTCCTCATAGGAGAGACTCCACAACCTCTCTGGGCAGCGTTTTTTGTATTTTATTGTTAGTGACTGAGAAGGTTAAATTACAGGAGGAAATGCTGTTTCAAACACAGAGTAAAGACACAGGGAAAGGGAGACAGGTTATGGAGCTGTTTCTTCAGTTCTGAAGGTAAGGGGAAGGTCTGGTCTCATTCTGTAATAGTATCTATCCCTCCAGATGTAACAATAATATAAACATATCTGTAGAATAGTGCTGCTAACCATCCCAACTGTATAGTGGAACTTAACCTTTCATCTGTTGGGAATGAAGAAGCTAAAATAGTGCATATCCTGAAAATGACTGTGGGCAGAAACATTACCATAAAACTGAAACTCCTTTCACGTCTCCTTGCAGGCACGTGGATCAGGCATTTCATTAAACACTTATTTCTGATAGATTTTGGAATGGAAATATACGTTTATATATATGGCAGCCTGTGGCTTGGACGGGTGCGCTCTTGGCTGGGTAAGGAGCTGGCTGGAGGGCTGGGCTCAGAGAGTGGTGGTGAATGGAGTTAAATCCAGCTGGCGACCAGTCATGAGTGGTGTTCCCCAAGGGTCGGTGCTGGGGCCTGTCCTCTTCAATATCTTTATTGATGACCTGGATGAGGGCATTGAGTGCGCCCTCAGTAAGTTTGCAGATGACACCAAATTGGCTGGGAGTGTGGATCTACCTGGGGGTAGCGAGGCCCTACAGAGGGATCTGGACAGGCTGCAGAGCTGGGCTGAAGTCAATGGGATGAGGTTCAGCAAGACCAAATGCCGAGTCCTGCACTTTGGCTACAGCAACCCCAGGCAATGCTACAGGCTTGGGGCAGAATGGCTGGAAGACTGTGTAGAGGAGATGGACCTGGGGGTATTGATTGATGCTCAGCTGAACATGAGCTGACAGTGTGCCCAGGTGGCCAAGAAGGCCAAGGGCATCCTGGCTTGCATCAGAAACAGTGTTACCAGCAGGAGCAGAGAGGTGATTGTTCCCCTGTACTCAGCACTGGTGAGGCCGCACCTCGAGTACTGTGTCCAGTTTTGGGCCCCTCACTGCAAGAAAGACATTGAGGCCCTGGAACGTGTTCAAAGAAGGGCAACAAAGCTGGTGAGGGGTCTGGAGCACGGGCCATATGAGGAGAGGCTGAAGGAGCTGGGAATGTTCAGCCTGGAGAAGAGGAGGCTCAGGGGAGACCTTATAGCTCTCTATAACTTCCTGAAGGGAGGTTGTAGTGAGCTGGGGGTAGGCCTCTTCTCTCTTGTCATTAGTGATAGGACTAGAGGGAATGGCTACAAGCTGCGGCAGGGGAGATTCAGGCTGGACATATTACTTCTCAGAAAGGGTGGTCAGGCACTGGAATGGGCTGCCCAGGGAGGTGGTGGAGTCACCGACCCTGGGGGTGTTCAAGGAACGATTGGATGTTGTGTTGAGGGACATGGTTTATTGGGAGCTATTGGTGATAGGTGAACAGTTGGACTGGATGATCTTGTAAGTCTTTTCCAACCTTGGTGACTCTATGATTCTGTGATTCTATGATATACATACACACACACATATATATAGATGCATGTAGACATATGTCCTAGCAGCAGAACTGAAAGTTCCCTTTAATCAGGAGAAAACATAAGCAGCTCACATATATGGCTGTACAGCCTTAATAATAAACAAACTTAAAATACTTTCTTCTTGTCCCAGTATGCACAGGAGTGTAAAATATAGTCAGTGGTTACGTGAATGGATGGTCTTCCTGCACTGACTTGATATCAAAGATGGCTGAACATGAAGTAGATGCATAACACATTCTTAGGAAAGTCTTGGTCATGCAGCAACATCATTACTCTCCGAGGTTCATGTTACATGCATCTTTGAAACTCAGAATGGAATAAAAAGAGCATGAGTCTACATAGCACTGGTGAATTTCTCACAGAGTTTTTTGCTAATTATTTCAAGACTAGGCAAATTGAGAGTTATACAACATGTGATAACAATGTGATGCTGAGATTGTTGATTAATAGATATAAAGAATTCCAGATTTATTACAGTGTCCTCTGCCTTACACTAGTTGACTTGCAAAGTTCCCTGGAGCATTCAATGATTTCTGTATCACACTCAGCTAGAAATTCCGTACCTCCTACAGTGCCAAATCCACTATAAATTGAATTAAGTATGTCCTTTAAAGTAATTTATTACTCCCAGTCTTTTGATTGCTGCAACAGCTTCAAACATCTGGACTTGTCATATCGTATTATCTCAGAACAATAACCATAAGCTGAGAGAGCTGATCTGTTTAATAGAGTGGTATATACATAGGGCCACAAAATCACAACCAAGAACATGCGTACTTCCCTACTTGGGGCCTTATATGAGGACTATGTACACTGGGCACTTTGTGCCTTCATCTTAGATTTTGAACGAAAAAAGATTTAACAGAAATGAATGTTTTATGTTTGCTCTATTCTAAATAGAGAGCTGGACTTTTTTTCTTGTGCAGAGTAGGGAAAAAAAAGCATTAGAAGTCTTCTATTTAAGGTTTCATTCATTTGTATTTTAGTAGCCATCCAAACAGAGGTGAATATCTAATTAATGCAATCAGTATTTCATGATCTTCAGTTGTGAGAAGGCCTTGTATCTGTTTTTTCACAAACTGAGAGAAAAAAAATTATTTCCTGAATTAGCTGTGTTTTATCTGTTTTCTTTTTTTCCTATTTTATAAAATAGTAAATAACTAAATTACTTGCCAGCATTTTACAAATTTTTATTGCTATTAAAACAACCTTTGAAGATTCTTTTTAACACTTGTAAATCTTGTATTGTCCCCACCTTTGAATATGCTGGATGGATCTAAAGCTGGATATAGGCCACCTGTAGATGCTACCGGCCTCCTCCCCTAGTGATGATAGGTCCAGTAGGTTCATCCCTACAGAATAGCTTCAGGGCTGACAACAGGCATATAGGAGCCTGGAGAGCCATTTAAGTGCCTCATAGGAGTGCATTTTGAAAGATAAGTGGGAGTGGTGTTCTTCAGAAGTGCTGACTGTATGTGCTGACACAGATGTACACGGATAGTTTGTTTTCTCTGCCTGTGCTTGCTGCTGAGCAAACAACCACCATGCTGGGGTGTTGTGGACCAAGGCTGCTTGTCTGTGCTGACAGGATATATTAGGTCAAATGCAGCGTCGTGCTAATGTATACGTGCTGAGTCTGGCTTGTCTGTATCTGGGGCTAAGATGCAGGGAAGGGAGACATGCTTCGTTACACTCATGCATGTTCCACTTTTAGCATAGGAATTTTATTGACTGCAAACCTTCAAATGTCTTACACATTTTTGAAAACATCCCTCCCTTTATGCTATAGAGAGTTTGAAGTTTTCAGTCTGTAAAGTCAGAATACAGAAAAGAGCACATATCAGCTTTGGATATGAAATAACATCTGATCAGGTTTTCAGTTTACAGGCATCATAATTTGCTTTTAATTTACACTAAGTAAACTAAATAATTTCCATAACTAACTGAAATTTTGTATACTAGCTTGCTTTTTAGCAGCTAGAAATAAATATTCATACAAAAATGTACAGGTATAATCAGTAAGGCTTACACTTCTACTTTGAAACTTTAATAATTAGATCCTCTTTTCAGACAGACATTCCTGCCTATCTCAGGCATTTTGTTCTGCATTTCCATTCAAAAACTTGCTGTTGTGAGCTCTGTCCTTGGATCTGTATTGTCATTTTCAGCTCATACGGCATATGTGCTGCTGTCTACAAAACAGAAGTTCTATTTCCTGAAAAACTAAATAAAGATTCAGGATGCTTTTTGTTGCTTCATACATATAAAACTAAAAGCCTTAGAAATATTTCATGGCAAGACCAGCAGCATGCCCAGAAAACATATTGCTCAGGGCTCGTGGTAGACTGAAGTTGACATCTCTTGCTAAAACTCCTCAAGTTCAAACAACAGGTTTTGAAAAATAAATAAATTATTTTTTTCCAGTGACTACAAATGGTTGGCGTAAAACAAACATTCTTTATATTTAGGTGAGATGTCAGGGTAGTACAGCAGGCTCTTTGCAGAACCAGTCTCTACATGACAATTCTTTCTTCATTAACAGCGCTCAGGTGCTTCCTTTCTCTCATTCTTTTTCTTGGTTTTCCTCAGTTCTGGCTTGAGTAATCTTGTTCACCCCTCACTACGGTTTTCTACTTGTAGGTCTTTGGTTTAGGGAAAAAAGAAAAAAAACATTTTTATACAACTGCAATCTCCCATTCAAGGGATGATCTATAATTCTCTACATAGACTTCCCATGAAATTACAGATCCTTTTTCTGTTCTATTACTCTCAGATGCTGCCCTTTATTCCTAATTTGTTCCCTCTGGGAATAGGTTGGCCACCTTTTTTTGTCTGGAAATCTGATCTCATTTAGCTGTTTAGCAACTGAGCTGTTGCACAAGTTTATATTGATTCTACCATAAAATAATATAGTACAATCTGTACCTGTTGTACAGATACGTGTGTGTGTATATATATATGTATGTATAGCTTTATGGTATTTTTTTAATGCTCTTTTCATAATATTAGCCAATTTTCTTACTGAATTCCATGAATTCATGAATTCATTCCATGAAAAACTCTTTAGAAGTCAGTCAGCAAGTACTGCACAATTGAAATTTGGTTCAGATTGAAGCTCAAATTTGGAAGTATCAGAATGGTGTAAGTCTCTTCAGTATGTGTGACAACATTATATTGCCCTGCTTTGTTTGAGACAGAATAAAGCAAACTGTCAGAGTTCTTTGAGGGAGATAGGCCGCTATGGTATTCCTCCTCACATGATTACAGAAGCACATATATTTCACAGAATGGCTGAGGCTGGCATGGATCTCTGGGTCCCATCTGGTCCCAACCCTACTCAAGCGGGAATGCTCAGAGAATCGTACAGTCATGGGATCATTAAGGTGGAAAAGACCAGTAAGGTGATCTAGTCCATCAGCCCATCACCACCATGCCCACTAAACCATGCCCCTAAGTGCCACATCTACCCTGTACTTGAAAACCTCCAGAGACAATGACTCCACCACCTCCCTGGGCAGCCTGTTCCTCACTACTCTTTCTGAGAAGAAATTTTTTCCTAATATTCAACCTGAACCTCCCTGAACAACTTAAGGCCATTCTCACTCATCTTATTGCTGTTACCTGTGAGAAGAAGCCAACCACAGCCTCCTTTCAGGGAGCAGTAGAGAGCGTTAAGGTTGCCCCTGAGCCTCCTCTTCTCCAAACTGAACAATCTCCGTTCCTCAGCTGTTCCTTGTAAGACTTGTGCTCCAGACCCTTCAGATTTGTTGCCCTTCTTTGGACATGCTCCAGGACCTTTATGTCTTTCATCTTTCTTGTAGTGCCCAATTCAGGGCAGTCTTACAGAGTAAGATTAAAATCGTTTTGAGCTCCATGACCAGATTTTTTTGAAAGATTGAATCTCTTTAGTCTGAATTCTGCATTGAGAATAAAGTGCAATGTGTGAAATGTTCTGCGGTGTTTCTCAGTGTTGCAGAGTGATTTAGCCTTCCTCTGCTCATCTGATAGATGACCAGATTAAGACATTTCCTGAAATGTCATCCAGGGCTGCTCACCGTAAGAGCTAAATAAAAGAAACACAATGCTGCCTTTAAGATAAGATCTTTCACGTTGGAAATGCCTTGTAAAAGACATTATATTTTTGCTTGAATAGTCCAACAGTGTGTGTCCACTGGTTGTTAAGCTTTTCCTGATTTGTAAGTAAACAATTCTACACAGAGCAAGAAGTGCAGTATATGATTTCACATTCAAAGGACGTCTTCTTATCTTATTTCAAGGGCTTGGTGCTACCTTGGTAGCAAAAATCAGGTTTATTATTTGCTTCATTACTTTTATACCAGATAGTACTTTGACAGCTGCTTCTGAGAAACACTTAAAATAGGTTAGAAATGGTACAGCAGGAGCATCAATAAGCATCACAGAGCTCTGCTGCAGATGATTTGGGATGAAATACAAAACCTCCCAAATAGCTGCGGATGAAAACAAAACAGTGTGTGCTGATTTATGTTGTGTTCTGAAGGTCCATAAAGCTGGGATTTGGCAAAATACAAGAGAGCAAATTCCATAGGAGACATCTGCCTGTGGTAAGATGTGTTGCCAGTGCTGCAGTGCTCAATGACAGAATTTGTCAGTAAACCACATCCTACTGTTTTTTAACTGCTTAATTAGCCGCTGACAGGCAACAAAAGGACAAAATTTGTTTTTTCTTTTATTGGTAAAAATATCTGCTCAAATGGTCGGTCCAGCAGAAAATACTTACAGTTCTCAATGTTATGTCTTGCACACACAGCATGTGGTTGATCAGAGGAAGACTGATCTCTCTGTGAGTTCCAGCTATTAAAAAGCCTTAGATCTCAGCTTGAGAATGTATCATGGAGTCACGTGAGGATAGACCAATAGGTCCAATTTGTATCTCTGAAGATTAACACCTGGATGTGATGCATGTGGCAAGAACAAAGACAAGGAATGGTTCATTTCTTGTCCCTTGACCCTGTCTTCATGTGATGAAACATCCTGTGTTAGTGGCCGCAGTTCTTGTTGGTACTCCATGAGATGACAATTTAAAGATGAAATTCTGAAGTTTTAGTTTCTTTTTCAAGTTCCTTTTGGAAGGAGGGCTGCAAAACTTCATACATAAATGGAATTACTGGAAAGAGAAGCAGGATGGAGTTAGTGTTTCTGCATGTGTTACTTGGTCTGTGTCTGGGCAACAAATCTAATTTTTGTATGTTGCCAGTGTCTTCAGAGTTTCTGAAGCTCTGATGTTTCTGGGTAAGCTACAAGTGCCTCAATGCGAGAAACTGGGGGGGGGGGGGGGGGGGGGGGGAATCAGGTGAATCAGGTTCTAACTAAAGCTTCAAAGGAATACTGCAAGTGATAGTATGAATTGAAAGAGATCTATCTATGTTGAGTAGTGGGAGAAAGTAAATTGCTTGAAGAAACAGTAACAGAAAAAAAGGCTAAGATTGCTTAACAATATTATTCCTATTTCAGTGATGGAAGGACTGCTGACAGTTTATTTTAACCTTGTTTAAGAGCTGTCTATCCAACATCAGAGCACTGTGAATAAGAATTGTGCTGTGACAGCACGATATTCCCAGTTTGCTTGTTATTTCGTAACTATAGTTGTTCATTGGTCTTTATTTATTTATTTATTTATTTAATGCAATAGCAGAAATGGGTATTTTCCTCAAACATAAGAATACTGAGATAAAAAGGAATGAGCTTGATAAAAACTAATCCTTAGAAAGAAAAAATCTGGAACACGTGTGAGGCAACTTATAACACAAATATGCAGTGTGAGGAAACCTTTTAAATGTGTGTGTTGTTGTGTATAACAGTTTAAAACAGATTCTGCAGTCTTCTAAAACATCCCTCACCAACAGCAACTCCAGAATGCAGATGTAATGTGGTGTTGCTTGAGGGACCAGCAGGTGGGCTCATAATCTTCCTGTTCCTGTAATTATGCTTTTCATGCATTCATATTGATGGCTGTTTGTTTGAGATCAGCTGAGCTTCAAATCAGCTGAGTTCACCATATTTTCTGGTAATCTATAGTATCCTTTGGTATGCCTAAGAATCTTTGCCTGAGTAGCAAGAATGATGCAAGCAGGAGCTTGGGTGTATGAAACTCCTTTGATGAGTTTGGGCTGTATCTGAATGTGACTCGTTAGGAAGTTGGTAGCTGAGAATGGTCTCTGAAAGCCATCAAAGAAAAGCGTTTCATTTCTAGGCTTGTATTTTCTCCACAGAAGTCTGGTAAACCCTGGAAGATTTGCAGAGATGTAAAAAATTAAAAAATAAATAAATAACAAAAAAAGAAAAAAAAATGATATAGGCAAATCTCACATTTCAATGGAGATTCACATTTAAATGGTGCTGTCAGGGGAGACATTTGAACTAAATGCAAAGAGTAGTGAGAACAGTGATTTAAGTAATTGTGGAAAAAAAAAACCTTAGATGAATTAAATAAAATTCCAAGTTGCATGTTCAGGCCCAAAACTAGAGAAGATTAAAGAGCCATTTATTCTAATACCTATTTTGTGGAAAAATGCATAATTATCTATTAGTCAGAGAATTATGAAGACTTTTGTAAAGAATAATTTTAAATTAACAAAAGCTTTAAATATACCAAAACTAATCAACTAGAATGAAAGGCTTAGGTATTCTTGTGAGATGGCCAAAACTAGGTATGTAGTCCCAGTTTTGAAATGAACACAGCAGTTTTTCTTTCAGATGGACATAGATTGTTGCTTTATTACAATTCATATTTTGGTGGTAATACTAAGAGATTTATGAGGAATCATTATGAACAATTAAAACAATCCTATTATCCATGGTGTGCACTTTTTGCCAGCTGTGATGTATGTTTCATTCTCTGATGCATCTGCCACCGAATCCAAGAGGTTGAATTAGACTGCACAGGGTTTAATTATAGATGTGCTTGCCAAAGTGGTAAATAATAGAGCTTTCTGCACAGGTTTGAAGTGTATTATATAATTTAGACTTTTAATGATGCGTAATAAATTGTGTGAATTCCAGGTGACTTGATCAGTGTTGTTTTTTTTTCAGAGATGATAGCAGTAAGGGGAAATGAGGGCACAAACTTTTTAATAGTCTTTATAAAAGATGTATTTTGAAGATATAAACTCATTCAAATTCTGAAGCATTTTTGTGTAATTCATAAATGTGTTTTGTTTTTTTTTTAGTTGGCCTCTCTTTGTGAGTCTTAAATATATAAGTAGAAAAAATCAAAATCAAATCCATCAAAATTCTCTATAGTTTGTATTAAAAAAATTCATAAGAAACTCACGAGGACTTCCCTTAGCAGATAACTAACTAGTTTTATAGGAATCTTTTCAAAAGATTTAGAATTTGTAGATATGGTGGATTTTTCTTTCTTCAGTATTAAGATTAAATCACATTATATAATTTCTCCTTGGTCAAGAGTTCAACAAGTTGTCAGTGTAAAATTCATTCTAAAGAAATTTCTAGCAAAGAAAAAAGAATAAAGGGAATTTGCAGAGAAGTACGAAAGGAAATGAAAACGACTGAGCTTGTTCAAAAAGCCATAACTTTGCAGTTTCCGAAGACAAGGGTTATTATGAAATATAAATCAGCAAAGAGTATGTGAATGGAAAAGAATTTTAGATAAAAAAAAATCAAACATACAGTTTTTCATATTTTCTCATGTAGCTTCAGGGTTGTGTTGTTGTTGTTGTTAGGTTGTTTTTTAAGCTGGATAAATGGATACAGATCTAAACTTTCTACATCTTAGTATTCAATCTACCCTTGGATATGTTGAGCATAGAGAAAGAGGAATGTGACCAACATGAATTGATGCTGCCTTTTCATCCTTCCTCCCTAGGAGTTTTATTATTAATATATGCAGAATTGATTGCTGTCATATCATAAGAAAGCAAAATGAAGACATAATTTTTCTTCCCGCCACAAATTATTTCTTTCAAGTACAGCAATTTGGTATTTAAGGATGTCATTTTCAGTTAAACTGGATGTAGAATTCTAGGTAGCCTTCATTGCATGGGTGTCTTCTAGATACAACTTCCGTAACAGGATTTCATTTAGACAATAACTAGATAAACAGAAGCAAAATGATCTTACTGCATACTTATAATTATCACTTATATTTATCCTAGTCATGTTACTACAAAATAATTTCTAATTCCCCAAATGTTTCTACCTTAGAAATATTCTGTCATAGTTTTGATACAGGTCTCATTGGCATCACCTATATTATCACACAAACATGGCAAGATGTATACCTCGTCTGCATTTTTGGAGACCCGAGATGATGAGTGGATCAGAGTTTGAGTGTTCAAGAATAAGAAATTTCCAAGACTTTGAGCACAATCCCTGACAATTCTGGTAGAAAACTGATCCAAAAAAACAGACAATGAGTAGCTATTACAAATTTAACAAGTCAATTAGCAGATAAGGGGAAAAAGGAGTAGGAGAAGCAAAACCTATAAAATCTGCTTCCCAGAACTGTTTTTTATAAATGTTAGACTCCACTCACACAAACAGAACAACTTTTTCATGCACAGATTATGCAGCCAAGTTAAAATAAAGGCATTTGTAAATGACAACCAGTGATAGGTCACTTAGCTGCTTTTTGTCCCCCCCAAATTTAAATAAACTGGAAATGACTGTTGGAAATTTCGTCATAAATGTGAAGTAGATGTTAACTATGTTAGCAGTGTTACCTCATTAATAATATAAATATAAGAAAATTATACCAAAATACAAAATCACTTGCTTTTCATCAAACACTAGAATCAGCCAACAATTAGATCACTGGGTATTACTAAGAATCAAAGTGCAGTGTAACTTTTTAAACCTGTTGCAGCCTTACGAGGTTCCAGAACAGCCTTCTATTTATTTGTAAAATGAAACTGCGAGTGTAAAAGAAAAAGGAATTTTATGTTTCATAGTTTTAAAAGTGTGCAGACTTCTAAAAATGAATAGTCCTGCTTGTTTTAAGTATAATCAGAGAATATATCACTTTAAGTTTTCAATAGTAGAAAACTTGTACAGAGAAAATGTAGTGACAAAGTCACTGACTTTGATCATGTAATTACTTGTTTAGTGTGTCACTTTAGAGGAATTATTTTCATGTTTACTCTTATCTGCTTTTATCTTATTGCCACAGCCCCCATCTTAAACTACCATCAAAAAATGGGTATAGTAAAAGATGTTTTTTCTATTAAATATATTACTATAAACTTATGCTGTCTAGTGTCCAAAAGTCATGATATCACCATGTAGGAAGATTAAATCTTCGTAAAGCAATGTGCACACCAGGTTTTATTCCTAAAACTTAAGTCTTGTTTTGGGGAAAACAAAAGGATTCCAGATCAGATCACAGGAAAAATGATGTATTAAATATACTAAGATGAAAAAGACAGAACACTGTAGAAATGCAAACAAAATTAAAGCTAGTCTACATTGTTTTACAGTTGCAGTTAAAAATCTTAATTCTCTCCATTGGTTTGGGTTCAAAGAGTCATTGGAAGGTCATTGATCACTGGAAGTCCAACTCCACTGCTATGGAGTGGAGTTGCCTAGTTCACCTGATGTAGTAAAAGAGGTCCCTCAAACATCACTGAACAAAATTTAGGCTATTTAGTTATAGAATAACAGAATCACAGAATCGTAGGGTTTGGAAGGGACCTCCAGAGATCAAGTCCAACCCCCCTGCCAAAGCAGGTTCCCTATACCAGGTCGCACAGGTAGGCATCCACATGGGTCTTGAATATCTCCAGAGAAGGAGACTCCACAACCCCCCTGGGCAGCCTGTTCCAGTGCTCCATCACCCTCACCGTAAAGAAGTTCTTGCGCACATTCGTGCGGAACTTCCTGTGCTCCAGTTTCTGGCCGTTTCCCCTTGTCCTGTCTCCACACACTGCTGAAGAGTCTGGCCTCACCACTTTGCCCCCCACACCTTAGATATTTATAGACCTGGATCAGGTCCCCTCTCAGTCTTCTTTTCTCAAGGCTAAACAGACCCAGTTCACTTAGCTTTTCTTCATAGGGCAGATGCTCCAGGCCCTTCACCATCTTTGTGGCCCTCCGCTGGACTCTTTCCAAGAGATCCCTGTCTTTTTTGTACTGGGGAGCCCAGAACTGGACACAGTACTCCAGATGAGGCCTTACCAGGGCAGAGTAGAGGGGGAGGATCACCTCCCTCGACCTGCTGGCCACGCTCTCTTTAATGCACCCCAGAATGCCATTGGCCTTTTTGGCCACGAGGGCACACTGCTGGCTCATGGCCAACCTGTTGTCCACCAGGACACCTAGAGGTCCCTCTCTGCAGAGCTCCTCTCCAGCAGGTCATCCCCCAACCTGTACTGGTGCATGCAATTATTCCTCCCTAGGTGCAAGACTCTACACTTGCTTTGTATAATTCCTGACTCCTCTGCAAACACATTAGAGAAGCTGGCTCAAATCCAGGTTATGTGTTCTTGGGAATGCTTTCTAGTGATGGAATAATGCAAAACTAAGGGAGCAGTACATTTGACAAGAAAATGTCCTCCTAAGCCATTCTCTTCTATGCTGGTTTTGTCAGATTCAATTTATTACTCTTTTGAAACTGAACATGACTAGTCATTTTACTTAATTTCCTTCTTTTTCCCCCCTTCAAGTCAGTAGTTCCTTCAGTTCCTATAAGGTATATTGTGTTACACTTTTATTATCCTCAGTGTAATAGGGCTTATAAAAATTAAGAATATTAAACATTACCTATTTTCCACCATGTCACAGCAAAGTGCATGGTCCTTCTGGGTTATTAAACAATTTTATTAGCAGACTGTAGAATATTTTCTAAGACCATTAACGTGTTAGCAGACATTTAGAAACTTATGATTACTACATGAATGAATTTTCATAAGTTATGTGACCACAAATATTGTTACATTGAGGAATTTCCAAAAGCTTCTTTTCTCCTTATTCTCATTGGCCTTTCTTCCTTAAGATGGGAAATATAACTTGAAAATTATTTTCATTGTTCCAATGATAGTATTAGTGTTGCATGCTCTCAATCAGCTCAGTCAGATTAGTGCTGTGCATAGAAAATGGAAAGGAAGTCTGATCTGAAGGGGGCACTTATTTTTTTATTATCTCTGAGTCAAAGTTTGCTGCAATGTCGTTTACTAAATCTGGAAACAGACACGGAGCATCACCTGTTTTTCTCTTCGAACCGATGTAGAACTTCTTGGTTTGTTTGTTTCTGCACACAGAATACATCTCAATTTCTCTGACCTACTTGTAGTAAATGGAATGGGAATTATATAGGTGTGTAATTTTTTTTCCTTTTTGTTGTAATTCTTCAGTTCCATCACTAGGGTCGTGGTAGCTATGAAATCTGCCTCAAATTCTGATCATTGTCAAAGCCAGGATATTAATTCACCCTTAAAAGCACCTGCACAACTTCAAGATGTTACAGGATGCACAGTAGTGTTAAACCTACATATGCAGTGCTATTGTATAAATATATTAAGCAGTGCTAGTTGGTAGCAATATATGAATTCCACAGGAATTCATGTCACACAGGATAGTTGGAGGTGGATGTAGAAAGCATGCAGTTTTCTAAGAGATGGTAAACAAAGAGACTTCCAGTGGCTTGTGAATCCATCCATCTTTTGGCATAATAAGACATACATGATTATCATTAAAGGCAATTTCATTGTTAAATTTCAGTGTGAATAGTTCTACAACAGAAATATTCTCCTTCAGCTCAGGCATACCTGCCAGAGCAGAACAGCTGAATTTGTTTGTGTCTTGTAGTATCAGTCAGGATGTCTGAGCAGCTAGAGAACAGCAGAAGCACTTCACCCTCCCTATGCTGTGGCATTGAAGACTTCTATACCTAATCTGTCCCTTATGCATGGGATAGGTAATCAGTAGGGAGCTAAACAGAACTGGTATTCTATTTAATTTTTAAAATCAGAGCTGCCTGTTTCTTCCTGACTTCTAAGATCTAATTAAGCTTTGGATTTTAAATGCTATATTAGTTAGGGATAGTGCATGTTGTTCTTATTCACACAGAACCATAGTATTCAGCAGCATTCTGAATACTATGCTTGCTTTATAAACTGACTAAATTTTTGTTCTAGAGTCAATCAAGTTTTCTCTAGAAGGATGTGAAGTTTTGTCTATGTGTAGATCCATGAATGTTTCTTCCCACACAATGCTATCAATCCACAGCTAGTTCTTTGAATCTGGGAGATATTTCTTCAGAATTTTGCAGGGGAAGGGAATAGTATTGTCTAGTGACATTATGGTCTTCTTTCTCACAATTCTTTGGTTGGTCTCTTACCTTTTTTATTGAATCAAAAGCTCAGCTTTTGAAGCTGCTTTGGATCCAGTTCACTTATGGAATTATAATTTGTATTCCACGCTAAGGACAGTTTGGAAAATCCTGTTGAGAGAGGAGAATAATGTTTTAGTGGCCTTTGTCTTGTGTATGTTTCAGATACTTTTGATATAATCCCATATTCTGGTAAATTCAGATTCAGTATTTACTGTATGGATTTTAGCAATGAGATATTTAATGTTTCCATGTCAACTTTCTAAACTCTGATGATGAAATACGTTACATGAGTGGCAGACTATTAATTTGTGACAAATACGTGAATTCCTTGATTTCAGTGGAAAGTAATACTACATTAATAAAATCTGTTTTCTTTATCCATTAGCCTACATCTGTGAAACTTGTAGAAATGCAATATCTTTGCCTTCTGTCAATTTTTATTGAAATCAGCTTAGAGAAGTTGTTAGGACCATTTGGTTTTGCTTCCTCGGAAAATATGGGAACAAAGTTAATTTTATTGGACCTTTATAATACAGTGCATAAGCAGGACAGCATAAGCAGTGTGTTTAATTCTTCTTTAGCTAATATCAAGGTTGGTATATTGTAGTCTTAAAAACGCTAGGCTAAGTCACATAGAATCAGATTACTGAAGTGGTTTTCCATTCTAGAAGTGACTTTTTTTTGCTGGAGTGCATTAGAAGTTCATGTTGCCTCTTGTCTTTGCTGTCCAAATGCCAGTTTGCTGCTGGCTAAAACTACCTGAGCAGCAACATTTTTTATTGATTTTCTCTGTGAATTGAGATGCTGAAATCAAGATAGTCTGACTTCCAAAATTTTAAGAAATAGATAATAGGTTGGCTTCAGTTCTTCCTTGCAGCTTCTCCTAGGCTTCCAGAGTTTTGGGGTTTCGTTGAATAAGCAGCAGCACGTGTTTTCTTTCATTAAGGCAAGCAAGGCTGAGAAAGAATAAGGACTGACAAGGACCTGGCACGTCCTGACATTTTTGATAAATGCATCAGTTTTTATGGGAAAATACTGGCATCTCAGACTTTACATTATGTAGAAAGATATAGAAATATGTTCTGAAGATATTTCAGTGAACAGTTTTAGTAACATATGAATTCTGTAGACCAGTCTTTATTCAGCGTAAACATTAAATTGTGAGTTTTTCACAGATCTGTAATTTAAAGTATGTTTGAATATAACACAGGTAGGATTTTCTTTAGGAAATATAAAAAAAAAAAAAAAAAAAAAAAAAAGGATTGTACCTGAGAGAATGGTTTTCTTACAACTGCCTGCAAGACTGATTCATAATGATTTTAGCCTGTTAGAAAACTTCATAATTATGCCCTTTCCTCCTGGTATTTTCAGCAAGGGTTGTAGATGCTTGAAATTTATCAAAATTATTTAAAAGGAAAAAATATGTATTAGTTTGGACATTATTTTATCTAAACCTGTTATCCATTCAGCTCAACTTCAGATAAAATTGAGCCTAGTTAAATGTGATTCACAACTAGGGTTTTATAATCCTATTCTGTTTTCCTTTATTTGAGACTCCAACTCTGAAATTGTGGAGTTCAAGACAATTTCTGTTATCACCTCCACTGTATTCATGGTACAGAGGTTTCTGTGCTTAATTTGCAGACATTTAAAGCACTTTGAATCTAAATATTATTTTATTAATGGAGGGTCATTTTAAAATGAGTTATGTGTTGAAACTATCTACCAGGAGTCCAAAGATTAATTTTAAAAAATATGCCAAAGTCAGTGGCAGAAAAATACCATGATGGTGAACAATTATTACAGCATGAGAACCTTTGCTGGCAGAAGATACATTCCATGGATTTTCATGTCAGTGCCTAATACAGCAAGAGCTGCCACATTTAGCTGTTGGCAATTTCATCTTGAATTGCAGGAGGCTTGGCAGACAGAATTTTTAAAACTTCAGGATTCAGAGACTTCGTATTGCATGTGCATGTAAATTCAACCCATTGGAACCTTTTACAAAAATCTTAATTGTAGGAAACTAGGGAGAAGCAAGTTCATTTATTCACCTTAGATGTTAGGATGGTAAAACTATCATTTTGAAGTGAAAATCCTTTTATGAATATTTATCACAATTCACTCCTTCCCCCAGACCCCAAAATTGCTTCAGCATTCCTTGGCACCAAACATTTCCCTTATTTTTGGAGATGATCATGTTTTCATGTCAAAACAACTTCAGGAAGAAAGAACAGTACGTTCTATGAGGAGTCAAACCAGTTCCAGTCAATAATTCAAATGATGATGATGATTTTATATTATGCTTCTTAAAATAGGTGCTTGGTACAACTAATTTCCTGTTAGACTATGGAAATGGACTTGTCAATCATATTCTGTATAGTTCCCACTTCAGTCGTGAGTACTGTCATGGAATTAATCTGTCATATCTGACTGAAGACTTTCTACCAATGCCTAGATCCTGATTCTGGAGCTGTACAAATAAGCCATCAAATGTTTCATTTACTATAGATGTATCTTGCTTCAGAAATATTGGGTTCTGTTTACCTTTAATGTTGTATTTTAACCTCATGAGTTAACAGTGATAGTGTCTTCATTAAAAGTGGCAAAGGGCATTCCAGCCTATTAATTAGAAATAGAAAATGAAAGTTTCAGACCCAATATTTCCTGTCAGTATTCTTAATTATTGCTATATATTATTTTCTAGTATTTTATTTGAGGCTATTCAGTAGGTTTCTGTGTGTTTTGCCAGGTTGTACTACAAGCATTTAGGAAGCACTGATTTTGTGACAGATTATAAGTATTGGGGCTGGTCATCCAGATAACAACTTCTCACCCTGCCTTATAGGCACCTTTATTCCTACTTCTCCTTCTGAGGCTTTTGAAAATAAAATTATGCTCTGAAAAAAGTGCCTGTTCTGAAGAGGTAGGAACTACCAAGTTACGAAGCCTCCCCTCTCATCCTCTTTCATTCTTCCATAGTTTCATTGCCCTTGTTTCAGACGGGTCTGCTCTTCTTGCTTAAGGAATTTTCTCAAACTTGGATGTATTTTAACAATACTTTAATTCATTACACTATCAATCTTATTGCAAATTTCAAAGAAGAAAATAAAGAAGAACTCAGATGAAAAAGTCTTGTCCCCCTTTTCTTTCTGAAAAATTTACCTGGTAGATGTGAATGTTCTTTTTCTTGTATGTATCACTGTCTTTTCATTGGGAAATTATGCGGCTGACATTTTGAGATTGATTAGCTTTCTTTCTTCCTTTCTTATGGTGGTTGGGGCAAGGACCCAACCTAGGATGGGTAATCCCATCCTAGGATCCAATTTAATCTGAAAATGAAGTGGGTTATACTATCAAATCCTATGTTGCAAAATTGAATTAATTGCACAGGCGAAGACTGGTAGCTAAGCAGAAATACAGGTGGCATCTTTTTCTATTTCTTTTTGCTCATTCCTCAAAGCAATCACTGTTGCATAATCATTTAGAAGTCTGAGAAACTTTTCTTTCTTCTCTTTTTGTGTTTACAATTTATAATTGGCTTTAAAATAACCTTCCATTTTCTCGAATTGATTCCCTAGGGAAAACTATCTGCCAATTAATTTATTTAGATAAGCTTTTAAATCCATTCTGAAACCATTAATTGCAAGTATACTACAGTAAGAGGAGAAAATACATCCTATTTTTATTGGGTACATTAGCTAATCATGTGCTTTTGCTTCCTGATGAGAATGGTTCTTTAAAATTAGTTTCCCAATAAATGTTTCTGATTAAAAAATGAAGCCAGCACCTGGATATTATTTGGAAAAAAATATTGTTTTGTTATCAGTCTTGTTTGCTATAGTGTTGTCATCTTGTGAAACAAAAACTGATTTTAAAATGATAGTTCTTTTCAAATGCATACCTAGCAGATGTAAAAGAAGGCATATTGTGAGTATACCTAGGGTGATTAAAAGAATAATGTGAGCATAGGAACACTGTATTGGATGTTGTGACATTGTTATTATTCATTAGGATTTGATTCTGACAACAGTCTGCTTCTCTGTGGTTCTGTAGTTGTCCCTGGAAGCAGAGGGAAAAAAAAAAACCTGGCAGAGAAGTAACGTGTTTATTTTTTTCAGAATTTAGTTTTCCTACTTCATCTGTCAGAGAAACGTTAGCACTGTGTACTAGAGATAGTTGATGTTGTGATCTCACTTTAGTGTACTTGTGGAACAAAATGTCTAAAACCATGTAGGGCTTCTCAAAGGGTTGTATTTTAAGCTAGATTTTTTGTAAGATGCAGATAAAATCCAGCGCAGCAGAGTAGACAAGTACCATCTGTGATACTTTTGTGAACTGAAAAGCCCAAGCTTTACAACTTGCATACAGATGACAAGAATCAGCAGCTTTTCTTTTTGATCTGTTGATGACACTGTCTGAAAAACGTCACATAATACAAAGTCAAGTGAATGAGTCTTGAAATGCATTTGGCCATGGCACATTGTGATATCTTTATCAAAGAATGTGCACACCTCACATTCATCTTGTGGTTCATTCTAAGGTAGTATTGCATAGTACATCCTTTAGTGGAGCTGAAATGATCCCCTGTTTGTGTCCCTCTGATAGATAGTAAGTTCAAACTGCCATAACAGCTTTCCATAGATCATAGTCTGAACAAATCTTCTGAATGAAAGCTTTTTTAATGTGAAAAACTTCACTTCTTTGTCTGAAACAGAGATTATTGACATTCTGTGTTAAAATCTCTGTTTGACAGTAGTTGCACACTACGATCAGTACTTTGAATTGAGGCAAAGAACGTCAAAATCTTGGCCAGTTAATGAAATTTCAATTAGCTGCTTTGAAGATGCATTTGAATGTGATATGTTCTAAGGTTTCCCATGACTCTCTTGGCAGTTGCTCCCGGCTAAGCAAATCTCTTTATTTTCTTTCTTTCTTTCTGAAAATCTTTTTCAATGCATCCATGGTTATAATGTGTTGAAATTGACTCCTTTTTTTTTTTTTTTTTCCTTTTCTTTTTTTTTTTCCTTTTTTTTTTTTTCTTTTTTTTTTTTTTTCTATTTGGAAACACAAAAGCAGAAGGAATGCATTGTATCTCTGCTGAATACATGAGTAAGAATTTCAGAACTTGGCCTGGAGACATGTAAGTATTTGTTAGGAAAATTCCAAGTCTTTTATTAGTGACAATTAGTTTAGTATAAATTTCACAATATATTTGTCCTAAAACTGCAGTTTACAAAAGATTGTATTTTCTATACCAACTATAATCAGGGAAAAAAATAGGATATATTATTTATTTTTTAATAATTAACACACATTACATCACATATAAGAACAAGAAAGAAAATATTCTATTTACTAAGCATCAACAATTCAACCCGAAAACATATCTTCAAAAAAATCTGCATTCTGGGTTGCACTTAAAGATTATGGAGAACTGCCTGGAGTAGATAGATCTGCAATTGAAAGCCCTTCACTTGCAGAGGCAGAACCACCAGTCTCTAAAGTCAGTCATATGTTGTTAAAGAAGCCAAACAGTGCAAGGATAATGCTCCATGTGAAGGGCTCAAGAAATGAGGAGAAGTGTAGACTAAATAGTTGCCAGCCACAGATATTAAAAGATACTTCAACCAATCTGTGCCAAGAAGAAAAGAAGAAAGTTACTAGTAGATACAAGATTGGTAAGATGTCATTCCAGCATAGCTGTTAGCTACGTCTCACAAATTTCAGTAAGTTCTAATTGTTATTTAAATGTAGATATTTTCCAGCTATTAGTCTCTCTTCCATATTGTTTGGATTGATCTTTAGCCAGTTTTCTCCAACTCACACTCTCAATTTGGGTAGGTCTGGAGATCAAAGACTTTATCAGCTAGAGAAAGGTATTTCTCACTATGCTCTTTAAGTCTCAAAGTCATTTCTCGGTCTTACCAATAGTTTTGGGAAATAAACTTAGTTAGAATCATAGAATCATTAAAGTTGGAAAAGATCTGTAACGTGGTTCTCTTTGATAGTTGTTGTTTTCCCCTTTGGCTTCCTAGGAAAGTGAAGCAAGTAATAAACATAATAAAATCACAGCACAGAGAGGTAGGCTTTCAAACCAGTCCAAGAAAAATATGGCTTATATAAAATAATTATGAACCAAAAGCAGAATCGTCTCCTTCAACAAATGCATAATTGAAACCTCTAGCATTTTCTTCTGACTGAACATCCTAGGAATTTTGTATCTTCACCCTTACTTCCTGTATCTTTTGTGAAACGTGCCTGCTTTTATCAGTGAATATTTTAAACCCAAAGAAATCAGCAGGACATATTTAACAGCCAGGTTCTGATTAACTGCATCTGTCACTTCTGGAATGTTTTGGAAACTGAGATCCACCCTAGATGTGGCAATGTTCTGTAAAATCTTGGAATGTTAGTGAGCATTATCTATGACAGCATTGTTTGAGGATTGTAAATCCTATCTCTATTTCATATACAGCATTTAGGCACTAGATTGTATGATACTTTTGCGTTGTCTGGAGTGACAGAACTTAATGTAAACTTCAAAGGTTGCAAAAATTGACTGACCGTGTTTGCCACATCTGAGCATATGTAGTGGGCTGTTAGTTTTTCGTATTTGCTTTTTTTTTTTTTTTGGTAATGCTGCTTATTTGAATATATTATGCCTTCTGTGCAAACCAGTTGTTTTGCATATTTTCCGTACTTCATCTTCTGCTAATGACTTCTAACTCTAAGAGTCTCTGAGATAGTGATTTCTTATTCTTTAGAGATAATTAAGTATTTCACCAAGCTAAAAATAATGAATATTCTTTCAGGTCCCTCATTCAAACTAAACCACATTTTGTAACCATGTCATAGTCATTATAAAGGCCAACCTTTAATTATCACAATATTGTCTTGCACTTGTATCTGACAGATTTTGAGCCAAAAGTTGTACAATCATTTTGGAGTGTTACTTTTCAGTATAGACTGTTTAGCATTTTTACTGAAGCTATGATAAATGCCTTTCTATTGGACAACTGCAATGCTTTACTTTAAGGGGATGCTTACTAATTCTTGCAAGAGAATGAATGCATTGAGGAGAGGAGATTGCTTATCCTCTAGCCAAATTTACTTGGACAAATTTCTTGCCTCAGAGTGAAAAAATGTATTTGAAAGCATTTTCAAAATGTTTCTTCTGAGCTCAGTCACTTGTGATCTAAAGAATTGAGCTTGTTACTGCTGCACTATTTGCAGAGAATGAAAAGGTTCAAGAAGGCTTTCAGTTCGTTAGGCCAGGCTGCAATTGAGGAGTACTTAGTTCCTCATTTATGCTACTTTACGTTGCAGCATTGATAAAACATTTCATCTTCCTGTTTATGTCAGATACTTTCTCATTTGGCTCAACGTGATTAGTGAGCCTTTATTATTCCTTCTTCTCTTACCTGATCCACAACATAACGATATGAACATAAGGGTGTCATTTCTCTTAATTCTGAAAGCTGGAAGAACATTGAAGACAGACTGGAGGTGTTCTGAGGGGGTCTGATTCAGGAACACTTGTACATTAGTTCTAAGACTGTGTGTGAATAGATTGACTTCAGTAGTACCCAAGCATAAGAATCATGTTCATTCTCTACTTTCTTGCCTCACTGAGTATGGAGGAATGTAAAGATTATGCTAAAAGCATATGGTAAAGCTCTGTGCTGCAGTTGTAATGTTCAGATTCTCATTCAGACAGTGAGAATTAAGGCTGTGATTTTTGCTGTTCTGCTGCTCAAGCATTTAAATATTTATGTGATCCTTTCTGAGGTCTATATAGAAGGTTTACATGTTCTGTAAGGTAAAATGCAGTTGCCTTGTTATAAGAATTTCTTAATCCTATTTCCTTTAAGAAATGTGATATGCTTATGTGATAGCCGTAAGATGATTGATAGTAACTGGAAATGATATCTTCTAAATGGTGATGAGAAAGAAGAGTTTTTTGCAGGACTTTCAGCCCTAGAGAAATTATTTATAAATAGTTCGGTAATTAAATAAATTACTATTTCTGATAACTGGTCCCACAGATAGAGAAGATGTCAAAAAGTCTTTAGTGCAATTTGAAAGGCAAGAAGCATTTCTCTGTCCCTACGTTGTGCATGGTACAGAGAGGGAATATGAAAATACTTGATGGAGGATTTGGGTTGTGAATGTGTCTTCTAAACACAAGGTGAACACAAGACATACCACTGGCATTTCTCCCTAGAACTTTTCTTTTGCGCTATTCCTACCTCTCTTATTCAGTTTGATGTCTTGGACTAGGAATAGACAGAGATTCAGAACAAGGTGTTAACAGTTGTTCAGAGGAGATACTTCATCAGATTTTGCCATTAAGCCACTAGTGAATGGTTTAATCTGAATTACTGAGGAGTGGCTCAGAAACCTGAACTGAAGAGGCCCCCATCTAATGTGGAAGGTTTGGCAACCAAGCCATTGCTCTTTGTTTCTAATCTTGGCCTTTCCCTATAAATAAAACCAACCCCAACACACTGCATTCTGGGCCTTATACATACAGTACTGTATGTATACAGGTACAGATGATGGCAGGAAATGACTGAACTGGTACTGGCAGACTTGGAAAATATGAAGTGCATCTCAAAACAACATTTGACACATTGACATTTTAAATGTTTTGAGGTGAGAACTAGGCATGAGTTGGGGCACTACACATTTCTTTGTTGTGATCTGACAGTGTTAAGGAATGTACACTGGATTCTGGAATGGGAGCTGGTAGCGGTTTGGATCTGTAAGTCCTGTAAGTCACAAAACATTTGTGAACAATCAATACCAGACAGAAAGAAGTCACATTAATAAATGACACTGAATAACTTGATGTGGAAATATAGATGCTATAACTAAAACCTAAAGCTAGAATGATTCTAAAATGGCTGGACATTCATTAGTGCTCATTAAATTACACCTGTAAGTAAACCAGAACTTACAGACTCAAAAATTCAGTTTGTAATTATGACATTGCAAACATTTAGGGCTTTCATTTTTTTTTTTTTTCCTCCGGGTTATGGAATTCTGTTGAATATAAATTGCTGAAAAAATATTTACTCCTCCCTCATTCCCTGTTTTTGGTCACATCAATTCTAATAAGTGGTGACTACATCCTGGGGATACAAAGCATTTGGAAGGAATTTAATTGGCATATGTGGTTTGTTTTCTGTACTCACCAGTTCAGTTTTCCTCAGTGTTAAGAGAGGTAACTGGGAATTTTGGAAGGGAAAATAAATCCAATAGAAACATAATTATAATCCTGTGCAGATTTTTCATTCGTCTAGATCTCTAATGCTACTTGCTAACCAATTTAAGACCCAGAATGCTAGAATTTAAGAAAAATAAAATAGAGAGGGATTATCATGGAAGAGCTTTTGTAGAAAGAAACACTGAGTGGGCAAGAGCTATCAGTGTTAGAAGACATGGAGCTGCGGCAGCATTGCCTCTATTAAACTGTCAGGTTTGTCCACTACCTAACATTTTCTATCTCTAGTTGCTACCAGACTGCGCTGAATAGGATAGCTTTTCTTCTGACGCAGTACAGCAACTATGTACAGACTATTAAAGATGCATTAAAAAATTTTAACAGCCATGCCCAGTGAAAAAAATAATTAAAAATAATGTCATAAATTCCTGTTAAATTCCCTTTAGCTCATATTTTCCTTATCTGATTCTCTACTTTATCCTCCCTACATGAAGTCATCTATTGTCTCTGTATGAACCAGCCTTACCTTTAGACATTCATCTTGTATAACTTTTTAGCTTTACTGCATTTATACTCTCAATCCACCTGGGGGAATAAAAATCATCATAAATTTAATAGTTCTGTTGAACAATGAAAGAAAAAAAAACCAAAACCAAGAAGTAACTCAAGGAATAAAATGCAAAGTAGCGCAGATTATGGCTGAACGTGATCCCTAGCCAAAGTGAAGTATGAATTAGCATTTTTTCATTTTTCTTGACTTTCTACAACAAATCACAATGCAAAAAAATATGGGAAGGTGACCTGAAGCTGTTTACAGTTCAGTTATTTTTTCTTAATATGTAGTGATGTTACAGCATCATGTAGCTATGAACATGAAAAACAAACAACACCGTTATATATATGTTCTAGGAAGTTATTGTACTAACAACCTGGCTTTTGTTTTTTAAAAGCTTTTAATGGTTTTTAAAAATAAACTCTTCCACATCCTTTATCCATGTATTTTATGTAAAATTAACATTCACAACAGCCACCACAGACATATGATAAACTTCAGAGGAGAATTTAGGGAAAATGTTGGCGCTAAGAAAGATAGAATGTATCATAACCAGTTAAAACTGTGATGAGACTTTAGCTTAACAGATTTGAATTAGCAGAAGGTAAATTCAGGTACCTTTATGCTGGAGTTAGCAACCCCAGTCTGGTCTGTCCCCTGGAAATTTGTGGATAGTATCTTATGCCAACACTTGAGTTCTAGAAGGAGTTTTGCAGCTCCAAATGCATAGATTTCAGCAGCAGCAGGTTGAATCCTGATTCAAAGAATATTGTCTCATTGTTACTTAAAGAAACATGTGAGGTCTCTCGTGCAACTACCTCCCTGCATGGTCTCAGCTAGAGATCAGAGAGAATCAGATTCTGATATTATATGACTTCAGGTTAGAAGTGAGTATGGAATTTCTTAGAAGCAGCTGAACTTTCTTTTGTTTTGTTTTTTGTTTTGACAGGGCTATACATAACTAAACACACTGTGGTAGCTTAGGGCTGTGTGTTTAAGTTATTTCCCTTCTGAATAAGTTGCACATAATTTAACTGCCTCAGCATTTACATATTTTCTGAGAGTTCCTCATTGCAGAAGAAAAACGTCTGTCTTCATGATTGTCAAAACATGCTACTCTTTGGTCTAGCATAGTATTTACATCTCTGGTACTGTGTGTCAGGAATTCAGGCTCAGGTTGTAGATGGTATCAAATTTTAGTAAGTGATAATGACACTGGGGCGATGTTGCCAGGAGAAACATCTGAACTATGCGAGTTAAAAAAAAAAAAGCCATTCAAGCACTGATTTAAGATGCTCCTGATTCTAATATTTCTTTGAAATGTCATTGAAATTCTTAGATCTATTAGTACTAGGCATTGCTTTTGTAATGAGGTGCAGTTTTCTCAGCTCTGAACTTCAGCTGAGGAATACCACACATAAATCATCATAATCAAATCCTTTTCTGATCCTTTTTTTTTTTTTTTTTTTTTTGGTGTTTCTTTCTTTCCATCTTTGCAGACATGGAAAGATACATGGCAAATGCCTGGTTTATTCACTTGATTCTGTAAACCTGAGATATTGAAATGGAAGTATGAGAGGTGAAGGCAGATTTTTCTATCCAGTTAGAATATAGATGCTAAGCTGACTAGTGAGTGAACTAGTATCCATTCCACTTCACTGATACAAAACTTTCCAATGTCATTTAAACATGCAAATTGTTTTATATGAAACAGAACTGTTGTTCTACTCATGTAGTGTTGTGAGTCTTTGATATGACTCCTAATTTCTATCACTGTCCTTGACAATTGTTTTATCCGGGAGGTGGTGGAGTCACCGACCATGGGAGTGTTCAAGAAACGTTTGGATGTTGCGTTGAGGGGTATGATTTAGCTGGGAAGTATTGGTAATGGTTGGACTGGATGATCTTCTAGGTCTTTTCCAACCTCGATAATTCTGTGATTCTGTGATTCTGTGATCCTAAGAGCTCTAAATTGTACCCCTGCCTTATCCCAGCTGCCCAAGTCCATATGGAGTCCACAGAATGCCCACCTAAATTCTGTGGGTGTCCAAATGCCATGGGCATGCTCAAAAGTCAGGGGCAGCATCTGTAATTATGCAAAGGCATCAGTGATTACTACTTTCAGCGTATGTCAGTGTAGTAATGAATTAAATGTCTCATTTATGTAACAGCTAAGTGATTACAGAGCTCAGCCTTCAAAGGAGAACTAGTTTCAACTCAGTTGTTAGCTTGGAACATTATCTTACATTTTTACATACATAAAAAAGGAATATTTAATGGATAATAAGCATGTGAAAAGCTGGAGATAGAAGCATGAAGGAAAGATCGAAGGGCAGGAGCAGAGACGGGTGTGCAACAGGAAAAAAGCTTGTAGAGAGATACTGTCAGGATAGCATCTCCCTGTAGCTTGGGCTGTGTTTTTCCTGCCTCTTACTGACTAGGAGCCACTCTGCTGCGGGCACAGGTTGCCTGGAATATCAGTTTTGTGCAGAACTCCTGCACCAGGCACCAGGCTGGGAGTGCTCCAGGGTGGACATGGAAGCCATGCTGAGTATCATAGAATCATAAAGGCTGGAAAAGACCACTAAGATAATCCAGTCCACAGGAAATCAGCATGAGCAGATCAGCTGTGACCAGACAGTACCTGCGGTAAAATATAGGAACGTTCTCTTCCTTCAGATTGTACTGCCACATGGATGGGATATTGGGTATTCTGAGCTGGTGGCTGGTTCACCAGTGTCTTTCTGAGAGATGTGTACATGACCAGAAGGTTATTCCCATGTATGACTTGAGAGGGCAAAATTCCATTCCTGAAACTTCCCTTTGTACACTGTGTCTCTAGCATGCTTATAGGCGATATGTGGAGTGGATGTTAGTCTTGAATATTAAAAAACTGTTGTGTGTACTTTTTTGTTTTGTTTTTGTTTTGATGGTGCCCTTAAGATCTTTTTGCATTATATTTAGTGGATTTGTAGTGCAAACAAAATAAAATAAGAAAGAAAGTAACAACTATAATCAGTACATGTGACAATGATATAGTAGATTAGATAGTATTCACATTATAACTAATGATTACTGCCTTTGTTTGCTGTTTGGAGCAGTCCCTGTGAGAAAGTATATGCACTCATGATAAACTAGGTGTAAAATTCTAAGCTATTGCTGCAGCTGGAATATACTATTGAATGTAGTACTTAAAAAAAGCCTGCTAAGAAAAAAAAAAAAAAAAAAGCCCAGTCTGCTCTAAGTGAATAAAACTTACTGGAGGAATGATCAGAAATATCCAACTAAAAATCTATTATACTTCTAATACAACAAAATCTTGCCAAAATCTCTCCACCTTTGTTAACTAAACCCAGATTATTTTATTACATACTTTATATGTAATCATATTACATATGATAACTACATAACTACATAAAGAAAAGTGAATTGCACTCCACAAAAACTTGTGTACTATCATTTTTATCTACTTTAGTATATTCACAGTTAACTGCTGTATGCAACTTTAAAAGAAAAATGTTGAGAATACATTATAGCAATGTGAATAGTGTCTCTATTATAGAGTAGAAAATACATTTTTTGCTCTGTTCACTACTCCAGATGGCATGCAGATTCAGAAATAGAGAGATAATTGCCTTCGGCATATGAGATCAACAGAAAGAGTGGTTGATGTGACAAGTGTATTGTACTGTTTCTTTTGTCTCACGTAGGTATCTTTAATTTATTGCTTTCCTCCCAGAAAATCCACTGTAATATTAGAGAAGTGCTGATAGTGTAAATACACTGCAGTGAGTCAGCCACCTGTAGGTAATCCTGATGTGACCTGTTTCTCACAGGTATCAAGTTCTCTAATTACCCTAAAAAATTTCATCTCAGATGTCTTCTACTTGCAACTATCATTCATTCTTTTGTTTGTTCACTCATTCAATTGTTCTCTCACTTTCTTCTTCTTTCCCAGTAAATATATGAGACTGGACAGAATTTTACAAAGAAAATAAATTATTTGAAAACAGTTAACAACACTTTGTAACCAATCTATTGCAGTGCACGAGTCTGTCATCTCCTGGTATTACTTATTTAACTGCATGGAACAGAAAATTTGAAATCTGAAGAAGCCCAGAAAGTATCAAGCTATAATAGTACTTAAAAGGAGGAATAATACAATCCTAGTTGTTTACATCATTTTTACCTTCTGTTGAATTATTTTAGTAAGTCAGAAGGAAGACTTAAGTAAAAGCATATAAATACTGTGAGTGTTAGTCTCGGGGAAATGAAGAAGTCTGTTTGGTTGAGTCAGATCTTCTGCTCTGAAACTTCCTTTTTTGAGATTTCTTATTTCCTCTTGACCACTTCCATCAAATGATTTGTGTTCAGACAATTCAAAGGATTTCATTCTTGAGGGTCTATGATTCTGTATCTTTCAGATGCATTATGGTTTCTAATTATTTTTCAAATTTCTATAGACTTTTTTTTCCCAACGTGTGAAATGCACAGGTAATTAAATTTTACCACACAATTTTTATTTGAGAACTTTGAAAAAGTTTCAAAATACTGTTGGTATTTTGAAAGAGAAGATGCTCAGTCAGAATTGTACAGCTGAACCCTCACACATACTCTGTGGAAATTAATCCCCTTCCTACTATAAAATGTAGCCTTAGCTGTGATAATTACAACTTCACAGTAGCCATTCTTTAATCAGAGACATGATTAAACATGTTAAATTATAAGAAGTAATCTTGAGACCAACATTCATTGTATTTTAAATAAATGGTCATATATTTTTTCTTTTTCGAGAGAAGCTAAAGGGTTTAAGCCAACAAGAAAATATTTCCATGCTGAACTGGTTTGCTGATATCTTTCCAGCAGCTTATGATTTAGCACTGCTAAACTCATTAACTTTTTTTCTATAGTGGATCAAAACCAGGATCTCCAAAAATACTACTACCATTCTCAGATTGCCGGCTGACCATATGAAAGAATTAGTTTGAGGTAAATTCCTCCTAGGTATCACAGCCAGTTTGGAGACTGGCCGAGCCACATGCCCTTTGGTATCTTCTTAAGTGGAGAAGCCAAATTTGCAATTTGCTAAGAAAATATGTTTGGGACATAAATATATTCAGAACTACTTAGAGTGTCAAATTTTGGCATGTTTACTCTCCAGCTGTGAAACACGGCATAAGACATCAAGTGATAAAAATGGTGAATGAATTAGACAAGTCACTTTAGTCACTAAATAGACTTTCAGAGAATTTCTGACAAGGTAAGATGGTGGATCCTGTTATTTTTTTAAATCTCACTGCTGTGAACAAATGCCTTTTCAAACTCATTCTTTCTCTCTCTCATTCTTTATAATGTGTGCATGTATGTATTTATTTATTTGTTTAGGCTTTCTTTCCATTTTACTGATTTGCTAATTTAAGGTTTGAATCATTTGGTTTAATTCTAAACCATAATTTACCAGTAGAAGCTTTGCTGTCCTCAATTTTAGTAATTTCCATCACACACTGGTAAAACTTGAGGCATCCAAAAATATATTGACTCACAGTCTAGGTATTTGGTAAATGATCTGCATCTTTCCTTTCAGTTTTTCATTGCCTAGGTATGTGTGACCATTCTTCACATAGCTGTCATTATGCAACAATAAAAACTTCTTTAAAACATACCAACAAAAAGCCAAATGAGAATGGTCAGATGAAAAAAATAGCTGGAAAAAAAAAATGTCTGTGAAATTTTCCTCTATAAAATTTGCATTTGTTATATTGACTCAATTTTATAATGTTCATGAACAAATTGTCACTTATCTGTAGAAGCAAGTGTGTAGTGCAGCAGCAGCGTGTGCCCCAGTACCTCTATTCTTAACTGCAAATGAGCTTTGCAGTTGTTTCACCCTGTGTGTTCAGCTTGTTCATCTGTGTAAACTTCAGTATTCATGCCAAGATTAAAGACTGAGTGTCTTTGAAGGAGATCAGTTGTTTACATACGCAGAAGGTGTTCTAGTAAGTCAATGAATTATAAGGTAGAGTAAAACAGTTGAGTTGGTGCAGTTCAACCTGAGTATTGTCCATTTACTGCTGCGACAGAATTGTCATGACTCATCAGAAAAGAACAGCAGGAGTTTGTTCTGATAGAACTGGTGGAAACTTATACCTGCCACTGAATTAATCACAGTACAAATTCTGAATGTTTTCCAGGAGTTCAATTTAAAGAATCACAGAATCAAAGAACTGTAGGAGTTGGAAGGGAGATCACCTAGTCCAACACCCTTGCTAATGTAAGTTTCCTTGAGTAGATACAAAGGAAAGCTTCCAGGCAGGTTTTGAATATCTCCAGAGAAGGAAACTCCAGGGAAGATCTCCTCTCAGTCTTCTCTTCCGAATGCTGAACAGTGCCAGGTCTCTCAGCCTTTTCTCGTACGGGAGATTCTCTTGATCATCTTCGTGGCCCTTCACTGGACTCTCTCTAGTTCCCTGTCTCTGTCTTTCTTAAACTGGGGAGCCCAGAACTGAACACAGTACTCCAGGTGTGGTCTCATCAGGGCAGAGAAGGGGGGTGGAAATAATCTTCCTTAGCCTGCTGGCCACACTTTTTAATGCGTCTCAGGATACCATTGGCCTTTTTGGCCACAGAGGCTCTGCTGGCTCATGGTCTACCTTTTGTCTACCAGGACACCCAGGTCACTCTCCTCGGAGCTCCTTTCCAACAGGTGAGCCCCTGACATGTATTAATGCATGTAGTTATTTCTCCCCAGGTGTAGACTCTATACTTTCCCTTGTTGAATGACACAGGGTTCTTCTCCAGCCTGGCCCAGTCTTTCTGAATGGCAGCCCAGCCTTCTATTTAGACTGATAATCACGTGCTAGCAGATGTTTTAATCAGTTGCTTATGTTGGTCTTACTTAAACAGATGAAACACTCCACATTTAAAATTTACAAAAGTTACATTCAGCTTCTAAATCAGTAATGGCTCTAGGATTATCTCCCAACGCAGCTAATTAATAATGATCTAACTGAACACTGCAACTTGACTAAAAACAATTCAAAAGTGTTTAACCAGTTGCAATTGATGTGTTTGCAGCTCCTAGCTAGTTTGAGCTGCTTTTAATGGGAGTTTACTGCAAGTTGGTTCTTTTAGTCAGCAGAGATGCAGAGGCAACTTCAGAAGTTATTTATCCTGTTCCAAAATAAATTTTGAAGAGAAGTATGATGAATCATACACTGAAGATGCTTATCTTCTGCTGACTGTTGAGAAACCCTGGTCTCAGAGTAAGCTAGTAAATGTATAAAAAAGGACAACCAATTCATTTGAGCCTTCTAAACCCACTTGCTACCAGAGATGCACATCTAGAGAGAATTTACTGTATCTATTTTAGATTCTATCTTGAGAGATCTTTTACATTTTCTCTCTTTGTTTACTTCAGAGTCTAGTTAGATGCCTAACGTTGAGGTGGTTAAATTAGTTGAGATGAGTCAGACTTTGAGCTGTATTCTGAAGTCATTAAATGAGGCACATTTGAAAATGAAATTAGAATTTGGCTCTTCCAGCTTATTAGCATAGGCTTCTGCTTTTAATCTGCGGGCTTATTAGGTGACTGTTTTTCTTTGTGAACCCGCAAGGAATTATAATTATTACAAAGGCAACCAAATCAAGATGTATGTTATTCTTTTCCCACAGGCATGAGGACTAGGGTTTTGATTTTTCAGTGATTTAAATGCAGTGGTAGGTTAATCCACAGATGTTCAGGTTCTAACCACAGAGATTTCCTTGTGTGAATCTGAAGTGGTATTTGTCAGTATGCGACGGTATGGGAACACATAGCCAAGAACAGCTTGTGCCCTGGTAACCAGTCCTGGAATGTGAATAGAAAAATGGTAGAATGGCAATTATCTGAGGTAGAATTACACTGCCTCTCTGCACAAACAGTCTCCTGGAATGACACTACCATTAGCTGTAGAGACAAATTCACGCTGTCTACAGTCTTAGGTGGCCTTGTTCCGATCTGGTCATTCCTGATGTCTCATCTCCTAGATCATTAACGTATTAGAAAGAATGGCTTGTAGGCCTTTTGACTTCGCCTGTTTGGCTTTTTTTTTTTACTTTACTACACTGTCTTTACCTGAAAAAGAGATACAAGTTTTTTCAAGGTTTTATAGCACTGGTATCTGAAAGGTTTTGCTCTGAAGTACTTTAATAATAGCCTTAGCTTATATCTCTGAAGTTTTAAAAGAAGTTTCTAGACAATATTTTTTTCTTGCTGAATGTTTCACTGCTACATGAGACATGTACCGTATTCTCAAAAAAAAAAAACCAACAACAAAAAAAAAACCCTTTCAAAATCTTTCCTGCAGTAGAAAATAGGGTATCTTGTATGGGATGAGAAGGACCAGATAGGAGAGACTGTTTGTGAAGTCTGCTTTTAACTGTTAGCTGGTATTGTCAGAACCTCTTCAAGTTTCCTCAAAAGGGATAGGCTTCAGACTAGAGGCTAATCCAGGACTGACACCTGATCCCTAGTGATGTACTGTGGTTCCAGTAATCCACGTGTCTAGGATTTGTGCCACAATTACCCCACGTTTCTGTTTAATCCATAAGTCCTTCTCCTTTTGCATTAAAAGTATTAAATAGTAGTAAAAGAGATGTTGTTTTCTCTCAACACTGATTACACACATCTGTACATTAATTTAGAAACTTATGTATCAAAAATATTTGATGATTTCTTCAAGTTCCTTAGGAATTTAAAGACATGCAAAAATAATTTTATATAGAATTGATATCAAGTTAATGAATATTAGTCAATTTTTGTTGTTTGTTAATATATTAAATATTATTTATAGATACACCAAATATTTGGTGTATTTATATAGTAATGTGCCTATTCAAACTGAATTTTATAAATCTTTAGAATTGTATTGCGCCATTTTGGAGGACATTGTATAGCTTTTACAGCATGCTAATGTTAATCTGTGTTTTTACGTGAATTCTCCAGGGAAAATAATTCATTTTTTAAAAATATACAGAATAATTCAGGGATAAAGTCAAGATAGTCAGACAGAATAAAGTCAGGAAAGGAGGACCAAAAACATGATCAGAGACTGGAACCAGCAGAAGATTTGAGAATCTTTCTTTAAAAATTTTGTGTTTGCTTTCTGTTCCATTTTTATAACCTTTGTGCAACCATAAATTTAGAGAAAAAAAAATAAAAAATGCAATATTTGTATCAAAACAGATGTTGTGTATCCAGTAAGGTAGGAAACTATTGCTGTGGGTGTTTCAAGCCTTCTCTTAGGTCTCTTGTTTTTACGCATCTCATCAGGCTGCATCTTCCAATTAAATTCGTACTGAATGGTAATCTTGATAGTAAGCATTTTAATTTCATGTGAGTGCAGACTCTGAAATGCTTGTGCGTGTTTACTTTGTGATTTCTTTATTTAACGTGTGTGTTAGGGGGTTTTAAGCATACTTCTTATAGTCTTCCAAAGCATGATTAAAAAAAAAAAAGAAAAAGACATTAAAATACACAGAATAAGATGTCAGAAAGATAAATAAAATAAGTAACCCACCCTTCCTCATGAAGGCCCTGAGTCAGCTTTTTGGCCCAATTCTTATTTCAAAGGCTTTGTTAATAATCTGCCTATTCAAAAGCCTATTGAAAAATCATGGTATCAATCAGTATGAAATAGCTTATGAATAGTTGTAAATCAGCAATAACTCGCTTTTTGACATACTCACAAACTTTTTATTTCCTTTTTGTCTTTCTCTATTGGTCACTGAACTGCTTAGTACCTTATTCCACTCTTTGAAGAGACAGTGACTTGGCATTTAGATGCTCAGTACCTAGTCATAGGGCAAAATAAGCTAGTCACAGCAAAAATGTGTGTCTAGTGTCGTGACAGTAGCTCATTAGTTAGTTACCAATAGACATCCAAATTTTAGTGCTGCTAGAACTGATGAAAGATCTTTCTTTAGAACTAAAAACAATTAATTTGGTGTGATGCCTTAGAGCTTTTTGTAGGATATATTATCTTGCTATCTTTTATTAGATCAAAATCGAACTAATAAATAAATGTTTTTCCTAGGTTTGTATGGTTACAACATTTGTAAATATCAAAACAAATGTATATCCTCACAGTTTTTCATGCAAGACACATATGAAAATCAAAGCTATTACCAGTTTTATTAGTTTCCACGTATTTTATTGCCTCTGTGGCAATTACATCACAGTTTGCAGCTCTTTGCCTTTCTCCATAGTTTTTGTAGTTATAGAAAGAAAAGGCAGTGTTTTCAGAAAAGACAATATTATTTATTTTGATTTGTGTTTAAATCCAGGACCTTACCTTTTTTGATACTGAGTTTATCTCATTTCTATTATTCCAGTCCCCAGACGTTGCACATTCTGGAGGCTCCACCCAACCTCCTTCTGCATTTATAGTGGCTCATAACCCAATGCCAGACTTTTTCAGCCATCATCACAGTTGAAATACTGTACTTAAGTAGTTCTTAAGGAGGTGCCTTAGGAACCTGCCCTGCACTGTTCTCCTCTCCCTCCCACCACCATTTTTTTAAGACTACCATTGTTATTTTATAGATGTATATCTATATACATCTATATATATGTATATAGATGATGGTTACGTATGTAATTGCATCAAATGCTTTTCTTAAATATTAAATCTAAACCTAAAGAGAGATTGTCTATTCCATTTGCCTAAAAAATTAATTACCCAGTTTTCCACCTGAACAAATAGAAAATTATGTTATATATACTATATATGCTATATTAAGAGAGGCTGTATAGAAATCTAAATCTATAGAAATCTAAAGATATATGGTCCATTTCATTTGTCTAGAAAATGATGTTAAAGGAGTCTGTATTAAGACTGGCTTAGTCTTCCTCTGTGAGTAAATATTTCAGTTTATTCTATTTTGTTTTCCTCACATATGTTTGGACAATCTTTTTCAGAATTTGTAGCTTTGGTATGGCTGAGATTAAATATTTTTTTTTAGAAATCAGAGACACTGATTTGTCTAGTCCTATAAGTGATTGCTTACAGATTCTTTTAGAATCCCTTGGTTTAATTCTTTAAATAACCTGTACTTATAGATAGTGGTTTTTTTCTCCAAATTCTGAAAGTGCTGGGAACTTTATCAGTGGTTAATTTAAGACTGAAAGTTGCTTATAATGAAGAAGTATGGAATGAAGGAAGATGAGCAAGTAAGCAGTTATACTTGCTCATCTCTACTTCTAGTGAATCAGATCAACTTGTGACATTACTAGGGGGTTTTAACTTATTAAGTATGTTCTGGAAGGAAAATTTCTAGTTTAAATTCAAGTTTAAAATTTTTGATTACTTTTTGTATTTAAGCCTTAAATTATGCATTGAATCAAATATTAGGCTGTTTGTTCCACATCCTAGCAGAAGAAAATCTTTCTTTCCTTTATGCTCTTAAAATATCTGATGTCTGTATGACTAAGGTTTGCATTTCTAGTGTAGTCACCAGCAGCATTTCAAAGTAAACGTCTGCAATTTCTTATGATTAATTATAAACTATTCCTGATAAAAGATGTTATGGCATGTACTAGTAAAACATTTTGGTTAAGTCATAAGACAAATGGAATGATTCCTTAGGTCTGGCTGGCTAACTCATAGGGTATTCATTATGTGGAAATACCCTGTACATGCAAAACAAAAGCACACCAGCAAAAAAAAGGTATTTGCAATTTGGTTCTCCTCAGCTTATGATCCATCTCCCCTTGTGTTCTCTGTTTGTGAAACTGTTGTGCTAAATTTTCTTTCACAATAATCCTCCAGCTTCTGAAAGGGTCACCAGATATCTTCCTACAAAGACCCCAGTGGAGCGCTAATACAGCACTAATTGCCATCCAGAATTGTAGCAGTCTGGCGTTTTACTTATGGAGCATTTTCTCATGTTTCAGAAATAGAAATAATAATTATAATAATAAATACCTGATTTTCCAAAGAGTACCAGAAGTTCCCTTTCAGACCCCTGTGCAGTGAACAGATTTCCCAGACTGCCCAGCATCCAGTAGTTTTTAGAGTGAGCAGTGAGGGATGCTGGTTGAAAATCTGGTTATGCTTTTCCATTTTATTTTGATTGGAATACCATACACAGGCAGCAGTGTTTACAACATCCTGGGTGTCAGGCACAGTCAAGTGGTGCGCAGAGTATTCCTTAACTGCTTTTAAGTAGTCAACATTCAAAACTTTACACACTCATTAACCTTTACTGTCTGAAACTTTGCGAAGGAAAGTCCAAGGACTCTAGGTAATGCTGAAGTAATTTTCTGCATGGCACATTCTGTGGGCAAATCCATCACTTGAGTGCATTGCTGGCATGCTATGTGCTATTGTAGGCCTTTTGTATATGGTCTTACAGGTAGACCCAAGTGACAGGCAAAGGCCTGAGGGTGCTGTTTTCACGTGTATATGAGCTCCCAAAACTGAGCCATACTCCAGTGTGGCCAGTATTTACTTAAATTTCTCCATAGGGTTCAGTTAAAACAAGCATTTGTGTCCCTTTCCTTCTCCACACAACACTCCAAAATACAGCATAGCCTGTTCATCTCCCCAGAATAGTAGCTGGATTTAATTGGTAAGCAATATAGAAACACTAGAAAACAATATACTGCTAGGTCACTGTTATGTATGGTCACTAAATTTAGTTTTTTTTGTGACCTACGGCTCTAAAAATGGTAAAAGCATCATGTACCATCATGTTGAGTTTACATGGAAAACAATGAGACTAGATATTCATTCTAATTTGTTAATGTTGAATAGGTGTCTGATTGTACTAAAAGCTTGGGTTCTGCCAGAATTTAAGTTTTCATTTTTTATCTCCACAGAGGAACATAAACCAGTGATGATTTTTCCCAGTGCTCAAGTTGTTAGATCCTAAATTTCCAGCTTCTCATACTGACACCTTTTCAAGGACTCTGTGAACAGTCTAAACATTTCTTTCAGCAGAAAAACTGACTCCATTAGAGTGCTGTGGCTCAGAGGACCAGGAGCAGCTGTTAAAATGCAATCACTGTTGAACTCACATAAATTGTTATAAAAGTTCTTTCACTGTTTCTCTATTTAAACTTGCTAAAGTACATCCAGTAAATGCATCTAGCCTCTCCTTTAGATGGTTGCTCCTACTAGCGTTATGAAAGAAGGTCTCTCTGTAGCCGTCTTTGTGTTGGTCTTTTATCCTTGGTAATGTTCCAGCTGCTCTGAAAATAGCAATTATTAATTCACTGTAGGGGAAAAAAAAAAAAAGAAAAAAAAAAAGAAAAAAAAAAAGCACCACTTCCATCCTGATATTCTGATTCATTTTCTTCCAATTTCTTACCTGCTGTTTCTGGCAAAAGCTTGTTTGATAAAGTGAAGGCTGAGTACTTCTGAGGCAGAGTTTGACAAAATTAGGTGCCACATGTGACAAGTTTCAGTTGGTGTTTATTTAAGCTAAGGGGTAGATCACAATGACTCCATTTGGTAGCTGAGGTCTAAATTGACAAAGGAGTATTTAGCTGCTTGGCTCCTCACTAGGGATAAATCCCTACTGGGAGTTAGGCACCTCATACCTCTGTGGACCTGAGTCTTTTCTTCTGACCTCAGAGGATGAAGTGATTCTCCATAGAGAAAGCTGTTATCTCCCCCATCTCACTGAAATCACAAAACAGGGCTGTTATGTGCTCAGGGGGGTTCCTGAAACATGCAGGCTGCAACCCAAAAGTCAAAGTTTATGGTCATGTGAATGTGTTGCTAAGCTGTAAGCTGGACTGTTAATTTATAGGTAGTTATCTACTTCAGAAAAAAAAGGCTTTCTGTGCAAAGGCTTTAGGCTAAAATTAAAGCTTATGCTTCCCGTGCTGTGAAGCTGAGCTACCTGAAATTGCCTGATATTCACCTGAGGCTAAGAAACACAACTGGCTGGTTGCTTGCGAGCTGCTGCTGTACATAACAATTTCATATACTCAGAAGAGAAATTGTCATCTGTTCATTTGGAGTTTGACCAAACTCAGCGTCAAGCTATTTTCACAAAAAATACTGGGCTGCCTTCAGGTAGTACTGTGATGATGATAAAGAAGATCCATTTATCAATCATCAGCTTGGACTTCAGAAATCCTAATTCCAACACTCCATAACCTGCCCCAGTGGTCTTGGGCAATGCTTATCTCAAATCCTCACATTTCTTCCTTGTCATTTAGAAACTCCCAAAATGAATCCAATAGGAAAAAGCAGTTATGAATTAGTCCATTTTCCACCTAAACATCTTTAATAGTTCAAAGGCTTGTGTTGTTTAAATTGTACCTCAATCTTTGATAAAGTGATGTATGAGACTCCACATGTTTCATAGCTTGCTGATGGTATTAAATTGTGTGGTGAATTGTGTGTGCTTCTGCTTAGGCTCAGCAAAGCTGTTCCATTGCCATCTTCTCATATGCTGTCAGAGCCTGTATGCTGTATGTACTACTCCTATGGCATATCATAGGTTTTATGTATGCCTACAGGTAAAAAAAAGCTTGTGTATTTGTCATCTGAGGCTTCCTTATATCCTCAGCGAGGCACAGGGCATAGAATTGTAGAATACCCCAAGTTGGAAGGGGATGTAGAAGGATCGTTGAGTTCAACTCCTGGTGCCATATCAAACATCTGAGAGCACTGTCCAGAATTATTAAACTCTGACCAGGTCAGTGCCATCACCACTTTGCTGAGGACCCTGTTCTAGCGCCCAGTCACCCTCAGCACCTGCCCCTCTGCTCTGCCTCACATGAAAGCCATGGGCTGCAGTGAGGTCTCTCTTCAGTTTCCTCTTCTCCAGACTGAACAAACCAAAGAACCCCAGCTGCTCCTCATACATCTTCCCTTCTAGACCTTTCATCATCTTTGTAGCCCCCCTTTGAACACTGATAGTTTTATGTCCTTTTTGTATTGTGGTACCCAAAACTGCACACAGTACTAGAGGATTAGAGCAGGATAATCATTTTCCTCAACTAACCGGCACCCCGTGCTTGATGCACCCCAGGATATAGTTGGTCTTCCTGGCGGTCTGGACACATTGTTGACTCATGTTCAACTTGCTGTTGGCCATGATCCCCAGCTCCCTTTCAGCTGGGCTGCTTTCCAGCATCTCATCCCTCAGTCTTCATGTATAGCCAGTGTCACTTCTTCCCAGGTGCAGAATCCAGCTCTTGCTCTTATTCAACTTCATGCAGTTAGTGATCGTCCAGCTGTCTAGTTTGTCTAGATCTCTCTGCAGCTTAGTTCAAAACCAATTGCATGTTAGTCCTGCTGACACCTGTGGAGGCTGTTACCAGATCAAAGCTTGGAACTAATTTTCTTTGTGATTGTTTCACTTTGAAATAATTTGTAAAAGACCTTTAGGGCACCTTCAACTGAGCAGAACTGCATTGATTGGAGAGATAAGCATGCATTTTGTGAGCATATTTGTGCAGATTTTAAAGTGTAGGGTATTTACTGTTTTTGTGGAAGAATACCAGTGATTGTACATGGTCATACACATTCCTGCATCCTTGGAGAGACACCTACATTAAAACAGAAAACCTGTTAATATTCTAAGTGGAAAACATAAGAGAGCTGTGTTGGAAACTTAGGAACAAGTATCAGTCTATATCAGAACTGCATTCAGTGGACAACCAGGACGGGACAGGATAGGACATTTGTTGTCATTCTGATGGCTGCTAGCTTATAACAGTGAATATTCTCAGTAGAGAAAGAAAAGAGTTGATAATAGTGTGTGTGCCAGATTGCCTATTTCAATAACAGTAATACATTTATGGTCAAGATAAGTGGAAGAGCTGGTAAGGAAGAGACTGACAGACACCATTGGTTTCATCCAATCATTATCCATCCAGTAATGTGCATAGATGTAGTTGACAAAAGTGAGCTATTATGTCTGGTTAAAGGAGGGAGGTAATCTGCAAAACTCATCAGTTTCTGAGTTTTGGGGGGGTGAGACAGAGAGGAGGCAATCTGTTACTGCATGGCTATTTTTCACTAACTGAAAGGTATGCTTTATAATGATTGCTATGTACGCTGAGCTCTAAAATACTCTGAAGAGAGAGACAATTAATCCTGTGCCTTTTCCAGTAGTAACAGTGTCCAAGAAAATAAAATGATTGTTGTAATATAAGAGCATTACAGATTTTAAAAATATGTATATATATTAAGAGTTACAACAAAGTAAGACTAAAAGGAGGAGTCTGTGTGGTTGAAATCTGTAAGTTTTTCACAGGACTTCCACAAATATGAAAATCCTCAAATTACTACTCTAAGCACTTTTGGTGTACATGATGTTCATTTTAGAAACTCCTGATTTCATTAGAAAATGTAAGCATACCTAAAACAAAATGTTCAGATTTGTAGATAGTGATGGCTAGAAATAACATTGTAGATATTTTAATTATGACATTCCAGAGGTGTTTACCTGTGGGAAGATAAGAACATATACAAAAGTGAATGAGCAACAACTGCATTCCATCATTGAAATGAACTTTGCAGATGGCTTTCTTTTGGGCTCTGAGACCAAAGTTTTTTCAGAGAACAGTGTGCAGAACCAGAAAATAAAGAGAAAAACAGCCAGTTTGCTAATTCAGGGGCCAAATACCACACAGAAAGTAGCTTTGTGTTTTTGTTTTTATTTATTTTTAGGTACTTAGTTTAGTTATTAGAACACTACTTTTTTGTTCTCCTTCTCAAGTACTGCAAATCAGCTTTTGGTTTCAAGTGGTAGTTAAAATGTCTATAACTTCAGTAACTACAGTAATGGAGAATTCATAACAGAAGCCTTTTGCTTTGGATTGTTATACTGTGCCTGCTGTGTGTTTAAATTTTATACCACCAAGACATGAAGCATTTGCATTATCATTCTTGCATGCCACTTTCATCTGTTTTATCTGTCACTGTAATTTTTACACATTTACACATCTGTCATACACGAGGGCTGGCTAAACTTGATTCCCGTTGGTGTTAAGCCCCCTTTAATCAAGTTCACCAAGAAAAGAGTCTAACATGGCTGCAAAATTTTATCAAAATCTGTTTCAGGGTTCCTAGACCTTGGGAAAGTAATATTCTGTATCTGCTCAGTGTTCATCTGTGTGTTTAAACATGTCAGGGAAAGATGAGGTCAACAAATGGAGAATGAATAAAAATGAGGATCATCAGACTCGTATCTCCATACTACTTCTGGCTGAGATAAAAGACTCTGCCTTGTGATCACGTTGCAAACATCAACACTGTGATGTACAGCAGCTCTCAAGGTGGCATAAAGTCCAGAATTGTTGTTCATACATGGTATCGTCTTTCTAGAGTGGTGTTAGGGCTAACTTGATCTCAAACATGAAGAGTTTTCCCAGGGAAGTGTGCACACGCCAGAGCTGGCCCTTGCAATACAGGAGGAGCTCGGGGCTCTCTGCAGCCTCCAGCTATGCCTTACTGGCTGGGGCAGGATGAGGCAGCAGAGTACCTGAAGGCCTTCCTAAATTGATTCCCATGTCACCTGTTTCAAGCACTTGGGATCTGCTAGGCGCCTCAATTCAGGTTGAGTTTAAACGCCTAGCTTCTTGCGAGATATGCAGACAGTTCCAGGCATAAACTGTTTTGCTCTTTGATTTAACAGTTAAAGAATTAGCACCAAAGCCTACATCTTACTATGCAGGAAAAATTTAAATTAGACTGAATCCAGAATACTTCTTGCCCATCTAGCCAAAAGCAAGGAGAGAGAGAGCTTCAGTAGTGTTTTGTGTTGCACTTTTGCAGAAAAGAAGCAGAAAAAAAAGAGTTGGCATGAAGGTGATGATATAGAATCATGGAATGGCTTAGGTTAGAGACTTTAAAGACTCCAGTTCCAACCTCAAAAATATAATAATAGTATCCTTTTAAAGTGCTCTGAAGGATACAATGATAGGACTGTCTTTTTTTTTTTCTCTGTGTGTGTGTGTGTGTGTGTGACCATTTCAGGAAAGACAATATAAATTCTGGCTTTAGTTCATCAGTGGCAAAAATACTCCAATGTATAAAAACTGTGGAATTCAAAGAAGCCTGTCTTCAGGGCAGGACCGCCTGCTCCCTGGCCTGGTCACACTTTGTGCATACCAGAAGACTGCTCCTCCATGGCCTTTGAATAATCCTTTCACTAAAATAACATAATAATGCTTTAGGTATTAATGGGCTGCTTTTGCCAACTTCAGTAAATGAAAGAATGGAACTTGTTACATTCCAAAATAAAACTGGAGTTCTTTGAACTACTGGCAGTACTGAGAATAAGTGAAGTTCATAGCAAGTCTATATCCAAAACCCATACAAAGACAGTCTCTGAGACGTGCTAAATTGCTTTTTAAGGTAACTGTGCTATTGTACTGTATTTTGCTTGAAGGATCCACGTTCTGCCTGATGCTCTCTCTGGTGACTCCCTCAGTGCTCTGCACCAACACTGTAAGGGTCAGTTGCCGCAAACATACCAGATGTTGCACTTGGTACCTAGCATAACCTAGGCTTCAGTTTTCAACCTTTCTATGATTTGCCCCATGAATCCTTTATGATCACCTCCTGAGTTGATTTTCCATGGACATGATCAGGGAATTTAAGCCTCCTGAAAACAGAATTTCCGTTTTTATTTTTTAAAGACTCTCAGGAAAATACCTCAATCACTAGCTGATAACCACAGAGCTACATATAGCAAGACTGTAAAAAAGGACTAGATCATTACATGAACAGTGAGCCCATCATAAATGGATGAGTGCAACAGGGTTTTTAGAGAAGATCCACTCATACAGTAAAGAAAGCAAGAAACACTGCTGAAACAGAAACACTAATTGCATAGAAGCCTCACTTCCAGTCCAGAGTAGAAGGAACAGATTTGAAATCATCTACAAGCTGAGAATAAATAATCTGAATTATGATGCTAATCAGTTAGAAAAGTCTGGGTGCTATTTGTGAAAAGAAAGATAATAATTACAGGAAATTGCTGAAGTTACTAGTCGTTGTGGGATAAGCAGGAAGAAAAGTTATTGCTTGTGGAATATTACAGTTCAACTCATAATCAGTCTCCATGTATTCAGTTTCCTTGACAAAATTTCTGTAGATTAGGTCTAATACTTTCTTCTCTGGACAGTAGAGTAGAAAATCACATTTCATTCTCTGAGAAAAGTTAAATGAAGTACTTTATGGGTATCTGTAAAAATCTACTTAGAATCTTATGAGATCAACAAACCACAGATAGTTCTGAAACACTGAATCTCAGTCAGAATTATTTTGCATTCGGGTCTGAGTTTTTAATTAAGGTTGATTTTTAAACAAAGCATTAAATCAGACCATAGAAAAGGGAGCTATAGAACGAGAATTCATTCAAATTCTGCAGTAAGTTCAATTATTTTTCTGGAGTATTGTACACTAGAGTTCTTTCCTCTCTTTGTCCTCCCTCTCTTTTCCCTCCCTCTCTTTTTCTTCTCACAAACTAAAACTTCACCCTTTTGCTTTTAAAGATTCCCACCATGGCACCATTTAGTGCTGTAATTTGGCAGCACAAAAACTTTGAGTAGGAGTTTTGGACTTGCTTTCAGGATAACCGAGGTACTCTTTCTTTCCGTTTATTTTTTTTTTATATTTTTTCTAAGCTTTTTGATGAGAACAGAGGGAACTACAAGAAAATTTTTTCTCGTGGAAGTAGGAAATTTTTTATCTGCTATACATGAGAGTAGGAAGGAGAGAAAAGTATTTTCTTTGAAAAAAAGAGCAAATGAATGAATTTATAGAACTTTCCAGAATTCATATCCTTGCAAAGGTTTTATACAGTTCTTCTCAGGCACTTACTACTATACAGCTGTGCTCAGACATTCCTAGGAGTAAAAATTCTTAGTCATTATGAAATTTGCTGTACAATACCTGTGAAAAACACTCTATATTGAAAGTAGAGTATAGAGATTCTGACATAATTTTGTGATTATTTGTAATGCATGTATTTTTAAAATCTTGTCAAAACAAGGACGAACAAACTTGTGAAAATATATTCATGTAGATGAATGTGCCTGCTCATTGGCTGCTCTTCAACTTCTTGATGTTTTGTTAGAGGCGAGGTGTCACATTAGTTGGCTTCCGTTCCATTCCATAGCAATGAGCTGCTCATGTGCCTTCAGAGATCTCATTTCTCATTTGGCTCATCAATAAAAGGCCTGTCATGGTAGTGTAAGTGGGGAGAACGTTTTCTAGATTGTACTGGAATCCTTTTAGGAAAAGTTAGGTGTATAAAAGATAAGTCTGGGAAACAATATGTGCATAAAAGGAAAAATAGTGTTTAGATGTGTAGGATGTCTTTCGATTTTCAGTGCTAGTATATCTCCGTATATACCTCTAAGCTGCTGCTGACAGTGACTTGAATTTGGGCTTTTTTCTACTTAACTTGAAAGAGAAAATTATCTCAATAATATTGCCTTCCTTCCAAGTCTGCAGCTCACAGTTTGTGCAGGAAGGAATGCATTTTAGGTAGACAATAGAACAAAATGATTACATCTGGTTATGGGGTCAATAAACAGTAATCTTTGCTTGCAAATTATCTGTCCAAGTAATTGTGCTCTGTGTAAGCTTCTGCTGGAGGTGTGTATAAAGTAACTCCTGAAAAGCTGAGCAAATGCCACAGAAGAGCTCTAAGAGCTGTGAAAGTGGTTTTGTTTTGTTTGTTTGTTTTACATTCATTGTTTTCTTATTCCTGCCCCACCCTTAATTCTTACGCAAGGGGTCCCTCAAAACAAGATTACATAGTGATTTTGCTTTTCAAAAAGTATTTTGAAAGGATGAACCATTTTATTCCAGAAGCTTATTTTCACTATGGCCACAGTGTAAGCCCAGAAAGACCTTATGAAAATGGTGCACCCACCAAAACAGATATTCATTTGGGCCTTTATAGTTTGGATACATATGTTAGGAGATCACTATCAAACTAACACTTCGTTGTTTGTTGGAGAGATGAGACTTTGGAGTTTGCTTTATATTTGCAAAATGGAGCATATTGCATGGCACACATTCTGACTGCTAGCATTTACAGAGTGTTCCTGGAAATCAGTGCTTCCTGTACATGGCCTTCTATGAAGGTGCTATGTGAAAGATAAACCTGTTAGGCTTTAATTTGAATGTAATTTTTAGAGCAATACAAACAACAACAACAGATACAGTTCTGATGGTAAGAAATTAAAACCATATTTGACCTCAGTTAAGCAAAATTCTCTGTGATATATTCATTTCAATGATGTTTGGAGAAAAGAAATTAAAACCAGATCAGAACATCAGGGTTACTCTATTATTCCTGAACAAATTGCAATGAGATCATTAATTTCCAGATAGATAGAGATTTGAGGCAGCAGTAGGATATTCTGTTAAATGTCTGGTCTGAAACGGAAGGTTTGAGTTTTCTTTCACTTGCACTAGCAGAAATTAGAATTATGTTGCATTGTGTGAAAGGAATAATGCCAGTGTAACTTCAAGGAGTGTAAAGCTCAGCCTTTCTTATGGACGAGCACCTCATCTGAAGAAGTAAATGTTTGTGTTGTTGAATTTAGGCGTATAAACACGGGCAAAACCACAATTCTGTGAATACGATAATTGTCCAACGTAACCTCAGTACTGCATGTGAAAGAATACATTCTAAATGTGGTTTATAATAATACCATTAATTTAGACATCATAATTATCCTATAGGTTTTGCAGAATTATCTTCCAAGGCTGTGTTGTGATTTTGCTCAAAATGTATTGCTTAGCATTGTTCAGCAGGTTGACAACATTGCCTTTTCTGTTTTCTGGAGATATTGGTTCCTTGGTTAAGAAAATAAGTTGTGTTGGTGTGCCGTATTTGCCATTTCTGCAGACACAGAGGGTATGAGAGAGGTTCTCACTTCTGAACTGTGACGTATTTCAGGAATGCTGGCTACAAACACGGAATATGTTTACCTTAGAGCTGAAGGTTTTCTGCAGATTATGTCAATAAAATGATCTTTTAACAGCCACCCATTCTAGCACCCGGGTGTGCTGTATACTCATCCTATTTCTCACACACTAGAATGTTTCAAATATTAGGGATCTTTATTGAAATCCCAGTCGTTGTATTAAAACCGTGCACTTCAGTGATTTTGCATTACTGAAGTGTTTTGTTAACACTAATTCATCTATTATCGAGCTTTCTTCAGTGCCTATATCTAAAAAGAGGCTTAGCCAAAAAAATTCTAATTTTACTTAGCCACTGAACACTGATTAGTCAATTTATGTTACTAATAACAGAGCTCACCATTTCCATGTAAACAACTGGAGAATTATGTTTTTTTCACTCTTCCTTTTTCCACAAATGATTGAATTTGAAAAATGGAAACAGAAATCTGGTGCTGGCTTGGAAACTACTTCTTATGCCATAGAAAACAGTTCAAACTTAACATAAAGAGTTTGACTTTCCTTTAGTAGAATACAAAAATATTTCATACTGACCATTGCAGAACTTTTTCAGAAAGAAGTCTACTATTTTTTTTAACCTGGCTGATTTTTTTTCATATCACTTTTTGGACATTTTCTTTCTTTCTTTCTTCCTTTTTTTTTTTTTTTCCCGCCAAGATTTTTTCAGCTTGAACAGTGTTTCTTTGCTGTTCACTGACTTTCTTTTGATGCTTAGCTGAAGATCTTACAGTTAGGGAGCTTCCTAAGTTAATAGAACCCTATTCCTCTTCTTCTTTGCTGTCTTCTAACACGTCAAACCTACTTAGAAATGTTACGGTTGGTCTGAAAACTCAGGAAGAAAAGAGGAATATTTTCCAGTGTCGAGAATTCAAAACAAAACAGTGGAGTAACAAAAGTGAACTCTAAAAATTATGTTTTTGTCCTACTCTACTGATTTGTTGCCCAAGTCCCTAAAAAATAATTACTGAAATTGTTAAATTAATAAAGAAAACTCTTTCCACAGTAATGCTTTTCAATCTATTTTATCACCCTTAAAATTAAAACATATATTTCTTTTAGAAAGAAAAAAACCAGTTAATATTATCTTTTTTTCCCCTCTGAAAGCCAAGTAACAAACAAAAAAATCCTTTAAGACCTTTTTTTCAACTAAAGATTTTAATCAGGCCTGCGTAATGAGGAACAGGAAAAAAGATGAAGACCACACGTAGAGAAAAGAATTGAGGTTCCATTTTACATTTAAAAAGTTTTGTATGAATATTGTTAAAATGTTGTTAATGGTTAAAGGTATCTCTGATATCAATTTATTTGGGGTTATAACCTGAAGTAGATCAGATAAAAGGAATACATTTGTGCTTACCCACAGTTTTGTACCTGTGTATCTTTGAAGTCTCTCAATTTGCTCACAATGTAAGTGTATCATAGTGGATATTTAGACTGTGCGTTCATGGGCATATCTTCTTCTGTATGTGGATAGGATACAGTCAAAGTGCATGCCTCAGCCACGAATTTGGGAGCATGGGGAAGTTCTGTAGTGTGGGCAAAATGGCCATACTTAGGTGTTTTCTGGTGGTTATCCAGAATAAATTTATCTGGTTGGTCAGTGGCAAACTTAGCTGGAACACTGAATCAGCATTTGACTTAGACAACTGTTTAAATATTATTTCAGTGAGCCTGGTACCCTGAAGTATTGGTCAAAAGGAAAATTGGTCTTTATGCATAAACTTGAAGCAGATTGTGTTACTCTGGAGCTCAGCATCACAAAACAAAAACAAAAAACCAGCAGCAAAAAAAATAATCCACCAAAAAGCCGCACTGGGCCACTATGCCTCTCTTCAAGACTTCTGAACTATTGGCAGTCTGATTTTGTTTATGAAAGGAAAAATGAAATCTCTTGATGTGGTTTCTCTTTTTCTTCTGAAATATAGAATTGGGTAAAGGAGAAGATTGAAAATTTTCCAGTAAGATAGGGTGGCCTAATTAACTATTCCTTCAAATGTAGGACAAGAAAGCAGTCACTGTGCCAGAGAACCATAGCACTGACATGCATACTATTTTTCAAGCATTATCTTAGGATTCTTGGCTGAAAATTCCTCTGTGTAATTCCATGTGTACAGAGTCAGTAGGCAGGGAGCAACATGTCTCCACTCAGGACAAGAGGAAGTGAATTGTGACTCACTTTCCAAGCAACGGTATGAAATTAGTGGGCCAACAACTGGGGATGACAGCTGCAGCTGGGTCTGAAAGGCCCAGAAGAGTGATGTGGTTTCCACAATGGATGGTATATTGCTTGCATTTTTCTTCCCCACTGTGATGACTCGCATCTGTGTTTTGTGATGCTTAGAGAGTATTTGATAATGCATAGCCACAAAACAGGTGCTTTGAGGAAGATGGAAAAGTGGAAAGATCAGTATCTTACCAGAGATTACACGGGTTTGATATCGCTGGTACTTACAATTACTTGGCAAGCAAAGCAGACCTAGTCACAGTTACACCTAATCTCCTGTCCTGTGTCCAAATGGTGGCACACCATGGAGCAAACAGCCCTTCTGATAGACTGCTTGCTTCATGGTGTTGTAGCCTCTTAGTTCTGTAGGAAGCATTGAAATTCAATAGCATAGCGAATCCCGTTTTTAGTATTTTGCTGTCTTTCAAAGAAGGAGAAAAGAAGAACAAATTTCAGCTTTTTGTGTGTGCGTGTTAAACAAATAGTTCCAATATATTTGATTTCAATTCTTCTGATTTTTTTTTTCACTTTGCTATTTTTTGTCTGTATATTTGTAATCTTTTGAAGGGAAGAAATGATAATGATGTCTTGTCCTGTAGAAACAAATGTTTTACTTTTGTCCTTTAAAATGTGAGCAAAATTGATCCAGTCCACAGTATAATTTTATATGCTGGCAGCATAATTGTTCAGTCTTACTACTGGTTCAATACCCACCAAGCAGAGGACTTCCCTACCTCCATAGAACTGAAGGGGAAAGAAAAAAATCCATACGCTGTATTCTGGTGGTAGCTGAAGTAGGAGAGCCATGGAGACTCCTCCAGTTGAGCTGTCTGGCAAGAAAAGACTCAATAATGGGCAAAGCAGAGGGAGAGTGGAGGCTGTGGGGTCCAGATAGAGAAGCAGCTCCAAGTAGCAGTGCAAAGGGCTGAAACTATTTCATGGTAATAGGACTGACTTTAGAGACTAAAGAATGTCTTATTTTTAATCAAATGCTCAGATACGTCCTCATGTAAACAGCATGTAAAGATCTTTATTATTTGAAGTGTGCAAACTCTTTGGGAGTCAAACCAATGGCAGTATGGGTTTTGGCAGCAGTCTGCTGAGACTGCAACAAGACCTACACACTGAGAGTCCTCAAAGGAGTCCTGCAGTGCTTGCGGAGACAGCCTACAGCAGAGCTGGTGAGGAAGAGAAGAGAATGGAAGGAACCAGTGAAGACTGCCAAGCACTTTAAGAAATTACCATTGAGTTGTTGCGGTCAGGTTGTTTATAATTTTTTCATAGATGATTTATGTTAACATTATCTGACATTAGGTCTATATTTTAGAAATTATTCCTTCTGTGAAAAAGAAAGAAAAAAAAAAACAAAAGAAAAAAACATCCCCAAAAGCATATAGTTCTAAGCCCTTCCATTTTAAAGAAAAACTTTGAAGAATGTGACATAGCTGTAACTGATACCGAAGTGCTGAGTTAGTCACCTGATGTGCTTCTTAGAACTAATTCCAATAGATGTTCTTTTATTTTTTTAGCTTTGACCTAATATTCCAATAGTTTTATTAACATTCTTAGGCATTTTTAACCATGTTCCCAAATATGGTTATTTGGCAAATTCATTTTCATGTTAGCAATATTAAAAACTCAGTATCCAGATAATTTCTCAAACTTTCTTTACTCCATCAGTCACTCAGTGATAGCCAGCAATTCTGAGAATCAGGGTTCATACTGTAAACCAAGTTTTAATTAAAACTTCCAACACTTGGAGGCAATGTATCTTAGGAAATATCTGGGACTCAAACATTTGGATGTTTGATTTGGATTTCGTTTTCAAATAAAAGAATCCATTCATTTGGGACTAATTTTCAAGTCTTCGTATTTGCTTTGATGACAATATCCCAGTAACAACCTGTAATGGTGGCTTTAGTTAGAGACGTACAAACCTAACATCACAGTGCAATCATAGCATTGATAACAATATTGCATAAGAACTTAGGATTTTTTGGCAATACATTATTTTCTGAATGTTCTGGATATCCTGACTTAGTTTTTTAGCTGATGAGTGCATAGGACTCTGAGGTTTTAGCTGGATTGCCAGTTTTCACATCCAGTATCTGCTTAAAAAAGCCACTTCTGCCCATCATGAAATGTCACACTGAAATGTCAGTATTTAGCTCCATTTGAAACATACAATTTAAAGTATTTCTGAAGACCAGCAGGCAAAGAGGCAAAGGTAGGGAATTTCTTGCCTGTCCATCTCACTGGTACATCCTGTCTGTCTTGTTTGTATTCATTTATCTCCACAGCAATTGTTTGCAGCAACTCAAAGGCAGATTAAAGATAACTGGAAAGCTTCACATGCTTTTTCATGCTGTGGGGATCTAACCAGGGACATCTCCACCATGCACGTTAGCACATCAATGGCTGGAGGCAGTACAACTGTCGGCCAAGCAGGGCCTGACACACAGCTGCCAGCCAGGGAGCAGCCGAGGCCCAAAGGTGGTAGCCAGGCTTGTCCCAGAGCTTGGGTCATCAGGCAAGTGTGTCGTGATGAGACAAGCCCAAAGCCAAACCAGTACTAAGGGATGGCAGCTACCCACTGACACTATGTCATGTATGTCTTTAATATATTTGCTTGGAACCAAATACGTTCTCCTGCATTACTCCATTTTATTCTAGCATAATAGGCACAACACAGGAAATGTTTTCTTTTTTTTTTTTTATTTTGAAGAAACTGTGTCCAGCTGCTTTGAGTTCAAGGTATAGCACAGTGTCTTTTATTTTTCTGAAATAGTTAAACCATTGTTGTTTTTGGCAGGACATCAGTTTAAATCAGGAAGCACTTGTTCTCAAGCTGTAGAAATTACATTGCATGTAACGAGTGGGCCTGCTGGGTTATACGTAGTAAATTGCAACTCTGCTTTATGCTTCTTGCAGTAACCTCTCATTCTGCTACATACCATCTCCTACTTGCTCTGGCTGTAGAAGGATGTGGGTAACTACGCAAAAGCATTGTGCTCTGATCTGGGGAGCCGTAGACCATACAGCCCTCTGAGCTGGCTGTGTCCCAGTGACACACCTCACCCTGCCAGCTGCATGGGGCCTGCTGCAACACATCAAACCCAGCCCACTGTGCTGCAGAAGTAGCTTTGTCTCTCACGAGCAGAATGAGGAGGATGGTGAAGCAGGGCATATTTCCACGGCCTTTACTTGAAGCCAAGGCAGACTTTTTCTTCCTAACACACATTACTTGCCTAAGTTTTCTGGTTTTGCATAACTGGGGGTTTTAATTTTTTCAGTCTTAACCATTAGTCTGTGGGATGTAGGATTAGACAGTGTTGGTCATGTATAAGCTAAGCATTACTCGGGGGAGGGAACTATATCCAGTCTTTGTTTTTTTCATTATGTCTTGTGCAAAATTAAAAAGTACATCTTCTTACAGTTACTTTACAGGATTCCACTTAAAGTAGAATGGATGATGTAACACTAGTGCTTATCTTCTTAATTAAAGGAGAATTGGTTTTAAGTGATACAGATAAGGATAATAATTCCACATCATCATTATATAAAAAGTGCAGACAACACAGCATCTTTGATGGAAAAAAAAAAAAAAAAAAAAAGAGAAGGGGAAGAGGGAAGAGGAAAGGGAAAGCTTTAAGAGAAAATAACTATTTAATATGGACGTAGATTTAATCTTATTGAAAACTATTTGGTTATTTTGCCTGTCTATTGATTAGACAGGCAAAAATTTCCTGGCTTTATTTTCTTAACTTACTTACTTAGATGAATAAGTGAATAAGTTGAAAAATTACTGTGGCTGCTTGCTCCCTAGATCTGTGTTCAGTAATACCAAAATTGGCTTATGTTTGGCTGAGGGAAAATATTTTCTCAACAAATGAGTGGGCAGTCACTCTGTCCAATACCAGGAGTCAGCCATCTGGATTTAGCATCAGGTGCCCAAAGAAAGAACAGAAAAGCTCTTTGTCCTGCATAAATCTCCAGAGAAGGTTTTGATCCAGATCCTCAGTCGGATGCTGCTTTGGATAGCGCTGAAAGCTTACTTTGAATTGTTTATTAGTGTTGTCTGCTTTCTGGATTTGCAATGATTCTGCCATTCTGTTCCTATGGTCAGGGTGTTTGTTTTCCCTTCATTTGTCAAACCAGTAATGCCAGAGGAAATGCTAGCCTTCAGTGACCACAGATGTCTTTATATCTTCACTGTCCAACTGTACAGCAGTTCAGGGAACAAAGAACCCTCTTCTCAGTCTCACTTCTTTGCCAGAGTCTTTCTATGTTTTTTTGGGAGGTACTGGCAAGATATTCAGTAAGAAACTGTCAGATGAGACAAGCTTTCAGTTAACACAGATCCTACTGGTTCATTCAGAAGGGAGGATTTCTTTTATGTCGAGTAGAAGTGCTGCTTTCAGACCAAAAGAGTCTCAATTTAAATAGCAGCAGCAACTACTGTCCAGGGAGTGTATACTGGGAGATTAAATACCGGATGCGAGGAGAGTCCACTAAAGCAGTAAGTCTGCTGTAGCGTCTGGCCATCACTCGACAGACACTGCTGGGCCACTTGTTAAAACAAAGTTCAAGCATTATAACATATTCCTTACTGGGACCACAATACAACGTGGTGGGTTTTTTTGCTTGTTTTTTTTTTGTTTGTTTGTTTGTTTTGGTTTTTGGTTTTTTTTTTAAATGCTGTGTTGTTGGAAACACCATATGACATTCAGAGATGTGCCTTAAAGTCTAATTGCTGGCCATTTCCAAATACATTCTAGTGAAATTACCAGTATAACTAAGGAATGCATGTAGTTCCATTTCCAGTGCTGCAGGGATGCAGTATAATTCCTTAAGAAGGTGTGAATACATTTAAAAATATATTTTATTTTGTTGGAATATTAATTGATGACATTCTTGGCATTGCAATTACAAGATGATCTAGAAATTTAACGGATTTTGCATTGATTTAATGTGCCTATGTCGCTCTGAAATTAATGCTTCCTCTTTTTTTCCATGGAAACTACAACAAAGAGCACAATAACACTGTTTGACTGAGCAAATTCTCAGCTACAAAGTACTGTTTTTCAACATAGTCACCACCATTAGCTGAGTATTTTCACCACCAAAGATCAAGAGCCAGCATGCCATGCTTGTAAAAATCTGCATCAGTGGAGGTGACCCACTGTTTCACAGGTGCTATGAAAGCATAATTACCAGGTAGAAATCAGAAGGCAGCAAATCCAGACTCTGTAATGGGTGTGGTGGGACAGTCCAGCCAAGATGGGCAAGGTTTTCCGTGATCTTCAAGCTGATATGGAGCCTGGTGCTATCATATTGCAAGAGAAAGGTTTTCTTCTTCTCTGGCCTGACTCTGGAAGTTTGAGCCATCAGCTGACTAAGTTGTTATGAGTGGTCAGAGTTAATGGTTTCACTTTCACAGAAACCTGTCACCTTCAGCCTCATATTTGCTCAGTAGATTCTGGCAAACTTTCATACAATGTTCTTTCTGTTCCTGTGTGAGCATTTGTGGAACCCACCTAGTACAAACTCTGTGATACTCCAATGTGGCCACTATCATTTCTAATGCACTGAAGCTGATATTCAGCTTCTGTCAGTTCTCATGGATGAGCTGATCAAGACTTTCATTTTGTGGCATGACTGCTGTGCATGGCTGTCCAGAACGAGGCTTGTCTTTCACATCACTGTTGCCACTGCTGAAACGCACCACCCACCACCTCACTGTGCTCACATTTGCTTTTTGGTCTCCATAAAGGTTCACCAAGCATCGATGAATGTCAGTGGGTGCTGTCTTTTCCACACAGAGGAATTCAATCATGCACCTTTGCTTCATACGCACTTCCATGTCAGATGCCATTCTGTCAGACTGCCCCTCTGCTGCCATCTGTCATGCAGCAACAAAATGCAATGGAATATTGGTGGGAAGATTCAACCTCTACTGACATACCACTGACATCCACCTCTGAAGTTCCAGGCCACCATAATAAAACAGGAGACATTACTTTCAGAGCAGCCCTTATGAAATCAACCACAGAATGCAAAAGCTTGTGAATATGCTTCCTTGTGGTAAAAATAGAAAATCTTTTCTTAGAATAATCATAACCATAAATTTAGCCGTTTGAATGCTCACAAATAGCCTGAAATCTGTCAATTTGTCTAGCTATACTAGAAGATGCATCACTTTCAAGGACATATGAAACTACTTGCTGTGTGTATGTATGATAATTACTTTCATGTTTTATAGTCTAACAACAATTTGCACAGTGCTTGTGCATATACCTCTCTTAAATGAGCACATTAACCTAATCAATCCAAAGATAAGAAATTTGTTTCCTGAACTATTCAGATTGTTTAACAATTTATTTTCTGTCTTTTGATGTGTAGCTGCATTTCAGTGTTTCTAAGCATAATTCAGTGCTGTCACAATTGAGTTTTCTGTAACTTATTACTCAGTAGTGCAGTAAAAAGCATACAGCTTATGAAATGACGGTGTTATGTAAATAGGTCATAAAATGGAAACTATTCCCTGTTTAGAAGTGCATCATGTAGTGCCCCTGGAGCAGGTGAAAATGGTTTTCATCCAAGCTTTGTACTGAAAATTTGTTTTATCTCATTTGACTGAGATTTTGTGGCTTCTCTGCTTCCATTTATGAATAGTCAACTTTTTGCTGTTGAATAAGAGAATCGCATTAATTCATTAATCAAATTCTGTTCATGTAAAACGTTTGATCTCTAATCTAATGTTCCGTTTCAAGGAGTGCCCAATAGCAGGTAATCAGTGTAAGATTAAAAATAAGAAGGTTCTGTAATAGATTGCTTCACGTGACAATTTCTCAGAAAGATCAAACATGCCAGATGTTAAACAAATATCCATTGAACTGTTTTCCTTTTGAGAACACTTAAAAGATTAAACTGCAGAAATGTTTTACATTTCCTGTAATGTCTTTTGCGATGTGTAAACTAATGCTAGAATCTCAATTTGAGATGAACACCCAGAAGCAAAACTTTATTGCAGTGTGTTTCAGGTCATTGAGGGATGAAAGAGTAAGGAAGACATGCCTCTAGAAATACTGTTCAATACAAGGCAGGCCCTATCTTGCAGGCTGCTTCCCTCAACCTGACTTGGAAGCAGTTGAGGCAAGTGAAATTGCAGAGGAGGCATATATTTGTTTCTTAAAATTACTGCTGTGTGTAGTGCTGCTCTGTCCTTACCGACTTCTTCCTTTCTGTAGAGCACTTAAATTTTATGTAGGGAAGGGCCCTCCACCATGAACTTTGAGTTGTGAAAAATGCATAGCAAGATAACACCTTACGTGTTAATTTCAAATACATCTAGCATAGATAATTACAATTTCCTTCTCCACGTAATGTAATTCCTCTGTATTCATGATAGAAAACTAGACAGCCAGCAGAGGTGTAGTGATGCTCTGTAATTACTGAGAAATGTGGATTTTCCCAGGTACTCATTTCCCTGAATTCTGTCACCGTATGCCTCATTTGGAGGCTGACTGTATGTTTGCTTGACAATAACAACTATTCAAAGCCATAAGCAATGAAATACATACTTAGCTTGTCAGAAGGCATTGAATTTCATCATTTTGATATGTTTATTTTAGAAAAGTTGCAGCATGAATTGTATTCATTTCCTATTAGTTTCTGGCTTTGACTCGCTTCTTTGCTCAGAATGATTAAGAAACTTCTGGGAAGATGTTAACGCATTCTCCTCTTCCTACATCCCTCAATCCAAAATATACATAAATATGCTAAAAAATTGCTTCAAAGCCACAAAAAAGCGAATATCAGGCTTCTAAAATTTAAAAAAAAATTACCAAAAAATGCCCACAGTGTATCAAAATACTTAGGAAATGTTTGTTTGTGAGAACTAGGAGGGTCTCTTTTTTAAATCCCTCTCACTTTGCCCGGGTGTGGTAGAGAAGGAAGATGTATATTTTAAAAGGAGAAGGGACAGCTAACCTGAAGAAGCTAAAGAGCTGCATTGGAAGCAGAGGCTGGTGACGTTTTAGCAGGTAGTGATATCTGTGTGCTAGCTGGCCAAGAAGTCTGATCCTATGAATTATTGAATGGAATTTGGGAATGAACTGAGATGGCACCTGGAACCAAAACTGACTAGGCAAGATACTGAGATAATGCCAAGAAAGTGGCAGATAAAGAACAAAGCAAATGAAAGTCGGAACTGAGTTACAGGGAAGAAATGTCATTGATGGGACTGACAAGCCAGGCATACATTGGTTATAAATTTCTACTTACTTTTCAGTCCAGAGGTAGGCAGTTCTTCTCTCCTAAGTAATTAATATATGTTTGAAGCATCCTATGCTGAGAAAAAAAAAAAAAAAACACCACAACTATAAAATATGTGAGTTTTGAGTGAGTATTCTACTAATCATTTCAGGGAACAGGAACACTACCCAGTATAACTGGCATCTACACAGAGCTGGATAAACTGAGCAATGGAATTCAGTTTTGGGCTTTGAATTCTCATCTCAGGGAGCTGTCTCATCCAGAAAGGAAAGAATTTCAGACAGACTCCTTTCTTCAGCTTTTCCTAGCAAATTATTTCCATTCTGCATGTTTGGTGGTGTAACACCTGCTCCAAGCTTCCCGTGGCTCCCATTTGTACAGTGAATGGTGGGAAAATGTGGGACCTAGGATAGATTTTCTCTCCTAAAACCATGGGCCTGACAAAGGCATATCAGTATCAGCAGCAGCATCTCACATGAGCCTTAGTGCTTGGGTGCAAGCTTTACTTGGCAGTTCTTTGGCAGAATTAGAGACAGAATCCAGTTTTCCTGGGGAGCATGTAACTTAGCCATTGGACTGTCTTTGCTGTCCTCAACTTTTCTGGCTCTTCCCCTGTGAGTCCTCTTTCTTGACAAATAATGACACACAAGGCTTTTCATGAGACTCCTTTGCCTTTGAATCCCTTCCACCCAAGGAAAGGAAACAGGACTATTCTACAGCTAAAAGATGTGGGAGGAAAAAATTGTGTTAACTTGTAAGTGAAATGTTAATGTATAGGACCATTTATTACTTTTTTTTTAAAATAATTTTGTCGTATGAATTATTTTAACATATATTGCACATCTGATGTGTAAAGCTTGTTAATACTTACACGATTTTTACAAGTTTACAATCTTTCCAACCTATTCACCTGGAAAATCTATGGCAAACAAGTGTATAGTGCACATGCCCTATGAGAATTTCTTCCAAACTAAATTTCATTTGGATATAAGAAATTAATTCTATAATAAAATAACCAGAGAAAATCAAGTCATACAGACCATAGCTCTGACCTTTTTTCTCGTGTCCTCAAAATCCACTGGTGTAGTATTTTCATTATGAAAAGCACTGAAAATGCTTTGACAGACAGAAGGTGACGGGATTTTTAGGCATATTTTTCCTGATGTTACTTGTAAATTTTAATCTTAGCAGGGATCTTAGCAGAAGTAGTGTAAAAGTAGTTGCAGTTTGGCCAGACTGCATGCTGCTTAGTCACAATTTTATGTTGTTGGAAGGTGTTTTGCCTGTGTAGACGGGGATAATCAGTCAGCCTTGGTAACCATATGCCTAAAAAAAGTTGCCTAATAACAATACATCCTTCCTTAAAACTGATCTTGCATACTTTTCAGGAGGCCTTTTTCCTGTAGAGACATACACACTAAGGAGGGGCAGTTCTGCTAGCAGTTGTTAAATTCACATACCATTTGCAACCTTTTCTAAATCATACTCTTCCTAGGAAGCCCACCGCATTTGCCACAGTTTCCTTGGAATGAGACCAAGTGTGCTTTAAATTGATACAAACTTATTTGAGAATGTGTGTCATAGCTGTCGCCAGAAACCAAAAATAATTTCTTCAGACAGAACGCTTGTTCCTTTCAAGAATTTTTGCTAAGCAGATGTGGCTTCAACCACAGTTTGAATTTGCATCTCACTTTCAGAGGTCAAGAATATTTCAAAACAATTTTGACATAGACTCCCCTCTGGCTATATCTCGTGGTTACCATTCAAAAGACAGCCAGCCTCTGTTGGTATTTAAATGGTATTAATCAGAAGAAAGAGGGACCTATGGGGCCCTTCTAGATGTCATCAATTCCTGTGCTGTGAGAGCAAAGCTGTTGCATTTGTATTCCTGCAACTCCAGTGGCAGAGCACCCACCTGGAGCCTATTCCCAGCTCAGCCACCAGATCTGTCAGCTGGTCTCACTGCTCTAGACTGCTGTCTTCGTACCTGCAACAAGGCAGTAAAAATCCTGACTTTTTAATGCATATTCTTATTTCTAATATTGTTATTTGTTAGTATATATATGGCAGGTTATTGATATCTTAAAGGAGCATCAGTTGTTGTGACTGAGGTCTTTGGGGTGTTTTGCCAACTTACTGTAGCAGTATTGTGCAGAAAGCAACAAGATTTTGTGTTTTTTGTGTCCTTACATGGACTGACAGGTTGATCACTTTCTAATCATCATCAGTTCTGTAAGGACAACCATTGCACTTTTCTTTCTCAAGGAAGGTTGTGAGGAAAATACAATAAAAAACCACTGGCTGTTTTTCTTTTTGATTGTGTTCTATGCACTATATTGTTCATGCTATATCTAAGCATGGTTGTGTCTGTTTATAAATGAAAATCTCTCAGAAACATGAGAAACGACCTTGATTATGTAAAAATTGTCAGTCATGATTTTGCTTCTGCCCTTTACTGTAAACTACCATAACCGTAATCCATAAATCCAGTCTTCCTTTGAAAAGTCTTAGCTGGTGTTAATCATGAAAATTAGAAAATTTGAAATATAAAAAGATAATGGATTGCACCTACAAATGTATTCTTCAGATCTATATGCAAACAAGCAACTGCTCACAGAAAACTGTCTCATTGTGAACACTGCAGTTTTAATTTGTCATCTTTGTTTTTCAGTGGCATACTTTTAATGTCATTTATATTTCTGTGAAAAATATTTTTATTCATTACCAGAATTCTTTGCACTATAATGGATTATCTTTTTCCATTTAAAAACACTGAAACATTCTGTTTATTATCTCATTTGTAGTGCAACTTGGAAAATGCAGGAAGGATATTGCAACATTCTCACGTGTGTCCCTTACTCATTTTCCTGCAGAGTATTGGAAATCTGTGTCAAAATCCATCTCTTTGGCTGACCTTTGGGTAGGCTCCGTTGCTGTGTTTTGGTAAGTAAAGATGACAAATATCTATGAAATGAATGAAGCAGCAGTGAAGCAAAACTGAATATTTTGAGAAAGGAAATGAAACTAAGAGACTTGTTCTTTTTGAGACCATAAGATGTCTTAATGCTGGATTTATAATAACTTAGAGATTTTTAAAGATTCTGTTTGCTTTCATCATTTGAATTTAAACATTTTTTTTTTTCTTAAGAGTTCTATCAAAGAGCTGGCCCATAAATCAAGAACAAAATTAACAAAGAAATGCAATGAATGTAGAAGAAATCCATAAGAATGGTTATGGAGCCAAATAAAGGCTATGGAGCCAAATTAAGGCTCAGGATTGTTGGACTGTTTGCACTGGCTGTACATGCAATCTCAACAAAATCAATGCCTACATCAAACGTGCAGCAATTAGGCTTCAAAGAGTATTTGGTTACAAAGCATTTGAAAAACCTGTGAATTTCTGTGCACTTCTTTTATTGGTCTTGTTAGTGTGCAATTTCAATTTCTTTGCTTAGAGAGGTGAAGTTTGTATGACTTGTGGCTGAATTATGGGTGAATTAACTTAATATCAGTTATTAAGTGATAATTAGTCACAATTTTATGTTGTTGGAAGGTGTTTTGCCTGTGTAGACGGGGATAATCAGTCAGCCTTGGTAACCATATGCCTAAAAAAAGTTGCCTAATAACAACCTAATAAAAACTTGGGTGGCCAAGAAGGCCAACGGCATCCTGGCTTGCATCAAAAACAGTGTTACTAGCAGGAACAGGGAGGTAATTGTCCCCCTGTACTCGGCGTTGGTGCGGCCGCACCTCGAGTACTGTGTTCAGTTTTGGGCCCCTCACTGCAAGAAAGACATTGAGGCCCTGGAACGTGTTCAGAGGAGGGCTACGAAGCTGGTGAGGGGTCTGGAGCACAGGCCTTATGAGGAGCGGTTGAGGGAGCTGGGATTGTTCAGCCTGGAGAAGAGGAGGCTCAGGGGAGACCTTATAGCTCTCTATAACTTCCTGAAGGGAGGTTGTGGTGAGCTGGGGGTTGGCCTCTTCTCTCGTGTAATCAGTGATAGAACTAGAGGGAATGGTTTCAAGCTGCGCCAGGGGAGGTTCAGGCTGGACATTAGGAAGTATTACTACTCGGAAAGGGTAGTCAGGCATTGGAATGCACTGCCCAGGGAGGTGGTGGAATCACCGACCATGGGAGTGTTCAAGAAACGTTTGGATGTTGCGTTGAGGGGTATGATTTAGCTGGGAAGTATTGGTAATGGTTGGACTGGATGATCTTCTAGGTCTTTTCCAACCTCGATAATTCTGTGATTCTGTGTGATTCTGTGATTAATTCCGAATCCACGTTTACACATTTAGAGGCTTTATTTTTTGTAAACTCAACTTCAAACAGACTTACGTAGCTTTTTTCTTTTTCTTTTTTTCCTGTCAGTTGAATAATTAAAGCTTTGTGTGAAATGATCATGATCAGGATGCACATAAAATCAGTATAGTCTGGAATTCCTGACAAATATCTATAGTGTTGTGCTAATGTGATCTGTGGTGCACTCGTAGTGATACTAGATACTAATCGAGGAGTGATGTGACAGGTGATATGAAGATTGTGCCTCAATTTTGTTGAAGAAACATCCTATCAACACAGAGGCAGCTGATTACAGCCACAGAACTTTCAGACTCTCTTGCAACACCTTTCTTGTCCATGAGGAATTGTGCGTCCCACCTCTTGCCCGCAGGTACAGCGACTGTCACCTTCCTGCTTGAGCATTAAACATTGAGGAGCATCCTTCATCACATTCTTTTGTGTGCATCAATGTGCAGGACTACTTATGGATCACTGGGATATTTTCTGCTGCATTTCATTCCTAAATTTGATTTATTGCAATAGTGGGTAAAGGCAGGAAATGTGATACAAGGAAACAACACAACATAAAAGAAACAGAGTTGCCTAAGTGAAAGTGTACAGTGTCATTTAAGATGCCTTCCACCATCTAAGATAATTGTGCAGATCTGGCAAAGCTGTGAAACTGAGGGGGAACTCTAGGACCCCTTGGAGTAGCAGTGGAAGGCATACAGTGTCTGAAATGGCACTGCTCAGGTAACTGAATCTCATGCTGTAAGTCCTATCAATGTGCCTTTCTACTGGCATCTTAAAACCTTTCAAGTTTTAATAGGCTTCACACTAGCTGAGAACTGAGGAATTTGAATGACAAAAAGAATATTTTTGTCCTTTGAGCAGAAATAGAGGAGAACCTGGATGATGAAAATCTCAAAGCCTTATAGGTGTTGTGCAAAAACAATTACATTTAGACACAGATTGCACATGCTGTCTTGGCTGCAAACTGAGTCAAAGATGTTCCCCAGGACTTTGGGCATGCATAGGCAGGGTGGCAGCGTTCCCTTTTGGAATGAGAGGAGAGTGAAATACACTTAGCATACGTGAAGTCTCTGCTTAGCAAATCCCTAGACAGTCTGCTCAGTGGCAAATTCCTGTGGATAATAAGCATTGACATTGCTACCCCTTTCATTTTGCAACCATTTATTTGATCTGTTACAAGTGTGGAACAATCTTCAGCAGGGTTTTGTGTGGTAACCGTGCCTAAAGTGTAATCTAAATTTTCTACTCAATTCTGCAAGACTTTTGTTCCTTTATGAACAGACGGTGGTCAGGTTTCTAAAAGACATAAGCAAAAAAAAAAAAAAAAGAAAAAAAAAAAAGTTATTTGAGACATACCCTGGTGGGTTTATCTGAAAAGGTTTTATCTTCTCCAGGAGATAGCGCATCTAGTATAGAATGACATGAGTGCTGAGTCATCCTGATGGTTTTCCAGTTCAGTACAGACTCTTATTGATGCTGTAGCACTGCTGCTGTGTAGGGTGATCTGTTGGATACCTCAAGAATTTAAGACACTTGTGAACTGCATTCAGCAGATCCCATTTGTAACACAGGACTCTTCTTATTCAAAAAAGCTTTACACATAGTTTTTTGGCCTCGGACAGAAGCTTGCTGTTGCATTCTTTTGTACTGAATAGAGGCTTTTACAGTGTAAATGTCCTCTTATCTAATTCATAGGGTTACTTCTAGCCAGCCAAGACAACTCCACTTAACCGTGCCATTGTTAAGAGGTGATTTTATTTCATCTTGAACATATTGAGGTTTTTCTTTCTTGAATTTTGTCTCCCATAAGGGTAGAATGAAGTCTGGGGGCATGGTGTATGTTCCTATGCACTTTATTTAGGTATTCCTGTGGGAAGTGTTAAGGGGGGTGTTTATCTGAATGGGCCTTGTCTGTTTAGCACTGATTGTTTTCACTTGAAGGATGGTCCTATTCCTTTTGCTCCACTGCTACTTCCTTCCAACCGCACAAGACAAGACACCTTCTCACTTCTGCCAGATACGGCATCCATTGGATGCCCAGTGAGAAGTTAGTTCAATGTCTGAAGTGACAAAAGACACTGAGTAAATGAATGAATATTTTCCATCTAGTTTTGTGAGCTGAGCTTGCCCACCAACAAGTCAGAGCTAGCATGAGGAAGAGGGCAGAATCTTCACCCACAGGCTGGTTAGTATTGGAGTCAGAGCAGGGAGATGAAGAAGCTGAACCACATCTCTGGGAAGTGTTTTGATTGAGTGAGTGTTTTAGAAGAGCTCAGCTGTTTAATGGCAGCCAGAGGTTAATTAATGGCAATTGCCTCAGCTGGACTTGTGTTGGATCAGAGTTTTAATAGTGCATGGGTCCTTCAGTGCAAGCAGCCAAGTGTGCAGCTTCTGCTGTCCTAAGAAGTAGAGCAGTTTCCCTAATGCTGCTTCTTGTCGAAATTTCCAGGGCAATTCAACACCTTTGCTTAAATGAGAAATTATCAACATCTCCTCCTGCAGCAGCCTTTTCTTTTTAAATACTCATTGTTGCTGATAGATCTATTGGTGAGAAGCACTAAGAAACCAGCTCAATGATACAGCTGTAAACACTGTATTGCTTGTAGTTCTGTGACTATCAGAACTGAAAGATCCACAAAAACGTCAGCTTGGACAGGAGCACCAAGTCGTTCAGTAAGTTTAACTGAACAGTATCTCCGAGGTGGATATACTACAAAGGAATGTATCTATTCTGAATTATTGTAGGTAGTGATAGTAAAATCTATTCCGTTTTTTTTTCTTTATGAAATTTATTTCTCTTATTTTACTAATTTCTGACTGTTGTTTCTGGTTGTCCTTCTCATGAAGATGAGTTACACTTTTAAAACTTAGATTCTCAACTCAGTTATTTGTACTTTAGCATCTGACCTGTCTTAATAATAAGATAGGAAGTTCTTTTGGTGATGAGATGAAGTACAGGCCTGATGGGCAAAAAGCAGTCACAGATGGATCCCAAACATATATGAAACTGTGGTGACTGCTTTTGTGTGAAAACCCAGTGGTTAGTGCACTGCAGAAAATACAAGACCTCAGTGTTAAGATATTGTGGTACCTCTCCTCCAGTTATTCCTTGCAGGAAGGTAACTGCTGAAGAGAGCCAAAGAATTCAAGGTACAGTGAATGAGACACTCTCCAACCCTATGGCTCTTGTCAGTCTGGTAGGACATGCTCCACAAGGCTTGAGTTTGCTAAGCCTGTGATGGTGGTACTTCAGGGTTCCTGGTTCATAGTGTTTGAGCAGAGAGGCAGCTTTGGTTATGTTTCTTTCTGTCTTGTTCACCTTTGTCCCACACTGTCTCATAGTAACTAGAGAAACAGAACAGAGCTTTATTCAGAAAAACTTTGAAGTCAGTCTTTTAGTTAGAAGGTCTGAGACATCACATTGCACTTAAATCAGATACAAATTAATTTGCTCATCATTCATACTTTCCTATTGCTTGGTTCTTACTTATGATTTGTTTCATATTTCAGAGTAGGAAGACTAAGGCTTACAAGTGTTAGTTTAGCTATCTGTTCTGAACTAAGCACCTTTTCTGCAAAGATTTCTATCTATCTCCTTTCTTCTTATCCTGTCTGGCTGGATTAATCATTACAAATGTTACCTCAGTGACTCACTGACTCCAATTTTGGAGGAAAATTTTGTAGACTTTTTAAGTCTAGGCTTTGAAAATTTAGGCAACTGCCTTTACTGGCTCTGTTTAGTAATAGATTCTTGGGTTTGTATACAATTTCTCTGCCCTTTCTGTTGAGGTCTTTCTACTGGATAGAGAACAGTGTAAACAGAGAGAAAGTGTTATGCCTATTTCTGTAGCCTGGTGGATAGTCCACTTGTCTAAGAGAAAGCCCTGGGCTCTGGTTCCTGCTCACTGCTTTGATGATAGACTTAATATTTAGTATCAGATGCAGATGAAGTTTAAGGGACTGAGGCTGGGGAACCAAACTCCAGTCCTAATCAGCAGCTGCAGTGGATTGTGAATTTTTCATTTTTGGCTTCTTAGGAGCAGTTCATTAGTGTTTTGGAGAGTCCTCCCATTCCCCAGCCAAACCCAGCCTGCAGTTTGTTGATGAATGCACTATGTAGGCAGTGTAGGCTTGGATGCCCTTGGGCAAAAGATTCCAGTGTTTGCCACCTGGGTTGCTGCAAGTCAGTGAATGGTATTTGGGACAAAGTGGAATAAGTGCAAAGTGTCTCAGCAGGATGGTGCAGTTGTCTGCTTCCTTCTGTCACCCTTGTCTTCTCGTCTGTCTATGGTTCCTCAGCTGTCCTCCTCTGCAGGTGTGAAACTTTCTGACAATCATAATGACAGTATATTGTTAAACCTCACCATCAGAAGAGACATGGTGTTACAATTGGCCAGATTTCTATGTATATTGTATAAATGATGGTGGATAATGGATGTCTTGGAGTGAGGGGATCAGTGTGCTAGGCCTCACAACTTCCTCGTATCAAGAAGAAAAGAAAGTGAGACGCCAATACTGCAAAGAGATACAAGAACTTCTAGTAGTGCAGTAGATCAGCACAGAGGCTCACTTGGGGTCTTGAGTGGTGAGATGGCACCCATGGAAGTGACTAAATACTGATGGGCCAGATCTGGACAGAAAAAAGAACAAATCTGGAGAGGGAAGCCAGCAACACTCAGCTGGGTCAGATGTTCCTCATCCATTTTTGAAACATGGGGTTATTTCTTTCTCTGGGTGATGAATTTAACAGCATTTCTTCTACTCCACATTTTACAGGTAGTGTTCAAGAAATCAGGAAAAGGTTATCCTGTGGTCAGGTACTGGAACAGCCTCCTCAGGGAAACAGTCACAACACCTAGCTTGCCAGAGTTCAAGAAACATCTGGACAGTGCTGTCAGACATAAAGTCTGATTTTTGGGTGGCTCTTTGTGGAGCCAGGAGCTAGAATTGATGAACCTTATGATTCCCTTCAAACTCACATTATTCTATGATTTTATTCTATGAAAATAGAACATTCTTGGTTGAGACAACGTATTTCCAGAGAAAAGAAAATTTAGGGCTCAGGGACATACTGAGGTTGTTATGGTATAGGAAGATAGTGCATAATAAAATTGGGTCTGTAACTGTTGGTATCTGTCTGCAAATGCTCACAGCCAACCCCTAACATGTCGGATCCTATATAAGAGGAGTAAGCTCTGATGTATCATCTTACAGCCAAGATTGGCTACATTTCTGAATGAATATAATTGTTCTGCTTTACCTCACAGATGGCAACTTGATAAGGACCTCTTAAAGCTCTCTGTAAGATACCACTTTTTGATAAATCTCCACGCTTTGAGTGTGCTGTATTTGTAACAACTTGTGACAAGCTTGTTTTAGAAGGAGCATTTTTCTTCTGAACATAAACATGAATGTAACATAATTCAGTGAACTTCACTGAAATACTTCTGGATTTACTTTGATATGGTTGACAGCAGAATTTGGCTCTGTATTTGTTGGCATGTGCTCTATGGGACATTGTGAGAAAAAACAACAAAGTTATCCTTCGTAGACTGTGTTTCAGCTTGCTGGTGGATCTCAGCTTTAAGCACTACGCTCTAGTCTAATGCCAGAAATTTTACTTACCTTTGGATCTCCCTATTGTAAACTGTCTGCCAAAGCTTCAAGACTGTAGGTGTAAAATACAGTTAATAAGCTTTACACTCTGAGCCTTGCCAAGCTGAGTAAGGTCTATATCTATTAATGACTTGTATCATAGCATATCTGGAAAACTGAGGCTTTAATTAGGAAAAAATAAATAAATGGAGAATGCTCTATAGCATAACTAATTTTGGTACATTAGTGCTACTTCTTAGAATATAAGTTTTGAAAAGGTTTTCATTTACACTTAGTAAAGAAAAAAAAAGGGAATGTAGTGTCATGGAGAAAGTTTTTATGCCTTCTGGTTATCCAGAGAACAGATATATGCACAAGCAGGATTCCACATGATGTAACTGCATTTACGCAACTCACCTAAACTTAGCCTTGAGAAAGAGGTTTGTACAGCTTGTCATCTGAAGGCTAATCACATAATGGGTTGTTTCAAGAAGAGTACAGTCACAGCAATTGATTATGCTCCTTTAGTCAACTCTCATTAGATCATGCCTGGAACAGATCATCCACTTATGGGCCTTCACAAAAGAAAGCCAGTGGTAAACAGCAGCACGTTTAAGAAAGAGCCACCAAGATGGTTGGGGACTGGAGCATTTGCTCTTTGCGGAGTGGCTGAGGGAAATGAGCTGGTTCAGTCTGAAAAAGAGACAGCTTTTAATAGCAGCCTTCCAGTGCCTACAAGGAAGTTACTGTGAAGACAGAGCAGAGCTGAGCTGAAGAGTAGAAGAATGAGAAACAATGATAATAAATTGAAACAGGGCAAATTCTAACCATGTATAAGGAAAAGTTGTCTCTTTGAGGATAATTCATGATTGGGCCTGGTAAACTAGAGAGGCTGTGGAATTGAGCAACCTGGCCTGAATTTGGTGTAGACCTTGCTTTGTGCAGAAGTCGGCTCTACGGACCTCCTTACGGTCCCTCTCAACTAGAATATTTATGTGATTTTGTGATCTTCCAAAGCTGCCGATATCTGCATCAGTAAAGGTGAATACAGCAAAATACCAAAACAAAATAGTAATTAATTTTGCCTGGATGTAAATACTGGATGTAAATACTAATACAAATGCAGTTTAAAGAAATAACAAATGACTGGGCATCGCCTTGACTTAGCTTCCTCTGCCTGGTACCTCTTGCATTTGTTATGAAGTCACTAATGTCAAGCCAAACTAAATGAGAGAGAGAGAGTTAGGCTATTATGTTGCTTGTGATTTACTAAGCAAAGTAAAAAAGGATGGATGAGCTTAAAGAAAGTTTAACTGTTAACTGAAGCAAAAGCATTAAAAACGCACAAATAAATGCACAAGAAAGAAGAGATCGAGGAGAGTAAGGGCTATTTGAGCCTTTGATTTTCATCTTTTTTGATGTTTCAATATATTTTGGAAAGATTAAATGACTATTTTTCTCCTGTATTCCTTTGGTCACATTCTGAATTCAAAAGTTGTGCCTACACTATAGCTGCAGCATAAATTTCAAGATTCTTGGTGACTGTATAATTCTTTGGGACAACAGTCTACATTTCAATTCAGCACAAAATGTGTAAAATTTAGGTAATGCCAGGCTTTCTATCTATCTTGTATTATTAATATATAGTGGGCCAGTTGTATATGAAGATACACAGAGGATTCACAGTTGCATTCACATTCAGTTGCCAAAAACAGTATGGTATGCTTTAAAATTTGGCTTGGTACAGGTCAAACTGCCATTATTCCTACTAGCCAGACTATGGAGCAACACAAAGCTATCAGGTCAAGAATTACATTTTACCCTTAAATCTCTGATTGTGATCAAGATTTGTATATGGATGCTACTAACTTACAGGAAAAACAGCTATGGACAATTGATTGGTTATCTTGTTAAGAACAGCAATGGATAAGCGAGTGTAATATAAGTTGAACTAATATAGATTTCTAAGAGGGAGCCTTCATTTTACTTAGTTTATGTTGCCATTATTTTTAAAACAGCTATATAAAATTTTCATTAATCTACTTCCAGTGTTTTCAGTCATGCTGCAGTGTAAGATACTTGGTGAAATTTATTTCAGTCTCAGTGCATTTACATGTCTGAATGACACACAACCAGCAGTCTAGTCAGAGCATTATTCAGTGCACACAAGCAAGAAAGCAAATTAGTTAGCAAAGTTACGTTGTAAAATTGCTTGCTAGAGTATTTTGCTTTGTCTGTGAAGCATTCTTAAAAAAGGTAAATTTGCTCATATTTGGAGATGATTCACTGAGTAAGAAGCAGTAAATATCTGAAGAAAAAGAAGAAAACAAGTGTTCCATTTTTGGTTCTGTAAGTTCTTGATAGGTAGTGTTTTTCTTTAGGTACTCCCCACTGCTGTCTTATAATCTAAAGATGCCGAAGGGAGTGAAACTGATTTTAAAGCATTTTGGCAAAGAGTACAAGTCCTGGATCAAAACACAAACAAACTGCTTACATTTCACAAAATGTGATGGGCTATAGCCAATAGTTAACTTACTTGCAGAGTGTAAAGCTTATTTGCCAGGAGTTCACTTTTTTCACTTAGTAAGTCTTCTTGAGTCTTATTTTGCCACTCTCTCAAACTGAGCTGTAGCTTACTCCTCAAGGCATAACTTTGACTCTATTTTCTCTATTTAGACTCTATTCAGAATGATTAAAACTTCCAGAATCTGATGTTATGTGTTGTACTTCATGCTTTAAAGATAACTGAAGACATGATTATGGTTGCCAAGACTTTGTAGCAGGTAAATTCTGTTAACCAAAAGACAGAAGATAAACCACAGATATAACCACAACAATTTCTTAATTAACAGCAACTACCCTCAAGTTATGTTTTTAAACTGAAAGGAGTTATCTTTCCTCCCATTTTCACCACTGTGGCTGCTTTAAATCTCCACACTTGGGTTACTATAGAGTGTATGGCTACAAACACGCAGATAAGTCTCAGCACTGGTGCTACTAATTAAATCAGAGTGAAAGGTATGATTCTGCAGCCCTTGTGTTGTCAATCCACGTACCTGGGCTATAATACAGTGGGACTGACTTAATTATTTTGACCAGGAGTACCTGGATTGTGGTACATACTGTATTGTTTCTCAGAAATTTCCAGTATTATGAAACTTAGAGGAGGCTTGATGTTAAAAAACATAGAGGCCTACATTGCTGCATAAGAGCTATGTAACACCCTCCAAATAAGAGTCACAGGAGCCAGCAATTAAAGTGGAAGCAGCTTATTACAGTCAATAGGAGATGCAGAAGAAAAGAATACATCTTAACTCATTTGCCTTGTTGAGGCAGGTTGTTCAGGACCATATACATTTGAACTTTTAATGTGCTCAAGGGTGGAGATTCTACAAGCCCTCTGAACAGCCTTTCTTTGTGATGTATTGCTTTGATTGGGAAGATTTTTTTTTTTCTTGCATATATACAGAATTTCCCATGCTGTGGTTTGTTTTCGTTGCATGTCATTTTTCTGCTATATATATATATCTGAGAAAAAGATTGGTTACATCTCCTCTACAACATATTCCCCTCCTCTGCTAGTTGAAGACAACAATTAGATTCCCCTTAGACCCTCTTAAAGAACAGCTGTTTCTGCTTTTCTTGTACTACCCAGAACCCCCTTATAATCTTGGTAGTTATCCACTGGACTTCAGTATGTTCAACAGAGATCAAAGCAGGACATAGTAGTCCAAACACAATTTTACAAGTGCCACATAGAGGAGAATAATCACTTTCCCTTAATATTACACACTGTTGCCAGTATAGTCCAAGATGTCATTGGTCTACTTGGAACAATTCTGACTCCTCTTCAGCTGGCTATCCATGGTGCTTGGTCATCTGGCCAGTTTCCGTCAACATTGTAGTCAATTAATTCAATCTGTATCTCTAAGAATAGTCTTCAGGGAAAGTATGGAGGACTGTCTACCTATAAAACCTTTCTAGAGCTGTTCACCTTGCATGTATCCAAACCAGAGCTCAGTCAGGTGTTCCTCATTCAGTTGAGTATTTGTTCCTTCTCACCATGCCTGCCTGCTTTCTTGCAAAACGGCATGAATTACTCTTGTGATTTCAAGAGGTTTTTCTTGAGAGCTAGTCAGCTTTTCTAGGCCCCTTTGCTTTTCTGGAAAGCTTTATCTTATCTGAAGATAAAATCAGTTATATGGAACTACTTCTGTCCTTTTTTTAAATCAGGATCTCAACTTCCAGCCTGTCATGGCCACTGCAGCTGACGCAGTCATAGAAGTTCATGTCAATTCTTCCTTTTTTGAGCAATGGGTCCCCCTAGCTGTTTAGTCCAACATCAACACCACAAAACTTTCATTGGCACACTGCAAGTTATCTCCCAGGTTGCTTGTGCCTCTTAACATTTCCTTTCCAATAAATGTCATGCTGGATATATTTCCCCAGGCGAACCAGGGCCTGCTGTCACAAGGCTTCTTCCAGTTTCTTGTAGAAGCATTTACGTGGTGTTTACAGAGCACCAAGGTCTTTTCACTCTTGCCTTGCCAGCAAGGAAGCTGGAGATGCACCAGAAGCTGGGATAGGACACAGCCACGGCAGCTGAACCAAACTGACTGAAGGGATATCCTATACTGTATGACTTCATGCTAAGCAATAAAACTGTGGAGGGACAAGTATTTTTGTTTTCTAATATGTAACTACCTCTTTTTCTCCTCCACATAACCATCCCTTTATTGAGAAGAATAAGATTCCAGGGAAAGGATAATCAACAGTTTTCTTATTAAAGCTTGACTACGTGAAAGTTTGCTAAATGTTTCATGTCAGAGGTCTATGGAGGAAGAGAAAGACACATCATGAACACATTGAATACAGTGCAAATGAAAGATATTCCAAGAATAGCACAGGAATAAAAAAAAATCTTTCAAAGCCCAGAAACTATAAAACAGACATAAAGCACAACATTCTTGTATTTACTTGATAAGCTAAGCACACCTAGAGAACAGAATATATACACTACTGACTTCCCTGTTGCATATACCAACTCTGGGATCAATAGTGCAGGGTTTTTTTAATTTGAAAAGAGACTATGTGAGGCAGTCTTTTAATAATGGATACCAAATCTCAGTTGGGCGGTTGAAATTGTCTTCTTTTGACCAGGAGGATTTTGAAGACAACTCTTAACAGCTTAGTAACTTTAATATTTTGCTTAACTAAAGAGAAAAGTTAGGACGTGAATTGTTGATGAAGAAATCCACATCTCTGCCCTTACCTACCTAATATCAGCCATTTGACAGTCTTTTGTAAGAGAAAAATAGACAAGGAGATGGTGAATTGCACACTTGTCATTAATTTGTCAAGTCAACATATTCAGGAGATTCAGGTCAAGATAGTGGCTGCTCAACCAAGCATTAATTGCTTCACTAAACGCTGAGAGTAGTACAAGAAGTTGGGGAAACCTGTAAGAAAGTTTAGTTTGGCAAAGAAATGAAGAACCAAGTGAAGGAGAACTCCAGAAGGAGACCTTCTCCATCAGTTCACATGACAGCTAGAGTGATCGGGGGAATTGGGTTATGTCAAGTCAGGAAATCAACTAGGGGCAATGGTTATCCCCAGTAGGAGAGCTTTGAGGTAGGAAACAGGAAAGACTGGGAATCTCTTGACATGTTTTAAGAGTTCTTTTATGAGCTCATAAGCCCAATATCCTCATAGGTCTGCTATCAGTAAAGACAGAAGTGTTTGTTTCTCAGGTTAGGGACTCTAGTTTCTTTCATGTTGATTCAGAGTTTTTATCAGCCTACATAAAAGTTTCATTCATTCAAGACGAAGAGAGCTAGCCCTCCTTGATTTTCCTGTGTAATAACTCTGTGTTTATATCAAGGACACAGAGGCAGAGCAGTGCATCTCATATCTTACTGGCTGCTCAGTCCATTTCTTTTTCCAGTAAATGGAAGGGATTAAACTTAAACAAGAAAAGGAATGTCTACAAAAGACTGTAGGTGTACTGCAGCAGTGATATCAGTAAGATCAGAGTTCTTCTCTAGAGGCATTTCACAGGTACAACCTATAAAATTTCTTCTCTTCATGTTTAATAGCTGGTGATAGAAAACAGTTGGGTTCTGCTGGCTTTCCCTTGGAAATTTCTATCAATTCTACTAATTTAAGATATCAGAAAGAATGTGCAAAGCACTGAGATTCCATGTTCCACCCTCAAACTTGTCCACTGCAGTAACGGTGAAAAAAATGTCTTTTCCTCTGCTGAAAACTATATGCTGACGAGTGCTATAATTTTAACATTATTACTGTTGTTTAATTTATTTGATCAGAACAGGGTTATTTCCCTTCCAACATAAATGATTTATGATTCTATGCAGTGTGTTTCCTCTTTCCTTTGGGTACTCTGAGGTCATATAAAGGCTGTTTTATCTAGGAGCTTCCAAAATCATGATCTGCTTGCATAGACATAGGCAAAGCTTTCAGACGCAGCTGAATGCATTAATACATTTTGCAAGTAGACTCTAAAACACTCCGTTTAATGCTAAGTCTGAAATATATGTGCAGTAAAAACCTACTCCTAGGTCTTTTCAACTATGGCAAAACCACAAACAAAAAATGTGTGTCTGAAAATGTGCCGTATGGCCTGTGGAACCTGTGCTAATCGCTGATCACACTCAGATCCAAACAGAAAAGATCTCTTTTTCTCTCTCACACACTTTTTTCTTTTTTCTTTTTTTAAACATTTAAAAGAACAGTTAAATCTTAGATAATGATGGTGAAGCAGATTTCATTAATGGGCAATTCAGAATGCATTTCTTTCTAAAAGAGAAAATGCATTTCAAAAGCACTTAATCTCCCTCACTTAAAACTGCTTTTTTCTCTCATAGGTCCTTATCAACATGAAACCAGAAATGTTTTCAAAAGAATAGGAAAACAGATGGAGTAATAGGTCTTCTGCTCTGGTGCATTGTGGCTGAAAAGGCACATGTATCTTGGAACTGGGGGCTATCTTCATTGTAAATATGCCTGTAGGCAATTAGTTGAGGGAAGATACTGATCATTTTCAGAACAGCAAAGAAACTGGCTTCCAAAGGCATCCCCAGGCATGTTCTTTTTAATTAAATCTTGGCTCTCAGAATTCCTACAACAGAGGGAATTTTTGCCTGCATCCTTAGTATTGGTGGAGCCAGCTGTTATCTCAAGAAACATGGTGCTATTTCTTTTATCTATTTTAATTGTGTCTGGTAATAAAAGTCATTATAAGCTGTTTTTCCATTGAAGGCAAAATGTCCATCCATACAGAAGGTGTTTCATTAAGGTGAGGAACTGATATTTCAACTTGCGTGGATGCTATTACATATTTCTGTCTACAGAAACAGCAAACACTGTGTCAACTGTACCTGTATCTTCTAATTGGCTTTTATGACTTGGTTACAATACTTCCCAGCCTTATTTGCCATCTGATGCACAAAAAAAAAGAAAAAAAAGAATGGAATCTCGCCCCTTTGTAGCTGATCCCGCTTAACAGTTCATGAAGAACCTGTAAGAAATATTTGCATAAGAAGCAATATTCATATATTACTTTGATGGCAATCTCAGCTTCAATGAAAAATTATTTTAGCCTGAGCTAGAAGTGTTTTTGTATCAGACAAGCTCAACATCCAGCAGTCTGAGCAAGAAAACTGCTTCTGAGCTCTCCAGCATACTACAAAAGTGAATGCAGATTAGTCTCCAAAGAAATATAACAATGAGACCATTGCCCTGTACAAGCCTTCATAACTTCAGGCAGAAATTCTGCTCCTGCTATAATTTCCCTACAATCTTCTAATAAGTCCATATTTTACTATCACCTTTCAGAACTTATCGTGCACTGCTCTCTCTCACCCTGGAGTGAATGGAGAATACCTGTGCAATTATTGCTGTTTAGAAAAGAAGCATATGATTAAAAAAACACATATCCAAAATACAAGCTTTTGGTTTTGTTCTAGTTAGAAGCAATGGTGACAGCTTTTGCAGGTAATTTTTTAATGGTGACTGTGGCAAAGCAGACATGCCTGTACGCATAGGTTCTACTATGTTAGTGTTATGTATAATCTCCGATTAATGCCACTGCTGGTGTTCCAGGCTGTAAAATAAGTATGAAAAGTCCTTGAAGGAGGATGTCATCTTATTTTAATCTCCCTTTAATCTTTCTTGCCCCAAGAAACAATATGTGTCCCTCCTTACTCTTCTGCTATGGAGTCCTGTCTGTTTATTCCATACTGAATCACTTCAGCTCACAAAATGAGCTTTTTTTGTGGAAAAGTGGACCACAGACACTGTGAACACATTTTGAAAAGGGAGATTGGCACTAAATGGTGCAAGTCACAATGTTGCTAACTCCAATCTTCTGAAAGCGTGACCTGATCTGAGGTAAATATTTCTGAAATAATTTTCCTCCTTAGTGTGCAGAAAGTTTCTTATGATGACAACTGGATTAAAAGTAAAACTTCAATTGGGCTACATCTTGTAATAATAACTTGTGAAGCTTTTTGGAAACTCAAAGAAGAAACTTGTGTATAAAATCATAATATAAAAAGTTTTAAGGATACAGAGCATAGTGTAATGTTCAACCAAATACTGAAGCTGTTCTCCTCTGTGATTCATAGTGAATACAGCCCTTGAAGCATTTAATGCCTTCAGCTGCCCTGAATAAAAGTGATTCCATTTTGTCCAGGAGTTATGATGCTTGAGAAAGTATTGCTTCAAGCAAGCATCAGCAAACTCAATGCTTATGAGAATTCCATTGTTCAGGAGCAAAACCTGTGGATATGGATTTTTGGAATGTTACTGTTAGAAAAATAAAGCAAAGGGAAGGAACATGGCTAAAGATGTGACACTTTGCTGATTATTAAGTAGACAGAGGAAGTGCAATTTCTGGGATACTGTCTCTACTGAGAGTTTGTGGTTTTATCCAGCTTAGTGTCTGGCCTAGACTTGGCTACAGGATTAAAAAAAAAAAAAAAAAAAAAAAAAAAAAAAAAAAAAAAGTAGATCTAATTTTTTTGGCCCAGAGTGTCTGAAATTGTTCAGCAGAAACATGAAAGCCTGCATGAGCTGAACTGGAAAGCAATAGGACATTGTGTAATAAATAGGAGTCAGGGAAGTGATTGGGGAATAGCATTTTCCATTACACCAATCCAGAGCAGAAAACTCAGCCACGAATTTCTTTTTCTTCACCATGTGTTCTCAGTTTCTCAGAATGGCACTCACTATATTCAGACATAGATTCATTTTTCATTTCTCTTGCAATTATTTGCAAACTGAACCATGAGACTAAGTTTATCATGTTCAGATCTTTCAAAAGAAAGTACAACTGCCAAGAGTTTCTGGGGGTTCAGGGACTTTGCTTTTACAGACTTCTGCAAAGATGGCAAGTTGACTTTAATACAAACAGCTCTTTCATTAGGTTTTCTGTGATTGTGACAGTGAAATCAATTTTTCAGAAAGCACACCATTAATGTGTAAACTTGTTCCCAAGAGAGCTATGTGAAATAAGATGAATGTTTAGATACTTAAAAAGAGAAGTCATTGAGGAATAATCATTTTATTAGACAGTTTTCTTTTTCCTAGTGGTGATTCAGAAGACGTACTGCTACATGGCAAGCTGTTTCCAAAGAAGATGATCTCTCTTTAGTCTTTGGGAACTGCCCTATTTTTCTATTTCTATTTCTGTGCCCTCAGTAATTACCTTAGCCTACATCTGATATTGGGATGTGTAGCCCTGGAAGTTGATTAAATTTGAAATCTACATAGAAAAGAAGATCATAACCACCAACTCTAACAAGCCTCAGAAATGGACTGCTACTGGATCTGAATACTTATAGAAAAATTTCTACTCACAGACTAATCACGCTTCCAGATCGCAGAAGCAGATACTGCTTTTTTGGAAGTGCAGTTCTGCTCCAAGCCTCTTTCAATACAGCTATGTTCTCCTTGAATGGAGGAGTCTTTACAATTCCCTCAATTAACTCCCAGTCCTTTTCTGAACTGGAACTCCCTTGCCTTGCATTGCCTTCCTTGTTTTTATAAATTCTGAAATGTCTTGCCATAATCACTTTCTACTACTTTTATTTGACTTTTGCAAATTCATGCATCATTGAACTAGTAGTGAGAGAATAGATATACATATATATATATATAAAAATTAAAAAGCAGTTTTACAAGGGCACTGAAAAGCACATTTCATCACAACACAATATACTATTGCTCTGAGATTACCTTGCCTAGGCAGAATAAGCTAGACCAAGAGTGAGAACCTGCCTGACCACACAGCTGCCATGCTCTGAGGACAGGAGCTAGCAGTATGCTGGCGGTGGTGGTTGGAACTAATCTGGATACTTCAAACACAGCACTGCTCTGTGTTATGAAGACACGTTTTAATGCCCATTTTCAGTCATCTGTTGGTAAGGTTTTTCACTCTTCTTGAAAGTTAATTCAAGTTTTGGTGGCAGTTAGTTAATGTTAGTGCATTGAATCATTGACAGGATTAAAAAATAGTGATTGTGAAGGTTCACCTTCTTGGAAGGAGCAGGAGATGTTCTGTCCTTTATTTGGAAGGCCTGTTATTTGCCCCCTTTGCAGGAGTAAACCTGGTGAGCTACAAAGTGAAGTACAGGGGGAGCTTGATCCAGCTGTAACTGTCTCCCAAACTGTCATTCTGTTCTTCCAATATGCACTGCTCTCTGCTGGAAGGTTGTGTCTGTGTGTGATGTCAACCAACATGCAATACCATTCACTCTTTCTTACATATTTCTGCCAATAAACGGCATGTTATGAGTGGGAGGCAATTAAGATCACTCATTGTTAATCCTTCATCTACCTCAGCTTCTGTTGTTTTTGTTATTTTTTTGTCTAAATAGGCTCCGTTTCTCATCTGCTGAAGCAGTAGATGACATACAGGCAAGTAGCAAAATGCCCCCTGGATGACACATGAGACCATTCTTCCTTTTCTTTCCCCCACAGACAACTCAAATCTCAGAGCATATTGCTTTCTGCTTGATCCTTTTTGACATAGTATGGATACCCCAGCATTTTCTTTCAGCTTATGAAGTTTATGGCAGAATGTTTCTGTGGAGTGAGTGAACAAACTGCTAATATTTTTAACATAAAAATGCTAATATTTTTGCTGGTTTTTTTTAGCTGATTCCTGGCAGTGCAGCCAGGTTTAAGGACTTTCTTTTCTGTTTCTTTTCTAAACATTACATCATTGAGCTCAAGTCTTGCGAGTGGCAATCTGGGTGAGGTGCTGCCAGTGTGGGTAGACACACTGCTGCTCAGCAGTTGCTTTGTCTCATGAGACCAGGAGAAAGGTTTCCAGCTGGCATGCTTGAGGAGAGAATGGGTTAAAGATACTCCACAGCAGGAGAGGAGATGTGAGAACATTCGAAAAGCATTCCATGGTGTATCTTCCACTACCTGTTTCATTGCATTATTTAACTAGTAATATTTTGGAACAGTTGAACTACTCCATAGATTCTGATAAACTTTAGCCACTTTATAAATTAAACTATTTTTAAGTATAGGAAATAGTGTATAAGATATCTTTTTATTTCTTACTGGCTAGCTTCACAACCTGTTAGTGGAAACACTGAATAAATTCACCTAACCTGACACTACCTGAGCCCAGTAAGTGAAAGCTCTCTTTGTCTCTGGACCACCTGACCTGTGCAAACCAAATAGACTTTCTCACTTCGGTTGCTGTGGGACAGGAAAGCATGGCATCAGTGAAGCTGATGCTGTGGCAAAGAGAACAAGAGGTTCATGGACAGAACGAGAAAATAATATTTTGGTCAGTATAGCTTGTTCTTCTTGATCGAAGTATGAGAGCTGCTCTGAAAATAATGCCTCCTATTTTAGGATGTCAGCCCACAACATAAGAGGCTGATGTCGGTTGTATGGCAGCAGAGGCTGAACCTTCCCACCACAATTCCATTACATTTTTTTGCTGTGTGACAGATGGCAGCAAAGGGGCAGTCGGACAAAATGGCGTCTGACATGGAAGTGCGTATGAAGCAAAGCTGTGTCATTGAATTCTTTCATGTGGAAAAAATTGCACCCATTGGCACTCACCAATGCTTGATGCTTGATCTGTGAAGATTAAACAGTGGATATGAGCCCAGTGTGGCAGTGGGTGGTGCATTTCACCAGTGGTGGCAGAGACAGTGGGTCACCTCTGCTGACGTTAAAGTTTATGAGCGCAGCATGCAGACTTTTGTTCATCGCTGGTGAAAATTCATAGCTAATGCTGGGGACTGTGTTGAAAGAATGTTTTGTAGCTGATGATTGGCTTTATCAAATAGTGCTATTGTACTCTTTATATCTGTTGTTATTCCCATGGAAATAAATAGGAGACATTGCTTCCAGAGTGATCTGCCAAATAGTTCACAAGTTGAATGATCAATACGGGACCACTGCCTTTGGTCACAAATGGATTTTCTTTCCCAGAATTTGAAAATGCTTCCCACTAACTTCTTCTTCATTTATCCATTCATTCATTCATTGCACAATGTATGGATTTCAGAAAGTCTTTGAAAGTTGAACTGTGTATCACTGTGCTGACAAGCACTGACTGTACTTGCAAGGACAACTGTTAGTACTAGATTAAGCACTACTGTAACAAGTTAATCTAGTAAATCACATTTCAACAACATTATAAGGAAAAGGAGTGACATTAGACTGGAACAAAGTGCTTTTCAGAGAGCTGAAAGGATGGTCTTATAAAAATGTGTTGAATTTGCCCAGCAAAACAGTACATGAGTGTGGACACGGTGTACTTTGTGCTGTGTTCAGTGTGTGTATGTACATATGCAAGAATATATGCATAAAAATTGTAATTTCAGAACTAATACTGGTAATTTTTAAACACTATTTACGAAAATAAGTATTGATGCAGTATGAAGCTTCACACCAACATCTTCTAGATGTATACAAGGGTTAATAAAGCTCAGTGGTGCCTGTGGTCTCTGGCAATAATTTTAAAAACTTTAATGCTTCTGGAATTGCATCAAAATTATTTTCATCTTTAGTGGAAACATTTGCCACAGTGCAAGGGTTGTGAACAGTCTTGTGAATATGTGCATTTGCATGTGCCCAATCCCAGATCTTCTCATTCCTGTAAAACGTGTTTTCTTCTTCCTTAGGGAAACGGAAACTTCCAGTGCTGCATTTAATGGTGCTCAACAGTCACTAGGAATATTTGTGAATACAAGAAATCCAGAAATTTTGTACCAAGCTATTTTCAGGGAATGAAAAAAATGTTAGTGATTTCCAGAAAAGCCATAAAGTTTTAAGTACCTTTTTATATGTGCGGTGGAGTGGACTGGTGACACCATTTATTAAAATCGTCCAGAAATTCCATTACAAAATCATTTTTTTCTGTTGCTTGCAACTTTTCCAAACTTTAACTATTTGGCTTGAAATTTTGCATACTGAGTATCAGCCTCAGACTGAATCTTTTTGGAAAATTTCAGTCAGAATGATTACTTCCAAGAACAAAATTAAGGGAGAATACATCATTCTGTCCATATCAAAATATGATGGTTACCTTTTTTTGGTGAAATTTTAATGATTGGAAACAGAAACAAATTTTGACAGGGGTGACTAAGCTCTGTGCTCTTGTTCATATGGGACTGCATTTTGAATAAATAAAAAATCTTACAAGAGAAAACAAAATTTTGAAAAACCCCAGTCTGTATTTGCTGAGTAGAAGATTGCTGAGCTTCTGTAGTCACTGTTCTGAAAGGCTCTCATCGGTATTGATCAAGATATCAGCCTGCAGTTAGCTGGGCTTTTAGTGGTAGATCAAGTCAGGGTCTGGTACCCAGAGTACATACAGTGAGACCTCAGCACTTTCAATTCCCAGTCTCTTTGCTTTGGACCTGTTTTAATTTTTTTAATGCTGTATTTTAGTGTGCAGTGTAGAATGCTGTTGTTTCCAGTAGTATGCTCTCGTGACCTCCTAGAGCTGGAAAACAGAACTTTGTAACTCACTGGAAAACTGTAAGTTTTTCCTTTTGAATTATATAATGTTCCCTTCATAACCCACTTGGATGATAACGTACCAAAATTTATCTTCTTACTCATAACAGAACCATATTGCAAAAGCTACAGACATGAATCGGTTGTTTCATCCTTAGAGTGATGGGTATTTGCCTATCCCAAACTAGAGCCTTGCTCTGGTGAAGGAAGCACTTTGTTAGTGTGGGAAGGATTCACACTGGTTGTACAGAGCAAGAAGCACCGGGATATTTGATTTATAAACCACTTCTGCGTACAGTAGGTTAGAACTGCACTGAGAAACTGGAAGGGCTTATGCAATTCAGCTGCTGAAGCTGGTTGCTTCAGTCTGTGCTGTACTGAGCAGACCAAAACCCAACTTCAAGAACTGAAGACACTTACGGAATAGTTTAGGTTGGAAGACACCCTGGAAGCCATCTGGTCCAAAACCCTGCTGGAACCATATGTTAGAAACTGAAGAAACCAAATTAGACCTTTGTGCAGAAAACAAAACAAAACTTTTTTAGACATCTTAACTAAACACTGTTTTTCCTAAAGAAATTACTCCCTTTGAAAGAAAAACACATTTTTGAGGTTGGTAGATCTGTTTACATCTTACATCACACAAGAACAAACAATGAGGGAGAAATTAGTAAAATTCTTAATACAGCAAACGCAAAGTGTGAGATTCTTGAAAACAGCTGTTCTGCTATTAACGTTCCTCAGACACTAAGGAGTTTCAGAGTGGCTTTAAACCTTGCCAAGTTAGTTGCCATTGTAGCTGAGTTGGTTAGGGCAAAGACTCTTGGAAATGGATTCTTATTATTGTTCACATGGGTCAAATGAGGGCAAGACTTAGCTGATCTCTGAACTGTGAGGTTAAATGTTTGACCTGATCAGACAGTCAGGAAGGCAGAGGGCAATAGAGACAGAAAAAATGGATGGGTTAAGCAGCACTGGCTCTGTCATACTGTCTTCCACGGTTACACAAGTATAAACAAGCGTAGAGCTGTATCTTCTAAGCTAACGTAAAACAACATCTGTGGGAAACTTGTTGAGCAAACACAGGCCTGGTCTCCAAGAAGCCAATTGTAGCACCTATCAGCTCTATGTATGAAAATACCTTTTGTACAACTTAAAAACCCTTCTTCACTAATATTTGGCTCTAGTTTCTATTTAATGAAAACATTTGCAACAGTATGTAAAGCATCAAATAGCGGCATGTAAGTAGCATGTGAGGTGTCAAATACGTTTAACTGATGATAATGCTACATAAACACATTTTTATGACTGAGTAGTTGGTCCATTTAGCAAAAGAGATGGGATAGTGAAAAGCCACGATACCTTCATATAGCTGTGTTTGGTAAAAAAAATGCAGATGCAATATTATAGAAAATAAAATAGATTTTTTTTTGCTTGTTCTTTTAAGCTTTGTTGTATACTTCCATTTTACAGATTTTTAATAGTCCTTCAGCCTTTCACAGCTCCTTCTATGGAGGAAATAGACTCCCATATGTTGATCAATGTTTGTTATTTGTAGTTCTGTTGCACACAATAATATAAAACTGAGAAGTTAGATGTTTTATTAGTGTGCTAAACCTTGATGCTACATCACAGAATACTGTTTTCCAATTGTATCTTTCTGTGTCTATCTAACACAGACATTTGAGAAGTGTAATTAAGGGAGAATGGCAAATTTTCTACTACTTGGTTCTTCTGGATTTAAGCCATATTTTACATTTTCACTTATTTTGATTATGTATTGGTCCATAACATAGCAGAAGTTTTCATGAGTTGGACAGATCTTAGATAACTATTACTGGGAGGGAAAAAAAAAAAAAAAGCAAATGTTTAATTACAATCCAATAATCAGCTAACCTAATCAGACCTGCAAACATTTGTTTATTTGTGAAGGACAGACAGTGCATGTTTTTTAATATAGTCTGTACAGTAAACTGACAGCCAGGTAAACAGATGTAAGCAATTGGTTCAACAAACTCTTGTCCAATAATGTGCTCTTCTATCTTGTTGTAAACATCACACTGCTGACAGCCGGAGACCAACAGACCTTTTGTTCCATTTGTGACTGCCAGAGATCTCTGCAAAAACAGCTCCAGTTTATCTGCCTCTTAGGGCAAGGACCTCAAAGCAACCATTTCTTACCAACAAAATTTATATAGATCAAGTAGACAGAGGGCTGTATTATTAGTCTCTCCTCCTTTTCCTTGTTTTCCTTTCCTGTTTACCAATTTGAACTTACGTGCAAAGCTGTCATTTTTGGAGCTTCTATCAGCCTAAATCATTTCAACCAGTAATCGAACACACAAATGAAAATAATATTGTTCCATCAACAGGAAAATAGTTACTATTACTAAGGAAAATATTACTCACCCTGATTAACTTCAAGATGAGCCTTAAATGGCTTCAGTTTGACCCACTTTCTCTTTTATTGGATTTACTGCTGAAAGGTCAACAATATTTTGTGAATTTCAGATTGTTTTTAACTGTCATTCAGAACACACAGTAAGCCGGTGTTGTTTCTTGTTAATTTTATTGAACTGCAAGTAAGAGCCAAGAACACATTTTAGATCAGAAGTATTAATTGAAACGTTATGAGTTGAGGGAAAGCATATATATGCTTCCATGTATTAATATAAATCAGAAAATTAGAAAGGTTTCGTATTTTTCAATATGAGTATTCAAGATATAGAAATAGACTTAATTTCCAGACTAGACCTTATTTATTTATTTATTTATTTATGTATGCAAATAGATGCTTTCAACCAGAGCAACAACCTATAGCTGGGTATCATTTTCTTGTCCTGATGCATTCTGAAGTTTTCAGAAATGTGGTTGGTTTCATACCCAGATGACAATGAAAGAGGCAATAAAAATAAGGGGGAAAAAAAAAAAAGAAAAAAAAAAAGGAATGATTCAGTCATCCTTAAAGGATCAACATCCAAGTCAATGGAGTGTTTTCCAATAGGACAAAAGCCATTTATTTTCAAATTCTGGGTCCTGGACACTGGGGCAGTGCAGCCTAGACAGGCCCTTAGTGATGCACATCCTGCCCAGAGAGCAGACCAGAAGGCACCATAGCAACTTTGGGGATGGAATGCCCAGGTCTTGCCCTGGCACACCCATGGGCACTTGCCCAAAGTAGTGTCAAGGGCAGCCCAAGCTCTGCTCCTTCAGCTGGCTTTGCCCCAGCAGGGCAGAGATCATCCTTGGCGTGACCAGATGAAACAGTTCACCCTCACAGGACTAATTAAGCACTCTTGGAAGCAGGACTTGACCTGGCTGTCACCCGGCAAAATCATCTGTTCGAGCTTGTAGAAACAGTGAGAATTTTTAGGGTAGGAGTTAACAGCAACTCTTGCAAATCTCAAATGACTTGCTGCCAAAAGTGTTGGATGAAAGTTTGTTTTGTGTATTCATTTGCTGGACTTGGTTCATCTGTCTGCTTGACATCAGCGCATCTACAGATTAGCTTGCTTGGAAGAGAATGAAGCACGTGGTAGATGAAGGACACTACTCTCTCAAACTCTTCCTGAGAAAGCTGGTCCCACAGGTGAATCTATTTGCATCTACCATTTGACTTGCTAGCCCAGACCTACTTAGCACCACTACAGACTGACAGCCTGACAATTTCATGCCAAAAAGGAAATGCTTTTTCTCAGCTACTTCCATTACGTGAGCAATGAGCCTGATCTCGAAGGAGGCTGCAACTTCAGAGTTGTACAAATTACTGTTTCCTGCATTCTAGGGCAATTTAAATATCAGTTTTCAAATTCTGTAGTGATCCATTAGTCCAAAACAAAATAGTCACAAATGGTATGTTTGCACAAACAAACTACATGATACACACTTTTCCTAATTTACAAAGGCCTACTCATGAAAGTATTGTACTGGATACTATATAAACATGAAACAAAAGAAGAAAGCCTATACCCCCGATAGTTTTGCATCTAATTGTGAGCCGTAAGACAATAAACCTATAGAAAGGAGGCAGGGATGGAATGCAGATCCATAGTGCAAACAATGGGCTAAGCATGTAAGTAGCCCAGTGTTACCGAACTGTCATCTGAATAGGGTGGCCCAGAAGAGTCCTTGAAGTAGTTTGGAGGAAAATAATGGGAGAACCTTGCAAGTATGAATGGAGAAAAGTGAGACATGAGAAAAGTGTAGGTATGCTTGTTTGGATACATAACAGCATTCAATCATGAGCAGAGTTAATCAAACAGTACTGAACAAATATAGGAAATGAAGAGTCTTGCAGTTTAGAAGATTGTGTGTGTAGAAGAGAGTAACTGTGGATGGAGCTGAAGGAGATGATAGAGGTAACATAGATGGGTACAAGGATAACTTCGCAATAACTGTATGGGCATTTTCAAACCTGAAGAGCAAGACGACACACTCACCAGGTGGAAATTCAACTGGGTGAAAGTTGCAGTTGTGCAGATGGAGAGTAAAGATTATCTCAGATTTGATGCATGTAAAGAAATTTAGATATGGGTATGAGAACTGAGAATTAGCTTAAAAGGATGACAATTTGCTTTGCTTGTGAACTTGCAGTGATTTTTTTTTTTTAAGTGTACTGCCCAGAAATTTACCGGGTTTTGTTTACGATTACTGTGAGGGCAGCCATTATCAACTGGAGGATGGTATTTGGGATGGCCCAGTGGGAGGTGTCCCTGCCCATAGCAGGGGAGTTGGAACTAGGTGATCTCAGAGGTCCCTTCCAACCCAACACATTCTGTGGTTCTATGAGTTGTGATGCTTTTCAGAGCAAAAATATGCTGTGTTGAGTAATAATGTCTGAGAACATTAGAGCCCGTGTTTAAGGACCTGACAGGACATGAGAAAAGACAATTTTCTTTGCAGAGTAATAAATAAAAGGTGCCAATAATAATTTTGATCACATACTCGTTCGTGACTTAAGTCTTGGATATTACAGTAATTTTAAAACCTGGGAACCACAGGTCTAACTATATCACCTTCTGTAAGCCTGCTCTAAGTTGAACATAAATCTAGTAAGAAAGTCTGCTGGAATCATGTTACCTCTCCAAATAGAGGAGATGTAAAATACCGCCTGAATTCCCCTATCTGAAAAGCCAGTTGGCTCCCTCAGCGGGAGAGCACATAGAAGCCAACTTGCTGGCACATCTGATAATTAAGGAATTTGGGATCAAGTCTAAGTTCAAACCTCAAACTAAGATGACTGGGCAGGTGCAGCCAGAGACAGCAGCTGAGCTCAGAACTCTGTTGGTTAACTCAACACAATTCTGGGTGTTTTCCATTGCTTGGTGCACTCTATTGCTTGCTGTACTGCTGCACTGCCACATTTGTGAAATCATTTGGACCTTAGTTAAATGAATTTGGAGTAGCAGAGCAAGGAACAGGATGCTTTTATCTTTGCATGTTGCCTGTTACTAACTTTTCATTTGTCTGCGTACTTGAATGCAAAATCTACACAGTACTGTGAACTCACAGTAGCAGCTGTGAGATGTGCAAAGCAATAGGACAGTGTATAGCATAGGTACTTCTCTGGTATTTTTTTTTTTTTTGAAGTACCAGGGATATGACCAATCTGCAAATGGTCAATGCAGTATCCTCAGTGAAGGCGGGTTTTAATGGCATTTTTCAGCTTCTAGTCTGTAAGCTCTACATTGCTCTCTGTACTGCTCTGAATTTTGATCACCAGTCTGGTTAATCTGAGAGAAGCTCTGTCTGTCTGCATTATAAGAGCAAGAAAATGGTATCCCTTGGTGTCAGACCAATTGTTCCTAAAATCTTCTTCTTGCACACCTCCCAAAGATAAGGTTACTTTTTTTGGAGGAAAAAAAAATAAAGATAGCGATGGCCCATGTTTGAGAATGCTTTGATATATGTAGGTTTTGACTCTTTGTTCAATTTCAAATCATAAGCAGAATTCCAACTGGCAGCATGTAAAGTCCTTTTTATTTTAATATTAGCACTTCAGGTGAACTTCTGTAAAACTCAGGAAAGAGATCCCACAGTTACAAACTTACAGTTTGCCTGAAGGAGCTGGTAATCCTAACAGTTGCCTTCAGTGATACTATTTTTTACAGCAGCATTTTACATTTTTCACTAAATATCAACCCAAATGCATTGACTTTCAAAACAAGAGGCAGAGTAAGGAATGTTAACATTAAGGAGACTATTCTCACTGCTATTACAAACCATAATTTTACAGTGCAAATTGTAGAGGGACCAACTGGTGTAATACTCCACCTGTTCTGCCACTGGGAAGGAACTAAGGATATGTGCAGGCACAGAAGGGTATCATTGGCTGTGACATGTCAGCTTGGGAGCTGGAGGAAGCTGGAAAAAGAGTCGGCGGAGTAGGAGAGCAGATCTGGCCTATTTGGAGAACTGCTAGGCAGAATCACCTGGTCAAGGGCCATAAAGGGAAAAGGTGCCCAAGAGAGCTGGCTGAATTTTAGAGAAAACTGTTTAAGAGCTCAGGAACAAACTAAACTATCCTGTTGCGCATTAAGATGGGGAATTGCAGCAGAAGGTCTGCTTGGCTAAACAAGGGGGCATATAAATATAGCCTAATGCTACTGGAAGGGGAGTTAGGAAAATGTCCAGCTCTTCTCAATAAGAGTAGTCAGCGTAAGAAGAGGAAGTTGGCACAAATTGCAACTTGAGAGGCTCAGACTGACTAGAAGGAGAAGGGCTTTAATAAAATAGGTAGGACTGTACAGAAACAGGCAAAGGAGAGGTGGGAATTTCCAACCCTGGAGATTTTCAAGATTCAGATAGACAACGGAATGGCCACCCTGAGTGAGATCTACCCTGAGAAGGAGGCTGGCACAATCATCATTTCTATGATGTTAGGAATATCCTTGGATGAATTAAGAACCTATTTCCTCACCTATGTCAGCTGAGCATTTCATCTAGCTGACCTGGAGAACTGAGCTGTGGCATGAAGAGGAAATGGGAACATCCTTCTGCCTCCTTGGCTCAGCATGAGCCTCAGCATTGTGTGCAAGACTTAGATAGCAGCTACCTATCAACTTACTGCCAAAGGGAAGGTTGTGCTGAGCATACAGAGAAGCAGACTATCAGGCACCATGAGGAACTTTATTGGTAGATTCTTTTTTTGTGGAATAGTTGCATAGTGATTTTGTCCTCATTTTTTGTCAAAATCCTTGTAAATGCCTAAGTGTTTTGGTGTAACTGAGCCAAGGCTCCTGCAATGGGCATGGAATGACTGCAGTTCTATGACTCACTCATTAGAGTAAGAAGTCTAAAGCCTCTGAGAAATAAAACAACAAAACAATGTCACAATAAAACCAACAACAGCAACAACTATGTGTAAACGACTTACTGAAACTTGTAACGGTCTCACATAGAAGTTTATCATTAAAGATGTTCTGTATATTGCCTTTTGAAAACTCCACTGTAATTAGAGCTTCTCTCACCTGACAGTTCAAGGGTTTTTTCCATTTCAGTCTCTGATTTCTCACAGCACATTCCTCCGTTATTTGCAGTACCTTCTAATTAAGTGCTATCTGCAAACTTGGAAATCTTTGCGTTCCACATTGCTGTCTACATTGTATTTGTGTAAATACTTCAAATCTGGACCTCTAACACTAACTCCTGTCATCCTCTACTACTGACATTTTGATTTGAATACTTTCCATTTATGACTACAGTAGATTTCCTACTAATCCAGCCAAATTTATGCTTAAGCATGCCAGTTTTCTTCCTGTCTTATGACTAGAGGAGAGCTCAGTAGCGAGAATCAGTTAGATTTCATGCATTTTTAAAAATTAATCAGAATGAGTTTTTGAAGAAAGCTATGTGCTCCTCTATCATTATTAAAGGTGGATTGCTTCTGCAAGGCAGAAAAATGAATTTGTCTTACCTGAAATGTATTACCTTTTATAATTTTTCTCATCTAATTCACTATTCTAAAATCTTTCGTATGCTTTTTCAGGCTTAAGATCATATTTCCTTTTATGTTTTGGTATGCATAACTGTATATGCCTCTGACAGTGTATGCACACATACACAAGCTCATGGGCAGGATTTAATAATATTATTTGGAGGAAATAGAAGATCTTTTTTTTTTTTTTTTTTTTTTTTTTTTGCTTGGACGTTCCCTGTCCTTTAAATGTATGTCTTGAAAATTTCAAGTTATAAAAATAATCCTGCTTCCTCTAAAACACTGCAGTGCAGGTGTGCTTGAGTATGTGCCAACTGGTCCATCAGTCTTCCTTTTAAACCACTTCAGGAATCTGCACATGCTTAATGGTCTGCAGTTCCCCAGAATAGGCACAGTTTTATAGATGGCCTTGTTTCATAGTAAATATTCTTGTCTTGTTTATGCTTCTTCCAGAATGGTTGCCTCAATGCATACTTTTCTTAGCTACACTTTAACAGTGTGTTTCTGTGTTTACAGAACTTATGATTTACATTAAAAACCAAAGTTAATTTTCTTATTTGAAGCAAATATGCAGAGATCTAAACCTAATTATTTGGAAGTACAGTGGGGTTTGTAATCCCTCTAACAAAAATGAAGAAAGTTATTTGTCTGAAGGATTGCCTAATACGGCACTTCACAGGCTATCCTGGGGAGAGCATGAAACTTACCACTGAAAGAATGTCTGAGGTGTAGTACTTGTGTATGCTTTATGTATTGGCAGAAATAGTCTGGCATGTGAAAGACAAAGGGTAACCAGATATTTTTTACAAAGCATTTTGAAAGAGGCATTGGAGACAAAGTTCAATTACAGTATTTAACAAATGTAGTCGCTGTTCGGCATGAAACCTTTCAGCAAGCAAAAATGACAAATTAAACGATTATTTTCCATAAAGCATATTTTAATGAACCAAAACCAGTTCCTGGAAATGCCTGAATAATTCACAAAGAATATACTACATAGAGAAAACATTTTAAATTGTTTTTTTTTTCCATAATGTAATGACTTAGATAGAATTCAAAAGTGAGTGTCTTGTAGGATTCTTCTTCATTTACTTGACCCAAGTTGCCAATCTCGTGAAGTAAAAAGTTGTTCTATTTTTTTGTGTGTAATGGTTTGCTTGTCAAGTGTGGCCGTTTCATCACCAGCTGCCGGGCTATGTCAAAAGCTGAGGCTCTTCAAATAAGAAGTTATTAAGCCCTGGAATATAAGATAAGGGATCTTCACTGTGCATTTCACAATACTTGAATTAATTAGAAGCTGTATAATGTATGCTTGGTGCATGAATATCCTTTTCTATCCGTACTTTGTAGGAGTCGTACGGTACAGCAGGACTTTGTACTTCGGATATTTCCATTGGCTATATCAGATATAGTTATCTGATCATGACTTGCGGGTTCTGCCTTTATGAGAATGATGTTCCCAAGTATTTCTGACATTTTTTTAAGAAACAAAACCTATATCCTAAACTACAACTGAAAAAAAAAAAAAAAAAAAAAGAAAGAAAAAGAAAAGAAAAAAATGCCAGCTCTTCGTTTATCTGACCCACCACAGCAGCGTGACTGCTGGACGGTATTGCATGTAGAAAGTTATTATACTGTTTCCATGCCCTCAGAAGCCTGGGCTATGGAAACAGCATAATGGCTCCTTCAGTGACAGCACATACCTGCAGACTGACTCTGAAGTCTCACCTTGAATATTTAATAATGACCTCATCTAGATAAGGCTTTTGGCTGTCATCCAGGTCTCTTCTCAGGGTATTATAAAGGAAGCATGGGTCTTGTGCAATTTAACCATTTCAGTTGGTACGAGGAGCGTGTCTTTTGCTGCCCAAGTACAAGCTGCAGAAATATCCTACAGAAAGGTGTGTGAGGAATAGTGCACCTTACTCACAGTATATTGTTTGTGAGTCTGTTCATCTGGTTTATACAGCTGCGTGCAGCAGCTTTGGTAGGCAGAATTCCCATGGCTGTTATCTATCAGTAAGCCACACTTGTTGCAATTACATGAGAACCCACTGTCATGTGGAAGGACAGCTGTCCCTTCAGGCTATGCCCAAGGCTGCTTCTCAGTGCAGCTCTCCTATGATTAATTTAATAATGTATTACATACCATGCTTCTTGAACGTACCATTGTGCTCTATTTTCTTCCATCAAAGAGCTATTCAAAGTAAACAGTGACCTCATCAATACTGTCTGAAACTTACAGTAAATGGAAATATTCCAAAACCATAACAGAAACCGTATTTCAACAGATGTAAGCTGCAAGATGAGGAACGAGAATTAATTTGTATGAGAATGCCATCCCGAGCAACCTGTACAGACACTTGACTCTGATTTGCCCAGCCTCATGTCTTTGCTATGTACAATATGCTTCTTTCATGTGGGTCTCAAGATGAAAAAGAAATGAGAAACTCTCCATCTATGTTTTCAACTGTAACATTCATGGCTTGGTGAGGGAGACAAAAGTAATTTAATCCGCACAAGGTAAGAAAAAACAAAGTGAAGCAAGAAGGCCTGTAGAAGAGAGGAGCAAGAGTACTGTCATGACTAGAATTTCCAAAGCTGCATAGGAGTTTAAACAAAACCTTTTTTAATAAAGATTTCATTAACCTATTTGTCCATGACCTCTAAAATGCTAACCTTTCAAAAAGCATACGAGGATTGCTAGAGCAGGAACAGAGCTGCTATTCAGGCAATCTAGATTGTTCGCAGCTAAAAAGCCAAATAAAATACAAGATCCTATCAGAGCATCTGAGTATGTCAGACAGCATTAAGTTACAGGCGCTTAATTTCCAAACAACTCAGAGAAACACTTCTCTTTGCTTTGCTGATGCATCTAGATTCTCTTAATCTCTGAAGCACTCAGCAGATCGTCCAGCCTGCAGCCATTTTTCTTTTCCAGATGATAGAGAAAAACAGCACTTTCTTACATAGTAAGCCTTTAGTGAATTTGATTGCTACTGAATTTGTTTGTTTACCAGTAGTTATAATCTCATGTAACAAATTCTAAGGCTAGCTGAAATTTCTCTTGCAGTATTGATCTGTTCACATAAATGATCACATTATTGTAATTTCTAGCTCATTAGTAGAAATTTCTTATAAGAATTTGCATCTCTGGTACAATTACCTGTCAAGTGACTTTCTGTTACAACGCTTTTGGTTGTAGTAGTACTTGCACCCACTAGGAAGAAGAAATCTGAATATAAAAGTCACATGAAATACCCTAACAAAGTGCTGCATTCACAGGGAAGCCCTTATTTCCAGCATTTGGCTGAACACCCTAGATTTGCTCATCTTTGAAAAATTGAAATTGAGTTTAAAATCCAGAAGCTATAAGCAATTAAGATGAGAAAATAAATGTATAAAGGCATGGTCTAACATACAGTCAAAAATGCATTCATGGCATCGACGTTTTTTATTGTATTTGTATTTCATCTGTGTGTTCTAGATCTAGGAGCTGCAGCCATTCTAGTGAAGTATTAAGTATACAACAGGTTTATCGTGTTTCTGGCCATTTGTAGTATTGAAAGAGTACCATTTTGTTGTGTTTAGTTTGGTTTTCAATAGTTATTGAAAGCCGAAGAAACCTCATTTGGTCATGTGTACCTTACTGTCAACTTTACACAAGGAAAATTTTTATTTATAAACAGCAATATATATGGACACAAGCAAGCTTCCATCTGATAAACACAGCAAAGCCATTGTGCATTCACTTTCTTGATGAAGGGCTATGAGTTAGTTACAGACGTATATATAAATATACATACACACACACCTGCTTTCCATGGTCTGCTTACAGATTTTTATATTACATTTACAAGGCATAATATTTTGCAGACCTTGTAGCCTCCAAGATAATGCAAGGTGGTCCCAGTGACCCCTTTATTTTAGAAGATGATAAGAAACAGGAGTTGGAATGGACAGAGAAGGCTATACGAGAAAGCAAAGTTGAGCGATAAACAATTGGATCTGCGCAGTTGGCAGCTGTCCTGGCAAAGAAGCCTGACGGTGCCTATCTATAAATAAGTGTATGCATGATTCAATGAATGTGCAGTTATTTTATATCTGCATAAGTTCCCCTAAATGTCTTCAAATGATTTTTGGTTTCTGGAGGCTGGGGAAGATTGCATTACTTAATGGAGGCCTCAGAGCATGGAGCCAAAAAGCCCTTTTTTGGTACAAATCCAAAATGGTTTCAGTATGTGGTACTTCAAATCTCTATTCCGTGTTTTTTTAATATTCTTTTTTCTCCCCACCACCCATATATCACAGGATAAGTGCTCTTCTCCTGTGTATTAGGGGACTTGGAGGGAGATATTTGCCAAGCTGGAATTCATCTTGACAAGTTTCAGTAAATAAACATTTCTTACTTTTCCATTTTAGAGTTTGCTTTGATTCATCCTCTGGGGTGGCTCTTTCCTCCCACACTACATTGCTAAGAAATTATATAGAATTTTTCCCTTTATTCAGTTCTCTCATCATTACTTTCTTTCAGCAGAATGACTCACTGCTGTTCTGGATTCTCTGTGCATGTCATCACAACTCTGGGAACAAACTTGCTCTAGCGTTAGCCTGACATCATCTTTATTACGCTTTCATTGTCACTGACATTAAACATGATGAGCCAAAGGAGACTATCTGTGTCTTGTCATTTTAGCAACGCTCAGGCATTATACTTAGCATACTTCCTACCATGTTTCTCCTTTGACACCATTCCTCTGCTGGGAAAACAATACTGTGAGCCAGCGCCGTAGGTGTAGGCTTTTTTAGCTGGCTCCTGCTAGGATTTATATCTAGCACAGTGTAGCTCAGATGATCTCAGGGCACAGATACTCTTCTACTATCCTGAGTAGAAGAAAATGTATAAGTAATGTGGTTAACTGGGAAACATCACTGGTCTAGTAAGTAGGACTGCTTTACTTCTGACGTCCCTGAGCTCCCTCATCCCTGCGGTTTGGAGTCCCGTGAGGTCTCCATGAGCAGGAACCAGCAGTTATTCTGGTGGGACAAGGAGCCTTGCTTATCTTTTGGCTTCACTGGGGGGTACAAAATGCTTTTCACAAAACCTTCCCAGTGGTCCTAACAGGATTTTACAGTAAATTTCTGTAGTGTACTGTGCTACTAGTCCTGCGGCAACACTTGAGGTTACAGATCACTTCAAGCAGCTAACAGGAAAAGTTAATGAAAAACAGCAAGGTAAACACATAAAGTACTGGAAACTCATAGTGAAACTAAGGAATGTCTGGCTGTGAATGGTGTAGAAGAGTAAAAGCCATTGTACTGCAGTAAAACTGCAGAAGTTTGGGTGAATTGCAGAGGGTGGGATTTCCTTTCCTTCCACCAGTGCCCAAGCTCACACTGTCATCATCTCCTCCACCTCTAGACAGACTCCAGTGCTTTATAAGGTGTTTTGACATGACATGGAAGAAGAGCTGAATTATTGTTAGCCGTGTTCTCACCCTCTCATGTAATAAATGTTTGCTTACGATCTGAGTGTTTAAACAAACAAAACTTGGGTTTTGGTGCAACTTCAGGAGTGCAACTCCATCAAATCTAGGTCCTTAATTGGAAGCCACTGTTTTCTTTGGCCGTATTTTGACATGATTATGGCAAACAGCTCTGGTTATTCTGTTCTAAGCCTGTCTTTTCAAGTGGGGTTCAAGTTTTTTCTTTTGTTAGCCCTGATTACTGACAAGAGACAAGCGTGTCCTAGGCCACCAAATATGTAAATGGGTGTGAGGAATTCTGAATTCTGTTCTTGGTCAAGCAAGTTCTGATCAAGCATGTATAAGCAATGGCAACACTATTTTTACTAATCCCTCTCAGTATTTTGCAACTGCCTGACCATATCCCATACAGAGAAATCATCATGACCTTGTGTATACTGGCCAACTCATCAAGCATTGATTCAATGACTTACCAAGGTAAGCAGCAAAACAGTTCAGGTAAGCACATCTCTCTCCACTCTGCATTGAAAATGAGTGGGCCTTTGATGCTGTGTCTTCCAGAACTTCCTGGTTTGTGACTGGCTGTTTTGCTCCCAACATACATCTTACTTGCGCTACCAAGACTTTACATTAGTTTGGATAATTGCTATGCACAGAAGGCAAAAGAAACTTGTTTGGTGTTGGGTTGGTTAGGTTTTTTGTGTGTTTTTTTTTTTCCCATTAAAATGTGTGACTTTTCAATGAGGAGAAAAAATGAATAAAAGGTCTCAAACTAAAAACAAAAATGGTATTCCTGGAAAAAGACAAAAGATTTCAAGAGAAATAAATACTTTTTACTCCCACGTTTATTTGATGAAAAATCTGATCTTCTATTTTTAGAAGTTTCATCTCACTATTTTTCACTTTTAAACCAAAAACAAAAAAAGAATTCCATTAAGCAGTCTGTGAGGAATTTTGCTGGATATCCCAAAGATCCATGTGCTTCATCATTCTCTCTTGACTATGTATCAGCAGCAATGAAACAAAAGGTTAAATAAAGATGCATGATGCTAAAGCCCAAACTTGTATTTGGGAGGAGGAGAAATGTGTACCTTTGTAACCATCACTCTTAAAAATCAGTGAAGATAAAATGACATTAGAAATCTGTCAAGATATGAAAACCAGTCTCACTGATGTTTTTAACTGAGGGCTGCTCCGAAAGTAATGCCTTCTACTTTGTTATGTTGGCTCATAATGACAGAGGCAGGTCTTGGTGATATGGCAAAAGATGAGCCTTCACTGCCCTATTCCATTTCATTTTGTTGCCCTATGCAGGCTCTTGTTCATTGCTGATGAGAATGCATGTCTAATGGTGATGGCTATGTTGAAAAATAACGTTTTGTAGCTGAGAATTTGCTCTGTCAACCAGTGTTCTTGTGCTCTTTGTATCTGTTGTAGTTTCCACAGAAGTAAATAGGAGGCGTTGCTTTCAGAGTGACGCACTGAAACAGCTCTCCATTGCTACCAGTAGAGAGGAACTTGTGCCCTGTGTTGCAGAAAGCACTCGGTAACAGCAGGATTCAACTGTTCCTCCCGCAGAGCGGTACGGATTCTGGTGCTGCTTCTTGTTGGAATCTTGTGTCTCAGGGTTGAAGGTATTATAAACAATTTTATCTTCATTTAAGGTATGGAATAGGATTCTAAAGTAAAAGGAAACTTCTTTGGTATTTTGTATTCTTTGAAGTTGAGATGGAGAGGGATCAGGCAACCTCCTTCCTTCCATCCTCTCCCCTATGATTTGTAATACTCAAATCACAGTGCTATTACTGTTACCCAGAAGCACAGTAGACACAGCAAAATAATCTCCTCTACAGCAAAACTACAAAGCTTTCATTACAAATGAAACAAACTAGAAAACTTCTGACAAAAATTCTTCTGGTAAGAATTTCTCAGTTCAGACAAATGGGAACATTTTGCTGCAGCACTGGGATTTTCCTGGTTCTCCTGGATGCCAGGCAGCCCGGGAGCTGCTTGCTGGCAGGGGCTGCGGCAGTTCACTGGTGCAGCCCTGGAGCAGGTCAGGCTGGAAGAGCTTCCTAGGGCAGTACCCTTCTCATCCTGGCTCCAGAGATCTCAGCACTCACAGGAGCGATGCTTTGGGGAAGCCTAGGAGATGACCTGCTCCCATGCTGAGACTTTACTCCTTTTCATAGATAATTATGAAATGCTTGGCTTTTGTTCCAAACTGGAACAAACCCAGATTTTGAAATATCAAAATCCTATGTGAAAGTCAGTCAGTTCTTTGCAAAGCTGAAACTATGACCACACCCTTCCCACATGTAGCACCTGCATGAGATGTCAGTGCTGAAAATGTGGCAATCCAGATGAGGTTGTATTCAGCACTCTGGGAGATGAATGGTTTGAATACAGTGTGCTCCTTTACCTGTTAGAAGTACAGGCCTTCTGGAACTGAATAGCTGCCGAATTCCCTGATGCAATAGAAGTAAAAAAGGAAGGTATTAAATATTTGGTGACATTCAGCATTATAACTTGGAATTTTCTTGCATTTAAGATGTGCTTTGTTATAAAGATTAATATGCATTGATTTCTCAATGCCTTCAGAAAATAATGATCATGTGTGAAATACATAGAGAGAAGGGGATTTTTGACATCTTCAATATATGAACTTCTAACAAGAGATTCTTATCTCTCCTTATAAGAAGTGACTTGTTGTAAGAATCCTGTCAGCAAGGTAATAAACTATTACTACTACATTCTTTTAATATATTTTCATGGTAGACTTTCATTTATCATCCTCCAGTGGGCAGTGTGAAATGAATTGCTACTGCATAATTTAATTGATATGAATTCAATTCATATTTCTCCATTCTCAGGTCAACTTATGCCATTCGTACTGCTGTTCCCACGGAACTGAAAAAAGCTACACCTTTTATACACCCTTTAGCTTGATCCTGCAAATGGCTGCTATTACGCAAAAAGCTCCCAATAATCTTCCTCCAATCTGCTTGTCAAATTGTAGGAGGAGGAAGCAAGCAGAAAGAAATACTGTGATTCTCTTCAGTGTGATAATGAACTCTACACTTCCATAAGCTCTTATGTGCAAGTACCTCTAAGCAGAAGCAGCCTGCAATTAAGCAGTATTGCAGTTCTAAGAAAGAAGCCACATCCCTTATCTTTTTAGTTACTGTCCATGGGAAGCTGGGACAGAATATGGTGTAGACAGAGCAGTGACAGCTTTGGCTGGTGGCCACTGTGGAGGTGACTGTGCTGAGGCTGGTTACAGTCCCTGAGGGACTGACTGCACTTCTTCAACTCATGCAACTGCAAAGTCTCTAAAATGATACACAAAGTCTTGCAGCACATCAAGGAACATACCTTTATAGAATAATTGTGGTTTTGGTTTTTTTAATCATTCAATCAAGTGTTAATGAAAAGCCTTACAATTCAATTCAGTTTGGTAGAACAGATCAATGATGCTGTAGGAGGAAACTCAACGAGAACTAAACAGTTGTAATTAATAGTTTCAAATGTTGTCATTTGAGCTTCAGTTTGTACGTAAGTGCTTTTGTTCCTGACTTTACCTGGTCTGATTGAGGAGTGCCACACCTTAGATTTTCCTGTTTCATTAACAGGACCTTTGTTACTTAGCACGGTATCTTTGTACTTCTCTGAAGCCTCACATGCAGCACTAAATGTTAGCCTATCTTCATATGTGAAAGAACTTATGAGATTCCTACCATGTCAATATGAAAAATCAAGCAAATTTATTTTGCTTGTTCAACGAATCTACCATATATACCTCTTTTCATAGCATTTGCTAGTTGGAGATGTACTTTGCTATATGTTACTAATTTTTTATATGTATCTAAACAATAGCAACAGCTTTACTCCACTCCACTGCACCTTAGCTGGGGGTATTCAGAAACGTTGTGGTTCCCAGAATCATTTCCTACCATGGTGGCATTAATAATGTCTGTTCAGAGCCGACAGTTGCTTCCTTCCTATCTTAAATAAAGTATGTATGATACAGTTAAAAATAGGCATTGTTGGAAGACGGCAGGCAAATATACTCTCCTTTATCATGTTGCCTCTCTTCAAGAAGATTATGCAGTCCAGATATGATTGTCTTTCTGAACATAACTTTTGGCTGGAATACATGTTCTTTTACCAGGTTCCAAAGCAGCGAACCAGGATGTAAGTACAGAAGTGGCTTTTAGATACCTGAGAAGTAAAGTTAAGTACGCTCTGGTCAATGAGTGACTCTTTTTATTGAGCCTTAAAGAGCATGTGAGGCATTAACACTTCTGAAACATATGGAAAGCATGCATTCCAGATGGGAAGGAAGCTGGAATACTTATATTCTGTAGGAATATGAAGTTAGAGTTTATTATGGAAAGATCAGAATCCTTATAGATTAGAATCCTTAATATACTGGATTGTGATATGCTATTTGAAACCCACTCTCACAAACCCCATTGAAAAAACCTTTGTGGAAGTACACTGAACACATGCAAAATTTGTTTTTCTAGGGTGATAAACAGCAGCATTGTTACAAAGTTATTTTCATGTTTCCTTGTTACATGACTAAGTTTTAATGACTTTTTTTTTTTACCTTTGAATGAGGCTTTCATATTTCTCAAGCTATTTGAGATCCTCCCACTCTTCCAGTCCTCAGAGCTTTGCAGCCAGCCTTACTCAGAGGACATTCCAGTCTTGTCACTGCACAGCTGCACTTGGCAGCAAGCCCTCCACACAAGGCCTTGCCAAAGCAGCGCTCGGACCCCCCAAACGCTCTCCTGAAACAATGGCCAATAATGCAACATTTGTATAACTGCTAAATATCTTTTTGCCTTGGAATGAATTTGTTTACTTCAGTTATAAAAGGTGTTATATCTTTGACGTCACTGAGTTTATGCTCAAAGTGTACTGTGGAAACTACCATGTTGTTTTATGTTTCACAGGCTGATGGGTAGCATAAGCTTAATACACTGAGCTGCTGATAAATAAGATCCACTACATTCTTTTTGTTGTGGGCCTGCTCTTCGGTCAGGGAGTTATCTCCTTGGAACTCTTTACTTTCTAAGTTTTTTAAGCGCTTATCTTAAAGATCAGCCATGAAAAGAAACAAAAGGATAAAAAGGAATGAACTTGGAAGATATTTCTTTCCTTTTCCTTACATACTGAAATTGACATTGGTCATTTCATGTGTCTGGTACTCAAGCATTTGATTCCAGACAGAGGAAGGCAGAAAGCTGAGTATTTCTTTAGTCCTATTCTAAACTTTAAAATCCCCCATTTTGCGTGGATACTAGGAAGTATTTCATGCAGTTTCTGTGAAATCATAATGAATAAATAAATACATAAGTAAATAAGAAATTATGTTTGACTAAGCTATATTAGACCTCAGAGGCCTTGAGTTTTTCATACATCTCCTCTTTATAATTTTTCTCATCCTCTAGGCTGGTAGTGTTTTGAACCATAGCACTAGGAATTCTCCTTCCACAAAGGAAAATTGCAAGTTAAAAATAGTGGCAATTAAATATTACGAAAATACTTAAGGACGTCTCAACATAGTGCGAATTTAAAATGTATGTCAGATTCTGCCTTGTTCTTAATACAAGCTAACTTTCTATTTTAAAATAATCATTTTGTTTTAAACTAAATGCAGTACTGGTTAAACATGTCCAAAAAACCTCAGAAATCCTTTCTGCACATAGCAGAAAGAGCACATGGCAATAGCACTGTAAACTTGACTCCTACCAGTATTGTGTTGAGAGAGCATATCTAGTTCTAACTGAGCAAAGTCTCTCCATGTACTTTCTATGAGGATTTGCTTAAATCCCACATAACAGTTTGCTGAGAGTAAATCAGTCTCTGCCCATTTGCACCTCATTTTGGCTGTTTCTCTCCCCCACATGGATTTTCTCCTTATTACATACTGTGGAATAGAAATTGATTTCTTTAAGTTAATTTCTTTAAATTATTTTTTTCAGGAATAGAGCAATTGTTATTGTTCCCTTTCTTGTTTTGTTGTGATTGTGTATTTTAAAAAATCTATGTGAGAATTCCAAACACTCAAACTGCAAGCAATTGTAGTATGTTTTTAGTCACTTTTTCAGTAGTGCTCTTCTTCAGATCTAAGCTTGAACCCAAGTAAAGAACTTATAGTGGTAGGCATAGCGGAAATGCTAAGTCACAGCTTCAAACAGTGATTGAGCACCTGGTGGGAAGGCAGGGCTAACTCAGGGGAGTTCAGCTGCATGCAGTGCATCTGAGTGACTGGAAGGGCTGGAGCCAGGATCTTCCTCATTTAAGACCTCACTTAAGGGTTGGTAGTGGAGGTATCTTACTGGTGATTTTTGTGCACCTGAGGTCTTCTGAAGGTAAGCAGATTCTTTATTTTGTTTCTGTGTCCATAGCTGTTGTATTTGAGCAAGTTCTCACTCGTTACAGCCTAGGACTTTGCTATTCTGCTGTTATTGCTGCACTTTCCATCATGTTACGGTAGGTTTTTAATTGCTGCAGGCAAGTAGATGAAAACAAAAATGTGCTAATACCTGGGAAAATAATCAGGCTTCTCAAGAAGTAAGCAAGCATTTCATGGATATCACTTTAACCTAAGAAACTAATTTATTTATTTATTTTTTAATGTGTTGTCTTGCTTGGAAACATTAAGCACAATCTACCCAACTGTGAGGACGATTCTTTCAATACTGATTGTAAATTATGGGGTGCATTTCTAAATCCGATGAGTTCCTGAAATGTAAATATACTCTTTTATATGTCTTAAAGTTTTTCTTAAGCTTGGATATCAAAACATACACGCCAATAATACTCTGCACACATCACTTTCATCTTCCTTAGACAATGTTTCAACTTGCTGTAGTATTAAGATAAAAAATGTGGCATGAAGAAAGTTATTAATCTTATAGCGCTTGCAGCTTTAGCAAAGGAAATAAGTTTATTCCCGAAATATCTCCAAAATGTCATCTCAAGTGTCACTCCAAATGGAAAAATATATTGTATGAAAAAATAAAAAGACAAACAATTACAAGACAGATTTCTCCAAAACAAAGTTTAGTTCACTTAGAACAGGATGACTCAACCCTTCCTGCTAGAAAGTTAGCTATGCCTTCACTAGGGAATAAGAGAACACGGAATGTACTTTTATACTAACTCCTCTAATGCAGAATTTTTCTTTCCTTATGCAATTGATTTTGTTTGTCAGGCACAGCTTCTCAACCTGTGATGAAACATTCAAACATTACCTATTCATTGACTCATCTAGATGGGAATCCGTTGGTCTACTAGTGAAATGACATACAACAGCTGTGCTGATGTCTTTGTTCTTACTTGGACTCCGAAGTACAGCACATGTTTACAAGGATTTATCTTGTGATGATTTTTTATTATTATTTATGTCAACAAGGACATTGAATGGAATGGCACTGTAAATCTCAGCAGTGTTGTAATGTGTTTCTCAAGGAAACCAACACACGACCAGTAGTATAATTTTCTATGAATTCCAAATGAACAAAATCTTGAAAGAGTATAGAGTCTCTTAAGAATGTGCAAATGGTTTCTTTTATGTGTTAAAAATCCATAAAATCCCATACATGAGAATTTACAGATATCAGAGAAAAAACAGAAGTTTTTTTACCGTGGTTTAGCTAGGCTGAGTCCGTAGGGACTTCTGAAGGAAACCTCAGTGATTGGCAGAACCATTTGTTACCACATTGTTATCAGTAAATGATAGCTAAAGTTGCAAAACAGCTATTCAACTGGTAACAGGCAGAACTAGTAGTTCTGTTTGGTGAGAGGAATTAGTGATTTAATATTGACAGTGATTTTTTTATTATTATTTTTTTTTTTTAATGGCAACAACAGCAATTTATTAATAAAATCCACAGGGATCTCATGACTAACAGAGAGCAACGGGCCCTCAGCTTTCCCATACAAGGCCTACCATTTATAAATAAATAAATGTAAGCTGACCTGCAGTAGCCCACATTGAAATGCCTAAACAAGTGGCCTGGGGTAAAGTTCAAGCAAATTCAAGAAGTTGAAAAAAATAATTTGTATTAATAAATCAGTGGATGGCTAACTCTCCAGGAGGAAAAAAAACAAACGTGAAATGTCCAGGCAATCTGAGGATGTATTAGGAGAGGTATCTTCAACAGAATGTATGAATGCCTTTGTAATCAGTACTGGTAGAAAAAAATGTGAAAAAATGAAATAATGAAAAAAAATGTTTACAGTTCTTATCCCCCTTGTTTGGGGAAAATAAGAGCACTGGAAGAAAATCGCATGTTTTGTTGAATTTAGTGAAGCACAGGTAAAGATTTATTTTTTTTTTTCCTTGAATTTTATCCAGAATAAACCTCAGTAAGGAACAAAGAGACACAAAATATGAAGAATAAAATGGGAACTTACTTAGACTAGAAATTTAAAAGCTTCTGAATCTCAAAGGAGTGAGTTTGTGAAATAACCAATGGGAACACAAGGAGAATAAATATGATGCAGTTGCCTGCACCTTTCTTATATGGATTTGCTGAACTTAACGATGAAGTTAGCGTGAAAAGCATGAGTGTAAGCAAGGTGAGATAAAGAAGAGTATGGATATAGGATCTGTATGTTCTCTGCTAGGAGAAGGCAAGGTGATTAAGATAAAGAACAAGAAACCATCAGCCTTAAATGGCTCAAAGCACAGGGAAGAGAGACCAACAACAAGGGCGAATGGAGCAAATGGGATCAGTTTGGGGATGGACAGCAGAGGTCTGTGAGTGTCCAAGTGTCAGCTGTTGGAAATGTCAGAAGAATACTGTTACACCATGACAATTGGGAAAAAAACTGGGCAGTGTGGAGGTGCTGCTGTGCAGGCCAGCCCAGGCAGCTGTTTTGTTAAGCATAATTTTCTTCTACATGAGTGAATTCTATTTTTCCAAGTTGAGGACAAAAGAATCTGAGATGTTTTCTTGAGAATTTATCCGATGACAACGTATTTACTGAACTTCTCACAAAAATCATCACATAAATATTTGATTCTGATTGCGATTTCAGCAAGTTTATTTCCAGGAGCTTGATTTATAGATAAAATTCCGTGTACCAGTCTCCAAAGAAAACAACAAAGACTGAGAATATGAAAGAGGCAAAGTTCCTGGGTTTTATTGTAACATATTATTTTTCAGCTACTCCTTTTCATTTTAAGGATATAAATCGCAGAAACTAAGTGAAGATGGTTTCTTTCATCCTTTCACTTGTAATAATTTGCATTTCAATATTAACTTCTTTTGCCTTCCTCTCCCAGACCCTGACAAATTCCTTGCTGCAGTTTTTAGATGTAAAGTCCTGCAAAGCAAGGCAAACATCTGAATGCTGCTGAATTAAGACTGAAGTAATATAAGACTATTCAGGTTAACATAAATGTAAAATACCGGTTATAATCTGATTTAATTACGTGACTAGAGACTTTCTGTCAGTGCAGTGAATTTCTGATTTACAAATGAGGCCTCAATTCATTGGAATATTTATAAATTTTTTCCATGGTCATGTTTTTAGAGAATGAACTTCTGGCCATAAGGAGGCATACAAGGAAATGAACAGGTTCCACTGTCCATCACTGCAGAGCAGAGCATTCTTTGCTTGAGAGTTGAGCTCAGAATTTACTTGCTGCTAAGCCTGGTGAAATAAGTGGAAATTCTATTAAGTCTCTTGCTCTCCACTTCTTTTGAATCAGGATCTCATTACTTTAGTACTGTTACTGAAACAGCTTGAAATCAAATGCCTGACATGCGTCCTTATTACTTGAAATTAGTAATAATTATAGCGGTAGCTGAAAGTAATTTTAGTAGTGTGAACTGGTGCAGCTGAGATTATAAATTGGCACTGCAGATGTCCTTTTTAATTTATGAAAGCCAGCGGAAGTTTTATCTGGCTGAGAACTTAGCGCCCAGTGTGTCGGGGCCTCATCCTGGCTTTGCTCATATGCACATTTTGTGAATTCTTTTTATGAGTTGCCACAGAGCATGTATGAATACCTTTTTCTTTCTTGAGGATGGAAGAAACCTTTCAAACACTGTTAGCAGGTCATACGTTTTCCATCTACTTCATGACGTCTAACTTCAATATAAAAAAAATAATAATAATGTGGTAATCAGCATGAAGTCAGGACTGATGAGCTTTAGATTTCTTAGTCCTGCCATAAAGGAAGCAGTCAGATCCAGTCAATATAAGAGATGAGATGCCCTTATTTACTCTTCTGCTATATCCCAAGGGAAAAATAAGGTCAGGGAAAGGACATCAAGCTGTACAATATTTGGAAAGTGAGCTCTGTACGACGTAAATTGAATATACAATTCAAGTACAAGCTTGGTAAAGGAATCCTCACTGTGTATATGAAATGTTTCCCTGATGAATAGTCAATGGCTCTGGTTTGTGTTTGAATTCCTCACTCTGCACTCATGCATTTAGGAAACTAGTTTGGAGAAGATTCATTTCTGTCATTACCAGTTTTACTGGAACAAACTAGAATGCTTCCACTGTGAAGAAATTCTTTATGGAAGAAGCACTGAAGCAGTGGTGTCAGGTGGGGAAGACATCTTTAGTGTTTGTCATAGCTTCCATAGAAAGTCTGGCTGAAAAGGTCAGGGATGCTCTGAAAAGGCATGGTATTTTGTTTTTCCGAAGTGCACCACCTGCTTACCATGGTAAATTACACTTAAGTATAAGAAGTGTGCAAATGGCAGTAGCTTGTCACTTAAGCCTAGGCCTTCACCCACAAACAGCTGGTATATTTGACCTGGAAACATCCGTAATGGTTATTCCTGCCTTGACAAACCCTGCTTTCTAACTGAGAAAACAAGAGCACAGCATGGCCTTGACTGTGGTCTAATTGCACCACCCTGCGTGGCATGTCTGGCCCATGCTACCAACCTATTTTTAAAAAGGAGCAGCGTGTCATCTGAAGAAACTGTTTTCAGCTTCTATTGCTGAAACTGAAGAATCGCTTTTATCCTTTCTAACTAAAGAAAAGGAGGTGAAGATACTAAGAAAGGTATCTAAATATAGCTATTAACTGATGAATGTGTTTGCTTTGATGCTTGTAAGACAATAGATGACTTCTGTTGATTGAATAAATACTGGAGTAAATGGAGGGTTTAGCTAGAAGTTGTTTTTGTGGGAAGCTGTAGTTGTGGTTGTGGCATTAAACAAATTCTTTGAAAACATAGGAAAGATTAATCATTGGCATCTAGAGAGGAAAAAAATGTTAGTGATGTTTATTGAAGGCATCGTTAAATGCCATGGCTTATTATAAAACATGAAAGAAAACAAGCTTCAACAAACCACAGCAGAAGGAAGAAATTTTTTTTCTTATATTAGAAATTTTTGGAAGAGCTGAGTTTCTGCTTTATGAGAGCAAGTATGTCCTACTCCATATTTAACCTTTCACGGGGATGAAGGAAGGTACTGCAAGAGTTCATTAAATAGGCACCACTAAAACAGTATATAATGTTTTGATGAAAGATAGGAGAAGGAAAGGAGGCAGAGAATGTGCCCCCTTCATGCAGTCTGCAGCACAGTCATAAAGAATGGCAGATCTTTTCTGCTGCTGCTTCATGTGCGTGCTGCTTTGCAAAGCAAAACAAAATAAGAGAGCCTAAACTACCATTCAGCTCTTTTGGATATCCATGTAATGTCAAATTTGAGAAATGTTGCTTCTGAACTCAGCTATGAAAAGTACTGTGTGTGTTTCAGCTCATCCAAGTACAGCACATGAATGGAATCGTCAGCTACTCCAGATCTACTCAGAATATTTGACCCAGTATTTTAAAGATATGTATCTATTTATGAATCCTCCAAAATAGTGTTTTAATATTTCTTATTTTAATAATTGTCCCCCGTTCAGTAAAGAAGTCAGTGGATGTTATATAAAAGTCATTTTAATATTGAAACCAGACAGAGGTAGGTAGATGTTCTTCTTAGATGCTGTTTACCATTAATTTATAGTGATTTATACCTTAATTACCAAGAATAAAGGAGAAATGCATGAAAAATTCAAGACTAAACTCTCTTGGCTTCCCTTTATCCTTGCTATCCTACTCATATTTTGCAGCTTTTGAGCAGATAGAAGGAAAAAGTTTGATTAAATTTCAGATCTAGGCAACCCTGACAATTTCTAGAGTAAGATCTCTCATAAAAGCATATGTTTTATAGTTTATTATTTCTCGTAGTATTGTACGTAACCAATGGTTAAAGGCTATACCCATTTTACAAATCTGTGTTCCAGACCTTATTGTTTTTGTCTTTTACTACATGAAAAGAAGCAGCCAAATTTATAAAAGGCCTATAACAAATGACTATTCCATGCCACTGTCTTAAGATCATCAGGATTACTAGTGCATCCCAAACATTCCTAAACAATGAAAAACTTCACTGTCCTACCCAAATTATTTTATTTCTGTTAGCTGGTATAAAAATTTCTGGAGCTCCTGGACAACTCTTTGTTTATTGTCAATACACCTGGGCCACGCTGGGAGAGTGCAAGTTGAATGGGCACGTAGCCAAAGCAGCCCAAAAGAAACTCTGGGATCTTGTGCAATCACACAGTTAGTACATGGGTGGATGCATCAGTGTTCTGTCTTTCCTTTGGCCTGCTCCTTAATGGCTCTGTCTACATAACGTAGTCAATAATGCTCCTTACCAGTACTTACAATTGATATCTTGCATTGGTCAGTAGCCAGGAGCAACTGACTGAGGAGAGAGAGAAGTTTAAGTTGCTTTACGCATATTCATGTCAGTGCAGACACATGCAGAGAACTCCTTCTATTTACAGATTGTAAGCAGATGGCTAGATTTGCAATAGCAAATTCTCATAACTTGCCATCATAAGAAAATGTAAAAGGAAGCAGCAACTCTTGTGCCTGTTTGACTTCATTCAATAAGACTATCTATTGAACTTATTGAACTTCGCAATAATGTTTCCCTATTTATCAAGAAAGAACAGAGGTAGTGGTGACAGTTTATGGCTTACTTTTGTTTCCGATAGAGCTAGTGTGTTCCATTACAGTTGCCATACAGTTCCTGCAAAATAGTATTTGATACGTTTTGTTTTCAAATCATTGCCTTTCAATCTTTTCTTCCTATGCTGAAAGTGAAGCTCATTTAAAGAAATTAAAAAATCTAAAAAAATGAAAAGTGCTTAATCAGGGCTTGTCCCGTTATTTGGTAGAGGACGATGACAGAGGCAGCACTCTACTTCAAAGACATATCAGTCTTTTTAATAACATGCCAGTGGTAATCTTTCTGTGAGCTTCCAAACCAGAAAATGAAAAACACGTGAGGCTATTCTACTATGAAAGAATGGTGTGTTAACTCTTCACCATTCTGTTAACAAATGATGAGCTGCATAAATCTCTACCAATGGAAAGAGAGAATGCAAAGGCGATGTATCCTGGCTTCTATTCTCATAATGATATAGACAGAAATACCAGTTCCCCAGTGCATCTTGATGGTCTGTCAAACTAGGCAAAAACAAAGGAGCATTTGATTATTTCTGTGCTTCAGTTAGAGAGGTTTCTGTCACTCACGGCCTGCTGTCCTACTGTACCAGAGGAAACCCACTGTAATTAGAAATGCTGGTAAGAAACGTCTGGAGAAAGTAAGATGTGAAATACATACTTTCATTCCCCAAGTAATAGACAACTTCTGCAGACCAATGGCTGTACAGAAATTGGTGCTATAACAGGTCTCTTTTGAAAAAAACACAAATCTTTAAAGCAAACGATCCTTATAGTCAATACATATATGTGTATATGCTTACATACATTGTGTTTTACTGTGATGCTACAGACAAAAAGCTTTTTGCAAACTTTGATCCTCAAATGGATTTTTTTTCTTTGTATTTGCACACATAAACACCTTTTGACTAATCTGTAAAATATGTGGCTCCCAGTTGAGGTATGAAGAGCTGGCAGGGTACCAGACCAGTTAAAATAAAGCTATTATTTAGGTATCTGTCTGGGTGTGCATAGAAGTTTTAACCCTAGGTCAGATGTTTGTTAGATCATAGTTTGTACAAGCAAAGAATGCTATATACTGCTTCCACGGGGGAGGGGGGGGACAGGGAAGCCTCTAACATGTGATTTATCTCCTTTTAGCTATGTTATATTGTGCATACACAGAAATGAGCGCACACAGAAAATGCTCACTATGCACCTGCACACATATCTATGTATGAAGGAAGTAAACTTATGTAAAGGTGTGTGGGATTTCTGTGAGACCACTAAAATTCTGAATATGCTTTTAATTTAAAAGAAATCTGAGGGTAATTTTGATTCAGAAAATGACAAAACCCTTCAGAAAACCTGGTTTGGACCAGTACCTTATCCAGTTCTCACTGTGTCTTTGCTGTACTTATGCACTCCACTTAAAGCTGTTGCAAACGTTTGAGCTTGCAAGATAGCAACTCTTCAGAGCACTTTGGGACTTGTTTAATTTTACACATGTAATCAGTACCATTTAAACTAATAGGACTAATATCCTTTACTTTTATGCTAGAGCACTCATCACCTGCAAGCCCTGAGGAAGGACACTCAAAATTTATTTATGATCCTTTGGGCACATAAGGCTGGACAGTCCAGTCACAGATGGCTTTGAAGTCAAGTCTTACATCTTCTCTTGGTAATCTACCCATTCACAAATATAAACGTTTGTTCAAGTCAAATTTTTTCATTATCTGTCCAATCATATTCACATTCTGATTACACTGAATTGTTCTCAGAAGCACTTATCGTTCTAATTTGGCACTCCTCATGACTCTAAAAAATGGTTATTCATCACGACTATTCTTAGATTCAAATGTATTAGATTTATTTCAGAAATAGATATCCACTGTGTGGGGAGTAAAAGGCAACACTAGTTTGTATGTATGTAAATAGAGTGCAGTAAAAACAGATAGTAAAGAGCAGATCGTATTTAAAAGATTTAATATTACTGAAAACACATGATCATCTACCCATGTAACTAACTAAGTAACATCTGTTTCAAAGGGACACAAGCTTCTTCAGTAAAGAAACACAAAATTTCAGCTGTGTGCCTTTAACCAATAGCTTCCTGCTGAATAAGTGCTGAGGGCATTCCTGAAATTCCCAGAAGAAGGCTGCTGGCGGGAGCACGCTGTCGTGGCTCTGTTTTGTCCCAGTTCTGTGCTGACGGCCGTGCTGCATCCACACAGACGCTGGCTGGTCCTTTGCAGCCATATATGGACAACACCCGGATTGAACTCGGTGCTCTTCTGCCCCTGGAACACTCTGAGGTCTCACGTTATGGATTCCCAATGATGTAATTATATGCATCCAGTGACCAAATTTGGTAGCTACCTCCTGGAGGCAGAGTGGAGGGTTTTTTTTGTTTGTTTAACTATAAATTAAGGAAGGAATTACCTAATTAAGGTGAGATTTATTTCTAACCTTTCAGCATTTTTTTCCAAAGCTTTTGTCAGAAATCTTATAGATTGGCAATATGTTTTACTTTTTCCTCAGCAAACAAAATTCTGTGACTAAAATTATAATTCATGTCATATAGAAATTTGCATCCTTTTCCAAGTATTTTCCAAGTATATTCCCTGTATATTTACAAAACTGACTAAACAAATGTAATTGGAAAAGTAAAATAAGCCCTGATCTTACAGCATTATCTGTACGTCTCTGTAGAAATACACAGCTCGCACTAAATTTCTGAGAAGTCAAAGATGTGTTTTCTAAGCTGAAAGAATACAAGTTTTCAGTCACTGGTGAATCTTCTTCAAGAGGGATAAATATCTCAAGAAAAAAAAAAAAGTAGAAAAGACAAAGGGCAGGTAGCAACAGGGCAAGGGGATACCTCTTTAAACTGGAAGAGGGTAGGTTTGGACTAGATAATAGGAAGTAATTCTTTACTGTAAGGGTGCTGAGACACTGGAACAGGTTACCCAGTGAAGTTGTGAATGCCCCCTCCCTGGAAGCATTCAAATCCAGGCTGGATGGGGCTTTGAGCAACCTGGTCTAGAGGGAGGTGTCCCTGTGCATAGCAGGGGGTTGGAACTAGGTGATCCCTCCCACCCCAAACCATTCTACAATTCTCTGAATATCAAATATACACAAAGTTATTATCAACACAGCACATTTGACAGCCAGTTATGTGCTGTCACTGCTTTCCTCAAGCAGAATATCTAACCGTCTCCTTCATTACCTCCCAACAGTTCTGGCTACTCTGAAATTGCAGTTGTGTTAATCCAAACATAGAGGGAATCAAATAACAAAAGGCTCTCTCAACCTGCTTCTACCCTCTCAGAGCCGTGTTTGTAGTGTTGTTCTGTTCACGCACTAGAGTTATCTTGCTGTTTATATTCTCTTTCTACTCTATACTGCTGGCACTTGTGTTAGAGGTCATGCCATGTCCTCTGTCCACTTCCAACAAAGTGTTCCAGCATAGACCATCTCATAGTGGACGATATGATCCAAATACTATTTTTTTTTTTTTCCCCTCCAAGAAATGTTCTAGCACTATTTTCCCCAAACAACAGCTTACACTCAGAGTATCCAGCCTTCTTTACACATTAGCTAACAGAAAATCAGGAGTTTTATACAGTATGCAAAGAAAGATTTTGTAAATTACCTTTTAAATGCATCATTAATGTGATACACATTCCTGCACATGGCTAATAAAATGAGGTTTTGATGAGGAACTTATAAGAGATCTAGATGATAACCTGTACTTAAAAAACACTGTAAGAATTGAAAGCACTGAGAAACAATTCAAACATGTTTGAACAAACTTAGCTTTGTAGCATTGAGTTTCTTGCTATAGCATGAAGTATTTAGGAATTGTAATCTAAAATACAGATAAAACGCACAGTGGTGTAAGAACAGATTAATTTGTCTTACTGTTCTTGTAATTTGATAAACCCCCAGATATATTTGCTTCCATTGGGCCCTAAATTCTGAAATAGATTTTTTTTACTGTATGTTTGTCTAAATGTGTAACACAACAGGCCCAAATGCTAAGATCAGGAGTACCTAGGAACTCCAGAAGTACAGTTAATATTTTAACTAGGGAAAAGAGAGCAAATGACATAATTTTGTTTGATATATTTTGTTCTCTTTGAGCAATGAGTATTTATGTACAACGTACTATAGTGCCTGCTGCAAATATATATAGGACATATAGCAACTATTAACAAGAGAAAGTACTTCAGTGTGAGGGCCTTACTTGTCTAAGCTGAGACAATGCATGCATCTAAGAAAAAGAGAGTGAAAACAATATAAAAATAAAACCCTTGGATTAACTTGGTAATCATAGCACATCCCTTGTTTGTTTTTTTCTACTAAATGGAGAGGAACTCATCCAACCAGGGATTAAATGAAACCCAACAGAACATCCAGTGATTGCTTATGAGCTACATAATGTTCCAAAAACTTGAGGCTTCTGTATTGGAAAGTGTTGGGAATAATTCCAAATCTGAGTTTATCAACTACTATCTTTGTTACTCTACCTTTTATTAAAGTATCTCAGGTGTCACTAAAAGTGTTTGTTCTCTCTGCCAAATGTTTTCTGAAGGCAAATAATTTTGTTTGCTATTTAAATATTTGAAAGTACTGTCAATGAATTAAAATTTCATCAAAACATCCTGTTTCATCAAAATCAAGCTGTTTTAAAGACCATAAGTTTCAACAAAGCTTTCATCAGCAGTGTTTCTACGGAGAATGCATTCAAGTTCACTTCTGACCTGAATGAGATCCCCATAGGATCATATGTAAGGCACAAAGTTCTGCAAAAGGGAGAAAAGACCTTTAGTGGGCACTTACAGGCATCACTAAGAGCTGAAGGATTCATATCATCCTCCTGGTTTGGAAAACAAAATCACAATGAGAAAATACCCTTAAAGGAGACACTACAAAATAGGTTTATTTATTGTCTGACTGGAAAAGAAGCTGTCAGCATGATCTAGAATAATAATAAAAAGAATTATCTGTCACCTTTCCCACAAATCCTGTCTATAAGAAGGAAAAAAATAGGCAACAAGAATATGAGGGTTCCATCCCCACCCCAACAATAAGATGATGACAAGATACTGCCAGAAGAGAATGCTATCTCTATGAGCAGTGAACTGTAGCTTCCGACCTGGATTTCAGCTGACAGCTTCCAATCAGGCTGCTCAGTCTGAATTTGTTTAGACCATCCAGTTAATCCTGTCAGGACAAAATCAGAAATTTAATTTCCCCTCCCAATGAAGGGAGAGGAAATAAAAAGGTGGCAGTTATTCCTCAAACCACCAACAGAAAGATGCCTAGTCTGGCTGAGAGCATGCAAGGGTTTAGTGAACATCCAAAACGCAGTAGTAGAATAAACCAAATTCAGATTCACTGGACCAGGAAGCCTTTAAAAGAACAAACAGTGGAAGTGGAAAAAAAAAAAAAGAAAAAATCTCTGCTATTTGCATGACAAAGAAGATAATCTTGGTAGGGGAGATCTTGTCTTTTAACACAATTTATTTATTTATTTATTTATTTATTTTTGCTTACAGTACACACTATAGAAGGTAGAAAGCAAACCTACTGTTTTCCGAGATCCCAAAGGCCCCAAAAAGTAAGTATGACCTGAATTCTCTCATTCTGAGCTTGCCCATACAGTCAGAGGAGGAACCTGGGCAAGTTCATAAAAAAACTGTGATTGCTCTTGATGCTAGGAATGCAAAAACAACCACTCCAAAAGCTGTAACTTTGTCACCAGAGTGGTTTCTTGAAGTAGGTCCTACTTGGTTTTTAACAGCAATAAAGGTGCAGCTATCTAAAGATGGAACATCTGAAGACTTCTCTTCTTGTACTTAGAAGTGAAGATGTTAACAGAGAGAATCAACGACTGGCAGGCAAGCAGAAAACACCGGTAAACAAACTTCACAATACTTCATCTACATTTATGGCCATAATCAATAAAAGACCCGTAAGCTGGGAATGCAAAAAGCATCATTGTGCTTTTCCTGTCCTCCTGTCTCCTCTAGAGAGCAACATGCCCTCTGATCAGTGTGATGTTACTGGTGCAGAACTTGGACAGGCTGCCTTCAGCTGTGGATGGCTTTCTCCCTGTCCTCCCTTGCATTCTAGGGGAAAACGGACAATAGGGAACATGCTGAGATGGGAAGGTCTTGCAGGGGGTACTGAGGGGTGAATAATGAAAAACTGCTGTAGGAGGCACCTTCCAATAAAGAGCTCCACAGAGCAGAAATCCTATTTAGTGATGAGAAGAAACTTCAAAGCTAACCCCCTTCAGGAGTGTAAAACATTTCAGAGATGTAGATTCTTAGATCTACGTAACACTATCAGTAGTGAAGATAAGAAAAAGAGTTTATACACACCTCATGTGTGTATAAATACCTTCATCTTCTGAAGGTATTGTTTTTAGTTTTTTTAGTTTTTTAGTTTTTATCCATCTGCAGGAATTCTTTGCTGTGTTTTTGGTATTTTTCAGACTCCTCTGTGGCTGTATAAAAATTTGTCAAAGAATGCAGGCACATGTTATTAGACGTCTGTCCAGACTGCAGTGCCTGAGCCAGGCACGCTAATAAGCTTGTGGTAATTATTTTATACTAAAACTAGACTTTTCTACATAGCAAGATGAAAATACGCCTGTCAGATGTGAGCTGTCTTCCTAACAGGAATCTGGAAAAAGAGGCCCACTTTTTTCTTTTTTTTCTTTTCTTTTTTTTTTTTTTTAATAAAAAAGTTTGCAATACAGGCAGGAGGACTGTAGTGCTGCTCAGAGGGAGAATGTGCAATAGCAACTCTTAAACATGCGGTACATTCTCTATTGCACATTTTAAAAGTAGATTTATTCTCAAATCTAGTGCAACTTTAATAATAATGTAAACCATAGATTATATGAAATTTTTTACATTCAGTTTTAGAGAGGTAAAAATGGGAATCTTGCACAAAGAACAGAAAAAAAATACTTTCAAGTGAGCTTGACGGGAAACTTCAATTACTCTGTGCTACGATTTGATAGGCTAACTTCTGGTTTCATGAGAGTATTCTGATATAATGTAAAATAAGTTTAGATTCAAACTCACACCAAATGCACTTACCACTAAATTCTTAAATAAGTCTGAAAACAAAATGTTTAGACCTGGACAATCTTTCCTTCTCTCACTTTTCAAAATAAGTTGAGGGTTTTTTCCACAATATGAAAGCAGCTGGGAGCTTGGTACAGTTGGTCAGTGACATAAAGTTTCCTGCCTAAAATTATTTAAAATCAATAATCAATTACTCAGCTCTGCGTTGATAAATATATATGAAAGATCTTTCTTGCTTCAGAAACATAAATGATTCTCATGAGGGTCCTACTTCAGCAAGGAAAATATTTGCATTTGCTACAGTTTTATACTTTAAACCATCATCTTCTTCAGCTTACTTTGTCTGTCGAACCAGATTTTGAGAAGTTCCAAACAGTGGGCAACAACTGTGTTAACAGAGGAGGTTTCTCCTCTCGTAATCCTCTCTGCATTGGCATTTATACCCTATGGATGGAATGTGGAGAGTTGGGAATAACACATTTAAAAAAAAAAAAAAAAAAAAAAAAAGTTAATAACTGACACTTAGAGCACTTAAATCTGGTAATCAAAGGCACACGAAGGCCCAGTAGCTAGAAGCTGAAAGCTGCACGGTTCAATGCGGAAACAGGATGAGTGTTTTAATAGAAAACGCAACTGGCCAGAGCTCTGTGAACCATCAGCTGGCATCTTCTATGCAAGACATCCTGCCCATTGAAAGATAGGCTCTCATTCAGTTGCAAGGTTTTGGGCTTGAGAAAGAAATGGCTGGGAGAAACTAGATGACCTGAGTAATGCAGAGGGTCAGACGTGCTGTCCAGAACAGACTCTTCACAAAAAAAAAGTTTGTAAAAATAGCAATAGAAATATGCAATCCTGTGAGTGTTTCAAACATTTATTTAGGACTTGGGTTCAACACCTCGAATATAATGTACTTTCCCCCCTCAAATTCCTACGGCCATTTATATCAGGCCAGCTTCTCATGACTACTTATATTTATAGTTTGTCTGCCTGGTTGTCACTGGTCACATTTTTAGGTTTGCATTACATTTTAAATCCCCTGAGTCATGTTCATGTTTACCACTCTTTTTCTTTCTTTTATGAGATTTTTCCATAAACCTGAAATTAAAGACATCCTTTCCTTTTCCCTGCTGAAGAGTCACAACCACGAGTAATCTATCACATCTCCAGTTTGTCCCTTACAGTTGTCTCTTACCCCTCACAAAAGATGCATTTCCAACAAAAAGTTCAAGCTCCATTTCTCCCAGTTGCCCATTTGGATAGCTGAAATAAACTTGCCCTTCTTCCAAATACTTAGTTTCCATTTTTTGCTTCAAATTCTGCTTTGAAAGTGATTTCAACAAAAATTACATCTATCTACTCCCTGCCATCTCAAGCACTTATTGCTCCTTTTTTTTTTTTTCTTTTTTTTTTTTTTTTCTTTTTTCTTTAAAGCTGTTTTTGAGCTGGAGGGGAGAGAGCTGGGGGGAACATGCCGTGCTGTGTCCGAGCCCGTCATCTCACTCCCTCACACTTAGTTCACCTGTGTCAAGATTCAAAGTCATGACTCAATTTGCCGTTCACTGGAGACAAAGAAATGACGCATACACAGAGTGAAAGAAAACAGGATCAAACAGTACGCCCAGAAACATTGCATAACAGTTTTTTTCTTTAAACAAGGTCTTGTAACTGCACATTCAGCTCTGTATTATACTAAAGGCTGAAAATGCTGATGGCAAAGACAGCTATTTTCATCCCACATGTTGATCTGAATCATGAACAGTCTCAGTCCTGACAGATTTGTTACCTGATGCCCAGCTTCCCAAATGTAACAAATCCTCTTCCTATAGCTTTTCACAGCTAGCAATAAACCATCAATACCAGGCTATTACATACATGCTTGATACCTGGATTGCTGTAGGGCCCTGTATGAGGGATCTACACATGTGCCTCCAGCTTCCTGACACCATGGCAGTGATGTGGCTCTCATTCCAGATGATGAATATATAAGTAAAGTTTGCAATTGACTCAGTTGGTTTTTACTTCTTCACATAAGTTATTGTTTTTAAGAAAAAAAAAAAAATACCAAGGGAAAAATAATGTGATGTGTGGGAGCTGGCAGTAGGGATTTTTCCCAAATGTTTGGGAGGATCCTACTTCTCACAGATGGCGTTGCCAAGAAACATCCTAATTTTCTTTCAGAAAATAAGGATTGTTGGCAATAATCTTGTGCCTAAAGTATTTCCCCAGTCCTAACACCAAAATTACTGTAAAACAAGAAAGCTTTATTCAAAGATACTTCACTTTTTAAGTAAGTGGAAGAACACAGAGAGGCCTAACAGAGAAAAAGAGAGGTGAAGGGATTAATTTTAACACCGACAGAGGTAACTACAAACTACCTAGGAAAAGACCCTGAGATTAGCCCCTTTCCAAGTAGATGGTCTGTTGCAGTGGTGGGAAATTTTGAAGCTAGATGTACCCAGGTTCAGAGACTGACCCTTTAGAAAGGGGACAATAAATATTAGCAAGTTTCCTTTCACAAGTGCATGTAGTCATGCCACGCCTACTCTCTTCTGCAGGTTATCCTTCACATTCTCTCAGTTTTTACTTATTAGGCAGAAAAAGTGTTTCATTAAGGTAAGTAAAGATCAGCCAGGACGCTGAGTCAAATACCTTTACTTTTCAATATATTAAAAAACAGGGAATATGAATATCTGTGTATGACTGGAAGATAAGTCCTCTACTGTAGCTACTGAACAGAGATGCTGATAGCAAAACTCATGCAGGATACTTTACAGGTCCTAGCGTTATGAACATAATAGAGGAAGGAATGTGTGGAAGAAAGGAGATGCTCAGGGGAGCCCACAGCCACTGGATTGAAATGATGAGCAGGTCTCTTCCTGACTGAGCAACTACCAGCTATCACTCCTGTAATGCTGCAACGTGATGAAAAGTATAGCAATAGAAACTGAGTTAACACTATCCCAGGCAGCAGCAAATGAGAACAAGCTGAAACGCAGCACCAAGGGACAAAGAAACAAAAGAAGAAAAACTGCTTACCTTTAGAAGGCCTCCAGTAGGCAGGGATCTTCAACACAATACTTTTGCCTCTACTGCCAGCCCTTAAATGAGGTCTGGGAAGGGCTGGATTTTGGCTGCAACCCTTCCAGTCACTCAGGTGCATTGCATGCAGCAGAGCTCCCCTGGGTTGGCCTTGTCTTCCCACCAGGTGCTCAATCACTGTTTCAGGCTGTGATTTAGCATTTCCACTACACTTCCTAATGACGGAATCTCAGAAATCAGAGCAGAATGACGTGCCAGGCGGAAATCCCATATGCTCCCAAAATTATGGAGGACAAAGAATTTGGCATAAAAACAGTTTCTTTCTCTCTCATTGTAACTGAATAACTCCAAGGTGGTATAGAATCCGTTAGAGAAATATGTAAGCCTACAGATCATTCGTCATAACTTTATCTGATGTAGTTAATGGTAGCAGAGACAAATTTACATTATAAGCTATGAATCCTCAGTCAAACCTAAAAAATTAGCATGTGTTTAGGAGTGAGAGGTTTGAGTTGGACTTCTTCTTCACAGGCAGACAAAATGTACTAATTCTAAGTCCAATTCCATGTTTTTCTTATTTTGGTTGTTATGATAGTCATGGCTACTGCTACAAAATTAGGCCATTAAAAAAAGACGAGCAACCCAATCCAAATGATTCCATTTGAGCTAAACTTGGGCTCAGCAGTAGACAGAGAGGTACCTATTTAGGACATGTGTTTTCTACTTATTCCTGCCTTTGACTAGTTTTGGATGGTGCAGCCAGTTGACAGATGAAATTTCCTTCATAGGGAAAGAAGCTGATATTTTAAAAACTATTTTCATCCAAAGACCAACACATTTAGAAAAAAAATCAGTTCCAAAATGTCAAAATATTTTTCTTCAATCAAAACCAAATATTCAACATTTCCCAAACTGTTTTAAACATGCTCCCACATGAGCTGGTGTATGCCCTTAAGCTGGAGTCATGTTGCTTTTCTTCGGAGTGGCCATTCAGGTGCATTATGTTTGCTTTTAACATAGAATCATAGAATGGCTTGTGTTGCAAGGGACCTCAAGGATCATCAAGCTCCAACCCCCCTGCCACATGCAGGGCCACCAACCTCCATACCTAATACTAGACCATATAGACTTATACATATAGACTACACTAAATATTCCATTAGAGCTTGAGATAATGGAAAGCCATTTGGAAACTGGGATCAAATGGGAAAGTTGCATTTGGGCAGTGCACAATGTATACATGCTAAAGATTGGTCAAGATGAATACGCTCGTCCAGAAGTCCTGTAGATACATCTTCACAATGGGAAGTATTCCATTGAAGCAACCTGTCCATATTAACATGGCATGGAATCCACAGATGCTTCACTCTACTTCTCAGGCAAGCAGTGGAAGAATTCTGTGTATCTTTCATCTGTTGCTGCAAAGTGGTGCACAAGCCAATATCACAATTGAAAAGTTGACAGCTGATCAACCTTAGTATAAGCCTACTGATAGAAGATGTGCAGAAAGGAAAGATTGGATTATTTGGGGGAAGAAAGCAAAAATATTCAGATCCTGCCTCCGGAAGAATTATTGTTAATTTCTACAGGTTTCATGTATGTTCTTTCACCTGAGCTGTGCTTTGGGGTGCAATGGCTCTTTTCTCTGGAGTAAAATATGAAAAACCTTCCTTTCTTTGGTGATCTCCACAGCTTTATAAAGGTATGGTAGAAGTATAGTACTCTCACAGTGCAGTTTTAGTGGGAGAGAAGTGTTGCTGTGTTGTCTTACAGATTTTATTAAGTTGTGCTTAGAACTCATTCATTTTGATCACTCATATTATAGACAAAATTCTTGTTGTAGGATGTTTATATGTCCCAGAGCATTCATAATTCACTGTGTTCAGCCATCTACAAGTGTTTAATTACAGACTGTTTCATGTGAAAAATGCTTGCCAAGACTCTTTTGGCAGAGTAAGGAATTAACTTTGTAAAGGAAAACCAAGTTGCTCATCCGTGGTGGCAGCAAAAATGGGGAAAAGAACTTCCCTAGAGTTTCTTGAAGATTCCAATTGATGGATCCTGGCCTGATTTGGTCTCTTATATAAAACTTGATGGAATGGTGCTGAATTTTGCATGGGAAACTTTATTTCTTCCCTACTTCAACAACTGTAACTGAATGTACATTTAAAAATGGTATGTGAAAATTAAACTCATAAGACATCATTATACAAGATACAAGCACAAACTTAGTACAGAAAGGGAGAAAGCCTGTAGTCTTCAAAAATAACGTTTGTGTCTTGTGCTTTTTAAAAACATAAACATACATTATCAGCATGTTACTAAAGTGAGGCTGCATCTCACCTTCCACAGACTCACAGCATAAAAATAATTTGAACTAACCAGAAGATTGATGTTTCTTTGCTTTCATGTTACTTTTTTCTTTGTATTTTATGAAAATTTATGCCTTGCTGTTGAATGTTAAAAATATCCAGTGAGGTGATTTTAAAGTTAAACCTAAAGATTTAAGTTGGAAGTGACTGAAGAATGGGTTTGGGTTTTTTTGAAGTGTTATTATTTTGACTCCTCAAAGGCTCCATATGAACACTTTACCTCTCCTTCTATTTCTTTGGTTTGAGATTCATAACTACAGCTGCTGTGCAAAGTAAAGTTTCCATTGAGGACTAGCTGACCGAATTTTTCATGCCGAAAATGAAAGTTGTATCAGAAAGAGTACGGTTTCCTTTAAGTGCAGCAAGTCTGAGTGCTGGAGCGGGTTCTATTTCAGTCATCCCTCCACTTCAGCATATATCAACAGATGGAATCAGAGCATCTTTTCTATTTTACTTCAGCTTCCTACTCACTGACCACAGCAGGGTCTGTGTCGCGCCATTGAGCACCAAGTGACACTGGAGAGAGGGAGTCCAAATGCCCACAGAGGCCCTGAGGTGCCTGGAGAAGGGGAACATTTCAGAGCATCTCATCTTCTTCCTCCTCCACCCTCCTCCCAAAGCCAGATGCCCAAAATGTGCTGAGATGAACTGAAACCCTGCCCTGTGGCCTTGTGGAGCAGTCAGCTAGGTGGCTGCACTATATGCTGAGGGAGCACCACCTTCCTGCTTCCATTGGCAGAAATGAGTTTTCCTTAAAAACCAAGCAAATTATGCAGTTTCACACCTGACTCTTCAGCTGAGTGGGTGGAAATGTCCTTTTCTGGGCCTCAACAGTAAAGGAGCCAAAGACCAGGGGTCAGCTGTTAGGTTCAGCTGTTCCCTATTGCAGGTTCAACTCATGCTCCCTGGCCTGGCTGTGTTCTGAGGCACCTTGAGGCACTTGTGCCTTTGCGGTATGAGCTCATTTGTTGTCATTTCCACGTTGGGGTGGGAAAAAAGTTCATAAGAAATCAGTAAATGTGCAGCATTCATAAAGCAAGGCCTCTTCAAAACAGACACGTTACAGTGTTATCATATCCAGGAAAACAGCAACAGACAGCATAACTTCAAAATACCACCCAGAAAGTCTTGCTTGGAAAGGACAACTCACAGCATCAAAGCCTGGATGTACTTGCCAAACCATGCTTTAACTTACTGCCAAGACACCAGATTTATCCCCTTAGCAGCAATGATGTGCTAGGCAAGATGGTGATCGCTACAGCAAAGTGGGGATGGGTTTGTTTCACAGTGGTCACAATGAAAGAAGGAGCCCTACAGATATTAATACTTGATGAGAAGGGTACATGAAATTAGCCTGTGGAATGTTTGTGAATCAGTAACTCTCAAGCATACAATAAGAATTCAAGAGAATTAATTTAACAGCTAGAATTTAACAGCTCAAATGTAATGAAAAAATATTTATGAAAATTTTGTATGTTTAGGTGAATAGTTTCAGATCAAAAATAAATGAGAAATAAATATGGCCTAATAAAAATTGGACTGTGTTTAGATTCTGATAACCTGAAAGGGCATTTTTTAGCATAAGGATAAGTTCAGGTGATTATCTGAAGAATAAGAACAGGATGGCTGTTCTTGACTTTAATTTGGAGCCAAAATATTCTACGTAGATAACTTGTCCCCTTTAGTTCTACAGTCTATAATTACTCTCTTACAGGATATAGTATTCAGATTTATGAGGAAGAAGGAGAGAGTGGCAGTCAGTTGTTATTTCTATTTCTAGCCAATGTTTGCAGATTCAATGTCAATAACCAACCAATAACCTGATTTTTTCCCTTCAAACAGCTCTATGTCTGTGGTCAAAAATATGTAGCTGTGTTTTACATCTTTTTCAGCACATAAACGTATAAGGATACTTCACTCAACCATACGAGAATTTTCTGAGCCTTGCAAGTCTTACAAACCCCTTATCACAGTTGGATGTATTCAATAAAGTAGAATTAAGGAATTAAATTAAATTAAATTCACCTGGGTTAGGTGACTACTGAGGTTATATGGTGTAGAAATAATAAGGTGTGCATCTGGACAGGGGGACCACACATCTGTTCCCACCTCGGCTATGACTAGTATACTATATATATATATATATATATACTAGTACTCATATTCATGCTGAGGATTATAGCACTAGTGATTGTGCTATAACAGTGATTGTGATTACTGAGGTAATATAAACAGAAAACTTTGCTTCTCTGGAAGTGGGGAGTAACTACTGTATTTTAGTGACATGCTGATTGAACCTCAGTTTGGATGTCCAAAGATGTAGTTCCTGGCTGATGCATTTATACACTATTGAACGCAAATTGTTACTGACTTAATCTCGTCTTAATGGGATTCTATTGTTGACAAGGTAAATTTGTGACTTCTGAGCTGCGAACTATCTTTAGCTGGTCACAGCTTTCATTTGGAGCAAGCATTATAATTGTTACTGTGACAGAGGCCCTTAAACAGGAAGATGGATAAATTCTGCTAGCAAGGAATGGTAGCGGGCCTCACTGGGACATGTAAAGCTTCTTGATTACATATGGCATAGCATTGAACAACTTCCTGGAAACCTTAGCAATGCAGAGGTTTGAAATAACAGGACTGCCCTGCAATTCATAAACATCATAGGCTGAATAAGCTGCTTCTAACTGCATCAGAAACTTTTGCTTGTATATTTAGACTTTGCTTCTAGAACTAAAAGTGCTAAAAAGTGGCAAGACTAAAAAGGCAGCGCAGCAATAAAAATTCCATTTTGACTCTGGGGAGAGCTTCAGAGACGTTGTGGTCAGAATTTTCTCCATTATTTGCAAGTTCTCAAAGAAGAATCTTCTTTATTCTGGATTAGCTTTTTGCAAAATCTATTAAGATTTTTAATTGCGTTTAAAAATATTCTTATGTTTTGAAACTTAGTCTGCAGGAAGTTTAACCAGACCTTAATTAAGGACTCTAAGGGTGACAGAGGCTTATGTATCAGCAAGGTGCTCTGCTTGTCTTCCCAATAAAAATACAGGGAGTAGTGCCAGTCTGGGCAGTAAACAGAGCAGAAGTGAAGCAGGGAGGGGGGCACAAATTATGAGCTGCTTTGGCCTTCATTGTCAGGAAGTACTTCACCACTTCCATTGCCTCATTACATCTCTCCTATTAGAAAGCCTTTATAAATTACAGGAATAAGTGGCCCTTAGCAAATAACTTCAAAACAGAGCAACTAAATAGGACTGAAGGAGAACGGGAAACTCCATTCTGCTACTGCTAAAGCAGATAGTTCTGAGCTGCTGGCATTTTTTTCCCCTCTCAGCTCAGGATGAAAGACAAAAATGTTAATAATTTCCACAAATTGAAAATCTGAAAAATGTGAGCTGAGGTCAGCTGGAACATTTTGTTTCTATAATTTTGTAATATCTTTTGACAATGCTGATCTGTCTTTAATCATTTCATGCCTAAATTTGCTAAGATTTCAAAATTTTAAAAAGTTCCAGCTTGAACGAAACAAAAGCTTTCTAATTCAAAATGTTGAAGAAAGACTATATTTTAATGTTTTCAAAAAATAAATAAATCAAGGAGCAATAGGAAATTGAACCTTTTCTTAGCCATTAGTCTGAGTCATAACACAGATCGGTAACAAATGCTGTGTATTTCAGTAGGAGAGCACTCCAGTGACTAACTTTTTTTCCTATCCGGTTGACTGCAGTGACATTTGGGTCAGGCCTACTAAGATGGTCCTCCTAACTGTGCCAGTGCCAGAAAAATGCTTGCATGCTGATAAGTCAATGGAACATCAAAGAGAAATATTCATTTTTTAGTCAAGAACAAGATATTTAATGGTGGAACTAATCCCTTGGCAATAAAAAGTTTCCTTTACAGTCGATTCTTTGATTAAGCCAAAGCCACTGCTTTGTTCCTCCACCTGTCCCTGTGAGTCAGCAATGCTTTCCTCTTGCTTTTCCTCCAAGTCGGATGACAGTGCCTCTCCTGGGCTGCAGACGCACAAGTGTTTTGCCTACAGTGGTGACCTGTTTAGCTTTTCCAGTATTGGCAGCCTCTCTGTGCTCTGGCACACTTTTTACCAAATGGGAGAGTCTGGTGGGGGCAATTTATTTCTCATACTGCTCATGGTTTTGTTGTAAAAATCAGGAGCTTGAAAATCTCATCACAACCATTTGTAATTTGCTTAGAACTGTAACAAAAATGCAAAATTTCATTTTTAAAAGAGAAGAACTGAAATGTTTAAGATTTAATCCCATGGGATTCTAAAAGCCAGAGATACAATATACGTCTTTGGGCCAAATTTTCTCCTTGCATTTGTCCCTTACCTGCAACTCCGATGGGCACAAAGACATGTCCACTTGGTAGTGTTGTACATGTGAGTTACACTGTTGTAACATCTCTCTGAAAAGAGATTCATTTTTTGCAAGGACACCTTTGAAACTCCATCCGGTCAGTGTCTTAAAGTTATAACAGGAGCAAAATGTTGTCCTCAAGTATCAGGTTGAGAGGTTAATTCACATTTTCTTGAACTTTTTCTCCGAGTTAAGGTCAATTGCATGAATGAGCTTAATATTTAGTTTCCATACGGGCACATCTATAATTTACTACATATGTTTTAGCATATCTCATAACTACATTTTGCCTCTGATTCTCTATGCTGAGGTAAGTAAGTATTTGGTGGCTTTTGCCAGATGTTCTTCTGAAGCCAATGTGAATATCAACAACATGAAGTAAGAGGTGCCACCTGTACAAGTGTCATACCAGGCCAGGCAGTGTGCTTCCCACCTAATCACAGAGAAAGAATCTGTGTGACTCAGAGCAGGCAAAGGAAAATAAATGTCAGACCTCTGGACTGAGAGCTCAGCTTGCCAGAGAGGAGGGTTGTTGGAGCCAGTGAACTCTCCATTGCCTTACTCGTTGGCTTTTAGGTCTGTGATTTCTGTCCCCATGGCATCCATCTCCCCCACAGAAACAAAATTCTGCATTTGGCTGTTACTGCTTTGGTAATAGCGTCTGGACCAACCACTTTGAGGTATGCTGTTGCTCATACAGCTAGTAAACATGGCTGTAAACGGGCCAACACAAAACACAGAAGAGTATACATATCTCTGAGTGTGTTCATACACAAACTTTAAACTGACTCCTCTCATGCCATAATGATGAGCAACATATTCTGACCATTCCTTTCCCATGCAGGCTTAGCCTGGCTGATCTGTGTACTCAGCACTGAAACCTACACTTTTCCCAGGACCCAACAGGTCAGACTGCCCATAAACCAGTGCTTCTTTGATGGCCCTCATCCTGCTTTCAATTGATGTGGCAGTGCGTGAACACATATGACCGAAAGCTTGATATAAAATTCATTTGTCTAAACACCAGCTATTTATGTTTGATGGCCTGAACAATTATTAATCCTGATTGGAAATATAAGTCATTGTGTGCACAGTGTCCTGTCACAGCACCCCTGTTAGCTCCCCTGAGGCCAAATTCTCTGACAATGCACACAGTGTCCGGTTCTTTCTGCACACTGCACCATGCCCTAGCTGAAATCCCAGGCAGGAAACCTCTTTTTCTGTATGCTCACCAGTGTGGATGATCCCCAGGAATTTCCCGGGTCTGCCAGTGTATATCCCATAAGACAAGAGACAGTTCTTGCACCGCTGTGCCCAACAGTTTCCATATTCTCACATACTGTTCAAAAATGCAGTAACACATGCAACCTCGGTGAGCATAGCATGGATCCTTCCTGCCAGGACATGAGCTCCCACACAGTCCTGTGCCTGGGGAGAGCTCTGAAGGAAGCAGAGCCTCCTTTAACCCACAGTGAGAGCGGAAAGTGCCAGTGCTGCTGCAGGCCTGCTCTTTGGTGGTAGAAAAGCACTATAATCCCTCTTTGCTTCCCTCTAATGTCTGAATTCTCACTCTTATTTAAGGACTCTGCTCCTCCACTGCCAACAAAGTACCAAGTTCAAGGCTTCCAAGTAAGCAACATCTGCCAAACAAACAGTCACATATATGAAACCTAATACAGCAGGACCTTCCACCCGATGCCTTGCTGGCTGCATCTAGTATGCACATGCACCCAGAGGTCTTTTGTCAGCAGTTGTTCTACACAGCCACCCCCAGCCTCTGCACAGCTCGCAGAAATACAGATGTTGGCCTGGGCTGTGGCGGTACTTATTTGCCTCATCTGTCACACCCTCTTTTATTTTTCTGATTCCTACAAGAAATGTGTGTCTGCTCCTGATTTGTTATTAGAAATCTCCTTCTGAGTGAAAAAGAGGCAGAAGGAGAGAAGAGAGACCACAGAGCACTGTGGATTAGACATTATTCAAAGGCACGCTGGGCAGTATGCAGCACAGACACCCCTGAGAAAATCGCAGAGATGATTTTTGCTCTACAGAGTGGATCAAACTGGGGTGTTCCTCTCTTCCCTCTTGCTCATTCCAGGAGCATTATTGGGAACAACCTACCAAGGGATTACAGTAATGACAAAATCAACATACCGATTTTGAGTGTTCAGTCTTGTAGAAGAATCTTCAGTTTGAGTATCTTCATTTTAACTTCAGTAGGATGTTCCATTTTCCATTAGATGACAACACTGCCCTACAAACAAAAAAATCAAGGCTGTTTTATTTTCTTTAATGCTGAATGAGTTAGAAATGCACTGTAAGACTATAACTAATATTTTAGTCCTGGTAGCTAAAATTTCTGGATGTTAATCCAAAAGGGATTATAATAAGCATTTACCTAGACCACCTACCTGAAAATAAGCACAAACTGAATGAAGGGGCACTGTACCTCCGGCTAGATATTCTTGTATCACCCCCTTTCAATGACACAAAATTGAAAATATAGCAGTTTAGTCACCCAGCAAAAGCCATATGCACTGTCAGTTGATACTCTTGCATTTCCTACGCAATGGTCTGCAATGACACTTTTCTTTTGTGTACAGTGAATTGATACAAGGGTATAACCTTTTATCAACACAATTCTAGAGAATTTACAAACTTTGAAGAGTAAGTTAGATTTCCTTAAAGTATGAATGAAAATGCACGCACATTTTTTTCCCCCCAACACATACTCATTTACTTATGTTTTCCTCAAGCAAAACAAAAATAATGAAGTAAATTCCTTAAAGATAATACTGAATCTATCAGAAACACCTCAAATATGTTTTGGGTTCCTCCAGATATTTTTTCAGAAGAGTGAAAAAAAAAGTGGCAAACTCTAATAGCTGGAAGCGCTACACCATGTTAAATGATTAATACTAGGTAAAATTTGTACAGTCAATAAGATTATTTAAAACTGAATTTATAGTGAGGTAGAAGGTTGGTGGGGCTGTTTTATTTTGCTTTTTGTGTGTGTGTGTGTGTGTGGTATCAGCGGATTTTGCTTTTTAAAAAAAATTTCATTTCAGAAATGGAATACTCTGTTTGCTGAACTTACTCAATTGCTCCTGAAAATCATTTGTCAGTGAGAGGAGTAATGAGAACATAATAGCGAATCCCTCAAAAGTTCAGCTGGATTAAAAGCAATTTGAAATCTTTTTCTCTAAAATAGTTTTTTGCAGATAAATTTTGTTAGAAAAACTGGTGGCAAGAATTATTTTGCATCTCTAAATGTGTCTTGCCAATACCCCCTATGCCTTAATATTTTCAGTATCAGAGATGAATGCTTTCTTTGTGGTCATCTGCTTGCTTGAAGGAAATACCATACATTCACATGTGCATATTTACACACATATGGATAAACCGTATATATGTATGCACACATACACACAATATTTTTTGATGTAAGTAAATGACTGTGTACATACAGAGATTTTCAGAAACTTGTTTAAGAGAAAGAATGAGCTACACTTGATGCTAAGCAACATACTGGTCCTAAATATTTTTTATTTTTTGAAAGCTGCACTTCAGAAAGATAACATCTTCTTTTATACTACATTGATAATGTAAATCAAATATTGCTATAGCATAAGCATTTTCCTGCTATGTATGAAATGGACGCACCTTGGAGAATAAATCTGCCTCCATGTCACCCCAATACCTCCAGTTAGCTACAGTACCACACACAGGCGGGGAGTTAGGTGTATAGCTGTCCAGACTGCATTTATTATCTGATTGGCATGTCCACTTGCTCCTTTACTGCCATAAATGAGTGGCTGTGCAGGTGCCATTAGCACACGCATCTTTTTCTGAATGCGCCATTGTAGGAGTAGCTGAAAAGCTGTTTGTACTACAGTCAGAAAGTTGGCAGCAGTGCTGGGTGAAAAACGGCAAGTATGTTTCAAGAAAAATTCAAAAAACTTCATGTTTACTCTGCATTTTTTTGACATCTCAATGAGAAACTGAAAAAACCTTAAGGGCACAGAAACCACATATTTTTCATGTTTTAGGTTAGTAATTCTTGCATTTTCCCTTTCTCACCTTCCTCCTTCCATTTTGTTTAGTATTTTTATTTCTTCTCTTTTCTTTTTAATGAAGAGAATGTTTGTTTTTAATAAGAGAATGAAGAAAACGTAACAAAAAGAGTAAGAGGGTGGAGGAAAGAATACCTGGGAATTCGTAACACTTCTAGCGGGGTTGTTTACTAGAGAGGCTTTTGTGTACCTGTACTAAGGTAATAAATAATGTGCCAGTAGGTGGAGCACAATGATACACGAGATAGCTTACATATTTCCAATGTGATAGAAAACTATTTGACTTGCTCAAGAAATGTCCATGCAGGTGGCTGTAGATTTTGCCCCCATCCTTCTGCACTCTTAAAAATGGAATAATGCTTTGTTCAGTGACATTTTAAAATGTTTCTGGCTTTCTGCTTCATGGATTGGGATGGTAGCAATTTATAAGCTAAACTGGTGCAAATATATGCTTCATGCATATGTGCAACTTTTGTAAAGTCTTTTAGTTAGCCAGGAAAAGAAACAAAAAAGTAATGGTTACAAACTTAGGCTGAAGCTATTCCTCCATTTCAAGCTTCATTTGTTTGCTTCCCACCTTAGCAGCTGCCAGGAGCACCCTTCAGTAGGAACCAAATAAATCCATACCATCTGTTCCTCTCTGAAATGGTCCAAACCATTAACCATCCCAACATTTAAGAATTGAAAGAGCATCTCAGCCTCAATTTCCATGCTTCAGGAAAAAAAAAAAAAAAGAAAGAAAAAAAAAGGTGGAATAAGAAAAGCTTTGTTATGCAATTTGCAAGCATGTGACTGGCAATTACAGTAAAATCTTCATCATTACAAAACAAAAAATTAACTCACATTCTGAAGTGCACTGTCTTCATCTCCAAATTTGGTAAATGCCAGTATGTTTTGGCTAGAATTTAAAGCTGTCATGTATCTAGATTATTACAGGTTAAATTTCAGGATCTCTTGATATTTAGCATATCCCTTTCACATCTCATGGCATGGAACCTGTGAGGAAAAATATAGACTTGTGGGTATAGAAACAGTTATTTGAGAAAGCCATCAGGGTTCTCCCAGAACCTCAAAGCATATTTATCTCTATAGACTAGAAGGTTATTCTGCTCTCTTCGTATCTCCCACCCAGTGTTCATAAATAAAAGCACATTTTGAACTTGTGCCTTTAATCTGAAATCCCAAGGTAAGGATTGACTGGAATATATTGGAACAGATCTTTAGGTTTGGACTAGATGCTCGTCTTAGGTCATCGTCATGCCTTTCAAGCACTCAAAAAACTACTGTAATATGTTATTTTGGTTCAGGGCCGTGCAAATCTTGCCCAAATTCTAAGTGCATGAGCTGTCAGCAAAGACCTGTATAGCTGTAAGTGGCAGGCAGTTAAACTTAATTTGAGTGAAACTTCTCCCCACTTTCAACATGGCAAACTTCTCTCCAAATCAGCTGATTAGAAAAAATGTCTAATTATGCCAAGATAAAAGGAGATAAGCCAGACCACTCATTTGTTTTCCAGGGCGAGTTTAATGCAGTTTATTAAGTAGAGAGTCCAAAGCAATAATCAACACATTCGGTGGGATGTGAGTGAAGAAATGATAAATCAGTGAATGACAGCCAAGGGACAGAGTACGCTTCTTACTCACTCTCTCCATCCATGGAATCAGTCGCTCAGATCATTTGTCTAAGTCACCTACTATTATTTTGGAGTGAATCAGTAGAATGATGTTTAAAGACAACCCAAGGAGCTTTGTTCATTTAATTGGAAAAAAACAAAACAAAAATAACAACTGTTTTATTTGAAAGCTGGGGCTGAGGGAGATTTAGCTTAACTTAAGTAAGTTTTGACTCCAGTTCAAGTTGGGCAGGAGTTCAGCCAGAAGTTATCATATGATTGGGTTTTGGGGATTCTATTTCTTTTCTTCTTTTTTCTTTTTTTTCTTTTTTTCTTTTTCTTTTTGAAGTCTGAAGGAAATGATCGAGTGGTGGTCTCAGCCCAAATTCCAATCTATATATGCCTCTTTTCCTTGCAAAACCCTACAGTTTGCACCATCGTTAAGTCTCAGAATAGAGGACAAGAGCTTGAAACCTGTGGTCTGCTCTGAGAACACTGCTGAGGAAAAAAAAAAAAAGAAAGTAGTACCAACTACAGCAGCTACTTCATTCATGTTTTTGTCCTTGCCCTGAATTTTTTCTTAATTGTAGTTAAAGTTGACGGTGGGCTCTCTCCAAGCACTTTTTGGCATTGTCACACATTGAACCTGGCTAGAAGGAAGGTGAGACCACTTGCTTTGACTTACTTTCGAGCCTTTGAAAATTTTGTTCCAAGTTAACTTTTCAGTCTGTTTTCCTCTAGGAGTTGTAAAATGAAAATATAAATGCAGAGATTAAGTAGAAATCATCAAGAAAAACACTGGTGTATTTCAAGTTTATAAGCTTGTCCAGTTTAAAGTATTTTTTTAAATTATTATTTCTTGTACAACCTAGACTTTACTACAAGCAATGAAACATATTTAGTGTGTGTTATAAGTAAATATCTATGCCATAAGCACATGTTCAAAGTACAGGAAAAGCTTTCACTAATTTCTGACCTTGGGACTTGTGTAAAACCTTGAACTACATAATTTGCTGCTCTTTGTTGAGGTTTTTAAGGACTTCTCAGAATAATGTAATTAAGAATAACATTTTCTCAGTCCTATATCTGCCCATGGATGTGGCTGAGTTACTGTCCCCAAAGGTGCTCAAGAAACATTTAGATGTGATAGAAGACATGGTTTAGTGGGGAAATATTGGTGGTAGGTGGATGGTTGGACTGGATGATCTTGGAGGTCTTTTCCAACCTTGGTGATTCTGTGAATCTATTATTCTATTCCATCTGGCCTCATCAAAAAAATAAACTGTATTCCTAAGAGTATATTAGGACAATTCTGCACTTAATAACAGTTGTAAACCAAATTTAGGAGGGCTGGAGAGTAATTCAAAATGCATGAAGTCATTGTATGCTTTCTTTATCAAACCTAGGCACAACTTACCAGTAGTGATTCTATTCCATTTCTCCATGTGTTTTCTGAGTTGTTTCATCTCTCTTCCTCCATCTCCTCCTCCAGCTCTGCCCCACTTTTCCAAGTGAAATTGTGGTCTTAGAAATAAATGATGCCTGCCACTCAGAATTTCAGCTGAAAGTGAAATTTCAAATTTCAGAACATGTTCTTAATTACAGATGAATGGAGAATGTACCATTAAAACAGATGTTGAAATCAACATTAATAATCTAAATTTATTCAGTTACATATTATCAACCTTCAGCATAGTTGAGAATATCTTGTCTCTGGAATGAACTTCACCAAATTACAGACAAACGGATAGTTAAAAGAAAAAATAATTACATGTTATTGCTCGTGCAAATTCAGTTCACTATTTTTCTTCCTTGTGCCATACTGAAAACAACAGAAGTACTACAAAGATACTCATCTTATTCCATGTTCTATCGAAATGGGCCATGGTCTTCTGTAGACATACTTCTGACTCATGTCACATAAGAAAAAGTAGAACGAGGCTCATACAATGCCTCAAAGATTAAAAAGATATGGTTTCCATGGTATTAATCAGAACTGTTGGATAATGGCTCCCCTCAGAGGTAGAATAGGAAGAATGCACCAGCCCAGGATATCTCCTTGCTACAACGTGTCAGGAGGAAAGAGACCATGCACTATGTCTGACTGTTGAAAATATAGACTACATCCTACAGTGTCACAAGAGGTTTCAGTTTAGTCCTTTCCCTTCATGGGAAATGATTGTACCTAATGATCTGTTGTAATTAATCATGGAAAAATATGTAGGAATTTAGAAGTGAAAAACTGGTACCAAGGGTTAGGCTTCATTTTACAAAATATAACCTGCTTTGAGTTTTCATAGCATATAGAGATTACCCGACTGCACTCAACTTCAGAAAAACTAAAATTAAGGCAAAATAATGAATAAGAGGTATTTAACAGAAGTCAGTTACTTGCAAGCTAGAAATTTTAACATTGGTTCAACCAATATGAAGTGGTTCTGTGCCAGGCCCAACAATGTCTGGGTGGATTCTGTCTCAGTGGTGTCCCTTTCAACCCTTTAAAGTTTACAAACAAATGCTCTTGCCTTAGAGCCGTTAATACATCAGTATGTGCTCTATCTTATACCTGTCTGAGGGATTCTACTAAGGAGCATGGAGATGACTTCCTTCCAATATTGCTTCATGCCACTTTTATAAGATGCATAAAAATGTTCCTAAAATGACTCTTCAAAAATATACTAAAAAGATTTCTAAAAAGTACTCACAGTTTGAGCATAAGTTCTTTGTGGAATCTAATAGTTTGACTTACTTCTAAAGAAAAGCAATTTAAAAAACCACAGAATCACAGAATCACAGAATCACAGAAACGTAGGGGTTGGAAGGGACCTCCAGAGATCATCGAGTCCAACCCCCCTGCCAAAGCAGGTTCCCTACAGCAGGTCGCACAGGTAGCCGTCCAGGCGGGTCTTGAATATCTCCAGGGAAGGAGACTCCACAACCCCCCTGGGCAGCCTGTTCCAGTGCTCCGTCACTTTCACTGTAAAGAAGCGCACATTCGTGCGGAACTTCCTGTGCTCCAGTTTCTGGCCGTTTCCCCTTGTCCTGTCTCCACACACTGCTGAAGAGAGTCTGGCCTCGCCACTTTGCCCCCCACGCCTTAGATATTTATAGACCTGGATCAGGTCCCCTCTCAGTCTTCTTTTCTCAAGGCTAAACAGACCCAGTTCACTTAGCCTTTCTTCATAGGGGAGATGCTCCAGGCCCTTCACCATCTTTGTGGCCCTCTGCTGGACTCTTTCCAAGAGATCCCTGTCTTTTTTGTACTGGGGAGCCCAGAACTGGACACAGTACTCCAGATGAGGCCTTACCAGGGCAGAGTAGAGGGGGAGGATCACCTCCCTCGACCTGCTGGCCACGCTCTTTTTAATGCACCCCAGAATGCCATTGGCCTTTTTGGCCACGAGGGCACACTGCTGGCTCATGGCCAACCTGTCGTCCACCAGGACACCCAGGTCCCTCTCTGCGGAGCTGCTCTCCAGCAGGTCATCCCCCAGCCTGTACTGGTGCATGCAATTATTCCTCCCTAGGTGCAAGACTCTACACTCTCTTTTGTTAAACCTCATCCGGTTTCTTACTGCCCAGCTCTCCAGCCTGTCCAGGTCTCGCTGAATGGCAGCACAGCCTTCAGGCGTGTCAGCCAATCCTCCCAACTTCGTATCATCAGCAAACTTGCTGAGGGTGGCCACTATCCCCTCATCAAGGTCACTGATGAAGATGTTGAACAAGACCGGACCCAGCACCAACCCCTGGGGAACACTGCTAGAAAATAAAAAAGAATAAATGGAATGTATTTTTTTGATGTCTACTACTATTTCTGTGGATTTCGCCAGTGCAAGAAATTGAAGATATAAGAAGAAAATAGCAAACGTCAGAGTCAAATTAGCTAAGAGTATGTGGTTATTCACACATGAAGAGGAAAAATACACATAAAATGAGAGTCTCTGAGATGCTCCAGAAAAGTCTGGAAGATAGAAGAACTAACTGCTCAGTAGTAGTTGCAGAAGCAAATAAAATTCTAGGAATTATTAGGTAGGAAATACAGATTAAACAATGCACAGAGTTTTCCACAGTGTAAATCTATACTGCATCCTGAATCCTATGGGGAACTGAGTCCTCAGTCTTAAGAAAAGGTACAGTAGAGATGGGAGAGGTACAGAGCAGGGCAGCAGTAATGCTAGCTCATACATGGAGTAGCCAAGTTGCAAAGGCTAGAACTCTCCTGCCTGGAAATGACCCAGCTGAAGTGAAATACGATGGAGCTTTATTGAATAATGAATAATAAAATGTAGTCTGTTCATCATCTTTTCAAATATAAGAACTACAGACCATGAATGAACCTAGTGGGTGGCAGGCTAAAAGCAAGCAGCATCAGGTACTTCTTCAGTATACTAGTCTGTTAGCTGTGGGCCTGCATGCACGCTGCTTGAAGCTTCACTGAGATGGAGAGGAAATGGAGAATTTAATGGAATGAATTGTTATTAAATGTGTAGATACCACAGATATCTCAGGGAGTCCTTTATTGATAAGGTGCTGGAGTCAGAGAGAGTATTTTATTTCAAGAGTTATTTGTTTTGTAGATAAAACAAAGGCCCAAGCACATATGAAATATCTAAATCAATTTCACATTTAAAAATAATGCATAATGAACAAAGCCACACACAGATAATTTTCATTTTATCTTGGAGATAACGGTAAAGCAAATAGTTTCACTTCCATCAAGCTTTTCTTTGGCAGTTCTAAAACACTCTATAAAGTGGGCAAAGTTCATTTTCCATTTGTGTAATAGATGGCAAGGGGACAAGGTTACTCAGTGCATGCATCAGAACAAATACGGATGATATGGGTAATAAACAGAAAAACAGACAGACAAATTTTCTCCAACCTCCCAGAAAAGCAATACCTTTTTCAAATTAAGTATAAGAGATAATGGATAAATTGCTTTGCATTTTCCTTCATTCAAAAAAACAAAACAAAACACTAATTAATTTGCAGGCTGGAATAAACTAGCATTATTAAGTGCATGACAAATTTTAAGAGCCTAACATATTACCACAGGACCATATATTGCATTTATTCCTGTCCCCTTGCTGAATGGAACTTGGAATAAAAAAGATGGAACAAGACCAGAGGTCGTTCCCTTTGATAACAATAGGGAATGATAATTAAGACTAAACATTTGAGATACTGGGTGCAGCAAATGAAACATTTTCCATAAAGCAAGTAAAACTGTTGTTTTAACAGAATCACCAAGGTTGCAAAAGATCTCTAAGATCATCTAGTCCAACCATCCACCTACCACCAGTATCTCCCCACTAAACCATGTCCCTATCAGTGTTTCTTGAGCACCTCCAGAGACAGTGACTCTACTACCTCCCTGGGCGTGTTGCAGTGCCCAACCACTCTTTCAGAGGACAAGTTTCTTTTAATATCCAATCTGAATGTCTCCTGGTGCAACTTCAGGCTGTTCCCTCTCATCTTACTGCTAGTTAGCTGGGAGAAGAAGCTGACCCCCACCTTGCCACAACCGTGTTTCAGGTCATTGTAGAAAGCTATACGGTCCCCCCCGAGACTCCTTTCCCCAAGACTGAGCAATTCCTGTTCCATCAGCCACTCCTCATAAGACTTATATTCCAGGCCTTCCACCAGCTTCATTGCGCTTCTCTGGACAAGATAACTGATACTGTTTCATAACAAAGCAAACTCCTTTGTAAAAGAAAAGCAAATATCTAAATCTCAGGATAATCTTTAATTATGAACATTATAACTGGAACACATGTAACAGAGCTGATAAGCTGTTTGTATGCTCTAAATGTCACTGTATTGACAATAGGATTGCATGGGACAGCCAAGATGTCTTCATCGAGTCTGTCATGGTTTTATGATTTAAAAAAAAAGTCGTTATTGGTATTCCTCGTAATAACATCATGTAGAGCGCTTGGCGTTAAAGAGTTAATGCTCCAGTTTTGTGGATTGTTGATTTTTCCAGGGACCTGGTTCTCAGAAGAGAAGAACTACATATTCCAGACCACTTCCACTGCAAGTCACAAGTCTGCCTCTTCTTTTACTGCTCATCACTGAGGTGTGTGCTCCCTAGCCATCGCACCTTCAGCATTAGAGTGCGGTCTTCTGTTTTGGACACTCTCTCTCTCATTTTATTTATTAGCTTCAATTCCATTTATGTTGTATTATATTGTGTTCTCTCGCATTCTGATATCATATTTAGTAAATTAGTTTTTCTCCCTTAGCTTGTTGCCACTATCTTGTTTTTAGGCCCATGTGTCCCCCCACCGTGTTAGTCACAGAACTGGGCCAAACTGACCCAGAAACCTCTGTCAGAGTCTGAGTTTGAGAAGGGTGCTTCATATTTCCTGAAAATCAGGAATTTCAAAAACTGGGTTATTAGCCCACAGCTATGAAAATCACCTGTCATTTTCAAAAGTCTTAATCTGTGTTTTGAATAGTTTAAAATTTCACAGAAGTGAAATTTAGAAGTGATCCAAACAATGCACATCAACAACGAAGTGACATAATGTCACTTTCCAGGAGGGAATGATTTGCTCCCCAGTATCACTCACGCGAGTGAATGAATTAGTTCCAAAGGATATTCTGTCATTTAAAAATCTATTCACAGTAAAGAAAATTAAGATAATTATCCAGTGGGCTCTCATACAGCATCATCTGTTCAAAACTTTCAATCATACTTATTCAATTTTTATTATATAAATCCAGAACATAGGACCTATAGAAGATCTATGAGCAATTTTGCTTTACAGTTTAACTGTAAAACAACTGTGCTTTTTTTTTTTTGACATTATGTCTCCATGTACCACAGTGAAAAGAACAGCATATATCGGGGTGCCAGGGGAAAACCCTGAGTGCAGCTGAAGGCTCCAAAGGCATGGCCATGGTAGGAATTATTACTCCCAAAGCCATCTCACTGGCTGTGAATGTGGTGATGCCAGGCAATGTTTGGCTATAAAACGTGCTTGCCTTGTGCGGACACCACTGCAGCAAGCCTTAGATATTCTTCCTCAGTGAGGAAGAATGCCTCTTGCTGCTACCAGAGTGTTACAGCTACCACTGCTCTTCCAAATGACATATGAAGGCAGTACAGGCTTTGGCCAGATTTTTCCTGCCCGCCCTGCTTACACTGTGAGTGCCCCCTCTTTGCAGAAGACTGGGAATGGAGCACTGCAGTAGAGCTTCTTACTGCTAAACATTCTCACATGGCTGTTACTGAGTATGGCCATTACTGGCTTCAGAAATAATGGCTTCGTGTACCACATTTTAAAAATAGAAATTACTCAGTTTTCCAATTCAGTTGGCAGTTTTGTTTTTAATATTTTTATTACTGCAGACATCATCGTCCAGCCATCTGCTAAAGATGAGACAGACAATAACTTAGCAGAACTGGAATGGATTTTGCTGTATCTGCAGCTGGGCATTTCATTACTGTACTCTGATGGGGAACTGATGAGAGTGGTATTTTGTTCTTTATATAGAGACAACAAAATGTGATGTACAGCAACGTTTGTCTGTAAAAAAGGTTGCTCTTGTTTACAGGAAGACCAAATCACCCATACTGACCTTTGCTCATTGCTGTCCTATCCCTGCTATTCAAAGAGAAGCAGCAAGGCTGGCCCAGCTCCTCCTTCTGACATCCCTGATGCTCTTTTTTCTCTTCTGATCACTGAATTACTGAGGTGCTTTAAAGTTGAAGAGAGGTAAGCAGGCAAACCCACTCCAGTACCAGTCCAGTGACCGTAGGCAAAGGACTATTCTGTACTTTCTGGAGCTCCCCATGCTGCTTTCTGTTCCCTACCATCCCTTTTCTATTTCTACATATGAATCAGCCTCCACAGGAGAAACCCCAGGGTTCTCCCATTCAAGCTGTTGTCAGCCACTAGGCTTTTCCTTATTAAATCCACAATTACTCCAGAACAGACGATTAGGATGAGTAGCTTTGTCAAGCTGCAGGCCATTTTGATTTTACAAAGGGCAGAACACCCATTTACAGTAAGACATTAGAAGATTTAGTGCTTTATCATAAACTAAAAATCTATAACAAAAAACCCACTTTTTCACTCTTTTTGTTACAGGGGACCAGTTTGGGGGAAAAAAAAGAAAATCAAGCAGTGCCTATGAGTGTTACTGCTAGCTCTGGGAGGTGAGGTGGAAGATGTGTAAGGACTCAGAGCAGCACACAGAAGTTGCATGGTAGCTCTTCCATCAGAAGTCTCTGAGCTTTGGTGATCCATGCCCAAAACTGCTCCAGCACAGATGCCCCGTCCATGTTCTCACAGTACAAATACAGGTCCTTCGACTGGACCTGAAAACAGCTGGTAAAAGTTGCTGGACTAAAAGATACTTTATGAACACAAAAGTTACCACCTGTGTAGAATTATAAAAATGCAAGAGCTATCTCAGTCAACTTCACTAAATCTCAACAGGAAAACACAACTTGAAATAGTACATAAATGAGCCCTGATCCACTGCCCATTGATGTCAGTGGAAAGACTCTCGCTGACTGCAACAGATCAGGCCTATTGTGAAGGTTTGCAAAATGCTACCAAGATATTTATGTGGGGTATTTTCAAAACTAGATGGAAAACAACAACCAAAACAACAACACGATTACTTATATAATAAAGCATTGCTTTCCAGCATTCCCATGTCCATAAGAAGCTGACTAAATGACATGATCATATAAAAACTGTATCAAGGAAAAGCTGAAGATGGAAAATCTTTCTAATTAGCTGGGTGGAAACTTATCTATGCCAAGAAGAAACAGAGTTGAGGACAATATGCAGTAATATATTTCAGATGTTCTTTGTATAAGAAACAAAAAAAATAATAATAATTCATTGTTGTCTTTTTAGGTTTTTACTTTGTTTTCCCCCCATACCACATTTCTTTTTAAGAAATCCCTTAGCATGGTTAAATTGGAAGGCTATACGGGAATTCTTAAGCCTCCTTATTATTCTACCAGATGAGGGTGCAGGCAAGTTGTCAGGTCATTTGACCTCCTTAAGTACATTGGCAGAGCTCTGATATTTATGGCCAAGAAGTTGTCCTCACTTCCTTTTCTCAAAGTTGTTTAAGTAATAATCTGTATTAATTACAGAAAATACATCAATAATTAACTGAAGAAATATTTCATGTTTTGCCCAGGTCTTCCCCACATTTGAGCTGATGAATCCAGTGGTTGGAGAGATGGAAGCTGACTTGTGAGCCTCTTGTTTTTTCTCATATAGACTAAATAAAAAGAAAGGAAGTGATGAAGGAAAAGATGATCAATACACAATGAAAAGATCACATTTCTGTTTGCAATTTGAGTCAAAAAATACCCATGTAAGAAGCTTGAAGTGCATGCTTCAAAACAATACCAGATTTTATGGTGCAAAGTGATATGCAGGATCTCAACATAGAATGGATTCTATAAAGTATGGTGAATACAGAATTGAAAAGAAAAAAAAAAAAGAAAAAAGGAAAATTTATGAGAAGGATCACCACAGGAAACTGAAGAGTGTACAAACTTACTTGCAAGCACGTTACCTATAATATCTATTCACTCCAAAAGAAGGTTGTACCAAATCGGTGCATTTAAACCCTAGTAAAGGCGCTTTTTATTGTAGAAATGTGCATCCTGGAAGAACAGGATGATATTAAATTATTAAATGTTGATGAATTCCCATCAACTAACAAGATAACCATTCAAGCTTGTATGGCCTTTTTTCAACTACCAATTTTTTTCAGACTTCAGCGTGAGAAGTGTGAAAGACATTATTACAAATACAAAATAAAAGGGCCTGCTCTTTACAAATGCTATCAGGATACAACATGCATCTGAAGTCTGTGTTAAATAAAGCATTTACTTCCATGAAAGTAGTCACCCATTTGTCTTAGTTCTTAGCTAAGGTTTTTTGAGATAAAAGTTTTGCTCACAGATATGACATTTAGATGGTTTGGATATTCAGATGATTTTCAGCATCTAAACCTCAGAGTTTATGGTAAAAAGCTTAAGATGCTGGGGAGAACTGTCAAGTTACACGTTCAGCATCTCCACCAGAAGAGCCTAACTCAACAAAACATGAGTCTGCCAAAGCACTTAAGTATGCCTTTACTTTCTGGCACATTCATGATCTTGCTGATTTTGGCAAAGCATTCACACAATTGAAGTCATGTATTAGTTCAGTACTTTGCTGAAACAGACCATTCAGAGTGGCAGAGCAGTTCAGATTCTTGCCCTCTCTCTGCAGAGACTGCACACTTTGCAGTCCTTGTTGGTTGTTCCTCCAAGAGCTGTTGTGATACACTGTTCCAGTCTTCTGGCATGTATGCACCAATTCTGGAGGGAGCCCTGACACTTGAGAATGGGGAAGCTCCCATACTTATTAAAAATGGACAAAGTCTCCAGTTCAGTAGAGATATTACTGTATTTTTTAATTGTGTTCATAGACTGCAGGAAAGGTAGTACAGATACTAATAGAAAATGCATATTGCTCATTTTAACATTTTTATTTAGAGTATTAATAACCATATACTCATTTAGCAGTGTTCTGGATCTGTATTAAGATGGTTTTAGAGGGCTTGATTTTGGCTTGCTTTTTGCAAACACATCACTAGAATAATTACAGGAAGCTATGTAACTGGCTGGTTTCTCTTTGCTTCACAATAATGAAACGTGTGGTATGAGTAGGAAAGGCACCCTGTCATGGTTTGCAGGAATGTTTTATCAAAAGATCCTCAACAATGAAGGTGGACAGAAGCAGCTGTCCTCACACATGGGATGAAATATGAGAAGATACTGACAGCCTAGTGACAAACTTGCACTTAGTGTAAACACATCCATGACAATGGGAAATGGAGCCAACTAGTAAGAGTGGGCTTCAATAATGCCTTTTTTATTCTTTTTTTTCTGAGGTTTTGGGTTAGCTTTTCTTCTTTCTAGACACTGAATTGCCCAAGAACATGTATTATGCATCATTTAATAATTCTTCAAATTAAATTCTTCTGAAACATACAGGAATACTTAGAACAGTTTTGTGACTTTACTGATGAAAAAGGTATGTTAGCCAGACAGGAGAAAATAAACACCTGAGGGAAGGAGAGCTTTGTCTGACCCCTGCAAGAACACTGCCCTGTTCCAGGGGCGATTGTGTTCCTTCACCATCTCAAAAACAACCAGCTAGCTTTACAGAGGTGACTTTATGTCCTCATATCCAAGCCAGATCTCTTGTCTAAGAGGTTTACCTTTTCTATCTCTCAGGGTTTCTCCTCTTCCATTATTAACAGTGGATTATCAGAAGATTTGTTCACTGTGTGCAACTATGGATCTTATTTATTTAACATCAGATTCACAAGCAGTTGAATCTAGAAAGCAGAAGTGTTTATCTTCATTAAAAGAGAATGTACTCACATTGTTGAGCATGTACTCAGATACACACCTTGCATACTCAAGTCCTGAGACACAAACAGTCCAAAACTCCTGTAAAGCTGCACATTCTGTTCTCCATAGGTCCAGCTACTATTATTTTTACTAGTGTTTTAATCCATATCTTACAGAGCTTTTCTCAGAAAATTTGTGAGGTTTTAAAATAAATACATATCTAAAATATCTTATTTATGGAACATACAAAGCAAAAAAAATCAGCTCCCTGGAAGCTTTTTTAAATGTTGCTGGGGCACAGTTGTGACAATAATCTTTTCACATACAAGACCTCTGATTATACGAGAAGGATGGTGACTAAAACTCTCATACATGTCCTACAGCATTCAAATTCAAGCTAGATGATGGCTGCATGCAGCATTCTAAGTGAAGATGTGTCCTAAAAAGTTTTATATTTGCAAATGTATTTACTAAATAAGTTAACTTCCCCCAGAAATAACTCCCTAGGCTGGTAAATATCGTATACCATGTTGGATTTCTTTTGGATAGTTGACCATTTTCTTTCTAATTATTCTAAGAATGCCCAGTCAAAAGTCCCGTTTACCAAAGCAGGAATTAAACAGTGTCATTGGAAAATACGCTGAGAAATTAATCCTGACTTCCAAAATACAATGCTAGAATTTTGATGTTTTTTGAGGTTACATGTAGTATCTGTCACTCTGCCAGAATATGTACTATGCTGTTTTCCTCCTTTTAGAGCCGTGCTCTCTATTTCCATTTTGTCCTGAAAAAAGAGTCCCAGACATTGAAGGATAGCAAGAGTGTGTAGTGAGAATTTCCAGATCTAGCCATCTATTTATCTGGTGTGCCAAACACATGAATTTACACGGAAGTTACTCTTTGGAATTCATGAGAAAATAGAAGGCGATTCTAAAAACTAACCAGTAAACCACAAGTTAAATAGGGAGATTAAATCAGATACAAGCTTGCAATATACATACCTAAGGAATGAAGAAGGAACAAATTGCTTCATTGTTCAATGTACCAACATATAAAAGTATCTGTGCAACAGGTGCTTTCTTTAGTCTATTTCTCAGACTGGAAAAGCAACACCAGGACAAGAGGTTTACAAGGATCCTCTCTTATCTTGACCTTATTGTAGCTAATTACTAGTAATATTTGTAAGACATTACATACACACACACATACACAAAATCAATTCCATGCTATTCATAACAGAAGGCGGTGGTTACATGAACGAACGTCCAGATTTAAAGAGGTCTTGCATAAACACTTTGAAGACAGGAAGCCTGGATAGCTAGAGAAAACGGCATCATTGCTGACCAGAAGTGATGACAGCCATATTCCACAAGGAGAAAATGGGCTGCTAGTTGCTATGCATGGCACCTGAACCAATTTATCTGGCTTATCACTGAGGTTAGGAATCACTGCACTCCCCTGGAAAAAGCTGAGGGCCCAAACCAGGCAGTGAAAGATAAAGCTAATAGGTTTACAACAACTACTGCCAAGAGAAAATGATAGACAGTAATCCAGAAGCTCTCTAGGCTGCTGTCAAGTGCTTTGACAAACGAAGACAAAGCTTGGGAAAAGGAACTAAATTAAAAATGTAGGAATCCTGAAGCATTACTCCTGTGTTTCGTCGCCAGGGGGCTAACATGTCCAGAACAAACTACCGTTCTTCAGGGGAGTGAAGTTTGGGGAGGATTTGGGTGCAGTAATCAACACTAGTCACCCTGAAATGATGAAAACTGACAGGAGAAATCAGAGGGCTCTAACTATAGCACATAGAAGTCATAAACAGTTCCTAGCACAAATCTCAATATAGCAGTGTATGGGAAACTGTTAATCACAGCCTGAACCTCTGATTAACCATCTGAGGCAAGTGATTGGTCAGCTGCGGGAGCACAGGTGAAGGTAGTTCAGCTGTGCTCCCGGAAGGGGTGGAGCTTGACACCACCTCTCCTAGATCCCATTTAAGGGCTGACCACTGCTAAGGCAACATCTCTTTTGGAGACTGCTCCTGTGTGGAGTTCTTTGTGGTGAGCATCCATCCTAACTGTGAGCCTCAGTGTTTTGAGTTATTCCTCTATAACCTCTGGTTATCCATCTATTACAACCTTGTATAATTACAACTATACAAGCACACATGCAGTGTCTGATATGACTCAAGGTATCTGAAAATGTTTTATGGAGAACAATCTTTCACTGAATCCAAACCTTCAGTTATGGCAAATGGGTTTTGTGTGTGTGGTTGAATCTTAAAAAGGAAGAAAACAAAAAAATGTATTGACCATGTGACTGCTCAGGAATATGCACATCTAAGATGCCTTGTAATGATACGCATCTAATTTGGTAATAAAATTCCCAGTGAACTGTAGCAAGTGAACAGATTAAAGGCACAAAAACATCAAATCAAACAAGGGGTACAATTATCTTCTCTAAGCTCATTAAAATTTATACCTTATGAAAATTAAAAAAAAATAATAATTTGATAAAACCTGTGTTTCTTTATTTATATCAGACTTTCCCATGTCTGCCTGAAAGTCAAATTTTACAGGCAGCTTTAGGTCTGAGTTTCAGAAGGAAACTGAAATCATGGAAAATACCTAGAGGTAGAAAAGCACAATGTGTTTTCTGATTGTTACAGGAAAAATATCTGTGAACTAGAATTCCTTGGTTTGATTCTTGATTTTATCAGAATCTGGCAAAAGACACATCCAGCTCAGATGTTTCAACAGCTAAATAGTTAGATGCTTGGCAATAGCAAGATGATTCAGAGTGCCAGTTAGTAACCTGTCTCCATTAGTCATTCAGCAAAGAGATTTTTGGGGGATACATATACTGCCAGGCTCCCAAAATAGGGGAGACTGATAGGTCACGCATAAGTATGAGCCAGAATAAAAGGATTAGACAGTTATTCCTGTAATCGCACTCTGAAGGAGCTCATCTTTTGCTTTCCATTAGAGAAAAAGCCCACAGGAAGCATCACTGAGTTACCTGGCCTCAGTGCAGTGCTCAGTGAGCTGAACCCTCCTCTTCTCCTGTGGCCAGCCCAGGACACTGTCTTGTCCTCTGCAGGCCTGAACTCCCCTTGAGCCCAGCTTGACTGCCCTGACTGCTCTGATGGCTTCTTTGGGTCTGAGGCTGACACAAGCATGGGAAGCACCAGCTCACTACACAGGGCCACTGGGGAAAGAAATATGACCCCACTCTGGATCTGACCTACATCTCCATGACTGGTTGTCATGAGTCGGCCTGGTCTGAAACATCTGACCCTGACACAGCCATCCAAGCCAAAGTAGCCAGAATGGAACAGGCAGGAATTATGGTGCCATAAAGAGTAAGCTAAAGGAAACATAGACCCAGCTCAGCTAGCATAACACTGTGTAGCAGCAGTTAACTACATTTTGAAGCAGGTTTCTGATATGCAGCTAGTTTTGCAAAACTCCCTCTAAGAACAGAAACAAGCATTTCAAAACTAGATTGTCACTTGTAACTAGGCTGTTCTAGGATTTGCCTAGGGATGGAGTATAACAGGCCTTTCTTTGGTAATGATATTCATATTTCCAGGGGGTAAACAGTATTTGAAAAAAAACAACACTGAATACACAGCAGGATGAGACACAGAAGAATAATTCAATATCAGAATAGATAGGCAGCATTTTCTACTATGATTAAGCTACCATTAACCCATTTTCCAAGCTGCACTGGTCTGTACTGGAGCTACATGGCATGGGGCAAAGGCTGTGTAGCTCAGTGTAAGGGCCTCTGCGATCACATTGTCAGCCACCCAATGCAAATGTTAGCTACATCCGAACAGAAAGAAATGTTTTGTGTTACTATAGTGTTCATTTTCAAAGCTTACATGAATTCGTGTACAACAGATTTTCAGTGCTCTGAATGTTTGGAAAGGCTTAATTCACATAGTTGTTTCTTGAAGAAACTATTCACAGCCTTAAAGATTTCAAAATTTAAGAGCATTCTTTTCTTCCATTTATGAAACCAGTAATAATTTCACCAGTAATAACTTCTTGGTTTCATCTTATGCACCATAGCTTTACACACATCTTTATTTTTTTTTATTAATTAGCACCTCTATCTGTCAACTGCTTGAGTTCCAAAACCAAAACCATTTTCTGAGTAGTTGAGTCTGTGACAAGCTGTTTATACCAATATGGCAGTACTGATGTTAATATATATATTCTATCTCCTGCAAGATCAGTCTACAGTCCTAAAAGCTCTTGATGTAATCTCTTTCAAAGGCATATGTCTAAAAACCCTAAGTTTTTTCATTGTAACGAAAAAAACATCAAGAATCCAATATACAATGAATGGTTGCATTTCAATAACGTAGAAAAAAGAATAAAAGAACATAAAAGAGGAATAAGTTACTCTTTAACTGCTTGAACTCTTGAGTCTATGAGTGAATTATGGAAAATCTGACATATAAAGCTAGGTAAAATGAAGTAATTTAATTTCTGCTTCTGGGGGGAGAGGAGGGAAGAGGGGAACAATTGTGGTTTTGAAATCACTACAGAATGAACTCACTCTCATTCTCTGACCTATTCATTTCTCAATACTTATTTTTATAGCTCATGTTGCAGAGTTGTGTAATGATAATTTACAGGGCAGCTCGACAGAACCAGGCAGACAACACTGAACACGATCCTTGCTGTTTTGGTCCAGTAGTCCAGCGGCCTACATTGCTACCACTCTCCCCACGTCTGTTTAAACTTTTGCCGCAGAGAGTGCAATGAAAAGCATGAATAAAAACACAAAAAAAAAGGTGATAAAAGACAGACTTTTACATAATTCACTCACTAACGTTTCTGTCAGCCCCAAGAGCTGACAGTCAGCAAGGACGGCACATTCCAAATGCCATTCAGAGAATGCCTACATAGAACAAATAGATGTTTTAGTTTGTCTGAGCTTATTTTTCAGACTGTGAGTTCAACATTCAGCTCATCATTAAACTTCCAAAACGATGCAAGTATGGATTGCCTGGACTGCAGAACTGATAGTACATCTGTAACCAGTAGCCTCTTCCAAGGCCAGACAGACAGAAACACCAACACCAGAGGCAAAATGTGGTTCCTATGTATAGGAAATTCTATTTTCAGCTACTGAGTAAACCAAAAATAAACTCCTACTCAAATGCAAGAGTTTCCTTCAGTCCTTTTTATTAATACTATTAAAATCCAAAGTCCAATTTTGATTTGCAAGAACTTTTCCTACTCAAGCAGTGTCAGGTGGCTGGATTCCAGTATCCTGTGAATATACTTTACATTCTTCCAAATAACTGGGCAGTTTCAAAAGGACAGTACTTTATATTTTGAAAAATATCCCTCAGTGGTTTTCTGCCAGCTGAAGCATCCAAAGCGTCTGCCCTCAAAAAAGATTTGGTGCTTTTGGCAGCATTTACAAGCTAGTCTGTTTTTTCCAATTCTGAAATATTTCCTTTGCCAAAGAGTCATCTGAAATAATGTTCTCACATAGAAAATACATGTTCAGTATGCTTTGTATTCATGCACTGCAAAGCCAATAAGGAAGAAGTTCTGAGGTACTGAAGGCTGGCACTGGTTTATGGCAAGGGGAGATACTTCTCTTTCAGATTGAAAACGAGGACTGGATGATGGCAGAGGTGGTAACAAACCACTGGGATTTCTAAGACTATATCTAGGACCATGAAAGTCCCACAACTGCAGAATCATGAGACAGTGATTCAAGAGTGGTATAAGATCAACCTATGGTGAAGACTATGATAAAAAGGTTAGTCCTTGCAAGGAGGGGAAGAGACCAACAGTAGACTTGTGATGTTCAGCTTTGGCTCGGCAGTACCCTGGCTATGCAACTGGCATATGTGCCCAAGATCAAAAAATGCTGAAGGGTTGTAAACAGGGGAGCAATTCTGATGATGCAATAGAAATCTCCAAATTCTAATTTATAAATGTTTTCACCACTATTTTTGGGGGGTATCCATGATGTGCTTATCAAGGAGCCAGCCTTACAATTCAGATTATAGAACGCAACATTGTTCATCTTTTATACGAAAGTTCTCAAAGAGAATAGGATTTGGAATCCTCTCTATTTCAGAATCTCAGAAACCATAGTCTGTATTCCTTTATAAAAAGAAACAAATTCAAAGGGCTATTGAGAATTTAAGTATGCATAAAAGTTTTCAGATTCTACAACAGCACCCTAGAGTGAAGTTGGATATCATACTATGTCTGAGAAATCTAGCTGCTCCCCTGGGTGCCTCTTCTGCTCTACTAACAGAAGCTATCATCCTTTCAGAAGAGCAGGACTAGTAAATACTCCTTATCTGCTTTTCTGTGAACTTGCATAGCTCTTAGTGGCTGTTCTTCTTTGCCAGGGTCTGCACAGATTCTGCATCTTGCACTGATGTAGTTAAAGAATGTGTATTCCCTCCACAACTCTGGATACCACTTCTGCCCTGTGATGAAATTGCTCTGGAGGAGGTTCAAACACAGGCCCCAGCTTGCAGACTAATATGTCTATGGTCTAAAACATCATCACATTCAAATTATGGAAGAATGTTGCAGCATTATGACAATTCTACTATTCTTGAGAATTAACATCTACTCTGGGGCAGCCTTTCCTTTCAAATTCCATGATGACCTTTTTTATCCCTCCCAGTCTCCTTTAGGTAAGAGAAATAAAATTTTCTAGAGAAATAAACACAACAGAACTTAAATACATGTACTTTCCACTGACTGTCTCCCTAAGTTGAGCTTCTTTTGTTTTCCTTTGATGTGCTTTTTTATTTTTATTTTTATTTTTATTTAAAACCTGCCTATCTCTACTCAAGGTATAGTATAAAACGTGACATAAACTGTCAGTGTGTGCTTCATGAAGATGAAGTGGCCACCTACCCACAGTTACCAAAAAGCTTAGAAAAGTTACTGATTTTCTGTGTATATTTTCTTGAAGCAGTTAAGACTTCTCCTCTGCAAAAATACCTGTACGAAATGCCTTGCTCTATATCATGAACAAGAGCAGATGAGATACTCAAATGGTCCCAGTGAGCATTAAAAAAATGTAAGAGAGCAGATGAGAAGCAAGGATTTCTCTTCTGTATTAATTACAAGTAGTGTCTGCTTATCAATTGTCTGCCTAGCAAATACTGTAAGTCTTGAGCAACCAATATTCAGCCATGGGACTTTACACTACCTCCACTATTATACTTAACAAACAGTGTAGAACATGAAAATGTTCTACATGAAAGTACTTGAATATAAGGCTACACATTTCTGCAGTGGCTCTAATAAAAATGCTGCCGGATTTCATTTACCTGTCACAAACATGCTTGCACGAAAAGCTCTATCCAGAAGACTGTTTATGAAAGGCATGTGTTTTCCACAAGAAGCATTCAATATCTACCAAGCACTACTGATCTGCCATTCTCACAGCCAAGGTGATATGCTTGACTATGCTTGATAAGTACAGTTACAACACAATTACAAAGAGCAGTCTTTCAGTGGACAGAGAGGCATCAGCAAATGACTTCTGGTCATTCAAAAACATTTTTAACATTATGCAATGGAGAAAACTAACATCAGCCTGAGCTCAGCTTATGCAAGCTTGTTGCAAGGCTAAGGATAGCAAGGGGACATTCTTCTGAGCCCTCTAGCTGGGGTAGCCTCCAGATCATCCAGCTGCCCACAGCCCTTGGGGGCAGCAGCTGATGTGCTGGGATGAGAATGCAAAGCTCAGACCTCCTGGCATGCCTGGAAGTTAGGCCATACTCTGCTCTGACTTTGGTCACTGCCTGCACGTGCAGAACAGCTGTGGCTAGGCAGAAAAATCTCAAAGGCAGCCTGTAGACAGGATCCTTGTCCAATTTATCTGCTACAAATTGAGAGAACTCTTTGAATGGAGGCTTGGTACAAGGCACAAGTCCTCTAGCAAGGAAAGAGATGAAAGGCCTGGACAAACACAATCCTTGCTGCACGTGCACCAGGCATAGGAGCACAAAGCCACGCTGATTACCTGTGGAGCCTTCCCCAGGAGGCTTCTGTGTTTTGCCTATTTTATGTCACCCATTGAACAACCTGACTATCCTCTTTTCAGTTCCTCAGATTTCACCTACTCTGCTATTTCCCTGCTTTGTAGCAAGTTTTCTCTAATGCCTCCTGTTACACATTTCTCCACCTCAGAAGTCCTTTGCACTGCTGTTTCCATCACAGTTTTTCTTTGTCCTCAATCTCATGTTGCCTGACGAAGCTCAAAAATAGCCTTTTTCAGCTCTTCCTCTGCTAGTGATCACTAGATCTAAAAGAGTACTTCTGAGAGCTCCAGACATTTTCTGTCACCTCCTTAGCCCTTCCCTTTCTGGGATCCTGCCAAAGGCAGCAGAGCAGTCATTGGACTTAGAGGGTCAGTCACACTGTACAAAGGTTTTGTTAAATAAATTTTCCTTAAAAATAGCCTGCCCAGCTCTATTTGTGACACTGACCTGATATTTTCAGGCTTGCGATTTAATAATAAGAAAAACACAAGCCCAGCTAAACTTGCCATCTGATTACTATAACAGCAATCCAAAAGAGCTTTTCCTCCTCGAGTGACAGCTGAATTGTGCTCTGTCTTCTTTAACTTCTTCTTTGGCTTCAGTATATGGATAATGTTTTGTTTGTGCTTTAGAGCTTGCTTATCAGGTGGTTTCTACAATTGCTCATTGCTATACTCTTTCAGCAGGATATAGTTGAGATGTCAGATTTACTGACTAAACAGAATATATGATACTGGTAATAAAAATATTCAGTAGATCTTTTTAATCAAAGAAAGAAAGGTAAATGAATAATCTAATACAATACTAGTTGCTGAGGAAGCATTGCCAAAAACTGTTTAACCTTTGGACCACCACACCTCTAACAGCATGCTCTACGTAAGTCTTCCTTTTAAATTTTTTGTAGAAAAATAATAACATTTCTTCAACATGGAAGACAGCACACAGTTTTAAAAACCTTAATTTAATCATAGAACTAATTCTTGATATGATGGACATCAGTTGCCTAAACCTCGAGTACACATAGAAGCCTGTGTTTGTCTGATTTAATCACATTTCAGTTGTGACTAGTCCTTGGGAGACCACTGCTAAAATTTTCTTCAGTACATGTACCCGAGTTCTGAATGACTTTATTCATAAGTGCTCTTCAGAATTAGACAATCTGTCTTTCTCCAAATGCTGGAACTTTTCTGCAGTAATTCTAAACTGCCTCATATATGCTCTGTAAAATTTTCTGCATCTGTGTGGTTTCTGAATTCCAAGTATGCTGGTATGTTACCGTATTACAAATGTGTATGGCAGAATCTAATAAGTCTAATGGTTACTGCAGCGTTGCACAGTAATACTGTGGCTGTAAGTCTTGGCAACAGGTTATATTTTTCTAAATGTGAGCATCATGTTATACATGATCATCATGACTGCATCCATTAGTTAACTACTGGATGTTGTGATATCTAGGCACAAATCTATAGACGATCTAGACATAGGGCTCCAGAGGCAAAAGGGAGACACAACATTGTGGGAAGACTCCGTCCTGTTTCTTATGCCATATCCCAGGTTAAAAAGATACAGCACTGAAAGCAGTAGTACACTGAAGTGCACTGAGAGACTGAAGCATGCCATGGTACAGGAGGAACCAGATATCTTGGTAGGTCATGGCAGACAACACCATTTTTACAGTGAATGTTAAAACAATTGTCATGATGTATTATGACAGAATGCAAGACTCTGAGAATTTTAACAGCCGAAACATCTGGTGGGTAACAAAGGAAGCCAAACAGTTATATTCACCAACAATACTTCAGTTTCAGTTATATACAGAAATAACAAAAGAAGCAGGCAGAAATGCAGGCAGGAAGAAAGAAACAAACTCCCCTGTGACTACTTTTTAATTCAAAAACAAGAAAATACTAAAAACAACAGCACAAAAACATCAAGGAGATTAAGAATCTGAAGGCCTAACTTCAGCATATGATACAGTGTGAAACATTGCTCTAGCCAAGCCCTTGCATAACATGGTGCAATCATTTGGCTGAATGGATTAATGTATGTGAAGCTCCATATGGGAAGAAAATCCATTCTTGGGAGGTAGTCTGTGTACCCAGGAGAAGCTTTACAATTCTAGGAAAACACAACATTTCAATGTGAAAATAAGAAAGATTTTTTCTCATTGTTGCAACAAACCAAATAAAAATGGTTTCATTCTTCAGTGTTGAAGTATGTCGTTTCATTTTTTTTTTTTTTTTAACAAATGACAAGATGTGGTTATTTCTGCATACCCATTTTGGAGTATCTCATCATAAGCAGAAAAATGAATTGCAATTCGGTTACTTGCTCGGTCTGATAGGGACTGAAATCAAGGAATCAAATGCTGGAATTTCCTACTGTGTGGACATCCCAAAGTATACCAAGTCTAGAAAATAAATGATTCCTTTTCAAGCAAATATCTAATTCAATGAAGCAAGGATTATTGAGGCAATCATCTCTGACATAGAGATACTTAATGGCAACTTGGTTTATGAAAAAATGAAAAATCCTGTGTGAGCTCAAATAAATGAAGTTTGAAGCCAGAAACTTTGTTGTGCAATTATATTTATGTAATGTTCAAAAATAAAAGTTTATTGGCCAGAATTCTGGAACACTTCCTATCATGGTGCTTTGAAATACAAATAAGAACAGATAAAGTGTTTTAACGCTCTTCACATGATTTCTCCATGTGACAATGAAGGATAAACACGCAGTTCTTCTTTTCCACTGATGGTAAAGATTTTCACATTTACTGTGGAATAAGACTATGCAAACAAGCAGAACAGATGACCCACATTAATGTTTCCCAGCAACAAATTTATCATGTGCAACATAAACAATAACTACCCAAATAGCCTTGTCATTCTTTTTTCTTTTTCTTTTTTTTCAGGTGTCACTAACTCAAAGATCGTAACTAATATGACTTTCAGAGACATCTGAATAATTTCAAGTACAGGCTGCCCTGCTAAAGAAGAACATAATTACGTTATTGTTTTGCATTGAGCAGAGCGTGACTAGGGAAAATATTTGGATACAAGTGAGTATGCATGAAGATAGGAAGGCACTTCTAGGAGGTTTTATTTAACTTGTTTATTAAGACTGGAATTCAGTTCAGCACAAAACTTTCTGTGACTTGCTGGAAAAAGTTTTCAGTCAAATGCGGAACAGCTGTGCTCTCCCTGAATTGCACTAAACAATGGTATTTGTGTCACAGCTTTCTAGCGAAAATGGCCTGTCCAGTTGATGGCAATTTGAGGGACAAGAGGAAGCTGCAGAATACATCTTAAATTGATGCCAGTTCAGCATATTCTCAGCTGGTCAAGAAGTAAATTACCTTGTTTCTCCTATGGATTCGGAAGACTCTGTTGCAGTTAAGGTGATGCTGCACAGCTGCAGCAGCTAAGAGAAGCTAGTCTGAGTTTTTGAAAAAACCCATGAAAATGTGCTCGTGCAAAGCAATGAAGAAAAGAACAGGCATGGTTAAAAGAAACACAAGCAGAAGATATGGGCTGAGGCCCAGCAACGTGGCAGCAGGCTTGGGAGAATGTACCTTAGCTATTTTTTTTTTTTTTTTTTAGTTATGCAAAATGGGGCCACCTAATATTTTCCTTTCCAGAAAACAGGAGAAGTTCTGTCCTTATGAGGGTACTAGCATCACTTGAATTTCACAGATCTGTTCTCATGCTGTAAAGTGGTCACACTTGCAAGGGATGTATTTCATTACAGTATCAAACCCTTTGCTTTTGACAATCTGTTGAAAAAGGTGCCATGACCAGCACCATTGCTTCTACTTTTCTGCCAGGCCCCATCTGCATCCAAAAAAAAATAAACAAGTTTTTGTGAAACTGCATTCCTGCTGATGTTCATTAATAGGTAGCAAAGTGAGACCAATACATAACTAGCATAATCAGTGAATGCCATATTGTCAACCTCCTGAAAAAGCATGTGCTGGATCCCAGTCTGAGATACTGGAAACTTGCTTAGCTATTATTTATGCGGAGTTTTGTTCACCATCATCAACCAGACAGATACCTCTGAGATTAGCCTGCTCATCTGGAATGTAGAAATCCATACTTGCTTCTCTGTTTATGTGAATTGAATCAGCCCCTTAAGCCTGGATCTCCTCCCTCCGTGTCATTGTTTTATTCAGGGTAAGGAGGAAAGCTCCCTGGTTATAGCCCTTACATTGTAATCTCTGAAGCAGAAAAGAACTGAGAATAACTATAGAGACTTACTGCCTTGCAGATCCTAAATTCTTTCCTTAGCTCTAACGGAAATAGGTAGGGTCTCACAATTTGACTTAATGATCATTAAAGTCTTCTGCTGCTGGATTCAGTATAGTTTGATAAGCTGGCTGCCTGAGGAAGAGGTGGAGAATGCTTCATTATACTTCTACCTATTTACAATTTTTAATTCAAGAATACCTTAAACAAGGCTATATGGATTTCTGGAATATATACATGAATGAATCTAGATAAATAGCTAACATTTCTGCCACAAAAATCAAGCCCTCTCCAAAACAGTGTTACAAAAAAAATAAAGGATTAAGAAAGAATAAAGAAATTACAGAAGAACAGAGGTGGAAACTCTGGGACCAATGATGTGTTATCCAATCAAAGAAGCACACAGTCATAGAGTGTCATTTTCCATATTTTGAGGTCCTTCAGGGTAGATAATAAAGATGCAGTGCCTTGAAATAGAGCTAGAAAATTTAGATTCATATCTTAAAGCAATGAGGATAAGATAAGATAAACCTAGGAGATCACCTAATGTTCAAGCAGGTTTAGGATCTGCAAATGTTTGTGTGCTTGTTTCTGAAATAAACAGTGCTGTTCAAATGATGACTAGTCAGAGTAGTATTTTTGTTTCTTTTCTCAGTGGAAACTTACATTCACAGCAGTCCCTACAGGTTCATCAATACATATGCCAAGGGCATTAATAGTTCACATTCAGTAAATTCATAAAATGGTTGTTTCAGAAATGAATCACATCCTTCATTTAATCATATCTTCACGTATTTTACCGTATGACTGTATTAAACATTCAGCCTAGTAACTATTGTGTACGAAAGCCCCCACCTCCCCTCCCAATATTTGGAAAACCAAGGACTATAAATGTCAGTTATTAACATAGTGGCATTAGCAGTTGTACAGTACCACGCTGGCTATTTTCTTTCAGGCTCAAGTTGACATCAGAGTGATGCGAGGATACCATTTCTTACCACATCTATCGTGTCACTGTGCACAAAGACATGCCCGCTCTGAGTGACAGGTTGTTTTCCCATCTTTTGAATTAGCCACACCTTTTGGATACCTGAGTACTTTGTGTCAGTTCCCACTCCCCTTTTCAAGCTGAATGCTGTCCTCTACAGAGCCCTCATGGAACTGGTCTGAAAATCAGAAACTGCAATTTATTAATTTTGAAAAAGAGGAATAAGAGACAGAAAACCTACATTTTTTTTTTTTCTTTCTAAATCCAGTGAAAGGCTTTTTAGGGATAGCTGATGATTTGTTACCGAGGTTGACATTGCAGGTTTCTGTTTTTTTTTTTCCTTCCTTGTTTTAAATTGACTTCACTCCTCCTGATGTTTTCTGCACCAGTTTTTTTATGCATGCATAGTCTGACCATATCTGCATTATAACATGGTCACTCTAAAAGCCCATATAATTGTTTTAGACTTAATTGCAATGAAAGAAATAAAGCAGGGGAAATAAGGACACACCATTAAAAACAAGATTCCTATAAAGCTCCATCTTCTCCAGCTAGGTGTGATATTGTTTATGAAGCAGCTGGAGGATACTCATTTTCTGGCTTCCAACACTCTGTCTGCCCTGGGAAATTTAATCTAACTAACAGTAGGCAAAAATATTATACTTTGACCAGACTTCACATACCGTGAAGAGAGAAAGGGTTGGGAAATACCTATTTTTGACCAAAAAGTTTCTAAAATTGAATCGCTTTTGTGTTCCTGTTCTGTAAAGAAAATAAAAAATATGACATGTCATGGTGAGCCACACAAAAATAAAAATCCTTTGGACTCTGATTGGAAAGAAAAAAAATCCAGCAATAATACACCCAGTAGCAGATTCAAAACATAATAAATCTTTCTTTTATTTTTCCTTTTTATTTTTGGACAACAAGGAGTGTCAAATACTAACCTTTTGCCTAAAGAAACTCTAAATACTCCAAGCCTTTCTCCCAAGTATGGACATGCAAAGAGAAAGAATAGCTAACAGAATAAGGGCAGTTCAGTTCTGCATTTCTTCGCCTCTTTCAATTAAGAAACAAGACAGAGAGATGATGAGACTTGCACATTCTCTGCCCTTTTTTTCAGCAAGTTTAAATATACTAGCAAGATATGCGATAGACGATACAGTTTGGCTCATTCAGTGTATGGCTGTCACAACAGGAACAGGAACATCCAGAATTATTCTGCTGATTTAGGATTAGATTTATATATGTGGCTTTTGTTTATTATTGTCTAATTAGGTGTTATGCTATGATAGCTATTGTGACAACAGTTAAGCGTCTGTGTGAGGTGCTTACAGATAGCAAAGTTCCTTGCCCCTCCTGAGAAGTAGAAAGCAAGTGTCTTATTTCTATTCTTACTTAAATGCCTTCACAATATTTTCCTTGTATGATCAATCATTTGGAAGCAGAGTATAGTCTAATAGACTTAACAAAGAACTGAAAAACAAGAACTCATATTTGATTTATCACTAATGGAATACTCAGCCTTTGGCAGCTCTAATAATGTTCTTCTTGAACATTTCCCAGCTGTGTCAGGCAAAGCTGTATCCAACAGTATTCATATTGCAATTACTTAATAGGTCTCATTTTCTTTTTCCTAAGCTACATGGATTATTCAGATAAGACTATAGTGCAATCTGTCAGCTCATATCACCTACTTATGTTATAGAATACAGCTTAATAGGCTTGCATGACACTATACAGCTTTCAAGTGATAGTTGACTCCAAGTATTTTCATCGTCCTAAATGGGACTGTCTTTATCTGAAGCATGTGCAGAACTATGCCTGAAGGTCAGAAACACAACAGATAACTTGGAAGCTTATTCCATCATGGAGCTTCCTTGGCAACATGTTCTATAATTGTCACATACCACAAAAAGGCCAAAGATCATGCAACTTCTGTGGTAGATTTTACATCAAGTTTTTCTTATTGTCATCAAGAGACTGTTTTTCAAAACTAGGTGCTACACCATATTGAGGCATTTGTGTCATCAGCACAAAAGGCATAGCATTTGCTCTTCTGTTGTGGTATGTTGCAATACTTGTTCTATAAATACGTGAGTGCAAATAACAAAGTCTTAACCATAACCTTTAAAACTTCGGAGACTTTATAACATTCAGCTGTGGACAGCAACAAAGAAAAGCAAAATCCTTGACAGGACAGAAGCACAGCTTTCTGATTGTGACTAGCTATGCTATTTGGTAGAAAAAAAATTTCAGAAACTTGAGGGTTTGCGTGTGCTAGCACTGTTCTGAAAGTAATGCCTCTTGTTTTATTATGTTGGTCCATGACATCAGAGGTGGATGTTGGTGGTATGGCAGTAGAGGTTGAACCTTCCCTCCAATATTCCATTGCATTTTGTTGCTGTGCAACAGATGGCAGCAGAGGGGCAGTCTGACAAAATGGTGTCTGACATAGAAGTGCATATGAAGCAGAGCTGTGGAACTGAATTCCTCCATGCAGAAAAAATGGCTTTCACCGACATTCACCGATGTTTGCTGAATGTTTGTGGAGACCAAACAGTGGATGTGAACACAGTGAGGTGATGGGGTTGTGTTTCAGCAGTGGCAACAGTGGGCTACCTCCACTGATACGAATTTTTATGAGCATGAGCATTTTTATGGCATACAAGATCACTGTATGATTTATATTTCATCACTGGTGAAAATGCATAGCCAATGGTGATGACTGTGTAGAAAAACAGTAATTTTTAGCTGAGAATTTGCTCTAACAAGTAGTGTTATTGTGCTCCTTGAAGCTGTGGAAGTTTCCATGGAAATAAACAGAAGGCATTACTTTTGGAGCAACCTACGTACATAAATGGCAGGTAGGAGGTGACATTTAAGATCAGGATATAAAATGAAGAGTGATCTGTATCTTTTGCATCATCCAAAACATGTCAAAGTAGGATTGTACAAATACTATGTTTAAAATGAATTTAGTCATTCAGGGACATTTTTTCTCATGTCCTGCTTAGAGTTGTTACAAAAATACCTTGGAATTATTAGATTTCACATGTATCTCAGAGTGCTAATATGGTATAGCTTTCCAAGACCGCTTCAGAAAAAAAAAAAAATCTTCTTCTTAATGTTAAGTGGTTTACAAATGCCTCCCTAAGAGGAAAGAAACGCTGCCATATTACACACCCAGACAAAGATTAGTAAAGCCTTCTTTATATAATATGAGATCTAATTTAGTACATCAAACATTTATTTCCTGGCAATACCATCTTTTTTTTTTTTGTTCACTTCCAAGCAAGTCTAACGAATGCCTGGGATTACCTAGTGTCTGGGAAATCAAGAACAAGAAGTTTTGTTCAGCTGATCCTAAGACAGATAAGTAATCAGATATTACTGAAAGAGAAGGGAAAAAAAAATACTACATCCAGCTGGGTGATAAAAATATAGTGCAACATCTGGAAGAAAATTCACTTTTTCAGATATTTGAACTATGTTTTAACTTATTAGAGGTCAAAAAATAAATGAAATGCAGCACTTCATTATGAACACAGATAGACCTTCCTTTTTCTTTATTGGTTGTACTGAAGTACCACCCAAATACCGTGTTATTTATATATGTTGGCTAACGTATAGACTGATATGGCTTCTTCAAAAAACCAGACTGCTCAAACTTCCAGCCTACACTTTGGATGTGACAGATACGATTAATCAAACATTAGAATGTTGCATGCTTTATCATTTATTATCACTTTACCAAGATTAATCAATCCACAGGGATCCATTAGATTTATTATGTGCAAATAGACATCCTTGTAATGGAAAACATCAGAAGTTTTAGAAACTTCCAATTTTCCCAAAAAAATCCCCCCCGTTTTTTTTTTTTCCTTCCTTCTAGGCCAGACCAGACTCTCTCCATCCTTTAATTCTGTTTCCTAGCAAGCCTTCAACTTTAGAGACACAAGTCCTAAAATGTATCTTTTGGTAATTTGTATGAGAGTGTTTCACATTCTCCTGTAGAGCCAGACAGTTACAGTCAAGTCCCAGCAATGAGTGGCACTGTTCCATGCTGTAGAAATCCAGAGTGGGTCCAACCAGTGTGCCTTTTACACGGGATATGAGTCAATCTGCATCAGAATAGTTGGCAAAGTCTCAGTATGTATTGAAAAATACTATTTACTGAAATGCTACTGGAGACTGGGAGAGATGAAGTTCAGCTTGGCTGAGCTCAACAGATCCAGATGCATTACAGATGGAGTCATATCTGCAACTCCTGCCAGATCATTCACTGCAATATACAAAGCCCTCCACTGTTCCTGACTACATGGAAGGTGGCAATGACTGCTGGTTTTCTGCCTGACTCTGTCTGGGGACCATTTTATATCTTAGTGTATTAAACAGTGGATATAGACTTGTGCATGACAGATCTTCTCAGAGGTCTAATGCTGACCTCCCACACAGTGCATGCATCCCAGCCACTACCTGACTCAGCCCTCTGAGCCTGATCTAGGCTGACTCTAGAAAACCAGAAAGTATGAATTTCTGTCTTTCTCTTCATTTATTTGACAAGCAAGGTTGTACCTGCATTTGTCTGGAAGAAACATACTTTTGGGTAAAGCTATCTTTCATTTCCATTAGCTTCAGAATACATATTGGTTCATTTAGAGCTTTTATTAATCATAAGACAAATTTTCCTTTCAGTTGAGTTTGTGTGTGCTTTATCAGCAAGCAGCTTCAGGTTGCCTTGGTTTAGCAGCAAGTTTGGTCAAGTTCTTTTAATTCATACAGGCAATTGACAATTATTTTAAACCTGACTGAACTATAACGTAAGCCCAGTTCAGGGGTACCACAAAATTACTACCTTCTAGCTAAAAGCGAAAACAGCACAAGGAGTTATGTAAATTATTTCAATAGGCCTCTCAAACCACTCTGTCCAAAGAGCACTGCTGAATGAACTGCAGTTCAGGAAATGGCTCATTTTACTTGCACTTGGGCAAAAGAGACGATAACAGCCTTATCTCATGAACTTCTGAACTGTCTGTCATATTTCTGAATTGCAAACAGTAAAATCTCGCTCTTACCTTCTGAAGGGAGATCTTCCCTTCATTTCTTACTAATGCCCCTGGGGTGGGGGGGACATGGATGTGATTCTGGATCTGATTTTGATTCAGCTCATTGTAAATCAGAAGGAGTTACACCAAAAATAAACTTAAAACATGAGAGGAGAGGTTAATATATTATTAATACGTTATTAATGAAAAAGTTACTATAATGAGTAATTTGTACCAAGTTGCTAGAGATACTCTCCTAAGTGACCTTCCCAGCATTATCTTTACAATTTTTCATAATTGTATTCTGACTTTACTAGAAAGCCAGGTGATATGCAAGCTAGGAAGGAAATACCATCCAGTGTACAAATTTCTACCCGCCCAACTGCAATGGTTTAATGAAAAATATACTTTAGACCTGGATGATACATGGTGGAATAAAGCATGTAAATAAATTTGGAGTAAACTTGGAGTAAATCAGATAAATATTACTGATATGGGACTACACACACACCTTGTTTCACAAAGTTTCTCATTTCATACTTCAGTTAAAATGGGGTTTTGGCAATGTTTAATAATGGAGTGATTGAAAGCAACCCTAGGACATTTCCCATTAAATACAAGATTGATACAGTTCAACACAAGCTTGAACTATCCTGAATTTTTCCAACAAGACTGTTTCTAAGTATTAACACTTCTCTTCAGTGCACTGTGTTAGAGACAAACTTCTGATGATGCTAGAAAAGCAAGCTAGCTTTCCCTGCTAAAAGCCAAAACAAAACCAAGTACACCAAGCATGAAATGATTAGGCATAAAATTAGAGCATAAGTTGCCTCCAGACAAAAAAAAAAAAAAAAGAAAAAAGAAAAAAAAAAAGAAAAAAGAAAATGGGCATCTGGCAGTATCAGCAACAAACAGCAAAAGGTGATTCTGTCCAAGTGCAAATGTAAATCATAATTGGATCAGTTACAGATTTACACAGATGTTAAAAGTAGAAAGCTCGAGATATAAAGAGAAATTACTCAGCCTCCTCTACTTGGAATCTACTTTACTGAATCAGAGCACAATGAAAGCCTGCAGAATTCAAAGAGTGTTCAGATTCAGGACCCTGACAGGCACCTCTGAATGAAAGCTTGGAACACAGATCCAGTTTGCAAACTCTTCTCAGAGGGTTTACCAGAGACATGTCATTTCCCAGAAATATCTCTGTTGTTTAATGGGAAATAGCATCCATAACCTCAGTCTGCCTCACAGTCCTAAAAAGCCACCTATTGCTCTGGTGTTTCTAGAAATAGCCTTTGATTTAACAGCAAGCAGAAGAAGTTTTTTAAAACATATCTCTAATTAGCAAGTCCTTGGTGAGCTATCTGGGAATATCCTCAGTAATCAACTGGAGAAAATATCTGCAATATGACAGGAATGATAATAGCAGGGCCCCTATGAAAGGGCAGTGAGAAGGAAGAGCAGGAATTCATTTTTCAGGAAGGGAAAATTCTGCAGAAGCTTCATGCACATTTGCCAACCGAAACCTGAGAAATTAAACCAAACCAGGACTTTGAAAACCACATTTAAAACCATTTTAAAATATGGCAAAAAAAAGTCATCCCACAGTGCAGCAAAAGTTAATCATTTTAAGGACAGATGTAAAGACTGCATATGGAGTTTGCTACAGCAGTATCCTTTCTCTGAGTAGGATTTATTTGAACAAACAGATTTACATCTTTTTGTTGTTATTGTTGTTGGATATTGACATTGAACAAAAGCTAGAGTAGCTGTATCACTGCTGGAAAGTGATTTTCAGTTAATTCAGCAAGAAATTTATACCAGACACTGCAGTACAGGCTTCTAATTTGTCTCAGTGTTGACAGACTTACTTCCAATGAAGTCAGAATATTCTCTCTCTCTCCATTCTTCCAAAGGCATAATCATACAAGCTTTCAGGTGAGCTCTCCTGACAGTTAAAAGAGGTTGGATTCCTGCAAAATTCACATATGTGAATGTCTCCATGTTTCCTGTTAATGAAAATACAGTAAGCTAACTAAAGTTGCTTTTAATTTTATTTGCCATGAAATCATCATGGCTACAAATACCAGGGCATAAATACTCAAATGGAAGCAATTTTCAGGCTGAGAATGAAAATTAATACCCACTTGCAAACTTCTGATTTTTTATTTTTTTTTTTGTCTAAGGAAATGCTTCAAAAATTGTTGGACTAAAAATATAAATAAAAATTGGTAATGCAAAATTCATGAATAAGATGATGATAGTAAATCAATTTGCATAAGCAGTATAACTGAACAAATATTTGGTTCCTAAAGATGTTTTTGTTTGAAGCATTCAGGAAGCTTTTATAAAAGCCAGGTTGAAGAGACTGTAGAAATTATTATCATATTTTCTAAGTATAAAATGAACTGTCAAGGAATTGCTCACATTATTTCCAGTTACGCATTCCTCAGATACAAACAGAAATTCTCTGCATATCACTCTGTTCATTATGAATTCTTCCAGATGAAAGCAGAATCAGCTTTGGCCTTTAATAGACAGTTCAGAGCTGCACCTGCTTCACTTTGTTTTCTGTAACAAATAAAACCATATTCTCTATTTATTTTTTTTTCCACAACAGTGTTTGACGGCCCATTTTGAAAGCACAGTTTGAACAACGAGTAAAAAGCCAAGGATGTCTTTCATTTCTGGATTTCCTTTTTTGGAATTTGTTTTGTGAGGTAGTCTACTACTGTGAAGAAACAGTAGTGAGCTTACATCTGTTAATGAATTTTAAAAAAAGGGAACTAGTCCACATCAGTGATTCTCAGCTAAATTTCATTCATTTGAAAAAGTGCTGCTGTTTTCACCAGCCAGCATTCTCAGTTTACTAATTTATATCAGATACACAATTCAATCATGTTTTCTGAAGATCTTTCTTGAATCTCTTGTACAGTATTATTCCTGTGTAACATACTGCTAACCAAGGCTGACAAAATATAATTTGTCACATTTGGTGAGCATGGAGAAAAAACTGAAACTACTAAAGTCAAGATTGTGGCAGATATTAAATTTTTTTGTATCCAAAGCATTGTACCAAATTAGTACATTTCTACCAGAAGAAACAGCTTTCCTTATAAGAAAAAAGAAACTGCATTATTTCTTAGAGGAAGGATTTTAGTCTCAGATAACAATAGCAATAACAATTCACTTTGATTTGACATTGTCTTGAAGATGGCTCTGAACACACCTAAGGCATCAGATCTACTCTTCAGCGTACAAACCAGCATGGGAGGAAGCAAAGACTGAAGGATATTCTAAGTAACCCAGTAGGAAGTCCTGAATGTTGCTCTTTGTCCTCTGCTGCAGTTCAGACATCTGGCATACCTCAGGCAAAACTGCTTTGCTACACAGACTAATCCCTTCCATTGCTTCTTCAGTTGCTCAGTGTTTATGGAAGACCATAATGCTCCCTCATGCTGCTTTCATTAGACTTCAGCAGTTTCTTACCTTTCCCTTTCACTGTTAACAGGTCTTAGTCATTTAGACATAATGGGCCAGATTCTGGACACCACTAACTGAGTAAATGTGGCTTTGACAACAGTAAATTTAGTTGACTGAAAGACTGTAGAATTTGTGTGAGTTACTTTGCAGACAAGATTCCTCAAAGAAATTAGAGTGCTGGACCACCATCAATGCCTAGAGACAGCATGGACATGCTAGGGGCTTATGTTAAAATAGAATATTCTTTTGCCTTCGTGGGCAAGTACCAGATTTCAAAAACCACCCATTCATGCACACCTGATCCTGCAGAAAAACAGCTTTTGAGGCCATATTCAAGTTTTGAAGGAGCTGGAAGCAGGTTAGATAGAACTTGCAGAGTCTGTGTCAGTTTTAAACAGCTATGAGTCACTCTGTCAAAAGAGATATGCAACATAACAGCAGCCAGTCTGTCTGTACATGCTTCCCTTCAGCAAGCATGGACACAATTGATTTGGGCTAATCAGCCCAAGACAAAGAGTTTCTTCCCTAACATGTTCCACAGAGACACTACAGATAACTTCACAGGAGACATGGAAGATCAATCCACCAAAATTCAAGTTATGCTATTTCTCAGAAACAGAAATAATACAATAGGCAATTCAGAGGAAAAGGATCCATGGGCTGAGAAAGAAAGGGAAGTATGGATTCATGCTACCCAGGGATTAGAGAGCAAAACGAAGGAAACTGCATAGCACTAATTTCCATCCTGCTGGTTCTGTGGCTGTAGCAAATCACTGGAACATAAATAATTCTCAGAAAATCTAAAGTTTCAAAGCTCAACACAACACCCTGTGGTTTTTTTTCCAAGCAGAGAAAATATATCTAATTTTCTTTACTCCCATGCATCATAAGCATGCTATAAGATTATATGAGAAAAATGTTTGAGATGCTTTCTACAAAAGGGAGTGAGGTGAGCCTGAGTACATTCAGCCAGTGTTTAGGGGGCTATATTGTTTTAAACCATTTTTTGAAAATGAGTTCTAGCCAGCATTTCAAATATGTCTCATGTTCAGTGTAAAAGAGGCTCTCCTGTGTTAACTCGAAGAACTCTGAATCCCAGACACAACACAACACTCAGCAGCTCATAAATTTGTCAATGGATGAATTTAGCTTAAGAAAAATAAGCTGCATGAATTATAGGTGTGGCAAGGAGCACCACCTATATTCTTAAAGCTGCTTTGACTCTTTCCAGTTGTATGTAATTTGTTACAACTTTGCCAAATTTTAACTTTCAGTTCAGACTTTTTTCTACTTTTAGTTAGAAACCTTCCATACAGTTACCTGCTATTTGAGCTATTTGGGGAATTTTCAGTCAAAACAGCTCAGCAATTTCTAAGAGCAAATGAGCAGGGAGGGACAGGAAAGAAGCAGCTTCTTCTGTCCACAATGATAAATGTCTTTGTTCTTTAAGATGCTGAAGCGCACCCAGGCTTTGGTGCAGGATATCCCTCTCCTAACTGCAAGACCCACCAGAACTTTAAATGGGAAACAGAATACACAATTTGTACATGAAAACTGTAATCAATATTCACTAACTAGTAAATATTCCCTAAATATCTACCTAAAATACACTGGCAGCTCCCTGGAGCAGGGGACCAGTAGAGTCAGGGGCCTGTTCCAACACTCTTACCAGGAACAGAGAAGCCAGGGTCACCAGGCATCTCCCTGGGAACAGGGACAGGCTGAGGCTAGGTTGTGGGCTCACAAGTGGGCTCAGCTCTGCAGTGCCCATGGTCAGGTATGGTATGGCTGTGGTGAGCTGGAGCCCAGCCTTGCTGCAGCCTCACTAGGCAGGCCTGAGGGCCATGGGGCTGACATTGTCAAGGGTCAGGGAACCTTAGGGAGAAGTAAATCCATCAGTGCCTCCAGAGCCTTGACAAACAATGAGAAAAAGAAGACGGCCTCTTCTTCTCTCCCAGTCTACCAGGAAATCTCAGAATCATCGAATCAAAAGGGTTGGAAGGGTCCTCTGGAGATCATGTCCAATCCTCCTACTGAAGCAGATTCCCTAAAGTAGGTTGCACAGGAAACTGTCCGGACAGATTTTTAACATCTCCTGAGGGGAGTCCACAACCTCTCTGAGCAGCTTGTTCCAGTGCTCTGTCATTCTCAAAGTAAAGAAGTTCTTTGTCATGTTCAGAATAGGGAAGATCTGATAAGGAAGAGAAGAATCAAAATGAAAAAGATGCATAACAATGAGAAGGATGAAACTGGGAAGGATAACTATGAGAAACAAGAATGGTGTCAGAGTATAAGAAATGGGGAAATGGGACAATGAGACAGAGACAATGTAAGATTGACAAACAACCTATTGGGCAGGTTATACTGTAGGAAGAATTTGGCTCAGCTAGTTTATATTTCTCTGCAAAAAAAAATGGATGGGAATCTAAAGCTGTTGAACATAAATGCATTTCAGCATTCAAAAAGTAGATGTAAAATTCGTACCTGAAGAACTACTGCACAAATGTAATGATAGCCTTACTGCTTTAATCAGGTATTCCGAATTAGTGCGAGCAGTAAAAGTCCACGTAGTGAATGCAAAAACTATATTGACAGTAACCAATTGTGACCTGAATGTGTTAACACATAAATAGGTTTCTGGTTGTTTCAGTGCCCACTTTCAAACAAAACTTTTACAATATATCTTTTATATTTTATATAACATTGCAAAAATCAAGCAAGCTGTTTTGGTTAAGTTGGCATAGTGGTATGAGAGTATTTATGTTCTAATATCACTAGTGGCAAAATTGACTTTAAAATACCTGATGTTAGTGTAGCAGGCTGAGACAGTCAGTTTGGGTGGTCCTGGATTATTTCCAAGACATCTGCTCATCGCTAGTTGAATAAGCCCAACTTGGGATTCAAGTAACTTCTTTGTCTGTGCTACCAATATAATTTATCAGTGCACACATTTTCCAGATTACATCAATTTTTAAAATGCCATTCTATCAAAGTTGTACTGATAAGTTTATTATCAATACCTGAGGCAATAATGGAAATATCTGGAAATGTGGCTCTGAAACTGAATGACCAGAGGAAGGAAATAAGACCACAACAGAATTCTGAGGTTTCTGTATATGATCCAAAGGCAGTAACAGCAGAGAACTTAATGAAAAAACCAACCAAATATTAGAATAAAATATGCAATGGGTTCCTCAGAAAAAGCTAGACAGTAAATGCAGATCAATTTGTGACTGTTTGAAGCTCTGAAAATGCAGTCAGCATTAATGCTTTAAATTGGACTTTTAATTTTTTTACTGTGACTATGTGGAGCTATAATCCAGAAAAATTCTAAAGTATTTTGAAGTAACTCACTTTCATGTGAAACACCATCACTCTTTGTGCAAAAAAAAAAAATCTTCCCAAGTAGGCTTTCCATAATAGGAAAATTCTTTAATTCAATTAAGAGAAGGAGGTGAGTAATCATTTTTTCCAATTGAAAATATGTAAGTCGTTTAGGTAGGCTAAATGCAATGAGCAGAACTGGAATTCATAAAGGCAAACAAGGATTAAATACTCTGCTGTTACAAAACATTCCTTGGATACCTTGAAAGCCACAAAAGACAGATTGTCAGTTTTCTATCTCTCTGACTGGGCAAAGTCAGCGATGTAACTTGTTGCTTCCAAATCAACCTAGAAAGATCTGATGGCGCACCTACTTTTTTCAGCTATGAAAGACAGTGGCTTGGTTCTCACTTTGTTAGCATTTTTTCCTTTGGCATGCATGTTTTTGTGGATGTCTCCTCTGCATCAGTGTCAATGACCCACTCTGGTAATGTGCTTCATGATTTCAGCTTTATCATAGTTTTCTGCTACTTACTCATTCTATTTGCCATAGAAGGATTTCTCATTTCTCAGCTCTAAAGCTCTTGTGAATAGATTTAGATGGGGTACTGAGGGATGTAGTCTACTTATCATAATGGTGATGAGTAACAACTGGACTAGTTGGTCTTAGAGGTCTTTTCCAACCTTAACAATTCTATGATCAGATTATCAAGATTACTTGCGATTTACAAAGTAAGATTACTTATTGCTTATGATTCTAATGTACAATAGAGGCCCCCATTGTCTCTGCTGGAACTGGCTCTTGATTGTTCCTCATACCATTCCTACCGAATCACAGAGTAAATTATTCAGAAACTCTTACTAAGAGTTTCACCATTTCTACTTCTGCTTTCACAACAGAACAAATTTCTGGTTATAGAAAATGAGAGCAGAAAAGCAAGCATTGTGTTGGTGTTAGAAAGTAGATCCTAAGGCTCAAGGCTTATGACAGTTATCACATTTTTGTGATGCTAAACATAAGCAAATCAGTAGGCAGAATGAGATTTTTAAATAAGAAAGAGAATATTATCCTTAAAGCTCAGTATGTCATTGTGATAGATTCCTATATTCTGAATGTCTCACTGAGTACAAATGAACTGAAACACTTGAATGAAGTATCTGAGAGGTCCACATTTCAGTATCTGTTAATAAAACTCTCTTACAGTGACTTTTTCATAAACAGAAAATCAAAACCGCATATACGTCTGCACACACGTGTGCATTCATGCCTGTGACTTAGTCACAAAAATAAGATATATCCACGTACATATACAAATGTGTGGATTACTTATAAATTGCAGACATTAATTATATTTTTGGTTGGACGCTTTTATGCTCATGATAGCAAAAACATTCCTTCAGGCTATGCTAGGAAGCACCATGTCAAAACCAAACAAAGAGCCAGTTTAGTTCAATTCTATGAGCTGGAGTGCACAGAAGCTTCCCCATTTTCCCACACAGGTGAATTTCATGGATCTACTCTCCCCCTGCCTTCCGTCGCTCCTTATTAGTTATGATATTGAGGACTCCAGCTATTAAATGATTATCATTTTATCCTAGGAGATTATGGAAACCTGGCAGCAAATTGCCTGGCTGGCTGCACCAAAAAACACTCCGTTCTGTTTTAGAAAAATCAATGTTATTTTAGTACAACTATGTCATGGGCCTTTTTTCATGTCTTTCTAAATCCTATGTTGTTTATAGCAGCCTCTTTGTTGTACATGTTGTTGAGTTTTTACCTTGTTTTGGCAAAAGTATACAGAGAAGATGCTGTTCAGTGTTTGTGTATTCTTCAGTACGTCTGCTTCCTCCCCACAGTTTCCCACAGTGGGAAAGCTGTAGGTGTATACTATTCCTACTGCCTGTTCTTTCAAATTCAAATCAGACATATAAATATGCTTGTATTTTAAATATTATTTCTACATACAGACTAAGCTTCTGGGAAAATTTATTTTAAATATCTAAATAAAGTGTATTTGAAAATTTAAACAGGTTGTTTTAAAATCTAAGTTTTAGGAAACTACCTAAAGCCATTCAAGTATTTTAATTATCAGTTCAAAATCTGGTCCCGAAGCCATCACATTTTCCTAATTCAAATTTTTCTTTTAATTTCTTCTTCAATAAACATGAGTTGTCAACCCAAACAAAGGTTGAATATGAAAGTCTACTTCACCATATGGACACTATTATTCAGCAGAGTATTTAACAGGCTATCTTTAAGTGAGGCTTAGAGTTAGCCTGGTGCTTACACCCCAACATTAAAATAAGTAAATAAAAAAATAAATAGATAAATCTTTGCTTTCTGAGTAATGTCTAATGTAACAGAGCAGTCAGTCCAGCTGGTATAAAATAAACTTATTGACTTTAATTCATGCTAAAATTGTAAGCTATTCAGAAGCAAGGAACTTCTTCCTTTAAAAATCTATGAAGTACTTAAAACATTGTCAGCTCTCTTAAAATAGACATTATCATAATTACAAACAACCACGGTGTCTATTTTCATAATAAACCACAATTCATAATCAGAATACATGCAATAGAGACCACAACCAACCACGCATGTGTTTTAAGTATTGGTGAATAGGCTCTGAAATCTCTCCTCCCACAGCTCCTACTTTCATCTAATCCAAATACACCTTTTTTTCACCGCTCCAGGATTCAGAATATTTACATAATTGTTTATCTCTCTTCTATTTAGGTTCCTTTTAAAATTGAAACAACATAAGCATTAACAGGGCTTTTCTTGAAATGTTCCTTTTGAAATCGAAGAAAAGATGACAAAGCACATAAAACAAAAACTGTTCTCATGCTGATGAAAGTACAGTTTTATTCCCTAGTGAACTTTCATGCTTCACACAGAGTATAAATTTTTGATGTATGTTTTCTTGGGCTTCTATAATCCCATAGCAGGAACATCTCATCCCTAAAACCAACCTTGTGCAATATTGTTACCAGCCACACACTTCAACAGTAAAATGTAACATTTTAGTAGGAGCCAGTTATATACTGCTCTCAGGTTTTGATTATAGGAGAAGTCTTTAGTTTTAACTCTAGTATCACAGATTTAAAGTCAAGCTAATTACTAGCTCATCAACAGCTTCTGCAAGACTAGCCGGAGTACTCCAGAACTCTGCATACAGAAAAAGAGAGCTGATAGCCTAGATTTCCTAGATTAATAGGGTACAGGAAAGCAATGCTTTACTTCCATGCATAAGAAAGAGGGGGTTTTGCTTGTTTGTTTGGAATTTATACATAAAGCCACAAGGGAAGCATGTGGTCATATGTTTTAAGGAACGGTATTTGTTTTCTCATTATTAGATAAGTTGTTGGACAGTAAAAAGCAGCTCTGCAAAAGGGAAATTAAAGAAATCTGGAGAAAAGACAGCACTGCCAAGGAAAAGTTGCTGAAAGCATTTGTTTTCAATCTTATTCCAATCATGTTCTGTTTAGCTTTTTAAGCGTGATCACTAGAGCTGTGTACGTTCCTGCCTTCTGTTCAAAGATAAAATTACTTTTTGCATATTGTTCTCACTCATTTTTATTTTGAATAGCTTTTTCTTGCATATGAAGAAACTGGCAGAAACATTACAGATCAGAAAGGAAGTCTCTTAGCTTGAGATTTCCTGAATTTTAGTCTGTGTTCCTCACAAATCATCAACAATGTGAAGTACATGTTAACACCTCCATTCTGAGATGGTGCTTGCTGCTTCCAAGCGTAAATTTAAGTTGTGCACAGCAGCAGAATTCTGATTACATTTTTCTTGATCTCCCTGAACAGAAACTCCTTTCATATATTGACTTTATTACTCTAAAATACTTCTCTTGTTCACAGCAAGATATGCCTTCCTTAAATCAGAGTGTAATAATCAATTTAGCTTACTTTAGTTACCTTGACAAAATGAGCAAACAGATGGAAAAACAAAGAAAAACTTCTGTAACTTTAAATGCACCTCTTATCTATTGAAGATATTATCACCACTATTAACTTTTAGGCAGTTCTGAGCTTTGAGTGTTAAAGCAGGAAAGATCAAAGAAACTGAAAAATAGTTGATAGTTTTCAAAGTATTTTGTTTCTAAACCTTACACTACCAACATAAGATTTGCTTAAAGATGTAGGGAGAAAAATATATTCTGTGTCTTTAAAATATCTTTAAAATAAAACAAAAACATTTCCAGATTCTTATCTGGGTTTTTCTACAGGTTTCATCAAGCACTAATGAAAAACAAAACAACAACAACAAAAATCCACCACCAAAACCCTCTATAATTATGCGTATGTAATGCCTGAAGAGTTAAAAATAAATTATATTAAGTACTCAATCCATCAGAAGGAAAGAGACAAACATGTTTTCCCCACGAATTTTTTTTTTTTTGTCTCTTCTCTATTATTATTTTTCTGTTGTCTTTCCTTCAATTAATATATTAAGTTCGACTGTAACTCTTTGGAAGAAGGTGTAATTTTAGCTCACTGGTGAAGTTTCTGGAATGATTTGTAGTCCTGTTACGATTATGAAGTATTAGGCAATTTGAGTTTTCTGAAATCTGGTCTGGATATTCTTTGGGCAATCCCTTCAGAGTTCCCTTAGTTCAAGTTTGGTTCTTTCTGCTGCTGACATAACCAGAAAGAGGTAGATAGAGAAAAGTGATGTAGACAGCAAAAATAGCAAAGCTAACATGACTTTATGAACTCTTCTTGAGTTTTACTTCATGTTTTAGTTCTCCGCATTTTCATTTTTTAATCACCATGTTTGTAATTACTGGTAAGAAGGAACTAAGGCACTGTTCACATACACTTAATGGGTGCATCTGATATTTTCTTCTCAAGACTTTTTATCTGTGTTCTAGTTCTGGTGCATCTATATTTTTATCCCCTTCAGCTGACTTTCAACAAAATCAAAGTTTAAAAGCAGAATTCAGCTGGTACTGAAGGCTGATATCCTTTTTATCCTGGTACTCAGGCTATATGCTCTTTAAAAACTTTAGTACACACCTGAATTCATAAAAATTCACTCTTCACGCCCAACTCATGTTTGGCTCAATTCAGGTTCTTAAAATTTTGCAAAATATATCTGTAGCAGAGAAGAGCCTGACCAGTTTTTCAGATTAAGACAAACTTGGCTTTTGGCTTTACTGGGAAAGATGCATCTTGCGTGCATGCACCCTGAGTTATAAACCATAAGCAGACTGAGATCAAATTTACAGGTCTTTATCACTGAGGATGTTAACTTTCAGATTTAGGATCTGGCTTACAATTACAGAATCACAGATATGAGCAAAGAGAGATGTGTTAAGCGGTATGCTTCATCTTCTGTCAAAACGTTGTTGTTTCTTCACTACGTTTTCCAGTGCTTTATGGAAGCTCTCTTACAATGACTCAGACAATAAGCTTCCTGTTTTCCCCTTGGGAAGCTATTCCATAATCTAATAAATACTTGCAATTAAGTAATGTTTTCCTCATAAGCAGTCTGAATTTGTTTTGCTGTACTTCATCAAGTATTACTGGTTACCTGCCCTGTGAATGTAGATATGAAAATACCGTGTACAATGGTCATTATTAAATTTTGCCACTTTCCCTGTTTAAAAACGTTTCACTGAGGCCATCCTATATGTTCCCACATTATTCTTACACAAATATTCAGTTTTAAGTTTCCCCTAATGAAAGACAAAGGATTTAATTCTGCAACCCGCTAACTTTGTAAAAAACAATACAAAGTAATCTGTTTTGTGGCAGAATGAGGAATTAGATCTGACCAAATACTTCTACAGTTTCCCATGGGAATGTAAGGAGGGCAACTTCTTATCACACTTAATTCTTTGTGGCCAGCCTTTACTAGCCCTCAAACTAAGGAGACAAGCTATTCTGGGAACGGGGCTTTTTCCAGTCTGCTGTTTGTATGGATGCAATCCTCAAGCGCTCCAGAAGATAACTTTCAGACAGTTAAAGGAATTACTGTCCTCAAATCTTCAGTGCTGCTCTCTTGTGAAACTTGTTGTCCTTTCAGTAACTGACCTTTTCACCAGTTTTGACGCATCCTTTACACAAAACCCTACTATCTGACAATACGTCTGATTACACTGAACATCAAATCAACGTGGTTTTACAAATAAACAAATAAGATTTTTGCACACAGTGGACTCAAACTCTCTCTCAACATTTGGGAACAAGTAACTTGTCTTATCTAAGCTGCATCCTACGATTAAACACGGCACGATGAAAGGATTAATGTTTTTGAGCATTCAGATTTGTTAGCTATACTAAAACATGTAGCTTCCCTTCAAATTAATGGAGAGGTTATTCTTCAATTTTTTTTTTTCTTTTCAGTATAATCATACAGAGTCTAAATATTTATTGTGCTATTTTCATGGTCAACATTTTCATCTTTCCACAGAGCAAGTGTGCAGCTGCTTGGAGCCCAGGATGCATGCATACTGAAGCCTAATCTTGTGAAATGTCATCTTCAGTCTTACCTGAGAGCTAGTCCAGTTTTAAGGAAGCTAACAAGTATCTTACTAATACAGTGAGACAACTAATAGATAGGAGTATGGAAGAACAGTTTCTATTTTGCCCAGCATACTTGCAAACAAAAGAGCATCAAGACCATGCATTTCAATTCAGTATGCAATCATTTTTCATACTTAGCAATCCTGTTTCATCTGCCCATTGCCTGAAGATTAATTAAAAACAGATGTTGTCCAAACACTTTATACTTGGAGAAGACATTCTAGATAAGCAGGAAGATCTTCTGTTTTCATTCAATAAAACATATCATTTTTTTGCGCAATTCCCATCCCAAGTCATTTTTCCTCCAGTGTACAAGTAGGATAATCTGAGAGTTTGCATGAGTTTGGTTGAGCAGAGCTAAACTTAGAAGGGAGGTTGCTAGCTTGCTCTTTCAGAAGGCATATTCTAAAAGTGGAGTGCTTGTCTTAGCTGACTGTATTCAAAAGCTTTGCTACTCTCATAGCCAGAAACAGAATGTGAGAACAGTGATGATAAATTTCTGTGCTAGGTCGGTTGTACAAGGCACAGAATTATGTTACACTGTAGCTCTTAGTATAGAGAGGGGATAAAAAATTCCTTCTACTGACTATTTCAGCTTAATGAAAGCTGCAAAAGCAAAGTTTTTGAGAAGTCTACATTCAAAGCTTGCTTTCAAGCCCAGCTAGAAACACAGCGTGTGCTCCTGCAAAGGAAGGCATACCTCAAGTATGTGCCTATGATCCATGAGAAAATAGATGAAGCTATCCTGACTGCGTGTACATTTATAAAGACAGAAATTAGCTCATTAAAATAATGTGCCAGAATTGTTTGTACGTGCAGCTTCAAAACTTGGCAAGTATTGTCTCATATAGAAATCCTAGGTAGGAGAATGATTGACTGTAGGAAAGAGAAAGAAAACAGAGAAGGGTAAATATTTCTTATGGCACAACAACAAAATACTTGGTTGCAGGCCTGAGCCATTGACTGGCCTGAACTTTAAACAAACAGCTATGCCAGCTGAACACTGGCCAAGTGGCAACCTCTCTGCAGCCTGATATATACCCCAATGAACAGGTTTTGGGTGCCAGATACCAAGAAAGCCAATGCTTTTAACACCACCACCCCATAATTTATATCATCTTGGTTTGTGCTACTGCAGTTAAGGGTCTGTTAATGTTTGTCTTCTGAATTCTAATTCTCAAGGGTTTATAATTTGGCCATTAACTTGCTTTCAGTATCAAACCTCGGCACACACAATGGCAAGCCAAGAACAGATTTTAGGTAATTTTTTTTTTTTTAGGAAGAATGCTAGTTGGTTTCCAAAATATGAGAAAGGAAGGAAAGAAAGCAGGAAAGAATGACTAGTTAAAATAGTTAAAAGTTATAATTTTCTTCTGCACTCATTGACTAGAAATGGCTTGTATTTTAGAACAGGAATTATTGCTGAGAGGTGATATTATTTTTTCTTCCTTCAAGGCTGTTTTTAAGATGAAGTCTTTTGCAGGAACCTAACCTTTTCAATTATTCTTGAATTGTTATTGTCAAAAAAAAATTCATGCTCTCAAAATACCCACAGATGCATGTGGTTGCAGGAGTTGCATTAGTGAAGTCCACAACTAAGTCTCCAAAAACGCAATTAGTAAGAACAAGAAAGAAAAATACATAATATAAGCATTTTCTATCACTTTACAGCACACATTAATAAAGAATTTTTACTTCCGAGCAAAATTCATTTGATTCTTTTTGTGGCTGAATTAAACTAAGGAGTTTTAGCATCAAAAGCACATCTCCCCAACTCCAAGGAGATCGTGTTTTTCTCCATTTAAATCAAGCTACAAACCAAAGATCTAGTATTTGTGGAAACCCAGAAATACCATGGAGGCCCCTACAACCCACTCTTAGGTCTTTTGTGGCTCACTGTACTCACAGGGATGCCAATGGGAAGTGAGAAATGAAAATCCTAAGCTAAAATCAGCCCCAAAGCCTTTCTGCTACAGTTACATTTTTCACTTGAGCAAAAGTAAAAGGACTTGGCTTTTGGCTTCTTGCAATTGTTTTTTTGCTTATTGGTGTTCATTAGCCGTATCTATTAGCAAGATGGTTGTTCAGAATGATTCTCAGTATTTTTAAGAATAAAATCCATAATCCTGAAATCTGAAATTCAAATTGTCATTTGAAATAAAGACACACTGCTCAGTTCCTTTTTACTTCTACCATATTAACAGGAGTGCCTGCTATAAGATGCGTATATCTAATAAATCCGTAGTTACATAAATATGTACAAGTACTATGTTGTAAACACCAAGTATTTAAAGATGCCCTATATAAGGTAACAGCTTATTAGTCTCTAACTGAAGGTCTACACTTCTGAACATTAACACGTGAGCACTGTAGTTTGCGTTTTCTAGCACTGCCTGTTAAGCAGCTCTCAAGACACAGGTCAGGATAGTTAAGCTAATCAACTTTTAAAGTTTAGGAATATAAGAACAAGTCTCACAAAAAGTCAGGTATTAAAACTACCAAGTTTGGGAGAATTTCATGCCAAGAGCTGCTTATGACTTTATACTCAGATTGAGATGGAGTAGTCATTAGAAAACTGGAAGCAATTTACTCTATTTACATTCTATTGATTCATGCTATCTAGGGCTTAGTAAAGATAAAGGCTACTCACAGCTGTAACAATGAAAATATTCCCATTTCATATGCACTATCTATAAAAACTTCTTAATCTGATAGGCTGAATGAATCAAATCCCCTTTCAGCATTACATTCAGCAAACTGCTAGTTGTGGAATCATTGACCATGTTGCTCTGGTACTTCACTGTGCATCTCTCTCCTAATTTGCTCTGGGCTGCATAGACAGGCATTACTGAGAGCAAGAAAAGTGCAAGAACAAACTCGGTTGGACTGACATTCTTTGACCATGAAGGTCAACACCAGATAACAACGTTACCACTAGCTCACCATGAAGATCCCAGAAGATCCAAAAGGAAACACTGCATGCCCGTAAGACAGATTCAGCACTTAATAGGCAATGGTGAGAAGAAGCATCTTTCAGTGGCTGATAATAGTGAACAGCAAGATAAGGAGGACATGACTTAAGTCAGAAATTCTCCTTGAACAGGTAGAACATAACTCCATTTATAAGGTAGTATGGAATATATTGTGGAGTCCACAAACAGCGGACTGTAATTTTAGCTTCACATCAACCGTACAATTCTGATTTAATATGTGTAAAGCAATGTATATATAATGTCAGACAATACATGAATAAAAAAAGACTCAAAACGTGGCTTTGGATTTAGATGGTCAGATAATGTATTCTTCATAAGACAAACCACAGGTTTTGACACAATATCTTTCTCAGACTGCCTTTCAGAGCAGCAGTCACTCTGGTTACATTAAATTACTCATAAGTGAAGGCCCAGATGTGTGTTTATCATCTTTATATAAAACCAGACTTCCTTGAAAATAAAAAGGTAGCTTTGCAGTTAGCTATTTTTTTCTGACCAAACATCAGTAGTAATGGTTTAAATAGGTCTTAAAAAAAAAAAAAAAAGAAAAAAAAAAAGACAATAAACCAATGTACTCAAGTTTTTTGATTATGACATTTTATGTTTGGAAGGTACATTTGCATTCTTTTCAAACTACCACTTTTCTAAAGGCCATAAAAAACATCACTGGCATTTATGGACGACGATTGGATGGCAAAGCAACTGTATTAGATGTCCACAAAATGCAAAGAATACAAAACACAATCTTAGATGACTGCTGTGCTCCGGTGCAATTCTAGAGGCAACTTCGCTGGACAGCAGACATCAAAAATGATGCCCAATGTTCTGTTTTAGAAGAACTGTGTTGCAAACAAAATTGTTTCTGTTTACGGCAAGAACCATAGAGAAGCTCCTAGCAAACATGAGAGGTTCCCTCCATAGCACTGGCTGCTCAGAGAGAGATCTCATCCTGTTTGCAGACAGTCCTAAATAAGGGCCAGAAGTACTTGCTCGCTTTTATATTCTTCTCACATCTCTAATCTGTTTGACTAAGAAGCATATACAGTGTACTCATTTTTTATTACAAGAAACATATTTTCAGTTGAGATAAAGCAATGGATCGGTCCTGGTTGGGATGATGATTCTGACAAACATACTGAGAAAACACTGCATGTAAACCATTGAAAAGTACATTCACATTATACAATGTTTTTTTCAGAGATCATTTTTAATATAAAAGTTGGACTTTAAAACCAATGATTTTCCCTCTGTGTTTAATTTCCTAAGAGCAGTACAAATCCTGATTAGTACTGTACACGGGTGGGATTCCTATGTCTAAAGCTATGTGAAATTAATGACACCCACATGGCTAATCTTCAGTAAAGGCAATGTATGGTGTAAAATAATTCAAGAGACCTGTAGGAAGGCAGGGTGTTGTGTGGTTGGACATACACATTATAGTTCTTGGCACTAGAGCTAAGGGAGTGGTTATTTCATTCTTATGTATTTTATCCTGCTGGGAGATAAATAGAAAGCTTCAGCATACAAGAATAATAAATCTATTGGTGGCAATAAATCTGATATTTTACAGCAGTTACTGTTCTGTTATTAGTTTGGACAAGAGCTGCCTGGAGGCCTTACATTCAGTGGAGATCTGCCAACTAATATGAATCATTAACCCATATGGCTTCCAGGCTATTTTCATTTATGCTTGTACAAAATTCTGTGGCCAGCTAGAGTACGAGACACTAGTGCTCACCCCCAGAATATGAAATCTTCAAAAGTGAGTCATAGCTGAGCGGTACTCTTTCCTCTATACAATTTGTTCATCTGCTCTAACACTCCTATCAGAAATGACCAAACTTTAGAAAGAGCCAACATTCCAGAAGGCAAGCTAGTAAAATTGTCAGACTTCTTTCAAAGTCATTTCAGTCATAAAACCTTCCTGGAGTGACACGTATTTTTAAAATCCTTAAGTGAGATCTTAAAAATGTCTGTTGAGGAGGCTTAGTAAAACACAGCATTCCTAACCACAGCACAGAGCTGGAAGCACTAGTTCTCTGCCCAGCTTTGTCCTGTCTCAGCAGAGGTGTGCTGGCTCTTTGAGCATACGTGGATAGAACAGTAACATCTAGTGCAACAAGCACTACTGTGTATATTTAATTATACCACTGTGTATATTTGTGTCTCATCAGAAGCAAAGTCAGTACAGCATCCAACTAAGTACAGAGGATCTGTGTAGTCACTTACCCAAACAGCTATTTTTGTGGTAGGAATTTTCTATATTAAAAAAAAAAAAAAAAAAAAAAAAAAAAAAAAAAAAAAGGAAAGCTTTGGAATCATAACACTGACTTCTATAGAGGTCAAGATATTTAGACTGGGTGTGCAATTTGGTAGTCACATAGTTTTTTGTTCTGTGCAAGTTCAATACATTTAGCCCCCAGGTTGCTCTGTGCCATTTTTACATGATGTGGTGATTAATTGCTTCTCGTGTTCTTATACAGCTTTTGTGTGTGTGTGTGTGTGTGTGTGTGTGTGTGTGTGTGTGTGTGTGTGTGTGTGTGTGTGATATTTAAGGTCAAGTCAGCAAAACTGCATTGCATCTGTAATTGGCAAGACTGGGACAGACTATTTACCATTGCACATCTGTTAACTGCCTGCCGGTGGGAAATAAATCTTAGATGATCATCTGAAACCACTGGTAAATCATGGGAGATAAGAAGAAAGACTGAGGAACCGTCAAATTGGCTGAGATTAAATGAAGCTTTACTACCCCTTGGACTAAATATTTTTCCCTGTTTTTTAAATCTGTACCTACCCTTGAATAGACTGATTTCTTGGTATTTCTGGGACACCAAAAGACGAAAACATCAGAAACCTGTTCTTATTACAACATGAGCTGTTTTTCATTTCCTTATGAGAGTGTAACCTGGAAAGAGCGGCTCTTTGCCTAAAGCAATATTTTCAGTCAAAGAAATTCTTGAGAGAGAAGAGCTGTTCCTCATACAAATGCAACTACTAAAAGCACAAGTCTTTACTGACAGCACACAAAAATCAGTTAAATACAAGGGAACAGAGTCACTTCCCTCTTGGTCAAATAAGGGTGGGCACACTCTACAGATGCTGAGTATTCCTCTACTGGTCTTTCTTGACACACTTTTACCAAAGCGGGGATTCTTTCTTTTATCACAGTGCACAAGTCTCCTGGAGATATCTAAGGGGATTCCAAAACATGCAGCTTCTCTGCTAGTGTTTTCCATAATTTGCCTCTTGGATTTCCATTGTTAGTATATACCCATTTGAATTTAGACAAAGTTCAATAATAGCTGAGAGTAAACATTTCTTCATCTCCATATTTTTTCATTAGTGTTTTTCTAAGTGTACAAATTAGATTTTAAGTTATATATATATACACACACACACACACACTTCGCTCAAATCTTAAGCAAAATTTGTGTTTTGTTATTTACAATTTATGTGTCCAAGTACCACGGAAATCACACAAAAGGAACATTCTCATTGGTAACTTCAAAATTACCATAAATGCATGTCCTGTTGTAATTGCAGGGAAAACAGTTGTGATCTCAGATGCTTCATGTGGTCATTGTTGGCAAAAGGAAACATTTAATGGTAACCATAGCATACTTATTTCGAGTCACTTCACTAAGTATAGTGTACTCTGTACAGATATGTTTTGAAGTGAAATCTCAGCTACGAGATCCTACAGTATATAATTTAAGTGTATTTTCAGTAAAGACTATTTTTGCCTTGTAGGAGAGACAATGTTGGACTTCTTTCACAGTCTTACATTTTCTTTGTGTAATGTAAATTATTAGAGAGTTCTTGGCTAATGTTTCAAAACTTTACAGATAAGCAGGAGATACTTTCCATGCTTGAACAACAGATAAGATTTAAATTTCTCAGAAATCCTGAATTAAGGCTCCTAAGTTTTATAAAATCCAGTATAAAATATTGATCACAATTTTCTACAGGTTTTTTTTTGTTTGTTTTGTAATGGACTTTCATTTTAAATATTCCCACTTATTCACTTATAATGAGTTCAGTTGACCTGTTCTGTGTTTACTGGTCTTCAGAGAGTTTGAGCAATTTCTTTCTATTTTTTCCTCCCTTGAAACACAATAATAATAGAAAAGTTATGGACTAAATGAATGTCTAATAGATTTTGATGTTTTCCCATATCATATACTAAATCAGAGATCTTTAAAAGCAACACTTGGACTACACTCCTTAGTGTTAAAAAAAACAAGTATGTGTACTTCTCTTCATCGAATTTCAAATTTATTCTCTAAGCTTACTGAGACATTCTGTATCCTTATCTATCTATCTATCTATATATATATGGTGCCGTTTCAGTGTTCCCATTGTACTGACTTAAAACTACTGCATTTGTTAGAAATAACAAATCGATTTGAGTTCTACATCAGAGAGGAGAGAATATCCATCTGCAGTGTTAGTTTGGCATTTTGAAGGGGCCAGAGGAGGCAGAAACCCTTTCATTCTTCAACGCTCAATGAAAATCATATTGCCAGGTCAGTGCTATTGAAATATTTTGAGTCTAAATGGATTGTAAGGATCGCATCAGCAGGAATGTTAGCAACATGGATGTATGATCTCAGCAGTGGACAGTCCGATAAAGTTCATCATATGTACACAATTCTATCAGCTGCATATATATATATATTTTTTTTTTAAGGGAAAACACTGCTTGTAATTCCTGTCATGTGTGACAAATTGTTTACTATTTTGATTTTTAAAACATGTCTCTAAACACCAAAAATAAATAAATTATAGATACCTTGAAATAATGGAACAGACTGGCTTTGAATCATTAGAATGTAGAGCACTGATAAAATATATTTCATTTAATACTCATCCAAGTTATTTTATGGCACTACTGGAAATAGACTAAGTGCACAACAAAGACTTGTGGTTTTTCATTTGCTCTTATGTAAAGAATATAAGGCAATATTAAAAAGTTTAGAACATTTAGAATGAAATATAGACTAAATTTTTATGGCAGAACTTACTCTGAGTTCAGTAGGATGGAAATTTCTCCTGAAGTATCAATGTAACATCTATAGAGAGCATCCTGAGTTTGCTTCAACATAAAACTAACAAGTTAAAAACTGCAGCACCAGCCACAGGTAGAAAGAGGCATGATGAACATTGTAACTATTTCGCCTGGTGCATATTTAGGAATACAGAATAGCCTTTCCTAAACTAGATTTCAGGTGGTGTGTAGGAGATAGTACTCATTTTCAAAGACTAACACCAGATTCTTACTTGTTTGCAATGATTTTTATTATTCATGGATGCTTCCATCTAAATGTAGCCCTTCTTGTATATTCTGACATACAATACATATTCTGATGTGTTTCAATGGCATTGTGATTTATAGTTCTTTAGAAGAGGGAACACTTGTTATTGCCAAAACCATCTCTCTCAGCACCTTTCATCTAATTTTTAGATGATCCAATGATCACTAGACTGTACTTCATAATGTCTTTTCACCATTTCAAGAAGATCACCAGCAGTGGAGTGAAATGTTCCTTGTGCAGACACTATTGATCTTTGAAGGTGCAAAGCACCTGCTGTGAAAAGCTGAAGTTCACTTTCTATTGACTTCTTTGGAGGAAGGGGGGAAAACGTGAAGCATTCAGCATATCCCCAGGACTGAGCTCTAACTCCTATTTAACCTTCCACTTTTCTCCTAAGAGCCTTTCATGAGATGATGAAAACAAGCTGAGACACAGTGTCTAATAATCACATAAAGTTACATGGAATTTCCCCCGACAACCACAATGTTATACAATCCAGTGACCTAGCTGTATTTGTGGAATACAGGAAGCCTTTACCTCCTTTCCTTTAGGCTTCAAAAATAAACAATCTTGCATAAAAATACACAACTGCTGCACTGTGTAACACCATTTTAAAGCATCTTACCTAGTGCTGTCTGCAGCCAAAGACGTTAGAGATGAGGAAGAGGAGCCTTCTGTTTCCCTTAATGTATCTCCTCAGGCACTGTTACCTATAGAGCACAGAAAAGCTCTGTATAAATCAAGTGTTGTTGGAGTGCTGAATTGTGAAACCTCTGGCAATACACAGTGATTGACTGATCATTTCAGGGATTTGTTTAGAAGAAGAAATTTACAAACTAAACCACTCACAACTTTTAAATAACAAGTTTATGCATTATTTAAACAGAAATTAAAGCTATCTGAACCAATTCTGGTACCAGTCAGAATTTACAAAGCAAAACATACAAAGTGCCCAATTTCAGAGAGAAAATAAGAGATTCTATAAGTCTTACTTCTGCAGGGTTGAAATTGTTCAAAGTGACTGCTTCTCCTGGTGTTCAAGTCCTGTTCAGAAGCTTAGGAGGGGGCACTATTTTACTAGTGCCTGTGAGAATGTAAATGAATTTTCATGCATTTACAATCAAGACGGTCTGAATTTTGAATATCAAACACGGTGTTTTATTAGAAAGAAAGCTGAAATCAGGTATCATCCCAAAAATATATTTGGTAATATTTTTCATTAAAAAAAAAAATTGAGCTGTTCACAGACAGTATAAAATGACAACTATTAAGGCAAATCTACTAATTATTTACATAATGATATTAAATAATTTGAAAAAAAATATCTAAGATTTCAAATAGGTATGATCTAGGGATGGGATTACAGTTATATTTCTATCATTTTTTTTCATTGGCCTGTATTGAGGCTGCTAGATATATTCACTTTAATAGCTGCTTTCATAATTAATAACCATAAGGAAGCCTGTGTCCCTTAGGAAATAGTTGACAACTGCCCTACAGTTTAATGAGCAGCTAAACAATTGAAATGAAAATAATGCAAAATATTTCGCCCTGTGATCTCTGCCTGCAATTTTCAGCAAGTTTGATCGTGGTCCCTAGAAAGCTTCTGATGCATGCTATGGTATAAGGCCTCACAATGCCTGGATGCAACATCACCACAAGCTAACAGCAGAACTACAGCAAGGCCCTTTTTTCCATTTTTAGCATTTAAAGAAAAAAAAAAAAAAAGTCCTTACAGCCCAGGGACACAAATGAAACCAACAGCCTAAAGTCAGGCTACACTTCTAGTACTGCCCTGACTAGTATGTGGTTCTTTCAGAAACCTTGAACTCATGGAAGGCCTCACGGTCCTGGTAAGATTTATCTTTCAAGAAGTTGCATTTAGTACTCAGAGTGAATTTTAGAAATCAGACATTCATTGAAAACTATGTTGACTGCTACGAATTAGAGACAGAGCGCCTTATGTTAGAAAACAATGCACATGAGGAAGACCAGAGAACGGAAGCGAATAATAGGTATAAATGCCTGGTGCATTACAGTGAACTAGCATGTAATGATGATTCTGCCCAGCTCACATACTCCATGTCTTGCTATTTCGACACTTAAGGTCTCTAAACCCTGGAGCTGAATGCTGGCCTGTAAAAGAACATTTTTGTTTTCTGTCTGTGAAAACAAATGAAATGTACTGAAACCATATGGCTAATCTATTCATTATGTTTTTGAAATGTGTTCTGGTTTCTCTTCCCTCAGACATAGCTAGAGAGGTGTCCTTTCAGCCTAATATCTCTCCTCCAGAGAGATGTGCAAACATGCCTTTTAGAAAGCAAAACCACTGGGGTGGAATGGAAGAAGGTTAAAAACACATCAGTTTTCTGTATCTCCTCATTTTCCCTTCACTGACACATCTGTGGATGTATTTGTGTATACAACCTGTATATTTATCAAACTCCCACTATGTCAGCTTACTGAAATTTCCTTTTACCTAAAGTCACCAGCATAAATCACTTCCTCCATTGTTCATCATTTGCCCAAACTTCTGTTTTGAAGGGTTTTCATGGTACAAGGCAACTTCTTTTGAAAACAAGTGCATTTTAAATGTAAACTAAGTATCTTCCACATACATATTGTAAAATACTGTCTTATCAGGATTCCCTGGAACTTAATCAGTGTGATTCAAGGAGAGACAAATGCTGAAGCAAATTTAGTAAGCATATTATGAAGCAAGTTTAAGGTGAGTAACTCTGAAGCCTCTGATTCTTTTCCCTTTTTTCCCTCTTTAAATGAGCAACATTGACAACAACTCAGATCATAGTAATAGATCTTTTGTGTCTTTAGATCTCAGCTTATCAGCTACAAAAGTCAAACACTACCCATGAACTACGCAAGACATTAGCACAGTGTTCAGACTTGGCCTGTCTTTGACCACTAGTCTTTGACCTCTTCTGAGATGAGAAAAAAGGATGCCAACAAGTTCCAGCAGTGATTATCCTTTCTACAACACAATCATCCAAAATCATGTAGAACCTTGACAGAGCTAATCTACCATTAAAAATTTTGGTCATTGTCATACTGGGCTAAATTTGAAGAGTTCATGTTCCACTAAGAATCACAGAATCATAGAATCACCAAGGTTGGAAAAGACCTACAAGATCATTCAAGTCCAACCGTTCACCTATCACCAATAGCTCCCACTAAACCATGTCCCTCAACACAACATCCAATCGTTCCTTGACAAGAAAAATTGATGAGAAAAAAAACAAGCATCAACCCTTTGCAGTCTAAAATCCTCAGAATTTACAGAGTCATCTTCACTCAAGGAAAAATTCAAGTGAAAATTCAGGAGCTTCCAAGGAGCAGTCAACATCTTTGTCACTGACAAAAGCTGCCACTGCAATGACAGAATTAAATTGGATTTGAAAAGAAGAAGTGGATGAAGGCATGGAATTATTTGATACACCTCAATGTCATTAGGCAAAAGCTTCTACAATTTAATGAATTCTATCAAGAGCATGAAATGTATTAATCTTCAGATTTGAAATAAGATACAGCACTTGATTTTCAGTATAACTTGAAGCTTAGTGCCAGCTAAATTTACATATCAACTTTGCTGAAATAAACAGGACACATGAAGTGTCTCCCTTTGACAGATCTAAGAATCTGTATTAAAGAAACAATTGCTACAGTTCACAGATCATTTAACAACTTTTTTCACAGGGAAGCAAAGACAGAAAGCTTGGCTCAGAGTTACTAGACATGACCATCTTGCTTTTTAAAAGAAAAGAATAGAATGTAAGAGGCAAAGGAAAGAAACAAATTATGTGATCACCATCTTTTATGTGCTCTACTTTGAATTCTGGCAAACTGCTTTATTTTACTGTATTTTAACATGAGGCACAGTGCTATCTTTTCTATTTATATATATATATATATATATCTACATAATTTGAAGCAAATTAATAATATTGCTCACTGGATTCTTTTAGTTCCATGAATGGGTGAAAATATCTATATATTCATAACCAAGTATCTATAATTTTAAATAATAACAGGCCTTCTTTAAGTATTCTCTTGCTCAGAATACTAGTAAATAGCAACTGTGTTAGATCCCTCTCAGAGTCCCAACAGGAGGCCCCAGCCCCCGCCTGAAATATTACTTCTAGCAAAGAGAAATAAGTTAATCTCTATATCTCAAACCAGCAAGCCGTTCAAAAAGGTGCAAGTTTTTCTTTGAAATAGTACTTTGTGAGAATAGTGATGTGCCACATACTTGCACCATGAAAAGCACAATCTCCACCTACAGAACTCATGAATCCAGGACCCACAGATTCAGGAAAGGCAAATGGTTTCAAGTTTATCACAATGCTCACAAGGAACAGTTCACAGGAGATTCTTTGCACTCCATCTGATTTCAGTGAAACTATCTCCTGCTAGTGATGTATGCAATTACATCATATATGACTTTACATCAGTTGTATGATTTCTAACACTTTTAATGTCATAAACACATTGATTTTATTAGCTGTAGCAGGAGTTTCACTAAAGAAGTAGAAACAAACATACATTAAATTTTATAAAGTAAAGTAGTGGATATGCTTAAAGATAACAGCAGTTAACCACAGTTCAGACTCATTCTCTCCTGTGGATGAATAGGAAGCAGTATTCTCTATATTTGTTATTAATTCTTCACATAAAAGCAGGGGGGAGGGCACCTCAGAACAATATGCAGAAAATCCCGTGTTGTTTAAAAAATAATTCAACAGAATCCAAGTTTTTCATTTATATTTTAAACTATTTTGCATTTTTCATCCACCTTTTCGATATTTTTCTGCATTTTCTTAATAGGTTCTGTAAAAAGAGACTTTCTTCAGGTCTTTTTCAGAAAAAATTCAGTCTGGAAAAACATGAAAATAAAAGATCTTGCTGTATTAGCTGGTCAAAAAAAAAGCTGTAACTTCTTGCTACAGATCTGGAATCATTTGCATCAATAGACCGTCATGGTTATTGCAAGAATTAATCATCAGTTCCGGAACAAGGGCATGGGATTTTATTAAAGAAATGATCACCAAATTAAACAAATTACTGTATTTCTCTAGACCATTATGGAACACTCTTTATAAGGTTTGCCTGATGATTATTATGCTATCCTCTTAGAAAGCAATTAACATTCTGGCATACAGAAGAAATTTTACAGAATCACATTAAGGTTGCAAAAGACCTTCAAGAGCATCTAAGTCCATCTATCACCACACCCACTAAACTTAAAGTGCCACATCTATCCTGTTCTTGAAATCCTCCATGGATGGTGACTAAACCATCTCCCTGGTTCCAATGCATTACCACTCTTTCCAAGAAGCATTTTTTCCTAAAATCCAACCTGAGCCTTTCATGGTGCAATTTGAGACTGTTAGCTCTCATCTGATCACCTTTACCTGGGACTTTTCCCAGGCCAAACTCCACCTCATTACAGCCTCCTTTCAGGTTGTTGTAGAGAGCAATAACATCTCCCCCGATCCTCCTCTTCTCCAGTTCCATCAAATGTTCTCCATAAGACTTGTGCTCCATAGCCTTCACAGTTTTGTTGCCTTTCTTTGGACACACTTGAGGGCCTCAATGTCTTTCTTGTACTGAGGGACACGAAACTAGACTCAGAACTCAAGGTGCTGCCCCACCAGTGCCGAGAACAAAAGGACAATCACCTCCCTCATCCTTCTGACTACACTGTTTCTGATACAAGCCAGCATGCTGTTGTCTTTTTTAGCCACTCGGGCACACTGCTGGCTCATGTTCAACTGGCTGTTGACTAGTACCCCCAGATTCAGCTTTCCAGCCATTCTGCCCCCCAAGCCTGTAGCACTGCATGGGGTTGTTGTTACCAAAGTGCAAGACTCAGCACTTGTTCTTGCTGAAGCTAATCCTATTAGCCTCAGCCCATAAATCCAGCCTATCCAGACAAAAAAAAAACAAAACAGAAAAACACTAACAAATTCAGAAGGAAATGCCTTTGTCTCAGACTAAATACCATTAACAGTACAGAACTGAGAGATGGCAGCCTAAGATACCTTGGACCCTTATACTTAAACACCGGAACCCCAAACCTTTTCCAAAATGCAGCCGCAAAACTCAAAACATACACAACAGCATCAGGAAAACACCATCTCCAGGATTTTCTGTTTGGTATAGGTGCAGTTTTGGACTTTCTATACTATACAGATCACTCAAAATACTCAGGAGGACAGACAGCAGTACCTGATTTAGTGACATAATTTGTCCATGGCCATAGCACTGCTGACACTCACCTCACAGCCCCAGCCAAGTGCAACAGGCAGTCCACCTGTTCAGGGCCCTCAACACATTGAGCAGGAGGAATCCGTGAAACCAAGAAAAATATTTGTACAAAACATTCTTACATATAAAATGGGCAGATTTGGGTCACTGTTGAAATCAGTGACTCATCTGGATTTGTAATTTGCCATGAAATATTCTTGGATAAAATTGCATACTCAGAAAAGAGATGATAGATGGGAGCATGTGTGTTTTTCTGTAAATACAAATCTGGAAATCAGGACACAGTTGAAGAATCTGCTGGCTACTAACTCTGAATTGAAACAGAAAGAAAAGCAGAGGTCATGCTTTTTTTCTTAAAAAAAAAAAAAAAAAAAAAAAAAGAGACAGAGAGAGAAAAGCATACAACAGCAGAACAAAACAAATTCAACAAAAGAAAACCCACACCACCATGCCAACAACCCATTTTACTGGTATTAGAAAAAGGAATTTGGTGACTGTTGCAATGCAGGTGTTACTTTACAAAATGATAGACTAATTCATATTGGAAGAGACCCATATGGATAAGTGAGTCCAATTCCTAGCTCCACATAGGACCACCCAAAAATCCTCATAAACCTCCAGGAATATCAGGCTCTAACATGTTCTACGTCTTTCACAGTGAGGGGCAAGGACTTTGCAAGGTCTCAGCCTATCTTCTTGTGCCTCTCAGTCTGCACTGCATGCATTTATGCTCGCTAGAAAAGATTATCTGAATGGTATAGCACCATAAGAGGTTTTCACTCCTTTGGGAATATCAAGACATTTTTAAAAGGGCTTGATTCACTCACCACTATTTGTCTAACCACCCAGCAGAATTCAAACGCCAAAGCTGTTTGCCTGCATTATCAGTAGGAGAAATGGGTGCCCACGGGTGGCTTGTGGGAAGCTGGGGTGCTCAGAAGGATGGGTGTGCTCAAGTTCCCAGTAGATGCTGCAGGGTGTCACAGACCTCTGCAGCCAGTACAGCAAGTTTAAAAAAAAAAGAAAGAAAGAAAGAAAAAGGCTTTAGCGATGGCAATGTAGGTGCTGGGGGAATTTACGCTCCTACAGCTATAAGCAGCAGCTGCATGAGAGTTTTGTGACTGAAAGAGGCACTTTACTTCTAAATTTACACACAATCTCGCCCCTGTGAATCTAGCCCATGCTAGACAAATTTTGGGCCTTTTTGCTTTGAAATCATTTATGAGTATCAGTGTTGCCAACAATCTTTCTAGGGGCACTGAATTATAAATTTTAAGAAAATTCAATTAAACTAAAGCTCCTTTATTCCTAGCAAGAAATAGCTGAGTTCTTGAGTAACTAACTGAAGCAGGTACTGAAAATAATAATTTTCCCAGTCAATGGGATTGTATGTACGTTCCATTTCATGCAATCCGCATTGGCTTCCAAGAAAAGAGAAGCAACTTTACACAGTAAGAAATCCCTTAATTGGGTTAGTGATAGAGAAGGCAATGCCGGTGCATTGCTGCAAGCAGCAATGTGTGAATTTTCTATTCAACACAGCAACAGTGGTCTATTTATTCGGCTTATGTGCATAATTAGTAGTAAAATAATGTGGGTTTTTTTTTAAACATACAGTAGTTATTCTTTATGGGTCTGGATTCTGAACAAAAATATTTCCTTTAGACTTTGAGTAATGCTTTCTTCAGGTGAGCTTTGGCAAACGCCATAAAAATTATAGATCTGGAAACTTAGGAAGTATAGAAAGGGGAAGGAAATTACCTCAGTTTGGCAGGAGATACAATGTTACTTTATTTAAATAAAATGTATCCTCTGTCCTTAGGAACCCCTTACAGGCTGATTTAACGTTTCATTGTAGCCTGTCACTTACCCTCACTGTTGCCAGGCCCACAGGAGGCAGCTGACATGATGATATCTGAGTTTACAAAGAGCCTATGTTTACATTTGTTGCTTTTCAGTTCTTTCAGAACATGTGGTAGTTAACACATTTATGATTTAGTCATGAATGCTCTTTTACTTACAAAAGCAAAGTAGGCCATAATGGAATATGCATAGGTAACAGGAGCATAGGTAAACATGGAGGATATTATATTCCAACAAAACTGCAATTGAACTGGATGCATTACCACATTAGCTGCTTCCCCCTCTGCCCAGCTATTCTTAAAAAACAGAAAACACCAAAGAACCAAAAAAACCCAAAAATAACAAAAAAACACCTACACCCAAAACAACAAAACCACCAAACCAAAACAAACAAAAAGTTTTAGAAAAAAAAGCTTCTCTTGAATGGTAGCCCTGGGGGAAAACCTATGTTTGACACCATTGATATTCACAGATATTCTTAATCGTGTCTTACTATGAGATAGGTACTGCATAGATAAAAAGTGGAAAAGCCAATAACACTGTTCATGCTGATTACTATAACTCTACGTAAAACAGGACCTACAGTTTGATCTGAGATGACAAACATGGCATCAGGGATCACTAGTCTGATGTAATTAATTTTTCTGAGAAGAATTCAAAATCAACAAAGCACATATCAGGTCAGTGCAGAACCACTTAACTGATAGACCTCACATCATACTTGCTCTTAAGCACTCTTCCTCCAATTAAAATATTTCTAACAAGGTTTTGAGCAGTCTTAGACCTTTGCTAAGTACTGTTCAATACCTTTAATAAATTACCTGAACCAAAGAAAAAAAAAAAAAAATAGGTCCAGTGGGCCCTGAACACCTAACTCAAGACAGAATTTTTTAAAATATCCTCTTTTTGCACCTACTTTTTACATGCAATAAGCCAACATACCAATTTGATATTTATTAGTTTAGATTTACTGCTCTATGAGAAGATCCAGAAGTTGTTATTAAATTAAGATTCAAAGCAATTAGCAATTGCCATTTTTCTAATTATACTCCCTAGCAATACTTCTCATGCCTAACTTTCCTAACAAGAAAAAGTCACCTTTCTCTGAACTCCTCACTTGACTATGTGGGTAATTAAAACACTCAAGTATAAAGTTGATCTGACAAACTCCGTTGAGAACATGTGTGCTGTAATTTCCCTGAATCCCTTAGTGCAGGACAGAGTGCTGGCTAAGCCCAAAGGTTTATCAAAACACAGTGATAAATCCCAGATGTGATCTCAGCTTTTAATGCTTTCTGTTTTGTTAATGTCTCCAAAACCACTCATGGGATTTTTGTTGGGTGTTTTCTTTCTTCCCCCCCTCCTTCCCCAAATTCAAAGTAAATTGGTCTGGCTTCTGGTATCTGGCACAGTGGCATATTTCCTCTCAACAACTGTAAGCCTGTCTGAAAAACAGAACAACATCTTTGAGATGGGGTGTTTATATGGGCAACTTTCAGCCAGTGAAATGAATGTGGCCCCACCTTCAAAGAGACTCCAGAGTGCTGCTTACTTGATGAAAGCATTAACTGTTTAGGGTTGACTTGATTTACGTGGAAGCAGCCAGCTCATTAGCTGAGCTGAACCCAAGTAAGTGAATGTAATGCACATGCAGATGTTTTCCTAGCTACTTGATGTCAATGCTGCTGCAGCTTTCCTCAGGGTAAATGTACAAAGAGAGCAGTGATAAGGCCTTGCAGAATCGCCAGCAGCTGAAGGAGAGCAAGCTGTTGAAAAGATTTACATCAGGGCTACTGAGGTCAAAGAAGTCAAATTAAAGTAACCAAATCTTAATGGCAAATAGATAGGATTGCACTGTATATGACTGCACATATAGGACTGAATTATTCACATATTTTACAGAAATAATGATTTAATATGACCAAGGGGTAAATGGAGAACATGGCATTCACATACCGATCCTGAAGAAATCTACATTTTTATTGTTATTCTTTTTAAGTTCTTTAATGCCTAAACTATATCTAGATTTGTACCTACTTTTTAATACAGGTAAGTCTTCTCTTCCAGAAGTATGCTTTCAAACATTAAATTCAGGTAAGTTATATTTCCTTCATCACCAGAAAACAAGTTCTTCCTGCTCAATTGCTTTTAATATGCTGTTCTTTCCTTGAATAAGAGAGTTTAAAATAACAACTTAATGAATATTTGAAAAGGTATTCAAAGTACGTAGGAAAAAAACAACATCATTCAGTAACAAAATGAAAATGGATAAACTTTAATGAATGTAATACTAGACTCTGTTCATAAGTAATATGGAAAAAGTTTCCTACTCATCACATCTTACATTTTAAAGCTACTTTCTGATGCCTCTCATTCACAATCATAACTAAAACTGCACCTCAACATCCTTTCTCATCTAGAAAACCTAATAGGAGCTTTGTTATATGGCTGCTTTTCTTGGCTTAGTCTCAAATCCTCACCACAGGAGTAAAGATTAAGCAACCTGCTTTTCCTCTGTTCATTAATATAGTTATTTTATTCATATAATCTGTGGAGAATCTGACAGTCTTTTATTCCCAACACCCATCTTCTTTCCTCTACTCTTTGTCATCTACTGCTATACTTTTGCATCATACTGTCTTCTAGATTAGGATAATGTTTATATTAGATTTGTAAATGAATTTGTAAAAATAGAATGAACCATCATACTTTCATTGATTTAGAATAATATAGCAAACAATGTAAGTTGAATGGTGTGTATATATATATATATATATGCATGTTTAAACATTTATTTCAAATTCAGCGGCTTCTGTTTCTGTACAGGGCTTATGGGCTTGCTTTATTTGCAGAATGACTTGAACCTATGAATATCCAGCATTAATAAAACAAAAATCATAGTGAGTGGATAACTAAAGAGGGAGACGGCAAACCTGAGAAAACAACAGAGCACAGCCATGACTTGTAGTAAGCACTGTATACCCCAAGGCCTTGTTTTCCCACTTTAGAGACAAACAACGCACAGAAATCAATGCCAGTTAATCATTTCCAGTGACAGGAAAATATAATGCCCAGGTGAAAACATTTTAGACCCTGAATTTCAATTCCCAAATTGGCCATTCAACTGCAGCCTTGTAACTACTTCTCATATGTTACATTCACGGCATTTAGTCAGAGGTCCAATGGTCATAATAAGCTACTGTACCATTCTTTGTGCAAAACCAAATGCCTTTTTCTGACAAATGCTCTTCCAGTCCCGGATGGTCAACATAAGAATTTCAAACTAATCAAATTCCAGGAGCGGGAATGTCATTTTCCAATGTTCATACATAGTAACTGTGCTTATCACAGTGAAGACTTTCACATTTCTCTGAGTTTATCTGGGTTCTACCCTACATACATAGATCTATTTTTTATTTTAGAAAAAAATATTTCAAGATCTACAGTAAGTTGATTAATCTTGCCACTAGTTAGTTATGCTAGGCAACAGTAATATCTACACCTTCATCTTAACAGTCCAGTTGCTAGGCGTGTGATTTGCTGACCTGTTTAAATGTGTTACTGAGTCTTCACACTAATTGATTTTGTCTTTCAAGCGAAATAACTTCACTCAGCCTATAACAAATGTTGTAACAGTAGTAAGCACGGTAGCACACAGATGCTATGAAGTGTGCTCAGAGCTAAGTAGAGCAAACTTTATCAGCTTTGTGGTAGTGCAGTTCCTCCAATTCTTTTCCCTGTTTTACCAGCTACGATGGATTTACTGATAAGGTTGCTTTTATTACAAAATGCCTGAGATGAAAACGTGGATTGAATTTTTTCTTTCTACAGACTTGGAGAGATGCACCTTTTGGGGCTACAGGCCTACTATCAGCTCAGTCAGAACTACCAGATGTGCATCACAGGCATTTTTTACAAGTGTAAAAGGGATTTCTACATTTCACGCACAGTTGATGCAGAGTTTCTCTGAACTGTCCCCAGTGACACTACAGATGTCATCAAGTTAATGCATTACATTCCTTCTCAAGACCAATATCTCATCTTTGTAGATGGGCACAGGCCAAATCAGTCTTCTGTTTCTCACTGCCTGGCATAAGAGAAATTTGGATTTTCTCTATTGTAGACAAGTGTTTCTTGAAGGGGAGTTGCAATGAGTTTGTCTGATATCATTGAATCTGGGATTGAGGTAGAGTACAACACGATTCTATCTAAACATGAAGAACAGGCCAATTATGCTAAATTTTAGGGTACTTGCGAAGTTAGCTGAGTCTCTTCTATGTTGCTCCCCCAGACCCTATCTAGATTCAAATTTTAAAAAGAAAAAAATAGAAACCCAGATCTCATTTATTTTCTTCACTTTTCTGTCATGAAAATCATTGTTCATCTTCTCATTTTCCCATGCTTTAGATAGACTTCTACAAAAGCATTCTAAATTAACAACTCTGCATGAAGTTAGGTTTCATTAACGTTAGTTGACCAGTCCCACAGCTGAGTGAAGTATTTTGTTAATTTTCTAAATACACATTGTTCTTTTCATTAATATTTAATAGTTAAGAAAAAGAGGCAGTCAAGTATTTTGCTGCCAGAAATAAAACAATAATTCAAGACTTCATTACAAATTAAGTTTTAGAGCATTTTTGTCCTCAAAAGAATATGACTTGGGTAAGTTCAAGGCATTTGAAGAAGCTATGTGTTAATTTGGCTGATCTTGTAAGACCTGGATGATGCTGGTTCTCTTTTCCTTCTTACCCACTGTGCACTGAGTCCAGAGCACCCCTGATCTCTTTTGCCTTGCACTGCTGTGTCTTGCAGCAATATTAAGGCAAGAGAATAGAGCACTGGAGAAAAGGTGAGTTGGCTTTTAAAGTTAAATAAGAAGAAAAGGAAAATCCGAGTGTCTAATGTAAGGAAAAAGGACATTTAAACACGAGGAATGATAGACTATACACTTCTGCCTATCCCTTAGCCATCTACCTGGACTTCTTCAGCTCCCACCCATACTGCCTGCCTATCCAATTGCCTTTTAAATATGTGACTGCTATGGTTGTCTTGCTCTTGGATATATTTTCAGACACAGAAAGGCTCAAATGTGTGGGAAGGCTGTGATTACAGAGTATGTAAAAAAAAAAAAACAAAAACAACTATGTTTTTGCCACAGAATCCTGCTCCATGAAGTTCTTACACATATGCCACATGCATGTTCACAGTCTTTTCATTTCTTAACAATCCTTCTTCCCCATATAGTTGTGGAGGAAAAATACTAAAAATATGAAACAAACGTGTACTGATATCATAGTATATTCAAATACTCAAAATACTGTTGGAGAAAAATTCTTTTCAAAAATACTATGGTGGAAAATATTTTTCATGGGAAAGAAAATAAGTATTTCCTCTAGAAAATAACTGTCAAATGGCAATGGATTCAAAAGAATGACTGTGCTAAAATAGAAAACCAAAACCTCTGTTCTGTTTCCCAATAAAGTTCTATTTATCTTACACAGTTACAGGGCTGGGCTAGCATTCATTATACAAGAAGCATCCTTGCATTAGAAACCTCCATAATGGAAAGATGGATGTTTTTCTAACAACTCTGACTTAAGATTATAAGATTATAAATTTTCATGTCTAAAACAACACAGACCTTTTTTCTAATCTGGATGATGCTATCCAAATGCCCTGTCTGCTTAATGCCACAGAAAATTAGTGTAGAACTTAGAACATGCAGCTGCTCTTGTCCTTTCCCCTTATAATTCCCTTCCACCCTCACCCTTCTCATGTCTTTTCTCATTCATTTCTTATAATTTTACTCAAAAGCTTTTAATGTCTTTAACCTTTCACCTTCACCTTTTATTCCTCCCTGAATTTGGACTGGGACCATGGCTAAAACATGCAAGCAGTTTATAATTTCCTCTCCTTTTTTTTTTTTCTTGTTTAAATTTTCAACATCATGTTGCACATTCAAGAGTACTGCTCTCAATGAAGTTATTCATAAAGCATTCTGTGTTTAGATTCGTAGTCACAGTGCTGGCTGCCTCCCTGTCTCAGAAATGGTGGGTCTTAATAAAACTCCTGACTGAAGATTCTAAATTCCTTGATGGAAGGGCTGTCTTGTACCATGTGTTTGCATGGCACCTAACAGAATCAGAGTCCAAGTCAGATTTTCTAAATTTCTAACTTTCTTCTTGCTGTTTACATTGTTAGTAACATCAATAAATACAAATCCTAGCAAAAATATTGCAGGAGGCATAAATTCTTTTGCTAGCATTTGAGTTATGAATAAAAAGTATTTTTATATGTTCATTTACTTGCCTGTTGCATAGAAGTTCAGCCTCATGTCCTAGAACATCCAAAAGAACAGCCAAAATCCTGAATTTGTGGTCAACTCTTACTACTCTTTTTTTTCCCCCATTTTCTTTCTTTGCATGATGCAAGTAAATATATGATACTATAGAAAAGGACAAAAATACCCTCCAGTTTCAAAATTCATATTTAAACCTGTAGAAATTGGTCAGACTTAGAGTTTAGTTTGAACATTACAAATGCATTACATGCGTCAGCACTGCACCCATTAGTAACTTTCCATATTTAAACAGACAGTTTCAAAATCAGTTAAAAGGTAGCGTCAGGGAGTAAATACTGAATCATTTAGGTTGAAAAAGACCCTGAAAAATCAAGTTCAAAAGCTGACAATGAGAATAAACATCATGTAGCTGTGAGGGACCCATCTGCACAACTGCCTGTAGGGAGATCTGAATTTGTTTAGCCCATGTTGCCTCCAGGACTGCATGTCAGAGGACAACAGTGATGAAGGCACCTGCTCCTACAGGACATGAGCCACTGCAATCCAGGCCTTCGAGCCATGTTGGCCCCAGACTGTATCTATTTCAATAACCCTACAAAACAGTGGCTCCATGGCAGAGCTGGGATTATAAGATAAACAACCTGGCTCAGTCATGCACACAGATTATTTCTAAAACGTTCCCCATCATCCAGTTTCCCATAGCCAATAAAATACAAAAAATAAACTATGTAGTCTATCTTCTTGATTCTCAGCAATATTATTACTGTAACCTGACAGATATTCTTAAGCAAACAAAATGACTTGAATCCTGAACTATGCTTTCCAACAGTGGGAACCACTATTCTCACCCAAGGGCTGGGCATTTAGCTTTCACAGCTTGCAGCAGCCTCTCAAATGAGACTTCATAATTTCTTACTTGCTCTCTATAATAGCAGGCCCAGGGTAAAAATAACATTACGCTTCACCAATTAGAATTTCAGAAATAAAAAGCAAATTTGCATGCACAGGAAAAGACAATTTTGAGTATTACACTGCATTTGTCAGTATCACATGCCTGTTCTAGAGATCCTCTGATAACTAATGGCAGCTCTTATACATACCCTCTACAGCAGCACTCCACAACTCTTCTTCACCGTTTCACTACACAGGTAAAGAAATGCAAACCAAGGAAACAAGCAGTGGCGTTTTTTTTTCCCAAAACTTCTATTTTTTTGTCGTTTTCTCAAATTTATCATTGTCAGTTACCATTTATCATTGTTATTTACCTTCACTCAGTTATTTCCATGATGAATAAGCACTGTAATTTGCAGCTAAAACAAAAATCATCTGAAGATAGCGATAACAGCTATGAAATAACTAGCCTGTTAATACATTTTTAATAGATGTTGAAATGTTCAGAAAATCCAAAATTGAAATGGTCTGTGCACACTCAAAAGCCAAACTGTAGTTTCCAGAGAATTTTGGAAATTATATTTAATTCTTTATCTTTTTATAAGTAGTGACACATTTGGAAACCGCTGCTTTCATTCTTGAATTCTCCTTAGTTTCCAATTCCAGTGCTTGAACTTCTTTACTTATTACAGTGTGCTGTGATTAAGTGCATCATTAAGAACATCATATTAGACATAGTAATTATAAGAAAAAAGAAAAATAAAGCTCAAACAAAAAGACTTGACCATTCCGAATGCAGAGATTAGCCAAAAGAAGTCAAAGAGCTACAGACCAAAGTCACTGGAATTTGAATCCTTTTTTGAAACTGGGTGGCCTATGCCAGCACTGTGTTTTGTGTTTTGGTAGGGCATTTTCATGGTTTTTGCAGTGATACTCAATATATTATTGTAAGTTAGCAGGACTTAGTCAAATGGAGAAACACACATTCCATTTCCTTCTTTTCTTAGCCTATAGTTTCCTACAGTGTCACTTGTTTTTGCTCAGAAGAAACCAAAATATGCCTGGAATTGTAATTTGGAAAAAATTTGTAGACTTGTGGTAGTAGTGGCATTGACTATATGCCATAAAGCTCTTTAATGAGCTTCACCATCTCCATATCAAGTTCTGCAATGAATGCAATTTGATCTCCAAAGAGCCCTTTTCAGAAACCATGTAGCCTTTAAAGGGCCACATATAATATATTAACTCTATTTTGATGAAAAACAAATCTGCTAGATATTTAATAGACTACATCCTGAAGTAAAAGCTGGTACATGTTGTTGATCTTGGCAAAATAGCCTCAGCCTCCATAGAAGGTCTGATTTCATATTACCACTCCCTTTCAGTAATAACAAAAATAGGGTAATCATAAATGTTATATGCAGGAGATATGTTAATCTTCCCATGCAATACAATGAGAACCATTACTATAAATCAAAGCAGCACCACTTAAAATTGTGCCACTACCCCAAGTCATATCAAATCAGGCCTTCAGACTGCTATTTACTTACTAGAGCTAGATGAAATTGTGACTACTGATAGCACATGCTATTCTTCTCATATTAAGTCAAAATATTTATAGAGACCTGCTTAGGTAAGTGACAAATGTCCTCTTCAGAATTTAAAAAGGAATGAGAAAAAAGCAGAAAAGGGATAATGGAAGAGGATCCATGCTTAAAAAAAATTTGTCAACACAAGAAAGTCCTTAAGGAAATGAATTTGATAAAAACAGATGGCTGAAATGAAGAACTGCTCTAACACCTTAAACTCAGCAACAGTGTGTGGAGGAGCAGGAGCTGGGTACAACAGTATGTATACGGTGTCTCCATAGTATGAATGTAAACAGGAGATTGAAAGAGGGCTCATGATTTTGTGATTAACTGCACCTACCTGTTCGCTGCTAGAACATTCAGAAACCTGTCAAGAGTATTGCTGAATTTGATGCTGCAACATAAGGAAGAAAGAAAACCAGGGAATAGCTTCGTTTACATGTGTTCTCCCTACCTATAATTATCTCTGGCTTGCTACATAGCAAAGTCATATCTGCCAATTTGTGATTGAAATAAACAAAATAGAGACTATTTCTAAACAGAGTGCTCATGATAGTTACTAATATCTCACGCTTTCATAAACCAGTAATTAGAGCTCAAAGAAGAAAATTGAGGCGTTAAGAGTATATAATGACTGTGCATCTGCCTGGTGTCTGTATAAATAAATCTTGGCTCATTATCGGCCTCTGAGGAAGAAAATTTAAATGCCCACATCCTACTGAAATACATTCGAAGCCTATTGTATGTAGACACTGATTTTAGTTCCCTACATGCCTTTCTAATAAGAGAGAAATGATGATGTCCATGGTCAGAGAGTGGTGACGCACAGGAACAGGTTGCCCAGAGAAGCTGTCGACACCCCATTCCTGGAGGCATTCAAGGCCAGGTTGGATGGGGCCCCTGGACAGCCTGATCTAGTGGGTGGCAGTTCTGCCCATGACAGGAAGGTTGGAACTGGATGATCTTTAAGGTTTTCTCTAACTCCAGCATTTCTATGGTTTCACAATTCTCAAAAACCCCAAAGAAACAGGTTCTATACACTTAATATTTTGCTAATTTTGCACATCTATCAGTGTAGTTGTGTGTACTCACTATGAGCCTACATAGTTTGCATGAACATGCTAATCTAGAAAGCCTAACTTAAGTAGAAATAATTTGCAGTATCTGTGATCTCAAAGTGACAACAAAAGAGACAAACCAGACAAGAAATGCATGTCTCCCCATAGAAATGCTTGCACCTGTACAAAAGTGTTCTGCCCCACTGTCACTGAGGTTGCTTCTGCTGTTTCGAAGGGTGAAGCCTATGCAGTTCCACTGTCCATCAAAATCAGTGACACGAAATGCTACTGTTTGGAGTATAATTTCCTGTAAACAAATATGCAATTGCCATAGCATATGTCACACTAAGCTTTCACAGGCAATCTACCCAAAATGCTATGTTGTTAGGAAACTGGTAACATTCTTGCTTAAAGTAAAAGACACCTGGTCTGAATCACTAGCTTAGCAGGTGCAATAAAATAAAATAAAATAAATGTATTTTCCCGCCATTACCAAAGGAAAAAAGACTCTCCTTAAGGTACAGCTATTATCTCTTGGCCTCTATCTAAGTTCTGGTTTAACCCCTGTAAACACAGAAATGCTTTCCAAGCAGTAATGTTCTTGTGGACAAGGAAAGAATATGTATTTTCTTTTGTCCTATTACATGGACATAGAAGGATGCCAAAGGGGAGGACTGTTGAAATGCACAGGGATTAAAACTACATTGCTTGCCCTTGCAGCTCATGAGAAGCATCTTCACACCTCCAGATGCAGTTCAGATGTTTTGGTGTAGCAAATATCTTCATTCTCTTTGCCATTACTTTCTCCCTCTTTGTACTATCTAAAGTATGTTGAGCAGCCATTCCAACTGCACTAGAAAAGGAAGATCTCACACAGGTTGCCTTCCTTCTGATCCAATCTCTCAGAACACTTTTTAGTCCTGGAGTAGGAGGACTGTGTTAGAGGATGCTGATGGCTTGAAGTTCAGTTAGATTTTCAGGCCAGCCACAGGCTATAGACATAGTTTAAATAAAAATGCTGGCTGGGAATTTAAGATAATATACAACCTCTATTCATCTACAGATGAAAACCTAACTATAAGCCATAACTGCTATACTTTCTACTTCTAGAGGGGCAGCTAATAAGGTCTTGTTCTTCCACAGTCCAATTAGCATCCCTAGTTTTAATTCTCCTTTTGTGTACGTTGTTATAAATTACACGGAAGGTCTACTGAAGGCAACCATAAGCAGCATGAAGGACTTCTACTATTGCCTCACCTTTTCTGCTCTATCCTGTGCAATATCTCCTTGTTTGTTTTCCCTCAGATACAGATGACCACACATGCAAATGGCTTGTCACTGAGGAATTAAATTTCTCAAGTATATTCTTTAATACATTAATTATAGCAGGTTGAATTTTTAAATAGAGAAAGGCTTGTCATTATTTGCAAAACCATGCAGTGCATAAAAGCATTAGCTGCTTTTTGATTGAGATGAAAAATGCAATGGATTTGCTTATGCATAATGCTAGACCACCACAGAACAAAGGTATACTAAGCAGATAAATAAGAGCAAAGAGCATTTCAGAGAATTGCATCCTGCCTAATAAATGACTAAGCAAATTTGAATAAACAATAACCATTGCTCCATTGTAGTTAATCTTCCCACTCCTTCAAGTCACAGAATCACAAAATCGTAGGGGTTGGAAGGGACCTCCAGAGATCATCGAGTCCAACCCCCCTGCCAAAGCATGTTCCCCACATCAGGTCACACAGCTCAGCGTCCAGGCGGGTCTTGAATATCTCCAGAGAAGGAGACTCCACAACCCCCCCCCCCCCCCCCAGCAGCCTGTTCCAGTGCTCCATCACACTCACTGTAAAGAAGTTCTTGCGCACATTCATGCAGAACTTCCTATGCTCCAGTTTCTGGCCGTTTACCCTTGTCCTGTCTCCAAACACAGCTGAAAAGAGTCTGGCCTCGCCACTTTGCCCCCCACACCTTAGATATTTATAGACCTGGATCAGGTCCCCTCTCAGTCTTCTTTTCTCAAGGCTAAACAGACCCAGTTCATTTAGCCTTTCTTCATAGGGGAGATGCTCCAGGCCCTTCACCATCTTTGTGGCCCTCCGCTGGACTCTTTCCAAGAGATCCCTGTCTTTTTTGTACTGGGGAGCCCAGAACTGGATACAGTACTCCAGATGAGGCCTTACCAGGGCAGAGTAGAGGGGGAGGATCACCTCCCTCGACCTGCTGGCCACGCTCTTTTTAATGCACCCCAGAATGCCATTGGTCTTTTTGGCCACAAGGGCACACTGCTGGCTCATGGCCAACCTGTCGTCCACTAGGACACCCAAGCCCCTCTCTAGTAGATCATCCCCCAGCCTGTACTGGTGCATGCAATTATTCCTCCCTAGGTGCAAGACTCTACACCTGCTTTTGTTAAACCTCATCTGGTTTCTTACTGCCCAGATCTCCAGCCTGTCCAGGTCTCGCTGAATGGCAGCACAGCCTTCAGCCAATCCTCCCAACTTCGTATCATCAGCAAACTTGCTGAGGGTGGGCAAAAGTCAAGCAAATAGAGGATTTTGTCCTATGAGAATGAGATCAAGGGGAATCATTCACTGCAAACGTACATTCAAAATTTCAAACACTAATCTGTAAGATAAATAACATCAGAAATGGTCTTTTGGACACACATTTTTAAATACTCAGGACAGTTTATCTCATAGCAGTAACTTTTCCATATTTTATACAGACCTAAATTGATATTGCTTTCTTTAACAGAAAGGTCATTCATTTTTAGAAAAAGCACACTTAATTTTTTTTCAAAGTCCAAGGGATGCTGTCTGAAGATGGAACTTAACAAAAAGCAATGAAAACATATGGGGCAGTAAGGCTACCACAACCTGCCCTAGTAGCAATGAAGCTGAATCACAAAGTGCTGTGTTAAACTAAAACAATGAAATGAAGGCATCTGAGCCCTAAAAGACAAAGTCCATCTTAAAAAATATCAGTTCTCATAAGGCATTGCAGGCAAGTAAAATACAGACTGCCCCTGAAGACAAGCACCTTCTAAGCCTTCCCTCAAGGCAGATGTGTCTGAAATGACAGTTTTAAATTGTTGCTAGCTCTTCACTTGTTACACAATCATTTTGGTTTGTTTGTGTTAATTCCACCATTTACCAAGAACATTGCTTGCAATGCCCAGCACTAGGTAGAATTAAAAACAGAATTAAAATACCACCACAGCAAGAGATAGAGCAGCACCAAGCAGAAGCAGGAATTTCCTCAGCTTAAAAACTGCAGCTCACTTGTCTGCTCTAAGGAGGCATAGGCTGAGTCCCAGGTAGGGCCTAGGAAGGAGGCAATGAACCCCAGGGGATGGCATCCCTAATTATTGCAGTTATAACAATTTTGTATACAGCTAGTTGCAGCTCTGGGACAGCTAAATCCCATTCTTTGGCCTAATGTCAGGAAGGAAAATAGTCTTGGAGAATTCTCTCTCTTTGAGAAAAGCAAAAATTATTATTCCCCTGTACTTTGGATACTGTTTTCAGTCCTTCCATGCTAGTTTTGTCCTGCAAGCTAGGGATTTTGTCTTCTCTTCACAAAGACTTGATTACACTTGTCTCCAGAATCTCATGGTTTTTCCTGTAGCAAATCTGTGTGAGGAAGTCTTTTGAAATATTATTTGTTCTTTACTGTCACACCTGTCAGGTAGTTTGCCAGCTTGCTTTCCTTTAATAGAAATCCTATCTGAGGTTCTGCCATGAATTATACACAGCTCCCCCTCTTTGCCTTTTTCCTCACACCTCTCACTCTTGGAGCTCACTGCACACAGCTCCCCATCCTGGGCTTTCCTCTCTGCCTCCCTCACACTGCCCCTGCTGTCCCCCATCTGCCACATTCCTCCTCACCTTGCCTTTCCACACAACTCATCTTTGCACTCTGCTCATGCAATCAAAATCCTTTTCATACTTATGTAGATTTTCAGGGGCCACCTCAGGCCACTGCCTCTTATGCCCATAAAAACATTTCTCTTTCTTGCACCCCCACTTTCAGAGCAAGTTTTCACACATCCCCCAAGGGCCATCTGAGTGCTTGAAGATGTCTAATTTGCCAGAAGAGATCCCAGAAAATCTCTCTCTTCTGGATGCAAGCCTTTGGCAAATACCTGGCTGTATTTTTGAAGTTTAGTTTTTGCAAGGAATTTATAATAACAGGAAAGAGAAATATACAGTCTTTCAGTACTTGGAATGGCAATAAGTCATGTGGCTAGGAAAGGTATGTCTGGGAGTATCATATAGCTGTTACTCAGTCTGTAGACAGAGGAGCTTTGTGTGGTGTGCTGAGGCTTCTTTTGCAAGTAAGACCAAAATACAGACACACAGCTGAGGCTGTTCTGACTTCGACACAGGCAAGTTTCACACCCAAGCATAAGTCACTATTTTTTCTTATGGCAACAAAATGTTATAAACGTAAAAGAATCACAATATTAGACTCTGAATTCACGTTCAGTGCAAGGCAATTTTTCACCCACTGCAATCTCATTCATGTAAGGACTGAGACAGTTTTGCATCAAACTAAGTAAGCAACTTAAAGAAGAGATTTATCAGATGCACTCAAACAAGCAGAGGTCAGTTGCATGCTCTGTAGAGACCTCACAAAGAAGAAACTTGTTTCTTCAGCCTGAAAAGCCATCTTTCTGAATTACTGCAAGATAATTTCAAGTTTTATTAATCTTCTAGTCATGAACAATCAGAAGAAGCTATAGCTGCTCATTTTCAGCAGTAACATGGGAATTAAAACATTGTGAACAGAAAATACTTGTTTTTATAACTAATACTTTGACTTTCAATGGTCTAGAAAGCAAAGAAAAAGTGGAATACTCTCTTAGATCATTATAAATTATAGAGGCCAACTTGGACTGGAATACTCTAAGGATTATCCATGCATAAAGAAATAAGGAAAATCACGTATTCTTTGCATATTTGTGTTTTGATTTTGTGAATATCTGCATGTTTAATAAAATGCTTTCAATAATCTAACTGAAAGGGGACAGATGCAAAGATAGAAATATCTCTGCTAGAAACACTACCACAGGTTTTTGTACAAGGTGCTTTGGAGACGTTAGAAATTTTCCAAGGCTCATTGGTAACAGTGTGCTTATTTGGTGCAATTTATGGTCAGAAAATAGCAGTCTAAAGGAAGGAAGTTGACCAGCTTCTTCCTTCCATGCAGTAAAGAACAACATGGCATGGATCCCTTTGATGTACATTTAAGCAAAATCATCATTCATAAATGAATATACAAACATCATACAAAGCACATTTCTGGCAGCAGCAAACGTACTGTCTTACAGAAATTACATGTAAATCAAAGAGTTTAAGAGATGTTTATGATAATGATGTGGTTTCTTATACAATAAACTAAACACAGTCATTTCATGTTGCTCATGGTGAAGTTAAAGCAATCTTCTGCCATGTACCAGAGATTGAAACTGCGGATTAGCCAAAAAAGTCACTCCAAATTTAAGCCAATTTATAATAGAAGCTTCATTTTATTTCCGGCACTATTATTGACTACATTACACTGTAAGGATCTGTAGTTATTTCTCTGGTATGTGACAATGCAGTATAACTAATTAGAAATGGCAAAGCAATGGCAAATAATGCAGTTCAGTTGGTTTAGAAACTGACTTTCAAGAACAGCATTCAGAAATTCTCTGAATTTGGGCTTTACTCAGCCACAGGGAAGCATTTAGCAATCTATCTATTGAACAATCAGGGCAAAATATGCAGTGACATTTACTGAGTGCAACAAAATATTAGGCTAAGAAATCCCCTAGTTGCCCTCCCTTTATGAAAGTCATGGTTTCTTTGTATTGCCAATACCTATATAACTCACAGTTTATGACATTTATTTTCTTCTTCTTTCTCCCCCTCATGTCCTAAAGTGCACTGAGTTAACCTGCCTTTCTTTTTTACTTCCCCATCAGAAATGTCTGTTCAAATTCAATCTGTATTGTGATTTCTATTATCATATGATTTTTTTCCTCCCTTTACCAAAAGAAAATTAACACTACCATTAAAGGTATCTCATGAGATAATCTAGATATCACTGGAGCACTTGAAAATGGAGTCTATACTGCTCATAACTACAGGAAATAGTAAAGGGTAAACTAAGGTTTCTAAACAAAAGAAAAACATACTAACAGCTGGTTGATTTAAAATGCTACAGTAGATTTGCTATGTATTCTTGTCCAGAAGCATTCTATTTCAGCCATGACTTGCACTAGGTCCTTATTATTTTCAAATTTCCCTTCTGCTGTCATTGCTGCAGAACCACCCCATTGGTTCAAATACAATGACTTTATGAACAAAAATATGTGAAAAGAGATATGGTAATTGTACTGCAATCTTCTGATGGTGGCCAAAAGCAATGTCATTTGCAACAATTAGTGAACACAAGACTTCCCAGACTTCCTTCTTCCAAGCAAAAATTGGAATCCAGTACTATAATATATTGTGAATAAGCACTTGGCATTCTTTTATCTGACTGTAGCGTCCAAAACGTTTTGTCTAAGATATCCTCCACTTTTCTAATTATTGTATCCATATATCCCTCTATTAGTATGCTACTAATATTTTATTCTGGGTGTTGTTTTTTTTCCAGAATAAACCTGAGATATAGTGTTTAAATCACATAAACATATTCCAAGAGGAATGCAATCTATTACTTTGAGTGTGTCTAAATATTTTCAACAAAAATAGCTTTGCTATGGCGTAAAACTGTCATAACATTTGGAAACCCTTATAAACATCTTCAGCCTAATTCCTGTGAGAAAATTGTTCTCATAACTGTTGCCATTTCCTGCAGCTTCAAAGTTTTGTCTGGAGAGTCTTCCTTTATGCGAAATCATAATTCTCTCTTTACTGACTTCCTCTCAGTACTGACAACAACTCCAGTTTTGAGGAAGGTGATGTAACATTTATTAAGGCTGAAGCAGGTATGCTTATAAAACTTCTAAACCAGCTGCACCTGTCTGCATATGCCCAAAGGGAAAGCCCATTCTCAATGCAAAGTCTGAACAACGGAGTTTTATGAAAATGTGAGATATTGCGCTCTCTAGCACTCTCTTCCAATTATCTGTGGCAGAGAAATGAATGAGAAAGATCTAAGGATGTGTAGAATCATATACCCAACCCTTTACATAACTCACCACTTTCAGTTAAGAAATAAGGAAAATTTAAGTTATTTTTTCAAGAATGTCTACTGATAAATTTTTTTGTCTGTGGCAGACTTCTGCAATTATTCACAGATCACAATTATTTCTGCTTCCCAAGAATATCAGTAACTTTCAAGCAAAGAGACAACCACATGGTTCAGACTTCCTATCTCTGTTGACTGGTATTCAGACACAAGTACTTAAAAAAAATAAATAAATCAGTACAACATCCAGCTGAAAATAGATGAGTTCTGAATCAGAATTCCCATCTACAAATACAAAATTAATGAATCCAATTTTTGACACAATTTTATCTGTACAGCTCTTTTACAACTACAATGAAAGCATAGAAAGGTGTTATCATAGCTGTTTACCCCTTGCTAGTCCTATTTATGCAGAATGACTACAGCTAATTTTACACCATGTGACCTGCTCAGCTCCAGCCAGTATCTGGCTCCATTACCATTGCATTTCCTGGCTCCTGCTCCCCACAGTTCCAGTTCTGTAGGTTGGTACGCACAGAGTAAAATGGCACTATTTGGTCATAGCTGTAAAATAAGGTTTTCCCAGCGCACCCACTCTTAATTCTTCATTGGGGAAAAAAAAAAGAAAAAAGAAAACAGCTTGTCTTAAAAAGAGTAGGACTTCTTAAGGAGTGAGAGTTTTATCCTCCTGCTTGGGAATGCTTAGAAATTGACCGTCATTTCTTTTTCTAATAATCCCTGTTGACATTTTTCTTTTGTTCTCCTTTTGGGTTTTTAGTTTTCCTCCCCTAATTTACTCATCTTACTAAACATGGTATCTTACACAAATGGGGGCGTAGAAGGTATCTGATTCCAGCCAACTCTATGCCATTTCCCCTTTACTGAGCACTAGGCTTGAGACCCATTGGTTAAAGAGAGTAAAGACTCCATGCACCTGCCTACCAAAGCTCCAGTGACATTAACAGTTTTTTCATTACATTGCAGTTCAGCTGCAACATCACAAGAAAAAGTCACCATGAGTTCACCCATGCAAGACATGAGCGCCTGAAACCTTTATATAATGCTGAGCATCACGTGAAGGATTCCTGGTTTTAACCTGCTTTCCTAGAGGCTTACTATTCCCTGTGATACAGTTCTACATCGAGGAGCAACTGGGAGGCTCTTCCTCATGGATCCCAGGTTTGCAGAAATCCTTGAATACAAAAAATATTTATTCACGAATATATTTAATTCTGACTAACAAATTTGCAGATTAAACAAACAAAACTTGTAACATTCATATTTGTAAGATCTGTTACTTTGTGCTGTTGATAGCTTCATTCATTTAATTACTTGCTGGCACTGATTCTAGGAGAACATTTTTGTTGACTCCAGAGACTTTATATGCCTTGTGTTGATTAACATAAAACCAGAAATTTTACAAAAACAATCCCTTAGACCAGCAGGCACCAGAGAAAATGACTAGCTGCTTATGAAGGAGTCCTGTCAAAGTCAAGACAGTAAGATTTAGTCATATTTTGCTTCAGGACCATGAGAAATAGGATAGTCTCTGGATTGAGATGCTATTGTAGAGATCATAAAGCCAATTAATTTAAAATCTAAATGTCTCTGCTGCTTCTGCATTATCTTCTCAGAATCCTGCCACATTTGTTAGATTCTTATCAGCTCAGTGCTTTGACAGACTTCACTGTGAAGGAACTGAAAAATTGCAGTAGCTTCACATTTTTACACTGACTAAGGAACAATGAAAGCAGTCTTCCTCTCACAAATAAAAGCTCCATTATTTGACTTAATGCTATGTTTTCCTTCCTACAGTACAACAACAACAAAAAAACCTGTCATCCCTTGTCTGCCTTTCCCAGTTAACTTCAGGTTGGACATTTTAGAAGTGATGCCAAGAAAAAGAGTCAATGTAATTTATCGGTCAAAACCTAATAAATCTTAGTAACATATAATTGCCTAGTTTTCATGAACATACTTCTAGAAAATAAGCAAGAAAGAGAATAGTAAACAAAATCAAAACAAAGAACCATCTGACTGAAGAATGATTAACCATTTCAGCAAAGAAAGAATGGCTACGAGCAATGAGAAACTTTACTGGAGACTTGCATATAAAGCTTATATTAGTTATTTTAACTTTAGAGATGGATATTTTTCCTTATTATTTTCACTCCTCCTTTTACTCTGCACTTATCCTCATAGTTTCCAGTACCCTTTAAATACTTAAATAATATTGCTTGCAAAGCCAGCTGAAAAATGGCTCTTGGCTCCAAAGAACTCTGAAGAATTTACGGTTTTTCCTCCTATCCTTGGAGTTACTGCCAGTAGAAGCCAAATCCTGACATTTGCAACTCAGCACCAGGATTGACAAGCTAATCTCAGTGTTGTCAAGGCCTGAGCCAATGACCTCAGGCACAGGACATCTGACAGACACTGAGCCACAACAGCTAATTTTATTTCATTTAACATGAAATTTTTTTGATTATTGCTTTCTTATGTAGTGCTACACTGAGGCAGCTCAAAAGAAGCACTGAGTATTTTCAGGCCCTACAAAGACTCTTGCAAGTATCAGAAGAGCTCAAATAAAAAGTTCTTTAGAGATGCAGAAACTTATTTTCAATAATCAGAATCCTAAAGCTGAGATGATGATGATATTGTCTGCAAACACTTCATAAATCCCTGGGGTCTAGCTAATATTACAAAGTATCATTTTCTCCTGGGAAATCTGTTCTGCTGAGGCTAAGAGCTACGTAGGAGCCATGCTTCACATAACATACCAGAGCCTCTTCCTCCAGATGGAATTGAGAAATACCACAACAAAATGAAACATGAGACTTGAAGAAAATACCTCCATATAAACTTACAAAGCTTGTTGAAGGCTTAAGTCAGTTTAATATAATTGCCCAACCTTAATGAAAGTGTTTATAATTTTCCTCTCTGAAACACAAAACGCAGATAGGCTCTCAGTAGCACTATGAAGACAGATGTTTGGTCTTCAGCACACATGCTCTCAGAGATGCTGCTTCCCAAATCTTGTAGAGTAGAAGGAAAATATCAGATCAATCACTATGAAAGGAAAACGATACTTCCTGCCTGCCATGGTACTGACTGGAAGGTATTTACACTATAAAGTAAGTTTCATATTTATGAGCTGAAATTTGGGACCTGCTCACATTAAAGGCATAAGATTGTAACAAAACTAGCACTTTATCCATGGAGAACTGCGAAAGAGCAGGAGGACCTGAATAGACTAACTGGACAAGCTTTTAACCTATCCAGCAGTTGTTAATCTCAAGTCCTACATCTGTCCATGGATCCTTGTTGCTTAGTGGAATAAAGGTGGCAGTGATCTCATCCCTAAAATAAATTTATTTGTAGTTTGTTTGCAAAGAATCACATTCCTGATTTAAAAATGCATGTTGCCTGATCATGTAGCAGAAGAGAATCCTTACACAGTGGCAGCACAACACAAAACATAAAAGACGTTTTCTTGGCAACCATACATAGTTGGAGGCATATCAGGAAAAGCTAGAACACAAGACTGTGCTCACTTTGCACTGCAGACTAACCTTATGAATAGCACAAATTAAGAACTAGCAAAAGCACACAGATTATAATTTCATATTTGAAAACATGAATTTCATATAAGATGAAATTCAATGAAATATTCATAAAATTCCATATTATTTCAAATATTTCATTTTTCACTGACCATCGAGCTACACACCATTGTTTTTCAAATACTGTTGAAGCACTAAAGGCAGTACCTCTTGTAAGAGGCAACAAAAAATACAGTGGAAGATGAAATAAGTTGCATGATTGCAAATACATAGAAACCAACATAAACAGAATGAACAACACATTCCAAAGAGCTCTCAATAAACCCTTTGCTGAGTATTTTAGAAATAGATTTACAACATTTTAGTGTAGTATACAGACATTCTAGACAACATATACGGAAGGACACAAGGAGTGCTGTTACTCACAACATCTAGTCATTACAACAGTAAAAAGCAGAGATTTTAAACCCAATTGTATACTAAATAAAGATATTTTTAAAAATAAGTGTGTGAAATAGAAAATGATTCTCCTTTATCTCCCTAGAATTCTTGAATATTTCAGTAGTCACAATTTAGCATTGAGTGATTTCATTAGAAATAGTGTTTAAACTTGATAGACCCATGACTTCTTATGACTAGATACATTAATATATTAAAAGTATAAGAAAAGAATACATTACTTTGAAAGTAAGTATCTGTAAATTCAATTGTAAATTGGAAGTGGTAGTGTTAAACTTAACCTACTAGGTACAATAGACAAGCAAAAATGATATTGTTTGCTCAGAAAATTTGAAGATTAAATAGGAGAATGAAGCAAAGTTTCACATCTTATTATCTAGTTTGTATATCTTAACATTCGCAATACTTCTGTAGGTCTTCTGCTCAAAGGAGACTAAGTATATAGCTTTGCTAGTGATAGTTTCTAAGCAGTACAAAAAACAGTTTATAAATATAATAAATAGTTGTAATTCTATGTCTTCAGATAATAGATGGTATGAAACATATTCCAAAAATCCAGATACATAGTCTTTGTTAAGAAATCACACCGGATTGTTTCAGTCCTTAACTACAAAAGTAGCATTTAGGGCACTCACATAAGTTTTAGTCTAGATATTTGAATGACAGACGCCTGCAAAGACTGATTTGCAAAACTTCATGGAATTATTATATGCTTAAATGAAAACTTCTGAAGTTCCCAACAAAACACTGAAATGTATAAAATGGTCAGTATAGTTTTATACTCATATACAAATATCCAGATAAAACTTCCTGCATGAAACTATTAGAGGTTCCAAACAACATAGCTACAAAAATAAAAAATACTTTTTGCATAACTTAGGGCAATGGATTTTGTTTTGTAGCCAAGCAATAAATCCTAACAGCTTATCTCCCTAAGCCATCATCTTGACAGAAGCTTATTTTAATCACTTGAGAATAATTCCTTTAAAACATAAGCTCTCCAAATTATAGGGTCATGCAGAGAGCACAGAAGTCTTTGTATGTGACTTTTACATATAAGTGAATTGCAAGTTAGCATTTTGAAACCAATACTAATAATACAATTCTAAACAGTAAATATTTCATTTACATTTAATTTTTAGGTAAGGATATGAATTGGAATTTCCCAAGTCTGTACAGCTATTATTACAAAGCCAATCACGTGCTTCATTAAAAATTTTACTTGAAAAACTGTGGAACACAAATCACTTGAAGTGAGCAACAGCAAGAACTTGTATTGTTCAATAACAATACTACATATACTTGAGCACTATCTACCTGCAATTGTTTATTAAATACTTGCAGACTTCAAAGTATTCCTAATTGCAACACAATAACACTTTTAGAAAACAAAAATAGCAAGTTCATATAACAAAGAATTTTGTTAGAATTTTATTCAAATTCTCAGTATAGTCAAGATACAGAGGAACAGCATTATACACTTGAACTCTTGAATTTAAGCCATTTGTGTAAACAAAAGGCAATCTTGGAGGCAGCCAGGATGAATATTAAAGTTCTCAAATATGGAGACATGTTTGTTTTACAATTAGTCACAGTGCTGGTTTCTGTTTTGCTAGTTACTTGAGAAATGTAAAAATACCTTCACAACATCACATCTTGTTAAGGGAGTTTGCATGAAATAACAAGGAATTTTCTCTTTGTTTTGTTAATTGCTTGACATATGCCACAAACAAACCTACAATGCCAATTTCAAAGAGCAATATTTTGCATGTGGTAGAAGGAGATTCTTGCTATGGGACCTCCAAGACAATTGTGTTAGATGGGTTGGCTCCTGGTGATATTACTGCATAGTAATCCTAGCAACTTAAAATACCTGACTTCCTGTTAAAAGTGCTGCACTGTTTAAACTTTTAAAACAGCATAATTGTGTATCTACTTTATGCAATCCATCCAACTAAACTACAAAAACTAAACAGAAGACTTTTTATTAGTCTTTCAATGTCAAGAACCATCTTCCCAGGGCAAGATAATTAACAAAAAAATCCCACAAGATACAATATCAATAATTGGCAATTATGCATGCCAACAAGATAAGACAGATTGAAACTCGATCCATAATTAAGGCATGACTTAGGGTCCCCATTACAGTGACCAACATAGGTCATACTTTAAGGACCTGCAGAGTAAACTCTATCCAACTACTCTGTCAAAGAACTGCTGTTCTTTTCACAAAAGCACTGTTCCTCTTAATAAAAGCATAAAATTCAGGACAAAAAGACAAGAATGGACTTACAAGATACCACAAAAAAAAAAAAAACAACAACTAAAACCAAACAGATTAAGAACAACTCAACACGCGGCTCAATGAAACAGATCTGCAAAACTACATTGCTCATAAGCCAAAATGAATCCTTGTGACTGTAATCTTGCTGGAATAATAAGTATTAGGTAATAAAAGTAAGCTACTGCAGACAAAAAAAATCCACTTCACATCAAATTTTCCAGCATCACAATTGACTTGACTCATTAAAAAAAAAAAAATAATCATACATTTATAGTTCAGCATATCCACTCACTTGGGTGCTAGTAGAACACCTTTTCAAACGCACTAAGATACCACTAACACTTGGTCCCAGTGCAGGATTTCCCCTCACAGTTTGATAGACACACATTGCTCTAGAAAAGGAAAATTAATACTCAAAATGTCTAATACTGAAAACTCAGCTAAGCAACAGATATGAATATGAATATTCAAGATGGAGAACCAAAAAATAATTTTGTTAAAGTCCTCTAAAGCAGATTTTGCTTAGCCAATGCTATGTAAAAAATGGTAAAGCTAGATCCAAATCCTTTCCAGAAGAAAGATTCAGAGAAAAGTGATTAAAAATCTACTTCTTGACCAAAACATCAACAATGCATATCAAGACTTCACATTTAGCAGATGTTATGAAATAAAATCTCCTTAGAATACCCGAAAAGCACCTACAGCACTTTAAATTAGCATAAAATGACAAGAACTCATTATTCATTGACATTTATCCAAGATTTGCTAAATGTTACCACTTGATATAGAAGTCAGAATAAGGTATAATTAACTTAAATGTATTTCAAAAACCTAGCAGTGAAAGCAATATACTTCTTCTATTTCAGGATTCTATCCAGATCCTATTTCAGTACCAATGACTTGCCCAAAAGCTTTTAATGATCACTGCCTCCCCCTGAGGTTCTCAACTCAGTCATCCTAACATGGTTACTTGTCTAGAGTACATTTTCACGTCCAGCTGAGAAACCACTGATGATAGATTATTTCTTCCCACTCTTGAAGATCAATACCTGTGATTCCTTCAAAGTGAAGGAGTTTACCTTGGTAAACATGATACCTACTGTCACAGTGTATATTCTTTCAGCAGGAGAAAACAATTGTTATCTCAATAATTACCTTCCCCTCAGCTCAGATCTTTATTCCTAAATACGTGAGAAATGCCATGGAGGAAAAAAAAAAATCATATAGTATTTTCATTTCTCAATTCTGTTATGGAAAACAGATGTTAGGAAAATAGTTAATACAATATGGCCATTTCAGTGCAGAATTGTGTTTCAGTTACAAGACAATATTCAGAAAAAAAAACCCAATGATTTCTAAAGGGAGAAGTGGAAGAGAAAGGCTGAAGGGTGGTAGATCAACTTCCTCTGAACCAAGAAGACAGGCCACAAGCTCAGAAAAAGTCAGAACAATAAGTTTAGCAGGAGTTGAACATGAAGATGAACTGGAAAAAAAAAAAATGTTCTAAAGAAACATGGTGTATTTATCATAGCCTGTGCTACTGTACATTTATTTTGTGACCAAGTGATCAGAGTGTGCATGTGTGTTAACAGTCCCTTTCTGTGCTAGGTTGCTGAGGTGTTATGTTTGTAGCCAGTGGAAACCTGAACATCTGAAGGTATTTTGTCAGCCAGCAAAAAACATCGTACTTATTTTTTTTAGCATTTACTGCTTTTCATGTCAGGGACAAAAATACAACTTGTGGATAAACAACTCTTTATGAGGCACCTGCACTGATGAAAATGGCATGATCCAGGCAAACAATCTTTCAGCTTTAATTCCAGCTCACGTGCTATTTGATCTACATCTTCCTTCACACTAACACTGTATGTGTTATGAAAGACAGACGACATGTGTCACATCCTCCTGTGATGGTAAGGAGTCACAGAACAGTAAGCTGTATTTAACTAACTGTATATTAACTAAGAAAGAACTGCAATATCTGACTCAGAAAATTAATCTGTAAATTCAACCAGTTTTTTTTCCTGCATCACTTCCAACCCCTCCAGCAGTAGTAGAAGAAGCTATCTTCAGGCCGACATGAACAGATAAGCAGCTGTCACAAATCCTCCTGCCATTCACAAGGAACAGGTGCACCAAGAACTGAAACAGAATCTGAGCGTCGAATTTCATCATCTTTTGGTACTAAATGCTACACACTTATGGACTTATTGCATTAACACATCTTGACTTACCAACAAGAGCCTTTGATTGTGCTAAACCATAGAAATCTACTCATCTAACTCTGTTCACTACATGTTGCTCAAATTTTAGCAACCATTCTTCTATTGTGATCCCTTGATTTCACAGAATTAACAGGAATCAACAAGTAACGGAAAACTATTATGATCATTAAAGTATGCAAAGGAAAAGTAGCCAGCTTATGCATGTGCCAGAAACCAGAATACACTTTTATTCCAGTTCACAAACACTTGAGAAAGGAATTTTGGTCCTGGCATCATTGGGGGGAAAAAACAAAACAAAACAAAACAAAAAAAAACACACCTAAAGGACATTTAGTTCCAACAATGATGGGACGCAGAGGGGGGAGAGAGGGCAGAAGTAGATTTTTATGTGGAAGAGGGCAGCATGTCAAAGTTACTAAAAGATGACAAGTAAAACCAAAACTACTTATGAATTCAAAAATAGACATTTCGGGTATTTTATTTTCCTCCAGATACTGAAACCATTTTTCCAATTTGCCCAGGGAAGTCTAACTGAAACCAACAGGAGTTTTGCTGAGTGAGAATTTCAGGATTTCTTTCTAGTAGTCATTGAAATGATACATTTATTCCTGAAGCAACAGCAGAAAAAGCAGTCACTGTGAATCATACAATATAACTATTTCCTTTAGAGGCTGACATTCAGTCAGATACTTTTATCAGACCTTTGCGGACCTGGAGAGAATGGAGTTCAGCAGACATTTGTATAACCTATGAGAAGCAACTGTCACATGAGAGCTAAAGCATAGGTCTTCGCTCAAACTAAAAAATTCTTTACTTTTTAATAATTATGAAGGGACATTAAGGACAGGAGGAAGTTCCTGCCAAGATGAAGGCAGAGAGGATTTCTGGAAGGAAACCCATTTTCACTAAAAGAAAAGCAAAAAACGAAAACAAACAAATAACAACAAAAAATATGGTGGAAAAAAAAGCCACTTATTTCCACTGAAAGAAGCTAGAAATCAGAAATAAAGGATGACTGACAGAGCACAAATTATCAATTTACCTTCAACTTCTGTATTTAAAACTATGCTCTTTCCTTTCTTTTCTTCGTGTATTTGCTTTTATTCTCTGCTGGAGAAATCATTCAATTTCTCCCGTTCTTTCACAACATGCCCAGAGAAAAATACATTTTCAAATCTTTGTTGATTTACCTAAGTTGTTTTCTGATTGCATCTTTACACTAGCATGGTGTTAACTTCTCTTCTGTATTTGCAGAGAACCTGATTTATAAATTGGGGCTGCTAGACCACAGCACAATACCATGCTGGTAGTCCAGCAGTGTGTCCTGCTTCCTGAGCCTCCCACACCTCTTCAATAGGAAGCTATCAAAACTTCAGCCAATGTGTTCATTTGTAAGCAGACAATTTTCCCAGTTGATCCTTTGCAAGTGTCATTAAAAACTTAAAGAATTTTAAATGTTATCATTGCAAAAACATAACAACTTACAGGACCTAGAATAACTCCAACCAAAATATAAAAACTGAATTATCTGTTTTTGTGGAGTTGGCAATTTGAGCTGTTTCTACTGTTTTTGTTTTTAACTACTGGTAAGAGCACCACACATCTCTCTCAATTCTTGGCATACAATCTCTAAGAGAAATCACACCGTATATCCAAAGTTAATGAGATGTCTCATGTTTTCTAATGAAGAAAGACTGATCAGGTTTCATATGCAGAATGTATCAACTCATTTTCAGTAATACCCATCAAGTCATAGCTCTGACATATTTCCAGGTGTTTTAATCTGACAGTGTTTATGGAACTGACTTGAGTGAAGCAGCAAAACCATTGAAGTCAAAGCCCCTCTGCTCAAAGACCTGTTATTTCAGTGACACATTAGCAGAGTGCATGCTCAAAGCAACCCCTAGATACAAGACAACTCAAAATATGGAACATTAAAGTTCAGATTTTGGGCACATATGGCAGTAGTCAGCTTAGGTAACAGAGTGCTTTGCTGATAAATTAATTTGATTATTTCAGTGTGTTACGTAAACGTGCACAGTATGTTCCCTTGGAAGGACCCCCTCAGGAATATATTGTTCTTGGAATTCTTCCTACCCAACTACAGCATTAGTCAGAAGAAAGTGAAGAACCAAGTTCTTGCATTAGGTAACCACTAGGCACTTGGCTAAACCCAAATATAACTGCTTAAGAGTTCTGGCAACAATACCTATTATTTTACTTGTATGCATGCATATATCCAAATACTAAACACCTTGATGGCCTCTTGAACAGAAATGTTTGTGTCCTGGAAAGAATGACTGTTTTCCAGTAGAATTACCTTTTGCTGATGGATATGATAGCTGGTTCAGAAAAGGCATGCATGGCATGGGACAGACTCTGACTAAGGCAGCTTCCTGAGAAGAACCTTCCAAAGTAGTCACACCCTGTCTAGAATTCACGACACCTCTTTATCCATGCTAAGAAAAACAGCATATTTTCAAGGTGGAGAATATGATTTGTATCCATACAACACCTTTCTTTTTAATGACTATTTCGTCATAATCAGTGAGAAGCATTTGCAAACCACATGTGGGCCTATTCTTGACCAAATTTAAGTTTTCTGGGGAAATTCTTTTTGCCAGGAAACGTTTCTTCAGTGCAGGATGTAAATCAGACAGAGTCCTCATGCTACAACATAGTTGTACAACACAGTTGTCCCACAGCTCCGAATTTATTTGACTCTAAAGTGTTCTGTCCTTACATCAACTCACGCATACAAGGACTCCACTTTATTTCCCACTTCCTAGTATTGTCTATTGAGCTGTCAACTTTTGCAGGTAGCTGCGTGTGTCCTTGGAGCGGTTGCACTGCTTCACTGCATTTTCTTCTCTCAATACATAGGTCACTCCAAAAGTAACGTCTATTCCCATGGAAACTACAACACATACAAAGAGTAGTAGGGGCTTGAAACCTCTTCAGAGGTAAATAAAACTTTGTGGGTCCAGATACTTTGATTCAACCTAATTTTAAATGGAACTACTACTTACTCGCATAAAATTCCGAGTTCACTCCCTTTGACATCATAATATAATGTTTACTAGGAGCACTATATTGATGAAAATCTTCCCTGACATTTTACAGTTCCACTGAAATGATAAGCAATGACCTGGACAGCCCCTGACTGAGGAATGCAAGCCAACTTCCTATCATGAAATCTCACAACAGCTTGTCTGCATGCTTTCAAAATAAATAAATAAAGCCCAACTGCTTCACATTTCAGTTCTACCTCTTCACTGTGCCGTCTTCCCTTTCTGACCTGTAATCAGAACAACAGCCACAGAACAGTTAAGAGAATAGCTGCAAAGCTCCAACTTGTCAAATGTGGAGTATTACTGCCTGCTCCAGTTGGTTCACTGGAGAGGTGACAACCAACAGGAAGAAAGCTGAGCACCATTACTGTCTATTTTAATTTGAAGACATGTATGATGAGACACCCATGACTAACCACTGTTGGGATATATTTATTTATAGCTGGAATGATAATTACAAGGATGGTCCTTTTAAGCTGAAGCGTGGTTCCTCCTTTTCACTTTAAAATAAGGGTGATCATACTAAATCTGTTATTACAAGTGGTATTTTCTTTCCTTTGGTACTATACAAGACTGCCAGTTTGCCAGCTCAGCAAAGATATCAACAAGCACTTGTTTTGTTGACCAGATTGAAGGAAAACAAGTGCATTTTGATTTAAAAACTTCAGCATTAAAAAAAAAAAAAAAAAATAAGCAATGTCTGTGTGACAAGGGGAATGCAGCAATGACCAGGAAAACTTTACCCTGCTGATATCATGCATACTTAATTTTTTTAAAAAGGAAAACTAAGTGTAATAATATCTGGCAATTTGTATAAACAGTTCTTCCTTGTGAAAATGGCTAGAAAGAGCAAAGATTCTTACAACAACATGTATAAACCTGTCCATGTGACTGGTATGCTAAGAGAGAACTTCACACATTCTCTTGCCTTTTCTACCTTTCTCTCAGCACAGGCAGATGGACATATTTCTTTCCCAGTTGTACACGTGATATGATTTGAGCTCTGTTTTGTTCTGAGAAATCAAGTAAGGAGAGCAGAAAAATAATGTAGCAAGGCATCAATCTGAAGGAGGTCCCTCACTGCAGAGCAACCCTGACCATGCACTGCAGTCAAAGAATCTTTAAAGAAAAGTAAATAATGTTCCACAGGTGAGCGTCACACTCATTCTAAATTACTATTGTAAGGTTATGAACATCAGCTTGAACATCATACACAAATGCCTGCTCAACACAAGCATTCAGCGTGTGTACACTCAGATCCCAGATAACTGATAGCTTGTAAAGCACATTTAAAAAGCGTACTTTAATGTAATACAAAATAAGGCAGTGCTACAGTTTTAATGCATTCTAAAAATTTACTGGTGAGTGGGAAAAGATCTCTTCAGTATTTTTCTGTTCTTTTTCATCACTGAAATTTTATGAAATATATAAAAAACATTAAATGAGCGTTAACTTTTTCTAATTTTACAACATTTTTTGCCATAATGAAAACTTTTTTTTTTAAAACATCACAGCTATACGGAAGGATAAATATCTAAATGAGTTAGAATAAGTTTGATAGGGGCCTGGCTCAAATACCTGTCTTCACTAGCTGTCTTTCCAACAATTATGCCATTACATACTTTCATACATTAAAACCAGATCCATTAATATAAACCAGAAATCACTTCCATGTGTTCCCATATAAAATATTCCCTCTCCTCATGTTTATTAGATTTCCTGTTTGAAGAGATGTAAACCAATATCCTCATCCAGCAAAGCACTCAAATACAAGTATAAATTCATGCATATTAGTAGACTTCTCAATCAGGACCTAAGTGAGGCTGCCATCACTTCTCTCTGCTGGAGTCTTTCCTCTACTGTAAAGTGAAGTAAAACTGTATTGACAAGAGACAAAGAGCGTTGCCACCATTCAAGCATGATTGGCAAGCAGTAATGAACAGACCTCATGCTGCAGGAGTTGTTTCCCTTTAGATTCTGGATAGCCAGAAATAAAAAATGAAAATGGATTTAGTGCAGAAAAAGTTAGCAAAACCCAAAAGAACTGCATGGGTAACGGTGGTGGAGTCACCCTTTCACTCAGTTTCCACAGAGGCTGCGAAGACTGAGATCTCATAAAGGGGAAGATAATTATGTCTTTTACTGAGTCATCCATACCCTAGTTTATTTTCTGAAGCATTTCTGTGATTAATACTTTTAACGAAATTGACAGTTAAGTTCTATTCCTCATCCAAAAGCTGCAAGCAGTACAAACAAATTTAATTTGTCTCTTCTTCTATTCCATTTTCCAACTTGGTCACTTGTCTTTAATCTTCTCATCTTTCCTTGCTTTCCTTTGCCTAATGTATTATTTTGCAAATAACCTGCTCTTTCTCAGAATTCTTGTCTTCTCTTTCCTGCTTTTTCTTCTATTTTTCCTTTCTTCCTCCTTCCATCTCTCTTCCTTCCCCCTGCCCTTGATGTCTTTCTTCCTACCATCCCTGCTTGCTTCTTCCTTTTTCCTCAGCCCCCTCCCCTCACCACCATCCTTCTTTCCTTCTTCCTTCTCTTCACTCTTTTCCTTTTCCTCTCCTTTCTTTCATCCTTTTCTACCATCCACTTTCCATTTACGTTTTTTGTGCTTTCCTACACTATGATCTTTTTTCTCACTATTTTATGGCTAGAGATCTATATTAAAAAATATATATATACAAGAGTACATAAGTGTATAAATTAAATATAAAAATTTCATTAACTGAGAGTATTCATCCTTCTGGAGTTTCTACTAGAAATGAGAGTTTTCGCTGTTCACAATATTTAGGAAAGCTCAGAGGAAAACCTAAACATTGCATTAGAAAAATATAAAGATGTATACATGAGAGCTCCTGTTAGCATGCAGTAAACTACATACACATGCACACTAAAACAAAACACTGGTCCATTTAAGTGCAAATGCAAATGTAAATATTTGTACAGTCTACTAGGAGAATAAATAAGATGAAATGTTCTGTTCAGCAATGTTGATTCCCTATGCTTCTTGATATCTGGGCTTTGAGGGGAAAATTTTAAGTCAGTTGCTTAAGTACACAAGACATATGCAAAAGCTTGGCTACAGAAAAAAAAATACTTCAAAACCAATGATTTTGAGACAGACTGATGAGAAACAATGTAGAACTCCTTGCACTACCTTATTTTTAAGCATATAGACTAATCCTGAAGCAGAAGTGACTTAAAACGATTCTAAAACATTTGTTGCTGGTTCTGACAAATGAGACAATGCAGTGGGACACTAAGTATTGCAAGTTTCTAGTTATATTTGTTTCGATTTGACAAGAGAATGTGAATATAAGTAATCCAGCCACCTTCAACAGAAAATGTTATATGTCTGCTTTTGAAGCAAACAAGGCATTTTTGTTTCTTTGCACAACTGAATATTTTGAAACTTGAGGAGAAAATAAACCAGCAGTTAGTTTTGGTGTGATGGCCACTTATTTAGATGCTTAAATAGAACCCTGTGGCGCTGCTGGTCAGTTGTGGTCTGCTGAAATCCTCGGTTGATCAAAGGCACCCTAAGAAGAGGGAAACACTGAAAGGAGACACCACCTGTAAAGGATAAATGCTACAAATGGAGACAATTTCAGCTTCATTTTGCAAGTAAAAAGGATGTCTGTACATGAGCACAACACATTTGTAAATATCTGTAAACTGTACAGCTGTCAGAATGAACATTCACATTCTACTCAGTGCTTTAAGGAGTGGAAAAGGAAGTTGACTTAGTTACTCAGTTACAAGATTAACAGAGCATGTAATGTGAAGCTGAGATGTTGCATGAGATTGCTTCAAATTCTAGGACACTTCAAAGTACAGTATGCAGATAGCTATTAATCAATACAACTTGTCCCCTTTTTCAAGGATTTTCTCCACAAACCAGATATTTGAAATGGACACTACAAAATCCCATCTCATAGCCAAATAAAGTCATAAGAATACACAGCTTTTCACTACAGTGATGTGAAAGAGCTAAACCACTATGCCGTCCAGTCAGCTGATCAGATGAAAACTGAGGCATATTACAGCTGCATCTCTCCTGTAGAACTCTGGCTATCATTCTCATTTTGTGACACACAGGCACGTTCAGTGACAGAGTATTTTCCATAAACAAAACCTGCAAGCTTTTAAGACCCTACCCAAATGTAGCAAAGAAAAATAGCCATCCTTTCGTTCATAAATAACAGGAATGCAGCCACGTGCAAGCTACTGCTGACTGAGACAGCTTGAGCACGAAATCATTTCTTGTATAGCATAGACAAATAATAAGATGTAACTTACTGCTAACATCACTGTAAAATTAAAAAAAATATATAAAACATTTGGACCTGCTGACTAAATATTCAAACATAACTAAGTGATATTATCAATAAACACAGATGTTTCTGCAATATTGAGGTTTGTTGAAGTCTAAAGATGAGTTCTCTCACATGAGACTATAAAAGAGAACTTGAGGAGAGACACAAAGCCACCTCATGACTCCCTTTGTGTGAGGCCCAACACACATGCAGCCATTTTTCAGTAGAAATTTTGACATCCTGGAGGCTACTTTAATTTATACCCATTGGCACGTTTCCAAAGGAGCTGTCCTTGAGCCATAGCTTACCAGGGCTCAGGAAAGTATCAGTCATGATTGCATGCTGACGCTGGCATGGAGACAGTGTACAGCTTATTCTGGCTCTGCGCTAGAAGGTATCCCACCCACAACGGTAGGAAAATATCAGGTATCAGTGTAGCATGGAGTGTTCTTAATGGCAATATTTCTGGAATTCTGTGTTTTAACTTATTTATAAACCTATGCTTACAGTTTGCGTTTACTGTGCATAACATTAACAAGCAGATAGCTAAAATGAATATTGTCATGATCCGGAAGGACTGGATCCTGAGACAGAAGATCTGTAAGGAGAGTTTAGAAATATATTTTGTATTCACAATGCTCAGTACTGAAACTGAGAATTACTATTTATTTTACATTATTTTTTTGTTTTACAACAGCACATGTTGATAATTCCTCTAGATATGCATATCTGAAATGTAATTATAAGCCTTCTTCTGATGAAAACAGCCATATTTTACACCTCTTTTCCTCCTGCCTAAAAGATTTCCTTTCTTAGCCACAGATTATTCTCTTTCAAATCCATCATTCTCAACCTCTCATTTGGTGGAGCACAGCAAGCTTTTTCAATCACTCCTTTTTGCTGACCATGCATACGAAGCTGCAGAACTCAGTCTTGTCCTCGTAAGTGAATCGTTTTAGTACAGTTATGTTATAAATTTGAACTAATGCAGTTACAACTTTACACGAGGACATTCTGATTCAAATACCACAAACCTTTTTTTAAGTTTGCATCACATGGAAAATGTTCCAAGCTAAAGTAAGCATGCAGTTCTTATCCTGTAATATCAGTGTTCATGTAGCAGATTATACCCATGCAACAGTTCAAATCATTTGTCTCTTGTTGAGACAAAATCCTAGACAGTGACGTGCTCCATGCAGACAAAGAAGAAGCACCCAGATGATAGATCTCATTTTAATTGGATCAGATAGCATGGTTTCTTTCATAATAGCATGCCTCTATTTTTTGTCAATTTTTAAAAAGAAAACTATTCTTACAACTGAAATTTTACCATGGCTGTAAGACACCAAGACTCTTCACAACCTTTGGAAGCACACTCTGAATGTCTGCCTATAAAATGCACAGAACTCTTATAAAAGCCCTCTAGTAAATCATTTTTTTTAATATATTTTCCATATGCATTACATTTTCTCTGTATTTTCAGTCACCTAAAGAACAATAGCATTACAGGCCATAGTAGTCAAATAGGTCAACAGTCTAAAAGGTCAGCCTTGTTTAGACTGCCTGAGTAGACACTTGGTGAACATAATCAAATGGCAGACAATTAAAAGAATCCAAGGAGAAACAATCAATATTTTTCCTGTCCCTTGGGAAAAGAACCCGCTCATAAGAAAATGCTAGTTTTATCATCTGAAAGAATGAGTGCTCCTAGTAATTCAGTGACTGATTCTCCTAATGGATTTCCCATAGCTAGAGTCTTTTCACGCGTACTGGGGCAGTTTGGGTATAAAAGTAATAAATTTATAGATTAGATCTGAAAATATTTCAATTATTTTTGTCTGGTTCCTCTATTCCTTGTAGTTTGAACACTCCAATCTTTTGGACAATCCCTGCTTTTTCAGTCTGTGAAACATAGAAGTGAGGTACCTACACTCACGGTTGTTTTTTTGTTGTTTTTCTCCCTGTGAAGTAGAGCAATATTTTATATCATAAATGTTCAGGAGCTACTAGAAATGGAATTTTAAGTCAAGGAAATGGTTCGTAGCTGCTGATGCCACAAGGATTAAGTGAGAAAGTACTGATAATTTTTAAGAGGTTAGGTGAGACCGCAGGCAAACAAATTAGTTGACAAATATTTAACTTCACCTAATCTTTTGCTCAACAGACAATCACAGAAGCCTTTCCTTAAAGCTGCCTTTACTCTATATTTGGCTAGTCCATGTATCACAAATCAAGACAGTAAATTAAGTATCAGTAAGCCTGCAAAAGATCTTGGGAAACCCCTATCAGGGAATTGTTACGCCAAGGCCTGAACTGATGATCGAGCACCTGGTAAAGGGGTATTGCTGGCCCCAAAGCACAGGTGAATTACTTGAACCACATGATCAGAATGGGGTGGACTCTGGGTCTCATTTAAAGGCTAGCTTCTGAAGGGAAAATGTCTACTGGATAAAGGCCACTTCCTGAAAAGAAGTGTTCTGTAGGCAGAGATCCTATCACCAGTCAGGTGAGCCAGCTTTTTACCTATACATGTGATTATTGATATTCTTAACAACATATTGTCTGGTATTGCAAAAAATTTACCAGAAGCAATTTCAGTGCTTCGAAGGACCAACATCTTACTGTTTTAAAGTCACAGTACCTCATGCTTGTGAGAATATATTAAATTAAAAATATGTTAATTTCACTTTCTATTGGTCATTGTTTTTGTTCTTGATCTATGGAGAACTCAGTTCCTAATATATTGCATTTTCTACTGTCATTTGTTTCTAGGTAGACACATTATGGACAACTGACAATTTAAAGAAGACACTTATTTTATAAGTGAGAGAGACATAAAAAATGGGTAGAGTTAAAAAATGATTTACCTGGTGACTAAGGAACAACATCATCTATTGTAGAAGAGGCTTAACATTAAGATGTCTTTGTTAATGTCTCAACAAAAAAAAAAAAATAAGTGACATGCTAGTTATTATGCAAACAGGATAGAGACAATAGAAATTGTATATGTCCATGTAATTATAAACATATTTCCTAACTATCACTTAATAGTGAGCACAACCACGGTCTTCAAATTCCTTCATTCCACTTAGACAATGCCATGCATTGTATGATTCCAATCTGTTGCCACTTACTACAAGCCACCTTTGTAATACTTTTCAATATAGGAAACAAGAAAAAAAAAAAAACAGTGGCTAAAAACAACACAGGTATGCATTGCTCCAACCTCAGAGTTACTAAATGCTTAAGATCTTGCTGAAGAAGCAATTTACAAACTCAATTTTTAATTAACAAGAGGGAAGAACAATAATCCAAGTTTCAGAGTTGTACTGAAAAAGATCAAGAGTTTGGTAGATCTGGGCCCACAGAAATTGCAAGGATTTTTTTCTCCAGTTTTTCTGTTGCTTGTTTTTTTTTTAATCCAAAACACTAACTATTCATGTGCAGGAATAAGAATTAGCATCCACAGGTTCAGTTAGATCTACGTTCTCTCTCTTCCAAGATAGTACTGCACTGAACAGAGATTTGAGGATGCTCTGTGTTACTCAACTGTAATACATTCTATGCATGTTTAAACACATATATACATTATTTGGTATTTTCTGAATAAAGTACAGAAGGAAATCTCCTCTATCACTTATTTTCCTCACAGAATTTTACAGTATTTAGGGATTTTCTATAACTCCGTGGAACACATCAGACCCAAGCGGAATAACAGTTAAAGTTGTCATTTTCATGTCAATACATACTGAAGAATCAAAGACTGTAATACCTAAGGAAATTATGAATAAAAATTATGATAATAAAAATAGTAATATTCTTCAGGTTTCCAGTTTTAAACTGATTAGTAAGATCACTACAGGCTAGCCAGTGCTAAGGATCTATAACATTTCACAAGAGCTTCTAATTATACAACAATATTACATTATACTGTAAGTCACAGTACAGGAAGCATATTCCAGTATAATTACACACTGACTACCATACTGTTCTCTCTAAATTTGAAGTAAAGCTAAGATGAACTTGCTATATTCACAGCAGATGAAAATTCACCATGAATGTCAACATGTTAATCATATACTTTGGACACTGCTATCTTGAGACAAGCATACTGAAGATGGTGTCCATTAAATCCTGAAAGCTTATTCCTAGACACCAGGCTTCATTCTGAAAGCTCCTCTGATAAACGACTTAGTTCCTGGACAAGTCAGGGGAAGCATAAAGAACAATACACTGTATTTCTGAGAAAGGACAGATATTGGGTGAGCTTGCATTGTATTGTAAAGGATTCTAAACCATTCCTACCTGGAGGGGGGAAATGACTCACAGATGTACAAAGTCCTCCAGCAGGCAAGACTTCACACACACAGAACTTCTGCTGAAGGAATTGTCTTCATGTTGACAGCTACACAGAGCAAGATGGATTTCATGTCTACCATAGAGAAGGCTGCCTTTGTCCTGTCTTTATGCTATAATACACAGAGAGTAGAGCAGCCTTTCTACAAACTGCTGCAACTGCTGAGAACTTCCACTGACACTTGGAATTTCATTCAGGTGTAGAGTAAATATCATATGTTTTTAACAGCATTAGTAAATGGATACCTTGCTCCATTTCCAGGGTGATCAGCATTTTTCAACAACCCCCACGTTGTTCTCCCCTCCACCCCCAATAAAAGGAAAAAGTGTACACTCTTGGAAGTGCTTTTTCTAATATTGCACTTCTTGCTTCTCAAAATAGTAAAAAAAAAAAAAAAAAGCCAATCTCCTCTGTTCACATAAGTAGAATCACTCTCCTATCAGCTGCTCTTCTCTTGCATAAGGCGTCTCTAAGCAAAAATGATTGCTGCACAAATGAACTGGGCCTCTTCCCCTTCATCTGCCTTTTGCTCCTAGAATGTCTCGTTTTTTGCTTACTTGATCAGTAATATTTAGATGAATATGTTTGCACAGCTTTGGCAAGCAACTGTGTATTTTTTCCTTCTTACGGTGGAAGGAACAGTTTATTTCAAAGAGTTAAACAGCCACAGAGACCCTTGAGATGCTCTACATCCTCTAGCTGTGGTATGCCCTCTGTTAAGCTTTGAACGATACACTATGCAGCAGCCCCTTTGAGGATATGGCTATGTAAACCATCCTACAGACTCTTTTCCTATGCATACTAAAGGCCCAGTGTCTCCAGGCAAAAAAAAAAAAAAAAAAAAGCTAATGATTCCTGTAATTGGAAAAAATTACTGCTAGAAAGTATCAACAGGAAAGGATTGAAATGTATAGGTAACCCAAACACGTGCCTAAAATTCCATCATTAATAATACAAGCGACACAAATGTTACCAACAATGTTCCACTATTCCTCTCACACACCATTGTTTACATTGTTGCAATGGTCAGGTTACAATAGATACCTGGTACCTAAGGCTGAGAAGGTTGTGGCATTATGTAAGCCAAACTCCTGTCACACTTCTGCTTATTTTGCCACCTTCTTAAATACAAGAGGGTCAGCAGCAAAAGATGCATATCCCATACATACTGAAGTCCCAGAACAACACGGGCTTCTTCTGGAAACTGGGATCATTATATGAGGGGGAAAAAAACCAACCAAAAAGAAAAAACCCACAACAAGGAAACAAGCCCTTCAAACACAATAGGCAAGTTATTCTGTCAGTAACTCAGGAATTCTGATTCTTTATTTTTCAGCTGCCAGATGAAGCCACAGTAGCCACACTAGTTCTTAGGAAAAGAACAAAGTGCATCTACCAGTGCAAGTCTTTAAGTCACTGAACAAAATACTTTTTTCTTTTATTCAATGGAATAGTTTCCACCTCTTAAAGGAAAAAAGTTGGTAATTGCCACTGTCACCGTGTATGATGGGTCCCTGGAACTTAATCTTGTAATCTCTCTCAATCAGTGCACACATGCAGCCACTCAAAATTTAACTAAGCACGTGTGGGAAGGATCAAATGTAGACAAGATATTAAGTGCCATATTCTCATAATTAATGCACATAGTATTTCACCTCTGAACATGAGTTGTTAGGCCAGTATCTGCTTCTTTATTTCAAGGCAGACCACATTTCATGACCACACTTCACTCATTAAAAATCAGCAGGAAGATTTTACTTCATTTCTGAAATACTCCATGGCATGTTTGTCAAATTTGTCTTGACAGATACTACCAAGAAGGTATGTTTGTTTTGTTTGTGGTAGGCTTCGTTTTTAACTGTCAGCTGGCTCTTTGTTCTTTTAAATTCTGACAGTTTTTCTTACATACAAATTATATCTCTATAACAGTGAACAGGGGGCACAGAAAAAGTGAGTCATAGAAGGAAAAACAAGGGAGTGTAGAGGTAAGCCCCGTGTGACAGAAGACCCCTAACAGGTCTTTTCCTTGACAGGTGAGACAAGCATAGATTGTAAGAAGTATTGGGGAATGAAAGCATTGAGGGATCTACCTGCATCAGCTGAAGAAATTATTTCTGGATATAAAACACTTGCTATTATTGGAAGATGAATGGAAAGAACAGGCTACAGAACCTCTGTAGAATGAAAAGACTCAAAGGAGACTGAAACAGCATTCCAAATTATTTAGGAAAAACAACACTGAGGGCAAACATCTCCTTTATGTAACTTGGCAGACCAGTGCTAGAAAAATGAAATGCGGATCTCTGGCAACTTGGCAACAGCAAACCACCACAGAACTTGTATGAATAATATGCAAAGCAACTCTGCGTTTTAATTCAATTCATCACCAAAAAAAAAAAAAAAAAAAAGAAGAAGAAGAAAAAAAGAGAAAAAAAAGAAAAGATCTAAAAGATTTTCCATTTTGCTAAATTCTGAATTTTTTCATTATTTTTCCTTTTTTTGTTGTTTTGTTGTTGTTGTTGCTTGGAGTCAAGTAATTTCAACTTGATTGGATATCTCATTCTAAACCCTAATCATTATTTTTCTACTGAACATGTAATAAGCAACATAGAACTGATAGTACCACACTGGGAAAACACAGAACTTTAGAAAACATACCAACCAGATTTATCTTAGAAGGACAAATCCCTAATATCTCATTAATTCTGTTACAAGATGACTTACCTATACGGGAACAGCCCTGAAACGGCAAAACCTGAGAAAACAAATCTATCAACAGTGACAAATAGATGAACATTCCTTCTCACACAGGCAAAGTTCAACCAAACTGTCCTACTATTTATCAGTCCATTCATGTAATGTCATTTTCCCAAACCTAGAAATGCTCAGAGGGCATTAGCTTATTACCAGCTCCACAGATACTTCACTATGAAAGAAAAACTTAGCTCATAACAATGTTCTGTGAATTAGAGCTGTGATTTTTTTTTTTTTTTTTGTTAGAAGCTGTACTATTCTGAGGCCAAAACTTTCATGCATCTGAGAAGACACACACCCTTCCTATACTTCTTTCTCTAGACCCAAATACCTGTTGCAAACTGATAGATATCAGTAGATAAGAAATTGGCAGATCTTAACACAATTGCTAATAAGAGGCTAATAGATAAATAGGTAATGCAAAATTATCAGTGAAGTTACAGCTAACAAAAGCACAAAGTCAGATAAACAGGAACTGGCCTAACTCATCTAGTAAACCAAACCACATCTGGATGTTTTGGGGGAGAATTCTAGGTGGAGTAAATCAAGAGCATGGCACAGATCCTGTTGATATTTGCCAATATTGCTTACCCTAAAACTTAAACCAAGGACAAACCTTAGCTTCCTAGCATAGATCAACTTTTGTGAGGTGCCAGTAATGACCCAGATACAGCCACCTTCACAGAACTTCTTAGCTTATTTATTTTCAGTTATTATAATGCTCTACAAGTTGCTTACAACAAGGAAAAGTCTCTTGATGAATCAAGTTGTCAGAAGAGAAGATACTGACAGTTCCTCATGCTGCAAGGAGAATGGTTAGGCCTATACAAAGTCTGAAGAACTGCTGACAGTGGCCCAGCAGCAGAAGACTGAGATTTGAGGAACATGGACAGACTCTACCTTAAAATAAAATATTTTTTCAGAAATTGTCCATTACCTCATGATTTAGAATCTAACATTAATGTTATAATATTATACCTCCTAGCATAAAATACAATTTTAAGGATAGCACAGAGTATTCTCTGTATGAGAAGTAGGCAGAGTCCACAGGTGCAAAACAGGAATGGGTTGAAGACACTGTTCTCGCCCGTGTTTGTCTGACTTTTTACTACTAAAAGTAACATTCAAAAATCCTATCATTTCAAGAGACTGAGAAACCAAATTTGCATAACGTGAAAGACAAAGGTTTCTGAAGAAGCATCAATTCTCACTGCAAGATCGAGACATTTTGTTAAGTCCTACTACACGATTTCTCACATCACTAAGTAAAAAAAAAACATCTTCTCTACCACCTCACAGGCTCAGAAACATGTTTTCTTCAGCAGTAGCTAGGAAATTGCAACAAAAGTTAGCGTTGCAGAAGGGCTTTCACAACTAAAAAAACCCAAAAAACAACAAACAAAACTCTAAGAGATGTGAAAAGACTTCTGACAGCTTAGGAAGAGGCCAAAATAAGACAATTTCTATAGCGTGGTGATGAAAAACATCAGGAAATTATAGACTCATTTCTGCAAATTTGCAACAAACTTTGGGGGAAAGTCTTGGAAGTGGCTGTAAAAATGGGAGAATGGTAAAAAAAAACTTATCTTGAAGCAAGGATAGACAGCATGGTCTCAGGAAGGAAAGGACATGCCTCACTTGCTCACTGGAATTGCTGAAGCTTGTGCCTGCCAACACAAATGTAGGGAAGGTTTCTTCTCTTAAGAACAGGCCTTACTAATAAGCTTAAATATGCCTCACTAGTTGGAATCAGTATAAAGTCACATACAGAGACAAAGAGTTACAAGACATCCAGAGGCACAAGAAGATCGTTTTATTATTAAATATGAAAGAACTAATAGCCAAATTGTAATTTGCTAAATCAGTAATGTTGAATTTTAAGATTCAAGGGCTTCAAAATGCAAAGGATGGAGCTGTAGTCACCAAATCCTTACAAAGCCTGTTAGAAATACAAGTTTGAGATACAAAGTTCTGAGCCAGAGCATCTAAAAAAAAGAAAAAGGGAGATGAAGACTGTAGTAATTCCAATGTTGTAAATAACTGAATTGTCAATTTACCCACGGACCTCAAAAGGAATAAGCTTGATTTGATCTTGAAAAATGTTAAGGCAAAATGTTGTAAACTAGAACAACCAACATGATTTGATGTTTCCACAATACTATATTTCTAAACACCAGTAAAAATAAAAGTCACATGAAGGTATTAAATAATAAATGGGCAAAAATGATCATTTATCTTCTGTGCAGTTGAAGCACTCAGAATTACAGAAACATATTTTGCTATCTTCCTACTCATATTGGATGTATTTCCTCATGTCAGTATCACGTATCACATTTGTTCTTCTGTTGAAATTGTAATTTCTACTATAAGTATTTATACATTTGGCAGTTGGAGGGGGAAACAAACAGTGCTCACTAACTTGTAGTGAGGTAAACAGCCTTGTTCCTGGTTTAGTTATTATTTTGCACAAAATAAATTCAATGAATCCAATAGTTATACCTCCAGATTGGACTAGATTATTTCCTTCTGGCAGAAAAATATGATGGATCTACAAAAGTCTCCCCAGTAGAGAGAGAATATCACGTGGTCTGGTGAGCACCAGGCTCGGAAGCCTAAAAATTTCAAGTGGATATTATAACCACCACAGGGCTAAGACAGCTGTCCATTTCATTACCAGGCAAACCTGGTGAAGCACTTTCCAAATTCCATCTCTCTGGTTGTTATAAAAGCCTACTCTCACATCAGTATTTTTACAAAGATGGATCTAAGCTACACATTTTTAAAGGTGAATTATGGAAGTTCAAGCCTGTATTTAATGTCTGCAAAAATCAACTAAAACTTCTGCCTTTATCTACCTGTAAATGAACAGAAGGTTAGTCATGGTATTTGCCAGGGACTCTTGCAATGATAAGTGAAATAACTGGCATTCTGTAATACATTTGGAGACCATTAACAGGTCTGCCTTGCACACTATATTAAATGTCACTCATTTTTGTGGGATAAATCATATCTGTAGTGTACCATACACAACCTAAAATTTCTGCCTCATTTCAGTGCTTCCCAAAATAAAACCCAAGTTACTCTTAAGGCCTAATCCTGTATGAATACATAAAAGTAATAAAGTGGAAGACCTGATAGATTATGCCACCAAGCAATATGACTTCTTCACAGGGTGGAAAGACATCCACTCTAGCTGTCATTGCTGGTACAAGAAGGAAAAACTATTCCACAGATTTGCAATCTGATAACAGAAGACAAACATCAGATGCAGGAAAGAGTTCCATGGCAGCCAATTAAGCTTTTTGAGTGCTGTTCAATAACAGCTCAGTTTTTCCTATTTACATAACTGGAGTAAGATAAACAGGAGTTTATTTCAGCGATTTGCACCCTAAAGACTTTCCCAAAACCTCTATTTCTCCTTCTCTTTCCCACCCCTTCTGTTTCAATGACCCTTTACAGAAATAAGGCTGTTGTCACAGGGCTTTGTGTCTTACTCCTTGTTTTGCACAAATTGAGTAACACCTTTATCACACCAAGATCACAGAGCCAGGACTGGAGTAAATCAGTAGCAGGTAATAAGGAACCAAAAGCAAACATCAAGTGTTTTGCCTTTACGCTATTACTTTTTATTTTATTACTTTTCGGTTTTGTTGTTCAGCTGGGACTTCCATCTCAGAATTACAGGGAAGGGATTCAATGAACAAGCTTGTTTGATGTTCACTACAGAAAATACCAGAAACAACAGAATGGTATTTTGCAGAAAAACAGAAAACTGCAGTTACACATACGTCACAATACTATACAGTATTTATTATTTGTTCGCCGAACATGACATAATCCTGAATGGATGTAAATGCAGCACTGTAACTACAGTACTATATTGTAGAAAGACACTCCTGTGATGAATTTGAGACTACTTAGGTAGTAAAAAAAAAAAAAAAACACCATGGCAAACAATATAATTCTAGAGAATCAGTTGAGCAAATGCACAAAGTTGCAAAAGATGATTTTGAGAAATGTTTTTAAAAAAACCTCAGTAGGAGAACTGTGGATCTCGATCCTATTTAACACAAACCACTAAAGCCTGAGGAGAAAAGGACTTCCTCAAGCCACCCTGGTTTTGGCACACTGCTTACCATTTAAGTAAGACATACTGACTGGGTGTTCCCCTGTAACAAAAACTAGATCTGAAAATAGTTTTTTCAGAAACAAAAGAGAATAAAGGTATCACTTTCACGCTCTTTATCTGAATGACTGGGATAATGGAATTGAGTAGGTGGTTAATGTCTGAATCTACATCCAAATTAGATGATACAAAAGAACTCTTTTAATGATGCACTTTTAGAAGAAGGACATGATCCCAACATTTTAGTAGTTTCTAGTAGCCCTGTTTTATTTCCCACATACAAGCACACAAAACTACTGCCAATCTGACTATAATTATCAACATACATCCTTTGTTATCTGCATCATGATTCATGTGCAAAGGAGACTAGAAAAAAAAAAAAACTATCCTATAGAACAAAGCTGCAAATGACACTGCCAGAACAGGCTCAGGGTTCCCAGCACAGCACAGGAGGTAGAAGTGCTTGCTCCTTGTCTGCCAAGGAACTGCTTTGCTGTCATTTTCATGAGGCTCAAGCAGTCCCCTGAGCCCTTTGAGGATGGATTCGGGTTTAATCAATTCAGTCAAGTAAATCTGATAGAGATTGAAGTTCTGAAAATACAGATGCTAATAGTTATAATTTTTAGCTGTCAGAACATGCTCCTCTACTAGCAGCCTGCTTCCTACTAGAAACGTAAACTGGTTTTCAGAATCATAACAGGAAAAAAGTGAAAGGAGAGGATGCCCTACACAGAACTGTAACTACTGAACATTCTTACAACAGCAAATGCAGGAGCCTTGCTCTTCTGGTTAATTATGATGTTGTTAGATGTCCTCAGCATACCACGTTTACAAACCTTTATTTCAGGGCCTATTATTTCTTCTACATATTAACATCTAGAACTATAACCACAATACAAGCTATAAACTGGGAAAGACCACAAACCCTGCACAGTGTGTCTGGATGCCAACGTTGCTGCTTTCTTGAGTTTGAGACAGAACCTCAGAAAACATATTGCCTTTAAAACAGATCATAAGGTAGGTCAGAAAAGCTAGAAATGCAGTGGAGGGACCAATAGCTCTGTACTTCTAACACTGGGCATTTGAAAAGCACCTGTAAAGGATATCAATTTGTTAATTTTTTTTTTTATCACTTCCAGAGTAGGAAAGTTAGTCTACCACCTATCAAAATATTGAAATGTATGGACTGCTATATAATTAGATGTCAGGACTTCAGCTCCAAGCTAGGGTCAATATTCATTTTTCCTCATGAGGAAAAATAGAAACAGATGTAGAATATTTGCTTCTGATTTCCACTACCACACGAAGATCAGGAGGAGCTCTACTGAGGAAAGCCACAAGAGGTTCAAATGAGTTACCTGTAGATAATGGGGAGGATCTGAAATTAGAGCCCTGAAACTTGCTTCAGACCACAAGATCTCCCTCCTCCTCACAGCTCAATAACAAACCTCTCAGACCTCTGCTTCCAAAACAAAAAATGGTATTCCTGGGTGCAAGCTTGCCAGAACAAAATCTTTTTAAAGCCTGAAATGCAAATTTCTTTGCTCCAAAGCCCCCCTTCCCCCCCCCCCCCCCATGACTGTATGACCATACATCAATTATCTGATACATTGCTAAAGAAAGTGACATATAAAAAGATACAATGATTTGAATGAAACTAGTCACATCTTTTGCTTTTTTTTTTCCCCCTCAGGGGTGGGGGGATGGGGGGGGAGGCAGGGAAGGAGGGCAGTAAATTGATAAATAACTTGATTTTTCAATATTAGAATATTTGCCATGAAATTTTATTTCTCTTGAAGTCCCAAGTCCTTTCAGACCTAAGACACTAGAAGTGCTATATCATTGCTATACAAAGTCTTCTAAATATTTAGAAATATTCTAAAATATTTAGAAACCTGCAGCATTAAAGATACAGAAAAACACTCAACACCATGTTGGTTATACTTATGTAGAAATGATTACTGTTTTTAGCCACTGAGACAGATGCTCTAAATACAGATATCCATGCGGAACCATTTCTGTGCCTGGATCCCCACTTGCAGAGTAGTGTTTCCCGCATCTCAGCGGTGTGTTAGAATCACAGCTGTGGGCGCTGAGGGCTGGAAGGTGCCGCAGGTCGAGCCGCCCGAGGGGTGCCGAAGCCGACCCGCGGCCTGAAGCAGCGCCAGCAGCAGCAGCCAGCGCCAGCCCGGCCAATGCCGTGCCACAGCCCGTAGCCAGACGCGGCGGCGGAGCGCGGGCGCCCTCTGCTGATGCGCGGCAGAAACGCGAGCCAAGGCCAGGGTGGAAGCTGACCCGGCCTGCCCCGGGGCCTCAGTCGGCGCTCAGCCACCGGCTCGGAGGCGAAATTATTGTAGGAAATAAGTTCTCATTTATAACACCGTCCACTTCAGTAAGGTGCACGCAGTGGGCAAGCAACATGCCGTACTGTGTGCAGAAGGAGAATACGCCAGTATCAGCCCACAGCGTCTAGCTGAATCTCCTGGGCAGGTCTTCAGGCAATTTTTTGGAAGTATTTATGACATTAACCAAAGCAAACAGGTCACTTTAGGAAAGCCATACCTGGAACGTAAAAGGACTGAAACCTTCAAAAATGTAATTCAAAGAAAAATCTTTAATTCGCATCAATTTTCTTAAACAGTGTAGTGAGATGAGGATTAATATTAAATATCATACTTTTAATGGCTGTCAACAGAAGGAAATGGAAAACATTAGTGAAATTAGCCTGACAGATGAGGTAGTAGTACCGCAATTTTAAAAGTAATATCCTTGCATAAGATCCAAGAAAAACAAAACAGCCCTGTTTCTCTGTAGGTTCCTTTATTTTTTTCCCCTGTTGCTTTGACTGGCAGGCTTAAATATTTCAGCATGAATGTTATTATAGAGGGGGAAAAAGAACATTATTTAATAAAGATCACATTGGAGTTGCATCTCATGCCCCTAAGAGCATATTATTAACTTCAGAAAAAGTGTTTATCCAGCTGTTCTCCCCAATAAGAACTCAGATCAACACAACAGTTATAGACTGGCCTTCTGCCCCCCCAGTGTTTTTTTTTTGTTCTTAAATTAACATTAAGCAAAATTACCATCCCTGCAAAGTATTTCACATTTGCTAAATCTACAAGTTCTGAGAGAAGGATTCCAGCAAAAAAATCATAGTCAACTGCAGAATGGATGACAACTATTTCTGAAGAGAATGATTTAGATTCTCCTATGTCTGTATCTGTTATCATTTATGCCCACCAATGGTTACTGTGGCCTGAAATGCAACAGGCCCCACGAACTAAATACCAAGGAGTAGTAGTCTGGAAATGCGAATTTCTATTTTACATTGATTTTCGTAAACGTTCTCTTCATGGAATTATACTGTATGAATTCATGTGTTAATTACACTTCTGGCTACCCAGAAAGATGAAACTGCAAATCCTGTCAAAACTTCTCAGTGAGTTGTTTTAACATAAAAATGAGACCAGAGCTGCTGAAGTGTAGCACAGACTTGCCTGGAGGTTGCCATCATCATTAGTAAATCTCTTGACAAGCCTGAAATGCAGGACGCTTGCCAAAGCACATATTATTTAAGATCTTTATGATTTGTGTAAATGTAACAGTCATTAGAACAATTTCAGGGATTCAAGAACAAATGTTAAAAGGATCCTCCTCGCTTCCAATAGCTTTGGATAGCACCTAAACACTAGAGTATGGTAGTATCAATGACTTGATTGTTACTAGCTGAAGGAAAATTAAGGTTTTTCTTCCCTCTACAGTTATAGCATAGAAATATATATACAGTTTTATATATATATATATATAATACAGTTATAGCATAGTTATATAGTTATATCATAGAAAAGAACTTTATTTCTGCACACCTGATCCAGTCCTTCACTCCCTGCTAAAACTAGTGTTACAGAAGCTGACTATGGTAGGAAGCATCTAGTAAGAACTTATTCTAGAGAATAACTATCCACTACTCAATTGAAATAAGCTTTTTATAGTCATGCAAAGAGGATTCCAGTGATAGTTTCTATTTACTGCTGACCAGTACAGAGTATGGTCTGTTTAAAAAAAAACAAACAAACCACACACACATTTAAATGCATTTTAACCAGTAAAATATTTAGAGAATACAGGATGTGCTGAAAAATAGAAGGGGTAGATGTCATCTGGTTGAGAAACACAAGGAAGAGAAGGCAAGAGGAACATGAAATACCTGGACTACAGGTTCTGTGTGACAAATTACCAAAGTTACAAAATGTTTTCCTTGGCCTTCACTGAACAGACTTTTTTTCCAAATGGTGGTTCTCAGAGTAAAAGAAAACAATATCAGTTTTCCCTTGGAGAAAAGATGCAAGACCAATTTTCTTAGCCGACACATTGAAGAGTATTTACTTTTCAGTTTTGAATTATCTGTTTCATGCGTGTAAACAGTATCTTCTCAATGGTATTGTAAATCTGCTTATCACAGGAGACTACGACATCTAATAGCAACTTCAACAACCTTAGAGTTTTGGTCTAAGACTGATTGAGACAGAAGCTACTCAGTAATGATTGAAATGTTGTGAACTACACACAAGAACACAGCTTCTGCATCCCATACACAGAGGTTAATACAAAAATAAACTATTTTGCTCTGTAAACGAAACAAATGCTGCAAGTCTGAGCATTAGAGAGCAGAATGAAGTATTTTTGCTTACACTGAGCTTATCCTTTTCCCTAGCAAGAAAGAGGAAGCATTCACAGTTTACAGGAGGGTTGCTGCAATGCACCTGCAGTTGTGTTGCTACAGTCCATCATCTCCATTACCTTTGGAATCAGCTTATTTAAAATACATTGAGCCACACTTAGGAATAACTCTGAATGCTTCCTGTACTGTCTCCTTGTCTCAGTCCCAACCAAGACTGGAATCTAATAACTCGGAACTAGTGATTTCCTGGCAGAATATCATATTTCTGCTTACAATCATTCTTTCTGGGAATTGAGGTAGTGCTGTGGAGAGCACTGAATCCCTAACCGTGCTGGCTGGATTAAATTTACTCTAATCCAATGTTTAAAACAATATTTACCTTGCTTTAGTGGAATATTAGCCATTCTGTTTCATTACTTTGATGGTACTTCAAAGATAGTGCTAAACCTGGACAGGAAGGAAAAAAAGCACTCCATGGAAAATTACAGAAGTATATATAGATATGCCTTCTTCCATCACTCTGATACAGGCATAAACATAACATGTAATATACAGGTCTGTTATGAAGAAAGAATTTACTAAAAAGATAAAATATGTTGCAGCTATGAACTGCATTTTTTTTTTTTTAATATTCTGTTTTTATTATCAAGCCAATCCTAGTTCTTATCTAATGTACTGGTGATACGAAGGCAACCACAGGGTTAATTTACTGTGTCTGTGACAGACCAGATGTCCTTCACAAGAGACAGAGACAACACAAATTGATATTCTTATAACAGATTTATGTAGATCTAGAAGCAACTTTTCTTTCTTTGCCAGTCCTTAAATATCTGACTGGTGTTAACCTGGACAGCATGCAAGATGTCTAAATACTGCTGTGAGGACCCAAGCTAGTTCCCACCACGTCTGGCTAACACAGAGAAAATTATTTATGCCGGAGCTTGGACCCTTTACTAATCTGAAGTTCTTTATTTAGAACAGAACAAGAAGTTACAACACAATATTTTGAGGCTTTTATTTCCACTCTGTTTATTCCATTCAGGATTTCAAACACAAACCCTAAGCTGCCACAGGTTTTGTTTTTGTGCGCACAGTTCTTCCACAAACAGGGCAGAAATTACTTTCAGACAGGAGTCATTATTTAAATAACACATGATTCCAACCAGTTACAAATACACTGGCTGAGCAAGAAAATTAAATTAAGGGGTGGGGGGGGGGGGGGGGAGACTTGGCAAATTCATCAGTTTAAAGGATTATGAAACAAAAAAGTTCTAGGGGATCTGCAAACCAAAAACACCACAGAGAACTCCAACCCATAGGTATTCAAAGGTCTGTGCTTAAGAACAAATTCTGCAAGCAAACCATTTGGCAAAGGTTTCATCCAGAGAAAATTAAAATGACAACAGTAAAGTTTAGTAGTTATATAAAATCCTATATATTCAAAACAACGTGCAAAAAGGTTTTTCCCCAAAAAAAGAATACCTTCTAATTGAAGGGTTTTCACATACTTCATTTAGCAGCTGCAAGTTAATGCCATTGGTAAGTTATAGACAAGGATAGATAAGGAAAGATTTTGAGTAAGAATTTCAGTACAGAATTCCAGATGAAGAGATAGCTAGAAAAACACTGTTACTTAACTCCCATTGTGTCCCAGCTTATCATCAGAGAATCACCGAAAAAGCCAGTAGCAATGAGTTTATGCAGCCTGCTGCTTTCAGATAGCAAAGTAAATCTGCTAAATGTCTTACTATTTTAAAATATTTAAGAAGCAGTACATTTGATATGAACAAAATTAAAATAAAAATTTCATTGCATTTTGCCCCTCTCATGCATTCAATCTAATTAAGTGTTCTCACTTATTCCATACACAGTGATACAACTAAGTAAGAATCAGAATCTTCCTACTTCCAGAAGCCTCCTCTGCAATCCAATGACACTGACATTTAATTACGAGCAGCAACGTGCAGTACCCTGCTTCTAAAGGTAGCTGTGCTTTGATCATTCCTGACTGACATTAAGAACCCTCTATGACCACTAGCCTTGCTAATTTGGGGTGATTTTGCAACAACTGGTGGAAGGACAAAACAAAAAGAATTAGGAATCAATCCAGGACCAGAACATATTAAAAAGATCTAGGAAGTTTTACTTGTTGGGCTTTATTTAGAAAATGAGCTGAGGGGAAAGGACTGCTTAACTGAAAAGTCTTAATTTTAGTTTTCTTCTTTAGTTAAGTAGTTTATTCCTTACTCAGACTACAAGTATTCCAATACTAGAGAGCTCCAGAAGACACATGAATTAAGGAATTAAAGCTATTTTTCTCAGCTTTTGCTAGACTGCAATAAATCTTAACAGTATTACAAGCTCAGGGGAAATTATATTAAACTTTCTTTTGATTTTTTTTTTTTAAATTTCATGGAGAATTATGAGAGACTCATCCTGTCTTTTCAATACTCAATCTATCATAAATCCTTAAACAGTCACAATGGTTTATTTAGCAGAATCTGCTAACTTCATTTTCTTGTGCTTCTCTATTTCCTGATACTGTCTGGGACCACAGGTGGAGTGTTGAAATAAGGCAAGGAAGAGCTTTCCAGTGAGATGGCCAGACAGATATAGACAGATGTGCCAACTTCCATTTCCTACTTCTGGGGTTCCATTGTTATAATGCCAATTACTAGGGGTCCATCCTGTTGAATTCATTTTAACATTTATATTTTTAGGCTAACATTTTCCCCTATAGTAATATATTGTCTTAGGCTTTTTTTTTCTTTTTAGATAAAACTCTTTGGACTGCTCTGAGTAACGTTCTATGAATATAAAAGAAAACTGAGAAATAAGTTTTAAATTGTTCCACAATACCTCACTAACATTCATTTTAGTTCTTTTGACATCGATCACCATCTTTAAATTAACTCAGTTTAACTAAGCAACTAACAGTAATTGTAATCACAATATTGTGATCACGAGGGGGAAGGAGCAACAAAGAACCGAGTGAAGAACAGATGAATAGATGAAAAGATTTATCCAAATATTAAAACTAGCCCCCAGTCCTTAGTGATTTCCTGCATAACTATAGAATTTACCACAGCTATGGGTTATTATTAAGATATCCTTAAGGATATCTGGAGCATTTATTTCACTCTTCATATCTGCAATTCATACACACAGCAGTGGATAAGTAGGTATATGCTATACGGACACAATCTTGATTCACATCTCAGTAAAACCTGCCCACTTTTATCAGTCCATAGATTAAATGCCTGTTCCTTGACTTTACTCATATTTTCATCCATTTCCATCACTTCTGCTTTCTCCTAAGTTTTAAAGAAGATGATTTACCTGTGAGATTGCAATGTCATTAACTTACAGAGATACTTCTCTAATTACTACTGGTGGAGAATTTATCCCAGGAATAGCTTTTGAAGACCTATAATTTTTGATTGATCTGAAGCAGCAGTTGAAGAGAAGCCCAATTTTACAGTTCATAATAACTAAATCTTGATCAAAAATTTAGTGGAGAAAATATTAAGATTTATGGCTAAAAATATCTCAGCACAAAAGTTGACTTAATGATATGTTTTGGCTTAACCCATCAGACAACTAAGCACCATACCGCCATTTTCTCACTTACCACCCACAATGGGATAAGACAGAGTTGTAAACAATTTTCTAAGAGAAGGGGAAAAAGAAAAAAGCAATGATCTCTCTCTATAGATAGATCGATCTCTGTAATGGAACTACTAACCACCTACTGACCAATGCCTAGCAAAATAACTGCCAGCCAACTGACATTTCATTTGCAGCACAAGGTCTTGCCATCACTGACTGACTGCCAGCCAGTCCCCAAGCAGCAGTCAACCCCTAACCAACCACCCCACAGCTTTATGGCCTTCTGCATGATGTCAGGTGGCACTGAATAACCCCTGACCTAATTCAGGCCACTCGTCCTGGCTCTGACCTGTCATAATCATCACACCATAACAGCAGCAGCTTTTACATGTTTTACAGTTATATGTCATGTTCTGTTTGACGCATTTGCTTAATGCTAAAAGAGCTGCTTCTGTTACACTGCATCTCATTTTTGCCAAGGTATATATTTAGAATAATTCATGGAATGACACAGGAGATGATCAGCCAGTTTCAGTGATTCCATTCTGTGAAGGCCAGAAATGGAAATTAACTCTGCAAAGCTACCATAAAATCCTGTCTATGGATAGATTACTTGGTTGCCTATGCTGTTATTATGCTGAAGATTAAAAGCTTCTGATATTTAATATTATTCATTCCCTTGCTAAAAAATACATCTGTCAGATCTCTCAACATAACTGCTTTGTAACAGCATCACCAACTACAGGAAATCCCACTTTTTTTTGTTGTTTGTTTTTTAAATCAAAGGCATCTTTCTCCACAAGTTAAATTCATCCTTTGAAAATTAGTAGAGCAAATAAAAGCAGTGGCTAGACTGGAGTCTTTTACAGCAATTTCAAGCAAGACAAAATGGGAATAGTAGTCGTACATCTACAGAATATAGCCATCAAGACCTGCAAGAGGGGACCCTTCATAAGTTAAATTGTCACATATGACAGGCAAGGCATAGAAACATTCCAGAATAAAATTCCTCCATGAATGTATGCCAGGATGTATACTCCAGAAGTTCAGGAGAAGGCAGCTATTTGACAAGTCAGGAGAGACTCAACCTTACTTCTCATAACGCCATTTTTTAATATCAAAAATAGATACATAGACTTCTCTGCCTCTCCATTTTTATTTTTTTTTCCCCTATTGCAGTAAAAATTCATCTTCTAAATTATCTGGAAGTCTGAAAAACAGCTGGTGAAATTTTCTTCTGTGAATATATAAATATTAAAGAAAAATTGGTTTACACTTCATTTTTTTTTCTTCACACAAAGCAGAAGCACAGAACCCACCTTCATGTATTATTGAAAAACTGCAGTTGTGTTATCTTGAAGGTCATCGTTTGCAAGCTATGCATAGTATCAGTCTTGTATGCTTCCACATAAGATTGTTACTTTCCTGGGATTTGTTAACATATTGTAAGTATCAAATGCAATTCCTGTTTTGCTTGGCAAGCCCCTCAACAGTCAGATGCATTCTCCCTCTTATCTCTTCAGCAGAAAAATGACTTCCACATGATATCCATCTCTCCTTAATCATCAAGCTACTCCTCCTGCCCTGGAGTTCTCTTCTGAGCTCTACTTTTTAGGTATTTATTAAGTGAAAAAGGATCCTTTTTCACACTCTGATTTTGTACTTACAAAGTAACGATAAGAACCACCAAGGATAATGCCAGTATAGCCAATCAAACTTACCTCTAAAAGAGTTTGCAGAGGCATGTCTTTAATACAAATATCTGTAATTCAAGATGCATTTACACAGCATGCTCCATTGGGCAGAAAAGCAGCTTGATAACAAGTGGATTCAAATTATCTGCTTGAAAGATTTAGGTTTGAAAAACAATTCAGTACTTTCCACATACTCTGACGATAGCCCATATGAACTACTACTAGGATGCAAGAGCATGCATAGATCATCCAGTGCCACCGTCCTTTGTACTTCCATAACTGAAGGCGACATACGACACAGAAGGAAAAACAAGGATTCTCAGGCTTGTACTGACATTTGAGTTAAGCCACTTAGTTTTCTCATACTAAAGGTCTTTAAACAGCCTAGACCAGACACAAAGTCCCTCAGAAGCATATTCAAGAGAGTAGCTTTCATTTAGCACTTATTACAGTTAAGGATCCTATAGATCTTTTAAGACTCAACCAAGTTCTGTTCATTTACCAGGAAAGCTCCATTAGTTAACAATATAATTCTGGAATCTCTCTATTTTTCAAACTTATCTTCGATAAAGCATGGCAGGCATGCCTTTTGAAAAAGATTAGTACTTGAAAAGCATGTAATTCAGTGCAAGCTTCCACCAATTACTTCACACCTCTGAGCAATACGCAATTCTGGAAAAGTGATTTTAAAAACAAGCACTCACATGAGGAAATAACATGCAAAGGAAAAAGGATTTTATGAAGTGAAACTGCAGTGAATTAAATATCATGTTCTGTGCTGTGCATCTGAGCCCAGTGCACAAAGAGCACAGCATAAACGAATTAGTCTATCCAGAATTATACATTTTCTGAAAAAAAAATGCACATGTTCACGAATGTGCTGACAATGTCATGATTTCATGGTGTGCCACTTTTTAAAATCATATGCAAGGTAGTAAATAATTCTGCAGTTAAGAATATAGTACAATCCAACAGCAGAGCTCCTGGACTGGCCTAAGTTGTACTGCGTTGTTTTGTTTTCTAATACGAAATTTATTATGCTTTTCTTAATGACATTTGGAACCCACTTTACTGCTCAGCCTGCTCTTGAATTGTATGTTGCTCACAAAGACCTCATGGGAAGCAACAGTTTGTGTTTGTTACTGAAACCACATTTGAGTATGCTGATAATCTACACTCTGCATTTCTACATTTTACATATCTAGAACCTACTTGGATTTTTTACAAGTATCTCACTGAGTCTGGACATCACAAACAGACTTGAAGAAAATATAGGTTTAACTGTATTATTAAGGCTAGCCCTTAGAAAGCATCCACGTATCTCACCACTGATATCTAGGTTTGATTGATTTCATTCTTATGCTGATAGAATAAAAGTGCAAGAGATTATCCAGATGAACCAAAACACCCTACCACTTCCAGCCTCACCACACAAACACACTTCAGGTTGAACAGCTGCCAGGAGATGTGTGTATATGTGCAGTGCACACACATGTATGTCTCTTGATCTTTCTCTTCCTATTTTTATAGGATCTGCTCCCTGGCTTTCTTTTTGCAGTAGCTTTTGCCAATCCAAAATATGTAGACGTTAAGTTAAATCACTCATTTTGTTTATGTGGCAACAAGTTCAGACTTCTTGCTGAAAAAATGTTCTTGGCTTTGGACAAAGCAGGCTTTGAGATGCTTCCATCTGTTTTAAATATGCCACAAATCACAGTATGGAAACCATCGCCCTTAACTGGTAGCCAATTTGCTGAATAAATCTATATTAAAAAAATGAGAATGATTCAACTGTAAACTATTTTCATATTTTTATATCATTTAATTTCAGAAGAATTCAGACCTTGTATGGAAGAAATTTAAATACCTGTTATAAATTTGTCTGACTGGTCAGAACTGGACACAGAACAAAATTAACTAAAAATGGTTCTTTCAACATTCACAAATTGCTATTATCAAGTATGGAAAAAAGGAGGAAGCCCTTTAGTGTCATATTTAATACATTTTATAACAGGACCTTAGCATTGTCATGAAGGTAATCTTTCAGTCTCTCGACCATTTTACCTCTTTTTGGTTCAACTTGAAGGCGGCTATATATCATGAGTTTGAGAGATTGAGTCAGCAGTACAACAGTCAGAGTTGAGGCAGACCCTGCTCTCCTCACAGATCTGTTCCTCCTTTTCCAGAATATGATCCAGCCCCTTTAATTTACTCTCCAAGACCACTCCTCACTCCTCCCATCCACTCAAGTTACCTCCATGGTGTACCACTATGTTGGAAAATTGACAGTAGCAAGAACTTGTTCTATCAGACTACACTAAAGAGCAGAACACCATCAACTCGTATTCAAATACTATGGGCAGAAAAAGTTGCATCTCCCATTTATTTATCTTGTTCAAGTTCAATAAAGCAAGGAAAACACTTTTCACAATCTGGACCTGAGTTGTTACCAAATACAGCTCTTTCCAACCCCAGAAAATTAAGCTACATCTTTGAAGACAGTGATTAAGATGTGTTAGAAAGACTAATTAAGTAAATGGCTACATACAAAATCTAATGCAAATTATTACAAGAGTCATTCAAAAGAGAACAGCAGATACTGAGTGAAGCCTTGAGCAACCTTTTCCAACTATATATTGAAGGCCACAGCACATGCATTCTAGTCTTTTAAAACCAGGCAGAGCATGGAAACAGATCTTTGTTCATCTTGCATCATGTAAAAAGTGAGTGTGATAAAATTTTGTCTCATCTTTCTTCCTGGCCATAGTCTGTTTTCAGATCTAGAACAGACAACATATATGAAGCCCTGAAGCCAAGAGCAAGAGACTGTGCCTGCCATGGAGAGTCACCTGTGATCACACATTGTCTCTCATGGCTAAGTCCCAAAATTCTTGTAGAAGAACTCTGCTTAGGAGAGCCTATGACGGGAGGAAGCACCTGATGCTGCAGCACAACCAAAAGTATTTCCCAGGTCTCCATCTTAAACCAAAGAAGATGCAATATAAATACTGGGTTTAGCTGAGCTTGAGAATAACCTTAAGTTTGACCCTGTCAAAAGAGGCAAGACTGCTGCAGTGTAGGGGGGGAAAAAAGCCACCAAGCTCCAAGCAAAGGCATCCACCAACACAAAGGAGAGAAGTCTCATTTCCATGTGGGTACCAAATACTTCTGTGAGAACAGACCCTTGAGTGATTAGAGTAAAAACTCAATTCTAGTCACAAGTCTCCATCACATCTTTAACCCGTAATACTTACTAGTATTGCAGCACTTGTCAATCCTTTCTGCTATCAATATTATGAAAATTGCAACTGATAGGATTTCCCACTGCTAACACACCAGCGGTAGTACCATTTGCACTGGGTTGGGATTTGGCTCTCATTGCTTTCCTGTAAATTATGAGTCTTACTGTTCCCAGAATAAATTGCAATAAATATTCATTGGTATCAGACATCTCAAAATCAATGACACCAAAAACATGAAGAAAGACATTTGTAACTCAACAGTGCTTGCACTCTCACTTCTCTAAATGTGAGTAGGATGAGTTTGGGAAAATTGAAAAGTACAATACAACAATGTATTACTACAGTACAATGTATGTACTAATATATACAACAATGAAATAATTCATTTACTTTTATTTACTTATCCCGGATTCTGAACAACATGTGTCTACTCTGCACCATTGTAAGGATAACTCAAACTCTTTTTTAGGAATGGGATAAAATGACATTGTATTAGTAGTTTGTCACCATCGTAAAAGCTCTCTTTTCATAAAGGAGACCTTCAAATGACTTACTATGTCGTAATTTTCACTCCATCTCTAACTTCTTCCCAGCAAATATCACTACTTACATTTCCAATTTTATAATCAAAGAAGGCATCTTGCTGCTATATTCCTAAACTTTTATTAGCTTGATGAAATCCTTGGAATCCGTAGCCTCACTGAGTCATAACTCCAGTCTGGCATATTCAGATGGATCTAGGACTCGAATCCGGGAGCAGGCAGTACTTACAGTTGTGTCCTTATAAGGCATTTCAGCTGACTTCAAATCATTGCTTTTTCTATCAAGTTTTATATTGCAGTGAGTTATTTATGCTCAGCAAACTAAGAGCTCTCATTCCTGAGAGTATTACAAAGTTGTTAGGTAAGAAATAACAGCTTAGATCCTGACTTCTATACACTTCCCAGACAGAGTAGGAAAGGAAGCAGCTCTCTGTCCTTCCCTATTTGCAGACAGCTGGAAGACCAATGATCCTATAAGCAGTGCAACATGTAGATGGAAACACTAACCTCTGAGCGTTCAGCAGACTGTCTGCATGTGCTCACTCACACAGTACTCCTCTACAGGCATTATGCTACCATATACTTCAACCAGATCTGCTAAACACCAGAAGGCAACAGTTTTCATCCTCTGCAGTTCTGGCCTACTGTTTTGCTAAGAGAGCAAAAACCCAGATTACAAGAGGGGCCACCCCCCTGCTAGCACTAGCTGAAGCAGAGCTCGCCTTCCCAGCAGGTCCCACTAGACAGTATTGCGACTCTGCCTTCTCTCCACTCCTTGCCAAACCAAGCTGCTTCCACCACATCCTCCTAGCAATTCCTTAATCTCTTAGATCCCAAGTATAACAACTGTGCTGCTTTTTCCCTTATGCTGTCTGCTCCTCGAATGCTGTAGTGTTTAATCTCAGTACCAGTGCTATCAATAACAGGGGCAGATGCTTACAGGACAGAGATCTTTGTGTGTGTACAGTAAATGCACATTAGAAGGCTTTCTGATCAGGGTCTGGAGCTACCATAAAGAAAATAATTGAAACCAGAATATTGGAAAATGTTGACATTACTGAGTCATATCTACCTAGCAATTCAACATGCCAAACAAGTCCATAAAGGGAATTTCTCAGCTTTCCCCAGTATCTACACACCAGGGAGAGTAGCATCCCAAAAATCCTTTCCATAAAATCCATCCTTTGTTCTGAGCTGCATACATCAGGTTGAAATACTAGCCAGTTCAGACAGAGAGGTGCATACAAGTCTGTGATTCAGTTGTTGCATAGAGAGAATAAGAACGTAAACTGTAGTAAGAACTGGAAGGCTACATTTTTATTATTAACTTTCACAGTCATTTGAGTTGGAGGGGACCTTTAAAAGTCATCTACTTCAACATCCCTGCAATGAGCAGGGACATCTACAGCTAGATCAGATTGCTCAGAGCCCCATCCAGCCTGACTTAAGATGTTTCCAGGGATAGGGCTTCCACCACCTCTCTGGGCAACTTCTTCCAGTGCCTCACCATCCTTACTGGCAAAAACTTCTTTCATATATCCAAACTAAATCTCTCCTTGTCCAGTCACAACAGATCCTGCAAAGGGGTCTGTCCCCTTTTCATATAGCCCCCCCCTCCCCCCTTTAGATACTGAAAGTTCTTTTGATGCAGCCCAGAATATGGTTAGCCTTCTGGGCTGCAAGTGTACATTACTGGCCATTCAGCTAGCCATCCACAAGTGCCATTTCAGCTGGGCTATGCTCAATTATCTTATTCCCCCAGCTTGTACTAATCGTGGAGGTTGCTACAACACAGGTGTAAGACCTTGCACATGGATTTGTTTAACCTCATGAGGGTCACCTGGGCCCATTGCTCAAGCCTGCCTAGGTCTCTCTGGATGGCAATATTATAAATCAGACAAAAAATCAAAAGGAAAGATTTTCTGTTTTTTTACTAAGCAATTAATCAGTACTAACTGGAAAAGGGTATTGCCTCAGGTTATAAAAAAAAAAAAAATCACTAAAAGTGCAGTGGGTCCTTTTAAAACCTTTTCTATGTATTCTGGCTGCCCTTTTACTTCTCTGGTACACTGTTCCTGTGAACTCGGATTCCTTTGTGCGCTTTGCTATCAATACTTTATTGTTCTCTTTTCCTACAGCAACCCCTACCGTTAAAAATAAAACTGGAATTCTTAACTATAAGTCCACAAGCTTATTCTTAAGAAATCACTAACAGCTCAAACATTGAAAGCAAACCTAATCCTGTTACACAATGTGTTTTGCTTCCTTAACTTCTTCAGGAAGAAATTCTATTTAAACTGGTCTCTGGATGTGAAAGGCATGAACTACAGATTTATGAGACAACTTTCTGAACCTCACAAGAGAAACCTGACTGAAGTATCTGAACTGACATTCCACTCTGGGCTAGGTCAGTGACAAACCTCAGATGTGGACTGAGACTTAAAACCAGTGTCCAACTTCTTCTCTGTCTTGAAATAAAAGCACTAAAAATCAAAAGCAGATATTCAAAACAAGCTTATATTTAGGAAATGATTCTTATAAAATCAGATCCAATTTTACTTTAAGATTTTGTTTACAATGGATTATGATTTCAGGCTTTGGATTCCATTTTTTTTTTCCACAATTCTTCTTAAACTGTGAGACAGCAGCTTATATCTGATTTAGTGTTCACACTGATGAAAAGTGATATAGCACAGAAAAATGGATGCCTACAGAAAGTTCAAGTCAGTTTTGTTAGACCAAGAAGTTAAGTGAATATTTAAAATTGAACAACAAAAAGCATGCACTTTATGACTTATTAGATTGTTTTGACAGAAAGATGGTTCACAGCTTCTGTTCCCAGATTTATAGAAACGGACAGCAGAGCTACTGTTATTCCCTGTTTTCAAAAAATTACATCCTGTGTTTTTCTACAGCTAAGGTCAACATGTGTCATCATGTTCCCTAGAGCATACTGTGAGCAAAGTTCAGGCCCAAGCAGCCCACTAGCAGACTGTTTTTATGGTCACGTACAGCCTATTTAAGAATTTAAAACAATGTCATAGACAGAAACACTCCACTGACTATAATTCATTTAAATTTGAATTTTTCACAATTTCAAAAGACAAGTTGTTTAAATGAAACACACCCTTTGCCTTTAACTGCAAAAAGGTAGGATTTTCGACTTTTGACTCTCACATCTGGCTTTTATTAATCTTTGAATATAAGAACCTTAAAAACTCCAAGAAACATTTTGTACCATCTTCTCTGATCCAATACTTTGGTTATGAACCTACATTCGTTCATGCATCCCCCTGATAAGTCATTTCAGACACGCACAAAGGTGCGGATTTCCTACAGACAGACATGGCAAGAAAGTTTGAGTACCTGTGTCTATGAAGAAATAGTAGACCAGTATCACCACTAACTGCTTCAGCCAGCCAACAGCTCTCAGCTCTAATCGTTGACTTGCCCTGAAGTCTTCCTTGCCACAGATTCATTGTTCTTGTTTTCCAAACAATCTATTTCGCCACTCAGTCATCAGCAAGAAGGGTATTTGTGGATTTACAAAATTAATCCTCAGTAATCCCATCCACTAATGGCGCACTCACTACTGGAAACTTGTCTTTTGCCATCTTTATGTAGTAAAATACTATGCGCCTCAAGATGTTGCATTATTTTCTTAATAATTTCAGCTTTCACTTTCCCAGTGACTTTGTGCTTAGGTGAAAACCATATTTACCGAATGCTCTCCACTCCTTAACAATTTGTGCTAGGTGAAAACCTCACTTGAAAATGAGTCCTTTTCTCACTGCCCAGACTGAAAAAGAAGCATTCAGTAGTACCAGAGAACAGCACAGAACTATATATAAACTACTAATCAATAATGGCCAGAAAAATTACCTTAAATCAAATTACCATACCTCATCAACTCCTTAGAATCATAGAATCACAAGGTTGGAAAGGACCTACAAGATCATCTAGTCCAACCGTCCTCCCGTTACCACAGCTACTGAAAAACCACTAAACCATATCTCTTAGCTCCTTATCCAGACGCCTCTTGTACACTGCCAGGGATGGCGACTCCACCACCTCCCTGGGCAGGAGGTGCCCAGGGTAAACTCCTTCAAGTTTACAAAAGACACACAGACTGAACTGCAAGCCACAACTAAACTACTAACATTCTTTGCCCTTCTATAGTTAGGCCCCAGCAAATATGCTTTTATGAAAGAAATTACTAACATCCTAATTAATGAACCACATGCTCTTAGAAGCCAAACACATCAACCTCTCTAAGCAAGACAATTAGCAAGCATTACAATTAGCAAGTATTAAAAGGACCCTTCATGTCCATGGTGTTGTAGCTTAACTCCACAGCAGCTCAGCACTATGCAGCCAGTTACTCACTCTCCCCCCAAGAAGGATAAAAGAGAACTAGAAATAAAACAGAACTTGTGCAATGAGATTAAACAACTAACTACTAGAACAAAAGAAGAAAATAAAAGCAAAAATAAACAATGATTATAATATATACAATCACAATGAAATTACTCACCACTTGCTGACTGATGCAGACACTCCACCAGCAACACAAAACCACCCTCTACTTATCAACACACAATCCACATTGTTACCTCTAGGCCAACTCCCTCACAGCTTTATGGCCTTCAGTATGATGGCTGGCCTAATTGCCTAATTCAGGCCACCTGTCCTGGTTCCACTTCACCCCCTGCTGCCCTGCCATAAAGGCAGCAGCTCCACCCCTCCCAATGCCCCCCAAGTTGGTTTGGTTCAGGGTGTGCTTCTGTTGCTGAAAGAGGGCTGTAAATTGATGAAATATTAACTGTTTGGCTAAAACCAGAAGTGCTATTCAGTAGTTTAAACATGCTGAACTCCTTAGGAAAACTTGAATTGACTTCAATGCACTTCACAGAGTTCTAAAACTTTGAAGGCATCTTTGAAGGTGCTCTACTCCAACTCCCCTGCAATGAACAGGGATATCTACAGCTGCAACAGCTTGCTTGGAGCCCAGTCCTCTATGATCTTGAATGTCTACAGGCATAGGGCTTCCACCATATCTTTGGGCAACCTGTTCCTGTGTCTCACCACTCTTACCATAAAATGGAAATTTCTTTCTATCTGATTTAAATCTCCTCTCTTTTAGTTTGAAACCATTCCCCCAGTCGTATTACAGCAGACCCTGTTGGTATCTGCTTCCTTCCTTTTTACAGGCCCCCTTTAGATACTGAAAGGCTACTAGATACTGTTCAGCTCCAGGCTGCACAGCCTTGTTGGAAATATCCAAATAATTTTGTCAGGGCAGTATTCCTGATAAAAGTTGATTTTATTCACAATTGCAATGGTGGGCATCCTGCAAGTAGGAGTGCACCTATGGACACAAGAGCATAGCTTTTGTACCTTGTCTTCCGAATGCCCATCCCCTCCCCTGTTTTCCTATTGGCTGGGTACGCCAGGTTCACAATCTTACCGAAGATTCACATTTGTTAATTACATTCTGACACTTGTTGATTCATGGGCTATCTTGTCCCAGTCAGTCGCCATCCTGCTGTTTCCAAGATGTCTCAGTACTGTCCTCATCACATGGATATGGTGAGTCTCTACAAGGCTTCTTCCATTCTGTCCAAAGCCCGCTACCTTTGTTAAACAAGGTGCACAGAGGGAGGATGCCAGGCCTTCCCGATGCCTCCCTCAGGCATGTCATGACTTGTTCTCTGATTTGATCAATCTCATGCAGGGTATTCTTGCAATGTGTATGATGAAATATTACATATATTCATGCCGACTGGACATAAATTGTTGCTAACCATACAAGTATATTGCTAATTATTTAACTTCTCCTTAAATTCTCTATTACTCGGGTCTTGTCTGTCCAGCACCAAGAATTAGTAAGGCTCAGAGTTATTTCAGAAGGCCAGACAGACAGGAGCTGCAGTCTTTGTGCCTATAACCCAATACATCTAATCTCTATGATTATAAATTACTTCACCTATGTATTGAGCATGCACTCCTGGGGATGGTTCATTTAGAGGATAAGTAATTAAAACTATCAGAGACGCCCCAGAAGAATTCTTACCATGTTCTAATGCAGAAACAACATTTAATTCTCACAGCCTGACCTCAGAGGGGAGGTGTTCTATCCCTTAGATTTTTATAGCCCTCCTCTAGATGTGATTCAACAGGTCCATGTCTATCCTGTGCTGAGGACTCCACATCTGGACACTGTACTCCAGATGAGGCCTCACCAGCACAGAGCAGAGGAGCAGGATCACCTCCCTCACCCTGCTGGTCACACTCCTTTTGATACAGCTCAGGATATGGTTGGCCTTCCAGGCTGCATGTGCACGTTGCTGGCTCACGTCAAGCGTGCCATTCACCAGTACCCCCAAGTTCTTTCTGGCAGGGCTGTACTCTATTCTTTTGTCCCCTACCTTGTACTGATAGTGGGAGGTTGCTGCAACCCAGGTGCAAGACCTTGCAGATAGATGAAACCATTTAACCTCATGAATTTCACCTGGGCCCACTGCTGGAGACTGCCTAGGTCTCTCAGGATGGCATCTCATTCCTCATCTGTGTCAATGGCAGACCAGAATATGGTTGCCTTTCTGGGCAAGACTGGATGACCAGAATATGGTTGCCTTCCTGTATCACTGGATACAGTGGGGGCTCACATCTTGCCTGCCGTCCACCAGAATCCCCAAGCCCTTTGAACTTAAAGCTTTTTCAGGCAAAAGCTCCCAGTGCAGTTCCAATAGCAGCATTTTTATGTGGATATGATTTTGACATATGTTTTCTGTGGATCCTCTGGTTGGCAGCAAAAAAAAAAAAAATCCAGTAAACATTCTCCCCCTTCAGACTGCAGTTATAGCAACTGGGTAGGTCTTTTTTTTCCCCAGTTTTTTTTGTTGTTGTTGTTGTTGTTTTTCTGAGAGCTGTCTGAGCAGAAGCTGAATTTCATAACAGCTCTAAATCTGTTGTCTGGTTTCTGCTAACATTTCCCCTACCACTTCTTCCCAGTTGGATTCATAACTATGCTGAATTCTCAGAGAGGGAGAAGGCAGACAGTGTTTCCCAGTGGGTATTTTTTACTACCCAACTCATGTATTACAGTGGAGATTGCTTGTCGCAAAAAGACTCACCTAGGAAGAGCTCTCCTACTGACGCACAGTAGAGGGGCATTCCTAACAACAGGAATACCACTAATTTCATGGGTACTATAACTTTATACAAGCTAATTGACTTGTAGGTTGATGGATGCAGAGAAACGCATCTAAGAACTCTGAGCATTGTTAAAATTCAGTTAAAATTACGTTCTAACTACAAAAGAAAAGCTTTAGGTACAGGTACAAGTTACATTATCTTAGAATATTAGTTCTCCTTCACTGATGCTGGTTAAGTTTTCAGGTCAGAAAAATTCCCCTTTCAGGGATGACAGTAGATTGCAACTCCAATATTTTGCCATGCATTTCCCCTGAATGCACAGAATTGATCTTAACTTACAACAAAAGAACTAAGAATGACCTTTGAAAGAAATTAAAACTAGAATCTTGGAAGTAAGTGTACATGAATTATTTACAGATTGCAAATAATGTTGTCCCAAAGGAAAAAAAAAATGATTTCAGAAATTCCATAAATACATTTATGAAAAGTACTGCCAAATGGCTTGCACTGTGGTAAGATGTGTATTTGCATTCATATGCTTTATCAAAGGTATGTATTATGTATGTATAATTTTGTGGTGCTCTCAAAACTGTCTGCCCTGCCTTACTCTGCTTCTCTAAACATTTTTAAACATTTTAGTAAAGCAGAGTTTTAAGCACAAAGGGAAAGGATCTATAGTTTGCAATAACTTTGAGATTTAGCAAGAGAGGAAGAGAACATTTTGTACTTGAGTGATCACATTACAAGTCAACCAGTACACAATAGTTAGGAAAAGACATTTGAATGAAGTTTTGAAGGTAGCTTCAGTCTGTAGGAAGCAAAAATTCTACTGCCCAGAAGAGGCATTAAGGTGCCAGTCTCACAAAATAAACTCTGCTAAAACAATCAGATTTGAGACTGAAAAATCCAATTCTGGAGTAAAAAAAAAAAAAAAAAAAAAAAGTAATACCAACCCAGGGCAGTACAGACTAGCTGTAACAACGTTTTCAGCACCAGACAGGACAAATTGGCTCAGTGGCTGTCTTGAAGGAAATTCTTGACTGCTCTGTAGTATTTCTGAGCAAAAGGACAAATGCTTGAAAGTGACAAGGGCTTCAGCTGCCTTCCAAAAGGTGTGCTCAGGGGGCCATAAGCCCCTCAAAATATTCAAGCAGAGTGCTGTCAGGGCTATTCTTGGTTTTGTTTTTGTATTGCTAGTTTAGTGGTTTATTTGCTTTCTCTTTCTTGCAAGTACTTTGTTGTCTTCTAATTCAGGCTATGCTTAAAATCCAGTTTTAAAATATTAGGTTTTTAATTTCATTAAATAAAGAAATGCAGTATAGTTATAAATATCCTGCCCTTTCTTATTCTAAAAGAAAGAAGCATAATTTCTTACATATTTCCATTAAAAGATCCTCTGCCAAAATAATGACACTTAGACAAAAGCCTAACATGGAACATGGAAATGTTCTCTTGAAAGAAAGCAAAGGTTTGTTGTTTAATCCCATATTGCAGCCTCCCAGCCTAAGACCATCTAGGAAATGCCAGACAGAGAAGGAAGTAATGCTTCCCTCAATCACCAACTGCTTGTAGCTGACAAATGATGGTGACACCTCCAGTCTGTTAAAAATGACTTGCTACTAATTTGAAAAAACTAAAATACAAACAAAAAAATATAATGACTTTCCCTTATAAACACAAACATCAAATACAAGAAATGTAGCCAGCATCACTTCTAGACTGAACAGCAGCACCTGCAGAAGAGCAAGAAATGCTGAGATGCATTATGAGATGCTATTTCCAGGTCACAGTATAGATGTACTACTGGCCAGACAACGTGGCAAGAGGGCCTTCCACTTGTCTTTGACACCACTATGAGATTTAGTTGATAAAGTAAAAGGACTAGAGAAGCTTCTTCAAAAGTTTTAATTACTGTAGATTTGTTGTAATTTGTCTCTCTCAAAATGCAGGGACTCATTCCCAAAGCTTAAAACAAGGCCTTTCACCACTTCGAGTTGTCTTGCAGTGCTAAAATCGTCAGGCAAGGGTAATAGGAAAAAAAAAAAAAAAAAAAAAAAGCAGGTACAATATTCTGCATATAGGTTATAGGAAAGGATATAATGCTAAGGCTCTGTAACATATCAGCCATCCCAGTTCTACCACTGCCAGCCCCAGCAGAGCTGCACTGCAGACATCAGGGCCTCTGAATTCTATCAGCCTTCAGGTAGCATAGAAGCTACGGCCTTGCAGTTCATCTGTACCAGTTGTTTACTCAGAAGTCAAGCAGCCAGGGAATTCCTTGATAATAGCTGAGGACAGTTCCCTGCTCCTGTCCAGCACTTGCTGTCTTCAAAACAACTTTCGTGGCCATACATCAGCTATCACTGAGTGAGACTCAGAGCTGTAATAAAGATGTTTACTGCTTCACTCTGGACACAGTTTTCTGACTCATGCACCCCAGCTCATAACTACTAAAATACATATTATCTATTACTGCCGTGGCCTGAGATTTATTAACTGTATGCAGTAGTGATTTATAAAGGACTCCTCTCATTTTTCTTAACTCTCAGGAATAGTCAGGGGAGAAGCCACACACAGCTGTCTGAATTTGAATCACTTTCAGATAAAAATATAAATTGCACTACAAAGTGTTGTAGAAGCCTCCTAGAGCTGTATTTAGTTTGGTTCTGTCCAGCTTCACATGTGAGAAAACTAGGCAAGATTCATAACAAAATCTCAGCCCAGATCTGTGTGGACCTGGACCATGCACAAAATTCCAGTAGCTGCATGGAAGGTCACTGAACCTTCCACCTTATCCCTTTAGGAAAAAGCTGAACTTCAACATTGATTCTGCTAGATCTGTGCTCCAGATTGTTCCTATTTCAAACACCTCTCGGCCTATTTCTTTTCCAAAACTGCATATTGTTGGTTTGTAGTTTAGATATTAATTTGAATATATCAGCTAATAAGCAGAAGTAATATACATCAAGAGTTCTAACTCACAAGATGTATTTTTCCAAGCAAGCCTACTTTGACACTGGATACAAACCAGGATTAAGCATATTAACTTGGGAAGTGCCATTAAAAGATACACAGTAAATTCAGTCCTTCCATATCTTTATGGCCTTCGGCATTTTTGTTATACTCTGTGTTTTAGGTTCCTGGTTATTCAGTCTGTGAAGGAGTGCTGTATTTGCTGCAAGAGCTGATCCTAGACCTATAAAAAAAAACAACCACTTTCTGCTATCAAAGCTCTCGGTAGTAGCTGCTAAATTCAAGACCTCATTGTGTATAATCATCCCGCTTTGCCAAGGTCTCTGGAGTGAAAGGGACTGCAGAAATGCCAAACACTCTCAGTGTTTATTTAACACCAACCCAGAAAGGCTAGCAGGACTTACTTAAAGTATAACTGTGACAATTACGCCAGTTTTACCAGTTTTGTTTTGAATCAAAAGAAGATCACAAGACTTCAAAAAATAATTTTTAACTTGCTAACCTACGCGTAAAAATAAATAAATAGGTTAAGTTTTAAAAAGCTGATTTTTTTACCCCTAGCACTTTAAAAACAATGAAACACTGGAAGATCTTGTACTTAAATTAAGAATTCTTATGCCGCTGAAGAAAATAAAGACATGCAAGTAGAATACAATCTGACAGTACTGAATCCAGTCATAGTTATATAGTTACTTGTATAATGATCTAATAATAGCTATCAGACAAACACACTTAATATTTTTATCCAAAAATTTATTTAGAATAACATATGGGCTTATAATCAAGGTGATAAAATTGAAGCCTCTGTCACAGAGGACTTGGAAGAGTCAGCAATGGGAATTTTACTTGCACTGAAATCCAAGGTAATACAAGTCAGATTACTTTGGACCACAGCTTGTAAGAAGCTGTGTATTAGTAAAATTCCCTTACAGAAAATAGAATATTTGTAAGGGCAGAATAACACTGAAAGCTTAGCTGAAGGCACTTACAAGAGTGGCCTTGTCCCATTTTGTTTTTGAAGTAGTTCATTTTGAAAAAATTCTACAAGTTACATGAGAGATAAAATGTGAAACTTAGTGATTGCTCACAATACAAAATACAAATTAAAAAAATCAGCTATTCTGTGCACTTAGTGATAGATGATTGTAATTAAGTGAATGGCCAGGGTAACACTTTCATATACTGAGCTCCCAAAGTAAAACTTTTTCAAGGATAAGAGACAGACGTATATGAAGTAAACACTGCATACTGGAAAATAATTAATCTAATACTTGTCAGGTAACTGGACACAATACTTAATTTGAAATGTCAGGTGAATTAAGTCATTTCACTCTGACAGATAAACAGTTCAGAGAATAAGAGGCAGAGACCAGGCAGACTTTTCTTCTGGGAAAACTTAGAGAAGATGACAAAGACATTATGAGCTACCCTGTTTACTTTCAGTAGTAAGAACTGACAAGACTCACAGCTACAAAAAGAAAAATAAATTGGAAGGTTACTTTGAAACATTTTCTATTTTCCTAAAGAAACGGTTGTCAAAACAATGTTTTTAATTACATTCAGAAATATTTTGTTCTCCCTACATGTCTACAGCTGTCCCTTGCTCAATCATTAAAAAAAAAAAAAAAACAAAAAAAACCAGATGAACTCTCCTAAAAAAAAAAAATTCTGCTCAGAAGCAATTTTTATACATTCTCCATATTTTTCTTCCTTGACAGTTTCAGCTTTTTTTTTTTTTTTTTGGAATGAAAATAGGATGATTGCTTCATAAGACAGGTTTTGTTCCCGCTACTTATTTTCCCATTTACACAATAATTCCGTGGATTTATGAACATGATCTGGCTCAAAACAGCCCTGGAAATGATTTAATAAAACAACAGCAAGATAAAAATATGTAAAGCCATCAACTGCAAGCATTCCACTTCCCAAGCAGGCAGCATGGGCTACATAGAAACAGAGAAAGAAATCAGGCCTATTCCTTGTGCAAAGAAATTTCTTTATCAACATAACATGTAGTCACAAAAGAAAGAATCTAGAATTTTAGACTTATATTTATGTTTTAAGCTGTTATAACAGCTTCCGACAGGAGCTCAAAGAATTGGTGTCAATGAAAGGATTCACATCAAAATTTTCATGCAGTATTTTGTATCACATACTCTTTAAAAAAAAAACAAAAAAACCCACCACCTCTGCATATCCTTCAAGGATCATGCTAGAAACTGTACTACAGGCAACACAGCTAAAAGTACTTGCGGACTGCCAGGGTTATACCAGACATCATATTCCGTAAGAGATTGGGTCAATACAGGAAGAAGCCAAAAAATAAAGACAGAGGCCTTTTGCTGGCTGCTCCTAGATATGCGTTTGTGAAACTGAAACTAATACAGTGAAATTCAACCATCTACCTTGCTGCAGCAAAATAAGAATGTATTACACACTTCAGTATTCACGTCATTCAACTACATAACATTTCCAGTTTCCATAGTAGATATTCTAAAGGTACATTTGAAAATGAGTTTGCAAATAATTTGCAAATTGTGTAGTCTTACATTTCTTAGAAACTGTCCTGTGAAAGTACCAACAACCCAACAATTATTTTACCCAGAATTTTAATCGGGAAAAGAACATTGTCTAACTAATATAAAGCTTGCTTTCTGCTTAGTAATTCTCAAGAAGCCATTTGCAGTCCTCTACACTGCCAGGACCATTGCTCTGTAAGACAGCATAATTTTTTTTCTTTTAATCTATTGATCCTTATTGATATATCTATCAACAATAGCATGTTACATGACAGACATTAACAGTTTCTGCCACACTCTCATAATGCAAATTGTGCCTCAGATTCAATGCGGAACCTTGGCCCACATTCTACAAAAGTTATAATCATTATTGGAGCATACTTAAAGTCTGAAGTGGATTACTGAGGGAAAAAAAACAACAGTATTTGCCACTGAAACAGGAGATTAGTAGCAGAAAAGAAGCAGAACACTACACACACGTTTGCAATTAGGGGCCTCATTCTGCAATAGGCTGACTATTTCCTGACTGGTTTGGTGCTGAGTACCTTTAACTCACCAAGTGATGTCACCATTTCTGTTGATTCAATAGCATATCACTGTGGTGGGAGGAACGAACAGAAGGTTCTTTAATGGAAGATGTGATTATATTGCTATTCAAAGGCAAAAAGTCAAGACAACAGGAATTCTTTGTTGCATGCTAGGACTGCATGCATCCTGTGCCAACTAAGGCATTAGAGCTCCCACCTGGAACAGATGGAAGGCCAGTTATTGAATTAAATGGCTGGACAGATGCCCAGCAGATACACATATAGAGTAAAAGCCAGAGACTGCCTTTCACACTCAAAGCTCCTTCACAGTGTTAAAATACATTGCTGTCTAAGCTGCAGAGCCACTTCTTTTAATACTGACTCTGATGATAATGGGGAGCTGTGCTGTTGGGCTTGAAAATTTTCCAGACTGGCTCAGAGTTTGTTTTGCTCTCAGTTGTCTAACATGAAGAAAATTATTCTTTCAAAAATCTGCGTCTTCAAGCACTCTGCCTTATCAAGCATTACACATTTACCCATTACTAAGACTGGCCTATGTCCTAGAAAGCCTGGATTAATAACATGAGATGGATATTGGAACAAGCTAGTATGATCATCTACTTGTATGTGAAAAACAAAAGACACTAATAGATTTTAGTTTACGAGTTGTATCTGGTGGGGGTTAAGTACAGCTTTCCAGGAGTCAAACTCTCTCATCGACTAAGACAGGAAAAAAAAGTTGCTATTTTTTTAACTAGGCCTGTGTAATTCAATTAACAAGTTTCTGAACTTTCATACCATCCTCTTCCATCAGGACAGGACTTCTCTTGATTCAGCATGCCAGCTAAAAAGTGTTGAAACAGAATTGCTCAGTGCTAGAGCACTTTCTACGCTCACTAACATTAGCACCCAAAGCGCCATCTTAGCTTAATATTAGTTCCCTTCACTGAAGTGGAATGACTAGAGGTGGTGTAGACTTCACCAAAACTTGAGGTCTTTTCAGTCCAAATGAACCTCAAAAACATATATAAACTGTGAAATCTATAGAATTACCTTATTTCCATCTACAACAGGCAATCTTGGGATGTGCAAGTGAATTCACATTCAAGTAAGTGTGTCAAACATTCAAGAGGACCTGGAATCTTTGTAACTTAGAGTAAACAAAGTTATTGACCTTTCCCTTAGAAATATTTTCCTATTCCTTTCACTTTCAAATAAGGGAGAGTTAAGAAAATCTGCGACATATTCATACATACTATGTTATGCAAATTCTTATGTCAGTCTTCTTTCTGGGTTACTTGAATTCTGAGGTTTACCTTAAAGTACAGTTCATATGGACACACTAAGCCTTACTAAACAGCAACAAATAAAACTGGGATAAACTGGGCTCCAGAATCCATCAGTGAGAGTCTCCTAATATGTTTTTTCTAGTATGTTTGGTGTGCACTGACTTCAAGTAATGGAAGCTGTAGGATCACAGTCCAAGGATAAACTTCTTGTACGCTTCAAATGTAAATGCTTCCTTAAAGGAATGCTGAAGACCTTAGCTTCCTTGTGGTCAATTAAATGGAACAGCTATTTGCAAAAGGAAGTACTAAATTGCCTTGTTATTTCATAAATATCTATTTCAAAACCTGAAGCTGCTAAACTCTGATTGCGTAGTTTGGTTTGATCGGACTAGTTTTAGAAGAAAACCACAGCAATTGGAGGTGAATCAAACAGTTTGGTCACAAACAGGAGCTAAATCTGATTCTTTGATTTTGGCTCATATTCATGTAACCATAATGAGATAACCACTGCAAACTACAAATTATCAAATGGTTGCTCCGCACTCAATTCAATACCACTGAAGAGTAATCAGAGTTTACTGAAATGTTTTCAAATCATAATAAACAGAACAGAAACCATGCTCTCTCTTACAACTCTTCTCTACTCAGGGTTACATCACCTTATAGAGCCAAAAAATGTAAGCATAAATACATTGCAAATGAATTGTGAAAACAATTAAGGCATCTCATAATTTTTTAAGTTACCTAAGATAGTAGACAACTCACATAGACAATGCATAAGTGCATTAATATATGAAATGCCATACAGTTTCAGACATACAAATAATGTATGTAGGACATTGTCTTCTCTCTAACTAGGAAGGGATATTTCTGTAAAATTCCTTAAACAGAAAGGCAATTAATTAACTGAGACACTACCAAAAGCTTTAGTTCACATACGAATAAAATTTGGTGATTTTACCTTATATAACTAGATCATTGCTCTTTTCTGTAGGAAGTTTCAGTAGTTCCATATTACTGATTACTCCTAAACATTTGCAGATATGAAAGACACCTGGGAAACACGTGGAAAAAAAAAAAAAAAATCAAATCAATTAAACTATAGCATACTTTATTTTTCTAATGCTAGAAACAGGAGCTATGCCCTGAGCATGTCCTTGAATCATACATTTCGATTCTTAACCCAGATTACTTTATTGCTTGTTTATTACTACTTCTACTTGTAAACAGTGGAAAAACTAGCATTACTTTTGGAATCACCTCATATTTGGATACATTAGTATGTTGAAGGAGTCATCTAGATTGTACACAGGTGTGATGAGAAAGGATGAAGAGACACACACAAAATCATTAAAATCATTAAGTCATCAATCATCATAAAGTCCATGAAATCATTAGTAATTTTAGACAAAGTTGACTTATTTGTTGTAAGTTCGAAGATCCTTCATTTCACCTAAAGTTAACTTCTATTTGGTCTTAATCCATCAAAGTTATGATATTGACATAAACAGATGACTACTGCACTTTTAGGCAAATCAAATTACAAAGTCAACAATTAGAAAAAAAGAATTTCCTTAGGAAGCAATTAGAGGAATGAAAACATATTGCATTCAGCTCACATCTATGAGTCAGACTAGTTTATGATTAAGAGTAGTTTGTTCCTACATAGCTGGCACTTGGGCACCTTCAAAGGAATTGCAGACAATTCATAGGAAGATTTTATGCATTTTCCAGTCACAGATAATAGTATTCAAGAGAGAAAGAAAAAGTTGATAAAGGTGTTCAGACAGTTTCTGGACTATTTTATAGAAAAAAAATTAACTAAACTGCTGTACTGATAAAACTATCTTTCTGCAAATTGATGAAATAACAGGGTTTTATAGAGTAAATTATGTCATTCTAGGTGCATCCAGACTAATTTTTACTCAAATTTCCTTGATATTTTCCCACGGTCTCACTGTCTGAGATTAGTATACAGAAAAGAGCAGCAAGTTTAACAACCATCAGGATTATCAGAATTTGGCAAATATCATAATGGGAAGAAGACAAAACAGTAGGGCATCTTGCATATCTTTCTTTTGAATCTGAGACCTCTCCTGTAATAAGCAACATTTCTTTACGTGACCAGATGTTTGGGAACACTAGCAGTGATATTGGTCAGGATACACCACCAGAGGAAGAACATCTGATGAAAAAGAAAACGTTGATAAGTAAAAACTTCAAGTTAGAAAGCTCTTCATTGGGCCATGATCTACAAAGTAATCAACAGTGATGAATTAAGAGGTAGTTCCTTCCAAAAAAGCAGAAAAAAAACAATAAGCAGAAAATATTTTCACAGGAGTTGAAGAGTTAGAAGTGATAAAGTTATTTTCAAGAGGCAGCCAGTGAATACTGAAACTTACATCAACACCTAAAAGCTTTTTTTGCAAGGGACAGCATACTCTCCTAGCTGCTCTAACTAGACGTAAATATGTTGTGCATGTTTCTCATAATCTTAACGTGGGTAACAGCCAGCATCAGTTTCTCATTCTGCAAATCAATTGAGAACATGCAAACTGCACTTGGCTATAAGCCAGTAGCAGGGAATTTGAATAAGAAGGCATGTAATGCAAGTTACTTATCAACAGTTAATTTTATTTGTCTAAAAGGGCCACAATGTTAAGCATCACTTCTAAAAATGAAGCTCAGGTGTCTGAATTAGAAAGGACAAAAGTCACACCCTTGAATTCCTGCATGAACTGCATCCTCCCACCTTAACAGCAAATAATCACAGAAAACTTCATTACCCAGATAAGTACAGACTTGACTTCAAGAGCTAACTCTTCGAAGTGAGTAGTTTGATCCCCCCAATCTTACTCCTCACACACAAATCTAAAAGCAAATACAATCTACTCAGAGACTGAACTTTAGCTGACTTTTTTTTTTTTCCTGTCATCATCCTCCAATTGCTTTGATGTTACTAGAGATTACACTGAAATATGATTAGAAGGGATGCTGGAATTGAGCCCACCTCTCCTCCCAGGATTTTTAAGAGAGATGTGAATATAGAGCTTTCAGACTCTGGCTAAAGATTAAAGACTCTGAAAACGTTAAGTGTGGAAATGTGAAAGGTTCCCAGTACTTTCTGTATCAGGTAGGCCCTCAGAGTTTTCTTTAGTACAAAACTTCCCATGAGTCAGAATCTCCTCAAAGAAAACAGAACGGTTATAAAAAACACCTTTTGTATCAGACATCTACATCTATTCTATAAGAAATCCCAACAGAGGATGTCTTTACCCACTTCTTCAACTGAGATTAAGTAATATTAATAAAATAAAAGTAAAAGCATGTTATTCTATGAGAAAATTACCCTGAGAATATATTTCAGGAATTTTTTTTAGTAGAAGGACATTTCCTGGTAAATGTTAGTAGGATACATATATTCATAAAGGAAAAGGACTGCTTATATTTCTCAGTCCCCGCTGGTTCACTTGGTGAAGGAAATATTTATTCCACCAAGCTCAGTACCCCTTTTCCTACACAAGCAGACTGATTTCCTGTTCCTAATCCAGTGACTGCCTGGATCATCATCATAATGACAACAAGCAGAAATGAGTTCTACCCGCTTTTCAGAAGTCATTCAAAACTCCCTAAACTCTTTCCACCAGCTCCTGTCTTTTGTACCATTATGAAAAAGAAAAAAAAAAAAAAATCACTGAAAATAAGATTGGTTGCATACAGAATACGTTCTTTGAAATAAACACAGAGTAAGTAAAATCCCTTTAGAGGACCAGACAGCCAAATTTTTACAACCAGATAGACAAAAGAAATAAAGCCTCCAGTACAAACACAACCACACCTAAACAGGTAAAGACTTAGCACCGAGCAAAGCAGAACATCTCAAAAACAGAAAGAACAAGGTAGCCTAGGAACAAAACGTTCAGCGACATGCCAAGATAGAAAGATGGAAAGACTTTCCTATGGTTCAGGATTGCTGAAAATATCATGGAGTGTTGAGCAGCTCATTCTGTCTTCCTCTTACATACTAACGATTGTAACAGAAACAAAAGTTCCTACTCTACTTCAGCCATGTTTTAACAGTACTAACTGCACCACTGTTTTCTCCTGTATAGAAGCTGGACAGATCAGTACAATGGGAAAAGGCATTTCACCAAAAGCACAATAACGGAATGACCAGCACAACAGAAAGGTACTATAAATAAAGGAAAGATTATTTGCCCTTATCAGAAGATTCCAGGAACACAGAGAAAAGCTCCATCAGGGAGGAACCTCCAGAAAGAGCTTCTTCCCTAGTGGCAGTTGCCCTTAAATGGGGTCCAAGAGAGGTGCAACCAGGCTCCAGCCCTTCCGGTCACACAGCTGAACTGCCTTCACCTGTGCTCCCAGGGCTGACTGTCCTTTTCCCAGTGTTCAATCAGTGGTTCACGCCAATACTCAGCAGTTCCCATACATCCTCCTAAATGGAACAGCATTATTCCATTTTCAACCTGGGATGCTACTCACATCAAAAGGAGGCAGTAATCTGAAGCGGCCTATCATCTTTCTGGGTAAAGACATTTGATGTTCTTCTAAGATGAATTCTGCTGCTGTACATCCAACGGTAAGATGAGGAGAACTTTTAATCCAGCCTTTGCTTGTATTAACTTTGAATTATCATTATTGTACAAATAGCGCATAAGATTTCATGCTACATAACGTTATTTTAAAAACGGTTGTACATTTGAATCTTAGCTTTGCTGTCAAGTACCCTCACTCAAAATAGTCAATAAAGACAGCACTTAAAATGCAATACCTTGCAGTGTGATGATATGTATTTTCCCTGAGGAGGAAAATAATCCACATGGGATCTCAGCTTTCTTTAACAGGCAGAAGCTGGAACTGAACTCTGTGAGCTATAGATTTCACAGCCCCAATAAAAGCCTTCACAGGATACCGCTGTTATAAAACTTAATCCATACTCTGACATCATTTCTCATGTTCTGTAGAGTCAACAAAGAAGAAGTACCTGAACATTCTTTCTTTAAGAGCTATAACAACCAGAAATAAAATTGCTGAAGTAACTGTTAGCTAACAATCCAATGCAGCATGTAGAAGAAATGCTAAGTCACAGCTTGAAATGGTGATTGAGCACCTGGTGGGAAGGCAGGGCTAACTCAGGGGAGCTCAGCTGCATGCAATGCACCTGAGTGACTGGAAGGGGTGGAGTCAGGATCCACCCCTTCCCAGGCTTCATTTAAGGGTTGGCAGTGGGGGTAAGGGTATTCTGTTGGAGATCTCTGTGTATCTGGGGCTTTTTGAAGGTAAGTTTTGTTTTCTTCTTCATTTATTTCTGTGCTTACAGCTTGTGTTTGAGCAAATTCTTGTTTGCTGTAGCCTCAGACCTTGTTGCTCTGCTGTTGTTGTTGTGCTTTCCTTCATGTTACAGCAGTTAATTTTTTTTTTTTTTATATTTGGAATGTCAAAAGTGAACTTTCCTTGGTCTATTAGAAAGTTATGCTTTATCCAATTAATACATGATAAAGCTAACTCTGAGTAGGGCTTATTAAGAAAGCAGCATTAATCCTCTATTTAGGCTATCTGCCTGTGTAAAGCTGCTCAAATTAACATTTATTGATTCTATGGTTCCTGTGTTAGGAACAGAAAAGTATCTAAAGGTATTAATCTATTTTTTTTCTGACTTCACTTTTTTTGTATTGAGAATAACAGCGATTATCCCTTCTTTATAGCTTACTAATTTTTTAAGCACAGAATGTGATGCAGCAACTCTTTTCATTATATCCACAGTTTTTCCTGTTTGATGCCTTAATGTAAGTCTGAGACAATTCCATAACGATCTTTACAGATAAGGATTTCAAAGGGAGAGTAAAGTTAGAGCAAAGGAGCTAGAGTTAGCCTTCTGAATTTTATCCATAGCTCAACTAGTTATTTTCTGCATCTAGTCAAGACCACAGTCGTGATCATCAGAGCTTTAAAGAACCATGGAAAGTGCAGTCAAACAAAAAGGTGCTGCTCTTGTTACTAAGCCAGTGGTGTTATAACTATGGCTCCTAAGTAACCTTTCACATGCAGGGATCTTTTATCATTTCTCATACCACAGGCAGTGAGAAAGCTAAAGCTGAGTCCCTGGTTACAACTTTGAGCAGGAGACTGGATTAGGGAACTTCCACAAGGTTTTTTTCTTAAACTTTTGTGATTTTTATGAAAAATGTTATGCTCTGAGGGAGGTACTTGCTTAGTATTGCTGCGTATAGATCAGAAGTATTTAGAGTAATAATAAAAAGAAAATTCAATGTAACTACTCAGATATTCATGTTTAGTAAGATCAGGGTTATTAACAGGTTAGGTGTTCTTGAGCTGGTTCAAGACTTTTTTCCTTCTATACCAAAACAAGTAGTATTTTTCAAATTTATGACTTTCCTGAGTAGTACAACATGGTCTGTATTCCTTGGGGAGGAAAAAAGAAACATTAGCAAATATCTTGTACATATGCAGTGTTCTTCAAGCTCATGGAAGTTTTTTTTCACTTGTGCACAACTCACAGATTTGCAGAGATAAATCCTTGAGAAGAGCTAAATTAGGGCAAGGTCAAAACAAAAGCATTTTAAAGAAACAAGGAAAACAGCTTCCTCACACAGATTAACAAGGTCATTTGAATAAAAGTTAGGCTCCTTCAGTTGTTGGATAAATGTTATTTATTTTACAAGCATATAGGAAGAAGTGGAAAATCAAGCAGTTACACTGCCTGCCTTCTGCTTTTAAATAAATGAAAAGGAAACGTTTAAGATTAGGAACATATTAAGAAAAGTAAGTATACTGAAAGAGCTGCTCCTGAAGTGGTTGACTGCCTGGATTTCTGGGCAGGCAGATACTGAAATACATGTCAGTGCAATGAATTGTGAAATAAAGTAAATAAGCTGGAGTGAAAATTAGGCTTATAGTAAGAAATGTGCATGTTACTTTTCTTACCACTAGGCCCTAGTGCAGTTCCTTACATATTGTGCTAGAATTTCTTCAGCCATCTGTTATTTCCCCAAGGCTTGATTCTGCACATATGACAACAATGGGTACCTTGTTCTTGACTTCAAGTGGAGAATGACTAAGTTCTGAACTTCATCTACCTAAGGTCTGAAATTAACTTTAGCATGTTTCTAAGGCTTGTATTGTTGTTCTCCCTATAAATCTTGACCTTACACATGAAGTAACTATAGCTAGAGACACAAGCTCAACATTTGTTCTAATTAGCAGCAATGAAAATCCTAACCCCACAATGCCAGGGAGCAGGCTTGCAGGTGCAGTCTAGGTAAGTGGATGCCATGGTTTAAATGCCTAAAAAGCTAGATATTGTGGTGCTGAACTTTACTGGATCTGGCTCTTAATTTCTTTTCATTTGTCTCTTTTCTTTAAAAAAAAAAAAAAAGGCAAATGAAAGTAATATTGGCTGCTTGGAAATAAAGTTGTTCCTTAAATCAGCAGGTGCAGATACAGATATACTTCCTCTCCTATAAGTCATCCTAATTTTTTTTAAACATAGGAAACACATGAGTTAAACAAAATTTTGGGGGGAGGGGGAAAAAAGCTTTTTCAATGATGATTTTGTAACACACAATTTATTTTACTTGCCTATGTTTTGGATGGAAATACATGTGTAATGAGATAGGTTTCCAGCAATTGAAAAGATTTCACCATGAAGATTCCATGGCTGTTCTACCCTGTATCATGCAAGTGTTAAAATGAACAGCAGCAAGAAGGCATATGTGCTCTTAAAACAACTTCCTCTTGTTTACAAATGCGATAGACTAAAATGACCCATCACTCTGCACAGAATGAGAACTATGAGCTCACAAAAGCTATGATGGTACCATCTGAAAACTTTCAGTAATTTAGGATGTCCAAGTGATATATGCAGTTTCTTTGAGTATAATCTTGAAAATTAGTGCCTACAAGAACATGAAAAGATAGGTAATTTCTTAGAATTGTATTTCATGCTGATAAGCTAGGGGACGGCATCTGTTTTACTTCATAATTTTTCAAAGGGCAGGTGCTATAAAACTAAATTAAGAACACTGCAATACTTGTCCTGCAGGGCTTTCTCAAATAGAACATTTTCCAGTGTTATAAAAATTCTATGTGGCATTTCAGAAAATGTTAGGAATTCTTTTCATCATAAATGCCTTCCTGCACAGATAACACAGAGGTTTTATTAAGGTCTACTATATTAAAACCAAACCTGTAACGATAGCTTTTTTTGCAACTTTCTTGTACTAACCATGCATGTGACACTTCTGGTGATAATCCTGGTGGCAGCAGAAAGTGACAAGTGCTTCATGCCTGAAAATGACTCCAGAAATGGGAGTGTAATTCTGTAAAAATGTTTGGGTTGCTGCTATGATATTTATATAAAGAATGTTTATTTTTTTAATTGGATAAAAAAATCTTCTCTTCCCTTTATAAAACTGTCAAACATTTCAGTAAGTTATGAAATCGGAGAGTAATATGTACAATATATAATACAAATGCCATTAGGTACTGCAAAAGATACACATGCACCATGAGAAATGTAACTAGTTCTACAGCCTTAATGCCATCACAGGAGTTGACTTTGCTTGCAAAATTCCGTAGAAAGGGTTCTCAAGCAAAGAATGAATGCTTCTCCCTGTCTGAAAAATGAAGTAGATAAGGCTAATTTTTTGCTTCATGGATGAAAACCAAACAAAAGTAAGAGATGCCCCTTTGTGAAAGCATTCACCTTAAAACAGTGTTTCTAGGAGCTCTGAAACAGTATGTTAATTCCTCACCCTGTTCAGATATACAGGCAGGTACATGCTAGGGAAGAGAAAAATATAGGAGGAAGATTGAACGGACAGTAACCATAGTCTCCTATTTTCACCAAGATATATGGAACAAGTAGAAAGACAAATATTCCCACAAAAATTTGTGTGGAATATCAATTTTAAGAAATTGAATAGGGTTGGAAGTGTTGGCTCTTTGCCTGTATTTGGTGACTTTTCTGTATGGGTTTGGCAGGGAACTTCATTAACTTCTTAACAGAAAACTTTTTTTTTTTTTGCTACTTCAAAACATGCTTCATTATGAAAGGGATTTATAAAACCCATGCTGATTATAGCCTTGGGAGCTTTTTTTTTTTTAAAAAAAAAAGAAAAAGCAGTAGCTGGACAGGTAGGATTCCTAGAATTTCAGTTAGAGTGCAAATGAGAGCAGAATGGGAAAAGACTCATTAACTTTTCAGAAGAAAGTCCTTATTTGTCTCTTTGACCTGTCAATGCATGAAAAATCACTTGAATCAAAGAGTATTTTGGGGGTTATTGTGGTTTTAGACTTAAGGGTGCTCAAAATTTCTAAGGCAAGTCACTAGAGTATATTTGAACTACAGAGCATCATTTAGAGTAGTCATCTACTCAACAGACAGAACAAACCAGATTGCATTTTTATGGAAACCATTTTGGTGACATATGCTTAAAATGAAATCCCAAGTGAATTAATGTGTTAAAACAGCAACTTTAAAAATTGTTTGACTTTCTAAGGTAAATATTATGAATAAAGACTGTATCATAACTTTGATTTCTGATTTGCAAAGAATTTTTTCTTAACTGAACTTAAGTTTGTAAAATCATTATTTCTAATTTGTTTAAAAATGTTATGATGTCAAGTACACTTGATTGTATCAAAGTTATGCATTCTGCTTTTTAGAAACAATGATTCATGTCATAAGGGGAGAGATCATTGCTTGGCCAAATGTCCCCGGAGCTGATCTTGGAATAGCAGTTAAATTAAGTTGACTTCTAAATTTAAGTCAGCAGACAAGGAAAATAAGCAAGAGGCAGACAAGAGAAGGAGAGGAGATAGAAGTCTTCAAAAGTTAGGGGAATGTAAATATTTAGGAAAGCCCTTCATAACATTCTCTGGAGTATTTACTGAGTGTTTATAAGTCATTTTTAAGATTTAGTTACAGAGCTCATTTTGCTCTGAAATACTTTATTTTGTTTTAATTGATTGTCTTCAGTTTCATCATTCACACTCAAATTACATGAGAGTAGGTAAAGGCAGTGTTATCTTCTATACCTTTCATGCTGTGTAGTGTATTTGTCTGCATATGAATTCTAGTAAAATGTGCCTGAAAATTTAGACTTCTGACCCACAATGAGCCACTGACATAGTTGTTAATTCCAGGTTCCTTTCAGCACAAGCAGAATTGCAAATGCTCAGCTTACCCATAACCCACACACTGAGCAAAGAGCTGCTTATAGTAAGGTAGTGCAGGAAACATCCCAAGCAGCTGCTTATTTCTGGGTTGCCCTGTCTAGGAATGAGGCACCTGATTAGTGATGTGACCATTCATTAAGAAGGCAAATCCCAGGCCGGCTTCCCAGAGTAAGATATCTAAAGCCATTCATACAAAGTGCACTATAGTCTGGTAAATGTTATTTGCCAGGGCTATCAATAGGCCACATGGCTTGTATTAAATTCATAAGATTTCAGGAATAGAATTAATCAGATTCTGTCATAAATTGGCCAGCTAGAAATTTGGTTTTTAACTTGTTTATTGTAACAGTTTTTCTAATGAGTAGTAGCCTGTGTCTGACTCATTTTACTTGTGCTCATCTTTGCATGCTCTATGTGTACAAAAGCTATGCCCTAACCATAGTTTTTCTGTAAATTATTTTTCAGATTTTATTTTTTTATTTAAATAGTAATAATCAACTGACTCTACACAAATGATGTAGTATAGGAGAATACTGTTACGGTATTCTAGCAGACACCACAGAGTCAAGGACACCAAATACTACGTAAGAAATCTATGTGAGCTAAGGGGCTATGGAGACATGCTGGAGATCCCAGGGCTATAGCCAAATTGCCAGTGGTCAGATATGTGGATCTGGAGCTGGACAAAACTAGCATTAGGGGTAATGAAGAGAACATAGAGCTAGTATTCAATATATTTAAAACATTCAATAATCATACAGTAAACTTTCATGCAACCTACCCCACTCCTGGATCAGTTTCTACTTCAACTACTGTATTTCATGTGTTCTTGGAAACAGTTATGAAGGAATGCATGTTTTTCAACTTTAAATTGCCACCTTTATGCTCCTGCATTTTACAAAAAGTTAAAAAAAAAAAAAAACACACCACACCACCTTTCTGGCAGGAACATAACTTCACCATTCTGAGAAAATTAACCTAATCTCTGTCATTCTTTTGAGAATAAGCCTATCTGAGAAAATCAAACACTGTTTATGTCCACAAAAAGAGTTTTCCTAGGAACTTGAAATTAGGTAGGAAGAAAATTGTCAAAACATCTGCTATCAGGACCTATGAAGACCACTGGTCATGTATTTCATTCTTCTTCCACAAAGTCCAATGAAGTAACCACACCATAAGTGTCCAAAGCTACATACTAAAAAAATATTTTTACTTCACTGAAGAGTATTCTAACTACTTTATACAATAAGTAAAATGTTAACAAGGCTGTTGTGGAATTTGTACCACCAGACAGTCTTAGCTTCCCTTTGCTGGTGAATTTGGCAGCCCGGGTCTAGTAGCTCTGCTAAGTGATTGGCTTAAATCACTACTTCTTTCCTTGAATTGATACTACAGCAGGTGGTGTGAACATGGCCCTTCAAACATTGTTCACCTTTTGTTGAAGGAGACTAATAAAGCATCTTTTTTCCTAGTGTTATGATCTAAGTAATAACTGTACACTTCTGAAATAAATGTTACTGATGGATGCAATATAACAATGGCTGGTGCAGTCACTTCCTCTTTATAAGTGGAATGTGTATAATGTGAAAATGTGCTAGGCTGTTTTATTACCACTGAATGAGAAATACTGTTGTTTTATTGAGGAATATAATGAAATGGGTATTATTTTATGCTATGCTTAACAAAAAAAAAAGTTGTCTTTTTGTGAAAATCCTCTTCAAAACTGACCACACTGTCAAATTACTAAGATGTAAATGGCAACACAGTAATCACCCTAGTTAGCCAGTACTTGGGATTTAGCTTCATTTTCTTGATATTGTTAAAATGAATGTTTGTTTTAGGCAAGCATCCAGCAGGATTCAAGATCTTGATTGGAAAAAAATATTGTTTCATTTGCTGTTATTTTATTTCATGAGATTTTGGAGAAGAGAGAGCAGGGGAAGAATCTTGCATGACTGTATGTGCTAGTCTATTTTTGATCTCCACCTGCATTACTTACTATAAAAAATGATGGGTCAAAAACAAAAGTCACTACTAAAAAAGAGTGTTTTCAAAGCATGCTTTACAAGACATTGGAAAAGGAGAAAAATAGTATCCCTCAGTTGTCATGCTAACAGAATTGATTTAGAAGAATAAAACTGCAACTTCAAAAATACATGACACTTTGCAAATATAGGACTTGGTTTAAATATCTTGACTATCAGCAGTAGTAAGATCTTTTGTTCTATTGTCTATTCTCTTGAATGAAAAGTATACTCAGTCATTCCTAGATTCATTAAAGAATTCATCAAGTCACCCCAGGGAAGCATCTGATTTCAGTGGCAGCTCATGCGCTTAACCAGAAGATTCTCTAGGTGCCTATAGATTTGCTTCACTGTATGTCCAATATGCTTGATCTGAGAAATCATGGTCACTGTCAACAGAAGTATTACTAATCTACCTATGCTCCAGAAACTGGACACAGGCATCATTCCTGCAGAATCCAGAATTCAAGCTCAGGTGCGGTCCTAGACTCTCATCTAAATCTACACTGGGTGAGACCAGATTTTTTTTTCTTTTTTTTTCCCCTCATCTTTCCCTGAGTCCTGGTTTCTGTGGGGAAGGAAATTTAGACCTGTAAAGTGAAAAATGGAATCAGGACACATTGCCAGATCCCTGACCTGCAAAACCACAAGGTGAGGACCACCACCATTCTCTAAAGCACATTTATTCATAACTTAAATATAGTCTAGAAGGCAATGTCAGGTAATGTCATCAACTGAGTAGCGCCTAAAGACATTTCAGGCTTCGGGACCAAAATGAGTAATGATGCAGCAAACAGACCTTACACAAAATGCAGCTGCAAGTATTCCATTTTAATGTAGTTGGAGGAGGTGTCCATATTTTCTTTATAAGAGCTGATAGGTATCTTCTCCTAGAAAATGAAAGAGGCAGTGTAATATTCCCCTCTCCTGAAGGAGCTGAAGCATGTGCCTGTATTTCCTAAGAGGTAGGCCAGACTGGAGAATACTTTTCTGTAACTAATCCCTGAAGTAACTGGAACATTTTCATTACAAGAACTCTCTCCCTCTTTAAATGCCCTCTTTAAATTTCTGCTTTATTATAATAGGACCCATCTTATTTACAAGCTTTGACTCATCATTCTGCTTATTCTGCCTTTCCTTCCTGTTGGAGATGTGGCATGTTTTCATGCAGAAAGGAAAGAAAGACTTGCAGGGTGAGAAAGCTACCAGGAAAGTGAGAATTTGAATGAATGATGGGAGATTTTGTGCTGTGCTCCCAAATCTTTTTATCTGCATTTTAAGTGTCAACACATGCTTCATACAGAAAGTAGAAACACTGATGTAAACAGGAACTGAAATCTGGTGAGTGCCTGGATACTCCCTAGAAAATCATATTTCCTTCAAGACTTCTTCATTCTATAATAGTCTGGTATTTTTCTTTACGAAGGAGCAGCATGCCATCCATCCATGTTAGCCAGGTGACGAAGACATTTTCTGGGGAAGCAGTAACATGAGTTTCAATTCCATCCAGTTAAGAAGTGCATCAAATCTACATCTACCAATTTCCAGGTGGAAAAAAAAAAACAACTCAAGATTAACTCACCAGTTTACTGGAAGTAATTATTGATTTCTCCCTTTAAAGACAGAGAAAATGCTTTTTTATTATTTAATATTTTCCTTTGGTTATTTTCATGGGGGGAGAAAAGCATACAGTTATTGCACCTTCATGTTCTTTATTTTGGGGTGCTGAGCAAGCCAAACAATATGTTACTTTTCTACAACATAGCTATGACCTTTCTTTGCAAGAGATGTGATTGATACTTTCACAGTTCTAATCCTGAATGATTTCTTTTTAACATGCAGATGGAATTTCCCCTGAAGCAACGTGTACCCATTGCTACTTGTCCTGTCATTGTGCACCTGGAGAGGAGAGTACATCCAGCTTCCCTAGAGTCTCCCTTTCAGGTACTGGGAGACTGTGACCAGATATCCCCAAGTCTACTCCTGTCTAGGCTGAACAAAATCCCTTCTTCTGATCTTTCTTCTAGGGGAACTCTTCACGTTTTCCCTCCTGCTAATTTATTCAGGAAGCTTAGCTACAGGAGCATACCAAATAACATTACTTCTAAGTGTACAAATTTGCAAATAAAGAATTCCTTCAAGTGAAGAAAGCCTTCAAAAATGGAAACAGCTTCTCTTAATTTCCTGAATCATTTTTAAATTATTTTTAGTAGGTCACCTTCCTTCAGGAAATCTAGCTTTCAAAGTAAACAGCTTTCAATCTTGCAGAGTGGACACATTCACAGAGCTCATGTCTGAGCCATAAGTGTGCATGGCAAGAAGGAAAAAAGGATAAGTTGTGTTCTGAGTGAGCTGGACACTGAGTTATATTTAATGCTTTACAGTTCATGAAGACACCATGTGGAGTGATGCAGAATAGCAGGTTTATCTCAAAAGAATGAGACTAGAATTATAACAGATTATTTTTTGACGTGTATGGGAGCATTTCAACACAGAATACAACTCTCTGTCCTTTGAAGGAAGGCAGAAGTAAGTAGGCAGTGCAGGCGGAAGAGAGCAAAGAGTCATAAAACCATGTTGTTGGGATATGGTGCTACAGTATTGCAGCAAAAAAGCAATTTCCTCATGTTTTTTCTTTATAGGCCTGAATACACAGCAGTAATCTAAGATCTGCATGTTATTTTTCACTCAGTTAAATGCATACTGTCTGAACAGCAGTATTTTAGGTTGTATCTCACATTTTAATTCCACTGTGGTTTAAAAATGGCTTATTTAATGTCCAAGAACTCGACTTTTGAGAATTGCCTTTTTACTTAAGACAAGTCACCTCTTACAGGCATCTTACGGAGATGCTTTCCCTAAGTTCTGAATGGACCTTATATCTGTAGGGGGGGAAAAAAACGTGTGGAAACTAAAAATCCGTAATGGGCCCTAAATCCATAATGTTTTTGTTTTTTTAAAAGTTAGCTAATAATACAAGTAGTTCTAAGATTCTCCTTATTGAATAAAATTCTGTATTCTTGCTCATTTTCCAAGTTTCTTCTGATCAACAGGAGTAGGAGTAAAATTAAGAACCCGGGATGCTTCTTTGTAGCTATTATAATAAGGGAAGACTTTTGATGTTCATTGTGCACAGTATCCATTATGGTTATTACTAAAAAGGCTGCAGGGAATTAATATTACTCATTGTGAACAAGTATGGCTGGTCCATAAATTGATTTAATTCACTTATAGCTTCTATTCAGAGCTGTAATAATTTCACACAAGTAACAGCAAGCTCAAATATAATGCAGTCACAGCAAATTCTCTTTAGCAGTCTAGGATATTTTCAACAAATTCAGGGTATTTTTATCTGCTGTGACAAATGCTAAAGGAAAGAGGAAAATAATTGACATAGTAGCAGTATTAAAATGGTACCATTTTCACGTGTCCCTACCCAAAAACAAGTTTGTTCCTTACATTACTGGCATTTGTAACTTTCTAACTGTAGACTAACTGAAATCCTATTCTCATGTATATTGTATTATATCGTGCTGTACTGTGTGTCTAAGTAGTATCCTGCGGAGGTGAACACAACAGCAGTTAATCTGCGCTGATGCGGAAGTCTGCTTGGTACATGTGCAAAAAAAAAAAAAAGTTGCATGGGCCCAGAAGGTCTCAATTTTTCTGAAGTTACTATATTGATCCAACGAATTATATTGTCTGTAACTACATATTTTGTGATAGCATCTGCTTTAATTTCTACCTTATAGTTCCTTTACAAAAATGAATTAGAACAGATGGTTTACAATTCATTTTCATTAGCTTGGGCTCAGTCGCCAAAGCACAGAAAAATACTTTCCCAAGAAATTTCATTGACAAAATTGTGCCAGGCACTCAGTTGTTTCCAGTTTGACTTAGCCTTTGCCTTACAAGGAGAACTCGTTTTCTTAGAACCTCTCTGAAATATATGCTGGGAAAGGTAAAAAGAGGCATAAATCTGTGTCAGGTACGGATGTCAAAGACTCCAGTGCCTAAAAATCATTCCAGTTTATTTTTTGAAATGTTTCCATAGTATACATGAATTAAATTACCTAAGTGAACTAGAGGAAAAAACTCACATTTGGTTATCACTGTGATGTATCAACTGTACGTACAAGGTATGGAGTTGAGGAACAGAAGCCCAAATATTTTTCACAGAATAAACGCAGGTTATAAAGCACAGTGAAAAGCCTACTCTCCTGCTATTTGAGCCTATTTTTGCATGTGTGTGTACCTGCCATAGCAGTTTCTGAACAGCTGGACACAGAACAGATGCAGATTTCACTATTTTTATTGTTATACCCAAAATAAATATATTTCTTGATGCTGTTCTGTCCTGCATATCAAGTTTTTCTTCAGCACAGATGCTTAATGTTGAACATAGGGTTTATTTTTCTTAGTTGAAGTAACAAAATCCAATACCGTGTTTTAAACTATGTATGGAATGTATAGAATATGGAATGTATAGAATATGCTGATACTGTCATCATTCCTTCATGATGGTTTGTTTCCCTTTCTCTCATTACAGGTATTTGTTTTCCTACACATTCACATTTAATTTGCTGTCTCTGATATCTTTCCAGATTCTCTCCCTTTACTCTGTATTTTTCTTCCCTCTGCACATATTACTTCTTACTATAAGTCCAGCAAATCACTGATGTTTGTTTTCAACTGTATCAACAAGTAATCTTCTTTCAATAACATTTCCTTAAAATTTGTACTCCTTTTGTAAACTTCCTGCCTAATCTTTTTATTTTACCCCTTAATAACACAGAAATGTTTTTCTTGGTTTTTTTTTTTCTTTTTGTTCTGTGCCTCACGCAGTACCCCCCCCCCCCCCCCCCCCCCCCCCAAAAAAAAAAAAGCAACAAAAAAGCCATCTTGTTGCAGGGATATAAAGAACTTGGGAATAGGTGTTTGAAATCAAAATCTAGGCTTTTGACTTCTATTACTTGGGGTTACAACGAGGACAATGGTAAGTCTCGACTAAAAGAAGGGACCTTTCTAATAGCGGGAAGTGTCTTCTACAATTTTTACAATGCTCATAGTGAGACTGTGACACTGAGTGCTTTTATGGATGAAAGCTGTGTGGCACAAAATTTTCCATGAGCATCCCAGGAAAGAAAACATAGCAGTAAATATCATTAATCAAGAGAGACCTACATGTCATGAGAAAAAAAGGCAAGAGTCCAGGAAGGCCACAAGGTTAAAATGTTTTGTTTGAGTAATTACAGGATTTGAAGGATTAGGCTGAACCAAAAGATTTAATGACATGGAAGGATTAAAGGGAGAAATAAATTCAATTGAAGAGAATGAAGGTGTAGAAGGCAGCACAAAAAGTACGTTAAATTCAGTGAAGATTTTTGAAACAACTGAAGAATTGTTAAGTAATTCCTCTGTAGTTGGAGGCAGCACTATTATGCTGATTCTGTTTGTTATTTGGTAACTGACTCTTCAAAGACAAAACACTAAAAATAATAATTTGAGACTGAAGGCCTAGCAAAATCAGCGTGTATTTCATGTGAAGTGTCTTATTCAGCTTTTTTCTATCCCAGAATGTTAAGTCATGATTTATTCTGCAGAAGTGAAATGACAGCACTGAAAACACAGGTGACATCATGCCTGCCGCAGTCTGTTCCTGAAATCTGAAGCTGCTCAATGAATTCCAGTTTCTAGCTCATGCTGCCAGATGTTATGACTTTTTATAAAGGTAACAAACCTGGTTTCTTTTTCATCTTGCAGCCCTTGTACACTGTTAATAGTAAGAATTAACTCCTACGTTTATTCCAAAGAAAGCCTACAGACTCTGCATCTAGAATATTGTAGATGGAGAAAAATATTTGAGGAACATGGCGATTCATATCTTGTGACATAAGGAGTTACCACAAGACAAAACAATCACAGGATTGCTTTATCTTGCCATGAGAATATTACCCTAAACTCAAATGAATTGAGGCTTGCAGGTTGTTTTTCTGGAACAGTCACTCACAGTTGCAAAAGAATATCAACTTAACAAAGCTATGCAAAGAGAGTAAAGATTAAAAAATAGGTTCTGGCTTTTATTTGGAATTACTTCATTGTATCTTAATGAAACCTCTCTGTTCTTGGTCTGCTAATCTGCAGAGCCTGGAGAGCATCTGGGCATCTCCGGAAGGGTGGCTGGGAGAGGTTCCAGAGAAGGGATGAAACAACGTGGGAGAGGAGGAAGGAGAAACAGAAACTTTATTTTCTCAGTTACTGAGAAAGGCAAGAATGAAGTAGGAGGGAAGTACTGTTGTGCAAACAACAGAAAAGACTGAAAACGCAATGCCTCAAAAAGAAAGAATTAAACGAACAAAATCCGCGGTTTCTAGGAGCGTGTTTTTTGATACTCTCTATTTCTAAAGCCATGCCCAGGTGTTTGATAGCCTCGGCTGAAGCAGCGTTGCCGCACCGCCCCGAGCCGCGCTCCTCAGCGCTCGCCGGGCCGCCGAAGTTCTCCGGGGCGGTCTGCCGGCCGGCCGCCTCTCGCCCAGGTCCCGAGTGGGACCGCCAGGGGGCGCTGTAATGGCGAGGCGCCTGGAACCTGAGCTCCGCGCCCCGCCCCACCAGAACCTGGCGGGGGTGAAGATGCGGCGCTATCGAGCACGGGAAGGTGCGAGTTTCTCGATGTGAATCCTTTAAGGGGCTGGCAGAGGTCCTTTCCTGAACGAGTCCGTTCAGAGTCACTGCTAGGAGCAAGTGCGGTGTTCCCGTTTAACTGAATTGCAGCTTCCTGTTTTTAGGCAGCTGCGTGCGAAGTACAACACAAAGCCAAAGCAACACTTACTCAAGCAATTCTGGTCATCCACATACAAATAGGTTTATATTGTTTCCAAGCCAGAACTACTTTTCTTTCCGTTTTTACCAGACAGCATCACTTCAGGGTCAGAAGACAAATCTCACTGCATTATTAATTATGGAACTGAAACCATGGTAATTCATAATGTGATTTCAAATAAATAAAAAATAAGTTAAAAGCCCCCACACTGTTAGCAAGCCAGAAAATCACATCCTAAATTCTTCATGCATCTTCTTTATTAAGGCCGATCTGTTCTGTTTCTCACAAAATGATCACCCTGAAAGCATAGTTTTGAGTCAGGAAAACTAAATACAAAGTTGTTATTAATGCTATATGATTCCAATATTAAACGGCAATTTTCTAGTTAGCTACACATAATTTTAAGATAATCTTTCCTGAGTATTGCAGTGGGGATTTTTTTTTTTTTCCTTTTTAAAGCGGTTACTCAACTCCACTGTTCCACTGAGATAGCAAATTATTTCAGAAGATAAAAGAACTATTCCCTGTGAAAGAGCACCTCCTGACAGCCCAGCTTTTCGGTGCCTCCTTCAGCACACTGAGCTTCTGCTGGGGTTTTTAACCCTCACATTCACTCTGCGCTGCTTGCTGTGCAAGCCTTCTCGCAGTGTGGGTTTTGTGTGTGCGCGCACTTTGGAAACCTGTTCACCAGCAGCAGTGATGACAATTGGTTTCTCTCATATGGGTCACTGACCAGACACCAGATGGTGGAAACGTTCTGTTCCTGCTAATCTGACCCAGAGCTGGCAATTCAGCCGGGGAAAAGCTTTATCCCATTAGCAGTCTCCTGAGCCATCCTGTCTCCACCCTGAAGACTAAAGATTAAACAGTTAATATCCTTGATGTTCCTACCGCCCCCGCAAGTATCCAGTACACATCGCAGACGTCTACTGTGTAGGTGAGAGGGGATCCATAAGTGCCAGAACACATCGTGAAATTTAATTTCTACCTTCAGAGGAATGACAAAGAAGCCAGGCTGGAAAAATGAGAACATTAACCAGGATTGCACTTTGTTACACAGCAGCTGGCAAGTAAAAGTTTGTTAAAGACAGAATAGCGGGGAAAATAGGAAATAAAAGTAAGCAGCAAGAAATGCAATCTGGAAGAGGGAGTAGACATTATAACAATGAAACACAAACACAAAAAGAAGAAAATATCAAGATGCAACTCACTTCTGCGGGTGTCAGGAAAAAAAAAGGGCTATCGGTGTAACACTGCCCAGCTGGAATACCTGAGCCGCTTCTGAACGGAACAAGACCTTTACAATGAACTTCTCCATCCCATTCCTACAATTTTCTTTGCCTTACTACAAGCACTTTGCTTTGCTGCACATTTGACACATCAGACTTCTGTGCTGGGTCCAAACTCACTACCAACATTTTCATTTCACACCAGAAATTGCCAGAAAAAAACACCCTACTGTTACATTTGTGAAGACACCAATAATTATACCTAATTTGAAATACAAGGTAACTGAAAGGAAACAATCCTTGAGTTTATATCCAAACTCAATTCACTGCAATTCCTTATTTAAAAAAATGCAGATGTGCCTGTTTAATATCAACATAAGTTTCGAGTATATGTGAATATGCAAGGAGTTAGCAGGTTTTACGTTTTACATGTAGGTATGCTTATGTTTCCATCTGTTAGAACTGCATGTACTTAGGTCTGTATTCTTCCTCTTCTGCAGAAAAGTGTTATTCAGATTAGCTGCCATGATCTTATAAAATGCTATTACTGTGTAATTACTTGAATCTAGGTAGATTCTCTTTTAGCCTTCCGCAAGATGTGACTATTCAAACCTGCCACATCCTGCACAAACTCATTCAGAAGGCAGCCACAAAATCAACCATACAAAACTGCCCTTAAGAAACAGAGGGGAAAGGGTAGCAAACCTACGTCCTCGGTGGCACCTTCAGATGCCTTTGTGTTCATTTCCTCACTCCATGTTTAACACAGCTTTATTTATGGTAGTTAAAGAAAATCTTAGAGTATATGCACATTGGCATTTTTTTTTATTATTATTATCTGCATTGTTGGGTTTCTTTTTGTACAGCTGTATTTCTGAAGTCTGAAAATATCCTTCATTGGTCCAAAAAAACTTCCTATCACATCACATTCTTTAAATAATCATGCATTTTTCTTTAACTTATTCATACCAACAATAAGAAGAAGTATTTCAGGGTAGATTACGTAAACTGGAGTCTCTCACAGATAATTTTTTCTTTGAAAATACTTAATTAGATCTTGACTGAAATTGATTGAAGTTTAAATTCATTGCTAGTAATTATTAAAAAAGCATGACGTTTTCTTTCTTCAACTTCAACAACAAAATTACTCTTCTGGCAAAATACTTTTTTTTTTATGCCAGCGTAGCAGATTTTGATCACAGGATTAAAACAAGCAATAGTAGAGAAGTACCACTTTCTTCATGCAAGCTTCCAGCACATTAAATGTATCTTGGATATGTACTGGCACTCCTGTATTATCACTGTGCAGGAGGGGCAGTATTAGCTATTTCTTCTATCAGCAGAATTTATATACATTATAAAATGGAAAAAAAACAACAAGAGAATGAGGAAATGGGAAATGAACTTTCAAAAGAGAATATGAATTTTCAGTACCTTTCAATTAATACACAAAATTCTGGTGGGTTATTTTGTGTTTGTTGCTTGTTTGTTGTTTAATTCGGAGAATAGAATAGTAAAATGTAAGTTAAAAGAAAATGGTTCCAGAAATATATTTAGAAAAGATAAAAGGATGCTTAGTTATTAGGACTGTTTTTTTTCTGGAAGCTACACAAAAGAAGTGAAATTCTTAATGGAAATGACTGCGACTGGGTTGTAGAGTGGTTAACTTGCTAATATTATCAGCTAGACAGTCCATGGTCATTGCTAAGTAGCCAGGGTAAGGCTTCTGTTCCTGGAAATAGAATTCAGCCCTTAACAGAAATTATATTTCTACATTTTTATTTCAATTTCTATTCTATTTCTATGTGGACTTGAAGAACGGCTTCTTTTTAGAAGAGCTGCTTACTAACCAGGCCCAGTAACCAAAATATTATTCTATTTGGTAACCTTGACTAAACAAACCAGTTGCTCTACCCTTTAAAAGTTCACCATAAGCATAAGATCACATGACACTCAGGATTTTGAATAAAAATAATGGTTGTTACAAGTCTCTGGTTATGTCACACAGAAAATGCATTGTCAAGTTCTTGTCCTTTTTCATTTTTTATGGAACACACATTCCCTTTGATGATATTATTCATTTTGGCATGTTATTTTTTCATGATAGTATCAGTCTTCTAAATAAGATTGGACTTTATATGGTACATTTTTAACATATTTTATTTTATTTTTTATGTGTGTATGTTAATGCCTGCATAGCAGCTTATATCCTTGTTGAACTATAATCTGCAGGGGAGAAAAGTATTGTAAAATGAAGTATCCAGTGTCTTTGGTATTCCTCTACAACAGTAATATAATTGATCTGAATTTAATGTTATTTAATTTCAGAAAAGAAAAACCTGTTATGTTGCTTTTAGCACTAAGAAAAACATAGAAATTATCAATACTGAACCACTGAGGTAGTTCCTAGACACTTAAAATGTCAAATGTAGTTTATGTCCATCAGCATGTAAAACTGCCACACGTAGTTAAGATGGTACGTTGACATCTTTCTTGCAAGAGAACCATCTTTAAGAAGGAATGTCAGGGACAGAAGATTTTTAGGACCTTTTGAGGATACCATCAGCACTGTTTTTGGATCACTGACAAACATGAAAAAGTCAAAACAAACAAAAAACATGATTCAAAAAGATCAACTAGATTCACAAAGTAAACATGTAAGTCTTGATTAGTTTGTTTCCTTTTCCGTTCTCTGTATTCTCTCAGTTTTAGGATCTTGTGACAGAGACTCCCACAATGTATCAAACACCACAGAACCATACCATGTTTTATAAGTCCCTCAAGGTTCTCCATGTGATAATTACAATTTCATCTTCTTTAGGTTTTAATTCATTAACCATTATCTTTGGATTCAACTATTGTTCTACAAAAAGGGACCACTCAGGCATAAGAGCAAACAGCATTTTTTCTTCCATTTTCTGAATATACAGGGAAACACTTCTGTTATTTCTACCTCTGTCTAACATCAGCATTCAACTAACTTACCTTCTAAACTCTACTTGGTATTCAGCTCTATGCTCCTGATAAACTCCAGAACAAAAGCCTGTTCAGGAATACCCAAGCATTTTTAGGCATGCATCATGTCATAATTGTCCTAATCTCTAAAACCGCATTTCACCTGTTTCCTTTGATAAAGTTTTTCATCAGTATGATACCATGTTTCTTAAAAGATCATCAAATAAATCATTTTAAAAAAAGAAAATAAGCTTACTGATCATATGTGCCTGGATATCCATGGTTGAAGTGCTCAGATGACTAAGAGAAGCATGAATATATAAGCAGTGTACATCCAGACAGTTTAAACCAAAACTGTGACATCTGCAAAAATGAACATAAAATTCACGTTAGGATGATTAAGCAAATAGAAAGGCTATCCTGCAGTAGGAAACGAAGAACGTTTAGTTTATTTAACCTAGCAAAATAGCATTGCTGAGAAGTTATTCTTCAACAGCAGATGTCTATTTGTCATCTGTGATAGGAAGGGAGTTCTTTTAACTATAGAATAATATTGGCACAAGAAGAATAAACAGGACACAAATAAATTTCAATGTGAAATTCGAGCAGACTCCTAAGCACCAGGGCATTTTGGCTCAAGAGGAGAATGATGAAAGTGCAAGAATCCAGCAGCTCTTAAACACAGAATGGTTATGAAACTTTTGAGAAGAGATGCTGCCTGAACTGAGGACTTGAATATGTATCTGTAGCTCATTTTTAGTGCTATCAATCAAATGCCTTCTTCAAATAGCAGTGTTGTGCTATGTGCTAGTGTCTTACAGACAACCTTGTTCTAAAGCCTGAATCATAAGCCAGGAAAAAAAAAGAAGAAAAAAAAAAGGTAATGTTATCAATTAGATCCACATAGTCTTGGAGCTACTCAGACACTGAAGAAATGCTTTAATAACTGAGTTATGTTTTAAGTGATTTAAACTGTCACACTCAACTTAATGAAGAAAGGAAGTAATTTATCAAAGCTCATCCTTTCTTCCCCCAAAGCTGAGAGCGAGGTGCACTAAAAACAAACGTTTTGGCCAATCCAAAATGAGTATGTGTCAGGTACAGACGTGGTCCTGGTTCTGCAGGGATGTTGTGCAGCTGCATGACAAAATACCACACTTCAGAGCAGAATTTACGATGGAAAGGAATGAAGTAAGTGGAGATGTAGAATGAATCTCACCTTCTCCTTTGTTTATTACAAAAACAGTCCATCCTTCCAACCAGCTTTACTTTGCAGGTACATCCTAAGAAGCTGTACCGGATCAAACAGAAGGCTGGAATAACGCCCAAGCCTCAGGGGCAGAGAAGCCGTTTGTAGTCAGCTACACTCTGCAGTCAGCGTGGACTGACTTAGCATCTGAAGCTCGTAATAGTGCTGTGTCATTAGCTGCCTGCGGACATAGTAGAGATGAAGGGTTGCAAAGTTCCCGATTCAATAAAAATACTCGAGGAACATTACGCATCAGAAAGCTTTCCCTATGGTGAGCAACACCGGAATGCAGTGACGGCGCTGCTAGCTCTGCACGATGCCCGCGGAGCCAGCCTGCTTACTCACAAGGCCTTTGCCCCCTGAAAAGTCAGGAGGCGCTGCCAGCGCGAAGCGGAAAAATGGCGGGAAGGGCGCAGCTGGCACCGCCGCGTGCCCGGACGGCGGTTGGGCACCACGAGGGACCACAGCGCCCCCGCTGCCTGTGGGCACGCCCCGCCGCAGAGGGCTCCCCTCGCCGGTGGGCGGTTGCGGCGTGGCCGCCAGGGGGCGCTTTGTTCCGGCACGGCGCGGGCGGAGGCGGAGCGAGGCGGGGCGCGGCCCAGCATGCAGCGCGGCGCCGTTTGAATGGCGCAGGCTTTGGGCGCTGGCTCTTGGCTGTAGCTTCCCGTGACAGTCTCTCCTGTCGGCGTGGGCCGTCCGGTACCATGAGCGGCAGGTGAGCGTGGCCGCGAGGGCCGCCGCATCGGAAGGGCCGGCTGCGAGGGGTCCCTCGTGGCAGCGCCCCTCCTCTGCCCGGGGCGCGCCCGCAGCGCTGCGAGACGGACGGGGAGGGGCCGCGTCCGGGCCTTCCGCCGGCGGCTCTCCGGGGCGGCTCGCTCGCGCCCGGCGCGGCGCGCCTCTCCAGGCCCGGGAGCTGTGGGCGGGTCGCCTCGGCACGCAGGTGGGAGCGGGGCCGCCCTGCCGGGCTGCAGGGGCCTGGCGGCCTCCCGGCCGGTTTCAGCTATGCCCGTGCGGGGCTCAGGAGGTGGCCCTGCGTCGGCTCCATCGGGGCTCCGTTTCGTTATTTTTTCTGAAACGACGGCGTCACCTGAGAGTCGAAACCGGCGTGTACTCCCGTAGGCAGGCGGCCGGAGCACGGCAGCGTTGTAGTGCTGCCCGGGGAGGATAATAGCAGGGGCGAGGCCTGCTGACTGGGCTCTGCGCCCTGGGTGTGACAGATGCCTTATTGCAGTGGGGAGAAGAGGGAGGGAACAAGACATCTTCATTTGCTTCAGGAGCCTGAGTTAATTGCTTTCTTAAAAAGACTTCAGATCTCTTCTTCTGTTGTGTTGGAGCAGCTTGGCCTGTCGTTCAGTATAGATCTAACAAACTCTGAAGAGCAAAACCAGTTAGAGAGACTGTGTGATAGTTTTGTCAGGGCTTTTTTGTTGTTGTTCTAGTAACATGCTATGCTTTGGAGCAAGGATGAGTCCATTATTTGCTTAAGAACTGGCTCTTTTTGGAAGATGAATGTTGCCTTTCTCACTGCCTTGGTTTTTGTTCTTCCCATTGTGTAGCTGCAGACAGAGAAGGACAAGAAGGGTGAGCCCTGCCGGGAGAATTAAGCGTAGCAGATGGCAGACAAGTGGCTCTTGGTCCTTGCTGGGTGGAAAAAACAAATTGTTTTAGTTTAAAGCTGTTACTTCGTTATTAATCAGCGCATATAACTTTGACTGAAATGTCAGTAATCTCACTCAATTGAATTAAAATTAGCTTTGTTTTTAATTCCTAAGCTTTATAACTGAGAACACTTATTACATTTTAAGAATCGTATTAGTAGTTATCATTATAGGAATATGTTTACATACATGAATATCTTGTCTTGCAGTGTTATAGTAGTTTATGAGAACTACAGCCATAAGTTTTGCAGCTTCTCTTTTTGATGCATTTCAGTTAGAATAATAAGGATGTCTTAAATGGATCTGTATTTTGATCCTATGGTAAGGGCCTTGAGTTTGAATTAAGAAAGATCTTTTTAGATGCTCTCAGCATCTCATCATCAAAAGACATGCAGGGTGACATTAAGTGTAATGTACACTCATTTGAGTGTATCAAATGAGTGTACATCAATGTATACCATGTGATCTCAAGCCATGTGGTATAGGTGCAGGCTCTGTTCAGCCTCGTGGGGCTGGGTAGGTACCTGCAACTCCATTAGGTTTGGCAGGGAAGTAGTTGCAGTGCACCTTTCTTAGAATTTGAATTTAAAATTCTTGCTACACGTTGGGGTTAAACAGCAAATAAGAAAAAAAAAATACTGCATTTGTTTTTTATGGGTGATTTCTTAGAGCTTATTGGCAGTATTAATGTGAGAGCTTCAATGTATTTGAGCTCTGTTTCCTATCTAACAGCTGTCAGATAGTGTTAACAATAGAAGTTTTCCAGCCTCGCTGTTTCTGGGGTGTTAATAGGTGAAAATCAACAGGCAAAAAACATATTTTTCTTATTGGAGACTACTTCTATGATTCTACTTTCCAGTGCTTTTTAAAATTTAACATGCCTTTAAATTTTACTTCCACATGCAGAAAATAGTATGGTACTTTTACTACTTTTACCTTTCCTGGAAGAAATTTTTTCCTAGAAATTAGATATTCAGTTACCAGACTGCGTAAGGGAGCAACTCTGCCCCATACCTGGGTTCATCCTCACCGAACTTCATTGAACTCTGACTTGTGGTCACTTCGAAAGCTTCTTATGACAGCAGGTCCTGAGCAAACTCCATGTCTATGTAGTAGGAAGCTGAGCTTAAAAAATTGTAGCAACGTTAACTTGTCCCTCAAGTAGTATTTCTTTACTGCACATTTAGCTGATTGATAATTTTTGCCAAATAAGTCGCTTCAGATTGAAAGAAAGGACCTGACGGGTACATCTGGCTAAAATTTGTGCCCTGGTGATGTGTAAGGCTTGTCTTGTAGTGTTGCACAAAAACTTTGCATCGATGATAATTCAAGGTTTTAAGGAATGCGTTTCTTAGGATAATTCAGTACGTAGCACTCAGTGAGCTGTCGGAGCATAATTACAAAGAAAAATCTTTTTAAAAAAATCTGTTTCATAATGAAAGTGTGTGGAAGGATGTACAATCAAGAGACAGATGGAGTCTGTAGTATTTGTCAGTCAGACTTAGAATGAAAGGAAATGATGCTAAGTTTACTCAATCATCTACATCATAAGATAGCACTAATTTATTTTTCTGGACAAATTACCCTTTTGGAAGTAAATTTGGAATAACCATTATTGGAGATTTCTCATAAGCCTTTTACATCTGACAATAATTAGTAAAATTACTTGCTCTTTCCTGGCTCTGTGATGTGTGCCAGCTTCAAATGCCTTGAGATCTGGCACCTCCTCTCTGTGCAATGTAACAATTAATTAACTTTTCCGGCTGATTGAGACAAGGATCGATGTTGTCATCCTTGAGAATGTGCTCTTGATATAACGTGAGGGGTGGGGGAGAAACCCCAGAACATCTGTGATGGCTGATGTATGTGGAATGCTGTTGGAAAAAGGAGCTTTTAAGAATTCTGGCAGTGGATGGGATGAATAATTCTTTTGGAGGATATTGCAGATGGCTGAAATATAACTACTTCACGTTTGTTGTGCTGTCATGCAAAGTACGCAAGTCTGTGCCCTGTAAGAAATTCATGTTATGTTAAAACATGTGAAGGTTACATAGCATGCAAGGAAAAGTTTGTCCCCTTCTGGGGGCTGTGCCCAGAATGTTGGCTGATGAGAGGGAGTGGCTGTGTTTGTTAATACTTGCCTTTGACAGCTACACACTTGGAGGCCATTTAGCGCTGCCTTCCTTCGTGCGACTCTGGTGTGATTTTAGAGGTGTGTTGCAGCTGGGTTAGATCAGAGGTTTGTGGGGGGTATTTTTAATTTAAGTAATCAGTGCAATATTAGAGCTGCTCGGAGAACTTTGTCAAGGTAACATCTAGTGACTGGGTAAGGATAACCTGACTTCCCGTTACCTGTGGTTGCTGTTACACTAGTCCTTCTGTTTCCTGAAAACTGAGGAGAGAGATGGGAGGAAGGATTGTCATCTGCTTAGAAAAGCCCTTCGTAGAAGGGAGAAAATGGGTGGAATGGGAGTCTCTCAGCATAATAAACTTGTGTGTTTCTGTTCAGATTTACAGTTGTCACAAAGTATGCTGTGGAACAGTTCAAGCTTGTATGTTAAAGGGCTAAGGCAGAGCTGAAGAGAGTTGATTTTATCCTTAGTTTATTTTTTCAATCATGTAAAGCAGAGGAGTTATGTTAGCCTTAAGAAATCATATAGCAGGCTGTTTGGAACAAATATAGTTAGCTGCACTCATGATGACAGAATTGTCAGATATTCATGAAGTTGAGGTATAAGTTGTTCCATCTGGTATAAAAAAGATCTAGTGCCATTTTCAGTATTCTCCATATGTATCAAAAAATAGCACTGGATGGCAGCGTCTGTTCTAGAACATATCTGATTGTTCTCTTGACTTCTTCAATTTCCCATAGAGCCCTTCTGATTCCCCAGTGTACACATTTCTAATTACTGATCAATTTATGGAGTGCTGAGCAATCTGAGAGATCTAAAGCAAACTGTCATTCACATTTTATTGTGGGTGGTAATTATTAGCTCACAGCCTGTTGTTCTGTTGTGAACCCAGAATTTCCTCAAGCCTGTGGACATAGATGCTTTGCTCTACATTCACCCTTAATCTTCGTTTCTGGTTATTGTTCATCGCAGTTCTTTAATTTGTCAGTTAACCCTCATCCTTAGTTTCTGGTATAACCTGGTATTGCCAGCAGCCTTCATTTATCTATCCCCTTCATGAGGCACTGTATGAATATTTCAAACTGCGCAGTTTTACTGCGGAATTCCAGCAGTCTTCACTGTGGGAGCTGTTTAGACCACTTACTACTGTTAAGTATTTCTCCATGCAGGAACTGTCTCTCATCAGTGGATTACTTAATTTCTCAAGAGATCTCAGTGAGGGACTTCTGGAAGCTTTTTTGGAATCCCAGGTGTGATCTGTCCTTTAGTTCTCCTATATCTCATAGTGTACTACTTTCTGTGCACGTGCATCACATGCTCGGAGAATGCCATTAATTTTTCAAAGCAGGACTCAGTGAGGTTGACTCTTTCCCAAGACATTATTTGTATCTACTAATTCTGTTCTTAATTGCATTGTTTACCAATTTGTGCAACAGATGTCACTGAACCTTCCTTAAGGCCATCTTTAAATACTGACTGTATTTTCCTTTAGGCACACTGGCATCTCTACAGGAGAGGCTCTGTACCTCTTTTAATAACACAGCTATTTCTTCCTAGGTTCATACAACTTCTGGATGTATGCTGTCCATTTCTGTGGGTCTATTGCTGTTTATTTTGCTCATGTTCACTGCTGCTTCTTTGTCTTTAGATACCCCCCCCAACAAAACAAGTTAAATTTGAGAGACCACCCTAAGCTGTAGGACAGTGAGTCCAGATGTAAGGATTTTACTTCACTAGACATTCCTTTGTATCTGATCATCACTTGGCCCTTTGGGATTTCTGTTCCTGGCCTCTAAAGTGGGAGTCCGCAATCTTACATTCTTTTCCTGTTTCAGCTGGAGGCTTCATGCTTTCTCATCACATTTTAGCAGAGTGTGTAATCCTTTTCACTTTTCTCTTTTGGGCACATCCAGCTTTATGTAGAAGGTTTATCTTTCCAGTTCAGATATTTTGACTCAACCTTAAGAAATTGACTCTAATACTAAAGCCAGAGATACTAAACCAGGATTCCTTGTTAAGATGTCTTTCTCACCTTATGCTATTTTTCGCTTTTAATTAGAATGCATTCCAGCTTAACAGTGTTGTTTTATACACTAGGAATCAACTTCTTTCTTTGCATGAAAGAGGAGGGAATATGAGATGATCTCTTAAAAGAGGCAAGTAAGAAGTTGCTGTTCTGGGCAGAGTTGTAAGCTGTCACTGTCACAGCGGTAGTCGCAAAAATGATTCTTTGGGAGCTGAAGTTAAGGACCTTCTTGGATTGGGCAGGCTGATTATGTGGGATTTAACTTCAGTAGCAGTTGGTCCTCCCTGTTCTTCTGGAGCGCTACAGAAAACCACTTGCCTATATATACATACAGATCATGTGTGGGATAGAATTTTTTTTTTTTCCACAATACCCAGGTGATATAGCGAGGAGAAGCTGTGGGAGGGAATTGCCAACCACGTAAGGGAGTGGCGTAATATCTCCACGTAAAGGAGATATCTAACACTTTTTTTAATTCTGATGAAGCTTGCCTTATTTGTGAAAAATATGAAGTATTTTTATTTTCCTGTCTTTTCTCATTTGGAAACAATTGAGAGCAACTATATTTCATTAGATAGCAGATGAAATAGATTTGGAGGAGAATTCTCATGAGCAATTTGTCTTATTTTTTACATGAATTCTTGCCTGTGTGGCACCCCAGAGTACAGGTGTACTGAACTGGTCTGTAAACAAGATCTGTGTTTCTTGGGGATGGAGAAGAGGGATTTTCTGCTTTTTGTGGGAAATGAAAGTGGGAATTTTGAAGTGCTTATCAGAGTGGTATTAATAAGGCTTCTAGCTAATGTTTGCTAACAGTAATGTCTTGATTTATTTATATAATTGAATATCTTGCAAATATTTGAACTATTTTAACTGTATTTGCTAGTTGCATTTGAAGATATCTGACGGAATGTTCTACAAAATATGACCTGAGATAATGTTTCCCTTGAAAATAGGGATTTGAGAGATTATGGCATCTGAGGCTCACAATGCTAAAAAACAGAAAGTATTGCTTATTGAAGGTCGTCCTGTTGATCTCCCCAGAAAAAGAATCTCTTCTTCCACTAAAAAGATCATGAAGGAGGTAAGGAAATTGTGTCTTCCAATGAAACTGAAGTAAATTTTCAAACAGAGGTTTATAGCTTTGCCCAGTCTAGGGCTGGAGACATAGAGGTGGTGAGTATGTTTTATGCTTAGATGTAGAAAGGAACAGTAATTATATTATGAGAAATACTGTAATTGGCACACTCAGGGATTACACGGATGTATCATGCTGTCTGTGTGAGCAGCAGATACCGGTTTGGTTCTGTTCCTCTTCTTTCCTGCAATCTCATCAGAAAAAAAATCTAGGTTAGGTATTCTGTTGTCAAAAAGTTTTCCCTTGTTAAGAGATGGCAAATCTGAGAGGTGGGGTAGGAGAAACAGTTCTTAAAACATTGAAGCTTACTATAAAGATAAACATTTAGAAATTGATATTCAAATTGCTGCTTAATTTTTAAGGGTTTTATGAATCTGTGTGGCATAACTCAAATGCATTTTGTTAGTCCTTCAGGGTATTAACATTCTGTGCAGCCTCATCGATGTCAGGATGCTCATGTGTCCTGTTAGTGAATCTAGGATAATCAAGCTGATTATACCTACATCAGCCTTCTTTTTTTTTTTTTTTTTTGTGCTTTAGAGAAATATTTTCTGCTGCCATCTTTCCTATCAATCTGCTGTATTGTTGGCCATTAAATGTTTATCAGAGGTGGGTAATATTGCTTCGCCATCAAATTCCAGAAGCTTTTTTATAGTAGTCACAGTTTTTGGTTCTCTGTCAGTCTCTGATGTCACAATCCTACCTATTCCAAAGACTCCACAAACCTTTAGTTGATTGTGGTGTCGCAAGGACAGCTGTATGTCTGTATATCACTGTGAAGAACTTTACAGAAACGTTAGCGTAGCTGTGCATCAACAGAATAGAAAAGGTGGCCAGGAGGGAATCTGCAGTAAATTTAGTCCTTGATAAAGCAGTGATACTGTTTGAGTCTTTTTAGTAATAGCCTGACCTTCCTTATTCCCTTTCTCCCAGGATAAGAAATCTCCAAAACAGCTGGCTTCATACACAAACAGGTAGGAGGGTCTTGCTGTTTACAGTCTGAAGTTTCAGGAGGGAGTGAAGCAGGGAGGAAGAAGCAATTTAAATTTATTACAACACCCAAACTGTCACAATGGAAAATGGTAACTGTACTGACAGTGCTTGTTATTTGTCCATTTCCGTAATAATGAGTTTACTTTTAAAAAAGCAGGAAAACAATATTGGTAGATCTTATTTCTGATAACCCAGGTGTCATGAGGCTATGTACTGAGGGTAAAATGCTGAAGTAGCTTGTAAGTTTAATGCTGAATTCATAATGATATATTTTAGCTTAATACGAAGTGTTGACTTAGGTTTAGAATTACTTTTACTAAAATACTCGTGTATTTTTGCAGAATAACAGTTGGAAAAACGGTGACCAGTCCCCTGTTTCTCTTCAAAACAGTACATTGTAAAAGAAAAGTCCATAGTTACACTGCAAAGCCTTGTTATAAGAAGAAACAGTTCCCTAAATCAAGGGGCTGTAACATGGCAAATAAAGAAAATGAACTAGCTTGTGCAGGGAATCTGCCGGCAAAACTGAATGACAGTCGTACACACTTGCTGAATTCTAGTGACTCTGGCTCATCTCAAACAGAAGGCCCCTCTTCCAAATATAGTGCATTTTTTTCAGAGGTAAGTTGAGCTAAAAGAAATCTGAGTTCAACGTAAGTATTTTTGTAGTTTTTGTATAGTTAGCTGTGAAAGTTTTTATTGAATAGATTAGTTTTCTTAATATACAGGTTAGTTCAGTTTGTGATTTGCAGTCTTTATTCCTCAGTAGACTATGATTCAGTTGCCAACAGTGGTAGTCCTGCCACTTCATCAGCACGAACTTAAATTTGACATCCTAGTCTAATTTCAGATTATGCCAGCGCCAAGTGAAAAATATTGTTTTGGCCAGGTTAGATTTCATGACTTAAGAAACGTGGCCTCCTTTGTTTTTGAAGGTGTTAGTGTATGGGAATAAGCTGGTGAGGTTGGATGGGACTGTTTTTAATAGCGTTAGCTTGGTGTCAATGACAGCAACTTAAATTATTATATAAGACCGTTCTTACAGGGATTACTTAAGGAAACCTGAGTACTTGTGGAACTTTTGAAACTGGCTACAATGTCAGATTGCTGTGAATTATTTGTGTTTTGTGACAGGGCTTTCTAAGTCCTTTTCTGTTGAGGTTTTCCTTTCGGTGTAGATGTTATAAACACCTGTAGGCCTTGCTAGGTAACAAAGTGAGTCGTGGCAGAAAGCATGACGTGTAAGACTGTCACCATACTGTCTCTTCATGGCAGCCTCTACTTACAGTTCCATGAAGAGAGAGCTCTGGAGGTTGCAAGTTGGTGGTACACTTAAACACTATTTAAATTAATGGCTTCAGTGAGTGAGTGGCAAAAAAGCTAGAATGGAGAGGCTGCATGATGGAGAATGATTAAGAAATTGTGGAATCATAGAATGGTTTGAGCTGGAAGGGGCCTTCAAGATCCTCCATTTTCAACAGCCCTGATATGGTCAGGGCACCTTTCCCTAGATCAGATTGCCCAAAGCCCCATCTGGCCAGGCTTTAAGGGATGGGATATCCACAACTTCTATGGGCAGTTTGTTCCAATGCTTTACCATACACATAGTAAAGAATTTCTTCCTAATATCTAACTTAAACCTACCCTTCTACTTAAGAAACCATTGCCTTGTCCTATCACTGTACTACATGATCGAGTCTCTCCCCATCTTTCTTGTAGGCTCCCTTTACATTGGCCTTCTTAAGTTTTCCCCAAAGCCTTCTCTTCTGTAGCCTGATCAGTCAAAACTCCCTCAGCCTGTCTTCTCAGGGAAGATGTTCCAGCCCTCTGATCACCTTCATTGATCTGCTCTAACAGCTCTATGTTGCTCTTATGCAAGGGGTCCCGGAGCTGGATGCAGTACTGCAAATTGGGCCACACAAGAGCAGAGTAGAGGGGATCAATCACCACCCTCAAACTGCTGGCCATGCTTCTTTTGATGCAGCACAGGAGATACAGTGGACTTCCTGGGTTGTGTACTCATGCTGCTGGCTTATATGAAATATTCTCAAATTGATAAGCATCTAAATAAGCACTTCTCAGAGTTGGTGAGACTTATAGGTTAATGCTTATTAGAGCACTCATAATTAGTTATTTCAATTCAGGTGTTTGCGAACCTTATTTTTGCAGATTTTAGGTGGAGTAGAAAGTCTATTGGTGCCTTGTTCCAAGGGGAATTTGTGTTCTAAGGCTCTTATTAGGAAAACTTCTACTTATTATACCAGGTGGTAAAATACATTTTCATGTACTCCAGCATTGCCATACTGGAGCGGCTTATTGTGTCATTGCTGACTACTTAACTTACAGTAAATTTCTTCTGTATTCTTAAAAACATGCAGGTTTCTCAGGACCATGAAACCATGGCTCAAGTTCTTTTCAGCAGGAATCTGCGGCTGAATGTCGCTTTAACTTTTTGGAGAAGGAGGAGTATAAGTGAACTGGTAGCCTACCTAGTGAGGTAAATTTGTTTCTCTCTTCCTTTATATTCTTAAAGTGTAGCAAAACCCAAATATGATGCAGTCTTTTAGGATTTCCTTAGATCTTGTAAGTTAGCAATAATTACTCATTAACGATTACTTAAAACACTATGTTTTATGGAAACATAGTTCAACCTGTGCTTGACTAGTGACACTGATCTTCCATGTTTCTAGGATACAAGATCTTGGAGTTGTAGTAGACTGCCTTCCTGTGCTTACAAACAGGTACAAACAGAAAGTGGGACATGTGAATATACTGTGCCCGCAGTGAATTTCTGGCACTTCTGAAACATCTTGTTTTTTTAAGTTTACAGGAAGAAAAACCATATATTTCAGTTGGCTGCTGTGTAGATCTTTTGCCTTTAGTGAAATCGCTACTTAAAAGTAAATATGAAGAGTAAGTATCAATTTCAGATGTCTAAATGCTATTCCTTCCTGGCTATGTGGTGCCCATGTGTTTAAAGGTGTTTGGTCCTCTGTCTCATCTTCTTTCTCACCAACCCTGCTTTTCTTGGGGTAACACCTACCTAAAGGAGCCTCCACATAAGCCCTCATGTTGTTTTTAATAACAAATTTTAATGTTTAATAACATCTAGAGGTTTAAATTAAAAAAAATAAAACTTCTGCAGGGTTAAGAACCAGGTGGGAGTTACTTTTTGACATCATGTAGATATGGTCATTCTATATAGTAAAGCACAATGGCAGCAAGGTTTCAGCGTAGTTCAGTTCTGTAACATGAAATCAATACAACTTCCAGGTGTAACATAAATAATTAACTTTAGTTTACAACAAAATGAGAACATAAGCAGTTGTCTAAAACAGAATTCGTTTAGGTTTGTCTTGCAAAACAGAAGATGTGTTGCTTTCTAAGTTGCATTCTTACTTGTATGAAGGTATTAGCTGACCTGTGGATGTTTGAATCGTGTAAAATATTTTATTGCAGATATGTGATAGTTGGTCTAAACTGGCTTCAGGCTGTAATTAAAAGATGGTGGTCAGAACTATCTGCGCATAAAGAGAGGGCAGAGGATGGGTGAGTATAGTGTTGGAAAACATTTAAATATTTCTGTAGTTCGTTTCATTTCAAAATCCCTATTAATGCTGATCAACAGGAGCACACCTTTTTATACAAAGGAAAAATTGATGCTTATAATTTGAAAGTAGAAGCTTAAAGGCATTTAATTTCTTTAATTGTCAAGTCACGGGTGAAATTCGCTTGAAAGATTATCATTTTTGTATTTCTTTTGCTTTTAACTTCTAACAAATAAAGAATATAGTCATTGGGGCAGTAAGTGCTGCAGAAGTAAAAATAAATATATATGAGTTTATATTAAAACTAAAGCTATATACAGTATTAAACACCTGTTTCAAGCAAAATCTGGGGAACTGTAGTAATATATGTTAAAAACTATTATTGGTTGTTTTTCAGAAATATGATTATTTTAAAACAACAATTAAGTGAATTATGGGAACAAGAAAATCATCTTACTCTGGTTCCAGGATATACTGGTAATATAGCAAAGGTAATCCAGTTACAGTTGTTGAGTAATGAGTATAGCTATACCATTTATACATGTAGTATTCCTCTTACTGGATGCTCTTTACTCTAAACTATTGAAGGCTAGAACTGTATCAGCTGTTAGAGTATTTTTCACCAATGCTCAAGTAAATTGCGCAGTCCTTATAGAAATCTGAAGTTCTAGTAGTGTGGTTTAGAATGCTGATGATTTTTTTAAATCTTTTTTGTCCTTTAAAGTATCTCCTTAATGAAGTTTAATAAAATAGAAAATAGTAATAAACGTGAGAATGCTCAAAAAAGGGGTTCAGGTAAATAACTAGACTGTGAAGAACAGATGTATTCTTTCAGTCTCGCAGTGGTGTTAGTATTTGCATGTTAAGTGACCAGGACTAGTGGCAACATGCTAAATTCTGAATCGTCTGTCTTAGTGCTTAGAAAATAGTGATTTTGTGGAGGGCAGAAGAGTGGCTCCGTATGAAGTGAATGCCCTCTTTGCCCTTCTTGGCATACTTACAGTATCAGTACTATGTGTGATGTCTGATAAATACATGATTTGCTGTGAGTGGTATTCATCTACTCTAACGGTAGTTTTCTGAGGCTGAGCACCAAAGATCACACTGAGCAAGAAACCTCCCTCCCAATGGCATGTCCTGAGAAGGGCAGGGAATGAGCCAGGACATATAGCACCCATTTGGTTAGAGTAAACTTGAAAAGAATTTAGAGGTTGCCTGCTTTATTTGTGTAGGAGCTTTGTTGAATCTACAATTACTTAGAATCTTACAGTGCTATAGAATTTGTTGCATTGGTGTAACAAACCAATAAGTTTCTTACCCTTCTGGGTCTTCTCTGTTTCCATGTCTGGAATTTTGACATCTCTACAGGGCTCTTCTTACAGAGTCTCAGACAGCTGGTATGCAGGCGAATCAACTCTCTACCGGTAGAGCAATGGGAGCTTTTAATATAGATTGCCCAGTTATTCTGATGGATCAGCGTAGCAGTTACAGCTAGCTTTAGTTTTTCCTTTTAAGATTCTTTCTGTTCTGCTGCCTCCTTTTTAAGGTTCACCAGGATGTTTGTGACCAAAGGCACCTGAATGAGTCAGGAGCAAAGGAATAGTATAAGAATGTTGGAGGGACATAGGGTGGGTAGGAAGAATGACTCTTGAACATATCTCATACGCATAATCTCAGTAAATGATGATAGTTTTGTATCCTGCCATTGTCATTCGTGAAGCAAGCAAAGAAATGCCAGGTTGATGGCTTTAGACGATTAGTCCCACTGTGCTCATAAGCATAGCATTAACAATTGTTTTTGAAAACATGAGCAAAAAAAAAGCAAACCTGAACTTGTGGATATTCTGAAGTTTGCCCTAATCATAATTCTTATATTGTGGTCCTGATTGATTAACCTGTCTCAGACAGTTGGTATTACAGCAGTAGGTAGTGTGACAAACACTTTGTGTTTTTTTTTTCCTTCTAGGATGTAAATGCTTATTTATTACAACTATGCTGACACGATTGAGAAATGATGTGCTTATGTGGTGGAAAAAATCCCCTAAAATGTTCCTGAAATAAATACTGTTTCTGAAAGTCTTCTGAGAAATATTGATGGAAGAGAACTGAACTGACAAGCTGTTTAATAAAACCACTAACGAAATCCTAAGAATCTACTTCACATTGAAGTGGAAAAATGTCTAGTAGGAGCAGCTTTTACTTCAGTGAGGTGAAAGCGCACTATGGAAAACTGTATGCCTTTGCTGCATTTGGGATTCATTCATAAGTATTCACTGTTTTCCTACAGCATTGCATAAAAAGATGAATTCAACTGGTTCTGCCATCTTGTGTGACTGACAGTAATAAAGAACCAATGAGAGCAATCAGCATTAAGAGCTTTTAAGTGTTTATTCACAAGAACTCCAAAATGCACAACTATCTTCCAACTATATTAAAGACAACTCTGAAATACTCAATTTTTTCTTTGTTTTAATTGAAACTAAAGACAGTTTTTGTTTGCACTATTGAAAAAGTATACAACAAAAATGCCTTAATTACTAGTGTTTGAAAAAGCCAATGTGTTGAGATGTAAGTAGCTATTGTATGTTCAGATTGTGATGAAAAACTGCTACAAAAGTCAGGGTTTCACACTGTGTAGTTGTTCTTGAAACATTGCACATATACAAAAATTCATGTAAGACGAATAATATAAATACCTGAAGTTAAGCTTGGATAAACAGTTATAAGTGTGAGCAGAATGGTGAATATACCTGACAAATGCTTTTTATATTGTATGTGGATTTCTAACATGATATCTTGTTCTGTATTGTTTAAACTACATGCAAATAAGTAAATATATTAAATGTATCTACTGTTTTCTTCTCAAGTTCATAAAATTAATTTCTAGGACAACTTCTTCCACAGTACTTCCTATTGTAGATATTTATATCTGTTGTTTGTGAAATGTTTACAGCCAGACAAGGCCATTGTTATTCAAGTCAGATCCTTCGTATTCTACCTCCTTTAAGAAACTGACGAACAGCTTTGCAAAATCAGTCAATTACTAACCTGATTTAATGATGTCAAATTAGTACTACTTTTAACCGGAAAAAAAAAAAACACGCAAACACAAAAGCATTGAAAAAAACTATCAACTTTTATTCTTCTACTGTAGTCCTTTGCTATTTTAATTTAAAAGCTATACAGTAGCAGCTCTGAGGGAGTTTTGATTTTTAGTCTTGCTTCCATGTTTTTATCTTCTGGTTAGGAAACATGCTTTTCCAGTGTAAAGCATATGAAGTGCCAGTTTTTCACTTAAACAGAAATTCAACACTAAATCTGCTTTCTAAAAATTGGAAAAAAGAATGATCAGGTACTTGGAAGGGTTATTTTCATTAGCATTAAATGAATGCACTTTTATTGTAATGTCAGGCAAAAAGACGAGTGTGTTTTGTGTTGTTTTTTTTTTTACTTTACAAGTGAAACAAATGAGATTTAAACTCAAGTAGTGGTCAACAGCTTTAGGTCTCCTGTTACTTCATTTGTAGTTTGTATTTTATTTATACATCATTATTGCTGATTTCTGAAGACCACTTAGAAATCTGTCATCAGAACTTGGTGCTCTTTGGTTATTAGAATATTCTTTAAACCATCAAATGTTTTGTGCTACAGGCCATCGACTGCAGGGAAGAACGTTTGAGACATCCCAAGGTTGAAACTTTCACTGGGACAATCTCCCGAGATATACATTAGCGCAACATAGCTGGAATTATGTGTAACTAGAGGTACTTCACACTGCAAAGATTTTTGAGGCAGAACTTAGTGTTTCTAAGGATGTTTTTTCTGTCAAGTGAAAATTGAGCTACAACGCAATGTTATTTTCTTTATTGTTCTTTGGAGCACTGAAATGTAAAGCTAACAAAAGCTTGTAAAGTATCTGCTGGAGCTCTTAGATTGTTCCTCAAGGAGCATACTGTAAAGGTGGTGGAAACTCAGTTTTTAATTTCTCCTGTTTTGCTTTTTTAATAGATAAGGTGAAAAAATTCATGGCCATAGAATTCAGATAATACAAGAAGTAATCACCAATTAAAATGAAATACTCTACTATTCAAAAACTCAGCTTAATAATAGATACGAGCATGTAGTCTTACATTGAATTCTACGTATGGCCATGGATTTAACAATATATAACTGTGGATGGTGCTTTTTTTTAAATGGCAAGATAAGATGATTGTCTTTAGGATGATTATTGCTGAGTAATAACATAATGCATTATTTTTTAACTGCCAAAAGTTGTATTTTGACAGCATCAATAATACAATATTAAACATGAAGCCATTAGTATCTGTGCCTTCTTTAAAATGATCTTATTTGTTCAGAGAGCTTTTACTTGAAGAGTGAACTAGGACTCCCCCTTCCCCTAAACTGAAGTTACAGAAGCTTTCTGGGAAATTGGCTCAAATTTAAAATATTTAAATATTAGTTAAATATTTGTTTTTAAAAAAATACATTTATATTTAATGTAACCACCAGAGTTTAGGTAGTGATGGAGAATGGAGGTTGAAAAAGCTACCCCATTAATGAGCTGGATATGAAGAAGCTAGCATGACTTAACCATTATGTACAACCGTGTTTGGAAGGAGTTGCACCTGTTTTTTTTTTTAGTGAAGAGTATTCTGCAGTGGAACACCCTATCACAGGTAGGTGTTGCAGTTCCAGGCTATATAGTAGTGCTGACAAGTCGTTAGTGGTATTAAAAAATTAGCATTCACTTTCCAGGAGCTTATCTTCTGGAGAGAGATGTAATTTAAGTCATCTTAAGGCTGCCTTATTATTATCAGAGGCTGCAGTTTTTAAATACCTTGGGAGCAGGAGAGGTGAGGGAATAGGAAAGGCAAAAAAAAAACCCCAAACATCCCTCCATGTCCTCAATTGTGACATCGGTCCCATTACTTTATTTAGTGTATCCTTAAGTAACTTGTTTTCTTTTTCTGGTATCTTAAGTAGGCAAATTTTGTACTTTGTGTTGCGTTGAATAGCAATACGATTTTTGAAGACAGATGCTAGTATCAGGGTTCTTTTTTTTTCTTGAAGAAGTGGATGTTCTTGTATGTAAGGCATTTTGCATAAGAAAGATTTATCTTGCAGCTTAGATGTAGTTGCTTTACAACATTCATCTTGAGTAGGTTTTCCAGTGTTACAGAAGACTATATATGCAGATCTGCCAGTGTATTTTGTCTCCTGTCTTCTGGTGCAAAGGGCTCAGGCAGCTATTTGAAAGTACAGAGCAATGCAAGTCAAGCTACTGGTGTCAAGTTACTCCAACCTCTGAACAGTGTGAGTTCTTCAGTTTATGAAGGCACTTGGTTCTTGCACCGGGGATCTGACATTGAACGGATGTTCCATTAGAGGAGGGGGGGGAAAAAAAAGCAGCTCTTAATAGCCTCAGTAAATGTCAGACATGGTTTAATATCTCTTCAGTCTACCTTCCTACATACAATAGTAATTGTAGGCTACAGCTGAAGAATCACTGAGAATAATGTGAGTGTGCTTTAATCCATTATTTTAATTCCCTGTTAATTGTTTTGTTTTCTGCCTTGGAATGAGACTAAATGTAAGTATTTGTCTCCACATATTCTCCCTGTACATTCATTTTTCAGTATTTAATAATGTTATTTCTTCCTCTTTGTAGTCTAAATATACTGTCTGCTGTTGAGTTGAGGGAGGGTGAAAGTTGACAAAATAGAGGTAAGATGATTTGAAAGCTACTGTTAAAACTTTCCCTCTTAAACTTTCAACACAAATTTTATTAATATCTGCTAATTGAAATGGATATTCATGGCTACACGCTTGAGTCTGAACTTGATTTTCACTCTAAATAACTGTAGCTGCAGGGTGATTGGTTTTGTCTTTTTTTTCCGTGGAGGACTAAGCTGTACTCTGATACTAACCTGCAATATGTGGGCAGGGCTATGGTACTGTCTCTTAAAGTAGAAGTGACCACACAGACCTGAACTATTGCAGGCCTACAGTATTTTTGTTTCCATAACGGTAATAGTTTTGTAGTGTATCCCATTATGTAGACTTTAACAATATAATCAGTGGTTTCAAAATGAGGTCTGTTGCTTTCAAGTTGAATGTGGCACATACTTGTTTCTGATCGACACAGATCCTTGTGTCCCTTTAATTCGGACACTGTTTACCTGGAGTGATGTGGAGTAAATAGACACCAGTAGTCAGTTGCCCCATTTCAACACCTATATGTTATTGTAACAAGATGCAAGAAAGCAATTTTTATGTTTTCTAGCAGTTCTGTTTTTTCACTCTTTAGAAGTAAGGCCATTTGAATTCTCTTTAGGAAGTGATAGTCCCCAAAACACAAACAATAAAAGTACTTATATGAATATGTAAACTAATATGTTTATGTCAAGGATGCTGCTCTGTGAATGTCAGAATGCTGTTCTCTATATGCTTGACTTGGAAGAAACAAATCTAATAGATTTCACAGAAATTGCAACCATTTTGATTGTTACTTTTTGTGAACACTATGTATTGTGAAACTACTAAATATCAAGATAGCGTTACATTCCAAGGCTGCCTGCTATTGTGGGTGTGTTGGAATAAATACACACCCTAGCATCATATTTTAACATGAACTGTAAACATTTTCAAATCTCTTGTGTAATTTAGGTAGATAGTTCTTTTTCAAGTTGTATTTTATCAGTGTAGCTTCATTTTTCAAAAAGTCAGAATTATGTTTGGCTCTTGCAGTTGTTTTCAGATGTGCCATGGATTGAAAGCTGTAGTCAGATAGTTTAATAAATATCTTGGAGTCAGAAAAATAGCCAGTATTTTGTGGTAACAGGCTTTAATTGTGTTGCTCCACTGTTTTAAGAAAGCTCATCTCTTCTGCATATTTCTAAATATATCTAAATATTTTTTGTAAGTGAATTTTTTTTTTTGGAGAAGACTAGGGGAGGATTGCCACTTCCAGAGAAATGCTTGGATCTAAATAAAGAAGTTGCCCAGATACACTTTCTCCCAACACCTGGCTCTATTGCATTACCATCAAGTTGTGTTACCGCATGTGAACAAACTGTGCTGTTTCCTATTTGGCCTAGTTAAGAGCAGAATGATGGTGCTGGAAGGCTGAAGTCTTAACTCCTGGTGCTAAGAAACCAAAAACTGCTGCTTTGCTGATGGAACTTCTTCAGTGAATGCAGGAAGGAACAACTTGCATGTCTTGTTTGGAGAGCACAAACAACTTCTTTTATCTCTGCTTATAGTATTTGGTCTGGAAGCCTGTAGGCTTAGTTGTTGTGTTTGTTTAAAATAGCATTAAGTTTCTTACTGAAAAGGAGGAGGAAGAAATGCTTGACTTTCATTAGTGTGACTGTATGCCACCTAATGCTCCAGCTGGAGGAATAAAGTAAATAACACTGTCAGGGTATTATAAACAATAACAGGTGTTGGTTTCATTGTACTAGCAGTGACCAGATTTTATTTTGAATGTTACAAGATTCTTGCCATTGTTTAAAAAAAAAAAAAAAAAAAAAAGTACTAAACTAATGCAACACTGGAAAGTAACTGACAGGTTCCATTCTCTGTTTTTTACTCAAAGTCTAAAAGCCTGACTTTTTAATTGACTGAAGTTGGTAATTATTGTCAAGAGTTATTTCTGGAGTAATTCTATGCCAACAGCAAGTACTAGCATTAAGTATAAGCTGGGTATTTAGTTGTCCTGCCCATTAATCTCCTGCTACTTGGGCAACAGAGCAGTGCTGCTAGGGGCTCTGCTGAAAGTGTGTACTGCCCTCAGAATAGGGGACTGCTTGGTTTTAAACACATTACAGAAATTCTGTCTGCCTGACAAGGCTGCCTGTGCTAGTTGAAGATTCAGCTTTGATGTAGGAAGTGTTTCTAGTCCTGTGTGACTAATTCCATTACAGTAAGGCACTTGAAGAGGTAAGGTTGGAGGCTTGGTGCACACAGAGCAGTCTCGTTTCTTCCCACTTGCTGCTCTTCCACCCCACTGGACGTGTTAGAGCACATCTGCTTGGCAGAGTTCCCTTGTCACCCAAGTGAGAAGAAAATGCCTTCATATTTGGTACACCTTGTTTCCCAAATGACATCTTGTATCTTGAGCCTTCCTGCATCTTACTGTAAATCAAATCACCTTAGAGCTGTTTAGCTATGGAAAATGTAGGGAATACAGAAGTACAATGTTTGTATTTCTGATAACAAGTATGTGAATGACATCACTTTGTGTAGTCCTTGCATTAATGCTGGAGACGCAGAAGGATGCACATTAATATAATGGCTGTATCAACTACCAGGTTTAAGTCAAAGTTGTTCTATTAGGAGCGTGCGTGTAAATATAAATGGCATTCAAAAATAGACCCTTGACAAAGTAGTAATTAAAAATGCCCATAGTTCTGAATGCTTACAATTGGCAAACTGGTGGCTAGTTAGAGAGAAATCATGCTGCACGATGGCATGTGGTTTAGTTTTGTTTTTTTTTGCTGTTTATCTACCTCATCTTCTGCCCGTAAGTACAGGATATTAAACTTGTTCGTATCTTGAATTCTCATTTTTGTGAGCTTACGCCTTTCACTGTTTGACCCCTCCATTCATGGAAAATGATCAGAGAGATGGGTGTAGTGAGGATGTGTCTAGCATTCTTTTTCACATGATGCTATTAAGTCATTACTGTGCAGAATTCTCTTTTCACTTTTCTGCAGTGTGTTTATGCCTCTCATGGTGGTGTGTCCCTTAACATCTGTGAAGACATTCTTTCCATTTCAACTCCTGATTTTAAATAGCAACATGTGTTATGTTTCATTGTTATGAGAAGCTAAATGCTTAAAAACTAACCCAAAAGCTAGAATTCCTTCATCTCCCGGATAAAGTCGTGCTGTGGTCAGATGACAATAAACGCTGCCACCCTCTTTCCACTTAAAAAAGAGACATTAGAATGTGCATCTGAGGGTTCCCTGAAGTAAGCAGTCAGCTTTCTAGATTGCTTGACTGTTTGGTGTGTGTCTTCAGCCACTTCATTCTGCAGGGCTGTAAATAGGAGAACGCCCTTGGAACTGTCTTCAGAACTGGCAGCTTGCTAACATTGACTTTCACCTTGGGGACTAACAAGGAGTATTCTTGCATTTCTGGATGCAAGCTTTGTACATATTTCTGATACTTTGGTCAGCCTGCCAATGGTTTTCTGCAAGGTCTGGAAAATGAGAGTTTAGCCTCAAGTCTGGTTTGGATTAAACAGTTCTGAAGTCAATAATTCTGTCTCTGTTAAAGATGACAAGACCTCTTTCTCCACGAATCACTAAGTCTTAACTGTGATCTTAATAAGTTTCCATATATAGAAATCTGTTTATCCACAGTTGTTGATATCCTCATCAACATTTTTTTCTGACAAAAGGATTGGTCTGTGGTTCCTTTGTAATATGCAGTTAATTATAATAAAACGATACCATTATTCATAGCTTAATAGGAGAGCAGGTTTTTTCCCTTACCCAAGATGCATCTCCAAGACCCTGTTGGCCTGGAATCTTAGTCAGAACTCAAACTGAATTTAATGGTCTGAAATGGTATCTTACCCGGTGTTCAGGAGCATCGTGCTTCTGATGAAAGTATTGTCTGTGTTGGCTTTGCAGCAGTGTACTTGAATTTTACTATCAGCAATGAGGGACATCAGTGAGAAGAGGAAGAACTAACTTGGATGGCTCCAGCAAGCCCTACCTTTTGCTCCTGCATTCAAGGTTGAGGTAGTAGGAATATAGTAATTTCTGCCTTTGGGAGTGCCCTAAACCACAGCTGCTGTCTCTCATATCTCCCCTTTTTTCTTATGGCACTACCAGGAGTCAGCCATGCCAGGGCTGTGAGGTACGTGGAGTGGCTGCAGCATGGCTGCCAGGTTTGCTGCTTGTCAGTTTGCAGCTCTGCCAGAGCTTCACCCACACCCTTTAAAGGAAGGAGACCCTATTACTGAACCTTCATCAGGATTCCTTCCTAGCAGAACTTCCCTTAGGAGATATTCCAAATTCCTATCTAATGCTGTGTCCATTATCCAGTACCTGTTTTTACCTTCTGTACTTGCCTCTTTTATGTCAAGGTGCCACTGTGTCTTTTTGTTTGCCAGGAGATTATTATCATCTTAAATTCACTCACTCAGATTTCTTAATCTCCCTACCTTTTCCCTGTCATAGAGATTGTCAAGCCAGGTACCTGGCTGTGTAAAAACGTGCATGCTAGTGTCCACTTGAGCTTAAGCTCACTATGGCCACTCTGGACCTTCTATTCCAGCTGTCTATGCTGCTGCCACTTAAAGGGTTAATTGTTTTCATCATTTTGTTTATTTTGTTTATTTTATGAAATCATGGTTTTTAGGAATGAGAAGGTTGCTGGGGTATTTGTTTTGTTTGCTCTGTCCTTCCCCTTTCCTAAAAGAGGTGTAAGCTGGGCCTGCAGTTTACTAATGTATATTTTTAAGAGTTTATTATCCCACGATTCTTGCATGAATAAAGTAGTCCTGGCAATTATTTCTTTTTACTTCTCCTTTCTAGTGCTTACTACTTTCATGCGTCAGCATTCAAAAGCACATCTTCAACGTTGTGGAATGCATATCTAAACTAATCACTAGATTTTCTGTCACCTCACCTTAATGCCAATTGTAAGATGCTTTTCTGAATTTTTCAGGCTCAGAAGGTATAAGCTTATATGTATAATCCTGCAGCAAGGTTTCTGTGGTTCATTGTTGTTTTATTGGCCTAAAATAGAAGTCCTGAAAGCAAAATCCAAAACTGAATTCATTACTCCTGCTGTGCCTAGCAAGGCTTTATTGGCCCTGGATCTCACCAGATATACAGAGCTTCCCTGAGGAGCCTGTTGTCAAATACACTTAGAAATGATGAAAGCAAATAGCTAGAGAGAGGAGAGGGGGCATTTGAAAGTGACTTAAGCTACTGTTTCTTTCCCCCAAATTTGCAAACTGTTATGCTGAATATAAAAAGTACCCAGTCTTATGTAACTCAAAATATTAAAGAGAAGAAAAAGCCTCATAGCCACAAAATTTTCTATTGCAACTGGAAAGATTTCCTATGATAATGCTTGTATTTTCAATCAAAGTGCATAATTTAGCTCAAGTTACCTGATGAGGCTCTTATTTACCTCTTGCCTAAGATTGCCATGGCTTTGTTTAAATCACAAAGGAAACGTCACAACTACTTGCAAAACTGCCATTCAACCTGCTTTAATGAAGCCGTCGTTTAACGCATTGAATAGCAATGTAACAGCGCATAGAAAATTAGCTTGTTTGTCATTGGTTAATGATAGATAATGCCTCTAATTCATCACAGTGTTCATTTGAGCAGTTCTTTGAGGTAGTAACCAGTACTTGTCACTGCGAGGCTCCATTGGCTCTCATGACTCAGCGTTCCAGCCCACACAAATAGGAATGCACCTGAAACATAAACAGGATTCTTATTTAGCTTCCTCATCGTGCAGCAGAAGTATAAAGCTCCTCCAGGTGACTTCCTTCAGCTAAACAGGGCTAAGATGTAAGCATAGAAGATCAAAAGTTGTTTATTTTATTAAGAGCTTTAAAATAGTTATAAGGATCACAGGCCAATACAGTGAAATACAACAATAAAGTAAAGCAATCTGTAGCTCTTATTTAAGAGCTGAATTTCAGAGAGGCAGTAGCTGGTAAGCTCCCTCATGTATCAGCTGTGCACCGTAAGGTTGTGTATGTATGTCTGCATCAGCTGTCTGCCTTCTACAAAGGTGCTTGCAGGGCAACTTACAGCCAAGAACTGCCATTCTCAGCTTCTCAGAAACTGCCAGAATGTGTTCATGTGCTTCTATGGCTTGTCATGAAGCTGACAAGCAGTAAGAGTAACTAATGCTTCAAAAAAAGCAGGGTGCTGCAGAATTGATTCATCATTTGAGATCAAGGTCCAGCAAGGTGAATTCAGAACCACTGTGATGTTGGGGAGTTTGTTTGTTTTAAGAATGAGTTGAAGGCTAAGCTTTGCTACTAAGGCTTTGTCCAGTAAAGTGAGTGTGTCGGTTTTGTTTCTTTCATAGGTTGGATCCAAATTTGCTAGCAGTAGATACTGCAGCAGTGTATGTGATGTATTTAATATACCCAAGAGAATGTTTGTCATATAAGTGCTGATCTGGCTCCAGCTGGACTTTCATACCTTTTTAACTCCCACTACACAAATATATATTAAAAAAAAAAAAAAAAGTGGGCTTAGAAATGGTGCAAATCAACCTTTAGTGGCCTTTGGACAACCACCTCCTTGAAAAAAAAAGAATAGCATACAATTTCATGATAGGCCAGAAATGCACTGCTAACTCAATGTTATTTCTGGCCTTTCCTTCCTCCATTTCCTCCTAGCATGGAAGCAACTGTAGCGTAATTAGGCAACTGCTTAAGGCAGTGTGCATTACAGCAGCCTTTTGCATGTTGGACACAAGATCTGCCAGAGCAGAGACCTCGCAGATGAGACTGAATGCTTTATTTGGTTGTTGAATAGTTTGGTTGTTCCTCCTCTGGTAGAACATTCCGCCTAAGTTCCTGTGACCTCCCTGGGTTGCACCTTCCATGCGATGTGAACCCACTCTAGAAATTTGAGTCATTTGAATATCTTCAGCTTGAAGTACAAAGGAAGGAATTCTGTTTTGCTGTGCTAAATTACCAATATTGTAGTAAAAAAAAAAAAAAAAAAAGGAAAAAAATCATTGATGGTTCTGCAAAGGGATGTGATAACACTGCGTTATGGGGTGGCTGCCTTGTGGCATTACGTGAGTAGAATCCCAGCTTGGGGGGAGGGTGGGAAGCATGGCATTTAAAGCGCATTCCATTAAGCAAGGATTTTACACTGTTTTTATTCTTGGAAACCGAACATCCCAGGAACGTGCCATTAGAGCAGTAGGTGAATGATTACAGGTGGTATCCATGCAAACCAGAGCTCAGGCATCTGAGCCCATGTGTAGCATTGCTCTGTGCAGAGCTGCTGCTTCTATAGCCAGCTCAGCAGATGCAGTAGTTCTTAGACATCCTGCTTGCACAGTTTGTGCACAAATTCTGCCTAAAAGAGATATGGGGATACGCTTTGTAGTAAATAGATGAGCACTTCAGAGCTCTATGAAAACAGTTTCGATATTACCATCATGTTACGCCCAGATTTGTCCTGTTTGCCAAAGAGGGTGTGGGACTTCTTACAGCAGGAAGTTTCCTGCCCCCTCCCCCCAAAAAAAAAAAAAAAGTTTAAAGCCTTTTCCTCATTCTTAAACTAATTAAATGTCTTCCTCCACTGGATGAAATCTGAGTTCAATCAATTGCAGCCAGATAAAGCGGGGTGTCTTCTGGTGATTGATCTCAATGTCAGCATTATGAAGAGTGTATGAAAGTATTATCGTGTTTGTGCTTTCAGATGCCTCTTACCAGAAAAGCAGAAATAATTCTGGTGGAAGCCAGAAATAGGACCTTCTCAGGGGATCGTACCTTCAGAACAACGTGAATGTTGCTGAAGTCTACTCCTGGTAAATGTTTCTGGTGTAGCACTGTGAATTGCCAGTAGATGGCAGAATGATCCTGCTTTACAATATACGTAGGTAGGAATTTTTTAAAAATAATTCTTATGGAAATATGCTATGCAATTTTTGTTAATTCTGCGTTTATTTACAATAAAGCTGATCATGAAGGCAAAAGCTCAATGAATGCATTAGTGGGCTGTGGCCTGCTGGGCCTGATGCTGATTGCTTCCACAGACACAATTCTCTGATTGTGAATTCTTCTTCATTTGAAATAATACAAATTTTCATCATCGAAAGACAGTGTAGCTGATGTAGGTGTGGATGTTCTGATGCGCATCAACTTTTTATTTGTTTTTTAGACCAGTCATATCCGTGTCCTTGATTCCATACAGCATTTGTGGAACGGCGCTGTTCTGGTATACCGGGCATGACCTCAGTACCTGCACACCAGCTGGGGGGACTGACTCAGAGAACATGATAAGACTATGGTAAGATGGCCACAGCTGCTCCCTTCTTGTTTGTTGACAGCCAACAGCTCTGCCTGTGGCTGAATCAGACAGGAAACAGGTTCTGGTCTGCTGCTGGCTGTGGTCCAGTGGATCTCCAGTGTATTAAAGTAAACCAGCTTCAATTACAGCATCTTGTTCATTTCCAATAGCAGATAAAATATTAGCTGAAGTCTTATAAGCTTCGTATAAACAAAAGTGTTCAGAGCAATTGCACTGAAATGTTCGAAGTTGCATTGAAGTGTATGAAAATGCTTTGCTAATCCTGAACTACAAGCAAACTTGAATATAGTAAGTTTTCCTAGTGTTCACACTGAAAAAAATCAGCACAAAAATAAGTTTTAAGTATAAAATCATTTTTCTCTTGGGTGAAGAAACTCTCTTGCTTCTTCTATTCGCCAGAATCCCAAAATACTTGATTATTTCCAAACAGCTGTGATGCTCCTGTATTGCGATGCATTCAGGGAGTTCAGAGGGATTTAATGCATCTTCTCTGCTTTTCAATTTGTACATGAAAACAGAAGTGACAAGAACCCGGAGATACAGATTTCAGTATTATCAGTGTGATGGCGTTACATTAGTCTAGACCTCCACTCTGCTCAGCCCATTAGGGATTCATCCATCTGGCTGACAGGTTTGCACAAACAGTGACAGCTGGTTGAATGAACCCAATCAGACAGAAGTGAGAATGTGCTTGCGAGCAGAGCAGAACCTATCAGGAATTTGCCAGTTTCTATGTAGCTGTTAGTCAAATGAATCCATCAGTGAGGAGACAGCTCTCAAACATGGAAGTCACTCTTGATTGCACTTTGAGGAGGCTGATGAAATGGTTCCCTTGCTTCAAAGTAAACTGAAGCTGTTGCGTGGCAGTTTTATCTGTCTTCTGATCAGGCATTCCCTTGACATCAAGCTACAGACACAACCTGGTTAATAGTGAAAATTATTCCAGTAAGAAATAGAAAGCATTCCAGATGAAGCACTAAAAAAAGCAGTAGTTGGCTTTTGTAAGTGTGTACCTGAACATTTTTATTTGTACTACATTTTGGGGGTTTGGTTCTTTTTATCTAGAAGGTAAACATCTACAACACCACAACATCAAAGCTTATAATATCATTGTGTAATCCACTCAAATAAGATGCTAATACAGCTAGTCGTAATGAAAAAGGCAGTAATCCACCAAATGAATTATTTTCTCAGTTGTGTACACTTCAAAATATGGTAACCAGTATATCTGTATGAAGTACAGCTTCTAGTATGCACAGAAGTTCCACGTTGAGAGCAGGGAGACTGTTTGCTTAACTACATGTATAAAAGTTTCATACCCATACAGCTATTAGAAACTTTGCACATACAAAACAAAGATATGTATCTGAAATCTGATCTCAGGGAGAGTTTCTACATGAGGAACAGACAGTAGAGAAGAGGCTAATTAAAGTGTCCATTTGTTAGCTGGATGGCATGTAGAGAAGTTTCTTGGATTAGATAGCATGAAATAACCAATGTGTTTTTTTTTTTCTTTTATTTGGGTTCACCAGGCTTAAAACTTAATTAACTTTACTGTCTATATTATAAAAATAAATCTTCTGGCTCTTTGTATTTGGTACTTACAAATCTGTGGTTGATGAACTCCTTAAAACTGAGGGGCAGGAATACTGTGTGACATGAGAGCATCCCAATACATTCCCTAAGGATATTTAAGTAGCATTTCTCTGGTAACTCTGTATAAATATAGTAATGTGATATGTCAGTATGAAATGCTATCTTCTGCTGGTGTCATCCTGGAAATAGCACTCTGGCTAACATGCTGCAGTTTGGAGATCTTATTTAGGTATCTGCTTCATCAACAAAGTGACTGCAAATTCTTACAACTCAGAGAAGCTATTTTCTAGTACTGATCATTTATAGAACGCTTACGTTTCCACCTCCAAAACTGCTGGTGTTTCAACTTTTGTGACTTCATGGGACAGAAGAACCTCATTCATCCTGGCCATCCAAAATAGAACAGCACTGCTCAAAAATAGTAATGGAGACATCATTGACTTTATTCCACTCTCAGGGAGTGACCCATGATTTCAGATTCACGTCTGGCATAGTAAAACGTTTTCATTCAGTATCAGCTGAGGGCTAAGGCTATGTTCATAATCTCCAAACATGCTTTAATAGTTAAATAATATTTCTAATGAGTTCAGTAATTAACTCTGATGTTAAGCAACGGGAGGAGGCAGGTGTATGTGACAGTGGGTACATGTGACACGACAGGACATATTATGTGGAGGGGAAATGGGCAGGGCAGGTATTACAGCCCTCTTGGTCTGGCACTGAACCTGCTCATGGCGAGCAGCAGCATTTCGTGCTGCCGCTTCGTCCGCAGGCTCTAAGGGAGCATCAGAAACAGCCTGCACTGATCTCATTCTGTTCAAAGGCAGCACTTCAGGCCAACGTTACTGACAAATTTTCGTGTTCTTTCATTTCACATCCTGTTTCCGTTATCACTAGCAGATGGCCTTATCTTGGAGGGGGAGGAAAAAAAAAAAAAAAAAAAAAAAGGAACTTGCTCTGCTATTTCTCCAGCCTGTGCTCCGGGACGCTGTATGCCACTGGGTCACAGTTCCCTCCTGGAGCCCGGGCCCGGGACGACGCACCGCCCCCACTCCCGCAATGTGGTGAAGCGGCCCCATGTATGCGCAGCGCCTCCTAGCAGCAGAGAGCAGAGTGCTTCCGCTTCGCTCCGAATCGTGCACGCGTAGCTCGCATTCCTATTGGCTCGCCCACGTGACGCAAAATGTCGGCGCCTTACTCTGCTATGCGCAAGCGCACAGCACCGAACGCATATCCTCGCGGCCCGCTGCGCAGGCGTAGGGAGCTTGTCGCCGTGCTTCCGGTGCTGGCTGTCCCGGGGAGTTGAGGTGTGCCGCGCTCTGCGCATGCGCCCCGGCACCTGAGCGGCGGTGATGGTCGCGACGATGTTGGCGCGGGGCGGCGTTGTGTCGCTGGTGTTGCTCTGCCTTTTTGTGTCACCGCTGGCCCCCGGCGTCGCGGGCTCGGAGGCGACCGGGACGGCGGAGTCGCCGGGCGGCGCGAGCCCTGGGGAGCGGTTTAAGATCGAGGGCCGGGCCGTGGTGCCTGGGGTGAAGCCCCAGGACTGGATCGCGGGGGCTCGGGTGCTCGTGGACGGGGAGGAACACGTCGGTTTCCTGAAGTGAGCTCCGGGCGGGCGGGGTTGGGCCTGCCGGGGAATCCCTCAACGCCGCGTGCCGCTATCCCCGCACCCCGCCTTGCTGCGGTGCCGGCCGCAAGATGGCGGCGGCCGCGAGGCTTCTCAGTCGCGCCCGCGTCCCGCTCTGGGACCGTGAGATCCTGCGGGGGGGAACCTGGCTGAGGCTGCGGGCTTTGGGGCTGCTAGAAGAGCTGAGTTATTTTGCGGATTGTGGGACTTCTTTACAATACCCTCGAAGTCTTCACAATAGCAGGATAAAGCTATGTAGAGGGGTGATGCATATGCAGAGGGAAGCCCTGAAGCGTCACGTAAGCCCTTTCATGCCTCAGGTCGGAGTGAGTATATTCCGGTCAGTTGAGGATATGGGGGTACTTAGAAGATGCCCTCACAACTAAGAATGAAATTCGTTTCATAGTCGAAGATAATTCTAAAATCTGATTACAGTGCAGCGTAATATCTTGTTCTTAAAATCGTGTTAAAATGAGAACGTTCACATGGGATAAAATATAGTAGCTTATAAGTACAGCTGTTTCGTGCTATTCCCTCTGCAGCAGAAGTTGGGATCTATATATAGGCAAACACAGCAGATCTTACTTTGCACAGTGGAATCCTGTCAGTATGGCACCTGATGGAGCAGTACAACCCAGCTGCAGGTGCCTTGCATCATGTTTACATCTCTTGTAAAATCATAATGGGGCTGATGGGTTTCTAAATTCTTGGTTGGAGCTGGAGTTAGTTTTCTGAAATGTGAGGAAATAATCTCAGCTAAAAGCACACAATGCTTGTAACAGCATAACCTGGTTAACAAACTTTTTTGGTAACATTAATTTCATACGTTTAGTGATAGACTCACCAGATTATGTGATAGCGCAAAGCCGAGAAATTAATAGCACACGTGAATTAACTCAGTTGATAAACATCTATGTAGATACTGGGCCACCACAAGTATGGTATGTTTCAGCTAAAAAGCTGTGATATGTAGTGTTTTGCTCACTTGCAGGGAGCACATTACTGGGTGGTAGGTCACTGCTGGTAAGAACTGCAAGACAGGAAAGAGATTTTTTCATTAACAGTGGTATCTGAGGCTGAGTAGAAGGATCCTGCCCTTTCACTGGCGGGGTTAGATGTATTTGGGTTATCAGAAGATATTTTTGTGACCATTTCTCAAGCAAGTTTGGGTTATTTATTAGATGAATGTCTTTTCAGTTACCAGTAAGAGGTAAATAACTGTTTGACATAGCAAAGTTACTGCTGAATATTTTAAGAGCAATTTTCTATTACAAGCATTTTTATAAACCTGATGAGTTTCCCCACTGAAGTGAAAGTTCAATTTTGTTATTCCTTGAGAATAGTGCTCTTGTGTATCAATATGCGAAATTAGAACTCACCTTGTCAAGTGAGTCTTTTGAGAAACTGTCATCAAATTTCATCAAAATACTACTGGTTAGAATGGGAAAATTGAAAGGGAATTCCCAGGGAAAGTCCTTAATATAGTCGCAAAGTACAATAATCGTAGCATTTTTTTTTTAGGGAGTTTAAACTGTCACAGAAAATATTAGAGAAATCTACCTGTGCGTCACTGCTTGTTTCTGTCTTGATTGTGGGAGAGCTGTGAAGTGATGTAGAATTTTGAGAGAGCTGGTATGAAGACAGAAATTACTTCTTAGAAGGTTCATTTATTTGTTTTCATGATGCATTTCGAAGGTGTTGAGGTTTATTACTTTTTTTGCCTCTGAAGAACTTATTTGGTCTTAACTTTGAGTATTATTTTTAGGAGAAGTATATTTTATATTAATTTTAGACAGGCAGAGAAGACAAAGTTTTCCTTCTTGGAAGCTTCTGGAAACATGTAGGAGGAAACCTACAAGCTTCTGTACTTTAATTTGATGACAGCTTGTGCCGAATCTTTCAAGTATCTTTTCTCAATTATTTTCACTGAATATTGAAGTTACTTACTTTAAAATAAAAGCAATCTGTCTAAAAATCACTTCTGTGTTCGTATTCAGAGCTCTTAGTTTCCTCATTATTGTGATAGAGCTTTCCAGCGTGGGCTAGTTCTAAAAGCAGCAATTAAAAGTGAAGTTATCTGTTTTGCAGTAAGGGCAGAAAGTGTGATTTTTTTTTCTATTTTTATTTTTTTTTTGCTTTCTAAGTCATATTTAATGTCTGCCCACACAATGTAGGATGTAAATTTATTTATTTTTTAATTTCAGCAGAACTACTGAAGCAAAGTAAGTTTCATTGTATCATTTGAGCACAGGAAATCTAACTATTTCAGATAATATTTAGTTTTTTAAGTTATTCCTCCAGCAAGATGATGGCTTAACAAGCCATTCTGTGATAGGACATCTTCCATGTAACTGGCCCTTTCTGCCTGTATTGTGACTCATGTTAATGACATTAATGGGCTTGGTACTGGGTGATATTGATTTTCCTTTTGGTCATTATTATCATGTTAAGATTTATAGTAGAAACTGATACAGTTTCTTCTTTGGGGACAAAAATAAAACCAGTGCCCTCCAGTGCATTGGCGTATGTTGAACTGCAATGGATTTTTTTTTTTTTCTTTTTTTTGTTCTTTTTTTTCAGGACAGATGGAAGCTTTGTGGTTCATGATGTACCTTCAGGATCTTATGTAGTAGAAGTTATATCTCCTGCTCATAAATTTGAGCCTGTTCGAGTTGACATAACTTCAAAAGGCAAAATGAGGTGAGCCTTTCTAGGTTTGCTTCTGTATTGATGTAGCGAGTGTGCCTGACTGTGTAACATCAGAAGTAATGTAAACAGTACTGTAGATCCATTGCTTCCATTTCAGACCATGTATTCCAGCTTCCTTTCACACTCCTTCTGGAGTACGTTTCCTAAAATCCAAGCCATAGCTTCATTTCTTCTTTTCGTATTTATTGCCTTAAAATAAGTGGAAATGAGTGAGTTAAAAAGGAGTTCTGTTTGTTTGCTTTTGCTGTTCTCTTCTGCAGCAGTCCTGAAATAAAGTGTAGAATATAGTCAAATTAGTATTGAAATTAATGTTATTTGATCATATAAAATATAACTTCTACTGAGAGAAATAAGCTTCTGAAAAGTGAAGTATATCTGACGCTGCCTACCAGATGGTTTCATTTGTAGTCTATTTTTAAAACCTCGCATGGAATATTTAATAATCATTAATTTTCATTAAAGACTGTGTTTTCAGTTATTCACATTTTGTTTCTTAGAGCAAGATATGTGAATTACATCAAAACCTCAGAAGTTGTCAGGCTGCCATACCCACTCCAGATGAAATCTTCTGGACCTCCTTCATACTTCATCAAGAGAGAATCTTGGGGATGGACAGATTTCCTCATGAACCCCATGGTATGTACAAGCAGCACACAAAGGTGAAAAATATGCAGAAGTTCCATATATAGCAGTTCTTTGGAACATGGAGAATAAAAATAATTCACAAAAGATGTGTGCGGTTTATTTTTCTGAGGTGGTTGGTTTTTGGTGGGTCTTTTTTTTCTGTTTTTGTTTGTTTGTTTTGCCTTGGTCTTTTGGTTTTTTTTTTTATTAGTTTGATGGTCCAAGTTTGAAATCCGTTATATGGAACTTCTGGTTTCTGTCCTGACTTACCAGATTTCTGCTACAGGGCAACTGACTCAGAAAGCAGTTGTTCTAGAACTTGGTGTTTAATTAAAATCTTGATGGCAGGATGTATAAAAATATCCTAGCAGCACATAAGCTGAATAAATACTTGCTGGTTTTTTTTGTTCTGTGTGTGTGTATAGGTTGTGATGATGGTACTTCCATTACTGATATTTGTGCTTTTGCCTAAAGTTGTCAACACCAGTGACCCTGATATGAGACGGGTAAGTAGATTCAAAGGTTTGGAGACACAGAGAACAAATGTAATGATATTTTAAGGTACAGAGAAGTGATAGCTAAAACTGGACTTCAAAGGATGTTTTATTGGCATAATTTATGCAATTATGTATGTTGCTACTAAAGTAATGAATTCTGTTATTTCAGCCTAGTGAGTTTGCTGTTAAATGGCACAGCACAGAATTTAATTGTTTTGAATGTGTTTGAATTAAAAAGCTTTGAATGCATTGCAGCATGACTGTTCTTCAAAATATCTTTAGAACTGTAAACGTAAATTTTCGAAGGCTATTTTCTGGTGTGAAAAATTTTCAGTGCATTTTTGCACTATTTAAATGTAGCACATCGTTTTCAGACGTCGTTTAATGTCACCTGTGTTACGAAGAGTGTGATATGGATTTCTCTTTCTTATCCATTAACTAAAACTATGGAGCTTACAAGACTGTTGAGATGTTACAATAGCGTAGATGATTCAGAATCTTACTGTAGTCATTAAATTATCTGATTTATTATCCTTTCGCCACGCAAAATGCCGACTAGCAGAAGGCTAGGACAAAATGGAGATTCAAGGTGTTTGCTAAATTGTTTGTTCTTAGCAGTATTCCTTGTCTGTCCTGGGTGGCTGCTTTTTCAGGGTTTGGTTAGCTTAAACTCCTCTAAATGACCACTGTCTTCAGTAGTGCTTTATAGGTGTCTGAACCATTCGTTTTTTTTCCTTTTTTATTTCATAAAGTAATGTGTATTGTAAAAATACCAGAAGTATATGGCTTTAATTCTGACTTTAATACATATATCTGCCACGGATCTGTGGCATCTTGAAACCAAGCTGAGCTTTGCAAATTGAATTTTTAAAAATTATTTATTCCTGATTTATTTATTTATTTTAACCCATTTGACACTGTATGTAGATAGGCTATTCTGATGATAAACAATGAGCAGTTCCAATGGTTTAGTTCTCATTAGCTGACAGGTATGGCTTATTAAGGAGAAACTGCAAGTTGAAGGAATCTTGCTTATAATTTAAATGATCTTCAAAGAATGAGAGAAGGTAGTTTTTCCCATCTCAGCTTTAATGACATTCTGTTTATTAAAATTCTACCTAACTTCAGTTTGTTTGTGTGGAGCTTATACTGTATTTTTGAGCTAGCTTGTTTTTTTATGGGATCATCTCAATACTAGTTCATATAGAAAGTTAATAATTTAATACTATAACTGCAAGCGGAATTATGAAGTATAGATGTAGAATAGATGTAACAAAGGCTACCTTAGCTCCTTGTAGATCTAAAAGCAAAGGTTATATTAAGGTTAGCTAGATACATGATCTTGTGAAACAAGGAAGAAAACGTAGCTGTTTTACACTAATAGCTTGATGTTATGAATTAATGCAATAAAAATACACAGTCCCTTCAAAAATTTATTACTTCTGACATAAACAGTACCAAATTGAGAAAGCAAATTCTGAAGACGTGAATGAGTGCGAAATCTATGAAAATATGGATCTGAAAATCTGATCAAAAGCTTTTGTTTGAAAATGGAAGCAAGTAGTGCTGAAAATAACTATTTTAACGGCATTCTTTTTCTTTAAGAAAAAGACTTTATGTGAGTAGTTGGTTACCCTGTAAGGCTGCTTAAGACGTGGTTACTTTTTCCGTATGTCAGTGCTTTTAGTTTTGGGGTTTTATGTTTCTGTGTGTAGCTGGGCATTTGGCTGCGGTTGCATAAAAATGCGTAGCAGTGTGTATTCTGGAAGGCTACAAGTTGTGTTTGAGAATTTTTATACGTGTTCATGATATGATCTAATGCCGTAGAAATTGCTAGTTTTAAGAGCTGTTATCTAATTTTTTCATGCAGGAAATGGAACAGTCAATGAATATGCTGAATTCGAACCACGAGCTGCCAGATGTCTCTGAATTCATGACAAGACTGTTTTCTTCAAAATCTTCCAGCAAGTCTGGTGGTAGTAGCAGTAAAGCAGGGAAAAGTAGTTCTGGAAAAAGGAGGTAGTTATGTCCTCCTCCAGGCCTGAGTTTGCACAACCGTTTGTTATGTGGTATCATGTTTATTTGTCTTGAAATATCAAAAAGCCACTACTGCAACCTTTTATTAGGCACAAAATACCGTATGCTACAACTGTGGTGTGTAGCTTTTTTTTTTTTTTTTTTAAGTCTATATAAGCTGCTTTGTACTTGACAGTAAGCAGAAGAGGACATGGCTTCTGTACAGTATCTGTATAAAGTTGTGGAATTAACTAATGCTCTGTAGAGAATGTTATAAATTATATGATGTGCTGAACAGTAACGAGTGTCTGTTGTGGAATGAATGAGGGGTTACACTCAAGGAGAAATAGCAGTATGTTTTATTGTGTGCTGAATTATCCCTTGGCTATTGTGCTGTTTCCTGTCTCTCCCAAACCTGCCTTGAGCCAGCTATTGTGACCACATGCATCCGTCACAGCTGCCACCAGAGGCTGTCACTTGAGCAGGGTTATGGGATGGGTGAAAGTTTGGGGAAGTGGGGAAGCAAACTGTCATGATGCCTTAATTGTAAGGCAATATAAACACAAATTCAAAGATGATAGTTCGGAGTGAAGATGGCTTTAATATTTTATGTTTCTGTTAATTTCTGAAATGAACCTCCTTTCAAAACTGAGTTGTGGGTTTACTATGTAATTTGATGTATATGCTCGTCAGATTAAGTTCTAAAAGAATTTTATTTTTAAACTACCGCCTCATCACTTCTGCTCAAGGACTTTCCATTTTTTTACTGCTGTGTTCTGCTCTGATCTGTTTCTGTGACTAATTATTTTGTGGAGGAAAAAAAAAATTGCCCATCATCAGAAAGTCTTTTAAGTTGTGTCAAGTTAATTATGGATTCTGTGTACCAGCATAACATGATAAACGTTTAGATACTTGCTTTCTTAACCGCAAGTATAATGTTTGCAACACTTGGCTCCCACTGTTTTCTTTTGTGCTGTGTGTTTATCTTATCACTGATACGATTTGTGGCCAAACAGAGCACAAAATTTAAAAGATGGGAGAAAAACCTTCAAATATACTAGGAGGGTACATCCCACGCCTTTTCTAAAGTTGTTGAAACGTGTATCGCTCTCTCTAGGAAGGCAAAGTCAGTTGCAAAATTTTGTTCTTTCAGTATGGTTGACTTATTTTGTCTTTATTGTCTTTTCCCAGTAGCTTCAGAGGGAAGGTGGAAAAGTAGTTGTCTTCCGCAAGATTTAATGTTTTACAAATTGAAATGGCAGCAGTAGCTGTCAGGAGAAATAAACCAGCGTTGTTTTTTGGGTAATGAAAGTTTTTGTCCTTGCGAAGTAAGCAGAGTAAATAGCACATTTTGTTATTGTTAGTTTTGTTTTGTTTTAGCTTAGTTGGTCTTTTTTTGTATACAAAATAAAATGCATCCAGTAGATACAAGAGCCTATTCAGATACGCTTGTTAGAAGGATTTACTGAAAGGAGTGTTCAGCAAAAGTCACGTTGCTTTTGTAAAAACAAACCACTTCTTTCAGCAGCGTCTTATTGAAGAACTTAAAGGAAATGCATGGAGCAGTTCTTTGAAGATGGAGCAGTTAGTTTTATTGTGCTGTTTTGGAAAGACAAGCAATGAGTTCGTTTTCTTTAACAGTGAGTGATATGACAGTGAAATTGTGTTAGCTTGTTTTAATCACAGTTTATTCAGTAGTTAATCATAATGACGAGTTTTGCCTTTTTTACAAACTTTAGAATAGGAACATTGCTTCCTTTTTCATTTTGTCTGTTCAGGGTCTCAATCCATTTTTAAGGGAGAATGGAGAAATCAGACAATGAAATGGTTTTTTGTTTTGTTAAGAGGTCAGAGTGGAAAAAAAGAAAAAAAAGGGGGGGGGGATTCTAATAAAAGTTCAGAAGAAGCATATGGAACAGTCAACCCTTTTCTTTTTCCTGAAACTGCTGTATCAGAGTCCAGGCAATTCCTTTGTGAATCAGAATTGGTTACAGTTCACAATTTCGTTGGCTATGAATGTTTTAACAAGCAGGAAAGCTTGTTCTTCAGTACTATGTGTTTATGGCAGTAAGCGTGAGTCATTAAATCAACTTCCTGACCTTTAATGATCTGTAATCTAAAAGTTCATTTAGCCATATTCTGAATAAGTGGGCAGCTTCATATGAGTTCGTAACAGACTCCATTGAAGCGAGAGGGGACATATCTTGCGGAAGTCATTTTTTAACTATTAGTCATTTGTATAAGGTGGCCTGGGGGGTATTCAGAGCAGCCAGAAATAATTTTTTTCAGTTATTTTATCAAAGATGTTTCTTTAACATTTAAGGAAGAAAGCTAATGTATTAATATCTAACATCCCTGGTTTAAACCATGAAAATATTTAGTTGTGCTTTTAATCTCTTTGATGCGTTAGAGATGATAATTGTTAATAAGCTTTGTGGATTTTGTTTTGAATAGAAAAGCTGGCTTATGATCCAGATGTGTATTTGTGATGAGGGCTTAGGATCTAGTATCAGGTATCTTGGGTCACGGTGCAATTTTCAGGCTTTGGGCAAATGTATAGAGAGAGCATGAGAAGCTCAGCTCACAGATTTAAGGATCAGTTTAGTAATGAAGGTGAGATTTTCAAACAGTGGTTATGAGCTTACTGAAGAAAATCCAGAGAATACCTTTATTAAGCATTTATTTGTTGTTCTTTGTACAGCAGAAAATATTATTTATGTATATATAATTATTATAGAAGCCCTTTTAAATAGCAGTCTATCAAGGTTTCCTAAGAAATCAAGGCAATTTAAATATTTAGTATTTGCTAATTTAGTAGAAAGCGTACCACATCACTGAGATCCATGTAAGCCTCTCCATTTAGGTGTTACGGGGCTTGTAATTGTGTACAGGTTGCATATGATCAGCAGCTGTGATTCTCAGATAATACCTAGTACTTCCTTTACTTCCTTGTTTGCTTTCCAAATGGTACAGGATTTTTCACTAATAGAACACCACTAATAAAGGTGTAACTGAAAGGTCTTAAAAGTAGTTTTTAGAGCTATGAAAATGTAATAGTAATGGTTTAAGAAACTTGAATGAGTGAGTACCTTCCAGTGAAATGGTGAGGGGAAAAAAAACCTAGAGAAGATTCAGGAGCCAAAATACTGTGCAGCCTTAAAGACTTTTTTCACAGTGTGAAACATCTCTTGTACGGTTACTATCCTTTGCATCTGGAAATTTCTCAGTGTATACTGTGCTACTGTAAGAAAATTGTCAACCAAGTGGTACCTGCAGTTATTCTGTGAAAAATGAGTGCTGGAGTTGTGTTGGGTTTTCTCAGGATTGTCTGGTTTTGTTTTTTCATTACTGTTTGTTTTTCATTTAGTGGAGTACTTCATGGTTTTCTTTGTTTCTTTTGCAATGAGTTGTCCTTATTGTTTATGTTGTGTAGCAGTGAGGGACAAAAGAAAAATGATTAAAAAATGAAGAAGACTGTAAAACCACGCAAGCACCGTGATAGCATGGGGGTTACTTGCAATACTGAAATCTGATTTTTCTTAATTGACTGGATTTCAAATTGATGTTCCTTTTATTTTTGTCTACAGATTGTGTATGAGTGAGTTATAAAACGTGCACTCGTCCACTTGTCACAGCACGTATACCTAGTAATAATAATATTTTTTGAAATGACTTCAGTTCAAATACACGTGCAAAAATATATTTAAAATATATATATTCACGAAAATAAACTGTGTCCACAGTTTGCTTATGGACTGACTAAATAAAATTATGTTATTACACCTTAAGTGCCAAAAAAGCAATTAATAGCAATTGTGGAAAAAATAGAATATCACAAGTCCTTAGTCATTTTAGTGTCCATAAAGGCAGGGCCTTATATCTTAACAGATGTTTTAAATGTAATACTGTGTGACGATACTGTACTCAAAACATTGTCTGTGGGAGTAGTATTTGGTTTTAGTCTATTTCCAGATGAAATGTAGAAGGCTCCTTGAAGTCACAAATAGGGTTGGGTTGTTTGTTTATTTTTGTTTTAAAATCCATGTGTAATTATGAACCCACTATCATCAAAAATAGTAAAGATTCTTCAGGAGAAGCCTGTCTACTTTTAGAACTGTATTATTCCTTCAAATTATGTTGGCAGCTACTCTCATGTAATGCTTTGTTTCCAGTGAGGTTATGAAGATTTAATGACAACATAATTCTCTCTGCAAGTGGAACTTAGCTAGTTATCTCTTTTATTGATGATGCACAAAAACAGATTGGAGTTGAGCTTATTCTTATTAAGTATTTGGTTCTGCATGGCTGATAGGAATAAAAATTAAAGTCTGTCATTCAGTCAAGGGCAAGTGGTACTGAGTATGCAAAAGGAAGAAAACCTTTTGTGTCATTTTTTGACCAAAAGTTGATTTTGAGCTGTTTCTTTAAAACTGAGTACAGTTTTCTAAATTAATATAAAACGTGGTTAAATGAATTTGAAAAAAGTTCAAGAAGATTTAAATGAATGTATATTTTTTTAAATATTAGAAAAGCTGTCTGGAATCTTTTAAGGATTTATTTCTTTTTCCTGTGTCTGTCTCTGTCTTTTTTTTTTTTTTTTTTTTTAACTTTCCAGTATATGCATGTAGCATTTCCTTTTGAGTTTAAGTTGGGAGAACAAGATGTGCAAACTCGAAGGCTGATCAAAAGCTGACCTGCAAGGCATGGGTCTGCTAATCATATATTGATGCAAGGACAATCCTGAGAAATAATCAGTAAGATTTCACATGCCTGGAATCAGAATAAAATCAAGTTTTGAACATTGGTACTAATTCTGGGGAGCAAGGAGTGTTTGATTTCCTACCAGTTTGTTTTCTTGATCATCCACATCACAGATGTGATTCACATTGCTTCAACTTGACAGGTGTGAAACATAAGAGTTGCATTAATACAGACCTAATTTCTTCACTGTGGTAGTTAAACACCATGAAGATAAGGAATGTCTAAGTTTGGGATCAAGATTAAGCCTCCTAAAGACGTTATATTTTTTTTCAATAGTAAACACTGTTATTATACAAAGAGAAGAACCTCAAATGATAGGTGGAATAATTATTAAAAGACGGGCTTGAAGTGGAATATGTGTATCGTACACTGTCATATTTACTAAAAGCATTCAGAGAATTGAACCACTGTATATGTGATGAAAGTATTTAGACAGTCCTTTCACAAAAATAATTTCTATTGTAGCTTTGTAGGGGTCCTTGACAGATGACATGTGAATCTAGAGATAGTTGGTCGATAATCCCTGAGAAAACTCATCTTGTAATCCGCTCATTGTTCTTGGATTTCATTGTACTGTTGATATTCCCTCTTTTGGTTCAGTTTGTTTCCCTGCCGATTCTCTTCACAGGCTATTTACACAGGGTTTTTTTCTGTGTATATTTGCCCTTCGTTTTTATGAGGACTACAAAGGTCTTGTTGAAATTGCTCTAGCAAATGCTTTTCAGCTGCTGCTGGCAGAAATAATTGAATACATCACTTGTGCTTTCAAGTGCTCCAGTGTTAGAAACCAATTATTTCTATCACCAGGTAGCTGGCTAATGGTGGAGAGGTCATTTGTCATGGAAAGATCTGATCAGGTTGCAGTGCTTTCTTTGTAAGGTGTTTCAGTCTTGCTTTGCTGTAGAATTTTTCAAGCCCTGCAAATGTACTCCAAAGAGAATATCAGAAAGATACAGAGTCAGCCAAAGTTCACTGAAAACATTTAAAAACCAACTTATTTACAATTTTTCCTTTTAGGGGAGGGGAAGAAAAAAAAAAAAAGGAAATTTTTCATGAGGAGCTACAGACACATTGGGCAACTTAAATCCCAGTAGCTGACCCTAAAAGTAATCTGTTGCTTTCAGCCTGCTTTATCAGTAGGGAAGAAATACACGTGAGGAATTCTGCCTCATTCAATCTTAAATCTGTATTACAAGAAATTTGTGTACTGTCCTTCATAGATATAAACAGGTGTAAAACAGCAATATGTGATATACTTTATATTAAAGTGTACTAAGTGTTGGTGCTAAGGGGGATGGTTGGACTAGATGGAGGTCTTTTCCTTGCTGGTTGTATGATTCTCTGAAAAGCTCCTCCCTTTTCCTGTTTTTCTTCACTGTTCTATTCCATGTGTGAGGTTGCTGGGGAGCAACAGAAGTCATGGAGTCTCTTTGGAAATGAGATGGTTGCCATGGCAATGCTCCCAGCTGCTTCTCCTCCCAGATGAGAAAATCATTTTTAGACTCACATGTTTCAAGGTTAGGCTACAATGTTTCAAACTGAACAGTATAGTTAACTAATTCAAATCAGAGATCTGCTAAAAATCTTGGTGCTGATATTCAGTTAAAACTGTTGAATAGAATATTTGATAGGTTAATTGCTTTTATTGTTGTTTTTATTTGTTTTTGATCAGATAGCTGAGGCAAAGCTGTTGTATTGACATCACGATTTGCATGTTACTGAATTCAGCTTGTCCATAGCATCTTTCTCAAATAAATTCCAGAGTGAAGGGATTTCGTTTTGTGTGTTAAAAGTCTTATTAATGCCCAACTACAATATACTTAATATATTATGCTTAACGTATTATACATTATACTTAATACTCATATGTTTTCCAAAAGGGCCATTAGTCGATCAAATAGAAAAAAAAATAATCGTATAGTGTGATTTCTTTCTGGGTAAATCTGCGCTGGATGCTTTTCACTGCCTTATCAACCTTTGGTTGTTGGTTTTTTTTTTGGGGGGGGGGGGGGGGTTGTTTTTTATTTTTAAGTTTTAAAATGTAGCTCACTGTTCTTTGATTCTCTTATTTTTCTCCCTTTTTAAAAATACAACAACAAAACAGGTTGGAGCCTGCAAGCATTTGTGTGGTTTATGTTTGATCAAGGATAGGCGCCTTCATTTCTCCAAATATTGGTTCATCTCACAAATAATGAATACATAAAAAAAAAAAAAGGATTTAGAAGCTGTATTGAAAATAGTGTTAAATGTCAGGAGTTTCAGCAGTTTAAAATAACTGGTTCCTGCTTTGTGTTAGACAAACTCACGTTTTGCATGCCACGGCCAGCTCAGAAGAACAGGTAAAAATTGCTACAAATGTTTTTTTTAACTGTTCCTACTCGAAGATACAAAAGTGCATTTAGTTGAGGTTGCAAAGCAATCCACTTCAAGTTGTTCAAAGGCGCAGAAGTGTTTTTGTGGACTGGGGTCATCCTGTGTCCTTCCCCCTCCCCTGCTGAGCAGTCTTCTGTATCAATCAACGTTTTTGTTGGAAGTGAGTATTCAGTGGGATCTTTTTTTATATTTTATACATGATTTGCATTGTTAGAACTTTGTCTCTGGAGTTCCTTGTTATGCTGAACAGAGAGCTGTATGAAAGTTAGCGTTTGCACATGTTTCTGTCAACAGTACTGATCCGTAAATCCCATTTGAAGCCTTTTGAAGAACCTGGGTATGCAAGTTTCTAGCTTGTGCCAAACTATGCCATAATATTTACTGGCACCTACTGGTATTTTTACCCAAGCTACTAAGGTAAACTAACTTTTGAAGTAACGCTGCTTTGCCCTTGCTGGAACCGATGACTTCACTGTATGGGTCAGATAGGAATGTTTTTCACATCCCTTGCAAAAACAGTCCAATTAGCTGTGCTATGGTATCCAGGTTGCCTTTGCAGCTAACGTCAGAGCCTGATGAAGAAAAAAGTTGTTCAGTTTCAGTCAAATTCTCCGTCTCTAAGGGTAAGTTAATTTGCTAAATACTTGTTTAAATAAAGAGAACTATTTAAAAATACTTTAAAAATAAGAGTTACATTGGAAAAAATTAAAATAATGTTTGCTAATGAAAGACAAGCAGATTCAGAGGAATAATTGAAACCTCAGTGTATTATGAGGAAGGAATATGCAGTCACTGGGTTGAGACATGAAATATCTTAATTAACATGGCTAACAACTCAATACAATAATAATAATTTTAAAACATGTATATGACACAAAACCATACCAGTGTAAAGTAGTCCTGCCTTACAGTGATTACATCATTTTCGGGACTAAAAAATGTTCTCAAAATACTTGATCAAGAGCAGAGTATCGTGGATACTCATAACAGCTGCAGTATTTGCTGAAACAAGCATGTATAATTGTTATTGTAATTAGAAAATGATGTTAACTAAAAACTGCCTAATTACTCACAGAAATTAAACCCAGCACTTTGAGGACATAACCAAATACCTGGGGAAAGGTGGTTCATTTGGGAGAGCTGCAGGACAGGTCGTATCCCAGAATTGCCCTGCGACTGGCCCATTTCACAGCGGCACACAGCCAAGTGCACCAGGTATGGTACGTTCCCTGCACCTTGCAGGGTCCCTTCACTCAGCCTGTCACTCATGCCCACTGAGTTGTAACATGTAATGATTTTTCTTGTTCAGAGTTTTCATCTACGTAAGTAGCTGCCTTTCTGTGTACGCGTGAACTGCTGTTACCCTGCTCTCTTCTAATTAAATGCTTCACACTTCACTTCTATTCTGCTAGTTCAGATAAAAGTGTAGAAATCAAAGAGAAGCAAAGAGGAAGATAGTAAATAAAAAGGGGAGGAGATATACAGTGATGGAAAATGTAGAAATCAAAGGCACAAAACAAATGTATATCTCAGTTTATAGCTAGGTGATGGGAAACTTGTCACCACTAAAGTCAACGGTATTTTCTAAAGAGTACTTTAAATTGTCAGAGTGGGAAGGTGCCTTCTGCCCTTCCTTAGTATGTTATTCCAGCAAGGTCTGTATGCCTTCCACATATTATTATTTAATAAGATACTGCATAGTATTTTCATACTCTAGTCACTACTTATAAAGCCTGATACTAACAAAAAGTTAGTTACATCAAACATGGATATCAGTGTCTTAGTTTCAGCTGGGATGGAATTGTTTTCTTCAGAGTGTCTGGCATGATGCTATGTTTTGGTTCTAGGAGAAAAACAGTGTTGGTAACACACTGATGTTTATAGTTGCCTGATGAGCCAAGGCTAGTCACAGTGAAGGGCCCGAGGAGCTGGGAGGGAACAGAATTGGGACAGCTGACTTAAACAAACCAAAGGGATATTCCATACCATATGACATCAAATGGAAAGAGTTTTGAAGGGGTTGGGAGTTCATGATCTCTCTTTGCTGCTCAGGGGGCTAGTTTGGCATCATTTGGGGAATGGTGAGCAATTATTTTTGCATCACTTGTTAAATACATTGTGGTGAAAGCCCCATCCGTGGAGACGTTTAAGGTCAGAATGGGCAGGGCTCTGAGCAACCTGGTCTAGTTGTAGGTGTCACTGTTCATTGCAGGGGAGTTGCACTAGATGACCTTGAAGTGTCAAATAATTCTATGAATCCGTGATAATGCAACAAGTGTAGAATGCGTGCTCTTCAGCTTTTCTCTGTAATTGACCAGTGCTGGAGAAAAGGTACTGCTCTGACTCCTTGTGGTCATTCACATGTATTGTGAAGTGTTATTTGTACTTTAAAAATGAAAAGTAATATTATCAGTGAGTTTTAAATGTTATAGATAAATCTTTCATAATACATTCTGTTAAGTGTATGTATTTAATTGCGTATGCAATGTATATCTTTGTATATTGTGATTTCACTGAGAATGAATAATTGAACAGGAATTATACATAGAACAAATCCTCAAGTAAAGCTTACACAGGACTTAAACTTAAATGTTCTCTATATTTTAATTGTGAGGGTTTTTTCTTCAGGGGTAGGAAGTGCTCAAACTGGGCTGCGGGTTGGATCAAGGAGTACAAATGTCTTGGCTCATCTTGACTCTAGTTTAGACATCATCTAGAAGTCATCCAGATAGATAACACAACTTTCGGGTACAAGAAAATATGGTAACAATTAATTCATCTACTTCATTACCGTTTTGATGTAAATGAACTCTTGATAATCCAAATGAACTAAAATAGAAACCTATTGACAAGCCTGTTCTGCTTTTGCTTTGTTTTTCTCTTCTTATAGCTTTGAGGCAGTACTTCATGTTTTAATTTCATGCTTTAATGTGAATGAGCCTGAAGGAACAACATGGTTTGAGACTAGTTTGTTTGTTCCTTATGCTTTGAAATCAAGTTGACCATAGGACTTTAAACGCAATTGGCAATACAGCATCTCGTCAATTTACCGGTGCAAACTGACATAGTACTTTGCAGCATCTACCTCCAGGTGTATAAGCAACATAAATAATTTTCTGAAATAAAATTAAATTTCGTTGCTATTGCTATGTCTATTTGTTAATCAGGAAAAGAATTTGATTTATTTATTAATCAAGGTAACTAATTTAGTTATGCTGTTATTTTAATCCTTATGGAAGAACTTTGTTCTTTATGATTCATATATTCTTACTTGCAGATGTAATATGACAGAGCAAAGTCCACCAGAGTAAGCACAGTGTGAAATAATGAAGATGTAATTTTGCTACACTTCTACATTTGAGATAGTGTGTTGGAGCTGATTTATTCACCTGGACTTGAGTAGCAGGCAAAGTACAACTGTAGAGTGTCAGCTCATGCACTCAGGTGCACTTGTTTCTTTGTCAAGCTTCATTGTAAGAGGTAAGGTGCCTTCCTAATGCTGTTTTCCTCAGTTGCTTTCTTAATAACTTATAACACCAATTTCTATTCTAGAACTAAATTAATCTGTAAATCATTTCAATAGGCACTATAAATACAAGGCAAGAAAAAAGACTGACTTGCTCAAAAATGGTAGAACATAGAAACAGCTAACCTAGAAGCTTTAGATCCACATACAAATTTCCTAAAGTTTTATGATGATGGTGGGGTAGGTTTAGATTTACAGTTATTTCTAATAATTTTAAAATAATAATAGAAGCTTTCAGCGAAGGGGGGTACATGACAGTAGGAAATGCAAACACAACAGAACTTAAGTGCTGTAGGGGAAACCATGTGCTGAATTGGATGGCAAGTAATTTTTTTTTTTTTTTTTTTACAGTCTCTCATTGTCAAATAACCAACTTTGGATGTAATAGGAAATTGTATGTTAATAGTGAATCAGAATTATTACTGTATAGCTGTAGGCAGAATAAGCAAATTCTGTTTTGCTGGTTTTCTGTCTGGTAAGTACAAAAATTAATTCTCAAGCCTGACTTCTATTACAGTGATATATTTTGAACATTTTAAAAAATGTGCTCAACACTTTTTTATTCTTCAAAACTGTTTACTGGATCTGCTGCCGAATCCTTACATTCATAAGGAATGTGACTTTGTTGCAGCATAAACCAGTGTGGAGAAATGAGCTGGCCTGTGTAGGCTCTGTGCTGATGCTGGCAGGAAATTAGCTCTGACCAAAGAGCTGCTTGCAAGAGGTATATACTCAGCCTTCATCTAAAGGGTTTGGCTAAATTTTAGGCAGATTTGGCCTTGGAAAGCATGGGAGATGCTATTCCAATTCAGTTTGAGCTTTCATTGATACAGAAATTCTTCAGTCAGACTGGAATTTGCTTAGGTGAGGACCCCAGTAATAGCCTGAGACTTCTTTCTGTAGTGGATGAAGAGTTAACTAAAGATATAACCCAAAAAGGAGGGCAGAATGAGGCTCAAAGCTCTTGATTCTATATATTGAATCCCAGTGTGTCTTGAGGAGACTGAAGAAAAGTGGGAAAGTTCCTTTTTGCTGTGTTTATTGAGCCTTTTTTCCAGATCTGGTTTAAGCCTCTGAGTTAAGCCTGTGACCTATTCTTTACAGCTATGGATGGAAATTCATCCAGAACAAAGTTCAGAATTGTTGAAATGAATTCTCCAGCGTATGGGAATATTCATGGTACTAGGAAGGCATGGGAATGAGTGCTGTTTGAACTACAGAGTTGGAAGAGCTAGTGCTCCTGTTTGTGCCAGCTTGTCTGTCAGTGCCTCTGCTTCAATACAATTCACATACATGGGGAATAAGCAAACTTCAGTTCTGATAGATGTAAGATGTCGTTTTAAGTTATGTCATTACGTTGTTTTCTGTTACATTTTGTCACAGATAATTAGGTTGTTTTTCTTGGTCTATCATGGCACAAGGCAAGAGAGGTGAGGTACAGTGTGACACAACGCAGGGCTCCATGTCAGAACAACCACCAGCTGGAAGTAGTGTGAAATATCAGGAAACGGAGATGCTTTTGAAAGATGGAAGAAGCCAGTATTGACAGAGGCTCACTATATTGAAACCAGGTGTTTCAATACTTTTCTCCTAAAAGAGGGAGAGTGTACTAAAGGTCATAACCCTTTCCATTTTCAGTTGCAGTCTGTATTATAGTTGTGGATTGCTGCAGGAGGACTGACTCTGAAGGAAGATGCTGTTGAAGAGTTCAGTGGGTTTTGTTCTGGTCTTGCTCTCCCATTGCACAGTGTTGGTGACCACCAAAGAGGCAGTGATCTTGGCTAATGCCCACCTTCTCTCTCAAAGAGATTATGATAGACTGGCTAACATCAATGATAAAGGTATTCATGAAGGGGGAGTGGGTGATCTGGGTGCCTGCTGTGCTTTACTGTATTGCTTTGTGGAATATTTTCAGCATATTTGAAAGTTTGCCCTGCAACAGTACTTTGAAATATGAACATGTCCTATCCCAAAGTTCAAAATCTTTGAATCTCTTGCTCAGCTGACACCTAATTCAAGAGGAATTAGCAGTTAAAAATATTTGTCTAAAATTATTTTGTTGCCCTTAAAGAGTTATTTACTGACAATCATGTCTTGATTACATCTGTCACCTCAGCACCTAAACCTCATTGGTACTTGCAACTGAGATATTGCTCTGCCTATCTAGCTTGCAAGGTCCAACTTGGTAGGCTTTCTAACACATTTGATGGAGTAAATCCCACATAAAATGCAGACAAAAGGAGTGTATTGTATTTGGTTCATTTTCCTTCTTTGGCTGCTGGCATTTGAGGGTCTATAACATTCACTTTTCAAATTAATCCTTCAACAACTAACGAATAGTTTTCTCAGTTTGTTGATAGAAGCTGTTCTGTTTTGCGTGAATAACATTTACTGGGTAAATACAAGTGTCACTGTGTATATCGCTGGCTTGAAGACCTCTGTCTACTTAAATGATCATTCTGTAAACTTGCAGGATCAGGTTTGGAGTCAGATTGTCTACCAGGTGAATGCTCTGAAAACTGTGGTCTGGTTTTTATGTGACTACGTGTGAAGTCCTTCTGTTTCAGGATGTGTGATAATTTCTTGCGGATAATGTTGAGACAGAGTATTTTATTCATGGCTGGAGGTTCTATTAGGCAATGAAAAGCCTAGAAGTAAGACCTCAGAAAGCCTCTATACTTCTGTAAATCTGCCCTGAGTGGCTTAGAGCACCAGTAAATGTCTGAAAATCAGATATAAAAGGCTATATTTAACACAATGAGGATACTATGAATAATAGTATTCAATAGGTTTAGCCCAGCTGGACCTTTCAAAGACTGTGGTACAACACTTCATACACTAATATTAAATCAGAGAAGGCATTGTAATTTCAGTAAAAGCTGAAAAGGGCGATCACCTAAGTAGAAAAGTAAACAGTAAAGTCAAAGGGAGTCTGGAAATGTTTGCTTTGAAGTGAACTTTTTAGTATTACTAAGTATACTGAAGCAATATTAGGAATATACTGATAAAATTTCATTCTTTGCGTGATGTAGAGAAACGTCAATACGAAGAGCCGGAATATTACAGAAAAAAACGAAGTCAGATATTCTTAAGTAATACTGATGGGATAAAAAATAAAGTATGAAATTCCAGGTTTTATTTCAAGGTTAGGACTTACCAGTTACAAAGATCCAAAGATTGAACTCTAGATTAATGGAAACGAAATGGTACAAATTCAGTCCTTGAATTCATCAGCAGAAGTGTTTCTAAAAAGACCAGGGATAAATCAGAGGCACCATGTAAGGCCATCTACAATGCAATGTGTAAATTTAATTCACGTCCTAGGAGGTAAATTTGCAGCTGAAAAGCTTCTCAGACAAATGAGAACCAAAAGATTTATCTTGCACAAAATAATAACAGACCTTTTTTATCCTAACAGAATTTACCCTAACAAAACAAAGGCTGATTAAAAATTTAGCTGCCCTCATTGTACATGACAGCTTATAACCGGGGAAGAATGTGTTCAGTAAAGGATTAGCAGGGGGTCTCTGGTCAATACTTTTGAAAAGTGTGGGGTTTTTTTTCCTGAGCTTTTAATATTTTTATATTTGGAAATATTTTTCCTTTGTTGTTTTTTATCAATTTTTTTTGGGGGGGGGGGGGGTGAAATCTTGCTGTGCTTTCCCTGAAGTATTCTAGCTTCCCGGAAGAATGATTTTAGTGAAAACAAAACATCTGAATTCTAAATACAGTATCTAAATTCCTGTCTGTTATTGTCAGGATAGAACGTAGAATTTGCTAGGTTTGAAAAACTGTCATATTACATCACAGGTGGTCTTTAAGAAATTTTCCAAGAGAAACATAAAATGGCTAAGTCTATGTTAAATATAAATTACAAATTCTTTGTTAAATACAAATTACAAGTATTTGTTAGTATAATCACATGACTCTTAGGAGCAAGTGAGTGACTTGCAAGTGGGGCAAAGGAAGAGTGTGTCTTTTGGCTTTACAACCATACTTCCACCATAGATAAAATCACACTTTTGTATTGCAAATTATAACAAAACCTTTCGGAAACTTTCCTTTATGTTCTTCCCTCAAATCATCCCCTTTTAGCCAAGTGTATGCCCACCAGTTGGGCTGAAGTCAGTCTGAGTCAGTTTCCAGCCAGATCAAGGCAATCATGTGCTTACTCTGGAGGACAGAGTTTTTTAAAAAAAAAAAAAAAAAATTGACTTAAACAGAAGTTTAATTTAAAACTCTTGTTTTGATTTGTTTTGTTGTTTTTTTGGTTTTTTTTTCTGCTTAGACTATCTAAGGGATTGTTTTGAGATTTTTCAGCGCTCCAGAGGAAATTCCAGAGATGGTCTTTACATCATCCAACCAAAGGAAGACCCAATAGTTGTCTTTTGTAACATGCGGGATGGTGGCTGGACAGTAATCCAGCACATTACAGCCAACAGTACTGTTGACTTTGATAGGACATGGCAGGATTACAAATATGGTTTTGGCTCTGTTCGTGACAACCACTGGTTAGGAAATGAGTACATGCATCAGTTAACTGGCGGCTCTGAGCAATATGTACTTGGAATTAAACTTGTAGACCTAAATGCTGAAATCAAATGGGGACAGTACAAACCATTCCGTATTGAAGATGAAGAAGCTCAATACCGAATCAGGGTTGGCTTATATGAAGGCAATGCTACTGATGCCCTGACTCTGGACACAGAAGCTTACCTCCACGACAACCAGAAGTTCACCACCAAGGACAGAGACAATGACAATTACTTTCAGAATTGTGCTAAACTAGAACACAATGGTATTCCTGGGGGAGGATGGTGGTATGATGCATGTGCTGGGGCAAACCTGAACCGTAGGAATGTGATATACTGGCAAAAGGACTGCAACAAGAAGCATTTGTGCAAGTTTTCATGGATGATGGTCAAACCCATTGAACACAGCCCATCATATGCAACTAACTCTTGTCCATGTCAGAAGGAGGAACTGTAGGTGAGCCATGTATCCTTTGAATGGAACATGGATTCTTTGTCAAGTGTCTGAAGTAAAATCACAGTAATTAAATAAGTAATCGTGATGAAAAATTTAGCCTCTGCAAGGGCTGTGTGATCACATATTGTCCAGGACTGAACCTAAAACATATAGATATCTACCAATCACAAAAATGACAATAGATGACTTCTAACAAAAGATTTACACTACGTGTTTTATAGTATTTTGGCCATTAGAGGCATTAAGTATGAAATTCATGAGAAGATTTCTTGTAGCAGATACATGTGCATACACATGAATTTTAGAAGGTTTTGCTCCAGGATGAATGTTCATCATTAACTGCATATCTTCACAAATTAGGCAGGAAGGAAATTTCAAGGGAAGTACCTATATGTATAAAATGCTTATCAGAGAGTACCGTGTACCATAGGGTAGCATAAAGCCTTTCCTTTTTACCTTTAGTGAAAGATATTAAAATATTTTTACTTCGTAGGAGCCTTATCTCCAATGGCTTCTTTTCTTATCCACTTACTTTTTATCTCTACTCTTTTAATGATCCCGTATTTAATGAATTACTTAGCACAGTATTTTCTGCCTTCTTATTAGAGCACCCAGAGCTAATGGCCTTATCAGCTTTCCCATTAAAAGCTACTAGTCCAAGGCCAAGTAAAGGCTACTAGCCCACAGCTCCAGTTTTTCCTCCTGTTCTACCAAAGCTTTTTTTTAATTATTTTTTTTTAATACCATTGTGAGATAAGAACAGCGTTGGCTTTACTTTACATGTGCTAGCTTCAATTGTTTTGATACTCGACCTTGAGCTTATTTAAACAGTGCCTTTTTTCCTGATTGTAACACAAAGAGAAAGCCTTTAAATTTCATGATGGATTCATCTGTTTTAAAATCATAAATAAAAGGATTTCGGTTTTGGTAACCTTGAAAATCTTGTTTACTTGTACAAATGATGGGATTATTTCACACTTTTCAATATAATTGGAATAGCTGAATTATTAGTTATGAGTTTTCATTCTTGTATTGTACAAATTGCCAAGATAATAATTAGAATATCTTGCATTTTAATGTAGATTTTCAATTGCAGAAACTCAGGCAACAGATACTGGCAAAGTTCTGCTATTTAATTAAAAAATGGGATCTTGTCATTTCCGTGAAAATTAATTTAGAGACAAATAAACTGTACTGTGCTTAGAGAAGACCAAGACTGGCATGATTATTTAAGAAGAGAAATTAATTGTAAAATGGATAAGTCATGAAAGAAAATTTTATTTTTTTTACATTGCATTGCAACAGTTTCAGAAAGAGATACAGATGAGTTGTGCAGGTGAGGCCAATATAGTGTATATGTATATTTTGCAACAGCTAATGTTTTTCCTTCCAATTGTGATCAAGAAAAGAAGTATAATAGAGGAAGAGGTGAATGAATGTATGAGTTGAATTGATGTAATCAAGTCAAATAATGTGGATTCTGCTGTAACTGCATTAGGAAACCTCCAAAGTTGTAATGAAGATACAAGAAAATCGCCAAGTCTCCCATAGCTTTTACCCATCAAGATAGACAGATTCTAACAGTACTGCCAAAAAAATGGTGTGAATAATCTTAACATGGAAACACACAGCTGGAAGCCAGCAAGCTGTATCTGATCCTCACAGGCAAGTAACTTGCTCTGCAGCTCACTCATCCTGCTTGGAAGGTTTTGTAGGAAAGGGCTTGTGGAGATATGCTGCTTGAACGACTTGGACACCACCCACCCAAATCCAGCTGATTTTTGGAGGCGCTCTCTAGTGTTAATTGGAATCCTACAGACCTCTGCTGACACCGAATTCCAGCATGGGAATTAGGTTAACATATAGTATATGGTCTTGACTATATATTAATAGATCTGCAGGCAAAAGCATGACAAAGATTAACACAGTTCAAGCACTGACTTCAATAGAAGTCATGGAGTGTGGTGTGTTCCATGCTTTTAAATGAAGAAAGAATGGAAAATGCGAGCTGGATTTAGGACTGAGGATGAAAATAATTAGGAATATTCCGATCCGCTCATCAACACTTCTTTCTTAGAGCTTTTAAAGAGAAGAGCATGTTGTTTTGGAGCTCAGGTCTGGAAGTACATTTCAAATGGAGAAGCCGCTGACTGTACAGAAAGTGGTAACTCAAGCTCATCTGTTATGAACATTTGAGGAAAGTCATTTGGTTTCCTAATGCCCGAGTGACTCCTTCATATTACTTCTATCTCTACAGAAAGTAAAGAAAATTAATCCCAGAGGAAAATTACGTAATTCTTGTGTTTTTTGTGTGTTTTTTCTTAAGCAAATAATCCAGAGTGGGTAGAAGTGCATGTGTCCCCTAAATATGACAGAGTAATTTGAGGAAAATGATGTCCAAATATTCTTATTCAATATGAAGATTTTAGAAATCCCAAACTGTGGAGAGCTGATTGGAAACTGTTTCCTACAAAAGGTAAGGAACTGTTTTACTGAATTCTATTCAGAATACAGAGTCTGATGACAGTCTGCGGGTATTCAATTCTGAATTTCAAACTGAGTATCCAATTTGGTAATAATTGTGTACTAAGAGAAAACACTATCTTCCAGACTTGCATCAGATTCTTTAATTGTTATATTAAATCTGAATCAGAAGTCATTATATTTACCACCTCCCAGTGCCATATTTATTCTTTCAAATGTATGATTGTCCTTAGGGACATTTGCGTTAAGATGTATTAGTTCAATTAGTTTGACATAGATCGTGCATGGAATCTGACAAGGAGGCAGTGATACAGATTTCATAGAAATGCTCTGTGTAGGAGATAAAATGATCAGAAATAATTCATTAAATAATTAAAGTAGAGATTGGGGCTTTTTGTGAGGCTTGGCTCTAAAACTGGAACAGAATATATAGGATGATAAGGAAGTACAATTAAAGATTTTGCTTAAGTGCATCTCTGGACTCCTCGGGGCCATATAAACCAATGCAGATCATGCTATGGGTACGACTGGGATGAGGAACAAAACTTATACCTTTCAACAATTAACAGCAATTATTAATTGAAGCGCATAGAATGATTATACAGCAGAATAATTATGATTAGTAACTAAATTATAGAATTAAATAAATAGAAAAATATGCTCTATTCTATTTTACCGGTTCTTGAAATCAAGAGATTTCAGCCTTCCCCAGTTCTGTGAACTCTTTCGAGTCTTTATAAAATATATTTATTTAAAATGAATGGGTTTCTGAGATACACAGGGAGACTTGCTTATATGAAAAAGGAGAGACAAAAACAATACTTCTGTTTCCTTTGTGAGGAAATTCAATATTCAAAAATATTTAAGTGTGCAAGGTCTCTGAAAAGCTTAGTTGGGGATGTATGTTTATACAGGTGTATTGATAATACATACGTAGATACACAGACAAATATATGGATATGTATGTATCAGTAAAATGCGGTTTAAGAAAAAGTTCTTTTCACAAGTCCATGACCATAATTAATTAAAGGATCGGTAAAAGGTTCATTAAAAGAGAAACACGGATAACAAGATTGTTTTACATTGCAGAAGTCCCACAATATCTTTAAAGGAACCTTTATAGAGCTAGAAAACAAAATAAAATTAAGAAACTAAGTACTAACTCACAGTCTAATGAGTTTTTGTGTTTCTTATTTTTTTTTTTTTTTTAAGGGTAAACATCTCACGTAACAATGAAGCGACAAACACCTCTTTATATAATTCCAGGTATTTACAATGTACCCAGGTTTGGCAGTGTAACATCTCACACTGTGAAGTGTTGGCAGCATAGTTTGAGCACACATTTCACAATTACACCGAACCAATGTTGTTGCGTCCATCACCATCTATTCTAATACATTTACTAAGCACAGAATCCATAAACATTTACAGAACACTCTAGTTCAACAGAAGCCAAAACCAACAAAATATATTCAATTTAATTTCAGAAGTAGAAGCCAATGCTTTACTTTAGAAACATCACAACTAGCAGGAATTGTTACTATCTCATGAATTTTTGCCTTTAACTACAACTTGTGCCACAGAGGGACACATTCATTTGCTAAAAATCAAACACAGCTTACTGAATGTCCGAACCAATGTAGTATAAAGTTACCTACTATAATAGCTGACATGTACGTAGTTACTGCACACAGAAATAGCTTTGGATAGTGACAGAGGAAAATGGATGGAAGGGGTCTTTGAAAAGACCAATGCATTCTTTTAATAAGCAGTCATATGCTAATGCACACAAAGTATTAGGCACAGTGTGGTGTGGTAAAAAATCAATCAAGTGAACTCAGAGAACATATTTTTACATGACTACACTGCTAATCTTTCACTGACAGTTTTCCCCTCTGGAGATTGAGGATAGAAAATATTAATTACTTGTACTGTGATTGCTGACATGAAGGAATTATATATCTGCAGGGAAATGTGTTGATGATACAATAATAAGTTATATGAATGATTTTGCTGAGAGCAATGATATGTTCAGGATGACTAACACAATCCCTGAAATACGCTGCTGGGTCTCATCACTGCTACAATGTCCTCCTAACATGTATAATAGCTAGAAAAACAAACGTTGGCCCAAATTTATACTTCACAGTGTCTCACCCTGAATTTTGACAAAGAGGCTAGAACTGAATCTGAAGTTTGTGAGTTGGATTCAGTGAGGTACATGGAGTTCTTTCTCTGTTACTTATAAGTATTTGTGTACTTATAAGACACAAGAGTGAAAACTTACAAGTTTTCATGACCCTATCACCACTAGCATATTTTTCCATATGCCTGATGAGCCAGGCATCACTTCTATTCAGTGGCTTTGTGCTAAAAGCAGCCTCACCCTCACACGCTTACTTGGTCAGAGGTGCACGACTTCTGCCAGTCTTAACACAGATACCAGACAGGCATGTGAATGTCACGATCAAAGCCCTGGCAAACCTCAGCTAGTGGACAGGTGATCAGCTTGCTGCAGCCATACCTGGAGTCCCAGGAACCACAGCCGCAGGTGGGGTTATCTCCAGCCCCCAGTGCTGTAGCAGACAAAGTTCTGCTGGACTGGGAAACTATGACTGGAGATAACTTCTGTAACTTCTGTTTCCAAACCCCTCATGTTGATTAGAATTTGTAAAGCTATTTAGAGATAAAAGTGCTATGAAAGCACAATACTTTTATATAAATAATGGAAAAGTACTGTAAAAATCTTTCTTCTTCCAGAAATACCAATTTTATCACAGCTTACAACAATTTTATGATAGATAGATGAATTTGCAGGGCATTGATGCACGCTTTTGTGCATGCACTTGCAAGGGGGAGTGCAATAGAGAGACTGCAAAAAGGATTTGCCTTATGTTCCACACTGTAAAATAGACAAATTGTGTCCATTGTTACCATCAGTTCTGATCTGCACTGTTGTCACTACTGCATACATTTAAAACAAATCCTTCTGAGGCATTAGGAAATGAAGAAATACAAATTCATAGATACCTGCTAACTGTCACCACTTCTAGGTGACACTGACTTGCAGGATGGAACTGAGATGGGGATTGAATTCTCCTTATATGAAATATGTTATCTGTTTCCTCCCCTATAAGCCCTTCCTCTGTCCCCCATGAAAAGACATTCTTAAAATGCAAATTTTCTCAGTACTAAATTCTCCTGTAGTAGGTGTATTCTTTTGGACTACTAAGAATCTCCCTAACCATTTAGTACTGCAGATAATAGTATTTCTCTCTTTAAATAGTCCTTGTTTCATTCCAATAGCATGTGGAAAATGCCTCAAAACACAAGTAGAAAGTGTTCCATTGCTTGCCCCATTAAAAAAAAAAAAATAGACAATACAGCAGAAAGGAGGAAAGATCTATAGGAAGAAGCAGTTCTGCACTAAAAGAAGATAGGCTGGATAACCTGCCCTGATGTCTGGATGATAATCGCATTCTAATTCCTAGTTTATAAGACACACTACAATTTCTCAGGCTGAAAGAAAGGACAGAAGAACTCAAACACAATAATTTTAACGCAGATCTACTCCATAATCATGAATACCCTGCCAGCAACCACTGACTTCTTTATCCCAAGCACACTACTTTCATGCAAAATATCACTTTTTGCTTTTTTTTTTTTTTTTTAAACACATAGACATATAAAACAACAGCTTTGAAAACACGGAATTAAAAGTCCTTTACTAGGTTATGTTAATATCTATTTTTCCATTTATCTCTTATTTAGGAGTAGTTATGGCATTCGAGTGTTGCCCTGCCAGTACAGTTTCTCTTCCACTTTCTTCTTTTTCCACTGGCAGAAAAGCAGCATCTTAAAAGTTTTCCTGAAAGTTTTGTTACAGAGAGCGTAACACATGGGATTAACAGTGCTGTTCACATAGCATAGCCAATATCCAAGGTGCCACAATGTCAGAGGAATGCAGTCAGAGCAGAATGTGGAGATCAAAACCATTATATTGTAGGGAGTCCATGTGATGATAAAAGCCAAAAGAATAGCACTTAAAGTCTGTGCTGCTTTACGTTCTTTTATGAGAACCATCCTTTTCCTTTTGGTGATTTGGTTATTTATATTTGGATCCATGCTTTTGATGGAAGGATCCTTCGACAGAGCAGCAGAACAAGGAGTTATTTTTACCTTACGGCAACCATTGTTGGCTTCCTGAGTGCCATCAGCCTTAACTACCAAGCGGAATTTGTAGGCCACACATTTTTTACTTTTTTGACCAATGGCAGGTGATAAAAAATATTGCTGGGTCTCAAAATCATTTTCTTCAGGTTGGTCTTTGACAACGGTATCCTTACTTTCCCTTTCATTAAACTCTTCTTCCTTACCTTTAGATGGACTCCTGTAAGCGACTTGGAAAACAGGATCAGTGGCAAGTTTGTCCTCTTCTTCTGATGATGCATAGCTGCTGCAGGTGGTCAGCTGGTCAGCCTTAGCCCACTCAGCACACGTGCTCGCTGCCTGGGATGCCTTCACTGTAGCTGATGTACTTCGACTGGATGAAGACCAGGAAGCCTGACATCTCTCCCTTTTGACTAAGTTTTGTTGCTTGCAACTGAAACAAGACTTCAGGAAAGCTTTCCGAGGCTTTATCGTCTCAAATTCGGCCACAGACTCAGAACCCTGAAGTTCAGCAAGGTCCTTGGTACGTTTCTCAGTCTCTTTATAGATGCGGCAATATAAAATGGTCATCACTGACACTGGAATGTAAAAAGCAGCAATTGCAGTACCAAAGGTGATAATGGGCTCATATAAAAACTGTATCTGGCATTCCTCAGGGGGTACTGTTCGTTCACCCACAAAATACTGCCAGCATAATATTACAGGTGCCCACAGAATGAAGGAGATTAGCCAAGCCAGGCCGATCATGATGCCAGCTCTTTTGGGTGTGCGTTTAGCCCTGTATGTCAAAGGCCTTGTGATGGAAAAATATCTGTCAAAGCTGATGACTAGGAGGTTCATGACTGAGGCATTGCTAGCTACATAATCCAGCGCTAGCCACAGGTCACACGCCAGGCTTCCAAGAGACCAGTGGCCTATGAGTATATAAGAGGTATAGAGGTTCATAGAAAATATTCCAATGATGAGGTCTGCACAGGCAAGACTGAGCAAGTAATAATTGTTAACAGTTTTGAGCTGACTGTTAACCTTGAAAGATATCATTACAAGAACATTTCCCACTATGGTTATTAAGCTTACAATTGCAGTGACAGTGGCAATAGTAATAACTTCCCAGAGGCTATGCCCTTCTAACTGTTTATGGTTGATGGACGAACTGTTTATAACAGTAGAATTGCTGAATAGATTTACTTCCATTCTTTTTCTTGATCAGTTGTCATCAGAATCTTAGCACTCTTGCATATTTCTTTCTGTATTTGAAAATATATTTTGGAGACAACTGCAAAGATGAAAGGAAAAAGAGAAAAAGAAAGCAGCTCATTAAATAGCACAGACTTACATTAGATATACCTTGAAACACTTGTAAAGCAATCCATCAAATTATTTGTGTTCTCTTTCTGCGTTGTCATAATTGTTTCTATAATTGTGAACATAAATAAAACACACATTTGCGTTCTAGGACAATGCACTCTGGTATCTTATGACATTTCTAAATGCACTCAAAGCAACTATTGTTTAATAAGATGTTCAATCATGCAAGCTCTTACATTTTTAATACTTCGAGAGACACTACATATTATTAAAGTCAGACAGTTAAAGTTTTGTAGTGTAATGAGACAGTGAGTCATGGTGTTGTTTCTTACAGTACTGTGTGGAAGACGTTAAGATTTCAGAAATTGACTCTGGAAAATTTGAGGAAGTCACTGTTTTGGAATCCATCAGCAGAAAAGGAACCCAAGGGAAGTGAAGATGTATAGGGAGATTAGTAACCATGCTGGCATAGTGGCATTGGTAAATAATTAGGTGTTAGAAGTGCTCTGCTAGGGAATTTTTAGAGTTAAGCAAATAGGCAAGGACAAAAAAAAATGTTTTCAGAAAAACAAGTTAGGCTGAAAAGACTTTTCCCTATGGGAAGGTCTGAGCAGGATAAGGTGTGGAAGTGCTGGAAGGATTTGGTGAGTGAGTAGTAGGGCTGAGGATAGAAATGAGTAAAATGAAGGGGAGTCATCAATGGATAACCTCAGTGACAAACTGCAACAAAAACAATTTAATACTGTAGACTGCATAAGCAGTAGAAGGAAATGGAACCGCTGTTATTATATTAACATATACATCTCTGATGTCCATACCTTCCTATAGTCTCTCTAATATGGTGTAACTTTTCACTGCTGTTTTCTTGTCTTTGAGAATGCATGCCTGAATCAGACAATTAGCTTCTTTCACAGATCTCTGCTGGTTTTTAGTTATTCCATCACATCTGATGATGTTAATCACTTGTTTGATGCTTAATCCTTCTAGGCCGTGTAATTTTGGAATAATCAAATGGTTGTTAGGTTTTAAAGTCAGAAATAAAAGAGGATGTTTAAATTTATCAGCTATCTAGTCAGTAAAAAAACAGGTAAGAGGACCCCTTTTTTTTTCTAACTGATGCGAGTTCAGCTAGAATTATCATATAGGTCACCTATTACAGTCCAACTTTTAAGTCTTCAGGATTCTCTCTACAAGATCTCCATTTTGTAGTCCTTCCTATCCATTCATACCACTCCTCTTTCATCCTAGCTCTTGGAACATTATTTTCTTTGGTCTTTGTAGATGTCTTGCATTAACTGCAAGCCTTCCAGCCTGTACTTTTCACACATTGTCATCTATTTTAGTGCCAAGTAGCAGGCTCCTGAATAGATGAATATCAGCTGAATGTATAAAAGTTTTACAGCCACTTGCTGAATTTTCAGAAAATAATTTCAATATTTTCCACTGTCATTTTACTTTATATATTACATTTTTTTTTCCTTTGCTTTTGTTATCCAGTGCCTTCTAAGTATCCACAAAAGTATACCATATTTCTTCTTCAGACATTCCATAATGATTACCTCTTGTGATGAGATTTGATAACAGTAAGCTCGCTGGTGTACTGAGACCACTGGCTATGACACTAAACAAAGTAGTGCTTCTCCATCTGTGTTTGTCTCTCTGTCATCTCCTATCTTATATTTAGATGCCCATAAGTCTGTATTCTGTTTATGCATAATGCATACTGAGCCTAGCTCAACAGGATTTTAGTTCACGTATAGGCCTTGTAGCCTAGCAGTAACCGTAGTAATTACAACACATGCATGTCAACCATCTGTATGCTTAGCTTCTCTGGCCTCAGGAGCCAGCCTAGCATCCAACAATAGCAGAAGTGACACAACAGTCCTAACGAGCCTTAAGCGAGGGAAGAATTTTCATCCTGGTTCTAGAGTCTGCAGAAATCTACAAGGGAAAGGAGATGGAGGCCCTTGCTTCTTGCTTTCCTCACAACAGCTCTTATTAGCAGGGGAGCTGACCTCAGCCAGCTAAGTTCTAATTTAGTTACTTGAGCTCCTAGAAAGGGGATGCATGCTGTGCCCAACAACTTACATAGCTGAAACATTGCCAGTGCTCATGGCTGTTTGGCAAGTGAGGAGATTTCAGAAAAGCCTTGAGACAGCCTTAAAAAAGCATCAAGTATGAATGTCAATCAGGCACATGAATAAACCTCTATTAACTGGCTGCCTTCTACATTAGCATCATAGAATCAGAATTATTGAGATTGGAAAAGATCTCCAAGATCATCCAAGCCCAGCCTATCCCCACCATGCCCACTAACCATGCCCAACACCTGCGGTTCTGCAGCAGGTCAGGAAGATTATAGGAGACTGAATTTCTGTCTTTTTTTTTTTTTTTTTTTTTTCCCCCCCCCAGAATACTTTGTCTTTTGCCATAGGTAGCAAGTAAGCAAGTGTGCTCCTCTCTCTGGTCTTTTACCCTCTCTAAAACTGGAAATTAGGAGGAAAGGCTTCTGTAGCTACACCATATAGACTGCAGACCACAGAGCAAAAGGAGAAACAGAAATTGTTGTTGCCCTAACACAACTGCTCTTGGATTTAAATGACTTCGGTAGGGGGAACACAGATGATATGGTATATACATTGTAATTAATACATAAACAAAAGACAGAAGTGTGTTCTCACAAAGAGACCCCTAAATGTATCGTTCTGGGGAGCTGCAAACAGCTCATCTCTTCACAGTGGTCCTCTCTGCTGTTATATGAAAACTTAACTACTTCTTTTCTTTCTAAAGGCTTTTCACACTTTTCCTTCTGTTCTTATTTTTATTCTTTGTACCAATCTTACACCAGCACTCTTATATTCACTTGCTATCTTTTTCAAATACATTTTGCTTTCTCCAGTGCTGTTCTTCATGCTTGGTATGAGTTCCATATAATCAATAACACAAACTTAGCCATTATCACCAAGTAAATCACTCTGACTATCATCATGTTTTCTCCCTAATGGACTGTTTTGCTGATGCCTATGAAAATTGACAGTATCTAAGCAGCTCTCATGCAAAGATCTCCTGACATTTTGACCATTTGGATCAGCTTCTCATACTGCATCCTCTTGTGCCTCATAGTTCTCTGTTAACACATTGCGGTGCTACCTTTTGTTCTCTGTTTTTCTACTACTCAGAGCAACGGTGTCCATGAATGAAACTTCAGTGTGCTATGGTAACATAATTTATGTTAATTGTCTATCACAACAGATTATAATAATAGGGAGATCAAAATTAATTTACAGAATCAAAATGCACAGGTACAATACCATGACTTTGCTATCTGCCTCAAAATTATTGATGCATGAACTTCACACTTGTGAGTTGTAATGATATTTGCTATCTGTTGCCAAATATTGCTGATTTTTTTTTTTTTAAGCTAGCTGTAAGTACTAATTACTGCGAGCTGTTAAATCTGTACATATAGTCAGCTCACAGCTATCTGCAGGCAGATTGTTCATGTCACAGATGAATTGTGCTGCAGATGCAGTCACAGCTTGCGTTTGATGGGGTTTATTAGCTCTAGTTCAGTGCTGGGCCTGCCAGGCCAGTGTTGGCAGTACATGGAATTGCTCCAGTGTCTCTGTGATGTGCTTGCTACTGATGCTCCCCTCTGCTAGATTTATTTGCTTGTATGCGGGACTGGAGCCATACTAATTTTACTGGCTTGCAGTGAGTGCATTGAGGCCTAGCAGCAGCGTTTACCATAGGCAGTGGTAGTGCGGATATACAACCCACGATTTCAGTGTGGGCGTTCTGGCAGCGCTGTGCTGTGAGGATTACTGGGTTTTAAAACCCCGCAAAACCAGATATTTTAACGTGTATCTCCAAATGACAGCTTGCACGGAAAAACCAATGGAGTAAGTGTGGGGTGGGAGATCGGTGAACCTCCCTGGGCACAGCACGTGGACCCTCTAGCTCAGCAGAGCAAACAGCCTCGCTCCGAGGGACTAAGCGGTCCCTGCTCGTGCGCTTTGGGATCATGCAGGAACGCCTGACAGACTTGACTTTGCACGGGCTTGCACGCAAGCAGGTGTCCGCCAGGGCTTGGTTCCTTTTTTTTCCTCATACTGTGCAGAAACTAACTTCAGACAGCTTCAACATCACCGTTTTCTTAACGTTAAAACGCACTGTTCTGGGGCAGGCCCGGCCGGGCGCACTAACAAGGCTCGCGCGAGCAGCGCCGCAACCGGGACCGCCGCCGCGCGGCGCCGCCATTTCCCGCTCTCGTCCTCACGGCCGGCCTCTTTCCGGGAGGAGGCGGGGACCGGCGCGGCACGGACCGTCCCGGCCACAGGCGGCGCGGGGGAAGGGCGCGGCCCGGCCATGCAGCCGGAACGGGGCGGCAGCAGGCCCCGGAGGGAAGGTGGCCGGCACGGCCGGAGACGGCCCTGCGGCGCGGAGAAGGCGGCCGAGCCGGCGACCGAAGGTACCGGCGCGGACGGCCACGGCCGGGGAGGAACCGGAGGCCGCGGGAGAGGCGGCACTCATGGACACAGAGGAGGAGGGGGCCGAGGAAAGCGAGAGCCTCGGGGCCGCGGGGCAGCGCCACCACCAGCCGCGCACCACCACCGTCGGGTAAGGAGGCGGAGGAGAGCCCGCCCTCCGCACGGGAGCAGGGGGAGGCGGGGCCGAGCGCGGCTGGGCCCGGCGCGGGGCGAGTGGCGGCGCTGCGGTCCGTCGCTGCTGTTTGGTGCGTTGCGGGGTGGTGGTTTTCTGACCGAATGCGTTTATGGTTTTGTGCTGGGAAATACACGTCTCTTTTGAAGAGTACAAGAGTGCACATAGAGATGAAGAATTGCTGAGTACTTTTGGCGCAGGTGATAACAAGTCGAAATGAGTGTATTCCCTCCCCACCTGCGTGGAACTTGCGAGAACGCGGGGACAGCTTGCAGAATAGATAGCCGAGTCATGGGAACATGCGTTTGTCACTATGCCCAGTCACTGGCCCGTGCTTGAGCTAAATATAATGTCTTTTAATAGGTTAAAAATAAAGCGAACGTGTCTACCAGTACCACACCCACACCTTCAGTTTGCTACGGAGATGTTAAAGTGTTTTATGCAGCCCACCGCGGTATGAGATCAACAATATGTCTTCAAAAGCAATTTCCATTAACAACAGCACTTTCAAATTTGGTGTTGAGCGCTCTGGCAGTACTCCGTTCAGGTTGCTTTCCTTCCTTTAGTTTTGTTGCAACATAAAAAATAATGACTGTCCCAGGACTGGCAAAAAGGGTGCAGTCACAGCCTGACGGGTTGGTGCTGGCTGTGGTTGGGGCTGTCCTGGGGTCACAAGCTGCTGCTGCCCCATCCTCAGTGTCACGCTGACTGTATTCTCTTTTGTGGTGGTGTGGTTTCCATTGGCCCCAGCCAATGTTTTGTGTGTATTAGAACACTCATGGTTGCCACTGGTTTACAAAAACTGTAATATATTTGTCCCTTTTGTCACAGCACCTGTATTAGCTGAGAAATCAACCCAGGGCTTGATTTCTTGGCATCATTTGACTGTTTCTTACTAACTTAAAGTATGTCTGTGACTGCGTGCTCTCCGGTAGTATTGTGCCCATACAGCATGACAAACTTCCTAGTTTAAAAGATGCACTTGGTAAGGGAATCAAGCATATGTATGCTGCTTTTTTTTTTTTTTTTTTGGTCTGGATTATTGATTGAAATACTTTAGGAACAGTTAAAATGTTTTCTTTTTAGACATGTTTTGCCTGAACACTGACTTTGATATCCTCTTCATTTTAGCTTTCTGTAGTGACTTGATCTGTTTGCGTTAGGGCAAGGCTAGTATGAGTTGGATGTTTGAAAGTGAAGCAGAACTGAGGGGTTTCCTACAACTCCACTAGTCAGAGTTGAAGTATAACGCTTTTCCTGCTCTGGAGGCTTCGGTCTTAATCCCTGTGTGCTCTCAGCACACCTGCCATTGCCACGTGCTTCTAGCAATCAGTCACAGTGCCAACACCTGGCAGCCTGCATCTGGGGGTGTCCAGTATTTGAGCCAAACTAAATGTGTACTGCTTGGAAACAAGGTCTTTCATCTTGCTCTTCTTTTTTTCCACCTGTGTGTTCATTTCAGTCTGGTAAATGCTTGGCTGTGTTTTCTGAATGGGTTCAGCTCTGATCTGGCAAGAAGTTATCTCCTTTATTCCTGGCTCTCAGCCTTTAGTCTGTTCTGCAAGACCACTCGCTTTACTGGCTCAGAGGGAGGGAGCTGGGCCCACTCTAAGTGGTTTGTGTGAGAGGGGACTCTACTTGTTTTAAGCAACATAGATTATGTACCTGGAGAGCCAGATAGTAATAGTGGGAATGTGAATGGTTTGTCATCTCATTTTTTTCTGACTGCATGATGGGAATCCTGCATCTGCTCTGGAAAGCCTCCTTTCTTTTATTTCAAATGAGCCTTCAAGTTCCTTGGAGAAAGGAGGTGAAGGACACTGTAATTTTCTAGTTTGGGATTTCTTTGGGTGATTGCAGCACTGTTGCTTTCCAGGGTAGAACGTGTGAAGTATTACTCTGCGTTTCTTACACTGCTGGTCTCAGTTGGACGTTTTGGAGAAATTTTCCTACTCAATTAGGATTCTTCTAGCATTATATAATTAGGACTTAGATGATCTAGTTTTATTTCCTGAAAATAAACGTGATTTAAATTCATAATTATTTTTTATAAATTGTTTTTATTATTTTTTAGTTTTTTAATCCGTCATTTGTTCATAAGTTGTTGCTGCTAAGCCTGATACAGAAGTGATTTTTGCTTGCTAAATCGTTAGTTGTCTGAGGTTTTTTTTTTTCTTGTTTTTTTTTTTTTTCTGTTTATCAACTTCAAATTGTATGAAAGTAACTGGATTTGGATTTGTTGAGCCTGCGGAGCAGTAAAATGCAAGTAAATTAGAGGTGGATGGACTTAGTAAAGCGTCAGAAGAGCATTACTAACACTATACTTCATTTGAGAACTTGGAAATGCCAAGTGGAAGGTTTTACAGTGAACAAGAAATTGGCATTAAACTGCATAATGTTTTGGCAGTAATATTCTTCAGTAATTTGCATTCATTTAAAACTAATGTTCATCTTCAAAGTTGATGCTTTCAGTGTTTTAATTTAATGGTTCCAAGGACAGTTTGTGAAGCTGCCGGAGGCTGTGTCGTGTCCTGCCCAGGCTGTTTTTTTGACCTGTATGACAGGGAGAAGAAAGCACAAAGTGGTAGAATGCTAGCATTTCATTTTTTTGAGGGCCAGTGAAGGCTGGACTCCGCTTCATGTGTTTGTACACTACCGTGAGTGTGCTGTAATTCCTTTAGTAACGGGTGTTGAACTGTGCTACTTTCCAATTCTGCCAAGACCCAGGATTTGCTTAGTCAGTTCTTGCCCTCTCCTCTGCGTGATAAGGCAGAAGGAGATCGGGATGCTCTTGGTTGTAAATCATAGTCTGCTCTGCTGGTAGTTTCATCTGTGGATCAGCACCTTAAAAGTGTTGATTTCTAGCGGCTGTTAGGACAGTAGCTTTCTGAACAGCCTTAAGGAACAGCTCTGTTCTTCAAAGAATGTTTTGCTTCTCTCAAGCATGGGATTGGTTTAGGAACTGGGAGGAAAAGCACTTTTATTCCTTGGGAAGAGGAAAAAGAATCTTACGCTTCTTAGAACTAGTGTGCATGTTGATTTAACCGGCTTGACTGCTGAAGGTTTTGAATCCTTGTTTCAAAAATAGTATTAATCTGAAGTCTGATTATGACCAGCTGGTTCACCAAATGGCACATTTCTTTGAAGATCTGTCAGCTTGAGGAACTTTCTGTTGCTCATCTGTTTTAACTTATCTAATTTATGTTAAATAAATAGAACGCATTTGCTGTTATTCATTTTTAGTATTGTGAATATGCTTGAAGTAAAAAAATCCCATTGAAAATGCTCCAACATTATCTCCTTCTATCCTAACTTCTCTAATGTGGTTAGGATTCAGATCTTTTTTTAATGTACTGTCAGAAACTTTGAAAAGCGCTGTCTATAGAATACAGCCTGTTTAAAAACTAAAATTGTGGATGTTATAGTTGGCTTTATTTTGATGGTCCTTTACTGCATCCTTCTGAGGGCTGCTTAAGAAAGCTTTCACCTGTCCTTTAATATGTATCAAATTTGCAATGTACAAAACATTCTTTTAACTTTCTTTTCTGTTCAGAATTATTCATTGCATGTGCATGCAATGCATGCTACCACTTGGAGTTGGCAGGTTAGTTCAATGTTCCTTTTCTAACTTTTGGTATCGGCTGCAGATGAAGGATGAATGTGTTGGTTTTGCTGCATTCTTTCTTACCTTGTGCATTCATTCTTAATTTCAAGATGACATGACCACATTTATTGAATTTTGTTTTTAAATTGTCTAAAATAACATCTAAGTTATCAGCATCAGGTGATTTTGTTCTTAATTGGTATGTGCTAAACCTTTACAGTCTAAGCAATTGCAAAAAGCAATCTGTTCACAGACAGCTGCACAGTAACAAAAGCTAGGAGTTGTTGAATACATTGATTTCTGTTAGAGCACTGTAACACATCCTGTGCATGTAGGAACAGAAATAGATATCCAGATCTTGAACACAACACATCTTTTGATGCTTTATGTCAATGTTCCCAAAGGCAACTGGAAAAAATCCCACTTATTTAGATCAGTGTATATCACTTTGTGAGCTGTACTTAATTACTAACGAGGTGCGAAGAGTTTCCCTTCTTAGCAGTTTCTCCCTTTGATGAGGCATGAAGAAGCACTGACTGATTGCCCTGGAGTGTGGTTTACTCTATTTGGAGTGTGATTTAGATTAGGCCTCTCCATAGCTGTGTGAATAAGTGTTTGGAAACTTCATTACTCTTCAAGTGTCAAATTGGAGTTTGTTAAATGCGATCCTTCAACGCCTCGTAGCTCTGCAACCTCCTGAGGATTGGAAGCACAGAGGGAGGTGCTGGACTCTTCTCCCTGCTGTCCAGTGACAGGATGCGTGGGAATGGCACAGCTGCCAAATGGGAGGCTCAAGCCGGGCATCAGGAAAAATGTCTTCACTGTGAGGGAGGTCAGATGCTACAACAGGCTTCCCAGCAAGGTGGCTGATGCCCCATGCCTGCCAGTTTTCAGGATGTGTTTGGATAATGCCCTTAATAATGTGTTTTAGCTTTTGATTAGCCCTGAGGTATTTAGGCAATGGAACCAGATTGTCTTTGTAGGTCCCTTTCCAATTGAACTATTCTATTTCTATTCTATTTCTGTTCTATTTCTATTCCTGCATGACCCAGGAGGAAAGTTGGAAGGGTCTAGTTCTTTTTTCAGTCTGGCAAAGAAGGTATTTTGGGAAAGCATGGATTAGCAGTGTTCTGTTAAGCAGGAAGGTTGCTGCGAACAGATCAGAATTAAGATGTTTTAGGCAAGACAAGAAGAAAGGCATGTTCATAGGAAGGTCTGATTTGGGCATTGGGAATTAGAATGATGACCAAAAGGACAGATATAATGTGTAATATCTAGGAAGTATATGGAAATCAGTATATAAAAATATCGTCGGGTTTTAAGAATATGGTGAGTGTTATAGAGCCTGCTTAGCTGCTTATCACAGTTCTCCCCCCCCCCCCCCCCCCCCTCTTCTATTTATTTATTTATTTTTTCCAGACTGTCTGCATTGGAAGAAGAAAAACCCTTTTTATCCAGCCAAAATTAGTTTATTCTGTACAGCTGCTAGACAGCGGAGAAACCTGCTTTTCACAGAGCCAGGGAATGCATGGTAGTAACCATCCCCGATTGCTGTAGTTTAATGGGATTCATTGTTAGTCTTTCTTTCTATTTTATCAACTTCCATTTTGATTTTAACTCAAAACACTTGCACTGAAAACATCCTATTAAATAGGTTAACGTGTGGCATCCTGCTGCAACCAGCTCCACAGCTGACATCTTTTTGTGTACCTTAGTGATTCTGAGCTCTATTCTGTGGTTCTGACGCCTGTGCCTCTGTTTTTCTGCCTCACTATTAAGAACTGCTGTTCCACATTTCATCCTGAGGTCTTTGAGGTAATAATTGGACAACTTTAAAACGGATTGTCCTGAAGCTTTGTAAGCTCCATATTTTGTTATGTGAAAGACAGCTTTGCATCACGTCATTGTTTAAATTCAGTTGTCACGCGTAACGGAGTGGACCTTACTCAGAGGAAAGGCAAAATGGGAACAGCCTGAACGCCGGAGAAGCTCCCCCAGGAGCTCGCCATCGTGTTTAGCTGAAGCATTAGCGTTTAAGGAAGGGCGAGGCTGCGGCTTTCAGGAGCCGTTGGCGCTGACGCGCTGCGGGGTGCGGCCGCCAGGTGGAGCAGCGGGGGCAGCGCGTGGACCCCGCCGGGCGGGGTGGAGGGAGGAGGGCTGCGGGCGGGAAGCGCGCGCCGCCTGAGTCCTTAGGGCTTAGCGCCGGGCGTTGGCTCCCAGCAGAGCTCTGGAGGGAGCTGTTTGCGCCGTGGCAGCAAGTGTCGATTCTGACCTGAAGGCGCTGCGAATGTTCCCAGAGAGCATCGCAAAGGGTTTTTGTACAGGGACATCCAGTGGGAGATCGTAGTTGTTGATGCTGAAAGGATCAGCGAATTTGCAGAGGTGATGAAATTGGATTAAAAAATAGTTCCGTAATTTTCCAACTTGTCTAAAGTAACGTTTGTTGCAATGCAGTTTGTAGAAGAGCAGACCTTGCTGCTGCTGCTGCTTTCTCGCACAAGTAACTGGGGAGTTCTGAGAGAACTGTGATGGGTTCGCAGCCATTCTAATGGTGCTGTGGGGCCCTTTGTAGCCAGCAGCAGGTTTCACTGTATGTTGCAGGAACAAAAAAATTACTAGTTATTGATTCGCTGGTAGTTTAGAACCTCATAACGTGTACAGAGGAACATTTCTTACTGGTTTTCATAATCAAAAGGATTTCAGGCCTATGTGATTCTATAGTAAGGCAAATGGGGGCATGTCTTTTTTTTCCATTGTTTTCTTTCATGTAAGCCATCCCTCTGTATATTAACACGTGGTTTTTCATTTCTCTTGTTATTTTTAAAGTAATCCTTTAACTCTTTGGCAGGTGAATGTAATAATATACGTTCTGCTGGTAAAAACCAGTGAATCTGCTGGAGTGTGCGAGAACCTTGCCACAAGGTTCTGTTTCTATTCTTGATTCATTTTCCCCAGAGGAAAACTGCACATTTGCAGTCTATAACAAATCTCTCCTTAACCCTGGGATATCCGAGGTGTTTGATGTGCGTAGAGCAGAGTGATGATTCTGGGCCACAGCATTTCCTTGGCTACTGCTCTGTTGCTGGTAACTAAGTTGATTTTTTTGTTGATTTTTTTTTTTTTTCCTTCTACATTCTCTTTCAGACAAGGTCTGTTCTGTCTGCTTTGCCAGTTTCACTGGCTTACGTTCTTGTTAATTTGTAGCAATTGGTGGCATACCCAAGGAAGCAACAGAAGCTCCAGTGGATACCGTGGTCCCTAATTCTTTTCCTTCAGTTAGCAAGAGTGTTTACTGTCCCAGAGCGATGAGTGAAATTTAATTGTGGAGAGAATATTGAAAAACTAATGGTTGCCAATAAGTTAAAAAAAAAAAAAAAAAAAAAAAAAAGTTCTGCCTTGTGGGATGCAGTGAAACCAGCGGGCTGAGTGTTTTCCCTCCTGGTGGAGCCAAAGTTGAAGTTGTTGACCAGTTGTTTGTGTAGCTGAGTACTGTCTGGAGCACTCAGGTTGCAAATTGGATGCAGAGTCCTCCTGCACTTCCTGTACTGTATGCAAAGTATGTCTGGAACTGGCAAACAGTGTAAACTGTGTTGCAAGTAGAAATGCAATATGTACCATATAAACTCCTGCAATTGTGGATCCCAAAAAGTATATATCCCAGCCCTTTCCCTCTTTGCTAATTTAGATGTGCATGAATTTTCAGCAAGTTCTAAATAATTCTTAGAGCTTCTTTGCAGTGGAGTTGCCTGAAGGATCAGGATGCTCTACTTTTTAGAATTATACCGTACGAACCGGTGGCAAAATAAAATTACATTGTAATATCTTGTTTTTGTGACATTAGGATGTTTAGAACCTTGGACAGTGATTCTTCTTTATCTCACATTGTTGGATTTAGAGAAGCTAAAGGTTATAGTTGGGTGACCAGCTGATTTGAATTACTCACAAAACAAAAGAATTAAGGTGAGAGAATTTTTAATTTATTGTTTGCTATAAAGTCAGTAAGACAGCTTCTAAAATCGCACTTCAAACCCAGGTCTCTTTCTTGTGCGCTTCATAAATGTTTTTTCCTTTAACCAGAGCATTATTCCAGTAATGTAAAGCATAGGTTTCAGAATAGGTTGTCTCTCTGCTGTAGCTAATTCTATCTCTGGCTAACTCAGAGTGATGGGTTCCAGTATCTAACATTTATGAAGCAGTCTTTAGGATTTCATTCAATCTTTCAAAAATTCTTATCCTGTGCAGTAAAGACTGAAAGCTTTTTTCTTTATGCTACCTGTTCTCCCAGCTGCCCTTTCAGCTAATTAAGCTTTTCTTTAGCTTTGGTAGATCTCTCTAAAGGTCACCAATAGAGCAAACCAGTGAAGAGGATTACTCTTTGCAGGGATATTTTTTTTCCTTTCATGAAAAATCCCCTCTTGAGGCTCTTCCTTCCTTAGTCTGAAATAAAAAAGAGTTAGCTTTCTCATTTTTTCTGTTGAAAACGCTTGAAAAAAATGGTTTATGTTTATAAATTTGTGTTTGTATTGAAAGAGATATAATGGCTAGGTAGGGAAGTAACTTGTTTCAGTTTACGAGGAAGCAACGCTTAAAGATCACCAACGGCCCACTACAACTACTGGAATAAGTAAATACAGATACAGGAAGATGGTGAACAAAAAAATGTGTGTGACCTCAACCCCTAGGCATGCTTTTGACAGAGTAAGTTAAAAAAACATATTTTTCATGTATATCATGCAATTTTAGAATGGATTTAATGCTTGGCAACACTGTTTAATGTGGCTAATACTGTTAAAAAGTCAGAAGGTGCAGTGAACAGTATAGGAAATATCTTTTTTTTTTTTTTTTTTTTTTTGTCTTTATGTTTCAGTATACAAGTCTTAAAAAACAAACAACAAAACAACATAAAAGCCAAAGGATCTGCAAATTGCTGTACTGATTTGCCTAAGCTATCTGCCAAGAACTGCAACTTTTACAAATGCTTGTTTTCTGTTGAATAATTGGAAAGGGAAAAAATCTTATCTAAACGATGTGCTACCATGAAGGAGGGAGTATACTGAAAAGTGGTTTAATTATTTTCAGTGAGACAGCAAAGCAGATTGATGCACTTATCAATAACTGTTTATTTTCTTGCCTTATTACATCCTTTGTTAGCCACTGCAAAATGCTGTTTGAGGCAGAAAAAATGTCTCTCAGTGAAGTAATGCAATATTTTTAGCCTTTCTTCAAAATATCTGGCAAAATCATTCCTGTATCTGCTAGTTTACATTGGATACAGCTTGTTTGTGAGATTGCGGAACTGTTACCACTGATGCTTATTTGTGAAAAGGCAGTTGGTGGACACACACAGCCTGTTTTAGATGCAAAGAGAACATGATGGAAAGGTTTGAATCTGCTATGAGTAATGAAGTGAGGGATTTGGAGAATGTGGAGAAGAGGAGAAAGTTGAAATTGCAGTTTACTTTCTGCTAAGTTTCAAATACGAAGTGCAGTAGTGCAGTCAGGTTTTTTCACTTCCCAGATAAATGACCTTCTGTTGGACTTTAAATACTTTGATCTGCATTTCCATCAAGTCTCTCTCTTTTTTTTTTTTTTCCATTTCAGTTTCCTTGCAGTTTACACAATAATGTAACGTTGTCATAAAGACAGAGCAGGAATGAAAGAAAGAATTATGCTAATTGGTTTGTTTGTTAGCTTTGTTTGTATATGTGCAGTGGTTGGGTTCCTGCATGGTGTGTACACTACAGCTCAATTGCTCCTGCAGCAGGTATTCCCTTGCTGTGCAAAGCAGAGAAGCAGATTAGGTCACTTCTCTCAGAGCATGTCCTGGCGCTGTATTCTCGTGAGATGTGAGAGACTTCAGCTTGAATGCACAGAAGTGCACATAAGTGAATTGAATTTATTTCCACTTTCTGGACAAAATACTGTAGTGCTGCAGTAGCTGAATAAACGTGGATTGTATTTATGAACGCAATCCCTTTGGGATGCTGTGTTTTGGCACTTCCCTCTAGCCCTAATCCGTATTTATTCTCAGATCCTCAGGGCAAACAGTACTGCTTTCTAATGAGTATGTTGTTGCCTCTGTTCTGGCAACCCAGGCATTGGCCCGCCCAGTGTGCAGTGGCTTGACAGCCCTCCGACCCAGTGCCCGACCCTACCGGTCCCGCGCCCTGTCCCGGACCATTCACAAGCTGTTCAATATGATGAGCGGCAAATGGCATTTATTGCAAGCAACACACTCTTTTTATACCTTTTCTGATATCACAAAGTTACTTTTCCTGCCCAATGGATGTGTGATATGGACTGTCCTTTCCACATTTGGTCTTACTTCCTCCTCTTCCTTATCCTCAGGAAATGTGTTGTCATGGTTTCTCAAGGTTAAGAGGCCCCCTGCGGGCCTTATCACTGTCTGATGACTAATACAGCCATCCTAGGCACTTAGTTAACAAGCTTACTACATACAGTATGTATATGATCAGCTGAAAGTAAGTTTCATATTTCTTTCAAAAACTCTACAGTGGTGATGTTGTTTGTTGATTTTGATAAATTCTTGTGCTTCTGTTGCCTACATTGGGCAACTGCTTTGAGACCAAGTGTATATCACCATTTGTGGTATAAAACTGTTTCTTACTTAATTGAATCACTGGTTTTTAATCTGTTATATTGATATTTTGATATATAGACAGAACCCCTAAGCATACTCATTGTGAATTCTGAAATTCTCTTATGGCATTTGGAGGACATACTGCTCTGAAGTTACACAATCAATTGCACTGTGAGTTGTACTGCCTATGGAGCTTGAGATGGGCTGGGATGGTGCTCTACTGTGTTTTGATTAGGAGGAGCCTTGTTGAGATATAGTCCTATGTCTGATAATGTATTTTGAATTATAATGCCTGTGGATTCAGTGTGAATCTCTCTCTCAGCCTCTCTCTTGAAGGCAACCATACCACAAATCAGACATTTGGCAGTAATTTGCTGTGTTAAGGGGCAGCATGTTGTATGGTGCGCAAGGGGACCCAGTGGTTTGGTTCCTTACTTCTGCTGAGCTGGTGCCTAGGGGTGGGCCTAGCATTGGCTTGCACAAGGAGAGCTGATAGTGGGTAGAGTCTGTGGCTGCTTGTTTTGCACAGGGTGAGCGTCAGTGAAATCCTGCCTGTATTATGAAGCAGGGATTTCAATCTCTATCTTTAGAAACATGCTCTTGTTGAATTACCTTTTTGCTCATGTCCATTTTTCTTGCATCCCTATACTCAATGTGTGGTTTGCAGACATCCCTAAGAATGTAAAAGAGGAAAACTGGGCTTCTAAAGTGACCAGCCCATGTGTTTCTCCCATCACTGGGAAGACAAAGGGAAAAAAAGTGCTTTGATGTCTGTTTATCAATTGGGTAGTTAAAACGCTTTTTTTTTTTTTTTTTTTTTCCCCCCACCCCTGATTTCAACAGTCTAAAGAAATAAATTAATTTTAGTATTAGTCTCAGAAATGTTGTTTAAGAGCTGGGAGTTGAGAATAGTCCTTCTGATGCACCACTGCTGTACCATGTTTTGTGTGGTGCGACTCAATTCTTTTTTCAGTTGGTGTTATTCAGGACTGTTTTGTTTCTTCAGTGATTTTTTTTTTTTTTTTTTTTTTTAATACAACCAGCAAACCTTTTGCATGCTTAGTATTTTCAGTGTAATTTATTTTTTCATTGATGTGCTGTGTGGCTGCTTACTGGTCCTGAAAATCATTTGGTTTTGATACCCCTTTCTGGGAATATTCCCCCCCTGAGGATATTTGTTACTGATGAACTGCTGCTTTGCTGCCACTTTGTGAATGTGCTGATGTAGCCTAATTTCAAATATGTGTGATGGTGAGTCTGCCAGCAGGTTGATAGAAAGGCAGTAGAAACTTGACATTTTTCAGAAGCACATGAAATTACAAGTGGAAAATGGCAGCATGTTAGTGATGAAGGATGAGAAACGTAGGGGCTGCGCTACCGACAATGGTACAGACGTGGTGAAACAGGGAGGAAAGCAGGATGCTTTTCTTCTGAATTACTTATGTAGTAATTTTGGGGTTTCGGATTTCTAGAGTATCTCCCTGTACAGCTTTAATTTTCATGGTGTGAATATTTTTGTGCATTTGCAATATGCTCTTATTATGGGATAGTTGATCTGAAAAAGTGACAGATGTTGAGTATTTTAATACAAATTCAAGATAGAAGAATTTCCCACTGTGCACCAAGCGTTAATACTTGTATATTGAACCTCTAAAATGATGCATTTCACATGCCTCGCTGACTGTCTTAAAGAAGCTAATGAGAACGGAAACGAAGAACAAGTCACAAGTATTCTAAAGATCTTGTTGAAAGTTTTACCAATCAGTGTCAATATTTTTAGCAAGGGCTTCTTTTTGTATTTGCGTGTATTATTTGGAATAGGAATATTTACAGGAATCCGTGAGTCTTTAATCAAAAGCAGAAAACAGAATTGCCTTTAGAAAACTACCTTGAACACTGCAAGAAATTGAAGCATGGGCTGTGGCTTATCAGTGCCGTTGGCCAAACTGGCAGAAATTGCTGCTAGATAGGAAGGACCTGCTTCCCAGATCCCTTGTCTTATGGCTTGCTTCCAGCCTACCTGTCCTGTTTGTGCTTGTCAGATTCAGCTGTGAGCTGATACCTGGACTTTACCTGGCAGAAGTCTGACACTAGGACAGACAAGAAAGCTATTGATTAGTGTTCTGCCAGTTTGGGTGTACAATTTCAAGGCTGCTGTTCTATTTGGTGTCTTTCAGATTCTCTTTTTTGGTGTTGTGCTAATTGAAGTGTAGCAGTTTGGGTGACTGTTGCTGTTTTTCAGTGGATTTCAAAATACAGAACTTACTAATGTCTTACTCCTTACATGCTTTCCTTTTCATGAAATAGATGCGTTTAAAAGAATTCAGACTTTTTAAAAACTTACTGGATATTATCCGGTGTTTTTGAATTCAGACACTGAATAACAAAGTAACTATTTCCAAATGTAACAAGCTTTGGAGAACTGTAGTTATTATAGTGTGGTGGACATCTTTCCAAAGCGATGTCTCATTTTCTTGAGGGGGGAGAGGAGGAATGAAAAAAAATTGAACCATTGAGAAACTTTGTCAGACTTCCCCACTCATGAGAGATCCTGAAGCTTCTTCAGCATTTTGGTTTTCATCTTGGCGGAGAGTTGCTAGATTTGTGTCAGCTTTGTTCTAAAACTGTGTGCTTGTAGGGGGTGTTAAATAAACATTAGACTTGTCTGCTGTCTGAGGTGTTTTCTAAACTTTACTCATTTGAGCAGGCTCTGTTAGGTTTATGCATTAACCTTTTGCATGCTAAGATCAAGAATGAATTTTTTTCATTTCTTCTGCAGATAGTTGTTATTTTGAGCGTGCCGTTGATATAATTTGTCATGCTCTTGTTTCATCACTGGTATGGTTTCACAAAATACAAGGCTTTTCAGCAGATACTAGTTTATAGTACTGATGTTTATTGGCAGGCTGTCTTGCTCATTGGTTGATGAAGACTACCAAAATAGCAATATCCTTCAAAAAATCTGAAGTTAATATATATTCTCAGTTAACTTTGATACTTTGAACTTATGGAATTCTTCATGTGTGTTCTTCACGAACTTCTGTTAAAACTGTTCATACAACTGTATTTGAAGTTTTAGAAATGCTGGAGGGAAACAACAAGATGAAATGCTAAGAAATAGGCATGCTGTTAGAGGTTTCCAACACCTGAGTGGAAGAGCACCAACCTGCCTGGCCTGACTTTGGCTTTGACTTTCCTTTGAGCAGGGGTTTGGGGAAGACGATCCATTGCAGTTCCCTTATAGCAGGGATTATGTGGTGATTCTGTGATTTTAACACATAAGAATTGACTCCTTTCTGAATACAGTCAATCTCCAATGCAGCTGAGAATATCTTTATTCAGGAATGGCAGAGTTGGTATGAACAAATACCTTTCTGTAGAGATTTTCATTATCCTTTCTGAAATACCAAATATTATTTTGTTTTGGAATATGGCATAAAACGTTTGCATATGTGCGTCCATATGTATACAGTATATAAAAGCCCTGATTTTGTCAAATGCAGCCTATGTGTAGGAATAATTGTTAATCCAACTGAAAAAGCTAAAACCTTTGTGGCAATGTACTTATTTTGTGAGGTTTTATTAAAACCTGTTGTTTCTGCCAAGATTGGGACACTTATTTTATGTTTGCACTCATATTTTTGGCTAAATGCTTGTAAGAAAAGCATTTAGCTTTTTTTCCACTTAGTGTCAGTTTGAAAGTAATACAGCCTTTGTGCAGGTCCATGTGACAGTTTTACAGAATTTACAGAAATTGCTTGATGAGTTTGCGTAGTTGCCAATAACTTTCATATAATCCGTTCCGCTGAATTTAAGAAAAAATGCGGTTGATTTTTCCTTTGGTGGAAACGTATGGGTTTGGCAAGCTTAGAAAATCAAAAGCGTCTTTATCTATAGCTAGCAGCTGGACGAGCTTCCTACGGGCTCGTTTCTCCCATCATGGCTTGGCCACGGGAATGGGAGGCAAAATGACTGCTTCCACGCATACTGCAACTCCTTGATTCTCTACCAAGTTTCCCAGTTAGTGTACAACGAATGTTGCAGTTAGTGATACAGTTCTTATACTCCCATCAAATACCCTTCAGTTTGGAGTTCTAACCTGTAAGAGCTAAACTTCAGCTGGTGGCTTTGCGGCCTGGAAAATCCTGCATCTAATGAGCAAAGTCTTAAATCTTATTCACTTGGAGTTTTTGAAACTTTTGAAAGTGAACATACATTGCAGTAATTGTTAATTGTATGATCATTAAGATAAACCTGTGGTAGAGGTTGCTTCATTTGTTCCTCTGTAAGCCACGGTTTAAGGACCAGGCAGCCAGTAGTGTGCTAACAGCTTGAAGAATTGTTTCTGAGATACCAAGGGAAAGCGAATGTAAGAATTGATGGGTTCTTCTTTAGTTCTTTGAAAGGGAAGATAGTCCACCATTTAAAGCAGTAGTTAGAAATAAAATAGCCAGGCTGCGTTTGCCTGTGGGGCAGAGATTTGCCTGGGAGAGATTTAGCTCATAATGGAAGCTGTTGTTCTAATTCAGTGAGACGAAAAATTTGTTCAAAATGGGGCTGTGACTTTCCAAAGTATTTAATAAAGATCTGTGAAAAAGATGAAGTAGGACTTGTAGCCTCTTGGCACTTGATCACGCCTTAGCTTTTCAGTAATGACAATAGCTTTTAGAGGTGTTTTCTCTCTTTAAGGAGTAATGAGAATAGAGTCTCTGTCATTAGGAGTTTTTAAAATGTTCCAATTATTTGCTTCTTGTAGGTGATACAAGCAAGTACTTTGAAATAATATAATTGGATAAGATTGCTGTAGTTAGTTACTTTCATAGTGTTGTTTTGATTAGACTGTTGCGAATATAGTGCTTAGAGAAAGCAACCCAGTATAGATAAGGTAACTGCTTACAGTTTTTGGCAGGTTGCTGAGTATTACTGCAAAATATACTCATCTGTCTCCGAAAGAAGCTATGGTTTATATCATGGCATTGAAGAAAGATTATTTTTTCAGGAAAACTTTAAGACAGAAATGTATGGCTTGGGTTGGAAGAGACTTTAAAGCCCATCTAGTTCCGATTCTGCTACCATATTTCCAGATCAGGCTGCCCAGGGCACAGTCTAACCTGCTTTTTGAACATCTCCAGGGATGGAGCATCCTCGCCTGTTCTGGGAGCCTGCTCCAGTGTCTCAGCACTCCCTAAGTAAAAATTTTCTCCTTATATCTAATCTAAAAATCCCCTCTTTTAGTTTAAAATCATCTTCCTTTGTCCTGACTATGTCAGACCATGTAAAAAGTTGGTCTCCCTCCTGTTTATAAGCTCTCCTCAAGTACTGGAAGGCCACAATGTGGTCTGTTCGGAACCTTCTCTTCTCCAAGCTGAACAAGCCCAATTCTCTCAGCCTTTCTTCATAGGAGAGGTGCCCCAACCCCTCTGATCATCTTCATGGTCCTCTGGATCCACTCCAACAGGCTCCTCCACATCTTTGCTGTAAATCTTTCGTTTTCTTTTCTAAAATCTAGATTAAGAGTACTAAATGAGAATAGGTTGGGAGATTGTATCCTACTCTTCGTATTGACGTTGCTTTTATATGGTTTAAAGTGGTTTCTGTCCTTGTTCTACCTTGCAATTTTTTTTCTCTGTACAGAATTTTGTCATTAATATTCTTAGGTGGAGAGAACAGTATGATGGCGTACTTCGTTAGATTTTCCCTGATAGTGGAGTATGTATTTAATAGACTGACAGACATACATACCTTGATAATGTAGTTTTGAACCATGTCATTAAAAGGAGATGTGTGTTTATTAGAGCAGTTATGTGATTTTACTTCCCTTTACATCTGTCTAGAGGAACCACTCAGTGGTTCATTTCAGCTGCCACTAATACAAGCCTCTGCATACAGACTGTATTCTGTGCAATGATTTAAAGTGCTGAGAATTTGAACCACCTTGTTGCTTAATTCTGAATGTGTTTTTTTTTTTACCCTATGACTCAGAAGTTCTATCTGTGAGAATGTAGCTGCTGTAATAGATGCTGCATACTTTGGGATGAGGAGGAAAGGAGAATTTGTCCCTTCAGAGGTGCCTTGCTATTTCAAGTATGTCCATTCATGATGCAGCTGATCATGTAGGTCAGATTGAATCTGTGGGATGTTTTCCTTTTTGTCTTGCTGGTATTACACTGATGAGAGGAACTGGCGTTGAGATAGTTTAGCCTGAATGTCGCTGGGACTTGGCCACAGCCTTGCAGCTATCCCAGAAAGGAAGAGGGAATTCAAGACAGTTGACTCAAAGCTTTTATGTTTTCATTTGTTCTGCTAAGAGGCACCTTCAGGAAGAAAGCTGGAAGAAATACTAACAAAATCAACGAGGAAGAAAATATAATAATGCCTGGTAGCTGTATAATGGGTAAACTACCAAAGGGTAGTTGGCCCAAAGAAAGATAAGCTGAGTGTGTGTTGTTTGTACGTTCCTCCAAGCTGTTGTGGAACATTTTAAGCACCAACTAAGATTAGACGCTTAACTTGTTTTTTTACAAAGTTAATAGAACTAAACAGGAAGAAAGAGGACTATAAGCAACTTTTGTGGCTTCCTAAAGGTAATAAATAGAAAGTCTCATAGAAAGTTTCAGAAAGTCATAATGGAAACTCTGACTTTTGACGCACTGCCAGGTTTCTAAAAGGGCTGTAAGCTCAACGGTTCTCATTGAGTGTTAGTGCTTAATGTGCTAGGACTGACTGCACTTACAGAGAAGGGTGCTTGAATCATTGAAGCAGAGTGTGGGAGGTCGGAGCTGCACTTTCTCCATTGTGTGCCTCAGCCTTGGTTTGATTCAAAACACTCTGGTGGTTTCCAGGGAGGTGCCCAAAGCTGACCCCAGGGGAAACTGCCTGTTCAGAATAATGTTTGCTTCATTTTGACGCTTTCAGTCCTGGAACGTGTGCATCTGCATGTTCTTGTCTGTAACAAATGTAAAACAGAAATCTTGCTTTCCTATTTTTCTTCACTAACATATCTTCCCCAGCCCTGTATGCAGATTCGGTGTCTAAAGGAGAGTGTACTAAAATATTCTTAGAGTCCTATGTGCTGTGCATTTTACTTTCCTTCAGAAGGAAGGTGGAGTTGTGTGCTATGGTAAGTGGTAAAAATATGTCCTTGCAAAAGGCCCAAGATTGTGCAAATTCTTGTATGCAGTGGCCTAGCTCTTTTGGTGTTGTGTGAAGGATCTTAATTATCTTAGATATAGGCAGAACTCACATCTTAAAGATAAAACAGTCAGAAGGTTTCCTGGTTTTATTCAATTGGATTTTTGCATACTGTCACCACTTAAAAAATTGCAATGAAGTTTGCAAGTGTTAGTGCATGTAACACTATCTTAAGTGGAGCAGATGAATATTGCACTTGCTGTGGTATCAACATGCATAGTAGGACTGAGTAGTTCAAATATGTTTAAAAGCAGAAGTTTTTCTCCTTATCTGAGTAACATTGTTCTAAAGGATGTACTTGAGTTGACTTCAAGAATTTATTTCAGCTTGCGTCATTTGTTATTTGAGAATGGGAAATTGGGGAAGGTGAAGGCATTTTGTTTCGTTATAGATAGAAGTCTGTTACGTGCTGATTGAAATTCATTTTCAGTAATGGTAGCTAAGACAGATAAGGGGAAAGAAGTGAAGATTTATGATTATTTTTGTTTCTGAGGTTGTTACTTTAGATGGTAGCTGTCTCATAAGAGACCGTAGAGGCAAATTATTTTCTGAAGCTTCACCGATCAGAAATGTGTCTGAATGCCTTTGATAATCCATAATTTTAATGATGAAAATGCATCTTTAAGTTGTTTGAATGTTGAATATTCAAGTATGATTATTTTCAGTTTCATCCTGTAGCAGGACCATGCATTACGTAAAATTTTCCTTGAAACATTTATTGGGAGATGTAAGGGGGTTTGTATTTGAAGTTTACACAATTCAAAAGTAAATCTCAGGCTAGTACTGAAGGAGCTAGACTGTGCAGAGCCTATTAACACTCTTGGGAATTTGTGGTTTGTTTCTTAAAGTTCAAATTAACTGCTAAGAAATGCGATTTGCTTGAGGTGTGCATTATAGCTAATAACAGAATGTGAAAAAGAATTCAGTCCATCATTGTTTTGCATTTAAGAGAAAACGTTTGAATCCATATTAGTTCTAGTAGAAGCTTGTTAAAGAAAGGTGATGCTCCTGTTTTGTTTGTCAATGGCTGAAAGAAGAGCGTCCTTTAAACAGATCTGTGATAGTAGGAGTACCATAGCTGACTCAGATGATTCTATCTTTTCTTTAAAACATAAGAAAGTACGATACAAATTCACCTGTGTAGCACAATTCTTGCTTTCACTTGTGAATTGTATCACCTCCAAGTTATTTTCAGGCACAAAATTCCATTAGGCTTTGGTGGATTATAGCAAATCATTTAATTTATAGGAGAAGAAAAAGAAACAAATTCATTCTTATCTTAATCCAAGTGGATTTGGCCTTTGTTCTATGGCAATTGTAGCTCTGGGTCAGTCCCCAGTAATGCAGAGTTGTGACTTCACCCTCTCACTCATGCAGCCAGCCATTTGTTCACAACTATTTTAGTATATGTATCTGACAGAGAGATAACATCTCTTTTTCTTTCTAAAAATTTCACCAAACCAATGAGGATGCACAGAATATTTTCCCTCTTGTCAGCTTTTTGACAACTGGGAATATATCTGTATGATTGCTTCTAATCTGTTTTTCTGCTCTTTGAAGATTTTACCATTCCTTCATGCTGTTCCTAAGCAGGGCTCCTGAACACTGATAAAAGAAGCTTGTTCTGTAAATATACATGGATTGTTTATATTGAAGTCATTATTGTAGTTCTTATTTTGTTACTTGATGTGGCAGTTTGTCCAGACTTGTACCAGCATGTAATTCTACAGTACTGTGCTTAAAAAAAATAAAACCTAGTGTAGTGTTAGAGACACAGTAACTATTTCAGCCTTTAGCAATTTTTCTGCAAAAGATGTTGTAGCTCTTCACTTACAAGGACATTTGTTTGATATAAAGAATTGCTCTTCACACTTATTTCAGGATTACACATGATTTAAACTATCAAATCCAAGGTCCTCCTTAAAGCAAGTGTCTGATGGTGAGCTATAAGGGCATTTTGGTTTATGGATATATGACTTATGGAAAGTCATATATTGAAAGTCTTATATGGATATAAGACTTATGGAAAGATATATGACTTATGGAAAGTCATATATTGCCTTTAAAATTGTTTTATACTGAATGAAATCACTTTAAGCTGTGCAGCAATGTAGACAAACTTGTATTTAACTGTTCTGGTTATGGAGAATACACTTACTGTTGGGACAGCAAAATTAAATTTTTTGGCTGCAGTAAAATGTGGTTTGTAAAAAAAAGAGATGAAGTGAAGGAGAGAAGAAAGAGTGGAGCTATCAATAGATGTGTTTGGGAGCAGGCACACAGGGACTCTCTTCTTCCTTGACTCTCCTCCTCTACCTCTTGAGAGCTCTAGACCTCTGCAGAAGGTATCTTCTGCTCAGATTCTGCAGCTGCTCTCGGTTCTCTTCTTTCCTACTGTGTGCTCCTTCCACAAGCTGGGGAAGAAGAGAGCTTACTTGATGCAGGGGACAGTTTTCCATGGTGTTTAAGTGCTTTGGCAAATGTGTGTTTGGCTTGAATCTGAAGTTGACTCTGTTGTCAGTTTTCCCTTCAGTCCCAGCATGTTTTAAGCGTTTGGGCAGGTAGATTGACTGTCAGCAGCCTATTTACTTTTTCCACTTGTATTTCAGTAAAATGGTTTTCATGAAGAAAATGGATTTGTTAAATTATTCCATATTGCTTGAGTTCAGGCCTTGAAGAAAGTTGGTTAAAATAGAAATTATTACATAGGTAAGCCTATCTGTGCTTTTCTTCTGCAATATTTGTTATTTTGGCTTTGTTTGATTTCACTCAACAAACATCACATGCTTCATTCAATTATCATCTGTATCACTGCAACACTTAGGTGGAGATGCTCTGATTAAATGAGTAGTTCTGCTCCCCCTTCAGTATCAGGAGGGATGCTGTTTCGTATGGGCTTCCAGAGCAGGAGGGACAACAGCAGTACTTGGCACCAGCATCACTGCTTGAGCCCTATATGAAGCTCTGCTAGGTAGTTTGAATACATTTCAAGTGTTACATGGTGTGGCACTTACCCAGGCTGATTTGTCTTTCTGGGTTTGAATTCTGTGGTTGTGGTTAATTGTGTTTGTGACTATCTAAATACCGAGCTAAATGCTATTGAGTTGTAATGGCTTCGCTGTCTGTTTAAATATGACAGGTAGAGGATGATGATGATACTGAATCACGAGAGGAAGAAGAGGAAGTGAAAAACTATTCAAGAAGAAAGATTGTTTCAAACTGGAACCGCTATGAGGATGCAGAAAAAGAGGGGCAGAGAGAGTGTGGAGAATCACAGAGAGGAACAGACTTCAGTGTTTTGCTTAGCTCAGCAGGTAAGCACTTTGTACTCATAGAATCACTCAGGTTGGAAGGGACCTCAAAGATCATCAAGTCCAACCGCAGCCTAACCATAGTACCCTAACTCTAACAACCCTCTGCTAAATCATATCTCCGAGCACCACATCCAAACAGCTCTTAAACACATCCAGGGACAGTGACTCAACCACCTCCCTGGGGAGCCTATTCCAATGTTTAACCACCCTTTCTGTAAAGAAGTGTTTCCTAATGTCCAACCTAAACCTACCTTGGCGCAGCTTGAGGCCATTTCCCCTCGTCTTGTCACCTGCCACTACTGAGAAGAGACCAGCCCCGCTCTCACTGTAAGTACCTTTCAGGTACTGGAAGAGAGTAATAAGGTCTCCCCTTAGCCGCCTCTTCCCCAGACTAAACAGCCCCAGCTCCCTCAGCCTCTCCTCATAGGGCTGATTTTTCCAAGCCCTTCACTGGCCTCGTTGTCCTTCTCTGGACCTGCTCCAGTACCTCCACGTCCTTTCTGTATTGAGGTGCCCAAAACTGAACACAGTACTCAATATAGTACTCCATATACACTGTTCTAGTTTTGCATCTTGAAACCTTACTGTTTTTCTGGCTCTCCTTCCTTGATGATGAAAAAGGACCCTAGAATACTATTTGTATCTGCCTGGGTGAATCTGCCACTGATCTATTCAGAAGTCTCCATGGGCTACAATGAGTCAAGCACATGGGGAGTAAAAGAGAGCTGCTGTATTTATAGCCTTGTTGTGAAACTGTATGGGTATGAGCACATGCAGAATTCAGTTATTTTGGGCTTCTTCTTGCTCACAGTGAATTCTTAGTGATCTCAGCCATCAGGTTATTTTCCAGAAAACAAAAAAGTCTGTCACAGTGACTAAAAACAACAGAGCAGTCAAGCAGCTGTTTGCTATTGTATGTTTTGACAAGGATTTGTAATCAGCACTCTACAGATGTGTGCCTGAATAGTAAGTGTTAATCTCTTTGATTTAAAAAAAAATAAAATAAAATAAAATCAATTGTTTTCTGCTTTTTAAAGGAGATAATAGACTAAAGAGGTGGAGGGACAGGCTGTACTGGATCATATTTATTTATTTTTAGCAATACGTGTGTAACACAGGCAATTGCACAAAGAACAATTTCCTAAAGTTGTTTTAGAAACCCTTCACATGTCATTCTGTTAGAAGACTGTTCAGCAAAAAGATACAGAGAGTGTTTGACCTTTTTTGTTTGCTTTTTCTTTCTTCTTTTTCTTGGTACAACTTAGATCTGAGAGATTTTGGAGTTTCCGCATACTTGGATTTTTCAGTCACAGGTTACAGGGAAAAATTAAAAGTTGCCTGCATTAAATAAATAAAGTTCAGAAGTTTCCTTCTGTATGTCAGAATGAATTTCTGAAGCTCAGTTTTGCATGAGTGTTGCAAAACTGGGCCTAAATCACTGGTTTTAATAATACTATTGTGGCATGTATATTGATTTCTCTGGATGGTGTGTTGCATAGTAAGCAGAGTGGGAGTCCAGAGATCTGGTATGGACCTCTGTGTTGGGCAAGTAAGATAGCCTCTAGAGGAAGGATTATTACAACTCAAAATTGTTAAATCAAGAGACCTACCCTGAGCTGCATAGCTGCCTGGTGCCAGGGATTGTACTTTTGAACTGAGAATATAACAAAGCACTGTTTACTTCTAGTAACTTGCCTTTCTGGTAAGTGAAGGTCCAACACAATTATTACCAATGCATTTATTTGACTTTACATTCTTTGGATGCCAAAAGTTGAGATCTTGCTAGTAGTCATATTGTTAACACTAAATCTTTCATCTAGAATGTGCTTTACCTTCTTTTAGGTGAGCATGTTTTGGGGGAGTTGTATTGTGTCTGTTCTTAATGGTAATATAAATTGATAATTAGCAGCAGGGAAACAAAGTACTTGCTTTAAGGGGGAGGAGAGGAAAGTATCTTCATGTAGCAATAATACACATTTTTTTGGAGTTGCATAAAAAGAGATGAGGATCATATGTAGGTCAACTCAGCTTGATTGTGCATTTGATTTAAAAAGTACTCCAGGTTTGTTTTAAGTTGCTTTGAAGTAAAATAGGGTAATGGATACTTTCTATTATCCAGTGATTTCTGTGTTGTTAAAACTACAATTTGAGCAAGTTCCAGCAAATTAAAAATGCTGTGTTTTAAAGAATGGTAAAAGTTTATTTGTAGCCAATTGGACACAGAACAACTGAGGGCATTAGAAACTTATGTTGCTGGATTTAAGCCTGTATTTAAAAAAATGAGTTGATTTTTTTTTTTTGAGTGTTAATGTTCCTCCTTAGCCAAGATTTTAGCAGTGTCTGTCTGATCATATTTCTTGAATTCTTTTTAATTCTGATTTCTCATTATTTTGTTGCTAATAATGTAAACAGTATAGTATTTTCAGTATGTCAGAACTTTCTGTGATATGCTTTTAGTTATACTAATCAAGAGATGTTTCTCTTATTTGTGTTCTTTGCAAGGTTAGCTATTTTTGTGCATTACTGAATAAGCTTGAATTTTTATCTATTGAATGAAAACAAATCATTTTGATTCTTTGAAAAGCTTTATGGTTAGGAAAGCACTGTTTAAAAGCTGTCCAACTTTTCTAGAATCATAGAATAAGAAAATATTCTTAAATGCATGGTTTGAATCACAGATTTGTTTTTCTTTCAGTTAAGACTCATTTTGATATCTATACTTCCCAAAGCTGATTTATTTTGCTTTAATTTTCCTACTTCCGATTGTTGTATTTATATAGAAGCCTTTTTTTTTTTTTTTTATTTTTTTAAATAATTTTATTCTGGTGTGAAACGAGATCTTTTCTAACATCTTTCACCATACATGCATATTGAAGAAATGATTGTGGTATAAATATGTTAACTTGAAGAATATGAAGGCAAGGTAGTAACACAGGAAACAGTTACAGAAATTGTTAAAGAACCATATACTGAATATTCTTATGCTTTTGAACAGGAGAGTGAAATGAAGGAATGGTTACGGGTATTTATTTACTACTTAATTTTTCAAATGAGATGTCACAGTTTTGATCTGGTACAAATTTGATGAGTTCTCAGCAGCGAAAATCTGACCAATTTACTTAGTGTTATACTTAGGTCCTTATAATATTTGGAAAGTGAGCGGATCGTAAATGTGGAAAATACATTTCGAAACAGTCTCCTTGGAATTAGGAATGTGGTTTTCATGAATGAGCTCATGTAGGTAACTGCAAAGGTAGGTAGCATAAAGATATCAATAGATGAACAGGCTTTGCTGAAGTAGGAGGAGGTGCACCTTTCTAAAATGAACGTTTGTGTAAATGTCAAAGCAAGAGTTCACATTCTTTTATTTTGTGGTTAAGTCTTTGTCATTCACAGTATGCCCGGATTACTAGATCTGTATGTTCTTTCAGAGTCCTAGAATCTTTGAGTTGGAAGAGACCTCTAAAGGCCATCTAGTCCAACTCCCCTGCACGTTGCAATGAGCAGGGTCACCTACAGCTAGATCAGGTTGCTCAGAGCCCCATCCATCCTGATCTTAAATGTCTCCAAGAATGGGCATCCACCACCTCTCTGGGCAACTTGTGCCAGTGCTTTACTGCCGTTATCATAAAAAACTTCTTTCTTACATCCAGTCTTCAGTTTGAAACCATTACTGCTTTTCCTATCACAGCAGACCCTGCTAAAGAGTCTGTCCCCTTCCTTCTTTCAGCCCCCCCTTAAGGTAATGAAAGGCAGCTCTCAAGTCTCCCTGGAGCCTTCTCTTCTCCAGGCTGAACAGCCCCAGCTCTCTCAGCCCGTCCTTCTAGGGAGGTGTTTCATCCCTTGGATCATATTTGTAGCCCTCTGGATGCACTCCCAGAGGTCCATCTCTTTCCTGTACTGAGAACATATAGAATAACTTGCATTATATAATTTATGCGCACATGCAGAAGATGTTAAGAATGTAGCTTCACTTCAGTTTTTCTAAGTCCAATACTCTGGCTCACTTACCATTTTCAAATGCAGAAAAATTAGCTGTCCCTGATATCAGGAGGTGGGTTATTAAACCATTTTGACTTGACTATACTTTCTAGTGTAGCAACTGAAAGTGAAATAGATCAATAGAACAAGTTGGTTGTTAGCATTTTTTGTAGTTCTTACTGACAGAGGAATAGGGCAGCATTAGAACTGTGTGGGTTTTTTTTATCATTACTTGATACTGTATTTCTTCTGTGACAGTGAATGCTAAGATGTCAATGCTTATTTGTTAATTAAAAGGGAACCTTGGAAAAAATATATTCTGAGTTAGACATGTGACATAATTTACTTTATTATGCACAGATCTTATGTATTGCATTGCTGTAAACCTGTTTTCAGTCTTCCTTACTTTTGAGGCTTGAGGAGATTATTTCATAAGTATTTGTACTTGTAAGTTTTTTAATTCTCTGTAGTCTCTTAATTTAAATACCATACATCTTCCTCTTGATGCAAAGATATTTCTATTGTATGTAACTTAAAATATGGTCCAGTTTATGGCAAAGCTGTAATGTATTTAGTTTAGTATTAGGAATGTCTTCAGCCTTCATGGTCTTCCTCCTGATATCTAATTAGACTTAATCTTTTTGCATGTTAGTCAATTCAAACTGATGCAAAGCAGCATGGTTACAAAGCATTACCGATCTTGTAAAAGTGATCTTTTAAGTCACATTTCAAGTTGCTTCATTTCATTATCTGTTTCTTGGTGGAAGTGCTGTGGACTCTTGTTCTTATGGTTTCTTTGGCTTCGGGATGGAATAATTTTATTTGTAGTGGTCTAAGAAGAAGCTTGCATCTTGATGATTTTGACTACTATTAGGACATTACTGTTCAGCATTTGAAAGTTCCTTAGTGAATGCAATTCAATAGCAAAAATTGGCTAGAAGGGAAGAAATGGGGTGAAAGTCCCATTTTTCTTATATTTGAATGCTTTGAAAGGTCTTGCAATTACCGTTAATAAACAATAATATAATTAATGCAGCCATTTAAGAATCCTTTGGTAATAGCTCAGATTAAAAACTTGTTGTTATACTCCAGCACGTCTTGCCACCAAGTATGTACAAACTCTGAATTCTAGAAGCTTGTAGCTTAACCAGATCAGGTTTTATCTTTCCCAAAATGAGCAAAGGGTACAACCCTTGTCCAGCATGATATCAAGGTGCTCACTCGAGGCAGAGAAATGCTTATAGTTTTTCAAAGTAAGAGTTTATGAAGGCTTTTCTTTCCATACGTTCTGTCATAGAAGAAAAATGTTCCAGCCATTCTTTGACTTTTTTTTTTTTTTTCTTTTTCTATATTTGTATGAGAGGAGAGTGAGGAAAAGTTACCTGAAGCAAACCATTACTGTGGAAAATTTCAGGGTGAAAATGGTCTTAAGCAAGAACTGCTTGGTGGCTTTGATAACAGCTGACGTCACTAGCTACACAGAGCTACTTTTTTAGGGCTTATTCTATTTATGTGTAAAGTAGGGTGAAACTTAACATTTTATCTATCTGTCAGTTAACCTTGTGTGTAGCAGAGTAGCCTTTCCTATATTGCTTTTGGTGCCTAACAGGTAAACTACAAGTCCATTGTAAGCCTTCAGGGATTGTCTTGAATCAATTTAGTAAAAAATGCTATTGAAGCATAAAGAACAAGAGAAGTGGAAATGATAGGATAACTTCACTTTGCTAGAAGAATCTTGCTGTGTTTAAAGAGCTGTCCTCATTTTTTGACTGAGTGTCCCAAAATAGGTTTCAGTCATGTTTTTTTTTTTGTTGTTGTTGTGAGTAGATGCCTTAGGTTTAAAAAAATGATTCTGAAATCTTATTACATATTTGATGGCTTTCGTTTGGTGCACTTTACAACTACAACAACCAAAAGCTGTCAGCATACACGCTTCAATCAGAGTATACCAAGTTGCAAAATATGATAACTCACTAGATGAAAAAAATTGAGTTTTGGATGTGACTCTTTTCCACTTTTGGGACATGGCTGAATGATTCTACTGACTTTAAATGGTAAGAAAGAGAAGGGCCGTGTAGTTCAGACAAAACTGGCAGAATGATTTTGGTGTTGTAAGAATTCATGTAATTTCTGAATGCACCTAGCACTCTGAATGCTGTAAGAAGTGTGGAATTGAATCCAAGAGAGCAGCATAGTAGAAGTCACAGGAAGTAAGTACATGAATTTGAGCTAGCAGTTACTTTCCATTCTCTAAAATACTGTTCTGTCGTTGCAAGCTCTTGCATTTGGACTTCTCTGTAGAATTTTGATAAGTCTATTGCAGTATACTCCTCTATTTTCATCATCATCACTGAGCTGAACAGAAAATGTTATAGAACAAAGCTTGTGTTAAAAGTAGGGTTTCTTACAAGTTTTCTATCCAAGGGATATGCTGGCAGAGGTTTAGAAGAATACTGTAGTAAATAGAGTAAACTAGTTTTCTTATTTTCTGTGCTAATTGTGCTCAAATGAAAAGAACAGAAATTATCAGGTATGGTTCTGGTTCTAAAAAGGGATCCTTTGAGTTTCAAAATTCAAGGGAACTTTCTTTCAGAACTGCCTTACTTGTTGTTTTGGGTTGCTGTAGTGTATATCAGGGCTCTCATTTTGCACTGGTATTTGATTGTCAAGTTCTGCTTTCCGTTTTGTATGTGTGCTCTTTAAAATGATTTGTGTCCACGTGTCTCCATAGAACTTTATTTCCTGCAAACTTTCAATTTTTCTGCTGTTTTTCACTTGAGCAGTTTACTCATTGGTCAGTGGATCCTCATCAGGAAGAATTAAATGGTAAAATTCTGTTATCTTGTGCATTGTAAGCGAACAAATATTTGTTATAATTCTTGATCCTTGAAAGTTTTTATGAAAAACAACTTGCATAACTTCCTTTTAGAAATACCTGCTATTGACGTAATTCTTATAACCCCTCCAGTTCTTACTTCACTGAAGCAGACAAAGATAGGCAATAGATTTGACAGCATACAGAGAAAATCAGACCTTTCGTTTTAACAGAAAAGAGATTTAATAATGGCAGAAACATTGTCATTCTGTATGCTGATAAGCTCCCAGCCCTCCTATGGAGTATAACAGAAGAAATGCACAAAATCCCACAACTGCATAAAGGTACTGTTGGATTGCCTCTGTTTCTTGTACAATTGAAATATCTAGACTAAAGAACAAATTGCTTCTTATCAGATCTGAGAGCACCAGCTCTGTGCTAAAAATAATGAGAAGATAGATTTATTATTTTTGCATGACTTTATGTCTGGGCTTGGAACAGATGTATTTTCCACCGGTGCCTCATATTTTCTCAAAAATTCAACAGACCCAGAGTTTGATGTCCTTGCTGTTTGTCAGTTGACATAGAACACAGAGGTATTATCTGCTTGTTATTTATTAGTAACAGGTTAGTAATCTTGACTGAAAGTTACAGTGATACAGTTACGGACTGTTAGTTGGACACTTGAATATTCCAAGAATGTGCACTTTTGAAATAAAGAGTTCTAGGTATGTGCTTTACTTGCATTCTTGTCATGTTGTTCTTCTCTTCCTCCCTCATTCCATAAACATCCTCAGAACTTCCCAGATGTGCTTTCCTCTCTTGCTTGTCCTTGTTAGACACATTCCAGCACATAAGAATATTCCTTTTCTTTTTGATGATATCATTTTCCTGTTTTTGGACGTTCCTTATCCAGAATGATCTTATTTCCACTTCCAAAGCTTTTTGTTGTGACCACTGTGTTGTAGGCAGTCCACAGCTTTGGCCTTGCTGATAGACATGAGAAGTACTGTAATTTTATGTACATAAAGATAGAGATAGAAATCTTGAAACTGAGTAAAATGCTAACTCCCCCTCTCCGCTCTTGCTGAAATAGCTTTCCCAGTCAGAAGAAAAACCTTCCATGATGAAGATTTGCAGTAAAATTACAGGACTTGGCATCAGTGTAAGATGATTATCCATCTGCTCAGTACTTCCTCCTTCACTGTTCCTAACATTACTAACATTACAGAATTTTTTTTATTTTTTATTTTTTTGTTCTAAACAGACAAGCTGTCTTTTTTCTTCTTTGTCTGAACTAAAAATAGGAAGTGCCAGATTTTAAGTGTTAATTGCATCTTCTTGATAAATGTATTTTCTCATAATGGATGTTCTGCACTTATCCGTATATGTTTTCATATCTACACTACCCTACCCTGCCCAATATATATAAACATAAAATATAATCAGAACTATATAATTGGCATATAAGGTAATCCTAAGTCTTGAGTGCATACATATTTTTTCTTCAGTATTCTGATATGTCAGAACTATTTAGCCATACATTTTATCTGCGATAGTATTGCAAAACTAATGATGGCTAATTGAAGGAAAAAATGAAAGGTGTTTTTGAAGGTGGGTTTTTGTTTTTTTGGGTTTTTTTGGATGCTTTGTGATTTAGAATCAAACAGGGTAATATTCACGGACTAAAAGGATTACGTTTTGTTCCTGTTAAAATCAGCATGGCAAACATTTCTCATTCTTTTTTTCTCATTTTTCACACTTTGCTTTCATTTAGTAAATTCCAGATTTCTGGATTTAACAAGTTCGCTGACCAGTATAGTTCTCAGCTCACTTGCCTTAATGTTTTGCTGCTTCTGTATATTGACAGTGTTTCCAGGGAATTGCGTTTAATTATGCTTTGGTTATTAAATCCCAAATCAGTAATGTCAAATGTGTAACAGTTTATCCGTATAACTTTTCTTGCTGTTTTCTTGTCCACTAATTGAAGGCAGAGGCTTGAGAGACATTTTATAAAAATGTCTACTTGAGTGATTCACACTTTCTGTTGTTAAATCATGTCCTTTCTATGATTCTTTCTTTTTTTGATATCCCTAAAACTCAGTCTGTACTGACTAGGCTTCATATTGCTTATTATGTTTTCTGTGGTATCATCATCTCTGACTTTCTTGCCAGTGAAATTCTCTAACAAAAAAGATAATCACTCTGACTTGTAGATTGATAGTATGCTTAGTACTTCCTGCCTTTGTTTTCAAAATTCAGTATGTTATTGCCCCTACATTCCGGTTTCTCTTTGCGTACTTTCTGCCTCCCTTCCTCCCTTTGTATTATCCTTTTACTCTCTGATTTTCTGTCTTGGCATGTATTACTTTTGATTTAATTCTTTCCTTTTAGATTCCCTTTTACACTGTTGATTCTGTTGAGTCTCCTGAATTGGAGCAGGGTCTTGAGCCATTGTTACACCACCTGAATTGCACTTTAAGCTTTCCAGAGCTGGAACTTCCATTTCCTTGCCTGGAAAATATTGGTCTTCTTCCAATAATGACATTAATAAATATCAGATACACTTCCATGATAATATTATAAGTTGTTGATTGATTTGGATGATCTGTGTTTGTTTTAATGGTAGTACTTAATCCGCTTTTGTTTTATCTCTATGCAGCCTACATCAGGGAAAGAGCCACTCTATTTTTATCATTTATGGCAAGGATAGTAAGAGTATCAGATATAGCAGATTGGTTTCAATGCAGAAAGCAGACTTAACTGTTCTGTTTCTCATAAAAATATGTATTTTTTCCTAATGTCATTTTAAAAAGAAGTTAACTGTGATAATAATGTTTCCTTGTTTGTTGATGGATGCCCAGAGACAGAGATGAGATTAGATTGTGTGTGAACCAACATTTGAGGAGACAGGCCTGTTCTGCTTGTAGGGTGTTCAGAAATTTGTTTACTGGGAGCAGTGATGTTTCTACACACTATTTTCGGAGTGGAAGAAAGGCTGTTAAGTGTGAAGCTATCTAATGGGCACAGTCTGCCTATTTCATTCTTAGTTTTTGTCACAGCTCTTTCTTTTCTTCTTACTCTATTTGTCATCCTGTTATTCCTCAACATTTGCTGCAAGTGTCTTGGGCTCTCCTGGTCCTTCTCATCTGATTTGGAGGCTTCCTGAACCAAAGTATACATTTTGTCTTGTTTTTTTTTTCACTTTGATCTCATCCTGTTGCTCAAGTGTTCACTATTCCTGCATTCGATTTTTAGGCTGCACTTTCTCTTGACACCCCCTCATGTTGTCCAAATATTGTTGGCTCCTCATCGGTGTTATGTTCTCTTGTTTACTGGCTCTCTCAGCTCCCAGGAGAGTGACATCTCTGGCATTTCTGGCTGTTGTACAGAAAGGTAGATCACTGAGAGAATGAAAGATCAGGGTTTTTTTTTAATTATTATTTTTTATTTATTGATGTTTTATTTCCCCCCACAAAGGGCTTATTTTTTTGGTCCAGATTTAGGAAAATTTATTGAAGAGTTTTAAAGGCATATTGACTCTTGCCAAACTAATTTTTTCAAAAAGAAACTTGTATTATCTATGGTCCAACACTCAACACTCAAGGGAAATCCACTGTGTTGTTTTTTCTTGCGAACTGCCTACATATGAACTAGAATCTATTCTAATGTAGAATCTCATTTGAAGGACAGAGTAAGGTGCAAATGGGGAGAAACTGTTTTCTTTGGTTCTGACTCATTTTCAACCTTTACTGGAATGTGAATCAGATGACCTTCCTTTGACAGTACACACACTCATCATCCCATTTTAAAAAGCGTGGTATTTCTGAATCTGCTACAGATAATTTGGATTGTGAAACTGATCATACCTTCTCTGTTTCTTTTTAAGATCTTGATTGAAAACGGACTGTGATAATGTGGTATTTTCTTCTTGAATATGTGCGTGTGCTTCAACATGCAGAAAATGTGTCACTGATAAGTGTGTATCAGCTAGCTACAATTTGTAAGGGGTCAAGATGGAAAAACAAATTCAAGATAGCATGTTTCAATAGGCTGTTATCATTGTAATTATATTGTAATCATTGTTTTGATTTTCATTAAAATTTGAATTTCATTAAAAATTTGTTTTAAAAGATAGAAGCAATAATTGTGGATATTTATTGAAAAGAAATCTTTACTTGAGGCACATGGTTAACTTTCTGCAGGGGAAGTGCTGGCAGAATGCAGATACTAGAAGTCTAACTATTGTAAATTGATAGTTCAGTGGTAATGGGAGTCAAATTGGGTTAAATTTTTCTAAGCAAACAAAATGCTAGGGGTTCAGTAGTGATAATCTTGGAGATGAAGTCTTTATACCCTTTTTAATCTTTCCGTAAAAAGATGCTCTGTTGCTAATCTTCATTTTCATCTTTCTGATGTTCAAGGAAGTGTACCAAAATGATTATAATGGAGAAAAAAAAAAAAAAAAAAAGCACTTCTATCCTGACTTCTTTACTGATGGAGTCTTATTAGAGCAGATTTTTTTTTTTCCTCTGGATATATTTTACATTAATAAAGTTGTTAGGTGATAGTTCAACATGACAGAGTTCAAATGTTGATTGGCTGTTACAGCATGGAATCTGCTTTAGACTAACCTGTTTCTTGACTGAAATGCTTTGACAGAAAAATAGGAGTGACACTACCAAGGCACAATTTATAGTTAAGTGGCGAATGGTCTTTGGAGTCTAAAGGTGTCCTGTTGTCGTTTGATTGTTATCTAGATTTCTGTATAACATTACATTTCAGTCTGGGGGACAAGTCATCTGCCAACCTGAAAAAAAAGAATATCTACAACATATGTAGGGTGTATGTAAAGGCCTTGTAGTCTGGGACCTTCGGATATAGTGATTGTCACAGGTCTCTGCACATGTCGTAGAGGATTCTTAACTGGTTATGTTTTCTGAAAAGTTAATAAACCCTAGCCTTTTGGCCTTCTGTTTTATGCAGGGAACAATTGTATGTGTGTAGTGGTTGTTCCAGAACTCACTTAAAGGCTGGTGTATTCATTCTCTCTTCTGTCTTGGATGTGGTTAATTTTTTCCTTTTGCTTTCTTATACTGAAAAGCATACTTTTCCTTTTAGAAAAGCAGCAATAAATCTGCTGCACCTTTCAAGTATCCTTTTTAGGGTTCTATTACCCCCAGGACAAAACCCGAAAAGGAATTGTATACAGCAGTTGCTTGTGATTTTGCTTGATCGGCATTTAAAAGGGACTTGTGTCACTGGCAGAACAGTGAGAATGGAAGGTGTTTTCATGTTCCCTTTCATTTTATGCTATCACCTGTCACTTCAGATGGGAGTAGGTGGGAAAAATAACTTCTGTGAAAGTGGAGAAAGTGTTTTACTCCAACTAATGAAATATTTGTCACTTACCCTGAAAATGGGCTGGCTGACGCTGCTTTTTCCAACTGTAAGAAAAAAAAAAAAAAAGGTACTCATGTTGACTTCCCTTGGTGCCCTGCGCCAAGTACTGGATGAAAGAAACCTGTAGCTACTAGGTGATGTTTTGCATCTCTAAAGAATTGTGTATGTAAATATTAATTGCTTTGTAGTCATATCTGTCACTACTAAAATATGAATTCTGATGAAGGTGGCTGTAAGTTATTTTGGATTTTTTCATCCATTCGTCTGCTACGTGTCTCTGCTTCTCTGTTGCTTTTATTGAGTATTTGTCTTTGTTGTTCTCTTTGTTATGCAGCTGTGGAGTTCTTATCACTAGGAATGTAATGAATTTGAAGTTGTGTTGTATTACGTTGCTTCTGATCTCAATAATAAATTATAATCACCTCTTCTCTTCTGAACAAGTGAGTCTGAAACGCACTTCAGTAATACTGTGGTCCATCACCAGATATGGATCTACTTGCCTGATCAGAGTGCATGAGCGGTGCCGAAGAGTTGGCAGGAACACAAAACTGAACTGGTGAAAAGGGAAAGATCTTGGGGAATCAGTGAAATACAAGGATTGGTAGTTCTAAGGGAAGGAGCGAGCACTTTTATTTTTGTTTATGGCAGCATGCATACATACTGGGTTAAGTTGAGTTGGACTGTGGAACCTCAATGTTAGCAGTAAATACTTTGAGGAACAGAGATCCAGAAATCCTTATTTCTGTTTTGCTTTAATATGTATTTACAGTTAGAATGTGGAGAGCAAATCCATTTCCTAATGCAAGTAAGAGCCTGCTTTATATTTTCTGTTGTTGCTCCACGTGGTTCTGCCTGCCTATTATTTTACCTTTTTTTCTGTTCATTCCATAAAACCTTACTAAGTGTTCACTTATACTTGTTTTTTATTTATAAAATTGTCTGTGTGATAGAAAGAAGATTTCTTTGAGATGTATTTGACCATGGGAAAAAAAGAGGAGGAGGGAGAGGAAAAAAAATGAGGAGTAGAAATCTCAGAGAAGAACAATCTATTCACTTAGAGGAAAATTGCCTACAAGTATGAGATGACTAAATTAACTTGTAGAAATGCAATCTGAAAGCCTCAGAACTCATCCCTGCAACTTACAAGCACGTTTTAACTTGTCAAAGAAAATTGATCTTTATAAATATCACTGTGAAAGTAATATTTAGGTAGAGACAAAGCATTTTAAATTCTCTGTAATGTTGGATTTAGTTGAAGTATCTGTATGTTGCCGTTTGAGTTGTTTTTTTAAAATGTAGTATTTATGTTTAGTGCCCGTGCATCAAAATAATTTATCTATGTTAGTTCATTCAGATTTTAGGAATTATCTTTTGACTGTTCATTTATTAGTAGTAGAGTCCTATAATATATCTGGGGTTGGTCTTTTTGCATTCCTTTCCACTTTAAATGATTAAATTACTTTAATTTAAATGATTTAAATTACTACTACGTCAATTATGAGAAAATGAGGTAGTGAACAATGACATTGTTCTGGGAAGAAAAATTGGAGTACTTCTTTAAATACCTGTTTGTTAAAGAGTATTTATAGTCTAAGTCTTACCATGAGTAGAAAACATCAGCAGATATTTATTAAGTTTTAAAAAGCTGAGGAGATATATAAACATGTCTCCTCACACTTTCAAAAGTTTTAGGTAGTGACAGATGCTGTGGACAATGTATTTTTTTTCAAGTATCTAGGATAAAATAATCTGAGCTACATTCCTGAAGCCTGTCAATCTCCCAGCCTGGTTGCAGAATGAAATTATTTCATTCAAAAAAAGACTAGTGAAAGAAGTTTGTTCTGTTACGAAAATAACTCATTGAACAAGCTATACTGTATGTTTAAAAGGCTGGAGTAATGCCTTTTTGAAAGCTGTTACTGAGGCATTGAGCACCTACTGCTGAAAATGTAATTTTATGTGAATAGAATTCATTTAATCGTAAAAGGAAAGCGCGGAAGATTAACCCAGGGAGGACAGAACATGGATGAGATATATTTTGGTGACAGTGATAACGTACACCTACAATATCAGTCAGGAAGAGATGACGTCCGCATAATGGCATTAGGGATGATTTATGTAATTTACATTACAATAAGTAGAAGAATTCATGAACAGCCTATTAAGGAGAATATGTATAGGTGTTTAGGATTTTTTTTTTTTTCTGGAGTCTGCTATTCACTACCAGAGTTCTGACAGCTTGATTCTGCTAAACTTAGAAACAGTTCCATTTCCTCCTCTTCTCTTCTTGAAGCACATTTTAAACATATATGGTTTTAATAGTTTGCTCACAGTATTTGTCATTATTTGCTTTTAGGTGTTAAATACAAAATACTGCCAACAAACATTTGGTTCAATTTACTTCATTATTAACTTGTACAATGTGAGAATTAGCAAACATGATGCATCAATTTCAGTAACGTTTTGGGAAATCTGAGGAAGTGAAAGTTACTGTTGTTTCTTTTTCTAATTCAAATCTTACTTGGGTATTACTTGAAGAACAGTGAACTGGGTTATCTATTAAGGCACCAATCTATCCAGTAAAACTGATTGATTACATGGCCAAAGAAACCATTTTTGACAAGGTGAACTTTTCTAAATAGCATGAGCAGTCATAGCAATGTTATGAACTAGGTCTGAGTTGAATTAGGGCGCATCTTTTAGAACAGCTACTGTTTAAAAACAACTTTCAGTCTCATTTTAAGTAATTATACAGGGACAGAGAATCCCCAGAACTCTTGGAAAGCAGTCTCACTGGGCTCTCAGACCAGTGCAAACAGTTACACTGTTACCTTCATTGTTAGAAGGTAGTTCTACACTGTCTCTACAGCTTGAGGACTGAACAGTGTTGCAGAAAAAACACACAAATGATAGAACAGATGAAGATTAATTAATGTACTTGGGTTGGGTGGGTGGGAAACAATCGTCTATCATGTACAAAGACTTCTGAAGTCTACTAGTACTCAACAGTAAAGGAAATCTATCCTAGAAATTAGGAGAACAAGAAGTCGGAAAACATGACATCAATACATAAATAAATCAGCGACACAGCTGCGTTGCATATTTTGTCCAGTTTGGATCCCAAAGGCTCCTCAAGAAGACAGTGGAAATGAGAAGGTAGAGAGTGTAGCAGCAGGATGACTAACAGTTTTCACACAAAGCATAAATGAGGATACTATGAGTAGAATAGAATGGAGCTCTTCAGTCTGAAAGAAAAATGATGTGAGAATAGCTTGTTGTAGCTGTCTGTGAAATCTTGAAAGGATGGACATGGTGAAAAAGAAATTGCTCTTGTAAGTGTAAGAAGAGTATGGAATGAAGCTGGCTGGCAGCAGATTCAAAACAAAGAAGGTGTTTTTTGGTGTAATTTGTAATTAAGCTTTGAAAATTTGTCACAGGATCATGTAGAAGCTTAAAGTTTGTTCAGGTTCAAAAATGGACTGGAAATAATTCTCTGAAGGCTATCTTATAAATAAGGCAGAGTCTCTGACTCCAGAAATCCCTGAACCACGTATAGCTGGAGGCTGTCAGAGTGTTTCTGAATAAGTGTCGCTCTTTGTGTGCCTTGTTCTTAGCCATCCCTGGACTTTCGCTGTAAGTCTACCAAGAGCAAACCTCTGCTTTGCTTTTGTGTGACCTTTATTCTGCAGTGTGCTTCTTTCTTCCCTGTTTGTCGTCTGCCAAACTGATAAATTAATACTTATAGTTTGAGATGCTGTTTGTAAAAAAAACAAACATAAATGTTGGGTGATGTTGCAGTCATGTAAAGAATTCGCTTCCTGTAATTTTTTGTATTTTCAGTTGTGTTTTGTGAGCTTGTTGACTTCACCATTGATTAATATATAAGTTTATATTAGGGGAGAAGCAAGTTGAATTCCATGTGAAGCTTACTGCATCAATACTGTTCCACATGGCTTTATATAAATCTGTTTTTCTAGTGTCCCATGACTGCAGGGATATTGGGGGGGGGGGGGGGGGGGGGAGAAAGGAATATCGTTACTGAATACTGAAAAAATCCTATCAAATGGAATGAGTAAGGTAAATGTAGGTCCATGTGCTTGACATCAGTCCTGGGGGAGGGGAGGGGGGGGTGGGAAATAATGGAAAAACTGATATAGGATCTGATTAAAATTCGAAGTGTGGAAACAGGCCTTGATAGATTTAAAAGTTGATCAAAGACAAAGTATTCTCAAAGCGTCCAGAAGGATCTGATGCAGGTTATGAGCTACTAGGATCATGTGTTTGCATCTGCTGGAGTAAACTTTTCCTGTGCAGATACTTTTTGACCTAACAGGCCTCTTTACAATGCACTTTGTATCTGCTGTGAAGGTATATAAGCCCTCCTACTTCTCTTAAGTCCCAGTTCATATCAATAGAGGGCCAACCATCTTTTCCCAGAGTGTCCTCCCTTGTGACTAGAAATTGTTTTTGCCTGACCTCACTCTGCAAAATAGACTGTGTGTTTATTCTGCAACAAAAAGGTAGAAATATAACTAATATTGGTTAGCTTTACTTTGTGGAAGATGTCTCTTTACACCTGGCTGAATTCTTCTGGCTAATTACAGGTTTGATTGACAGAAATACTGTGTAATTGCTGTAGACATTTTACTCTTTATTTCAGGGCAAGCTGATGTAATAATTGGTAAGAAATTATGGATTAAGAATATGAGAATTCACTGATTTTGAAGATCACAAGTGGGAGTAATGAACAGCAGTATATCAGTTGGAGACCTGAAGTATTTAGTAAGAGTCCTACTATAATTCAGAGTTTCCATTCAATGTCAAAACATTATTGAGTAAATCACTAATGAGCATATTTGTAAGTGATAAACAATAAGAAAAGTACATTCAGACCCAGCATCCAAGTTTCGCAGTATACTACACCCATTTAAACAGAGGGCTTAGCCAGTGACCTCTTAGGTAGAAGAAATGCGAACTAGACCTGCTTAATGAGTTTAGAAAGTTTTGTGTATTCTTTAACAGTCCAGCACAAATTTCTAGCAAGGTGCTGTGATAAAACAGGATAACTCGGTTCCCTTTTCTTATGTCAGTAATTGTTAGGATTCTTTTTGCTCACACGTACGGTTTCAGTGAGACTGTATCCAAGGCACATTTTCAAATGTTTAAAGGGCTGGCAGTGCTAAAATACTTGTTTATGTAATATAATTCACTAAATACAGTTTTTTTAGGCTTGAAAAAAATCTCTTGCATTATTAAACTTAATGGAAGGATAGTTACGTATTCCTCATGAAAAGACTGAAATGTGTCAATAAATATATTCAAGTAGAAGGAATAGTCAAGATATTAAAAGATTCCTGATTCAAAAGAAACAATTAGAAGCTGAAGCAATAGAAATTCAAATTGAAATACACAAAGGATATTCAGCAGTAGTGGTGAATCCTGAAATAGGTTTAAAAAAATTCTTTTAATTATATGAGAACAAAAGAAATTTGAATTAACACCATTTTTCAATAAAAACAGATGCTTCATGTAAATGTGTATAGGTTTATAAATTTAGACTTAGCTGTGGAAAGGTCTTGGGAATTGTTGAAATAGATGATTATATCGCTAACTGATCTGGGGCATGTACAGATCATAGGAGGTTCTTATTGTATTCTGCCATTAGACTATTGGTTCATTTTTTCTGATGCTTACTTTCCCAAGATAGAAAGAAGATTTTTTTCATGTCTTTAAAGCAGGTGATTTTTGGTCTAAATCAAAATTATCTTAAAAGGTTTTGGCTGTTTAGGATTTTCACGTAGACGTTCTTGTTATTGTAGTTTCATTTAGTAAAACTGGTTGCATTGGCATGAGTAGAATTCACAAATGTAGTTTTCTAAACTGTTATTAAATGCTACATGAAGGGAGATCACTTGTATATCTCCTCTTATTTCCTTTGATTTACCCAAGGAAACTAAGTAATTTGCAGCTCCGTGCAATATATTTTCTCAGGCTTTTGCATGGTTTTCTTAAAGACTTTTTGGAAAACATACTCTTTAACAATCTAAGGCAAATGTGAAAATGGTGTGTAGATTTTTCAAAGAATAAACACATTCGTTCAAATTACTGGTTGGTATTACCTGCATGTCCTGAAGTGCTTCAGTGCCCTTTTTCTCATCCCAGTAAGTCTGTGCTGTTGTGGGAAGAATGTAGTCAAGGGGCTAGAGGGAGATTCAGATGGCCAATGGTGAATTTTGTATTCAGCTATAGTTCAGGATAAAATAGGCTTTTTGCACCAGAGTTTTCACTATAGGAGCAGAAGTTGTAGATTTTGCTCCTTGCTTTCTGTTAGGTTGTGTAAGTTGTATTTTTAACAAAAAGATGGAAGGCTATCTTGTGTTTTCCCTGTTTTCTGTACTTGTCTTGAGTAGACATAGAAGTGGATACAGAAGATATTCCAATTTAGGAATATTTCTGCCTGTAAGTCTGTGCTGCTACTTGCTGAATTCTTTTAATTCAAGAAGGAGCAGTTTGGACTTTTGGTTTGTGTATCATTCTCATAATTTCTCTGAGGCTCATTAAACCTTGCAACATCACTTCAATATTCATTACCTTTTGAATTAGTTGGGATGAGGGTCCAATGTGTATATGTCACGTGTTGTTTTGCTGAGCAGAAGTGCACTATTTAGGCAATTGACTGTAGTTATTTTTTGACATGGTTTAATCGTTACACGTAGATGAGAAACTTAATACAGAAAGGAAATGAAAAGATTTCGTTATCAGATGTCTAGTGATCCTTGAACAAGTGATTGCAGTGAAAATGGAAAGTATCAAATCATTGCTTTCAGATTAAGTACTTTTATACAGTTATAATTTTTTCCAAAATATAATAGTATATATTTTTTGGTTGCATGGCAATTTAGGTTTTGGAACTTGGCAATGAACTGTTTGTTTATGCTCAGGTAATACATTTGGATTCTTGTCTTTTTTGAAGCTGTGTGAGAGGAATAATACACTGAAAATGAAAATAACATTTTTCATAAATTAGAAATTGTTAATAAATGCATCTGAAAAGAATTGGAGGTCTTTAATGCCTTTTCTTTTAGAAATATTACACAGTTGTATACAGACTTCTGAAGCTTTCCATTTGCTCTTTGAAAAATCTTTCTCACATTTTCGTACCAGAGACCTTAAGAAACCTCAGCTGCAACTCTGTTCAAAGGTTTCTAAAACACTACATTTCAAATAAACTTTTTGAGAGCTTTATTGAATAATAACCTATTTTTTTCTTAAATAAGCATGTTGGCTAGCTGTTAGTAAACATGATAAACAATGCCTTATGCAAAAAAGGAGGCTAAAAGCCATGTGCAGCATCCAGCTTTTCCTCTGTGAAAACAGTAACTGGAGAATCAAAACCTGAATTGTTATTGCTCTCTTTTACTGCCAACTCTGAACCAGGTTCAATAGACACAAAGCTGTCTTCTGAAATCAACTGATAAAAACTACTGCATCGGCTGCTTGTTATAAGTGTTATAATGTTTGTCAGCTCAAGTTCAGGAAGTCCTGAACTGATGTCATCGAAACCCAAAGCCGATATTGCTTTGTTATGCACTGTAAATTACCTACATTTTAGCTGTTGATTTTTTTCATTGTATCTTAGGTAAGAGGCTTCTTGTATAGGTGCAGTGAGGAGGCAGGGAGAGCTCTTGCTGGATTGTTTTAGTATGTGAAGCAAGGCACAGCAAAAAAAAAAAAAAAAATGGTTTGGGAGATGTTAGAATTTTATTCAGCTGTTGTGAAAGGAGCAGTTAACAGTACTTAGAAAAGGGCTGAAACTGGAGACACCCATAGGTGCTGGAACTTGTCAGCAATAAAACAGAAACACGTTTGGAATAGTGGGAACATCTCTGCTTGTAGTTAGCAGAAGATGTGGGCTTGAATGTTTAGAGGGTATGAAACTTTTTTTTTTCTTCTCTTCCCTATCATGGCAGTCGTGGGATCTTGGAGAAGGAATTTGAGATGTATGAAGTATTCTAAAGTAATACACATGAGATGACCCATCTGCTGCAAAGGCTCTTTGGTTTACCTTTCCTGGTAGGAGCATCAGCTTTTTGAGAGAGCACTGTTGACTTATGAATTGAGAAAAAGTTCTGCATAGCATCAAGTTCTGGTTTTCAGTCTCAAGGTGCGCAGTTATATGCCACAGCACTTGGTAAAATTAATTTGTGCTTTACGGGAGGGTTCAAAAGAGTTGGCAGTGAATGGTGAATTAGTCTGTCTTCTAGCAAGCCACAGGCAAGGCAGAGACTATTTTAATAAGTTAGAAAAATGTAAAAAGAGAAAAAAACAGGAAAAGGATTTATGGGTGCATTAAGTAAAGATATACTAAATAGCAAAGAGGGAAGTCGTGTAGAGAGAAGTAGAGGAGAGGCATTTTAAATGCTGGAAATAGAAATGGTGCATCTTAGTAAATAAAGAAAAAGGCATGAAGCCGGTAAAAGACAATGTGAGCGAAGATATAGATTTTTAAAGCTGGTAAATACAGAATTGACCAACGTGATGGTAAAGTTGTGCATTAAACAGTACGAAGCTATTTATGCTTTTTCAGTTCTAGAGGGTGAGCTTTTTTTGTGCGTGTGAGCACAGACGTTTTTCTCCATGACTATTAAGTATAGCCTATTGAGTAACAGATGCTGTATTTATTTTTCAAGCTCTGCTAGGTGTTAGGATCTCACCCTAAACTGTTTTGCAAGTTTTTTCCATGTACAATTAATGTCTATGTGGATTATGTAGTGGATGCTCCAAATAAGTGAAGTAAGTGAGGTGACCTGAACCTTTCTTTTTGTAGGTTTTCTGTGGCACTGGTGTCCAGTGTTCATACTGAAACTATGTATACACTACCTTGAAGTGTACTACTGTGGTGCTGCTTCCTTATTGTGCTGTCGTTTGCCTTTAGTAAATTAATCAACACTTGTAGCTTTATTTAATACAAACTTTGATTTATTTTCCTATAATAAGATAACCTTTTACATATTTCTGCTGTGATGTAAAATGCTGTTTACTTTGCCAGATTAAATAGATAATGAAGTACAGTAAATGCCTTTTGCTAATATTAACAGAAACATTTCTTTTTATTATTTTTTTTCTCAAACAGGGATGGATATATGTACTAATATTTCAAAGAATTTGAATCTTCAGAACTGTTTCACTCTAGTACAAATCAGGGGAAAATGCATTTAATATTCTTCCTTTAAATAACCGTAATAGTAAAAGACAACTGTTATTTGTGCAGTATAGAAAATCCAAGAGCGTGAAATATTTGTCATGAAAGGATTTGAACTTCAGTATCAGTCTAAAGAAATTTAAATCCAGTGAGTTATTGCACTTATATTGAAGTATATATTCATGTAATCAACAATTTAAGCAGCATGTGAAATGAAACTTACCTAGGAGATACAGTTGACTGAAGCTTTATCTATGCTCTGTCAGAATATACTGAGGCTCACTCAGCAGATAGGAAGCTTTCTTCAATTTGAAATGCATTATGCACTCTCGTTTTGTGATTTCTTTTTCCACAGCGTCTTGTTCACTGCTGCTTCATCTTGTGGTGTTGGTCGTTTCCAATTTATTTCTGGGTATCTCCAATATTTGATATCTTCCATATTCAGTATTTTTTGTTTATTCTGCCTTAATCAGGCAACAGAAAATAACCTGTGAACTTTGCATCTTTTAAACCTTCTTTTTTGTCCCCCCCTCAAACAAAAAGGAAAAAAAGAAGAAAGGCAAATGCACTGACTTCAGCTAACTCGAGTGTTCAGTACCCATTAAAAATTCATTTGAAGATTTAGCATCCAGTAAATTCCATCTGTTTTCTGTCGATGATTCCAACACTGAAAAGTTGGAATGCACGCTTCAGTAGCCTCCACGTTTTATATTTTTGTAGGCAAAACGTAGGATCAGTAGACTTCGTCTTAACTTTTAACCCATGCAGTGTTGTTCTGTGAAGGATGATGAAGGTCTGCCTCTCTCAGCTCCTTATGCTTCTGTCAGACACAGATGTGAAATGCTGCTTTAGAACAGAGGGAGAAAATCCCGAAGGGTGTAGTGTTTTGTCATCTCTCAGGACAGTGAGCACGCATAGCATCAATGAGTAGCAAGATATGAGCTATTCAAACCAGTCACTGAAAACTGACAGGATGATGCTTTCATGCATAATAGAGCCATTAATTATTTCTTCTGATGGACAGCAGTGTCTACAAGAAGAAAAAAACAGCAGATAATAATACTAGGTTTCATAGGTACTCAATGTTTGAACAGCTTTTCATCAAGAAATTAATCTAGGAAAAAAATGTAGATTTTTTGGGGGGGAGTCTAATCAGGTAAAATGGACTAGAATTTTTTTGATATGTTAGATATCATATATGAGGGTAAAAACTGCGTACAGGTTAAGGCTGATTCATAGCTAGCTTTTGTGGAGCTTATTTTTTATAAAGGCTTTTGTTTGTTTGTTTTAAAAATGTGATTTGTACTTTGCTTCATGTAGCTAGGGAACCTGGTTATAGTTCTGTGATTTTTCATTTATAGCTGATAGTATGGATTAAGCCTACACATTCCCAGGAGTTTTATTGTTGTCTCCTCCTCGTTCCTGAAACCTTAATTCTTTAAAGGTTTTTTTGAAAGGACTATGTTTGTGGAAAAAGATGTTCAAATTCATTGCACATTTTGTATTAAAACCTCTTCCATTTAGTTTAAAAATTTTAATTGTCTGATTTAATGTTAATTAATTGTCTGATTTAATGTTAAATAACCACTTTCTTGAGACTAATGTATAGGAAATTATACGTTTTTTTTGAAAAACTCACTTTATCGTAGTGTCAGCTCTTTATACATCTGTCCTAGGAGTATGCGTAAAATCTTATTTACCTTACCGACGTCTGGGGCAATCTATGCTGATTGTAGGGAAGTAATGCAATATTTGGAACTTCTCCAAGTTACCTTCATCTTCCTTGTAATGAAGCAACGCAGAATGTCCGGATATAGGGTTTTTGGTTGTTGGGTTTTTTTGTTTGATAATCTCTCTCCTGACTAAGTCCGAGCCTAGTAGCACATGATGGCTGTAACTTTAAATCTAAGTTGTCAATCTTGTCCCTTTTGATCAGGAGTTAAGTTGCCAAGGATACAATGAGTACATGATGTAAAGTCCATGCTGAAAGCAAGGAATGAGGCATGCTCATTCTCTGAAATAATATTAACGCTTTCTGTCTCATGATTAAGCATGTGGTGCATATCTGGAGTTGACAGCCTAACCTGAACTAAATGTGTCCAAAATTTATTAGGATATTTTATGAAGGTGCTGATTGTTATGGAACTCTTCCAGATAATTGGAATATGACAAGGCACAATCTTTGTGCAGCAAATAAAATAACTTTATGCAGTTGGTATTCTTAGTCTTTCAGGAGACAAAGGCAGTCATTGCCCTCAGCTTGCCTCCATTTCATAAATTGTACTCAAGCATTTACTCTGTAATTATCCCATAAAATATTCTTGAAGTGCAAAGTAATTGAGCCTTTCTTATAGACACGCCTGTGGACATACGTACTTTATGTATGAAACCTCTATTTTTGTTTGTTTTCCCCTCTTAGAAGAAGTTATGTCGCCTGGAGATGAGGGTAAATTGGATAAAAGCAGCCTATTGAAAAGTTTATGACAGGGCAGTGATTCTGGTAGCTGGGTATAAGGCCTGAGTCTAAGACCAAGGAGATGTTTAGTGTTAAGAATTCAAACACTCTAAGAACAAGCTGGTGAAAATTTTCAACCTTGAATGTAGCACAAGGAAGAGAAATTGTGTTTTCAGCTTGGTACTCTGAAAATCTTTTCTCTTTGGTCAAGTTACAACAGGAATAAGCTGTATGTGAGTTACATGTATATAGGATACGAATAACATGTCCATTGGGGAGTGTTGTATCTCAAGTGGCAAAAATTTCAAGCATGCACAACTGTATACTCCTTAGTGCCTGTATTCTTTCTTGTGACTGGTTATATAGTAACTGACAATCTGCACTGTAATACATGTTTAATTCTTGCAGAATTTGGTTATCTTGCACTCACAGAATGACGTGATGAAAGATTTCGCATAGAAAAATAAGGTCAGTTAAAACTTCAGTTCTCATACCTTCAGGGTAGGAATAAGAAATCATAGGGGACTGTGTGCATCACTTCACTTGGTTGACAGCCATCCAGTTTTCTACGTTAAGTTCTCATTACAAAAATGTGAATGTTATTATGTAGTGAAGTCCTATACTTCTTGAACAGACAGCTGTTTCAGTTATCTTCCGGTTTTTCACCGGTGTTAAACCAAAACATTCATGAATGTACACGAATAGCCAGAAGACTCAATATTGCTACTAAGTAACTTTGAATAGCAACATATTGAAACAGTGCACCTGAAAATCAAACGCAAAGTGAATAATATTTGTTTTGATAGTATTGCTTTTTGTTAAATAGTTTTGAAGTTGTTTAATAGTTTTAAATTGTTGATAGCGTTGCATAAGAACTGAGCAAAGAAATAATATGAAAAAAAATGTTTTCAGTTTTAAATGTGTATGAAAGCTCGCCAAAATGTGATGGCAATCTCAAGGAGATTTGAAATTTTATAGCATCAAAGGTGATAGGTTTTAAACAGTATAAAGCCGTGAGCTACAGTCTGCACTTGTCTTCCACTTATGATGGATTCTTCAAGTCAGAAAGTCCATATTTCCCCCTGCATAGAACTGATTTGTTAAATATACGAGGAAAAACCTTTTTCTAGTAAAACTGAATGATCAGTAAATGCATAACTCATTGAAATGGTTCTAAAAATTATTCTATGTGGAACAGCTAATGTTAGTCCTGCAAATAAATTTGAAAAATATTAGAAGAATGCATGCTCTTAGGGAATGCTTTTAAACATTTTCCATTTTTGAGAATTATGTCATGTACTTATCATTTCCGTGACAAAAGGTTATGTAAATCAAAATCCCATTCTTACCTTTTTTGCTGAATGTTACCATTCAGTGTTCATAGATGTGTATGATTATCTGTTTCACACAAGTTGTTAACTGCAGTAGTCACTTTTCAGAGAAAAGAGGTGTATTTACCGGAATTCAAAAATTGCTGAAGAACTTACGTTCTGAAGAAAATGTCTTCATTATTGATACTTCTTTGTTGCCTACAAGCAATTGTTGCTTTTGTGAACAAAATTATTTTCCTTCCTTTTCAGCCTTCTTTTTTTTTTTTTTATTAGTTTTTCTTCTGTGTGCATGGGGGGTGAAGTGGACAGGTAGGGTTTTGTTTTGTTGTGACTTCATATCAGTAATTGTTTATTGTGGCAGATTATATAATTCTCTTTCATGGGTAGATGATGTGGTTTTTTTTCCCACTTAGTTAAGTTCACCTGTAAAACTGTGAAACATTCAGTGATAGACTACATTGTGTATTTCCAAAAATAAGTAAACAAACAGTAAATGTTTACGTAAGTGAAAACAGTCTTCAAAAGTTAGCTTTTTTGATATAAACTAGATGATTTACAGTGAGTAATTTTTAAGCGAAAGTTAAAAAAAAAATATGAAAACCTAAATCTTAAAGTTATTTTGAATTCAACATGAATATCTGCTTGCTCCCAGTGAAAATAGGAACTTGTACTTTCTTAAAGAATCTGTTCATCGTAAAATGGAGCACAACTCTTGCCACATCAGGCATCTGAGGGCTTTGTATTCTAGAGGTAAGTTTGGGTAGTCAAGATTAGATTTGAGATTGGATGGCTTTAAGATGAAATCCTTGTAGAAGACAGGCAAATAATTTCTCCACTTGTATATATAACAATATTTCCATTATGCTTGGACAGAATGTATAATAATGAGGATTGTAACGTTATTTCTAGGACTTGATTTTGTTTCTACAGCGTTTTGTTGGAAACTTGCTTCAGTGAAGTTTTGCTAGGATAATTCTTGCAATTAAAATATAAAACGATTTTTTGAGACAGGTAATTAAAGTGCAAGTTTTAGTTAACATGTTTTATGAATTATACTTAATGCATTATTAAAATGAATGCCTTGTTGCATTCTTTTCATTATTTATATTTTAGAATCACTTAAGTTTTCTGCCTTCGTCTCATTACAGAACTAGCAAGAATAAATGATTTTTTTAAAAAAACAAATACATGGCCCTTTATTCAAGTACATTTTTATTAATGGATAATAATTTGTGAACATGTATGATACAGTCACATTTCATACTTTTGACTCCACTGTTGAGGAGAGAACATTTTTGCATAACTGTATTTTTGTTAACTTATATCTGGTGAATATATGCTAAGCAGATGCTGTCTAGGTATCTTGTAACCCCATCTGTTTCTTTAGGCTATTCATATGTGTGTGCATCAGGTGGAATATGACCTTGTATTTCATTTGTCTTAAATTTTACACTGAACTGGAACATCCCCTAGGCTGCCTTCCACACACACACACACACACACACACACACACACACACACACCTGTATTAAGGCATGTTTTACAGCTGAATTGCTTATTGTGAAGATAAGAATGGTAATATTGTGAACACGTATTGTAGAAGAGTTTTTTGGGGGTGGTATCAAGGATTAAGTATTGCTTATGCTCACTCTGTCTTGCCCAACTCGATCCTTCTGGTTGCCATAACAACTTCATAATAGCAGAGCATTTGCTGCTGTACTTTGTCTCAGCACTGCCATTATAAGCTACTGTTTTCAGGAATTTGTAATTAATCCACTGGCATAAAAATGACCCTCAGTAAGCCTATGTAATTGATTTTAATGTATACAACAAAGTGATTGCAAAGCTGCTATTGTTTGATCTCTGATGCCATGCATAAAATATGAAAAAAACTTCTCAAAACAATATTCTTTTTCCAAAGAGAAGTAGCAAAATATTTTTAGTCTAAAGCTAATTTTGATTGGTTCCCATCTGCCAGGGGTATGGGAATCAGCTCTACCACAATGCTCCATCATGCCTGTATCCAGCTAGACCCATCTGTTCCTGTTAGTTAAGAGGTTAGCGTGAACAAGGTGCATTTCTGGGATGTATGAAAAGTATAACCTCTTTAGTAAGAGAATTTCATATTTCACTAAGAAATAATTCTGACATTTGGATACTTTCATAATCAATTACATTACCAGATTGGTCTAGCATGATTTTCCCTTGTTTAAATGAATCCATGTTGACTACTTTTGATAACCTTCAGGTGAGGCTGAGTGGCCTGTAGTTTCCTGGGTACTCCTTCATGCCCTTTTTGAAGACTGGAGTGACACTGTCTTTTCTCCAGTCTTCAGGCATCTCTCCTGTTTTCCATGTCCTTTCATAGATTAGCTAGAGGATGGTTCGGCAGTCATTTCTGTCAACTCCCTTGGCACTCGTGGATGCATCCCATCAGGGCCCGTGGATTTGTGCACACTGAGTTTGCAGAGACAATCTCTAACCAGGTCCTCCTTGACTGAGGCAAAGTCTTCCTTTCTCCAGACTCTCTCTTACCTCCATGGTCACAGAATCACAGAATTATCAAGGTTGGAAAAGACCTAGAAGATCATCCAGTCCAACCATTACCAATCCTTCCCAGCTAAATCATATCCCTAAATGATAGTCTAGGATGGTCTAGGATTCCCAAGGGACAGTCTCTAAGCTTGGAGGAAGTGGTGCTTGAATGTTAACCAGCTCTCTTGGACAACTTTACCTTCCAATACTCTAACCCACGGAATACTTCCAAGTACATACTTGAAGAGGTTAAAGTTGGTACTCCTGCAGTCCAGAGTTACAATCCTACTTACTGTCCTGTTTCTTGCATGCAGGACGCTGAACTGTACTTTCTCATGGTTGCTGCAGCCATGGCTGCCCCCAACCTTTACAACCTGAACTGGTCTTTTTTTGTAAGAGTGTGGTCCAACAGCTCATCTCTCCTTGTTAGCTCCTCTGCCGCATGTATCAGAAAGTTACCATCAGTGCTCTGCAGGAACCTCCTGGAGTCTGTATGCCTGGCTGTGTTGCTTTGCCATAAATATCAAGATGATTGAAGTCCCAGACAAGAACTAGTGCCTCTAATCATGAGGGTACTTTCAGCAGTCTGGAGAAGACCTCATCAACTTCCTTCTGATCAAGGCAGCCTGAGAGTGAACACCCACAGTGGTGCCACCTGTGTTAGCCTGCCCTGTAATTCTCATTCATTAGATCTCCTTTTGTTTGCTCACAGTTTCAGTTGCTTTCTCACATAAAGGTCGACTCCACCACCTTGCTTTGCATCCCTGTCTTTCCTAAAAAGTGCTTAGCTATGCATGACAGCATTCCAGTCATGGGGACTGTCCCACCATGTGTCTGTGGTTGCAATGAGATCATGGCCCTGTGACCACAAACAGATACCTGATACTTCCTGTTATTCCCCATGCTTCTTGCATTTGTATACAGGCACTGCAGAGAAGAAATGGGAGCAGATGTGTCTAGAGGGGGTGTAAGAGAGTCCCCAGAGCTAATATATACTCTTGAGGTGGCTGGCCTTGTCTCTCATGTCATGGGAGGCAGTTAAGAAATGTTTTTCACTGGTTTATTCCCCAGTTGATTGTGATAGTGTGAACGTTGCCATTTTGGAGCCCTTGTTCCATTTGTCTGTGCAAGTTCTTCACTGTAGTAACAACTGATTGCAGACATTTGGACGTTTGTTTGTATCATTTAAGTTAAGTGATGTTTTAAAAGCTTCAGCGGCAACATGCAGCTTTAAAAGAAATACTAATTTGATTTGGCTTTAATACTCTGTACTAAGTGTAAGCTATTCATTTCAAAAGCCAATTTCTATGGCTTTATTTTTAAAGGAAAATCTTGTTAAAACATTGGGTATTTTAAAATTATTTTGAACTTCCTATTTAAGAAAGTATTTAAGTATATACAGTACTGAAGGAAGAGTGTATATACTTCACAACTGAAAAATAGAAATAGCTTTTTAAAAGCCTTTTGGTGTCTTTGACGCAGTCTTTCCATTTGATTCTAGAGAAGTGTTTAGCCTGTGTTCAGCCTCTGGTTTTGCTTCACTTATTAATGTATTTTTCCTTTCCCTTCCCAAAGTCTAATTAATTTTTAGTTATTTTCTGTTATATTTTTGAGATCAGATTCTCAAAGTTGGTTTGGGGTATTTTGCTTCCATCTGACTATTAGATTTTACAGGTGAAATTTTCTAATGTTGTAAGAAAAAGACCACTGAATACCGAAATTACGTTCTAAAAAGCCACAACACAGTGGTAGTTACAAATTGTGTGTCTCCGTCTAGGTTTCATACGAGCCTGTGTTTGTTTTCCTATCATCTTCTGTTAGTTTTTCCCTTCATTCCTTTTAGCCTCCCTTCCCACCCCCCATTTTTTGGAGCGTTGAGTTTCAGCAGAGGAGTTCTACCTGGATGTTTTATTTTAAACCTCAGCAGTTTATTTAACTTAGTTGTTTTCCAGGTTTTGTATTTCAGATTTCAAAGCAATTTTAAGGGATAGAGTTTTATTTCTTCTCTTTCCTTCTTTTAAGAAAATATCAGAAAATATCCATACTTAATATTAACTTGGTAGTTTTCTTCGTGGTGCATTTCAGATAAGAGAGAATACAGAAGAGAATAATTCCATTTGCAGGCTGGCGGTAAACATATCTATATTTATTTTGAAATTAATAATGGGACTTTGTGGTGCTATTAAACTTGCTTAGTTAAATAGGATTGCTAGCAATTCTCTGTAGCAAAAGCCTCTCATTTCTGTTAGATGAGAAATACAGTAAGAGATGAGAGATTTAATGTCAGTTGTATTCTGTAACAGGAGGTTTCGATCTTTAATGTATTAAAGAACAGATGCTGAAAGAATTGTATATTTATGAAGGGAAGAACTACATGGAATTACAGAAATCAGCATTTCTTTAAAAAGCGCTGTTGTGCAAATAGATATAAAAGCAATTATCCATAAGTGCCCAGGTACAGCATGTTTCCAGAAAGAGTTCAGATATAGATCCTTTCGCTTCTCACTCAGTGTCTTCTATAATTGTGAAACCAGTTCCTTTTTTCTAAAATTGTTACACAGCTGCAAAAGTACTGAGATTAAGAGAATTTCTTGGCTATTTGCTAATGGAAAATTTTATGGGTTTACTTTCTTTTAGGTATATAACTGTATCACTGAAATGGTGTTGTTTGTCCTTCAGTTGAGCTTAGGTTAAAATTTTGTTAAGCTTCAACCTTGTCTGAAAGATTGTTAGTTTCCTGTATTTTTTATCATGTAGAGAATGTTTTCGAAGGACCATATATGCCATTCTGACCTAGCAGGTAGTAGTGCATGCATGAAAAACAGGTGTCTCAGTTGGATTTATAGTCGTGTTGTATAGTCCCTGTTCTCTGTCTTGAGAAGCAAGATTTTTGTATTCTGAAAATGACTAGGGCTATCTTCCAAGGGATTCTGACAAGTTTCACCAGTGTGAAGAACTTGAAATGATTTTGTGAATTCTGCCAGGGAAGGCAGGGAAAAAAAGTCTTCAAGAACCTGTTTATTTCCTGCTGTTTGTCTGCCTTCAAATCTGTACTGTATGGAAAAATATATCAGTTTGTCCTGCGTTCAGACCATGTACAGGCTTTCTAAAAACTCTTCTTATATGCTTGGATATTTCTAAGTGGAGTCAAGAACTAAAAAATATAACTTGTGTTTAATAATTAGGAGAGAAAAAATAGGGAATAGTACTGTGGCAAAGTTTGAAATCTAGCTCATTATGCAGTGAATTTATAAATAAATATTGAAAAAAATGTTAGAGTTTTCTTTCTTTTGCTAATTTTGTGTGTTACTGTTCAATCTATAAAGTAACTTTATGTGTTTTATGCATTTTAATCCTATAATTTTGTCAATGTATAAACATATACTAGAACAAGTCCAGTTTCATAAGCTAGTTAAAAAAAACAGTTCAAACAGTAACTCAGGAAAGTCTAAATGACAAAGGAAACCAGCGCTGCTTTCATATGTTTCTTCACCATGTTACATAATGACCTGCAGTTTTATATGGATGGAGTGTTCTTTGTAGGTAACTTAGTTCTTTTCAGTCAATGCTTTATTATTTGATTAATGAATCCTGGCAGTTGAGCTTTTTCATTTTTGCATACTTGTATAGAGGAAGAGGAGACCCTTAATATTAAAGAAAAAATCTTGCATCTTTCTTGAATGCATGTTTAGTGGCCAGTGCTCCTTTCTACCTCTAGGCTGAAGATGTAGAGTAGAAAAAACACAGTAACTTTTCATTATCTAGTTGTTTAAATGCTACCTCTCTTGCATTTCTTTTTTGACTGATTAATTATGAAAATATTAGACTTTTTTAGTATGCTTTTCTGGGTGATTCAATATGTGAATGCATATGTCAGTGGAATTCTGAATATCATGCTCTGTGCTTTATCTATGGCGTATTTTTAAGGAATCTTTGTGTTTTTGTTCAGTTACTGAAGTCTCTCAGGGGAGGGAGCACAAGATTCACGTTTTTGTTTTCCATCACGTGTTTTTCAGCCATGAGCATCCTGCACACTGACAGCAAAAGGCTGTTGTCTTAGTGCCTTTCTGTGAACCCATGTATGAGGTGCACTCAGGTGGAAGATGACAGATTTGCTGACCAAAGAAGCTTGGGCATTGAGAACTGAGTGAGAGGCAATAGGGCTGTGCACAAGCACAGAGAAAGCCTCAGCTCTCCCAGCTGTAGCACAGAGACGCACATCTTTGTGAACTAATACAGGTCTGTGCCCGCATTATCACTGAACTGGATTGCTCCTCCCTGTTCTTTTTCCTGCTGCATGTACTTCTAATGCATGCACCATTGCCTAATGCATTTCACTGTAGCACACTTCAGAGGATTGCTTTTGGGAAAGCCTGTTTTGTTGGCGGCCACTTTATGGCTCTATTTGAGCCAAATGCTAAAATTCAATACTTGCAAATGAATACAAATATTCAGTTAAAATGTTATCATTTGATTCTTCTAAATTCTGCTGGGAACCCCATTTGGCACATGTATGAGATGGTGTGTGCGTTATTTTACTCTGTTGTTACTCTAATGAATTTTTTTTAAGATTTACCCCTCCCAGTGCCTTAGAAGCCTTAGAAGTATCTACTTCACTCGCTAATTAAATAGGCTTTATCAATCAGTTTGATACTGAGAATATTTTGTGGATTAGATTAAATGGTCAAAATATATTTGTCTGCTTTTTTTTTTTCTTTTAAATCACAGCAACAAAACTCACCAAAAATAACTATATTGTTGCTGACAGTGTTTTCTGCCTAGGAGAAGTGCTGTTTATTTAACTAATTAGGAATGACATTTACCTCCAACAGCCTTAGAGCTGGCGCTGTCTGTACAAACACCTTGGTGAACAATCTCAGCTTTGAAGCTAGTCCAAATGAGAATGTCTGAGTATGAAATAGTCCATTATAAAGCACATTTTTTTCTGGTTAGGCAACCAGCTTCTGAGAGCGAGAGATGGTGAATATTCTGGTGGTATAACAATGTACAGCTGTATGATTGTATTTAAAAATCTTTTATTTTGTCTTAAAAAATGAAAGTTGAAGATACTGTTTTAAGTCATTTGATTTCAAATGTCTGCTCCAAATCACTTCAGTCTTTTGTGTACACCAGGCAGGTGGAACAGCTTCAATTTATTGTGAAATTTTGAAATAATCCTTAGGACACGTCTTTAAAAATGTTATCTCAGGCTTCCATTCAAGAATGAAAGAAAACATCATGGCAATTTGGAAGTCCTTTATTGGATGTTCTTGGAGTAAGAAAGGACCTTCTTAGGTGAGAACTATGTTCAAACAATGATACTTGAGTAATCAAGCATAGAAGGCTTGTCTCAGGTAAGCCTCGATTAATTCTGTGATCTTAACAGTGACTTTGAAGTAATGATTTGTGATCTGAAACGTGATTTTTTCTTAGGTGTTACAATTTATATTTGAATGTGTACTTATATTCGAACTGTGACCTTGTAGTGGATGTGAGAGGTGCTTCTTCAGTGAATAAAGATACGTGATGATGCTCGTAATGGAATGTGAAGAAGAAATGTCTTAAAAGCTCAGAAAATGCTGAAGTGTTTTTGGAAATTTGTAATCCTTCTTGAAGCAGTTTCTTATTATTTTTAAACCAACTAAGATTTTATTCAAGCTTTGTTTTGTGTGAGTCAGTAAGAAGAGCTGTAGACAGAGGGTTCAGGCAGACTGCTGCTGGGGAATTTTGTATTTGATTGTTGCCCAGATAATGTTATTTTCTTTTTTTTTTTTTTCTTTTTATTATTATGTTCTTAAATAGAATAGAAATAGCGATGTTGTTATGAAGTCTTTTTAAAAAAAATCAGGTGGTTTTTTTTTTTTTTTTAACTTAAATTGTAGGAAAATAGACAAACATTTCTTCTGTAAGTATCACAGACTCAATTCTTTTCTCTTGTAACTGGTTGCATTCTAACAGCAGTAGTGCCCATCTGCTTATCAGGGTTTTTTGGCAGCTTCAGTGCACTGTAAGTTTTAAATGCTTCAGATGATACTGCAAGTTGTGTAATTCAGATTTACTGAAAACTGTATTGGAACATACTGTTCTGACATACTGTTAGTAGGTATGATATGTATTTATACAATTTTTTTTAAGGTTGGCTCTGAGTTTTCTCAACATTTATGATTAAATAATACATCTCTTCCTTGTAATTTCTGGCATTCAACGCAGAAGATTGGGCTATTCTAAAATTCATATATAAAATTGTAAAATATTCTTTTAGGAGAACTGTGTCTTGAAAAATAGTGTGTTTCAGTTTATTGTCCCAGTAGATGTGTTTTGTAATTCTCTCAGTTGTGGTGAAAAATCATATGATAGGAAAGTTTTGGCATCATTATTTTGACTTTCTGGTGTTCTTGCAGTACTGATCTGTAACATTTTGGTGGGAAAGCCACGACAAGTGTGAAGGTGAGGGAAAACATTAGGAGCAAAAGGATTTATTTTTTACTTAAAACAAACTACTGAAATTTGCAAGTCTGAATTTGATCTGCTAAAAAGAGCTTACTCAGTAGCATGTATACCGTGTGAAATGGTTAATAGAAGGAAGATCTTCAGAAATAGCTCCTGTTATGATTTGTTAATTGCTAATAAAACATTGTGGAACTCTGGACAAATGTGAACAGAATGATTTACTGTTTCACTGGAATTTCTCCCTTTAGCAAAGAAAATGTTAAAAAAATATTTTTTTCATTTATGGGCCAAAAGAAATATTATGCACAAGAATTCTGACTATATAAGGGCTCTTTCAATGTGGAGGTAGAAGAGGAGGTGATCCTGGTGTTATCAAGGAACAGTGCAAGCTTCTGCTGTGGAAAAATAGTAGGTTGACAGCATGCAAAGACTAATGACAAGAATAATTAAAAATACCTTTCTTTTCTAATTCACTTTGCACTACTAGTTGTGCTATAGATTTGTAAAGAAATATTAGCAAAGAAAATAATAATTTAAAAAAAAGGCAAGTCCTGCTGCAGAAGGAAGGTTTTCAACAGGTGAAAGCATGAAGGTGTTGAAGCTTTGACTTCTGTTTTTTTCTCAGTTTTTGTACTCTCTGTATTGACTGGATAACTAATGTAGATGATGGCATTTGTAAGTATGTAGAAAGGAGACCTTTTAGGTCTTCATGGTGTAGATGCAATGTAGCAAGTTGCAGTGGGACAGGTTATAAGTTAGATAGGAATATATCTTTTTCATACCTGAGGACAATGAAACATTTTAAATAAACTCTCTGATGTAATATCTGTCAGTGAAGATCTTTAGTAACAAATTAGGAAAACGTTTGCTGGGAATGTGTAGAAATAGGTGAACCTACTGGGAAGAAAAAAGCTTTAGATGGTCTTTTCAAGTCCTGTGATGTCGCAACAGTCTAAACAGGAGCATAAAGTAAATAGTAGCTATTTTGGGCTATTATTACGTAAAATAAATAAGTTTGTATGAATGAAACATACATACCATAAGATGTAGAAATGAAAACAGAGGAAAATATATGAACATATGTATCACCATTTCTGTGTTCCGTTTCAATCTGTGTATGCTAAACTGAGGAATCAGTAAAGTTCATTTCTCACGCAAGGCTTGTTTAGCAGAACTCTTTTATATTTCTCACAGTTAGTAATATTATTTCTGTCTCTGCTTATTGTTATGTTGTTCTTTATTGTTGTATACAACATGCTTCTATTTCACTGATGGTTGGAAGAAGAAATGGTTGATGCCACTGGCAGTCCTAGAAATTCCACCTGCTGTTTCTCTTCATACTCCGCCTTTTGAAAATTTATTTCAGAATCAGATTGGTTATATTGTCATCTTATTGAATCTTCTTTGAGTTTATAACCAGTAATGATTTGAATTGTACATGTGATTATAATAAAGAGTACAAGTATCATGGAGATCAAATAAAATTAAATTATATACTGGGATTCTAGATGACTATGTAGTTACAGTATTTTTTAGTTTTGATTACTAAGCAATAAATATTTTTAATTAGAGATCCTTATTAGAAATTAGGAGCAGTCCTTTGTGTCATTTGTGTCTTTGTATGTGATAAACTGTAGATTATTTAGCACCATCATTTGTATCAGAAATTACACATGCTGTGTAGGAGGGATACTTCAGCATGGTGTCTGTCTGTGACAGAAATTTGCCTGCAAAGACTTTACTTCAGCTCCCAAATCCACCTGTCCCCTCTATGCATGTTTTGTGGTGTGTTTGGCATCTGAAGCATAGTGAGGAGGTGGCTCCCTGCTGCTTTTGTTGCATGATCCCTATCTATGGTTGTGTTTAGGTAAATATGAGGCAACAACATCAAAGTAATGAAAATGTGAAGAATGTATTTAGCATCCTTATTCCCTACTCTGCCCCCCAAATGAGTAGTTCAAGTTAATGAATATGATATTTTTCTTTCGAGTCTGGAGAATCCTTTAGGAGAAAGAATGATAGTCATTTCTTCTGCTGTATCCATTGTCTCAGAAATACATCAGTAACAGTCTATCTGAAAACCTTCCTGTTTGCAACTTTATATTCAAAACTGCCAAATAAATTAATCAGAAAAAATATAATCACTGCTTTTTGGGCATTTAATAAACTTCTGCAACTTATACTAAATCTTCAGCTTACAAACCAAAGATGAAAAATGTAGCTCCGTAAGTATGCTATGTATGTGAATAATCATCTCAGCATGAATAATCTTGCTGAACGTGTTTACTATGCTGTTTTTTTTTTTTTATATTAAATCTAAATTTACTCAAGTATTTTGTTGGTGGTACAAAAACAAATGAATAACTTATATCCAGGACTTACGCGGAATCTTATTAAAAGACAAAACCAAAGTAGCATATGCAGGAAATACTAAGTTCAGAGTGCAATCTGTATTTGTGCGTCCATTCATAAAGAATTACCACTTTTATTTTCAAGATGAAAATGTGGAATTAAGATAGCCTTGGTGCTTTGAGGAGATTAATCCAAATAAAAACAGGGAGTATCAATCTGCAGTAAAGCAAAATGGAGGAAAAGAAAAAAGTGAAATGATTGCTTTGTGAGCCTCCCTTCAACTGGTATCTATAGCTGTGTATAAATGAGACTGTTAAGATTGTAAATATGCTTTTTCCCTCTGACATGTTTCCTGCTGGTTGCTTGGTTACCAGCACTTTGCCATGCATGCAGGCATGATATTAGCTTCTTTTTCTGTCTTCACACTTGTTCTTTACTGAGAATGCAAGATAAAAATACTCTTTTTATTTCTCTACAGTCACCTATTAAGGGTTAAATGGATTATTGTCCTAGAAGATTTTCAAATACATAATTTGTCATAATGTATCATATGCATTTAGTTGTCTAGGATGTTCCACTATGTATGAGTGAGTCTTTCAGCTTAAAAACAAATAAGTAAATAAATTGGAGGAACCCTTATAGAGGAGAGAAAATACATGGGGAATTATGAAAGCTTAGAAGTAACAGAAAACCTTAAGTTTGCAGTTTTTTCCCCATACTTATACAGTTGAAAGATAATCCTGTTCTTTTCAATTTCAGTCTTTTGTAGTGTTATACTTTCAGTACAGTTGCTTTTCTGTCCGTAGATTGTGTTTGACTTATGAACAAAAAGACATCTTGCATATCGTTTTGATTTTTGCAGTTACAGACAAAGGTGCATACTTAATTTTTTATCCATACTTTAAATTCTTTTCTTTCCTTTAAAACGTGTGTGTATGTGTTGATTTATTTTCAAACCTCCATGGCAACCAGAAAAAATATACTTTCCTCCCTCCATGTTGTCATCATCCTCCTCCCCATGCACTCCTTTTTTCTATGCCTTTTCTGTGGTAGTAGTTAAATGAACAAAGGAAAGCAGTGCTGTTCACTGGTATGTGAACTTTTTGTTCATGTTTCTTACTTCTCTCCTTATTTGAAAAGATAATTCCATGTTCAGTAGAATCCATTCAAGACGGCTAGACATGACATTACTTTCCTAGTTGAGAATTTTCGTTTGTGTGGTGGGTTGCACCCACAAGGCTTGCATTCCCCATCATGTCAGAACCCTCAAGAGCTGTGTTGAGAACCATATTGTGATTTTGTGCTTTTGAGAATTCTTTCATGCAAATTTAACTATTTTGCTTGTAGCTGTCCTTATACAGCCTGTACCCTTTAATTTCATCTTTAGCTATTCTTTATTGGTTGCAATGAAAGAAAGAAATGAATGACTTACTGCAGATTGTCATTGTCACCTTTCCCAGCATTGGGAAACATCTTCACCATTTCTCTTACAACGAATTTATCCCATGCATATTGCTCTGCATGTTATTCTGTGTAAATGAGTTGAAAGAATTCTTTAATATTGTTGAAGAACTGTTAATAGCGTGATTATAACTTGAGAAGTCTAAATTTTTTAATCAGTATTTGATGTACTGAATATACTTTCCTAAAATCTGTTTTTCTGTAGATCTTAATGTAGGTGGCTATTTTTAAAATTCATGAACGCTAGCCCTTTCCATGCACCAACTGTGCTAATTTGCAACATTTTTTTTCTACGGAGTATGGCTCAGAGTATCAGATATTGGAAGATTAATGCCGAAGTAGTGTTGTCTGAAATACATTTTTTTGGTAGTGGTGTACAAACTTGTTAAGATAATTTTTAAAAGGCTGTGCCAAAGTGTATTTTGGAATAAAGTAATAGAAATTGTTATTTCAATCTATTTTTTAAAAGTCCTGAAGTATTTGTACATATTTGTAATATAAGTAAATAGAAATAGGATCTTTAAATCTAAATTCTTTAGAATAGAATCTTTAAATGGATTTTAAATCTGACTTGTGTGTTCACAATATGTACATGGACAGGCAGGTATGTTTAAAAAAAAAATAAAAAATTAAAATATGACCTCTGCTTTACTAGTTAGTAGATCTTTGAATTTTTTTCAAATTTTAAACTTGAAGAGCTCACAGACATGTTCCATAGAATGTTTTCTTCTCTTAGTCAACGCAGATGTGTTTAGAACACTCTGCTTTCAAAAATTAGCTCTATCCAGAGACCTTCCCAAAAATCTGCTCGTTCTGTTCCAAATCCCATCTTCAAATGTGCATTCTCCCTTGTCTTTCTTCCCCCAAAAACTTAGTTGTACTGAATTAATGGCAATAGAAAAGGTGATGGAGGAAAAACATTTTTTTCAGAATCTTAAAACATCTTCTTAAAAGTTACATTTCTTGTTAAATCTGCCAGACACCTTTAAATATACTCCAAGGTAAAAAAAAGAATTGTTTTTGTAGAGCACTTGAAAGAATGTACACGAAGGGTCACCACTCCTTTTAGGAGAAACAATATTTCTATTAAGTGCTTTTTTTTTTTTTTTCTGACTTAATTTTTCTTCTCTTTCTCTGTCTCCTTATGTCTCTCTCTGATATTTCTTCAGTGGTTAAAACCATGTGAAAAGTTTGCTAGCCTAAAACTTGTGCTGTCTTTCTTCTCTTATAATTTCATGTGTTAGCATAAAACTGTAAGAAAGAATCACTTCCATGAACGCAGTTTGTCACAAGTATGAATGAACATTTCCGCAGTGTGCACACTTTTATTTCCCTCCCCCTATCTATGCTTAATATGAAGTGATGTGTACTAAGGCACCCAAAGCAGCAGGCATGAATGGACAAGGATTATTAATTTCTTTTTCAAAGATTGAAAAGGTCAAGGATGACCCTCTCATGTTAAAATTAGGAAAAGCTCTCAAAAAAAATTGTTAAAACTCCCTTCTATAATCTGTTTAGAATAATGTCAAATGGGATTTTCCTGTGGAAAGGTTAAGATTTGCAAAAATTTGGAAAAATATAATCTTATTATGAATTGCAACTCCATCACATTAAAACTTTAAATTGAATTAAAAATAGTCTTCCTCCTATTTATGAGGCAAAATTAAAATTAATTATGTTACTATTTCTGCAGTATTATGAGGCTATGATAGTATTTTCAGAAAGAGAGTATAAATACAAGTAATTTTCTTTACTTTTCTTCTTTAATTTTCTTCACTCACTTGAGATTAAGTGGAGCGTAATCACCAGAGGAAGTCTACTAATTCCTTCTACTTTTTCCTCATTTTAATTTGTGCATCTGATTTAAATGCTAGCATTGAAAAACGTATAGTGAACAAATACATGGGTTGAAATCTACAATGCTTCTATGTGAGGTAGTTGATCATTTTACAGTCTTTACTTCTAAAATGAAATTCAGTTATCTGTTTCACTAAATCCCATTTCAACTATGTAAAAGTATTTTTTGAAAGGTAGTACCAGTAGTAAATTTCTACGGTTGTTTAATTCAAACAGCTGAGTGCCCCATCTCCAGTTCCTTGCAGATCTGAGAAGAAGCCCAGCTCTCCACTACTTGGCACCCCAAAATGAGAGGAACTGTTGGGAAGTGTCTCTTCTTTCCCCAGGCACGTCCTTAAAAATTGTACCAGAAAGGCTACCTAACTTTTCATCTTAAAACATGGGCAATCTCTCTTTGTTCTTTTTGAGCCTTTTGTTTCAAGTAGCCAGATTTATGCAAAAATTGCAAATATTTTTTATGTATCAATTTCAATAGCCATGAGGTAGTGGTGGGAATATGTTTGCAGTAATGTAGCTGAAGTCAGTTAGCAATTTGGAGCTTTATCTATACAGGTGTTGAGATCTGATGTTCTGTAATTGCTGTAGTTCATTTAGTTGCAGATAAAGTGATTGTGTAGGACTAATTCCATCCCATGTACTGTTGGTGTTATACTTCAAAGGGAATTTGTTAAAGAAAATCGTGTAACTTTTCTAAATGAGCTAAGTAAGGCCTACTTGATAAGCGCAAAAGGATAAAAGCAAAAACAAAAGAAAAAAACCCTCAGAAGGTCTGCAAGAAATAATTAATTGAGCTGGAAAAAAACCCTCCATTTAGAGCACCTTACTTTACAATTCTTAATGGACTCAAAATGCTGTCTCCAGTGGTTTTCATAGGTAAAAGTTGCAATGTTAAACTGCAGAATGCAAGTTCAGCAGAATGAGGAGCAGTGAGCCTGAAGACAGGGGAAGGCTCAAGTGAATATGAAGGCTTCTCCCTTTCCTCTCCTTCCTGAGCTTAATGTCAGCAATGCCAGCTGTGTTCAGATAAACAGTTGACTGAAATTTTGATCGTAACGAAATTGGAGAAATGGGAAATTCACACTGTTCTTCTGGTATTAATTTTTAATACTGGCATTATCTCAAGGTTTTTGAATGTGTTTGCATGGCTGATCATGCTTATGAGGGAATGTATCCTAGGGATACACATAGAACAAACCTTGTCTTTGCTTTCCTGTTACTTTGCTTCCAGGTGGAAAAATACCACCTGCACTTGGTATTTTATGTGTCTAGACAGGTATGAGGGAAATACCCCAGTATAAAATTGGCAGTTTGCTATTTCTAAGACTGGTAATGAATCAGAGGCTCCTTTTAAAGACTGAAGTAGAGAAACTTAAATGCTCCCTTCTGCAGCCACTTAATTTAATGTTAATGATGATAATAGCGGAAATAATCAGTACCATTTCCTCTGTCCCTTTTACAAGCTTAAGAAAATTATGTCAGTAATTTGTTCATATAATGCATTTTGCAAACTAATTTGCTAGATATAGTGGTACAAATAATCCTTTAAATAGCATTATATATTAAAGGGCGGGTTCTGCCACCTTCATTCATATTAAGTTATACCCTAATTTACAAGGAACTCTTTGGAACCACTGTAAGGGTAGAATTCCAGTGAAAGCACTGGAAAATGACTTGTTTTTCTTTGCTTTACATGTTTAATTTTAAATTCAGTGTTCCATTCTTTGCTCTTTCGTACAAGTAACTGTGCAAGATTAATGGAAGTGTGAGGTTTTTTAAAAAACATTTTCAGAGATTGCCACAGTAATCCTTTTAGGTTGCTTCCGTCCACCATCTTTCTCCCCAGGGAACACTTTCTTTATTCATATACACAAAATCCTAAACAGCAAAGGAAACCGAAACAGGTGAAAATGAGTTATAAAACAGTTAAGTATGAACTGGAAAGCCATTCAAGTAAGGTAATAATTGCACCTTTTCTACTCCCCCTCACTCCATTTTATTTGCTATTTCTTCTGTAATAACATCTATATACTTGGCAGCAAATTCCTTTATCTGAAGACCTTTTAAACTAGGTTTTCAGAAATGCTGTGTGCTAAAATTCCAATCAAACTCAGCCAGTACACAGGAAACACAAAATAGAACAATTAATCAAGAAGTAAATCGGCATTAAGTTGTAAAAACAAACAAGCAAAACAAAAACAAAAAAACCCAAACAGTTGTTTTTTTTGTGACTTAATTGAAAATTTTCATGAAGGCAATGGCCCTGTAACTGACATATCTTAATTTCATTTTGGAAAGTCATTAGCATGAATCAGACTAAGCAGAAGACTGTGTAATCAGCTCAGGATTTGACAGTGACAAGGAAACTTTTGAACAATGTCATGAGATAACACCCTAGTGACTAAAAGGGTCTTTTCTGAAAGCTGATATTAAAAACAGGTTTTCCTGTAGGCAAGAGAAGTATATATATATATAATTTTCCCCTTTTATGGTTTGTTTCTGTGTGCCCTTTTTCTGTTCCTAGCAATTTGGATGGATGTCAGTCCATGCTTTTATTTGTTAGGCTTCTTTGGACTTGCCGATTGCCTTGCTGGTTGCAATATTTTATTTTATTTTTTCTCCATGAATAAGAAGCTGGGTTCAAATTACTGTTCCTTTGATAAAAGCAGTCAGGGTCTCCTTATCTGTTGGTAGGTCATCTATACAGGTTATAGGTTGGTAGGTAGGTTATCTGTTGGATCTGCATTTGTTCAAAGGCTTCACCTCTGCTATATTCAATCAAGATTTTTGAAATAGATGAAAAGTAACTAGCCGGTAGACAAATAATACCTCTCATAACCTGTTTTTCCATGAGAGTTATTGTTAAGTAACTAAATATATCCCCAAATGAGCCAACTCTGTATGTAGCTTTTATGCATTTGCTGTTTATTTTTTTAGTGTTATGTTTTTGTGGTCATTGAACTTGTTACATGTACATTTATAATATACTACTTGTTATAATCTTTTAAAACAGTCTCTTGTTAAAAGATTAATATCCTCTCAGAACAAATCTTTGTATAAATTCTGTATTGAAAGTAGGGTAAATTGTATTAGTTACTTAAGCTATCCCAAAGGGTATAGGGAAGAAGGAGCTCTGGAGTATTTTAGGAAATATAGGGATTATTATTCTGGTCCTATCATTAATACAGCAAATTATTCCAGCCATGAGTGCAGTTAGTTACAGCAAAAGATACTTTCACTTGAATCTGGATTGATAGAAAATGCCTTTCCTTCACATCTCAGCTCATTCCTGTAATAATTTCAACTCTTGTGTTTGTTTATAAATTGTTTTTTTTATTCTTTCCTGTGGTAAGGATAAGCTTAAGACAACATCAGTCATGCTTATGGAAATACCTTTTTCAGTCTCATTAGCCAGTGTTATCCTAGAAGTAACATGCAGGTTCATGAGTCTGTGAAAAGAGGACTTGTAATATTTATGCAATGATGCAGATAGCGAGAAGATTGTGTTATATGAGGCAGGTGCGTGCCTTATGTAGGGTTCAGAGATAGGAAAGGAGAAAAGGTGTTTAAAAAGCCCCCACCCCAAATGGGTGTGTTGAAATTTTTCAGTTGTAATTAGAATGTTATTTGATGGATCACCTTTTTATGATTTAATGGGATATCATTTGTACGTGGCTGAAACAATTCATCGTTTTGTTACCAGAGATGGATCAGGATCTAGCAGTGAGGGATGCCTTAATTATTTCCTTTGCTAGTTTGAGCAACAGAAAGTACTAGATTCTTGCCAGCTTTTAATAAGCCGCTTAGTAAGATTTATACTACTGGTGAAGGGCATAATAAAGACCACAAATGGTAAGTTATGGGGATAAAATTTGATCTTAAGGGACAGAAAAACTGTGCTCTGTAGCAGATATTTTATAGAGCTTGTGGTATATGTAAGTGTAAGGCATTTTAAATACTAGGACACGACCATGCTGTGACAGCACAAACATTTTGCAGTATTTTCAGCTGTAGATAGTTTTATCTGTGCCTAGCCATGAAACTTCTGTAGTACCATAACGGATGTTATGCAATTAATTTATCAATTAAAATTATACTTCTAATAGGGCCTTTGATTTTTTTCCATGTGAAGTATTTGCAGTACGGAAGTGAAAGACTCTAGGATAATGTGTTATTAGAATGTATCTTGCTTTTAGAATAAGTATCTATGGCAGCTATACACAGATACTTAGAGCTGTGTAATGATAATTGCTTTCTCCCATGAGGCTCATTGGCACTGAAATGGGAATCAGCATGGCTAACTCTCACTAGAACAAATAGATTAATTTCTGGCTAAAATGAAAGACCTCTCTTTAATCATTCAGCATTACTCTATTTAGTTATTCAGTTATTAAAAGGCTGCTGTGATGGACTAGGAAGGCTCTAACCTGTATAAAATGTTATGAAATCTCATTTTTTCTTGATACGTGATTTCTACCAATATTCACCTTATATTGTTCAAGCTAAGCTTTCATTTTATTGTTAGATATTGATATAAATCATAAATTTAACCTATAAACTTTGAAATTTTAAATATTTCTTCTGTATAGAGTTCTCATAAAAATAATGGTGAATACTTTCATAAGCCTGTCACAAAACTTTATGAGCAGTGCTTCTGATGAAGAAGAAATGCAGTCTACTTTCTCATTTATGCAAAGTAGGAATGTAAGGTGGAGGCATCTCAGTAAAGGTACAAGAACAAAAGGCGGGTGTTGGAGGTGGTTACATACACATGTACAGGTGCCTATGGACTTCATTGATTTTTATGAACATCTCCTTACCTATAATGCAAATAATAAGAATAGGTTAAAATGACAGTTTTAAGATTAGTATGGTAGGCATTCTAAAGTTAATGTTTTTGTACTTGTATGATGCATCCTCTTATAATCTGGGGATATTTAGACTTTACTACACAATGCTGTTCTCTAATCTTTCCTCCCCTTCATCCTTGAAAACACATGAAGAAATTATATTTAATGGTTCAGATTCCAATGCATGGCTACTCTGCCCCAATTTTGTCAGAAAAAATGCATTCTGAAATATTTATATCCCTCTCACTGATGATTCACAAGTGAATGCTTTTCTCTAGGACAGTAGGCTGAGGAAAAGGTGTTAGTAAGAGAGAAGTGATTGCAATAGTTCTTCTGTGTGTCGTACTGTGTTCAGCACATGTAAAATGCATGCAAGCCCATTCCTTACTTGTGCTTCAGCTTTGTAAATGCTGTACATACTTTCTTGGGAAAATCTTTTATTGAGTAATATACTCAGTTTCAAATGAATTGATTTTTTTAATTTTAGCAAATAACACCATTTTCAGACATTCATTTTGAAGTAAATGAACTCATTGTGTTTTTATTTCTTCAGTTTCAGAAACAAAAATGTAGAGACTCATTCTGATCAGTAGTGCTAAAGAGTCTTACTTTACACTAGTTTATCATTTCACTGCTGGCAAATAAATGAGTAATAGTGTTATGGTGGGTTTAGCAAAACGAGGCCACTCAGTCAGGGTTCAGCATAGGGGAGGATGTGCTGCTACACAGTGAGGACCTTCAGGTTTTGCTACAGCAAAGTGTTATTTCTATTTTATCTTGTAAGGAATGTTATCTAAAGATAATCTGGGGGAGAGGTAGAGATTGGTCAGAGATTGCTGGGGCTTTGGTTAGTTTTGGCCATAAAACTTCTGGACTCTTTGAATGCTGTTTCAGTAGAGGTAGAGCATTGTACATTTTTATTAACTTCTAAATGCAGCTGTCTTGCAGAAAAATCTCAGTCATTTTAAAATAAGATCTTTTATTTTTAGGCCTTGTTTCTTAATTGCCATTTCTGAAACTGTTACCACTTCACAGTTTTCAGTAAGACTTGTTACTGTAGTCTTTCATCATCAGTATATTTGGAAATGAAAGAAAATCTCTTTTCTTATTTATTTTTCGTATGTGCTGAGGAGTGTTGTAGGTTATGGCAGGAAAATGCAGACAAGAAACATGTTGCCAAGTAGGGTAATACGTACTTATTAATGTACGTGATTTATGTACATCATATTTAAAAATGAGAACACAGAAATAGTGCTTTTATCAGGCTTTAAAGCTTGGTATTTGCATTTTGTCTTAGCTTATTTACAGTAGTCTTATAATAGAGGACTAGAATATCATGCTATGTTTTTTTTATACATTATGTTAAAAAAAAACTTTACATTTACTTGGAGTGTCTGGCCTTAGGAGCTGAGAACTGCCGGTCCACAATGAGAGGAGGAAATCAAATGTTACCGTAATGTTAGTTGTTAAGTTCTCAGACCATGAAATTCAGATTTCTCATCTGAAAATTAACTTCTCTTTGGCTGCCACTTTAGTGACAACAATATGTGAACCGCATTCTCTGATCTCTCATTCATTTTTCATGTTCCTCTCCAAGGACATAGTAACCTGAGATCAAAATTGTACCAGATGGACTTGTTCACCATATTATAGCTAGATGAAAATTATAGCGTAGGCCTCATTTGCTTCAGAAACAGAATTTGTATTAAAACTTTGATTCCACAAGGGTCTATTTTACAACCAAAAATATTTCTTCAGTAAAACAGAAGACGCTAATGTTGTACTGACTGATGGAAAGAAAATACACTGAGAATTTCTGCTTGTCCCATGGTTCTTCATATTTCTGAGTAGCTATAACACCTGCATATATAGCAACCTTTTGGGGGCTTCTGATGTTATTAAACATTAGCTACTTGTAATCAAGTCTTAAACATCAAATTTGTCAGAACTTTTTTAAAACAGTGGTATTTCTTGCTGTCAGATGAATACACAGCTTAGTATTATCCATCCAGGGCAACAAATTTAAAACATAGCAGTAAAAAATTGTGTAACCACCCTTTAGTACTGGGATATTTGTGATCAGATTTTAGGGACTACATACATCAGCATTTAAAACCTGTAGAGAAACCCAGGAAGATCATCAGTTGACGTAGTGTTCACCAAACAAGCACACTTCAAATGGTTATGCTGTTCATATCTGTTTTTCGTAATCCTCTACTCATAAGAAAAATGTCTATTCGTTTTTGAGATAGTAGAGCAGACTGAATGTTTAAGGGGTAAGCAGTCCATGACACGCACACAGTTTTTTCTACTTTCGAAAGTGTGTCTCATTGTAAAACTATTGAGAAGAGACTGGAGGCTCTTATCATAGCTGGAGACATGGGTTTGTATCTTCTTATTTCAGAGGAATGGTCTATTATTTCTTGTTTCCAAGGAAGAAAGGTGGTAAATTCAACTGACGGAATCGAACACTTAATCTGCTTTGTCATATTCATGTTGGTCGTTTTATGTCCATTAAAGGCAATTGCTAAGGTACCTACTTTCTAATTATTCTCCTAGCTGATGTAAGGCTTCTGAGATTCTTAGAGAGAATATAGCATATATTATATTTTTTATTAAGCACCTGTACAGGTTATTTGTTTGACCTTCCAATTAGAGTAAGAATATTTAGGAAGACATCACAGTGGAATGGCTGGTGAGTGCTGCCAGGCTGTGGGGTTCTTCATTTATGAAGACTGGCATATTGAAAATGTGAAAACTTGTTCTATGAACAGTCAAATGCAGTCAATCATGGTCCAAGAGTGTAAAATGTATCAAAGGCAGCCTGCAAATATTATGCCTGTAGATACAGAAGAGCGCTTGTTTCTTGCTTTGAATAGCCTCTTATGAAAACTACCCCCCGAACAAGTGTGCAGTAGATGTTATTACCATATCTGCCCTGTAAAATTATGGCCAAAATTCTGGATTCAAAGATCCATAAATGAATGCCCTGTTAATGGATGCCAGACTGCACTGTGAAATCAAGTTTGTGCTTTCCAGCATGAATGTAGTCACCTTTTAGGTCATGTGACCTCTTACAGATGTGTAGCACCTCATGCAATAGCTTTTTCCATTATTTATTTATAGACATGCAAGAAGCTAAATGAATCTACAGTCTGGGTAAGTGCATTGTAGAATAACTGGGTAGAGTTTTTTTTGTTTTGGTTTTTTTTTTTTTTAGAGGGCAAAACTTCCTGGAATTCTGGAAGATAGGTCATAATGGAGGGCTTCATCATAATGATGGGCTTATCCCTCTGTGAATCTCCAGACAATACACTTTACTGTGTTCATTCCAGGAACAGACTGAATCAAGGCGGAATCAACGACTTAGTATGCAGTCATATTTTTATGATTGAATGAATTGATGCATACTTTTCTACTTTGAGCTATTGTTAATAACTTGGAATTAGTTATAATGCAAAGTAGCCCCAGCAGTTTTGGTTTTCCTTGTAACCTGAAATGTACACTTTATATACTTGACTCTCATTACCTACCTGATGACGCTTTTTAAACTCAAGTGCTGGATTCTGCATCTAGGGTGGGGCAACTCTGGAAGTATGTACAGAGTGGAGGATGAGAGGCTGGAAAGCAGCCCCCCAGAAAGGAATGTTGTGGCACAGAGCTGCACCAGGGAAGGGTGTTAGGAAGAGGTTCTTCACCAGGGAGTAGTCAGGCAATGGAGCAGACTTCCCAGGGCCTTGATCAGAGTGCCGAGCCTGATGGAGTTCGAGGCATTTGGACAGTGTGCTCAGAAATATGATTTGAATTTTGTGTTTTACTATGTGGAGCCAGGATCCTGGACTTTGATGATCTTTGAGAGTCCCCTTTCAACTTGGGATATTCTGTGATTCTATGATGAAAGAAAAAAATTTGTGTTTATTGAAGTATGGCGATATTGTTGTTGTTTTTTCCATACCTTCTGTGATGATTATGAAGAGGTCTGGCTTGTTTATTCAGAACAAAAATTTTAGAGCAGGTTTCTTGTTTTTGCAAAGTGATGTTATACAGTGCTGCATCAGCAGCTCCTGTGGATTTCTTCTGCCCAAACCCTAGGGCCTCTCCAGCCTAGGCCGATGGATGTGGCTACTACTTTCCCATTTGCAGGGTTAGCTATTAGGGGGCAAAACATACAACACATGTGTACCATCTGTGGAACAGCCAGCTGCACAGGCTGCTATAGACAAGAAATCTTCTTTCTAAGGCCAGGAAGTCCTGGAGGCCTCTTTGAAAGCCCCACCATTGTAATAATTGGTTTCTACTCATAATTTTGTCTGGGACTTAAAATAGGTTAAGTATCTGCACTGTTAATATCTTTGAATAAGTCTGGCTTAACACAAGGCCAGTGACTTCTGTCTCCTTATCCTGCTTGTAGTCTCACAGTGAAATACATGCAAGACAAACAGAAAGACTGCTCATGAATCCTGTAGGTGGCATTTTCCAAACTTTCCTGGTGTGCATTTCATTAGTCATAGAAGTCACAGAAGATTGTTTCTAATATTATCAATTGCCAAGCCTTCTTTATTCCTCTGAATTGAATAAATTCCATTAAGGCTGGCAGTATTTTTTGTAAGTGTATTTTGAATGTGAGTCATATTCATCTGTTGTGCCTTGTCTTTGTAGAATCAGAGAGATGAACTGCGTGTCAGCTTTTAAGGGTATTGTTGCATTTATTTACCTTTTTTTTAGGTGCAGTATTGATGAATTATTAATCTTGGAGGTTACACTACTACACAATACAATTAAAACATTTCTAAAAGTACAGTAATCTATTTTTGATAGCCAAGTATAATTGGATGACAACCCAGCATAACTTTCTTCCTTCTGACATTAATCTAGGAGTTATGTGATTGTGATGAATTTCTCTCCAAATTTTGGGGGCATGGGAGTTGTTGAGATTAAACTTGAAACATTAATTTTACTAAAGTGTGCATGATCTTCCCAAACTGTTTTTGCTTTTCATGCCAGTGAGCTCTAAGTCCTAGTTCTGAGTCTTCTGTCTAAGCTGGTCTTGCAGTATATTTAATTTCTACAGTGACTCATAATGGATTAGATTTAGGTAAGCAAATTGTTTCTGGCAGGTTAGAACAGTTCACACCCCAAAAACATCTATAAGGTGCAGGTGAGCTTTGACAATTCAAGTAAATTTTTAATTTGACTTTCAGAGACTCGTGGGTGCCACTCTAAATAGTATGCAGTGGAATTAATGCAGTAGTTAAGCTGTTATGTTCAACTTAAAATTTATTTTTTTAATGTTGGATTATACCAGTGTAACCTTTGTTACAGAAAACAAATTCTCTAAATGAATATTTAAAAGTGAACACTAGAGGGCACATTTAAATCTTGTGTTATTTGAATACAGAAGATTCTTAAATAAAGATTTTGCGTGACGCAGATCTTCAAATCACTGTGTATCAGCGATAAACGTGTAGCCCAAATGGTGCTTGTCATCCACAAAACTGCAGTTCGTCTTTCTGTATAACCTCTGCATGTTTTCCAGCTTGTGTGACAGCGGTACTTCTTGTTACTGCCATGCAAGGAGAGCTTGAGTAAGATGGCTGCAGGATATGTTCCTGGCAGGTACTGTAAGTTACAAGATGTGAGTAGCTGTAGTCTGATCAGGCAATCTCAAGGCGCGCAGCACTGGAGGTATTGGTGTTTATACCTGAGCTAACCCAGTCTTTTTTTGTGATAAATTTATTGGAATATGTTCGAAGAACCTGTTAAGCTTCTGCTCATGATTCGTATATGGGGCTACAGCTTCATTTTTAACGTGGCCCAAAGACTTGTAGATAGTAAGGAATTATTTTTCTCCTTCTCATTTTATAGAACTCTTAATTCTATTAACACAGGGTTTTGAGCTTTGTGTGGAATAGTTCATCTGTAGTAATGGGAAAAGTGTAGAGAAAAAACAAAGATAAGCTTCTAGCTTCTGTGGTCAGATAATTTTTCTTAGAAGCATAAAGAAGGCCCAGAATATAGAGGCTTCCTCAGCCTTCATTAAAAGAAATGCAGTGTGCTGTTTGCTTGTATTTTTTTTTTTTTTAATCTGAAGTGAACACTTATCAGTCTGCTGTTAGTTTTAAGTTGGTGTTGAAAACTCTCTAAGCCATTACACTTGTTATCTTTGGAGATTTAGGAGTACTTTGCACATGCAAACACTTCCCAAGCTTTTCTGTCCTTACAGAAATGTAACTTTACTAGATTTGTTCTTTGCTGATTTTAATTGTTGTCATTTTATTAACATATAGGGGAAAATTCTCCAGTGTCTTGTTTTCTGGAGCTGCATCTCTTTTGATGTTTCATTGCATTAAACACAAAAATCTCGCAAGCTTCTGCTAGTAGTGTGACTTACTGTATCTTGGAGAAACTTTCATAACTACAAGAAGGCCAAGCCTCATACTCGCTGCATCAAAGTGCTTGAATATTTTTAGGCTTACAGCTTAGTCTGTAAATCATGGATGCTTTGGAAAGTGTCATAGAAATGGTGTGCTGTGCAACTTTTGTGAATCGTGATTTCTGCTTTCATGAAAAATTTTAACAATTCTGAAGTGATGCATTAAAAATATCCAGCACAGCAGCATAAATAATACTTATTGATTAGATAGTTGCATGTCTTCTTGTAAATGTTCTGTGAAGTACAGAGTAAGGAATGGAAGTGTAATGCTAACAAAAAGTTTGAACAGTTTTGTTAAGAATTTCTGATAACGCGAAGGCTGTCAAAGACTGTGTGTACCATCAACAACATTTGACTGCCTTTAAATGCTTAAAATTGGAGCTCAAATAGTTGGCAGGCTTTTTTTCTTTAATTGAGTGAAATTCTTCACTATTATCGGAACAGAAATAGCAGGCTGCTTAAAATAAAGTATTTTAAAGTTTGATCTTTTTTTTTTTTTTTTCCTCTGAGATTCTCTCTTTTTGGTTTGCTTCTTTGAAAAGTAGAACGAGTAGAATGCCTTTGGAAGGAGGCGCAGTGTGGAACAGTTGCTTTGTTTGCTGCTCTTTGTAAAGAAGAAAGATATTTGTATAATTTTGAAGTTTTCAGACCAAATGTTCTGACAGCGTATCTCCAGAAAACAGGGGTTGGCCTGCCGTAAGTTTATGTAGTGCAGTACCCTTAGTTAAGTTTCCTTAAATGGAAAAAGTGCAAAGATACATCTGATATAATGAACTGTGTGATGTGATATTCTCATCTTGCAGCTTCATTAGAATGATATACTTGAATGCTCTGTTTATTCTGGAGGTTAAATGATCAATAATCTAAATATACACGATTAATAGAATTGAGAAAGGGCCATCTCCAAAAGAAGCGGTAGTTCGGGGGTTCCTGCCAACTTCACACCAGGAACTGAGTTTTGAATCTGAGCTTTTCAATAATTAGTGATCTAGTCAGTATTTGTTAAAGTTTAAAACCTTACTTTGTTAGATACAGTTCTGCGTTTATTATATTTGGATTTAGAAGCATTGTACAAGTTAGGCTTTGTGAGTCATTTGAAAAATACGGAGACTTCCTGAATAAAGTGCTGCGGTTACGTCTTCAGTTACAGAATATATATATATATATATTTCAACTTCTCACAATACCTCACTGAGAAGTGTTGGAAGTCAGAGTATGCAGAGCAGGGTGCCCAGGCCCGTGTCCGGGTGTCTGCTGAAGATCTCCAAGGAGGAGACACGACAACCCCTCTGGGTTGTGCTGGTGTTCGTCACCTGCGCAACATGTTTCCTTGCATGCCTTTCGTTCAGAGGAGCTGTTTGTCCCTGTCCCCAGAGGGAGTCTCCTGCCATATTATTCCGCTGCTTCTGAAAGTAAATAGATACATAGATAAGTAAGTTGTCTTTGGTCATAAGTATTTCTGCATTAAGAAGGTTGGTCAGCTTTGCCTTTTTTCAGTCTTTCTCTTTAATGTTACTGCTCAAAACCCAGCATACCCTATGGATTTTTACACTTTGTCTAATCTAGCAAGCTCATTGCACTGACATTTAAAAATCACTAAGTATGTTGTAGATTAGCAACCCAAGGAAAATGACACTAGGAAATGTCAAAAAGCATCAGGAAAAATGTAAATATTTAAGTTGACTAGCTTAAACTTAATAAAAAGTTTGTTTAATCTATTGGGAAATCAATAACTTCACACTTAAATATTGTTTTAATGTTTATTCAATATAAAAGTGAACAGTGGAGAAGCTGGAGTTGGTATTTATGAATAGCTGCATTTGGTTGACATTCTAAACGTACTTGTCTTGTTCAGTGCAATTTGTTTTAATACTTTGCAGTTTTGCTGCAATCTGTTTGCATTTGCTGCAGGACTTACCAAGATTTTGTATTGAAGAAAAAGTTACACGTTCAAAGTAGTGAGACGTTTTAGAAAATGTGCAAAAGCTAACAACGCAGCAAAGAGCTTGCTTAATGCCATTTTTACAGTTACATGGGTGATAGATATGGATGCATATCTCTTTTTCTCCTTATGTATGCTGCAGATGTAAGACTTGAAGCAATCCAAAAGAACCCTTGGCTACAGAATAAAAATAAATTTGTGCATTTCCTACTTGTCCTTCCTATTTTTTTGTGTGTGTAAAAAGCTGACTAATTAAGGTAATAATTCTCTGTAGAGCTCCAAAAGTGAATACTAAATGTTTGTTTTGTTGATGTTGGTTATGTTTAATTAGATACAGACTCCATCTTTGCAGGGTACGCTGGGCGTGCTACCTGATATACTGCTTTCCCAAATACTTTCTTACTTTGCATTTTCCTTCTGCCCCTCCTTGCAGCCATGGAAACTTGTGGCATCTGCACCACTCGCCAAGGGGTTCATTTTTTTTCTCTCATATTTCTTAGTCACTTGCCTTCATGCAGAAGCACAGGTGCTGCTGTTTGTTTCCTTGCATCTCTTTGAATACTTTTTTATTTGTACTTTTTTCCTGTCCTGACTATTGCTAACTTCTGCTTTAGGTTTTAATTATTATTATTATTTAAAAAAAAAAAAAAAAAAAAAGGCAAGCAGAGTTTGCTTCCCCCCCCCCCCCCCCCCCCTCTCTTTTACCAATATGTTCTCTGGGACCAGTTGGTTTCACCTTCCTCCTCATTTGAAAAACTGGTATCTAACCTTGCTTTTGTGATTCTCTATGTTAAATTAATTCCGTTCTTCCTATGTAGACACTCCTTGTTCCAGAAATAGCACCAGTTTCCAAAGATCTCTCATTTGTTTATCTGCAACAATGTAAGACTTCGAGTGTATGCTTTAACCTTGATCAGATGGTCGTGCTGTTTGTCAGATCTGCCTGTTTTTGTTGTGGTTGTTTTTAATGTGACCAGTAGCCCTGCACAGTTGTGCCAGGGGACTAATTTTGACCATTTTTCTTTCTCAGTTTGATTACCAATGTGCTTTATAGTTCACGATGCAGGAGGCAAGTATCCCTGACTTCAGTGCGTTTGCACAGAGCTTAAGGTCTTCTACTGCTATCAATAGAAGAACGTTCTGTAAGATACTCTTCTAGAATTCTGGTGATTCAGATTTTTATGCTGAACTGTTGTGTGAGCTTTCTGGATTTTGTAATACATTCCTGCGTAATCTACTGCTGAGTAGCAGAACCAGGCGAAAATGTAGATAGCGCTGAAGCATTTGTGGTGAAGGCTGCTTGTTTGGAAATAACTGCCATGCACTTGATAAAAGACAGACTTTGCGGTTACTTGAAATAGACTGTTCTTAATAGTATCTGAAGGAAATTAATAGATGATGATTTCTTGTAAAGTCTTTCTGCTGTTTTTGTATTCCCACGTTCTGTTCCTCAGTCTACATTTATGGCAATAAGTAGAACACTGTAGCCTTAGTCACAGTATAAGATAGTAGTTACAGTGTGTATTCTATCAAAGTTGAATAATTAAAAATGTAGAAATAGAAATCAGTGACATTATTACAAGGGCCATGAAACTTTGTGTCCTCCAAAAGTCTCTTCTGATATAATATATGCTACTTTATTTTGGCCAAATTATTGTATCTGTTTTTGGTGTGTCTAAAATTGTTCATATAAACTCCTTGCAGAACAGATTCTCTAGGGTTGGTAGAATATTTGTTATCCCTTTGCAGAAGAAAAAACTGTTTTCAGTGGTATTTATCTGAAGATATGTTATTTAGAACAAGCATTAATAGTAGATGGACTGCTCTGTAAATTGCAGCATTGGAAATATGGTGTATGGATTAAAAAAAAATTAAATCTTTTGGTACTGATGAGATTTGTCAGTGCCTGGTGTGCAGTTCTTGCTGTTTCCAGAATCCTCTACCTAGAGCACGCCCTGACACGGATGAGTGGGAGCTCTTCCTCATGATTTTTCTTTCATGATTTCAGTTTGAGGAAGGTGCACTCACTCTTAATTCATCACAAGGACTGATAGACTGCAGTTTTCTCCTTTTGCTCATTCATTTGATCAAAATTTGTAAATCCAAAATTCATTCCACACCTTTTGTTTCATTGATGGATTTGTCTTGGCTATTCTATGTGAAGTTTTCTGCTCATAAAAGAAAAAGTGTTGCTTGTTGTCATCCCAGCTCCTGAAAAGAGTTGGTCAGATTCCTATATGAGCTGTTGGTGTTAGATACCATTTCAAGCGCCAGGCTTGTTTTTCCCTGCAGAAAGAGTTTTGAACTGGAGAATCTGATTTATTTATTTTTTCTACTTTTAAAAATAGCATCTGCTTCCTCTTGTGTTTTTGAATCCTATGAAGAAAACTGAAGGGAGGCAGCGAGCTTGTTTTGACATTATGTTCTTCTTAAATAGGAGTGAACTGGGAATCAGTACAGAAAGAAGGGAAAAACTGGGAAATTGTGTGAAAATCTTTAGTATGAAAATATAGACTCCTCTATTTTGGCAGAGAATCTTCATTTTGTACCTCAGAAAGAACTTTGTTTAGCACAGTGGGTCTAGGATGCGTTTTGAGGTGTTCGGGGTCTCATGCTAATTTCCCAAATGTGCCTGAGCTGTGGTTCTGTGGTCTTGCTCATCTGCAAGCTGCCATCATAAATTTTTTGCTGGTTAGCTCACAAAAAAATGCGTAGATACAGGCTTGGTAGTTAAATAAGTGAAGGATGAACAAAGGTTGGAAAATCCCAGATGAGTTCATCAAAATGTCTGATACCTGCTTAGGAAAAGATAAATTCTGTTTAAAACAGTTGTTGAGCTTTTTGTATCTGCGTGTGTGCTTCTGTTCCACTGTGGTTGTCTTTGAAGGTCAGTGTTACACTGTTTGTTCCTCTTCCCAGTCTGATAATCTGTTTCACAATCTCTGAGACTACCAAATATTTTTCTGCTGTCTTCAGTAATGTTGTGCCTTTTGTTTTCAGTGAATTAGAGAGTTAAAGTGAACAAAATTATACTTCTGGTGTGGCCATTCTCTTTTCACACTGAAACGTGTTTCTCGGTATTTCAACTTTCATACTAATGTCAATTCACATATTAGAAAACGTTTAGTGCAGGTTACAGGGAAGGTTTGTTTGATTCTGCCGTTCAGTGGATATTTGTATGAAGAGATAATTGGGCTAATGAGGCTATGAGACATGCATTCTATTAGAATCAATTGATTTAGGTTTTAATATGTTCCAGCGTTAGTTTAGTATGGTGCTTTAGAACTGCTATTCTTTTATAGCAAAGTTGCATTTTACAAAAAAGGTTATTAAGGTTTATTGTGAAAGTTATAAAAAAAGATGTGTAAGGTTTACTTGAATGCATTATTTTTAGCTACTCCGTGTTTGGAGACCAAGTAATGTTTGTAAGTAAGGTAAAAATTCTTCAAATTCAAATGAAGAAAAGCAGTTCTTATGCTGGAAGGAACTCTGAGTCATTGCAAGATGTCTGATTAGTATTCATGACACAAAAGGAAGTTATTTTCAGGGCAAAGGAATTTGTGAAAAGATAATTGGTTAGACCAACATTCTCATTAACCTAATTTGCATCAAATGTGCTACCGTGAATTGTAGTTATTGCTTTTCCATTTGAAAGGCATGCTTTGTTAATCTATTTAAGAGCCTAGTTAAACTACCGTTTAAGTCATACCCTTTAATTCAGCAATACAGTATCTGTGGATCTATTATTCCTGACTTTCTGAGTGTACAGAATCCCAAGTCAGATCTTGATCCTGGCTAATTTTCCTGGTGAAGTAGGTTTGTTTAGCTGCTTTACGTCGGGTCCTTCTCAGCTATCTAGAGCATCCGATTCATCCTTTTGTTTAAGTTAGTTCTTTGTCTTGAAGGAAATACGGGACTTTTTTCCCAGTAGTCTGAGGACTCTGAGAATCATTTGGTTTAATTATTTTTCAAAATGTGCTTCTTTACGTGTGTAACTAAATTGAGCCTTTTAAAAACGAGCAGTTAAATTAATTTGCACTCTTTGGTACCTACTGTAAAATGACGAGTGGATCTGGACTTCTTTAAATTTTAGCTTTAGCTATTACTTATTAGCAATGGTCTCAATGCTCTGACAGAGAGATTTACTTACCGTTGTGCTGTTTGCAGTGAAAAGGCGGGCACCTTTGTCAGCAGCAGTCAACTGAGTTTTCAAGTGAAGCATTTACATCTGCAGTTAGACACACAAAGTACCATATTTCTCCGGGTAATCTGAAATTCTCAGATCAAATTTCATCTCCTTCACACAGTAATTCAACAACTGTCTACTGTCTACCGGTACAGAGATGCAGAAACAGCTGCTTGTTCTCAAACTGCATGGTCTAAGAAGTCATATCTATCCCATGCTCTGTATCAGCAACGTACGTGCTGTGTGTTATTCTAGTCGTTCGGTCATTATCTTGAGATTCTCTTGTTCCTGATAATTTTTATGGCATGTTTCTTTAACGCAAGTTAATCAAAAGAAGTTAAAGGTGTTCCCCACGCCTCCCTCTTTACTTATTTAATTTGAAGTAACCTGTTCTTTAAATGTTCTTTAAATGCTACCAGAATCTAAAATGATTCATTTTCAAATTTTAAAGCAGACTAACAGTGTTAGATAGAAGCACCTGAAAGTGTAACTTGCTTGCTGAAAAGACTGAATATTAGTTTTCAGCGCGTGTATGTTTATATATATGTCTATAGAAATACTGTCAGTTACTAACAAGTAATAACTTATTCCAGAATTATTATTTTGCTCATATGCTGTGAATAATTAATGTTATAAAATAGCTCAACTGCTGTTTTAATTGAGCAGTTTAACACATAAGAGCGTAAGAAGTTTTCATGGTAGTTCCAATGTTACAGGATTATGTATTTGTTGTAGGTTGGATCTGATTCTGCCTCTGCAACCCTGATCTTTCATGTTTCATCTCTGATTGACCTTACTCATATTTTTTTTTTCCTGGAATTCTAGTTCATTTTTACGGCAAATTAACTGATAGGACTGTCTGTCCTCTCTGATCCCATAGCTAAGGTTACAGATGTAGTTTAAGTAGCCCTATTTAATGGTGTGGGTTTTTTTTGTTGTTGTTTGCTCGTTTTTTAATTCGGTCCCTTATATATATATATGAAATAAGGTTTTGGCTACAATGGTTTCATTGCCTTTTTTTCCTGACCTGCCCAAGTAAGGGAAGAGTAAGTCCGAAGTGTTAACTGCCAAACAGCAGAAAGCATTTACTTGGCCACTACAAACTGATATCTGGAACGTTTGTAATCCACTTCTGAAGAGACCTGTTGAAAAAATGTTTCTACAGCACATTTAAAGCTGTCCATAAACCATACTCTCAAAATATGGTACATAAATTTCCTGTTATCCGCTTTAGACTTTTCAGTGAAGTTCTTCCTTGTCAACATTGCACCTAGCACCACCTCGTTCACTTTTGAATGTCGTGCCTTTGTCAGTACTGTTTTGTAAATAAGAGAAATAATTTAACACGTCATTCAGTTGTGCTTAGAGAAGTTTACTGTTTCGACTGCAAGCAGCATTCAAATTAAACATTTTTTCTGTAAAGCCTACAGGGAGTGTGCTATTTAAAAAAATAATTTTTTTTTTTATTTCTTTTCTGTAGGAGATTCCTTTACACAGTTTCGATTTGCTGAAGAGAAAGATTGGGATACAGAAAACGTGTACTGTAAGCAGGTAACCAAATTTTCTGTGCAATTAATTGCCTGGCACAGGCTATGTGGGCAGTTGTACTTTCAGCAGCAAATGGTATAACCCAATAATAGCGCTGTTTGATTTGTAGATACGTTTATTAATTTGTTTCTGATGCTGTGGAGGCTCTTGAGTCTTGTCCTTTTCTTTCCTACCGAACAACATTCGAGGCAGCAGGCTAGGTTTTTAAGTAGCATTAAAAGAAAAGAACACAAACCCGTCCAGAGAGGGGCAAGTTAGGGGTATAAATCACCTTGTTCCGCTGACGTATAAGGTCAGCCTTCCATTTTCAAGTGTATTCAGGAGATGAGTTTAGCAAAAGGACTGTTAATGGGACTTACAGGAATATATTCACGTATCTGACCGCAAAGTGTGTTTTCATTAATTTAAATGAACAGTGCATATCCTCTACTGCAAAATTCAGTTCCAAAATGACTGTGGAATTCAAAAAGGTTTGACATTTTTTGCATGTGGATTCTCTGTGCTAATACTAATAAGAGCAAAGAAACTGTAGTGTACTGTTTTTTATATTGGAATACTGGAAAACGTGTTCATCTTTAAGCTGACTTCCCCCATAATCCACCTAAATTATTGCAAGATCACAGAATCATAGAATTGCTTGGGTTGGAGGGGACCTCAAAGATCATCTAGTTCCAACCCCCTGCCATGGGCAGGGCAGCCACCCACTACATCATGGTGATAGGGGCCCCAGAACTCCAAATGAGGCCCCACAAGGGCAGAGTAGAGGGTGACGGTTACCTCCCTCTCCCTGCTGGTCACCCATCTATTGATGCAGCCCAGGATACTGTTAACGTTCCGGGCTGCAAGCACACACTGCTAGCCTTTGGCTTGGAAGCTTTTCTGAAAATCGCTAAAGAGCTGTGCTTGAGTCTCTCTTGAAACATTTATGCGTATTTGCATTTTGAACATTTGCTTCTTATTTCCTAAAAGATTGAAAATAATTATTCCTAGGGCACTGATATTTAATATTAAATTATATTAAAGTTGCAAAGTCAAATTAAGATGAGGAAATACAACCAAGTGGCTTGCACAGCAATTTTTTAGTTCATCTTGTGGGTTTTTTCAGTGGGATATGGTCCTTCAATGATTTTATATTCTTATCAGTTTCTTCCTTTCCCAGTATGTGGGATGCCAGTAGTACAGCATATGACCTTTGCTTCCTTTTCTCTGTGCATATTCAGAATATTAATTTCTCCATGATTTCCTCCTAGACTTGTCATTAAAACATTTAGCTGATCCGAACATATTAGCTCATTTATATGCCGAAGCCGTGGTGAGCTGAGTGAAGATTTGCATTGCCAGTCAGTTTCAAAGATGCTCTGTCTACCAGTGCAGAGACTGTACAGTTGGAGATTTGGTCCGGCACTGAATTATGAAGTGTGCTGTGGTGGGCACATTCTTTTGCCTCTGCCCCTAACTCCTACTCATTCATTCTGCCTCATTCAAGTTCTTTGCTTCAAGTAGATCACGTCTTTGACTTCTTCTTTTAGTCCTGGCCCAGATGGCTTCATAGCATGAGCTAATTCTTCATGTTCTTTCTGGTCTTCAGCCTTTAAGTTTCTTGCTTGTCTTTTTTTCCCTGAAAGCCGGATTCAGTCCTTATTTTCATCCTAAATCCACTGCTCCAAGTTCCTTGCCTTTGCCTCTTAGTTGACCTGCTTCTAGTTCTTCGCCCGTTTGCGCACATACGAGAAGTTATTATAGAATCATAAACTGAACTTAATGTGAGGGAACAAAACAAAGCAGAAAAGGCATACAAATAATTGCAGAATGAGTAGATATTTCCCAGTCTTTGCTATCTGTAGAAAGGAATGGCAAAGCAAGGGTTTGGAAAACTGTGGAATTGAATTGTAGCGGTGACATTGGCGCTTTGTTATTGTTCATTTTTATGAAAAGCAGACCCGAATTTGCTCTGTTGTATGTTGCTGAACCACAATAGGAATGCTTCAGAACGCTACAGTTTAAAAATCACACAAGCAGTAACTATCTGTTCGTTTGTTTTTTTGTGTCAGTAAAACCGGCAATTCCAGCAACAAAGTATTCCTCTGCTTATTTTCTTGCACAAATAGCTGCATATGCCATGAAGTGTTTATAATTCTTTAAATACTGCTTTCATCCATTTGTTTCTGTTTCTTTCCTTTTTATTCAAGCACCACTTATAGTGAAATGCCTACTTGGAAATAGGAATTCAATATCCATTCTACCATCTCTATGCTACTCTTTTCCTTGATCATCAGCCTTTCATCTTACTCCCTGTCTCTGTGTTCACCTTCATTCACAATGTTTTATCGACGTTAATATTTTTGCAAGTGTACGTAGCTCATAGCTCTTCTCCAGTGCACTTAAATGTTATTCAGTGATATTTGACATCTTACAGTTTTTCGTTATTGCATTCATACGATTTCCCTACTCTTTGCAAATGTGCAGAAGCCGCAGTCTCTTATGACATTGTCAGCTTGTGGAACTGTTTCCTACTTTGGGTTTTCAAGGCATTCGTCCTCTGTTTTCAGCTGAGTAATGATTTGCTTTGTAGGTGCTTAACCAGATTTAGCCAAAATGCTTTTTACATGTGTACTTTTAGAACTACGAGTTCCTGCTATTATTGCCAATGTCTTTTAGGTAGTATATATTTTTAAATCGGTCTTCACTTTCTTACAGTGTGTGGAACAAAGGAATGTAGTAACGCTGAAGACATAAACAGTTTCAACTTCTTTCTTTAATGCAAGCGTGCTGTGTGTTGATTTACATTTCAGTTATCTGTACTTTCTGTTGACTGCCAGTCCTTGGCCCAGGCCCTGCAGGAACTGCCTTTACATCTGAGGTTGAATGTAGCTGCTGAACTTGTACAGGTAACTCTGAATAGTCACAATAAAGTGTAAATATTTTAAATGATATAATCTGTGCTAGAATTTTTACTTTAAACCTGGTTTTCAAATGTAACACAAATGCATTTTATAAGTAAATATACTTTTGAGACTGTCGCGTGAAGTGGGAGACCAATGTATCAGCCCTTTTTATGCTTTATTGGTGTCTTTAAACAAAACGCTCCATGTGCAGTGCATTCAAGCCAGGTATCTGAGTGACATGGAATTCTTCTAATGTTTTTATGTTTGCTTCTGTTTTTAGCAGCTATTAAAAATTTGCAATAAAATTTTGAAAGTGCTTTCACATTCTTTCCAATTAGATAGTTATTTTAAGTTTGATTTCCTGTTCTAGAGAGCCAATATAAGATAACAAGGTAAAAAACAAAAGCAAAAAAAAAATCCATCTGCTGAAGCAGAGGAAAATGAAGATTTTTAATATTCTGTCTAATAATTAGAAACTCTGAAGTCCTCTTTTGTATTCTTAGGCATCAACACCCATAGAGCTCCCACAGATGAAATCTAAAGTTGTTGAAGACAGCAAGAGGAGAGAGCTGCTTCGACAGTCATTGTCTCAAAGGGAAACAGCGTTGGTCTCCCAGCCTGTTGGTGATTCTGCTGCTTCATCGGAGCCTGGAACTAAACGTGGTCCTGTGACAAGTGCAGCAGAACCATTTCAGAAAGCCCATCTGCTAGCAAAGCAAGAGACTGACCATTTGGATGAAGAACTGGATCGTCTCCTAAGTCTGGATGCTCCCATTGATTCTGTGTCAGGTGCATTATCCTACAACATATCAACAGAGGAAGATCTGAAAACGGAAAGTAAGGAAAATGGTAAGATTTTGCATTCTCCCAGTGCCTTTATTTTTTTTTTTCCATTGTTCTCTTTCTCAGTGGTGTTCTTAAACTCCTAACTTGCAAGTAAACAGTTTTGCTATCAGTATCTCTGTCACAGGGCAGTTCATTTATCTGGGGCTGTGCTCTGACCTACTCACCTGAAGTTTCACCGCTGTCATGATGTTCATTTTAAGCATTAGCTCCTCTGTAGAACAGCACTGGTCTTATGATTCAGCCAAATTTGATTTGATTTAATTTTTTTAAATAAGTACTCTTACAGAATTTTAGCTAGTGCAAGATTAAAGTAGTTCTTATGTAACGTTATCAGCCCTTAGTTCTCTCTGATAATATAATGAAGACCCAATAGCTATTTCTGAGAACGCTACAAATGTTATTTATTTTCAAACTTTACTAGCATCGATAATACAAAATGAACTTTTTAACAGACACAGTACACACGCAAATTTTCCTATTGCAGAAATTCAGTGAGCCACTGCAATCTGTACAGCTGTTTGTTAGCTCTGATGGAGAACAGTTGTACTTCTCCTTATCCTACAGTGATGTTAAAGAACTGTAGCATCTCTCATTTTTGCGTATGATTGTTTTGTTGTGTTAAAAATTAAATAAGTAAGTCAGTCCAAAGAGAGATAGCTGAAGACATGAACATCACCATATATGCAAAACAGTAAGCCTCTCTCTGAAGAGAACCTTTCATTCCACTGGTATATTCACTTCAAAGCACAGTGTAAATCCCTGAAGAAAACAGTGCCATCAGACTGTGGAGTCACGATCATCATGCAAGTAAGTAAGTAAGTGTAAGTAAGTGTGCGTTGTGATCCACTGTTGTGGTCCCCTGCTGCTCTCCTACATTAAAGAAAACTGTTTATGTCAGGATTGCGAATAGATTGCGGTAGGGGTTCGCTTACTCAGAAGCAGTCTGCTGTGTATCAGGTTCTGCCTCCCCTTGAATCAGGTGGAAGCTGCATTGCTATGGTTGAGCTTATCAAACCACCTCATTGTTTTTTTAATTAATTGTTGCTACTGTTTTTGAAATGTGACACGCTGTTATTCCTTAAGGGAAATTGTGTTTCAATAAAATATAATCAGTCGTGTATTACAAAGCAAACTGATGAAGGAAAAAGAGACAGTACAGAATTTTTTCTGTGTTTTCAAAAGCCTGTTCTTTTTGCTTTTCTAGACCCTCCAACAGCAGATGTGCCAGAAGAGAAAAGTACAGCAGCACAGCAAGAGCAGAAAACATCTAAAATTGTTACCGAGGAAGAGCTTGAAGACTGGCTGGACAGCATGATTTCCTGAAACCAATTTTCTGTATGTGAATAAATGAATATAGCTAAAGCCAAGTAGCAAGAAGTGGGATCCTCCCTTAGCTGTTCTTTATTTCATTTATCTGTTTCATTTGCCTGGTTTTATTTGCAGGCACCTGAAATTCTGTGCCATCAAAATTTGATTAGGTATGTTTGATTAAGTAGTGTCTAAGACTGTAAACAGTCTTAGAGAGGCCTAAGATTTGTGATGAAGTTGGGATTTTCTTTGCTTAAAATGTAGGCCTCGCAAACTGCCGAGCTGTTTTGCAGCTTGTACTACATGCAGTCCTTCAAATAAAGCGATGAATGCACAACAAATACATGCTTTTAATCACCTTCAGCACGCCGCATTTCCGTATTGCAGAAAAATCAGAAAGAAATTACAAAGGTAATATTCGGTTTATAATATTTTATTGCAGTGGGCACTTTCTACTAGAAGAAAAATAAATGCATAAACCTTGCAGCTTCTATTTGCAGGTGACAATAGAGCATTGTTTTATTTTGGCCTATGATTTAAATTGTATTCATTTTGATACAGGGTGTGTCTTGTAACAGCAGCATCTAATAAGCTGTTATTGAAGGTTGTATACAAACAAACTTCAAGTGCAGTTTCATACAGAAAGACAGATAAGCAATACAGTCAATGGATCTGTTCATCTAGAACACTAACAAATAAAAAGTTTGCATAGCTATGTCTACGGAGGTTTTAAGGCACTTGATGATTCAAGGTCAACGAAGTGTTTGAAAATGTTTCTTTTTATCTGCTTAAAGCTTTTCAAGCCGTGTCTTAATACATTCACTAGTAAATATTGTGGGGCAAAAATTGGACAGCACTTACTTAAAGTACTTTTTCTGAGGCATGGCCTCTGATGTTCAAGTTCTTGAATGTCAAACATTGTACAGTAAGACATCTTCTAGCCCTTTCACTCTCACCGAATGCTAGGTTAAATGGTGTACTTAAAAAGTTGTTATAATATCAGAACATGTTTAAATTGGAAGGCTTGATTTGATATTGGCATAGATTTTTCTTTTCAAATTGCAGTTCCAACAGAAGACCGGTTTCGTACGTGGTACGTACAGAAAGCCTATGAAATTGTTTCAAATTTTATGTACGTCTTCAAGTTTAAAGACATTTAAAGCAAATACAGGCTGAGAATTTATATCATGAAAAGGAAGGAAGTTTATATACTGGATCTTTTGTTATATTAGCCAAGTTGATCCTCATACTGTTTCCGGAAGCAGTCTCCTGCTGGGAAGAAATCCCAGCATCTTTCTTGGTACATCTTCCACACAAATGACTCCTGAAAATGACAAAGAACATTTATTTTAAGATTTATATTCAACATTTATATTTAACATTTATTTTAACTCCTTACAGCCAGTGCTCTCAACTGTAACAGTAAGCAGTTACTGTGCTTATTAAATAAAGCAAAACAGTGCAGGTAAGTGAAAATCATTCGGTCCAATTCTATCATAGCAAACCTCTGTAATCTTGCATTGCGAAGCGTGTTTTAGTTTCCTTGGAAAACACTGAATTATGAGGTACTTTCACAATATTGGTGTAACTGCTTATTTGAAATAAGATATAATTAAATTTTATTTATTCTGCTTATTTACATTTAGGACCTGACAACACCGAACTTACACATGTTCACATACTATCCTTATATACATATCATATACAGGAATAGGCTATAAATATAGTAATGTAACTACTGATAGCTGTCTTCTCCAGGCACAGCATAGTGCTGGATAGGACAGCATGCTGCTGCATATTTCCTTTTTTCTTGCTCCAAAATCTCAGGAGTGGGATATTTGGCTCCACTCTGGTGGTACGTCAGTTCCACCTGGTGGTACATAGCTACAAGGCTGGAGAAGGAAGATGCATCTTTCAAGAGAAATATTTAGCTTTTCTTTTTTTCAACTCACCTGGCCAGTATGCTCAGTCTCATCCTTGTTTATGAGGTACATTAAGAAGAACCTGAAACAAGCGCATGGAGCAGGTATTAATGCAGAAAACAATCTCTCCCCTAACCTTCTCTAGAATGGGATTTGATGTTTGTGGTAGCAGCCAGCAAATAAATGATGTTCCTAGGCTTTTAGGATGTTTAAAGAAGGAAGTGCTATCCCTTGGGGACTTCTGTGGAAATGCTAACAGCTGTAAGATCTGTAGAAGTGGAAAAACATATTTCATCAGTTTCTTCATTTCAGTGCTGATTGATTGATAGTAACACCTGGCTTGGGTGTACAGCTCTTTTGTGCTCCAGCTCTGCCATGTTGGAAGAAGTTCTTATAGCATCTATGAGAGAAGTATGGTAGATTATGAGCTTATAAGGCAGATGGCTTGGGAATCTTGGTGCAGCCAAGTAGCACCTATCTCAGCGCATACTGCTTGTGCTCAGACGTCCAAAATTGAAGTAACTGGAAAGGCTGTAGAGTACTAACACTGGTCTGTTTTATGTGACATTGCTCTTAGATAGCTGTTTTTTGATGTAAAGCGTTCAGAATTAAACTTAATATGTTTTCATTTTAAAAATGGAACATATACTGACTTTTAAAAACTTTTTTTTTTAATTAAAAAGCAACCTTCATAGAAAGATTATTCTCTATATATTCTAATATTAAGAAAATGACAGTTTTTAATTTACAGTGAATGACAGGATCCCACATGCCAGTCAAGTGATCCAGGGTAGCAAGAGAAGCTTGGAGGCTGTAGATTGTTAAAACTATGGATACAAAAGGAAACCTGACTCACGTAAGTAATGAGTATTGATTCTACAGAGTCGGTTACTGCGCAAGGAATAATGCAACATAGATACCAAGAGGCACACTGTTGTTTTGTTCTTTTTTAAGCTCAGATACAATATTGTATTCCAAAGCCAGACTTTATAGAAGGGCCTACCAGTTCAGCCTCCTTGGTTCTGCTGGCAAAGATGCCCATGTAGTTATCATTTTTGTGGGGGTAACTAATGCCACCAAATTCACTTTTTAGTAACCCTCTTTGATCTGCTCTACACTCACTAATGAAAGTATGGCAATAGTCTGAATGTATACTAGTGCCAGTTGGTTAGTGGTTTCAGACCGGTAAGAAACTACAGGATCAGATTTGTACGTTATTTTTTTGTAGCTTATTTTCCAGAAATGCATTTTTTCATTATTATTTTGAACATAACTCGTAGAAACCAAACCAAAGACCTTCCTTCTGCTACCATGAGCTCTTGTAGATGCACTCAGCATTCTCTAATCTGGAGGCAATGAGATGTAGCATTTTTAGATCAGCAACAATTTTCAGTGATTTTATCAATATGACCAAATCCCCAGAAAGTCAAAATTGTGTTCTAGATTAAAACAACTTGCTAGCTGGTAAACTGTTGTTCCCTACCCTTCCACATATGTGGATTTCCTTACAGAGGATTGAAGGGGACAAAAGGGGCTGATGTGCCTTCGGGCATCATTCTACTAAGCTAGCTCTTTAAAGATAACCAACAGCTCAGAGTGTAGGAGGGGAAACCAGAAAGGAAATATTCCTCTGTCTTAGGATGCACAAAAAGGCATGCTTCTAAATTACTTTTGAGCTGAAATCAGGTTATAATATTATTTTATATTATATATAATTATATAATAAATAATAATATAAATAATTCCCATAGTAAAATATACTTACAGGTAGTTTGCCAAGTTGTGTTCCTGCAGAGTATGTGTTTCAAAGCCGTGCGGGGTTGTGTCAAAATAGTCGTTGCCAATTCCACAAATAAAGCATTTGGTCTGGAAACAGAATTTGTGTTTACAAATCAATTATAACTGTAAAAATCTAGATTAGTAAGAGGAGTGAAAAAATGTAATGTTCTTCTCATACCTCCATATCTTCTCTCACTTGTTCTTGCTGGTCTCTTAATTCACCAAATGCATCAATAATCAGACCTATTTCAAATGGATAGGTTGCAACAGTTAAGTACTTAGCAATACTTCTATTTCAAGTAGTGCAAAAAAGTAGCTCCGGTAGACATCCTCCATTCTAATTGAAGTTTGGCATACTTCTGTGCAGGTTGAATAATTCAAATTCAGATATATCAATTTGCAGCCATCTTATATTCATTTATACTGCACTCTCAGCAGTGAGAATTTCTCTTAAGGAAAGCTTTTCCTTTTTTTGAATGAAGGAGAATTGGCTCCCAAAGACAATCACCACCTTCCACCCAGTTTGAAATGTGAAGCAGCATCACAAGCATTATTCTTTCAATTCCAGTGCGTTAGGAATAAAGTTAGGTCATTTGAGGTACTACAACTTTTGTAATATCTAAAAGATATAGACAATTTACATTTTTCTCTTTGCCACCAGACTGCCAGAAAACTGGTTTGTTTTACTTTGTTTCCTTCCAACCTCATGACAGTTTATACAATGAGTGTTCAACGCTGACAGTCATTCAGTCTGTGTCTCCTTCTCTGCAAGCCACAATTGCAAACAAATTAGGACTGAAAATCATCCTCTAAAGAAAGGAGGAAATGGGTATGTGGCCATGATGCCTTGTCAGAGAAAAAACCCAAGGGGAACGACTAGCTCCAAACTAATGCTGTGAAAAGAGTTTACAGTAAGACTCGCCATGTTTAAATGGTATTCTTAGCAGAAAGAGTGATCCTTTGCAAACTGTGTCATTGCTGGGGAGCTATCAAGATATTCATAAATGCTGTAATAAAGGTAAGTCATGTTTCTAGTGCTTTGTGTAATATTTGGTAGAATGCATTATTTATAAATTAAGTTTATAACTTTCAGAGTTAATGACTTTACCAGCTCAGAAATAAAGCCTTTAAAGCAATACTGCATAATTTACCTCAAACACAAATGTTATTGAAATGCATTGCAGAACGTAATTACACTAAATTCTGACAGTTTCTGCTAACAGAAGTGAAAGTACCTTGAATAATGGCCAGTAGGATAACAATGACAAAGAAGAAAAACGTGATGTCGAAGACGATTCGATACATTTCATAAGGGTCTCCAGCAGGATCCTCAATTTCATCCCCAATGCCACCACCAGCTCTTACACCTACATACATGTGGAATAGGTAACACTAAAAAAAAAAAGTGGGAAATTTTATTTATTGTGAATTATTTTGCCCTACTAATTCTTTTTCAAAAGTTATAGAAACAGAAGATGTAACATCATTCCTCATGTATCATACACTGAACCAAAAAATCTGTTAAGCATCTTAAATAGCGTGGTTTCATCTTCAAGTAAACTTATAAAGAGGTAGGAATCGGTATCAAGTGTATCACCCACTTGTCATTCCCTAAGTCTTATAGATTAAGACTGTTCATGAGACATCTTTCTTCTCTTTAGTACTATTCAACTATGTTATAACCATTGTTATTTATTAATTCCTTATGCTCAAATTTGCTCTGAGTAAGTAGAGGACATCTTTTAAAGCCTTGTAATGGAATTCAGGAAATATTGTTAGAAAATGCTGATATATTATTCACAGCAGGTAGATCTGTCTTGTGCTTAAGTTGTTTTTGGATAATTTCATTTTGCACTACTAGATGCCTGCTTCAGTATATTTTAAATTACTTATGATCTCAGAAACAGGCTCTGTTCAGTTTGATGTGAAAGAAATCACTTCATAGAAATGCTGCTGTGTTTTATCTTTTAAACTTAGAAGCCTTCATGGGATGATTTTTAAAAACGTGGATACTTAAACTATGTAAACATTTTACAATCTACCTATCTATGTAATGTTTCTGGATGAATCAGCTACAGAATTTTGTAATAATAACCTTAATAGAATATGAGTGAAAAACAGTGAAGATTTCTGACACTAACTAGGGTTCTGAAATCGCATCAGACAGCTGCTGTAGTGCTAAATAATTATCATGAAGTGAGACATATGGTCTTTCACAGGCAAACACTAAACAAAACAATACATCCACTTTTAGCATGCAGCTTTATTCTTGACATGAGATACCTTTGCCATTTTAATCACATTTAAGTCAGTTTCAGTTGTTACCTCACTTGGCAAGGTGGTTTAAAATGTGACTAAGTTAAGTTGAATGATTCCTATTACGATTACATCCATTTTATGACCAGAACGTTATATTCAAGCCACAGAGGGATCATTTAAAACAGTATAAAACACTCAGACAGTTTTCATACTTGGTATCATTTGTACATGTGACTTACATTGACTGTTTGATTGAAAGTTCCAGAATGGGGAAAATCATTAGTTGAAATCTATTGCAAACCTCTATTTTGAGGTTGCACCTAAAGCAGGCAGCATCTATTCCATGAAAGAAACAAGGTGTCCACAAACTCAATATTTTCAGTTTCCAGTACATGAACTTGTACCACATTTCTTTACAAAAAGATCTGTAGAATAGCTTTTCTTATGACGTAGAAAATTGTTGTTGTTTTCTGTTGCAGTAGGTGGAAATCATAAGGGAAATTATTAACGATAGATTATCACTCCCTTTAATACTCCCTTTTGTACTCACCCTGGACTTCTTCATGACTAAGTTATCAGCTGTAAGCAGGCTGAAACAGGAGTAGTGCTAACATATTTCACGTAAGAAGAGCTTACAAATGTTTGGATCAAACTGTTCTTTATGTATGCTGCAATAATACAGCTGCTTTTTGTAGGTCTTACCAGTTTCTCACAAAATTTGTTCCATGTACTTTGAGTGTATGCTGTCTCTACGGGAATTTAGACCACAGGAGAATGCAGAAGGAATTTTAAGACTGTAAACATTTTGAAAATGACTGTATAGCAAGAAGAAGAGATGGATGGCTTTAACAGTGAAAACATCCTTTTATATGATATTGGACTAGATGATCTTTCGAGATCCTTTTCCAATCCCTGATGTTCTGTGATTTCATCTTAAGTGTCCATATAAGATTTCAGAATGAGATTTGAGGCATGCTAGTGATGTTTTACTTACCGTCATCATGTCATCGCATTTCATATCTGGTTCATCTTCATCTTCGCTTTTATTGTAGAATTTGCGGAAGAAGTTGAATGCCACAACAGTGTAAAGATACACAACTACAGCCAGGAGTCCTACAGTAAGCACAAGCTGTATATGGAGACATGACACGAATGTAGGTTTCAATTTCATTCTGTCATAACTGATGAACTAGCTCAGTTTATTGCCGTAAGTCAGGAACAGATATCATAGGGTATGTTTCCCAAGAAGGGAACTAAAGAGAGCAGTAATGACAGCTTTGAAATATCCCCATTGCTTGGATAAGTATACAGGTTAAGTGGCACTGTATACTGCTTGCATGCAAAACTATATGGAAAATGGTCTCACAAAGAGTATCTAAGTTAAACTAAGGAGGATGCTTTTATGACTCTTCAAAATGTTACACTCGTTAATATGTTTTTACATGCCTAACAGACTGTAAGAATAGACTTAGAATACATGCTACGTTTGAGAACAAATGAAATGTGTTTGTTTGAAATGGAACTTTTGGGAAGTTTTGTTAGGTTTAGGTTTCTCAATTGTATAAAAAAAAGCATTAATGTAAAGGTTGCTTTTGTTGGTACGTAAGCTTACACAGCACAAAGACCAAAGAGTGACGCCCCATACAGGTTTCCACAATTAGTTTTTGAAGTGGATTTAAACATGATATTTTCAGGACATAGTGACATATAAATATATTCCACAATGCAGAATGTCCATATCTCTAAGAACATTCTTACTAGCTAAGTATTGAAATCTCAGTTGTTCTCAGATCATTACCACCACTGTAGCTAAGGAGAGATTGTGAATTACTGTCAGTTAATCACCACCAACCTGTTTATCATAGAGCAGAGATGGGGCTGGTTAGGTCATAATTCAAATTCATGTACTCTTCTGAAATGATGCATATTTTCATTGTATACAAAACAGTTTTAGTAATCAGCACTCTTTCAGTATAGATTCTTATAGAAATATAACAATTAACCTGTGTTAATAAATGTGCTGCAGAGGACTTGGAGGAGTCTGTTCTTTAGTCTATTCATGATCAAAATGGATTGTATTGTAATATTTCCTAGGTACCCCAGGACTTTTTCTAATATTGTTACAAAATGCATTAATTTCAAACCTCTATACGTAATACTAACCTGTTTGCCATTGTGAGTGACGGAGGACAAAATGGTTCGCAGTGTCTTGAAACCCATAGCAATGTCCAGCAGATGAGCAGCAAAAAAGAAGTTGTTGTAGTGCCCAAGGATAGACATAGTTGTGTACCAAGCTAAATACAAAAATGACTGCAGAGAGAAGGAAATTTGGAATGAAGTGATTGATAGTATAACGATCTGATTTTAATGTTGTACAAATTATGTGATGCAATCTGAATTTAGCATCTCCAGTACGCTGTTTCTTATCAACTCCACTGTTCATTTAAAGTGTGTTTATTGCTTAGTTATGCTAACGAGACCTCTAAATATTACGTATTTAAATACAGTTTTCAGCATATACATTATGAGCATTGAATTCCCCTACCTTAAAACTGGTTTGGTTAGGGAGCTTGTTACGCAGCACTTAAAGTTTTAAGACTGATTCTGAAGAACGCAAAATACATTATATTATTTTTAAGGCACTTCACTATTTCTAAGTCTCAAGATGCTGAGAAGACATAGGGCCCACAATACAGCTTATTTTTAATAAGTAGTGAACCTGAACTCAGTTTGATAGGAAAGAAAATATCTTTTTCATAAACAGTGGTTCAGTGTTCTTCTAGTACATATTGAATTTACACTTCTTCACTTTCTTCACCTTGGTTTTCTGCTTGTGTGAGCATTCTCAAAAAGATGCCAAAAAGAATACTGACAAAAAAGGGTATTTTAATGTAAGTTTGAGGCTTTCAGAGAAGGCGTGAAAGCAGAGAATTATCCAACCATATCAAGCAAATTCAAGAATAAAAAATGCTAAGTTTCTACGTACTGTATTTGATCTGAGCAAAGACACCTTTGGTTGGTAATGTGATTTATACAAACTTAAATGAATGTAGCTTTATCTTCCCAGATGCTAGCATTATGTTAATGACGACTAAGTATTTATTTCCCTTTGGAATCAAAACGAAAATTGTAACAGAAAGCCATCTGCTTCAAGGCAAGACAGAAAAACTGTTTTAAAAAATGGTGCTGTAATTCAATACTACTTGCATAGAATATATTTGTTTAATATAAAAGCAGGTAGTGGAAGACATACATTCACATTTAGAGTAAAATAAAGAATATTCTTCTAGGTTAACATACTTACGTTGTCAGTGAAAACAACACCAAGCTTCCAAATGTGGTACTTTGTATCAATGGAACTTAGCCTAGGAAATACCAGATTTGAAATGCATTAAGTGTCAAAATGAAGTACTAAATTCTCCAAGTTACAAACCAACTGTGTTATGCACTTCATATGCATGTTGTTGAAGGTTGTGATGTGTATTTGCTGTTTATTATCTAAGCTTTTTAGATGCTTCATTTTTCAGGGAGAATTCTTCAAGCCTCAGCACCCCTGCAGAGTGGAATCATTTCACTAGAAGTGACGCTGGCCTATTCCAGACTTACAAAAATTAAAATGTGTGTTAAAAGTAATGAGATATGGATCCTACCTGTTTTAAATTTAAATGGCAAGTGTTCTCTCTAGTGTAAAATGCTGCCAAAATTACCAAAAGAAAAAGTAATAATGTTTTCAGTAACCATTAGAAGATAATTGGTGAACAGAAATCCTTTTGCATGTCTTAAAGAAGCCAAACTCTCATAGGAGCCTAGATCATGAGTAAAATGTGACTGGGCTACTTTCAATCACTTGGCTGCCTGACTTCATCAACTAGAGAAGATATCTCTGAATTTTGTCTAGATATCCAACATCTAGATACCTGTTATCGGTACTTTTTCTCTCTGGTAGGAAGCTTCTTTTGTGTGTGCCTTAAAACATACTTGCTTATTTTAGTTCTTCACAAGAAGGACTTACTTATCCATTTGAATTTTCCATACAGAGGAAAATATCACTACAATTTCAATATAAAATCCATTTTTATCTATCTTTGAAAGGGAAGCTACAATAACATACAATTAGTCTGTAAAGTTCTGCAGTCATACCATGATACAAGAGATGCTGCTTCTGGTTCGCTCTCTTCCACTGGACTGAAATCAAGGGCATTTTTGTCCAAACCCAAAAGTTCTGCTATACGCTCTGCTCCGTACAAGTCTCCATACTTGTTAATAACCTAAAAATGGAAGGAAAGTGGCTTTTGGTCGGAGAAGGACTTTGGTAACTGTTACCTTAAACCAGTAGCTGTTAGAAATTAAAAAAAAAAACACAAAAAGCAAACAAAAAAATACGAGCCTCTACAAACAAAAAACCAAACAAACGCACTCTCTCACAATTAACATTACTTGAACAGTGGAAACTCCCAAGAGGACCAGAGTTAGGTAGGGAGCATATGAAAGAAAAATAGAAGCATTAAATGCAATTATCTGAAAGCTTCTGTATAATTTACCATCATTTAAGCTGACATGTTTTTCCTTTTTTAGGGGATGAGTGGGCTTTATATCCTAAAGATGACAATGGCTGGAAAATGGACCTAGATGGCTGACTGACAGCACAAGGCTATTGAGTGCGTTTGAGTCTAGGAACTAAAGCAAAGCATTCTTTCTCCCTCTCTCCTCCACATACACTAGGAACTACCTGTTCACTGAGAGATGTGCCACAGCAGTGACTTTCACAGAACAAATTTCAGTTCTCAATTATTTGTATATGAAAAGCTCACCTTTCGTTTTACAAATTTATCCCAATAATTGTTAGGAAAGGACCTGCATAGATAAGGCAAAGATATTTCAAGTTATACAGCTTGTTACGGAAAAGCAAAAACAACAACAAAAATTCACAATCACTGCAGAGTTTGGTACAATTTCATTCACTCATACTTTGAATTAGGAGAACAATTTCTTTTGGTGTGGACGACAGCTACCAGGACAGCTTCTTTGAAATAGTAGTCACTGTATTGTCTTTTTTTTCCCTTTTTTTTTCTTTTTTTTTTTTTTTTCTGTAGTTAGAATTGTGATTTGCTACAAAAACAAACCCTACACACACAAAAACTGCTATGATATTTTGGAAAAAAATCAGTTAGTGGTCACCTTGTTCTCAGGTGTTATCATATCGTTTTCACAGGATCAGTAATTTCATAACTAACTAGGTAAAACAACATTCTAAAGCTGCAGGGCAGTTCAGTTAAAGAGGTTTTTCCAGCCCCTGCTTCTGAACAGCCATATCCTTCCTGGTAATTACAAGAAAAGCATACAAAAGAGAAAGAAACGGAGCAGTAAACTGCAACTATTTTAGGTGTCGTACATTTTCTTGAAAAATCCCTGCTGTTTTTTTTTCAGAGTAGTGAGCAACCACAGTGCTTCAATAAGCAGCTGGTTTTATCTAGGAGATCTGCAACAGACACTAAGAAATACAACAGGTGTTACCTACAAGACAAAATGCTTTATGCTATCAGTGAAGATTCCCTACCCTTCAAACTGATCGTAAAAATACTGTTCTTGAACTGTCTTAAGAATAGCAGTAATACTGTAAGACTGTAATAACAGTAAGACTGCTATTCTTAAGGACTTCTTCATTCTGACAATCTTGCTATATTTTATGTTGGTTTTTCTCTCTGTTTCCTGGATGTTGCCAGAAACAATGCTGAGTTGCAGCCATCAGATTGATAACTGTGGAAGAGGTAGGTTTGAGGCCTTTTTGCCGATCAACAGAATGAAATCTAATACAGGCAAGTAAAGAAAAAAAACAACAACAAAACCCCTTAACTTAAAGGACAATTCTGATAAAATGAAGCTAGGTCCCCTGTAAGGAGTTGAGGAAAGCTTCCCAGCTACTACATGTTTAATTTCTGATTTTTCCATATTGTATTTCTGAATGAAATTATTCCAGACGGACATTTTGGATACATAGTTTCAGTGACTCAGGCGACATATTCTGGTCCAGTTCTCTATACCGTTACTTTCTTTGATTTCTTATGCCTGTAAGCCAAGTTTGTCCCTACTGGAGGCAGTTTGCGTGTATGTCCTTTCCAGGGTATCCTGTCTTTTAAAATACTTTTTTAAGTTATAAAAAGCACATCTCAGCATATTCATAGCAGTGTGTACCCTCCAGTAGTGGGAACCTGAAGATATAGCTACTAAACCTTATGAGTTAGTTCCCATCAGAAGGAACGTTTCATCAGCTTAAATTAACCTTAATCTTTCATTTAACTTAACTAGATAGTGCAGCATGCTGAGAACAGGCTGTACAGCATTTCAGTTGGAATAAGCTGGCAATATATCATCTTATTAATTAATTCATGCTTATTTTTGCTGAGGATAGGCTGGCAGTGTTTCTAGATAGCTTTCTAGTATTTATTTTACCACTGTATATTCTGATTTTCTAGCATTCAGCTGTCTCCACACAAAACAAAAGATCACTCTGGATTTAAAAATACTTTGCCAACATTGAAAAAAATTGTAATCAAGTGACCACCTATTGTAGTCTAAATTTGAAGCTAAAATAAATGAAGAATTCTTAATTCTCTGTACGAAAATAAGGCATTCCAAAATTTCTGATACTGTGGACACTGTACATATAATCAGAGTACCAATGGCGCTATTACTTATGTACAAAAAAGCTATGTGTCTGATACGATGGCTGTTAGACAGCATAGTGTAACCGATACGTTGAGTTGGTGATTTTTGCTATCTTGTTTTTATCAAATAGTTATTTGTGCCTTCGTACACGTTAACAAAAACTGCATTGTAACTTCTTTTCTAACTTTGTTATTTCCCTTAGACTGTGAAAATGTGTGCCATATTGGTGGAATGTATTTATGTATTTTTATGGTGAAATATTAAAATCAACTAGTTACCCACATTTCTGGTTCTTATTAATTTGCCCAAGGGCAAATGACTGTTGCTTATAGAATTATCTTTAAACAAAAGCTCTAAATGTATCTCTTCAAATTAAATTGTGCTAGGTTTACTCAGAAATAACCTGTTTGACAGCATTTCTTTGTGGCAGTTTAGACTGAATCGTGTATCCAGCTATTTTTGTTAAACAGCATCTGGAGTAGGGAAAGAAATTCAAGGTGACCTCTCAGACCGACTGCTAAAGCTCAGCAGGAAGAGCCCACTGACATTATTCTTTCTCTTGCCTGCAGTTATATCATACAGAACAGCAGGTGAGTCTCCTAGAATCAGCGTATGATTACTGTAGTATTTGCTAATGTGTACAACCTGACAGTTACACCTTTTGGGCCTACTCAAATTCTGCAATTTCTATTTTACACTTATTTTAATTTCCTTGTCATTTATAAATTTTGTTAGCAAGAAATGGGAAAAAAGATGCAGGAGAGAATAACGCTCTACAGTATGAATGTGAAATTGAGGCAGGGAAAGTTCTCAATAGTGATTAACTTGTAAAATGTCTTAGAGAGAGATTGTGAGAAGAGATGCACAATTCTTGCAAACAATGAAAAGGCAGATTTAAAATTAGAATCTACTACTGTAGTACCTAATGCTTAGTGAAAAATGCCTTTCTTGTAGATGGAGTAGGTGTTTGTGAACAGGTTAGGTTCTATATCAGCGGCTTAATAAACTACAATATATATAAACCATTCATATTTATACACTTAATTTTACATACGGTGTGTTTATAACCAGGCGATCCCATTGTCCTTTAATGTCATCTTCAGATGGTTGTTCAGTTATGTATAATCCATCAAATTCTAGCTTCCTAGCTACCTCCTTTTCTCTCTTGAATACAACCAAAGGGACCTATGAAAATGACGGTGGACATCTTAGTTAAGGTTTGTATATTACTTGAAACTGTGATGTCCTATCTACGTTGTACTCTTTGTACTACTACTATACAGACCCAAACAATTCTGACAACTAGAGACGACAATGTGACCGAGGTGATCTCATCCCAGTGATAGTGTTGATTTCTGCTACTGATAAACAAGCAGCTCTTAGAATGTTATGAATAATATACATATATATTCATACTAAATAATCAAATTAAACTTAAAACATAAAACAAGATTCAAGACACCACTGCATTCACTATCTTGATTTTGTGATTCTGTTGACAGCTGACAGTCCTGCTATTCTGCAGTGGTAATGTTAACACAGTATGACTTTGAACTCCAGAATGAGCAAGTCAACAACAAGAAGAGGGACAAGGAACTAAGAAAGATGGATTGCCTTGGTGAGCTAGAATAGTTTGTTTCAATTGTTTTCCTTCATAACCTCATATAAAGCAAGCTTGCCATTACACCCAAAAATTCAAATTAGAGGCTGCTCGAAGTATTACTGCCTTTCTTCTCTGAGGATAATTCCTTGTAAAACAGAGGATTTGATTAGCATAGACAAACATTTGGCTACCATTTAAACATAAAACCAAGCACTCTCAACACTGAATGGTTTAAATGCTACAGTATTACCTTATAACACTCAATGACCTACAAGTACTGAGGTGAGATCTAAGTACCCACACAGCTGCTTACTCACTTTGTCCCACTCCTAACAGAACAGGGAAGAGAGCAGGAACAGCAAAAGCAAGAAAACTTTTGTCTTGAGTCAAAAACAGTTTAAAGAGATGAAAAAAGAAGTGATGTAAAGGCAGTCACCCCCATTTTCCACAAGCAAATCAATGCCAAACAACAGCCACCTTGGAAAAGAAGTTCTGCTACCAAGTCCGGCTTTTCTTAATGTGCAAAAACGTTATATGTTAAGAATAGCTGCTTCGCCAGTTTGGGTTGCTCTCCCAGTTGCGCTTCCTCCCAGCATACTCACTGGAGGTCACATGGAACGGGTAAAGAAGACAAAATGTTCACAGTGTGCAAGCGCTGCTCAGCAATAACCAAAGTGTGGATGCTACCAACACTGTCTCAAACTCAAATCCAAACACACACAGTGATATGTAAAAAGTTAATTCCATCCCTGCCAGACCAAATATGTGAGGAAAGCTTGGAATCATAGAATGGTTTTGGTTTCATCTACATATTAATTTGCAAAGAAGATAAAAACAGGTATTTTAATCTCAGCTCCAAAAATCACTTTGGAACAACGTGCTTTACCAAATGTAGATTAGTAGTAAGATTCAGAACTTGCCTTTAAGCAATAGTATCCAATCACACAGACAAACGAGATGACAGTGTGAATAACTGCCAGTGCTCTGAGAGTGGGTGCCATGTAACCCGTACTTTCTTCCAAAACAAAAAATACCATTCCTTCCTCCTCTTCCTCTTCCTCAAAAGAGTTCCAGAGATTAGAGTCTTCCTCCACTTCATCAAGTGGCTCTTCTGTCACCTAAGAGAAATTCAAGCACATTGAATACACACAATAAACTTAAAAGTTTCCTTTATTATACTGACAAATCCCTAAGTTCTTCCTAATAACTGATGTTTCTAAAGCCTGCTCTTGTGAAGGTAGCAGATAAGACCATTAGCTTTGAACAGTAATGTCAATTCATTTTCACAGCTGAATTCTCCATGTAATCTCATTTCACTGAAAAGAGAATCTAGGAAAAGCAAATACAGTTATCTGGCAATATCTGATTCTGAAATTATGGACAAAGTATTTCCTGGGGGAAAAAATGACTGTAGTCGGTAGGACTTCTTAGATAAAAGGGAAATATAATAGCTGGTAATAATCAAGTCTTTCCATATCCTTAAAACAGATGAGATTTTAAAAAAACACACAAAACAGTTATTTTAGTTGGATTTTAAATTTCCAGTGTCAAAATAAACAATGGAAACACGAACAGAAAATGCCTAGAAACACAAATTCAACTTCTGTTTTCATTCATCCTGAGCGAAGTAAAACCAAAATAGGTCGCATCACAAATTTTAGATATGAAGCTTAACTACTTCATAGACATATGAAAAATGCTAAATGCATTTAGTTTGTGTTTGAAGGGACTATAATGCTTGCTTTATTAAAACAGCCCTAAAACCAACATTAAATATTCCTCTGGAAGTAACTGAAAAACATTTAAAGAATAATGCAAAAGCTTACCTTGTAAAATAGCAGAATAAAGTTGATGGCAAATGCAACAAATAGAGCAAGAAACCGTAAGTTATAAAAATTCCTTGCCAGGTAGTGCTGTAAATGAAGTGGAAAAACGTAACAAAATTAGCGATAGCCTCCAGATAACATCAAAATGAGGAAGGTAAGCATTAAGGTTTCTAAGAATGTAAATACATAATTGTGCTGCCCTCATATGCCAGTTAAAACAAGCAGTGCATTTCTTGCCAGTCTGTTCTGCCATTTAATGGTAAAATAATAGACATAAATGCAATAAGAAGACAAATAGAAACTGTATGGGAGGGAATCTACAAGAGAAGTGCTGGAATAAACTGCATGGGAAGTTTTCAGAGAGTTCTTAATTTGAGATTTTTAAGAACAAAGGAAGATGCTGTAGAACTATGGGCACTCCCTATTAAAGATAGTAGAATAAAAGATTCTAGAAACTAGATCAGAGAAAACAGACCTCCTCACAAGGAGCTCAGGAGGTTACGTAATCTGTCCCATTAGGCACACACATATATATACACTTGCTGTTTATATAATTCCACAAAGTATTACAAAAAAGTACAAAAGAATCAATACAGCCAGTCTCAATACAGCCAGAAAACACATGCCTATGTTTCTTTTATAATTTCTCCCATAGATTTCAATCAAGCATTCTATTATATGAACATATGTTGAGTAGAATTTACGAAAAAACTTACAAGCATTTTTGTTTGATATATTTCCAAAGCTTTGAAGAAATTAGCCATAACAGCCTCAGGTTTCTCAGATTTTTGTCCATGCCTTCGCTTCTTTTTCTTTGCTTTTCCCTCTTCTGGCTGCTCAGATTGTTCTTCCTTTGCTTTGTCCTTTTTCTCACCATCTTCCATGCTAGAAGAAAGATCAGCTAAGTGAAATGCCCAGATGAACTTCCGCACTGTAAATGCATTAATTTAGAAGGAATTCTAATTCAGAACGTTTGGTTTTAAATGCAGATTAGTTTTGAAACTGCTACACATTAATTGTCTTGTAGTATTGACAAGTTGCAGACTTTTCTTCAGGGCTGCTGCTCATTTTTTAAACATGTTGTTTTTAAAGACAATGCTCATGAACTTTTATGTGCAGAATTGTCAAATTCTGCCTAAACATTTATATTAGAATTTTGTTGTCCACTGGGATGTACTGTTACGTCTTAGAGACTGCGCTGCTATTCAAAATATTGCTTAGATTCATTATGGCAAAGTTATCTAGTATTAGGAAGTAGCAAGGAATTAAAGGGGAATTGTGTAAAGATCACTTACTCAGCCTTCTCAGCTTCCACTTTTCTTTCTGCCTCAGCTTCTTTTGCAGTTTCAGGTATCTGTGAAAAATATTAACTGTCAAAATGAACCCTTTCAAATAAATTTTTGATACTATTAGTGACTGTTTCCTAAGAAATAAAATATTACCACGCTGCATCTTTTGTAACGGTTTACACTTGTACAGACTTAGATTTCATTTAAATAGACAGCTCAGACAAGATTTTAACTGATACCTTTTTTTTTTTTTTTTTTAACACAGTGTTATCAATACTGTATCTAGTACAGATAACTGAATAACCTAATTACTCACTGTTATCAGATGACAAAGGTAAGTAACTACATCCAGACTATACCCTAAAATGTAAAGTTCACTCACAAAGACTCAGTGCAGCTACTGGTTGTGTAAAAAATGAACATCAATTTGCCTCTTTCCAATTATAAAATGAAGAATAATATACTGTATCAACAACAGCATCAAAAATCTGAAAAAGATCTGAAAAAGTAATTTTTAGTCATTGCAAAGCTTACTTACTTTGTCAAAATCAACTGATGCAACTGAAATCTGACAAAAACCTAAACTACTTTTATGTATGCAGTGTATCTTCTCGAACAATTTACATTAGTTGGATAGATGATCCACTAAAATTTTGCTGGCACATCTCACAATCGTCTAAGCATATGTTTCAAACAGCCCCTTCAGATAAGGAAAAACCAACATACAATTTTACAGATGGTTAACTGCAATAGAGAAGCTAGGGCCTGAATTTCAAACATTCTTTATGCTCAACATTGCCAGACCAAAGTAAGCTCATTTCAGATGCAGTTCGGGTATCTAAGCTTCACTGAACAAGCTGAGATTCAGAATCTAGATTTATGAAAGGAATCTGAAGTGTCTAAATTTGTTGCCATTCAGTTTTGTCAAAAACTGCCTTAGCTCTTACCCTTGTCTGTATTCTTTCAAAATGCTTAGTTGTCTATTGGTGAACTGTACATTTCTGGTTCTCATGCATAAATACATTACCTAAACTTTTTCGTCACTGGTCATCTGCTCTTATACATATGTAGTGAAAGAATTTACTAAATAGATCTTGCCTTGCTCATTTCACTTCTCTTATGGAACCTCACCTAAGTATATGCAATGCAAGCATGTATAACTCTTCCCCCCAGAGAGCTTTCCTGAAGTTCTCAAGCTGTTGAAGGATAATTCTGGGATCATTGTATTGCTCCTGGTTCTTCCAAGGGTTAGGGTGGGGAAAGAATAAATCCTCTCTATCCCTCTATCATGTGCTCTCTCAGTTTTTGTCTTTCCAGGCTGAAGAGCCTTAGCTTTCTTGATTGCATACACAAGATTTCTTCCATACGTGTGATAATTTTTTTAATTTTGCTGAATCTGTTTCAGTTCAATCATATTCTTGTTGAAATGGGAGAATCTACTTTGCAAGATGCAGACATATCTTGGGTTCACTTGGCATAACAGTGCTCTGTGCTATAATTCCCTCAATTCCTTGATAATTCAGAACTTCAGTTTGCTTCTTTGACGTGTGTTAATTGATGTTTTCTTTGATATAATATTTCTGTAGAACTGTAATGTAGTTCCAAGATTTCCTACCGAGTAGTTACGATAATGTCAAAATCCATAATTTTGCAGACAGAATCAGATTTTTTTCTCTCTTATGCACTACTTCACTGATTTGCATCTGCTATTTTAAGGTTCTTCTCAGTTAGATCTTGGTTTCATTGCCACAAATAGCTAGATTTATCTGCAAAGTCTGTTAGTTTATTCTTCACTTGTTTCCGTATTTGTGAACCTATGTGGCTCTCGGCACAACCTTATGAAACTTTACAGTAAAACCTAAGTCCTTTCTATCTTCATCGCTGTCACACAGTTCCATAAGCTATTTTGCAGTTTTGCTAGCTAGATGGTAATGCCGTTGACTTTATCACTACACCATTTTTTATTTTTTTTCAGTATAGAGACATAGATTTTTGTTTCTGGCTACTTGTGTATCTTTTATTATTGTGAATGGTTGTGCGAGGCATTCTGAAGGGAATTCTTGATTTTTGCATTGCTGTTTCTGAGTTCTAGTACCTAGAAAATATCTAGAGATATTTGTATCATACCATTATTGCTCTAACTAGACTACTAAAACTTTCCATATGCACAATGTGAATAGCAATTTCTTGTAATATAGATGGTGCAAAAAGTAATTTGGTAGATTTTGCTAAATAAAATTAATGTAAAAGGCAGCTAACTTGGATAACTGAAGTCACTTTGATAACTGAGAGTATCTCAATAAACAATGGACCGTTTTTATCAGTACTTACAAACAAATCTGGGAGAAATGTACAAATCAAAGAACAGAAACGTTTGTTGAAGAAAATTTACAACTATTTACTCTGACCTAAAGTCCTGAAGTTAAAAATAATGTTTTTAGTATGCAGATTAAAATGAATAAATAAGTAAATAACAAATTAAACGGAAAAACATAGTTGCATCTGTATGGCAATAGACAAATCTTGGATGAAAACATTTGAATGAAGAGGGAATAATGAACTAAAAAGTTGTATAATGAAGGTTCTTCTTGGAAATTTCTGTAAAGCAGATTAAATCTAATCAGAAGAAGGAAATATTTCAATAACAAGTAGAAACAAACCTGAAATATAATTTAAACATCCCTCCTAATCTGACAGAAGTATTTGAGTTTTGATGTTTAGCTCAGGTCTGTGTTTAAATAGAATTATAAAATATATAATATTATATATTATTATATTTATATATATTGTAATATATATCTCCGCAGAGAGGAACAAAATAAATTCTTAATAAGCAATAAAAAAAGTATGAAACCACAATAAACACTAAAGTAAAATAAATTCAGGCAAAATTACTTCAAATAATAGGAGAAACACTAATCATATACAGTAAAATAGCCTATGACTACTACACAATGTAAAAGAAAGAAGATAATGATAAACCATTATTATTGAGAAAGTAAATTAAAAGGTAACTGAAGTATACTGTAGTGTAAAAAAAAAATAAGCATGTAGAACAAACAAAAATGCGATGTAAATTATTTTTTTTTAAGAGTAGAGATTATAAAATATCTTCTCATCTATAACATCTATCAGTCAGTTAGCTTGCAAATAATTCAGCTGCTACTAGAAAAGCCAGTAATATATGTGTATTATTATTTCCTGAAAAGAAATACAAAATCACCTTCACATACCTGTAATCCTTTTTTCTTACGAACATTGTTTTCCAGAGAAGACTGCATATCAGAACCGAGTATTTCTGCAATATCTCCAAGTCCAGCATCATGACCATGTTTTGAGCCACCTTCTTTCTTAGTAGGAATGCCAAAAATATCTGAGATTATATCAGTTTCTCCCTTTTCACCCTTTACAAACTGCGCAAGTTCATCTCTAATGCCATGCTCAGCACCTTCAGTTTTTTCTGCTTCTGTAATATCATCATGGATTCCAAACTGCGTTGGGTCAGGCATGTCCCCTAGTATTTTAGTAACTTTAATGTTTTTGGCTCCTTCAACCAGTCCACCCCCAAATACGGTGCTCCAAAGAATCTGGAAAATTCCCCACACTATAGTAAAGAACAGTTGGAATACCCCTACGAATAGGATCCAGAAAAAAGAGAAAAACACTTTCACCATCTCTTTTACTGTCATCTTTCTAACTTTCCTGTACTGTTTTCTTAGGTTCTTCACAGTGACCATTTTAAAAAAGTTGGCCACATTCTTCTTGGCTGCAGCACAGGCCATTGCAAAAGCTGAAGGAGATTCCAGAGTTTTTTCTTCTTCCTCATCATCTCGGATATCCACAACATAGCAAGGCTCTTCTTCTTCCTCTTCCTCAGGTCTCTCAGCTGAATCAGTCTCAGAGATTTGGGATGCTAACTGCATTTCAAAGATCGTGTCTTCACAGAAATTCACGAAGAGCTCCATTTTTTCTTGCTCACCACCTTCATTTACAACATCAAATATGAATTGCCTTTTAGATTCCTTCACCTGTGGCTTCTCCCACTGCATTCTACTGGATTCACTGATTTCAAAGTAAACTCTTTCTATTTTCTTGGCTCCACCCATTATTTCAATACGGCCAAGGTATGGTTCAAAGTAATTAAGAACACTTTCTGCAGGTTCAAGTAAGCTCTGAAGACGTGAGTCATTAGGCATATGCTCTGAAAGGTTTGTTAGCAAAACTGCTACATTAAAGCCAATATCTTTGGCTGGTTCATGGAATCTGTCCACAAAATCAAGGTAGTTGAACATATCATTTTCATCAGCTTCTGCACAGGACAGCAGGAATTCAATCTCTGATTGTATATATTGTTTTTGAGCTTCCATTGACTTCTGGAAATCCTTCTTTGAAATGATGCCTTTACCATCTGGGTCATGCTCTTTGAAAGCATCCGAGTTAGTTAAATCTTTTAATTTGAGAAACATGTCAAAAAACTTCAAGATCAATTCTACGTTGCTAGATGATTCTACAAGTGTATCGACCATTTGTTTCCCAATCGTTCCGTTTACAACGTTACCTAAGTAGTGTTAAAACAATGAGTTATTTGATGCCTCTATATTTGAAATAAAGGAACTTCATGTTCATGCTGAGAACTGAACCAAAGTCTAAAATACAATGTCTATTTTTCATTTCATAACTTCATAATTTTTTTCCAATATGCTTGTCTGCAGAAGACCTCTTTTTTTCATTATATTCATACTTCAAACTGTATGTTAAATAAATATGAAATCAATTTCATCCTGGCATTATATACGATTGGAGATAAATAAAGAAAAGCTTAAAAATATTAACATAATTACTGGAGTTTGCACTATAGAACTGAGACAGTAATATTTAATCATAAAGAGAGAAATGGCTCGAACCTTCAAGTAGTGACAACAACATCACAACCATATCCTTTAGCAGATCTAGCAGTTCTTTAAGCAGTTCAATCTGAGCAGAGTCCTGTGTTAAAAAACAGGACAAACAGAAAAAGAACAAATGACAAAACAATACAGAGTATACGGTTGTTTTTTTCTTTGTATTTACATGGGATACATTTGGAGTAAAACAACATGCAGCACAGTCATCTGAATTTAGTTCACATTCTTCAGCAAAATTTCCTTGTAATTATTATGATTACTATCAAAGGTCTTATAACAGTAGTGCGGTAAGTCACTGCAGCAAAGGCATTATTACCGTAAAGCTTTAATAAAGTGTTACAAAATAGTGAAGTGCGGATAAGGGACAGCAGAAACTCACAAAGCTGGTACTCCATATATCTGTCAGTATTCTCAGAATGAAACCATCTTTTTTCACTTCACAGGGAATACGTAGTGGCATAATGTACTGCCACTTAAATAGAATTAGTACTTCAGTAGGTTTAGAGAATACAGTACAGAATTTGACAAAAGTAATATGATTTCATGACTAACGTTAAGGATCTAAAATTTACGTGTCCACAGAAGTATGATGTACTTTTATAAAAAAGCAAGGAGTCTGAACAAGTCAGAGGGTAGCAGAGACATTGAATATAGGGGAGGAAATGACTCCGCAATGTTTCATTCAGTGAGTGTATGGGACTGAATGAGGAGTGGGATAAAGCTCTACAAGGCCATGCACAGTGAAATGAACACCATTTTTAGTCCTCTTGTGCAGTGGATGTGGTGAATTAACTGGACAAGGTGACTAACTGTCATATTCCCTCCCTCTTCCAATCCTTCCCAGCTTTTCTCTTGCCCTCTCTATCTGTAGCGTAGGAACCATGCTTTTAATGGTGCTTCAGATGTAACAGATCGCCAGGTTTTGACAACAAGGAGGGAGTCCTAAATTGCTGCAGTCACTATCAGAAAGGCGTAAATGAGTTGAAAGGAGTGATTTTGTGTAAGAAAAGATATGTCACAGCAATGACTGGAGGATAAAAGGAGCGGTGTGAAGACCTTAATTGGAAGATTCAGTGTTGTACCTCTACATGGCAATAACCTGTGCAGCCAACGAGAGCCAGTATATTAGTTTATTCACAGCTTTCAGTGTTCACTTGACTGTAATTTATAACCAGATACAAAGAAGCATTACATGGCTCTTGCAAATACCTGTGAAAGTTTCATCTGCATATTGGCAAATACATGAAGAAATCCAACAACTGCATCCCACAGCCTACTATGAGCCAGACTCTGTTGGTTACCAATGCAAGGTCCCTAAAAAAATAAAAATAATAAAAACACATTTTTTACTTATATAAAATCAAAATAACACTTCACCTTCCTAAGCCTTCTACCTGAAAAAATAAAAACAAATGAACAAAAAAAAACCCCAAAACAACAAAACAGCAAACAAATCTCAGGCTTCCATGAAGGTACACAAGAAAGTTTCTTATCTTTTCTTTGGTAGGTAGCATGTAAAAAAAGAGATTTTATCTTGTCAAATTTGAAGCCATTACTTTAGTATTAGCTTTACACTGGGCCAGTGATTCAATGTAATAGTCAAAAATTAGAAAAATAAAGCCAAATGTTTACAAACTTATAACAGGACATGATCAGATCACGTAATCACCAAAATTCATTGTTAATATCTTGGACAAAACCTTTCATTTACCTGTATATATTCAGTAAGGGAATTGAATATTTGTTTGGTGACAGCCAAAGCTTTAGAGAAGTTACGTTGTCCCGATTCATCAATAACGTCTTTTCCTGAATAGTACCAGTAGAAGTCACTGATTGATTCCTAAGAAAACGCAGTTAAATTAGATTTTCTAATTTAGGATTTTGAAAGCAGTATTTACTGTCTGCATGCATATCACCAGAAGTTGAGTCAGTTGTCGCTCAGTTAATCTATTTCTTATGACAGTAGCTTTTTATGTTTTTATATAACTATACATTTTCTGTAGACTAGCTGTCTACAGAAGTAAACAATGAAATTAACAAACACGCGGTTTCACGAAGCATTCTGAATGTCATCTATCCTAAAAAGAAAGGCAAAATAAATCCAAATTCTTTTTATTTTTCACTATTTCTTTTTATATCCCTGCTAAGGAGAGGAACCTCATCCTTGGTTCCATCAAAATGTGAACTTATCAAAATGAAGGAAAAAAATTCTGTTACATTCCATTTTCTTCTGATTCCTCACCTGAAGACGCAAGAGGTAGTCAACTGTACTAATGATAATATTCACTGTTGTGGTGTTGCCCATTTGAGTACGTAGGTAATTTTGAAAATCTGAAATAAATAAGGGATTTGTGCTTAGTTAGTATGGACAAGAAAGAAAAATACAAGATTGTTTTTATATATTCATGGAGAAAATACTCTTCTTCAGTACCTTGCTGGGTATAGATGCTCATTATCTGTGCTGGATATTGAACTACAATATATCACAACACAAACATAACTGAAGAGCTATTAAACATATATGCGAGAGGTTTTGGTATTAATGATCTGCGTAAAATCTGAAATTGCATTAAGACTTAAAAATTCAAATTAACATCCACAATTAACACTTTTGGTGTGTTACTTTCCCTCAGAATACTAAATCAGAGAAAAACAAAATCTTAAAATGAATTACAGTCAGCTATGAATAAGCCTAAGAATAGGGTTATCATTTGCATTCATCATTTTTCCCCGAAATTAATCTGTTTTGCTTACCATTGTTATGCCCTTCACAGAGCAGTTGTAAAAATCTAAATAGATCGCGAGTAAATTCATCATGCTGCAACACTTTTTCACCTTCAAAATATATAGATACAATGATTACGTGACAGCTTGTATTAATAAATATGCAGAATACAGTCTTACAGCATCCTTCAGAACTGAAGATTCTCACTAAAAATACAGTACTATAAATGCTACTTTAAGGCAATTTAAGGAAACAGACTAATAATGAAAAGAAAAATGGGGTCCATAAGCCAAGCCAAAGCATTTAGCACTCCAATGCATCCGTGGTCAAAAAAAAACCAACCAACCAACCAAACAATAAAAACAACAAAAAAAGACAAACAAACTACACATTATATATCTAATAAGCAAATGGTTAGTTATGAATAAAATTGTGCCTTAAATGTGAATGACATTTCATTAATAAGCATCAAACTTTTTCCAAGCTGGACACACAACTTGCGGCAGACCATAACACTAAACCTAAAGATGTCCGAGAAGATGCAGTTAGAGATTTCTTTCTGTATTTGCAACAGACTTTCAGAACAATAGTATTGAAAACTGTACCCAAACATACCACGCTCACGTACGATGACTGTGGATTGAAGAAAAATAACAAAAATACAAGATGAGAATATTGGAAGTTACAATTTTTTTCATCAAAATTACTGCTAAAGATTTCATAAGTGTAAAAAATACTCAGTTTAACAACCTACAGTTATTTATATTCAATTCAACAAGAGAAACCTCAAGCCAAGTTTAGTAAGTTCTATTTAAAGAAGGAAGCTCAAATGTGCTACTGGAATCAGTTTCGTTCTACTTACGAGTTCCTTCTTCAGTAACCATTCCCAGTCCTTCTGCTTTATTTTGTCTCTCAAACGCATTCAAGTCAAGAACACTTATATAAAAAAGAAATAAATAATAATAGTAATAATGAAAAAGTACTGCAGTAAACAATGGAAAATTATCTTCTAGGAAATTTCTGGAAGCCTTCAATAACTGCTCTTCAGTAACTAACCTGACCTGCTGTGACATGCACTGCCTCATATTTTATTTAATGTAAGTATTTAATAAAAGTGCTAGGGATGAAAATAAGGGCCCAGTGTCCATTTCTGCAAAGTAATGAGTCTCAGATCAGGTCTAACTACTCATCTAACTTATCTTCCAGTAACATCATTCATGGTTTCATGTATAAATGAAAAGAAACCTGAAATTACTCTCTATATTGACTTAAACCTGTCTACCAAAAGAATATCACTGCAATTACTTTTCAGTTACACTGTTTTCCACTGAGTTTCACTACTACTACACTGTTGCTCTATATCGTATGCATTGTTATATTATTTTTAAGACATAAGTAGAATCTTTGATTCCATACTCCGAAGATATATATATATTTTTTTTTAAGTCAAAGTATTTTCATTCAAACAGTTCAGGTATAATTTTATGATGAGATACTTTTTTTTTTTTCCAGTTAAACTGCAGCGCATTCATGTGTTCTTAGTTCTTGTGACATCCTCAAAAACAGAATGTGAAGCATTTTTTCAAAACATCATTTTCATTCTCTTCTCTGTGCTCAAATCATTTTATCAAAAACTTTTTAAATGAAATCCTGACCAACATACATTAACAGTTGTTAATGTATTCACTGCAAGTCCTGTTTGAGCAGGTACTTAATAAACTGTTCTACGTAAATGTGAAAAAGGACAGTATAGATGTTATTTAATTAGGCTGCAACTGTTAAATAATAACTTCTGCAGTGCAGGTCATCATTCCTTCCACAGTTTTTCCTTTCCTCAGATATCTTCCCCACTTGTCATTCAGTCTGCTGTTTCAGAACCATTCTGTGGCTCTCGATGGCTGAGGAAAGGAGTTTGTCTACTGTAAGAGTAATGAGATACACCAATAATTGTCCACCTTTTTTAGGAGAGTCTTTTACCTTAACTAATTGGAAGTTCTGGTTTGACAAGTGAATGGACTACCATGGTCTCACTGGCCACATGCTCCTTTCACAAGCTTTATACATATGCAGAGGATTCAGGTGAAGAGATTATGTGACATGTCAGAGAGGTGCAGAAACTGATAGCTTAGTAAAGCTCCAGTGGCCTGTCTCCAGTAATGGCTTTTCTCCATCCTTAGAACCATCCAGAAATCTTGAAGGATCTGGGACCAGTAAAGGAGCTATTACACTTTGCTTTTCCGCCTCTCCAAACTAATGCTTCAAATGCATACATAGACTGTGCTTTATTTTCTCAGTTGGAAAAATATTTTAAGATGTTAACACAGCATTCCTCTGATTCACAAATATTTTCACTAAAAAGCAGACTTATAGAATCTGTGACTTGTGTAATTTAAATCTAAAAAAACCACCTACACTGGGCCATGAATGTCAATAAAAGTGAAACTGTAATTATATGATTTATGCTTTTACCTGCAGGACTGCATCAAACCAGAAAGACTCTGAAAGAATCCAGCATCCTTTTTCTCCTTCAAGTAGTCTAGCATTTTCTAGAGTACACACATTTGGGGGAAAAAGGTCTATATTAAAGTTATGTAAATTAAAAATGCCCTAAATAACCATTCAAAATGCAGATCACTAGTAAGGAGTGATATCACTGTTATTGGACCAAAAATACTCCAATATGTTTTCATTGTTTAGCCTAAAATTAAATTAACAGCAATAAAAATAGAACTAGAATTCTCCAATAAGGTGTTTCCTTTATACAAGCAAGACTCAATAGTTAGAAAAGCATTACCTGTTGAACTATTGTATTCCCACCATTTAGAATAGCGATACCAAGTTTTAGTGTTTCAACAACCATGGGTCCCGTATGACCTGTCAAAACAAGGGTACTGTCAATAAAATTTGCAATTATAAACTGATCAATCAGAAAGGCAGTTCAGAAATTTTACCTAATATAGTTGCAATTCACATTTATTTTGCCGCACTATGTATCATGTATGAATCAGAGATGACATAAATATCATATACATTAAAAGTTGTATATGATGTATGTAATGTTACATCATTATGCATGTGTGTGCATAGCATTATACATGATAAGTTTGCAGTATGTACTTCACTTCTCCTCTGAACTTTACCTTTGCTTGCACTGATCATCTGAAGCACCATCTCAGCAGCTCCACGATCATGTAAGCGAGCTTGCTGATAAAGAGTTCTCTGCTTTTCCATTTCTTTCTCCTGAGTTTGGAAAAAAAGAAAAAGAAAAAAAAAAAAGAAATAAAATACAGGCTGAAACTGATTCAAACAGTATATACAAATGAAAAACCTGAAGATGTTGGAGGCTATCTGCCTTCACACTGCCTTTCTTCTACGTGAATAACCTAGTAAAGCTACTCAATATACGCTGTGGTATCCTTTCATGTATTCTAGGGCTTATATTTAAAATGCTGTCATCCACTTTAGACAATGAGAAAAAAAAAATAAGATTTTAATTCACACCTCAAATGTCTTCTCTTTGTCTTCCTCCTCCTCCTCTTCTTCTTCCTGACAGCTCTGTTAATGTTAGAAACAAAAATCACAAAATTTTGCTTAGTATGAAGGATGGTGGCTATTTCCACAACAGTTTTTCTATTATAAAACGAAAAACATTACAAGATTTTTTTTTGAAGCAATAACTAAATCCAGTTAGAAGATTTTCGATCCCAGTAATCCTTACATGTTTGTGTCCATACATACTAAGAAGCTGATATTCCCTTATAAATGAATACTTCCAACTATATATGTAACTTGTAACTGTAAGTTACCTGTTCTCACATCGCCTTTCTATTTAAATCCATAATATTTGTCTTCATAGTCAAACTCTCCTGACATGGAAGCATCAGCTGTAATCAATATGTTGCAAACACTGACTGTCAACTTCCTTTTGATGGAATGCAAACTCCAAAATAATTTCTGAAAGGATCACAGATCAACTAATACTGTTAAGCTTGTTCTCAAGTTAGTCCTGTGTCAAGTGATATGAACAGGATTGCACTTACTGGAATTGTATAATATCATTTTAAAGTAGGACATTTCTCATTACATATATAACTCTTAACATCATTTTTTTTCATTAAAAATGTAGAAATTAGTAGTATACAGCAGTCCACATAAGTGACAAGGAAAAAAAAAGCATTAGGAACTATTTGAGTGAAGCGATGGATGGAGCTTAAAATTATAGTTACCTTTGCCATCATGGCAGCATAGGCAATATATAAGGCATCATCTTCTAGTTTGCTATAAAGAAAAAATATTTAAAAATATGTAATGGCGTAGTAATAAAAAGATAATACTCCTGATAATACGTAAATACTATTTTGATCAATGGAAACACTCATATATCTGTGAAATCCCATTATTATTCTACTGTAAAATTCTGTTGTATCTACGAGGACTGCTCAGAGTACCAAACAAAAACAGAACAAAACAAAAAAAACAACCAAACAAAAGTATTCACCATGGACAATGCTAAATTGCAGTTGTGTTAGATCACTTATGTAATATTACTAGAAATTCAGTTTCTGAGTGTTTTTACTCAATTCACTTTTCAACATGGCTCTTTCTTACCTCCTCTCTGTGAGAGCATTGCGACTAAAATAGAGGATAATCTGATGAAGTGGATCAGGTTGTTCTTTCTCTGTATCTTCCTCTTCTTCTTCCTCCTTTTTTGGAGATGTCTGTGTTCAACAGATTTATATCAGAATATACAAATTAAGCTTCATGATTAAGAAAAAGTATGAGCCAGTAAGCTTAGGAAAGGATTTCAGTAATTTCGTCTTGTCTAATTTGTATTAACTTCCCGTAGTTACCTTATTCAACAGCTTACCAGAGCCTGCAACACTATTTACATGTTTAACTAGGAAGGAATTACAAAGTCTGATACATTTGCTTGCATTTGATAATACCATTAGAAGTTTCTCATTTGCAAGGCATTAAGAAGAAGACAAGACATCTTAGGGAAGCCTTATTCAGCAGAAATTGCCTGCATGTTTCCACTGGACCAGAACTAAAAGGAAAGTCCAGCTTAAGCAGAGCCAGTTGATAAATGGAACTATTTTTAACAACATCATCAGAAGCATCTTCTTCAGGCTGGAGTTTGCTAAATTACTTTCATGTGTCTGTTCTAGGTGACTTTGATATAAGAATAGAACTACTCTTACTGTCAACTTTAAACATTTTTGTCAGTTTGAAATAAAAGATAGCTACACTGACAAAAGAGCAGCGTATCACCTCCACCTTGTGTTGTGACCCTTCAGTAGGGTTTAATTATTGTAAAATTGTAATTATGTTAATAAATGCTTAATTTACTAGTAAAACTGAAAGAACTGTAATTACAGTTTTGATTAATGGTCTCATTCTGTCCTTCAGTGGAAAGCAGCAAGAGAGTAAAGGAAAAACTATGACCATTCAATTGTTCAGAGTATGGGAAGAATATAATAGCTGTGGTCTACAACGTTGTATACTGGGGGTTTGAAAACCCACAATATTAACTGCTTTGCTAACATTGAAGCATCTCCTGATGCATCTTCATGTAATCCATGGAGCCGTATATTCATACATGTGGTGTTTAGGTAACACCAAGGCCCTTTGATAATAGTTTAGACAAACCGATTACAGAAGTGGAAAAGAAAGAAAAAAAATTGTTTTTCAGAATCAATATTAAATAACAAAATGCTCAAGTTTACCAAGCACTTCCATCAAGTACACATGTAAACCAAAATTTTGCTGAATATGGCTGCAAATATTTTCATCTCTTTATGATGTACCAACAAGAAAACAACAAAAAAAAAATTGTATCAAAGCAGAAAATGTTAAATATTATGCGTCAATGAAAATTGAAAAGGGGAAAAGCATCAACTGTGTCAAGCTTTAAAAAAAAAGGTAAATAAAATATAGGAACATAGGAATTACCATAATCACAAATAGAGTTTGATAGTTGATCTAAACCATTTCTGTTCCCAAGAATAAGTATCACGTAATTCAACTGAAGGCATACAACACCTTGATGCATCTCACCGTGCATCACAGGATGGATGTCTTCTTGACCATAGCAGAAAATGACCTTATGCTCCAAAGCATAAGAATTCATACTTTATAAATTTATGAATACGTATACAGTATATTAAAATAAAATATAGATCATAATAGATACATAAAATGTACACTAAAATGGGCACTGAAAAATATGCCCAATTATGTTAGTACTTACAGCCAAATCCTGAACTAGTTTCTCCTCAAATGAATATTCCTCTGTTTCTATCCAATAGTTCTGATAGCCATGGAGGAAGAGGTTAATAGAACGGTGCCTGGGGGGTTGTGAAAGTGAGATCAAGAGGGGTAAAGGAACATAGTATAACAGCTCAGATGGTTAATGATTAGTAAGGATAAGTGTTTGTACAATTCTGATCCTCTGATTGGTCAGTGAAACCAAACACAAAACACAACTAACTTTCAATGACAAATCTGCATATATTTATGAACTTTTTTTTTTTGAAAATACACACACGCACACACACAACTTTTTCTTCTGAAGGCTTCAAGAGTGCTAGTATACGTTATGAGAGAAACTGTGATTGGTGACTTAAAACAAGCATGGGAAAAATATATATTTTTAAAAAATCGATAATAAGAGGGTAACATATACACCTACTAAATGTAAATTTAGTTTACTAGATATAGCACACTGAGACGGCAGATGCTGGCCATGAAGAACAAAATAATTACGAACCGCTTTCCAGCATGTTATATGTGAACCAATCATTGCCTAACAACCTTCTTTTTTTTCCACTTACAAATGAATTAGAAATGCATAAAGGCTCTATAAAAGAACAATTTTAGAAAACTCTTAGGTATATTGATTGATATTACACAGTATTAACTAATTCAACTGGAAATTTTTCCACTCAAAATACGATTCATTGCAATAAGACTACACATAATATTGGCCGAACTATTCCATCTTTGTGTAGTATTTAAGGGAAAAAAAATATTTTGAGGTGCTCTACATGATATTCTGAAGGTTGTTCCACACAGGCTTTTAATTCACTTTTATCCTGCACCAGTAACTATATAAACTGACTGTATTATATTATGGATCGCCTAGAGACATTTTGCACATGAATTCTTATTTTATAATGACAGTGGTATGCAGTCAACTCTCTGTGCTCTCCTGCTGTCACGGGTGCCTTTTTATTATCAGTTTTCAAAAACTGACCAATCAGAATCTACTCTGAAAATTGTACAAATTCATGTTTTATGGCAACAATAAATCATGGCTGGGAAGGAATAAGTGTGTGCATAAGGAAGAGGCTCTCCACAAGTTACATTACCGTTAACTTGAGTATAAGCCTGTCATACTGAGTTTTTTCATGTACTTTTTCCAGCCAAACACGTTGAAAGGTGCTCAGGAAGAAATTGCTAATTTTGTGTCTGAAGAAAAGCATATAGGTTTTCAATGAAGAACTAACAACAAAAGTACAAGTTAAATTCAATAAAATAGTCAGAAAGAATGTATTTGTTAACTCTGTATGAAATGTTGCCACGTATAACTTCGCTGTATCTATGTGCATATAACAGATGACAGACAATACGACAAAACATACAAATTTTCTTAAGATAAGCGAACATAAATACAAGTATCTCAGAGAATGCACTTATCATATAAGGTACTTTTTCACAGTCATTCATTAAATAGAGAACAGAAGAATTAGCATTTCCAAACTTCACTAATGTTTTTTCCTTGAAAAATAAAATTGTTTTAAAATACAGCTACTATTTATTTTGTATCTTGAGGTAATACTCTGAAAATTGAGTACTTGGAGTAACTATGAAAGAGTTTAAAATAATTTTTCTGTGATTTAATAAACACCTGCACTTGAATAGATGTTTAAATTGCTGAAACATCCTATTGGAATTCTAAAAAATGATACATATAAGAACGCATATTGAATAAAAATAGTTTTAAATAGATTAGCATTAAGTTGTTTTGAAAGCCACCTAAATCTCTAGAAAATTATCAAAAGAACTCATTATTCATTGAAGACATCAACATTTTCTAGGCAAAAATCATAACCAGTTTGCTTACTGCCCTTTAAATATATAATCACATTTAGAACTAACACCCCCATATAAAGCTAAAACTAAACTGAGGAAATATACAAGAGAACTTCATTTTAAATTGTGGTGCAAAGGGATATACATAGCTCTTAGCATTGATCACACTTCACTTGAAAATAAATCCCTAGGGTTCAAAGTTATCTTAGCAACTTTATGAATTTAAATGACAGAGGTAGTTATAACTGCAATTAGGTGTAAAATAGCATGATAGCCTTATTTTCCTGTCAGAATCCTATGATTTATCTAGAAAAACCTGTCTAAAAAACTAATGAAGTTTAAAACTTTGTTCTACATCTGTTGAGGATTTCTTTTGCCCTTGCCTTTTTTGAAATACACATACCAAAATAAATTGGTAAAAATAGTTTTATTGGAGTTTATTTTTAGAATCTGAAGGAAGAAATAACCGGACAGATTTGCTTCACGTTCATACTAAAATGAGACGTAAGCTCCACCATAGGATGCATGCACCACAAAGCTTGAGAAGAACCAACCCCACTTTTCAGATTCAGAACCCATTTGAGCTCTTGGTACACTTTCCATCAACCTTAAGAATCCTAAAAATACATCTTTAAGACAAAAATAAGATGAACTGTTTTTTATCATTTGGGTGCTCATTTATATTCTACACACTTTAAGAATTATAAATACAGAATATTGATATAAAAAATGCTCACAAAAAAACTATACTGAAATATCTACCATTTCCTCTTGTTTTTCCAAAGACAACTTGTAAAAATAATATAGTCAATAGTTCAAACCTAATTGGTTTGGTTTTGCATTGTCTTTAAACCTTTTCACTTTTCTGTCTCTATAAGGACTGCTTGGTAGCAATGGGAGAGTTTAGAGAAGCTGTTATAATCTACAACTGCTAGTTTTCATAATTGTTTCGCTTTTACAGTCGAAGTTTTGTCCTGTGTAAACCTAGCATTGTTCTCAGTACATTAGTGGCAAAGCTACAGACCATTAGCTAACATGAAGCATTTAAATAAATCATTGCACAAAAATATTAAACACTAAAGGGGAAAGAGCACAAAAGAAGATAAGAAGCAAATCTAATTAGTGATGTTCTCAGGCTATATCTTGAATATAAAGCAGATGTATTGAAAAGGAATGGGGTAAAGGTAAGGACGCTAAGCTGCATGGTATTAATAGTTGGTTTAAAGCAGTAGATGGATGTAGGCACAGGATGCACTTTCTCTCAGACTTGGTGGTATCTACATTCAACTGAAGTAATAAGCCCAGCAAAACATGTCCAAAATCTCACTCTGCACTGTTCTGCTCCAGCACCTGCTTTAATCTCCAGTGCCTGCTTTAACGCAACATTCTGACATAATATCTAAAGGTTACCTCATATAAGCGTGGAGCATTCATGCAATAGAAAAGCCATTAAAAAAAAAAAAAAAAAAAAGTGTTGTTTTTTTTTTTTTAATAATAATAGTACAAATGCAGGAGATTAAAACACAACCAATCAGAGGCAAAAAAGAGACAGAAAGAGCAATTACACCTTAACAAAATTTTCACAGAAAACTTGGGGGAATACAGAGAATAACAGCTGACAAAAAATGAAGCATTTTGTTTTTGAAGCAGTGAAATTCCTATGGCTTTTTTCCCCTCTGGTTATTTGTCCTAAGACAAGTATTTTGCTGCTGATAACCTAACCAACACTTCTGTCTCTTAAACTCTATCACATCAGCTAAACAACTAGCAAACTTGTAGTTATACACACAAGTAGTATTTCCACTGAGAAATGTAAACTAAAATTATGGAAAAATAAATCTTTCAGCCGTTTACCTGGGTAGGTTGTATAACGGTGCCATTCTAAAACAAGCAACAACAGCTCTTTTGCGTTGTTTTGACAGAAGTTTGTGCCAAACAGCTTTCTTTGATCTCAGTGGTTGTTCAACCTATGGGAAAATATCTTTTAGTATATACAATAGAAACTCTTCACCTTTTATTCATAGTTTTGCTTTTAGCTACTGATTAACATAAGCTAACAAGTTAGAAAATGTCACAAAGTTCTGCTTTATTTGGAAACAGATTTTGGTTTTTTGTTTTTAAAGTAATTTGAAATAATACTCAGGGCTTTATATACAGTACCTCTGAATATATACAGAGAAGCTTGAGAATATCTCATGGATGGGACTCCTTGATGTGAGTGTATTTGCAGAAGCAAATATGTCCTGAGTTTTCTCTGGCAGATGTCATTTAAAACTGTGCAAATATACACATGGGTGTGGGTATGTGCGTACATGTGCAATAATTACTCTGACCTGGAAATGTTAATAATGACACTCACTCAACTGGAAATTACTTCTATAAGGTAATAACCTCATTCTAGTTTAAAACAAGCAGGGTACAGACATGTAAATGTATACCTGATCCAGATGATACAGAGCAGCTGATATCCTCTGCACACGTTCCACATTTTTCTCAGGGTCAGGAGGCTCCTCACTCTTCAGAATGTCTTTATATAGATTTAACTGCCATTTCACAGCTGGATCATCAGACTAAAAAGCAACATATTTCATTCTTAACATGCTGAATGAAAATAGTGAATTGGACTAACATCACTATTTGTCTTACAGAACCATATAGGATAGCTGTGTTGGAAGAGACCAGAAAGCCCGTGCAGTTCTAACCCACCTACCAAGCCCTGCCACCCACGGCCATTCTCTGCTAAAGAAAAATGAATTACTTGGATAATAAATTAAGATCAATGGGCATGATTTTTGAACATAATACCAGCCAAAGCCATCAAGAAACCACTTATTGCCATGAAAATATTATAAGGAAAAATGATGAAATGGTGATTTTTATAATAGCTTTTCACTTTCTGTTTTTCAATACCAAGATCGTAATAAGTAATGGCAATTTTCATGTTTAAAAGTGCTATCCCACACCTGCATCTTTAAGACAGATTTTTTTTTTAATTATTACCTTTTCCTGCAAATGTAAGTTGTTACGTATATGCTCTTTGACTTCTTCATCGGTGTCCCTCTGTAGAAAGGTACAAGTATTTTTCAGTTTATGATTATGATTCATCTTAAGATCATTCACAACATCAAACAGTTACTGTTTTAATACTGGAAAGTACATATATTACCAGAAGGGCTTGGGATGAAGGCTTTTGTTAATTGCGACCACAAAACTATTGCTGTCAGCAGAGGGAAGAGATCAGTGCCTGCCCCTCTGCTCCCCCTCATGAGTAAGTCCCAGGCAGGAATGAGGCCTCCCCTCTGCCTCTTATTCTCTGGGCTGAACGAACAAACCAAGAGACCTCATACGTCTTGCCCTGCAGACCCTTCCCCATCTTTGTTGCCCTCCTTTGAGCACTTCGTAATAGTTTTATATCCATAGTTTTATAGTTTATATCCATAATAGTTTTACATCTTTATACTGTTGAGCCCCAAACTGTACATGTTACTTGAAGGTAATACTGCACCAATGCTGAGTACTGCAGGATGGGACAGTCATTTCTTTTGACTATTTAGCTCTACTGTGCTTCATGTATCCCAGAATAAGGTTGGCCTTTTTGGTTGCCAGGACACACTGTTCATTCATATTGAGCTTACTATCACCCAAAAGCCCTAGCTCCCTTTCTGCAGGGCTGCACTCTGGTCACTTGTCCACATGTGTATCTAAGAGTACATTGTATAAAAATGGAAAATGACATGGAAACAATGGTCTCTGTCTGTACTCGCCACTTTGTCTGCTTCACAGTTCTTCACAATTAAAAGCTGTAATTGCTTGCAGTGCACTGACATTTTTACTATATTAACTGCTTAGATATTTACGTCTCAAAGTTAAGTTATTAAAGTTCTGTTTATTCTTCATTATTTACTTACATGGCTATATCTGGTCTTAGCCAAGGAAATGAGCTCTTGATCTCCTGGAGTACACATATTCAAGCCGATAGGAAGCATCTTTTTAAGTGCAGCTACAATCAAGGACGTTTGTATGGAGTACAAATCTCCTCTGCGTTTTGATTTCTTTCTCTCTTGATCTTGTCCTCCAGACTGTAATAAAATATATTAAAATTAAATAAATAATAGAAAGGCAAATGGGTGTAATTATTCTCCAAGCACACACTTTTTCAATGCATTCTTCCCCTAATGGTCCAAGGAAACTATGTTCCTAACGTAGTGTATATCATTAACTAAAAATGCTGCATTAGAGGAAGAGTGTACAGTCTTCAGTAGGAAACGGAGTACTTTTTATATGCTCCAGTTACAGTAAAAGTAATATTTCAATAGTAGCAACATAGTTTTTTATGCATTCATGTATATGAATCTAACTATATTCTCTGAACTTTTCCTCTCAAACCAGAAACAACTGCAGAGTTAAAAGCTGGGTCAGTCTCTGGGGACAATATTATGTTGCAAAGCTACAGAGACAAATTCAAGATGCTTATATTTTTCTTAGAAACTTAAATAAAGATACAGACAAGTAGGGTCTGAATGAATGAATATTGTCTGATTTGCCTCAAATGAAAAATACTGCTATCTAAAAGACTTTGATTCAATGTAATAAAATGCCAATGAAACAATGCCTCTGGGAAAAGCACTGTCCTTTGGATTTGGCTAACATACGTAAATCTGTTAATCCTTTTAACAGCTTTGCAAATCATGAATAATAGGAAAAGGAAAACAAAGAGACACAGAAGTAAACACACAACAGAATAACATTTGTCCAATCTTCTTACAATAGACAGTGTACAACAATATTTCAAGCAACTCTTAATTTATAAGACAGAGAACCAGAATCTTTAGAACAGATCCATATATTTAATGAACATATGGTAAACAACAACAACATAAAAATAGCCCAGTTCTGAATTTTGTACCTAGATTAAACTCCTACTACACGCAAGGGGAGTTTTGCCTAAGACAATACTTCAGGACTAGGCCTCCAGGCTGATAAAACACTACAAAATAGCGAATGCTTGCATTTAACCCTCCACATCCTTTTCCCTCTGTCAGTTAAGTTTTGCTGGCTACTGTTTGCTTATTATATTGTGTTCCAAATAAGAATGCAGCAGAATTTATTGCAATTCATATTTATGAATTATTACCACACTATTATCACAGTAATCACTGAAAGGAAAAAAGGTAGCCGTACATAATCTACTCAGTGGTAAATTTTGGCAGGTTCTGTCTTCTAGATGGTGAATCCCTGTGTATGCAGCTGGTGTTGAGAGCATTTTGCAGGTCAGAGGGAACTCACAAGGGATGTGGCTTCCTTTCTTAAGGAACTAGCAATTGCAAGAGAGTACTCTGCCTCAAAGCTTTGCTTTTAGAAGTGTGGAAGTGCCTTAGAAAAAGCAATGATGTAATGGCATTATTTGTACTCTACATTGACAGCAGACAAACAAATCCCACAATGTATCACTATATTCCAGTGGCGTCACTATGCATCTTAAATTAGGAATACCAAAATATACACATGTATATATTAAAAATAATAATAATTAAAAAAAAAAAAAAAAAGGAAAAGGACAAGGATTGTTTTACTTTTTTATATCTTTATGCCTGGGGATGTTTTACACATCTAATTTTCCTTTTTTTCTTTTTTCTTTTTTTTTTTTTTTGAGGTTAATAATTGGGTACAAATAAAATAAATGAAAAAAAATTTGAACATTTTAAAACATGAAAAAAAAATCCATTCTGCCTCTGCCATCATATTCTGCTGTCTGTTTGAAGATCTTTCTGATAAATGTGTAAGTAAAGTCACAAAGAGAAATCTAAATAACAATAAAGTTATGGGAAAGTTTGACAAAATCCAAGATCAGAATCAGGAGTATTTACCGCAGTGGCTCAGTTTTAACTTAGGCTTCCAGCTCAGTTAATTAAGAACTCTTCAAATCACCATCAGGGCTTCTGCGGGCACAGGGTGAAGGGAAAAAGAAAGGGGAAGCCATTCAAATGGATGCTTAGGGATCCACTTTACTCTTGATTATGCATCGCTAATGAAGAGCACACCATAAGCTGAAAAGTATTCATCTGTATTATAAAATTTTATTTAAAAAGGTAATATGAATGATGCAAAGATGAACTGTGGTTCATTAGAGACTAAGGAAGTCTGGAATACGACGATTACTGAAAAGCATCCTTGCTCCTCACATGGCTACGAAGAATTATTTTAATTTTGGCACAAGGTAGTATTTGAACTCTGTTCCTAAATGGACTTAATTCATTCTAATGCAACCCTCTATTCACCTGCAGACATGGTACAAGTTATAGCATATTTCTCCCACATTCTTTTCTTGAATATCATAAGCCAAATATATATTTCTGATGACTCTACTTAGGCATCATTTTTACAATGTCTGCTTCAATACATTAGAAAAAAAGCACCACAATGAAAAGCAAACCAAAACCAAAACAGAATGCAGAAAGACAGCAGAGGGGGAATGTACATCTAAATTTAAAAATGTATCGTTGCTACATTTTATAGTAAATAAACATCTGGGTGTTCTGAAGGGAATTTCAGCTGCTCTGGTCAAACATTGCCACTTTAACTGTGAGATAATTTAAGGGACTGGGGCCTTCAAATTTGTGACGCCACTGCTATGATCAATGGAAAGAATGCTTGGAGCCTGATCATCTCTAAAGCTAAAACAAGGACACATCATGCACTTTGACCTGTACCTTTACTTGCATGGCCTGTATGAAAGAAAAATAAAGGGAAAAACATAAGTAAAAGAGATGAAAAGATGACAACTTACAGGTTAGTAATAAATTTACTCAGCTCTACTAAGACAATAAATATTGTAAATCTGTAGCTAAAAATAAACTAACTGTGCATGTATAATCAAATGAGGCCTTAACAAAATAATTTTTATTCAGCTTAATTTCTAATAAATGATTGAATTTCTAAATTTATCTTGCTATTCAGCATGACATTATACACTAACATTTGCACATCTAATAATTAAGCATAACAATATGGCATCATTGCATCTTTTCCCAGTAGTGTTAAAAAGAGCCATAACACAATAATGAAAAATATTTCACCGATTTCCTATCCCCTCCCACAAACACCACTGTGAAGATGTGACATTTCATTTATACACACATTTTTTCCACTGTGTAACATGTTACTGTCTTGTAGGTAGCCTGAGAGAAAACCTGAGTTAAGCTCATATCTCTCAGCTGTACTCATTTTGAGAGCACTTATGTAAACTTAGCTGTAACTCATACGTACACTTTTTTTCCTGTGTTATTTTAATAACGTACGTATATATACAGTTAAATGAACCACATATTCTCACCCAAAACTGGGTTATCGCTGTGTCATGTAGTCTCAGAAAGATAACAAGACTTTCTTGTTACAGTAAAACAGCACAAAAATTCAGCTATAACATAAAATAGTCCATGTCTGGGTACGGGAAAATACTATAGGAAACTTTAGTTTAAAAACAAAAATAACAACTCATAAAACCAAACAAGTTTCCTTTTTGGCTTCAAAACTCTGATGTCAAGCTATTATTAAAATCTCTTTTATATCCCGCTATGTTTATGTCACATAGTAAAGAAGAGCACCTGCAAGTGAAGAACGACAGACTAATAATCAAATTAAGCATTAAGCATCTTAGAATTTTCAATACTATACTCAGAAAAATAAATTTTAACTGAAAAGTGTGAAATACGTAGACTCTGCTCAGACATTGCTTATCAGATACATCCTAAATATAAGTAAAAACAAGATGTTAATTTAATTTATTTGAAATGACCATTAAAGTAATCCATTCATAATCTGCTGCAACATAACTAAATGAAATGTTCTCAAAGAATAGATCTCAAATTCTTGCAGAAAACCCCAGTATGAAATTCTCCAATAATCACAAATTTGCAGATAACATGCATTGCATATTACAAATGGGCACAACCACAGTGCTGTTTCATAAACAAACTTGAATTATTTCTCAGACTTCTCTAATAGGCCTATCCAAAGACTTTTTTAAAATAGATACAAATTAATATTGCAGGTTGATATAATAAAACTTCATTCGGATTTCCAAGTGTTTGGTAACTGAAGTATATCCAGCCACACATTCATTTAAGATTCCAAAGCTTACACATAAAAATTGCCCACATATGTATTACACATTTACTGTGTAAAAGTGAATGGCAACACTTAGTCTTTCATCCCAATTAACTATAAAACACTATAGGGAATTATTACAACTTAATAAAAATGCCATTTTATCCAGAAATCCATGAAAGCTTTGGAAAAAAAAAACAACAAAACCAACCAGTCAGACAAAAAGCAACCAAATAAACAGGTTAGTGGCTGAAATGAATGCGTTCAGATTCTCTGTTTCAACACTTATTTCAATGCAGTCTGTGTTACCAGTCTCTCCCAGACTGAAAGTTCTCTAACTTACCATTCCCCTCCGAGCACTCTGCTGCCATTTTTTTAGAAAAGAAAGATTAAAAAACTTTCTCAGCTGTTATTATGTTTATTTGAGAAAATATTAACAAGTTTACTATAATGAAATCACAATGGTACTGTATCTTTTTTTTTTTTTTTTTTAAATTGTGCACCACTGTTATTAGCTTTAGAAAAATAACATAATACTAATTTCTTCACTCGCTGCATCTCTTTTTCTGCATATGGCATATGAAGATATAGAACCTTCCATGAGCGATACATCCCATATTACTATCATTACAGTATCCTAAATCTTAACAAAACTTGTTATATTTCTGCTGTAAGGCAGACTTGCTTAAAGCAGACTGAGATCAGCATAGATCCCTTCTCCTTTAAGAGACTGAACTGTTGTTTCTCGGACTGATTGCCAGTACCAACATGTTCACATGAACTTATCTCTACACTCTTGTGCCAGATAAATACTTCATATAATTGCAGTATTAAACAAATATGAGCAAAGAGAAACTGCTAATAAGGGCAAAGTGCTAATTATTCCGTTGTCATACACAAAGTAGTTACTTTCTGAACTGTCAATATTCAAGCAGAGAATTATAAAACGTACTATTCCTCTAATGTAATGTGTACTTTTGATTACCCTATGATTATATCAGTAAGTAACAAACCTTGTAGCATATCCTGAAGTTAGGGTACTTAAGGTATTTTCTTGCTCATTCTAAATTCCAGAGTCTTAAAAAAAAATATTCAGATCTAAACGTGTGCGTTAATAAATGCACTGGCATTTAAGAACGCTTTCATGACATATAAAATGTTATCAATTTCCTGATTATAAACCACATATATAAAACCAACATAACATATCTAAATGATGCCTCGTGTATTGTACCATAGCATTTACATCATTATGAAAAAAATGCCTAAATGATCTGCAATTGTTCTGCAATCACTTGTGCAGCTATGCTACCATTTTAGCAAAATACCCAGTTATGAATATATCGTATATATATACAATTACATATTGTATATATATAAATATATAAACATATAAAAATAAATATATTATATTATAAATATTAAATGTTATATTGTGTTCTATTTCTGTCCCTATGTTAGCAATAACCATATGTAATGTCCTTGAACTCCATGATTTTACATTAATATACTTATAAAAATTTATATGCATGTAAAAAAAATGCATATTCTCCCTATGTTTCTATACCCAAAGAAAAGCACATTTACACAGGTGTCAAAATCTATATGCACAAAAATATACTACTTAAAATATGTACAACAGGTATTTGAATATCTAATTTCAAAACCAAAGCCTTTCAAGGATGGGTTATATAAATTCTTGATGCTGAATTCCTCTGATTTTATCGAAATCAAAACATTATGAGGGATTGTTTTACTGCTTTCAGTTTGGTTTTTTTTTTTTGCTGACTTGTTTTGTTGTTCCTGCCATGCCAGAATGACTGAAGTGTGACAACAGTTTATGTCATGTTACCAATACTGCTGTGAAACTTTAGATTAAATATTAATTATCCGATTCTAATTTACCATGAATTGAAATGAAAAAATTAGATCTCATTCTTATCTCCTCAGACCAATTCTAACATAAAAATGTCAAAATATATGTATTATATGTATACTTAACGAGTGCCATATTACAGACTTTTGCGTTAGCGTGTGATTAACATCACATAGCCTGGAACTTGCCTACTAGTACTACTTGCCTCACTAATGAGGATTATACAGATTCCTCAGTTCTATCTTACTGTTGCCTTGGAGCTGTATCTTGAAAACAAGAATTGTTAAATATTTCCTTTCCTTCAAATACAGAGTTCTCTGCATAGTTTGAGAACTGCTGTTCAGTGTCATTTGTGATCTAGCAATGAGAAGAAGAACTGATATGTTTAGTCGTAAATTTTCCAACAGCAACATTTGCCTGAACTAGATTTCAAAATGTAGAAAAGAAGCAAAGAAGTTTTTCATGAGAATTTTTAAAAATTCAATTAGACTTTTTTTTTCTGGCTCTATATTATATAAAGTTGGACTTATGTGGTAGCTAATTTACAGACATAATAAAAATATACAGAAACACAAAACAGTAAAACTTACTCTGTCTCTGGAATACTTTCATAAGAGGATTTCTCTAAGCATATTATAGATATGAATAAATGAAAAGGTTCTTTGCTATGTTTACCAACACTAATTTGGAATTAGTTTTCAAACTGACTTGTGAATCCTGTTATGAGTAAGGCAGTCTTCCTCAGCTAATGTCAGAGACACTTTTTACCTTGACGTTTTCTCTATTATGAAGGTAACAAATGCAATTTCCCATCATCATGTCAGCATCTTATCATATTGAAAATGAGTAAAAAAAATAATGAATGTGGTCATTAATAAGAAACAAGAAAAACAGCGCACACATGGCACCCTTTATGTATGAATAAAGACACATACAAATACAGCACTCCTCCCATCAGAGCTGATAGAACAATACTGAAATTCACAAGAAAAAGTTCAGGCAGTCAATGCTTCTTCACTTATTTTACAAAATATTCTGTTTTTATTTTTTTTTAAAGGACCAACAACCTACATTACAACCTATGTTCTCTTATATGTGTAGCTACTTCAAATCAAGTTCTACGTTTTAATCTTCCGTCTTTGAAAATTTAGCAGATATTTAATAACTAATTCTAAGACACTTAACCTATATTGTGCATGTTTCCACATCTGTCATCAATAAGCAACACTATTTTTTGTTTCTTCCATCAGCCGAGAAGCAGCAATCTAAGCAGATTTTCAGAGACTTTTTCTAACATATTTAACATGTGGTGAAAGACTGAATTGATCCAAAAATCGTTATTAACTTACTTTAGACATCTTGCTCTTGGTATCTCCTGTTAAAAATGCCAAATTGTTGATTTCATTCTGAATGACAAAATTTTGTTCTTCTCTTTTGAAATTCTATAAATAAATACATAAACAAATAACTAGCAACTCCATTCACATGTACTTCATTTAGATTTATGGATATAATGAATTGGGGAAAAAAGTATAGATCTTACATGTGATTTGCACCACAGGATAAAAACTTCAGCTACCATTCGAAACAGTTCATCAGAATCTGCATCTGGTTTCTTTAGCCAGTTTGCTCTGATTGAAAGAAACAAATGAAAATAAAATTAAGAAGCTTAAAATGTGGATTTTAATTATAGATATTGCTCTGTTTAAGAGATTGTGTCACTTTCGTGTAGTTAATCATAGGACTTAACAACAATTGCTTCAATTTTCCATTCCCACAGCCACAGAGATCATTTTTATTGGCAGCTTAACTAGTCTCCAACAATAACCCTAGTTCTTGGATACTTATTTTTGCCTGTCACCCTCCCACTGGTGACAACACGTTTTTGTGCATTCAATGAACAGAACTAGAAAACAAATCTTGCTGAAAACTCTTTCACTGAGTATTTCTCTTTTCCCCTCACCCCCCCCCTTTTTTTTTTTTTCCATTTCATACTAAAACTCTTTTTAATCAAAACTTTGTGTTAATAAAAAAAAATAACACTGTAATGGGGTGAAGATGAAGAGTTAAACGATTTGAATGAGTGGATAGAACTGTACAAAGTGTTTGCTTTAATGTTGTTTGTTTCTACTCCACAAACTAATAAAACTTTATTCTGGATCTGTCTGCACACACTTGCTGAGAAAACCTGGGCAAGTTAACTAACAGATTCAGCTCTAAGTTAAAGAGCACTGATGTGCCCATAAATATATGGGCATCTGACAGCCTCCATGAAAGGAATTATTACATTACGATATCCTTATTAATTCCATCCTCATCCAACTCTGTAGCTGGATTTCCAGACAGGCAAGTGAAGTCTGTTTTTAAAAATTAAGTGTTCCCTTATCAACAAAGTCTGAATTAGTAAAGCCAAGTTCATACAGAATTAGTAAATAATTTGTAGTGAAAATTGGTTCACAGCATAAATGAACAAGCCTGCAATTAATAATGCTTCTAACTATCCTGTTATGTATTAGCACCTAGAAAAAAGTAAGTGAATACTGACTGCGTACTTCAAAACAGTGTTGTTAAGGATAGTATTAAGATACTGTAGATAATTAAAAAATACAGATATTTCAGGTACTCTTCTGAAGAGGATCTTGGGGGCATGTTCTGGGGCAAAGAAGAGAGAAAGTGTAAACACAGAATCATCTTTAAGTAAATTCTTGAGTAGAAAATCTTCTAGTCCAGCCCAAAGGCAATACAGTACTACCCAGATTCTTTTATCACTTTCTTAAAAAAAGACACACACAAAAGAAGAATGTCTTTGTGGCATTATCTATACGTGCAGTGATTCAACTGAAGTGAAATAGCTTTTTGCCCCTTCATTGCTTAAGAATTTTAGCCATGTTTTTGTTTCTGAAGTGCATACTCTTGTGTAATAACATTGGGTTGTTCAGTTATTGAGTTCTACTATTAGTTTACCTGTTGTTGTCTACATAACGTATCAGCATTGGATAGAAAGCATACAGGTCTCTACAAAGAACAGCAAACTCATCGAGAATAAGTAGCTCAGCTTCTTGAGTGTCACTTTTACTGTCTGCTCTCAGTTGCTCCTCTTCCATCACAATCTTTATAGCTTTCTTCTTCAATTTCTCCAGTGTTGGAATAAAGTGAGTTTTCAGCAGGTCAGGTCTGGCTTTGCTGATGATAGGTTGAGCATAAACTATACATAAAAACATATTTGATTTTATGATTAATATACGGTCAATACTTTTAACTGTGTTAATGTGAATCCTCTGTAGTTACAGAAAACCAAGGTCATAGTGCTATAGTGCTCCATGTATTTCTAAAGCACAGTGAAACTATTAAATTATGAATACAGCTTTCTCAACCATGTGTACTGAGAGATTAAAAGCCAGTTACTGGGAATTCAGATGATATATTTTAGTACTATGTCACAGAATCACAGAATATCTTAATTTGGAAGGGATAATCATGTCCAACTCCTGACTGTATGCTTAATCCCCCCCCCCCCCCCAAAAAAAAAAAAAACAACAAAAAACCAAAAACTATATATTTCTGTGGGTGTTGTTCAAATCATTCTTGAAATCCATCAGGCTTTGTGCCATGACCGTTGTTTGCCCTGAGAAGCCTGCTCCAGTGCTTGATGACTTTCTGATGAAGAACCTTTTCCTAACACCAACCTGATTTTCCCCAGTTACAGCTCCATGCTGTTCCCTCGGGTCCTGTCACTGTCACAGAATCAGAGATCCAATCAGACATCAGATGCCCCTTTGCTCCCCTCATAAAGAAGCTATAAGGCTGTTAAGAGGGCTCCCTTCAGACTTCTTTGGGTTGCACAAAGGAAGGGACCTCATCTGTTCCTCATACATCTTGCTTCCACAGGCCCTTCACCATCTTTGTAGCCCTCCTTTGGATGCTCTCTACTATCTTTGAATCCTTCATATATTGCGATGTCCAAAACTCTAGATGATGTTGCACCAGCACAGAGCAGAGTAGGGCGATCATTTCCCTCAACCTTGATGTGCTTGATGTGATGCACCCCAGGATACTTTTGGCTACCGAGGCAACTTAACTACCATAGTTTTGGCAAGTCACATATCTCTAACCTGGTCAAAACCTCAATATAACGGAGATTAAGACGAAGAGTCCTCAATAAAATGGTGGGTTTTTTTGTTTGTTTGTTTTTGGTTTGTTTTTTTTTGTGGGGAGGGGGAAGAAATGGGTTGCATACAGAGTTTAAGATAGTAGGCAAAAAAATTCCTTTTTTGACTTCAGCAAGCTAAAATGCTCATAATATAATGCAGCTCCCTAGAGAAAAAAAATCTTGCAAGAATTACACTATATCTCTTCTTACAGTGAGGCTACAGTGCATACATAAAAGTAATATTGAACGTAAAAAAAATAACAGTTTTTATTGTTCCTTATCTGCTTTTTACCTAACCGTCCTTCCACTTCTAATTAAAAAAATATTATATCATAGGGTAATACAGTAAATTATAATTCAGTAATTACATATTATTGGATACAAATACTCCTTAGAAATATTTACAGTACCTGCAATTCTTTTCATCCAAGATGCTTCATCTATTCCCAGATTGTTGTTAATGATTTTCAGAATATTTCCCAGAATGATGCTCAGATGCTCAGATGTTATCATTGTACAGCAAGGCCCAGCACTTTCAGGAACACTCTCAGACCCTCGTTCCCACCAGTAGGACAAATAGTTGCACAGCATGGGTAAGATAACCTCAATTACATGAGGCATTTCAGTATATCTTGCTCCAGACTCTGCTAAATTATTAATTTCCTTTATTAGTCCGTCCAGCTGAGGGATCTCTGGACACATCTCCTCTACTGTATCAGGCATACCTAAAACTGCAGGCAGGAAAGGAAAGGGTAGAATATGAAAAGGTTAATTAACAAAGCACGGGGGGAACCATCTACATTCATTTATGTTTAAGTCCAAAATACAAATAACAATTTTGCTCTATTTCAGCATACAAACCAGTTTTGAGTAATATAGCAAACAGTTTAAGGTTATGGATAAAATTCAAACTCAAGTATGCGTTGTTTACAAACTCTGCACACATCTGTCTCCCTCTTGAGACAGATATTGGAATCTGTCAAGACTAAGTGGGATAGAAGCATGTGAAGAGAAACTGTAAAAAGACACTTGTTCTTTAAGGATACATGGAATCAGAGTCACATTCTGTCAGAACTTCTCTATGTAGAACTGCACTAGAGTACTGGTAAGACAACTAAGACAGAATGATATTTTTCCTGTTCACATAAATTAAAAAAGATTGACACCTGCTAGAGGAAAGGGAACAATGTTAACAGTCTTAACAAAACAGTGCAAGGATAAAATGACAAGTATTCTTATAGCAATGATAGGAGTTATGTCCTTTTTTTTTTTTTTTTTTTTTTTTTAATTATTACAATTTACAATTTGTTTCTAACATTTGGATAGGAGTGAACAGCTTTCCTCCTCCTTCCCCCATTGAGGAATAGTACTTACTTGCTCTTTCTCTTGCACTTTTTGTGTTGAAGACAGAAAGTGGGTTGTAGTGGTTGAGAGAAGGTTCAAGGAATGCTACTGGAATGGCTGCTGCAAGAGATGCTAAGCACTCACCAAGTGCAGGACGTTGCCTGTATATGACAGATACTAAAAGTTATCAGAGAAGAAAAGATTTTCACTAGGCTTCCAGTTTCTAGCATATGTTATAGAACCACAGTAACATTTATTGCTAATATAGTTTACCATACTAAGACAGAAACCATTTAGACGATTCTGAAAAATTTTATGTCTCCCTTGAAGAAAACTTACTGGTACAAAAACCAGCTGAAAATAAACCTCAGCACAAAAATAAATCTAACCAAGACACACTACCAACAACTAAACATCATCATCATATAGCTCCATAAATACAATTTTCCAGAAAACAAAAAAAGGGGTGGAAATGTATAGATGAGGGTGCCTGAGAAATGAGTTAGATAACACTTTTCATCTTTAAATATATATATATAGTGTGTGTGTGTGTGTGGAATAGCTGTGAGAAAATTTGTGGGGGTGCTGTTTAGCTAGAGATATTCTGAGGGACAATAGCATAAAATGATTTTTGTAAGCATATGTTTATATATAGATATACCAAATTACCAAATGGAACGTGTCACTACATTATTCAACGTCAAGGAATAACATGCCTTTTAATTCTTACATTTCAAAAATTCCTTGTTATTTGTTATTTTACTCCTTGTTACCTGACCAGAAGTTAAAGAAAAAATGGCTTTTTGACCCGAAAGCTGAGCACTGCTTAATTTCAGTAACAGTTTGTCAGCTCAACAACTCACACAAGTTTTACTGAAATACTGAGCAATATGTTTGAAATCCTGCCACCCACCTAGACACTGATGTCTGCCTACAACCTTATTTTAAGGTTCTGAGTGAGTGTAGAGAAAGTTTAGGAGTCTAACTCATTTCCTGAGGTATATTTGATCTAAGACTCTAAGAAGGCAACTGGTGTAAATGATTCTACACCCATATCTAATGCAACTATCCAGTGTTTGTGGCCAATGAAGTAGAGGGCTGCGCTGTGAGCTCTTTCTATCAAAAGCAACTAAACACAATAATCTTCTAATTTCTGTGAGATCACCCTGACTCCTAGTTACAGTAGGAGTGAGGCACTACCTATCTTGCCCACAAAATCTGTGTCAAAGCGTATTTAAGATCATAGAATTACTCAGGTTGGAAGGGACCTCAAAGATCATCAAGTCCAACCGCAGCCTAACCATAGTACCCTAACTCTAACAACCCTCTGCTAAATCATATCTCCGAGCACCACATCCAAACGGCTCTTAAACACATCCAGGGACGGTGACTCAACCACCTCCCTGGGGAGCCTATTCCAATGTTTAACCACCCTTTCTGTAAAGAAGTGTTTCCTAATGTCCAACCTAAAATTACCTTGGCACAAGATTTTCAAGTCTAGAAGATAAAAAAAAACAACAGCCCAGCTTTGTAATGGATGTATAAATGACTGAATGTGTGCATATATGTGAGAATATCTTTTTCACAGAGGAACATGCATGCAGAGTGGGGAGAAAGAACTGTCCTGCAGTAAGTCTTTGCATTTTGCATGAAAGAATTGCTGAATAAACTCTGGACAGAAGGAAATGAAGATCAGCACTATCAAGCAAATGTAGACAAATGTTCTCCTAACTGGACTATAGAGCTGAATTTCCTTGGTATCTCTCAGACTTTTATTCAGAATATTAAACTTCTGATTATATGATCATGTAGAGTGCCTAAACAAAAGCCTTCAGAAGCATAAGGAAGGGTCAGTGGTTCCCTCTGCTTCTGTCTTGTGACAGACCAGCCATTAGGGTCCCCTTTTTTGAAGCAGTACCTACGGATAGAAGCCTCTTCTAATGGAAGAGGGTCTAAAATTCCAGTTTTGGATCATATCATGGCCACTAGATTTTTCAAATTTTAACACATTTTTAAAAATGCAAGTAAGTGGTAAATGGGTTTCTTTTGTAGAAGTAAAGGCCGTCAGAAGCTCTAGCTGTGCTAAAGATTTTATGATCTAGACACTTATTCTGAGAACTCTGTTTAGAGTCATGCTCGAGACAGACATTAATTACTTGACCTACTTCTTACAGCAGCATATCTGGTAACATGCAGTAACCAAATTTTGGGAAGCTTAATAATGGCCCATGGAAGAAATTAGCTTTCACTGTGGTTAAACTGAAGTCCTTGCAGATAAACCACAATATGCAGGATGAGTTGTTCAGCTTTTGTTCAGTCAGGCATTTCTTTGTGTAGAACTGAACTCTAAGATACAAGCAACTACATTAAACCTAAATTGAATATTAACCATCTTCAAACTGTTTCTGATTCACTTTTCATTCGAACTGCTTTAGTACATTAAGAATATGTTCCTAATTAAAAAAGAAAGATTTTCATGTGCTGAGTTTTTCACTCAATACCTTTCAACATAGATGTTCTTCCCAGTCCCAAGGGAATAGAGGCTACAAAGAATTCTGTAACATGAAACTTGTACATCACCCACTAGAGAAAAATAAGAAGCAGATAATAAGTACTTATTCAGATAAATGCTACTTTCTAAATATAAAAAAAAATGACAGATCATCATATATTCCAAAAGGCTAGCAGGTATTTGTTAATAAACTAGTGCAGATTATCACGTTTGTAGAACATAATTTCAATCTAAACCACAACAGACTATGAGCATATCCTCCAGGAACATGATCTAGAGCCTCCCCACCTTCTTGAAGCTTTTTCATTGCTTTCCATCTATTAATTGTCTTCAGGTCTGGAGCTGTGATTTTAAATACATATAAGAAACTTTGGAACAACATATTGCTACATCTCAAGGAATTTTAAAACTAAAATGCAGGGGAAAAAAAAAAAATCAAGGAAACTTTAAACTAATCTAATGAAGAAAAACATGTTTTTCCAACATACGGAAACAAAACCACAAGGAATAAAAATGAGAGTTATCTTCTTTAATCTAATATGGCAAAAAAATGTAATGAAATTAAGCAAACCTATCTTCTGTGGGAAACCTGAGTCATTAAGTGTTAAAAAGGTGTTTGCATTATTGTAACATAATAAACTTCAAAATTAAATAAAATACTTACAAAGCAAATCAACTCCAAAATGATACTGTGAAATATGCTCAAAAATTGATGTCAAGACAGGTAGCAATGCTACTGTAGTATAATTGATATTCTGTGAAACACCTTTGATTTGTGTTCGTGAATGGGTAAATTTTCCAAGTTTAAGATTTTCTGAAGTTTTTTCCAGATCTTCAGCTGCATTTTCAAAAAAAGCGCGCAATCCAGCTTTAACTAGCTCAGATCCTGATTTCATAACAGTTCTGAAAAATAACAAGGGAAAATCTAACTGCCCCTGAAAACCTCTGCTACATCTATATAGTTTGTAATCATTATGAAAGTTTACAACTTACCGAGTATCCAGAGACTGAGCCAAGATGTGCAGGCAGCTCACCATTGTTGTAGAATCACTACCTGTTTAGAGAGAGAGAGAGACTGTGAGAGTACAATAACATAGAGAATGTAGGATAATCTAATGATCCCAAATGTCACTATTGAAAATACGCAGGTTAAATAAGACATGGAATATATCTCCTGCCCCATGTCACTGCAGGGAGAGTTACAACTGGTTCCAAAACTTTCTTTTTCTTTTTTCTTTTCTTCTTCTTCTTTTTTTTTTTTTTAAAGTGCATTTGTATCAAAGGAATGAAAAGAGTAATCAGAGTCTACTTAGGTTTCATTTTCATCACTTGATTCTGCAGTATTCCAAGCTTTGTAACTTGTGGTGTCTACATTTCTTAGTTTTCTTACCATTATCTTTGAAACACGTATGTTGTATTTCCCCACATCCCCCTAGCCTAATAAGAAATTAATCCATCAGATTCAACTGTTGGATGATGGAAATCAAACCAGTTAGTGTATGATTAATCTTGAAAAGAAAAAAAAAGAAGTAACTACAAAAGCACGAGATTTTAGAAGTAACTATTGGATTTTCTTCAAATTTTTAACTTTATCAAGATCTTTCTTAACGACTTACCAAAAATTGAGATCCTATGTCTAACAAGAGCAGCTAGTTTGCAGAACAGGCTGAAGTAGAAAAGAAGAAAAAACAGCAAGACAAGACAAAGATTAAAGATTTGTTTAGAGAATACTGAGAATATGAAAGGAAACACACACAATTTCTGGAAGGTGTGTTTAGAATCACAGGTGAAGATAGTACTCAAATAACTGCATTAAGCAGCATAATCATAGAAGCTTTTGCATTCTCTCATTTTCTAAGCTTCTCTAATTATGAAATGACTTGAGACATTAATTTTTTTTTTTATTTAAGTTTCCAACAATTACGTATTATGTGGTTGAGTCATTCTTTATGTCAAGGAATTATTTCTGAATAAGAAACATAAGAAAAACTGAGCAGCATTTTCTTGTTTTACTTCATATTTTGTGGGAAACTAATGTTACAACTCTTCTGAGAAATTCAAACAATTTAAGAAGGTATTCTTTGCAAATACTTTGCCAATTGTGTTTATTCACTGCTCATTATAAGATCAATCCTGAAATACAGATTTCTAGCAAGTATGTCAAGAGCTTGGTATGTCTAACCTATCTATCAAAATAATAGGATAATTAAGATAAAGGGCTACCTTAACTTCTAAAACTGAAGACAGCTAGGCAGACTTTTTTATTGTCCGTGATACATTTTACAAATGGAATTAGAATATAACAGAGGCAAACATTCCTTAGAAACTGATGTGTTTTCTTAATAATAATAACAACAGATTGTCACTGTGATCTTTGGAATAGGAAGAAAAAAACTATACCTCCTTTAAGAGGAAAATACTATGAGCTAATTTTCTCAACTAAGAATGGAAAAGATTTCTAAGGTATTTCTAAATTTCTAATGTTGGACATCTGACTTCTTTCACATGCCTTTTTGAAGATGTTTTGCAAAAGACTTATATGTTACTCTGACTTGTCTGATATACAAATTCATGTTAGGGAAGTTTTAGGCCCAGAAAGCTATTCTTTTTTTTTTTTTTTTTATCCTGTAAAGTTGGCTTAAATTTTCTGAAATAAAACTTCTGAAAAGAGTTTATAACAACAGAATTTTTTTCATATGCTGTTTGCAAGATGAACTAATTAACAAGTATTCTGAGGAGAAAATATCTAATTGTAAATAAAGATACAGAGATTCTGATCAAAAAGTCACAAGAAAACAGTTTATCTGGATTTGGTATAGGTGAAGGACAAAGTGTTTCTCAGTATGCTCTTGATTTTCCATTTTTTCCTTAAGGGAAAGATTTTCACCAAACTGCTAATGCAGCTATTCGTATTGGTTTGATTTTATGTCATTTCCAGCTAGAAAACAAGCCATGAGCATGAGAAGAAATATGTAAAGTGCATACACACAAGTAAATGTTTATGAAGTATACATGACAAAGTTAGTGATAAAAGGCATGAAAAAAATATAAGGCTATTTTTTAGTTTTCCTTTAACTGTACAATAAAAGAATCAGTGACACAGCCCAAGTAATGAGGATAAAAGTCATTAAAAAGCCATTTTATTCCCTGAGAACAAGATATGAGCAATTTAAATTTTACAATTCCATTCTGAGTTCACAACCCAAGTGCTCCCTTAATAGATTTTCTATTCCTGTGTATTATTTAGTATTTAATATTCATCTCACTGCTAGTGGAGTGTCATTTGCAGAACAGCTGAAAGCAGGGTGCATGAAAACAGCTTAGATAAGCTTGGGAAGTGATGCTAACATGCTGGAGAACTGCTATTAGAAATAACATTGTACAGTGAGAAAGATTTAAATGATTTTATAAATATTGATTTTTTCCTCAAATTGTTATCATCATTCTGCCTATACTGAAGAAAACACTTGCATTAAACGGCATGTTTTATATTCCTAGTCACGTCTGTGCCATAGTCTGGCGATGACAGCTATGACAGCTGTTATCTTCTGAACAGTCTTTCACACAAACTGACTGCATTTTGCTAGGCTGTTAACATTTCAATGTGTAAAACTTCAAGTCTATAACCTACTTCTGAAGCTCACATGCAGAAAATGCATTATGCCCCCTATTACATATTATCATCATTCTTGTTAAAAGTTTATTTACCATAAATATGAAATTAATGGGCAAACTATTTCAGTGATTTTTCCCACTCCTTCCTTGATTATAGAGCTACTACACACTTTAGATAAGGCTGAGTTTTTCACATTCTTATCTTAGGAAAACAATCTAATCTATTGTATCAAAATTTCATGTCCTCTATTTAGCAATTGAACTGAGAGTAGACAAGCTTCTGTGGTTTTGAGCTCATGTCAAACCAGAGAATACTGGATAACACTACGAAGAGCAAGCGATAACACAGTACATAGCAATATGAAATGACTGGTTGTCTTCAGCCTACAGTGAAGTCAATAGGACGTAATGCTAGTGGAGTTGGTTAGAAGGCTGTTGGCTATGGCATGAATAAGGTTGTTAGCATCCATAAAGACATGTTGTCATCACACAACATAAGACACTAGAGAGACATTCAGTGCTACCTATTTTAAGCAAGGATACATTAAAAAAAAAAAAAAAAGAGTAACTTCATAATGCATAAAGTTTTTTAAATATTTGAATATTTACCATTGTTTCTACAGGAATATTAAAAGGATAAAAAAAACTTCATTACAAGTGGAAATGATGGAAATGATGCAGGAACTTTATTTATATATAATTAACAATAAATATAATTAACAAAAATAATTAACTAAATAATTAACAAAATAACAAAAAATATAATTAATAAATTGTAATTTGTAATTCAATCCTTCAGACATATATTAAAGAATAGTAAAATAAGGAATGCTATTCAATATCTACTATTCTGCTAAAAAAAATTGTATCTCAGGGAAGTGAGATTTTGAACTATCTATAAAGTGAACTATATGAACTACCCTTAGAAAGTTTTTACTATTTAGATAGAACCCGCTTGTGTGTATCTTAATTTTCTACTTACCTTGCTACCATTTCCTTTTCCTTATTTGATGCATATCCACTGCTACTGAGTGTTTTTGTTGGAGAAGACAGGAAGTACAAGCAGTGATTTGTAAAGTACTGATCAACTAATGGTAAAAGAACCTAAGAAACAGAGATAGAAAATGTATTTTTCACAGAACACAATGATAACCGTAGCTACAATGATCTGATTGGTTACAGTTAATTCAAAGCATTTTAGAGACTCTGTAATGGTTGTACTTTCTCATTTCAGACACGGAGTCATATAAATTAAAACCTAAAGTATTACAATTTTAATTAAAATTTAGATAAATATTGCATAGCGTAACACAGATCTATCTATCTTGGATCTCATACCACTGCGTTATTCTTCTCTCATACAACACTGATAAATATCATTGAAGTAAGTGGAATTTTCCTCTCTACTGTTCACATAATTGCCCAGATGTAAAAGGAGAGAGCTTTTTTTTTTTTTTTAAGCTCCTAAATAATCCTAAAAATCTGATTACTGACAGCATTTGTCTTAGTTATTTCCAACACAAATGTCTAAGAAATGACTATGCAACATTTAGACAATACTATGACTTTAGTGTATACTGAGTAAAAAGAAAATCAGAAATTATTTATACGTTCAGTGTATTTCATTTCATCTAATAAATTAGATGCTTTTAACTGTTCCTTTTCACATATAATCTTTTCCAACAATTATACTGAAATATATTGAAATATTCTGAAATGCTTGAAGCCAAAAAATACGTTGAAATATTTTTGAACACGTTTGGAAATATCTTTTAACAACACACAATTCATTGCTTACCAGGAAAAAAAGTGGGAAAGATATATTTCTGTTATCTGAAAAGCAGTCTTAGATTACAGAATTCCACGTTCTGTATAATGGAAGGCATATCTACATTACTTGAAATACTAAATCACTTACTTTGGCAAAGAATTTTATTTCTTGGTCATGTGGAGATTTTTCAGTTTTTCCACTGGTAACAATGGCTTCTGCAAGGATACAATAAAGACATGAATAAGAAATTGTCTAACAATAAAAAACACAACAGCTCTTTGATAAAACTTTACAGGCTTAGTTTTTAAGGAATGTAATCAAAACAGCAGAAACCGTTCAGTTAATTCCTGGCTAAGATGTCCAAGAACTCAATCTACAAATTAACAGACAGAACTACACTTTCTTGAATGCAATAAAACTAGTAGTCACTACAAATTTAGACACAGCAACTAAAATATTTAAATATCAACTTGAATTATTTTCAAAAGAAAATTGGCAACTTACCCAAATGTGCAATAAACTCTTGAGCAGAGTCAACATATTTTAAAATTTTCTTCAGAAACTTAAAGGCAAACCTCTTTTCCATGGATGAAGCATCCAAATCCATGTCATTCATACCCCTGTATTAGAAAGCATTAAGATAAATTGCATTGATAAAAATGATAGGATAAACAATTACAGTATTATGAAGCATTCCATTCCTTATAATCTTCTGCATATGGTAAATTTTCATTAATAACATAAAATGACCTCCCACGGCAACTCTTCCTCATCAATTGCATAGCAAGAAACATTAAAATCAGTGCACATTTTTCTAAGAGATTTGATAGCTGTGGATGTATGCATCTAAAATATAAGTGTTTCAACTTAAGAACTTCAGGGAGCTGTTGCTGCACAAATGAAAACATGGTACATTTCAATCTAACAAAGCAATGCACTAACCGTATTTCTGCTACTGGCAGTTTGAAGTGCCAAATTCTTGGGAAGTCTGCAACTACAGCTTAAAAAATAAAAAAAATCAGCCTATCTACCACATTTTATTTCAATTTTTCACTGTCACAATTTGTTTTTAATGAAAAAAAAAAACCTGAAGTCAAAATGGCTTAAACTTTTGAATGAAAACATAAATGTAAGTGACAAATTACTACACTATTCAGAGTATCTGAAGAATTTCAGCAATACGTGATACTTTCTGAAGAAGCATATATTGTTCATTCCATGAGATAGATTCATGACCTAAATCATGACTGGTGAATGCAAGATTGAAAAGAAATAAAAGTATTTGTAGTTCATTCTGCCTAGTTTTACAATATCAATTTGTTCCTGTAGCTACAAATGAAACCTACCTCAATGAAGTTCTAAAATTATTCAGGATCACAAAAAAAAAAAAGTTTGGAAGAAACTTCTGAAAGCCATCTAACTTACAGAAAATTTGGTTCATGAATACATTGTAGATTAAAGAAATGCTTAATGCTAGCAAAACTGCAATTTTGCATTTGCTCAGTTTGATGTATTATAAATAAATGCTAGCTATAGTACAGTAACTCACAGTTATATTATTGAAAACCAAAAATACAGCATATTAATAAACTATTTTTATTTTGACAGAATAAGCCCCCATAGGCTAGAGTACTTTCAGGTAATAACATCTAGTGTCCTATTTGAACAAGTTAAGGAGGAAGTGCCCACAAAATAGCCACTTTGTCTTACTTCAGAGAACTCAGAACTTATTTCTTAAGAACTATGTTAACATAGGCATTTTCTTACAGTATCAGAACTCAGATTTCTTTTCCCATAATCATACTAACAGCTGCTAGTTCTTAATTTAGAATTTTTGAAGAATCTGTTTGCTGAATAATAATAATGTTGCATCTTGTATTTACTGCGATCACAGACTTATTAAAAAGGTTAGTTGTCTTCACTATTTCAGATGGGTCTTTCTGAACTTAAAAGTAACAAGGACTTCAATGTATAGAAGACATGTCCAACAGTAGTTATGTTAATACCTAACAGAATGCAGTGAGATGAGGAAAGTTATCATTGTTCATGCGCTGAATGCAAGCAAGTAGTTCAATGAAACAAGAAACTTACCGAGATATGATTATGCCATTCACTTGAAGGAATTTAAACAGCTCTTGTGCCTTTTCACGGTCCCGTGATTTCTCCTTGGCTGTCAATGTGTCGTAAGGTACCAATAAAGGATGACTGCCCCCACCTGTGGTGAGTTGAGAGAACTGAAATGTTTTTTTTTTTCCTAAGGTTTATCTTTCTTCAAATACAGAAACTGTTCAATTTAGATTGTTTTACACTGTCTTCTTCCAGACTTTTTTTTCCTCCCTCATTTTGTCTTTTTTGTGTGGTTCACAGGATTCTGGCTTACCTTTGCTTTCCAACTCCATTTTCTTCTTTTTGGCCCATATATTATGGTAGTTTTCTGCCATTACCTCAACCATTCCCTACATTGCCATCAGGAAAAAGAAGATGATGCAAAATTAAAAGATTATAATTAAATATATAAATTCACGTAAGTCAACAGTCTTGAATATAGTCTACAGTCTTTGGTAAAGGAACATCACTCACAGTCCATTTGGCTGCCTTGGTCCACGCATTCAAGAACTGACCTCAATAAAGTGGGGAAAAAACCCCCCCAGATACTTTCAAATAAAGCAGCAGAAGACTCAATTAATAATTATTACTATAATTATTACCTTATTCTGGCTCTTAAGTGGCTTTAGATATAAACTAGTTTTTATTAAGCTAGGGACTGCAATGTATTAAATGAAAGGAGAGTAAGTGTCTGCTAATTGTGTGATGCCTAAGAGTTGAACTAGCATGAGAAGAATCTATGCTGAAGGTAGACATTAGCCACCAATCCTCCCCAAAGTCTATTTTCAATGACAATGGGAAGACAATATACAGTGAACAGAAAGTTAAATCTTTCTGCACAGATGATGACACTAAATAAAAACGTATTTTTCAGGAAATACGAACTCTTTGCACACAAATACTCTATACAGGCTCTTGTAGTAGGTATTAATCTTGAGTCTATTTGTATAAATCCTGAAGTAGCATTACAGCTACTTATAGAAGGTGATAATGACCATCAGGCATATGAAATTTTACTTTCTATAGAATGTATGAAAAAACCTCAAAGTTAACAGAGTAATATGAAGTACATCTCAGTACAAACATAGAAACAATAAATGACATGAAAATATTGAACACTGGTGTTTTCTAAACAAATTGGGAATGACTACATTAGTTAAGAAAAATAAATGGTGAAGAAATCAAAACATAAGACAACAGAAACTTGGATAAAACTTTTACTTATAAGGATCAGGCTGTAGACCATATTTTAGAGCTAACATTCTACAGAGCTAGGATGGAAAATAACAATATACATGTCTTAGTGAGTACTATGACATCTGTGCCAACTACAGTTATTAGTAAATGAAACAAAAAGTAAAGATCTGCTGGAGGAAGATCTGAACCTAGGACCCAGCCTCGTGAAAAAGACAGAACATAAGAAAGATAGCATTTGTTTTGGAATTGTGTGTTAAGAAAGTGTGTAATTCATGCTAATTAAAATTTACTGCCTTGCAAAGAAAGGTAAAAAACAGAGCTAAGACTAATCAATATAGAGCCTTTATAAAAGCACACTTCTAGTATATTTTGAGAATTTTTGGAAAATTAGCTGAGTTTTGGCTTGAAAATTACCAATAATGGTGTGTCAGTACAGCACAGGAAGTGGTTTGCATGTTGGACACACTAAGATTCAAAAAGAGCGTTAAAGATTTACTGTAAATAGTGAATGCAGTGAGCTCTTGGATGAAGGAAGAATGGAAACAAAAGGCAAAATGTGAATGAAAGATGGTATTTTAGTAGAAAATTAAGAAAAAAACGCAAGAAATGTCAAAGCAATAATCAAACTAAAGTAACTAGTTTTGAGTACTGAGTGAAACAAAAACAGTGAAATTGTACTATATTACAACTGCAAAAGTATTAATTCCCTTTTTGAGGGGAGTGAATTCTCATCCATGAGACCATACAAGAACAGGAAAATGGGGATCCCTTCTTACAAAAGAAAGCTAAAAGTTATAAGGAGTTAAGACTTTTAGCAGAAGAGACTGAAAGAGCGCATCAAAGAGACAAAAGGTGAAAGTTACCGTCTTTAGCTTCTAGACATACATGTACAACAATACACGAATAATGAATACATTCAAGCCAGCAAGCAGGGTTTCTCTTTTCTCATGGAAACACTTAGTGCAGGAAAAAAAAAGGATGAGAAGGACTAGAGTTGAAAAAAGAATGCTGTAGATGTCTCTGTTCATTGCAGAGGAGTTGGACTAGATGACCTTTAAAGTCAGTATTTAAGACCAACTCAAACAATTCTATGATTCTGTGAATATGGGCAGGTGACTAAAATTAGACAAAAAGACAACAGTACATATAGTCAAGAACAAAGAAAGTCAGTGTAAAAGATAGGAACTCTGACATTCAACTTTCTGAAGACAGTTACTGCTACAGGTACTGATCAGTGTGACTTTTGTAAGAAAGAGAGCACTGAGGGAATAACTTCAGTGAAATGGAGAGTTAAAATAAACAGAATGAAGAAAACAACTAAGAAAATAGCAGCTCTGAGGTTGTTAACTAAGATGATGAAATTACCCCAGAATGAGCTTAGGAAAAAAGAAAAGAGAGGCTCAATGTAAAATTATAAAGTAAGAGTAACATGCAAGTTTGAAAAAAACCAGAGTATAAATATCAGTGAGGTAATTAGAGATCTCTTTATTCTTCAAAAGACTTGGAAAAATAAAGGTGGGAGAGAGGATGAGAAAGAAGAGTTTCAAAGCGTATAAAATAAAAGAAGACTAACGTACCAAAGGACACCTTAAAAGTATGTATTTGTAGGGCTCAAGTAAGGAGAAGCAAACAAAAACCCAAAACACCTAGGCAAAGGTAATCTCATTTTATAGCTTTCTTTCTTTCAGTGAAGCTATCTGGAGTAAATAACATGAATTCTTTCTGTCAGGTTTTTCAGCATATGGGCAGCAACAGTGAGATAAAGAATAGAAATCTGTTTCTGAAATTGTAAATATGGCAAGCACCTTACCTCAACAGTGAACTACAGCTGTAGTCACATATACAGTCATAAAACCTGCTGAATTTCAACTCATCAATATAAAGTCTTTCCTACACAAAAGATGCAAAACAAATACAAACCTGAAGTTCCCTAGAAAGTACCACATTAGTGAGATCTAGTGGTGCTGGGCTATATCCATTTCCCTGAGGGAAAAGAAAAATAATTATTTTCAAATAAGAAGTATTTCAGATATATGCATATATATTTAACTACAATGTATGTTATTTACTTAACTAGAGTGACACAATTCACATTTTTTAAGATTTCTTGTAGAAATTGTGTTCACCTTTTGTCTTACAATGTGCTGAAGACAAACAGGAAAATTAATAATACATCTGTTGATATGGAAATATGGATGCAGATATTTAGATTTCTTTTTGTTGGGAAGAGATGGTAGCCTGCTTTTAAAAAGTTTGCTTCTCAGACTAAGAGGAAACATGACAGGATGGTGTGACAACTTCAACAAACTAAAGACAAGGCATAACCGTGAAAAATTAAAATAAGCTACTGTCTATAGGAATGTGCAGACTAAGAAAATGATGCAGTAGATTTACGTAGTCTTAAAATGTTCCAACTGTGAATGCTCCAATGCAAAAAATAAACTTTTCATGTGACTATATGTGAATTCACACACAAAATCAGTGGTTTCAAACAAATTCAACATTCTGAAATCCTGTATTGAATCACATCATGCATTTTGTTCATGTTTGTCTGAAACCATTTTTCAATTTAATTTTTCATTTTGGTACTATCAAGGCACTGTTTGAACTTCTAACAGAATCCATGGTATGATTTGGTATGACATACCAAATTATTTGTAAAATGCTAAGATAAAAATAGTCTGTAACACATCAAAACACTAGGCACTGTACAATTACTTGAGAAATATGTCAGTAGATTTAACAAAAAGTATTCAATGAGCAATCTTATTTATCTGTCCTAATTATAATCTTGACAAAAGTCAATTACAGATTCTTCTGTTTGATATTTTTTTTTTTTTTAAACTATCATTAAAAAAAAAGAAAAAGAATTAAATCCTCTGCCATGTATTCTTTGACTATACAAAAACTCTCTCCAGAAGATTTGGTCTCTGAACATTACTGCATTTAATAAATTGGATTCTTTTTTTTTTAATTCCCTCTGTAGTGTTTCAGCATTTTTTTTTTAATTATTGACACAAGGTTTCCAGTCACGGAACTCTACTGTTGTAAGTTACATTCCATTAAAAAAGAATCTAAAAGCAATATTATGTATAATTTCTTAGTCAGTTAACAAGCAATCCTTTTCCTGTCTGAATTCCACCAAACCTGGCTAGACTGAGATATGCTGCGGAGCTTTTCATTTTCACGCTGATGTAGCATTGCTTCTCCCCCTTCCTTGGTCCTCTCTAGGCTCCATCCCACGGCCAACATGGTTTTCAGTGATTCTCTCACAGGCCAACGATAAATTTCTTTTTCCTTTGAAGAAAATAATATTATTTATTCAGCAAGTAGTGAAAACTCAATAAAAATAGGCTGTCTTTCACTACAAACTCTTGCACGCTACAAGAGCTGAAGAAATTTCAATATTATATCTACAGTCAGGTTGTCATCCTTTTCACATGAGAAACAAGCTTTAAAGTAGTTGCAGGGTTTTTTTTACTTTTGTGATGTGTTTTTTTTTGTTTGTTTGGTTTTTTTTGGATGGGATATATGTCTATTGAAAATTAATTAATTAATTAAAAATCATATTTCAAGATACGTGCTCTAAAGCAGTTAGGGAGTTTGTACCTGGAAACCTATTAATTAGTTGCTACAGCGCAAAATAATAATTAAAAAAAAATGATGGCAGTATGTGCAATAAATTTGCTGAGCGATAATATATATTTGAACATATTAGCACATGAGGCTTTTTTTTTAGTGTTCCTATATTTATATCTGATAACGAATGCAGAATATTACTGATACATACACTGTTCATATAAAAAACAGCCATTGGTAAAAAAATTAGGGAAAAGCCTGTAATTTATCAGACCTTTGAAAAGTAAAGATGCTAAATAACAATTCTGAAAAGTTGTTGAATAGAAAATGGAGTGCATCATATAAAGACTTCAAATCAACCTAATAAAATTATTTCAGCTCTTTCTATAAATAAGAATTTTTGTGATACTTACTTAACATGACAGATTTCAAGCAAAGACACGATTTTAGAAATGGTTCAAAGCTTCTAATCTAAGATCATTTCAAATATTCTCTTTAAATAGTCTTTTTAAATGGTTTCAATAAGTATTCACCCAACAATCCTTCAGCTCCTCTCTGAAGATTTCACAGTAATTTATAAACTTTGTGAAATTAAAATTCTCGATTTTGTCACCTCCATTTTCTGAATGGGAAAAGAGTGGTCAAGTGGGACAAATGTAAATGACTTATCTGAGTCACCCAATGAATCACTGCAAAAAATATGTAACAGAATGCAAGTTCGGTTCTGTGTTTTGATGACATGACGTTTGTGCGTACTTAAGAAATTCAAATAAAAGACAATTCATAACATTTTGAATGTTTCTGCCTCAAGTTGAACACAAGCATCTCCTCCAATTTCTTTAAAATTTTCTACCCTCCTTCCTGAAAACTGAATTGTCTTCAGATATGTTAGATTACACTTTAGCCTAAACCACAGGAATTGCTGCTAATGATTTCCTCACCCGCAGCAAACTAAAAACTCCATGCTATCGATATCTTCATAGGCCTGAGATAATTTATACTAAAGACACCCTAATGAAAGCATATAATGCATGAATGACTATATTTGGCTACCTATGTCTGTATCTACATATTTCTCCATAGATTTCTATGTGCAGACCCACATAATCACTGTATCATATAGATATCCCTGTTTTTAACCATAGGAATTATCGTTTGACTCTCCTCCTTTTATATTAGATATTTGAAACATAATTTTAAAAGTACAGTACACAAATCAAGTTACTTTCCATTAATATAGCTGAAGTCATGTCTATTACCTTCTCAGTTAAAGTTTTGAAAGGTCTTATTAATGGATGAGTCTTCGTATTTTCATCCAGTGAAACACCGTATTTCCATCCATTATTAGTCTGAAAAAAATATATATGCTGAAATGAGAGCAGGACAGAAGAATAAATACAAATTTGCAAGTTTAGTTTCTTATACTGAATTGCTGATCTACTCCAATAGCTGCACTGCACCACAGAAATTTGTAGTAAACAAAATGCATCCATCTGAACAGAAGAAAACATTCACATGTACAGACCCACACAATAGCAGAATTGTTATTTCTGTATAACTGTTCGGTGCAACTGCCATGTTGAGATGTGGTGTCATCACTACAAGCAGGAGTCAAAATAGCAGTCCATGCAGTGGCAACATGTGTATGTATTCTCCATTGAAGAAAAAGCTCAAGACGCAGTCCTCAGCGTGTAAAGTGATATGCACTGTCTTCTGGAATAGGGAAGGAGTGATTCTTCTGGATTTCCTTGAACTCAGATAAACCATCAACTCTGACTGCTATATCACAATGCCGAATAAGCTGAAGGCTCAAACTTCCAGAGTCAGTCCAGAGAAGAAGACAACTTTTCTCTTCAGTAGTGCCAGGCCCCAAAAGCGTTTGAAGACCATGGAGTACGTTGCCAAACCCAGCATAACTATCCAACCACATCCACTGTGTAGTCTAGATTTAGTGCCCTTCTAACCTCCATCTGCTCTGGTTGATGATGATGAACTGAGCGGGCAACATTCTCCTAGCAACTACACCTTCATAGCAGCTGTGAAACAGTGGGTCACATTTGCTGGTGTAGATTATTATGAGCACAGCATGCAGGCTCTTGTTCATTGCTGGCAAAAGTACATAGCTAATGGTGGTGACTATGTTGAAAACTAGTGTTTCGTAGCTGAGAATTTTCTCTATCAGATAGTGTTAATGAGATCTTTGTATCTGTCATACTTTCCATAGAAAGAAATAGGAGGCATTACTTTCTGAATGACTGTCATTTATTGCCCTGTGCCTCTTTTGAAGTGAAAGAGAGACAACACAGTGGCAGAGCAGTTTGAAAATTATAGGCCAAATTGATACATAACAGTCTTAAAGTTAGGAAAGGAAAGCTCTTACTATATTTTCTGAAGTAATAAAAGACATTTGACTTCCCAGATACTCTCCTGTATCACAGATTTGCTGCAATAAAATTGAATCTCTGACATTAAAGAACATCACTATTAAAGCAATATCAAGGAAAGAAACACAAATTCTTACTTTGAAAAGTAGAAACAAGACAAATTAATCACCCCTTATCAGTCCCTATCAAATCTTTGTCCTAATAAATTCAGGCCACTTTGAAAAAATTGTAAGCATCAACATACTTTCTTGAGAAAAATGTTTCTTCCACATATCCCTAAAGAAATATGTGGACATTAATCTGAACAAGCTCCTATCATTTAACTATTTATATTTTTTCCAACAACCACCTCAGATATTACTTGGTAGTCCTTTTCTGACAGCTGCCAGGGTAAAAATAACTCTTACCTTATCAAAAGCCCATTTATCGTGAGAATGCTCAGCATATTTGCTGACAATATACTCCAGCTTTTCAGGAAGTACAAGGCTGTAAACAAAGGAGAGTTTGGTCATTCAACTGTACCTTACTGTAGTCTGATTTATAATAAAAATTTGGTATAATTAAAATGCTACATAGATGAAGGACAATATTAGTATGGATATTTTAGGCTGCACAATTACAAGTGATGGAGGGGCTTGACTTTAACAGCAATAATCAATTAGCAATACTCAGTTACTGAATATAAAAGTATTAGAACTCTATATTTTAAGAAGCCGAAGAATTACTTAAAAGGCCATTCATTACTATTCATTACAAAAGGCCATTCATATCATTACCAGAATCATTAAAATTCAATTACCAGCTAACTTTATGTGCAGAGGAGAAACAAGTGTTAAAAAGTAATAGTATAGAATTATATAAGGCTAGTATTAATTATATAAGGCTAGTGAAGGGCTTGGAAAATCAGCCCTATGAGGAGAGGCTGAGGGAGCTACAGCTGTTTAGTCTGGGGAAGAGACGGCTGAGGGGAGACCTTATTACTCTCTTCCAGTACCTGAAAGGTGCTTACAGTGAGAGCGGGGCTGGTCTCTTCTCAGTGGTGACAGGTGACAGGACGAGGGGAAATGGCCTCAAGTTGTGCCAAGGTAGGTTTAGGTTGGACATTAGGAAACACTTCTTTACAGAAAGGGTGGTTAAACATTGGAATAGGCTCCCCAGGTAGGTGGTTGAATCACCATCCCTGGATGTGTTTAAGAGTCATTTGAATGTGGTGTTCAGAGATATGAATTAGCAGAGGGTTGTTAGAGTTAGGGTACTATGGTTAGGCTGCGGTTGGACTTGATGATCTTTGAGGTCCCATCCAACCTGAGTGATTCTATGATTCTAAGAAAAGGAAATCATGATGAATTACATAACTCACTTTGCCGTATTGACAGGTTTGGGATCAAAATTTCCTTCTGGATCCACTGAGGTCTGCTTTTCCAATGTTGATCTAATTCGTGTATCTAAATAATCAGGAGGCAAAGCCCCAGCTATAGCACTTAGACAGGGCAAGGCCATTTTAAAAAGCTCTGGATCATACTTCTGCAGGAGAGATAGGAACTGGTTGGAAAACCCAATAGAAAAACATGCAAAATGTTAGTGAAAACCAAGCAGCCATATGTACAAATATTAGAAGATGCAAAAAAAAACAGTAAAGCACATTTAAAAATTACACATAGAGCAAAATTATTGCTGCATGACGTGTTTTTCTCACTATCAACTTGATATATTTTAAGACTACTTAGATGATTGTTTAAGAGCGTGCTGTCACTTGCGTAAACCTATACAATTCACATATGAATTTTAAACTCTCCTCAGGCCTGTAAGGCCTACATAGAAAGGATTAAACATTATTTGCCAAGACATAAGAGGATGAAGGCTGCTTGAAAAGTAATGCTTCCTATTTTATTATGTTGGCTGATGGCATCAGAAGTGAATGTTGGTGGTATGACAGTAGAGGTTGAACCTTCCTGCCAATATTCCACTCCATTTTGTTGCTGTGTGACACATGGCAGCAGAGGGGTGGTCTGACAAAATGGTGTCTGACACAGAAGTGCACACAAAGCAAAGGTGAGTCACTGAATTTCTTCATGTGGAAAATATTGCACCCGCTGACATTCATCAACACTTGCCGAACACTTATGGAGACCAATAGTGCATATTAGTGTAGCAAGGCAGTGGATGGTACATTTCAACAGTGGTTACAGCAACAATAGGTCACCTCTGCTGGTGCAGATTTTTATGAACATTTTGTGTAGGCTGTTGCTTATCACTGGTGAAAACGCATAGCTAAGGGTAGTGACTATATTGAAAAAGTGTTTTGTAGATGAGATTTTTTTTGTACCAAATAGTGTTACTGTGCTCTTTATATCTGTTGTAGTTTCCATGGAAGTAAACAGGAGGTGTTACTTTTGGAACAATCTAAGTACAATTATTCATAAAAAAATGTATTTGTCCTTCTAGAATTACTAATTACAATTTTAACTGCAGAAGCCATTGCCATTTCTCCCTCCTACCCTCTAAACTGTTTCCAGTTTAAATCATGCCAGTCAAAAAAAAAATTGTGTTTTACTGTAGCATTTTACAAGGTGAACTACCACATTTGGTCTTCTGAATAATTATTCAAATAGTCTAATTAGCTCTAGAGATAACTATAAAAACACACGGTGCGATCACTTTTGCATCCTTAGTAACTTGCTGTGAAACAAGTTAAAGATCAATTGCTATACACTGAAGTATAAAAAAAAGAAAAAGGGTAGAGAAAGCAGGTCATAGGAGGTCTAACTTCCCCTGTTTCTTTCTGTTGACTAGAACATTCAGTGAGATGTAATGAAAAAAAAATGTGTTAGTGTCTCATATATAGAAACTGATTTTTGAGACCAACCGAGTACAAAAAGTTATTATTTAGTAAGGTATCTCTAAAATAGGAAATGCAACCATTCTAAAATAATATTAAAAAAACAAAAAACCCAAAACTTCAAAACATCACATTTTGGAACAGTAATACAGGAAAATATTAATTTCTAGAATGGTGGTTCATAGATTTTATGCTAGTCTATGACCAGCAAACTCTTAAATTAAAAGTGTCTGTCTGAAAACAAATAACATAGATTTACAGTGCATACACCAATAATTTCACTTGCATATACATGCATTTCTTAAAATTAATGCTATTTTATGTCAGAAAAGTATTATAAAAAGTTTTGGAGGGCAGACTAGATCAGGTTGAGTAATTAGGTTAGTGCAGCAAGCAATCATCAGTGGAAAGTTATATTTGTATCAAAACAAAAATCTCACATTACATTAGTTTGGAGAAAATTCTTCAAGATTCAGCACTTGATTTTCTATTAGAATGTTACTTCATTGGTAGCATCCATTGCCATATCTCCCGTATTACATGAAATAATTGTAGAGACAGGCATTTTCTGTAGTTGGCACTGCAAATTACCATTCGAATGCTTTTATAGTCATCCCATTCTGGAATGTGAACTATAGTCATTACCTTATGAGACAAGGAATCAAATATTCCCCAAAAAAGTTTTTCAGTTAAATGTAATTCATCTTCTGCTGCAATTCCATAGCTTCCCATTCCTGAAGGTAGACAATAATATTTCCAACACTGTTCATAGTGATTTGTCAGAAGCTAGGATTTCAAGGAAAAAACAAAAGGGCATGATTAATTGGTATTTAGTGATATGTCATACAGGCTCATGAAGTCTGAATGTCTAATATCTGTTTAAGTATTTATATATGCAATATTATTTATGCCCACACATATAATTTATCAATCTTCTTCAAGTAACTCATAGAAATGGCATTTTTTGCTTCATTTTTGTTTTTTAGAGAGCAGTGCAGCCTGTTCTGTGAAAGCATAAAGACTAAACACAAATTACTGTGATGTAAGTTTTATGCTGAATGCATTTACAGAAAGTACACTATTTACCTTGAGTGGCATTTTACAGTATTCATTGAGTAAAGGCACATCAAAAACTAGCCTTCTCAATAGCTGTTGGAGCATAGAGGGACGTAAGTGGCTAAAATAAAATAAAATAAAAAAAGAAAAGGAAGATCTGCTTAGTAAAAGTTCATTTAGTCCAGTCAAAATGAAATATAATTTGGAATTATTTTGCATATTAGAATTCAAACCACTTTTAAAAGTATTTTGAAAACCTTGATATGCACACAGACATAATATCTAGGAGAATATAATCAAATAATGAGAAAAAACATACTAGACTGATTAAATCAAAGCTTAAAGAATCTCACCATGCCTCATCTATACGTAGAAGGATAAAACACAAGGCCAATTTTTGCACTCCCTTTATGTGATTACACAATATGTATGATTGTGCCATATGACAGCAGAGAAAAGGGCATTGGAGTCATACAGCCTGGTCACTTATTTCATGCAAGAATAAAACGCTCTTCTTTCTACATTATATGCAGTATATATGCATTATATATGAAAATAAAATGCATATTCTTATTTCCATACAAAAGAATCGGTTTGTACATGGGTATACATACTGGCAGATAGCAAGCAGGCATTCTTCAATAGTGTCTCGTTGAGCTTTTGTAAGGGAACGTCCTTTGGATAACCTATATATTGTGTGAAGCATGGAGTCAACAAGAGAGGCATGATGTTCTGTTCCAGAAAAGAGGGGAGCACATCTTTTGAGTAATGGAAACACAGCTGAGCAAATATATCTGTTTAGTGCAAGAGCTGCTTCTGTGGTACTTAGAGAAACCTGTATGAAGTAGTAACTGATTGTTAGTAACTCACGGAATAAAGGCTACTAAATAAAAATTTATAAAATATAACAGGCATTTTCCTGAAATCTGCCTAGTGGACGGATGCTAGCACAGTACTCCCAGTATATGTGTGATGATGACAGTCATTTTATGAACTTGAGAAAATCCAAGTCACCCACTACTCTCATTAAAACAGTTCTCTCTGAGCCAATCAAGAAAATAAAAGAAAAGGAGAAGAGGAGAGAGAAAAGATAAGAAAGAGACAAGAAATGAAAAGAGAAAAAGAAGCAGTTCGCTCCTTAAAACTTGTTAGGAAAAAAATCACCAAGCATTATGTAGCATTTTTCATCTCATTTTCTTCATATCTACACAAGTAAGAACACATGAACTGAAAGTAATCATTAGGCATATTACATAATACTCTATGTACTTATGGCATAATTAATAAGCCTTCATTAACGTCCTTAAATGTCACTACATGTTCTGTATACACTTCCAGTGGTAGTGAATGCTTATGACCAAAACTCAGCACTACAAATGAATGAAAATGTAACTGAACTGTTTCTGTTTGGGTTTATAGAGGGCATGTACTTGCCCTTTAAAAAAAAAACAAAAAACATTTTAACTCAACATTCTATTTGTTAAATTTATTGAGTCACTATATCCAGCCACTGCACCCAATTTCCATAGCAAAATACTTACTGTATCCAGAGAGGCAGAAGCTCTTAAATCTGGTAAAAATCCAACTTCAAGTAGGTGAAGGAGGAAGCTTTGGTCCTTAATACCATACACACGGTCCAAAAAGAGTACCATTGGTGCCTTATGATCAGGACAGAAATTTGCAGACATGTCTGGCTCATTTACAGTGCCATCTACACAAATATACATAATTGCTTTTTTAATAGCAGATAAGTGACTGAACAGAAACACCAAGACAGCAAAAGACACTATAATCAGATTTCATGTCTAAAATCAAATGCTCAAAGTGATATTCTTGCTTAATTTTCTTGTATGCTGAAAAAGAAAAGAAGGTATTTATTTCAATTTAAAAAAATCTATTACTTTCCAAGTCTTTTTATCTCAAACAAAAGCTTAGGAATGAACAGTTATTCTACTTGTTTCATAGCTATTATAGAGAATGTTTCTCAGGTAAAACTAAAGAAAAATATTACTACAAATATTAAGAATATGTAGTAAATGTGAAGTTTTTTAAGTTTAAGAATTTTAATTTTTGCACAATGTTAAGTAGACTAGAAAGAACATGCATTTATAAAGCAAAATAACAGCAACAGAGGTTATTGTAAATTTATATAACTGATAAAACTTCTTTGACTATAAAAAGTAATAGACAATTATTGTGAAACAGAAAGTAGAAAAGAAGTAAGGGAAAGAGGATAAACTTATTTTGCCCTAGAAGAAAATGATAAACTGGTAGTTCATAGACTATGGAACATGCATAAATTAACAGTAAAGATGATAATCATATACCATAAAAATGTCTTCCTTTGATGAGTGTGGGCTTTTCAGAAATTTTCAGTTTATAAGGTTATCACATATAAGGTTATAACATTCAATGTTATTTTTTTTTAAATAAATCCACTCTGAATAACTACACGACTGCTTCCAGAAAAGAATCAGTAGTCACATAACAAGAAAGAGTACCTCTTTCTGCCCTGTAATCTCTGATTTTGTTGCATTTTTAAGTTTCAGAGCAATGAAGGTGAAAACTCAAGAGTCTCCATGGAATTTCCTTTAACAGGGAATATCAAGACTGACGAAAAACTCAACTTCAACTAGGTAGGTATCCAGACACATATGAGGAGCTACAGACTTTATTGCAGAAAGTGCTCTAGGGTTCAGGTTTTGTACGTATGCACAAAGTAGGTGGATTCAAGATGTGTGAAAGGATTCCATGATAACTTGCCTGTGTCTTATGGGCAGACCTTATGGAAAAAGAGATTTTGAGTCTCAAAGCAAAGGACAGATAGCAGTGTTATTTAGCTAGACTGATTATAAAAAGGAGAATATTTTAAGACAAGATGAACATGTATAAAAGCAGCCTGCACCTGAATCAAAAACAAATCAGCTTCAGAGCATGAATATTAGAGGTCAGAGTGGAATGTTATATCCAGAAACTGAGAAAAAGACAGTAGATGTGGAGGAGTACTTTGTCCAGATTGGGACAATCCCAAATATGACTGGTTTTCAGTTCCTCAGGGAAGAAAGAAACAGCGTAGTTTCCTTTGCCAATATACAGAATAGGCAGAAAACAAACAAATAAATGCAATATACACATTCAATGTTTTAATCAATCAAACAGGAATATATACTCAGTCATCAGTGACCTACAGAAGAAAGTAAACAGAAGAGCCTAAAAGCCTGCATACAACAGTAATAAGGCTGAGTGACTAGAAAAAGTAGAGACAGCTGAGTTTCAATACAGACAACTCTAAGCTAATACCTACAAAGAAAAAAAAAGCCATGCCTATATGATGCTGATCTTGGAACTGAAAATGCAAGCCAGGAACGAGATCCTGAAGACATAGCTGTAATTCTGTGAAACCATCAATTCACTGTGTAGCAGAAAACAAGCCATCAAGATACTAGATACCAATGGTAGAAGTCTAAGGTGTTCATTAAAATTAATAGAGTACAAGTTTAAAAAAAACACAAGATGCTTATAAATGAACTTTTACGTAGCAAAATAGCAAAATTCTGGAACTTGTTGCCATAGGAGTTTGTGGGTACAGATATGATAAAAGAATTCAATAAATTCTTGCATACCAAGATATTAATTGGCACCCTTTAATCTCTCTAAACAAATGACTGGATGCTGTTGAAGTGTGGAGAGGCTGTGTTCAAACTTACGTGCTCTTCCTAAAGGGTCAGCATCTCTGTAATGAGCACTAGAACGGTGTTCCAGTATGTTATTTCATGAGTTTTTACATCCTCTGCTCCACAGGACCAAGAGCCAATAATATGGGAGCAGGTCTAATTGATGCATATCCAATTAAAAGCCCAAAGAACATGAATCTACTTATAGTCAATTCTAATAAGATTGTTCTCTTTCACATCAGAAGCCTTATGTGACAACAGCTTTCTATAAAAATTGTATTAGTCTAGCAAAAAGATTGAAATTACCTTTATTAACTGTTGACAGCTTTAGTGGTATACTTATAATCCCAACCAAATCTTCAGTTGGCACTAGAGATCGAAGGATTGATCTGATTCGAATAGCTTCTCCTTTTCCACTTTGAATAAGCTGTTAGAAAAGGTTTATCAGTTAAGAAATTTAGTACTGAGTAAAATTGGCTTTTTTTTTTCCTAAAAATACTGATATTAATGTGATTTTTTTGGAAACACCATACTTCTTAGAAAACATGCAAAGAAATTCAATTTAATACAGCACAATAAAGGAGTTGAAGATTTTATCTTTTACCTTATATCTTTTTAATCTTTCCTAATTTTGATGTCATTAATTATGTAATGGTATTATAAATTCCTAAGAAACCAAAAAAGCCTATGTGGCTAAGCTTCCTAAGGATCCATCAGATAAAGTGATGAAAGTGAAATTTTTTAAAAGACTCCTGTTACTTACAGAAATACTCTTCCAATATATGTGTATAATGTAGATACCATATTTCAACTGTGCACAATAAATAAACTTTTTATGGCTTTTTAGAGTACAGTAAAGAGCCAGCTTCAGAAATGTCCTTGGCCATGTAATATAATGTAAATAGCAATGCTATTTGTTCATTTGTACTTAAATCCTATAATCATACAATTTCCCAAATCTTAAAAAAATAACAGAGCACAAGAAATCAAGTCACTGAATTTTCATGAACAGCTTGTAGGGAACACATCTGTATAGACAGAGTGAAAAATGCAATAAAGTCCACCTCCTGAAGGCAGAAAGCCTTTGAATAGGGAACAGCTTACTTAGACATGTACAGTTCTGTTCAAATATCTCCCACATTTTCTGAGCAAGTGACAGAATGAACTTACGTGCATTTCTGGTGCACAGCGTCCAAGTAAATCTATGAGAGCAGAGTAAAATGACATGATTGCATTGCCCATGTGTACGATCTCCTCCTCCTCCTCCTCTTCATCGCTAAAAGGCAATCAGCAATACCAGTAAGTAATTTTGTTAGTCTAAGTTTATAGTTCTTTTCTGAATCGAGATCCATGATTCAGAGACTATAAATCAGATATACACATTTCCTCTGGCTACAGATTAAAGCTTTTTTTGTATCCCTAGAGCTAGGATGCAATTGAATAGTATAGTAATAAATGACTCATACCATGCTGTCCTCTTCTTTCACATTTCTGTTGCCTTCACATCATTCCACAGTAGCCTTGCCATTTAATTTCTCCTTCAGACTTTGCTTCTGTAACTAGCATTCCACTTTATCTGGATCATACCTAATGAATTTCATATAACAACTGCTTGTGGGGGTGAATCTTTAGTGTTCTGTGTTTGTGTAATGAACAATCACAGAATGGCTTGGGTTGGAAGGGACCTCAAGGATCATGAATCTCCAACCCTCCTGCCACCAACTTCCACATTTAATACTAGACCAGGCTGCCCAGGGCCCCATCCAACCTGGCCTTGAACACCTCCAGGGATGGGGCATCCACAACATCTCTGGGCAGCCTCTTCCAGCACCTCACCATTCTCATAGTAAAGAACTTCCCCCTGACATCCAACCTAAATCTGCCCTCCTTCAACTTCAAACCATTCCCCCTTGTCCTGCTGTTATGTACCCTTTCAAAGAGTTGACTCCCCTCCTGTCTATAGGCTCCCTTCAGGTACTGAAAGGCTGCAATTAGGTCACCCCACAGTACTCTCTTCTCCAGGCTGAACAAGCCCAGCTCCCTCAGCCTGTCTTTGTAGGGGAGGTGCTCCATCTCTCTGATCATCTTTGTGGCCCTCCTCTGGACCCTCTCCAACAGTTCTCTGTCTTTCTTGTATTGGAGGCTCCAGACCTGGACACAGTACTCCAGACAGGGCCTCACAAGGGCAGAGTAGAGAGGGACAATGACTTACTTAATAGGGTCAATTATCCACATACTTCTAGCATGATTAAACCAGCAACTACATAATAATTTTCCAAACTAGCATTCACATTTACTTACCCTTCTCTCTTATATCCTTGTGAGGGAAGGTCACGAGTTGGATTCTCTGAGATGCGTATTGCTTCTTGCATAGCTGCCAGCAAACCATTTCCTCCTTCTCCTCTAAGCTCTGGTCCAAAGCACTCTGGTCGTCGAATAAGGAGCTTTACAACAACACTTGCATTTTCTTCAACACTTTCACCTGAAGACAAAAATGAAATCTTAGCACTACACGTGCCTTCTTCTGAAAGGTATCTTAGTTTGAAGATGACTGCATTTTTTTCCTAAATTATATATTTATAACATGTATAATATATATGTTATTTTTATACATACACCATATAATTATATATGTATTATAACATATACATACATATTTTTATTTTTGAAAGCAAAAAAAAAATGTTTGTAACAACGATATGCATTGACCTCTCTCTGTCCATTAGTATAGTTTAATGGATAGAAAAGTAATTAAAAACCCCCAAATGGATTCTCAAGAGATTTTACTTACTGTTAACAAAAACTGCAAATCTTAGGAATGACAGGTAACGTTCACCCTCTATTGGATTCCACCCAATATCTGGATATCCTTTAGCTAGCAATACTGGACAACTCTGCAGGCCACAACCTGCCAGGTAAGTAACAACCTACAATACAGGAGCAGACATTTACTCATATTTGTGGAAATTAATTTCTAAAATTGTCAACGCATGCTTTTTTATTTAAATAATAGGGCTTTAATGCACTAGCTGTTTCATTTGATAAACAACCATTAGAACTCAATACTGTGTCAGTCTTAGTTTCTAGTCCTTGATTTTGAGGATGGCAAAAACAAGAAGTCAAACATTTCATTTCTGAAGCTACTATAACTTAATACAACAATACAAAAAAAAGTTAAGTTGGAATGCGTAAAGTAGAATAAAATGAAGAATTCAGATTTTTTTTCCACAATACATTGAAGAAAAACAGTTAAAATACTATTTAACAACTACAAAATCACATCTGTAGCTATGTATGACTAACTTGTTACAATAGCAAAGTAAACGTTGCATCAGAAGCTTACTTAGTATACTAACACCAATTCTAATAGATAAGCAATTTTTTTTTTCAGAAAAAAAATGATAAATATCATTAAACAGTTCTCCATGTGTAAAGAACCATAACGTTTGTTAATATGTAAATGCCTTATACAGCATTAGCAAGAAGAATATCTTTAAACAAGATACATTTTTGAAAAACAAGAAATGTGGTAAACTGAGTCTCTGAATAAAATGTTTTCTCAGCCATTTAAAAGGAAACTTGGAGGTAACAGTATAAACGTGATTTTCATTTTATTTAAAATAAACTTGGAGGTAACTATAAACATGATTTTCATTTTATTTAAAATATGTAAAATAAATATGTATTTCATTTAAAATATATTCATATGTGAAGGGTAAAATATGAACATGGTTTTAGCTCTCAAGTAGATTTTGAAATTGGCAATTCAGTGACATATTCAACAGTACTCTCCATGAAAATACAACGGTCACTTGTGATGTTCTAACAGTCACTATGATGTATCCCAGGATCAAAATTGCTCAACATCTTTATTAATGATACAACAGAATGCACGCTTATCAAGTTTGCAGATAATACAAAATTGAGAATTGTTCTCAATGCTGCCTTTATCTAATTAAGATATTCCTTTGCTCTCATATCCTTTCCATTCATATTCCTGTCATTGTCTTTTCCAAGCTATCCCCATCATACGTCCTTTTATTTACTCTTACCAATTTTTGCCTCTCCCACTGCATATGCTGCTGATTAAATATATCACCACAACCCAGATACCATCGCTCAATTATACCTTCATCATGGGATTTTGCCATATTCCACAAAGGTTTTCTGGATGCTCTGCTATCATATTAAACACAGTTTTCCGGTTTCTGTTTCCCATTGATGAATAAGCATATATCCCATTTTGGTATCCTTGTACCCACTGTTCTTATTTCATCCCTGTTCTCCTAAAATTTCTCTTTTCTCCTAACCACTGCCAATGACTTGAATGCTAGATTTCATTTCTTTCTGCAGCTAAACCTAATATCCTCTACTTTCCTTCTTCATATATCTGCTCTTCTGTTCTCTGAGATATTACATCCAGCCCTATCAATCTCTATGATTTATTTAGGCTATGAATTCAGTTTGTTTCTTTACCTTCTCCTCTTCTTACTTTACCTGCATTTGTTCCTCCCTTCAATCTATGTTTCTTGACATGCATTTCTCCTTTTTCATGCTTTTTTTCTTGTTATCTTTTCTACATGATAACAATACTGGAAGGACACAGAAGACAGGAAAACACCTCCTTGTTCTCTTTTACTGTGAGTCCCACTAAATGTAAAGCCAAAGCATGCAAAACATTGCTCAATCAATATTACCTTAAGGTCTTATCTAGAGCAAGTATTTCTGAAAAGACCATATTCAAATACTACTACTATGATCAAACTTGCCCTTTTCCTTCTGCTACAATTACACTACTGAATAAGTAGGTCAGAATGATCACTTGCTTTATCAAGATCTGGTTCTTCCAGTGCTAGTGCAAGCTCATTGTTGTCCATTACAGAAGCAGCTGCAACATCTAGTGGCGTCGAACCTCTCATTGAAGGAAAGGCTGCAGAAGGACATTAATAAAAAAAAATAAAAAAAATCAGCAGTAACGTCAGTCATGCAGTAGAGGGCAGCAATCACACTGGAATCTAAACATATTAATAGCACATTGTATGTACAGCTGTTCTTCGATCAAGAACATGGTTAACTTTCAAACAGTGTTACAATAAATGCTGAAATCCTTTCTTGTCTTGATATCCATATCCACAAACATACAGAACTACATTATTTCTCAATGCAGAAAAAGAAATCATTATTAACAACATGGCAAACTATAAAAAATTTTATACAACAGCTTCTTTAGCCAAATAACATTTCAGCTCTGTAACTCTCAGAAGCGGCATAACCTTATCAGTTCAATATATTTTAATATATCTATATTCAGGTAAAAGTCACTTTCAAGCTGCAATGTTGCCTGTTTTATTTCATTAATTTTTATTCCATTTTTGGTGTTCAATATGGGTAAATATGATCTTAGAAATAACAGCTATGAATAGCCAAAACATTGTAAAATCACATGCTGTCTTCTCTTACTATACCTTACTAACATAACTACCTACATAGCCAAGAGAAGTTCCCTTGAGCTAGTACACACACATCAAAAATCAAACACCCAATCAAATATCCATTCCAAAATAAAAATATGAAATTCATATTAGTGGAATAAATTTTAGAGGAGAAGGGGAACAACAACAGCAAAAAAGGAATTTATATTCATTTCCCAGATGAAATAGCATCAAAGACGGCTAATTTAATCTTAGATTTCCAATGACCAAATGGAACAAGTGTAGATTTGGTCCTAAATTTTGCTATGTTAAGACCACTTGGTTTTTATTATAATTCACAAACACAAAGATGAATGGAAAACAGAGAAGAAAGTAAAAAGAGCAAGGCTTCATCACACACTTCACACTGCTATACAAATTACACTGTTATTCCTTGCCACGGTTTTAACTATTACAGCTATACGACATACCCAACCCAACGCTGCTGTTTTCCAGTAAGTAACTGAGATGCTCAAACATGGCTTTTTGGTTTTGACGACTAATTCGACAGAAGTAGCACAGGAATCGACAACAGCTTGCCACCATCTTTGGAAAAGCGATCTGCTGAAGAAGAATGTTGACAAAGCAGTGAAAAATGTTAATTACCAATCTGTTCAAATTTTTCTTCCCACATCCCTAACAAGGAAAGTATAGCAAAGTTACCAAGGTGATAAGCAAATGACAGCAGCTTTTCTTCTAATTCAAGAAAGGATCTGCATTTCCTTTAAACCTTTGTGTTCATTAGACCCTTAGATTTAAAATGTTGGAAAATCATTTTGCAGGGAACTATAAAGAGCACATAAAGAAAAACTGAGACTTATATCTCAACTCTCTCAAAAGCAATCTGCAGACTAGCCAGCATGGCTATACAAAATGGTATTACAGCAACAAGCTCAGTCACCAAAATACTAGATCACAGCAGAATAAAATATTTGAAAACCTCAGTTTATCCTCCCATACTCATTACAGTCCTTATGAAAAAGATTTCTACAAGTCTTCTACATTGCTCAATGAATAGGCCCTGATAATATACACTAACAGTTTATCTTTAATGTACAATGCTTTTTTGATGATTGTTTTAAGGTTTTCCTACCAGATCTATTAAAATTACCAATATATAGCACTTAAAGCGTCAAGTTCAGTTGAAGATTTGCATCTTAGATATTCACAAAATCAGGGAGAAAATTCATGATTACCGAGGAGGATTCTTTTTGTAATAATCTGACCAGCACCCTTTAGGCAAAAACAGGAATGAATTCTCTTTCTTTCTTTGTCTCTATTATCTATCCAATTAATCTACAATATTCTACAGGATATATTATGTTCTCTAATGTCCAAGATGATACTTAAACTTCTAAAACACAATATCATGTTTTCTTCTTGTGATTGTCATGTCTCCTTCACTTCATACCTTGCAACTATAAATAACACTATTTATATTTCATTATACGAAGCATAATAAATACTGCCTCCTTTACAACACAATTCTCATTCTAAGCAAAGCCTTTTCACTTGAGACAACAAGTTTCTGGGGAAAAAATGATAACACAGTTAAAAGCTGTATGATATGCATTATCTATTCAGATAATTTCTGTGGAGTTGATTTCATTAACCGCAGTTTTATTTTTACACAGGTCTTTTTGATAATGTATGTCCCATTTGGTTATTTCACTCATGAAGTTACTATTGTGTACAAGTAGCATTTTTATTTTAAAACATAAGATAGATGAAAATGAATGAAAATTATTTATTCCCTCATGAAGATGTTCAACAATGCTTCCACATCCACAATTTACAGGGATACAGAGCGTGTCACAACCTTATTTAAAGAATTACAATAAGCAGAATGAATGTAAAAAAATTATTTTAGAAATCGCTTATTATTGAAGGTCGCCCAAACAAAAACATACTATAAAAATTTTCTAATATGAAAGAAAAGATTTTGAACTAATTCTGAGAGTCAAAAAGAGCACTGCTTGAAGATGAATGAAGAACAAACATCAGAAACCAGCATTACCGTTCCAAAATTCTGAGAACAAAAACACAGTCTTTAAAATAACTATTTTAGGCTTTTATCCACTAAAACTTAACTGTGATGTAGACATGGAAATTTGCTTGAGTATTTTCACCAACAGAGTACCTTTCTGAGGGTTTGTAAGTGGGAACTATCAAAGTATTTCTAAGCTACTGAGGTACCTTCAGCTTTACTATATTCCACAGATTTCAGATGTTTCTGACTCATTTATTAATAGCACAGTTGGAAGGAAGCCTTGCATGAGTTTCCTTCTGTTTGGACAGACAAATTTTTACCTTCTGACTGTTCCTCTAGAGAAGCAGTGAACTGTAACTCTCACTACACATCTCAATGCAGCCTCATAATAAAATCATTTAATCCAGGAAACTGGAAATACGGCTTATACCATCTGCTGTTGCAACTTCAGAAAATACCCAGTTCCTGAACCAGAGATGACACTGCATAGCTGCTCATTCCCTGTGACTCTCATCTACAAGAAGGGTCATAAAGAGGATCCAGGGAACTACAGGTCTGTCAGCCTAACCTCAGTACCAGGAAAGGTCATGGCGCCGATCATCTTGAGGGAGATCACACGGCATGTGCGGGACTGAGGAATCAGGCCTAGCTGGTATGGGTTCATGAAAGGCAGGTCCTGCTTGACCAACCTGATCTCCTGTGATTGAGTGACCCACCTAGTGGATGAGGGAAAGGTTGTTGACACAGTCTACCTAGACTTCAGCAAAGCCTTCGACACTGCCTCCCACAGTATTCTGGAGAAGCTGGTAGCTTGTGTCTTGGACATACACACTCTTCGCTGGGTAAAGAACTGGCTGGATAGCTGGGCCCAGAGAGTTGTGGTAAATGGAGTCACATTCAGCTTTTGACCAGTCACAAGTGGTATTCCTCAGGGGTCAGTATTGGGGCCTGTCCTGTTCAGCATCTTTATTGAAGACCATTGAGTGTACCCTCAGCAGGTCTGCAGATGACACCAAGTTGAGAGCCTTATGAGGAGCAGCTGAGGGAGCTAGGATTGTTCAGTCTGGAGGAGACTCAGGGATGACCTTATTGCTCTCTACAACTACCTGAAGGGAGGCTGTGGGGAGGTGGGAGTCAGCCTCTTCTTCCATTAAACTAGCAATAGGACTAGGGTGAATGGCCTCAAGTTGCACCAGGGGACATTCAGGTTGGACGTTAGGAAATATGTCTCTGAGAGTGTGGTCAGGTGCTGGAACAAGTTGCCTGGGGAAGTGGTGGAGTCACCACCCCTGGTGGTGTTGAAGAAACACTTAGATGTTGTACTGAGGGACATGGTTTAGTGGGAAATATTGGTGGTATGTAGATGGTTGGACTGGATGATCTCAGAGCTCTTTTCTAACCTTGGAGATTTTATGATTCTACTATTTCTTCTCTTGAAATTATAACTTTTGACAGGGATAAATGTCCACAAAGCTAGGAGTAGCAAGTAGAAGGGAAAATACTAACAATGTAGTTGTGAGGAACTTGGCTGAGAGCAGGAAGATCAATATTCTAACGTCTGATGCCACAACTCTTCTTGAACTGTACATAAGCATGTGACTGCTTATGGATTAAAGCCACGAGAACTTCAAATGTGTTTATAAAACCGAAGCTGACCATACTGTTTCTGGCCTTACTCTTTTTTATTCAAAAGGATACCTTTCCTGGGAGAACAGAAGATCCTGAGCACACACAGACATTTACCTTTTCCAGATTACAGCCTGGTGGTTAGACTCTAAGTGAACAATCTTTCATGTGAGACTTCTGTACAAGCTCAGAAGTCAAGCATTCCAGCAGGAGATCGACTGATTGCAATCATTTTAAAAAGCAGTACTCTCACTGCAAGATTACAGTTCCTATGAAGGATACTTCACATCTGGACTTCAGAAGCAATGCTTCTCCTGTAAAATTCCCTGTTTAACTGTCTGTTGTATGAAATCTCATTGCAATATCTTTCTGTGGTAATTGTGTGTAAAAACCCTCTCTTAATAACCTTTTCCTTAATATTTCTTACCATAACTGTAGCCCTCGGTCTCCATTAAAAAAAAAACAAAACAAAAATCAAACAATAATAATAAAAATTAAATGGTGTTGATTTTCTGGAAGTTTCCACACTTTATGAGGAAATTATGTACCTTGAGACTGAAATAGCCCAAATTCTTAACACAGTCTATTTCTTAACCATATTTCATTATAAGATCCCTATTCCTAAGAAAATTCCAGATCAATGGGAAATGTTTTTGGATTTCCCACACACTTCATAGTGACAGGTACACAAAATAGGATATTCTGGATGGCCAGAAACATTACAAGCTGTGACACCAAGTTACCAACTAATTTTTTTTTTTAGATCTGCATTGCTCACAAAAATATCAGTAAATTCTATGACATATTTAAGTACTTTATGATAACATTCTTACATAGAACTAGAATGCACTGCGGTGTAGTTTTGGTGGGTATTTTTTGTCACTTCTGACTTCACGTACAAAAACTACAGCAAAAACAGAAGGCCGTGACATCTATAAATTATACAACTATTAATCAGCCAATAACTAATTGTACCTTGCCTGGCCCGGCAAAAAAAAAACAAACAGCACTGGGAGCAGAGGACAATCCTCCTTTTGGAAGGGAGGCATTAAGATTAAAACACCAGGCATAAGCAAGAATAAAAAAGATAAACCCACTTCACTTCTAACTTTCCTCAGATAGCTGGAGGAATGTTCAGTTACGCCACTGTACCTTTAAACAAACATACAGACATTCAAACATAATGCTAAGTACAACTTTGCAAATTATAATTCAGTTCAAGAGATTGAAATAGAGTATTCCAAACAAAGTTGGTGTAAGTTAACTAAGTATTCAGTTTACCATTAACAACACTTTATCTAAGATGAAGCTGTTTTCCTGGCAGACCTAGGCCTCCCATGCATGAACCTAACCTATCTATTTAATTTAAAACAACAACAAACCATTTTAAAGTACTATTAAATAAAATACCCATAACTTTTTACTTAAAAAAAAATATAATAATAATTCCTAGGACACCGGTCGTGTATTTTAAGAACTTTTCAATTCCTCATGTTAATTAAGAATCGTTAAATCTGGACAAGCAATATCAGTCATATAAAGGAGATCTATTTATCTTTGGATGCATCCTCTTTAACATCCTTTTATACCTTTGCAGAGGTTAAAGATGCAAAACTAATGATATAATTACAGTGAAATTACCTGAGATTTATCTCCTCCAAGCACATTCACCATCACATCCATAACTGTCTCATGCATGCCCAAGACTCTCATTAAGTTAGGATGCTGATAAAAAACCTTGTTGTTCATTATATCGCTAAAGTGGGAGAAAAGGCAAAATCTTTAAGAAATACTATTTTCATTTATTAGAGATTTAGAAATAAGCATTCATAAGAAGTGATGGGATTTTAAATTCTCAGATTTCAGTATAAAATAAAATCATCTGACAAATAATTCACATTAAAATATGCTGCCATTCATCTTTCACAAATTCTATATAATAACAATCTAAACTTTTTTATTATTTAAAAATGGCATTTCTTTCCTACTTTCCTCTCCATTTCATCTTTAAATTCCTCTTACCACCTGTTCTCTTTAAAGAAAAAATATATTCTGTTATGATCTAAATGGAAAAGAATATATTCTATTATGTTGTAAGTAGAGAATAGGGATCAATAAATCCAAATCCAATCTTGCCTCTGCAGAAACACTGCTTAATTCATTTCCTCGGATCATAAAGCAGAAGATACTAAAGAGACTTAATTTTAAAGGATATCAGTTAAACATCTTTCATCAACATTTCCAAAATTAAGACTATCTGAGAGAAGATGTAAAATGAAATAAGAGTTCTCTTAAATAGGAATATTTTAACAATTTCATTCTGCTCACTCCCCTTGTAGCATATTCTGGAATTCTCTATTTTTGTTTAATAATCCAGAACACAATTTACGAGTTTTTGTGGGAATACGAACTGCAAAGAAAAAAAAAAAATCATGCCTATTTTAAATGAACACAGATAACTGGTAAAGGAAACAGAATCATAACATGTTACCTCTGGGAAGGGGGCTACAGACATGCCCAGTTTAGATAAAAGTTATCCTTAATCCCATTAGAAATCTCAGTAATTTTACAACCTCAGCAACAGGGACAAATTAGGTAATACTGTCACATACTAATTAATAAGCTGTTTCTATGAATTACCCAATTCAACTGAAGAGACTGTTGTTTTCAATTTTTACAAAAAAAGAACCCTGTAATTTCTACAGGAAAATAGTAAGAGCAGTGTCAGTTCCTTACAACTGTTATAAAGGAGAGAAACTGTTTGATGCTCCTGATGAAAGACAAATAAATATAGCTCTTAGATAATCTTACAACTATCATTTTCTTTTTAAATACTCTTATAATTTTAGGCAATTCATTTTCTGTGAAATAATTTATTTATTACTTCCAACATTCAGTCCTAATCTTGCAATTTTTTTCCACATAAGAGGAGTAATAAGCATGCATAAAACTACTTCTACTTCAGAAGAATAGTTTCATAATTAGAATGGAGAAAAATATTCTCATACCACAACAGGGATTACATCAATGCAAAGTCTTACAATTCTAAAGTTATAAAGGATAAAATAAGAGATCTTCTATGTTCAAATACTTTGAGTTACCAGATACAATTCTAACCAGCTTGAAACATTTCAGATCACAATACTTTGCTGTTTCTGCCTAGCTGTCGTAAAAACTTGCCACTTACAAAGATAGCAGCAAGCCTATTCACTGACAAATGAAAAAAATAATGTGAGCTTTTATTTAGTGTGTTATTGACACCAATGAAGACATAAGTCATCTGTTTACTCTAGATCTGCTAAAAGATATTTGTCTACTAAACATCAACAACAACAACAAAAAAATACTCACTGGGCTTCACTGCTGTAAAAACAGTGCATTTTCTTTAGGTGAGGAGATACTTTGGTTCATGGAAAAAAAGTTAGACACAGTTCATACTGATAGTGAGATCAGTTGGAGCCATACTAAAAAATTCTAATACACATCAGCATTTCAGTACAGCAATAATCTTCATTCGGGATGTAAAGTGGACGGAATTACCAGTACAGTAGAAAGCATTATTTAAAAATAAAATGATGTTGATTGCATACCCTAATCCATTAATCATTAGCAATTCCTCTTCTTTTCCCATTCTGACACTGAGAAGCGAGCGAATCTGGCCCAGTGCAGCAAGCAGATTAATGGTATCCTTCACAGAGGCAGCACTAATAGTGTATGCTTTCCTCAGAGCTTGAAGTAGCTCACCAATGCTATCATATTGCCTACGCAGGAGAGTGTACATAATCCGAACCAATTCTGGATCTTGAATCTGATCTTCCTGGGACCAGCGCACCATAGTCTGGGAAATGAGTTCCTTCAGTGTAGCTAAAATAATAAAATACAAAAAATGTTACCAGACACTACAAACACAAAAATTCAAAAACATACATTAAAGTATCAGATAACAGTAGACAATAAGGCAGTTGTACAAAAGCAAAAGAATATTAGCAGAATAGAATTTTCAACAGGAAAAATAATGTTGGATCTTTCAAGGTAAGTCTGATGCTCCCGTGAGATGGAAAATAAGAAACTTAAACATAGTGCCCAAGATAATACATCACTGTTAACAGTGAAAACTTCTTGGATTATCACGACCCCAAAAATCATCCTTGCAATTGATATGCTAAATTAATTATTTTTTTATTCCATTTACATATTAATATTTATAAAACAGCTCTAATTGCAGAGCTTTTTCTATTGCAAACTTTGTAATTAGGAATGACTCTTACATCATTTTACAGTGCCAAAGAAACATCATATTTTTGATGTACATCAGTCTAGGTTAGGAATACACAGACTGATCAAGAAATTTTCAGTAAAGAGTTCATTGTCTGACAAGTATTCTTCCAGCTATCCTAGAAATAATCATTAAAGTGGGCTCAGCCAGATAATTAGCTCTGCCAGAAGGGGAAGAATATGTCTGTTCTAAATTTACAGAACTGACAAAAAAAAAAAATAAGAGAGAATGAGACAGTTTTCCTTTCACTCCCCCGCCCCCCAGGGCCAAGATAAGACGCCTTGTGAAGCTTTTGTGATTCGTGCATTTAATGAATATTTAGCTAGTTTGTTGTTCAAACAAGGGATCTCCACTGTCTTCAAAAGATGACAACCTACCTGGAAACATCTCAGAATTGTATAATGATGCATATGCACCAACAGGAGAGGGGAACTGACTTAAAAGAGGGAATTTAAACTGTACTTCCCATATATTTGGGAACTCACTATCATATGGGAATATATTTTCTAAAAATTTGAACTGGTTTGAATCACACAACCCATATTGCTTGGAGCAGTGCTATGTTGGATACATTTCCTATACAATGACAGTGAAAACGATCTTTTTAAGCCTGAGTTCAGGAACTTTACCTGAAAACTAAAAACATGTTCCAGTCCTTATTATAAAAAATGTTCATTGTTTATATTGTAAGTGGAAGAGGATATCTCTACACTCGCTATTTTTCTTTCTTACAATTTACTTAACAATGTGTGTAATGGTAGAGAACTACCATTAGTTCTCTGAATTTGTTACAAAAACAGGGTGTGGGAGACAGATTCTATTGAGGGAGCTCTATTATTAAGGGCAGCTCATGAATAAAAATATAACACAAGCATTTTTTTGAAAACACAAACTTTTTTCAAACAAGACAGTTTCTTCTTTCAGTACTATGGCATATTCTCCTAATTATTGTACTAAAATCTACTCGCCTAAACTAACTAACACCTTCCAAGAACTTTGAACTCATTGAACGTTACTCATTTCAAGTTACATAATAAAGGTAACAAAGATTATAAGGAATAACAATGAAAGCAAGAAATATTTTATTCAAAAGGAGCAGATGAATTCATGTTAATCACATAACACTTCCAACACTTGCATCACATAAATATGTATACAGAAATAAAACTTACTGGGGGATTTATCTTCTTCTTCCCTGGGCTCTACTTTTTCTGGTTTTGGTGGACCTTTTATTTTGTATATTAATGAACGAAGTTTGCCAGTCAAGGAAGAATCTTCCTCTTCCTCTTCCTCCTCTTCTAGTGGAATACCTTAGCAGATAATAAAAATAATAAGAAAAAAATCTTAACATTTGAAGATGAACTCCTTTACTATTTCAAAAATACAAAGTATCTGCAGGGCAACTCTTTAACCAGCAAGTTTCATATACGAAAAAAATGTGTTAAGGCCAGCAACTTTACTATAGTGGCTACAGCAGCATCTCTCAGAAATAAATCACATTTATGTCAGTATACACACTTCTTACATTCAGATTTATATTATTTAAAGAGTTGGTAAGTTTCTTTTTGACTATTGTATTATGGCAATTACTTTTGACTCAGATTTGTGTTTGATTAAATATGTGACTCTTTATTTTATAATGCATAATGTAAGCTAAAGAAACATATGTCTATATCCCACAATACAGTACGACTTTTGAGGTATTTAGCAGCCATAAATAAACTTATTAACTGACATTGAAACTGTTAAAGAGAAGAAGTTTGGAGATGTTGTACTAGCAATAAAGAATTTTTCTTGAAAAATATATACAATGAAATGTAACTGAAAGGATACTATTTTTCAAGTAGTTTACTACAGTTAACTTCATTGTTTCACAACCAAAGTATTTTCAAATCCTTCACACCTCTTAATGATGATCTGGTACCACATATTATGATCAGAAGCACAGAACACCTAAGCACATTTTCTTCAGACCAGAGCTAACTGGGCAGTGATGAAATTTAAGTTTTTGCTGTTTGGTTGTTGGTCAAAGAAAGTGTGGTTCTTAGCACTGAGAAAATGAGAAGATTATCATATAGAATAATAAAATGATACAAGCCTGAGAAGGGAGGAAAAAATCTGCAGAGGCTATAACTGATAATACAAAAAGAAACTAAGAGAGAAAATAACAACTGAAATGTGGTATTTGGTTGGAGAAAGTATGCAAGTGACAGCTAACAAGGAGCAAGAGTTGAACTCAACGACTCAGTGACTAAGTGACTAGGAAGAAAAAAAAAATAGAGGCAGTGGTAGAGAATGAAAGAATTAGAAACTGAAATCTAAGACTACATAAGGGATTTAGGAATGAGAAAAATGTGAATGGTTTGGCAAAATGAAAAAATGAAAAACTAGGAATGAAGGAAGGACACAGGAAGGAAGGAAGAAGAAGAGGAAGTAAGGAGACAGAAGAGAAAGAAGACAAGGAAGTTAAGGAAAGCAAGAAATTGTCTCGCACTGAAAAACGTAACCTAAGGCTTGGAAGCAAAAGAAACTGATTGGACAACTCTTGAAAATCTGAAACAGACAGACAAGAAGAGACACACTGGAATGATTCATAGATTCATAGAATGGCCTAGGTTGAAAAGGACCTAAAGATCATCTAGTTTCAACCCCCCTGCTATGGTCAGGGTCACCAACCACTAGACCAGGCTGCTCTGAGCCACATCCAGTCTGACCTTGAATGCCTCCAGGGATGGGGCATACACAGCCTCTCTGGACAACCTGTTCCAGTGCATCACCACCCTCTGTGTGAAAAACTTCCTCCTAATATCTAACCTAAACCACCCATTGTCTTATTTTAAAACCATTCCCTCTTGTCCTATCACTATCAACCCACGTGAACAATTGCTCCTCCTCCTGTTTATAAGCTCCTTTCAAGTACTGGAAGACCACAATGAGGTATCCCTGGAGTCTTCTCTTCTCCAAGCTAAACAAGCCCAGTTCCCTCAATCTTTCTTCATAGGAGAGGTGCTCCAGCCCGCTGATCATCTAGTTACTCTCCTCTGGACCTGTTCCTAGAGCTCTGCATTCTTCTTGTGCTGGGGGACCCAGGCCTGGATGCAGTACTCCAGATAGCACCTCACAAGAGCTGAGTAGAGGGGGACAGGGTTAATTAGACAGCACTGAGAGTGGAGAAAGCAGTGTCTTATTTGCTCCATACCAGACACCATTCATTCTTCATCTTCTGAGAGCTGCAACCCATTCAGAAACTGGCCAGCTAGTTTTGCTTTTGGTTTATCACTTAATTCAAGTGGTAGAGGTCTATGCACTGGAATACATAATTCTAACCCAGCAAAGGAATCAGCTAAGAGTAAAATTGATATTATACAATACAATCTGCTTTAAATTTGTTTTGTTTACAACCAAGAAATTTTACACAAAAATTATGACACAGGATTATTATTTTGCTGGCAACTTTAATCACTCACAGTTAGGACATGCTAGGATTAAGACTGCCTGAGTAACTTTAATTCAGACTATTTGTGTATACTTGCTATGATGAAGCCTTTAATTACTTGATTGCATACATATTTTTCCATTTAGACTGCAAAGTTTACTAAGTATTAAAAATCTGTTTAAATATTCCAAGCACAACCCATATTCAGTTTTATCTGCAGCTGTGACAGCTCTGTACTGATTTTCAGGACTAAGCCAGGATGCAGATTTATGGAGTATTTATCCGTGGTAACCGCCTCTGATAAATCTGTACAAAGTCACGAGCATGGTTCTGTTTAGGATCCAAAAAATCATTACAGTATTTTAATTGCTGGACTACTTTCTCATCTCCTTCAACATACAAATTAATAAAGCAGTAAACAAAAGTACGCCTCTAAAATACTACCAGCAACAAGACTTCACAGTAACAAGTAAGATATTTCCAGCTAAGGTGGGATATCAATAATCTTCATCCTGGAGTCCTCAGAGAACTCTGTGATGCCAAATATTTTGAAAACCAGAGTATGCTCAAGTGCTAATTGAACAACGAAGACCACATTATTTTTCTTAACAAAAATGGATAGAATGTAGAGTAGCTGAAAGGATATGGACCATTCACTTTAATGTTTGGAAGAAAAATGCTGGAATCAAAGAAACAAAGTTTCTGATAACCACTTAAAAGAAAGAATCAATGACAACCAACACAGGATTGTCAAGAGTAAATCACATTAAACTAACCTAATTTCCAGCCATAACATAGTTAGTCTTACAGATACAAATCTTAATATCATCCCACACAATATCCTCATACGGAATCTGATGAAACACAAACTACATACTGACCCATTTTATGTTGGGTTTTAGGCTAGCTGAAATAAAGTAATTAACTTATGACAAATTCACAGCTAGAAGGTTGCTGGAGATTTTAACAGCGTACCCAAAAATATGATCACAAGCAGAAGCTTTAGCAATACAAGTATAGAATCATGGGTCTCATTAGGGCTACTAATGTAATCATAAACTGTTTATTATTTGTCACTAAAATAACATAACACCACAAACTGAGTAAAACTAGTTTTAAGGGTAATGCGTAAAGAAAGATCTAGCAGACTGTATCAGCAAATATAAAAATGACCTCAAGCAAATCAAGGAAGTAGGAGGAAGAAAGTACTAACATTATCATGCTCGTCCTAGCGAAGAACTTTAGATGCTGTCAACTCACTCGAATGACCCTGTTCTCTTCTTGAACAAGATTTGTGCCATGAACCATAGGACCATGAAAGGCACTGGAAGAATAACCATAATGCCAAGAAGATAGATATGAAAAAGTCTGAGTATATAAATTTTAACTGCATGATTATTGGGAATGAGCAGTAGTAATTGACTGACTTGACTATAAATGCTAGTGTCATGGTAAATGGAATAGCAGTTCCATGACTGCCTTAATTAGACTAAGATCTCAATGGACTAATGAAATAGTTTGAGCATCATATATAAAATGAGATAATTTAATCAACTGAAGTTGTACAGAATATTTTATTTAGTTCACCCTTGTGTATACCCTAAAGAAATTCAGGTTCAGCCTCTGGAGGAAAAGCAGGTAACTCATACTGTAAGCTTCACTCCAGTAGTGTCTTATAATGGATATCACATTTACGTATATTATCAGGAAACTCAGTCAAAGCAGCACCATCATCCCATATCTATTATTTTTTATTTAATTTGTCACTGCTAAGTTTCACAGCCATAATGCAATTTCAATTCCTTTTATCTACTTCCACATGTACACATGTCTGTATAAATCTTTTAAGGTAACCCAACCTTCTTTTTTGGATGCTTTTTGCTATTGCTAATTGAGTCTAAAACCAATAGATTAACAGAAAAATACCAGAAAAGATTTAATAGATACTTAACAATGAAACTTGAAACAATGTCACAGGCTTCCTGTAGTTTTTGGTAGCATGTAACAAAAGTTATTCAGAAAAAAATCAGCATGTAAACAGAAATTTATTTACAAGAAAAAAAAAAAGGATAAAAGAAGGAGAGGGGGAGAGAAGAAGCATTTTTATTTTATAACTGATCTGATGCACCTTGTTACTCACCACAGTGAATTAGAAGATCATCATGGAAATCATATAGTTCATCCCGAATCTCCTCTGGACAAGGACAATCCTCTCCCAGTTGAAAATTCAGCAGCATATTAATCTTTAAGGGTATTTAAATATGTTAAAGGTACTGAGCCTAAAACACATCCTACTATATTGCCATACTTGAATCAGCATAAAACATAAAATTTTAATGCACATTAATGAAAATAGTATAGAAACATTCCTTGGTAATTTTTAGGTATGACTGTCATAAAAATACAGCATACTTAATAATAAAGCTATTTCCTGAATATAGAAAATAAATACATCCAACATACTAATGCTACCACAACACTAATTTCAAGTCAGTACAACATAGCAACATAACTTATGAAGTTATCTTCTAGAACTGCCTGAATCATACTTCCCCTGCACTGGATGATAATGGTCAAATTGTCTATGCTCTTCAGAAACCCAAAGCCAATTTGGAGTCCGGAGCTTGATTTCTGGAGGACTGGTATAAGCATTTTGACATTCAGAATTTTGTGGCATCTTAACAAATTTTATCTCAAATTCAATTCTGGTTCTCTGGTAGCTCCCATGGCAGTATGTTAGTCAGAACTCTTATAATTCTAATAATGTTCAAATTCAGTCATTTGTTTAATATTACCTGTTCTTGTGGAGGAGATCGAAATTCTTTAGTCTTCTTGGCAGTCAAAGCAGCAGACATGTTCAAGGCTTGCATGAGTTCATTATACCTGTATTTCTGATTATATTGCAATTTTGATACATAGTGATCTGCAAAAGATACAATCGCTTCCACTCTATGTTGCAGCTCACAGTCACAGAAATAATTGAGTAAGTGGCACATCTAGAGTAGAAAAAACAGATAAGTTCAATAGTTTAACATATTAAACTCTAATTGAGGAATAAGCTATAGCAGATATTATGCAGTGGAACAGGTGATTAAAATCAGGTTTTTTCCTGTTTTTCCTTTAATAGAGTAATGGTGACAAATGCATATAGTTTTATTATGCTAATCAATAATACTCTGTTGTGTTCACACTGTGTTTCACTTTATGTTCTCAAAACACAAATATTAATTCTCTTTTAAAATCCATGTATTAAATAAATAAATATTTGAGTACCTATTCTGAGTATGAGGACAATGCAAAGAAAAAAATTGCATAATTATCAAATTAGGTTGTTAAGGGGAAGGCATAAGGCAGATTGGAATAAAGACAGTTGGATTCCAAAATTTTCAAAATCAAGAGCAGACAAAGTATTATCTTTATCGATAGTATAGCACATACAATACGTTTATATTAAATGGTCACCTGAAGCTTAACAGATTCTGGTAATCTTGTCTGCAATAAGCCCTTTGTAGGAGCTTTTGTTTCTTTTACTGCCTTTTCTCCAGCTTCTACAGCTTTTTCTTCAACTTGTGTAACTTCTTCCTTCTCTGTCCTCTCTTCTGTTTCTTCCTTGTGATCTCCGAAGACATTGGGATCAATGAGGATTAACACCTGCTTCACATCATCATCATCAAAAACTCCCATTATAAGCAATGTTGCTATGAGTTTAAGAACAGGAACAAACTGGAATGCAATATGACCTCCAACAGGATCTCGTATATGAGAACCACTACACTGTACCGCCTCTGTCAGCATACTTATAGCTTTAGATTTAAGCGTGTCAAGGGGAATTTCTGGACTGGATGTCTGATGTTCTTCAGAGGTCACAATAAAGCAAGGAGTAGAAAAATTAAAGCTTGGTTTGAGACAAGTGCTAAGCCCTACTCCAGGTAAACCATGCTTCTTTGTCTCATCAGGATATAATTTAATAGTTCGAGTTTCCTCTGTAACTGGAATGATAAATTCATTGTTCATCATGAGCTTGGCTTGCTTGGCATGGTCCAAATGAATACTAATGAGCAAGTCATAGAATCCAGAACGTAGGAGTCCAGGTAAATACTGATTATCTATTGTGTAAAATAACTGAGATATATCTACATGGCTACAAAGTGCATAAGCAACTCTAGTGTTACCTAGAGCACAAACTGAGCTATAAAGTTTTAAAGTGTGATAGTGAAACTTCATCAAATCTTCTTGTTCACATAGTTCCAAAATATCAACACATCTGTTATGCAAAAAAGAACAGAACACACATCAATTTCATAAATTATTCTTGTTTAAAGTTCATAATCTGTGCACATTTTAGCCTGTTCTAGTTTAAACCATTACAAATTATTTTAACAAATCTTATCGTGTGAATCCCATAACAAATACAGTAATATTTCAATAAGATTATTTAAAATTAGCACTGCACAAAAACGATGAAAAGACCCGTGATACAGAAGCTTCTTTGGAAGCTACAGTAAATCATGTCTTCATTTGTAAAACTCGTGTTTTCAGAATGCTGAAGCTGGAGATTTTATTTTATTTTTTTCAATGAAGCACAATATTAATGTTATTATTTATTCTTTTCTTGAATTTATTTTTATTAATGATAAATAAAATTGAATATTAATTTACAAAAATAACTTAAATCTATAGCTTTTAAGCTGTCTTTTCTGTTCCACTTTTGCTCATAGGTTGATTTATCATTAGTTACAATACTTGATATTTAATACATCTTCACTGAAGACAAAATAAAATATAAGGAGGTCAGGATCTTGTCAATAAGAGCAAAAAAATTAAATTCATGTAAAATCAAAGTAGATGAAAAAGAAATAGATCACATGGTTTTAACATATAAAGAATCAGCAGAATTGTATTTGCATGTTCTTTATATTTTTCAGTCTTACAATAACTCTGTGTTTAAAGGCCTAGAGATTAAAGACAGAATATGTTAAATTTTAAAGGAAATCAAGTAGTTATGCTTTCCCTTATTTATGCAAACGTCATCACATGGCATTAAAATTGTTTGGCCTCTTTTACCTACTTAAAATTCATAAATACAATTCTATGGAACACAGGATGACAAACTCTAACCAACGCCAGTCTTAACATCCTCCAACTCTAGTTCCTTGGAAATGTACCTGTTTTCCTCTGGGATATGAAGTGCCATCATCTGCAGAGGTTCCAAACACTGCACAACCCAGCCATGACGTTCACTGACGCGCTCTGTTTCTACTTTTAGAAAGCTGTTAGGCATCCTACTCCATAAAACAGGTGTAATTGTTTGCACGTCAAGGCGAGGGGGACACTGAGGAACAGGGTTTCTTTCCTCACTTTTAAAAATTGCTGCTGATAAAGGCATGGTATTCTGAAACAAAGTGTATTAGAATTATTTTTGTAACATTTAACATGAATAAACTTATAATATCAAAATGTAAAATAGAATCATAGAAACACATAATCACTCAAGTAAGAAAAGATCTTAAAGATCATTGAGTCCAACCGCGACCCAACCATACTACCCTAACTCTAATAACCCTCTGGCTCAATCATGTCCCTGAGCACAACATCCAAATGGTTTCTAAACACATCCAGGGATGGTGACTCAACCATCTCCCTGGGGAGCCTATTCCAGTGCTTCACAACCCTTTCTGTAAAGAAGTTTTTCCTTAATAGCAAAGAACTCACAGAAATATGAGTTATTGTAACAAACATATTTTAAAAACTACTGATATTGTGCTCTCCCCAAATGCCTCCAGTTTAGTGTGACAAATACAGCTTTAATTTAGGAAGAACTTCCTTCATGAAAGTATTAAGCATACAGAAGTAATTTGTTTACATTTTATTCAAATGAAAAGTCTTGTCAAAAATTCAGTCTTCCTAAACAAATTCAATTCAGTAGGAATTTCTGTGGTAATAGATTCAAAAGAGCATCTTTAAAGAAAATAGTTAATACCTTCAATTTACCAAGTTCAAACTGAATTAAGTTAGTGCTTGTAGGCTGTACAAAAGCTGCAGGAAAAAGCTTTGTGTTTGGTTCAACCTAGAAAAGAAATGAGATTAAAAAATTAGAATGGCAACATTAATCTCCCCAAATATGATATTAAATAAATACTGACTACTTTATATTTTATTATCAAATAATTGCAGACACTGTATTGAAATGACAGTCAGTGTCTACCTGCAATTTATCTCTAATACTGTAAAAGTTTTGCTGAGTTATCTTTACAGACCCACCAAATTTACAGGTGGGCGTTGCCTTATTCGATAACCGGTCTATAACATGAGCTTCTCTAAGACATGTTGATTTATTTAAATTATAACCAAATTCAACACTTGCATTCTAAAATGGCTTTTAAAAATCCGGATACTTTACAACTAATTACTTTGTCTCTCATTCTAGGAAGTGCACCCATAATACAGACTGAGGGTAGAATACAGCTTTTCAGAACACTATACATCTTCTAGAGTTCTTCCACATTTTATGCTGGACAAAATATTTCACTATAAATACAGCTTGTAAGCAAATTTTGATTGAAGACAAAATCAAAAGGAAATAACAGGATGGTGAGAGTGCATCATTTTATAAAGATGGCACAAGTCTTATTGCCATATTAAAATCAGTGAATTATTGCATTTTAAAAGATCTCAAAAATTATTTGATTTTCAGGTTCACCATTTGTATTCAGTCTTAAAGATCACAACGTATCACACTGAATCACAGTGCTGCAGATTTAAAAATGTTTGGTTACTGGATATCTTTGTTTTGAGAATCTTGATTTCACCACTGTACAATATATGAAACTATGTTATTGTAACATGACTAGTGCTCACTTAGTTTTCTAAACAAGAAAAAGAAATCTTTATAATAGCATCAAAATTATCAGCTTCGTAGATAACTTCCTGAAAATTTGATAATACCTGATAACAAGTGCCAAGCTCTTTTCCATTAGCAGTGAATGACAGCATTCCAGTAGCCAGGTCAACAAAGCATCCAATTTCTAAGTCAACATTACTGCGACCTGATCTCTGAGAATTAGCAGTTATGTCTCCTCCCCAAACCATATAGCAATTACTGCGCTTCACACTGCAGGAACAAGAAAAAAAGACGACAAATCACAATTCACTCTGAGCTTGACAGTATTCATGAAGATGTACTTTTCAGTGAAGTAACAGAGATAATTAAATATGCTTGTGCTACTATTAGCCTTATTTTCTAATTACTATTTTCAATCTTTTTATTGCAAACATCTTGGGTAAGGTATCAGACTGACAAAGTGCATTTTTCTTCCCTTTTCTAAAATTATGGAAATTATCATACTTCTCTTTTCTTACGTAAAATACAGTAAGAGTTTCATCCATAACAATCAAGTGTGGATGTTAGAAGAAAAAAACATCCCAAAACACTTTTTCAAACAGAATTTTAAAGGTAAATACAGTCACTTTAAGTCTAAGTAAAAACACATTTGTATACATAGAACAGTTCTACTCCATAATTGATATTATTGTTAGTTTAAATAAATGCTCAGAATGTAATCAAGCTTGTGAATATTTCACTTTGAACAACTATATAAAAATACAATTTTTAATAAGTAGTAAATAAATTTATACCTTTCATGAACCCTGCCTCTCTCATCCCCTAAGGTAACAGTCACTGTGCAGTTTTTATTTATGTCAAAATTCTCACTGTAAAAATGATAGTCTGGTGTTACCCAGCCAACCCAGACAGAGGATGGGTCTTGGCCAGCAAATATCCGCAAGGAATAAAAATACTGAAAAGAGGAAAAGAAAATATTAGTAATTAAAACTAAGTTATTTTCTGAAGAAGTATTCAAATAATGACAGAAAAATTTCAACGTACAACTTTAGTATAGATTTTTTTTTTTTTAAATAACTTCTAATAGTAGATTGAGACAGTGAAATTTGTGCCTCAAGTCGTAGAATTCTAGGTATTGCTTACGAAGATTGTTATGTTATAGCAGATAAAGGTTTCTTTCAACAGATCAATTTCTAAGGAATATGATACCACTACTAAACCTACTTCAGAAAGCAAGAAGAACTAAGCATCTCAGTATGATTACTTACTGTGGTAGAAGAAGCAGGAAATTCTTGGCTGTGTTTTCTAGAGATGGAAGAAAATCAGTAAATTACTTAAATGAATAAAACAGAAGTAAAATAAAAATAAATACTAGCTCACATTATTAAACTAAGTGTACTTACAAGCTAACTCATGCTTGCTAGGCATTGAATACTCCTGATATCAGTAAATTAAACATGCAAAAACTTTACAGGCTATGTACATTGACCCATAATAGTTTGCTGCAGTTAAGCTGGAGACTTAAGTTTCAAAGGTCCTGAACTTGGCAGTAACTGGTATGTTTAAAAATCTCTCTCACAATCTTTTTTTGTTTGCATGGGAATAAAATTTCACTTTTCCAATAACAATGAGCTATAAACTATCAGGAAGATAAACAGGTATCCAGTGGGAATGGGATTCTCGGTTGGTTTTCCAGATTACATAAAGTGCTTTGCAAATCCCACTGATTTCAGAAGGATGGCAGATGCTCAGCAATGAATGACTGTAAAGTTTTTGATGCATCCTTTCAGAAATGATTCCCCGATGTTATCTGCATATATTGTTCTGTATTGAATTTGTTATAAAGTTATTAAAACTACCAAAACAAAAAAAAAACCCTCAGTAATATATACTCTATGTATGTACTGAGTGCAAAAACTAATATGAAATCCTGAATGTACAATATCAAAGAACAAAGTAGAATGTTAAAATTACACAAAGAGCATGAAATAGGGTAACTAAAAAAGCGTGTCTAACCGTTTCTGAAGAGCATCAGATGAGGCATTTTCCACACTCATGCCAAAGTTGAATGATGAACGGAACTCAATGGGCATACTCAAACGGCAATATATCATATCAGAATTGCTGTTTTGTGTACCAAATGTTTTATGAGTAACTTTTAAACGAGGTGGACTCTCAAGGGTTCCATCAATTCTCCATATCTAAATGAAATAAATCATTTTAACAAAATACTGGTCCAAGAAGCACACTGGTAACTAATAGTATGCAACCAGCAGATGAGATAAATGAAAGAGCTGAGATAAATTTTTTGAAATGAATTCAGAACTTTTCTTTTAGACCACAACATTAGCTTGGAGAGAAAATATGTTCCATCTAAACCGAATACTAATTACTCTCAAATTATTCTATACAACATTTTCAAAAAGAAAAACGTAGATTTTATTATATTAATTCAAATACTTATATCTGTATGAATAGCAATGCTACCATAAATGAATTTTTTATACAAGACCATCTGGAATTATATGTGACTTAGTAGATTTATATGTCAAACTATCTGCTGATGACAGATTATTATTACTAAGGGTTTAATGTCTCAGTTTGCTAAACAAGCAGTTGATAAACAGCTGTCTTTCTAACATGTAACGTTACCTCTATGTGAGGATGATTTTTTGGCACGTTAACAAATGTTGGTAAGCGTTTACTAAACCACATAGCAACATCTCGATTCATGTTCACTGCAAAAGGTTCAAAACCTTCTTGAAGGCCACACATGGTATAATACTTGAATGTACTGGCATCCATTCCAAGGTTCATACGTCCAATCTGAGATAGACCCAGCGAGCAAATTGGAACAAAACCTAATGAAATAACACAAAAATGAAAATAGAAGCACACGGCAAGTTATTTGGAGAACACAAACACATTATTTTGAATGTATCTAATGTGAACTGCACTTTAGCTCTCACACAAAATGCACACAAAATGATGACACTAGCAAGTATTTAAAGCTACCTTAAGTATTAATGACTGAGCTCAACACAATTCAACAGAACCCCGAGTACCCTGGTAGTGAATGGACATTATGTGCACCATGACAATTATTAAAACAGTAAACCATTTTAACTGTTGTTATTACTAAGATCTGACTCATGTCAAAGATTAACAAAAATGTCAAGAGGTATCTTTGATCAAGCAGTCAAATCTGAAAAAACCAAGATTAGCTCAAGTTAGTTATTCATTTATTAGGAGGATCAGTTATATTTGTCATTATTGTTAGGACAATAAACCAGCCTTTATACAACGAAACAGACACCAGAATTCAAACTTGACTTGACTGAAGTTATTAATGCATGTTATGATCCCTAAGGACACTGAACTTCCAAAAGGTCTTTGAGATGAGACTGAATTATCTCAATATATGTTTAAAATTTATTTTGTCATCAGTGTCTATAAATTTCTGGCCAATCTGAATCTGTCCATCGTTCATGTTGGACAAATACAGATTTCTTTAACGTTGGTATTTTTTATGACAAAACATTTTCAGTTTCCAAGTAGCAGACAGTATGAGTAAAAATACAACGCTGTTGAACAGTTTTCTCCATCTCTACTAACACAGAACTCAGAGCAACTTCAGTTAAAAGCCAACAATTCCATCTGTACTACAAACTCTTTCTCCTACACTTCAACCTTATGCCTTCAGAGAGGATCATGTACCAGAAGGCTGCAATAAGCTCTTCTCTGAGTCTTCTCTTCTCTAGGCTGAAGACTATTTTTTCTGGTTTGTTTTTTTCCTTATAGCCCTGCAAATATAAAAGGAAAATTACCACTTTCTATTCCAAAGTCAGCAAATGCAAGTTCTGAACCTTTACTGGTTATAAGCAACTCTCCATTCAGAGTAAAGATAATTGATTTGTCATCCAAGTTTATCATGCAACCAACCACATCTCCTGGTTGCCAACTTCGTCCAAAGAACCCACTGCCTTGATGCCAACGCTGGCCCTAAAAAAAAAAAAAAAAGAAAAAGAAAAAAGGACAATCAGATAAATAAACAACATGATAAAATTGAAAACTAAACATTTTCAGAGAAGAGAGATCGAAAGTTCTGGAGAATCAAATAATCAGTCAAGACTATAAATGTTTTACATGCTTTATAGACAGCTAAAATACTAAAATGAATAAAGCTTTATAGTTCATTTGTAACAACGTCTTGGTCTCAATTTCCCAGTTAAGCAATAAATAAATAAAACTAAGGGTAGAATTTTTTTATTTTTTTCACTTTCAAGTTCTCAAATTTACTAGAAATATAGACTCATGGTGTTCAGGTAATTAAATTAATTAATGTCTTAGCTATTTCATTTAAACAATCTAAGGAACCATAACTTCAGAAATGTACAAACAGCGATTTAGAATCTGGACAACAAACAATGTTCACTGACACTGCATGTGTCATTTGTACAGTGTCATCATCTTTCTGGCACTTTAAGAAAGCTAATGCAAAAAGAAGAAACAACATAAAAGAGAAAACACAACTGTGGACCAGCCTTTGAAAAAACTTAGTTATAGTTTTGTAAATTACCACTTAAAAAAGAAAAAGAACAGTAAATTATGTTTATGCTTACAACAGACTTCCTTACTTAGGTGATATATGCTAGGAAGATAGATATAAAACAACGTACCATTGTTAGCATAATTACAAAGACCTGAATCAAAATGCAGATAGTATAAAACAGAAGTCTGAGGTTTCATTTTAAGAATGAAAAATATTCCAGTAGTTGGAGTATGCTATTTTAATAGCTAAAAATAATAAAAGGGTGAGAATGCACTGACTTTGCTTCCTTCAAAAACAAATGCTTGGTCATCAGCTCCCAGTTCAATGTCAGGTCGACAGCCTGGCCTGGCCCAGCCAACACGCATATCTCCACCTGTTACAGCTTCAAATTCAAAGTACCACTTTCCAGACTTCACTGCATAAGACTGTTCTACTCTGAAAAAACGTATCTTGTCAATGCTGACTTTTTCCACTGTTTGGTCAGCTGTAAAAAATCAAAATAAAACACTTTATAATTAGATAATACTGTAAATGTCACTGTTCATCTTTTCAATCTGTATCGACTGTTTCCTATTTCTGAAAATAACCATTATCTACCTCAGCAAGTTTAACAACCTTCATAGTAAATGTTGGAAGAGGAAGAAAAATAATTCGCATACGCAGGCTAACACATTCTAATTCTATACAGGATGAGTGCTCGTCCACTATTTAGAATAAAAAAAGCCTTCAATATCTGTCACACTATGCAGAAGCCACAAACATATAACTGACTGGAAGTGACCTTAGAGGTGTAACATTCCATCTAATGGAAAAAAACATGGAAAACATAGTTAAAACTGCTTTAGTAAAAACATTAATAAAATAAGCAATCTATGTAGCTTATATATTTAGGAATTTACATTTTAAAATATTTGATACGATACTTTTACCTTTATTATATTAGAAATACTAGTGAATTGCTCTTAACAACTTACAGCTGCAGTCTAGAAAATGAAGTGCAGCATCTGATTATTTTTCAAACACTTTCCTAGTTTTCAATAAGCATACATGTATTTCAAGCTTTTCATTCAATATGAAGAAACAAGAAAGAATGAATTGTCTTAGGCAAATCACTTAATTTCAGAACATTTTAAACAGCAATTTCCAAATGAAATCTGTTCACACGAACTCTCGATTTTCTCCCATCTGAAAATTATCAAAATTTAATAGTTATCCTACAATCAATGAAAACCCATCTTAAACAAACATAACTTGGTAATATACAAGACATTCAAAATGTACATTTCCACCTTTTATTCACATTAGCAGCAAAAATACACTACTATTTTCTCATACATTATATGTTTTGCCTTTCTATTCCAGAGTCTAAAGTTCTTTCCCAGCACTGAGAGGAAATAAAAAGTCATGATTCTTACTGAATGTACATACCTATTTCTTGGTCAGGTGGCTCAACATTATAACCATAGCCTGCAAATGTTCTAACAGCTTCACGGAGGCTATCTCTGTTTGATTTTTTAGTACGTTCATCTAGTAATGCATATGGCACTAGCCGAGGATTGCGTTTGTTCTTAAGATCCTAAAAGGAGTTAAAAAAACAACAAAAAGAAAATCATATATAAACATGAGGAAGAATATGCATAATAAGACAGGTTGTCTAAAATACTGCCAGGATAGAATACAGGAAAGAAACAATATTAATGAATAAAAGTTATATGAATGAATATAGGAAGACAAACCCAATTCTTAAGGATGCCAAAAATGTAAAGACAAGACTAAAAGAGAAGTATGCAAATATATACTCTCACATGAGATTCAGGCAGAATATCAGGATAAAGCTCTTTATTGAGAAGATATTGAGAAGGTGGTTGGGCGCTGGAACTGGTTCCTGGGGACAGGGAAATGGTCAAGGCACCAAGGCCATCAGAGTTCAAGAAGTCTTTGGACAATACTGCCAGAAATATGGTTTGAATTTTAGATGTTGCGAGTTGGACATCTTGTGGATCTCTGGAGGTGTTAATTGACATCCAGCTGAACATGAGCCAGCAGTGTGCCCAGTGGCCAAAAAGGCCAGTGGCATCCTGGCTTGTATCAGAAATAGTGTTGCCAGCAGGAACAGGGAAGTGATTGTCCCTCTGTACTCAGCTCTGGTGAGGCCCCACCTTGAATACTGTTGAATACAGTTTGGGGCCACTAACTACAAGAAAGACATCAAGGCCCTGGAGCACATCCAGAGAAGGACAGCAAAGCTGAGAGGGGTCTGGAGCACAAGTCTTATGGGGAGTGGCTGAAGGAACTGGGATTGCTTTCTCTGGAGAAATGGAGGCTTAGGGGAGACCTTGCTGCTCTCTAAAACTACCTGAAAGGCAGTTGTGATGAGGTGGGGATTGGTCTCTTCTCCTGTGTAACTAGCGATAGGATGAGAAATTGTGCCAGGGGAGATTCAGGTTGGATGTTTCGAAAAATTTCTTCTCTGAAACAGTGTTCAGGCACTGAAATGGGGGCTGCCTAGGGAGGTGGGTGAGTCACCACCCCCAGAGTTGTTCAAGAAAAGGGTACATGTTACACTGAGTAACTTGATCTGGAGTAGTCACACGCATGAGTTGATGGTTGCACTAGACAATCTTAGTGGTCTTTCCAACCTTAAAGATTCTATGATTCTTTAAACTCAGCATATTCTATGATTCTTTTAGGCTGCAGCCCCACAGGCCTGGCAGTCTACTCTCCCTGCTCTTTCACTTTTTCCAGACTTCCCAAAACATTCAGTATTTAACTTGATTCCCACTGGTGTTCTAGAAAACAAAATTCTTTATTTTTTACTTACTCCAAATGTGTCTAAAAAGTCCTCACCTGCTGAATGCCATAGGTCCATCCTTGCTTTATTCTGTCTTTTGCCCAGACATTATGAGCATTTTCTGCTAGTTTGTCAACAAGAAATTCTTGAGAAGGTAACAGTTTCACTTCAGAAAGATCAAGAGGGGCAGGTTTATAACCATTTGACATGATATAACTGCAAGTCAACAGGGAAAAACAGAAAGATATCCCACTGATTATATTTAAATTTTTTTGAGCAATATTAACAGAGAGCAATTCACTTTCTTACTCCACTTTTTCCACTCTCCCATATCTTTGTAAAAATCCAGCCTTGCACTTGACCATTAATAAGGACAAAAAATGTATTATACCAGTGTCTCATTTTCTACCAACCTGTATGTATTTAAGAGTAACCCAGCTCTGTATGTGGGTATTTAAAACAGTTGCTATGAAAAAAGGAACTGCTATTAAATGGCTTCACCTTTCTAGTGTTTTCTATTTTAAGGACCTCTCATGAAATTATTGTTTTTATGTATAGAAGATGTTTGCATTATGAAGTATGGTGTTTTTGACAGACACCAGTTGAGTACATTACCATTCTTCCAAAAGAACAAAACACATTTTAACTATTGTTCTTACCACTCTTCTACTGATTAGAAGGTTTAGTAGACTTTTAGTAGTAGATATTATCCTCCTCTTCAACTATTTCCCATCCTATATAGAGCACACTGCTACATTAAATATGTGTAGATGTGTAGATGCTTTCTTGCTCAAACTAGGTAACTTTCATTTGTTAGAGAACTCATGCAGGCAGTATGTATTTTAACAAGGGTCAGAAAATTATTACAAGAATTTTTGTTCTGTTATTGAAGACAACAGGATCAAAACAGTATAATGATAGAATGCCTGCATTACAAACAATGGGAAAGATTATTTTTCCTTTTTTTTTTTTTTTAACAAAAGCGTATTATCATCAACAACATTATCATCTTCCATCTCATAATACTATTTTACTATTCTGTTTAAAAACCCAGCTTAATTTATCACTGAAAAAGTTTCAGAAAAACAGACATATTGTGAGATAAAAAAACTAATGTGAAAACCTAATGTGGCAGGTATTCAGATCACTGTTGCTGCCTTCGAATTTTGTTGAAGGATAAGACCTTAACCTTTCCAAGAAGGATTACAGAATTCCCTCAGACAAGACTAAAAAGTAGATGTAATGCTGAATCCATTTTTACCACTCCTGAGGTAACTGCTACTGATTACTTATTATAGCCACTATTACAGTTTCCTGACTGCCATAAGTTATCAACCAAGTAAAAACTGAAGTTAAAAAAGATTGTATTTTGTGCCATAATCTACACATGTACATTTCTAAGACAACTGCAACATTTTACAACTGTCATTTTGATTTTTTTTTCCTCTTGTACTTGTTTTTTCTATTTGTACAGAATTGAGCAAATCTTTTAAGAGATGCATTAATAATGTCTCTGAAATGTAAACATGTTGAACGAACTTTTTCTTGGACGGGAGAGAAAGAGAGGTGTAAATTGAAATTAGTAATTAGAAGCAAAGGGTATGAACTTTTGCAAGTAGATCAATTTGCCTACTTATATTATACATGCTCTACTTTGCTAGGTGATAGAAAAACCCTGAAACATTGCTTCCAACTTTGGAATATTTATTCAAATATCATGTAACATTTACACCACGTGCAATTATAAATTTACGTGGCTATCATATGTGAATAACTCTACAGCAGTAAACCACAATCACAGGCAAAAAAAATAATAGAGCAACCATAGATTCTTTAAGTCTACAAGGAGCACAGGGTTGATATCAAGTTTTTTTTTTTTTTTAAAGATCTTAAATTATTTTTGCTTGACCATTAGCCTCCAGTTGGAAATAATATGTAATAGCTAGCGTAACGTACATACTTTTTAGGAAGCTTGACTTTTTTAAGATCTTCCTCAGCTGCTGGATTAGCATGAACAATGTGACATCCAAGGGCCAAAAGCGTTCTAACAACACAGAAAAACATCAGTAGTAAAACGTAACTTTGTAGTGCTCATCCATTTTACTTTCTCCATTTCTTTTTAATATAAATACACTGAACTAATAATATTTAAAAAACACAAAGCCATTCAAAGTAAAAGATTTTCAGTACTTAATATTTTTAGTTATTAAAAATACTAAATAAAATATGTTAAAAGTTATAAAAGTCACCCTTGAAAGTTATGCCTTTTCAATTAAAGTTGAAGAGGAAAGGGACCTGGGGGTGTTTGTTGATGCTCGGCTGAACATGAGCTGACAGTGTGCCCAGGTGGACAAGAAGGCCAACAGCATCCTGGCCTGTATAAGAAATCGTGTGGCCAGCAGGAGCAGAGAGGTAATCATCCCTCTGTACTCAGGTCTGGTGAGGCCACATCTTGAGTATTGCGTTCACTTTTGGGCTCCTCACTACAAGAAAGACATCGAAGCCCTGGAACATGTCCAGAGAAGGGCAATGAAACTTGTGAGGGGTCTGGAGCATAAGTCTTATGAGGAACAGCTCAGGGAGGTGGGACTGTTAACCTGGAGGAGGCTCAGGGGAGACCTCATTGCACTCTACAACTTCCTGAAGGGGGGTTGTGATGATGAGGGGCTTGGCCTCTTCTCCCAGGCAACAAACAGGACACAAGGAGATGGCCGCAAGTTGTATCAGATGAGGTTTAGACTAGACATAAGAGGGAACTTTTTCTTTCAGAGAGTGGCCAGGCACTGGAATGGTCTGCCCAGGGAGGTGGTGGAGTCGCCATCCCTGGCAGTGTTCAAGAGGCGTCTGGATAAGGAGCTAGGCGATATGGTTTAGTGGTTTTCTGTAGGTATGGTAAAGGGAGGATGGTTGGACTAGATGATCTTGTAGGTCCTTTCCAACCTTGTGATTCTATGAAAGGGTTTGGTGTCATTTTCTTTTTTGGTTCTCCATCAAGACACAATTTTCTAAATCTTTCTAAATGTGTTCCGAATTTCTAGCATAATCAAATAGAACACACTTTCATTCTAATGAGGTAGGACGTTTTTATATCTTACAAAAATATAAAATGTTTGAGTAAAGAAAAAGATTCTTTTAAATTCAAAGCTCACTTGAGAGTTTCAGTTGACATTTGTAGATTATAATTCTTCTCTGTCTCAGGTAACTTTGAGAATTCCACAAGACAAGGATGATGCCTTTTATTATCATCCCGTATCTATAAGGAAGAAACCAAATAGGGTATTTACCTGACACTAGAATGAAGCCAAAATCAGACCATTATCAAGAGTAAGAAATCTGCTAATTCTTTGCAATAAATAAAAGAAGATAATTTATCTTTACCCAATGACAGTTACTTATGATCATACAAATGAACTCTCCCATGACTGATTTATAACATACTCTAAGAACTAACCTACAAAAAATAGAAAAAAAAAACCCAGCAATTTCATGGGTACTGCATAAATACATCAAACACACGAAAGCAAGCCTGCAAACTCAATGATTTCTACTGCATGCTTGAGCAACCTACTGAGAAATTCCATATAATGAGCTCTATTATACACATTCTCATCCAAAAACCTTCAATAATCATTTGGTAATGTTCTCTTTTTTTTTTTTTTTTTTTTTTTCTCTTTCCTGAAATATTAAAGCATTGCATTTTTCTTTTTACACACTTTGGACATGTTATCTCTTTAATCTCCAGCATCAGAGTAACCACGGAATTTGATGTGGAGTAACTCACTGTTGGTATGATTTTCAGTAGAATTCAATTTCAGTATAGCTAGGACGTTTCTCAATGAATGTATTTTTTTGCAGTGACTCCTACCTATAAGTGTTAAAATATGCGTCTTATTTATAGTGCAAATTTGTCTCCTAATCATTTGTTAATATAAACATTTCCTACTAGCTTTACATGATCATCTATTATCAGTAGTTTCTTTTTTTATCTAGGTGTTTATTAACCACCATTAAATACTCTCTTACAGTTCCCAGTACATTTTTCTGGTAGGCTATTTTACATGTCTGTACCTAGACAGGTCATTCAAATCATACCTTGCCATATGTCCAGCCCAGTTCTATTTTATTCATTCCCCACAGTTCATGGATATTTTCTGCTAGTTTATCTCTGATCTTTTCAAGATGAAAAGGAAGAGCAATCTAAGAAAAGAGCATAACAATTCCACAAGTAAGAAATGGCCCCAGTGTGACCAAGACCTGTAGTACCAAGGTGAACTAGTTCAAAGAAATACAGTAAAATATACAAATGATGAATTGTCAAGAAAGGTAGTAAGTTAGCTTAGCTTTTGTATTGCCAAATTACATTCGTTAAGAAATATTTTACTATTTCATTACTGAATATGTAACATACCTGACTGGTGTCTATAGGACAAGGTATAAATGAAGCTTGGGAGAGGAACTGTGTCGTACCCAACAAATCTCTCACTCCATCAGAATCTCTCTTATATTCTTTCACTGGTTCCAATTTCATCTTTTCTTTTGGAAGCAAAGCTTCATAACAGGGAGCATAGCCAGCAGGAGGCAGAAATTTAAACTCTCCATGACGTCCACCCAGTAAGAAACGAGCTCTGTGCAATTTGCAGTGAAGAAATTATACTCTTAAATAGTCAGCATATACTTACATTATAAACATATCATTTAGAAATGTAAACATTTTCTTGAATAGCACATATAAAGCGGTAGTTGATTTCATGATTTTAATAAGCACTAAAATAAATAAATAAATAAATTACCGAGCATTTCTAATAGCAGATACTTTCAATATTAATGTCATCCACAAACTTCTTTTTTTAATATCCATCTTGGCCAAAGCAAAAATAATTATTCAATCCAGTGGTGTATTGTAAAATGATATATTTCTTATTTAAAATCAAATAGTTATATAGATGATGTGAAATTTTTTGATGCACTTAAATGATCAAGAAAATTAAATTAATTTGGACTGGCAGTCTAAAAATACCATTGGGACCTTTCATGTGCCACTTAAGATTTTTCAAATAACTGCTCAGTGGACTCACACAGACAGGTCTTAAGAATCCAAAGGATATGGTGAAACAAAAAGCACTGTAATCATAATAGAGAAATCAAGAAAATAAAATTACACCAAATGCTATTGAAAATGAGTTTCAAATGCATAGCCAGGATTCCCAATAAACCCATGAAGTTTTCTGTTTCTCTTCAGAGATATACTTTTCATTTAAATTCAAGATCATACCAGGAAAAAAAAAAAAGCCCCAAACTATTCGACTTCATAGTTAGATCATCATGTAGGTCAACAATAGAAGTAAACAACCATAAAGTTTAACAGTGTATGCATTTCTTGTGATGGGATGACCAGAAGAAGTTTACTTACAATTCTAGAAATACTGGAACTATCAGATCAACCAATTTCATAAACAGTAGACTTCATTAATAATTTTAAAGAGAGGAGATAGAGCATGACATGCAAGTTTTCTCAAACAAGATGTTCATAAGCATAAATATCTGAAATGGCTCAATGCCCACAAGAAATATACTACTTTCTGTACTTTCTAATTTCATTAATAATTTACTTTACACATTTTAGTGATCCCAAGGCAGCTCAATATCTGAGATGACAACTTTGAATTTAGACCTCTTTAATCTCCAAGCAGACTGAAATAACTTATGAATAAAAAGGAGGTCAATTTTATTTTAAGAACTAGAACTCTGGCTTTCTAAGTAGGAAAAAGACAAAGAGAAAAATGAAAGGAAAAGACTCTCATACAACAGCTTGATGATCACATCCCAGTGAATAGCTTGTTATTTCCTGTCAACTTCATAAATTTTTCTAAGTTATAACAAACCACTAAATCTCATCTAGTCTTTATGATGGTCTCATTCTCACAGAGAATTGTTTCCTCCTAGCTCTTTATTGTATTTCCCTTAGCTTCCATACAGGCTACAAGAGTCCTAATTGTGCAAAATCTCTTTAATATCCTGATTACAAAACATGTGACTTTTTGTCTCATTTTAAAAGAAACGTTCATACTTTTAATTTTGAAAAGCACGCTTTAAGTTTACCCAACCTTAGTCTTAAAAAGAGCCCTCATGAAAATCAAATATAAAAAAAGTAACTCCTAGGCTTAGCCTACAAATGTAGAAGTTTCAACCTTTCACACTAAAGAATTCTTCATTTTGTGTACAACTTTTCTTCCTACAATTGCTGCCTGTTGGTATCAGTAATAAATATGCTACAGAAATATGAACAGAAATTTTTCATATTAGAACAAACACTGCAAGGGCTACTCTTACTGATGTATTGGCTTTGTCAATACAACTGTTTTAGCCACTGAAGTACAGTGACATTTGCAGATTTTCTGATAGAATTTAAAGTTAAATAGTGAGATAAATCTGATTTTTTTTTTTAGGTTTGTATTTCATTATTTTAGCTATAAAACAGGTGAGAAATGGGCAACATCAGTAAGAAGAGTGCTGCTTCTCACCAGTGTTTGAATTCCCTATTGTGAATACGGCATCAGTTTTACTAATGGTTTAGCATTGCTGTTTCTTTTTTTTTTTTTTAACCTCCTGCTGAGAATGCTGAATGAAATTTTTAATTAGTGTCAAATAAGATGCTATGCTTCTAATGTGCCTTTTTTCCACTGATAATTGGAATGCGACAAAATTAATTTCCCTTAAGTCACCAAATACCCATAATAGTAACGATTTTCAGACACTCTAACTTGGTCAGGTTACAAATGAGCTGAACATTTCACCCTAACGTGAAATCACCCCTGATAAAATCAATACATTCCTGCCTCCCTCCCAGCTGACAGTTGGTAGAACAGAAAAAAACTGCAAACATTTTATACAAAATCAGATAACTTTTTTTTTTTTTTTTTGGTGAAAAACTGCTAAAAGAAGAACAATTAACTAGTACTTACTTTACACCTGCTGATAAGCTTACAACAGGGAAGAAAAACCCTTCAGTACAGAAGTTCTCAAACATTCCTTGTACAGGCTGACCATTAATGCGGAATGAAATGCTGGGTACACCTAAATCCAAGCAGCAGCTAACTACATCATCAGATGACAGCAAATGTTGATTGACAGATGCCACAGCTCTGGGTACTCGACCTAGAATGAAAACAATCAAGTAACCAGAATTTGAACAGTCTTGCATGCATTTAACAATGAAGTGATAATTTCCTCAAAGACACCATCAAGATTTTGTTTTCAGACACACAAACATGATCTTGCCCTCATATGTTTTATGAATTGTTCTGCTTTCTAAAACAAAGAATGAATTAAGATTGTTCAAACTGGTGCAGCAGAACAGTGCATGAACTGAATAAAGCACGTGAGGCCTCTGACACTGTTCAGAAGGAAGAACATGCTCAGCTGAAATCATGCAAGTTCCTACTGTAGCCTGAGGCAAGATTATTTAGACAAAGTAAATTATGCTCTCTGCTTTGAGAAAACTGACATTGATATACTCTTCTCTTTTTCTTCTTGGGTTACACTCCCAAGTGAAGTGCAGCCAATGTTTTGGAATAATGCCCCTTTGTTCCCTTCCAATCTCCTGTTTGATTACCATACACCCGGAACTTGTATTAACCTTCACCTGGACCATCTATTATCAAGTACTATGAAAGACATGAAGGACCACACACTTGATTTAGTGTAGCATGTAGTGTTTTCTTGAGCAATCACCCTATAACAGTACACTTATGAACAGGACAAATAGTTTCTGAATTGCTCCAGCTAGAAAGCAACATTAGTAGAAAAAAACCACAATTGTTTATGAAGAGTATTCTATTTCATCTGGTGTATGACAAACTCATTTAACTAAGTATCTTTTCAATATTGCATTCAAACAAACTACAAGTGTTAAATACATGGGCAAGATGAGCTCACATTTCAAATTATATTTATTGGACCCGGGATTATGGTCAATATCCAGGTTTATACTTTGTATCAGGAGGCAGAATGGAATACTGACATATTAATTTACCTAAAATCAGATCAAGACCTCCGTGGATCAGGCCTTCTTTACTAAATATACAGCAACAAACTAAACGCAGGGAGTTTTGTATTCTCTATCTGGAAAGATCGAACCTTATGGCTATAAACAGGACAACACAATAAAAGAAAAACTACTTGGAGACATCTGAAGTAATCAATGTATATACATTTATAGATAACTCCAGTTGTTTAGTCCCATTTAAGCATCTGGGTATATTTTTATCCAGGGAATAACTCTCAGAATTCCTTTAACAAAATGTTATCTGCAAAGCAAGTTTAAGTGGTTAAGCACTATGTGTCTGAAACTTAAAAAATAGACAGTCAACTGCTCAATACAGTTTAAGTACACTTAAAGTTCCCTTAGCGTAGAAGAGATTGAAGAGACTTTCAAACACATCATTGTGATTCCATTAGCATTTATTTTTGTATTAATGATCTATTGAACTATTGCATATACTTTTCAACTTATTTCCTCACTCTCCCCTTCTCCCCCCCTACACCTCCTATGCAAGGATTTTGCCAATGTATTTGAAAAGTCAAGCACTCCTAAATTAGGGTGTTAATTAAGACCATGATATTTAATTCAGCATTTTTATGTATGTGCTTTATGACATGTTTTAATTGCATGACCCTGCACAGCTCATTTCTGAGTAGAGTTCTCAGCAATGTAAGGCATTTCAAAGCACTGACAAACATGGAGAAATTTGTAATTTTGCCTACATGCCACAAATCGAACAAGCTAAAAATTTAAAAGTTTTAATCTTTGCAAGAAAAATACGAAAAAAAAAAAGATATTATGCTACTTTGTAAGAATGGATTTTACACACAAAAGCTGAAATTATATCCTTTTTTTTCCCCAAAAACTTATTAGAGCTCATAGGTTCAGAAGTACTTGAGGAACCAAACTGTAAAATCAGACTGGGTCTACAAACTGCACATTTAAAGAATTTTGAACACATTTTAAAAGTGGGGTGTTTTTTTTTGTTTGTTTGTTTGTTTTTTAAACAGGAACATGCAGAGAGCTAAAACCCAAGGTAAAACAAAATGTTACAGACTGCTCTCCAAAATGAACTCTGCAATCTCAACTGAATGTTTGAACATTCTAGAGAAAGGGTGAACAGAAATTTTTTTATCCATGTCTCATTCTTGAAAATGAATTTAGTTTTCAACTCAAATTTATCCTGAAGCAAACACACCCTATGATATATTCTGTAAAATAATTTATTACTACTAAGGGTGTAAGGAAGAGAAAATGCAATCCTAGACAATAATAACACAACGTTAATAAATATTGGTATATAAACATGGTCAATATTGTCATACACGTTAAGTACAGATCAGAATTGCCAGAGCTCTCACACTGCTTTATGGCATTACAAAAGTAGATTAACTATGTACAATCTTAGAGAAAGTCTAGCAACTGTTTCACTTCCTACAGATTTCCTTGTCCTTTCATCGCTTTCACAGAAAAGGCAGTAACTGATGTAACTTAGGATATATAATTCTGTACTTAAATATTTTCTTATTTTATAGCCCTATGCAATATTGCTTTCCTGAAATACAATTTATTTAGGGAATATGTTAGGAAAGTTAGGAAACAAAAAATGACTACTATTAGCACTCCCTGCATTGCCATTTTTAGAATTAGATACTTGCATTTTGCTCCTTGTTTGTGTGGCACTGTATGCTGACACAGTCAATCTGTTCTCTTCTGTAAGACACCCGTTTGTTTACAAAGAATATACTCTAGTTCCCTTTCCAGGGATCTTAAGGGGTGGAGGATCATAAAAAAAAAAAAAAAGAAAGAAAGAAAGAAAAAAAGAAAACCCACCAAAAAATTTCGAAGTTTTTCAAAGATACTTTCAAAGACTGTTTTCCAGTTAACTATGCACAGTGCAAGGCATTCTTTAAAGCACCATTAGAAGTTTCTTCTATTTTCTACTTTTTCCTGAATACTTATTCTAATGCATGCATTATTACAAAAATCAGTCGATCTGCAAGACCTCAGATGAGTCCTCCTGTAAACACTTATTGCTCTTCTAGAGCTCTCACTCAAATCTAGCTGACTGCTTGCACAGTCATGTCCACTTATCTATTAACTCACCCCGCTAACATCTACAATCTGCATAAGCAAAGAATGGCTGTTAAGATGACAAATGTAATGTCACTGATACTTAAGAGAGCATTGCTTCAATCCATTAATCTCTTGCTTCATAAAAAGCAGTTTAATCACTTCACTGCAATACAAACTGAGAGTCTTGTAGATATTAAAAAGCATTTATAGAAAATTTGAAATTTATTTGAAAATTTATAGAAAATTTGACTGTAGATGCAAAGTGAATGAATACAACTGTGTATAAATCCATACATAAGGAATTTGTCTAAGATACATACATTCACCGATTTTGAACAGATACACTTAAGTCTTGATCTTGAGAACGCATTTTTAAGTTAAAATCATGAAAATAAAAACTATCTGCTAAACAGCCCAGCTGGCATAACTCAGTACTAAAATCTCAGAAAAGCAGTCTGACCTAAAATTCTAACTTCATGGTATTCTAAGTTTCTGAATACAGCTCAGTATAGATCAGTATACTGCGTATGCACATACACACATGTATGCATTTAAAGATACTGAAAATAGAGGTTGGTAATCCCTGAATACAAGAATAAACGGAACTGAACAAAGTACTTACCAGACCACAGATGAAGGCCATCAAAACCAAAAGAGTATAGGTCATCTCCAACACCATTGCCACCCCATCCTTCTCCACCTCCAGGATAGGGGGCATAACCTGAAGTGGAGGCCCATCCAACCCGTAAATGGGTGGGTTCTGCCGTCAAGAATGGATCAACCTGATCAATTATTAATTCAAAGTACCACTTCTTGTACTGTGCAGAGCCCTCAGCAACACCCAAAAATATGTTTGGCCTTATGCTAAAATAAGAAAATATAATTCAGTTAGTGTAACATATAAAATGTGGCATATGACTTATATTCTTGTATAATAGTCAAATTCACTTCACAAATCTTATAACCATAGGATGGCTTGGGTTGGAAAGGACCTCAAGGAGCAAGGTTTCCAGGACTATTGCCATATCTCAGTGAAAATGGATTTTTAAGAAGTTTATATATAAACATATCTTAAAGTCTGTGTCTCAATATTGAAAACTGCTGAGCATTTGTCAAGTTACAGTATTTTCTACAATTACAGAAGAAATTTAAGTTCATTTTCTCCTAATATAATAATGAATTGTCTCGCAATACCTTGTCACATCATTAATCAAACGTGTTTGCAAAAGTAAGTCTCTTCTTGGCAGTAGATTGTCACAGATCAAGTTTTGATTGGCACGAACTGCAACTCCATTACAGACACAAAGAGAGCAAAGCACATCAAGAACCTGAAAGAGGAAATCAAAAGAAATTTGGGTAACGGTTTTTATTGTACATGCTGTAATTCAGTTGTTAATTTACATTCAGTATATATCTAAGGGAAATAATATAATAGAGAGTATCTTATTTTTTTCTAAATACTTTTCTTTTCTAAATACTTTTCATATATACAGATTGCATATAGTCTATAATTCTCATGGTGGATAGCAAACATTTGTGAACAGATTCAGAACACAGGGTTTGCAAATGCCTCAAATAAGCCTTCTTTTGAGATTTTTTATTTTATTTTCTATTATACAAATGCAGGGATAGTACAGCTGCATGTCAATGCTCTACAATATACTTTCTATTCTGCCTCATTAAAAATTTCAAAGGTAAAATGAAATATTTTGAGAAATTTACTGTGGTCCAAAGAACTTTCTGAGCTGCAATTCTCAGATTGTTTATTAATCTGTTACGAAAGCATGCTTTCAAAATGATAAATAATCCATGTGAATTTGAACAATAGAACATTTAAGACAATTCATTATAAAGCAAAACATTTTCAGAAAGATCTAAAACATTTTTTTTCTGTCTGAAAGAAATTGACATACTTGTCTGACAAATTAATGGTTACAACAGAGTTGAAAATGGGCAAAAACCTTTTAAAGTTAGAACACAGTAACACAATGCTTAATACTGAGGTCCACAACATTCTCATTACAAACAAACAAACAAACAAGTAATCCAGAGCTCTTAAAGATTATTAATCATTTGACCTTTGATATTGCATCACAGAGATGATGATAGACTGAATGGGGTAAAGCATTACAGACCATCCCCAAGACACAGCATCATGCTTACACTGATGAGTATGAGTTTGGAAAATGCTGCCCAACATAAGCAGAGGAAGTACAGAATATTTGCCTCAGTCATTCTTGTTCTCTGTCTAGGTCTGCAGAACTCTGGGTTTGACACAATGCACAACTTACTCTGTCCAGGTGCTTACAAAAACCAGCTAATATAAAATCATAGATACAACCAGTTTTGACTGGTTATCAATATTTCTTCATTACCTATGATCATGTCAGGCATATTTGCCCTATTTGAAACAGAAAAACATACAGAAAAACATTTACATATTTTTTTTTTTTAAAGATATACTTCAACTTTATTTGTTTGAAGGTATTTATCAAAACATCCTTAGTTTTTGCAAACATACCTTGTAATTGCGTCCATGCTTGTCCAGTAGTGAAATAATAGATTTTATATGCTCTTCAGCTATAATGTTTAAAGCTTCCGGGCTTTCAATCAAAATACAGTGCAAAACTTCCAAAATACCTGAATGTTGATCACAGTAACAACGTTGTCATTAGTCATCTGCACAACTAAATGTGGTCCAAAAGCTCAGTAAATAACAGAGTATCTTAAGAGATAATATCTCTTCTACAGTCTAAAAAGAGAATAAAAACTCTTGTTCTCATACAAAAAGAAATCTCTATACATTTATGCTATTTGTATTTGTGTCTACAAGCAACTCTTGTTATTTGATAGTAATGAGACAATAGTCTGATACTGTACTGTCTGATTGGATGTGATACTGCACATATGAAATGAATGGAACAAAACAGTTACACAAAACTGTTTAAATGTAACACTTTGCCCATTAAAAAAAAAAAAGTAACAGATACAGAGGTTTGTGGGTGGTTTTTTTTTCCCTAATGCATGTTATTTTCAAGCAAAATTGCTCTGATGACTACTCATGCATGACATCTGTGTATGATGTATTGATAGTTAATTCACACTGATAAGTCTTACCTGAGGAAGATTCTAATCTGTCCAATTTGCTTATCAGCCAATCAAGGTTACTGGAAAACTGAGTACAGTTGTTTCTGTTGCCACGAATGAGAGCAGCTAAAAAAACCCCACATAAGATATAATTTTGAAACAGTAGATTTCTTTTTTTAAATCACCGATGTTGATCATACATATTTCTACATTTCAGTAATAATTTAACAAACAAGTTAACATACCCTAAAGGTGATAATAATCCTAAGTGTGATGTTAACAAATAATTAAGGTTTTCGTTAATTTATCAACAACTGACATAACATCTAAAGAGCATGAAGTTGGTGTTTTTTTTTTCAGTTCACATAATGTCTACCTGAGTAAAGCGGAATTACGCTCCTACCACTGGTTAGTAATAGGAATTATCTAACACCCTTATTTCATGCAACTATCAAGAATTGGCATGATCAAAGGCTGAAAGATAACCAAAAGATTTTTATTGTAGATAAACAAAGATTTTTGTTTTGAAGAATTAACTTAATATTTATTATGACAGAACAACCGTGTTCATAACGCACCCTCAGAAGAAAATCAAGACAATATCAAAAAAGTACTACAAAGAACAAGTTTTTTTTTTTTCCAAAATACTCTTAAAACTGCATAAAACCCAGACAATATTTCATTACTTTCTTAAGCAATTAAAAGATTTCAATAGAAGCAGCTTACTTACTGAGCTACTCACATTATTTGCGATCTCACGCTTCAAAGCTCTATTACTACTTTGTTTTATTCTTGTAACTCTTGACTTGTTTATTTTACTATGATTCAGAGTGTTTTTTTCATTAAATTGAAATGCATCTAAAAACTTAAATCTGGCATGTTGCATCAATTCATTTTTCTAGCTGGAATTTAGTTTTTCCATCACAGCATTGCTCAACAACATTGCTCTATTTTCTGTAATATGAGTCAGTACATGGCAGAAATTCTACAACTTATGTGACAGAATGAATAGCATACAAAATATTCTTTGGCAATGAAGCAGTGAGTAGAATACGGGGAATACATGCTTATACATATATATATATATATGTATATGTAGGATATATATATATATATATATGTAGGATATAGGATTTTTTTTCTAACTTTGTTTTAATTGAAGAACTTACCAAGCAGTTTGTAAAGGAGATTTAAAATTTCTTTCCATGCTGTACCATGTTCTTCTCTTGCAATTTCTGCAAAATGAGCTGCACTGTTGTAGTCGTTTAAACGATCAATGCAATTCAAAACTAGTGCCAGCATTCCCTAGACGCATATAACAGAGAGAAAATCATCTACATGTGAAAAAAGCGTATGTTGTCCTCTTAACAAAATCCTTTCTTACTGTATATGTGAAAGCATAATCTTTGTTTAAAAAAAAAAAAAACACCAAAAAAACCAAGAAAACTGTGCTTACAATATCCAAATGTTTAGGATAAACATTTGTTTATTTTTATTTGTTTAGGGTGGAAATTTTGCTAGCCAATAAAATATCTGTTATACAAGTTAAAATACTAGAACAAATTTTTAAATTTAGTTTGATTTTAGACTGAAATGGTACTGAAAACCTGCGAGGATTTCAAGTGTCTCCCCAAATTTAAAAAGAAGCACAATTTCGTTTCAGAAAGCAGCAATTCTACAATTACTTAACACACATCCTCCTCTAAAAGTAGTCTTCCCCCAACTTCTAGACATAAAAATTTCTTGTTTCATGCCCTGGAGGACAAGACTTTAGAAATACCATCTACAATTCATCCAAGTTTTATTATTCATTTCAGGCATCCCACACATGTACATGTGCAAGGAAAAATATATTTCTGTTAACACTGGCACCTGATTAAGAATACCTGTAAGTATTAAGATCAAATTTTATTAGATAGAGTTTGTGGCTTGTGCAAAGTGTTGATGTGAAAAATACAGAACAACAAGTTATTATATAGCATTACAGTCTTATTACATATGTATAAACTATGCTACTTTACATTATAAATCATACCTGTGTATAAATGACTGTGTTTAGATTGTTCTGAATGTTTGTGACACTACATACATAAAATTAATATAATGTAACAAGTTATTTCTCTCTACCTCATCTTTGAATAGGTTTTGTCTGTTTTTGAGGGACCGAAGCTTGTTTTGCTTATCCTCATGTTCCAGGTCTTCTCCAGGAGGCTGGAAGTACTTGATCAGGTCTTGCAGAGTCTGAGCCATCTCCTCAACAGGCAGGGCAATGGGTGATAGTGTTCTGTTGTTCCCACTAAGGAAAAAAATAATCACAGAAACTGGTTGAATCAGTAATAGTTTCTGTCTCTCTGCTAAGATGCTCCTACTGACTTTGAATATCCTTAAATTTATTTCACTGCATATGAACATACTGATTTAAACAAAAGACTTAGGAATGCTCACATAATCATTTACATGACAGAAATGAGTGAAGTTGTTCTTTTTCTCTTCTTGGCTCATGTTTAGCCCTTTGCCCTAACTGCTCTTACTGCATATGATCTATGATACAGCGTAAGGTTCATGAGAGATGACTGCTCCTTTGGTCTTTAAGTTTTCCAGGTAACCACCAAGGTGACAGAGAATTCAGGAGGATGGGTAACTAAAAAGGTACAAATAATATGGTGCTGCCAAGATTTTGAAAGAAATAAGATGATCTCCCTCCAGAGATCTCCTTTTTGTTTCCTTCTATTGTTCATTGGCAGGGACTTGTAGCTTTCAGTAGTAACCATCTATTTTACTTTCAAATGGTTTGACAAATTTGAATACAGTTAAATACAGTATTTTGTTTACCAAGAAAAATACAAAAATAAAAAACCCTTTCTGAATATTCTCAATTTCTAGCTACGGTAGAATCCTTGCTAATGTAATTTAAAATATTTAACATCTTTTCTTCAAACTTCTTCAAACTAGACTATGGCCCACTTTATGTCTGGCTTCAAGGTACATCTAAAGGATCTTTGTTAAGCTGAAATTTATCTATTTAATAGCAATAATTATCAAAATGATAAAGGAAAAATAATTTTTTTCTAAATACAAATATTCGGAAACAGGAAATAATTTTGTTGGAGACATTCTTCTCATTTCAGAGTACTTACAACAACAACAAAAAAATTGTATACAAGATGATAACAACTACCTTATAAACTGGCTGAATAAGCTTGTAGTATTGCGAATGATTCGAGCAGCCTGCGATTCTTCATGCTGACATCTTTGTAAGGTTAGACCATCATCCATATGACCTTCTTGGTGTAATATAACCTATTGAAAGTCAGGAATGACCACAACCATGATTTTAAAAAACTTTGGTGTTTTAAAAGTTCTTTTTCAAATTGACATTTTTTACATATTGTATTGAAAACACTAAAGGCATATATACTGAGCTACTACTTGGTGCTCACTTTATCTGAATATCTATTTATTAAATACAAATTTGTCAGTTTCAAATAAGAGTTATTCAGAGATGGCATTTCTATGTACCTTCATACTCCTGAAATTTGCTAAGTTTATACACTTATCTCCCAGTTGAAAGAAGAAACGTCATTATTTCTATATTCTGACTGTCAGGGAAAGATCTTCATACCTTAAAGCATAATACACTAAAAGATTAATGCACAAGAAGATAACTGACAAGAAAATCAAGCTCTAGTGATAAACATTACGATAATCACAACTCAGCTAAAGGAGCAATGATTTTTACTATTAACTTCTCATTCATTTAACTATTCTCTACATATTATGTTGGATTCTTACCAGAACCAGATTTGAACTTAAAGAAACAGCAGATATCTTTTCAATTTTCCCTTTAACTAAAAAAATCAATTGCACAAAAATCTGGCAAAATTTTAGACAACTCACTAAAATAAGCCTTGATCATTTTGAGTCATTAGAATTCTATACTACATTTTAAGAATGAAATATGAGCTCTGTAAAGTGATACATTTTTATGAGATTATTCGGACTCCAGAAACTGCGGAAATGTGATGTAGAAGAACTGGAAGACATTTCTGAATAACTATATTGATAATTTTACCTTAAAGGAAAATAATTTATGTATCAGTCATATTTATTTATTTTCAAGAACTTATTTTATTTATGGTCACGCTGCACATGAGTTTGTTAGCTAAAATAACACAGTTAACATAGCAAGGGATGTTGGGATGTTCCTGTCTCTCAAATGAGCAGTAATTGAGGAATGTTTCTTCCCATCACAGCTAATAAGAAAACACAATGTAATATAGATTCCTCATTCTGTTTCATGCAGCTTTGCATTCTGGAAAGGATGTTAGAGAAACGAAAACTTTTCACAGACAAGATACTAATGCTGCCACACCTTGCAATTTACTTTCAACACCATGTAGCTGACAAAAGATTTAGTCTTCTCACCAAGCAGGAAACAAAAGGGGACTCTGGGGAAACAGAATCCCATATCCATTGTGGGAAAAGCAAAGGAAGAAAGTGTTATTGTGTGAATAAATCTTGTACAAAGGAAACACTGAATGACTGTGGTACAAAGAGTTTCTCTGATCAGCCATGCTATTGAGAAGAACTGAATGAAACTGGCCAATTACTGCCCTTTTGTGACTACTTACGTTGTATGAATAAACAAGATCACGTTTTTTTCAAGGCATAGTAGCCTTTTTTTTTTTTTTTTTAACATATTACCTTAAAAAAAAAAAGTCAGTCACGCATACTTTCTAGGTCTGCTCCATTAAATAACACAAAATACAGATTCGCTAATATACTGAGTAAAGATCATATTCGCTTTAAGAAAATTTTAAATGCTTTAAAAAGTTGAAAGGCTTTTTAAAGAGAGAAATCAATAGAAAAAGATGTTTTATAAGATCAATGGAAATACAGTAGGTATCTGAAGTACTCATGGTGACCCAACAGCAATATTAAACAGCCATTTTTCTTCCTTTTCTTAAGGATCAGTGAAAATAGCAGGTAAACACATTTTTGCTTTCACTCTGTCTACAACTGCAAGGATGAGAATTTCTTCCTAATTTGTTATGTTATAGATTGCTTCCTTCCCTTCTTCAATCATTCCTGAAAAGAGAAATTAAAACCAAAATCTTGTTTACTACAACCACACAGTAAACACATACGCAAATGTATATACAAACAGCTGCTCCAAAAGTAATGCCTTCTATTTTATTATGCCGGTTCATAAAATCAGAGGCAGATATTAGTAGCATGGCAGAATATGTTGAACCTTCCCCACCAATATTCCATGCTGCTGTGAGACAGATGGCAGCAGACAGGCACTCTGACAGAATAGCATCTGACATGGAAGTACATACGAAGCAAAGATGTGCAATTTTATTCCTTCATTCAGAAAAAAATTGCACCTATTCACATTAATCAGCGCTTTTTTTTTTTTTTTTTCTTTTTCTTTTAGTGGAGACCAAAGAGTGGATGTGAGGCAGCAAGTGATCCATTCCAGCAGTGGTGATGGTGATGCAAAAGAAAAGCCATGTTCCATACAGCAATACACAGCAGTCACACCACAAAATGAAAAATGACTCAGTCAACACATCCACACATAGTGGTGGATTATGATCAAAGAACTGTGTACAGAGCTGAATATCAGCTTTAATGTGTTGGAAACAATGGTGGCAACTTTGGAGTACTGAAAAAGTTTGTGCCAGGTCAGTCCCATAAATGGTCTCACAGGAGCAGAAAGAACACTGTATGAAAGTTCATCAGGAGCAACTAAGCCAATATCAGGCTGAAGGTGACAATTTCCTGGATTACATCATTACCAGTGATAAAGATGTGGTGCTGCCACTATGGAGTCAAAAACAACAGACCATGGAATGGCCACATGCAAATTCTCCACTGAAGAAAAGCTGAAGATGCAACCTTCAGTTCTGTACACTGTTTTTTTTTGGCATTGGAAAAGGGTGACCCTTTTAGATTTCCTGGAACTCAGACAAACCATCAAGTCTGACCGCTACACCCAACACTAAGCTGCTTGAACTTCCAGAGTCAGGCCAAAGAAGAAAATAACATTTCTGGCTTGAATGTATTCAGGCCAATGAAAGATGGACTGTGTAGGCAACATTTTCTTATCAATAATATGATCATAGCAGCTGTGAAAGAGTTCCTAGCCTGGCCACCTCCACTGATGTAGACTTTTACAAGCATGGCATGACAGCTGTTGTTCATCACTGGTAAAAATGCATAGCCAGTGGTGGTCACTATGCTGAAAAACAGTGTGTTTTGTAGCTAAGAATTCGCTCTATCAAATAGTGTTACTGTGCTCTTTGTATCCGTTGTCACTTCCATTACTAAAGGCATTACTTTCAGAGCAACTCACATATTATACACTTTGAAGGAGGTATACAGGTAAGTTTCACTTAAATATAAGGAATTCAAACAGCTTAGGTTGTGGAATCTCCATCCTTGGAGATAATCAAAACTTAACTGAACAAAGACCTGAGCAACCTGCTCTTGCTGAAAATGCTTTGATCATAGATTTAAGACCTCCAGAAGTACCTTTTCAAATCAACAATTCTGTAATAGTCTGTGCTGCCCTGACCAGACATTTCAAATCCATACATTTATATTTTATAAACAGTCTTCTGTAAGTGCGCTGTTTAAACTTCCATTTTCCTCGACTACTTCCTTAGCATAGTTGTTTTCCGAGAAAAACAAGTATTGACATTACAGAAAGTTTTAACACAAATAACCAGATTGCATTTTCTTGGTTAAGCTTCACAGGATAAGTTTTCGCTCTTTGTCTAACAGGAACTGAAAGAAACAACAGGATTACAAGAAGTGAACTATACCGAGATGGCTTTTGTTCCATTCATCCTTGATCTATCATAATCCTACTGGGCCACCTGTGTTCTCATCCTAAAGAGATAACATCACACCTTTGACTACATCTTCTTAAATTCTGATAAATACATGCCATCTGATAATTAAGTTTATTGCTTCCCTAGTATTTCAAAGCAAAAACGTCAGATTATTTGCATCACAAATACTGCACCTCCTGTATTTCTCCCCCCCCCCCCCCCCAAATCTACTGAAATTAACTAAATCAACTAACAAACTGTCTGGAGATGACCAGCTAAAGAAGGTTCATCAAGACATTATCCCATTAGGTTTTCAGTATCTCCAAAAGACAGACTTTGCTATTTTTTTGTTCAGCCATCCCCAGAGTAAAAAAAAATTCTATTTGTTTAAATGGAATATTTTCAACTTCATTCATAACCATTTCTTCCTTTTACCACTTAGAAACGTAGCTCAATATTCTCTATTCTCTCCCATCAGGTATTTCTACACATCAATAAGATAGCCACTCAGACTCTTCCTCTCTGGACTAAGCAGATCTCTCAGCCTGCCTCTCTTTGTAGAAGAATTGCTTCAATTCCTTCAACAGCTTAGTGCCACTTTTATGGATTCCCTCCAGTTTGCCCCTCTTAACTGGAGAGCCCAAACACGAACTCAGTACATCAGATGTGGTTTCATCAGTGCTGAGTGGAGGACTGTTTTCCTTGATCTGCCTGTGACTTTCTTCCTTATAGAGCTAAGAAGGTTGCAGGTCATCTTCGCTGGCTGTGTTCAACTTGGACACAATGAAGCTTTACAGCTGGTCATCCTCCAGCACGTACTGGTGCCTGGAACTATCCCTTCTTTGGTACATTTCCCTCTGTTAACTTGCTTGAGATCCTAGCCTAACCATTTTTCCATCCTGTTGCGGTTGGTCCTTCTGAATAGCAGTATAGTCACTGCTCTCCGATCTACAAGTACACGCTGTCTCATCAACAAGGTCATTATTGAAGATGCTAAATTGTACTTGGGCCCGTATTGATCCTTGAGCTACAACTCTGGTCCCCAGAAGGACTCAGTGCAAATGATCACAACAGCTTGAACACAACAGTTCAGCCGGTTTATTACAATCCACCTGCCTACCTACCTAGACTGACTTTATGATTAAGATGTTACAGGAGACTATTAAACTGGTTGGAGACGCTGAGATAAGAAACACTCACCTTAGCTTTCACCTTAACTACCTAGCCATCTTATGACTGAAGACTGTCAAGTTGGTCACACACAGTTTTGTCTTCATAAATTCATACTAAGTACTGCTAGTCACCTTCTTGTCCTTAATACATTTGGAGATGGATTCCAGGTTTATTTGTTCCATTTACTTCTCAGGAATTTAAGTGAGGATGATTAAATTCTTCTCATCCTTCCTTTAGACAGGAGAAACATTTGTTTTCTTTCAGTCATCGGGAACCATTACCAATGTACCATGACATTCCAAAGATTATCTAGGGTAGCTTTGCAATGACATCAGCAATATCTCTCTGCCCTCACGTTGCATATCATCCAATTCCAGAGTCTTATATTCAGTTTGTTTAAATGATTGCTAACCTGATCTTCCACCGAGGATAAATTTGTTTCTGTAGTTTATCACTGGTCTCAGAGGTCTGTGATTGTCAAATGCAAATCTTATCAGTAAAGAGCAAGGCAAAGAAGGAACTAAGTATCTATTTCCACATCCTTGGTCATTAGGTACCCGGTCCAATTCAGTTCATGTTCTTTCTTGTCTGCACTTGGCTGCTGGCATATCTACAGAAGCCATTTGTTGTCCTTTGTACCTTTATCAAACCTTACTGTAGACGGGCTATGCTTTTCCTAAATCCAAGCCTGCATGCTTAGACAGCATCTCTGTATTCCTCCTCAGTCACTTTTTATATGCTTCTCTTTTAGAACTGAGTTTATCAGGAGCAACTTGCTCATCCAAGGTAGGCCCCTTACCACCTTTGTTTGATTTCCAGCTCATTGAGTTGGACCATTCTTTTCATTGTTTTACATTAATAGAAACGTTGGAGGACTTCTAAAAGAAAACTGTGTTTAAAAAGATGATGTTTAAAAGGAAAGCCAGAATGCAAGATTTATCAACTGATTCTTCATGTTCTGAGAAGATTGCAGTTGAAGTTACTAAAAAAAATAACTTGACTGTTGACAACAAGCCTGACATGATAAACATGGCAGGAAAATTAAAAACTGTTAAAGTTGAAGTTTTATTCTATTATTTTTCAGTTTTCAGCATGAAACTGAATAGTCACTGGATACTGCATACCACTTGCTATCAGCAGAAAAATCTTTTGCCCAGGATTAGAAACTGAGATGCAGCTGTAGATGTAAAGAAAGACAATTTTGCAGCAACAGGCAATGCTGAAATAGAAGTAGATACTAGAAAAAAAAATCTTCACATAATACCATTAGAAAACAGTAACAAATAAAATATAATTTCGTAAAGTTTGGATTTTTCCTAGTTGCTACAACAGCAATAAGTAAAGATTGAAGATATGAAAAATATAATCGTTATGTGCATAACTTTCAATTCAGATAAAATTACAATTCTCTGATCATACCGAGTTACTTTATGAATTACAAACGAAAACTTTAAGATTTTTTTAAATCAGCTTATGAAGACTGGTAACAGATTACAATGCATGTTTTCAGTACTTTCTCAGAAGACATCCGTAGTTCAAGGTACACCATCCAATTATATTTTAAAATTAGACAGAATATTATTCATTCAAATCCCTTAAGAAATGCGTGCACTTTCTATGGCCATTTTTGAAAGAGCATGTTTCACTTCCATTTCATAACATATACACAAGTCATTCTAAACATCACTGTATGTAATATGACTCTCATCTTTACATCCTTAAACAGCTAAAGGCAGATTTTCAAAAAAAGGGATTTGAACATCCAAATAGTAACTTAGCCTAAATTTAATATTACTTCTGGTAAGAAAAATACCTAAGTGGTTTTCTTAGTTGCAAATTTACCTTTGGTCATGTAGTTATGTTAATATTCTTAATTGACACCATTTTTAGAGTGAAAGTATTCACTGTTTACAATAAAACAGCACAAGAAAATTAATCCCACAACAGCCAAATTGTCAGGATGACAAAACCCACAACATGACAGACTAAAGTTGTTACACAACTAACATTAATTCAACAAATAATTAAAAACAGGTAATGAAAAGCCTGAATCATTACCTTTCTTTTCAGGAGACCTAAGCGTGCTGATTTAGCATCTGGTGCTTTATAAGTCAACCATAAGGCACTGGCCACATGTTGAACAAAACAGACTGAATCACCGTATTTTATTTCTGGGACTCCCATTCCATCAATGTCACGTTTAAGAGTAGAGTCCTGCTTTTCTTTTAGTTCCTATGAACATAAAATAGAAGTTAGCATTTAATCTCCATACTGAGGCAGAATAAACCATTGAATTCTACAGTGAACAACAGTTCAACATTGAACAATAATGTTTATGATATCTGTGCTGATGATGATGCTGGTTAGGATGCAGCTAAAAGTTTTATTTCAAAAAATTTCTAATTGTCTGTACAAAAGTGCTGAGATTCTAGCTGTTTAAAAATCATTTCAAACTTGAAGTAACGCCTTAACTACCAGAGCAAGAAACATCAAGTAAAATCCATTACCCAGTAAATATGTATTAAAAAATTAAATTATTAAACTAACCTAAATATTTCAACTAAGCTAATGAGTGATTACTGATTTTGTTAAAGACTCAATTTAGTACAGTCTGAAGAACACTATATTAATTTTTTCAAATTCTAGCTTAAATAATTAGAAAAAATAAGCAGAAACATATTTTAAAATTAAATCAAAGTACTTTTATGCTAGCTAAGTTTTTGCTTATAACTAGTAATATGCATATTAAAAATACACTTGCAATGATGTCTCTATAATCCAACAAGCATAAAGAAAAAATATTTTGCAAATCAGTAAGACTCAGATTTTAAACATATTTTGCTTTTGCATCTCTCCATTCTTTAACATTTGTTTCATTTTAACATTCATTCTCTCTGTAAGAGGAGTTGATTCATTCAAACCTCTTTTAAAGCCACTTCAAAGCTTGGTTGGAACATCCAGTAAAATTTTTAGGCCCAAGATTGAAAAGCAAGCAATTTTTATTTATTTTTTATACAGTTTTCCTTTCAAAATTGAATCTGGAAATAAGGACAAAAATATGTAGTAAATTCTGTAATGGCAAATTTTCGATGTGTATGTTTGTTGTTAAACAGCAAATGAGCATTAGGTCATTTCTTCCCTATAATTCCAAGTTCTCTGATAGACCGAGGTGTAAACTGTTGCTAATTTCTTGCTAAGAAAAGAAAAAAGGTTAGACATTGACAAATGACACACGTAACAGGTTTTCATTACTGTTTAGTGAATGCTCAACATCTGTGAATTAAAAGATGATCTACTGTAACTGTGCTAACCTGTTTTCATTTACATGGTATCTACCTGTCATCTTTCAACGACAATTTTAGTTGAAACCACATAATAACATCAAGATGAAGTATAATGAAATTACAGCATATTCCTTGGGGATACCATTACAATACAAAGACTATGCGGAAATCATGTCACACTGTATTTATTGGATTGCATTATCACATACAGATAAAGATGAACCATTTCAATAAATATTTGCAGCGGGGCCATTAACTAATGAAGAATACAAGGAAAGAGCACAAATTCATTAACTGCCAGCAATTAATTATTTAGCTCTACATAACATCCTGATGATTAAGGCATTTTTTTTATCAAGTATTACAATTGTGTCAAGAAACAAGCAATATGAATTAAGATATTGTTTGTTAAAACTAAAATGATACTGGTTCTTTTTGATTACACTTAGCATAAATATATAAAAAAATAAATAACACATTTCAGAATATTCTTGGAGCCCTAAAGGCTTCACTTTAAATAACAGCTCTTTGCGCTCTGTCTAGTTTCTCTAGGATTTTAGCCAAGTCATTTGATAGTACTGCGCAAAGAGAGGGTGTATTTTCCAACAGCTATCAGAAGTCTGAGTTATAAAATGATTATTGCTAGAAAAAGATGAAAAAAAAAAGACTATGAACTATATTTGTATCTTTGCAGCAAGACATCCAATCTTTTTCTCCTCCAAAACCCTCTTTTTACAGCCTATTTTTGTTTAACTCCCTGAGGCCACAAATGAATCAAGCTGAAAAAAACAAATCACATCATGGTCTGGAAGTTGTCAAAGGAAAAACAGCAACAGTAATGAGAAAAAAGAAAGGAACAAATGGGATAAATGAACGCGGGGGGCAAAGCTGACAAAGATAAGCAGCTTTCACGAATTGTTTAATACGCTAGAAGGGCAAGATTTTGAAAATGGGAGAATTTCTGCATAAGTGAAGGAAGGTAAGGAATGGCAGACCAAATGAGACTAAGAAATTATTATTCACAATGATTTTTTAACAGTCTTCCTGTAGAAAAATGTCCTTGATACTTCAAGGGCCTGTCTACCCTTAAAAATTAATAAGGCTAATCTATGTATGCAAATTCAAATGGTATCTTTTCGTGTTGCACATTGTTACTGCACTAAAAGTACTGCCATCTGCTGCAGCAATTTAACCAAAGAAAAAGATGCAAACTCGACAAATATGAAAGCAGAGGACTGATATATACAGCACACTTATCTTGCTAGTCTGTTTACTATAATCCATGACTTGCTGCATACATTTCTACACTCTAGTAGCCAACAAAGCTAAAAAAAAAACAACAACAAACAGGTAATTTTAGTTTTCCTTTCTACTCCATATAAAATAAGTAGAAGTAGTAGTGCGTACTTGGAAATAGTAGCAAGAAAATACGAACCTACTAATGAATATTTGAACACCGAGCAACTATGTTGCTAAGTGTAAGACGGCCTATCATCTTATTCAAAAAACTAACTAAACTTCATGATTACTACTAAAGTATTACGACATCCTAATGCCATCTTGAGGCCCTAAGATAGCTACATGTTGGCAGTAATATTAAAATGATATCAAATCCTTTTGCATGAGTCATCTGTGACTTTTAAATGTGTTAAAATGTTACCTACTCAGACTACACAAATAATTTCTTCATTGTTAGTTGTATATGTGGTCACCAAAATAAAATACGAAATTTCAAATATTAGTTCTGAGCTATGATAGTTTTTAAAGAAAAAACATTTTAAAAACATGTATTGCTCTTCATTTTATCTATGCTCAAATGTAAGCATAATCAAGGTTCAGCTCATCAGAGTACAGTGAGCCAAGTACTATGCTGGAATGAGAACACCCCATTTCAAAACAGGATTCCATCTGCTGTAGGGAAACTGCTGTCTCTGTGGTCACAAGGCATTACAGAAGTCTTGGCTTAAAATATGAAGACTGACATTTTAAAACTTTTGAGTAAGTGAACCCCATTTTAAATCAACAAAAGACATAATTTCGCTGTTGTATTTTTTCAACTTAATTGCCATTTATTTGCAGCAAACAGGCATATACGTGTATTTTGTTTTGATTCAAATCAGCACCATAAACTAGAATGTTCTATTAATGTATCTTTACTGTATTCTTTCAGATTAAAAAAGCTCCATTCTACTCCTTTTTATTTTAGAACGTACTAAGGAAAACTCTAATTTAAATCTATAATTACAAATATCTGTTCTGACTTCCAGTACAACCCGGCAAAAGGAAACAAAACAGTGAAAGTAAGTTTACTGCTCTTGATTGCTAACAAAGGATTTGAAAATCAAGGAAAACTTTGTACCCTATGTTTAAGGATCTGTACACAGTTGGATAGGAAGGAATTAGTAATCTTGAAATTTCCTTTAATTTATACCATTTTAAGGTACAGCCAAATGAAAATATTTCTCAGTTGAGAGAATGAACATGATAAAATTGCTACAAAATTTTACTAAGATTTATGTGCAGAAATTAAAAGACAGTCATGCTTGCATGCATGTTGTATGGCCATTCATTCTTTCTCCTTTTGCTTTTAATGTAATCAGCACATATTCTTTAGGTTAGCCCTACCAATTTGTTTCTTCTTACAGGCCAGATTAATCTCTGGGGCTTATTCACATCCAAAACCACATCTTTCTTCAAGAAGTTTTAACCACCCTGTTACCACTGTTTGTTCCCGTATCTTTGGAAACACTAATGTCTCTATTCAGCGGCCAGTGCAGGACTCAGTTGCCTGACAGTAAACAACTATTTTTATTCTTGCCTCAGACAAAAGCAAAGTTACATTAAGCCAGTGTGCAATTAGGCAGTGAGTACATTATAACAATTTGAACACAATGTTAAAACAGTAACTTCAGCATTCCTGGCACACTCACCATTAACAAGGTGCAAAAAAAAAAAAAAAAAAAAAAAGTGGAAAAAAAAAAGTGGAAAAAAAAAGTGGAAAAAATTACAACTGTAATAAATAGGCCTGCACAACATCATACACACAATCTGAACTGAATAGCCTTTACACTGCAGAAAGAACTGAAGTATTATTTGATGAGCCTCTGCTATCTAAGTAGCAGTTCCTGTTCCTTTTTCAGTTATTCTGATTAGTTATAATAAGAACTGTTGGCACATTGCATGCAATCATGCTAATGAAATAGACATAGTTATTTTAAAAATACTAAGGAGGAGTATTTTCTTCATTATATTAACAGAAGTCTAGCGTCTGCCAAAGCCTTGAATGATAGATTTTATCTCATAACCATCTAACTTCAGAGATTCTCTTTCAGTACTCCTCAGGGACCATACAGCATTCAAACTGACACAGAACATTTAACTTCTTATATCCAATAAAAGACACCTGTTGTAGAAGCTAGAGCAACTGTTTGTATCATCATTAAAGCATGTAAAAAATTATCATCTTTGGTGTAAAAACCTTTCACTTTCTGGAAAAAGAAAGTTACTAATTTTGCCTTCCATCTTCATCCCCTCTCATTAGTACTGTTTTTCTTAGCTGGAAACGATGAAGAATCTAGTGACATACAATTAGCTAACAGCTAATAAAATAGACTAAACTGCACAATATATGGTTTAGAAATCAGCATTAACTTTTTGCTTGCAATTCACCTATCAGTACACAGCATAAAGAATAACAAGGGCAGAATTTTTCCAAAATGAACTGAATACATTTCGGCTGTAACATAACTGAAATGAATGACAATCTAATGAGTTGCTGCCTAACTAAAATGATTCTGAAACACTTGTGTTAAATTAACTGTATTTTGTACTGTATTACCTTTCAATCCTGTTTGATTTTTTGCTTGTTTGTTTTTAAAACTGGTCAACAGCTTAGTTTACTCTGGAATTTATCCATCAGACTCATTCCTCTTCACGGAAATCTTTGTTACTCTTGATTCAGGATATTTACCTTTGGATGTAAATGCAGAAACCCCAACAACTACAATTTATACACTAAAAATAAAGTAGAAAGTTATGGAACCAACTCAGATCTGCATTTGAGTGCTTCATATTGAGGACAAACTTCCATTAAAGTCATTTACCTTTGATGCTCTGAAACAAAAAGCAGAAGATGTTGTGTCTGACTTTTCTCTGTCCAACATTACAAGACCTTCATCATCATTCAAAGCCAAGTACATTCCTGTTGTTATATGCCGAAGACGGAAAGGCTGTCCCCATCTGATGTTACTTCCACTCCAACTAAATGTATGAGACATCAAGGAATAACTCATGAAGTAAACGAAACTAACATTTCTATTTCCTGTTTCAGAAATTAGAAATGATACATACACAAAGTCCCTTCTGCTTCTGATTTCAATATTTGCATTACATCAGATGCAAAACTGGTAATATGTTTGTAATGGAACTTTAGACAGAAGTAATCACTGTAATTTTCTTGCTTCTCTAACGTCTCTCTGTTTTATTAGGATATTACACACATTGCATTTAAAAATCACTACATGTTCTCTGAAAAATATTAACATGAATATTAACTACTATAATACAGTTGACTGCATAACTGAATTAAACTTAAGTGAGAGGCTCAACATTCCAAAGAAGTATAATTTCCTCTAAGATGTAGAATAACTCTATTAATTACAAGCATATTTCATTTGTAAACACAAATACACCAGGTATAAAGCAAACAGGCATTGCAGAGGGCCACCAAAGTTGAAAGACTAAGTACCCCTACGGTACACCAAAATTTCATTTCATTTGCAACAAGATACAACTAAGCACAGAGATTGTGTCTATGAAGGACATCCATGAGAGACAGTACAGTTCTGATTTCCACACATGCTTCTAAAATTACTAGTAAAAACTAAGCAGCAATGTCTCAAGCAGAAGTACCTCATACACAATGTTATTTTTGACATGGGACATGGATGAAAAGTTCTTGCAACACTGACATTGTATTGTTGATAAATTACTTGTTATTTCAAGTATGTACAGGCTAACTTTTATTATATAGCAGGGCAAATATATTAATGATATTCTTCTTTAAGAATATTTTAAGAATCCCCAATCCTATTTTGGGGACAGTTCAGCCCTGGAAAAGAGAAGGCTCAGAGAGCATCTTATCAATGTCTCCAAATACCTCAAGGGAGGATTCAATAAAGATGGAACCGGGTCTTCTCAGTGGTGCCCAGTGCCAGGACAAGAGGCAATAGACACAAACTGAGATGCAGGAGGTCCCTCTGAATGATCAGTAAGCCCTTCTGTGCTATGCAGGCGATGGGGCACAGGCACAGGTTGCCCAGAGGCTGTGGAGTCTCCTTTTTGGAAATCTCCAAAAGCCACCTGGACATGGGCCTGGGCACCCTGCTCTGGGTATAACAGCTTGAGCAGGGTGTTGGGCCAGATTATGTTCATTGGTTTCTGCCAACCTCAGCCATTCTGTGATTCTGTGAAATCAGTGTTAGCACAACATGAGTTACTAACAAATCAAAAAAAACCTCTGTACCTTATTCGAAGGGGTTCTACTCTCCACAAAGACCTCGCTCGAACACCTGCTCCTCCTGTTTCATAAAGTACTTTCCTATGGAAAAATTCAGAAGATCATCCTCTTGCCTTTTTCAGAGTACCGAGTTCTATAAAACATCAAGGACTCTCACCTAGCTCAATGGATGAATATGAACAGAAAAAAGATTTTCACCAGTTGCTAAGAAGACTATAGAGAATACAAATGTCCCAGGCAAGTTAAGATTTGAGGCCATTTAGATTAATCTGTTCTCTCACAGAAGTTGATACTGTATTTTCAAACTGGCTTAGAATTTTCTTTTGTATCTTAGTGATACAACTGTAATTCATACAATTCCCAGTAGATTAATCTAAATTACTAATGTCCGTAAAAATAAACACAATATTGAAAATAACTATACACATTTGCAAAATTAAAAATAATCATCATGAATCCTACATCAGCCATACCACTGCTAGAATTATACCTAACTTCCTAACTAAAAGAGAAAAATGGCAATAAGAAAACAAAAACATTGAATTATAATCCTTACATAGAATAAATATTACAGATAAAATACGTTTCTAATGGCACAGCAGATAAAGGTTTTCTTTATTAAAAGTTCTGTGTCCTGAGTTTTTAGATGAAACTTTAATATTAAGTACTTTATTTCCTATATTCTTTATACGTTAGAAAGATTGCACAAATTCTGGTGCCTGGATTACAAAATTTGAATTATCTCTGAAAGTTAAAATAAAATTCTTACATATATTCCTGTGAACAGGACTACTTCACACTACCACTTAAGGAAGCAGGACCTTTTGCACTTACTTATCTTAAAAAAAACGTTCAGCAAGGGAATTTAAAATCTGCCTTCCTGCTCTGTCAAAATTCTCCGTATACCCCATATACATACATAGAAACATCATAACCTATCTGCTATGCAGTCTGTTCTAAATCACAGTAGTGTTCTGAAATCCAGAATCTTAACTGCCTTTTCAGATTGTCAAGTTCTTTTATTTTTAATATCTAACAGGATAAAAGATCTGTTTAGCATTATTCTCATTCAGATCCTGGACATGAAAGTCAACTTGTGAAATGAAAGCTTTGTTTTTTCTTAACTGAAAAGTGCATCATAAACTTTCCTTCTAACGAGAAGAATATCTGATAATCGGACTCTTGACTGACATCAGTAATAACCTCTAAATTAAGACAAAATAAACTAACATGACATATCATTTACATAGAGTATCTTTATGAAAATATGGACGTGCATATCTACATCTATTCATTACATAGGAGTTACATTTAAGAACATGTATGCAATTCCAAAAATTTCAAAATGATTGTGTACAGTAGCAGCAAGAAAATAAATTTCTCAGAGAAAAGATAACAGCATTTCCTATGCTTTTTGTATTCCACGTTTCATAAACTCTAAAATTGAAATATAAAGTGACAAAAAAGCCCCCAAAAAATAGCTACTAGTTCATCTTCATTCCAAACTAATTGAATATACTGAATACACAATAACCATCTCAAGTTTTTCATTTTGATCCTAGATCCTCTTCGTTTCCACTTGCCTTACTGGCATTACCCTAATGATGGAAGACCCTACTGACCTCTTCTCTAGACAAGTTCCAAATTAGCAGTTTGCTTCCCCTCTCTTTTACCTCCTCTATTGTATAATCCTTGGCTCAATTCAACCATGTTTCACTGAATCCTGACTTGGCTACCATAAATATTCCTCTGTTCACCTCTCACCTTTAAACACATATACTGTTTAATTCCCATAATCCTTTTCCAGCTTTTTCTGTCTGCAATGTTATAATATCCTGAGTGACCCAGTCTTATGCTAATAACGCTGCAAGTAAAAAATATTTTTTGCGTTTTCTTAAACACATCTACATCACAATTTCTTCAGTTTCTCCTTCATTCAATCCATCCATCCATCCATCCAATTCCGTGTTTTTGCAAAACCTTCCTTTCTGACTTGCAGTAAAGTCTACTGCCTGTATTTTTCCTACTCCTGTAATAAAAGACCTTATGATATTTTGCAGAGGGTAGTCTGTATACGAACTATAAGAAGCATTCTTTACAAAAGCCTACAGAAAATTAAATATGTCTTCCATAAAAAGAGCAATTATCAGTGTTGTATAAATTGGTAAGCTTGTTTAATAATATTACCGGAATGCATAGATATGATTAAGCAAGGAGATAAAAACAGTATTTGTATAGAACTCTCCCATTCCTATTGCTGTTTGCTTTTCACATATCAATTCTGTTTTGTGGGAGAAAAGTATGATTCCTACAACTATGACCCAGTAAGAACTTGGCCTTATAACTATTATACACCTTACAAATTTGAAAGATAAGACAAATCCAAATCAATCACTTTAAAATGATCAGTTTAGCATTCTTGCTATCTTATTTTTGGTTTATGTTCACACAGGTTTAGATGAACTTCTGAACTTATTCTAACCTCATTAAGACTAGGTGATGAAAGTATTAGTCTGAATTTGACATCTGATCTCCACAACATGTCAAGATCCTAACATTTTCACTAGTATTATATTTTTACACTTGAGGTGTCACTTAACATTTTACGTTCATTGCAAACCCACTATTATTTATGTAGATACACATAGGAAGAGAACAGAAAGAAAAAATCATCAGTAAATATTCCCTAACACTCAGTTTGAGTCTCCAGACTTTTTCACTCAAAAGAACTGAAAATGTAAAACTGAGAATTTCACTTAATTTGTTATTTGTGGTGTCATATTCCCTAAAACATACCCAATTTGCTACAACAGGAGTAGAGATCGTATTTGTTGAGTATGACCTTTAATGTCACTTTTCTATACATCAAAATACTTATCTTGCTGTGCTTTTATTAGCAAAATGAAAAGTTAAATTCTAGTCATAACAAATCATCATTACATATTATAGACGTAGATTTAAGTTCAATACAAAAGAGATTTCGGCTAGGTAATACAATATAATTATCAATGCATTCATGCAATTTGAGAGAGAAAGAACTTGCAAATGGTACAATATACATCATATATACAATATACTGTAGGGACTGGGCTTACAGAGATTTTTTTTAGTGCCATCATTTATTATTAAAATCTTTGCGATTAATGTTTGCTGACCTCAGCTTATAGTAGTGCACACTAAACAGGTTGAAATATTGGTGGAAACCAACTACTTGAATTTCAGAAATACAAGAACTTATGACTGATTTTCTGCTTAGTAGGTCTCTCAAATTGTAACAATGCCTCCGTCTAATTAAAAATTACTATCAAGACAGTCAAACCTATATAACTTATCTAATCTTAAATTTAACTGACAATTAATGATCTATACTTTTTTTTTTTTTAAAGAAAATGTATAAAAATGCACCACCACTCACTTCTGCTGCGAATCATTCTGATCTGTAGAAGGAATTGTCAAACACTCATCATGACCATGGAAAAAACGTACTACATGCCCACCAAGAAGATATCCTGCAGGAGAATCACATTCACTCATTAGCTTAAAAATTGGCCATCCCAAAATGTCATCCTCAAATTTAAAAAAATAAAAAAACACTATTAATTTTAATATCTATGAGAAAAAGTATATTATTTTTTAGTATTTCTAACAGTTAAAAAAATATGTTTCTTCTGCTATTAAAGATAACAGGACAGCAATCTCTTAACATTTAACAATCAAATTAGTATTCTGGGACAGAAAAGGAAATGGAAAAAATGTTTAATTACTATTTTGAAAATGTAATGCTTCATCTAAAAGCCAAATTTCTTAAAAGAGCAAATACATAAAGTAGGAAGAGTAGAAAGAAACTCATATTAATGCTATTGATCCAGTATGAGTTTGTAAATTAGAAAAATGATAACAGGCAATTAACCTGTTGCCAATTATTGCAAAGGTCAAAATGAAGAAAGAATGGGAAGAAAATACTCTACCCTGATATTTATGTCCTATCAAGATTATTTGACGTAAATCACAAAGATTCTGTTATGAGACTTCTTTACTTTGTCATGTCACTTCAGTATCCTCTTTTGTACTTTGAATGCTTCATATCTTTTCTTACAAGTTAGAAGGAATATAAAATGTACTGATTTTCCTATTTTATGCTGTGCATATGATTTTGATCTAATTTTACTGAAAATTCACTATTGTCTATATTAAATAATATTAAAATCTTGTTTAAAAACATTTTTCCCTTTTTTTTTTTTTTTTACTTGTGTTAGTGTTATCCCATGGACACTTTCAGTTCTCCTTTCTTTAACACAGTCTTTCATGAAGATCTGCAGGAGTCATCACATACAATTTCAGTTCTCATAAACTTCTTGAGAATATTCAGACTTGGCTGACTTTGTGATCTTGCAATAGACTGTGTTAATGAAGAGGATGGCATTGAGATAGGGAGCAATATCAATTCAATGAGTCTTTACAGAACAAGATGTTTCACACACAGAATAGGATAACATTTCTCAAACGTTTGAGAAATGCAGTAAAGGACCTAGTGAGAAATCAGACAATGCGTTGTGGGATTTAAGGCTGATTAATATGATATATTTATAGAGTTCATTTTCAGTTACTATCAGAAAGAAACAATAAGGAACCAAGGCTATGAGATCTAGAAATGATAATGAGCAGGTATCTTTAAAAAACATGAGGAGGATATTGAAAAAGGAACCACAAGAAACCCGTTTTCCATTTTGGATGTACCTCATTTCTATTCTGTTCTCTCATGGCACAGGGTTTTTGAAATTCTTCAACAAAATCTAAGTCTGCTGACTTTTCTTACTCATCAGCCCTTACTCCCAAAATTTAAACTGAAGACCATAAACTCATTTGTTGCTCGCTTGGTCTTCATTTCTCATGTAACTGTTTATGCTTTGTAAATCCAGCATCAGATTACTTATTTGGCTTTTTAGCAGTTAACTCAACTGAAGTATCTGTATTTCCATTTTTCCTTCCATTACTTTCCTATCCCATGCTCATTTTCTATAATAACCTCTTTAGTTTGATGTTCTGAGGTGTTTGCATTCATTCACTCTTCATGAAATATGATACAAAGCCATTCAAACTGTACAAATTTCTAAATAAATAAAACACCAAACCTTCAGTAATATTGCTTCCTGAGCATGTAGGATGTACATTCCAAAGCGTCTGCATAAAGGAGGCATCCACTTGAATACTTCCATTTGACATGGAGAGATGCTGGAACAAGAAGATAACAACAGGAAACAGCGAAATTTGTGCTTAAAAATATTTAATATATTCTTTCACAACAAAATAAAAATACAAAATAAAGTAGACAAATACATTCTTGAAAAATAGGTAGGAACATGCTTTTAAAATGATCTTTCCTAAACTCTAGCCAGCACTCAACAGCTGCAGCTTAGAAACATTTCACAGATAAGAGAAATAAAGACTTCTCAACACAGAGAATATTGAAGGCTAAAGGCATGAAAATAATCTTGATCTAGTGTAAATTAAACTATTCATGGAGAAAAAAAAAATAATCATTAGAACCAGACATCATTTTGTAGTTCAGAAAAAAAATCATCTGTAAGAATTCCAACACTTTTGCAATAGACTGTATTTTTCCAACATCTGGTTCACTCACTTGATAACCAAACCTACCAGGTATCTTTCAGAGGACACACTGACCAGGATAAGATCATCACCTATTCGAACTTTTTCTCCTTCTGATCTTTGTTTAGAAGCAGGGTGTATTGTCCACCAGCATGCCTCACCTAAATGACAGAGATACTTATCAATGGTATGCAAAACAGATAACTCCCACAAAATTTAATGATACTTTTGGACAACACTGAAACAACCTAATGAATGTCTTGTAAGACATGTGTCTTCTTTTCCTTAATGTCCATACCTATATTCACAATATTCTGCATCACTTCCAGTCTAAGCTACAACTACATTGTAGAAATGAAAGAAATATCCCATAATTTTACAATATTGCTGGTAGCATAAGACAAAGTATAAAAACCTGTTTAATTAACTTTCAAATTTCACATGAAACATTCTTAAAGTATGAAAGCAACAAAAATGATTATAAATAAGATAATAAAGAAAAGTTACATCCCTAGAAGTGTAAAGTACTAAATCCTCCAAAGCGAATCCTTTGAAGTATCAAGTGGCTTTTGACTCAATGTTCACCAGGTCAAAAAAGTTGTCTACACATGAAATTGATTCAAAAGAACATTTTCATGGGTCCAAAGAAGGGCAAGAGGAAGTAATATTATGATGCTTAGTTTATGAGCTGTACAAGCATGCTGTAGTTGTCAAAACTCAGCACAGAAAAACAGCTAATCACTCCTTTTACATGCTACTTTTTATGTATTACATACATGTGCAAGGATCTTTTCGTATATGTATAGTAAAATAAATACCAATACAGATATCTGCCAACTACAGGCGTGTATTAAAAACTTCAAATACACAAGCAGATACGCACACAATAATTTTGAAAAATAAATCTGAGTGAGAGAACACACACATTCCTCTTACCAACATGCTTAAAGAAAACGGTCTCTGTCTAAGGCAGCGATCAAACAGACAAGGCTGAAACCATCTTCTTTATAACTACTACTGAAAGACAAACCTCACTTATTCAAACTCAGATCATGTAGATAACATAGACTTGGCTGCTCTGAAAGTAATGCCTCCTATTTTATTATTTTGGCCCACAATGTTAGAGGCAGACGTTTGTGATAGGGCAATAGAGCTTGTACCTTTCTACCATTCCATTACATTTTTTTTTGCCATGTGACAGATGGCAGCAGAGGGGTGGCCTAACAAAACGGCATCTGACAGTAGTGCATATGAAGAAAAGGTGTAAAATTTTATTTTCCCATGCAGAAAATATGACACCTACAGACATTCATCCACACTTGATGAACATTTATAGAGACCAAATATAGGATGTGAGCACCCATGACAGACATGGTGGTGGTGCTTTTTTAGCAGTGGTGACAGCACTGTACAAGACAAGCCACGTTCCAGATGGCCAGGCAGATTTTTATGAGTGCAGCACCACACAGGCTCCTGTTCATTGTTGTGAGGATATAAAGCTAGTAGTGGTGACTATGTTGAAAAATAATGTTTTATAGCTGAGAATTTGCTCTAACAAATAGTGTCATTTTGAGCTCTTTCTGTTCATTGAAGTTTCCGCAGAAAGTATTGCTTTTGGAGTGATCTGTGTAGACAATGTCACTTGGGAATGAAGTTCCAAAGATCATGGCTCACAAATATTTTAAACACCTACATGACAGTGTCCCTCCATCATCAATCAATCTAATTGATCTAATTAATCTAATTAATTTTGATTTTAATTTATTTTCAAAATAATGAAAAAATGAACAGAAAGCACAGGTTTATGTTAGTGGAACAGGCATATTTTCATTTGAAACTTCACATTAATGAGGAATGTACATAGGTACTTCAATTTCTTCTTCACAGTGTGTGTCATTCAGCATGTACTACAGGGTCATTTAATTATTTCTGAAGGACTCATCACATAGTTACTCTTAACACTACACACACATCAGAACCTAAACCTGCTTGTGATAACTGGCAAATTAATTGCTTTCCAGTTCATTTAACCTATCCCCTCAACAATGAGGCATCTTATTATTTATGTATAATATCATGAAATCTCAATTGTTTTCATAATATTTCTATCAGCAGAGATCTGACAGTACTCCTTGAAAGCAGCTGATTAAATTTTAAAACTTTATTATCACTTCTTGTTTGTGCTGCATCTTTTCCACTCTGAGATAGTATTTTGATCCATTTTATGATTTTATTTTTCTTCAACTGTTTTAGCAATGCTCTCATTGCATTTGTTCTGTTTTCTTCATTATAAGCTGCCAGCTTCTTTTGTTGTGTGGTTAGAATGTATATTATGAATGAACTGATACATGACGTTCTCATACAATAATTCTACTGATAGGGTTCAACTACAAAAGTATTTATCAAATCTATTTTATTCAAAACAAATTTTTACTTCAGTCATTACCACTAGTTTTATTGTAGTTCTGGCAAATTAGTTTAATTACGAAGATGCTCTACACTCATATGCAAAATCAGTTCATTTACTGAAAGCCATCAATATTCACATTCATCATTTACTTTCAAATCAATTTCTAGTGAACAGATAGACATGACAATCACAAGCTTTCAGGAATGCTAATCATGATGCATCTTCTAAAAAAAAGAGATGTGTGAAAATTTTTTCTTCAAAAATAACCTGCCATACCTGCTGCATTTTCTCGTAGTCCCACATCAAATGCAAGTTTATCTGTCTGGGATCTTGATGATGTTAAACATGTTAAATACTGAAAAATAGTGAAGTTATTGAAAATTGAAATCAACAATATCTTTTATGACACATGCAGAATACATTCACATTACCCTACCTTACTATCAGGCCTGTGTTGTTTGGTTTCATTTTAATTAAAGAATAGTGTTATTTCTAAATATGCTTTCCCTAGTTTCTTTAAATCATCAAAATATTTTTTCAATTCAGCACAGATTTATCTTCCACAATATAACTCCTTTCCAATGCTTCACAAGGTTCATGATAGGAATAGGCAAACATCTTAGTATAGTCTCACTGTAATATGTTTCCTGCATGACAGCACATCACGTATACCAAAGACAGTAATAATACTTTCAAATTCTAGCAAATCAAGGCAATTACAGTTTGTATGGTTCATAAAAAGCAGTTACAGAAATTAAAGACTAATACAGTAGAGTAATATACTGTGTTCTAGTACAGCAAATAGGAGGGAGGATGCTTTCTTCACCTCTCATTTCTTCAGCCTCTACTAATGATAGTTGCATGCCACTAATAAGTCAGAGATCAAGAGCAGTTAAAATTTTCCAGTCATACAACACAGTAAAATAAAATTTATACAATTTATACAACCTAGCATATTTGTGCGCGCAGTCCCTGGGAACAACTAATTTGTGAATTATGATGGAAAACTTAACACATATGACAAATTCACTTGTGTTAGCAGCAGCTTGCTAATGGAATGATCACTGTAATGGACTCCTGAAGGACAGAATTTATGGTTAAATTCACTGCTAACTTTCTGACTGAAATGGATTTGAACAGTCTAAATTTAAAACATTGACCACTCCCACTGTGTTGAGACATCACAAGCTATTCAATTTATTTACTTTTTAATCTAGTATGGAAGACTTAAAAAAAAAAAAAAAAAAAAAAAAGATTATTCAGAATTCTTACAATTATTTTGATTTTAAATACATCTATTTATGAGTTTCATGTCACCAATTTCTTTGCAAGTGTGTTTTTGCTTACCATTTCACTGAATGAATGTCGAAGTAGTATAGCGTGGCCATACAGCAGAGTTCTGTGACCACCTTGAGCTGCCTACAGAACATGGCAGAGAAGGTTAGAACACCAATGCACTGCACGAACTACAATCAGATTTATGTGACAATGTAAAAAGCAATTTTAATTTAAGTAAAAAAAACAAATATTCAAGTAAATTATCAAATGCCTATGCTGTGCAAAAAATCATAAATGAATTAGCTGCAGCAGCAGCCAAACGTATGTCAAGAAAATAAATGTCCTTGGCCACAGCTTGTTCTTGTAATGTAATTTTTAACATAATTAAATAAAATCACAGCATTTTCAAAAAGATATTTGTAGTGAAATACAAGTACTTACCTTTTTTACAAACTTCTCAGAAGCATTAAAAAACATAAAAAAATAAATATATATACATACATAAACAAATTGACTTCTGAAAGAATAAAAAAAATCAACTACTGCAAATGGTTTAAGCACTTATGAAGGATAACTACTTTCTAGGGTTCTTGTCATGTTTAGCATTTATTAGATTGATTAAAGCAACTGCATCCATAATTTCAACAAAGCACAAACTGTTATTTTAAAATATGGAAATATATTACAAAATCAGAGTAGGCAAAACTGGATTTTCTTTGTGATCCCTTTAGTCAGAGAATTTAACACATTTTGTCTCTTTCTCAGTGACCAGAAAAAAATAGTTCAAGAGAAGAATTTTAACATGAAAGTTACAACAGAAAACTTTTCAGGAACACAGAATCACAGAATTGCAGGGGTTGGAAGGTATCCCAAGAGACCATAGAGTCCAACTCCTCTCCTAAAGCAGGTACCCTACAATAGGTTGCACAGGTAGGCGTCCAGATGAATCTTGAATATCTTGAATAACAGAAGGAGACTCCACTTCTCTGGGCAACCTGTTCCAGTGCTCCGGCACCTTTACCATAAAGGTGTTTGTATGGAACTTCCTTCATTCAATTTTTAGGCCATTGCTCTTTGTCCTATTGCTACACACCACCAAGAGCCTGGCATCATCCATTTGCCTCTCACCTCCCTGTAGATATTTATAAATATTTATCAGATCCCCTCTCAGTCTTCTTTTCCACAGCCTAAGCAGACCCAGGTTACTCAGCCTTTCCTCACACAGGAGATGTTTCTGATCTCCAAATTTTTCAGAACTGAGGGTCCTGGAGGATGAGAAGATGAGCATGAGCCAGCAGCGTGTGCCTAGAGCCCAGAAGGTTAACAATATGGGCTGCATAAAAAGAAGGGCAGCCAGCAGTGAGAAAGTGATTGTCCCCCTATTTTCTGCTCTCATGAGGCCCCACTGGGAGCACTGCGTCCAGGCCTGGGGCCCCCAGAAAAAGAAGATGTGGAGCTGTTGGAGTGGGCCTCGAGGAAGTCCACTACGAAGATCAGAGGGTTTGAGCACCTCTCTGTACTACAGAGACAGGCCAATGATGTTTTCCCTTCAAGGAGTTATTTACATAGTCCATTTCCTCAAATTACTAATTTTCCCTCTTTCCTACATATTATTCTGATTATTTTCTATGATAGCAATAAAAAAATGAAGAAATACTAGAACTGTGTTTATTGAATTCCATAAGGAAACCAAAAGAAATCTCTTATCATCATATAAATCCAGCTTAAATTTCTATTTGAACAAATATATACATATATTTAATTGGTACGTTTGAGTAAATTTCTTAAGTTTAAATTTAGTGAGATTGCTTATGATTTTTTTTGGTCCCTTTGTTAGACATCTGTTTTTCCTTCTACATAATGCAACTAAGCCTTAACTCTGTATTCAAATACAAAAAAAGAAAAATGATGGCTCAAAGAAAACACAGAGTCTTCTGGTTTCTCATAAGATAAAGCTGTGTCAGACTATTTAGCTCTGCAGATTATTTGCATAGTAGTTAGTCAACATTTAGTCCCTTCCTTCCAAAAAGGAAGTAAATGCATAGAATTTTTTCATGCTCTATTCTCAAGATAATAAAATTTAAATTCAATATTATATTAAGAAAACAAAGGATAAGTACGGAGAATAGAGAAGAATGCATAATATTCTTCACAGCTTGTCAAACCAATCAAATCAAATCTTCCACACAGGCTTTTCAACTATGCTGGAAAAATCAGTTAAAGAACAGCATCATAGAAGATAGTAACAGCCTGATTTGACATAATCTTATTAGGCTACAGAAATTTGAGAGATGTAGTAAACACCTGTGTACTGAGATTGCCTGCAACAATTTCATAAGAAGCTTAGTCAATTTTAAGAGACATTTGCATGACTACTACCACGTCTAGTTCTAACTGAAAGTGGAATGCAGAATTTAATTTACACAGGTTTTGTGCCAGTCATGGTGCCAGAAAGCACTGATTGTAGAATCTGTTGTAAGAAACAAACACTGTAAAATCTTATTAAATATCAATTCATTAATAACGTTTCACTTCATGTTAAGAGGTGGCATTTCTATTTTTTCCCTATAGCTCAACTGAATAGGAGAAGAAAACAACAAAAGTGAATTTACATATTATTTTAAAATCCTAAAATTTTTAACCATGAATAATGGACTAGTGATAAACTAAGTGGAAAGCACAAGTAAATTCATTACTTTGTCTCACTGGTAGGGGAACAACTGACAAGTTGCTCAAATGAGCATGCAAATCATTCACAGTACTGGCAAATCTACATCTGAGGTTCCTATTAGGCTGAATTGTTACTTGTAGTATTTTCCCATTCTATAAAAAAAAAAAAGTAGAAGTTGTATTTCATACCTTTATCGATAATAAATCATGTGTAATAAAGTACATTTATTTCCATGAAAGTCTTCTTTCTCAGGACATTAGGATTCTTAGGATATCTTAGATTTGAAGTGATACAAAGTTTTTGTAATAACAACTGCAGATATAGCTACATTTCAATTTATTGCTATCTCACATTACATTTGTAAGCATTCCAGTAAGTAGGCTTGTAATAATACAGTAAAAAAATTAAAAAGCCCAAAGGACAAAATTATTAAATCATTATTTCTATTCAGCAGTTCTTGCCTCTTACCACAGGTTAAGTCATTTAAAATTACAATAAAACAGTGTAGGTACAACAACAAAACAACAAAAAAAACAACAACAACAACACAACAACAAAAAAAAACATGCATACTTAAAGCTAAACTCATCACACAGATTTAAACTTCCCTTTCTTCTGTTGATAGAACTTAATTCCCAGCTGGTAATTTCATGAGAGGATAGATCAAATAAATCCAAACACTTCAAAAAATTTCTTTGCTTCGTGAAATGAAATAGAATTTTTACATCATGATGACAAAATTATTTAGCTTTCCTCATTAATAAATAGCATTGTGACACAATAATGCTTTTTATAGCAATAATTTATGATTCAAACAAAACTCATCTCATATATTCTCATCAGATTCATAAAAGCCAGACAGTCCAAGGCTTCTTTTCTTCCTTTCTCAGTAGGCAGTTGAGGATGGACAATGATAAATGATTTCTGAAAATGATGCTACTGTTTTCTGCAAATATTTCAACAGTCTAGCTGCACCTGTTCCTCAATGCCGTTTAAAAAAATAACATTATTATGGCAGTGGAGCATCAACTTCCCCAAGAAAATAGGAAAACTGAAGAATCTGCTATCACACAAGTTCCCTCATCTAGAAAATTCTGGAATAAGGGAAGAAATTAAAAAAAAAAAATCCATATTCAGAAGCTTAACATTCTTTGATGTCAATTTACTTACCCCTTCGCTGGCATTATCTCCTGTGCTGGTCAGCATCTCTTGGAGGGCTCTGACAGAAAGAGACTGTTCAAGGACAAAATTACAGATGCAAAGGTCTGGAGGAACATACTGTAAATAAATAAATAAATAAATAAAAAATTAAAACAATGTAAGAACAAAAGAACAGAGCATATTAAACATGACGAAAAGTGTATTTGAAACCACGCATTTTGATTATAACATCTGTGTTTCTGCTGTTTTTTTTTGTTTGTTGTTTAGATGCATGCAACCTCCTTTTAACAAAATAACATAAATCCATTCTTCAGAATTTGTCTCTGCAGTAATGTCACATTTGCTAGAATTGTTTTTATACAATAATAGAATGGCTTGGGTTAAAAGATATTTCATAGATCATCTAGTTTCAATACTGCACAAAAATTATACCATGAAAATTGTATTTGCTCACTAATATCATTGAAAAAAAACAAAAGAGAATGTGTATGATATTATCTGATGTATAAAGCTTAAACCCTGAATATATTTATAGATGCCCCTAAATGTCAAAGACTCAAAATCTTATGATTTAACAATATAACCTATTTTAGGGACCCTCTCCTCAATTATTGAACCAACGACTGCCGATTTTGAAACATCAAACGTTACTTCAATTCAATCCGTTAAGATTAATGTGCCCAATAAAAGATGTGTATGTGGAAAAAAAAAAAAAATCTCAGTGGAAATCTTATCATTGTATATAAATACCTGACAGGACAGTACAAACCCAACTACTCTGTGGCAGCACTAAAAGGACAAGAGAAAACTGACACATACTGAAATTCAAGAAATTCCATCTGAGTGTGAGAAAATGTTTTTACCATGAGCATGGTCAAATACTGGAACAGGTTGCTCAGAGAATCTGTAGAATCTTTTTCCTTGAAAGTGTTTAACCCCTAACTGGACAGTGTTTAGAGCAATCTGGTCTGGATGGACCTATGCTGAAGAAGAGGTTGGACTAGATGATCTCTATAGGTATTCTCCATCCTCAGTAATTCTGTATTCTGTCACTTAATGATACAGATCATGGCTTCAAATGCACTTTAAAGTTGAAACATGATTTATTAATTTTTTAATCAGTCTGACAGGAGGGAACAAAATTCTTGATAAAGATGTTTTAAAGTGGTGAAAAGGGAAAGAAGAGATACCTAAATACTATATATAGCAAGCTAATAAACAACAAACTACAGCTGGTTCTTTACAAGATTCTTCATTGTTCTCAGTTATGACTATCAGTTTAGAGATCTTTCTGGTTAGCTCTTTCAAAGGATTACATTACAAGCTCTGTGAACCTCTCAATTTTAAACAAACTTAGAAGCTCTTGTAATAGCATCTGCTGCTAAGGCATGAACGTGAAGTAGTTCCATGGAATTGTACAGTAACACGTTTCTCCATTTCTTAGACCAGGATTAGGAAACACACTTGTCCCTCTGCAGTCAGCACTGGTGATGCTGCACCTCAAGTACTGTGTTCAGTTTTGGGCACATTGCTACAAGAAAGACATCAAGGCCCTGGAGCGTGTACATCTAACATCCCACTAAAGAAACTGCAATTAAGCATACTAATGGATAAGTAGGTTAACAGTCATTGACCAATTATATCAGCTGAGCAAATCTACTTCTTACTTTAGCTTCTGATGTTGGTTCCAAAAAGCACAGGCGATTTCCAAGTCCCTCAGCTGCCAAGCAAAACTTCCTTTGTTCTTTGTGAATACTGGAAACACACTGAAGTACTACTTCGTCATCCTGTCAAAACATAAGGGAGAAGAAAGGCAAAAAAGTAAACATTTGGAAGTTACATACACGCCATAGTGCTAAAGGACTGGAAGACAGAATCCCTTGAAGATTAACGTGTTTTATTTCTATAATTGCTAAAATGTACATATGTATAGATTGTATTTATGTGTGCATATACAGTTACACACATACACATTTGTTTTCAAGGAAGCATCAAAGTGTCACAGAGCTTATATCTCCAAGACTTTGAGAAAAGTGTTCTGTTCCCTTAACAGTGCCAGCTACAGTGCCACAACGGAGAATAAATAAATAAATAAATAAATAAAATCGAAGTAAGTTGTTACACAATTTTACTCTCTAAAATGTTAATTTTTACAGAAAATTCAGTTACTCTGCTCTTTCAAGCAACAGTAGCCTATGTATAATTTCATTTCTTTAGTTAGCACAGCATGTCCTCAGTAAAAGTCCTCTGATGCAAAATCTAAACTTCAAAAGTCTCATTCCATTTTGAAACCTTGTACAACCAAAGATCCAAGTGCCATTTTTGAGGTCACTACTGAAATGAATAACAAGTTTCTCTTTCATAAGAAAATGTTTCAGACATATTTCAAGAATAGGATTAGTATGGAAAAAGTGAGGTAAAACAGACTTATCGTTTAGTTATCGTACTTATACTAAACTTTAACAAGCTAGTACATAATGCAATGCTTGAGACACCTACTTACTATGTGACAAGCCCTTATTTACCTCTTAGCATGTGATACTAAACTTGATATAAGCATGTCGAATGAGATTATTTTTAGTGTTCAACTGTGTCATAGGTGTACACAGAAATAAAACGTACACCTTAATTTCCAGTGCTTGCCCACTAATCAAGAGTAAGACCACTCATAGAACTGCATGTAAAACAACTTATTTTTATACAGATATTTAAGTGTCACCAAAATACACTACCTTAGAAATTTTTAAGGGGGTGGAAGATGACAAAACAAGAGCAATATGATACGTCAGTGTCCTATCCAGCTATGCTATACTGGTGTCAATTATTATTGTCAAAGCAGATACAGAACAGCCGCCTGAACTAAGAGATCACTTGAACAATTATGTTCTAAAAACAGCACTTCTTTTTCCAGTTCATTATGCAACTGAAATATTATGAAAGGAGAACAACTACTAACATATGGAATAAAAGGTTGAAGTGACAAAATAAATTTCACCAAAGGAAGTAAGTGAAGTGCCCTGTAAAATAAAAATTCAAAAGTAGCTTTTTCACTTGTGTGGTTCCTCACATGTGGAGAAGTTACGTGGCTTTCTTTTAGGTGGCACTTCACTGCCTGCTTACTGCTACTACTAACAAGGATAGCTATTACATTTAAGACTAAACAATCAGCAGATACTGACAGTATCTCCTTATCTAGCTTTGCACACTAGTCAATGACATTTTAAACTGTACTGTACGGACCATTTTTAATCAGCTGGTTCCTGTATTAACCTTAAAGGATACATATTTTACAGATCTGAAAAGAATAAAATACTGAAACATGAATTTATAAATACTAAGGAAACCATGCAAACCTTATAAAATTGAGATTTGCACTTTTCAATGGGCAACAATAAATTACTTCTGCATAGCTGTAACTGTACTTATCCTCATCTACCATGCTTAAGTATTCTTCATTCCACACACTGTACATACACAGTATCTAGTGAAATTCAGATTTTCCTAAAAAATGAAATTATACGTTCAGACAGTATACATAAAAACTTTAATTAAAACATTTTATTAAAATGTATCATTTTCTTTCAAACACATTCACATAAAAAGACCATAAATGCCATAACCCTAAAATACTATCTCAGAGATTGTATGCAAATCCAATGTATTCCCCTGAGTTTCCAACATCCTGTATCATTTGCAAATGCACGGTCTGAAAAACATCATAGCCGTATACAGGATTAACAACTTTAATGCATATTTTCTAAAAATGGCATTAATAGAGATTTTAGATAGTTTTGGAGTAGAGTTTAAGGAGTTCTTCACTCAAATGCCTGTGGATTGAATTTAAGGAACTGCTGGAATGTGTATAATCTGTAAGAAAGACAGTGACTTGCTGTTAGGATTTCCAGTATTACAGTGATCTTGCTGAAGTAAAGTCATTCTAGTTGAGGTCTGAAGTTATTAACAATCCGAAGACATTGACAGAAATGAGTGCAGTAATGAAAATGCAGTATATCCTTTTTTTGAGTCTTCTTTCACACAAATTCTTGTTATTTAATCTTTTTCCTGGTAAGCTCATTTTCTGCTTCCTTTCAGTGTTTTGGTTTTTTTTTTTTACATACACATGATGCTACAGTCATCTATCTTTGACCTTCTCTTAGAAAGAATTTCATATATTTATTTAAAAATACCCTTTTTAGTATGACCAGTAGTAAGACTGTGAAGTCCAATGGGATGCAGTGATGGGCAGTGATGAGGTATTAGTTATGTACAACCAAATTTCAAACATAACCAAACAGAAAGCAAGAGGAAAAAAAAAAAAAAAGAAAAAAAAATAACAACAAAAAAAAAAACACAACTTTGAGATCCAGTTTGTCAGTGAGATGCACATTGAGCAAGAATAAGGGAAAGGGATACACAATGGCACAATAAATATGTGTGTTTTCATCTTTTAGATGCAATCTCTCACCTTAAAAAACAAACAAAACAAAACAAAAAAAACCCACAACTTTTTCCTGGTCCTTTTTAAAATAAAACTTAGCTTTTGAGTGCACAGACTGATAGGCTGGAAAGCACATCTATAAGTAATGGTGCAACACCACTCTAGATGAGGACTAACTTTGGATCATCTGAGAAATGCGACTGATGTGCTCAATTTAAGAAACAGGTCCACTTCAAAGTTCTGATCAGCTCAATATGTTGTTACAGATTCACACATCTCTCTACCTCACATTACACCTCTATAGCTAAGAATTGGGGCTGTTAATGTAGAAAATCATAGCATTGCTCAGGTTGGAAAAGACCTCAAAGATTATCAAGTCCAATCACGATCCAACCATACTACCCTAACTCTAACAACCCTCTGCTAACTCATGTCCCTGAGCACAACATCCAAACAATTTTTAAACACGTCCAGGGATGGCAACTCAACCACCTCCTTGGGGAGCCTACTCCAGTGCTTAACAACCCTTTCCATAAAAAAGTTTTTCCTCATACCCAACCTAAACCTCCCCTGGCACAACTTGAGGCCATTTCCCCTTGTCCTGTCACCTGTCACCAGTGAGAAGAGACCAGCCCTGCTCTCATTGTAAGAACCTTTCAGATATTGGAAGAGAGCAATAAGGTCTCCCCTCAGCATCTTCTTCCCTAGTATAAACAGCCTCAGTTCCTTCAGTCTGTCTGCACAGGGTGTATACTCCAGGCCCTTCACTAGCCTCGTTGCCCTTCTCTGGACCTGCTCCAGCATCTCAATGTCCCTTCTGTACTGAGGTGCCCCAAACTGAGCACAGCACTCGAGGTGAGGCCTCACCAGAGCCGAGAACAGGGGCAGGATGGCTTCCCTAGTCCTGGTCACCACACCATTCCTGATACAAGCCAGGATGCCACTGGCTTTCTTGGCCACCTGGGCACACTGCTGGCTCATATTCAGCTGACTGTCCATCAGTACACCAAGGTCCCTTTCTGTCAGGCATCTTTCCAGCCATTCCTCCCCAAGCCTGTAGGGTTGCCTGGGGTTTTTGTGACTAAAATGCAGGACCTGGCACTTGGCCCTATTGAAACTCATACAGTTTACCTTGGCCCATCCATCCAGCCCCCTCTGTAGTGCCTTTCTCCCCTCTGGCAGATGAACACTCCCTCCCAACTTGGTGTCATCTGCAAACTTACTAAGGGTACACTTCAATAGCAATGCATTAAGAAGCATGCAATCCACACAATTATTTAAAAAAATAATAATCTTTTTTTAATTGGGCCACAGCTCAGTGATTCATTACTAGACAGTATTTAATCTCAGATTTCAGGTTGTCTTTCTCCTCATATTTTATAATAATGGTAAACTTGAGCTGAGAGTGTTGTCATGTGGTAATTAGCCAAAAACATGAAATTGATTTTAATTAAATCAATGACTTCACTTGCTGCAAAGTGAGTCAGTGATCAAGCAGAATTGATGTACTGCAGGCATGACTTTGCTTCTGCTTAGTTCAATAGTTTTTCAACTCTAGATTTGAGAATAAAGGTATTTTTTACAGCTGCTGAAATTTCTTCTTTATTTATGTAGCATATATAATATACATTATGCAGTACACATCCAATATTTAAGAATCATAATCACCCAGATGATGTATTTAAGTTTGTATAGAAGCTGTATTTAACAATAAACTTCTATGTTTCACATTAAGAAGCACAAAGCCACCAATACCTTAAAAACATGCATGCACATTTACATTTTTGTATAAAACGTTCAAATTTTGCTAGAAAACCATCCACTATATATGATTTGTTACCCACTGATTCAACAAGTTATACTCTGTTCTCTACTATACTCAATACTGAAAATGAACTGATAAAATTGACACGACACAGAAAACACCTGCGGAAACACAAACAACTTTGTTGTTAAATCCTGTAGATTCCAGTAAGTAGCTGCTTCTCAAAAGGAAGTATGCATATTTTGCTTATATTTTACTCACAGATGCACATAAATGTTCAGGTACTTGCACATGAACCACTAACTTAAACATGAAGCTATTGTGGAACTGTTCAAAAGTACACTCTCTAAAACCATGGAAAATTTTTATTTGATAATATACCCCTTCCATAAAGGATTGTATATTACTATTTAAAAAACAAACAAACAAACAAACAAACAAGCCTCAAAACTCCTGTTTTCTATGGTGAAACAAGCAGTCCTACACCAAGTTGATGCCTTTCACAGCCCTGGCTACCATGACACTGTTCCAATTGCTGACTAAAGATCGCTGTTGCAAAACCTGCACACAACAAAAATGTAGAGCCATCTTCACTCTTTGATAGGAAACAACCTTCTCGCATATATTTACTGTATCACAAACCATAGGGCAGATGCAAACAAACATGCTGATTAACATTTGAGCACTAGCTAGAGAACACTTTCTCCACAGGACTGTGTTCATTCTATGTTTTCAGGAATGATCTTGGAAAACACATATAATTCACCAGCAACTGCCTTCTAAATCTTCTGATTCTTCTCAGCAAATAAGGAATTAGAGCTGACAACACTCTAACTGCTACTGGTGTTAGAGTTGGTAAACTCGCCGGTGCCCATCACTTCCTTTCACAAGTTCAATGGTTTCACTGCAAAGTTGTCTCCAAGCACCTGTATTTTCTGCAGAACTTAGTCCAAAATGGACAGATAGAGTGCATAGTTATTGTAAAAGCAGGTTCTCAGTCATTTCTAAAAATCAAATATAGAAAACTCAGGATATGAATTTGGATTTTCTTCTCCCAGAGGAAAAATTAAACACACATACACGAACCCCAAAATAAACAAAAAACAACAAAAAGCACACCTCCAACCCTCCTGAACTTGACTAAATTAGAAGATCTTAAGCAGGGGGGAGTGAGACATAGCTGAAATCACAATAGAGGAATGCACAAACGCCTGCTGGAGTGTAACACTTGGTAGAGGTTAGCAACTTAGTTTTGCTAAGATCTAGACTACATTTCGCCTGTTAGGGGCAAGGACTTCAAGGCATGGAATCTGGTGGCAAGAATTTCTGATGCTGCTTATGATTCCTATGCAATTACCCAGGATTCATAGAATCACAGAATGGATCATAGAATGGCCTGGGTTGAAAAGGACCATAATGATCATCTAGTTTCAACCCCCCTGCCACAGAGGCAGGATCGCCAACCACTAGACCAGGCTTCCCAGAGCCAAATCCAGCCTGGCCCTGAATGCTTCCAGGGATGGGGCATCACAAGCTATCACGGCATCCTATTCCAGTGCACCACCACCCTCTGTGTGAAAAACTTCCTCCTAAATTCAAGGTGGATGAACACCATCATTTTCAGGACAGGAAATTTTCAGCCCCAAATACGGCTTATGAGCATCAAGTAGCTATCCCTTCCATCAGACCTCTGCCTGTCCAGTCTTCCCCTGCTTCTATATAGAATTCACACTTGCAACCTCCTCAGCTCAGCTACAGAAAAACTGAATTCTTGTGTTTGTTTTGACACTAAGTTCCTATTAGCTCTATTTAATATTAGTAAGTTCCTGCATCACAATAGTTGATGAAAATTATCTTCATGTCACACACAGTCTGTCTTCTGCAGGCAGAAAAGTCTTAGCCTAGAATAAATTAGTTAGGACTAACTAATAAATAGAGCAGCTAAGAAAGACAGGACTGTTTACCTACAAGAAGCCAGCTTTGGGGGCTGTTATCAGCATATATGGTGTAAGGACAACAGGCACACTTAAAAAAAAAAATAGTAATTATGAATGTGAGCACAGTCAAACAGTAGAACAGGTTGCACAGACTGGTTCTAGAGTACCCAGCTTAAAATCTAACTGGATAATGAGTAACCTGCTCTAGTGTCCCTTTCAACCTCTGTGATTCTGTGGTATAATGAAATAAAAGAAAATTAGTTAGGGGTAGGCTAAACAGTTTATAAACATACAAAAAGCTGCACCAAAATCACAGTCTACTTATATGTTTCTCATGTTCAAGATGGAATTACTAGTATAAAAGAGTGTAGTAAGATACAGGCTGGTTGTTAGAAAAGCATGAGGATATCAAAGCATTAAAACTGGCCCTGTGTAGGGAGTGGAGTTTGTATCACCAGATCTTTAAAGAACAGGTTATGTCAACATCTGTGGATGTACTATCACATGGGTATGGTCTGCCTCTTCTTTGATAAGGGAATATATGCCCCATAAGGTCTCCTAAAGCTCAGCTTTTCTAAGATCCCATAATCTTTATGTAATCATTCTTGTCTACTGTATGCTCAAACACGCTTTAGAATATTTGTTAGCATCCACAATATGGTTCTTCAAAAGATTATCATGTTGGGTTGACACTGACTTGGAGAAGCTTTTTGCTCAGCAGTTTCCACATGCACTAGGTACAAGGGTGACTAAAAGATATTTTACTTCTGAACACTTTTCATACGACTCTAAGAAGTCGGGAAAAAAAAAAGGCTGAGTCCAACTCTGTTTTCATGTATAGCATATATACATATATGCACAGAGACCAAAGCATTTGACATGAAACGTAGCAAAGAAGAAGAAATATGAAGAAATATTTTTCACTTAAAAGTCTGCAAGGTTAAATCTTTAATGGTTCCTTAATTTTCTTTCTAGTGGAAAACAATTAAGGGCTTCAAGGTTTAATAAGAACAGTCAGATTTTAACAGACAGACAACATCTAAGAAACAGTTATGATTCTTAGATTAATCTCATATTTCTTGATGTACATTAAAATTGCCTGTTCTTATAAAGCTTTGTCTGAATGTTTGCATACTACTGACTTAAGAAGAATGCCATAAACTGAAATGTACTTCCCCTGAGCACCTGGATTGTTCTTACATGGTTTAGAGAACCGGTAAGACTTCATCGTGTTTAACTGGTTAAACAGGTTCACACTGCAGCATTATAAAATGCATTATATTGGAAAATTTTCCACATCCCACAGCCTAAACTTATAATGTTTCATGATTATTACTTTCTAATGGTCCTTGTCAGAGTTTGATTCATAGTTTCAAAATTAACGATATGTTTTTTTCCAGCTTTGCTGCTAATATTAGCATTAGCCAAATATCCATTTAGATGTTACATTTGCATTTCAGGTGGCATGCTTTACATACTTTTCCATTTTTTATTTTACTTTAAAGGTTATACATTGGAAAAAAAAGAAAGAAAGAAAGAAATGGAAGAACTTTGCTTCCTCAAAAGTAGAAGTGCACCTCACAGTCAAATTCTCAAACGCTTTCTACATTGTCACTCTTTTGTCTCACATGCGTATCAGTAAAATGGATGTTTACTGTTTCCAGAACTTTCAATTTTGTTCTCAAGTTACAGCAGTTACATTTTGCCAAATTACTAGAAGGATATTTTTTCTACACTATTCACTTACAATATTGAAAACCTATTTCCCCTGATAATTCACTTACTATGTAAACTAATATTAGAAATATTGTTTACTAAAATGAATACTCAAGCACTCGAGCAAAGTTTATGAATCAAAAAATGTTCACGTGATGTTTCTCATTCTTGCAATTTTCGTATAGCTATGCTGCAATATAATTAAGATTTCTTTAGACTCTTAAAAAAGAAGTGCATTTTTGGTCCCAAAATATCGGCATTATGGCCAAGCTGTTGAATTAGAAGAAGGTCATGTAAGTATACCATGGTAGGGTTTCCTTTGCTTTTAACATCTACATACAATCTGTCTGGCAAACACTATGCGTTAAGTCACACAGTGCTCACCAGTCACATAACAAAGGGGTACCTAGGCATAACTGTCATGTTGTAAGTCATTACAAAATAGAAAGCAAATTATGAAAATCAGCCTCCGGGACAAACTTGAAATCAGTAGTAGTAGTGGGCAGCTGGATTCTCAGCACACTTCCAGCACTCGTAACCAGTTGTTTTTAACTTCTTTTTAAAAACTTAAAAGCTTTCTTCCCTCAGAAAGCATACAAGTTTCCCCCAGTAAATGCAGTCAAATCGCTACATATGGATCTTTATGATGACAGCAGTTATTTGATGGAAATTCACAAAGTGCCATCTGACAGTTCTCAGGAGACTTTAAAAATAGAGCAGGGGTTTCCGTTGTCAGTCTACTCCTTCAGCAGTGACTGGATCAAAGCCTGATCTCAACTCTGGAACATACTTCCATATCTTATATCAGATCATCAGCAAAGCAGAATAAGCAAGTCATCAGACTGCAACAAAATTAAAAGGTACACCTTTACACTTATGTTAATACTTCTGAATGAAATGCTTTAGAAAACAGAATGCAAGAGCCATTGCCTAAGGAAAAAAACCAACAAAACTATTTGGATATTTTCTGGAATAATTTCATTATAATTCCTCTCCATCTTGTTAAGTATGCCCATTCTCTGCAAACTTGCAAGCAACTCCAACAGGTTTTCTAGTTTCTACTGTGGTGCAATATCTGTTTCCTACACCTTTTTTTTCCCCTTTAATTTTTTCCTGTAAAATCCCACCTCTTCAATAGTTCTAATATACAATAAAGAGTCTTACAAAGTATTTCACTACTAACGATTTTGCTTCTTTTTTCAGTATTTCAAAAAGGCTGGACAATGAAGTATTTAGTTTGTTGTCTTCCTTTTATTTGTACTACTGCATTTTTTGTACCTCTTTGTGGAGAAGCAAAGCATGGGACAGCGTCAATAAATCACACTAAGTAGCAACACTAAATGACATCCAAAATATTTATGCATTTTTTGTCATAAATGATAAGTACAAAATATCAAGAATTACCTCTTTAATTTCATACTGCAAGGAAGGCAGCTTTTTAACAGAGTTAAAACAGTCATATGGACTATCGATGACTTTATGCAAATCCATGTCAAAATGAAGTATATCCTCTCCTATTAGACTAAGTTTTGCCCTGCTTTAAAAAATGAAATGACTTTAAGTACACGTTAATTCTTAAAAGGGCAAACTGACTAAAACATCAGTATGCTCAGTGATGATCAATGAAGTATTATCAGAAAAGAAGTGTGTATCCTGCTTAAGTACATTAATGTTACTTAATCGTAGTCTTAGGATTCGGATATTTTGCACCTCTGAGAGTCATGACCTTTGATGTAACATCATACGAGTGAATTAGAAATAATAACCTGTATTAGTTCCTCCTTTGAATGGAGCATTCTTTTGGAAAGAAAAAGAGCATACAAGAAATGTATGTACTTCATGAAATAATATTTTGTTTGCTTTGCCCATTTCTTTTACATCCATTACAATAAATTTACTTCCTTTTCAGTAATTAGCTGCTAGCCAGAATTAGAATGTCGAAGAGAAAAATTCTGGTATAATAAGTTCAATCTTCAGGGTTTCATTTATACAATTTTTTCTGTGCAACAGACACTCAGAAACATTAATGGAATAACCAGTGTCTTGTATCAATTACATATGAACCAGTTTAAAAAAACTTGGCAGCTGAAACTAAGAAGGAATCCAAATAGAAGCTATCAGCCTTTTGGAATCTTAATGCATGACCACTACTGGATTAGTAAAGATACCAATAGCAACAAACATTTAGGTCATATCTATTTCAAATGAGAATGGGCGTGCACAGCACTTGGCATATTCTTTAAATGGCATGTTCTGTATGCATGATCACTTGTCTTTAGGCTATTAACCATACATATCGCAGATGCTTATTGAACATCACAGTTTGTGAAGAAATGTAAGAAGTAAAATACCCGATACTTTTGGTGACTATTTTAAGCAAAAACTTCACTATATTCAGTAACCCTCTACGTTTGCTGTAGTTTAAAAGAGAAAAAGCATTAGATGCAGGTAACATTCCAGAAGAAATCCTTCAAACGGGATTTGAAGAACAGATATTTTTACCATCCTTCTTATAAAATATATGACAAAGGAAAAAATGGTATCGAAAAGATGGCACAGAAATAAAGTGTGAACATTAAAGAACATTCATCTGCTATCCATCACATGCCAAGTATTTGCAAGTATTTCTCAAGACAGACTATAGGAAACAGTATAGTCAGAACTGAGAAAAGTTCTAGCTGGGACAGGACACCAAGAAAAGTATACACCAATCATATGGTCATTGTAGATACCCTCATTAAAATAAAAACAGCAACAAACAGCTGCATGGTTGCCTCCCTTGGATAGCAATTTTCTAGATGTCTTATGGTTATCGCTACTCCAATAACCAGAAATCTGATATCAATAGCAGTGTTTAAAAAAAATAACAGTTAAGTCAGCACTCTCCAACAAAATCATTAGATTAGAAATACATGGGCTAACTACACTTCAGCCACAAATATTTTATGCCAACCATGCTCTTGTAATAATGGATCTACAACTGAGAGTGACTGCAATTAATGTGAATAGAATGTTTTTTCATAAAATTGAGACAAGCATTTCTCACTGTCTATCTAATTGATGTTACAAAGCAAAATAAACATTTGTTAATAATTTGCTTTGGTTTTGATTTTCTTCTTTCCTCATTAATTAGTTGGTGGACATGACAAAGAGAAGTGCACTTAATTTTGTAATTAGCTTGATTTCTAAACAAATCGCAGTATCACTGTATTTTTCACTGTTTCTATGCCAGATAAGTTATCAGTGTTCACATGTGTAAATCTCTTCATAGATTTCACTTAAAAAAAAAATAAAAAAATCAATCATTACATTTGTTAGCAAATCAGAGAGATAAAACTAAGTTTAGACTTCACTGATTCTTATCATATGATCACATGAAATGATGTTGATATTGGATGTGACCTGCAGAGACCGTCTAATCCTACCTAGTACTCAAAGCAGAATCAAGAAGAGATGAATACTCAAGGACATCACTAGTCAGGTTTTGAACATCTTCAGCGAAGACTGAGGAAGAAAGCACCCAGAAACAAGGCCTTTTTAAAGTCCTTTTTTCAAGTGATTTGGTGACATAAAGCACAGGGGCCCATGGTTTCCTCAAATTTCCTTAGATTTCCTTTTGCTGCTGATACTCATTTTAAGAAACTTCTGTCACCCTTTCAGCCCCTCATCAGATTCACCTCCAGACAGGCTTAGGCTACACTAACCACATCCCTGCATGGTCAGACACTGTCTATAAATCCACCCTGGTCACCTGTTCCTGCTTTTACCTCCTGTACATATATACATTTTTTTTCTGTTTAAGCTTTGTCAGGAGCTTGTTCTTCATCCAGGCAGGTCTTCTGTGATTTTTGTTCAATTTTCTGCACGTTGGAAAAGGTTTGATCCTAATCACAGAAGATACACTCCTCTAAAAATCAACAAGTTCTCCTGTAGAATTCTTCCAAGAGGTACCTGCACAGAGCCAAGCCCAGGATTGTGATCCTGCTTTTGTCTTATTCCCTCCTCTCTGAATCCTCAGTTCCACTATCTCATGGTCACAGCAATTAAGGCTATCCCCAGCTTTCAAACTCCTGAACAGTAATTCCTCAGGAAACTATTAGGTCCAGCAGAGCATCTCTTGCCATTAACTCATTTTTACCCATGTAATCAACACAGTTCAGAAGCTGCCTGAATTGCTAGTGCCTTACTGTTTTGCATTTCCAGCAGATATCAGTAGTAGGTAGTTGAGGTCTTTATGAAAAGTCAGGGCCTGCAATCTAAAGGCTTCATCTTGTGAGTCCTCTGGACTACCTCTCCTCTTCCTAATCAGGCAGTCTGTAAGACACACCACTATATTACCACACACATCGGTTGGCCCATTAATCCTAACCCATAAATAGAACTGGCTCACCCTTATTCAAAAGCGAAGCACCACGCATTCCCACTGCTCTCTCTCATAACAGGCTGCTTCCCCTCTTTTCCACCTTGCTTCTCCTTCCTAAAAACACTATATACGTTAATTCCCATATCCCAGTTAAGTGAGACAAGATACATTATCTGCATGGATTTTCTACTTGATTAGGCCTTAAGAGTAAACATATTACATACCAAAAAATTTCACATGACATTCAAAGACACGGCATATCAGTCAGTTGAATCTAGATTTACTAAGCTTACAATTTCTTGACAACATGTGGTGTAGAATTCTACTAAGACTTTAAAAAATTAATTTGATATTTATTTATGACAAGTTCTATTGTGTATAAGTTATGCAAGAAATTACTTTCAGGGATAGCATAAGCATCAGTCCATGCAAGTTAAGCTTCTTCGGCTTTTCAATGCATGAGCACTAGTGAACATTTTGATTAATAGATAGTGTCTAATGTGAGACTCAAACGACTATTTCTTAAGGGAAAAAGTAAACAGGCATGGATAAGTTTTCCAAATATCTAGAGTTGCTGCTGATATCCAAGAAAGGTGAAGATTTGCAGTCAATTAAAGCTCCTTAATTGGCAACTAGATATGGACTTGAAGCCATGATACATCCTTAAGATTTAGACCACATTCCCTGAATTTAAGATTGCAGCAAAATACATTCCTGTCTATAATACACTGCAGCATCTTTCTTATTTCTCATACCTGAGGCTTCTCTGAATTTACTGTGCATCCTCCATATTATTTCTGTTCAACTTCTCAGCAATTATGAAAAGTCCTAGATAAGATAGCAACCTACTCTAAGAGTAAGATCGAAACATCAATATTGGTTCTTGTTTTAAGAACTACGGGAAAAAGGTTCAATGCTACTTGTGGAAGGAAATGGGTTAAAGAAGGCTCTGTATAATGGTGAACACTGGTTAGAACAACTGCAGTCCTTGAAAAACACTTCATACAGTAGGAAAAGCTACAGGATTTACAGCATATTGGGCTGGCATTTGATCAACATACTTCACCCAGCAAATTTCTTATCCATGGAGTGGAACATCCATTGAATCCCTGTCTCTAGAGACAAGAATGTCATACTGGACAAAAATCAATTGCTTTGAACAAGTTCATGTAGATGACCTCAGTTGCACTTCCCCTATCCATATACATACATACATATATATATATAAAATATATACTTAAATATTTAAATATGTAAACCTATATAAATACATAGATCTATATATTTATGTACAGATATATGAAAAAACACGTAAATATTTACATGCATATAGACAGATAAAATTATTCTCTTAAAACCTGAGATTCCAAGTAATAATTAAATAGAAAAAAAAAAAAGGGATGAGGGAAGACCAAACTGTTTAAACATAGGAATATAAACAAGTTCTTTCTGTCCACTTTGTACCTGTTTATCTTGTTTATTTATCTATTTCATTTAATTTTTGACTGATTGCAAACCCAGCATTGACTAAGTTTTTTCTGTTCTCACCATGGCCTTGGTTGTTGCACCACTGAGAAGTATTCCTTTCACAAATTACTACCTAAAAGGTAGTCTCAGCTGCATGTTATTTCCAAGTTACTGATGCACCACACTAATAGAAACTTCCCATTCCACTAAGTACAATGGTTCAGGAAAGGAACAATATCTCCCCTTTTTCATCTTGTTCAGTCCTCTTCACTCCTGACTCAACCACTCTAAAGAGAAAGGCAACTATAAACAAATAGTGTCTATCATGTACAATTTTTAGGAAATAACAATGTTCTGAAAAATCCAGGTAGCACTGTCATTTGTGCTACCAGTCTTGTTTGAGATTAACATCAGGAAACGTAGCAAAGAAACATACAGCAAAATGTTTATTATAACTTTACTCAGATAAAATAGTTTAAAAAAAAAAAAAGTCAGTAAGAAATCAAGTGTCTGAAGCTAGACAATGTATGAGGAAAAGCTTTAGTACAGTGGAGTCCAGACAAGCTCAAATGCTCAGAAATAAACAAGCACTAAAGTGGCTAGTATGGTTATTGGTGAGCAATCTATCCTTTGTGACTCATGTTTACAACACTGAGATGTTACTAAATTAGGATGATAAAGATATGAAAATGACAGCCTGTACAGCTGCTGCTGTGTTTTTATATACACTCACACACAGTATTTTTCTACTTGCATTTTCCTGATTTCCTATTTTTATGCCTTCTATTCCGTGCAAAGACTAGTATGCTTAAATATATCAGTCATAGAGCTATTCAGTGAGAGCAACAAGAGGATAAAAATCAGAGCACACACAAAAAAAAAATCACCTGTTTTGATGAGATACACAGAAAGAACACCACAGTAATTTCCTAAACACAAAGAAGCTCAAAGTAGCTGACAAATGATGAAAATCATTGCAAAACAGCAGCATGGAGAAAATCTTTTCAAACTGATGCATCTGGCATCACCACCTCCCTCATGAAAATCTGGTACTTGCTTCTTTTCACACCTTGCCCTGGATTAATGAATATCCTTGCTTAGCTGAAAATTTTTTATCTTCATATCATCACCATCTCATTTTAACACCTCAGAACTAAACAAACCAGGAGGTTGAAGATGACTAAAAATGGCATCAGACTGCAAGATTCATGGTAATTCCTGTATAAATACATTGTACAGTAATCAGTAGAATTAAGTGAGTGTAGCTTTTAAAATAAATAAATAAATAAAATAAAGGTATTTTCTACACATCTCATTCTGTTAAAACTTTTTCAAACATGGAATTTCCTATCAATTCCTGCTAAATGTTAACAGTACTTACTGGAACACTCTTCTTATTCATATTCAAAAAATTACTAACGCATTATTCTAACGTTACTTACAACACAAAGTGCATCACAGAATGTTTACAATATAATCAACAACAAGCAGAAATTGTTTGCAAGTGGTGATAGTCCTGCCACTCTTGGCAGCCAAAAGTGGAACTGTGACTCATAAATGGCTGGATATTTAAAATGTTAATAAACAAAAATAAAATAAAAATCCACACATACCAAAATTATCTTAGAAAATATTCTGCCCAGAGTCAAAGAAGATGCTACAATAATATTAGCAAAGCAGAAATTGTCTGATGTAATGCCAGCAAGCTGCATTACCCTTTCATTATTCTCCCCTCTCAGCAGTCAGTAAATAATGCACTCTGAATTCCAGAATGTTTTTGAACATCCACCAAAAACTATTCTAAATCCACAATAAAAGGGCAAAATGCAACCTTGTAAAAGATTTGTCTTCACAGATACACAGCCAGTTTCTACCAGCATGTATACATTTATTTCTGGGTGCTTGACGACCTCTTCATCATTTTTCTCTTCAGAAAAAAAGATTAAATATTCAGGCAGAAATACGGGAAAGATAGCCAGACAGAAAAAAAAAAAAAAAAAAAAAAAAAGATAAAGAAAAAACCCTCCAACTTCGTTTAATTATTTAGTAAATAAGTAAATAATACGTAAGAGACATGTTTTTCGTATAGGAATGCACCAGGAAAACTACAATTATGCTTACAGTTGTTTAGCTTTCTTCCCACCTCCTCTTCTGTCAAGTACTTTAAGTATGGAGTGCTTCAACATGTTGGAATTAAGCATGCAATTACAAGCAGCCTTCTTCACTTTTCAGTCATCTATTAAATGTTGACTATTTAATGCTCTCAGTCAATACTTTTCAGATGGGAAAAAGCAAAAACTGAAAGTTCAGATCATTGTTGTAGGGAACACATTATCTTTACAGATCTTAAGCAAGATAAGATTTCTGAGTGTGATTGTTCTGATAAAACCCCAAGGACAAGCCAAAGTTAATTGCTTGGAATAGTATTTCCTTCACAGGCACGAGAGTCAAATAACAATTGAATTATAAACACAGCAGACAAATGTACAAGAAGTATATAGGACCAATCATTAAAATAATGAATACTCTAGTTAGAAACAAAACACTTTTAATATTAAGTGAATGAAATATATTAACCTTTCTGTGCCTTCATTCATGGAAAAGACTAAAGATTACAAACATACTAGCTGTCCTTCATGATTACTTCTCTGCAGTTTTATGAGACCTTAAAAAAAAAGTATTCACCTCAAGTGGTAGCTGATTAAAAAAAAAAAAGAAGTCTTTTTGAAAACTATTTTCCAAATGCTACCACCTAGAAAATCAGATTTGTGTCCACTTCCATGACAAGAGGTGATGGGCACAACCTGGAACACTAGGAAGGACCTATTAGCTGTACGGGTGACAGAGCACTGGTAGAGGCTGATGCCCAGAGGCTGTGGAGTCTACTCCTTGTAGACCACCTTCAAAAGCTGCCTGAAAAATGGGCCTGTGCAGTATTAAAGGTACAGTTTAATCAAATGACTACTACTAATTTTTGGACATTTAATTTCTCAAAGTATATTGAAAACATATACGTAAGCCATTGTAATTACCAAGAGTGCTAAAAAGAAAAGTGAAATACTTAACACATCCTGCCAGAAAGGTTACATCATGTCTCTGTAGTTAGTGTCATTACCATTAAACAGTCTGCATCCCATCCTCAGTAAGTTGTAGAGAGCACAGTATTCAAGGAGAAGCTGCACCAATGCTCAATGTAGTGGGAGAATCACTTCTTCTGACCAGTTGGCTGTGCAGTGCAAAATGCACCACAAAGAGCAGTTTGCACCTTGGCTGCCAGGGCACACTTCTGGCTCTTGTTCAGCCTGCTGGGGATCAGTACCCCAAGATTCCTTTCTGCAGGGCTACTCTCTCACCAGTCTTTCTTGTTAGCTCCCCCCAAAGAAGACAGATTGCTAATTCTAAGCTAACAATAATAAAATTGTTGGTCTGAATTTTCTCATAGTACATTATTTAATGTATATTATAACATACTCAAAATCCGTCATGTGTTCCCCCCCTTCTCTCCCCATTCTCTTACACTCTAAAAATTACCACTCATATCTGAAAATATAAATTCTCTTAAGTGTTCTACTGGAAGCTTCATGCTAAATAAGGTAAAAGAAGTTACTTTGTTTTTCATCTATTAGGATGTAAAAGTTTTTGCAAATATCTTGTGAATTTATTACTATAAAATCTATATTCTCTTGTAATTTTTTCTGAATGTGAGACTTCTACTTAGAATGAATTTCATAATGTCATCTTCCACCTTCAAAATCTGTTACACCATGGATTATCCTTGCCACAGCACTGTTCCTTTTCTAAAGGTTAGAATTATTTACATCACTTCACGCAAGAATTTTAGTGTGATTCTGTGTGAATATTTCCGTACTCATCACAATATGTTGCTGATGTCCTGAATTTCAAAGGTGGCAATTGTACTGTTCCGGCATATTGTGAAACTGTGCTTGAGTCATCATCTTAACATTCCTTTGCCCTTACAAGGTTTTCCTCTGCTTGCTCAAGAGGAAAACATGAAGAACTATTCTGAAGTAATGACATCTTATATCAGAGGATCAATTTTATTTTTACTTGACAAAACCTTGCATAGAGGAAGAGGTACAAAGGAAAAGCAGACAGCTAAAAAGGGACAGAAATTGTTTTAATCATTAGATAAGAGGGAGTGCATCCTCTACAGTCACAGGATTCCTTAAGAGTTAAACTGGATATGGTTGCCATGGAGCTAAGACTCCCAGCATTTTGAAACATTTGTTGGAAGCACACAGCCAGCTAAATAAATGACACTGCACCACTTTCAGGCTCTATTAGTTCGCTTAAATTCTATCTGCAAGTGGAAGCTTGAGGGTACAGTTTTTAGAGGCTTTTTCACTTATTTCACTGAAAGGGTGGTTTAGTACAGGAAGAGCTTCTGCAGGGTAGAAGGCAATGCATCAAGCCTGTTGGAGCTCAAAAATTTTTGGACAAAAAATATGGTTTGGTTTTTGGGTGATCCTGAATGGAGCTTAAACTGGTAATGCCTTCTGGGTCCCCTCAAACTAGAGTTATTCTATGGTTATATTTCAGCCAAAGACCTTCTGATTTTTGTCTGAGAACTGTACGGAAGTTTCTTGTGCAATGTAAGACTACATCATTCTAACTGAATCTTTTTTTTTTTTTTTTTTTTAAATTGGAAGCAATTATAAGTAAAATGGAGGGTATGGTTAAAAGTGAATGTAAATGGAAAAAAAAAAAAAGATGAATTTGTATTTAGCCTTTCAGCTTTTTTGGAACTGCATTCCTGCTATTGAATTTGATCATGTACATGGTTGTCCCATGCCTAAAAGCCTTTTAACTATAAAAATTGCTATTCAGTAGCTGGGCAAGACACTCTGTAATGAAACCTCCTTCTTTTCTATCTCGGATGTGGTTAATAATCCTCCAAGAAAATTGTTTTCTGACAGCTTTAGTCACAAAGTTAAACTTGTTTGTTTTTACTACTAAAGGCATGGTGATAAGGCATAGTCTCATTTTCTGGGAAATTTTAGTATAAGCTAGTCTACAGTCTGCAGAAATAAACCACCATGTGCTCATGGGAAAGCATCATACAGCAGTTAAGCTGTGATTCTACCCTCATAGCACCTGACTGTCTTTTCTAGTTTCATCACAAGTTTTCATCATGTGCGTGACTCATTTAACTTTAGGACTACCCTGGATCTCCACTAGATGTGGGTAAAAATATCTCACTATCTCATGTAACAAGTAGAAGCATATTAAAAGTATGACATCCATGTAAATCAGAGACTTGCTGACATTTGCTTTTGATGTTACATTGTTCACAAACAATTATTGATTGTGAATGCCCTTTCTGTTACTTGAGGATGGTTCTGCAAGTGACAGAAATCTGGCTAGGGCTGAAACTTTGATTTGGAAGTTTTGGGATTACAGACAAGCTACAGCGGTATTTCAAATTCTTCCTTCTGACATGACAGTAAAGACTTTTTTGCTTGTTGATTTTGTTTCAGACAGTATGCCTCTCGCAGTCTTATGCCATGTGCACTATGAAGCTGTTAGAGAAAGCATTGTTAGTACCAAGTCAGTATCAACATATAGTCATGTTAACAGTCTGCTATTCTCCAGTTAATTTACCTCTCATGTTACTCATCTCTTATCTATTACCAAAAAACAAGAAGGCACACAACAAGATTCTACAATGAAAAACGTGAGATTTTAGAATAATTTATATTTCATACTGAAATACACTCTAGAGTTATGGAACAGTTCATTGGTTCCAGAGAATAACTTGCTAGCCACAGCTGTCCTTTTTGTCTCAAGTAAAAGGCCTTACACCTTTAGGTTCAGGAACAAGGATCCCTTCTATAAGAAATCAGAGAAGTATAAAAGAGAAACAGATTTTCTCAAAATAAAGAGAAATTCCAACCATTATAATCTCTTTACCTGTTGTTATCAGATTTACATGAGGATTGTCTCTGAAAAGGATAAAATGAAGACAGAGGCAATAGAACATAACTTCGCCTCGAGGAATTTCAGAATGTGACGGTCTGCATAAGTTCTATTCACATGTCTAAAATAAATAAGTTTATAACCATGGTGAAAAATATCTATACATCTCAAGAATGTCATTTCAAGCATTTCAAGTGAATCAACAATTTATTTTTATCCATAAAATTCATCTTCCCTGTAAAAGGCAAAAGAGATTCCTGGAATCATTTCCTTTTGAATAAAAATGAAATTTAACTTCTTTCAGAATTAAAATGCAAGCAGAAATTCAGCCATCAAAAGGAGAATCAAAAGCAGTGCAAAGTTTCTCCTTAGCATCAAAATGTAGACTAGTAACTATTTGAGTACCTAACATTTTACTACTTTCTATATACTGCTAGGAAGAGTGAACCACACTGGCTCAAAACACAACATTTAACTCCTTAGAGCATCTCTGGGAAATATAATGGCCCCTTGTCTACTAGTACCTTACCAAATAATATCTCAATCTGACTTAGGGTACATAACAGGCCAGGACTGTTCTCAGCAGACATGACAGATAAGGTCATGCTGAAGCACTACTTCAGCTGCACGTACATAAGCTGTGCTCTTCCACTTCATTTCAAGGCTAGAGAAATGACTGTGGTTTTATGTTTTACTAATATAGCCACAGACTTTCCAGCCTTTAGAAAAGGGCTAACAGTGACCTACCTTAAAAGATACCAGCTATGCTAAGATCAATTTATATAATTTAGAACATGACTAGTAGTGCAGAAAGGAGGATTAAGCCAGAACAAAGGGAGAACTGCATGATCTTGGAGATTGGAATAATAAGAAAGGACTTAAATTAAACAATAAAAATAATTCCATGCTGACCAAAAAATGACTGAAATACACCTGTAAGGCCTCAGTATAGAAGGTGAGAAAATCCTAGCCAAGGAAATAGTTTTATGCCAGCATCCAGGAACTCTGTAGAATCAGATGAAATTCTTAAGTTAATACAAAATAAGGTCTCCTTTAAAGTCCTTTTTATCCTCCATTATCTCCTATAAAGGCAAGATAATGTTGTGAGGGAATAAAAGATCCAGTCACTTGTAAGTAATCTAAACAAAGTCAGATTGCTTATTCCAACAAAGTCATACCTGAGAGGGAGTAGAATTATTCCTTACAAATACATTGATGGGTGACATTGTTGGTACACATGAAGAAAAAAATAAAAGTAATACATAAATACATTTAAGCTGAAATAAGTTTCAAATTGCTAGACAAAAGGATGCTAGATAAAAAGCAGCAAGAAAAAAGGTATAACTAGCTTTAGAATTCTTTCACTCTAAACTTCTATACAAAATGGATTCAATGGCTCAAAAAGTTCCTTCCAGTACTATATTCCTACGATAAGGAATAAGTAATTAAAAGCAACTGCAGGACTAATCCAAGTGAGGATAATTCAGACAGATGCTCTGTGGTTAAAGAAAAAAAACACACACACAAAAAATCAAGTGCTGACAAAGCAAACAAACAGAAAAAGATTGGCTCAGTGACCAAAACTATGCAAAGTACCTATGTCTGTTTGTTACATCTCTTCTATATTCAGGAAGATTTACTCCTCCTCACACCTCTCAAAATCTCTTTTTCCTTCCCTGGTCACCTGCAGCCTGTCTACTTACTGATCAAGGAAAGTTGTTTGTATCACAGAACATTTATATTCCTCTCTTTGTTTTGCACCAAACAAATCCTAGCCCTTGTCTGGATCCAAGAGTATTATACATTTTTAAATCAAAACCCTCAAATACCAAAACATTGCTTGCAAAGATATTCAATATATTCAGTCGCAGGTAGCAGACAAAATTTTACTTTGCAGCTTGACGAACAGTTGTGAATGTTCTCAGATTCCTTCTTCAGAGCACATTAATTATGCTAAGTTCAATTTTTCTGTTGTGGTTCACTTGAGATAAATCCCTCCAGTTTGGCCAAGTAATTTCATTGGTCTGAAATTACTGCTGCTTACCATACGGATGGCTGTACTACTTATTTAATATTGAATCATAATTTTTCAAACAAATCTTTCAATAAATGTAATAAAAAACCATATAAATAATAATAAATAAATGTAATAAAAAACCAAATAAAAAATTCAATAAAAATTCTGATTATCTTTGCCTATCCAACATATGCATTAGTATCTTCCTTTCTGAACCTGTAAGCTTTTATGTTAACCACCTCTGTGTTCTAACTACTTATTAGGAAACAGTACATTTTCATCACATGTAACTACAAAGGACTGACCTTTACGCCCACACTTGCCAAATTTTATCCAGTTCTGCAACTGAACACAACACTAACTTGAAATTAAATGTAAAGTCACAACCTGCAGCCACTAATATAAGCTCAACTAGTAGTTACAAGATCCATCAGACAAAGTAAGTAGAGCGAACAGCAATTTTTATATGTACATAACTTCTTATAAAGGGCATTATAAATAACTTTATAATGGCAGGTAGCAATGGGACAAGGGGAAATGGCTTTAAACTGGAAGAGGGTAGATTTAGACTAGATATTAGGAAGAAATTATTTACTGAGAGGGTGCTGAGACACTGGAACAGGTTGCCCAGTGAGGTTGCGGATTCTCCCTCCCTGGAAGTGTTCAAGGCAGGCTGGATGGGCCTTGAGCAACCTGGTCTAGAGGGAGGTGTCCCTGCTCATAGCAGGGAGGTTGGGACTAGATGATCTTAACGGTCCCTTCCAATCCAGACCATTCTATGAGTCTATGATTCTATGAACACTGCAACAGTAGAAGAAATGCTCTGGGAGAAGCAGGTGTTGCTACTGCTTCAGGCTGATATTTTCAGACAGTATCACATTGTCTAACATTGTCATAGTAGCACTCCTCAAATACAGTAACTCGCCATCCTGTGTATACTCAGAATGCTTAAAAGTCATCAATGAAAACACTATCTTTGTAGTTATGAAAGAGATTGGTATAAAAAAAGTACAGAACCAGGGATTGTTTCAAGAAACCCAGCAATGGTCAGTCAGATGTGCCAAGAACTCTTATTACATCAACCTCTGCTTGAACAAAAGGGGACTGAATTACCCTTAAGACACTGCCACCAAGGCAGACAGCACCTGAACAGTGACTTGATGTGATGGGTTAATTCATGTACTGCCAAAAGCTCAGTACTTTTGCTATATTGTATAATATGCTCACTTCTCAGTAAGGAATTACTGTGATTTTACCTCTGTCCTCTAGAGCAGCACTTGAAGAATAGCTCAATGACTTCCAGTTTACTGTCAAAATACCTGGCTCAAGAAATGACAGGAAAAGAAAACAGTACTGAGAACCTTGTATGTTAATCCTGTCCAAAGGTAGCTAAGTTATACAGCTGGCTGACAGAGTGTTTCCCTGTGGTTTCCCCAGGGTGCTGAAGATTCTAGGGATGCTCACACAAAAAGTTGGACGTTTTCTGAAAGTAGCTTAAGGCTAGGATAATCTCTATCAGCTCCCATGTCATGACAGAATTCTGTTACTACCAGTCAGTTTCTTTAGAATAGCAGAGAAAAACAGATGTGAAAGATAGAAGAAACAAATGTATTAAGATAAAGCTAGTTTACAAGAACACGACAGAGCCGTACCATCACGCATTTCATTTTTAAGCAGCAGTAAAACAATTCTCCTGACATAACAAATTACCTATAACAAAATATCACTATAATCTAGCAATTTTTTTTTTCTTAAAATTTTTTCCCTCTATTTTCTATGCTGTGGTGATCAAATATCATACTTTAGAATTCTGTGATTTACAATTCTAGATGATATTCCTATTGGCTGGGATAGAAAAGGTCATATTACCGCTCTAACTGACAAGTTAAACCTTATATACAAGCCCTTATTTAGTCAATGATGTTATTTAAGCCTAAGGTCAATCGTGAGAGAAGATAACTTGGGAAGATCCTGGCAAATAAAAATAGATAAATCTTTCTAACAAAAACAAACTCCTGTCATGAAATAAAAACAACATGCTCAGGATGAATCTAGAATCTTCCATACCATCAAGCTTCCTGATTTTGAAATTAATCACAGGGAGACAACACTTCTTGATTCAGCTATTCTCAGAGTGAATTTCCCACCACACCCCCCCCAATTAACAAAGCACCAATGGATAAAACTTCATAGTTTGTTGTTTGTTCAGTACTATGACAAGAAGTAAGAACAACGCTGTTTAGCAGTAAAGGACCATCTTCAATTAGTTATCTGCAGTTATGCTAGCTAAGCCATTCATGTTAAGTCATAGAATCATGGCTTTTCAAAACAAAAATGAACAAAAGCCTGATTAAAAAAAGCCTTTTCACTCTCTTCTGACAGAATCCTCCCTAATAAGGAAAAATACAAATACTTAACACTATCACCTCCATTTAAACCTTCCACTTAGGAAAACATTTTGATAATCTCTTAGCAAACTACCCTTGCAATCTCATTGTGTAACAACTCAGTGAACAGAACATTTTTTTAATAAAGGTGGAACAAGCTGTCTGTTCAAAACAGTGTTTAAAACTCTTTTAGACTTCAACATCTGTTTCTCTCTAGTGGGTTTAGTAGCTGCTGTATGTTTCTTTTATCTCTTATAATCATAAGAGCAAACAAACAGCATAGTTGATGCATTAATTTCATGCATAAAGGAAATTAAGTGTAAAAGATGTATCTGAAAGTTTTGAAACTCAGGCTGATTCCTGTGGCTAAAGCAAGAGTGGTCCTTAATGAAGACAAACTTGATACCTTGATCTCCATTTTGCACATTAAACTGAAATAACAGTGGGAGAAATACTGTACGCATCAATGATGAAGAAAATAACTCCACGTCCTATACTCCTCTCTGGAAACAGTATTATATGCATTTCTGTGAAAATAACTAGCGTTTCATCCTATAGTAAGCGCTTATTTCTCCCCTTTAAAACAAAATTTTAGATTGATGTTCTCCTAATTATTGAAGCTTTTAAAAAATGCTATTATGCTTAGTTTCATTTTGTATGTACAAATAAACCATTTCTGTTCCCATCTTCATAAAATTCAAATTACTTTTTAAAATTTTATACACATTGCAAAAAATAAATCAACATCTTGACTAAGATAAAGATCAGGAAAAAAAGATTTTATGGGCGTGAATTGACATAAATTCAAAGGTAATCATATTGTCCAAATATTCTACATTCACATCAACTATCACAGTACGAGATGCAACATCACTTAATTTTACAGGTTGCAAAATTTTGGGTATGTGCCTTTTCCGGTGTATATTACAATCTTGATGAAGAACTTTTTCCTAATACCCAACCTCACCCTCTTCTGACACAGCTCCCTACTGTTCCCTCAGATCCTGTCGCTGTCACCAGAGAGATCAGCACTTGCCCTTGTAGTCCAAAGGCAGTAATGAGGTCACCTCACCCGCAGCCTTCTCTTCTGTAAGCTGAACAAACCAAGTACCTTTACCTGTTCCTCATAAGCCACATCACCTAGTTGTTTCACTGTATTCCTGCCCTTCTTTGGACACTGTCTAGTATTTTTATACCCTTCTTATATTGTGGAGCCCCAAACCACACACAGTTCTTGGGGTGAGGCTGCACCAACACTGAGCATAGTGGAAGAATTGTTTATTTTGACCAGTCAACTATACTGTGCTTAACTCAATCCAGGATGCTGCTGGTCCTTCTGTCTGCCAAGGCACACTGATGACTCATTGAGCTTTCCATCACTCCAAATGGCCAGATCTGTTTCTGCAGGGCTGCACTGCAGCCACTCATCTCACAAACTAAATGTACATACAAGATTACACGCTCCCAAATATAAAATCCTGCATTATTTTTGGTAAATTTCATACTTTGTGATTGCCCAGGGCTAGTACTCAGTAATCAAGCACACAATTATTTCACCCACTCAGGAAGGTTTTAAGTTAGAATAGAGCCAACTAAAAATTTTACCTAAGACAGTCACAAAAGATCCAGTACAGTAAGAAGAGAAAACCGCTGAGTGATTCAGCCATCAAAAATGCATGACACCATCAGCCAATTCCCGTAATCTCATTTATATAAGATTTCCTAAACTACTTTCACGTGAGGAAATAATACAATCAAAATAAAGATAATGAGAGCTGAATACCATGTTATTTGGAAAAGACTACTTTTAAGAGATCTGCAAAACCTTCCTAAGAAAGCAAGTAAGGAGATTATGGAGACAAATTCAGTCTACAGCAAATCACAAATCTTAAAGGAAAAGTTTAGGGTTTGCAAATTGGAAAGTTAATTTTTCTTCTACACATTTTAAAAATATTGTTCCTGATTAATCCTAATGTATGTAATTAGCACATACAAAATAAAGAAAAAAACACAAAGTTTTAAACAAAGTCTTATAGCATATTTTTAATGCAATCATTACTTACTTCCCACTGATAGTGACTGACAACAAGAAGCCACATCTTATTAATCCCTATTAGCACTTTTTTTCCAGTTATAGTCAATATTTAATACAGTCTACATACCTATGGTATAAAAAAGAAAAAAATGCAGACATGGCATGCATAATCAGACTAATGTCTCCTAAACTCTACTCTTCATAGTTTTGACTATGTGGAAACTAGAAAATCTATTGATTTTCACCTTTTAGAAAGTGCCAACAGGTATGCATTTCAGTAGAAAGTTGAGCTAGAAGTTTGGAACATAATACTGTCACTTACTTGGAAAGATGTTTTACTTTTTTCCGTTGTTTTAAAATCAAAATGTTAACTGATAGTGTACTTAGCAAGTGTACTAACACTTCTACACATCAAACATTTTCTGAATTCTACAAATTACTGTTATTAAATACCTTTTATATGCACCAAGTATGTGTGCATTCTGGGAATTTTCCATATAAAGAGATTATGGCACAGTACGATGAACTTCAGAGGGAGTCTTGGGAGATGGAAGTCATTTGGCCTTAAGCATTTTAGTGAACCACCTAAGGCATTTTAATTTATATGCTAAGCGTGATGTTCCTTGTACTCCCTTTTGGATACGATACTGCTGATGCAATTTGAAAGCACGTTAAATTTTCAATGGTTTAAATTAGTTCTGCAGCTGCTGCTGAACAGCTGGTTGAAGCCTGAGTTAAGTTCTATTGTTTGTACAAGTAATTAATAAAGGATTTTATTTAGGTTGACTCCCTTGCACTTTCTTTCCTTTACATTATCGATAAGAATTCACATTGTTACATTTGAATCAAAGGATGTTGATATTCTGGTGTTGGTGAAGCTACCTGAATCCTAAAGTAGCCAGAATACTCAAGACTGAAAGAGATGTTTGTTGTGAGCTAAAAAGTGCTGGCTACTCATCTTACTGAGGAACTAGCACTTACTTAATCAAATAAAAACCCAGTAGAAGGAAGAAATCTGATATTACTGCTGAATCTTTCACCTTATTCTTCTGTTTAAGCTGTCACTCGTCGTGATACACCAGAAGAGTGAACAGGAAAAAGAGGTAACCTGATCAACAGACTGATCACCATCTCCCACTCACATCTAAGCCAAATCTGGCAAGACAGTGTTGACCAATAGGAGGCACGCAATTGTTGATAAACTCCTACATGGATGCATCATACTGCAGGCAAGATACTACAGAATAGAAACATTTAATTTTTCCTGTAAGCTTTTGTAATTCCTTTGCATGTATCAATTTTGAATTACTTTAGACACACTATGAGGATACTATAGATCTGCTAATTATACTTCTGTAATTTTAGAAAAAAACAGTTTCCAAGAATGTTAAGAAGTTACCCAAGCAAAGTGGAAAAATGGGCATCACAGAATTGTAGGGGTTGGAAGGGACCTCTAGAGATCATCGAGTCCAACCCCCCTGCCAAACCAGGTTCCCTACAGCAGGAACTGTAGGGATGCCCTATAGCAGGGCATCTTTTTTTTTTTTTTTTTTTTTTTTTTTTTTAAAATGTGGGCATTATTTTAAACATCTGCTACATGATTTTAAGCCTTCCAACACCAAAACCACTATATTCTACATTGTAGGAACAAATACCTATCCCTTTTGAGTTTCAAAATTTTTTGGAGGTAAAGAAGTAAGAGAGAAGAATGGGAGAAGAATCTGCTTTATTATCAGCATGCAATACAAATAAAGAAAAAAATCCTATCAAAACTTCTATAATTATAGAAGATATCTGATAGTAATTAGAACGATTGATTTTTTTTCTTACTAAGCAAATACGTTGATGATTCTTTACTGTCACGTCTTAGTAAACATTTGTGCTGTTAGTTGTTTAGAAAAGAGTGTCAAAGTTGTCAGCCATGCAATGTTATCAATTTTTTACAATCGTTTTTCTTCTCATTAAAAAATATTACTTCATAAAGCCAGACAACAGTAATCTGTACAGTAATCAATAAATACCTACTCTAGATTTCCAACTTGTACTGAGGGCAGGTATTACCCTCTATCTTTCCCACAAGCACCTCCAAACATACTAATCAGCTTGACCACAGACAAAGATGTGCATAATTGCCTACTCATTCTTCACACTATAGCAACTATAGAAAAAGTGTAGCAATAAAAAAAGTTGCGTTGTTTTGCTAGTGTAAACTGAGGTCTACAGGAATTAAGATTTAAGACAGATATTCAAGTTTCTGATACATTTTATCTTACATCATGCCTTCCAATTTTCCTGGATTTTCTGAGATCGTTTGTTGTGCCTACAGGTACTTGTATTCTCCAAAAACTTTCTAAAAGGATTAATATTTTAATATGTTTTCATATTAATTGTTTGGTGACTCTATAATGATATTAAAAGCAGAGTGCTAAAACGAAATCCGTAAATTGAGCAAATGAACCAAAATGTTCATCAAGGGATAATTTGATGTCTCTTGTTTTCTTTCTTTCTTTCAAGAGCATATTTCTGACTGTTGTCTTAAACAGAGATAATTGACTGAGGACCATACTTATTATATGTCTGTAATTCTATGAATACACATTTGGAAAGATACGCCTTTCATGAACGAAGTCAAGAAATACACAACTTTAAATCAGCGTCCTGTGATTGAATTTAACATATTCTAAATAACTACGGCCAAATTTGTTTTTCCTCTCTTCTCTGCCTCTAATGCACCTGGCAGCATTTGGCAATGTGGTCACAGCACTGTCATGGGAACTGAGAAAGAAATAGCTGCATTTCAGTATGAATCATATCCAGTCAGTAAGGCAGAGGATTAGGTAAAAAGGCATGGAGATCATGCTATCCACTTGATGCATTCTATAGGACCGTGAGAACCACAGTAGTTCCTTACTGAAGATACTAACTGCTCCTTCAGAAACACAGAAGTAGAGTTTGAGCAGAAATCAATCCCCACAAAAGGCAACAATGGGACTAGGGGAAAAAGGAAAAATACATGCCTGGAGTAGTCATTTAAGAATATTGCATAGTTACAGGCCCTACAAAAAAAGAAAAGAAAAAAAAGATTTTAATTTGCTGATTTTCTGTAACTTAAGAGTTTCCTTGATTGTGATAAATGTTATTTCTGCAGACAAGCTTTATCATTGGTATGAGAAATGGGGAAACTGACAGAAGGCTAGACCTAAGACAACTATATTCAGTCTTACAATTCTTTCACAACAACAACCTACATGCAGAATGTTCTAACTCATACACTTACCTCTTTTTTAAATAGCAACTTTTGAATTTAAGCTGAAGAAAGCCACAGGAGTAAAGCATGATTCTAATTTACTGTAATGTAATGCTATTCTTCAAATATCACAGACCGAGCCAATACAAACAGGCAAAACTGCAGCTCATTTTGTTCCATAAAGTGTAGCAACTCACTGATGAATACTGGAAAACTAGAAAGGAAGCATGTGCATAAGTTCAATACATGTAGCTAATAGAGGAGAAAATTGTTACTGACGTGAGAAAAACTTCAGTTGTCAGAATTAAAAAGGAAAAGAAGAATGCATGTTTAATTGATGCGGCTCTAGATTTTAGATCTCCACGCAGAATGCAATACAGAGTGTAGTATGATACATCTCTGCTTTATTTCCTAACAGAAAAAAAAAAACCACCTAAATTTACAGTTAATCATACAGAGCCATACTAAAAAATTCTAAGATAGGTACCAAGGAAACAAACGAAACATATGTGCTATCTCCAACCTGACATGTTAACACCTTTAGAAGCGTGTCCTGAACACATCTACCTTTCATTTGATAGAGGCGAAAGCTGATTCCTCTCTGATCACGACACAAGTCTTCACTTGTTACATCTTCCAAAAACATATTTGCCTTTTCTCCTTTCTGCCCTCCCTTATATTCTTTCGATAAACTATCAACTTGCAATTTCATTTGCTGCAATTTCACTATGCTGCTACTACCTAAGAATATTTCTTAATGCCTTCTTATATTCCCTTTTGTCTTTCTCCGCTATCTTATTTTAACGGGAAGATCTGGGGGCACAGAGATTACTTTTTTTCTATATTTGTACCAAAATGTTGCAACAAACCTCAAGCCATAAAATTTGAAATGTTAATTAGATTTCAAACAACTTTCATCATATTAAACTTATCAAGCTACTTAAGAAATGCGTTTCAATTTATAACCAAACATGGTGCAGTTTCCCCAAAGAACTGCTCCTTGCCTGGAGCCTGAAACATCTGCTTAAATGAAATAATTTCACCCCCCAAAAAGCAATTAAGTGCTACAAATGAATTGAATAGCTCTGACATCAAGCTAGTATATCCATAGCTAAAACCAGACACGCTCTACAGAGTGAAGTTATAACTGTCATGTTTATACTATAGTAGAGCTTTTGCTTCAGATTCTGCCTTACAAAGGGGTTGCAACATGGCTGATCTTGTATTTATATTTAATAAAAAATAATCACTCGCCATGTACTACAGCATATGATGCACAATGTCAGCACTGGCAAAATCTATCATGTCATCAATCTCAGTCATGAAGTATTACCCAGATCTCTTGCAAGGAAATAGCAAGCAAAGAATAAAGGAACAGTTTCGCATAGAGTGACAAACTGGGCAAAGTTAATCATACTGTTGAGAACACACAGGGAGTAAAAGCAAAAATTCAATAGTACAGCAACACTTTGCAAAGAAGGATGCTACAATTTAACCCATGGTAAATTCCTATGATCTATACAATTTCTATTGTAGAAATTGAAGAACAATAAAGCAAAAAGAGCCACTGTAAGTAGCAGTACCTGTAACAGACTAAAGTTGAAGAAGCAAAAATGAGGTAATTGAAATACCTTGCTTTTAGAAAAAAGTGGAAGAGACATAGAAAATTAATTATTTCTTGTTCTTATAGTTTAGACTGTTATACAGTTGTTAAAAATTCTGACAATACAAATTACAATGGGAACAGAAAAAAAAACCAGATACATTAACATTGAATTCAAAAAGTCAGTTAAACTCTTAAAACACATCTGATCTTAGAAGCAACTGAAGATTTTTCCAAGATTATTCTTTCATTCATCTTATCCTTTGTTGTAATAGGAAGTGAGTAACAGATAACGACTGTATCATGAAATGCATTGCAGTGACATCAGAAAAATGCCCTAATTAATTTGAAGACAATATTACGGAATACATTCAGCTCAAGTAGCATGCAGAACCTCTGCCAGATCCACCAAAGAGACTTCAGAAAAGTTTAATTAATTTGATTTTAAAGTATTCTCAGCTTTTGTTAGAGTCGATATTACTTGCATATAAATGTAATAATAAGTAATTCAGAGAAAAGGTTCCATATTTTCCCAGTATTTAATTAACTACTGAAACAAACTTCTCACTAGAAGGATCCCCTATTACTGTATGACACATTGGTCCAATTCACTTCTTTGCAAGTATTAAACTAGTGAACATTACCAAATTAAGCCACAGAGACCTGTGCTACAGATCTCAAAAAGTACATCAGTACACAGGTGACCCCTACTCAGTAGCCTAACTTTTATGTTGGACTACTCAAGATGAACTATTGTAATGCTTCCATTTCATGTGCTCTTTGTTTTATCAATACAGATACATCATTAGGGACACAGATCTGATAGAAACAACATGTGTTGAGAATATTTAAATAAGAACTGTTTATATGCCACATTAATCTTAGGTAAACAGAAATAAAGCCCCTAAAGTAAGAAGACATGGTATATTATCACTTTTTATATTTATATTTAGCAACAATGAAAATGATTGGAAAAAACCAACTTAATTCGTATCACTCCATGCAGTTCATATTGTAAGACAGAGATAACTTCCCATCTCATCTACAACATGTGCACAGCAGAGAACCTCACTTTCAAGCAACATAAATAAGAAAAATCACAGAAACACAGGGGTTGGAAGGGGCCTCAATAGATCATCTAGTCCAACCCCTCTCCTAAGGCAGGTACCCAACAATAGGTTGCACAGGTAGGCGTCTAGATGAGTCTTGAATATCTCCATAGAAGGAGACTCCACAACCTCTCTGGGCAACCTGTTCCAGTGCTCCACCACCCGTAGCATAAAGAAGTTCCTATACATGTTTGTATGGAACTTCCTTCATTCAAGTTTTAGGCCATTGTTCCTTGTTCTATCATTACACACCACTAAGTGCCTGGCCTCATGCACTTGCCTCCCACCTCCTGTTAGATATTTATAAACATTAATCAGATCCCCTCTCAATCTTCTTTTCCCGAGGCTGAACAGACCCAAGTTACTTAGCCTTTCCTCTTACAGGAGATGTTCCAGGCCCTTTGTTACCTTTGTAGACCTTCGCTGGACTCTTACGAGATCCCAATCATTTTCAAACTGAGGAGTCCAGAACTGGACACAGTATTCTAAATGTGGCCTCAGCAGGGTGGGATAGAGGGGGAGGATCGCCTCCCTCCACCTGCTGGCCTCACTTTTTTTAATGCACCCCAGGATACCATTGGCCTTCTGAGACAAAAGGGCTCACTACTTGCTCATGGCCAACCTGCTGTCCACCATAACACCCAAGTCCTTCACAGAGATCCTCTGCATCAGGTCTTTCCCTAAGCGATGCCTGCAGTTACTCTTCCCCAGGTGCAAGACTCTACACCTGCTCTTGTTAAACCTTATCAGGTTCCTCCCTGCCCAACTCTCCAGCCTGTCCAAGTCTTGTTGAATGGTAGCACAGCCTTCTAGTGCATCAGCCAGTTACCCCAGCTTTGTATAACCAGCAAACATGCTGAGGGTGGACTCTATCCTTTCATCCAAGTCATTGATGAAGATGTTGAACAAGACTGGACCCAGTAAAGATCAGTAGGGAACACTGCTAGTTACAGGCCTCCAACCAGCATCTGTGCTGCTGATGACCACCCTCTGAGCTCTGCCACTCAGAAAAAGTTGTCAATCCACTTTAGTGTCCACTCATCTATCCTACACATTCTAAGTTTCATAACAAGGATGTTGTGGGAGATGGTGCCAAACGCCTTGCTGAAATAATGCACACAACATCCACTGCTCTCCTCCCACCTACCCAGCCAGTGCTGACATCATAAAAGGTCATGAAGTTGGTCAATTTCCCCTTGGCAAATCCATGCTGACTACTCCTCATAACCTTCTGTTCCAATTACTTGGAGAGGGTAATGTAATAATAAATAAATGAATTAATATACAAATACTTATAAGCCATCCAATTATCTGAAGTCTGAGAAATGACTTAACATCTAAATGATTAAAAATATAACTGAAAAAAAATAAAAATCTATAAACTTTTAATGTAAATCTATGTAAATAGATCTTGAAAAAAATTAATTCAAATATTCTATTTTAGGTCTTCATAAAAACAGTATTCTGCTATGCAATTATAGCAAATACCTTCACACAGTCTGCGACAGAAAATCTCTCATTCCTTTCTGTAAACATTTGTATGACTGGGTACATTTATCAAAATGTTTAAAATTAGGTCATTGAGATAAGCTGTTAAAGAAGTAAGAGTCCAGGAAGACAGAAGCATTCAGACTTCTTTCACTCAGGTTTATGAACAATTTATACAAAGAATCAAGCAGACACAGGTGCAAACAAAAGTGTATACATTCCCACACCAACACCCTGTTCAAATCTGTGGAAAGCAAGATACAACTTGGATCAATGCGCTATGAGGCACCTCAAAAAAATTATTCATTTGTATTAAAAAAGTAGAAAAAATGAAATAGAAAAATAGGAATACAGTGAATTTCAGAAAAGTAGCAAAGCAATACACCTACTAACCAATGTTACCACCACAGTTCAGACCCTAACTTTGGCAGGTTTCATTACAAGTATATTTAAATTGCTCCTATACTTAGAGTGCAGGGCACCTCCACTGATATTTTCTGTTGGCAAGTGACTATGCAGGTATTTCTGATGGATGAACAGCCATCTACTCCAAGGCATCACCTCATATTTGATTCATTTGGCAGCAGCAGGAATGACAAAGAACTTGAAAACAATTTCCAAAGTGGAAAGGACTCTGTCAGCTTATCACAGCAGTATAGTCCCTAGTAAGAAAGTAAAGGCTCAAATGAGAATGCTCTACAATCACTTGTGCACATTACCAAGGATAACAATGTTTTTTCCATATCCCTCCAGACATTACTATCAAAACAGCACTTGTTAACATATCTGTTATCACAAAGGCTGTAGAAATGTTACCTTCATAAGTTTATAATGCATTTATACCATAGGAAGGAGCAATAAACAATAAAGGAAAGTCACCTAAATGACAAATGTTACAAAGCTAACAGACTGAGAGATGTCATTATTGCACACTGTGCACAAGTATTAAGTGCTTTGCTTCTCCCTTACATTCAAGACACACAAGTATGCTCAAATACGCTGAATATCCAGTCAAATGCAGACAAAAGCCACCAGCTAAAAACTAGAGAAACAATTCCAATCCTTTTTACAGGAACAAAACAAAACAAGATTTCAGAACAAAAGCAATAAGGTAGTGGGATAAGGAAAATAGTGTGCTCATATGTTTATTTATGTTCATCCTGAGCTAATAGGTTGAAGAACAATAAAGAAGAAAGGGAATTAACAATGTATTAGCAGTATCTTCTTTTAAGTAATACCAACACACATACAGGCTTTATACAAGAACTTGGACTGAATTGAATACTAAATACATACTAGTACTATGACAGCGGAAGTGCTCCTGTCCTGTTCCCTGGAATTAGTTCTCAAGTTCATTGTCATTCTCATTGCTGACAAATTTATCAAATAAGAGGAATGTCTTGCAGCAGAAAGTGATAGGGAAAAGCTTGCCATCAAAATTTATTAATATGCCCACAAGTTCACTGCTCCCTAGAAATGAATACAAGTATCATGTTAAGAGTTAATCTGTTCCATTTAAAAAAAAAAAAAAAAAAAAGTCCTGATATTTTTAGGATCAGGAGTGATTTAATCTTCTTTTATACACACTATGACAGAGTTTTCTCCAAGAGCACTGTGCTGCTTATGACACAAGTATGGGAAGTAATCATTAGCAATTTAAATTCTCACAAACATTTTAATCTGGAGAAGATCCTGATCAATCAGTAATAACCCTGGAATAATTCTAAACAGTTTCTATACTTCATGTTTGCATGTACACACATGGCATCAATAAAAGCTGTAAATAATAACTACTGAAAGCTTACATTACTGTGGCATTCAGTATTTACAGTAAGAAAAGATTAATTTATTGTTGTGAAATGATGTGTGATCCTTTGTTCATGAAGGTGAAGCTTGGGAGAAGGTAACAGTAACTGATAAGGCTATTCACAGAAGAGAAGCTGGGACTCTCTAAGGTAGAAATCTAGACCACTACTTCCTAACATCAAGTAAAATAAACATTACTGCATAGTCTCGCTGCTTATCTTTTTTTAAAATCTCTATTTAGCACTTTATGTGCTGGACAGAAGCACCATAGAGTTCTACAACCATGACAATGGGTCACAGCAGCATTAATTGCCATCTCATGCAGTGCACAGGCTATCCACCAACAGGCAAAGTGTCTCTCCTCATCACTGTGAAAGAGTTCAGTTAAGGGAACATCCTAGGAAATGAAAGTATGAAAGATATTCATTTAAAGCTCCAGTCTCAGATAAAAGCACCATCTCCTACAAACACAGTAATCTACTAGGCTACGTAACACAGATACTTCTTTAAAAAGTGGAGTCGGGGGAAGGATGTTGGATAAGATTCTACATTGTGAGATTATCCATTTCCTCTCACGCTGAAATTCTCACAGGCTTACAAGTGCAAATGACATTTTATCACACCTGAACAGTTTGTATAAACAGCAGCAACCATCACTACTCTCCAACCTTTTATTGCCAGAAATTTTTTTTCCCAGCCTCCAGGAATTAGGCTTGCAATCTCCTGCTTTGGGCACTTAACGTGTTTTGTTTTAGAGACTTACCTACTTAAAGTAATATTTTAACTCTAAGGGAGAGTTTCTGGAACATTACTCGTGATGAATGTGAAGGTAGTATGAAAAGAGAAGGGAATACGCATATCATTTTTTTTCATGTTAGTTACACAACAAAACACTCTTAGTCATGCAGGGTAAAAATACTGAATGAAACAAGATGATATATGAAAAGGACACTATCTTCTTTCTACACATTAATGTATGATCACTGCTTGCTTATAAGTCCAAATTGGTTGTCATACTAGAATTGTGTAAAGCCTTAGGAAAGAATGGTGTGAGGGCTCTTTTTAGAAAATTACACTGAGTAAAAGGTATTTCACTAATTAACACCCCTTCCCAAATAAATCCTTATGTCCTCTTAAAATAAGCCTCTTTTAAGCAGAGAAAAGATCACAGAATATTTGCAGAGCCCCCACTTTGACATCTGTTGGTATTCCCTATGTACAAATGTGCTTCTGTGTGCATGTTTATTGGAAGAGGTCATCAAGGGCTTGCTCGGATTATTCATCATTTTCAGGCTCTCCTATTTGCAAAGCTTCTGTTAATGTCAGTGAAATCTAACCTAGACAGAAGTTTCAGAGGTCAGATATTTGGCATGCTGCATTTAGAAACCCAAGTACAAAGTTGACAAGGATGCTTCAGACATAGGGGATTACAGCGGAAATAGGTCTCCCTATGCCTGACTATTGAGCAGATTCAAGGAAGAACACACTGAGATTGCCTGATGTTATTAAAACCTGTATTTTTGCTTTTTTTTTTTTCCCCCCCCACCAGCTAAATCAATTCTTCAATTTGGCAAAGCCTGCACAGAAAAAACACTATTTTTAATACAGCAGGAAAGGAATAAAACACAAGACATAAAATCACATACTACATGACCAATAAAAAGCAGATACTTACAGTTCGTAGGAACTGTATTTCATCTTCCCCTCCTTCACCCCCTTCAGCCATGGCTCTTGAGGAGTCAGCCCTGCTAAGACTCTGATCGCCTCCACCGGCAGCTCTCTGCACTCAGTACAGATCCTCTTCTCCTATCAGTATTAGCATATAGCTAATCCACAGCCATATAGGGAGCTCAGCAAACTCCACTGCACTGCAGACTGTCAGTCAACCCCCTCACTGCCAGAACCAACTGCGCCGCTTTTCCAGCTCATAGCAAGCAATTCCTTTCCTTTTCTCTCCTAACTCTCTACCCTAGAGGCAAATACATATATAAATAAATAAATACCCTATTGTTAAGGTATTGCAGGAAGCATTAAATGCATCATTAGCTTGTGGTGGCTTGATTTATTTTTTATTTCCCAGACAATTTAGACACAACAGCAATAATGCTGAAGTGTTAATGAAAGCAGAGCTTACAATTCCATTTTCACAGATCAGAGTACCCAGTTCTGCACTGAAATGTATCAAATTTGGCAACTCCGTTTTTTACTGGTTTGTGCAGCAGAAAGATGCAAATCATAGGACATGCTGATTTTACAAGCTGATTTTGACAGCAGATGTCTTCAGCTTGCTTGCAATAACTACCTTCTTTTTTTTTCCTTCCCTGCATAAGCAGCTGCAAATCTGATTTCTAAAATGACTCAATAATCTGAACCTACTCTGCGTAGTTATTTTTGCTATCCTTTTAAATAGCATTTAGGTAAATACACTATGGACCACAAGAATTTTATTTGTAGCATTTCAAGACTGCATATGAATATGCATAGAAGATGGTATAAATACAGTTCAAAACCTACCCAGCACACATAATAAAATGCAACTTAAAATAACTTTTATCCATTATTTAACTTGACTTCAATTTGTTATTAATAAAAACGGTTCAACATTAGTAAATCAGCAAGGGGGAAAAAAGCACATAGGTCTGGCACCAAATATACTAGAGTAAAGGGAGGAAAAGATAAAGGAAGCAAGGAAACAGGAGATGAGAGTATTAATGAGGATCTGGACAGCCAATCCAGTATATGATCTTACATTTCATGACAAGATTGCAAACACAACCTACTCACACATTCCATACCCAAAATTTGTGACGTCCATATTTGACATCAGTACGTGCTTTTGCAAAGAATACTGTATGCACGCAATCCTTTCCTGAGTAACATCGTGTTTCTGTTTTACAAATGAAAAACTGAGGCATTAAGATAGTGGGAGAATAACTTTCTTGGCAAAGGACAAAACTTTCACAGCAGAAAAACGGAAGTAGATAACCCTTCATCCTCAAACAAATACACTCACATGCTAATGTTCTTCAGACACGGAAACCAGAACACATTGTCCCTACCACCAAAAATAGTACTGTGATTTTTCCCTAATCAAAATTAACATAGATACAAGCTAAACCACAAGATGCTCAACAGTTAATTTTCTTCAACAGGTAAAACGCTTTGAAAAACGTTTCACTCTCCCTCACCACCCTGAGAAACCCTGTCAAAAAATAATGATGATCACATTACTTGGCAACAGAAGCAACTCCAAAGCTTCCATGTGACACAGCGAGTCAGGGTAGCCAAAGCCCTGACAGTCCATCTATTCCTCCACCCAACATTTTTTTTTTTTCCTGCTGAAAGCACACAACTCACATAGTTTTGTGCAAGTCAAGGGCAGTGTGGCAGAAAAATATTTTTCAAAAGGTATGTGTCAGAAAACCAATTTTGTTGCTCTCTGAATTTTTTTTGGTTTTTTTTTTTGTTTGTTTTTTTCTTTTAGATTCCAGTTCTTGTTGAATCCTTGTTTTCTCCCCTTTACTCACAAACAAAAAAGGGCAAAACTCAAGAGATCCTCTAAAGGCTAATTATATAGTTACCCCAGAAAAATTCAGTCTGAAGTCTACAGAAAACTTCCTAAAGCCAAAGCAAACCACTTCAGTTTATATTGAAAAACAGATTAGGTAGAGAGGGGTCTGCTGATGATATGCGCTTACCCAAATATTTACACGGATTTGATACATGTATCACATAGCACAGCCCACATACGTAAGGATAGCTTTACAGCGAAGTCTCAAGGAAGCACCCGGTAAGGCATGCTACTTATCTTCAAAAGATTATAAACAAGGAAAACTCAACATACTGAGAAAATAAGTGCTAGTCAGAAGATTCATTACAAATGTTCACACACGCACAAAAAAAAGTGTTCCTCCATAAATAGAAATCTATGTAAATCTATGTATCTGCCGATCAAGTTTGATTTCATTTACCACAGTATGATTTTCAGGGAGAAAATTCTAAACATGCAGAGCTGAGATTAATCTGCCTGAATCACGCTGAAAGGAGAAAATATGTAACTTTTAAAGTGTTTTTCTCTATATCTTAGTATTCTGTCCAGAATGGTTCCTATGAAACTTTGATATACTTCTACAGTAAAATATTACTATCTTTACGTCAGGTAAAATAAATACCTACATCTGGAACTCCTAATAACATAGTTACTTCTAATAACATAGCTACAGAGGTTAACATATTTATTTAAGTACACACATCAACATGCTAGGATCTCACTTTGTATTTCTAAACAAAAGACAAAGCATATGGAAAAAAAAAAAAAAAAGAATGCTAAGAATACCTCTAGCACTGTAACATGTAGAGGATATATCAGACATCTGAAATCTTGGCCCATGTCAAAATTGATCTGTAGGATTTTCGTTCTGTAAGTCATTGTTTTTCTTCACTTGGTGCTTAGTTTTACAAAACAGCCTGTGTATTCTTTTGGGAAATAATTACTTGACCCAGAAAACAAAATATTTCAGCTAGATTTTTAAAAAATCATCAAGTAAACTGCAAAGCTATTTAATAGCACTTACGTTTCTTAGGACTTTATTCTGCTTGGTGATATGCCTATAACTTTAACAAGAAAAATATTTAACTGCTACAGCTTAATGATATATATGTCATCTCAAGACATAACTGTGTTTTTTTCCAGGATTTCCCCATTGTTCTGTGATTCAGATTTGGCTGTTTATGGATCTACATCTAATTAGAAGTCTTTTACATGAAGTATAATGCCTCACATTTTTAACTTCTTAATACCGACCTGTCCTTAAAAATCTGTATATAGAAGAGGAGGGGGAAAAAAAAGAAAAAAAGGAAAAAAAAAAAAAAAAAGGAAAAAAAAAAGATTGATTAACTGAAGTCATGACTGAAAGAAAATTATAAGAAAATTATTTCAGGCCACTGCAGTAAATCAATCCAACAGGGTTACACATCACACACAGAGTGTAGATATACAGTGACTCTGCGTTATTGGAGATGGCTGTTAGGTGGAGTATTCCACCAAGAAAGCTGCAAAGGTCAAACAAACTGAGTTGGAACCATTATGTATTTTATGATAACCTATTTGTGTTGATCAATTTTAAACTTGTATTTCAGTGCTTTTGATGCTGAACACATTCTGGACAGTTTCTTGCACTTTAAAGCTGTCAAAAATAACTTAAGAAGTTTATAAGAACTACAAAAATTTAAGAGAAAGCTGTTTTCTGTTTTCAGCACAAGCATATTGTCTGCTTATTTTCCAACACATGGAAGTTCTTCCTTCTTACACATTCAGGCTACCTGTTCACATGAGTTCCTGACTCTAAGTTAACTTTTGGCAGAACTCATTGTTGCCGCCACCAAACACTTCAATGTTCAAAACTTTTACAGCGGCAGTAGCCTGGCAACAAAAAAGTTTATAAAAGAGCAAACAACCTTCCTGCTATAACAAAGGAATATTTGAATCTAAATCATTTTTTTCTCAGTGTATACTTTACCTTTTGAAATACTGACTTACACCATTCAAGATTGGTCAAAAATATACTAGAAGATGTCTACAAAAACTCTAATGGTAAATACATGCAGCATCACAATTTCAGAAGTGGAGGTTAAAAAACATCAGTTACCTGACTACCTGTTGAGTGTGAAATCAAAACTGTATGTTCCACTTACAATAACAGGTCTAAAAGCTAAAATCAGGCGGTACTTAAAAAGGTTGACACCAACTTACAGGTTCACCTATATACATTTCATTTTCTGCATTTCAAGAGTGTTAAGACTTTTGGAATACAATTTTAAGCACATTAAAAAAAAAAATCACAAGGTCTGATGCTGTTCATTGAACAGTAATGAAATACTCTAACACAATGAAAAAACTAAAGTGCTGTGATGTTTGGTCTTTCTCCAGCAACAAAGGTTAGCAAGAAAGAAAAGGATCCAGGCATCTATAAGCTCTCTACATTTTAAAAGAATGTTTATATAACTCAAGTCATTTGTGAGTTAGTATTGCTGTGCTTTTGAAATGGCAGGGCATGCTGCACCAAAAAAAAAAAAAAAAAAAAAAGAAAAAAAAAGGAAAAAAGAAAAAAGTGCTCTGTTAGAATGTGATTGAAAACTTCGGCTATTTGCAGCTACATCAAGGTTCAATTATCTCATTTTCACCTGTTATGCTTTATCTTCTTGCTTATTCCTAACTCTGATTCTGGGGGTGGGAAATCATGATTTTGAGGTTCTACTAGAAAATTAATATAGGAACATTTTAGCTTAACATTAGACAATTATTGCATTACTCACAAAATCTTCTGTACAGTTCAAGTAAAAATAAAAACTGCTTGATTACAAGACATTGCAACAATATCCTTTCCACAACTATTTACGTTAAGATACCAGAAATATATTTAAAGCTCAATTAATTATTATTCATTCTCAGTCAATGTTTTTCATATCTAAAGCAAGCAGACAACACCACATTATCTCCCCAGGGTCCTTCAATACCAAACTCTCTGCATACTTTATGCTCCACTTTAGTACAGAAATACATATAGATACAGTATTAAAAATCCATTAATGTAATGCATGTTACTTCCTTTACAAAAAAAACCCTCACAGTTTTCAAATTTGCTATGCTGGACATTTTTTGGCTATGTGTTAAGGCAGTCAACTACTCATCCAGCTCACAGACACCAGCACTCAGTGAAAGTAAACATTCCAGTCACAGTAAAAGGTTTTGGCTTTTTTTTTTTTTTTTCCTATGAACTTTCCCTTAACACAGCCCAGTTTTTAAAAGTTTCTTCTAAAGAAATTCAATACAACTAACAGTGGAAAATGCAAGATATTAAGTAGTCAAGATGAGGAATACATTCATTAGAAGATTCTTAAGAGTAATTTAATGGGAGAGCAGTTTGGGTTATTTTGTTTGTTTTTGTTTTTTAATATTACATATATTCCTAAACCTCTTCTAAATTTCTCCTGTCCTTTTAGAAATTAATATTGTGGAACTTGACACATCCTATGTGAATGTTTCATTGTGAAACACAGTTTCATTTTATTGTTAAACACTTAGGAAATCTGATGCAATTATTTAGAGATGCAGAAGGAATAAGTTGTCTTACGGTGTTTTAGAATCAATGGCACACTATGGGTACTGCTTATAAGGCCTAGTTCAGTGATTCACCAAGAAACTTCACCACAACTCTATTCAAGTAAGGAGAAGTATCTCAGAAAAAATGTTCAGAACACACCAAGAGGAAAGCTGTAAACTGCCAAATTGAAGTCTGGATAAGTGCCATAATTTTTAACATTTACAATCCTGACTAGACAAGGTCTAGGTCTAAAAATTCAGGAAAAAGAATAATGATAATATTGGACTTTAAAAGGCACAACTAAATTGTGTTGAATAGATATAACCAGGGAAAAATTTCAAACTATATGGAAGTGGCACTCATGTTCAACACAATTTGAAATGAAATCCCTGAAGTAATAATTTGTTCAGCACGTGTATTCTAGCCTCCTGAATACACGCATAATTCTATTACCGTTAGAAAGAGAAACACGGTAACAAAACAAGAATAACAGTTTTGAAACATAAAATACCTTTGTCCTTTTCCCCTCTAACTGATCTTCAAAAGTTTGTGCTGGATTGCCACCTAGTGGTACAAGAAAATAAAGACTGTAAAACAAGTTAGTAAGTGCAATCACTATGTTGTTTTAACCGATGTTTCATTTACAAGTTAATTATTGGTTACCTAATGCATTTTTTTAACATAGCCTATGATATTAAGAACTTTGGTACTGAATCCTAGTTTTTCTTTAAAGAAAAACGATTTATTTTTCACAATTTCCCCCCCCAATTTGTAAATTTGCCAATGTGTGCATTTCGTGGCCACTTTTTTGTTCCCAGTGAAAGTAACATAAATGTTTTATGATAAAATGTAAAACATATATAAAAGTGAAGTACAAGGGAAAAAAAACAACAACACAACACAGTATACATTTCAAAACATTAGAACAAATATATTTCAAATTTAGAAATAACTTCAAAACATTTTTATGTAACCCTGGCTTTATAGTTGTAAAAGAGGCAGCAAACATAAAATTGCCATGAAGTAACCAATTGGTAAGATTTATGAATGCAGACTAATAGAGTATTAATAACAAACGAAACACCTCATAAACAATATGGGTATTTTTAAACGTGATTCTTGGAAAGATAAAAGTGATTGTAACACCTGTGGTGTCCACATCTTGGCACAGAAAAAGCAGTGTTGCAGTCAGGCCCAAAACTGAATGCAGTACTTGACACAGAAGCCTCACCAATGCTGAGTACTAGGAAAAGGATCACCTCCCTGCTGGCAACACTATTTCTGATACAAGCCAGTATACCACTGGCCTTTTTGGCCACCTGGGCACACTGCTGGCTCATGTTTAACTGAGTGGTGACCAGGACTCCCAGCTCCATTTCTTCCACACTGTCCTCCAGTGTTCTGCCCCAAGCCTGCAGTGTTGCCTTGGGCAGTTGTGGTCAAAGTGCAGGACTCAACATCCTGCTTGGTTATCTGCTACCTAATCATTTTGCCCCACGATGTAAGCAATCCCAGTCCCACCTCAGATCTTATCTTTGTTCCTTCCACAATCCACATGCCAGTTACCTAGGAGAGGTCCTTTCACAAATAACGCACTGATGGCTCCACTCCCTAGCTGGGGAGGGAAAAAGAAGGAGGAAAAAAAAAAAAAAAAAAAAGTCTCTTTGCAGAGACATTCTTATCAAACAAGCACCTTATAGAGCCTCTTTATATCTTTCTGCCTTTGTTTTTCCTTTGTTGTTACTGCAAAACTTGCAGCACCTGTGAGCCTGCAGCCCACTTCTCTTTCAGACTTCATCTCTGCTGCAGTCAAATCCTTAAGAGAAAACCATCCTGCTACCACCATAACCTCTGCTTTATGTTTTCTCTCCTCATGGACTATAGTGCAACCCTCCCTTACCTTCCCCATCCTTCCTTCTTCCCCTTCTTACCGCGTTCAGGGCCCCTTCATGTCTCGCCCCGCCCCGCCCAGCACCGCACCTGCGGGGCACATTTCCCGCCCCCACTTCTCCTCACGCGCCCCCAACGGCCGCCACCTCGTGCATTCGGGTCCTGCTCGCTCTCGTCTGCTTAGAAGACATAATATAAAAATCTGATATTGGGAAAAAAAAAAAAAAAAAGAAGAAAAAGAAAAAAAAAGAAAGAAAAAGAAAAAAACAAGGAATACAGCCCAGTGTTACATTCTCGGAATATTTGCTTTTGAAATCCCTTTTCTTGCATTTGTTTCTAAGAGCATTCTCAGGTTGCAGCGGGCTCAGCGAAGAAGCGCGGCGCTCAAAGCTCAGCTGCAAACCCAGCGCCCATCGCTGCCTGCAGCACGTCTGCACCCGCAGCGCAGCTACACCTGCTGGAACTAAACTGACATTCTCACAGCACTTCGCCTTTAGAACGCGTAAGAGTTTATGTACAAAGGTTACAGGACGGATTCTGGAAAGCATTTAAAAATAAAGCTGGCCTTTCTACTAATCCCTTTTCATTCCCTTATAAAGCTTTGCATAAACATCCAGCTTAATAGTTCTCACGAGTTAGAAACCAGTTCACATCAAAGAACACTGCCCTCCTGGCTCCTGTTGTTGCTGATCAGATGAAGTGCCTGCCATGAACTCCAACAGCAGAGGCACAGAGCGGAAGCCGTTTGCAATCATCAGTTGTTGTGATCATTCAACAGAATTGTGTTTCTTTCTGCAAGCTATTTCCTAATGCTGTGAACAAAATGATCGGAAGAATCTGACTGATCATTCAGGTATATGGATGAAAATGACCACGTGAATTAGTCCTAACGATAATTTTGCAAACAAACTTCATTCAATAGTCCTAAAAATGCTATGCTTCTGATGTTTCATAAAATTTGATAGTAAATCTCGTGATGACACATTTAAAGGGTTTTTGAACCACAGCCAATTCCATTCTTTCAATTGTTTCTGAAAATGGGTACTTTTTAGCCATAGAAAGAAACACATAATAAACCATGTCTACAGCGTTGTTACAATATTTACTCAGTTTTACTTATTTATATCTCTAAAGCATATTTAACAAAAACACACTAGTATATTTCATTCACTCATTCTTTCACATCCATAAACAAGCTCCCAGACACCAGGACGAAGCACCCTGCCTGGAATTGCTCCTGCACACTGCTGACTGCAGGGGATGCCAGCTATCAAGTCTTTATCACACTGCCGAAATTCTTAATCAGCAACAACACACTAGGAGATGAACAAGGCTGCTGTTCATTGTGTGCTTTCTTCTCGTTCACTGAAAATGAGGTTTAAATGCCTATTTTCATGAAGGCTGACAGGACTAGAAACCGCACTGCAGAGTCTGCTGCCCAGAGCTATTCTTTTAGGATAAGGCAGCCTTTCTGATCTCCATAAATGATTTCACTCCAAAATCAATGAAGAACTGGGAACAGTGTTCCTCATTGATATTATTTGGGATCATTCTTTTAACCCTTGTTTCTCAATTTCTTCACATATTTTCATTTATTTTGGTTACAACTCTTCAAATACTGATCAAACTGCCATTTGTCCAAGAAACTACCTAACCTGGCACCAAAGATAAAAAGGAATAAAAAGAATATGATATTGGAAGAGAAATTTAACTTGGTTCATATTTGGCTCTTTTAATTAAAATACAGCACTATCTGAAACAAACCTATCTCCCAGGCTGTATTTTTATTTCATGTCTGAACTTGTTCTGGACTTCCAGGGTCAGAAATTGTGACAGCCCTATTTCAAGAGAACAAGAAAAAAAGCCTAACAATACCCCAAGGAGAGCTCACGGCTACTTAGATTTACAGCAGATTTGTGATACAATCCATACCCAGGGTTTGTAAAATACCTAACTTATCCTGTTTTACTGTATTTTATCTCCTAATTTTCCAGTATAACAAAACTGTTGTTTAGCAAATTTCCTCCACCAGAGGTCTCCTTCTCCACCCACCTTTAACTGTGTTTCTATAATAACACAAGAAAGGATCTGTCTGCCAGCAACGCTTGCTGAACAAGTGCACGCAAGCCTTGAACCGCTCCCATGTAGATTATTATTCTTATTTCAGTTATTTTAAAGGCAGCAGATACAGTATTTCAGCAGTGCAAATCTCATAGATCCTGCCAAGTAAATTCAAAAACTGAAAATTTGTGGTAGGAAAATAATTCACTAGAAAAAACCTGACAAAGATATTTAAGACAAATGCTGCAGGTGACGTGATGAGAAAAGGCCAATTGAACCTTTGGTTTCATGGTTGGGAATGGCCCTTTTTCATCACTATATTCATCACATGACTGCAAGTAATTTAGATTTCTAGCAACAGGGCACTTTTTAACAATTTCCCTAGGCTAATGAACTGTCTTCTAAATAACCATTAATAGGCCAGATTTTATTTCACAGTTCCTTTAAGTACAAATTCACCCCTAACTCTACTTTACCCAATCCTTTTTTTTCTTATAATGTAATTATAACAAATTTTCCCAGGTATTTCAAAATATCTGTGCATTGTTCATGCCTTCCTTGGTTCAGATACATGTGTGGTATTATTTATCACAGAAGTGATAAATAATATTTCTTCCTTCTTCATGAAGAAAAAAAAAAAAAACCAAAGGCCTAAAATATTTCTCCTGTAAAGGAGGTGACGTCTGCTGCCTTTTGGTATTGCACAAGTCAGTTAATAAATAATTGTTGCTTAGTTTAGAAAAAAATGGCCTTTTTCCCTTTTTCTTCGCGTATATTCTAATATGTCATATCTCTTGTTTACTTGCTCTTCCTTTCATGTTTGGTCGTTAATTTTCCACAGCTTTAAGCCTGTGATTTATTAGCCAAATACAAGGCTTAGGTTACAAACTGTAACTGATGCATCTCTCAACTGTAGCTCAGGCATTTTTAACTTATTAATCTAACCTTTGTTGCTGCAAATGAAAACGTGTTCAAGATACTTTAATTAACTTTTGTAACAAGATTCTACAAGTATTAGATATGACCTCTTGGGAGAATGTAGAAACCAATTATACAATTAATCCTTCCAAATACCCCCAAGACAGTGGAGCAGAAGTCTAAAAGGAAGACAGTGAAATACCTAGAGAACAAATTTAAAAAAGAAAAAAAAGCACCAAAACAAACAAACAAACAAACTTGCACTTTTATCTACTACTTTGGATTAATTTATGGTCAGCTAGCCTGAACTATCCTAGAAACGTGGCATTTAATCATTCACATTCCTATTTTGGATATGGATCAAATAAATGTATTTACTTTCATCCATTACAGAGAGACATTGCATACTAGATAAAGCACAGACAAGCCAAAACCAGAGCTTAGGTAATAATAAGTATCAGTGTAGAAGGAAGAGGAACTCCTATCACTACAGCATTCCCTAGCAACATGTGCAGTCTGACCTACATTTGTTTTTATTTTAAAACTGTGTTCTGATGCCCGCTGGCAGATTTGGTGCCTCACTCCCATTATGATACAGTCTCACATAGGACTCTACACAAGTTCCATGATTACCTCAAACATTCAAGACGCTTGAAGTGACCCTGAAGCTTACACCCATTTTTAAATTTTAGATTAAGTTCACACACCTCAGAAATCATTTTTAAAATAGTTTTTTAATGAGTTTTAATTGCAGATTATTTCATTTATTTATTTACTTCAGGCTCACATCTAGCTCTACAGCTTAAATAGCTACATCTAGCGACTCAGAGAAACAAACAAACTGGAAGCTATGTTCCGAGCAGTAGAAACACACTTCGATTTTTTTTTTAGTTTGGTTTTGTTTGTGCCTCTCTTCACTGAAACACTGCTGCACAATCCTCAAAGAAAACCCATTTATGAGCTCTGATGCACGCGTTAATTTGCTCTCAGAAGGCACGGACAGCTGCAGGAGGCATGCCAGCCACCCCCGCTCACAGCTGACACCCCCCGGCCCCAGGAGCCCGCCGCGCTCAGCTAGCACAGCGCCACGTTCCGGGCCGCCCGAATCCGTTGGCTCTGCGGGTACAATACATACTGCAAACGAAGCCACCGAGTACAGCCATTCAGTCCGGAAAAAAAAAAAAAAAAAAAAAAAAAAAGTCGCCGCAACAGCCTTCTGGAATGGAAACGCGCGGTACTCACGTGGTCTAGGCGTAGTAGCGTGCCTCGGGTCACCGACGGAAGAAATATCTCCTTGTTTCCAGGAAAGCGTTGTCCCTTCGGCTCCCACAGCAGGAGCATGGAAAGGGACCGGGAGGGAACACGCCTTCTCTCAGCGAGAGCAGCAGGGGCGGTGAGGGGCGCGCGACCCCCGGGGCAGAGGGGCGGATCCGCCTGGGCGGTGCTGGCGGGAGGGGCGCGCGCAGGAGTGCGGGGTAACGGGCCGGGCTGGTCCCGGGCACGGCCCAGGTGTCCCCTCACTAAACACGAGGTTAATCAGGTTTGTTTCAGCGGGCGAAGGCTCCGCGTTATTGGGCGGCGCCGGTCTTGGTAACGTTGTACCAGTTATTCAGAAGGCTCTTGCCGTTACGTTTCCAGGGCTGCCGGGTGCAACTGGAGGGGCTGCTCTGTAAGCGGTCTTGATCGGGCACGTGGCCAGAACCTCTTCGTGCTTCTGGGAAAGACTGCTTTGCCCGCCCTCCGCGAACGCGTAATAAAACAAGTGAATTTCTGGTTACTCTGCTGCTGGGCTTCCCTAAACGCCGGTTTCCCGGCGAGCTGCCCGAGGGGAGGGCGGTGCGGGTTTGCCCCGGGAGAGCTGAGGCTTTGCCTCCCTCGGGCTGTGCCCGGGCTGACCTCGTGTGGAGAGCTCCGAACCCTCAGGCCGAGGTGGGAGGGTGGGCGGGAGGTGAGAGAGGCTTTTAAAATACCACTAACTTCGGCTCGGGCTGTTATCGACCAGGTTTGCAGCCAGATAAAGGTTATAGGAGAGTAAAGAGATTAAATGTGTAAATGCTCACTGGGTGGAAATAGGTATTATATTTGCAAGATTTATTTAACTAAAAAAAAAAAAAAAAAATAGCGGTGCCTTGGTGAAGTAGGTCCAATAAGCTAGTAAAATAAGAGGAGAAAATGTAAAGTTCATTGTAAGATAGAAAAATATTAAGGTTCTTGCCCAGCAGGTTCAGGCAGACAGCATATTCTGCTGCTGATTATTTGAAAGCCATTTATAACAAGGTGGAGGGCTCTGAAAACACATTATAGATCATTGCAAAGGATTATCTATTTTGTCTTGTTTGTTTTCCATTCTTGCCCCTCTAAAAACTCCTATAAAACATGGTATTTCTCTCCATATTGCTACTGGGAGGCCTTTGATGATATGCAATAGGTCTCCATGAAGTTTGTACCCTGTGCTAGCCAAGATAGTGCTTCCTTCTGCTAGCACAAAGCCTTAATTATCGTTCACATAGACCTTTGTGTTCTGAAGATAGCGATTGTAAGAGATCCATCTACCATATCTTCTTTGCATGGAATATCTTCTTACTTGGAAAATAGAAAAAACAAATGCCAAAAATGACAAGTTCTTGCTGTTCTATGGTTGATCTTTCATGTTTCACAAAACACTGACAGTAAGTATTTATTGTATTATGAAACAGAACAGTGGTGGAGATATACAGATGAATTTATGATGATGGAGACAAAAAAAAAAACCAACCACTTAGGAGAGAAATGAATATTGAGGAGAAAAAGGACATGAAAGGTAAGTTACTGCAACTCTGTAGAAGGTAAAGCTTTCAGTTTGTATTAAAAGTAGTCTTATATACATAGTAGATAACTGTCATTAACAGAAGTGTTTTCTGACTTTTTTTCACTGAAAACATGGTAGGGAATCTTGAGGGATGCAAACATATTCTAAACTTGGGTTGTACTTGGCTTGCATTTCTTTTATGTTATTATGGATTGGGTTTCTTCATGTATAAAACAACACATTCAAATTGCGTACTGATGGGACTTAGATGAAGGAATTAATCTTATAGTTCAGTTATTGCATTTATAACTGCTCAGTATGTTAACAAGCAGGCACTGAAGTTCCACAGAGCTTTGAAAACTGAGTTAGTGTTGCAGTTTTATTTGTCTTGTGAGTATTATGCTTTATAGTATTGGTTGAACATCACAGAAAACATCTCCAGATGATATTTCCAACAAATGCTTTTAATAGAAGTGTTTTTCTTTCATTTATGTTATTTTCTTAAATAGTTTATTTCTCTTTGTAAGTTACTTAGAAATGCAGTCAAATTGTTTCTCTTTAAAAAGAATGTTTATATACAGACTTACAGCTATCAGTCTAAAAACTTGAATACTTTTTGTAGAAATTGGACAGATCAATAGGATGGGAAAGTCATTATGCCAGGGATGTAATGATGGAAGGATTAACACACTAGAAAGGTGCTGTAAATGAAGGGAAGGAGATTGCTTACCTGTATCATAAGATTCTGCAATCACAGGGAAAATCTTCACCAAGGAGGGATCTCTAGAAAGACATCCTTCCCTAGTGGCAGTCAGCCCTTAAATGGGGGGGTGGGTGTCTAAGAGAGGTGCAGCCAGGCTCCACCCCTTCTGGTCACACAGGTGAATTGCCTTCACCTGTTCTCTCAGTGCTGACCGGATCCTTTCCTCAGTGGCTCAGGCCATGACTCAGCAGTTCCCATACACCTTCTAATGAGCAATGACTTATTTTAAACACAAGAAGAAAGAATTAAATCTGATATTATTACTCTCAAAATCCTGTCATAGGTAAGAAAGAAGCACACCTTATGTGTAATTAATAAACTTTGAAATACTGTAACGGAATTCTTAACACACTATTCAGAGGATTACTGTTAGTCTAGATCTAATAATTTCACAAAAAAAAAAGTAAAAAAATATTAGTATTACAGGAAAGTTGCAATAGTAACAGTGCTATTGAGAGTATAATACATGTACCTCTACTATCTACCAATTTATCTGGTGGTGTGCACACCTGTCAGCTGATCCTCTGGATCCTGAGATGAACAGCTTCAGGAGAGTTGTGATAAGCAGGTCATAGCTAAGCTCTTCAGCAACAGCTGTATTCTGTCTTCTGCATTTGCTAACGTGCTTTTTATACCTTGTTCTTTTTTCGTTGGACTTCATATCAAGCTGAATATGTGAAAATACCAAAAATCCTTTATTGGGTTAAAAACATTTCGGAGGGCATCAATAGACACACAAATTCCTAGATCGTTGTAACTCCTCATTAGATTATTTTCACACGACTTTTTTTTTTTTTTTTTTTTTGAGTGATTCTAAAATGATGATTCACCCTGATTTTTACATAAACTATGTAATTTGGGTTTACTTTTAAAATATAATCCTTAGAAGATGAATTTTTGCTTTAGTAGAAGGAGATTAAGATCCGTGGATTTTAGTTTATATTCCTACATCTGCTGGTAAGTTGCATGGCTCTCTTGCTGTCTATATCTGTACATATAAAAGCAACTACTTCTGTGTTAGTGGAAGGATAGTGTATGTAGGTCACTCTGAAAGTAATACCTCCTATTTAGTTTACATAGAAACTACAATAGATACAAAGAGCAAAATGGCTTTATTTGATCGAGCAAATTATCAACTACAAAACACTGGTTTTCAACATATTTCCACTATTAGTTATGCATTTTTTATAGTGATGAACAAGCGCCTGAATGCTGTTCTCATAAAGATCTGCACCAGAGGAGGTGACCCACTGTCACATTTGTCACTGCTGATACACACCACCAACCATTTCACCGTGCTCACATCCACTGTTTGGTCTCCGTAAGCTTTCATTAAGTATTGATGAATGTCAGTGGGTGTGGTTTTTTCCACATTATAGGAATTAGATTCCATACTATTGCTTCATACGTACTTCCATGTCAGATGCCATTTTGTCAGACTGCCCCTCTGCTGCCATCTGTCATACAGCAACAAAATGTAAGGGAATGTTGGTGGGAAGGCTCATCTTCTACTGCCATATCACCAATATCCACCTCTGGTATCATGGGCCAACATAAAATAAGAAGCATTACTTTCAGAATAGCCCTTTGTATGGGAAACTGTTAATCACAGCCTGAACCTCTGATTAACCATCTGAGGCAAGTGACAGGTCAGCTGCAGGAGCACAGGTGAAGATAATTCAGCTGTGCTCCCAGAAGGGGTGGAGCTTGACTCCACCTCTCCTAGATCCCATTTAAGGGCTGACCACCACTAAGGCAGCATCTCTTTTGGAGATTGCTCCTGTGTGGAATTCTTTGTGGTGAGCATCTGTCCTAGCTGTGAGTCTCAGAGTGGGTGAGTTGTTCCCATATAACCTCTGGGTATTCATCTGTCACAACCTTGTATGATAACAACTATACACCCTTGTACTTTCATTTCCTTGTTTCTAGATTTCTTTTATATGAGAACTTAATGTTATCTTTATAGGGGACTTGAAATTTTTAGCCACTTGTACATGAAAGTATTCTTCCCTACAATTACAATACATTGAAAAAAAGAGGAAAAAATTGTGGCCACATCAAATTATCTGTTTTTTGTTTGTTTTTTTTTTTTTTAAGTTGCAAAATTTTTTTAATACTATCGATGTGTATGAGATCTGCTGAGTCACCACCTGAGCCACTGACTGAGCATCTGGGGAAAGGACCCGGTCAGCCCTGGGAGCACAGGTGAAGGCAATTCACCTGTGTGACTGGAAGGGGTAAAGCCTGACTACACCTCTCTTAGACCTCATTTAAGGGCTGACTACCACTCAGGAAGGATCTTTTTCTGGAGATCCCTTCTTGGTGAGGCTTTCCCCTGTGATTGCAGAATCTTCTGATACAGGTGAGCAATCTTCACTTTCATTTATAACACATAACACCTTTCTATTGTATTTATCCTTCTGTCATCACACCTTTGTGTGATTGTGTTGATCTGTCCAATTGCTACACAGTGATTTTAAAATTCTTTGTTTCGATGTGCTGTGTTTCTCAAGGATCCTTGAGAAAGTATTATTTGTTGGAAGCATTTCAATTTCAGTTACCGTTTTAATTTTTTGTTATGAGGTACTCTTATTTGTAGGTTTTCTGTCTCAGTACTCAGTTGCATTAAAACTTGTATGGCTTAGGTAAGAATAAGGACTTGCTGTGTAATTGTTTTAAGAGCTGTTTTTTGTAAAATTAATGTGTATTTATTTTATAGTAAGTTATTAAGAAATTCCATACTGCATTCTCAAATTGAGAAAATACAGTTGATGAGCTAAAACGTAAGGCTGTTTCTTTAGTTCTCCCTTCTGTAGTTCCTCATATTTTTTTACCTGCCTCCTTTCCTGGAGTTTAACTTTGACCACAATATGCTGATTTATAGCAGAAACTGACAAAACATTATTAATGTAGAATTGGTTCTCTTTAGCTTCTAGGCGATGCAGGAGACATAACAAGAGACAAACATTTTGTACTTATTCTTTTTGGGTGGTGTTAATGCTATCTATCTAATATTGTGTTTTCTCATGTAAGTTGTTATTTAAGTGCCTTTCTAAGGTGAAGGGTCATGAGAAATGCTTATACGAGTAAGATCTAATTTCTGCTTCCAGCATACAACTTATTAATAAATCTTTCTTACAACACATGAAGGAATTAAATATTTATATTTATACACCTAGTTCCAATACATTTACCATTAGTTGGTTTTTTGAGTAAGAGGAACTATGGTAAAATGACCTCTTTGTAACAGGCTTAAAATTCAGATTATATACTGCCTTCTTCACTTGTTTCTTGGTTGGGTTAAGGAGTTTACGGAATGAGCTTTATTCTGTGAAGTCTTAAACATTTGCAGTTGCTTCTTATTCAGCAACATTGGAATACCCTTGTGTTCCTGTACAAGAAAGACAGAGTTGTTGGAGCAGGTCCAGAGAAAAGCCACAAAGGTTATTAGAGGGCTGGAACATATCTCCTGTGAAGATGGGCTGAGGGACCTGTACTTGTTTGACCCGGGCAAGAGAAGGCTCTTGGGAGACCTTAAGGTAACCTTCCAATACTTGAAAGGAGCTTATATCTTAAATCTATATTACTTAAAAGGACCAGGAATACAGATGTTTTACATAATTTAATAGCAGTAGGACAAGGGTGAATGACTTTAAACTAAAAGGGGGGAGATCTAGATTAGATTTTGGGGGCAACTTTTCACTTGGTGATGAGGTGCTGGAACTGGTTGCCCAGAGGATCTGTGGATACCTGAACTCTGGAGGAGTCCAAGGCCAACTATATCCAGTGTTTGGCAATGCCACCCATGGCAGTAAGGTTGATCCTTGTGACCCTTTCCAATCCAAGCCACTCTATGACTAGAATTAGATCCATCACAGTTTGTATAACAGTGTAAGAGCCTTCTAGTAGTCTTCTGTGCTTTCTCTGTGTAACTTTTAATATATAGGCCAATGCTGTGAAAGCTCTTATGTTCAGTTTTGCATCTCATATGAAAAACAACAGTGACCTAATAACTTGTGCTGAAATTAAGTGTCATCAATTTTTCAGTGTTATTCAATACCCATCAATGTGTCTACAGTAGTGTGTTGTAAGTAATGGACTCTAATCCTCTCTTTTCAGTAATTACTGACAGTTTAAAATTCAGAACTAGCTGCATACATAGCAATGAATGCAATTTTTGCTAAGCTGATTATAAATAGCAGCCTGTACATTGTGGAAGGACGGATAAATGGTAACATCAAGAGATGAACAAAGTCAAAGTTTTGAGGGACAAATAAGCAGTTAAGTAGATGAAAAACATGTCAGGCATACACATTCAGAGTTGTTGGAGTGAACAGGTGCCTAACACCTCCAAAGTACCTTGGAGTAGTGAAGAGATTTTTTTTCTTCTATTTAATTTAAAAGATTTCTCAGTGGTCTTGCTTCTTGTATATAAGCAAAGAGCACGAACATCTTTTTGACTATTCTACTGGACTATCATTCTGTATTCTATCATTCCATAATTAACAGTTGGAGTTTTATAATTTGAAGATGGCAATGTGCCAGTTTGATTCTAAGAACTCAGTTCTTGGTTTGCAAGGTTTAGAAATTAAATGATCGTGTCTTTAATATTAGCTTTCACTACTTCTATATACTTCTACTTAAATGAACTTCTTAGAGAAAGACAGTCATCTACAATCTTTTCAGATTTGATGGAGGTACAGCTGTCAGACTTGTTAACAGTCTGCTTCATTTTGTGTGAGCGAATTAGTGCATTTTTCCTTCTTTGTGTGTGAAACATGGCATGTCTACACCAATGTCATGGTTTTGTAATTTTTGCTATTGGTATTCCACATCATAACATCACGTGGAGCACAGAGGAGAAGTACTACACATCCCAGGGGACCTCATGGCCAGAGAGGGAAAATACGTCATGGAAGTGACGCTTCCAAGCTGTGGCGCCTTCAACTTCAAAGTAGGCTTCTCGGTCTTCAGAAACCTCTCTCTCTCATTATATTTGATTTATTAGTTTCAATTCTAATTATATTGTATTATAGTGTGTTATCTTGCATTCTGGTATCATAGTTAGTAAATAAGTTTTACTCCTCAGATCGTTGCCGCTGCTCTGTTTGTTCCCTTGAACTCCCATCTCCCTACCCCTTTTCCCTTTCCCCCTTTTTTTTTTCCAAGGGGGCCAGGGGAGCTATGGGCCTACTGCCCCATCCCCTGTCACGGACACAGATTGATCTAGATAACCCCGTGACAACCATTTTGATCAGGTGAGTCTATGATTATTCTGTCTGCCTGGGTTCAAGCAACCAGAGTTTCACTAGTTCAGTGTACCCTTGACTCTTAAGTCTTGGTAATAATCTTAGAAAATATGGATGCTGTATGCCAATACGCTTGGTTCCTCAAAAATTCAGGGACAGCAGCAGAAGTTCAATAATAGACAAAAAAGAAGCACAATTAAAAAAGCAATAAGCAAATTCTGTGGCTTTCATTTATGATTGTTAGTAATTCTGTTATGTAAGTTGAATTACAAGCTTTGTCCTAAGTAATTCATATTTGTTGCTGTCCATGTTGTTTGTTGTTGTGTTGACTGTGAAGATAAATTGTACACTATAGTGCTAAAACCCACTGATGCATTCCTGTATTCCTTTCTCTGACAATGTCTTTTTTTCAGCTATAACATCTGGAGCCTGCAGAATATGATTTGAGAAATACTTGATCACCAAGTTGGTACCTACTTTCTTTGGATGCTGTCTGTCTTCCTTTTAGGGGGATCCCTGTCTGATCAGTAGGACATGAAAACAGTGAAAGACATTTTGGCAATCTTCCTTGCGTGCCTTTCTGTCACATGATATTCTCACAGTCAATTACAGGGACAGTTCTTTTATCTGGCATGTCTAATTCCATTCAGGACTTCCTTGTAGGCAACCTCTTTCTCTTACTACTTGTAGTATCTCACTTCTATGTAGTGTGCTTACTGAAATTACTGTCTTTGGCATCCTACTTCTGCTATGAGTGTGACTATTTTTGACCTGGGGCGGACTTCTAGAATATCAATTTGCAAATGTGCAGTTAAAAGATGAATATGTCAACAGAACTTCACGAACAACTTTTTTGCTTATCATCTAAGAGCTTCTGGCCCATATTCCCAGCTGCTTCTTAATCAGGAAAGCTTGCTCTTGAATAACCCTGATACTCCCAGGCAAGTTGACTTTAGTAAGAACAAATCTTGGAAGTTTTTTCCAACCCTGGTGATTCTATGCTTCTAAATTACATTAGGAGAATTTGTTTTGTCACTCTGATTATTCTATTATATGTCACAAGTTATGTTTAGACATGTAGCTTTGACATGTTTGTGCTTTATGCTGAAAAGTGACTCCACGTAAGTCTGATATTGCACTGGAAGGAGTACAATTCAGTTTTCAGGGACCTATTTGGCTAAGCCAGATAGTTTCCAGTACTTCCAGTTTGGCCTTTAATCTTGAACCCAACTTACCTTTGGGGTGAAGAAAGAAAGCAGAAGATAACAGTTATTGCCAGCTTTCTTCCCATCCATGTCTGTCTGATGGTGATAGTTTGTGGTTGTTTTCTTCCCTATCTTCACATCTTCAGCCCCTGAAATAGTCAGTTTCTGTTTTCTGAAGACTGTTTTCTGAAGACTGAGAAGCCTACTTTGAAATTAAAGGTGCACGTCTTGGAAGCACACCCACTACCAGGCAATGGGAGAGTGTGAGTGTCACATCTGTGACGTGTTTTCCTCTAGGATGTGTAGTAGTTCTCTGTGCTCCACATGATGTTATGATGTGGAGTACCAATAGCAAAAACTACAAAATCATGACAGGTGGAATTTGTTCTGCATGAGTAAATTTCATAATATAGCTTTGCTTTCTTTGCACTTCCATGTCCTACACCATTTTGTCAGACTGCTCCTCTGCTGTCATCTGTCATACAACAACAAAATGTAATGGAGTATTGGTGGGAAGGTTCAATTCACTGCCACACCAACATCCACCTCTGATGTGTAAGGCCAGCATAGTAAAATAGGAGGCATTACTTTCACAGCAGCCCTTGAATATTGCAAATTAAGTCTACATTGATAGAATGAGAATTGGAAACTAGCTTATTTTTAAAATTTCTAGCTAATGCTACTGAATTTGCTGTATCCTTCTGTGTAGTAATCAGGAAAGAGCTAATGCCTCCTAATTCAGACTTCAGAAAAAGTAGTTTGAATTGGAATGCATCTACCTTGATGTACGGATAGATTAAGGAATTGTAGAAGTAGCTGTGAGTTATGAGTATTCAAATACATTTATAGGAGAAAGATTCTTCAGTAGCTTCAGTGACTAATGCATGATGAATCAGTTGGTCTGTATGATACAGATCAGGTTTTGCTTCTAACATTTATTGTATCAAGGACAGATAAATAGTGAAACATGTAGTATGTTGAGCAATTAAAGGTAGTAATAGAAAGCATTCTTTAGAATTTTTTTTGAAGATTAGTGAACTGGACATCTCCCCTATGAGGAAAGGCTGAGAGGCATGGGACTGTTTAACCTGGAGAAGACTGAGAGGGATCTTATGACTGAGAGGGATCTTATCAATGCTTATAAATATCTAATGGGTGGTAGCCAAGAGAATGGGGTTATGCTTCTTTTTATCAGTGCCCAGTAATAGAAAGAAGAGCAATAGGCACAAACTAGAACATAAGTAGATCCACACAGGCATGAGGTAGAACTTTTTACTCTGAGGGTGATAGAGCACTGACACAGGCTGTCTGGAGAGGTTGTGGAGTCTTCTTTAGGAGTCACTTGAAACATGCATGGATGCTTTCCTGTGTAACTTACTCTGGGGAATCTGCTTTAGCAGGGGGAGTGGACTTGGTGATTACCAAGAGGTTTTTTTTTTTTTCAGCCCATACAGAAAAAGGGACTCACAAAACCTTTCTACTACTTTATGTTCTGTATGTTATTTTTATTATAAAGAAAGCAACTACAGAGTGAACTGTAATTAATTTTTGCCCTGAAAGCTTGCAGTTTACTCTGCTGTTGTATCTCTTTCTTCTGCTGTTGTATTTCTTTCTTCTAAATAGATTTATTCAAACATGTTTTCCAAGCCATTGAGAAGTTTACCTACCTGTTAAGTCACTGTCAGAAAATATCCGAGTTCCTTTTAGGTATCTTGATAAACAATTGGATCATTTACTGATTCAGAATCAGCTACTTTGCATTGTCCCAGCGTATTGAATAAATCTGTTACTTCTCAAAGGCTTCATGTATTGAAATCAGGAGCATTCCTACAGTAGAAATTTTAGTGAACATAATGCGTAAACATCTTGAAAATAAAAATGAGTCTCTTTTCTTGGGATTTGTAGAATTTTTTTTGTGAGCACTTATGGGGGAAAAAAAAAAAAGTAGTATCAAAAGGCTGAGAACAATCTGATACTTGAAACCAGTGATGGTCTGGAGTAACTTCCCTTGAGGCAAATGAAAAACAGAGCTAGGTTTGAGATGGTTCATGATCAGTAGGAAGAGGATCATATGACATCTGTCCATGTGACAGCTAAAGGGCTGCAGTTATAAGTGGTGTCTCTTAGATGGATCTATCTCAGACTTCCACTGCTAAGGATAAAGTTTTCAGTGCTGATGAAGAGGCAGTGAACTGTGGATTTGGAGCAGTACATAGATTTTTTTTTTCTTGAAAATCTGCTGGTAAGTGAAAATGTGTGAAGTTTTGCAGAAGTGATGTGACTGATGCATCTGCAATAATGATTTAGATATTGTTGTTTTACTTCAGATTGAATGGAAGAATTCCTTATGGGAATTTTGAAGTGTGACTTCTTATTTTTTGCAACTTGCACATACAAGTTCACTTACAGTTTTGCTTTTGGATTTCCCTTTTCTTTAGAGCCTGGGAGATCCAGGGGCCTGGATGCTCTTGTGCATCTTACTGCTAAATATAAATATATATAAATTATTTGAATATATTTAAATATGTATTTTATGTTTTGTTTATACAATTTTATATGGAATGTATGTGTTATTTATAACATTGTAATTTTATATTAAAAATACATTTTTTTTTTACAGCATAGAAACAAAATGTGTTTTTGTTATTAACAAGTGTTTTGACCTTCTTTGTTTGTTTTACTATTCTCCTTTTAATTCTGTCTTCCTTAATTCTGACAAGTTCATGGAGCTATAGAAAGAAGCTTTTTTTTTTTCCCCTATATGCTAGATATCTGTAGTGGAAATGCAAGTTATGGTTTGAACCTGTGACTGAGCACCTGGTGGGAAGGCAGGGCCAACCCAGAGGAGTTCAGGTGCATGCAATGCACCTGAGTGACTGGAAGGGGTGGAGTCAGGATCCATCCATTTCCATACCTCATTTAAGGTTTGGCAGTGGAGCTGAGTGTATCTTGCTGGAGATCCCTGCCTACCTGAGGCCTTCCAAGGGTAAGCAAATTTTCTTCATTTCTGCAACCATGGCTGCTGCATTTGGGCTTGTCCTCATTTGTTGTTGTGTAGGGCTTTGCCACCTTACTCTTTTTAGTGTAATTTCCATCACGTTATAGTATTACAGTATCTAATAGAAGAAGCATTGGTGCAGTTTTCAGTGTTCTTACTCCACTGAAACCATAACAAATTCCTTTCTGTACATTACTTTTAGAAATTTTAAACAGTGAGCACCAGGTAGTTCCTACATCACAAAAAAAGCATGAAGTAATCTCTATATACTAAAAAAAACTGTTGATTTTTAGCCATTACATAGGAATAGGGGCTCACCATAGAGGCATTTGTAAACAAATTAGTCTGCTATGATCATTTTCTATATTTGTATTTTTCATATGCAATACGAAAATAACCACTAAGTGAAAGTTAAACTTACTTTTTTATAAAGTCAGTCTTAAAAATGGCGAATCAGCTGATTATGAAGCTTGTTGTTGTGACTGCTGAGTTCAAATCTGTTGGGATCAATGTTAAGATTGCAAAACTTCAAACTACTTAACATTTGAAGTATAATAAGATGTATTTCCAGTTCTAGTACCGCTACTACATACCAGTTGTCGTCTTGGAACACTTGATCATAGAAACGGATTTCCTCTGTTGCCTTAAGTTTGGTGTGCTCTAGGATTTTTTTTTGATGTTTCTTTTGATTAGGTTTTTGTTTGTTTGTAGAGGTGGCAATGGCTGATTGTGACAGACATTGAAGACAAGTAACAAGAAGATTAAATTTTGCAGAGACGATTTTAAGATGTTGTTAAATGTCTGAACTCTTTGAAATGGACTTTGTTTTGCTGAGATTACATTGATGTTTTGCTGGAAGTAAAATGTCTTAATGACTTTCAGTAAATCTGCTTTTGTTCTAAGATAAATGTTTTTATGTGCATCAATTTATGAAGGAGCAGCACCAGTTCATGTGATTAAATCATGCAAGGTTATCTGTATTTTTCTTACAAATATTTGTTTGTGGAGCAGCTGAATGTGATTTCTTATTTAAAAAAATTGAGACATAAATAAGTTTGAAATAATGGCTTTCATAACTAACGCTATTTTAGACTTAGTAACTACCCATGGTCTGGCCTCTACCCCATCACTTTCAAAGTTGAGAATTTTTTTTTTTCCCTGCACCATGTAAAGAGGTAGTACATCTTTATGAAATATGTGGAGAATTGGCTGTGATAAGAACTTCGTGTGCTTTCTTTTTATCTGTGCAACCTAACTTGCTGTGACCTTAGACCAGCAACTTTACCTTTCATGTTCCTTGACTTTCCCAAAAATGAAAAGGATTCTCCCAAGGCAGTAATTAGTTTAATTCACTTCTGTAAAGTACCGTCAGTTTACCAAGAATAGTTTGAATTAAGTTTGCTTATTTTCAGAGAGGTTTCAAGAGGCATTGCATGGATCTGAATTCACTAGCTAATAATTTTCATGCAACTCTGCTGAGACCCACAATTCAGTAAAAGCACAGCTGTTTTCTTTTGTTTGTCCATGTGTTACATTTCTAGCCCTGAGGAGTTCTTATATAGTGTCTTATCAATTCTACATAATTGTAGCTGGCACTAAACTGTATTTTGTTAAAACGTGTTTTGAGCGTGTGATATATGTAGAAAGCATGCAGTTAATTTTGATGTATTCTTATTTATTATATTGAGCTGGTTAATGATTCTTATTAACAGAAGCATGGGTTTATTGAGTTTGTTGAGTAAGCTTTTGTTACTGTTTTAGTGTCTTGCCATTTTCCCTCCTGAGTTTTAAATACTAAATTTTTAGAATGTGCATCAAGTAGGAAAAGTGCTATACCAGAGACAAATCTGAACTGAAATGTGATCATTTCAGCCTGTAGTTTTGTGTGCTGGGTGTGACGTGGAAACCAGGAGACTCTATCAGCTGTTTTTCATTTAGCCTTTATTTTGAATGTAACCTTTCAGTATATCATGATTGTTCTTTTAGTTTAATGTTTTTATATCTGTTTCGTATATGCAAACTGAATCAATTACCATTAAATGTTGTTTGTGTAAATATGTGTTTATTTGTACAGAGCTTTTCTGCATTGCTTTTGGAGACTGGTCATTTTTCACCTCATTCTCAAGATTTGTCAACACTCATTTGGTTTTGTTAAAATGTTGGCTCTCCTCCTGTCCAAAGTCAGGTCATATAATAGCAAGAGTTGGCAATAGTGCAAAGTGTGGTATATTCTGAAGTTTCAAGGCTTCAAGGATTTGCCTCTGCTGTCCTTTTAGGATCCATATTTATTAATTGGACAGAAAGCCGTTTTGGCTAAAGTTTATTGTTTAGGTGAACTAAACATTTAGATGTGGTGTCTCACTGCTGATCATATATTTTCAAGTGGCAAGGTTGTGTTTCTCATTAAGATAAAAACTTGGATCTTAATATGCGACAAATGGATTGCTAATATAAACAGCAATAAATATGTAATAGCGGATAGTGGGTCAAGAATTCATGGGGGAAATAATGCAATGCGATATAATTCATATTTCAGAGAAAAAAGATGTCTGATCAAATGTATTTGTGTATGTATTTAGATCCATCCAGTTTATTTCATAACTGTCAGTGTATTTGCATCTACATGGTTTGCATTAATAGAACAATTACTTTCTGTTATTCATATGAAGATAGAGAGGAATTCAGGTCTTAAAATAAATATTACTTGGCATGTGTTTATGTTCCTTCTGGGGATCTAAAAGTATTTCACAGTTTTCAAGATTCCTATGTACTAAGTGTACTTATTCAGATAGTACCAAGGCTCCTAACAGCACTTAGGAGATGATTTAATTATTTTTCCTGCTGCTCAGTTATGCCAGTAATTGATCTTGTTAGAGATTCCATAACATTTCACAAATCATTCTCAGTATAACTGAGAGAATCTCTTCTGAGTTTTTGATACAAGAATACTGGCATGGGGACAAGGTATCATAACCTAAAAAGTAGTATGGTATTATGTATTATGGTATTCCTCAAATTATGAATCAAATGAACACAATGTTCATATTGCTACTCCAAGGCATGAAATAGTGTAGATTAAAGAACAAGACACAAGGGGGATTTGATGTGGGAGAACTGAAGAATACAGAGTACTTGGCATGTATGATAGTCTTCCCCTATTTAAAAAGAAAAAAATGAAAGCACATCATCCAAATACTATGCCATAAAATGTGTTCAAATTTTAAACAAAAATCTAATTCTTTTAGTTCAAAAATGACTGCGCAAGTGTGAGTAGGTAACTGTTAAATTATAGGCCCGAATTTAAGAATTCAAAGTGTTAAGCTGAAAATCTGGAATCTTATACTCCTGTTATGCTGAAGTGCATTGCTTTTTAGAACATTTGTTCTGAAGTTTGGTTCTCTCATCTATTGATGAACTATATTTTCTGGTCATCCTTCTCCAAACAAGGGAGCAGTCTGAACAGGAGGCTGCTACTCATCCCCTTGTTCCACGAAGGTCATCTCTTTCTTGAGCCTTGCATTCAGTTGAACTGAAGCTGAAACAAGTGATGGTGATCATACCTATTAGGTCTATTCAACAACTTGGGTTATTTATTGGAGTTTTACAGTTAGTAAAAACTCCTGAAAGGTTTGAGTAGCAGCTACTGTTACTTACTGTCTATCAAGTCAGAGGTTATGAAATGTAAAAGTAGCCGAAAATAAGGATTGTTTCATCTGTAAATGAGGCTCCATTTGCATACGAGATGAAGTGAATAGCTTTCAGTTCTAATTAGAGTATGAACTTAGCAAATAGGTGACTTCCAACCTCTAAAGCTCCTTTAAAAACTGAATTGTTAGAAGTTCCTTTCTGAATATATTTCTAAGTGAGCTCTTACTGCTTGCTTCTTACAAACCTATACTAGAGTTCTATATAGGGTAAATGAAGCAGAAGGCAGGTTGCATTTATCCTATGACAAGATGAAAAGCTGATTATGCAGCTGAGTGCAGATGAAGTGGAAACCTCTCAGAGATTAGGTTTTGCTCTCAGTGTGCCCTACATTGCAGCCTGACATAATCGTTTCATGTTGGTTGCTTTCTGTGAACTCTGTCTTGATGTAGACCACATGCTTGCGAAAAGGGAAGTTACTAACGAAGTAATTGTTAATCTCTGTCTGAAAATACTAGACACCAGAAGGGAAAGCTTTACTTTCAGCCAGGGTTTTTTCCATTCCCTAGGCTGCAGACATGTCTCGATGTGCAGAATACAAGCTCGCATTTTGCTATGGGCAATCAGCTGATGGTCAGAAAAAAATCAGGTAAAAAGGAGAAAACTGAGTTGAAGATTTCAAGTGGATTCCTTTTGGTGCTACAATTGACCTGAAGTGACAGAGTTCTGAAGATCCCCAGAGTGTTAAGTAGAGGTGGATAATTTCTTTTACGTACCACATTTTATGAAAGATATGCGCAGTGATCTAAGTAAAGCGTTTATTAAAATGTCCTGCATATATTAATGAGCTCAGCAGAACCAAGTGGGACATTTTTAGCAGGCTCAAAGTTACTGTGCAAAGAGGTATTTCTTGTGATGTTTCAGCATTGGAAATGATTCTTAAATCCAAATGGGAATCAGAACATACTTCTTCCCCCCCCCCCCCCAGTTGTGTCTGTTAGAAGTGCTTTAACCTTAACTCTGTTGCTTCTGAATTGTCTCAACTTTTATCTGAGGATATAGTTGCAAAAGCCATTCTTCTCTGGTGCCCTCCAAAACGGAATACTTTCCATGAACAGAGCAGGAAGGATTCCTAGTAGAAAACTAATCTTCAGACCAACAAATTAGTTTTTTTTCTTTCTCCATGTAAAATTCTGCACCTAAAAATGGCTAGCTTCTTCACAAGGTAGTTGGGAAGCCAGGCACTGTGTGCTTTGCCTCTTCAAGCAGCACTTAGGAGGACAGGGTGGGAATCCCAGTTCGCTCATGGTGCAGTTGGAGCAGTGTCTGGTTTGCTTAAGGGTTGTGTTGCAATTATTGGAATAAGTGGTAGCTACATGATTGGCAGTGATGCTGTTCCAGGAGAACAGATTCGATGGATTATGCAAAGGCAATTTATGACAAAAATAACCGAGCTGAAGCCTCGATGTGTTAGCTCTCCGGGAAACACAGACTTCGTCAGAGAATCTTTCTGACACATCAAGACGAGACGGCGCAGCAAAGGCGCTTTGCGGAGATCTGGGAATAGCCTCCGGCCCGCAGCGGCTCTCCCCTAGGAGGCAGGCCTCTCCGAGAACGGGCTCTCACCGGGCGCCTGCCGGGGGCTCCAGTGCGGGGCCGCGTCTGCGGGAGGCTGACGTGCGCCGCGGCGGCTGCGGGCAGCGAGGGGCGGTGGAGGAGGAGGGGGCGGCCGAAGACAGCGCGGGGTAGCCGCAGCCGTGCCGCTGCTCGGCAGTTCTGTCCTCCCTGCGCCCGCCCCCGCGGCATCCGAAGACGGCACCGCTCCGCGCAAGGTAATCTTTCGTTCGCTTCTCGCTAGCGCTTTGTTCGGTTCCCGGCAGTGCCTTCCTCTGCGGTCATCGAACGGATTTTAAAAAGCACTAACTCGAGACTGCAGGGAACGGAGCTACTCAGTCTTCATTAACATCTCTTGCTTGCCTGCTCTCTGCTTATTTATAAATAGCTTTTGCAGTTGCTCAAAAGCTGGGACCTCAGTTTGTCTCACAGTCCTGAGAAAGTCTGCTGTTTTACTCCCTGTCCCTTTCTTGTCAGTGCTATGGATGTAAGTTGTTCCTAGGTTACTCCCTCCACGCCAGAATAACTCTTAAATTGGTATGCTAGCTTTCTTCTAGTCTAATGAGTGGAATGGATTCGATGAGGTGGGAAACGTGGATTGCTTTTACTGCAGTGTTTGTTGGGTGCAAATCCTTCCATGCACTCAGGAAGGCAGATGTGTGGGGAAACACGTGATTAATATGTAGAGCATTTGGACAATCTGTTACTGTATATTGTAAAGCTTATGGGAGTCAACACTGCAGATAAGGCTACTCAACTCTAACCCTGAATTAGAATGTATTTGTACAATGATATTTACAAATACCTTTTACGTGTTGGGAAGGTGACATTCTGGATAAACCCTTCACTTAATGAGGGATATCAGTACACAAAGGCAACTTAAGCACGTTCTCCATTTATTTCTGAAGTGAAAATTAATCATATCATTCAGTTGACAGGTTGGGTTTGGGAATTGTCCTGGTTGTCCCACTGTTTTTTCTGGTGGTCTTTGTCTCCCCAAGTGTAATCATAACAGCAGCAGTCACTTTGGATTAAATGGAGAGTAGAAGAGGGGAAGAGGTGCTTTTTATGTTTTTAAATGAACTGCCAACCCATAACATCATTAACTTAATTTGAATGGCTGCAGACAGAGTGTCTAGGGACAGAGAGTTGCACTTTGCTACAAAATCAGACTATCTTGTGAAGTGTTTTTTTGACAACGGAAACCCCATTTTATTAAACTGGAACCCATCTCATTGAAGACAAGTGTCATGTACAGGCATGCTCCTTTGTATTTTTTTGCGTACGACTTATACAGCTACATAGTAATAGGTGACAATCATGTAGTAAGTAGTGAGCAACAAGTGAATGTTTCCTTAATATTTTGCAAGTTATTAGGATAAGGCTAAAGAAGTATGGGTGAAAGTTAATTACCTCTGCAGAGGTAATAATTTTCTTGCATAGACAGGTATTTCCAGGAATCTGTATTTTTCTTTTCAGTTTCTCAAGGACTACTTCGAAGTTGGTAAATCATTTGAATTAATACTACAGATCTCTACATTCATTTTTTTTCTCTCTGGAGTATACAGGTTTCCTTGATCAATGCTTGTTCACTTAAACTGTTAATGATATTCTGGTAAGAAAGTAGCTTATTGCTAGAAGAAGTTGGTAAAATGAAGATCTCTTTGAGAAAGCTTAACAACTAGAGGCCAGGGAAGACTTTCCTTTTGTTGAGGCTTTAGGCAAGCACCAAACGGAATGCTGAGAGATTGTATCTATTCAGAATAAACATTAACATAACGAACATCAGCTTCATACAGACATTTCTCAGGATATAAATATACAGCAAAGGGACAGCTTTGCCTGAGATAAGGAGACTGGGGTTTTTGTGTTTGTTTTCAAAAAGACTAATATCCCCCCTTTTTCTCTGTCAGGAAAAAAGTAATAGTGGAAACACTGCATTACTCTTTTAATGATCAAGCACAAAAAAAAATCAGTCCTTGTGGTTGTTATTGACTTATAGATAGAACATTTGGGTGCTGAAAAATCTGTTTAACTCAATCATCCTCAATAGTAGTGGAGCCTGTAGAGCCCAGAGCTGTCTGTAACAGGGAAGCTTCTTCATGTTCTGAAGGGAGTGTTTTTTGTTGTTTTTTTTTTTCCCCTTTCTGCCATAGCCATATAAAGGCTTATGCAATTTCATGATATCTTTTTCAGATTAATGCTCCTGATTACGCTCCACCATAGATACTGTCAGAATTACAACATGAATAGTGAATATTAGCATTTCTGTTCACAAAGAGGGAAAGAAAGTGCATAAAACGTATAGCGTTAATTGTCATCCATGTGACTATCTTTTCTTCACATAGGTAATGCCGCTTTTTTCCTTTCCTTGGAAGGCTGAACCCTCTGATCATTAGTTTGGACATGCAGCTTGATTTTTAAATCCAATTTCATTTAGTCATAACAGAAAGATTAGTATCTCTAGAAGACCATGTATATTTTGTTCTGCTGTGCCCTTAGAAAATTATGCAAGAGCTGTGAAGTCTTAATATTGAAGTGTATCTGTTCTCTGTTTAAAGTCATGCAGTCTTACAAATGATTTTAATTGGTATTAGTGAAATCTTGAAGGAAAATGTGTATGTAATCCATCAAGATCTAAGCCAACGTTTTTTTCAAAGTCAATATATTTATCCTGTGGCATTTTTTTAATTCATTGCACCAAAATACTGACTTTGTGTTTTAATCTTTTAGCGGTTTGGGTTTTTTTTGACATGAAGTTTATCTTGTTGCTGTAGATAGAGCCACTTGGAGTATCTGTGCAAACTATTTAGTCTGATTAATAATGTTTAAAAGTACTTTTAAAACTTATTTCTATTTCTGGAAGTGCATTTGCTTGTTGATAGACTTGCTGAATGTAATAAATGTTCCATGCAAGTGGTCTCTATGTTAGTACATAGACCAGGCAAGCCACAGTGATGGACAAGCAGTTAATCATTTTCGGTACTGTTATTTAATGTTAATCAGGATTTTTTTGTACTTGGGACAGAACAGATGCAACAGACTGAATGTTGATAGAACAGACTGAAAGTTGATACTTCATCTACTTGTTTAGCCAGCGTTTACAATATCTGTTATCAGTCCTATCAGATGGATAACAATTGAGTTTATCATTCTTTGTTAATTGTAGTTGGTGTGTCAAAACCATTCACCTGTGAAATGCTGCTAGCAAAAAGTTGAAGAAAACAAAAACAGCTGTAATTCAGCTGTAACACTTCAAAGAAGTGGTCATTGCAAGTCATTACATCCCATTTCATCCCAGTACAGCCAAGGTTTTCAAAACTTGGATGATGAAGGTTGCTTTTATACCAACCTAAAATTCTCTAAGGCTGAAGTACTTCCAAGATCACTGAAGTTCAGGCATGGGGAAAAAGTTTAAAAGAATTCTGAGTTTATGCTCAAAGTTTGCATAATTTTATGAAATATTTTGGAATGTGCATAGTTAAATGGGTTTATAACTTGCCAAATAAATGCTTCAGAAGATTGTTGTAAGAATTTTGCCTGGGACAGAATCTTTGATCATTAGTTGTGGAAAAAACATATTTAAACCTTGCTAGATTTTAAGCAAGGGGTCTTTTAGATGTCTAAAACATCATTGGAAGTTCTTGCTATCATTATTTTTAATTCCGTTTCTCTTCTGTCTTCACTACTGTAGCTCTCTGAGACTATACATCTTCTTTTGCAGTTGGTCAAGGCCTTTGCATCTAGAATTCTTCTCCTTACTCATGAAATACCTTAACGATTGTCTGCACTTTAGCCTTTTAGTTTTCTTCTCTTTGGCTTTCCTTACATACTCTATTAAGTTTAAAGTTGAAAATGTCTCTGAAAGTGAAATTTGGTGAAAGACCTTTAATTTGAAAGGTGGTGTATTAAGTGTATTACCAAGCATGGAGATCACGTAAATTCAAATCTGGTGTCTCAGTTTAGCAAAATTAGTTATGAGAGACAATACAATAAATGGTGAGCTATTTCAAGCAATGATCTCATTAACTCAGTTCCTGTAGCTGATGTTTATGCAGTAAAATATGCTTGTATATTCTTGTATGTTTTACTCCACAATAATACAGCAATGTGATTTCCAGAGTATATCTGAAAGATAAAACTAAAACCAGTTTAAAATGAAATGGGATATAAAGAAGTTTACAAGTTTTACATGTTTATTGTTTTAGAGAAACTACTTATAAGCTGCAATGTTCTAATGTTAAAGACGTTACCTAAAAAACTATTCTGACTAATATTAGCTATCAGTTATCCAAGCTATTACATAATCTAGAAGATGCAGTTCTTGCCTGGGAGAGTTTGCAAAAATTAAAAATTAATGCTTTTGAAGGATTAACAAGAAGATAATTCTTCTATTTAAGAAGTATTTCTCATTTATGTTTTTCAATAACCTGAACGTGCTACTCAGTATCATGTATTCTATACAAAATATTTTTCACGGACATTATTAACTTGGGTTAAAATTGGTATATAGGGGAGTTACGTGTGAAGTTTATGGTCCAAGTCTAAAATATGCAAATATGATCTTTCAAGTGTGTGTTATCGTTTCCTATCGATGTCAATTTCTTTGCCTTACTTTTCTTTATTATATTGTGCTTTTTTGTTGATATATGTAAAGACTACATTTTTAGACTTATGAGTATAGCTATGTAAAGGCTGTTCAGATGTAGTATGGCTTTTGTCTTGTTTATTTCTTGAAAATCAGCTGACTAGTATCTGTACAGATTTTAAGACCTCTGTTTCCTGAGGCAAGAAAATGTTTCTTCTTGCCTGTAATTAATTCTTACATTGCTGTATGAATTCAGCTGAATGTCAGCCACATGCCTCTATCCATATATGCAGGAATGGTTTTCACTTTTAATTTACATGACTTATTTTATTGAGAGTATTCGTCTTAGGCACAAAAAGTTGTGGAGGAGAACTATTTAAATGTGTATGTACATAGTGTATATATTTGACACTAATGTATAAATAATGGATCACAGAATATCCATTTAATACTGCTTTTGAGGACTAAGCCCTGTATTTATTTTTAAGTGTCTCAATTTTATTTTAAAATAGTTGAAATAATCACAACATTCATCTTAAATTTCAGATCTGGCAAAATACTCCTGTCTTACCAGCAAGGAGATTCTGGGTTATTTTTTGTTTATAGAAACTTTTTAATCTCTTTTAATCATAACTGTTCATGCATTTATCTTCTAGATCTGCTGTGAGCACAAGTCAAGTTGCTGTGATAATATTGTATTTGGTACCTTGACCTTTCCAAATTTGGGGTATTTATTCTTAACACATTGTGTAAGTAAAATAACATCAGTGAGGACAATGTGGCCTGGAGTACTGTTAAAATTATTTCGATCTTTTCTAAGAAGAGTAGAAATTAATTGTAATTGCCGTACTGGGCTGCTGGTCCTGGACCAGGAGGACAACTTGATGCTCTAAGGTAGAATCATAGAATGTGTTGGGTAGGAATGGAACTTAAAGACCACCTAGTTCCAGCCCCCATCCTACTCATGAGCAGGATCACCTTCACTAGACCAGGTTGCTGTAAGGTCTGTCCTCAATTACCTCCATGTGTTTTGTTTCAAAGAGATATGAAGGTCAGTACTGATGTTTGCAACAAAGTTTGGATGACGACATGTGTAGTATAAAATGAAGATGCTTATTTCACCTGGGCTGTGAAATAAACTTGCTTTTCCTAATAAAATAGCCAGACTTATTATCAGAATCTATATTCAGTTAATATTCTATTTTCAGTTATAATTTTGTGATGCTACAGTATTCAATGGGAAAATATTGTCTCTTTGAATGTTTTTTTTCCTAAGGAAAATCTCAGTTAAAAGATAAAGGCAGTTATTTTTTGCAAACAAAGCTGGAGGAGCAGTGCAAGGAGTGTGGAGGGGTATTGTTTCATAGTGTACAGCATCTGAATCAAAAAACATTGTATTTCAAACAGACTATTATGTTGAGAGTGGTTTTACTGGGATATGCATACAGTTTGCCTTTGCTCTTTCTCTAATGTCTACTGATTTACTGATTAATACATTGAGTTTTTCATAGTTCAATTATCTATCGCAGAATTTTTATTCACTATTCTTAAGCATTCAAGTGGGAGAGTTTATTATAGAAGTCTCATTTGGTAATTTGTTTCAAATTACTTTTCTCAGATTTTTGGACTACTATGTCCTATCATGTTGTTGAACTCTGTCAACACATCTTTAGTAGTCATGAGGACACACTCTGCCGTCTTTTCTTTTTTTAATTTGATGACGCAGTTGTGTCAGAAAAAGCAACGTATTGCTTTGCTAAATTGAAGTAGGCTGCAGAAGGATGAGAATTTTCATGTCAATCTAATTTTCCTTCTGGAGTGAGAGCCCTTTTTTTTTTTCTTCTGGAAATAAAATCAAAAAGTGTATTAGCGCACAAATTCAGTATTAAAAGGACAAAAATCTACTTGTACAAATTACTTTGTATTTCCAATAACTTTCAGCAATATTTGGGTATTACTGTAGGTAATTTGTATTGGGAATCACTTGGCTCAAGTGGTGGTAGCAAAAATCTGAAAAAAGGAACTTTCTTGGTGAGAGTACAGCTGAAAATATTTGGCAGGATTTGTGTTGGTTTATGACGGAGAGCTTCTATTTTAAAAACAAATGTATTGATAATTCTAAAACCAAAGATTGAGATTATTACTTACTATTGAATATGGAAAATATTTTTATCACTTCAGAGACGAATTTATTATAAACAATGCCTTTTTGGAAATCCTAATTTTTACTTTTGTTTGTTTTGTTTTTCCCAGTTAATGATTCTGCTTCCTAGTTTGGTCCACCAGCAACATACAGTGGTTAAAATATGGACTTTACCATCTATCTCCCTGCCCAGCCACTCCTGTGAAATTCTGCTTTTCCATAAAGTTCTCCTGTAAGTAAGAACCGACTTAGCATTCATTAGCTGAGGCTACTGAGTATTCATTTATGAAAATATCTGCAGGTAAACTAGATCATATTTGATGTAGCTCACCACGCTAGATGACTCAAAGGGCAATTTAGTGCTATGGCTAAGTTGATGTATTAGTAAAATGCTACCATAGGGGTTGTTCCCTTCTACTTATGTGAAGAGTAAGCTAGAGATATCTCCAATGAAGAAAAATTGTTCTTTGATGGTTATTTCTGTATGCCAAACCACTCAAGGGTGCATCTGCCAGTGAGACACCTTGTGGCTGTATGATTGCTCAGTTCTACTCCAGAGAAGCTGCAGATGTGTGCAGCTGGAGACAAGGAGAACAAGAAGTGAAGCCACACTTTTTGGCAGTACTCAACCTTGTCAGTATGTCATAATCAGGCAATAAGTTAAGACAAGGGTACAAGAAGGAACAGTGAGGCAGAATTTTCTAAGAAACTGTTGTATATCAATGAAGCAAAAAGACTATTTTCAACAGAAATAATGACTGAAGATTTTTTTACCTGTCCTACACTTTCTGATATCTGCATAGGTTGCTGAATGCCACTTAACTACAGGGTGCTGGTAAACAGAATTAAGAAGTTCATCTGATGGAGATCTTCCTTATTGTTAGGTTCTCTTCTTAGGCTCTCCCTTCAAGGATTAAGCATATATGTATTTACCAGCATGAAGTAAATGGAAACTTACTCTTTTACTCAAAAGAAATAGAAATTTTGACACAATTTAAAGAATACTGTAATTAGATGAAATGCTTTAAAATTTAGCTAAAAATCTGCAAAAGTGACTATTTGTTGATAGGATAGGATGTTTTGGGTAAATGCCACTTGCTTTTTAGATTAGGATTTGATGATATGGATTCATGATAAAGTTATTGGTGCTGTTTTGTATGTGACTTGATACACACTACAAACTGATATAGTATTTGTATGTTGAAAAAGTACGTGAAACCAAAATGTGTGCCATGGTAATATGGCAGCTTCCTTTACTTAGTGTTGCCTGAGGCTAAGGTCAACTATTTGGAAATGATGAAAGTTTCTGCTGTACTGTTTTTAAAGTGAAACTGTGATTATTGGAACTTTCAACAAAGGGAAGACTTAGAGTGGGTGCTCCCTAGGTTTGTGTGCTGCAGGATTTGCTGCTGAGCTTAAGTTTTTTTTCTGGCATATATGCATTTCCTAGTGACTGCAGGCTTCCCTACTTGAACTATGACTGCAGAGTTCCTCCTTGATAAAAAGCCAGTTAAGCTCTCAGAAAGAGTAAACTAACTTTTATAAAAAAAATATATATATCAAAAGAGTGTACGTAGATCCAATCTTCAGTAAGAAAATACAATGCAATGCAAAGGAAGGGAAATAACAAGGCTTAGCAAACCTGCTTGTGGGAATACAATTACACAGTTGCATTTTGAATCAAAATAGATTTATGCCTTATTCGATGTGTCTTTTCTCAGTATACTAACAAAGTAAACACTTCTTTTTTTTTTTTCTTGCAATTTTTGTTGATGTTAGAACAGTCTGACTGACAACTATGAGAAGTAAATTTTCATCTTATTCTTTTTTCTTTTTTTCCTGCTGTGCAATAAGTGGCAAGAGCTGATTACATTATGATGGTGTTATGGTGCTGTTTGTGTTGAATTGAAAAGCAACATATATGCTTGAGTGATTATTTTAACCAAATGTGTAACAGCAAGTTAACTTTTAACAGGAAGAGGGCTGTAGGTTTCAGCATTGAACAGTAAGTACTCTTTGAACTGGGTGTTTTACTGAATATCTTGTGACCTTATAGAAGAGAACCCTAGAGATAGCAGTGATGTATAGGAGAAAGATTGACTCATGTTTGAGTTTCAGCAATATCATGATTTCTGTGATGTTTTTTAAGGTAAAATGTGTATCAGAGAAAACACAACAACAACAACAAAACCGAAAAACAACAAATAAGAATAGTATGCTACTGTGGGTTTGTTATTTGTCATATTAAATTTGCCATAACCAAGTTTGACAGGCTTTTTAATTTTGTTTTTTTTTCCAGCAGACAATGCTATTGTTGAAGATTACTCAGATGCCTTCTGTCCATTTGCTGCCTCACATGCTGTGTCATGAAAGCTTTGATACATTTAGTACATAATTTAAATGAATGACTACTACAAGGCAAGCATAATGGAAGGCACACATACGATCCTTCAATTGCACAAACCTATAATGGAGCTTTGTTACATCAGCTTCTATCTTCCAGAGGGAAGAGTCAGAGGATTTACTTACAGGGGCTGTGTGACTCTGGATAGAACCAGTAAACGTTTTTGTAGCTGCTATAAAGTACAGGAGAAGTTGGAGATGAGAGAACAGCCACATGAAAACTTCAAAGATATTATTTTCAAGCAAACTACAACAAAAGACATTCTCACTGAGTTGTACAGACTAACTGCTGAAAAGGGAAAACTGTTATCCAGTCTTTTGAGATCACATCATATTCTAGGCCTTAACACAGGACATCAGGAGGAAAAGAAACAGGCTGTTTCTGGAGTCACAAAACTTAAATGTGATGATTATTCCAGTTTTGCATATCATCAGGAGTTCTTTCTGGATTCTGCAAAGAGAGGGAAATTAAATAGCAAGAAAATGAGGAAATACAGAAGAAAAGAGAGCTTTGATGAATTCAGGCACTGGAAAGGGAGAAATAAGCTATATGAACAACATCCTTCTTTACTGAGGGGGCGAGGCATGCAAATGAATAATGAGAAGATGCTCCCCACAAGACTATTTTCTACTAGGAGTTTTCCCAGTTCCTTTTCTGCTTCCAGTTGTGTAACAGCAAAAGGTAAAGACTATTTATCACCAGATGCTGGTATGCAAACAGCAAGAGGGATAAAAGAGGGATATTTTCTTGAAAGCAACAAAGCTCTGAAACTGGATGCTGACTTAGCAAGTTCTTTATCAAAAGACGGCAGTGATAAAGTTGCAGTTGAACTACTGGATAATGCAGAATGCATTCCTAAAGTTATAAACAGACAGCAGAGTATCATGTTGGTAAAATCATCTCAGGACAATCTATCTAACAACCTAGAGAAGTTAAGCAAATCTGCAGTTGCTAAAATCTTGAAGGATGACAAGTGTACTGACCAGGTATGCAGGGAGAAACTAGGATTCAGAATTGCTGCTGAAGTACAGGATTCAGAAGCTTATGATAAAAAAGCTGCAAAAACCAGTGCCGAGTCATTATCTGATTTTCACGAAGAAATGGTTTCTCCTGTTCTCACAGCAGTTCATAATGACTTTATATCAAGAACTGATGGATATTCAGCAGATGAAACTGCTGGATACTCTAAAAGCAGTGTGCTGCAGGAAGAGGAGCAAGACAGCTCTGTTTTGAAGTACAAAGCAGAGAGAGTGCACATTACCGATGAGTCATGCAACCTTGTGGGAGCAGTCAATAAAGCTCTTCTGAAAGTTATACAGAGTGACAGTTTAGATGAAGCTGCAGAATGGAAGAGACTGAAACAAATTACAAGAGTAGACAGAAACCTGCCAGGCTCAATATATGAGAAAAGAACCACGGTATCCTGGGGAGACAACAAGCATTTATTTCTGAACCTGCCTGTAAATGAAGATCCTGATGTTTCTCAGACAAGTAATAAGCTGGAAGAGAAAAAGCTGCATTCACCCTCGTTAGTAGCAGTGAGTAATGTTTTTAGTAATTCCTATCCGCTATCTAATACACACAAACAAATGTCACCTATTCCTTCTCCATTATCTTCAAGACTGCCTAGCCCGCAGCTGCATCATCGGATTCTCCCATTACCTGCACAGAACTCTGAAGACGAACCTATGTTTGGTGACTACTGCAGTGGGAAGCACAGTGCTATAAATCTGTCTTTCAGTGACTTGGAGCCACCATTTTATCTGAAGTTTTCTGAACCTGGAGAACTGGGATTTGCCATCAGACAGCCGTGCTTACATCAGAATGCAACTGCAGGGCATTTTGAAAAGCGCACTCTACAAGAGAGACTAACTACTCAGACACAGCAGAATTTCTGTGCAGGTCAGTCCTATTTTATATATTTAAAAACTAATAGAATTGACCATCCATGAAAGTGTCAGAGGGATTTTTTTAATACTAGCCTTTAATAATGGTTTCGGTGGAAGTATTTTTCACTGCTTAAGAATTGAGTGGAAAACTGGTGACTTTTAAAAACATAACTTACGTAAGATTTACTTTCAGATGTTTTTTTTTTTTAATCTTATTTTATTCAGTGCTATTGTTAGTGAATGTGACCTATTAACCAGAGTTAAACAGGTATGCAGGGGAAACACTGAGCTGAGTATTTCTCTTATCGTTAACTACATATGAACTTTTAACTTACTCAGAAATATATCCTAACACAATAGCTAAGATGATCTTCAAAAATAGATATTTTTCTATATAAAATGTTCCTGCTATTCCTGTGTTCTCATCTGTCAAAATGTTGTCACAACTTTTATTGTCCAAAGCATTCTTTTTAGTTTGTTTAGATTAAGTGGTAGAATATTGCATGAGCAAGCTAATTTTCATTGTCTTAAGTATAGGACTGCCATGACCATTTAGCTCTAAGAGGTTAATGTGACGACAATGTTTTGCTTTCAAAAGGACTGCATCTGGAGTCAAGTTACAATGCATTTGAGAGTGCGGGTGTTGGCATAAATATTTACTGTGAATATAAGAAGACAAAGCTAGATAGTACACCATATATCTATCTAAATTAGACTGAAATAGATGACAAAATTTATTTCTGAGAAATGGGAAAGCTGGAGGATTTAACTCTATAGTGGTCTGCGTGCATTACAGGGAGGACTGACAGTGCAATGTGATGGCACTTATCTATAAATGAGAAAGGGGTCCTAATCTGAAACCTTAACAGTTTTCAGGACAATTACAATAATTTTCGTTACTCTCAAATTGAAAGGGAAACTTTGAGAAACATTGGAAAAAAATAACCCTCTATTTCTTAGTATTTGTTTAGACTTGATCTTCTGATATGAAACATTTTTGCACTCCCGATGCTACTTCCCGTCATAGCCAATTTGGGTCTAATCCAGTTCAATTTTGGCTAATCCAGTTTACTAAAATGGCACAAAAATTTGTTCTCTCCCTTTTTTCTGGGTTAAACTTCTGGGAGATTACCTGAATTGCCTCACAGTCAGGCCTAAAAGTATCTGCTGGTGCGAGATGAGTTGTAGAAAGCTGCAGATTAAAACAGATGGGAAGACAAGGCTCAAGGAGAAAGAGAGGTGTGTAAGAATGTGGAAATATTACCTTAGTTAGAGGGTGTTGAATACAGCTTATGATACGTGTCTTTATGCCTGCTGCTTCTAGAAGATGCTTTGTAATTCTTGCAGCACTCAAGGCTAAGTTAGTGTTGTTTGAAGAGTTGACAAAGCTGGTGTAAACACTCACTGTTAGCAAAAAAGATAGGTGTTATGTTCTTGTTTCCTTTCTTCCTTGAATTCTGTTGCTCTTTGTTGTTGTACTCATTTTGTTGTTTCTGGTGTTGATTATATCTTTTGGTGATCTGGTTTAGGCTTTAATTACTTTTTCATTTAGAGTCTGTTGATTGGGAACTGTACCTTTTTTGCTGCATTCCAAACAAAAACACATGCACACAAGTAGCATCTGTTGGCTTAAAATCAGAACTATTAAGCAAAAACATCTTAGTAAAGAGAATGAATTGCAGAAAAAAACAACTTTAGTTATTGCTTAGAGTTATCGTAGAACATTAGTGTAGATATCAAATATCAGTGCAACTTTCTTAAAGATGTAGTACAAGAAAAGGAAACAAAACAGAATAGCATTACAACTTGCCAGCATTATTATCCATGTGTCAGGAAATCTGTATCTTGAAGGGGAAGATTCCTATTGTGCTGCCATATGTAGGATTGTAGATGTATCTTTGGATCTGGAATGATGTTTTTCCATTTTATGAGATGGGAATTAAATTGTTCATATTTACAAAGCATTGGTTGTACAACTCTTTTGTAAGCTGACATGAGTAACAGGCCATAGTACAGCAAGGCATATGAAGCATCTTCAAGTTTAGGCAATATAAATAACATCAAGATATACAGTTGTAAATCTGCAGTCCTGGTTTGCATTTTAGTAGGAAGTTCTTCTTGCCATAACATAGAAATGCATTATCCTTCTTTAGCCCTGGAGTAAACAAGCTAGAATTTTGAAACTATCCTCAATAAATCTGAATATGTGCCTGAGTGAAAAACATTTTGAAACCTTGCTGTTCCCAACTATGCTTTTCTCTCAAATTGTTTGTGCTGATAGATAAATCTAGGGAGAAAATTTTCAGAACCATTTTATTAATACAGGTTGACACCAAGATGCTGTCTTACTGAGTATTATCTAAAAGAGAAGGAAGATTAATGGTATTTTTAGTAGTTTGACTCAGAACAGGAAACTTAAAAAAAAAAAAAAAAATTCTGGGTATGTCATAGCGTCTATGACTTTAGGCAAGTCAGCCAAGACATCTCATTATTCCAGGACGGTGACCATGCTTTGGGTCAGCTGAAGATATGGAGTAGGTCATTCACCATACTTACTTAGATATATTAGTGCTGCTTTGTAAAAAGTATAAAAAGGAGGAGTGATGAAAGCAAGAACTAATGGAGTGAATGGTGTCACCTCAATTTTTTAGCAATGAAGATTCACTCCTTTTGTGATATCAAGGAGAACATGGGGAAAAAAGTGATTAACTCTCAAAAGAAACTGAAGCTAACATAAGTAGAACTGAGTAAGTAAGGTTAGTGCCAGGCAAAATGTCTGAGCCTGTGACACTGAAAGGGAAAGCTCCATTCTCTGTTATCTTCCCCTCTCCCAGCAAAGGCCTCCTTTCTCACCATTCACAGCCTCATTGGAACAAGTCTGCTGTTTGTTTGTCTTATTGCTAATTAGAATCAGATCCCTAAACAAGTTGAAAACTAGGCCAGCAAGGAGAGGAGTGAGTAACTTCTGCTGGTTTAGTGAGCGGAATTGTTCACTAGTCATCTGACGGAAACCAAAGCTAGTGCTAGGGAAGATTTTTAACTCTGCTACTAAGAGACAGAATAGACAGGGGAGAAAGACCACACCTGCTGTCCCTAAAGAATCATTAGATCTCCAATACCCCAGCTGCACATACAAACTCAGAGACAGTGCTTCTGGTACTGGCTAAAGAAGTTGTTGGGAGTCATTCATCATTTTTAAGGTAAATTAATTTGCATGAGGATTCAGAGCTTGTAGAGCAGTACTTAGGCTTAGCTGAGAGTTAAACAGGAAGGAAAATAGAGGGTAGGAGAAACAGGAATGGGAGCTTGAATAGGCTTGGATGGGAGTCAGACCTTGTCTAAGAGTGGAAAATGGGAATGGAGTATTACAAAGCAAGTGGAGCGCAACAGGTTGTTACGATTGACTTTTATAGGAAAGTATGTGAAAGAATCTGTAACCATTAGGATGTTTCCATGTGTTTATGTACATTCTACTATTGCTGATGCGTTGTCATACTGACTTCATGGCTCATGGAATCTCAATTGTCTCAATTCAGATTAGATACTAGGAAAAGATTCTTCACCAGAGGTTGATCAGACCCTGAAACAAATTCCCCGGGGTGATTGTCACAAATCTAAGCCTGCCAGAGCTCAAAGAGTATTTGAGCAACATTCTCAGACACAGTTTAAATTTTGAGTGATTTTCTGTGAAGTCAGGAGTTGGACTCAAATGATCCTTGGGATTCTCTTCCAACTGGGGATATTCTATGATACTGTTAATTTTGTAGTGGCTGAGAGAAGAGAAGAAGATAGAAGTAGTAAAGTTTTTAGAAGTTCTAGTGCTTATTGTAACCAAAAAAAAAAAGCATCTTAATTTCTGGAAGAGGTTGTTAAATATGACCCTTTTTTTTTTTTTTTTTAATTTAGCTGACTAGCAAGGCACATACCCAGGAGTTCTTTGTGATATATTCTGGACATAATAGTAACTGCACCTATCCCAGTTGATGATTAGATGGAGGATGTTTTGTTTACTTGTTAGTGCCAATGAGAATTTTATGGCAGCAACTTGATTTCCATTAGATGATAGGTTTCTGTGGACAAAATTGACAATAAGTGTTCTGGCAATTTTGCATGGTTGTCAAAAATTATGTACTGCTGTTTGAAAGTGTGCCAACTGCTAATGGCTACCTTTGGGAGATCCATTTTACAGACTTAAAATACAATAAATGTACTTCAACTTATAAAAGACTTTACTGTAATATGGATAAATACTTAAATTGGTCTAAGATCAAGAAACCTTGTATTTTAATCTTCAAAGTTTTTTAAGGGAATGAAAAGTATTAAAAAAAAAATTATCTTGGTGCTTCACACAGCAGTGGCTGGAGGAGTAGTTTTCATGCTTTGAAGGTTGTCCTAATCCTTTTGACTTTCAATATCTCCTAACATTTTCCTGGGTTTATTTGTTTGCAATGTAAACAAATATCCTACTTCCATAGCTGTAGTACTATGATACTACAAGTATAGCAGTTACATAGTCTTAGTTCTCCTCATCTATTTAAATTTCCAACGTTAAAGTAGCAGACTGACATATCATGTGAGTAGCTTTAGGTTTTGGATTTGCTTGTTTGTATTAGCATTAACCACAAAAAATTAACTATCTGCAATACTAATGCTTAATGACTTGTAATCGAAAAACGGGGCAAAGGCAACACTTTATCCTAGATGCTTAATGAAGGTAGTGAAAATAATGAATATAGAGTTACAACTTGAATTTTGGTTTTGCTTTTCCTAGCTTAAGTGACTGTGAAGTGATGGACAAGTCACTGTAAGAAATTTAATAATGAGACCTTGTGTTGTGTTCTTGAGTCATGGTTTTGGAAAATGCAGTTTCATAGAAGTTTCATATAACTAAAACTCTGAAGGCTCTTATAAAAGGAGACAGATTATATTATGTTGATTTTGCTGTTCCTTTTACAAGGAAGTTTATAAATAACTTCTGTAATTGAAGTAGTTTGCTGAATTGCTCATTAGCATTTTAAAAGCAGCACAGCATTCTGTCCATAACTAGTATGCACTTCATGAGGCAAGTTAGCATATGGCTCACGTGGAAGCATGATGCATAGTTTCTCATAGGTATTTCAAATGAAACTAATATACATGGAGTGTATTGCTTCACTACATGCAGCTTATTCAGAATCTGTGTTCTTTGAAGATTTCATAAAACAAGAAAAGAGAATTAATCACAGAATCTTGGGATTGTTTAAATTGAAATGGATCTTTTCATCTGGTCCAATCCCATGTTTAAGTGGTGTCACCCAGAGCAACTTGTGAAGGACTGTGTCCAGACAGGTTTTGAATATTTTTAAGGATGGAGTCACTGCAGTCTCTCTGGAAAACCCGTGCCAATGCTCCATCACCTGTGCAGTAAAGAAGTGCTTCCTGACCTTCAGATTGCATTGCGTTTGAAATTTGTGTCCATTGCTACTTGTTACTGGGCACCACTAAGAAGAGCTTTGTGTCTTCTGTGTTTCCTCCCATTAGATGCTTTACATATTGATAAGAATCATTCCTTTTAGCCCTCTATCCTCCAGACAGAAGAGTCCCAGCTCTGCCAGCATCTCCTCTGATAAGAGAGTAGTTCATTAAGCATCTTCTTAGCCCTTCACTGGACTCCCTTCAGCATGTCTGTTTTTTCATACTGAGGTGCCTAGAACTGGACACACTTCTTTAGATGCGGCCTCACTGGTGATGAGCAGATAGGAAGAAAGAAGGACCTTCTTTCTCAGCCTACTGGTAAAACTCCTAGTAATGCAGCCTGGGATACTGTTGACCTTTTTTTTTGCCACATAGCTGTGTTGCTGGCATTCTTGTTCAGCTGGCACTAATGCTCAGCTTGCAGTTCACCAGGACCCTAAGGTTCTTCTCTGCAAAACTGCTTTCCAGCCAGCTGAACCCCAGCGTATACTGATGCCTGGGATTATTCCTCCATAGGTGCATAACTTTATACTTCCCTTGGTTGAACTACGTGAGATTCCTGTATGCCCTTTATTCACTCCTGTTGAGATCTGAGTTGGCCCTTCTTCCAAATTTTATATTTCTGAACTTGCTGAAGGTGCATGCTATCCAATTGTCAGGGCCAAAAACAAAGATGTTGAATAGTAATGGCTCCAGTATTTAGTCCTGGGATATACAAGTAGCCTGTTTCTTTGGGGATCCAATAGGAATTAGTGCCACTGATCACAAACCTCTGGGCCTGGTCGGTCAGCTAGTTTTTAATCCTATCTACTTATCTAACCCATACTTTCACAGCTTGTCTGTGATGATGTTACTGGAGACAGTGTCAAAAGTTTTACCTAAAGTAAGGGTAAACAACAGCTACTGATCTTCCCTCATCCACCAAGCTAGTAACCTCATTGTTGAGGTTAATGAGATTGTTCAAGCATGGTTTCTGCTTTGTAAATCCATGCTGACTACTCTTGATCACGTTCTTGTCTTTTGTGTTTGAAAGTTTCCCAGCAGGGTTTTCTTCATCGCTTTCCCAGGGACTGAGGTGAGAATGACTGGCCTGTAGTTCCTTGGATCTTCTTTCTTGGAGGTATTTGCTCTCATATAGTCTTCAGAAATCTCTGCTGATCATCATGACTATTCAAAGATAATCAAGTGGCCCTGTAATGACAATAGACTTTTGCAAGACCCACAAGTTCTTGGTGCAACCTGTTTAGTTCCATGGATTTAAGTATATTCAGTTTAAGCGCTCCCTAACCTGGTCTTCCTCCATCGAGGGTAAGACTTCCTTGCACCAGCTTTCTCCTCAGGGGCCTGTCATTTCTGAAAGCAAGTAGAGGCTGAGGTGATGAAGTTATTGAGTACCTTGGTCTTTTCCATGTCATTTATCACTGGTTCCCCTGTCCTATTTGACAATTATTCAACTGATAATTCTCCATTATTTTCCAAACTTGGAGTTTTATCTTGCTTTTTAGAAACAAAGAGTTTATACATGCATCTAATTTTTAAGATTAAATGTGACGATAATGTTCAAAATTATTATTACGTCACGTTATTTTTATGACTGAAATTATTCTGCATTATGTTTTGGATCAACAATAATATTTTATGTTACTTGTACTAATAACTTCATATAACAAATATCACTCAAGGCTGTACACACTTAGGATGTAGCAGTCATGGTCTCTATTTTTGCCTCAGTGTTATTCCTTTAGATTATCATCACTGCAACATTCAGTTACCATCTCACTGTTGCCAGTACCATCAACTTATATTCCAAACTTGTTTTTAGACTATTTCCCAGCCTAAAATCTTTACACATCTCTTACACCTTGTGGATTTGTGATACCTGAAGACTCAATATGACTGAAATAGAGGTAATTATTTCTAAGATATTTCCAGATATTGCCTTTCTGAATCATCACACATATCGTGATTATCCTGACTGCTACTTAGGTCTCTAAGATAGATGTTCTCTTTCGTATTAACTTTTTTTTTTTTTTACCTTCTGTGCAGAGATGCAGGCTATTCCTAACATTTGCCAATTCAGCCTGCATATCCTTTCTAGATATGCAGTCTTCCCAAGTACTTTAATAGCGTGTACCGGAAATCAGTATATATATAGCTCTTTCATGGATCTTTTTTGTCCTGTTGTGTTCAACATATTTACCCATCATACAACTTAACTGTATCTTGATTTTCTTAAATGACACAATTGTATCTTCTGTATTGAGTCATACATTGTAATTAGAGATCATTAATTTTTGTTCTCAGTGAAGTCATGATCTTGTTTATAATAGCATAAATGATGTAAGCCAATGATGCATTAGAACTGTGCATTTATAGGAGTTCGAAATGAATGTAAACAAAAGTTCAAGGCCAAGTCTGTAAATTAAGAAGACCCTCTGAAGACTGACTTTGGTAGATGCTGTGAACAAACAGCTCCTGTTTTACTTGAGCGATTTCACAGCATGACACACTTAAGCAACAGTTGTATTTTCATCTCTTTGTAACATGTGACTCTATAGTCAAAGGCAATCAGTGTTGGGAAACCAACTGAATTAAATTGGAATGAAATACCAGAGACAGCTTAATGTTTGATGCTGGTCACAGATTAACAATTTTCTGTTTCATGGGATGGAGAGAAGGCCAAAGCATTCAAACTGATTTACAGTTTGTGCATTCAGCTTAAGAGGCTTACTATAATGAAATAGACTTTTTATCAGTATAAAAATTTCTTTAAGCAAAATAGTGAAATAACATAGAAATTGTAATTTATTAAATCTGTATCGTCTATTTAAAACAAGTTAAGAGAAATGGTTCAACTGACGTTTTTCTTGACAAATCAGGACAATATATAAATTGAGATCAAATTCATATAACTCTGCAAATATAAACTAACATATAGGAATTTTTAAAAGCTGTAACAGCTGTACGTTGGTATTTTGTTTCTGAAAAAGTGACATTTGATGAAATTGAACCTAAAAATGGCATAAGAAATCGGCTTATTCCCTTCTAAAAATGTTCTTAAAATTATATGTAAGAAAAATGAGTAAAGATGTAAATTGTTTTATCAATGTTTGCTTTATCATATCAGTAAACTTAATATTATTTCACACTGCTGATGTTACATTACACCTATAACACATTTAAATAATTACACAGAATCTTGGGGGTTGGAAGGGACCTCAAGAGATTGTAGAGCCCCATTCCCCCTGCTAAAGAGGGTACCCTACAATAGATCACACAGGTAGGCATCCAGATGAGTCTTGAATATCTCCATAGAAGGAAACTCCACAACCACTCTGGGCAATCTGTTCCTACGAAATTCTTCTGTATGGTAGAGTGGGATTTCCTATGCTCAAGTTTTAAGACGTTGTTCCTTGTCCTATCACTACAAACTACTAAGAAGAGCCTGGCCTCATCCTTTTGCCTCCCCCCTCTTTAGATATTTGTAAACATTAGTCAGATCCCCTCTGTCTTTTCCTGAGGCTGATCAGACCCAGGTTACTCAGCCTTTCCTCATATGAGAGGTGTTCCAGGCCATTTATCACTCTTGTGGTCCTTAGCTGGACTCCTAGGAGATCCCTGTCTTTTTTGAATTGAGGCACTCAGAATAGGATACACTGCTCTAAATGCGGCCTCTCCAGGGTGAAGTAGAGGGGGAAATATTAACTAATAAAATAATAAGTAATACTTATATGTAATGACTATTAAGTAGAAGCACCTAACACTTTACGTTGACCATGGTATTAAGACATTGCTCCTAGTTTGAGTGATATATTCAATTGTTTGTATCAGAGAAATTTCTCTTTGAGGTTGGATTATGACTATCTTTAAATTTGGATAACTGGGGCCTCTCATGCCCCACAAGTGAGTGTTTTGGATTTTCCAGAGCATAATCAAAGATTTCTTTAGGGTTGGGCTTTACGTTTCCAGTGAGTACAGGAAAAGAAAAGAAAAAGGCAAGACTTGTTGAATATGTTTTACAGGAAGCATTTTAAAGGCCAGATCTAAGTGCACTAAGAAGGAAACAGAGATACTTTATAGTTTCTCACTAGAGTGATGTTCACTTCACCACTTGGATTGTCCTGTGTGATACAAACCTTGATGACAGTGTTAAAATGAAAAGTGCTGTTTTTATCAATGTTTGAGACAACAGTGAAGGACATATACGACATCTTTGAATTTTAGGTACAATGAGACTGCCTGAAATAGTTGTAAGTGATCACTTAGCATTTCTTTGCCATCAGTAAATAATGTAACTTTACTAATATAGGTGAATTTACAAAGATAATGAATATTGAGTGTTTGGACAGCTGTGTGGCCATGTTGGCTCTCATTTCTCTTTAGTATGTTGGAAAATGAATGTGGAAGAAATTTATGTACCAAAGAGACTGACTTCATGGAAAAAGGCATTTCAAGTTTCAATTTTATGATGTCTTAGCCATTTCTGTGTCAGTATGTCTACCGTCACTGTAAAAATATCTTTTCTGATTGTCATTCCTGTAAGTTGGAATCTCCTCCCTGAACAGAATCACTGGATATTTATGAACAGAAAAGAGAACAATCCTTACTGAATGTACAGACTGAAGTAAATTGCTGCTTGTTCTTTAAGCCTTGTTGGTTTGGTTACAGAAATATAAGTAAAAATAACAGAACTTTAGTACACAGTATTCTGGCCAATAAGAATCTAGAACTTCTATGAATATCTGAAGTTGCTCATTATTTTTGAGGGAGAAGGTACATGAAGGCTAAAAGGGCCTGTTCCCATTCCTTTGACCTTGTTGTGTTTCCCATCTGTCAATGACCTGCTAAGCAGTGCAGGGCTCTGCCTTCAGGTCTTCAGCTGCACCCAGCAGCTTTGACAGCTATTAGCTGCAAAATACCAGTTCCTTCTGTGAGGCCTGAGAATGCTAATCATGCTTCAAATCTGCATATGTGATCTGCTTTACATAACGCATAATTATTTATAAATAATAGCTTGATTTCTATGTCCAGAGAAATGTGGCTATAACAAATTTTCTGCAGCCACTAAGGCAGGCTCGCTTAAACACTGCTGAATTTTCTTGTATGTATTTTGGTAAATTATGATTAGTAAGTAGAAGTAGTTCCAAGTTCTTTGGGGCACTTAATAATGAAAAATGACTGCTTTTATTTTATGAAGTACTGAAATCAGAATCTTATGCAGCCATCTGGGTAGGATTTTGTTAACATATACTTGGGTGATATTTAATGTTATAAAAGTGAAATTTTGAAGTTTTAGTCCTTTGGGAAGGCTAATTTTTTTTTTTCTGTGTAAGTAACCCTTAAGGCTGCTGGCATCAAGCCATTTCATGTGACAATAACTGAAATCTTGAGATCATTTTCTGTAATTTCCTGTCAGTAACAAAGGTATCAAAATGTTGTCAATATGTTCTTCAAAAGAAGCTGTGTTTTATCTGAAGAAATTGAATCAGTGAAATAAAAGTTTTTTTTTCAGTCAACTACAAAGCAGACTTCTGAAAATTATTTTCTAAGTATTTGTAATGTTTTTGTACTCTTTTTTTTTTTTTCTTGTGATACTGGTCTAATCAATTTTGTATCAGTTTACTGCAAGAGATTATTTTTTCGAATCTTATACCATGAAATGGAAGTTTTGGATATTGTTAAGGTAAATACTACAGTATGAATTGCCAAGGAAGGTTTGCACGTTGCTTTTTTTGTGACTCATTTACACACTAATTTTTTATTTATTTACACAAACTATATTTAATTACCAAAAAAAAAGCTGTTTGTCATCTAGGGCTGCGAAGAAAAATGTTAGTACATACTTCACTTTTGTACTTGATTCAAGAATCTGACTTTTCTGCCTTCAATCTTCCAGTCTGTCTAATTTATAATCTGAGAGGCAATGCTCATTTTCAGTATTTTTTCTTCTTTTCTTCCCAGGTCATGGAGAAAATAATCCTGATTTTGTTGCTAAGCTTGATGATCTTGATCCATCCTGCCTGAGGAGTTTTTTTACTAGGCTATGGATTAGCAAAAGATGCCAATCCTGATTAGCTCAAAGAATCCTATTTTTCTTCTCATCAGGCACTGATTGTTTGCCCAGACCTTTTCATCAAAGTGATTAGATCATGTTTAACATATTTCATCCCACTATCTAGGTAAAAAGAATTGTTTCCATTCTCATCAGGTTCTGGTAGCCAGTAAGAACTTTGGGTTTCAGGGTTTCTGAAATGTTTTGTTCAAAGGTTAGCAGAAAATGGGCTATGGGTTTAAACCAGTTGAGACTTAGTGAGAGAGATTTCTTTTGTTAAGGAGCTATCTTTTCGGTAGTTAAATCCAGTGCATTTACTTTCTTCTGTGACAACTCCAAAAGCAAATGCTTTTCATCCAGACCATACAGATGTCTTATAACAAATTAAACAGAGTTGTTGTTGTTTTCCCCTTTTTTGTTCATTTTGTTGCAGTTTTCCATGTCACTTCTTATTACTCATTTACTTTCAAATTCCCACTTTTTTTTTCTTTAACATCTTATTTTGGTTGGAGTAATGTAGAGTGGAGTAATGTCATGTAGCGTGTGTTGCAATTGCATGTCTTGTCCATACTAATAACCTGCTACTCTTCCAGTTTGATCTGAGAGCTTTTGTCTGGCTGGATACTCTTGTTGTTCAAAGGGCAGCTTGACCTCCAAGAATTCTCCTTCGTTTCTGAGATGTGTCTGCACAGGCCTTGTACATCTGTGGTAAGAGGGCTGCAGCCTCTCACACCCCAGTAACTTGCAGTCATTCTACCCTTCCTACGCAGAAGGAACTTGAGTTTTTTTCATGTGGGTTAGGAGTGATGATAGGCTAAATGGAGAGTTCAGGTTATAAACAAGGATGTGACATAGCCTGTACTTGAGGCTTTAATAATATAGGTGGTCTATGAGACAGAGATTAAAGGGAGTTCAATTAACTTAGTAAAGTAAGTTGCAGCTCTGTCATCAGCGGGGTGAATTCTCTTATGTTTAACACTAACTCTCATGAATTGATGTTAAATGTACAAATTGGGCTGACAGTCGGGTGTTCCAGTGGAACAAATGAGATGTTTCTTGGAATTTGGGTCTGCTTTCACTGATCTGCTAAAAACATGTAATGATATTTGAACAGTCATGGCTTTGAATAGTTATGGAAAAATCTTCCTCCTCCTTAGTACACTCCCACAACAAGCCCTTCATAGCTTCTGCCTCATTCCCATTATTTTTCTCCTTATTTTGACTTATGTGCTCCTGCCTGTACCAACTGAATGGAGAAAACTCTTTCTTTTTTTTTTTGTTTCTGCTGCAAACTAATGGTCATAAATAAATGATTTCTGTTACATAGTTCAGCATCTACACAACTACCTGTAAGATCATTTTAAAAATGATGGGAAGAAATCCTGAACTACTGCAACACCCTTGTACCCCAATATCTTTGGAATGGATGCAAAAGTGTGTGGAATGAATCAGGAACAAATTTATATAGATAGATGAAATGTATATAATTTTTATATATATAATGTGTGTCATTAGGGACTAGTTCCCTAGCACACGTTTAGAGTATGCTTTAGAGTATCTAAAGAACAGAGCTGGCAAATCTGATCTGGAGAGATCCACACTTTTGTGGGCTGGAGTAAATTAATTTAAACATCTAAAATGGTGCAACATGCTTTTGTTTAGGCAACTGAATCCCACCAAACTGTTGCCAATTATGTGACAGCTTTTTCTTATAAAAAAAGTTAACTCAGGCCATCAAAATTAGTTATTCCTTCAGGAAAATAAATACCTTGTTTAGAAATCATCTGAATTTTTTACTGGAGTCTTATCATGTGCTTTGTTTTTTTTAGAGTCCATTCTTAAAATTGATCTCTGCTTAATTCTGCATTCCTTCAGCTGGGAGCTACCTTTATTTTTCCATGTTATATTTCTTGTTAAGTGTAATTTTGTTCTTTCAGTGTCAGTGTGTTAAGATATTTTCTGACCATTTAACCACAAAGCTTAATACATTATGTTGGGATTTTCTGGAAAATCATTTTGTGGTCCTCAATCTACTGAAATAGCATCCTTTCTATTAAGACACAAAAAAATAAAAGATAAAAAGTTTGGAGTGAAACTAGCTGTAGTTATTGGTGAAACAAATACAGGGTGTAGGAGGACAGACTTGAGAGGTTTTCGGCATATATACAGAATTTGCATAACAGGTTTGCTGTTACAGCAGGGCTATGAGCAACAGAAATAAAAGGATGTTAATGTCTCTTATTTGGTTCCTTTGGCATCTAGTAGTTGAAGATGAAAGAATTCTAAAATATAAAGTATAGTTGTCGTGTGAATCAGAAATATGGCCAATAGACATTTTGCTGTCATGCTCTCCAATAGTGGTTTGCTTTAGTATGGTCTATGTTAGTCACTGGGCCTTAAGTGCCCTGGTCTAGCAGATTGATGAATGCATGCTTAACTTAAAAGTAAAACTGAGAGCAAGTATGTGCTTATGATCAAATAGGAATGCTTTCCAAAATAAGATTATATGCTAGATGGCAAGCAATTGCTAAGTTATAATTTTGGTTTTAAAGGATATGTAATGCTGGCAGCCTTGAGGCTTCTGGATTGCAGAGTGGCTGGTATGTATATCTGGCTCATTAGCTAGCCAGCAAAAAATTTTGCTTGATAAAAATCCATTTGGCTGATGAGCCCCCTTTTTCATTAGGCCTTGAATTTTCTAAAGAATAAAGCTTTTTTTTTTTCCTCAGTAATGTAATATAACTACATGGAACAGTTGCAAATCCAAATTGAGGGATAGAAATATTTTCAAGTGAATTAAACAGACTGCTTTTTTCAGAGCTCAGACATCCAAGGATTTGTTCTGTTCTGCTAGATTTGACTGAGGCCAACAGAAGGTGTTAGCTTACATAAAGTGTGTTTTCTCCTGTTTCATGCTAGAGGCCTCTGGGTTAGAGAAAGACTTCATAAAACTGAGCAATTGTTCTGGTTCTTCTCCTGGTTTATACAGGTATTTTGAGTTATTGTGTTACAAATGTTATTGAGCATGGATGTGTAGCATCTTGCCGATGTTACACAATAAGCCAAACACTACCTGAAAAAGTATTACAAACATATATGTTTGCTTTGGGTAAATATAGGTTATTGCTGTTTCTCGACACTATTAGCCTTAGAAGTTACTAAGTCTTTGGTTCATCTGAGAAATGAATTTGAGGTGTTCATATGCACCAAAATGTTGATGACAGTGTGAAAAGGATAATTGTACAGCACCTTGGCAGAATGCAGAATTTTCAGTTGGCAACCATTTTTAACAACTGAAGAGAAGCCATCCATGAATGCCAGTATACGTTAATCTTCAGTTCACAGATTTATGTAGAGTACATCTCACTACATGCCTAAAAGGCAAAAAGATGCCAGAAAAAACTTACGTGTCAAGAATATTTTTCTAAACCTTAATTTATTCAAAGAAAGCTAAAACACCCTCACAGTTCAACAAGGAAAGACATCTAAATAAATGGCATACTTTTTTTTCAGTACTACAGTACTGTTCACCTTTAGCTAATTGTGAAGTTTATGCAAACAGTAAATATTCATCAGCAGTGAAAACTGAAAAAAAAAAAATGTTCAGTGGCTGTAGCTGTACATAATTAAGTCATAAATTGTACAAAAAAAAACCCAAACAGAATAAATTGGTGAATTTTCTTGGAATTAATTCAGGAAGATGGTGAATTTATTTTGTTTGCATTGCTTTATTGCCCTATATTTATTACAGTTAACTCATGATTAGCTGAGGCAAGTGGTGCTTTGGATAAAATAGAAACTTGGATCACAATTAAAAAAATGAAATACACCAGTGAATGTTACAGCTTAAGTTTAGTGGAAAAAAGAGTAAAAAGCAGCATGACTGACAGAGCTGAGGTTCCTATGTAAGTGCTAACTGGAACTGAGAAAAGAACATCACAGATCTTCATGAATATGACCATACTGCTTTCCTGACAATTTGGGTGATATGAAAACCCCATTTGTAAGGCATGATGGTCTACATAAACGATTATCCAATCATACTTAATTGAGAGTTCACTGTGAGCACATCCAAAAACTGTATCTTACCCAGAATCTTGTCATAGATGATGAGTCTTGAACCTATGTGAAAGCTCAGTTCAGAAGTTTTGCAGGGTTTGTGACTTCCCTTTTCCTTTTCAGTTCTCACTCAATTTTCCTAGGACCACAAAAATCTGTATAAACCTTTGTTTATTTGATAATGTTTCAACAGTGGGTGATGATAAGATTTAGTCATAAGGGCAGAGCATAGCTTTCCACTTTCCGTGGTCCTGATGCATTAAAAAAAAATTCAGATGTATTTACATTAAAAAGAAATCAGATGAATCTTTTCAGAGCTTGCACAATGCAGACCAACTTAGATTCCTCATTCCTCAGTGAGCAGTGACACTGAGTGTACTAATTGCAGACTTAATTGTGTGGACACCAAAGTAATCTTTTCTTAGTTACTGCCACCATGCTGAGTCTTTGAGCATTGCAGAGGGAAGATCAGTGCTTACTTTTTGCTCCTGATTTGGCTAAGCAGAAGAAGCTGGTATTTGTTGTTAACAGCACATGTGAAACATCATCATGGGCTGAGTCATCAAGTTAAGTGCCACACTACCTTGTTTGCTTATTTAATAACTACATGTGAATAGTAATGTAGCTGCTTTTGCAGAAAAGGATGAAAATGTTCTGTGTTCCATCCAGGGCAGATTCCTCAGTTGCAGAAAGACATTTGTACTAATCTTGAACATGTGGTGGTTTTTTTTTTTAATTAATTTATTAGGCTTCTACATATATGGAGTGATAAGTGACAGGCCAGTGTTTTTTTTTTTTCCACATGCACACAGCCAGCACTTCCCTGGCTAAATGTATTGACACACAAATTCTTAAGATTATTTTTTATTCCTAAGGAACCTACTCTCCCAGATAAGTACAGCTGTTTAAGCTTTTTGAGTATATCCTTGGTCAAGAACATCTTTCTGTGTAGTGCTTGTGCTAGTTAAGAGTATGCTAAAATCTTCTTAATTGAAATCCCTTCACAGTCTGTTTCTTCTCCTAAATCTCCATCACCTTTCTCTCCATCTTTTGTGTTGTAGCTCTCTCTCTCCCACTTTCTCTCTTCTTAATCCTTGACCCTGGGCAACTTTCTGCCTGTTCCTCCAGTTATTACTTCCTATCCTTTGTCTCCCATTTGGCATCTTGAGTGCCTCAAACACTCTCAATGCTCCATTTCTTTCTGCCTTCTGTTCACTCATGTCTTTCACTTCCAGTACCTCAGATATTTTAACTAGTGTTCAGTGTCTGGAAACTTCTGTTTCTGAACAATAATCTAACTCCTTCCCTACTAGAAATAAATTATTCTTCTCTAGCTTTTTTAGTCAGTAACTGAGCCTGACCTCCTTTGAAATATGTTGCCTCTTTCTTTTTTAAAACTCCCAGTTCTTATAGATTGTTATTTTACTGGTTTAGAATTAAGCTCACTGCTAAAAATTTTAGTTGATTCTACAGATTGAATCCTTTCATCTGTCATAGTCTATCACAGCTGTATGTCCTAAGCTGCAGGATTAGAACACACAAAAAATCATTTGAAAAAAATCTGAAAAATTATAGCGTATAAATCCTGAAAAGTTTTACTCACACTTTCTCTCTGACATGGCAGGTTTTATGTCAAAACTTACCTTGTGTGTGACTACTTAGTTCATCATTGCTAGAATCAATCTTATATCTTTCTTAGTTGGATAATATCACTTTTGTGGTAAAAAACAAACAAAAAAAAAAACCCAAGTTAAATACAGTAATTTTATTACCTTTTCCTTTCTTCTCATTCTTACATTATTACTCAGGGGAGTTTATACTGAGGATCATATCTGTAACACACAGGTAGCAGTCCCTCATGTTAATTTAGGACTGTCTGCAGTAGACATAGGAGAGGTTTACCCATTGGGGTGAAGGAATATAAGACAGTGGTGATGTATGGATGTTCTTCCCTAAGTACCGAGTACTGCCATAGTCTACAGTTAGAGCAGTTACGATTGTCTGCCACTCACGCTTTTTGTTCTTACGAGTTCATCAAACTTGAAAATTTCCTGTTTTAACATCTCTTGTGTGTGTTTTAAGAAATAGCTTACTTAACTGAGCGAAGTAAGTTGGAGAAAAATATTGTTGTGCAAAAAATATTGTTACAGTAGAAAAAATTCTTTGAAGGAAGGTTTTTCTGCAGTACAATTATTGTGCAGGAATAGTTTTTTTTACTTTTCATATAATGTAAATAGCAAGACTTGAAAAACAGTAATCATTTTCAGGCGTCTGTAAGTCTTGGGATCCCGCAGATGCAAAAAAATGCTATGTTCCAGTAACATTCTACCACACCCCCTAGGCAGTGTGCAAGAAGCTGTGACCTTTTCTAAATGACAATTGTGAGCTGGAATAGAAGTAAAGAAAGCAAGACACAGGAAGGTGCTCAAGTTCATTTTTGAATTATCATCTTGACAGTCAACTCCCACAGGACAGATTAACATCATGTAATAGTACAGAACTGTCCAGCTGATGTCCTTTGCAGCTGGTGTGCCTGATGATAGTGCAAAATCAGGAGGAAAGAGAAATTTACCTGGAACTACTATAGATACATACTGAACTATCTACTATAACTATGCACTGTAGTACAGCTATGCAAAGTGTGTCCAGCAGAATGCAGGGTTGCAATGAGTAGTTTTACTATTGGTACAATTCACTATTTGATTAGTAGCTTTGATGCTGCTATCTCAGACATCCTTCTAGCTCAATGTAAAAAATAAGTGTAATGAAACTTCTTGTGATATCTTAAAGAAGCAAATGATCTCACAGATCTCCGAATCTATTCTCACTCACAGCCCATTTCCACTCTCACTCAAGAAATGGATGTCAAAGCAGTTTCATAGGCATTGCTAAGGGGAATATAGAATAAGGTGTTTTACCCTTAAGAATCAGCGATTGATATGATATAATCCTTTTGCTACAAAATCTTATGTATTTTGTCTGTCATCTTCTGCAAGATTGCTGCCCGTTGTCTTTGTTTCCAGACTTTGAGTATCAGTGTGTTTTCCTGTTGGATAACAGGAAAAGAGGTGGCACATGACATACATGTTATTCCCGGAGAAGAAGGAACAGCACATGCTATGTGGTGTAACCTCTTTGCCATCCTCCTCCTCCTATTTTTTATATCAGAGTGTAGTTTTCCACTGATTAATCATATGTACCATGGTCTTGATATAAATAACACACTAAGTGCTAATTAATTTTGTTTCTCTCAGTGGTTTCCCTGGTTGTCTCTACAGGCTGTTATTTTAATACTTGCTTCTGGTGCTTTTACATGTTTCTATCTACACAGCCATTCTAATCATAATAATTTCTCTAAAATCTTGATACAGTAACATTTGTGCAGCGTAGAAATGACCTAATTGACTTCCACAAATAGGTATATCAAAATTAGACCTCCACCTGTTTGTTTGGTTTTTTTTTTTTGCAGTTTTCGAGACTTCTGAAGAGAATTAAAAAGATATAAATTATTTTAAATCAATCTAACTACATTTCTCACGCTTTTTAACTTACCTAATGCCACTGATTGTTTTGGATATTATCCCAATCTAGAAGATACCATGAGCACTGAAATTCTTTGGCATTGAAAATGAGCTTTTAGTTAAAAGTTTCTGGCATTGCAGCTCAGAATCTCGGCCTGAACATTGACTGTGGACTTTTGGCTGCAGTCACCTGACTCTACTCTGGGAACAGTGAGAGACTCAGACTTTGCTGTGAAGTGCCAATTGTTTCTTCTCTTATGTTCCCTACTTGCTCTGTTGTTTGTTTGTTTGTTTTAGTTCTTTAATTTAAATATCTTCACTTATTTGCTTATAATGTCAGTAGTGTTTGGAGAGCTTTTGTGTTCACTATTGAGTTTGTTTGTTTAATGCTGGAGATTCATATTGAGGTTGTGTATGATTGATTCCCTCTTATAGGGAGGCATCTTACACTGAATTAGCACTTCAGAACAACATATTTTTTATTTGCTAACCAGAGAGGTAGGCTTTAGTTTTCCTGGTAATAAATTTCTCTGTTAACAGTTGGAAGCAACCTAAATGTTTTTCTCCATTATCAGCAATACTGAATTGCATTTACTGATAACTGGAGAAATAGAACACAGCCAAAAGATGGTAAATTGATGATTATTCCAGATACTGCTATTTCAGGAACTTCTAGCTCTCTGAGCACTACAGGGACCATAGCCAGGAAGGATTTACTGATTGGTTGGCTCATAAAAACAGAGGTGCATATAGCAAAAGAAATACTTTGGGTGGGATCTGCATATTTTGGATTTCCATATTTTTAAAATATGGAAAAAGAAACAAAAACTATGCTTTCAGTAGCTGTGGTAAAGCATAAACTACTTAGTCAAAGAAGTTTGCCGAAGATAACATGCTATGACTTGCTTCTGTGAGATCTTGCAAAGACCAAACACCTGTTGGAATATAGTTGTCTTCAGTCAGTCATATCATAAGTGCTCTAAATGTATGCTGAGAATGTTCAGTTCTGCTGTGTAAACTATGCCTTTAAATAGCAATGTGGTACCTTAGACTGTTTCAATTAGGAATTACTGAATAAATCTACTTTGTTATTTCATTGTGGTTCTAAAATATAAGACTCCTAAACCCTAAAAGTCCACAAAACTTGGCATTTTGAGACTGGTTTTACTTTATTTACGTTTTTCTTCACTTCTTCTGTGAAGCAAACATTGAAAAGTATCTAATCAATGTAAGATTTTCTTTGTTCATGCTTCAAAAACTTCTAAGAATCTATATAAAATTTAATATCTATATAAAATTTATATAAAATCTATATAAAATTTAATAAAATAGATGGAATACAAAAAGAATACAAAATAGAATACAAAAAGATTAGCCATTGCATTTTTGTCTTGTGTGTTATAACAATGCAATCTGGAAGAAGTAGAGTGCAATTAAAAGATTTATATATAGAATAGACAAAAACTGAAAACAGTGTAAATGTTAGTCTCGCATTTAAGTGCTTAGTGGTTAAACAAGACACGTTCCCACAAGGAATGGGTATTATGACTCATTTCCTTTCACTAAAAAAAAAAAGATGTTTGAAAAGCTGTTTTTTTTTCCACAAGAAAGTTCTGTTTCAAAAGAGCTGAGAAATTAAAACAGGCTTTCTAAATGATGCTGCAGAGAGAACACTGTCTGTAAGACACTGTGGAGCTGTGGATACCACAGTGGTAATTTATTAGAAATACATCTTGTCTAATATGCTTTTCTGCTCATTTTAAGAGACTTAACAAGAACACATTGTTTGTAGAAAGAAAGAATTATGATTGGCATATCATTAAGGGGGTTCAGCAGTAAACAGGATTATTTATTGTCACAGTTTGAGGATAAAGCCTTATTTGTACCCCTGAGGTTTCAGTACATCATATGTCTTATCTGTATACGTGAAAAGATTTTTTAAAAAAATTGTTTATTTGTGCTTGAAAGTTCTAGGTAGTAAATACTTCCAGGGAAGTGTTAAGTACTCAGCTTTCTTGCATTTACTTTGCTCAGCTTCAAATTAAATATCCTTCCTGTTTAATGATGGTTAAAAGAGCTTATGCTTAAGATAAGCATTGCTAGTACGGAGATAAGTGAAATTCTTCTTGGGTAAACGAAAGGTGAAATAAATAATGTTTGTTGCGTATCAATGAGAATGTTTTAAACTGGAGGTTATGCAGTGAAAATGTTTTAGTCATGCTGCCTTGTATTAATGCTTATTACTTGCAATTAATTGAGATTTTTAGATACAACTGTTAAAATGTAATTTGATTAACAGATCAGTAGATTAGCACATAGAAGATATGTGCTAGCTAGTACTTCTATGGTGGATGTTAACACTTAAAGCTGAATAATGTGCTATATGTAGTTGGAAGACTGAGATTGTTCCATGCTGGGAAGGTTTGAGGATTTTTTAAAATTGGACTGAAGAACGGAAATACAGATGTCCTGTTTAAATGCTAATGGATAGGGACAAGCTTAAGGAAAAAGAGAAATTCCAAGAAATGTAGTGATATGTGTCTATAATATTTTATATGATCTATATATAATGCTGTTTATTTTTCTTTATGAACTTATATTGGGAGCGTATGCTAGTAATATGAAAGTTACAGAGACAATTTCATTTTACAAAGCTGAAATACACTGAAAGGCTGACACTTTTTCAGGCTTCTAAATCAGGTTCAACTTACTGAGTTAGCTCTACCTCTGAACAAGAAATGGTGTGGCCTCAAGCGCACAATCCTGAATATTCAGTTGTTATATTCTGATGGCTATATTTTTAGCTGACTTATGTGACTCTTCTTTTCATGAACGTCATAAAGCACAAAATAAAAATGAAGGTGAATTTAATATGACTTATCTGAACATTAATTTTTTTATTTTAAGTCAAAATGTTGGTTAATTACCAGTGTAGAGATGACATTGGCTAAATTTACAACAGTCTGATGCGATCATGTGGTACAAAAACAAAAATAAGCATAGGAAAGAATTAGTAGCAAACTGCATTAAAGGATTGAGAAAAGAAATTGTTTACATGAGTTTTCTGGGATGGAGAGCACTTTTTGCTATTGTACTTTGTTTTCTCAGTTAATGTAAGTTGTCTCACAGTCCATTCTGGTGCTAAGCAACCTTAATAATGCTGTATAACGTTTTTTATATGTTTCATTCTTATTTTTCTGAAGAAATATTCTAATTCTTTATTCAGTTCCCAAACTTCTGTATTTAAGTATTATTTAGCATCTCTTCAGTACCTTAAGATGTGTTGCATTTTTTTCTTAATGGGAACTTTGTGATAAAATAATTACCTTTTGTAGCATTTTATGAGAGGCCATGCAAATAAGACCTGTGTTAAAAACACTGCAGTGGTTTATCTAGTCTATCTATTATCTGGCCTATCAAGTTCTGTAACTGGTGTTGTAAAACCAGTTTTTATATATTTTTCAGTTTGCAGAAGATATGGATCGGGGCTTTAGAAAAATAACCATATCTCTTATCTATGTATTTACAATATAAATAACTCTATCTGTGTTTCTTAGTTCAAAAATTAAGTATAAAGAAGTATTCTACCCATGACAATAAATGAGTTTACAAAAAGCAGCAACGCTGTGTTTCACTTTTAAAAATCAACCTGTAATCAGTTTTGAAAAAAAAAACACCACCTTTCATTTTATTATAAAAATTACAGCGATAATTTTAGCTAAAATTGCATGTGCATTCTTGCTAACATTTAAGGTCTATATAAACATAATACTGTATGTATAGACATCTTCTGTTCATTGCACCATGGACTTGTTCCTTGTGGGCTTATTCTCATGATTTATCTCCTAGTATCGGGACAGGGGACTTCAATCCCTTGCTCTCATATACTGCATTTAGAGCCACAGAAACCTGTAGGAAGGAGTGTACACATCTTAAACTCTAACACACTGAGATTGACATAGTAATGGAGAAATACCCACTGTCCCACCTGTGAACAGGCAATGCCTGCCATTCCCTTGACAGCAAAGCTATATTTGGGCACTATTCTTTCTACATGTCATGTTAATAGGAGGCATGACCTCATTGGTGCCAACTGTAAAATCTGGAAGACAGTTTGATTAGCAACTGGACTCTCTTGGAAAGTGTTTGTTCTGGCTCTTCAGAGGAAATGAAAAACAAAAAGCAACCCCCAAAATAAACAAAAAAAACCTACCCCTAAACCAATAGGAGTTGAAAAATTAATTAAGTTGCTAAAGTATAAGCATGCAGTATTACCTTCTATTTTTTGACTGCATATTTGTTGGCCTGGGAGATCACTGCAGCAACCAAACAGCAGTGTCAACTGCAGTGAAGGAGAGCGGCAGTCACTGGATAGGGTCTCAAGGGGTTGATTCAGAGCCTCTTCCCTAATTTTTGGAGGGTACTGACCTGGTCAGCTAATGGGGGAGTTTTTTGGTTTTTTTTCAACACACAGCAGCTTCTGTTGTAGTGCCTGCCTCTAGAGCAGCAGTAGGTGACCCTATCATTACTGCCTCTGTGGCCTTCAGAAGCCACTGCAGCACAGTTGGGACCTTCTGCTGTGCCCTCCTCTCGTTGGCTCCAGAGCTTCTCAAGTCTGGAAGGCTGAGAGTAAACAGCAGCTTGAGCTTAGAAATCCCTCTGTAATGTACATCCCTCTGTAAGTGGAATGAGATTTGGAGGTTCTGGTTATTTATTTATTTTCTAATAAATAAATAAATTTGGGTACACGTATTCAGCTCACTCATTAGTGAAGGTTTCTTGAAGCATTATAATAGACTGTTATTGCTAGCTGTGTCCACATAATCAGAATTCTTAGATTTGTTTCTGAGTAGACCACACAAAGGAGAAATTTTTATGTACAGTTTATGAAAATATAATTATTATTTCTTAATCCTGAGAGTGGTTAGCTTCCTCAATACCTCACAATTGGTAGCATTTTATTATAAAATGAGACAGACTTTGGATTTGAGCCCAGAAACTGTACACCTTGAAGACTGCATCTGGGCTGTTCTGGCAAGAGGTGAAATTCAAGTACAACGTAATCATACACAAAATTTTAGGATAGTTTAATTCATTAAGATGTTCTGTTCCATGAGGACTTTACTTTTCAAGGAGAATGTTAAAGCTTCAAGGATTAATTTTTTACTTTAATTTACTTTGCTTTTTGATGCAGTACAAGATCTGAATTATTTTGAGCCATAAGCTTTCAGAAGCTTTAAAAATCAACCTGAATTTAACAAAGGATTATGACCCTTGTGCTTCTTTCTACCATAATCTTTTAAAATTAAGGAAAATACCAAAAATTAAAAATAAATTACAAAATTGTAAGTACAATTGTACAAGATCTGAACTTTCCACTAGAATCTTGTAGGACTGATGTGTCTGTATGTATAAAATAATAGGCCTTTTGTTTATAACATTGCATCACACATTACACTTCAGAGAACATATTGCCCCTATGGAATTCATTGATTTTCTCAACGAATGAGGGGCTATCATTCAGGAAAAAAGTATTTTGGCGAGTCTATAAAGAATAGATGCTGTAAATTGGAAGGATAGTGCTCTGTGACTGGAGTGTCTGAGGCAGGGTTGTGGGCTGCTGGCTGTCAGTTTTTGCTCTTAACTCTTTCTCTCTGAATTCACCTTTGCTTGTTTGTAACCAGAATATTGTAGGTTGATATTTTGTTTAAGGTTAACGGAGCAAGATAAAGAGGACCTGAAGGGGCCTACAGGAAAACTGGGGAGGGACTTTTTATAAGGGCATGTAGTGACAGGGCGAGGGAAAATGGCTTTAAACTGGAAGAGGGTAGATTTAAACTAGGTAATAGGAAGTAATTCTTTATTGTGAGGGTGCTGAGACACTGGAAGAGGTTACCCAGTGAAGTTGTGAATGCCCCCTCCCTGGAGGCGTTCGAGGCCAGGCTGGATGGGGCTTTGAGCAACCTGGTCTAGAAGGAGGTGTCCCTGCCTTTAGCAGTGGGTTGGAAGTAGATGATCTTCAAGTTACCTTCCAACCCAAATCATTTTATGATTTTATAAAGTACCACTTCCAACTGAAAGATTAATTTCATGTTTCCTGTAGCTGGCTAATGTAGATCAGTACAATAACCGCTAAGGGTGCACTTAGCTGATATCAGGAAGTTTGTCTTATCAGCCAGTTGACCTGCTCTAGCTTAGTTTTGCACCTCATAGCCATCTCTGAAATATGTGCTGGGAAAAAGCACATTAAAGAGGGCATTTGCAGTGGAGATGAAAACTACATTCTGGTGTGTGTATGAAGGGGGCAAGGCAAGTAGCCCACAGTTTTGCTAGATTTTTTTTCCATGAAATTTATGAACAATCTTTTTTTCCTCAAATGATAACAAAATATGAACCCCCATTTATGCTATTTTATTTTGTTTTGAACAAATAGGAAAACTGAAAGTGTGTATGTGTTGATAGTGTTCGCCAGAGTCTCAGAAAGATTAAGAACATCCTATGTGTAGAAATTACCTGCAGATGCATACAATTACTTCATTTTATTTCATTTTGTCATTCCAGTAGAGACAGCTTTAAAGGATGACGTCACTGAACGGCTGACAAATTTGGATGTGGCAAACAGAGATGAAGACACCTGGATCTTGGATTGCAGACTAGGGCTGTCAAACCCATTTGCTCATTCAAGTCAGAAGGAGAAGATCAACAGGAATGCATTGCATTTGAGTCTGGAATTGAATGTGAGTGGCACTCTATATTGGATTTCAAAAACCATTTTTATATACATTCCTGATATGCATTTATTTCTGGTGTATGTAAAGCCACATTCTAAAGTATGAGACAAATAGCAAAGTTTTAGATGTGATGCAGTTTTTCAGCTGGTTTCTGACTCCATGTGTCTATATGTGGCTAAGCCTGAGAACAATATATGCAAAAAAAAACAAAAAACCAACCAACCAAACAAAAAAAAACCAAAAAACATATAAATTATATAAATAGATTAAGATAAATGACGTGATTACTGAAATCATGATGGGCATTTTGTTTAAATCAGTTATTTTCTTGGAAATGGAGTGAGTACACATGTGCATGCATGTGTACAGCTCAGGACTGCTTGGAGCTGTGCTGTTAGTTTTAAAATTTCTCAGGGCTTTGGAGCAGCTGAGCTGGCACTGGAATCAGACTAGACATGAATTTATCAGGAAAAGCTTATAAACTTAATGGGAAATGAGACACCGTGTATTGTCTGTTCCTGAGTGGGAACAGAATGTACTGGAAGAGGAAAGAACCAAATCAATTGTGCTCTTGTAGCCTGTAAGGCCAACAGTACACGGCTACATCAAAAAGAGGAGTGGTCAACAGGGAGAGGGAGGTGATTGTTACTGCCTATTCAGTCCTTCTAAAGCTCCACCTGAAGTACTGTGTCCATCCCTAAGGATCCCAGTACAGGAGGGATGTGGAGCTGCTGGAAAGGATACAGAGGAGGACCATGAAGATGATCAAAGGGCTGGAGCATCTCTCCAAAGAAGAAGGACTGAGGGAGTTGGTCTTGTTTAGCATGGAGAAGAGAAGGCTCTGAGGAGATGTTATTGCTGCCTTCTGGTACATGGGGGGAGCTTACAAGTAGGAAGGAGGCTGACTTTTTACATGTTGTGATGGTTATAGAACTGTCAATGGTTTATGGGCTGATTTGGCCTGGTTCTGTGTCTACCAGGGAGGAGGGACCCATGGATCTGCACCCAGAAAGGGATAAGGGAAGAGGGTAGAGAGATGGGCTCCAAAACAAAACAACAGCAATGATCTGAGGAAGAACAAACTAATTTACTAAATACGATATTGGAATGCAAGATAACACACTCTAATACAATATAATACAATATAATAAGAATTGGAGCTAACGAATCGAATCTAACGAGAGAGAGTGTCTGAAAACTGAAGGCCTTAGTCTAATGATGAGGTGAGACACGATCAGGACGAGCAGAAGGGAGGAGAGCTCACACACCGCTGAGACCAAAAAGGGGAGGGGAAATGACCTATGAAGACCTTTTATCTGTTCCCCTTGAGCAGAAATGATAACAAAACAGCGAACAGTCCTCTGGGGAATGTAGTAGTTCTTCTCTTCCAGGACAGGTACCTGGACCTGGAGCATTATTAACTCTTTAACTCCCAGTGTACTACGTGATGTTATGATGTGGAATACTGATAACCCAAGATCATAAAATTGTGACAAGAACAAGGGGGAATAAATTTAAACTAAATGAGGAGAGTTTTAGGTTAGATGTTAGGAAGAAATTTTTTGCTTAAAGGATGGTGAAGCTCTGGCACAGGATGCCCAGAAAGACTGTGGATGCCCCACTACTGCAGGGGCAGGTTGGATGGGGTCCTTGGCAGCCTGAGCCAGCAGTGTGTGCTTGCAACTTGGAACGCCAACTATGTTCTGGGCTTCATTAAATGAGGAGTGGCCAGCAGGGAGAAGGAGATGATTGTCCCCCTCTACTCAGCTCTTGTGAGGCCCCATCTGGAGTACTGTGTCCTGGCCTGGGACCCCCATTACAGGAAGGACACGGAGCTCTTGGAGCAGGTCCAGAGGAGGGCCACTGAGTGAACGGAGGGCTGTGAGGAAAGATTGATGGAACTGGACTCCTGGGAGACCTCATTGTGGCCTTCCAATATTTGAAAGGAGTGTGTAAGCGGGAGGGAGAATGACTTTATGAGAATGGATAGTGATAGAACAAGGGGGAACGGTTTTAAACTGAGACAGGGAGTTTTAGGTTAGATGTTAGGAGGAAGAGTTTCACACAAAGAGTGGTGATGCACTGGAACAGGGTGCCATGAGAGGTTGTGGATGCCCCATCCCTGGAGGCATTCAAGGCCAGGCTGGATGTGGCTCTGGGCAGCCTGGTCTAGTGGTCGTGACCGTGCACATAGCAGGGGGTTGAAACTAGATGATCGTTGTGGTCCTTTTCAACCCAGCCCATTCTATGATTCAATGATGATTCTATGATGTTGTGTGTGGCAATCCTGCTGATGGCAGGGTGGTGGAACTTGGTGATCTTTAAGGTCCTCTTCAACCTAAGCCATAAAGGATAAAAAGACTGAAAGACAGCACTTTGAAGACAGTACCTTAACGGTTTGTGCAAAGAAACAGTGACAATAGTTTGTGCAACAGTGACATCTATTGGTATAAATACCAGAACTGACTCAGAATCACATTTAAAACGCTTGTCATGATGACTGTTCCTGTTCTCTTGTAACTGCTATAAAATTGATTTGGATTCCTAACCTTCTTTTCCTAAAATAATTTAACAGAATGTTATTGCACCATGAAAATATGGGTTTATCCTTGCAATGAAACACTGAGATGAAAACAGGTAACTGGATTGAAAAGAACTGATACATATTGCTATTGCTAGTACAAATGCACACCACAACATGAAGAATCTAATCCATGATGACATCTCATCTGTATTTACAAAGTCCTCCTATACAGCAGAAGTACTTAATCAAAAGCCATTTAAGTACAATAAGTTGAGTAAAGTAAGACATCTAAGATTATTAAGCAGTTTGTTTCCATTTTCCTTTATTCAATCAGCATTTTCTGTCTAGAAATCTCATTAAATGTGTCATGGAAGATAGAATTATTTCACTTCCTGAACAAGGAAGAATATTTATTCATACTCAAAACAAGAGTCTCCATATCTCTTAAGAAGGTACTGGACAATAAGTGATCCACCAGAAAGCTTTATCCCGCAGCTCACTCCCTGTAACTCTTCATTGAAAGTCTGTCAAAACAGAACTTGGGCAAAGCTCTAGGGTACCTGTGCCTATTCTTCTGCTACAAGTCCCAGTCTTTATGTGATAAAGCATTAGAGATGGAGCTGCCAAAAGAATGGTGATGACAAGGCTGCTACTGGTGCTGCCATCAGAATCTATTTGGATTTGCAGCACTGGTACAAGCAGTGTATGAGAAAAATCAGCAAGCCACTCTCAATGATATTTGAAAAGTCATGGCAGTGATGTGGAGTCTGTGGTGACTGGAAAAAGGCAACAACGCATTCATTTTTTAAGAAGGGTAGAGAGGGCAAGTCAGGGAACTACTGATCTGTCAGCCTTATCTCTGTGCCAGGGAAGATTATGAAACAGATCCTCCTAGAAGCTATGCTAAAGCATATGGAAGAGAGGGAAGTGATACAAGACAACCAGCATGGCTTTACCAAGAGCAAGTCCTTCTTGACTAACATAGTCGTGTAACTGCGGTGAAAAAAGGATGAGCCACTGATGTCATCTGTCTGGAATTCAGAAAGGCCTTTGACATGGTTCCCTGTAACATCCTTCTCTCTAAATTGTAAATATATGGATTTGATAAGTGGACTGTGTTAGATGGATGAGGAAATGGTGGCAAGATTGTTCCCAGAGAGTGGAGTGATGAGTGTCATCCCTCAGGAATCTGTACTTAAACTGATACTCTTTAATATCTTCAACGACATTGATGGTTGGATCAAGTGCACCCTCAGCAAGTTTGTAGGTGACATCTAGCTTTGTGGTGCAGTTGACATACCTGAACTAGGGCTTTCAGCCTGGAGAAGAGGAGGTTCTGGGGAGACCTGAGAGCAGCCTTTCAGTATCTAAAGGGGGGCTAAAAGAAAGAAGGGAACAGACTATTTGGCAGGATCTGTTGTGGTAGGACAAGGGGAAATTATCTCAAACTAAAAGAGGGGAGATTTAAACTGGATATAAGGAAGAAGTGTTTTATGTTAAGGCACTGAAGCACTGGAATATTTTGTCCGGAGAGGTGGTGGCTCCTCATCCTTGGAGATGTTCGAGGTCAGGCTGGATGGGGCTCTGAGCAACCTGATCTAGCTGTAGCTGTCCTTGTTCATTGCAAGGAAGTTGGACTGGAAGACATTTAGGGCTTCCTTCCAATGCAAGCAATTCTATGAAATGAGCTGCATGAATTGTTCTGGAGACAGCAATCTGTCCCCAGATGTTGTCTTTTCTGTGCTCCTCAGACTGAACAGCATGACAACTGTTGTCAGAGAATGTGTCCGAAGTGCAACTCCAAAGCAAAACAAAAAATGTTTCCAAGGAATGCTGACTGAATTGGACCAATTCATTTCTTCGCAATCACACTAGTTCATGTGATCTATGGCCCTTCCTTGCTATTGGAAGAAAAAATTTAACATGACTGAAAATTTAGGTACCAGTATTTTGAAATGCAGTTATGTTCCTAAAAGTGATGATGTTAAAAACAAAGCTGTTTTGCCTTGCTCTGTCTTACGTGAGCAGCCTTATATAGAAATACGTTATACATATATATCTATATATGCACATGTAGATAGAATCATAAGAACATCCAGGAAAAGATTTTCAAGACAGCCAAGTCCAAGCATCAACTTGACTTATCAAGTTCCATCACTAAACTATGTCCCTTAGTGTCATGTACATGCTCTCTTAAATCCCACAAGGGATGGGGACTCCCCTACTGCCCCAGACAGTTTCCTTGTGTTATTGAGAAGATGCTTCTGCTTTTATTAGTTGGAAGGAGGAAGATAAAGTAGATGGGAGTAAGACTGTAAATGAATTCTGCTCTAACAGGGATTTAAAATGCAGTCTGTATCAGAAGCCTGCATTAGTTTTTAAGATCTTAATTTGAGCGTGCTGGATTCTCTTTCGCTGTCTAGAGTACAGAAGATAAGGAAGCAACACAGAAATGCAACTCCACCCTATACTTCATACAGCATTTCATCTCAGATGAAAAGGCACTTCAATGAGGTATACAACTGCAGCTCAAATAAGTATTAATAGATAGCAGTTGCTCAAGAATTTCTGGTAAATCTTTTGATGCGACTCTGGATTTTACTTTATTAAGTTATTATTTTAAGCTTTAAACTATTAAGTCATGCTATAGGTGGGGTTTAAAAGGCCTGTTGAAAATTAAAAGAAGAGGAGAATATAGCAACCTATGAAAGGAAAGCAGGAAGGCAAAAGACTGAAAATTCAACTGTTCTTTCTTACACAAAGTGCCAGCCTTTGTGCCATTGTGCACAAAGATCCTTCTCAGTTTACAGTTATCCTGTTCCCTGTCTTTGCTACTTTGTATGTCTGTTCATTTCAACCTCAAGATCAGCCAATGCGTTATCTTCTATGAGCCCTGTCTCAGAGCTTTCATTGGTTTCTCACATGGTGGGATTTCCTGCTTCACTGTTCTGTATATTTAGCTATATTATACAGAATATTTCTAAATAGTATATCGTCTTTCTGACAGTGCCCTTTTGTTTTATAACTATGTAACCATTAAGATCTTTCTGATTACCTAAAATACTCAATATCTCGGTGTCAAACACAATTTTGATGAAGATATTAAAAACCACATTCCATGATATTCAGTCCCCTCCCCCCCCCCAACATGTCTGATGTCTGCTTATACCGTTAATATCTTTTAATGTTGAGTTTTGGTAAGAAGTACTATTTCTATTTGTCTATTGCGAAGTCTAAAATCAATTACTTACACACCACCTGCTCCTTAAGTAATGCCTCATGTTTTGTTATGTTGGCCCACAATATCAGAGGTAGATGGTGGTGGTGTGGTGGTTGAACATTCCCACCAATATTCTATCTTGTTGCCTTGTGACAGATGGCAGCAGAGAGGCTGTTGAAAAACATGGTGTCTGACATGGAAATGTGTATGAAGCAAAGGTGTGGCACTGAATTCACTTACTGAATGTTTATAGAGACCAAACGGTGAGGTGGTGGTTGGTGCATTTCAGCAGTGATGACAGTGGTGTTAAAGACAAGCTATGTTCCAGATGGCCATGAAGATTTTTCTGAGTACAGCATTCAGGCTCTTGTTTATCACTGGTGAAAATACACAGCTAATGGTGGTGATACACTGAAAAACAATGTTTTGTAGTTGAGAACTTGCTCTATCAAATGTTGCTATTGTGCTCTTTATATCTGTTGGAGTTTCCAAAAATAAATAGGAGGTGTTATGTTTGGAGCAACTTACATATTTAAAGAGACTATAATGACAATACTGACATTTTCAAACTACAGGAAGATTGCTCGCTTGATGGTTTACTGTAAGTTAAAAACCAAACAAACAAAAAAGACAACAACAAAAGAAACTGAAAATAAGATTCCAAGGCTTATGTGTTTCCTTCCATCTTCTCTGCCTGTTCTATGCTAGAACATTTGAAGAGTTAAACTGCTAAGTATAATATAAAGTAGTGTCAAAGGCAGAAGGAAGAGTTGGAGATCTTTATCAATCAGCACAGTGTTTGGCTGCAGATGGTTCATGGGGCAGGACCGGGTCAGCTGAATTCAGATCAGCTCAAACTCTTGGAGCCACTGCCACAACTGGTCACCTCCATGTGGCTCTTCAGCCTGGCAAAATTAGTTTCTATTTCAATTCTATGATGCTTTTTTAAAAAACAAAAACAAAACAAAAACAAAAAAAGCCCCTCATCTTGTTTCCAGCCCCTTTTATAGTAAAAACTCATGGTAAGATTTGTTTTCCATACAGTTTAGCCATTTCTATGTTTCTATGCCTTGTTTATGTTTCTTTATTTTGCTGTGATCTGAAAAGGCAATCTAGATAGAGATGCTGTCAGGAAGCATTGAACCGTGCTGTGTAATAATGATAGAAATGATTAGTTGCATTTCTGCCTTACTGTCTGTTTTCTTCAAAGAAGTTTTAAAGCTCTCAGGCACTTCAAGAATAGCATTGGGGCTTGCTGTAGGTGTGACTCCTGTCTGTGATGAAATGTAGGTCAGAAAGGGTGTGGGTTATTAAATGTTCTTTAAACTGAAAGGAATGATTGTCCTTTTGTGTAATAAATGCATTGACTGCCCTGAGTGTTGCTGTGACAGGCTCTAGGGGCTTTTCAGAGACAGCAGAGTGCTGTTGGTTTTATTAAACGAAGAAGCTTGAATCGTTACCATAAATGATTTCTTTTTCTAAAGATTGGAAATTGTTTCATCCTTCAGATGCAGAAGTCTGTTCAGAGAGGTTTTCCTAAGGAGATCTACCCAGTGTTAAAACACTTCTGCCAGTGGAGTGTTTCTTGATTCAGTCCCATTTGCACGTGCATGTCATCATCTGTTTTTGTGTAAAAGTATTAAGGGCACATGGAGATATATACAGTTTAGCTAGGGATATTCTATTGATATCAGTGTGTTCTTCATCAGTTATCCAGTCCCCACACTGGGGCTGACCAGTGGAGTAATTGTCAGCCTGGAAGAAACAGGACATTGCAGAATCTTTCTATATTTGAGGTTAGGGGTTTATGAATCACGTTCTGAACTAGAGGTACCGCTTGGCTTCCAGTTTTGATAATTTATGTAGCAGCAAATGCAGGGATGAGTTCTTTCCTACTTCATAATGTTAGAAATCTTGAAGTTTTCTTTTCAATTCCTGTAATTTGATATCAAGAGAACATATAAACAAGAGTACGTATAAAACAGTCTCGTTTTCTTCACATTTGGGATGTTGCCTTTGGTGATATAAGGCATATTTCTACTTCTGGACTTTCAATTATTCTGTGATCACCTCTGGGCTTCCCAGCATATCAGTAGATACCATAATTTTGGCCTGACTCCCAAAGAACCATTCTTTTCACTACTGATTTGATCATTGTCTCATAAATTTTGTTGGGAAGTTGCTTAAATATAAAGTATGGTTTTCCTGCTTCTTAGTCCACTTTTAAATTGAGCTGTTCATGCATATTTTTAAGTTCAGAATAGTTAGGTAGTAAAGGGAATGTTTTGGCATAATCTAGTTAGTATTCTTAGTTTAAATGGTACCATGAAGCCGCTGATTTAGCTGTATTTTTGGTTAGTGACCAACCAAAGTATTTTTGAAAAATACAATTTACAATTTATCCATCATAAATTATCCGTATCCCAAACAAATAGAGAAATAAACAAAGCACAACCGTGGAGAAATCCGTGAGAAACACACCAGTGTGAAGGTAGCTTCCTACCACTTGTCTTACTGACCTTGGATTCTATGACTAACTTGGGACAGGGAGTGATAAAGACTCTTTCATTCTGTAGAATATCCTTTTAAGATAGTTATCTATATTAAGACTAGGAAGCAGTGACTCTTACAGGGTTGTTCCCATCCTTGGCACTTGATGATAAAGAGTACTGAAGAAGGAAGTCCGGAGCTTATTGCAGGAAATGGCCAATAGTAAAGTGAACATATTGCTCTACGGTTAAATCACAAATGAAGGTGGGAGTGATTCCAGTACCTTTTGTTTATGGGTATGTATGCAATCATATAATCAAAAAAGTGTAGGCTTTACCTAAGCCCTTTGTGTTACAATCCGAGTTTAGGGAAACTTGCTTTCTGCAGTACAGACCTTCTGCTGTTGACTTTATGACGGCTTTACTTTTTATAGTATACACGAAAGGCAAACACGCCTTTCATACCAAACCTGTCGGTATACTTAGTTGTTGCCTGGTCTCTGTGATGTTCAGTTTTTTAGTGAATATTTATCTGTAATTTGGTACAAGAGTGCCAGGTACAGCCAACTTTCTGAGAAAACCAGCTTCCAGCACACTGCTGTGTGTGGCCCATCATCACAGCTAAACAGCCCAATGCAGAATGCCCTTCAAACCTGGGTGTGAAAGTGTGACCATATTATCTTTGAAATTCTGAGATGCTGCTCTGGAAATATGAGTGAAGTAGCTTCTTTAACACAAGGGTGTTAGAAGATTGCAAAGCTGCATGAGTTTCTTCTGGTCTCTGTAACTCCAAAAATAAGGAAAGGAACAAAAGTGAAGACTTTTGACTGAAACCTGACCCAAATGCAAATGACTTTGTGACTTTCAAATGTGCTTAAGAATATTTTGTACTTTCACTTGTTAAGCAAAAGTACATATATGCCGCAGCCATCCTCTCTTGAAGTTCAGTTACATGGATTAACTAAAAACAATCTGACACGGGACTGGGGTGGCACTATGCAGATGCACGTCACCGAGCGCTGTGTGGCAGCGCTGGGCTGTTGCTACCGGAGCCGCTGACCTGTCCCCGCTCTGGCCTGCTGCCCGCACGCAGCTCCCGGCGCTGGGCGCGGTGCTGGCGCTCGGTGCCACCTGCCCGCGGCTCCCGGACGGCTCCGGTAACACGAAACCAGTCCTGCTGGGTGTTGTTCGTGGCCCTGCAGGCTGAAGTCTGCATTCCAGATGAGACCTGGTGCACAGCGGGAGGGAGTCTCTCCTTTTCCTTCCTTACTCGGTATCGAGGGCGCTCACTCGGGCCAGCCGAGACCCGAGAGCACCGCACAGCATTTGCAGTGGGAACTTCAGAATTCGCACCTCGGTTTTTCAGCTGGCTATCTTTCCGGGATGATGGCTTTACCACCGAAGAGCCTTATCCACGCGGGAGGCCCATGCGAAAGAGCGCTCGGGGAGCTCCCCGCCGCAGGTTCCCAGCCCGCGTCCTGCTACGAGGAAGTAGCGCGCCGCCGCTGCGCGCTGCCCCGGCCGGGAGCCGCGTTTATATAGCCGCTCTGCGAGTAGGAAGTCGGGCAGCCAGTAGGATTGCGGGAGAGGGAGCAGCGCCACTGGTTGCGCTTCCAGCCAGGATCGGCGCGCCGGCACACCCGCTGTGACAAAAAGCCCTTTGTGCGAGGGACCGAGCGCCGGAGAGCTTGCCGCGTCCTTTGCTTTTCCCCACCGGAGCTCGGGCAGCCGATGGGCGGCAGCGCGGGGAGCAGGAAGCAGCGGGAGTGCGGCCCGGCCGCTGCCTGCCCGCCCCGGGCCCGGCCCGCCGCCGCGCAGCGCTGCGTGCGGTGAGCGCCGGTCCTCAGCGCTCGCCTGGAGCTGGAACCGCGCCCCGCGCCCAGCATGGAAGGAGGAAACGCAGGGTGCAGCCGGCAGCTTCCCGAGCGGGCGGGTCCCGCAGAGAGTGAGGCGGACGTCTTCACCACTTTTGCGGTCAGAGCACTTTTTGGACTTACGGCCAAGTTGGAATCGGTAACTCCCAAAGAAGAAGAAGCAGTGCTTAAAGTGTTTCAACCTTTGCACACCGATGTCAACACTCAGGCTAACAATCGGTATGAAAGGAATGATAATGACGGTGTTGACGACTCGGAAAACCAGCACTGCGCGAGCTGTACCAGTGACCACGCTGACCTGATGTCTGGCAGCCGTGCTGAGCTGGAGCTGGAACCAGAACCAGCAGGACAGAATGAAATACTTCTTCCCCGTTTAAGGTCTGTACAGACTTCTTTGTCTGAATCTGACAATGATGCTATTCTCGTACAGGGTACTTTGGTTCACACAACAAGTGACACGGAATCAGATGGTGAGAGTAAGGATCCAGATGCTGATGAAACCAGCACAAGCAAATGTGGGCTAAACAATGCTGCTTTGTCTGCGGTGGCTTTGGACAGTAACAATCAAAGTAAGGAAGAGTCAGACTCAGAAGGGTACGGACACAGCGATGACACTGTGGGTAGAGATGACACTGAGTTATACCCACCAATTTCTCAGTGGCTTCCCAGAGAGCTGGACAGCATTCTGGAGCGTGACTCCAGTGGCAAAGACAGAACGTTAATGGATGAGCAGTTCAGTCGCTTGCTTGCTACAGGAGAATGCCCTCCAGAACTTCCAGGTGAGGATCAAAGACCTTCAGCTGACAATGCATCTCTCCATAAAGCAGCACTGGCTGAAAAAAGTTTCCAGCTGCCTGCTTTCTTTAGTGGCCTACGTGTGAGGAAGAAGGGACTAAACACAGAGGATGGGGAAACTATTACAGAAATTAAACCAAAGGAGAATGATTTAGCTCTGCTTAAATTGCGACAGCCTGTTAAGAAATCCAACATTACATCAGGTTTGACCACAAAAAAAAAATCATCTGAACCTAAAGCAAGTCCTACTTTCCTGGAGCAGCTCTCTCACCTGTTGAACATAGATGTCTCCAAGAATGAGGAGAGAACCCAAGATTCTGGTGCAGGATTTGGAGAGACTGAGGACAGCGATGAAGGTCCAGAGAACAAAGCCTCTGGCAAAGCAGAGCCACTATTTCCCTCTGAGGAAATAAAATCAAGCCCTGCCGAGTCTGCACTGGATGTCTTTAAAGCTTTATTCACGCGACCTCCCAAAAAAGAGACAACTGCAGATCCTTCAGAGCTGGAAGCCATCAAACGCAAAATGAGAAATGAGAAAGAGTCCTTGAAAGCTGTATTTGAAAGGTCAAAATCTAAACCTGGCGACGGACCATCAGACAAATCTGTAGGTTGGCTTATTTTTTCTTCCTAAATCTGGAAGTAGATGGATATAAAATATTTTCATTTTTAAAATTAATGGTGGGGACTTAAGGTCAAAGTGTCAGAAAAGTCTTCTAAAAGGCAAAGCCTTCTACTTTTAGCAATCCCAGTTTTTGGATTCCAAACTGGAGAAATCTTGGGGTGAATTTTTCAAAATTGTCATTCATCTGCAGTTCTAGCAGAACTCAGAGCTGATAATCATGGCTTGTAAATAAAAATCAGAAATTAAGCATGAGTTTTTCATTTAAAAAGTCATTACGAAACACTTTTCCATGTGCTAAGTAGGGTTTAAAATCAGTTTTGTATCACAAATATTTAATGTAGTATTACTTACCAGTCTCTCAGTCTCACTCTGTTTTCTTTTTTCAGCTTGACTGGTTTTTATTTTTCAGTCTTTACAACTAATATTTCACTTTACCTAGGATAAGAACTGATATGATAACTTACAGGTGATATTCAGTTTAATTTGTCCGAGACGTAGAACTTAGAAGTATTTATTTCTTATTTACATGCATACCTGGCTTTCCAAATATTGATAAGCATTTAATCTTATCTGAGTGTAACTGAGGGTGTCCAATTAGACCACTGAAGTTATGGTTTAATACAAACATTGGCAAGGTTAATGTTTGTATGTGCCTGGATATTTACTAATGTTTAAAAAATGAAAAAAATCTGTGCATATGTGCACAATGATAAATGAATTTGAGTGCTCTTGAGACTCAAATGAGCAGCCATCACTGTTCCCCAAACCCTAAACTCTTTCAGCTACTCCTTTGTAGATGCAATCAATCCAGAAGCGGAATTTACCCAAATGATTAAATTTGCAGGGTTGGACCCTAAGCCTGAAGCTGAATAAGTTAATTTGCTGTGCTTGCTTGTTGTACTCTCTTAAAAATTTTATTCTTATGCGTAATTAAAACATTCATAAAAATGACTGACACCTGAGCAGACTGATAATACCAGTTTTAAGTAAATTACCTGTGGGGAGGAGAAAAGAGGCACTCATTGGCCACGGCATGTACAGCAATTACAGTGCGTGCGTGCCCTTCCCACCCCTGGGCTGCTGGTTCCTGCTTACACCATTCTCTGGCTGTGCTGGCGTAAGCGTCTGTGTGGCTTGCGGCAGGCCTGATTGGGAGGGAGGAGGCACAGCCATTGGCACGAGTGGCTCAAATATCTGCTCTCAGCTGGCCTAGTGCAAGTGTACATTTTCCCTGGGCAAAGCTGAGGTAGAAGGGTCTTGCCTTGCCTTTTTCCACGTCTGGATGGGCATTTTATGGGGCCACTTTCATGCAGTGTTCTACTGTTGCTGCAGTTGTGTCCACACAATGACTCATGTGTTGTGGATCAGATTACAGAAATGTTAGCTTAAAAAAAAAAGACCACTATAATTCCTTGTTTTGCTTGTTTATTGTTGTTGATGTTTCCCACTTAAATGGAAAATTTCACCATTCCAGTTGACAGCACAGTGTCTTTACCAGCTGCAGCAGCAATTTGATGTGGCAGCATTATGTGGTATGTGGACTGAGCAAGCTGCTGTGGGTGGGGCAGGAATTTCTCAAACCAGCTCTGCTTCCAGAAATCATATTGTCAAATAGTGTCTAAGGTGAATTTCACCGATGTTCATTATTAAGAGGAGTGAGGATGGGGCCTGGCTTTTCTCTCTGACAAAATAATAATAATAATAATAATAATAATAATAAAAAATATATATATATGAAAAAAAAAAAAGTGTTCGTCACATCTTTGGTTCACCAAAGCATAGACAGCTTTCCATGCCACTGTAAACAGTTTCAATAGAATCATTGTATGTCACATACATTAGGATATCCTTCTCCTCAAAATTATTCTTCTATACTGGTTTCTTTGTGTCCTAACTGCTTGAGCACTGTTTGAATGAGGCAGATGGCCTCTTTTGAGCATGTATGTATAGTCAGATATCTGTTTTGGAACAATTGATACTGCCAACTTTAATTTTTTTTTTCTTTCTTAATTTCAACAGCCTGATCTGAGTCCCTCAGAGCAAGATGACAAGACTCCAGGGAGACTCCAGACTGTCTGGCCACCACCGAAAGCAAACCATGAAGAAGTAAAAGTAGGATTAAAGTACACAGAAGCAGGTAAAACAAAGATGTGAAGCATTCGCAGAAATGAGTTTCTGGCACTTTAAATGTTGTTTGAGATAGAGACAGTGATAATTGCAGTATTTTCTTATCTGGAAAAAATACCTTACTGTTTACTGTTACTTCTTAAGCACCTGACTATTAAAATGCAAAATGGCTAGATGCATTGAAATCTGAATGCTTGCCTATTTAAGTTTCATAAGGAAATAAGTGCTTTTTGGTACATTGGTTTGTGTATTTGTTGTGGGATTGTGTTTGAATGAGTGACAGAATCCTGAAGGAAAGGAGACCTGCCATCTTTTATACCACCTTGCTGTGAGAAGGTGTTCGTGGTGATAGTGTATGTTTCTTTCCAGTTCCAGTGGATATCCATTTGCCTTTGTGCTAGGAGAATGAATATACAGGAGTAGTGGATCCACTCCTTTATATTGTTCAGTGAATTGCTTTTTTTTTTCTTTCTTTCCTCAGCCCTTTCTACCTTAATTTCTGTTTTGTTGTTGTTGTTTTTGTTTTGTTGTTGTTGTTTTTGTTTGTTTGTTTGTTTTTAAACAGTATGTGAATGATTGGGGATGTTGTTGGAAGGAACTGTGTTATTCTGATGTAGGCAGAATTGGATTTATGTTGCTTCTGATCGGTCTGGGGTGTTTGTCTGTCATTACATAGCCAGAACAATTTTTTTTGAACTGATATGGGTATTCAGCTGTTGACAGCTCTGCATTCTCTGTTAAGCTTACATTCTTACAATAGGCTATGTGCTTGCTGTATTTAATTTTCCACAAATAAATATTTTTTTCTGCTAATGACTATAACTATCTGTAGCAAAAACACATGCTGAAAGAAAGAAAGGAAAATGAATTAACAAAAGCTCCAGATACTACTACTTGTAGAGAATTTAGGTCATGCTTTCCTGAAATTTGAATAGAAAGGACAGACTGGCTCAGTGCCTGTGTACATTGTTACTCTTTTGTTTCTGTGATATTTTGGGTGGCGGTGTCATCAATGTGGTGACGATTAATTTGCTAAGTCAAGTTTTTATGCAGACCAGATTCTTCAGTTCATTAGTCACTCCAGCGTCTGGCAGACGGAGGGATCTGTATGAAAACAAATCACTGGTGATTCAGAGAGGATGAGACAGAAATGGTGCTTTTAATGGAAACAGGCAAAGACTGTTTTTTGAAAAGTGCAGCAGACTTAAAGGTGTTAGCAGGTTTGTAATTCAACTCTGATAACGTTCATGGATGTTCAGAAAGCAGTGATGGCAGCAGGGACTCTGACATGTGGGGCAGGTGCACCAGTCTGCTTTACTGAGAAACAGGGGGAATGTTATGTGCAGGAGTGCATATATACGGTCTCCAGAAAGTGAAGGATGGTACTGTTCATGAGAGTAATGCAGATGTAATTACAACAGCAGTTTGTATTCAAGACCTGTTGTATCGCTAGTTTGTTTTGTTTGTTTGTTCATTTAATGAAACTATCTGTCCAGGATTATTTCTAATCTCAGTCTCTCCAACAGAGATTGGCGTCTACAGAGAACATCTATGTACTGACATTTCCCCTCACACCCCTTCCCATGTAAAATTGCCTCCCAGATACCAGTACCTGAGAAACTTACTGTCCACAAAATAGAATTCTTAACAGTCTGTTGTGAAGCAGGTTAATGATGATCATTAACCTTAAACTGGATTCATCCTATAACCTAAAAACCCATTTCTGACCACAATGCCTTGTTCTGGCAGTTCTGATCAAATAGAAAGTTCTTGATTTTAAAATCAAGTTCAGAAATTGTCTGTGGCAAGGATCTTTCTCATTTCAGTCTGCCTCCAGTGGTTTTCCTGAGCAGATGATTATTAGAAGCATAGAGCAAGCTAAAATTACTTACTTATCTTAACATTCGGTCAACAATTTAGTTGAAGCCACCAAAAGAATAGGAAAATATATAAAACATTTTATATAGATTCATGTTGGAATGTACAAACAAGAATAAGCTATAGAATTATTAGGAAAATTCATTTAACACAGGTTTGGGTTTTTTTTGTTTTGTTTTGTTTTGTTTTACTGCAATCATGTCCAAGGAGAAATCCGTAGACATATGCCCCAGTATTTCTAACAAGGTACAAGAATACGTACTCATTTTTTGAGGTAGCATTGCTTTTTTCATTTGTCATGAGAAAGTAGTGTTTAAAGTAAAACTTGAAAACTTGCTTGAAAACTTGCAAACTGGAACACTGTGATCTTTCTTACAATTCTCTTCTCAGTTTTTGTTTCACCATGCAATACGACAGGACAGGAAGGTAGAGATATTGAGTGAGAATGACTAGCTTTTTGATCTTTTCTCACCTCCTTGCCATGCTTTTCCTCATTATTCTTGCTGCCTTGTGAAAGCAAGAAATTCAGGCTTAGTTTGGCCTATGCAGCAGACATCCCAGTGACTCACAGCAGCTTGGAGGAGCAGCAATTCACTACTGAGGCTCAGAGTCTGACTTGGTGTGTGGGAAACAAACTTAACAGAAAATGGATGTAACAAGGAACACGTGTGGGGGCTGACTAGGCCTGTTGGGAACATTAGAACTGGAAGAAGTTAGTGTACAACTCCTCCCCAGCTATTTTTCATGCCTTTGATAACATTTTGTGTAGCCATAGTATTGTTACCCTGGACATCTAAAAAAATTGCCAGTAAATGTCTCCAAATCTTGATTTGCAAATTTTGAGTTAAAAGGATGATAGTACAGGATTTTAGTACATCTTATGTTTTCTTAACCCTTAATTCCTCTGTTTCCATAGTGCAATTTACTGCATTATCAACTGTATCTCCGTAGTTAACAAAAACTGCTTCTGTGGGTCTCCAGAGAAACTGGAATTTCTTTGAAATGTGTCAGTCTAAAAGTTCATCAAGCCTGTAGTATGATGTACTGTTTATATCCTGGAAGACTGAAACTGTGGTATTTTAATTTATAGTTACAGATTTATTTATTTATTTATTTTTCCATGGAAATCTTTCCTATGTTCTCAAAGACATTTCTGTATATATTTCTCTGGTCCTAAAATTCTGTTCTTCAGTTTTCATTAAAAGCTTCTTTTTCTTTTCCTCCATTTTTTTCTCCCTTTTTTTTGTTTTGTTTTGTTTCAGTTATTTCTTCCATTGCTTATGCATTAAATCTAATACAAGTGTGAATATGGCAGTTATTAAGTAAGTTGAGATCGCCTAGTCAGGTGGAGGAGACAAACTCATGCCTATACTGAGTGGAGTCACAGATAATATTGGATTGCATAGAATCCACCTGCAGTGGATCTCAGCTCCTTCCTCAGGCTAGATCAGAGCTTGCTGCCTACCACATCTAAGAAGGCGAGTTTAGAAATGAGTTCTATTGCCTTTAAAACGAACTGTGTTTGAAGAACAGTCTCCATGTTGAGGTAGTATAGAAGAACTTCAGATTCTGTGAAGAATCTGATCCTTAGTAAAACGTGTATTTATCTGCTTTTAGAAGTAAATTCATTTTCAAATTATATAAAACTGAAAGTTTCACTGTTTGCTTAAGCAAAACAAGAACTGAAGAAAGGGATGAGAGAAATATCTGTCTTTCCTTTGAGAGAAGATTTTGAAAGAAAATCAAGTTGAAGCATTAACCCATTTAGTACTTTTCTACATGACATGCTTTCTTTTCGGTTCTAATTTTTGTATTTAACTTTATTTATTTATTTATTTGTTGCATTTCATGTTTCTAACATTTAAACATTTAGCATATTTAACATTTTTTTAAAGAAGAAAACAAAAAATTGCTCTCTCTCAGTCTGTCTTATTCATCATATTTCAATCTGTGTTGATGTCCTCCTTTCTCTATGATGCCACCACTTCTATAACAATGGTCTGTGATCCCATAAGCACAACATTCATTTCAGGGTAAATAATGGAATCAGGAGATGACTGACAAAGCTCTTATTAAACAAATGCAAATTGTTTAACTAGCAACAAGTTACATACGAAATACAAAATAATGGCAGAGGTCCCACGTTTTACAATATGTCAAAACCTTTGGTCCTGTATGCTCTGGGTTCCTGGCAAGAAAATTCACTTTATGGTCTGTTTATATGACAGAAATAGAGGCATAACAATCTGAACAAAGAGATGAGAGAGAAGAATGTGATTTTGTATCCATGTTTAACATAGGCTTACGTTTGTCTCTACAACATAAATAATCCTTGATGGTTAGTATCCTGAGGGAAGCTGTTGTAACAGTTGCTGCTAACATCAGTTTCATCTTAAAACAAAACACACAGAAGTTTATGTGGTAATTTCAATTTATTTGGTTTCAGTATTGTGTACATGGTTTTTAGTCCTTTGACTAGGACAGCATGCCAGGAATTATGTGTTAATTGTAGATGGTATTATTATGTTTTATGGTCACTGATCAATTTGATGCTACCTCAGACTGTAGGTGCACTGCATACAGGTTTTGCACATTTCCTTACTACATTTTATTGCATTTATTGTGCAGTGTGACAGGCATGTTTAGCCATATTGTGTCAGTGTTTCATGGCTGACAAACACACTGGCTTGTTAGTGAGAAGCTGAGGGTTATTACAAGCCAGACTGATGCACTCATATTGCGTTCCACTACAACAACAATGACGTTTTCTCCCCATACTTATGCCAACTAAACCTGTTATTTTAAGGATTTGGAAGGTACAGGTAATCTGGAAATCTGCACATTCTCAGACCAATAAGTTGTGAATGTTCTTATCGTTTCAGCAGCCCTTTTTTTTAAGCTGTCTGTTGAGGTTTACTACGAGAATATATTTTTTAAAAAGCCCATGTCTCATACCTTGTATACTTATTTATTTATTTATTAAATAGTGATATAGAGATGTTTCTCAACCTGCGAGGCACTTACTTATCAAACTGTAGGCCTGTTGAGCACTGTGGTAAAGGAGCACTCCGGGCAGTAAAGAGGAACACCACTCACCTCCTCTTCCTGCCTACTGGAGGGCATGCAGGTCTTATGAGAAGGGAACCTTTATTTCCCCACTTCAGCTGATACTGTCATTCCTTCTGTGCCTTTTGAGATAAGAATAAAAGGACAGACATCTAACATTGTGGAAGGTTTATTTGTGAATTGACTTGGGGAAAAATGTGTGTGTGGTTTTTCCAGGCATTGGTTTACCCATCTGTGAAACTGACATAAGAATCCTGACCTACTTTTCAAGCCAAATGCAGTTCCTTCTTTCTTTATAGGTTAATGTAAAAAGAGCAAATTGTAAACGGATATTGACTTCCTATTCTAAAATCTGCAAATAATAACACAATATAGAAACTATGCCTCAGGCTGTCTGATAAAATGGTCATGCCTTTCTATACAGGGCATTATATTATTGCAGTTTGAAGGGGGAGAAGAGGTGTGCCTCACTTTAATGGAAATCCTTGTTTTATGTCCATATTTGTCAAAATACAGGATTTTAGAAGACGTATATATATATTTATTTTTTTTAGTGGTGATGCATCTGTTGCATCAGATGCCTAAAAAGGTCTTGTTTTACAGTATACACAGCCATACCTGAATACATACACCTGTGTAGCTGAAGATACCAATTTGCTTAAGAATTTGTATACAGAACATCTTTGGTCCACTGCATTTTCCTATTGAAGAGATTAATTTACTACCTGAATATAATGAAGGCAAGTTCTGTGAATTCTGTTATTTTCTTTTCTGTAGGCTTTTTTGTTTGTTTGTTTGTTTTAAATGCAGGCACTACTGTGCATCCTAGTTGCAAAGGCGCTGAGCAATCACAGGATTTTAGGATATGGCTAGTGTTTCTCAACTGAAAGGCAATGAAAGGATAGTTCTTTGCAGCACAAGAATTACTTTGTATTTTCTTTCTTTGGTTCTGTTTCAAATTATACCAAGCCCTTTGTATGCAGCAAATGCCTCAAAGTTGTATTGAATTCACTTTGTATCACATCTCATTCTCCAGTCTCATTGTTCACATGATCTGTAGTCCCATTTGCCTCAGCATAAACAACAATTTAAATACTAGTCCAGATGAAACTCTGAATCTGAACACCCTGAAGTTTTCTGAATATACCAACCTGGATTTAGAATTGCTCTGGAGCTTTCTTTTTACTTAAGTCTGATATCATCCTTGCCAAGTTTGCCTTCTCTACTACATCACAGACAGATATTCTTATATGTAAAAGAACAAAACAAACCACCACCTCTGTTGTTCATGTACATTTCATAATTTTGTACATATCTACATTTTAATGTCTATCAACTGCTCTAAACTCATAGGTTGCAGAAAGTATATCTGGAAAGTGGTGTGCTTCTGCATATGGATGTATTATGTGCCTACAGCCACAACCCATCCATATTTGAATAAATGTACAGATTTATTGCATATGTAATACACGTGCAGTCTTAATGTAGACTAACTCTATGTTGTATATAGTGATTGAGAAGGTGTTATAGATCTACAGTCTAGAATAAGTGCTTTGTATTTTAATTTTGATCTGAATGAAGAGGATAGAGATGTAACTCATCAAAGAAATTTCTTAATAAATTTGTTCCTTGTATTTGCTAATACAGTGTTCTTTGCTTGCCTTTTTGCACTGATGAGTGTAAGCCTGAAGTAGATTGATTTTTTTTTTCTAAATGCAATAAGAATTTATTGAGAAAGAAATCATGTTGATTGTCCCCAGCCACACTAAAACTAAGGTTATCTTCTGGGGAGGTTAAAAATCACAAGTGAAACTAAATTTCTGCTATCAAGTAAGTGCAGTGTTGCTGGAACCTCACCAGTGACTGGAGAGGAATGGTCAAGGTTACTCAGGTGGCTACTTCAGAGTGCCTTATATTGTTTTGCAGTCAGAAAGAAGATATTTTCTTTGTTTATGTAACAGAACGAAGGGTTCACTTTCTTTTGGGAGGGCTGCTTTTCTGTATCGGTCTGCTGTGCTCAGGGAATTGAGTAACTGTTGTAAAGTTACTTTGTTTTCTGTAGTATAAGTTAATAGTTAAGTCTCCAGGAGCAGTACAGATGTTACCTTAATACTCATAGTGTGTAGACACTTAACTAATAGCTTGTTTGAGACTGTTCATTCTCCACGTGTTCATCTCCCTTCTTCACGTCTTCCATATTTACAACCTACCAGAATCTTTAGGGCACTGAAACTCATTGTTTTAAATAATTTTTAAATAAATAAATAAACAAGAGCTGCAGTCTGGATATGCAGTCTGGCACCTGGTGGTTAGAGCAGAAGGCTGCATGGGAAAGCAATGGAGGATGAAATGATAACTTCATTGAAAGAATTTGAAAGTGATGGAACCAAGGGTTACCAAAGAGGGAGAGAAGAATGGGAAACCCCCACTGTTCTGAAACTTAAAGAATCAGATCAAATAAAAGATAATTGACTCCTCAAGTCAGATAGATTGCACTTAAGTTTTCCAGCTTTTGTTCTCTAATTCTGGACTGTTTGCTAACATTATTGTGTATATTTACATTTACGGTGTTTAATAAATAACATGTTTTTACAAAAATAAATGTGTCATTTACCTTTAAACCTTCTACTCTCTACTTGAAGTTTTGAGATCACGAGAGAGAAGGTTCCTAAATTGCTTAAAGTTCTGAGGAATAACGTGGCAGTTTAAAAGGTCAGTTACAGAGGATTTTCTGTGAACGGTTTTCATGTAAGACTTTACTTTAGCTAAGAGAAAGTAGGTAAGTTGCCTTTTTATCAAAGAAGAAAAGATGATTTTGGAATATTCTACATGTAAGTTTGTTAGAACCTTTTCTATGTCTATGTTGCTGTGATTGTCAATGTAGCTTTGAACACAAATATAATAACATTTTAGTGAGTATACTTGCTTTATGCAACAGATCTGAAAAAGGAAAGTTAAAGGTACGATTCAAATTAGCCAAGAACATTGTGGTGCAGTGTATCTATTATTCCTGGAATAGCAGGTTATACATTTGGTTGCCTATATTTACCAGTGAATGCTTGTACGTTATCTTTTAGAAATGCTAATGCACAGTACAGTTTACTCTCTATTATGACAAAGATTTAAATGAATATGTATTGCATGCAAATGTTATTGCTGCTTCATATAAAAAAATTTTATTTGATTACACGTCTGAACACATTTTAAGCATTTGCTTGAATTACGTAGGTTGTCCAAAACACATAGTGTTTCTTTCCTGATTGATTTTCTGTGCATTAGGGAAAAACATGCACATTACAGCGTGCAATTTCTTTGCAAAATTGTGAAGCATAGGTTATATTTGGCATGTTTTTAGTAATATCATATGTGTTTTATTTCTACAGTCCAGTGTCATATGTCATACATTGGCTAAGGAAATTACTTTTGTTTATACTGACCGAAGTATGCTTATGACAATGAATAAAAAGCAGGGACATTGCTGGACTCTCTGCTAGGATACATATTTAATGAGCGTAAAAATATAAGTTCCCTGCATGAAACTTGAATACAATCTTACTTATGCTTTTGTCTCTAGCTCACCTAAAGCTTTACAAGGAGGGACCATCAGGTGGGTGGAACAGCATAATGTTGTCTGTCTGTCAAGTCTTTGGCCTCTTTTGTTATTGTAAAGGTGATATGTTTCTTTCCTTGATACAACAGGAATCATAAAGGCAGAGTCTGCAGTACCTACCTGTGTTTAAGACTAAAAATTGAATAAGGGCAACATAGTTCTGTAGTATAGATGAAGATCTATTTTCAGAACGCTTGGTTAAGGGATTGTGATTTCAGTTACAGCTGTCCTGTTACCCTGCTACAATGAGTGGTACTTAGGCTGGCTTCTCTGACTTTCAGATCCATCCCACAATGCTGTCAAAATTACAGAGTTCAGATTTTTAGTCTGATCAGGATACCACAGTAGAGAATGGATGTTCCTTTCCCCCCCCCCCCCCCCCCCCCAAATTTCTGTCATCTGTGTGCAAATTCCAGGTGAACATAACCAATTTTAGTGAGAATCTACCATACCTAATACCTGGACTTCTCATAATCTGTCAGTGAGCATTCTAACTACCCTTGAAGTGAAGACTGCAGGTGACAATTGGGCTGGAGAAGTTCTTTCTGAAATTGTGTACTCTTCCATTGTGAAATATATCTTATATAAAAATGAGGTAATAATTTAAATTAAGAAAAAAGAAAAGGTGAGACAGTTTAATAAAGTATTGTAGCAGCATACTTTTATTGACTTAAGTAAATATTGTATATAGAAACGAGAGCTAAATTTTCCATGCAGAAATTAAATTTAGCCTGCTCAGGTTGGAAAAGACTTTCACGATCATCAAGTATATATAAACCAATTCACTCTGATTTATTTTCCAGGACATAGCATTCTTATTGTATTTTGGAGCACTCTAACATGCAGAGATTCCTGAGGTTGTTCCTCTGCAGATGCAGAGCTTTGCATCTCCCTTAGCTGAATTGTGTGAGGGCCCATTTTTCCAGCCTGTCCAGTACCCTCAGTATGTCTCAACTATTACTGCCATTTTTGTGCCACATGCATACTTGCTGAGGGTGCAATTCTGCAACTCTACACTCTGCATCTATTCATAAGTGAACTGGAAAAGTGAGCAGTGAGATGGGAAAGCTTGCAGCTGATATGAAATTGGCTAGAGTTAGAATTAGAGAATTCTAACTAGAGATTGAAGAATTAGAACTGAGAATGCAGAAGGCAAGAAACCCAATATTTTGAGGCCAAGAGACATTAGCAAAAGAAATCCAAAATGAAGCACTTTACATTGTGCATTTGAGGAACAAAAAATCCTAGGGGAAAAAAAGTGCTAAATTCACATATATATTGAATTCTGATCTGATCATTATTCTTTAAAAACAAGACTTTGATATTGGAATAGAACTAGAGAAATGTCATTTCAGTTCTCATTAGTGATCCAGAAGTAACCGGTAAATTATAGTGGTAGGAGTTGTAAGAAAAGAATAGAAGACAAAAATGTAGACCATCCCTATAAACATCCACATTTTGTATTTAATAAGAAATGGTATATTCAGATCTGTAGAAGGTTCAGAGAAGGACAGTAAGTTTGATCAAAAATATGTAACATGCTCTTTATGAAGAAAAATTATGTAGATTTGTACACTCTCCTAGTTTCAACTGGAAAAGAATCCTTCAAGGTTGATATGATGGGGATCTCTAAAATCCTAAGAAATAGCAAATGACTCATTGGCGTTTTTATTCCAGTGGACCCACTGAAGACTTCAAATGAAACTATCAGGTGCAGACTCAAAGTAAACAAAAGGGCCTTTACCTAATTTGTAATTAATTCTTTGCTGCATGATGTTTTCTGCTTACTTGAATTCTGAATTTGTAATGTACATTCATGAGAGAAATCCACTTGCAACATCTGTGGTTTAGAAAGTTCTGAATTGCAGATCAAGTTCCTGGAAGCGTTTGCGAGAAAAGTACAACTACATTTTTGCCTGTACCTAGCTTTTCACATCACCTGTGTGATTTTGCTACCATCAGAAACAGGACACGAAGCTAAATAGACTTTTGGCACAGCTGAATGCAGATACAATTTTGTTCATTATGAAGGTGAATGATTTTTATTTCAGGATTATAATCAAAATGGAATCTACATAATGACTAGTCCTCTTACTTATTACTTCAGTGAAGAATTTCCTCATGTGAGCTAAAATATGTAGTACGTTCTACATTTTTATGTCTTTATTTCTTTTAGTAATACTCAGCTAAACGTCTCTGTTTGGCTTTAGAAAGTTAGACCTGTGTGCTTCAACGCTTCTGTGACCTGAGCTGTTTTCACTGTCTGGTTTCTGGTTCGAGTTTTGTTACCATACTGTTTCCAAGGGACTTGAGAGCTGACCCCACAATCTAATTGACATTTGCTGTACAGCTAGTGCTGGCATCCTGGGAACCCTCCTGCACTTGATTCAGGCTTCTTCACTGTCCTGCCACTCTGTGCTTGGCACTTCTCAGTTTACCTCCACTGGGACTTGCAAACATAGGAGCAAAAAATCTGGGGTCCCTTCCAACTCAAGCCATTCTATGATTACGTAGATTAGAAATACGTGATGTGAGTAATCTCAGACAAAATAAGATAATTTTATTTAACCTACTTGAATCTGTTTCTCATTAGAACTCCAGCTCATTTTTCTAGCATTCTACTGCTTAAATTTTCTTCAATAACCTTATCTCCCCAGACTAGACTTCTCTTTTTCTAATGCATCTATTTTTTCCCTACTACGACTTGGTGAAGCTGTTCAGTGAAATCGCACAAATCTCGGGTATCTTTAGTAGGAGATAATTTCCCTGAAAGTGGTCTGAATAGCTTTCAGAACTTGGAAAAGTGATTTGACCTAAGCCAGAGGCATCTCTTTCTTTCCTGCTTCTGTGTTCAGACAGTACCTTCATGATCTAACATTGGTGTTGCCTATTGGATATGAAAAATACATATGACAAACCCTAGATGCAAAATGTATAGATGTAAAGGATGAAAGTAGAGAAAAATGATAGTGGTCAGAGAGGGAGATTACATTTTATCATAATTATAGCTCTCATGATAATGAAGACCAAGAAAAATTTTTTTCTATTTGATAAATCTCAGCTACTTCCATGGCAGAACGTGGAAGTAAAATGGACACTTAAGTCTGACAGTAAGAAGATTTCTGATTTTCTATAGTTAATAACCAGTTTATTTTTCCAGTAACATGCATAAGGAGTGGAAGCTTCACACTGCCATGTTTTCTTCATTAACTGAGTTAAAATAACTTTTAAAATCATCTTTAGCTTTCATTGCAGCCTTCATCCAGCTTCCTGTATACTTTGCCAACACTGATGTTACTTTAAAATAAGTATCTCTTTGAAACATTTTTTCAGTATCATGGCATTTAAAATACTTTGGTAATAAATATTCATATTTATTTGTCATGTGTACGTCTGCACTATCTCAGTATCTTATTTAAAAAACACCTAGTTTTGTGAAGATTTGCTGCAGTGGATTATAATTACTGAAGGAATCACCAAGTTATATAATTAAAGAATATGCCAAATTGAGAGGAGAAAAAAAACAACCCAAATTTGTTATACTTTTCCTGGGTTGGTGTCCTCTCAAAATAGAGGGAAAGTGTACTAGAAGTAGCAAGCGAAGAGTTAGAGCTGGTTGGAACTGAATTTGTGCCATAAGATTATTTACTTCTTTGCTTGTTTGTCTTATTTGAGTGACTAACATTTTTCATTGTTTCCTCAGTAATTAAATCCTAATTGCTTGTGGTCATTTTTCAGGGAAGAAGCACTTCCCATCTGATTTGTATCTGATTTGTTTGTTTAAAAAGCCCTTCAGAGAACTGTCAGAATTGGGGATAGCTAACTTATTTATGCTTTACAGCCACTTTCTTCCTGGCAGGCTGTTTGGAGAGCAGGCAAGTACAACAGGATGTTTATACCATCAGTCTTCTGTTATCCAGCATAGTGAAAGACTTTAAAACTTCAGAAAATATAAAAACTCTGACATTTTGTAAATCAGCATTTGTGCTGAAATGAGATGCGTTAAAGAGCCACCTTGTGGTGCCAGAAGAGCTTAGATCTACATTTGAAGGTGTACACAAGATGGAGTCAGGCTCTGTTTCAGTGTTGCCCAATGATAGGACCGGAGGTTGTCTGAACATGAGAAAACACTTTTTTAATTGTGTGGTTGGCAGAGCAGTGTCACAAGCTGCCCAGAGAGGGTGTGAATGTTAATGCTTGGAGATCTTCAGAAGTCATCTGGACATGGTCTTGGCTCTGGGTGAACTTGACTGAGCAGGGGTCAGACCCAATGACTTCCAGAGGTCCCTTCCAACATTAACCATTCTGCAGTTCTGCTCTTCTGTAATGATTAGCTTTATTTTCAGGTCAGTATTTTAGCACCATGAAGTGGAAGGTCTTACAATTCATTTGCAGCATTGTATCTCAGCTGGCTCTGAGAACAATCCAGATATGTTCGTGAATCTTAACTAATAAGACTGAATGAGTTACAGTGGTTGTGCTAGAATCATCCTGGTTGCACACAGAGCCAGATCAGGTTTCTGAAACTCTGACGTAGTTTCTCTGTAACACAAACAAACCACTCATTGATCATGTGAAGAGTTAAATGGAAGTTAACTTGGTAATAGGATGAGTCTATCCTCTATTTTTTTCATCATACATTTCTCTCTGTTAGTATGTCATTATTTATTTTGCTGTTGTGGTTTTGCCGTTCTAAGCAGCATCACATCATTAAATAGTTAAACTTCATTATTCTGTTGCCAGTATGTTCAGAAACTGATTTTTGGGACTGTATAAGTACAGTCATTCTTTCTAGTAAATTCTTAGTCTTAATAATTCAGACTGCCATCCCTGCATGCAAGATATTTTTCTCAGATGTTAATTATCTGTGCAGAATTGTACCAAATTTTGATGACTTCACAAAAAAAACAAACATGAAATGAATGGATATGACTTAGTCCGTATTATACGATTTTATCATAGTGTCGTGATTTCTTATTCTTACCTGGCACGAAAAAAAAAAAAAGAGCATTTGCTTGAGAAGAAGGAAAATGTTATGCCATTGGGTGCTGGCTTCTATTCAGTGGATATTTCTTCTTTTTAACTAGGGGAAACTGTAATGGCAGAGAGAAACAAAAACTTATGCTGTAGAACGTCAGTTTATTGGTTGGTAGACAATGTTTTAAGTTTGTTACAGTGTACCAATGTATGATACACTTGTTTTTATGTAGTAACGGTATTTTAAGTAAATAATTAGGTTTATTAATGCTTTTTATCTGGTAATTGATAAGTATACTTTTATTTGCAATAAGAAAGTTGTAAAAGAATCTCTACCTTCTATTTTACTCTATAACAAAACTTAAACAAAGCAATCTCTAGAATTTGTTTTGGAACTTTCATCTAGGAGAGATAATGAAAAACACATGCCTTTGGGACTTTGGAACTTAAATAGCTTAAGATGATGGTATCTTGCAAAATGTCTATTACATACAACTCCATTTTTAAACATTCTTCAGCTGTTTTTGTACCACATTAGGTTTAATCTGCTGGGGTTCTTCCGTCGTTTTGTGGTTGCACAAATATTTGTATCAACATAAGAGGTAATTGGGATCTGGGAATGGGTGAACATGGTGAAAAATCTGCTTTAGATGCCAGAAGGGGTCTATGCCAGCACATGTTCATAACCAAATCCTAAAGAATGTTGAGCATTGGGCAATCCCAGAGAGTAAGTAGATCTTTTGTTAAGATAAATCTGTAGATCTGCATGGCTGTGTTAGCCAAACTAAGAACCAATTGTTAGAAGAATTTTCAAAGCCTGTTGTTTGCTTTGGCTGTCATGTGGCCTTTAAGAGCTAAACTTCAAGTCACAATGTTCCTTAGGTTCATGCCCTGGAAACTGAGTGCTTAGGTAGCTGAGGTACCAGAAGGGTCACAGCTTGCTCAGGGAACCCGAGGCAGATGCTTTTTTAAATACAGTTTAGGTGAATGGATAAGCAGAGCTGATGTCCAAAGAGCGCAGCAACTGGTCAGAAGAATTAATAGAGGAAAATCTACAAGCCTGTAGATTTATCTGGTTATGATTCAGAAAACTGCAGTCAGGCAGTTTTCCTGTAATGGAAAGCACGAAGTAGAACCTTGTTATAGGGGATGGAGGAGTTTAGGTGGATAGTAGTACTGGTCAGAATCACTTGTGTTTCTTGTTTTGTGTCTTTTAAAATACCAATCAATTTTTCTTTTGATTTTGTTTATGACTTCAACTGTTCCTATATAAGCACACCTGCCTCTCAGAATATTTGGAAAAAAAATATAGCTTTACATTAAAAAATTGCTCATTATACAGACTTCAGGGTGATCAATGTTATCTGTCTTTTCTTTTGTGTCCATGTGTTCTGAAGAGAAAAAGAAAAATGCAAAATAATAATAATCACTAAGCTTTGGTTGATACTTTGATTATATCATACTTTTTTATTGGTTCTTCTATTACAGGCACCATACAAATCCCTTTAGTTTCTGGGGACATTGTCTGTAAATTTTAAACTCCTTGGACTATTTTCAATCCTTTAGTTTAGGTTTTGATTCCTTTTTTAGTTCAGTATGCAGAAGCCAGCCAGGGAAGTGGAAATGTACCACCAGATGAGTTTTGATTTGGAAGTTGATAGAAGCAGAGCTTTAATGATCTAAGAATGAACCCCAGTTGCTTGTTAAGAAGAACTATAACATCTGGGTCAATGTCTCAAAGACAGGCTTCTCTTAAATCATTATACAACTGTAATGAAAATTCTCTTTTCTTCCTCTGGTCAGATATAGCTGCAATATAGTTTGAGGGAAACTACAGCATGAGATGTGAGTTCTAGTGATTCATTTGGTAATTCTACACTTTTACAACCATCGCTAAACTGTATAGTCAATTCTCAGCATTCTCCAATTTGCTCATCATCAGTGCTCAGAATCATCCAGTTTTTCACTGGTGACTTAAATTTATCTGGCTTTAAATTTCGTTCTTTGGATTGTGTTACATCTTTACCATATCAGAGTTGCTCACTATATGGTATAGTTTTTCCAGCAAAGTTCTTATCTCTGTAATCAATCTTCATTTGGCTGAATTCTTTGTATCTTTTGCTGTTGGGTGCATTTTCAGGTCTTTATTCGTATGTATGACTAGTCCTGTACCCGATTTATGTGCGTTTAGTGACTGTATATTTACAGGTCTGTTTAAAATATTGTATTTAATAAGTGCTTTTATAGAATGTGAGTGTATGCATGCATATGTCAAAATATCCTACCAGCTCTGCTGTTATTAGCAAAGCTAAACCTTTTGTTTCCTTTTGTTATTCCAGCCTTACATATCTCTACACAATCTTTCCCTCTCAGCATGGAATACCTCCTTTCTTTATCCTCTGTTTTCAGCAAAGCCGCTGAAAATCTGGTCATGTGGTCCTAGAAGAAAAATGTTAATTACTGTGTTGACATTTTCTTTTCCATCACCATTTGCAGATCTTTTATTTGAGAACCTGCATCTGTGTTCTGGACTTCATGGTTTAATATGAAATATGCTGTGCTGAAGATGTGTTCGTTTCTGACTCTAATGGAATGTGCTTTTTATTTTTACAGAGTACCAAGCTGCCATTTTGCATTTAAAGAGGGAACACAAAGAAGAAATTGAAACATTAAAGGTATACTTTTGTAATATTTTTTAATCTTTCCCTGTCTATGCATTTTATGGATTTAAATGGTGCAACATATATTTTGCATCAAATGTTGGAATATTCTTTCTTTCTAAAGGTTGTTTTTGGTTGACTGTAAAATCAGAATTAATTTAATTATAATCTATGCGTGTACTAACAGTTTTCTTATTTCCCCTTCAGAACTTTGCTTATTTTTGTTCTCACGTGACACAGAGGACAAATTCTTCCCTCTGTCTCAACAGTACCTTTGCTTAATATTTTGTAGCACTGTCATTTACCTGCTCAGCCTTTCTCAGCAAAACATACACAGTAACATGCACAGTAATTGCATTTGTGAGACTGCCTTGGATTTTGTATTGTGCCCTCTTTATTAATGCCTATTTTTGTAAATATGGACTCGACCAACTATCTAATTACCAGTGTTTAATATTAGTATGCTTAATATTAGAACTCACTTTCTCTTGACATTATTTACTCTGCTAAGTGAGGTTAAGAATTACAACAAGGTGTTTTTATGGTAAAAGCAGGAACTTAGATGCCAGTGTGACACAAAATGAATTTGTTGAGCAGTCCATCCCACTTTAAAGAAATAATAATGGCATTTTCCTTCTCTCACCAATTGTGAAATATTTTAAGGCATCATTGCATCAGTTCTAATGTATTACATTAGAAAGACATGGATGTAAATTACTCTGTATTACAGAGTATTTGTATCTGTGTCTGCAAAAAGGGGCTAGGATGTAATAGTATAAAACCTTAGAAATGGAGAAGTGTGAGTTCTTTGAGTAGGTGGGGTGGAATGGTGGTAGCAGTTGGTGTCGTAGAAAGGACTGCTCTGCAATAATTTCTCTGTTCTGCTAGAGTGAAGTACATGCTTTCCTAATAAGCGTCTGTTAAAATTCAACACAGGGAAATGCAAGGTTGCACTAGAACTAAGTAAAGCAATATTGTACAATAAACATTTAAAATAATAACTCTTACAAAGAATAGTGTAACTCTCACACAAGAACAGTGCATAGATGGAAATGGAATTTATTGTTGTTTTTGAGAGGGTGTTTCAGAGAATACACAGGCTTTGTGAGAGAAAAAGGTGTTTGCATGTCTCCAGCAACCCTGGGAGCAGTAGAGGTGGAGGAGGCAAGTACTGGTAACAGGAAAACTGAAGCTTGATGTGACCTAATTGCTGTAGAGTTATCTCCTTCTTTGACCTTTCACAAAATTCAGATATTTTCATCATAACGTGATTTTCCCAATTCCATCTTTCATTAAGATAATGTTGGTGTTGCACATTCTGTTTTCCATAAGAGTACATCTAAAGAAACTGGAGGAGAAGTAGATTTATTTGGTTGCTTCTCATAGCTTTGAAAATACACTTTCTTAATATTTAAAAAACAAACAAACAAACAAACCAAACCTGGATTATTTGGGTTTTCCTTAAGGCATTGTTATGTCTTAATGTTTAGTTGGGTTTCTGTGTTATCTTGCTTAGTAATAAGGAATCTCATTTTCCAACAAAAAATAAACAATAAAAACAAAACAAACAAACAAACAAAAAAAGGAAGATCATTTTCCAACAAATGGAATTGTGAAGTAACTTCCAGCAATGAGTACGCCATAAAAACTGTTTTATACGTGTAGATAAATATAACTTGAAATGAGCTAAAATTGAAATATTTGTTCATGAGGTAGAAGGATAATGCAGTCATAGTGTCAATTTCTGACAGATTGTTAATTGTTTATTTACATTGTGTATGTTTGTTTGGTGGTTACTTTGATATTTGTCACTGTTTTATCTCAGACTAGTTATTTCCAACAGAAAAGGCTATAGGACCATTTTGTAGAGTTTTTGGGTAATGGCAGTGTTGTACAAAATTTGTACCGTGATGATCAGAAAAATAGTATATTTTTTTTCTTCTTTTTTCCTGGTGTGCAAGGTGTCACTAAAACAAAGCTTTCAGAATCTCAGTTTGGATTTTATTTTTAATTAGAAGTCATTAGAGACCTTTCACAAAGTTCTGTTTGTCAGACTAATGATTCCTAAGATAAAAGGTGTTTTTTTCATTTTATAATAAGAAATACACGCATTATGAATAATAGTGGTTTTGACCTGTTTTTTTTATTGGTGAGTCTGAGTCATTCTCCTCCTCTTTGCTTCTCCTACCACTGCCTCTGTACTTAGCAGAGTGCTGCTTTGATTTTTGGACCTCAGCCCAGCCTGGTGTAAGTCATCAGGTTCATAAAAGATGCATAGTGACTAAACTGCTGAGAAATGATGCCTTAGTATGCCATTTCCAGCAGTTAGGGGTTTCCTGAAACAAAGTCTGCACTCAAGATATATAGTGCTGATGAATAAATGATAATATTACATGTTTCCAGGACTTCTGGATTCAATGCCATCTGAACAGCTCTTTCTCTGTATGTCTATGGCAATGAATTCCTTGTACTAGAATGTGACCCTCTGTAGATGCATCCCTTTTCTATGTACAGGCGTTCACAACTATTTCCTTCCAGGAACATGTAGGATACCATCTGAAAAATTTTATATAGTACCAGTATAATAACCTAAAAACAAGCTTAGAATGGAAATACTGAATTTCTATACTCTTAATATATCTTTTGTCCAAGAAAAGTCAACACTAAGTTACTCATTATGTGAAAAGAATGTCAACTCTTGGTGCATCATGTCATTTTTTACAGTGGGTGAAATCTGAGAGTGAAATGCTGCTTACGTGGTCATTTTGCTTTGGTAAATCATCAATTGTTAGTTCTAAGTTTGGTTTCTATTTTTGTTTTCTAAATGAACAAAATGGGTGCAATCTTTACTGTTTTTTCCCCTCCCCCCCTTTTTTTATAACCTGCCCACTTTGAGAGGTTCTTTCTTCTGTATGATTTTCAAACATCCTAATAAATCCTTTCTCTGCACCTCCCTTATTAGCCTTCATTGTTATCTATTTAATTTCAAATGAATTTTTCCTAGGTTTTGAAATTTGTTAAAAATTTTTGCCTTTCCTTGAAATTGCTTCAGTCTGTAGTAGTACTTAGATACAACAGCGAGAGATCATAATTTTTGTTCATTCTTTATGTTAGCAGCATTTGCACTGGTAAAAATGAAATGAGAAGGCCGCACGTTATATACCGATTCTTGTGTTTTTTCATTATTTTGAGGAAGTTATCTTTTTCTTTTCTTTTTTTTAAGATCAAAAGCTTGGGTTACCACAGACTGTGTGTGTAGAACTTTACGTTATAAAACATCCTCTGGGACCTTACAGATAAATTGAATTGCGTCATGGTTTAATGTAATAACTTCTTGCAGTTTATATGCTGAAGATGTAACAGAAAAATATGGTGATAGATAGCCCAGCTGTTGGAAATGCTTCAGTTAAGTGTGATTTTGTACCGTGTACTGAAGGAACCTAAGACGGAAATTTCACTGAATCTGTTCTTTTGCAAAAATGATCCAAATTCCATACTGCGTATTTATGAAGAAAGTTGCTCATCTCTATAAAAGATAAGGAGTGAGACGCTCTTTCTTATTCCCAACATGCCTAGAAAAACCTTCAGGAGCTCTGAAAGGTACTTCTCTGTTGGAGAAGATTCTTTAAAAAAGTGCTGTTGAAAGCTTAAAGCAAACAATGACAAAATCCTGGCTATATGGAGGAAGTTAAAAGAATGAGATTATAGGGCTGTAGCAAAGAAATTTGCAGTGGTAGATAAACTGAAAGAGCCATGTGTTTTATAAGAGGATCTTCACTGGTGATTTGTTTAGTCTTGGGGGGTGCTGTTCATTTGGAATGAGTGGGATTTTGATTGGTTATGGTTATCATAGATATTCATTGTCTAGAAAAGTTAGTCCTCAGCTGTGTCAGAAAAAGAAGAAAGTTAGGCATAATCTGTCCCAAGTAATTTACATGCAGGGGCTTGCAGGTGAGAGATCTGTTTATTCATCATCAATAGAAGGTGTCCTGTAGTTCTGTCCTGAAGGGCATGTAATGTGATCTTTTATTTTTCCATTTTCTTTTGTATGTTATATTTTTTCCTTGACTGTGAAGGAAATTGATAATGGTTTTTATTCTTTAAGAATTGTTCTGTAAACTTTCTGTGAAACAGCCCAGAGTGAACCCAGAGCTTTGTCCATACAGCCGGTGTGAAAGGGTTGTTGTTTTTCTAGGTGACTGAACTTGCAGGAAGTGTAGCAGTCCCGAGGGATGTAAAACACTCACAGGAAAGGAAGGGGAATGACGTACAGTCTGTACTTTATAGCGCTATCTTTATGTTTTTGCAGTAACCGAAAGCTTTATTATTTTTCAATTCTAGTCATTTATAACGTTCATAGTAATTGACATTAAAATATTGAATCTTTATCATATACAATGAATTACAATCAGAATAGTTCATATCTCATAATGAGTTCATTAATGTCCATAATTCAGTTGAAATATCATCATAAAGATGATGCATATAAAGGTTTATATAGTAGAAATAAATTCTTAGTTTATACCCATTTAATTTTAAATGCATTTACTAGTTTGTGTCCTCAAAGAATTTCGGAATTTTCTCACTTATTCTTTATTGAAACGAAAGGCTGCATTTTTTAAGGCTTTGACCCATTTCATCCGCGCTGCTGAGGTGTATTTCCTGATGCTGCCGCCAGGTGGAAGCAGAGCCTTTCTGCTGCAGGCCCTGAAGAAGTAAAATCCCGGTTTCTCAGTACGTGATAGTAGTCATCATCATCACCGTATTTTGCCCTGTGGAACCATGTGCACCGTATCTAAGAGCCAAGGAGATGAAAATTACTTAATATTAAATCAAAATACTGTAAAGGGACTGCTGAATTCCAAATGAAGGAAACAATTTGTAGGCAATATTTCAATTATGTTAGTTAACAGTTAATCCAACTTGAGAATGTGGTGTACAATTTATAAAACGTGGAAAAAAAGGTAGTACTTTTCCCCTTCTTCCTTTTAGCACACAGGTACAAAAAATCCTCTTCCCTTCAGTTACACGGAAGTTTAATATTACTTTTGGATGATGAAATCTAAGTCTTTATGCTCCTCTTTAATTCTCTACTTTATGCATGGATCTTCTTTGTCATACAGTTTATTACATTTCCACCAACTCACTACATCTTTTGCCACTTAGCATACACAGAACACCAGAGTCTTTAGTTTTATGTCACAGCTTTTTGTAAAAATATAAACAATATTATTATTATTAAATAAGAAAATATAAGTATTGTGCATATTACATGGCTATATTTCATACATAAAATTATATATACACATAAATAATACTCTGTGTTTGATAAATAAAAGAAACCATCGATAATCCATGAATTATATAATATATATACCATAGTAACACATAATAATACAGTAATACATGTGATAGATATATAAAAATAAAATAAATACTCCTTTTAGAAAGAAATACCTGCAGATGCATCTAAGACAACTAGAATGGTATTACTGACACCTAAATCATAGTTAGCAGCAAAGAATGGTGGGTAAGACATGAAAGAATGGTCTGGCCTCATTTGTAGAATGTAGCATGGGGTTTTCTTAGTAACTTTTGTGGTCTCCCTAGTAACTTTTGCATTTTTGCAAAGGATTCAAGAGCTGAAATGTAGAATTGAGTAGGAAGTTTCCTTTTCACAGAACTTGCTTAACTTTGAAAGTGATTTCATATCATAAGCTGAGATTAAAGACCAGGGCCTCAAAGTCTCGCAGAGAAAGAAAAGCGGAAGGGAAAGTCAAAACTGTCTGATAATTTCAAAATGATGAATTTTTATTTTGTTCTGAGATCACAAAGGCATAGAAACATTTCCTTAATTACTGAATGAAGAAATAAAGCTTTGCCTATGTGATGACATCTTCATTCTTTTCAGAAATCTATTTCTACATCTGTTATGCTACACAGTTCCTTTCCTGGCCCTTTGTTTTTACACTTTCGAATTTGTTTTCCCTCGCGGTCAGTGTGCATCCCTTTGTGAGTGCTTCCATTTCTCCTTAATTGTAATGTGGGTGTAACAAAAGATGCTCCTTGTCCCTGCTACAGTTTGGAATTTGTACTTTAATTCTGGAACGCAGTGATAAATTGTGTTGAAAGTTGTTGTGTGACAGAATGCTTATCAAAAAAACCAACCTATTGTGGAAGTGGGTAATTTCACTTTTGACATTTACAATGCTTTTTATTTACATAGACAAGTAGAATTCCAGCTTCAGAGGCAACAGCAGAAGTTGGATTTTTTTAACACCTGATCAAAACATTTTAACATATTTTTTATTTTTTTTCTTAAATCTACCCTTTTAAAAAATAGATCATACCTACAAAGTTGAAAAGTTTCTGATGCTCATAGGTAGGGATCTCAAGTAAATTTTTACAAATGCTGCCCCCAATTGTTACACGTGCCTATGTGAATTCTTTCTTAGGGATAGGGACTCCACAATTTGTCAGAAGTCACCATGTTTTGAAATCTACGATTAAAATATTGGGGTCAGTGATGAATTGTGTTGAAAGCTCTGATATGCTGAGTACTTAACAAAACAATCTTGAAGGTCTGGACAATATGCCAACTTTTGTTAATGCTTCAGGATGCAAAGATTAATGTTTTTAACCTTTACAAGATTAAACGCATATGTAACGTAACCAGTTGCTTTGTGCGTTCTTTGCTGGATTTCCATGTCCCAGTATGTACAAATAAAAGAAAATCTGCATATCGTGTATGCTTCTGCCTGGTGACACTGAGTTGCAGTCTGAAAGAGCAGCCAAGGTCAGCCAGGGTTTATTAGTCGGTCTTTCCTAATGAGCTGTTCAGGCTTTTCAGCATTTCCATGTGTTGTTACTGATGAAGGTCTCTCAGCTTGTGGTTAATCATTGATACTACTCTTGCCTAACTTGAAACGTTTCAGCCTTTTGTGCTCAGCTATGAAATGAATAGTTCCACCACTGTGCATGCTCTGGGTGCCTCTATGAATCTTCTTGGCTACATTGTTCTCATGAAGGCATTCTCCATGTTTAACATGGGGCCTTTTTGCAGTATGTGACAGTAACAATACAAAGATCGAGAAAAACATGAAAAATATGAGAAACGACAGACTGAAAGCCTATGAAATTATGTTAAGATGACAATTTCAGTACTCCTATGACTTCCAGAGAATAGCAGCAAGATAATCTTTTGAGTATGTATTTCTTGAAATAGGTAAATCTCAACAGTTGGATAAAAATCACTCTGCAATGATAAAATTGCATGGCCAGCAGTAGAAGAAATAAGAGTAGTGGACTGGGGAATGAGAGCAAAGGATAAGAGCAATAAAACAATAACTTTCTACACCGTACATACAACCACGGAAAGAACAATTGAGCAGTGCTTCACTTGGAAGCACGTGCTGTCAATTTTCATTTTCATTCAATTTCATGTCAATTTTCATTCAAGGAATGAAAGTCTGGAATAATTATTCATGGTGTATGAGTTAATTTCCTTCCCATACTTCCTCATCTTCCTCTTGTCATAGGTAGTGCTGTGATTTTTATTATTATTATTATTATTATTTTATTATTGTTATTATTATTTTCCCCAGAAGGAAAGTTAGTTTCTAGTTATTTGCACTGTTTTCTGAAAAGGCTCCTTTTGTTTTTTTAATCTCTGGAGACTGACTGATTTATTCATTACTAATTAAGTAATATGTTAATTATATCATAGCGAACTTGGAACAATGTGAGAAAATAGCCTGTTTTAAATTTGGGGAGATGGAAATTTCATGAACCGTAAATATTTTTCAGAACTGTTGTTTGTCTTTAAGATACAACATGAATTACTTATATAATAAAGATTTCTCCAATTCAGTCAGTGCTTACTTATATCTTAAAAACTTGTAAATAGCACTACCTATATCCATGTCATAATCTATAAACAAGTACTTGGTAGTGTTGTCTGTACTTTTGTGCTCTTTTGTGCAAAAATCTATTTCTCCTCCTCCACTGACTTATATGACTTATCATATTCTTGATATAATTGGTGTTTTTCCCATTAATCATGCATTTACTTTACATTGTGACTGTTGTTTTTGTCAGATAACTTGGATATCCAGGAGGACTTTTATGTTGTTTTCTTTCAGTGCTTCTTAGATTGCCACCCTATTAATTTCATCAATGCAATTTTACTGTAAGAAGTGATATTGTTTAGGCTTTATGTCAACTGCAGGTATGTTAATCCACGGATCACCCCATTTACTAAACAACTAAATTCAGAATACGGTATATTATTATTGTATCCAATAAATTGTATCCAAGACAATTTATAGCCTTAAAAGATTGGCGGGACTGCCCTAGTGCTCAAATTTAGACACATTATGAAACTCTTCACTTAATTAAGGTTAAAATGAAAGTATTCTAGAACAGTGTGTTATAAAAAGAACCCCTGCATTTATCATAGTTTGCGAAAACCAATTTATCCCGTCACCTTGAGCTACGGAATGTGTGCTAGGGAGAATAAAATACAATACATACTGTGAACATGATGACATTTAATTTTGACAGATTTGGAAGACCTCTGTAACATAGGAAACAATTATGGAGAAGAGACATGAAGTGAAATGTGATCATACAAGTGTAAATACACTAGAAATTCAGTAGTATGAGTGTTTCTGATACCACTACGCTACCAGTTTGATTTTGAAAATATATACCCTCATGCTAAACTTAGTGGTTTCTTGAAATTTCTGTACCAGATATTTGTTTGGATCTAATCATTGTAGGCCTTATCTTTGAATGATACACATTATTTTCTTTAGTTCAAAATTTCCAGCAAAATTCCCTTTCATAAGCTCTAATGTTCTTGGTTTTAGAATAGGGATCATTTTGACCAGAATGTATGATTTTCTGATAGAGGGAAAATCTGTCTGAAATTGTAGCTTACAAGCTTTTGAGACAGAACTGTTATTTCTCACATTCAGTAAATACTTCTGACTTTGCAAACCTGGTGCTTTTTGCACCGATTGCATCTTTTGGTGCTGACTGTTTTTATATGCCAGTTCCACAAAGCCATCAAGGATTCTGAAACCACTGAAATTATTATGCAATTACACTGGGGCAAAATTAAGTTCCACTGGTTAATGGGTGGGTGCCACAACTTTATTCTTGGCGGGGGGGGGGATTGTGCTGCCAAGTATGTTCTGAAATCAAAAGCTAGGAGCTTGTCTCCTGACCCTCCTTTTGATGAAGTTGCAGTGTGAAAGAAAAACCCTGGAAGTTGAAGCAGAGCACTTGTGCTGGAAAGTTGTATGCGAGAGGCAGCAGAAAATCATGAGCATAGACAGTAGGGTATGACCAGCAAGCTGGAGGGGTAGAGAAGCAGATTGGAAGGTAAGGCAGAAAACTGCTTGTAGGAGATACATTGTAACCACTTGGATCTGGTGTTGTAATGAACTTTTTACTTGTAAATTGACAGTTTTCCCCTGAACATAGAATTAATACAATCTATTCAGTATTTTGTTTTATTCTTGTTGGTTACTGAGTGACCAAGGGAGGTCATCCTCTCTTTCTTTGTAAAGAAATCTGTTTTGAATATAGATGGTTTTATTATGAATTTTCCAATGTCACAAGTTTTAATTTGTCAGAATGTTTCCTATGTCTAAATCTGACCTTACAAAATGTGTTCACAGAGGCATATGTTACTATTACTCTTTCCTTATACACAGAGGCCTAATTTGAGACTTCTGATTCAAGATATTTCAGAGAAAATTATCGGAATGCTTAGGTTTGCCTTTTTATGTTTGTATCATATTTCATTTTTAACTGAATTCACACCTACATGTTGGATACCAGAATCTCAGGATAGCTGTTTACAAAATCAGTTGATTAAGAGTTGAGAAACACTTCAGCTAAAGCGCTTCATGATACATCTTACAGGAACTTTGCAGTTTGTGCACGTGCAGAATCTGTTTTGGCAGTTTAGCATCGTAACGCCTTTGTTGGAATACTGTTCCTGAGGTTCCATGCTTTGTTGATGATACACTGTTGTGCACACATGAAGCAGAAGTCTTAAAGCTTAATGCTTTCCCACAATACAGTTTCTGTTATTGTGTGGACTAACTCTCATCATGTTCCCTGAATGAGAAGCTAGTTATGTCAAAGAGGAAGATCAGTGGAAACACTGATCAAGAGCGATCAATTTAAGGCTGCTCTGGCAACCACAGCTGTAGTTTTCCCTTTTGAATAATTGACCAAATCTGGTTTTGGTTTAAATAATTTTTTAAAACATTTTTGTGTATTCAGAATCTTGTAAAGGAAGTGTCTAGCATAATGTGATAGTGCCTAATTAGCATTTACTGTACATTAGTTTAAAGTAGTTGTGTCTTTTACAAAATTAGAGAGTCATTTCCAAAATTGAACTTTTACTACTGTGAGCCAAATAGAATCTCTGAAGGCCAAAAACCGTATCTTAGCTGTGTGTACCACCAGTATCTTTACCTGCTAAGAAACTGTATCAGAGACATGGAAGAAGGCTGGTTGTAAACACAGTGATGAGTTTTCTTCGAAACATTACCTGACTGGTAATTATTCTGTTTTTAACCACTAACATTTATGATAATATCTGCAGAATTTGGAGCTTCCTGGTTAAACCAAGGTGGAAGTTTCGCGAAGTATCTTTGTTTGTAGCATTTCCTCATATAATTTGCTTTGATGAAAATATTTGAAATTTGTATTCTTTCTTTAATCGCTGTAATTGAGGCAAGTATTATATTGTCACTATAAAAAAAAAATAAATGATCTGCCCTTTCATCAAGTTGTGAGGAAAAGATTGGTTTTTTTTTTCATAGAAAGTATGTACCATAATGAAAACTTCTTTTCTGAATGTGAGGCTGACCACAAAGGTAGTTAGCTTCATTTCCTTTGCTACAGAGAAATGAGGTAGCGTTTTTTTGTAATATATTATATTATACGTTGAAGAACAAACTGTTTCACCAAAGGGTGTTTGTTTTTGTTGAGGTCCCTTTCTGTAACACAGGTTACATGATATTTCTTCCTGTAGCTAGGAAGTGAATTGTTTGCTGCAGCTCAAAATGTTTTAGGTATTTTCATTGCACTTGTGTACTCTCTATACATTGGTAGAGAGGGCAGTCATTTCATCAGTGTAGGTATTCACAGATTTTTTTACGGTTTTGTTTTTTTTTAACAAAGATTATGCACATGAAGAATGAAAAACTTAAATTTCTATAAGTGCAGAGTTAACTTTAAATCTCATACTCACTTATAAGTACTCATGGCATCATTTTGCTGATTATTTCCTACTTCAAAGTACTTTTCGCTGTTACCTGTTACCCTTCTACAGAAATATAATTATGTCTTTACTTACTGTTTTCCATGTGCTATACTTATGCTGCTTTTTGCTTCAGCTTAGTTTTGTTTCAGCCAAATCATTCACTAAAGCTTAGAATGTGATGCACAGCATTACTCTCTCATGTCGTTACAAGACTTTGTTATAGTGACTTCGGCATGGAGCCTGGCTGCCAAAAAATTAGTTCTTTATAATGTGAAGCAATGTTGACAGTAAACTCTACTTTCCTCTCCACCCCTCCCCAAAAGAAAAGGAAGAAAAGAGAAGAAAAACAAGATTGCATTACAATTCTGGCAACATCAGCCACACTAATAAAATCAAATTCAATGTTGTTTTACGACTTTGAATTTATGTGACTGCACAGGATCAAAGGATTTGTATCCCACTGGACTGCAAGGTCTATAGTTCATGGCAAAAAAACTCATCAAAAAGAGCATTTTAGTAGTAAGGCTTTTCATTTTAATCAGCCACAGTAATAAAAAAGCTGTTAGGTGTCCAAAAACATTCTCCCAAGATCAGAGACAACTTGCTCTCCGCTACAATCAGTTTTCTTATTGGATCCATACTGCCGCTGTAGTTTTAGAAACTAAAGCTTCATCTCCATCTTGTTTTCAGTCATTTTTCACATTGTTTTCAAATTTTATGTGCCAAAGCATTATTATGAATTGGTAGCAGTAATGAATAATTTGATTTTATGGGCAAATGATAAATAATGTGACTTCTTGGAAATTGTCATCAAAACAAGTGAGTAACGAAAACAGAATTGAAAATACTGTTCTGTATTTTTATATGTTGTGTTTTAAAATTCTTTAATAAAACCAATACTTTATTTTTATTTTTTTTCTTCTTGGGTATAATCTTTGAACTCCAACAGAAAACACAGATGTTAGCGTTCTTGTATCTATACAGACTTAGTATTTTAGGCAGCCCTAAGACCAAGGTAACAGAAGCAAGTGAGAAACAGAGTAGAAAGTAAATAGAATATTTGTAACAAGAAAGGCTCTTGTTACTGTATTTGGATTCTGGGTCAGTTGTTCATGGAGCAGCTTCACAGCTTAGTGATGTACTCTTAATGCAGGTTGTTGTTTCATTCTTTGATTAGATTAGACTCAGAGAAAATCTATGCAGTACATCATTTACTTCTGCTGATGTGCTGTATGATGAATTGCCTCCTTCCATTCTGCAGAAATTTAAATGTTTAACAGGGTTAAAAATATGGAGAGCTTTTGCCAATGAAATCTGTCGATTTTGTTCATTAATGTGTCAGTTTTCCTTGAAATTTCTGTTTCAATTTAGCTTGCTATCCCTTTGTTTGTAAGCCATGTGAGATTTATTTTGCCTGGCACAAACCTAGCTTACTTTGGGGAGGTCACTTTCTGCAAAGGTCTCTCTCCCTTTATGTATGACATAATGCTTCTGAAGTTACATGGTTTCCTGTAGCTGCTGTACATTATTTGTCCTGTGAAATTCTGGTGCCTGTGGTGTTTTTACTGACATTACTTAGCAAAGTGCATCTGTGCCTAGAAGTTAGAGAATCTGAGGCATTAATAACTTTCTTCTTGATCTCTTTTGGACATGTCCAGCTTCATTTTTAGGGCAACTGTTTCCCTCAGAAGATATGGGTCCAATGGCAATTGCTGCCAAATGAGAGTTGAAGGTGGCATCACTCCGTTACCATGCTCATTTGCAGTAGCCTAAATATTTTAATATATGTGGAAGAATCTTTTTTTTCCTTCAGTGCTTTATATTATATTCCACAGCCTTTTTATTCTGTAGGGTACAGAAGTCATTGCATAATGAAATGGTTGAAACTAGTCAGTATTAACTTCAGTCTGTTTTTTGTCATGCTTATGTTCTTATGTTTTTTATGGTCCGTTTTTAGTTAACAGTTGCTTTGCTTTAAAATTTTGAATGGTTCCCAAATACAAGCTATATGTATTTATTTGTCAGATTCAAGATGGGTGTAGAGTCCAGTGAGTTTTTTTTCAGTGGGCACAGATATTCCACAGGGGAGTACATTGCTGACCAGGTGCAAATGTTGATAGAATTGCATCCATAATTATATGCTGTGATATGCTGTGAAGTACAATGAGCATTATTAGAGGTAGTTTGCATATCTTGGGTTCTAAGAAATTTAAAGGACTTAACAGGTGTTCACTTTGTGTGTTTGATTAGAACTTACAGAAGAGGAGAGATTTATGCTTAATAAGAAGGTTCATCTCAGTAAAGTTGCATGTAAATTGGATAGCTGAGGAGAAACAAAGGCTAATGATTGGGAGCAATGTACTCTATAACTGAACTCTCTAAATGAATTAACTTGTGAAATCTAAAATAGCTGAATGGTAGCTATTAACAGTGAAAGGACTGAGGGGATAGGTGTATAGATGCAGAACGGAACATCTGTATTTTCAAAGTAAATATTTAAAATGTCGAACTTGATGTCAATTATTGCTTAAAATGTTACATAAATTTGGGGTAATTTTTAGTCCCATGTGTAAGCAACGACTTTGATACCATAAAAAACTAAAAATAAAATAAAAAAAATTCTACACATTGCAGTGTAACTTAGTATGTTGTAATGTTTTACTATACTAGTGATTTTGTATTGAAAAATTACTCACTCTAAGGCTGTCTGTCTTTCTCAGCTGCCTAAATGCTATTTGTCAGTAAATAGCTAGATACTAATAAAATATATAGAAGTACTGCTTTCTACATATTGGCTGTGATCACATTTGCTCCCAACTGTCTTTGTTATATTTTCTCTACAAAGCTCTCTATTTCGTCTTTTTAAATTAAAAAGAGAATAGTAGTCTGTATACATGGCTTATAGAAATATTTAGAGTACTGGAAATGTTTGAGTATGGGCAATCCATTTTACATATTTTTTTGCTATCACCTATTAGTATAGCATTTACTGTGTTCCCTTGAATATGGTGATATACCATATGTAACCGATTATATTTATTGAGTTATTTGTTAGAAAGGAATTTTGATTTTTATGTAAATTGGCACAGACTTAATTTTTTTCTTTGAAAAATTCTTTGCTAAATCTCTGATTGTTGTTAAAATTTAAAACAAATGTATGTTTTTTCAAGGACAGAGATTTAACAAAAAAAGACATTTTTCTTCTTTGTCAAGACAATGCAAGAATAAAAAGTGTGAACTCTTCCAAAAACTGAGGGTGAAAATACTTAGAATGAACAAAAAGTCAGAGGCTGTCTTTGAAAAATGTTTTTCTTCTCTATTCTATGCACAGTACTTTGATGACCAAATACTATTAAGAAAAAAAAGCTGTGAAGTCTATAAAATTTTTTCAACAGCAACTCAAGAATTCTTATCTTCCCCCCACCCGGGAACATTCCCGCTTATAAAATAGTGCAGCCTGAGATACTTTGTGTCTTCTTTGTTCTGTTTTTTCAATTTTCATGGCTTAGCATAAGTAAACAATTAGATGGAACAACCAGTGTATAAAGTCAGAAAAAAAGAATAAAATTCAGCTCACTTTCTCTACACTGCGTTGTTTTTCCAGGCTAATTAGAGTAAAAACTAGTAGAAGCGTATGCTTCTCAGTAAAAGATGTAATCTGTCTCTGATATACATAGAATGGTATTGTTCAATGATGACATGCCATTTTTGTATGGTCACTTTTTGGAGTAGAATTGCACAGTAAACAGTAGTGAAAAAATGTCAGTTCAACATTTACTTGCCATTTTTGAAGAAAAGTCCTGCATGTTGCTTTCTCTAAACGTTGTTCTAGAAAATGTCTTACCATTTTAGTTTTCAGGATTCTTTTTAAACACTTATGGTTCCAATAAGCCTTGCCTAACTTTTCAATGTAGATTGCTGTAGAGATGTATGGCCTCCTTATATCTGTAGATACAAAGTATCAGAGTAATTCCATGTCATGGGTAGAAAGTCTTTCTTTGTCCATATAAAATAGCATTAAAAAAAATCAGTAGCAGAACAAATCTACTTGAGTTAATAACACTGAATTTATTATAACTTGAATTTATTATAAAATATATTATATTTATTATAAAATATATATTTATTTATTATAAATTGAATTTATTATACTTGTCGTATTAACTTAGTTGTTAATCTTTGTCACTTACCAGAGCAGAAAAATTATTCCATTGGTATTAAGAGATTTTGTCAATTGACATTATCATTTCAAAGACATTCAGGTAACCTACATTTTGCATTCTGAATGAGGGGGTATAATCTCTTCTGTGATTAATTTTGTGCTTTATGATCTCAGTCTGTAATGCTGGATGGAGGTAGATTGTACTAACTCAGCTTTTGTCCTTTCTTCTGCATTTGACGATAGTAGTTCACATGTTTCTGAGTCTCATAGAACCAAAGTTGAGCTGTACTTGTTTGTTCAGAAAAGACACACAGCAGATAGAAAAATGAAGGCGTTGGAAGTCACTCATACAGCAGAGGGCTGGGTACTAGTGGAAAATGCAACAATATTTTGGTTATTTGCATTGTTAGTGGTATATTTTTAGGAAGAGCATAATGCAGACTTTCTAATGTTTTACATAAATATTAGCATATAAGAGAACTAAGGGTCAGCTGGACCATTAGCTTATGTGAGGTGATTTTGCTCAAGGAAAACAGATGGTGTCCTATTCCAATAGCAAATACTAGATAAATCTTGGGAAATCAAACTCATTTGTAAGTGCAGCTGTACTGATGAGACTTTAATAGGCATGGCCCTGTTTGATCAGAATCAAAGGTGTAGACCTCTACAGCCTGAGTTTTGTGTGCGAGCAGAATGATGAACAAAAAAATGCTTTTAGTGCAGAGGGTTGGGCCTAAAAGTGTGAGTTTTCAACCTCTTTAAAATGGATGTTGGGTAGAATCAGACAACCTGTGGAAGCATAGAAAAAGATGCACCTTGGACAGGAAGGCTAGTTTAAAGATCAGAGAAACAGTAATGTTGAAAGAACAGTTGACTGTAAGTTGAGTTTCAGCTTGCAAAGAAAACTTAAGAAATACGGTAAGGTATTTTTCAGCCAAAGAAGCTGAATGCAAGCAGGAGAAGAAGGGAACCGTTGTCGAGAAAGGGTGAGATGGAGGCAAAAGGTGATGTACATAGAACCCGGAAAGCAAATACTGAATAAGCTCCCCCAGGTTTCAGGAGTGATCATGGACAGAAGGACAGCGTTTTTCTTGAAATGAACACCACAGCAGGACACCTTTGATTTTTATTACATGTGTCATACGTGTTTATATATTTTCATACAGAGTTGTTGACTCATGATCAGTTTGTGTTCTGCTGTCCTTTACTGGTCCTTTTCATGTAAAATTGCCATCCTGCTGCTCCTACCTTTTGGTGTCTATGTACGGTCCACTTTTATCAGTTTTAGCAGGGGTTTTTCAGATCAATTTTGAATCTGATTTTTTTTTTTTTCCAGGATTCAGAGACTGTTACTTATTGTACTAGCATAGAATTGTTTTCATATGTAATATCTACAATGACTGCACAAAAGATTTTACCAAAGTAAGGCTGTTCTGTAGCATGTTACTGTGCAGATTAGGTTTGGTGAGAAAGTACTTTCAAATTCATAATTGAGATCTGATTTCAGAGCATTAAAGCATTTACAGCACTCGAGTATACAAATTTATCTGTATACTTGTAAGTTTCTTCTGAGCTGGCAACATGAAGGAATAAGATTTAATTGGAAAGTACCTGCCTCTAATCTGGTACCTGCAACAGTAATCTCAAGAAAATAAGTCTTTACTGTGATAAAAATATAGTCAGCCGAAAGTAATATAGGGATGTGGGGGTGTGAGTACAGGAAGAGGAGTGTTTATCAAAAACTGGATTGTGTCACTGGCTGAATGATGAGAGAGTCGTGGTCACAGCGAGGAAACAGTGGCCTTTTACATGGCAAAGCTTGAAGGTTTAATTTAATATATTTCCTGAAAGAATGAATTAATGCTATAAAAAATGAAGTGGTCAAGAGAATAGAAAAATGTTCACTGAGGGGTTTTTGTTGTTCTGCAGTCTCAGTTTGAACTCAGGGTATTTCATATTCGTGGAGAACATGCTGTATCAACTGCTCAGCTTGAGGAAACCATTGCACACCTGAAGAATGAACTTGACAATAAATTGAACAGAAGGAATGAAGAAGCAAGGGATATTGGTGTTTCTACTGAAGATGATAATCCACCAAAGACGTACCGAAATGTATGTATACAGACTGACAGAGAAACTTTTATAAAGCCTAGTGAAGAAGAAAACAGAGCTGTGAAAAACAACCAAATAGTACCCAAAAAGCTTAATATTTCTTCTTTGGCACATAGTATTTCTACTCAAGGTGAAAATAAGGACAGTTACGATGTACCATCTTCAGAAAGTGTCATATCTTGTCAACCAAAACAAATGCTGCCTCCACCACCACCTCCACCACCACCTCCACCACCTCCACCACCTCCTCCCTTCTCTGATTCTCCACTACCAGGTTTAGTTCCGCCACCACCACCTTTGCCAATGGGTCCAACTTCCGTGACACCTCACTTTGCATCTGGGCCTCCACTGCCACCTCCAATTTCTGAAGGCTGTAGGGATTTTCAAGCACCAGCACCACCAGCACCACCACCACTTCCAGCGTTGGGACCTCCTCTCCCTCCTCCACTGCCTGGATCTGGGGTACCTCCACCTCCCCCACCCCCTGGACCTGGGCTCTTTTTTAATAGCACTTTATCTTCAAGTCAAGGTCCTCGGAAACCTGCCATTGAACCTAGCCGTCCCATGAAGCCTTTGTATTGGACGCGGATACAATTGCAAGGCAGCAGGTACAGTGAATTTATTTGGACTTAGTTTCTGTCTATATGCCATGATATAAGTTTATGCATGATATTTAAGACAACAACAAGAAGTGAAAATACATATAGAAGCATGGAATTTGTATGTATTAACAACAAAATATAAAGGAATCAGTTATAGAAGTCTAATAATAGATCACAAGAAATTATTTTAAAATGTTAAATATAAATAAAAAATTATGTGCATTATAACAGAAGGAGCAGAGTATAACAGAGGAAGTCAGAGTACTCCCTGAACAGCTCTAGTGGAAGAGCAACCAAATATTTTAGTGGTTTCGTGACTTAGTACTGAAGAAATAAAAAGTTATCCAGGAGAGGAAAGATCCCATTTTTTTATTTTTTTAATTTTTTTTTTTCCCCTACTAAAAAAGAGATAATTAGAATTAAAATGGAAATATTAAAATTTGGTCAGGTAAGAACTTTGAGTTTAATTTACTTTGGCTCTCCAGTCATTTAAGGTGATGCTGTCTTCAAAGCATCATGTCAGCTTCTGTTATTCTGGCTCTGGAAAAATTAAACTTGAACTTAACTGCATGGTTCTGGTGTAACAGGAAAGGGGAAGTATATGCATAAATACATGCTGCAGAGGAACCTGCAGTGTAAAGCATCTGGTATAAAGGAGGGACAGTACTGACAGAGACATCTGTAGTTAAAACAGACAGTTTTATTTATATACTTAGTTTAGTTTAGTTTACAAATTTTTGACTGAATTTATTTTTAAGACAACAAATAATAATTTTGGATTTTTTTTTCTATTGTAACCAGACATAGGAAATTATATTAGTTTATATTAGTTTGAGCATTTTGATTTTACTTTCCCAAAATTACTTGTGAAAATTAGTGAAATGCCAGTTGGTCCAAAAATAAACCTTGTTGTATTTTTTCCTATTAATTTACTGAGATTGGAATGTTCCTTCTGAAATGTAGATGCTTCATCAAGTTTTTCTGAGTGCAAAATCTAGTCTAATCCAGCATCATCATTGTCTGCACTAGATCTGAAATTTTTTTTTCAGCAGTCTTCTGCTCAGAGCAGCAGCTATCTGGGTCTTTGAAGTTCTTATTACAGAGCCAAAAAGAATTATTCAATGAAATCGTTTCAGCTAGTGTCAGAAAAGTGAAACTGTTGAACTCTAGCCACTTCCGGTGATACAGAATATGTTTCATCAGTGGATGCTCATGGAAAAAATAGAGTTCCTTAAGCATTCACTGCAATAAATGTGTGATTGAGTATTAAATAAAAACAATCAAAAATTTCAGTATTTATGTGGCTTTTAGAGTCCTTTTCTCCATTATACCGGTAGATATTACTTTTTTTTTTTTTTTGCATCTTGCATCTAATAGATATATGTATGATGACATCAGCTATTCATAGTTCATAGGGTTTTATGCAATGTTTGTCGTTTTTTTTATAGCAATTCATTTCATTGCCTTTTAGTGACATCTGCTGGAAGAAATGGGCCCACTTTCTACCCATAGATATGTTAAAAAGAGCAGTCTGAGGATAGTTTTGTCGAATGTACTTTCATAAATTATTGACATTTTGAAACTTGTTCAAAATTGAAGTGCTTTATTTGAACCACTACAAATTATATTTCCTAAATCTGGATAAAACTAGAGAATTTTGTTTAGTATGTTCCAAAGTGTAAACAGTGATGCTTATCTACATTGTATCTGTTCCTGAAAGATGAAGGTAAGGAAGGAAAGATAATCCCATGTAAAATTTGAGTGATGTGGAATATTGATTAGTCTCCCAAGATATAGGCCAGTTAGGTTCTAGTTTCTTAAACTTGAAAGAAAGTTACATGTGAGCATGAAGCATCTGAAGCTGACATGAGGCGAGTGAAGACCTCTACAAATGCTCTTAAAACATGTTTGAATTAAGTGTGATCGCTATTTTTTGATATTGTTTATTTTTATGTCTAGGAAGATTATTGGGAATTAGTCAAAAAAGCTGCTGTTGAAATACTCCTAAGTTGAAGTGGCAGAGATCTCTAGAGCTGTATTTGCACAAGCTGCAGTTGCAATATATGGTTTTGTAAAACAAACAAACAAAGAAACAAAAAAAACACTACCATATGTGCCCTTCGATTGTTTAGCAAATAGCTACACTTCTTGGTAGAGCCTTCTGTAAAATCTTTTGACTCCTTAGAAGAGTAAGATATAGAGAAAGAATGCTGTTAGCATGCTTAGCAGTACTTGTTTTAGTTTTAAGTCTATTGTTGGTAGGGTTTTATTAATAAATATTTAGTATAAATTTTATCGTTATCTTTCCCTTTATAGGAAGACTGCCATACCAACATTATGGGAATCACTAGAAGAGCCTGATATACTTGATACTACTGAGTTTGAATATTTGTTTTCCAAAGACACCACTCAGGAAAAAAGAAAACCATTATCAGAGGCTTATGAAAAAAAAAACAAGGCCAAAAAGGTACTTCATTTTTCTTTGTATTTTTATTTTTCTTTTACCGCTTTGTTTTATGTTTTTAGAAACTTCATATTAATTTATTGTTGAGCTAGCACATAACAGATGGGTTTCTAAATGCTATTATAAAACACAATAAGTAAAATTTGTTGTTCAACCTTAGCTAGAGAATTAAAATGTATTATTTAGTTTGGAAGTTTTCTTCCATTTGAAAATGAATGTTCTACGTCTTGGTGAAGTAGAAAAAATAGCGCAGAGAGGAATGGAATAAATGTTCTAACATGTATCTTAAAGTACCAATATTTCAGGCTGTGTCTGACCTTGCAATTATTCATGAGTAAAGGCTACCATTAAATCATTCTAGCAAATCTATTTTCCTTAAGTTTAATGTTCTTGAGAAAATAAAGTATTAAGGAAGATAGGAAAACCACTCTTACGTGTTTTTAATGAAGAATGCCAAGAAAGCCTTTGCTGGTATAGCTCAGTAGCTGTGTCAAGAAGGGACAGGGAGACCACACCTTTGATGGATGAAAGTTTGTGCAGCACCTGTCATTATGGTGTGCTGTCTGCCTCAGATGTAGTCAATTACAGAGAGAGCTTGTTCTTAGTTACTGTGTGCAGGTAGGGCAAAGAAATTTTCTGAACAATGACCAAATAATGTTTTCCTAAAACAACATATATTTTATAAACCTGTTAATATATGTGTGTGAATGTGTGTGTATATATACATATATACTGTATTATAAATCTATTTGAGTTTACCTGCTTGGAACCACAAGAGGGCTCTTTGTGTGTAAGCTATGCTCTCTACCTTTCTTGATTTTGACATACATACAAAGTGAACTTTCATACAAATATACCAGAGAAAACGGATTTTTCAAAACTTATTTGATCATAAGCTTAGTGTAGTAGTTAATAAGAAACGTCTGTAAAGCTTCAAGGACATGTGGTGTGTGGTATCCGATGTAATTTTAATGGAGAAATAATGTGCACAAGCAGAGAACTTTTTTTTTTTTTTTTTTTTTTCAAAATCTCATTAGCAAAGTGAATATACTATTTCCCCAAGTCGGTGTCAGCAAAATAGTTTGGGAATTAGTCCTGTTTCCTGAAAGGTGAATGTGCATGATTCCTTTTCCTTTTTTCTTTGTAAACTTAGTTACAGCAGTACATTTTTTTAATGATCACTCCTAACTTAATCCAAAATTGAATTGGGTAGTAGTTCTCTATACAATATATGAAATAATGGAGTAAAAATTAGTAATTATTTGTAATAGTAGTGAGTAACCAGTATGTTTTCTTACAAAGATATTTTCTGTTTTTGTATCAGTGTTTGAATTAGTTTGTATTCTTTTTAAAGTTTTTAAGACTAGGGACGTACTTCCTGAAATTATTGGAATAAAAAATGTTCCTTGAATATGCTCAATAAAAATACAAAAATAAATATCCTGACAGAAAAATTTAGTTTTATCTAATACTGTGCATTTAGTTTGGTAAAACTGATGAGATTATGATCATGGTGGTACAAACCGTGAAAACCTATTGTTCAATGATAAAGTTTCTGTTGCTTGTTCCATTGAAAAATAATGCAGCTTTTAGAATTCAAATTAAATTTGAATTAAACTAAGCACAAAAGCATTTCCTATTCTTAGTTTTTTCTTTCCTACTTTATTTCTTAGAAGAGTAGTAGTAGTTGAACATTTTTTTACAGATAATTCATTCCCTTCTGTGGCCCTGTGTTTCCTTTGTTTCTGAAATCCTAGATTGTCTGCATGCTAGCTCTGCTAGCTCCAACGGATCAATCTTAGTGGCTTGTCAGTGAAATGATAGGAAAGCATTTTATTTAGTTACAGAATGGTTTATAAGTAGATAAATAGAAAACTCTTGTACATTAATGTCGAATTATCAGCTCCGCTGGTTTCATTTGTCCTTTTACATGCATTCTTTCAGCATTTGTCTTACCTTCTTTTTAACAATTATATCTACTAGAGCTTTAGTAGTAATCCTTTTCTTTGTGACAGTACAAAAATATATGCTTGTCTGGTCTTAAATATGGTATGTCGTGATATATGGAGTTGTGTAGTCTAGTTAAAGATGCTTTATACAGGTGTCACGGAAGAAGAATCTGATGATTTTCATGCATCATTTGGTGTTTCTTTGTAAATTCCTGGTTTGTATTTTGGTTAACAAAAAACAAACAAAAAAAAGCCTTTCTGAGTCTTTCTGAGTAAGATACAGAGACAGCTTTAAAATCTGGAACAGTCGTTTTTGTTTATTTTATTTAATACTAGATGTTACCATTGACCTGTACATTGCATTAAATCTCTTCTTATCCACACAACTTCTACAAATTGGCCTGCTTTGTATTTAGAAAAATGACAGGCCAATAGGTGGTGCAGGATCCCATGCTAGAACATTACTTAACACTTTTCTTCTTGAATGAGAATTAAATCAGTGCCTTACAATCAAGTTCCATATACAACTGGAAGATCTTGTCATATAAATTCAAGGGGAATTGTTTCTCATTTAACTGAATTGTCTTTATAAAAACTGAAGTGACTTTAACAGTTGTGGTCTTGACTTTAACAGTTGTGGTCTTGTCAATTTATGACTTCTTTACTACCTATCTGTAGTTTCAAATAAGATCATACTCAATATATTCTCATATTTATTTATTTATTTATTTATTTTGTGAAACCTGTCAGAATAATCTGTATGCCTAGTTTGTGAAATCATAGGATCATACAACCATAGAATTGTTTAAGTTGGAAGGGACCTTTAAGATCATCCAGTTCGAATCCTCCCGCACATTGTATGCAGGGACACCTCCCACTAGGCCAGGTTGCTCAAAACCCCATCCAGCCTGGCCTTGAATGCCTCCAGGGAGGGAGCATCCACAACCTCACTGGGCAACCTGTTTCAGTGTCTCAGCACCTTCACAGTAAAAAATTTCTTCCTAATATCTAGTCTAAATCTACCCTCTTCCAATTTAAAACCATTTCCCCTTGTCCTGTCCCTACCTGCCCTTATGAAAAGTTCTTCCACAGCTTTCCTGTAGGCCCCCTTCAGGTACTGGAAGGCCACTATAAGGCCCCTCTGAAACCTTCTCTTCTCCAGACTGATGAGCCCCAACTCTCTCAGCCAGTCCTTGTAGAAAACATGCTCCAGCTGTGAAATGAATGTTTATGAATACTTGAATGCTTAAATGAATATGCTAAAATGCTTAAATAAATGAATGCTTAAATGCAAAACATCACAATAAAGATATGGAAATTTCACTTTGTTTTATTTTTAAGTGTTTGTCCACATAGCAGACCCCTGGTGAGAACTCTGATTGCAACATTCACTGTCAACTATTCTTTTGTTGCTTATAACTAGACATCTACCATTTTCAGCCAGAAATGTTTAAATCTTGACCTGCATAACTGGAAATAATGGTCTATTTTCCAGTGCTATTTTGAAAGTTATAATCTGAGTATATATTTATATTTGTGTGTATCATTTTATGTGTAAGAAAATGCAGTATGAAATTGTAGTATATGTTTATAATACAGAAGTATTTTATACACATGCATATCTTCACTGTGAAGGTAGTGGAATATGAAGAGGATTCTATGGGAGTCAGTGCTAGCTCTGATTACCTCAGTATCTTCACTTACAGAATCATAGATCTTTCTCAAGTTGGGAAAGATCTGAAAGATCACTGAGTCCAAGCACAACCTAATCATATTAGCCTAACTCTCACAACCCACTGCTAACTCATGTCCCTGAGCACAACATCCAAATGGTTTATAAATATATTCAGGAATGGTGACTCAACCACCTCCCTGGAGAGCCTATTCCAGTGCTTAACAACCCTTTCAGTCAAGAAGTTCTTCCTGATATCCAACCTAAACCTCCCTTGGCACAACTTGAGGCCATTTCCCCTTGTCCTGTCACTTGTCACCAGAGAGAAGAGACCAGCCCTGCTCTCACTGCAATCACCTTTCAGGTATTTGCTCTCAATAAGTTCTCCCATCAGCCTCCTCTTCCCCAGCGTAAACAGTCCCGTTCCCTTCAGTTGCTCCTCGTAGGATATATTCTCCAAGCTTCACAATCCTTATTGCACTTCTTTGGACCTGCTGCAGCATCTCAATGTCCTTTCCGTACTGAGGTGCCCAAAACTGAACACAGTACTTGAGGTGAGGCCTCACCAATGCCGAGTACAGGGGCAGGATGACTTCCCTAGCCCCGCTCACCACACCATTTCTGACACAAGCCAGGATGCCACTGGCTTTCTTGGCCACCTGGGCACACTGCTGGCTCATTTTCAGCCGACTGTCCATCAGTACACCAAGGTCCCTTTCTGTCAGGCATCTTTCCAGCCATTCCTCCCCAAGCCTGTAGGGTTGCCTGGGGTTGTTGTGACCAAAATGCAGGACCTGGCACTTGGCCCTATTGAAACTCATACAGTTTACCTTGGCCTATTGAGCCAGTCTATCCACAGGTCCCTCTGTAGTGCCTTTCTCCCCTCTGGCAGATCAACACTCCCTCCCAACTTGGTGTCGTCTGCAAACTTACTGAGGATGCACTTTTTGTATGACCTGGATAATGGAATATTAACTCTTCAGCTATCACTTAGTTGCAAGAGACTGCATACATTTTGAATTAGAGCCTTTAGGAAGTTCTTATGTGTCTGAGATGTGCTTATCCTTATTTTTCAGATCATAAGTTTATACAGTTAAAGATAATCTACCTACCTAAAAGTAATATGAGTACAACTGACTAGGTGGTAGTTTAGCAGAAGTGATCTTGGGATAGTAGTGGATCACAAAGAGGTACATGAGTTATCAAATCATGATAGTAAAGGGGAAACAAGACTGGTAACTAAACAGGAGTATTGCTTGCAATACAATCAATTCAGTCATGTTTCCATTAACAACATCTAGATTTAGGCTTTACCACTCTTCATTAAGAATGTTTACTAACTGTAAAGAGTCAAGAAAAGTGTGAATGATCAAATGTGTAGAAGTAGTCTCTGAGAAAAATTCACTGATTATGATTGTTTAGTCTAGAAAAGAGGAGGTTGATGTGGGACAAAAAGTGTCATCAAGTGCATGCAGCTGCTGCAAAGAAAAATTATGAAAAGCTTTCCAAAAGTAAGGGTACCAAAGGATTGTAGAGCACTTTTGGCTAGGGAAAATGTGTTTCTATATTGGAAGATCATTAAGAAAAATTATTTAGAATGGTACACTTATAGTTGATAGTGTACTGATGTACAGAAATGCTTTGGATGATATTTTGAATGCCTTTCCAACATCATGAATCTCAATTTAAAGTAAAGAAATCCAGTTTCTATCCATTCTTCAATGGATGGAAATGGCTGCCTGCCCCTTTTTCCAGTGGAATTGCGCCATGATTCTAAGGCATATTCCTTTTGTGCCTGCAGAAATTGGCTTACTAAGTCAGTTGCAGTAGTTTCTAGAGACAGTCATCCTGACGTGAGAATATAATTGCTAGAAATTGAAGTGCAAAAAATAATGTGTTGTAACAAATATATGGGGAAAAAAAGGGAGGGAATTTAAGAACCTTGCAGCAACGATAGTGACTTAAAGGACTGCCTAGAGGGAGATTTTATTTTTTATAGTTGTATATTAGCTTATTTGGGAAAAATAAAGTACCTTCATTTGATAGTGATGTAGTGTAAAAACAATATAGTTTAGATGTTAATATAATTTAAATGAGGGTCAGATGTACCTCCTGGTACACTTATGTATTCTTGAAGTTTATTATGGTCATGCTTATCTGGACAGTAGAAGCTCTACAGGGTGTTTGGCTGTTCATGCCTCTTCAATCATAAACTTCTATGTATTCAGCAGGTCTGGAAGAATCAATTTTTTCCAACTCCACATTCTCCGCCATATTTTAGGAAACTCAGATGCTTGTGCATTTATCTCCTCTACACATATGCAATACTGTAAAGAAAAGTTCTACCATCATATGATCATGTGCAGTTAACAATCAATACTGTTCAGTATGTTTAAGGATTAGTAAATGGATTATTTTCTCATAATAATGTATTTGAAGTATAAGACTAAGAGCATTTTAGTCTTATTGAATGTAATACAACATAGCAATTTTATGGATGTGGTATTTATAAAATGGAAAAGGGGTAACTGCTTGAGTCTGGATTTTCCCAGAGACTCTAGATAGACGAATAATGTATGGAAGAGGGATCTATTTCCTAGGTTAACACTGAAGTGGTTGAATTTGCAGCAGGCAAAGCTATTAGACAAAAATAAAGAAGCAGAGTTCTTTAACGTGTGAATGAATCAAGTGAATTTTTCTGTTTTTTCGTTAAATGACTTAATTTAATCTAAATATTTAAGTTACTTAAGATTTTTCTAATGCATCCATTTGGTCCCACTTGTAAAATGACTAAGAGCTTTTTGGAAATCAAGAATAGAAACGTGTAGATCCTCCAGGTTATTTTAATATATAACTCCAATTTAGATGTAGTTGTATGGGACTTTGTGAATATGACTCCTGTTTAGTCACCCATTTTATTGTTGCAATACTTTTGAGTATGCCACTACTAATCTGGACTGTTTTCATAATCATTTTTAGTATTTTCTCATGCTTAAGTTTCAGCCTTCTAGATATATGATTTTTATATCTATTTTGTTATCCACTAAGGCTACCGTTAAAACATTTGTCAAGGATTGTACAGTTTATTTAAAAAAAAAAACACAAAAAACAACATTTTAAGGTTCCACATATGAAATTGTAAATATAAAATTCTCATATGCCAAAAATATTCAACTATATGTAAATTTAATACACTGTCACTAAGGACCATAGCTGTTTATGAAAACAGTGAAAGCTGAAAATAGCTAGCATGCAAAATTTCTAACTCATTTTGCTGAAAAAATCATCTGTTCTTTTTGAAAGAACTCAGCTTTCAATAGATTTTAATACAATTTGAAGAATCTAACATCTTTCCTTGACTGTGAAAACCCACTATTGGCATTTTCATGTCAGATGAAGCACAGAAATTTATATTCAAAGAATTTTTACTTTTGGTCATTCTAAACTGTTAATATTTTTCTGTAAGAACCTATGCAAATTTTGAAGCTGACAGACACATGCAATTGTTTTCAAGACATAGGGTTTCCTTTTCCTATTAGATATGCCTATCCAAGATAGGGTATTGTGCTACCAAACAGGAGAACGGCAGAATTAGGATATGTATTTTGGAATGAAGTAAAAAGCAAGGTTCTCTACATATTAAGCTCTGATTCAGTGTAAGCCCAAGGAAAAAAAAAAAAAAAGGTTATTTAGAAAAGAACATTCCTTTGCTATGATTTATTCCATGTGCATTATCTAGCTCCATTACTGAAGTTACATATTTGAAAGTTGCATTACTTTTTCCAATATATTTGAGGACTTGTGAGGAACTTACCCTCCTATACTTTTTCAAGAAACAGGACAGTTGGATTTTTGCAATGCCACTCTATCTTCTTGGAAGAAAAAAATGAGGGGTGGAGGGTAAATATCAAGTAATTTGTGTCAGGTGTATGCTCCAAATGAAAGTCCATCAATCATTTTTGGCCCTTTAGTGCAATGATTATCATTTCAAAGACGCAGGAGGACATTAAAGATAATGGCTTTTCTGTTGTCTATTATCTCTAACAGACTTCACATAATTAGTAACATGTGTTCCCATTTAAGAAGAGTGTCAATATTTTGAGAGAATTGCATTTTTTTAACTGAAAGGGATATGTCTGTCAGCAAGTTTTTTGTCCATCTAACTAAATGAGGAATTAAAATTAATGAACTTTGTGTTTCGGCGAGAAGAGCAGATATTGCAGAAATGTTGCATGCTTTGCATGGTTGAAACACAATGACCATCTTCAACAGCCTGCATAAGATAATAAACAGTGTTCAAACTTTACAAAAGTAAAGTAGTAAAATGCTAGTGCACACTCTCCTGAGGCACTCTCACTTTCTTTTTATGATTTGGGCTGTGCTGAGAAGAATGAGTATGGCACTTCCTTACTTACTGCAGAGCTCCTCAGTCATGTAGGATAGGATAAGCATCCATGAAGAGTAAATATCTATCTTTGTGCCTCTGTTCTGTCTTTATGGTTTTGGTAGGAATAAAGAAAATGAAGTAAGTTTTTTGCTAGCTTTTTACCACTTTTGCCTTGAAACATTGCCAGTTGCTTGTCATTTAGAAAAAGGATAATTTTTTTTTTTCATCCAATAGATTTTTTGTTAGAAATACAGATCTTAAAATACTGAGAACATAGATAAGATCTTAAACTGGTTCACCCAAGTAAATACGAAATAGTTAAATATGGCTCTTCTTTGAGAAGGCATAATATACAGTCTTAAGGTTCTGAAATTTCATTGGTAGTCCTGGGGTGTTTATGTAGAAAGGCTGGAGGGGCATACTTGCTTCTTGTGCAGGATATTCCTCCTCTGTTTAAACAGGGTTTCAGCAGACTAGTTATGTGTCCAGGCTGTTGACTTCACTATAAAAGTTAATGAGTAGGAATGAAGGAAAACACTCTGATATCTAGGACAGCTTTTTAGCTTATGGTTTCTTTCACAAAATTTAAATATTATGGAAAGAATCCTTGCACCAGCAGGAGGAAGGATTTAGCTTTTAATCACTAAAGTAAACTGAATCTTTTCTGCACCAGTAAGTGTCCTGCACAGAATGTAGACATTACAATTAGACAAAACTGTGGTCTGTCATTTAATACTGAATGAAATATGTTTCTTGCTACATTAGAGAAACACCTTTTAAGAGGAATGATGGATTACTTTATGAATGTATTGAAGCTTCAGTATGTCTCTACTTTTACATTATATGATAAATATTGAAAGGTATAAAAGAGACACTTGTCTAAAGCAGATCAACTAACTTAATAATGTTAAAAAACACTCTGGGAACACCATATTGAGCAAATAGTGTTACAGGTCAATGAATTAAATTAATTAGCATTGGCACTCACAGTTTTGTTCCTGAGCCATTAGATGCTGCATTACAACGAGACATTCATCGTCTGGGAGCGGCAGGCAGCTGGCAAACCCTGCCAGCTGGCATAGCAGCATCAGCTGGCGTCAGCTGGATCTTAGCTGCTTGCCTGTCACTGCCAGCTAAAAGCAAATCACAATATGCTGAGAGGTGAGCAGTGATTTGTCTTTTAAAAGCATAGACTAAATAGTTCAATGCAGTCTTTACAAACTTCCATTTTATTTGCCTTATGGTTTTCATGAGCTGGAAAACTGAAGAATTTTTTGTATCTCCTTTCCATTTAGAATTCATACACACATATAATTCCCTTCAGTGGCTTCTCCAGAATAAGCATTATTTGGGGTGAAATGACTATTTCGGAAAATATGTTCTGTTTTAGTGCTGATCCTTCAATATGCACTTGGTTTTAAAGTTTGTAACAAAAGTTCTGTATAATTTCTCAATATTAGGACTGCCCAGTTTGAGCAGTTCTGTTGTCTTACTTCTCCCTTTTTGCTCTCTAATGAATAAAATATTAGCCTTCAGTTAGAGATTTCACATTGTTGAAGCCATTTCAGGTAGTCTGAGTCTAGTTTGATGGCTGGTAATTGTGACCATGTGTACATTTGTCTAAAATGCCTGTGAACATACAGTTGGTTGGACATTTTAAAACATGAATCTCCACTTTAGCTTTTAAAATTATAGAAGCTCTTTTCTAAATTTACTGCACAAGTCTTCTAAGCGGGAAGTCTTGCTAAGCAATGGAAGGTAGTTTGATTATATTTAATAACATTTTAGCATTTAAAAATAACAGATTTATTTAAAATGTCATATTGTCTATAACAGCTACAGCCTGGAACAGTTTTGTCTCAAACTAGGCATGTCTAATGGGGTTTATGACAACCTATGAATTTGCCCCTGAACAAGGTCAACATGGAGGTCAGTGAATGCAATACAAATTGCATACTACTCAAGCCTGTAATTATCCCTGTGCGAAGTTAATGTGTTGAGGAGTTCAGCAAATTCACTTAAAGTTTCAGAAATGACCATGATAAACTGAGCAGTTACTTATATTTGGTCTGAAAAATTGCAGTTAACAGGATGAAGTGCTTAGAGAGTGTTCATTTCTGGTAACTGGTAGCCAAATCACCTTGTCTGTTTATGTATTCAGAGAGTTAGGGGCTTGATTTTTTTTTTTTCCTTTGAAGAAAATGTTTTAAATAGTATGTAAACAGTATTCCTTTGCTGATGTCCAGTATAATTATTGCAAATATAACCTTCAAAATCTCTCAGGATAGATTTCATTTCCAATTTTGGCAGAAAATATATAACATCCATTTGAACATAATTTCATTAAGTTGAGTTTCTACCACAGAGACATAAAATAAGATTTTTGTCAGATCTTTATTGAAGACAGCGTGTATTCTTACTTATTCATATATTGTCCAATTTCACTACCCTAGAAGTAGTAACTAACTACATTTTTTTCTGGAGAAAGCTTTACTATTGCTTCTCTTTTCTCTGTATTTTCAGCTACAACTTCTAAATCGGTGAATGACTAGGTAGCTGTCCAGTTAAATGTTTCTAAATCTTATAAAACCCATGAGAAACACCTATATAAAATAGGCTGGGTGTTATCATTTAGTTGTCTGTAATGTGAACATCTATAACAGTATTACAGGGAAAAATAAACTGTTTATAATTTTGAATATTATTAAATATACAAATAGTAATATTACTGAATTATTAGAGGTAAATTTGGATGCGTACATTTAGGGAAAACTTAGCTACTGGTTTTAATTTTACATATCAGTTATTAATAGCATTTGTTCATCAGCATTACAAATTAAGCCAGCTGCCAGAATATGAACGTTTTCTTATTTTCTAGAACTTCACATCTGTGTTGCATTTTATGATGTGATGTGCTACTATCCTATCTTGCTTAAAAAATAAATCAAAATCACGCATGCAAATAGTTCAAACATGATGGGGAAATTTTGTTCAGAATACAACTTTCACATATCAAATCTGTCTCTTCTAACATCTGAACTACATTTCTAAAATCCTGATAGTTTTCCTGTATGACTTTATTTATGGACTGATAAACATTAGTATCACTAATTTTAATCAGCAGGTTAATCAGCATAACTTCCTCAAGGTTTCCTTCACCTGATTTCTTTCTCTTCCCCCCAGTCAACATCTGAAAGATTACAGTCTAAATGTTGGTTATTATACAAACAAGTATCTGTTTCAGAAAATATGAACAAAACCCTGAAATCCATTTGGATTGTCAAAGAGGAGGAAGATGCACAATCAGACACAAGTGAAAGGAATCCTTTCAATAACCCATGCTGATCCAGGAGGAGTGTTGGGAATGCACAAGAAAACATATCTCCAATTCTTTTTGGTCAAGTGATGAACCTCTGTCAAAGAGAGTAAAATGTACTCTTACTGAAAATCAACTCTGAGATAAACTAAGGTATTTGTAATGTACTCTGAGTATCAAGAGTATTCCAAAAGAGTGGTTAGCTACTCGAATGGGCTGCCCAGGGAGATGGTTCAGTCACTGTCCCTGGAGGTGTTCAAGAAATATTTAGATGTTTTACTAAGGGCCATGATTTTACTGGGGAAATATTGGTAATAGGTGTATGGTTGAACTGGATGATCTTAGAAGTCTTTTCCAAAGTTGGTAATTCAATGATTCTATGGTACGTCAGTTTTGCCCTGATGAGCTTAAGGAGAAGAGTTAAAAAGTATCTTCCAGAAAAAGATTTGGTGCACTTTCAGTTTTACTTCTTAATAATGTGCTTCAAGTAAGAGCTGATGTGGTGAGAACTAGAGCTTACATTTATCAGGTATTTATTAAGGTGACAAGCATCAAGATGAGATAAAGACTCTACTGCTTCATTTATTTGATTAAAATGTTTCGAGAAACGTTCAAATTAACTCAGTTATATGAATTTATGGGAATGAAGAATCTGCAGAATGTTTATTTCGTCTCAGAATTAATAATTTGAATTATCTTTCTAGATCATCAAATTGTTGGATGGAAAACGATCACAAACTGTAGGAATTTTAATATCCAGTTTGCACCTGGAGATGAAGGATATTCAACAAGGTGAGCAGTCCAGAACTATAGTGTATGATATATACATAGCTATTTTCTCATAGGACCACTCAGAATTTCTTACAGTATGTACTTTGAGTATGGTCCTCTTTATTGTATCTCAGGAATTGTTCTTCCAGCATATTCCTGATTAGGCAAAAGTTTCAACTAAACCAGAAGCAGATTTTGGTACATTTCCTGTACCTTTTCAGTTCATGTGTCACTTTCAGTACAGCATTTTCTCCAGACAATTTCATATTCCTGCACTCCTTTTGCTTAAGCAGGTCTCACATGGGCAAAAATTCAATAGAGGTTTTGTATACAACTTTTCAGGACTTTGAACATGCTTGTATGTATTTTTTGAATATTTACATTTTGTTTCATTATCAACATGAAATGCACATTCAAAACTGATGCAGCTATCATGCAGCAATCAAGAAGATAATTTACTGCATGGCATTTTTGAAAGCATAGGGCTACTTGTGTATAAATTCCATCACTGGTAGAAATTATCTGAGTTTGGCACTACTACTGTAGAGAAATGAAGATTTTTCAGAACCCTGGGGTAATTCAGATTCTGCTTATGTTCTGGATTTTACAAGATATTGTTTAAGGATATTGTTTATTTCTTTTTCACATAAAAAAAAAAAAAGAGAAAAAAAGAAAAGAAAAGAAAATATCCACCATTTAAAACAACTGCTGGAAGAACTCAAGTTGATGTCTCCTTTTTGCTATTGTTTTCCTTCCATCACATACAAATGCTGGGTAAAGTGTTGAGATGCTGCTGGCATTGATTATTGTTAATTTCAGAAGAGCCTTTGAGCATCTAACACTTTAAAAGAACAAGGGCTAACAGATGGCTTTTGGATTGGAGGGGAAAAAGAAGGAATAACTTCATGCCTGCCAGTATTGTGTGAAAGGTATTGGAATGAGATGGGGGAAAAAAATGTTATTAGGGATCTGAATAATTTACCATCGGTGATAATAGCAGCATAGGATAGGATAGCAAGTGTAATATAAAAAACAGGGTAGTGTATTCAGATATGCTTTTTATTTTCCATGCCATGACGTTCTTCTAAAATAAGGCATTGTGACTGCAACATATCTATCTGTAGCTATCTGTCAGTTTGCCATTCTTCTGCAGCTTTTGAAGTCCTCTGCACAATTTATGCCCAAATCACCATTTGAGATTTTGGGATAAAAGCATAAATATTCAAAATGTTTGTATGTATGTGCATTTAAGCTTGAATAAGCAGTGCACTTTTGAAGCAAATCTGCCAGTTTTCCTCTTTGCTGTGTATGCAGAGCAATGGTGAGGTAGTTAAAACTACAGCTCCCTGAACTGTGTACAATGTATGGGATGTTTCTGACTGCAGACTACAGAACTACTCTCATTGTAGTTGTAGACATAGTTAATATAGTCCTACAAGTTTAATGAAAATTAGAATGCTGGTAGAAAATAGACTGAAACAAGTGCTGTCATTGAAGGAAAGTTTGTAACTCGTCACCCTCTCTATTCTGAGAGGTAGCAAATGACTGGCCTGTCACCACGTGTGTTGCTCAAGGCAGCAATGGGATATGCAGCTGCTTGGCTATGTGAACAGATAGGAGATACAAAAAGGGGATTTGGGAATCCTGCTTGTGGAAATCTTAAAAAAAAAAAAAAAAAAAAAAAACAACAGTAGAAAATATTCAAACTAGCATGAATGGCTCTAATCAAGATCTACAGATAAATAGAGTTGTAGGTTCTATCTCAGGAAAAAACACAAACAACCTCTTCACAGACTCAAGGAAAACATCTGCATCTGTTCTACTCTGTAGAAAGAACCTTTAGAAATGCATAATATAATGAAGACAACAGTATACCTAATGCTTCTAGTTTGTGTTTATCCCATATTTTTTGTTTCATTTAGTCTCTGTGGAGTCCTGTCTACTAGCAGACAAATTCTTTAAGGGCTGCTATAGTTAGTAACAAAAACAGGCCATGATACGCTCTTGACAATGTTTAACCCAGAAAAGAACATTATCATTTGGTGCAGAATGTTGAAAGGTGTTTGTTTGTTTGTTTGTTTTTTAAGAAAGTAGAGATAAAAAGAGTTACCTGTTACACAAGTTAACAAGTTACAGAAGAGGAAGAGAGAAGTTACTTGTCTTTTCCAGCTTGCAACAGAGAATGAAGAAACTTGGAAGAAAGAGAACTGACCATGTTTCTTAAAAATCCATATAGAAATGAATTTACTGTTTATAATGGACTAAATGGCAGTTCTAGGAAAACTGCCCCCAAATCACTCCGGTGAAGAATTGCCATATGCATACAGATGAATGCAAAAATTAGAGAATTGTAAAGAAAACAAGAGTAATCACAAGGAAAAATATGTATTTCTCTAAAATGCTGTGGGACTTCTGCATTTGTAGGAATATTCTTTCAGACTGGAGTAAATAGCTTCACAGCATATTCTTTAGATAGCTCAGCAGTGCAAAACAAATAAGTGGCCATATCTGGTACACAGATGTTTCACTTTGCATTTGATAATGAGCCAGCTGCCACAGTTTGGGAAGGGAATCTCCCACACATGTTTGTTTGAGGGAATGAAGTTCATCCTTTGCAGATAAATTTAAATTCTTGCTGTATCTGAGTATCATCTAGGGAGAAGACGGTAAAATTGAATCAACGTTTTGTGTAGTACTGGCACTTATATGATGAAGAAGGAAAGTCTATGTTGCTATGCTGCACCTGTCAAGATATTCAGTATTTAGTAGGGGGACGAGGAAGAGTAATCCTTCCCCACTTTGTGTTGTAATGTTCTGAGAACACCAGCAAATTTTAATGATGAATATGGTTTGAAGGTGGTATTATAGTTTCTTGTTAGACCACTATTAATAATATTAATTTCCTGAGTCAAAGAAGCAGACAGAAGATTTGTCTGTCTCAGTAAGCTTTATAGAATCTGCATTTATATTTTAAAATCAGAGATAATAAAGTTGTGCATAGGCTTGATATTATTTTCAAGTCGTTGTCTCTGTGTTTTTTTTAGAAACTTTCACAAAAGAGTTGATGAATAGTGGAAATCAGCTGTTAGGTGTGGAACATGCTGCGATATTACACATTGACAGAAGCATAACCCCTTTTCACATCCGTGTACTTCTGTCTTACTTTTTCTGTCATTGTTCTGCTGAAACACAGCAGCTTGAGAGACAAACTTGTGGCTCAAGACTACTGTGTGGCTTTGCTATAAAAATATTATGACTCGCTCCATAGTGAGAAGGTTCGATTTTGTTTCTAGTGGGAAATACTGGTTATAAATGTATGCAAAGACCCTCTGTGGGTCCCAACCGCTTACTGACCAATGTTCCAGTTACTCAAGCAGTTCCCTGTAGCATAGTCAGTAACTGCTTGAGTAACTGGAACATTGGTCAGTAAGCGGTTGGGACCCACGGAGTGTCTTTGCATACATTAATAAATATTTTATATTAGCCATAGCAGTAGTCTTGAAGGCAAATAATAATAATCTTTTCTGTAGTTTACATCATCTGGGCTGACTTCCCATGATATTTGTTCAAGAGGAACGTCACAAAATTGAGGGGCAGCCCAGATGAAAAATAGTTTTAGTAACAAAGCAGGATGTAGATAAAATTTAGATGCCTGTGTCGAAAAGAGTGATTCTCCCAAATCAATCCTTACTCCCATAATACCTACTTTTTCCACTAAACTTTCAGAGCACCAGAAGTTCTGCTTCTGTGTGCTGCTGGTAATAATTCACTATTACCTCCTATTTCCATTAGAACACATTAATTAGATGTTCTTACATACAGGCATATTTTCTTTGGGATCAAATCAATGAAATGCAGTGGGTCACACAAGATGCACACTTTATAATCCATTATTTGTGACTGTGATGTTCTGTTTTAACTCATGCAAGACAGCTGCAGGCTTTGCTAGCACATTTACCCAGGCAAATGTTCAACATAATAGCACTTTAATGGTGTCAGAACTTAGCTTGTATGGCAAAGAAAAGAGAAAAGTGAACACTGATCCTTGGCATTATGACTATTTAAATATATATATATATATTTTATTTCCTAGACTTTAAGCAATAAAGTATAATGACTAAGATTCCATGTATTTAATCAGAAGAGCACTGGACAACCTATAATAGCATGTATGGAGACTTGGCGTGTTTATTGTGCATTTGAATCATACTTGTGTTCACCGATAATGTGTTCACTGATAATATGAAAGCAGTCACATAATGCTTTGAAGATACTAGAGAATATAGATCACATTTAGATGGAATGGATTAAAATTGATTTTGTTACAAAACCTGGCTTGTGCCATCTGCTGTTGTATATTTGCTTTCGTGGCAAATTCTGATAATGGACAATGCAAGTAACCACTGTGCCAATCTACTTCAACATTTTTTCATGTTGCAGGGGACCAATTATCTATAAAAAGCACAATTATAGTATTACTGTGCAATCGTAGTCAACCAGTTAGAAAAATATTTGATCTTCTCCAACTTACTTGTTCTCTATCCTCAACTGTCAACTTATTGGAGAAAATAATTGAAAGAATGAATGTGAACAGCATCTTGATTCATCTGATGATCAGTCCAATAATCATTGAAATTACATGTTATATTTCTAATCGTTCTGACATTCCCATATAGTCTTCCTCTACTGAGAGGCCATACCAGTTTATACAACTAGGCTACATATTCTGCATATTCTTGATGCAACATATGGCTTATGGCATATCTAAGCTGTAAAGAACAGTATCATTTTTAACCAGACAGTTTTCTCAACACCCCATAGTCTATGTCTTAAACGCACAGTGCAAACTATTCCAGAGCAAGTCTAATCTTCAAACCTTAGTGTGCTCAGAACTTCTGAATGCCCGCTTGTGTTTTGAGCATATCATGTGGCACAAATGACTTTGGAATTCTTTTCCCTCTTATATTTTGGAAATATTTCTGTTTAAAGATAAATGCTTTGGAGTCTTTCTTACTTGTAGTAAATGAAAAGAATGTTATGAGATTTCACCTAAAACACTTTGTGGAATGGAAACAAAGATTGTAAAAGTTAAAACTGTTCTGAAATTGTGTGACTCTTCCCTCTGCACAGAATATTAAATACATGTATTCTATGTATTCTGTATACTATGCACAAAGCACAGCAATGGCTACATAGCCATCTCAGAAGCAGGGAAGAAATTTCCTTTAAAAGTTATTTTCTTTGTTCTGGAAAATTCACAACATATGTTTTTGTGCATCTGCCTTGGGCATCCAGTCTAATGTGGGTAAGCTAAGATTAGTGCCAGAGTCTTTTGCTCGTGCCTTCTTGCTTGCAGCAGTTGAGTTTTCTTACTCTTCTAAACCTACAGCATGCATATGGTGCTTCTTAGCATTGTGTATTTTAATGTTTTTGTGTTACATTATAGTTAAATGCTGGAGAAAATCTTTAAATGAGTTCAAAGCACCAAATCAGTTAGAAGTAAACTAGAACAATTTTGATATTTTAGGTAGTTTTGCGAAGTAGGTATTTGTATTTAGCTGTCGTAATCACTTTCCAGTTGACTAGATTAGTAACAGTTTCATTTACATGTCCCAGTGATAGACTTCATGTTCCCATGATATTAAGCCTTACTGTGCAGAACATAGTACATTAAAAAAGTCAGGTACTTCAGGCCAAATGAATGAAACTTTGGCAAGCCCTTTTTATTTAAGTAACATATTTCTGTTTTATCATTGGAGGGCAGTTAAGATAATTTCTTCATATTTTATTATTGCCATTTTAAGTGTCTTAATACTGCTAAGTACATGTAGGCTCTGTCATCAGAAATTAAATGCTGATTTAACTGAAATGTTCATAGTAGGAGTGAGGCTGCATATCAGAGTCAGCCTTAAGACAGTTGGTATTTAAGCAAGTTAAGAAGAGTGATAACTTTTTCATGCTTGATCTTTAAGATCTACATTTGGATGTAGACTGTGGACAGTATGCTTGAAGTTCTCAGCTTTTCTTTGGTTTACATTTCTGAAGTGATAAAACAGAGTATGTGAAAAATCTGTGCGAGTAGGGAATCTGTTTTTTACAGTTAGATTCGTTTTAAAAAGAGTCTGTTAAAACCTTTGGTAAAAGTTTATGTTTGAGGCAATACTCTTAGTATGTGAAATGTAGTTGGCAAGTATTTTTATGTGTGCTTGTTAGTTTGAATGCATGATGCTGATCTGTTTTTTGTCCTAGCTGACGGTTATTATATCCTAATGGGTGCAACCCTGCACTAATGATCCTTGTGTATATAAATTCTTCTTGTTGTGAGCAGACACCATAGGCCACATAAAAATGTTTGCCTCAATTTCCCTGCAAGAAAGGATCTCAGAAACCAGACTTGGCCAAGTAACAGATTTTTTAAAGGTAGAGGAACCCAATAAAATTACCAGCTTTTCACAGCATGAGTCTACTTCCTTTCGACATATTGTGAGGTGTAGGTGAAATATTCTAACTGAACTGACAGTGTAAGGAAGACAGCTAACTAGAAAGCAAGATAAAAGTAAAAACCACCAATGATGATTGATATTGTAATAGCTATTAATTGTTTTGGAGCCTCTTTTGTAGATTTATGACACTTCATCTATATTACTTACACTTATATGAGTCTTGATATAATGAAATGTAATACATTTAAGTATCATGATTAAATTCACAGTATCTGGAAGAGGATTTTGAAAGAACATATCAAAACTTTCATTAATTTTTAATTATATTAAAATACATATGATTAAAGCTTGGCTTTGTTTTTTTAACTGAAAAATTAAGAAGTTTTCATTCAGTTCTAGGAAGAGAAAGTAAAATAATTAGTTTCTTTGATCTAGTGTAATAGATTTATTTCATCTGCCCCAACTCAAGTTAATTTACATAGCATACTGTGAATGTATTGCACATGCTGTATTTTAAGAATATGAAGTATATGAAGACACCTGTTAACTGGGGGGATTCTGCCCAGCTTTTAAAACCTGTGTGTGTGTGTGTGTGTTTGGTTTTTTTTTAATGACCAATTTTTGTAATTTTACATTTTCATTTTTGTGTTCTGCTTCAAATGCGTTTTACATTAAGCTTGATCAACTTGAGTGGAAAGAGATAGAAGGACAAAAGTAAAGAGATTAAAATACAGAATGATTAAATAAATAAGCCTGCTGTCAATTTTGGCAGTATTTCTGACTTTTTGGAATTGTGACCCTACTTGCACTAACATCCTAACATGTCAAACTGTCATTGAATTAATGCAGCTAGATTTTTAACTGTGCTCTATCTGCACGGGCATTGCCAGTAACCGCAGGTCAGCTTTTTTAGCAAATACATCAGAAAATATTTTCTTGTTAGTTGGAAATACACAGTTGTACCAAAAGATAAAATAAATTCATGTCCATTATAACTGATTATTCTTAATTTTGTTTCAAATGTGCTAACTTACCAGATTCAGTTTTACTGGATTAATTTCAATCATTTTGGCAAAGAAAGCAGTTTTTTGTGTCACTTGGAAGCAATGCTATTTTCTTAGATCTGTTGTTAAGTACAGAAATGTTAATCAGAATTTAGCACTTTGTTATTTTGAGGACTTTTTGATAGGTGTGTGACAGATGTACAAATCTTGATGTTCTTATTAATTTTTTTTAAAACTCTTTGCTGTCATCCTAGTAGTTCTGTACTTAAAAGATATATTCTTTCTTACATGTTTTGCATTATGAGTTAAACTTGCCTCCTATTAGATGCTTTTCTAAACAACTCTGTAATAATATTTTTTCCTTCGTAAGCAGATTTCAGAGTACCCCAAAATAGGATAGTAGAGAAACCACAAGAGAAAAATGTTGAACTAAATATGTATTTAAAAGTCCTAAAAATTAAATGGATTAGTCTGTGAAATCAGTTTTCCAATAATTTTTCCAGTTTCTTTGGTTCTATTAATATTTCACTGAATAATGCAAAAGATAATTAAATTCATGAACTGTCTTGCTAGGGCCAACAGATGATCTCATAGATTCGATTCATAATGATTTTTCTTTAAAAACAGAATTTGTTTTATCTCTGTAGCTTGGGTTTTCTGTTTGGTTATGCTCTTGGAGTTTTTTCAACCTTTGAAATGAGACAAAAATAGCTGAGGATAGTGCTGTTCTTTTCCCCTGGTGCTGCCTCCTTCCGTGTAATTCTTTACTTCTAACCAAGATGTAATGTCAACGGATTGAATCATAATTGACAGGCAAAATTTTAAGGCATTCTAAATGTCACTGGACCTTTTAATAAAATTAATTAGCCTGACACAGAGAAAATTTACTAGCCGGCTGGTTAATTTCACAATATAAAATCATGGGATAGGTGGAAGAGCAGGCAAAAGCTTATTACTTTTAAATAATTATTTAAAGATGTGTTCCTTGGCCCTTTTGAACACGGATTGCAAACATGGCAAAAGCTTTTAAAATCTTCTAAATTCACAAATAGTCAAGTTTCCTTTGAAGAAATCTAGCCTTGTTGAAATTTCAAGTTAACAATACTTATGACAGAGTGTGTCACTGATTATGTGGAAAACTGGTAAAGGTTTTAATCTTGCTTTTGTGGTTTTTTTGGATTAGTGTTCCCAGTAACACTTAAACACATATCAGTCATTTGGAAATTGTGCCCAATCCCTTTATGAATTCTGATAAAATGGTGTTCCCGAAAAGTAAAACATCCAAAGGTATTCATCTGCCATTGTGCATAATTTAGCACACGGGAATTCTGCACTAGAGAGCACTAAGAACCAATAGTTTTCCCTAAATTGTAGTGCAATCTGCAGATGTTAGAAGCACCTAACACTGTATAGTCCAAATGTAGTAGCATTTGGAAGTAAGCTAGGAAACATTTTGAGACTTTTTATTTTTTGGTAATGCGGAATAATTTCTTATTGAAAAAGTACACTTTAGGTGTCTGCATAAGATTTAGAAATCTTTATCTGGAAATTTTATTATAGGTAATTTTTCATATTTTCCAGGAAACAAGATTGACTTTGCAGTATGTTTTCAAGAAACTAATTTGTGATTGTATCCCATACAGCTATTCTGTGTGTTGATGACTCTGTAGTAGATTTGGAAACACTGGAAGCACTGTATGAAAATGTAAGTAAGTTGAGGTATGTCTGGTTAATCACGATAGCTTTCAGAAATTCAGATATGCAGTAAGTTAAGTTTTATTTTACATTGTATTTATTGACTGGAGACCTCGTGTAGGACAAGTCTTTAAGGAGTTTAACAATAACTGGATAGGCAACATCAAAAGATACCTAATGAGATACATATTTCTCTGATTGGCTTAGTTCTTAAAAGTCAAACATTTAAACCAGTCTGGTTTTGGAATCAGGATAAAATGATGTAATAGCTAGTGATGTAACTGTAACAAAAGAGGATACACCTATCACCTGTCTCTTCTGTGCTACCTGAAAAATACTGTCCTTACTTAAGGCCTGTTATTTGCTAATGCGCTGAGTTCTCTAAATCACAATGTTAGGGGCTAAAACAGTTAGCAGTGCATTGCTGCTCTTACTCAAGTTGCTCTACAGATAGTGTTCATTAATTTAGGCTGTTTGACTCTGAAGTTGTATACAAGAATGCATTTACACTTGGCTGTAGGTATACCAGAGCTACTTCCGTGATCTAAGTGCTTAGAAGCATCCTATAGCAATATTTGCAGTGTTGTGTTCTGCAAGTCAGTGCTAGCTCATGGAACCTCAGGTGCCTCGCTCTTTTGCACATTCTAAATGTGTTTTAAAATATAATTATTTGCAGACAAGCAGGCAATTTATTACTTTGTTAAAAATTAATTATTAATTACTTTATTTTAACTCACTCAGAGGGCACAAAAGGATGAACTGGAAAAAATCGAGCAATATTATCAGACTTCAAAAGAGGAGGAACTGAAGCTTCTGGATAAACCAGAACAGTAAGGGGTTTTTTTCTTACTATTTTATTGCTATGTAGTGTACAGTCCTTGGGTGATATGTTTAAAAAGGATTTTGATACACATTTTTTTGTTAGATAATTTTAAACACTTTTCTGTATTTCAAGGCATGATGTGAAGTTTGCATTTATGTCACTTTTTTCAGACATTGACAGGTATATCTAGATCAACCTGGAGCATCAGAACTTATTAAATATGCAATCTTGATTCAATAAAAAATTCCATTTCCATTCTCTCATTTGTAAAAGCTTCCAGTAGAGCTTTTAAGGCAAAATTAGTATCCCATGAAAGCAGCACCAGACTGGTGTTGGTTCTTGATACTTGGAAGATCCCCCCATATAGGGGGTTTTGGAGTGTCATAGAGTCAGAATCATAGAATCATAGAATGGCTTGGTTTGGAAGGGACCTCTTAAAGGCCATTGAGTTCCAACCCCAGTGAAGCAGGGCCATTCACACATATATATATATATATATGAATGTATGCAGCCATATACTTTTCTGCCCCTGTTAATATGGAGGTAGTGATGTCCAGCTGTCCTTTTTGCTCTTTAAAATTACAGTGGTGCTTGTGCAAATCTTGTAAGAATGAGAACGAAGTATTTTGCAGTTCCAAAGAGTCGTAGAACCAGAGAATGTCTTGGGTTGGAAGGAAATTTAAGATCATCCACATCCACCACTTGTGGACAGGGCTGCCACCTAGTGGATCAGGCTGCCCAGGGTCCCCTCCAACCTGACCTTGAGTGCCTTCAGGAATGGGGTACCCACAGCTTCTCTTGGCAGCCTGTGCCAGTGACTCACCAACCTCTGTGTAAAAAATGTCCTCCTAACATCTAATACAAATCTCACTTCTTTTAGTTTTAATCCATTACCCCTTGCCCTATCATTGTCTGCCTGTGTAAAAAGTCCTGTGACCAAGACAAAATATACACTCAAGACATACCGACTGAAGACCTACAAGGCTGATTTCACAGTTTGTCTTCTGTGACTTTTGTGAGCAGAGAGAAATGTTAGGATGAAATGGTTCCTAGGTGTTGCTCTTGCTGCCGTAATACACTGTTGACCAATGTGAAAATCATAAAAATCTGTGAACAGCATGGTAATTCTGAATTTTATTTTAATGCTTGTATTTAATTTCAGATTTAGGCCTCACAATGGTGTCTGTCTTCTGTTGTTTTGCTGCTTTTCCCTATTTTTCCATCCTCTCCTAATCACAGCAATTTCCTGGACTGTGGTGTCTCTGCCATTTCGTATCCTTTTCTCTCTCTGTCTCTCTCTCTTCGTCTTTTCTTCTCTCTTTGGCATAAAATCAGGTATCAAGAGGAAGAACCGAAGCAACAGAGATAGCATATGACTGGTTGATGTCAGAAGTGTTACGTTTTTTTCCCCATTAGACTGTTGGTGGTGAAGAACAGATATTGTTCCTCTTTTTCCTTACACAAAGCAGATAAATACTCACTGCTAGTAGTTGCATGTACTCCACAGAAAATAGGTTCATGTTAGGACTTGGGGTTGTCATGCTATTTCATGTTTTACGTAAGAACACATATATTCGTAAAGTATATTCTAGCTTGTTCATGTATCCTGTGTCCATGGTTTTCATTGCCTTAGCTTAGAGCTTAATAATATATTCTGTGGCTAGTTTATGTTTTCCAGAGTTTGAATCATTGGGAACCTGCAAGTCTGAGTGAAATAAATATAAATGTATTTCGTGTTCTGGAGAATATGAGTCTTGTAGAGTTCTAGACTCGTAAAAGTTTGTCCCTTTGTGTAAATTATAGTGCAAAGAAATTGATCTTAAATGCAGAGTTTGGTTGAGGCTATCATAGTTTCATAATCAAAATTAAAGAACTGCAAATAAAGCAGTTGTGCCTGATCATTCAACATAAAATAGTGGTGTGAAAGGTAAAAGCTATTCTTTATCAATTCTTACAAAGCCTCTGAAAGTCTTATTATCCTCTTTTTACTGTTAGGTTTACTGCTGCATATGCTAAGAAAATTAGTTTGTCAAAACAATGCCTCAAGGAAGAAACAAGCTGCTGATGAGGCAAATTATTACAAGTAATTTTTAGTCCTCCTTAGAAGAAACATTCTTTCTGAAAACTCAGCAGATCAGCTGCTGCTGTTTATTTGTCAAAGTCAGCCTCTAAGTCAGCCTAAATGCCAAATTGGAGTTTTATTGGAACCGTGTATGCATATTAACTCCATAAAATGTTAAAGACAGAGAAGAGCAAAATTTTAGGTATGGTTAAAATAATTTGCTACAGGGTATAAACCTGATGTGTTTAGTAAGGATCAGAACAAAAAATGCAAAGTAAACTTTTTATAAATGTTTGTAAATACTAGGTTGCAGTTGGACTTAGTGATCTTTAAGGTCTTTTCCACTCTTGAGTGATTCTATGATTCTGTGATTCTATATTAGTCATTCACATTCATATGCTGAAAACATGGGCTTGAACTTATTAAAGTCTTATAGAAGCCATTGTCATTTTAAAATGGCTTGAATTCACAAACAAGTAGAAAGCATTATTGATATCACTAATGCTCTTCTGCACATGTGATTTTGATCTGTTTTATTAGCATGTTACACTTGCTGTCATTGGCACAAGCTGTAAATAAATCTCAGCAACATGACAATATTCCCCTAGATTATGCGTCATTATAATAGTTGTTGTTAAAATGCTAATATTCATTAACACAATAAAAAATTATATGAATAATTGACCACAACTTGAGTCTTTCCTAGCAGGATACAGATGCTTTAGCTTGTTTCCAAAAAGTTCCTGTTAGTTGTAATACTATCTCTGAAGTCTTTGCTACTGTGAAAGAAATACCAATGAAAGAAATGGTAGGAAAATATGGTACTGAACAGTTCTGTTTAATATGTAGTTTTAATTCAGGAAGTAGTGGACTATTAATAATTGCAAATAAAATGAAGCTTTCTGTCCAATTAATGCTGTTTGCTTGACTTCTGCACACAAATATCTTCCATTTACTTCAGTTTAAATCCTACTGGTTCCCTTAAAAGCTTGAATAATAAGATGCACCTTTTCCTGCCCCACCAAAATTTCTTAATTTTATATTCCTCAAATGTGGATAAATGTGAATTGATATATAGTTTATGATCGTAGAATCAGCCTTCTTTATTTCTTTTCTGAAATAATATTCTGTTGCACTAGCAACATGAAAATATTGTGGACTTCGAAAGTATGCTCAAATCTTCTGTTACAAGGTTCTGGTAGGATAATAGAGTTCTAAATGAATGTTTCTGCAGGAGAGGAATAATTGGACCTCACACAGATGAATTGCAAATTCTGTTTTCTTTAGGCCATGAGAATTTTAGCAATGAGAATCCAAAATTATGTGACAGTCATCTCATTGTAACTTCAAGTCTAAATCATACTTTCCTCTTTTTAAAATCCCTGAACTGATTGAACGAAAAGTACTTTTTTCTCTGAAAAAGCTCTGTCCGCATGAATGTGGTGGTTTGTCTTTGATAGCGGCAGGTTCATGCTGTGACATTCCATTAAGTAATTGCTAACATAGATTCATCTTTGTGATATGTTTCAGTTACAAATGTTCAGTCAGGATATTTACCATGAATACTTCGAATTCCAAAATCTGGATACATTTTCTTGTTTTGCTAAAGCTTCTTTAATTCTCGGAAAAGTTATGTAGTATTTAAATACCAGAAATGTAAATGAAAGTCCCTTTTTCAAGGGAAGGCAGTAAAAGGAGATGTGTCATTTTGATTTTTAAATTTAAAATGTTAGAATGTATGTATGTCAAAATTTTTGTGGAGCAGTTGCATCTTTTCTTCCTTTTGTTTCTCTCACGCAGTGTACTTATAAAGTATCCTCTTCTTTTTTTCTTTTTCTTTTTTTTTTTTTTTTTCCTGGCAATACCATTCATTCCCAATAGGAAGCATTTTTATTAATAACAGCTTGGCTTTTTTTTTTTTTTCCTGCTGCTTCTATGCAAGAGCCAAGGCTGGTGTCCCCATCCCTCCTCTCAGTAGATTTTCTCATCAGGCAAGCAAGGAAAAGGAAAAATGATAGCTAGTTTCACACCAGCCACAGGTGGATGTTACAATTTTTTTATACCCTCACTGTGTATTGAGCAATACGTTGCATGCATTAGGCATTATTAAAGATATTTATATTAGTTATAAAAAAAAAGAAATAGTTTGAAGAAATCAGATGAATTGCTTTAAATAATTAAAATGAATTTAATAATAATTCAAGCTAAGAATAGTTCAGAAAATGTCCCAGAATTCAGTAAGGTAAAAGAATCTTTAAGCCATCATATTAAAGGGGATCTAAGAATATCTGTAGACAGGAGAATACAAGAATTCTTCTGTAGTGATATTGGAGCAAAAGATTTCCCCCTGAATTTCAAAAAAGCAAATGTAGCACTGAAATCACTGACACAAAATCCACAAAATAAATTATGCACACCTTGGTATTTTAAGAAATGTTAAGGTTTCTTGTGTTATTCAGTCTAAATCTTCAATTTTAAATTGAAGAAGCAAAAAGGAAATAATTATTTGTGCCTTTGAGTGCTTTTGTTTCGTGATATTTGATCTGAAATTGTTAAATATACTTTTATTTATTTTTATTTAAAGAGTGAAAAGAAAAAAGCAGGAATAGAGTCATGAGAAGAGTCGGTCGATGAGTAGGAATAATGAACAGAATAATGAACAGAATGTAACTTTACTGAACAGTGAAGACAGAGATAATTTGCAAGTATTTGAGAGTTAAATACACAGCTAGGTGCATTACCATAAAGCAAGCTGCTATATAATTGGAAGTGTGGTGCAAATTATTAAAAGAAATTTGAGATTGAGCATCAGAAGAAATTTCTTGGCAGACATTCTGTATTATGAAATACTTTATGGGAATATGCTGAGTTCTGTATTGCTGGGCATGTTTTAAAGTGAAGTAAATAGCAGATGAGTAAAAGCAGTAAATAGATTGTGATTCTCTAGCCTTTTTTTTTTTTTCTTTACTGACCTTGTTTTATGATTTCTCTTGCTTGCTAGACATGACATTTGTGATAATTAATGCGTTAATGTCATAAGAGTCAGTGTCTTGCATTTTTCTTCATATAAACAGGACTGCTTAACACATTGAACATAACACTAAGCATAAAAAATATAGCAATTATAAATTCTGTCAGAATTATTTTGATAGATTGTTGAACATTGCAGGTATGTATTTTATAATACACCAGCTTTGATTCATTATGTACATCACAGGTATGAAATGTAATGATTCATTGATATTCTTCTTCTTTTCTTTTCTTTTTTTTTTTCCCCACAGATTTTTATACGAATTATCTCAGATCCCCAATTTCACAGAACGAGCTCAGTGTATTATTTTCCAGTCAGTTTTCTCTGAAGGGATAACATCAGTTCACAGGAAAGTTGATATCATAACTCGTGTTTCCAAGGTAAGTCCTAATGGAAACTAAATAAAAGGTATAATATCCTGGCCAGGATGTTACTTTATTTTATTTTTTATTATTTATTATGTGAATAGTGTATTTTGAACAGCTTTTCTGCTACAAGCTACTCGTGCTCTATCCGTTCAGATATTTTTTTGCACATTCTGGTAATAAAAGTAGTTACTTAGTGTTACCTTTCAAAACGAGATGTAGATAAGAAAGTGGCTTTATATGAGATCAGGAAAGAGGCATTACCCTTAGTTTACTTAAAAGGAGCTCACATGGCAATTGATTTTTTTCAGTGAGAGTCAGATTCAGATCTCGGCTGATAAGATAGATGTCTTTATGTGGAAATTAAAATAATTTATTAATTTTTCACTCTGTTTCTAGATTTCTTTTTTCTTTTAAGGCATTGAAATTTTGTCCTTAACCCTGGTATATCTTCCCTAAGTATGAACTGAAATGTGGATTTTCAGAGCATGAGAACCAATGAGAAGCAGACTGAATATGACTGAGTCTAACCCAATGGCAGCAAAAATAACACATCTTCATTTGACTGCATTGTGTAAACTCATGACAAACCATTTTGTCTCTAAGATTTTTAAAGGCTACTAAGGATGTTTGGTAATCTGTAGTGAAACTTCCTCCATTAATCTTTTTGTCATCTACATAGTATTTAATGGTATATAATTTACCTCATGTGGATTAAGTTAAAGATAGTATTTTAGGCAGCTTTAGTCTAATAAGTTCTTCCCTTAAATATTTGATTCATGTACCAGTTTTAGATTCCTTTCCTTGTAGCACACATGAGAAACTAAACATTGTCTAGCAAAAATAAAATTTAAAAATCTTTGTCATATAAACAATTAAGATTTCTGTGCCAACAGATATTTCAGACTAGTATCCATTTTATAGGCCTTGCTGAACATGACGAGTGTAAAGGAGATTTTAGGTTTGATTCTGGCATTTGGAAATTACATGAATGGTGGGAATAGGACTCGAGGTCAAGCTGATGGATTTGGTTTGGAAATACTCCCCAAACTAAAAGATGTCAAAAGCAGAGTAAGTACTCATTTTTTCTTAAGGACAACTTAAATTATCTCCCTGTCAGAAGTTAATCTTGTCTTACTTCTTACCATTTTCTGCTTGAAAGAATGAGGCATTTTTGTACCATATTCTAGTTTCTCTCAAGATTTTATCTTTTTTTCTCCTACACATATGCATGTCTCGATAATCTCCTATTTCTCCTATTCAGTACCACTAAGATAATTATATAATATGGAAATCTTGTGTCTATTTTATTAGTGGAAACTTAAGTACAGTAGGGAGAGAAATGTGGGAGAGCACAGGCCACTGAAGTTTTCTCCAACAAATGTCCCTTTCTTCTCTTGATCTTAACTTCTGGTAGATGCATATGAGTAAGAACCTTTTCAAGAACACGTTTAAAGACCAAATATCAGGAAGAGATCTGTGTAGAATATACACAAAAAAATTACATATAAAGGATATAAATACATAAATTGTAGGCTTTTAATCCACTTCAAAAAGGTGTGTCAGATCCAACAAAATATTTTCCATCTTTTTTTTTTTTTTTTTTTTTTGCATTGGCTGTAAAATGGATGTAGAGCATGAATTCTGAAAGGCATGCAGAAGAAAACACTTAAAGATGGCAATAGCATACCTGGATGCTATGTGGATATGGAAACTACCAAAGAGTAGGAGGTATTTTCTGCTGTTTTTGGCACAGATTTGGAGAGTGAGAAAAAACTCACACTCTTCCTCTTTTTTTTACTTGAAGTGCTGTTCTGAAATTTAAAAGTTTAAGCTTTTGTTTCCAGTTATGCTGGGTATACATAGGAGTGCTCTCAGTTTGGGAGACAAACAATGTCAAATCAATAGTATGTTTAAGGAGCTTTTTATTTCACCTGTGAGTACCATCACTAGCAAAGTATAAAAACAAGGTTTAATAAATTGTTCAGCAAACCACTAAATTTATGGAAGTTTTTTCCAGTGTACTTCTGTCTCCTAACTCTTAACTTTCCTCAGTTATTCTGTCGTCCCTTGTAGCAACTTTTCTTCCAGTCCTACTCCAGGGACGCGACACATGGGCTGTCTTTAGCTACTGTAAAGTAGCTTGAGGCCCAGATTCCCAATTTTCATGTGTTTGTTGTTCAGCCAGCTGCCATAAGGAAAAAAATTAAAACAACTGAGCTTTGCCTGACTTTTGTCAGATGAAGTACTAGTTTTAGGCCCCCTTTTCTGTCTACCATGATCTTGTAAGAATTTTGTCTTCTCTGGGACTTTCCAGTTTGGCTGAGTTTATTTAGCCTGCTCCAAAATTATGAGTTATGAAAAGGAGTGACAGATGTACAGTGTAACTGCATGAGACTTGTTCCTTAGCAAAACAAGATAAAAAATTACACTACTTATAGGTTTTTTTTTGGTAGCCAAAGTAAATACATTAGTAGTTTATATTACTGTGAAGAATGGGACTACTCTGCAAAATGCATAAAAATTCGCAGAGACCAGCTGCTATAGGCAGACATGAAATCTTAGTGACAACTGGAGACTGCACTAGCAAGAAAGAATGGAGGATCTTACATATTTAACAGTGTTGTGTCCTTTTTTTGAGAATTGTCAGGAAAAAATGTGATTTCTAGGTAGGCTAAATTCAAGGAGCTAAGGTAAGCTTTCAAAGTTTAGTATCTTTAATTTTACATAAAGGTTTTTTGTTGTCACATGAGCCAAGGAAAGTACTTGACACAGAGGTTAAAAAAAATTTTTGCTCACTTCAGAATCTCTGTATTTTGTCTTCTAGAAGTACTGTTTAATCTAAAGTGATAGGTTTCATAGTTTAACACACAGAAAATAGAGCAACAAGTATATTTTACTTTAGAAGGGCAATCAAATATTCATAAGCCATCTCAGTTCTTTCTTGTCACACAACCTGCCAGCAATATATTCTGTAACTGCTAGATAAGCAGAGTAGTTTTAACTCATGACAGCAATTACTTAGTTATGCTCATGTATGATATTAAGAAGATGTAAACAATGTGTTGCAGACTATAATGAAGGTGAGGCAGCCTCGTACAGGAGGCTAGACATTGTTTGCAGACAAATGTTTGTACCAGTAGCTGTCAATATAGAAAATAAAAACATATTAAAAAAATTGAAGACATCCTAGTTATAATTTCCTTTATTATAATTCTTTTATGTTGTTGAATGATATCCTGTAATGTAGAAGTTCCAGTATTACCTTTTTTCTTTAGTTGATCTACCTCATGCTGAACCAATAACATATAGCAAAATAAATTGTATGGGTTGTTGCATGCAGGACCAAGGAAATGGAGATTCCAAAAAGAGAGTACTAAAATTCATGTCCATAACCCAAAAGGGCAGGAAATATACTTGTCAGGTACATGCTGTCTGGTTTTATATTTGGAGTAAAATATGGCTCCGTCCATACCTTCATTAATCATACAACATTTAACATTTGTATGTGTCTATAAACCATTTTTAATATTCTGTTTTTTCCCTTAGGATAATCGTATTAATCTTGTGGATTATGTTGTCATATATTACCTACGCCATTGTGATAAGGTAAAAGATTCATTTCCAGGATATGCCTCTCTAAAAGTGGATTTCTTTCTTTTGTTTTGTCTGACGAACTCTAATACGAAAATAAAATCTATTTTCTTTAGCTTTTTGCAATAGCTTTGGACCTCAATAGGTCTGAAATTTGCTGGAAGTTTTGTGATAGCACTGTGGAAAATCTTACATCAACTGTGGAACTATACTTTGCAAGGAATTGTCTGTGACTGTTGCAAGCTGTACAAGTTGTCACTCCAATTCCTTCTTGTTATGTTCTGGTTACTGTAACACTGCAAATTTTGTTTTGATGTGGTAAGAATAGAAAACAAGCATTATTTCTCTTTCATGACAGAATAGATGGCAAGTTTAATAAAGGTGTCCTAGTTGACAGAGATGAAGTTAGAGACTGAGAATGTAGGAAAAGGGATTATGTAAATGTTACCTCTTGTACTATCTTTTTTCCCCAGGCATTCTTATCTTCCTAACAATATAAGTGTATTTTCACTTTTCACAAAACATTTTATTATCCAACCTATGAATTTTCCTTTATTTCGGACTGAAATGTATGCACTGGTAGTACTTTAAGCCCACTACTCTAAGCTTATACAGAGCAATGTCCTTTTAATACCACTTACACACTTGAATAGTTGGAATTCCCCTGGAGATACCACTTCAAATCTTGTAATGTTGCTTGTTATTTTTTTTTCCACTTCTGAAATATTTTAATTTTCCTAAAATAAGATATATGCTTATGAGCTCCATAAAGACATTGAACTATGTGATTTATTAAGCTGAATAGACCTTCAACTATATATTTTTATCTAAGTGCTCTAGGCAATATGTAAATATTGGTTTCAATTTATCCATATAAAGTGTGTATATGTCTAATGAATTGGGAAAGAGTGAAACCGCAAACTTCTGGCATAAGATCACTTGCTCCATTAAAAAAGGCATTCATGTTATATAGTTTCAAGAAACATATAATCCTATAACTAAACTTTTAGTGATACAAAATGAACTGAAATGTCATGAGCTCAGAGTTGCTTCACAGTTTAAACTGGGCAATTTGCATTACAATGTCTAAAGAGAAGTTCCAACATTCAGAATGGTCAGGATTTTACCTGAAATTATATATATATGCTGTTTAGGAAGAACTATTTAAAATATTTTATTTTTGCAGTTCTGTAGATGATGTTTCAGAAAAGTAATTTATTTCACTGCAAATGCATTCAATTTTCATATTGGCTTATTTGTTTGTTTGTTTAGGAAGCAGGAACAGACAAGAGTATTTTTCCTTTACCAGAACCACAGGATTTTTTCCAGGCCTCCCAAGTTAAGTTTGAAGACCTAATAAAAGACTTAAGGAAGCTGAAGAGAGACCTAGAAGGTAATGGGAACCTTCACATTTGTTCCGCAAACAACTAAGTGCCATTTAAAATGTGATCTTTATGAGGTTAGCTTATTGCTAATTGGGTTTATAGTGTTGATTGTAGTGTTGTTACACTGTGGCAGAAAGAAACCGCATAAAATAGAAGAAAATATTTTGAACCCATGGCTTAATAAAAATGAAAGTAAAAATACTAAAAAGTAATTTTCTTTAATTCCCTTTTACAGTTGAAAGGCCCTTAAAGAAATTTTTCTGAAATGTTATGTATTATTTTTCCTCTGGCTTCTCCATAGCTGTGTGTTTAACTGTAGATATCTGCTAGGTCCATAACACAAATACTTTCATGAGGACTTGTATAACAATTTAACAGCTACAAGAAAGAGTTGAATTAGTGTAGAAATAAAACACAACTTGCCAAGGCACAGCAAAGGGAAATTGAAAGCTCCGGTTCAAAACATTTTCACCCTGGGACGTAAAATAAACATTTTAAAATATTTATTATAAACAGGAGGGTTCAAAAACCCAGCTCATCTATCAATCAAGGTATTGAGTGGATATAAAGTAGGAATGGTTGCTCTCTAAGTATTTCAAGCAGATTCATTTTTATTTTGTACTTCATATGACTCTTAAAAATAAATCCAGTAAATGGTGACTGGATAATTTAAGCCTATCATTTTTGCTAAGGAAATTTCCTAGTTTTACTGGATCAGTTATATGTAGAAAATAGAGATTAGGGACAGAATCTGTGTAAAAGCTTATACAAAAAAAAAAAAGCTTTTCTATTTACATTTAAATAATGTCTGCATCAAAGTGCAAGCGTGCTTTTAGTTAGAGTTGATTTTTTAATGTAAGACGATGAAAACCATTACAAAATATATTATCCTTTCAGTTAGAAATGGCTGGGTTAGGTCACTGCCATCTTCGGGATAGTTTCAAATGTTGATAGTGGTAGGGAAGTATCAGTTGTTGTTTGTTCGACCCAGGAGTAAGTGAGTGCTCTATCTCCTCTCATCGCTTGGCCCTGTAAAACCCTTGGCCTGCCCTCTGTTGGGCTAGTTTGTGCAGAAACATGATCTATGTTTGATCTAGTACTTTTTCAGCTTGTAGTCCTGCAGTAATGCATCTTAGCCTTGCAGGATCTGCATGGAGGCTGTGACATTCACATCGCAGTTGTTCTGCGCTGCAAAGACAAGGGTCAGAAACGAGCAAAAGCTAATGTACTTCAACTCACTTATAAAATAAGGATTGTTGCTTTCTTGTTATTGATGATTTGTTTTAACATGTTTTCTTAGATATCCATAGAAAATGCAGAAAATTTGTTGCACTGAGGTTATTTTCAAAATTCTTCTTTGTAAACATACAGTTGAAGCCCTGTCAAAGCAATTAACATATAAAGCTAATGACAGCAAGGATTTGAAACAGAAAAGGTTGTGGAAACTTCTCAGATGTTGGTATTTTATCAATCAGAAATATGCAGCAGGATTCTAACAAGTATTCCTATGTATAATTTCTCTTACATTTAAACAAAGAAGCAATCACTGTTATAAGAATGTTGTATCTCTTTCAAACATTCCCTTTCTTCTTTTTTTCTCTCCAGATAATGCTGTAGTTTATTTTTAAATCAAAATTTTAATTGAAGAGGTTATAATTTTAACACGTTCACTAAGATTTGATGAGTCTCTGTAGTTTATTGTAGCCATTAAAAAGTTGTGGTTGCTGGCAGAATACCAGTGAAAGTCTAAAGCTGAAACAGATGTGAGTAGCAGAAACCAAGTCCAGAGGAGCGTCGGGCCCAGCTATCCAGACAGGCGCGGCCCTTCAGATGTAAATAATTTGAACAATATTAACTGGCACTGCCTGTGTTATAGGGTGCATTGGATTTATTTCACAGTATGGTTGGCTAAGGTAGTCTTAAACAGCTTACCATGGAAGTGAGATGAGACAAAGATAATAAATGGAAGAGGTTTTCCTGTGTGCATTTAGGGAACAAACTAATATTCCTGTTAGTGAATGTTTCTTAGATTTATACAGAATGATTAAAAACAACACAATTGTCACCTGCTGCACCTGAAATAGCAATTTGGGTAGAAACCTTTTGTAATAGTCATCATTTAGTACTTAAAAATATTTAATACATTTTATCATGGTATTCATTCACCTTTTAATCATCGATATTAACATGGGAAAGACTGGGGATTCATGAGAGAAGTGCGTGTCTTAATAGTCTAAACCTTAGGTGTGAAATATCTAGACAGTCTGGAACTGAGAGCTCAGATCATCTAGATGAGCACAAACCCTTTCATCCATTTCAGATAAACAGATTGAGTTACATACAATTTAGTGTTTTGAAGTCCTTCATGTTACACTTTAAGAAAACAGTGCCAATGAAATTTTGCCTTGGAAATTTCAACTTTTTTCTTCTGAGAACCTTAATCCAGCAGGTTTTTAACACACATTCCAGAACAAACTTTGTAGTTCTGAGCATTTTCAGGTTAGAAAGGATAATAAACAAAAATGTAAGTTTAAATATGTTTTTAAGGGGAAAGAAGTTCAAAAGAATGGGATGAGAAATAGTGAGATAGCAATTATAGGATGAAACCTGGTTCTACTATAAATTCCTAGGAAAAAATGTTTTCTCTAGGGTCAGGATTTCACTGCTGGTCTATATAGTCAATGGTTTTCTGGAATTTTCAAGTGCCATGTAGTAGTATAAATGAATGCATTTATCCATTTGACAGATACTAGCTTTCCAGTTAATTTTCATGTTTCTGAAAATAAAGGTATTTTTCTGTATCAATATGTTTAGATTGTAATATATCTTACTCCTTGTTTAAGGCAAAGATTATAGCTTTTTCATTTCTGTATGAGCAGGTATTTCCTTTCTAGTTTGTGCAGTACCACTTGATTGGTATTCTTCTGGATGAAGCATGGAATATTTGAAATGTGTAGTCATTCATATGAATATTTTTAGGAAGCAAATCTTCACCAAAGTAGATAGACTTGCACATGTTTTACCATGAACGTGGAACAGTTTCTAGCTGCCATTTTCACACTACCAGTTTTTTAATGTTGTATATGTTTTAACTTTTTCAAGAGTGTGCTTTAGCATATATATAGGTATTTACGCATATACACATACACAAGGGAACTTCATTTAGAAACAAGACTTACTGGATCAGCTACCTTTAATTATTGGTTGAATTTCAGTACTCTGGGAGACATCATTTGGAGCTGCAGCTGCAGTCCTCTTATATCATTTTGGCAGATCTGTATCTTAAAAACATATGTTATCCCCAGTTTTCCCAGTTTTAAGTAATGCACGAACCCATATTTTGAAATTGTTTAATCCTTTTAGAAAATCAATACAAAATCCTTTTAGGAAAATCAAAGGGTAAACTAGCAAACTGTACATGAAAAAAAAGGAGAAGTTGCACTGTTAACATTTTAACATTGTTTTTCTTTGAGAAGCATTATAAATATCTTAAGTTTGTAGGCAAATAGAAGTTGTAAAGTAGCTCTGGAGTTCATCTAGTCCAAAATCTTTGAGCAGGACTAACTTGATATTCAGTTCCAGTTGTATTGGGCCTTATTGAGCTCAGTTGTGCGTCTAAGGATTGAGATTCCAACACATCTCTGGACACTTGTTCCAATGTTGAACAACTGTCATGCCGTTTTTCTTTATCCCTTGTCAGAATTTACTATGCTGCAACTCGTAACTGTAAGTCATTTTTTATTACACACACATTTCTCATTGTCCTACAGCTATTCATTAGGTAGCTGTGAATATACCAGGCTTTCTCTGCCTCTTCAAGTATTTCATTTTAGTTTCATTCTCAAATGTTATGACAGTATATATGGTTTTCGTTCTAATGCCATGTACAACCTAGAGTATCTAAATATCTCAGTAACTAGTGAGGCATGCAAGGCCTCCTTATTCATGTATGCATACATGTGGCCTTCCTTAGAAGATGCAAGGGATTCTCGTTACAAAATTAAACATCTTAAAGGTGATCATATTTTTTTTTTTAAATGTGAGAATTAATCTCTTTTTCACATTTTCGTACTTTTTACATAATAGCTGAATTGCTGTAACACATAATTTCAAAATGTACATTTATTTATTTTTTTTAATTGGAGACCAATTCTCTGTCTCCACAACTTCTGTGGCCTTCTTGTAAAGAAACAGATGCAGTTTGCTGGATGTGATTAGCATAGGGTTGCTGTACCAGTACCACAGCTAATTAGCCTCATCTCTTAGCAAGTCTGACTAGACTAGTGATTACTAGGCTGTTGCATCTACACTATTGTCGTTCAGTAGCTCCCTCAGGGAGCTCTATATGACACTGGAACAGTGTTTAGAAATAAGAAATTGAAAAGGGTCACTTGTTCTCAATTCTTGCAGCCACTGTCACTATAAATAGAGCAAAGAATGAAGCTGCAAAAAGGGAAAATAATCAGTTCATGCTCATTTAAGACTGAAGTGCTCTGATTTTCTGATTAAAAATCCTGAAAATATTTATTTTTATCAAGAATTATATGGAAATATATTTACCAATAGGAAAATATAAATAATAATAATAAAATAAAATCAAAGAAAAGTTTTATCGGTGTCTTAGCACATTAAAATTCTTAAATATGTATATTCCCTTTGGAGTCTTCAAAAGGAGTTCAAGGTTTTTGCAACAAAACATTACAACAGTATGTTAATGAAGTATAAGCCTATTTTGTCCTTGAAAGTAATTGATGTTTTCAGTTAATAACTGAGAATTTTTCAGCTTTTATTAACCTTCTATATAAGCAGAAATGGAAAAATTAATGGAATGTGTTAGTGTTTGTTCAGACAGAATTATACATCTAATTCATTCATAGTGTTGTAGGCCTGAGAAAAATCTATTTTATAGAATAGAGTTTTAGTATAATTGTAATACAATAATTATCAATAGAATGATGATTATAACATTGAAAGATACTGTCTATTGTTTTATTTGTTTTAGAGATAGTCAGGTTACTGAATTGCAACGTGAAAATTCTATATACTGTATCAGCTTGGTTAACTTTCTGAATAATTTGTTGCATCAAGATATATTTTTCGCTAAAAACTGATTGCTTACTCATTACAGGACTTCATCCAAAAAATTATCAAAGGCCCTTTTCAAAAATATGTTTAACAGATTGATGCCTTAGGTTAACTTAAATTAAATGTTTTAAGTCACTTTAATAGTGGGATTTAGACATCTGAGTTGCATACATTTTTGGAAAAATTGTCCCAGGATGAGCAGAGAAACTGAATTATTTTCCAGAAACCAGTAGCTTTCGAGACATTTTTAAATTATTATTATTAATTATACTTTCTGATTTTAAAGTTAACCTTAAAATTTGGAAAGTGTAAGCAACTAAAATAAATTTGCACTAGGTGGTGGACTATGAGGATGCAGTGAGGCACGTATGTTATTTCTTCAGATGTCTGCATAAGTTGAGCATGTTATGTATATGATAAGAAGCGCATTTTGCACTCTTCAAGATTTTCATGACATATTTAGAGGCAGTACAGAATGGTGTAGGGGAAAGAGAAAAGAATGCTTCATGCCGGGGCAATTATTTTGTTTTTAATTATTAGTTGATAAAATAAGCATTTTTCTTAGAGTTTTCTGACCTGTTCTTGAAAATTCTTTTGCCTCAGCAGGCTGAGATACATTTCAGTTTGTTTTGATTTGGCAAAGATACAACACAGACATTAAAAAACACATTTGGTATATGTGCACTGGATTCTACTGTACAATAGAACTAACATTTTGACAGTGTTCCACTGGTAATATTCATATGTGAATACATCAACTGGAATTTTTCCTAAGTGGATCATTTCTAAAAATTCCATTAGAGTTTTTAGTTTGTGATAATACAGAATAGTATGAAAGATTTAATAAGATTTGAAAATATAGCAGAGTGGCAAAGAGATGATGTTTTAGGAGAGTTTATTGCATGGAAGCAGATGTCTGCATGTGTGCACAAGGGTCAGGAGGAAAGCTTTCTATTACTTAAACATTGTTATTTTTCTCCTTTATTTTTTCCCCTGGCTAAAGAATCCTTCGAAATTTCTAGTTCAAAATCATTCAACAAATGCTAAGATTTAAAAAAAAAAAAAAAAAAAAGGAAATATGAAAAATAAGTTCTTCTGTGCACTTTTCCAGATACCTTTTTTTGTGTATGTGTGTGTTAAGCATTGGTTGTGTAACAGTGCTGTTTACATCTGGAAGCAGGTAGTATACATCTGGGAGTAGGGATGCTGTCCCTAAAAATGATGCATTCTGGAGAGCTGGGAGGAAGATATTAATGGATCTTATCAGCTTTTCCTCTCTAAGAGAGTACGCAGTGAAAGAGAAGGCAGAGGAGCCATGCTACGTTTGAGCCAGTGGGTTATGCGTTTACTGCCAGCGGTCCAAAATTGAAAGCACTCAGCAGTGGGATGCATATTAGTAATAGTGACAATAATTAGCACAGAAATGTGTGAATTTACATGATTTTAAAACTGAGCAGCATGCTGAACCAAAGAATTAGTTTGGTAGAACTCTATGATCTGTTTTGCGCAGAAAATCAGCGATCTAGCAATACAGAGAGGAGAACGCTTTTGCTTCTGTAACTTCAGCTTATGAATGTACTGTTTCAGTTGTTGCCTGGCAATTCTCTTCTATCTGTCCAGCACTCCCAGTAATACTGTATTTGTTGTACGTTTTAAAGATCTCTCTCTCTTTTTTTTTTTTTTTTTTTCTTTCTCACACTGGAATAAGCTTAGCTCATCTCAGTAAAAATGTTATTACTTCTTTAAGAATTTGTCTTGCTTTAAATTAGCCAGACAAGACACTTCAATTTCAGATACTCATTTTCTGCACTTTTTGGATAGAAGTGAGATGTCCTGATTTCTCAACGGGTTCTGCTAGTGAGCATTTCTCCACTCCTGACAAATCTTAATGATGTGTGGAGGTCTGTATGTTTGGATCACCGCACTAAACTAAAAGTTTTGCTAATAGCGTGCACGGCAATTACTTAAGGTATCTTACAAAGACTGGAAAATTACAGGAGTTTAGTCATTGTAGTCTTATATACATGAATTCAAATTCCATCAGCTGCAGTATGCTGTTCTGCTGAAGGGTGCGCTAAATGTAAGCTACCATTTCAGAGAGAATACATTAAGCAGAGTCTTAGATGTGTTGCTATGGGGTGAAAAATATTTAGTTTTACAGCAATCTTTGTTCATTTTGTTAAACGCGTTTTTAGGAAACAATCTTAACAAAAGGGATTTAAAATGATTTATATAAAAAGAAGTTGATATGCTTTGTCAAAACAGGGAGCAAAAAAATTGTTCTTTAGGTTTGTTACAATTTATATAGACCTGTCAATTTCTCTGCTTACCTCCTCATATACTGTAAAAGTTCAAAACTGTTTTAAACGAACAAAAGGGTCAGAAATCTTAATTATGAGAAACAACACCAGAATACCTGACAAAACTTGTGAGAGAACTTTCAAGGTTTCTGAATCTAGGGATCCATTAAATCTCCATCAGAACAGGAGAACATTACAGGGTGTTTTGCATGTCACTAATTCAATTATTTCATTTTCCCCTCCTTAGGATTTATCACTTATATCTGCTTCTGTCTCATTTAGACATGAGAGTTTCTGCCTTGAGTACCTCCACAAATATTTGTGCATCGCAAGAGGGAAGTGTATTTCAAGCAGACAAGAATTAGGCTGTTTCAAGTTTTACTTACTGTCTTCTATCTTGTGAAATAACTTTTTAAGAAAACTGAATTGTTATTAATGAGTGGAAAAGGCAATTGTTCATAGAAACACATTTCTTCTGGTAAATTAACTGAATATAACTTTGCACAGAACTGTAACTATAGAGCATTTAGTTTTCTGTGTGCTAATACTTTTTTGCATTAAATTGTTGACCTTTATTTCAGACAATAAAAAGCAAGCTTGAGAGTACAGAGGAACAACTTGTTCCTCTTCTTAGTTTCCAAGTAAGACAAATCTAACGAAATAAATCATGAGGTAGTTGAATAAATTTACTCATTTTTACTGAACTTTTCTAGATTCTAATTTGGGTGTGTAGGCCCAAACAGCGTGACAGGTTTCTGGATTGAAAAAAGTCAAGGATCCCCTTATACAGAAATTTGATTTTCTTTAGTGCAACGTTGAAATCATTTGAGGTACAATTTCAAATCTCCTTTGAAACAGAAAAGATAAGGGTCCTAAAAAGAATTAGCAAACAGCAACCATCTTGTCAAAGATAAGCCTGCATTATGAAAAGAAAATAAAAGAGTGAGGCGGGCAGTATAAGCTGCCAGGCTCTGAACGGACAAGAGGAGTGGGTGTTCTTAGTGGCTTTCACAATGGCGTAACTCATGGGGAACAGTGTCAGTGACAGGTTTATAGGAATGCATGGTGTTGATACGTGGTTCCTCTGTCAGGATGATTCCTGTAAATGCTACTGATGGGTTCTGGTGAGTAAATAGTTAGTAATTTACTGTTATCAACATTAAACTATTTCTGGTTTTGCGTTTACTTTAAAAATGATGCTTTAAAAAATTCCAAATCCGGTCTGATTGACACTGAAATGCTCTTTACATGAAAGTTTGTTTATGGGCAATGATTCTTTTGACAGATTTACAAGTGCCTGTGGAGTTTTAAAAGACTATTGCCCAATAGGCATTAAGTGAGAGACATTCTATTGTGTAAATATTTTCACTTATATTGGGGATTTTTAAAGAACTTTTTGAGCCAAATACTGCATTAAATCTGAAGACAGTGGCAAACTGATAATCAGCAGTTTCCAGCTTTGTTCTAATGTTTTGCTAATGGTTTCCATTTCGATGGCCAAGATTTGCAGTGGGTAAGCATGATGTACATCCAGCAGTCTGTAAGGGCTTTCAAATACTATTAAACACTTTTTTTGTGTGTGTGTGTATGATTGCTCGTTTAGAAATAAACAATTTTTAAAGTAGTATATTGCGTTTTATTTGGCTAACATAGAAGACGTGCCAAGAAAAGGAATCACAAGTTGATTACAGTAATAGTGAATTTGCATATGTTTGGACCCATTAATGCTGAAAAAGGATGTTTGTTGTTTCCTCAAAGTATTACTTTGGAATGAGGTGATGAGTGAGGAAGTATACGTGAGGTATCAGATACTTCAGAACTCTTTCAGACTCCTCAGAAATTCAGAAAATTTTTTCTTTCTTGGAAGGAAACTTCTTAGAATGTACATGTATTTCAAAGAAGGAGTATTCAATAGAATCCTTGCTTCAGAATCATTTTAATTTAAAAAACTTGCTAAAATAATTTTTTTTTGTACAAGGAAAATGTTTCCATTGCAGACAATATGAGAACAATACCTGAAGAAATCATGTGAATGTCACACATTAAAACATTTTTAGCAAAGAAAATCAGAGCAACTAGTGGAACTCCTCGATTTTCATTAGTTGATATAATGTTTATCCAGAGTTAGTAGATTTTTTTAAATATATATTAATACATTTTAAATAAATGCTTGAATAAATATTAAGAAAGTATTATCAAACTTAGTTTTATTAAGTTTGGTGAAAATTAGCTACCAAAAACCTTTATGTTATGTTGTAGTACTCAGATGGGTCACAGAGTAATGTAGTAGCCTTCCACAAGTATTGCAAATCAAGGTTGACAAAGACCACCTGACTTTTATGTGTAGAACCCAGCTGCCATTTTAATGAAAACACTTGATTTAGCCCTGCAATTAAAATAATCTTCCTTTTCTGAATGTCTTTACTTGTATCTAATTTGTGATTCCTTTGAACACACTTTCATCACTGTTTTCCATAGGCAAGCTTGATGAAGTTCCTAGGTTCACAAGCCTGAGAGATGCATCTATTTGGTGGTCATAGCGATTGCTTTGTTATACATATTGGAGAAGGAATCATTATTCTGCATCGAGTGCTTCATTACTGAGGGGGAGACTGAAAGAGTAATGAACACATTTCAGCAGGGGTACAGCATGTTTGAGACAGCAGCTCAGGCTGAAGTTCATAATGTCTTCAGCCACTGAGTCCATATCTGTGTTAGCAAGTAAATAAATAGAAGATTTATTCAAATATTTTAGTGCAGTTCAGTTTAAACAGAATTAGATAACCTTCTGCTGCCTAAAAAAAAAAAGTACATTTTTTTTTTCTTTGCAGACCAGAAGTACAGGTCATTGAGTGAAGTGTAACCTAAACTCAGAGTCAACTAAAGATGAGTTAATCAGGACAGGACAAAATACATTACTCTTGCGATTAGCAGTTTTTCGCCCAATCACTGTTGTCCTCGATTCCCATTGCTCGCATCTAAAACTTTCTTATGGCCCTTCAGTCTATTTTGACAGTTATCTCAAAAACTTCAGGGAAAAAAAAAGTACATTTTTTTTTTTCTTTGCAGACCAGAAGTACAGGTCATTGAGTGAAGTGTAACCTAAACTCAGAGTCAACTAAAGATGAGTTAATCAGGACAGGACAAAATACATTACTCTTGCGATTAGCAGTTTTTCGCCCAATCACTGTTGTCCTTGATTCCCATTGCTCGCATCTAAAACTTTCTTATGGCCCTTCAGTCTATTTTGACAGTTATCTCAAAAACTTCAGGGATTAGACTTTTGCTCCAGATAGTTTAATCTAGGTAAATACATTCATCAGAGTTGCCTAATGGTATCTTTTTAAGGCTTTCCAATAATGTAATTTCTTAGTCTTCTAGCATTTACTTGACTTCTTTTGTCTCTTTCAGTTTTATTGCTTCAAGGTTACTTAAGCAATGCAGACCAGCATTTCATCTAATTTCATCCAATTTCAAACTTAGAGTTTTAAATCAGCACCTGTGGTTGACTTGTTCTGTGTTCTGTGCCTTATTTGCTCTTCTCTGATGTGCCTGTCCTTTTACTCATCCTCTCCCCTCACTCCAAATATTGTTCTTGTATGGATTTTAAGATTCTTCTAAAGAAATCACCACCCTAATCTACTTTCCTATATTTTTTCTGTAGTTTTTGTCATCTAATTATGGTTAATGTTAGTCTTTCCTATTCAAAAATATTTTTATTGAAGGGGTTTTTCATATTCTTTCTTTCTAACTTAGAAGAAATTGGTCCTAGGCTTGATCATTTAAATATGTGCATAGGACATATGTGAGTAACCTTTGTAATAATCTTGTGTTATTAATGCTTATTGGAAGCATCTAGGATGCTTTCAATACTCAAAACAATATATTCTAGTGCTGCATATTGGTAAAAAAAACACCTTTCCAGAGTATATTATGTTATGTTTAGATACTCTAGTTTCACATTTATTTTCATATACATATTCATATCTGTATCTATTTGTACAAATTTATTTGATTGCTATGACATAAGAAGTGATATGCAGTGGTTTCAACCTAAGGTGATCGTATTAATCGTGTGCATTTTATCTGCAGTATGTATCAAATGTCTCAACATAATATGTACAATCAGTCTTTTGACATTTTATATTGCTTTAAAATAAATTCTAAATATTACCTTATACAACATTTTCCTTTTTTTAAACATAGAGAAATTTAGGCACTTATACTTTGTATAAAATTTCAGTTGGAAATGTAACAGTAACATCTTGGGTAATTTGCTATATTTTTTTCCCTTCTCAATCTGATGTCCACCTACTTCCAAAGTATTATAATTTCCCTGAACAGATGTAGAAAACTCCTTTTAATTCCGCAAATTTAAATGTTACATACATTTCATTCAGCATATGATAACTGTCATATGAAGTTCGAACTTTTAATTGTAAGAGGCATGTACGTTAAGGAAATAGTCTTAAAAGTCTCACAGACTTTGATTTCTGATTTGCCTAATTTCATAGAATCATGTTAGAACCATAGAATGGCTTAGGTTGGAAGGATCCTGAAAGTTCATCTAGTTCCAACACCCTGTTATTGGCAGGGTTGCCACCCACTTGATAAGTCTGCCCAATTAGTTTTACAGAAATGTAACAGAGCAGCTAATAAAAGATTTTCTTTCGCAGATCTGCTAAGCTTGAATTGATACTTTTATTATTTCTGACTGCTTTCTGTCATACAAACAAATCTCTATTAGCTTCAGTTTCAACAGTTTCAAAGTTCTGTCTTATGCTGCAGGTTACAAGACTAAAGATTAAAGATGTAGTTAGACTGTAGCCTAGAGCATTTTACACCAGCTTTTCAGCTTTGGAGCTCCTCAGTAATTTCGTAGCCTATCTACATGAATTGTGGAAGGATGCTAGAGTACAATATCTACTTAAGTGAGATAGCACCATTTGTTTATAATAAAAACTTTCAAGGTATATTTCCGTTGTTTATTAAATTCTCAATTAATTGGAAAGCTGTTGTTGCTGAGCAAATGGTGGTACAGAAGTAACATAGACAACACAAACCATCAAGCAATATAATATTTACATCTGTTTTCAACTTCCATTGACATTTTTTCATTGCACTGAAAACTTACAATAACATAACATGCTAATTTAAAATTCACAGTTGCTTTTCTCCCCATTTTGTATTAATTTTTCTGAAATAAGTTGAATTATATAATGGTGGCAACAATATGGTGTGAAAACGTTTAATGCAGCCAAACTTTAACTACTCTATTTGACTCCAAAGTAAATTTCCATCTAAATTTAGCTGCTAAGGAATGAAGAGTTGTGGAAAAGAAATCCTATAGTAGTTCATGAAATTGATTACTAAACGAAATATAATTGCATTTTTATTTCCAACAGTCTCATTTCAACTCTAATGTGGAACACTGGAACCTTCAAAGTTTAACAGGAGTTCTAGGGAATGGAGTTTTTTAGAAATTGGCATGTCATCGGGTCTTAAAATAACAAACTAAGTAGTAGACAAATTACAGTTATATGTAAGTTAAGTTTCTTACGGACTTGTATTTCATGTCATGGCCTGCATTTTGAATGCTTAAATAAGGTTAAATTCCTGCATCTGTGTTAGAAGTAATGCTTGAGTATAGCATGACTGGCACTGATTGATTAACATCAATTCAGATATAAGGCAACATCCATTCACAACAGAACAAAGTTTGAAGCTTTAAATACCATCTAGAATTAATGTGTGTTGTAGGCTGTTATAGCAACAGGTCTCAGCTCAGAGCTGGAGTATTACAACAAACAAGACGTTACTAAAATTCCATTCTTTAAACACATGCAACATTTTCTAATTGTTATACTGGACCAGTGTCAATGGTTTTTATTATAATGTAATTGCTGGATTCAATAGTGCATATTTATTTCCATTACCTCTAAAGTATGTCTAGGTGACTAATTCAGATGAAGGCTTTTAAAGTGTTGATATCTACCACAAACGGCTCTCAACTTGTTTTTATAGCCTCTGAAAAGCAGATGAAGTTAGTTTGCAGAGAATCTTCAGAAGAGCATCTCCAGCCCTTCAAGGAGAAATTAGAAGAATTCTTCCAGAAAGGTAAACACGTTTCAAAAATATGTATTTATCAGTTGATAGTGTAATGTTTTACAAAGTATTCTATACTTAATGTAAGCTGTGTTAAGTATCTATTGTCTCTACAAATTCCTACTATCTGTTATAGATTATGTTCTTAATATACCTAGTAAGTGTTTAGAGTAATGGATACTCAGAACTTAGACAACACCTATCAAATGTAATTATTTCCTTGATCTCACACCTTTCTTATTATTTTCTGCTTTATCTTTTATCATTATATTTAGGTAATTATATTCATTGTAGACTTATTAGATTTATCAGATAAAAAATATATCTTCAAGTCTCTAAAAGACTAGAATAGAAAATATGCTTCCACATATATACGTGAAGTAATGTGATTTTGTATCAATGGTATAGCCATTAACGGACTAATTAAAGAGTTTACCTAAGGCAAAGAAGGTGATTTAAAAAGGCGGGGTCCAGTGATAGGAGGGATGAGATCTAAGGGTGCATTTGGTGATCAGTACAAGACAATGTAAACGTATGTTGCTGCTGTTGAAAACTATGGTCATACTCTCTCCTGTTTTCCTACAGTGCTGCATGTGTTAGCACTATAGAGTCTCAGGAGCAGTGCAAGGGAATAGATAAGGAAAACAAAGTCTTTTCTCTCCCAAGATTGGTGGCCCTGCCTGCTTTGGGGGGAGGGGTTTGGAGGTTCATGATCCTTAAGGTGCCTTCCAACCTGGGCCATTCTGTGATTATCCCAAGATGTAGGAGTTGTTGAGGTAACAGAATATTTCTGATAACTATGTTAAAATTCCCTTTTGAGAAATCAAGAAAACTATCTGAATCTACTAATCTAGGCAGAATACAACTAGTGATCATTCAAATTGTGGTAATTATTTGTGAGTTAGCTTATTCCATTTTATAAAGATCCTTCCAATGCCTTTTTAATTCTGTCATTTTACGAGCTTGTCTTACATTATTTGATAAGTGAAAACAGGATGCTTTAAGAGTAACAATATTTGTTAAATTGTTTTGTTGTTGTTTGAATATGTTTATTTGACAGATATTTTATTTTTAAGTTTTTGGACAATGCAAAGATACAAATTTCTTGCCACAGAACTTGTAAAACAAGACAATCATGGTGAAAATCTTGCATCAAAACAGGAGAGTTATCTTTGCCACTTGTTTACTGGAAATTTTTACATAGAGTTTACCGATAATATCAATATTGAGATAATATTCAAGATATATCTGCAGTACCTTTATGATCTCCAGTATGCTTCCTTATCTTGCTTGTCACAGCATTGTAGCTAAGACTGGTGAGCTGTAATACTATTTGGGTTACAAATCCAAAACACAACACCATATGAGCTGCTATGAAGACAATTAACTTCATCCCTGCCATTAATGAAAATAGACAAATGTCAACAAAAAGAAAAAAAAAGAATCTCAAGAGTTTCCCCCTTAAGCATGAGGAACACGTTGTATTGACTTCTCATGTTTTCCTTTGATATCCTTCTTATACTTGTCCTCATTCTGTACCCATTTTCATTAGCATATTCATGCACAAAGTCCTGGGAGCTTCAGACCCTATAGTTATTCACCCTTTACTTCCTGCTTGATTTGAATCTCTATAATGGGTGAGTGGTACTTTGTATGGCATTAGAAGGGAAATCCTCTAAAATTGTGTGCTGGAGATATGTGACAACCATCTTGAATTATAATATTAGAATAGATATTGGACAAATTTCAATAAGTTCAGTGGTTCAGTTCAGATAAGCGCCTGGAAACTCAAATGCTTCTCTAAAATTAGGAGTTAACTGATAATACTGAGCATCCGTTAAGCATCTGCTTTCAGTTTTGTTTAAAGAAGGAGTTGTGGGTGATTTAAGCAAATGTATGAAAAAATAGTCTGTTATCTTCCTGCCAGCTCACAGCAAGTATCCAAAACTTAGAAATTTCTGGCTTGGAAATAGGGCTGGAACTCATAGATACTTGTTTTTTTCTCAAATCCTGATTTCCCATCATTTCTTCTCAAAGATAAATGGGAAATACTGGGGGGGGGAAGGGGGGGAAGATTAATTTTCTTCATTAGATCTGTTTATATTTCCTAATTACAATTAATACCAATTAAATCTAATACTTGCTGTGTTGTAATAAAAAGCGTGCAATGTTATGGAGACTGACATTCTAAAATGCAAAAGGGGATAAACTGTACTTCTACTGATGTCAGTGCTGTTTTGTATAACTGAATTTAACTTAGTCTAGTGCCTTCAGCAAATAATTAGGTGCCAGAACCTTTAGGTCCTATTCCCAGTTTAGCTACTTGACGTCTTATGCTAGAAGAGTTGGTTAATCTTTTTTTCAGAGAGCCTCACTTTCCTGGTATGCTGTGTAAAATAATGATTTTTGTTCTTTTCTGTAGTAAAAGATGATCTTTGTCAAGTGTTACATGATTCCCACATGAAAGGTGTAAACTGTGTTAATCCTTCATTAGCTGTATTTGATATGCTCATGCTTTTTAAAAGGACTTAGATTATTCTGAAAACAACAATAATCATTAATAGATTTAATAGTATGGTGGACAAAAAAGATTAGTTTTGCTATAATACATAGATATATGATTTACCATAAGAGACTGTACACATGCTGTATTTCCAGTAAAGTTGCTGCAAGTTGTTTTCAGAAATACATTTCTTACATTTTCCATGATTCACAAAAATAACTTTGAAATCATGGCATTAATAGTTGGTTTGGAATACCCCTTAATTTATGAAACTATTGCTCAGAATTGCTTAGGAAAAAAAACCTCTTCTTTGAATTATCAATTGTCAATAAAAAAAACATCAAAACTGTTAAATGTATGTGAGAAAAGTGCAAAATACTCTGTTTTGAAAAGGAGAAAAGTAGGAGAGTTTGCTTATTGTAGCTATGAAGCTCACTAGAAAGGGTGCTGGCTATCAGCCATTGTTGTTAGTTTTTCATGACAATTTTTATTCTCTTTCTGTCTTCTCTCAAGTATAATATGAACCAGAAAGTAGACAGCATACAAGAGCAGTCAACTAGCCCTAATAAAATTTATTTTTCACTTCCCCCCTTGACTATCTTATATTATTTGTTCATTGTCATAAATGTGGAAGTTTGTAACTCACATTCATCCAGGATCTTGCAAAATCTGGCCCCAAATTCCCCTTCATTGGTTCCAGCTTAGAAAGTATGTAAAAACTCTAATCTGGGCTGCATTTCCTCCCTTGAATGCTGGAACGTGTGAATCAAGAAGTCTTTAGGCTTTGTAGCAGTTAGCCTAGGAAGTTCATAGCTGTCTCTTTTCATTTCTCCAAGAATAAAGCATCTTGCTGATGGAAACTGTGCTATTAAAGGAATTCATTCCATTTACAACAGAGTCTGGGAAACAAGTAGTCTGATGTCAGAAGGGAACAGTTTTTGAAAATCATTAATAGTGGGAAGGAATGCTATTTGGAAAAGCCACATGATATGCTCAACTGCCCAAGGTAACAAACAAGATGGAGAGAAAGGGATTGGTCAAGTACAGTAGATTTGTTGAGATCAACCTTGGAGTGGAAGGAATTGTCCTGGATATGGAATTCTAGCCTTGCATGTGGATTAACAACACTGTTTAAGTAGTTGCTTTGCTACAATTACTGTTTATCTTACACCATATGAGAGATGACTGTTGCTCAGTCATGGCACTGTACAGTAGAAAAATAGAGTCACAAACCAAGTGAGTCAGTGTACTATTATGTCAGGAGGTAGTATATTTTTCAGACAAAGTTAGCAAGCACATGGAAAATGTCAGTAAATCTGATTTTTACTGCTAAGTGATTTCTTAATAATTTTAGCTAGGCTGCAGTAGTTACCTGGGCGTGCTTCCAAACTGTTATGCTTTTTAATGTACTTCTAGAGCAGAACAGGAGCTTTGATCCGCATCTATTCATTTGCCTGTTTGAATGCACCGTGGAGGATTGTCGAGGTAGTCCAGTGGAAAAGGAAATAAGAAATAACTTCTTTTAAGGCTAGCCCATTTCATTTGTATGTTAACTATTTTCTGTTTTGTATTACTCTTGTGGGATTATAACTGAGAAATTAAGAAACTTCATGAAAAAATTGTATCCAAATGCACTGGCCAGAAGTTCTGATCTGAACTGATTTCTCTGACCTGAGAATGGGAAAGATAAATAGGGACACTTGTCTGAATCTGTAAGAGGCCAGGCTGCCTAAGCAGACAGACGGATACCTCCTGACTTTTTCAAATATCTGAAGCATTTTCATGTAAGTTGTTTGATCCACTGCAACTATATAAATAATTGTTACTTCCTTTCTGGTATCCCCAAGCTTTCATGTCAGTTCCACCTTCATAACTTTACTTCCAGAAATGTAGTTTCTTCTAATTAAATATAAATAACAAATTCTTGTTGTGATTCTATATTTTCTTACACATTTGTAAGAAGATGAAATACTGAATGTTTGAAATCATTGGTCTTTAGATCATAAGGTTCTAAGCTAAACCTTCTCAAAGTGTATTTGACTTCTTTTAACCAAATCATTTCTAAGGTTCTAAGGTAGTTTCCAGGAAGATTTTTTAATTCTTCTTCATTCTTAATATCCCTACTCAGATAATTTTATTATTGTTTTACTCATTATCAGATTAAGTTTATTTTCACTCAATTTTACTACTTTTAATTTGCTTCTTCAGAGTACCTAATGTATAGTCTCATAATAGCATTCAGATAAGGAAGTTGCCCCATGCCGTTTCTTTAATCCTGTAAAGCATTTCAGCTGGCTAACTGTCGATTTCTTGTTCTTTTCTGCTTGTTCCTGGATTTAAAAACGTTTTCTTCAATGTGGTTCTGGTGCTATATATTTCCATATACAGTAATTTATTCTCTTTGTCTAGTAGTATCAATTTTATCAACTATGGCATCCTTTCTTTTTTAGTTTATAGTCCCTGAGTTGTAAGAATCTGGAACTATAATTTCTTCTATTAAAGCAAAACTAAATAAATAAATAGATAGATAGATAAATAAATAAATACATCTTTCCACTCAAAACAGCTTTTCAGTCAAAGCTGTGTATGTAGTAGGATGCTGACATGTCTCAGCAGTGAATCAGAAATCAAGAATACTCCAAGGCACCACAATCAGTAAAATTATCACAATTCATGTTATTTCATATTTCTCACGTGCTGTTAGCCAGACATACCTTTATAAATTTTAATACAGTCAAAAATTAGGAAGAAATTTACATTGCTACTTATTGCCTTTAATAATCTGACAACCTTATATTGGTTCTAAAATGGAGAAATTATGTTTCAAGTCCTTACTCTTAACAGTTTACTAGAGCTTTCCTATAACAACTTCCCAAAATATCAGAATCCTCTGAAAAAAATATTTTAAATTGTTGCTTCTCTGCCACAAAAGTTACTTCTCCTCAAGAAGTACATCTACAGAAACAGTGTTATTTTGAAGTCGTAGAAAAAAATATTCTAAAACAGGTAATGAAACTGTTCCATATTTGTTTTGCACCGTTATACTCCTCTACCTTAATCTACTTAATCTAAGCATAGCGTTATGGCACTTGCTTTCCATTTTCTTCGTAAAGTTCTTGAACCTTTCAGTACTAAGTCAAGCAAGAATATCAAGAATCGTTTTTAAGGAGCATTGGATTTCAGAAACAGTTGCCTTTTAAAATTTGGTGTGTAAACAACAGCAGAAGAGCAATAGCGCTTACAAGCATCTTATTGTTGCCCTGATGTTCTGTTACCTTCCCTTATGAGGCTACATTTGACAAATAAAAGCATATCTTTGTAAAAACGACCAGTTCTACAAGCCATCAGACTGACTATTCAGTCTGCATATCAAATACTGGATCTTCCTTTTGTGAATAAACTGTACGAATACAAAGACTTTTAACTTCAAAGCTGTATTTTCTATTCAACTCATCATGACTCTTTTTTCCCCTTCATTTGTTTTCACTGAGATGTTTTATTATCTCTGCCACACATATGCAGTTCTCACATTAAACAGTGTGGGAGGATATTTATGTCCAGTGTCAAACATGAAAAATATGTCATACTTCCTTGCAGTGATAATGTTTGCTTATAACTTTTTATCCTTCCCAGCAATGACATTACAGACCATGCAAAGTTTGTGTTAAGATGTGGAACGTTGTTTTATATGCCAGCAGCAGAATTACTTTAATCTTTCAAACTGTTTGTGACAGTCATAACTGTTTTCATCACTCAAACATTGTTGTATTTAAATACATGAAAGAGTGATTTACATAAATTGGCGTGAGTCCGCAAAGCACAGATCCTGACTGCTGTGGTACTCTGAGACTTTAGAGTTGGACAATAGCCTCAGTCCATAAGATACCAAATAAGGTGTCCTAGAATGTGATTGCATCCATATGCCCCTGAAGAATGCAATATTGATAGTGAGCTGATTCAAAGAAGATTTTGCTCTGAAATGAGCAATTCCTCCTACTCTACTGAAAGAATTACCATAATTAAAGTCCTGAAAGTTGATGTTAATTAAAAATATGATTTCTCAGGAAACTTTCAATTGAGTACTTTTGAGACAATTATAAGTAGATTGCTATAATCAGTTCCACTATAATCGTGACTTACAATGAAATTGGAAGGCTAAACTACATTGAAATATGTAACATGTAATTTAGATGTGCTTATAATTAGAAGTGTGATGTCATCCTCTCCTAGAAGCCAAGGAAAGAATCTCTCAAAGAAAATGGTTCCTTACAGATTATTTTGAGTCTGATTGGCTTTTTTGCACTGAATCATCGTGGCTGCCACAGTGATTGGCATTTCAGCATAAACGAGGGTTTCTTAGTAATCACATTTGAGTGGCATAATTAATGTTAGTATTAATACCCTTGATCTAATACCAAAAACTGTGATGCACACGCTTGCTCTAAAATGTGTACCTACATTACCGATACCTTTAGTTTAATCATTACCAACTTGTCTGGAATTTAACATTTTAATTTTTCATCAAAACCCTTATTTTCTATTCAATTAGCGTGGATTTCTTCTATCACTCATATCATAGTCATATAGATAAACCACATATAGGTAAACCAAGGGTGTACCTGTCCAAGCCAAGGGCTGCCAGCTTCTGCAGGGGAATACTGTTGGAGACCGTGTCAAAGGCTTTGCTGAACTCTAGGTAGACTACTACATCAACAACCTTTCCCTCTGGCAGACGAGAAAGTTTGCAGATGACACCAAATTGGCTGGAAGTGTTGATCTGGCTGGGGGTAGCGAGGCCCTACAGAGGGATCTGGACAGGCTGGAGAGCTGGGCTGAAGCCAATGGTATGAGGTTCAACAAGACCAAATGCCGGGTCCTGCACTTTAGCCACAACAACCCCCAGGCAGCGCTACAGGCTTGGGGCAGAGTGGCTGGAAGACTGTGTAGAGGAAATGGATCTGGGAGTATTGATTGATGCTCAGCTGAATATGAGCCAGCAGTGTACTCAGGTGGCCAAGAAGGCCAATGGCATCCTGGCTTGCATCAGAAACAGTGTTGCCAGCAGGAACAGGGAAGTGATTGTCTCCCTGTACTCAGCTCTGGTGAGGCCACACCTCGAGTACTGTGTCCAGTTTTGGGCCCCTCGTTGCAAGAAAGACATCGAGGCCCTGAAGCATGTTCAAAGAAGGGCAACAAAGCTGGTGAGGGGTCTGGAGCACGGGCCATATGAGGAGTGGCTGAAGGAGCTGGGAATGTTCAGTCTGGAGAAGAGGAGGCTCAGGGGAGACCTGATTGCTCTCTATAACTTCCTGAAGGGAGGTTGTAATGTGCTGGGAGTCGGCCTCTTCTGTCGTGTAACTGGTGATAGGACTAGAGGGAATGGCTTCAAGCTGCACCAGGGGAGGTTCAGGCTGGACATTAGGAAATGCTGCTTCTCTAAAAGAGTGGTCAGGCAGTGGAATGGTCTGCCCAGGGAGGTGGTGGAGTCACCGACCCTGGAGGTGTTCAAGGAACTTTTGGACGTTGTGTTGAGGGACACTGACTAGTGAGAACTATTGGTGATTGGTGGATGGTTGGACTGGATGATCTTTAGGCCTTTTCCAACCTTGGTGATTCTGTAATTCTGTGATCTAAGGTTATTTGTGTTGGTTTTCCATACACTTCCTCTAGTTCAACTGCTTTCTTCTTTACTGTCTTCTAATAAATTTCCTGTATGATTTCCTATCTTCTTGTGTCTGAACTGCATTGCTACTCAGTTAGCATGTATGTAGATCATCTGAATTTGCTCTGCTGTTTACATTCTTGTCTTATCCTATTTGTGCTGGTATATCCTTGTGATTTTGTAAATGAAATTATTCCATTTTTGTTTGAGAAATTATTGAACCTACATTGTGATCATCATATTTTTAACCATCAATGTGCTCGTATATGTATTTGTATAGTATGCAAGTAGTCCAGCTGAGTTAGTTTACTATTGTTGTGTTCTTTAAGTAGAAATTAAATAAGATTCAGATGCTTTTGTGCAAAAACATGGGTGATTTAAACAGAATTTATTTATTCTGTGCTTATGATGTTTGATTGAGTAGTCCTGATTTATTTTTTATATTTCCCACAGCAAAGCTTAGGATTTCATCTTAGATACAAACCCTTATAAACAGGAAAGTTGTTAGTTAAATATTCTGAGTTTTATTGAAATAATTTATCTCTTGTATAACATATACATTATTATTAATTTTTTAAATTAACTGGATTCTGCTAGATGTTCTGCAAATTCAGTTTAGTTTCGGATGTGGTGAGGACTAAAACAGCAAACTTCAGACACCAAGTTGCATCAGTTATTGTGATCTTAATAGATCAGTGTGATGAGGTTTGCAGTTTACCCACTATAGCTAATCTTGAATTTTGGAAGAAATTTTCAAAACAAAGGGGTGTTCATTTGGCACATTCCACTTCACTATATTTCAGTTATAGATGAAAAGAAAAAGAAAAAAAAATTGATAGGCAAAATCTGCCTTAATATTTCACTTGTTTTTCAGTATGAGTATTTGATGTCAATACTGCATATTTCCTTGATTTTCATTTCGATATGATTTATCCCTAAATATAGCTAGCCCTGCGGTTGATAATCAATTTAGGTCTGAAATTCCCCCTCCCCTCCATCCTGTCTCTGCAGCTGAATAAGAAGGGGAAGGTGACTGTCACACTTCCAAGCAGAACATTTTTAGAAGGTCAGAATGATTAAATTCATTCTCAATAATGTAGGGTTTTTTCTGTTCATGCTTTTTTATTGACAGTCTTTGTTTTTTAAAGAGCCTTCATTGCTTTTTTATTTAAACAAAAACGTAGCAAAGAAACAGATGTGTCCCATATAAAATATGCCATAAATCTTGTCTCACAAATTCTTTTCTCTGAACTTTCTGACAGAAACTGTCAAATATCCACTTTAATTCAAGTATAAAATGTTCACTTTGTGTCATGGCGCCAACCACCATATGCTGGAATAAAGTCAGTAACCAGCAATAAAAAAAGGCAACATACACACCTTTGAAACAGTACAAGCAATCAACAGTGAGAAAGGTCTATATAAATCTATGGAGAATTAATCTCAGCTTTGCCACTATCCTGCTGTGCATTTACAATGAGATTTTGCTCCCGACCACCAGAAGTGGCTTACTTTGCAGAAGGAGTGTATCCTAATGAGGCGAAAATGTATGGAAAACAAAGCAGCAGCTTTTAGCCCCCCACCCCCATCCTTTGGATCACCTAGAAGAGCGTGTCCTAGTGTGTTCAAACGTGTGGGGCCACTACACATCACACGTTGCTGTACTTTAGCTGATCATGTGAAACCAATCTTTAGTGAGCTTAATCAGCAGAAATGATTTAGCCTCATAAATCAGTTGCCATTCCACAGGAGGAGGCAATGCTATGGCTTTTCTCTCCTAAAAGACTTCAAGCACAAACTTCCCAAGCTTCTCTGAAATCAGTTTAATTCTCTTTTTATAGGTATTCATTGCTTGCCGAACAGATTACCCATTGGCTCACCACCCAATTAACATATATTTTTATCCCTCACGTTTTTGAGAAGACCTGCTTCCTATAGGTTTAAACAGTTATTTTACATGTATTTGAAAGTGTTGTCCTTGGTATAAATATGTGCTGATGCTGAAAGTTTTCACTTCTGCTACAACAGGAGATTGTAGAAAATTTGAATGGTTTTCCCGAACAGATTGTTTGGTTTGAAAGGATTAGAACTAATTCTCCACTTCATCAGACTGATACATTCAGTTACCTCAAAGGTTAACCTGCAAAATTGCATTTGAAACCGAACTACGAATTTATAAGAATTGATTAAAATAAAATGAGAATTAGAATGCATTTCTATAGAGTTTAATTTCTAGTAGGCTTTAAATCTGTTTCCCACAAGTATGCGAGAAGAAATTAATGGCTTAATTGCATCTTAATAGAATGCAGTTTCAAATAATTTGGTTGGAATAAATTGAAAAATGTAATGTTAATTCTTGATTTGTAGCTAGTAACTGCAGAATGTAGGAAAGTAAGAATATTAGTCCTAATTTTAATGAAACAATGACCTTATTCTTTACAAGCTGACTGAAAAAATAGCTTTGCCTGAAAAATAGCTTTGACTTGCACAGAGTACAGTAAAAGCATTGGGGTAAGAAAAATATATTTTAAGAAATATAGGACTTTAAGAAAATACACATAAAATGTTTTTTCTGCATAGTTCATTATAATGTGCTGGGAAAGAGACCTTCAACACTTTTTCTGGCAAATTTATAGACAGCATTATCACTTTTAAAAGAAAACATAATTTTCTAGGTTTTTTATTACCTATGATAATAAACACTTCCTTGAATGTGTTGCATGAGTGTGTTCTGCTGGTGTTGTATGCCTCAGTGTGTGCACAAATGTCTACAGTTTGTTATGCTTTGTTAACATTAAAAATACTGACTGAATATTTTATAATGTTTAACAATTTCTGTGTACTCTCTTAATTAGTCCTTGCCCAGTACCCATGGTACAGGCTGGCAAGTAATATTTCTGATTGCTTATATGGGACCTTGTTAGCAACTTTCCAAGGCTGCACAGAGACTCTTTGTATGATAGAAACAGTTGTACATTTTCATCATTGGATGTGGGTTTCTTAGCTAAAAACAATTTTTGTACCACTGCAAAGGAAAATAAACTTGTAAGGACTGGTTCATGGAAGTATGATTAAGACCTCATGGCAGCAAGTGTTCTGAAGATTGTTTTGAAAGGATATGTTGTCTATACCAGTATTTAAACTGTACAAAAAAATTTCAAAGCCAAATCCTATGTTAAAAAATCGTCATTTTCTAATTTAGAGAAGAGTTAAAGGAAACAAGGCATATATGATAATACTGCCTGTTGGTTGTTCTCCTGCCAATAATTTTTAATGGGCACACCAATTTTTGTCCCAGTGTGACAGTTAGAGGTCTTAAGATATTAAACGTCTAAAATCTCAATAAAAATGTGTGGCTAAATAGAGAAGAATAACCCTTTTAGTCTTCCAGGGAGAGAGGCTGTATCATGAACTCGACCCTTAATTAAACATTAATGAATCCATTTGGGAACTATCTCTAAAATGCAGATCAATAATAGGCCAGGTTTTGTTGGTTGCATTGCTCGCAGGCCTGCTTGCTTAACTGATACTTTAGAAGAAAGGTTTGTTGTTGGGGAGAGATGAGGGTGAGACTTCTTGTTTTGGGGGATTTTTTGCATTATAATTTACTGGAATAAAAAACTATTAGACAAAGCATGGAATATTTACATGTATTTTCAGGCCATGTTTTGAATTGCATGAGTTCAAAAAGCAACCAAATTAGAAGTTAATGACTACCTAAAGAAAGCCAAACAAATCATACATAAAAAACTTACCTGCTAGGAATCTATACATGGAACACTCAATTTTTTTATTGTTATAAGCCAAAAATGCACCTGCGTGAGAATGGTGGACTGCAAGGGAATAACTTCTCATCACATTACATATGAATTTTTCAAATTTGAAATAAAGTGGAAAATATATTCTCTCCTGTATACTATGCTTAATATGAAGGGAGTGCTTAAGTAAAAAGAGTTCCTTTTTTATGGAAATAACTCAAAAATTTCTCAGTATAATAATGTAGAAATAGAAATTTCAGTCTGTATGTATAACTCTAGAGATACAGATTTTTCATGGGTCTTTTCCTAGAACAAAACAGGTGTGCTCTAGGGTTTCTGACATTGCATAGTTTGCTAAAATCCTCTAAGGTTAGTGGGAGAGACATTCAATCATTAGAATGAAAACATATGTCTGAAATTTAAAAAAAATCTTTTTTTTTTTCTGAGTACCTAATTTCTGAGAGCGTTTATATCCTCTGTTGCTATCTTAATTATATGACATAAAAGAAAGTTCTAAAGCTGGATTCAGACTTTATAAAATGTAAAACCAATGGCATGTGGTACTAAATTAGAATTTTCCCTGTCTTTAACAATTCCAAAAACCCAATTTTATATTCATTATCATACTTACTCTTATCAGTCTAGCCACGCTTTCAAAATCCAGTAGATATTATGGCTTTCCCTCAATTTTCTGATTTTAAATTCTCCTGCATTTATGTGTGTTTTCATGAATACGTTTTTATTTGCGCTGTTTTGGCATCTGTTGTTTTAAAAATTCTATTAATTTGATTTCCATTCCTTTAAAATTTACATTCCAAGAAACTGGATTCTGGCGGAGTTGTGTAATGGAAAGTATTTTCTCATGTTACATACAACATACAAATCATTCTTCATAATTCATTTGCGATTACATGCAATTATTGCATTTTTATGGAGGGACCTTTCTTTTTCTAGCCAGAAAAAAATAACATTAATAATAAAAAAAATTATACGCAGGTTAATGGTATTTATTAACAGTTTGCATTTGTCGTTACCCTCATGAATGTGGTTCTGCTACTGTCATCCAATCAATAAAATCTTGTACTGCATTGAAAACTACACATTGTTTGACATAATAAATCTGGTGACTGGGCACCAAGTCTATATTAAAAGAAAAATTATAAATCTGACTTCTATGCACAAAAATAATAAAACTATCAAATTGAGCCAATTCAGCTAAATCTTTGAATTCGTCTGTAGTGATTTTTCTCTATGGTTATGTGCTGCTGGGATAGAACTTGACATTCCTTATAGGCACCCATATGGTGCTGTGTTTGTGGTTTTGTGGCTAAAATAATGCTGATAACAAACCAGTGTTTTGGCTATTGCTGTGCAGTACTTTCACAGTATCAAGGCTTTGTTTTTTTTTTCCCACACTGTCACCCTCGGCAAGTAGGCCAGGGGTGTGCAGGAAGTTGGAAGTGGACAGAACCTGGACTGCTGGCCCAAACTGACCAACAAGATATTCCATGCACATAATGTCATGCTCAGCACTCACAATGGAATTGAAGGGAATTTGTAGTAGGTAGTCATTGCATCAAAACTGGGTGGGCTTCAGTCTGCTTGTGTAGTTGTGACTGCTTGCTTTTGCATTGCTTGTGGTTTTTTTCCTTGCTTTTGCTCTTTCCTATTAGCTTCCTCATGCCACTGCTGGAGAATAGTGAGTGAGTGGCTCTGTGGTGCTAAGCTGCTGGCCAGGGTCAACCCACCCTGACTCTAAAATAACAGTCCTGAGGGGAGTCCTTCGTTAGATTGTTCTTAAGCTCCCAGAACTGCCATATACCAGCAAGTGCACCCCCTGTGAAGTTTTCTTTCTGCTTGTAGCCCAGTCATTGTTTTCATATTCCTATGAACAAGGAATAAACACGGAAAATGTCTTTACTTGATTCCCTCCTGTGAATGCTGAATAGTTGGATAAAAGAATGTTTTTTAAAAGGTCTCCTTTTCCCTTGAGTGTACAAACAGTGGATGTCCTGAGTAAGGGATTTCTTAAAAATGAAGTCTATTTGGAAGTTTTCACTGGTAATAGTTCTACTGAAAGCAAAACCAAGGGAGGCTAAATTCACCCTGCTGTTGATCCTCCTGTTCTTTATATTGCTATAGTGTCTAGGATTTTAAGCATGTCCAGAATTTTGTATAAAGACAAAACATGTATATTGTTTTTAATGATCCTCTCTAGTCTGTTTTCCCATCTAGAAGGTCTTCTTTGACTTTTTTTTTCCACCCTGCGCAATGTCTTATTAAATACAGTTGATAAGTTTATTTTTTATGTTAACTGTACTTCAGCATGGAGATATACATATATAGTGTACTTTTAACTATAGGGCCTTCTGACTTCAGCTTTAGATGTTGTACTAAGGAGCATGGTTTACTGTGGAAATATTGGGGGTAGGTGGACAGTTGGACTAGATGACCTTGGAGGTTTTTTTCCAACCTTGGTGATTCTATGATTCTGCGATAGTGATACCCAGATATATAGCTGCAGTGCACAATTTCTAAGAGATTTTGATCTGTTACAAATGGTGGTATGTCTTCAAAAAGGCCAAGAAAATAATGACCATAGTGGCTTGTCCTCCTTACCTTGGTAATACCACAGAGTGTGACTTTTGGTGCTTCAGAAAGAAATAATGAACCTTTCTAGGTATACACCTCAACCCTTCCTTTACCCTTATTTAAAGAACTAGCATGTTTCCATCTTCACAAATCAGAGTTCATATGACGCTTTTGTAACATTAATACTTAGGAGATTTTAATCTTGACTAATGATGAAGGTGAGTTCTTGTGCTCCTAGAAAATGGCCTGACCTTTTTCACTATCTTAACAGCTTCTGTCCAGACTATGTAAGTTCAGGGAGGTATACCACTTGGGGTTCTGTTTGGTTTGGTTTTGCATGTTTGGGGTTGCTTCTTTTTTGTTTTGTGACTCTCTCTCTCTGTGACTATGCCTTATCCCAGATAAGTACATTAAAGTAAATGTAGTTGGTTGGAAAACATAAGTCAGAAAAGACCTACTCCCCACCCCTGCAAAAAAAAAAAAAAAAAAAAGTTCAACAAGCCTATAATTGGCTGGTCTCTAAATGCCCATGAAGCATAAACTTTGTGAACCACATGAATTCAGCCCTGAAATGTAAATCTGGGAGTTCTGATTTCTGTACCCCAACTGCTAACTCTCTGAGCATTCTCATAATTTTGAAGATTTCTCATTGCTCTGGAATGTTTATAAAAGTGATGATCTTCCAGTTCTGAAAATAATAAGGTGCTTAAAAAAAAAACCCAAGACCGAAAAAGCTGTAATAAGCACAACTAGATCAGTAGACTTGGGTGAATTATTCTACATAGATGGATTTGTATAGTTATCAAATCCAGAAGATTTTTCCATGCAGGGTGGAGGGACTAGCAGGGCAGATGTAACTGATATCTGTGCACCCATTTTTCTTTCTTTGTCCTCCACTCTTAGAGCAAGTTGTCTCATCCTTCTTTTGACTGTTGGTTATTTGCTTTCTCCAGTATTCAGTCTTTGACACTATCCAGTATTGACTTCCCTTTGTTCTTTTGGGAACTATTTCCTAGTACCTCAGTGCATGAAGAGATCTTGGTTCTGTTGTAGCTGGGAGCTGCTATGCATATATTGGGTGTGTTAGTAGGGAATGGGCAAGTTCTTGGAATTCCGTCAAGAATTACGTGAAAGGGACATCCAATGGAGACAATATCTGAACTACAAAATCTCAGGGAGAAGATACTCAGGAAAAGGAGTACGTTTGTCCTTTTCCTCACCCTTAACTGAGCACCTGCTTCAGTATCTGCCAGAGGCAGAAATTAGGCTAAATGAGTCTTTGTGCAGTTCTGATATAGCTGTGGCTATATTCTTAAATTTAGGAAACAGATATCAAGCATATGGCCTAAGAATAAGAGCTACATACTTCCATTGTAACAAAATAACAAATCTGCTGTTGTCAGAGAAATAAAATGAAATAAATTCTTTATGTAATGCAATTGAATTCTCCTCTGCAATGTTGTAAATCGAGGACTTATAACTTGATTGTGGATCTGTGGAGGAAAATATAGCATTTCATGGAAACATTTACTGATGCTATTGATAATGTTAATTACTTCAGGTTGTGGAGGGGGGGAAGAAGAGCTGGATTCTGAGTAGCCGATTAGTTAAGAATTGCATAGTAGACTAAAGAATTGCTGTATTTTCTTGTCTTATGTATAATGGAGTATTTGTAACTGTTGTTTACTTAGAATTTCTTATGTAGAATTGTTCTTTTGTTTTCTTAACAAGTCTCAACATCTTATTTTCAAATACATACTTTAAAGTACTTATTGAGTAGACATGGTTATAGCCAAAGGCATGGAAAACACTATCATACATATAATAGCTACTTTCTTGCTTCCTCTTTTCCCTCATACTGGTACACAAACAAACACACTGTCATAATAATGTAAACTTTGTGTGTTCTTTCCTAGAAGTCGCATCTTTTTTTCCACTTTCTCTAAGTTTTTTTTTCTTCCATCTTTCCTTAATGTGTTCTTAAGAGATTAAAAACCAAGTAGGTCAGTTCTTACACTGAACTATAAATATTATCATACACTGTTCAATTTTATACACAGTTTAGCTTTTAACTGTTTTGGTTTTCCTATATGTAGTTAATTCTGTATAATTATAAACTATCAGAATTACTGCTTATGTTTCCCAGTTTTAATGATAAAAAAATGTAAGAGCCATGGAAATAACAAACTAAGTATATTCGATGAACTTTAGCCTGAAACAAACACAGTAAATCAGAGCTGTTCTATCTATTTCAGTGGTAGCTGTCTTACCACCAGGATTTGAGGTGGAGAATGTAATGGCATAGAATTGTAGAATTGTTTTAGTTGGAAGGAACAATTAAAGGTCATCTACTCCAGCTCTTCTGCAGTGAACAGGGACACCTACAGCTAGATAAGGCTGCTCAGAGCCCTGTCCAAGACTTCCACCACCTCTCTGGGCAACCTGTGCCAGTGCCTCACCACTCTTGTTGGGAAAACTTCTTTGTATCTAATCTAAATCTCCTCTCTTTTAGTTTCAAACCATTTCCCCTTGTCCTATAAAATATATATATAGAATTCCTTGTTTACTTTGCTCAGGACACACAACACTGTTTTTTGCTTTTGCCATAATGATATAATCTCAGTTAGTATCTCCAACATATTTGCCCAACATATGAGTAGAAATTACTTAGTTTTGTCAATGTTCAGCAGTGTTTTGAAGTAAACCAGTTTTTAATTGATTTTAGTTTAATTCAAATCTCTATGTAAGTATCATAGTCACGAAATGGGGTCATTCTGTATATATTTCTTGATGGCCTTCTCTGAAATCAAGTTTATAACTGTAACTACATTTCACAATATGTGCACTCCTATAGACAGAGAAGTTCTTTATATTTGTATCCTTACAGTGTCTGAATTCTGTTTATATTAACATTTGCACTTACAGAAATTATTTTGTTGTGGAATAGAAATAAGTCTTCCTCTTCAGTAATGTTTTTTTACATTACATTGTAGTTGTTTTTACAGTAAAAAACAACTACAGATAAGTTGGCTATTCCATGTATATGGAATTAAGAAGAATTGATCGGCATTTTTCAAAGAAAACTAGGGCTTTTGCTTGAGGAAAACATTGAAAAGCAGAAAATGCCCATCCTTTGAAAATCAAATCCCTGTAAGTAGTTTGTATGTGCACTCTGTAACAGAGGGGTTCCGATTCAATAACCATATTTCAAACTCTTGGCTGCTTTTTCAAAAAATCTTGTACATTTAAAACTTAGGACATGTGTTTTCACTTTCCAGTCTCCTGAACAAAATGTGATAGCTATATGGAACAGTTGGTGTTAACTGTGTTTGTTACCTGTTCAGCAACTTCCAATTATTTGCACTGAAGAAATTAGTTTAAATTTTTAAGTTCTGGTCTGCAACAGTAGAGGAATATGCACAACTTAGTACTCTCTTTTTTAAAATCTGAATGTCAGGTTTAATTATTTCCCTTTATTTTCATTAATATATACTTCTGTATATTATAGTATCAGATTTTAAATTACTTTTCAAAACCAATACACTATAATATTATGATTATAGATTTACATATAAAAAAATGAACAAAAATTGAAAATCAGTAAATGTTTATCACTTCTATTATATCTAGCATACAGTCAATCCAATTTGGAATGTAAGGAATGCTAAATCTGTGGGTTCTCTAAAACATTAAGGCAGTAATTTATGTTTGAAATGTTTCTCACCAACAGCTAAAGAAGAACGTAAAAAAGAAGAGAGCAGTTTGGAAAATGCACAAAAATGGTAAGACTTTTTTGCTTGTTTGTTTTTTTTTCCCCTAACTGTTTGCTTTTGGGTTAAAGATTTTATTGATCTAGGAATTATATTAAATAGGAAAAAGCATCTGTACTTCAAAGAAGTAATGCTTTCTGAAAATTTCTTACGTAGTCTTCCAGGAAAAAGTTCAGTTAGATTTTTAGCCAAACAGTCTCCTGTGTTTGAGGTTTTAATTACTGTCAACTCTGAATTGAATCCTTGTTTTAAAGAATATTGTAGTAACTGATTAATTACTTAATGTAGTAAATATATGTTTCACTGTCACGGAACTTTATCACTGAATGTGATAAACTAAGAAACCAGTGAAATCCAAATGGCTGATCTGAACATCTATACCTTGCTTAGGCCTAAAGAGGAAACATATAGGAAGAGGTAAGAGAAATTGATACATGGATAGATAAGAAACTGTTTAATAAGTTAGTATTTCTATTAAATATTGTGTAGCAGGTTATATTTTCATTAGATCGAAGTGTCTACCTTTAATCTCATACTTATTCAAGATTGTTTTGCTCTATTCATAAAAATGTAAAATGATAAGATAATTTAAAGAAAAGCTTGCAAAACACTTTCCATGCATTTTTTGAAGAGCATCTATGAACAGGGTAACAGAAATGTAGAATAATAGATACACAATACATTGATTTCTAACTTCATTTGCATTACACTCAGTTGGCCAAATATTTCCCAGCTGTTTGGCTGTACAGCTTGACTAGAGTAGCTAGGCAGGGAGCAGTAGGACCAGAAGCTCTCTTTGTAGCTCTGCTTCGTATAACAGCAGACCTGCTAACATCACGCTCACATCTTCCTAGCTGAATCCTCCATTCCAACTGATGCAGCTGATCGAGCTGCCCTGAATCCCGAATTCCTCTGCCCCTCCCCTTCCTCTCTGCCTTCATCCTGACACTTAGTGTCTTGCTCCTGTTTGTGTTTCATCTTCAGATCTTCCCCAGGAAGCACTGTTTGTTTTCATTCAGCTTCCTCTCGCCTCCTGGGCTGCTTCCTGACTTTTAGAAGTAACAGATCTTTTCAGCAGTAACTTAAAATGCTGAATGTTTAGTTAGCAATTGAGAAGCCTAAATTCAGTATCAGACAACTAATTCCTTATGTCAACTGCAAATTAGATGTACCTTTGTACCCTGGAGAGCCTATGCTGTTCCAGAAAGGCTGCAGAGCAAACGGGACATGAAAACAACTGTGCCACAGAAGGAAGGTTTGTCAGTAGGTAGAAATTAAACAGGTCAGACAGCTGTTAGTCAATAGTTCAGCCAATTCTCTGCCACCTTCTGCAGCAAATGGGAACAGTTCATCTGAAACATGAACCGTCTTGGGAGATATTTGGGATTTTTCTCTCTTTTTCTGACTGTGCAGAAAGACCAACCTGGATGTCCAAGTAAGGTGGAGTCACTCTGGGCTCAGAAAAGTAATGTAAAGTACAAATTACCACTGATCTTTCTTTAGACTGTGAAAAAATACATATTACTTTTAATAACGATCACCAAATCTTACTGGACTGTGACTTCTGCTTTGCAGAGAGAAGTGATTCAACCTTTACAAAAGTGAACATACTACTTTGGTTCTTTTAGATCAGTCTCCATGTACTGTTACCAGTAATGTGAATTGTTCCATTTTATCTGCACAAAGCAATGTCATAAAGGTTATACAAGCACAATCAGTTAAAATATCATCAGAAGTTCTGTAATAAAAGCCTACTTTGAAAATATTCAGCTACATAACAGTTCTGTAGCTGCATTATAAAATAAAAGCGTGTTACCATGTTGATAATGTTTTTTTCATAAAGTTCATTGCTGTTATCTTCTTATTAACATACTGGGAAGGAGATTATTTATTTTCTGTAAAATCTTTGCAAGCTGATTGCCACTGACTGTGGATATATATATATATTTTTTTTTCCACTACACAGAATTTGAAAGTTATTTTTAACCAGAGCTAGAGGTTTTTTCCCCACTTGGCACATGACTCTTCTGTAGTTTTTCTACAAAGACAAATGGCAAATTAAGGTCTCTGTGGCACATTGTGAACAGAATTAAAGACTTAGGTAGAATATAGTATTTCCTGTAATACAAGAAATTCAGTTTTTCGTCTTTAAAACTGAATGCCTGTGATTTGAGTGTGTAACATATCTGTATGGTGGCTCATGCATCTATACACTGCCCTCCTGAGAGTGAGGTAGGTGTTGGGAGGATAGTTACACTCAGCATGAATTGCTGCTGTGATTTCCAAGGCTAAGGGGAAGTGGTAACTGCCAACCTTGACTACCAAATCAGGAATCAGCACTCAGACAAACTGTTTCCCCTGTAGGCTTACTGTTGACAGTTTCTTTTTCCCCCCTCCCAGCTTTGAAGAAACAGTGGGATACTTTGGCATAAAGCCAAAGCCCGGTGAGAAGGAGATCACACCAAACTATGTTTTCACGGTGTGGTACGAATTCTGCAGTGACTTCAAGACCATTTGGAAACGAGAGAGCAAAAGCATTTCCAAGGAGCGGTAAGGTTCTAATAAAGTCATTAATACCATTTTAGATGTCTGGGAAACTGTTCCTTCTCAAACCTAACAAATTATACTCCTATATTTCACAGGCGTCATTGTTTTCTTTCAGATCTAATGGACATCAAGGAAAGATTATTCCCTCAGGGTGCGTAGGAAAATTCACCAAAGGCATGCTGTCCCCACAAAAAGATAAACACATATAATCTGATAAATTACACTTTTGTAACCCCTTCCAATTACTAGCTAGTAAAATGAAAGGGGAGCTGTGCTAATTTGTAACAGATTGCTTCTCTGTGCATTTTCATGTTGAACTAGCCTAAATGAGGCGATATTGCTGTCGCAGACAGTACAGACAAATAAAAGTGAATGCTTTTCCAGTTAATATACTGCACTTGCATCAAAGGGAAGCCCCAGAGATTCAGGCCACACTTAGCACTGTGTTGAAGCCCCACGCTGAATTTACAGCACCACTTCTGACTCTTGGTGTCCTGCTGAGGACTTCAAACTACTTACCGCTAGATCTCACCGCAGTCAACTGATTTTATTAGTTAGAGTAAAAAAAATAAAATATAAACCCTTCAATTGTTTGCTCACTTTTCTTAAAGAAGCTAAAAATCTTTTGCAAAGAAAAGATATCTATACTATGAGTGAGTAAATGCCATATTAATCATATCTCAACTCATTTGAAAAGACCTAAAAAGTGGCGTTGTGATCATGCTTTGGAAAAGAATGGACTAATCACTTTAAGCATGAAATACAAATCCAGGTGTGTATTCTAAAGTGACGCACATGTAAAGGAAAGATTTCTTGAAAGATCTTAGCACTTATATTTTCCTTTGTGAATCCTGTAAATGTAGGTTTTAAAGGACAAAATGGACCACATATAAGTTCCTGATTGTCAACCTTATGGGCATTGTTTTACTGGTTTTAAACTCTTGAAAGTTGTAGGTGTTTGTATCGTCTGTATAATGGTTAAATTGAATTTAGAAGCTGACAGCTGTGAACATTGACAGAGAATCTTTTATTTCTTTTTCTCTAAGTCAATATTCAGACTGGTTTTCCAAATTAAAAAACATGTAAAAGTACTACTCAGTAAGCAGATTGCTCTAATTATCTAGGGATTGTATCATGGATATACTTCAGTTGAGAGAAAAAAAAACATCCAGAGCATACATCCATTCCTTACATTGTTAGTATTTTGCTGATGGGATACAGTGATCCCTTCAGAGCAATTGATTTAAAATGTTGATTAACTCAACGTTTGGTTAATACGTTAGAAATAAAAATAAAAATAAAAAGCCCTCAAAGTTTCTTAAAACAATTGTCAAGAGATCTTTGTAAGTAAACTGCTGTATTCTGTGTTTTCCTGCTGGAATGAGATGAGAACTACTCTTTGTTTAATAATAGTGTAAATAAAATGTAATAGTAAAAATGCATTGCAAATATTTCATCAGTTCCTTTAATACATATTTCTATTCCTATTCATGAATGTAAAGCAATGCCACTTATTAGAATACTTCAAAGTGCTAATTTCTGGATTATATGGTTCAATTTTTTTATGAAGTTTCACTAATATCAGAAGAATAATTCATTGTCATTTACATTAAAAATCTAGGTGATTCATAAAGACAATGAGGTGCTGAAATGAGGATCTCTGTGTAGTAAGTAAATTAGAATGACAGAAGAGCTGTCTTCATCATCCTAAATTGTTTTGTAATGTGCTAGTGAGAAGAAGAATCTCATGAAATCATTAAATTTGAATGATGGGAAAACTATTTTAATCATCTGAAAATGTCCTGTGAATTCATGACCTTTTAAGGTTTTATTTTACAGAGTGTGAGACTAATAGTTGATGAACTGAGGCCCAAGAAATTTTGAAAGAAAGCTCAGAGTCATTCTGCACATTGGTAACTAAAAACCTTAGTATGACAGGAATGGACAGCTGTCTTCCATAACTGGCTAATTAATTTGATGCACTATTTGTTTTGCATTTCTAGAAATGGTAATTAAAAATAATAAAAAAAAAAAGATTATGTTCATCAACAATGAATTCTTTTGTTCTAGAAAAAAAAATTTAAAGAGGAAAAATTGGTAGCAAAAGTCAATATTTTCATTTTTGGGTTCTGAAACTAAGACATTGATATCCCTAGGTAAACACTTTTACTGCTACCTTACCCTGCAAATTTCAGGAGGAGCTGCAGAAGTATAAAATGTGTCTGAATTAAACTAGTTGTGCAGATACCTAAATATTATTTTAATTGTTTACATTTAAAGGAGAATGTCAGTATTGGATTATAACTTCTCTCTCATGAAGTACAGCTCAGAAAAATCTAAATTTAATTATTATGTGCAGAATTATCAGTAACATGCCATACCGAATGTATTATTAAAAATATATTAGCTTAAAATTAATACTAGTGAAACTAGGTCAAAAGATTTAGTGGAAAATTAAATTTTTATACTCAAAACAAGCTAGTTTGTGTCGCATAAGAGAAACTATAAAATCTCTAAATCTGTGGGAGAAAGGATACCCCCTGTAACAAAATGACAGTCTCAGCTGCAGAAGCATGTTTTGTCTAACATTAACTTGGCTCCTAAACATAACGCAACTGTAGAAATCTAATTAGATTAATGCTTTTTCATGAAGTAAGGGAAGCACTTTAACAGAGCTGCCCAGCACTTAACTCACCGTGAAAATAAATAAGGTGCCTGCAAAATATAGTTGAATCATTGTCTCTTTCCTGAACAAAATTTGAACACCATTTAGAAAAACAAGACAGAATTACAGATAGATAACAAACCTAGATAGATACAATAAATAAATGACTATAGAGATATAATGAAGAAACTTTTTGATTGTGTGCGTCCAGGTAAATCAACTGCTTTTTTTGCTTTCTTCTTATAAGATTTTGAGATGCTAACCAAACTGAAGACCAAAACAAAGTTCTGTCATCACATATCTACAAGTCTCATTTCCTTTTTTTAGTCTATTAATTTTATTTTCAGTTAGTATGTCTGTGTATTCAGAATCAAAATAAATGTGTATTAATATGTGAATATCAACCTTTAAGTATATTAAAGCATTCAAGATCTATTAAAGTGTATTTTAATATAATATCCTAGCCAAGTCTGAATATGGGGAAAAAATATATATATATATTAAAAAACAAGTAATTTGCAGTGATGAATAGAAAATAACATTTCATGTAATTGTATGTTTTGCAAAATAAGTGTGATGAGGATTATCGTGTGCTTATGCTTTACATATGAAGCAACCAAATAGGAATGGAATTATTGCTGTTAATTTTTCTCGCTGCTTCCACTGTAAACATAAGATTGCAGCAGTAATTACCGCACTAGATTAAGCCGTTTCTTTTAGATAGAATACACATACAAATTGCACAGCTAAGGATCAGAAAAAAAAAAAAGAATCAAAGTTTGTCTCAATGTCTAGAGAAGACACAGTTATTTGATAAACAGAAATACATGTTTCATCTTCAAAATAGGCTAAGTCCTGCTTTTAGAAAGTCCCTTTTTTAATGCCTTTTTTGTTCTTGAATGTTATCACTAGCATAAAACACATTGATGGTATCACAGTTGCATTATGAAAAAAGCTATAGTGATTATTTTTGGGGGTGCACAAAGGAATGAATGACAGGTTTAAAAAGCTGAAGCTCTGAATGTACCAGCATAAGTAGCTAATGGTGGTAATTGAACAATAAAAAAGGGCAGCGAACAGTGCACAGTAAATTTTTGTTTACTATAGTAAGTTGGAGTTGGCTATAGCTTTCTACCTCCTTCATTTTTGGTGCACATTATTTGTCTAACCATCAATTAAGCTAATCTGTGAGGCTAATTTATACCTAATAACTGAAATTTGGCAGGAGCACTTGCCACAGAGGAAGCAGGGGATTATACTTTTGTTTTCAATATTACAGGGAGCAATGAGGAAAAATAATCTTTAGTTCAAGACATTACAACAGTTTTCGAAGACCAGAGTTATTTTAAAGCTTGATTTTAAATGTGAATTTCTCTCACTGTATCATATATATTATGTGATATACATGCTATACTGCTCAGAACCTAATGAAAATATACAATAGAGAACTTGAAAGCATGAAGGGTGAATGGGAAATAGTTATTACGTATCTCATCTAATACAGTATCAAGTGAAGCTAGCAAGTGGCTGGTGCAAGACAATTACAATGATTACAGTAGCCATACTTAATCTGTTGAACACCTTCCCACCAGACGTCCCAGCTGCCAAAAGTTTGCATTGCTTCTGAATGAGGATGGTACAAATCCATATTAGAATATGAAGAACTGTTCGTAGAAAGTTTCCTGCTGGGAAAGTATTCTGGGGATTGCTACTGAATGCTTTGGCTGTCCTTAGGTTTTCCTTGGTATCTGGTTGTACCCAGCTCAGATGGACTGAAGTGCATTTTTAGTCTGAGCTGGTGTAGCTTTTCTGGGGCTTACTGTTCTTTTCTTAAGCACCAGGTTTGATAAAGGCATAAAGTTTTTTTTTTTTTCCTTGTGACTACAGAGGAGGAATTCCTCACCTTCAAACAGATCATCAGTAAATCCAGGAAAAAATAAAAGCTAAGTGTATTAGCATTTTGAGATTTGGAGAGAAATTCCACTGATAACTACATCAGTACAAACATAGAAAAATGTATGTTAATGACCATTTATTCTATATACAATTTAAAGATTTGATCAGTAATGATCAAGTTCTTTTTAGAAGGCTTGACAGCAGGTTTGACTAGACAAATCTATTGTACAATACAGTGGTAGAAATGGACAATATTCAAACTTCAAAGTCTGTTATAAAGCTATTGTGATGCTAACCAAGGACTTAATCAAATAATTGTCTGTCTTCACATACTAGTAAGACCTGAACATTCATGAGTAGCAATTGGCTTGCTCAGACAGGATTTTTTGTATCCTAACTGTGGGCAGCATAAACCAGCTCACACCTTCTGCCTGGCTGGGCGGGAAGCGTAAGTGAACATGATGAGAGTTTATCTGCTGAGTCCCTGGCTTACAATGGAAACTTTATTAAATACAAGCATATATTTTAGTTGAATTTCTATGTTGGAGTTATAAATTAAAAATAAAAATGATGCTTTTATTTTTCACTAATATGTTCCAATTTAAGAGGCATGACTTACTTGCATATAGTTTACAGGGAAAGCCAACACCTGTCACATTGAGGCAGGAAAAAAGCAAATTATATTCCCACTGATTATAGTAAAGATGCAAATATACTATTGGAGTCTTGAGTCTCCCGATTAAAAATACATTTCTTTGTTCACTTCATTCAGGTTTTTTTTTCCATATTGTGTGATATTGTGCTATACTGCTCAGCATTGCAGTTGACACCATATCTTCTTTATTCATTAGGATATATTGACCTCTTTTGCTCACCACTGAATGAGAGTAATGTTTCTTTTGAACACAACCATGTTGTGGCTGATCAGATTTCAAAGCTTAATTGACTTGCATTCCTTAAATCTTCTTTTTTTCTCCTCTGAAACACACTGACACACCAGATCTATTAGTGTTTAATGTCTTGGAATGGTAAGTAGACCTGAGTTGTGACATTCGCTGATTAACGCTGCCCAAAACACAATGTGTGAGGAATATCTATTGCCTCCTCTGCTGAGATTATAAAACATGCCTTAGAAAAGCAGGCCTTCCCCGAGGTGACCCTGACAGAAGTAAATCTTCAGCTGTTTTCTGTAAAGACAAGCCGTTGCTGTTCCCTCTGCAAAAAATATTTTTCCAAGTTTATAATTAGTCGTTCTTAGACTGCTCTGCCCCTTGAATTGTGCAGTCTCCAAGCTTTGAAAAGTCATGGCTGTTAGGCGAAGTCCCTGGTGGCTGGAAAAAGGGAAACATCACTCTCATTTTCAAAAAAGAGAGAAATGAAGACCTAGGGAACTGCAGGCCAGTGTGCCTGAAATAATGGAAAGGAATACACAAATTAATCTACTCCCATCAGGCCAATTTATGATTTTAAATTTGGATGGTATTCATACTATTTTGCTCTTCTCATTTAAACAACGGTGCTTCCATGCACAGTAGCCAGTTCCAGTATCGTAACCATGTTTAACAAAAAATATAGATATATTTATTAAACAAGTTCACACTGTGGATGCTTCACTGATGTAAACACTGAGCTAACCACTTTGTTAATAATTGACTTTAAAAAATCACATTCATCTTAAATTATGTACTTAACTTTCTGTGAATGCCTGCTAATCTTATCAGTCATATGTTAACAAAGTGATTTCTCCATAGGAGACCAAAGTGTAATACATAATGTCTCTCTGAACCAAATATCAAATCATTCAGAAAATCTTAGTGAGCTGGTTTATTTTTATTCCCTACTCCAAACTTTTCATTCTATGTAAAAAATTCCAGATTTCCTGAATTTAGTGCAAATATGGAATAAAACACACAGAACTACACCTAAATCAGCATCAAGCTTAATTTTCTTGTCAAGGCCTAGAATTCACCTTTCAGCTGGAAATGTGGACTCAAAACATTTATTAGCAGTTCAGAAAACTGTCCTAGGACTGAAGAGAATGTGATAGGAAAGAAAACATGATTGAAACAGGTAAAAGTTTAGAAATTCATACCTCCATTTGATTGTGCTGAACCTGTTTACGTACACCTGAAATGCATTATAATCTTTTCGTAAACTTTGTAGCTGTGAGGAATAGTATGCTCTTCAGTGGCTGCTGTCATCTATGAAGAAGAAGCAAACTGTACTGATTAACAAAAAACTGTAAAAGATTGGAGTGGTATGTTACAGCTTAGTTGCTGGCTTGACACAGAGAAAGCTAATTAGGTTTAGAAAGACTACAGATACGTTTTGAAATGTATAGAATAGTAATTTCATCTTGGTGTATTTGAGGTTGTACTTGTAGATAGGAATTACAACAAGGAATGTTATTTTCCAACACTGAATGTTGATAAACACAATCAGGAATTTATGAATGTGTTCTGTATTTTTTAAAAGATGTCCAGAATTGGGTATGCTGATAATGTTACAGCAAGGAAATACACATCAGTAATTGCAGCTATAATCCACTTTCCTTTCTGCTTTTCTTCCAAAATTCCTCAAAAATTGAGCGTGTCGAAAGTGGTTTGAACTGGACGTGGTATTTTTAATACTTTTTGACTGGCCATAACAATTATTTCTACTAGTGGAAAAAATTAAATAAGAGAAGAAAACACAATTTTTCAGCTCCAGAGTGCCAAGAAATGTGTTGTTTATAGTAAAAGGCTGATCTTGTGTGCAGTAGTGAAAACTGGGTTGCTGAGTTCTTGCTTGTAAAAACTCACAATTTTTTTCCCTCTGCATATTGCATGTTGAATTGTAAAGTAGGTGTCTGTAGCATCAGCATTTTAAAGGCTGATAGCTGTCCAGATCCTGTCTCCTTCATGCCAAGAATTTTCTACCCTTTTTATCATTATTTAGCACATAATTTCCCCTGCCTTTTCCTCTGTCTGAGAGTCAAGTCCCTCTCTCCTTTCCCCCTTGATAAAACTTCTGATTGCGTTATTTTCATTAAGTCCTCACAGAAACATGGGATTTAAGATCTGCAGTACAATAAGATCAGAAGGCAAGAAAAGAAACAGTGGAATCAGATCTGTGTTCTTTCCCCTTACTTCAGTAGTGCTTTTAGTAGACTGGTGTGTAGCTGCGCACAAGGCTGCCTTAACTATCTGTACACAAGAACCTCTTCTAATTTGTGTCACTCTCTATCACCACATCAGTGAGATTGGCCCAGCAATTCCATGTAAAACAACAAGGAAAACATTAAGATAAATACTGGCAGATGCTTTCATTTCAAGATCTTCAGAGGAAATTAAGAGAATAACCTAGCAAATGTCTTGCTAAGATATTGTATTCTGTATATATAAAAGATCTAGCCAGCTAGCTTGTGGATATTTTTTAAAGTATCTTCTTGCCGTCCTCCTGCAGCTGTTTTGGTTCCATACAACCCTAATCCTACAAGAAGGGGGAAATAATTTGCCTGCTGAGATTTTCAGTGAGCAATGCAGACAGGCTGTGCTTTTGCTTTAGCTTGTCTCTTCAGTTATAATGCAGTCTGATCTATTTTGATACTTTATGAAGTGCCTTTGAATACTAATTAGTACTTTGTTGGGTCAATATGTCTAAAAAGTTTGGTGGTGGTACTTCCTACAGATAAAATATATATTAAGCAGACCTAGAGCAGTTTGAATTTCTTTGAATCTAACAATGTGTTTTGTGTATATTTTGTTTCAGAATTAAAGTGGCTCAGCAATCAGTAAGCAAGTTAACTGCAGAGAAGAAAGTTGAAACAAAGAAAATCAATCCCACAGCTAGCCTGGTATGATCTCTTTCTCAGCATGACATTTAGAATGTTTTTGCGACACTGTTCTTGTCATTCGGGATGATGGTGGGTTTTTGTTCTTGTTGAAGGGTGATGCAGAGTTCTTAGTCAGATTGAACGTAGCAGGTTATCGTTCCCATAGAAGAATTGCAATGCTTATGCCTTACAGCAGTCTAATAGTGAAGGTTAAAGCTTAGTTTAGTTGTGCCTAAGTATGGCTCTGATATTCTAGATAACAAAACATAATTAGACCTGTTCTGGTTCTTTCCCCCTAGCCGCTAAAGTCTCTTGTATTTTCTTTCACTTGATTCAGTGCATTGTGGCTTACTGTATGCGTTTTAAAAATGAGAGTGTCTTCTTTCTTTAAAACCTTACAAAATGTTGTTTAGTCTGTTGAATAGTGGTAGAAGGGTTCAAATCCTCATTTTGTCATTTGTGTTTCCCATTTTTTTTAATAGGACACAGGAAGAGGAATAATAATTTACACTGTAGATAAAACTGGCTTTTATCTTTGTGCAAGGCAAAGAATTTCTCAAACTGTGGGATGCAAGAGAATAAGGGAGGGAAATGTACATGAAGGAAGTCAGTTATTTCCATTCCCAACAGAACATATCAGTTTCAGGACAGGCAACAGAGATATGAATGACTAAACTTGCTTGGGAAGAGGTCATTAGACAACATAATCTACCTAATGCTAAATTAGAGTATTTATGTCAGCAGAAACCATTCTGGACAAGAGAAGGTATTAGATTAAACTGAGAAATGTAGTTTACTCTCTCTGCACTGATCTTCACAGAGGTGCTCATTCATCTGGCTATTTTTAAAGGCACACAGTATTTGACAAGTGTGTAGCTAAAGCAAGCTCAGCTTCCCTAAAGTAACTAGTGAACTCATTGTGAGCCTTCCTTGAGTGCTCCAGGAGATTTTTGTTTGATTGTTTCTTTTTAATTAAGGAGAACTCTAATCTGCTGACTCATTTAGTGCTTCTCAGTATTCTAGATGAAATACTTAAGGCAACTTGAGAGCAGACAGAAAATTAGAGGAAAGGATGATAATAAAGTTCTTTTTATTTTTAACAACAGAAAGAGAGACTACGTCAAAAAGAAGCCAATGTGAATGCCAACTGAAAGAAGAAAGATGAAAACGATAGTGTGTCTTAATACCTTTCATGATGCTTTATTATGCCCATGGCCCAGAGAGCACCTTATGTTTGCTATTGAATTCTGCTTTGCTGATCTGTTCCAAGACAATCCACTAAAGATTTTTCAGTTCCTTCAAAGGTGTTTGTACATAAAGTAGAAGGAATAATAAGAAATTTTTTTACATGGGAATTCAGAATGATTTTCTGTAGATATTTCTTACATTGTAAGGAATATGTTTGTTTGTGGTTATTTAAAGTACTCTGTGTAATGCAGTAATATGAAAGAGTTAAAATGAAAATTTTGGATACAAGGTTATATAATGACAAACAACCTGCAGGTTATTTACAGGGCTTTGTGTAGATTAGAGCAAATATGCTGTTCAGCTCACAAAGCACTATTACACCTTATTTTTTGTTACTTCAGCAGTAATTGACTAACTGTAATTAATATTACAGTGTCTGAGTACTGGATGCATCTTTCTAAAACTGATTAAATGTAATTATAGATTTACTCTGTATTTTACTATAAATATTTTTATAGAAGCCTCAACTTATGCCACACATTGAAATGAAAGCAATATTTTGCACATGGAAAGGAATAGCTTCAAATTCTTTATCTGTATGATCGATGGTGTAAGTGATTCACTATCTTTTTGTTTGTTCGTTTTAACCTGCCCTATATTCTGAACTCAAAAAAAAAAAAAAAAAAAGATAAAAGATTGAAAAGTATATTTTTATTTCAGTGTATGTTGAAACTACCAGTTCCATAAAATAAGTTTTTACTAGTCATTATTCATTGAACTTAAATACAACAATGTATTTCCACGAAGTTATATATTTGTCTTTAAATCTTCATCTTTCAATTCTGTTGAAAGCTTTCTTTTAAACAGTGCGTGTCACTCAGAAAAGCCTGGTCTTGTCCTGCTATAATTTTATGAAGAATGTATCCAGCATATAAATATCTGTCTATATGGATATATAAAGTTAATAAGTAAAACTTGAGGAAGAAATGTGAGCTGTCATCCTGCAGCATCGTAACCATTGCTTTTCAAGTAGCAGAGCCTGAAAAAAAATCTACCAAATATCCACTGTTCCTTGAAGATTCGTAGGAGAAGTCTTGAAGGAGTTAACTTAATGTAAAAACGGGGCTGTAAGAACAGAAAATGTTCTTCTGCTTGCTAACCATAGAGAGAAACTGCCTTCTTTATGATAATGATATCTGAAGTGGGTTAGGAAGAGATATTAGATAAAGAAAAAAGTACAAAAAAAAAAAAAAAAAGGGAAGGCATTAGTCCTTTGACTTAATAGATGGAAAGGATACCCATGAAACAAATTATTCATCACTAGAAATGAACACTTGTTAAAGAAGACAACAGTCATGGAAATTACCTTCCATTCATGACTGTAGCTGGAAGACTTCATATACTGCAGGTTTCTCGAATGAGTCTATCAATCCTGAATAGATAAAAATAAGGGAAGCAAAATTGCTCTGTATGTTTTCGGGTTTCTAGCTGCTACAAATATACCTGAGATGTGTGAGCATAATTCTTATGGAGACAGTCAATAACACACCAACAAAAATAAAGTAAGTTTTAGCTCCACTGTTCCCATTAAAGAAAAAGACATTCCAAAGATTTAAATTTTGTCTTCCACCAAGTAGGTTAAGTATATTTATTTCCAATATTATCAGTGCTAACAGGAGCAATAATGCTTATAAAAACCAAAGAACAGCAAGCAAGACAATTCTGATAATCTTTTAAACAAACAACTGTTGAGTTTTGATATGGTTTTTTAACTCTCCTGAAGAGAGTATATATTGACATTTGGTTGATTGGGATTTTTTCATTGAAATGCTTTATCTAGAATATTAATCAATAAGAGTAGTACTGTTTGTGAAATAAGGATTGATGTTGAAAATTCTCATTAAAAATATATTGTGGAAAAGTTTTTTAATTACTGAAATATCCTGTTTCAAAATTTCTCTCTGTGAAATTTCATTTTTCAATTCAAAGTGACTTTTTCAGTTTGCAGTGTTGAAAAATGTATATAAAAAGGGATTAAAATTAAAATTTTTGATGTAAAGTGTTCCTTGATTAGATTTATAATTCTTCTTTTAGTTTTCAGATTATTAATTTGCCAACATTTTCAGAATATAGGCTATTTATCAGAAATCTTCAAAACTTACATTGCACAGATAGATATATTGTTTCTTCCTTATCCACATTTATACCAACTTCACTCTTAAAATGGAGATTTAGATTACAAGTTCAATCATAACATAAATTATCTACTAGTTGTACTGTTGGTTTTACTGTTTTTAAGTGGAGTAGAAAAAAGTACATCTTGACTATCCAATTAATTCTCTTACTGAAGACTTGAACATTCTTGGATGGAATTCATCAGCTAAATAACCGACTGACACCCTCAATACCACACTGACACTAGTGTTGCCCAGAGGTGTCATCAGACAATAACTAACAGTGTATGTGCTGACCTCAACTAAACTATTGGATTAGCGAAGAGATATTAACAGATACTATGTGTCAATGAAAGCTGTTCAATTATGACATGTTTAGGTTCTACAATTGTAACAAACAGCCATCAACAAGACTCATCTTGAGGTCAGCAAGTGTCACCAGAAATTATGTTTGAAACTTAGGTTTAGTTTGGTGCCTCGTTTTACCCTCAGTTTTGTAGTTTAGAGGGGAAGAAAAAGAGGAGAAAAAGCGAAAAGAATGAAAGTAAAGAGATGAAAGGGAACAGGAGACTGATACAAGGTACATGACTGCATTGCTGTCAAGGAAGTAAAAGAATTGAGTAAATAAAGCCAAGCAACCATAGCTACACGGTTACTATTTTTCTAAGCTACTTCATTTAAAATACTTCCATACTACACAGAATATATGTTTTTCACTCTCCTATTATTGCCAAGCTTCTCAAAATCTGTTAAGCAAAGCAGTATTAAAACCTATTTTACTCAGTGCATGCGTATTACGCATAAAAATGGTACGTTTTGCTGATTTATAAACTGGATGATTAGAAAAAAAACTTAATTTAGATGAGTAACTCTCTAATTTGTGAAGTGCTCTTTAATTTATTTACAATGTTATCACATACTGATAGTAAAATGAAAGACCTTTTAGCATTTGAGGTATTTCGACAATATAAATTACATTTTTATGGTGTTTATATTAATTTATGAAAACTACCAATGTATTTTGCCATGACTCGTGTTTAACCGTGTGCTTTATTTTAGGATCGTAAGAGTGTAGGTTGAATATATTTTTTTTCAACAAAAGAGAAACTGTAGTTTCTGTACATATGAAAAATGAAAGTACAGTGGAATACTCAGAAAGCAGAGAGAAGAATAATTAAAGTCTTAAGCAGTTCTAGGAAGGATGAAACTTACCTGGGATTTCAAACTTTCTGAATTGCTGAGGATAATCCTGCAACGAGATATTAACAGCCAGGGTATCTCTGACTAGTCTAATTGTTTTCTGCATGAAACATGTACAGAATATTTTGCTTTCCATATGATGCACAGATTCTCATTGTCCTGAATTCTAGTAAATGTATAGCAATATTTTTGTCATCTTTCCTACTTGAGGGATACGAGGCAGCAGAACACTCTGTATTTAGTTATTTAGTGATGCTATTTCTTCATTGCTTCAAGTCACTGTCTTAAAAATGGATGCCTTAATCTTGTATGGGTGCAGAATTTCTGAAACACCCAAACAAATTCAAAATATTCATCTCATTGCAGCATCAGTGTGCTTTTGAAAATCCAGCTCCCTAACCTGTACCTAGGAAACAGGCTAAACTTACAGTTTTAGAAAAGTATATCCATCTAGGTTTTGCTCACTCTTGTCCTTGTCTGGATCTTGTTTAATTTTGTTATGGATCTCACTTATTATTTATTCTTTTTAAAGTCCACTCTAGTTTATTAATTTTTTATAGTAGATGTGGCCTGGAAAGTTCTCTTTGGTTTTTTTTCCTATGAAGATAAGCTAATGTATGTGCATGTAAACGTAAAGAATATAGAATGCCAAGAGATAACTTGACTGTAGTCAATACATGGCTTCAAAAAGAGAAAATATTGGGAACTAAGTGGCTCCTAAAGCCAGCAAGAAAAGAAGTTCTGATAAGAAGTTCTGATAAAACCAGATGAGAAATTAAAATTAGAAGTAAATTCCAAACTATTCCTAATGAGGCTAATTAACCACTGAAAGTAGGTAGCAAAGGCAGCTGTAGTTTCTCCATTCTCAATGCTTCTCCATTCTTCTCTAATGCTTTCAAATTAGGATGGAACATCTTTGTGAAAACTCTGTGTAGCCCAATGCAACTTACTGGACTCAGTTCTGATGTTGTAAGTGCACTCCCATATCCATTGACTTACCAGCTCTGACAGTCCCTATTGACAGAAAAATCTAGAAGTATGTCAAAAGACCCAATAACACACAATTTTTTCTTCTCTGTAATGAAAAAGTTCTTATCCAAGCCAGAATAACCCTTTCTTGTGATTTTAAATTTAAAAATACACCACAAATACTGTGACATAGAATATAAGGCAGGAAACTATTCTGAAATTATAAATATCTGTTTTTCAAATGATTAATTAATATGTCTGTTGCATATTGTGGTAATTACAAGGTAGCAAACTAATATGCTGTGGAATTCAATACTATTTTAAGGATCCTCAAGCTAAGTCTGAGAGCAATATTACTTTAGATTTCAAAATGTGAAATCCAAGAATCATGGAAACCACAGTTCCTCAGCTTATGTCAACATTTTTGAGTACGTGGATAGGAATTTAACTTGGGTACAAGAAACATCATGCAAAATGTACACAACAGTCTGTCCTTTTGGTGATATTAAATATGACCTGTTAATGTCACTGCCAAACATTTCCACTGCACAACAAGGTTTGAACTATAACAGTTTTACACAATTGTTTCTGAGATTTAAAGTTCAAAATATGCAAGCATGGAGTACTTGCTTTTGTGGGGGTTTTTTGGTCAAAATGTGTGAAAAAAAGTTTCCTTTTTTCCTTCCTGTCTTCCTTCCTTCTTTCCTTCCTTCCTTCTTTCCTTCCCTCACTCCCTCCTTCTCTCCCACTTTTCTTCCTTCCTTCCTTCTCTCCCACTTTCCCTCCTTTCTTCCTTTTTCTTTCTCAATTTTTTATATTCTGACATAAAAAAACAGCTGATTAGAACTGTTACTGAAATTTATCTTTTTTTTTTTTTTATCCCCACACCTAAACTTTCACGAGGCCCTAGAGTAATTCTAATAAACTGGTGGGCTTCAATAGACAGTAAACTATTCTGAGCACTACCTCATTGAATTCAGGCTTTCGAACTAGGGAAGTTGCCTCTTTGTAAAATGTGAGCACTGGGTGTGAAAAAGTGTTTGTTTTGAAAAGCAGTGAAGTAAAAATACGGAACTGATATTTTTGAGCCAGAACGCATCACTTTCTTGGGAGGAGATTATCAAGTAGCATAAGCTTTCCTATGGGGTAGAACAGTATTGCCCTTCTTGTTTCTGATAGTTGTCAGCATAGAATAAATTAAAGGAAGAGATTTTTTTCATGAGGTATTTTGGATTAATTTCATTTCACATTTTATCACCTCAATCTAATTTTCAGCAATCTAATATTGAGGAATTACAAAGCCTATTTACAGAGTCTATAAGTGCATATATACACAAGTAATTTTATGTATATAAGTATTCCTGTGGCCCACAGTTAAAAGATCTGTAGAGGACATTATAGGACCATGTAACTGAGCAAAATCTCTTCTTTAATCTTGTCATGAGATTTATCCTAAGGTGTCACCGTGTCAGACATGGATTTCTCTTCTTGTACATTTTAGAAATTTTGCATTCATATACAAATTTCTTTCTGTGCCTATATTTTTATTTTATTGCTCATATAATTTAATATGAACATAATCACTTTTACTTTTTTACTTTTTTATTGTGCTCTGACCACTAAAAATCATCCATTAACAAGGTGCCAATAGGCAGTTTAATTTCAGGTTTCCCAGTGTTGCCCTAACAGGCATCTTCATGTTTTTCTATGGCTGGGAAGAATTTGTCTCTAATACCACCTGAGTTGTCAGTCTTGTCTAATCATAAACCAGTAGGTATAGCTTAGGGCAAATGATGGTGCCAGATTCTATCACTACTGATGGTTAGTCTCTTCAATGCAATTACAAGTTACCTGGGGCAAGATATAATCCTGAAGATGGTGGGGTCATTTGTGTTTTTGTTTTTGTTTTGTTTTGTTTTGTTGGATATTGTGTTGTGTTTTTTTTTGTAATTCCCATTAGAATGTAACATACTTGATAAACTCGAAGTCCTAAAGAGTATTGGCATGGTGTAAGATTTGTGTACTATGTTGATTCTGGCACTGATATGGTGTAAGATTTGTGTACTCTTTTTACTCTGGCATACAGAATCCTTGTTGAGTTAAGCTCCAGTGACTTTTAGGAAGAGAAGCTATGACATCTGTTCACTGAGTGAGAGTCTTCCTTTAATCTTTTTTGGAATCTGAAGCAAACTTATTTTTTCTTTTGTGACATGTGAATTACTCATTAAAAAATCCAAATGGTATATTTGCTTTCACATGGAGAGATCAAGCTTGTAGTTCCAATTTTTATTCTCATTTGGCATGCCATAAATACATTCTGTAGTAGTTGGGTAACTGCTCACCCTGAGCAACCATCCATAGATAACATCATAGACACTGCATAACCATGTAGAGATCAAAGAATATAGTGTTGTTTCCTGCTCCTAAAAGCATTTATAGTCATCAAGTGAACATATGTATTGTATGGCACCTTCTGCTTATTTCTTAGTATGTTGTCATTTAAGGAATGTATTGCCATTAGCAGCTAATCACTATGCACAGGGTAAAAGCCATGGTTTTTTTATAATTCATTAGCTGGTTGGATTTTTACTTTACTAGAGTAAGCTTTTGTGATGTGAGTTTATTTCAGACTTCAAGGGGAAATTCACCATTTCATAACAAAGCAAAATAGAGCAAGATCATTGTTCTATACTTCTTTCAAATCTGACAGGAAGGTGGAGGAATAGAAGTGATTATTTATTTATTATCCATTCTGCATGAGAACAGTACTTCTTCTGATTCCTTTTCATTCCACTTACTTATTCATTTTGTGTTACAGTCTAGTGTGTTTTAGAAAGACTGTGAAGAAATTAGAAGATTCATGCAGGAATTTTATTCCTTAAAGATTTCTTGTAGTGTTCAAATTCAACAGACTGGCCTGAAGAATTCCTGCCCTTTTCCCCACTCTCCTTGTTTTATTAAAATAAGGTCGTGCATTTACAAAACTAGTTGTTAAAGCTCCAAGAAAAACTCAACTTTGGGTGAAGAGAGGTCACTTATCTTCCAAACCACAGCAAAGACTTATTCAGCTTTACTGAGCATGATTTGAATGTTAGCAATTCACCTAAACAACTCAGTTTCAAAGGGTTAGATAATCGGTACAATGTTTTAAACATTTCTTTACCTTATTACTTTACTTCAAGAAAGGCTGCTTCTCTGAGTAGGAGACAGAACTTGTGCATTTAATTATGTAATCATGACTTTTGCTCTATTTGGGACCAAAAGTACATGTGACACAAGAATTCTATCTCAGTGACTGGCATTATGTTTTATAAATATTTTCCATTACTTATCCAGACATGAAATAAAGAGACTCTGCAACATACCTGAAATGGAAAAGGTTGGCAAATAATTCAATTTTAAAAGATACAAAGCCCATTCTTCCTTTCCAGCTGATTGTCATTTGAAGAAGTCCAACCTCAAGTAAAATCCTATTGAAGTGTTGGGGTTTTGTTAATTAGTTAGAATTAAAAGATGATATTATCTCAGATAATCAAGCTGGCTTGTCTTGGATAAGCTTGTATGGGACTCAGAGTCAAGTAAGATAATTAATGTGCATGATCAACAGGTCCATGTGCTACTGTAGCCTAAACAACAGTTTCATTTGCATAAAACTTGAAAAAGGAAGAGACTGGAGAGGATCTTCAGATGTCAAGTTCAGAAAAGGTTATGTCAAATGAAATGCATTCTTACCCTACTGCATCTGTTTTAAAATGTCACCGATATCTCTTGAAAAGGAAAAAAAAAAGCTCATGGACTATGTAAGATGAAACTGGATAAGGACTGTTTGCAAAGACTGGGGAAATGCACTGTTTCTTGTATAAGTCCTCAGCAAAGCTGTGAATGCCCAGCTGATGACTGGCAGTATGCATTTTTTGAAAGTACATATTTATTATGATGACAGTGTATTTCAGCTATATCAGACTTGCTAACAAAAGCTGCCCTGTCCAAAAAAAATTACAAGCAAACCATAGGTACTGTGAGAGCAGAATGAGTAAAATTTTAAAATCTTACAGGGCAATGGAAAAAGGCCACATTTATTTTAAAAATTAACTTCAACACATTGGAATCATTCAGTGAGTCTTAGTCTTCTACATTTCCCAATCTCTTTGAAAAATGATTTAAAATTTCATGTTTTGATTTTGAAAATACAGCCTGTCATTTCATACGGAATACCACTCAGCTATTACTTTCTGGAGTACAAAGCTAAAGCTTAGCCATGTTCAAATGTTTTAGGAAGAAAAAATAGAGAAAGATTATTTTTGGAGGAATCGGAGTTGGCATCTAGAAAGTGTTTTTAGTAGGATTATATTATGATTTTCAACTTCTATTTAGTTATTTTGAGAGGTGTTTTTTTTTTTTTTGTTTTCCTTTCCAATCAATTTGAGTTGAATAGTTGCACTGTTGAACATTATTGCTGTTGGTACTCTTCCCTCACTTCTCTCTATTTGACTCAAAAAACATCAAAATACAGGCTTCTTTGGCTCCTTAACGTCTCTTTGAAGACATAGCAAAATGGCAAATTCTCTAGCAATGCTATTAATATTCCATGTGTACCCAGCAAGTTTCACAGGGTTTACTCTTTCGTGTCTGCATGTGATTTGCTTTAATAAAATCATAGTTTTGCCTGTATGTTACATACACACTCAGCATTAATATATTTGCTGTCATTTGAATTGAGCTCAACTTTGCACTTTTCATCCCACAAAATGTACTGCAAAAATAACAGAATAATAGCATGGTTTAGTATTTTATTTTCAGGAATTGAAGTCCTTTGAGTAGTTCTCAACTAAATATAACATAAATATCCAAGAATAAGCTAAATAGATTAAGGTGCTTTTTTCCTTCTTCACTTTGTAATTACGTGTGTGTGTGTGTGTGTGTGTGTGTGTTTACTATGTAAATGAAAGTTTAATTTTCTCAAAAGCAAAACATGCACATGATTAACTTTGTAAAAGTTATTGTAATGGTATGGAGTATTTATTTTTAACCTAATTCTTAAGGAAACATTATCTGTAAATAAAAGACTATATTTTCCTCTTTAGTATTTTTGCTCATCCTATCAATTGTATTTAAAATTTGTATGTCAAACATATTACTGAGGTACTGTAGATTTCTCTGCTTAAATAACTCTGTCTCAATAATGTTTTCTTTATTTACTCTACTGATCCAGTCAATATTGTACATTCAGTGCACTTGTTAAAAAGATTCGTATTATTCTGGAGATCTGAAAAGAATTAAAATAACTAGCTTACAGATGTAAATTTTTTGAAGTTCTTTTAATAAATGTTTGGGGAGGTTGTGTCACAGACAATTTGCACACACTTCTGGGGATATGGATTTCCTTTAGTTCTCATGTTACCTTTGGCAACTTTTACCATTTCCAAATACATAATATTGAAAAGCTCTTAAATGACTTTCAAGAATTCAAAGCATGCTGCCCACAAAAAATATGTATTAAAATACTATCTCAAAGGATGTATCTTTCATGTCTTCAGACACTAATATGTAGGTTCTATTATCTAAGGAAAAAAAAATAAATCATAATTTAAATTACATTATCTTTTTACCTGTATTTTAATATTACATGTATTACTCTAGACTGATAGTCTAGGAAACTTTATTGTAGATCACTGCAGATGGTTTTCTACTTTCTCTACTGTTAGAACAGGAAACAGCACCAACTTAAGGATAAAATTATAGAGTAATTTTATCCAGCACCTGAGCAACTGATCATTGGGGGAGTACAGAACTGAAGGCATATTTGTCAGGATGCTAGGCAACTTTCTGAAAAGCCAAATACGTTAGCCATTTTGAGGGGATTTGGCGAGAAAAAGAAAGAAAAAAAAATGAAGAGGAGAGAAAATTATTTGTTTTTAGATATTTTTGAGAACAGCATAGTGTGTTTAAAAATTGTTAGCCAAACAGAAGTTGGAGTGATCATGTCAACAGAGTGTACAACAAGATATGCTATGAAAGACCTTGAAAATCATGATAAAACTCTAAGTATCAATCAGTGGAGATACTCAACAGACCTACAGTGATATGATCAAAACAGTGTTTTTTGTCTGAAAAGCTGCACTTCTCATCACAGAAGAGAATACTGTATTGGGAATTCAGACAAGACCATGAACAGTTATGTAAATGAATCGAGATGCTAGATGGAAATAATCACCAAGATTTAGACATGAACCAAATGTGAAGAACTGTTTACAATTAGCTTTCTGTGGAAGAGAAGGGATACACATGTATTGGGAAAATATGAGAGATGCTTAAATTACCACATGCTGAGAATGTTAGAAATATATAGATAGACACTGAATAGTTAAAACACATGTAATGAGTTAGATCATCCTAATTAAAATTAACTAAGCCAAAGCAATCCAACTTACTTAGAGGGACACTGACTGTCTTTTCATTCTCGTTCTATTGTCTAGTTTCTTGATCATTTAACACAGTAAAATGAGGTACTGCTGAAGAGACAGACATTATGAGCCTCTTTGCTTTGCTTGGAATTCTACTGCTATGCCAAGATGTCAAATGCCAGGTTGTTCTTCTTTATTCACATGATCTAGTGTTCATCAAGAACCTAAAGTTTACCGTCAGGTCTAGAAGAAGTATAGGAATGCAAATGTTCTTGAACTGTCAAGCTTCATGGTATCTGGGATTTTTTCAATATCTGATAAGATCTAGCCAAAGAGCAGTATTTGCCATTGTGCTGTGTCTGTTACTCTGAGGAAGAAGTACCACATGCAGGGAAGTAAATACATCAGATAAAATGAAGTTCCAAGAATAAACCTATACAATAGCATCAAAGCTGAGCAGAAGTTCAAGATAGATAGTGAAACTGATCTAAGCTCTAAAATAAATGCTTCTTTTCTCAGTATAGAAAGCTGTCATCAGATATAAACCTTGTTCTCTATGTTGTAGAATTCATCATTATTTGTTATTGTATTTCAGCTTTAAAGTCATTTAAAAGTGTTATTTTATAAATACATAATGAAATTATAACAGACTGGTGTTAAATGTTATAATACAAATTGTCTGCTCTTAATTAACAGGCATACATTATTTACACAATTTAGTAATTTCAGAGACGCATTGTTTCATATTCATATGGAAGTATTCCTAAATTATCTCTGAGGTCAAGGCTTCCACCACCTCACTGGGCAACGTGTTCCAGTGCCTCACCACCATTATTGCAAAAAATGTCTTCATGATGTCCAATCTAAATCTCCCCTCATTTAGTTTGCAAACATCTCCCCTTGTCCTATCACAGCAGACCCTGCTAAAGAGTCTGTACCCTTCCTTCTTACAGCCCCCCTTAGACACTGAAAGGCAGTGCTCACAGCTACTGTTTGGTCTCCGTAAACATTCAGCAAGCATCAGTGAATATCAATGGATGCAATTGTTTCCAAGTGGAGGAATTCAATGCCACTACTTTGCTTCGTAAGCATTTCCATGTCAGATGCCATTTTGTCAGACTGCCCCTCTGCTGCCATCTGTCACACAGCAGCAAAATGTAACAGAGTGCTGGTGGGAAGATTCAGCCTCTACTGCCATACCACCAACATCCGCCCCTCACATTGTGAGCCAATACAATAATATAGGAGGAATTACTTTTGGAGCAGCCCTGTAGGAAATAATAGTCTCAGTTGTTCTTGCACAGGTAATTCCTACATGCTTAAGTTAGGAATATTTAAGCTTAGTCTTAGAAAACCATGTGCCTGTCTCTGAGAGAAACTAAAGCTTTGCAGATCACAGCTGAAGACAGCCTCAAAAGAAATGAGTAGTGATTAGACTTTTACAACTTATTCTTTCTCAGTGAAACTTGTTTAAGCATGCTGGGCCTTCATGAAAACCCTCTGCAACTCCTTAAAAAGAATGTGAGGGGTGAGTGAAGGATAATTTTTTCAATCACAGTATGTTATAAGTCTACTTCTTTTTCTCTTTTTTTCCCTTTTGCATTGTTTCCTCTTAGTATTTTATCTGGCTTTCTGTCTCCCTGTTTAAGAAATCCATGCTACATGAATATGCATTTGTCCATTTCCAAAATGTGTTTGTTACTAATAATGAAATGTATTCAAACTGTAAATGCCAAGACTTCAACATATGATTAAAGCACTGGAAATGATTTATGAAATTGTCACCATTAATAGATATGCAAAATTCTCAGCCAGATTCTTGGTCAAACTTACAAGTATTTGTACCAGTGCTTAGTTTTGTGGGTTTTTTTTCCAGACTCTATTAGTCACAGAGTCAGGGACCGAAACCTATCATATGATTCATAACTAATCAAAATAGTGCCAATAACATCAAGTATTGTTCAATTATGGAAACTGTCATGCAGTAGAATTTAAAGTTAGTGCCTTAACGAAAAGCTTGAGCCGCAAATGGCAATAAGAAGTGAGCTTCAAAGGTCCGTATATGTGAGTTAAGGGATACCTTTTTAAATGTTGGTTCTATTTTTCTATCTATCTTTCATTTCCCTTATTAACCTCAAAAAAGAGGCAAACTTTTGTTGGAATGTTCTTTGCCTATCCTGCATATAGCAACTATAGCAGTATTTTGTGCCACTGATTGGTTCTGGAGCAGACAGAAGTGTGTTCTGCCCTTTTTTTTTTTTTAATTTGAGAATCTTTGGTTTCCACTGAGGTATTGATGAAGGCTGGCAGTGCTACCTTTATATATGTGACTTGAAGCAGTCATAAGCATCCTTTCTTTGAGAGACAGTATGATGCAAATATTCAGGGAAGGACATACATTCATGACATGGGATAATAGGGTTTTAATTATCACAGTATGCTTTTAATTTTTGAGATGTATAAATTTGCTGTACGTTAGAGACTGAAGTTCAGTAATTTTAAATATTTGAATTTTTTTAAGTTCTTTGAATTTAGAAGGAAAGTATTTCAAATGTATCCTCTGTCTACAGAAATTTGTTACTAGCGACAAAGAGAAATAGAGAAAAGAGGTGTTTCATCACATGAATTTTGCCCTTTTGGTCCTGACTTGAAGTCATCATCAGAAGTTCTCATATAATTTTTTTCCTCTTTGCTTTAATGATGTATTTCAAATGCAAAAACTACAACAGACCATCAAAGGTAAAATTCCAACCCACACAATTCTAAAGTCATCATCTTTATGGATTACATATAATAGCATAGTTTTTGACATTTTTTAAATACCATAAGAATATGTCTTCTTTCTACCCATTTCTTCTCACACACCATGTCCTGATAATAAAAAGAATGTCCAGATATTTTAAAAGAGATTTCCCATCTCTTTAGTCTTAAATATCTTCTAAAGTATCAAACCAAATCCATCTGCAAGTTTATTCTGAACAAATTGCATTAGTGAAAAATGTGAAGAGAAATCAGAGTTTCCAGAAGCTGGGAAGAGAGTTAAGATTCTTAAAAAGAGAATGGCTTGCATATGAGGCTAAAGATCGAATTCAAAGCCGGGAAGAAAATCTGGATATTGTCCAAGAGCAAGATTAACATACATTCAAAATAAACGTGCATCACACTGTGATGCTAGCATGTCCTTTCCTTTAAACAGCATTGAACAGCTGAGAATCATTCACCTTACTTTAACAGACAGTTTTTGAGGGAAAAGGGACAAAGACAATATTAATTTTTAAGTAGTGTGAGCACAAGAAATTTGATGCCAATCTGCCCTTTTTGCTCCTTGGATTGTGTTGAGCAAATTCCCAAGATGTCCTTCTGAAAACGTATCCTTTGGATTGAAAAAAAAAAACAAAAAAAAAAAAACCAAGGGTAAAAACCCAGCCTCTTGAATCCTACTGTTTTAGTTCCTTGTGTTAATCTTCTAGTTTGATTTAGGAATGTGCTGCTTGGTTCCCATGTGCATTGTTGTTGTAGTATTTACTTTGGAAGGAAAAGTGAGTATATGGTTCACGCCTTAACCTTGTCAGGCTTCCCCCTTACCAACTTGAACTGACACCACAGAAATTCTGAAAGGAAAGGCCACAGCCAAAATTAATCATAAACATTAGCCATAAAATATTACTCTTGACCCTACCAAGGGGCAGACCTCTAGGAATAACATCCTGCTCCTTAAGAAAATAACATCCCTCTCCAACTGAGAGGAGCAGACGATCTCATCTATGCGTGACAGACATGCTGACCTGTGCCTCAGGGAGTAACGTCCGATTTCAACTCAGAGGGTAATAAGCACTCCAGGTCTTACATTATGGAAGTCCTTCCCCAGACACAGCCCCATAGATAAGCTCTGGCAGCTTCTATCTTCTGCAAAAAACAAGTCCTGCCCAAGGTTGTGCTAAAAGGTTAGATTTTTATGCAAGGCCAAACAGACTAAGGCAGAAACTAGAAAAATTAGAACTGCCACCCCAGCTTCCAGTTTGTTTTGGCCAACAAGAAGCCCTGATGAAAGCCTACAGTCTGTTGCTCCTTTGTAGCATTCCACATGAACAGATTCCATTTTTAGTTTATTCTCAAAAGCACAGTCCACAGGAGCTATTTCCAAAGCTATCAGTCAATATGCTGTTCAGTAGCAAACTAATTTAAGGCAAGCCTCAGATATCTGAAAAATCCAGAACCAAAACACAGTGCCCAATGCTAATTTTATTTACAAAATAAACAACAGACCAAAGAACAACTTCTTTTATTGGAAGTCACAGAAGATGCAAAAACTGTATTATCAAGCAAAAACTGTAACACTGAATGAAGCATTTTCTAAAGATCATCCAAAAAAATCTAGAAATGGAGCAATAAACCAGATTGCTTCCCAGGAGAAGTTGGTAGTACTGGCACAGGCAATGACAGATTTCAGCAGGAAGCTGTTTAACTTACATCAAGGATGTACTGCAGATATATTTCTGTTGTTGCATTTTCCCTGAATTCGTTCTATTGCAAGGACAAGATGCTGATAGCATCTATACTCACGCTGCAAAGGACTCTCCTCAGCATAAAAATCCTTTCCACACATCACCTTGCCAAGTGATTTTTGTCTTCCTTTTTTTCGGTATATCAGTCCCAGATGGAAACTGAGCTACTTGGTGGAACAAGCAGGTTAAACAGAAAGAGAACTGGAGAGACAGTCAAATAATGTTCCAAATTTTGGAACACTCCATAAAGCAATGTAATTTTCATAGACAATTAAAGGAAAAATGCCCTGATAACCCTTGTTTTTCCCTCAATTGGACAAAAAGTAAGGTTTATCTTACCCACTGATGTTAGATAAAGAACAAACATTGATCTTTTGGATTTAAATTATTATTTGTAAATGTAAAGCTTATCTGAGATCTCTCTGCCACACTGGCAGTGCAGATAAACTCCTAGGAAGTGAATGTGACAGATTTGATGGAGATGGCAGAGGTTATTGCAGTATGATCTGCTGAATAAATGACTTAAGGTGAGTAGATATTCCCACAGGAATTGATTTGTATTTGATTTGTTCTTGTGTAGTCCTAACAAATATCAACAAATATTCAACAAATATCTAACAAATATAGGCTGTACCCTGCCCAGATTTCTTTTTTCTGACTACACGTTTTCTCAAACTGAGCATACTCCTACTTTCACACTAATGTCAATACATCACTTATGTTATTAACAAGCTATTTATACACATTCTGACAGCAGACTAGACCTCATCTTTAAGATCAGTACCTGATGCACATATTTCTTCCCTCTTGCCCTCTGTTTCTTTCCACCATCCATCACGCTGACTCTTACTTCCTATTCTATCCTGTGAAATAGACACTACCTTCTTTTTTCACCAACAGTAAAAACAGATCAAGGTGGTTCCATGTGTTGGTAAAGATAAATGTCGAGACTAAAATCTTTCCTTGTGGGGCTTCCATTAAGTTTCATTGGGTAGCATTTGCACACCTTTCAATTATGATGCACAAAGGCTGGTGTTGCAAAAGGTTGTTGCAGTCTTATAACATCTTGCCTCTTTAGGAAAGCACTCCTCTTAATTGAAATCAAATGCCATTTAAACCTCTGTGTTCTGCGTGACTTATTTGTCCAGTCTTTTCTAATGGTATAGATAGTATAGCTTGCCTTAGAGAAGCAAAGGTGCCATGGACTTAGCAAACTGTACTTCATTGTACTTGTGATGAATAAAGACAGTAGACTACATTACAGAGATTTTCATTCTGGAGATGAGGCAACGATAATGAAGAAAAGATGAGAAGACACATTTGAATCAAAGGCAATTCTCCCTGGAGGAGATTTTTCATTTGCCCAGCTTCTCCCTTGGGGTGAGGAAACAAAATCTTTTCACTTGTCATGGTAATGTGATAGGAAGAGAATATTTTTAATTATACATGGGTGTATAGTGTTTTGTTCCTGGTAATGAATGAAAATACTGGGTTCTAAATAAAGGAAGTTCTCTTCTGTTTCATGAAGATCGTTGTTGTGAGAACTAAAATTTGTGGTAGAGGAGTGAAGAGGCCCTTGGCTTCTGATAACCCTTCCACACTACTAGTTGAAGTAAATCTGCCAGGACATCTGTCCAATCAGTTGTATGAGCACTGGCACTTTCATCACCAGAAGAAGTCAGAATTTCCTTCAGAGGAAAACTGACTTTTTGAACTTTCAGACTACTGGGCTTAGCAGAATGAAAACAATTGTTTAAAGACATCATGCATGGATCTGAGGGACAGATGGCTCTGAACTATGCCAGAGAATTACGATAAGATATTCAGGCTGCATACTATAACTTTTTTTTTTCTATTTGTTTCCTTTTAATCATTGCTTTTTCTCTACTGTTTGCTCCCAGTCTCACTTGCTTGTCACTGTTTCTCAGTAATAATGAATATATAAGATACTCTGCTAGAAACCTGAGACCACTTACTAAGCAGCCTTAGGCTGCTTAATATTATCACATTCACTGAGCAATGGCCTCCTTGAACCTGAAGATCCAAACTGAAGGCAAGATCTCCTAGATGTTGTGGTTCCTCAGAGGCTTTCACTTGAGTCCATTCTTCTCAAACATATTCTGCAGACAAAGAATCCTAAATGCTACATAAAGGTGAAGTTAAGGATCTACATGGATTACACTCCCAAAGCAAGGGAAGGGATTAACTTTTCTTTCAACTCCTGCTGTTTAATGTTGATTTAATATATTGTCTTGACTTCTAATAAGGTTATTGAAAGATAAAAGCATATAAGGAGCTGTGCCACAGATGCGACAGTCAGAACTTCATATGCAAAATAAAAAGAGACATTATAATAAAAAGAAAATTGAACATTGCTTGTATAAAATCTGGCTTTGTTTTGATGCATAAAACAGCAAACACTGTTCCACACTGAGGTTTTCAAGAATGTCTTAAGTATACAATGCTTCTGATGCCACCCCAGTTGCCTATATATAGATCTGTCTTGTGTAAAGAATTTAAAAAGCATTAGAATGGAGAAATCAAAGAGACAATAAATTTTAAACCAATCTTATTGTCTGCAGCCTTAAGTGTTATTAAGATCAAAGTGGAGCAAACATCTGGCATTTGCCTTTCTGCAAAAATTAGATCAAATTACCTACCATAGGATTTAGATCCATTCAGTAAGATATTTCCATTGCACACATAGTTTTCTTTCTCTTTTTTATTTGCTAGATCTAACTTAGCTTCCAAAATTGACCCTCTTCATTCATTTGGAGCTGAAATAAATGAACAACAAAAATGAAAATAAATGTTCCTCATGCACATCTGTTTCCTAAGGGACATTCAAGGTCCTTCACATCCTAAGGAGAGAGGTTCAGCCAGTCTTCATCGTTGCCATTAAGTAGCCTTTACTGATTACACGCAACCCTCTATCCCTCCCTAAAATATAAATTCTTCATGCTTACTCTTGTGTTTTCACTGTTGACTTTATTTTATGATTATCACCCATACAGTACATTATTAAGAAGCCTGGCACACTGGGCCATACTTTTGTAAACATAGAGGATGTATATTTTTCAGACTCTTGAAGTATATCTAATGCCTTTCAATGCCTTTTTTTATAGAAGGAAATACATGTATGTTACATCTATACAGCACTTTTTGTTTTTCCCCTGGATAGAAGAACATGCCAAGGCAGAGGTAAGATTGAGAATATTTATCTTCTTCTAAGTATAAAAATGACTGTGCCTGATTCTAGTCCTCAACAAATGAATTACAAAATGTAGAAATTCAGTAAAGTTTAACCTGAAAGAAAAACAATATAATGGTCTGCAGATTCATTATTAAAAAAAAAAAAAATACTAACAGTGCTCTGTAGTGATGCCATGCAATAGCTATAAAATTATGATTAATGAATTTTAGTGTTGGTGTCCCAGATGAGCTGTAACTGACACATTAATTCTTTCCAATTGCTTTCTTGCTGGAATCCATATTGGTATTACTAGGCAGAAGGTTAAGATATAGCTTTCAATTATTCTAGAAATGAAGATATTATTTTAACCTTTGTTCTTTTGATCTCCTTTAATATGAATTGGAATATAGCTGTTTCCATAAGGTATTCTTTAAAAAAAGAAATGCAAACATGGCAATTCCAAATTTTATTTGCAGAACTTTATTGGGAGTCAGTGTAACTTCTTGATTTGATTCATCCCCAAACTATGTGACTTACATCTGTATCACAGCATAGAGGGGTTATTGCTTATCACAACCTACTTAGAAATTTGTTTTTTTAATGTGATCCCAAACATTCTTCTTTTATGTCAGTTTATAGATTGATCCTCACATCTTGCCCCTCAGCCATTTGAAAGAGGCAGACAATGAATTTTATTTTCAATATTTTTCAAAAGTAATGGGAGAATGAGCAAGTGGCAGTTAACATTTCTGTCCACCTCCCCTCAGACCAAATAAAGCTCGGGGAGGAATTCAGGCATCCAGAAGTCACACATTGTCAGAGCACACCTTCAAGTCATCAGCTACATTCTTGGGCAGGCAGTGCAGACAAGCTTCAGATGCTTTTATGAAGCTGCATTACAAGGTAGCATCAGAAATCTGCACTACTGGCATTTGTTACCATACCTTTATGTAGCTTGTATTTCTGGTTTAAATCTCAGCCAAGAAACAAGAAATAAAGCAAGGTCTCCAAAGCTCTTTATGGTTAAACTTTTTGATGTGTTAAAGCCAAGGTCTCCTATAGCAGTGAACATCTAGAGTTTTGACTAAATCCAAATATACATTATATTTTTCATTTTCTGAAATATTAAACCTTCCCCCTTTGCAGTCCTTTGGTTAGTGCAGCTGCCCTAGGAAGAAAAATCACTCAGAAACAATTTGGGGCTTTCTGCTGCTGGTGTTGAGTGACTGCTGTATTTCAGTACTTGGGGAAGCAGTTTCTAAAGCCAGTTTGAATTCTTTGGAGTGAATAAGACCCACGCTATTTAAAAAGAGAAGGAGCAGTCTGTGTCGCACTGGGTTAAGCAAAGCAGTGTTGCAGGCTCTGGCAGTGACTGGGAGCTTCTCGCTTCAGAAACCTGTTGAAAGTATTGCTCCAGGTCAGGCTTGCACACCGGGCAGCACAAAACATCACTCCCCAAGGTGACAGCTCTCTGGTCTCTTAGTTTTTTGCCCACGAGAAGATGAATTACAAGGTTACATTTCTGCATCACTTTTGTGAACACAGTGCCCTTTTTCTGTCTAGACACTGCTGCTGACAGGCAGCCACAGGACCCATCCCAAGCATGCTGCACCCACCATGGCCATGTGTTGCTCAGATGTCTCATGTATGCCCAGCCTGCCTTGTGCTTGATGCCTCCATCTGATCACATGTGCTCAAATCTATTGCACAGCACATGGGTTACAGAGCACACACACAAATCCTGAAAAGGAATCTTGCCTGCCTCACTGGAAAGAGAGCAAAAAAAAGCTTTACTTCTATCTGTCTCTGTGAAAGCTGAGGGAGGTGTGTGGATTCCCTCTCTCCTTCTCATCTTCTTTTGATTAGTGTAGCTATCTATAAAGCACACAGGACTTCACAGTGGACATACCTTCAATTTAAAGTTAGTATGTAGGCCAAATGTAAATTATAAAGACTGCCTAAGCTTGATAGCATATAAATAATAAGGCCATAGTACTAGAAAGTATTAGAAACGTAAGACCAGGAGGTTGTTCTCTCTGTTTTAAATCTTCATTTATTTGCACATCTCTTCATGGAAATTTATTACATCTGACTATATCCATATCTCAGACCAGAAAAAGTCAATTGCCTTTTACAAATAATGAACAGTATTCTTTCAGTAAATTTTAGAAGAACAAGAGAACAAATGAACGGACAGAAATAGAGGTGAAAAAAGAGTAAAGCTAAAGCCTTTAAATTGCCCTAACAAGCAGTACGCCACACTGGGAGCAGACTGGTCAGCTCCCTTTTTTCGCGAGGGCTGCACATGAAGCATAACTGTGCAGAACATTGCCATCACCTGCCCTTCGTGGCTGGGTGCTGGCCAGCTCACCTGTTGGTCACCTGGGTGTGCTACAGGAAGCCACTACGTGCCGGCTACTTGTGGGACTGTATGCTCAGCTGTGTCATTGCTGCTCCTTGGAAGGAAAGGGAATAGATCTGTGGGACTGTGGTCTCCATCTGAGCAGCCTCCACTGCAAAGGCAGAGAACGCTAGGTGCAGTGAAAGGAAATTACAAATCCTCCTATACTCCTGTATAATTCTCAGTCCCTGCCAAGAGCTTGCTGAGAGCTCTGCACTGCAAAGATGTTCCCTACTCTTTTTTGTTTTGGTGTGGTTTGGTTTTTTTATGTGGAAGTGCACTGATGAATAGGCACAAAGCTGAGGTAAAATATGAGGCAGGCATGCTGAGTCCAGCTCCACCTCTATAACCATTTAAGTTTGATTTATATTTTGAACTGTCACTACACGGTTTACAAGGGGAAAAGTGTGAGTAAAGATCGAGATTTTCCTTCTATAAATTGTGGAAGGGTAAGGGGGAAGTGACAGATCTCATTTAAAGACTTTATTGAAGTAGCCGTGTTGAATGATGGTGCCATTGCCTGTCTTTGTGCCCCACTGTCAGAATATAAGTCCTTTTATAATTAAGAGAAGCCACAGAAGTCAGAGTAAAGTGCAACAGATCCAGAAAGAGCTGGAAACTTAAGGAAGAAATAATAAATAAATAAATAAATAAAAACAACAATAGACATGGACTGGAGAAGATATTTTATTTATTTGTTACTAGTAGTTAAAATGACGTACAAAATGCTGGGAAGAAAAAATTCCAATTCTATTCAGTTACAAAATAATTAAAACTTCATTTTAAACCAAGTTTTGCTTTGTGAGACCGAGCATGAAAATACTGCAGCCTTAGGTTATATAGTCCATTGTTTTTAGAATAAAGCAGACATTTAAATACATATTGTGGTTGATATTAAATATCTGGTATAATTGTAAGTTAGCAGAACTTTCTTACTCTCAGGCAATAACTAGCAATTCATAAAAGTTCTTTGTATAAAATTTACATAGTTATAGGGGGATCTGACTCCAGGGGAGTTCTCTTGTGAGCTGGGGACAGGCTGTTTGGAACATAAGGATTTGTAACACTTTTATCAGTTGCCCTTCAGAACACTGAAGTCGGTAATTTCTAAAGTAGTGCTTCACATCTTAGGGTTTAGGGACATAGCAGCCTAGGATGAAATCCCATTCCTGTTAAAGACAACGGGTGTTTTACTATCGACTTCAAATGAAGAAATAATTTCATTCTTAAGGCGTGCCCATTTATTGAACAGAAACACTACAGAGTATAAAGCTTTCAGCAAAGGCTGAGATTGGCCCTGTTACCTGCAAACCAACTCAAAAAATTAATTTAAAGGAGAACAACCCCTGCCTATTATCAGTGAAAGAGGATTTGTATTAATAATAACATTAAATATCCATATCTTTCTAACTATTCACATTCCACACAGTGGAAATCTACCTCCTGTAATGCCAGATTTTAAAACTGGATTTTAAAATCCATGAAGAAATGTGTCAAACCTGCAGAGTGAGAGTGCACCAAGTGAAATGCATTTTAAGAATATGAACCAATGGTCGTGATCTCTTAATCTCATAAACACAGACCTCATAGCAGTGGATTTTACAGGAAAAATACATGAATTGCAGAGATGCAGGATATCACCAATAATTACATGAGACATTGAGTTACATCTGTGGCTTTTGATGTCACGACTGCACATCCAATGCATTTGTGACATGCCACTATATGGTTACCCCTTTGGACACATTACTAATGGCAGAACTATCTTCCTCAGAGCTTGATGGACTGAAGCCCTGTCAAAATAATCACCCTGTGGCTGAGAGAGGCTTTTAGTGTGAGAAAGTACAGCTACACTGATTGTGGGGAGAGAAGTCTTGCTGCTGAAGCAGAAAGTGTGTCCTGGGCTACACAAGCCCCATCACACTGTTAACTGGGGCCTAGGACCACGCCTTTCTGTAGGTGCAAAATGGGGTCTTTTTGTTGGCACGTAGGTGAAGGCAGGGAGGCATGCAGGATCTGTAGCACCACAGGACCTTCAGTGCCTGGACAGAAGGTGCCCTGCTAAGCCAATGCCCAATGCCTGGCTCAGCAACCACTTTGAGGTGCACCTGGCCAGGCTGTAGCTCTCCAGCCAGCCCCCAGGGCTTTGGGACCACCTTGCTGGAATGACTTCTCCTATGAGATTCCTCATGCTCTTGCCAAAAGCCACCCCCCTCATCTAGTTTGTGGTCCTAATCCTGAAGGAGGGAAGACACAGGCTGATCTCCCAGGTAACACTCATTTTGCTGCTGGAAGTAGTGTCCCCTTGCGTGTGTTTTTCCCCACTCGATGAGAAGGGGAACAAGTTAGCCCTTAATTTTCAGGAAATTCTCTTTACTTAGTCCAAATCCTGCTTAAATGCAAGTCTGTGGTAAAAGATATAAAAAGAGGATTATTGCTGGCAAAGTTCTGCATCTCTTTTTCAACAAACTGCATGCCTGTGGCAAAGCTAAAATAACAATAACAATGCAATGTTTACTAGACATGAATGTCGTGTCTTTTGTCTCTTGTGTGGTTATTGCATTTGCAGTCACATGATGCTTGTTTTAATTTTTGCTTTGCTCTTTATGTACTAAATTACTGCCATTCTGTACTTGATCTTGCTTAGCAAGATTTTTGTGCTGCGGTATGTATGTTTCTACGTATGTGTATGAAAAAGAGGAGAGAGTTCAGATAGGCACAATGGAGTCTGCAGACTCGTATGTATGTATAGATACCAATGAATAAAAGATACTGCATATACATATATATGTAATATGAGGAATAACTGCGATCAGAAATACAAGACATCAGATGGATCTAGTGGCACAGGAATGGGTTTTGACTGATGTAGAGAGACATTAGAATTCAGAAGTATATTTATAGCCTCGTATATAGTTTCTCTTTAATTTATGTAATATATGACTAGGTATATAAATTAAAGCAAAACGTAAACAGAAGACAATATCTCTTCCTCTGTGTCTTCCTATTTAAGTATCTTTCCTTTTTCCACTCCCTTTTGTGCTCCCCCTGTCTACTTACTTCGGCCTTTTGCATTCTAACTTGCTGTGGTTCTGTTTTCCATCCACCTATGCTGACTTTTCAGCACTCCCACTTCCCCATTGTTCTCCAAAAGCAGCCTTTGTATTACAGTTATTTTTCTGAAGAAGCATGTTACAAACTCTTGATACAGCTGCTATTTTCAGTGATGTTTTTGCTATGGCGTAACTGCTTTTTTCCTACTTCATATTTAAGAATAGATTCATGCTTTCAGATATATTGTCCTCTCACATTGATGTTTCTCATAATACGGTAAAAGCAAATAGCATGGCAGGTGAACATTAGCAAAAGCCACAGCTCCACTTTCCCAGTAAGTAACAAAAATGTGAATACACACTACAAAACCTAATTCATCACTGTGGGTAAGTAGATTTTTAGTATTTCCTACCCTTTTTTTTTTTTTTTTTCTCTCAGAGTGACCATTCATATATTTGCTTGTACACACCCTTTTTCTCTCTTACACACATGTGCCTGTTTTTCCCTTACATCCATTTTGTTCTTTTCTTGGCTACCTGTTGTTTTTTAGGTAATTCACTGGGTTCCTTTCAGTTTCATCCAGCCCCAAAGCTTTGCTAGTTCATGCCACTCACTCACACTGGCAATGATTGTGGACAGTCAGAGTGCAACTGGTACAACGCACTTCTCAGCTTAGTCCAAGTCGATAGATATACACCGACACTCCTTCACGCGAGTGATTCTTTTCTTCTTCCTAGGGGGCTGAAGCTCAGGGCAGTTGAGGGTAACAGTCATGGTGGTAAATTTTTTTGGCTTGCAGAAGGAACAAGACTGGAAAGAGCCTTCCTCTTTGCGGACATGCCTGGGGATGTAGAAGGAGTTGCACTGGCCATAGCAGAACCTGTTGATAATGGTGCGACTGTTGCAGCCTTCTTCATGGATAGTTTGTTTGAGGGGCTGAGTTTTGCACCAATCCCGTTTTAGGTATTTGCGCTCAGTGATGTGCAGTGCCTCCTGGCTGGACTCCAGCACCTCCTCAGCAGGCATTGAGGTGCCTTTTCCTCTTTCTCGATGCCTGGAGCCCGACTGCTGCTGTGTCTGCATCTGCTCTGAATCATTGGGCTGATCCTTGTCAGGAGGAGGGATAGCGCCTTGAGATCCGCGATTCCTCTTTCTCCCTTCTGCTGTCGGTAGCAGAAATCCCATCAGAAGAAACACAGCACCAATGGCATACAGTGTGCGAACCATCCTATAGAGAGGAAGTTGAGGAAATAAAGCACAGTTGTGGATTTCAGATATCAACAGGAATCAGGTATGCAGTAAATTTTCAGCTCCATAAAAGAAATGTGTGTGTGCATGAATGCGCACCTATAAAAGATGAGCTCTTTGCTTTCACCAGCTGGGAAGCAGTTTCCAAATTACCAAGTGATAAAAGCTCTCATATATTGTGATTGAAAGTCAGATACTAAAATAAGTCTATACAGAATTTCACTGGTGTTGCATGCAACTTCTCCCAGCTCCTTTCTGATTTACTCAAGTGGAAGGAGTGATTTTATGCCTTGCTAGGATTTACGACATAGTCATCTGCAGTACCAGAGGACATCCATTCTGCATGTTCCTTTGTCAGACTCGGAAGCCTTGTACAACTCCTTGCATAATGCACATCCAAAATATAGTGTACAGGCTGTATCTACCTGTTATCTGAATACAGCATCCCAAGCTCTGCCACACTGCACCTTTGAACTGATCCACTGAGTCCAAATGTCATGAAACCTAGGCTGAGTAAGAGACATGCACAAGAAAGACAACTAACATAAAGTGATGTTTTGGTACAGATTAAAAGAGATGCATCTGTAATTTCAAATTACACCTTCTTACATTACTCTGAATCTTATATAGATTACACATAAGCCATCATAAATCTGTTTTATTCATTACGTCCATCATGATAGCAAAAGGACATATGAGGACAGTAGAATTTCATATATGACATTAAGAACCATGAGATAACAGTATGATAAAAGAACGTTGATTGTGCACCAAAAAATAAATAAATGAATAAACGAATAAATAAATAAATAAAAGAAAAAAGAAAAGAAGTAGAGACAATCAAGATCCTTAAAACTGCATTCCTGCTCCAAACCTATTTACCAGCCTATATACCTTCCTTAGTCTTTATAACCCAGGTATCTTCCACCAGTTCTGTTGCTTCCCAGAGCTCCAAGCTCTTTGGGCTGCTGGGTCAACTCAAGTCCCACAAGCCAGAAAGTGACCTGCCGTGCATCTTCCTCTTCCTGAAGTACCACAGTCTCCATGTTGTTTTGGGAAGCAAGGGTTGTGAAAGCAAGCAAGCAAGACAGACTGGGGAAGGAGGTTCGCAGGAGACCTTCACTGTGGGGAGCTTGGAAGACGGTCACCAGAAATGGAAAGCTCAGGCATTAAAAAGGGGAAGAATTGTGAATAAAAAAATGAGGAAGTCGATGTCCTCTACCTTTTTTTGAAGTGCTGCAGTCAGATCCCTTTTTTAACATATTTTATCAGTAAAGATGAATTACTGTTTGAACTAAAGATTCCTGCATGTCCTACTGCCCAGCCAATGTATGTGAAACCAAGGGCTGTGTCCTTGGTAGGCAGACAGAAATTAACAGACATCTTGTGCGGCAGATGACACAATACCCTGAGCTTCCGCTGAGTCTCCAGGGGGCCCTTGCAGGGCTGGCACTTCGCTGTCTAAGTTACTAGGTCTTTCCAGGCACATAGAAAGAGAAAGTTTTCGTTTATGCTGTTCAGAAAGTATTTCTCACCAGAGACTGGAAAAGGAATTGCTGGAGTGGAGAAGTGTCACAGGAGGTTCCCATTGTACATAGGGATTTGCTCATGGAGCTAATGTTTTACGTGTTTGTCTACAGACTGTTAGTATACTGGAGCTTATGATGTACACGATAAATATCTGCATTCATTTTATTCATTTAGATTTATTTACCAGTAACCACTCATTTTATTCATTTCGGCTTAGTACCAGTATGTCTTATGTTTAGAAGAAGCTTCAGACTTCAAGAGAGGGCTGTAAGCATGACACTGCTCCTGACTCCAGCAGGCAGCTTGGAAGGGCTGCTCTAAACATCTAAGTGCAATATTGCACAGAACATGCTATTTTAATAACCTTAAGGCTCTGACACAAAACAAAAAACGCTGGGAATTCTAATTGAAGACTAATGCAGTGTAATTTCAAGTGTCAGCTTGGACTTCATATTTGCTGTTTTTTTTCCCATTTCTGCTACCGCCTCAACGTTATTTAAGCATGTTTCTTTTCAGCCTCCACTTTCTGCCTGTAAAATATTTTTCTTAAATACAGTTATAAAACACCGCGTATTTCCTCAAGTGACCAGAATGACTCCTTCCCAAACTATTCTTATTTCTCTGGTGACTGTATACCCACACTGTATTTAGACAGTATGCATGTTATTTACTCCACATGGTGCCAGAACCTTAGAAGAAAAAAATGTCACTGCATGCAACCAAAAATAAATTGCTAGTTTCTAAGCAGTGCCAGGAAACTTCAGGTGTTTTGTTTAGTTTCCCATAACTGAGTGCCTGTTTCACCACTACACATATTCCCATACTAGTTTTGTTCCTATAACTGATTATCTCCACGCTGTTCCACCATTTTTCCACAAACGTGCAATTGATGACATAGTCGTGTAAGATCTAGTCATGTGAAAACAAGTGTACTTGGGGATGGTGACTTGGGGAAAATCTGATGGCAATGTCTACTATTTTAAGATATGTATCCCAGATTGATGCATCATTAAGTAGTATGTGCTTCACCCTAAGGAAATACAAGTATGTGTTTCAATATAACTCCAAAACAGGAAGAAATACAATTTTTCACTGACTTGATATCATGGTTTATAACCATGACACTTGGTTTATTACTCTAAGGGGAGAAACTATATTATACACTCAAAGAAGAAATTGCAATTCGTGTGAAAGTTAGCAACTCAGCAGCACCTTTTGTTATGGTACAATTATATATATTCCAAAATATACATCTGGAAATAAAAATAATTCAAATATTTAGGACTAAATACAGTTGAAACGCAGACCCTCCAAAGAGACTGTGTTGGCTTCATGACCCCCAATTGTAACTTAAGCAGGAACTTCCTATCATTGTAATGTATTACATATTTACTTAAAAATTCCTGATTATTTGGGGGGCGGGGGAGTAGAAGAAAAGCAAAATATAAAGGAAAATAAGGTATTATGCCTCAGTAATGAAAGCAGCCTGCAATCTGCACTTTCTCTGATCCCAATGCTCGTAAGAGAAGATAACACCTCTGCTTATGTTAGGAACTAGAATGATTCATCCAATCCCCAAATTAGTGTTTGTGAAATGCTTCCTCAAAAGCTTTATTACTAAAAAAACAAAAACAAAAATGAAAAAAAAACACCACCACCAACAAAAAACCAACCGACCCACAAACAGCACAAGGAGCTCAATCCATGTTACCATGCCCAAGGTTTTACCCAAAGGAAGTCTCACCAGAAGTAGATGGTGTGGGGTTGGTTTTTGTTTTTTTGTTTTTGGGGTTTTTTTTGCCTTGTCACAGTCATAATTCTGACTGTGTGATGACTCTGAAGCTTGGGTAGGCACTGTGAGGAATCAGGCTGTAAAAGCACGTATATGCCAAATTCCTGCAGAACTTTCTGTACTTAATATGGGCTGTTATAGAAGCAGCAGTGTGATCAGAAATCCTTCTGAGAACTCAGCCGAGAACTCTTTGAACAAGCAGATGACTACAAACAAAACACTTCATTTGGGTCCCACTTACTTCATTCAGATCCAACAAGAGATCCGATATCATTAATATTTATTTTTAAAGGTAACAAAATACTTCAGAAATATTTCTGTATTTCCCTACTGAGTTCTCCGCATCATCATCATCTGCAAGCACTCAGTCCTACAGCCAACAGCAGTTTTATTGCTGACTTCAAACGGGAGCAGAATTGGACCCAACCATTCAAATCCCCTCACACAGGGATTATCTGGAATCCAATCATATCATGGCAGATGAGGATGTCTGCAGATTAATACCTGCAACCATTCATGGAGGAGTGCGAACTGTTTCCGGTTTACTAAATACAGTAAGCTGTCATTTCTTTAAGCTTATACATTTTCTACTATAATTAAAGGACCTCCAAAAGCCAGTATTTAAACAGCGCTTTCCTACGAGTTCCCAGGCAGAGCCACAAAGCAACCCCTGAAATGCTGTGCACACAGCAACGCATTTAGAAGCGCGGGGTGGAATCCCGGCTCCACTGAAACGCGCAGCAAATTCTCACAGCCCTCCGCAGGCCCAGCATTTCATCTGCAAGCCATATTCACTGGGAAAATATTCTGATGAGCCACAGGTTCACGTGCCTCACAGAAAGCATGAAAAATAATCTACTGAATACCTAGAAAAATAAATGTGCATGGTGGGCTTCAAATAGCAGCCAAACAAAGAGGCAAAACACAACACTGGCTACTGAGAAAACCAAAGTGGTTACGTCCCAGTGGATCAGAATGATTTTCTGCCTGGTTTATTACATATGAATTACAGAAATAGTCTTATGTAATGTTTTCATAGTTACAGATCGGTATTTTTAAGTATACAAGAAGGCAAAACAACAGCAGTTCCCACAGAACCATTTTAATTTCTTCTCCACAGACCAAGATGGCAAAGCTAACATGGCTCTTTGGTAGAGCTCAGGTACATTTACACTCCCTATAATTCCTTCATGTCAGTCATGGAGTTTCCTTTTTTGAGACGTTTAACTCGCGAGGTGAGGGCAGCACCACAAGGAAAAAAAAAAATAAAAATAAAAATAAAAAACGGAGAAACCTCCTCTAGAAAGGGATTTCTCTGCAGGGGCCGCAAGCGGCAACACACGGCGTGCGCACGGAGTTAACAACACGTCGGGGCGGCTCCGCAGCTTCCAGCCGCACTGCGAGAGCGCAGTCGCTCCGGAAACGTTTGCACACCAGGCCTTGGGAGCAGTGCTGTGCAGCGACACGAAGAAACGTCTCGGAAAACGCCACGCATTTCTACACGACCTCACCGAGGGAGAACAGCAAGCGCTTTAGCACTGCTTGGGACTGAACCTCCAGGAGGAGAGACGGGGCACGGCCGTGCGCGCTGAGACCCGAGGGGGTCCCGCACCCCGCCCCGAGCGGAGACTGCAGAGCGAGCCCGGAGTCCGCCGCCCCCCGCGCAGCCTTCCCCCGCCCCGCAGAGAGGAACCGCGGGCAGCGCACCGGCAGTTGGCGGGATGCGGCGGCCCCGAGGAGCGGCGTGCGGGATACGCAGGGCCGCGCGCTTTTCCAGCCCACCGTCGCCGCGCTCCCGTCGGGTCAGGGAGGCCGCCTGCCCGGCCGGGCACCCCGCAGAGAGGTGGCGGCACCGGCAGAGCTCTCCCCGCGGGCGTCGGCCGCCGCCCCGCCTCGTCCCCGGATCCCGAGGGGTCGCACCGAAACGGCCGGTCGGCTCATTCGCCCCGTCCGACGCCGGCAGGGCTCACGTCCCGCTCGACAAGGGCAGCCCCGACGTCGAGGCCGACAGCTCCGCCGGGCCGAGGCCTTTCAGTAGCGGGGAGCGCTGCGGCAGAAGGACGGCTGGAGCCATCGGGGCGGCGGAGCCCTGCGAGTGCGGCTTACGTGAGAGTCGGCGGGGGGCGGCGGGGAGTAAAGGGGCGCTGCGCACGGCGAAGGCGCCGCCGCTTCTCCCGCCCGAGGACACGCGTAGTTGCCCGCGGCCGCGTAGCCTGTGCCGCCGCCTGCGCTGCGCGGCCGCGACGGCGCTCGCCGCCTGCCCGGGCGGGACGCGGAGCGGGGTTGCTCGGCTGGACGGGATATGGGACGGGCCAGGGCGGGCAGCGGCGAGGCAGGCACCTGGAGCTGCCCTCGACCCGCTCCGCGCAGAGGCCGGGCCGGGATTTCGCCGTGAGTCGGGTGGGCGCCGAATCCAATTTGTCGGGAGTGATGCTGTAGGCGGAGATGAGAGGCTTTTGCAATCCCCGCGCCTGTCAGGGGAGAGAGATGTCACAGCGCCCCGATCCCCGGCGGAAAAGCTAGTGACAGCCCAATGCCTCTGACAGGCGAGCCGGTGGCACCTCCGCACGCCCAGCAGCTTGGCCACGCACCGACGAACGATTCCTCCTCTTGCCCGCACCCCGGAGGTAGGAGAAAGGCACTACAGTTTTGCCTCCCGCACAGACTGGCCAAGCTGGACCCGTCTGCGCTCCTGCTGAGAGTGCGCGGCACGGCCCGGCAGCGCCCGGCTCACCTGCGCGGCGTCGGCGACTCTTCGGGGGCCCGGCTCGGCGGCGGCTCCTCGGCGGCGCGCGGCGGGGCTGAGTGCTGCAGGTCACTCGGCGGAACGGGAGGCGTGGGAGCCCGCAGCCACCCGGGAGTCCATAGAGGGCGAGGCTGGGATCCTGCCTACAAATTGCAGCAGCGCCGAGCTGTCTCCCATTTAAATGTCTCCCAGCTGAGGTCTCCGCTCCAAGCCCCTCCAGATCATTGGACAAGCGCCTCCGCCCCCTTTAACACTTCCATAAACTTCCACTAGGGAAAGCTCTCGGGCGTGCAGATAAACACTCGACTACTTTCCTCTCTTAAGAGAGTCGCTGCTAAAGGTCACCACCCCAAGGAATTTTATCTGGAACCTACAGAAAATTCACATTTTCCATCCTCATTAAAGTATGACATTTAAGAAGAGCTCCCCCTGGCCCCGCCTGCTCCCTTCCCGTTCCCGCTGCCCAGGCCGCGGTCCCGCTGGGCAGAGCCCGCACCCGTCCGGCTCCGGCGGGAGGGAGGCAGCGGCCTTCCCGGCCGCACTGCCACCCGCTGAGGTTTGCTTCTAAAAGTGTGGCAAACAAACAAGCAAACAAACAAAAAAAGGTAGCTCTGTATCGCTGAAAGCCTTTTTCCTTTTTTTTTCTTTTTTTTTTTTCTTTTTCTTTTTTTTTTTTTTTTTCCCCAATTGCCCGCAAGAGGCGGGGACACCTCGTGTGGGCTTTTCCTCTCCCTCTTGTCTCTCGGAGGGCCGCGGGCACCTCGGCCATCCCGCGAGGCTGTCATCTTGGAGTCACCCGCCCGTCGGGGCCAGGAGCTCAGCCCCGCTCGAGGCCCCGCTGTGGACTGCCCGCTGCCGCCCGGCTCTGGCTCCCCTCGCCCACTGGCGTCTCGCTGCAGGTCTTGCTGCGACCGTCTGCTGTTGTGTCCCTGTTTTCCGACGTGAACCCGAACCACGAGGCACCCTGGTGGCTTCACCTCACCTCGGGGCCAGAGAGAGTTGTAGATCTAGCAAACAGATTTGTGTCATCCCTGTTTTTGCAGATGGGGAGGACGTAATGAAATTAAACTAAAAGGATCTGCTGCTTTAAGGATGCCAGGCCAAGGCAAGACGCCAGGTGCTGATCGTTCAGAGCCCTTAGCACCAGCTAGCTCCTTATTAGGGCTCCACGCAGTGCCAGCTACAAAGGTGAATGCTCAGTATGTTGGGAAATTATTTCCCTTATTTTCACTCATACATGTGGTTGGCAATAACCTGTTAAGAAAAAGTCTCTCTGTTCCTTGACCATCAGCACATAGAAGCGCTGTAGAGGCTGCAGCCATGCCATGGTTGATGGCAGTATGAGAGCAAAAATGTGCTGGTGTGTGGGCACACTGCAGTTCAAATACAATGAAGAGGGAAAGGACTACTGGCAGAGAATCACAGTAAGTGACATCTAGATGGATGGAAGGAGAGGCTTAGGGAATTTTTAGGATTTTTCGTTATTTTGCTCAAAAAAGTGCTGTTAGACTTTATGGATGTTTTTAATTAGCTGGGGTCCTTCTTTCTGAATCTGGAGAGAAAGTGGTAATTCCCACCTCTCAGTATGCTCACAGCCTTTATGCGCTTCTTTGTGAAGCGTAGTGGTGGTACTGCTGTGCAGGGTAGGGTGCTGACCCCCTCATGTTCTGTGTCTCTGAATAACCTTAGGGCTAGGCTGGGCCCGAGGGCCGCACTGGGGCTGCTGCTGGTGGACCAGGAAGGCAAATGGCTGTAGCCATACCTGTTTCCATCAGATGAATGAAGGTAGAGGTAAAAAAAAAAATAAAAAAATGGCAGAAAAGAAGAATCATTTATGTCTATGTTTATTTCTTCATGGTTGAGGGAGGTAGGGGAAATTTTGTCCATTGTTTTTTTAGCATCAGGTATCTAGATCATCTCCAGCTTAGAAATTTGTTTCCCTTCTGCTACTAGGTTCTGTAGCACAGCACTCTCAGCCTGAATGGAGCTGTGCTGACCCTGAGTGGAGATGGGTTTCTCTTCAAGATAGTGGGTACACCTGGCATTGTGCTGAGGCCCAGCAGTGCTGTCAGCTGAAGCCCTTCTGCACTGAGTGGTTAGTGTAGAGGAGCCCTATGGGGATACGTATGTGTCTGTGGCATAGGTTGGGGCTGAAGAGAAGTGATGCCCTGGTGTGATGGCAGCATGTACTGCCAGCCTGGCTGGATCCAGCTTCCTGCTCACTGATGGTTTTTTTGTTGGTTTGGTTTGTTTGTTTGTTTCATTTCCTCTCTCATTTCTTGCTGGTATTTAGCGTGTGAGTTGTTCTTTGTTTTAGTGGAACAGTAACAATTGTTTTAAGCTTAAAAGAAGTGCTGTACTTAATTCTTGCCTAGAAGAATGTTATTGGGCTGAGCTCCTGTCTGCTACCACTGCCTCTGAGCTCTGTTCAGTGCCTCCTCCCTGCCAGGACAGTTGGCGCCTCATTAAAAGCCTTTGCAGAGGAGCCAGGGCCTGACAGGGGCCAGATCCTCTTGAGCACATTGGAATCACTTATAATAACTTCAGGGAGATGTCACCAAGTTCTGTCAGTGGAGGAGCTGGCCCTAATGCACCCCAAATCCAAACACTGTTGGGCATGTCCCTCCAGCTCAGGGGAGGCAGGAGAACCGGCATCTCACCTGGGCTCTGGACAACTCTGCTGCAGGGAATGGAGTGTGATGTGCAGGGCCATGTGTCTGGTACTCAATTACAGAGGAAGAGCTAAAGGTGTGCATGGAACTTAGCTACTGATGACAAAATGACTGATGTTTTCAGTGTTTTTTATATGGCAGCAATATGAGAAACTTCCTCTCTGGCAGTAACATTCAAGAACAGTAATTCCAATCCGGTCTATCTTCTGTGTTTTGAAGCAGAAAATATGAATGTGTGCATCCATATCCCTTCATGTCTTGTTAATATGAACGTAGTGATGTCAACCTCTGCTTTTTGCTCTTTAGAATTAGAGAGGTGCTTGTGCAAATCTTTTGAGAATCAGGGTGAAGTGTTCAGCAGTCTCATAAAATGATAGAACCATAAAATGACTTGGGTTGGAAGGGTCCATAAAGGTCACCCAGGCCCAATCACTGCCATGGGCAGGCCTGCCACCCATCAGCTCAGGCTGCCCAGGGCCCCATCCAGCCTGGTCTTGAATGCCTCCAGGGCATCTACAGCTTCTCTGATCAGCCTATTCCAGTGCCTCACCACCCTCTGAGTGAAAAATTTCCTCCTAATATCTAATCTAAGCCTCCAATACCACCAGAACTTTCCACTTTGGGCTTGCAGTCATCTCTGGTGTTTGGAAGCTGGTTCCCAACACGTGTTCCCAGCTGCCCTGGAAGGTGTGTGGTCTGTGGAGGGGCTTGGCTTTGGGAACATGTTTTGCAGGACATGCTCACAGAAATGAGAGGTGTCATTGTTTTATGGGCACTGTGTCCTTTGGGTGGTGAACACACCTGGTTCCTCACTTCCAAGAAGGATGAGATGAGCAGCACCTTGAGAGCAATCCAAGCATAGGCAAGGCTGTACGCAGTGCATGTTGAGTAGTCTGCCCAGAGTGATGTAAGAAAAGCCGTGTGGAAGGAAGAGGATCTGGGGGTGTTATTTGACAGCAAGATGAATATGAGCCAACTGGGTGCCCAGGTAACCAAGAAGGCCAATGGCATCCTGGCCTGTGTAAAAAATAATGTAGTTAGCAGGAGGAGGGAGGTGATTGTCCCTCTTATCAGCACTGGTGAGGAAACATAGAGGTATGGCACTGAAGGATGTGGTTTAGTGGGCATGGTGGTGATGGGCAGATGGCTGGACCAGGTGAACTTACTGGTCTTTTCCAGCTTAAATGACTCTATGATTTTTGTGTTATCTGTCAGCATGGATAAAGGGTTTTCACTTTTTATTTCAAACATTTTATTTAAGCAAGCGAAGAGTAATAAATGACATAAAATAAGGGAAGCTTTCCTGTGCTTTCAGAGCACTTTGTTAATGTACCAGTCCTGTGGTTCTCTTTTGGACATTTTGCTGTTTATTCTGGTGGAGATTATTATGTAAAAAAATTCTTCATATAAGTAAAGTTGCTGAATTTTATCTCAACATTATACTTTGTATCAAACAATATAAAATAATATATGAAAAGCAGAGGTTAGTGTGAATTATGATAATTTTTTCTTAGAGTCTACTGTGTTATCAGTCTCTAGACTGTGCTTCGCATTTAGATTTACAGAACATCATTATTTTAATGTATAGATTTTTCATCAACATAATGATTAAAAAAAATAAGCAAGGGATGTTTATTGGTGTTTTTTTTTTTTAAGAAAACTTTGCTATTGTTTTTTCAAAATATCACTTCATCTAGACATATAAGTGCATTTCATTTGTGAGTGCTCAGAAATAGGACATAGAAATTCAGAAGTATAAATGGTTTTGAGATAAAATTACTCACTTCAAGCACTTTAAAAGCTCCTCCACCTCTGAAAGGAATGGTGTCCTGGGATGTCTGAAAAGCTTTCTTGTTTCAGCTATAATTTGTGTACAGTCAGGTTGTGTGCTTGTAATGCTCTTTGCACCTAGGAGCCACGGTCACTCACCAGAATTCCACAGCACTATGTGCTGCAGACATAGAATAAAAATATGTTTTCTGGCCTCAAAACACCTACGTATGTAATGCATCCCATATGTGACTATTTTTCAAAAGCGATTTAGAAAAGCTTATTTTACTAAGATGAAGTTTGACTGTTGGACAAGTATAAACTTTCGTACCAAATGAGGAAATATAATTGGTCAAACTTACCTTTAATTTCTGTTTCCACTGTTTGGGGTTTTTTTTTTTTAGTTTGTTTTTTTTTTTAAATACATCCTTGGTATTTGATGGCTAGAGAAAAAATTGCCAAGAAAATGAAAACCATAAAATAGCTCTGAAAGGTACTTCTGCCCTTCTGCATTTGCTTTACACATCCTTCATGGTGGGACTGCCTGTAGGACCTGGGGGAAGTGTTTGCTGACGGGCTCTACAGTCTGGATGGTTCTGGAGCAGCATGCCAGTAGGTGACTCCACTCAGCACTCTGGAGCTCAGAAGCCCTTATAGCTTAAAGCTGTGGCTGGGTATTAGGAAAGAGGCAACGAAGGAGCCTGGGGTTTTATTTGCTTCTATATTTTGCTCCATGACATGACAGCTATGAAATAAAGTTTCCAGTTATTCTGCAAAATGAACCAATTCCTTCCCATGCTGTGCTGCATCCCACATGTTGGCGGCAGCATCTCAGACAGATTGCATGTGCTTTCAGAACATGTGTAGATATGCCACGGGCAGTTCCGGCAGAGCAGTGCCGCCCTGCCATGGTGCTGAGCAGTGCTGTGCTGTAGCAACTTATACCTGGGGTGCAGCCATTCTGCAGAGATCTCAAGGAGAGCTCTGTGTTATAGCGTGGGGCTTCTGTGCAGCACCCCAGAGTGTGATGCTGGCTGTGCGGCTAGGTGTAGAGACTGGAAGCCGAAGCCTGGGCTTCTCCTGGCTCTGCCACTTACCGCCTGTTACAAAAGAAAAAGGAGTAACAAAGGCAGGAGAAATGCTTCATGATGTGTGAGGGTTCATAAGGCTTTTAGTTTGGGTTGTCTGCTTTCCCATTGCCCTCTTCTTAAAATTCACATCTTATCTGTTTTTGTTTTTCCTGGCAACACCTAGGTAAAAGCAGAATACCAGATAAAGAATTGGCTTTGCAGGAATGAAGGAATGTCAGCCCTCTTCAGGCTGTGACAACAACTTATTTAGCCTGTGTGCAACTTCTGCCTTTTACATTTGAAATGCAGTGAGACAAACGCGACTGCTGTGTTACGGGAAGGACAGAGCTCTGTGAAACCATTGTGTTCATCCTCTTCTCTGAGTCAATGCTAGCGCATTCGTAGGGAGGAGGTAGTAAGGAAACAGAGCCTGTCCTTACTGCCATGTTGTGTTTGAATGATCTCTGCGTCAAGACGACGACAACACATAAGAGGCACAAGAACCCTCCCACTCCCTTCACTCACAGCGATTTTCTCACGCCTCCATTTCCCCTATGAAAGAGAACAGAGTTTTTGAAGGAGCCGGAATTGTTTTGGTGTAAATCATTAAGGCTAGTTCAGTACCAAACTCATAATGAAATAAGCAGTTAATTGTAGTAAGAGAAATTGGGAGTTCACGCTAATCTGGGTAGACAATTTGTATTTTACTTTTTATTTATTTATTTTTTTTTACCTTTTGTGTCTCCATGCCTGAATGCATCCATTTTTAAATTTCTGAAAGCTTTTAATGAGGAAGAAGGCCTTCTAACTTCTGCAATTCTCCATAATAATAATAATAAAAAAAGCTATTTCTAGAGAATAAGCCAAGTTTTCATTGCTGTGGACAAAAAAAATCTACAGGCAGACAAAGGAGTGTTTTAACCACTTGTGGTTATCTAAAAGAGCTGCTGAAGATAAGGCAGTAACACAGCAGGCTGTGTTGATTTTAACAGCATTTCAACTATACACATAAATGCAAACACACAATTAAGTTCTTTGCTGAGGAAGGTGGTCTTATGTGCACACTTCCATATTTTTTTTTAACAGAGATTGAGACCCCAGTCCTGTAGGGGCCTGTCAGATGCCCGCCTTTGTTTTCAGTGAACTATTCAGACTGTATAAAATGAAGCACATGCAAAAATCCCAGGGATTTGAGTCAGGAGAGCCTTCAGAAAGGACCCTGAAATGATGTATGTATGCCTTTCCCTGTAGATGTGTATATTAGAATCTTAAACTTTGCAAGCTGAAGAAATAACGGTACAATACAGCAATAACAAAATGCACAGAAAGTCTATATTTTTTTTATCTGTATGGTTACCAAAAATTTACTCTTTCAAAAATTGCCAAAAAAATCAGTTCTGGGAAACTACACAGGCAAGTGTAGGGCCAAATCTCGTCCTGATATTTCCAGCGGCTCTGTTTTGCTTCTTCTGTTTCCTTGTCAAAAGTATCCTGTTCAGCCTGTTTGGCTAAGGGCAGTTGAATATTTATTCATTGATCTTTCCCTTTCTTGCAGTATCTTGAATTCTAATTAGCATTTTTCAAGTTCTTTTACTTTATTCCCCAAATATAGCTACACCAGAACTCATTCTTCCCCTTTTCTGCATCTGTTTAAAGCCATAGAAGAGCTGTCATCCAATGTTCTGTAACTAACTGCACTGCCTATAAATTCATCAGCTGCTTTCATTTGCAGTTTGATTAAGTTATGTTTCTTTTTACGTTTAGCAGTGTGCCTGGAAATGAGTAAAATCACTTGGTGTTAGGAGACGTTCTGCAAATAGTTCAGGAGCTCTCTTCTAGGTGTTCGCAATTAATCAGGCACCAAACGCTTGGAGCATTTGGATGCACTTTTAAAAAGTTTGGAAATGTAAACAGGAAATCTTAATGCACTAAAGACGTAAGCGAAGAAGTTAAATTGTAAGTGACCAAATCAATTACACTTCAGATCAGAATGTGGCAGGGCTTTTTGGTCTTGAACCAGATGGAACGAGACTCTTTGTGAAGGAGGTACTATTATTTCTTGTCATGGTTTCAAAATGAGCATATGAATTCACAGTGAAGAATACGTATTTTTCCTTTTGAAAAATATATTAAAGCATTTAGAAGAAAGAATCCTTGTGACTGGTGTCATCAAGAGCTATCAGATGCATTTTTAAATATATACATCTCTGTAGCTATTTCTTGTTCTGACCTGACCCAAGCAAAACTAGAAATGAACATGACATCTTCCACTGGTGTGAGGCAAAGAAGAAATTCTGCTTTTTAATAGAATAAAGTCTTAGATTTGGAGCTTATGACTTCTTTTGTCAATGTTTTTCCTGTAGGCTGAGATTTTTTTGCATTGAGACAACTGTCATGATGTGAAAATGTACCAGCGAGGTTTGGGGTTTTTGGGGTTTTTTGGGGTTTGTTTGTTTGTTTGTTTTTTTCCTCCTTGCTGTAGTTTATTGGGATAAGTTTGTGCTGTAACCTCGATTTTCTGGAGACATAAAGCACTTTTATAATCCCGTGGAAAGAGATAGGACAACTTGTTGAGTAGCCTCTGAGAGGAAGTGACTGCTGGAATCAAGTGTAACAAAACTTGCTTCCTAGATAGAGAAAAGTCATCGTAGCCAAATGTAACTTCTTTGTTTCTGGTTTAGAAAGGTATTTTGGAGAACCAAATACTTAGGTTTTGATATGTCAAATCAAGTTGTTTACTTTATTTGGCATTCCAATCACTCTTTATTTGAGTATACCACCATCATCTTTTGTGAGAGCTTTGAAAATCACTTTAGTATTTGGCCCTATATATTTAAAGAGGGAGAATTCCATTCAAAACCACCTTGGAAGGAGTTATCTCTGCTGATATGGAGGGAAAGACTGTGCCTGAGCTTTGGCACTGTAGTTAGTTATAACAAGACATGTCCTGCTATTCAGAGTTGTCCTGTCCACGACCCTAACAGGGCTTCTTAGCTTCGCTGGAGCCATGGACCAACAAACCCCATACATGCTGAAATTTGCAAGATTAGATTTGTCACTGGAATGCTAACAGTGAATAAGGAGGTAGGTAGGGTCCTAAATGCTTGTTTTTCAATTAGCAAAATGTGCTAACCTCTCTTTTTTTTGGGGGGGAGGTCTGGGGGGGTTACTTTTTTTGGTTTTTTTGGAGGGGGTTGTTACTAGAATAAAGGATGCGGTCAGGTAGATCAACTCTTGGTAATACCCAAGTCTTGCTAAACATAGCATTCTTACAGACACCCGAAGACCTCACTTCTGGAGTGCTGGCCCACAACTCAGATGCCACACATTCACCTTAGTCTGAGGTGAGAGCTGCCACGCAGGGTTCTTGACAGCATTTAGGTGCCTGATGCACTTTATTGGCAAGAAAGCATAGGTATGTATAGACTTCAGCTGCCTAAGGAATAGGATAAGGGAGGCAGGATATGAAGATCATGTACTTTGGTGTTTGTGTTCCGCACCAGCTGCAGTGTGGGCACTTAAGGCTTAAGTGGATCTGGCCCTCAACCTCTTCACTTCTGTTCTACCATCTGTCAAATGGAAGTAGCTCCCAGTGTTGCAGATCACAGAATCACAGAATTGTAGGGGTTGGAAGGGACCTCCAGAGATCATCGAGTCCAACCCCCCTGCCAAAGCATGGTTCCCTACACCAGGTCTCACAGGTAGGTGTCTAAGCGGGTCTTGAATATCTCCAGAGAAGGAGACTCCACAACCCCCCTGGGCAGCCTGTTCCAGTGCTCCGTCACCCTCACCATAAAGAAGTTCTTGTGCACATTTGTGCGGAACTTCCTATGCCCTAGCTTCATCCCATTTCCCCTTGTCCTGTCCCCACGCACTACTGAAAAGAGATATGCAACGAAATAGACACAATGGGTTTTTATGGAGCAACTGGTATTTTAGGGACTGCCTGAAGGTGTTATCTTCAAGTTTGTGGGTAATTCTTATCATTTTGAGGGCTCACAGGTTGACGCTGTGAACATAAAAGGACAGCATGAAATAGCTGATACTGTTAGAGAGACACAAACTAGTAATTCACCTCAACTATCAGAGTAGGGAATAATTTGCATATTTTAAATTGAAAGGAACGTGTGCACATGGCTTTCATGTTGGATAGTTCTTGAAAACAAGTCTTCAAAAAGGCTGCAGCAAAACTGGAGAATAGCATGGAAAAGCTAGAAAGAATCAGAAGTTGGGTGAACTTTTCTGTGTTTTTAACTGCATGCACATTACCTGTGTATGCACATAGCCCTGAGGCAGCTGAGTCAGAGAGTTGTTTGGGAATTTAAACAACAGCTATGGATTATGTGTAAACTGACAGCAATGTTTGTCTGTTAGGATAATAACTTTTTAAGAACTTGTTTAAATCAGTTATGTCTCTTTTTATTTGATAAATATTTTATGCAGCAATAAGGATGATTTTGTTAGATCAATTGCAGTAACACAGCTCTAAGGACCATAAGTCTTACAGCAACCACACTGACCGTTAGAGCCCCTGAAAATTTTGCAATCAACTTTGTTTCTGGTTGTAGTGCTCTTTTTGTGTGTGTGTGTGTGTGTGTGTGTGTGTATGTATACATATATATATGTATGTGTGTATATATGTATACACGTATATATATATGTATACACACACACACACACACATATATATATATATATAAAATCAAAATTAACCAATGATGAATTATTAGTCTGTCTCTGGATGACCTGCCTTTTTTTCTTTTATGGGTATGTTTTCTTCATTTGGAAATACAAAATGCCATGATGTGGTAATTTATTTTATTTCTAAATATGGAGAGATGTTTTGCCTACAGTAGTATGACTCAGGACCACACTTACCTATGAGGCTTATCCCCCTTGAGTTTCAGACACTTTTAGATGATTTTTAGACATGAGGATGTAGGTAGTGCACTGAAGAACTGCGTATGTTATGTTGTTTTTGTTGTTTTGTGGTGTTTTTGTTGGCTTTTTGTTTTTGTTTTCTTCTCAGAATGAAGATTTAATTATTTAATTAATGTAAATTAAGACTGAATTCAGCATAAAACTGTATGTCCTTTCTGTGAGCAGCTCTTAAATATTAAGATGCTCAGACCTAAAAGCAGCCCCCAAGCCTATCTATCTGTATGGGTGGACTTTGATGGCTCTCAAGAAACTTTCATTGTCACGTGGTGATTAGGCTGGGACAAAGGTCTGGAATAGAAGTAGTCAGTGTTTATACATTTTAAATGGTCTGTAAATGAATGATGCCAGTTAAGGAAAGAGGGAGAATTTGAGGCACACCATTTGTGCATTCTCCTTTGCCTCACTCCCTTTACAGTGAAACATAGCCACTGACTTTCACTACTGTTTTTCTTGGAGAGCAAAGTAGGTTGAAGAAACACAACAATTGTATGTAAAAGACACCTGTGTGTTGTAATGAGAGCTGTATTCATGTCTTTTGGTGACAGGAATTGGAGGAAAGAGAAAAGATGATTCAGGTCTAGCAGGTCTTTAACTTTTGAAGCTGTTCTCAATTCCAGCCATCTCTCATCCCTTCGCCACCTGTGTCACGTACTAAAACATAGGTGTTAGTGACACTTTTTTTTTTTTTTTTTTTTTTTTTTAAGTTCTCTCAGTCCCGATTGGTAATGTTGCTGCCATGATATTCACATCAGTTAAGATTTTTTGTGCTCCCATGTGTTGAACATGTGGCCAGCAGCTATTCACAGAATCACGGCAAAGCATTTAGCATCATAAATGAAACAAATGTGGGCAGATACTACATACTTCTTTTGGCGTATTAGGATCATGAACTGGAATTCAACCCTATTCTTCACCAAACAGCAGAAGGCTTTAGTGTGCTAGACCTTGACCATATATGTACCTGAGAATTGGTCCTTTAACTCTTTCATGGTCTCATATTTAAACAGCTTGGCTTAGGACAAAATACCGTAACACATTTGTGGCCCATGGGGCCCTTCATGATGGCAATTACACCCTTTTCTTATACTTATTAGTTTTTAGTTAGTTTGCATCCAAGTAAGTATATCATTGCCTGCAGCTAAGCACTTTAAGAGAACTTACCATTTTTGCTCATGGTTGTAGTATGCCTTTGGCTCTAGACTCTGTGAGCAGGCAAGACCTTTTAAGGGACATGTTAATTACTTAAAAAGAAGTTTCATTGTTTGAAATGACTCCTGAACATATTTTAAGATTACTGAAGGTACTTGCATGAATCCAAATAAAACTGATTCACTGCTAATAAAGCTGCGAACCCATTCATCTCCCCGTGAGTCATGTGAAACTGTGCTTATACAGTTTACATTTCTGTGTAGAAGATGTTGTAGCATCTGCCCACTTTCCCTTTCTCCTCCCATAAATCTAAGTCTGTGAAGGTGGCTGAGAAGTTACCATCTTTGAACTCTGCAGCCTCACAATCCAGACATTCCAGACTGGCATGTAAGAAAGAAATATCTGCTTGAAAATTAATTCACAGGACAGCACTACAAAAGAGATAAGACTTGGTTTAACAAGCTTACGAGCCAAAAGGCCACAAACGTACAACTTCGTTTTGTGTAGTTGTTGCTACAGGCTTTTTACAACAAATTTAAATGTTAGAAACACTTGGTTTTGGGTTTTGTACAGAATGAAAATGAAAACAAAGCCTTTTCAACTCTTTCATGCCGCTACCACCTACAGATCTGGTTTGAGGGCATGGGCTCCACTCTCCCCTCTCTCTCTCTCTGTATATTTTTTTAAAGTCTTCATCCCCAGCTTCTGACATTTGGAAAAATAAGAGGCTTGAATGTTGCTTTATCCACAGCAAATCCAGAAACTTAATTGACTTGGTGGTATTTATCTTTCTGCCCATGTCTTTGTCAGTTTGCAGATTAAATTTGTTTACCGTATTTCAATAGAATAAGATTCAGATTGGCATTGCTTAGTGGTCCTGTGTGTGATGCAGACAGTCAGCATGGTTTTGTTAGCTGAATGCAGATGTGCCAACAGAATCCCGTTATTTTGTATAGATTCCTTCAGCAAATTTTATCTGAACTGTGTGATAGGTAACTAACACACTTGTTTATAAAAAACATCTAAACTTTTTTGTTTTCTAAACAATGAAAATTCTAAATAACTATAGGTATGTTCAAGCTCCTTTATTCATATACCCAATGAGTGCAGCAGGGATGATTACACCTGTGAGAGATAACCAACTTTTTTTCCATCCTTGAATGCACTGTTTTGGTGTAATAAGCTCTTATAGAGGAGGTAGTTGCCATCTTTGTTCCCTGATTCCAAAGACAAGCACTGTGATGATTCTTAGTATAAAACTACATAAAAATGCTGGGACTGCTGTTGAAAGCATTAGACAGGACATTTCTTTGCCTTTTTTTTTTTTTTTTTTTTTTTTTTTTTTAACGAATACAGAGCTACTAATCCCAGTTCAGAAAGGTAGCTCTACTGTGGAACTGAAATTAGGTCGATTTATTCCATTATCATGGTGCAATAGCTGTATTTCATCAATATTTCATGGTAGTGCTATTGAGCCTTTGTGGATGAATACTAAAGCTGCCTGATGGACTCAGACTGTGGCTGGTATTGCTCCACATTTGACTTCTTCTAGCAGACAGTTCCTGTAAAACACATCATTGTATTGTGCAATATAAAGATGGGTGGGTTTTTTTGTTTGTTTGTTTTGTTGCTGTTGTTTTTGTTTTGCTTGTATTTAACACAAAAATATTTCTAAGGTGTGCAGTTTTCTTTTGCCTTCTGTAGGCACATCATCTGTACTAGGTGGAAGGGCAGCTCCTCAGCTCTGGTGACTTGCAGTGCCAGCAAGTGCTGTGATCTGACTTACAGAAGTCAGCAGAAGCACTTCTGATACTATCAAGAGTAAATTACCTCTTTGCCTCTCCTTTTTTTTGCCCTACATTTACCATATACTCATCCTTTTATTATGCACTGGTCCATACTAAAAACTTAGAAAAAAAAAAAGAGAAGAAAAGAAAAAAAAAAAATTACCTTCGTGTTTTTTCTTTTTTGTAATTAAAATGGCTTTTACTGTAGATAACAACAAGGACACAGTGTAGCTTAAGTTTCTTTAAAAGTAGGTAAGAGTTGTGCAGCTGAAGAAATGCTGGATTCCTAGCAGGGGAAGTGGAGCCACTGACCAACCAAAACCCTTTGTGGCAGCAGCAGGGCTGTCTGTGGGATCAGAAGATGGGAATGACAATCTGGGGCTCTTTAGGCCACTGTGGTGCCAAGGGGCTCAGATCTCGGGTTTGTGCCATTGTACAGTCCTTTCTGTTCTGGAGAAAACCTTCACTCCTCCACAGTTCCCAGTACCTGAATGAATATTGAATAGGAGTGAGGATAGAAATAAGCGTAGAAGACGTGTCCTACCCCACAAGCAACTGGCCTGCTCTTGCCCTGCTTTAAACACTGAAAGCTGAAGGATCTCAGCATTTCATAGAAACTCCTCAGCTTCATGCCATACGCAGTTATAAAGCCCACTCTTGGTTTTCTTTTCCAGCATTTTTTTTTTTTTTAAGTGAAAATAAGTTGAAAGATATTATAGTTCAGCCTCAAATGGCACTGAGTTTTGCAATCCACCCATAAATAACTTGAGAGGAATGATTCTCTGCATGCATCATTTATTATGAGTTACTTACTGGTAGGACAGAAAAAGCAAGTGCTATGCACAGTCATGTTTGTGACGTTGTTAAATCATACGTAGCTAGGACCTTTGGTTTCCGTTACTGTCTTATCTGTTTTATCTAAAGGATCACTGTTATTTTACTATGACTCTTTGTAGGACAGGAAAGGAAGCTATACAGTTATTATTTCATTCCTAGATTTGAAGTTCAAAGCTGTAAGCTATGCTGTTCCAGTGTCTCGTGTATATAGCTTGTTGGGCTTGTACGTTTTCAGATGCATCTTGAAAATAACAAAGATCTTATTTGATTTTGTATTCTTGTGTTCAAGAAGCAAACCTCAGTTTGCTGCCATATAAAGTTCCTCAGTTTCTCATAGCAGAAGAGCAGTGTCAGTTTCCCGGAGTGACTTCCAGAGCAGCTGTAGCTACCACTGTTATGAAGTACCACAGCTTTTCAGACCATCAGCTGCAGTGACTTTCACATCCTGGGTGTGCATTCGGAGGATGCTGGTACATCCTCATTAACACAGATAACAGCCTCTGTCTTCACTTATCACGTCCCGGGGTCATTAATTTAAGCACTTCATAAAGCGCAAATGCTGCTGCTAAGGCAAAAGAACAGAGGGGGAGATTAATTCTCATTGATAAAGAAGGAATATGTGCAAGAGGTTTGGGGACAAGGAATGATTAAAACTGACAAAAATATTTGAGTGGATGGATGCAAAAAGCAGCTCTTTAATTTTTGAATTTGCACAGAAATAACTGAGACAGATGAGCCTATGAAATATTTTGGAAAACGTCACTTTGCAAACCTTGTATCTTGCTTAAATGTTTATTAAAATAGACCAAAAGCCAAAATTCTCTGGTTAAGATAAATACTTTGTCTTTGCTAAGTAACAATATTTGTGAACAAAACATAAAACTATAATTTTCATGTGTCAAACATAGTAACATTTAAGATTAAATGCTAAAGTCAGACAGGCCTTTTTTTTTTTTTTTTTTTAACATCTTCCTATTTACAAGCTGCTCATTAAGACCATTTACCTCACGTTAGCTATTAAAATGACGAACATTTTAAAAGTTTTCTCCATGACTAAAATAAAAACAACAGAAATGTCCTTTTACCATAGCTTAACAAAAAACAGAACCATATTTTTGTTATCTAGGAGAACATACTGTTATAAATACAGCTGTTTTTCATCTGCAATTATATAAATAATAAACATGCTGCCATTCACAAGGATTTTAATAGATGATTATATATAAGCAATATTACGATCTAGCTGAGGATGGCATGAGTTTTCATCATTCATTTTTATTGTACTTATTCAGAACCCTTGTCTTCATCTGAAAAATGTGGAACAGACTTCTTTGCTACAACATTGTCCAGTCGCTGTCCTTGCAGATACGGGTTCACGCTCTGAAAAAAAATAAATCATTTATACTTATTAGAAGCAGGGAAATGCCGAAAAGGTAATGAGGACTAGTGGATGTATGAATATATTTCTTATCTGTCAAATACTTACAGACCAAAAAAAAAAAAAAAAAAAAAGAAGAAATTTCTCCCAGGGAGAAAATCTACAGTCAGTCACTTTTTTTTTCCTAATACTTCTCTGTGTATATGAGAATTTGGTCCAATCCACTGTAAGAATAACTGTTACCTACCCCACAGTGCAGGCAAGTGAAGGAGGCCTGCCCTGAGTGCTGAACCGGCTGGGCTAACACTGTCCTTGTGCTCTGTTCCTCCTTTCCCAGGTTAGCAGAGAGGTAGCAGGTCTACTCTCCTTGCCCTCGGGGCAGGACAAAACTCATTGGGAGCATGCAAGTACACCTCAGCTTAAATCACCGCTCCCTGGTGGACTTCAAGCTGGGAGAAAATATAGTTGCCACAACAGCTTTGACCGATGTCTCTTCTTCAGCCCATCTCCTCGCTGGGAAACCCATCCTTGCTTCCTTTCTTGATGCAGAGATTAAAAAAAAACAAAAAACTGCTGGCCCAGAAGCAGAGCCAAGCGAGGCTTTGGCGTAGGAAATGGCCTCGTACCACTGCCAGAAGGAGGGAATGCTGGAAAGAAGGTCCCTGGCAAGGGCCTGCCTTCACTTTGCACCATGTAAGCAGCCCAACGTGAGACTGAAGATGAACAGACCTTGTCTCATACTGTTTGGACATCACGGTAATGTAGAAAGCCTCTGCTTGAATTTTGTCTATGCCGATGAAATAATAATAAAATGTGCTAACTAACTGTATTTGCAAGTATCAAGCCATTTTGCGGAACTTGAAAATAAACTGAAGTATTATTTATACCCACTGTATCCGTGTAAACAAAATTCAAATATATGCTCTTTTCTTCGCACATGATAGATAGATAGAGACAAAAAATTTAGTGCTGCTTTTTGATGACAATAAAAATTATTTCCTTCTCCAACTATAAACTTTGGAGAAACGCAGTTTTTCCAGTGTCTCCTGATTCTCATCAGGCTGCTGCAGCATAGAAATTACTTTTCTTGAGATGCTTCTTTTTTTTACTAAAACCTGTGAGTTCAAAATAAGGCAAAAAGCCAAAAAAATTCCTAATAAACGCACAAAATGTTTATTTTCAAATTTGGGATTTGTCTCTATTTATGCCTAAGCCCTTGGATTTGTCTGTATTTGGGGAAGAGATCATTAATGCTTGATCAGAGCACAGAACAGCCCTTTTGCTTTGTTGTATTGTTTCTGAATGCTCTGCTTGCTACAAGTGAAAACAGAAAAATAGTAAGAACCAGAAATGAATGCGGAAAAATCTTTGAACATAAAACTAACACTAATTTAATGCTCTAAATTGTTAAAAATAAGACACATGTAAATGATTTGTTTGTGTTTGTTAAAAGAAGTTCTGTTTAATGTTAATTTAGTGAAATTCAGCTGTTGCATAAACTTCTAGGAATTATTTGAAGATTCTTAGGAAGATTAATTGGTCTTTTTTTGGAATGGTACTCGCTAGCTACTTTTTGAAATAAAGTAGAAGAGAATGAGAATACATTAAAAAACGAATCCTCAGCAGACAAAAGAGAATTTATAATGCATAAATTCTGGCTGATATGGCTAAAATTTTTTAGTTCCATACAGCTGTGCTGAGCTCAAAACAGTGGGGATCGTGAGTACCTTTGTGCACAGCTCCAAGCCCACACCAATGTAACTCTGTTGTTATAGAACTGTCAGACATTGAGGACCCTAGCTTATGGATCGGAGTGTGCTTGCACCAAGTTTCAGCAAAGGGAGAGTCGCTAGTTAAATTAGAGGTTGCTGGAGGCTGCCTCATTTACTCTGCAGAGTGCAAATAGTTAACACAGTAGCCAATAGCAAACATATACTCAGTGTATACTAGAAACGTAGGTATGTCTGTGTGGGGGGGGATGTGTATTTATATGCATCCACATAAATTTATGTGTATAAAAACAGAATATGTGGTTTTGCGTAATCTTCCAGTCCCCCTCTGCAGCACTGTATAGATACAACACCTTTACTCTCTGTGGACAACCCAACTCCAAACATGACATGCTTTAGTCTAAAAATGGGTCTGTTTTGATCCCAGAGAGCAGTCTGTTGCAGCAGATGTCCGCAGCAAGCTCTGCTGTGCAGAGGGCACCAACAGGAGCGCAGGGGGTGGGAGGAGAGGCGGGTGGGCTCTTTGCAATCTGGCCCAGTACTCTGCTGCTCTCACCCCTATGCTGCCCTCCTGTTGATGCGGTGAAAATTCCAAATTGTTCATTGCAGCATAAGTAACCATTACAGTATTACTCTTGAAATTATAGAGAAATGATTGCAATGATAATAATTTACATCTAAATGTTACCCCTGGGCTAAGAAAAAAGATCTGCTGTAAAGCAAGAAGCTGAAGATTCATCTCCTAAATTCTGGGCTGTCCCTGACCACAGGGCTCTCATGTCTCTTCAGCTATTATTGCTTTTGTATCTATCTGATTATATCAGTCAGCATGCAAACAAAAAACATGTGTCTTTCTTTTTCTTGTGCCTGTATTGCACTTACTTGCACTGTTTTAATGAGCAGTAAATATTCCTGTTTCCAGAGTAAATTCCAATTCAGACTTGACTTAAAATAAGGTGTTCTCACTTTTTCTATTAACGAACATGAAAATTAAGGATAAGTGGGAGACAGACACTGAGCTGAAGGTAAATCGCTAACTTACAATCGAACTGTGTCTATTACCAGTGATGTGTGAATCAGTAAGAATTCAGCCCATCCCTTTCTGGCAAAAACTTCTGACAGTTAAACAAACTGAACAAACAAATAAATAAATAAATAAATCACCTTCTCTTGCACTTCAACTATTTCAACCCAATTTGACTTACTTAATTTACAGTATAAACTGTGCTGCTGTACTTTACAAAGCTACTTTTACTTTTTGGCAGAGAGTTAGACTTCATAATGTAAAGTCCTGTTTTCTTCTTGTGAAAAATACACCAGCAGCAAAACTAAAGTCTCTGCCGGAAAGGGATTTTTTGATAAAAGACAGACTGACACTGCTGAAAAAAAAGAGAGAATGCAGTGGCGTGAACAATGCAGAAGTTCTAGGGCCGGAGAGGTAAGAAACACTCTCCTCTTGCTCTATCCAGCAAGTGGGACACGAAGCTGGGAATTTAACTCTGAGATGCATCTCTGTGCAAGTTAATGGAACAACACTGGTTTAAGAGCTAATTGTGCTGCTATTCACAACTAAAAGAATATTGAAATGCGTGGGAAGAGGTGATTAATTTTGCCAATAGGAAACTTTTTATTTGGTTTTAAAGGAATTTAAAGAATTTCAAGTGGGTTTATGCAATCGGGATCTCCACAAATAATGCAAAGTTTGTGAACAAATGCTTTGCATTGAAGTGTGGCTTCTGAACACAGCATGCTATGTAGAAAATTACATCTTGCAGTCCGTGGGCAGTCATGGAGATGCTGCAGCAGTTTGTCACAGAGACTTCCCGACTTTACGACTACCTGAGGTGTAATGCAGACACACACATTAGACTAACTTTTCATTTCAACAGTATGATTTTATCCTTGCTAGTGCTCTGAATGATAAAAAGGCTATAAAGTATCTGATAGTTACCCTCTTTCTTCTTTTTGGACCACCGTTAATCTTCTCAAAGAGTAAATTCTTGCTCTGGAAGGGGAGAAAAATGTAGCCATCAAAACCATTACATTCTTTTAAAACACTGCTCTTGCTATTAAATACTGTCATGTGAACATTTCAGAAGCAAGATTAGATGGGTGCGTAGTTTTACAAGAAAGATAAATATATCCAAAATGTTAGCAGGAAAACCCGAATAAATACTTGCAGTTCTTTAGGAGCAGTCGGGCTCATCAACAATTGGAAAGCTAAAGTTTGCTTCTGTGCTGCACTGTATCTTTGTTTGTGCTTAGCAAATAAGGACGTTAAGTACATGCTCGAATAATGACATACGTAGATGACATATGTAGAAGTTCCACATTGTGTATTATACAGTACAAATACATATATATTTTTTAAAAAGAAAAAAAAAAAAAGAATAAGAAAGATAAATAAGAGGAGGGGGATAGGGAGAGGGAGTGCCATTTCTGGTACATTTTTCTGTACACTTGAGGTGACAAGAACAGAAGCAAAAATACTTCCCTTTTACAAGGGATTTTCTAATTCATTTTTAAAATTGCATTCAGTGTCATTCCTACTGTTTTGTTGTCTTTGCTTATTCTCTTCCAGATATCAACACTTTCCAGAACAAAGTTCTGCTGAAATGAGTTCTGCGCCAACTCTTCCTTTGTTTAAGTAGTGCCCTCAATAAAGTTTCTAAAAACCATTTGGTCCATAACATTTTTAATGGCAAACCTTTTAAAAACTGCCAAAAACATCTTGGCAGAAAGGAAAGTTATGATGATGAGAAAAAAAACACACACAAAACCCCTCTGACCACGGTTTATAAGAGCGCATCCACATATTGTTATATTTCATACAAGTAGTGAATTCTAATAAAGTCCGGAATAACACACACATGCTCAACACATTTTGTTTCAGTTGTGTATTATGCAGAAAAACAAAACAAGACCCTAACCTGAAAATGGAAGGAGAGAAGAATTACATGTATAAAAGCTGAACACTGTATAAACAAGACCATTAATTCTGTTATAAACAACTGACCTAATGTTGATTATATAAATAGAAAGTGTAATTCTAGCGCGAGACAAATTCACCAAACACTTCTACCCTCTGCACAGCCTTGATATGAGAAAAAACAAACATTTTCAAGTGTTACAATGAAATCTGCCAAAATTGTCTGTTTTGTACTTCTTGTGTTCATTAAGCCCAAAATTCGCAAGGCCTATCTCTTGCCCAACCTAAGTTATGTTATCCGAACTGTGCCAAAAGGGAACCGAGATGAAGTTGGCCAAGGGAGACATTCTTGGCTAGTCATGTGTGCAAACTTACTTAGGGAAAATGTAAATTTAACATTAAAAAACAACAACAACAACAACAAGGACATGTAAATTATTTTCTGTAGAAACCAAGCACAACTGAATCCCCTCTTCATACACTATCTGAATTTATACTTTTAATGAGACGAAAAATATTGTTGCTGAAATAAGAAGGATTTCATGACTACCTAAGTTAGTGTTCCTGTCACTCCAGAAAATTCCTTACAATTGAAGTGTTCCTGCTCAAGATGGTGGTATTGGCCTTGTCTGCCTGGGAATGTGCTAAGATCATTTCTCCTACTTTTTAGCATTATGTGTAGTGCAAAGAAAATGGGCTTATGGAGCACAGACAACAAGTGTGAATGAATGGCACGTCACAATTATAGAAACACATCCCACTGCATAATGGACTGAATTTGCCTGTGAAGGGCTCCCTGTTCTCACTTTTCACCAGGGGCCCAGAGGGAGTGGAGACACAGAGCGCCTGGAGCTGGAGAAAAGCTTGGCTGGAGACAAGCTCCGTGGCCAGCAAGGAAATGTGGCTTCAGGAGCATGTAGGGGATCTCCTGTCATGTTTTAGGGCTTCAGAGCTGCAGGAACAGCCATGGCACAAGGAGCCAATGCTTTGTACTTGCTCCTGGAGGTTCCTGTGCATCCACCAGATACTTGGAGGTGGGCATTTGAGGATGAGAACTCAGGAGTTAGTTAAAATGTTTGCAAGCAATGCCAGAAAGATTGACCCTTTGATACTTCTGAGGTCAGGGAAACTTGTTTAGGTCAGTAACAATCAGCAGCTCTGAAATCTGGGCTTGCACAATTATTAAGCAAAAGTGAAAAGGGAAATTGCATTAGCAAAGCTGCATGCTTTCAGGAGCACTTTTTTGTTCCCATATCAGTCAATGACGTGCAGCCCATCAGGAATATCAAGCATGACAATTTATATCACCAATCATACTCCACTGAATTCGACAATGTGTTTCTACTATCTGAAACTGAAGTGGGGCACTGGACTCACTGTAGCCCCATAAATAATCACCACTGCCAGCCAGATATTTTAAAATGTCAATCAGCAAAGAAAGATGCACTTAACATTGCTCATTGCAACTGAAGCTGGAATGAAATGAAATCTATAAGTGACTACTTTCAGGATTTCACTAAAATTAGGAAGCCAGAGATGGCAGCTTCTTTTAAGAAGTTCAATTTGTTGCCTGTTTTTATCCCTGCTTCCTATTCGATTCTCTTTGTGTTGGCCCGGTTCCCTCCGCTGCAGCTGATAAGCACAACTGGCATTACTTCTACCCTGAGACTGAAATGTCATCCACAGCCTCAGTAGAAAGAAGTGTTGTTGAAAAATACTGTTGCTTTTAATTTCCTATTTGTACTGATACTGGTATCAGAAAATACAGCTGAACTTCCATTCTCCTTTTAACCCCTACATGTGGTATTGGTTAGCACTTGGGGGTTCAGTCCTTCTAAACCTTCTAAACCTTCTAATGTAAGTTATGTACTTGTCTTGTAAATACAAATATCTTCATGAAAATCTTTTTGGATGCCGAGAACACTTCTTCAGACCATTCAAAGAGTCAAGTTGCAAAATACAGAAAAGGCAGCCCAAATGGACAATAACTGCCTCCTGCACGAAGATGTCTGAACTGATGGGGAAAAAAAGATTTTTAGCCTGAAATCTCAGAAATCATTGTTGTGTACCAGAGTAATGCCCTGTCTTACTGTTCTCACTATGTCTACACATGAAAGATAAAGAAGGGTCTTCTCTATGTGAGAGGACAGGAGGGAAGAGTGTAAGCTGTGTGTCTTGCCCTATCAACAGAGCCTGTTCCCAGACTCCCGTAGGTGAACACGTCATTGATACACAGAGAGCTCCACCAGACAGAAAGATTCCCCCCGTATCTTTCCTCTCCTAACCTAGTGTACATTTATCATGATTTACGTATTCATAACTTCATACGTATTAGCAAATATTTACACATGATAGTTGGCATCTGAACGGAATCACGCTTTACTACACAAGATGGTTTCTAAACTTATTTTACCATTGTAAAGTACATTACACTGGGTACTGCAGTCCCTCAGCTTTGCAAACACCAGAGTTCGTCACCAAACTAAACCTTTATAATTGCTGATTTTTATAGCACTTTTCTGCGATTATTATTCCAAAGAGGGGAAAATAACCAAAACAGCCATAAAATCACTGTCGGTGTATTTCCTAATCTTTCTAACGTGCAGCGATATCCAAGGAGGAGGCAGCTGGGGCAATACTCCTGGATCTCAGCAGAACATTTACTCATGTACATTACCAGCTGTTTCATCTCTAATCGAAAAGATCTGGGCTTCGCTCCACTACAGCTAGATATGATTACTGCTTGGGACCTAACGCTCTTTTTTTAATCCACGTGTGAGTAGTTTTTTTCCTGAATTAGCAGGCAGTGATGGATGGAGAAATGAAAATAGGCCAATGTTCACTAGTGATTACCTATCATTTGTTAAGTATATAGGTTGCTGATGACAATGCAGTACGTACACTGATTCTGAAATCATGCTGCAGGCGAAAGATCTGCAGAAGTGTTTTTATAGTCTTCAAAGTGTCATTATGAAAGTAAATTACTTTTGAATAATAAGAAAACTAACAGCATTATCTGGCATAAATAATAAAGTTCACCATCTGGTGTTTTTAAAATGAAAACCTTTGATGGTAATTACTTAGAACACAACGAGGGTTTCCAAAATTTGGATTTTTGGCATTATTCTCTCCAGAAATTTAGCGCTCACATAAGTAATTAAGGCTATAAATCTTACACTGGTTTGATCATGAATGATGAGTCATTGTCTCACAATTACAGCAGAAGAAGAGGCTGCCAAACTTGTATATTTATCGATACATGCTTAGAAAGCACTGGCTTAGGGTAATCTTAAGAAAAGTGCTGTAATAATGTATAATGAGATTTCGTGATTTGCTCTAGAAGCATAAATTATGATCATTGTTATTGTTTTCCTGGCGCCTGAAGATGGATTTGGGATTGGACATTCAGCTGATGTAATCTAAGATTAAGTGGCAGAGCTCTCTTTGGAGCCTCTAGCCTGCAGAAATAGTCTAGCTGGAGTTATTAAAGTATTGTATGTGTAGTGCGAGAGTTTTGCCCTCAGTGTAGCACGTAATGCATAAAATAGGTTTTCAATGAAATCCAGTAACATAGCTCTGGGAGAGGCGATGCTCCACTCAAGCCAACAGCAGCGGAAGGGGAAGTTGCAGCTGGGTGGCAACGTTGGGGGTATGGAGAGAACCTGGGGACCTGCATCTGTGCCAGGGCCGCTCCAGCCCAGTGTGTGCCAGGCTCTCACAGGGGCCCCGCTATATTTTGAAACCTCGTGCTAAAATCTGCACTGAGTTTGGTTACAACGCACTGCAGTCTGAAATGTGGTTTGCTGCATTTACCACGCACATACATAGTTGTCATGCTTCAGGACATAACGAGAGAAGTATTTCTATTTTCTGCTTCCATGGGCTTTTCATCGATCCATTTTCCTAGCCTCTATTTCTGCATTTTTAAGGGCCAGTTCATCTTTCTGAGAAACTTCCTTCAGGGTGACAGCAATGCGCCCATTATGGTATCCCATGCAGCAAAGCCCAGGGCCACATGAGGCAGACCCACCAAGAGGCAAGTACTCACCCACTTGCCGGTGCTGGGATAGTTGTGCTCTGGATCAAAGAGGTGCTGGTGCAGCTGGTACTCCCTGCTGAACTCCGCGGTGTCCGGGGTGTTCTCTAGGCACCCATCATCCACTGCAAAAGCACATTAGAAAGCACAGAGTGTTTAGCGGCTTTAAAATACTGTGCCACTTTTAGCAGCAAATTTCTTAAATACAGTTTTGCAGTTTAAAAAAGCATCTAAGCAACTGGACAACTGGAAAGTACCTTTTTTTGTTGTTTGTTTCTTTTGAAAGGAGTTTGTCAGGATGTTTGCAAATCTTTTTTGAAGAATACAACTTAGTGAAACTCTAAAACTAAACAAATTTATTTTCCAAGTTCTCCTCCCTCCTTTTTGTTTCTCTTTTAAATCAGTGATTGAGTTTAATTTTACATAGAACTGCACGTTCTGCTGATTTGGAAAGGATCCTATTTTCATTTTTTTAATGCCCACAGGAGGTGGTAGAAATTGTTTAGGCAATACTTTCAAATTTCATGGTGAAACGAGTCTGTAAGCAAAGGCAGTTTCCTGCACTAAGTAGCGCTTGGTGGAGCTCCATTTCTGGCTTGCTACTTTGTTGAAAATGGCTGAGAATTGTTTACATGTCATAAGTTCCCTTAAAAAAATGCAGTGTAGTAGTTGTATGCCCAAGACATTTCTGCACATCAGTAGCTAACATGATGAGTGCAGAAACCTCCTTTATCACAATGAATGATTTTGCAGACAGTGTTACATCAAAGATAATATCCTCTTAAAAACTCTTCTTATGGACTATTTACCAAAATAAGCGATCTTTAAGCAACTTTTCAGGAATGTGAGGCCAGACCAGCCCTTTGTGCAGAGCCTGCTGGTGGGGCTCCCTTCCCACTACCAGCATTGAGTGCTTGCAGCCCCAGCAGCTCCCAGCCATGGCCAAGCAGATCCCAGCACCCAGGGCATGTTGTGGGGCAGCCAAACTGCTGCATCTGCAGGCACAGACATTCCAGAGGGGACCATCCCTTCTGTCTCTGTGTGATCATCTCGTAAAAAACTTGCAGAGGGACTATTTTTCTCTTCAGTGTGGGAAACAGACAAAACGTGACTTAAAAATGAATTAATGCAATCCACTAAGGTTTATTCTAAGTCCAGTGGATTCTCCTTTCTCTTTTCTCTTTAGGAAGAAAAAATTACATCACCAGAAAGAAACAGGGCAAAAGTAACCACGAAGGCTAACTAACCCAGAAACCACTATAGTTTAATAGATTCTTAACAGAAAGGACAGGGTTAACCCAAGAGAGAAGCAGGTGACAACAGAAACATGGATTATCTCCTCACAGTGTGGTGTCTATGCCTTTGTGTCTTCTACCAAAGAGCAGCTGGACATGTGTCTGCCCTCTGTGACTGCTAATCAAAAAGTCTTCAAGCTCAAGTGCTTGAGGCTTATGTATTCCTGCTGTGGAATGTGCATATGTAGACAGTGACTGGAAAAAATTGTTTTCCATTAAGCAAATCCACAGACCTGATTGAGGAAAGCCTCCGGTAATTTGTATGCATAATACAGTTTTAAGAGTCACCACTTGAATTTCCATTTAAGGCTCTGAAAAATATTTTACTCTAATCCTAGCAGATGCTATCTTCACCCACAGCGTACCTATGGCAGAGTTGATCTATCTGCACAGACCACACTTCTCGAGGAATTCCTCCTTTTATTTATAAAAAACAATTTTACTTATAAAAAACAACTTTTATTTCACCTAAGAAAGAAAAATTGAAGGGATTTTTGAGTAATTTCTCTGGAAGCCATGTTTTTATTATTTCTTTTTTAATTTGGTCACTAACACAAGCTGGATGGGAAAGCAAAAAACGTTCTTCTTTATCTAAGAAGCATGTTACTATGTGTGAGAAAACCTAAAAACCATCATTTGCAACCTGTCAGACAACAGCTACATTGAGCAAATGGAAGATGATATGTTCTTTCAGACAGACACAGTCATGGAATCATAGAATCATAGAATCACAAGGTTGGAAAGGACCTACAAGATCATCTAGTCCAACTGTCCTCCCAATACCATAGCTACTGAAAAACCACTAAACCATCTCTCTTAGCTCCTTATCCAGACGTCTCTTGAACACTGCCAGGGATGGCGACTCCACCACCTCCCTGGGCAGGCCATTCCAGTGCCTGACCACACTCTGAGAGAAAAAGTTTTTCCTTATGTCTAATCTAAACCTCCTCTGGTACAACTTGAGGCCATTTCCTCTGGTCCTGTTTGTTGTCTCGGAGAAAAGGCCAAGCCCCTCCTCATCACATCCTCCCTTCAGGAAGTTGTAGATTGCTATGAGGTCTCCCCTGAGCCTCCTCTTCTCCAGGCTAAACAATCCCAGTTCCCTGAGCCGTTCCTCATAAGACTTGTGCTCCAGACCCATCACCAAATGATGGTCATCATCACCAAAGGGCTGTCATAGAAGTCAACTATATTTTTTAATGAAATGTAAAAACACTGTTTGCAAAACTTCCCATGATTCTTTTTTTTTTTTTTTTTTAATCAATTCTAAGCTAGCTAGAACAGTTTTAATAAAAACACAGCCAACTGTTCTTCATTATCCAGGGAACATAAATGAAGACTAAACAGAAAAGATTTTGAAAAGATCTCTTAGCTCACAAATAAAAAATGAGAGACAAAAAAGAAGTGCTCATTCCTATTCCCAATTCCAGCTTCCAAAGCAGCCAATGGGTGTTTTACTACTACTTTCAGTACTGGAAATCATTCCTTGGCTCAGATAACAGGAAAAAGATTCATTTCCTTAGGGTATGTCTATATCATGCACACAAAGTGCTGTTTTGAGGTTCTTGAGCACTGCCACTGAGGATGTGCCCAGCCCCAAGGTATGGCAGGGACCCATGGGTGTCCCAGGTACCACACCATGATCACCTTCCCCAGCTGCTCAGCACAGCTCGCTCACTGGCAGTGAGTTGGTGTACGGCCACACAATGCTCCGATTCTTGGCGCAGATGCACCCTCAGTGAGCTATAAAGCCACGTGGATGGGAGCCAAGGTATCTTAAATATTGACTCATGGTCTGGGTTGGAGATCAGGGCAGACAGTTTCATTCCTCTTGGCACAATGAAAGTCTCTAAAATAAGGGTAAACCTCATCTGTACAGAATAACTTTTTTCAGGATCCAGCCTAAAAATGAACTCCCTCAGGAACAAGATGGTGTTATAAATCTTGCCATCTTTTTCTCCAAGGTCAAGCTGATTTCTTTCCCCACACATTTTCTAGCAGTCATATGTCAGTACAGGAGGTGCACATATTAAAAGAAATTTCATCTGGAACACCTGATTGCTCTACAGTCCTGTTCCTGGCATATGGAATGAAAGGAAACACCCACTGGTGATAAGCATCGTGCTGCTTAGTATATCACTAGAAAGCCCAGTAGCACAGCCCGTATAGAAGTGTGAAGTCCATGGCGGAATTACCTGTTTTCCCAATAGGACAGGGGTTTGGAGGGTCAGGATATCCTTGATCTTCACTGAAATCCTTTGGTATATTATCTCCTGTCAGTTCAGCCACGATGTTTGGGATATTGCCATAAGGACCCAGGTGCTGGAGACCCTCATGTGCTCCTCCTAGCAAAGAAGATTTGTACACAGTTGTTTCACAAGATGAAGAGCATAAGACCAATTAAAAAATAAATAAATAAATTCTGAGACAGATCCTAGTTTAAGTTTCAAAACTCTGTTTTTGAAACATTGGCCGTGATTTAAATCAGATGACTTTGGTAATGAGAACTGAAGCTAGAAAACAAAGTCGGCTGCTTATTATAAACCTCATTTTCTCAATTTTTAAACTATGTAAGTTATAGGTAAGCATATGCAAAGAAAAAGGAACATGAGACAATAACGGAAATTAAAATGTTTACTTCACAATCATCCTCACTCACTGATGATGTTATGGTTCAGTGCAGCAAGTAGTAAATGAAGAAGATACAGTAAGACAGCATCGTGCCAAGTTAATGACACTGTAAAAATAAATGGTCCCATGCATACAGCCTAGAAATACCTTAATAAATTCAGTCATGGGAGGGGATCTAGGATACTGTACCAAATTTGGTTATATACAGCCATAAAGAAATATTTTAACATTGAAGCATCTATTGAGTGCAAATTTGAATTTCCTGGTGAAAAGTGATTAAGTGTCCAAACTGTTAATGGAATTCCTATGTATACATACCTGCACTGCAGACATTTTGGTACAAAACATCACATTCTTTAGTTTTGCACCTTTTCTTTGCAGGTGACTTATGCTTTTATATTCACCCTGTGGGTCTTGGGCACTGTGACAAGGTCACTGAAGCAATGTGCCATGCTGTGGCAGTGCAGTAGATCACTGTAACCCCGCAGGGCAGGGCAAGGAGAAGTGCTGCCTGCTCCTGGGCAAACACAACGCAACCAGTGTGCCACAGCTAGTGGGAACAGGGAAGGCAGAGCAGCTCTCCTTCCTCCCACACACCTCAGCCTGCACTCCTCCACTCTGACTTCTACGAGAGATATGGGAACCAAGCTCAGGCCAATCTCTCTTTATTCCTTTCTACGCTTACACTTGTGCTCAAGGTTGTTGTTTTCTGTGCACACATTGCTGATCAAATGTATCTAAGTGCTGAAGCCCTGCTGCTTGAGCAGTTTTCTAAATGCTATTGTAGAGCATTCTTTTGAATTTTAGACAAATGCAAACTTAGTTCCAAGAGTGAGCTTTTGCCCTGCCGTAAAACAGATGCCACACACACTGCAGCAACAACTAATGCAGTTATTGAGCACTGAGACAGATGTGTGATGGCAGAGCAACACATTGCACAACCCTGCATAGGGAAGGATAGCATCACACAGCCCCCTGACAGATTCCACTAACAATGAATGAGAAGAAAAGGACTTTGAACAATGGGAAAACATGAATTAAAAAGGGAATCCAGATAAAATTGGGTAAGTAGTATGATCACTGTCTGATCACTATATAGTCTTATCTTCAATTTATATAATTTTCACAGATCCAAAAGGTAGCAACAAGTCTTCTCAAAATGCAGTCTCCTCCTGAAGAACTCAAGCATTCCTGCTCTGAGGCACAAATAAATACTACCCACAGAAACTTCATCCTATATGCAGCTAAGCATTGTAAGCTAAAGCTCTGCCTTTCGGAAATTGCTAACTTTACGTAGTCTTAAGAAATTTCACATCCATTTTTACACTGAGAAGTATTAGTTCTGTCAAGTTGTTTGGAGATTGCAAATGACCAATTGGATGTTGGCATTATAGTACCCGTTAGCGTATAAGCATATGTATTTCAATTTTATTTGCCTACTTTTTCCCTTAAAATACAAGTTTCTTATTCTGTAATGCAATGTTGAAAGTAAGTTTTACACAGATGTAACAAACATAGACACAGTCCTATTAAAACTTATTGCAACTGTGTTTTATGAGGTTTTCCCTTATAGTCGATCAGAAGACCTGGCACTAAAACCAGAAAATAGTTATACATGCTATAACTTTATTATACATTTACAGTTTATAATCCACAAAGATGATGCTTGTAAGAACTGTATAGATTCACAGTCATGCTATGGTTGTGCGTTAAAAATCGCATAACATACATGTAATCTAATGTCACTCAAACACGTAGTGTATAGCACAAAATTTTTCTTTTGTACTGAGCTCCTTCGCATGAAGATTGATTGCATATCTGTACTTTAAAGCATCAGATTATGATTCTGCTGTAAACGAGAGAACCACATAATCAATACATGTTTGAACATCCTGTATACAATGTGGTTCGCTATGGGACAATCCATCAGATGCAAGCATATCTACCCTTGCATGTGGTGCAGACCTCTTGGCACCAAAGCTCCATCCATAAAGAAAACAGAGGTACTTAGCAGGCTCCAGTGTGCTATATATACATGCAAGTTTAAACTGACTGCCAAGAATCCCTTTGACTGAGCGCAAAACAATCTTTTCATATTAATATAAAGGATTGTTTCCTTTAGGTATAAATGTTCAGGATCGTTTAAGGCTTTTTTCTTTCTTTCTGAAAGAACTGGAGACAATAGCACCTGCTCTGGTGCCATAATTTAGCACACTTGAATGATTTAATAGCATTAGTGAAGTTCATTCCTTATTAACTGTGATAAATAGCACACTCAGTCAAGACTGCAATAATAAAAATGAAATGCTATGAATATACCAAATGGGAGTATAATGTACGGTAATGCACAAGCTGCATTAGTTTGGGTATTGTGATGTTACTGATCTGAGGAAACATATCAGAATTAAACACACGGCAGCTACCAAGTCAAAACATTGTAATATAAACATATACACTGCCATGTAAAAAATAGCACGAGATGGCTCTCTTGAACCGGGACCAAACCTTGAGGCAGAGACTGAAGGAAAAAGACAAGAAGACTAAATATTGAGGAACTTTTTGTAATTCCCTGTCCAAGTGCAGCATGAGAGACACCATTGTTGAACTGTTTGAAACCAGACTAGAGAAACCCGGAGAAATCATACAGAGAACACTCCTGTAATGAGAAAGAGCAGGCTGGAGAGACCTATGTTTTTCCCATCTCTGCTTACTTCTCATATAAACTGGCTTTTGTGCACCGCATATTAGCAACAAAAAAGACAAAAAGAAACAAAAGCAACCTGCTCCCTTTCACGCTTGGGATGTCTCTGAAAGCATGCGGTTATTTTAGTTCCCTGCAGGATAATCTAGAAGTTTAGGTCTTTTGGACTGAGGTCTGTATTGTCATAACTCAGCTTTGAGTTTCATTTAAAACATACGCATACACGTAGCCATATTCTGATACTGGTTGTGAACTGAAAAAGAAAGAATGGATCAATGTATCCCTGCATTCATGCAATTCTGGAGACCTCTTTGATTATTTCACCAACTGCCTCTGTCATCTCCATGGGATGGGATGTCTCATCACTTGGAATGACTGAAAATCTCACATGCAATCACTTCTCTGTAGCGGCAATACTGTCCATGTGTATGGAAGGGCAACACGACTACTGCGCTCTTGGGAGGAAAAAAAGAAAAAAGAAAGGAAGGAGAAAGAAGGAAAGGGGAAAAGAAGGAGGAAAGGAGTAAGCAGTCTCCTGCCAGTATTAAATATTTTCCCTGATGAAACAGATCTGATGGAAAAGCTGGAGTTCTGGTTGCTGCTACCTCTATTAGTGGCACAAGAAACAACTGATCAAATCTGCTCTCAGAAGCAATCCTACACATTGAATACAAACAACCAGCCCTGCTCTCTGAAAGAGCCATTTTAACAAAGCCAGAGAATGGGTTTTGAAAAAATGTAAAACAATTATAGAAAATTTCATGAGAAATAATGGGGCATGCTTCCTTTTCAGTCTGACTAGAACAGTTTCCTGCGTCACTGTATAGATAAGGTTACCCCATTTACAAATAAAGAAAAGAGGTGGTTTGGCCAATCAGCGTAGGAAAACAAAATAGAACAGATTTTGAACGTCAGTTGTCAGTAACATATCCCAGGTCCCAAATTAAGACTTTTTGTTAGCAGAGTAATGCCTGCTGCTCTAGTTTTTACTTTTTTTCTTAAATATCCATTTAGGAGCAGATTCCTGAAGTAGCCAAGCCCTCCCCAGATGCAAGGGGAAGTATTCCCCCAAGTGATAAGGGCTCCTCTTTCCATCTTGATCCGCACGAGCTCCAAGAACTGTGAACTGCAAGGGAGGACTGCCATACCTTCTCCCCCTGTGTGAGGCTCTCATGGGCTATCAGGAGATGAAATGTACTAAAACCTGTCTGACATGTCCAACTTTTTGCCATTTTTCCTCATGCAATGGTGAGCGCAGGAAATGATAGACAAAGAAATGCGATGCTGGAGAGGAATTCTTCACGTGGGGAGACTCCTCTGGCAGTTATTTGCAGCTGCCTTGCATTTCACCAGGCATGTGAAGCAAACTGACCTGCCCAAGAACTCCAGCAGAGAGCATCCCAGCTTTGTTATTTCTCAGCTGTGAGGTAGTGAAATTTAAACAGGTGTTAAACAGAGCTACAATATCATCTTTGCTACTGTGCAAAATGTTTTGCTAATCTAGACTATTAGTTCTTATCACTGGTAAAGTCTTCAGAGCCTTTTCCAGTGAGTCCTCTCAGATCCAGAAATAGTTCATTATTTTCCTTCTGTTAACTTTCCATTCCATCCTGCACTTCTGATATCAGCCACTCTGCTCTGTCAGCTTTCCCTGTGTCACTGTGTCATTCAAAAGGGATGTCTAATCCCTAATTAAAGGGATTGCCAGTGTGCTTTCTGATGCTCTTGTATCTTAAAATTGGACACCAGCCACTAACTTCCTTTTCCTTTCTTTTATTAACTGCAAGACTCCCCATCATTTTATCTGATTAATTCAAACTATCCAAAAAATCCCAAAAGCAAAAAAAAAAAAAAAAAAAAAGCAACACATTTTCATTTTCCTTACCCTTTCCAATATCACCAACAGCTTTAAAGCCCCCAGTGCTATTTTCCCCTGGCATCTTTAGCTAGCTTCATCCAAGAGAGTCCTGCTCTTTGTTGCCGAGACTTATTAAGGTCAGGAAATGAGAGGCAAAGAAGAAATTATAAATGAGCACATTTTCTCTATTCCAGAGAAGCTGCTAAATTAAAGAACAGGTTGAAGAGCTTGCACAGGAGAATCAAGAATGGAAAAACGCAAAGCTAGCCAGCTTCCCTACTCATTAAAGAACATGCATAGGGAAACCCAAGAAAACTACAACTGCACTTACACAAGTATCCTGGGTTCCAGAGTCAGCTTCTCTTCTCCCTAATGGCACAAAAGTTCTTATAACTATAAAGATTATTTTTTTTCTTTTCTCTGCAAAGGGACACATTTCTTTTAATGTCTTTTCTAAAGCCTTAAGCACACACATCGCACAATTACTGATCTCATTTCCAGTGAATGATTCACTTTTATCCCATATTTTAATTACAAACAGTACAAATAATTAATATATGAAATGCTTTTATTGTGAAATAGTTGGGACCAAGCGACGCCCATGCCTCTCACACAAAGAATTTATAACAGTAGCTTATATGCCATTATTAGTCATTCAAATTGCAAAGACAATACAAATATCCAGCAGCTCACTCATTGACAGAGCACAAAAGCAATCTTATGTCTCCTTCAGCTGAGCAGTCCTGTAATGGTGATATTAATTTGCCCCAGACCCTGAGCAGAAAGCTTTCTCACTTCACCATGTAGATAAGCTCCTATTTATATGAAGTGCAACCTGCAGCAACAGGCAGCCCTAGCCACACTGGCTTCCAGCTTCTGTGCATCATCAGCAGGGCCATAGAGAAGTGCGTCCAGGAAGCAGCACACACCTGCATCTGGCATAGAGTGATCTTGCCAAGAACCAAGAACCATGTGTGCAACATGTGGCTTAATGAAACAGAGAAGCAGGTGGCCTACTTTATCTCATGAGGTACGGGATGCTATTTCTTTCCAGTGAATGCGGTTGTGCCAAATAAAGACCAGAGGCACTTTATTTGCTGGCACTGACACTGGCTCTGTGAGATGTCCAAAAGATCCCTCACTGCCAACCTACCCAGGCATTGGCACCCAATGGAGACACCAGAGGTAGGAGCAGGCCGAACGCAGCTTTTCAGCACTGTGACAGGGACTTGGGCCAGGCAACCTGCTGCACTCAGGCATCCCTGTAGGAGGAACTGGCTTCTTTCAACCTCTTACCCGGTGGCTGGGAACATTCTGCCCCTCATTCATTCCCTAAGCATCTGTGAGGGCACTGCTGAAAGCATGCACAACAGGAAGCACAAGGAGAACAGTTTTGGAAACCCCTGGATCATGCCAGAGATCCTATCTGCTGCACACTGCACCACAACCAAGAAAAGAAAGAATCTCCTCTTCCTCCAGAAGTTTATAATATCTTTTCATAGAACTAAATAAATAAGGAAACTTTTCTTACTGCAAGTTAACTTAAAATCCAGATGGGAGCAGGGGAAAGGCACACAATGTGAGAACAACTACAAAAAGGTATAAATCCTAATAAATGCACCTAAAGACTTGTTTTATTCATGAAAAAGACAAGCAGGGAAAAATATTAGTATACAAGAACTCATCATAATTTAGCTAATCTTCACATACAGGTTTTTAAACACTTCTGGGCATTTTTCATTGATACATAAAAGAAGATTGTGAAATCTTATATTTCTACACACTGTCGGCCAACGCAAGAAAACAGTGTACTGCAAAGCATCAGATAACACAGAAGCTATAATTTTTCATCTTCTTCTCAGATTTCTTATCTTTCTTATCAGTTAATCTCCTCCAATCCACATGTAAAATACATAATTTTGTGTATAACTATTTGTCTAATCCCATTCTAATTGATTAGAACTTTAGGTACATGAAATCTACCTCAGTCAGTCCCCACAGACCTGCCACCTGTCTTCCCCTGAAGGGTCCCATCTCAACCTGCCTCGTCCTTCGGAATTACCTTCTGAGGATGGCTTTGTGACCCACAGTGGAACTCTGTACCACACAGCAGCAGGTCACAAAGTCAACGTGAGGTTCAGAGAGCTGAAGTTGCTTTATCTTCTTGGTTATCCAGAACAGGGGTGGATAGTGACACCCACACTACCTCCTGTCACCATGATATTATGGGCCAAACTTTCTAAACCTTTAATAAAATTAAGAACAAATAAATCACCTGACCTCAGTTTTCTCCTGTTTATGGATTTACAGCTATAATCCATTTCACATGCAATTTCTTTGTAAAACTCTGTCCCATCACTTGCTCAGGTGAAGAAAACCCACTCTAAAGCACCGCTGTCATTTGGCTCCTAACTTTTACATACAGAATTAGCATTCCACGCTGCTTCTCTTGGGGTGTGCACCAATATCCTATTTCTGCACATATTTGACATCACAATTCTGGGAGTAAAATGCAAAGAAAATCATAAGTATTTTCAGTAAAATATAAATTAGTATATAAAAAAGCTTTACCATTTTCACTTTACATTACAAATCCAAGATGCCCATATTAAGTTTTGAAATATTTGCTGGATCTTTTCAGTAATATGAAAACAAAGCAACAAGTCCCTGAAGGCAGAGACTTGTAAAGAGGTGTTGGGGATTGATTTTGTCTGTCCAGTGTCAGACACACAATGCACTGTTTGATGAAGCTCTTGTGCGCTTCAGCAGAAGATCCACTGTGAATGTGACTTTACGTTGAACTGCAGCAGAATTTTCTCCATAGAACAGATACAACAATCCAAATCCCAAGCTACTGTGTGGTCCCTTTGCACCAAACTGACACCACAAAATGGCCCCAAAGAGCCTACTGGATGTGGGAGGTCTGTGCCAGCACAGAGGAACAGGGCCAGCCCAGTTCCCAGCACTGCTACCCCGGCTGCTGGCATGGGGGGTGCAAACAGAGCACGCAGCCATAATGTGGCCATGTGCATTGATAGGGTACTCACATGTCACTGCCTGTGAATATTGGTCCCCATCAACCAAGGAAACACAAATGTATTGCAGTGCAAGCACAGCACACAGCAGCCAAAAAGCACGTAGATGGTGGTCAGTCATTCTTGCATAAGATTCACAAAGTGCCTTCACCAGTAAAATTTTGGGCAGCTCTCTAATGAGAATATTGTAGTGCCCTCCTGGGAATTGAGTGGCAGTCTTGTAGGTGTGTTGCAGGGCAGGCAGCAAGGCAAGCAAGCAACGTCCCTCTTGATTTTCTTGTTAGGAGAACGTAAACTGAATAGATGTAATAAACATCTGAGTATTCTGCATGATTTTTCAGCAAGCATATTTCATGCAAAATGCCATTTGTACAGAGTCTCTACTGTCAGTTCTTAGTAAAAATATTCAGGTTATGGTTCTTAGAGTTTCACCATCTCAACCAGGCAAACACTAACTCCTTTGCTTTTTTCTTTTTTTTTTTTTCTTTCTTTTTTTTTTTTTTCCCTGAAACAAAAAACAAGAGTATATTTCCCTTCAAAATAACTAAACAAAAGCCTTGCTTTTCTCAGTTGCTATATGCAGTCTCTGAAGGAGAGCAAAGAGCTCTGCACGTTCCCAAAAAGACATCATGTTTTCATATTCCTACAAAAGATTAGTATTTAAGACATATTGTCGAATGTTTTCACTGAGGTTTACAGCATTGAGACTCTTTTGCTCTTCACGTTTCTAAGAAATAAAACCAAAACGACCAATCGAATCAAAACCAACTACAAATAAACAAATAAATAAATAAATAAAATCAAGAGAGGTGCAACAAAATGTACGAAAACAATATTTGCAGCACTAGAAGACTTCTATTACCGTATCAAAGCGCTTCGAACTGCCCGAGCTGGACTCCTGGTGCCCCCGTGTGTTTAAGAGAGATGTTAACGCACCGCTGCTGTCAGAACCCTGACATCAGTCACACAATACATTCACTTCTCTGTCCCTTCTGCCCCGCGACAAAACTACGTATTGGCAGCATTTATAAGCACACAAGAAAACAAAACAAAACAAAACAAATTGGACTCTTGCTTCATAAACACCCTGCCTGGCAGAAAAAAAAAAAGCTTCAGTTTTTTTAAATGCTGAAGGCATCAATTTTTCTCTTCAATGTTAACAGAGATGCAGCCCCTTTATTCTCAATAGGAAATCTGAATGTAGCATAGCATTACTCATGCAGTACTTTAGTTTTATGAATAAATAAATAAATAAAATAGTAACCACGGAAACACAGTTACTCGTTAAATAACAGTTTGATTTTCTAGATTTGGGTTTTTTCCCACTTCTCCATGCAGCACTGCTTAGTCTCTGCCATGCTTCTTTCTAATCAGATAAAGCAACAAAGAGGGAAAATATTATATAGAAATGACAGCAGTTAGCTGTCTCTTCAAAATCAAACGATTCTACTATTCTATGTATTCACAGACTTCAGTAAAAGAAAAGACAGTAAATTCTCTTTTTAATTAACAAATTGTATATTGCTGGGGTTTTTTGTTTGTTGTTTTTGTTTGGTTGTTTAGTCTTCTTCCTGATGGACAAAACCAAACCATCTGGTCATTCTGGGAAGAGAAGGCACAGATAAGTTCATTTTCTGAAACGTGTCCATCTCCTAGCTGCCCTTGGTGCTCAGTGAGTTTGTGACTGTACTGACTACTGCCAGGTCAGCCCTAAAATTTTTTAGGGGAAAAAAAAACCAAATATAGTTCCTTGAAATACTGTTTTTGGTGGTTTTAAGTCAGAATATGATGATTAACACTGGAAAAAATGTAGATACCAGAGATGGAAAATAGGCATAATTAGGAAACCTGTTTATGAACTAACAGCAATAGCATTTTTATGGATAAAATTAAGCTCTTATTCAACTGGAAAAGGTTATGATGATAATCACTCAGAAATTTGAAAACATTTCATTATATTAAGGCAGTTAGCATAAACTTGCCTATATTATGGCAGCTTAAATTTGTTTCCAAATTCCAAAGCTACACAACTTATTTTTTCTTGACAGCACCTCATTTGCAATAGTACACACGTAATTGGTGAAATGTTGGCCTTTTGAAAATCTTTTGGAATCCTGGCTTTGCTGAAACTGATGGCATGCACACTTATCAACACAGCTGTGGGTGTACACTAGAGTCAGTGGTGCAATTTCTGACAAAAACATTTTGTTAAGAAAAACATGTTCAGAACAATTTTCTGCAATAACACAATAAATTTATTAAATTGTGAGTGGTAAACTTCATTTGCTTTCTTTTTTTTTTTTCCCCTGAGGTGCAAGATCTGGTCAAAATGAGAAACAGATGCACTCCAGAACAATCTGTGGGCTGATGGTGATGACACCGGCATGAGATGAGCAATGCTTTAACTGTCCACATTGGTCACTGCAAACGGCAGTCTGAAAAATGGACGGATGTCAACACCCTGGGCAGCTCAGAATTTTGCTCAGATAATACCACTTTCATGCCCATTTCCACTACTTTCAGACAAAAATTCCCAGTGAAGACAGCATCTCATGAGAGCACTTAGTGAATTACCATTTTGCTATTGATGATCTACGAAAATCCTATTTTGCTATGAAATATTCCAGTCTCTCCCTCTCCAACTTAAACTAAAGAGAAAACTTTCACTGACATTTTTTGCTGAATCTGTAGAACTTCTGCCCTTCACTTTCTTTCTTTCCTTACCTCTTAGTTTTCCTCCTATTACATTGTAGATCTTTAAAAGTACTTGCATACGTTAGCCGGTGATGACTATGTTACTGTATTAGAGAAAGCCCACATGTGAACCCCTAAGAACATGCATTGATGTCATCTAAAACCACATGCAGCTATCTCTTCCTTAGCTCAACCTTAAATCATATACCATTGCTACACGTACTTCTGGAAATATTACTTACAGGGCCTCTCTCTGCCAATCAGACAATACCACTGCCAGCCAACACCAGCACTACTTGGTTTTCACGTCTCAACCCAGGCTGCAGCTTCTTGTGCCGCTGCTCAGTTCCAGTCCTTGTGTGATGGTCACGAAGCACCTGATGCACAAATGAGCATCAGTCTCGTGGCTTTAATGGATCAGTGGGCAGATGGTGGGTCACAAATGCAGCTTTTCAGACACCTGTGTGACTACTGAGCATCTCTTGCAAAACTGGACTATTTTGGGTCTCACCATACCACGCTGGTAGTTTTGTTTCCAAAGTAGAACCTAGAAGTACAACCCACTCCACAGTTTTCACTGAAATCATGCAAAAATAAATATACAAAGAGGATATTATTGTTAACTATGTAGTATTGTTAACTCTGAAGTCTCTCATAAGGTAATAGTTAAAATCACCAGCAGACAATGAAATTCTAGTTTTGTTTGATTAGTTGTTCAATAATGCACAGTCTATATTTAAAAAGAAACTCACAGTGAATATTTACTGAATTATATCTACCTTTTAAAAAGGCAAGATAAGAAAATATCACGTATAATGACAGATCATGTTAACTTTATAACTGGAATTAACACTTCTCAAACATTCAGAAGTGTTGGTTTTTCCTTCAACTCCTAATCTGTTGTTTTAGCAGAAATTTCTGTAACTGTCCATACAGGCAGACTAAAACCACAAGAAGAAACCAATGAAAGGGCAAGTGGCTGCTATCTGAAAAACTTGTGGCAGAAGAATTGATGAGAAATAGTATTTGACATGAAGGCTGGATTTACATATCTGTTCCAATTTCTCTGCTTAAAATATACATACATACATACGTTTGTATATGCATATGGAAAAACTCAAGAGTCAGAGATTTGCTATTTCTTATGCTTCTAAAGTGGAAAGGAACAGGAAAAGGGAAAGGGGAAAAAGAGAGAGAAGGAAAGGAAGTTTACCAGAAGTTTACCAGAAATTGTCCTAAAATTACCAAAACTACCAGTCTGTTTCTCTACATATTAGCATTAATAAAGGAGGGACCAAATATTACTCTTTACCCTACTCTCTCATTTAAATCTGCAGAAAAGTAGAAAGATGAAAGTTTCTTTAGGTCTGCAGTGATCGTGTAGAAATGTATATTCAGGTTTAATCCTCTCCTCAGCCTTCATTAGGGCAATTTTATTTCTTCAGCGAGGACAGTCATTAGACCTGAATGCAAAGAAAAAACAGATGCAGACTTTCTATGAACTTCAAAGCAACTACATTTTGTGAAAGCAGCTTCATGTCAAGAGAGAGAAGGGCTGAGATTTTGTGCTGTGTTTGGATGTTTGCACATTAACGACAATATTCTGAATTGCATACCCTCAACATTTTACTATAACCCCACAGTAAGGGCCAGTTCATCGCAACTCGAAAAGCAATGCATTTTGCAGCATTTCCCTAATACCTTAACATTTGAGCCAGATGTTTCACATGGTTTGCATAGTTAGAAAAGTGTGATTCCAAGGAAACCTTATGCTCACAAAGTGAGACCAGAACCACTGGCCAAAACAATGAACCTGAGCCTGTTGCATTCATCACAGCAACACAGTCTTGAGGTGCTATTGTTGTATAGCAGGGAAAATGGCATCTGTGTTCTTCCCCCCTCCTCGCTCCCACTGCACACTGCATTGTTTTTGCCTCCCCTGATGCTGCACAGACCTCTGGGGAATGTCAGATCCCCCTCAGTAAGGTTTCTCCCTTTACCTTGCATGACATTGCAAACGTTTGGTCTACTGTGGTCCACAAATGTTTCCAAAAACCCATGAGATTTAGGGCCTACAGCTTACGTTTGTTTCATGTGAAATATATATGTGATATAGTTATATTCAACATTAAGGAAGAATTTTGCAAATTGTGTTATTATGAGGCACGAGGAACAATAACTTCCAAGACAACATAGCTTTTTCTACAAAGCCTGTACATAGAAAACCACTGATTCTTTAGCCCAAAGCATTGTTTTAGAAAAGGTAGAAGATAGCTTATTTAAAAATTGACGTTGGACAACGACAGGGTGCAGAAGCCTGTGATTTTAAGCTTGGAATATTCTGCATGAATACATCTGTAAAGCAATAATTGTTTCTAAGCATACAAAAAAATTCACCATAAGCAGAAGCCAGATACCTTCAATGCTCTGTGGGCCCACCAGGTTCATGGCCTGGTGCGCTGGGTACTCCACACGGGGCCGAGCGATGCCCAGCTGCTCCATCACCCCGTGGAGCAGCCTCTGAATGTCAGCTTCAGAGACCCTGTCCGGAGTTCTGGCGCTGTGGCTGTAAGCTGAGGCCAACCCAAACAGCAGCAGGAACGTGGTGGTACAAAGCAGGGTGCTTGCCATCCTGGCAGCAAACTGCAGCCTGGGAAAAATAAACAGATCCGATTAGAAACGGTAGTGAAAATGAAGTGGAAATAACTCTCATTACTACACAACACAGCTCACTACCTCTAGTTTCTAGAGTCAGCTGAAGGTCTGTGGGGGCCAGAGGGAAACAGCAAAGAGCTTCTTCCGTTCAGAAAAAAAACAAAACAAAACTGTGAGTTGCCCAAATCTATCTTCTGCTCTGTGTTTCCCTGCTGTGCTCATTAAGCAGCCGCTGCAAACAAAATGGAACCACTGCTTCATTTAATGAAAATTGGTTTCCCCTCCCCCACGTTTGTTATGCTGTTTTATAAACCTCTGGGCTCAATATAAAGCCTTCTTCAGATGGGAAATTCTTCCCAAGCCGTATGCTTGCACTGCCTGAAAAACCAAGCACTGGGAACAGCAGAACAACCTCCATTGTTGTGGCTTTATTTCTGCCATAAGAGAAGAGGCTGCCTACTGCACATACATCATCTATCTTCCCACCTGAAGCAAAGAGGGTTCATTTGGCTCCCCTGAATGCCTTTCACTAAATGGCTACAATATACAGCTTAATTAAACACAAAAACAAAATTAAACTAATCATTACTGTCTCAGGTTGAATTTTAATCAGAGCATTTGGTTCCCAATGTTCATTTTCCCTCCACACTATGATGACAATACCTATCTCCCATCTCTTAACCAAACAAAGACCCTCTCTCGGCCCCCTTTTGGCCGCCCAGTTTTCCCGCACCAGACGTCAGGGTGTTCCACCACCCCTCGCCAGGAACCCTACAATGACTTTGAGGCAAAAATGGCTGAAAAAACAACGCCGGCAATATCCCCCTCTCGCCTGCGCGGCTCCAGCGCACCGCACATCCCCGGCAGCCTCTGCAGGAGGCAGCTTCGCACAGCCCGAACAGCCGTTTGCTACCTAGAGAAAACTGCCAGCTTTCTGCGCATTACCCGCACGACGAGGCGGAGGGCAGCACGGCCGGCCGCTGCCGGTAAGGAGCCGGAGGAAACCGGGCGGCAGCCCCAGCCCCTAGTAGCGCCGTACCGCACTCACCTCCGTCCCGCTCGCGGCTCGGCTCTGCGGGTGCAGAGTCTCCGCAGCCGCGCATCCTCCGTGCGCAGCCCCGGCCCCCCCCCCGGGCACCTGGCGCTGCCGCGCACCGCCCGCGTTTGTCTAACGGGTATTCAGGATGCCCGCTGCAACAAGCCGAATGCAACGCTCCGACAACTTTCGGTTTGTTTTTGTTAGATTGACGCCGTTACAGCGATGTCACCTCGTTTCCAACGCCGCTCTCATCTTCTCGCCAGGATTTTATTTCCAGAATAGGATGCTTCGCAGCTGAACTGCGGGCCGGTGGCATTACGTAACGGCAGGGTACAAGGCGACCGCACGGCAGCTCCCAGTACTTACAGGTAAAGGGCTGCAGGATAAGCAAATCAGCAAACAGCATTTCGAGCTGCCGTTAACAGAAAAGACTGTAAAAGGATCTCTCCGTATCTGAAGTCCACAATTCATAGCACTCAGCAAAACAATCATTTCTAATGACTGTTCTATATAAAGACTGCTTTGTGTAACGTAACCGCTGCTGATGTTAATTTCATGCCTTCCATTTTAGAATGGAGATATCTACAGAAACCTCCTGCCTTGCTGCTTCAGAGAACACAACAGACCCAGAAACTGCTCTCAGCAGGCGACTGATGTTCATTTCCTGCCCCCGGTCTCTTTCTACTTATCAGTAACTTGCCCAGTGCAGGTCTCTACTGCTTAATCCTGCACCTGCTATTTCTACTCCCTTTCTCCAAAACGTCTGTTTACAAAACAAAGTGAGTATGTGTCTAACAATTCTTCGTAACCTCTAAAAATCAAAGCTTAGCACTTCCTCTGACAGTCTTAGTTGGATTTTAAGGGCTGGTTTGTCAGTCCCCTTCCAAAATCTCCCTGATTTAAGCTTGTGATCAAAATAATTTACATTTCTTCTTTTCCAGGTAATGCCTCACTTTATTTTAAAGCCTCCCAGTTGCCTTAGCCTGCTGGCTTCTGGAAGTGAGCCTACTTTCTTGCTTGCTTTGGGCCTCAAACCCTTTATTAGTAAGCAAAGACATTCAGCTGGTACTAAGCAATACTCACCCCCAAACTATCCCCCAAAATAGCCTGAAATTTTGACAAAAGAAAATAACTTGGAATTTGGATTGTAGCACCTTACTTTACAGATGACTCGGCTTAAAGCTTCTGAAGCACAAGAAGCAGATCAGTAGTAACCGGGTTGCAACTGCTGGACTTCTGAAAGATCTGTTGTGCCTTCACATTACATAAGAACAACTTTCAACATTTATCGGAGAAAGTAATGAATAAAGGAAGCAATACATAATCACAAACCACATGCTTCTTAAACTCTTTGCATGGCAGCTTAAAGCAGAATCTAGAATAATTCCTACTCTGGAGCCCCCCTCTGACACCCACTGCAAATAAGGGAAAGAAGGGAGTCCCGTCATTAATAGATCACTTTAAAAGCCTACTCTTGCTGAACTATTTTATACCACACCTTTTGCTAGTAATGAAAATCACCAACACACACCTTTGAGAGCCAGAATAGAACTATTTCTGATTTCAGCACTTTCAGACTCACTCACTGACGCTCGCTGTCTTTGTGTACATGACAACATAAGCTAAACTTCTAAGTCACTATAGAAGAATGGGCTCAAAGAAGGAACAAAACCAATGGTTTTATTAAAACCAGAAGTATCCAGTGCTTTCAGCTCTTATATTTTGCCAAACAATTTGCACATACAGAAGGCTAACACAGTTTCAAGTGTTCACTCTTAAATAATTTTAGCAACTGATGACAAACAGCTTTCATTTCAAAAGATGTAAACAATCGCTCGTGCAAATCTACTTTTGACAGACTATGGCTTCATGCAATCATCCCCCTTGCAACATCATCAGCATCTAAAATCATCTTCTGCACCATCCAGTTCACACTATTCTATTGCTCTAGAAATAAGTTAAGACTGTCTTTCCATTGTAAAGCATTTTACTGCCCACAGCTGAAGATACTTGGTACATACTGCAGAAGGCGGCGCCTGAAGAAATTTTAAGACTTTCCACTGCCTGAGTATTTAATCCAATAGAAATAAAGAACATTTCTCAAAAGTAGAATTGGTAATAGGCCCAACTTAAATATCAAATTGTGCTACAAGTCATTTGAAACTAGGAAGCAAAGGAAATCAGTAAGATCCAGCACCAAGACACATTCTTTACATGTCTGTTTGTAACTGGTATTTAGTCTAAATGCTGCAAGATCTGTTCTGGGACACACAGTGTGCTTTTAGAAGCTGAGGTAAACAAACAACAAATGCAAACATCCGTAAAAACACTAAAAAAACTCAAATCAATTTGAACGAACTGACTAGCAGTTATAAAAGAAGCATAAGTAAAAAAAACCCTCAACTTAAACCCCAAGGTGTTACGGACAAGGTATAGACTTGTACAAATCACAAAAACAATGTACATTTTCCCAAAGGTTAACTAAGTTACAATAAGCTCATTTCACAATCATAATTAATCCTATAAGTCTACTGGTTTTGCAGTTGGTAGCAGTTTCACTTTAGATATCGGATTCTTTGGAGAGCCTCTATAACGAGCTTTTTCTTTTCCTGGAGCACTTCTTGTGATTGTAGACTTTTCTAGAGCTAGATCTGGAATATTTACATCTGCATTAACTTTTAAGCAAGATTTCACTGTTTCCTGATTGGTTAGATCTTCTAGAACAGACTTTGATGGATGAACAGTCACTTTCTGTCTGTAGATTCCAGCAGTTCTTACAGAACCATCAGGCTTGTCTGACAGATATAGATGTCCGCAGTGTGGTTTGGATGTTAAATCAAGCTGACTATGAGATGCAGAAGCTTGGTTAAACGTACTTTCACTCCTGAGTGACAAAGCACTGGAATTCTTATTAGATTTTTCTGTGCAGGAGGAGAGTGCAGAATCACAGCTCAAAGATTTTACAAGTGGTGAACCAACATCACTAGCTATACTGAGCTGAGAGCTTATAGATCTTTTGTTAGCCTCCAATAAGGAATTCATTCTTCTTACAGACTGTCGAACAGGAGTACGTTGGAATTTAAGAGGTGGCTTAGTTTTGCTTGCAGAACTTGGGTCATTTAATGAAAGCTTGTTAAACCACTGTATGTGGTCAGAAACCTTTCCATGGTCAGGAACAGTGGATGCCTTAGTTAAAGTTTTAGCAGAATTTTCACCTTGCGAGTGTTGGTTGCCCACTTCATTTCTTGATACAGGCAACTGCAAGACAGGAAGCTGTCCTGCCCCTGGAAGTTTAGCAGTACCTTCTTCTAAATTACAGCATTTTACCGTACCATTTTCAGCTGTTTGTGAATGTGTTAGCTCTAGTTCCTCTTTTCTTCCAAAGGAATCTAATTTTTTTAAGTCATCTTTTGATGAACTGTTCTGAACCGTCAAATTGCCTTCTGTGTCTAGTACCCGCGTCGCAGGAAGTTCTATTACATTTCTTATATCTGGTTTCTGGACCTGAAGTTCAATTTCAATAGAAGTTCGGAAGCTTTTTTTCTCCAAAGTTTTAATTTCATCTATTTTTGGTTGCTGCTTATCAATAGCATAGGATTGACACTGTTGGTGGAGCAGCTCCCTGGACTCTACCTTTGCTGGACTGTGAAAAACTCCAGCTACCACTTCTTTCTCTGGACAGAGTCCTGCGAGACACTGAGTGTCCTTGAATGTTTCATCTGTTACACCTGAGAAAGATGACTTTGTATCAGCTCTCAGATGGTGAAGATTACTTCCAGACTCAGAGAAAGCTTGTTTAACTTTCAGTAATGTTTCTGCAGTTAGATTATTCGCTTCTTCACAAAGCTTTAACCTGCTGTCTTGTTGATCTTCAGCAGTAAGTCTGCATTCATCTGGAAGAACTGGTGGCTTTTCAAATATGAAAGCAGATTCCGAAGAACTACTTTCTAGCACAATTCTCTCATTGCTGCTGATCTCCTGAGAATCTGTAACAGTAGGACTATTCCAGGACATTCTGTAAAAAACTTTGTTGCGGCATTTTGGAGTTAACAAGTTTTCTTCCGACTTGCTCACATTCTTTGAACCTTAAAATAAACATTACAGGTCTTTAATAGTAATGTCTTGCAATTTAAAATGACCATTATAGGAAAAATTTTTGCTAATAAAGGTTACCATAGTAGCATTGAATTTAAAGGTGCCATTAAACTGTCATTTTAGAGATGTGACTTCAGTTCTTCATACTATGATCTTTTTTTCACATCTCATCACGTTTAACCAGCAGAAAAGAACTAAGATACATTAAAAACAAAAGCTTGTTTTAAACCAATTTTTTCCCCACAGAAGCCACTAGCACTTTCTAGCTCTTAGCTTACTAGCTAGAAACACTTTCAATCCAATTGCTCTCTGCAAGAAGTTACTTTTGCCTTACAAAAATTCCACCCCCACTCCCCCCCCCCACTGTGTTCTGTTAGGTATTTACCTTTCTTACAGACTCTTTCACTGATACATGGGCTGAAGAGTACACCTCTTCTTGTACATTCAGCTCCGCTTTCCAAACTTTGTTGACTTGCAAGACGCCTTCCAATATTTTCAGCTCTATTACCAACTGCACATCCTGATGCAACGCTCTTGGAAGAAAATAAAAAAAACTGGAGTCCAATTCTTTTTTCTTTACCCAATTTCTTGGATAAAGAAATCACCAGGATTAAGCTATGCAAACCATAGTGACAGCAACTTTTTCCTGGCTATACTTCATCTTCCCTCAGTTCTCTGCAAACCTACATAGGAAACAGCCTACCTGCAGCAAGGTAGGTTTAACCGCATATAGTGACTACATGCATAGCCTTTGCAAAAATTGGAGGTTCAGAAACAGTGAGAACTGCTGATCACAACTGCATTGGGTTCACTCCAGCTGTCAGATAAGTCCCTATCCATTTGCTTGCTCACTCTATCTCCAGCATGTCATGAGAGAGAAATGGAATGGGAAAGCAAGAAAAAAAATACACCATCATAAAACAAACAAAACCTCAGAAAAACTCTCATAAGTGTTGCAAAAGCAAAGTGATGTAAAAATTGTTAACCATCAGCAGACGCTGATGACCAGCCAGTCCCTGAGCACTGGCCACTTAGAAAACAGTTTGCCACATTTGTATTGCTAAGAATGACATTATACAGCATGGAATACTAGTCTTTTTGGTCAATTCAGGTCAGCTGTCACCACCGTGTCCCATGCCAGCATCTTGCTCCACTCCAGCCAAACCCAATGCAACAATCAGTTACTGCTGTGGAAAAAAAAACCTACAGCTTCTTGCACTTGATAGCAAGTCCAGTTGCATTCTTACCCCACCATTCACAATCAGGTCCTTCCAGCTGGTGCAAAGCAGTGCCCAAAACTTTTGATTAAAGTCTGCATTGTAATAGAAGCGGCATACTTACCACGTCCCTGCCGCTTTTCCCCAAACCAAACTTCAAGCGTAATGACCTACGAACCATTTCTTTTCGGCTAATTTTTGGAGAAAAGCAACCTGTTTTTCCTGATTCAGCCCTGGGAAGACAAAGAGGAAGAAGTGACACTGAAAACTCTTTAGGAGGGCAATGACAACATCCTTACACTTCTTTCCACTGCTTTGATGACTCCTATTGCCTTCACGTTAAGCTTTTTTAATAGGCACAGAAAGGTTCCCTTGAAGCCACTATATGATACTTTTCTTTTTTAAACTAGATTTTACTGCCTATGATGATTTCGAAAAATATTACAAAAGTCTGTTGATTTTTTATGTTTAAAACACATTTTAAAAACTGAATGAGATTATACATGCAGTTAGTCAAGGAGGTTTGATCAGTTTGTCTGTTATTTGAGAGTTAAGGCTAATTACCTGTACAATTTCTTGCTTGCAAGTCTTTTACTTCTTCTGTTCCCTGTGCTAGACAAATGATTTCCACCACACGTTGAAGGAGATAATGAAGTTTGAGGTGACTCAAGAGACACACAAGGGCTTGTTTCAAACTGAACTACAGGAACAAAATACATGTTCTCAGAATAATCAAGTTTTCAAGTAAGTACTTAACAGATAAAACAGCAAAGATTCTTAGTAGATCAGATACTTATTTTCTGCAGCGATGGCTTAAGTTATTTTGACTTGCATTTTTTTTTTTTTTTTTAATATTAAATGGGGCTGTTGCTTGAAGCATTCATAAAAGAATTGGTTAGCAGTAAAACATGTGCTACAGAAGAACAACTACTTCAGGCAGCAAAGGAAAAAAAATTAAGGCATCATATTTACCTGATGCTGGTGTGGAGCTGCTATTAAAAATACTACTTGGTAACAACTCAAAACCAAAACCATGCTTAAAAGATCTTCTCTTCTTGCTGGACAAGCCCTGAGAGCAATCAGCTGGAAGCTTACGCTTAGTACTTGGAGTAAGAACCACTGGAGTCACAGATGAAAGGACTGAAAATAAGAAAACCAAAATTTTCAACAATAGCTTGAAAGGGTGAAAGTTTACTACTAGAACACAGCATTGTTCTTTACCCCAGAAGAAGTTGTTCTAAAAACTTAGTTAAAGAGCATGCATTTTGAACAGGCAAAAGCAGTCAGTATAGCTAAGTTGATTCCATTTTCTTATTGAGATTTTTTTGTGGGTTTTGTTGTTGTTTTTGGGTTGTTGGTTTTTTTTTTTTTTTGCTTGGTTGTTTTCTACACAAGCTAGTGTGCCAGAAAGGAAAATCCAAAGCCACATACTAATAATGTAGGCAGTACAAAAAAGACAAAGAAAAAAAGCACAGTCATTTTTCTGTAAGTTTAAGAAAGACTAAAATTGAAGAAAGTCCTTCAATTTTCAAGTCAAGATAGAATTCTACACTACTGAAGCCTTAATGCACGTTAGACAAAAAGCATAAAGTTCTTATGCTAGAACCAGCCCACCGCTGCAGTGATTGTAGCTGCTGCAAGAGCTAAACTAAATGCAGTATCTTGAACAAAAACGTATCTACGTTCATAGTTTTACACAACTGAAGCAACCATTTATCTTCAGTTAAAACTCTTGAGCTGTGCTGTGGGATATGGCATACAAATCCAGAAGATACTGCATGCGCTCTATTTAGCACAAATACACCAATACCTACCGCTTCTGTCTTGCTGAGGTGTAGTGGAGGGTGTTCTGTTAGATTTAAATTTATTCAATGCTCCACTAACAATATCTGAAATGCAAGACACACCGAGCAATCAAATTTAAATATGAAATTTGTCTTGCTCTATTTTCAACTGAAATTCAACTTGCATTCTTCCAGAGATATAAGGCAAATCAGTTAAATGACTGTTCAACGTACAGAAACCTGTAGCCCAGATCATATTGTCATACTTATGTTGCTTTCTAATAGCAGAAAAATTCTGCTTAAAAAAAATACACAAAGAATTCTACCAAACACTGTAGAGATCTATGCTTTCCAATTTCTTGATTTCCTGTAGGCACACTCAGAAGGCACTCATTCAAGACTTTCTCGCAGAATTTGCTAAGCAATTCTCTTGCACCGAGAAGAGGTTTGTGCTTTGACCTTAGGCCCAAATACCAGAATGAAATTTTGGTCTTGCAAAGAATTAATATACAACTTGTATTATTTTTCTTTAAAGGCGAAATGAATTCCAGTAGAACACACACATGAGCTTTTACTGTTTTTCCTGCTTCTAAGAGTGTAAAACAGAAGCATTTTTATGAAGAGCTCTGCAACCTATAGCTGCATTTCCACGTGTTCATTGCAAAGCTCAGCATAATGCTGTGGTGGGAGTTCTATGGTGACTGGTAGTTGTCAGGCAGTTATTCAGATCTCAGATTTGGATCACTACTACTGAAATGTAGTAACGTTATGTTTTATCACATCTGGAGAACACAGATGTTGCGCATTACCAGAACCTATTCTACAGAATTAACAAATTCTAACTGCTTCTCCTCAGAATTTGAACATTCACAAACATTTATCACTTTGTAACTTGGGTGACATCCCTTCTTCACAAAATATTACACAAAAGCCTGTCTTGGCTAAACATACACAGCAATAAAGCCTTAAAGTCAGTTGTTGTCAGGTTTAACATTCCAAGCATTAGCTAAACATACATTCAAATTTTTATAACAGTACATACAAGATCTGTAATTATAGTTACAATTATGTAATTCTAATGATCAGTGTAGCTTCTTAGTTTCAAAGTAAGAAGCACTACATCCTTATAAAGAAAAAATGAAATACAGATCTCAATGAAATTTGCCTTGTTCTTACCTTTTTAAACCATCAGAAAACCATTTTCTCATCCACCTAGGTTTAGGAACTGTTAAACCAAGAGCTTCTAGAAACTCACAGAAGTGTATTTAAATCTCTTCTATTAAAGCTATGTTGTCCAAAAATAATCAACTAAACCAGCTCAGCAGGAGTTGTTTCAGTTTCAAGTCTCACTGAAATCAATTTGATTTCCAATATAAAGATTCACTATCCTACATTAAATATTTCAGAACTCAGTAATAATGAGCTGTATTCATGTAAAACGAGTTGGAGAGTACATAGAAATTAATGAAGTGGATTAAGAAAATTTGCACATATGCAATATATGCTAAGTCTACAGTGCATTTCCCTAAACATTCAAGATCCTATGTACACAAGACTCACAACTGTGACAGCGTCCAGTATATCACATCTGATACTTTGAAAGTTTCTAATTTATACAGAAATAGTGTGCTTCCAGAAGTCTAATCTGCCCAGGGTCAGCACACCTGAAGCTGCAAAAAACCTGTTTCAGCAGCTAAACATTTCACATGACAAACTTACCCCCAACGCTTCGGTGCCTCCTCCTCTTACATTCACTGGGAGATTCACTCTCACTGTCTTCACAGCCTCTCAGTGAGGGAGTAGACTGAAAGGGGTCAACGCCTAACATTGCAGGAATCTTTTCCAAGATAAATTCTGGTACCCGTCCTGAATTTGTTAAGAAATATTTTTTAAGGTAATTTTAAAGTTGAAAAAATTTAAATTAAAGTTGAAATTTTAAGTTGAAAAAATTGTATACAAGTAAGTACAAGACAATTTAACAAACATATATCACTTACCGATTTCTTCTGCGTGATCAATGAACGTCTGCACCACAGCAGCCTGCAAACGAATTTTTTTTTCTGTACTCGTTGATAACTTTTCATTTTCATTTGAGTGCAAGAGGTTGGGAGCGAAAATCACTGCCAGGTTACTGCTATCCATTCTGTTTTCATTAGATCTTAAGAAAAGAAAAAGTATACTTTTAAATGCAAATTACTGGGACATAAGCAGCAGAGAAAGAAAGAGAGAGAAGAGCAAGCAACAAATACCGCTGGAAAAAAAATGGAGCCACTCATTTGGGTGCTCACATACCAAGACTAGTGGGTATCCTTATGCAACCTAGGCACAGCAATTGCACAACATCTTGAACTCAGTATGTTATAGCTGCCCATCAGTTTTTGGAAATGCAAGGTATAAGATTATGCTAGTTTAAGTCACCCCCTTCAGCTTTTCGAAAGATGAAAACAGCTATGAAAGAATGGAATAAATTCCAGCATAAGAAGGTTCTGTAAGAAAGACCTTTGAATTTAGGAAGGAAAAGACTGCGCCAGAGTTACAGTAAATGGCTGCAAGTAAGCAAGTCTTCAAGTCAAAACCAAATACAGGAAGTACGCCTGAAAAGAGAAGTTCACTGAATATAGGAATATTTACAGTCACTACTTTACATTACACTGACCTTAGGGACACAGTTCTCAGAAAGTTGAAGAAGTATCGCAGAGCTTCAATTGTTCTGTCAGCCATTAAGCATGAAAGCAACATAGTTGCAGCTTTCTTCCCATTTGCTAGCTGCTGAGCTTTGAGAAGGCCATCTTGTAGATGAGGTGAAAGGATGGGTTCTGGCAGCTCTCTAAAGAACTGCTTAAGAAGCCCTGCAACATCACATGGTAGTGCAGCTGAGAGGCAGTTTTCACCTTGATCCAGCTTACTCTGAAATTGTTCAGAAAAAAACATGATTTCAAGTATTCAGTGCCAGATTTTTAAGATTATGTATTAATTCGGTAGGCTGCACCAGCCTTGTCTTTGTTTTTTTTTTTCTTTTTACATAGCTACACTATCTATAAAGAGGTACAGATAACATTATCAGACAAGCAGCTTTTTTTTATTGGTTCTCCACTGTTCACATCCTTCTGGGGAGAACACCACTAAATCCCATCGCAGTGTCCAGCATCTACACCTGCTAAAAACTTTGTTCAGTCACAAGTTTCTTCTGATAACCTGGGAAGATGAACAATTTATTGAGACATAACTAATGAAAAAAAAATAAGTTTAGAGAATACCTTTAAGGCTTTTAAACGAACCAGAGATCCAGACTTCCTAAAGAGTCCTTCAGTATGAACATGTTCTTCCAGATATTCACAGGCATCAACGAGAAAGCTAAGGAAAGAACAGCAGTACACTTCTGAACCTCAGAATATATTATTCAGAGAAAAAACACTTCATGATAAATAGATAAAGCATAATGCATAGAACTGTTTCCCCATGACAGTAAATGTAGAGACATTCAATAATGGCAGCCAAGGCTCTGATTTTCCCATCTAAGTACTACCTCCCTCCTCTCCCAAGCGGAGCTGTTCCTATACCCCTACACTCTTCAACAAATATGGAATATTATACCTACTCTGATAAGATCATAGAGTAACCAAACAAGTGTAATTCTAAGTAACATTAAATTCTAAGTAACATTAATTTACCTGGGAATATACCCATATTCTGGCACCAGTGATTGTGGCAGCGCATAAAAAGGTGTTCCAAAGATTTTACTCTAAAACACAAAACTCAGTTAGTGTTATGCGAAGTTGATGGGCTTACTAGCAAGTTATCACAGAAAGACGCATATTCCACAAACAGAAGGACAGTTTAGACAAAAAAAAAAAAAAAAAAAAAAAAAAGCAAAGAAAACCTTTCAGAGAATGCAAATAAGAAATGTTGTCAGGAAAAGCTCCTCACCTGGAAGCACTGGGGCCTATGTTGATTCTAGTTACAGCTAGTGTAATAATATACAAGATTATATAATGCCAAATAATATACAGGATTTTTTTTGCAGTATGTTTTGCATAATTTTATTTTGCAAGGAATCAGTTTTCTCATAAGGCCACGAAGTTGGTAAGGGTACTTAGCAACAGGCTGTTCTGGAATCTCACCTTCTCAAATTGCTCGTCACATTTCTCTTTAAAAATATATAAAACAAGCAAAAAAACCAACGCAATGACTTGGAATAATAACTTCTTTAAAAGAAGAGATTTTCTCTTCATTTGAGGCACTCAAGACTGCTCTTTCAGTGAGGGTTAATCTCAACCCTACAGTCCAGAGAATGTTTCTGAATTCCTGTATTCAGTATGTGCATTTAAGAAACCATTATAAAACTATTACCTTATAACAAGACATCAGATTATTTGTTACACACTAGAAAACATGCAATTTCTTCAGCTGTTATTACTGAAGTACGCCTACAGCGTTCACCTTTTTTTTTTCTTGTTTGGTTTTAAATGTTTATCTGAGGTGACTGCAAAGTTGTTGTACTGAATTGTAAGCTTGTATAACTGAGACAACTTGTATTTTTATTCATTTATTTATTCTACCTCTTCTCTATTTAAAATTACAGAAAACACAAGCTCACCCCATCCCAAAAGGATCACTGTCATTCTCAACTGGTACTTTTATTATCAGAAATGAATGCAGACTCTCAGTTATCTATGTCTGAAACTCAAAGTGCTGACCACATAGGGAAAATAGTTAATAAGTAACCCATCAGGCCACCTTTGGCCTATCTGTCCTACAGAAAACAAACATCACATGATAGATAAGCAGTAAAAACGCTTCTGTTTTTGCAACCCAGGTAGCTACCATAAACACAAAAAGGAAATCATCTCCAAGACACAATCCATTTCTGTGTTTATGAAATGACGTAATAGGGAATTCCAGCATCTTGCAATTCAATACTTAAAATTTGTAACTGATATCTGGACAGACTGATCCAGAGGATAGTGACCCCACAGTGCGTTGGAACTGGGTGGTCTTTGAGGACCCTTCCAACCCTGACCATTCTATAGTTCTATGGCATCACTTGTTCTACTAGGCTTTGGTTGTCATAACAAAATTCATGTTTTATTACAAGAACTGAAATGAAATTACGTCCGTTTCCTTACAAAAGGAGATACAATGCAAAACACGTGTTATTCTCTACCACTTCCTACCTTGCTCATTTATCACTTAACAATAATGTTCTTCCTCCTGTAATACTTAAAACTCCACAGGCAGCTATATGGGCATACATCAATACATGTTCAGCTTTTATAACCTCCTCTTCCAATACTAAGAAAAAAAAACCTAGATCCATTACACTGACTTTGACAAGGGGGAGAAAGTTCATTTTGGCTTTGCTCTTCCTCTCTCCTTTTCCACATACCTCAACCCATGCACATAGTTTTGTAATATCTTCAGCTGACTTTGACCACGGGTTACTGCAGCATTTTGTGACGTCTTCAATGGAAACAGTGCTACAGAAAGCTGGTACCATTAGTGCTCCGCTCTGCGTCACACCACTTGCATGGGGATTTTATTTAGGTCTTGGGGAGTGATTACTTCCCTGGTTTGAAAAATACGTTCTACCAGGAGATCAGCGTTCTGAATTAAGCTTCTGTGGTGCACAAATCGCTCTCTACTGAGATAGATAGCTTATATTTTAACTCAGAGGCCTGAGACAGAAAATTCTTTCATTTCAGATTTAATTCCTCAGAGCGCAGGCAGAGGAAGTGCAGGCCTGTACCAAAATACCCATAGGCATGTCTTATGCCAAGAAACCATGCAAATAAAGTCCAGCAGGACACAATTCTAAGAGAATTTTAACTTTAAGAAAAAAGGCAAAATTTTTGGAAACCATGTAGCACCTACATACTCCAGCAAACGACGCGGCGATTAAGATCTCACTTTCACAGCGAGTGACGCTAAGGTGAGTGAAACGGTGGAACCTGCGGAGCTGCCGCACAGCCCAGCGGCACGCAGCAGGGCCTCAGAATCAGGAGTGCCGGCGCGCACAGCAAGCACGTTAACCATGGGCACAGCGACAACTGCCGCCAGCCGCCCCTCAGCCCCCCGATGATCCAGGCTCCGCGCCCGCCTCGCTGGGAGCAGGACGAGGTGGCACCGTACACGGCCAAACCCTCTCGTGACCGCCGCCACGTTACGTCCCCTACCTCTGCGGCCGCCGCCGCGGGCTGCTTCGCGACCGCCAAGCAGACGGCGCTCTTCACTTTGATCCCGTAAGAAACGCGCAGCTCCTGTAACACCGCTAGCCGCAGCAGGCTGCGCCGCTGCTCCGCCATCCCCGCACCCGCCGCCCCTCAGGTTCCTCACAACACCATAACCCCAACAACCGTCTGCCGCCGACGCCTGGCTCAAACCCAGCGCCAACCCCGTCCTCACCCCCCATTGGCCGCCTCGTGTTCGAATTTAGGCCCCCGCCGGCCAACGGCCGGGCAGGGCTGGCCCAGCAGCGCCTGCTTCCCTCGTCTCCTCTCTGCCCCTCGCAGCGCCGCCTTCGGGCGATCGCGCTGGCCGCCTAATGAGCCTCCCTCGCCGTTGTACGGCGGTTGCCTGAACACCCGCACGGTGGCGCTGCCACCCGCGGCCTCCGGTGTCGAGCTCTGCAGGAGGGGGTTGCAGTCGCACCTTCTCCGGGCAGCTGCTGAATGCAGGAACGACTGCGTTCCTTTTGCTATCCCTCGCTTCCAGTCAGACCGGGTCACCAGCTTGGCTTGTTTTGGAATAAACTTCGGTTAAATAATAAACTATAGCATTTTTGTTTAAGCCCAGTTCTCAGGAAAGGAAGGCACGGTGCCAATCTTGATTATAATGGCGCTGCAAATAAGGATAGAAAAACTGTGAAGGCCCTTGACACCTTCAGCCGCTGGCATCTTTCTCCTGAGTTAGCTGTACTCGTTTTCTGTGGACAGAGCCACAGTTCACCCCTGGGTTTTAGTGGCAGTTGAAACATAATGGCAATTTAACCACCAGCCCCAGTCCTGTTTGTGCTTTCCAAGCTGGGGTCTGCCTACCTATCCATCACTGCGTCCTTGTATAACCCCCAGCTGTGCTCTTGGGGCTTTACTCTGTATTGTTATTACAGACATCTGGAACTTCAAAGTTCTTATTCCTAAAGTGACTCTTGAACTGTTAGTTAATAAACAGTCAACAGATGAGCAAAAGTGGTAGTCCTGTAAATATGGTCTTAGCGCAGATTTACTGTAAGTATTATTATCTGTACTGGCATTCATATCCTATGCAAATATAAAACTCAAAATATCAGTGAAAAGAAGTGCAAGAGTAAAAATAGATGGATGAACCTAGACTAATTTTGAAGTTGCTTTAGTGTAGCATGTGCAATACAAAATAGTCCCATGGACTTCTAACTGGCCTGAGTAAGAATTAGGTAACTGAGTAAAACAGCCCCAGTTTAGGATTGTAGAACACAATTTATTTTTACAACAATTCATATATGTTACGGGAAAAGCTTTGTGATCAGAGATGTGATAATGCAAATAATAATAATAATTAAAAAAAGGAATGTTCCTGAAGGGTCCTGCAATAGAGGAAATGTTCATGGAACAAAATAACTAGGTGTCTTAAAATTTAGTTTGAGCAATCACGATACAACTTGGTTTTCTGTAGTAATGCCAAATTACACAAGAGGGAGCTGTGATCTGTTAAATATTTTAAAACTCCAAGTCTTTTCAGAATTCACATTGGAGAAACCACAGGATAGCATATGCTATGTTTGGTGTTTTTCATTTTCCTAAAAAGTGATGGAGATCTTCTTACTTTTTCCATTAGATATTTACATCTACAATACTATGTATTTTGTCAAAAGCATTTGTTAAGTATTGTAATATCCTCTAAGTCACTATTTGAAAACATTTCTGCTTTATTTACAGGTAGAGACTGAGGCAGAAAAAATACTTTGCAAATAAGAAATAGGCATCTAAACTAGGTGTCAGTACTAGCAACCAACTCAAATCTATTACACTCTTTCAAAAAACAAACTGAAAAAAAAAAAAAGATAACTGAAAAAAAAAAAAAAGATAAACATCTTATTGTCCCTTTTTTGAACCTATAGAAATGTCTAGCATTTGACATACCTGGCTTCTGCTTTTTAAGGAATTCTGGTTTTTAAGGTCTGTGGTGAAAAGCCTGTACTGACTGGCATTTATGGCAAAAATCTGTTTTGTCATCCAGAGGGTGAGGTTTACATTCATTTTCACACAAAGTGTGTCCGAGGGCTGCTCTGAAAGTAATGCCTCCTACTTTATTATGTTGGCCCATGATATCAGAGGCAGATGTTGGAGGTATGGTAGTAGAGGCTGAACCTTCCCACCAACATGCGTATGAAGGAAAGCAATGACATTGAATTTGTCCATGAGGAAAAAATTACATGCTCTGACATTCACTGATACTTGCTGAATTGCTTTTGGTGCAATCTACACAATACACAAATTTATCTTTTCTCACGTGTGCTCTTTTTCACTATCCATATACATAGAGCTGTTTACATTTTAGGAGGAAAAAAAAGCTCACCTAAATTTAGCATGAGGCTTTGTGAGTTTTGAAATCTAATCCAGAACTGAGAGCTCTAAAGTCAAATGTTTATTAAAATTGTTGTTTCAGCAACCATTCGGTGGTTGAAACAACCAGAAACTCAGCCGTAGGAGATAGAAACAAGCTACTTCAACAAGCAAAGTATCATGCGGAATAGGGAAAACAGAACTCGCTCCTAAATACTCCTCTCTGAACAAACTCAACCTGGGGGAAAGGGTGCAAGCATCTTTCACTCTGGTACAACATTACCTCCTCATCCAAACAAGCTCACGGCAGAAAGATAAGCTAGACCAAGAGAAACAGAAATATAACTGCATGAGGGATATTTACATATTAATGTCTTCAGTGTCTTTAAGTATAGTTTATTCTGAGTATCCTTCCTCATTCTAGCCTCTTCCTGGCTTTATCTCTCGATGAAAAATCATGCACCCAATTCCCAGTTGTCATCTCTGCACACTGTTCAGGCTGCATTTGTCAGTTATGTTTCATTTTCCTCTCTCACTCCCGCCACTGCTCTGTCTTGTCATCAGTAAAAAATTTTTCCCAGGACAGAAAGTATTGGTAGGACTACCTCATGCAAATATTCAGAATTATGTCAGAAGCAAAACATTATTTTAAGTCAGAATACCTTTAGAATTTAAAGCTAAGTATATCCCCTGCCTCTGCAGGGGAAGCTTGATGAAAACTAATTCCAGATCAATAAAATAGTAAGGAAGAAGAATGTATTTAAAGCAAGAAAATAAGGATAAGGTTAGAAAGAATGTCTTCTAAACTGACAACATGAATGTCCTCTGAACAGTAGGTTCAGGATAGAGTAATTCTGTTTAACTCATCTTACACTAAGGCTGTGAATTTGCTCTTAGGTTACCATCTTGTCCCTAAATGTTTTTGAAGAGACTGCTGCAGAAAAATAAGATATGACAACCTTAAAACCTTAGTTGTATAAATTGTTAACCCTATATTCAAGCTTGCTCCTCATACTGTGTTCCTATTCCTGAGGATAGATAATCAAAGCTATTTCATTAAAGCCTGAATATTCCACACTAAGAACCACCAGTATTTTGTTTGAGAAATTCCAAAACTTAATTTCTTGATTGGTAGTAATTGAACTTATTATTTAAAGTCACTAGTGTAGTCACTAGTCATGTAGGTTTTTGAAATGAAATTTTGAGATAGCAGAGAACAGTAGTATAGGGAACATCACAGTATTCAGAATAACTTTTCTGCATTTACTCTGCAAGACCACATGTTTGAAGGAGCAGAGAAATAATTATGTGAGAGAAAAGATACCTGCATCTCTGGTATAGAGAGGTGAAACTTCAGAGAAGTCCAATGATTTTATAGGTAGATTCTAACATATATAATGCTAAGATCTTGATTCAGTGACTGTAGTTTCAAGCTTAATTGCACCAAGGTAGCATTTTACTTATTTTCATTGAGGCTGGAGATACACTCCTAATGCACTCAAATTTGCTAACTGCAATAAATCAATCTAGATAAGCAGATTTCAAGTTCACTGTGTCATCTGGAACAGCGTTAGAAAATAAAAAATTTAAAATAACTGAAAGCAAGAAAATTTGTTGAATTTTATTGAATATATATTTTATATCTCCCTTTTACCACATTAGAGGAGAGAGGACTTCTTTGGAGCCATGTACTGTCTTGGAAACCAGCCTTTAAAATATACGGAGTGCTTCTAAATCAAATCAGTTTAGCTACTGATGATATCACACCACTCAATTCACTATAGATGCTTTCTGTTGTAAATGCTTGATGGCTGAAGTACATCATGGCAGAAGCTAAGATTTTTCTCTTGACACTGTACATGACATTTTGCACTTATCATACATTTCATTTCATTTTTAACAGCATTAGTAAGAAGATTGGTTTTTCTCTTCTGGTTTTCTCTCACTTTCAGTTCTTGTGCTTGAGTGGTTGAATTATCTGATACTGGCAATTTGTCAGTAATGAAATGATTTAAAGATTACATGTGCTACCTTCACCCGCTTTCTTCGACTCCACAGTACAAAATGTAAAATAACGGTGTTAAGATAACCCTAACAAGGGCAACGTTTAACATTGTTCCTCAGAGCAGAAAATTCTCCAATAAAACCAGAGCTTTGATCTGTACATCAAGATGTATCCTGTACCTTTAAAACAAATGCGAAGTTGAACATGCTTTCTAAGCAAGGACACTAGCCTTCACATCTGCTGCTTAACACCACTTAACTTCATTCACAAGTTAAAGTACAGATGGATACAAGCATAACAAACCATAAAATAGTTACAGATTTCTATTTTAGTGACATCATAGACAGCGAGACTGCTTAAGCAACATGGAAGGAAGGGTTAGGGTCTTTTTCTTCAGCACATCCCCTTTACAAGCTTCCAGGTAGCTAAAGGAGAACTTGATTTTTTTCTTCATACTCATTCCTCCCAATATTTCATAAATCCCAGATCTTGAGAGAATACTCTGGCAATGTGACATTTTATTTCCTTTTTTCAAGCAGAGACTGTGCTTAAAGCATTTTGGATGTAAAAATTATAAATAATTAAATCATTGAAGAGCTGGAAAATTTATATCCAAAAGACAAAATCTGGGTTTTTAAAATCCCTCTGTGTCATGATTCAGTTTATTTGAGAAACCACTCTTTCAGAATACAATTGTGTGACAGTGACTGTGGTTATAAGAGAAGCAGACACTAGGTTGTGTGAGGTTACAAATGGAGCTGCTGAACAATGTTTTCACTGTTTGCTTTGTGGACAAACTATTTCCCATCCATTCTTAGGAAAGAACGATGTGCTGTATATTTTTTCTGCTCGTGCATTAGATTTTCAAGTGTCTTACCTCTATTACATGCATACCATTGTTCAAGAGAAGTATCTCCCAGTTCCCATTTCAGTTGGAAAGGTATGACTGCACTCCTTATTTAGCTTGAAAAGTGAACCAAAGGCACCTCTGAAGAGATGTGGTTTTGATCCAGTGAAGTAATCGTGATAAGAATGCACTACTGAGAAAACTCATTCATTCAGTTTTACTATGTTTGTAGAGTTTAAGAGTTAACAAAACTTGATTTGGAACAAATAGAAGCTTCACACTGCTATAATTCTAGACATGGAAAGGAAATTAAGATTACTCATGTTACTTTACTTTTATAGAATACTGTTTCACACAATGTTAATTAGTTTTAAGAATGCTTCCGATTCTTGTCAAAATGATACATCCATCTAAAGTTACACTTACATCATTCTAAGTGGTAAGTTTAAAAGGAACATTGGACATTTTTGATTAGCAAAGTAAAAATAAAGATACAATTTCCTTTTTACTTGAGTTTTTCATACATGCTATTTATTCTTTTTATGTATTCTGAACTGCACATTTAATCAATTTGCTTAGAGCAAATTTCAACCTCTTTCAGCTATAATTACTTACAGCTAGTGATACATCTTTATAGCTTTATGTATCTTCTAAGCCCTTTTCCTGAATCAGATGGTCTAGCAACTACTGGAAGATAAAGCTCCTAAAACTCAGGAGTGCCAGTTGTGTATAGCACTTAGGTGCTTGGTACAGACTGGAATGCAGAAGTTCTTGTTCATTTGTATTTCATAAGAAATATAAATATTATAAAAAGATGACTCTGGCCACTCTTTCAGTGGCAGATGCCCTGCTCACTTTTTCCGAATAACTGAGCACAGCCTTCTTGTTTTTATCTTTTTATGTAAATAGCTTACAATGAAACCTTTATGTATGTATTATTAATTTTTCTACTTTGGGAGAACTCAAATCCACTTGACATGCTTTAATTATCCATTCTGCTGCATAAGAGAGGTTATTATTTATCTGCTGGAATGGTGATCAGAAGGGAGGTAAAGAAAATATGTGGGTTAAAGGGAGTAAGAAGAAATATGTTTAAAATACTGCTTTTTTTTTTTTTTTTAATCCAGCTTAGAGTTCAATACAAAATTAAGTATCTATTTTTCTTCAGGGATGGCAGCCAGAGTATCCTAATACTAATTTGATGAATGAGTCATGCTGTTGCATGTATTTTTTTTCCTGACTCTTTGAATTTATCATCTTTTTAAATTTATTTATTTTCCACTATGTCGTGGAGTAGAAAATCTCATTTTTTTTTTCACTTCCCCCACTCCTTCGCTGTAGACTAATGTATGGTGATTGGAGAGGTTTTCTAATGGGAGAATTATGTGTGTTTGGAACACACAAAAAATGAAAATTCCATTCCTTGGGAAATGCTGTAAGTATTATGAAAATGTATGAAAGGGTATGGACTCTCCTCCAGTTACACTGATAGTAGAACGAGAAGCTTAAACCCTATTTTATCATCTGCCCAGTCCAATCAGGAAGCCTATCAGAAAATTACTAAGAGACAGTTTTGACTGAGGAACTGATTTCAGATTATAGACCAACCTATAATATGAAGTTTAGTAGAAGGGAAGAAAACCAACAACCTCTTTTCTGGCACATCTTCTAGGCAGATTCACATTCTTGCTCTTAGGATGTAAAATCCAAAGAGCAGGAAGTCTGTATACTTCTAGTCCTGGCTGGAAGCTGAGTGGGGCTTTGAAGGGGTCTTTTTTGGTCTTGTGCCTGAAGTGGGATCTCAGGTGGAATGCAGCTGCCCAAGTCTTATGTTAGGTACCCAAGGCTTTAGTCAGATATGTTTATCTGTTTGAAGTGAAAGACCTCTTCTGAAATTAGAAGTTTAGCTCCAGATCCAAATCTTGTTTTACTTTCCTAATTTTTGCTCTCTTCTTTTCAACCAGCGTGGGAAGGAGAGATAGCAAAGCAAGCTGTGTATGGAAAATTAAAATGAGAACAAAAGTCTGTCCAAATTATGCAGCAAGGATCATTATGCTATAAAATTTCCCTTCAGGTGTGGCTGTCACTGAATGATATTAAGATTTCAACAGTTATTTTCTTGATGAAGACTTAATTTCTTGCATAAAAGGCTTTTTAAGCTTAAAGCTGTGCCAATACAATTAGAGTCCTTCAGTTGTTCAGATCAGTTTGAAAGATGCTAAAGGATTTTAGTGCAATGGAAGCATTTTCTTTGTTACAGATCAGTTGTCTCAAACTACTTTCACAATAGACTTAGAATGTAAATAATTTACAAATGGAATCCATCATTAGATACAATGGTCACAAGATCATTTTGCAGTGTCCTTTTAGGAAGCAGCCTCTCAGTGCAGGCTGAAGGCTTGTGTTGCTGTATCTAGCATTAGTGTTCAGGCTGGACAAAAATAACTGTAACTAAATTTCACCTGCACATTCAGAAGAACATTTTTCTTTACTGGAATACAGCAGAGAACAGAAGCCACAGGTTCCCCCTTTTTACTCTATTCTCTGTTTCTTCTCTGGAATGAGGTGTTTCTGCAGTGAGGCAGAAATAAGCAATTTTAACAAACCAGCAGTGAGAGTGTTTGAAAAAATAAAATCAGAAAACAATCGCCTTGACGGTGACACTGTTGAGGCTTGCACGGTGCATGGTGATGTACACATTGCTGGAAGGCTCTGTAGTGCGTTTCTGTAATCCAAGGGTACCCTTTGACCTAGGAATAACAGACTGGTGTTGTATGATTTTGAGCACACTTATTTTGAATAGCACACATAGGCTTTCCTTCCTCAGTTTCTCCCTAGTCATCCCATACACACCTGTTACTTGGCTGCTTGTTTGTTGCTGGGTTGTTATCTCAGTTCTCGGGATGGCAAAGCTGGGACCTGTCCTTCTCTTGTTGCGTGGTTCTGGGCTCCTCTTAAACTTCCATCTGTAAAATGCTTTCACTCTACTGAATGTTTAAAGGACAGTTGATTAGTATTTTGTTGGTTTACTTAATATATTCCCTCCACTTGTATCTCATTCTTTTAATCTCTGGCATTTCGTTAATCTGATTTCTTTATACAAATCCACATTTTTTTTTCTTCAAGTAGAAAAAAATCATTGTGAACAAGAATATTCATTGTTATTATTTTCTTTATTATTTCCCTTTCTCTTTCCTTTAAAACAGCTGTGTTTGCTGAACTTAACTAACATTTTAGCCTACTCACACCAAGTGCTGCATAAATCCAATAAGAGACAGAACCTATTAGGAAAAGCCTGGAATCCAAATAAACAAGGCAACATGTATTCCTAGGTAAAGAGACGCAGATCAGAGAGATAGCTTGTTTAGGAGAGTCAACAGCTGAGCTAAGAATAGAATCCAGGTCTCTTGAAATTCAATCCCACTGACCCCCCACTGACCTATGCAACCTCCTTTTTATAACCCATCAGTAATTCAAACTAAGTAGAAACGTTGTTACTGTGTGACTAAGACACACATTTGTCCTACAGGGCCTCATGCTATTACGTCTGTAATATATACAGTGACTTAAAATGGCTGTTGAGTCCAGCTCAAATTGAAAAGCAAATCTGTGTAAGGAGCATACCTTTACATAGGCTTACACAAACAATTCCACCTACACAAATATTTTTTCACAAGTCAGGACATATCAGTAAATATGATCGAGAAAAAAATAGGCAGACTGCAATTTGACAATGGTAACTGTTTAAAATACTGCAGAATAAATTCTCTATCATCAGTTTTTGGATCTGAATAGTCTATTGTCAAACTTTTACAGAAAAACTGTTGTTTTTTTTTTTCTCTGAAAACCAGAGGTTTTTAAACAGAAAAATAGAAAGTTTTTTTTTTTCTTTAAGTTTTTTAAACAGAAGCTCTGTTACATATTACACATTGTAATCATAGGTAGCAGAAGTGAGGCCACAAGTATTACTCTTGTTATCAAATAAATGGCATTGATATCTCTCTGTCATAAATGTTATATGTGAATGAAATTAGAAGTAGCCTTGTTGCCTACAAAGCCACAGCACTGAAACCTCTTGCACATATAGGTACCTTTCTATTGTTTGTGGGTGGATCTTAACTCATTTTACAGACTGAGCTTGCTGTGAGTGCAGGAAAGCTCATACCACCTTGCTGTGCAGGAATATTAGAACTGCGTCTCTACAGACTGCAGCACTGGTAATGTCTGACTTGGTCATGTGTCTCAATTCAGGGGGACAGGGTTTATTGCTTGAGAGCAATGCCATGCTACCATGGCTATGCAGCTTCCTTGGCTGGTAGGTATGCCAGTGGCTCTCCACATCATGTGAACTTACAGGCTTTTGGAAATGTCTGCACTTCACTGTTCATGTTCAATGGTATCTCTTCATCTTTATATCTTGTTGTATGCTATTCTAGCTTATAGCTAAGGTATTGTATTATATACATTTTAACTGTCTTCTCAGTTCTCATCATCTTAGATAAATTGAAAACTGACCATATTCAACATTAACGCACGTTACTAAAACAGAAAAACTTAGAATTCCAGGTAGTAAAACTGTTTATCTGGTGGGATTAAGTCTCTGTTCATCTATTTTAATAGAAGAAAGCTTAAAAAAATAGTGAGGTAGATTGAAGAAATTAAGAATGAGAGCTTAAAAGAAGGCAGCAACTTGGAAGAAAAGAAAAAATGAAAAGCTTCCTAGGACACCTAACAAAAGAGGCAAATAAGAACCTACAGCTGTTTCCTTAAATTTTCTCGGTGTTTTGTGATTTCTAGAATTTTGCACTGTTTGTCACATGACATTTCCAAATATCTCCATTTTCCAAATTGCCTTAATAGACCTTTTTTTCCCCACAGTTTACTCTACTAGGCAAACCAGTTGTAATTATTTATGTATAAAGAATAATTGTTTATATATGTTGTTTTATAATGTATTTTAATTTTACTTTTGCTCCTAAAAATACATGAGATCAGCACTCAATTAGGAAATGTTGAAGTTCACCCGTTGCGTTTTTTTCTGGTCTTGTGACTACATTAATTTTCGATTCTTACTGCATCTGAAATAAATTACCTGCCTTCCACCTGGAGGTGTCAAGACGTGTCAAGATCTTTTGCTGTTCCACCTCCGGTGAGAGGCTGTCAAGGTAAAAACACTACATGTCATTCCAGCTTCCCACGCTCCTTCCAATTTTAATTTACTCTTAAATTGCTACGATATCTTGTGAGCATTGTTGTTTTTTTTTTTCTCAAGTAAATGTTTGTAATCCATTCTTCCTTCAAAAATAAAAAGCAAAATAAAGAAATGCTGCACTTTTAAGACTAGTATTTGTAACTATTTTAGGCAGAAGTTAAAGTGAAAATGAGAAATGTCAAATAGAATCAGACTATGAGTTGATCCCAGAGGAAATTATTTCCAGTGACAGGAATGGAAGAATGGGTTCCATCGGTTCACATCCTGGCTGCTGGACAGATCTTCCTCTTTTCAAATTAGATAATTTTCTCTTTACCAGTCAGATACTTCTTCAAATAGCCAACATCCTGTAATCCCCAGATGAGCACAACTTCCCTCCTTTGAGTTTTAGAGGAAACAAAGTTATTTGCATATTATTGTGTAAGCATATTATTTCTTCAACCTTCAGTCTGTCATAAATACACAAGTTCTTTAAATAGGCAAATGTAGAAGAAAATTACTGCAATGTGAATATGTCCTTATTTCAGCAACTTTTATATCCATTTACTTTTAGTTTTATGAGATATTTTGAGGTTTGCTACAGAGATACTAAACTCTTTCTATTGACTATATACAAAACTATACATTTAAAAACCTGCAAAGATCAAATGATTGCTACGTTAGTTATGTTAGCTATAGGAAAACCACCACCCCTGAAGTTGATTTCCTGCTTGAAAAACCATAAGCTAATTGCAGCACAAAAACTGTGCTTTGAAAGGTCCTCCACTCACAGCAGTTACAGCATTAAAGCACATCTGCTGCAGAACGGCTTGCAGATCTCTTGCATGTTCTGTGAAGATGTTCTGGTTCTTGTATACTGTTCATACTGCTGGATGGGATGACATAGCATGAAGCAGAGAAAGCTCCATCCCTTAGTGTTAAAATTTTCAGTTTCAATTGCTCCAGAGAGCATGTATTTGGGTAAAGAGTAGGAAGCTGCTTTTTTTTTTTTTTTTTTTTTTTTCCTTCAGTCAGCTGTCATCTTTACAAAGTCACTTTCTACCTGGTGATTTCTGAAAAGTTAAAATCCTTCCCACTTCCTCAGGTTAGTTACCAAGATTCACACACATGGTTCCAGGATACCTTCTTCTACGTGACTGACAATGAAAAGCAATGTGAAGTGAGCAATGGGTAGCTTATGATATTTAGCAGAATTTATTTTTTATTTACTTATTGTCTGGGGATGATGACTCCTTAGTATTTATTCATTTTCAGAGTCAAGAAGTCAGTGTATTTGATGTCCAAATTAAACTGTTGGGTTTTTTTTTTCATAATTAAAGAGGTGAAGGTTAATTGATGCAAAACCTCAGACTTTAAAACCTAAAAAGAATACATTCTCAGAAACCTTCTTTGTTATCTTAGGCAATGAAGTGTTCAGAGCTGCAAGATTGGTCTGATGCTGGTGAGAATTTCATTTCTGAAATATGATAGGATGCCCCCAAACACAGACCTAGATATCCTCATTATGGGTCTCTTACCATCCTCAGGAAATTTTCTTCACGTCAGAGCTGAAAGTCCATTGTGTTGCTTTTCCAGCTGTCTTCATCTCCTTCTCTTTGTGTGTTCGTAGCTTTTCTACGTGCGAAGGCCTGAGAACTGGATGCCTTGGGGATGTAGCTCCACAGCTTGCTGTCCCTGAGTTCCTATCCTTAGACACTTTACATGCTACACCTCAAAATACAACCCCATGGTGAGGAACAAAACTGCTTCAAAACAGAGCCAGGGCAGAAAGAGAAGGTGCTCGTGGAAAAGGGACTATGAGGCTTCAGGCACCGATAAAGATCTCAAGGGCAACCTAACTATTAGCACAGTCAGAATGCTACAGCTCAGCTTCTACTGCTAAGATCTGGGCTGGTAGATTAAACAGATTTAGTATAGCTGACTGGAAGAGTACTTGATAATTACAGAAAGGGGCTATGAGTTTTTCTGAGCTCTTTGAATCTAAATGCTCAAAATACGTCAGACCTGATGCACAGCAGGAGTCAGCACTAAGAATAATTGATGTCATCACTAACGGACACCCGCAGAGATCTGGATTTGCAAATCAAGTGTACAGGAAACTGAAATATCCAGAGTGACTGGCACTTTTGGAAGCATTTTTGTTTAAACTAAACAAGATTACATTTTTTTTTTATGAATTACGTGAAGACTTAAATATTATATGATGACACTGGGGGATGGGAGGCTTTATATAGAAGACTGATTCATAGGCTTTATGGCAAATTTTAAAAGAATAAATAATGTATTTATGTCCTCAGCCACCATATAAGCATAAATATTGAGGAGAGAAGAAAATATACAGACCAAGTTCAACTGCAAATAAATACAGCGCAGTAATAATGACAGAGTGGCTTTTATTATTTTATACCTGTAAAGTACATACCCATATTTTTTTCCAGTGCATTAGAAAGAAATTTTAGTATTACTATTCAATGCATATGCATTTACATTAAGCGTACAGACAAGCAGGCTTTCCAAATGATATGCACTAATGAAGAAAGTACAATCATCTTCCATGATTTTCCATAGCGCAATCTGGACCACCTAAAATTGAGCGGCAATTTGACTTCTGGCACAGATGGTGTGAATAGTCCCTTAGAAGTGCTTTCTGCAGTCACTGATTGTAGAGCATCAATTTTGTCTTCCAAACTAGAAGCCGAAAACTGAGAATGGGAATAATTCTGCTAAATAAAACCTATATTGCACAGCTATGAATAAGAAAACTTCCTGCCCTGAGGATAAGAAGGCAGTGCACTCCAAACAGTTTGATGGTTTGTATGCTGATTTACATGAAGTTAGCAATTTCTGGTATGACTCCAATTATTCTTTATCAAATCAGTTAAACCTTATAGAATTAAAATAAACAATATATATTTTTGCAAGTATTTTTGTATCACCATCACTACACGTATACTTGTGCTAATGTGGAGATGTAGTTTTATGTATTTTTGAGATGGGACATAGTTTTACATAGGTTTCTCCAAAAGTAATGCCTCCTGCTTATTTCCATGGAAACTACAACACGTGCAAAGAGCACAATACCACTATTAGACAGAAAACTCTCAGCTACAAGACACTATCTTTTAACATTGTCACCACCATTAGTTATGCATTTTCTCCAGCAATGAACAAGAGCCTGGATGCCACATTCATAAAAAACTGTACCAGTGGAGGTGACCCACTGTTTCAGAGCTGCTATTATGACAACCATCTTTACTAGGAAAATGTTGCCCACACCGTCCATCTCTCAACAGCCTGAATAGATAGAAGACAGAAGGCATCAAATCTGGACTTACAATAGGTGTAGGTAGGATAGTCCAGCCAAGACCAGCAATGTGCTCCATGGTCATCAAATCACTATGAGGCCTGGTGTTATCATGTTACTACGAACTTTGATATACAGGCATTGTTTTTCTGAACAGAAAATTATTTTTATGATCACGTTGTCCAGTGGGAAATGAGACCCTAAGAACAGAGTTCGGGTTGAGATGGAATTTCCACCCAGCAGTATTTCTCCAAAGCCTCTATCAGGCTTTGAATCTCACCTTTTCTACTGGAAATAGAATCCCACGCTCAGCCAGTAGATACTTATGATTTTAGTTGCCTCTAATACTGCTTATGACTAAGTGCAAAACATTCTGTTCTACTTCAGTACTCTCCACCCTGCTGAACCACAAGTCTAACAAGATAACCAAGCCTTTTCTTTCTCAGGGCTTCTTCACAGTGTGGCTAATTATATACAAAGGCATAAACACTTCCTTTGAGAGGTAGCAATAAAGAAATCATGTCCTCCAGTATGCTCAGGAGCTGTAACTGCTACAGAAGTGTCCAAGTTGGAAGTGAGTTCCTCCAAATAATTTTATAATCTGAGGCCTGGAAGAGCAGCAGATAACAAACTTCAAAAAATCTGGATACATTGAAATTCTTTTTAATGTTACACATGCACAATGTCACCCAGTTTTGCCAGAGTATACAAGATTTTCTAATAAATGATTTTTTTTTCTTTCTTTCTTTTTTTTGGAGTTAAAGGTTGATCATTCGTTGACCATACAGTGCAACTTCAGTTCTGCCCCACAGACCGTTCTCCTGTGAGTTTGCCTGTGATCTTGGAAAGGTTTTTCTCGTGCTTCTTGACTCTACATGCATTGTATCATGTACAAAGGGTGAGAGGCTTCTACTGAGCTTTGTTTTTTTGGCTTTGGTTATTCACCTAATTCACATAACTACACTTGGGAATTTTAGTCAACTAATATAGTAAATATATTTTTTCATGATTTATTTTTTATTTTTTCCCCAAATGATTTTCCTTGTCATTTCACCCAAAATATTCTTTAGAATATTTTCTGGTTTCATCTACTATTTTAGAAACAGTGAACAGCATGCATTAGAAATGCCTTCACCACCCTGAAAGATTTCAATATCACTGGAAAAACTGCAAATCTTTTACTTTGTGTGTACTCAAGGAATGCAAAGCTGCACATACATTTCCCTAAGAAATCCACACATCCTGGCTTTGACGTAGTGGCATATTATCTTTCTGGATTTGTCAGCCTTAAAAAAAGTAATCCAAAACAGACCTCAGAACCAAGAAAAATAAATTAGGAATTTACTTCATTACATTTTTATTTTACACTCTGATACTGTATGTTGATTTTTATCTACAGACTCAATAATTCTGAAACATGCATCAGAAAAAAATACAAAATAAAACACATGGCAATATCTAGGAATAATTTAAAAACCATCACAAATCAATTAAGAATCAAATTTTCCAGCAGTTAATTGATAATGTATCTATTCAATTTAAGTGATTAATGTCCTGATTTACAATCAGACTCACTTTGTAAGTCCAATACATTAATTTACTCCTCAATTACTAACACTAACTAATTAATTGTAGCTATATATTAGCCTACTTTTAACGCATCAAGCTCATAGTGTATGAGATTAGGAACTAGGTCAAACACCAACAAGTGATGCTGTGCTACAAATAAAACACCATCAGCCAGACTAGATATTGTTTGTAACTGAATTTTCTACAGAGCCTGCGGGAATTAAGTGCCTAATGGACCCTTTACATCATTTTGAAATGATCCCTGTTGCTTACTCTTCACATTATGCACAGACTATTTTAGCTAAGAGGAACTGGCATGCCAAATCCTCTCTTACTGTGCGACAATACCAACTGACAGAATAAACTTGTGCTCTTCCTTTTTTTTTTACTAGAAAAAACATTTCTAAAATCAAGGATGTAGGTCTATGTTCAAATGATACTTTGCGTCTTAGGCCATTGCGAAGTTTTCATTTATTAAAAACTTGCCTCATAGTAGGTTCTCAGAGCTGACATTTCTAACACAAAATACAGTTAAAAGAATAGATACAGAATGATTTAATGGGGAGGAATATTGTCTAGCAATAGATATATGAAAAAAGCAATTCATCAGTTACTAAATGTTCTGATTTATTAAATATAAAACGTCAACATTATATTGACATATCTAAACATGGTCATTCTTACATCAACCATTGCTTCCATTTAAATAATACGGTCTCTTATTTACAAAGCCACTTGGAGTTTGCAGTGTTTTTATTCAAATGCACTAAAATGGTAGACCTGCTGAAGTCCTCTTAAATGTTTTTTTCCACCTTAAAGCAACCATACATTAAGCACAAGCAATGTGTACAATAAGTATTTTTTTTTCCATTAAAAACACTAACTGAATTCAGACAACTAACCTTTAAAACAGTACAAACCTTGGTAACCTTTATAAATTGTATCTTTTAACTTAAGTAAAGACACCTCACAGGTAGGCCTCATAAATTTTGAATTTCTATTGCTTTTAAGATACAGCCAGTTGGTTCACTTTAACAGCTGGTTATTACTCTTTCATTTATGGCAGCCCCTGACCATTTCCCCATGTGTTACTGTCTCTGTTTTTAAAAGCTCTTTCTCTAATGGCCTTTGACATTTCTTTACGGAACTTTTTGTTCTTTTTCTCTCTTCACCTTTTAAAGCCAACACATACCCAGGCTGTATAGGGAAGATCTATTTAAGTTATCTTCAGAACCTGAGGATATTTATTCCTGTACAGGTCAGTGCTGAATGACATAGCCTCTTCTTTAATCAGTCACCACAAAGCTCAGAAACACCGGTGATGACATCTGGATCCGTATGGCAGGTAAGCATGATAATATATCTCAGCATGAAATTCACTAACATACAAATTCTAGATTAAATCCAAGGCTTCAATAAACATCTGCGAGAAAACACTTCTCAAATGCACCTGTGCAATCTGAAACAGCTCAGTGTGAGAAAAGTTCAGGTCTAACTCTTTGTGAATTCTGATTAAATAGAAGCTACTTGAAATAAAGTTAAAGAAGAAACTGGTAGCTGGTGATGAGCTTAATGTTCTATTTTTTCTTGGATTTTATAAAATCACTACCGGACAGGCACAGAGATTTCCCAGAAGCTCACTTTAATTATGTATCATAACACATTCTTTAAAAGTGCTCATACAGATTGTGTCGAAATAAAAGCAGAGCATATAAGAACAGAGTAAAACAACAGTTTAAAAACAATATTACCAACTTTATTTGTATATCCTTACAATTTTCAACTCTTTCCTGTTTAAAACTAGCAGGTATCAACTATTAGAACAGAATTTTTCCAAGCCACTACTTATTACCAGCTGGATATTTCTGTGTATTTCAGCTAACTTAATGAAACCATTCCTGGTAGTAAAATTAAGAGAAAATGCACTAAATTATTTTCTTACCTACTCTAGATGGAGAAGATGAAACAATAGTATCAAAATATGAACAGTAGCAGTAGATATATAAGCCATCTTCCCTTGTTAAATTCATCAAGATGAGGGTGTGGATTTGATTATTTCACAATGATTATGGACTATTTACCAAATAACTATTCACAATTTAACTCTTTTCTCCAAGCAGTGTTCACAGATTCCATGTCCAAAGCAGATATACACAGGAGTCTTTGTTTTGTGACACAGCAGCTCAAGGTGCTTTTCAGGTTGTTTATTCCTACACAGGTGGTAAGGCATGCGCCTCTTCCAGGTGAAAGCAGAGCAACGGTTTGTGAGTCATTCTGTGAACTGGATGATTGAACTGACTTAGGTTAGAAAGAAAGAGAACACGCACAAACAGATCAGATCCGTTGACTGACTTAGTGCACAGTGTGGCCCCCCCAACCAGCTGTAGAGCTACAGGGCAGATGTGAGCTGCAAGGCTGGAGTAGCCAAAAGCCAGGCATAGACAAGACAAAAATGCCTTAGCTTGGTATTACCACTGAAACCCTGTGTGATGGAATTAAGTCTGTGAGAGTTCTTCTCTAAACCCAGACTCGGGGGATAAAAATAGCGCCTGGCAGAACACCTAAAGTATGGTATTAATTCAACCATGTTGTACAGTTATGTATTTTGCATAAGTTGCATGTCAGCATCATTTCAGTTTCTTTCAACATTTCAACAGTCACCTTTAGCTGAAGTACTGCTGGATAAACACCTTTACCTGCTAGGAACACCTCAGGTAAAAATAAACAGGGTCTGCTACAGATTAACTTAACACTGGAGAACATAATGGAGAACTGTTGTTTTAATTTGTGAGAATTTTAGACTGCCTCTTCCATACAGTTCTTCAATCTAGGTATCACTCAGGACACATACAAAAAGGCACCTGTGGCCTGAATTGCAGCAGAGCTGATTTTTCTCAACTGAGTTTGATGGCAAGTATTATTCAAATACAAATTTCTAAATACTGTGAAGAATAGGTTGTAGTTACCCTGCAGTACCTAATTTGACTGTTTGCATTTTACTCTCAGTACTTTGGTACTGCATATATACAATATACACAGTGTTTCATTCAATCTTCACTAAAATGAATTAAGTAACAGCAACAGAAGTTGTAAAAAGGAAGTGAAGTATTCTGTACTCAGTATAGACTGCAGTAAGCTGTATATAATGCACAGAGCAACATGCTGCAGAAAATAGCTTACTGTTCATAGGGCCATACAATATTCAGACTTAAATTATGCCCTAAATCACTAAATCTATTTTCCTGCAATTGCAATCAACCACATAATCTTTTCCCCCAAAGCCCAAAGTTTGCTTTAAACTTATTGGGTTGCTTGCCCAGAATATGAGAGGTCATAACCCCACTATCTCTGGATTTCACTGGCCACTTTGCCAGAAAACTTCTAGTGTTCAGTCTGAATTTACACAGGGACAGATAATATCTGTTCTTATGCTAATATTTTTAGATTTTCAGACGGAAAGAACTTTCCAGCACTATGGTAACCAATCTCATCTAATACACTTGTCCCTTCTGGACCTGTACCTGTGACTTATTGTGATCAACCACTCACTGCAGTTGTCCTCACCACAGCTGTTTGCAGTCAGTGTGCTAACAACAGAAACTCTCAGGATTAGTGCTGGATGGTATTTGCACATCATACTATTCAGTTTTTTCCCTTATATCCTTTATTACAGTCCTTACAGCCATCCAGTTCTTCCTGAATTTTGCATTCTTCTTCTCTATTAATGACAGATGCATGTTTTGCTATTGACAAATTCAATTGTCATACATTTCTATCTCCAGACAAAGCTTTTTAATGAAATTATTGAACAGAATTTGTTTAAAGACTTACCCCTGAAGCGTTCCACCAGACATGCTCTAGTAACAAAACTCTTTCAGTGCTACTTGTAGTCTTCCTCCCAGTTAACTTCCTCCTGCACATTATAGTACTCTTACTGATGAGTGAGCACTGATTATCATGTGCACTGAGTGCACAGTCATTGGGCGGGGGTCTTGCAGAAATAACATGCTCTTATTTAGGTAAAGATTGTTTAATAATGCTTGTTTACCTAGAGACTGATGTGAGGGCTTACATAAACTTTTGCAGTTATACTCTTCCTTAAACACATTTTTTCAGGACACAATATAAAATTAAACATCAGTGTAAAAAACACACCTTTGATCTTACTGCGCCACTTGCTACTCTCTGAAAGAGAGTACTTAATGCAGAGAAAAACACTGTGTGACATGCATAAAAAAGGCTGTAGTTCTAAGGTGAAGATATGAAGTATATATTAACACCCCGGTGCACATAAGGAGTACTGCTTTTGCACTGATCCTCAGAAAAAAAAGCTAACAGAAGCTTGAAATAAAGATAAAAACCAGTAATAGGCAAGCAACAGTGCTGACAGAGTGGGCAAGTGAGGGAAAACAGTCATGGCAAATTACACACTGTAAAATTTTTGTATCACACATATGGCAAAAACGAAAAGTTTACTGAAATGAGAAAAATAAGCCAAATTTATCGATTAAGGATTTTATACAACATAACTCAAAATATCTTTGAAGGCTTAAAATGTCTTGCTTTTTTGCCCAAGTAGCTAATGGCAGAAACATTTATTAAAATAAAAAAAAATTAAAAAATCTGCAGATTTATTCCTTCAGTACTCAAAGACTACTTCTAGCAGATACTTAATATATCGGGGTGATCACAAAACCCTAAAAACCAGGATGCTATTGAAATTCTAGATACATGTGCACAAGTCATTTTAACAGATGCAGTAGGTTTAATAATGAATGTTTAACAAATCACACAATCAGTACTACAAGCTAGATTTTGTAAATGTGCAGAACTAGGTAAATTAGTTTTGTTCATAAATGTTCTGATAAGAAAGGATAAAACTCTATGTCTCTACTTGTCAGAGTAAGTGAAATTTTCTATTTTGTTATTTCTCTTATTAATCACCTGAAGCTTTTTGTGCAACAAGCTCATTTATCCCTGGTGTGAGACTTTATTCTGAAAACATACTTTATCCTGCTCAGAACCTAAAAAAGTCTTCCCTACTCCACATAAAACTGTGTAGGTACAAATGCCATATATTTAAGTTATGGAAAATATCCATGCAATGTACATCTTTTTTTATATCAGTTTCTCAGTTCCTCAGTTCTGATTTTTGATATAAAGAGACATTAACCATTCAAACAGTGTCAAAGCCTTTGACACTGTCTCCCATGCTATTCTCCTGCAAAAGCTGGCAGCCCGTGGCTTGGATGGGTACACTCTCGGCTGGGTAAGGAGCTGGCTGGAAGGCCGGGCCCAGAGAGTGGTGGTAAATGGAGTCAAATCCAGTTGGAGACCAGTCATGAGTGGTGTTCCCCAGGGGCCGGTGCTGGGGCCTGTCCTCTGCAACATCTTTATTGATGACTTGGATGAGGGCATTGAGTGCACCCTCAGTAAGTTCGCGGATGACACCAAATTGGCAGGGAGTGTCGATCTGCCTGAGGGTAGCAAGGCCCTGCAGAGGGATCTGGATAGACTGGTGAGCTGGGTCAAAGCCAATGGGATGAGGTTCAACAGGACCAAATGCCGGGTCCTGCACTTTGGCCACAACAACCCCAGGCAGCGCTATAGGCTTGGGGCGGAGTGGCTGGAGGACTGTGTTGAGGAAACAGACCTGGGGGTACTGATTGATGCTCGGCTGAACATGAGCCGACAGTGTGCCCGGGTAGCCAAGAAGGCCAACGGCATCCTGGCTTGCATCAAAAACAGCGTTACTAGCAGGAACAGGGAGGTAATTGTCCCCCTGTACTTGGCATTGGTGCGGCCGCACCTCGAGTACTGTGTTCAGTTTTGGGCCCCTCACTGCAAGAAAGACATTGAGGCCCTGGAACGTGTTCAGAGGAGGGCTATGAAGCTGGTGAGGGGTCTGGAGCACAGGCCTTATGAGGAGCGGTTGAGGGAGCTGGGAATGTTCAGCCTGGAGAAGAGGAGGCTCAGGGGAGACCTTATAGCTCTCTGTAACTTCCTGAAAGGAGGTTGTGGTGAGCTGGGGGTCGGCCTCTTCTCTCGTGTAATCAGTGATAGAACTAGAGGGAATGGTTTCAAGCTGCGCCAGGGGAGGTTCAGGCTGGACATTAGGAAGTATTACTACTCGGAAAGGGTAGTCAGGCATTGGAACGCACTGCCCAGGGAGGTGGTGGAGTCACCGACCATGGGAGTGTTCAAGAAACATTTGGATGTTGCGTTGAGGGGTATGATTTAGCTGGGAGGTATTGGTAATGGTTGGACTGGATGATCTTCTAGGTCTTTTCCAACCTCGATAATTCTGTGATTCTGTGATTCCAGTAAAACAAACATCTGTAGTTTCTGTACACACAGTTCATCATGAGGCACTCAAAAAAACCCAACAAGTGGGATCAGAATTATGTCACAAAGTTCTTTCCACGTAAGAGACCTGAAAAGACTTCATGACAATACTGTTGCATACATTACCAGGATAAATTCCAACTACTTGGGATTTTTTTCCTAAGCTGCAGTCTGAGTACAAAACAAACTTGTCTACAAAATGTCTACAAAACAAAATGTCTACAAAACACATTGTAGAGATGTTTGCTTAAGCAAAAAGTGAAAACTTGCTTTTTTTTCACTTAACAACATGCTTGAAGTATCAAGCGCATTATATACAAACAAGATTTGAGGTTGAAAGGAAAGACCATTGATGCATACTTCAATGACAGTTTTCACATCTCTAGCACATACAACTTTGCTTTTCTACGCTATTCCAGCCTCTATGCCTCAGCATAACTGTACTCAACACTTCTGTTTCATCAATTAATGCCATCTCAAGGATTTTTTTTTCTCCTAAGTATTCAGCTGCTAATTGATGCTCAGTGTTCTAGGCATGTCTCGTCAAAGTTTTTCTTAAAATTCCTTTTGTGGATCAAGAACATATTCTGGTTAATTACTAACCACAAAAACCAATCAGATGTTTCTGAGTATTGGGAATACCTGGAATTTGCATGAAAGCAAAACAGGCCTTTATAAACATATTGTGCATAAGAAGAACCACAGAATTACAGAACTGTAGGGTTTGGAAGGCACCTCCAGAGATCAGAGGGGTCCAACCCTCCTGCTATAGCAGGTTCCCTGCAGCAAGTTACATAGGAAAGCACCCATGCGGGTTTTGATTATCTCCACAGAAGGAGACTCCACAAGCTCTCTGGGCAGCTTGTTGCAGTACTCTGTCACCCTCTAAGTGAAAAAGCTTTTTCTCATGTTCGGACGGAACTTCCACTGCTCCACTTCCTGTTGAAGATACTGAATGAGACTAGATTGAGTATCAGCCCCTGGGGCATAGTACAGGCCTCCAACTAGACTGTGCTGCTGATCATAAATCTCTGAGCTTTGTCAGTCAGACAGTTCTCAGTCAACCCCATTGTCCACTTACTAATCCCACACCTCCTAAGTTTACCCACGAGGATGTTATGGGAGACAGTGTCAAAAGCCTTGCTGAAGCCAAGGTAGCCAGCATCCACTGCTGTCCCCTCATGTACCCAGCCAGTTGTGACATCATAGAAGTTTACCAGACTGGCAAAGCACAATTTTTCCTTGGTGAATCCATGTTCCCTATTCCTGATAAACTTGCTTGAAGATGATATCCAGAATAAACTGCTCCATCATCTTCCAAGGGACAGAGGAGAGGCTGACTGGTCTGTAGCTTCCCAGTTTCTCCTTCTTGCTCTTTCTGAAGACTGGAATGACACTGTTTCCTCCAGTTCTCAGGCATTTCTCCCATTCCCACAGCCTTTCAAAAATGACAGAGAACTGCTAGGTAATCATTTCTGCCAGCTCCCTCAGCACTCATAGGTGCCTCCCAATGAGGCCCATGGATTTATGTGCACTGAATTTGCCTAGATTATCTCTGATCAGATCCTCCTTGACCAAGGAGAAGCATTCCTTTCCCCAGGCTCTTATGTCCAGGGTCTGGGATTCTCAAGGGGCAGTCTTAGTAATGAAGACTGAAGTGAAGAAGGCATATAGTGACTCTGCCTTCTCCTAAGGACAACTAGAAGTATTGGAGGAAGGAGGTGGCTTTACCATTATAAATCTTGTTACTGATTTAACACAAACTGAGAATGGTAAACTCTAGTGTGAACTAAGATCGGGTTTCACTCACTGTTTCTCAAAGTTTGCACAGGATTTGGGGTATCATTGTTGCATTAGTTCAGAGAATAATTTTCACAGACAAGGAAACTGTCTCAGCTACAGCTAAGGCAAGGATGTTTTTAAATCAATTTAGGACCTTTATTTTAGAACTGCTAAACCTACAGCACTAATTCACTATTTCAGTTTGAACTGAAGGGAAAGTAAAGGTAAACGGCATCAGAGAGGCAGTGTGGATGAAAATGTGTCACCCTCTCTAATGTAACTGAATCTAGGGCGTGGTGTAGGCTTACTCTCTTATCACAGAACCCATCCCTCAGGCTGTTTACAGTAAGGTGCAGAGCAAGCCAGGCATTTGTAACTCTTTTTAGCTCACTTCAAAACCTCTACTACAGTTATCAGCACTTATATCATCAGTAACATCAAAACTAGCCAGAATTTCTTGATGTAGCGTTGATTCTCAGTTCAGAAACAGGAGAAATAAATAATAAGCAGGACCATTAGTAACTCCTATGATTCCCATGCTTTTCTAAGAAGCCAAAGAAACGTCTGCTTAACAATCCTATCCTATTCTACCCAATTAGATTCTTCAGAGTAGAAGAAACTAGTATTTGGATTCATCCTCCATAATGATTTATTTATTTATTTGCTTCCTTTAGCTTAATTATTTATTTATCTGCTTTTAAATGATCCAGGAAAAAAAAAATTCCAAGTTCAGAGCTGTCGACAAAATGCATAATAAATTTCCTTTGACCTGTATGATGATTTCAAAAAGTTAGCTGCCTACGCCTCTCTTTTTTGATGTACTGGTTACTGAAAACCTCTGATATTGTTTCTGTTCTGGCTATTTGTATGATTATTAATTAGAGAAATGCAGCCTATATGTCTTCATCCTATATTCATCTTCAGATCCTTTTGCGGGCAGCAGCATGCTAAGCACTCCAAAGACATGAAGAAAGCACTTGCTCCTGCCTGACCAAACGTTGTTTAAGCAGGCAAAAAGGGAAATGGGAGAGAATTTAACCAGAATTACACAACTAATGGCAAACAATGGAATCCACATTAACTGCATCTAAATCCAACAGACAGTGGATTGTACTGCTTTTCATTTGTAGAACTTAATGGGAAATGACAAAATCTCCTCACTTACTAGAATGTATGTGGTATATTGTACTGGAAGACAATTTTGAGTTCCCTATTTTTGCCTCCTGTTTTCAGTCTGGTTTCCTAAGGAAATGAAACTTGTGCAATCACAGTGGTTGTATATGGGTACATGCTCATGAGTTCAAGTAGTAGCTTTTCAATCTGTTGGCAAATTCTAACAAGGTTTGACACAAAGTAGAAGTCTCAAAGATCATGTAATTCCTACAGACCCTGTGAAAATACTGGAACAATTGTGCATGTCAAACTGTAGTCAGAGCACAAACATCATCAGATTCTTGAAATTTTTTGTGGTAGAAATCATGCTATTTTAGTTTTGATGTTAACAGAACAACATAGTTCAGTTAGGTTTTCACGTTTTCCTCTGCGTTAAGAATGTGTTAATTAAAAAGACAAACAAGCACTACTTGTCATTTCCAGATGTTATATTTAAAGAAAGGAAGAAGAAAGGGAGATTAAATGTGGGGTGAAGCTTTGTTCATGGCTCAGATTGTTTATGTTAATGATGTCAGTTGTTACACTTAGGCAAAGTTTGGGAGTTGTAATTACAAAAATATCAGTGTAAGCAAGGCCTCATTACAGCTCAGGGAGGGCAAAGAATCAAGTTCTAATGTTGGAATATACAGCTTGAGCATCTGTCTCATACTGGGACTTATTTTGCTGCCTTCTTGCTTTGCTACTCTTCCTAGCTGGTGAAGTGCTCTGCGAAGGAAACTGGAGAAATAGTACACTTACTTAATTTGAGTCCTACTGAGCAGATCAGAAGGTTTTCTTCCCTTTTCTTAAAACAAGTACTTCAGTGAAATTTAACTTTCCACCCTCACTAACTTGAGCAGCCTTCAAAGCATGCAATTTCCATTGTGTCATACACATTCACTCAGCATATGCATAAAATTGAAGGAGACAAAGTGAAGACCTTTTTATATGGGAAGGGCTGAAGAATGTTTTTATTCCAGTTGCTATAGTAATGAATGGAGATAACGATGATTGCACAATCAATCACTGCAATTATACATTTAAACAGGGTGGTACTTTCAAACAATAATAATACAACTGCAGTGCAAGAAAGTACTGTAATCAAGGAATGGTGGGAGCATAGGTCAGTAGCATGCTTACAACTAGTTTATCTATTGGATTCTGATGAAATATGTGATAGAGGAAGGCTGATTTTTGGTTAAGTTTTTTGACATCTAAATTCAGTATTTTGCTCTTCCATAGCTTTCTTTTGTGACCTTGAGTGTCTCACAGAATCAGATCCACAAAAACGTATCATTAGCTAGATGCTGTAAGCAATAACTTGCAAGTTAAGGCGCTTGGCCACAGAACAAGAACCAAGAATTTAAAATCACTTGGATTTACAACAGGCTGCATTCTGAGCTGGGAGCAGCTTAATGTAGGTGAATAATTCCTAGTGAGAGCTTCTATCTTAAGTTACAACACAAGAAGTACATGAGTAGACTTTGTTGAAAGAAAGCGGTTCTCTTCCTTTAGGTTCTGGGTAGGTTCTTGAGACTTACCTTTCAAAGGACAAGGAAGGCAATACCATTTGTAATGCATTCATAAGGTATTTAAATGCAATGGCTTAGATGTTAGAGCACTCTTCTAGGATATGAGATGCCTCAGTTCAATTCCTTCCACTGTTTATGGAAATTCAAACCTTAACTCCCACATCTCAGTGGAAAAATGTCTTAAATGGCATGCTATAGGATATTTAAAAGGGAAGAGCGCTCTCTCTCTCTCTCCCCTTTTCAATAATTAAAGAACCACTAAACCACAGGGACTACAAACACGAACACGGCCAACTATCAAAACACTTTCTTGTGAGAGGAAGAAACTGAGTTCCACTTCTGTTATATTTAGTACTTAGTATTCCTTGGATCAAGATTTTCAGAAGCAAACCCAGAGAACCAAACGGCTGATAGATGTTGATGAGGCTGAGATGGAACAGCATTGCTGATTACTTTCAAGCCTGTCACAGAATAGAGATGCCACCAGGGTGAGGAACGAGCTATTAAGAATATAATAAACAATATAATAATATAATAAAAAAAATAAGCTCAGGATATTAAGAATTTAAATTGAATCTAAAGAGTTTGGAATACAAAATACTATGTGGACCGAGATGTCCATTGGTACAATTAACATTTAAACTTAGAGGAATTATCATCTCATTAAACAAGTGTGATAAAAAACAGCTGATAATGATTTTAAAAAATTAAAAAGCATAAAATAAAAGCATCCCCTTAAACAGTATCTAAAGTATCAAAACATTGAATGGATTAAACTTAACCATGGTCTTTAATCAGTCAAATGATAGCACAAGGGTTTTTCATAGTGGGAGATTTCATCGTTCTTCAAAACATAATCACATCAAAGTAATTGACTTGCTAAACATTTCTTTTTTAATAACTGTCTTGCTAAATATTTTTTTTTTGTGAGAGCCAAAAATAAACATGAAATAAAAAGAAATTAAAAAAATGAAAAAGACATTATTTTCAAAACTGATAAAATGACATTAAAAACAAAACATTTTTAAAAACAAACAGAAAGCACCATCTTGCAGTCTATACATAAACAGGGGGAAAGTTGAAATATAGAAGCCGTATGGCTGAGATAAGCTTGCTGGATAGATGGGTGACCTCCTGAATTTCCTCATATCCCTGATGTTTTCAAAAACACTGAAATTAAATTGCAGGGAACAGGAGGATCAGGTAGATGGTACAAGCAGTGTTGAGGGATACATGTATGCAATGCTTGAAAATGTGGCTGCATGTTAACTTGAACTACATATATGTAGTTTCAGGCATGCAGTGTAAAACATGAAAAAAAAAAAAAGTCCTCAGTTTCATGCATTATACTTGAACATGTTCTGTGATTTACACAGCATTTGTGGAACAACTTATTTAAGCATATAAAATATAATCAAATTGCACCTGTTAATTTCAGCATCATCACCACAATTATCAGCATAGCACAGTTTAGAAAGTCTGCATGAAAATGAAATGGCTTAGCACATCTACATGTGCTTGACTTCCAGTAATCCTGACAGTTTTAAGCCACGAGTGTTTCTCATTGGTGGGTCAAAATGAATATACTGTTCATTGCCACAACAACAGACTGAGATAAAAGATCTTAAACGGCCTTCCTGTCTGTATACAATTAGTTTACACTTTGTAAAATCATGATTTGAATATTGGTAGAACCTGACTTTCATTTATGCACATTTTTCTTTCATTATTGTCATTTCCCTTTACTGTGGAAACAGGATTAAAATTTTGTCCATACTTTTAAGTAATATCCTGTAGCTGATCTAATTAGCACTGAGAATAATAATGTTTGGCATGCTCTTAAATGTGATGTAAAGCAATCTGCATTAGAATACGCTAGTTCAGTTACTCTGACTTATTAGTCATGCAACTTATTGACAATGTTTTTTCTCTTCCTCTTCGTTTTCTGACTTTTTAAGGATTGATACTACTAAGTTTAAGCTCAAATCTTGAAACATGCTTGCATTTGACAAGGAAATAGCACAAATCCCTTTTTAAAACCTGTTAGTCACCCTGAACAAACATTGACAATCACCCCTTCAAAATTCCCAAGAAGATGAAATAGAACAGGTAGATAGGAAAACAGAAAACACACCCAAGCAACCATGTTCAGACAGTACCAGAATCTTTCACTAACAGGTTATTTCCAGGTTGTCATAAGATCTCACTGTTCAGATTCAGACCTTACGATTTTAGAAACACTCTAAAGTATTAAAGAAAGATACCATTATTTTTTTACAAATCATTTGAAGGACAAAACAAAAAGCTGTAAACTAACAATGTAAAAAACAAACACACAAATTCCAGTTGGAGCTACCAGAAGTTTTACACTTTACCCATTATACTTGTAGCCTGACTGCCAGAAATCTTAGTACTGAAGGTGCTGAGGATATGTAGACAACTGTGCATTGTTTTCTAAGCTGAATATTTACAAAGATGCCTGTAATGAAAGTAGAATATCCTTAACCTAAAAATGTACTTGATCTGGGGCTATATAAGAACCCCTTAAAGTTGCTTCTTGAGTTGTTCAAAGCAAGTAATGGTTTCCTTTAAACCAGTTTAATTTTCAGCATATGACTACGCCTCTCCCTGCCTGTAAGAAGAGTGGGTTTAAATGTGTTTGCTGAACTAGTGCCAAAATATCTTCAAATCATAATACTGATATACTAGTGAATACTTCTTTGGGTAAATATTTGCACTTACCTTCTTTTCAGTATTGCTACATCTACTCTCTCTGATTAAAACTGAAGCCAGCAATCGACAATATTTCTAATCCAGAAAGTGACAGTAATGTTTGACAATACTATTATTTGATAATATTTTCATTCCACAGTATTGTTATTCTGAGCAGTTCTTTGTAACAGAAAGTAATTCACATTGCTTTAAACCTAGAAAGGTAAGGAGACATAAAACTGGGAGATGGACAAACAGGTTTTAACAGTTCAGGAAAAACCTGCAGGATTTTAGATCCAGGTAGCTGACTATTGACCTGTATTCATTTTAAATGTAGCCACAATGGACTATTACAATTTTGTTCACTCAAAATGCATGATACTGCATTCATCGGCCTGATCCTGTTCCCAACATAGTTTATTACTAAGTGTCTTTTAATTCCAGCAAACTGAGGAACAGATTTTGTGATCCCTTCATGAAAACATGATTGTCCTAGATCACATATACATATATGCAAAGCTTACAATGTTCAGCCCATGGCTAAGCAATTGCTTTTTTTCTTTATTTATTTCTTTTTTTAAGTAACAGCCAGCTTTCCATTAATTCTTGCATCAATAACAACAGATGACAGAAAGCTCTTGGCAACCACTGTCATTAGCTGTAGCCACTCTATCTTTGTTCACAACCCCGTTCTGCTGAACCCCCAGCACCAAGAGCTCCACAGTGTACTGGGGTGAGTTTGGGGGAAGATGCTTTTTCTCTCTTGCTTCCACTCTTCCTCAGCTGACTCATATTGAGCATTCCAAGAGAAGAGGGAGGAGTAAGCAAAACCAGGTTGGAAGGGAAAAGAGCATTTCCCCTAAAGCAATACAAAAGGAAAGGTGGTCCCTTAGGAGAGAAGGAATCTGGAACTTATTGACACATTGCATTATGTCCACCTACATTCTGCGCTCAATCAGTGTTCAGTTCAAATCAGCACTAGCTTGCACTTAAGGGCGAAATCCCTTTGGAAATGTTTTCTGCCCTGCTTACAAGATTAGAAAGGCAGCAAAGGGCAGAGAAACACCATTTCTAAAACACCCACATCCTGTGAAACCCCTGTGATTACTCCTTTCTCCTCATCTGTCACTCTTGCTTCTTCACACAACCCCTACCACTTACATTTGTCAAAGCAAATAGAGTGGGCAAAATCATTAATGCTAGCCTTCAGCTCTGTAACAACAAAACTAGATTTTGTGCATTCTGTTTGGAACTTTTGAAGCAGCTCTATCTGATAGAAATCGTGTACCTACATTTCTTTCCAGTTTGAAGGATCACTGCAATTTTACTTGGTATTTGAAAAACAGAATTTTTAAGTATTACATTAAACCACACACCCAAAACACCAAAAAACCCACATTTCTCTGAGCTCGACTTTCATCCTGTCACGCTTTCAAAGGTGCTGTCAGAGCCACAACAATTTATCTGTGAAAGTACTTTAGAAAGGTTAAAACAATTCACTTCTATATTTCTAATAAACAGTGTCTCCCCTCTTGGTGCTGACCAAGAGATATCCTGTAAAGGAAGTAGCTAATCACTGTCTCCTTGGAAAATGTTTACAAAAGGGACATTGAGGATGATGTTATCTACATCCTGTTTAAGCAGCTGTTTTGTTCTTTTAAGCAGATGGTGAACAAAAAGAAGCATTCTTAGTAGTATTGTTACACTTTTCCTTTCTGTGCCTTGAGTCTCATGTTTCTGGACAGTGGTTTGTTCAAGTGTGTCAGATGTTTTTCACCTCATCTGTCCACATTTCACACACATTTTAAGGAAAAAAAAAAAAAAAGACATTGCAACATGATTGGGGTTTTGTGGGGGGTGTGTGGGGAAGAGGGAAGAAGATACGTTTCCGTGCAATTCTTATCAAAACCAACTCATAAATTTATGTACACCTAAGCATCTTGTTGACCTAAATCAAAACCAATAAAATACATTAATTCTGAAAGACCATAAAGGAAAACAATTTTGGTACAGACTTCCGTAAGGGAGTAGATGTTAGGATAACAGTGCTCCTGGACTCACAGTAAACGGAGGCTTTATATGCCAGAATTAAACATACTTCTTGTTTTAGCAGTACAGAACACAGATTTCAGTTAGTAACATCATTATGTTTCACTGAATGTTACTGTATCATAATATCTCAAAGATGTTGGCTACTTCTGAAATGGCTGGACATTGACGCAAGTTAGTTTAGTTGTTCTTGTAGGCAGATGATCAGCGCTTGCTGAATTTCAGCATGCTTTTAAATAGGAAAATGTTGAAATATTTATTCAATAGAAAGGCCAAGATTTTACTTTCAGGACAGAGCCTCAAAGCCACACAAAACCAAGTGTGATCCTACTCAGAAGAATTCCACCAGCTAATAGCACTCCCTAGCTTACGAGATCTGATGTTTTCCTATATTATCAGGATGTACATTCATTGGTCTTACTGAAACAAATCATTTTACTCCACTCCTTTAAAGTCTTCTAGATGAAAACCAGAAATATCTAACAGCTTCAACCCTTTAGTTATCTTTTAATTAGTTACAGTTGAAATTTCAAGACTTGTCCATCAGTAGATTGAAAATTATCTGCACAAACAAATAATGATAATTCAAACCTATCTATCTCATCCACCAGACCAAATCTTTACTTCTACAGTCCTCCCTTCTTAATGATTACACACCATCTAACTTCTGGAATCAAAATATTTTTCACCAGTGTGCCTCCTTATGTGCCCCTCGCTACTACATACACATCCATATTGTGATCTGAATGAAGCAGGGGTGCTTGTGAAGGGAATTGCATTTTGCTTTATAGTTAGAGGCAGTATCAACTCATACATGCAGTGAGACAAATCAGTCTCCTAATTTTGGATTACACAGTTCTCCAAGGGGCTTCAAGGCTTTCAAGAGTAACCTGGATAAAGCACTGAGCAGCCAGATATGGTCCCACAGCTGGCCATGCTTTGAGCAGGAGGCTGGACTACATACTACCTGAGGTCCCTTCCAAACCTATTCTTTTTTTGCGTCTGTGGTTCTCAGCAGAAACCCTCTTCAAGCCATGTATTTTTCTGATTGCTAGTTGGTCTGATAGAAGATACTGCTTTTGCCTACAAACTATGCCTTGTCTGTAATTTCCAAGACTCAAAACCACAGGCGTTCCATCATGTGGCATGTTCACACCCACATGGATCATCAGTAGGACTGGAATCATTCAATCCATCCCACAGACCTTTAGCACTCAAACTGACTAAATGACTCACAGCAGCTGTAGTCATCAGCCTAATTGTTCACCGAGGGTGGTGGGGAATTCATGACTGGCAAATACCTGCAACAAAATAGACACCATTAAGCACAGGATGAGTGTATAGCACTGCTTTCTATAAATTTGCACATTTTTTCACTGACACATCCCTCCCCAATCATTGTGTTTAAAGGCATACAGATAAAGGAGAAACAGCTGTATTTAGTTTGTCTTACAGCCTCAATTCTAAAAGTAAGATAACCTATATATGTTTAAGTCCTCCCAAGAACAGTCAGTTCATTTGCACTGACTTTCTGTAAGTGAAGTCCTCAGTGGGCTCAAGTTTGACTACTGGCCATTGAAGCGTTTAACAGAAGCAGCCTTTACAGCAGAAACATCAGTATAGAGATGATAGATTCGATAGTTAGACCTATTGGCTGCATTGCTACTAACTTTGTAAGTTGTTTAACATATAATGTATTCAAACCTGTGGTTCTAAACATAAGGAGGCAGGTGCTACTGGGTGTTCTCCGTACCTTCTGTTCTAGCAGAAAAGCTGAAGTCTCACAGGCTCCTCATTGACAACCCAAAGCACTCAAGATTAGTCCAGTCTTTCTCAATCTGACTTAAAAATCATGTTTTAAAAACAATCAATTCACACTCCTCTTAATTTGCAGTACCCTCTCTGAATGCTACAGATTCAGTTTCAAGTCACATTCTGCAGTTGTAAAGATGAATTTTACTGCCACCTCCTTTTGTTTAAAAAGCTATAGTTGTCTAGAGAGTTGTCCCAGAATATGCACTGCTGAAGGAAGATATTCCTATCATGACACATGTCACAAATACTAACTCTGCTATCAGTCACGTTTCTATAGAAAGGGCAACACTTCATCTCTGGCCCCTATGGCGAAGCTGCATGAGGAGAAAAACAGCAGAGGGAATTGCCATTGTCTGATAACCTCAGTGGGGTTATCAGATCAAAATCTTCACTAACACTGAAGAAATAAACTCTAAGAATAGAAAACTTTGGTAAGCTAGTGAAAACAATCCAGTTCTAGACAACCCTGTCGAAACTTATGAGCAAGGCTTGGAACAAGACACTAGAAGTGCTCTACTAGCTGCAACAGAGGTCATTTCATGCTAAGAAAAAGCATTTTAACAGCTACAAACTTCAGTTATAGTAGGGAAGCACATTTAAATGATGCTGTCAATAGGGATGCTATTTGTATAAGCTGATCACACACGATAGCCCCATCTTTGGCATATCACTGCTTAATTATTATTTTTTTTTCCACATAAAATTGCTAGCAGCTCTAACTGAAGAGAACTTATTAAACCCAATTATTTTGATTACTACTTGTTTGTATAATGTAAGTTGATCCAGCAGAGGCTTTCTATGTGCTGTCCTTCATTCCAGTTGTATTAGCAATCTTTTCTCCTTCTCTGGAGCTGCTTCCCACACTGGATTTGCTTTCTTAACACTGTCTGCTGACCCCACCACTCTGTCACCACCAGGGAACTTCCTCAGTCACCATTCCAGCAGGACACTTGAGTGCTTTTGTAATTGTTCTGAAATTTCACAGAGATGTAAGCAAAACAGACCTAGGCGAAAGAATATATGCATGACACCATAAGTAAGTTATATTTAAAGTAGTTATCTACTTCAGCTCTGAGAAGAAAAAAAAAAGGATTATCTTGCCCTTCAGCAGAGGAAGCCTGGTTTGGACACAGACCAGGTATGAATCTACTTCACAACAGGAGGGCTTGTCACCTGGAGAATGTTACATTCATGGATCAGCACATTGGGATGCTGTACAGGTATGTAAGTTGCAAATGTGTTTTTTTATGAGGCTGTGTAAGATTTGCTTATGGATTAATTCCTGATCAAAAAGCTGGAGAGTACTCTTTGCATCAAAGCCCCATTTGTCTTTGAGTTTACGCATGTGCATGAACTCAAGGGAACCACAATTAAAGAAAAGCAAAGATAGCTGGGATATGCCTACCTGTCTGAAGTAGAAGCAGGCAGGGATATTGGCTTACCAACATAGATGCTGCAGAGAACATTGCAGACGACATGACTCGTGGCCTTGGATGCACATTATGGATTTGTATTTCATAAAGCACAACAATCTTTAAGCTGGACATGAGCTCGATGCTTACTCAGAGGAATGTCACCCGGTGAATCACAGGGTGATTTCCAGAGGCATGCCGGGTTTTCCTTCCACTTGCAGGTCTGTAGTCAGGTCTGAGCAGCTGTGGTGACAACAGGAGTAACCATGAACCTGAAGAAATGGCAGCAAGCTGTGGCATTGGTGAATTTGGTCATTTAGGACACCTGGATAGAAGTGTGTCCTGGTTGCTGGCAGGGAATTACTCAGAAATCTGAATCTTACCAGTTAAAGAAGCAATTTATGAGAACCTCCCCCATCTCAGCATGAGGTACGACAGCCTTTTGGCGCCGAAGTAACTTCCACACGCAAACAGAGCTCTCAGAACAACAAAGCCTGAGTGCTCTGTGACTTCCTGCTTCTCAGGTACCCGTGTTTCTCAGTACAACACCTTTTGGTTAAGTTAGTTAGTTAGTGAGTTTTACTTTCAGCTTTATTGTCGGGTCATTTCTTCTCTGAAGTGCGAATCAACGGCTGAAACTGGCCGGTTAAGGGTGCACGTGTTTACGAAATATAGCAGTTAGTTAGTTAAACTGGAAGGACGGTGAGAGGCGGGAGCTGAGCTCAAGAGCTTTAAACCGGTAACTGTCGATGTAAGAATCTCAGCTCGGTGCCCACCCTGCGGCCGCGCACACCTCTGTCCCATAGTCCGTGCCGTACCGCCGGCAGATCCGAACCGGAGCCGGACGACATCCATGTCCCTCGGAAAGGCCTTTCCCGCGAGCGCCAGCCGGGGCATCCAGGCGAGTCGACTCCGTGTCGCCCGAGGCCTTTACCAGCCCTCCGCCGCCCCCCGCCCCGCCGGCCGCCGCCGAGCAGCCAATCAGCGCGCGCAGGAGCGGGGCGCGTGCGGGCCCTCACCGCCCGCAGCGCGTCGGCGGCAGCCCCACGAGGGTGGGGAGCGGCGAGGCACGCGTGACCCCGCAGGTCCGGCCCCCGTGGGCTGCCCCGGGTGAGAGCCCGCGCCGCACAGCGTGTGGGGGTACCTGGTAAAGTCGACGGTTCGGAGAAAAGCAGCTCGATAGCTCAGCACTTCCTCCTGCCGATAAGATCGCTGCCCTTGTCACGGGCGGCGGCTGCTCCGCTCGAGCCGCTCTAAGGCTTCTCCTGAGGCGGGACGGGGGCGATGCGCGGGGCTGCCCCGCTGTCCCCTCCGCCCCGAGCAGTCCGGCTCCCCGCGGCCGCGCGGATCCGAAACCGGCGCCGGCATGGGAACCTTGGGCAAGAAGAGGGAAACTCAGTGAGTCGGCGGCGAGAAGGGCGCGGGGTTCCGCGGGGCCGGGAGAGGGGGCAGAACGGCGGTGCGGGACGGCGTCTCGCCCATCCGAGCGAGCGCGGGTGGCGCGTGTGCGGAGAGCAGTCTGAAGGAGCGGCCGGAGCGAACGGCTCAGCCGGAGAGGCGGCCCCGCTACCTGTGCAGCGTCGCCGACGGGAGATGAGCTGCTTCCCGGTGTCAGCGCTGCGGGCAGCTCCGTCCCGGCCCCAGCGGCGTGCCGGGGAGTTCGGTGTGACACTTTTTCAGTGTCTTCTCCGTGCCGAAAAGCCGCTGTGCGGGGATCCGTGCTAATTGACGTGCGATCGATTTCGATTGTGTCACTCGCCGAGCGTTGCCAAGTCGGGCACGGTGTTATTGTTGTAAACTTATTGGAGGAGGACGTGGATGGCTCTTCTTTTGCGTGCTGCTCGGTATTGACACTGTTGTCAAGACCTAACATCTGCTGCTGTGACTCTGAGTGCGCCCTGTGCCTAAGGACCACTGGAATAAAGTGAGGAGGGGTGAGGGTTAGGCTTGCAAAAAGAGAACCCTGAAAGCTAAGCAGGCCTCACTCTTTTTTTATATGAGAACAGGAAGTCAGATCGCACAGCGAAGAGGGAAATCTAGAGAAAAGGGGAAGGGAGAAGAGCATTCTTTGCATAGCCAGTGTTTAGATTCTCTTCAGGAAAGTTAAGTGATGGCCACTGCCTCTGCAGTCAAGTCTGGGTTCTGCTGGCCATGTGGGCCATGAATGACCTCATCTGCAGTTTCATGGCTTTTCCAGTGTAGAAGTGAGTCAGAAATTTTAAGCTAAGGCCTGAAACTCACTGAGATGACGTAGGGTCTCATCTGTCTTTGTTAGGCATCTTTATTTCCAAATAGAACCAGGAGTATGGGATATGCTCACTATCTCTGCCTGTCTGTCTTAGGCACACTGGATACATTTCTGTTCCTTTTCTTCTTGGGGCTGTCTGTTTATTAAGTTTTCAGTAGCGTTCTAAGGAAAGTTGTATGAAGGCTTAAGACAGTAACATGAAGAAGCTGCAGTAACCTACTTAGGAACATAGAATATGGTGGTCTGCACATTGACTCTGAAATAAGCCCAAAGCTTCATTGAAACAACGGTGGCTGTTGCCATTTTGTGAACTACATGGTCATGCTCTCAAGTAAGATTTTGAATCAGTTCCTCTTATTTGCACGTGAACATGTATCAGAACACCGTACGTCTTTAATATTTCATACAGAATGATGAGCTTGCATGCAAACAACGAACACTTAATATTATCTGTAAATGTACACATTCTTAAACTCTGAAGACATTGCAAAGTAGCAAAGTACTAGCCTAAGCCAAGGTTTGTTCTTTATTATCTCTTTTAAAGATGTGTTTACTTACAAAAGTATTAATTTGCTCATCTATGCACTTTTAAAACAATTTAGTAGGAATTAATAAATAATGTAGAATGGATAAAAACTCATCAGCTTTTTTTTTTTTTTTTTTTTTTTAATAACAATTGTGAAATGCTCCACTGTGAAGTTGCACTGATAATTTTGGTACTTAATTTCATTTGGGAAATCACTATTAATACATCTGGTCTATCTTGTTACAATGTGTTTCCAATAATGTTGGATTAAGCTATTTTTTTTTTTTCTCCTTTTTATGATCACACAAACGTGTGGTGGCAGATTACTGTGTAACAATGTTCCTGTTTTGTGGCTTATATATTATAGTATTGGAAACATAACTCTCAGGCAAAGAAATAAGATTTGTGGCAATCTGACAGATCATTTAAGGAATGCTGTAACTGTGCTCTACTGTCTGTGTTTAGCAGGAAAAAAAATGCCATGTACCAAGCAGACTCTTAGGTATACTTACCAAGCGGAAGGGTTGCATCTTTCACCAGCCAATCTACAGAGTTCATTGCCCTTTAAATCTCTCCTTCTTTTTCATGTCCTTTAAAATTTGTCACTCACCCTTGTACTTACTTTGCTATTGTGCTTTCTTCTAGGCAACCTGCCCAAGGATGCAGCACTGCCCCTGAATCCTCACTTGAGCTGAAGCAGATCAGTCATTGTTACAGCCATTCAAATCTTACCCAAGTCACTATGGTGCCTTTAGGGCACTTAGCCAAAGGGGCGACCTTGGAAGATCTTCTTGAAACCTGCATTCAGTCTTTTGGTGAGTATCTGGAGTTTTTTGGAATGGTGTGAATGTGTTTCTATGCTGGTTGCTTTTAGGCCATTTACCAATGAATTACACTGATATATTAACAAAGTAGAAAAGCTTAACTGAACATTATGTATTCTGTAAGCATTGGCATCTATTTTACAGATTTGTGAATATGTATGTAGTATGTGCTAAGAGATTAATGTTGGTATTTACCAGACCAATACTTGAAGGAACAGCAACAACAACAAAATAATAATAATAATAAAGAAACAAAGTTAATATTTATAATACTATAATATGCAACAAATCTCACATGTTTAATACAAAAATTTTGAAATGAGCAGAGCTAGTTTTATAAGGTTGATGAAGTAATATTAGATCACTGCTTACACTGTCAATATAGATGATTTAAAGTTGCCTCTCCATAGAGAGAAAGAATCCAAATAAAAATTGCACCTGTATACTTTTTAGAGCCTGTTAGTTATGTTTCTTTTTACCTTAAGAATTGTAATACACGGACAATGATGATGATTTCCTAAACCCTGTATCCTTAGTGTCTCCCCCCCCCCCTTTTTTTTTTTAACTATTAAATGTGTTTAGTTTTTATATTATTAAAATATATTAGTATTGAAGGTGCTCAAAAGGATTCTGAATATTTTTCAGATAAGGCATTTGTTTGCAAGCCCTCTATCTTTCGGTGTTTAGAACAGTGCCTTTCTGAAAGTCTTACAAAGTTTTCTTGTAGAGCACTCCTTAGATACTAAACACACTCAAAGGCCTACTCACCTCTAGAATAATTAATCTGTGCAGTTAAATAGTAACACTGGGTGCTGATCAAGTGCTGCAGCAAGTACTATATAAACAGTGACTAATCTTTCACACCCATTGGAAATGCATTAGTGTTAATATACTGTAAAGCCTTACATTCAGTGTGTGCAGAGAAATGCATGTCTGAGAGAAGTTAATAAAACATGCAATTATCATTTCTTTCTGGCTCCTTTTCTCATTCCGTTCATTATTGTGTGAAGAACATATCCACTGTACTGTTATAAAGCCCCAGTTCCTAAAAAATGTTGATTAATCTGTAAGTTTTGGTTTACTGGAAGTGAGACGAGGCATCTAAAGCACATGTAAGACTGTTATACAGTTATAATATTGAGACCAATGTTGATTCGTATTCATGTTTTTAAGGAGGAAAAAAAGGGTACTATAAATACAACATCTGGTAAAACTATTGCGAATGTTGATTTCAAATTCTATGGGAGACTGAATGGGAGACTACTGTTGATTTAGTTTTATTTTAATAATTTTTTTAATATTCTAAGTATATATATCAACATACAGTTTCATGTTGCTCGGCATCCATGTTTTATAAGGGCTAAGTTGACAGAGAAGGAAACCCGTCCAGTTAAGCTATGTATGCATAGGATTCTATCTAAAGGATTTCATACTTAAACTATCAAGTTTACAGTAAATCTAATTTGATAAATTGTATGTAGGTCTAGCAAAGTGAGTAGCAGTGTACCTGTGCTCATAATTGTAGTAACTAAGAACTTCTACAGTCATGATATGCACTGTCAGCATATAGATTCTGTTGGGCAATTCATAACAGAAAAAGAATAGGTAAAAAAAAGAACAATTGCTGATGTAAATTGAATAATTAAAAAAGAATAGGTAAAAAAAGAATAATTGCTGATGTAAACTGAATGATTAGCAAGTTTATACCCATGCATAGTGTCTAAGTAGGGTTTCCACCCTGTATTCTAATAGTTCTATTCAGGTTAAAGTTGTACTGTCATTTCCAAATATGCTTATTTATATTATTACAGAAATTTGTTTTCTAAGCATGATTTACTTCTGTATTAAAATTACAGAATCTCCCAACACCTGAGCACAGATCTCCTTATTATATTTTAAGTTTGTTTTCTGTCAAGGGTTAAATAAAACAGTATGTAGTAGATAGAGATGTGTTGCCGTGCACCTGGCAACCCATGTTGTCGCTGTCGCCTACTACAACAGAGATGGTACGTCATGCTTGTGAACACACACTGTTCTGTGCTAATGCTATACTGCACTTGCTAATGATGTTATGTGTACGGTTACAAATACAATTCCTTTATAAAGTACACAGCCAAATTTATTTTCCTGAACTCAATTATAAATTGAAAAAGCAAATACTATGTAAGAGAGGCTGCTATCAACAGTGGTTTATAAGGGGAGGTTGGCAGCCTTCTGCCGTTTACGTGGGGAATATCATAAGGTGGCCTAGCAAAGAGGGCATTAAGAATGAACCCACAAATGTACAGTACGGGTAAGTAGGAAGTGTGAATCTCAAATAATGAATGAAAGACTTTGCCAAAGTGTTGTAAATTATTGTAAGATAGTCTGTAGAAAGATTATGTTGGTCAAGAGAACTGAGGTAATCCAGAACCTGTACTAAAGAGATGCCACAGCTTGACAGTTTGAAGTGAGGAGCAAAGATTGCATCTTGGAATTCACTGTATTCTTCGTGTGCCTACGAAAGTGCTGGATAAAAGATGGTACTAAAATGCGTTTTCTTATGTTGGGCCCATGATGTCAGAGTTGGAGGTTGTTGGTATGGCAGTAGAGGTTGAACCTTCCCACCAGTATTCCATTACATTTTGTTGCTGTGTGACAGATGGCAGCAGAGAGGCAGTCTGACAGAATGGTGGCTGTCATGGAAATGCATATGAAGCAGAGGTGCAGCATTGAATTCCTCCATGCAGAAAAAAAATGCACCCATTGACATTCATTGACACTTGCTGAACTTTTATGCAGCCTGAACAGTAGATGAAAGCACAGTGAAGTGATAGGTGGTGTGTTTCAGCAGTGGTGGCAGCAACATGAAAGGCAAGCCAAGTCCTGGATGGTCATGCAGATTATTACGAGTGAAGCATGCAGGTTCTTGCTGATGGCTGGCAAATACGAATAATCAGTGGTGGCGGCTATGTTGAAAACTACGTTTTGGGTCTGAGAATTTGCTCTATCAAATATTGTTATTGTGCTTTTTGTACCTGTTGTAGTTTCCCTTTCCATATTTAAGAGGCATTGCTTTTGGACTGACCTATACATATCTGAGTGAAAAGTGTTACACCAGTGCTTATTCAATAACATAATTTTTCTCAACAAAAATAGGGGATACTAAAGGTTTAAGTTCTTCAAGTCACAGGAAAGGTTGCATCAGGATGAGTAGGCTGAATCCCAAAAGATATTTTGCCAAAAATAAAGGCAATAGAAAAGCCAGCATGTGAGGCAGAACAAGATTTCATAAAAAGCAGCGTGATGAGATATTGAAGGCAGAAAACTTAGAAAGGAGCATGGGTCCTGAGATTAGTCTAGAAGAATTGTAGAGATTTGAAACAACTCTCAACAGTATGAAGACTAAGAGTATGATTACATAGGGCAATTATTCCAAGTATTTTATGCATCTTGAAAGATGACCTTTTCAACATTACAAGTAGCTAAAGGATACCGTTACAGCTATGATCTAGATTGACAAGAAGAGCCGTGTAGTTCGAATGTATGCTTCACGTTTGATTACCTCAGAAAAGAAAGCAAAGCATTGCATATAAGTGGAGCCAACAGTAACATTTGAAGATGAAAAAGTATTTATATGGAAAGAAAGAGAAGTCACAATAGGGAAGTGGAGTAAAAAGAGAAATCAAAGTGAGGGGAATGCATAGAGAGGAAGAGCAGTGGGTAGCATAAGGTGATTGAAAAGACGAGAAAACATATTGTGTAGAAGGGCTGGATTCACTGGAACATCTCCAGCAGAGAGACTGATTCTGAACAGAAAGTTCATAGAAAGTGAATTAAATGTAGTAAATTGGCGACAAGATGTCTGAACTTGTGACTTGAGGAAAACAAAGTGATTATTAGATTTTGACTTGAAATATGACAAATTGAAGATGATTTTTTTTTTTTTCCCCTGAATGGAACTGTAGGTAGAACAGTAACCTCTGGCATTCATGTTTTCTCTTTATGCAGTATAAAGCAACTGGAAAATAATGTACTTTTGACTGGCAGACTGTTCTCTGAAAATCAGTATGGCTTTATTTTCTACATTACTTTGTTTGTAAAGATACTCATTCTATCAGTTTTGTTATCAAAACTGATAGAGTAGGGTTTAGTTTTCTGTTCCATGGCAATATTTAGTGCTGGCAGTTCAGTAGAACACAGGAAGCATCTGCTAAGTGGCACAGCTTTATTCTTTGTTAGTTCTTATAATAATCTTTGCAAGACTGTTTAAATACACGTTGACATACATTTAGTCCAGAAAGTGCTACAAATTGGAGAGCATAATATTTCAACGGTTAGTTTTTACTTTGCTGGATATTTATGTCTTCATTTGTTAACTGTGAGTCTGCTAAGTGTGGAAATAGAACAGCAATAGTTCATCATACTTTTTTACCATTGGCTATTCTCAGGCTACTGCAAGGCTGATGTTTTTGTCTGTTTGTTAGTAAGTAAATTTCTGTTCTAGCAGATTTTTATGTGTATGCTCACTGTGTTTAAGAGGTGCGTGGTAAGGGACCTTTGTTTTCCCTGACTGTAAGCTTCTGTCTTAACATATAAAGGGAAGAAGAACTGATATAGTCTACCTGGACTTCTGTGCATTTGACACAGTCTGATATCACGTCCTTATCTCTAAATTGGAGAGAAAGAGATTTGAAGGATAGACTATTAAGTGGATAAGGAATTGCCTGGGTGGCTGTAGCCAGAGAGTTGTGGCAATGGTTCTGTATTCAGGTGGAGGCTGGAGAGTGGTGACAAGTCTGCCTCTAGCCATTCTATGATTCTATGTTATGTACATCTTTATGCTCATATTGATTAACTTGGACATGTGCTTATTATTATTATTTTTTTAAATATGCCTTTCAATGATTCAGTGAACTGTTTTAACATGCAATAGCACTTATAGGCCATACAGGGTTAAAGGGTCTTTCCCTTGCACTCAGAAAACTTTGCTTAAATCATTCTTTTACAAATGTTTAAAAATTCTGTTGCAATTGGAAAAAAAATATATATATATATGTCTTCAGCATAGTGTCATTTTGCTATTTCCTTGTTTCATCAACAGTGAAGCACTGAAGATTTACTTAAAACCACCTAACAAACAATCTTAAGAGCACACTTGGCAGTACTAATTTATACAAACACTTGTGTTTTACTGAAAAAACCTGAGGGTCATGAACGAACTAAGAAATCACTAAAACGTCACAATTTTAATATCATGGAGGTATTTATGTCTTTAGCCTTCAAGTGGAAAATGTTATGTATTTGTTTCTTACATTTAAGTATTTATTGCAAGCACACATGCTGCAGCACATGGAAGAGCTATGCTATCCTAGAATTCAGGCACTTCGGTTACTGCTAGGCAAGATGAGTATGCACAGTGGAAAAAAGAAACCACGAAACATCTTTTTAACTGTCTGTTACCATGCAGCGTCTCTGATTTCTTGATAGATGTAAGTACAGGGTTTTAGGATAGTAACAGATTTTTTTTTTCCCCAAAGTACATGTATATTAGTATGTTTTATGTAGTGTAATTCTAGGTGGAAGCTCAGATATGAAAAACTGCAGTGAAGTTAGTTTGTACTGGATCTTCAATAGGAAAGAAGGTATATTAAAAAAAGGTTTTAAAACCATGGCTACTATTTTTGAACTACATTAAATTATTAACTTTATAGACTAAGAACATTCTTAATAGAATTCATGTGAATGTAGTGCAATTTGCAGCCTCTAATGGTCATAATAATCTTTAAAGTTTTTCTGTAAAGTCTGATCAGTGCTAAATCAACTTGTTGCCTCAGTGTGGGATAAAGGAAATGTTTGTAAATAAACCTTAGAAATTCAGTAAACCACTTCAGGACTGATCTGGATGAAAGATGCCACATAGTTACTGTGATAGAACTAGAACTGAGAAATCTGGCAAAGGAGCTAGTTGTACAAGAACTATTTGATTATAGTTAATGTTTTCTAGAACATAAAAGTAACGGCATTAGTGAAGTCTTATAGTTTTGTGAACTCCTAGTATTTCCACTACTCACTTTTGCATCAGAATCACGCAAAAAAATTGTCTTGGTAGACTGCCTTATAAGACAAATCCACTTAGCTCCCAGCATGAGTACATTCTTCCTGTCTAGATGCAACTTTGAGTAATTAATAAAACGATCATAGCTCAAGTACCAAATTTGTCATTATCTATGTTCAAAATATACCAAATACCAATCTATAACAGAATTCTACTTGGAATGCAGTTACATCTTGTAAGACATATGTCTTTTGCGCCTTTTAAGACATAATCACACACACAGAAGAGATCTTCTGTCATTTATGCTTTTTCTGTAAGTTTCACCTGGTCAGTCATTTCTTTTTGTCTCATGCTCCACAAACTTACGGGGGGCACAAACATACCCCCGCAGCCTAGATTTAATGTTGAAGTCTCTAGTTCCCTGAGGAGTCATTAAAATTTGTACAGTTTGTTATTCTGTATTAAAATGGCGTTGATCATTGTGTGTGATTTGGTAAAATACAGTTAGGAAAATCTAGTGTTGCTTGGCAATGGAAACTATGTTAATGAACAATTAATGACATTGTGGGAACAGAAGAGTAGCTGCTGTTCTGTAGAATGCTAAGTGCTATTTAGCTAACTGTTAAAGCTAATTGTGATTGTACTAAAATGAAAATGAGTTCCTTTTTTAACCTGAGGCCTGTAGAATTTTTTTTTCCCCCACAAAGAAGTGAAACTTTTTAGATTTCATTGCATATATCTTAAAGTTCTAATTAATTAGTTTGATTTCAGTCTTTTCAACATAGTTGTCCAAAATCATGAAATAACAAAAGAAAAATGCATAGTACTTAGACTACTTGCTTTATAAAGAGGTCTCCCACTTCCTAATACTTACCACAGGGGTATGACAGCAAATTATATCTTCAAACCTCTAATTGTAACCTCCGAAAACCTTGTGCACTGATAACTTCTGTTTATCAGTGCACAAAAGCATAGATACAATAAGAAAAGAATTCATTCTACTGAGAGTATTTATGAGTTTGTTTTCTTCTCCTCAGTATGTGTATGAAATAGCAGCAAGCAATAGTTTGTTGTTCCTTAGGCTTCCCAGTGCATTTTACATTCTGTTATTTAGTTTGGTTTGTATATGCTTTAGTATGAGATCTGTCAATATTTTGCCACATTTTGTCAGGTACTTTTCTCGTATTGCATTTTTATAAGTCTAGGAGAGAAGGGGCTTCACTTGAAGTATTACACAGTACAGTACATCTTTCTGTTACATGGTATAGGCTTGAGAAGAAAAGCCAAGATAATTTTCTAAACATTACTTTTTTTTTTTTTTTTTAAACTCCCATTGCTGAGGTCAGAATACGGAAGCGCAAGAGCTGGGAAAAAGCAAAGGTGTGAGAGCACCTATTAGAGCCACTCAGATTATAGTTGCATTGGGGCTGACTTTCAGGAATCCCCAAACACTGCAACTTTCATTCTCAAATATGTATAGAGATCATATTAAGAATTCAGTGCCTCATGCCAGCCATATTGTGATCCTTTAGTGGTATGCCATAATACCCTTCAAAATACAGAGCTTCTCTGGCAGAGACTGTAATGTGAGATGTCAGGAGCTTCTCTTCTATTCTAAGTTTCTGTGTGTAGATATCTGATAGTGATGCATGATGTTTTGGTACACTTAAATTCATAGTGAAGCTGCATTGTTGCTTTCTTTCTTTCTTTGTTCTGTTGGTTTTTTTTTTTGTAAACCTTGTATCTTTGGTCTATGGTCAACAAGGGCTGTTCCAGTCTCAAGATGGGACATAAGCATGTCCCCATCTAATGAGTTAGAAGATGCTTGTCACATAATCTATAAACAGTAATTCCAGAAGTATATCTAGAAGTTAGACCAGAAACTGGGATGCTGACATATGTAAGGAAGAGAAACTTGAACCAGTAAGTCAGGAATATCACAGCAGAATTTAGGGTAGGAGTATGAGTCAGCAATGAAAACTAAGGCCAGAAACTGGGGCCTAATCTATCTGTAACATCTTGAGGTCTCTGAGAGGAAAGATGCTTGGTGTCTGCTGGTTTGTTGTAGTTTGAACCTTTGGATGTGGCCGACTTTGTGCTTCCTCAGATCTGATGATTGGCTGCCCAAGGATCAATCATGCAGTTAGAATATCATTGTAAAAACGCTGCAGTTGTAGGATGAGTAAGAGCTGAGAATGCAGTTGAGTTCAGTGGTTATCTAGCAAAACTGGGCTCAGAGTTTTCTGATTCCATTTCTAGAAGTCTTGTCTTATCCACCAGAGCTTACACCGGCACAGTTGTGTTGCCAGGCACTACGCTTAAATTATTCAGGAGTTGCCTGTAGCTCAAAAACTACACGTGGCTCCTCCAGTATCATGATTCATAGCTTTGAAAAATCTTCACTCAAATTGCAATTGGTAGGCTTTGTAGAAAAAGACCAATTAAAAGGTCTCATTTGCCAAAATCAATACTTTAACTATACTATAGAACAATGAAAATTAGTGCATGGAGGGGGTGTTAACACTTTACTTTGTGCTTGATTTGAATTTCCAAGGCTAATGGAACACTTTCCACCCACATTTCATTTGGTTTCTCTTGAAGAACATTTTAATTTCTCAAAATCATCCCATTTCCCCTTGACAAGAACATTTATCCTCTTGTTTTCATTTCAAAGAACTACCCACCCTGAGCTTTCTGCAAGAGGTAGCTCTTCAAAAGCTGTTTCTGAGATAGTAATGTCTTTCCCTGAGATTTTACTCCCTGATGTTCCCTGCTCTCACACGGAGTAGTCTTGGATGCATATTAGATTTGCTTGTGCCTTGGTCATACCTGCGTTGTTAGTGAGTGGTTGGAAGAACCTTTATTTCTTCCCAATCTGTAGGGATATTGAAGCGTGAAGTAGACTTAGAGAAGCATCCAGTCTGGTGTTTTTTCCAGAATCTGTTTGACTTGCTTAGGGTTCTGTTAGTGGTGCACAAGTTATTAAAAAAAAAAAAAAAAAAAGCAGAGTTCTTGTTTTAATTTTGGAGTTTTCTCTCATACTATCAATTATTTTTTATATGACTGAGTTAGTGGTTACCAGCATGTTGCTGCATGTTGGTGACAACCATCATTTGTAGAATTAAATTTAAATACGAGAGCTTGAAGATTCTAGCTGCTTTCTGCTGCATCTAAAAGTAATTCTTTTGCCTAATCTTAGTAAGGTCATTGTAATTAACTTATACTATTTCTGAAAGAAAGACATCAGGTAGAAGAAAAACCCCAACAAATAAACAACGCAAAACAACAAGAAAAAAAAACCACCAGCACCGTGCGGAATACTATATGGAATACTACTATAGAATACCATAGAGCAACATCAGTAGAGCAACCAATGACTTTCATCTTTGCACTTAATAAGACTGCTTGGCAGTTGCCTGATGATTTGTCATTACATTGTTCTTGGTGCTAGGTCTGATAATGACTGGAACGCTTCAGGTAGCTTACAAGAAATTATTCATATTCTTAGTAGTTTAGTCACTGATCACATGATATGTGTTCTATGATTCACTTCTTATGCATTTCAAATGGTACACCAGATGACAGAGTTGGAACCTGATGGTAAAGAAATGCTCATAAAATAAATGTCTCTTAGACCTAGGAAAAACATATTTCTTGCAAGATTCAGCTCAATTAAGACCTTCCTGGCATTCTTCCTGTTGTCTTATGATTGCATTCGTATGTAGGAAGGTCTCAGGACCATGGTACTGCCTATAGAACATTTTCTACTGAGTACCTTTGTCATAAGCTTGGGATTGTAGTGAAAAATAGGTAGTTTGCTCTTACTGCCTTTCTTATTAGCCTTTGAATACTTAGAAGAATCTAACTATTCTAGATATTTCAGTTATATCTAAATCACGCATTGCAGGGAGCCATCAATTGGATCATGCACAAGAATGGCTGACAGGCCTAGGTTAGTCCTGTATTTCTTAGTATTCTCATGCATGTAGTTAAAAATATATTCAGTTTCTACTTCCTTTTTTGCTTCAGAGAACTTCTATAAAAATAACTTAAGTGCATGTACAGGAGGAAAAAAAAAAGTGTAATTCACAGACTGTTTAGACTCGTTTCACTGCAGAAAAATAAGGCCTATACAGTATTTTGCAGCACTCAGTCAAGGTAAATTGACTAACTGAAACACACCCATGCTACTTTATTTAGTGTTCACTCTGGTTTTTGCTCAGCAGAGTATGTGGTTAGAAACAGATACACAAACGGAAGTCAAAATGAGTCTCAGACTTTAAAAAAAAAAAAACAACAAACCTTGTGGAGGTTCAAGAGAATGCTGGAGAATGCTGTAGAGGTGTTCAGAGAGACTCTCCCAACTGAGTCAGGAAACCCCCATAATCACCTTCCCTGTTTGCACAAAGATAGTTTACTATAACTTTTGTAACTTCCTTACACACAGTTATGTTTAGCAGGTTAGGTCTCCGAAAAGAAGCTGCCTGCTGGTCAGTGACAGTTCTGAAACTGAGCTGGAGTCTCTTCTCACTGAAGGTCAATTTTTAGCTTGCATTGAATTTATGCAACACAAATAGAAGAATCAGACCTAATGTTTTTCTCTTTACTAACATTAGTCATTAATGGTGTACTCACCTAAAAAACATCTCTTTTATAGATTTGGCAGGAAGGTTACATTAAATATTTGATAATGAACTAATTTTAAAATTACCTGCTCCTACAATCCCATACAGGTTTACTACATCATACTGAGCTGTACTGGGAACTGAGAAGACTTTTGTCTGTAGTGTGTATTTTGTTTTTTACTACATCACAAGTACAAAGCATTTCTTAGTGCAGATCAAGCCTTTTAGTCACTGGCTCGGGGTAGGAATGAATAGCATAAAATTTAGTACGGTTTCACTGTGTGCAAAATAATTACTCTATTGTAACAATGTCCACCTCTGCTGTGAGGTAGTTGGATCTGGATGTTTTGAAGCATAAATTCACTTCTGTTAGGTGAGAAAATGATAAGTGTGTTGACCTAATCAGTAATATTAGGTAGAACATCCTGTTTTTCTCCACACCTTTACAATGCAGAAAAAAAAGATCATTAAAAAGATCCATATTCAATTGGAAGCATGGTGCCATGCAATACTTATGGTAGAAGCCTGGAACATGCAGAGAAGAGAAACTGTTAAGATTGACAGTTATTTACTGTCTTTGTCAGCTGGAGATGATACATATTGAACACATCTGAAAAGCAGGTGATTTAACAATAACTATACACACTTATTAGTATACATGCAAAAAACCATTTTGGCTTTCAAGTTAAGGATACACAGAACTGCTTTTCTGATTAAACAAAATCTGTGGGACAAAGGGCTCCATCAGAAGAATGGTAGCCAGCAGTGGCAGGAAGATAACTGTCCCTCTCTACTCCGCCCTTATCTGGAGTACTGTATCCTTTTCTGGGGCCATCAATACAGGAAAGATGTGAAGCTGTTGGGTAGGGGGTCCAGGGGGCCACGAAAATGATCAGAGGGCTGGAGCACCTCCTCTATGAAGACAGGCTGAAGGAACTGAGTTTGTTTAGCCTGGAGAAGGCTGCTAGGAGACCTCATTGCAGCCTTCCAGTTTTTAAAAGGGGATTATAAACAGAGAAACTTTTTACTTGGGTAGATAGCGATAGAACAGGGGGAAATGGTTTTAAGCTCAAGGAGGGAAGGTTTAGATTGGATGTCAGGGAAGTTCTTCACAGAGAGGGTGGTGAGGTGCTGGCACAGGCTGTCCAGAGAGGCTGTGGATGCTCCATCCCTGGAGGTGTTCAAGACCAGGTTGGATGGAGCCCTGGGCAGCCTGGTATAGTACCAGATCTGGAAGTTGGTGGACCTGCCTGTAGCAGGGGTTTGCAACTTGATGATCTGTGCAGTCCCTTCCAACCCAAGCCATTCTATTCTGTAAAAATTGGTATGGACCTCTGTGTGCTATATTTAAAAGAACTGTAGTCTTCTTAAACACACTTGGAATAATAAGCCAAATACTAAAGAATTTAATAAACATTATGATTCCTGATGTCCCAGCCTTTCTTTGCAAATTCCCCATTTCTCTGGCTTTTAATGCCTAAGCTATTTACATTCCATTAAGAACAGAGAAATTCTACAAGTAATAAATGAAATTATGCAAGAACATGAGTAAAGGTTGTCTAAACTTTGGTTTCTGCTTTAAAACTAAGAGCTTAAAAAAAAAACAAAAGGCAGCTGAAGAACTTTTTTTTTTTTTTGAAGTGTGATTTGGATGCCTATTCACCAATGTAAATTTTTATTTCACATTGATCTATTACTTGAACTTCTGTATTACCAAATTATTGGGTTTTTTTGAGACTGCTTGTCAGTATTCTTTTCCAGTCTGTCTTCATCTGACTGTGTCTTCTTATGTCATTGCTCAAGAGCCCTGACCCAACTGCTTTCCAGCATAAACAGCAGCCTGCTATTCTCTTATCTCTACAAAGAATAGTGGATACTTAATAGGGGATATATTCATTGTATTTAAAGCAAAGGACTAGTTCCTATCTGTGACTTTGTGGGGAAACTGTATTTATACAGTTAAAAATAATTATTTTCTACGCCAAGTATTTAACTCTACCTATTCCTTGAAAGGAAAATAGCGTATACTGTAGCTCTTGCACATTACTACCGGAAGGCCCTGGACTTTTAAGGACGTGCCTGTAGTTGGTAACAGAATTTGTGTGTTTTCAGATCAGCTTAGTTGAACCATATGTTAAGCTCAGTGCTCTGTATTTCTTGAGCAGTGAATGCACTATCATGACTGTGAAACTCAGCTAAGATGACAAAATCTTACAGAACAATCTGAAAGGATTGCTAAAGAGCACACATCTCTAAAACTGTATCTAAAACTGCTCCTGTTAGAGTAAACCTGGCACACAATATTGAAAGTAGAGAATAACACTACAGAGATGTTTCTCCTGGAATTTTATGATTGTTTTCTTACTGCAAGTATGGGGCGATTTGGCTGTTATATTTTGAAAGCTCAGCTTTAAAGTCTCCATTGACAGTAACTGTTCACAGGAAGTTTTCTGCTGGCTCCAAATTGGAGTCAAATAGTACAACTTATTCTCTTAACTCTCCACCACTTTCTCTGTCAGCTTATTAGACTGAGGCTACAAACAGAATTTCCTCTTATGATGTTGGTGCAGTTACAGAAAATACATTCAGAAAGTGGTCTTGCACATTCATTGTCAAGGATGACCTGATACATAAAGTTCCTGTTCTTGACATAATAATGCTGAGTGGGTCGATGCCAGAATCTACTGATGAGGAATTTTCTGCTTGCCTTTCCTGAGGGTCTGTCCATCCATCATTATTGATTTCCCTGCAAACTGAACATACTGTTTCTAGAATACCTACATCAGCACATGATAGATATGCAGCATGTCCTCTGCTTCTAAGGGTTCAAACCAAGAGCTTAAACAGTAACTTCACTTGTAAACTACAGGCTTAGGTCATTCTGAATCACCTTCATAAAGAACTACATATACTCCGCATGAAATAACTAAATTAGTCTGTTTGATGATGGAAAGATAGGGATCTCTAGAGGATTGGATGTATAGAAGGGAAGCATCCAGATGGGTGCAGGGGCAGCTCTTTGTTGATGGATTTGACTCTCTGGCCAATCAGCCTGGAATCAGGCACAGTATATTTTGTGTTACCCACTATAAGCATGAGTGTTCTAGTACTGATAAAGTGAAGAGAAAGCTTTCGGGGAGAGTAGGAGGACTATTGTGGTGTGAGTAGTAGGAAACAGATCAAGAGGAAGCTGGGCTTTATTAGTTCTATGTTCTAGTAACTAATTCTAGTTCTAGATCTAACGTATTGTTTGACATGAAAGGCCTTGGCTTTGGGGTCCTCTTCATGCATGGTACCTGACTGTAAAAGGACATGAAGTTATTGCCCAGTGCCTAACATAGATAATATTGTTTTGTGTCTGGGCTGAGCTTAATATTCCTTTTTACTGCAATGCAGTCTAAAAAAATGCTTCTTTTTTTCCTCCAGTAGTAGATAGAATTTCATATGCTGCGGATCTGCTGTCTTCTTCTACCTCTTCCTTTTTGTGTTATTGTGCATTGCTTCTGCTTGCTGTTCTTGTTTCAGGTGGTAACTACATTTGCCTTAGCAGACAACAAAATATTTTAAAATTATGCAAAAAGGTAAGTTATGAAAGGACATGTAATACTATTTCAAGTTACCGATTTTGTCTCAGGGCAGTCTGTACAAAACTATCATTTGTTAATATTAACAGACCCAGTAGTTAAAGTGTGTGTAAGAGAAATGGAAATTTTGTAAAACATTGATACATTTTATGTCCTTGGTCTCTTCCTAATACGGGAAAAAGCACCCACAAAGACCACAAGGTAGATATAGTCTAAAACCTCCTTCAAGTTAAATTCTTGTAATGTGCAGTTCAAGGAAATGCATTAGGATGTTTAGGTCCACCACTGAGAGTATGCATTGGTTAACCCCTGAAATTCTGCATACATTATAACTCAGTCCATGCATTTCTAGATGCATGCTTACTTTAGGATTATATATGTCAGCTAGTCAAAAAACCTGCATAATTACCTAAGAATATCTCCATTCTGATGAGTTCAGTCATACCACTGGCTGACGTGGATCAGTTGCCTAATTCTTCAACTCAATTCATTGTTACAAATGTTATACTCACCTGATCATCATGTACAGCTATCCGAATGTTTTGATTATTTTTGAGACAAAGCTGTTTTTTTTTTTTTGTTATCTCTCATCAGAAAAAAAAAAAAAAGACAAACCTAAGTTAGTAACTACCATCTTTCAAATAGCATGATAAATCAGGCTGCTTAGAATTAGGATTCTGAAGAGGCCTCTTTGGTGTTTATGAAGTTATATGACAATTCCAATACAAATACTCTTTCCCCTCCCCCCCCCCCCCTCAGATTTAGAAGGAAATTCTTATCAGAACAACCACCTGCTAAAGATGATTCTGACCATGCATCAGTTTATCATCTCCTCTGCAGATATGCTCCAGAAACTCAGTGATCTATATCCTTTGCAATATTCACCTGCTCGTAAGGTAAAAATTAGATATGCTTGACAACTCTAAGATAGGTAAGTAAAGGATACTTAATCTAGGGATGCATTACTTTTCTGCTAATAAAACATTAGACTTGATGTTTACAGGTGTTTTTGTCTATACAGGGTGGCCTGTTTGTTTTAGAATGTGTTTTTTCTTTTTTGCCTGGTTTAGCTTAACAATTCACATAGAGATGAAATTCCAGTTCAGATTTTAAGTAGGATAAATCATCCTCTATTGGCTGCAAAGGGATTATTTAACAGGTGTTAGATTAATATATGTACCTCAGGCAAACCTGGGACTGTTACAGATTTCTGTTTTTCTATCCTCAATAGAAGTAGAAGAGCAAAGCACAAAAGCATAATTCCAATAATATTCTAATGTTGAGAATTGTCACCTCTAGATGATAACAAGTATAATTTCTCAGGCACTCACTCAAAATTATAGCGTATTTAAATCATAAACTTTTTCTCCTGATTTAATGCTACTCTGAGGTGGCTGCCTGGACTCATATACACGTGGTTTTCCTTAACGTTTTCTACCTATCTTAGTGCTTTAGAGAAGAAATCATCTGTGCTGTGTGTAAAGATATGCTATTTTGTGAGGTAAGAGTACTCTTGCTTGGTAGCCATTAGTCAGCAGCTGTCCCTGTATTGTATAAAAGGATGTTTTTACACACCAAAAAGAGAAAGTTGTATTCCTTCAGCTTTTTTCAAGATTCACTTCAGCAGCTTTACAAAAAGAGACTCACACAGATCCATTGAGGTCAGTGCATGAATTATTGCGTCGCACTTTTAAACTGATTCTATATGAACCTGTTCCTTAGTAAGAATTGACAGTGCTCAGGAATTGAGAGCATTATGTCTAATATTATGTAGGTCTATTAAAAAAGGACTGGGATATTGCAGCTACTGTTATATAGAGAAACCAAACTACTTTATCTGTAGGTAACTTCCCCTAGTAACTGTTCATAGTCATTTGCAATGATCACAGACCATTTTTATTAAGCACAATGAAGTTTGAAATCTTAGCTTATAGATAAAAAAAAGTGTCGAAACACGCTCAGCAATAAAAATATTAGCCATTCCAAAGTAGCTGTAGCTTGAATTACAGATGGGCTTTGGTCTGCTTGCAGGGGAAAAAAAAAAAATTAGTGACTGCCTTTACATCTCTTATTTGGTGGTGGGTTTTTTGTTTGTTTCTGGGTTTTGTTCTTTTCTCTCTTTCATTCAATTATTAAATAATTATCTTGGCTCACAAGTTGTTTTTTTTTTTTCCCCTCCCCAGTCCCACTGCAGGGGGAAGGAGTGAGTGAGCAGCTGGGTCAGTATTTAGTATTTAGGCTAGGGCCAACCTATCACAGTGGGTGACAAGTCACACATAAGAACTGAAATAAAATACACGACAAATAATTTGTATGCCTAACATAGAAAAGTATAGTCCTTAGAAAGTATTTGATGCATGTGAGAATGAACCACTAGTAAATAAATATATTTAAATAGTAACTTATTTTTTAGGTAGTAGTTAAAATTCTGACTAGCATAGAGCATTTTTAGGTAGAATAATTTCAAGTTTTAAATGAATTTGTGAAATTGTCTACCAGCTTGTGAAGAAAATAATCAGCATACATATTATCTAAATGTAACACAAATCTAGATATTTTAATATTTAATTTAATGCAACTATAGCTTAATTCTGTATTGAACTTTTTTTTAATCTTGTGAAAGATTAAAAGTACCCTAACAATAACATTTAAAAAGCAAGCAGCATCTCCCAAAGCTGGTCAAAATTAATTAAAATCATGAACAGTTATCTAAATTTCAGCCTTACTCACTGTAAAGCAAAATCAGTATTTTTTTCCCTTTATAATAGGTATTGGATTACAGAGTTCTGGGTTATGTTCAAAATGGACTCTAAACTATCAACAACCATGGAAGCATTTCAAGAACTGGTTAAAGCTAATGGTGAGGAGTTACACTGTCGTCTCATTGACACAACTCAAATGTGAGTGCCAGAGTTTCAATATAGCCAAAAAACAGTTTTGCTCTGGATTTCCTTTATCCAAATATGTCACTCTAGTATAACAGGGAAATGATACCACAGTGGATTAATTTTAGTCTATAGTAAGTCCTATGTTATTAATTCTTAGTGAAATGTTCATGCATTATACATAGAGGAACAGAAAGACTCTCAAGAATGGGCTAAGTTGAACTGGACTGTTTTCTAGACTTTGTGATGATTTTCTGTGCTAGTTGAGTTTTATTATATCCAGGGAGCCTTATTAACTCAGCCAGTGAGAAAAGAGTACATTTTGATTGATTAATAGAGGTAAATATGTCAATGAAGTATGTTAAGGACTATTGAAGGGAATGTTGAAGGGAATGTTTCATGTTCAGTATGCCAAAGTTAGAGAAAGTAGTTCTGAAAGTACAGTATATGATCTTGTACTGCTTAGTAGTGTTGTTGTACTCTATTTAGGTGCAATATAAATACTTAAAGCAAATAATGTTTTGTTATGTAGTCTGTAATTTATGAAATATGCTTGCTGTTTAAAAATCAAAATACTAACTCTTTAATGAAGTAAAGTATGAAAATAATGTGAGTTCTCAATTAAGAAGTTTCATCTTCAGAGGGTAACTCAGGATAATTCTCTTAAAATTTCTTTAATAGAAATTCCAGGGACTGGTCTAGAAAGCTGACACAGCGTGTAAAGGCTAACAGCAATAAGAAACGGAAAGTTTCACTCCTTTTTGATCACCTTGAGCCAGAAGAGCTGTCAGATCATCTTACCTACCTTGAATTCAAGTCCTTCAGAAGAATATCAGTAAGTGTTTTATTTTAAATAGAGGCAGGAAGGAGGTAGTAAAGATGGGAGAGAGGTATCACTACAAGTTTAATCCTGAGGTGCAATCACTTTGACAAACTGACAAAATGATTGTGGTGGAGAGCCGGCAAGATCAAGGTCAGCTACAGAACCAGATGGGAAAGCTTACCTGTGTACCAGTACAGGTAAATGAAGCAGGTGAGGCCTGTTTCTTTGGCCCCAAGATCAAGTAGAATGAGCACAGCTCAGCTTGTTTCTCTACAACTAAACTATCATGTTGTACAGAGGACACTGCATGCTCTGTGTTGAAAATATTCCCTGGTCTGTTCTATACCCAAACCACCCTATCCAACTTTCACCGAGATAGTGGTAGTGCTGTGAGCTAAAGTTTTATTCATTTCTTTGCTAACAACTAAGTGCATGGACTGATATGTGCCTGTGTCTTTGTCCATACTCTGTTTTATGAGACTGAAACTGGACAGTGATGCTTATTCTGACTACCTTTTTGCTACAGTCAGTTCAGAGAGGGTGTGAGTGTAGAACATCTACACAATAGATTGAGGGAAGGGACCTTTGGGAAGCAAAATAAACTATTTGAACTTCTTCCAAAAAATTTCTACTAGAAGTGGTGGCATAATTGCATGCAGAAACAAGCAGGGTCCTTCGGCTCAGATCAGCAATCAGGTTCAAGTGGTATGAAGGAAGCCTGGAAAGCTCCTAGAAAGCCCCTAGAAAGCCAACTTCCCGTGGCAGCAGAAAACAGCAATGCAATATTCTCATGCAGCAGATAAGCGCCTTTCTGCATAAACTGCTGCCTGTAGGTAGTACTAACATTCAAAGCTTACGTAACTCCTAGCACTTTCAAAGCTTTGTGCAGACATAAAATTATCATTGAGTATGGTATGACTGCAGTCAGTTTCAAATTTGTCACAAGATTCCAACTGTCACATACCAGCATACATTTTGGTGTAAATCCAAATTTCTTAAACCTCAGATCAGAATTTCTTACTGATGTGCATTGTTTTCTATCATTAACTCTCCGGATAGTATATTCACAACATGTGAAGCCATAGGATCCTTTCCTCATTCTTACTTGGCAGCAAATACCAGGAGGGAGATTGCAAATGGTCTGCTATGTTATCAGTCATTGGAATAACTACTCAGTCATTTGAAAGTCAGAAAGGAATATTTGATCCTCAAAATATATAGTATTTATATACTGCAGATAGTGGTATTCACAGAGTAACAACTGCAAGTATGAGCATACCTGCAAAGCTGTGGAATACAGGAAGCCTAAGAAGTTCATTTGGATTCTGCTTTACTATTGAGGCTTTTTGATTAGTCACTGCAATATCTGGCTGTTGCATTATCTAAGTACCTGGACTTCTTTACTCAATCAGCTGCTAGTAATCTGGTTACATCTAACCAGTCTAATAAATTCTTGCACAAAAATTTTCTTGAAGTTGTAAGAAGTACTAGACATGAATTTTTTCAGCATTAAAAAAATCATTTTTTGAAGGAGAGCGCTACTGAGAGCTAAATACAACCTAATCAAACTATAATTGTTCTGAAACTACTGTGGGGTTGATAATTATGTAGTCAGATGTTGAATCATACAGTGCAGTTGCTTAATTTTCAATATCCAGCCAAATTTGGCTGTAGTTCAGAATGCAAACTATAACTGTAGGTGCCGTGAAATCTTAGAGACAGCTCTACTTATTATTTTCTTACTATTATTTGTTCCATTTTTAATTTAGTAAGAGGATTAATTCAGGTATCTGCTGGCACCTCTGACCTTTTAAAGTGTTATTAGTACTTACTAAATGAGCAGAGGAAAAAGTTAAAGCAGAGGGAGAACAAGCGAAAAACAAATAACAGTTTTACCATTTATGATATTTCCTTAAGGACCAGTGCCACTCAGTATCTTCCTTAAGCCAAAGAAATATAACATGCGTGTAGAACATGTATCTACTGTAGCTATGAAAGTTTTTGTTGAGACGTCAGTATTATTGTCCATAATAACAAGCGTGTATACAAGTTTCCCATTATGTTTTCTGATTGGTCACTTTGTGTATCCTTGCTAATAGATAAATCAAGGAATCAGATAGACACTGCATCTATGAAAACAAACATTTGCTTCTCTTTGATCTTAATGGGAATAATGGCTTCAAAGAAAATATCAATACTTTGTCACATACAGGGGTTCCCTAAACTATTTTACGTCACTTTGGTTAAATAAGAGAATTTCACAACATGTATGAAAATATTAGAGAATCTGTAGTTGTTTTGTTTGATTAGAATAGCTTAATGCAGAAGTGCTATATTTGCAACGTACGTATCGATAACTTAAACTATCACTGAATTTCCAGATTAAACTGAATTTTAAGCATAATCTTCCCCATAGAGAACCAGATTCAGTGAATCTGTGGAACCAGTGATTCTGGGAGGAGTCACAGCTTGTGAGATACGCATGATGCAATGATGTGATACAAATTACGAAGAAAAGATTATTTTAATTCCATTACTATGAGCTTTCTGCTTTGAAAAGAACAAAGGAGAGGTTTCAAACTTACGAACATTTAAGGTTCACTGATTTTCTTGTTCTTCACTATTTCATTTGTATCTGCATGCAGACCATGAGGTAGGTTTTTTTGGTTGTTTTTTTTTTTTTTTTTTTGAGTTCTCAGATTATCAGAGCTACATTGTGAATAGCTGTGTGAAAGAGAATCCAGCAATGGAAAGATCAATTGCTCTTTGCAATGGTATCTCTCAGTGGGTGCAGCTAATGGTTCTCAGTAGACCAACACCACAGCTTCGAGCTGAAGTATTCATCAAGTTCATTCACGTTGCACAGGTCAGTTAAGTTTTGATACATGATACTTACTTTGACTTCCCCTGAAACAGTCTCTTAGTTTCCCCCCCTCTCCACCCCCACTGTCAACTAAGAGAAGTTGACAGCGGTCTCCCATTCCCCATATGAATAGTATGTATATTTGTGCAATGCTGTGGTCTTATACCAGGTATTCACATATTATACTGTAAGAACAGGCAGCAGCAGATATATTTGCCTTTAACCAGTTTCAGAGCTGCCAAGAAAATTAGCAGTCAGTCTAGTAATAAAAAAGGAATCACTTACCCTCTTCCAAGATCAGGGCCCACTAGAAACTTCCAAAGAAAGCAGTCTCAAAGTAGAGATGCTTCCCTTGTGGCTGCCAGCCCTTAAATGAGGTTTGGGACCCAGGGTCCACCCCTTCTGGTTGCACAAGTGAATTGCTTGCAGCTGTGCTCCCAGGGCCAGCCACATCCCTTCTCCAGGTGCTCAATCACTGGTTCAGGCTGTGACCTAGCAGTTCCCGTACACACAGTATCTTCAGTGTCTCTGTTGTCTTCTCCTATTCATTCTGAATAAAATATTTTCACTGACAAATTAGATTTATATATTTTTAAAATCAGCTTGTGAAATGCCAAGCTGAAAATGCCTATCATTCCAATGTATGAACCTCTGCAATGACTTTGACCATAAGTAGAATTGCTTTTACTTATGCCTCATGTGATAGAAGCAAAGCTATTGTTCCACTGATGGTTTTTGCATACTAATCCATCTGCGACCATAAACGAGAAATTGGGCAGTGTTATTGCAGACTGTGGGAAGAGGGAGAAATACTGAGGGGTCTTTTGAAGACTTGCTTTATATGCAGAATTATTATCATCTAATAACAGTAGAACAAGTAAATGTCACACTCACCAAAATCACAATTTCAGTACCAAAGCGAATGAAATCAAATGGTACAAAACTTCTAAGACTTTGGTCCTCAGTAATAGAGGAAATGCAGAATTTGGATGTACATATGGAACATCTTAAAGCTTGAAATAATAAATACTGTTTGTTTGTATGTCAACACAGAAGCTTCACCAGTTGCAGAATTTCAATACGTTAATGGCAGTGATAGGAGGTCTCTGTCACAGTTCCATTTCCAGACTCAAGGAAACAAGCTCATGTGTTCCTCATGATGTAATTAAGGTTGGTATTGTAACTTTTACAAATCATTTAAATTTAAACTTTTTTTGGTCACTGCACACAAAACTAAACGAGCTTATTTTGTTAGACATGACAGATAGAGCAGAGGGGAAAAAAAAGGAAGAGTTCACAGAATCACAGAATCATAGGGGTTGGAAGGGACCTCCAGAGATCATCGAGTCCAACCCCCCTGCCAAAGCAGGTTCCCTACAGCAGGTAGCACAGGTAGGCATCCAGGTGGGTCTTGAATATCTCCAGAGAAGGAGACTCCACAACCCCCCTGGGCAGCCTGTTCCAGTGCTCCGTCACCCTTACCGTAAAGAAGTTCTTGCGCACATTCGTGCGGAACTTCCTGTGCTCCAGTTTCTGGCCGTTTCCCCTTGTCCTGTCTCCACACACTGTTGAAAAGAGTCTGGCCTCGCCACTTTGCCCCCTACACCTTAGATATTTATAGACCTGGGTCAGGTCCCCTCTTAGTCTTCTTTTCTCAAGTTCCCTCACTCCTGATTTTTTTGTCACTTCATCATTACAAACATCAGTTACTCCTACACTTTCAACATTTCCTTTGTAGATTTGTAGAGCTTCCTTAAAGTTTCTGTTTAATATTTGGATATGAGAACATGTGTTTTCATTTAGAAGCACACAGAAGTACAGAATAGCATTCAAATGTGAAAGCAGACAATTAGTTCCTAGAACATTTAAGAATAAATCTTTTGCTGTCTGTAGTAACACTGACTAGCTTGAGTCTATGAAATGCAAGCACAGGCCTCTGCACTTTAATACTGGAAAGACCAGTTTTGTTTATCCGATCTTTCCCTATGATAGACTTTATCTTGTCAGACTTGAACAAATTTAGCCATAAGACACACATGGTGATAATTTTGCTGAGATTCCAGCTACTAAAACTAAGAAGAAAACGTTACTATTTTATTTAATGATTTAAAATGATTAAATGGCTTTAATCATTTGCTCTTAAGAGACTAATACACTTTATCTTACTTGACTCCTGAAAGACTTCATATGGGCATCTAACAAACCTGCTTTGATCACAGAGTATAATGAACAGGCTTAATGAACAATGCGTATCTGTAATATAGAGCAGAATTATTACCTTCCACTGATAACAGTTGAAGCTCTCAAGATCCACTGACCCAGTTTAGCAAGCTTATTTTAAAGGCATGTTTTGTTGTTGTTGCTTGTACAAATTTCCTCACATGAGGAGTGCACGTGTACTCATCATTTGAAAAGCATTTTGCATCATTTTATAGAAACACTAATAAAAACCAGGAAAATAAAGGTGGCTTTACTAGTTTAAAGTTTACTTTGAAGTTTAACTAAAAAGACTAATTTGTGAAGGTTAAAAATTGAGTGGAATAGACAGGAACTTCCACAAAGAAAAACAAACAAAAAAGAAACCAACCAAACAAAAAACTCTGCAAATCACATCAACTTTATAATATTAAAATGCAGCTTTATGCCTGTATAGTTTTAATTAAGGAAGATATTTATATTGCTAGACTTAGGACTCATTTGGCTTGCACAAAAAGTTACAGTATATGTTTCTTTATTCTTTTCAAGGAAAAACTTTTCTTAAAAGCATTGACATGCCACCCTGAACTGTAGGAATTCTAGCTATATTTTGATGGCACAGTATAGGGTTTCTCTGCCAGGACTTTCAGGTGGCAATTCCAACTGGTGACTCGGAACCCAGAGAATTACGCTGCACATTTTAAGGTGAACATGCTTGCTTCTGGGAAGATCAGAGACATGACATCTGCAGACACATCCCTTTGATTTGAGAGCGTTGTATTTTTTTTCCATCGACTAAATAGAGAATGTAGAGACTGGCATTATAGGCAGATAACATAGATTAGAAAGAGTTTTGATGTTTTTTATTTTATTTTTGACTATTTTCTTTTCATTTTTAGGTGTTTAATGAAATGACAGAACTGCTTTCATCTTATAGAAACTATGACTGTTATCGACGTACTTATAACGAGTGCACTAACTTTAAGATCCCAATACTTGGGGTCCACTTGAAAGACTTGATATCACTTCATGAGGCCATGCCAGACTACTTAGAGGACAAAAAAATTAACATATGCAAACTGTACTCTCTCTATAACCACATAAATGAGCTGATACAACTCCAGGAAATGCCACTTCCCCTGGAGGCTAATATGGACCTTGTTCATTTGCTTACGGTAAGTCTATTGGAAGAGAGAAATACTTCCATTTTCAAAATGATTTTCATTTGCCTCAAACTGAACTAAGTAATATAATTATATTACTTAAAAATACCAAATATTGTAAGATTCTATTTTTTTTTTTTTTCTAAAGGAAGTCTACAGTAGCAGAAGAGGAGGAAAAGTTAGTGATGCTGATTTACCAAGCAGTAAGGGTAGAAATGCCACATGAGCAGTGTGCTTCCAATTATTTCTATAAAAGAGGAAAACATTTATTTCTGTTCCACAACAGTAGTATACATTCTCTATGTACTTTCCCTAAAGAAGCACTCTGAATCCTCTGCTGAGTGAGCCTAAGCAGGGAGAAAGGTAGAAAGCTTCCCTTGCTGCTCATGAAAGCAGAAGATTGCAAATAAGGCTGCCTCGTGTAAAATACATAAATTTGGGTACTTTATGTGAAGGGGGTTCCTCAAGAAAGGGTTTAATGTATCACATTTCCAGCCAGGTTTCTTCTGGCACTAGAACGATCTGACATAAAAATCACTCAAGCATAGCTTCGTTCTGCTTCTAGTCATCTTTAGTCAGTGCTATCTTGAGAATAACACTAACACTACCTAGCACATATGTTACAAAACATATGTTTTTGCTTCTTCTGGTAAATTTAAGTACCATCTCTTGATTAAAATAGAAAATCTACCTTTCTTGTTTCTTAGTTTTGTTTGGCCCTATCAAGCATCTCAGATTGGATAAGCTATATAGCATGCCTTTTAGTTTATGGTTACATGGCCTGCTTCAGCAAAATCTGGTAGATAACAGTGCTCATGCACTTCAGATTATTTGTTCTTTTCAGGAGCCACTGATGTGGCCATGTGGCCACAATCACGGCCACAATTTCATGTAACTATGTATTACAGGACATAAAATCATTACTTCATTTTAAAACAAGAATTTCTCATCAACTAATATTCCTGGGCACATAATTTTCCTGTTTGCTTTTTTTTGTTTTCTTTCCAGCAATCTGTGTCCTTTGCTTTCCTATCAGCAGGTGAATCAGTTTGACGAGATACTTGAACACATTAGTCAATTATTCAGAGGGAATGTCAAGAAGAATCTTGACATTGGACGAATTTTTAAGTGTCAGAAACTACATTTAGATTTCTGAAAGAAAGAATCTGAAATTATTACTTTACCAGTAATACTTTCGGTTATTCACAAGAAAGCTGCACATCTAAAATTTGAGTAATGTTATTCAGCTATGATGTGTTATCTGGATTAAACGGTATATTTTTATTTCTTATTTTATGTGACTGCCACCATCTTGACTGACACACTAGGATAACTCAGAATTAAATTTGTTATGGAGATAGTATTTTGACATTACACTTTCTTCAAACTTGTCACAGAGCAAAGCTTGTAATGCATTTGCCTGTGGTTTTTCTATCCAGTCACATTTCTATTGTGAATATTTTCATATAAATATTCAAAAATTGTCATTACTGGTGTTTAATCTTAGCGTGAAATTGTTCCCAGTCAATACATTATTTTCTATGCTATTTTGCAGGACACATCCATAAACAAAGATGTAAATTTGATAATGTTTTCAAATTCCTTTACTTATCCGAGTATAATGTTTCTCACTCTGCATAACTGCAGCTGTTAGTTAAATTCTAACTAAATATACACATGTCCATCTTTTATCCTCATCGTGCACTTCTTGATTCTGGTCTCGTGACATGCTTAAACAAGAGTTTCCTGAGAAAGTTGATGTTGAATTTCATTGGACTGGTGCTTACGTTGCATGAAAGACTATCTATACGTCATGGCAGTAACAGGTTTTTTCAGGTTACTTACTAACATGCTGATAGTTATGCCTGCAGTCACTTGCAGTGTTAATGTTACAGATTTCCAGTCAATGGCAGCAACGGACTGGAACTTAGAAATGCATCCATTTCAAATCATGGTCAACACTTATGCAGCTTTTTTTTTTTTTTTTTTCTAGGTGCAAACGTTAAACACCAGTCTACCAAAAAATACAAATGCATGCCAGGAACAAGTAAATCAAGTAGTAGCGACTGGTCTGGGATTAAACTAATATTCTGTTTATTTTCAGCTGTCCCTTGATCTGTACTACACAGAAGATGAAATTTACGAGCTTTCATACGCACGAGAGCCAAGAAGTCACCGAGCTGCTGTAAGGATATTTCCAGATTCTTAACAAAATATCTTTATGAATAATGCAATTTTTATCCCTTGCATTCATCTTATTTTATTTTGAGCAAAACTGAAAAGAGCAGCAAAATTGAGCAAAATCCATTAAAGCATAGTTTGGTTGATGATGAAGCATAAAGGAGAGAGTATGTAAGACTTGATGCCATATCAGGTTTTCTAACAGAAACACAAATGCAATTACTTGTGTAGAGACATCAGGCTCCATCTTGACAATCAATACTGGTTCTTTTAAGTTAAGATCTCTCGTATGATTCAAATGATCAAACACATGAATTTTATGCTTCAGTTTTTGTTCCTGTTTTGGAAAAGATTGTGAGTTTGTGGGGCAGTCAGTGAATTGTGACAATTCAAGAAAAGACAGTTCAGGGAAGTGCTTTGTTCGAACTATGACAAAGTTATCAAAAATATGATGTTGTGTCAGTGAGGCCATTTCTGTAGTCCTGTATTTCATAGCCCATTGTCACAATTGAAAGAAGTATAATATAAAAAATATTTTAGCGTGGTACTAATAAAGTTCCATTCAATTTATTGTAGCCTTTGACACCTTCCAAACCACCAGTAGTTGCAGACTGGGCCTCAGGAGTAGCCCCAAAACCTGATCCAAAAACAGTCAGCAAACATGTTCAGAGGATGGTGGATGTAAGTATGGTTGGACCACTTACCTTGTATTTCAGTTGTAGTCTTAACTGCCAGGTACAAAAGGATGCAAAGAAAGAAACAAGCTGTTGGCTACATTCAGAACTGTGCTGATTTTGTTAGCACATCTGTCCACACAAAATGGATGTTTCTGCTACCTTTAAACAGCATTAACAGTGAGGTGTGGGCCTTAAATGACTAAAAAGCCAGCCAGGAATGTGAAAATTGATTTGTATGCTTCCAGAGTCATTCTTTCAAGCAGCCAGGGATTCTCTCTCTAGCATGGTCTTCAAAATCATGTTACTGGTAGAATCTGAAAACAGACCTCTCAACAGCTTTGTTACTAGCAGCCATTGCTTTTTTTTTTTTTCTCATTTGGGCCAACAGTTTTATTAGTGACTGATTTCAAAACAGAAAAATGGAGAGAGGTAAAGATTTTCTTTACATTCCTGCATCATCTCTGTTTCTTCTAAAGATCTCTAATATTGCTTGTTACCCCTTGATAAATACATGGTATTTTGGAGCATATTCCTAAATTTGTCCTATGTATGCTCCTTACTCTAGGGCCAACACAGTCAGTAATGTCATTCCACAAGTGGAAATAATTCATATATCATATAATCATATAACTGATTCTCACATAACATTAACCTGATCAAATAAGCCAGGCAGCTGCACTGGTTTGTCTAGAGATCATCACTGAAAGCATTAGCACAAGTTGTGTATGTAGACCTTAGTGATGATCTTAAAGAGAAACTATGGAGTCCACTCTGAAAGTAATGCGTGCTATTTTATTATGTTGGTCCATGACATCAGAGGTGGATGCTGGTGGTATGGCGGTAGGGGTTGAACTTTCTGTCAACATTCCATTACATTTTGTTGCCGAGTGACAGATGGCAGTGGAGGGGATGTCTCACAAAGTGGCATCTGACATGGAAGCGCGTATGGAGCAGTGGTGTATCCCTGATTTCCCCCATGCAGAAAAATTGGCACCGACATTCATTGACACCTGCTGAATGTTTACGTGGACCAAAAAGGGGATGTGAGCACAGTGAGGTGGTGGGTGGAGTGTGCTGGCAGTGGCAATGTCATAGCAGCTCTATGGTGCTATATATTTTTATATATATATATATATATATATATAGCTCTATGGTGCTAACAGTGGGTTGGCTCTGCTAGTGCAGATTCTTATGAGCGTGGCATGCAGGCTCCTATTCACTGCTGGTGAAAATGCATAGCTAATGGTGGTGACCAAGTTAGAAATAGTGTTTTGTAGCTGAGAACTTATTCTATCAAATAGCGTTATTGTGCTCTTTCTATTTGTAGTAGTTTCCATGGAAATACATAGAGGCATTACTTTTGGAGCAAACTGCGTGAATAAGAGATAGCCTTGTGTAGTGAACCATTCAGTCATGTCTGTGTTGACCTATCTGCATTTTCCTAAAAATCAAGAAATCATAAAGCTTCTTTAGACTCAAGCAAGAAAAAAAAAAAACCTAAAAAAAAAAAGCTATTTAATAGATATTGAGGGAAGGTGGGAAAGGAATCCTCTAAATATTGAGGACAGTTTCTGAAGTGGCAATATAATAGCTTCTATCCTCGTTATAATCTATTCTGTTATTATCTTATACAGTCAGTCTTTAAAAATTACGACCACGATCAGGATGGTTACATTTCTCAAGAGGAATTCGAAAAGATAGCAGCCAGTTTTCCATTCTCATTTTGTGTAATGGCTAAGGACTCGTAAGTATTCATAAATCTCTTTTCACCCAGTTCTGCTTATCAACCTTGGCTTGTTTGTTTTCTCTTCTTTTATCACTAAGATCGTAAAATCATCCTCTTCACCAGCGAAGTGAAAACGTAACTGACAAAAGCATCTTCCAGATGTTTTGTGAATGAGCTTCCAGCAGTGGTTGATAGCAGGAAGAATACAGATAAAAGAAAAATAACGTATTTTTAAATGACACTCGATATATACCACTGAATAACCTTCCAAAAATGAATCTGCCCCTCAAAAACAGAGAATTGGAAAATGTGTTTTTTGGAAAAATTAAGAATGTTCTTCTTAGCACCTTAAGACATGAAAAAATAAAACTGATAATAATATCAATAAAACTGTGAAATAGTTTTGATGTTGCATTTCATTTGCAGATTATTCATTTATCCTTAAAGGCGTCAATTATAATGTGCAGGGAAGCTTCTGTAAACTTTGGTTTACAGTTGACAAAATTGCTGATATCACTGTAGGTTTTGGTCAATTAAGGTATTGCCATAATAAACTGTGAAGAAAAGGTATGTTTAAATCTTATGCTTTTAAGAAAACAGCTGCTTCACAAACAACTTTTTTTGTTTATTTTCAGGGAAGGTCTGATTAGCAGGGATGAAATAACCGCTTACTTTATGAGGGCTAGCTCAATCTATTCCAAATTAGGACTTGGCTTTTCTCACAACTTTCAGGAGACCACTTACTTAAGACCTACTTTCTGTGACAACTGTGCTGGATTTGTAAGCTCTCCTTTTTTATTCTTTTTTTTTTTTTTTTTTAATTGAAGGCAAATTATGTTAATATTGTCTGGAAAAACGCCTGTTTTTATTGCATAATTACCTCATGTAACCTACTGAAATTAACCTATATAAAACACCAGTGTAGCTACAAAGAAAACCAGTCTGCTGCCCATGTAACTACGTAATGTGCCCTTTTATACATACCCTTCTTGGTAGTATTATGTGCTTAAATGCAGCTCCTTTCTTGTGTTTGGCTATGTCACTTAGATAAGACTTCCAAATTCAGAGGCTTCCACTCCACTGATCTGTTTGAACTTGCACTATTAGAGACCATCCAAAGGAGGGCTATGAAAAAGCTGAATGGTCTGGAAGGCAACAGATAATTTGGGGTGTCTGAGGCTCCTTGGTTTATTCAGACCAGAAACAGAGGAGGCTGAGGGGAGGCCTCATGGCAGCCTGCAGCTCCTCAGAGGGGGGCAGAGGGGCAGCAGTGATCTCTGCTCTCTGTTGACAGCAACAGGACCTGAGGGAATGGCATGGAGCTGTGTCAGGGGAGGGTCAGTTGAGGTGTTAGGAAAAGGTTCTTTACCACTGGGTGGCTGGACATTGGAATAGATTCACCATTTGGACAATGCTGTCAGAAATATGAATTTTGGGTGATCCTATATGGTACAGGGACTTGGACTCAATGATCCTTGTCAGTCCCTTCCAACTCAGAATATCCTATCATGTTATGAACTCATGTCTGGTACAGATGTGACATGATTCCTGCCTAGCACGAGAAGATTTAGTAAAACTGACTCCTACTTCTCCCCAGCCTAGCTGGGATCAAACAAGAGTGATATGCAGTTCTCCATCTACTCTAGTTCCACAGCTTTACTTTGGGCTGTCAGATCTGCTGATGCATTCATTAGAGACTAGGTCAAGCTATTTTGCTTGCAATGAAGGAACATACATATAAATATTGTTTGCTAAACAGAATATTTATGCTAAAGAGGTAGATGTTTCGTATTTTGATTTTACCGTTAAAAAGATAGAAAAACAAAGTGCTCCGCTGGTGCTCAGATTTCATAACCGAGTGGAGCTTTTGATGGATTTGTGTATCTGGGGGTATCAAATGTGCAGAAATAAATAGTCTTTCTATTTGTCTGAATTTCAGCTATGGGGAGTAATTAAACAAGGATACAGATGCAAAGGTAAGAATCTTTATCTTTTGTTAAATTTAATCTATAGTTAATGGTGAATGACAAAACCAAAACAAAATAAAACAAAACACAACAAACCAATAAAAAAACAGCCCTGATCATTCCAAGATTCATTGTTGTGGACCTATTTGATCTGGCTTCTCAAGGAGGAGAAGGCTGACTTCAAAATAAGATGGCAGAAAGATGCTCCAATTGAAATGCAAGGCTGAAGGAACTGTTCTACCCTTTGCAAATCTGCACTGAATCCAGAGAGCTGAGGAACAGACCCTTCCATTCTGATGAATGAGAATATTAACTCTCTGTGACAAGTGTATAACAGAGGTATTTTGCAGGGTTTTCCACCTCATGCAGGTATCTCCTTTCTCTGCAACTCTACAGTCAGAAATCTGTTGCAACTGAATGTTGCTATTTGATATTATCAAAATGAAAAGGCCTTTGAGGTGTATATAGCACAGGGATACAGCTGATTTCTTAGTCTACGTTGTTTCAGGTAATCCATGTAGAGATGACAAACATTTCCCTGCTTCTTGGGCAGGAAACTCAGTATGAGAGTTGATCTTAAATACTACAACAGAAACACTGAATTGTGTAAACTTTGATTTATTTACAGACTGTGGAATGAATTGTCACAAGCAGTGCAAAGACCTGATTGTGATAGAGTGCAAGAGAAGACACAAAACTTCTGTTGCAGACAGCAGCCCAACATCTGCTCTTGCTTCAAGCCTCTGCACAGTAGCAGTTAAAGAGCAATTCCACGGTGAGGAAAGGTCACACTAAAAAGCTCAAAAGATCCAAATAATTTTTATGTTGTTTCTTTTATTTTAAAGACAAGTTGTACTGCACTGTTTTGAGTTTTGTTAGTTATAGAGTTTTATCAGCCTACTAACTGTAACTAGGCGTTCTAGTTCAAGTCTTGATAAATAAAGACTTTACCAATAAAGTCTTGGTAAATAAAGACTTTCTGGGAGATCTCACGCTAAACAATGTAGGGTGCTCAAATTCCACAAGAACTGGGTAATTCTTCTGCCAGATTCTCATGAGAACTTAAATGCCATGAAATGAAGAGTTGCCAGGTTCCCTTAACTCTCCCATCTTTTAACAAGCAGGTCTTGGTATGCTTGTTTTTACCACCATTGTTGCATTAAGGAAGCTGTACTGTTGCAATTCTAAAATTTCAATGTGGAATTTAAGGTCAGTTTACTTAGGTATCTTTGTGGTAGGAACCTACAACTCCTCTTGACTCTATTTACCATATATATTCAATAGGACAAGAAGGACCATTCACATTTCCAAATGGAGTAGTAGAACACAATGAAGACAGCAAGGACCGAACTATTATGCTCATGGGCTCCTCAGCTCAGAAAATCTCAGTAAGACTGAAACCAGCCGTAGTTCATAAAGGTATACAGACAGATTCCACACTGCTGGCTACTGATGTATCGCATAAGTCAATGGAGAAAAAAGAGAAAAGGATACTAGAAAATCCTTATCTCCAGCCCATCCCACCATCCCCACGTCCAAGCCCATTACTGAGCCGTAAAAAAGCATATGTTAAATGGGAAAACAAGGACTCCAACCAGAAAATGAAGGAGGAGCATCGCGAGCATCACAGCTATAAACCCTCATACCAGGAACTTGAGCAGGTATGTACACAGTGGAAAAAATTTGGCTTTACACACCAGTACTGTGAAGTAGTCATAGCGTGAGGATGTGGCTGGGTGGGAAGATGTCATTCTGTCACTTTTCTCAAGTATAATTAATTGCCAGAACAATCCACGAGGGACATAATGAATTTTTAGTCACTTTACCTCCAGCAATACTTCACTGCAAATAGAAATTTAAGAAGTAGTATAGGGGCTAGGGAATTTGTTTGAAGACTTTGCTATGGTTATATTGATCCCTGTCATCCTTAGAAGTGACAAGCAAGTCTGTGACCACAGTCCAGTTGCTTAGGACAAGATATTAATCCATAAAACAAGTTATTTTTAAAGAACTGTCATCCACACGTAATACAAGAGTGGGAATGCTGAATTACTGTTTTAACATGTTTGACAGTATTCTATTTATGTATGGCATTATGCTGAACCAGATAAACACTTCCTTAACAAAAATATTCGTAGCTAAAGATAATGACTTCTAACACAAATTTAAAACAGCAGTGTTAGCCAAAACCAGAAATTCCCAGCTCTGTGAAGAACGCAGAAGAAAAAAAACATTCAGGGGGATGCACATGAGATAAATAAAGAATTGTAAATCTCACAGTTTTAACATTTTTAGTTAAAAATGAACGGTTTTTTTTACCTGAATAACTCATTCTGCTTTGGAAACAATTGTTCTAGATAATGCGTGGAGTAGTTGCCTGTATTCCTTTCCTCATAGATTATAATGCTGGTAAATCAGCTCTGTGCACAAGCTTCAAACCTTATACAATATAGAGTCTTCTGTTGTGTGTTGCATGTCTTGATTCCTTCTATATAATGAAGCAACATAAAGATATATACTAAACCTGTCTAGAACAACTTGATTGATGCTCTTCATTTGGCTTGAAATAATAAGCAACAAGAATATACCCAAGCTTCTAAAAGGAAGAGCTTTGAAAGGATAGTAAGATGCCATACTTCTTCTAAGAAAGAAGATTTTGCATAACTTAAATTCTAAAAGCCATATAAATACTTACAGATTTGCATATTTTTAAAGGAAATCAGAGCAAAACGGGATGAAATAATCATACCTCCATCGAGCTTCTCAGTTTTTTCATCTACTTGAAATTTGGATTTTCAACATCATGTCTAAATTCCAGGCCAGTAAGATCAATAAACAGTGACTGTTGCTGAATATGAAAAACAACAAAGCTTCGTCTTGACACTTATCTTGTGTTTGTATTCCTGGTTACTTAAGCACTCGTGGCATGGCCTCATTTTGGATTAATATGCTATGAAAAGACGTTTGTCCTAATCTAACTGTTGTGAATATTTTTAACAGCTTCCATAAAATTTTAACAGGACCAAACTTAAAAGAAACAATGAAACCGACATTTTCCTCTTAGGAGCCAGACCACTATACATTCCAAACAGTAGTTTCATTTAATTCTATCTATCTTGCATTTTACATACCTCACTAGATATTTCTGTAGCTCAGGTTCAGAATAGTCTATTTATTATATTAGCCTTTAAAATTCACAGTCCACACTTTTCAGTTTTTCACAGAGCATGTGATCTGTATTTTTTTTTTTTTTAACTGCTATAGCATGTAGTAGACAGTTCCTAAAACACTAGTCTGTACCTTTTTGCACCAAGCAAACAAAATGATGGTCACATTCCCATTGAGTTCTCTGGACTTATTACAGTCTTAGAAACAGATAGGAGGGGTACTATAAGAATTTGTTAAGATCAACTTATATTCAGTGCACAGTCACTACATTTTATCTTCCAGCATTTTGGTTTTGGAAAAAAAAAAAAAAAAGTATGTAAATAAATATCTGTTGCCCTCCCCACTCCCCAACCTCATCCTCCAAGAAAAGCAAAACAAAACAAATATTATTTTCGTAGCCCTAAATTTCTTTCAAGTTTGGGAAACGCTCAAATAACTTACTGGTTCGCTACAGCTAAGAGCTACACCAACTGATGTTTATGCCAGTCAACCTGTATGCACAACCAGGCAATCCTGAAACAAATGTAAAATCAAATACTATTCTTTATTTCTTCTGTTTCCTTAGGAAAGAAATATTCTAAAGGCAGACAATGAAGGTTTAAAGATGCAACTGGAACAGGCACATAAAACAATTGAATCTCTTACGATTCAGAGAAGAAATCACGTTGTCGACAATCTACAACACAAAGACTGCTCCTAGCAGATGAGGGGAAGTTTCTTCTGGAAGAGTGTAAGACTGAAGGGAACGACTGTGATAAAGCTGCTTTACCAAGTGAACTGGAAAGACAATCCAAAGGATTTTAAAATAGAAATACTCCCTTTATTCTATATGTTTCCCTGTTGAAAACACAATCCCAAGTCTATAAATGAATTCCTTCAATTTAAGGTATGTTAGCATCATCTGCACAATGAACACAGTATCTTCTGGGATTGTTTTTTAAAGGAGCGACACTGTTCCTGAAGCTTATGTACATGATGACCACATGGATTCTACAGTGACTTGGCCGCACATCTCACTCTACAAGGGTTCTAAGTAGCTACTCATAAGACTCTCACTTCAGATTTGGCCCAAATTCAGGTTTGTAGAAACAAATGTTCAATAGAGATAAGCATTTAAGTAAAGCTGTAGATATATTCCATTAAGAGAGAGAGTTCTTTCTCATTGTGGCTGAAACCAATTAAAAACATTACGTAGACTGTCATCTTGATTTCTAGAGTTTAGCAAGAATATTAATATAAGTAGTTAAGCTGATTTTTAGACTTTGTTAGGGCATACTGACAAATGTTTTAAAACTTTAAGGTAAAATATGAGACTAGAGAGAGCTTAGAGTGAATTCTGCTTCCGTTTCAGTATTCCAGGTTACAGCTTGGAATACACAGCCCTACTCATTGGGCTTAAGGGATAGCTTGCTGTCCCTGTACTGTAGATATGGGATAACATTGATTATTTTTTCGAACATCAAAGCTGATACCAGTGTTGTAACATCTGAGTAGAACCTTAAGGACCATATTATGAAGGAAACCACATAGCAATCTCAATGCAATGAATATTGTATTCCGGTTTCTAACATCTTATGGTTCTAACCAGGATTTCTTCATTTTCTCTCATAGATTTCACACGCACTTTAGGTGAAGAGTCAAGGTGACTGTGCTCTTATGTGTGTAGATTTTGTACAGTGAAAGGTGCTAGGGAGGTAATGTAGTTTTCTTAAAACCATACTGTGTAGATACTGTCAAGGGATGACAAATCCGTCTTTCAAGTTGCTGGTGAATCTTTTAGTCATAATAGCCAATCTTAAAGTTTCATTTGCATTTCACGATAATTCTTACAGTTGTATAAAACTCACTTTTGCTTTTATCAAAAAGGGACGTCATCGAACATTTAAACAGCAGAAACTGAAACTAACATATCTATTAACAACATACGTTCCTGCTCCAGCAGGGGCTTGGATTAGATGATCTTTCGAGGTCCCTTCCAATCCCTGACATTCTGTAATTCCGTGATGTATTTTAGTGCTCTTCAAAACTTGCAAATTAGTGTACAAAATCCACGACAGATTAAATTGTTAGTTGACCCCTTACGATAGCATGTGTGCTTTGTGTTCAGTGGCATAAATGTATGCTCTGTTTCCAGCTTACAGTCATTAATTGTCAAGTATATTAATACTTTATTTATTTTTTTTAAAAGTCAAGCTGAAACTACTTACTAATCTACTCGTTCTAAGTTCCTGGTTAGAACTTGAGTTGCGTTTGCATCCATGACTAAGTAAAAACAAATGAAGGGAGAGAGTAGTAGTAATAGTAGTAGTAGACTTTCTGTTATCTTACTGTAAATAAACATGATCTGTAAAGAATTTAAATGCATATGACAAACCTAGCCGTTGTGAAGTCTGTGAAACTTTTGTTCCTCATACACTAAACCTAAATTAGTAACAGTTAACATGAAATTGCACTTTGATCAGTGAAGCAGTCAAAATGGCTTTCAAATCATATTTGCACATTTGCTTTGCCAGTTTTCTGTGAGTTTCCTGATTTTTGTCCTCCATGCAGGACTACAGTAAGAAGTATTTCTAACACCCACTTAGCAGATGAAAGTCTATTTCTACAACAATTAAAAGGAACAGGATAAATGTTGGAAATATTTCACTGTATTTGGAAAATAAAAGAGCAGCAAAACTTGGCAAATCTTGTGCATCTAAGGTAACTCTGCTTGCTTATGATTTCAGTTCTAACAGAATTTCTGTATGTGTGTGCGTATGCATATAAACACACACACACACACACACTTTGCCTACTCTGGGAGGGTGGAAGAGGAGCAAATTAACAAATCAATATTTGGAAAGTTCCCTAATGTCAACAGCTGACCCAAAGGTTACTGTGTTAGTAATGCTGAGTACTTAATGCTCAAAATCAAGTCAAGACTGTAGACTCGTACAGTCTAAAATTAAAACTTACTTTTCTGTCACACTGTTTCTATAAACAATCGGAATGATTTAAACCCAACCTGCTGCAGGATCATCTTACAGAACCCATACATGATACTTCATGTATGCTGAGAACTTCCTGCTTCAGAAGAATTGGTTGATACCTGGAAAATATCAAAGCTCTCCAAATACCTTCAGGGTGTTTGCCCAAAGCCTCCTGCAATGCTTTTTTGTTGTTGTTGCTTTGTTTTAGTGGTAGTCCCTTGTTATTACTTTGCAACTTCCTTTTTGCTGCATGAAACAATAGCGTTAATAGTAAATACTGACTCTACAGGAATACTGCTGAAACTGACAAAGTTACTGATCAAAAATCACCCACATCTCTGTTGATCTTACTGCTACTTTATGCTGGGAAAAAAATGTAATGAAAGTACTAAGTGCTGTTTAGAGGACTTATCAGCAAGCACTGGTATTGAACACCGTTTAAAACTTGTCTTGTCACGGTTAATATAAATGAAAAGCACTCACCTTTATTCTTTCTCCAGGCTCAGCTGCGTTTCATATACATACAGAAAGGAAGAAAAAATGAAATGTCCCTACCCCACCCACTGTTTATTTTTTAAGTGTGAATTCTGATCCTTAAAAGATGAAAGTAAGTAGACTGAATGATCTAAAAATGAAAAGGCCAGAGCTAATATTAATACTGAAAACAACTGCCTTTAAAATAGCTTACATAAGCTTTTGAAAATACAAAACAATGTTACCTTTTGGAATTGTTTGTTACAGTAGCAATCTGTTACCCTGTTGGAACTGATCTCCACAGAAATTCCAGTTTTTGTTTCAGTGCTATTAAAGAAGATTGAAAAAGTGTACAGACTGTAAACATTATTATATAAAGTGTAAGATTTCAGTTTAATATTTATATTAGAAAAAAATATTAAAATTGCACCTTGCCTTTGAGTTTGTATCTAAAAGAAAGAAAACTGAACAACATATATTCATTTTCCTTTCCGTTTGGGACACTTCTGCAGGACTGACCTGATATATGTGAGTCTCAAGTCTGCCTTTACATTCTTGAGCCTGAGGACAGTGAGAGAACTTGGGAAGCTGGGCGTCTTCAGATTATTTTTTCAGGATTTAGTGGCTGAGACGATGCAGACACTGTTTTGCCATTACACTGTTCAAGGTACTACCAAGCACAATTCTTCATTAGCACAATCTCCTGCTTTTGTTAAGAACGTCAGTTCTCAAAAGATTCTACAGCATGACAGGTACACTTAAACAAGGCTTCTGTAATTTCTACTAGGGCTAATACACAAGGCAGCATCAAATCATCCCGAATGTTTGCTATTCTTTACCTTACCGCAGAACTCAAAATACTGCATCTCATGTATGTTTTTATGTCAGGTAGTGAACATCAAAACATCTGAGGGAGGGGAGGGAAAACAGGGTGCGGACTACTAAGAAACACCATTCCTACTTACAGGCAAATCTGCTCTCCAGTCTTTGCGCGTATAGAGCAAGGTGTGTTTTGCTTCAGAATTACAGAAGGAAAAAAAAAAAAAAGGAAAACCTCCAATTGCTTGTGAAGTTTTTCCTCAGGTTACATAAAGACAAAAGTAACAAACCTATGCAATTTTCTTTTTTTTATTAAGATCAATTTTAGCTGAGTATCCTTCAATGGAGACGGATTCCTTAGGAACCCCAGACAACGCAATCAGGATATATTTGGGACCTCTCCTGTCTGGTGAACTTTTCCTGTATTGTTATCCACTGCCTTCTGTACTTTTGTCAAAATTTGTTATTTTTCATGATCATAAAAAGCACGTTTCATCATTGTTTCAAATCACCAGCAGGAAATCTTTCTTGCAAGCACAGGAGATATGAAATAGAGAATCAAAATCACACTTCACAAGTGATGCAAATAACTTCAAATACAGTACTTTATTCCTCAGTGTTTACAGCTGTTAACAAAACCATCTCTCTTCAGCCCTAACACAAAAGTTGTCTTTTTCTATTCCTGATCATCCAAAACAATCCACTGAATTTGAATAAACACAGAAATAATCACAGACATATAAAACGGCTTTTTTCTTACAACAGAATTTTTGAAAATACTTTTTTCAAGACTGAGACAGAAGGGTTGGAAGCTTAAATCAATTGTTTTAATGGTATTATTGCATCTTTTGATGAACTAAGACAACAGAGAAGACCAAGAAAGAGATACCTCTATGAAATGTGGTGGTGCTTACTTTGCTTTTCTACTACTGGCTTCACACTTAGGAATTATTCAAGAAAATATGAAATGGCTCAAATAATAATAATAATAATTAAAAAAAAAAGTATCTTCCATAAAACTTCAGCTTCTTCAAACTTTTGTCTTTTACAATGTCTACATAAAAAATAATAGGAAAACAGTATTAAAATAATTGAACTGCTAGAACTGGATGGGGACACAGATCTGGTCTACTTCACTCAGAACGGTGCTATCTGTTACGAACGGCACAAACTGACAGGTGTAAGAGCACCGAGGCACATACGCAACTACTACGGTTCTACCAGCCCTGAAGGCCAACTAACCCAGTGCAGCTTCACATCTTAAGAATGATGAAATCCTTATGCATAGATAAACCACTTGGATTTCCTAGCCTACTTCCCTGGTGGTAGTAAATTCTTGATTGTTGTTTGTATGTTACTTGTAGCAAAAACAACAGCATAGGGATTAGCAAAGAGAATTTTAAATTAAGGCTTTGTTTGTTAAATACTACTCTCCTCTTTCCCTTGCTGACCAAATCTTGTCATCTCCATGGCCACTGGTCTCACTCTGAATGTCATTTGTGAGCTACTCTATAGCACGATGCAAAAATCAATCTCCAAAGGAAGAAAACCAGTACTGTGCTCCCACTTGAAATTCCTCTCCACAACATTTGCAGAGGCTGACAACAGAAATGAGTGTAGAAACAAAGTGATAATGAGACTACTGCTAGAATGTGGGTGAAGTTAAGCCAGCAGAGTACTTCATTATATTGCGTTCACATTCAAGTCAACATGTACAAGCAATGAAGTCTCCCACTTTGTTTTCTTAGAAGCCTACTGGAACTGTAAAGTATGGTTAAGGCTGTACCAATCACATCATAAAGCAGCATTCTCGAACAGTCAATAAGCATACAGAAAAATAACAGGAAGGAAATTTTTAAAGTTTATCTAGACTAAAATTTCAAATGAAGGTAGTAGCTAATTAATAAAATCTGACACATTTTTAAACAACGTGCTAGAGAAGCACTTAATTTTGAACAGAGCTTTACGTTCCTGCATAGATCTGCCTCTGTAATTGAGGGCATGATGCATGTGTCCCCGAAGACAAGGTAAGAACTTCAAAGCATACCAACACGGACACCAACAGCAAGTTTGTAGGAAAAACAACAAAAAAAACTCATAACTGTGGTACATCAAAGCAAATTCAAAACATAAAGTTCAACTGCAGATAAGTCTGAGTTTATATATTCCTTGAAAGTGCTTCAAGGTTTCTGTCAAGAGACATGCCCAGGTTTATCAGATGCCTTCCTGAATCTCTGCAGTGACATGACCCCGATAAATACTATCATGAATATATATGTGGGCATCATCTCTGTTTTACCTCTACTCACAAACGGCATCACAACAGAGGAGGGACCTAAGGAAGCTAGGTAACAGACATCATTTTTAGCTGACAGCTCTGAACTTAATTTAATCTATCTTAATCTACTTACAGCCATAATTATACAAAATCAATTTCCTCATCTAGATGCTCTTTTACTAGAGTAACGCTATCTGTGAAGGAGAAGGTATCCACACATATCAAGACGGAGTTTATTCCAGGTTATCAGACCAGTTGGGTGACAGAACAAAAAAGCAAAGCCTTTGAATGCTATATTGGAACTTTTTCCAGAAACCTAAATGGGGAAGAGCAACTTCTGCGTGAGATAACTCATCAGCTGGCAGTTGCCAAATACAGAGCAGGCAGGAGATAAAATGGAAATGGCATGCTCTTTCTCAGGCAACTGAGCTTTGTTGACCTTTATTTTTAAAGGCTGATGCAGAAAGAGTATATAAATGAACTTCTATCGGACATGATGGTAGTAGAAAATGCTTTTATGAAACATCAATAATAAGAAAAGCAAGTAAAGTAAAAATAAACATCAAAAGTCACACCACGATTCTGGTTTTGTGGTCCATGCTCTGACCTTCAATTAATCTCTGATATATTTACCAACACACAAAGCCACCTAATTTTATTAGTATCAGTAGAGAAATAATTCAGAATGTTACTTTTACGTGAAGTTCTGAAAGAATAGGAAAGCTCATTGAATAATTCTGACCAAAGCCTTAAGTGACAATTTGAACCTGAACTTCTTCAATATGTCCAGTGTGAAAACTGGATAAGGAAAAAAGCACAAAAGCAGCAGTCTGGACTTTCAGAAGTGTCTCCTTCAAGTTCTTAGCTCTGATTTTTTAATTCTTTTTCTTTTTGTATCCAGTTTTTTGAGTAGGAGAATTCACATGCAACAATGAGTAATTAGAGAGGCCTGAACATCATCTTTATTCTGTTTCTTTAAAAAGATTTTTATTCAGTTTTCTGAGGCTTATTTTAAATAAATGAACATAATAAAAAAACCCACAACCAGTACGAAAAGCAAGGACTCCAGTCATGATATCTTAGTATAAAAAGTTCTGCTCGGTTAACTAAAAGAATTCAATGACAACATCAGTTGGTCAAATGCAATGATTCACGTGGTCATACTTTAATCTAAACCAAAGGTACCATATCTACTGATACCAGTAAACACCACCACTGTAATTTGTTTGTTACTCTTTCAGTATCTCCGGTATCCTCCACCTCCTCTTCCACCATACGGATCTCCATAACCCCCTCTGCCACCATAACCACCCCTGCCACCTTGGAAACCACCTCCACCTCTTCCACCGCCTCTGAAACCCCCACCTCCAAAGCCACCCCCACCCCCAAAGCCACCCCCACCCCCAAAGCCACCCCCACCTCCTCCTCTACCCCCTCCACCACCCCAGCCGCCCCTCCCTCCACCACCTCCACCTCCCCAGCCACCTCTTCCACCACCTTCCTGTCTTTTTTGCCACGGAGGCATTTCAGGGGGAGGTGGTTCAATCTCTGTTGGTCTGCCTCCACGGTCAGGTACTCTCCCCATCAGAACCTATATTGAAAAATAAAGGGATATAATAACTTGAAGGGACAGAGGCTAATTCTCTTATGGGCAAAGACATGCTGCATGCTTTCCAGAGGAAATAAGTTCCTATCAGAGTGGAGCTTGACAACTGAATTCCTATTTCCTTTCCTTGTAACCTGCCAGCAACATGTGGGCAAGAACTCCAAAAGTGATTCGATTTTCCATCTGTAAAACTTAAGTAGTGAGCAAAAAGGTAGAACAGAAAAAAAGCACATATCCTGTTTCTGTGTTGACGAAGCAAAAGAAATAACTACTACTACTACAGTTTTATGTTGAGTGAATGAAATTTCTTTCCTACGATAATTAGGAACCCAAAACAAAAAGGTGATTCTTATCTTTATCTCACTCTCGAACAGTGTAATCAAGCATTTACTGATCCTGAGAACTGGCTAGAGTGGTCCTGCCTTCTGAGACTGCTGTTTGAAAAGAACAACTCGGTAGAAAGAGAAAAGTAATTTCTGAACTCTGCCTGCCTCCTCCATTGTACCTTCTCATCTAGATCACTGGTTTGTATGACTGTGTCTTAAGATAATAATATGAAAAAAAAGTTGTTGCAGTGTTTATTAAAATGCTGCAAACCTTCCTTTTCTAAAGCACCGAGTATACCCACCTTTCAAAAAGGAATTCCCAAGTCCTTTTATCATATCCCAGAAAGAAAAGTTACCTTGTTGATTGCGCAGACTGTATTTTCTCGTGTTGATCCACTACTTGTTCTTATGATCTTTGACAAATCCTCTCGAGCAGCAAGAAGGTGAGCTAATGTTACTGTTGACTTTGGAGATAATGCATAGCGCTTGGGCTGATAGATTCGTGCTATGTCATCTGTTTTTACCTAAATGATAAAAATCAAACATAACTTACTTGCTAGACACAAACACACTTACTGTATGTAGGCTGTAAAACGCACTTACTGCACAGGTCTCAGTAAGTTGCAGTGGCTGTAATGTCTGAAAAACTGGGTTACCTTACAAAATGCAGTGCCAGTTGTCACCAATTCTCTTCATATGGTGATGTGCAAAATATGCTGCTAAGACTCAGCACAGTTAGAAGAGAAACTCTCCTATCTACTGGCAGCAAACATTCTTTGATGCTTTACAATATATCGAAGACTAAAATTTAGACTCCTCGCTGTAAGGGAGGAAGGCAAGCTAGCAACTGACTTAATAAAGGAAAATAACTTGCTTATTGACTTAAAAAAAACATCAATACCAAAACATTTTGCATCCCAAAAGCTTTTTTGGAGAAGTTCTAAACAAGTATTCTACAAGAAAACCGAGGGGAAAATGATTTAAAAAATCATATCTACTTTTTAATTAATACATAACAGAATCATTTCTGTAGCTGTGTACTACTTCAAATCAACAGTTTTCTTCTTTTGCGACAGGAAAGTGAATCACCTTACTATTTTAGAATCACCAAAAATCTCATCAAACTGTTCTTCTGCTGTGAAAGTATTCACTGTTTTAAATGTCATCTGGAATAACATCAGGTGACTTAAAATGTTAGCCTAAGTTAGTAACAGCCAACATCTGCTACATCCTGGAAGCACAAACTCTCTACATTTGAAGACTTACAGTTGTACTGCTGCAGCACAAGAAGTTATACACACTGTGAAATCTGACAGCTTCAAGGTAAATGCTCTCTCTTTTCTTCTCTCATAGCATAAAAGCTTTCACAACCCCAGAAACCCACTCAGAAATAGCAAAGCAGAGTCTTTGACTCATGACTTTCAGTGGTACTTAGTGAGCTTCATAAAAAAGATTCTGTCTGCATGTGTCTATGTCAAATTTTGACACTGCTTTCAGTAAGCTTTAGAAGTTTTAAGACTTATCCATCCTAACGTTCTACACAAATGTTTCGTCTTCACTTGAAAGAAAAGTTTATCTTGTAGCTCATGAGGAAAAATATCTCCCTTTAGCTTCCTGCATGTATATTCATCATGTTACAAACTTTTAGTATCTTCTCTCCTTATGTTGCTGGATTGAAATAGTATGCATTTCTAGGTCAGAAATATCAGACTGGGTTAAATCATTGCTATTTTTTTTAATATACAGAAGGCTAGGAAATCATAAAAATGAAATTACTGCCACTGGATATTAGGAAAAAATTCTTCTCAAGCAGAGTGGTCAGGGGCTGGAATGGGATGCCAAGGGAAGTTACCATCCCTGGAGGTGTTCAATAAACGTTTAGATGTTGTACAGAGGGACGTAGTTTAATGTGGAAATACTGGTAGGTGAACAGTCAGACTGGATGATCTTGGAGGTCTTTTCCAACCTTGGTGATTCTGTGATAATTCTGTGGTAACTAAAACAATACCAGCAGACAAAATCCACAATAGTGGTTTGGCAGTTTCAGCCACCTGAAGGAGTGTGTTTGTGCGCTTTTCTCATACAAGCTCTTCAGCTGACCATTTGCTTATTCAGTTGTTTTGCAACCAAGATAGATTACAACCATTGCAATTATCTCTCTGACCTCGTGGGTTATCTATGTTAATGCCCAGTGTTCGGCTTCCTCTTGCATTTCTAAAAGAAATGTTGAGGATTCCTCTTACTTTACTTCACTGGGGGCAGATGGATATAGGGACGAAAAAGGGAGGTGTGGACTTACAGTGAAAACCTCTGCAGAGGATGCTGGAATTTCTATTTTTGGAGCTATAGACACTCACTCACAAAAGATGGCCTGTGCCACTTAGTCAAATTAATGCCCTTCCACACCATCTAGGATTCAGATATTACAACCCAGAATGAGAAACTGCTTGAAAAGACAGCAATAATGGAACTGTGTTTACACAGTAGGTATATTTGCTAACAAGACCTACAGAATTGTAACAGACTCCCACCTGCAGGAAGCAAAGAATGCAGCAAGCTTACCTTCGCTCTATCAGACCAGCCAAAAGACTGCACTGTCACATCTAGCCTCTTCATTAACATACGACGGCGACATTCATATTCACTGCGAAGAGCATCATTGATTTTTTCCAATCTTTCCTGCAGTGTTACGGTACAAAAATCCAAATGTTCGATTCTATACAGGTATGTAAGTCAAACGAAAGTTAACCCCATTTTTAGCAAATAAGGTGGCCATCCCCAGGTAACCTCTATAAACTGCATAAAATTAGGGGTGCACCTGTGTAGTGCCGCAGCAGTCTGTATTTAAAAGTATTTTAAAAGTAAATACATGTATCAACACAAAGTCCATTAACAATCCAATACTTCCGGAATTAATGTTAGCGTTATCAGTGCTTAGTAATTGAATGTTAATTATCAATAGTTAGAACAGTGACTGTAAAATGGACAGTCAGATGAAGTCATAAACATAAATTTTGACCATCCTGTGAAACACAGAAAAAAAATGAGGCTTTATTTATTCTTACCACTTGATCAGAATTCAGAGGTTTTGTTAGCAGTGATTTCCCTACGTGGTTTTTCTGAACTTTTGAGAGAATGTCCTTTATCTGAAACAAAACACAAATTGCAGTTACACTTACTTCAGCACAGCTCGTTTCAATCATAAGATCAAATACAGCACAAGTGTTTTATTAGACTCATAAAGAGAGATACATCTTCTGTCTTATTATCCATTAAAAAAAAAAAAAGAGTTCTGGAATACTTTCACTACATGACTCTTTCTGCAACCTTTGTTAACCAAAGTAAAAAGAACGCATCTGTATTTTATCCAGTTACAAGTATATTAATCAAGCAACATTTAAGGAGGAAATGGTTTCACACACAAACTGATCTACAGTTTGTGACACGCTGCAAAGTCATATCCGGATTCCCGAATCTCCATTAATACTTTATTCCCTCACTTGCATCAGCCGTACACTGAGTGCACATCCTCCAAGCACAAGCTTTGCTGCCTTACCGTTGCAGAATACATTGTCCAGCCTCAACCAACACAGACGTAAGCAAAAGAGCTTTGGTAAATATCCTGTATGCAGGAAGACAGGAATACAACTGCCCTCTGGCACATATTCTCAAATATTATTCTCAAAAATAGTCTCTTCATATTTCAATTAAATTCTGTTCAAATTGAGCAATGCTCTAATATGCTGTACCAAAATACAACGTGTGGTCCGTCCCTTCAGCAGATTGCTGTTGCATGGCTGAACTATTCTCAGAACTATTCCCACAGTTGCTGACAGTGCTGAAGATACTAGACAGAGGCAAGAGTAGACAGGTTGAAATGCTGCTTTCAAACCCTTCTTACTTTTTCCAATTCAATAAAAAATAGTAGATTCGTTTGTAAGTTTCTGTTACAAAGTATCTAGTAAAATACCAAGTATTAGCAGTGCAATTTTAAACATGATCTAATTAAATTACGAGCAAGAAAACATTTGGAAAAGGTCACTGATTCATTTCTAAGGGCCAGAAAGTTCAGGGTACAATTTATACTATTAACTTGTAGTCAAAGAAAACAAATGAACTAGTTTTGTCACACTTCTACGCTGTGAAGTGAGTGCAAGTTATATAAGCACGGCAGAACTGATGGATCTGGAAAACACCAAAAAACAGCTCAAGGCAGTTTGGCAAGGTAGAAACAGAGAAAGAACATGTTTTGAAGACCCTGCTCACTTTAGCACTAATGAAACTGTAACAGTAACACCCTGTGCACCAACTCGAGCATGTGATCCTACCTGATAGGAAGTCTTGGACTTCACAAAACATGGCAGACACAAGGAATCCCTTAATTCAAAAAAACCTTCTAGGCTCACAGGTGTGTAGGTGAGAAGCTGGCCCAGAAGGCCTGCTGCTGCTGAATTGGAGTCCTATTCCTCTACCTTGGACGAAACTACACCCATATCAAAGAAGAGAAACAAAGAAGCAATCAAGGAAGGCCACTGCTCATAGCTGGAGTCTACAAAGCCCTCTGGATATAAATAGGGCTTCAATCCATCTGGAGGGAAATCAACAGTCCTAGCTGTTGATCAGCTACTAGCTGGAACTCTGATGTTTGAATCTTCAGAAAATAGCACCAGAATTGCTTCTCCATCCTCTCAAAAATGTTTATTAGAAAGACTGGATTCAAACACTCCATTTGAGCTAAACAGATCAAGCACAGTGGCATTATGGGAATGTAGATGTTCTCACCACCTGGGTGCTGCTTCTTGTACATGCATCTACTAAAGATTCTGTATCGCTACACATGTAAGAAAATCAGGCAAGGACCAGGCCCTCTCCCCAAAACCTCTAATCATTCCTGAGCGAGGAGGAAGGAAAAAAAGAATCACACAGAATCACAAGGTTGGAAAGGACCTACAAGATCACCTAGTCCAAACATCTTCCTATCACCATTACTACCCATTAAGCTACTAAACCATATCTTGTAGCACTTCATCCAGACACCTCTTGAACATTACTATATAAAAATGAGTAAATACAGGCAGCATTCATCTCCCATAGCTCTCAAGAAGGGACTGATTCTCCCCAGACCATCAGGGAGGAATGAACAGTAAAACTTCTAACCGCCTGACAGAGGAGATAAATTCTGCAGTGAGAAAGACAAATATCACATCATCATCACTACACGAGTTAGAATTTGGTGGGATATAACTGATATATACTGATATAACTGAAATTACTATACTGCAAGGTTTAAGTTTACATATTGACTAACTTGGTAATTCAGGCATTTTCATCCTATTTACAGCTAAGGAAATCACACTAACAAATCAATACTTGCAATTAAGATACTCATAAGCTAAAGAGCATAAATGTAAATTTTGGACATTTTTATTAACTTTAAATACTTCTCAGAATGTAGGTATATAAACATGCTATCAGTTATCAGACAACGTTTTCTGCATTTAAATAGGTGACACGAAAGTGTTACTTCAACTCACGCCCTAAGTTTGCTCAAAGTATGCCTCACCGCATACCTCACCCTCAGGGAGCCACTCAAATATTTCACCCCATAACTGGAACAGTTAACACTAAGCAGTATAAAATGAATCATACTGTTAGGCCCTTAACTAAGATGGATGCTTACAGATGCAGAAGTTAAAAACAAGAAAATCTCTACCTTTTGTTCCGCATTGTTTAACAAAGGAGAAATATCAGATGAGGAAGAGTTTGGTAAGCCCAGTGCATCACAGATAGCTTGTACTTCCTGATGGATTTCGTCGTGCTTTTCCAAATCAGAGCTTTTACTCTTTTTGCTGTGCAGTATCTTTAAAGCTTGAAGTTCTGTACTTAGAAATACTAGAGAGAAAAGCACCATCATGGAAGATTTAGAGGCACGAAAAATTTTGCATCCACGTTCATGTAAAACAAGATGATCATAAAAGATCCTTTCTCAGTCCCCCCTTGACAGGTCAGTTTCCCATTCATTACCTGAACTAACTTCCATCCAGCTTCCTGTCTTCTGTCTGCACATCTTAAGTACACACACTTAACTGCTAATATCCTTCCCCAAGCTAGTTTCTTGGCTAGTTTCATGCTATCACACTGCTCCCTGCTGTTATTTCATTCTTTTCCTGTCTAATATCAAGTGTTTGCCACCATCAGTTTCCCAATAAAATTTCTTTCTATACTCAGTCTCAGCTCCCTTAGCCCAGGTCTAGCTTAAACCTAGATCTTGCTCCCCTCAACCTTGCTTTCAACATCTCCCAGTCATGCTGCATTTTCTTTCAAGCTGCCCCCAAACTTCTCAGAAACAGAAGACGTAAGGCCTTAGTTTCAGCTGAGCTGGAACTGGATCAAGAAATTACCAGGAGGCCTCAGTAGGTTGAACAATACATCACAGAAAAATATTAGTCCTGCCATTTTCATTCCCCATGAGTGATCTGATGCATGCACAGGTAGGTTGTAGTGATTGTAGAGAGACACTTAAATACATATAAAGAAATATTTAAATTGTATGATAATTATAGAGCAAGCACATAAAACATTGTAAGGGGGAAAAATGATTTTAACTTACAGAGGAGTTTCAGACAATCCTCCTTCTCTTTCAATCTGTCCTTTATGTCTCCAGATATAAGTGATGAATACGGACAAGCCATTTCTCTCAGGAAGCCACTAATCTCAAGCTGGAAGCTCTCTATATCTTTATCACCTGCAGAAATAAAGACCATTAATTGTTTTTCTTTTAATTCTTATTTTTTTTATTAATAGAAACATCCAACTAATACACTTTTTATCATTTATACATTTAGATTGCAGGTTTCGAAACCCCTGACAAACACCACCTACCACTCCAGTAACATTTTCTTTCTTCTGAAAGAGGTCCTGCATACAAACAGACACCACTTTCAATTGCAAAGGCAATACTGCGTTCATGCTTTCAACAAGAAACTGATGCTAGAGCAGTCTGAAACCATAATGCAAGTATTTGGAGTTAATCAGCAGCTCACATCTAGCAGAGAGGTCGTAGCACTGACTCCTTCAGATCACACAGGAATATCACTGTCAAGTGAACAGCATATGTCACAAAGCAGCGGGCAACTGTCATTCAATTTGTGGCAAACAAGATCCAGGAGTCAAACTAACCCAATGATACCCATGTGCCCAGGTTTATTGTCAATGGTTGGTTGTCTTTTTTTTTTTTCTTCTTCTTCTTTCCTTTTGAAAGAATCTTCACCAGGTAAGACCTTAGCAGCTACATACGCACAAACATCAGTCTCTCTTTGGCTACTTCCTAGCTGCCTTCTAAATTTCAACACTAATTTTATGACTAGCTTAAATGTCAAGCGTGAATCCCCCCAAATACTACATAGCTTCAATAAATTAACACTCATTTACCATCCGCTGATGTGATGCTTTCTTCCATGTCACCAAGTGACTTTATCTGGGAACCTAACCAAACACAGAGGTCAAAAAACTCCGGTGAAGACAATCCACTTTGTGCTGCTTTGTTCAGGGCTTCCTCCTCCAAGAGGGGACCCGTGTACCTGTACAGGGAGAAAAACCTTGATAATACGAGGTAGGTTTAACAGAAAATATATATACTTTTAAATACACCGAGCGCTCCATCACGGCGGAGGTGCCCACCAACACACGGCCTCAGCGTTATAGGCAGGGCAGCCCCCGTACGGGCTCCCAGGCGAGGCAGGAGGCCCTGCCCGGCCAGCGCTCCGCTCCCTCCCCAGCCGCGGGCAGCCCCGCCCGCCCCAAGCGCAGCAACGGCGCCCCTTGGCCCCTCCGCACCACCGCCACCGGAGCGGAGCGGAGCAGGGCCGGCCAGGCCGCCGCTCCCTCCAGGAGACTCCCGTCAACCTCCAAGGCCTCGCCGCGAAAGGAGAGCCGCAGCCGCTCCCCCGTTACCCTACCCCAGGGCCTCCAGCGCGTCCAAGATGTCGCACTCCATCTTCAGGCTCGACTCCAGCTCCCTCATGCCGCCACAGCGGCTGCCGCCGCGCCGCGCTGTGCCCACCTCAAATCGGCCCCGCCGCAACCTGCGCCCGCCGCTGCGTTCCGTGGAGCCGCCAGGCCACGGTGCAACCTCCGCCCGGCCCGGCGGGTTGGGCTGGCTCTACGCGCTGCTTCGGCTGGGTCAGCAATTGAACTCCGGAGCGCGTATCCGAGAGCGGGGAATCTGAAAAGGAGACTCTCATTCCTACTTAAACAACAAGTAATGTGTTACATATTGGAGGACTTTAACTTCCCTGCGCTGTCTGGCAGTGAGGAGCTTGCACTGAGTAGCATTAATTTTAATAGCAAATGTAAGATTTTAGGAGAGCTTCCAGAATGACAGAGGCCACAGAATTTTGTGGTGTTGCCTGCTATGCGAGAAGAACAGTTCATGGGGAATTTCCTTGCCCTCTTGTCTCCTGCTTGAGAAATGGACTCAATCCTAAAATAATTTTAACATTTTATTCTCCTAAGGGTTTTTTAAGGGTCCCATTTGCACATGCTGTTTGAAATAGAACAAACATATTCCTGCAGCAACAGGAATGGAAAAAGTACTGCAAAGTTCACTGAGGAGTGGTGCAATCAGTGTACCAGCGTCCCATGCTGAAAGCATTGTTTCATTCAGAAAATATTTTTGCTGAAGTCTTGAAGGCCTAGAATTGTGTCCTCCCCCTATTTGCTGAAGTATGATAACATTATCAAGCTTTCTTGTCTCTACATTTTATATCTTGAAATTTTATATCTCTTAAAGCGATCTACTCTTATTTGGGGTCTAAATAAATGAGTAGTGAAGAGAGTAGGAAAGCAAAATATGTAGAAATAGGCAGTTTTCTTTCTCATTCTTTTCTGTAACCTTCAAGCCACACACACAGCAGAGTATGCTAAGAAGAATAGAGATTATCTGAAACTATCATAATACAATCTATCAAAACTAGAAGGCAGTCTGATAATGTAAGAAGTACTGTGTGCTGTGAGTAGGTTGCATCATTTTTCTGTGAGTCTCTAAATTTTGTTCTATATCAGAAGTGCATTTTGCTTCCTAACTTTCCTGCATTATATAAATATTACATGCATGAGGAAGAACAAGTCTGAATCTCATAAACAGTGTCTTGAAACCTGCGAGTGAAAGATTCTTGGTTGTGACTTTATAGGCGTGTTGCCTAGCATCTGCTTACAAGTTTGCCATTCATTCCATTCACAATTTTCTCTAAGTCCATTCCTCTGTTTCCCATCTGTTGGGAAGGAATACAAGAAATTGTGGTATAGCAGGCTAAAAATGCTTTGTAGCAGTTTACTTCTAAGGGACTGAGTTTTGCCCTTGCCACATGTTCTGTGAAATATGCAGCCACCAACACCAGAAAAGGCCCCCGCATATGGCCATCACCCTCATGGGAAAGGTGGATGCAGCTTCTCTGTTGTCCGCTCTGTCCTCGGAACCCTACGTATTGGAAACCAGAACAAGGTTTTTGACAGGATTTCTTTTTCACTAGTCTGGCAGCTTGCCATCACTCAGCAGTCAGGCACATCCTAGTGCTAGCACGTGAATAGGGCAGAAGCACACAGCTTGGGTTAGAACATGGGGACAAGTCTGGATGAGGGCTGACCTGAATCTGCCCAAACTGATAGGAAGTGGCACCTTAGCAGAGTGTGCAGCTGCATCTGTCTACGCCTCTCAAGTATATTGGAAAGCACCCTGAGTGGAAAGCAAGGTGAAGGCAGGAATTTCGGTCTCCTGCCAACTTGTTTAAATCTCTACAATTACAAGGTGTCTATAATGTTACTAAAACAAATAAAAAATTCCATTCTAGTAAGTGTAGTGACACTGTTCACAGATAAAGCAGCTGCATATTTGGAAAGATTCCCTTTCCTTGTCCTTCTAAATTGTGGCCAAGGAATAAGAACCAAATCTCTTGAATTCAAGTGAGCGGGAGATGCCTCTGTTTTAGTACAAAGAAGATACAATTCGTAGCACTGAGAAGCATGTAGCAGGCAATTATTGACCACTAGAGGGACTCAGAGGAGTGGAGACGAAATAGAATATACCACATAGTAAAAGTTTCCTTCCCACATGAGCTTACCTGCACGCAGTGTTGTACTGTATATGTGCAGTTTAGAAATGAAGAAAGATGGCATTTTTGCACGTGCCTAAGTCAATGTGAGAAGCTTACGTTAATGGAGCATAAAACAGATCAATAACACAATGATGTTAAAATGAAGCAATATCTTTCCTTTATGCATCAGTTTAAACTGTCCAGCTTCCACCTGTAAAGTAGCACAAGCCTGTTAGACAAAAGATAGGTACTGTTCAACAGACTCACTGACATTTAGACAACAGCAGCTTGCTACTTTCAAGCCCAATATTAAACTACACTTAATCCTTCAATAAACTCTTTATCATTTTTTAAGGATTATTTGCAAGTTCCCACCCAGGGCAGTATCACATTCATGAGAGCATTGTAGAACCAGGCTGCAAGGTGAAATTGGCCTGTATGTAAGTTACATCAAACTTGGGAGTGACTGCTTAAGCTGAAACTGTCCTCATGTCACAAACATTTTGTTCAGGAAGCATTCTTCTGACATCTTCCAGACCAAACCAAGCCACCTGAAGTGGTGACTTGGAAGTTCTCAGTCCAAAATGAACTCCTGCTCAAAATTATGCATAACTATAAACTCTGAAGAACGAAAAACTTGATTTCTGGAAAATGGATCGCTCTCAAAGTACTTTCCTGGGACACACAGCTGCACAGCTGGTGAGGGAGAGCTCAGAAGCTGGCAGTCATAAGCACACTGCAGACTGCCTGTAACATAACTGACCGTGCCTCTTTTTCCAGTGCTTGTCTAAGGAGGCGATGGCACTTCACAATCCACAAGTTGTGATAAGATCGACAATGCACAGTCCAGCTCTGCAGTGTTACAGTGTTTGCCACTTATAGTTGAAGTCACTGAGATTTTTGTCATTTGCTTTAAAAAGAGTTGAGTGCAACATAGGAATTTCAGTGAGATGTGCTCGTATCTTTCGGCATTGCTGACAACAAAACTCCATTCTTTGCAGACTCAGCATTCGCATTTGTCTACTCCCATTTCTTTTTCCTGTGGTGCACTGCAAAAGAAGAGTAAGAATGTTGAAAGAACAAGTTTCATATCATTAGATTTCTTTTTGCTTAAGTGGAATCTCGTGTTGAACATATACAATGGCATGGCAAGAAAAGCATTGAGCATAAGTAGCCTGAGAAAAGGGAAGGGCGAGTGCCTCACAGAACTGACAGCACCTTTTGCCTCTTGTCAGGGCTGAATTTAAGTGGCTTTTCACTACCAAGGTAGTCATTACCTTGTGAAGGCTACTTGCTTTTGAAGTTCTCATGGGTAGCATCTTTTAAGATAAAGTGAGCAGGCAATGCAATCTCTGGGCGCCCAGTGAACAATCTCCACAGAAGATGGTGCTGATTACTGCTTATAATTTTGTGGGCATCATTCCATCATGAGTAAGACTGAAGCCTTGAACTGCTGCAACATATGCTATTAAGTGAGCAAAAGAAGACAGACCTGCAGTAAGCCTGGCCTCTGCTGCAGCAAATGTTCAGCCTGGCAGGACAAAGCAATGAATATTCCAAGTTCATATTTCTCATTCTTTTAAAAATAAACTGTGCCCATTTTGCTCTTCAGACCATATGGCATGAATCATTTCAGTGAAGCATTCATCACATCATGATTTACACTGACATTATTTCTTAGAAGTTAAGTGGTAGGGCTTCTCTGAGAGGAGCTGTGCGTACTGCAGTCCTTCTTTGTGGTTTCACTGCCTTCACTAAAAGGTATTTTTGTTCATCTTAGCTGGAAACTAGAGTTACAGGAGCAAAAATCAAGCACAAAATGTTCCCATTTTTAGGTTTTCTGATTGAAAAAAAAAAATAAATCAAAAAATCAATCTCTTCATGTTTGCACACAAGCTTACCCTAATCTTTTATGCTCATATATGATGTACTCACATGTTCCCGTTTGACACTGAGCCTGACATCCTTCTAAGGATGAATAACAGAAAAGTCTTAGGATAATTCCTATGCATACCAATCTAATTAACATATGGTGAATATTTGAATGGATGAATGAGGTGTATGGCCAGGTGTGTGAGTTACCTGAGGGATCTGTAGGGTCAGAAACCTGCTATTGAGTGCCACAGCCTCCATTAGGAGCACCAGCTGCCTGCAAAGATTCCAAGAATGAGCATGTGCCAAAACAAGCCTATAAGATTAGGCAAGTATATAGATTTGCAAAAGGCCCCTCTTTCAGCTTAGGAACATAATTGTGTCATTTTTTTTCTCACTTTTTTTTTTTTTTTTTTTTTTAAATCTTCCTTCTGATGAAAGAAAAAGAAATCAGAGAAAGGAAGATCTTTTTGTCTATTTTGTCTATGGTAGGACAAGAAGGTAGACCAGAACTTCACAAGGTAATCATACCTCAACTGAGGAAACATGAAGTATCAGAGTATCTATCATAGTTGAAAGAAGAGACAGGAAATACGGGATAGCTATTAAAAGACTGGAATAGTTGACTTCTAAAAACATCCAGAAAAACAACAGCAAAACAAATCAAAACATTATGAAGTGGCAAACGTTGTCTCTTGAATGTAGACCGGAGTGTTTCAAAGCCCCACTGGGGCCTGAAACACAAGTCATACTCCACAATTTGCAGCAATACTGGTTTCTTAACATATTGAAATAAAGATTTTTAACAAGCTTCCATCTGTTAAGCCAGCAAGTTGGCTTGGTCTGATCATGCTTGCTGGTTTAATAAATAGCCAGCATCATTTTTCAAACCACAGCTTTCAGATTATTTTGGAGAATTTCAATGTACAGCAGACGTGGCCAATCTTGGCAGATTTACGTTGCTTGTTCACCACAACGAGGTCCCAACATTGGGGGTGGTGTTTCAGAAGAAAGGGCTGCAGTACCATTTGGGAAGGGTGGGCACAGGAGTGACCTCAGGGTAGCCACTTCCTTGACTAAAGGCATCGCAAATGAGACGGAATTGGTCTCAAACAGGAAGGGAGTGAACCACTCAAGTCCGAAAGCAACTCCCTGTCTGGAAGGTGTGCTTCCCACAGAGAAAAAGCTACTCTGTTAGTAGGAGGAAAAGGAACCGAGGGCATGTTTGTCTTTTTTTTTTTTCTCCTCCCCCTAGAAGCACAAATGAAAACGCCAAGAAAAGAAGTGTGCAAGACATAAAATTCTTGTCTTTCTCCCTTTAAAAGCAGGCACATTTTTAGTTTAATCGTTTCAGTGGTGCTACACAAGCAGTTTTCTGGGAGTCTGGTAAAGGAAACAATTAACCAAGCAAGATTAGAAAGTTACACTTCAAATTCTCCAGCAGAAATTCTTTTCAAAGGAGGAAACTATGCTCCAAATCAGTGTGACTTGAGTGTAAATTAAAATAATCTTGTGACTCTGAAACACTAAGCAGACTATGTACCTCTGTATGTGTCAACTTTGTTAGTAAAGATATACTGGTAATGGGTGAGCATTGATAATCATCTTATGAGAAAACAACAGATATCCCCCCCTAATTTATCTAGCTAACGTGTTTATCCCAGCACTCACAACCACCACCAGATTGCCTTTCCTTTCTACTCACTGAATGTAGGAATAAGGAAAATTAATTCAATACTCTAAATGTTTTCTTTCTGGTCAACAGGCATCAAATTAATAATCATCTGTTGTAGTATTGCTCCTTGAAAAATGAGAATTGGCAGTATTTGAGAGAGGCCTATTCAATTTCATTCTGCTTATGAATAATGTAACTGAAAGAATCTGAAGAGAGGCAGCAGGAGTTTCTGAGAGGGTGAGAGGAGGGATGTTTAGGCTGTGTATATCTATAAAATGACAAAATGTGTATGTATAGATACATGTTAGTATTAAAAGTAAAGTATCAGGAAAGTCAAGATGAATACCTGTGCTCCATAGTAAAGCACCCGCAAAACCATCAAATACAATTTATGATGGGAGAGGTGATTAAAAAAAAAAGTTTAATTTACTAAACAGTCTGTTAATCTGATACACCAGTGAGGAAGGCTGAGCATTTTCCTTTATGTCACTTGCCTCCAAAGCCCTGAGTGTGAGGAATTTCCAAAATAAAAGAGGTGAGGATTCAGATTCTGGATTCAAACCCACACTACATTTTTCTTTCGGAATCACCACCACGATCATCATCATCACCACCAGAATTACTATGTTGTCTATACTCTAATTTCTCTATTTCCTCATCCAAGTACCCCTGTTTCTCAAGCATGCTTTCTTGAGCTCTTTGATCCAGACTTTTTCTGCTCTCCATGTCAATCTTGTCCTTGTCCAACTTCCTCTGACAAATTTCAAGAGAATTACTAAAACTCTTGGGAAGTGCTAAGGGTTCAGTGGCATGGCTGCTTAAATAATTGAATCTACATGAAACAGCTGAGCTGACACAGCTGAAGTTAAAAAAAAAAAAAAAAAGGAAAAAAAAAAGAAGAAGAATTAAAGAAGCATGAAACATCTGAGCCCAGATGTGAGTTCTGACATCAGGAGCAACTAAGAAATATATGGTGTGGTCTTCTATGCATGCAGTTCCATGCAGAAAACAAATGAATACACACGCACGTACATATATGTATGTGTAAAAGCAAGTGGTTAACTTATGTTTGGAGATAGGTTTTGGTTCTGATGCTCTCTCTTTTAGATGATTCACCTGTATATTGCTTTTGTTAATAGTTCCTAACTGAGTTCTAAAGGATTCTCCCAGAAAAAGAAATGAGGTATTTTTAGAGGGCTTATTTTGCTTTTTTTTTTTTTCTCCTTTTTGAATGGTAGGACTTTTTTAATAGTAACTCAGCCTTTTGGTTTTCTTTCACCCTTCTCACCCCCTCTGTTGCTATTCCTTGAGAACTGTGGGTGGCCGCTGAAGCAGTGAACATCACATGATGTCACTTAGCAACCTGATGTTCATAAATAGCAACAATCTTTCCTGCCCCCCCCCCCCCCCCATCAGCTATTTTTCCCCATCAGGAAAAACACTTAGATCCATTCCATTCTGACAGTGCTAAATTCTTTCTTTGACCTTCCAGCATATTTATTACTTATGCTTTCCTTTTTTGGGGTCTGATTCCAATGATAACATCAAGGCTAATGCTCCTTGAAGGCATTGAATATATTTCTGAGCTTAATATTAGCATACAATAACAATAATTATTAGCCCCCTTGAAACACTTTAAGAACAGTCCCTTCCTTTTCCATAGATGGCTGCACTACATAAATTTCAGATGACCTCAACATAACGTTAGCGAGACAAAAATCAGAATAGTTATCCACAGATTTTTATAATACCTTTTGGGAACACTCAGGAAATCAGACATCTTTCAGTTCATTCAGATTGAATCTGGCAGGATTTCTGCATCTTCTCTTAATATTGCAATGGCCCTTTAAAATATCAGCTATGCTGTTCAGGACTCTCCTTTTCAGAGTAGAGTTCTGCCAATAACATACTGTCACATGAGTTAGTAAGATAGAAACCAAAAGATAAGATTATAAACTAAGAAAAGTAGGCTTGTGTAAGCCTTTGAAAAGGATCTTGCAAAAAATTGCTGAGGAAACATAGCAAAGTTAAGCAACAACCTAAGCCTGGCTTGTCCCAGAGATCTCTGTCTGAGAGCATAGAAAAAAACCAACAGATCCTATCAGTACAGCACCACTCCTGCGATCCCAACCGTGCGGCTGCTCCTCAGACAGTTGGGGGGCTCTGTACCTGAGAAGGGGGAGTAATGTGGGGGAAAGCAAAGAGTGTCACAGCACATGTGTGATGGCTGCCATCACCCCAATAATGGCGATGCTATAAATATTCCTCTCCCTCACACTATTTGCATTGCTATTTCTTAGACAACTAACTGGTGGCTAAACAACACAAATAGGGAAGAATACCTAGATTTCTTGTTCCCTTTATTGGCTTCTTGACTTCATTCTTTCTTTTCCGGATTAATATACTATGGAACAGAGAAGACAACCTTTTTTTTTTTTCCTGAGGCACTTTTTTGTTTTCTGTGCCTACATTCACTGGAACTGCATTTCAGTTCTATTAAACTGGAGAAAAAAAAACTACATTAGAATCACTCAGCCCACAGAGCCTTACGTAGCTTTTGTATAACCTTACCACTGACCAACACCAGCTTGTATCAGCAGACTATTACTGTCTTGGCCACTCTGGGGCATCTGGAGAGTGGCAGCAGTAAGCCAGTAAGAACAGCTGGGAATCTCACATCCCATTTGTCTGGGAGTTGTGGAACACAGCCCTTCCTGTGGCAGAAACAGGGAAAGACAGAGATCCTCATCATCAGCTCTCCAACGGCTCTCTAAAACATTAAAGTTGTCTAAAGAGGACAGGCAGATACAGTGATCCCTGCCATATAATACCTGCTACTGGATCTTCTCAGAGGCAAGCTAAGTTAAGGCTGCTGTCACTGAAAGATCAATCCAGCCAAACTGGGATTTGGTGAGAGTAAAGGAAGCTGAGGAGACAAATGACACACTGTGGCCTCTCCAAATGTCTGTTCTACTGACTGCCAGTGCAAGAAGACATACCTCAACATAGACACGCATCTTCGAAATTAGCAGTTTGTGCTAATTGCTAAGGAAAAAATGTTTCATACTCGGTAGAAAGCATACAAAGCATTATTTTCTATGTACACAACATATGTGCACAGAGTAGCCTTAAAGAAAATAATTGTTGTATAACCTTCCCTTAAATGGAACAGAAGGGACTTTTGAGGAGAAAAGAGTATATTAAAGTTATGCATAATTTTAATTATCTTAACATTAAAAAAAAAACAACAACAACACTGTTCACCCCTTCTTTTCTTTCTAACTAACTCCTCTTTCTGCTGACATGTTTTGCTTCAGTTGATTTTCTGGCTTCTGTATCAGCCTACAAGATAGTGAATAAAAACAAGCCAGTATATAAGCTTGTCTCAATACTCAACTGACTTCCCCTTTAACTCTCACAGATACATGTAGCTCCATATGTACATCTATTTGGATCCTTATTTGAGAAGAATGTTCTGTAATAATCACTCCAAAAACAAACTTTTAATATATATTAGCCCTTTATGTGGATCTTCACGCACTATGGCTTCCCTTATTTGTTCTTGTCATTAAGTGACATGCATACACATGCCAGAACTATTTGAGTGCTCTCTTGTAGGGTGCTCATCCTTGTTTAATTTTTTATGATATAGACATCCATTCAGACATGAAACTACTCATAAGAATCCCAACTATAAATACGAATAAAAAAAATAGTGTTGAAACATGACTGAACCTTGAAGTATGCTGCGTTTCCTATTGGCTTTACTAAGATGAAGAGTTCATCTTGCAAGACAGGAGGCTCTTTGTTTGGAAACAGTTACAAATCACAGCACGTATAAAGTGTACAAGTTGACAATGGCCCACTCTCAATCCCACAATGTCAATGGAAAAGCTGCTTTCCTCTATGATAAATTTAGCATGCCACACAAGAACCTAAAGGCCTTTTCACCACTCCTTTCCACACATGGTTGTTACTTCATGCTGTCTTTCTAAAGATAAGGGTAAAATAAAGGTGGTGAGAAAGTGATTTATCTTTTTAATTCCTAAATTTATAGTTTGAGATTCCACTGAGACTTCGCAGTGTTTCAAGAATAAAAATATATTCTGTACGGCAGTGGAAAAAAAAAATATATATAAAAATCAGGATAATACATTCAGGCAGAGCTTCCAAATCAGGGGTGACCCAGTCGGTCTTTTCACAGGCAAACGCTTGAGTCTTTGGCTGGGTTTTGCACATCTGGGTTTTATTTTCCAAGCTACCTTCTGCAATGCATGCCCTGACGTAAAAGTACCTTGCCTTCACTCCATACAGTATGTAAAGCCTTAGATTCTGATGGGTGGAGTTTGTAAGTCTGAGTGATCCAACTGGGAGCTGGCATTGTATCCAGGGAGACGATGAGTTGAGCAAGGGTCTGAGTGCCATTGCTCTTTTAAGCAGTGGTCAAGCCCTTCTTTCAATAGAAAAGAGAAGAGAATTGGAGAAGGTACTCCAACTCATATTCCAACATCTTGCATGGTGTGGGAGAGCCAAATTCAAACCTCTACCACGTAGCCAACAGGCTGAGACTTCTCAGGCAAGCCCTCTTCTTGAAGCTGATAGGTTTGGACTAGGAGAAAAAGACACAGAAATCTCTAGTACTCAGCTAGTCTTTGTTCTTGCAAATACACCTTTTTCACATAGACAACATGTTTTACAGGGAGCAAATTCCAGCACACTGTCAGAGTACCTGGAGGATGGAGCAATCACGGGAGATGAGGTGTGGATTCACACCCACACTGATAGGGACAAACCCAGGGACCCAGATTCAAGAGGATGCTTAGACTTAGCTATTGGAACCACATTTTATGTCTACCTGCCTGGGAAACTTACAACCATGAGTAAAAACAAGAGAAGGATCCTCTCTTTTGGGAATCCTAGCAGAACTCAAGAGCCACCTGAAAGACGGTTAATTGGTATGGTTGTAACCTGATGCACCAGCACATCTGTCCAACAGATAATACAATTTCCTAAGTTAAACAGTGAGTACTGTGTGACTTTAGGCACCTCTCAGTATTAAGCAGATTAAGGAATTGAATGTGCATGCATAATGCTGTAAAGCAATAAAAAGTACAGCAATAATAGCAGGGCTGCAAAGCCCTAGGCTGCAGCAAATGAGAACAAGCCCTAACACAACAGCTATAGACACAGAAAAGAAGGAAGAAAACTTGCTTACCTTTGGAAGGCCTCAGATAGGCTAGGATCTCTAGCTGAGATACCCTCACCTCCATTGCCAAGACTTAAATGAGGTCTGGGAAGTGGTGAATCCAGGCTCCAGCCCTTCCAGTCACTCAAGAACATTGTGTGCACCTGAGCTCCCCTGGGTTGGCCCTGCCTTCCCACCAGGTACTCAATCACTGGTTCAAACTGTGGCTTAGCATTTCTACTACAGTATGTAAGTACTCGCAAAGACACCCCTGTTTATAAGAAAAATCCTTGCTCTGAATTCAGCCCACAATCCCTCAGCCTCAGTTGTCTGCCCATAACATGGGAATAGCATCAAATCCTTACTTCCTGGAAGCATGAAGAAAAATTCTTGGAAAGATTGGGAAGTGTAGAGGCAGGACAGCTGGGGAGAGGGAAGAAGGATAATGCATTAGAATACGACCCTTTCTTGAAATATATGTTTCAGGAGGAGAAGTTATGTTTTCCTCCAAAAATACTAAATAAGTTTCTTCTTATGTACTACAACTGTAGTAAACATTCATAAAGAAACAACCAACTCTAGAACCAAAAGGAAGACTAACCGTATTAGTTTTTATGCTGGTGGCCAAATTCTTCTCTCACTCAGTGGAATTCTTCCAGGCTTCTCCTCTGACTTCAGTCAGTTACTCCAGATTTAAACCAGTGCAAGCAAGGGCAGGTTAAAAATACTTGTGCCACAATCAGCCTTGGAAAATTCATTTCTTCATGATAGACGTTAAACTGACTGCCGAGGCAGACAGCATGTCTTGCCCATAATCATTTTATATTTGCTTCTTTTCCTCAGTCCTTATAATGAGTTCATGACTTCATGACTCTGAGAGTAAATATATTATATAATGAATACGCTTTTTATTCAATACTGGGAGGAAATTAAAGTAAATGCTGTATGTAATAATACCGAATGGAAAAAGCAATGATAATTATTTGATGAGAGAGTTAATACGGAGGGTGCTCAGTTAATCCTGTGGTCTGAGGTAAATGGCAGACAATCAAGTAAAACTAATGAACATCATAAAACAAAAACAAACTGCATTACACCACCAGCTTTTGACTAATCTATTATTTTCTCATGAATACCATTGCGTAAAATAGTTAGAATACATATTGTCAGTAAACTGAGTTTCACAAATGAACTGTCACATTGTACTGCTGAAAAAATATCAGTCAAAATCTTCAGCCACATTTCTAATTTGTTCCTTATTTGGGTTTATCTTACATCTCAGTTTAGAAATCAAGTGTTTTATTCTTGTTGTAAATGAGACTATCATGCTTTAGTAGTATTTTTCCCGACTGCTAGATTGCACTCCCGCAAGCAGGCCTTATGCAATGCTCATCTAATGGAGAAGAAATGCCAGTAGGCATCAGCATGAGTAAGGAGAGAAAGACTACGTTCTGTGAGAACAGTGGTACGTGAAAAGATTAGTGAACAAAGAAATCATAGGGCCACTGCAATAACGATGATATGATATTTTGGTGCAGACTGTTAAACAAGAGTAACTGCTGCTTTTAGGTGCACTGCACCATTTTCTCCAGTAATCACTGAATCATCAGCACCTGAATAAAACTCCATCATGTTTCTGGTAATTGTACTTTAATTTTGGGAAGGTTGGAGGGAGCTTTATAACCTTTTTTTTGTTGTTGTAGCTTTATCTTTCTTTCTTCCTTTCTTCCTTCCTTTCTTTCTTTCTTTCTTTCTTTCAACACAAAACAAATATAATTAATATATTGTCAAATTGCATGTCTTATTAAGCAGTTGGCTCCTTCTGCTGTTAAAATCTGGAAGACTATGTCACATATAGATAGTCTTTAGACGAATACAGCACTATGAATAAGTACTATGGGATATTATTTGGATGCAACAAAGATCACTTCTATATACATTTATACACAGAGAATAGGACAGCCTCTGCCAAAATATCTGAGCATGGAGATTGTGAAACCTTTTAAAAACTGGTGTCTTTTCTAAATTTACATTGAAATGTATTGAATGGGACTCAGAAAGGTTTTTGAGTGTTTATTTTCCTCCACATGAGCCATCTGAGGTGAACCCAGTTTCACCTCTCAGACAAGCAGAATTACCATATAAAAAAATAGCAACCACCATGATGAACAAGCATGTTTTTCCTAGGGACATGGATAATAGACCATTTTAATTTTTTTCTGTTCAGACAGTCTACATACGTTGGTCAAAAATAAACGGTTCATTATTTTGAGTTATTAAAGGATACAAAAAAAAAATAAAATAGCGTGCTGGCCCTGTCATTCTCCACTCCTGCCCTGTCAGTGGCCTTTCCCAGTGAGAGTCAGCTGGGATTTTGCCACCTGCACAAGGAGAGAGTGGCAAGGTGCACAGAACAGCAACCATTCACCCTCCAGAAACCTCTGGTGCTTTGTTCCGCAAATGTATCATACAGGCCAATTTTTATATAGAAAGAGCAGGAAAATAGAAGACTGGAATAAAGAACAGTTTTCCTACTCCAAACTCAGGATTTGTGCTAAATGCTTGGTACTTTGATCATGATTTGTGAAGTTGAATGAACATTAGCTATCAACTTTAGCATCTTGTTTTGTTTTGCCTCATGTAGATGTGACTATGATTAAGCTTTCTGTGCCTTTCATCGTACTTTGTAGAACATACTACACACTCCTGCTAATCCTTGTTTTCTTTTTCATCCCATGATAAAGTATGGACGAGTTAGATTTATACAAAACGTATTCCACTACTAGTCTTTATTGGAAAGTAATGGACCAGAGAATTCCCTACTATGAAACAGAGCAAGTCAGGAGTGATACGTGCACACAGTCAAGGGGTGGAATGACAGGACCAGGGCAGCAGCTTCAAATTGAGAAAGGAAAATGATGTAATAATGATTAAACCACAAAACAGAACTCCAACACAGTGAATGAGCAACGAAAATAAAGTAATAAAAAGGAGTACTGAACTAGCTTATGAGACATGTTATTACAGCGAACATTATGCTAACACTATTTATTTTGCTTAGCATTATGGCCAACTTCAAGGTTGCTATGACAAATGCGTGTGAGTGTTTAAAAGAAAGTGAACATTTTTTTTTTTAGCTAAGAAGGCATCCACCAGCTCTCTGCCTACTCAATTTCCTAAATTACGTGCCACATAAATTTAACTTTATAGGCACTAGACAAATGTTAACATTAACCACTTATGGGTTAAAGCAGTTTGGAAATGCCCAGTATGTTCCTCTGCTTACATTCCTCAATGCATACAGTGAAATACACACATTATCCAGTTACGTAGTTTTGCTGAAAATAATCGCTTGAAACATGTATCACAATAACAGTGCCCACATATGAAATTCTACTAGCTAAAGAGCTGATATAGCGATAAAATGAAATATATAAATGAATATATACGGCTTCTGCCTGATTTAAGGGACATTAAAGTTGTTTTCGTTACTGGCCTTTCAATGACACTTTTTCTTCATGATGTTGAAAGAGTCTTATTCATCTGTGGCTACGTGACACTAAAATTTATGCAGGCTTCTTACGGCAGAGGGAGTAAAGGAGGAAAAGCACAACAGGGTTTCTCCATATGACTTATGAAAACATGATCAATGCGGTTCATTCATTGAGCAGTGACAGACTCAGAGGCCCACTACCAGCTGGAATGGGTGTATTAGGCAAAACAAGAGGGAAAGAGAAATTGGGACAACTGCAGTGTGAACATGAGCTAAAACCAGACCACAACAAGGCCACTGCAGCACTGCTCACAGGAGAGCACAATGCCACTTGCTATATGTCTGTGCTAATTGATAGAGACAGAAGGAGGGGTCTGGGAGCCCCGGTGGCACAGGAATCAGGTGAAGGGTTCCTACCGGCGTGTCAGGAACTGTTTTTTGGAGGAAGAGAGAACATCAGAAGGCTGTAATGGACCTGCAGCATTTGGAGCTGTGCAGGCAGCACTCAGTAGCGTACACACTAAACTGAATCGTAACAGAGTGGGAGCATAGCAGCAGTTCTGAGGCAAAAGGAAAAGCTGGTTTAAAAAGAGAGGGAGATCAGGGAGCTGCTGTGTCAGTGGTTTACAGCCTGGTTCAGCTCAGTTCTGTGACTGATGGGGCGGGGGGACCCATGGCCTGAGAAAGGGGAAAGGGGTAAGGGTAGGGAGATGGGCCTAAAAAGAAAACAGTGGCAATGACCTGAGGAGGAAAGCTAATTTACTATATAAGATATGGGAATGCAAGATAACACAATATAATACAATATAACTGGAATTGGGGCTAAGAAATCAAACAAAATGAGAGAGTGTCAAAAAAACTGAAAGCCTTACTCTAATGCTGAAGCTGAGACATGTAGGGAGCACGCACACTGCAGATGAGCAGAAAGGGAAAAGGGGCCCTCTTGTGACCTGTAAACAGTTTTATCTTTCCCTCTGAGTGGAAAATGGAAATGGAAAGTCCTCTGGGGCATGTAGTTGTTCTTCTCTCCTGAGTACCAGGTGCCTGGAAAATTGGCAATCTGTGGAACTGGAGCATTAACTCCTAAACTCCCAGTGCACTACATGATATTATGATGTGGAATATTGATAACAAAAATCAGAAAACCATGACACAGGCTGAAGGTACTTGGCCTGCTGCTGTCTGATGTTTTCTGTCCAAGATTCAAGCTTGCAACAGACCTCCTAAAGTGCTGGCCATGAATGTCAAAAGGAATCAAAAGCAGCATGCATTGAGAGGAGACACTTGTATGAACGTTTCTAAGGTGGGTATCCCACAAATGCTACAGGTGGCAGATAGCATAAGAAAGACCCTAACCATGAACATTTCTTTCTCAAGAAACAATGTACATAACAAATAAGTGATGGAGAACAAATAAACAACCATACTTTTCTAGGTTGTATTTGGTGATAGGAGAACCTCTTCACACCGTAGAGATTTTGCTTGAGATACCAAATCCTGCTTCAGCAGAATATCAATATCAATATGGGAGCCGATACATTATCCAGTCCTTAGAATCCATTCTCGTCCACAGAGCTCTGCCCCACTGGAAAGAAACTTATTGTGCCATTTTTGTGCAGAGCTCAGGAGAGAGGTTCTTTCATCCACGTAAATATGCATGCTGGAATTCCCTTTAGGCTGCATCACAGATGTCCAAGTTCCACCAAGTCCTGGCAGAGTGCTCACCAATGCTCTGGCAGCCAAGGCTTTCATCTCGAGTGATGTTGTGATAGCATGTCAGTTGCTCTGTTTTTGCAGACATGAATCACTCATGATGTCAGCCTTTCCAAAATGACCTTGGCAACACATGGGAACAGTTTCACTTAGATGTTCTTGTGTCCACTTTCTACACACACTATTTTGAACTTGGCATGCTTGAAGATCTTTTCTACAATATTATCATTAATTATACAAAGTGTGACTTTTCACTCATACAATTTTTTTTTTTTTTTTCCACAAGAGATGTAATCCCGGAGGAGATCCTCTCATATGGCAGGCTGTAGATTCACTGTTTGCAAGCCTATATCACCTTGGTATCTTCTGTAACCAGAAGCCTGATAAGAAACCCAACATTTGTTAAAGGTTCATTTGTGGATAAGTGAAGGTAACCAGTTACTGATTTAGTACTTGCTGTCTATGAACTGAAAAGGAAACCCATATGGTATTCTGTCCATGTCTACAAAAACATCACCGTCTGACCTAAGAACTGCCTGTCCCCTGAACAGCTCCTTTGTTATCCTCAGGAGATTATCAAGTGCAGATACTTAGAGACAGGGAAAAAAAAATGCAAATCAGTGGATCAAGGACTTGCAAAAAGCAGTTGCCAAGTGCAGTTAGCTTTGCACTTGGGATATAACTGAAGCCTAATCCCTGGGAGTATGTCACAGGCAACTTCTGGACTATGCCTCTGCAGATACCCAGCAACTACATATACATGCACTGAAAAAAGATACACTACGAAGATTAGCCTGGAAGACCAGAAACTGCTCCAAATGATCTAGAAATATAAAGCTCAACCGGATCAGTTTTCTAACTTTATAAAATAGTAAAGGTCCTGCTACAACACATCTGCAGGCTTTCTCACTCCATCATCCAAATGTACATTTATTTTTTTAACAAAACTGAAAGCTAGAAATGCGGAAGCTGAATGGAGATAACTGACGTGGTGAAGCAGTTTCAGGAGATACATACAGAACGCGTGTCCAGGCAGGGATTTTTTAGGCACAGGTAACACAGGCAGCTCAGAAAGGCAAAGCCACACTGACACACAGGGTACACCTAACATACCTTCTCCCACCTCTCCTCTGCTTGCTTCCCACCTTCCCAGAAAGAGATGCTGTTTCTGCAAGGATTTGTCCTCATTTTGGGGAAATAAACCTTCTGCTTTACTGAAACTACTGCTAGGCCTCAAGGCAGTGCTTTCCAAGCAGTGAGCTTTGCAGTCAGTAAGCACAGACAGCAGATGGTACTGTATGGTCAGGGCTATCGCTGCATGTATAGATATTTCAGTCAGTTCAGAGAGCCAACAAGTGCTGAGAGGAAAGCAAAGAGGTGAGAGGTTCAAAAGGAAGAAAGACAGCAAATTCTTGAGCCCTTTCTGGAAAGGCTGGTAGATCGATGGAAAGGAAAAATCAAGAAGGGCAGGAAGGACTTGAGTCATGATCACAAGCAAGCTGGTGAGCTGCAGCTGCTTCCTTAGAACCGGCTGGAGGTAAGCTAGCTGACATCCATAGACAGCCAGATTCCTGACCAGGAGGTGATGCTGTCCAGGTACTTCAGAAATTCAGGTTAGATATTAGGAGGAAAGTTTTCACTCCGAGGGTGGTGAGGCACAGCTGTGGGTGCCCCACCCTGGAGGCATTCAAGGCCAGGTTGAATGGGGCCCTGGGCAACCTGAGCTGGTGGGTGGCAGCCCTGCCCACAGCAGGGGTGTGGAACTGGGTGGGCTTTGATGTCCCTTCCATCCCAACCATTCTGTGATTCTATGAATTTTCTAAGAATAAATAAGGGGCCAGGGTTTTTAAAACATTTAATAATTCTAAACTTTGTAAGAGAGAAATATGACCAAATACGAACTGACTTTTACACAGTTAAAATCATTCTAGAAATCATTCAACACAAATGCCCTTCTAAAGATGGGCTGAATGTTTGTGTGCAGCAATTTACTTTGATATTTTAGGAGAAACAAGAGCGGGAATGACTCAGTCTTCTCAAGTCCCCACCCATCCTTTGGCTCCGACTACTGAGCGCAGCATAGATTTGGGTAGGTGCACAGTCCCAGAGCCACAGCCATTAGGAGCTGCTAGCTCTGCATGAGTAGGACACCCATCCTCATGCTGCTACTTCACCCCAAGCATGTGTACACCTTCCACACTCTGCCCAGGCAGTTTTGCCTGTCTTCACTCAGAAAGCTCACCTTAGATTCCAGTCAGTTTTTAGAGAAGCTTCTAAACTAGATTGATGATCTGGAAAAAAGTCAGAGGACCTGATTTTTTTTTTTTTTTTAAACAAAACTATCTTAAAGTTAGCTAGCAGTTCTGTGAAAACATTTTCTGTGCCAGCAGAGTATTTCAAGCAGCTGTTCAGTACTTATGCAAACACCTGTGCATATTTTTTAAACTCACTAACAGTTGGAATAGTTTTTCCCCTCACCTCACTGCTGATACCTATCAGCGACGCTGAAGCCTTTGTTCATGAAATAGGCTCATACTTCAATAATTACGTCAGCAAAAAATACCGAGATAGAGTGATGATGTGACTAAATCAATTCCCTCTCTATGGTACTTGAAATATGCAAGCAACAAGAGTAGGATTTGCCTCCAAACCAGGAACCAAATTTAGCTGGCACAAAGTCACCAGACTTTTCTGAGACTGCTTTCTCACTTCTCCAAAGTCTTCACTTTCTTGAGAAACGAGTCAGAAGTGTTGGAAGGGACTCCTGGAGATCGCTGTCTCAAAGCAGGATCAGCCACAGCAGGCAGCTCAGGACATGCTGAGCTGAGTTTTTAACATCTCCAAGGATGGAGGCTCCACCAACACACCTGGCAACCAGCTCCAAATGCACTAAAGCCTTCTGGATACTACTGTCATAACCCTGACTTTAGAAACATGTTTGCATTACTAACATTGCTAACATAGAGATGTTTATGCAAGCCCACCACAAGCTAAAATTATTCAGAAGTCTGAACGCCATCACTTTAGAACAGGGTGTTAATTGAAATGTCTGGAGAGCAGTCAACCTTCAACATCAATCAATTAGATATTCATCTGTGCAAATCCCAAACAAGCTTTTACACAAAGGCATGTTTTGTACTATGACTTGGTGGATTTTAAAGACAGTGCCTATCATGGCAGAGTCCAAGCTGGACTATAGCAGTCCTTACAGACTCAGGTATACAATAAAGCTCAGGAGCTCCTAGGAAAGTCATGCCCTGTGTAGCTATAAGCAGAAGCTCGAGGTCACTTGCAAATCCCAAATCATTTTGATGATTCATCCCAAATAAGCTCATTTTTTGAACGTGACCTTGATAACATTCTTCTTCCTCTGTTCTTCCTCCCAGATCTCATTCTTATACACACATGCACACACAGACATGCACGCACACACACACACTCCACAGCCATGCTGAAGTGAGCCTCTGTCTGACACATTCTGGCATCTCAAGTCTCCACCAATTTCTAGGCTTCAAAGAACTCAGTGAGACGACTAAGCCCAAGGAGGAAGGAAAACCACTCCATCAGACCCACTGCAGAAGTAGCTTAGAAAGAAAAAGGGCTCTCATGTTCATAAGAAGCATTCTTAAAGCACGGTTGTAACACCAGCATGAAAAACAAGCACAGAGGATCCTGCACAGCAGATGATCCTGCGCTCAGCAGCATTTCTGAAGGCCAATGGTGACAACCCTCCCAAAACAATTTGTTCCACCGTATGGGTTTCAACGTACTTTCAAGAACTGTTAAAATTATTTAACTGTACTACCTACGGGTTGTCAGGGCAAGAGAGCACACTAAGAATTGTCTAGAACTTTGTGTTTTGTTTTCTTGTCTTCCTCAGAAAGAGTTGTCCAATCATCTACACCAGAGATCATCATGTTACTTATTCTACGGACAATCATATGCAAATAGGCAAGAGGCAAATGAAAATTTACGTAAAACTATAACAGACTCAGAAACATACTCTTTGGAAGCCACAAAGAAGGGAAAACTTCTAACATGGTAATACTTAAAAATAGATGCAGTACTTCATACTTTTAGCCCTAGTAATACAATTTTCAAAGAATATAATGGTGATTCAGTAGTCCACAGCTGTAACCATCACATACATATCACACAACCTGTACCAACTCTATGTGCCAGTAGAGAAAACTGAGGAAAGCTTCAGTCAACACAAAGAAAGAACGAGTAACAGCAAAAACATGGGAAAGACCAAGTTGTTGTATTACTTCCCTCACGGATAATATAAAACTACAATAAAAAAAGCACCTAAGTACATTGGAACTGCACTAGCACATGCATATGAAAGGACAGGCTGCTCTGCCTGAGGGACAGTGATAGCAGCTGACAGCAGTAAGTTATTTTTGTGTAGTTGTAGTTTAACTCTTAAAGAAAAAAGAAAAAAAAAATATGCATATTTAATGCTGAGTTGCTTTCTTATGCATGTTCCTTACAGAGACCGATAATATTCCTTAAGAAAATCTCCCTAGTTTGTGCCTTCATTTGTTCACCCCTTTCTTTTCTCTAGTAGAGAAATCACACAGTAAAAGCTCAGGTACCAGCAGTTAATTGTCCACCATGACTACATCCAGCAACCAAAGTTCTTCTCACTAGAAACTGATTAGAAGAAGTGTGATAATTAGTGTACTGGTCATAACCAGAAAGAAAATACAAGAACTAAAGGCAAGAAAAGTTCAGAGTAGAATAGCCCATCCTAAATTCTGACCACTGAGCTTAAAATTGCAGTCTCTCAAATTTCTACATCTTCACCTCCAGCTCCATTTTCCTTCATGAACAGATTAATTTCCTCCTTGGAATCCTGAATAGAGAGACTTTATATTACATAAAGGAATCCTGACCTGCATAGCATGATGGCAAGAGCAAGCGCTGCTGTTGCTCAAAAGCAAGGACATTTTTGGTTTAGTAACTCTTCAGAACAGATCTCACAGTGAGCTGTGGGACCTTTAAGGCAGTGCAATGCTTAAGTTTTGACGGACTTCAAATGTCAGAAAATGACTTGATCAACATTTTGCTTAATCAACACACAGAACACTGTGACCAAACGTTACCTGGATTTATATATTTTTAGTCTGTTCTTGTGCTGTAGCACTTGACTTCATAGGCACTGTTCTGAGTAATCCCCACACAGAATGGAACAACGTGTCAGCTGTTTCATTTCAAGATAGTTTTAATCAGGTAATTACAGGGGAAAAAAAAAACCCACAAAAAAACATTTAAACAGTTTTTTTTTTTTTTTGTTATCTGCTATGTCAGCATACAAGGATATGATGTAACAAATCCATTACAAATTTAAAGGCATATTTACATTATATACTCAAAGTAACAAGCTGTACTCATTGGCATAAAAGGAAAAAACCTATGGGATGAGTTAACGCAACGATACACCAATTAGCAGAAAGAAATAGCAGTGAAGGTTTAATGGAGGCAATATACACGGAAGGCACTTTGAGGTCATACAGGTAGAAAGCAAACAGCACCAAGCAAAAGGAGAAAATTCTGTACAGATTATATCGGAGCCTCAAAGATGAAGGCTGCTTCTTCACCAAATGCTTCAATTTCTTCAACTAACCATGACCTTTGCAATCAAGAAAGAGAAGTTTTCAGGAAAGCAAATAAACAAAAAGAAACCAAACGATGCCTTTCTCCTCAAGCCCACCCTTCCTCGTATTTATCAGCGCATCAAAGGAAAGGGAAGTTTTATCCACCCCGCTGCTGCACTAAGAGTACCGTAAAGCATCTTTTAAAAACTGGTATTTTGTTGCCAGCCATGACCTGGATCTTCACTCTATTGAGATAAAAGTATCACCGTGCTGGTTGCGTACTGTGTCATACACTCTAAAAAGATCTAAAGTCCAATATGAACCCGTGCATTATTTAATCAGGAGTTGTTGAGCATTATCCTCCAGGTACACATGAACAGAACGTTCTGAAGAGAACATAACTGAAAAGGGAATGTGACATCCCAACACACAAAATTAAGACATTCTTCTGAAGACTTTGTTTTCCTAGAGGAGCTGGGTTAAACCTGCTCACAGCATCCCTTACATAAGCTCTGGGAAGGCAGCTGAGGTTTGTGCCATCCTTTGCTGCTATTTACTAAGCAGTTACCATAGTAATTGTAGATTTTCAGAATATTGCTTTAATCTTGCACGCAGCTGTGGGTGTAGCCCTCCGAACCACTGCAGTGCATGAGGTGCACAGGCACACCTGTGCGTATTCGGGCTCCAATCGCATCACGAGTCAAAAAGGCAGATTTCTTCTGCAGGAATACCAAGGTGCCTTCACTTTGTAGATAGGAATCTCTCACACCTAACGACACCACCTGAAGAAGTTATTCCGTTCCTCATTTTTATGCTTTTATGCAATAAAGTATGATAGCCTAACAGAACGCACGACTAAAGCATTTTTAACTTTCGATTAACACTAATAGTGAAATTTAAGAGGCACGGTGAGACAAAGAATCCCTGCGCGATGCCACACTTCCACTGTGTAAATTCATAGTTACAAACTCTTTCCGCAGCCCTAACGCCGCACCAAAGCGCGCTACGTGACGGCCCGGCCGGAGCTGCGTCTGGGTGAAGCCCGAGCGCTCTCCCCCAGTAGATGGCGGACGAGCGCCGCTGTCAATCGGCTTCCCCCACTTCCTTTCAATAGGAAACGTTTAATTTTCACGGTAACTGAGGCTCTCAGTGAGCGAGGGACTTAGTATGCACCGACGGTTTCCCAAGGCTCGGGTCTCCCCTCTAAGCAACACAAAGCTCCGCTGCCGCATGCCTGGCAAGCTCCAGCTCCGATGCCCAGGGAGAGGGGGGTCAGGGCTGGGGAAGGAATGTCTCGTTTTCCAAACGCTTAAGAAAACGGCTCAGAAGAGAATAGATTTTATTTGCTGTCAAAAACAAAAGACGCAAAGATTTAAAAGCCCATTTCTGGAAAGGGTTTGATCTGCGTCTACCTTTTGTTACTCATAACTGCAAGCGTGAGTAGGATCCCTAACACCACGAGAGAAAAAAGTATGCGTGCATCCTACTAAAAGCAACCCTTACGTAACTGTACTTCTGCATTTCTCTTCACTACTCTCAGAACCGGCATGCAGGCTGCAAGTTCCATCATAAGAAGGAAAGTGAACATTGTGAAACGTCACTGACATTTTTTCAAATGGAACAAGTCTTTAAAGGGGAAGGCAAAAAGATGAGAACATTTCAGCAAAGCAGTTAAATGCAAAAGGAGAATATTAATGCACACATTCAGTAGAAATATTAAAGCATATATGTTTCATATAAAATACAGTACTAGTGCTCAGAAGAAATTAAGTTCATTTCCTTCTGCAGTATATACAGAGTAGGATTCTACAGTATTTACCTATACAGCCAGCGAGTTCTGTTCTTAGGTTGTTCAAACCCCTCTTCGCCTCGAGTTAGGAACCTAGCACTGAAAAATATGAAACGTATCCCATTCACAAGACAGACACCACTATTCTATATTTTATCTTTTGTTTTTTTCTTTTTAAGGTTAACAGTCTATTCCAGGAAACCAAGTTCAGCTGAAAACGTGCAAAGCATGATGATCGACCAGAGCAGCAGCAAATATATTAAGAGTAAAAACGAAGAATGCTGCCACAGCATCGTATTTGTGGACTTAATTCATCCGACCAACTCATTACAAAACCGGAAGCTCTTTAGTAACTTCTACACTTATCAATAACGTTTCTTCTTTTCAATGTGAAATAATACTTCGAGATGATCTATGTACATAACGTGGTCAGTTCAAGCCATAATATAAATATTAATGTTTTCTTTTAAAAAGTAAGTTTCAGACAGGTGGTGTTATACATGTTTGCTTCCTTTAATTCTGGACTACAAAAGAAAACTCAGGGCACCGAACCACACAAACGATACTGAAAAATACATAGGGTGAGAGAAGTTACGCGCGTCTTTTCAACTCAACTGCTTTTGTTTAACGTGGGGTACTCTGAGGACGGTCCGCCCCATTCCAGATGCAACAGCAAACTGGCACTTACCCTACTGAACGATTATTTTTATAGTTTTACATATTTTTAAGGAGAAGCAAATGCTTCTTGCTTCATGAGAGAGCAAAGTACGTTTTAAAAAATTCCCTAATTGTGAACTGGTTAATTCTTTCCTGAAAATTAAACACTCAGTGAATACAAAGCCGTACGAAATACGCACAGCACCACGAGTGCACACACGCACTCCCCCATCCCACTCCCCAGGCTCCCTCCAAATTCACTGCATTAAGTTCACTCCAGTTTTGCCTGGGCTTATTTCTCGACTCTTCTGTTGCCTTTCCTTTGTTCAAAACCAGTGGTTTTGTTCAAGTAAGAAAAAGTTGCAGTTCAAAATAATGAAAACAATTTCACTTTTGTTATTAATCTTTTGTTTTAATCATAGTACTCGATAAACAGTTGAACAGGATCCTAGTTTAACAGAAAGATAAACAAGAACACTGATGACAACTCGTTACAACTGCCTTAATGTACCTTTTGCTTAATGAACGTCTGTATACGTAATAAAGTATTTTCTGGAGGACGCCCCAAAAGAAAACAACTTGCTGGTTGAGCAACAGAAACAACTTCCTTTTTGCTATTATGTTGAAATCAAAGTCATTTATATATAAAAATAAATGTTATGTTCTAACAAGAACATTTTAGACAATTACATCTGTGCTTAACAAAAAATATTGGTCACTCAAGACTAGAATAATTAATATTTTAAAAGTTTTTAGATTATCAGAATGTATGGATACAACTCAACACGAACTGTAGCTGAAGGGAAACAGGACTGAAAATATCAATTTGTCCATCTGGAATAAAAATGCAACTAAATTAACTAATTAAATATTTAAAGTACTACAATGGAATGTGACAGTAGATATGGTCCATACCTACTAGACCAGAGGGAAGGGAAGTTTAACATGTAATAATTCGTACCTTACACATTTAGTTAAATATAAACATTTGTTATTTATACATAAAGTCGCTTCCAAAAAACTATTAATAAGTGATTTAGTTGCACTTAAAATCAGTTTCATTTCTCATTTGCCGAGTATTAACTTTTCTTAATCTTAAATCAACTGTCACTAGTGCACTTTTAGTTAAAATTTCCCCTCGGGTAAGTTTTAATCCTTTTAAAAGAGCCCCCTCACCTAAACCATGAATGTACAAAGTGGCAAAAGTTAATCCCTTTTAGTATAATCATAGTTTATATACTCATTTTATAGCCAATAATAAGAACAGGCTTTCCTTTGCAAAATCTCCTTCACAACTCGCAACGAACGCCACGCGCTCAAAGGAAACAGTCAGGCGTGGCAAGCACTTGTAAAATGCCAAGGTCTGACAAGTCTTGTTGCTTCTTCCACGTCGAGCATCTCTTACGTGAAAGAAGATTCCCTTCGGCTCGCCAAAAAGCTTCCACAAATCCAAGTTAGATGCTTCCTGGAAACAAAGATTTTCAGCTCTGTTTGGCACAAGACTGATTCATCCTGCAGCTTTATGCTTCCCTCCACAGCACCCACACGCCTCACCGCAGTGATGGCATGCTCTCAAGGGGAGGTAGCAGCACATACATGGAGCAATGAACGACAGCGCTACCAGTGCTAACCAGCGTAAGCAGAACTTGTCATCGCTAGTGTCACACGAGCAAGGATCAGAAAAGTCTCCTTCCGAGTCTGACATGCAGTGATACAGCATGCTCTCTGCGCAAAGCATGCAACTAACTTGGTAGATACATCTTTTAATAGGATCTGGAGCATCTTGACATTTTCCTCTGCCGTTATCTTCATGATTAAACCTTTCCTGGCAGTATATACAGCGGGAACGCTCACCATCCTCTTTTCTTCTTTTTGAGTTTTTAAATTTTGATGAGGAAGGCTGAGTTTTAAATACCACAGAACTCTTTGAGTCTTTCAGGGAATTCAACTTAGTCCCATCCCCACACGGGTATAAATAGTCAGATTTTTTACTGTCTGATTTAGAAAATGGTATATTTGAGTCTGCGTCATCCCTCTCCAGGTCGTTCTTCCACATGTCAGGATGCCTGTAGTCTGCATAACGACGTATCAAAATATCACGAGGGTTTATTCTAACGATTTCGTCTTCATCCTGAAAGCTAACGTGTCTGATCGGCTTCAATGGGACCTGAAATGACAAAGTGAGATTAGTTTACTAAAGTTAAGTCTCAAATTTATGTTCACATATAATGTAAATAATTAAGAGTGGGGGATTTTTTTTTTCTTGCTTCATGTAAATAGGTTTTCCAGCTCACATTCTTTCTTGCTGCATGTAAATAGGTTTTCCAGCTCACATTCTTACCGGTACCACTTATAGACTTCTTCTTGATACTAGCACCACAAGGTTTCATATTTCCTCCTAACATTTTACGTCTCACAAGAGCTCTGGACATGTTGGTATCCACATAAAACTTCATGCTGTACTTCAGAATAGGCTCAAAATTTGGATTTAACATCTCACATTGGCAATTAATTCTACAGATCAATGATGTCACTTTGCCAGTCTCCTGTATTGGTGACAACCTCTAGGATTAACTCCCAGATGAACTCATGCTGACTCGCTCATGTTATCCAGGAGAAGTTTTCCATAGCCTTCACTCTTGCTGAATTTTCAAATTTCCCCCAGTTCTGCTATGACGGTATTAAATATTGATTACTAAATGCTCCGTTCCAGATTTTGCCATGTGAAAGAATAGTATTTGGTGAAGTTCAATAGTATTATCAGACAAATGTCTTGTGTTCAGTAACAGCAGCTTCTAAATGCATCTCACTCTTAGCTAACAGACTGTACATTACTGAAATCGGTCTGTTTAGGATGCCAGTAGACAAACGCACGAGAACTTTTAAAATTAATGGAACTGGCCATAATTCAAGAATGTTTACCTTAATGGGCAAATAACAAAGAACATGCTAAACACAAAGCAAAACAGCACAGAAACAGATCAGACTTCCCCTTTACTCTGTATTGCAATGAAAAAAATTTTGAAGGTGGCAGATTTGAAATGCTGGAACTGAAATACTGCAGAACTGAGATACAAGTGTAACACAGCAGTCCGCCACTGAATGTTACTGAAACCAGAAGTGATTTTTAAGAAAATGCGCAAACAGTGACAGAACACAAGTAGAGCACGTGTATAGAAGGAACTTTGAAAACAGCAGAGAGTCCAGCAACGAAGGAAATGTGTCAGTATGTCCCAGACAGGCAATTATTTTCCTTTGCTGTAGGGCCATTATAATCAGAGACAGAATATAACAGAGCTCCAAATCTAATTCCAGCTTTTTTTTTTTTTTCCCTTCCTGTCAACCGCACAGTCTGCAAAATGCCTCACCAAAAAGACAGAAAAACCACTTCCTAATACACTAGTCTTAAAAATTCTCCCAGAATCAGGAATTACTGAGGGTATCTCCGGTACCCATATCATTGCTTTGAGAGAAGATACCACCTCACTAGTCCTGAGCAAATGAATGATTCCTAATGTTGCTGCTGTGTGAAACAATGCATGTCTGAAGATGTTGCTTCAAGTTAACATTTCCATTTCACTTTGCAGGCATCTTTGCTGCTACTACGCTGAAATCTGCATGTTCCAGTTCTGGGGCAGGAGGCAGAAGAAGAGGGAATAGCTTCTTAAAATATTCTTACACAATCAGAAGTTGGTATATCCATAGCCTGCTCAATAATCCTTGTGTGGTATGTATTACAGAACTGTAACACGAGCTGCTCTGCCCTATGAGCTTCAACTGCAGTATGCTAGTGAGAACAATTTTTGTCTTGGCTCCAAGTCATTTACTTGGACATCAACAAGGTGTAGAGGACATACCATGCAAAAAGACTCCATCCCATTCAGCTGACATCCCTGCTCTTCCATGCTTTCCCAGTCCCCAGTGCAAGCAGTTAATTCAACCTTTTGCTTACAAATACAGACTGCTCCTAAGTTCTAATGTGTTCAAAAGAGGAGAAACAGCCTACTGCTTTAGCATCAGTAACTAGCTATGGATAACTGCCTTTTTCAAACTGTTATGAGCATAAATTTAAGGGGAAAAGTACTAAAAGCATCATTAAAGTGGCATATGTTACAAGCACAAGGATCCTTACCTCACTGTTCAAACAAAGTACTAACCATGCATTAGTACTATTTAAAAGTTAAAGCCTCAAATCAAAACCTCCACTCCTAATCTCCCATCACGCAGATTTTCTGTTACAGGAAATACCAACAATTGTAAAATCTGACCTCTCCTCTCCAAATCTTTGCTTTCTATTTGTTTGAATGTAACACAACACATACATAGAACTACCTTCTTTTTTCAAGCCTCCAGCCAAACACTTAGGAAACACTTGAAGTCCAACATGTAACTAATACTAAGAAATCATTAAGACAGCAAGCAATAAGCACTGAGAAAACAAGCAAACGGGTTAATAAACATTGGAAAAACTTTATTTATAAAATTCTTTCATATTGGGTGTTTAATGGGACCTATATATGAAAGCAAGACAGACGTAAAAACCGAGGAACAGTATACAGCCCAGATTTCATTAGGCACAAATACCAGCTAACTGCAATGAAAACTGTGCATTTAGTCTTCTGATATTCACAGTAATATCTCAATAGAGGTGAAAACTACTGTGTAGCATCTGAAGCAGGAAGTGAGGAATACAACAAATGAACTCCACAGAGAATCCCACTGCAAACATAATTAGCCAACTGGAAATCAGGAAGAGAATCTTAACTGATGTGGCTCAACTTCCTAGTACTGCACCTTACTTAAGCGTTACACCTGTAAGCAAGGCACGGGCACTTGCTCAGTACCGCAGCCTTCCCTGACTCCCTTTGAACAGATGCACCTGATTGCTCCAGTTGAAACTCTACAACAGGAAGACAATGGCAGCTAAAAGTAACATTGCAAAGTGTTACATTTAAGTTAAACAAACAAGATAAAGAGCTGAAGGAGCTGGTTTTCCTGTTTTATTTTGGTTTGTTGTTGTTGTTGTTGTTTTATAACATTGTGACAGTATAATGTGAAAGGAATTCAACTGCCATTATCACCTCTTCAGTTTCAGCATGTACTTCTTATTTGACTTAGGAGCACAGTAAGCGTTCAAACATATTTATACATAATTGAAACAAAACTGTTATTTACCATAAAATCTGCTGTGATACATGGCCATCATGCATGGAGCTCAGCAGCAAGAGCAGTGTTTGCGTGTACAGAATGTGAGGTTTTGTTGACTTGCCTATGTTCTAACAAGTGCACAACGACTACACAAAAAGCACAGTATGTTGGATGCAGGTAGTGCTACAATGAGGAAACTATTTTAAAGAATATTTATCTGCTTAAATTTCCAAGGAATCACTAATAACTTCAGCACACAAGAAGTGACTTCTAGCATTTTCATGTCAAAATTATATCAGATGGGACTTACTCAATCTTTAATTAGTCAATTATATATTAGTTTAATATGCTCTTAGAACATAATGCAGTTTAAGCTGCTGCATTTTTCTTTACAGCTCAGTACTTCAAGCCTTCCTCACATTACTGGTCTTTCTTTTTAAGAATGCCTGCAAGCTGCTTATTACCTTTCACGTATAACCAACAATCTCCCTTTCTGTACCAAAATAGAATATTTAACAGGCAGTTAGCATGAACGAAGTTTCACTAAAAATACTCAGAACTGCCCCACTGTGCAACGCGTCCTAAGCACCCATCTTCACAATTTCACAAAAATCAAACCAGTATTAGTATACACGTAAACAAGATTAGAGAATGTAAACTGTCCATCGTCTCAAACAATTTAGATAGCAGCTCAAAGCTGCCAGGTCTGTGATACAGAAATAGGAATTCAAAGAAAGTGAAAGACCCATTCATGCAGTCTGCTGCACTATACCTTCACAAAGCTTTACTTCTATGATTCTTTGATAATAATGCTGTATATTTCAACCGTAAAACTTTTAATGATCATTTCAGGAAGTCCACAATATAATGCTACAAACAAGGACTCAGAATGAAAATGCTCTCTTGTCAGAAGCTTAATCCCATGCCAGTAATATAGCAAGCAAAGTAAGAACTGCTTTCATTGGTGGTCTTACCTGGCTAGGTTGGCTAGGAAAACAGGCTCTCCTGGTGTTGAAATCCTCAAGTGCTGAAGGCCTTGCATTCGAAGTATTGTAAGGTTCACTGGTTACTACGGTTTCGTGTTGGAAAAGGTGATCTTTCATTAATGAACCTGATGTATTTTCTTGAGTACTCTGGAACAAGCAAGAACATTCTTGAAATGATTCTGCATTTACACAAAACATGCTCCTCGAGTACCAAGGTCATACAAAAAAGCAGTAAATTTCTACACAATTTGTTAGAGACATCTATAAACACAAGCATTTTAAAATACACATTTGTAAGTACATATAAATACATTTCTTAACGATGAGTCAGCTCTGGAAACGAAGAGTTCATTCTCTGCAGAGCATACACAACTTAGGAGTCAGAGATACAGGCCTTTAACTTGCTTGCCAAATCTGATACAAGGAACTTCTTTAGTGTAGGAGGGGTTAACCCAGGTCCCAAGATAATGCTTTTCCCTCACTACCCACAAGGCTGCCAGTATTTACAAATATAGAATTGTAGGAAAGAAAAATTAAGACTAATAAGGCAAAAGCCAGTCAGAATTTTTAGCAAGTTAAGAAGCAAGACTGCTTAACAGATCTGCTGGAAAGGAAGAGAAAAATCAGTGTTAGCATATACTGGCTCAATTAAAATATCTAATTACAGCAAGTGTGTATTAAACAGCTAATGGCTGTCTTTTTAAAATTAAGGTTACATTAGGCAATTTGATACAAAACTGATACCATGTGGCAGTGTATAATGAGATATCTACAGAACGTATGTCACTCAGAATGAGGAAGAGGAAGTATGTTTGGGTGGAACATTGGCTTGTAAGACGATCCAATTTTCTAAGAAGAATAGAAAAGCAAACGGTTCCCGTTCTTTAAGCTGAGTGGGATATACATGAGATACAGTGGAGCATATTGATATAAATCTCACTAAGTTGATTAAAAAAAAAAGTGCTGTATGTTTTGTTTGCATTGAAAGATGCTGCAAAGTGAGTTGTCATCACTTGATAGCTCTTGAGAAAATTCTGGCATCATCCAGCTTCCAGCTACGAGAATATTTCAATTTTACCATAAAGATTTCTTATAAGGATTTGGATGCATCAAGAAAACATGAATGGAGCAAACAATAAAAAAAATACTGCAGAAAATTCCCGAGGAAGTACCTGAAATCTTGGCAGGTTAAATGCTAACACTGAATTGTTAGCTTTCTTTTATCAGAATAATTAAGAAACTTGCTCCAGAATTTCATGAGCACCTGACATACATAAAAGCTTCATGCATCAAATTAAAATACACTCAGATTAAGTCAAAGCAGCTACTCTGTTGCTAATGTTTATGAGAAAGAGAACCATCACTAAGAACTTACATAACACTCAGAAGGTCTCTGAGTGGAAAAACACTTGAATTAAGTAGTCAATTCACTATCAACTTTAATTAATACCAGTGACATACACTCCATGAAAGGAAAGACAGGAGTTCAATAAGGTTAAAGTTCAGCTGAAAAATACTGAAGGCAGGCAAAGCTCCAAAAAGAAGCACTTGTATGGCCCTTGAGCACCACAACACTGCTAAGGCATCATCCTTCTATTTTCTGGTCAAATACTGCTAGGAATGGAGTAGAAAACAATGTTAAAATGACTAGCAAGTGTTAGATTTTGAAGATGCATATTTATTTTTAAGAGCAAAAGAGCATCAAGCACTAGTGTAGTATCAAACACCTTGCCAGGACATACTCCTGAAGGTACATTACCCAATGACATAAACAACATTACAAACCACTACCTAACCTTAAAACGAGTTGAGAACCCCCACAGCTACTATTAATTTGTGCAGTCTAGGGTGGAAGATGCAAGAATTACTACTCCTTCCTTTCCAGGAAAAGAGATACCTGTCCACATGCCAGTCCTGAGTCTACTTTGGAACACATTGTCCCTGCAGGTGACATACACTCTCCCTATAAAACATATAGGCACTGATCATCTATTACAGCATTAACAGTGCCAGTTAGTAACATATGAAATAGAATGTGTCATCTTCAAGCAAGTTTTTGTGCCCTGTATGCAGAAAGTACATTGAAATGCTTTTACTAAATTCCAGCATCCCAACTGAAGTCAAGCAACCTACTTCAAGGACAAATCAGGGGTGGCAGGGGATAAAGGCACTTGAACTCTGTATGGTAAGAACTCACAAGACAATTGTTGAGAAAGACCAGCACTCAGCCTACCAACCCAGACACTGAAGGTAAACGGAATGGCCTAACTTCCGAGTCTCAACGAAGATGAAAAATAAATAAATAGGTTACTGACTACTATCAGCCTATAATTACTCATCATGCAAAACTAAAGAAATGCCAGATAAATACCCACTGCATTTTTAATCAAGGTGATAATTTAAATACAGCTAAAGCACATTTACTGGTACCAGAAAGGGCTGCTTCGGACAAATGCATCCTGCTCCAACGTAACATTTTATGACAAGGTTAAAAACACCTGAAACCCCTATCTGCAGTGGAAACTCTGATGACCTGAAGGGAGAAGTCCTAGAAGCAAAAACACTGTTGTACTGAAAATGCATTCAAGTAAAACACAAATATTAACTTTTATGAAGAACTAAGTTTGATATATTACATATTACACACAAACACAGATGCACGCGTTCCCTTTTTCTACTGGCCAAAGCAATTACATCGCCCACATTCAATATCCTTTAACCACTGCCTGCAAAGTACAGTACTGGCATAGGTTATTCAGTATCATCTGTAGAGTAACCTACGCCAGTTTTTAATGCACAACGGAAATCTGGTTTGCTCCCAGCTGCTGGTATAATAATTACTGTCCTATGGTTGCTAAGAGATACTCTGAATTTTTTTTCCAAGACTACTAAAACATTTCTGTGCACGCAGGCAGAAGGATGCTGGGTAAAGCAATAAAATGACTCCAGCTGTAGCTCTCCAGCAGAATTCAAAGCCAGATGACAGCTGTAGAGAAAATGAAAACCAGATTGAGCTTCTCCTTCAAGTTTTCTCTCCTTACTTCTCCCAGTTTGCCAGAGTTAAGTCTGGGAGAGAATTCAACATTGTTCTGCAAACATTGTTAAAAATGTTCTGCTCTAAGTTTAATGATTACACAGAAGGATGTCTGAGAGACCACACTTCCGCTGCATCCCAGCTCTTTTATTTACTTCCCACGAGGCCTGAAAATCTGCTGTTTGATGGTAACCACCACAAGAGAGTTTACATTTTTGTCTCTAATTTTCAATTGTGAATATATGATACAGGTTTCAAAACCACTCAAATAACTTCCTTCTGCTTCAGCTACTTCGATGACTGATGGAGCAACTACTTCCAGAGTTGACAAGAAATTCTTCTACAACAAGGTATGTACTTCCGACATGAACTGAAGTATTACATAGATTAGTCTCAGTTTGAAGTAAAAAATAAAGCATTTGACATCTTTCTTGTAAGGATGGTTCTACTACAATATATAAAGCACAGTAGAGGTTATTAGGGATTCCAATGAAGAAATGAATAAATTAGGACACCAGGTGTAACTCTGAGGAAGTAAAAGAGGGATGGATGAAGACGTAAACAACCTGTTGCGGATACTGGCAAGAAAAAAAAAAATCATCTTTTTTGAATACTGCACCACAAAGGCCTAATAAGCATAAATAAAATCAGCTCATTTATTATTAGATTTTACTTTAATAATAAATTGATACTACATTTACTTTCAGGAATTACATGCAGTTAAATAATGTACACTGAATATTGCTAATCTTCAGTTCTTAGTCACGTCATGTTTTTCTCTACACAGACAACACTGTCAAGTATAAATTATTCCACACTTCCTTACAAGTTATGATGCCAAATTACTTTTGTAAAATGAAGCTTGTTCAAACCTTTGTGTTCAGAAAAAATACATTGAATGCTCACTAAATAACATATTTATGAAGAGACATGTGAACTGTTCATGTTGTCTTTGTCAGCAACAAAATCCTTTAAACTGTGTTTATAAGTTTCAGGCCTTCTCCCCTTCATATTGGCAGATACACAGATGTATCTATTTCTGAAAGCCAACTTAAACAAACAAATAAAACAAAAAAAACAACCAAAGAAACCCAACAAGATCCCACCTTAATTTATTTGCCTTCAGTTTTCTTCAGCCTTGAGTAGTAAGACACTCGCAAGCAGAAGTGCTTCGCTTCTTATTACTTCAAAACTGTTAAAATTTGTTGATAGCCCCTAAATAACATCAATGTCTGGACCAACAAAATCTGACAAACAGACTCACTCTGCTGTATTTTTCAGTTCCCAAAAGACTTATGTATTTTAAATTCCAAAATCTTTACAAAAGTATTTTTTTAAAGGCATGAACTATAGTTCACATTTAGATTTATTCCTAAGAAGAATAAAAAAAAAGATCCCAATGATTGCTTTCTTTTTGTTGCTGTTAAGCTCAATTGGTTTTAGAGCAAAAAGTTTGTATCTGGAGAGAACAAGAATCTGAGCCAATCTCTGAACAAACAAGCAAACTGACTTAAACAAGCTGCTTGTCTACTGCATTCAAAATAGCTGGATTTATACCAAAAAAATTCAAACCTCCTACCAGGACAAATTCTCAGTATATATTTCCATCCAAATACATATACATGCACAGGATTTATTTACAAACACTACAGGAAGTCAGAAAACTCTACATTAACTCATTTGTGTGTTTCTATTTCAAATTAATCTGCTAACTCTGAGAGTTACTTAATGATGTGAACAGTTTGCGTACAGTATGCTCATTAAATAACTAATAGGAATTTTAATCATTTAAGCAACCTTTAAGAGCAAGTATCAATACCTTTAAATGATGGTATTTTGATATTAAGCTTTTAACATTCTTTGTCAACCCAGCACCTCGGAAGCTACAATGAAGCTATGTCTTCTTCAATGACAGATTTGATTGCCATTGAAAAGGTCACTTTCTCTGAAAGATTTTATTTAAAGTACATTAAAAGAAGTATCTAGTGACTCAAAAGCAAAATGCTAGCCTAAATAGGAATCCCTAGCAAGACAGGAGTTCAGTTTTAAAAAAAAAAATTAAGAACCACATGTACAAGTTTAGGACAGCCTGTGTTCCCACCTGCTACATCTGTAAAATGTGCTAATACCCATTACAGGTAGGCACTGAGATATAAACAACATTCCTGACTAGATCAGAAGGCTACGTGTTTTGATCTTATTTGAATAATTTTATTTGCTTCCCGTAGTGTGGAATATAACCAGGCAGTAAAACAATTAATGGAACCTGTTTTGCATTGTTCATCACTAATCATCTTGGTTAAAAAAAAAAAAAAAAAAAAAAAAAGCTAGAATCACTGTTAAAGAAATTCTGTATGCAGTTTATACTATGTTTGTACTTCAAGTATAAACATGAAGTATAGGATACCTAGATGACCAGAAGATGACTAGAACAGCCAAGGCAAAACACTTTGATAGCAGATGGTATAATTGAGAAGGACCTATTAAAACTGAAGTTTTCAAATATATCTTGATGACATTCTAGGGACTTTATTTTCCATACTAACTAATGAAGAAAGAAATGACGCTGAAAAATATCAACATACATGATAGTTACTACAGAGTGTAGACAAAAATAAGTTTGCTAACAAGTATGCAATAACCTTTTTGATACCCTGCTATTTTTGAAAGGCATTATGACTACTTAATGTTTTTAATCAAATAGAGGAGCTGAATCCAGTGTCGAGAAGTTTGTTCTGATGAAACTTAGTGGACATAAGGGCAGCTGGGATGTTTATACACAAGTGTCAACCTCTTTAAAATTCTGCCCATACTCTAAAATGGCCTTGCATAAATGTAACTCAAAAATCTTAAAAGGAATCACAAAAATGCTATTAGATACTTTAGAGGACAGCTCATTTACTAAAACAGCTCATTTACTAAAACAGGACAAAATAAATCACTACCGCTTCAAACTGTATGTGTGCATGCACGTAAGGGGAGGTGGGACAAGCCAGCATGACTCCTCACATACATAATACATTAAACCAAATGGTCTCACCAGCCTTTTAAATTTAAATAATAATAAAAAAAAAGAGAATAAAAACCAGGCTAAGTTCTACTTGCAAGAGAATCAGTGGTGGAGGGAGAAAGGAATTCACATCTTCACTGTGAAGAGAATGATCACTATTTGGCTATTTCTAGGATTTTGTTCTTGATGACTGTATCTGTTGTTCCTAAAAAAAAAACGCACCACTTCTACACTGACATTCATAAAGCTGTAATTATGAATTAGTTATTGATACATAAATTTTATTTAAATGAAGCATAGCTACATCAGGGCGGGTTCAACATTCCCTGCATTTCCTCCCCCTCCTTCCAGTATTCTAGTAGGAAAGTAATTCTACTAACATTTATTTCACCTTGGTATGCAGAGATATGTTAAGAGAAATTTGGCAGCTTTCTTGCCTCTAGGAAGCAGGTAAATCTTATTTATCCAGAGCATGAATCTACAATTAGGCAATGCATGCTGTAGGAAATTCATGAAGTACGTTTTCCTGAATAGAATGTAAAGAGAGAATTTTGCCAGCAGTTTGCACTGAAAAAGGGCTGTAAGTACATATCACAGATTATGCATATTTACTTCTTTTCCTCACTTTCTCAAAAACAAACTTTGCAAATACATAGAACTGCAGACATTTGCTTCAATTTTGACATTCTTATAGAGAAACATTACAGCTAGGCAGCATAATCAAGAAGTAATTAGTTTCCTCTAATCTCATTAGGCCCGCAGAAATTGCTCAATTATTAATCTTCGCAATAAAGCGTGTTTAAACAAGTCTTTTAAAGCTTATTAAGGATTGCATTAGCTTTGGCCCACATCTCCTCTACTATATCAAGACTTCATTTTTACTTTAAATCCAAAACATCCAATTTTAAATACTGTAAGATAAAGCACAGCAAATAAAGGGCAACAGCAGGTGGTTGAGAGACCAACCCTCAGACAGAAAAAAATTTCTTTCTTCCACTATTAAATGGAAGAAAACCAGGAGACACTTCTGCATTACCACTGCATTGCAGCATCCTTTCAAAATACTTGACTCTTCCTCATACCATAACTTGATTCTGCAAAACAGGCTACTAACTTCCTTGATTTTGTGTTACAGAGGTTCTACACTGCACCTATACATACTAACAAAGAATTTAATGTTGCATAAATGGCAAAACTCCATCCTCAAGAAAACTTTTATACTATCAGTTTTCTGAATAGTTGCTAAGATCCCCGAGTCAACTTGTTTGTCTAACAGCTTCACATTAAATATCTGCACTCTGAAAAGTAAATGCGTGTGTGAATTAGGACACTGCTCTCCCTGCAACTGTAAACAAACAAGATGACAAGCACACATAGACACTAGTGGTTTTTTACCCAGTTGTACTGCATATATGTACTATATCTGTTCATATTACTTGTTTTTTAATTGCACAGAATCTTGCATGTTACAAGGCAGTGCTACAATATTTGATAACAGTATCTGTGCAAAGTATTGTAATGCTGAAACATAACAGAGGGCAGGTTACTTCTCGTGTTGTTATGACATATAGAAATTGAATGGTACCAACAAGGATCTATAAAAATTTGACACTTCGAAAGTGACTACTTTATCTTAAGTGTGATTTATTTTCTAATTATTTGAATTTTTGCTCTTGCATGGACAAGATTCTTTTACCATTTATCTCTGAATCTTTCCAGCCTTTCAGTGCTGGAAGCTTGTATCACTGCAAAGTAAAATCTAGAAAAAAAGTAGGATGTGCATATAAAAGAAAAATAAGATCTCAATCCTTCAAAATATTCTTCTGAATAAAAGTAATTTTCCCACATTTTCAAAGTATAACATAGAAGTGATATTTTTAAAGTAGGGTGGTCAACCATTCTATCGATTAAATACTGTTTACTTAGTTTAGGACAGATAATAACTTAAGTCCTCCAGATAACTGTTCTAGAACTTTATAACTTTCAATTTAGTTTTCTTGTTGCACTTATTTTGTTGATTCTCACTAACGAAAGAAGTTGTTCGAACATTTTCTTCTATAAGTAACTGCATAGTTTATATAAAAATTAAAATACTCACTTGAAAGCAGTCTTCTGCCACTTCAACATCATTTTGAGAGGGTGGATAGCCTACAATAAAGTTTTAAAAAATTGTTAAAAAAGAATTTTTTTAAATTCACTGTTTACTGCTTCCAGTAGTTCACACCATCCTTCAATAACCCAGATGTGGGAAGTAGACTTGTTCACTTTTTTAAGCAGTAGATCACTGCATTTTAAGTTGATCTTGTATCAAGTTGATTATGTATCATTCATTACTTACGTGACTTTATTACTAAGTGTACCTCGTCACACTTATCTTGTTGATGCCATCCTTGTGAAGGATTTTCAAAATCACTGTAAATTAGAATGAAGGGAACGCATTCTTGCTAGAATAACATTTTGAAAACTAAGGGCAGATTATATTTGGTTAGCATCAATGCATGTTGTGCTATGCTTTTTGTTGTAAACCAGCAGAAATTGGAACTGTGAGACCATAAGGGAAAAAACAACTAATGTCCCGACTATTTCTCTTGCAAGAATCAACTCAATTCAGAAGTCGCTCTAGTATGACAAAAAGCATTGTCCTTCAGAAACACGTTTCTCTCTTCGCTAATGACAGCATACATTAAAAAAACTTAAATTCACAGCCAAGCACATAATATTTTGTTTAATTTTTTCCCTTTGAGTTACTTTATTTCTCAAAAAACAAGAACAAAAAACCAAACAAAAACACCCCCAGAAACCTTAAAGAGATGTTATTTCCACTCAATAGAAATCAGTTTTCTTCCCTTCCCCCTTCCTTCCATCTAGCAATACATTTATCATATTTTCAATTTCAACACTGAGGCTTTATGAACTTCAGTTTGTTCACTAGTTTCCATGAGATCAGTGAATCTCTGGAACCAATTAGGTATACTGCTGTTACAGAAAATTATTCTAAAGTCCCATCTAAATCTGTCTGCCATAGTACTTTGTTTACTAACAGCTGACAAGTTAAAGCACGGACTGAAGTTATTATCAGATAAAAAGAACACATAATTTCTTAAAACATTCAAGTTCAGAGTTTAAGAAGACAGAAGCTGTAACGAGCTTCTCAGAAGACAGATGCAAGCAAGAAACCGTAACTCTGGCTTAGTCCATTATCTCTTTAAACAAACAAAGAAAAGGCAATGTTTTTCAATTTAGGGAAGTACCTTATTATTGTTGGTGAAATAATTAAAGACACTTGAGTGAACAGCACTTTCAAAATGCCTGTTTTAAAACTGTTACAATCTCAACTTGGTTGGTCAACATCTTTAAACGTTGCTGATATCATATTGAAGTACTTTGCATACCACCTCATATTAAACACACAAGAAAACTTAACCCCTTCATCTGAATAGATACCTTGAGAAATATCCTCCACTGCTCTCCGAATACCTCTGTCAAACGCTCTTGCATCAGCAGGACTCTGAAATGTGAGGCCAAACTTTTTGTCATCAATCTTCCAGTGGTAAAAAGTTGGAGTAACTTTGTTGTAAACGAGGTCCTTCTTTAATGTGCATTCCAAGACCACCTTCCAGAAATAAGACAGGAGGAAAAAGTTACCAGTGACTAATACAGTGAACTTGTGAAGAAAATATAGTCTTCTGAATCATCTGAAAATATGCATCAAAAGAGCAGATAAAAGTCCTTGTTTAAATTTCTTCCTATTATAAGGAGGTGATTTTAAATTAGTTTCCATTATGGCCAAATTATTCACTAACAGTTACTGATACAGTGGTACATGTTCAGGATACTGTGCACTGACTGCATCTTCCCTCTGAGATTCTCATCCATGCAACAAGTACAACACACTAGAATTTCAGCAAATGAAAAAGGCCACACTTGAAAAAACAGTAGCAGAATAATGTTTTTTTAATAATGAATATTACAGTATCACTGGGAATTTTATTTGTATTATTACTCTGTAAGTTTTTTGAGTGCTGAACTAATTTTACACTGTTCTCAGGCAGTTTTCTCTCAGTAAGACGTAAGAATACACAACTATTCGCCTACGAAACTAGTGAAGGTATACATACACACTGTTATTTATTAATAATTAATACATTGTTTATTAATTAAAATCACTCCCTGTACATCATTTCTCCACTTTAAGTTTGCTGATTTTAAAAATATATTTGCGTATTTAATTTACTTGCAGTCATTATTGAATGCAACCACCAATGCATCGAATATTTCCTGACAATTCAAGACGAACAAGCAATGCGATGAGGTAGCAAAAATCACCCTGCAGGTCTACAGCGTACTCAATGATCATATCTTTTTCCTTTTGATTATTTTTATCTTGCTTCCTTCAAAGAAAAAACAGTTCAAAATGAAGACTTCTCAAGTCATCTCGTTTACTAGGCCTGGGATGACTGTTAGGGTATCTCCGCCATATTAAACACCAGCTACTCCCACACTCCACTGCATGCAGTTTCATCCAAAATCTCAACAGAAAGAACCACGAGGCTGATTTCTCTCTAATATATCAAGGAACACCTGCTGTGGAAGGAGTTAATACAGATTACTACTTATCTCCATTTACAGTTATCTGCTGTTCAAAAGAAAACTGTTAAACTTTTTCACCCTGACTGATGATCCAAAACATATAAGCCACGTTCTTCAAAAAAACTCACCCAGTAAAGGACTGGAGAAGAACATAAGATAAATCAGGGAGGTCTATTCGACTTTTCATTCCAGAACGTAAGATACCCCAAAGTCTAAAAACCTGTAAGCCTGAGCACAGTGTATGTTTAACACTGCTGTTACTAAGATAGAAGGGAGCTACTGTAAACACAGTAAAACAGAGCAGCAGAGTGACCAGGTTAGAAGGGAGTGCAATCGTTCCCAGCAGACTGGCTGGAGCCAGATCTAGGAAGGTGGGTATAATAAAGGAGGAAACATGTAATTATGTCAAGGGTATTTTGTGAAGACTTTACATTCCAACACAGATCTAAACATCCTGGGTAAACCAGCAGGGAGCATTCCCTCTCCTAAATTACTTCAGTGGTGCCACCACTTTGATTTCTTCCTCAGTTGACAAGAATGCTTTTTGTCAACCCCACAAATGTTTTAAACAGCTATGTACCACACAAATTTTATTACCTTCTACATGCTGACTGAAGTTGCTTCCTAACAGTACTGACAGTAACCTAACTCAAGTACATAAAGAAGCAATGAGGAAAAACCCCAGGGCCACAGTAACAAGGAACCTCAATATTCTGACGTTCAGTCCCAAAACACGATTTACAGAACTGACACATTAAGGTGTACAGCCTTGATTATGTGCCCATATATGCTATAACACATATGGAGAGATTTGGCATTTTAGAATGGAATTGCAGTTGTCAGTAGTGTCAGATTCAATACATGAAGATGATGCAACTAAGGTCAATTAATAAGAAGGAAGAAAGCTTTCTCATTCATCATTGAAGAGGCAGCTGGATACCTCCACCTCGTATCCTAGAATGGATTTCCAGACACTTTACAATCAGATCCACCTTTCTTCTAACACGTAGGCCTGAACAGTTATATCTATTATGATTACTATGTATCTTAGGTAAAACCCACAGATTTGAACCATATTTGCTCTCTAAATTGATGTATTTCAGTACTCACATTTCCCCATCTCCCAGAAAAGTGCTCAAATTACCATCATATAGCTTTTTTTTTTTTTTTTTTTAATCTATAAAAAATACAAGATAAGGAAATATTCATATCTTTTCTGGAAGGTGGACAAATTCACAAAAGGAGGAATTGCCAGTCAGAGGAAATAAAAATAAAATCTAGATTTGTAGAAGGATTTTAATAGTGTGTAATGTGACAGCAGAAGAGAAAAAAGAAAGACCACATGTAAGGATAAGCTTCTTCTTTCCTTGAAAAGAGGAATTTTAAGAAATGATTGCATTTTTTCAAAAAATATTTATCAAACAGAATCACATTTCATCTTGATTTTTTCCCCCTATATTGTAAGATATAATAATGCACAGCCAAAGATATTTGAGCTAGAAAATTAATTGCTTGGCTTCATTAAAAAGAAGTTTAAAGTTGTGCTAGAGAAGTGAATCTTCAGGAATATCCCTAAGAACAGACATAAAACAGTTACATAGAAAACAAAGCCCAGACTGATATTAGACTCAGTGACCTGACACTTATCCAACAAAAGTTCTCCTCCTATCCTTATTACGGTCCTCTTGAAAAAGTGCCATGACCTTGTGGTATCTTCATGCATCTTGGTGTAGGACCTTGCTTCTTTTATGCCAACAAGGCTCTTATTACATACCATGCAAGTTTGTTGTTAATTCATTACACATCAGCTTTTGCATTATTTGGAGCCTGAGGAAATATAATCATCTCTTTACTCTGTCACTAAATCATCATTTCTGGCTCTACAGTACTCCTCCCCACAGCCTACGTCTATGTGTGTTAGGTCCTTGAACTCCATTCAGTGCAAACTGAATAGGTGTTCTTACTGAATTTCTTATTTATCCTGTATTTTTGAGTGGCTGACTTCCAACAGCAATCTCCCAAAACTGCAATAAGATCAAACTCTGCCTTAACAGACCAGCAGTCAACAACTGGGGGATTGTGGGGGAGGAGGTGCATTTTCAAGACTAAAAAGGTCTGGGAACACATTCATAGTAACGTGGACTGGCTTTTGGACAGGAAGAGGAGCAGAGACATTTAAGCCTTCTACCAGAAGCGGAAACGAAACAAGGCTTGCCCAGGGGAACTGGGAGAGAGAACACAAACAGGGACACTGATGGCTGCAACATTTTCATATGCATGTGGGATAAACATTAAATCAGCCTTCAGTTCTGAGCATTTTATTTCCCTTAGATTCTGAAGGCAAGAAGTGAACACTGAAAGCATTAAGAATTAAGAGAAAATTGTCAAGTACTTCTAAATGCAATTAAGATGCTCAAAACCAGCTCCAATACATCTAAAAAAAGTTCTAAAGGGAACTACTGCAAAGTGAGGAAGGAACTGCAGGTGCACATAGCTGTGCGGGAACACAGGGTACTCTGCTAATAGCACTACGCCTCGCTGAAACAACTGAATCAGCAGAATTTCTATTTATACGCTCTCTTCCTACAGCAGTCACAGTCAAGGCAGAAAACTCAGCAGTCCTGCCTCAAGGGAGAAACGGGTACACTTAAGAAGAATCAGCAGTACAGCGTAAGAAGCAATCCTATCTATTAAGCTTACACAGCTTAAGTTTAAGGAATTGTAAACTGGCAGAAAAAAGTAAGCCTTTGATAGAAGGCATTAAGATAGAGATTTTGTGTTTTCCCTGCTTTTTTCCACAGTAGGACACCCCCTTTGGAAATCTGTTTGTCACGCAAATACACAAGCAAACCTTAGCCAGTCAATTTTGTCTTCCATAGACCTGCATATAGCAACAGCTGATACTCTATGCTGGTTTTCCTTCTCTGAGGCCGACTTTCATGATGCTGTTTAAGACAGTTATTCAATTTGCTGTAGCTTATTAATTAATACTGCCTATGTGTTCCATCAAACCAGATGAATTATTGGATCCGCTAACTTTGTGATTTCTTCCCATACAGAAAAGTTTTTTACATCAAAAGGGGACCTTTTACTCACCATAGTCAAATTCCTCAAAAAAGTGAATAATTACCGAGCAATTCCTTCTAACTTTCTGTTCTTAACAAATTATCATATTTTCTAAATGCTGACAATGCTGCTATTACACACAGCATGTATGAAAAGGCTAACAAACAGATTCTACTGTGACACTCCACCAGGGATTAAAAAAAAAGAAAAAAAAAAAGAAAAAAAAAAGAATACCCAAATGTTTTCCCAAGCAGATGAAAATCTGCACGAAAAACTGTGTTTTAAGGCTCCTATAAGATGTATGTATAATTCTAGAAATGTATCTTGTTACTTAAACAGTTGGATCTGTAGCTATACAATCATACAAACTGCTTTCAGTAACAGTATTAGATTGAGATTATAAATTTTCTTTCCAGTCTACAAGCACCAATATGCAAGCATCTATTCTTAGGCTCTATATCACTAAACAGATGTAAATCATTACCGTTTTATCCCTGAGTCGTTCTCCATGGATAAGAAAATCAGCACAGCTATTCTCTTCCTGGGGAATGACTTTGAAGACTGTGACACAGCTTAGTCCACCCCCTCCAAGTGGTAACCATCCACCACTTGAGTCATCTCGGGTCATCACCACAGCTCGCACTCGTGCATAACTATTACTGGAAGAGATGCAGAAGAAGAAATTAGTTTTCCATAGATGCAAAACAGCTAGTTAAGAAAACACGACAAAATAAACAAGCAAAAAAACCCCAAATCAAACAAACAAGAAAACCAACCTAGCAACAACAACCCAAAACACAGAAAATAAAAAATAACAACATCACCTCAACAAATCCACAATCAAGTAATTCACATTCTGGAGGCTGAGTGTTTCCATAAATGCTACCTAGAGGAAACCATTTTAAAAAGACTCTCAAACATTCCCATCTAGCTTCACGTTCTCTTTAGGGCTACTTCAGAAGATTGCACTTTTACTTGGAGCTTTCATGTGGTTCCTTGTAAAGAAACAATCAGACAACATACTTCCTTAGAGTCAACATTTATATTCTTCTAGAAACTTTGCAGTCAGTGATCTAGCTAGAGGGCCAGGGGCAGGATAAGAGTATGAATCAACTCCTGACTTATTTTAGACTAATCATGAAGCGAGTCATTCACCATGAAATCACACAGAAAAGAGAACAAGAAAGCAGAAAGAGGTCAGGCCTTCCGCCACTGAAATCTAAACAAGAACAGGCTTCTGGCCAGAAACACTGCTCCCTCCCTCCCATGTACAGCAGCCCTCCTTTGGAGGGGGTAAGTCAGAACACATGTGGGGTTTGATAGTAAAATTGGTTATGGCCACTTAAAATCTAATATATTTCTAGTATCCATTAGCTGGTTCTCGCCTACACTTGCAGCGTATGGAAAGTTACTTGAATTTTACAATCTAATGACCATTTTCATCATCTAGTATTTTCATAAAATAAATGGCTATTGCTTCTTTCCATCCAGATTCCTTTTCCAGAGCCTCAGAAAAAAAAGTCTGTTATCTTCTCCCTCACATTTTACTTATTTTTAATTAAACCGTACATTTTAGTTTTGAGCATGAATTTGATGCTGCATGTGTTGTAAAACTGCATTTTTTGTCAAGGCAAGAATACGATTCTATCCTACATTCTGAATATGGTTTACTGCATGAATGAGTATCCCTGCACTTCAAGAAAAATAAGCTCCATGGTATCTTCTTGCAGTGTATTTCAGATCTACAGTTTGAGTATTAAACTATAATAAGGACTGAATAGGAAATATTAAAAGGGGACAAAGCTATTCCTTCTGTACAGAAATACTTGCAATACAACCATTACCAAACTTGTATTTAAAAAAAAGTCTAATTTCCTGAAATGCCCCCAAATAATGGAAAAAAGGGTGGTTTTTTTTTTTTCTTGTGTGTGTGTGTGTGTAATTAATACATTATGTTCAAAGACATGTATGATTCATACATATGATTCATATACACGTGTGTGTATTTATATAAAGAATTTTGCTGCAAGCATCTAAAGCCTAAATACATAAAGGTTTGCAGAACGGGTGAAAAACAAGACCATCCAATCTTAGCTTACAGGCAAGTTAAGTTGTTTATAGACCTTCTTCACCCCCTAACAAAGAAAAACTAAAACTAACCTCCTCCTCTAAAACTCATAGTTAAACCGACACTTCATTCAACATTTCTCACCATTTCTGTATCAGTATCTTTAAGTTACTTCTCCCACACAGCAGACAAAAAAAACCCCAATCCTTCATTGCATGCATCTATCAGTCCTAATGCCTGAAAATAAAAATGGTTATCCCTTGATGCTTAATAGTATTACGGATACCTACATCATTCATTGGTCTCTGTACCTACACTTAACTCAGTGATAATTTCACACTGCAACTGTGCACTTAAGGTACAAATAATCTTTTGTCTCTTATTTGTCTCACATGAGCCTCTTCTGAAGAACAGAGGGTGCCCAGACCTTCCTGTGGAATCACAGCAAACAGGATGCACTAACTAGTTAAACCTACACTGTATTTCCACTATTCTCTCTTCAAGCCAACTACAAATTCAGCTTAGAAGTTATTCATTCTGTAAACTTCATTGACAATCTGGATATTAGAGCTCTCTTTTATATACCAGTAGAACTACTAAGCTACTCAGTAAGAGTTCAGGTAAACGTTTAGAGTTAGCCACAGAACTTCATTTAGAGTAAATGAGAAAAAAAAAAAAAAGAAACTTTAAAAAAAAAAAAAAGAAGAAGAAGTTTACACTCCACATCCATTTGCTTTTTGAAAATTGAAGGAGAAGGAAAAGATAGAAGTAGCACATGATACTTCAAAAGCTTAGCTCCTTCCATTGTCCAGAAGTCTTCTGGCAGTGCTGGATCTCCTTTTTTCCCCTCCCCTTCCCATAGTGGGGTGCCTAACACAAGTCTAGTTAACACTCTTGTGTTTTCCTTCCATATTTTCTATATCCTGTAGACTACTTTAATAGGCAATACTTATCCTTTCGTACATTTTAGAAACTACTGTCAAATCCACTCCGTTAGTGCAAGAGCCAGAATAAACATGACCAGTATGTAAATCTGTAATATTGATTGAATAACTTCTTAAATTGAAAAGAAACATTTTTTCCAGACAACTACCTTACAGTTAACTAGATAAATTACTGCACTTGCATAACAATGCCAAAACCAAGAAATTTCTTTATTATTAAAAAAAAACCAACACCTGACAACTGTTAATGACAGCCATCTTTAGTAACAGTACAAGCCCGCAGAGCAGCAGCAGGACTCACCGGGATTTCAACTTCCAGAAATCTCTGCAAAACAAGTCTGACTGTCACAGCATTGGTGGTACTGAAACCAGCCAGCTCTCCTGTGTCCCTCTATCTGAGAGCCCTGTCTCAACTGGGAACACCTAGCACTAGTTGCTAATAGGCTGTGGAGGTTTAGCTGTGGGAAAGAGGGCAAACAAGTCTCCAGTGTTTTTCTGCACCATTGCTACAGTATTTTTAAAACCCTACAGCCTGATACGTTTACCATGTACAGATATTGCTGACAGAGCAGCTTGCCAGAAGAAAACCAACCAAAACCAGAAATTAGTTGAGCACTGCTCTGATGAAACCTTTCAGAGGGCCACTCCAAGTGTGAAATGCAGTTGGAGGGGAAGCACTGCAACAGCAGGCCCAAACCTACTATATTACATGCAAGGTTTCCTGAGAGCCTCTGATTTTGGTTGTAGAAATTTAAGTGAGAGCAAGGTTTATGGGAAATGCAAAACAGCACTTTGCTCATAAGAACTCTCTGTTTCCCAAGAACAGCGATGCTGCAGTGGTACTTACTTGGGGCAAATCATACTGCAGGTAAATTCCACCCCCCACCCCAGCTCATCACAATATACAAGTTATTTTAATCACTTAAGAAAACCATACTGTTACCTCCTTACCTAAGGCACACTACTCTGTTGGATAGGTAAGTCCTATTCACGTAATTCTGAACTGCTGTTGGGTTCCACTGTGGTGGTCCACACCCTTCACTCATGTTCACTTTAAGAACATTGAGCATTAAAATCTGTCCACAGATATTAAAGGCACTCCTCTCTCCCCAAAATCTATACTGTTGTAATGCTCCTGGGCCAAAAGTAACTTCTGACCTGAAGGAACAAACTGTTATTCCAGCCTGGGAAGCACTCCCCCGACCCTGACAGGCAGAGAGATCTTCAGCCTAGCAACTAATGAATAACCCCTTTAGGGTAGAGGGGGTGGATTTTTTCCCCTCTCTGCCTCCTTTCTTTGAAAGGGATTTTCTTAGTTTTGGGTATTTCTTATTTGCAATATCAAGCCAATTAAAGATACCAAAGCATTATCATTACAACATTTATCCTTTCTTCCATTAAGGATTCAAGAGACCAAAGGCTAAGGATTTTCAGCCAAACTATTTTTCCCAGAGAAAAAGAAGAAGAGATGTAGAAGAAGAAAAACAAACAAACAAACAAATCAGCTATCTTGTTGCATTCTGTTTATTTTAACCCTATTTCTAGGAAAAGACTTGCATACTGTTGATTCATACTAAACATTACACATCTTTTATACTGCACTTACCGTAGGACAGAAAAATAATAGTGATCTCAAAAAACGTTTGCACAGAAACCAAAGTGCATGTGCAAAGTGTTTTCTAGTACTACAAAACTACTACAATCTTCATTAAAAACAGAAAGAAACAAAAAACAAACAACAACAACAACAACAAAAAAACACCTAGTTCTGTAAATTAGAAAGCTGAACTATACAAGAAATTGATCCTCCTAGCTTAAGAAATATTATTTGTATTCTAGTTTCTTTCAAAACTGGAATGCAGCTTTGTAGAAAAGGACCCGGGTGTCCAGCTGGATACCACATGAGCCAACAATGTGCCCTTGTTGCCAAGAAGGGCAGTGGTTATCCAGAGCAGTGCTGCCAGCAGGCCATGGGATGTGACCTTGCTCCTCTGCCCTGGGGAGGCCTCACCTGGAGTGCTGGACCCAGTGGAGCTCTCCAGCACAAGAGAGGCATGGAGCTGCTGGAAGGAGGCTGGTGAAGGGCTACATAAATAAATGTCCTGGTTTTATTAGTATCCCATATCACAACACCATGCAACAATAAAACAAAATGAAACACAAATAACTGCAGATGACTGAGCACTGATACAGGCTGCCCAGAGGCTGTCGAGCATCTTCCTTGGAGACCTCTGAAAGCTGTTAGAGCAAGGTTTGGACCAGATGGACCCGAAGGTCTCTTCTATTCTCAACCATTCCATGGTTCTTTTATTTAATGTAGTACTTCAAAGCGCAACCATTTAAAACATACTGCTTCAAAATTTTAGCTAATTTGCTTTAATTTATGAGAATTCAAGTTAGTTTGAAGTAAGAGTTGTCACTGTGCACAACTACAAGATAAGGACTTCTGACAAGGTTAAAAAAAAGGCATTTTGAATTCTGAAAACTCTTGACACATTCTGCTAAGAAAATACACTGTCATCACTGGCACACAAGTAACAGCTCCAGGCTGATCTCAGTGCGAGCTTGTCATGGATCAAGGCTCCTTACCTTTGACTAACACTGTACACACGTACTTTAACCCCTCCAACTTCTGGTGCAATACACCCATGTGTTTGTAGCCCCACCCAAAGAACATACATGAACCACACTTGGCTTTTTATGGCTCTCATTATCCAAACAACTTAGCAGATAATTTTACAATTCCCAACTTCAGAAGTGTTTTTGAGTACGTGCATGCCCGGGATACCAAAAGGTAATACCAAACCGCTGAGCTAAAGTCTATTTGACTTGCAGATAACAGTTGTTGAGTATTGACTCAATTTAGAAGAAAATAAGTAATTTGACCAGTATCATTTGAACACGCTGGTAACCTGCTGATGATATGAAGCCCTTTCTTACTGAAAGTTTAGAGAATGACAGCCACCAGCATGAGATACTAATGACTTGACTACAATAGGAGACATAGCCAATATGTATACACTATATAGGCAAATACAGTACTACACAAGACAATTTACATCAACAAAATATATGACAGCATATCCTATCATTCTGCATGTAAAAGAAACTGTTGTGCATATGTGTATATATATATATACATATATTTTTGCAGTAACTATATAAGAGACTTTGCCTGACACAAGTGTTACCTTTCTCCTCTCACAATTCTAACAGCAAATCAGACCATGCACCGAGTCGTCATGCTGACAGAAGGCAATATTTTATTGATTTTTCTCCTTTAAATTCAGAATTAACAGGTATGCTATAAGGACAGAAGTTACAGCAACCATGCATAGCTGCAATAACTAAGAAATGCAATGGGTTATTTAGCAGGATAGATACTATAACTTGAAAAACAAAGTGTTTGACAACATGTATACAAGTCAGATTTGAAAAAGAGACAAATAAAAAAAGTGTACAAAAGGGGAAACTGTCAAAACGGTATACTGTTGTTATGTTTTCTTTTAAACATAACATGAGGAAAAAAAATTAAAAGTAGTGCCCTAGAATCACATTCCTATTTGAATACAGAAAACTTAAGATTCATAACAGTGTAAAATAAGTGAAGCTGCAAAGAAAAACGGCTATTGCTGCAGGAACTTCTATAAAACCCACAGGCACATGAACTAAGAAGCTGTTCAGCAAGTTGAAAACCATGAAAACTACCAAGTAGAAATTCAACATTCCTGTTAATGATGGTGGGCAGTTTCTGTAATTCTGTATGTAATTCGTGAAGATAAGTTATATGAAGTAATCTAAGCATACCAAAGGAGATCATATACTTGGGTTCCACCTCTTTCAAAAAAAAAAAAATGCCTTCTGTAGAATTAAGTTTTAGTAATGGTATGGCTTTTGTAACACCGTGTGATCAAGGCAGATTACTTAGAAGATTACATGTGATATCAAATATACAAACAAGTAAAGAAAACTTCCCCAAAGTTAAAAAGCACCAATGTAACATTCGAAGACTGGTCAACATGCTCTCGACACAGGGATCAGAACCAAGAGAAGCAGCAGACAAATATAGTTAGTGGTTCCCCTTGGAGGAGTCAGAAATGAGTCGGACTTCTGTCTGCTCAACAACAGAGAAATGTTGATACGAGGGACTCTTGGGCCAAATTCCACCCAATTTAGCAACTTGCTTCCTCAAGCTTAACTGGCTTCTTCCAGAAAAGCCTAAATTCACCTTCTTTTTACAAGATGACAGCCAGAAATATCTACCCTTTTCATCCCAGTCCTGCTTTTCCTCTCTCTACACATTCTCATAATTTCTTCCACCTCCTCAACCAAGGAATTTCTGAAGATCCTGAGGAATCTCCTGTATTTATAGCACAGAACTGCCAATTACTTCAGTATTGATAGAATCGCTGATTGTTTCTTATCACATACCAATCAAGCTGCTGGTATCGAGGCCATGCATTAATTGCAACTTGCTTTCCATGGAAACATGCAGATTGACATGAAAAAGCCCATAGGAAAAAAAAAACAAAACAAAAAAACACAAATACAAACAAAATGAGACTTATTTGTTCCATTTCTTCTTATCCTTGCAAAAGCAGAGGAGTGTCTAAAGAAATGATGGAAGAACCTTCAGCACTTCAGCAAACTTAGGACAAGTTTGTAGCCTGAGATGGATTCCACTGAAACTAAGACAGCTTAATACTCTCGTTAACTGCTACCAGACAACATGCATCCAGGTAAAGTGGTGTTTTTGTTGTTGTTCTCTTTGTTTAAATGAAGATTACAGATTAAATTCTGCCTTCTGTTTTCCCTGGAATAGCAATGCTTGCTATAGTTGATAATAAGTAATCTAAATAAAGTTTTTCAGTAATAGTTTGTCTCTGAAAAGTCAGAATTCTCCCTCAGGACCCTTTCCCTCTATTTTTACATACAAAGCATCACTCAAGTACACAAGTACAACTAGATCATGCTCATAGTCAAACCTATTAGTCATCTAGCAATCAAGATTGAGCAGACAGGACCCATGAGTCCCAGTTTATAAGGATAAATGTCATAAAAGTGATGCAAGTCACTTTGTAATCCTGTTCTTGACCAGTAAAATAAGATGTGGGTAACGAGTACACTAAAGTAAGACCATGTGAAAATTTCTTATGAGCAGTTCCAGCTACCCTAAAAAGGTACAACAGTCTGCAATGCATATGCTATTTTCAAACAAGCACCTATACACGTTTCTTGCATTTAACAATAATGTTCCACGAATATCTGAAAAGCTATTATTTGCTACTTAACAATGAGATACTGTTCTGCAAAAGCACAAACTAGACCCTGCTATACTTTTATAAACACACTAGAAAATACTGTGTTGTATTTCATGTTATTTCTATCAGAAATTATTTCAGTTTATCCTGGACTATGTACTCTTTGGGACCATCTGTAACAAACTATTTCAGCAATAGTGACCCTGCAAAGAAAAAAAAAAAATCTGCACCACCTCCTTTTTTATTTTTTTTTTAAACAAGCATTGCATGCAGGCTCTTGTTCACTGCTGGTGAAAACGCAAAGCTAACTGTGGTGACCATGTTGAAAAGCAGCGTTTCATAGTTGAGAATTTGCTCTATCAAATAGCGAAACTGCGTTCTTTGTATATGTTGTCATTTCCGTGGAAATAAATAGGAGGCATTACTTTTGGAGTGACCCACCTATAAAATTAAGTTGGTGAGCTGTTACGTTTATCTTTTGAGAAAATATTTAGGGAAGAAAAAACATCAGTCCCACTCAGTTGACTCACCTTAAGCAAAACTTCAGAGTAGGTAGGCAACCACAAAATTTAAATTTAAATCTTGTGACATTAGAACAAGTTTGTAAAAGGCCTACCTCATTCCTGACACGCATTTCTACTCAACAGAAAAGGACCAAGATCTAAAACTAAATGAAGCATCAGCACACATAAAAAATAAAATTCTTCCTTTTACTGTCTTGCTGAGTTTTGACATAGCTAAGTACTTTTAAACCACATGAAGGAAAATTGTAGTTGATGTTAAATCACAAGCTTGTCTCAACTGAGATGGCCTTTTCAAGGACTTTAACCTGCCCATGGGAAAATGGTCCTGGAACACAATTTACTACGCCAAAAATCCCTAATGCTAAACTGCTTTTCTTTTTTAAACGTAAGATGACAAAGGAAAAAAACAGCTTCCAAAAGTGTGTTTCAAACAAACGTAAGTGGACAAATCAAAATGTCCACACTAAAAAAAAAAACAAAGAGTATACGCAAAACTACAAAATGTTGAACAAACAGCATGATAATCAGTAAATACAAAAATCTGAACCAACTTTAAGTGTGGTAACTTGTGAACTTACAGCTCTATTTTAAGTGGTTCCGTTCAGAGACTGAAAGGAAGCTACCACTCCCTTGCTATGCAGCACCACACTCTGTGGTTTGAATCAGTCTTTTTGTACTTTTTACAAACCTTATATCTTTGGGAGAGAGGAAATAAACTGAGACAGACAAGTGAAAGACAAATGCAAAGAATTCTGCTACAGTAATCCATCAAAGGAGAGGAAACAAGATTAACAAGATTATATAAAATGTTTTAACAACGTGCCCTTTATATCTGCAATACTTCAGAATGAACAGTGAGAGTGAATATTTAACTGTACGATCAAGTTTGATAATCCAATATGTAATTGCGTGATCTGTTTGATAATCTCAGTAATAATTACAATCCTAGCCAACAGTCTCAAGCACAGAAATGATTCAGAAGTCCTAAGGTCAGAGACCATCAGAATGTTAATAGAGCATCAAAACAAAAAAAAATCTAACTAATCCTTGTGTGACTGCATTCCCTACTCCAACTGCTGCTAAATTAACGGCGTTCATGATTTTCTACAAAAAGCAGTATGTAATGAATACTTGGTTCATGAAAGAACACAACATGTAGCACAGTAACTCTGAAAGGCCTCTAACTTCAAAATGAAGACTATTTCAATTGTATTATTTGTTGCTGTTCCAGAAGCTTAAAAGCTTGTAAACAATTGTCCAAGAAAAAGAACACAAGTTGTACATGCATCTTCCCATGAAAATATATCGGATCAAAATAAGAACACATTCACACCTCAAAAATCATAGCTAGTCATGAGAATTCCTGTTATAATCACTGAATTTCTTAAAGTCTGCTCTGCGCCTGGAAAGAGGTCCATGAGCTAGATTTTCCTTGTTCTGGCAACAACAAAATCCTAAAAAAAAATAATAAAAAAAAATTACACCTCTGCTACATCTCTGAGATCATGAGATGATTCAGAGCAGTGATAACATTTTGATACTTCCTCTTTCGACATTTCAAAACCTTTAATGCCTTTGGAAGATACGGGCCTGGGGTGGGACACTTCCCCTCAGGTTGTGAGAAGGGTGCTGGGGATAGTTAAGGCAAACTGCACAAAACACGTGATCTGATCAGAGTATCAAGGAGACAACCACAACGCGACATAATGCAAGCTCAAAACTGTTTTAGGCAGCAGAATCCAAGAAAGAGCATAGAAAAATTCCTCCAGCTCCAGTAGATTTAAGAGACAAAAATGTCACATCAGGAAAACTGTATTTTTTGTGCAGCTCTGACACTTGTGCTGCACAGTCTTACTGGACAATACAGATTGCAATCCCCTCTGAAAATGTTTCAAGTACAACTATATGCCGCTTTCGTTATACAAAACGCAGTCTAATAAAACAATCTGTAAAATAAGAAGTATAAAACAGAAAGTTTTTCTAAAGTCAATGTAACGAGATATATATATTCCCATTCCACAAATAGGCGTGGTTTAGTATTTAACAAGACTGCTAACAGTGAATCCTCACTGCATATCTAATGAAATACAAATGGAAAATCCAAGACCCCTGCTTAGAGAGACAGAAAAAGAAAATATGCTTTCAATAAATATAAAGAGAAAATAAACTGTCAGAACAAACACGTCAAAGATAAAGCTCAACATCAAGAAACAGGAATCTAAGTTTGGCCCACCATTGATTTAATTCATACCCATATTTTGGTATGGACTTCTGCTCTTCTAGCAAGAGAAGGACCTTCTCTACTCATACTCCAAGCATGGAGTGTAGCAGGAAAACATTATGGATTACAAATAATTTTCCCTCATTATAAAATAACAACCAAATGAGTACTTTTATCTGCAATGAGACTGTCTGTATAAACCCAGTAAGACAGAAGTTATTAACTGCTTTGCTAGCTAAAGAAAAGCAGTCAGCATTTTATGAAGCATCCTGAAAAAATGAGAACAAAAGACCAATAGCACATTACAAGTAATGTCTTCAGTGATACTAACAAATCATCCCTGATTTTTTAGCTAAAGTGTTCCCCACTTAGCAATTTAAGCCTAAAGGACCAGGTGCATTACAGAAATTCATCTGACCGTTCTCTAGACTTTGTTCACTATCTGAGACCAGGAATGAATTCACCTCACCTGCACTTTTCATGTCGGATATATAACTTTCTGAGGGGTCTGTTTCTTGAATCCAATTGCACAAACATCAAAAAAAGTTACTGCGTTGAAAGAGATGAAAGAATACTCCTCATCATACGGTAAGTCCTAGACAACTCACTCGGCTGTTAATTTTCATCCATTCTTCCACGTGTTCCTAAAGACCTGTTTATAATTATTTTTTAATCTTACTGACTTGACAAAAAAAAGAAATGCTGGTTAGTTTTTAAGGCTTCTAGATCCATCAACTCAACATTTTAATCATCCACGAGTAAAGCAGCTACTACTTGTTTTCCTCATCCATACATTGACTGGGAAGCGTTGTGTGACTGGTACTTGGCGCAACCATCTAACTGAGGCATTATCACAAAAGACTGTGTAAAAAACAAAACAAAAGAAAAAAACCCAAGAAAACAAACCAGTATTGACTATTCCACATGAAAGTTGATGTTTGAAGAAAAACAGCTGACACAGTTGTTTCTTTAGGAAGCACAAAAAAGAAAAGATTGCCTAAGAGTTATTTAAGGGGAAGAAAGGGGAGCTAAAAATGCCAGAACTCAAATAACAAAAATGAAGTAATAGATGTTTCAAAAGTCAGCTACATGAAGTGAACAGGGCTGGGGGAGGAAATGCTGCTTGCATAAGTTCTTCCCTACCAAGTAAATTAAAAAACAAACAAAGTAACAAACAGAATCCTGTTTTTCTAAGCAAGGAGAGACAGGAAGAAAACCTGGATGCCCTTCCTCAGTGCATAATCACAATGCACACTCTTGTTAAGCAAGTACTTCTTATGTAATGGCTTTCTATAATATATTGATATAAACATACGTATAAAATTTGTAGCAAGATCTCAACCGGCAAAAATTGGTTTAAGTTGGTTCCGATATAAACTGATTCCAGAAGAAGTGAAAAAGGTAAAACACTATATGAATTAAATCCTTTTACGGGACTGCATCATGTTAATCATTATAAATAACACAGGTGGGAAATCTCTAAGGATCATGATCTAATTGAAAGAAAGGTTAAAATGCATTCATATAGCCAGTAAACAGACAGATGAAAATGACAGCTGCCAGATTGCTGTTTCCTGTAGCCACCTTCTACAGCCTCATTTCAGATGGTCTTTCAGTGAACACTGCTGAGGGAATAAAAAACTACCCGTAGTTCTGCACTACCTTTTACCAGCACGTAGAAGCACCCTTCCTGCCTGCGCGCTAGTGTCGCTCTTACCACGAGCACATGAAGGTAACACCATTTGGCACCACTGCAGCAGCACTCTGCTCCCCTCTCTCCTGGTGAACTGGGCTTGCCATGCACTTTCTCCAGAGCCCCTGCAGCCAGGCAGCAATCAACCCCAGAATGCTGAAGTGAACCAAGAGAATTTCAGAAGAAAGGATCGCTTCAGACCAGAACAGCTAGCCAACCTTCATGAGCAGAAGGCTGATTTTTGGTCTCAAGGCACTCTCACTGTGTCTCAAAGTGATTCTGAAGTCAGAACACACAAGCTGCACAAGTTGCAAGCAGTGGGACCACAGGCAGCAGAGCCTGCTTCACCTTTGGTGGCCACTGCCAAGCTGGTTCCCACAAACCCATATGGATCAGGAAAAGATGGAGCAGTCACAGTCCAACCACAGCTCATCTGTTTCTCTGCATTATAGATGTATTTTGAGATTAAGCCACAACCTGAAATGTGACAAGTCACAAATTTTGGCACATTTAATCTCTTTCTGCAGTATCAACACAATTTAACTCTTGAAGTTTCCTTGTTCTGGCTTCACTCATATGGAATAATGAGCAACAAATACGTAACATAGCTATGAGCAGTTTTCCCTCCTCCCAGAAACATACATTTCCTCTCTACACAAATTCTTATTGCCACAACTTTTGGCCCTCACTATTAAAGCCCAGTTTACATGCCAACAGAACAGACCAAGTTTACTTTTTGTACAGACAGAATACCAAGGGGGAGTCCTCCTGATTCCAGATGATGCAAGGGAATTAATTCTGGTACCACAGAAAATGGACATTCTGAATACTGCAAAAAGTTTATCCCACAACGTGCTGAAAATTGTGAAGCAAAGAAACCACAGTTTTCAAGAAACAGAATAAAAAAATGCATCACAATATAAGGTTAAACTGTAAGTGCATCAAACATACACGTAGCTGTTAATTTTATTGTGATAAATCCACCTAAAAATATTTTCAATAAAGAGGTAAGAGAAATTAAGCACCGCCTTGCTGCAGATTAAAGCTTTCATTCTCTTCAGAATTTTGAAGTGAAGTAATAGTAAAGGTTGGAGCTTTATTGTACAAATTCCAAAGTCTGGTTTCAAACTGCAGTAAGACTCAGCAAGTATTAAGAATACTCAAGTCTGGCTCTTTTTTTTTTCTTTTTTTCTTTTTTTTTTCTTTTTTTTCTTTTTTTGGAAAGGAGTTACAGCAATAATCTGTACTATGAAGAAAGTTTAATGTCTAACAGATACACATGATCTGTTTTAAGTGATTCACCAGCTCAAATATGCTTTTTAAAATCACCAATATTAGAGGAAATATCACCCAAAGAAGTTTTAAAAAAGAAAAATAGCCCTTAAGAATCAGCTGGGAAAACTGATCTGACAACTGAGCCTTTTTTTTTTTTCTGCTAGAAGACATTTTTCATTAAAAAAAATTACAAAATAAAAGATCTGAAGCACTAATTAACAATTTGAAATGAAGATTCTTTACATTTTAAGTTAATTTACTGGTACAACACGTTTTCCAAACGGCAGCACTACTGGCATCACGAACCACAGCTACTTTTTACTGCTTTAGTTTGTGCTCCTGCATTATTATGCCAAGCACATAATGGAGAGGAAATACAAATCTCCTCTCTTCAAAAGAAGAAAAAAATACATGAAAATCCTTCGAGTTTTGCAGTTATTCATCCTTTAATAAGGATCATTATTTACAAAAGGTTATTCAGCATTTGTTGAGAATGCAGGGAAATACAAACCCCATGAATTTCACGCTTTAAACACTGGGTTCCAGTACGCAGGCACTCAGAAGAAAAGCAGCTTCCAGATTGTACTCAGGCAAGCATTCTGACACAGACAGACGATGCACCTCCATGAGACACATTAAAGGGTGATGCTCCACTGAATAGTTATACGAATTGGGCACGGTATATTATGCAAAGCATGTAAATGATATACAGAACTCTCATTCTGAGTGCTCCTAACTAACTGTAAGATTTTACTTACATGAGTTATCTGAACAGTTACATATGTGGAGTTCTACCAGTGATTCAGCACCTGCAGGTTTGCAGCAAAACTTACTTGATTTTGTGAGATAATGTGAAGGCAACTAAACCTGTTCACCTAACCCCAGCCTCGAAGAATGTGTCCCTTTCTCCTCCCTCAGTCTTGAGGCACAACTCTGCTGCTTCCTTTGTGTTAACTCAGGCTGTTATGCAATGGCGAAGCAAGCTGGTTGTGCAACCTAAGCAGAAAATTCAACAACCCAGAAAGATTGCTTTGACAGATCAGTGCACCATATCACCTGCAGCCATGCCCCTCTGTTCTAAGGCAAAGGCAGTGGTGGTGAACACACACACACACACACACACACACACACACAACTCTGCCTCTCAGAGGCAGCCCAAAATGACAAAGATCAAAGTTTCATCATTAGAAATGCAGGTTTAAAGAATTATTTCAGGACCTATCTAAATTATTTTCTTCTTTATTTTTTGGTGCTTATATATAAACTCATCTTTAAGCCAGAGGAAATTTGTATGAGTTGTTTTCTATTCCATATACGAACTTAGTAATTCTAATCCTAGCTTCTTTTTTTTGAACTGCTTTATTTTTTACTTAATTCCTCAGTCTGAAACTGATCACCAATAGAGTAGCAGTGTTCAACATAAAATTCCACCTGTTCCTCCTACACATTACTGAAAAGCTAGACAAACATTACCCTTTGGCTTTAAAAGGCCCAGAAACCAGGAAAAACAAACAAAAAAAACTCTCTTAGCACTTCCTTTCCTTTAGCATTTGATGTATTTCAGTCACTATGGATGTACTGTACACACACTTCCACCACCAGGTGTGTGTCTTTGGAAAATCTCATTCAGACAGCACACTGCCACAGCGTTTCCCAGATCCATCCACCAGTGCTCACGTTTGGTTGAACATAAAGAAACCAAACCATGATCAACTTCACAAAACTAGTCAACTTGACACAACTAGATGTTGAGAGCACTGCAGCCTTACTCCACAATACAAAGCAAATACCTTTACCATTCTGATTTGGAATTAGTCCCACAAGCCTGTTTATGCATTGCCTCCTGATCCTTGTGCTCCAGCCTCCAGAGCAGCAGTTACACAGTTAAGCACTGATGCTATTAGAATAAACTTCTGGTGGGAAGTGCTAAGAATTCACCCCGCTGCCTACCAATCTATCCAGAAATCTGTTCTCACTCCTACTTCCTCCTGTCTGTTCCTCTCTGAAACAGCAGAAGGGGGGCAGGGAGTTTGCCTTTCCTCTACTGGATCACAGTTGTGTACATGAACTATACCAGACCATATGGCAATCTCTTTCAATTTGTACGAGGCAAAACAAGCTCCCCAGCAGCCCAACCCAAAAGGATCCACATAAGAGAGCCTACAGATAGCCATGTACATGCACATTTCTGCATCTGAACAGACCAGTTATTTAATTCTGTCAATTCGCTAAGGTAAAATTTTGCATCCAGAATTCTCCAGGATAGGAAGGCACTTACCATATCCACGCACACATTCACACCAATGTTTACATTTCTCTCTCAGCTGTACACAAAGCAAGCTGGCTGCCTACATGCAACTCAGAGCAGTTGGAGAAAATCTGAAGGCTAGGATGCATAACTCAGCACACAGGAAGGCCTTGACTTAAGGAAAATTACTGTATTAAATGAAAACCGGTGCCTGTTTAATGAGCAACACATGCAGCAGATGATCCCGCTCACAAGAGTAAAGATGAAGAGAAAGGCTGAAAGCTGAAAAGAATCCTCCATAGCCGCCTGGATGCTGATCGGCTGAGGCAGGCTAACCAGAAACAGGCAGGGTGGATTTTCCCTTGCGAGGGGAAAATGTTCAAGTTTTATTGAACTCCAAAGTGCAAAAATCCAATAGGAAAACAACCCTCAGATGCAGAACGCAGGAGAAATCCCATTACCCGTGCTCAACGAGAACAGGAAAGCATCTCATGAGGGCACAACCTTTGGATGCATAGTTGTGTTTAGCTCTTACATAAAATCAGGGTTATGAGATCAAACACTCTAGAATAGGATCTTCCCATTTCCTTTTCTTAGAAGTTAAATCAGATTGTTGTGGAGACTTGATTTTCAATTTTTATGGAATAGTTATTGAAGTTTACAGCAGTTTTTAGCTCAGCAACCAAAATTTTGTGTAAATATGGACAGAATGTTGTGTGTGTTTCCACACTAAGTTTTAGCAAACATTACTTACATGAACATGCTGGAAGCTGACTTGACTGAAAATAGCCCCGTCACCTGAAACTGCATAAGTTTTACATTTTAACTAAGAGTTGAATTAAACTATGAGAATCATTAAGTACATATTTAATTATAGTTGTATAACACAATAATGTGATTTTCTTACTTTGACTTTACTGTTCTTTACCACATTCTGAAGTCCTTCACTACCACTCAGCTTGCTTACTGAGAACAAGAAGTAACTTAATCACTGGCCGAAGAGAGCAAACCAAAAGCAGCTTAAGGCATTGCCCATTACCTGCCCTAAAGAGGAAGAACACCAAGACAAGACAGCTGCCAACAGGACCGATATATACCCAGGACCTGCCTATACTACAACACAGCTAACTACAATAACAATTGAAACTTGACTACCATTTGCCACTGCACCATTTCAACTTTAATACTGCACACAAAGTGGAGAAAGAAATGAGCCTTACATGGCAAGACTGAATGCTATTCTGCCTTTAATTTACATGTGCTAATATACCTGCAAACTGCAATCACAGATCTGTGACAGTTATATTAGTACCACTCACTCTGTACACTAAGGTTAAATACTTATCTCTCAGGAAATTAAGAAACTTGAACATTTCTCTCTGCTTGCAGTTGATAAAAAAAGGACAAAGAATCTGGTGGCTGAGAGATTTCAGCAAAATCCAGCCCTAAAGTAAGAGGAAACCTAACCACAGCAAACCATTTGTTGAAACACTGTGCTAGATGGAACTACAAATTGCTTACGTCAAAATAACGATGAAAAATACTGTTGTCGGTGAGCAAGAATGAAAAAAGCCACCTTTATTTTCTTGGTTCTGCACTTTCTCATAATTTCAGATTATGAAGATTAAACATCTAAAAACCTTAAGGGTTCAAATGTTAGTGTGAAAAAGCTTTGGGGTGGTAGCTCTCCGTTACTTACGCCCCACACTGGCCACTGCGAGAGGACGTCAAAGATGCTACCTGCCTTTTTTGAACATACAGAAGACAGCCATTAAACAACAAGCCACCATCGACAAAAAAATAAAACAACAAAAACAGCAGTTTGAAAGAAACTTTGAAATTAATATTTTACAGCAAAAATCAAAATAATAAAGTACTTTAAAAGTTAAAATGTTAGAAATGCGCAAGTCCAACAGGGTGACACAGATTTCAGGAAGCTCATCGAACCCCCTCAAAAACAAGTTCCTCCAATTCACGCCACAATAATTTAAAGTTCAGTTAGTGTCAAGCACCATTATTTCTTAAGGGCTTTTCTCAGACAGATTATATGTCAAATAGATTTAACCCCAGAGATGTAACGTGATCTTATAATAGTTATGACTAAATTACAAGTTTTAAAGTAGACAGCCATCAAAGTAAGGAGAACAGGCAATCACGGATTCAGGAAATGTACATTCCCCCATAGTCGGCTAATGGCAACTTTAATAGGATGTGATGGATTTTTCTCCACCAGGAGAAAATACAGCCTGCATTTCTGCTTCAGCAGCCCACGCCAGCTGACTAATGGAGTTATATTTTTGTCTCATACGAGGATGGTTACTTGCCCATCCTCTAGCAGTTGCAGAATGAAACATTAGCAGCAGCTGTGAGGTGAACAGAAAAGCTGCTCTATTTGGTAGCCAAGATCCAAAGCACAGGCCTTTCCTCCAACAGAGGAGCTCATTTTCTGTCACACAGTGACGAAAAGACTCAGCTCAGAACGAGGCCGCTTTTAGGGCTTAAAGTAGCTAGCCGAAGACACTTTAAGGAGTAATAAATCTTCACAAGGAAGCACAGGATTCACAGAAAACAAAAATAGGGTTCTTGAACAGTTAAGGGTTCTTGAAATCTTAAAAGAAATTGTTGGAAATAATACACGTGAACCAAAACATTTTTCTTAAAACAACTCTTATCAGATTCTATGAAATGTAAGACCTCCTTACCGTGGTATAATAAAGCACAACAGACCAGTCCCAAGGAAACACTCCTGCCTCACTGGTGAATACTTTGCATACGCCTGAACTAGAAACATCTTTTTATGCAAGTATTTGGGCTTCAGTCCTGCAAAAATTTAAATATATCAGTCTGAGTAGACCTACAGATCTGTGGAAGTCTACAGAGTTTATCACATGCACAAAAGCTAACACATATTTATAAGCCTTGCAGGATAATTGCTTTTGGCAGGATATAAATAACATCACTACAGTGTGCTTTAGAATCATGGTCTCCTGCCTTCAGAAGCAGGAGTTCTGGTGAAGCCTGTCACTCGTCATATACAGAATGGCAGCTGCATAGCCCACAGAGACATTTAAACTTCTCTTTGCATTTTCTTTAAAATCTCAGAATAGAATATGGGCATTCTTTTAAAGTAGAAAGAAAGCTAACGAATAAAGCCTATAAAAACTGCCTAGAAATGCTTTCTTACCAGTGCCATGGATACCGCTGGTAGGACTGGAAGCAGTTCCTAGACAAACTATCTATAGCTTCCAAGCAGCACATCAATTAGGCACTGGGGTTTACTATGTATTTTTCCAGAACCTAATGCACTGGCTGACAGGGCAATAACTCAATATGAGAAGCAGACTTAATAAAGAACTCTAATGTTCCCTGTACTAAACTTCAATGAAAAAAACTCAAAAATCTGCTACAAGAAGAGCTTTCAAAGAGCAAGACAGGCATCTGAAATAATTTTAGAAACCTGATGCCGGTAGTTTGCCTCATTGACTTTTAAATGCACACCTAAAGCTAGGCCTTAGATTTCTCTCCTTACTTGTCAGTCTTTTTCATCTTTTTGGCACAGCCTTCCTGCCTCCCTTGCCTTCCATTTTAATGTCAGGAAGGACAAACTTGAGCACAGCACAGCAGCGCTGGTCACCATCAGTGCCACCAAGAGCAGCGCGAGGGGGCCCAGTCCCTCCACTGACGGCCCCGCTCCTGCCGCACCAACCAGGGGAAGGAATTACACACGTATTTTATTTCTCTAATTCCCCACCCCTTCCTCCTCTCCCCCCGCTGCTTCACTCCACTTTCCCCCATGAGATACCTTCTTTAATCCCATATTGACAAAAGTGAGACTTTCACTCAAGGTTGTACAGCTGAAAAAGTGCTGTGTGCAATGAGAACAGCAGTGGGGTTATTTACTTCTGAGGAACTGCCCACAAGGAGTTCAAAAGTCCTAGCAGCAATGAGGGGAAAAATGTAATTTAGAACACTTGGCAGCTATCACAAACCAATGTGATCCTTCATTCATAGTTCACACTGCCTCAGCCCAAACCAACAGTTAGGAACTCCTTGTATTCAATCAATTTCTACTAAACACAGTTTACGTCATGTACAAAAAATGAAAGACAGGCCTCTAGATGACTGAAACACAGAAATATTACATTTAACTTGAAAAAAATAAGAATTAAAAAAAAATCAATAAACCTTTGCATCTTGGATGTTTGTCTTTACTCAGTGTAAAGCTACACCTCAGATGGCAGCAGGTTAGAGCTGACCAAAAGCATGTGTGGTCTTTGAAGCACGAGTGTCCTTCTGGTAGCTGCGGGGGAAGGTGAGCAGCTGCCATGCACTCTTAAGTCAGCCCGGACCGCCCAGACACTGTCAGAGTAGACACAGAGGTCTCTGCCCACCTCACAAGCTGCTCGCTCCAGGCCGAAGCCCAAGAGCACCAGCATACCCAGCACCCTTCCTCCTGCTGCCAACACGTTACTTTATACTTGCTGCTGACAGAGCAATTCAGTTTGGCTGGGGAATGCATTGAGAAGCTTTTCCCTTGAACCCTGTGCAGGTACTGGAAACACTGCCATTTTATTCCTCACCTTATTCACATGGTTCTTGTGAAACAAGCCATTTCAAGAGAAGACATACTCATGCAGCACATGATGCACTGAAATAACTCATTCAGATACTAAAACTAACCTCACATTCACACATGGAAACACGAACAGCAAACCAACTGTACCAAGAGATTAAACTGAATAATCTAGCATAGACATTTCAGTTCACTTCAATTTCCAAATGCCTAATAACACAACAGAGGCTGGGAGAACAGATAAACCACACAAAGCTCGACAGCTTGCTGCCACAGTAAACACAGTGCCACCAGACAGCCATAAGGTAAAGCCTTCCACCAAAGAGTCAAGGAATAAATAATCTATTTCAGCTTGAACATGCTCAAGAAGAAATACAAGCATACAGAATTTAACCAGGAATGGCAAGGCAGAGAAAAGTCATTAAATGGATTAAACAACACTGAACAGCAAGGATTTTTGACAGATTCTTTATGGCAATTCATGTATTTTTATGTAAAGCATTAGCAACTCAAAATGATAAAATATAGTACTAAATCATTACTAATTTATGTCCTTCGAACGTTTAGGGCAAACATTCCATCTCTGAAGGGCTTCAATATCCCAAGTATCAAGTTTCTTCAGCATTTTCAGTAGGAGATTTCCGATGTCATTTCCAAGCAATGTTAAACCCAGAGGGTAGAAACGTTAGCCGACCCCTTTGCAGCTTTAAGGTAGCTCATCCACCTTGTCACCAAAACATCCCCAAACCGCTTCAAACCACAGATCTGCTTTATCATTAAAGCGCAAAGAAATGAGCAGTTAAGTTCAGAGGATTTCAAATAAATCTACTCCCACGCTCCCTCATTAACTGATCTCAACTGTAAATTTGCTTTAGATACTCTAAGAGGTGGCTATCAACTACGTGGAGGCAAAGTTATTTTGCATGTCAAAATGACAGCACCAGTGTCATTTATTTAGTGAAACTGAATTTGTTGGTGAAATGTAGGGTATTAATGGAATTCTGTTTTTATTTTAAACTTCTTGTGTGCTTACACACCTTTAGCTTATTCTGAAATATTTCACAGGTTGTCAGAAAGCATCTTAAAAAAAAACCCCAAAACTCCAAAAAACCAACGAAACCCCATAAACACCAAAGAGTTAAAATATTTCAAGTTATGTAAGCAGTCTATCAGAAAACACTAAAACAAAACCACCCATAGCACATATTAGTCACACAACTGCAGCAACTTCATACAATTTGTGGAAAGCATTTTAAAAGAAGTTCAGGTTAACACCTAAAAAAAATAATAAAAGAACCCAACCCAAAACAAAGCCATAAAAGAAAAAAAAAAAACAAAAAAACCCACAATCCAACACAGCTATGAAGATCTGCATGAGAATAGCCCTCTTCTGCATAGTTTTATGGAGGAGTATCAACTTTCAGACCTTCATAATTACAAAGAGGCAAATTTCACCAAAACGCAAATGCTGTCATGAACATTAAACTCAGTTTAGCTCCTCTGTGTCTTGTACTCTCACTTGGTAGCTGCCTCAACCACTGGACTTGGGAATTGCTGCACGGAAATTAAAACCACATCTAAAACATTTTCATTTATGAAAAAGATGGTATGCAACAGAGTTTACAAGACTGAAGATGAACACAAATCTTATCATTATGAAAAAAACAAATGATTCACGGGGGTAATATAAAATCCTGCCCACTTCCACTGTCAGATACTGAACAACTTCTGATTTGGCTTTCCCTCGATGTCAAAAGCATACAAATACTACCCAGATACTTAAACCCTGAGAAGTTTCAGTCTGAGCTTCCTGAGATGTACTGAAATAATGCACCAAGAAAAGGTCAGACTAAGTGGACTTCCTACTTTTAGGCCAGCACTGTTATTACCAAAGGATATATTCCAAAGAAGAAAGCTCTGACAGAACTACTTGCTAAACTATAATAAGAACTCATTGCAGAGGAAAGCAAAAAATCTTCCAAAGAACGTAACTTCCCAGTGTAAATAAAGACAATGAAATTTGCATCCTGATGAAAACATGGTAGAACTGATTTTCTTGGTCAAAGACAAAAGCATAAACAGCATCTTTCAACTTAACTGAAAAGACTGCACTTATTTGGAATAAAACACACCTTTTGATTATATAGAAAAATAAGGGAATATATTAAAACAAACAAACAAACAAAACCCCAACCCATCTCTATCACCAAACACAGCCCAGTCCATGTATTTCCATGTTAAAATTAGGAAATGACAGTTACAGCTACTCATTTTTACAGTGGAGAAAGCATAACTAAGACAAGGAAAAAATAAAAGCAGGAAACAAAAGTAAAGGCATGTAAAATGCTCCAATACTACTGAAGGCACTGAAGGGAGCTGGTTTCTTTTCTGGCTGTGGTGTCCAAAATACCACAGGCACTTCAGAAAGTGAAGATAACTATCCCTAGAAGTGATCAGCAGATGAAGAACAGATTTAAGCTGTAGCAATTTACACCATTACTTCATTCCTAATTTACATTAACAATCAAAAAATTTTAATCTTTCTTTACACACACAACAACTTGTTTTTCCTAACGAAAGGAAAATTAGCACTGGCTGGTAACCAATTGGTAACAAGGCTGGCAACCTGAATACACTGATCATGCCCCAGGATGTAACCTCGCAGTGAAGGTTTTAGTAATGTTTACTTAAAGCGCATTGCCTCCTTGCATTTTTTGTACTGTTCTATCAAATATTTACACTTTATTTATTTTTACTTTAGGCTTCTAAATAGTGAATTACTTCTTCGTAATTTACTTCTTCATAAACCTTGAGAATTAAGTTAAACTGACGTGAATCACAGATGTGTTATTATTACTGGAATTGCCTTTTCCTTGTTCGAGACAAGCAGTATTTCTCAACTCTGAATGAAGAAACAAAACTAACACTACAAAGTGAAAGTCAATTTAATGCTTAGACAGTGGTTTGATGTGTCCCATCTTGCAATTCCTACATTTCAGCAAATACAAGATAATCAAAAGTGTAACGATTTAGACAGAATAATCTTTCACCTATGTAAATGATTTAAACATTTCATTAAAATGTTGCACGAGTTTTAACAGTACTTAGCTCCCACTTCCAAATATGCCGGTAACTGCCTCACAAACAAGCTATCTCAGAAAATGTGGCCCAAATCACTTTGGCTCTTGAGAAGTGACACTCCTTTCTTCCTTTGTCATGCAGAAGAGGATCTCTCTTGCAGCTCCTCTACTGAAATAATCTCCTGAAGCACATGGCAGAGATTTGGATCGTTGTGCCTTATGTGGGATGGTACATCAATCAAAGCTCATTGTTCCCTCACCCAAGTTGGGAGGAACATGAGGACCAAGCAGTAGTTAAAGCTTTTACTTCCCCTTTTATCTTCAACCGTGAGGATCAAACTCGTGAAGCACAAATATGCCAAAAAACCCCAAAACAAAACAGAAAAGCCAATCCTGTACCTCCCAGAAAATCGTTCAGGCCCAAAAACCAGCTGAAACACTTAACAGAATCAGTAAATCTCTTCCTAGTTATTCCAGAAATCTAATCTAGAGATTTTATTCAGACAGGAAGCTGCAATTCTAATTTTACTTTATGAAGCATTATTCACCAACTTCAAAAACATGGAAAAGTTCAGTTGAATTTTCTGTATCAGAGAGGTCACAATGCAGATTTTAAACATTCATGCGATGACTTCTATTTCCACTGCTGAAGGAAGGATGAACTTATAGCCTGTGGGAAGCATTCTGTCCTCCTACAACAAAATAGATGCATGCTTTTATTTGGGTTATGTTTTTGTTGCCCAGAGTGACCAAAAAAACCCACCAAAAAACCAAAACAGGTTTCTTGTTAACACTGCCACAATAAGGGGGAAACAAAGCCTGAGTAGAATACCCAAGTGTTAAGACATGTGAAGTGGGTAAGTCAAAATGTCTTAAAAGAGACAGTAATCTGGTGTCTTCTATTTTGGACAAGCTTTTCTAGACAAGTCACTTGAGAATGGTAGCTCAGAGAAATGCTTTCACGCAAAAAGGAAAAAACAACAACCAAAAAAAACCCAAACAAACCAAACCAAAACATGTCACTTAAAAGGAAGGGTCTCTTTAAAAGCCAAAGCACTTCAGAACACAGAAAAATATGCCATTTTAGGGAGAAAAATAAGCAAACAAGTAACAAAATGTGTAATGCAAGATAAGCAAATAAACAAGCCATAACCCTAGAGTTTGAATAGGTATGGCAGAGAAGGAAAGGCTTGAAGGGAAGGACCTGAAAAACTCTCCTTCAATCATTAAGCTTACGAGTTCTCCTCTTCCTAACCCAACTTATTCCAGAAGAATAAAAGTATCCTAATAGGAAATAACACTATAATAAACTATATAATTCTATATAGAAACTATATAACAGTATAATAAACACTATAATAAAGCAATTCATGACTTATTCTAGAATAACAATTGATGTCTTATTCTGGAATAATTTTGGCTAATAGACAGGCTCTCATCCAGATTACAACTACTAAATGAAGAGACTGTGTTTTCTGCCTTCCTCTGGGGAAACGAATGTGAACGCACTCCCCACTCATGCATGGCAAAAGATACTTCAGAGGTTATGGTAAGGAAACACTCCTTCAGCTTCCCCTAGGATCAATTCCCAGAGGTGCCCACACCCTCAGACAACCCCAAGCAGAGCCAGGCCTACCCTCAAAGCCAGACCTGGGCAGCAAGGCACTGGGGGTGCAAGCATGGCTGTGGCCCTATTTCTGCATCCCAGGGAACCACTCACTTTCTGCAAGTCCTCCATTACCTAACGTGGGGCTGCCAACACGCACCATGCTTCCCCGTCGCCATAGAAACAAAGCACGTACATGCTAAGGTGCGTATGGGGGCTCTGGGAAAGATGTTTCAAGCTAAACAGAATTCAGACAAGATATTTTGAGCCAGAATTGTTCTGCACAAACGGAGAACATGAAGACACTGCACCAGAGATCAGTTCAACACTGAGCAGTGGCTGCACATTTCCTGAAGTTTCTGGAGGCAGAAAGAAGATGAAGCACGATTCAGTCAGGACACTTGGAAGCCCTACCACACTTTTGTTTCAAGGAGAGCTGCAAGTACCTTGCACCAGGATGCTGAGTTCTGGTGCAGGCCTCACGCTGCAACAGGGCTGAACCCTGGGCCTGCACCGCCATGCTGTGCAGGGGCTGCCCCGCTGCACAAAACACCCATGCGTGGCAACAGCCTGACAGCACTCTGACGGATGTGCACAGGGCTGATGGCATCACAGCTTCCCTCAGCACCAGTCAGTACTGCCTCAGGAGCACTAAAGCTAAAGCAAGTTCAACAGATCTATCACTACTTCAACTGACTTCTCAAAGAGCTTCCAAATTGGAAGGAGGGAGGAAAACAAACTTTCAGATAAAGACAATCAGACTATCAGAGCAATACAAGAAACTCCATACAATACGACTGGAAAAAAAATTACAACATTACAAACATCTGAAATAATCTAACAGCTGAAATTTGAAAATTTCAAGGAGTAAAACAAGCAAAAGCGCAGAAACAAACAAACATCTAACAAGCTTATTAGAATCGTGCTCCTTTATATTTCAATGGTAGCAGTTATAGGATTTACACCTTTATCTGGATGGAGTCCTCAATGACACAGAACCATCTGTACACAGCCAGAGGATGCAGGCCTCACTCCTGGCACAGGATGCGCAGCAAATGAAGCAAGGGGCTGAAAACATTGAAAATGGGTGCTTCCTAGCACTGAAGGCTTGAGAGTGAAACCCACACAATTTGATTACCGTGCCCGCTCTGCCTCAGTATCAAAACAATCAAAATTCATACCCCTCAGCCACACAGATTAGAATTGCACAAACAAGCTCTGCTCTGAAGCTTGAAAATTCTTAAGCATTTGACTGTACAACTCTGCATTCTCTTGGCACACTCATTATATAACAGTGGAACCAGGACTCATTATCCCTCTCACAGATTTTTTAATCTTGCAAAGTTAAAGAGGCAGAAAAAAGCTTTTTTTTTTTTTTTTTTTTTTTTTTTTTTCTGGTATGACATCAGCAGAGCAGATCAGTAGCCCCCACACTACAGATGATCCCTGTAACGGACAGATCATTGCCCCCTGACGAGGGCACCAACCTGCTACTGTGAATCTACCCTGCTAGGAAATCTCCAACTTCCCTTGGTCTTAAAGGGAGAAAGAGACCAGGGATTAGCAACTGGAACTAGTGCTTGTAAACATAAGATTTTGGTACATAAGGACCACCACTTAGACAAAAAACCACCACTTGCCATTTTAGATGTACAGGACTCACTGCTCAATCCCAAATTAGCTTCTTTACACTTCACAAAACCATGTCCCTGTTCAGGTTCAGAATGTGTGCCCTGATCACACATTTCATATTAAGGCAGTGTTCTGGGACCTGGAGCAAGCATGGCATGTACAGGAAGACAAATACCTGGGGCACCAGGCACTGCGGAATGTCACCAGCTGAGAAGTTTCTAGGAAGCCACGTAAACACCCCTACATCAGAGCAGATTCTGTGCTCCCACCTTTCACTACAAGTATTTAATCCTTTCAAAAGGTTGAAGAGAGAAGTCACTTCTGACCTCAAGGTTTATACCACCTCACCAAAACTCTTCTGCACAGTTTCTGGAAGAAAAAAATTGCAGGCAGGAGTCCTCACCAAGAGCTCTATCTTGCCAATTCTGCCCTTAATTAGGGAAAACAGCCAGTTTGAGCTGTAGTTTTTAACAAACTGCACCCAAGTTTTCAGTATTTATTAATGACATTCCTAATACTTCTTGTCATTACACTTGTTTATTGACAGTATTTGACTTCACTAAAACTGAAATAAGTAAGCCAGTTTCATTTTTGCTTTGATAAACTTCTGTCAGTGTCACAACTTGTCAGGGCAAGTGAAAGAAAAAGAGCAACTGGCAACAGTTGTCAGATATTCCTGGAGAAGACCTGGAGAAGAAAAACAGCTGGTACTGTTTTTCTAGAATTAATTTTTAGAGAGAAAAAAGACAGCTCATTCCACAGACTTTAACAAAGCCTGCTCTCACAAACCTTTCACGCCAGTGCAGGCTCCCACGTCTGCCAGGCTTCTGAGCAGGTGAAGTGTTTGACTCACAGCAGGAGCACGGATTACAGGACTTCCTCACCTCAAAAAAATACCACATGCAGCAGTGGTCACATTTTTTAAGCACAAGAATTAATACACCTGGAGGAAAAAATGTCTACCACCTCATCTTTAAACATGGTTTAAATGTTTTGACAGTACACATTTGGGGAATTCTTGTAGAGCGCATACTAGAAAAGTATGTTCTAATCCATACAAGTTTGGTATCAGTCAGTAATGCTGAATGAAGCGTACTTTCCCTGATGGCAGTATTTGCTACAGCAAGACTCTGAATTATTGGACACAAAAATGCGTTAGCTCCTTGCACACATAGCTACATTTGTCAGGATTACACTGGGATTTTATTTGTGCCTGCTTTATCTGGAGCAGTGGGAATTCTGGCCTGCAATTATGCGTAGCAAGTCTGCTATTATTTAATTAGAGGAACATTTATATTTAATTTTACTACTGAAAACACATAAATGCACATTTTCTGCCCCTAAGCATATCTGAAGATTTGCTGTTTGCTTTTTAAAAAATATTTTCTTGTCACAGAAAGAAGAACAGTGAATATAATACAGTGAACATAAATATATATGTATTCTCTCAGCAGATCAGAGATACTTGCATGAACATTATAGAAAAGATAAACTGGAAAAGATGTGAGAACAAATGCACGTAATGCCTGGTTCCTCAACACAACTGAGTGCTGTTCAAAACTACCACAGCCTTAGACACTAAGTTCAATAAGCAGGAGAGACAGCACGTTTATTACCCTGGTACCTACCACACACCATAAAATACATTGCCCTAAATGACACAACACTGCATCTTGTATGAAAAACCAACGTGGAGTAGTACTAGTCAAGAGAATTCATGAAATCGTACTTCACCCGTGAGCTGAATACCTCTTCTCTGGCCTAACGCAGGAAAAGTTTAAAAAGAAAATAGATTTCCTTATCTTAAGTCTAGAAATATTTATTAATACAGCATACATAAAAAAGCACCCAGTTCCCTCTTTAAATAAGGAGCAGTGATGAAGACTATTTCTGCTGCCAAAACGTCTAACAAGGTATCAAGGCATAAGAAAAATGCGGCAAACATAGTACAAATATCCCAAATTAAAACTCAAAGCCTTTACAAAATCACCAGTAACTAAACCAATACTTTGCCACCAGAAATGCTTTCTAATAAAGTAATGAACAGAAAGAAAGAAGATTTTGAGGAACCATTGTAAATCCATGCAATTTTTGTTTGCAACCAGTTCCAGCAGTACAGTAGCTGTGCGAGCTTTGCTAGTTAAAATTTGTTTGCTTAAATGCTGAATATGAGAACAGAGAGGAAACAGCCAAAGATAGTTCATTTTGTAAACACCCATAAAAAAACAGGGAACCTCAGCAACATGGCAACTGCCAGCAAGCTCTCCAAGTCCTTGAAGGAAACTGCTACTGGTTCAATTGGGAAAGAATATTAAGAGGGAGAAAGCATATGTTTCAGCATCAAAGCAACAAGGTTTTAGACAGTAGGGCAGAGGCTGTACCACAGGATTGGGTTTTGGTTTTGGTTTTGAATCAAAGCAGCAAAACCCAGAAACAACAGAAGTATTTCCCCTGTCTCCCTTTTCAACTCGCAGCCATGTTCTCAACAGAGTTTTCTGTGTCTGGTGTTTGTTGTATCCCATCAAGTCATCACCGACACATACGATTTTTTTCAAATACTCACAAAAAAGGCTAAGTAACAAATATAAAAAGTTAGCCTAAGAACACCAGGAATGCCCTCAGCTTTAATCCTGTGACTTCTGATCCTGTCAAGATATATTCCTTGCAAGAAAGCTCTTTACTTCTGAAGCATGCACTGATGTCGTCACTGCCTTTTTAACAGTTCAAGCACATCAGATTTTAAAGAAACAAGGAAAAAAAAAATGTCATTTTAAAATTCAAATGGCTCCAGTTATACTGAAACAGTCAAAAGGTATTTTTCTGCAGTAGCACAGTACTCAAGTAACATTGTTAAGGTGAACCTTTTAAAAAAAGAAAAAAAACATTAATGACTTGGAGATTATGTAATATGTAAATTCAGTTTCACCTTCAGAATAGTACGGTGTAGCACAAAGACCAGGAGAGAGCAAGAAGCCGTTCACAGAACTGGAAAAGCCTCCCTGGGACTCTAAACACAGTGCCATTGCCACAAAAGAAAATATATCTGAATTGTAATGATTCCATCGTAATGAATTAATTGACTGCTTTCAAAACAAATTAACCCCCCTTAAGAAAAAAAACAACACAAATTCCTTACATAAAGGGAAGAAAAATTCTGAAGCTTACGCTTGAACTCAATAGCAGAAGTAAAATCAGCCTGCTGAAACGTGTTAAAATCCTCCCAGAACTAATGAAAACAAACTAGTTGGCTTCGCTTTCCCAGATAGGATCTCACGTTCACTGTTCAGTATTTGGACTTCAACTGCAAGAAATTCTGAAGCCCCCATGAAGCAGTATTTTCATTAATATTCACGGAAGACACATGAATATAGAAAGCACTGTATTTTAAAAAACGTAGTTCAGCTTTGCTTTCAAATCAACAGCACCTGAGGCTGTTTAGTCCGTCACAACCTAGAAATGGTTAAGCACACAGCTCTAACATATACTCAGTGCTTCCTTAATTTATAATCTCCTAAGTCAAATTACCTAGGAAAATGACCACAAGAACGCCTGTGCTGGTGGAACAAAATGTATGACAGCCTAAATTTGTAAAAGTGTCCTCGAAATAATAATCCAGAGCAGGGCCATTCCCTCAAAGAGAAAGGGGCCACCTGCAACACAGAGGAAAGTAAACAAGCAGGGAAGCAGCGATCCTGCTTCTCAATAGAGCAACTCAGACTCCATCTTAATCCTGTCATCATTCATCCCCGCTCAACAGGCACTACATAACGCAGCACTCCTTCTGTTGGGTAACAACACTGAAACTCGGAAGCACTTCCAGACAGCACTAAAATCTGCCATCAGATTGGGAATTCTGTACAGTGCTTGCTGACCTGCATGCTCTGACATTATTATGTTAAGTTGCGTGAACAGCAGATTGACCCACGAGGCCACACGTCTCACTAATTCCTTCATTTGAAAACTAAGAGCATTTGTGAGCACTGCATTGTGTTCTCACTGACCACACAACAGCACCGAGAGGAAAAAAGTAATACAGAAATGGATCTGAAAAGGTACAGAAATACTCTCGTTTAACTAACGTCTAACTGACAAATGCAGTGAAATCTTTACAAGAGTGGTCAAAAATCAGCACAAAACAATCCAGCTGTGGCAGTCAGGATTTTAGAAGGCTGCCTGACACGTGCTCATGAATGACAGAAAACCTAATAGTCCTTAATGCAGCTTTTTAATTAATCTTCTGCACCACACGTTACAGTTTAAAAGAATTTAATATTATTGACTCCAGGCACCACAAACCTTTATGTCTTACTCCACAAAATGAAGCCTTGTAAGCACAGCATAATGCTCAATTACTGGGATATTGCTGGTAGCCACGATGACACCAAAAACGTTGCCAAGTACCCGTATTTGCCCTTACATGCAGTGAGATTTGTTAATGAATTCAAGGCCATTGATGATATCAATTATAATAAAACGAAGCACAGATATTCTAATATACGATGTACTTCAGCATGTAGATCTGCCCTATTTTCACAAACGATTTCGAATTTCAATCCTACTTCCCAGTCATTCACAGCAGCACTCCAGTGCCGCGTACATAATCAGCAGAGAGGAATGACTCGGGCCCTGCCAGAGCTGCTGTCAGAACTGCAAATGAAACTGAGGGAAATACATATACTTACATATTTCAACCCTCCCCCCCCACCCAGAGTTAGAATGCTTGTGACATTCTAGGAAGTAAAAATATCCACTGTGTGAGAAAAAGCACTGCTGTTAATAATGCATCGTTAGGTTATATGCGTTGAGCTACAAGCAATGCTGAATGAACTCAGACTAAACGTTACATGAGGGCTTGTTCCTATTTCAAATAACACTCAGTAAGCCTTCAGGTATTCTCCCACTTCCACCAGAGACAGAGCCTCCTCCACCCCACAAGTGGATAATTAAGGATCACCTCCGTGTAATTTGTTGAGGTAATGAAGTGGTGTATTCATAAGCAACGAGCAGCTCCATTTTAGCACCGGCAACCGCAGAGCGGTCGCACCGAACAGTCACGGTGGCTGCTTCAGTAGTCCTGCATTGCTGCATTTCAGTCCTTTTTTGTTTTCCTCCTTTTGTAAGGAAGATTTAAAAATATTTAAAGCCGAAGTTAGTATTTTGACCTTTCAACAGCTGACGCCACATTAGAACGTTTCTGTCATTCTGGTACTTCGGAGGTGACGGCGCAGGCTGAGGAGAAGCGCTGTCGCCCGCACTGCCATACGCCCCCCGAGCGGCGGCCCGCGCCGATCCGCAGTGCCGGTACAGCCCGCCTGGCCGGGGCTCCCAGCGCCGCTGCGACGGCCGCTCGCCTTCCCCTGCCCGCCGGCACCGTACAGATACGAACGTCGGTCAGTAACGAGGACCGAGAAGTGATTAAGGCACCGTTTGGGAAACATGTTCGCATGAGTGGATTTGATTTTCGTTATTTTATTTTTGAGCCAACGCTTTCGGCAGGGGGAAACACGCTGACGTTTTCTGAATAAACCCTTCAGCGCCGCGATGTGCGCCTGTGCCGCGAGAGGCATTTTCTGAACCAACGCCGCTTCGTATGAACGAGCCGAGCACGAACCGCAGCGCAACCCCGGCCCGGCGGCAGGCCCCCCAACCCCACCCCGTACCCGCAGCCGGGGGCCGCCCAGCCCCGCACAGACCCCCGCGCCGTCGCCGTGCCCGTCCCGCGGGCCGCCCGGCAGCTCGCGGCGTGCAGGCACCGCGCCTGAATGGACGGCCAGGTACTTTATGAATGGAGAGATCACGTGCTCCCAGCACCTCCCCGGCTGATATTTCCCACATAACCGTGTCAACAAGCGCGGCACCGCACGGCGACGCGCGGCTCCCGAGAGGCCCCGGCCGCAGCCTGCCCGCCGGCCCTCTCCACCGCGCCCCGCGCGTTCCGAGGGGCGGGCAGCCGCGAGGCCAGCGGGCCCGGCCGGCAGGTCGGATGGCGTTGTTTTTTTTATGAATGGAGATTGTGGTATGCAAATGAGAGCGATTCACAAAAAAAGAAAACATGGCGGCGGCTCCGGCTCCAGCCCCGGCCCCGCTGACACCGCAGCGGCGCGGCCCGCCCCGGCCCCGCTCCCGGCCCGGCCCCCGCGGCTCGGCGGGGCGCTACGGGCCCGGGCCGCGCGGCTCCGCGCCGAACAGCGCTGTGGGGCGGCTCCCGCGCTCTCCTGCCCGGGTGGCAGCGGCACTCCGCAGCTCCCCAGAGACCCGCAGCGCCCAGCGGTGCCCGCACGGCCCAGCTGGGGGTGGCAGCGCCCGGGCGCGGGGCCGTCAGCCCGAAGCTCCGCGGATACCCGAACTTTATTGCGATAAAAGTACTTTCAGAACGCCCCACGATTGCGTTTCACCGTCCTGAGGCACTCCCGTGTTCTCTACCCTCCGTTCACCTCCTCTTCCTGCCCCAGAAATTTATTTTTCTTATTTTTAGTATTTTTAAGACGTTACATACGCAGGGCTGTAGCTGCACGTCCGCGCATTCTGCTCTAGGTCTCCTCCAACCCCGACACGTTAAAAACACTAAGACCCCTGAGCTGCCCTCTTCCTCTCTTTAAAAAAAAAAAAAAAAAAAAAAAAAAAAAAAAAAAGGAAAGAAAAAGAAGAAGAAAAAAGTCCCAAGTCCTCATTAAAAAAAAAAAAAAAAGAAAGAAAGAAAAAAAAGAAGAAGAAAAAGCAGGGCTCCGGGGCAGGTTTAAGCCGTATTTACACGGACTGACTCATCCAATTAACATTCAGGAGCAGTTTCCTGCAGGATGGAGCTCCCACACGCCCGTTTCCATGCGGAACGCCGCCGAGCACCGCGCTCCGCAGCCCAGCCCGGCCCCGCCGCCAAGGGGCGACACCGCCACGGCCCCGCGCAGCGACCCGCGCCCCCGTCCGCGCACACGCACACGCGCGGGGCTTACTCGGTGTTAGCAGCTGCCGTCTCCTCGCTCATTTTCCCCTCACCGTGATCCGAGGCGGAGCAGCAGCAGCGGGGCGGCCAGGGCGCAGCCAGAACTCACCAGAAACTTCACCATTGTTCCCCCCCGCCCGCCCCCAGCCGCAGCCGGGCCGGAGCGGTCCGGGTCCCGCAGAAGCACGAAGCCGCCGTATCCGTGCGGATGGCGTTGACGGCGATGCAGCGCTGGCGCGGCGCTCCGCGCTTTCTCCCGCAGTTACTGGGGAGCGGCGCGGCGGCGCCCAGGCACAGCTCCCCGCCGCCAGGCGCAGCGCCGCGCCGTCCTCCCGCCGCCGCTCATCGCTCGCCGCGCTGCCGCCCTCCTCCTCCTCCTCCTCCTCCTCCTCCTCCTCCCGCCCTCTCTTCTCCGCCGGATTCCTGCAGACGGCCGCGGCCCGGCGACGGGGGAGGGGAGGGGGGGGGCTGGTGCCGAGGAGGAGGCTGGCGGCAGGGGGGGAGGGCGGCGTTTTAAGGCGGCCCGGGGGTGGCGGGGGGGAGGGCCGGCAGCGAGGGGCTGCGTCACGGCGGTGCGGTGCGGTGCGGTGCGGGGTGAGTGTGCGGCAGGGAGAGCCCCCGGCCCGTGGAGGGCTGCGGGAAGTTGGGCGCTGCGCTCCTCGCTCCGCCGCCCCCTCACAGGAAAACTGGGCGGAAGCGTCGGCTTCGGGCTCCTTCCGCCGCCACTGCGCGATCCAAAATAACCGCAGGGGAGCGGGGCGGAGGGAAGCGGGCGCCCCCCCACTAGCACACCCCTCCCTTACACCCCTCCCGCTGCCCGGCCGGGCCCGGCGCTCTCCCCGAGCTCCGCGGCCGCTCGACGCTCCTAAAGTAGTTCCCGCGGCGTCTGCCTCACGCCATTCCCGGGAGCCGCCGCGGAGGGATACGCTCCGTACCGCCGTGCGCTGAGTGGGGCGCCGCGCGGGACCGGGCCGGCGGGGCTGATGGGTACCCCGAGAGGGGGCCCTCGCCGGGATCCCCTGCGCCGCGCCCGCGGGATGGAGGCGCGAAGCGGGGCAGGTAAGAACGGGGAAGCGGTGCGGTGGGAGCTGACAGTGCGCATCCGCTACTTCTGAGGCACTTCTCCCAACTCCAGCCCCGTTCCGTTTTTCCTGGAATCGCTCATTCCCTCCCCGCTGCTACACAGCAACGATGAGCTGTCCCCTTCCTGTGCGGAAACGCAGCGGTTCCCACGCGGTCGTCCGCGGACTGCTGCCCCCGGGGGGTGGGGAGGCGGAGGGACCGCCTGGGGCACCGCCGGCAGCGGGGTGGGGGAGCGCAGCCCTACCGGGGCTGGAGGGACGGTTCGCTGGAGTGATGTCCGGAGACTTTTTCTGGACGGCTTTTCCTTTCCTTTCCATTTTTTCTTTTTTCTTTCTTTTTCTTTCTTTTTTTTTTTTTTTTTTCGTGATAAGAAAAAGTTGAAGTGAAGACAAAGTTCCTGTCAGGTTTTGGGGTGGGGGCGGGAATTCTTTTTGGAGAGGAGGTTCATATAATCGTTAGTTAAAGCATTTTAAATAGAACTCATTTTATGTATATGTATGTCTATATAATCTTTTCTTCCAGGCAAAAGAAGGCAGTTTACGTTCACTCTAACATTCCTGTTCCAAACTCCAAGGGGGCTCTGCCATCAGCATGATGGAGCAATCATAGCAAGCTGCTGTCACGCTGCTCTGCTCAGTGGCCCACGTGGCACGTGTTTGCACGCATCCCAAACGTGCCCTGTGATGCTCTCTTCCTTATCAGGACAGTTTTTGGAGGAAATTTTCTAATTGTTTAGTAAAAACATTTTTTTTCCTAAAATGGTACAGTCAAAAATGAATCGGTTATTCATGGCACAATCTCATCTAAATACTAAAAATATACTGGAAACCCAGTTTTGCACAATATTACATTTCTCAGCGATTCAGATGTGTGATTTGAATATAGGGACCTCTTGCCTGCCCCCCTAAAAATGTGTTCTGAAATTCAGCTGTGGGGACATCATGTTATTCTACCTAGCAGCAAGAATTCTTTTAGAGTACTTTCTGCCTTGTGATGGGCACATAATGTCCTGTACAGGAGTGCTCAGGAACAACTCCGTTTGTCATACAGCTCTATTCAGACACCTCTGAAGAAAGAGACGTGATCATGACAAAAAGATAGAGAAATCTGCTGTATTTTAAAAAAACTCCTTAAATATATTTATTGTAATAACACTTCTCACCATGACAATTCAATAAAACGAACTGGTTTGTAATCTAGCACAAATAGTTAAAGCTTTTAAGAATGCCTACATTGAGAATAGAGTGTGTATTCATTTATGAACTGAAAATGTAATATTAACCACACAACTTTCAGGGATCTGCATGGAGGAGGTAAGTGGAGAAGAGCTCACTGCTTCCTTACCTCTTGTAGCACTTCAGCTTTTGCTCACGATCTCATGGCTCCGTACTCATAGCAGAGGTCTTACAAACAGTTTCTGTATCTGAATGTCCCAAAGAAGACAGAAAACCTGTTGGCTTGTCTTGAATCAGAAATCCTCTTTGTCTGCTGAAATAGGGAAGATCAAAGAACACCGATATGGAGTGGCCTTTTGCTGGGCAGCAATTGGTTTCAGAGCCTTCCAGTTTTGTGTTTTGCAGCAGAAAATCAGGTGTTTCATTGTCAGTGGCTCATTTGAAAAGTATGTTTGAGCCCTGCCCATGCAAACAGGGCAGAAGCAGACCAGGCACAGGTGACACCATCCAGAAACCTCAAACTGCCACTTAATGTCGTAAGTGCCACATGCTGTGGGACTTCGCTTCTTCCAAGAGTCACACAAACTCAAACAGGTAGACATACATTCTATGATTGCAGTTGGTTGTTAAAGACTTGACTATTTAAAAGTTATGAATGGAAATCAGGCCTTGTATGCTCGGGAAAAGATCTGTAGTTGCACCTTACAAGAACTAATTTATACCTCAAAGCCATTGCTCTGCTTTGACGTTTTGACAGCTGTGGGCCTTGGACCTGCAAATATTATCTGGCCCTGGTTCTAGAGACACTTTTAAATGACAAATGTAAAACTCATCAGCTGTTATCCATAAAAATGTGTGGTTGACAGGAGTACTTAAGATGAGGAAGCAGTCCACTCTATGCTGGAAAATACGTTTATTAAGCAGGTCTAAAGTATGTCTCCTACACTACTACTGAACAAAGGACCAGTGTACGTTCTGCCCAGGGTGCTTATTTACCATTCCTTGAAATGGTTGCACTCATGTCTGAGACATCTCTAATGGAACAGATGGTCAGCAGTGCTTGTGCCACGTAGCAGGCCACAAATAAGAATTATATGTAGAGGATATATTACAAGGGTTAAGTTGCATAATTCTGATCGGCATGGCGTTCACATCTTAAAATCCATAATACGATCAGTGGCAGTAATGCTATCCAGATCAGTCAGTCATTGCAGAACTTAAATGACCAATTCTTACTTAAGGTTTTAACTCCTATGTGTAAAAGTTTTGAAATCTGCCTCCACAAAACACAGTGATAGTTGCACTCACATCTAGATGCTGATGATGAGTTTACAAAAAATGGAAGTGGTACGGACATTCTGCCATTTTGAAGTAAATTTTAACACATCATTATGGAATCTCTTTTGTAAGAGCTTCTGTTCAGAATCAGAGAGTGAGTTAAACACTGGGTGGTCATTATACACATCCTAATAAGGATTTAAAGAAACTGAGCTGATGTAATCTATAACAATATTTCAGCAAAGTCAGATTCTGTTAAATTCTCATCAGGAATCTTGCTACTGCATACAGGATAAAATAGTGGTTTTTCTGGAGACCAACTTTCTATACGATCTGATAGCGATAGCACAAAGGGGAATGGCTTTAAACTAAAAGAGAGGAAATTAGGTTAAATATTAGGTGGAAATTCTCTGCTCAGAGGGCGGTGAGGCACTGAGGCACAGACTGCCCAGAGAGGCTGTGGATGCCCCATTCCTGGAGGAGTTCAAAGCCAGGTTGGAAGGGGCCCTGGGCAGCCTGAGCTGGTGGGTGGCAGCCCTGCCCACGGCAGAGGTGTGCAACTGGGTGGGCTTTGAGGTCCCCTCCAACCCAAGTCATTCTATGGTTCTATGATACTTGATCCAGCTATCTCCAAGATGTTTTCTAGCAAGATGCAAAACTACATTAGAGTAAAATCTGTAAATTTTTGTGTAGATGGCTCTAACTCAACAGAATATCAACATTCTATAAATTATACTAGTTATAGGCTGTGCTAGCTATAGATCTGTATGCTGAGCAGTGAACTGCACTGGGGAATGCACTCAGGCTAAAGCAAGTGTAGGAAATAAGAAATGATTGGTCCTTCATGAGGTGCAGTTAAACATGGAGTGGGTAAACACCCAACATTGCCTGAGGGAAAGGACAGCACAGAGGGGGATGAGAAAAGAATGGTAGTGCAAAACTGCTTTTGTTGGGACTTATTTGTGCTGGCTGGAAGCACAGGCCTTGTGTGTGTCAAACTGGAGTGAAATTGGGGCCTTAGGACTGTGCTGTTGATAGCAACACAGCAGCTGAATGCTGCAGTCAGGATCAAGTGGGATAAAAATAAGAAATGCTTCCTTGCTTAGAGGAAAAAATAAGAAAATACGATGAAGAACACATTTCATTTTTAGTTGAGGATGCGTGTTTCCCATTTCTGTTTACACATGAGCAGCAGCACTTAGTTCCAAGTCTTTCTTTGAGGCAAAGGTAGGGGCAGAGACAAAATGGTTCTCTTGTACGGGGGCTGATAGGAGTGCTTCTTTCCACTATAGATGCTTTTCTTTTGGTGTGTTTCTCTGTGTAGCCTGTGATCGTGACTGCAGTACATGCAGGAAAGCCCCTTGCATCTGTCTACGAGCTCCCAGAGATGCTGGTGCTCACAGCTGGGGCTCCTGGGGCTTCCCTGGCTCCCTGCTGCTGACCAGCTGGGAGGAGCGCATCTGGCCTTGCCAAGTACCAATGCCTGTGGAATATCTGAGTCATCTGCTGGAGATGCTTTTCTCTCTCCATTGACTCCATAGACAGCCTAAGGCAAGTGTATTTCTAGTTTAGATTATTTGGCAGATTAAAATTAAGAGGAGGAGAATGCAGGCCAGAAGACTTTTGGCCTCTCAGAGCACAGTCCAAAGCTGTGGGAAGGTCGAGTATGCTAAAGGAAAGCACAGATGGCTGAATATCATCTTCCGTCTTCCCCCATCTCCCTCTTCTTTCCCCGCAGTGATTTCTGGCCAAGATGGGTGATTCTGAGTCCTGAGCAGTGGATTTATGGAGTAGGATGCTATTTTATTGTTTCTCAAGTGTACCAGCAGTGGATGCATTTTTGTCACAATCTAGGCTAAGCCAGAATGTCCATATACATATATATAATATAATGTACACATACACAACATATGGCAAATGGGAGAACTCCCAGAGCTCTACAGTTTCAACCCTTTCCTTTGAAACTAGGAAAAATATTGCAAAAACAAGGAGAATAAAAGAAGAAAACAGATGATCTAAGTATACTGAAAACTACTGCAATCTATTTTTGTTATTGTTATTAATGGTTGTATCAGGAAGTAAATATTCTGTGAAGAACACACACAAATCTTATTTAGAATTTCATTTCAAACTTAGTAGAATGTTTCATATATTTCTTTTTGGCTTTTTTTGGACCATTATTACTAATACTCACCCAGAAAATCTGGTCTGAAGACCCTCAGAAGGGAAAGTCCCAAATATATTTTAAAATTAAAGCGGGGTCTGCTGGATAGCAGCTGGGGACAGATCCACTGCGGTCATTTCAGTTTCTATAAAATAGGAAACAGAGGCGTATTGCTGCTCCACACACAGCAATGTGCTGTCTGGGGGAAGCTGCGGTGCGATGCTGGGTGCAGACTGCACACTCAGCACTCCCGATCCTTCCCCAGCCCCACACTCCTGTGCTGCATGGCCACCCGCAGTCTGCGTGCAAACAGCACAGCACGATGGAACAAGGGCCTGTGACATGGTGGAAGATCGTTCAGCCCAGACACCATGGTCCGTTGTATGCGTACCTTTAATTCATTTCAGTGCACAGCTGGGAGGTTAGTTTAAACCACCCACCATCCAAGGGAGTTAGAGTTAACCTGTTTCTTTTTAAGTGAAATGGACAGGGAGCATTTACACAGCTGTTCAGCATGTTCAGCCATGAGGAAGGAGCTTCCTCAATCTCTTAGCTTCCAAGGGAGGACAATGCTTACCCCACCCTCATTTCTCTCACTTCTCAGTATGCGATAGGACATGCCCACTCTATTTTTAAAGGCGTTTCAGAGATTCAAACAGGTACATACCTGTGAAAGAGTGCTTTCTTTCAAGCTTTTCCTTTCCAGTGCTTCCAAAAAGAGACCCAGAAAGAGATGTGCAAGGTCTGAAAGGAATGGTAGCTCAAGCACAAGTGAATGCTGTAGGGGTTCTTCGCTTCAGAAGACACACCACATGATGCCAGCCCTGCAAAGAGAACATTTGCCTTGTACCACCCCAGCACCTGATTACTTTAGGATCTCCTTCCACTGTGCTCCTAGCTGCCATTTTAATGACATCTTTTTTTATTTAAAGGACCTTAAAACTTGAAGCTTTCTGTGTGGGACTTGTTTCTTGTTTCTCCTTGCTTGTGCTGCAGAGCGGTATAGCAACTGAGCTGCATGTGTCATTATTCCTAGGACCCACATAGAGCTGTGCTAAATTAACTAATGGCATGACTATAACATCAAACAAACTCAATTAAATTGTTATGAATGCATGCTGCCTCTTGTGGAAAAGCTTTAACTTGGGGAGGAGACTTGGAATTTAAAACAGAATATAATTTAAAAATCAAGCACCCACCACAGAAGTTTTTTTGGTATTTGTACTGGATGGTTCAGTTCCTCCCTCTTTACGATGAAGCAAATCAATCCTTTTATGAATAAAATAAATTACTCTTGCTTTTCTTAAGTAATAAAGATTATGAGTGTTATCTTAGAATTGTAAATTACTTCAGATCTGGGCTACTTTTGATTCCAGTTGTCTGAGAGATTGTTCTTTTTCCTGAGATGATTTTGAAGGAAAATGTCCTCTTGCTTACTTCCCCAATTCAAGCTCAGCCTGTGTAACTCTGTAGGAACTCACCACTGTGAACTGGCAACACTTGGACAAGTCTGGATCTCTGGGTTAGTGCTTGACTGAGAGCAGACATCCAGCATTGAGATGGCTGAATGAGCCCTTGCAAGTGCTTTCTATAATTTAAAGAATGATCAGCCTAGAAAATTGGTACAATTCTTTTGGCTTGCTCAGATCCTGAACTGCTTCAATGTCTCTGAGCTGAGACATAACACAAGGTCCTGATTAGTAGTGTTTATTAAAAGCCCTGTGGCACTTTTTGCCCAGGCTGCCTATAGATGGGTAATCACATCCACAGTTACATAATGAAGATAAACATTTTGCGGCATTATAAACTCTCCTGCTGTGAAGCATAAGCCACCCACAGACTGACTGATTTTAGGAAGAACCCTCTCTATTACATAAGTGTTCAATACGGGGGTTTCTTGCACCTGCCTCTGAAGCATCTGGTACTTGTCACCTTCACCAACAGTATTCTAGACTCAATGGACAACGAATCCGAGACAATATGGCAATTTTTATGCAACCAAAGCCTCTTGGTGATACGAGTACGTGTTATCGTCCTCACTGATGTGTCTGCTGAGTACCTAAGGCTATTTAAAACGTGTATTTTATATTCTCCCTTAAAAGTTCATTTTAAAACTGCTTGATATAATACTGTAGGAATTGCTATAGGAATGTGCAAATGAGTGGGACTGCATTCATGTGTGTGATTGTGGGTGACTTCTGAGTATACTGCTGTTCATGAAGAAGCAATGAATCGCTGGCAGAGAAGGTGGGAGTGCTATTACATAAGTTGGAGCTATCCAGGTTATATTTGCCTTGTTCTCAGATGCTTTGTACATTTCTCTTCAAAGAAAGAGTGGAACAGGTATAATTGCTGAACATTGGCCACATCTCACCTTAGATTCAGCTCCCATCCACAGAGTTTAGCTCATGTAGATTCCTGACCATCCTTATAAGGGGATCACATCTACCAAAATGCTTGCTAGTAATTGAAAGAATCTACAAAAGAGATCCGTATCAGGGGATTTTATCATTTACAGGCAAAAGAATGATAGATACCCTCTGCTGAAGTAACGTCACTGATTTCAAAGAATTCTTCAAGTCCTAGGCAGGGTACTTGAGAAATGAAAATTCTCATTTTCATGAGAATACATCAGGCTCTGGAATGATAAATGACGATGTTTAAATCAAAATATTTCCTTTCTGGCCCATATTGAAATCTCACTGATATTTCTTAGAATTAAGCAAATGAGTCAAGTTAAGTGCATCCTTGATCGCCTTGTGGCTTTTAAATAGTAAAACTTCCTGCCTCTCTTAAAACATGTCTAGGTGTTTCCTGAATAAAAGTCTTGCAGTGCACAGCAATGTAGTGAAACTTCTTATTGTGGCACATTTAACAATATCCTATCTAATTGAAACTTAATGCTTGCTAAATATAAAACTTGGCAGCATTGGATGCTACATACATTAGTTAATAATGATATTGAACACTTCAAAGCTCAGATTAATCTGAAGCTCTCCAACCAATAGACTTTGTGAAAAGCTCTCCAAACATTTTCATCCCTGGCTGCAGCTTCCCAATGTATCAGTTCTTTGTCTTTTTCCTGGTGCACTGATTGCAACTGTCACTGAGTCACACAGCTTACTGTGGGACTGCAGCCAACTTGATTACAACAACAACTTATGAACCATAAAAAGGTACTCTCAGACCTCAAGGAGAGCTGAATGATAAAGAAAAAGGACACTAAATCCATCTAAAAAAAGAGGGGGCTCAAAGAGTGTTTTTGCATCATTCTCACTAGGTTATTAGTAAAGAAATTAGTCCATAATGGATAAATTAATTCTTTTGAGGCATCATAGACAGCTACAGATGAAAAAGATTTTTAAGTCATCTGGAGTTCACCAGGTGCTGTTAGTGATCACAGGCACAAAGATTTAGTGGTAAATGCAAAAAAAAACCAAAAAAAACCAAAAAAAAACCCCAAAAAACCAAACCAACAAACAAAAAACCCTTAGTTTCTTTCAACGTAATTCAGAAAAATTAATTTCCCAGTCAAGTAACTGCTTACCAGCTGTCTGGGAATATTTGGCATCTTCGGAATGTAAACAATTAAACTTTACAAATTTTGTTATACACCGACAGTTGTACAGATGATCTTTACACAATGGCTTGTAAACACACTGAGTAGGAAAGAACTAAGCTACTGTCCTTTGGGGAGGGTGGGGGTGGGCTGGAAAGCACTGTTATTAGAAATAATATCGCAGCCTTTTTTGATTGCTGACTGAAAAGTTGTCTTCCCATCATCCACATCACAGCATGGCTCACATCAGTAACTGGGGAAAAAATACTTGAGTTTCCAATGTTTTAACATATATCTTACATGAATTCAAAGGGAGCCAGATATACTGATAACTTTAAAAGGTTTCAGTCCAGTTGGTGAGACACTACTTTCATTTAAAAACTCAGTTTTGCATTTAATAAGCCAATACTGAGTATTGAGGTGTGAGACATTAATTTGAGTTATGCAGCTGTGCTGACATGAGCAACCTTATTACATATATTTTTCTTCTATAGCACCTAAGTTCATACTACAACTACCTAGAGTAATTCAATTCCACAGTCACAGTAGGAACTGACCTCTATCTTCATTTCCTAATTAGGAGGAAACATCCAAATTTCCACCCTAAAGTTATTTATGATCAGATTATGATCAGATATCTGTGTTCTCAAGATACCACTGTCTCTCACTTAAATAGCGATTTTCCCCCCTTGAGGCATTCCTAGACTGTTGTTAACACAGTCCCCATACTTGTAGATGAACCAGACCACGATCTCTCCATCTCCAAGATGGGTTGGACAGCTCATCCCAGCATCTTCCTGAGCTTGAATTTACGTTCTTGAACATGAATCGCAGAATATTTCATATGAAGTACTGTTAGGGATGTGAACTGCACTAAAGGTATTAATCTTCCTGCATCTTCAATACAGCATACAAATACATTTCTCTTCGGTTATGGCAAGTTAGTAGCTCAGAATAATTTTGCATCCAGTTAATGCACTCATGTACTTCTCCTCCTGAGCTGTTTCTAAAGAGGTAAGATCTTAGAGTAAAACTTTTGTTCACTGTTCATAACCTTTTTTTTTTTTTTTGCCTTTGAATTTCATTCCTTTTAATCCAGTCCTCTTAGTTATCCATTTCTCTCTGCACAATCTCTGTGATGGGCACTTTCTTCTGCCAGTAGTCCCCTACCCACCTGTGACACCTACATGCATGGGGTACAAACGATGCTCATCCCAAGAACAGTGCTAGAGGAGCTCTGCTTTGTCCCTTTCCAGCTCCATGCTTTACTTTCAGCACTTGATGAGAAACAAGTGCTGGACATAGACATCACTGCTCCCACACACACATATATATATTTTTAAATGAAATTTTAAAATGCATTTTGTAGACTGAACCATTAGAAGCTTGATTCTCTCACCTGAAGGCCTTAAAGCCATTTCAGTCTGTCAGCGTTCTCCCTGCTGCCACAGCTCACTAACATCTGGCAGTTCACTTGTTTAAATGGAAGCATTTTAGTGATTTCAGAACATTTAAGGGCTAAATAGTGTTAATTTTCAGAATAAGTATAGAACAGAATCAAAGTTTGAAGCTTGATTTAATGTAGAATTTGGTTGGGAAGCAATTGGAAGATCTGCAGCTTCTCTCTCCTTCCATCCAAGTTTGAATCAAAACCATGAAAGTCAAAAGACTTTGTGAGCAAGGTGTTTGTCAGGTTTATTCAGATCTGTAGGTTCAAACATCTTGGAATAGTAGGGTAGAAGCCATCCTTACTGTTTCAGTTTAATCTGCAAATCACAAAACTGCATCAGAACTAGCAACAATTTATATAATTCTTTACAGTTCCAGTATACAAGGCAAGACATAAAGACTAAACGAACACCTACTATCTGCTTTCTCTCATTTCTTAGATTGTAAACTGTTTGAGGTAGGGCTGGTTTTAAGATTATTCTGTTTCCATAGCACTTGGCAAAATAGGGTCTTATTCTTCGTGGGTGCTATTGTAGGAAATGCCATTTCTCAAGAAGCATGGACAAAACCTGCCTTGTTGTCAAGGAATCATGGATAATACTAGTATCTTAAATATTTCCTCTTATTTTCTATGTTCTGTAAATATACATTTTTTAAAATGTTACGTGGTAAATAGTAAAGCACATATATTTGCTCTACAAATAGCAGTGCTCTGTTAATATAATGACCAAACCCAATTTGCAAATATACATAAATTTAATCAGGTTTTAGAAGCTATTTTTAGTTCTTCCCATCATACTCAAGCTGCAACATGTACAGTATGAAATTCCTGGATCTTCCCTTTGTGTAAAAGGACAACAGGATTTAAAATTATATTCTTGATTTCCTGAGACTGATTAAAATGCTTCAGCATAGCTGAACTGTGCAGGTGTAAATTGTCTGTGTGTGGGAGGAAGAGACAGGATTGCTTCTCTTCAGCCTCATCTGATTTTCACTACAGCAAACAGCTTCTTCCCCTTTATGAAATGTGTGGCAGTTGATAAGCATTCTGTTCCTCTTGTGATCTGGGATGCTGATGAAGTGTTTCCACTTACTCATTCTAAATGCAAAATGTAGGTAAGTATGAGGCAGAACACATGGCGGGAATTGTTCTCTGTGTTTTTTTGTGGAATTCTTCTGTCGCTAAATTAATCTTCTCCTAATATCTGCATAGTGCCCTTGTTTTTAATCTTTCATACACCCATACAGCCATTCACAAATACATGTGTAGCCATGAACATATGCACAAGTATATGCATAGATATACATACATACACGTGAACATACAAAAAGGAAGCATTTATAAATTAATAAACTTTCTCAGCTGCTTTTCTTCCATAAAATTATACCTACCGGTCAGTCTGTGATACTGCTAGGGTCAGATTGTCTACAGGGCTCAGGAATCTCACTGAACTAGCTTTGAATATACACATAGAAAGGAATCCAATAAAGAATGGAAGCCTGATAGTGTTTGCAGGCAGAAACAGGAGGCACCAACAACGATTCTCTATCTACAGCCCACAGGAAATGCATTGGGAGACTAGATTGTTGCTGAAGCACCTAGATCATATGCCTGAAGATTTGTGTTGTATATTTTTTCCTGCTGTGACTTGCCCAAGGTTGCACTGAGTCTCTGTGGTAAGAGCATGAATTGATTCCAGACCTCTTGATTTCAATCTAATATGTTGACCGCACATTATTCTCCTGCGGTTAGTAGAAAATATATACCTGAAAATGGTATATATCTGGGATTGCTGGGAACTGTTATTTGTCTTGACTGGCTATGAATCAATTAAGAACAATAAGAGTAGGAATACTAAAAGTGAGTTGGCAGAGCATTTTGGGAAATTACGAACTTTTAAGAGCCTCAAGAGAGAATCAAAGAGCAAAACTTTCTTGGAAGTCAATGGAAACAGCAGCTGATTGACAGATGTTATAGAGAACTTCAATAAACCCAGTGCAAGAGTGCTAATAAAATAAAATGACCATTGCTTTTTCCAATTACCTGACAAGAAAGAATCTTACTATTTACAGGACAGAGACTACATGGAAAGCTGCAAAAGTCTGTCCAATAGAAAACAAGTTCTGAAGATGTTCTTCAGACTCATGTCTTTTTAGATTCCTGTCAATGAAGTTTTGAGATATCGTCTGTTTTCTGCTATGCTCTCCTGAATGAGCCTACTAATTACCTATATTCAAACTGATAACCATCTGAGCAGAACTCCTATAAGTATAGTTCAAGTTTCAAATCAGAAAAAGAAAGTACATTTGTCTTCTGGATTGAGGAGGAGTCAAGCAAAACAGTCATTCAGCACATTCATCTGGCTTGTGTTCCTCTTCCTCCTGAAACCATCAGAAATGCATTGATGTGGTATGTTGTGGTTTAAATGGTTTCATAAGATAAATATTTGTCAAAATATTTTTAAAGTCCAGAAATAGAAAAAGAAAAAAAGGGATAAAAACACATATTCATTCTGCCAAATATGCATGTGTTTACTTGTAAATCTTCAATTTTGCTTTTAGAAAATATGCTTCTTGACATCTTCTTTTGCCTAGACAACAATGCAAGGGACATTATCACAGGAGATAAACTGTTACATGGAATTTATACTTTCACAGATATTTGCTAACCAAACTACTCCATCATCCTTGTGTTTTAGGTATTAGTTAAGGCAGTCCTGAAGCTATCTTACCCTGGGACAAACAACAAGAGCATGGAAAGTAAAAGGAGCAACCTTGACTTCACTAAACCTCTGGACATTTCAGCTGGATTCACTTAGATTCAGATAGATCAGATTGCTTTTTGTTTGTTCTTTAATCTTCCCACCACTCTTTTTGCTTCCTCCTATAATGTCAATAATGTTGATTTTTGTTTTATCCTCCATTAGTAATAGAGTCATAATCAATGGCTTTCAGGACTGGTGAGAGCTGACATTTACTTTGGAATTACCCCAATCTGCCAGACCATTGCTATCTCCTGTGCTGGCCATGACCATAAAGATGCTAGTTACTGTGTAGTGATTATTTATATTAACTGAAACACATGCAGTAAGTTTTGACAGCATCATAATGAATCTTCTGAAGACAGTTCTCATGTGGTTCACATGCTTTGCTGTTGCTCTCAGATTCTTCATTTTCAAATCTACCCTTTAGTTTTCCACAGTCTTTTGTCATTTGCTCAGAGTTAAGGTGAAGAAATGTGAAGTTCTAAAGCTGATGCATGCTATTGCTTTTCAAATCCCACAGAGATTCTTCAAACACTGTGCAGCAAAGTAAATTTCTTAGGCAAGTCAAGCTAATATGAATGAAAAAAAGAATCCAAAATCGCTGATGTAAAATTATGTATCTTCATGATCAAAAGGCTCTCATGGGATAGAGAAACACACAATATATACTTCTCTGAAATTACTCAGAGAACAGCTGAAGAAGTCATCCTGCTATTCTTAGAAACAGTTCTGAGAACATTGCCTTCACTGTATGATCGCAAATAAATCCTACTTCAGCACAAAACCCACAAAGACTCAGAAGGCGGCGTCTTTCCGTGGCACCTTCAGATCAGGATACCCCATTCCATGATTTCAGATGAATCATTGAAACTTTTTGAGCAAAATTTTTACTACCACATCACTACCATGCTGATAATAGATATGATGCTGTCTCTTCTCATTGTTGACTGAATATTCACCGGCTGGAAAGTGCAGTATCTGGTATCAAACCATACACAGGAAGCAGGAGTTCCAATATGCAACAGCCAATGTTATGAACAACTCTAAGATGAAATTTTTTTCTCTGACTTTAAATAACCTCTATTTTTAATGTTAAATTTTTAACACAAGACTGAGTAATTATATAGTTATTCACGTAGAAGCTCTTTCCTTATTACATGGTTCTCAGACTGCACCTAACGAAGTGTGATTAGCATTTAAAATAAATCCCTTTCCTGATCACCCTGTCCACAGAAAACATTTCAAGGAGATATCCAATACACAGGATGTGACTTCAACTCCCATTCATATTTACTTGAAACCTATCTTTCTAGATTTCAAAATCGTTCCTGAGCTCACTTTGCACTTCTGATTGTGCATTCTCCTTTTTCTGCCCTTCTATGAGTCATTCTTCCATGCGTACCACATGTATTTTCTTTCAAACAAGTGCAGCCTGTAATTCTTATACAAAAACTGGAATTGGTGAAAATTTCATATTTTCCTAACAGTTTCATTGAAGATTTCTACTTTAGACATACTTCCTCTGCAATATATTACTAATTTAGTATCCTGAATAAGATGTATAAGTCTGCCAGGTCTTATAATGCACGAATATATGAACAAACAAGTTCCTAACAACTGGAAAGAAGAGAAACGCAATCCCTTTCCACTAAGACTGGTGTGTACAATAGGCTGAGACTTTCATCAGACTGTTTGCATGAGAAAGCTTTCTCCATGTAATCATACAGTGCAGACTGTTCCTATAAAACACCTTCCTAAGTACATTATTTAAACCATTTTCATGTCCCACTACTTTGGATTTGCCATCTTTAGGCTCAAGATCTGAAATAACCCTTCAATAATACTCTATTTTTTTTTTGTTACAGTCATAACACCATTACAGTATGAAGTCCGTTATTCCCTCATATACTGAAAATCAGGAAATGGTGTGGAATCATATTCGCCCATTGCTATTTTCTTTATATCATTTGTGTATTTTTTCCTTGTCAGGTAATTGGAAAAAGCAACGGTCATTTTATTTTATTAGCACTCTTGCACTGGGTTTATTGAAGTTCTCTATAACATCTGTCAATCAGCTGCTGTTTCCATTGACTTCCAAGAAAGTTTTGCTCTTTGATTCTCTCTTGAGGCTCTTAAAAGTTCGTAATTTCCCAAAATGCTTTTTCCTTTCTTATTTTTCATTTACAACCCTTTTGTTTTCTACAGAAGAGGCTGAGCTACCAGAAATCAACATACAGAAAAGCTAAGTGACATACACGAAGAGTCAAAAAAAAAAAAACAAAAACAAAAAAAAAAGAAACAACAAAGTCCTGGAGTGCTCTGCTCTGTGAGAAGTTTGCAGAGAGAAAGACATTAATAAAAAGTAATTAACTGTGCCCACTCATGTTCCTCATGTTTGAAATACAGTTTTAGATCCTATCCGAGATTAGGAAACGTACAAACACAAACCTACACATGCAACTAATTTCATCAAAGGGATGGGAGGGGTGACTAGAAGAGATCAAATCCTGAAGCCATACTTTGCCACAAGAAAAAGTGTGTATCTGGGAGTGGATAAAAAAAAAATTAGCCCATATGTTATAATTATTGATGTTCAATGCCTTTGTCATCTGCCAAGAGTGGGGAAACATAACTGCAAGTATATCGTCCTCACAGAAATGTCTGATGGTTGCTGTCCCCATATATCAGCTTAAAGAGTAATAGACCACAAAGACTACTATGTAAGAATCAAGGAATGCTGTCTCTTCCAGCTCCTTCCAATTATCGCTTCATCCAGATCCTACTGAGAAGAAGAACGTGTGGGGTACTACTCTGTGTGAAGGATGGCCTGCTTGCCAGTGGCACCTAGAGGACTGCTTCACACAGCATCATTTTTCTTCTGACTCTGGAAAAGATGGGTAACAAAGCCACACCGTCCATGTGAGAAGCCATGGGCCAGGCCAAGCTTCCTGCCAGGGACATGCACCAGGTTGTTCTTAGGGAGGTGGTGGAGGTTCTTGGACTTGAGGACCAGGGCCAGGATGGCTTTAGAAGATGGACCTTGCACTTACAAAGAGGCCAATAGACTATTTTCCTCTGACTACTGCAGATCTCAGTTTGAATATTCTCTAATATAACACCAGTTCCTTAAGATTCCCCTTGCCTGGGGCAGGGACTGGAGGGGCTGTGGACCCAGGACTGGCAGTATCAGCAGCACTCCCCTACCCCCCTCCAGCTTGTCTCCTTTTCTTCCCAGTGCCACATCACATCTGTGAGGGACATGTTTTTCACCACAGTGAGAAATAAATTTAACTCACAGGACTCTTACTGCTCAAAAGGAGTGAGGCATATACATTTAATATCAGTGCTGGCATTTTTTGAAAGCTTTTGTCAGTAATGTTTTCTGCTGTGTTTAGAATTCTCATCTGCTTAATAAAACAGTTCCTACCCCTGTCCACCCCCCAGGCAATCTCAATTGCCAGTTTTCAAATCAAAATATTCCAGCTCTTTAGAGCTTCTTCCTCTTAAACAAAGAAAAAACAAACAAACAAAAAAACACCAAAAAAAAAAAACCCACCAAAAAAACCCCCACATATCTAGTACCAATACTAATAAGCAGATTTAGTGCCAAGCTTCTGCTTGGTTCAGTCACACATTTTAGTCAAAACTTCAGAATTGAGTAAGGCATTAAGCACACTTCTTCCACTGTCCACTTTTCAGTGAATTACTCAGTAAGTGTAAAGCAGTAATTGGCTGCTATATCTTATGTCAGATAACCTCACTCTCCCTGGGGCCACAAGTAGGAACACTGAACGAGACTTCTCACTCAAACTCAGGTTGTTCATGTTTTTTTTATGCAGGACTGTCAGGTGGGCCAATAGCTGACATCTCCATGTATCAACAAGAACTGAATCTACAAGGGGCCATTTCCACAAAACTGATGTTTGCACAAATTGCACCAGCAACTTCAAAAAGATCAAGATTAGCTCTCAAGCAAGTAATTGAAAATCTAAACCAATGCACTTCTGCTACCCAGATTATCTTTGCTGTGTTATTGGTTGCAGATGAATTCAAATCTGTGTAAAGACACCTGTCATCAAGCCCTCTAAATAATGTGCTTGTATATGCATGCAATTTTGCGCTTCCTTATTTCAGTTCAAGCAACACTAACAGTAAATAGTAGTTGTCAGTTTTTAGCCCCCAAACAAAAAGCTGTTTAATATTAGACAACTAGGACAAAACCTATATAAATGCAAACTCTAAGGTAAATCTGTTCCTTCAAAAATTAGAAGTTACTCTGCTTACTGGAAAAACAAGCAAACCTCAAGTCCTGAAATCCTGAGCTAACAAATAAATACAATCCCAGGCTGAACGTATTCCAAGTTCACAGGGCCATTTAAATGTTGTCCATAATTTCATGCAAAGCAGATAAAATACTACCATTATATTTCTGAAACATCTGCCCTTTCTTTGCATGAGCATTGTGACAGTCAGGCTTATACTGATCAGAATAATTAAATAACATGGTGATAGTACAGAGAATAAACACTGCAGAGAACATAATATAATTTCTTTCATTAATTCTGCATAGCGCATTCTCTGCTAAGTATAAGAATGACAACAAAATGCATGATGTTTTATCATGTAAATACTCCACGCATTAAATGAACTGAAAACCCAATCAGTTCATTAACAATTATTTTCCTGTATAAAAGATCTCAGCTATGCTTCAGTATAACAGAATGTACAGTAAAGATTGCCCAAGTTTTAAGTCCACATCTCATACAGTGAGCAGAGAATAACTCTGCTTGTGCATGATATGGCTGCCCTGCAACTTGCGATTGATTCCTAGCAAAGATCAGTCAAGCTGGTTGGACTTGTAAGACTGGAGTGTTACAAATCCAGGCTGCCTCTCAACAACAGAATATCAGTCTTCCTTACCTCTCCTCATCTTAATGTATGCGTGTGTTTCTGTACACACAGGTATGCAGTAGAGGACGTAAGGGAGTGTTGTAACTTGTAAATAAGTAACTTGATGGGACACCTGTGTACAAAGAGGGTGTTATCTTAAGAACAACGCAAAAGCTTTATCTGTAGCTTTGCCAAAATGAAGCAGAGTGTATTGGTTGGCTGTTCTTCACACTTGGATAGGAATGTTTAAACAAGCCCCTTTAAGGTAGCCTTAGACAGTGCACTGAAGAGGTTTATGTGCTGCACAATTAGCCTGAATTTTTAGCACTGAGGAAAAGCAAGTCAATGTAATTGTGTCACAGCTTGGGAATAGCAGGTTTCCCCACAGGAAATACAGTGCAGGAGGTAGAGCAGTTACCAGGAGATTCAAAAAGTACTTAGATTAGTTTAAACAATGAAAAACAAGTTAATTTATTTCATTCATGAATTTAAAAAAACAAAAACCAGGCTATGCCAGAGGTTCAGAATACAGTCACATTTTAAAACTGAACACAAGTAAGTTGTCAGCTGGTGCCTGGCCAATTACATATTTCTGGAACAGATCTGTGCAGATAATCACATTGCCTACAAGGAAAGAAAGAGAAAAGGGTTTTTTACTCTGATATCTACTAGTGTTTTCAGTCATTCTTCTATCCTGAGAGCACCTGGATTTTAATGCATTGCACTTACCTTAATATCTTCAGGTAGTTCAGAAGGTGCACCCTACAAAAACCGCTGCTGGTAACATGCTTAGTTACAAATAGTAACCTGCAACATGCTTTCCTCTGATGAAAGTCAGACTCAAGCTAGGTTATGATAATCCCATAATCACAGCAACTTGTGCCCTTCCACCCTGCTGAAAGTTAGAGCAGGTCAGCTCCAGTCAGATCACCCAACTTCTCTCGAGCCAGGTACATCAAACCTTTGGATAGTCTCAGTACTCAGAAACTGTTATCTTGCACTTGAAAGATAAAATAATGCATCAGTGGCACTCACAACTCAAAAATGATGCTGTCCACAAAAAAATCACTGAGTGAATAAAGTCAGATTTACTTTTTTAAATAAAAGATCTTTCTAAAGCTAAGTTCACACCAATAACAGATTTTAGGCACTTCCCTTCTCTTTTCTACTGCACAGTACCATAGCGCAGTAGATGCTCCAGGCTCTGAGCCAACTGGCATGGCCTCACCCTATCAGGGCTGCTAACCTCCCTCTGCCCTTCCAAGTCAGTGGCTGTATGCAAACCACTACTGGAAGTGGTCACTAGCCTATGTTGACTCTTAAATTATACTTAGAGGTTGTCTGGCAGAATACTGCAATAGGTAGCGTAATATGACAGCACAGACAGTTGGGTTCTACAGCTGGGCATAGCCAAAGAGCAGATACTTTTTTTTTTTTTAATAAAAACACAAAGCAAGTAGTCATCTTGTATCAAGATACATTCTATGACCCATACATAAACCCAGCATTGTCAAGTAAAACTACAACACAGAATGGTTTTATTTCACAAATTACCCATTTATCACCGGGTCAAAGCCCATTCTGATCAATTTAAGCACTTAGGCTGGTGACTTTTTTCTTGCACTGAAATCCTGATTGGAGGACTAAAGCATCTTGTAGCAATTGGACAAATCAACATGATGGGAAAAGCATTAACAACAAAGGTGTGATGACGGAAGGATTAGCATGATAGAAAGATAGCATGAAGGAAGACTGCTCACCTGTATCAGAAGACTCTGATTTTCTTTTTGCAAGGGAAAACTTCACCAATGAGCAATCTCCAAAAGAGATCCTTCCCCAGTGGCAGTCAGCTCTTAAATGGCGTCTAAGAGAGGTACAGCCAGGCTCCACTCCTTCCAGTCACACATGTGAATTGCCTTCACCTGTGCTCTCAGGGCTGACAGGGTCTTTTTCCCAAGTGCTCTATCAGTGGTTCAAGCTGTGACTCAACAGTTACCATACACATCTCATATAACATGAAAGAACGTTTGCATGAAATGAAATCAATACTAGCCACAAACTAATAAAACTTAGGTACTACTGAAATATTTAGCTGGTTTATCTCATGCTACTTCACAAAGGTGTAAAATTAAACACCATTTTAAAGATGGAGAAATGGAGCATGGGAAAATCGAAGTGATAAGACTAAGGCCAAGAAGACAGCTAGGAAGAGACAGGAAATAACTGGACCTGTCTCTATGTTGCAGGATTTTAGCTATGTTCATGAGGGATGTGTATAATTTTGGATAGAAGAGATTGAAACATTGGATTCTGCTCTGAGTTATGTAATTTTGAGTTTTAAATCTCAGCTGTGATCTCAGCTGAGATCAGTCTCTAACTGATTTATAGTTATTTCTATATATATCAGTTAACAGTGAGATATGCTTGAAATCACAAGGAAGTGAGAGTTTGGTAAGAGGAAGATTAACACAACTAATAAAAGTCTTTTTTTTTTTACATAAGAAAGAGTGGACAAAGGAAAGGACTTTTTATTTAGAGAAGTTAAAGAACCACTATGCTCAGCCATGGCCAACTACTTAACCACCACTTTTCAGGCAGCGATGAATTTGACAGAAATATATCCACTTTCTCCCAGATAACTGCTTATGCCGAAGTCTTTGGAAAAGGAAAAGGGGAATATATTGTAGCCACAAAAGCTGCTCCTGACCACCTGGGAATTGCCTTTATACAGACCCTGTCAGCAATCCAGTTTTGTCTCGTTGCAGTAGAACAGAGTTGCTAAGCTGGCTTGGGGTCAGTGTCTTCATATTATAGAAGAGAAATTAAGAGACTCCTAAAACGATAATATAAAGTGAAAAAAAAACCACAAAAACAACCCTGATTTGTTGCATTTATAAATTCAGTCTTCTATTTAAAGGAGAAAAAGGCTTTTGGATTGATTAACACTGCCAAGGAGGGATGTGGAAATACCAGAGTAGAAACCTCTAGCTTTGCTCTAGTTCAGAAAGATAATTGTAAAGTAAACAGAACTTTCAAAGCAAGAGCTTTGCTCTACATAGCAAATAAGCACTTAATCAGGCATGTAAATGGAAGAGAGGCATCTCAGGTATTTTCTGAAGGTAATTTAGAGGCACTTAGGACTGCTATTATGTGCTCAAGTTGGTACCTCCGGTAGATTTATAGAACTGGTCAGAAGAAAAAGTAGATAAAAGTTCTTTAGAGCTACGCTGAAGACTAAAGATCATTCTAGATGCGCCAAAATTGCTAGGAAGTGCTTTATATTTATTTTTATATGTTATTCCTGGAGAAAAAGGGCTCTTTCTTTTCCTTGGTTAGTCCCATATTTGAGAAACAGAAAGATTCTTGCTAAAGCAGAAAAAGGGTAGTAGGAAAAATCCCAGAAGAAGCTGTGCAACAAAGAAAGTGAATTATGCAGGCATATATTTGAAGTTCTGCATTCAGAAAAAAAAAATGGCAAACAAGGACTATGAGGAAGTACTGGGAAGAGGATGCAAATATTCTGAGGGGAATTACTGTTGCTCATTTCTCTTCCTCAGATCAGTCTGCTTTCGGGTGAAATACTGAGAAGATGCGATGCGTCACAAGTTACCTCTCTATCACTGCAGGGAATCTGCTTAAAGGCAGACCTCACACATGTAACCTGCTCATGTCTGTTGCTAGTATAGGTATGATTGGGAAAGATGCACTCCTACCTGAGCAGGAAATGTAGTGTCAAGTCCTGGAACACGTTCTTTGACAGGGAGACTCTGAGGGCTGCACTCCCCCATACCTCATATCTTCTTCACTAGTGCTGCTGTTTGTGGGTCCACACTCCAAACTAAATGGCACAGGACCACCTTTACAGCTGGGGCTCCATTGTTTTGGGGGTACTGTTCTCCAAGCAAAAGACTAAATGCACATGTCTGGCAGTTCTCTAGCAAAAATGTGACACATATTCCCTTGGACAGCTGAGGCATGTATGACTTGAACTCCCTTTCTTCTGGTTGTATGAGGTGGAGGTCATTTTGCCAGGTTTTGTTCCCTACTATGCTTTTCCTATTTGACAGCTGTCACTACCAGTTTTCACAAATACTGTCAAATCCAATTTAGGCATTTTTTCCTATGTACACATTAAAAATAGTTAGAATTATCAGATTAGTGATTTCTCTTCAACTTCTTAATTCAAGTATTGTGAGGAAAAGTGATCTCATCTCCTGAATTGGATGAAATATGTCCAACTTACATTTTTTCCAAATTTTGAATTATGCATCTATACAAAGGACTCAAATGAAAAACTAGTGGAATTTTTTTTGTTAACTATTCACATTTTCAAATAGGAATAATTATTTGTTTATAGAGATTGACTCCCAAATAAATAAAGCTACATTCAATGAATAAGTTAAAATAGTCTCCAACATTTTACACATCTCCTCAAACAAAAACAACTTTTATGCCAAAAGATGAATATAATGAGCACTTAGAGTAGACACAAACATTTAAAGTCTTAAAGGTTGAGACTTCAGCCCATGCAATAGAAGACATGTACCTCCAACATAGGATAATTCAGTCATTCTTAAAATTACAATCTATTATAGTTTACCAATAATTTTCTAAATCTGCCATCAAAACCACGTACTTCACTAAAAGTCGTTTTTTGTGTTTTTTTTTTAAGACAGTAAACCTGTTATTTTCAGAACATAGGACCATATGATCCCTCTTAGGCTTTCTTTTCTAGCACAAATTCACTTGTAATACTGAGATTAATCCTCGAACAGTACATGTGAAGGTAAAAGACCTTTACACATCTGCCATTCTGCATCAAAGTTACACTCTTATATCTACAAATGCATCATTCACCTTAGTTTTGTGAGTGTTGCTCTTAGACTACATTTTCCACAGATTTTTATTTTTTTTTGAATCCTCAGTTTCATGTCTGTCTCATTTGGTTCAGAAGTTGGTGAGGTCACCAGACTGCTGGCCTGATTCAAGGTACATTTCCTGAGATCAGGCCAAATGAGACCATTTTAATAGACAATAGATCACAAATTGTCCCTCAATGAAATTCTCTGTATTACCATTAAGTGGCTGTGCTTATAAACATGCAGCTATTGCTTTATATTTTGTATTTAACTTAATTCTGACCAAAAAAAAAAACCAACAAATTTTCTGACTGCATTGTAGTAATAGAATCATAGAATCATAGGATGGCATGTGTTTGAAGGAACCTTAAAAATCATCTATTATTTCCAGCCCTACTGCTGTGGAAGAGGTTGTCACTAACTAGATCAGGCTGCCCAGGGCCCCATCCAAACTGGCCTTGGACACCTCTAGGGATGAAGCATCCACAGCTTCTCTTGGAAGCCTATGGCAGTGCCTCACCACCCTGAGTGAAAAATTTCCCCCCAGCATCTAATCTAAATCTTCCCTCTTTTAGTTTAAATCTCTTCTCCCGTGTTCTATCACTACCAGACCATGCAGAAAGTCAGCCTCCCTCCTGTTTGTAAGCTCCTTTTAAGTATTGGAAAGCCACAGTAAGGTCTCCCTACTGGAGCCCTTTCTTCTCCAGGCTGAATGAGCCCAGCTCCCTCAGGCTGTCTTTGTGGGAGAGGTGCCCCTGGCCCTCCTCTGGATCGACTCCAACAGCCCTATGACATTTGTGCACTGCGATACTCCAGATGGGGCTTCACAAGAGCAGAGCAGAAGCAAACAATCACCTCCCTGGCCCTGCTGGCCATCCCTCTTTTGATGTAGCCCAGAATACAGTTAGACCTTCTGGGCTGCAAGCACATGCTGCTGACTCATGTCCAGCCTTTCTTCCATCAGGACCCCCAAGTCCTTCTCCACAGGGCTGCTTTCTGTGAGTCCTTCTCGCATACCCGAGATTGCTCCAACAACACCTTGAACTCGCCTTTGTTGAACCTCATGAGGTTCATGTGGGCTCACTTTTCAAGCTTGTCTAGGTCCCTTTGAATAATATCCCTTCCTTCTATTGTATCACCCACATCACTCAGCCTGGTGTGATCAGCAAGCTCACCTAGGGGTGCACTCAATCCCACTGTGTTATTGATAAAGATGTTGAAGAGCACTGGTCCCAAGATGGACACCTGTGAGACACCACTTGTGATCAGCTTCCACCAGCACACGGAGCTGCTGACCACAATCCTCTGGTTGCAGCTGTCCAACCAATTTTTTATCCACTGAATATTCCAGTCTTCAAATCTACTCAAATCCCCTCCAATTTAGAGATAAGGATATAATAATAGTGCTCTCAGGTTGTTTTCAAAATATCTTACAGACCATTCTGTGCTGAATTTTGATGCTTTTTTGGGCATATTTGTCAATGATTAGTACCTGATAGGGTCCAGTCTCACACAACAACAAAATAAGGTTCCTCTTCAGGGAGGACACAAGCCTTTTCTCTGTGTGTTTCTATACCTATGCAGAAATTTCCGTGGTCCTTGGCTGGATCTCATAGTACCAACTGTACAATTAGAATAATATGACACTGGGAGGAGAATAAGAAGCATAAATCAATGGTGTTTTTTGTTTGAATGACATAGTTTTTAATAGATACAGGCTGAAACTAAGCTGGCATTGCACTTAAAACATACCAAGAGCTGTTCTTCCTGGTTTCAGAGATCCTGCTACTGTTATTATAAAAGTTAGAACTGGCTTTACTTCCCGTGCCTTCTCAATTTTTGCGACCTAAAAAGCTGCTGACATTTCAAGTGACAAATCTAGTTTCCTCCAGTTCCCAGAAGATGAAGCATAGCTTCAGATAACATGTGAATCAGCTACTGCTGCAAAATGGAAATGGTGTCTTTTGGGGCTGAAACTTCAAAGAAAGGATCCTGTATTAGCAGCACTGAGTTTGCTGTATGTCTTGAACTTAAAAGCAGATAATAACCTTTGAATCTGAATATGCAGAAGATACCTCTACTAACAGAACTCCCAGCTCCCACAGGAAAAGATGGCTTGACAGCTGAACTAAGAAAGCACTGTAATGACCACTACATTCATTAGACAATGAAAACCTGTGCAGGGGTAAAAAAAAAAAAAAAGGGCAAAGTACATGGGTAGCAGGGTGGGTGAATATTATTTCTGCCTGTCCTTTCAGGTCCTTAGAGGAATCGCTGGATATATAAATTAAGCTACAAGCCACAGGAACCATTTGCTGACTCTCATCAACCTTGTTAAGTGGTAGGGAATCAGGAGTTCAGTGTGTTTATGCGGTTAGAGAAATAAAGCCACTGATTAGTTTCATGGACAAAGACTCTCGGTATCTGAAGCAGCAAAATTCCCTTGCTCTAGTGAAACAGCCTGCACTATTTCTCATTTCTCTCAACAGGGTTCTTTTTTACAAGCCTTACTACGATTGAGATACAAAGTACAGGACAGGGTGGGAAAACTTAAATTATGACATATGGGAGACGTTTAAAGAGAAGAGAAATTTAAATACAAGTGTAAATACAAAAATGTCAATAGAAATAAAAGTACAGGTCACAACTACTCACCACAATCACTCTTGGTTTTTTTTGTGGTAGCACCAAGGGACTCCAGCAGTGGTGCAGATTGCCTCTGTGTTCACTAAGGCTTGAAGACAGATTACAAATGCCCTCAGAAGCTTCCAACTTTTAGGTACAGTTGAATTTTATTCAGTATCTTCATAGAATAATGTTTTCTAAAAGAAAGTTGCATTTCTTTGAAAGAAGGAAGACAGTAGAATATTTCATACTGTCACAAAGGGAATTGTATCAGAAATGCTATCACTGATTCTACTGCAAAGAGAGTAAATCTGTATTTATATCTTTTATACATTGATGTCTTTAGAGATAAAGTTATTTTCAGTTCTCTGGAAAGTACAGCCTTTCCCAATACCCTCTTGAGAAAATCTTATATAATTATGGAACAGCACTGAGTAGCTTCAAAGCAGAAGTATCCACTCTGTTCTGAAAAGTCTTGCATATGCTTAGGAGACTGCATGAATTATCTTTATCATCACAAAAGGAAGCATCCAATTAGAAACAGACATCTGAAATTTAGAGTGAGGGCATGGCAGCCTACAGAGATTGGTAAAGCAAGGAAAAAGCATAATAACATGCTTGTGTTAGGCTGGTATACTATTTAGTACCCACGTGACCATGGCTCAGAAATGTCTTACTTGCCAAATAATGTTTTTGCTTTTGTGGTCTGGATACAGTTACAAATTAACTGTGAATGACAATCTTGGCATATAAATGGTTAGCAGATATGAGAATCTTGGCATATAAATGGTTAGCAGATATTAATTCCAGAATTTAGGCAGTTGTCCTGTGCAACCTGATATATTTTGTAAGTAGTTTTCCATATAAAATATCTCACAGAAGGCTTTACAGCTAATTGTCCTTTGTATATGCATGCACAAGAGGATACGAGTTGCAATATAATCTAAGTTTGGCATATGTAGACATAGTATAGGTAGGGGCCAGTGAATTAGGATCTACTGTAAAAGCAGAAACTCATAAATAGCAGCTAATTAAGAGTTTATCAGCATGTCACTATGCAAAACAAACCCTAATATTTCAGTAAGGCGTAATATTGTGTGCAAGCTCAGCTGTCACATCTTATTGGAATGGAGGCTTATGTGAGGTGTAGACACCACACTGCACATAGCACTATGCTGTATGTGGGAGTAGCAGAGTACAACAGGTGTATGATAGGCTGGTTCTGTCATAAATCCTCATCACTACTTACATTTTGCAAAATTAAAGCCTTATGAAAACACTTGTTCCAAGCAATCTCTTACCGTTAGGCTCATTTTCCTAAAAGCAGAAAACGTAAAGAATTAATTTAAGTGAAGTAATACTTTAAGTACTATTTCATGCTTAGTAAAGCATAAATATGAAAATAAAAACATCTTACATTACCAGAAGATGGCTTTTCACAACACTAGAGATGTTGCTGACAAAGGAACAATGTCAATGACCACCACCGGAGATTCAACAGTGTGTACTAGACATGTCAATGTGAGGAATGCTCTCTTTTCATTCCCTTTTCTTTCCATCCTACAGAATTCCCATTTTCTTCACCGCAAAGCAGCAAAAATGGCTCAGCAACAACTGCCTGATATCAATATCATTACAAAAAATCTTGTTTCCAACTCTTCCAGAACTCTTGTCTCAGGATTGGAAGGCTTTTACTCATGCTTGGAGATCTGCTGGTCTGGAACTGAACAAGCAAATTGTATGAGAGTTATGAAGTCTTTCAATAAAAATGTATCAACAGGGTGGGAGGGTGCAGGAGGGTATGTATTTTTCTTGCTTCTACTGTTTTTTAAGCACCTAGTTATGGACACTGTTGGAGACAAACCCAACAAGGCTCTTCTATCATTATGTAAAGAAGTATCTGAATTACAAGCTGCTGGATATCAGGATCTTCCAAATACCAGCTGCTACTACTAACAATATACTTGTCCCGTTATTACATTTTCCTGTAGCTATTTGTTAATTGACCAGTGCTGGAGACAGGATGTGGTGTTACAGGGACTTTCTGATCTAGGATAGATGTTCTCATGACCAAGAACAGCAATCTGACTCAGGACACTACCTTTTCAGTTACCTTTTTTATCAAGACCATTCAGGGACATCTTCTAGCATATTCTTTTCAAACATCAGGTCAACTCTGTTGGTAATTTCAGAAGGACTGTGACTGTGGCTTGGTTCCACAGCTGCAGAGCTCTGAAATCCCCCCACTAAAATCCCCCCACTATTCACAGTCTCACAGAATAGAAGACCCTTACAAATTGTCTCAAAAATGTTAAGAACGGTTGTTTATATGAACTACCCTTTTACCTTCAAACAATGTCTTTTGGTACAAATCCTGTACCTATGATGTAAAAATGTCTGCTTATTATGTGGCTTAAAATAAACAAACAAAGGACAACCAAAGATTTGTAGTGAGCCCTTTTATTTTGTTTCCTGAAAATACAGAAGTGGCTTCTTGTTGGGACTTTCCAGACGTATGTACTCAAGTCAGTTTTCTCTGAAACCACAAAAATGTCTCAAAGTTTATGCCTCTTTGCAATTGCATTTTAGAAGATTTCTGATTCTGTTAGACAGAACTTGATGAAGTATTGCAGGAATGTATACTTCCTATTTTTCTTAATGCTAAAGCTAACAAAGGATGATTTTCTGAACATATCCAGGTCAGTCATCTAAGCTCTTTTTCAAAAGTGACTTCTGCATTCAGAAGCCTAAGTCCCAATGAAAATCTATGTAATGTCCTCATGAGATGTTTAATCAAGGAAATAAATGTTTTAAGTAATTAACTGGGACTGTTTTCAAACTGGAATGTATAGTGTCATCTGTGATCACCAACTAAACTTGTAGGAAAGGCTTTTTTCTACTGATATTAATACCACATGCAAAATGTATGGAAAAAGTCTATGGAAATTAGGAGAACGGGAATTAAAAATACAATTTTAATAGAGAGGCAGAAAGACTTGGTTTTTCACTGTCTCCTACACTGTGAGAATTATTTACATCCATGCATGAAAACACAGTGAATGGGAGTAAGATTCTCCAAACCAAAGTTCCTTTTACTGATAGTAAGCAACAAGATAGCAAACATCTATTTTTAGCATTCTCTACATAATGTCTACGGATATGAAGTTCTCTTCATATTTTATCAAAGAAATGAGTTCCTGGACTTTGTTAATGAAAACCTACTTGCCTATGAGATAATACAGTCAAATGGAAAAGAGAGAGAGCATACATAAAACTTCAGAAATAACAGATCTATTGGGGAAAGTCAACACAAGTAGCATGACTAGGGAGTGTTAAAATCTCTCAATCTAAGTCTGCATCTGATTTTATGCATAAATGATACAAAGATTGATTTTCCATATTATTCTAGTTTTCAACAGCATCATAAGAAAAACAATTTCTCAGTAAGGGCAGGCAGGAAGGAAGGAACTACTGGAAGCAGAGCCATTAATGGCTTTTTTTTCCCCCTTCTCCTTAAAATAGCCCAAGAGAAATAGCAGCTGAGAGAATGAATCAAGTCAAGAAGTTTTCAGGAATGGAAATTGATCAGTTATGAACGAATGTACTTGTCAATTTTTTGGTACAATTTCCTGAAGTAAGATGCAAAAGTGTAGTCACTTCTGGCACTGATAAAGTAGTTCTTACAGTCATTTTCCTATGTTAGCTCTTGCTATCTGTCTCAAAATACTGATAAAACTCCAGGTATAAACTGAATACAATGTCAGGCCTAGGATCAGGAAACCAAAACTACTTTTTGATACTACCGTTTCATTGCTGTTTTTAAGTATTTCTGAACATATGGCTCAGACTTTTGGCTATTTTACAAAAATCTTGAGAGTATCTGATACAGAAATGGTCTAATTCATCTATGAGATGAAAGTCAAAGAATGTTTACTCTGAAATTCTGTATATCTTTCAGCCCGATTCATAAAATAAACATTTGAGGCAGATGAGACAGATATTTGCCTCCAGAAGAATATGGTGCAAGCTGTTCTCCTCTAAAATGAGAAAGGACAGCTTCTCCTAGATTTGCAGAATAGTTATCAAAGTCTATACACTTTTCATAGCTATCAGAGAGTTGCTGTCAATGGCTCAAAGTCCAAGTGGAGACTGGTGATAAGTGGCATTCCTCAGTGATTAGTGTTGGGACTGGCATTATTTAACATCTTTGTAGGCAACATGGACAGTGGGATTGAGTGCACCCTCAGCAAGTTTGCAGATGACACTAAGGTGAGTGGTGCAGTTGACTCATTAGAAGGAAAGGATGCTATCCAGAGGGACCTGGACAGGCTTGAGAGGTGGGCCCATGGAAATTGGGGTTCTTCACCCTGGAGAAGAGAGGGCTCTGAGAAGAACTTATAGTGGCATTACCGTACCTGAAGAGGGCCTACAGAAAAGTTGGGGAGGAACTTTTTTAAGTGCAGGTAGCAACAGAATGAGGGGAAATTACTTTAAACTGGAAGAAGGTAGATTTCGAGTAGATATCAGGATTAAATTCTTCACTGTGAGGGCAGTGAGACACTCAAACAAGCAGTTTGCCCAGTGAAGTTGTGAATGCCTCCTCCTTGCAAGCATTCAAGGCCAGGCTGTATGGGACTTCAAGTAAATTGGTCTAGAGAGAGGTATCCCTGCCTATAGCAGGGTGTTGGAACTAGATGATCTTAAGAGTCCCCTCCAATGCAAAGCATTCTATGATTCTGTGTTTCAGTGATTCTATTTTGACTGCAAACTATTCACAACATATTAGATTTTGGCCCCAACATGCTCAGTAAAACAGGGAAGCAGTTTCTTCAAATCTAGCTATGAGTGGATTTGTATTATACAGAGGTGACGCTTAAATACAAACTTTGAAAATTTCAAAGGTGCAGCCTTACAAGGAAGCTGTGGGAATATTCTACAGTACTCTGGGTATGTAACACAGCTCACAGATTTCCAGGAACCAGACTTGTGTATTCCTTGAAGCCTACTGTACATTCTTAATAGAGCAAATATTTCTGTAAGTTTTTAGTCACATGTTTGTCACTTCCTTAAAGAATTCTAATTTTTTACAGAAGAGCAAAAACTGGGTGCTCCCAATCCCATGTAACTTGCAAAAATTTGTCTCTCAACATAAAAACCTACCCTTACACTTTGTAAATCATGTTTACTACTTTAGACCTAAAAACAAGAAATGTGTCAGTAAAGATGAAAGTCTTATTAACAATGTGATACAAACTCAGTCTTGAGATGCTGTAACGACGATTTTGTTTCTCTGTTACATAAAGTGTAGCCATTTATTCCTACATAGGATGAATATGAATTTCTACCAAATCTGAGTTCCACTTTGATTACTGGATGCTGACATACCTAATGAAATTTTGCTCCATCTATTCTTGGGTTAAACTTCCCAGCAACACAGACTGGGAAGTCTTTATTCAGAGTGAGTTACAAGGGAAGGTTTTGGAGCCAGAATAAGGGAGATCATTCATACTGAAGCCCTGTAGAATCTACAGACCAAAGTCACAGAGATTTTCTCAACTGTGACAGCAAAACTTCTTTGCCAAAATTTACACCCATCTTTATAATCATGCTTGTGAATTCTCTTCGCAGCAACTGCAGGGGTAGCTTCAAGGAATATGTTTCTGCTCTAATACTTACTTATCTTTTTTTTTAGAGAAATCCAGAGAGGATTGTGATTCAGAGAACAGCTGATTAATTCACCACTTCCTGTTCTCACTCAGAGGCCACAGTACGTAAGCAGAAGGTCACAGGCAGTATGGGATGGAAGCCATGCTCCAAAATAAGTACTTTCCTCAGAATGCAGACGGAGAGGAACATCAAGATATGTGCCTTTTCTTGTGTTCAATTCAAAGTGGAATTTGGCTTGAGTGTAGCAAAAACTTTTTTGGACACTGAGTAATATGACAATTCACAGTAAGCAAGTAAAAGGAAGTAGTGTCATTATATTTAATGAGTCCTACATTTAAAAATGTCTGTGAAAATTCTTGACACAGTTAGTAAGGAAACACAAAACATACAGCAATTGTTTGGAATTAAAATTCATATACAAATATTCAAGAAAGTCTGGTCTGAGTTTATATCCAACTCAAAATATAATTTCCCTGTGCTTTACAGGCACTTAGATCTAGTATGTATGTGACTACTGAAAGCAGGCAGAATTGCTTAATTTAGCTTTCTATATACAACATGTAGGTTAGGAACAGCAGACAGTACTCTGCAATTTTACTGATTGTTGTCTGTTTACCATAATTACAGAGATATTTTAAATTTCCGCATTTTGTTGTAGGCATAATATTAGGTAGGGAATAGCAGCAGAACATTCTGAGTAGTCTGTTATTGTGGATACATCCTGAGGACTGGCTGATGCTATATTTAGTCACTATGTGGTTAACTGTGACTAGACTGAGGATGTTATTTTTTTTTTGTTTAGCGTTTGAAGTTGCAAATGTTGTTGAATTTTGCAGTCTGAAATTGCTGAATTAAAAAAAAAAAACAAAACCCAAATCAGAGTTTTAATTAAAAGTTATGTGTATGCACACAGAAATATTTTCCTTTTACTGGTCTATATTGCAGTAGCTCAATTCAATTCATTTAAGTTTCTGTTGAAGTAAGTCAGCTGAATAAAACAAAAACGTAAGTAAGTTCATAAGCCAATTCCAATATATCCATTAGTAAGACTATATCCTTAAGATATTATTTACACGTATGTGACTGTATACATATACGTGTGGATATATATACATACATATACACACAAGTGCTGCCCTGAAAGTAATGCCTCCTATTTCATTATGTTGGCTGACAATATCAGAGGCGAATGTTGGTGGTATGGCAGTAGAGGTTGAACCTTCCCACAAATATTCCACTACATTTTGTTGCTGTGCAACAAATGGCAGCAGAGGGGCAGTCTGACAAAACGGCGTCTGACATGGAAGTGCTTTTGAAGCAAAGCTGTGGCACTTCCTACATGTAGAAACTTCCTACATGTGGCACTACCTCCATGTAGAAAAAATGGCACCCGCTGACATTCACTGATGCTTGCTTAATGTTGGTAGAAATAGAATTAAATAAAGAACATTGTAAAGCAACTGAAATTTAAGAAAAGTGCACACAATTCAGGTGCCTTTACAACTACTGGTCTTTAAAAAGGACTTACACGTCATTTAAAAATGTTTTAAATTCAGTTGTATTCCTATCTGCAAGGACTTGATTTAACATTTTGGATTAAACTGTGACTGCCATAACTTCTTAACTTTGTGGCTACTGTATGTGCTGGCTGTAATTGCAGCCTCTGTTCTGGGAAATTCAGGAATTCTTTTTGTACAGGATCAGGAGCCCAGAGGCATGAAGAGGTAGGGAAGGAAACAGAATCATGCTGCCACTCCATTTCAATCTAAGATAAATAAAATCTTTGTCCTATACTCTATGTTGAACATATCCATGTGACCTTGTAATGATTCCCATGATGTCCAGAGGCTCATAGAAAACCTAGCTGCATTTTGTAGAATCCAGAATGGCTGACATTAACAGGGACCTCTAGGCATCATCTGGTCCAGCCCCCTGCTCAAGCAGAGCCAGCTACAGCAGGTTGCTCAGGGCTTTGTCAATTGACTTTTGAATATCTCCAAGATGGATACACCATGACCCCTCTGGGTAACTCACTCCATGGTAGAAAGGTTTTTCTTATGTGTAAGTGGAATTTCCTGTATTTCAATTTGTAACGATTGTTTATTCACTGAGAAACACTGCAAAGAGTCTCGTTTCACTCTGACCCTACTCCTCTCTAGGCTGAAAAATCCCAGTTCTCTCACACCCTCCTTGCACGGCAGATGTTCCAGTTCCTGAATCATTATCATGGCCCTTTGCCAGACTGAATCCACTAAGTCCATGTCTCTTGAACTTGGGCCTAATACTCCAAATATGGCCTTTACAATACTTAGTAGAGGGAAAAGTTCATCTTACACAGCCTGTTGGCAATGATCTTCTTACTGTATACCAAGGATGTTGTTTTGGACTTCTTTGCTACAAGTCCACATTGCTGGCTTTTATTCAACTTCTTGTCTGCCAATATGTATAATTTATTTTCTGCAAAACTGCTTTCTAACCAGTTGCTCCCAGCTTGCACTGGTTTACAGGGTTATTCCTCCCTAGGTGCAGGAGTTTGTACTTCACTTTGTGGAACTTTATAAGATTCCTATCAGCCTGTGGAGATCTCTCTTAATGGCGGCAGCACAACCACCTGTTGTGGTCGATTGTTCCTCCTCATACTGTACTATCTGCAACATTTCTGAGGTTATCCTCTGATCTGTCATCTGGATCATTAATGAAGATATTAAACACTATGAAGCATTAGCTGTGGCTCTTAGTGGTGAGTTGCTAGAATTAGGGTAGTATGGTTAGGTTGTGGTTGGACTTAATGATCCTTAAGATCTTTTCTAACCTGAGTGATTCTGTGATTCTATGATTCTATTACCACACTAAGAAGAAAATTAGCCTGGAAGTGACTGCAATAGGGAACGATTATCTGCTTCTGTTTGTTGTGAAAAATACGACTTTATAATTGCTTCCTAAAAATGATCACTTCTCTTCACTATCTCCCCCTATTCTCCTTCTCTTTCCAAGCAGGAAAAATCATACAGACTCATTCTTATCTGAGCAACATTCATTTTTCTTTGTAATTGTTCTTTTTCATTGTCAATCTCATTTATTGCGCTTGGCCAGTACACCAATGTCTACCAGCTGCCAGCTGTTAAAGGAAAATAAGAAGATGCATCCATACTGAATTGTTTCCCTGTCTGTCATGAAAACAGTTTGCATTCCACACAAAAAATTCATTCGTGGTGTAAGGGAATTGACGTCAGTACTGTTACACCCAGAATGATTTTGGCCCTGCATATTTATTATGCAACACTTTCAGATGCAGAACTCCATGATGAACAAATGACTGCCAGATGTGAGAGTAAGATCTTCTCCCTTTTGTGAGGTCCACGAACATATTCCCATATGTGGACTCTAAACTTTCTTAGTATATAAATCTATATATTATTTAAGAATAACTATGCAGAAAATATTTTAAATGGCAATATAAAGAAGAATAACAAAGGAAAACCTATATTTATTACTTTAAAAATAATAAGGCTCTTCTAACTTTCTTTCACATGTCCGGTACAGGCTCTTTCTTTCTTCCTTCGTCCCAGTCAGATAGTGGCAATTTGTATTGCTGACAGGTTGGGCTCAAAGCATTACAGTAAAAATGGTTACGTTCCATTTGGTGGCAGCCAGTCACAACTGAGATTCTGCAGGGCTCCATTTTAGGGCCAGTTCCCTTTAATGTTTGTTTTTTTTTAAATCAATTACTTGGATAAAGGATTTGAAAGTACATTAAACTGAGCTGTTGACTCCCTCAAACATGGAGAGGTCTTGCAGATTTTGACAAGTAAGAATGGCTGAAGACAAGTTGGAATGCTTTACAAAGACACCTGTAGTGAAAGATGATCTTGTATTTCTGTGCTTATTCATCTAAGCAAGCACCTGAGAGTCCAGCATATTCACCTCTCCTACGGATTACACCTTGATTGGCAGGGAGTGTCGATCTGCCTGAGGGTAGCGAGGCCCTACAGAGGGATCTGGATAGGCTGGTGAGCGGGGCTGAAGCCAACGGGATGAGGTTCAACAAGACCAAATGCCGGGTCCTGCACTTTGGCCACAACAACCCCAGGCAGCGCTATAGGCTTGGGGCGGAGTGGCTGGAGGACTGTGTTGAGGAAACAGACCTGGGGGTACTGATTGATGCTCGGCTGAACATGAGCTGACAGTGTGCCCGGGTGGCCAAGAAGGCCAACGGCATCCTAGCTTGCATCAAAAACAGCGTTACTAGCAGGAACGGGGAGGTAATTGTCCCCCTGTACTTGGCATTGGTGCGGCTGCACCTCGAGTACTGTGTTGTTTTGGGCCCCTCACTGCAAGAAAGACATTGAGGCCCTGGAATGTGTTCAGAGGAGGGCTACGAAGCTGGTGAGGGGTCTGGAGCACAGGCCTTATGAGGAGCGGCTAAGGGAGCTGGGATTGTTCAGCCTGGAGAAGAGGAGGCTCAGGGGAGACCTTATAGCTCTCTATAACTTCCTGAAAGGAGGTTGTGGTGAGCTGGGGGTCGGCCTCTTCTCTCGTGTCATTAGTGATAGAACTAGAGGGAATGGTTTCAAGCTGCGCCAGGGGAGGTTCAGGCTGGACATTAGGAAGTATTACTACTCGGAAAGGGTAGTCAGGCATTGGAATGCACTGCCCAGGGAGGTGGTGGAGTCACCGACCATGGGAGTGTTCAAGAAATGTTTGGATGTTGCGTTGAGGGATATGATTTAGCTGGTAAGTATTGGTAATGGTTGGACTAGATGATCTAGGTCTTTTCCAACCTTGATAATTCTGTGATTCTGTGATTTCTTGATTCTAGGTCATCATAATCAGGCACTTTGCAATGTGCAAGGATATTTGCAAGAACAGTGTTTTCTTTCCTTTATGTTTATTTCTTCCCTTTATGGTAAACCTTTTGGATTGCTGGTTCATCTTGAAAAGATCTTCCCACCTAAACAATTAACTTTACAATTGCTTTTTCCTTCCTACTTCCTAGGATCCTAATACTACCAGTATTGCCTTTTAGCAGTTTACTGCAGAAAATAAATAGCTCAAGTGAGGAAACATTCTTTCCAGCTCATGTCTTCACTGTTTTATTGAGATTTCATCTTTGCTAAATGTACACGATAAGTAGAAAAAATTTCTTGCACTATCCTTTCCTCTATTTTAATTTGCTCTTTGTTCTAATCCTTTCGCCAAATACTGAACACTTTGGGTTCCCAGTATTTATGGCTGTGACCAATGCATCACACATGGAGTTAATTCTCATTCTGAAGAAACTGCATGCAAAAGTCAATATGTTATTACGCGACTTAGGCTCTGCTTACAGTACATTCAGCACTGAATTTGAACTAATCATCTCATGCACAGATTGGTTAAACTCAATTAAATCATGTCTTGGCTTAGGCAACACTGAGTGAAGAGAAATTGTCTTGAGCCACATATAAACTATATAATGGTTAATGTACATATGATTAATGTATATAAGTAGCAAAACTTATTTAAAAAAATACTTGTATGTTTTGTTGTTAAAACATAAGAAATTGGACAACAATAGGTAAAAGTTTGGTTTTGGGAAAACTAATTCACAGATAAGTTGAAACACAGCACAAGTAAGTTGATTTTCACCTTAAAGGTGCAAGTTCAACTCATTTAAATGGGTGGTCAAATCCATAAAAAGTGCTGAATCGATGAGCCATTTTTTATCTTCAAGTTCTGGCACAAATTTTCCTTCTGATGCCATAAATGGCATGATTTCATTTTGCAAATCATAAAATCTTTTTAGCATTTTATCCTGGCTTAGACACACTGCTTCAGAAAAGTAAATGATATCCTTATAATCAGCATCCACAGTTTTAAAGAAACCCCTGGAACTGGCAGAAACACTAATTAAATACATATAACAAAGCCAGTTAAAAACAATGTGTAGTGGTAGCGTGTTTTGTTTCATGTACCTTTCACCAGCAAGACAACATCTCTCACTGCATTTCTACCTCAACCCTGCTATCCAACCCAACATTTAATTTTTACAGTCTCATCTCAATGCAAATAACAAAAGAGCCTTTCAGTATCCGAAAAGATCAGGATATATTTCAATTACTATGTCTGTATTATCCCAGTGATTAGTTCCTTCTTAACAATGATATATATATACTTTTTAAACAAGCTTTTAGCATACTAAATTTTGGAGAAATTCATCCATAAACCTGCCTGGAGCTTTGAAGGTTCATATAGAATAAGGCTGAAGTAACCTTGAATTTCTCAAATTCAGGAACTTTCTAGGGTTATCTGGTTTAAGGTAGAATATTATTTAGAAGACTTCTGCTTTCCAATGAACCGTGCAATGTTTCCTCACCTTTAAGACATAAGCTGGAAATAGGTAAAACATTATTTCTATACAAATTTTCCTGAATTATATTTAGTTATTAAGCTATTTTGAGAGTTTAATTTGGCTTCAGTTGTATGCAAAAAGCAAATATCGCTAAGAACTTCAGGATTGTGATGAATCTGCAACAAAATATCCCTTGAACAAGAATGGAGGGTTCTGGCACGGATTCCAACTGTTTGGTTTAAGAATCAGGCAAGAGCACACCTGAAAAATAATCCTATGCAGCTGTCGCTCTTTCTGAATGCTAAACCTCCTTCTTTGGGATTATGTCAGATTTCCATCTCCAATCTATGAAAAATTACAGCTAAGAAAAATTGTAGACGATTCATAGGGAATAATTAAAATAATTAAAACTTTAAAGCACCACTTCAGATAGATGGCTCAGGCACAGAGACATTTAAGCTTGCTGTAGGAAGTCAAAATTACTGCTGTGTGTATCTTTTCAGTCAGTAAATATCTTAAATAAAACATGTTTTCCATGCTAATCAGAATTGCTATTTATAACTATTTGTTTCTCTTTGCTTTTTGACTGAAGAGAGAGGTGCCTTCTGTTCGTGACAGAGAGAAAGCAAGATTCTGAATGAAGTGATAGTAATGCAGTCATTCTCTAACATATATTGGGATGATGAAGGCAACAAAACCCTCTCTGACAACAGGACAAATAGTTTGAGAGATCCAGAATTAGCAAAGAAGGGGGCATAAAACAGAACTGCAGAAGCAGAGAATCCCCAGGTGAAAATGACTCTTGGGTGGCTCAGCCCATTGTTTTTCACCTTAAATGCATATATGTCAGGAAAACATATCTCCTTAGAGAAAGGCTCAGGCAAAAGAAGGTCAGCATACCTAAGCTGAACTCAATCTTGAGATTTATTTCTAGTGAGTGTTCTACATCTGTATGAATAATAGCCAGTTCATCACAGTATTAACAGCCCAGAGCTCTTCAAGAACAGTCCAACACTAGAGCAGCAGAGGAGCTGTGGAAGAAGTTAGAACACCAGAGCTCTGGGAGCTGGGGAGTTGTGCAACACATGCTTGCAATACCATTGGCTCTAGCTACCACTCTGAGACCATCAATTTCCAAGTTTTCTAAAAAAGTGGAATATAAAAATGGTAAGACATAAACAGTGGTATTTCTGCAGACCTCCCTTTTCTTATTCACAGCCATCAGAGAGTAACCAGTTTCTGAGATGATATATTTGATATCCTATGGAACTTCACTGAAGTCAGTGGAGTTATTTACGGTATAAATCAGACTCAATTTTGCTCTAAGTGTTTCCTGCAGATTTAAAATAGTTATTACCCTCAAAACTCTCTAGCTGATTCCTTCTCCTTTTATTTCTGCAACTCATTTCTCACAGCTGTAGTATTTATTCAAAATCCTTGGCTGCTTGCTTCACATCTTTCTGCTGCCTGTACAATTTGATCCTCCGGAGCATACTACTTTAAAACTGCATCATACACAGCAGTTGAGGGACATTTTCCTCCTTTTTGCTCCAAATGAAATGATTTCTGCTTAGGTAACTAAATATAGATTTTATACATATATATGTATTTGCTTATGTATCTGTCTTTGTCAGTATATACATAGAAGAACGTTCTCTGACATCAGGACCACAAGCAGGGGCTTGTACAGAAGCCAGAGTATAACCGATTAGACATTTTGGGCCAACAGTGAGGTAGAAGCCAGTAGTTTATCAGCTCCTCAGTGTTATTTTTGTTTGTCATGCTAGTATTGTTCTAGGTCTCTGTTGTGTCAACTGCAGTCAGGAAACTAGTCAACAGTGGTGTGTCCTTGACAAAAAGTACATGTAGTAACAGAAAAAAAATAATTACTTTGAAGATGCAGTAAAAGCAGTAATTGTCCATTTCTTGGATCCTTGTGGAGAAATCTGTTTTTAGAAGCAGTAGCACTAAAGAAATAATCTAACAATAGTTTCTCATCTTCTCTATTTGTTCAAATTTTTGAAGAAAAATGTTCAAGATTCAGTGAGTGTTTACATCTTCATTTCAAATAGTAATATAATGTAAACACATACTTAGCTCTAAATGTGAGGTTTGAAATACCAGCACTCTCTTCACACTGACATCTTTTTAATCACCTTCATCAAAATAAACCTATGTGTAGGACAGCTTTTCATCTGTTTCCTGCAAACTTATTATTTTTAGGTATTTATGGCTCTAATCCTACAGATAGCGTCTCAGGTCTCTCAGGTTCCTGGACAGAAGCTCAATTTGGTATTTTCTTAATCTTTCTGATTAATCAGTTTAGTTTAACATCTGCTAGCTTGGATTCTAACAATATGTTTTAGTAAATAGTGACCTATGGTAGCCTACTCAGAGCTAAGACTTCAGATGCAGTTTGCCATAGATAAGAGTTGGAGAAAACCATACAAATTCAATTAAATCATTAAAAATGTTTTCCCTAATGTTTACAAGGACCTCAGATATTTTGTGGCATTTTTGTACCATATATTTTCCTTGGTGTACATGAATTTGTCTATATTTTGTATGTCTATATATATCTATCTGTACTGATATAGAGATGAACTAACTGTGTATTCATATGGAGATATTTTACACACACAATCATATGTGTATATACATATAGATATGCATATGAATATATATAATATACATGATTATTTTATTTTATTTTATTTTTTGTTACTGCTGAAACAATTATTTGCCATTGCAGAGATCTGTGCCAGTCCAGAACAGAAAAATCTATCGCAGCTGTCTTTCCAGCTCCCAGGAAAATTCTCAATTTCTTTTGACAAATATTCAAATTTTCTATCAAATTTGATCCTTTCCCTGATGTCTACTGAAATCTGACAGACCTCCTTTTGTTTTATAATTTGTCTTTTACAAGTTAGCACCACCCCTCTCTGATTATGTTGTTTTAATCTGCTTTTACCTAGAAGAAGCCATGTAACAAACTCTATGCAATTTCCCTACCCAATTTTAAATTTTTGGTTATCAGTCAGTGTAGCTATTGTTAAATTATCTTTTTTTTTTTTTTTCCCCTTCCTTCTGTGGGGCAAGTGCAGAATGATGATAATTAGCAACCCATGCCTCAAGGCTGTTAAAGACTCCATTAGTTTTATAGTGACAGGGTGATCCAGTCATGGCTTTGGACATGCAGCAATCAATCAGAAGTTGCTAGCTGCTGGCCAATGCTCAGTTCTTAGGTTTCAGCAGGGGTTTAAGTTGCCTTAGGACATGCTTTGATCTCATGTGCTTCAGCAAAACTGGAATATGAGACAACACAGATGATATCTCATTTAACTTGTTAAAGAGCAAATTTTAAATCTGGAGAAAAATTTTGCACTAAATGTTTCTCATTACTACTGCCAATACAAATCTAATGTTTAAGACAATGGTTGACACATTAATCATCAAGAGAGTAGAGGAAACGTCCTAGCAGAGCTGACTAAGCTGAGGGATTCTCGAGAATGTTTGCACTATGAGTTAGTCACTCTTTGACAGTCATAGAGCTGGCTTGCACTGGCAGAGAGGTATCTGGCTTTGGAGTTGACTATTTTTAGTATGAATACATAAAGATGACTAGCAGTGCATCATGACTTGGAGTTAACACGTAGCATTTGTCAGAAATGCAATGTTCAATGGAATTTAATATCATAAGCGACTGCGTTCTGTGTCTAACAAATTTACCACTCAGAGGAAGTGATTTAGCACACAGGACAGCATCTAGGTATGAAGAAATAATTAGTCTGTGAGTAGAGAGGAAGAAATGTGTCTCAAAATGGTCATCAAAGAAGAGAAAATAATGAAATGAGCCAGAAAGATCATCCCATTACAAATTGTCCCACTATCTATCATGACACTAGTTAAAAATGCATCTGGTGGAAGTAGGTGTATATATGAACTGGATCATATCTCAGCAGGGAGAGAGAAACTTGAGAACAAAGAATGAAGGGTGCACTTTGTGTTAAGTATACGAAAGATATGAAAGATATAAAGCAGTTAGATGAGGTGTTGAAGAAGACATAGATATTAAATACATCTGCCTCTCTGTGCTACTATACTTTTTGCCAAATAGAATCAATGTTACTATGATAACAATTGGTGCCTGAAAGAAGGAACAGAAAAACAGTATAAGTAATATGGAAACCCCTAGGTTACTCAATCTCCATGCACAAAAACAATTCATCTTTTCAACATTCAGAAAGGAAGTTCAAGTTCAGCTTCTAGTCTGCAAAGAAGTAATGTACTTGGATAAATAGCAGAATACAGAATGGTAGAATACTCAACCAACTTGTATGACAATAAGAGGAGGAAAAAAGAAGGAATAAAAAGAGTGAGCTGATTGAGAGCAATAGATCATAAGCTGTCATAAAATGGAAGTATTCTTTCCAATTTCACATGCAAATTGCCTGCAGATTTGCTTCTGTTGTGCTAATTCTCTTAATTCTAACAGATTATTTGAGGAGAAATGCTGTTTTATCAACAGCAAGTACTGACTACGTAAGGGAGCTTGTTCTTCACACTCCGTAGTACTGCACTGTGAGTAATGGCCTGTGGGGAATCCACGGTCTCATTCTCACCTGAGAACCTTTGCAGTTGCTAGCTTCATAGCATTACTTGAAGCAGACCTGATTGATCTTCTGTTGAAATAATAAAATGTAAGCATTTAATAATAATTAATATAATATATTATTATATAATATATATATATAATTATATATATTATATAAATAATTTAATAATAAAATGCTTACATTTTATTATTTCACATACATACATACTCATACAGCACATACTCATTAAATAAAATAATGAGTATGTGGATGCACATACTCAAATCCAGCTCACATGCAATGATTGCTCTCTACTCTGCCCTGGTAAGGCCTCATCTGGAGTACTGTGTCCAGTTCTGGGCTCCCCAGTATAAAAAAGACAGGGATCTCTTGGAAAGAGTCCAGCGGAGGGCCACAAGGATGGTGAAGGGCCTGGAGCATCTCCCCTGTGAGGAACGACTAAGTGAACTGGGTCTGTTCAGCCTTGAGAAAAGAAGGCTGAGAGGGGATTTGATCCAGGTTTATAAATACCTGAGGTGTGGGGGCCATAGTGGTGAAGCCGGACTCTTTTCAGTAGTGCGTGTGGACAGGACAAGGGGAAATGGGATGAAGCTAGGGCATAGGAAGTTCCGCACGAATGTGCGCAAGAACTTCTTTACGGTGAGGGTGACGGAGCACTGGAACAGGCTACCCAGGGGGGTTGTGGAGTCTCCTTCTCTGGAGATATTCAAGACCCACCTGGATGCCTACCTGTGCTACCTGCTGTAGGGAACCTCCTATGGCAGGGGGGTTGGACTCGATGATCTCTAGAGGTCCCTTCCAACCCCTACGATTCTGTGATTCTGTGGTCAGGAAATGCAACTGGCTAAATAAAGTTAGGTGAAAGACAGAAATTCTGTCTCAGGTTTCACTCCACGTAATTCAGTTACCTCTGTATCATGGTCAAAGTAGATACTGGAGCAAATGTGGTCTGTAAAATCCACACTGCAATGATGATATTTTGGATGTTTTTTCCCACTTACTCTGAAGGGTTGTGAAATAATTATATACCCTGAAAAATCATCTTTTTATCAGAAATATTACCAGCTGTCTTTTCTGTATATGAGAATATATTTATATTAGAAGGAGGATGCTTCTACTTGAAGTGACATACATATCCCATCTTTTCTTAATAAATAATAAAAAAGGCAGAACACAAACCGTCACAGGTGTTCAAAAGATGAAGGTCTTCAATTCTGTACAGCATACTGTTGGGTTGCACTGAATGGGCAGAATCCTGGCATCTCTGGTTTGAAGAATATATTTGGGAGAGCATACACTCAACAAAACTGCACTGTAGATTTTCTGGCATTCTAACATAGGTTCAAATACGTGCAGTGGACACATAAGAAGAAGAGGTACCTTTTCACTGTTGCCTCACCTTTGCATCTGGACGTATTTCAGATATAGCACGTAAAATAGAGGTTTGGAGACCAGGCATGCCATCCTTCCCACACAGGAGAATGATGACCAAATACAGCACAAACTGAAAATAGAGCTCAGCCGGTGAGTCACTCATTTGTGACATTCTCTGCTATGGCATGAGAAGAAACTTCAGCAAAATCTTTTTCTGTCATATTCAGCCATGGAGCTAATTTCAAATGAAGCCACACACATATCTGACACACCCAAACCAGACTTCATTATGAGGGACATTTCATGTTTTAGACCCAAATTTATATCAGGCATGTAAGGACACAGTGTTCTCTTTTCTATTATAGTAAATTACTTGCAGGAAAAACACTGAATCATAAAGTTCAGGTTAAGAGCTTTCCTATTCAATTTTAAACCCTTTGCACTCTTCTCTTGTACATTCATTTTAGGATTTCAACTAAGTCATCAAGCTTGATTACAAAGCCACCTTTAATCCTTACAGTATGTTAGGGATAACTCAATAAATACATTATGTTGTAAACTCCCTTCCATATAAACTGTGACTCAGAAAAAATGTTTTTTATCCTTAACAATCAGTATGAAGTAATGGCACTTGAGCTCACTGGTGATATACTTACTATTCCAATTATCAAAAAACTAGAGAAGCATTTCTGGAATGGCTAGACTATTCTAGCTTTGTAAAAAAGTTAATCTATTGACTATTTCTTGTTTACTATTTCTTTTTTTTCCCCCCTGCTTCCTTTTGAAAGCAAGGTTTTTGAACAGCATTTCTTCTGGATACTTCATAACCAGAACTTAACATATTTGCAACTGCACTGCCACCTCTGAGCTGAAAGGCAGAAGCTACTCTGGACGGGTGTTAAAAATGTTTACTTTCAAATTAAATAATAACTAATGCTCTTTTATTGTTCCTGCCTTTATCATACATTAGCTAATTAGGAGACTAAAAAACACCTATTAGCATTATCTGTCAGTAAACCAAAATCTGTACAAAAAGCTGCTCTCATCATCCTATAAATACTACTGGTTTGTCAGACTTAAGTCAGCCTTTCATAAATCCCCAAATGTCTAGCTTCAATCACTGTAAACTCAGACAGCTGTGACTTCCTAAGAAACAGATGATACAGAGAACCTCGGGGAAAAGAAAAAAGTTCAGGGAAAAGAGACTGTTCTCCCAAGTTGTGCACATTCTTTTACACATATCTAATTTTTCTTCCTGCTGCTTGCTCCCTTTTCTATTAAATCAGTCTGTGCCTCCATCTTTCACACTGAAGCTATACCGGGGGTAGACTGAGGTGAAAAATTTGTATAGCATCACTCTCATGATACTTAGTGGCCCAGAGAGATACAGTAAAAATCATATTGCACTATACTACCTCTAAACTAATTTTACTTTCATTAAGTGTACACAACAAAGGAGTTGAACTGGAAAAGAGGAAAGAAGTTTGATTGCATTGTTCTTACTGTATTTAACAGTAAATGATGCAGATTAAATTCCTTTGCTATAATATTTTATCTCAGTGAATGATACAGAGCTGAGCAGATTTCAAGTATATTGTAGAATCAAAGAAAGAGCATCAGCTGAACCATAACCACATTGTCTTAAGCACATATGCTTGATGATTCTAAATGTAACACATCACTGAGTCACACAGAATGGCAAAACATATATTTTTGCTCCACATTTTAAATTTGTTTACATTAGCTTTTGACAGCAATTTTGCTTCTTCGCCTATAAAGTCTGTTCCCCTGTTGTTTTTTGTGGAACCTCTAGATATCAGACAGAACCCTCACGGGAAAAACTGGATTCTGAGTCATACTCTTATAACTGAAATCTCTTTTTTTTTTTTTTCCTTTATGGAGCTGAGATTTCGGTGACTGTGATATTTTACATATCACATAAAGTATTCATGTAGTAACTGTATATGCACATATGTAACACTACCATGCATTGTGTCTGGCTTTGTCTTATTCTCATTCTACTAAAATGTCCTCCTCTTTTCATAATCAAAATCTCATATAAACATTTATTTATTCACCTCGAATGCTCACCCATGAGATCAGTCAGTATTGCCCCTTTTTTCTGCCACCATAGGAAAATGGCCTCTACTATTGATATCAGACATATTTTAAATGCCAGCTTCCTTCAGGAAAGCTTGTAATTACAGAGAAGCAATCAAGTACCAATTAAATCAACTTTACAGTTACATAGAAGATAAACAGGATTTGATGTCCGGTTCTTGAAGTAATTATCTGACTCCAACAAGCAGGACAAGCAAGACTGAAGCTTGCCTTGGGCTTTACTAAAACAGCAACTAGTACAATGGAGAAAAACCACCAAACAACAGATGCATGCTGTCAGAAGAGAGAAACAGAAGTTAGAGTGGTAGGAAAAGAGCATTCAGGATCTTCCTATCTCAACTAAACTAGTTTTTTTTTCATGTCACCTCAGCTGCGCTGTGTGCCACAATTTACTGATGACGCTCACATAAGCCTTGAACTTTTAATTCAATTCTTTTTCCTATATGGAACTTTGCTGAATTCACGGAAGTAACGATCTGTTTACATGAATCAAAATACAGAATCCCTGCCACCATAGAAGATGTTGATATATATAATTTTAAACAGAAACAAACAGGAAAAAAAAATCCCCTTCAAATCATCAACATCAGATGGAAAAACAGGAAGAAATGTTAGGCAAGGACAGTCTTTATTTTATGTGTGTGTAATACTGAGGAGGGTGAAGCATTGATCTCTAACTGACGCCTGTTGCAATGACTCAAATAGTATCGGTAAATAACTGTCTCCAATGGGTTTTTTTTCAGTGAAGGATTTAAGGTCACAAAGCTCTTTGGTACAGTTGCCTCCATGCATAGGAATAGTTGTGAGATTTTGATTTTTTTATTATTGTATCTAAAATTTTTATAATGGCATAACATACTAATATAATTATGTAGTGTAACATTGTACTCAAAAGTTTTAAAGACATGTAAGAACAATGACATCACGATCTTGCATACATGAATATAGGATTCGATAGAAGGATGAAATTCCTCAATATGGAAGCTGGCTATAACACGACAAAACCATAGTGTCTGTCACTGTTATCAGAATTCTTTGTGAATATGAGTTGAAAAGGACTCGTGTACTCTAAATGCGTGCACTTTTTGGAGTTTTTGTAATTTCAGTTTTTTATAATTTCATATTACTCCACAGGCAATCATATTTCTTTCTCACACCAGTATTCATTCAAAGTAAATGAATACTGGTATTCCCCTAAAATTAAGGACAGTGTAGCTGATAAAAAATTAAAATCCTTAGGGTGCTCCGTTTGCTGGACTCCATGAAAGTGCAAGAAGAATTAAGACAAACTTACAGCTCTACATAGTATTTGCCAGGACAGTACAGTAGCAAGTACCAGTTAGTTGTCTGGCAAGGTATACTCTCACTTCTTGCAGGTATTGTTATGCAGTTTTAGACAGCAAGATAAAGGCTGGAGTATTGCCATCTTTTCATACTACTGAACCTATAACAGAGGCATTACTAAAGAAATAATATTCTAGGTTCTAACATATGATAACTCCCATTTTCAATAAAGGAAAAAAGGAAGGTCCAGGAACTACAGGCCAGTCAGTCTCACTTCTGTGCCTGGCAGGATCATGAAGCAGATCCTCCTGAAAGCATATGGAAAATAAAGAAGAGGTGGTGGGTGGAAACCAGAATGGCTTCAGCAAGGGCAAGTCATGCTTGACAAACTTGGTAGCCTTCAACAACAGAGCTACAGCATCAGTGGATAAAGGAAGAACAATTGACATCATCCACCTGGAGTTGTGCAAAGTGTTTGACGTCATCCCGCATGACATTCTGGTTGCCAAATTGGAGAAAAATTGATTTGATGGATGGACCACTCACTTGATAAGGAATTTGGTGGATGGTCACACTCAAACAGTTGCGGTCCATGGCTCAATGTCCAAGTGGAGACTGGTGATGAGTGGCATTCCTCAGGGATCAGTGCTGGAACTCATGTTATTTAACATCTTTGGAGGCAACATGGACAGTGGGATTGAGTGCAACCTCAGCAAGTTTGCAGACCATACCAAGCTAAGTGGCGCAGTCAACATGCTAGAGGAAAGGGATGCTATCCAGAAGGACCTGGACAGGCTTGAGAGGTGGGCCCATGCCAATTACATGAAGTTCAACAAGGCCAAGTGCAAGGTCCTGCATCTGGGTCAGGGCACTCTCAAGCACAGATACAGACTGGGCAGAGAATGGCTTCAGAGCAGCACTGAGGAGAAGGATTTGGGAGTGCTGGTTGATGAAAGATTGAACATGAACAGGCAACGCACACTTGCAGCCCAGAAAGTCAACCACCTGCAAATGGGTTGCATCAAGAGAAGCGTGACTAGCAGATCAAGGAAAGTGATTCTGCCCCTCCACTCTACTCTTGTGACACCCCACTGGGAGTACTGTGTCCAGTTCTGGAGCCCTCAACACAAGAAGCATGTGGAGTTGGAGCAGGTCCAGAGGAGGGCCATGAAGACAATCAGAGGGCTGGAGCACCTCCTCTACGAGGACAGGCTGAGAGAGCTGGGGCTCTTCAGCCTGGAGAAGCAAAGGATCTGAGGAGACCTAGCAGCCTTGCAGTATCTGACAGGGGCCTACGGAAAAGCTGGGGAGGAACTTTTCATAACAGCAGGTAGTGGCAGGACAAGGGGAAATAACTTAAATCGGAAAAGTGTAGATTTAGGGTAGATATCAGGAAGAAATTCTTTACCGTGAGGGTGGTGAGACACTGGAACAGGTTGCTCAGTTAGGCTGTGAACGCCCTCTTAAACTGGAATACATAAATTTTAAATCAAGAATAATGCAAGACATCACATTATAAATACTCATAGAAACATGAATGGGAAAAGATGAAGACTAAAAATGTATGAAATTGATAACAAATTCAGAATTATCTTTCTTTTTTCCTTCCCCCCCCCTTCCCTTTTCCCCACCCACAAGAGTCAGAAAAAAAGGTAAAAAGAGAAAAATCACTGGTAACAACATTATCCAGGTTTCATTTGATGCTCCATAGTTATAAAGCCCAATAGTGATTAGTCTGTCAAAAAAAAAAAAAAAGCTGAAGTAGGAAAATAGAGTAGAAGAGACTGTAAAATGGCTCCACTAACCAAAAATTGGTAGGTAGCTTTTTTTATTATTGCCAATTACCCAAATTACATACAGGATGCTCATAGCGTTGTGTAGTTAAAACCAATCCTGTGTCAAAGATTTGACTCTTTTGTTCCTTAGAAATGAAAATCCAAGGATTTTGTTTGGATATGTGTGGGTGTTAAGCTGATTTCAGTAAGAGATGTTTTGGTTTGATATAATTATAGAAACAGGACATAAGAAAATGAATGTTACTACATGGATCTTATCTTTAACGTGGATAGGCTCCCCCCTTTTATAAGGTTACAGCCCTGTGGCTTTCCATTTTTGTTTTCCAGGTTCTATGAAGAAAAGGGCAGTGTCCATTCAAAGACATGCAAACTACCCAAAAAGCATCTCATCAAATGCTAAAAAGTTGAGGCTGCCGCTCCTGGTGTTACTGGTCCACTGCAATATTACTCTGAGTAATCCAGTTCACCAAAAAAGCAGTTCTCTGGTGCTACAACAGAATTAAAAGATGGTGTTTTGCTGCTGTGGAATGGTAATAATGATTTGCAGAATGGAATCTCAAGTTCCACTTCTTGGATAAGTTCTGCTTTAGAACAACTTGAAAATTGCTTGATTTGAGCAAATAAAGGTAAACATGAAGTGCTTATCACTGACGTTAACAATGCTTGGATGTTAACAATGCTTGGAAATAAACTGTTCTTGATACACAAAAGCAGGGGAACACATGAAAGAATTCCAATCCAATAACAAGAAGCTCACTCAGAGCAGTTTTCAATACTCACACCAGTTGCTTAGACAATCTTTACAAAGTTCATGACAGTTAGTGCTGTTCTGAAAATAAGTGCAGACCTTTTCTGAAAAGACAGTCCAAATATTTAAAGCTGGATATGTTTCATAAGAGGCAAACTATACTAAAGAAAAATGAGGGTCTTTGACACACCATATGCTTTTTTATATATATAGAAGCCCAAAATTTGCATATTTAGCTTTAGGAGAGTCTTCTTTTTACCCTTTTGTCTTCTGGAGTTTGAACTAATGAGTTTTATTTAATTTGGCTTGAGTGAGGAGTTAGAGGCTTATGGAGAATGCAGAGATATTTCAATAGGCTTGCCAGAGTGCCAGAGTACCAGAGACCACGTTTCAGTATGTTTGAAACCAGACTGAATACATAATCAATGCAATAAATAATTTTGTGAGAAAATTTAGAAGCAAATGTAATTACAGAAGAGACTGAAACAGCTCAGTCTAAGTGACTAATGTGGTTTTCCCCCAGCTTGAAGTTCTACATCCCTATGACTGCAAGACAATAAATTAATTAGTTTTTAACTCTTATCATCTTGTCTTGAATTTAAAATAGAGCCCATAATAAAAAAAAGTGTAGTGGGATTTTAGACCTTGAACAAAGATGGGCTTGTTACCACTGCCATCTTACTGAGCTATCATCATTTATGTTCCTCTGTTTTGAAAGAACATACTGAGCACTTATTGTGGAGTGCTTATCACCTGAAATGATCCAGGACCAAGACTCAGTACTGTATATTCATATCAATATAATTCAATATGAGTATCATAGAGCACTAGTTTATACCAGAAAGTGCTCAAGAGTATCATGGCAAGGATTACTTTTTCCTTCCGAAAGAACCTGATTCTACATAGTGCTAAAAATTAGTTTACCACTTTAAGAATAAAAAAGAATACAGTAATAATAATGAAGATATTGAAAATTTGGTTAATAAATGCTAATCATGATGCAAGAACAGTCTTAATGGCTACAGAGCCTTACAGGGCACTACCTGCTTCTACAGGGCAATAAACTTAATACAGGGAAAAAAAGTTAGGAAATTAAGCAGTTATTAATTATTCTGTGAGCACCAGAATGAAAGAAGCTTGATTCCCTGTGTGCATTGGTGGTACTCCTAGCACAGTACCTCAGTCTCCTACTTTTATCTTACACCATATCACTGCTTACAACATCTTCTATAGCCTCTAGTGCTCTGCTTTGCTTCTGTCCTGGATACCTCCAACACCTCTTTGAATCCTCCCCACAATGATTTCTGCTCTTTTCTGCTCTCAGTGCACCTCTGTCATGGCACTATTGGCTTTCCCTTATCTCGTTTCTCTACTTCCAGAGTATCTCAGCTTCCTCCTATGGTTTTCTCACAATAATGCTGTCAGCTTTACTCAACATCTATTACTGATCTACTATTGTGTGCTCTGATATTTCCAAAGGATACATTACAGTTTTTGAGATACTCACTATCAGCAGAGCTGATAGTGTTCTTTCAAAGCTGTGATTTTTTTTTTTTTTTCAAAACAACAAATATTTCTTTTGAGAACCAAGGATCTGCTAAACAGATGACATGGTGAGGAAGAAGTTCAAAAGAGACATATGAAAGAACAAAATATAGATCATTTTCAGACACCCATAAAACAAAACCAAAAATGATAAAAAATACATCTAATTTAAAATCCTCCACGTGTACAAAAATACTTCTACATTTGGAAAAAAAGAAATTAAACATAGCTACAGAAAATTTAAAATTTCTCACCCTGATGTATTTTCAGGAAAAAAATACTGGACATACGTAGATACAAATTCAAGGGCTGAGAATGGAAAAAGGTGTTAAATGGGTAAAAGTCATTAAAGAGAACACTTTTCCACAGAATGCCTCAAAGTCGATTATTCGCAGAATTCCACTGTCATACCACATATGGTCCGTAATTACCTAAAATAAGTAAAATAGGTAAGCGAATAAATAAATAAAAAAGAACTATTAATGGATTTCTACCAATGCATTGCCTTCTCTTGTCATGATACCACAGACAGCGACAAAACAATCAGTTAAAAATACATAGATTTTAAATGTATTCTCGGCCGAAAGACCACAGCTAAGAATATACTTTAAATTTATCCCTCTTCAAAGGTTCAAAAGATAAAATCCTAGATACACTGGAGCTGGTGGCAAGCAAAAAAGTAAGGATTCCCCATTTGTTTTAAAGTCCTTGTGGCACCAAAAGCATCACTGATACTAAATCTAATCTCCTGCATAACACAGGCATGAAATTTAAACATACAGAAAACCTTAAGAACATAGAGAGAGACAAAATGCTTCCCTCAAATAGTTTATAGCCCTATTCAAGATAAAACAGCAAATAAAAGAAAGAACGAACAGGGGAAATAAATTGAACAAATCTGTTATTATTTAGTTGTGACAGCATGCACATCTTCAGATTTGCATCCTTTAAAGGAATTAAAAAAAAAAAAGCAACAACAACAGACAAATAAGTACACAAACACACAAGTGATATATTTATAAAAAAATACTTCCTTGGGAATTATTAGAGAATAAAAAAAACATTGGATGTTCAAATCCTCCCATCACCGTAGCTTTTACTGCTGACACAGATTACATGATGTGGAAATGAAGAACTGTAAAGGCGGTTAGAGAAAAGAACAGTGTGTAAGAACTCCCAGCTTCCACAGCCAGTTCTGCCATTGTTCCTTTTTTTTTTTTTTGAGTGGACTTTTGCACATGGTCTCAACTTTTTAAATACTAAAGAGAGTCTATTATCACCTGAATTTTTGCTTTTGATATATGGAAATCAAAATGAAATCTGTAGTTGGAAGAACAAGATACATTTAGGAAAAACTTTCATTTTTTTGCCCCCCAAGCACTCCACAGCAAGTGCAGATTCACAGTCAAAACCAAAGACCAGAATATGTAGACCAAAGACTCACACAGAGATGAAGGTCTGTTAGTAAGGCTTCATACTTTTGTCCATCAGTAGCTATCAGTCTTTGACAAACCCTGAAGTCATATACTTAATTTCTTTCGCTGCCTTCTCTGAAACCTAGATATATTGCCATAGGACTAGTAAAAAATCTATTTTTACTGGTCTACTTTCTATATTAAGTTAGATTGGCCAACAAATCTAATTACAAGTACTTCTACTTTAAAAAGGTTCTTTTTCATACATACAGTGCTTATTTATAATATCTGCAAGCAAAAAGACACAGCAGGATGTGGGTTCCTGGGTGATAAAAACATGCCCAGTGGCTTTTCTTTTGTATCCATAAATATTCACTTCAGGTGATCCTTTCTTGTTGAAGACAGAAACAAAACTCCCACTCATTTCAGTGGTAGCAGGCTCTGGCCTTAGTGCAAGAACCATATGAGCTTCTTATTATTATGGTAAGCTTAAGGAAACCCAGAGGATTCTTAAGAAAACTCGGGACCAAAACACACAGACTGGAGTCTTCAGTAGTAGTCCAGCTAAATGAAAATCAGAACATCAATCTGTTTGAGACTAATATTTTAATCCATTCTCTTATCTCATAGTGAAACAAAAGATGAAATTCTTACTGTGTTGAGCAGAATATTCAGAAAAAAATCCAGTGCAGAAATAAGGAAATACTTAATTTCAGCATTTTCATAACTGAAACACTTTCATATGGCCAAACTGAAGTGGTGTATTTAACATCCAGACCACACGTCTTTGATGAAGCACCACCCATTTCATTTGAAAAGGGTTCCAACTCCACAAGAGAGAGCATGGCTATGACACATATATCAAAACAGCTGCAGAGCAATACATGTTTCAGTACATACTGACTTAAAATGAAACATTTCAGATTAGTTCAGTGAACCAGAATATTTTGTTTCATATTCAGCCAACTGGAAAGTATCTTTTTTTTTTTTTGTTTGTTTGTTTTCCTGATGAGAAAACAGAGGGAATCTATATAAAAGATTTTTCCTATGGAAAAATAAAAAATAGGTATTGCAACACTACATATTCCATAAGGAGGAAAAGAGAAGCCAAAACTTAGACAGAAAATCCTCAGATCTCTCAAAGGTATCCGAAAATCCATGTGAGCTGTGCAGGATGGATCCAGCAGGACTCCAGAAGCTTAGTCTATCTTTTTTATATTATATGTTCCCAAGGAGACTTTCTGAGACAATTTGGTAACAGCACTCAAAAACAAGTTGCTTTTTGGCTACTGATGGCATTTTCATCAGACTAACAAAGACCCAAAGCTGCTTTTTCTCACTGTTTTTTTTTTTGTTTTGTTTTTTTTGTTTGGTTGGTTTTTTGGTTTTTTTTTTTTTTGGTGCATGTCTGTCAGATGGTCAGTCATTGACTTTTAGAACTTTCTGTAGGAGATTTAAGGACATTCTTTTAAGGTAATTAATAAACAATATATTAAAAGCTTGTATTTGGCGGGGGGGTTGGACTCAGTGATCTCTGGAGGTCCTTTCCAACCCCTACGATTCTTGCTTCTGTGTGATTTACATGACCACTGCTTTAATTAGTTTATATGAACAAGAAAAGAGTTTGTGTTCCAAGTACAGTAAATCAACTGGTAACAACTAGCTTTAAATATATTTATAAATAACCTAGAAGGTCAGAAAAGATAATAGAATAGACATAGTTTTTATTTGTTTATGCTCTATATCTTGTTGAAACAGGGAAAACTAATTCCTTGCTCTTCGCATCTCCTCAAGACAGATACAGAGAGGAATCGTTTCAACAGCAGCATAATACTGGCTGCATCATTTGGCTTCCTAAATGCTATCAGTATCTAAGCATGTTTTTTTTCTTAGCCAAACTCTCTTCCTTCCCATACCACTACCTGACAAACGCCAAACAAAAACCTCAGCTGCATTCAGAAGAACGAGGAAAGAAATAAACATAAAAAGTCAAAACAACCAGAGAGCTTTGCAGTCACCAAAAGTTGCAGTACTCCTGTAGTCCGATAATCCTGTCCCTATCAAATTCCATCACAGTTCACTGACTGAATCTTTGTATCCAGCAAATACAAACCTGCCACATTGTTAGGGCTTTCTTTAGCAGGAAGTGTTATATGTGAATAAGTCTGAACATTCATGTGAGAGATTGCTATTTAACAGGAAAGCAGGAATGTGTCTTTCAAGCGAAGCCTGCAGAAGCTGGATTTCAGAGAAAAAGTTAAATACACGTGTCTGTATTAACATCTAAATGTAGAAAAGTCGAGTAGCTAATTAAATAATGAAGGATAAATCAAACATCAATTTTTCTTTTTCTTCGGCTGCTCATTTGCAATCTATCCTCAGCTGTTTCTGAAGAATATGAAAGTTGATTACTCAAATAACTTTATGCAAACGATCAATCATTTCTGTTAATGACCGCAACTCTTCTTTCATGGGGAATAGTAGAAGTAGTACAACAAAAACAAATCAAAAGTCAGAAGTTTTTGGTAATATCCCTGCTAAATATTATCTGCCAATCGTGAACTGGAATGCTGATGTAAAAATCCTTATTCACTCAGGATTCTCTTAGGACTTACTAACATTTCATAATACTGGGAAAGGTGCAGCAGGATTCTGTCTACTCTAGTATAAATAATTCAGACAGTAATAGTACTCTTAATAAATCTAGCTATGCCACTAAAGTCTAAGAACAAGTGTGCCACCACTTCGAACTAAGCAAAAACAAATGCAGAAAATTATTTGTCAACAGTCCAGTAATCTTGCTGTGTAATTACGTGTCAGGTAAGTTTTATATTTGGATCAAATTGCTTTGTTCTTTGGAAAATGCTTCTGGATAAATTATATTTGGCCAGTAAACTAACTAGAGAAATTATTGTGTTGGAAGAAAATAGCTGGATCAGTCTATGATAAAATAGATTTTATAGAAATAGATATAGAAATAAAATAGATTTTATACCTATGATAAAATTAATCTGAAATTCATCCCAATAAAAAGCAAATTTACTATTTAAAATATGTTTTGTATGTTACTGCAAAGTTATTTCTCATATTTCAACACTTCTGTCTCAGCCAGAACTGTAATCAGAAACGCCAAAATACTGTGAGAAGGGCTGTTCTGCATTACAGCTGACCCAAATGAAACAAGGAAGTACTGCAGAATCACAAGACAGCCTATTTGAAGGAGACTGCCACCCAGTTTCCAGACTAGAGAAGTCTGGACGAGGTTGGATAAACTCTGGAAACCGCTAAACTTCTGGATGTATATCTGAACTGAACCACCATGTCTTTGTGACTTGTGCCTTACTGACATCCACATTTCATGGAGATGAGTAGAAATAAAACAGTTTTACTTTGGGAAAGAATGTAGGAAACAATATTTTGCACAAATCAGAAATTCGCTTGCATTATCTTCCAGATTAGAACTGGACTGTAATTCTGAGTGCACTGAACAATTTCAGAGTATGTCCTTGAAGTCAACAGAGATAAACTAGTTCATCTGGAAGAAGACTCCTGTCATCTCTGTTAATGACACACAGAGAAATTGGAGAAATTCTGGGCCTTACTCATTCATCACCTAAACTCCAATTATTCCTAATGAAATATCATTGAAGCAAACTTGGTTGACTAATCCTAGCTTAACCTATTTTTCTTCCCAGTTGATGCTGTCCTGCCATAGTTTATAATGGTGACTGTGTTGTTCGTAAATATCATTCCATAGTGGCTAAGTCTCTCTCAGTCATATCTCCTGTTTATCTGCAAAGCAAAGCTTGACTTGCAAATCTAGAATTGGTATCAAGTAATTTTAGGCTTGAAAAGGAAAGCTGTGATCTGCCTTCGCTCATTAAAAAACAGATGTTTTTCATCTCTTTGAAGTCTTAACACAAACCAAAACTATGAATAAGGTGTTCCTTCTCAGTAAACACATACTTTAGAACTTTATTGCATTTTATTATTTAAATAATCAAATGTACATTAATTTTCTTAAAAAAGAAATACTAAGATTTTGTTTATGTATATAACCTAGGAAATAGATATGGGAAAATGCCTCAATTCTATACTCAGTTTAGAAAGCCACAGTGGGTGGGATCTTCCAAGGAACTGGACTACAGCAACACAAAGGTCCAGAAGTCAACCTGCAATGTTTTAGAGGGGGCAGATCAGATGAAGTCTTCCTAGAGCTTCTGTAGCACTGGGGCATACCAGCCGAGATTATCACTGGGGTGTGCCGCCAGCCACTATCATGCTCAGTGACCCTGTGGAGTCTGTCCCACATTTCTGCACGCAATGAGTGGAGGGGAGAAGACAAGGCCCAGCTAATTCTCATTGCTCATGCCAGTGCTGAGAAGGAAGTCTTCACCCAGCAGGCTCATTCAGCTCAGCTGGCGAATCCTGTGTTTGCTGGGGAGTGCGCTACAGCCAAGCTCGCTGTGGCCGGAGCACAGTGCGGAAGGGAAGCTGCTCCAAGCTGAATGACCTCTTTGTTCCCTGCCACAGCCACTGCACTCGCAACTCCAGCAGATACAACAGGGGCTGTATGAGAGCCGAATGGAAATGAGATGCTGGCTCCCCCGAAAACGTTCTGCTTCTTTCCATTAAAGCTGTGGAGGAATTCTGGCAACTGAAAAACAGCCCTTCCTATCGAGCAATATTTTCCTGTCTGTAACAGTCTAAGGAGCCAAAAGCACAGACTGAAGCTGAAATACAGCACAGATGAGCATGTATGGGCACTTTATATGTCGGTTGGCTACTTTGAAAAACAGAATCAAAGCCTGCTGGCAAATTAAAGGCAAAAAACATACAGGGGCTGCAGGCTACCTGCAAACCTCCGAATTCACCCGAGCAAGAGCAGAACTACAAGGCACCCAGGACACACTGCTTGCTAAACAAATTATTTAATGTGTTCCAGTCACAAAGTTAAGTAGTTTAACCCCTTTAACACCTTTATCAGTGTCTTAATGGGTCTAAATCCCCACCTACTAATTAAGAAAGCTGTGAGAAAATGACCAGAATTTGATTTCTTCCAAGCTGGGGTAAACCAGCGACAAGCTATGGGATGCCATATTATCTTCTAATAGAGGTAAGGGGTCTTCCCCTCCATCATCTGCTTAACTGGAGTTAGCCTATTAATGGAGTATCCTTATTTTCATAATTCATTTTGGAAAAAACAATATTCAGAGTGCTTTTTTCAAAACTCTTTTCTACATAGACCCTGTTCATACCTACAGTGACATAAAATGCCAAAACTTCTTTGCAAGTGAGAAGTCAGGCCGGCCATTTTAGAGAAAACAGGACTGTACAGCAGATGTGAAGCAGGAGCTGTATCACACATTAAGTTTAAAATATGTTACTAGCAGTGGCATAACTTGATTTTTGAAGTTATTTTATGTAATTAAAAGAGCAGTATTTGTTTGCAGTAGCAGAGTTAATTGCTGTTATGAGCACTAAGTTTCTCATCACCTAGCTGTGAGTGACTTAATTCTAATGTGTATATCCTGGTTGCAAGGTTCACAGATGATTTTAGACTACTCAGTGTTTCCTACAGCCTATGCGACCTCTGTGCTGGATCTTTTAATCAATTACAGTCATGAAAAAAAAGCCCTAACAATCACATGAAAAATCTCATGACTTCATTTTGGAAATGCTTATGTCATGGGGCCCTTATTCAAGCAAGATATCCCATTGGTGTACATAAATACAGGATGTAGAATATATACAATCCTTGCTTTGTAACAGTTCACACATAGGCCTCAGCTGCATGTTTGCTCAGGGAAATAAAGGCAAGGTAAGAAACTCTTTTACTCCTCTGCATTTCACTAGAGTAAGCACAACTACAGCAGCAGTCCTACTCGCAACCTTTAAGTGGCCATTAACATGTTGATCAGAGCATTCATCACCTTCAAGGAGGTGCTCAGCTGCCCAAAAGATCAGGTCATAGGTATTTAACCGTTCATGAGCATGAATTAACCGAAACTATACTATTATATACCTACCTACAGGAAATACTTCTAAAGTGAATGCTCAGGTAGATCGACTGCTTGAGAAGTTGTTTTTCCACCCACAAGAACTCATCACATGGTCAGTGAATATGAATGCAGAATTTGAACCTGAGATAGTGAGATTTCCAATGGGCTTTCTGTAAAACTTTAAAGCTGTAATCACAAAGAGATCTTTTCAAAGGTGATTCATATGTAAGATACGAAGCTTTGAAAATCTGGAACAGTGCAACCAGAACTGTATGTTGAACAAAATCCATTTAAATAGGTTTCTAGAAGAGAACACATATTAAAAATGTCTGCTTATACCTAGCCTTGGAAAGTATTACATCTGGAGCTACATGAACATTGTGACTATACAAGGATAGAAACTGAACTGAAAAAAAAAAAGGGGGGGGGGAGGAGGGGTTGGGGGGGGGTAAATAACCATTAAAATACATTTAGCCATTCTTTTCACTTGCAAATAACACAGATAAACATTATGCCTTTTACTTGTTGCTGAACGTTTGTAGTTCATGAACACAGAGATAAAACACAACGTGAAAAATATTGCAAAGCATTCTTCACAAACTGGGAAATAGGTAGTGTATTCATGATAACATCTGCTACAGTATCTAACAGATAATTTTTGAAAAGTTAGAAGCTGTATTTGCTTATCAACTCATGAGTGCTTTTCTATACTTGTTATTTACCTAGAGGCTAGAAAAGTAGAACAAAGCCAAGCCTTTGTTTGCTCAGTGACCTATCAAGCAGTTGAACAGAATTATTTTTAAGTAGGCCCAATGGCAGCTCTTTTGAGTTGCTGTCGAGTTTTTGTTTACCTTGCCGTTAGGGCAATAATGGCAAGGTGGGGTCTTATTCACTCATTAGGTAGGACCCTAAAACTCTGAATGCTCCACTGTTTACCAAGTCACCGGACACATGAGTACTGGGCTGGACCATGTTTACCCAAATCCTGGACCACTGACAACTGGGTGTGGCTTCACCCGACTGTTACTCACACAGTTTTGACACAGAAGCTCAACTTAACTGCAGTGTTTTAAGGAAATAATAGAGACATGCTAGGATGAACTAATACCTATTTATGGCATGATGTATTAATTAGGAACTATATCTGGATATAATGACTAAAGGCTGAAAACTAACTGGTTGTGACAAAGAAAAAATTATTTCTTATTTCTAACTTTGCAGGCAACAGTTAAATAAAGGGAACATCTGTTCAGCAAAGGCAACGTGCTGCTCCTAATTAAACCATCATTTGTTTGATACTAAATTAGTAAGTAGGGATGCAACTCACACCCTCCAATAGGGAAACTTTAAGACTTGTTCTCCAGTTCTCTATACTGTCTAAGGAAAAAAAAAAGTTTCCCTGTTTCATATTTTGAATAGGTGTTGTCTCATTATGGGAAATATAAGAACTGAGAGAGACATTGTGTAATGCAGTTCTTGCAGCAGCGTATGTTTAAAGTTACAGCTTAATAACTTAAGGGAAAATTGAATCAGAGTTTAGCTGCTGTGAACCTTAACTGAAGGAAGTTCTCATATGGTGTGCAATGACAAGAGTTTCCAAATAATTTTAGGAATGGTGAGCAGTTTGAAGTACTCTGAGTTACAATGATAAAGCCTGAACCTTGAAAGGAAGTTATTACAGCTCTGTATGTTTCATGTCTTTCAGCTTCATTGCGTGGTTCATCTATTTCAAGGGAATTATGACCCTTCCAAGAAAAAAGGAAAGCATTTTTTTTAATAGTCATCATTTAAAGCAGTAAATCACAACTTTTTTTTTTTTCTCCATAAAGAAAAAAATAATTACAGAACTCACGTTCTGTTTTCCAGCATTACTCAGCATGTGGGTGTGATTTTTGAAGAGTTTATAAGGCCTCTGCTTTGGCAAAGCTGGTATAAAGCAGTTACAGTATATATAGCAATTGGAGAGATAAATATGGTGGGAAAGGTATTACAAGAAAGGCGCCATGATGGAAGGACCAGCACAATAGAAAGGAGCTATAAAGGAAGAAGATTACTCACCTGTATCAGAAGATTCCAGGTTCACAGGGGAAAGCTCCACCAAGAAGGAACCTCTAGAAAGAGATCCTTCCCCATTCACAGTCAGCCCTTAAATAGGGTCTAAGAGAGGTGCAGTCAGGCTCCACCCCTTCCAGTCACACAGGTGAATTGCCTTCACCTGTTCTATCAGGGTTGACCCGGTCCTTTCCCCAGATGCTCAATCAGTGGTTCAGGCTGTGACTCAAAAGTTCCCATAAACTATACAATCCTCTTTTCCCTTTTTTTGCTCCCTCACCATAAGAAATATCCTGCATAGCCTAATTTGCAATAACACTGAAGGTATCAATACAGAACATACCGTAAGGGTACTATGTATCCAAACATACAGTTTTCAAGATGTTGCTAAAGCCACTAATTCTATGTGATGTCTTGATCTGCAACTGCTTTAGCCTGCTTTGCAGGCTGCCTGCTTCAAAGCCTATGCACACAACTTTGAGCATCATCTCTTCTTGTGCCTCCTGTTTTTAAGAAATATCTGTGTCAAAATATTGGCCATATAAAAAATATGATTTTGTTTTGTTATGCTGTTGCTTTTTGTAATGACAGTATCTGACCAATACATACGCAGAGGTTCAACCCTTGGGATCTCCTGCAATCAGATTTTCTCTTCTATATGTCCATAGCCATGGTGTTCCAGACATCGTTTTCTACCCATTCTGGCACTCTTGCATTTGGTTTCTGCTAAGCAAATGTCTGCATTTATGTAATGTTTACATTTCTTTTTTTTTAGTTTCAAGAAACCATAATATTACACTCTTGAAGAACACATTATATGGTATTGAAAGACATTTCCAAAAGGTCTCCCAAGGTTCCTGAAGAGCTGTGCTGGCCAACTGCCACACGGAATAACACTAACTACTGACTCCAGCAACTTTTTATCAGTAGCTGCTCTGATGGTCACAGTCCATCAAGGTCAATGTTTCATCAAACTTTATAGATTTATTCAAAGCCAATTTTTTTTACTAGAGTCTGTTGCTCTTTAAATTTGTTAAATAGTCTAGGAGAGCTGATCAGAATCAAAGTCTCTCCCGGCTTTTTATTAAATTTACAAATCACATTTTTTTTTAGCTAAAAAATCATCTTTCTTGTACACAGGACATCATTCAGTAAAACAACTCCTCCTATAAAAGGCAATAAGTAATAATTAATAGTAATAGTAAGGAGAATAGTAATAATAAATAAGGTGAATCTTTCTGTGATCATGGATTAAGGTCAACATAATCATCTTCTCTGTGAGTATGCTGACATTTATTTATTATTAATGCCTGTCGTGCATAATCTACTGGTCTTCACTTCTGATGAAAGAAAAGTACTATTGCCTGTTCTTGAACTGTCCATGGACAATTTAGTATTGTATTATTCAGTATAATAGCACTACCTTACTGCCCCTTTGAGTGCTCCAAGACAGCACCAACTCTCCATTTCCATTGAACATCATTGCATACTAATACTCCTAGGGTGATAATTTGATGTTTTGATTAGGCCCATTTTTCTCTGTGAATTTCATGACCTCAAAGAATGTGTTTCCTTGTTATACCAGGATTTTAGCTGCTCTACATTTATTGTTCTGGTACTATGAGCTGTTCAGAAATTACTCAGAGCCAAGGAGCTGAAGGACATCTGCTTCATTAACTGTCATTTTTTTTTACTTGTTTCATCGCATCATTTTATTATCTGCCCATGATAACAACCCATTCTTAGTGGCTTATCTAGCCTGTCTACAGATTTTCCAAGGTGTAAAACAGTCACCTGATTTGGACTACACATTTTCTAGCATGCTTACTACTACTTCAGGTGGGCTGATTATGTTTTTTGTACTGTATAAAATAATATCTTTTGGCTCATGTCTGTTGAGCTGAACCTTGAAGATGGGCTACAAGACATATGATCATAGAAAGCAAGTAAAATTCAAATCTCAGTTCCGAAGTTTGGGTTCAACAATAATAACAGCACCTTTCTATTACCATGTTGTCCATACACTGGTGTCAAGGGGAAGGAAACACAGGGATATAGGTGAGAAATCATACTCCATTCCCGACTCTGATCTGAATAGCTAAAGTATTAGGATTACTGGGTAAGCTAAGGAGCATACTTCAGGCTGGACATGAACAAAGAAAGGCTCCAACCAGTTTAACTTCAAGTGAGATAAAATGCCTCTTTTGGGAAGAAGAGATGAAGGTTTCATGGAAGACAGCTAAGCACAGTAAACTTGTGCAATTGCACAAGCTCTAAATGCTGTCAGAATTGGCAGGTTGTTAGGATCCTTATTGTGGTTTTATACACTAGGATGGAGAGTATAAAAATAGCATGGGAGAAAGTACTGAATATTCTCAGATAGACAGTAGTGTATACCGTAAACACCTTGCACTGATCAAAACTAACAATTTTGTTAATCTGTAACTGATAGTAGGTGGTAGAAAGGCAAGCTGCACCTAAGATACCACATACAACTCAGTGAACATTTCTGAACAGGAACTATTTACTGCAAGCTGAAATCTCAGTTTGGAGAAGCAGCTAGTGATGCTGGTGTCAAATATATTACACACACTGAAATATATACTGAAAGATGTGTTGATGGATAAGCTTTCCATAAATATGCTCTCATAACATTTAAGACAGAGTTGAAAAAAGCCAAATGAAAAGCAACAGATGGGCAAACAATCTCACATGAAGAAAGGAAATAGTATATTCAGAGCAGGCAGGAATTTGGTGGGAAATATGACAATTGCTGTTCAAAGCTCAGACTTCGACATTAGAGAAATACTGGTATGCATCATACTTGATGCTAGAAATGTATGGATCAGTACAAAAAGCAACCAAGGCAAGCATAAGTAGATAAACAGTTGAATAGCTCCATTGAAACTCCCTGTGCTATTTGTATTCTTGATAGATTGAGTCTGGTTCAGGGAGGGAATAGTGTTGAGTGCACATTTGAAGGATGTGAAGCATTTGTTTAGCATTTAATACTACGTAAAGGTGCAGAAAGCTGAGAAATTTAGGCTGTGTTTGACATTTACTAGAAAAAGAGATGCAAGACCTAACATCAAATTTGCTACAAAAATATAGCAGTAGATTACAAAACTCAGCAGTGGAGAGAAGCCTCGTCAAATAATTATTTACAGAATGCAAAAATTTTATAAACAAGAGGTACCTGACAGTTCTGTACACAGAAAACAAACTTCTACATAATATGCTTCAAGCTAATGCAAGATAGCTCAGAGAGATATGAGCATCCCATGCATAAGATTTTTGCATCCATTGCTGTGCGTACTCCCATGTCTGAAATTTAAAGTCAATTACATTTAGTAGTAAAGATAGAAATATTTTTGTCAGTATTCTACAACAAAAGTCTCTTGCCTAGTCTATGAGAAAGAGTTGAACAAAGTTAATTTATACACAGAAACCAGTACACTGTTTGGGAGTTACAGAGCATTGACCAGACTGCATACCCTTCTTTGTTTTGTTTTATTTTGTTTTTGGAAGGAGTTATTTCTTGTTAATTTTTTTTTTCTGTCATGTTTTCAGGCTTGAACTATAACTTTATTCAAAATTTGCATGTAAAATACATGTTTATGCAAAAGAAGAACAGTCTGCACCTTGGAGTTTGGAAAACAGAAGCTCTTTCCACATTTGATTTAAAAATTACAGGTATCTACATAGAGATACAGAGTTGTAATGACTGATTGGACTATATAGCTATCAGCTACTATCAACAGATATGAAACTGATTCCACATAATTTTTACTAAGCCAATGCTATCTATTTTACCATACATGTATGGAAGAGATCAAGAAGGAATTTGGAGATTTAAACGATATGGCTGGATAACTCCAGCAAAACTGATTTCAGTAACATGACAACTGCATGCTAGCATGCAAAGCAAATCTGAGCCTTAGAAGTGAAACTGTGTATATTCCCTTCAAAACAATAAATATATAAATGCATTGGTAATGGATGGAAATGTACAGAAGAGTATGAGTCTAAAAGTGTACTGACCAAAATATTCGTGATATATAAAGAGAAATAGTTATACTCACTGTAGGACAGTAATTACAGTAATATGTCCTCTAGCATATTTAATATACCTGTATGATAGGATATACTGTATTATGTATTTATAGCTTTTTGTATAATTAAACAGTGAAAATATGACTTCCATTTTGCAAAAGCACAGCAGAAGATAAGGTAGGCCTCATCTCGGTTGTCCATCTCAGCGTACACTTTGACCCTCAAATAATTCTATCCCATTCAAAGAGCAGTACACATTTATCCTATCAATCCTGTTACTTTGCATTGGTGAAATCTCTTCTTTGACTTAGTTATCTACTACAAAGTAATTTGAGAAAAGATTGATGACCATATTTTTAAAAAGTTTACTAAGAAATGCAAGTCATGTCAACCAGTTTCAGTTACAAGGCGGTAAGTACATAGTCAGCCAGTTGTGTCTCTCACTGTACGTGCAGGAGAAGAGAGAGACAGCATTTCATTTCCGTTATGCTAGACACTTGGGAAAGGATGAATCACCATTTGGGAGTCTCTATCTCTCTTCGTTTACTACAGAAACGTAGATTACTAGCCTAGACTCAATGCCTAACTTTAGATTGCTAAAATAAATGGGATGCATTCCACTTCCATTCATTCATTCATTTAATCCAGGTAAAAGAATGATCTATTAGTTGTACTGGAGAAAAAATAAATAAAAAATAAATGGTGCAGTTTTAATGCTGTCCTGCATTGAACTGGAGTCCGGAGTGGATGAAATGAAGGATCATCACTGTTTTACGCACAAGGAATTCAGGAAGACAGAAATGCGGAAAGACGGTGTGAATCACTCAAACTTAACTAAAACTTTGTGACAAGGTAAAAAGATACCGATAGCCTGTTAGGCAGCATAGAAAGCATCAGTTCTTCAACAGAGACCATATATTTCAATTCACAAATAGGTGTATGGTATAAAAGTTCTGTTCTAAAGATACTTGTAATAAATTGAATTATAGCTTTCTAAATTATCAGTAATTTTTTAGCATCTATTAACATAGAATGAGCATGGGGTCCTGAGACCCTGCGTGGATGCTGGAAGCCTGATGATGCTGAGAAATCCATGGTTTTGGATTTACAGAACCAAGGTCCATCACATGGACCAAAGAACATCTATTCCAAAGCTATATGTGTCACAAAAATATGCTTTTATGTTTTCATAATTCTGAAAAACAGAATATTGAGATTTCAGGTGTTAAAAAAAAAAAAAAAAGTGAGTTATTTATATTTATATTACAATGTTTCACATTTAACCTTTGACAATTTAGACATGTTATTAACCACAAATACCTAACTTTGAGAAAATGGCTTCCAATTTCTATTCCAATTCCAATTTTCTTGCAGCACCTACATCACCACAGGCAGCCTGTTTTCTAGAAGGGGTGCCATAAGTATTCTGTGTATTTTACTAACTTCACGATCTTTCAAAGTAAGGGAAGGAAAGGAGAGAGAAGAGGGGAGCGGATGGGAAGGGAAGGCAAGGAAAGGAGAAAGGAAAGGAGAAAGGAAACGGGAAGAGAGGGGGAGAGGGAGGGGGAGGAAAGGAAAGAGGAAGGAGGAAGGAGGAAGGAGGAAAGAGGAAGGAGGAAAGAGGAAGGAGGAAAGAGGAAAGAGGAAGGAGGAAGGAGGAAGGAGGAAGGAGGAAGGAGGAAGGAGGAAGGAGGAAGGAGGAAAGAGGAAAGAGGAAAGAGGAAAGAGGAAAGAGGAAAGGAAAGGAAAGGAAAGGAAAGGAAAGGAAAGGAAAGGAAAGGAAAGGAAAGGAAAGGAAAGGAAAGGAAAGGAAAGGAAAGGAAAGGAAAGGAAAGGAAAGGAAAGGAAAATTTACACTCTTAAATATGCGGTACAGTTTCTGGTTCAAAGAAAACATGTAGATGTAGGATGTTCTAGTGTTATTTTAGCCTGAGTAAGTTACTTAATATTTTTCTATGTAATTTTCGGTTGTTAATGTATAACAAAGTGTTGAATAAAATACAATTTCTTACATGTTTGCTCCCAATACTCACAACATAGTAGCAATTTTACATTCCAGAAGACACCATCTGTTTCTCCTCTTTTTTCTGGAGGGTCCAGTTTATGCAGTCACACATATAAAAAATGCAAATCCATCTTTGTACCATTAACAACTTGGTAGCCTGATAGAATCTGAGACATGTTTTTTGTCAATTTGTCCTTGCTTTCACTGACACTGAACATACAGTAGGTAATATCTTTTAGATGCCAGTAAACTGTTGCCCTTTGCAAATTTTGCCAACAGAACAATTTCAGATCACCCATCAAAACAAATTTTATATGTGTAAAACATGGATGGCTAATCCTGAATAAACTCTTCATTTTAGATGAAAGTACTGGTGAGGCTGTAAACTCAAGAGCTGTGATTAGTTTTGGATCCTTCACTACAGGAAAGACACTGAGGCCCTGGAACATGTCCAAAGAAGTGCAACAAAGCTGGTGAAGGTTCTGGAGCACAAGTCTTATGGGGAGTGGCTGGGTGAAGTGGGATTGTTCAGTCTGGAGAAGATGACCCTCAGGGAAGACCTTATCTCTCTCTACAACTGCCTGAAAGGAGGTTGTAATGAGGTGGAGTTGGCCTCTTCTTCTGAGTAAGTAGTGATAGAACTAGAGGGAGTGGTCTGAAGTTGTACCAGGGGAGGTTCAGATTGGATATTAGGAAAAATTTCTTCTCAGAAGGAGTGGTCAGGCATTGGAACAGGCTGCCTTGAGAAGCAGTGGAGTCATCATCCCTGCAGGTTTTCAAGAAAAGAGTAGATGTGGCACTAAGGGACATCATTTAGTGGGCATGGTGGTGATGTATCGATGGTTAGATTGGATGATCTCAGAGGTCTTTTCCAACCTTAATGATTCAGTGATTCTATGATTCTATGATCATGTTATGGCACTATTGATTCAGTTCTGGCAGATTGCATCTTGTGGGATCTACACAATTTACTTATGAGCAGAGATGGCTGAACTCCTACCAGGGGTAGACAGGTAACTCTGTTTCACTCTCAAGACTTTGACAATCCTTTCTATATTTGGACTACCATTGCAATATTTCCACTGCAACACCAAGTTGATTACTATCTAAGGATTTATATAACCACTGCACTAAGCTCTAAGCTTCACAGTGATATCTCCATTCACTGTTCCCATTCTACAGTGTCTACATTACTGCAATTTTTCACAGTTTTGAACTACAAAGAGCCAATTGCAGCATTTTTCTTCCAAAAGATCAATTTAATTGAAAAAAAAATCCTCCCTTATTGCCGAGACTTCTGAGATCAGAAACAATAATATACTGAGAGATATATCTTTTCAAACTGAACAGGATACAGAGAAAATCCAGGATAAATTAGCTGTGGGCTAAAGAACATGAGTGGTAACAATAGATGGAATGGAATCAACTGGAAATTCACTTTTTAAAGATCTCTTTTACTGAAAAAAAGACATTATGGTGAAAATACAAGTATAATAATTAAGCCTTATGTTGTCCTAATTGACATAAGAGCTCACACTTGATAATCTAATTGTAGATTCAAACTCATATTGCACTGAAACAAATTAAAATGCTGCTCTATTATGTGGGTGTCAGTAAAACCAAACCATCCACCATTAATGATGCACTACTCATCTTACTCACTGCAACTGTATGTTCTATAACATGAATCTTAATTGCTTTGGCTTGCTGTCAGATTTGGTCTGATCCTGATTTTGCAAAATTAAAGCACTGAATTACTTCTTTTGGCATCTACCTCACATATAAGAACATTTGGAGGTATCAGAATCCTCGAAAAAATCTACAATAGTCTTTTCACTCTCCTTCATCCTCTTCTTTGAAGCATTTTACTGTCTGGCTTAAGAAAAGATAAATTTTCATTTGAAAACTTTAGTTTCTGTCAGTACTCCTTAACACTCAGACATTTTGCCTTGTGGAGACCTACACTAGTAAGCTACATCCTAAACCCTCCCTTCCAGTCAATATAACTGCTACACTGTTTACAGCCTGAGTAAAGCCAGGGGAGTGAGTTTGCCAGTCATACTTTAAATATTGTGTTATATCGTACATACTTTGACTGGTGTTACTTGCAAAACTGAAAAAAGAGGCTAGCCCATTGCTACATTTGGGGGAAATAATGTATAAATACAAGAGTAGTGAATTTAAAAATATATTCATAGTCTGGTTTAATATAATATTGTGATGAATAATATTATACATCTACCATTATTATCATATTTCTAAAATAAAATAACAAGTCATGACAACAAACAAATGAAATTAAACTAATACACTTTAAATATAATTTAAGCATAGATCTAGCCACCTTTACTGTAAAAAGTAAGAAGTTCTAATTTCATCACCAGATCTATTTTGATTTACTTTATCAAATTTTTGTCATTTATAATTTTTTATTCCTTCTTAATCCTTTTCTTTTCAGAATATGGTAACAGACAGTGAACTTTTAGGAGATCTGTAAATGACAGTGAAGGTAATAGAAAACATTGAAGCAATTTGAATTAATTTGCTGGTTGGCAAAAACTGTGGATAATTATTCAGATGGCATTGATGTTAAGAATCTCTGATTTTTTATAAACGTTCCTCAGATGAGATCACTCCTTTAGTGTGAGATGTCCCTGATAAGTAGGTGTATAGATATAATCTAAATCACAGATCACAGAATCACAGAATGACCCGGGTTGGAAGGGACCTCAAGGATTATGTAGTTCCAACCCCCCTGCCTAGCAGGGCCACCAAACATACACATTTACTAGATCAGGTTGCCCAGGGCCCCGTCCAACCTGGCCTTGAACACCTCCAAGGACGGGGCATCTACAACCTCCCTGGGCAGCCTGTTCCAGGGCCTAACCACTCTCCCAGTAAAGAACTTCCCCCTAACATCCAACCTAAATCTTCCCTCCTTCAACTTGGATCCATTTCCCCTAGTCCTGCTATTGTCAGCCCTTTCAAAGAGTTTATTCCCCTCCTGGGTGTAGGTTCCCTTCAGGTATTGAAAGGCTGCAATGAGGTCACCCCGCAGCCTTCTCTTCCATATGATCTCCTGGTAAAAGCAAAAGACTATTAATTAGGCAGAAGCTTCTCTGGTTGAAACCCCAACCAAGTTAATAAATCATGTGTACACTGGGGAATATCATGAGAGTTTCCAGTGCTTTTTGTTGGCTGAAGAGGAGAACTGACAGAATTTTTGATAACTGGTTTCTAGAAATGACTTGAGTTGGAAGAAAACACTTGAGAATTGGTACCGGCACATCTTACATTTTTGGTAAGCACTTGAGAGTATCTGGAAAAAAATTCCTCATACTCAGTAAGGAATGGCCATTTTGTGTTTCATTAACAGAAAAGAAAATGTAACATTACTCAGTCAGAATCATAAATTTCAATACCAAAAGGTACTTTATCATTTTTTGGAACTGTGAAATACTGTTCCATATTTCTATATGAAGGAAGATACCATTTTTTTTCTATTCTTTTGTTATAAGCACCCAGAATACAGAAAATCTTTTAATAAATATTCTACAGAATCTTTACTTTTTTTATACAAGAAAAAATATGACAGAGACTTCTCATGTAACTGTAATGAGGGCATTAGAATGATTAATAAACGTGTCCCTTATGTTTAAGACATCTGTCCTTTCTGATAAATTCTGCTTACAAATACTCTGACTTAGAAATAACCTAAGATACTGTTTCTTTTCTTGAAGCACACAAACCAGATATTATTTACTACCAAGTCTTCTATAATTCTTTAAAAGTTGCTCTGCCTAAAGATGTAGAACGTGGTTATCTCTGGGCACGATTTCATTTGCTTGTGTATTTTCAAAAAATATTTTATAAGTAAACAAGAACTACAACAGCTAAACAAGAGTTGGGTTTCAGAATCACAGAAAAAATGGAGCTTCTGCCTTCTTTTCCACTCATTCTTGCAATCAGTTTCAAGCAAGACAATGGAGGAGCAACGCAAATACAACTGACTATAACCCATGCCCCTCTGTCATTGTGCTTGCCTGTTCCATCCTATCTGTAAGAAATACTTTTGCCAAAGCATGTCCTGTTGGTGACTAACAAGTGCAAAGGTTCCCTAGTATAAATATGTTAACAGGATAAATGATGGCAAATGCAGCATTTGACAGAGAAAGAGGCCAAGAGAGTCATATGAGCATTTTGTAATTGTGTCTTTTGCTGAAAAAGTTTTTTTTTACTTTACACTAGACATTCATTGTCATAGACAAATATATAAAAAATGATATTGGACTTTCTGTATTTACAATCCCCAAAATAGAATTCTTTAACTTGTAAAAATACAGAAGGCTTCAATCCATATGAAAAAATATTGCTCAATTTATTCTTATTTCTCAGAAACTTAATACTATTAGTGAAATTTATGCAAAATGTAAGAGCATATATGGATATGCATTAATTCAAACTGACTTCCTTAGTCTGTAGACAAACTGCAGTGTTAGTGTTCATTGCCTGAAATTCTGCTTTGGATGCACATTCATGAATAGTTGGTGATCTGTCATTGATAAGTAACTCAATGAGAGTACATGGTATTTTGTATTCAAAATGATTGATTCTACACATTATGGAATACTCATCTGTATGAGCTAGTCAGTGCTCATTTGTTTTAGAATGAGATCTGTGTAACTAACACTTGCAAATATAAATGTAAAATTTTGTGTATTAAATTAACTTTTAACACTGATTTAATAAGTGCCCTAGCAACAGGAATACTGATTACAATATACATGGCACATAAAAAAAAACTTAGAAAGCAATCAATCAATCTAAATAATATTTTTTTTCTCCTGGAAAGGTGAAAGCTTCTACTGTTTATCACCAGAAAAGGGCTCTTCCCACTGTATTTTGTTTGGTCAGGTCTGCAACTATGCACATTGACATAGCAGCACAACAGGAAATACAGAGGGAGTTAAAATTCCCCTCCAGACTTGCAATTTCAAATATGCAGAACACAGAACAACAAAATTGATGATTCTTCCTTTAGTTTTTCAGGATAAAATCTATTTGATTTTGAAAAATCTACAGTTTCCACATTTGTATTTATGACACACAGTAACCCACATGAGATGGAATTGAGATTGAGAGAGAGCCTTTCTTGTATCAAATTATATACCATGGATACTTATTTATACTGCTGTCATGTGCCAGAGTCCTAGTAGAAGACCACATCCCAGCTGTGTATGATGCTGTTCAAACACAAAGCCAAATTTCACCTTTCTCTGTCTTACAATGTAAAGGTGAAATCAGAAGTAATGGAAGTAAAAAATGATAAGGAAATATTCTTCAGAAATATAGGTAGTCATTTCAGCATATGGAACCACAGCATACTCTTTCTAATTCCGAAAGAGGATAATATATTAGCACACAATGATATTTGAATGGCCATGGAAACTTCACTCATGAGAAACAGTGTAAGATAAAACACAAATATAAAATTACATTGAAAAGGTTTCTGATTCAAATGGAAGCTAATGTCACAGACCAGTTAAAGGCCATACCCTCTTGTTGTGAAGCAGAGCATGAAGAGCTTGAAAACCACATTCAAACAGTATAAGTTGATACAGAGGCTTAGACAAGTTCGCATGTGGAATGAAGACAATGATTTTGTGGAAGCATTCTGAGTAGGTGATAAGTAGTAAAAGCCTGCACTTGGAAAAATGTGAGAGATGAATGAAAACATAAAATGCATACAAGATGATGGGAATGTGCACAAAAGTTTGTGCTGTGTGGATTGACAGAAGGGACCTCTTTTAATTAGACAGCAAGAATGAAATAAATGTAAGCAATGAACTAAAAGAGAAGTCAGAATTGAAAAACTGTGCAGGTTAACAGTTAACAGCATAGGGCAGGATGTGGCACTGCTCAGGATGAATGACAAAGGAAGTTGTGAGGATGGTTATGGGGAAGGAATAATAAATTCCGGTTTGATCATGTGGAATTAGACCTGAACCTCCATGGGTACATTAGTTTGGATAAGAAATATATTTCTAGTAAACAAAAAGCAGATAATAAATATGAGGGAACAGATAAGAAAAGTAACCGAATTTGTGCTTATAAATTAGACTGTCATTAGTTAGGGCACGAAATGAGAAACTGAATACTGGAATGACTGTTGGAGAGAATATGAAGAATATTTTGAGCGTATGCAGTTCAAAGGGACTCTCATTATAGCTGTCTTGAAGAAGCAAAGAGGACAGGATTTCAAGGGGTACATGTGAGAAATTGTCTGAAGTGGCTGTCAAGTCACAAAGAATGAGGCTGGAATACTAATCTTTAGATTTAGCTAGGAAGATGTAAGCATTGGCTTACCTGGGAGCATTTTCATTGGGGTGCCATGGGAAGAAACAAGAAAACACAAGCAAGAACTGAAAGATAAATTACAAGACTGAAGTTGTTTAGGTAAAATATAAGACAGGATAGTTATTGATCTTAGCAGTAATGAAAGATCAACCAGAAATGGAACAGTTTTTTGAATGGGAAATGCAATATCATGTATAGTGCACTGAAAGAGAGTGAGAAAGAGAAGTAAGATAGATGGGAATGGTATATGTGTTGCAGTCACTGGTCTATGTGGAGAGAGTGGAAGAGACAATCAGGCATCAGAGTTCTATTTCTGCACAAGACAGAAAATGGCAGTGCAGAAGCAGTATGGAGAGAAGTTAAACTGTGGATAGATGGAAGATCATTTTACATTCTGTTACTGTCCTTTTCTTTTGTGGAAAGAGTTCTGATGGCAGAGGTAGATAGAATTAAAGCAAAAGCAAAAAGTTGAGAGGTGCAGCTCACATTGTGGATTTGCCAACTAATTAAATTGAAAAATAATCAGTTTTTGTTGCTGTTTTACCAACAAGAAAAGGTAGCATAGATGAAGGAACAGTGAAGTTAGTAAGGCAGAGGTATTTGGCCTGCAGCCTGGAGCTACTGAGGCTCCTCGTTGAATATTAAAGGTTTTTAACTTCTGCTAAGGTACTGGTCTACAGAAAGTCTCAGAGTAGGGAAGTGTCTGTGAAGAACACCAGAAAAGAAAGTCTTACCTTGGCCTCTGTGTTCATAGCATACAGAGTTTGTTTATACAAAAATAGTGTGACCAAAATCTGAGGACCAAGACTGAAAAGAACAGCTGCCTCCACCAGCTGCCCAGCAGGAACTCTTCCGCATTCACTATTACTTTATCACAATTTTCTGCTCCAAGAGCTACTTTCCTATCTCTGTTGAAGCATGACTTCAACATGGACAACAACTGACTGCATTCACAACATGAACAAAATATATTATCAGCTGTTTACAGTGTGAACCACGAATACTTTCATACTTAACTATGGAGAGCTGAGAGTCATCCTCCCAAATTTAATGACTCATATTCTAGTACAACAAAATTCATAGCAGATTCAAATTAATGCACTATATAATTTGAACAATTCAGGCATGCACTTAACAATAAATTACATTAAGATTCTTCCAACAGATTTAGGAAACAACAGAAACTTAGGTACAAAAGTTATATTGAGAAAGACAGAAAATATATAAACTTAATTTTAAATATATAGATTTATCCAATTCTGTGGACAAACATTAAGAATATTTAACCTTTTTGCAGATAGATGATGTAATGCTGAAAGCAGAAGTGGAAAAGTTTGTGGGCTTGTAAATTCAGAAGTAATTGAAATACATTTTAATTTATTTAGAAGTTCTTATCTGCAAGTGTGCACTTCATAATCTGCATTAATTCTGTTGCTCAAACTACAGCAATCATTTGCCTCAAAAAGATCTAACAGAATTCAAATAAGCAGAATTTAATGCGTCCCAAAGTTATTGTATGTACCATCGCTGGGCATATGTAATGGCCAGATACTTCAATAGATTCCAAACAAATTTCTAAAATAGTTGTTCTTTTTCTACCAGTTCAACTACTTAGCCATTCTGTATACATTGTTCTAGACCATGCAACAAGTAAAAGCAGCTCTGACATTTTTAGGCATTTATATCATTATCATTTGTACTATATAAGAGTTCAGAGTGCAGAAGAAAAAAGTCCTTGTTTTCACAAGACAAATTTTCAGAGCACTATCATCTATGAGTCTTTGATGTCAAAGGAAATCCTGTATGTAAGTACAATATATACCAAGGGTACAAAATCAGCTGGTCTCATTTGTAATGCAAAATTTACATCAGTTTAACTGGTAAATTAGAGAAATCAGTCATGGTAAAATTCTGTTCTGTAATGACACAAACTTCTGTAAAAGTTTTCAAAATTCATGTGCAGAAAAGAGTAATTGTCTAATTTGTGCACTTACGCATTTCAAGAGCAGACTAAATTCCAGTTCACGTGGGATAAAGTTTAAAAAGAGCTGGAAGAACTGCTGAATGAACTGCTGAAAGAACGGCTTTATTCTGCTACTGTTAGAAGCAGTTTTTACTCTCTAATTAAAATAATATTTGACAGAATAGAGGGAGTGGTCAAAGATTATAAAAGAGCACTGAGAACCAATTCATCTGTTAACAGGCCAGTAGAGCTTCCTCCCAAGAGATAGGCACTATCTAGTTTTGTCTTAATCTATTGCAAATCGTTGCCTGGTAACTTGAGCTGCTTCCCTTTCAGGTCAGTTTTTATTAGATAAAAACTTTTTAATTACAAGCTTGACTCCTGCAATTTTTGTTCTACAAAAATATGATTCCAAATGTTTGCATAAACACTACATAATTCCAGGCAGTGCTTTCCCACTGCCACCTCTATTTCTGTTTACTATCAGGACTTCCCCTTCCTGAATAGCTCAGTCTATCTGTCAGGATAAAGTAGCAGCTTCAAAACAAATTGCTAAATGTGCTTGTTTTCTTATGAGAAGTTTTTCCAAACAGGGGATGTGCTTTCTGCTCTGTGCCAGTCAGGTTTCAGCCATTTGCACTGAATGGGTTACTTCACATGGAACCTTCCTGCAGAAGTCTTCCCTGGGAATAGCGTAGCCAGGACATTCTGGGTTAAAGCCCGAAGCTTTCTACTGCACACTGTTTACTGCTCTAAATATAAATGTTGTTAGATTTCTTTTCATGAACGCTGCCCTTTTCAGTAATATTTAAAGGTCAGAAAACTCATCCTACCTATAAGAGGCATGAATTAAAGGCTCTGATGAGGTCCCTCTGGACATGCTTCAGTTCAAGATTTACTATGTCACTTTTTTTTTTTTTTTTTTTTTTTTGTTCAGTGAAGCTCATCCCATGTTTCAAAAGATCATGGAAAAGAGGTTTCCTGTTAGGAAGGGAGATGTGTGTGCCCTCCTGAGCCTTGCAACAATCAGGAGAGATTTCCTGAAGTCCCCAGTGAGGTCAGGTCCTCACCACAACAGAGCACTCAGGGAGCTGAGGCAGCTGGGGATGTTTCAGTCCAAGAACTCTCAGCTGGCTCAAACTGCAACAAAAAGGAAACTATTATTTATTACTATTCCACATTAAAAATATCAGGACATATGGACAGTGCTGATTTCATGAAGACTCAGCTGTGTGTTGGAGCATAGCTATGGTACCTTCTTTTGATCTAAAGCTGAGGAGAGCACTGATTTAGGTTCTTAATGTCCATAGACAGTAATACAGAATAACATTATCTTAACAGCACAGCCATATTTTCTTTGCAGTTGGCCTGCTTTTCTGGTAGAACATTAGAAGAGTCAAACATGGAGCAATTTAATACACAAGTTACATTGCAGGCCTACATGTGGAAAGCCTTTATTCTTTTCCCTTTGATCATCATCCAACTTCAGTCACTGCAAACATGACTCAGTATGTAAAAAACAATAACAGCAGCAACAACAACAACAAAAAAAACACGCATACACACACACACACAGAGTCAAAAAAAAAAAACCCAACAAAAAAACCCCCCTCGCTTCTAAAAGGATTTATAACATATAACAGATTATACAGCCAATTTTACCTCAAATGGTTTAGAAGTTGACTAGCTACGTGATTGGAGGGGTTGAGGAACTCCCCGTCACGACAACAGGAATTCAGCTGGCGAGCCCCGCAGGAACGAAGCGTGAAGCTCCACCTAGTGATAAAATGTCACCGTTGCCCTCGGAGCTCGTCCCAGGGAAAGCACGCGTTGCCGTGGAACACGGCCCTGCAGTTCTGCTGCAGCGTTGGCTGGGAATGAGAACCGGAACCAAAATAATGCTAACATGTAGACACAACTAACAAAAAACAAACAAACAAACAAACAAAAAAAACCCCAAAACAGTACCAGTACCATAACTAACAAATGAGCTGCCCTACTAAAGCAACCGCCCTAACTACTCATGAAAAGATGTCTTGGGATGGTGCTCCACAGGAGAGCAGTGTGACTGTTATAGTAGTTCATTAACATACTCTGGTCCTTGAACAGGAGATTTTTGCTTCAGTAAAGACATGAGACAGAGCACTGGTCATTTCTGGTTTTCTCCATATCAAGAGGATCTCACGTCTTACAACTCAAGTTGCCTAGTGAGACAGAGAGATTTTGCTCATCAGCAGCAAGAGCAAGCCAAATGCTGCTAAAAAATTGGGAAATGTTCAACATATTTGTAGTCATTTCTTTTGTATGAGCATGTCAATATAGGTGTTACCTCATGGCAAACTAAATGAGATATGGAAAGTCTTTGAACTGCCAGCCATGCAAAGGACTGTGTAGGGAATGATTTCTCAGAGAAGACAATGCTGGCTTTAGAAAAGATATCTCCAGAAAACATACATTCTAGTGATTACTTACATATGTTTTATCTGTATGACAGGACATTTCAGTTTTTTGGGGATGAACTGACAATGTAAATTACATTAGATTACCTTGATGGTTATAAATGTATTATATATTCTATTATCAGCAGTTCTCTAATAGTTCCTGAATATGTTGTGGTACATAGAAATTTTATATACATACATATATATATATATATATATATACATACATACACTTCATTTCTTTTCCCTCAAGAATTACATATTTATTTTGCTTATAGATTAGATTTTTACTTTATCTTCAGTTGAGTGAATGTTGAATATCTGAATATTTGTGGTCTTCAAAACTGGGAAAGAATTTTCATGACACAGAACGTGTTGCGATTAGAGAAGCCTGAGGACGTGAAATGAATTTCTGCCTTCCTCACAGATCACTGTCACCCAAGGTTCAGTAGTGAGAATAGCAATATTTTATACCTGAAATAGTTAGTAAGGGTTATTTCACTCATTTTCATAAATTGCTTAGACATGGGGACAGCTCTCTGGAATACAAAGTATTACTTTTCTGGAAGCTCCGCTGCTGGTTTTGTTGGAATAGGGAAATTTTGTGCAGTGTAAAAGGAAAGACTAAGATTAATAAGACTTCTCCAAGAATTTGTTGAGCTTTAGGTAGGGAAGAAATGAATTTTGTTTTAGTCTGAATATCCTCACCAGACTTCTGCAATTGTAAAAGTCAATAAGCTGACACATGTACAAGGAAAAATAATATTAAACAGTGATTGGAGAACATTTAATTGGAAGAAATGCTGACAATATGCCTTTTATATGTAATATCTTGTAACAATTTACCACTCTGAATGGTACATTTCTGTGCCTTGATTAAGAAAAAAGCTGTATGAGCAACATATTTACATGACAAATCGGGTGATAGAAGAGAAGCACATATTGGAACAGTATTTGCTGTTAAATTCTGCCAAAGTTTCACTTAATTTGTGGTGTTTTAATTCTATTTAGGGTGGTGCCTACTAGTGGAATCTGGCACTGAACAGCGCTTATGCTATTCATTAAAGAATTCACTGCATTAAGAATTGCAATGCAAAGGATAGATGATTGGAAACTAATCTGTTACCATATTGGTTTCAGCAACAAATATCTACTGATACACTCACTTGAACTGTTTACTGGCTGGATTCTGTCCATAGAAGAGGCTATATTATGTTAGAAGTCTTTATACGAATTTGGCTACTCTTTAGGCCAAATGTAACTGTATGAATGCAGTAAGTGCAATCATCTCTCTTTGCATAGATATGATTTATATTAAAGAATTACGATTTTTCATATCTATTTCATACTGCCCCGGAGAGCAAAATAAGCTACAATGGCAAAAAGAAACGTTTATGCTATACGACTGTAATTGCACTTGGGATTCTTGAATAAGAGTCTTGCCAAGAAATCAGAAATGAATCAGCATTGCTAAAACATGTTGAAGAATTTTATTTCTATAGCCACTGAGATCTAGTTTTAGTGTAAAGAGCCAGAGTATGTACTTAGGCAGAAGAGGAGGTTAAATTAAGTAGAATGGCTATTCATTGAGACGACAACAGGAAGAGAAAGGGGCTAACACATGAGGTACTGCCAAAGTCCCAAGTACGTCACCAGCCAGCTCACTCTGCACAGCAGCTGAGCTACACAGGGGTGAGCTGAATGCTAATGGCTTCTCCTGAGTTCAGGCTGGACACATGCAGAGCTGGCTTTCCATTTGGAGAAGACTCACCTCATTCAGAGATCCTGGAGGCTCCCATAACACTGCAGTTTCTACAGTCAGAAGGATTTTTCTTTGCCAACATTTATGTTAAAAAAAAAAAAGACTTTCAAAAAATCTAAACACAAAGCTTAGATTTTGGATCAGGAAACTCTGAACTACAGAACTGTTGAGCAGATGGAGCCATCCCTCCTAATGTATATATTTTATGGATTTCTCTTCATTCTTTGCTTGCTGTGTTGTTCCTAGGCAATAATTGCATCATTTTTACTTAGGGTACCACCTTTCTCAATGTTAAGCACGTGCTTAACTGTGTTACTGGATCCAGGCCAGCAATTCTGTTATAATTAAATGGTGTAAGAAAGTAAGCACATGTACATACATGCAAGTGATATGCTGGTGTCCAGGAGCGAACCTTGCAAATTTAAGTGAGCCCAAGGGAAAGCAAAAGCAATCTAAACGGACAAGGTTTTCATTCATTGGGGAAACCAGAAAAGGTTTAAAAGACTTATTACAATTCACTAAAACAATTCATTTACAGGTCCAACCATGCCTGCAGTCTGGTCAAGCCAGGAGCCTGAAGTTGGGGTTTCCTTGGTTTATCCAGAACAGCATGCTCCTGGCCAGTTCATTGAGATGCATATCTTTTCTTGCCATAACCTGTACTCAGGCAACACCACTGGATTAAATGATTCTTACAGTGCCTTCGTGCCAGAAGATGGGGTTCTGGGGCCTAGGAATAAGCTCGAAGTCTTTGATTAGAGGCTGTTTCTTAGGTTGGAAATGGTTAGGCATTGAATTTCAGCAAAACTGCAACTACTCTAATTGCTGGAAAGGTTCTGTATGATAGAGTAAATCAAAAAGAAAAGGCAGCTGCCCTTATAAAGATAAACAATGCCTTTAAAAAAAGATAGATGTGAAAAGAAGCAGAAAACTGAAGTTAGTAAGAGCTTACTTTTCTGTTTGTCTGTTTTGCCAAAATATTTGGAGCAACAACATAAAATAATGAAAGCTTTATAAACAAGTAGTCACAATGTACAGAAGTTCTACATTCATTTGAAGGGTGAATAGATTTTTACAATTTCTCCCAGTTACATACACCGTATTATACTTAGCAGCACTGCTGATCTATTTTATAACATAATTATACATTATCCACTTCAGTGATATAGTACTGCTTATCCACATGTATCAAAGCATAAATATGATTATTTTCATTTTACTGAAGTAAGAGAGTCTTTGTGACCCATCTAGAAGCAGCTCATTTCTTATTGCTGTAAGCAAATGAACTATCAAAGGATGAAGAAATGCCTTAGGGTGGTAGACACACCTGTTTTGTGCAACCCTGTGCAAGCTAAGCCTGGTCAAGGTATGTCAGCTTAGGTGGGGCTCCAAGCTAAGCACCTAGCCCTCAGCTAGACAGAATGAGTTCACACCTTACTTTTCTGTTTCTGGCATTTGTGCTGGCACAGTGAACTCAAGCCTGGCTGTATCTAACAAAACACACGGGAATCTGTTCGCCAATCCAGGTAATGAAAGCAACATGGTGGCTAGGAATTGTTTGTGTACAAAAATGTGACAGTAGAACTACCAAGATGGGATGCTCTCATTTCAACTCAAGTACCCACTACTTCTAACGTCACTTCATACAGATTTAAAGCATTGTGGTTTCTTTTTAATTCAGGGTTTAGACAAACTCAGCATTCAGAGCAAAGGAGTGGAAAATATTGCATTTCACATGATTACATGTGTTTTTGATGAAACTTTAGAGAGGACCAGGTTCATGCAAAACTTAAACCCAGATTTTCTTTAACGGTTTACTACCTGCATCTGAGTTTTATATTTCTGACTAATCCAAGGCCAACCCAGTTTTACATGGCATTCAAAACCTGTTCCAGGCACAATAATTTATTATGAAAGACATGACAAGGACAGCCACGGTAATAGTGAAACACTGACAATGCATCAATACAGAGAAGCTGTTTCTGTATTGCAGAATGCACTGCTGGCCTAAAGCTTCGAAAGTTAATTTTCCATTCAATTTTGCAACTTGGTACAGGCTTCCTTTCTCATTTGTCTTTATCCTGATCACTTGTTCCAAGATGCTGAGCTGGACATCTCTGACTTGGGTTTGAGTGGCCACAGGTACTCCTAGTATTTAGAGGGCGTGAATTTCACCCATTATAGGGCAGTTTATACATAGGGATAAGTTGCAGTGGTACTTCAAACTGCCCATTATGAATTAGACCCTGCATTAAGGTTTTCCCTCACAGTCTCAGCTGTGAATCTGCTCGGAATGGGCAGCATTAGCTTCGCTTCCAGCCCTGCAAAGAGACACACTTAAAAATCCCAGATCACAGAAACTGTGAGATTAACCTAATTACTAACCTATGGTGTTCAGAAGAAGATAAATAAGTAGATTTGGCATTAATCTCATTTGTTTTTGAGTTTCTTAGCTTTTGGAGTTCATTTGCTTTAAAGATTTCTTCAATTGTATCCATGCAGGCTCAGAACTTTCCATTTTCAAAAGGAACCTGAGATTCTCACATGAGAGATTTTAATCTAAAAAACAAAGATTTAGCATAAATGCCAGGTATTATACGACTATGGTAAAGTCATGAGTCAGTGACATCATTCACAGTAATTTTAAAACAGTAGCAAATTCACACAAAATGAACCGCTAATGACAATAATAACTTGATTGTAATTCATGATGCGTAATTGTTAGGAGATGGCATGAGTTTTTCAACCTTCTCCCTTCCCCCCCCCACCCCCCCCATCTTTTGCTCTTTTGACTTACTACAGTGATAGAACCAGCATGTAGAATCCATCTATGTATGGATTACAAGACTGGACAGCAATTGTATTTCCTACTGGTGAGTGGAAGGGATAAGCAAATAGATCAAAGTCCCTTTGGGTAACATTCTTCTACTGTGATGATGCAAGTAGCAAAAGCAGACTCCTAAAATTCTGTAGGCTGCAAATGATGTAAACTAGCTACACCTGTGATCTACGGAATTGTGCTGATGCATTAAACAAAGTTCAACTATTTTTCTTTTGTGATATTACCATTTTCAGTTAACCTGTAGATCCTTTCAGATATGCTTTGTGGTAAGCAGAATGAGACAACTGAGAATGTGAGTAGTTTTCCACAGAAAATTCAAGCATCCATGGCACTCTACCTGCTTTGATGGAAGTAAGAAGACTTGAGATAGAAACTCGAAAAAGATAAGTAGGAAACATGACAATAAGGTAGATTATCTCTCTGAAGCAAAAGATGTTACAAGGCAGTTACGATTGGTTTCAGAATACGTTGGGATGCCTGAGCAGCTGATGCAGGTGACAGGACAAATTACCTCATGTGGTTAGAAAGCTCTGAGAGGAACCAAGAAACAAAGAAAAACTGATCAAATCTACTTTCCATCAAGTTTGAATTGCTATGTCACGTTTGACTTACTATGCAATGTCTCATCTACTAAATGTCATTAAGAGCTACACTCCTTTCCATTGCTTAATGAATTAGCTCTTAGTAGTAGTTCTGTTAGTAAATTCACATGCTATGGAAATTACACTCTGAAATCAAGCTTGAATTTCCTCTAAAGAAATGTCCAAAGTCCTCTGGAGTTTGCAGTCTTCACTAGGATGCAATGGCCTAGTTCCAAGCTAGCAAAACAATGTAAAATAAAATAAATCTCGTAGGGCAAATGTTAACCTGAGCCTCCCTGTAAGCGAGCAGGAAGTCCGTATCTTGTTTTAATCAGGAAACATGGCATTCTGATAACAGATGGCAACTCCATTTCAACAGATTCACGGACTGATAGCATTCTGCCCCTGTTCCTCTGAATGAAGAGCTATATGCTCTGAGTTTATATTGCAATTGCTTCATTCAGATTTCACACTTGTATAGATGCTGTATCATTCTGAAAGCAAATGGCATTTAAGGCTCCATGTATTATTAGTGCATGGAGATTTCATGGTAGTTGCTATTAACAAAGTGTCAAGTTAGTATCAGCTGTAATAGCTGAGCTGCTCTAAAGCTAAGACATCACCACAGGTAATGGTATACTCCACTCCCAGCCAAAGGTACTTGTATCAAAGCTGGCAGAAAGATCCTGCCTTTCAACCACTTAATCTAGGTGATGCTGGCTGGTGTCCATCTTCTACAGAGGTTTATTCTGGGACACCAAGCTTTTTTAGGAAAATGCTACACCTACTTCCCTCTACTGACTCCACAGTAAACCCTGGCAGAGGAGTGGGATGGGGAGCTGGAGTCAGGAACATATTTAATTTCAGAAGCCAGGTTCACCAGAACTTGTTTCTTAATTCTACAGAAATAAACACAATTTCTCAGTTATGGATAGCTAGTGTAGTATTGCCACAGAAATAGGTTATTGGGTATGTTCAGTCAAACTGTTCAGGAACGTACTATGTTTCCATAACTCTCATCATTTATGTGCACTTCAGAAAATGGTAAAATGCAGCAGGGGTGGAACACAAGTTCTTAATCTTATCCTAAGGACCATGCCCTTAGAATCAAAGAATTGCTCAGGTTGGAAGATACCTCCCTGGGACAGAAGAGCCTCAGGTATTTACTGCCTTCTTACAGTAACAATTCTGAGAAAAACAGATAAATAAACAAACAGACTGGCTAACTCCACTGCTCTATGTACTTTCTCCCTTCCTTGCTGACCCTCTCAAAACAACTGCAATCCGGCTGAACTTGTTCCTGGCTCTTGCCTGATTTAACAGATGTTTAATAATGGTTCTGGATCATTACATGCTGAACAGTTCTCTGTTTATTTGTAATATTTCTGGAGAAAGAAAATCTGTAGGTGGCAAGACAAAACAAACAAAATCTAGCAAAACCCTCAAAACATAAAACGTCTTTAATTCTCAGGTTACACATACCTGGTCAGCAATAGTTTAACTGCTTCCAGAACGACATTCTTAATACCTCAACACTTGAAAAGCTTTTGGCAGGCACTACAGTGCAGAAGATCAGATGTGCAAAACCACCAAACAGCAGGCTTTATCTCTCTCAGCTGGCCCTTACTCAGCGCTCAACAATATAGTAGCAAAGCCCCTCAAAATCATTTGGATACCTCTAGTCAACATTTGGATATCTGTAAGTGCTGGACTCGGCATTATTCTTTAAGAACAGTCTCAAGTATGGCCATGAGCATGTCACTCCTGTTCTTAAGTCATCATCGCTATCTTGTAAAGCTGTGAAGCTCCAGGCAGCTGCTGACAGCCTTTAGCAAGCCATGGCATTAAAGCCATTAGGTGATACACTACATACTTTAAAGGTGACCCTCCAGATATTCCTGGGGCCACACTTTCAGACCTGCTGCCCATGGCCTCTCATCCAATTACAGGTAGCTATAGTGAGGACTAAGGTTCCTCCCTAGTCAATGGAGAGAAATAGGCACTTTTAGGGCATGAATCATCTGCTAAAGGAACAGATGAATCATGCTCTCCAATGCCTAATTTTCTTCATAGACTGTAGAAAGTCTAGACAATTATTTGGATGGAGAACTCTACATCTGGGGGGATAAAAGTCATGCCTTTGTCTCATCATAAAAAACTATCCTCGAAAGATAAAGCAGATACACCAAGATCCACAGAGGTTGTCAGTCACCTGAAAGACAAAGTAACACTGTTGGTAGGTACCTAGGTATCTCTCAAAATACCTCTTTCAAGGTAATCTGTTTGAAGTCTCATACAGAACAGACACAAAGTCTTTATCTCACTAGGCTCAGGTCAAAACGTTGTCTAGCTTCCCTGCCAGTCTGGTGGAAATGAAAAAAAAACACTATCACTGTCACAAATTCAGATGCTGCATACAGAAGGTCTTTTTGTTAAACAAAGCATCTTAATGATTAGCTACAGGAAGGAAGCAAAATAAAGTGTTTCCGTGCTCTCTGGAGCAGTTTCACAAAAGAGTTTGAAGCTATTCTTGTCTTGGCATTCTACAGAAAAAGCATCTTTATATCCTCCTGAGAGACTTCCCTCCCAATGAGAGGAAGTCATATGTAAAATACAGGTCACACAAATCTAGATTTTACTCTGATTCTTATTGTATGTGCATTATACTGTTTGAAATCAGGATTGTGTTAGGTTAGTGTTATACTTAATAGTTTTCTTCCCCATTCAACATGGGGTTTTTCCACTTGAAGGATCAGGAAAGACGCCTGTTTGCAAAACTAGAGGTAAAATACTTTTACGGGAACAGGAAAAAGAGCATTTGCTTTAATTACTGATAGATACTCAGCTTTAATTTAGAGTAGAACACAATCCTCCAAAAATTATGATTTTAATGAAGATTATGAAAACATGTTTAACTGACCTGTCTGGAATTCCAGCCCTGAAAGACTGTCTCATGAGTTGTCACCTCAAGTTAAACATAGTGTTTCATAAAGGACAAAATACTATTTCACCATTTATCACAGTAAGAATGGAAATAGTTTACTACAGAAGTTACTTACCAAAATTACAACTGGACATCAAGGATGGGAAGGAGATTAGCATCTGTCTTTGTTCCATCTCAGTCTCAGAGGCAAATCTGAAGATGTTTCTAGTTAGAAGAAATTAATATGTTGCTGATTAAAATACTATTAAAAATAATTTAAAAACTAGCTTAATTCCTATTTCATAGTTTGTATTTCCTCTTCAGTTAGTTTTCCACCATGTTCATCTCAGAGGATAAAAGCTATCTGGCTTTTTGGCACATCTGGTTCTGGCACAGCCTTTGACACAACCAGAGCATGTGGCAGCACAAAGTATGCGGTATAGCAGTGAAGCAATGGCAGATCCCAACAGTGAGAAGCTTTTTGGTTAGAACCGTAGGCTCCAGGGGCGCTGGTTTTTTGTATCTGAACTGAGCCTGGAAGAAGATGTTTTTGAAAGGAGAAGATCCATTTTACTACACACTATATCCAGTTATAGCTCCTACCAATTACGTTTGGAGGAAACAATACCTCTTCCTCCTTTCAGTAACAAAGGGGATTTATAATGAAAGAAAGATACTTCGTGAAATTCTTCTGGTGTTACTATAAAACTGATAACATCTGCCTCAGACAATAACATAGAATAGAAATGGGTTGAAACATTATTGCTCAGAATCAAGGTAACAGGAAAAAAAAAGAACCACAAATAAAACCAAACTGTTGTCAGTCCAGACTTATCCCATTGAAAGCAAAATGAAGACGTCATGTGTTCTAGGCACCTGATAACTTAATACAGTATGTAGGTTGCTCCAAAAGTAATGCCTCCTATTTGTTTCCCTGGAAACTACAATGGCTATGAAGAGCACAATGACACCGTTCCACAGAGCAAATTCTCAGACACAAAACAATAGCTACCACCATTAGCTGCCCATTTTGACGAGCAATGAACAACAAGAGCCTGCACACCAAGCATGTAAAAATCTGCACCAGAAGAGGTGACCCATGGTTGCTGTCACCAATGCTGAAATACAGCACCCACCACCTTGCAAACACTGATGAATATCAGCAGGTGTAGTTTTTTCCCCCCACATTGAAGTACTCAGTTCCATACCTTTGCTCCATGCACACTTCCACATCAGATACCATGTTATCAGACTGCCCCTTTGCTGCTATCTGTCACACAGCAACATGTCATGGAATATAGGTGGGAAGGTTCAGTATTCACAACCATACCATCAACATCTGCTTCTGATGTCATGGGCCAACATAGTAAAATAGAAGGCAATACTTTCAGAGCAGCTTCTGAACATAAAACTACTCACAATCCTCCCCCCCCTCCTTTTTTTTTTTTTTTTTTTTACTCCCACCAACTCCACTAATTTATGCAGGTAGATGGGGATTAAACATCTGTCTTCTCCTCAAAACGTAAGAAAGAGACAACGCTTGAGCTGTACTTTATACTACACAAAATGAAACACGAACAACTAATTTATGTTTATTTTTTTCTAAAAAATTCAAAAAAGAACAAGTTCCACTTATCTCGAAGTGTTGTAAAATCTATTGTAAAAAAGATGTTCAGTTCATTGTCCACCTTTGTCTTTTGAAAGAAAATGGAAGAAGTGAACAGGCATTTGGCAAAACTTGACTTTTGACAAACTGGCAGCAGTTACTGCATTACTGAAACACGTTCGTAAATGCTGACTGCTTCTTCCCTGAGAGAAAGCTAATAAAAGTACCCACCCCTGCCTCTACCTTTCCAGATATAACAATTTAACACTTCGGTCTTGCTAACATACACTGATACTTTAATGTAAATCTTCTAGATTTATGTTTGTCCTAACTAACGCTGAATCAAGGCGATCAAGGACTACATCAGTCCATGTTGTCTGCATGCATAGCTTCAGACCTCAGATAAATATATTGCGAGTTTCATCTATGTTTAAAGGGTACAAATAAAAGACTAGATCTGTAAAACATAAGAAAATGTAAGTTCTTACTAATATCTATCACCTGAGGACCTGTGGAATTCTTTGTAATCAAAAGAAACAACCTCTTTTCCTTAATCTGTTGGTGTTACTTTAGGATATTCATGTTATTCCAACCTTGTCACGTAAATGAAAGCAAAATTAGAGCTTTCTATAAAGACTGGCAATTATCTGAATTCCATAAGACTAAATCTAATCCTTTTTTAAACCAAATGTATCAGTAAACAAAGACAGTTGTTAATACATATAGACTTATTCCACCCACTTCCCCAGTGAGTCAGATGTTGAGCAGCTCCCATTTGGGAGTTCAGGCTAATGGGCATAATGCTTAAGTTAACAGACTTAGCTTCTCCTGACATATGTTTGCTGCTGATCACTGCAGTCTGTTTTCTCCCCACAGTTCTCTCACAGCACAAACAGGTGAATATATCACAAAAGATCTTTGGGGAGATTTACACCCTCCCCAAAGATTCATTCAACTTCCCCTCTGTCTTGTGACCTGACACTTCCACACCAAGATTCCATGGTTCACCATGCTGTGTTCAGTTACTTTCTGAAGTGCTGATGCTTTCCAAACTTCGCGTTAAGTCTGCTGGGAAACCATTTTTAGTACTACGCTCTTTGATATACTAAGTTCAATCAGACATTTAAATCAAAGTAAAGCTTGAGAACACAACAAACTGTGAAAAGGAAATTTAGAAGCCACCATGGATTGATCAAGCTATGTAGTTTTCCTGCAAAGTAAAACTGAAAAAAAAAAAAAAAAAAAAAAAAAAAAAAAAAAAAAAAAAAGAAAGGTGTTTATTGTCAAGGAGTGTTATGGGCAGCAACATTTGCTCAGTGGGTCCTATAAGAATCCTAGCTATGGTGGCCTAGGCAATGTAGCTATACTAAGTACTAACATACACAGCAAAAACTTTGGCTTCATCTTGTATCTGCTTGTTTCTGTATTAGCATATAAGCATACAGGAAGACCTGGCAGCCCACTTTCAGTATCTAAAGGGAGGATATAGGAAAGAAGGATCATCAGGATCTGTGGTGGTAGGACAAAGGGAAATTATTTCAAACTAAAAGAGTAGAAGATATAGATTGGATATTAAAAAGAGTGGGTTTTTTTTGTTATTATTATTATTTTTAACAATAATAGTGATGAGGAACAGGTTGCCCAGAGACGTGGTGGATGCCCTATTCTTGGAAACATTCATGGTCAGGCTGGATGGGGCTCTTAGCAACCTGATCTAGGTGTACACATCCCTGTTCATCGCTGGGAAACTGGACTAGAAGAACTTTAAACGTCCCCTCCAACTCAAATGGTTCTGTGTTTCTAGACTAGGCGCTACAACTCTTAGGGCACATCGACATCTTGTGGACAAAAAGAACATAACACATCACTACCTACTGCCAGGTTGCGGCACAGCAATAGAAGTACAGTACTTGAGGGCATACCTAAGCTAATTTCAAACTACTTAGCTTGATCCGAGAAAACTGCACTCAGAGTAGTAACATCACCTCCTCAGAGAGAGAGAAAAAAAAAAAGTTTACCTAGTTTGAGACTTTCCCAGTCTTCAGTGAATTCTGTGCTGCTGCAGTTAGACTCATACGCATGTTGGTTACTGCTACACAGTAGATAGTCCTAAAAGTGAATAGGTTCCTGGCTCATAACAGCCTAAGAAAGAGTATAAGTGAGCAGTGCTTGCTCTTTCTTTTTGTTTCTCGTTGCACATATGGTTCTGAGTAGGAGAGTGGTATTGCAGATGGGGAAAATGCTAAACACCATTTTTCCCGGTACCCACCTAGCACCTCAAGATTTCCTTTGCTATGCAAAAGGTCAGAAATGTATTTATTCAAAACCAAAACCTCCTCCTAACTTCCCCTCTGTTCTGTGACCTGACACTTCCACACCATGCAGTCAAGATTCCATGGTCATGCCATGCTGTGTTCAGTTACTTTCTGAAGTGCTGATGTTTTCCAAACTTTGTGTAAATTTTGCTGGGAAGCCATTTTTAGTACTACTCTCTTTGAGATACTGAGTTCAATCAGACATTTAAATCAAAGTAAAGCTTGAGAGCACAACAAACTATGAAAAAGAAATTTAGAAGCCACCATGGATCAATTGAGCTATGTAGTTTTCCTGCAAAGTAAAACTGAAAAAGTTCCATCTTTGTGCAAAACAAAACAAAACTTTTTGGGGGGGGAAGGAAAATAATCCTCGAAGAAACTAGCTTTTGAAATTCAGAACAGAAATCTCGTATCTCTGTCACTGACAGTTACCATCACTTTGCCTTTACAGTCAACGCCAGCTGAAATACTTTAATAAAGTGTATGCAATTAATATTATATTCAAAAAGGCAAATTAGTCAATAGCAGGGCTAGCTTTAGAACATATAATTAAGGTTATTTAATGTCAGTGTAATACTAAAGTAATTAACCTAAATTATTTTCAGGATTTCAATTGGTATTTTTTCATGGTGCTATATTGTACCAGATTGCCACTGCAGATTCCTACTGAAACATTCTCTGTTGTTTGATATTGAGGCATCTTTACGATGTTACAATAATAACCCAGTGCCAAAGCAGTCCCAACACAAAAACGATATCAATCCACTAAAATTCCTAGCTTAGTCTTAAGACATGACACTGCTTCAATCAATCACCTTTTGTTGTTGCTTATTCACAAAGGTTTTAAAATGCTTTCAGTTTACGTATTTTGAATTTGAAGTTTCTTGTAGGAGAGGTCTACATTTTTAAAAATATTTATAATGTCAACTTGCAAAAATGTTCTGGGAAAGTCAAATCACTAATTTAAAGTAGTTTTCCATTTCACCAAACTTATCTTTTGCAAGTATCTAACTTTGGCTCTTTAAAATTCTTTAATCTTTCCCTCCCCCCCCCCATTTTTAACTAGTTTTTCTCCAGTCATTTTTGTGGGATTTTATATCTGGTAAAGATCAGCACTCTCCATGGTGCACAGAAGTTGTCCTGGAAAAATAGAAAGGTGGGACAAATTACTAGTAGTAAAGATAGTATGACAGGACAGTTGGCCACCTTAAAAACACAAAGATATAGCAACATGATTCTCGTCTGGTGGGGCTGGGCCATACCCTCCATGACTATGGCTACACCCAGTGCTCTCTATCTGAAAGGTAAGTAGCGGAGCTTTCTGAAGAAATGAGGATGAGGTGACAGCATGCCACATCTATCCGCAAGCTTCTCCTCTCAGCAACTTTGACAAGGCAAAATAAGATGAGTTCGCAAACATGATTAGAGCAGTAGAGGAGAGAGACCTATAACAGTGCTCCCACAGAGAAAGGCCATGAGAATTCAACCCATTGGAACTATTTATAGAGTCAACAGCCAAACATCACACACACTTACAGGGTGGTTCTCGTAGACCTCAATAAATGCAGCAAATATAATTCCTCACCTCAAGGGTAGGTGGAACTGGAAGAGTTGCACAGGACTGCCAAGGAAAGTGAAAGGAACCAAGAAGGGGGTGGATTACATACACGTAGTACAGATCAAGAGATCGCTAGGTTTCTTTAGCTCTTCCAATCATTGAATAACAGCCTAGTTTTGGCTCCCAGTCCACATGTATTAGGTGGAATTTTGTGGCCTGTGCCATGACAAGAGGTCACAGCCGATGGCAGTTCTGCCTGCTGTTAAAAGACCATGACTCGTGGCTGGTTGGTCTTCTGCAGTTGCACAGAAGGTAGAAGAAAGCAAAGCTATTTAAGCTTTTCTTTGCTCTTCTATAGCAAAGAGGGATGTCTGCTCAGACCAATGATTTTAGGGTCACTGGTTTTTAAGTTTCCCTAGGCTGTCCAACTAGTGTACCTGAGTGATGGTATTCTGTGCAAAGGAAAGGCAAAGTCAACACCATAATGTTAACCTTCCTAGGGCTGAGAGGCATGTCAGTCAGTGCCATATGTGATTTTGTGAGAAAGACAGCTGTTATCACTGGGAAGCAGATTAAGATTACTAAACTACCCAAACAGCCATCAGACAGTATAGGCTATTGGCAATCAAGCCTGACTGGACAACTGATTTGGTGTTAGATAACACAAGAGGTGTAATGGATTGCAAGGAATAATCCATTCTTGTTTTTAAAATATCATACAGATGGCTTTTTATCAGTTTAAAACTTCTGGGTTTTTGTCAGAAAACCATTCATGATAATATTAAAAAAAAAAAGTGATATTTTAAGTAAAACTTCCCAGAACTGCCAGCTAATAGGCTATCTGAGGCACTGTTAATGGCTGTGTGTCTGCATGTGTCCAGCCTGTGCCAAGTGTAAATAGACTCCCAAGTGACCTGAGCTACAAATGCAAGCATATGCAATCTGAGATCAAAGGAGCTACTTCCACAAAGTCAGTGTCCAGCAGTTAAGAATCAGCTGCTCTTAACTTTTAGATAGTCTGTGCCACAGGTGGCTGGATGTAGTAGTTCCTTTGTCCATTGCCTTGCAACATGTCTGCCAGTAAGGAATTCCCAAAAGGTAACTCAGTTCAGCTCTCCAGAAAATAAGAATACCAACCTACATAATGTTCGTGTTTCACAAGAAAAAAGTTGAGTAAGTACATTATCTCCCTAAATTTCTGTGCTAGCGTCAACTTTTTGGAAGGAAAATTGGGCTGCTGGTAGGGCAAGAGGCTAGGCAGTTGAGAATTAGAACTTAGTCCTGTCATTAACAAACTCTATATGGTAAACCTGAGCAACATAGGTATTTGCTTCTTTGTGCCCCAACTTCCCTGCCCACAAAAAAAGCAGTCAGTTGCTCCCTACTCATTCTCAAATGCTTGGAGAATTAATTTATGTCTGAAGAGCTTTGTGACTGGAATCATTACAGAATTATTAAATGTTCTTATTACTTTTCCAGTGCAGTAAGTATATCCAGTCACTCAGCCAATTGGCAAGGCACCTCAGATGCTTTTGACTGTGGATATCTCTGTTTTTCAGGCTTCAGAAGGGTATGGCCAATACCTGATAGCTAGGTTTGGTTCCCCCCTCTAAAATGAACATTAGCTGTATTTTTAAACAGAGATAAGGGAGAAAGGAACAGTGAAGGATGATGGCAGTAGTTTGGGGCTGTCTCTTTTGGCTTGGCCTCAGCCCTCTTATCTCACCTAATGGCAGAATGAGTGCCAATGTTTATTTGGCCATTCTCATTCACCAGCTGCTCCTGTACCATGGTGTTTCTCTTCCCAGATGGCAGCACGATGTTCTACGATAAAACTGACACAAAAAACAATGCAGAATTTGTCTAGGAGAGGTTCAGCAAGCATGAGAAAAACAGATGATATCCTTCAGAGCTAGCCAAGTTGCCTGACCTTGATGCCAGAGTAATTATGGTTTGATTTGAACGGAGGGTAGGAAAAGAAAAGCCACTGCCAGATTTATCAGGTATGTTTCTGGAAGAGAGAAAAAAATACTAAAAATACTTTCCACTTTTTGTTTCTGTTATGAAATGAATTGCTGCAATCTGAAAAAGCTTCCAGAAGTCCCAGGTATTATGAAGTCTTGTGAACTATTACATGTTGGCTATTTAATGCCCTCCCAGATACACATATTTTATTCTATTATACTGTGATCACACTCAAAGGAACAGCAGTATGATATAAACAGCTCTATTGTCCTGGACTTCATATTTCATCTGTCAATATTTAAAGATATTTAATAGACACTTACAAGTCAAATAATACTTTTTAAAATATCCTCTCTAAACTCCCACTTAAATTACTAAAAAAAAAAAAAAAAAAAAAAGATGAAACCACATTGCTTTATTAACTTAATTGCTCTGAAAGCTAGGTGTCTCCCCACAAAACAGTACTCATCTGTATACAAAACTTTTTCCTCAGTTCTAACGATTTTCAAATCTAATAACTTTAGACATAGCCCCTTTAAAGCATTCTTAAAAAACAACCAGGAATACCACTTCACTTGAACCATTCAAAAAAGTCCCCCTTTAATATCTGGCAATGGCAATGTACCCTTTTTCTTCCCTTGGTTTCCCCACTTTCTTGTATATTATGTTCTGACCTTAAAATCAAGTTAATCTTATGAAGTTCTGAAAAGCTGTTGATGTAAACTCATTTTAATTTGCTAGGACTCAGCTGCAGTGCTGTGACCTCAGATTCTAGGCTCTTCAGGAAGGAGACAGCATATTACAGCTTTGATGCTGAACTCACTCCCTGGATCTTCTGCCCATTAGCTAGTGCAGCATAATGCTCACCAGAAAGCAGATGCGCGTACTCACATTCACATTTCATGGGCACCCTGGGCTTGTGGGTCCCCCCAGATACCAGCACTGTGATCTAGTGGTTACAGACAGCAAAGCTAAACATCACAGTGCTCATGGTTAGTTCACACGTGGAGCCTGAGCTAGGCATCTCTAAAGGAAAAAGGCGTGATTTTTTCCTCATCTGAGATGAAGATCCAGAGTTTTTGTTGTGGAAATGATAGCACACTCGTAAAGCTTTGTAACTCTGTTATCTCTAATGGGAACTACAGAGAAACTTAGGTCATAGATGTACGTTCTCTCCTACCTTTATTTTGGCCAGACAAAGAAATTATGGTTTCCCCACTAAACATGACAGCCCTGACTTGATTACCACTGTCCTCAGATCTGCTAGCTGAGTATTTCCCATTCCTACCAGACTGAGTGAGCCGTTGGAGCTATCCAAGTGTATGAGGGCTCTCCCACCAGTAATTTAGGAGGTAGAGGAGTAGGCAACACTCAGTGAGAAATAATAATGAAGAGACTGTACATCTCTTCAACTGAAAGTGAGGAAAGATTTATAATGTCAGTGTAGATTACACAAATATTTCATTTACCATGATGGCACAGAGGATGACATTAACTGTGCTAAGGCTAGATACTTGCAATAGAAAACACTGAATATTTGCACAAATCCGTGGCTCAAGCAAGAAGGTATTCAAAGATTACAATAAAATCCGTGAAAGCCTTGGATTTCACAGAAATCTATGTATAGCCTTATGTAACTGAACAAACTATTGATAAGAAAGAAGGCTAAATTTAATCAGATTTCATTTTCCCCCCATGTGGTTACACAGCTTTTTAATGACATACAGTATACCAGATACCTGACAAAAAGTTTCCCTTGTATGTTCTCTAGTGGTATTACTTCAGTTCAATGATGATAAAAATTAAAATTTTGTCATCACTTGTTGATCTCAATTCAGACTGAGTATTTTTCTCTAAAAGCACATTTTTTGGAGGGATGACAAGCCACTTATCTTGTGCTATAATTCTATCTATGCTAGATTCATAAATGAAGGGATATTTCAATCTAGGCTAAGTGAGTTAGATGTACTTTCCTGGAGGAAAATCAAATATCCTAAGGCAATGAAAGAGTTAAGAAGGTCATAGGATTTGTCAAGCATCATAATGTAACTCTTTGAATAAGACTCTTCTTGAGAGTCAAGAGAATCAGGGGTCTGTCTCTACAAACAAGACGAAGCAGTAGTTGATCTAATGAAAACTTGGTGCTAACTCAGAATGTCTTTTTAAGTTACTTTGGATTCTTAGATTACAAATTCCTTCCAATACAAACTACAATCTCTAACCAGTATTATAATTTACATCATGTTTATAGAATCATAGAATGTCTTAGTTTGGAAAGTATGTTAAGGATTATCTAGTTTCAAATCCTTGCAATGAACAGGGCTACCACCCACAGGACCAGGCTGCCCAGGGCCCTATCCAACCTGATCTTGAATGCCTCCAGAGATGAATCATCCACAGCTTCTCTGGCCAATTAAAGAATTTCTTCCTAAATTAGAAATAAAGAATTTCTAACCTAAATCTCCCCTTTTTTAAGCTTAAAGCCATTCTTCCTTGTCCTATCACTACCTGCCCATGCAAAAAGTCGGTCTCCCACCTGCATTTAGTTTTTACCTTTAAGGTTATGGAACTTTGTCACTGCAGGAACGGGTGGGATGCAAGTAAATGCTGAATGAGCACAGTATGAAAGTAGGAGGGAGTGCTTTATAAATTCCGTACTGGCGCTTAAATATCCTTCACAGATGTTCTTATATCCTTCTACACATTAGCCTGTTTCTTTGATCATATCAACACTGACCAAGCTCTGATTCAGCTGTTCCTTATCAGGTAGTCCTACTGAGTCACAGTCTCTGTTCCTGTAAGGGATGTTTGAATCCAAAATCTTTTCCAAACAAAGAAAAGCATGAAAATCTCAGCAGGAAATGAATGTGGTTAACAACATGTGTTTCTAGTCCCTCCAGACAAAAAGGAATGGTCTCAGTATCTGCTCATCACTGGTGGTATCCTCTCTGAAAGGATGAGCTGCAATATTAACTACAACTTGCTGAACAGTGTTTGAATATGAATGATTATAAATTTGCAGGCATAACATCAGTACTGTTACATGCAGGTCAAAGGCAAAAGGGCCCTCAATCACATCAATTTTAAATCAGGATTCTCCAATTAAATCAATGCACAGTACTGTTTAGAAGTCAATAGTATAGTAAAGCCCTATTCTTGGCTCAAATTGACAGATTTAGAGGACAGTCAAATTCAGGCTAACTGTAATATAAGTAATGAAGATTGTTTTCAGGTGCTCTCAATCATTTAGCTCACTCTAAAATGCGAAATTATAAACTGCACATCTGATGATGCAGTTAGAGTCCATTTGTAAACACAATTCCTATAATGTGAAATGGAATGTATTAATCATAATGTGATTAAGAGCAAGAAACTATGCAGCAAAAAGGCAGTTTTGTGAGCTGATAGGAGACCGAGAAGCAAATTAACAGTCACAAATCATTGTTGGCTAAGAAAAAAGTATTAGATTATATTAAGCAATTCAAATACCCTTTTTTATAGTCCTGTGCAACAACACACATTTGTTTTTTAAATAAACAAAATATTTAGTTGTTTATCATAGCATAACCAAGTACCTAGTATTGTAGCAACTTTCACAATATTTCTTGACTTTGTATGCAAATGAGCCAGAGAATGAAGGGACCATTACACAGCAATGATACCCAGCATTAGGCAAAACCAAAAAATATTAAACATGATCACTCTACATTATGGACAATAGCTGTATACAAAAAAATAATGATGCTATTAGAGATCTGACAGAGAGCTAAGCCTTCCTCAAGTATAGGAGAATCTCTATAATAAAGAATGAATGGACTAGTTCTGATAAGGAGAAATTTTGGTACCTATATATAGATTTTTTCCATTATTATTATTATTTTTTTATGATTACACCGGCATTTAAAAGAAAACAAAACAAAAACTTTCATTCAGGGTGAAAGAACAGTCTAGAGAGGTTGAAACAAAAGCATTAACAAGATTTTTAGACCACACAAATTTAACAGTGGATCTAAATTCTCAACAACTCAGCCGATAGAACTGAGAGCAACAGGGTGTCAGTCTGAAGACTGAGAACTGTATTTCAGTAGCTAAAACTGAAGGAAAACAAAAAAGAAAAATGGTCCCAAGTTTTAGTCTGTCTTCCATAAATTGAAAACTTACTAAGCATGAATGCCTTCACTGTGAGTTATTTTCTTTCACTCAGTCAGGATTATAATCTCACTTCTCCTCACTTTTCTCCAAGGAAATACATGCCTGTATGGAAAAAGAGTTGCTTGGCAGAGTCTATGTTTATCTAGAAAATGATGCTTTGAAAAGATAAATACTTGAGAGCTGACAATTAAAAATAAGGTGAATTAGATACGTTCCCTTTTTTATTTCAGAACTCATAAAATTATTGATAGGCTCCAGTTCAATATCAATGACCCGAACCTGCCATTCCTATAGATACAAATAGATCTTAATTTTCAAGAACTTCTGAAAAATGGGAGACTTTGAAAGCAAAGTTTGATGATTTCTCAGAAACTAGTAAAACTTACTTTTTTTGTTGTTAGAATCACATTAGCTTCATCCATTCTAGTTACATTAACTGAATGACCTGGAAGTAGCGCTGAGTGCTTGACTACATCACCCCTAACTCTTGCCCTCTGCAGTTAAAGATCATATTGGCTACTCCAACCATTAAAAAAAAAAATCTTGATAAGCCACTGTTATGCCATAAAGAGATGGAAAGTACCACAATAACAGCAAAGTGGAAAATTCTCCAGCTACAGCAAACAAGGACAAGCCCAAATGCAGCAGGCATGGACACAAAAATAAAGAGCTGTTTAACCTTTAGAATGCCTCAGGTATACAGGGATCTCCAGTAAGATACCCTCACCTCCACTGCCAACCCTTAAATGAGGTCTGGGAAGCAGAGGATCCTAGCTCTCGCTCTTTCCAGTCACTCAGGTGCAGCTGAGCTCCCCTGGGTTGGCCCTGCCTTCCCACCAGGTGCTCAATCACTGTTTCAGGCCATGACTTAGCATTTCCACTACAACCACCCAAAGGTATTGAGACTTTCTGGGGAACTGCATTTACAAAAGTACTATGATTGTTCTTGATCTTTCAGGTTTAAAGTATTGAGAGTTCACTGTCCATATATATACATATATATATATATAAAATATATATATATAATTTTCATATATATATATATATAATTTTTGGTAACTGAGAGGTTTAAAAAAATTTGTTTCAATGAATGAAAGCCAGGTATTTTATTTACTTCTAGGATTTGAGATCTTAATAAAAAATCAAATTGAAATTTTAATTTTTTGTGAACTCCCTGAGAGTTTTGGCACTAATTTCTCACTGGCCAGTGAGAATAATCACCCATAATCCCATCAGAATTGTGAGGAATTTATAAAGCTGACAAATTTTACTGAAGATAAATCTTTGAGTTTGAGGACAAGAATTCTCTCCCCTTAATCAGCCTTATCCTTGAGAGCATTGACAATAATCTTTTACACATTCCACATCTTTCTCAGCCGAGGTTTTTCAATGTTAGCTTCCTATTTTTTTTTTTGTATCTCTGGATTTCAGAGCTTTTAATCCACCCTGAAAGCCTTCGATATACTCTCAACCATACCTCCCTAATCTATCCTTTTCAAAATTCATCTGTAAGGAGATGAAGCAGCGTTCTGTGGAACCAGAAGGCTTTTTGCAGTAGTTTCATAATGCCAGATGTGGTGTGTACTTATCAGAAATCCATCCCAAAAGAACTTTGTTGGAGCTAGGAAAGAACAATTCCTAGAAAATAGAGATGTACAGTAGTTACATCTCTGAAATGATAGTTTGTTATAAAATCTTCTTTTCAGCAAAGAGAAAATCTTCTTTAGTGCCTTCTCATATCCCTATAGTAAATGATTTTTTTGATTTTAGTTCCCTTGTCCAATAATTAGTACTGTGCCATTCTCAAACTTCAAAAACAATCCTACTTGTCAGAGCCCACACCACTTGTGGGTCACTCTTATCTCTGTGATCTCTTTTCAAATTAAACCCAACAAAGAATAATACCCAGCCTCTTAGTGGCTTGGCTATCAATAAAATGTGTGAAATCCACAATCTTTGATTTGAATTCAGGGTGGTGGAGTTTTGAACTTACGTACCATAGATTGGGGGTTTCAGCCACTGGGAAGGCTACTACAGGGTTTCTTGTTTGTAAAAGGATAGGAAAATTCTTGAAACCTTTCAAATATTTTATCAGACACAGAAAATTGTTTTCCACTCAGTTCAAATTAGATCACAGGCTCAATGGAAATCGTAATAATTTCTGACTTTGAAAAATGTGATGTCTCATTGGCTTGAACAGCTAATCAATGATTGAATTCACTCAATGAAAGTTTACTTAAGAAGCCAGAAAACAGATGTCATGTCTTATTCATTTTGTTGTATAGGCTCAGAAAAGTAATTACTAACAAAACTTGAAAACTCTGATCTCTGACAACTGAATTATACTTCCATGTGCATATACTGTACACTACAAAACATCCAGGAGTTAGGAGTTAATAATTAACCTCGCACAGGGGAACCTCTCAAGACATTTGGCATTTAAAAAGCATCAAAGATTACTGGCAACTCTGACCAGTTAATTGCTTCAAGTGACATAAAACATAGATAAGAAAACCATTTTCCATAGAATCAGAGTGGAGGATGATTAGACTCTTAGAACACCTCTCTTAGGAAGAAAGGCTGAGGGAGCTGGGAGCTGGAGAAGAGAGGGCTCTAGGGAGATCTCATGCAGCCTGCCAGTACTTGAGGGGAGCTCATAAACAGGAGGGAGAATGACTTTTTAAAAGGAGCAGAGAATGATAACAAGGGGGAATGGCTTTAAGCTAAAAGTGGGGAGATTTAGGTTTGATGTTAGTAACAAATTCTTTAATCGGGGTGGTGAGGCACTGGCACAGGCTGCCCAGAGAAGCTGTGGATGATTCATCTCTGGAGGCATTCAAGATCAGGTTGGATGGGCCCCTTAGGGCAGCCTGATCTGGTGGGTGGTAACCCTGCCCACAGAAGGGGTTTGAAACTAGATAATCTTGAACTTCCCTTCTAACTGGGACCATTTTGTGATTCTATGAAACCTCACATATGTATCTGTATATTCTTAAAATAAATAATTTTGGCTTTCTATTGCACTATCAGTGTTGCAACTAGAACTTTGCCACAGTTTTTATGTCCATCCGTGCACTGAAGAAAGATAGCACAACAACCACACCACTAAACCAACAGAAAATATACGAAAAATGGCTATGTTCTCCTGGCATATATTCATTCTGGATACACTGGCTTTAAGCATATATTCTTCTTGAAGCGCTGCAGTCAAAGTTCAATGTCTTTGAAGAATTTTATGGCAAAGCATGAAATGATTGTGTAAGTGAGATTAGTTCTGAAAGTACACCATATAATAGGAATTAGTATAAAATGAGCTGCTTTTCGTGTGAGCAAATTTCATTGGTATAAAACTCATGGTAGAAATCCCATGATTGGAAAATTTGCAGTTACCTCAAAAGGTTGCTAAGTAACAAAGCCTGCTTGCAATTGCAGTGTTATACCAAAAGAGGGCACTTAAAGCTTTCACGCGAAAGCCCCAGGAAATTGCTGAAACTTGGAGCACTTTCCAACAATGTTTTAGAAATCTTCTCCCACTTCACAGCATACCAAGCAGAAACATAAAGTCTGTCACCAGACAATGAGATAGATCTTGTGAGCAAGTATAGCGTTACTTCCTAGGGAAAATGCCATTTCAAGATACTTGCATATTCACATTATCTATGGACTACACAGCCAGAAATGATAACTGTGATCACCTAGTTTGACTTCCTATACAATGTCCTGAATTAATTCCTTTTTAAATGAGAACATTTGTTTTAGAAGAACATCCTACCTTGACATTAGAATTGTCAGTGTTTACAGAATTTAAACAATGCATATGAATGCTTTCAGAGAAGTTATCTGCATTATTTAAAAATAACCTAATTCATTTTTAGTGTCAAGAATTTATTGTTGAGCAGCTCCACTAACATTCAGAATTAACTCCCACTATTCATTATTGATAACTAAATCAAAATCATGCCCTCAGTAAGAGGTACATTTTAAAATATCTGGACAACTTCTTTGAGTAACAGGGAGTAATAGCAGGCTTACCACTCCATAAGGATGCAAAAAACTGTCAGGAGTCAAATCCTGCACGGGTGATCAGGCTGTATGGATTCAGGAGTGGTTGTAGAATGCCAGCTTCAAGTCCTATTGTTTCATGCCCAAATACCACAATTTTATACACGTGATCCACACTCCTGTCTTCATTTTGCAGAAGTCTTCCAGAGTCCTACTGAGTATTTTTGTGTTTCTTACATCTGAATTTACACCTATTCACAGCTAGTTTCTTGTTTGTTTGTTCAAAGCCAAATACAAATTGTAAGATGTTTTATGAACAGATTCTTAAAGATGTTGGGGACAAACAACAATTCACTGTTTATTCACCTGCTGGTACGGAAATCTCTAGAAGATCAGTGGAATTAACAACTTGCTGCCCTTGCCAATGCCCTGCATCATCTGTCTAGGAAGATTATCCTTTCCAGCCCCTCCACCTCACAACTTACCCACATGAATACAATTTATAAAATAATGTAAAGCACAAAGCAAAAATGCAATTTAGGGAAATGAAGACAAAAGTCACCAGATGTAATTGATTGCAGGAGACAGAAAAGATCAGTGAGCAACATAGCTGTGCAGACTCCTTAACAGGTGAGAAGAATGCCTGAGGTCAGCACATCCCTATGCACATGCAGTATCTATGTCACTACAGTTAGCACTGCTGTGGAGTCAAGCTTAGATGTGACAGGCTGTGTGGAGTATACACAAGTTTTAGCTTGCTTGCAAACAGAAAGTAATTTCTATGACTGTTTCCTGCACTTGTACACAGACAGCAAAGGGCTTGCTAAAGAGGAAGAATTAAGAGCAGGCATTTGAAAATGGATCATTCTCAAGTCAGATTCCAAATGTTGATAAGATTCAGTAATTGCCTTGTGAAAGTCCTACCTTTGATGGGTTTCAGCAATGACTTTTTTCCCGCTTGTCTACACTACACATTTCTGTACTGTAATAAAAACAAGAATGCTTGAATAATTTGCATTTAACAGAAACCCTCTGATATAAGTAGCCTTTCACTAACTGTGCTCTATCTGGTAACTCGGCAGGCAATTCACGAGGTTCAGCCCCAGAAATTTACTTTAGACCAAAAAAACAAAATCAAACAAACAAACAAGCAAACAAACAAACAAAAAAAAAAAAAAGAAAAAGAAAAGGAAGAAATCTAATTCCCAAATAAAAACTGAAATTGAAAAGAAATAATTATTTTCTACTTGCCTTTAATACATATACATGTATATAGATGTGTATATGTGTATATATATATATATGAAAATAGGTGCAATGTAAATATTCAGCTGTAGCTTTAGTGTAGCTTTTAAAGCCTTCCATCATTTGCTTCTTAAATTGGCTTCCTGTATCTGCCTTATGATTAACAGAAAATAGACTTCCAAGTATAAAACTGTGGAATTTAATTCTCTATTAAGGAACTTGTATCCTTTTTCTGTTCTTTAGAATATCATTAGAACAAACGTAATGTATGATTGGGAACACAAGAAAGAATATACTGAGAGACCTCTTAAAATCCTTTCTTGAACCAGAGTTTTTGCTCCCTAAAATGTGAAGCAAAAACTGAAAAAAGGATGTAGAAGAGCTGTCTGGAAGATAAGTGATTCAGAAAAGGGAATAAGAATCCAATTGCTTTTGGCATCTATAATTTCATATTTCTTAGAGATTTTTACTGTTATTCCGCTTTTTCATGTTAAAGGTTTGTCAGCTGGTCACTGTTGTATGGATTTTGCTATATTTCTTAAAAAGTCACTCAAGAATGTATTAAGGTATTTCCTAAAGTTGCGATGATTGTTTTGTTACCTTTATAACTCATGTGGATTATACCAATGAATTCTGTAAAAGAAGCTCTGGTAAGAGATAACGTGGAACTAGATACATCAAGAACAAAATATCTTGTTATTACTGCTTACACAACCACTGCTTTAAAAACCTTCATTTTTGCATTTCCTTTCAGAGGCAGTATCCTCTGCAGGTAACTGAACAGTGCACTTGCAGGGAATTCACATACTGAAAGGTGGTCTGCAGTACAGGCTCCAGTCTTGATCATCTGATTTTTTCAGTTAGTGGAACAGAAAGAACTTTTTCATTCAGGTTACCTGAAATCTAGATTATGTGCACAGACCTAAATGGAACAGAACAGAGGGAGGAGCGTAGGAGGGTTGCAGGGAATGTATGCCTTTCAACAGTGCCAAGGAGTGCATATATAGTGGTGCAACATGCTCAAACATATGGGCCTACATTTGGATGCATCTGTTTTGGTTGCCCAAGCTGAAAGACCTAGGGAGCTGAAACTTCAGACCTTGGGAACTAGCCTCTGAAAATCAGGCCCTTTTATACTGTCTCAGCGTTTGCATTTAAATGTAGGCACTAGCAGTCACCAGCCAGGTCTGAGAACAGAAACTGGAGAGTAGTGTGCGAACTAGACTTATAAAAATAAATGAGTGGAAAATCAGAGGTTAACGTTCTAGGCATTTTTTGAATCTGATCCAAGAGCTGAAAGTAAATCCTTAATAACTGGAATGGAGGCTGAATCTCAAGGGTTTGATTTGGATTTGGTTTGTACACTGATGAAAATTGTTCTAACATGGACTTTCACTGATCTGGATGAACCTGTGATATTTTTCTTTGTTAGTTTTGACAGTCTCTTACACACAAGGCTCAAAATGAAAACCTTCTCCCTTGAAAGACATTTCATATGTTAATCAAGTCAGTATATAAGTCAAAATAAAACCAACCAGAATACAATTCTAGAAAATAGATGTCAGATCCTAGGAAGAGCTGTCTGAACATCTTACTACTATGGCCACATACAAGAGCTCAAGTAATAGAAAAGTGTTCTAGATTTTCCTCAGTAATGCATGTTCAGTATAAATTAGTTTGCTATGAGAAATAAAATGACAGCTTTGGCTAGATTCAGGATTTATTTTCCACAGATTCGGTTCTTTGATCAAAAACTACACGATATTGATGTTTTGCTATTGTCAACATATTGTACGTACAAGGTGTGTTTATTTTTGTGCACTTTTAATGTATTTAACCTTAATGTCTGTTTCTTTAAAGCAGAGAAAGTATGGCTCAGCATCTCGAACTGTCAAAGAAACCTATTGCAGATTTCTTTTTATAGATGAAAAGAAGCGTCCAGATGATGAATGCTATTCACAAAGTGATTGCTGTGGCAGCCATATCATGTCTCAAAGTACACGTCTGCATAAATAGAAACTAGTGAAACTTGCAGTGACATGTAAAACTTTTTCCATGGCATTTGAAACTTTTTGTCACCTAAGTAGATTCAGTTGGAGCTGTTACTAAAAATACAAGTGTTTTTGTTTGCTTCTTTAATATCATTTCATTGCATTGGCCAAAAATGAGATATTCCTCTTCCCCTTGAGACCTTCAAGTTTAACATTAGAAGAAGTTTTGTGACAGTCTAGTAAACCTTTAATGAGATTTCTTTTTTGACAGACAGATGTAAATGTATCCCTCTAATCCTATCCTTTCAGGTCTTTGTCTGAAGATGAATGTTAATAATTAGCAGTTGCGTTTCCCCCCCTTCATAAAATTGTATTCTTCATAAATTCATCATCTTTTTTTTTTTTTTTTTTGTTTTCTCAAAGTACCAGCAGCTCTGACAAGCCTCCCTTTGTTCTGATGTTTATAAATAATTTATAAAGTAGAAATATCTCTTCTTAGTCTTAAAAAATAAACTAATGGTTGAACATAACACACTGCCAGGAGCAGATCTACCACTAGATTTAGAAGAAAGAAAAAGTAAAAAAAAAAAAAAAAAAAAAAGGAAAAGAGAAAAAGAGCTTCATGCTTAACAAAGGGAGAAGGTGGGAAGATCACATAGAAATTCATTTATCTGAGTGAACACTCATTTTTGTTTGCAGATGCTAAATGCATCTGAGTTACCCTTATCTTATGCTCTTTTTCTGCTTTTTCTGCTTCTTTTCCAGACTACACACCTCAATACGCTCCATAAAAGTCTGTCTTCTTTTAAATGTCCTGAATGCGCAAAGAGCTACAGCATAGACTAAGAATAAATGTGTTTCTATTGGTGCGGGTTATTCCCTTGAGAAGTATACCAGGCCCTATACTGACAATTAGCTGACGATTGGTGTACATGTTGTAGATGCACTGCTGAAGAAAATCATTCATTTAGCCAACAAATTAAGTCTATCATAAACAGCGCATGGACCAGCTGTTGGTGTTGGGATTCTTTAACAAAAATGCTGAAGGGTTTACTGCACTAGAAGATACATTGTCACAAACAGCAGCACCTGCAATCCCCAAGCTGGAAGGAACACCTACTTAAATTAGAACTCAAGTATGCTGGGTTTCAGCGCCCACTGCCATGGGGTGATGCAGATTCCAAATGTTTGTATGACGCTTTCTTGTTTTCTTATTTTTAATGCTGTCACAGCAGGAGAAGCATCCACATAAATGGCTAGAATTATTGTTAATTGAGGCAAATATAACTGAATTTGATACTGAGTTATCTAGTGCTGATCTATAGAGAAATGTTTATTTTGCTGCAGTTTAGTATATGTGAAAAGAGATAGCCAAAAAGTCGCTTTGTGATATCTTGAAAAAGTAATCAGGGCTTCTAAAATAATAGCCCTAGCATGGACTTTAGATAGGGATCTTAGCTCACACTGGTTGCTTGGATTTGGAAGCACAAGGAGGTAGCATACCACTTCCCTTCTCAGTTGGCTACCTATAGCAGTGACACGAGTTAGACAACAACTACTACCTGACTGCTTTGTGGCAATGTGCCTGCAAGCAGGGCAACTGCAGTCAACACTCAGTAACTACACACAGGCAAGAAATTTGTGTGATGCACCGTTTTAAAGCAAGTGACTGTAACTCACGAACCAGGCAGCAACATGGATGTACTCTGCAAGCTACAAACAACGTTCACCTACTCTCAGAGCAAATCATCGCAAGTAGTTACTCAACATTAGGACTGAATCTAGAACATGATGCAATTTTGGGATAGGAAATGAGTGAAAAGGCAGTATCTCATCCAAAGTCTATATACAGTAGAAAAAGAGAAAATTAGACAGATATGCAGTTTGGATACAGTCTTGACCTGCAGGGCTCATCTTTGGATCTAGTAACTGACAAGAGGGCTGGATCCTAGATTTTAGTTTGACTTTGTAAGAACCAGGTCAACTGTCCTTTGTAAATTATTCACTCTTATTTTTGGCTGGTTTCTGACTCTGCAGTGTGGAATGAGTTTTGGCCAGGAAGAACAGTCATGCAAAATATTTTGAAATAACTGTTTAAGGAGCTTTCTGAATACAAGAAGATGTCAGCCCTAGCAGCTCAGAGATTAATCTGCTTGTACAAAAACAGATTGGAAAGAGCCAGTTTAAACCTCAGTCAAGTGTCCAAAATCAAGTGGAACCCCCTTTTTAGGAATTTCATCTTCTAATCCTCTACTGTCTCTCATCCCTTGCTTTTTACAGCACATAAACAGGATTTTGAGCTTCTTTTAAAATACGTTTAGTGATGGTCTGTGAATCTCTGCTGAAATGGCTGCTGCCTTCAGATCTTACAGGGTATGATGCTAGGACTCAATGTTATTCAGGACATATACATTCAGAATGGAATCCTCCTTGAAAATCTGCGCGTGTACACATGGTAAGAAGGGCAGATAGACAGACCTAAAACAGAGCATGTATCAAGTCCAGAATTTCATCCAAAGGTAGCATGCTCATGAGGAGACATTTGAAAGCTCAGTACAATCTTTTCCTGAGGACTGCTTTGGATCAAGAGAGAAACTTGTGTCACAGTAAGGGAGGATAAGGTTGAAGGAAACACAATATTTTATTGTAATGAAGGGGGAAATAGAGAAGAGGGGAGGAGTATGACAGATGGGTATAAAAGCATCTCAGACAACTATTTGACAGTGGTAGTTTCATGCTTCCACACTTACGATGCTAGCAGAGATGTTAACCCTTACATGATTTTGGATATATATAGACTTCAACCAATTGCATCTTTACAGTGCAAAGAATCACTTTCAGACAGTGAAATGTCTATCTAATAGTACTGTTGCGTTAGTTTCCAAATTTTTACTCAATCATCTTTCATGACTATATAAAATAGTGGTTACAACACTACTTCTCTTTGTTAAATAATTCCCCTGTTTTGCTCTGTTGCACAGGTAAAAACATTTCCAAATGTATTCACAATTTACTCTATTCTTACCCATTCCAACCTTTTGCTTGAATAAAGACCCTGACATCTTAATGCCTAGAAGAAAGATCAGGACCTAAACCTGTACCCAGACCTCAGTTTTTATCAGATTCTAAAATGGACCAATCAAAACTGTAGCACACCTGAGTTTTGATGGTTTCAATACCTTGATCAAAATTTTTTCAACCCTTTGCTGGTTGTAACAATGTATCTTTAAAGCACAGAAACTGTCTGGCTCCCAGGTGTTATTAAGAAAATACAGTATACAAAAGCTGTAAGCTTTAAACAATACAGCACGATTATTATGATAGCAGGAGGTGTCAGGTGGAGACAAAGACACGTGGATAGAATTGATTTGATGCACGTCATCAGAAAATAAGGGTGATGTGATCACAGTACTAATAGCATATGCAGCAGCTGTACAGTTCTACATGGCAGCTTCCATCATACCCTTCATATGAAAAAAAAAAAAAAAGATTCTGAGTAAATGATGGGTGAATGCAGAATAAATTGTAGTGTATGACAAGACACTTTCTTTTTTGTTTAATATATAAATCAGGAGCACTTATGAATTGGTATTAATTAAAATAATGTATTTGCTTTCTTTCGACAGTTATGTCAGCCTCATTAAAAGCCAAGTGCTAAATCTTCATTATATTTTCAATATTAAAATACTTCCATGAAATATAAATTAACATTTAACTTGTTGCTGGTCATAGTAAGAAAAAGGAGGGGAGAAAAACCATTGGGATGAAATCCTGACCCAGTTAAATCAATGAGGCTTTTGTTTCTGAATTCAGTGGGGTCAAATAATGCCCTCAGTGCTGGCAACAAGAGGCAATGGCCTTAAATCTGATGCACGTCGGTCTCAAGAAGTGTTCTCTTTCAGTCTGTATTCCCATCTTCGATGATAATAACTAAAATTTTTCAGGTGTTCTTGGAGATATAAGAGGAACCTGTGCCCTAATGAGAGCAAAAAGGCTTCCTGGGTAGCTTCAGGTTTGATCTTTTTTTCAGGAAACCCTACACTGTGCCTTGACTTTGAACAAATTTCCCTAATGAAAAGACGCAGTACTGATTCTCGATCAATTCTAAATTGAACTACTTTTCAGAATATGAAGCTGGCAAAGCAAGCTAGTAGCTCTCATCTGAACTCTGTGATTTATATCAAAGAGCAGACTGCCACTGTTACGGACCTTAGCAGACATGCCTGCCTGATGAACACAAGCACCAGGCAGTGAGAGTGGGTGCTATAGGACTCCATGTCCTGAACGTCTCTAGATCTGTATTCACTGTGCCACTGGTGTAATATTTCCTGGGCAGGTCAGGAAGAGAGAATAGGAAAGTTGAAGGGAAACACCATAATGTTTACATGAACAGCTGTTACCAATTACCCTCATTTCTGCAATAGTTACCGTATTGAATCAGAACAAATCTAACAGGGACAGCTTGAAAACAATCTAAAGATTTATTTGAAATGGCCTCGTTGCCTCTCAGGTGTGTTATACTAACTGAAGTAACCTTTAAGAATGTTCGTGTTTCAGAAAAGAAGATCCGGAAGATCTCATAATTATGTTTTATTTGACTACAGCTTGTTTGAAATAGAAACAGCCGATTTTCTCCTCCCCGGGTATATGCACTGCAAAGCCACAAGGTGGTGGTATGGTGTCACTTTTTCCTTTAAACAACAACAAAAAAGAGATTTTGTTTAATGAGCTTGAACTCACAAGCCTGCTCATCTAGTGAACTGTGACTTTTCAAATACCAACCTATTAATGTCAAAGGCAATACTGAAGGGAACAGTTCTGTTTGATTTAAAAAATACAGACAATGTGAAGTCCACTATGCTCTAATATCTATCACCTATGGGGCTCCATTCATGCCTAATGCTTTATTCAAGCTAAGACCTAGTTTTATATATCAGATTAATACATATCTACAGCTTTGCACCTTTCTATTTTGATTTTTTTATTATCAGGGCTCGCTGGGGCCATTTTCATTCCCTTACTATAGCATCTGCAAGCAGGTGGATTAGAGATAACTCTCATTGTGCTTTGTTTTCTCCTGACACTGTCATTAATCATTCCTTAAGCCACACTTCAACTTATAGTAATCAGGACTGGCTGTTCCCGAGCTGCACAAGAATTGCCTTTCACAATGTAATGTGAAATTGGAAGCGAATGGCTGAAGCCAGACGCTTTTTCTGCATTCCCCATCTATCTCATCATTTAGGTATTTATCCATCTCAGGCTTGTACAGGGAGCATCTCTCTCCTTCCCATGAGGACGCAGATTGCAACAGAGGATCAGATTTGTTACCCAGGCTTTGGGCTTTGATTGTCCTCTTATAAGTTCAGGATTAAAGTGAAATTTCCCACAGGGCTATGCAGGATTTGCTAGCATTTAACTGTTTAACCTGGCTGTTTGTGAATGAGAATCCTGTGGTCAACTATTCCGTAGAGAATATTATGGTAAGCCAGCTCTGAATGGCAGACATTTCGGTAAATTCCTGTAAAGACTGCTGCAGTTGATTCCAATTAAGTTCATACCTGATAACAATTGTTTTCTTGTAGATGATGAGCAGTAATCTTATGATAAAAAAACAAATGTCTATTCTCTTGTGAAATATGTGTGTCAGTTTCAAAATAAATGCAGACCTTCAAAAAAGTTACAGTTGTCTGCTTATGCTTTTAGAATCACTGTGCATTAATTTATCTTGAACTAGGTCATATCCTTCACTATGTAAAGAGCTGTATTTTTTTTTATCTTACCCAATTTCAGTAATAAATGTAAGTAACTAATAGTATCTTTAGTAGCATGGTACTAGAATGGACAAACACTTTAAACAAACCGCATCTGATGTATTAATAAAGACAAATTGATGGTTCTGGAAATCATGCTGTTAAATATGTAGCCAAAACAGATGCATTTTTCCTGGCATTTGATGTGATTCTTGCACAAAGGAAAGTACCTATAATGTGCTATTCTCTACGAAACTGAAAGCAAGGGGAAATTTTTCAGTCCACATTATCTATCTTTTAGTCTTAGCTTTAGAGCCATTTAAGGGAGAAGATTTTAAAACAAGTCAAAATTATTTTGTTATCTAGTTTAAAAAGACTATATGCTCAACCGCTGTATATATATTCTATTTAATGTGGATGTGTTCTTAAAATGCCTAGGAGGATAGTGCTCATTTCATGTGCTTCTCCAAGAGAGACATAACACCCAAGCAACTGAAGTACATAATTTAACAAAACATTTTAGCTTGCAGTAAAATCAGTTCCCTTGGAGGGAATGGACTGAATCATTAAAATCAATTTTAACCCCACTCCCTGATAAATTTTTACATCTTATTCCAAAGTTTGCTTTTCATTTTCTTCTTTGTTGGCTAAAAATATGCTGAATTTCCCAAATAAGCTTTCATGGGATTTAGTTTGGGGAAAAAAAAAAAATAAATAAAAATTTATTTATCCTTTTAAAAATAAAGAGTCCCAGACAGCTCAAGGGAAAGACTCATGGGCATTATCAATCTCAAATCCGTAAATTCTAATGTAGACTGAAATTAACAAATAAGAAATACTAGCATCTTCATATTTTATTCACTGTTATTCTGCAGTTAGTTAATTTTCTGCAGTTCTATTAATGCAGTTATTCTGCATTAAGAACCTGTAGTTATGACACTGACCTGGTGCTAACCAGTGTCTCAGTAGAAAGGAACAGTGTTTGGCTGTGTACCTTTGAAAGCCTCACTGGCTGAGTGCAAATCACTAAATATCTTTACCATCATTCAGTGTTTCTCTCATAGCATTAAATGATTACTGAAAAGGCTTAAGCAATCCTTTCTATTTATTTGAAATATCCTCTAGATTCACATGAGTAATTTTCAGCTGTGTATAATGCTCCCAAAGTAACCTCCTCATTTCCATTGTTTTAGTGTGAAATCATTTCCTCGGGAGATAATTAGAGTTGCTCCATTTATTACATTAAATGATTAGCATGCACTTGAAATGATTCAGTATATTTTCCTTTATTGCTGATGACTCTTAAATATGGGCCTACATTTTTAATGGATAAATTAAGATTATCTTGACATTTTGTGGCTGCCACAGCAGCAAAACAAGACAGGCTTTCTGTTCCAAACACACATACAGGTGTGCTTTGAACAATGTACTTTATATGAAGGGCTCTAATTCACCCGAATATGTCACCTCGTTCAGCTTAAAAACCAGTAACAATATTTGAAGGTAAAACAAGTGTTTAAATGTACCAAAACTGCAATTATTTTTGTTGTGCATCTAGTTAGTAACTATACCTATGTGCCACAGGATCAGAGTCCTTGTATCTCTGCTGAAGTCTATATTTCTTCTAGATAAAGAGAATTTTCCAAATGTATATAAAATATCTTCTTACACTGGAAGATCTTCAATTGTATCATATTCTATGAATTAACCTGAATGAAGAACGAAGGAGTTTTTACTATGTGCTAACCAGTGAGTTATCGTCCACAGGATTATGAAAATAAATGACTCTAGAATTGGTGAAAATATATCCCAATCAATACTCCACATTAAAACTGAAGTAAGATTTAATGTCAAGCTGAAGCCATTGTTTCAAGACTTTCTTTTGAGAATCAAAGAGAACCTAGACAGTAAAAAAAAGCCATTGGCTACAGGCCTGAGCAATTATGGGGTACCTGCATTACTCAGGTCCTAACAAGGCCTGCCTCAGCACACACAAAGAGCGACCTGGAAATGGTGGATACCAATTGTGACTGAAGTAAGTAGAATTTTTAATGGAGCCTTTTAGGGCTCTATTTTCCCAAGATCATGCCATGTCATTCCCAAAAGAACAACACATAGGTATCTGACTGGATTTGAAAGCTTGGTCTATTGGAGTTAAATAACCTACAGCACTCTAACTACATTAGTGGATGTGGAGTTGATGTCATTATTAAGGGATATGTTCCCTTGTGATGTGGTACAGTCACCTATCCCATAGTTCTCAAATTGCACTTTGGCTGTAAGACACCTTACATGCAGTTAATTTAAATTCAAACATCTATTCAGAATTTTAACTATGTTTCTTATTAGAGGATTTCATTATAACGAATCTTTTCATTCTCTCAGTCAGTTTTCAGAGTATTTACTTTTTGAGGAGGAGGATACCTACAGGCTATGTGAGCCCAGAAAATGCTTTTAATGCTTTAGCAGAAAAGCCAGTTCATGCTTTCAGTGAGGAACTTCATACCTGGGCCAAAAAATATGAAAAATTTGGCTCCATAGGGTATGAGCCCAGATACAATAAAAATAAATAACCCACAATAAAAAATATAACAAAAATAATAAAAAACCCGTAACATTATTATAAACAGTTTAGTAAGTGTTTAACATAGTATTCCACAACCATTTTATAAACTTGTATCTCACATCAGAAAATAATATTTGAAGTTCCCATTACTAGAAAGAGACAATGCATAGTTTTGTGCCTTATTCATTAATAAAATACACAAATTAGTCCTTTGTACTGTCCTATATTCGTTAAAACAAAACAAAATAAAACAACAAAACACCCCACTTTGAGACATTTCTGGCATTTACAAAAATTACTCTAAGTAAAAAAATATTTCTCAATCAGTTCATAAGCATTGATCATGTTGCATGAACAGGAAATATTCCTGGTTTTGGGATATAAGACCCTGCCAAATCCAATAAAAATTACTGTGATATGTAGTGGAATGGTGATTTCACATGGTAAAGGACTATAATGGCATGCCTGGTTTTTGTAACATTTCTCCTATGGAAACAAACATACTTCCTTTTCCTTTTGTTTCTTGGCTGATCCTCACCTGAGTCAGATTCTTACCATATTTAAGCTGTACCCTTGACTGCTGTGTGACAGGACCAGGGGCAGACTCCTTAATTTAACTTTAAAAATTTAAGAAATACTTAGAAAATACTTCATCCTTTCCTGGGCAAATGCAAGTGGAATGTGGATACCAGCTAGAGTTAAGCCCAAACAGAGAATAGAAGTCAATTCCTAAATGACAAATGAACAAAACCAGCATCATTAAGCAAAATTCTTTCAGTGCATGAGGATGTCCCATGCAGTAAAATGCACGAGATTTAAGCAAGAGGTTGGTTTGCTTCTGCCGTTATTGAAGTCATAAACATGACACTTTTTACCAGTGCTACTGGATCAGAACCACCATAACTAGAGATGAAAGCTCACTCACCTTATTAGCAGCAAGTAATCCCATTTCCTAGCCCCATGACTAGCATATGATGTAGGCACATTTATCCTTAAAAACTTACTTGAACAATATAAAAGCACACCATTAAATAATAGCACTACTATAGGCATATTATACTAAAAGTGCCATAATGTTGTTTGTATATGACAGGCATTTTCTGTATAAGAATGCTGAAATTCTACACTGATGTCATTAAAGCATAAATGACACACTAGCAAAAGATGGAGATTCTAATGTATGGTGGTTTAAAACTACACTTCTTTCCAAGTTTTAGAGTATTTTTTAATAGATTCAAAGCATATTTTTAATAGATGAAGTTATTACAATACCAACAGTAGTGGCGTGAAAGGTTACAATGGATGAACACCATCTCTCTCAAACATTTATTCCATTTAAGTAAAAATACCTGATAGAGAGCATTTCTATTATTCACAAGAAATCATGCAATATAATGGTTCCTAGCACTCCTTTTGTAATAGCTTATTTAAATACTTGGGGCTGCAATTCAGATTCCCACTTTGTTCAGACTTCACAGAAATACTTCTTACAATTGATCAAATTTTTATTCTTTATTGTATTCTAAATAGCCTCTGATTTCTCAGAACCCAAGACTAAAAATTAGGTTTGCAGAAGCGAAAAGTACAGTCTTCAAAAAACCCAATGCACTCCTTTTTTTCTTTCTTTTTTTTTCTTCTTCTATGACTGAGGAATAGCAGCTACAAAATTGAACAAAAAAAAATCTGTACTATGAATCATTTTGTTTACAGAATAGCTTTAAGGAATTATTCCTGAAGTCCAAGTGGATCTTCATGAGACTTTTCTAAACCCCTAACATCTAAAATGACCTGAAAGTATAAACAACACTTGACTTTGGATTTTTTCATTTGGAACATTTCTGTCAGTGCCTCCACCTCACACTACAGTAGCACACAAAAAGCCAGGCTTATAAGGAGTTGCTAAAATTCATTTCATTATCCTATTTAAGTTTATTAACTGTCAAACCCAGTATTTGAGTGAAGATTTGGCAATATATCACTATCTATGATATTTGATATCATTTGTTTATAGATTCTATGGTTGCAACTTTTCTCAAATTCTTTGAACTTTTAATGTATTTATTAGAAGTTCAGGGAAACCCATGAGTTGATGAGTTGTTGATGAGTTGTTGATTTACATCACCTGAGGATAAAGATGTTCTTGGAGAATAAAATAGTGATAGTTATTTTCATTTCAGAAGATCTGAGCTTTTATTTAGAGAGCAAATGAAAATGGTAATATAAAAACAAAGAAGCAGAAGTATATTTGAGTTAACTCATTGTAAATTTACATTCAAACACTGACAGTGGGGATATGACTGGACTTAAGGTGAATGTGTTATCCTTTCTCCATCATATTTTGCCAAGATAAAATGGCATGCTTAGATAGATTACTTAATTATTTTTTAAAAATAAAAAAACTAAAATAAGCAGCACTATGCTACCATGAAGGACTGTTTATTGGCTTCAAAACTGAAATTAACCACTGAATTATATGAATACATACTCAGTGTTTTTTAAGAAAACTTAGTACCTGCGTATATAAGGATCTTTCAAATCACTACAGTGTGCAAATGAATGTATATACAAATTTTAAAGCATGCATTAGCTAAATGCTAAGCAGAATCAGCTCTCTCAGGGGTATAAAAAGTCTCTAATCTCAAGAAATGTACCATCTCCTGATTTGCAGCTCATTTCATAATGATTTAATATGATAAACTTCATAAGGCAAAAGTATTATCAAGCTACAGCATGGGACTCTTAGAGAAGTCAACACTGTTCTTTTTAATACCACTCCCATTTGCATTTTAAATAACCAAATGGTTTTCAGGCATTTAACAGAAAAACATTTTTTTTAAATGAATACCAAGAGACATTTGTAAATAGCACTACAAATTGCTTCTGGGCTATAAACCTGAGTGCCAAGTTTCACTCCGGTATGAATACAGACAAGTGTTAAAAGTCTGAAAAATGGATTCCTTAATGGATATACTGGCAGACCTGTAAGTGTAATAGAGCTAGCATGTGCCACTTTAATAAAGATATCATATTTCATCTCCTAGATTACACACAGCTTCTCTATTCTAAATAAAAAGATTAGAACTAGAAATATTTTCCCTGCATATCATATTTAAAAATGTACAAGGGAATGTCATCCAACAATTTGTAAGCATTAAAATTATTTCCTTGAAAACAACCAAAAGTAATCCCTAAAGATACAGCAAATATGCAGTTCCTATATTGAACAAACAAAAATAGATTATGCATTGCTTTTTCAAAATCAAATACATCTGCTTTGACTGAGGCACGAAGACACATCCAGGGGCTTGAATCTTACCACTGTCTCTGTGACTCTATATTGTAAGTGCATCAGTAACCTTGTGTTTAACCAGATTATTTACAGTCATACCCTTATAAGATCACACCCATTGCTGCTGGTGTGAGGGAGGGAAGGAGACTTCTGAAGCTGAATACAAATGTGATATTTATTGCTGCATTCATTAGGCCACGACTGTATATCAAATGTGTTAAATTCACAGAGATAAAATAATACAATCATATCAAGACTGAAAATTTAATACTAAGCAGGGGCTCAAAAGTTTCCTTCCGTTCTAGCTTGCTTTGTGGCTCATCTGAACAAATACCCTGGCCCTGGAATTCAATGCACATTTTTATATGCTTCTTACTGAATGTAAGCACATTTTTCTTCTGAAAGTTCTTCTAGCTGGATGCATACACACTTGTACACATAATTTGTAATGTAAAATATTATTATGTTACTTTGCTTGCTTTTGCAAAAAAAAAAAAAAAAGAAAAAAAAGATATGAGTTTCACAGTAGGAGGGTGTCATCTGAGCATTGTTGTTAATATGAAAACAGATTGGTCTTTGCAAGCATTTTGATGGCAGAGTAAATTAGTTTAGATTTCACCTGACTATATTATCTTCAGTTGCTATGCTAAAAATTTAGATAGAATGTAATGCGCATTAGCAGTGTCAGACTTCAGATCCTTCCACTGGTGTGGTCAGGGTCTTTAAGCTTTTCTTTTCACAAGTGTTACTTTCAACATGAGAAAAAGGGTTCAAGAAGTCACTGAATCTATAGATACATTTTAGTTGAAAACAGGACAATATATTTAGAAGGGGAAGCAAGACTTCCCCAGAGTACACCATACTTCCTCCCGGTTAACCAAACAATAGCAAGCTCCAATTAGAGCAACAGCTTGTATGTCTCTTCCTTAGACCCCTCAAAAAATGATCTACTTCAGTGTATACATTTTCTAATATAATTTAACTACTTCTGTGTATATCCATATAGCATGATTATGTTTCTGCCGAGATCGAAGTGGTGTGGATCAACAGATATAGTAACCCACTAGAACAAAACTAAGCTAAATTCTCACCAACAAAACCCACCAGTATTAGTGGGTGAAACAGGCCCTTGCAGCTGACAAACACAACAGGAGTGTTCCACATGCCATTAAAAATAACAAATAAGATAAAGGTTGATAGAAAAAGAAGGTTTCTTTTGTGTTTCAATGTCTTACCTCCCCCTCAGGAAGATCTTAAAAACATACAATAACGTTCACAAGACTTATTCATTAATGTAGGAGTGATTTTCAGGTGTTTAGGGGAAGGTCTGGCTCTTCCTTCTTTAGAATTAATGTAAACTTGAACTGTTTCCTTCAGCAGTAGAGGAATTACACCAGCTTTACTCTCATGTAGCAGACAGCAGAATGTAATGCTTGGTGTGTAGGATTAAAGTTTATCCCAAATGGGAAACTGAGGCTGCTCTTTCCAATAGCACAACTTTAATTTATAGCATCTTGTTTAAAAAAGCAAAGCAAAGCAAAGCAGGAAAAGAAAAAGACAACAATAAAAAAAAAAACAACCCACCACCAACGAACAGCAGGGCCTGAATCTGGTCTTTGAGCTTAATGAGTAAATTAACAACTTACCTGGAACAAAAGGGGAGGCAAACAGTAACAGCACAAAACCAGATGATGATTCTTAGACAAGAGAGATTGTGGTTGCTCTTCCTGACAGCTGTGATTGCAGAATCTGCAAAATGATTTTAAAATAGATTTTAGAGATTTTTTTTCCCCCCAATTATCTTCCTTTAAAGGGAATATTTTCATAATACTTAAAAGTGGTATCCTTTATTACAATCTTTTTATAGTAAAATCGATAGAAGCCTGAGTGGTGGGTGTATTGTTGTGACACTTAAACTATTTGTAAATATTGCTCAAAGCTTTCTTAGCATACTTTAGCAATGCAACATTTCAGCAGAGTATAATTTATCACACATGATATATGCTGTATACTTCAAAGACAATCACACTGGAAAACATTCATGAAAGAGAAGCTGTGAGTGTGTCTTACTTTCAAGTCAAGCATTTTTTTAGTCTGGACAGAGTGGGTTTGGAGGATTACTTTGTGATCATGAAAACTGAGTGGTGGGCAGGAAGCTGTTTTTTTGTTGTTTTTTTTTTCCTCTCAGTACCCAGTAAAAAACAGCCACTGCCTTGCTGTATGACATTGCTCCTAGTTCTGCAGCTCAGCCTTGCTGCTTCTCACATTTTATGTTCAAGTGAGCTCCTCTGATTGCAAGATTGGAGCTGCAACATCAGCATACTTTTATTACCCTTTCATTCCAGATATGGAAAGAATGCATTGTTTTACAGTAATATTACATTCAGGAAAGGCTTTGTTTAGACTCATTTAAAATTCTTTTAAGAAATCATATAAGAGCTTTATACATACAGAAAAAACTCAGTCAACAACCTACCAGTCTCTACCAATCAGCTTATAAAAAAAGTTAACTCCTTACCCCCAAACACACACATATACTTTCTGAAAAATAAATTATTCTTGCTGTCAGCTCTAATTCTAGTAAACAAACAAACAAACAAATGACACAAAACCAAAAATCAACAAAAAACATACAAATATAAAAAAGTTTTTGTACCATTCCTGCTCTCCTTTATTAGGGTCTCCAATTTACAGCTTATGAAAGATGTTTTAAACATTTTTTAATTTAACAGCAGGATTGTAGAGTGATCTGTACTTTCCTTTAGCAAGTGGAGAACCTAAGCTGACTGATTATCGTGAAGCCTGAAATGCTGTAACAAGAAAACCCCAGACACTGATCACGGATCACGTATAATGAAGTCTTTACATTCTCATATAGTAATAAAGGAAGATTTTACAAAGTAGACTGCCAAAGTAGAATGGCTACCGCACGTGTTACTTGTTCTAAGTGATACGACAGTGGTGAAGAATACATACAGTGACTCTAGTTCTCAAATGTCATACACTGAAAGGGTGTTCCAAAACTAGTTTCAGTCTGGATTTCTTTAACTGCCCATTATTTACACCAAGGGATAAATCTAAGTCCCTAAATATATTCACCAATACATATTATACATAAACACACAAAAGATAAAAACTGATATAGTTTTATGTATATATATGTATAACTAATTAAGTCCACCCACTTAGCTTTTTGTTGTTTACATTCTGAGGGTTTGTTTAGTTTCGTTTTCCTTCTCCAAAATTTCTGCTATACTATACTATTATTTTGTTGCTGTTGTGGAAGTAGAATTTTTGGGGCTATTTATTTTATGAAAAATATCTGATTGAAATTATAGAAGGTTTTGCCAAAAGGTGGACTGGAAGATTTGACTGACCCATTTCTGATAGGCTTTGTATTCTGGTCTTCTACTTTTGTAAATCTATAGCTTACTTTTTTTTTTTCTTTTTTTTTTTTTTTTAACCAAGCACTTCAGTTAACAGTGAATAGAATATTTTAAGAATAATGCCGTAACTCTGCAGAAATGTTTGGATTACTGATTCTCAGGAGAAAAAACAGATGCATCAGAAATCAGCATAGAAATCCAAGTAGGTGAGAAAAATTTAGCTTTGCACATTATGATGTTAAACCACGGCAATGTCCTGCTCTCCCTGAAGTCAATTAAGTTGTAATCTTTCATCATTGTATCATTTTACATTCACAGAACAGTTTGCATTTCTTTCTACTTAAAAAAAGAAAATAGATCTTGGATCATTACAATTAGATGGACACACTGCACAAGGTATTACAATCCCTTTTCCAAATACAAACTTCCACTCTGACAGTGCCCTTGGTTCTGACAGGCATCTCAATACATACAGCAAATACAAAATAACACTTGTGTGCAGAAGCTTGCCTGTGTGTTAAATTAGGTGACAGTGCGGAAGGGATCACTGAAGCAACTACTCTGTGTGGGACCTCTATCTGTATTCATTTTGGAGCAGTCAGTCCTGGGTGTTCCAATAGGCTGCTACACTAGATTTCAAAGTGTTTATCAATAAAAGTACTAAAAAATAAATAGACTACTTATTTTTATTCTTGTTGAATACTCTAGTTGATTCCAGTAAATTAGTTACAGTGTGTGAAAACTCCCACTAAGAAAAGATGTTTGACTGTTTTTTATTACACTTTACTAAATCCGGACATGTTTCTCACGCTGATGGCTTACCAGAGTTCCAATATACCTCTGAATTTTATATGTGCAAGCCAAAAGGGACAGCAGGGTTCTACTTTTAGAATTTCAGCACCATTAAATATCAACCAAAATTACTACGCTTGCAGAAAAGGAAGATAAAATCATAGCAAACTCCTACACTTCAATATTGCTATACAGTCAGAAAAGTAAATAAATACACTCAAAAATATGGAATTGTTTTCAATTAAAAGTTATATTTACACTGGGAATGTAATAACATTTTCTCTTGAATGAAGTAAAGGAAACTTGAAGAGAGATCAGACAAAATACAAGCATGCTTAAAAAACCCTCTGACCTCAGACAACACAGATTTCTATAAAGTAAGCTAATGTTTCCACACCTTAATACTTGTGAATCGGAATGCATAAGCTGTGAGTTAATACATAAGAAATTCTGAAGATTTTATATATTTTACTTTTATTTATGATTTTTATTTTAAAGTGCATGAAAATAGCATTTTTATCATGGGGTGGTGTTTTTTTTTTTTTTTTTTTTTTATACTACAAATGAAAACTGTGTGCTGTCTTAATTTTCAGCTTAAATTTATGAACATACTACATGGCAACAGTACTGAAGCAAAAAGGAGGGATACACTTTCCTATTCAATAAAAAGCTATGGAAGTTGCATGGGGTAGAGTCTCTAGGAAATCCACTCTTTCTTTGAAAAAATGTCATTGGTGAGATAGGAGATTGGCACCACAATGAACAAAATATAGTGAGGGCTGATACGGACTGTCAGCTAGAATTTGGGTTAAGACACTGACTTTTGTCTGCACGGTGTCTACCTTCCAAAGAAGATGGAAGATGCAAAACTGCAAGTTTCCTCCATCTGGTTAATGTGGTCTATACAAGTGAATAATGTATAAGAAGATGTTCCCTTGATAATGTCACAATTATTCATTGTACAGCCATAAACTCAAATATTCACATTAACAGCAAGGTACTATTTTTCTTCTCTGAAATTAAGTGAGTGGCATCAGTGGTCATAAATGAGAGCATTCATCAAAGGCGTAGGCCATGGCAGAGGATTAAGTGAATGCTGATGAAGTGTCCAGATTCCCATAACTTGGAATGGGCTGCATTCAGCATTCCTTTATTATCCATCTGCCACATAACAAAAAGTCTCATATATTTAATGCAGGTTTGCCCTCGGCCACGTAATAGGATTAGGAATAATTTCTACAAATTTACAAAAACAAATCACATGGGAAGGCTTAGAATTTGCTAATAATTTCTCCATAGCTGGGAGATCAAAGGGATATAAGAGACCAGAGCCAGGCGGTAGTTTGACCCTGGCCAAGCTTTTTTAATGAAAGGGTTAATCTTCTCAGAGGTGACCATAGAGGAGCAAATAGTGTGACCAAAGGCAGATTCAGGCCTCCAAAAATAGGAAGAAAATAGTCTGCAAAGTATGACAGCACGAAAACATTTACAGAATAACAGTACATTTTCTGGCTGGAAAAGTAAAATAAACCAGCAAACCCCTGTGAACAGTTTTTAAGCACAGAGGGACTGGAGGGAGGGAGAACAGCGAGAGGAGCACAGTACTGAGGAGAGCAGACTTGCAGGGGGGACCAGAAATTTTTATTTCTTTCTGAGAACAGAAAATGGGCTGCATGCCTTCTGTCTAAAACAAATCTCTATTGTCTTTAGGTAAAACCCATCTTCTCCAGATAGCTTCCCCAAAAGCTTTGCCTGTTTGCTTCTTTTTACCGTAGGTTTCTTCTTTTGGAAGAAGAAACACAGTGCTAACATGCCTGGCTTCAGAAGTGAGGCTCTGGGAGGACCCACACAAGTTACCCAGGGAAACTTCTTGAGAAGTATCCATGCCTGCTGCAGCTAACAATAAAAAAAATTGTTTTTTTTTTATACTTTACACTTAGGATTCAATTCCATCTTTCAAACCAAATCAATACAAGAAAAGGCAAGAAAGAGAAAAGCCAGGGAATTAAGGCATTGGGGTGTGTGGCGTTTGTATATTTTGCTTTTTTTCTCTCAGCAATCACTAAGCCTGTCTGAAATTTTTCACCTGTCTGGATTTCCTTTCCCAGTCAGTAAACTGCAAAGGTAGCAAGTTACCATCAACAAGCTGTGGGTGACAGGTAGTTTAATTTTCATAAGTGATTTTAATGACATTTTGAAAGGATAGCACAATGGAATGCTAGCCTTTTGAATTTAGTAGAAATCAGGTGATCATTCTTATTTTTGGTCCCTGACCTGTTCTAACAAGCTTGAATGTAACTCTCTTATCTGTGGTTTTCTTTACCTATTGGGCAACTCATTAGCAGACTAGCAGATCAGCTAGTCTGATTACAAGCAAATTAGTGAATAATTTATTACAGCTACACAAAAGCCCACGCAGACGTCTGAGACAACGTGAATATACTGTTTCTCATGTTTCTTTTCTCAGGAAAGAAATTTAGGCCAAAAGTTTACTTTGTCCCTAAGATCAACTTCTGTGTTCACTCCCTCCCACCCCCCTGCATTCTCATTAAAAAAAAAAAAGAAAAAAAAAAAGAGTGGTGATGGCAGGGAAATAATGAAAAAATAATTCACCAGAAAGAATGGGACATTTCCAGTCAGAACACTTATGTTTGAACATGGGGCCTGACATGTACTCAGAATACAAGAAAAAAACCTGAAAGCTGAGCAGCTTTGAAAAGGGTCAGACTTATATCCCTGGGGAAAGAAAACGTATGTACTGTGTTGCTTGCATCTTTCACACAGAGACTCCCATCAAAATGGCTCGAAATGAAGCAAGTGCCTTTCAGTTTTATTAGACAGTCAAGGTCTGTCTGCTCGTTGTTCCACACTGAGATTTCCAAGAAGGATGCCAGTGAGTACCTAAATTTGGTGAGAGCTTCATGCCTCTGGAAAAAAAGAAATATTCATCTGGCAACATAAATTGGACTGAGATCACCAAATGTATTTCACATAGTATATCAGGATGTCAGCAGTGTTTAGTAACTGGTACTGGTATTAGCTGGGACTGAACTTAAATGTGCTGTTGAGAAGAGACCTTAAATTATCTTCTCTAATTATGTCTTCTTTCTCTGTGTATTGTATATAGATGGTGGTTCATTCTATCTCTCTTCCTTTCTGAGCAGTCCTGGCCAGAGTCTCAAATCCCGAGCAATTTTTTCTTTCATATAGAGAAATGAAACTCAGCCTTCTGATACAAAATTGTTTTTTTGGCAACTTCCTCAGCGCGTAGAGGTGTAAGTATCTTGTAAATAAATTTGATACAGGGCTTGAGGTTAATGTTTTGTGCACCACAGTCTCAAGCTGTGACGGTCATAACAAAAAATAGCAGCCATTATCATCCATCAAATGACAGAAACAGCATATGCTCAACAATTCTTGTTAGTCTAGTGACAGCACAGATCTATGGACTTCCATGTGCAGCAGAGAGGCAAAAGTTTTAGCTAATCACACATAGGTTTAGTGAGTATGTAGACCACCTTCAGACTAAACCCCTAGCAGTTAATCAAATTTTAGGCATCTGGTTTAGCAGGCTGTTAGCTGGCTGTAATTGTACTCCGTGGGTACTGGAAACAGAATTTCTTGCTCTGAAACTCCCTTGGAAGAATCTAAGTTGGAAGGTAGTTACCTATCAAGATAAGATGGTTGGGTTAACTACCTACACTTGGGCTGTGAAACCCAGGCTTCAGACCATCAATAACAATTAGGAATCCAGTTAGACACATCTTGCAGATGTGCTCCACTTCAGCTTACCAAGCAGAGACATTAGGACAGTGCATCTTGGTGACAAAAAGCAAAAATGTAACAATGTCCTTACTCTACTCCACAATTTCCTTAGTTGTAAATATGCTGCTAATTTGGGCCCCAAATCCCGTTTTATTAGAGGTTTTCTAAAAACAACACAACAACTTGAATTTGAACAATATTCTATTGTTTTGTTTGCTTTTTTCTCATTATAGAAAACAGAATCTTAATCCAAATTTGGATCTGATACAATTTTCAGATTTGTACAACTTTTATGACCATTTTAACATATAATGACAGTTTTAATACCTTAATGCATTAATTTGATAAGCTGTTTGAAATACAAAGACAGATGTACAATATATAGGTCAAACAAGAGTTTTGGGATTAGGAGTGTGACTGAAACTCTGTGTATCCTCAGCATCAAAAGTGGCCAAGATTCATGCCTACAATCTTTTTCCAGCTGCACTTGGAAACCAGTTTTGCCTTGCACAGTTTTAAGTAGTGGCTCATTTACTGGTCACTAAAGTTGACCTTCTTTATGTGTCAGTATGCCACTCAGGGGGATAAAGAAGGAGGTACCGTTTTAGGAAATCATTCAGCATATTTACAAGCAGCTTCTTGACCTTTCCCAAAGAGGGACCGGGATCTAGCACTCTACTCTGTGCATTCTACAGTTCCCCCTGCCAGAACATACAGCACTATGCTACCCTCATCTCTGCCCTACACGTGTTACTGTCATGACTGTATCATGCAGTACTATGCAGGCCAGAGAAACACAAGGTAAGAAAATGCATGTTGTTTGCATAATGGAGATGAAAATATGGAATCATACCAATCATAGAATCATAGAATAGCTTAGGTTGGAGGGGGCCTTAAAGATCACCTTGTTCCAAACTCCCTACCTTGGGCAGGGTTGCCAACCACTAGTTCGGATTGCCCAGAATTATATCCAACCTAGCTTTGAATGCCTCCAGAGATGGGGCATTCACAACCTCTCTGGGCAACATGTTCCAGTGCCTCACCATTCTCTGAGTAAAAGATTTCTTCCTAACATCTAACCTAAATCTCCTCTCTGTTAGTTTAAAGCCATCCCCCCTCATCCTGCCACTATCAGCTTGTGTAAGATGTCAATCCCTCTCCAAATTCTAAGCTCCCTTTAAGTGCTGGAAGGCTGCAGGGAGATCTCCCCAGAGCCTTTCCTTCTCCAAGCTAAACAAGCCAAGCTCCCTCAACCTTTCTTCACAGGACAGACACTCCAGCCCTTTGATCATCCTCATGGCCCTCCTCTTGACCTGCTCCAACAGCCCCACATTCCTCCTGTACTGGGGACCCCAGCCCTGGACGTAGTATTCCAGATGGGCTCTCACAAGGGCAGAGCAGAGAAAGATAATCACTTTCCTCTCCCTGCTGGCCACCCTCTTTTGATGCAGCCCAGGTTACAGTTGGACCTTCTGGGCTGCAAGTGCACACTGCTGGCTCATGTCCAGCTTTTTGTCCATCAGAATCCCCAAGTTCTCCACAGAGCTGCTCTCAGAGTGCTTCTCCCAGTCTGTACTCATATCCCAGATTGCCTCAACCCAACTGCAACACCTTTCTCAATACGACATGCAACAGTAACAGGTTTACAACACACGAGATCTGGATGGTGTAGAGAACTATTAATAGGAGGAAGAAATTTCTCGTCTTTAGATTACTGATTTAAAATCATACTCAACTGCCATAAAAATCACTATGATCATAGAATCATCATAGAATCATCATAGAATGGCCTGGGTTGAAAAGGACCATAGTGATCATCTGGTTTCAATCCCCCTGCTGTGTGCAGGGTTGCCAACCACTGGACCAGGCTGCCCAGAGTCACATCCTGGCCCTGAATGCCTCCAGGGATGGGGCATCCACAACCTCCTTGGACAGTTTGTTCCAGCATGTCACCACTCTTTTGGTGAAAAACTTCCTCCTAATATCTACCCTAAACCTCCCGTCTTGGTTTAAAACCATTCTCCCTTATCCTATCACTATCCACCCATGTAAACAGCTGTAACTTCCTGTTTATATGCTCCCTTCAAGTACTGGAAGGCCACAATGAGGCCACCCCAGAGTCTTCTTGTTATATGGGCCAAAGGATAACTTTCTGGACAAAAATAACACAAAAAAACCTAGAGAAAAATTGAGTACTCTCTCTTCTCAAAGTATTCTTTGAACAAAGGGCTACAGTGAATTCATACTCCACTTATGAGTCAAAGTCACATTTTTTAATTAAAAAAAAAATAATAAAAAAGAGAAAATAATTTCTATGGTAATTCTTATCCAAGATTTACTGTTCAGTTATGGACATTTGTTCTGAGTGTTAATGTGTCTTCTAGCATCACCTAACATGATCTGCTTGCCTAAGAAATAATTTTATGGCTCTCTATGAATTCTGCCTCTCCTGTCATCTAAGATGGCTCACAGAGCTCTAGGGTACAGGTAGAAATGAAGATGCAAAACCAGTAGGAGGTTAACAAGACTGAAAACCAGGACTACTAACTAATAACCAATTACATTACCTACAGGCTATTTTGGCAGGGAAGGAGGTTTTCCTTGATGCCAATGCTTGTATAACTGTTTTTTCATACAGCCATCTTTGCAATCACATCAAGTACCAACAAAATTCATATGGCAGCGTATGCAACTTATTGCTTACCTTTTGGTTAGCTTTACCTAATAAAGCACTGAAAGTATTTTTCCTGATAGTAACAGTTCATAATTTCAACAGGCCCAGTTCTGAATTCTGAATTTGTAAATTTAATCCTATTAGTCCAGTTTAATTCACCAGAATCAACCTCTTTTTAACAGTTTTCAGACTGAAAAATAAATACTAAGGTATCCAAATCATTATTTGTAACCTTTTATACTTAGAAAAAAAAAAAGAACTACAAAACAAAAGATTTTATCTTGGAGAACTTTAAAAAGAGATAATTTTCTAATGTTGTTGTGAATTATATGTCATGGGGTTATCAAGATCAATCTGTGTCCGTGACAGGGGAGGGGGCAGTAGGCCTGTAGCCCCCCGGCTCCCTCAGAAAAAAAAGGGAAAAAGGGAAAGGGGTAGGGAGATGGGAGTTCAAGGGAACAAACAGAGCAGCAGCAACGATCTGAGGAGTAAAACTTATTTACTAACTATGATATTGGAATGCAAGATAACACACTATAATACAATATAATTAGAATTGAAGCTAATAAATCAAATATAATGAGAGAGAGAGAGATTTCCAAAGACCGAGAAGCCTACTTTGAAGTTGAAGGTGTTGTGGCTTGGAAGCACACCCACACCCGCTGCCAGGCAGTGAGAGAGAGAGAACGAGCATCGCTTCCGTGACGTATTTTCCCTCTCTAGCCGCGAGGTCCCCTGGGACGTGTAGTTCTTCTTCTCTGTGCTCCACATGATGTTATGAAGTGGAATACCAATACTCCTATTTTGCAATGACATTCTACATTTTTCATAAACTGAAAACTGTCCATATCTCACAAAAACAGTACAGTATCCTACTTCATTAATCACATAAATTACAGCCCATGATGTTTCAATGAATACCACTATGCTCCCTGGTCATCTGCTTGAGAAGGCTGAGTTTAAAAAGCATATCAGATGATAGAAAAATACAAGTGTTGCATGAAGTGTTGCCTATCCAGTACCCCTAGGACATCTTTTGTAAAGTCAAACGCCTTAAATTAAATTAGCCAGTGGGCATGCTCTAATTGGTGGCTTTTAGGAAGATACAGAAAGACTGAGTCAATTCTTTGAAGAATGTTCCTTTAACAATCTAGTTCATAGGAAGAAAATGATTATAAAAAAATTTATTATTCAGATAGTGACTATGGGTAGATCACACATGAGTATGCAGTATAAAATTTTGCACAGCTTATCTATGGAGAATACAGTAACTACAATGGATCCCAGACAAAAAACAAACAAACAAACAAACAAAAAAGGCTGTCTTCCTAAGTTGTGGTGGTCAACAGTTTACCCTCCATTTTATCGGTTAATGGAGCAATTGAAATATATCGGCATATCATGTTCTAATCGGTAATGAGGCAATTACAGCTTTTATAAACTCACTCTATTCTATGTCAGGGTGCAATTGCCCAGCGCTCCCAGTTACTGAAACAGGAGAAGAACCAGATAGGCTGCATTTGTGTGCTTTAGCTTGGTTCCAAAATTGGGTGTGCAAGTTTTATCTCCACACAGTGTGGGACAGGCATGTCACCTCTAGTGACAAGCTGGCTCTGGGAGCAATACAAAATTATTCATGTCGTATCATACCTGACCTAATACATTCTTGCTCACTAAGAGAGGTCTGCAATTCTAACACTGCAACACAGATAATCCCACTACTGTTAATCAAGTATTAATAACAGCAGAAGCCTTTAAGAGGTTAATTACATTTGCATTGGATTTTAAAACTGTCAAAGTGATTTAGGAGCATAAACTTCATCAATACTTCAGCTTTCCATTTTTATAGAGGTTTTTGACTGTAATGTCTAGGCATATCAAATCAACCCCCTACTGTTATGTTGGAAAAGAAAGCACTGAAATCAGCAGAAGTATAAAGGGAATATCACAGCAGAGCTGAGTGTAGTGATGCTCCCTTTACTTCAAACCTACATTGGTTTCATTCTGACTGCACTGGTGTACTTCCACTTGCACATGCACTTGCCATGGAAATGATGTCACAGTAATGATAACAGAGGAAAAAAAGAACAACAATCTGATGACAATGCTCAACCATATGTTTTTATTTCACAAATATGGCTGGTCATCTGTACATTTGATAGCTAGTCACTTAGGTCCTCTCACAGCTGGCAGCTGTACTGCAGCTTTTACACAGACTCTGAAGCCTTTGTGATATTTCAGACATTCTAGCAAATTCACTTTTTCAACAATAAATAATGTACCCCTATAAAGTCACCTGAAAACCCTGAGAGAATTATAGCCTTTATTATGTACAATTGGGGGTATATTAATCCTTACGTTGAAAGATTTTTTTAGTGACCTGTCTGAACGTTAGATAAATTATCAGAAATAGCAAAGTAAAATTACACTAAATGTCCTTTAGTAGAACCACTGAAATGCCCTCTGCAAAATATGGGATTGTTTAGTTAGAGGAAGAGAATCCAGAGACAGACATGATCATTTTTTGTGGCATAGCTCTGAGGCTGATTACTTGAGTCAAGTGACCAGTCTGGGAATGGTGAACCTCTGGACAGTCATTTTCTAGCTATTACTAGTGGCTATTTTAACCTACTCACCTATTAATCTACTATGTATTTTCCCTTGATTTATAGAACTTACCTTATAAATAACATTTGGTACAATGGTACCTTTACTCATTCAAAACAAGCCCTTCACCTAAATCCTTCTGAACACATATGAAATGGTTTCTGAGCAACAGAAATAAAAGGGGGGTGGGGGGTGGGGGGTGGGGGGGAGAGAGGAGAAAGATCATTTAACACAAATATTGCAATATAATTGAAATTATATTAAAAAAATTAAATGATTTTTTGTGAACTTGTTTAAAAGGGTCAGAAATGTGTTTGAGCTGTACAAGATTAACCTTTACTCATTTGGGAAAATGCAGACTTCAACAGCAGTCCTCTGCAGTGGTTGCACTTGCTAAAAGTTTAAAACAGTAATTTTTTCCCAAGAAAGGTCATCTTGAGCTAAAATGTCAAATAAATTATTTAGATTACTGAATTAGAAAAGTGAGGATCTGACAGGCTGAATTTTTTATGCACATTAGCCACAGTCAGGGTCTCTATATGTTCTTTTTATTAAGTGCACCCCCTCTTCCCATATTAAAAATCTCTCCATTTATTTCAATATATTCTCCCTAATATGTTTCTTAGCATCTAAATAGCTGGTCCAATTTGGTTCTTACTTGTACAAAACAGAAAGCACTTCATTTGACTGTTGCTAAGCATTTCTCCAGTATAAAACTGATGTAAGAAAGAAAATCTATCCACTAGCTTAAAGGGGAAATTCACTGACTAAAATCCATTTTTGAAGCCTCCATGTCATTATTAAATTCTAGAGTAAACAGAAGATGTGTTTTTAAGGAGAAAGACTAGTTTGGAGGAAGGCAATAAATAAATAAATAAATAATTGAATACTGAAATGGAAAGGGAGTAATTTTTCAGTAGGAGCAACAGTAGTAAAACTTCTCCACTTCATTTTCCAAAACCAGTATTTGCTCAGCATCAGAGAGGTCATTCTATAAAACAATTCTACACTGATGATAAACTCACCCTAATTTGATTTCTGCTGTGATTTCTTTCCTCACAGACTGAGCCATACTATGTGCACAGAGGCACAAATCAAGTTCCCAGCTTCAGTAGCCAAAGCAAAAGTTGGAGGAACAGAGTGTGACAAGTGGGATGACACTTTTGAGCTCACCAGCAAAGCAAGCTTCTCACCACCCTTTGAAAGTCCAGCACAACTGGTCCCTAGTCAAGCGTCAAGCATCAAGCGTCTAACCAATTCTGCTTGTCATCCTTAGAGAATATGCAGTAAGGAGTGTAACTGTGAATATGGAGATGTGCTGCTGCACAGGAACCCCTGAGACAATGGGCCTTGGCAGCGACCCATTCAGGTCACACTGAAGAACACCAGCAAAGCAGAGCTGTGCATCCTGGAAAAAACTGGATGAATAACACTCATGCTACCAAACATCCCAAGAGCAGGTCACGCATGTGTGTGCAAGTAATTTAGTTACCTGCAGCTATATGTAGTCATATAAAAGCCCCTGAAATAAGATGAACACAGGTAGAGCTACCCTCAGTTACTTATTCCTTACGCGTTGTTCTTGTTGTTGTCATTTGAAACAACTGAGATTTTCATGTTTCTTTTACATGTAAAACATCTAGCCAGAGAAGGACAAAGCTTCTTTCACCCTAACCCCAGCATGACTTGACTTCCTCTCTTCAAAGGCACCAGAAGTACTTAGTCATTTTTGCATTACTGAGACAAGGGATTTAGTGAATAAGACAACCATAGACCTTACTCCTTGGTGATTCCTTCCTTGACAGGGTAAATCCTACAGAAGAACAGTGCGAATAGAGCATGACAATGTGAAGAAGAGAGCCCGAACTTCTGACATTTTTGTTGTCAAGCCAGGTAGTATGCTATGATAAAGAAAAAAGAAATATTAAAAGAACTGTAGAAAGCTTACTGGAATTAAGTTTCTTAACGCTGCATTACTGTTAAGGCTATCAGTGCTTTTCTTATTCAGGGGTTTTCCATCTTTCCTTTTACGAATTCATTTCTGGGCTTGATCATAATTTAACTTAGTCAGGCCACTGAAGTAGAAGTTATAATTTTTTATATAGTGTTAAATACTCAAGAATCCTTTTAAGATCTGAATTTAGGCATAAACAATTTATTTTTAAAAATGCTTGTACATTCTACTCACCTCTCTTTGCAATATTTGTAATGTGAAGTAAGATATGATGGGGAAAAATGAAAAAAATGTAATGAATCTGAGCTTAAATTTGTGAATTACCACAGAAGAAATCTTACTTCTAAGTTCTTAAAATGGTAGCCTGCTGGAAAACTGAATATTAAAAAATATGACATAGTCCAGTAAATAATCTTTCCAGTAGTTTTCTTAAGAAGTTGGGATGTGTCTTGAAAGACTCTGGATTTACAGTTTCATTTCTGTTTTGTAAGGTAAAATGTTGAAATAGTGAAGAGTTCATCAGATAAGATACAAGCATCTTTGAACAGTGACCACAAGCCCAATCAAAATAAAGGTATTGGATTCTCAATACTTTTTGCTGCTACTCTTCTTCTTTAATTATGTTTTTAATTCAAAATATGACTGTGGGACATGCTCTGATCTACAATATATTAGAACATTTCTTCTCTTCCTCTTTTTAGTGATATATGTGTTTTTTTATGCTAACAGCATTGCCAAAATTGACCCTGCATACTTTGAGAGGTCATACTGACAGAAGTCCTTTGATAGAAATATATTTCACCCTATAAAAAAGTGCAGTGCAATATTGGCAAATCAATTCATTAGCTGTTTTCAGGAGAAGCTTTTTGTCAAACACATCTCAGTTTCATTTGTGTAACTAGACTGTTTCCAAAAAGACTGCACAGACCAAACTACAACCTGGATTATTGACTCCAACCAAGACGGTCCTTTTTGCTCTAAAAAAAATCTGCCTGGGAGAACTGCCTGGATAGACTGCTATTTTATTTTGCTTCCACAATTTAAATTAAACTAATTTCAAACTTCTATATGTCAATCCTCTCAAGTCCTTTTCAAATTAACACAGAAAAGGAAATCCATCCATCCATATATATGTAAATACGCAAAGCCAGCTGCCAAACAGTGACATTATCCATGGGTTCCTGTGGGCTTGCCATAGAAATGAATAGGAAACTTCTAATATTGCTAGACTTCTATGATATTTCTGAAATAGGTGAGAGAAAGCAGCACCGTTCCAGGAAAAAAAGGAAGAACATTTACCAGTTGGAACACAAGCAGATGTCACTGAAAGCAGATGGTTTTAAAACTGGCATTTTAAGACAGCAGCTGCCTGTGTTATATTTAAAAGGGCTACCCTTGATTGGAAGATTGGATAAAATGCTTTTGTAAGAGGGCAGCTCTAACTAAAAGAGTGTAAATGACTGGACAGCTATAAAATCAGATGTTTCTTCTATTGCATTCCTTCCCAAATCTTTATTAGATTTGACTAGAAAGACCTTTTGTGTCAAAATTTTAGAAAGAGAGAGACACTTGCTCTGTGTATTTTTAGGTGCTAAGCCCATATGTCTCTTTCACGCTATCTTAATTCAAGGATATTCTAGGACTGTTTAAAGAAAAAAAGATGGGATGATTATGGAGGGTGTCCTCACTGAAGCCTCTTCCAATCACAAAAAGGAGAGGAAGGTGACTGGAAACAGCTTGCATAGATCTGCTAAGGGCAAATTACACTTCATCAGCCTACTTGTCTTCTATGAAGCAGTGACTGGCTTTGCAGACACAGGGAGACCAGCAGACATCATTTACTTTAAAACTGGAAGTTTTTTCCATTTTTTTAGCCAAACTGGGAAGTTATGAATTGGGGAAACTGACTATAAGATGGATGAAAAACTGAACTGAGGCACTGGAAAAGTAAAAGACAACAACTCAGTTACTGGTTATGAGTGGTATTTCTCAGGGCTTGATATTGATGCTGATGCTATTTAAGATATTAAGTTGTCCTAACAATGGTGCACTCTTATGAAGTTCATGTGTGACACTAAAGCAGCAGGAATGCTTGATACTGTGAAAGCTAGGGACACCACTCTGAGGGATTTTCTAAGCCACAAGCTAGGGAAACAGGCTAACAGGAAAAGGACAAATGCAAAATCCTGGCTGGCTAGAATAATTCCATCCAACAGTGCAAGTTGGATCTGACTGGAGGCACAGTAAGCCTCAGCCTTGGGGTTCTGATGGACAAGAACCTGGACATGAACTAACAATGTGCACTGGAGGTGATACCACCTGCCACTGACAGGGCTTAATTTACGAGACTGTAACAATGGGACAAGGGAAATTATGATTATTTCTGTCTGTCACTTGTGAGGCTGGAGAGTGAGAAACAAGAGTCCAGCAGGGCACCAAGATGGTATGAGACTGGAGTACATGATACATATTTTTATATATTACATACATAAATACATGCATCTATGTATCTATATGTGATTTTTATAGATATACACAGAAGCTGAAGAAACTTGATTTGTTCAACTTGGAGATGAGAAGGGTGAAGGGGGATCTGCAGTTCTTTAAACTTAGCTTCAAAATGCAGATTATAGAGAAGAGGAAGCAAAACTCATTTTAGAGATAAACATGGAAGGATAGCTCAACCAACTTAAATAACAGTAGGAAGAATTCAGATTGGGTATTAGGAAAAGAAAATCACAGAGAGAGAAATTTGGCACTGAAACAGGCTAAGGAGCCCCCTTCCTTGAGGATTTTTAAAACCTGACTGCAACAGGTTATGCACAATCTGATCTAATTTCAAAGTTATCCCTGATCTAACTAGGAAGCTAAACTAGATGACTTCCAGAAATCCTTTTCAGCATTATTTTATTCAGCTTCCAAGTTTTGCCAGAAAATTTTAAGAAATACCAGTTCTGCTGACCTAGTGATTAGAGATATTAGTCTACTGAGTACAGTAGGCTCAGAAAATTTTAAAACTTATGATTTGCAAAAAGAAAAACTGCATTTCTTAGTCCCAGGATGGAATTGTATTTCCAGATTGGAATGGCCTACCAGGTAAGTCATATTATAATGCTTGTGTCTTCGATATACCACATCATTATTTTAACCCATAGCAGGACCTGACATTTCTTTCTTCTTGTTTCATATTTTTTAATAAGTCTAAAAAATATTCACCAGATCACAAACCAGAATCCCTACATGCTTGATTTTAATCTTTTATTATCATGATACGGTTAATAATTGTAACAAATACTGAATCCAGACAGACAGCTTTGGGTGTCTGAAGCAAACTTTCCATAGAGGTCCAGAAAGATCCCTTTGCAGGGTATGCAGAAAAAAAAAGAAAATAAAGGAATAATAATAAAAAAAGATTAAATTTTCTGAGCCATTGGAAGTGGAAATAGTTCTTTAAACACAATGAGTACTTCAGTATTGCCCTACAAAACAAGGACATTTCAGCATAGAAAATAGCAGTGAATTGCTGTTCCTGTTGCAAATCAAAACATATTCTTAATTTCAAGGCTTGCACTCTGTTATAGTTTCAAGAAAATTTCAAAGATTTTTGAGGTCTGCATTGTGATCCATCAAATTTGTTAATTTCAACTGTGTATGTCAAAAATTATGTTGTATACAGTGTAATCAGATTAGCCAAACTGCTATAGATCAGAAAGGAAAGTTAATGCCTGCCTTGTGATGTCAATATTTTACCGCCTAAAAGCACATGGCATTTAGCCATAGAAGAAACACTTGCATGGATATTTATGTCTTCATTGATTTGACAATTAATAAAAATAAAACAAAATAACAAAAATTAACAAAAATAAAAATGTATGAAGTCACCTGGCTTTGGTTTCCTGGGATCTAGAATGGTGTACGAATCAACTACATGTTTTGTGATTCGTATTTGCACTTGCAGCTCAGATGGCCAGCCCTATCCTGGGTTCCATCAGGAGAAACTGACCAGCAGGTTGAGAGAGATGATTCTGCCTCTCTAATCTGCTCTCTTGAGACTCCACTTACTTGGAATACTGTATCTAGTTCTGGGGCCCCTAACACAATAAAGACATTGAGCTGTTGGAGCAGGTCCAGACAAGTGCCAAGAAGATGATCGGAAGGCTGCATCACCTGCCCTATGAAGAAGAGACTGAGGGAGTTGGAGCTTTTTTCCCTAGGGAAGAGAAGGCTCTGGGGGGGACCATACAAACCTGATTTCATTCTATGACAAGGTGACCCGCTTGGTGGATGAGGGTCAGGCTGTCGATGTGGTCTACCTGGACTTCAGTAAGGCCTTTGACACTGTCCCTCATAACATTCTCGTGAAGAAGCTGGCTGCCCATGGTCTGGATGGGTGTACACTCCGCTGGCTGAAGCACTGGCTGGATGGCCGGGCCCAAAGAGTTGTGGTCAATGGAGTTGAATCCAGTTGGCGGCCGGTCACGAGCGGTGTCCCCCAAGGCTCAGTACTGGGGCCGCTTCTGTTTAACATCTTCATTGATGATCTTGACGAGGGGATTGAGTGCGCCCTTAGTAAGTTCGCAGACGACACCAAGCTGGCAGGGAGTGTTGATCTGCCAGAGGGGAGAAGGGCACTGCAGAAGGACCTGGATAGACTGGATCGATGGGCCAAGGTTAACAGCATGAGTTTCAATAGGGCCAAGTGTCGAGTCCTGCATTTTGGCCACAACAACCCCAGGCAACCCTACAAGCTTGGGGAGGTGCGGCTGGAAAGCTGCCTGATGGAAAGGGACCTTGGTGTACTGATGGACAGTCGGCTGAATATGAGCCAGCAGTGTGACCTGGCAGCCAAGAAGGCCAATGGCATCCTGGCTTGTATCAGGAATGGTGTGGTGAGCAGGACTAGGGAAGTCATCCTGCCCCTGTACTCGGCATTGGTGACGCCTCACCTTGAGTACTGTGTTCAGTTTTGGGCACCTCAGTACAGAAAGGACGTGGAGGTACTGGAGCAGGTCCAGAGAAGGGCAACGAGGCTAGTGAAGGGCTTGGAAAATCAGCCGTATGAGAAGAGGTTGAGGGAGCTGCAGCTATTTAGTCTGGGGAAGAGGCGGCTGAGGGGAGACCTTATTACTCTCTTCCAGTACCTGAAAGGTGCTTACAGAGAGAGTGGGGCTGGTCTCTTCTCAGTGGTGACAGGTGACAAGATGAGGGGAAATGGCCTCAAGTTGCACCAAGGTAGGTTTAGGTTGGACTCTAGGAAACACTTTACAGAAAAGGTGGTTAAACATTGGAATAGGCTCCCCAGGGAGGTGGTTGAGTCACCGTCCCTGGATGTGTTTAAGAGTCGTTTGGATGTGGTGCTTGGAGATATGATTTAGCAGAGGGTTGTTAGAGTTAGAGTACTATGGTTAGGCTGCGGTTGGACTTGATGATCTTTGAGGTCCCTTCCAACCTGAGTGATTCTATGATTCTATGATGTGGTGGCCTTCCAGTACCTTAAGTAGTTACAGGACATGGGGAGATGGTTTTAAACTGGAAGAGGGTTGATTTAGACTAGATGTTAGGAAGAAAATCTTTACTATGAGGGTGGTGAGACACTGGAACAGGTTGCCCAGTGAGGATGTGGACATACACCCCATTCTGGAGGCATGCAAGGTCAGGCTGGATGGGGCTTTGAGCAACCTGGTCTAGATGGAGGTGTCCCTGCCTATAGCAGGGCGGTTGGAACTAGATGATCTTAAAGGTCCTTTCCAAACTAAACCATTCTATGATTCTATGATTTGTCAGCAGAGGATGGGCCTTGTTTTATAAACATCACAAATATATTTTAGTAAAATGCTCTCATATATTTATGCAGGCTTATTTAACATATGATGAAGACGTGTTCTTTCATCTCCAAATAAATCCCTATAGTCCTTTAGAACTTTGCTCTGGAGATAGGAATTTGGCCTCTTTTTTAGTCTCTGTTTCTCAGTAACAATTATAATTAGAATTATATGGCTACCTAGATACATTCCCTGTTAGTGAACACATCCCTTAAATTTTTTTTATTAAATGGTTAGTACATTTCTGAACACAGACATGAGTCTCTGGTGTCCAGTTAGCTGCATAAACCTCTTACGCAGCTTGGCTGCCATTTGACTTGAACAATGGATTTTGAGTTCTACATATTTTTTTTTTCCAAAGGCTAATTAAAATCAATTCCATGGCATTTCTCTGCTGTTATAAAAGATGCTGTGGGTAGATGTTTCAAACATTAGCAATATGGTGCTGCTGGATGAAAACCAAATTTCCATATAGCATAGCAATGACAGTTAGTCTATGATCATCCATGCAATTTCTAATGAACAAAACATGTCCTGCTTCTATACCTGAATATTTTTTGATGGCATCCAAAAATGGGGATGCCAAGGATCAGTATTTTGTTTTATTTTTAAACTAAATAAGTTAATTTCTTTTAGCTATACAAATTTAATTACCTTTTATGTTTCACAGAGAATCTGGACCATGTGAATATGATCTTTCATAAATATTACAAATATAAAGTAGTCCAGAATTTAGTTCAAGATATAAAATTATCTCATCTGACTACGTCTAGAGTCACTCAAATTTTGTTCAGATTTAGCTCCCGTGTTTAGTCCTTAAGCCTTTTATATTAGGCTGATTGATCAAATTCTAGTCATTGCACAATGTAAAGCTAGTCTGAGATCAACATTTCAGAAAGCTTATGGAATTCGTAAGAAGAAATGAGTATTTGTAATTGAATAAGATTCAGTACATCACAGACCATGCAGTCAAAACTCTTCTTCTGTTTGTTCTTTTTTTCACAGCAGGGTTGCTGTTTGCCTAACCTTTGAGAAGGGGCTATCATTATTATGGTTAGAAGCACAAAGCTGAAACAGAATCTTATTCTTTCTGAGTTAAGCAACTATAAATGTAATTGATGTACACCACATGGAAGTAGAAGTATTTGTTCTGACCAATTCGGGAGAAGAACTTGCACCCGAGTCCCTTACTTATCAGATTACTAGATTACTGGTTATTACAGGTTTTTTGCATCTTATCTCCATCTGTTGAACACTCAAAGCCTTTAGTTCAGACACACACCACAGATTTTCATTAAAAAGAAAAAATATTATCAGGTAACTAATAACAAGCTCTTTTGATAAAAGCAAACAAAATAGCATACTTTTACTAGCTATTGAATTTTGTAGTATCTAAATTGATATAATCAGGTAGATGTACACAGTGTGTCAGGGATAGCATATCTGAGCCAAATGCTTTCTCTCTTTCCATGGTTACTACCTCTATCTCTTGACTCACTGATATAGCCCTTATAGACTAGGAACCATTTCAGTCTAATTTGCTGAAGGAGTTTTAGTAGGTTGTGACAGTTGTCTTTCTAAAATGAAGGCAGATGACAATCACCACTCTCCTATCATCCTTTGAGCATGTTGTTTCAACAAAGAAGGAGATCAGTTGCTCATGCATTTGCCATTGGTAAATTCATGCTGTCTTTTCCCAAACAGCTTGCATTTCATGATCATGGAAACAGCTTTACACAAGGATCTGTTTCATAATTTGTTCAGGGACTGATGTGAGGCTAACTGATCTGCAGTTTCCCAGATTTTTTTTTTTTTTTTGGAAATGGGTACGTATTTGGTCTTTAAAAGTCATTCAGATCTTCCCCTTATCTCCATAACCCTTTCCAAGATTAAGTTTGCAGTGTTGTCAGTCAACTATTATAGCGCTCACCATGTCCTATACACTTGTCAATGTTTGATATGTCCAATATACTTCATCTTCAGTCTGTGGTTTAGCTTGCCTTGTTGTTGCTTCTTGCACAGAGATTTGGGGTTTAAGTTCACCCTTGAACACTAAGGCATCTCAACCTTTATTGTATTGTATTTAACTAACTGGTCTGCTTGTACTAACCTGTTCAGTAGCAAACCTGCACCTTCCTTGTACAAATGCTTGTTGCTCTCATACCTCCCATGCTCTTGTTTTTCTTGACATCTCATGTTAGGTCAAGCTGGGCTTTTGCCTCCTTTCCATGTCCAAAGAATATTTCTATATTTCTTCCTGGGAGTCTGTCTCAAGGTCATCACTCAATACACTTTATTGGTACCTGAAATTGATACCTAGCTGACTCCTAATATTTTCATAAATGTTAAGTATCACTAAAATTCACAGTAAACATTTCAATGAGTAAAATTGAAAATAGCGACATACAAGTTATCACTCTATTATCTCATCTGCTAATTACTTTGCTGAGCATTTTCAAAATTGTTTACAACTTAAGTTTGATGTTATCATAGAAGTTAAAAGGGACCTTGTACTATTGCTACAGAAGAGCGTTTCAAAATTTTACAAATATAATTTTATTATTAGTTCATGGTTAACCAAGCAGCTTCTATAGAAGATTGCATATGTATCTAAGACTGTGGGGACTGTGTGCACTTGTGTATATTGAAAACAAATATAGCTATGTATGATATGGGATATAAGCATAATGTAAGAACAAGAGTTTTATATAGGCATCTTTGAAGAGACAGCAACAGAAGAAGCAAATAGAGGCATTCAGTGTGGACTGGCGAAGAACACAGCAATGTATGTTCTATGAAATGTGCGCATTCACATGGGAAGTATGCATTTGTTAAGGAAAAAAATGCTTATGCCTAAAGACATTTATAGAGAAGAGTATTTGCATCTGTATGAGGGAATTTGTCATAGAGGTATAAGCCTGCTTATGCACTGATAAAGGGAGAGTATTTTGAATTGCCTGGTTCATTGTGTATATTCTAGGATAGTGGACTGAAGTGAAATTATATCAGATTTCACTACACATATATATATTTACAGAACATAAACTTCATATTTTAAGAGGATAAAACTGGACTGCTATCAAAGTGGGAAAACATAGTAGAAAGAAAGAAAATGGCAATAAAAATAATAAACTACACACTAAGATAAAATAGAAAAGTAAGTTTTGTTAAAAGTCTGGAGGTTTTTGTTGCATCATCTAGAAAAGCCTCATTATTTTTTTTATTAACATCAACTAAGTTTATTCAATATTTATATGACCAGCAGGACAAAAAAACCAAACAAAACCCATACTGGTTATATTATTTTTACTGTTAGCTTTTTATATTTTTGTTCTTAAATAGTAACCCTACTTTGCCAAGCACCTTCTTTCTGAAGATCGTAAGAAATTTTGCAGAGAGGGAAGAGAGGGTATATTTTTCTTTTTGTGTATTTCCTTGTAAAAAAACATCTTATTTTGTAATACAACTTGCGGTTGATTATTACTTCTGCTTTGAGCAGCACTTCCCACCCCACCAATCATTATCAAAACATAGTTTGCTGCTAATTTCCTGGAAGATTCAAATACTCCTACTTCAAGGTCATCTCAAAGGATAGTTTAAAGAGCTTTTTCAGTAAAATATGTATATTTACACGAGCACGCATAAATGGTCACCAGGGAAGATAAGCTATCAAGAGAGTAAAGAGATGTCTTGCCGTATACAGTTCACACACCACTGAAGCAGATAAAATTGGTTTTGTACCCAGCCTATGAACACACTGTTAGGAACTCTGTCCTGAAAATTGATCTATAATACTGAAATAAAATTCAGTGCTTCCCCCCCCCCTCCCCCCCCATAAATATCTAGCCATGGCATCAAAATTATACTATTCTTGCCTGAATAACCATCTGCTGTAGGTCCAGCATGTAGCAGAGCAACTTCACTTGTGCGCTCAGAAGACACAGGAACAGTCTGCATCCTTAGGTAATTAGAGCATTAGTTTCAGTGCAGAAAGATGTGACTACAAGTCCACAGTGATTGAAGTCAGATGCATGACTGATTGAAATATTAAGATTAAATCTCTGTTATCTTAATAACAAAGTCATCTAGTATTTATTAACGTCCTTTTTTCCAGTCATCTCCATGCGATTGTATTCCTACTCATCTTACCTGTCTCCAGTACATAATACTGGCATGCTATCATTCCTTAGAAACAAGCAGGAGTGTAACATTATAGAGGCTTTCTTTTGTTCTTCTGTTTTACTCTGTGGTCATTATCTATCTGCACAAGCTTAATTTGTGTTCTAGCAAATGTTTCTTTGGGGCAATCGTGTGCATATTGGATTTAGTGCTCTTAAAATATATGGTCAGCTTAGTAACATACAAAATCAATTGTGGGCATGTGCAAGAACATAAGGACAATTCACAGCTGGAAAGTGCTCAGAACCTTGCTAAGCAGCACAGAGTTAGCAGCAATTTTACTGTATTAATGGAAAAAATGAAAATACATGGTAGTGGCTCTCATGTGGCAGCTCCTACACTTCTCCCTTAGAGTCACCACTGATCACTTCACAGTTTATGCAATACAAAAATTTCTAAACTAAAAAATAAATACATAGAAAACTCGAAAATATATTAGGCTGAACTCACTGCAACAGACAATAGCTAAAAGTCCTGCTAACTACAAGAGGAAACAAAGTCCGGACCCTTTATTTCGCAAGAAAGAATGCTTAGATGAGATCTATGTGATGAAGAAGAAATATATCTGATTACACGTAGCCAATTATCCTATATAGAGCCAAGGTGCAATGCAACCTTTTAGAAGAAATCTTGCTTTGCTTTTGTTTTTTTCCAGTATGTCACAAGAAAAAATAATAGTGGATATGTGTTGGCAAAACACAAGTAAAGAGAAAATTTCCTGAATCTAGAACAAAAACAAGACACCATTTTGTAATGACATCAATCATAAAAGCAAGATTTTTAACCTAGTTAAAAATTTGCTGGAAAAATCTGTGTAAAATTCACTCAAACTTCTGTGATACTAATGGATAAAAGCAAGTTGACTGATTCTTGTCTCATACAGCCTAAGGAATGATCATACTGAAAGTCCTGCAGAAGAATAGAGCTTACAGGACAGTCGTATGTGTGGAAGCTTGGGAAAGGCCAATTCCCAGTGCATGTGAGGGAACCTGTGTGGCAAATTAAAAAGGGTCACACAGTCTTCTTTAATAAGGTGTACTGGATTTGATGGGTGGAAAAAAGAGAAATGGCAGCTTTAACTGCCTTTTTGATATGTAAAATACTAGAACTCTGGAGGCACAGGGGGAAGTCATATAGATAAGTATGTTTTACTTCTACAGAGACATGGAAAGCACTAGTTCCAAAACTACTCACAAGTGCTTTGGAATGGCAGAGAAGGCAACTCACGCTGCTTCCAAGCCTTCCTGCCTCCATGAGAAGTATAACTCCTTTTGTTTTTCACCTCCAGTATTTTATTTCAAGACTTGCAATTAATAAAAGCTATTGGTTGACATGGAATCTTATTTATGCATGTTTCAAGGAAGAGCAAAGTAAGTGTAAAACAGTTGAGCACTTTGCATATGAGTATATTCTGCCTTCTTCAACTTACGATAAGGAGTCATTCCACTTCCTTCAGTACTGTATCAATTAAGATTTCTGCTTTGATGCAGCAGAGCTCAAAACAAAACATTTTAAAACACCAATCTTAAAAAAAATAAGTATTTAGAAAGAGTAGTCCACAATCCTAATGAAAGCAAATGGTAGTGACTGAGCTTTTTTTCGAAGTTGGGCTAATTTGTCTGTTGCCAAGATGTTGAAAAGGCTTATCATGACCATCATTTCATTTTCATCATGAAACATCTCAGTGTCAACTTTCAAAAGATATTTCATTCATGTGACTGATTTTGAAACATGATTCCTTTACAAAGCTGATTTCACCTTCTAAACAGCTTGCAAGTATTACTATTCCATTTAAAGCAATGCATTACAGGCCACAATCTTTTCAAAAGGACAGTTCAAAAATATGACAACCAGCTCCTTGTAAGCACATCTACAGAACTATTTGTATCCCTACGAATGCAAATGAAAATCAGTCCTTGAAAGAGCAGATTTTTTCCTCTTTGATCTGTGTTTCAATGGTAATTTGAAATGCCTATTGGGACAGATATTAAAGTTATAGCTTTTTTTCCTGTATGAATAATTATATTAAATTTAGTACCTTTTAAAATTACTTGCCTCCTTGTAAGAAATTGTTTAGACATTTCCATTTGGTGTTTTTTTGTACACCTACTTTGTAATAGCCTGTGGCTGAGCCTTCTCACAAATTGTTAAATAACTTTAGCATAGGAAGAAATTTAAAAGGGATACCAGGAATCGAGTTTCAGAAAGTGAGGTGAGAAGGAACCTTAACTATCTCATCTCATTTAGATATCCACTGTCTTTTATCTAGATTCACTTACTCAAACAAGGCCTGTGGTCTTGTTTAATACCAGCCAGTAGTAAAGAGCTCTTCAGATAAATACGGCTATATTCCACTATTAACTGCAGCTCTTGAAGCAGTCATTGTGGAAAGGGGAGTCTAAACCCTTCAATGTCAAATCATTTAGAGGCACTCTAGCATCAATCAAGGTCTACGTCCAGTAAGTGCCTGCTTACATTTACATGAAATATTCATACAGCATTCAGTTTTGCTTTTCTCTCTCGCCTAATCATCACTTTTAGGAAGAAGCTACAATCATCACAGTTAAGGGAGGGCGTTATGGGATGCGTGGTACCTTTCAATGTCAGGCTTCCTGCAGATAGCTAGCTCTGTAATGAGGCAGCACACTGTATAGACTACCAAAGGTCTTCCTCACACAGTCTCGCCTTGTTATCATGCACTATTCATCTTCACGCATACAACTTAAAGAAAATAAAAGTAATTAATTAACCATAACAGATCTGTCAAAAATAAGTGATTTCAAATCTTGGAAAATATTTAACATCTCCTTTGAGTTAACAACATTTTTTGAAAACACATTCTCCAGAAATTACCTTTAGTTCTTCCACTGCATTCTTTTAACTGTAAAAGCACACAGGTTCCTTTCAGATTGAGAAAGATTTTTTCTTTCCATATTTTTGTGATGCTTTTCATAAAACTATACAGAGTGTTGAACATGTAAAGCATTGTAGAACTATGACCTATTATTATCTAAAGTTGACTAGATACCATTGCTAAATTTCCCTTGAGTATAACATCAATAACTCCCGTGCTGTAATGTATCTACTGTACTCGACAGTTCAGAATACATTAATCTTGGGGATGTTTTTTTTAAACTAAAATAATATTTGTAGGGAGTTGCTTGGGAGTTTGGACCAAAGAGAAGCACTGCATAGTGCCTTCTGAATCAAGTACGAAGAACATTTCTGATCTTATATTTAGCCTTAAAATAGTTTCAGTTACTCCACCACTGTCAGTAGCAGCATCTATAGTCTTCCTTATTATCAGGCTAGTGACATAAAAAAAAAAATTAGATATTTTAAAAATTAGCAACAAATAATGGCTTGTGTTACTGTGATTTTGCTGCAGAAGCAACAGCAGATCATTATGCTTTACATCTTAAAAAAGCAGAAATGTATGAAGTGCAGCTGATGTTGGAACTAAATAGGAAAGATGATATTTGACCACTTAACTTTCAGTGTGTACGTACAATCCTATTTAAAAAAAACACACACAACTTATGGTTTTAGGCATAATATGGCATACATATTGAAAATCTAGTTACCCAGAATGATACGAAGTGCAGAATTTGTGCTGTTAACACATTGCCAACTAAAGTATTCATTTTCCTTTCAGTAGCATCTTTCTCCTGCCTCTTTTTAAACATTCACACAGCAAAGTAACAGCATTTGCATTATATTCTTATGTTGAGCCTGTTGGCATCATCAGTTTTGATTTTTCTCAAAGGAATTGGGGTTCTCTAATAAATTACTATGACAAAATTGAAGCTGATTGCCTAAAAATTGAATATAAATGGCAAAGTACTAAAGACATCCAAAAATGTCAATGTATTTGTTATTTTTAAAAAGCTCAACATATTTGTTTACTTTCAAAGCAGTTAAAATTGAAGCCATCTTCTTTTATTATATTCCCTAAGAAATAATAAAAATAAAAACCACAATCACATTGTGCACATGGGAAAAAGAAAAGGCAGTTCTAAGTATCTGTTCATATAAAGATTAGAGCATAGGTAATCAAAAACAATTTGAAACAATTTGGGCCAATAATCTTCAGTTACCTCAAATAAAGACAGTCACACTTAGAAATGAATACAACTGTATTATGGCTAAATGTGAATGTACTTACTATACAAACTCGCAGAACATTCTTGTTGATTCCCCTGCTCATCTGCTTGGGAGAACCCATGCTACACAAACAAACTAGCCCCTGAAAAACAGGTGTTCTTTCATTTTTCCCTGACTTTGAATGAAATCTACTTCAATTTTAGTTCATTAAAAAAAAAAAAAAAAAGAAAAAAAAAAAGAAGGAAGACAAACCTAGTGACATGAAAATGCGTAGGCAAGATACATTCAAAGCTAATTTACAACAGTGAGTTATAAGACTGCGGAGTATCTGACTCAGAACAGGAATGCAAAAATCTTTCCTAAGGAAGCTTCCCTAAATTTTAAGAAGCATTTTATGCTAGGCTTACAGAAGATACTGAACAGTAGCAGAAGCAGCCCTGCCTTACAATTCACTTTCCTAACTTCTTTCAGTGTTTCTGGCTTAGGATTAGATGCAGGGGAGTGCAAAGCTCCTCTGAGTCACTGAGAGCCCGTGGTTATTACTGAAGTTAGTGATATCAGATGCTAACTTTTAGAACATTATTTTTCCCATGTTTTCTTATCAACTTTACAATTCATTAGCATAATACTAATCATTACAATTTATTAGCATGATAGTAATATGAATTATATTTTTATATATACACCATTTCAATAAAATGTAGCCATTAAATGCATTTTGTGATTTCTAATTCTGCCTTACATCAATATTACTTAAAAATGTTCCAGACCTTTTTCTGTAAGATCACACAAAAATAAAATAAAATAAAATAAAAAATCTCAGTATTGGGTGCTGTAAATAGAACGTGGATAAATGAAAATTATCAAGAGGCTATTTGGGATTCAAAGATCTTTTAAACAGAACTTAGTGTTAAATTGCAATTCCTAGTAAACTTTCAAAAAACCCAACCCTGGTAAGGTAAACTTATTAGAAACCCAGTTGGAATCATCTTCAGTACCACCCATTCTGAATAAATCAAAACGTCAGGATGGAAATATATCATTTCTTTCAGTCTGACTCATAATGTGGTATAATCCATTATTGACCTCCTTGTTGCAAGCAAGCGTAGATGTTCAAAGTGGACTTCTGTGGTTTGGTCTGACATTATGTATTGGATTCTCATTTGGACATTTCATGTTACTAAAACAAAATGGATCTCTGCTGATTTTGCATTTTGAGGGAGAAAGTTCTTTGAGGCAATTGCAGATGTACAGTCAGTTGTGATTTAGCTCATACTTTAAGCTAGGCGGGAACCTGCTGAAATTTGAAAAGTTTTAATTGGTGGTAACCTATCATACCAGTGGGATATCATTAATTCCACAAGTTGCAGGAACTTCTGTTTTAAGTTTTAATGATACTCCAATAATCCAATAAGTAACTGTCAAAAACAATGCTATCCAGTCACAAAAATATTTTCTCTCCTTGTTCTTCTTTCCAAAATGTTTTGAGTACCGAATAACATCAGACATTGCTTTATGTTGTATGCAGTACAGTGATTTCCACTGCAGATTTCAGAATCAGAATACAGAGATGCTACCAAATGCAGAATCTTTTTGAACAGTTATTTCAGTAGCTACAGTATTTGAAAATGTAAATATAATTTATAAGCAAAACTATCTCTGTGCTCTATTTACTCTTGAAAGTAGCCTATATCATTGTGCATGAGAGCAAAACACACAGATAAAACATATATATTTTTTATGAAACTTTTGTTCTATATCCATTCATTCCAGATATTGTTTTAAAAACCTTGCATGGTTTGTGCTGTCACTACTTGTGTGAAAAATATTCAATATCCAGTTTTGTGCTTTGTATTATTTGCAGATGCAGGAAACATCCTTTAGGAGGATATCTATCTGACTTCATCAACGATTGTTTGTCTATGTGATGTTGCAGGTGTTGATGACATACGAGCATAAGGCTGCAAGTCCAGCCAGATAGATACTTACAGCCTATATATTATAAAAAATGGATTACAGAAATTCAAATGTGTTTTACTGTCACTTCAAATTCATTTTAAACTTTTTTTTTCTTGCAGTATAATCCAGTATGATCCACATTACTGTATTTTAAAATGATGGATAGGTTACCATCCAAATTATTTGTAAGACATAAATGACCATTGTATGTCTCTTTGAAGTCAGAGCATGTATTCTGTATGACTCAATCATTAAATCATCTTACAAATGTCTAACAAAGCACCTGCATTTAACCATACTTCCTATATTTACATTTTTGGCCTCTTTCTAAGATCAGGCATAAATCCATCAGGCCACTTTAGAACTTTAGAACTTCCTTCTTTTACATATCTACCGCTTATTATCCAGAAGTTATTCTGTCCCCTGTGTTAAATTACTTTATGCTGCAGCTTAAACGAACATGTCTTGCTTTCATCTAGCATTTCAAATAGGGCAAAGACTGCTGTACAATTTCCAAACACAACTGTGCTAACAGAGATGAATTACTACAGTTTATATAATTTATATTAGGAATTCATAGACCTAGCAAAAGGGATTAGTACATTTTATTTCAGGGTAGGAGATGATCCTGTCATTAATGGTCGATACTTTCATCATCTTTTAAACCTGAGGAATTTCCTGGGTGACAAGACTGTAAGGACATATCAGGGATTCACAGCTGTGAGCTTTATCTGGCCGTGTACTGCTTTACTCTCAGTATGTGGACTACGTTCCATCAAAACTGGATTAGACTGTCAATCATGTCCTGCAATGTATATTGTATTATGATTTTTGAAAATGTCACTGAGATCAGAGTAATTTCTTGGCTAATTGCATCTCGTCTCTTCTTAATACTGTGCATTTAATGGTTTCATTACCTTACATGACAATCACAGAGTCTAGTCCAGCATTAAGGGCAGTTTTATTTTCTTTAAAAAAAAAAAAAAAGAAAAAAGAAAAAAAAAAAGAAAAAAGAAAATCTAAAGCATCCTCAATCCTTTTAATAACATGGAAAAAATATTTAAGACACTTCTATATTTGATTAAATGAAATAAAAATGTGTTTGTGGTATGCATATTGTTCCCTGTGGTCTGAGATATACATACTAGCGGAGATTGTTTCTCTAATCCCAAAAGCACACCTTATGCTTAGCACAGTATTTTCTTCTCTTCTCCTGTTATGGAAATAGATTAAAGAAAATATTAACCTTTAAGAAACTGTCACTCATTACTCACACAGCTTCCATTTTATGTATGCTTTTCTCAAGGGAAGCTCTCCCAAACATGAAAATATTTGTGTTTCAGTATTACCCATTTAGGCACGAGAGATTCATTTAGATGAATGTTATAGCATATTTCCTGATGTTTCATTAAATGATAGTTTGCCAACAGCAAAAGGTTCTGCTGATGTGTATAAAAAGAAGAAAAACTGTTGGAGTGTTTGCAAAACTGCAAAAATTGAAGTTAAGCATCTTTTTGTCAAAAATAAGGATCGTATCAGAACCCAAACAATTATAAGGAAATGTATCAGCTATTAATACAGTCATGCACACTGCCGAAAGCTTATGACTGTAGCAGTGATAGCCCAATTTAGATGTTATTCTTTAAGCTCTTATAATGACTCCTTAAAAAGAATAAAATGCTGTCTAATCAGAAGGTGCATGAAGAGCAGAGCTGTGTAGGTGAAGCTGCTGGTTTGAAGTGGGACCAACAAAAGACTTCTTTTTGATCACTGTAATACATCACCTTTGCCACACTGAAATAAAAGCTGTAACTCATCACTGTAGTCTATTACGTAATTATACGCCTAAGGCTGAACTTGCACACCCTCTCCTAGAGTTTTTTGTTCCTTTAAGCGAGGGAGTGGTTTTCTCCACTTTTGACATTCAACTTTCCTCTAAAGACTCGCATACACCACCAGGCAAGGCAAAACATCAGCACTTCTATCATTCTGCAGTCATCCCTTTTCTAGTGTATCAACTAATTGCAAGCTACAGGGCAGAGAATACAGGGGAAAGATAGGCATATATTGCCAGCTATTCCTGGTAGGGGTGCTCATGATGAAGGACACTCTTGTTTTTGGATCTGACAGCAGCTGGAATATCTAGTTCAAATTTGCTGTGGCAGGTAGGAAGAGTGCGAATGCTAAAATATCTAAAGCGTTTGTAAATATTCGAACTTGCTAGCCATTTGCATCCACTTTGAGTGGATTGCTATCACTAGCATAAATGGAAGTTGACTTTTTTTAAAAATATGCTTCCGCTGATTATATGATTCTGAATGCCTTTTATTTAAACACTGCAAGCAGTTTTATTGATATTCTAGCAAAACAGGAATAATGATTAAATAGTGCAGATAATGGCAATATACCTCACGTAAGAAACCTGACCAATCTTATCAGCGCTGTACTCGTGCATCCACTAATCACTTAATTCCTAATAAGTTTCAGAATTAACAAAAAGCTCATTAGTCTCTCACACTGTGACTATTTATACTGTTGTGAAACAGCACTGACAAATCTGGTGATTTGGAGAGGTGAGGGAGAAGGAGAAAGCATGACAAAACCAGGACTTTCTTGAGCTAACAGTGAATCGTAGCCCTGACAGCTTGTTTTTAACTCCATTTTCTACTTTACATTAGCATTTTGTCTCCATGTATTCCTAAAAACAGGTTGAGTTAGTGATGCCATTAAATAGGCAAGTCATTTTAAAATATATATATATACATTAATATATTATGTCTAAAGACAGTAGCCATGCCTACCAGCATGAATTGATTTAACAAGCAGTGGACATATGAGGAAAGTTGGCCTTCCTCCTACAAAAGCAGAAGGGTGGGGAAAGGAATAAAAGGAAGGAGTTCTACATTTTCAAGACTTACTAAAAATAGCTGACATGTTATATATCACATGGACAGAGAAACAATTAGTTCCTACTGACTGAAGGGAATCCCTGTGCATGATATTTGACACGTACCTCTGTCAAACCATATACTTTGCTAGATAACTGTTAGCAGGAAAGGAAGAAGGGGAAATTCTTTAAATAATTTTTTTGTACTCCCTGTCCTTTAAAAGCACAACACGCAACAGAAAACTGCTCCTTAGGTTATCAGTAACGAACTGTGGCTTTGATTCAGTGTGCAGGCTGTATGATGTCCTGCAGTCAGCTCTAACATCTCAGCTCTACATAAACCAAAGTGAATTTAACTTTGCTTTAAAAAACAAAACAAAACAATCTATTCATAGAATATGGACACGTACAGACGGAATAAGCAAATTTTTTTTCCATGCTTTAACTTGCAGTGGCAGTAAGTGTGACCTTGCCTGAAATGGAGAAAGGAGGGCTACAATTGCCAAAGGTACAGGATGCAGAGATCGTGGTTGACCCACAGCATTTTATGGGTTCCTATTGTACACTTGATTGTGAGAGTCTTCAGAATTAAGTCTACTTTCCCTATAGGGACTAGACTAAATTCTATTAGTCCTGTGACCACATCAGTGCAGATCATGTTTGCTGTGATATAAAATATCCCTTAGACAAGATTCTGTATCTATCAAAATTAGAAATCACACTCTATCCATATGAAAGAAAATTAAATCAAAGATACATTTAAAAAGAATGATGTCCTCCTGTCCACTGTGAGAAATTCATCAAAATAAGCAGATATATTGCAATAACTGAAAGGAATAAAAATATCTTAGAGGATGAATTAAAGTCCATTGCAAGATGAATATATGTACTTTGAAGGTTTTCAGAGACCACTTGATAAAGAATCATACAGGTGGATTCATTTCAAAGCTTGGTAATGTTGTTAAAAAATCCCTTGTTCGTAGTTTACTCAAGTGGTTGTCCTTGGACAAAATATGAAATTCAAATACAAACAAATGAAAGAGAAGACACTAGTCTATTTCTGTGATTTCACCTGCAGCTAGATGACTTCTCAGGGATAGGTGGGCATGGAGATTTTTAGAGTTATGGCAATACTTTTTCCTGTAATATTTCAAGGTGCTTAACATCTTTTCATTATCAGCAAAAACATTTACTAATATATTTAAAAATTATAATTAGTTTGACAATGATGTGGGATAGGAACACTGTCACTTCTCACAATAAAAAAAAGAAAGAAAGAAAGGAAGGAAGGAAGGAAGGAAGGAAGGAAGGAAGGAAGGAAGGAAGGAAGGAAGGAAGGAAGGAAGGAAGAAAAGAAAGAATAAACGTCATGACCATTAGCATTCTAGTTCAATGATCTATCCCCTACTGATGGAGAAGCTTGTATATTCATTCATTGTGCCACACTATTATTTAGACAAAATAATGTATGTCTGAAAAATAATATTTATCTGTAGAGCACCAATTTCTTTACTCGTAAAGAAACATCACCACAAGCTATAACATGAATGATGGATTTCAGTGAAGATCCTTAGTAAGGCTCAAAACAAGTCCTGAATTCTGGGTCAGGAAGTTTTCCTAAATTTCATATAAACTTTAATATGCATTGATCTTCGATCTCTTTACACTCTTGTGGTTGCAAATACTTGAATAACGTTATCAAAATGCAGAAATTTAAGTAGAAGTTCAACAAAATGACTGGAAGCTATAGGGAATGCAGTTTGCTTTGAAACTAAACATAGAAAACCCTCTAGGCTCCCTCTTTTTCTAATGCTTATACCAAAATTCAGACAGCTATGGATTTGACATCATCATCTGAAGGAGGCTTGGATTAATCACTCATTTTTTCCTTTATGTCTAACATAACTACCAAATTATTTTGATAGTATTTGATGATATTCAAGATAAACTTAAAGAAGGTAAGAGACTTCTTCTATTCTCTCTGTTTTTCAGAGTGTGGAGAAAAGACTCTTTATACTAAATGACACTTTCTATATATTTTCCAGGGCTAGAACCACAAGCAGTACACTCCTTATATAAGGACTACTTGTTGCTTGAATGGCATAATTCACGTATTTTTCTCACATGAGAAGAAGCAAAACTGGAGACACCTCTTTTATATTTACAGTTGCGCATGAAAAGATTATTTAAAGACAACCCTCAACTATCTCCAAAATGGAGGTTGTACACATATTGGTCCAATACTAAATACAATTTAAAGCTATCGAAATGTTGTACTCAGTTACACCAGTAGCAATAGCCTGGATACCCTCTTTTGTTGCTCGGTCTCCTGGCAGAAGTTCATCTAGGCTATGCTGCATAGAATGGCAGTTAGGCAAATAGGTAACACAAGAGTTTATAATTAACTCTAGTAAAATACACCCTCAAGCAAGAAGTGACACTGGGGGGATGCTAAATCAACTATTGAGCAGTCTTGTACTGTCTGAGGAGTGCAAACTTGCTCTGAAGTACTATAGCATCTTGACTAGATGAAGGGATTTCATAATCCTTTTAGACTCTTGACTGATAAAAGGGCTATCCAGTGTAGGAGTATCTACTGTTGAAAGAAGACAATAAATTAGGGCTGGGTGGCTAGCCTCCCCTCCCTGTAGAGGAAGATGATTCTAGAAAGAGAGAAATAAGATGACTATGAAAGTACTGAATTTATAAACAAGAGTTTGAGAAGAATCTCTGGCTTAAAAATTTCCCTTAATTTCAGGTTGTGGAAAAAATATTTCACGATATTTGACAAGGTAATATGCAATTCTCTTTCAGTGCATCACACTGCATACATGCTATTTAAAAAAATATTTGTGGGAGGTTGATAGATAATCAGTAATTTAGGTTAAAATAGCCTAATTAATATGAATTCATCAAAATATTGCTGTCTAGAAAAATCAGATTTTTTTATTTTATTTTTATTTGCCTGTTAAAGGTGTATCCTGCTTTTTTTTTTTTTTTTTTTTTTTTTTTTTTTTTAATGCAAGCATAAAAGATTTAACACATTTTTCCTACAGATACCTCTAAAAATTTCACTCCCCTTGACTGATGGAACACAAACCTAGAAACCATCAGAGTACTACTGAAATCATTTTCCTTTTATATTTTCTTGATTATTTGACTGAATTTTCAAATACTGTATTGCATACAGTGCACTGTACAGGTTTTAAATTCTGTCTTTCTTTATCTGGGGAATACGTCTTGTTTACTCACTCAATTTTAACCCTGTGTTTTTCTCATCCACCTTTTTTCTGTTTCCTTCAGCAGATCTCTGGTTCTCTGCAAATCCAATCGATAACTGGACCCCATGCATCTTTGCCTGTTCTTGCATTATTTTTGTGTACTGCCCCTTTTCAATTGGGCTTATCTGTAATTTGATTTAAAAGGTTGTAGACACTAGAGTGCTATAGCAGTATCTGAACGGCACTGCATCATGTTATAAAACATTACAAATGTGTACAGTAAATGTTTCTTGCCAGAGGTTTTCAACAGTTTTTTAATCCTCATGCTGGAATTGGAGTGGAATGAGGAGATCCTGAGCTCTTTTTGGTGCTACAGGAAACAAAATGCGAATCATAATAAAGTTATATGTTTAATGTAGTTTTAGTGAGTGCCATAGAAAATCCATGAATCAACACAAATTTTCGTACAGATAAGCTCTCACTCGCTTGAAATGTTTACAAATATTGATATCTGTGTTCTGTGTTACTGGCAGATGTGAAACCAATGCATTTTGTACAAATTTCAAATTCCATGGATTTGGATCTTAAATAAGATTGTTTCAAAAAGGTCTTCAAACCTTAACTCTGCTCTCCAGTGTAGTGTGAAAAAGATTCAGATACCAAATTTAACCCAAAAGTAATACTGCTGAGAAAGAAATTTTGAATTTATCAGTCAAAGATCATACATAGCCTCTGTTTCAGTATCCTACAGTCTATTCAGTTCTGCTGCTCCAATACAGCGAACAAAATTACCATGAAAAATTTAGGAGTGGCCAACCGATTATATGGCTAGAATTTTGCATGGCAGAATATTTTTACCTCGCGATGCTTTTATTTTAATCTTTTGCAGCTTTTACAGTTAATCCTTTGGAAGGAAAAAAAGTTATTCTGAACTTTGATCTAGTTCCTTATGGAATCAACTGGGAAAGCTCTCACTGACTTTATTGAGTACAGACTCATGCCTCTTACACTGTTTTAATTCGGTGGACAGCCTGCATATTTACAAACATGTTGATTGGGAGGAAATATTTTATAATATCCTAAAACAAATTTACATACTGAATAATTCAAGCTAAAATGTGCCAAAATCAGAACTTATAAACATGATTGCTAATACACAGCACTTATCAAAATATGCATACATAATGTTATGTCTTCATAAATCTTAACCAAATAGATTTAATAATCTCACTTGGGGAACTGCTCATTGGCTATCCCTAAAATATTTCCTAAACCTCAAATGGACTCAAGCAACAAAATAGGGAGATGGAATGTGGTAGAATTCCACCTCCCCCACCCACATGACACACTTAACCATCAGATTTTGGGATTTGGATTTAGTGAATTAAGAATGTGGATCACATTTACACAATTCTGATCTGGATGCAGATACTGCACAGATTTTGAAATGCTTAGAAAGGGATTTTGCTTTGTGCTTGCACATAGAAAATCTCCTCGTTTGCCATTCAAGTAGTAATATTTAGCTTTTATTTATTCCGTTGTGACTCTTCTTGCTGCTAAGCAGCTGGATTTTGTTTTCACAGTGAAGAACAAGCCTGTTTAGATGAGAACACAGACTTCAAAATATAAAAGATTCTCCTTGCAGCAGTGATTCTGCAGCCCTGCCCAGTGGCAGTACCTTGGTGTCACAATAATTTATCATATGCAGAACAGGGCAGTATGAATCTGACTTGTTTAAGTGCTTCAGTGGCCTTATTTCACAGGCAGAATACAGGACAGGGCACAACAACTGCAAAGGGCACTACAAATCCATGGTTATACAAAGCACCAAGTATTTTTTTCTGGAGTTCCAGAATAGATAAGAGAAAAGAAACAGAAAAACAGGGCTCTGACCACAGTGCTTCTATACTGGGAACTGGGTAAATTCCTTCTTGTTCTTGAGGCATATTTGAGCTCGTCTCCCTCAAACCTCTATTTGTACTCTTTCTTATCTAAAATGAGAAAAAGAGCATTGATTCAAGACTCAATCATTTATCTAAATAGAATGAACTAAAATTTACATTTTAATTAAATATTAATTGTCCTAAAGCAAACAATATTAAAATATAATTTTATTTTGTTTTTCCATGTCCACTTGAAGGGTCGTTCTATTATTGAGTTGTTGGGGTTTTTTTTGTTTTGTTTTCTGTGAGTCAGGATGTCATATTAGGAATAACTATACGGTCTTTACATTAAGCGTACAGTACAGTAGTGTCTATAGGCCATGGAAAGTCATGCTTAGGTACAGTAAAAACATTCAGCAGTCCCTGACATGAAGAGTTTATGGTTTAACACTACAGACCTGCTCTAAACAATCAGCTGCAGCTCCCTAACAGATCTGACCAAAGCAGGGCCCAGAGGGGCAGTGACGGCTGCAAGATTTATGGCAGTACAGGGGACACTCTCTTTCCATACAGCTGAAAAACACACCTCCTTTGTACAGGCACAGATCATCCCACAGTACGAGGGAGTGCTGGCACCATTTTACATGTCTTTGCTATTATTCAAGCTGTCTGAATGCCGCTGCATGCTGCTCCCTTTCTCAGTTCCAGGACCAAGAAAGGAGTGTTCTTTCCCAATAGCACTGTCCCTGGGGAAGAACCATAACAGATCTACAATCCAGATTTTATGACTCTAAGTCCAGGCAGCACTGAATGGCCGGAAATTATACAATTGAAATTATATTTTATATCTGTAGAAAATAAAATAATTTCATTTCATAGGAAAGTGTGAGGGACCTGTGCTTGGCTTCCAGAGCAAGCAAGTGCAGTGGGTAATGAAGAACTGGCTCTTCCTGAGGATTTCTTTTACATTTAGCCTTTTTTATAATCGAATGTAACATAAGAAAATTTTGATTTTGCATTTTCAAGCCTCAGAAAAAGAGGGAAAACCATGTGAATGGTTTCTTATCCATGCCAAACACAAACAATCTCCCTTTAAGGCAGGGAAAAAAAAACAAAAAAAAAACAAAAAAAAACAAAAAGGAGAAGAAAGTATTTTCGAAGCAGTCTTATATCACTGTAGAGAATATTATTCTTCACTACACATAGAGAACACAGTGCTGCTGGATCCAGAGGATCGCCTTTACAGCAGATCTGGTAACCGCTCTGCATCTACGCTAAGGCTGCATTATGCCTCTCTCTGACAGTGTGCACACAAGGGGAAAAATGGAAGAATACGTCAGGAAGTAAATGCCTGCAGGATTAAGTTTTCTTTAACTTTACTCAGGTGAAGTCATCCTGTTGATATCAATGGCACAAATCAGATGAGTAAAGTTCAGTCTGTGCACTAGCATTTGAGAATTACAGCCTTCATTTGTGAGTCAAAACCCAAGCCTGCTGCCACTGAATCAATAACAGAGTTTTTCCATTAGCAACAGTGGTGTGGGACTTGGCCTCTGCTACTGATGTCTGAAGACACTTTATAGACATTAAAAAGTACCTTTTTTTTGTAGCACACATGCAATGAAGAAAAAGGGCAACATTTACCCACAAAAGATCCCCGTAGCTTTTGGTTGTGTTTACAGTTTTACTGTATGCAAGAGCTGTCTAAATGGGCTATTGTGCCTAAACGAATTATATTTCCAGGTAAGTTCTACACGTAAGATTAATATATTGTCCAACAGACACATATAGTAAAACCCACTGTTTAATTGCCATACCTTTAAAGCCAATTAGAATTCATTAAAGAGTTCATAGCAGAAGCATGTGTTTTAAAAATCACTACTTCAGTCTCTGAAGGTATCATAAAATCACACACATGACATCTACAAATTCTGATTGGCATTTCCTCCTTCCTTGAAAAGAGTGTCTGGCTCAGTTTGCAGCAAATATGACAATAGGCTGTGCAAATGTACATCTGAAACACAGCCCTTTTGGGGTTAAGCATTGAAGCTTATTTGAGAGATCATCAGTTTCGGGTCAAAGTGCTGTTCTTAAATGATCAGTGCAGAACAGGAAAAAAAAAGGCATTGAAGTGACCTTGCTGAGGGTCTAAAACTGTGCTAAAGCCTTTTCTGCATGATTAAGTGAGCAGAATCTCAGATTAGCTAAAAGCAGTGCAGAAACATAATGAGTTCACTTATTTTGGAGCATTTAATAACAGTTATAGACAGTTATGTGATCAGGCGGAGTTATGACTTATTCATTCTTTCATTGCTATTAAAATTACTGCATTTGAGGTTTTTAAAGTCATTGAAATAAAAAAGTCTGATTTATGTTAGGAGAATTTAGCTTGCCCTTTGGTCTCTCAGTTTTTAAATGATATAATTAGACTTTTTAAAGACCATTCTAAAAGCATTATTAGCATTTTCTATAGCTGAAAGTAAATGCATGTTTTGTGGGTAGTTTAATTTTAAAAAGGATAATAATAATACTCAATTCAGACAGCTATAGTCACATTGTTTCAGAAAGAAGTATTGCATAAAATTGTCTTAAAGGTTACTGTACATTTATATGTATGCATACACATTGTGATACACATACATAAACACATGCATAAATACGAACACATACATTTAGTGTACATAGGAGCAGAAGTTACAAATACATAGAAAAATAAAGCTATTCCTTTTATCCATTTGGTACATGAAGGCAAGAAGAAGAGCAAGTTCCATAGGACATATTAACTCATGACCTTTAACATATTACCTCACAAATTACAAAGCTATCCATCAGTCTCAGGGGAGAAAAAGTCTTTGATCAAAACAAAGGGACTTGAAGGTGTATTGAATTAACAGTAAGCAATAATCATTAAAAATCACTGGGATGAGCATGCAAGCGTCATGAACGTATGCACATTTTAACATAGACTCATTTTCTAATTCTCAGCATACACATTATTTTCAGGTTGTATTTATATATTAATTATACATCACCACAAGCATGCATGGTGTCTTTCAGTAGCAGAAAATGCACATTTTATTTATCTGATTTTAATCTTATGCACATACATTCACAACACATAGACATACACAGCTGAATACTTTCACATGAGACTCTCTGTATCTTGCTGCAAAGGCCAAACAGGTAAACCAAAATACTTTCACATTTAAATAACAGGTTTTTCCTATATTGTTTTGGCTTAGAAAATAAAATTTCCCATAAGATTAAGAAATTCTGCTTTTAGTTGAGTCCCAAGGGAATATATCTTTGCTTACAAAAATCACGCTTACAACAGTTTCTTTAACTGAAAGCTTTTTTTGTGTGTGTGCCTTGTATGTTTATTCAGTAGACAGTTCAGGTTGCTCATTTTGCTACTCGGAACACAGTGTGCTTTTCTATAAAACACATTATTAAAACTAAATCAGAAAGAAGCTTATTTAATAGTCACTTCATGCACATGACTGATGGGAATACATAAATTATCAGACTAATATCTGATTAAAACTTGATTAACATGCTAATAAATTATTTGAGAAATGTTTTTTTAAAAAAAATTCTCCACTTTTGCTTAAACTTCCTAATTGACATTTCAATTATTTTGTTCTCTGAAATTTTGCCTTCTTTCTGAATAACAGCTAGATAAATTATTTCTTTGTCTGAACTTGGTATGAAAAATGATCAATTAAAATTATTAAAGCTTCCTAGTAATCTGTTAATTATTATGAAAAAAGTCACCTAATTTTGTTTGTTAAATGTAAATAGCATTGTATTTGTTGTTGACATAAGTCTGCAGGCTGTTCTAGATGCCGCTTCCTTATCAGTGCATGGCATGGATACAGTGTAGAGGGCTTCAAGCTGAGACTTTCTCACACTTCGCTTGGACTGACACTAACTTTGGTCTGTCAGTCACACCGCTCAGGGAAATGACAGAGTAGTCTCTATCAGCCTAACGTCCTGCTATTGCCTGTATGGAAAAATACATACATGAATCTTGTAATACAGACTCCTGCCCACTAGAGACTGATCTCAGCCCAATAAAGCATGTAACTCGGGACCCTCACAGTTTAGAGTTGAACTATGGTCACAGAGGTGAGAGGCCAAGGCTTCATCCACTAAGCCATTTACCCTTTTCCTTTGTAAGGAAGATTGATTTTAAAAAAGCTATTAACCTTCAGCGATTTATCTCATCGGATCATACTCATTTTGTTCTGCCTATAGTAAGGCCATATTATATAGTTTAATTTTTCACTTAATTTAGCTAGTCTATTTGAACAGAAATACAGAGGGGAAAGAAAAAAGGGGAGAGAAAAATTATCCAAGTTTTTAGAATGAAAATCTTATCAGGAAAACTAAAAATGTGATTACATGTCTCAGAAGCACAACCATGAAAGATGTAAGTGTGCATATATAGATATAATGGACAAAAACTTTCAGTATATCATAACTCACAGATACTATGCCATGCTTACAAAGAGCATAGGACCTTATCTATGTTATTTAAGGGACAAAAGGAGGGTGTTTATATTTCCTTAGGTGACTTTTATATCCACTCAGCTCATATTCAATTCATTTATGTTCAAACAAAGATGCTCTCTTGGTAGAAAGAGCAGATCCAAAGAAAGCTGATCTTGAAGTGGAATGTTCTGCTGGATTTCAGGGAACTGCCTAGGAGAAGTACATAAAGCAACAGAGTGTTTTGGCAACAGTGTTGCCAATTACATAAAGTTAATTTTCTTTGAGATGAAGTAAGCAGGGGTTGCTTGCTGTGAACTATATTATTTCTTGTTTAATGATTGATTTGGGAAAGGAAAAAAAATCTTGTTTCATAAATAACGTGTTTGCATTAATGACTTTAATTCAGCTGGCTGAACTTTTTTTGTGGGTATCAGTGTAAATTTTGCTTGAACATCTAAGAATAAAAGCTGCTCTAAGCATTTCAGGTAGAACTGGGTAGTGATTTCACTCACATTATTGGTTCAAAATTATTCAGAAAGTTAGACAATGTAGACTTCCAAGGAAACTCTGTTTTAAATCCCTTAGGTTCCTCTGAATAAATATGCTTTTCTTTTTGTATGTTTATAAAATGCAGAGTCTGGATCAAACCTCCAAAATCAGTGTTTTTATAATTATTATTATTATTTTTTTATTTAATATATCTTCAGAGTGCTTTGGATCAGAACAAAATTCTTTTTCCAAGCTACTCTGAGAGGCTTCAACGTGTTTTCTAGAAATTATGGTAAGTCCAGATGTTATGTAAAACTAGCAGGTCATACTTTCTGATTCATTTTTCTTTTTCTTCCCAAACACATTATTAAGTATATGCATCTTCCGTCCTCTGCTCTTTTTGTTCTCATACATCAGCATTTAGATGGTAAACTGAAGCAAAGGCTTACAGCATTCCATGTTTGATCAAACCATGTAACAACAGAAGTCTGCCTGTCTTAGTTTTGCCTATGCTTATAAAACATCACTGAACACAAAGGTTTTTTTTTTATTTCAAGATCACTTAAGTAATTTGGTATTTGGGTAGTTTAAGAAAACTTGAAAATAGTGATACTAGAAGTTAATGTAAGAGCCATATTTCAAAAGTCAGAGAGGTAATAAACTAATTCTTGGCAGATTCCTCATACATGATTTCCTTGATTTCCTTTGTCAGCTGAAGAGAATTCAAGTAATCAAATCTAGAAAGTAAATGTAGGGAGAAGTCTGATGTAAAATAGTTTACGGTTTATTCTTTACAGATGAAAATGATGATAAAGTAACTCTTCAGGAACTGGTTATAAATCCTCTTCATACATATTTAACAGTATACAGTGAATAGGATTAGTAATATCTTTTGTCTAATTTGTCAATCCAGTTCTTAGTTCCCCACAGTGCTTCAGTCAAATACAAAGACAGTCTCAGTTACTTTTCCATAGATTAAGTAGCTCTTGAATTGATATTTGCTGTATGGTTTGGGACTTTGACTGGTAAACACTGTGACTGATGCTAAAGGCCAAAAAAAGGCAGTAATAAGGAATTAAAGCAATAGGCTTTCAGTTGACTTAAAGGGCAAATCCTCTCTTCTCGGCAGTTTGCGGCAAAAGCCCAGCCATTCTCTTAAATGAAAAGATATCTTAAGGTATTGGTATAACAGTTTGTGATTGTTTTAATTTCCTTCTTTCCTTTCACTAGTCTAATTGATTTTGATGTGTAAATCTGATTTATTTATTTATTTATTTATTGCATTTCAAAAGCCCTATGGTCAGCCAAGCTGCTTAAAAAAATCAGGTCCAGGAACATGAACTGTAAAATGAATTGACAGTATTTTTTCAGAAGCCTCCTCACCCATGCATCTGGAGAAGACTGCCACAATAATGATGATGCCCATTAGTGTACCAGTTCATTTTGGAGCATGAATTTCAAGTCTGTTCAGAACAGGCAGATAAGTTATTTTTCACCTGCATTAACACAGCTAGATAGGCAGGTATATCAACCACTACATAGTGGCTCACCAGTCTGTGTGAACCGGCAGAATGTATCAAAGCACGTACAGAGATTCCTACATGAACATCTATAACTGCAAGCCCTTCTCCTTGGCATTATTCTACTGACAAGCCACTGTGCAAGAAGATGCATCTGTTTGTCCTGAGGGTCATGAATAACTAACAGATTAATGAGAAACTTCTGGAAGAAAAAAAAAATGTTTTCATAACTTACTGGATTGCATCATAATACAACATTGTTCCATTCATATTACTGATAATGATATTTTCCTACTCCCATTATTCCTTCTTTTGTCTTAGCATAAACATGTATCTGAATCATGAGTGATTCTATGATCTGCAAAAAGAAGTGACAAATATAAGCATTGCAATTTAAAGTAGCACTTAACAACTTAGTAGTTCAAGCTAACTTTCAGTGTTCACTAGCCTGTAACTGTTAAACATACTTGTCAATAGGCTTGACTCATTACACAGTTTTTAGGAAAGCCTAATATTCATGTTCATACCGAGAGTCAAACACCCACATTCATTGTTAGCAACTGATTGCAGCACTATCTGTCAAAGCGTGAATTACTATGAATGCAGGACAAATAATTGTTAAATGACATCTGTGTTCTTTTGAGTGTCTAGGGAAATGTTTTTGGAGGAGCACTTATAGGGCTTCTTTCTGCTTCGGAATCCAATACGATGGCAATGTCTGTATGTCCAGGAAATCCTTAATGAACATATAAAAAGTAGTAAGATCTTAGAAGAGTGGACATTAAACACTTATTTCTTCCAGTAAAGGAACAGAACACATAACTTGAAAAGTTACAATAGAAGCAAAAAGAAAAAGAAGATAAGTAAAAGCAGCTTTTTCTAAATTATTTCCTAACTACATATTGAATCTCATTCAACTGCCATTACAGGCAACTAAAAGATAAATTCAGTAAAATTGATCACTGAAGATCCATCCCTTTATCAGCCTATCTTGTCTAGCTTATTTATTCCAACTTTATTTCCATGTGCTAATACAACACGATAATGTTTGTATTCAAATATACACTGAACAAATACTAGTTTGTTTATTATCTGGATAGTTTCGGATAGTGAATATTAAATTGTCCTAAAAGTATTTTAATGAGTTAATTCTGGCACCAAGCATTTTTAAGAATCATCAGCCAAAAATTAGTTACCTCAAGACTTGTGTGTGTTTTATTTATGAAAATGTTTATTGCGCTGAGTCAATTCTTACTGTTATGTAAAAGATGGGATACATGTGGTAGCATACATATAAAATAATCTGTGCCTGAATGAGTCCACCCCACATTGAGTAAAAGTGCAAGAAAAGATTTGGCAAAATTCTGAAGTCATATGCAACAAGTAAACTCCCAAAGATCAACATAAATGTAACAACAGAAACCTAACAAAAGATAGCATTAAAACTACCTAACCTGCAGCAACATTGTCAGGGATGTCACCCATGAGTACTGATGAGGCAGTGACAAACAAGGTTGTCTTTACATTCACGTTATGCCACCAACAATGTCTATTCACTTTGACTGTGTAGAGGCAAACACCTTTCTTCATGACAGGGTTATAATACTTTTCTTAATTTAACATGCCTGAAGACAAATCTTTCAGGCTAACACTAACCTTTGGTATCTTTAAAGCAGTTACACCTACACTGACTATAAATAAGTAGGAAAAAGGCTTATAAGCAGTTGTATTAAATAGAAGGAGGGAAAAAAACCCAAACTTCTAAAACAAACATGCTTTGAAGAGAAACATCACTCTCAAGCCTAGCTGAGGGAGAGCAGTGGGGATAGAAAACCTTCAAGATACATCCATAGGAGATATAGGAATAAACTCATTGTTCAGAAGGTACTTAATGGTGACTTTGTAGCTGCTTTCCTTCTCTCAAGCCTCCCAGTTTATCGGGATGCTCTACAGCATGGAAGTCTATATGTCGTTCTTTCTACCTTATTTTTTCTCTTTGCCTCTTACCTGCAAAAAAAATATTGTCAAGTTTCTTCATTTTATGAGAACGCTGTAACCAAGCCTAAGATATGTGATAGCTCCACCAAAGCATAATAAGATTTAGCGAGTGATTGCTTAGATATCTACAGAATGTTTGTAACAATCTATTGCTTTTTCATCCCAAATTTAACCCTCTTTTCTGAGCTCTAAAGATAGACCCCATAACAGAGGATCCAGGCAAACTTCTCTTTCAATCCTTTTTAGTATGACAAATCCTATAAAGAATGAGTTCCTTCTCGCATCAGCAGGGTTTCACAGATCACTTCTCACTCTTCCCAGGCTTCAGTCTTTCCAGTCTAACCTGCGTGTGGTAGTACAACACGTGCTATATCACTCTACTTCATACAAGTGACTCACTTAATAGATTTTTAAGTGTGGGAACACTGAGCAAGAGATATGTGTTTAGGACTCTAATTCCGGGGGGGAAAAAAAGTCTGATTCTTTTCAGAATGTTTAAGAAGAAGTCTCCTGTGGCCAAAGTTTGATAATTACCTAACCTCTAGGGACATATCTTTGTAACCATATGCTGCAAGAGAACAAGACTCATGAGATTGCTTTGAGCAATTGAGTACATTTGATGTCAGAGTGCACCACTGCACAACGCCAACAGCCTGGCTCCCAAAAGCAGAACAGCAGATTTAACGAAGCACTGTTCTCAGAGTAATCAACCCTGTCCATCACTGTACTGCTCCAGGTGTAAAACTGTGCTCAAATGCCTATGTTTCATAAGTTCTACAGCTGACATAGTCTGTGGCAGCTTAGGGATCTCTGGCTAAGGCCTCACTGAGTTGAGCAGTCATTCCCCAGACGACTGCAAACAAATCAGACTGAAGTGTACAAGGGTGCAGGGAATACGGGTAAAAGACAAAATGTAAGTGAAAGTCCTCAAAGATGAAAAATATATGAGAGATTAAAGTGCAGTGTGAATCTAAGAAGAGAGAGAAGAAAGAGAACAAAGGTGACTACAGCAGCATCTGGGTATGCCAGGCTTGTTCCAACAGAGAATACTGTATAATAATACAACATGCCTCTCCCTGTTTCTGTGCATTGAGGACCCACATGCAAGAACTCCTTGCCTTTTACAGCCTTTCTCTCTTTCCTCTTCCTCCTATCTTTTAAATGTAAGCTTTTTAGGCTAGGATCTCTACATTAAAAATAAGGCTTGAGGAACACTTGGAAAACCACTATGATGCATCTATAAAGATTATGACAAAAATAAACAAATGAAATAAAAGTTTCCAAAGCTTATCTTTGGATAAAAATGTACTAAAACAACTGTGACATTTTATTGTATCTAACACATAACAGATTAATTAAAAAAATAGTTAAGCAAAGCAATGTAGTTTTTTGCAAACTTCAAATACTTGACATAAAATATTTTTTTTATTATTTTTTAGGATATATTTAGCAGCAGAAGCCCATACTGAGACAGTTTAGAATTTTGAAGGTCAAGAAGCTTTTTGCTGTGTGTGTCACAATTACCAAAACTTCTGTGCTACATAATTTTGCCAAGATTCATTGAAGAAATAACACTGCATAACAATCCTTAAAATATCTCACTAGTATTGCTTAATAGAGTATTTCCTGCCCTTCGCTTCACTTACATTTCTATGACAGACACCGTTTTGTCAGACTGCCCCTCTGCCACACAGCAACAAAATGTAATGGAATACTGGTGGGAAGGTTCAACCTCTACTGCCCTACCACCAATCCCTCAGATATTATGGACCAATATAATAAAATAGGAGGCATTACTTTCAGAGCAACCCTTGTAGCAATAACCTGAAGAGTGACTATTTGAAAATGGTATTGCTAATGGTGCTGTCCTTTTCCTACCTCCATGGTGATACTTAATCAATTAAAAAAAAAAAATAAAAAAAAAAAAGGAGGAAAAGGGACTTATCTTAATGTAAGCTGGATATGAGAATAGTTTGGAAATGCCTATGATTTTTGCATGACTAATAAATACATTCAGATAAAGTCACTATGCATAGAGGAATCCACTTCTTCACCACAGAATTAATTTGAATAAAAAAATTATTTCAGTGGCAATGTATTTAGTCCCTGACACTTTAGACTGCACCTAATGATACACTTTCTAAGGAAGTCGCTGGAGCTACAGCTATACTGCTAGTCCAACCAGTGATGAGGATGAGCTTGAACACATGCTGAAAGCATACTCCTTTCCATGGTTTCAGGTTATGTCAGCAAGCATTCTCCTATCAGTGTCTAAACACAGGTCAGGAGAAACCAGCTCTGTTCCCCGCAGATAATGAAAATGAGAATAATGTTCTGTAGGTTAGTCCCAAAAACAAAGAATGGACATAATCTGGGCTCAGATGGAGCCTGAAACCTGAACCTGAAAAATATGTACGATTAAATATTACACTAAAAAAACTAAATTTTTACTTTTTTTTTTTTTTTTCAGTAATGCAATATCCAGACTTCCTAAGCTGAACCGCCTAGGGGCAGCTGCCTGATGTTACACATCTACCACTACTAAGAAGTCTGACGTGGTCAGTGCTGTAACTCCACTTCAGGGGCGCTGTTAGATTATCCCTCTTCACCAGCTCACCTACACCTACCAATGCTAACATCTCAGTAGTGCTCTCCTAATCACCACAGTTTATCTACCCAGAGAGGCTGTGGATGTTATGGAGATTCACTAGACAAAGACATGGGCACCCCATTTATTTTGGCATTAGTCCTGCTTTGAGTGAGTGCTTGAACTTGGTTTCCCACCAACCCTTTCATTACCACATGGCTCAGAGCAGGTCCAAATATTTACTAATGCAAATTAAAATTACGTTGCTTTTTAGACAAAGCAAGTTAGTTAGGTCACAGTAAGAAAACCACTCACTGTGTGCATTGATCACCTAAACATTTGGGTAAAAAGCAGCAAGGTTTGAGTCCTTAGCAGCAGTACAAAAATGTGTTGGAGAATAATCACAAGCTGATTAAGCTCATACTTGAGTAAAACCAAGCCTCTGAAGCTTTTGTATGTATATTTTTTAAACTACAATCACTTTATTATTGAGGAAAAAAAACATGTCTCATCCCTTCAGAACACCTCTTAATCTAATAATGTTGAGAGAGCTGAATCAAATAAAAGCTGTTTTACTGATTTTAAGGGCACGAAAATACACACAATTGTACCTTGTCTTAGGCAAAAGCAGACACTTATGTTCCCTGTAACTTCCCTACTGAGAGACAAAAAAAAAAAGAAATTCTTCCCCAAACTTCTCACTGGCGAAATTTTAATCAAGAAAATGCTACTAAAGGTGTGCAAATATAAACAAAACCTTATATTTCCAGCAACTTGATGAATATTAAGTAACAAAATGTACTAAATTCTTCCAAAAGTTGCTTCTGTTTAATTACCAAACCATATTCTCATAGAAGCAACAAACACAAATACAGGGTTCAGCCTCTGTCAGTAATTATAAAAGTATTATATTATATATCGTATTATTGCAAATAACTACTTATAGAAGTGCACAATTCAGGTGGAAATCTTTCACCTCAGATCTTAAGAAATTGCACTTGGGCAACATAAAGGATTCTCATTTCTATGCTGAATGCTTGCAATTTTACAACAAAGTATTCATGTCAGTAAAATTTGATTTGTGATTTTAAAATATTTCATCTGTAAGCTGTAAAATAAATAAAGAAATGGTTGGAAGCCAAGGATCCAGCTGCAACAGTGGAGGGAGCAACAGAAATATTTACATAGCTGAGTCAGTAAAGCAAGTTTGAAAAATTGCACAGGTGTAAAAGAACAAATGTGTTTATTATACAGGGCTTTGTGTCATAGAGCAGCATGGACTACTGCTAAAAAAAATGTATACCCTCATTTTTCATGAGCAATATTTACAATCAAGTGTTTACATGAAATCCTCAAACATTGATCTGAGAAGTCAAGATGAGGTCATCCTGAAAGTATACATTCACAACTTGAGGTATGAAAGAACTTCCACTTTACAGGCAAAAATCTGTAATTTTAAAATTACCTTGTCCTACACTCCTACACACTTGTTTATTCACATCTTGTTTGTTCATTTTAGATCAAAAGATGGCTTTTTTTTTTTTTTTTGCTTTCTGAAAGATTAGTAACTTGTAAAAAGGGGTTTCTGATTCCTGATTTAGACTACTGTTACTTTAGTAATGAAGAATTGTCATGTTTAAGTAAGTGTATCGTGTTAACATCCCACAGAGTAACAATAAGGGACTGAAGGGGTGAAAATGAGGACAGAAAGCCGAAATTCCCTAAAGCTGAGGAAAGTCAGAAATTGGGGGGGGGGGGGAGGGGGGAAGAAAAAAAAAAAAAAGATGAGAAGTTATGTAAAAGAGATGTAGCAAAGACAAGTCAAGTCAGAAAGCATACAAGCATAACTTGAAGATGAGAATATGGAGGAACACAATGGTTAACTTAGATTAAAACATAACTACTATAAAAGATATTTTTTGTTAATACCTGACAGGAATGAAAGGTCTGCAACAAGAATGAAGGGCAAATGCTAATAAATAGTCAACATGGCCTGGTCTGCTTTAACCTTAAAAGTCTATGGAAAAGCACACACGTGAAGAAACAACTGGCAGCTTGTTGCCTTTCTTTTGAAGTTCTGGCAAGACCACTTCCTTTGACATAGAATGGCATAAAAAACCCACACCTTTTTACAAGTAGGTGTTCCGCTTTTTCACATTACCTAATTAAAAAAAATATGGCCATCAGATATTTCTCAAATATACTAAATAGGAAATAGGGAAATTTCCTTCTTGACTGCAAGAAAGAAGGAAGATAAAATTTCCTTGGGGAAAAAAAAAATCTATAATGAAAAAAATACCAAGGTAATACTTAGGTGCTTTAATCTTCAAGTAGGAAATACATACTAGTGTTGTCCTTTAGTAATGTAGAATGAGACCCTTGAAATCACTCAGATGCCTTTCAGAGGAGCATGCTTTGACTTTTTTTTTTTATAACGTTACCAGATTCTTGCATAAGTAATCCCACTGAAGTCAAAGGAATTAAAAATAAATTTGACTTTTTATCAGTATCTTCAAGAGTTTTAGAGATCCACAATACAGCATCATAATTTTATGTAGAAAAGCAAAAGAGACCAGACCACATATGTAACAAAAATATTGCATTAAAAGTTCTGAACACTCATCCAGTGCAAATGCAGACACGTGGGATGTAGCAGCATAAACTGTGACGTCCTTTCAAAAAACTCTGAAGAGAAATAATAAAAAAACACATTGCTATTTACTCACTATAGCAGATTCTTTTTACTGTCCTGTCTATAAACTCCTCTACATCAGCTGCATAACTGAACTCATCAACTCACCCCTTTAAAAGATCCACTGTATTATCTGATTTTGGTAATCTACTTCCTCAGGTTGTTTAGTGACTTCTCAGTGAGCACGCTATATTTTAGCCATTTGCCACACTTCTGCTGTTTTCTCCTTTAGGCTTAAAAGCTTCAAAGAAACACGGATGTAATCAGAACTTACATGTATATAACTAACACATGATCCTTCAAAGCCCTCCTCAGCTAATCTCTGAGTCTACAGTACCACAAAGATCATGATTAGGATTTGGGTGCTGTCTGGACACTCTGGCAGTTCTGAATCATTATGTTTTTATTCGTGCAAGCACAGCTCGGATCCAGAAATTAATGCTTCTCTGACCAAGTTCCCCAAAGAATTTTATTTCAGAAGTTTTCTTGTAGTTTGACTTAGAATGACTATCTTTCCCACACTTTCAATATATGCATAATGAAGAAGGCAGCAATACCTCATTTTAACATCTTAGTGGCTTGAGGCTAGGATGTAAGAGACCTAGATTTCATTCCTTCTCATGGAGAGTGGGATGAATGCCTTTCCCTGGGAAGAAACCTGATTCTGATCACTCTCAAAGGATTCCTGTTTTTGACATGAAATACTAATTAGAAGGAATACATTTACTGATTTTAAATCAGTGAAAATATGGGAACAGTAGGTCCTTTGTACCCCTTCTAGAAAAATGGCAAAAGATTTTCAATAATTGTCTCTAATTTTTCGTTCTGTGAAACAAGATGAGATTTGGTTTTAGTTATGCCATCTACCTCTGAGTTCCTAATAAACTTCAGTTGGAGTGGATAAATACCTATTAAAAAACAGGCAGAGCATATCTTTGTTTAGCCTTTTTCTCCACTTCTGAAAATACCGTCCTTCACATTTCCTCAATTCTTCTGTGCTCCAAGAAATGAAGTTAAAAGTTCTGAATTCATTAAAAAGACTTTCAGAGCTCCAGAAATGAGAAATGAAAACAAAAGTAATACGCAGAAAAACCAAGGCTAGCAGAATTTACCAAATAATAGAAAGGAAAATAAAACAAGCAGGGCAAAGCTTAAAAAGTCACCGCAGATCTTTGGTTTCATGGAATTTAAAGTCCCAGGCTTCCAAATGCAAACAGGGGAAAATAACTGTGGTGGGAGAATTAACCAACGCATCCTTTAATATCATGAAAAACCTTCCTGATTTGAAGGAAGATTATTCTTCTGTATGTCATATACAGCCAGCATATATCAGCACTGCAAAAACTACATTTTAGAAATAGTTTAATTCAAAGGCTGAAATAATCTGTTGTTCAGGCGTTGAGGACTTTGATGACACACATTCTTAGTAGACTGACACACTTTCTTAGTAGATTGCCTTAACATACACATATTGTCTTAAGCTTCTATACTGAATGCAGTACTTGGAAATCTCATTTGACTTTTTTTCTACATCTCCACAGTATTTGTCCTTCATTCAAACTGTAATCTTTATTGTTCAACCATATGCTGAAATATTGTAGAAATCTCATTATTGCTATTAGTTAGAACTCCCTAAGAAGAAAATCTACAAAAAATACGTAGTAGTATATTGACTCATATTTAAATTCTGTTTTCACATACTAACAATTAACGTAACCAAGTGAGAAGTTGAGTAAAAGGTTATACCTATAAAATTATTAAAAATTATCATATTACACCTAGAAGCTACTAGTGAAAATGCACCGAGCCATGGCTATCTACACTGTAGCTGCCCCAGCTAAGACAGAAATGGCATGTTAATGTGGCCCATTCACTTTATACTACAGACTTCTCTAAAGGAGGAACTGTGAGGGAACTGAGACAAAACACTAATGAAACATAAAAATGTAGATGTTGATTCTGAGAAACTAACGGCAATTTTGCATCTCTGCTGCAGTAAGTGCATTACTATTAATTACTACTGATTTTTATTTCTTCAATTTATTATTATTTTAGTAATACTGAATAATTCATGCTTGAAAGAGAAAGATGAAACGGCATCCTGGGCTATTGTAAACACATCTTTATAAGCAAAATGTATATACATTTTTAAATTAATAAGCTTTCAATTGCTTCTGTCTTTCTATAATTTTATTTAATATGCACTAATTAGGGTATTAATATATTCTCAATGCAAGTAAGAACCTGCTGAAACACAGAGGCACAGTCCAATTTTCAACTCTATATATTCAGAACCAGTTGTTCAGAGATCTCACTTTCTTATAAAATGTGAGTATCTCTTTAATGATGACTTTTGCTGATTATGTACACTTAAATCTTTGCTGAAGTCCAGAATCAAAGTATATTCATTCCAGAGTTAACTTCAGGGATGCATCACAGATGGTAATAACAGTGGAAATACTTTAAAATAATGTGTCCTTCGCACCCACTGAACAGCATATCTTTTGATTGTTCTTAAAATAGAAAAAAATAGAAATGTAACAACTAAAAATACAAAACGTAATTCAAGAATTGTCTGTAATTCTTTCAGTTATCACACTTCCTCCTCCATTTGTTATCATCCTCAAGCTTTATCCATACAGTAATTAAAAATGATTTTCCCCACTCTGTTGACAAGTCTTCAATTTTGATATGACAACTCTTGTTTTATAATGAGGTGAAAGGATATTACTGGTTGAGAAAAATGGACTTCTTGGCTTGCTAACGACTGTCAAATATTATACTCCTCTGAACACACTGTCTCTTTTGGGATAAAATAGTCATACGGGGTTCCAAGTATGTGCTGGCATACTTATTTTTATAATAAAAACAATTACAATTTAAGGCAAGTTTCTCCAAAATTAAAAAAAAAAAAAAAAGACAGGCTCATCTCTAAAAAGACTATTCCATTAATTAGGTTCTAAAAGGAGCCATGAACTAAAACCACAAACAGAATTATCTTTTCAACATCTTTGCTGCCCAGTCAGAAAAGGGACAATAAAACCTGATGAAAGTTACATCCTTTGTTTTGAAGGCTAAAGCTCCTGATTGGAGGCTAAGCATCCATCTGTATCATTTATAAGGTAAATATGTAAAATCTGGATTGTTTATTTTGAACAGTATTTTCCTTGGCTGCTTTCTTCCTGATTTGGTATGTAAAAAAAAATAATAATTTAAAAAAAAAAAAATCAACACAGATATCATCTCACAGTAGCAACTGCTTTAGATGACCTAGCTTTATTTTTGTAATAGACCAGTTGCAGACAGAAGCTTTCATACCATCTTTGGATGACCTAAAAACACTTTTAGGTGGTTCCTGAAGTAAAAGGATGAAATCCAGTTTACAGTCTCCCTGTGCCACGCAAGTCTCTTAGAGAGGACTTCCACTATGGAAAGACTTTCCATCCTCAGGCCTTTGGAAACGTACACCTTAAGTTAGATGCTGATTCATTTCCGGCAGATTTCTATACACAGGCAGCTGTGTGCTGCTGAGGGGCAGTATTAATTTAGCCTTGTTCCATGGTCTTCCTGTCCCTGAATTCTGTAGTAGGTAAGAAGTACTGGGTTGGGTTTTTTTTGCAGGTTTGTGGTGTGGTGAGGTTTTTTTTTTCTTGTTTTGTTTTTTGCCTGCTTTGTTTTTCCTGGGGATTTACACTCCTCCCTAAGATTAAAAAAAAAAAAAAAAAATTGGGAAAAAAAAGCTCATGTTAATAAATGCCTCAAAGTCTAGAGCATTAGAGTCTAAAGTCTAGATATAAGAACAAGGGGAAGTGAAATATATCCTTCACATAATTTCATAAGGAAAAAGACGTTTTCATAAGGACTCAGAGATTATCTGATTCTGTAAGCCTTAATTTATCAGCTGTTTCATTGCCACAGAATATGCAGTGACAATGACAGCAATAAAAGAAAAAACCAAGAGCTTGGAGACCTTGTTTCACTATTTGCTTTCAATAATAATTCAGGATTCATGTCAAAATAATGATAAGTATTCCCACAAAGATGAACTATTAGTAATGGGCCTTTGTTTCTTAGTTTCTTATCATATCAAAAAAGAATAAGTCTTTTAATTGTTTTATTAAATATTCATTTTGGTAACTGTGAAAAATACTAGAAACAAAAATATATTATACAAATTAGTTTATATCTTGCTTTGACTCAAGGCATATCCAGCCATAAACCACAGTCCCTCTTGATTAATATCTCAGTAGTGTTTACTACTCTTCAACTGCTACTTCAGTGTTTATTCTGTTCATTATACTGTTTACTGTATTGCTGTGGTGTTTATTGTTCTTCTGTGTAATTTTAACCTTTAATGTTCTATCCACAGCTCTGCTATTAAATCCATTCTTTTGTTAAATATGGATTCCATCTTCCTTGTATATTGTTGAATTTCTCAAATATTTAACATGAAACCATCTTATTATTGACTGACAGCATGAAGTCAGAAGAGTTAAGCAGCCTTGGAAACAGCTTTTTGCTCTTTAGCTCCAGGGACATTCTTGGACAAACTATTTCTGTTACTGATTTCTCCACATTATTCTTCTGTCTCAGAACAGTGGTACGTCTGAAGCTGCTGGTGGCAATCTTAAAAACAAAGGAGTATATTCCTTTTTTTCCCCTCCATCAAAAGTAGGATACCCAGCTATGGACAGGTTATGGCTCAATGTAATCATACAGTGTCTTAGACAAAAATCACATTAGTAGATCTTTCTATTTATAAAAAGCTCTCTTCTTCTCTGAAGAAGAAGCCCTATAAATGTGTTGTGAAACTTCAGTTAGCAGAGAAATTTTCTGCAGATTCTTCTGGAGCTGCTCTGTGGCCTGAAGCAGAAACCTTATCTTTTTCTCTGCTGAGTGCCAGTCTGGTTGCTTCAAGGAAGGAATTTAACCATTTTACATTCTGATACATTATTCAGATATCCATATATTAAGATACTCAAATACAGATATATGCAGGCTAGAAAATAATACCTAGAAATAGTAAATTCCCCAAATATGTAGTTGTATGAACACATGGTATGTCCAAAGTCAACAGGCCATACCAGTAGGGTAGAGAGAACTGAAAAGTCTCTTAAAAGTTATCAAAGGGAAGTCCATTGCTTCACTTTGACTAGATAAAAGTACACGGGAGAGTTCTGGATATCTCAGAATATAGACTAAAACTTTTAGAGATCTTGTGAATTGAATGAATCAGTCATCAAAACAGATATGTAAAAGGAAACAGGCAGTATGATATGCTTACAAAAGGTAGAAAGAAGAATACATTTATAGTAACTGGCAAACCAGAATTAAAGACAATAATTATACTTACTAATATATATTTCACATGGCATTGAAAAAGTCAGCTTAATACTTTCCTTTAGCTTCCCAGCAAGGTCAAGAGTACAAATTATAATAGCAGAAGAGAAGAAACAGAAGGAAAAAACAACTTGTGTACATCAATAATATCATCCACCACGTAGGCATTTTAATGAGTTATACTACATAATCTCCTTCCAAATGATTCACAAAGTCACGTTATTGCCAGTATCGAGAAAGACAGAACTTCAGATTTGCAGGACATTTTCTACTTGTTTTCCCTTTCTGAGACCAGTTAATATATTTCCTATAAACTTGGAAATTACTAATATTTTACAGGCACTCTAAGGAAACTACATTTTGGCCTCAGACTCCTCGTTTCTGAAGTTAAATCTGTATTAGATATATAGAGCAGCAGTGAGTTTCAAAGCAAGTCTTCTGCTCACATATATCCCTTGATCATCTTCAATCACCACGTGCTTGTTTGGTAAACAGTGTGATTTTGCTGTGAATGGCTTAAGATCCTTTGTGGGAGAGCAAAACCAGCAACAATTATCCAACAGCACTCTAGGCAGCCTTCAAGTTAAGTGTGTGGGATGCAACGCCACAGGTGGTGAACCCAGGTGGTGAACGCCTGGTGAACCCAGCACTTGTTTTCAGAAAATCATTTGTGTTCCAAAGAGATTTGGTCCAGCAACTAGACAAAATGTTCTTTGATGTAAATTCCTTGAACCAAATATAACAAAGATGTGAAGGCAGCATTCAGATTAATCTACTGATTAATTTGTAATGCGCCAAGCTACCTGTTCGCATAGAAATAGCCAGCTCCAGATCTTGAAGAAATTCCCAGGAATCCTTGCAAATTGCAGTGAAAAGTTTCCCTGCGTTAAGTGTTATTGTGTTGAACCCAAGATATTTCACAACAAAACAGCTTTTGCTAATCAAATTCTACTCTCAAAAAGAGTACGATCAATACAACTGCATTTCAGATTGCATTTCTTGTATCCCTTTCAGCTTGGTACAGGCTTTTTTTTTTTTTTGTTATGATTTTAAAGATCACTTTGGAAATACAGTTTAGGTAGTACTATTTTATACTGCTTTCACCTAGTTATCTATCTACTGTAAATACAAGTCTAGGTGATAACTACTGAAGAATCAAACATACGTTTATCCAGATTGGATTTCAAGTTCTCTCTCAGTTGCTAACACCTTTTTACTAGTGACCTCTTCCAGCAGATGTCATTCTGTTATAAACAGCAAACAGAAAGCAAGCAAAGCTTGTATTTCAAAACAGGAGCACCAGAAAAATGATTGGTGCTCTTACTAATAGAACGTGTGTGTTTACATTGCATATGAAACACGAATGCTGTGTAACCTCTTTTCATGTCTTGACCTTCTCAAAATACATTTGAACTACATTTTCAAATTCTGTAAGAAAAAAAAATATCTCAAAGTGCAAAATTACCTTTACATTAAAAAGCATGTATTTGAGTTCCCATTAGGTATTTCATTTCCTTATGTTACCTATATGGAATTGCCCTCAATATTACTAGTATTTGACAGCACTGAGATGAAATGCAGCTTATAATTTCTAATAAATAAAAGCTTTTCTGTTTAGAAAGACAACACAACCCAGAGTTCTGTTATTGTTTCTAAGTAGGCTAGGATATTTATGGACAAGTGGTGTGTGTCATATCATCATTTAGCACTCGATACCTGATGGTCTGAGTTCTCATGCATTCAATGTACGAGGAGGTTCTAATCCACAGAGATGTCTTGATTCATAAGTGTTTTTTTTGTTTTTTTTTTTAAACTCTGGGACATGCAAATTTTCCTGCCTCTGTCAGATCTTCCTCACAGATGACTAGATGCTTTCAACCTCACACACGCACAATTGCTTAAGAAACCCTAGAATAGGAAAGTAGTCCTAATCAACATTAATGCACTTTGAAATACAAGTATTTGAACTTCAGTGCTACAACCACAGTGTGAGGTAACGAGCTGTCTTTCAAAATGGAAGCAGGAGTGCATAGGAGAGGAACAACATGTGGGAATGGGAAATACTACAGTCATCCCAAGTTGTCATAGACAGATGCTACCCAACTTTTAGCAGTTGTAGTGTGATGGCATTCCTGAATGCCAGTCAGATACTGGGATTCCTACAGCCAAAGAATAGAAAGCAAGACCCCAAGGAACTGGCAGCCCAAATTATGCCAAATGCCAGTTTCAGAGAGTCACAGGCTTTCCCCACTGCAGCTCTCTTGGCTGTCAAGCCTCCAGACCTAAGAAGAGTATTAATATATTTAAATAATTGAAAAAAATTCTGCATGCCACGTAACATTGCAGAACCTATAGAAGTATCAGCAGTACCCTTCAGCACATCATTGTAAAGATTAGAGAATTCACTTCATCCTAAAAGGTAGTCTCTATGCTTTTAGATGATATACTTTAATACTTTTATCAAGTAAAAAATGGAATACATCTTTAATTTTGATGTCTGTTTTACAATGGCCACTTTGTCTCTTTATGCTCTATTTTGGAGACTTATTCTTTTTTAATACCACTAAGATATAAATAGGGTGCTTACATATATATACATAATACTCTTCACAATATAGAAAAGCCTTAGTAGAGCAATACCTATAAGTTTGATTGCAGTGATGTTCTACCTGTCCTAGAAATGCCCCCCTGGGAATTACCTGAGCATCAAACACTAAGGCATGGTACAGGTTGAGCTGAGTGAAGGAGATGCAACACAACAGAAGGAAGAATGCTCTTGACTTCTGCAGTCTGTGATTGCATGACAGCTGAATCTTTGTGCTTCTTATACTCTCCCATGCAAATATTAAAATATTAGTTTAAATGTGAAGCATGTTAGTTTAAACCACACTAAGTAATTCAATAATGGTTCGGGTCTCTGTTGAGATGGACTAGCAATGCTCATGTAAGCAGACAGCCTGTCTCAGGCTGCGATAACCAGCAACTGAGAAAGAACCAATTTCTGAGGATTACTCCCAGTTCTAAATTAACTAGATCTAGATAGAGAGATTAGGTCTGGAAATATAGGCTGTACATAAATGATGAGGCAGAATGAGGAAACAAGTATGTGTGAACATACCTAGTGAGACAAAGGCATGCTCACAGAATCTTTGATCACTGTTTACAACACTTTCTAAAAAAAAAAAAAAAAAAGTTTTGGTAAGATTCAGCAGGATGATACATTGTATCATCATTCCACACCCCTCTTACTAAAAACCTGTTATCGGACATATGGTATGAATAGAGAATATAAAAGCTTTTCCTGAACAGATAACTCTTCTGGCGCTAAGGTAGAAATGCAAACATGTTAAGATCTCTCTGTAAGAAGAGAAGCAACTGGAAATAATTACAAGTACAAGGACTCAACTGAAATAGATTTATATCCAAGAACCTAGTCATTTTCAGAGAAGAAAATATTATCAGATAAAGATTACTATAATTCACTAGAGGTTTGAGAACCCTTTTCGTATGAGAAGGAAATTGTTTATATACAATTAAGATATTCAGATACATAAGTAGAGATTGAAAATTTTGTGTCAGAAGGCCAGCAACACTAGGAATTCAATTAATGTAAGAATAGTTTGAGAGGTTTATTAGAAATCTATTCTTTACAATGAAGAAAGTCTGATATCATCAGAGCCAGTGATGGAAAATATTAGCCTTCTGGTGAGTTTTCTTCACTTTTTCTACATAAGAAAAAAAATTGATAAGCTTTGTCTTTAGCTTTGAAATTATTGCTCCCATATCCGTTCTTCCAAGTTACATTTTAGAGTACTTGAAGATTGTTGTACCCTTAACAAGATTAAATTTTTACTAAAATGCACCTACCTACTTCATTCCCCTTTCTCACAACTTGCTTTAAAGGTATGGCTTTGGAATTACTTTATCCTTACCACATGAAAGTATCTCACAGAATACACATTCACTCAGCCTTAGGTGACTGCATTTATTGCGCTTGTAGGGTATCTGTACTTATATGTTTTCTGCTTTGAGATCACCAGGATGCTTTTTGCTGGTTTGCATCTTTCACCTGTGCACCATAAACATTTTCCCCTCCTCGAGGGGAAATCACGGATTGTACTGCAAAGCCAGTAAGACAAGAGTACTCAAAATAAGAGAATTGTAATAAAATAAAACATAATTCCACAGAGTAGATTTTAAGTCTCATTTTAAATGGAAGTAGTGCACACTTAATACACCCAAAAGTTATAACACAATCTCTCCTTCAACTATTTTAATTTTTAGCTTGCATGCATTTGTAAATAAGTCAGAACACTTGTGCCTTCTTTCATTGAGATGCATACAAAATGCATAGTCAGCCTGCCAATACTGTAAAGTGATTTTCATTGTGTGCTTTACGGAACTGTTAAATATGTTGGATGAAATCATGATTTCCTTTGAAGTTAATGAGACTGATATCTCTTTTATGTTCAAAGTTAAGCGATGTTTTCACTTTTTTTTTTTATTAAAACATACCTCAGAAACTTGAAAAGTAAATCAGTACTCTCATCATTGTACCTACAATATCTAGAAGTTTAAAAATGTCAATAATTCAAAAATACCCATAAATGGCTTTGAATGCCAGATGCAAAATTACTCTTGACTTCACATAAATTCTATCTTCAATAAAGGGCTTCCTATTGGAAGCAAGTCTGAGCTGGATTAACAAACACATATAAATTGTATCTTTAAGTAAATTCTGCCAAACATTTTATCTTTTTATAGCTTGCATATCCCAAGAAATTAAAAAATGCATCGAGATTTGTGATAAAATACACCAAATAATTAGAAAAAGACAGAAAAGTTCAAATTCTTTAGTAAAGTCTATCAGTTCTCACACTTGTAAGTATAAAAATTAAGTTGTCGTCTTATTTCTGTTATTTTTTCTGTATGGCTTTTCCATAAGGCATATGAGAACACAGACAGGAGCTATAAGAAATATCCAGTACTCAATTATATTTTCTGATAAATGCAATTTATAAATACTCCATATATGAAGGTGGCATTTTTGAAGAAATGACTTTATATTTCAGGATATTTTAAGATGTCTAAATGTTCTACAAACATATTTAGACAAAATCAGGTTATTTTTCTTAAATGAAAGTTGAAATGCACTTCTCTTTCATCTATTTTATAAGTGCCTACACTGAATTCATGAGTTCAGATCCAGATCTGAAAGAAACATTGTTTAAGCCTTTTGTGAGTGGAAAACTGGGATTAACCAGGTTAGTGTGCTTTACACTTCTTATTATGCCTTAGTATCTGGAAAGCAAAGCCATAGTTGACGTTGAAATAATTACACAAGGTTAGAAGACGGTAGAATACGCGATAACTAATCTGGGAGTCCTGAATGTCTGAGGTATTCACTGACATCTAGAAATACATCTGCATAGTAAAATGGATAATTCCAGGATGCCCTTGCCAAGTGTTTCTCTGGAAGCAGACTTCCTTGAGTGGATGCCTGCTGATAACCAGCTCATTACCCCATTACCAGTCTCAATTCCTCAGGTCTCCATTTTCTACTGTCTGAGAGCACTAGACACAAGAATATTTAAATTCTTGTGTTACATAGAAAACAAAATGCTAAAATGATTATGACTACATTATATTACAAACACAGAAAACATTAATTTCAGATGTTAATCAAACACACACCAAGTACAGAAACTTAGCCCTTGCTTTTACTGTATGTAACATCAATAAATCAACACGAAATGGGGATTTTTCATCTCTGATTTGTTTACATTCTGAAATACACAGAACAAAAACGTTCATACACATACCTAAAGTATAATCAGTCCACTTGTCTCTTTTGGAAATAGAATTAAATGGAATCCTACGTCCTGCTCAGAGCAACAGCTTATGACTTGCTTATTCATCACTGTATCTTAAAAGTTCTGTGCCTCTCCTTACACATAGGTTTTAGCATAGGATTAAGGACTACACACAGTGACCTATGCTACAGGTCTGTATGGGGTTTCCAATACATGGCAACCCCACTGGATCAGAAAAATATATTTTATTTCTTTTTGCACTTTGCAAACCAGTACCTGTTTTCTTCCTTTTCTGTTTTCCTTCTCTTTTCCTGAAACCAAGCCTTTCTGGTTTAATTCTTTTTTTTTTTTTTTTTTTTTTTTTTGAGTCATCTCACAAGTTTTGTTTCCGCATTTAAAGTAAGAACTGAGCATTTTTGTTAGTTTGTTTACTTAAACAAGTATCTGTGGGAATCCTAGAACCTTGTACCCTATTATAGATAACCAGAATAACAACGTAATGACTTTCAAATTACATTCAAGTTGCTTTACTTATTCTAATAAAAAAAGAACAAAAGACTTTTAAAAGCAGGATATGTCTGACATTATCAAGGTCCCTTACATGGAGTTACATGGAATGGGAGTAGATACAATCAATTTATCATGAAAGGACCTCGCTCTGCAGTATAGAGAGTATGGAGAATTTGTTCAGTATGCAGCAGTATAATGAAGTGAGAGACAGATTATGCTTTCAGTTTTATTCATATTATGCATAGGAATTCAGAATTCGTTCTTTGGAGGATAAGCATCCTAATTCACCTGTAAAACATTTGTCTTATCTTTCAACATTAAAGCAGTGGTAGAAGCACTGCTGAGTTCTAAGAAAAAAATTAACAAGCTTAGGAAATCAGTTTAATGTCCCTGCAAGTCAGGGAAATGTTAACTTTTTATATACAGAAGTGTTTGTGAGCACTTAGGCCTAGAAAAGCAAATCCACCTCCCCCTCCTTACACTGAATTTTATTTTATTTTTTTTTTTTTAACAGAGTAGAAAATATGTAGAAGAAAAAGCAACTATATATACTTCTGACAGCTCAAATGATACATAAATATAAGGGCTGACAAGGGTTGGTTTGTCATTGTAGTTCACTTCGATCAACTCTACATGGTTCTGTAGGACAATGAAATTCAATGCACTTATAATTTCCAAAAAAGTGAGCTCAGATTCTTTTAAAAGCATTTCTATGTGAAAACGGATCATTTACATGCCAAAAGCACTTTTAATGTGACATATTTAGCACATGTATTATTGAGAACGAAAGCTGCTTGAACTTAGTGAATTTTAAAGTCTATAAAATGGCACCCTGCTGAGCAGAAAGGTAGCTGTTCAGTGAATTTCCCAGTTATGCGATTATTTTGAATAATAGACTTGTACATAACTTTTTACAAAATTAAAGGTATGACATTTGCTTTAGTTCAGTCCTCTAAATTGCACTTTAGTACATAAAGAATGGGCTGATGTACGAATTTGTTGTTCCTCCAAGCAATTTTACTGATTTTTTTTTTTAAAGAGTAGTTTTATGTTTTATCTATCAAGTAACACATCAAACAGTTATCTTAGAAGACTTAATGAGCATTCATGCACAACTTAACACATTTGAAGAAGAGTCAGGAACCTCAAAAATAAACCCACCTCGTACTACCTTGGTTGCCTGAACTCACCCATACCTATATGCTAGCTTGGTGAAAAGTCCTAAGACATACAAAGCTTAATAAAGAGGAACGCTGCAACATACAGAGACATAACAAACTCATTTAATTTGGCTTGTGTTCACTTTGACTTGATTAAACACCATGTAAAATTCACTGTCAGGCAACTACACAGTGCTATCTGCTTTCATTCAAAAAGGAGCCAGAAGGAGAATAAACTTATCTTGGTATTTTTTTGTAGTGTTGGCAGCCAGGAACAACATTAAGCACCTGAAGATATAAAATACAAAACAGAAATCCTGCATGCATGACATATATATATAAATTTATATTTTCTGATTTGACTTTGTACAAAGGCTAGAGGTTGCAATTTTTTTCCCCCCCACACAAGCTACCTTCAGTTGAAAAACACCATCTATAACAATGGTACTGTATTGACTAGCACTGGTGTCATATAGACTACAGATAAAAGCAATTACCTGCACCAACAACCTATGTAACTTTTATCACTAGAGACTAAGAAGGTTAATTGTGACTACCTACAGTATAAAACAGCACATGGCCCCAGTTAAAGCTAAACAATTAAAACACTTCCTACATTTAAGCATGGGCTAAAAGCACCTTGTGGAATTTGTGTTTACAGAACATGATTCAGTGGATGAAGTGAGCATTTGTGAAAGATATTCAGGACACTTTCTAACTGCAGTTAGCATGTTCACATTATGTACAGTAATACACAAAGTGGTTGCAAGGAGTATAAGATAATCCTTTGTTTCAGGGGTCACTGTTCTTTTAACTTAAACACCAATAAGAAACAAGCATACACCACACATTGACTTGGAGCAATTAAGCTGAGAACAAGTCTCCAGTGGTTTGTAACATCCCTGATCTTGGTATCAAAAATCCTCCTCTACCAGCACAAACACATTGTGCAAATATTTCTTTCACCTTTAAACAACTCACAGGCTAGAAAAGAGAACATAAAAACTAACTTGGAAAAGAATATTCAACAGTTCCCCCTTTAATAACTTTATTTTTAAATACGATGCTTACATAAATGATACACTGGCCTATACGATCAAACTAATAACATTTAATATTAAACAATACACGACCCCACAACCCTTAACTTGGATCACTTCCGTTCCTTCTAAACTTCATGCCATTAGTGATGTGATGGAGGAATTATATTTTCTTTTGACTGCAAATCTGCTATAAAAACATTGCTATGACAATCAACTGAAAATTAGAAATGAAGACTCAAGGGCCAGATGAACCCAAAAATTCATAACAAAGGGAATGAAAATCTGCTGCAATCAGAAGCCAAGACAAAGCACTGAAAATTCTGCTGAATTCTCCTCATTGCAGATTGTTGTCTTTTGGTTAGCGGGCACTTAAAAAGGCAAATGTCTTACATGGTGGTTGGGATGCATCGCTTCCTCAATACATACCCCCAGAAGTGTAGGTGCTTTGCCAGGTGTTCCATGCCTCAGTTTATAGCCTGGACTGACACATCACAAATTAAATAAAATGAACTCACTAATTGCAAAAAAAAAAAACAAAAAACAAAAAAAACCCTGCTACCTTGACATACTATTTTATGTACCATTTAAAAGACCTAGTTTCTCAAGAATAAGTATGACAGTAAAACAAAAGAGCTTAAAACAGGCCCGCAATTCACTTCTGAAACATTGTTTTGCTGGATTGCTGAGATCACTCCTTATTCCTTGTATCCTTCAGTAATCCAACAGTTACTAATCTAGACAAATGTTAGTAGGGAAAAAGTGTTTTTATCAGACATGCGGCAAGGTTTTAATTTGTAGCTGATAATTTGCTACTGGAAGCTTACCCTGATTAGTCTTCTTATGGCACTAACAGTTTTTGAGGTAGTGTGAATTACCTACTGTGTATGTTTTTACCACCCATTCAGGGATGAAAATGAGTTACAACCTAGGCCTCAATTAAAGCTTGAAATAAGAAAACCTAAAACTTCTTTTATGTCCTCACTTCTAAAGAATAGAATTAGTTGCTTCTGATATTACTGGAATTGTAATTCACACTCCTGGAAATCCAGCAATGGATCTTTCAACCCTTTTCAATGAAGCACATTTCAGCTGTTACCCAATTATGCTGCCTTTGCTCCAAGTCAAATAATCATCCAACAGCTGTGAATTGAAACAGACTCCATTTGTGAAAATGAATGGTGTATTTACCTGGTAATGCAGAAAGTTTTTAAGTGTTACTCTACCTGTCATGTAGAAATTAGGATGTTACTGCTTGTTCTATTAATTCTCTTTTATTGGAAACTGATTTGTAGGTTGGCTTTTATACCAGCATGATACACAAACCATGCCAAGGACTTTACAGCAAGTACTGCATTGTCCATAATCTAAAGTATCTGTCTTAAAGGAATCATCATGGGAATCCATATTATCCTCTGTAGACTGGTGCTTAATAGATTGCTTGTCTAATTGCCTTCTCATAGAAGGATGGAAAATATATAAAACTAATGAATACAAATAAAAAGTCATGTTTCCCCTTACCTAAGGGTCTCAGTTTTCTACTAACAAACATTGTTAAGCTATTTTGGGGGGCATGTTATAATAAATAGACACAAAGGAAAGGAAAAGGGGAAAAATATAATGGAAAAAACCAACAAATTTTATTCTCTCCCTGTTCACAGGTTCCCAAAGATTATTTGAGACAGCAACAATAAACAAAAACACAACTGGTAGATGTTAAAGATAGCTACTACGAGAGAAGACACTGTTCATTAAATAAAAAAAGTGACAATCCAGTGGCATAGGAGTCATTAGGGAATATTCTATCACAACAAAAATAAAACTCATTTATGTGTGTGGCTACCCTGTGAAGTTTAATACATTCACTGTTTCTTAGATAACTTTGGTCACTTTAGTTAGGTTGAAACTATCTGTGCTGAAATAAAGTCTCTCAGTCCTGTAAATATACTGTTAAGAGTGAGAGAAGTGAAGCAGCATAAGAGCAAAGAAAACCTACAACACCAATGAGTGGTAATTGACAGCATTCAACCTTTCTGTGAACTTTTTCTACAACAATTTTAAATAACTGTACACAGATTATAAAGGAATCTATCAGTTTTGATTTCTATTATGTAAAGTAAGTCTTTCCCAAGTAAAAAAAAATTGTTCTATTTTTCTCTATTTGATAGAACAAATTCTCAGCTACTAAGCACAATTATTCAATAGTCACCATCATTAGCTGGGCATTTTCACTGCTGATGAGCAAGAGTTGACATGTCAAGTTCATAAAAACCTATACCAGCAAAGGTGACCCATGACTTTACAGCTGCTATGACAATATCCTCGCTATGAAAATGTTGCCCAGGCAGTCCATCTCACATCAGCCCAAACAGATGAAAGTGCCAAATCCAGACTACACAACAGGTATGGTAGGACAGCACAGCCAAGATTAGTGATGTGCTCCACCATCTTCAAAATGGTAGTGGACCTGGTGTTGTCACGTTTGCAAGAGAAAGGTTTTCTTCTTCTCTGGTCTGACTTTGGAAGGTCAAGCCTTCAGCTTAATCAGCATTAGAATGCAACAGTCAAAGCTGATAGTTTGTCTGGGTACCAGACCATCCAAAAAGATCACCTCCTTCCTACCTCAAAAGGAAGCACACATCACTTTACTCTCTGAGGGTTGCATCATGAAATTTTTCTTCAATGGAGAATTCACATCACCACTCCATACACTGCCATTTTGATTCCAGCTTGAAGCGGTGACGCCATATCTCGTCACTAGCAATAAATCCAGGAAACTGACACATTTATCTTCACATTGGTACAACAGGTCCTGACAAACTTGCATATGGCATTCTTTCTATTCCTGCGTGAGTATCTGCAGGAAAAAACTTCGCAGTACTCCAGGGCTGCCACCACTGTTTCCACTTGACTAACCATTTGTTTTCTAATGCTTACAAAAGAAGTGAAATCAGGTAAAGCATTTAGCTTTTTCTCCTGTCTTCCCAAAACTGCAAATACACGGTCCTAGGACAACAAATTTAACAATTTCAAAAGCTTAAGACACTTTAAGTCAATATTCAGTCAGTTTTAATAAAAATCTAAAAATGATGACATGCATACATTCCAAAAGCAGCAAAATCTGGGAGGTTCAGAAGTAGTTTACTACTATGCAAGTCAACATTCCCCCTTTTTGTTAGGATATAGGTAGATTTGTTTCTACATACTTGGTAATAGGTGTTTGTAGAATATACAACAATACCTGAAATAACCTGTTTCTCTTACTATAAAAGATACTCCCCGGATTAATTAAAAAGTATAGATCTGCTTGAGAAGAAACCATCATTACAATATAGATGATGAATGCATATTTATTTTAGAAAAAGTCCTGTTATCAAAGACTAGAATGCCTCAGCTCATCAAGACCATAGGGAATGCACCTACACCACTTTCCTTACACCACACACTAAAGATTAAGTGTCAGGTTAAGCCTTCCCCCCCCCCCAAAGTGTTGAACCTACCAAGTTTGTGTGGCTGGACCATATGTGCAATAATAAGACCTATCTTGTGCAACACAAAATCCAGTTGGTACAATGCTTTGAAACACTGAGGTTCAAGATAATTTATGAGAGATACAGAATAACTGAATAATACAGCCTGCAGTTCCAAGCTAATAATGGTAAGCAAAGAGAAAACAAGTGAGTCTTCTTCTACTATCAAGATACGGAATCTTTCTGTTTCTTAATCTTCCTCCCCTGGGGCTGAGAATTGTGCAAAATGGCTTGAAATTATGGATTTTTTTCCTCATGGACTACAATTTGCTCAGGGACTATTCAAGTAAACAAAGTCATTCAATTTCTGATCCAGCCAAGTCTTTCCCTACTATATTTACAGTGCATTTTCTGTAATTGTTACAATATTGATCAAGGAGTATTTTGTAAACATTCTATAGAGTTATATTGTGGTCTATAAGTGGAAAAATTCAGAAGTCAATGCACATTTATTTTATATAGAAAGAGAGCTGCACAACATTTTAACCTTGATCAAATGACGTGTTTGATCCACTTCATGTTTTCTGCAAGAAAAGGCAACAAAGGCTACAACCTGACAAACACCACAAACTGAATGAAACCAGAACTGTGGTCTTCTAAAAGATAATAAGACACTTACTACTGATTCCAATGCTGCAAACACTGTATTTTGAAAGCTGAAACATACATAGTTTCCAAGCAATACTTTTTTGTTTTTGTTGTTGTTGTTGTTTTTTGTTTGTTTTTTTGTTTTTTAAGAAGATAAGTCACAGAAGACTTTTTGAAATGACAGGTTCTATTCCACTATACTAACACAGAAAAAAAGAAAAAAAAATGAAAAATCAATACCTAGCCACTATGGTGTCACTGTTATGCATTTATTACCCTGTAGGTTATCTGCAAGGGTTCAGATTTTCCGTATGTGTTTTTCTTGATATTCACCACCAGTATTCCATCCTGAAGCTTTTTCAGTAGAAAACACTTAAATTCTTTGTCTCCTCTAGTTCCTTACCAAAAAGCTCTAAAGAGAAGAACATTTAAGTTACAGCATGACTTCTTTGACAGATGTGTTAACATTTAGAAGAGGTCCCCAAAACAGCATGGTGGGGTGAGCGCTCTTGTAGAACGTCTCTGATGTATTAGAATTCCAACTCCATTTGCAGGTTAGGGGGTTTCACATGTGTTTCACTATTACCGCAGGAGAAACAAGCAGAATTTTATTAAGCAGAGCTTCATCAAACATGCCCTGAAGCCTGTATTCAATGCTGTGGCTCTACAGCCTGTCCGTCAGCAGTTGACTTACCACTATGAACTCAATGAGCCTCCAGTTCCTGTCCCATGTAATATCCTCCTGAAACCTCAGGCTATCCTTCATATCAGTTTTATTCATTAGTCTATAGTAATGATTTTTATGAAGTAACGTAACTATGGTTTTCCACAGTAGTAAGTTTTTTAACTTTCTAATATGCCATCCAGTGTTACACAACATGAAACCCAGCATTAACAGTAGGGGTAAACATACACTCCAATCACATGGTGACAGAGATAAGAGGTGCACCTCATCCAGACATGCAATTGCAAAAGGGCTACTATGTATGAATGCATGGGACAATGATTTCTAACACTGCTCCAGCTCAAGACGTTCCTAACCAACACAGCCCTTGGGCACAACAGCAGCCTTTTGCTCTCTTCTGTTAAGCAGTACCACCTGCAGCAGGCACATAGAAGGGACAAGAGACTGAAGTCATGTTTACAGTCTGTGCAATATGAGATGAAGTATGAAGGGGAGAGATTAAGACAATTTATTAGAGTCTGTAGAATATTGGTGTGTCAGTACTTGGCAGGTTAACAGTCTATGCACTCCTATGAGCAGGATGCAAACTGAGCAGTGAAGGACAAAACCAAGAATTTACTATGAAGCACCCACAGCACAACCATCCAGAAAGCCCACCACTCTTGTCCCACTACAGCCAAAACGCATAGAATGAAAATTTATGGTTATGCACAATAACAGGAAAAAAAACCAAATATTTGTTAATTCACAGGTTGCCAAGGCCTGTTACTGGGGAAGACAGTGCTCACAGCCTCACATTCATGGACAGGGAGCCACAAGTAAGGAGCCATGGCACTATACTCTGCCCTGTCACTGACCCCAGTGCAATCAGGGCACACTGCTCATTAAAATGAAGCGGTGTGGGTGAAGTGGAAGCAATTCAACTCCTCCTCAGCTACAGGTCAGTTATAAGCAAGAACTCTTCTGAGAAAAGACTGCCAGTTTAGGTGAATTATGTGCGGCGGCTTTGTGATGTAGATTACTGTCCATGAGTAACTCGGCTGAAAACAGTGAACTCGTGGTAAAGTTAACTATAGATTAAGAGATCTATACTGTCATAGAAAAAGTCTCAATAAGACCATTAAAACTATACAGTAGCTGCATTTTAAGTTGCTAGACTTTATGTCCAATTTTATATTTATTTCTTTTATGTAAACGCTGCACTTTGCACTTTCATGTATGACCCATATGGGATTTTGGAGATTCAGTCAGAAGCTAAGAAACAGCATTCTATTTCAAAATTATACAGAATTTTCAATTTTCTCTCTTTTAGCCAGCTGTATCTTCATCCATCAGTTTAAAATCACCTCTCCCCACCCTTACAAAAGAAAATACTGAACTATGGGAGAAGGAAGCAGGATAGATAGTTCTGATGAGCTGAAGGGAATCTGAATGCCATCAAATATCTTTAGGTTCTGTTTTGAGTGGAAAGAAATTTAAATGCTTTCCCTTTGGTTTAATAAGATCTAGTACCTTAAATCTCAGCACTTCGCACCATTTAGAAATTATGAGAGAGTAAGCTATCAGAAAGTAAGATAATGCTGAAAAATGCAGAACCAGTGTTGAAAACACTTCAAAAATCTATTCAAATAAATTAAATACACATGTGCAGCAGCAGGCCCCAAGCTGGACCTGCAGCTTGTGGAGAAGAGCCTGTGATAGAGCCCATGTAGGATCGTTGAGGGAAGAACGGCAATAAATTGCATAATAATGGACAATACTTTTATATTAATCTCCCTAGATTGAGTCTGCCTTGCCTGTGATGGTCATTGGCACGCAGTTTCCCTGTCCTTATCTCAACCCTTAGACCCCTTTTCATCACATTTTCCCCCCCTCTTCTTTTGAAAAGACAGAAGGAAACAACAGTTGTGGTGTTTAGCTGCCCTCTAGGGTGAAATTATCACAATGGGAAGAAAACTCTTCCACCTACTCTAAAGTTTTACTTTTTTTAAAAAATATTTTTATCTTTATAGCTCTCAGGCTTATTCTACGCTACAGAAGCATCCTATTTGCAACCTCAACAACAGAAGACAAGCCATACTTACTGAATGTGGTTATATTTGATATAAATAAGATGCTCCCTTTGTCTATGGAGACTCCTGTATCTATGCCAAAGATATCTGCCAAGTCTATCAAATGTGGGCCAAGCGTGGGCAAACCGTCTGTGCTTCCTAGGCTGTTTTGAAAAAGATTCCACAGAACCCCACATTTCCATATCAACATCTATTTCAACCTCACTTTTGGGTATTCCCTTTGAAATTACTGAGAGCAATAAATTACTTATTCATTTCAAATTCAGACAACAATCCTTTGTTCCCACAGCACACCAAACAATCATCTTTCATTCACCATTAATTCCTTATCCTGTCATCGTGGAACAATCTGGAAGCATTGCCTTTTACAATAATTTCAGTAGGACACCATTATTTAATAAAACTTCTACTAAAAAAAAAAAAATGCCTTTAAGTTAACAGGTAAGTGCAGGAAGAACAATTATTAGAGAAAGCACATCAGGCCAGATGTTGCCAGTCTAGGTAGAAAATAAGGCTGGTTCTTCTCTCTGAAGTAGAATGGCTGCAGAGATGGAATAAAGAACAAGGAGGTGGTCTACAAGGTCTGAAGGCCAATTATTGTAGTACAAAAGACAAAAATGACAGGAAAGTCCATCCCACTGTATTGGGAAGGGTAAGTAACTCTATTACTCTGTAGTTGCAGTGAAACTCTTACCTGCATCAAGCACTTGCAGCCTTCCTTTTGACTGTCAAAGGGTCATCCAATTTCATCTTATTTATGAATGGTAAAATAGCTAAGCCATGACCTAGTGCTGACAGCTGTTTCACAGTCCCTTTCACATCAAATTGGAAAAGCATAATTGTATAAGATTCATGGAATATCTTCTGGTATTTTTTGAATAGTGGTAAAAAAAAAAGGGAACGAACAAACTACCTATTTAGCAGGTGAACTACTGAGATTCACTTTTAGATGGATTCATGTAGTTGGCTCTGCCATCAAAAAAAAGGCAGATCTCATCTACAGTGTGCTCTAGCACTGAGGCTTCTATAGTGGATCTCTCCCACAAAAGTTTTCTGGCGTCTTCCAATGTGTGAATTTTCAGCTTCTCCCTTCACTTGGGACCTCTAATATATTTCTACTTGATTAGATAATCTACATCATACGAGTAGTCCACAAGAGACCTGACATACATAGTCTTCGAAGTTCTGTAGAAATCAGCAACTGATTTCTGAAGCCATTAGCAGAAGACACAGAAAGATAAGAAAAGCTTGTTTCCAACGGGAAATCAGTCTTTAGAAATATTCACAGTTGTTATAAACATTAAAAACATTATACCACTAACAGGCACAGATAATCAAAATCAGCTTTGACAGGTAAGCTTGGCTTAGGTCAGGATTAGGTCACGGTATTGCTGTGGCATTTGGTTACAATACGCAGTTAAGGGAGCTGACAGGCCCCATAGCAGTCTTCAGTAAAAAATGACTACCAAGTCAGGGTGCTGCTGTTATGTGAAACTGGTACTGGGGGCTCAGCACTAATATAAGTTTGCCTCAGTCATCCAGAAGCAAATAAACAATCACAACTAATTAAACTGGCAGATAGCACAGATCAGGAAAGTGGTAGATAAAATTCAGAAAAGCCACAAGCCACAAAACCATCTCTCACAGTTCCTTATGCAGACACCTCTCAAACACCACCAGGGACAGCAGCTCCACCATCTCCCTGGGCAGGTCATTCCAGAGCCTGACCGCTTTCTCAGAGAAAGCTTTTCCTTATGTCTAACCTAAAACTCCTCCAGCGCAACTTGCGGCCATTTCCTCAGGCCTCAATTGTTGCCTGAGAGAAGAGGCCAAACTCCTCCTCATCACAACCTCCCTTCAGGAAGCTGTAAAGTGCAATGAGGTCTCCCCTGAGCCTCCTCCAGCCTAAACAATCCCAGCTCCCTCAGCCGCTCCTCATAACACCTGTCCTCCAGACCCCTCACCAGTTTTGTTGCTCTTCTCTGGACACATTCCAGGGCCTCAATGTCTTTCTTGTCGTGAGGGGCCCAAAACTGAACACAATACTCAAGTGCGACCTTACCAGTGCTGAGTATGGGGAGATGATGGGGATGATTACCTCCCTGCTCCTGCTGGCCACACTATTTCTAATGAAGGCCAGGATGGCATTGATCCTCTTGGCCACCCAGGCACACTGCTGGCTCATGTTCAGCCAAGCATCAACTGAAGTATGCTAGGACTCTGCAAAATGTCAGCATAACTAAATGCAAAGCTATACATTGCAGAACAAGAGATGAACACTCTGAACTGCATGCAGAATATGCAGAAACTGCATGCTGGAAAACACTGGCTGACCAAGACCAGAGGTTTCAGGAGGAAAGTATTTTGAAGTGAGCTTCCAGGTTCCCTTATTGATCCCAGAAACAAAGCCTTACTAGACTTAAACACGTTATTGGAGCATGTGCCATACCCAACAAAATGGAAGTTCAAGCTTTCACAGTTCAACTCTTGCCACCTAGACAGAGTTTCTCTTTTGTTTATTCTTGTTTTTCTTTATGAAAGACTCAGACAGGAACAGCAATAGCATCACAGGTCACACGCCACATTATTCAGAGATCCATTTCTTGCAGTGCCTGTCTCTAACCAATTCTACAAGTCTTATACATAGCACATTGAGACACAATATTTTAAAAATCACAATAAAGAAAATTCTGAGCAATTAATGGTACGCATATGTCTCTATCACTCCAACAAGCAAAAAAAAGTTTTGAAAAAACAAAAACAAATCAACATTCTTCCCACGAGAACATGAAGACTGTAACATGATCCTATACATTGTGCAAACTAAGCACATGCTTAAGAAGGAGGTTTAGCTTTTGGAGGAACCTGCACACTGCCTCGCTGAACAGGAAAGCCACATGTGACAAGTTCTTGTCAGTGCCCATTTGGCACTGGACAGCACAGTTATAGGCCTTTTAATGACCTATATGATTAAACAAAAATAAGCTCTGCCCTGGTACAGAAACTCCAGTCTACATGTTTTGTTATCTCTGATGTATTCTAGAAGTCTCAGGAAACTGGGCAGCTGGCTCAGAGATGTCTAGTAAATGCTTCTGGTCTGGGTTGGCTTTCCTGTGGGACCACCCACTAGCCTTCCCAACTCCTCACATGGCTATGCAGCATCAGGTCCACTTGCATAAAAAAGAAATGCTTTGTTTGATTTAAACACACAAGGATAAGGACCCAGCTATTTCTTGCTCTCATTTTACAGAACTGAGAGTTTACAGAAACACACATAGAGTTGTCTACTATTTTTTTCTGACTTACACCTTTGCTATAGATACAACTGTTTTCTTGAAGTTGAAGGTTGTTTTTTTTCCTTTAAACAGTACTGGTATCAGTGCATTTTAACAATGAACAGCTTCATTTTTACACACATGAAAAAAATGTTGGTTTTGTTGTGATAAGTATTTGCTTTTAGATTTAGAGATTTTTATTGAAGATTCAACACACAGAGTTGAAAACAGAGTTAGGGCTGCATTTTGCTGTAAAGATAAGAAAACAAAAAAACTTGCAACATCATTCTCTAAGATGGAAATTGGTTTTACGTCTTAAGACAGGCTTCTAAGTATGTTGAAATTAGATTTAGCATAAATATGTATCATTTATCCATAATACTATAATGTAATTGTACAAATACAAAGAAATGGTAATACATCTATTTAATTTGCTCTTCTTTATAGGCTGATATTAATGACTTAAAACACACAAATAGGAGATAGTCACCACAATTCCTTATCTGTTGTTTCAAAGGCAATTTCATTTTTAGATGCAATTGTTTTGAAGAGCTTTTAGAGCAACACAACCACAAGCTATTGCCCTATCTAATGGAAATATTCCACTTTCACAGCTCTCTAAACTGTAAGTCCAAAAACACATGAGTGGTATAATTCCTGAGTGGGAGACCAAGCATATGTTTTTATACAGTTTAAATAATTTTGATTGTAATTTGTTGGGTGAGACTAGGACAAGGCCAGTTACTTGGAAGGAATATCTAGAAGCTTGGAAATACTGAACTCTGGAATACACTGTGATGTATCTTTCTCCAAATCTCTCTCTGTAACAATATTTTGCTACTTTTCTCATGACATTAAATAAAGATAATAAAGATAAATGATAAAAGAATATAGAATCCTTGTGTCCACTCATTTTGCTCAAGACAGGTTATATCATAAGAGTGCACCATGCCCTGCAAAAGAAGGCTAAACTCAGTAGAAAGAGAAGCTGGAGGTCTGTGCACAATTGCTCCCTGGCATTCAAGCATGTAGTTACTAACTGCTCATTTCAGACAGACACCTATCTTAATGTTTCTGCATTCAGTCACTCCATTTGTATGCACATCTATGGTAATTGCAAGTGGAAATACTTTGGGAAATTGACCTCAGGTCTTGATCTTCATTTTTACTTTTATTTCCCCCAGTGTGGTCCACATTCGTAACAGTACAGTTAGATTTACCATTTCAAAATTCTGCTTCTCATAAATATATTTAGGTTTTTATTTGATTTCTAAATATTCATAAGTGAAGGAAAGGAGAAGAGGAGAACAGCTGAAGTAAGAATAAAGATATATTTGAAGGAGCAGGCAGAGTTTAGGATAAGAAATACAGTGACAATATTGTGATTTACAGATCAAACATTCCATCCAGAAGCTCTGTAGGAAAGCAAGATATAAAACTGTTCCAAATAACAGGATAGCAATTCAGCTGATGTAATTCAGCAAAGCTCTATTGGAAACAATGAAGTTAGCTGATTTACACTGGCTTGAGCTCATGCTCAATATGTTTATAGTTTAATGGCTCAATATTAATCTAAAAATAAAAAAAAAATAACAACTTGTCATTTATTTAACCCCAGCATGATGGAAGGCTAAACTAAATACAGAAAGTCTATAACAAATAGCAGGGACATTCTAAGGTCACTAAATGAAGGCTGTCGTTTTTGTATTCAGGCCAATGATAAAAGAGTTTTTAAATGTTTGGACATTCAATCTATGTAGTGCCACAACCTGAACATACCTCTTTGCCAAACATAGGCTCACTAAATCCTCTTGGAATGTTGTTTACCTCCGAATAAATCAAATTTGACAGTGTAGGTTAACTTCACAGATTCATTTTTCAATCACAAGTGATTGATATTTCTTACAGAAAGAAAGCTACAGAATTCTTACTGCATTACTGACTATTGAAAGTCATATTGTTCTTGGGTATCATATGAAAATCCAAACCATTTTTCAAGTACTTTATTTCAGAATTACCCACCCTCTCTGCAAGAACAAACTGGTGAATGTACATTAAATGAGGATAACTCAGCAGAGAAGTTTGTCACTTATTTCAAATTGTCTGTCTCCCAGAGGCTGAACACTGTAGTGGTTTCAGGAGTGGGCTACAACTAAAATCCTAAATCCAACAATAAAAAAAAGTCAATTGCAGGAAACTGAATAAAAGCCGAACTATGGGAAGACTTTATTGTTAACTGATTAAAAACAAATCATAGGAAAGGGAGCTCAAAGCAATCCCTTATCTCAGTAAAAAAAAAAAAAAGAAAACCACACAACTTTCCCAGAAAAGTCAGGTTTTTTTTAAATCTTCATTTAAAAATTTGTGTGCACATCTTACTCCCTAAATTAAAAACTATATACATGACATGAGAAGACATCAGCAAAAATATTCACATATTGCATTAATGGTTTGTCCAGTGGAACTTGATATTTTGGTTAGTTTCTGTTTAATTATTATATGTAATATGGCTTGAGGCTACATGATATCTGTGCCTATGAAAAAACGATTGTAAGACACTTTTATTATTGTTAAAATGACCTTGGTCTATGACAAGAATGAATTAAATATCAGCAAGAATTTATACTATTCACTGTACTCAGGTTTATGTCACTTAACATTCAGTGTTTAACTAGAGCACCTTAGTTAGGTGGAACAGTTTAGATGCACAGTTGTCCCAAGGCACTCTATATCATCAGTGAAGACTGAGACACTGCCAAAAGGCAATTTAGACTTCAAATAAATGAAATTACCCTTTAACCCTAAAGGCCTGCTGCCTCCATTTTCCATAGAAGGACCCTAGCATAAGAATGTTTCTACTTTAAGCCTCATTACAAAATAGCCTAAGTTCTTGAACACCTGATGTGCCTCATGCAACTCCAGTTATTTTCTACAGTCCAACCTAGGTATTTATCAGTCTTGAATTAAGTTGTTTTTTCATTCATAGATATAAGCGCCACAGTTGTCAACTAAAGTACCTCCCCTGATTTCTTGAGTAACTACACCAGTTATTGGGTAAAGCAGTTTCAGACTACAAAACTGAGTGGATATACATCTACACAATACATCTACACTATACATCCAGTGGATACACATATACAATCACTGCAATCTTGTATAAAGAGAAGGGCCATCTCCTCCATTCTTCTCATTTTAAAAAAAGGAAAACAATCCTCATTTACTTCTTTGACAGTAGGAGCCTAGGCACCCAGCTCCAGGAGGATTTGCATCACTGTAGGACAAGGAATAATTGACTCTCCTTGTCTTGAAAAGTCAGCCTTGGGAGTGCTGTTTCAGAAATGGTTTGAGGTAGTCTGAATTCAATGCACTTTAAGATTTTTGTCCATTCTACTTGCATGGTCTAAGATATCTTACAGGACTGCCTAAGCACTTCAATTCCCTAGTCCTCTAGAACTTGTTTTGTATCACAGCTCGTAATAAGGAAAATTCAATGAGAACTGCAATTTGGACACTGGAATTTTTTGTCAACTAGATATAAACTTTATGATCACAAAACTTTAAAAATGTTTAATGCTATGTCAGAATGCAAAAAAGTTAAAATGCTAAAAATGAAAAGACACCTTTTCCCAGAACACATATACTATATACTCTCTCTAAGGTAACTCTTAAGCACTGAGTAGTTACTGGACTTCAAACAGGAATTTTGTTTAACTTAATCTTGATGTGGCTTATCAGAGCAGGTTTACCATGAACACAAAAGAATGTAACAACAGAATGTAACAACAAAAATATACAATGATCAGATACTGCTTTAAAACCTAGATTTCAAGATCTGCTATGAAGTATTTTCAGGCACAAAATTAACATCTCACACTTTGGAAGTCAATTCTTGCTAATCAAATTTATTTTCATCTTGAACATCCAGTACAGATTTTCAGTACTGCTCTTCCATACAGATCAATCCACTGTTTAACCAGGGCCAGTCAAAAGCAAAGCACTTCCTGTATTTTGATTTACATGTAAGGGTTATGCAAGTATTTTAGAAATGACTTAGAAGGAAAACAAAAAAGAAAGAAGGACATAATATTTAAAATTACACACCAATCCTAGCTCCCACAGTTGTCAGCTGGATGTACAGTCGTTGAGTTGCATAGGCATTTTTAACATTTCTCCACACTAGTACGCTACAGGAAGAGTTCAAGAAATTCCAAGGACTTCCATGAAAAGAAAGACAAAGAAGAAAGAAAAGCAAGGAAAAGACATCCAAATTCCAAACACTAGCAAGACAGTATCCATTATAACCATGCAGGATGTGACAGACATTGGCTCAAATTCTTAATTAACCATAGACTCCCATTTTCTAGGTGAGTTCAACTATCCAGCTGCATATCCAAGTAGGATTGAGCTTTTCCAATTATAACAATTTTGTAAAAACTTAAAGATTCATTATACTGCTGTACTTAGAAGGTAGGTGAGTTGTAAGATTAATCAAGGTCTTTAATTTAGGCCTTGCATCTACTAGATACCACATAGCAAGAAGGTAGTTATTTGCTAAGTTGTGAGTTATACTAACCTGGCAATCTTTTTCATAACGAAGAAAGGATCATAAGTTGTCAGCTACTGCTTTCTACTCAGCAGCCTTACTTTTTATTAGCTCTTACGTTAGGGAAGAAACAACAGAAATTATTATACTTTGAAGAATTTTTTCCTCAGTCTAGGCTGTATTCAATATAGAGATACTGAAGGAAGTGATTACCGTTCACAATTGGAGTTATTTCTAAACAGAAGAATTGGCTATTATAATCCATCCACATTAAGAGCAAACAAGACTGTCTAATGCAAAGTTCTGATTTTAACAGATGCACAGGTGAGTCCAGCCAGCTCTGACATCTTCCTGAAATAGGCCACACAATGAAATCCAGTAATGGATGCAATATTTGATAACAGAACTGCCCTCACTCTTGCTCAGGATTCCTGACATAGTTATTTAACCATCCACCTATCTATTCATGTAGCTTTCTGTCTATTTAATGGTAACTCCCTTCCTCACACTCTCCTCTCACCCTAAACAGCTGCAGCATGTAATGTACACTATCATTTTCTTATTAAATTCTACATTATTCTCATCAATATTTTTTAACTATTTTATCACCTATTTATAATAACCCTACAAAATAATGATTATATTTTGCACTACTGGAAGGATGTTAAATATTTGGACATTCAAAATTTAATCTAGAGTCACAACATTCTCATTCTTATGAGAAAGGCAGCTGTTGAGTAAACAATGAGAACTGATCTCAGGAAACAAAGCTTTCTAGCCCTACTAAAGTCTTGGCAAGAAGCTCATTACCCTCAGCATAGCTGGGATTTCACCCTTGATGTTAATCTGAAATTTCCTTCAACAACTGAATCTTGTCTTGCAAGATTTCCAATATTACTGCTTCTAGGTAGAAAGCAAACACCAGTGAGACAAGAAGATAATGACTGAGTGGTGTCCAATGACAGGACAAGAGGGAATGGGTACACACTGCAACACAAGAAGGTCATTCTGAAAGTTCAGAATTTTTTTTTAGTTTTTAACTGTGAGAACAACTGAACATTGGAACAGGTTACTCAGAGAGGATATGCATGTATCTCCATCTTTGGAGATATTAAAAAAAATACATATAATACTCTCTGAGTAACGTAGTCCTGGACATCCTGCTCTGGGTAGCCCAGCTTGGGCAAGGGCTGGACCAAATGACCTCCAGAGGTCACTTCAATCCTCATCCATTCTGTAATTCCCTAACAATTGTTCAGACTTAGACAACTGAAGAAATAGGACCTGAAATACCTTGACAGGATTAATAAAGCTATGCAATCACAGCCTCCTGACATACCCCAGCCATTAATGGCTATTTCTTTCCAATTCGATTCATAGAAGAATATTTCCAAAAGATATTGTAGTCCCCAGCGTATGAAAAAGTCTCCTATAGGACATAGTTCCAGAGACCTTAGCTGTAGGCTGTAATTATTGTAGCTATTATTTACTATATAAAGAACCCTTTCCAATGCTCAAGAAAGCGAAGAGCACTTTCGTACCACGTAGACCACAGTTCAAGATAATCAGTATTAACTTTAAGTAAAAAAAGAATCTGGTTTTGGAACATAATTATTCTTCATGCAGAACCTTACAACTATTAGCTTCACATGGTGCAATATGCAAAAAAACTCACTGCCACTGTTGATATAGACCAAAGCTTAGATTTCAACTCCACTTATAATTTCAAATAAGGATTTAAATTGGGTTTTGAGATATGGAGTGAAAGGGTGCTAAGCTAGTCATTTGCCTGTGTGACATCCTTGCTATGAACTTGTGTTCTAATTCAACTCTAGCCCTAAATATCCAAAGTAATTGGTCTTATTAATTATATAAAAATATTCTGACTGCCACACCATATATTCAAAAACTCTATGTAATGAAGATGATTAAGTAAATAAAAACAAGCACAGTGTTTTATATGCCTTTGTCCAATCACATCAACAGCTAAGCATATTTCAACATTTTTTGCCAGATATTACAGTGAGGATAAAGGATAAAATGAGCAGATCCTTTCCTCATTTTTCTTCCACACTTGAGCCACCCACAAACATGCAAAACCAAAAAAACCAACAAGATTATTTTTCTTATTGATTTGGCCAGTTGGTAAAAAGGGTATGACAGTAAGGGGAACATAGAGTACATGTGTTTTGATCTCTCTTAAGGTTATAATAGAGAGGTTATACATTTCATCTCAACTGACAGCAGTTTGAAATGTTATAGATAGGCTTCCTGAGCACAACCATTATTTACTGTTTGACTGTAATGTCAGTCTTTTTCTGCTTTTTCAATATTGTTTGCACTTTGCCTTTGTGAAAAAGGTCTTGATTGAACCATACAAGAGGAGATATTTTTATCTTTCTATGGGATCAATGAAGATGTGTTTACAGGTCCAGGACACAGTGTACACACCACAATAATGGATTTTAGTCTGTTTGTTGACTGAAAGCTCCTTTTCTTTGTAACTTGTCAATCTTGCATCTATTACTTGATTGCAACATAAAAGGCTATTTGGACAAGCACTGAAAAAACAACTGTATCAATCTAACTGAAGTGGTTACCTGTACTAAGTATGCAGTCTTTAGCAAGATAAATCGCTTAAAACTTGAAATCATGCAGGACTTTATTTGCCTCTCCATCTTCTCTACTGCATGCAGTTTTCTTTAAAATATTTTTGTATTGCAGCATTAACATGTGATTACAATAGCAAAAAATCAAAACTCTTCACCCCACATTTTTATAATTCCGAACATAAGCAGAAACTACGTATGCAAACCAGTGCTCCAGCACATATCTTCTCTATCAGTGATCTCTCGTATCCTGCTATGACCAACACATTATTTAGTCAAGTGTGACCACCTTTAGCTTCTACTCCTCAAATTATATCATGGTATTTATTAGAGGAATCTTTCCTTACCCTTCTAAGTAAATGATTAAGTTGTATGCTGATGCACCTGAGCTTATTACTCATATGGAGTCTTGAAAAATGCATGTACTCATCCCATAAAACAAAATACAGCCAAACTGATTCAATGACCTCCAAAAGCAGCAAAATCCATAGAGTGACAATGTGCAGTATAAACTCTGTCAGAATGCTTATACTGTTTTGCACAGAAAAGTAAAACAAAAGACTCAGATTTGTAAGTGTCATAACAAGTCCAAAGTGACACCTCAAGGAGTGAACCAAAAAGGGAAGTTTGCCCTGGACTGTCATAGAAGCAACTCTCCTGAACCAGAAGAGTTGCAGGAGCAAACGCTATAATCACAGCAGCAGGGATAGCAGAAACAGGGGCTCAGTTCAACAACAGCTGTAATCAGCACTGATTTTTCTTCCCCCCCCCCCCCCCCCCTTCTTCTCCGATCTCTGCTTTGTGCTAACTAGAGCCAGCAGTGGGAGCACCTGATCCTCCTAACTCAAGAGCTCTCCAATTCCAGAGGTCTACATGCGTGCAGTCTGCCACATGCTGTAGGATGCCAAAGAAAACGTATTGCTTTCACTTCACAATAGGCTTTTAAGACATGCATCAACTTCAGCTCCAGCACACGCTACTCCTCCTAATAGCCCACAGAAACTCTACAAAAAAAAAAAAAAAAAAACTAAACTGAAAATACTTTGCTAGAAAGCCAATACCAAGAGGTAGTACCAAAAGAAGAACCAAGACAAAAATTGACACAGCTCTGCAAACTACCCCAAAAAAGGATGTCCACTCAACAAGGCTCTGCCATCTGAAATTTATTCAGACTGCAGAATACTGATGCAGTTTTTCTAAACTACAGTGGACTTTCCTAAAATTACCAATATTAGAAGCAGCTATTTCTCTTTCAGACTAGAAGAAAGATAGTTCGACCAACCTGCACTCTGCTGCTCCCCAGTAGCAAGCATAGTAAGAAGAAAAGAACAACAAACACCTGTATGGGCAATTATTTTGAAACATCAGTGATTGGTCTTCTATCACAGGAAGATGTTGCAGTCTCATTGCTAATACACTGGAAAGCTTCACTGGCAGTAACATTTTTACTAACACAGCTTTTCAAATTAAAATGCAGAAATGTTCTTTTTACATAAGACTGCCTGTTTTACTATTCTTTGTTCATCCTTGCTCACAAAAGCCATTAGTAATTAACTTCTATCTGAACGAGTCATGGTTCTAAAAACTGGTTCTTTTAGTTAAGGATTTCAAGAAGATCTCAGGGAGATCAGCATACAACAAACTCAGAAGTATTATTTTCACATGTTGCTGCTTCTGAGATGCTTTTACTTTTCTGATGCTCAGTAAAATTAGCTCCATTATAAAAACACAAATTTGTCTAGTTAGTAATGTTACTCAAGTAGAAAACTAAACACAGCAAATGCTTTTGGGAGCACTGAACAGCATCACACATAAAAGACACTGAGGCCATCTTATGCTATTTTGTGTCTTAACCTAAAGTATTTGATCAAGAATATCTTTTCTGTTCTTCCATGGAGTTGCAAATATTTTCACTTGGGAAACAGTGACATGGTTCAGCAGGCTCTCGTGCACACACAGCAGCAGGCCTAAGAGGTTACTCTTTAATAAATTCATAATCATGCAGCCAACAAGCTAGACAAACTCCACACAACTCTGAGCAAAAACATGTGAAGCAGTGTCCACTGAATCCTAGAAACCTTCAAGAAATTCTGTAGAACTGTTAGATTAAAAGGAACTGGAAAATTAATTGTAGAGCTCTATTTCCAACTCCAGTAAGTACTTTTGCTTCAGTCTCAATACTGTGCAATATATCATGGTATTGATATATCGCATTAGTCACTGTAATACAGGGCATATGATGCAGTTTGAAGCAAAAGAAAGAAAAATACAAGCACACTTCTGTCTTTTTATCATGTTTTCATCATCTGAAAAGGGAAGTTTCTAAAGATAGAGGAGGAAAGCAGCAGGAGCACTAGCAAGGAATGGAAGCTGCAACAAATCAGTATTCCATTTACAATGCCAGTCAGCAAACAGCTTTCTGTGAAACACAGCATGCAAAGAAACAGTTAAGAAACCTTGTTCTGCTGTAATAGAGAAAGGAGACAAAGAAAATATTCAAAATTCAATAAACATCTAATAAAATATATATTACAATGGCTTGCAGTTCTGATACTATACTAGCCAGAAATCTCTAAACATGATGACCTGCAGCTGAAAGATTCAAGTCATGAAAAGCAAGCAATAAAAGTCACTGGCAGCCCATCAGTACTCAGTTTAGGTTCCACAAGCTGGTTTATGCTGCCATCTCAAATGGTGTCAGTGGACTCAACCTTTCAAATAAGAGAAATAAAAATAAAGGACTTGAATTCCATCCAAATTAAAGGACAATACCTTGTGCTGCTTTCTCATAAAACTGAGATAAATTTGACATCCAGAGAAACTTGAAAGCATTTCTACCTCTGAATTAATTTGTAAGCACTGGGAACAAAGCACATTCTCTCTTTCAATGTACAGTGTGTATTCCAGTCAAGTGAAATAGAAGCTTCCCTGCTTTTTGTTTCAAACTGACTTCCCACTTGACAGCCTCATGTCACTCCAATGCCACTTCCTCTGTCACTCTCAGCTATTCTCAGCCACAAGTAGACAAAAAAGAAAGATTGTCCACATATGTTGTTTTCAAAGATTGACACAGGGACTATTTTTGTAGTTAGTGCACAAATGCTCAAGCCTTAGCCATTTAATTCTCACTAATCCACCTAATCACATCAGACTGGCAAGCCTTGATCAATGCTTACTACATGCTGTAGTATGTACACTGCAAAAATAAACCTTTCTCTCTATATCCATGTCTAGCAGTGTCACACACTGGCTGAGACAGCTTCTGCCAACTACTGGCCTAGTGAAAGATTTTACAATCTTAATAGCGACAGGTAAAGTTCAAATACATAGAGTATTAAATACCACAGTAATTCAAGAACAGCAGTAGAAATAAGAACATTTGAGTTCAGATATTTTACATCTGAAATGAGAGCTTACCTACAAGATTGTGGTGCGTCAGACCACAACACTTGACATCTTACCACTGACAACTATGACTTAAACAGAATCTTTCAAAACCTTTACAGTGTACTTTTGGGTGTTTCTGTTTATCAGCCCTCCAAGTACAGTACGGAAAAAAATAATTTTTCTTGTCAATTAACTTATTACAGAAGTCTGACTTGGGAATCAAGTCTGACCTCTCCCCAAACTACAGAAGAGACAGGAGAAAACAGCTTAGAAATTAGATCTGATCGTCAGGTTCAGGTTAACCTTCATTACAGACTGGACTGCAGTCATTTTAGGAACCCAGTTACCTCGTCTTTTAGTAATTGCAAAGACAGATGGGTATTTCTCAACATCGTTGTTAAAAAGGAAAATGTCAATCTATTATTTTTTAAAGGAAATTTACAAAACTCACCACATTATGTTTTTAGAACAAATTTTTATATCACTAAGTATTAAACAGTAAAAAAAAAAAAATCATTTAGAAATAAATAATAGTTCTCATTAGGGAGTATTTCCACAGTAAATTTTCAATGTCCCTTTCACAAGCAAGCACACACTCCTGCTACTCTGAAAGAGGCAGTCCGAAGTTTACTTCTGATAAGAGTAAACAACTAAGTTACAACATCAGGGTATAAACAAAAGCAGGAAAGCAGTCTTGCATCTGAACATGACTTTTGTGATATATCTGCACAGTTAAAAGTTAGGTACAACTTGTGCTTTGCTTACTGTTAACATTAAGAGCCTTAGAAAAACATATCTAAACTAAGGTTAAAAAAAAGTTTCGTAAGTTTTCACTAGTCTCAGCACTGTGACCCACTGTGCCAGACTGCACTCTAATACATGAGTAGATTCTGGAAACCAGTACAAGTTAAGAAGAACTTCCATTCTTACGTAAAAGTTCCAGTCTGACAAACCTCTCCTCAGACATAACTAAGCTCTAGCATCAAGATCTCTATTGATATACCATATATTAAAGGTTTTAAGTAGCTGCAGTGCTACTGCATTTACACAGACCTCAGCATCTTGCCTTGATACTATTGATTTTCATGCAGAAGGCTGGAATTCCTCCATCTGGGAGACAGGAACTTAACAAATTGTACATTACCTGAAGAGTGATATTAGAGCTTCTTATTTATCCAGCTATTTATTTTTTAAACACTACACCATTCTAGCAGCAGAACACTAACCTAAGGGGTGCAAAAGTTTGAATTCTCTACTTATGAGAGGAAGCAAATGTATGTTACTTGTGTGCTAAGATACTATCCATTCATAAGCTTTCCTTTTGTTCTGAGATTCTACTGAAGCTGTTCTGCTTAGGAAAGTTCCAGATTAAACTTTCAGTCAAAAGGGAGAGACAACACAGTTACTCTAAATTACCCTTCTCATTACAGGAATCTCAAGACAGCTGAGAAAGACTTCAAATTCCCTGATAGAATTTGCTTTCAACTCAACAGGAATCCCTTAACTAGCCAACTAGAATTACTAGGCTTCATAAGCAACACGCTGTTACAACTGGAAAGATTAATGCAGCAGAATGGCAATACAGGAGTGTAATAGCAAAGGGACTAGCACAGATAGGATGGTATTTCAAAGGAAAAGTGAAGGTTCTAACCCATCTCTGAAGGTCCAGGCTCACAGAAAAGACTCCACAAGGGAGGGATCTCCAACCAGAGATCCTTCCCCACTAGAAGTCAGCCCTTAAATGGGGTCTAAGAGAGGTGCAGCCAGGCTCCAACCCTTCCGGTCACACAACTGAATTGCCTTCACCTGTGCTCCCAGGGCTGACTGGGTCCTTTCCCCAGGTGCGCAATCAGTGGTTCAGGCTGTGACTCAACAGTTACCATACACACATCTACCTACCTTTCATCTAATTTTGGGGAAAAAAGTAAAAAGAGAAAGTGCAACTACTCATTTCACTTCTGTAAGCCAGAGTACTAAATTCTATCACAGGAAAAGATCTTCAGCTGTAGTCTTAGTACAAGCATCAGAAGCCCTAGAAAGACATAATTAAAATAGCTTCTGTTTTAGTGCTTTTAAATATTTCAAGTATCTCAAGTCCTACTTTAAAAAACCTAACTTTTTAATTAATTTTGTTAATCAGCTCTACTAGCCCTTAAAGCTTACGCTGTTCTATTTCTTATGAAATCCAGTTGCCTAAGGTCAAGTTCTTAGGAATAGAATTGGCATGCTTACTTCTCTGGATTCTCACATCACCTGTGTGAGAATAAATAGCAAAATGCAGAATGAGAAAGGTTCTGCATAATGCTTTAATGTTACCACATCACAGAGAGATGGACAACTTTGATGAGAGGTTTTAGTGTTTATGAACTTTGTACATTTGATCAGAATGTTATTCTTAGAAATATACTCTTGATCAAAGACTTCACAGTTTTCTTTTACATTTAATCATTGTGTATGTTTATAGGTGTTGTAGATATTTGAACAAACAGATCATACCTGTTAGGTGACTTGAATGTATGCATAAACAAAGCTGTATACTTAAACATTACCTTAGTGGAAGCAATAATGAAATACTACAGCAGATTAAATCAAACAGGTAAATTCTCCCTACAGATGTAAAAGAAGTATTGCAAATATTCCCAGATTTTCTTTTCCTGAAAAGTTGGTTATCTTGTTAATTCAGGCAGGTATTAACTACCCAATAAATTCAGCATATCCCTAGTTGTAAAAGCTGTCAGGATGTGACATAACATACTATAACATGATGCTACATGGTACATAATGCCTTAAATTAAAAAGAGAAAGCAAGCAAGACATTTATTTCAGAGAAATAGTAGGTAGCTAATCTGAATATTTGGGGTAATTGGCTCTAGGAAGAGAAAGAGAGAGAGATCATTATTTCAGGTTCCCTAGTGAGTGTTAATTAGTCATATTGCTTCATTGTTTGACAAAGAGAACATTGCTCGTACTGCTAAATCTGTAATGACACACAGGCTTTTGCAGCACAGGTATTTTAAACTACTTTGACTGACTGACAGGTGGGTATTTCTATTCATAGTTGACTGTGCACAGAAAGTGAAAGTTGTGTTGTTTCAGAAACATGAAAGTTTTCCCATACTGATCATGATAAGCTTTATTTTTAAATAGTAGAGAAAAAGACTGCACTCTGACCATTAAAATTGGAGGCTTCTATTGGTAAGCATAATGCTTTCCTTTAAAAATGAGGTCTTGATCTTACACTTAGCCAGCCAGCAGTCAGCAGCTATAGGTAAACTCCAAGTACTGTGCTGTCAAGCTAGGCACCCAAATTTAATGCTGTGGAGGACAAGTGGCAGTATCATACCTGTCAAAGTTCCATTGCTTCATTTTGACATCCTGATCTTCAGTATACTTACTTTGGTAACTATGAAATAATATCAAAAAGTATTTGGATTTCTCTCTGTAACATAACCATAGAACGATTTGCGTTGGAAGGCACTTTTAAGATCATCTAGTTCCAACCCCCCTGCTATAGGCAAGGAACTCCTCCCTCTAGACCAGGTTGCTCAAAGCCCCATCCACCCTGGCCTTGAATGCTTCCAGGGACGGGGTATTCACAACCTGTTCCCACGTCTCACCATCCTCACAGTAAAGAATTTCTTCCTGATATTTTGTCTAGATCCACCTTCTTCCAGTTTGACATGATTACATTGTCCAAAGAGAGAAAAAGGAAATACTGGCTTCACTCCTGTAATACAATAGGAGGCACAACAAGACAGCAGAGCAACAAGATCCCAAGCTACAGCAAGTAAAGATCCACTCAAACATGACAGCAATAGGCACAGAAGTAAGGGAAAGAAACCGCTTACCTTCAGAATACCTGTAAGGTCCTCAGGTAGGTAGGCATGTCTAGATGAAAGAGCTTTACCTCCACTGCCAACCCTTAAATAAAGTCTGGGATGGGGTGGATCCTGATTCCAGCCTTTCCAGTCACTCAGGTGCATTGCTTGCACCTGAGCTCCCCTGGTTGGCCCTGCCTTCCTACCAGGTGCTCAATCACCAATTCAAGCCATGATCTGGAGACTAAGGTGCTTACTCCAAATATTAATTTATTGAAGTTAAATGATTCAATAGAATAGACTTAAAGATACAACTAGAAAGTTGTGTCATGGTCTGACATTCTCAGATATGTAAAACATTTTCAATTTGTTCTTCTACATCCCTAAATATCAAGTCTTTTCCCTCTTAGAGGCAGAATTACTGTTTGCAATGAGATGTGGGAATTGTGAAATAATCCAATACTCATTTGATTACTGATTTTTTTTATTTTTTTTTTTAACGAGTTACAGAGAGCCCTCTTCCAGTTCATTGGCTTCTGTATGCATTCATGCCCTTACTCGAGCTCACTTAAAAGGTAAGTAGCAACATCCTGGAAGCTATGCTGAGGCACGTAGAAGGCAGAGAGATGATTCGGGATAACCAGCACAGCTTCACTAAGGGCAAATCCTGCTTGACCAGACTAGTGGCCTTCTATGATGGTGCCACTGCATCAATGGATAAGAGTTTGACATGGTACTTCACCACATCCTTCTCTCCAAGTTGGAAAGATATGGTTTGATGGGTGATATTGATGGGTGGACCATTCAATGGACAAAGAACTGGCTGCAGGACTGAGTCCAGAGAGTGGTGGTCAATGGTTCAATGTCTGCATGGAGATCAGCAATGACTGGTGTCCCACAAGGATCAGTGCTGGGAGCGATTCTCTAATTTCTTCATCAGTTATATCAACAGTGTGGTCGGGTGCACCCTCAGCAAGTTTGCTGATGTCATTAAGCTGTGGTGTGCAGTGGACACCCAGAGGGACAGGATGCCATCCAGAGGTATCTATACAGGCTTGAGCAGTGGGCCCAGGAAAACTTCATGAGGTTCAACAAATCCAAATGCACCTGGGTCAAGGCAACCCTCGCTACCAATACAAGCTGAGGGATGAAAGGATTGAGTGCAATCCTGCTGAAGAAGACCTGAGGGGACTGGTGGATGGGAAGCTGGACATGAGCCAGCACTGTGCCCTCACAGCCCAAAAAGCTGACCATATCCTGGGCTGCATCAAAAGAAGCATGGCCAGCAGGGTGAGGGAGGTGATCCTTCTCCTCTACTCTGTGCTGGTGAGGCCTCATCTGGAGTACTGTGTCCAGATGTGGAGTCCTCAGTTCAGGAGAGACATAGACCTGTGGGAAAGCATCCAGAGGAGAGCCACAGAAATGATGTGAGGGACAGGACAACTCTCCTACAAGAATAGGCTGAAAGAGATATGACAGATATGACAGTTTATATGATAATAATCATCTGTATTCAATCTTGTCGACTTAAACTTCAAAATTTATCATAAGAACTTCAAATAGAAAGACTCCAGATGTCCTAAACTTTATTCACAGGACAGTCTTCTGTGAAAGTAGAACTGGTCTTCACGTATAAGATCTTGTATATTATTCCTCTCTTGGGCACATGAAAAATAGTTACTATCGACAGAGTTAAGTATATAAATAAAAGAAGGTACTAAAAATAGTCTTTTTACACCTTTCCAATTATAACTTGCTTTGCGGTATGTGGTATTTAACATCTTCAAGGCACCACACAGACATCAACTAATGTATCCTGACAACAACCCTGTAAGGTAAGCATCTATAATCATCACCAGGTACAGGTGATGAAGCTGACACAGAAGGCCAAGTTTGTATACGAGCTACAGTAGGGATACATTCAGCCAGATTAGTTAAGTGTCATATAGAATTTCAAGTAAGTCCCTTTCTGTATGTTAACACCGCAGCTAGAACTCGAAATGGGGGTTTCCTGTCTTCAGCCCTCAGATTCAGTATACTAACATGTTATGTGATGATTTTAAGAAACTCTTGGGCTACACTTTCAACTGCCATAAGCAGCTGCAATTTTTCTGAATCCAACAACAGTTGCAACTGCTTACATCAACACTGAACGTATTCCAAAGACTTTCTGAGCATTTTCACACAAAAACTCTTAATGCCCGATCAAAAAGAAATAAAATATCTTTTTTAGTTTATTTACTTATTTTGGCAGCATCTGGTCTCTTTGGGAACACATGTTTACATTTTGCTGAATTACACCATGCTTTTTGGATAGCTGCAGACATATTAATATTGAACTGCAGACAACCACATGTTGGTAATGAGCCCGTTTTGTGTCTTGGCTGATGGAAAAGAATGTGGAAATACCTTGTTCTGTGGTATTTTTTCTCTGACAGTACTGATACAGTGCCGCAGGCACTCTGAAAATAATAGCATAAGGTTAACTGACAATTGCATGTGTATTTACACCGATAGCCTGATATTATCATATTGTTAAAGAAAGAAGAAATCTAGGGCTAGAATATGCAACTAAATAAATTTCTAGCTGGTGAAATCAAGTGAAAACGTCATGTTCAAACTGTTCTATAGCTCACATCCTGTATACGTGCAATTTCAGAAGCCTCTGATAACCCAAGAGGAGGGGCTAAGAAGCAGGGAAATCTTTAAAAAGCAGTGAAATATCAGTCCAGAAGTACTTGCATATCCATTGCTCCCATGAAATTTAATGTTAAGTTTTCAGCTTTCTACAAATGCACTATCATGCCATACAAAAAAAGCGCAAATGAATCAACGTCAAATACTGATCTAAAATAGAATGATTTTGACCACTGGAATTAATCACAAAATTTTCTTTAAAACATTTTTTTCAGAAACTAGAGGAGAGTCTGCAGGACTTAAATGGCAAGGTCTGAAAGAATTCTGTTTGTAAGACAATAAACATCATGTAATGCAGATGTATTTTGCATGCGTGTCATGGCCCACAGAATGCTCTAATGAAATAATCTAACAGAAAATATCTTGCTGGCTTCTTGAAGGCTCCTATCTATGAATTCTTTACTAAGCAGAGAGAGAACTGTTGCACTCAATGCAGAATCCAAATAAACAGCCTGTCTGCACCATTCACTTGTGCCAGACCTTTAGCTTAGAAGGACAAGCAAGTTTCACTTAAATAATTTTTAATTCAGTAAGAAGTGTAATTCATTTGCATTCTTTCACATAACCAAAACTGAATATCTCAGAGCATATATTCTGTAACTGAAGATGATTATGTGGAAATTTAGGAGGCATCATAGTTTTAGTGTTGATCACTGAAGAATTTAAGGGGTGATTTCTGGGAAAATACACTATACCTAACCTTTCACCATTCTTTCTTACTGCCTGACTTAAATATATTTTTAACTCAATATTTTTTTAGCTGACAAAAACAATTTTCTAAAAGCTGTGTTAGTATGTAGAATTTGTTATACAGCAGTAATTCAACTTGTCGTGTTGTCCAATAGAAACATTACCAGAAAGCAATCCACCGGTTTCAGTCACTGTCACCAGAGTTTAAACAACACCACAGCATTTGAGAAACAGAGGTTTGCTATAAAACCTGCATCAGCTTGTTGTGGCAACTTTTCATATCATGTCACCTTAGGTGGTGGACTCCATCAATACCTTTTGAACTGTTTCTTACTGAGAATAAAAGAAATTGTGCAATGCAGAAGGCTGAAAACTCTTTTAGACCACTGAGATGGCATGTTGAACATAATGCAGTCTGCTAGCAGAATATTGTCTCGCTCCAATTTATAGGAGGGAGAGGAGGTTCTTTGATATATGTATACCCGGCGTGAGATTAAGAAACAATGGTTCAAATGTTGGTCCAACCAGTTTATTACAATTCCTAGCTGTTTAGGGAGATGGGGAAGGGAAGATGGGCGATAGGAAAGATAGGAAATATAAGCAAGGAATCTCTGTAGAGAGCAAAAGAGATAGTCACCACCGTGGGTCCAGCGAGGTACACTGTAGGTCTGTTGATCTTAGGAACCCGTCTGGTCACCACGGGAGATGGGAGAAAGCCAGGCAGCTCCGCAGCAAGCAGGCCTCTGGAGTTCTTCCGAAGAGGTTTTCCCCTCAGGGAATTCTCCGTCAGAGGTGCCTTCGGGAGTTTCTCTCCGTCAAAGGTGTCTTTTGGAGTTTTTCTCCAAAGTCCCCAGTTTAGTGAGGGCCTTTTATCCCCCATTCCTCTAGGCTTTTTTCTCTTCTTCTTTTGTCTCAGTTTTGTGTGACATTCCTGGGCCAACAGATAAGCCAGCAGCGGGGCCATGCACAAGCATTATCACCTTTTGCAGTGGTCAGCTCCTTCAAGCCGCACCCCTGAAAAAGACTGCTTGTCCCACTTCTGCTTATCTTTGCAATCATAATCAGAGGTACAGGGGCATGGTGACACCCACCATTCACCCCCCTAGATGATTAGCAGTTGTCAGAGTCCTATCACCAGAAAGGCCTCACGAAGCAAGCTTTGAGACAAAGAATAAAACAGTTTTGTCTTTCACAAATATGTATCAGAGCAAACCCATTAACAGTTATTAGAGCCCTTAACAAATACGTATACGTTTCCAGTGAGACATTCTCAAGAGAGAGAAAATATTAGGGAGAACAAGAAGCTTGTACTCTCCGTGCCTCCCTCCCTCCTGATTTGTGAATCCATCCCCATCATCCCCAGCAGCTGGGAATGAAGGGAAAGCATTGAAGAAAGTATATAGTAGGACTACAGGAGCAAAGCTGCATGCCTGAAGGGAGCAGGCAGGGGTGGTTCAGACCCTCTGCACTCCTTACAAGCCAGTGCCATCCTCCCTATTAGTAGCTCGTCCTCATCTAATACAGTGATGTGCTCTAGTGCTCAGTACTTTCAAGTCTACTTTGGGGATCTTGTACCTGAAGGTTTATAGAGCTAACAAGATAGATTTTCACACAAAATATTATGTGATGTTAACACTGAAAACAACTACTAACACAAAAGAAAATGGAGATTAAGTGAAACTAGCTTGAAAAGTAGATTTGTTTCTTCAGTCCCCATAGCAGCACCAATTTCTCTGTTCACCTGCTTTGCATGACAACTGCCTCCCAGCCCAAAAAACATGACATTTTAATATTTACATGCTCATTTTGATCTTGTGGTATCTAGCACTGACAAAAGAAGTTATGTAATATTGTCATGATCCTAGAAATAGTATCATAATAGCTAAAACCTAGGGCACAAATTTTTACTAATTTATTCTATATTTAGCATTGTGCTGCCTTACAGTTTCCCTAATAAGCTGCTATTAAGTTAAATGCCATATGCCAAACTCAAACATGCCAAAGGCCCAAGAGTATTGAAAAAAACATCCCAATAGCAAGGTCATATGATTAATAAATCATCATAATTTATGTTAAATTTTCACAACTCCAAATCTAAGGTTATAACAGAGAGACAGAAGACTTAAAACAGAGAGAATTCATCTTCTTTGTCTCCCTGATTATATAGTTTATCTTGCTCAAATCTGTAGTTCATAATCGCTAAACAAAAATTAGGTCTCAGATACTGTTCAAGAAACTCATTTATATATTAAATCTCATGAAAATTAATTCCTTTAGAGCATGGTCAGTGACTTTTTCTGTGTTCTTGTCTTGGTTTAACGATTTTTTTTTTAATTGGTATTCCACATCATAACATCATGTAGACCACTGGGAGTTAAAGAGTTAATGCTCCAGTTTTGTGGTTGTCAATTTTTATGGGTGCCTAGTTTTCAGAGAAGAACTTTTAGGACCTCATCCTCATTAAACTTTCAGAAAGCTCAACTGTATTTGCAGAGATTTGAAAATAAGGAAACTGCAATACATCTGTATGCTACCCAGAGAAGCTGTAGAGCCTCCCCCCTTGGAGATCCTCAGGTGCTGTTGCAGGTAAACTGCTCTGGGGTCCCTGTTTGAGCAGATGCTAGTTGAGATGACCTGCAGAGTTCTCTGCCAATCTCAGCCATTCTGTGCTTTATCAATACTGGTCATGCTATTTGCTTGTGTTTTGTCTAAATATATGACATGAGGACCAGCATAAATGGTGCTGTTATTTTCAAAAGAATGTGCATTGCTGCATTACTTTACTATCAGAAGCATACAGTTAGCCTTTTGTAAACAGTATTAAAATACTGAGAAAAGCAAGGCAACTTCAAGATGAAATTGATTTGCTTTCCTGCTCCCTTACAATGGCAATCACATTTTTCTTTTTTGCTTCCTTCTCATCACATGATCTGCTGGTGGGTAGAAAGGGACTACAAAGGGACCAGGATAGACTGGATCAATGGGCCAAGGTAAACTGTATGAGTTTCAATAGGGCCAAGTGCCAGGTCGTGCATTTTGGTCACAACAAACCCAGGCAACTCTACAGGCTTGGGGAGGAGTGGCTGGAAAGCTGCCTGACAGAAAGGGACCTTGGTGTACTGATGGACAGTCAGCTGAATATGGGCCAGCAGTGTGCCCAGGTGGCCAAGAAGGCCAATGGCGTCCTGGCTTGTATCAGGAATGGTGTGGTGAGCAGGACTAGGGAAGTCATCCTGCCCCTGTATTCAGTGCTTGTGAGGCCTCACCTCGAGTACCATGTTCAGTTTTGGGCACCTCAATACAGAAAGGATATTGAGGTGCTGGAGCAGGTCCAAAGAAGGGCAATGAGGCTTGTGAAGGGCTTGGAGAGTATGCCCTATGAGAAGCGACTAAAGGAACTGGGGCTGTTTAGTCTGGGGAAGAGGAAGCTGAAGGGAGACCTTACTGCTCTCTCCAAATACCTGAAATACAATGAATGCAGTGAGAGCAGTGTTGGACTCTTCACTGGTGACAGGTCAAGGGGAAATAGCCTCAAGTTGCACCAGGGGAGGTTTAGGTTAGATATCAGGAAAAACACCTTTAGAGAAAGGGTTGTAAAGCACTGGAATAGGCTCCCCATGGAGGTGGTTAAATCACCATCCCTGAATGTGTTTAAAATCTGTTTGGATGTGGTGCTCGGGGACATGAGTTAGAGAGTTGTTAGAGTTGGGGAAGAAACGGTTATGTTTCTATGTTGCAGTTAGACTTGATGATCTTGAAGGTCTTTTCCAACCTGAGCAATTCTATGATTCTATGAAGAAATAATGGGAACAACTGACAAAACTGTAATCCTTATCATAATGTCAATTATTACGCCTGATGAAAACGTAATGGATGGATGTGACTTGCAAAATTACATTAGCAATGCTCTTAAGACCTATCATACATTCAGAAGTTGTTTGGTGTGGTTTTTTTTTTTTCCTTCAGAGAAAGGAAAAGAGACAGTTATACACAACCAAAGGTACAACATCAAGGATTTTTATGATGGAAGCTTGTATATAAATATATACCTTAGCACCAGCTGTATCTCCAAAGAACTCTACAGTATCCCTGTTCATCAATCCTTCTCAGCTACAGTTTCTCCTCATTAAATTCAGCAACTTGAAAGCTCCACTTCATGTTCAACTTGCAATAGTTATATCACTTATATTTAAAAAAGAATAAACCAACCATTTTAGTATTGATAAAGTTCAACACACCAGAAAAGTCATGTAAAAATCAATGCTTTTTAACAAATAAATACATTTTAAGAAAATAAAGATACCATAATATTGATGAAGTTTAAACATTGGAAATAATTCCACAGCTACCATAGGCTCTGAGAACTCCATTATTTTCCATTCACAATTTCTACTCATCATTCACTCTTGATTAAATGTTTGCTCTATTGATACCACTTTGAAGTCACAATCTAGAACACAGAGTTGCTAAGAGACGTTTAGGACACAATATGTTTAAGACAACATAATACTGTGAATTTATAGGCAGTACAAAATGGCTGAAGAGTTTCAAATCTAATGAGGCATAACTTATTGGAAGAGGAAATTTCTTTTACCAGACTCACTGATGTAAGTATGGAAAACAGACTTTCAGCTCTTCAAACAATTCTTCAGATTCAAAAGTTTTGTTCCGTTGTGTTTTCCAGCTACATTTATTAAATATTTCACTTTTCCTTACAATCTTTACTCTTCATAACTTGATGGCTACCCTAACTGCTGATTCTAGCTAAGGTAACTGAAAATGCTAAAGTGAAAATGTAATACTTAAAAACTGCATTCCTAATTTTTCAGATTCTGTATGGATGCTCTTATTGTTTCAGTCTTTCGGGTGCTGGTTGTTATACATAAATAATATTCTTGAAGAAGAATTATTAATTGGAAAAGATATTAGATTCAGTATATTGGGGAAGATATTCAGAACATCAATTGATGATAGCCATTTGTTTTTTAGTGTACCCACTTCAGAGTCCTTCAGAATTGTTTATTGTCTCCCTCTTCTCTGGGTTTACTTGGGAAAACTGTTTTATATTAAGAAAGAGTATTTATTTACCTGTCCCTCTAGGCACCAGCAATTTCCATGGCAGCTCTGACAGCATGGCATCATACCTGCTGGGATGAGGTGGAATGCTGTCATACAGCTGAAAGAGATCTGGCAACTAGTAACAGCTAGGAAGACCAAATAAATGTATTTTATAACTAAACTGAGAATGCTTCACCAATTGGAACATTTATGATTTTGCAAAGAAACATTAAGATATTCTCTCAAAAATCTTCAGAACAGTTATTTGTTGGCTGGGATAGATTTGAGAGACCTTGCTAACAACTTGATTCATTAGGTTTGCCATGTTTTTTCAAAGAGATAGCCGGCAGCTACAACATTTGGTTCTCACCTTCTCACCTTCCACATAAACTATAAACAATCAACGTTTTCAATATCAACCATTACTAAGCAAGAGAGACTGCAATTTTTCATCCCACAGTACAGTTTCTGAATCTGGTCCTCAGCAGAGGACATAGTAACACATGAATTAAAAATTTCAGACTCCAGTAGTTTGTCACTGTTATTTTTTGAGATTAGAAAATTATTCATTTTTTTTTCCTGGAACAGTGATACTTGATCATATCCTCTAGGATTGTAAATTATAATAGCCAGATTTAATTCAGTGGACCTATGCAAGTTTTTATTAATAGTGCATCTGTCTCATGGTGTGTAATGTACCAGTATTAGGCCTCTCTACATTGAAAGATTATTTCTTTTTATCTAGGACTGTAAGAAGAGATTAGACTGAAATGAGAAGTGAGTAATTAGATTTTCATGCCATAAGAAAGTTCAACTTTGAGTAATAAATAAATAAATAAATAAATAAATTTGTTCAACTCCAAAGCAAGAAACTGAAAAAGTCCACAAAAATCATCAGACAAAGACTAAGTGGCTGGTTTCCTTCTTTTGACACATATAAGTACAGACATGGGGCAGTGCAACTCTATTTTCTGGTCCCACCACAGCAGGAAACGTGCAACACTGGTCTCCCTCAGTTTCTCATTTACAGTTTACTGCTGTTGTTTAATATTACTCATGGATTACATAAGAAAAACCCACCACAAAAAGCTGCTTTAGTTTTTCTCTTGTGATCAGAAGTGGAAATTTAAGCTTCACCCTACCTTTTGGGAGTGGTGCCCTTTTTGTGGCCAGGCTCAAGGGCTGAAAGCTTCTCACACAAACTCACCACGCTCCATCTCCTTGAGTTTGTGCACAGCGGGGCCCGGAGCCCACCTGCACCCAACCTGTGGGTGGTCCCAAGGTGTAGCAGCAGGTCAAGAGGAGCACAGGGTGCTGATATGGCAGCAAGGCCCAGTGGAGACTGCCTGAGCCAGGAGAGCCCTTAGCTGGAAGCAAGATGGCATCAGAACCATTTCTACTTCTACTCAGCCTGTACTTGTTCTTCCCGTTGAAAACATGAATTGTTCTTAGTTAGGTCCTGCTAGGGCAGGAAACCTAAGATTGAACACCTGCCAGCAGCAGCTGATGGCATTAACAGGTGCTCCCTCTTTGAAGGAACGTGCTTTTACCACAGCGTTTATGACCAGAGTGGTAAGATTAATACTTTCTCTGGGAATATGTCCCAGAACAATTTTGTTTTCATGTCTAAAACTGTTTCTTCAATACAGGCTAGATGTGCTGTGAAACTGCACTTCTTAGTTAATAAGTTACCCACAAAATAAAGTGCTTTCAACTTCACCTGGGAGTAGATCAGCTGTTTTAAAAATCAAGACTACACTTTGCAGATACCAAGTTTGCTATTTCAAAAAATACACTGTGTTTTATCTCATACCCCAGGATTGAGTAGCTCATTCCAGAAATGACTGTTTCTTGCTGCTGAAGAGATCCTCAAACAGATCAGCAGCATAGTAGATAAAATGAAGGAAAGAGTGTATTTACACAGCAGCTTGATGGCCTCTTCGTAATCAATCCTTGGGATGCCTTTAAGGTCAGACTGCTCTAGGCAATATACATTGCCTTTTTCCCTCTTTGACACCGTTTACATACTTTTTCCGTAATTAACTGAGTTATGCATGTGTATTTTCCCCATGGGGCAGGTGTGCTGGCTAGATGCCATTCGTCTAAAGGAGTGTTCATAATGCTTGTATATAAACTAATATCTGGGCAGCTTGTTTTCTCTGACCGCACACTTGAGGAGGGATTTTCAAAGAACTTATACAGTTTCCCCTTTCATTTTTCTCTACCACGTAATGGAATAACTTATCTTAAGTAACTGAATACCTTTTACGACATTCAGCAAGAAGCAGTTGGCATAATTTTACAGGAAATGGAGAAAGCAGTTGGTTTAATAGGACAGTCTTGGAGAATTACCTCAACATCATTTTGGATTGCTTTAAGTATTACAGTATTAAGTCTTCTGTTAAAGATGCTGGGATTCAAACAGGCCATTCCTATACAAAGACCAAACAAAAATGTTTTGTACAGACTCACAAACCGGGGAGGAAATGTGAATTAAAAGGATATCACTACCAATTTTAACTGCAATGTCTGCAGGCAAGAGAAGCTTGAAATTTAAAACTCAGGCTTATGTTAATCACACTGTTTTTTTACTTATAAAAAGGGTGCTTGTACATATGCTTTCAAATTTGTAGTCTTGCATAAAAACTGTAAAATTACATATTTTATTGACATAAATAAAGTCCTCAACTTTTCTGCCAACAACCTTATTATGCTTTGTCTAAGAAGTGAAGGGGTTTTCATGAACCCTATGACACTTTGAATTATCTCTTCTTCTATTCAGCGCTATATTACGGCAAAATTGAAGATTACCTGAAGATTTGACCCCATACTCAGTCCTCACTTTTGATTCTGTTCCATTCCTCCTCAGTCTGTTCCCTCTTCAGCTTTCCTGTTTTGCTGTTACTGCTCTATATTTGGATCCATTTCATGACTACAAGCAAAGTTTTTTAAAAAGTCATCCCTGTAATAATCTCCTTTTTATTCCAGAAAAGGTCAGTGGATATCAGCATGGTGAGGTGGTGGGTGGTGCATTTCAGCAATGATGACAATTGATGTGAAAGACAAGTCACATTCCAGATGGCTATGCAGACTTTTGCCAGCATGATGTGCAAGCTCTTGTTCATCACTGGTGAAAATGCAGAGCTAATGGTGGTGACTGTATTGACAAAAACTGTTTTGTAGCTGAGAATTTGCTCTATCAAACAGTGTTGATACAAAAACAAAGAGTTGTACTCTTTGTACCTGTTGTAGTTTCCATGGAAATAAAGGGAAGGCATTACTTTCTGAGTGACCTAGGTGTTTGCAGTTGTATGTAAAAGACAGTGGCTAAGCTTCTGACTTATTAGTTTTTTCATTAAGTGGTAACACATTATCTGTATGATATTCCCTGTTTCCTTAAAAAAGGGCCATTCTCTTATTACTTCCAACATCACTAAGACAGTTTTTAAATCTGAATGTGGATAACAGAAATTTGAGTAAGTTGTTGAAAGAGAAGAGTTGCAGCACTGAAGTTACACCCCAGAGAAACAGGATTAAAGTTGTACTTAAACACTTCTGTGTTCTTTGTTGTGTTTAGCTGCTGAATGGTTTAGTTATAAGGGCATGCCACCAAACACTTGGGGAAGTAATGCTGTGTAGAATACTGTAGGATAACTTCAGACCTTCTCAGCTTTATGCCTTTTTGCCCTCCACTTATAATCTATCATTCCCATTGTCTGTGAAAGAATTTTATAGGAGCAAACATTTCACTCATATACTAGAAAAGCATTTAACAATCCACAGAGGTAAAACTTCAATATTATCATTTAAAATCTAACCAACATTAGAATATTTAGCAACAGAAAGAACAACCCAATAAAAGAAAAGAAAAAAAAAGAAAAAAAAAAAAAAAGGAACTGATTCATTGAACTCAACAATCTTTGGAGAATAGGAAGCAACAAAATGTGACTGCAAAATTATTTTACAATCTCTTTAGAACATTCCTTTAAGTCAATGGCTTGTTTGAAAATTTTCAGATGCCACTTCAGTTTAATTACATCAACAGAAAGATACTTAAGTGAAGTTGCAGGAAGATAGCAATTTACATTGTCTATAATTTCTTAAACTGCCATACTTCTGGCATGTCAATCAATAGGACATGATGTCTTGTTATTTGAAGTTCATCATATATCATTTAATATTGACTGTCACACTGTAACCTCAACAGGGCAATCTGTCATAGGCGAAGTCAGTCACACGGCTAGATAAATGGATATACATTTATTATTTTATATTGTTGTAAGTATATAGTTAATAGCAGAATAAATAATTAGAATGATAATATACAACATCCCATAGATTTTTCTATAATTATGCTATTCTCTTCGCTCATTTAGGAAATAGCTGATTTCTTCCAGTTTTTTCATCATCAGTTATTGCCAAACAAAAAAAAATTTGATTATCTTTCTAATTTTAACAGATGCAACTTTGTGCCATACTATAACGTTTTGAAAGCCACTACTGTAAAGCTACTGAGACAATACCACACATCTGTTACAAGCAAATGCAGAAAGAACAGTAGGCCAAGTAAAGATGTGGATCTACCATTCTTTTCAGTTCAGTTCTGGTATATATTGATAGGTGATGCTATTTCAGAGTGAAATATCTGGAAGTTAGGAGTGTACATTAAAGAAGTAACACAGCATGCTTTCACTGCCCTTGTATTCTTTCCAAAATTATGACCATTGTAGGAGACCTGTTTTTTCCAGTGATTATTGCTGTTAGCCAAAGAACCAAGCAGGGTACTGCATTATTGTAAACAAGCAGTTGGTTTTGTTTTGTTTGTTGTTTTATGTTCTCAGTTACCTCACACTAGAGGGAATCTAGTGACGTCAAATTAGAGTTGACATTATTTATCATGATGTGAGAATTGTGTATACAAAGGTTCTCAATTTGGGGACATACTATGCATTAAATGCATCTCTGAGAGCATTTGAAAGTGGACTAATGTATAAGACAGAAGGAGATTACTTCATTAAAAATTAAATCAAGGAAAGTAGCAGCTCTGAGAAGATTTCTGCTTGTTCAAATACAAAACAGAATAAGAGGGAGCCATTGGTAACTAACAGCCATACCACCTATCTTTGGTTGGGCACCAGAATCAATTATGGTTGTAATGGGAAGAGATTTATGAAATTTTATGAGTCACTCGAATCTTGCTGTGTACCTAATCTGCTGAAACCTTTTTTTATCACTACTCCACACTTCTTTCACCTTTTTCTATCTATCTACACACATCACACTATCTATCTTCAGCAGCTTCCACATTCAGCTGTTTCCTTTTCCCCTTCAATGCTAGGGAAGATGTACTTGTTCAGGTTTTTTTTAGAACCTATTTGCCTCAAAGATGAGGAATCAGGAAGTGTAACAAACATTTCAATTTTTAGAAGAATATAAATAATAGAATCACCAAGTTTGGAAAAGTCCTCCAAGATCATCTAGTCCAACCATCCACCTACCCAAATATTTCCCCACTAAAAACTATGTCCCTTAATACAATATGTAATGTTTCATGAACACCTCTACGTTGACTCAATCACCTCCCTACGCAGCCCATTGCAGTTGTCATGGTTTTGTAATTTTTGCTATTGGTATTCCACATCATAACATCATGTGGAGCACAGAGAAGAAGTACTACACATCTCAGGGGACCTCGCGGTCAGAGAGGAAAATACGTCATGGAAGCAACGCTTGCTCTCTCTCTCACTGGCAGCAGGTGTGGGTGTGCTTCCAAGCCGCGGCGCCTTCAATTTCAAAGTAGGCTTCTCGGTCTTTGGAAACCTCTCTCTCTCTCTCTTATTTCACTTGATTTATTAGCCTCAATTTCAATTAGATTGTAGTATAGTAAAATAAGTTTTACTCCTTAGATCATTGCCACTGCTCTGTTTGTTTCCTTGAGCCAAGCTCCCATCTCCCTACCCCTTTCCCTTTTTCCCTTCCCCTTTGTCAGGGGCCGGGGGCCCACGGGCCTACTGCCCCCCCTGTCACGGACACAGATTGATCTAGATAACTCCGTGACAGCAGTGCCTGACCACTCTTTTGGAGAAGAAATTTTTCACAATATCCAACCCAAACCTCCCCTGGCACAACTTAAGGCCAATCCCTCTAGTCCTATCACTAGTTACACAGGAGAAGAGACCAACCCTCACCTTGCCCCAATCATCTCATTTCACATAGTTGTACAGAATAATAACGTCTCCCGAGCCTCTTCTTCTCCAGACTAGTTGAAATGCTGAGCAGTTTTAAGCCACATTCTTGTGAAGTCATCAGACCACACTGGGTTCCTGTGCTCTCACCAAGACCATTCTGAGGATCTCTTTTGTCTAATATAATGTCAGTAGCTTGGTATTTATGTACACCTGAAAAAACACAAAGCCATAGAAAGGTACATTTAGGAGAGCTGTGTTGCTATCTTTAAACAAACAACCAATCAATCAAGCAAACAAACAAACAAAAAAAAAGGATGTTGGTAGAGGTTTCCAAAATCAGATTATTTGGAAATATAATAAGCAGGGGAAAAAAAAAAAAAAAAAAAGGTAGAATTCTCTAAAGAACTGTTTCTGATAGACAACATTCTTTTTCATTGATTTCTCAGAGCTCACATGATTGCAAGCTCATGATCCCCTGGATTTTAGGGTTCATAACCCTAGACATGCCATGTAGACTGAGGACCAGAAGTCTGCCAGTATGAACAGCTCTAAAGGAGCTACTTTTGAAAAATCTAAAGTCGTGGGATGCTAGATCATGAATTCCCATGTAAAGTATAGTATTGAATTCATGAAATAGCGTTACTTTTCTCAGTATAACTCCAGTTACTAGACTTATATGAAGACACAGATTCTTCTGAGCTGATTCAGTACCTCTGGTTTGCTGACCACATGGGAAAGAATAAGCACTTCTGCGGTCACCACGTTAGAGCATACAACACTGGAACTCAGGTAAGGCAAAGCTCTTTCAAGAGCTTCCCTGAATGGATACTGAAGCAGAAGCAGCAGAAATAGTTTGAAATGAAGAAACAACACATGAAATCACCGGCTTATTATCTGTAACTTTCTGTTCTGTTGCCAAGTTGTGAGTAACAATGAAGTGAACAGGTCAGAAGCAGTAGCTTCCTATACTGATTTGAAAGCATAAACTTCTCAGAGGTCTCCAGCCTAGTGCCTCTAAAATCAGTAGAATTTGTCATGTGTCCTTGCGGTCACCTGCTTATCAGTATATTGAATACTGCAGTGATGTCAAAGCATGAGCCTCTCTGGAGAACTGACTCAGGCCTTCTGTCTTGCTGGACTGGTGTCAAAACTTCTGTAGGATCAAGCTGGATAAAAGCCAAGGAATAGGCTCTTGTAGAATTACTGGCACATCCCCTCAAATTTTCTGGGTTTATGTCAAGATACTGACAAGGCCATTCTGTTTCCCTTAGCTTCATGTTGAAGAGAGTTTTTAGTAGGATATTGAGTTTATTATACAGAAACTGCATTTAAGCAGACTATTCTTATTCTTTTCCTCTCCAGAGGATTTCATAGTGGCAGAGGTGGAACAGACACTAGATTTTCAGTCCTGACCAGGCTAATCTCCTTACATGAATTACCGATCTGTTACTTCTGTTACCATGGAGCAAGAGAGAGATCTGAATTCTCAAATCCTCAATATTTTACACCTTCCTTAATTGTTCCCTCCACCCCAGGAGTTTCTTATTTCCCTTGCTTGAAATGAATGATAGGAAATAAGTACAGTTGCACTTATGAATAAGTAAAGGATGCCCCATCCAAAGCATAAAATTGGATGGAGACACTTACTTTTCTCAGAGTTATGATGAGATCTATCCCTGCCTAACATGCACCCTACAAAAATTTTGTTTAATATAAATTCCTCCCTTTGTCCTGGGAAATCTATAGGTTGTGATTAACAGAACACAATGTTTTTATCATATCAGACCATCGTTACAGGGAAGGAGAAGACTATTAAATACATTTTATGTAACAAAAATATTGAGTTCTGAGCTTTTAAGAGTATTGTTGTGCGATATGAAAGATTCAGAAAATACAGGATGACAAATATTTATATTAAAAATAATGTGAAGTGATGCAACAGTGCCAGTTTTCTGGTAGCAATTAGTCCAACATTAAAATGTACTGAGGAACAGAAGAATCATAGTCCTTATTATAAGAGTGCTCTTATGAGTTTCTTTAAGCACAAAGAAGCACTTGAGTCAAAGGATGGCTACTATTCTAATTTGAGCTAGTATACCTTAAGTTCTGAAATTGATCTGAGATTTGATGTGTCATTGAAGTGGCAAAAGCAAGTGGCACAATCCTCACTGAAAGTTAGTAAATTTATGCTATTATCTATATTACGCGTTTAATGCTTTTAAAAACACCTATGATGAAGGACTAATGGGCTTCATACTTTTAAAGTTCCAGTCCTAAGACACTTCTGAAATTAGAACTTAATATCCTAAATGACTTGAATGCTTCTGAAAAGTTGTCCCTTGACATTTTCTATAGGCCATACATGTTATGGGCACAGCGCAATATATTTGCAAGTAGTCTTTGCCCCATTTCAGTTGAAAGCGAATTAAAATTTCTAACTTAGATGAATGTGTAACTGTTTAGTTTTTAACTAAATAGGATACTTGGTTTGTATTGTTTGAAATCAAATTTAAAAGGATAACAGCTTAACTATATTTAGAAAAATAAAGTGCAGTGTTAACAAAGCTAGCTTCTGGGGCTGATACTTCATCAGCCTGACACATCACTGTAATATGAATGTGAAACTTTCAGGAAATAAATAACCCATGAAAAAAAGATTCTGTTCATGCTTTGCTACTGTTTTTAACACTCATTGCTGAGCATGGTATTTAATAGCCCTTCCTCTGTTTACTAGAGCTGTCTAAAGTAAGTTATGCTTACATGAGGATAGCAAAGGATCAGTCTCTTTGTTGATACTGTAGTTGTGTAGCCAGCCTTATCATATTTAAAATGCTACTTTTAGGAGCTGTAAACCATATTTCCTAATAATTACTATAGATAGAAACATAATTTAGTGTATTTTTACAGGCTTAGTACATTTTATTCTATTGTAAACCATATTTCCTGATAATTACTATAGATAGACAAATAATTTAGTATATTTTTATAGGGTTAGTACATTTTTATAGTATGGTAAACCATATTTCCTTATAATTACCAGAGAGAGAAAAATAATTTATATTTTTATAGGTTAGTACATTTTTATTACTGTACAGTTTCTGCAGATTAAGTACTTTGTGCTTTTTCTTTTTAAAGCAGTCACATTTCCTCAGTAACCACTTTTTTATTATTTATGTAATTTACAGATGATGGCTTCTTAAACTTGTTTTCCCTATTTCGCATTTCGAAGTTTCTATATAAATGCATGTGCTGCTAATTTTGAAGGAAGAACAAAGCGCCCGTGAAGCACTGTAGAAGTTAATGACATTGTTAAAATGATGACAGATTGCTTTAATGGTAGATATGCACTTAATTGGGGAAAGTATAACAAAATGTGCTATTTCATACTACTAAAAAGAGTCAGTCAGGAGCCATCACCCATTTACAGTCTTGTCTTCTCCCAAATCACAATGCACGTACAGTGTGATAACTGATAGACATTGCTAGGCATGTATTCATGTACTGTACATTCATTCAGACAACCCATTAAACAGTGTTTGTTAACCTTTAATTCAGATGTCTGCAATAAGATAATACAATGTAAAACACAAGTCAATGGAGGGTCGTAAAGCTGTTTCTGCTACAGTTTTTATTAGCCTGTTATTCAGTGCTGAATGCAGCTACACCCTGAAGCAAGTCTTGTATAAAAGTACAATGTCAATATATTATGATACAAACTCAACCTATAAAATCAATGACAAGTATTATGTCTGTTGCTATCACCTACTAAAATATAGATACTGTTTTTAATGGATGCAGTGGTGTTAGGCTCAACATCATTGTGCTATTAAACTTAACCCCTTAGGCATGAAATACACAGGGCTTCTGGACAAGGACTGCTCATTGTAGGGTTCTACAACAATCGAGACAGCATACATAAGCATAAGAATATGTATAATTCCTTCTAAAAGGCTGTTGAAGGAAAGCAGAATTCCAGTCTACACAGCAGTGTGACTACCAATCGCATTCTTCTCAATAAGGTTAATTTGCAAGAAAGGGGGATCATCTATCCTGTTAATCAAGGGTTTCTATTTTATTAATACATGAAAACAGTATGTATTATAAGACCTGAAAATGGCATCAAGCTGAAGAGGATTTTGAATTCTTTGGAAAACATAGTTAGAATTCAAAGCAGTAAATTGCAAGAAGGCTCTGAAATCATGTGATATAATTCAATAGGAATAACTTCAAAGTAGAGAAATTCTCCCCACTACCCCAACTTGACCGCATGAGAAAAAACAAGGCAGTAACTGGAAGCATTAGGCATACTGTATAGCAAAGGAACAGAATATTCTTAAAAAAAGTTGCCCTGTAACATACCAGTATATTTGAATATAAGATCAGAAGTAAATATTGTTCTCTACTAAATACTTGAGAGACTGCAACATGAATATTCTCCATGAATATATTCTGGTTTGAGTAGCACAGGGTTAAAGATAGGGAAGAAACAAAGTCAGGGTAGAAACTCCAGAAAGGGGCAAGAAAATGGGACACCATGAAGAAAAGAAGATCTGTGAAGGCAAATCGTATGAGAAAATAAGGAACTAATCTGCAAGTTTAGAGTTTTAGGCTAAATAGTTTTGGAAGACAGTTTTCACATGAAAGATAGTTTAACTAGAACAGGCCATTTTGAGATTTAGAACACTGTTTAGATAAACAATCATATAAATACACTTACACAAACTAGAGGAATGGCTTAGGTACTGCTAATAGCCTGTCAAGCCAGAATTTCTGTAATCCTGTGAAACCATTCCTAAATTGCTTCATAACTCAGAACTGGTAAATGAAAACTCACATGCCAAAAAACATCTAAGCCCTGTAAAACTCATTTTGCAAGTGTAACACTATAATGTGGTGGAAAGTACAGCAACAATAGGGGGGTGGTAAAGTCCTAGGCTACAGCAAGAATAAGCCCAAATTCAGCAGCTGTGAACCCCAGACACCCCCAACAGACCTACCTATCAAGTAAGACACTCATCTCCACTGCCAACCCTTAAATGAGGTCTGGGAAGGGGTGAATCCTGTCTCCACCCCTTCTGGTCACTCAGCTGCACTGCATGCACCTGAGCTCCTCTGGGTTGGCCCTGCCTTCCCACCAGGTGCTCAATCACTGTTTCAATGCTGTGACTCAGCATTTCCACTAGAGCAAATTTATGTTTTAACGACTGTTTATCTAAAGTAATGAAGTAACTACAAGCAATACGAGACTTAGAAGATTTTCATAAGGGGCAAACAGCTGTAGCATATAGTGCTATTGCATGCTGCAACTTTTTGATTTGTCTTGTTTCTTTATAATACACTACACAATATTGCTGGTTGTGGAAGAAAGTGTGTCATTTCGCACAATGATTTAACTACTGATTGTGCATTTATGGACGCCACAGCTGTTGGCTGCTCTCCTCTTGCAATTTCATTTTCATATTTAGCTGATTGCAGGTTTGTTTGCTATACACTGTGTTTTAGATGGTGTGGAAAGTCCATATCATGATTACATGATATGAAAATAGTTGTGCAATAATTGATGGATGAAGTTATTCATTATGAATATGAGGTAATGTAACAGGGACCATGATTTAATCATCAGAACAGAGGGTCTCTGGAGCCCACACAAAGTTATCAAAGTCATTCCCATGATAAATGGCATATGATAAGCTGTTTGGGAAACAATAATGCAATCCACAGAAAAATATACATACGGGTGGCATACAAATTCCTTGAATGGAAATGAATTGACTCTTAAGAACTAAAGAAGAGATAGTCCAATAAGGAAGATGAGAGGGAGCAATGTCCATGGATCCATCACTCTTGTAAAAAATGATCTTGCTTTATATGCATATTTGTTAGGATTAAAACTTACTGACTTGATTGTCATTCACAAAGCATTTTGCTTGCTGTTTATTTGAAACAAGAGTCTAAGAAAATGCTTTTAGGCAGATCTAGGCTGAAGTGCAACCTTTTTTGTTTGTTTGTTTGTTTATTATTTCCTTGCATGGACAGTTTTTCTCAGGATTTTTTTTTTTTATTTTTTTATTAACTTGATCATAAACCAAGCCAAGGCAGCAATTGCGCCTTAATTTCAGCTGCAATGTCTTCTTCTATTAGACACATTATTATCCTAGATGCCCTATTTTTGTTAGATACAGGAGTTCCTCAGTACAAATCAAAATTCTGTATATGCAATTTAGAAAGTGATAGATAAGTATGGAAAAATTAGTAGAGGGAGGGGAATGATACTTCTTTCTTTGTAATAGACTTGCCACAGTTCACTGCTACTATGTCACTAGTTATCAAACATCAGCACTGCTACTATCACTCCTCCAGGTCTTTGCATGCCATCAAGCAAGAGGTGAACAACTGGGATTGAAAGAAGACAAAATGATGAGGTTATCCTGATGTAAGAAGTTTTAATGAGAAAATCACCACAGATTTCCAGAAACAGTATAACTATTACCAAAATCATCAGTGAGACTAAAGAAGAGTAAATGCATTTCCTCTTGATCTGCTGCTGTGATTCACTGAAGAGTATGTATGTGTCCTAAGGAGAAGAGTCATATCCTTTCCAAGCAGAAAATATGTTCCCAATGTTATTTTCAGATTCCCTTTACAGTACCTACTGATCAACGTGAGCTTTCTTGTCAGAGAAACAGTATAGGGAGCATACTATGTGCTCGAAAATATGAAAATTCAAATCGCTTCATTCCTTTTTCCCGAAATACCCTCAAGTAGTCCACAAACAATTACAGTATTCAGTTCTAGTGTGCCTTTTACCCTGGTGGCTTTGTGAAACCCTTTTACAAAACAAGATTTGCTAAGCTATACCAGAACATGATGGGAAATGATGGCACTCCAAAAATCTTAATTACCCCAAATTGCCTAGCAAAGAGCAGTCCACACTTACAGGATCTTGTAAACTCTTTGTTGGGAGAGAGAAACAGACTAAGACACATGCTTCTCACTGTGCAGCAGTCTCAGCTAGTGCCTAGATAAGGGTGCTATTTGTTTTATTACAAGCATTTTCAGGATATTTTAAACACACAACATAAAGTTTGTGCTTGTGAATTAAAAAAAAAAAAACACATTTCTTTTTTCCTGAATCTGAAAGTACAGCTGAAATAGTTCATTTTGCAAATACGACTCAATGGCATCTCTTGGACCTCTGTTCAGATTTGGCAAAGCTATAGAGGAGATAATTGGATGCCAGGAACTATAAGGCACTGTTCTTGATGTACTAGGCTTGTCAGCCAGGTCTGGGAGACAGAGAGATATCAGTGCTCTCAAGGACACATGGAGCTCCACCTGGCAAGGTGCAGACATATGGTTTCAGAGGATATGGATGCTCAATGTATTCCCATTGAGCAGCCAGCCTTCATTTGCTCCAGATAATCAAATATATTCTTCACTGAGAAGCTGTAAGGCTAGAGCTTACAGCTCTGAAAGATGAAAAGGGGACAAGATTACTTGGATGGCAGATATAAAAGGTTTTTCTTGTTCTGTCACTGATGCATTCAGGTCCATGAAGCAACTCAGCTGCTTTCTGTAAGAAAAATTGGTACATTTACAATTCAGATAGACATGTAAAGTCTGAATAAATACGTATATTTGGGGAACTCAACTAAAGCAGATAAGAACCACAACATCTTTTGAAGTAGGCCCATCACTGATAATTATGAATGTGAGATAATCTACCGTCATTTATTCTTGTAAATAATGTCATCTCTTCCAATTAAGATCAACTACTTGTATCTCCTCATTTGCTTTATTAGCATTGTTGTCAAGTTCTGAAGAAGCCTTAATTAAATAGTCGTCATAATTATGGCTAGTTTCCCAAACGATCGAAGTAAATAATTTATATATAGGTTATAAGAAAAGTTTTTACTTACTGAAATGTTGTATTTCAAAAACTTCTCAAGTGCCTGCTTACAAAGTGTTTCACATTCATCCTTCAAACAAGGTATGTATTACAAAATAAGCACTAAAAATGAGCTAACTAACTGAAATTTTCTTGCTTCAAGCATTTGTATTTCTCCGAGTGACAACTGCAGGGAAATTAAAAACTGAATGCAGAAAATTTCTTAACTGATGCTTTGAACAAGCAGTTAAGCATTTAAGACAAACTGAATTATTAAAAATATTTGTATTATTTTTTATCTTACTAATTAATTACATTAATGAATACTGTGTTATACAAAGATTAAAAATAATACATTGTAAAGTCCAAGATAGAGGGACTGAATGTGCTATAATAATGTATCTGTTTTGATGAGCAGCATACTCAAATATATTTTACTTTTCAGAAATGCTTTTTCCAGCTGAAAGTATCTGAAATATACTATATTTATTCGTGGGTGAAATGTACATTTTTTTTCACTCTTCTTACTGCTATTAAAAAGATTTTTATTTTACTTTTTTATTTTTTTTCCCAGCTAGATTAGAAAATACTTTTACAAAAAGTGATCAGCCATGACCTAGTTCTGTGAAATTGAGATTTTATTCCTTAATAGCTGCTATTATTACTAACAAATATTTTAATGAAATTTTACATTTTCCCTTTAATGGACGCATGTCATTTCCATTACCCTTAATTAGTGCTATATGTGCTCTTTCAGAGAAAAATAGGCCCTTTAGCTATAAGTTCTGACTTTTGAAACAAAAAACGATAACCTTTTTGTGTTTCTGGTTGAGGTAACTGCAGTCTAATTTTATTTTACAATTGTGGCAAATCAGAATCAAAGAATCTGAAATTATATTGTAGACTGATTTTTTAACATTCAGACTCATAATAGAACTAGTATAAACATTTCATTTCCTTTTAATGATGTTATGCCTTTTTTTTTTTTTTTTTCTGTTTGTATGTCCCCCAGATTGATTAATCACTTTTATTTTTTTTTATAGACTAGTGTATCCTGCCAAAGGACACATTCTTTACTGGTGTGTATACATCTGTAGTACTTCTTGTTCTCCTGAATGTTAATTGGAGTCCAGCAGTATGCACCTATTTACATTTAGTTCATCTATTTGTATAGCACAATAATACTGTAGCTTCTCTAAAATTTTATGATAGTACTTCAATTCCCATCTTACTATACAAGTCTCTGTTTCTCTGAGCCCTTGCCTCATCAGTATCCCTGCATCTTTCTCTGTTGTATGGGCATGCAACAGGATGTAGGCATCAAATAATACACTGAGGCAAGAATCCGCTTCATAAGAATCATTTTCAGTAAAAATTTGCAATCCAGTATTGTAAAATAGGATTGTTCATGTTGTGTAGAAGAGACTGTGAAAGTGCATTCTCATAATGAAAGATAAGGGAAAGATAAATTCAAAAACCAATCAAGGTAAAGAAGAAAGAAACCATGATGATAATCTGGGATAAACCATGGGAGCTTAAAAGAATAAAGTGATATGTATATGTTGTAATAGACATTGCAGAAATCTTTCTGCTGAACAGCTCTATCAGCAAGGCAGCTGAGAGACAGTGTATTCAGTTGAATGTTTAATTTTGTCTTTATCAAACACATGTAGAAAGGTTTTTTTGAGCAACAATACAAGTACTGGAAGGGAAACATTTTTGTATTGCTTTTTATATTTTAAGAGAACATATACATAAAGTAGTGTATGATATCTGCAATCAGATTAAGTAATCTGATTAATTTTAGTCCCAGAACTTTTTCCTGAAATGAAGTTCTAGCTGGCACTGAAAGAAGTTTTGCCACACCAGTAATGGAATAACAGCCTGTGCATTAATCTGGGAGTACAGGAATTCATGCGGTGATCCTAAAATAAATGATGTCAAGGAAGAAGGTCATCAAAGCTAGAAAATCAGAAAAGCATCTGTTCTATTTCTCCCGACACCTAATTTTCTACTCAAAAGGCTAAAATATGCAAGTACATTAAACATAACCTGATCATAATTCTGGGAAGTGTTTATATGTGATTACAAAAAAACTACGATTCAGCATTGCTTTTTTGTGCCAGAATACAGCTGACAAAAAGTGTCATAGTGCAGGTATAATGCCTTCCATATGTTTCAGTGATTCTTCTCTTTTACATGCCTACTGGAGCTGTGAAAGGGAATAGGAAGGAGATATTATTGCAGTTTCCAGAGCCACCCTAATATGTCCCAGGGATATGATTCTTCAATTTAGAGATAAGGGTGTGATGCAGGACCATGTCAAAGGCCTTGCAGAAGTACAAGTAAATGATATCAGTTGCCCTTCCTTTGCCCACCAATGCCATCACTTCATTGTAGAAGGCCACTAGATTGATTAGACATGATCTGCCCTTGGTGAAGCCATGCTGGCTCTCCTGGACCATGTCCTCATTTCACATATGCCTTAGCACAGCTTCCAGAAAGATCTGCTCCACAATCTTCCCAGGCACAGATGTAAAAGGCTCATTGGCCTGCAGTTCCCTGGGTTTTCTTTTCTCTCTTTTATAAAAATAGGAGTGGTGTTTCTCTTTTCCCAGATATCAGGGACTTCACCTGACAGCCATGACTTGTCAAATATGATGGAGAGTGTCTCAGCAACCAAACCAGCCAGCTCCTTCTGAAATGCATGTTATCTGGCCCCACAGGCTTGTATGCATTCAGTCTCATGAAGCAGTCCCTGATTTTCTCTGCACTTATACTCCCACAACACTCACCTAGTGGTTCAGGGACCACTACAGAGAGGTAGGAATTTTGACAGCCAGTGAAGACTGAAGCAAAGAACTCGTTGACTACCTCAGCCTTCTCCACATATATTTAAGTCAGTTCTCCCTTATTTATCAGAGAAGATCCACTCTCCTTTGCCTCCTTTGTCTTTAATATACTATTTTATGGATGCCAGTCAGATTGGATTGGAGTACCTACCCATCAACCTGATGAATGACCAGAAGATAAAGGAAAAGTAAAAGTAAGGGCATATATGAAATTATATATTAGAGGAACATATATTACACATTTAGCAGTCACAAGAACGAGCAGCTTCTGAGTCAAAAGTGGAGGTTTCACCCCTTCCGCTATATTCAGTAGCCACCAATGGACTTTGACTACTTATAATCTCTTCATCTTCTTTCTTATAGTGGTTTAACCTGGCAGGTAGCTCACTGCTCCCTAACAGGATGACGGAGAGAATAAGAAAAAGGTAAAACTTGTGGGTTGAGAAGATAGTTCAGTTGGCTAGAAAAGGAAGTGAAAATAACAAAAAAAAAAAAAAAACAAAACAAATTATGTGCCATGCAATTGCTTGCCATCCACTGATGAAAGCCCAGTCAGTCCCTATCAGCAGCAGCCCTGCCCTGGCCAAATCCCCTGGTTTTGTTGTTCAGCAAGACACCGTATGGTATGGGACATCCCTTTGGCAGCCTGGGTCAGCTGTCTTGGTTGTTCCCCCAGATCCTTGTGCCCACTCAGTTCTCCCTCACTGGCAGGGTGGTACGAGAAGCTGAAACATCCTTGGCTCCATGCAGCACTGTTCAACAGCAACTAAAACATCAGTATGCTATCAACATTTCTTTTCTCCAAAATTCAAAATGTGGCATCATACCAGCCACTAAGAAGAAAATTAACTCTGTCCCAGACAAAAGCATGATACTTCTTTTACTTTGACTTCTGCATTATTCTCAGGAAATGAGTTAAAAAGGGGAAGTGAAGCTGGTGACAGAAGACTTGACTCTTTTCCTTTCCAGTTGCTGACATATGTTTTATTGTAGTGTTTTGGCTTATTACACTCTTTCCAATAGTATCTCTTGTTTTTCTTTTAAACCTGCACTTGCATCTTTCTTCACACTTACATGCTGATCTGAAGTGGGTGCTGTTTTCGTTTTCTTTTTAGAGGTAGGGTTTTTGTTTGTTTGTTTGTTTGTTTCTGTTTTTACAGAGGTCTTGCAAGGTGGACTAGCAAGTTATCAGGAGTCTTTAAAATAGCAACTGCTCATCACTTAAGAAGAGGTAAAATCATGTAGGGAGAAGCTGGAAATTATAATAAAGGAAGTTAAAAGAATCTCTGCTCTCAAAGGAAATAGTCATAGGAAACAAATGCCAAGGACAGCTATCCTGAAAGAAAAGATTATGATTACATTAATCTTGCTAATTTTTAATTAACTTAATAATAAAACCCAAATTACAGGGAAAAAATAATCTGGGGGTATAAATAACACCAGTACTTGAAATGGAATGGTGTCTTGCAATGTCTGTGAAGTAACCAGGTCAGTATAATCACAAACTTATCCTTTATGGGGAATTAACAAGTTTTAATATATTCACCTCTCAATTTGTGGGATAAAGAAAACAAACAAACCAGCAAAGATAAACTTCTCTGCCTTTTTTTATTTTCTGTAAATGTTAAGTGCTAACTCTGTTGCTGTTCAAATCCTAGTAAATATCAAATGCTTGTGATAAGACAAAAGTATTCTCCATGTTGTTTTGTTGCTTTTTTGTTATCTGTACTTAAATGAATTGCAGGATGTTAAAAGAAAAAAAAATATTCAAAATCTCTGTTCCATTCATGCTTAGCTCTGCCCTCCTTATGAGTAGTATGGAGTGTTTGATGTTCTGAAAAACATCCCTGTATATCCTACACTGTGTATCCATACTTAATATAACTAACATCCAGAAAAATGAATAGAGTTGATACCCTGATACCATTCAAATTTTTAAGGGAAAAGTTCAACTGAATAGGAAGGAAGAAACGAAAATTGAGAGTGCTTCCTTTGTCCCATATAAATGTGTTCCTTAGAAACTTAGCATAAATGTGATGTGCATTTGTTCTGAATGAAAGAAAAAAAAAACTGTTAAAAAATACCCAATATAGTTCTTTCCTTGAAATTTTCAAAATGTCTTTTCTGGGAAGAGGCTTACATCTGTATTCAGAGTGTATTTTGTTACGTCAGCTTATTTGTAATAAATCTTCATTATTTCTTCGACACAAAATATTCAAAATATGTTTTTATGCAAAATATACTTTCATTATAGGAGCATTATGCATAGCCTATGGAGTTGGCCTTATAACTGAGCAAAATGACTTTCCTTTTTTTGTATAATATATGAGTATATGAAAAAAAAAGCAAAGAGCATGCATATTGTGATTGCGGTTTAAATTTTGTGTTAAGACAACAGAAATCTACTTGGGATGGTTGCAAGTTATAACCAAATTTAACCTTCTTAAAATATCAACATCAAGCAAATGTTCTGAAATATTAAAACACCATTCATCTTTCTCTTTTCAAAAGATATGATTATTCAACAGCTTCATGCTAAGAAAAACATAATCGAATCTTAAGAACATGCTGGAAAGAGTAAATGAAATGGCAGCAGTAGGTTTACTTTTACAACTGAAAAAAATGTCACATGTATTAATGTCAACAACTGGAATTTTACCTCATTAGGCAATTTCTGATCTAAGGCTCTGATGATTATTCTAAGCAGAAAAAATATGCTAATTATCTGCTCTGAATGTAGAAGGAAAAAAGGTGTAAAATCTTCCTTTAGCCGTGTGACCATGTACTAATTGCATGTCATGTGTCAAAATAATGCAACCCACTTTGCCTAAAGCAATTAGACATACAGAACTCTATTAATGAAGCACTGTCTGTCACTAAAAATGTTTTCAGAGCTATAGTTGAAGATTAAAATATTAACTTCTCAAATATTTATGATAGTTACTGACAGCATTTCAAAATGTTACTTTTAACAAAAGTATTTTATTCAGCTCCAGTTTTTAATTTGGATTTTATATTCAAAGACATTATTAACATATGGGAGTCGTGTGAAATTTCTATGATCTCCACTGAGACTACAGAGGTACATTAGCTCCTTGAAGCTTACAGCACCTTTTTCTATTGTAATATAAACTCTTTCAGAACAACAACAAAAAAGTTTAAAGCTTCAAAAGTCCAAAAAGAGAAAAAGAAAAAAGAGAGAGAGAGAGAGAGAGAGAGAAGGGGGAAGTTCTTGTTGAACTCCACCTATTTTCTGAACGTGAGAGAAGAAAATGGCTCTTTCTGTCCACCTACCATTTGGTGTTCTCCTTCCTTTTAATGTCATTGGTCATCTGTGCTCATAAGCATACCCTTATGAAGTAGGAAGGCAGGGACGTATGTTGCCACTTTGTTTATTGAATCTGTACTTCCACTGCTCGCAAAGAGGCTTTGGATAGGATTTTTCAAAATTCTTCCAGAGCAACAGAAATCTGCAGCTACGGGAGAGGGCTGTAGAGCACACCTAAGGTTCTTCTCCCTATTACAGGAGTTTAAAGTATACCAAATGCTGCTTAAATTACTATTGCATTGTAACATGTGGTAAGATTTTTAAAGCTGCTTGGGTATTTTGTAGGGTTTGTTTATTTGTTTGTTTATTTATTTATTTATTTAGCTTTTATTTTGCATTCTTAATTTACGAAGAAAAAATAAACTTACTCTTGCACTTATCCCAGTCGGCTATATAGGAATATTAGTACGGATAAAAGTTGAATAGACAAGCTCTTAATTTGATTTCTATATGGATACTGAGATGACTGCTGTGATACCTGAGGATTTACAGCTTTACTAGTAGTATGCAGGAACGATACCACTGTAATACCATGGAATTATTGCCCTTGCATTGTGCCAAAAAATCAGCAAATAAAAAAAGGCATGTTGTTAGCACTGCATCATTTTCTAGTACCATGGTGGTAAAAACTGACTGCTATTATGTATTAGTCCTGCCACTGCTTTTATGTTTGGTAAGGGTATTGCCTCGGTTTTGGAGCTATTACAGTCTATGGGAATCAATTATATGTACTTGAACTAAGAAGGATTTACTTGGTAACTGTAATGGCTCTAAAAGAGCCATTATGATCTGTCACGTCAAAAATGCACATGCCTACAGTAGATACAAACAGATCTGTGCAAAAAGTTTCATACATAAAGCAAGACGTTTTTGTTAGTGTCCATGGCAAAACAAAATAAGCACATTTTGCTGAATTACTTTCACAAGTTTTCATAATTAAGGAAAAGGAGTCTTTGTTGTTCCACTGCTCTGTTCTTCTAGAAAGCAAAACTTGTTTGTTGTCTTAAAGGGAATCAAGGGAGACATTACAGAAGGACAAAGCTCAATGAATCATAATGTTCTGGGGATAGAAGTAACCAGATAAAAGGAAAAGAAAAAAAAGTGAGATAAATAGTGGGGAAGATATTCTGAAGTAAAAGGGAGCAAATGTGACCTTGCCATCATTAAATACATCCATGAAATGGATATGGCAGCTCTTAAGAATGCGCAGAGTTTAACCCCCTGTGACCAGTCATGGTATGTCTGCATGCACAGAACAGTAGAACATCTCAGGGCCAGAATGAAGCGTAAACATGGCTGGTGAGCATAAGGCTTCCTGTGACCTTGCTGCAGGATAGATGCAGTCCATAGTCCTAGCTTCCTAACCATCCAAATCACTGTACCATATTGCAGAACAGGACAGCTCCCTCTAGACATGTGTATCTAGGTTTCCACTGAAAGGAGACCAAAGCATGCTGGAAGCATGCACTTTATTCTGGCTTGGGGCTGGGCACAGTCGGGTAGCACAGGGTGGGCCTGGTGCTGTGAGGGTGGAACCCAGGCATGCTGCAGGTACAGGGGCAGCAGTGCTGAGGTACTGGAGCTAGATGGAACTGGGCAAAGGAGAGTGAAGCCTTGTGGCGGGAATACTGTATCCTGCTGTGCTCAATGAACCATTTCTAGCCACGGTGCTAATTTCTGCCTTTAAAAGTTCCTGCGTGGGCAAATGAAGGCTGCATAACTGCATTCAGTTTGTAGGATGGGTGGGAGTAAGATGAGAAAGATTGGCAGGAATGATTTTTTAGTGATTACCACTTTTAAATAATTGCTTACACTATCAGATATTATACATTAATATAGACAGAACATCATTAGTATTTTGCTATTAAATAAAACAGAACTGTATTACTATACCCACTGATGTGCTACTATTGTTTTCTTACACAGAATTTCCTTATGTGGTTTTATTTTTGTTTTTATAAAGCTTTCTTTACATATTTACATTGTATTAAATAATTGTGGCAAAGTTGTTTGAAGTACTTTCCCCCAAATAATACTTGCCATGTGCAGGGTGAAGAATGGCCTGTAGTTTCTGCAAGTTGCTCGTTTGTTTACTGGACCAATTTTCAGTAACAGAATACTATTAAAAAGCAGCAAAAGCTTTTCAATCCCAAATGAGCATGTCCAAAAAAAGAAACAGAGATTTTACTCTTAGCTCATCTTCAGATTCACAAGGGACAATAAGGGAGATTCATTAGGCCATTTGTTACTGTCATCTGCCATGATTCAAAATGAAATACTAAATGTTTCATGGATGCAGAAAAAGAGCAGTATTTGTCTTTGTGTTGGCTATGCAAAGACTGTATGGCTTTCAGCCTCCATACAAGAGGTCTGATGGATGAAAGGGGGAAGGGTGGTGCCATCTGAATGATGATGGGCTAATATCATCATCCTCTTGTCAGCTGTAATAGGCTTTTCCTCACAGAAATAATTCATAAAACCGCTACATTATATTCTATCCCTGACAGGCCCTATCTATCCTGCAACCCAGCAGGCTCACAACTAATAAGAAAATATGTGGTTCAGGAACCCTGAAAAATTAAACAGGTAGTTTATGAACAATTTGTTTCATGGGGATGTTTATTATGTTTATTAAATATTGAGCCCTTAATGTTTTCCCAGTACAGATGATATCATAAAAATGCTGACTTAAGCCTCAGTTGTGTTCTTAGAAAGTGGCATTTTATAGCTCTTGTAGTACACAGTAAATAACTAAATTGCAATGGTTTATATGTGTACATAGAATAGAATTTATAGAGACTGAGTATATTTTTATTGTGCATATATGATGTACTTAATACATTCATAATAGATACATGCAAACTACCAAAATATTGATCATGTTCTTTGGCTTAAGTGAAGAATTGAGATGAGCAGCATTTCAGAGTCTTGAACAGGGAAGACCAGACATTTATCTTGCTGCTTATGCTAATGGAGAAAGACCGATTTTGGTGTTTGAAGTGTCAAGGCAAAAGCAAAAATGTAAACTTACATTGGAATACTGTTTTGTAAATATAATTTTCTATTCTTTGTTCAGACTCTTACTACAGTAAAAAATGGGATGAAATCGATCAAGGTGAAACCAATATGCTGCCATGCCTTTCTAGAAATGAGGGCTGTCAGGGCAAAGTTCTTGTACCAGGCAGAAGGACTAGGTTCTGGTGAAGACCTCGAGTGCACAGAGGAAGCACCATGCACAACCACAATCTTTCCATGTCCATATCTTTTTATTCCAATTTCTTCCTTCAGGGTTTATTGAATAATTGATAATTCACTGGCAGAATATGAAAACTGGCAAGTAGAAAACTTCCATTCTTAATGAATTTGTAACAATAAATAATGCCTATGATATTAAACAGCTGCATTCTACAGACATATTACAAAGAGCATGTGCATGACATGATTTACAAAAAAAAAATTCACAGATCTTTCATTGAGCCTTTTAGAAATCCCGAGCTGTTCTCATATCCTTCTATTCCTGATAAGAGTTTAGGCTCAACAATAACTAGAGAGATCAATGAGCACAGAGGTAGAAACTGTCTAGAACCAGCATGACTTCTATAACATGGAATTCTGTCTCTCTCACCCACTAGAGTTGAAGATTTCAGAAAGCACATGGATTAAGAGGGTTCAGAGGACACAATATGTTTGAATTTTCAAAAAGCCTTTGACAGGGCTAGTAAAGAAACTGAGTTAGCAGAAGTGTTTAGAAAACCTTTATGAGCTGAAAACCAGTTGAAGTATAGGAAGCAAAGGAGAAGGCTTTTTGCTTGTTTTGCAGGATGAATATTTTATTTTCAGCAGTGATATTCCTGTGGGATAAATGCTGGCACTGGTTTTATTAAATACGTACATCAGTGACCTGGAGAAGAGAGCGACCAGTGAAATCTCCAAGTCTTATCAAGCTCTTCTATGTTAATTTTAGAAGGACCTCTAAAAACTGATAAAAATAATGTGACAAATGAGTGTAAGTGTAGATAAATGTAAGGCAATGTATCTGGAAATAATAATGTGAACCATGCCCCATGGTGGTGAACTCAATACGTAGAACATAGGAAAGCCATCATGCAGTCGTCTCTGGCAAGCAGCAGCAGATAAAAGAAAATAACACTGGGCATCACTAGAAAAGGTTTTTAGAACAAGACACAGGCCACAATTTTCTGCTATATAAATTTGTGTGTGGTCTTACAATTTTAGTACTCTGTTCTCCATGCTTCAAGAGGCGCCAAGAAATTAGAGGAGTAACATAGGACGCATTTAAAGTAATCAAGAAGATGGACCAGGCTGAGAATTCTGGAATTGGAGAGATAGCTGAGGAGAATCACAATGAGTGTTTATTACTAATGGATAATCTGAATGTGGACCTGTTCAACAACAACATGAGAACAAGGAGTACAAGCAGTAAAAGATATAAGGAGTCATTTAAAAACATATCAAAGGAAGTAAATATTTGTGCACAGAGGAGATACTTCAGAAACTTCCCTCCATAGCAGCCTGTGGAGGACAGACAGAATGAGTAGGTTTAGAAAGCGATTAGAAGTGCAATAGGTCCATGAATGGCACTTAAAGGAAACCAACAGTTTTTAATATCCCTCATGCACCACTTTTGGACAATGGAGTATGAGAGAAATCAAGAGCAGAAATTGCCAGGCTTGCATGTTGCACCTAATAGTGTTTCCTGTGCTACTGTCAGAGATACTGTTGGGCTATGTCAACCACAAGGCTGAACCAGTAGGCCTCTTCTGATGTTCTTAGCAAGACTTGGTTTTATTCTACAACTAATTTTCTTTTCATTTACTCCAAATTTACAGCTGTGTAATTTCAAAGTCTTCCATGTGCTCACTTCTACTTTGTATCAGTCTACACAAAAGTTGAACCAGGCCTCCTCTCTTTTATATACGTACAGTTTAAAAAATTATCCTACTGTATGTATATACAGAGCACGAAACCTGAAAATTCAAATAAAGGAAAATATGTCAGAATAAAGGCATTAAAAGCTTTAACTCAATGTCTTAAACCTAAAAGAAAAAAAAATAAAAATGCACCTTTTTAAAAGCCCTTGCAATTTCTTTCATTTTTTCACTGAAAAATGTTTGTTTATTCTTTGCTTTTACAAAAGCTTGGCACACACACTACTTCTTTTGAACTTCAGGAGTAAACAATAAAAGCTGTTTCCATGTGCTGCCCCACCCCCAGCCCTAACTCAAACATCTTTCTTTTTCTCCCTAATGGAGCTGGAAAAAAAAAATCACTGGTTACATGAAATCTTTATAATGAATTTTTCAAACAGATAGAAGAGAAAGAAAAAAATGTCAGATATTATTAACTATGAGCTACATGGCTACCTTGCCATTTCTAGATCATGTAAACTCATTTAAATAGCAAACCAGATCAGACACAATTCAGTTAGTACAAGGGTCTCTATGTACGCTCTCTTATAAAATAAAATCACCTAATTTATCCAGTGAGGGAGTAAGTGGTTGATAAGGCTTGTGATACCAATTCCAATATCCATTTCACAATTTATCTTTTTTTTTTAATGAAACCTTAACTACTCCTAGAAGTTGGTAAAAAAAAAAAAAAAAAAAAAAAAAGTTGCTTTGATTGGTCCCTCTCCACTGGTGAAACACTTCTGGGAAGCAATGACTGTGCGGAGAGAGGATGGCTGTTTGGCAGAGAGACGTTACGCAAGGGGGCCATTTCTATGACCCGCCCGTCCCTGAGGTGCAAACCCCAAGTCTACCATTAATCTCAGTGGAATGCCCTACAGGCTGCCTGTCCAATAGGGATAGTGATCACTGCAAAGCTGCAGTAGGCCTAGCCCAGGTCTCAGCAGGACTTCAGCAGGATGTGCTGTGCTTCAGACACTGAGGAAGCATGTACATTGGAGTGTGTTAAACATGTCGCAAGACTTGATGTGCTCTGATGCACCCATGTTGTGCTTTGTCTCTAGTTTAAAGAGATACCGCTTTCATTAACAGGCAGTTGGAAGTAATTAATTACCCATGGATAGCATGTACAGCTGTTGCTTGTGTATGGAAACAGAAGAAAAATTAGATTTAATTGGTTTAGCATAACAAAGAAAGTGGCATTTTTTTCATTATGGCTTTTGTAAATGAAGATGCTTGATTTTCATTTTTATCACCTTTTTTTTCTGGAAGTAGTTGGGAAAAGCTCTCTTGACAGTTGAAGAAATCCCAGAACAAAAACAGAATATTTTCTTGCCTCATGTTAGATGCTTGCAGGATCTGAGCAGGAGCAGATATGTTAGAGTAATGAATGATCAAATTAAATAGATTGCTATATACGCCTTTTGTTTTCTGCAGACTGTGCCAATTCCCAAATATACACCATAAAGTAGCTATATATTTTTAGCTCTGAAGGAGATAACCAGTGAAGTCCAAATTTCAGGAGGAAAAACTAGTATAAATTGTTAAATCTCTGTAAAAAGATTACTGTAGATCTAGACCTACCAACACAAAGTAATAGTGAAGAGGAAAACAATTATGTCGCTATGTGAGATGTAAGCATATACAACAGCTACAAACCAAATTCTATTGAAACATATCTGCAAAACATTGATATTAAACAGCTCATGTTTGACTGGATTCTTCTCCCAGTTTTCTCATGGTAACTATGAAGTTACATACATCCATTTTCTTAGCTCACTTCAGCACAATTAAGAGAAAAATTTAGTTCCGTATGTCCCTAACGTTTAATTCATTAATGTTTTTGAAAATACTCCTTTTTTGGAGATGCTGTCAATGCATAAAGTATTGGCATGGTTGTAGCTATTAAGCCTTATAAATAAACATTTTTCTACATTACTGTCAACTTAATGTTCACTTCCTAATTATTTAATGTGAATAAATGCAGTACAATCTGCATTCATATGGTGCAGTTTCTGAAGGCAGGTTCTGTTGTCCTGTAAAAATTAATACAAACTAATGTTTGTCTGTTGATTAACACCAAGTTTATTTTTCACTGTTAAAGAAACATCTAGGTGAGTACTGTGTAGCTGCATGCAGTGTTGCACGCCGTGAGACTGATGTTAAAGCACTGGGGAAATAACAGATTAAAATGATTCTGAATATAAATGTTTCCCACTTGATTCAAGAGACCAGTTGTATTTTACCTTCATATTTTCTCTCCTTTCAGGAAATCAAATACTTGGATTTTATTTATTTATTTTTAAGCAGCCTCTTAGGAATGATTATAAAAAGACCTCATGGAACTGGCAGGCAGAGTAGGGCAATCTACAAATATTTATAAGAATCCATTAAAAAAATCAAAAATGCCAATGAACATTTCAAAGTCAGGCAGTCTACCGGAGCGTGTATTCCAAGTCAGTCCTCCACAAAAGAGAACGAAGTATTTTTCTAAATAGCAGCCATAGACCAGTCATTATCATGAGGGAAGGAAAGAAAGAAGCAGTAAAAGGATGTTATTTGGGGGAAGCATTTTTTTGTTAACTTATTTCTTGATTTTCTTGTTAAGATTTATTTTTTACATTTTTATTTTCACTTTTAATTTCCACCTGACATTTTTCAGAGTTAGGGAAAAACCTGGTGTTTGGTTTGCTGTTGCTGTTGTTTTTTCCCCTGAAATTTCTCTGAATTGAAAAAAAATATATAAATAAATAAAAGATAGTCTAGATATGAAGTTCTGTGATTTGTTCTCTTGAAAATTACCGCAGAACAGAAAAGCTGAACCTTTAGAAAAGAATGGAACCAGTCTGTTCTTCTTTCCATCTAAAACCGTCCATGTGGTGCAGCCTGCTGCCCAGTACAACAGAGAAGTGTCAGCTGCTGTGCGTGCTGGTGTAGGAGTCAGAGAAAAGTGTAAAGCAAATACTTCAGAATTAAAAACAATTCCAGGCAGATGCTGTAAATGGTTTACTGAATTAAAACAAGTAAAATTTTATTAAATGCCTAAGTCCTGCCCACATAGATACAGTATTTGATCAGTCAATTTTGGCTGCTTTTTCAGATTACTGCTATTGAGAGACAAGTACACTATACAAAGTAATAATGACCTCTGGATAATAAACAGTACATTATACCGAAGGTTTGCATAAACACAATTAATGTAGGATTGCTCATTGAAACCATAAACTGATGACAGATATTTTCATTGTGAGTACTTCTGTATCAGAGTGTTGTGAAAAAAAGATAGTGTCTAATGCTACTAATTTGCTTTATTTACCTTCTTAAAAAATCTCAGATGCACTCGGTAAAAGCAGCGTGTACCTGTCTGTCAGCAGAGCAGCCTTTAGCGTTTGTTCACCTACCATTCTGTTGAGCACATGACTGGAGCAGCTGGCAGACACATTCAGGAAAACAACTGGTCCCTGTCAACACTACCCAACCTTCTGAGGCCAAGCAGGCACTTACAAAGTCACAAATAAAGACCAGTGTTTTGTTTTGCCAATAGCCTAGTGTGTTTTCCCTCCTCTTTTGTTCAGAATGTGCCACACTATTAAAGAACTGATTAGAACAAAGGAACAGGGATCACTGTAACAATTATGATAGAAATGAAAATGCATAATAAAAAACAAACCCCAAAATCGGGAAAATAATGCCAGGTGAAGATGAATACACATCCACTGGGAACAATTACATAGCAGATGCATCCAAAAATTCATTATCAACGTATAATTTGACATGTTCCTAGTAATGTTATTCATTGCATTTACAAATAATTCATCACAGGTGTTGTGAACTAAAACGGCATGCAAGATCTGTATATTATTCACAGGCACAAGAGGAAATGTCCAGTTTGTAAACACACATTGCATTCAATTTTACAAAATGGTTTTGTCTTTTGTTGTGTAAATCCTTCTTTATCCTGCCAGATAAATCAGATAGATCAAAACTATTTTCTTGCCAAAGCATATTTATTCTCACTAAACAAGCTGTAAATATTCTATTGTTTTATTTCCTTACTTTTTCTAAAACAAAAAAAACAAAAAAAAAACCAAAAAAAAAAAAACAAAAAAAAACCCAACAAACCAAAACAAAAAAAACCTAAAGCATCTGATTTTCTAAACTCTTGTTTATGTGGCTAGCTTCACTGATTTAAATTCTGGTTTACTTCAGATGTTGCAGATACTGTTCATTTGAGTTCGTTTTTGACAATCACGCCCTCTGGTAGGGGCATGTCCTGTCCATTCAAGTATGGCACCGTTCTTATAAATAGAAACATATACGCATGAATGAAAGGATCAGGGGCGGGCACAGATCCTCCTGGAAGCACATGGAAGACAGGGAGGTGATACAGGAGAACCAGCATGGCTTCACCAGGGCAAATCCCTAGACCAACCTAGTGGCCTTTTGTTATGGTGCCACTGCATCACGGACAAAGGAAGAGCCACAGATGTTATCTCCCTGTTTAAAATCCATTTGGATGTGGTGCTCAGGAACATGATTTAGCAGTGGGTTGTTAAGGCAGTATGGTTAGTTTGTGGTTGGACTTGGTGATCTTTGAGGTCTTTTCCAACCTGAGCAATTCTATGATTCTATGATTCAGTAAGGCCTTTGACCAGTTTCAATGGCACATCAAAGAACTACATTTGAGGTCACACAACAAGTCTTATTCAGTGAGTTGTGCTCTATCACAATGTAATCAGCTAATTATGTCTGGCAAAAAGAAAATATTCATTAAAATTCTCATCTTACTTTCCTTATTTTTCTGTAGTATATTTCAAATAATAAATTAATGAAATAGGGGGAGAAATGAGGAATAAACTGATGATATGATTGCATTATAGGTATTGCAATTATTAAAAAACCTTCTTTTCCCCTCTAACTCCACATCTCTAACAAAGCTATCATTACATTTGCATGTTTTTTTTCTGTAGCTACTTGAGGGCAATATGTCAGTGAGCATCAGCTTCTAAGTGACTAGAGTTAAAATCATTCTCAATAAGTCTTCCACCAAATCTTTTAACAGCAATACTAATAATGCTGTATAAAGTGTCATCTCTTATACTTTAAAAAACCTAATCAACTCACAATTAAAGATTTGGCGAACTTACACTACCAGTTGGAATAAACATACACAACCAAAGGACAATGACATTTCTGCTTACATTTTCCTAAACAATGTAAATAAAGAAGCAAGTAAAAATAAAGTGAATGTTTATACAAATAGCTGAGATGTATGAACACTATTCATTTGTCTTATGTTTTAATAGTCTTGCATGCATAAAAGTTTGCCCTTCAGGTATGAAAAAAAGTTACAATAAAAAGAGAATGAAGGAAATTAAATTTAAGGAACTTCCTATTTACACACCCTCTTCCTTCCCTCATTTACCAAAATTACATCTGACTTCAATCCCACATAAACATCCCGTCAGCACTTCCCCCACAGGTAGGGTAATCTCCTCCTGGATGTGAAGAATGACGTTATCTACATGTGCTTCACCATTTGGCTTAGGTCCTTTAGCTTTAATCTGTCAGTTCCTATGCCAGAATACTACTTCTTTTATTTTGTCCTTTTACAATAGTACAAAATGAGTCTGTAAACTCTCTTATTGTTTATAAGCACTTCCTTATATTTATTGTGTATGATTTTTTATAACCTTGTACTTGTATTTAAAACTACAAACAAAGGGTATATAAATCATTCCTGCCAATCACTTTTGGATTACAATGCAGGAAGCATTTCTGTTGGGTTGGATAGCTAGAGCAGAGCAAATATGGCATTCTCATAAATGGCAAAGAAGTGGCAGCACACTATTTTATGCTTCATGACATCAAATAACCAGATATATTGGAATCTGATATTTTTTAGCAGAGCTGTTTTATATGGTATATCATGCAGTTCTGTTAATAGATTTCTTCCTGATTTTCATTTTATTTTGTCCTCCAAATTCCTCTTTACATTGTTTCTCGTGAAGTAGACTATTTTAAGTAAACGAGTTGATTGGGACACATTTCTGTTCCCTGGTAGCTGTGGTCACCAAAATATTTAGTAACAGTTCAATATTAGTATATAGTTTGAGGATTCCTTCTCTCTCTAGAACAACCTTGTGCCTTATGAATAGCTTTTTCAATATTAGAAAACTTGTCATTAGAAACTTGTTATAAAACAGTCAAGAGCCACGTAAGCCAGTGGATATTTCTGCATAAAGAGCATCTGACTGACCTCTAAGGGAATGGGAGGTCCTTCTTTTTCTCTCGCTCCTTTTTAAACTTTTTGTCTTTCTCCAGCTGAACTTTTTCAAAAGTCGAAAAAAGTACAATTTTCAGTGTATATGTTAGAGCTCAAGCTTGAATTTTTCTGCTTCAGTCACATCTAGCACATTGGCTCACCCATACACTGCTTTTCTTTTGTTGGTAGCCTTGCTAATATCTAGTATTCAGCAATCTTAAGAATATCACAAATTCAGTGCTGTACCTTGCCTTCCTCAGCAGAGGCTCATATAAAGATGTTTGCTGTTAAAGGCCCTCAGTCAAGAGGGCCCTAGAGGAATAAATGACGCAAAAGAAATTTGAAAGAAGAAAAAGACAGTATAAGTTAGTGAGTGTTAAACTTAGCTGGACAAAAGGCAGATGCATCATAAGTACCCCATAAGGTACCCACAAGCAAAGAAGGAGGATTACATACCCCAAAGATGTCAAGGCAAATGAAATCCTAAATATCAAGTGCAGGAAAATGACTTTGTCTACACAAAGTTTTAGTTTGAAAAGCAGATGATGGATTTTTAAAATTTAAATTATTATTTTAAACTTAAGTTTGTAGTGAGGAGACATTCTAAACTGCATACGACATTCTTCAACAACAAAAAATTCATAAACATTTTAGTTAATGTGTTTTATCTTACACAGATGATATTGGTTTTGAAATGGTCTAGAGAAAAATGGCACATTTACATAGATTGTTTGAAATGCTCTTGTTAAAAAATAATTAAATTAGGTATACAATGCCTCCTATTTATTTATTTATTTTTCTGCCATTATCACTTACATTGTCAAGAAAGAAAGTACAATTTTCATGTCAATGAAAGTCCCTAGCTAACAATTAACTATCTTCGTAGCCATTACTTTTTATGTGAGATATCCATAAAGTCTTTTACCTGAATAATCATATAAAACATTAGCAAGTTTCTTATCTAGCTCAGTGGAATTTTTAACAATGGCTGAATGAATTTATACATCTGAAATACTCTAATAAATCTCTATGTTGAAAATTTATTTTTCACAATAGTATTACGACATACTGTTTCTCAGAATGTTTATGAGTGCATAAACACCTGTGTTTGTGTGCTTGTACCACACTTATGTTTCCAAGTTATTCTCTTCTACCTGAATATTTCAGTCATCCAGTTAGAAGAAAAAACAAGTTTTATCAAGTAACCAGTGACATCAAGGGAATAACGATAGGAAATAGTGACCAGAACTATGTTTATAGTAGTCAATTCCTGACAAATCATAAGATTAAAGTTGTTTGCATAAAAATGAGAAGCAACTTGAAATGAAAATCACTACATAAAATAAAATCCCTATTCATATAAATTTTGTGAACTAAAAAGGGCCTAACTATATGGAAGAAAAAGAAATCCTGCAAGTAGTTCAAATATCTGAAGTAGTTCACCAAGCTCTAATAACAGTGCAAATAACTTTCAATATCCAGAGCTTGAAAGGTATTCAGAGAAGATGAGACATCTTTTCTGTTGATATTTGTCTGGTACAAAAGAAGAGATATTCCTAAAATACACATAAAACTAGAATGAAATAATTTGTAAGCAAAGGAGCTCAAAAAAGAGCAAATAATATCTCAATCTTCCTCTATTCTTCTTTAGTCACTGCACCATAGCATGAGTAATTTTGAAACTGCAGCATTCCATTTATTGGACAATTACGTTATATTATTTTCCTGTTGCCACAAAGCTTCCATGAAAACATGCTCCATACATGCCTAAGCAGTTTACCTTGTATGAATATTTGCATCAAATAAATGAAAACTCACCTCTTTCTAAAGATATCATGCCGAGACACACAAGTGTTCCCTACCATTAGGAATGTGCTTGTACAGATCTAAAAATGGTAAATGAATTTGTAGATGGTTGGTTCCATTTAAGTAAAATTGACTAAGTGTGGATCTTTATGAAAATGCGTTTACTTAACCAGAAAACACAAACATTCCTATTAAATATGCTTTCATGTTTAAATCCAGATTCCATTTCTTGTGTCTGTATAATTTTACTGTGCAATACTTAAAATAGTATCCTAATGAGAGTCTGTAGTCTATTTTTCAACACTTTAGGGTATAGTAAGCTTTAGAAGGGGACAGTCTACGTAAATCCATGCTACAGCATCTAAAGCAGAGATTTATCCATTTATTTCCCCAATATTGAGCTATATAAATCATTGATTTACTTATAATGGGAAGCTTAGAGCTTACATTGTTATTATGCCTACTATTGTGAATTTTAAAAGTCAAGCTACTGTGTATTACTTCTATTAAATGCAAAGCACTTTTTTTTTTTACACTTCACTTTTAAATAAAAGTACATTACTTTTCCAAATGGTTTATGAAGAAAAAAACAAGAAAAAAGATTGACAGTGTGTGCATGTGCAATATACAATGCCCAGGGTTTTGAAAATGGAATTAAACATCAATAGGGGGGAAAAAAAAGTCGCATGAGGAGAAACGAAGCTTCAGAACAAATGTATTTTTGTGATACTGTCTGTAATTCATGCTAGATAATCATGAACTCAGCAGTTAATGACCTCTACTCTGATACATTAAGTCCAACCAAAGATAATGGTGTCCTGTGTAAATTAACAAACCCAGTGGTAAACTTGCTTCTAGTTCAGCAGGAGACAGTGTGCAAATTAGCATTGGTTCTTAATAAGATCAGTGTCCTGCAATCTACAGTTCTGTAGTGTTTCCTAATGCTGTTTCTTTTCAGGTGAAAATTTTTTCTCCAGAGGACACTTGCACAATACATTCTTCTGACAGAGAATCATCCTCACCCTAATCAGTTTGCTCCAGGAAAACTTTCCTTATTTCTTACACTTTCATGCTGTGAATGCTGCTGTGAATTGTTGGGAATGATTATTCATTTGTAAGCTTCTTTAATAACATTTCCTTTGGATGTCGAGGTAGCCAACAGAGCAAACCAGGATTTTATTTTATAATTACAGCTATTCTGCAAAAGTAATGATGAACAAATTAAGCAAAGATTGACCATAATTTATTATCTTAAGAAATATTCAAACAAACAATTATCTATTACATGATTAAAAGGTAAGCTATATTCAAGGACCTAATTTTGTACAACACATTGCCCTCATATGGTTAGAGTCAACCTCTATCCATTCAATTCTGAAGTCAGAGAACTCGACAGCTGCTCAGAGGTGTCCTAAACCAGCTGGGAACAGGTACTGGTACATAGTTTCTACACCACAGATCATAGTAAGCACAGACATTAAATTTCTCATGAGCACACATTTCCTATTGAGTAATGTAAGAGCAATGTAATACTGGATATTTAGAAATAACACACATCTGTTTAAAAAAATCATTTGTTAGTTTCCTCCTCTAGGCTATAAAATCATGATTAATTATTTGAAAGCCAAGTATTTGACTTTTTTATAAATAACTTTCGAAAACTGGTAGATGGGATTATAGCGAGAATCTATAGATTAATATTGAATATTTGATTTTTCTATCACTTGTTAAAATAAATTAAACACAGGAAATGCTTTCACTACTCAGCTCTGTCTCATTGATCAGACTATACATGCCAAGTAAACAACCTATTGTCCAATGGTAAATGAATAGTTTTGCTGTAAACAAAACTCTCACAATCTTAGCTAGTCTAACGAGGATATTTAAGCTATAATTTATGGGCTGAAAAAAAGAGGACATTCTCCAGTTTGTCTGTAGAAAGTGATACACTATCATGAAGGGGAGAAGGGAACAATTTCAGCACATACCTGATCAAAAGAGGAGAATGTGTTATATTCTTCATACACTTACAATAGTAGTTTTGTAAGAAAAAGTTTAATACATGCTCTTTTCTGAGCAAACCTCTCACTGTAAAATGTTTACCTTTAATGACACATACTATTATTTCATGATTATTTTAAAATACACTTAAAGAGTTTTACATGTTAACCAGCTACTAAGAATGCCTTAATAGAGAACTAATTTTTGTTAGAGGTGTCTTGACAATTTGAATTTTATATGCATGCATTATGTTTTTTTTTTTTTTAAATGGGGAAATTATGCATCTAAAGGAATCTGTCTAGAATAATGGGGTTCTATAGAGGTTACTTTAATCACGTTCACCAGCAGTTATAGCTGTTTTACATCTTATTTGCAACAAAAGGGAACTCTAATTATCTTCAAAAAGAGCATAAAATGGTGTGCTTTGCTGCTGATGTAATGTTGATTCGTGAATGCTGCTGATAGGAACTGACAACTAAATACATGTCACACTTTTAAGAAATCAGTGGTGGTGACAGGATAACCCTCTTTTGTGACCTGGGGACCAGAAGATGGGGTATATATTTGCTTGTTAAGTAGAAACAATTTACAGTGTTCACTTTAAAGTAAAAATAAAAATGCTGTTATAGTTGGGTTATCAATGATTTTTAGCAGAACACCACTTCCGTTATGACTTAGAAGCTGCCATCTGTAAATTAGATTTAGTGCTTACAATCCTAGATAAAACTGTGGGTAAGGCTTTTCTGCAAATTAGTCTCTTTTTACTTACTCTATATTTAATCTGTATATAAAATATCTATAACGGATACCATTTCCCATACTTGTAATGAGGGACAATAAAGAATATGTATTTCTTACAGCATAGTTTCAAATGCTTGCTTAAATTCACATTAATTACTACAAAAAAGAAACATGCAGTCCACCACGAAGAACAAAACTCATCTAATAAGATTCAACTGCATCAACACTCATGCCCCCCATGCATAAAAAACAAGTGGCTACTGATCTGTTTCCAATAAAGGATGAAACAGTGGAAAGCTGAAAACATTAGACATAACTAGCATTTGCTGTATGGTACTAAGGTTCACATTGGAAAGTTATTAACTTACATCTCATGCTTGAATGTTTTGTATTTAACCTAAATACTGAGATACCTAAGTTCTTATAAAATTCACAGCCTCTATTTAAACTAAAGACAATAATATTTATTTAGGCTGAATTCAGCCATATTTTATGATTGTCAATATCCATCAGTAGTAATAGATCTTAACACCTTAGCAGGCATAACTAATTGTAGAAAAGGGTAAAACAGTTTGTACTACTTTATACCTCTTACACATATTGAGTAATAAATGTAACAATAAATATTTTCAGTGTTTCTTTATATAAAATTTGCCAGCTCTGCATGCCACTGGTATTTGCATGTGTGACTGTATTAACACATAATCATTCATGCATAATTTAATACAGATTTTCCTCAATTGAAAACAAAAATAAAAGAAATACAGCAATTTTTTTAACTTTATTCTACTCAGACTACATAAGAGTTGAAAATGATTAGAGTGTCTTTGTTATTGGATGTCTTTAGGATTGTCTCTCCTTCTATGCACTTCCTCTAACTCTACAATCCACACTGTATGACTATTATATTTTTCCTGGTGTTCCCCCCTATGGGTGTTTGATAATTTATTTTACATGGGTTTGACAACAATAGCCTATTAATAGTAGATTTCATCCCAAAATACCTACAGTTAGCTTCAGCAAACCACTGACTTTAGAGCACCAACTGGGTGAAAGCCTGACTAGAGATCAGTTTGAATAGAGGAAAGGTCTGAAGAGTTTTGCTATCTAGCTTTCTAGAGATTTTAACTAACATTTTTATTAGATATATTTTACCTTTTTTTCCCCTGAATTTTCATTATTATTTGCTTAGAAGTGGTTTATTTACTTCGCATCTCAGGAATGTGCTTTTACATAAATACTTTTGTACAGTCTTCAAATGCCCAACAATGGCTCTCCTCTGCAAAATACTTGTGAACTGTCCTTTCTATTTTAAGATCTATTTTTATCCTACTTCCTAAACAGGCATATTTTGTTGTAATTGTCAGTACGCTACTTAGATGCAAAGAACAAGAAATGTTATGAGATTACCGAATGGTACTTTTCTGTTAAAAAGACACAAATCAGGCAGAAAAATGCAAAGTTGGTTAGGTTTTCATTCCTTGACATCCATGGAAAAAAAGATTCCTATCTTCAAATCACCACTGGATAGAAATTCTATGCATGTGGAAGTCATACCTGACTATTTAAAATATTTAAAAATATCATAGTTTGTCTTATGCATATAGCACAAATCCACACTGGTATTTTACACCTCTACTTCTCCATTAGAAATACAAAAAAAAACTTCTGTAAGTAAGATTATGTAGGATGTTTTCATGGGCATTACCATTTGAAGGCAACACTTCCTCATTAAGTATTTAAATAAAATGCCTTGTACTGTTTTGTCTTCTGGGGTGATACAAATATCATTTTTTGAAAGAATGCTGGTCTGTATCAAAAAATTGGCCTTAGACCAACTATGAGATGACATCTACTGGTGGCCTTTCTGATATTTTCCAGCAATGTTTAAAGAGCTTCACTGACTGGCACAGTAGTCCTGTAACACAAATGGCTACAAGTCTTCTACTATTTCTCTATTTTTCCTCATGGTTTAAAGAGCAATCCAAGACTATTGGGATGGCCAGGTCAGCTTTGTCCAGCACCTGCTGGTACTCCTTCCTTTTACTAAAAAACAACAACAACAACAAACCCACACACCTCAGAAGGTAATTTTTATCCCCACATTTAATGAAGATAGCTAATGGCTGAAACTATTCAATTTCTGAGTGAGAACAATTTCACATAAAAAAATATGTAGATGCACGTATATATAAATGCAGTGAGTCTTTTTATTTTCCCTCAGACAATAATTACTCTATGTTGAATAACAAGAAACCCAAGATATATTCTAGGTCATGATATTTCCCCTCAGAAAACAGGAAAATAGTATTTTAGTATTACTAATCTTTCTTTATAATGATGAAAATACTGCTTTTTATTTTTTTTACCTATATTTCTTATTCCAAATTCATTCTGAACTGTGCCCTTAAAAGGAGACAGAGAGGAAAATAAGCATTATGATTTTAATCATTTGGCAGTCTCTTATTTCCTCTTCTCTGCTGAGCTTCCCAGCAAATGCTTCCATTTTCTCAGCATCCTTGGCCCTGCAAAAGTCTGTTCCCCCTCCATTAGACTGCTTCCCCCACCTGCCCAGTGCTCAGCCAGAGGTATCACACGTTCTGGTCTTAACCTCTGCCCTCATTTCACATTTCCCTCAGATTTTCTTTCAGTCTCACACTCCCAACCTCCTGTCAAATCTTGCCAGCACCGTAGCCCCATTTTTCTCCTCACAGACTCGTTTCCCTTTCTTTCAAAAAAGAAAAAAAAAAAAAAATCAACTTCCAAGGGTTAGGCATAAGTATGGTGGAATTACACCCTTTTTCCACTTCCAACAAGTAGAAACAGCAAGAAGCAAATAACCTGTCCCAGTGCATGTGGAAGGTGGGAAAAATAGCAATAGTCCTTATCCTAGTATGACTTGAAGCTTTTTTTTTTTTTCTTTTTTTTTTTTTTTTATTGGAAGCAGCAGGTTGCTAAGAGAAGAGGAGAAAGTCCTCCCACAATCGGCTTCTCTGGCTCCTTTTGTCAGGAAGCAGGCAAGTATGAGAAGCAGGCAATATGAAAGGCTCCTCTTGTGACAAAGCCAGAATTTTTCAGAGGCCTGGAGGTTCCTGTATCATCATTCAACCTCAGCCAAAATCCCATTACTCATCACTAATTCATTGGAGTTGGCATTACTACATGCTATTCATTAGCTTTGCTACAACTGTGGGTGGGAGCTCAAAGCAGACATTTTGCTCTCCAGGCCATGTGTACACAAGCTGGCCACTTTCATACATAGTATTATTTTAAAATGTCAAATTCGTATGAAGTGATGACTCAAGGAACTAACAAATCAAAGCTCAAAACAAAGGTGCTCATCTGCATGGTAAACATGGAGATAAATGGTAATATATTTCACTAAACTACAGAGAGGCTTCTGAAATTAACACCCAACCTGATACCAGGTTTTCAATTACCCTACCTAGTATTTAAATAATATACCCAGTATCTTTAAGCCCTTATGTATCACAGGTAACAAAGCCAAGTGCGGGAAGCAGTTACAAAGTCAAACTTCAAGCATCAAGGAGACTCTTGGCACCTGAAAAGCAACATAAAGGAAGAGAATGCTGTTCACTGACAAGCTGTTTCTTTTCTTATTGCTTAAGAATCTGGGGCCCAAAATGTATGACTATAGGGCATGATCAAAGCCCATTAATTTCCTTAGGAGTCTTGGCATTGACTTTGATAAGCTGCGAATCAAGCCCCTCTCTATAGTAGAACATATGGGTCTGCTGCACAGCCTATTTCTGTTCATATTTCACATCTTTTTTTATTTATTTCATACATTATTCACAGTTTGTGATGGCAGAAAGACAGTTTATATACTTGACACAAAGAAAACAAAGAAAGAAATACAGCATATGTGTTGTCATTATTATGAAAACTAAGGCATATTGGGCACAATGCATTTCATTTTTGTTATATTACAGGATTCTAATAAGCATCATTGATAGTTAAGTCACTTGTCCTCAGCACAAGTAAAGAAGAAAGAAATGAAAACTTTTCAGGTTGTTTTTGAAAATCTTGTATACTGTCTAGGTATTTTAGGCACAAATTTAATTTCACTTCAACATCACAAGTTCCTTTGATGACAAAGTCACATATCTTTAGTCCCAAACACAAAAGTAAATAAGACATTTAGATAGTTTTCTTTCACTTTGAAGGCAGTTTTAGATTGGAAAAATGTTGAGTGCATAAATCAGGCACACTGAATTTTCTGGTTCAGTCCAGCTTTAGGCTTAATAAGACTAACCACCAAATATCAGGTAAAGCACAGTTGCGTCTATCTGAAGGTCTGCAGTTACTTAAAGGTTTGATATGTTAAGATAGGTTAAGATGCAAAGGCAGAAATGAACTGGCTCTTATGACAAATACTCTGCAGCCAGCCCTATTCAGTGTTTACAGCTGCAGCCAGGTTCCCATATTTGTATAATCTCAGTTACAACTTAAAGTCCCAGAAGGAGAGGATTCACCATATACTTGTTTATCAAAATTTTAATTTAACATAGTTATGTAACATCTACCAAGCTTTGTTTTGTTCTTTTTAACTGTAAACACCCAAATATTTCCTTCACACAATGTGTGCATTTGCTCTTCACTTACATCCATTTTCCATATGAGTTATAAATTAATGTTTGATTGCCAGAAAAAAAAGAATGATTATGAAATCAAAACCCACAGCAGCAGTATTTTAGACAAATAAATAAAAACAGCTGGGAAAAGTCAACAGGATCTCTCAGATAATAGTATAATTTCTCTTAGCAACTACAGCCAGAATACATCCCTGTTGAGACGTGGAATTGGTTTTCTTAGCAGCACTCAACAACTAGGAAAGAGAATGTGAAATGAAAATAGTGTCCTGCGGGTTTTTTGTTTTTGGTTTGTTTTTTTGTTTGTTTGTTTGTTTGTTTGTTGGGTTTTTTTGGAAGGGAGAAAATGAATGAGTATGATTTTTCTTGTGAATCAATGATGAATGTTTTCCATGTATGCCACTGGTGAGCTTCCTGCAGGTCATAACAGACACAAGTAGGAGGAATGGATAGTTAGTTATCTAGGAGAAGATCACTGAGTAAAATAAAAAACTCCCAATACCACTTCATGGTATCAGTGAATCAAGAAAATTGTAATTAAAACTTAGATACATTCTTAGATTGTCACACTGAACTGCAGTTCAATCCCCAATAAGGTCATATTCATATGCATCTTATTTTGCTAAAAAAAAATTCTCATTCATCAGCTCTGTCCCTAGGTCCTATTAAAGTGCTTGCAGATTAATACATTAAAAAAAATTCTTAAGAAAATGATTAGATAGCTCCCGTATACATTGCTCTCCACCAATACACTTTTAAAGATTTGCTACTGCCATGATAATTTAAACATCTTAGATCACTGACTACATGGACATGTTATTTAGCAGTTAAAATCTTTAAAAAACTTGGAATTTGCTAACTTGTCAAATCATAGTATAAAAGAGTCAATCCAGAAATTCTCTTCTGAAGAAGAGAAAACACTTTTAGATTTTGTTTTCTCCACTAGGGTTCAGAGCAATTTTGGTTATATGCACAATAAGCAGACCCCTGGCCACCAGCCTTGTTGGACAGCAAATTGATCCACTGACAGGTGCTGATGGCCCTGAGGACCTCTGCCTCCACATAAGTTCTGTGCACTGCCATTTTACGCCATCTTACTGCCATTTTATGCAGCACTAAGGAAATACAGAAGAGAATTCTTCATAAACCAAAGACGACAATTTTCAGCAAGAGTTTGTATGTGCATTTTTGTTTTGTTTTGTTGCTAGCATGTTCTGAGTGTATTGGCAAGAGAAGGGTTATAAGGAAAGGTATAATGATGCATTAGCCCCAGTAGTACAGCCAGAAAATGTAAATCTTTTCTGTCATGCAGGTCCTTCTTCAGGTCATGCACTACATGGTACCATAGATATTTCATGATTATGTCAAAGCCAGTTTTGAAAATATTTGGAACCAAAGTAAATGAGGTCAGTATTTTGTAGAAAAGATCAGTCAATTATCCTATAATTAAAGCCTGCATAATAATGCATTACACCATGGAATATAATTCACATTCAGTATGCAGCTGTATAGCTAGCATTTCCTAACACCACAATAATAGACTCTGCAATCTCAATAATTGTAGCACAGACATTAAAATCTTGAAGATACAGAAGTTGCGAAAGACATTCTCTCAGTGGGTTGCTGTTTGTTTTTTGTTTGATAAGCACAACATTCAATTCTTTCTCTTTATTCAAAACCGTGGAGAGTAAGTTGATTTTTTGTAAGAGTGATGTATTTGAATAAGATTAATATAGTTATACTTTTTTAATAAATAGTTTTCTTATTTTGCATGGCTTTCAGCTGATTACTGAATCTACCGTAACTTCTGCCCCAGTGAGGAAACCCTGCATGAAATATCTTCGTAGAGCAGAAATGCCTGTAAAGAGTAAACTGGCTCTCTCTGAGCTATAGAATCAGAGTGTGGATGGTTGGTTTATCAATCAAAACTAAGTCTTTACATACCTTCAACTGTAACTTGCATGCTGGTTAGTCTTATTGGTTCATACACTACAGTGTCTTCACATCAGTAGGATAACAATATAAGCGGCTGATGAAAGCAGAAGGTGGTAGTTAAATTAAAAGCTTTAAAAGATATAAAATTATCTAAAATATCAGGCAAGAAATCACCTGTTATATATACGTATATATTAACCAGAGTCTGTCCCATGGCACCAGCAAAAAAATCAAAGGCTTTCAAAGCTGTCCCAAAAGATATAGCTGGCTAATGGAATACCAAAGTAGAGAAATACTCTAATATTCTAGGCACTTTTGGAAGTTTCAGTGATGTCCTCTCAAGATTTCTTCCACTGGAAAATGAAATTTTAAATACTACAACATTATCCTATTATTACGGACAATGGCATTAATTAATTTTGTGTACATCAGAGGCACTTATCCACTCCAGTGTTTCACAATACACAGCATCACCAACTGAAGATGTGACTAAACCAATAATTGCTTATGACTGTGCTTTTATGAGGTTGCAAACAGTGGATCTGATTCTATCAAACCCTATTTTTTATTCAAAAGATCAACCAACTGTTTATGACATTAGACATCATTGCTGCTTCATTAATTATTAGCTAGCCACTATGTCCAAGAACGGTGACAGAAGAATATAGTTTGCACATATCTTCATGCAGCTTACACCAGAGCTGCAGTATTATCATTGAAATAACGCTCGATGTCAGTCATTAGGGCTTTCTTCCAAGTTCTGTTCATGCTTACATACTCATCATGCCTCTTGTTTTTCTAACTCAGTGCTGCACAGTGAGTTCTAAATACTGATTGCTTGTTCAAGGCCTGGATTGTTGGCTCCTTCCCTTACAGTGCTCTAGGCAAAATCAACATTTTTCTCATTTGTTCTACTCCTTTGCTTTTCAGAGGCAGAGCTATGCTGAAGACGATTTGCAGTTTTGGTCACACATCAAAACAGAAGATAGATCAACATAGCTCTGTGAGCAAAAACTGCCTTGCAAGAATTTTAAGCATACAGCTTGAGGAAAGCAACCATACTTCTACTGTGTATGTAGTTTGTGGCGAATCATCTGCATTGCCTTAGAAACTGAGCAATGCTTTGTGACGAAGGTGCAACTCTATTCTTTTGGTAAATAAGCATTTGTTGCACTGGGTAAAAATAGATGTATATTTTTCAGTTCAAATAGGGACACATTTAAAAAGAGCTATGTGCAATTCTTCAAGTTGCATTTAAATGTCTGGGCATTTTAAGACAAAAAATTGTAAGTCATATAACAGAAAACACCTGGATATTTTGTATAATTTTTCTCCATCATCATAAACAGAATCTTCATTAGAATTTTATTGTATATTGTTTCTCTTGACATATTGGGGCTTTTTTTTGAACCTGTACTGTTAAAACAAGCAACGTTGCAATGGAAAACAAGAAAGAAATGGATTTCTCTCCCTTCTTGAAACTGGTCTACTATGGGAACAAAAGCAATGACACTAAATACGTCTGGACACTGTTTATATTTCCTCAGGAATTATTCCTTATTATTAGCCCTTGACAATATACTATCGCAACACTTCAAGAGATTTTAATTAGTCATGAAATAATTCTATACCTTTTCCTTTAAAGCAGCTCTGGTGGTTCGTCCGTGCCATTACTCTAAAGAAAATTAACCTCTGGACAAAGTTCTCTTCAGCTGTCTGTGCCAAGATACAAGTCCATAAATTCCACATGATCACAATGAATTGATAAAATCATAGAATCATTGGGATTAGAAGGGATATCTGAAGATCACCTAGTCCAACCCCCTGCTAAAGCAGGTTCCCATAGAGTACCTTGCACAGAAAAGTGTCCAGGTGAGTTCTGGACATCCACAGAGGAGTCTCTACAACCTTACTTGGCAGCCTTTTCCAGTGCTCTGTCACCCCCACAGTAAAGAAGTTCTTCCTCGTGTTTGTACAGAAATTCCTGTGTTCCAGTTTGCACCTGTTACCCCTTGTCCCATCATTGGGCGCTGCTAAAAAGAGGCTAGTACCACCCACTTGACTCCCATCCATTAAATTCTTACAAGAATGATCTCCCATCAGCCTTCTCTTCTCCAGGCTGAACAGTCCCAGGTCTCTCAGCCCCTCTTCATAAAGGAGATGGTGCGTTCCACTACTCAACGTATGTGTATGGCAGTGCGTTCCTACTGCCATAATAATAACTTCCAACTTGAATCATTAAGAGATATAGGTTGCCACAATGTTTTTAGACACCCTAGAAGGCAAATCTAAGCAGTGAACCAACTATCCCAGGTTTTTTGGAAATTTCAGTAATCACAGAGTGACAATGTTTGAAGCTGGAAGGGACCTCTGAGGATAATCAGGTCCAAATCTTTCCTGCTCAAGCAGGATTACCTAGAGCAGATTGCACAAAACCATGAACAAATAGCTTTTGTGAATCTCCAGGGACATAGACTCCACCAACATTACAGGCAACCTCTGCCAGTGGTCTGTCACCTTCACAGTGAAAAAAGCTTTCCTTTTAAGAAAAATAATAAAAGCCATTAGCAAGTAGCATCACTGGCAGTAGCTATAGGAAGGATAACTTTCCTGATACTCTCTGTGATCACTTCTTTGCAATTTCCATAGTGAGATACTGTGAAGTTTAGCTTCATCATTATGGCAAAGGAAGTGTGACAAGCCCTGAAGCAGAGAAAACGTCTTAAAAAGAGTTAATAATGGAATAACAGGAAACTTGTTACCTGAAGTAAAAAGCACTGGATGAACGAGTAAATAACTCATACACAAATATTCTTAATTCCTATTCCAAATGTGGGAAATGTCATCACTATCAGTCCTTGGCCATGGTAACTCTACTGTAGCTTCCTAGTGTACAGAGCTTTATCCTACATATGTTAGTAGAACAACAAATTGATTACAGAGAGGGCAACAAAGATAACATTAAAGATAGCAGAAGGTACCATTTTCAAAGTGCTTTATCTCCAAGGTTTGTTATATCATCTAGGAAAACAAACTGATGAGGAAGGCTAGCTGTGGTTACTAGAGAAGATTCCAGTGGGTTCTTTCTGTGGGGGTGATCTTTTTATTCCCACTCTTAGAAATCTGTTCCTGTATGTTTGTCTAACATGCCATATCCAGCATGCACCCTGTTTGGCTAGAAGGAAAGTGAAAAAGAAAACCGAAATTCCTTTCATCTGTCTATGGTGGCAATGTCCAACCTTTTTGTGAGTAGTTTTGTCTTGTTTCCCTGTCTGAGCCAGCAATGGCTACTGATCATACAATATATATATATTTATATAGTAGATTAGACTTTTAACTTCAGCCTCTTAAAATCTACAGTGGATGAGAAATTTGGGTTTGCTATATGTAAAAAGAGCAAATGTTTGGCAAGTGTCCTGAGATGACTCCACCATCTTCACTGCTTGGTAAATTTATCAGTTTCATTTCAGTTATTTTTTTGTGGAGCTCCACTGAAGATCAACATCAGAATGTGCTTGTTCAGGTGTAGAGGTGTCCTTTCAGGGTAAGTAGCTTTTAAGTTTATTACATTTGGGGTAATAATATCATTACTATGGTAATGACATAATATGAGTCACTTTTGGAAATGAGAAATTACACATAATTTCTATTTGCTTCAGTCCTGTTTCTATAGTAACAAGACTAGTAATTCTCATTAATGACTAGGTTGTTAGCATTGTTATTTTTGGTAATTCCGGGTTATTAATGTCCTTAGTTTTTCTGTATCTTCTTGATGACTTAATCTGAGTCACTGTTAAAATAAAAACTAAGTCCATTTTACTAAAACTGTATTTCATAAGAATCAGAGTATCCTTTGAAGTTAGTTTTAAAATTAGTGCAGAATTAAGTTGAGAGAGCAAAATCATTAAATTGTTTGGACTAGAGGCAAAATTCAGACTGGCTAATAAACACAATTATTAGCACAAACTACACAACTCTGATGGAAGTGCTGACATTATCATTTAACATTTCAGTTCACCAACTTCATCCTTCCAGTAGAAAAGACATTTTCCCCCACAGAGCAACAATGCTATAAGAGCAGCCAAGCAGTTTCAGGCAGAGAGCTCATTTACCATTGGGATTCCAGGTTAAAGGTTATGCATAGATGCCACAAGGACTTTATTATCTCACATTGATAACTGTATATTCTGTTTTATTTTACTATTCCTAAGAGCAAACAGCAGGCTGAATGCCTGTGTGATAAGGAATTAAAAATATATACTTCTAACTATACTTTATATTAAGACTGAATTTGCAATGTTTTTCTTCTAAAAAGTTATGCAGATGCAATAAAGTAGCTCACAAACAAACTAATCAACCTTATATTCTTAATGGTATTTTATAATATGCTTGATTCCTTTTCCCTATAAACATTCACTTAAGTGGTCACATGCATCTGCAAACTATGTGTTGCGTATATTGCTTGCCTTTTTAACTCATTTTTCTTAAAAAGGCATTAAAAATAAAACTTCTTGAAAGTGCTTTGATAGTACAGTTTATAACATCTTTTATGAAATATTATTAAAGTACATATTAACATCCTGCAACCATTTAGTAAATATTAATAAAGCATTTATAACCTCTTTCAGTTTAGAATGCTATGGTTAACTTCCTAGCCAATACTAATCTGTAGAAGTTAGAGATTATGAGTCTGAGATACATCTGGATTTCAGGAAAAATGCAGATGACTTGGAAGAAAATGGAAGAGCAATTGAAAGTAAAATATTCTTATCCCTATCATTCCCAGTTCTAAGAAGTTTATTTGGAACAGATGCAAATTGACCAAGATACACATTGTGTTTTACAGCTCTGAAGATAAAAACTGGTTAATTCTCCTGTAATCAGATGAGAAGACACACCCACACAGTGGTTTTTTTTTGCATGGGCCATGAGTGAGAATTCTCTCCTGAAATGCCTCTGGAACTGGGCTACGAACTCATAGTATGTTTACTTCTATTCATACTATTTAGTAGTACAGCTACAGCTGCAACTCACACCTTTGTGCAAACTTTTGATAACATCTACCACTTCTTATATATACATTTACAAACACATATGATTCTTTACAAAAGAATCATATCTCAATACCTTTTACATGAAGATATCCACTTAATTACTTCCATACATTACAAATCAACTCACAGCTTATTTTTACTGCAGGCTACTGTACTAAATTTATGGAACTGAAAAGGATAATTTATTTTAATTAATCATCTCCTATCCTAAATATTATTCAAGTTAAACATCTTTTCTACTTGCATTAAAATATATGTTTTAATATTTAAAATCACTATTAAATAAGGCTTTAAGCTCCTGAGAATATACTTTTAGGCCTTCTGTTCCCTCTTTGGGCAGGGAGGACAACTCATCAACTCACGTAGGAGTCAGCTCACCCTAGAAAGAAATGTGAGAGACAGAAAAAACTGTGGCAGAATGAACAATGCTGCAACCGTAGCTAATTGCCAAATGACACTGTGGGTCAACAGCCATTTTAACATATACTGAAGCAATGTGTAAGCTGCTGCAGTCTGTGCCAAGACCAATGAATAACTCTTTCTTGGATGAGAAAGCCTGGCTCTTTTCAACCTTCTGTGCTTATGGCTTCCTATCATATCCTAAGAACGTAGTAAGCATTCAGGTTCTTTACGGTAAAAAGATAATCAGCTTCAAGGAATCATTTAAGAGATGGATCTGTGAAAACTGAAATTAGATCAAACATCAACATTAGTTTTAGCAGTTATTAATTTTTACATACAAAACCCAATAAAGAAAGGCTAATGAAAAAAATGAATTTGTTTGAAAATATATAATGTTTTAGCAGAAAATTCTTTCAGATACTCTTTTGCCTGTACAGAATAAGAAATTTCAAATCATGTTTTGACAAATTTTAAGCATTTTGCAAAGAAGAATATTCAGTACTAGCAGCTCTCCTTCCATGTAGACTAAGAAATGAACATTAATGTTTCCCAGACATTTTTTGTCCAGATAGACTGTAATCAGGATTCACCATTTTTGTTTGACTTTGTAGTAAGCTTTGCAGCAAGATGAAAATTCTGATCAAATCTAGAGCCAGGATGAAATCTTAAAAGACATCAATGCTTACAGGAGGCTAAGTTCAGCTTCTTCTTTAACACCACCAAATACCATTTACCTATTTGAAATTTGCAGGAGACCAAAAACTTTGTGAGTGAGGTAGCTCTAACTGACTTTTTAATTACCCTAAACAAATGACCAATCCAAACTGAACATTTTATCTGCACTTTTGGAACCTGCTTCTGATGTGCTGGACTCCGGACATGTTCTGTATAATACCAACATGTTCATGGAAAGAGAACATAAACCTGTGCAGTCCACTTGGTTGCCTTTACATTCAGTAATACTCACTATCTGTCTCTTCAGTACAGACAAGGACTCAATACTCAGAACATTTAATGGTGGTGCGTACACAAAGATGAATGCTTCTGTCCTGACAGATTTTGAAGCTGTACCCCTACTGATGGGAATGACACAACCATTAGACTGTTTTCTGCTATCCCTTGCCAAAGGTCATTAATCTTAAACTAGTAAGTCTGTTGCAGTAGAAGAACCTCTTTCTCTAAAAGTAATAGTTTGCCCGAGGATTTAAATTTAGCAATTCTTGAAAGAAATTCTTATTCATTGAGAAAGTGCTTTTTCAGCATCTTCAGCTTTGATTTTCTATTTTGCCCATACTAGCTTATAAATTTGAAAAACTGAATTTTTGAGTTTTTAACTGTCTTCTGTTTGTTTGCTCTTGGTTTTGTGGGTTGTTTTTTTTTAAGCTTCCAATTAATTTTCTTATTTAAAATAAAAGGTGGAAAACATTCATGTCAAAATAATTTCCGTGGTAATTTGTTGACCCTTACTTTATCAACACTGTCTAAACAGGAAAAATCTGTTCAGATTCCCTTTGATATCTTTAGTATTTTAAATATATCCATATATATTACCTGGGAAGTCACCTAACTGGGACAAATACAAGCCACATAAATTATATTTTGCCCTTCCAGTAATCTCTGTGAGTTTTAGATTACATCCTGTTCAGATAATTTAAGTTGCAGTATTGCAGTTTTGTAGCTAGCAGTGGCTGCTAAGTTAAATATTCATACTACTGATGTTGCAACATGTTTGATTTTGAGTCTAGCCTTTTGTGCTACAGTTTAAATATTTTAGTGAAGACATCCAGGTACATTTTAAGAGTACTTAAATAAAATTCTTAAATAAAAAGATAGGATTTTTTTTTTTAATTTATTTTTTCACTAGGCAAAGTACTAATGGAAAGGTATAACATTCCTTCATGACAAACACTGCAGTTGCTCATTTTTGGTACACAACATTCATCTTCTAGCATTATGTCACTTGTCAAGCCTTGAGATCTTCCTTGGCCAGGACTGACATGATATGTCAAACATTTACAAAACCGTATTTTCCAGGTACTTTTAGAATAAATGATGTAGCACCGTTCATGTAGTAATAGCAGATAACCTGAAATATCCAAAATGTAGCAGCTATTGGAAATCTGTCCCAATATGTACATTTATTTTCAATAAATGGTCCAGTTACCTAAAATTTTTTACTGGTTTTAGACTCATAAAAGGATAGCACTAATATTACAGAACATTGCTGTCTGAACATGGTCTGTACAGAACATTCTGCTCTTAGTCTGTCTTTCCTTTTTGAACTAATTATTAGATTTCCATTTGTAAAAGATATAAAATATAGCGCATCAGTTGTTATCACATATTATCACATTACCTACTGACATTGTATCCTAATGCTTTCCTATCTGTATTCATCTCTAACTCTTTGCATCTTATACACTGGTGTACATTATAAGCCTACTATCGGTGTTTCAGTTCTGTATTTCTACATAGGACTGTGAGGTCCTACCCATACCTGCAGATAGGTATTATTGTATGAGAAATCAAGGATGAACTGCCAGATGCAATTTCTGGTATTAGAACAGCATTTACCTACTCTATGTGTTTCTGTCAGTATAATGACTTTAATACGTTCTCCATTTTTTAATGATGGTTGCTATTTTCTTAGATATTTTAATATGTATCATTTGCACGTGTGGAAAGATTTGACTACACAGTGAGATATATGTATTTTTTAATCACTTTTTTTTTCTGATTAATGATCAATATCAGTACTGTAGTAAGTTCAAGAGAGAATTTGCTTTAAAGTTGAAACCAAAAGCTATGAAATTTCCTTACAAAGGCTGTTCTCAGGAAACACAGTCTGAGCAGGTTTTGTGGAAGCTCTGAATTCACGGCTGTTTTTATGAAATAAAACTTGAACTTCAATTCCAAACTTTAATGTTCCCCAATTCTACAGTGTAGCATGTAGCAGTGAATATTTGACCATCCCCCCCAAAAATATTCCTATGAAAATCTAGCCCAAAATGCTGACATGATGTAAATTAGCAAATTTTTATTAAAGGTAGTAGAACACCAAGGGCAACCTCCAGTCACTGAGTAGCAGATACTGCATTTTTTTCTTTTTCCATTTCCAAGTGAACTATCATGAATTGCACTTCATTACCAAATGGTCTTTGTCACTAAACACACAACAAGCTGTTTTGCTTCCTGTATTCTGGAATATCACATAAGAATTTGTTCAGTAAATGGAATCTGCTTGTGTGTTAAGTGATACTTATTTCGTTTGTCTTCTGACCATTTTTGAAATAACAGAATGATAGAAAAATAAGGCTAGATGGAGAAGTCATCCTGTTCACCCAATGCCTCATACATGATCAGCTGTAAATGATTTATTACTCCTGATATATTTGACTAAACCATTCTTAAAAACTAGCAAAAAGGAAATTCTCAACATCTCCCCAGGCAATCTGCTCTAGAGCTTCATTAACTCTACTACTATCAGAAAGTTTTCCCCAAAGCCTAACCTGAATATCTTTTTTCCTGAATTTGAGTCCTTTACTTCTTATCCTGTCTACAAAGGGCATTATAAATAGATAGCACTTTAACTCTGTGACAACCCTGTAGGTATTTGAAGATGGTTTCCTTCCTGAATGAAGAAAGCCCATTCTTTCAGCCATGGTACTTCCAAACATCTGGTTGCTATTGTCGTTGTTCTCCATTTTCCCTCCAGCAGGGTAACTCCTCATGTTCTATCCTTAACATTCTTAGGATATTCTAGTGCTGCTCAGAGGGGAAGGATTAGAGCAGAATCACAGAATCACTGAAGCATTTCAGTTGGAAGGGCCTTTTAGAGGTTATCTATTCCAACCCCCCTTTCAGTGACCAGGAACACCTACAGCTAGATCAGGTTGATCCAGCAGATTTAAGCAATGAAAAGAAATCATGTCCTGTGGAAGGAAATAGGTAACTCAGACATATTTTTTGAGAAAGCCAAGAACTCTTATCAGCTTTGGATGAAGTCCTGGAATAGAGACTGACGAGTTAAAAGGGAAGTCCAAAATGTGCAAACCTAAGCAGACACACTGAATTCTCAATTCTGCATCTTGGGACTGGAGCTTTGGAAGCAGAACTGGCATATCCAACTGCTCTGGGACTGAATCAATCCATCTACCATTTCTCTACACCTCTTTGAAGTGTGTAAGTTTGAACAGGTGGGGAAGTTTCCTCTTTCCTTAGTTCTCTTATAGTGATTCCCTGTGTAGCCTGGGTACACCAGCTTTAAATCCTAGGGTTTGGCCACCAAAGGGTAAAAGAAAGCATGAATACCACACTAGCTTTTTCAGACATGGTTTGTGAGAGTGCTTGTGTGGAAAATACTGACGTATTGTACTCCACAGTTTTCAACTTGCTGAGGTGTAAAGGCAAAGGTAGTACTTTCTACAAAGTAGGATAAACAGTTGTAAAAAAAATCAGTATTTAATACTGTGTGGATGAAAAGATAGTATATGTTAAGCCTTCATACAAAAGGGGGACATCCTGAGCAAATACTTGACCATATTGAGGTTTACAGCAAATCTTCCAACATGCCAGAATTGCTCATTGATTTACTATACATTAGGCAATTGAACTGTGCTTATTTTTGAATATAAAGTTGAATTCATTTTCAGAATCAAATGGATAGCTAATATATATCTTTCATGCAGAGAATTCACTAAAAATTTAACCAAATGACTTCAGATATCTTTTCAGAGGACTGTATTCTGTGCTTGTAATTGCATCTATCACATATCTTATCAATAATTTCTGCAATACTTGTAGAGTATGCCCTATTCTTGAGTTGCTTCACTGGTTTTTATCCATCCTTTGTCCCTTCACACCTAAAATCTTACAGTGCTGAAAAGACAGTAAGCGTGTGCTGTTTGAATAACAGAAGCTGAGGTATCATTGAGATGTGCTCTGCATGTATTCTTTCTGTTAGTGAATGTGATAATAGAAGTATAGTGTGTTAAAGAACCAATTCTTTCATACACGACAACTTGTCATATAGACTGTCCATCTTCAGTGTATGATATTATAGCTAATCAAGTGTTTGGGTTTCCTCTAATGCTGTGCTTTTTGCCCAAAGGTAATCTTTGCAACTAGCATGAGACTGCATTGCACAACATGGAAAAATTCTTAAAAACATCTCAGGGACAGACTTAATTACACATCACCATGACTCTTAGAACAAATTATGCATATTTTATGTAGTCCAGGTTACCATGGTAAACATTTTCCTCTTTAACAGAGAATAAAATGAAATTGAGAAAAGAATACACGTGAAACTTGTTTGTAAGGAAAGCAACACGATCTCAGCTACAAAATGTGACAGTTTCAAATGTGACATGTGAAACTGTCATATTTCATTGCTAGTAAATAAACCTCAATACTTCTTTCCATTAAACCAATACAAAAGAAATCCAATAAACTTTTTAATGTATGCAAATTCCTTAAGTGCTCTACAGTTGAAAACAGCTATGCCACTAGCACAGAAGAAAGTATAACATCATGCAAACACACAATGCTTGATACAGCTAGTATGGAGACTTGGAGCTCAGTGTTCACCTTTAAAATGAAAATTTCAGAGTAATGCCATGGAAGTTCATATTTTGTGTTCCAGTATTCTCACTTACCCCTCTTATATTAGCAATCAGGCTAGGAACTTAGCTTAGGATCTGAAACTGCTGGTTTTATTCCTTGCAAATGTATTGCTACTGGCCTTGAATGCTTCCAGGGAGGGGGAAAGAATTGCAAAATTTGAATGTAAAGAATTTCTTCCTACTGTGAGGGTGATGAGACACTGGAATAGGTTGCCCAGCAAGGTTGTAAATGCCCCTTCCCTGGAAGCATTCAAGGCCAGGCTGGATGGGGCTTTGAGCAATCTGGACAGAGGGAGGTGTCCCTGCCTATAGCTGGGGGTTGGAACAAGGTGATCTTAAAGCTCCCTCTCATCCCAAACCCATTCTATGATTCTATGATTTTATAATTCTGTGACTGTGTAAATCACTCTCTGCCTTGCTGTAGCTCCAGAAAGTAGCACCTCAAACTTAACACAAGGGTAATCTCAGAGAACTGTATATGAATTTTATAGTTCAGACTGAACAAACTACACCTGCCATAAAAAGACAAAAGCAACACTAAAACTTTTCTTTAAAGAAGAATTGCTCTGTTTAAGCCCACTGTGATGTGGGTCTGTTTCTCAACCCAAAATGTTAAAGGACTGACTGACACACTGGATTTTTCTGGGTGGAAAAAGATTCTTGACAACTCGGCTTCTTTTGGTGAGAGAGGTAGTGTGATGCTACTTTCAAATAGAAGTATATTTTCAGGGTATTGCATCTAAATGATCCTGGAATTAGCACCAGCTACTCAGGATTTCATGCTTGTATTAGTCAATATTAATGACTTCTGGTACAGGTGAGTTCGGTACAACTCAGGAATAGCATCAGTTGATTTCTCTTCAGGAAACCATAACTTGCTTTATGTCATGACTAAAATTGATTTGCTGGCTGTGAGTAAAATGTAGAACAAACGTTCTGACTGAGGTTTCCTACAATCCATCACTTCAATATCCCTGGATAATTTTCATGTGTTTATTACACTGCCTACATTATAGTTTAATTTGTATATTTTTATTCTGAATAATACATCTTTTTTTTATTTCTAGTTGTCAAGTGTTGGAGCATGCTGTTTTATACTGCAGGCAGAAATCACTCTTCACCTATGAACATACTTGGACTTCATGAGTGTATAGCTGTATCTATAGAGTTTGCAAAAACAGTGCCTTATTTTGGTTTTGTATCCTTTTGGAAAATGTAAATTCACTATACTCATTACCATTGTATTCAAGTCTGTGTTAATGAGATGCAATGCCTCTGTCTCTGGCTGGTAGGAATGTTCCAGAGAGTGTATTTTCATGTATTTGATAGAAATAAGGGGAAAGCTATTGCTGTAATTATTATTATTTTGCAATCTTCAATCTGTCACCCTCAAACAAGACATTTTTGAGCTTGGTTAGTTTACTTTCACTGCATTCCATGAGTTTAAAATACAGAGGGATTATCAACCAATCCAGAGAATATCATGAATTGTTGCAGTCTCTTAAGTCTTTCACAGTAAACTTAGGGTATAAACAATAAAAACAGATAAATAGAGAAAACGTCAAACTGAATTCTGGGTAATGATCAGATCAGCATGCTTTTATACAATTTCCATCACTTTGAATTTTAAATCACCTTTTAAAGGGCACCAAAGCATTCTTGCAAATTAGTCTGCACTCCAATTAATGCACCCAACATGACAATAAGACCAGTTTCAGCTTGGCTAAGCAGACCAGTCAACCAGGAGGATGTGACTTGAGGACTTGGAGAGCCTGTGCCTCCACCTCCTTTTCCTCTCTCTTCACAGCAGCTTAGGTCCAATTAGGCCAGTTAATCTGCCTAAAACCATTGGAAAGGAAGGATTTCTCTAATAAAGGTGAAGCATAGTCTGGGAAGACATACAAATTAAGTCTACTCTTTTCAAAAGACAGAAAATTCCAAGATTTTCCTCCTTCTCATATCTTAAAAAGGTACTTCTTTTGGTTGAGACTGAACTGTTTTTTTCCACAAGCATTTTAAGTTTAAGAGATCTTTTTGTGACATTTGTTAGCATGTAAAGGATTTCTTTTTTTGTCTATTTATTTTTCATACTGTGCTCATTTCTGACATCCATTAAATTTTATAAGACTAGACTGCAAGCAGTAGTGATGAGAAATGCCAGGTCGCATTACAGGAAAATGTTCGTAAATAGAAATGACTTTGTGTTTTTCAATGAAGAACTAAATAATAACGTGCATGAATATGTAGGTATTTGAGTAGCCTAATCTGCAATTTTGAGAAGAAAACTGAAGAAGGCTAAAAATTTTGTAAATATATGCTCGTACACTAGACACATTTTAAAAAGTAGAAATAAAATTCTTGCAGAACAGATAAGCCATTTTACACAGTTTCACTAGCTTCAGAAAAAGAAACAGTAAACCATCTAAGTAAGTCCTCTTTATCATTATCACTGCTGCATGGGAACCACATCGTATACTAACAGCACATTCAGAACTTTTTCATTCCATTGTGCTTTGCTGATGTTAGTTGATTCAGTTTTCTACACACAATTCTCAGATATTTCAAAAAAAAATCAGATGAGAAAGAGTTGTTCAGATGCAAAAAAAAAAAAAAAAAGAAAGAAAAAAAAAAGTATGATTGGTTTTGTAATTAATTACAAGTCTCAGAGAACTCATCCTGATTTTGACTGCTACTGTGAGTTCTTTTAATGCCTTGAACCAGGATCTGGGACAGGGGAGAGAACATTTAGCATACATGTCCAGCCCACTAGTTTTATGTTTTGTTACTCTTTTTTTTTTTTTTTTTAATGTTTTCCAAAAAATAAATTCTGTTATTTATATACATTGACTATATTATATATTTTATATGTAGCCCAATTCCTCTTTGCTTAATGTGACTCATGAAAGCCTAAAGGTTGGACACTCTTGTTTCAGTGAATGTAGTTCACCAACTGAATCCAGCGCAGTGCAGCAAAAGGTAATTACTTGAGATCCTGTGGTAAAATATGAGACTTATCAGAAATGATTGGAAGGGTTGTGGAGAAAAAAAAAAAAAATACAGGAAAGGACTGAAACTTAATGGAAAAAAAAATAGTGATGTATAAGTTTAATGATGCTTTGCAGAACTTTAACTAAAAACACATAACTTTACAGTCATTGTTAATCTCATTCTTAAATGGAAATTCTTATTTGTCTTTCCTCATCACAGGGTGGCTGGTTTTTGGGATTCTATAACCAATTTTTCCCCATTTTTCATCAAATGAATTACTGAAAATGCTAAAAATTGTTAATCTAAATCTTATTATTCTTACTTTTTTTTCAATTGTATTATCTTATAATTCCACGCAAATAGCACTATATAGTTGCTTTGAGCACCAGCAAGTCAGTAGCAAAGCTTAATCACGTATGTGCTTGGCAATCTTAGATAAGTTTGGTTACAGGGAAGCTATACTGAATTGTTAATAAATTGAAGGCAAACATAGCACTAAGGGTTTTGCAAAGCTGACAAATTAAAATATTTTCAAGATGAAGATAAATATTAATTCTCCCAGTTCTCAAAGAGGAACTCTGTTCCAGAAATAGAGAAATGGTGAAACTATGGTGAGAAGAGTTTAGTGCCTTACATGGTGATATATATGATATGAAAAGCTGGAGTCAAAACTTTTCTATTTTGGCAATTTCCCCAGCGTCCTTGGATCTGACTTAAATCTGTTCAAGAATCTGCAAGAATTTCTTCTTTTTTGGTGTTACTACTCTGTTCAGAATAAAACTAAATATTTTTCTGCTCTTTTGTCCAACACAAAATCCATGAATGCAATCAAATTTGTAACAGGACACTTATTTAGTGATCACGTCATATTCCACCCCATCTCTCTATCTTTCTCAGCAAAGACGGAGTTTTCAAAGGTTGCCAGTTCCAGGCAATTCCGTGCTTTTTAGGTATGTCAGGGGACAGTTCTGGGCACATCAGCAATTCAGCCACTTAGTTGGACAGATAGACTACCTGAACTTCCCCATGGTTCTTCGCACTGCTACCTGTTAGAGCTGTGTTGAGAAGGCTTTCTCCAAATCCTATCTGAACCTAGTTGCATACCTAACTGCCTCAAAACAGAATGTTCTTTCATGTGAAACAAGGCTGAATTTAAATACTTCACCAGAAGGGAGCAATTAATTGCATTAATGAGCTATTTTTTATTTGTTGAGCTGCACTTACAAGTTCCTTCTTTCGCCCCTGTACAGCTGATAAGGGAGGTTTGTGTAGTCCTGTTGATATCGTGCTCAGTATCTGCAGAGCTCATATTCTAAAAAGGTACAAGACAAGCTAGACCCTGTAAAATTCTGCATACATCCATTTACCAATGGACGCTGATTGCTAAACCTTGAGATCCCCATAGTACTATGCCAGCTATGTCAGTTTTGCTGCTTGCTTCACAGATGCAGCTGGGTTCACTTTTTTTTTCCATTTCACTTGTCTTTCACACCTTATTCAACTAGCAGCTTTCTTTAAACAATGGCTGAAGAACCACAAAGAGTCACGAAGTTTGCAGATGAAAGAACAGAGAACTTTGACTTAGAAAGTAAATTTAGGACAGAACAGTGGGAATATAGGAGCAAGAAAATATACTTGGAAAATGAAGGTACCATCATAAATTAAGAGAAGTGAGAATAAGAAAGCACTTCTAGAAAAGATGAGTAATAATGTAGCAAAAAAGAATGTCATAAGAACCAGAAGAGTAAATAATTACTAACAGGGAAATATTCAGTGTGTGACCAATCAGTACTTTTAATTTGATTTTGTCCCGTTTATCCAGTAATTCACATATCCTTCAGTTTGCCACACTTTTTGCAAGCTTCAGAAAAGAGACAAGCAGCATTCTCCGGCAGGGAGAAAGGATGCTGAGGATAGGCATGAGTGTGACATTACAGAATAGAATCTCCATTCAATAAAAACACTTCAGTGCCCATTCAAAGCTTTAATGCTTTGCAGGAAGTATTTATGCATTTTTAACTGCATCCTATCTGTCATTAATTCCTAGACTGCAAACATTCTTTTTCCATTTCTCTATTCCTTGAGTTCCCTGTGAGTCAGTAAGGTAGGAATGTTATAGTGTTAACATAAGGGTTAATTTACAAATTATATTTTATGATTTTTTCTTGCATTCTCTAACAAATTGTCTTTATTAACTGATCTTCCTCAGGTTTTATTTAAAAAAGGAAATGAAAACAAGAATGAAAGGAGTGATGTAGCCTTATTTATCAACCTATAACTGAGCCCGTAGCTGTTCCTTTACTGCTATCAGTTGCAATGGTCTTTGTTTCCCTCTGAGTCAGAGATATAACAGTGTTAAAAAAGACCATACATAAGTCTGTTACAAACAGGAAGGAAATAATTAAAATAATCAAAGGTCAAGTTTATAAAATACTTCATGGATGACTGGGAAAATCAGATATATATGTGTGGTTCCAGAAGCCGAAAAGAGCCTACTGTACAATATGTTAAGGTGTAACAAAAAAATGTGGTTTAAAATGAATGGAAAGACATGAAAGAAAAATTCTCCAACTGCCATATCTATACCTAATTACAAATAGGAACTATTGCACGAAATGTAATTAAACTTTTTGATAGATCAAAGCTTTTTTCTGCAATAAAAAAAGGAAATATTCTACAGTATATTTAAATAGCATAACTGAATTTTATGAGGGAATAGCATCAGTTCTATAAAACAAAATTGAAATAATACAAGAGAGGCACTACATGATTTGTCTTGTGCATCCAGTAGCACAAGCATGATGCAAAAATATAATTATATCAACTAATAAAGAAAATTAACAGAATGAAAAAAATACTAAATATCATCTAAAAACTTAAGTAAGAGGTCTAATATATTGCATATATGTTATTTGGGTTCTGAGTACATTTATGAATAAAATGACTGCTGCCAAGCATCAGTCCCCATTCAAGAAGAGGCGCTATATTTTGCTTTCTGAGCATTCCTTCCTTCAGAGGTGTTTCATGTTAGGGAGTGCAGTGGTCTGAGTAAATACGTCTGAGATGGTTCTACTGCTTCCAACTGCTCTGCTTCAGGACAAGCTACTGGTTTGCTGCACTGCAGGCGCATCACCTGGCCTCTCTGTGCTTCAGTTGGTCTAAGTTGTGAAAAGAAAGAAAGCAAATCAGCTCAGAGCTCCTACTGAAAATCAAAGGTAATATTTGAGAAAAGCACTGCCAAAGAGGTCAATTTTGTATTTATTACAAGAAAACTCAACTACTGAGTACTTCCTTCAGAAGCAATTGGTGGATGTTGACAAAGAGTATTTAGAACATAAATGCATGAAGAGCGGGAATGCTGGATGCAAAGAAGGCAGGGTGATACAAGTCATATGCTTACAGAACTGCTGTAAGCATTCATTTTGCTGAATAAAACTAGTAAGAGAAAAACTGCTAACTCACTCAAATCAGAGAAAACCACTGAATTACTGCCAATGGAAAGGCTTAAAAGACAGGGCTGTGCAAAAAGCAAATCTGTAAGCAAGAGACAGATAACATAATACACATTTAAGCTGGAAGAGACTGTTGATGTTTGCATGTGAATAAAAAAGGATTATACTACTGACATTATGTCTATATCATACATATGATTTAATATTTTGCTAAATTACATGCTTTTGTAGATTTATAAAGTGAAGATTTTTTGAATAACCTGTCACAAAAGGATTAGTAACATTTGAGGGAAAAAAAAAACCATTCTAAACAATGTTTTAACCTAAACAAACTTACATTTTAGGTGACTACGTCAGTGCTGAAAAACTGTTTTGGTTATGAGATTCTGAAATCACAGGAACCACTATTTCATAATGCAATGAGATAAAATAATAAATAATTTTGGTTTAAAGTGAAAAATACTTTGCAAGTAATTATTCTCAGCTTATAAATGATGCCTCTCTATAACCAACCAAGCATATAACAAGAAGATGAAGACGAAGCTTATTTTCACTTCATTTCACTTCTTTGTAATTGACAAGCTCTCACTGGGTGTCAACTTTAAAAGATGACAAATCCCAAATCTTATAGGACTCAATTCAATAGTTCACCTCTCTAGATTAATTGCAAATTAATCTACATTTTCAAATGAATCAAGCATGAAATATAAGATGACATCTATATTACAAAAATATTAATTTGCTTGTCTTTATTCCAAAGAAGCTTTAAAATATTCATTTTGTTAAGAAAATGCATAGGAATATATAGATGCTCAACATTTTCCATTTCTGAAGTTTACCTCTGTGTTTTCATGTTTTATTCCAGTATGCATCAGTTTCCTACTCAAAAACATACCTATTTGGCATTTGATATAGAATGGTAATTATACTGCAATAGCTTTAATTGACATAAACCAAAATACCTGGAAAATGTGGCAGAGCTAAACAAATAAAACTAAAATTTTAAAAATCGAGTTTTATATATTCCTCTTCTCCAATAATGATAGCCAGTTTCCTGTGAAGACTCTTCACTTATTCAAAATTGGTGATGGAACTGGTCCAAAATTGACTGATTCTAAGAAAATCAAAAGTATAAAGGAAGTGAGAAACCTTTTCTAGCTGTATTCTTTTCCTGGCACACTTAGACACTTAATATGGCACAATCTTCTTAAACTCCAAAAGCAGATCTCTTCCTAACATTAGTCTTTTTTCCTTCTCGCAAAAATTAAATGCAAATGAGGCTTTTCAATCAACACATGGAGCATTTGCAAGGCTTCTTAAAACTAGACATCTAAATCATGTCTCTCAGGAAGTTAGTTCAGCCCTCTCTTGGAGAGTCATTGCACAACATTGCACTGTGCATCTGAGCTTCAGTGGTTTGACATTCTCAATACATGGCATCTCTTCTCAAAACAGAAACCTTAACTGTTGTACTGCTTCTTCAATTGCAAAGGAACACTCTCGATGCTTACTTAGGGACCAGTTTTCTGAGTAGTACTCTCTGCCCTTGCTTACTGAATTAAATGCTCACAAATTAAATGAAACACTTAGACCACCACTATGAGCTAGAATGTGAGCTCGTAAGTGTAAAAGTAATAAAGTGAATTACTTCATTTAAAATATGTGTTGAATAATCTTTTGTTAAAAACTTCTAATTTTGAAGAACATTCTGAATTCCAAAAAGAGGCGGGTTTTTTGTTGTTTTTTTTTTGACTGTGGCTATTCCACACCAGCAAATTCTGCTTCCGCTATTCACAAGAATATACTTGCCTATGTCTTTAACACATCAATTATGTGAAAAACAAAAGGCATTTTGTAAATTCACACAGCAGCATGGAAAAATAGAATATGAGATTGAATGGAAAGGTCACGTAACGCATATTTGATTATTTTCTCTGATTTTCCATAAAGTTATCCATTTCAACCACATATTTTGTCTTAAAAAACCCTTGCTAATGTTTTTGCAACTGAGTTGGTACTTGTTTTCTTTAACTTGTTCTTAAATACTCTAAGTACTTCCACTAGCAAATGAAAAGTTGATGTGAGGCCAACACTGCCTTGCAAAACAGAATAAATAAGAACAAGTACAGAGAAAAGGCAGGACCAAATACAAAAGTCAAAAATCCCTTATTCTTCTATTTATAGCCTTCACTAAAGCAACAGCAAGAAGTTGGTGGGCACAAGACTGCTTCATATTTAATAACTAAATCTGATTTAGATAGGAATATACCTTCTAACTTCCCTTTTCAGAAAGAAAGTCTTCCTAGCCTTGTTACCAGCTGATGTCCATCTTGTACAAAAAATCATATGCTCCCTCTAGCCACCACTTGCTGTCTATAATGAAGTTGCAGGCAGATACATACAGATGTATGCCAGGTGTTTCTATGCTCATCTCTTCTACTGTGGTCTTCCATAAACTAATATTCCTAGCCTTTTCTCTGTTAAATATGTGAATAAATCAGTTCTTTTCCTCTCCCACCCCTCTTATTTTTCTGACTCCTTCCTTCAGAATATTTCTGATTTACTCTCCATCTTTTTTATCATTAAAATCACTACCAAATTCATTTATATCTATTTCTTCTGTACATCTTCTTGAATGCTTTGCTGGTATGCCAACAGAATATCTAAGAAATTTTGTAGGCGTCTTATCAGTCACTTTATCATCAGATGCTTACTAACCCTATGTTTAGTCTTCAGTATACCAGTATCAAAAGCCATCTTGATGTCCAAGTAGATTATGTTTGTTGCTTCACCCCTGTCAACTCTCATTGTCACTTCCTCAAACAAGTTAATAGCATTTGACAAGCATGGCTTCCCCTTTATAAACGTCCTGGTTGTCTTTGACCAGTCTGCACCTGTCCAAGGGTTCTCCCATTTTGTTCCTAATCAATGACCCTAGAATTTCTCCTAGTTTCCTTTAGTTTCTATATACTGAAATATTTAGTTCAGCTAGAGAATCTTTCTCTAAACATTCAGGAAATATAGTATCTCTAATATGTATGTGCACGTGTATTTTTAGCAACCATTGCCACAACATTCCAAAACTTTAAAAGTGCTTATTTCATGAGAAAGGGAAAAATGTTATATACAAATTTTCCAGAGAAGGAACAGAGCATTTTTATAAAGGAGACAGTGAATCAAATATTTTATGTCCAAATCACTGAACAATCCTGTCTCTGTAAATCCTTGTCATTTGGGTGGGGGAAAGGACACCTTTAAAGATGTTCTCTAGTTTCTGGTACAACATGGAGTAGATTACTCCTGGCAAATCAAATATATTATCTTGTGTCTGAAATCCAGCTATGTTAAAATAGTATTGAAAGCTGACAGTTTCTTACTGTTAGTTTCTCAAGCTTTGGTAGATTTCACGGACATGTATTTTATTGCATGTTACTAAGGCTCAGGTTCCCCATATTTCCTGAGGGCTGTCTCATTAGCAAGGTATGAAATTAATCTTCTAGGTAAAACAATGAACTTAATATCAAGTGCAGGTGAAGGATAAGCCACAGAAAGAAATTCTGCAAGTCTAAATTTCAGTATTAGCAGTGCTCATGTCACTCTCATGCTACCATAGCTCACCAACACAAAAACACCATTAAGGATTTAAATGTTTTCCTCATTTCACAGAAAAAAGTAGTTACTGTCCCCTTTTTTGGTTGTACTGCATTTATAGTGGCACAATTAAACTTTCTGGCAAAATGACATCTGAATACTATTTTTGCCAAATTTAAATGACAGCTCCTTCATTGTTACTCCTTTTTATCTCAGCCAAAATTTGTTATCAGCCTCTCTGAAAAAAAATTAAGAGATGGATCCAGATCTTTTCTGGATGCAATCTACAGAGAATATAGGAAGGTACATTTCTGTCCTATGCCTCTTCAGGCCACTATGATAAAACACTGCATCCATAAACATTTCTGAATGTTCCTTTAGCCCTTTATTTCTTCTAGCCCCATGTCTTCTCCATGAACCAGGAAGATCTCAAGATCTTTTTTAAAATAGTCTCTGGAGGATTCACACCTACTATCACTTAAAAAGACAGTAGCTCTTGATAGGGTATAAAGTCTGTTTTTTTTCATAAAGAGCAACTGCCCTTGCATGAAAAAGCAGCCTTCCATGAAAAAACAAACAAACAAACCACCTACTTCCATTCTTTTTTTATATATATAATATGTAGTGTATAGTATATAGGACAGAATATATAATTAATATGTATATTGTGTATATATAATCTGCAATATATAATGCATAACATTAATATATAACAATTTAATTTCTAGGATGTTCTCATCTTTTCATGTTCTCACCTATCTCCACATACTTGGCTAGTGAATTGCTAAGCAGTTAGAAGACGTAAATATCTAGTCTGTATGTGCCAGATATGAAGAACCAAAATATTTTCAAAACAGTCCAAAACCATTGAATAATTTTTTTTCTTTGTTTAGAAAGTGAAAAGTTCTCCTCTTGTTTCTAGACTATGAAGAGTAAAAATCAAGAATAAATTGCTACTGGAACCTTAGTTGGCCTTAGAGAAGTGTAGGTTGAAGACCCAAATGGGATTTGAGGATCCAAGTGCTACCATCTCCAGTAATTGCTTCTCCTATATACAAATACTTTTAATGAAATCCTCAAGAGACAAATGTTACACATCCACTGAGCTGCAAAATGTGAAGATTTATTCAATGCCATTAACTCCACACGTATGCACTATTCCAAAGAAAAAATGGACAGTGAATGATTCTGTATGTAGCAGATGGATTAAATAGCTGAAATATATTCATATGCATTTGGTCAGCACTGTATTTCATGAGATTTCACATTTCAGGTGCTCCAAACGCAAAGAAAAATTATGAATTGACAAGGGCTCCAATGAACTCCCTGGAGGTAGAAGGCTGCGCCCACTACAAATGTAAGAGAGAAGAGAGTTTGTGTCATAGTTGCATGAAAGAATACAAAGAAAAACAGAACTGAAAGTTACTGAACTCATGTGTATAATGATACTGGAGCTGGTGTTCACCTTTGCCCACCAAAGACTTCAAACAGTAGAAGTAGACTCTTAGACTTACAAGGTCAGCTTAATCGCATGTTATTTCTATACAACACTGTCTAAATATTATTAAGATATATTACCACTTGTATAGGTTATTGTGGAACTTCTCAGAGGCATTTCAATGACTAGTTCATTATAAGGAATCTTACTCAATTCTTCATCCACAATAAGTTTTCCACAGAGTGTGCAAAGGAACATTTACGACCAAACGATTGGATCATTTCATAAGTCCATGTGTTGCTCTGTGATAAAGTACAATAATGTATTTATTTTTGAACATATTTAAATATTCAAAAGCTCTATAAGTTCTATTTAACTTTTATTTAGGAATGCTATTGTAAATATGTTTTATATTCTTTAATGTAAATCCAAATGTATAATGACATAATAGTATGTTTTCAGAGACTCAAAACCAAAAATGAGTTTGAAATTAATCATACATGTTTAAGATACTAAAAATGACACTTTCAAGGACACTTTCATTAGACCTTAAACTGTGTTATACGTATAATCTCTCAATTGCAATTTGAGACATTAACAGTTAACCCAGTTCCATCCTCCTGAAGTGGACAGGTTTGTCACCCACCAGCTCAGGTTGCCCAGGGCACTTTCCAACCCGACCTTGAAAGCCTCCGGGGATGGGGCCTCCACAGGTTCTTTGGGCAGCCTGTGCCAATGCCTCGCCACCCTGAGTAAAGAATTTCCTCCTAAGATCTAGCCTAAGTCTCTCTTCGTTTAGTTTAAGACTACTCCCTCTTGTCATCCACTTATGTAAAAAGTTGGTCAAGATCAATGTCACTCAAGAGTATACCAAGAATAAATCTGTTCAGAGATATATTTAGCCCCTTTTTGTGTGATATGGAAATCTAATGGCTCTTTTTTTTTTTTTTGTCGTTAAAGATTATGAAATATTTCTCTTTCTAACAATGTTGTTCTAAAATTATGTTTGTTCCAAAGAGTGAAATAATTAGAACAGCACAATGAAATAGATACACAAATCATTTAACAACAGCAGATGTATCATCCATTATCATCTGTGAAGTATTTCTAATTTTTTTTTAAATTATTTTGCTGAATTACCCAAGGAAAAAGAATTGAACACATTGTTTTCTAATGTCAGTTAGAAGCAGTTTGCTAAAATATCTTTCATTTTCAAGATTTGGTTTGACTACAAGTAATAATACTCAAGAAACCCACACACTTGCAAAAATTTAGTCATAGTCATATAAACTACGTTAAAAAAATTTAACCTGAATCTGGCCATTGTTGAAAATTAGAATTTAGAATAAGAAACAAAAACTAAAAGAAAAAGTTAGGTTAGTTAGGTTAGGTTAAGTTAGGTTAGTTAGTTACCTTTACAACAGGTAAAACTCTGAGGAACCATGTAAAATCAATAACTTTGCAAGTCCAAGATCTATGCAGCAGAATTTGCTATTGCATTTACTAGGGTTTATATATATTTACAGCATAATTACATAAAACACAATTATATTTTAAACTTCCACAATTACAGTGAAACAGAGGAAGAAATTGATATTTCCTAATGGCTTAAATTGGAAAGTTTGAATTTGAGAATTTCAGTGTAGGTCCTTCTTGTGTAAACAGAAATATAAGTAAGAACAAGAAAGAAAAAAAGATGAGCCAGTTATAATTTTTCCAATTATTTTTTTTTTTCACAAAACAGCTGGAAAATATGCCCACCAAGAAAAAAGAAATATACAATTAAAAATTAAAAAAAGGAAAGAAAAGAAATTTTTTGATCCTAGAGGAAAAAGGTTGGTAAATAATGATCATTCTTATTGTTAATAATTTGAATAGCAATTTGGGTAATTTTCTTTACAAGAATTAATGAGGCCACACTGAAATGTACTGTATCCAAGGCTTTCCTAAGCTAGCAGTCCCAATCATAACTTCACAAGAAGAGATCCTTGACATTGTACAGGGCAGATGAAAATCACTCAGGTTTTGTCTGGGATGAAGGATCAGATAAAATATTTGCAGGCTCAATATCTAAGCAGTCCCAGATTCCAAGTGAATTTGATGCATTTTTGTATTTGACTTATTTACATGAGAGTGGCAAAGGATGGGGTATGCAGCCTTTTTGTTTCAGCACAGTCAATGTATCTTTTTTGTGAAGATTTTGTTGCACATCAGAAACAAGTATTATTTAATATGTTATATGGAAGACAATCAAACTAGCTTTACTGGATGAGTAACATTATGATAGTTCCTGCAGTAGTAATTTTTTTTAGCAGGCTTTTACAAAAGCTTATTTAAAATGTGGGCTTTTCTGTTTGCTCCTGTAGGTGATTTCTGCAGAACATCTACTGATTTTCTTTCAAAATGTCATTGAATCACCAGGGTTATTTGTTATGTTTTCATTTACTATAGTGTCATTTTATTTCAGCGTTGTCATGTGAATAATAGGCAATCAGGGCTGAAACTTTTCAAAATTGCAGCCCTCTAGATGTTACAATTAAATCAATTACAAACCCAGAATAAACAGTTTTTAATCACATCAAATATTTCGGCTGCATTATACTATTCAATTCTGTTATGATGGAAATCTAAAGTCCATAGACTACTTCAAGAAAAAGTACTAGCATTTGCACAAAACTCCCGCTTAGCCTGATTAATAAACTGAAGCTCAGAAAATGATGTGCATGAAAACAGCTGTTCTTGCCAATAATGACATTTTATTTTCAATTTTAGTACTAACACTATGTCATTGTAAACAATACTTAAGTGCATTATGTAAGTATAACAACAGTGACACGACGTAAAACAAAATGTACCACATTCAGGAGGAATCAAAGGAAACAGTGCTGAGAGGAAGGCAATTGTAGCTGTGCAGCAGCTGGTGATGAACCATTGCCATCATGAAGAGGAATGCAAAGCACAGCAAAACAGTGCTGCCCAATTATGCCATGCAGATGTACTGAAAAGTAAAACAAAAATTGAACATAATCCAATGACATGGCTTTGACTGTATAGTGTTTTATACATGGGCAGGCACAGCCAGCAGAAAAGCTCTGTTGAAAAAGATAAATATCACAAAGCCCCATTCATTGTTTATAACATGATATTCTAACAGTCCCACCTTTTCAATACAGGTAACTGTGTACATGTATCACTGGATTACACTGGTTGTTTTCAAAAACAGCTTCAAAGATGTAATGTTTAAAATCACATCTTTCCATTTTTTAATTATCTGCCTAAATCAGATTTTGAGTGATTCACATTTTGAACCTGCATATCAGTGCTCTCTTGCCTTTCTTTTTCCCCCCTTGAGTGTCATGTATTTTTATAAAACGGGATATCATAATTTTCATTTACTGCCATTTGTTGTTCTTATTTTGGTACATTCAGAGAACAGCTTAATCTGTGATCTGTAATAGTAACACCAATGACAGGCACTTATACTCAGCAGCAGTGAAATTGTCAAAATAATTCCTTGCTTTATTTAAGGATCATGGTGAACACTGAGAGTTCCAGTTTGGGAAATATTCCAAAACATATTGGCAAACTGAAACACTTCATGTATATATAATGGAAGTTGTCCTTCCTTTTTCACTTCTTATAAATGTATGTGCGTGAGTAGAATTCAGGCAAAATGAACGGGATGTTTTTGTGTATCCATTGAGTCCAAAAGCTACCAAGATTCAAGAGACATTGGTAAATGTTAGAGACAAAATGAAATTCATGTCAGCAGGAAGAACATAGCAGGTGACTTTAGCTGTGTACTTGTCAAACCTAAGAGTCTGTATAGCAGACTTGTCCACTTGCAAATACACAGAACAGTGATTACAGAGTAGAGGCTCAGGAGAAGAGCATTTAACTGTGGTAATACACACAAGTAATTTGTTCAGATTGTACTAACACAAAATAGAAGAATGAAAAGATAAACACAGCAACTAATTTATGAAAAAAAGTGTTGCTGCTGTTCACTCTCTAATTGGATATAATTCAAGATACCTAAACAATGAATGTAAAGTATGAACAAATGAATATTACTACTGTACGATGAAAGGCTGGGGGAGGTGGGATTGTTTCTGTTGGGGAAGAGAACACTTTGGAGAGACCTCATTGTGATCTTCCAATATTTAAAAGGAGCTTACAAGCACTGAATTTTTGCACAGGGAGACAGTGATAGAATAATGGGGAATGGATTTAAACTGAAAGAGGTTTAGGTTAGATGTTGGGAAGAAATTCTTCACTCAGAGGGCAGTGAGGCACTAGCACAGGCTGCCCAGATAAGTTGTGGATGCCCCATCCCTGGAGGCATTCAAGGCCAGGTTTAACGGTTCTTTCCTTACAACTTTAAAGAAATTCTATGATTCTGTGATTCTATAAATTTTCCTAATGTACTGGATTAGGAATTATCTTTGAAGAACTTTCTGGATTTTTTATCTATGTTGGAATTTCCAGAAAGATACAGAGAAGAATCCTTTGACATCCTAGGTTTCTCTAGGTTTCTATTGGCTTGCACTTCAGGGGGACTGGGGGGGGGGAGGCTTTTTAACTATTTTATGGATCTTTTAAAATTGCTTAATTAAACTTTACCTGAAGTGATTTCTGGAAGTCATTCCAACATCTTCGATTGACTTGCATATACCATATTGACAAATGAAAGAACTAGAATGTTACAGAGGAAAACGTGGAGCATAAAACTGCACACATGAATTACAGAATATACTTCATAGTTTAGGGGAAGGCAACTGTACTCATTGTTAAAAAATTAGAGACATACTCATCCCATGATTATGTAATATGTGAGGGATCTGACACTGAAATACTATCATGTTGTTTCAGAAAAAAACTAGATAAACTGGTCCTGCAGTATGTAAGAGGTATTTAAACTTGCTAGTTATTTTGCTCTCTAAAAAAAGTCTCTTACAAGGGAAAAAAAAAAAGGAATTTCTAATGCTGTCATTTTCCATATTGCCCTTGGCCCCCCCAAAATTATTGTATTTAACAATACCCTGCAGCTTGATATGTTTATTCTTATCAGAATGCCACTCTTCCCAATGAAATATACTTTTTAAAAGCTCTTTTGGCTATCTGAATTCCCTGTTCTCTTATTCTTTCTGTTAAAAGCAAAAGCATAAGAACAAATCTGCTGAACATTTTCAGAGTTCTCAGCACCTTGCAGTTGATGAAATATGGCAGATTCCTTTTTCCTCACTTTCTACACACATCATCTACCAACAACAACTGAAGTAAAAAAAAAAAAAAAAAAAAAAAAAAAGAATACATTTTCAGTGACACACTTGCAGCTAATGTTAAAACTCCCAATAACCTATACATGTATTTTGAAAGATGCAAAGTCAACTTTGGCATTTGCAGAGATACATTAACTAGAGGAAATGGTATCTTTAAAAGCCTTTCTAGTTACAGCAGCAAGACCAAAATGAAACACAACTGCCAAAGAACTAGCAGGTTTCGAACAAAAAAAAAGGGGCTGTATTATGATGATAAAATAAAAATACTCCTAAGCAAATTTTTCCCCAAGTTACCGTAAATCCTGTACAAAATCCAATGGTAGTGGGACATGTATACATGAGCACAGAATTTACCCCCTGTGCTTGTATAATGGAAAATTAAAATGGTTAAAAATGGCAACCAAAAGATGGATGAATTTCTGAGGAAATAAATTAGGTTTGAAATTACTATTGGAACATATGCATTATACAAAAGATCATGAAATCCATTTCATCTGACATATTGTACAATGAGCTACAAGAACATTTGCAACTGATAGAAGCATGTAAGATCTCATGTATTATTCTTACAATAAAGATTACAGCACAGAAGCTAGCTATTATACTTCCTATTGTGCTCTACCAAACTGAAGGTCATGAACCAGCTATATGACTTGAGGCCCTTGGTCAGGTTTTTGTGTTATACAGCGTATCATACAAGTTAAGAGTCTGCTTCATATCCTATGCACATTTATTTACCTGCAACAACTTTTTCACACAAGGAACAATGAAGAAAAGGAATTAGAACACACATTTGCAAAAAACTCGGAAAAAATATATATATTATACAAGACAGAAGCCTTCTTTTACAGGAAATTTAGGACTGCAGGAATAAAATAGCCCAGATTTAAATGACTGTATGTTTTCTTCAAGATTCCAAAGGAAAGCAACATATGGATGCTCTATGTTTAACATAATGAAAAACAAACGCTTAAACCCCACAAAATTCCATTTAAAAAAGCTGAAAACTACACTCAGAATCAAATGCAATATGTCCAGGAAAATATAGACCTGCCACAAGCATGCTCTTCTATCCAGAATTATTAAATCTACATGATGAAAGCAACCTTTACAGTTTTCAAGTGCAAGGAAAAATCTTATATATATATATGTTTTTATATTTTTGCAGGAAGGATGATCTTGGAAAAGACTAGTGTTCCACAGAGAGAAGAAGAAAACACAGAAGAAAACAAGATAAAGGTTGTATGGGGTATAACCTCAGAATGTCTGCAATCTCTTTGTACAGTATGCATTATTAGTTTGAATTCAGGATCGAGAGACAGCTGCCCTGTTTGTTTCTCTTCAATTGCAGTCAATCAGAACCCTGTAACATGAGAAACAGACAATTTCATCAAATCTGGTGAAGGCTGGTAGTGGGATTTTTGAATACCATGGAGCAGACACAAAGCCCAAGAGCCTCTGGAAGGCACCATTCCTGCTGGTGACAGTATGGCCACCCCAGCAGAGCAGCCTCAGTTCCTCCTGCTGACAAACTATTGCAGCCACCTCTTTTCCTAAGCTGGAATTTCAAATAATTTGTATCCGATGCATACTGCATTTACTTAGCCCCTAGGAGCCAGCATTTCTGTTAAAGTGGATGGCAAAATAGTTAAATGCAACATGGCTCACAGAATGTTTGGAAACATCTACCACCTCAGAAAAACATCAAATTTAAAATACAAACCTGATTTAGAGGGATTTATGTATCGATCCAAAGTTAAATATGAAATGAACACAAAATGTAAAAAGAAAAAGCTAAATACAAACTGAGCACAAAGTACAAAAGCATTTTCTAAAACATCTACTGCTACTTTGGGACCTTATCTCCTAATGGGCTTTTAAACAGCTTACAGCAGACATGAACATAGCCACTGTAAGAAAAAGAATATGCAGTCTTTTCTGTAGAAAGACTCCATACTGCAGTTTGGGAGTTTTACTTGAAAGTTGCCTTTGGGCCAGGTCGTGCATCAGAAAAGACATTGATCTTTTATAAAGCTGCAGAGCTCCTGACAGGTATCTATGATCTCTTCTTTTTTCATAAAGGGAAAGCCTAGAAAATATTTTTTACAAGTACTCAGTTACACTGATAGAGCAGAGGATGCATTCAAGAAGCCCTTGCAGCCTTCTCTGAACCCAGGCATATGTACTTGGAAAAATCTTTTCTCACTGTGGAATACTTTGTGGAGTAAAAACAAATGGACTGTAGAATTTATACCTATATGTCACAATCTTCAAATACTACAATACCAAGCACAGACATGTTGGGCGGAGAATGGCTTGAGAGCAGCCCTGAGGTGAAGGATTTGGGGGTGTTGGTTGATGAAAGATTCAACATGAGTTGGGAATGTGCTCTTGCAGCCCAGAAGGCCAACTGTATTCTGGGTTGCATCAAGAGAAGCACAACCAGCATGTCAAGGGAGGTGATTCTGCCCCTCTGTTCTCATGAGACCCCATCTAGAGTACTGTGTCCAGGCCTGAGGCCCCCAAGAAAAGAAGGGCATCAAGCTGTTGGAACAGGTCCAGAGGAGGGCCATGAAGACAATGAGCTGAGGGCTGGAGCACTTCCTCTATGAGGACAGGCTGAGAGAGCTGGGGCTCTTCAGCCTGGAGAAGGCTCCAGGGGCACATTGTAGTGGCCTTCCATTACCTGAAGAGGGCCTAAAGGAAAGCTGGGGAGGGACTTTTTATAAGCGTATGTAGTGACACAACAAGGGGAAATGGTTTTGAACTGGAAGAGGGTAGACTTAGGCTAGATATCAGGAAGAAATTCTTAACTGTGAGGGTGGTGACTGAAACAGGTTGCCCAGTGAGGTTCCGAATGCCCCCTCCTTGGAAGCATTCAATGCCAGTCTGGTTGGGGCTTTGAGCAACCTGGTCTAGAGGGAGATGTCTCTGCCTATAGCAGGGGATTGGAACTAGGTGATCTAAAAGGTCCCTTGCAACCCAAACCATTCTATGATTCTATGATTATCACATTGCTTTGGTAAAATCATAGGAAGCATGGATATCAGGCTGTCTGATTTTGGTAACATGTTAATGTGAGATAATTTTTCCAATTGAAAAAAAATCACAATTGCATTTATTGCATGGTGTTAGTGTAAGAACAGGTTCTCTGGCACCAAGATGGGAAGATTTTATGAATACCGTAAGAAATCATTTGAAACATTAAAAAAGGCAAAGTGTGAGTATTAAAATATTTTAGTGCACAAGCAAAAAAGCAAAAGAGAAAATGAGGAGGTACTGGAAGAGAGTGGATTGAAGCCTTCTGCTCCATTCAGGTGTTCGCAATCGTTAGGGACTCAACGGTCTGTCCATCTACCCAGGTGCACACCAATGTGGTGAGAGGTAAGAAAGGCCTTTATTAAATCGTGACAAGAACTTATATAGCCTTGTACAACTTCGTCTACGCCCCTTTTATCTTGCGTAAGCACTTGCGTCACTACTTCCTTATCTGGTTGCTACTAGCAACTGCTCGAGGGTGGAGTCTTTCTATGCTCGCCGCCTACAGTGGATACATTTTATTGACTAAGTTTCCTGACTGTGGAAAAGGCAAGCAAATTTATATAAATATGAAACATTTTGATAGCCTTAGAGAGATGCCTGATGGGCACTTCAGTAGAAACAGCCACTTTTCCATTCTTAGCTTTAGGACAAGACAGCAGTATGTGGCTTTCACTATTACCCAGCCCTTTAGAGCAGAATTTAAGCAACCCACTCTAGGGATGAGAAGTTAGGTCTCATTGTTGGTGTTGCATGAAGGTATATAATTTAAATTATTTAAAGTACCTCTCCACTAGGAGAAGGACTAGCGCATACATTTTGTACAGTCTCATTATGGATTACCGGACGGTAACGACTCTCAGATAGTACCAAAGCCAGTCATATTTGAGTAAGAAGCGTAAAACACTGCACATCAACTGTATCAATACTGACTTAGACAACCAGTCTTACATGATACATCTTACCACAGTAACATGCCCAATTTATGGCAAACAAATGAGGGATTTCACATTCTGCTCAGATTTGTATATTCACCAAGAAACAATAAGGCCCATAAATAAGATTGTTTGGAAGACATTTACTGCTGTCAAACTGATAATGCATTTTAAATCCTGGGGTTATCAAAAAAGTGCATTTTTTTTCTCCATATTGTTTGACAGCTGAAATTAAACAAATCCTATTGAAGTACAAAGCTAATAGAAGGTTTACTATGTGTGTCATTAGCACCATCCATATAAGGAAACAGAAAATACGAGGTGTGGATTTTTAAAATATGATAAAATGAGAGCACTGTTAGATGCATATGAAGGTGTGACTTCAGGCCTGGCATTTTCTTATTAGAATCAAAGTGACTCTATCTTACAGTAGTAAATAATCACTGTTGTGTGATTCAAGTTGACATCTTTCAAATTATTTTATCAAGCCAAAAATATATATTGCATCTGAAATATGTTTTAACTGTTACACAATCTTAATAAAATAAATGGCAGAAAATTATTACCTTACCATATGCTGTCAAACTTTAAGTTCAGACATAGTAAACTTTAAACGATCAACTTATAAATTAAGTTAGATTTGAGCTATTGCTTTAACACTCTACTATCTGCAAGGATAATCAAAAAGTTAATATGCAGAATTGCTTAAAGCTTGCATCAGTGCAAAAAAAAATTCTATCGTATCTCATTTTACTTTAAAAGAAGTGAAATTCAGTTAAATCAAACAGATTTAGCTGTTTCTTCTCTGAAAACGCAAGAAACAATAAACTACATGATATCTCCATAAAGCTTAGAAGGCAACTTAATGTCACTAGCAAACATTATTATCCAGGGCAACTGGAGGACCATACCATCAAGTTAGCCAGAAATCAGAAGCTTAGAAAGTGACAAAAAGTTTGGGGATTTTCAGTTAGATATGAAACATTTATGCATTTTTTGGACTGCAATTTTTGATAGGAAAGTATTTATAAATCTTTATTTGGAATATTTACATCACGCTCCCAGTTAATGCTTAAGTATAGCAAATTGTGGACAAGTACACAAACAGAAAATAAATGCAATACTGTATTTTTCTAAAGATTTAAGTGTAAAGGCCAGCTTAGAACACAGACAAATATGGTTCATATTGTGAAGTAATTTGTTTTTAATAATTCCAACAACAGATATACAATTCCTATTATTTTCCCCAGAATATATTGTATGTTCTTTAATATATGCCTTTCTCCAATACACATTACTGTTCCCCTGTGCTTCTTGTCAGTTTATATCAATTTATCCAAGGGGTTTTTTTTTGTGGATTTTTTTTTTTTATTGTTTGTTTGCTTTGGGTTTTTTTTGGGGTAGAGAGGGGGATTATCTTCCATTTGTTAGTTTTTGTTAGAGAGCTGCCAGGCCAGAAATACTTCTCATCTACATAAAGGGAATTTTAAAATGCTTATTTCTTACAGCTATATTCCCTCACATCTCAAACTTCTTTTGTGTATCCGAGAAGCAAATGCTCAAGGCAGAATATGTGTGCTGATGCAACCTTCATGAAAAAGATGCAAATATTTTATAACTAGCTAGCTTGACGGATGTATTCATATGTGTGATTCTCTAGCCTATTCTTGAATTCACTTACTTCATGGCCTGGAATCAAGATCAATAAATGGTTAATATTTGGCTGTAGTTGGCTGTAGTTGTTTTTGTTGTTGTTGTTGTTGTTTTTCTTAAAGCAGTACAACACTGTAGCGTTATTAGATACCAAAATGATTATTTGCAATGTAGGTATACATTTCTCTCCAGCTGGGTTTTCCACGTGGAAAACAACTAGCTTCACTCACAGAAAATACAGATTCTCCAAAATTCGCAAAACTAGAAAAGAAAGAAACTTTTAGCAAAGTAAAACTATCTTAAAGCTTTGGGGAGAACTGAGTGCTGTGATTGGCAACCTGCATTCTGTTACTTTCTTTATGTTTACATATACTTTTATCCCTGAAGCACATAAATACTGTTTGTTAAACTTCTGTTGTTATGGAAAGTCTAAGTCACTGCAAAAAAAAATACAAGCATGACAGGCAGTATCATAGTAAAAGTAGTCACGCACAAAACAGAAAACACATCAAAAACAGATCTCTGGAAAGCAAGTGGCCTACATCTCTAACAAGCAGTCTATTTTTCAAAGCTCTATATTTCTCCTTTAACTTAATTTCTCTAAATTACTCTAAATGTAAATTTACGTTGATATTTTTAATGAAGATAGACATTTTTCACAAAGAAATCAAACCTTAAAAAGCTATTGTTTTCATTTTAAAACAAAGGAAAAATCTCAAATTAATATAGAGGCAAATGCTTATCTCTTATAGAGCAAAAAGCAATTATTCACAAACAACAAAAAAATAAGCACCATCACAGGTTCATATCAAAGCATTTCTCATACTGCTTGTGCACAAGCATTGTTAACTATGAACAGATGCAATAGGTCAAACTGTAGGTCCATTTATCTACTCAGAAACCTGCTTCTGACAGTGACTTAAAGGAGATGTGAAAGAAGTTGTACCAGGAAGCATTTAAAAAGCAAGTACCTTTCCCAAGTAAGAAGTCTCTGATACACAAACTACATGTCTAATTTCACCCCGAACCCAGACCGAATTCTAGCATCCACAGTGGCCCATTGTAAGGAGTTCCACATTAGAGATGGAGCAATGCTTCCCGGTGCTTATTCTGAACATGCCACCAGCTGGATTCACTTGGTGCCCCCGTTTCTTATACAGGAAGAGAACTCGTCCCATCCAGGAGTATGATCTATATCGTATTCTTTTTCGGTTGTGTCTTATACACCAATATGAGGTGGAAGAGATGACAGTTGCCTACAGGATATAGATGCAAAATGTCTTTACATTGTTTTGTGTAAATGTACACATTGTCTTCCTGATAACTCCTAATAACGAGTTTAACCCTTGAGCACTGAGGTGATCACAAATTTTAGGTTGTAACTACCTATGATAGTCTAGAGATCTTGTTCTTGAATGGCAATCAATGAGCAGACAAGGATCATAAATTCTATTTCTTAAGTTAGAATATATTTTTTTCCTCTCTGTATATCACTTTACATTTACAGACAATGTATTTCATTTGCCATTTTATCAGCCAGTCACTCAGCCTTAGGAATTTCTTTGCACTTCTTCAGTCGGTACTAGTCTTAACTACTAATGACCCTGTATCATCAGTAAAATCGCCACCACATTATTCATCTTCTTTTGCATACCTCCTACACTGAGCAGAACAGATCCCACTGGAACTTCAGTACAACCTTACATTTATTTTTCTCCTCTCTTTGCTATGGTTTTTGATCAGAGAACTTCTAATGAGGCCTTTTATTTTTTTGGAATTAAGTAACTTGATAAAAGCAACTACATTTTTATAGTTTATGTATTCAAGTGCCAGTGTTTTTGTTCATGAAAAATCTCTGGAGCTTGTTTCTGGTTCAGCACAAATATTTTGAGGGTATTATTCACAATTATTGCCCTGTTGCTTGCATTACTTTTAGAAGCTTCATATAAAAATTATGGTCTAAACAGTAAAGAAATTAAGTGTCAGGGTGGAACAATGTCACACAGTCAGTTAAAGAACTGCATGGAACCAATACAATTTTCTTAAACAGCTGGAAGTAGAGCTATGCTATTGCTAATGTAAGAACATGCATAATTTCTCTAAATGACACTTTCTACTGCCATAAGAAATCTAACTGATTGGTACTTTCACAAGTTTTTTGTCACTGAATTAACTTTGTGTGTATCCAAGTTTAAACAGGTGAGTAATTGTTGGAAATACTTCTCTATTAAAATACCTACCAAATGCCGCAATTTATTACTCAGCATTCCAAATGTAATGTGTAAATTCAGAATACAGACGTTATAACCTATATATCAATGCAGCAGTGACTTGAACCTGGAGTACTGTGGTACTATGGCAGCCACGTCTTGTGTCTCAAAAGACAGTAAACTGCTTTCTGCTCATAGGATCCTGTCTTAGATAATGTTTCCCTTTAAGACTCATATGGGAAGGGAAACCAAATTACAGTATGGGGCCAACCAAAGACAGAATTTTTAAAATTTCTGCCACATAAGTTAACAACACATTAGAAAAGTCCTTTTTCTGCCAAATCAGTTCTTTATGATCTATTTGTCTTTCTCTTACTGTGAAATACATATTATAGTGTGCATATGACTGCAAAACAGGGAGATAATATAGCATTACATATAAAATAACAGTATATATGTAACACTAGCAAATATGTATGACAGGGTATATAATTTCTTAACCAATAAAATAATGAAAATCAGAATGAGAATTGCTGTTGTGTCAGAAGAAAACTATGGTATTTCCAGTTCACATTCCTAAAGATCCTAAAGAAAGTATAACGAGGAAAGAAAGTAATTTATTATGAAGCAACTAGATATGGGTAAAGAAAAAGCTTAATTACATCTAAGCATATTTGCAGTGATTCATGATGGCTATTTACATCAAATGATTTTTTAAATATTAAATATTAAGTCCATTTAAATGTAATAACTTGTATGGCAAATTTTCATCTTTATTTCAGAGCCTTGCTATTTTAAAATTTGTCATTAGAGCTAATAAGAAATGATATTGAAACTACACCGTACATTTAAATGAAGCATAAATCAATTATTGAAGCAAGGAATTTTTTCATCATTGTAATGATTATTGGAATAAATTTAATCTTGAGATGTTTCAGAACGAAATCTGCAATAGTAAAAAAAATTACACAGACTTAATTTTTACTGTGTGTGTGCTTTTGATATATGTTTCCCACTGGTGAAACTTTTAAGGGAATACAGAAAAAAAAAAAAAACAAAGAAAAAAAAAAGCAACACAGAATTTCATAGATAATGAAATGGAAAACCTACATTGAACTGTCCTAACATGCAAGAATTCTACACATGATTTCTCATCAAAAGATCGTAGTGGCTACTTCTTTCTCTATTCTGCAGCCTTCAGAAAGTCCAGACAACTAAAGAGGCCATAACCTGGTTTCTGAAATATACAGTGCATGAAGCTTAGGAAAATTTTGAAGTGTAAGACACTTATATACTTGTCTGCATTCCATTTGGGAGAAAACGAAACTAGTTGTGATGTGACAGCAACAATACCTGACCAGCATATTGCTGAGAAATGCAGTAAGGTGGATGCAAATGAGGTGCCCATTGTCCATTTCATTATTCCCAGTACCTGGGAGGGGCTGTTCGGCCAGGAGAGTTAATGACCACACTTTGAAAAACAAGATCATGGCCAATCACCGATAGAAATGTCCCCACGTATGCTGAGGTGGTTATTACTGCATCATCCCTCGTCTACTCTGCTCCATTAATGATGCTGGCATCATTTGCCTCTTGTGGAAGTGTCTCTGTACATTCTTCCCCTTAGGCACAGAACACTCTTCCTAAAGTGGTCTGCAAGTCCACTACCTTCTTGTCCTTCAAATCTCTTCTAACGCACACCTCTGTGACAGTATCATTCTGGAATCTGCCAAGTACTAATGGAGTTGGCTCTAGGAACAGGGAAGTAGCTGACAGGTACTTAGTCCATTTATGATGGGAATGCATATATGTATTTAAGAATCAGAGTGTAGAATCTGAAGAAGTACTCCCGATTGATATTTGCCTTGGAATCATTCAGCTGTGCTCTGTGAATTTGCACTGGACACATTTCTCATTGAAAGTCTGTGATCCTGCTGCCAAATACGTGGTACAAACTGGCTATTTTTCTATGATCTTTCAGACTGGAATTTTTAACGAAGGTATTAAAACAACAGTAACTGTGAATGACACTGTAAGAATTCTCACTGATCTTTGTAGTACAGAAATGACATACTTCGAAATTATCTCTCTATCCTACAATGGCTTTTTCACCACAAACACTTCTGCAGAGATGAGATTGGACTCATCTTCTGGTTAACAGCACATGAAAAGCTGAATACAAAGTTAATATCTGTTTGTTTTGGTTTTTGTTTTTTTTTTGTATTTTTCTAAAGAGAACACTGTAACTGTCTGTAATTATAGCTATACAGACCATCAGATTTCTTCCCAGCTGGGTCCTTTTTGGTTTGTTTGTTTTCTGCAGAGTGAAATATTTGTTCTTGGGTATAACAATGTATGCACATAAGATCATGAAGACAGTATGTTTGGGATGCTGCTTGTTTATTTAACAAAAAGTATGAAAACCTAGTCACTTATCCCCTTTAAGTAGAATTCTTTAGAAAAAAATTTAATTGGTATTCAGTGATTTTTAGTAAATACATTGCTTTTCTCTGTACTGTCAATATGTTTTGCATATATATTGACCTCCTATACTCCTTTCCTCCTCCTATACCACTAGAAGAGAAAGACACAAATTGAATATTCATGGTCATAGCTCTACTGTTTATAAGAAGTTCACAAAAACATAATGATGCAATAAAGAAACAAAAATCTTTTCTATTTAACCATAATATGGGCGTTAGACCCATGGAGACTGATTTTGACACTGGAAAAACTGTTTTGATTAAGCGTGGTTTTATTGAGGAAAGCTCTGGGAGCAAAATCATGGTTACAGTAATACTAAAAACATAAAATTTCCCTCAGCTTCTGTGGAACCAGTGCTTCTCTACCACATTCTGAAAGGTGTGGGGCTATTAAAATGAGCAGTGCTAGGTAATCATTAAGATAGACTTCTACACTGGATTTTAATCATTTGATCTATGATGCAAGAAACTTCTGTACTTTGAATTTATTTTCATTCCTCTGAATTAAAAGGTAAAAACACATTTGTACCCAGAAGGATGGTCCTTTCTTTGTACTAGCATGCATTCTCATTCCCACATTTATTTAAAAGAACTTGTGGAGAGGAGAGTGGATTGCCTCCCCATGTCTCTGTTCTTTAAAGAAAACCTAAACATTAAGGCCTTTTTAGTTTACTCAGTCCCCTCCCTGTTAAAGGTGAACTACTTCAGACAATGCCAAGATGGAGACCATGTATTATATTCTTCTGAACATGTTGGGCAATGCTCTTCCCCTTTTTCTTCTCTACCAGTAAGGCCTTTTTAATTCCACTAATACTACAGTGAAGGAAATAAGTTAGGCTAAGTACACGTAACTCTTTTAAACAGTCATCTATGTACCAGTAAAACAAATCTTTGCTTTTAACAGGTGCACAAGAGAGACAGGGCGCTGATTTCCAACATTTTCAAGCTTTGTTTTTTATTTCCTTGTTTAAAGGCAGTATACTTTTTTTTCCTTGCCCATGGGGAAAATGTCTTCTAGAAGACAACAGAAAGAACCTGAAGGATAATGCTGCCAACAGTATGTCAGAGATGATTACTACAACAGAAAAGAGAACCTCCTGTTTTGACATTGGGCAGCCAGTAGAGGAGAGCAGACAGAAGCTACAAAAAAATTGATTATATAAATAACACCAATTCAATCTGTATAATTGTTTTGCTTGAAAGCAATTACCAAAAAAAACCCAAAAAACAAAACAAAAAAACGATTTAGGTTTTTTAACTCAATCTTTTCCAGTACAAGACAAAGTGATCAAAGTGATATGTCAGTATGATAAAAGGAAAGATGGATACAAATGGCTAAACCAAAAATGCCTGTGGTGTATATAAGTTAACCCCTCAAAAGAGATGAGGCTGCACTTCTGATGGTTCTGGGTCACTGCCATTGGCCAAACAAGTCTTTACTGTTACAATTAAAACATTAATAAAAAATTAATAAAAAAATAAAAAAATTGTCTACACAGTGTGCATTGAAATCCTCAGGCCAATAGGAAAAAAAAAATGAGGAAGAGAATGTGAAATGCTTTATTAAATCATTAAATACCAAAGAGAAATGAAAATGAGGACCATTTTAGTCCACATAATCTTACTACATCTATGAATTTCTCACCCCTATGTGCCATGGGATTAACTCAGAAAGATTAAAGAGGATATTTTCACAGTAATGCTTCCCTAAATAGTCAGGTGAAGTCACTGGTGACTGGAAAAAAGGTAACATCACACTGATTTTTAAGAAGGGTAAAAAGGATGACACAGGTAGCTACCAACTTGTCAGTCTCACATCTGTGCCAAAAAAGATCATGGAGCAGATCCTCCTGGAAGCTATACTAAAGACAGGGAGGTGGTATGAGAGATACAGCATACCTTCACCAAGGGCAAATCCTGCTTTACCAACCTAGTGGCCTTCTATGATAGTGCCACTGCATCAATGGACAAGGGAAGAGCCACTGACATCATCTATTTCAATTTCAGTAAGGGCTTTGACACAGTACCCTACCACATCCTTCTCTCCAAATTGGAAAGATAAGGTTTGATGGGTGGACCATTCAGGGAATGAAGAACTGGTTGCAGGACTGAGTCTAGAGAGTGGTGGTCAAAGGCTCAATGTCTGCATGGAGACCAGTGACAAGCGGTGTCCCACAGACATCAGTATTGGAACTGATACTCTTTAATATCTTCATCGGTGACATTGACAGTGGGGTCGGGTGCACCCTCAGCAAGGTGCAGACACCAAGCTGTGGAGGGTACAATTGACACCCAGAGGGACAAGGTGCCATCCAGAGGGACCTATACAGACTTGCACAGTGAGCCCAGGAGAATCTGCTGAGGTTCAACAAATCCAAATGCAAGATCTTGCACCTGGGTCAAGGCAACCCTCGCTACCAATACAAACTGAGGGATGAAAGGATTGAGCACAGTCCTGCTGAAAAAGACCTGAGGGGACTGGTGGATGGGAAGCTGGACATGAGCCAGCACTGTGCCCTCACAGCCCAGAAAGCCAACCATATCCTGGGCTGCATCAAAATAAGTGTGGCCAGCAGGGTGAGGGAGGTGATACTGCTCTTCTACTCTGTGCTGGTGAGGCCTCACCTGGAGTACTGTGTCCAGATGTGGAGTCCTCAGTTCAGGAGAGACATAGACCTGTTGGAAAGCATCCAGAGGATGACCACAAAAATGATTTGAGGGACAGAACATCTTTCCTACAAGGACAGGCTGAAAGAGTTGGGGCTGTTCAGCCTGGAGAAGAGAAGGCTCTGAGATGTCCTGATAGCAGCCTTTCAGTATCTAAAGGGGAGCTACAAGAAAGAAGGGAACAGACTCCTTAGAAGGGTCTGTGTTAACAGGACAAGGGAAAATGGCTTCAAGCTTTAAAAAGGTGTATTTAGGTTGGAGATAAGAAAAAATTCTTCTAATGTGAGGGTGGTGAGGCACTGGAATAGGTTGCCCAGGGATGTTGTGGATGCTCCATCCCCTGAGACTTTCAAGGCGAGGCTGGACCAGGCTCTGAGCAATCTGATTAGCTGTGGTTGTCCCTGTTAAAGAAATACTACCCACACGCTGCTAATCTATACGTTTCAGATTAGTTTCAGGGAGTATTTTCATAAACTGTTTATAAAAAGTTAGCAAAATCTCTGGCATCGGGTTTTACAATCTTTCATCTGCTTCTCCACATATGACACATTTAGTGTTTGACACTGTCTTCTGTAATAACATACTTCTGTGCAACTTTTCAGGAAGCAGAACAGTTGATAGGGCTATCCTACAACCTGTGCTTTCTCTTCTATGATACTTACGGAAACAAAGAATTTATAATAATATAGAGAATTGCTGATGGAGGATTTATGATCCATAGGAGGTTAAATAAAGAGAAAGTAGGAAAACTAAACAGATTTGCAGTCCTTACTCAAACAGAACAGTCAGTGCGGTAAAGTAGAGCTTTATGTCATTCAACAGGCAAGCCTCCAAACTGGACATCTGCATGGCTGTAGCATATAACCAGTTTATAAAGTTATCTCAACCAACTATCTCATTACTCCAAGTCACAAAACACTTAATTTATTCATATAAAAATGAGTGTTCTATTTTACAATGTGTTAATCCAGAGGGATCAGAAAATGATTCTAATAGTGAAACATTTAAGTATTAAGTACTGTATATTTTATTGATTTACATGACAGGTGAAAATATATCTCAGTTATAAGGCTGTCAGAATAAAAGAACCTCCCACAATTTCACTCTAATACATGTTTGGGGGTGGAGAGGTTGATATTCATGCAAAGAAGAACAATTTAAACTTTGAACATTGAATTTTTATTTTTTTTAACTTTTATACACTGGATCACTGGCTTATCTCAATTATTTCTCAAGAAGCAATGAGCGCAGTGCTAAACCACGGGACATTCAATTTGGACACAAGAAAACACTTTTATTACCACGAAGATGGTCAAATATGAGAACAGGTTGCCCAAAAATGTGGAGTGTTCACGTGTGAAGATATTCAAAACCAGTCCAGCCACAGTCCTGGGCAACTTGCTCTAACAGACCTTACTTGAGGATGGGAATTTGGAGTAGATCATCTCTAGAGGTCCCTTCTGAATTCAACAATTCTGTGATTCTATAACAGCTCCTTCAACCGACTTCCTCAAATCTAGGGCCAAATACTAACTGGAATCCCCTCTTTCTAAACAAATTGTGTGATTTCATTGCCTTCCTTAGGCCCTAGACTACAGTGAGATGCACTTAATTATAATGCAATATTACGTTTATGGTAATGTAACTATATTCTTTGTTGCTGGGAATACTATTTTCATAGCCTTTGCACAAATTAAAAAAAAAAAAAAAAGAGACATTTCAAACATTACATCATTTGCATACATAAGTTTGCATTGATCATGAAGATGCATTCATTTAGAATGTAATAGTTGGCTAAACTATTAGTGACTTGCAAGGTTTTTCTCTAATTATCTGAAATGTATAAGGTTTAAAACATATTCTGCACTGTTGATCTCCCTTCAAAAAGCATGAAGTGTTCAGTATCTTTCAAGCTTTCTCTTATAACAGTGCTATGTTCTTCCCTTTTCCACCAGTTCTGGCATAATGCAGTAACAGTGGATGGTCTCACAGTGGAAGTAACGAATCAGAAATATACATAACATGCACCGTCCAATCTCTGGTTTGTGAATAATTACAAATCAGAAACAAAATAAAATGCCTCAGTGAACAATCCAGACCCTGAAAAAAAAGGACTGAAATTCATCAGCTAAAGTTTTTTTTTTCCATACAGGCAGTTCAGCCAGCTCTATTAAAGCTGCTGGAGAAATCTCTTAGAAGAAACCCATTAAGCACTTCAAGTGTGTTATTTTCGCTCTGGGCTCAGAGAGTCTTTTTCTGTGTCATTGCACTGGTCCCCCTCAGATGAAAAAAGCAAATATAGAAATATTGGCAGCTCTCATGCTTGCTTTTTGTCCCAGGCCCAGCGGGTGAACAGCACTGAATTTCCTTGTTTGCAAGCTTTTCCAAGTGAGCCTAAAGGGTCTTGCTCATCAAGGTTGAAATATCTGGCAAACAGTAACAGCTCTAGATAGCAGCTTATAATTAGAATTGCTTGAGCCAGTTCAAAAATAGTGAACCAAGACAGATCCTACACCATCAACAAATGCTTCATTTCAAATAAGACCTCTTTACAGAAGAGATTCCAAATGCAAAAAAAAAAAAAAAAATCCAAAACACTAATGAAGCTAGAATCTTATTTTCAAATTGTAAGCCCTGAAATTCTGTCACAAGTTATAGTTCACTTTAGGTTAATTGTGAAAGAGACAGCTTTTCTGGAAATGTAACTTGAGAATGACTAAGCTGAGAATGACTAAGTTTCACAGACCTCAGCACTGTGCATCTAGTACTTCCCATAGGAAAATTGGGTTGGGGAGGATAGAAACAGTATGAATGTAAAAAGAGGAATCAGATGATAAAGGTGTATCCACAGAAAGTGAATTAAGGAAATCAGACAGAAATGACTGCATTCAGAAGTTTAAAAATAAATAAATAAATAATCAGTAAATAAACATAGAACAGTAAGGATTACAAACTTCTCCCATATGGTTATCCAGTCTCAGTTTAGTGGAACTAAATTTGAAATTAAAATGTTTAAATACAGTTTAGCTTTAAAGTTTGTTTCCTGATTTTGTTCCATCAAAAGGAAAAAAAAAGACACAAGCACATCCATATTACACATTCCACCTTTGCTATTACATCAAGACAAATGATTACCAGCTCTGGATATAAAAATTATTTCTTTATCCAAGCAGAGCTAAATACAGAAATTGTGCATCCCAGATGCAAGACTATCTTCTTATGCCTCATAAGGATCAAACACGAAGAACATGCATTAATCCCCTGACACAGAAGTAACAGAAATTTCCATATGTTTCTTTCAAAGCTTTCTCTGACTCTTGTCTCACTTCTTCAGATTAGGAAATTTGGTAACTTTCACAGGATTTATTGCAATATACTCCTTTCAACTGAACTGGAAAAAGCATTTTTACTACATTTTGCTCAATCTCATGATCTGGGATGCATAAATGCATGGAAATAGATAGTTAACAGATAATAGATTGAATGAAAATAACATTTCAGGCTTCAAGAATAAGATACCTTCCAGTCACCTTTCATTTTACTGAAACCTTTTCACTTATTGCTATAGAATTTGAGGTTTGGTTCTGTAATAAATGAACATATGAAACTTCATTCATGGTAGCCTGTTAAGTCATGTTATCATGGTTATAGAATCATAGAATGGCTTGGATTGAAAAGGACCCGAAAGATCATCTAGTTTCAGCCCCCGTGCCATGGGCAGGGTCACCAACCACTAGACCAGGCTGCCCGGAGCCACATCCAGCCTAGTCTTGAATGCCTCCTCAATGGTCAATAATGAAAGATCTTGATGCATGTTAATTTCTTTTTTGTCTTTTTGCTAATCTTCATGAAAGACCTGTGCTAGTCTTAACAAATTACCCATGTGCTTGTGCAATTGCGAAAAAGGAAAAATATTCACATTTAGATTTCAACTCATAATCAACTGCAATATTTTCTAAATCTTATATAATTTTACTAGACACAGCAAACTCCTGTGAACCTTTTCAGTGGTAAACACCAAAAGTACATAATCCGTGCTGTTCACCATTTTCAAATCGTAAGAAAAAAGTTCCAAGAAGCAACACTGCCACATCTAGCCATGGGGCTCATGGTATCTAGAGTAAAATCCATGTATGTCAAATATCTGAAGTTATCAGAGCACACAAAGACCTTGGAAGCACTTATTTAGTGCTTCTCAGGCACTCAACTCCAGGCTCTGCTAGTCTAATTTCCTGAGCCGTCCTTGTAATTATTTCTAGTTTTCTCAGTGAAGATACAGAGGGCTCAGATGAAGAACTAGATTGAATTTGATGGCATGTCTGTCGCTTTATTTACAGCAATGCCTGTTAGCAAGCAATACTTGTTAGCAAGTTTGGAGGTCTGTATAACTCAGTATGCTTTTAATACAGTGAGGAGTTGGTACCGGGGGGAAGGAAGAGCAGAGAGACAGAGATTTCAGTTTCTAAGAAACAGATACAGTGCAGCTAGCACTAAAAGTTGAAACTTACTGGCAGGCTGAATTGGACACTGATCACATACTGCAAAAACGTGTTCCTCAAATACCTCATGGAATGAGCAGCATTCATACAAAAAAAAATTGGTTCAACATTGAAGATCCCAAATCATTACCTGGAAGGGAAAAAAATCTGAGGAAATGAGGTTATAAAACCCTTAAATCTCTTCTGAAAATGATATAGATACTTAAAACAGAATTAAGAAAAACTTTATTGTGAACACCTACTATGATAGCTGCAGTATTTCAGACAGGCACTGTGTTAGAAATATAGAAAGATCAAGACATTAACAGGACTCAAAAGGTGGAGAAAATGTCAGTTATTAAAGGCTACTTTTTGTTTTAGTGATAGTACTCTCACAGGGAAACAACAAAGAGAAATCTCATGTTGTTTCTGGTCATGCAGTTTTCTGGACCTTTTCTATTCTGGGATAAAGAAGAAAAAAACCTCTCAGTCCCTCAGAACGAAATCTCCTATTTGTGGACGTTGATTCCCCTGATCTACTCTCAACTGCCCAGAGAATACCCAGTTCCTCCTCCTGAATGAACAGTTGCATTTGATGTTAGCTGTATAATATATGAGATCCCTAAATTTTATTTGTCTGCAAATTCATGCACATCTTCCTTTCATTCCAGATAATATTTAAGCACAATAAGATTTCACTAAGTTTTATTTTATTAAAATAAATATTAAAATAAAACATTTTATTTCAGTTGACCTATAAAATGAATTTCTAACTCATTGGGACTTACTCTTCTCATGTTTTATTGGAAATTATCTGCTCATAACAATGTCTGAATGGCAAAAATTGGCATGTCCCACTCAAAGAAGTCCAGCAGTGAATATTGCTAGAATGGAATTAATATGTAGAATCACATTTTGGCAGCTGTTCAAGTATAGTGTATTATACTTTCTAATGTTGGCGGCATACAGAATGATATGTTGGAAGCAAAATTCAACGTATATAAAACAGAAAGGGAAACTACTTGCTGCTATACATCTCCTATAATACATTAGGTAACACAAGCTTTTTAAAACCTCTAAATGAAGTTTGTAAAGGATTGCCTTTTTTTTTTTTTTTATACTGTGTAATAGTAAAACTAATAGCAATACTTATCACATCATGTAGAATCTCACAGTGCTTTAAGAGAGAGAGTAAGTATTATTATCTTCATGTTACACGGAGAAGCTGAGGTCCAGACAGGATGTGTTAATACCTAATAGCAATAAATAAGTCAGTAATATAAGAACATAATCAATGCCTTTTAAATTTTATGCTATCTTCTTCTTGCTTAGTAATATTGCCTCTGAACATTTTTATAAGCAGTCCATGATTTTTAATGCATTTGGCACTCTGAGTGTTTGCAAAACAGTTTGACCACTGTCCAGTCAGTTACTATTTGAAGCCTTTGTCCTAATCCCCATGTAATCCTTTCAACCATGACCCTCTTGTCCAAAGTATCATATTCACAGGCTACCGAAAATAATATTACAGATGCATAGACCTGTAAAAGACATCATACTGTGAATATGCTACTACCGTGAAATCATGGAACTTTTCATGAGAAACAAAAGCTCATCATGATTCCTACAGTTAGTGAAGTGCCTTCTCATTGATAGTATTGAATGAGAAGGACATCTGAGGTGGCACGAAGCATAGAGGGATAATTTCTACAGGAGCAGTTCAGAAACTCTCATAAAACAATCACAATGATTAGCTTTCTCAAGAATAATTCTAATCACCAAATTATGCAGAAGTTGCTTTGTTAATACCTCTGCAGAAGGGGAAACAAAATTTCATCTGGAAAAGATTTTTTTCCTCCTAAGAAACTTCAATCTACCTCTCTTGGAAAGCTCAGGTAAACAGTAAAACTGTCACTAATGATCCCATAGAGACATGAGAGGAAATTCGCTGTATGATGACTAAAAGAAAAACCTTTTGGCTTGTGGTTATGTGGATTTTTAATTCTAGAAAGAAATAATATCCACATATCAGCTTCTGAATGCAGTAAATACCTTTCTTGTTCAGAAAGGGAATGTCTCTGCACAATTACAGAGTTTTAACACCACTTAAAATATCACTTCTTATTAGGAGAGTAGAACATGTCATTCCTTGTTCTTTTTTTAAATGAAATTTCACGTTTATATAGTTTAATCAATAAACATACCACTTATTACATATAACAGAACTTATAGTAGAACTTGACTATCAGACAATTTGATGATAGTTTCATTACATTAATGACAGACTTAAGCAGCTGTGATGTCATAGCTAGCATCCTGTTAATCTCTTTCAAGTACAGCTACAAATGTACATAAAACTGAAAGACAATCATGGCACCATGCAAATAAATTCATGATGTCACAGAGAACAAGTTCTTTTCCAGTTTTCAAATGAAATTCCAAGGCAGCAAAGTCTACAGAGAAATATTCCAGAGATGTGTCACTCATTGCTTGTCCTGGTCTTGTATTCTTTACCACACACCTAGCCTTGTCCACTGCCTCATAAGGATATGAGGATGTACAGACCTTTGGTATGACCTGGTACCACTATTCTTAAGAGAAAACACTGTAACAGAGTGAGCAAACTGTTAAGCAACATCAATGCTTGTCTCTCTGTTGACGATACCAAGAACTGAACAGACGAGAACTGAACTGCTAGAAGTTTGTTCTCTCTATATATATGGCTTGAAACATACTGGGAGAAGAGGTAGCTAACATATGCTCTACCATTATCAACACTGTTCTTGTCCTGTGAAAAAAATCAAGCTTTCAAACTGTCATTTTGTAAGAAAATCAAATACACGCACTTTCACACTAAAGAGGGAATTTTCAGCAGAAGCACTGGGGATTAATTATTTCTTTTATGATTTTGCTTGCATACATATGCAGTAGCCAAATCTTTAAAATGTTATAAGCAACTGGCATAATGTAAAGAAATAAACATTCCCAAAACAGAAGCATTAATCTACCTAGAAGCCAACACCACAATAAAAAAAAAAATATTAACTAGACAGGGTGGCAATATACACAAAGTCAATGATGTCAGGTTGTGCCTTACTATTTCCAACAACAACAACAAAAAATCTTATAAATGTGGAATGCTCCTCATCAGCCCTGCATCTGCAAATGCAGATAAGTAGCACTGAGAACTCAAACATCCACAGCTTTTACCCTGAAGTCTCAGAAAAGTTGGGTCCTACTCAAGAAAGACCCAGGGTTGGAACTGCGAATGTTCTTCGCTGAAGTACAGGTCCAGCAGCAACGCTGTGAGGAACATATGCAGAATCCTGTCATTACTCCAGGATATGACAAGGTTTTGGCATCATAATTTAACATTGCAATGTGGTCTCAATCATTTTATATAACATTGTTTTACCATTGTCTTGACATAGTAAAGTGGTCTCCATAGACTTACATTGGCATAATTTTGCCATCGTCTTGACACTGTAATATGGTCTCTATAGACTTGAATTGAATTTTTGTCATTGCCTTGAAATTGTAATGTCCTCTTCCCAGTCTTGTCTTCATATGCACATCCTAACCATATACTTGTGTTATCTCATCCCCATTCTGAAAAATACTGGGCACTTTTATTTCCTTTTCAATACTGACACCTTTAAAAGCTAATACCTGCATTTAATCAGTGACTATTTAAAAAATCTTGCATATTACTTTTCTACAGAATTTGAAAGAAAATCAGAAGTAATTCAAAACACAGCTAGAATGCTCATGGTACAAGCAGACATGCTAGAAATGTGTATCATTTATGCTTAGTATTACTTGGCTTTTAAGAACATCTTAGGTTACACTAGGTCACAATGATTTTGATTCAGAATTTTCTAATCTGAAGAACGGCTTAGAAGTCTTGATAAAATGGTATAAATCCGCTAACCTAAGTATACTGTGAATACTATGCAAACACTATGGAGCAGACTTCAGAGCTCATGGAATCACTTCAGTCCTCTATTTAGTATGAGCCATCAAACACTGTGTTGGATAAATCTGTTCAGGACACTTTCTTTCTGGGGATCACTACTACTGGTCCCCTCTTTCTGACTAAGAAAACACTGAGCATACCTAGCCATTAAGCTTTACTTCCTTTACAGAGAAGCCCAAATAGAAGGTATTTTCCTTCCTTCATGAGAATGACATTTCACATGTAAATACTTGGTAATTTTTCTTTCATTTTAGAAATGTCTTTGCAGTCTTGCTCTTTATTTTATCAAAGGTATAACAAAATTATACTTTAAAGAATAACAAGGATTTAACATTTGTAGAATACATACAAGTAAGTGGTGCTGATGATTAAATGAGGAAACTCTAGCCTTGTTTGACTGACAGAAAGTACGATTTTTAAAAGAATTGGGTGTTTTCCTTGCACTGTTTATAGATCATAGGGCAAACTGATTTATAAATTGGGCAATCTAGAGCAACTCATTTGTAATCAGTAATTTGCCTGTTAGTTAACTTTACTGGCATGTAAAGCTTCCTCAATAAAACCTGTCCTTAGAGAAACACAGGGAATCTGTCACAGAATTCCAGCTGATACAAGCATCTTTAACTTTATAAAAGAAATATTTTAAGAACATCAAGTTCAGCATAATATATATAACGTTTTTCTTGAAAATGCTTCAGAGATGCAGCTGAAATAGCTCTTGGTTTGCTAGAAATAAATTGCAGCCATAGAAGAAGAGTAAAGTTAATTTTAACAATGAATAAAATAATTAATATCATAAGAAATAGATTATACCTGAAAATCTGGAATACAGAAACAATAGAATATTGAAGTTCACAAGCTGATGGTGTATCTTAACTATGATTAAAAATTAATAAAGTAGCACTCCTGTGATACAAAGGGTGAGATTTGGATACCTAAATATATGTGCTTGTGGTCAGCCAGATGTGTGGTTGCCCTGCCTGTCCTACACACTCCAGAAGGGTGAAGGCTTCCTGTAGGCCCTACATAACATCTGTCAGCTCTTGAAGATGCCATGCAGTAACCCACTTCAGCTGGTCCCAGATACCTGTGTGTCTCCATCTGCAACACATCCTGAAATCTAAACTAAAATTAGAACTTATTTGAGCATTCACTGACTCATGCCAGTGAAGTGAAAACAGCAGTAGTTCTGTTAATGGGCTTTTGATAACACACAAACACTGCTTACGACAAGTTTATGCAATTTGCTTACTAAGGGTAGTACAATTTTATTTTATTTTATTTTATTTTTATCAGAACTTAAGAATACAGGAGGTTAATAAAATAAAACGTTGGGAAATAATAAAGAAAATGTATGTCAAAATGTACAGAAAAAGCAATGAGGACAACTTCAATAATAATTTTCACATTCTTTTAAAAAGCTCAATAGTAAAGCAATAATCTGACCTAAAACTGTTCTTCCTCACATAATTTAAAATTCACTTGCTTTTCTATCAATATTTTTCATAATGAGATGCAAAGTAACTGAATGCTCTGTAATACAACGCTACACAATAGTGTTGACAGAATACATTTAAAGAACAATGCTCTTATTCTAAAATCTGATAGCCACCATAATTTCAAGAGAACAGGTATCTAATTATAAGTATGTGTGTGGACTCATGCAGAGCAGACAATGAGATGTCTTGGCTACTTGCAAAGCAGCAGATACTGTGGTTCACTGAGTATCCAGATTATTTGAGGGCACTTTGTCACATCTCTAGATATTTCTTTAACGAGCTCTTTTTGATCTAACCAAGCTCCACATTCATTGCTTTGTAAAAATCCTATTTGCTCAATTCTTGATAAATATTTTTGAGTTTTTCCATACAAAATTAACTAGCTTTTGGGGGTAAAAAAAATATATATAAATTTAGCTTTACAAAGATTTTCTCTGGACAAATTAGACCAATAGCAGGAAATTTACAGTGTAGAACTGATACATCATAACAAGAAAGATGACCGGAATTATCCACTTAGTTCAAGTAGTGGCAAAATAGGACACCAGAGAGAAATTTATGGTAGTTTCTACAATACCTATTATCCTATTTAGGCCCTGATCCTATAATTGGTTTTGCCCAAGTGGATCTGATTGCAGGACAAGGGCTATATATCGTAGGCTTTTCAGGGTAGCAGCAATCAGGAATTTTTTTTTTTCCCCCAGCATAGGTGAGACCTGGAAAATAAGAAGATGCTAGCAAAATAGAATATTGAAATAAGCTGATAACATATTTTTCACTTTCCATTCTGTAATGAAGGTCTGTAGCTATTGTATTAGCATGGACTATGAAAATAAGGAGACACTGAAGGATACACACTGTATCCAAAGAGTTTGGGACTTTATTTCATTCTATGATAGAGAGTGATTCTTGTCTTCTTAATAATAACCACAGCATAATATTGATTTATCAAAGAATCTATCTGAAATTTAAACAGGGCAGGCCACAATCTCTGACTGTAAATAGTAATATTTAATATCTCATCTTTCTGTAAGACTTTTCAACCAAGGATGTTAAACTGCTTTACAAATATTAATTAAGGCTTAATTAAGCAATTAATCAGCTGTGTCATATAACTTTGTAAGTATGATTTATATTGCTCCCACTGTGTGGTAGGAAATTTACAGATATATGAATGATCCTGAAACGCAGAAATTTAAGATAATGTGGTCTTTCCTTGTTAATCATGACCCACAGATATCAAATATTTCTCTCTCATCTTCATTTTCTAACTCAATACTATCATCATAAATACTATCACCATAAATCAAGAAGAGATGCCTAGCTACTTTGGAATGGGGCAAGGTCGTAATCATTAAGATCTCTGTGGTGGGTTACTTTCAACCAGGAGGAAGGCACGGGTGTTTTCAGTGTTTTATCTTCTAGTTGATATTTTTGTACTGAGGTCTGAACCTAGAATGGGTCACACTGCCTGTGACTATGCAATCCAGGAATTTACAGCTTTTCAGAGACCTCTTTGTTCCATGAAACCTTGGGAAATACAGTCTAGAGAATGCTCTGTACTTCAGGTGCAAACAGTTCCAGAAATGGTTCCAAAGCAAATGGGTTGGTTACGCTGTAATTTCAGAAGCTCTGCCCAGACGTACCTACATTTAGCAGTGTAACTGCTACCCTCTGCAAAAGTCTACCAACCTAATTTAACAACACTGTGGGAATAGCCACATTTTCCCAAGTAATACTTCATAAGAAATACCCTTCCACAGCATCCCTTTTTAGCAACCACTGAGAAACACTGCTGGTTTCATTTTTGTAAACTGGTGAGTCTATTGCACATAAGCTATTAAAAAACACTGCTCAAATAGTACTCTCTCTACAGCTGATTAGATACCACAAATCAAAGCATACTATCATGAATACATTGTCTGGGACTAAAGACTGGGAATTAATTTTATATAATACTTCCACCCTCCCCCCCTCCCTCTCTCCCCCCCCCCCCCCCCAAAAAAAAAAAAAAAAAAAAAAGATTTGGTGAATTCTGTTCACATGCAGCACTTTTTGAAGAGTAGAGTGATTTTCTTCTCTAATCTGCGTAAGCACAAAAAGACTCAAATTGACTGCCCAGTGTCCTAGATATGCCTAGTTCACAGTGCACACGTCCAGAGGTGTAACACATTAGAAAGGTCAAGCCATGCTGACAAGATGGCAGCTATGCTTCTGTGAGAGCCTGACAAGTGCATCCAACTACTGAAGGCTGATCCACTTATTTATCATTATTTGTTGGCATGGGACAACCGTTCTTCAGATATTACTAATCTGATGAAACACATCTTCTGAGAGCTATAAAGACAGGCTTAAAGAAAGAGGAATTTAACTGGAATTGGGTAGAAGGGTTTGCTTCCTCAGCTAGCTTAACTTCCTGCAATCATCAGCCTGCCTTGGGCTTTTGCTAGGAAGTCACTGCCAGGATGTTGCCAAAATAGAGTACATTCATGATTGCAAAGGTTTCTCCTATTACACTGGGCTGAAGGTCCATTACCATTACTACTTACTTACCATTTCTACTGACAGTTTCTCTCTTTAAAAAGAAAAAAATATTAACAATACATTTATATTTTACTTAAATATAATGCAGAAAAACTTGATACTTTAAGAACTAACTATACTGTGTGGTTTGCATGTGGTCAATGTGCTAAAGATTTCTTTAATTTTAAAGAAATCTGAAAGTACTTGAACTAAAAAAAATCCTGAGCATGCACTAGTGGTTGTAACGATACCAGTCTGCCAATAAATGGAACATGCATTTGTGCTTTGATTATATTTTGAAACTCTAATTTATCACAAAACATTATTAAAAAAGTAATGAATAGAATATAAAGTATTCTACAAAGTTCTCAGAAGTGATGCCTTCCTGAATAAACATTTTGGATATTCACAATCTTTGGTGATTGTACTGAGAATTTTATATGAGCATCTGAAGAAATAAACTGACCGCTATTCATGGATTTTAATAAACTCCAGAGGACTTCACTGCTGCTTACAGAAGGAAAAAAATAAAAATAGGAAAGCTTGTTACAAAGCTCAACTTGTATTCTATTTTTAAGCTAAAAAAATCCTGCAAATATTGGACCCTACCTGATGGATGATATGCATTAACTAGATCATTTGTTATTGCGTATGATATCTCCACAAACTTCCTTAGGCACTATACTTACTCCTCTTTTATAAACAGTAAAGCACTGCAGGGATCAAGACATGAAACCAGACGAACTGAAACAATGAACTTGAAATTCCATGCTTTACACTTTATAGAGAAAGATGATTAGCTGCATTAACAGAGAATGAATATGTCTGAGATTTCTAGGCAAATTCGTACATAAATAATTTCATACGTAATGCATTATTTTTTTCTTTTGCTCCATTGAGATAATTACTGCTCAATTATTCCTGCACAGTTACCAGGATATTAGGATGGTCTTATCAAAACTAAAGGTAAAAGGCCAAAAGTCTATCATCAACGTCAGGACACAGAGAAGATTCTCTAGCAGGTTACCATAACTGCCTTGATAAATTAAGGTTATATTTTTTCTTATCTGTATGCAGGCTGTTAGTGTTCACGGGTATATAATTTGGCAAGCTAGCCTGCGGAAAATGGAAAAGATACAATTAAACTGTAAAATAAGATCTCACTAATTCTCTCATATATATCTGTGAAACATTCCTTCATGTCAGTTACAGTAGCAGATAAACAGATCAAAAATAGGTCTTTTATTCTGCTTTAAATATTTCAAAAATCCTAAATTATGGCAAAGTAAAATTGATATGTGCTTGTAAAAAACTAGCCTAATAAAAACACTCAAATATGGTACTAAAAATCCAAACCATTTTTTGTTTATTTCTATTGGAAAGAAGCAATTGTCACCATTATAAGACTTATCAGTCATAGAAATACAAACGCAAAACATTTTAAATATTCAATATTCATGCCAAATATATGCTTCAAGACATATTTCATTTGAAATTTTTGTTTCGTTCTTTGAATGTTTCAGCAAAGTTACAGCACAAAATGTAATCTTTCCTGGAATATCTCTATTTATTACTGTAGCTGCTTTTTATCTTTTTATACTGTAGTAGCCACTGTACGTCAGCAGCTTTTCTGGCACTGCATTGTCTAGAACTGTCTGTTCACTATGAAACTGTCTAGCACATTATTTTGATATGCTCCATAAGTTAGCAGATCAATAGTTAAAAAAAAAATCTTTGCTTTCTGATATTGTATGTCCTTTGTTGTTTCAGCCATTAACATTTGTGAGCTGCCGTCAGTAATTTTTTTAATGAGATTGTTGTGGTTTTCTTTTGGAAATGTAACTGTCAGGCATTTTACATTTGTCCCTACTAATAATTCCCCAGGCCTTTATTAAAGAGATTTACAGATTTCTTAAATCCACAGTCCTGCATCACCCAGATACACAGTCCTAATAAAATGATAAATTAGATTTTATTCTTTGCCTTATCCTTACAAATGAACAAATTAAAAAAATGTTTACTGAGCAATCTGGCAGAAGGTAACAAATTAAACATTACTCTTCTCCAGTCAATATGAATACAGAAGCAATGCAGATACACATGAAGCAATATAAAATGCTCCTTTTAGAAGGCATTTTTAAAGTCAAATTGAAAACTTCATCTCTGAAAAGGAAACACTGACTGTAAACATGATTTTTATCCTAGACATGAAGATGAATGCTAATTCAGTATTTTCCCTGCTGTTGTTTTGGGATTTTTTTTTTTTTTCCATTCTTTTTCCTTAAGAAACTGTGCTAAATTGCTAATAATTATTTTGCGCAGCTTTTGGTTTCAGTTCATTTTAACAGATACAACCAAGATAATGAGGTGAGGATCAATATAACTAAAACACTACAAGATATCTAAAACTCCAATAAGCAAGTGAAATGTTAAGCCACTTCAGAGTTGTCTGGAGAATAGCAAATATGGAGACTTGAGTGATTTTAACTCTATGTGCCTTCCTTTCTACCTGAGTCCTTTCCACTTTCTCTTCATAATGCCATGTTGGAGTACATCCTGCTTAGCCTCCAATCAACATTTCAAGCACTGGGATCATGTTTGATATTGTCAGATGGCCTGGAAAATTAAAAACCCAATTAAAGGCTCAGCACGCGGGTCAGCTCTTCTGCATATCAAAAGGCCTCCTCTGGCTATTCTGCTCAAATTGTATCTGTTAACAGCTCACTTTGCAGAGAGTGAAATAGCACAGCGTTTATGAGTAATAAGTACCTTCCAGCTGATACATTTCAAACACAAACCACTTTCATGGCCCCGGCAAAAAGTACAAGTCATAATCAAATTGTCAATTTTTTCCTGCGAGATGCATAGATCCATTGTAACCGTGATTGTTAAAGAAGGAAATGCATTTTATTCACATGTTGGAAAAAAAGATGCACATTTTCCCTACAATTAAAGATTTTTTGTCACTTTTTTACATTGCTTTTCCTTTACATTTCTAAATAGTTACTATAATTGATTTTCGGGTTGCATACTATTTTTTTTTTTTATTATTATTATTTTTTTTTTTGGTAGGAGAATCATTTGTAGTTTTTATGTAGTGGAAGAAATGGTTGAAGTGAATAGCATTTTTGTTTAGCTGGGGTATTAATGTTCACCCAAATGTTTATAATGTGAATGTGCAAAGCACTAAAAGCTTTCGAGCTAAATGCAAATTAGTAGAGCACTCAAATGACATTTTTAGAAGGAGTTTTCATCTGTCAATGTGGCATAATATTAAGTCAAACTAAAGTCACTACTTCAGCTACTGGCCATTTGAAAAAAAATCATAAGATACAAGGGTTGACAGAAAAGAAAACAAACTACATAAATATTTTTCAACATATTATATTAACCAAGCAGCTGCTACAGGATTTCACAAGAAGTTAGCATATAATGTCTCCCTTTAGAATATATTTTGAGTGTATGCAATGTCAAAAATCTAAATCCCTGGGTTTTGCATAATGCATTAAGGTCCACATCTGAGACTAGGAAGATTTTTCAAAGCAATGTCATGTGATGAAATAGCACATGCTTCACTCAGGAAAAGAAATAAAGGAATATTATAAGTTCAGAAAAGAATGCAAACATTAATATTCTAAAGTATTTATCCATGTAATGTAAATTCATTAATCACCACTACTCTAATTGTTTTTTTTAATCATTTACTCACAGCAAACACTTGGGTTTTACAGTTTTTTCTTTTATACAAAAAGCCAACTGTTAATTGTAAGAAAGTGCCAAGTGACATTAAAGATTAGAAACTCACAAAAGCAAAACATCTGACACTTAGAGCTAAAAGTCCATCCCTCACCCACCCCTACTGAGCATAGGTATTACTCAGTGAGTTGCAGGCTCACCCAGTGCTTTGGGTCCTTCCCTCAGCAGCATAGAAGGTGATGTTACTGGAATTTGTACACACATTCCCAGCTTCTGTGCTGCTAGAGGCGTGGGGGAGCCTTTGGAAGCAATTAAACATTACTTGTGTTTATGAGTCAACCTCCCTTGTTTGTGTTAGAGCTAAAGAATTGGCAGTAAACTTCAAAACGAGAACAAAATTTCAGCAGTTGGCCCTGCAGGATTTTATCACCTGTTCAGCTCACACAATTTGCACAGCTTCAGTTTATCCTGGGGACATATCGTCTAGCTTGGCAAGGCAGTGTGTTGCTGGGGACGTGTCCTCAGCAGCTCCCAAGATGGCTGCTGCAGGCCACGGGGAGAGGCGAGCCCCAGCGCGGGGCACTAGTGGGCGCCAGCATAATGATGGCAGCTCAGCAATGACTTATTCATATTAAAGAACAACATATTGCATATTAATAGACAATTTAAAATAATTGCATGCTTTAATATTTTCTAAAGAACAGTTACTTGTCTTTTGAAAGTTTCATACTTCTTATAGAAAAGAAAGCAAGTGCTTTTTCAGAGAAACAATGTATAATAATATGTCAGTAAAGATTGAGCAATTTTGAGTAGTGATGGGTGAAAAGGACATTATGTTCTTTTTTCTTGTCATGGTCGGTATTTTTCTGTCAGTTGGCAAAGGCTGCACTCAGCAAGAAGAAGCTAAAGACCTGCATTGAGAGACGTGAGGGTGACAGCTAACCTGACAGGTCAGAAGATGACTGCAGAATTAGCCTTACTTTAATTCTCACTAAAATTCACAGCTCCTGACGAGGAAATGGGAAAAAGAAATTTCCTTACACATTTTCTTTTCATTTCATGTGCAGATTATACATATTCTGCTTCCATTAACAAGAAGGAGATTGTGCTTTATGCAGCTCTATATTTAAGGGCAAAAGACCAAGCAGATGACAAGAGTGACCCTTCTCTTGTCTTATGATCACTGCCAGTTTGACATGACACTAATTAGACTGCCTTAATCTAAACCCAGTTAGTTCTGCATGCTTGCAGCAAAACCACTGTAAACCTGAACATAAATTGCCTTGGGCCTTTGTCTTCCTAAGATACATACATATACACATACACACACTCCCTTTCATAATCCAGTCTTGATAGTCTTATATATAAGACTGCTGCATATATTATTCTTAATTTTTCAGTTTTACAATTACCTTCCAGTCCTATTCTGTAATATTATACGGTGTGCATGCTGGCAGAGTCAGAGGAGCTATAAGAAGATTGTTTCATAGTTCATAAAAAAAATGCTGCATGCAATCTGAAATAGCCTGTGGTTGGTATGTCTATACAGAGTCGACATTTCCTTTAATGCTGAAATATGATTGCAAAACTACGAAGTGAAATGTACACAAAATAATCACATTTAACAGAAAACCTTCAAAAAAAGGTATATATACAAATTCATTAAATAATTCAATATTCTTACTTGACCCAAAAAATAGCTAAAAATCATCTGCTTAGAACATTCAGGGGGAAAAAAAAAATCTAAATTATAACCGTAGGTACTGAGTAAAAACAACTGATTTAGTATATAAGACACTGTTTAAACGGTGGTTAATAGATCCACAAGTAACCTCTGAATGTTTCTCATTCAACTTTATCCATTAGAATTAGTGTGGCACAAAAGACATTCATTTTAGTTAAGTAAATTGCAAGGAAAATACTTGAAAGGTATCATGTTCCCTTAAAAGTGAAAACAAATCTGGCTTACACTGTGCAGTTATTGTGTACTGATTCTCCTTAGTACTCTGTTCTCTGGTATTATTTTGTTTATTTTTGAATTGCTGGGGTCCCTTTTTAAACAATTAAATAGCGAGTTTAATGAATGAAGGCTTTCAAAGTGAGACCTTTACTCTGAAGAAAAACAAACGAACACTAAGGTATAAATCTAATTATTATACTAACTAAAGAGTTGATCTAAACCATTATCACACTTTTATCCAGAAGATGACTTTACTTACTTATTTTTTTTTAATCTGAGTTATCAGCTATGGATTGTCTGAGACTGCTTTTTTTCCCCCATCGTTCCAGGTTTGCAAAGAAATCAGCTGGAAGCAAACAATGGAAAAAATCTCCACTAAAGTGGAGCAAGAATTTGGATTGATGGATACTAAAATGTTTTAATTTATGCTCAAACAGTATTCTGCCAACTTTTTCAGTGCAATTTAACTAAAAAAACTAGCATATGTGGTAAATAACATTTCTGTGAATGGGACCCTTAGGCTTATTCAGCTGATCATGTTTAGCCTACCAAATTTAAATTTTTTCAGAACTGATCCTGGGACTGAGAAGCCTTCATCACAGCACAGTATTTAAAATGATGGATGTGATGCATATTTAATACAATAAAGTGGCCATTTATACACTCATACTAGGCACGAGGGAAATACTTGTGGGAAAGACTTCTAAAATCAAAAGGGTCCTATTCTCCCATTGCTGTGTGAGGAATTAGGTATGTAACTCATTACTGTTACTGGATGTTATGAGCCCAGGTCTCCCATGCATCAGTAAGACCACACTTATTAAAGGGTCCAGTTGAACAGAATGGAAGCTCTGCTACTGTTGAACTACCAGGAATTCCACAAGTTTCTCTTGAGTGGCTGAATGATGGGGGAGAACTACTGTCCAGTGCTATCATGTTATGGCTTCAGTTGAGAAAGTTTTCACAGGGTGAATCCATACTGTCCATTCCTCAGTCATACAGAAAATACAGAACAGCAGTGATCCCATGGAGCTCCAAAGAAAACTGCCTGAATTTCATGAGTTCAGCTTTGCTGCCCTGGGCACCAAGATTTCCAAGCAGCTAGCAACTCTCTTGTATGGCTAGGCTGTCTTTAATGACCTCAGTGGCACTTAGCAAAATCAAGGAAAAAAGACAGTGAGTAAAAGCGAAGCCAAGGTAACAAACTGAAGCCTTCCAAGAAGGTGTATGCAACAAAACATCAGAAAAGGCAACCTAAAAGCAGTGCTGCAACAAAACGCATTTGGGGTAGACAGAAGCAAGGGAAGGGCAGTAAACTATGCTTACTGAACTTGTCTGTAGTATTGATGAAGTGTGGTTGGTTTGGTCCATCAAAGCGATGACCACGTGCAACTACTCAGTTGTTATTCAGTCCATTCAGCTTACAATTAAACATATCGATTTGAGCTACTAACAGAATTCCTTAATGTGGACCACCATTTCCCTGGGAAGAAGAAGTCTGCAGGATGTTCTTATGCTGCCTCCCCCTTTTTTTTTTCTTTTTCTTTTTTTTTCTTCCCCCCCCCCCCCCCCGAGATATTGAAAGACCATTTTCACAAGCAGGAGTCTCTGCTGAGTTTTGATGGCTTTTGATCAGGCGTTAGCCCTTCAGCACTGCCGGACACTGTGGTAAAATTGACCACAGCAGCATTAAATTATTCTGACTCATATTGCAGGCTGTGAAACTAAGCTCCACAACATTGGAAGACATTTCTAAGATTATTTCATGGCGCAGCAGAGGAGGACACCTGAGCCCAACTTCTTTATAGCTACTCATAATATATGCAAATCTATTAAAAGGTGACCAATGCCCAAGTTTGTATTTGTACATGTGATTAGGAGGCTGTTCTACAAAATTGGCTATTTTAATTGTTAGCATCACATGTCCTTGCCTATTGGCTAACTTATCAGGTAAAACTAAAATTGAAATTAAAACTATTTGTTATTTTAGCAAATTAACAAAACAGAACATGTACTAGAACTTATTTAAATACCCTAAATTCCATATAATAGCATGAGCTGCTAGCTCTGCTAAATTCTGGAAATGCACCCTGCAGCTTGTACTAATTGGTGGGAAATGCAGGCCTGTGTCAAAGACAACTAATTGTCTGATGAAAATAGCTTGTTTCTGACATCAGTACATACCACACCTGTATATCACATGAGGAGGGTTTTAAAAAGGTGTTATATATATTGTCATGGTAATTATAATTAGGTTATATGTATCCAAGGTACAGAACCCAAGCGAGGTGATGGCATAAAAGAGGGTCTTATAAATGAGACTGTGGGGTATTTACCTAAACAATTGCAAGCAGGAAGAAAAAGAGCTTACATAAAAGTGTGTATTATGCAGATGTTAGAAACCTGTGTCTCTGAGAAGACACTATTTTGACCATAATGCATTCTGTCATGTGAGATAAAATGCAGAGAACATTTACATTTCTCCCACTCACTGAGCCTCTACCACACGGCTTGCATTTTTCTCACATCAATAGACATCTTTTTAAACATTATATTCATGTCTGTCTCTCTTGATGGCAAATAAAATTCAATAAATAAAATACTTTGTGATAAATATGTTAGATTTAAGAAGCAGTTGTGATGTAGTGTACAGGTTTTCAAAGATGATTTGTTAAAACCAAATAAATTTAACAAGACATGTACACAAGCTGAAAATATATTAATATATTGTAGATGATGCACAATAACATAATGACCCAAAAGAACATTTGCACAGTTTTTCACACTGCTTAACTTACCACTAAGTAAGACAAAAAATCAACAGAACTTGGACTCACTGCCTCTGTAGATCAGATCAACGTAGGACTGCTGCAACGACTTGACTTGCCACAGTATTTCAAAACCAGCTGCAGTTACAGATATCTACTATATAGCAGGGGACATGTTCACTGAAAAACCATCAACAAGTCTAGCGTCACTTAGAATACAATTATAGATCACTAAATATTTCTACTACTACACAGCAGACTATTGCACATTCAGCCAAACTGATTGGAGTACATAGCAAATAATTTGTAATAAAATATAATTAGTGAGCACAATTTAAGTGTCCTACTGTGCTTCTGGTAATCATCTCCTCTTAGGTAATTTGAAATTGCACAGTTAATGTTTATCATCTTAGAGTCAAACAAATAGATGACATTGCAAATCACCAGTTCCTCAGTTTCTTTGAAATTTGTAATAAAGTAAGATTGCTGTTTACCAAATATTATTACTATTTCATGTATTTTTGCTTTAAAATCTTGCTGTATCATTTGTTTAGTAGTTTCCTACTTTTTTTGTTTGTTACAACTTTAAAATATCGGTTTTAGTGTTTTATTATCTTTTGCCTTATGGAACTACCAAGAAAGACTGTGCCTTTTGGTGGTTTTGATTCTGCATTTCTAAAGACAACTCACCACCAATTCAAAGGGCTTAGAATATAGACAAGACAAAAGAGTATTATTATTTACTTTTTAATGATGAAAACAAAGACACAGAAAAAATAAGCTATTTCCATAATGTCACGCAGAAGAATAAAGTGAACCCAGACCTCTCAGTTCTCAGTGCAATGACTAAACCACATGTCAGCCTTCCTGTAATTTTGAGGATATGGATCTCACTCCCCAAAACTTGAGACTCAAATATACACTTTCATCTTTGCATGTTTTAATCAGAGGGAATAGGCTACATACGGAGACTGAAACAATTGATGTAGGGCATCTACATCAGTTTTACATTTAAGTTTTGAACTAAAAAAAAAAAAATACCTTGATCATTTAAACATGCAGACCCACGGAAATGGCATGTTTTTTTAAGCACTCACTGCCCAAACTCTTCATTTTCTTTCAGACACACACAACATTTTTCTTAGACCACGGAATGAACGTGTCTAATTTCAGATCAGACCAAATTTGCATGTTAAGTTGCTTAGCTAGATGGTGGAGCAGGCTGAAGACATGCAGGAAAACATTAAGGGCTAATACCACTTCCTGGTTCTACTCTTAATGTAATGTCAAGCCTGTATCCGCAGGCATGCCCTCGCTTCTGAGATGGGGATAAGTTAGGGTTGGCAAGTTCCATTGCTGTATAAGAACTCATGTCCTTCCTGCAAGAGGGTGACAAAGGTCCAGAGAGGCATTTGTTGTTTGAAAGGAAGCTGCTGCGGTATCTCTCAACTTCCTCAACCGATTGCAATACAGTGTTGCTTTAGCAGCTAGTGAAGAGAATCAGGGAGAAGTTCCTCCACACTCATCGCAATGCACGATCTATGGGCACCTGAATCAAGTATTTCTCAAGGACTGTTCATCTACGTCAGGACTTCAGCATTATCCCCTCCAAGCTAACTCTATTCCAATGTTGCTGCTTGATCTGTTGTCATTCATAGGCTTAGTATTGCTTGCTCAAGAACCAGCTAAAACCAGTAAACTCATCGCTTGGTTCATTTGTCTCTGGAACACGTTCACAACAGCCCTAATACCATGTTCCCTGCTAGCACTGAGTTAAAATGCTTCTCAAGGAGAAGCTGATTTGTTAAGTCACAGAAGACAAAGCACTATTAAACATCACAGTGTTACTATGCTGAATTTGGTTAGGCTTCTTCTTGCACAGTGTAGGCGTAGTTGGTCACGCCTTGGGTCTGGGAGCTGTCTTAAATGATTTCTCAAAACTCCCTTCATCTCAATTTTTGTTCCTGCAGCAATGTAAACATTATAACTTTAGCACAATATATTAAATGTGTCAAGTCTTTCAAATCACAAAACTGACTTTAAAGCATGAAATGTTCAGAAATAAATTAGCCTCTTGGAAGTTTTTCTATTTGTCTTGCTGAATCCTAGACTTCAATTCTAACTTTCAAACTTCACTCCATAAGCATATAAGATTTACACTTCAAGAATACAAAAATCCCCAAATTTCAAACACTAGCTATTACACGTCATTTGATTTTATGATTTCATACAAAGTATCATGAAATACATTATTAAATAACAGATCTACATCAGTGGTCTTGCAGGAATAGAATCTAACATTCTGCTACTAACATATATCCACCTGACATTTTAATAATTACAAATATATATATATACACACACACACACATATATATGTACTGTATTACTGAAAGAAAGTAAATTCTGGGTAGGCTGGAGATGTTTAGAAAGGGACCATCAGGACTGGAAGATGGAGGCAGCATTTTGCTCCTTGCAGAAGGCTAAATTAATGACAACAATATCCAATAATCATTTGAATACCTTTGTATTAATTTTTTTTTAATGTGAGGATTATCTTAAGACACACAAAGTTCAGGAGCAGAAGCAGAAGAGTACAGCTGCTTCCTCTGCCTGACAATCTAAACAACTGTTACTTTTGCTGGCCAGCACCAGCAGTGATGCAATTTCAGCTGAAAGGTCTGCAGGCATGAATCATAGCTCCCCATTTTTAGTTGTCTCCTCTATAAGCATATTAAGATTTGACTGCTTAACATTTCACAGAAAATAATATGGAAGGCTAAGACTAAATCTGCAAAATTCCTATGAACAGAGTCATGTCTCATCCTATTGCTCATTTTAACGTTATCTTATAATAACTATTACTCCTGTAATGATTACGGTTATTTTGATTACTTCAGTGTGTAGGGAAAATAGTCACATGCCATTACTCCACTATGCTATGTCATGACTCAAAAGATATATTTTTTTTCTATTTTATGAATTCACTATAACACCATTATTTAGCTGTTAGAAATATAATTCAGATTTCTTTCCATGGTACAGAACCGTGCTTTTCAACATCTGGCATTCCTTAAGGTGAGACATTAAAAATTATCTGCATTTAAAGGTCTAGGTGACTCCAGCTTCAGTTCCCCACAGTGCCAAAGACATTTCAGATCTACAAATGTATCCCCACTAATGATAACTTATAAAAATATAGTCCTTTACGCAGTGAGAAATCTCTAAGCTGCAGATCTCCTTGTGAATGTGTTTCTGCAGAAGTTGCTCCTTCCTACTGGCTCTATGAACCTCGTTTTTCTTTCTGAACAGTGGCTCAGTCTCAGCAGAGGTTACACAACATTCTGGAGCCTTGCCTCTAGATCTAATGATGATGGTATCCTCCTAAATGGTAAACTGCTTGTATTTAGAAGTATCACATCTCCGCTGCTATTCCTTATTCAAGTCTCTCCCGAACTGTTGTGTAAGCTGGGTGACTTGGCACAGCTAAAACATCTTTGTAGTGTAAACAGTGAACACATTTTACAGTATAAATAATTATATATCTTATCATCTGCAGTTTTGCAATTCCCTTGAGTCTGGTAGGTACTAATAAGACTTATCCCCTTTTCTGTAACTAGTACCCTCTTTGTTTCTTTGTTACACCCCTTTAAAAAGGAGTTCTGGGACAGCAAAAGAAAGACTGTTCATTCTGGAAACTGCCAAGCACCATGGCCCTGGAAGCATTCCCAGCTCTGATTGTTCCTGCACACACTCTTGGGGTTTTCCTCATCCTGTCCATGGTCCAGGACTCCATTTCAGCCCAGCCATCAGTCCCTGCCAAGGCAAAGTCCTGTCTTTGTCTCCTGGATGGACTCCTTGAAACTGCCCTATAGCCTCATCTCTGACCTCTCTCTCCTCCTGGTCCCATGACAAGGGCATGGTCAGCCCCTGGACATAGTTTACACCCTCACTGAACTAGGGTCTGTTGAAGGGCTTCATTATCAGCCTGCACTCTGCCCCAAGGATGAAGTCACAGCTCATGGTGGGGTTGCTCGTTGTTCCAGCTCCACATCTCTAAGGGCCACCAAGACTAAAAGGGCCTCTGGCTCCATGGCCTTCAGCCCTCAAAGAGCATTCATGGAAACACTGGTGGGGGCAGAAGAGAGCTGCTGGTCTAGGAGTCGGACAAAAGAAAATCCAACCTGATCCATGCCACTGTGGGTGGGGGAAGATTTCTTTACAGGTTCTGTCTCCTGTATTTTCTTTAAGTTTGTTGATTTTTTCTTTTCCTGGTTTGTTTTCAAATAAAATCTAGTATTCGCTTTTTGTTACTTGATGCTTAATTTTTAAGAACAAACATTTCTTCAGCTCTTTGGGATGTTCACTTGAAGGAGTTGAAGTCCTGTTACGTTTCTCAGATCAAGAGCTACACTGAGAAACAAAGTTCTGCTGAACTGTCCTTCACAAACCCACTCCATGAGAAACAGCACAGTATGAGCAGTGCTGTTTTGATTTCATCTCCATCAACCATGATTCTGCTGACCTCCTCACTATTCCATTATACAATATGCTGTGTGAGAACCTTGTAGATGGCCCAGTGCAGCTGTCTGAATTTCACCTTTTAAATGAATAAAATTTGTTTTTACAATGAGCCAGTGGGGATAAGACCAGCTTTAAAATCGAGTTTAATATGAAAAAAGAAAATCCATCAGTTTTGACTCTGGCAAGACTCTTCAGTGAAATCAATGAAGAGTTTTACCTGCCTAAGGACCCCTTAAAATTTGCATCTTCCTACAGGCTTAGTAACCTGTAATCTGTAGAACATTTTCAAATTACAAAAAAAAAAAAAAAAAAAAAAAAGTCATTATAGTCATTATACTGGCACAAACATCTTCATATTCATACTCTACATATAATATCAAAATATTTTGCATTTCCCTGCAAACACAGTTAGTGACACTAGAATTCTTGGACAAAGACAAGGAGATTACCATGGCAGTTTTCTAGTCCCCTGGATTGTTATGCAAATAGTTAAAATATTGAAATGAATTTAAGGAGTTATACTCTAACACGTCAGTCCTGTTATAAATTGGAGACAATGAATAATATATTCCAGACAAAGTGAAGGCAGCTATAGAAGTAAACTAAAATAGGAAAATTACGCCCACCAGGCATTTAAATTTAGGAGCTGAATAAATTATCCATACATTAAAAGGTTCACATATTTCAAAGAAAGCATAAAAAAGTTTAAAAAAATAACTGAGAAAATGTAACAAAAAGCAGAATAATTCCAAATGTGATCAAAGCTGGTGTGGAAACCTATTAAATGGATATCCTTGTTGCACAAAAATTATACAATACTAGTTTCACAGATCTATTCTTTTACCAGATATTCTCTCAGAGCCTCTGCTGTTTTGCAAAATGAGTTTTAATCTAGCATGGTGAAAAAAAAGTAACTTAAACTATGATTTTTATCCATTCAAATTTCTATTACATATTTTCTTCTTGTGGCACAATGGACATTTATTGTTTTTAATCAAGCATACTCTTTTATCTGGTATTATTCCAAGAGGACTTCCATATATTCTTGTATGATTCAGTTCAGAGCATATATTATTCCTACAAATCTACTAATTAAAAAGCCTACTCAGAGTATTTGATGAAAACTAAAAATACAATGATTTTCTCATCACACGGAAAAGCTAATTCTCACAACATTCATCCAGGTCCTTGTTACAACTTAGCACATTTCTTACTTCCAAATATTCACCACTGTTACAGAGTATGTGAACTGTTACCATCCTGATTTTATAACAGATCTTGTTTGAAATATCTGAATACCTTGGCATGTCTAATTAAGGTGGCTTCAGAATTAGGAATAGAGAAGATACTCATACTAGGCCTTAAGAACTTTGCTAATAGATTTTTTTTTTATTTTTTTTTTATTTCCAATAAATTGAACTAATGATACATACATTCCAGTGAGGAAGAGATTCATAACTATTTAATATTGCTGTTAAACAGAAATCACATTACACTTCCCAACTTCAAAGGGATGCACTTTTTTAAACCTCATCCTGAGAAAATGTGTGCCTTCAAGTGAATCCAGCCAAGACAACTGACTCTGGTACTGCAAGGACAGTGATATACATCACTACTTTTCTTCTGTGGGTAGTAGTGGTTGCAGGGTAATACCCAATGAGACGCAAACCTTCCTGGTTACATAAAGGTTAACTTCTGAAACAGGTACAATAGCCTTTTAACAACTTACACAGCACTGGACAACACCTGACTCCACAACAAGACTTCAGAGAAGCTCTTCACAGAATCACAGAATCACAGAATTATCGAGGTTGGAAAAGACCTAGAAGATCATCCAGTCCAACCATTACCAATACTTCCCAGCTAAATCATACCCCTCAACGCAACATCCAAACGTTTCTTGAACACTCCCATGGTCAGTGATTCCACCACCTCCCTGGGCAGTGCATTCCAATGCCTGACTACCCTTTCTGAGTAGTAATACTTCCTAATGTCCAGCCTGAACCTCCCCTGGTGCAGCTTGAAACCATTCCCTCTAGTTCTATCACTGATTACACGAGAGAAGAGGCCGACCCCCAGCTCACCACAACCTCCCTTCAGGAAGTTATAGAGAGCTATAAGGTCTCCCCTGAGCCTCCTCTTCTCCAGGCTGAACAATCCCAGCTCCCTCAACCGCTCCTCATAAGGCCTGTGCTCCAGACCCCTCACCAGCTTCGTAGCCCTCCTCTGAACACGTTCCAGGGCCTCAATGTCTTTCTTGCAGTGAGGGGCCCAAAACTGAACACAGTACTCGAGGTGCGGCCGCACCAATGCCGAGTACAGGGGGACAATTACCTCCCTGTTCCTGCTAGTAACACTGTTTTTGATGCAAGCCAGGATGCCGTTGGCCTTCTTGGCCACCCGGGCACACTGTCGGCTCATGTTCAGCCGAGCATCAATCAGTACCCCCAGGTCTGTTTCCTCAACACAGTCCTCCAGCCACTCCGCCCCAAGCCTATAGCGCTGCCTGGGGTTGTTATGGCCAAAGTGCAGGACCCGGCATTTGGTCCTGTTGAACCTCATCCCATTGGCTTCAACCCAGCTCACCAGTCTATCCAGATCCCTCTGCAGGGCCTCGCTACCCTCAGGCAGATCGACACTCCCTGCCAATTTGGTGTCATCCGCGAACTTACTAAGGGTGCACTCAATGCCCTCATCCAAGTCATCAATAAAGATGTTGAAGAGGACAGGCCCCAGCACCGACCCCTGGGGAACACCACTCATGACTGGTCTCCAACTGGATTTGACTCCATTTACCACCACTCTCTGGGCCCGGCCTTCCAGCCAGCAAGAATTTCTTCTTCTATCTAAAAGTGAATCTATTTGCTTTTCAGGAATGTCTCATACTTGTAATATCTAATGATGTGAGCACATATGAATGAAGATGGGATCTATACGACCATGTGTACATTAGAAGATACTTCATGCTAAGAAAAGTTCAAGCAGCAAGCATGAGAATATTATTCCTGAAAAAACTCTTTTTATAATACCAAGAAGCCCTTTTTTCTTTTTATTCTCTTTGATTTTTTGGGGTGTTTTTTTTGGTTGTTTTTTTGTTTGTTTATTTTGTGTTGGTTTTTTTTTTGTTTTTATATATTTGCCATACTACATAGATGCATTGCACTAAATTTACTTTCTAGACACTTCTTCAGAACTTTTTTTTTTTTTTTTTACAAAGACATAAAATTTTATCAAACATCATTTACTCTGCAATAATTCTACACGTTCCCATGTGCACACAGTAAGCAAGCCTCTCTGTGAGGTAGCTTATTCCATTCAGAACACCATGCAGGTTCAATCATATTCAGTGTGTATTAAGGACATCACCAAAGGGTCTTAATGCATAGTAGTTTGCATGTTGTCAAGCTAAGCTTTCCTTACGGCATTCTTTATGCAGACAAAGGCCATGGGAGAGCCACAACTGATGTAAGAAGGTAAAATCCATGCTGAAAATCATTAGAGGTTCATATTATCATGTGGCCTGTTACTTATAATGTAAATACTATTATCTAAAAAATATTTGAATAGCAATTCATTCATCAACATATTTAAATTTTCCTGTGCTCAGCACTACCGTAACTTTTGATGGTGTAGCTTTGAAATACTAAGTCTTGCTCAGTTACAAGGAGTATATGTGTAGAATAAAGACTGTGTCTGAGGATGAATAAACACATCAAAGATTAAAAATGTCTTCATAGTGAAAGTACACAATTTAGAAAAGACTGCAATACAGCAATTTATGTTTCCTTATTTTGCTGATCAAGTTTAATGAAAGTTTGTGTGCTATAAAATGATATAGTTAATATACTATATGTGTCACCTAGGTCACAAAGAAGTCTTCCTTCCTGTGTATGCCTTCACATTTCTTTAACTTTTGTCTTTGGGTATATGTATGTAGTTCAGCCATTGTTTTTATATTTGTTACTTACTTATGTACGTTACCTTAGGTCAGTTCAAATTCAAGTATCTCATTTCATGAGAGCCAGTTCTTTACCTGCAACTACACTGGCTTTGAGCATAAGGTTTTTTCCTCATGCTTCTTTCATGTCAGTTAAAGTTCTAATGCAGATGTAACTATATCAGTATGCCAATTTGTACAAGTTTAAAAGCTTTCCCACTCATAAGAGGAAGATATTTTTAGAAAATGGTTGTTTCCTTAGAAGTGCCCTTTCTTTGATGATTTGCAGAAATAGGAATGCGTCACCTCAGAATAAGTTAGCAGGAATAAAATTAGATTTTATTCTCTTCGGGAAAAAGTATATAAGCTTTAGTCTTCTAAACCTAAACTCTCACTGCAAACTGATCTTCACAAATACAAATAACAAAGGAGGACGTGGCCTGTGGCTGCACATGGCTAGTGGCCCATTTCTGTACTCTGGCAGTTGCCCCTGACTATTTCAGGTTGGATAGGCATGCCTATCTGTACTCTGAAGGTATGAGAATGGTACATTAACAAAATATCAGGAACTCCCTTTTTTAGGCTTTTGCTGGAGGTTTAATTAAACAAGAACGATCAGTAATTTCCTATGTGAGCTGCCAAGCTTGATACCTTGATTACTCCGACAAAAGAATTTAACACTGTCCAAAAGAAAAATTTCATATTTTGTCTAATATGAAGATCGTTTCAGGAACTTGATAAGTCTGAGAAAGAAGCTACAGGTCACTTAAGCATGGATAACTGCCATTGCACTTTATAAGGCCAGAGAGTTTCAGACTAAATTATACTGCAGAAATTCTTGATGGATAATACAGAGAAGTTAATGAAACTGTAGCACAACCAAACCATAACCCTTTGCATCTAGTATTTTTCTGCATCTTCAGAATATCATCTTCTCTACTTTCTGATATACAACTTCATAAGTCATCATTTTACTGGTCTAAATGAATCCACTGTTTTCACCACACATAATACAGCCCCAATTTAATCACAGTGGATGACTGAATTAAATGCAAGTTCTAAAAAGAAAAAAAAAAACTGATTTTTTTTTTACTGATGAAAGATAATGAATGAATTCTGCATATCAAGAAATGGAATATGAGACAAAGAAGACTGCTTTGTAACTTTGTACCTGCTCTATTTTCCTCCAAAAGTTATCTTATTTTCCTATTTGTCAGCTTTTGATTTTGCCTATTCAATACACGTGAGAAAAATACTTTTTTTCAAGTACTGGATTTGTGGATTTTTCTTAATTTCCATTGCTTAAAGTAGGTTTTTTTGCTGTTTTGCTTTGTTTTTGTTGGTTTTTTTTTTGCAAATCTAATCCTTCCGAAATTGGCAACACATTTTTTTATTTTTTTTTTATGTCATGTAATTAATTCTGATTTCCTATTATCATGAAATCAGCCAATTGGAGAAAAAATGTTAAGCTCCTGATTTGCCCTTCTGAATCTATTTTTTTTTACAGTTGCAAAGTCCTAGTCAAAGAAATTAAATTACTGCAGCAGTATGTAACTACTTTTATGTAAATTAAGGTGTTAATGTTCTGAATCGAGTTCCTGAAAATAGTCTGTTTTTTCTTGTAGCTTTCTTTCATTAATGCCACAATGGAAATCTGAAAACTAATTTCTACAAGACTGAGCATTACTGTCTGACCTCTAAAAAAAATTGTATTTACGGATATTTTTAATGGTCAGCTGACACTTCTCTTTAGCACACTCAAATAAATGAAGCCCACTGCCTACATACAAACAGAAAGGACTGAAAGGACTTTTTTTAAATCAGATGATCTATCTGTAAGTTTTAGTCACGTTTTGAGTATGTAACTTTTTTTTTTTTTTTTTAACTTCCACTTGTAGTCCCTAACACAAGCAAAAGCTATGCTTTAGAAAATACAATAGTTGAATGAAACCAAACACAATTGGAAACTGTAGAAATGCAAAGTCAGAAACAGCCTGATTATTTCACTAGGAAGTTTAAAATAACAAAAACATTCAAACATAGGAGAGGCAAGTCTGAAAAACTGTTTGGGTACATAGATCCACAGTTTCTAACTGCCACTTTCCTCACGTTTTTCATCATCACAGTGGAATAAATTGGGAGAAGTCATGATTTTTTTGTTGTTGTTCTTGTAGCAGGTCCAGACTGATTCTGTTTCTTTGTGATGTTATACACATCATCTGCAGTGCTAAAATAAACTAGTTCATATTACTCAATCTTTGAACAAGAAATTGGGCTGGATTACAGAAATGCAATCACTGAAGACTGCTACAACCTTTCTGCATATACCTATGCTTTACTCAAATGGAATATGTGGGTACAGGAAGGTAATTTTTCAATTTACTCCATCAATGCAATGCAGCTTGCATCATCAAGTGGCACAAGATTGAACCTTTCACATCATCATTATAAAGGATGAAGAGAATGAAGAGGTAAGAGAAACACTTGCTTTGTACTTATGAAAATTATAATTCAAAAGAATTTTTCCTGGCTTGGTTATTTCACCTACACAAGACTTAGTACACTCCATATGCCAAAATCCACTTTGCATAGCCACATACCTCTGGGAATCTCACAGTATTATACATGAAATGTTCTTCAAATGAAATTGCATTCTTCCTAAAATCCCTCAATCCCAAATTAACATATGAGAATGTAACTCATTTTTAAAAACAAATTTCTAGCTTGTATATTTTTTGGTGAAAACAACATTAAAAATTTAAATTCCAGACTGTCAATACAAATAATTTTGAAGTATTTAAAAAGATTTGGAAAAAAAAAAACCAACCTTGATTATTTTTCGCTATGTAAATATGTTTCATAATGTTATTTGTATTTTACTACTATTAAAAAATATATATATTTTTTTTTTCAGCGATGTGCAGGCATTTAGGGTGACATTTTGTCTTGCCTGAATTTCTGAAGATCTATACTTCGCTTTTTTTTCCTTCTCTCCAGAGTGGCTTCAGAAATGAGGTCTTAAATTTTCCAAAACCATTCACTCCATTATACCAGCTGTAACTTTATTGTGACTTAAGTCAATATCTACAGTAACAGATACGCCTCTGAGCCCAAGTTAATGAGTTACTACTATGCATCAGCTAAGATCTGGTGACTGTTTATTCACTCTTTGTTTGTGTCAAACATGAGGTAAAACACATTAGGTTAAACTTTAATGAAAGAAGGTTATGCTAATGCACTTTACTTTGGATTTGCCAAAGCCTAAGTGTTCTTGAAAGTAAAGGCAACTTGATCTAAATAACAGAGACCAGAATAGAGTCCAGTCCCCTTGATTTCTGAGCCTCTCATTGTAATTGTTAAACATAACTCAGATTCATAGATTTTAAGGTAATATTTATTTGCATAAGTTAAATATTTCCTTGAAATCTTTATTTGTCAAAAAGGAGTAGCAAGTTTCGTTCAATCTGTAAGTACAGTGAATAAACACTTTCTTATCCCTTATATTATTCCTTTAGAAACTGAGATCTAGGCCTTCATCCACCTTTCCATATAGGTTCGGACTTTAAAGAAAAATAAACATCTTCTGAAACCCAGAGCAATCGAGCCCTATATACACAAGCCACTGGAAGAGATGCTGTACATGTTGCAAGGTGATATGTGAAAAGGAGTAGCTTGAAGGGCAAAAATAAACTAAACTGGAGAGTAATCATGAATAAAAATTCCTCTTTCCAAGCTATTAGCAGTCTTTTGTGTAATCAGAAGACAAATGAATTAAATCCCCTCCAGGACCAACAATAATTCTGGATGAAAACACAGTTCTTGACAGCCTGGAAGCTTACACATCCATTAACAAGAAGAACTTGGAGAAGGGATATAAAAACTCACTCTTTTCTTTATTTTTTAATATTTCAATGAAAAAAAATCTTGATATAAAAAACTACATAGAACACTAGGTTTGGCTTTGTTTAACATACACTCTACTGAATGGTCTAATATAAAATGTTTTTTTTTTTTAATCTAATTTTAATATATATTTTTTTAATTTTTTAATCTATTTTAGAAGAAAAAAGAAAGTCACTCTTTGTAGAACAACTCTGTCTATATATCAGTGGGTATAACAAACTCTAGTACTCAATTTCAAGTCCAACTAATTTACTTACACTCTTCCAAAAGTCACAGATCTCACAAAACCACTGCTATTTTATTATTTCAAACCTTTGTCCTAGGCACAGGTTTTTCAAAATTTACAATCAAATCAGTATCAAAAGACAAGCTGCACTACCTGGTATTTGATTTTATAGATTTCTCAAATAGTTGAAGACATTCAAGGTACACTCAGCCATATCTTTCCCAGCTAATGGGGGGAAGAGACCTCTGGAAGCCATGCTGAAGCAAAGCCCCCCAAATGGCTTTTGAAGATCTCCAAGGGAAGAAACTCCACAGCATCTCCAGGCAACCTCTGCCTGTGCTCCATCACCTGCACAGTAAAGAACTGCCTCCTAATGTTCTAACAGAACACCCTGTATTCTAGTTTGTGCTCACTACCTCATGTCTTGCTGTAGGGCACCAAAGAGCCTGGATCCTCCCTTCAGGCACTTGCAGACATCAATAAGATCCCCCTAACACTTCTCTTTTCTGGGCTGCACAGACTCAGTTCCCCCAGGCTTTCTTCGTGGGAGAGATGCCTTAGACCCATTATCATCTTTGTGACCTCCCACTAAACTCTCTACTGTTGCTATATGTCTCTTATGCAGGGGAGCCCAGAACCGGACACAGCACTTCAAGTGAGACCTCACCAAGGTTATAAGAAGGGAAGAATAACCTCTCTCAACCTTCTGCTAATGTTCCTCCTAACAGACTAGAATGCTGTTGGCCTTCCTTGCTGCAAAGGCATAGTACCAGCTTGGGTTCAACTTGCTGTGCTCCAGGACTCCCATGTTCTTTCCTGCAAGACTGCTTTTAAGCTGGTTACATTTGTCCATGGCATTTTTCCTCCCCAAGTGGAAGATCCAGCCTGTCAAAGTCTCTCCGGACAGCTGTACAACCCCCCATTTTCTCAGTAGTATGGCAAATTTCCCTCTAGATTGTTTTCCTAAGATTTCTTAAAAGCACTTTTCCCTGCAGCCCACCCTCAGTTTCTGTCTGAAGGGAAGATGAGTATTGGAAAAGAGGGTTCTTAAAAAAAAACTAAAATTCAATTCATTTTTTAGCACCAAATAATATACGCATAGTCAAGCAATACATTAAATACAGTACAAAGCGATAATGTTTGAAATATTTTTTGCATCTAGATTGAAAAAGCCAAACTGCTTTGAAACAGATATGAACTTCGGAGGATTGGTTCAGCAGTCATGCTTATTTTTTTTATGGTGGGAATGTAGAAATGCAGTTTATTGTAGAGAGTAAAACCTTGACAACTGAGGTTCTGTCTTCTTTATAACTCTATTGGACTTTGCACAGTGATGAATACAGATACACTTCAGCATTCTTGTTCAGTATCTCCTCTCTCCACAGTGCCTTATTATTATTACAATTTAATGTAGTGGCACCTAACTGGCAGAGTCAGGTTCTACTCCAGTGCGCTAAACAAACATAATAAATGACATGACAGTCCCTGCCACAATACATAGGCTTCACCCTGACAGGACTAGATCCAGTGAAGGAAAAAGCAATGATTTATTCTGACAAGATTCTGAAGGCATTTAAAATGTATGGAAAACCCTAGATTTTGTATGCGTGTTCTCCTTAACTGTCTTGAATCAACATGAGGCAGCTTATTTCAAACATATTGCTCTACAGAGACAGAGCAACAGCAAGGATTTCCATACCAAAGTCTCATGGACAAGTATGTAGATCCACATGCTATGAGGCTGTGTAAGTACTTATTCTAGGAGTACTTGACTTGCCTGGCTTTATGCTTTTTGTGGCACTTCTTGAAATTCACAGCTATACTGACTGCACTGTCAAATTTCAAAGTCTATCTAATGACAAACAGATGTGACCTGGTCACACCAAACTTTTGGTTGCTTCTGGAAAGCAAATGGAGGAATTATGGCTACAGAATCCAAAGGCCACACTCTAGTCTGGAAACAGACAGGCCTTTCCTGGATTGCTGAAAAAATAATCAGATTTCAGGCAGCTACAGACTTTAAGTTACTATAGAAAATATTTATGATGAAGTAACAAAACCAAAAAAATAATCACCATAAAATCGTTATTAATTTATGTATCCTTTGTCCTCCTTAGTGTTACACCATGCACGAGAATGTTCCTTCTTTCCATCAATATGTAACCAGGAGCCTTAGCCTGTTGCAAATACATAAGACTTGCTCTGAATTTTTTATTTTTTTTTAAATTTCCTTGCTCACATTCAATATAATGTAATCAGGTGGTCATGGACAGAATTCAGCCTAAAACGTGGGACATCATTTGTAGCTAACTATAGTACTAGCAATGCTTTGCAATTATTTGTTAACATTAGGGAAAATATGTGTTTATATCTTCATATTGTTGCATACAGTAAGTAAACATTGTTACAGTATTACATACATTAACATTATATAAGACCAGAAATCTTCAGTAAATTTGCCTGCTTTGAGACTGAAACAAAGAATTGCTATTATGAACAGAAATATAGCACCTGTGGGTTTTTTGTGTTTTTTTTCAGTGAAAAACATTTTGCATAATGAATTTGCTAGATTCTGCTATTGTTCAGTGAAGTACTCTCCCATGCAGAGAACTGCAGGATGGAGATTTCAGTAAGAAACTAAGCTAATTTATGACAACAGTTAAATAACAAAAGGACATGAAAAACATTGTTAAGCCACATCCAAGCACCCTGTCTTCCAAATAACTGAGACTACAAGGCAGTAGTAATACAAGGTTGTGTGTTTATTGGGATTCTGGATATGGTGATTGGCACCAGTGTAAAAACTTACCTTATTCTGGTCATTTATTTTAGTCTTACACAACACAGAGTATGCACACTCATTCATACAGATCTAGATTCAGTTCTATGAAAATGAATCCAGGTTCCACACCATACTTCTTGTGCAAGATACCCTTCCCCAAGGGTGTGAAACCAACACCAGGCATTTTTAATTGTTCATAGCAGCTACAATGGGTTATAAACCTTTAGCTTCATACAGACCTTAAATGCCACTAATACTACTGAATGCAAAGTTAAACTACCTTTCATAGATGAGAAATGCCTTTAGAATAGCAATAGTGTAATTCATCCCACCAGATGAATTTCTGTTATATGATTGCAAAATGAATCTACTTTTTTTAAATGCGCAAAGGGAAGGGACAGTCAGTCCAAGATTTACACCTGATTTGTGTTATAGTAATCTTTGAAATTAAGAAGTGTATCCTTGCATTTCATTAAATTCTGGCTAATGAGATAACTGTCTTCCCAAGGAGGGAGTGATGAAGTACTCATGCCATAAAGCATAAATTAATGCTGCAAGGTTAAACACTGGAACTAACTCATGTTTCAACAAAAGCCCCTACCAGCAGTTAAATTAACTGACATAAATACCATAAAATCTGTCTTTATTTTAGCCTCAGATGATGCTTCTTTTTACACCCCTGCTTTCAGTTTGTATAACTCATTTTTGCACATTATTGCATGCATCATTTGCCATATAAAGAACCAGCTACAACTGAAAAAAAAAAGATTTAAGGAAGCAAATACTCAAGGAAAAAGAACATGTAGGTATGAGGAATACCCCTATCATACTGTATTTTGCCAGTACACTTTAAAGAAAATACCACAATACACAACCACGGTTCAAAGAAACAGTTAATTATGTTGAGAGTAGACGAAAGAAATCTACTTTCTCAGCTTTTTGACAGACATTTTGAAAAAAATGTTAAAGAAAACCTGTGGTGATAATAGGTTTGATATATATTCTGGCAAAAATTATATCACATTAATGAGGTGGCTTAAAGGGCTCATGCATTTTGTAGGAGGCATTTCAATGTATTAGTATAATTAGCAGTGATGAGAAAACTGTTTGGAACTGAATTACCTCTCACGAGTTCATTTGAGCTATATGAAATTACACCATGCAAGAAGGAAAATTATGGAGCCATCCAGAGAGAGTTCATGCCTGATTTGATCATAGCCACTAATTGGATGATCATTTTCGTAAAGCTTTTCAAATGGTTGACAGTTTCTGCCTCTCATTTTTTTTAATGGACTAGTTCTTTATTTTCTTGCGCTAAGCAACCAAACATACATTTGTTCAAGATTTTGGTGTTTCTACAGGGACCTACAGGTGTAATTGTCACAATCTGAGCAACCTTTGTCCCCTAATTAGCTGCTTTTTGGGGACCCCTGATGAGAGTTGCTGGTCTTGTTAACAATCTTAGAGAATACCTGATGAGTAAGACTCTCCAAAGTCTGATGCATGTCAGCAGACACCATATGACAGCAATTTAATGAAGTTAAAAACTGACCTGATTCTGATGGCTGGAGTAGCATCTGTGTTGTATAGCTTTTGATTTCTGTTAGCTTACTTTTTTCTAATATGAATTGGGTGTTCTGGTGAAGGATAACAGAAAGGTGAAGGATACAGGAAGGAAAGCTTATTAATGGAAATACTTTATGAGCTCTTTCTGTCCTTCCTAATATCAAGTAACACTGAGCAAATTGAAACAGTGCTAACCTTCTTCATATATTTTAAATGAGGTGCCTACTATATAATATACTTAATTTGGGAATCCTTAAGCATTTAACTCAGATCTGTTTTACTGTTTTGTTGGTTTTGTTGTGTTGGTGTGGTTTTTTTTACTACTACTTTTCACTTTTTTAATACTTTTTTTTAAAATTGTTTCTCCTTGTTTAATGCAAAAACGAAGTTTTCCACAGATAACAAACCAGCTGCAAAGTCAGGAAGGAAAACAGAAAAAGGAGGACTTTCCAGGTTCTTTTAAAAAAATGTGAACATTAAACTGAAGAATATTTTATCCCAATGATAAGGTAGAATTCTGTGTGAACAACACTTCTGAAATCCACAAGTTCTTGTATAGCTTTTGTGAAGACAGTTCTTTGAAATTTTATGTATGAACGGAGTCTCTTTCTGACATTCTGTTTACCATAGATTTTCCATATCCTTCTAGCAGTCACTTACGGAATGAATACCAGCACTTACTGAGACGCTATTAGTAGATTCCTACAGATTTAAGCAAAAAATGCTCTTTTCACAGAAAGTATTCTGTTTTAATATAGCTCTCATTCTATATCAGTCTTTACAGAAGATGTACTAATAAATGCTATTTAATACTGTTTAAACTTTATCATTTTCATTGAATTTGGAATGTATTTGCAAAAGTCTGTATTTTGCAAAATGTATTGCAAAAAGTCTGAACTTTCAAAGAAAAACCTAGAAAACTAGTAGTTCATAAATGCCTTTTAATTGAGCTGTAGTTTTAAACATCTTGTTTACAAGAATTTTTAAGCAAGAGTCTGACTTTCATGTTACAAATCGCAGATGATTTAAAATTCATGTTTATATATATGAATTTATATGTATTTGAAAAGATTTACTACTGACTTCAATGCAGAAAGAATATACATTTTCAGAAATATGTTTGAAAACGTATAAGTAACATGCTAGTGTCCTCAGTAAACAGAACTGCTGGTAGTTCAATTGCTTAGTTAATGTTTTCTTCCTCTAATATAGTACAAAATTGTTCTAGCAATGTGCTCCACAGTCATTACTTTGGCTTCGGCAATTCTAATGTTGGATGCCTCATGGAAGACAAATACTGTATGCCCTTTTACATCTCATAATAATTAATACTGTGACTGCACACAAGTTAGAAATAAGCAAAAGCACTGCTAGACCAATAAGGTCAAATGCTATGCAAGAGTCCCTGTTTCCAAATGCAAACTTATACTTTTAAAGGGCACATATCAAGAATAATAACATTATAAAAATGTTCATTTAAGTAACTTTCTAGAGGATGTACAGTAAAAAAAGCTTTTATAATTGATAACACTATTAACTGCAACCTCACAGTAAGGTCAGCAAATTTTATCCATTATGCAGCAGTTAATCAAATAATATTAATATTGTCTTACAGAAACTTGGGAAGATTACATATTTGCTCCAAAAAGCCACTTAGAGATTATTTCCACTTCACTGTTTACCCTTCCATAGACATTTATATCTCTGCTTCACAACAACTGTAGGTTTGCTTTATTTTTCCAATGTAAAAAAAAAAAATTTTTTTTGCATCTGAAATCAATTATTTTGCTCAGGTAGCACTACCTGAGGCTACAGAACAATTTTGCTTTGCAGGTACTTTATGCAAGAAAAAAATTGGCTGTATAAAAAAAATAAATGATGCTTATAACGCTTTCGTGATGGAAAAGATTTAGACATTCAGCAAAGCACATAAATAAAAGCACCTTTATTTTATTAATAAACCAAAAACAGCAGGTCTTCAGTATGACCATAGCTATATTTGTGTGCAGTCAGTTTCTCTAAGTCATATTCTTTTTCATATTCTGGCTGCAATATAGGAATTCTGCAAGGATACTACTGCTCAATGACATCCTGCATATTGAATATCTCAAGTACTTTGTACGCAAGCAGTTTGGGAAAGAGTTGTGCTTGTTTTATATTTGTAACCCTGGCTGTTTATGCTCATAGAGAAAACATACCATAATTATAAAGAAGACAATAATTAGAACAGCAATAAGATAGAGAGAGAATTACAAAAGCAGCTTGCTCAGACACCAAAACTTCAGAACCTTGTTATTAATCTCCTTCCTAAGAAGTGACTTGATATATCAAAGTGTAAAATCTACACAGAAATCAGAGTTAGGGAAGGTTTGTTTATTTTTGAAGAACAGTTTAAATTCATCCCGACTTTCACACTGTGAACATGGTGTTACTGTATTAGGAATGTGCTTAACCCAAGCTTTGTGATGAAAAAACAAAATCAGCAGATAGAAGTGGGGGAGAGGATTCAGATGTGAATGATACAACTATACTTTTAAAATACAAATGCAAAAAGAGTAGAAACATGGCTATGGAAAAGACATTGTTTAGATTTAGGACATCGTTTATCTGGAGAACACACTGCCTATGCCATTTTCATCTATGAGAGTTAATGTACTATAACTCTTTTGAAAGGTTAAAAAAAAAATCAACACATGCACATGTGTCAGAAAATACACCAACAAATCAGATCCAGGCAATACACTCTCTATAACTTATAAATATAAGACATTTGAGCACTCTAGTTCATGAGAGACAGTAGAACTCCCTGAGGATTAGAGTATGGTCACTGCAAATGCATGAAGTACATGATCCTCTGTCCAAACCTCCCCTATCCTTCCCACATTAAAGCAGCCATTTTATTAATGTAGCTGCTGTGGCTCCAGCCGTCACTTTTGCAAAATTAGAAAGCTACCCACTGTCAGGAACATTGATACCTACTAAACTTCTGGCACCTACAAGAAAGGCAGAGAGGGCCTCTTTATGAGGGCAGGTAGTGACAGAACAAGGGGAAATGGCTTTAAACTGAAGACGGTGAAATTAGACTAGATATTAGGAAGAAATTATTTACTTGGGAGTGGTGAGATGCTGGAACTGGCTGGATAGAGAGGTTATGGACGCCCCCACCCTGTAGGCATTCAAGGCCAGGCTGGATGGGGCTTTGAGAAACCTGGTCTAGAGGGAGGTGTCCCTGCCTATAGCAGGAAAGTTGGAACTAGATGATCTTAAAGGCCCTTCCCAACCTAAACCATTCTATGATTCTGTGATCTACACAGTAATATTGAAGTAAAATTCTAAACACATCATGAGCTAAAGATTACAAATGCAAGGTTTTTTTTAAATAATATTTATGAACAGCTCTTTTAAAAATTTCTTTCAAGCTTCCCTGTTTCCTTGCTTTCAACAGGGACACAACTTGTTATCATTATAACTCTAATCTAAGGAATACAAAAATTAATAGGAATGAGATGGTAAATGGTGCACAGAATCAATCCATCAGACTTCAAGTCACTTTATTTGTGGAAGATCTTTAAATAAACCAGGGAAAATAACATTTTGCTCTCTGGGAATATCTTACTGAAAAAAATTGTTTGCTTTTTTTTTTTTTTTAAATCATCATATTTAATGGAGGTTGGAGGCTAGAAACAGATTCCTTGAAGTCAGCAGTAGCTCCAAGAAATATTCCTGAGAAAGATTTCTAGCAATTCCCTGAGCAGCCCAACTCAGGATATTAGCCTCAAAGGCTTTTGCACAGCCACCAGTCATACCACTAGTGGAGCCAGCTACACTTCCAGATGTTGATGTTAGAAAAAAAAAAAATCTGTTCCCAAGACTCAGCATCTGCTTCCTGAAATCAGCTAAGTCTTCTGTGAATTGATAAGGATATTCAGCAAAAGAAAGCAAAGAATACTGCTTTTTACAGAATAAAAATCACAGTGCTGGCATTTATATAGCTTTCTTTGAATAGTAAAATTCAATGAAATTAAAAGAAAAAGGCAAAAAAAACCTCTTAAATACAAAAGGAATATCAGTTTACAGGTATCAAAAAATAGATATACAAATTAAGCCAAGAAAGACTCAAAGATATCATTGTATTGTTTATAGGTGCTTTTTTTCAGCTTAAAACACTGCATTTGAAAACTCCAAGTGACTAAATATTTGAAATATTTTACTGAATAATACTAGAAGAATACACTTCCCCTTTTAGGGGTTAGAGATTTAAAAATCTTACTCAAGAGAAAACGTGAGCATGCTCATTTTCTACTTAGGAAAATTGTGCAATAGATATTACATTTTCCCCAGCGCTGGTCACCTACATAGATCAGGTACTTGACTTTTTCAAAATTACTAGCATGCGTATTCAGCTTGCTCACTTTTACACATTGAAAAGTGCCTATCAATACCTTCCCCATGATTCCATCTCCCACTGAAGACATCATCTTATGAACGCCCTCTTGAAAGGCGGAAAATAAAAATGCGCATTGCGTTATTTTAGCCCAGCTGATGAAATCACAGAAATTTATGAAGTTTATTTCTCACAAAGAGATAAAACATTACATTCACCCCGGATAACAGCTCCAGTGACTACAGTGGAATTACAGCAAGAAGAAATTTGGCCTGATCTCAGCACAACAGTTCATATCTGTAGCAGAGCTCCTTCCAAGTCTCTGTTAGTTATTTTTTTTTCCTTTTTTTTTTTTTTTTTTTTTTTAAAGACAAAACCTTAAAGCAAAGAAGTGAAATGAGATTGATCAGAAGACAGTGATCAAGTACCCCTTTTATACATTAATTAGAATTTTCAACTGAGAAGTACAAGAAAAGCAGTTACTAAGTTAAATTTTTTGCAGGACACCAAATTTGAATGGTTTGAGTATTAGAACTCACAGTACATGTGAACAAGTGCACAGAAGTTTAATCATCAGAAAGTAGTGACATCCATGGTCTTCTGAATACAGACATTATGTTATACTACTCATAATACTTCCATAATGGAATAGAAAGCACAGCAACGACAGCACAGTATCAAAGTCCTAGGCTACAGCAAGTGAGGATATACTCAAATGCAGCAGCCATGGACACAGAAATAAAAGAAAGAATCCACTTACCTTTGGAAGGCATCAGGTACACAGAAGAGATGCCCTCTCCTCCACTGCCAACTCTTAAATGAGGTCTGGGAAGCAGAGCACCTTCTGGTCACTCAGCTGCATTGCATAATTGCATGCACCTGAGCTCCCCTGGATCGGCCCTGCCTTCCCACCAGGTGCTCAATCATTATTTCAAGTTGTGACTTAGTATTTCCACTTAAACTCCAGTGCAATTCTTATAGAAAAACTACTGGGATTTTCTTTAGAACATAAATAAGAGGATGTTGCCTCTCGTATGTTTTGAGCACCACGTGCATAACGCTTCTTCTCAATCATACATTAGATTTTCTACAGTTGACATTGATTTAACGGTTAAACATCTTTATTTACACCATCTCATTCTTTGCATGCCAACAAAAATGCCAAACTATTGATCAATTACCATAAAAGGTTAAGTGTTTGGCTTTTCAAAACTTCACTGGCCCTCAACATTGATCCAATAATGTTGATCCGACATTGACTATTACCAAGGTCTAGAGAAAAGAAAAAAATCATAAAAATTGCATAATTCTAAACCTGCATGATACTTTCTTTTAGACATTATTAGACTGTTATTACACTGTTACTGAGTAGTAGCCATTCTTGATTAAGCCCAGATTCAAAGATCACTGAAATCAATTGTGTTTTGATTGATTTCCACGTGCTTCAGAAAAAAAGCCTTTACATAGTATAACCTTTATCATACAGTTTTTAGAAGCTAGTTTCATAAGCTAAATGCTACAGGGTTGATTCAAGCAAAAAGAATCTTTTTGCAAACAGGTATTAGCTACAGTCAGCTACAGTTCCTAATCCAAGTTATCCAATCCTTACTCAATTTAAAACCACAGGGAAAGTAATGCAATGTAACATAACCTACAGCTTCTCTACAAACACAAACTGCACTCTGTGAATTAGTGTCCTTTCAGATGTGTAGTTGGACTGTACATCAGTACATACTCCAGCTGATGTTTATATGTGTGTCTCTCTGTCCTTTGCTCATCATGCAAAATCTCATCAGTGTTATGGGAAATGTGAATTATGATGTGGTGCCAGTTAGTCCCCATTTTATATAAATTTATTTTTAATCACTAATATATTAATTGTATACAACATTTTTATGGTTTGAGCTATTGGCTAATAGCATGTATTCTAAAAGTATCTTATTGTTAGATACATCTATAAAAGCTCCAAAATAAAAACAACTAGTGCCAACATAAAATAACTGCATCCCATTGCCAAGATGATTTTAGATCTCTTCTCCTTTTTGATAAAACATTGTTGAGCATAATATCAACAAAATAATGTGGTTGTGCATGAAAGATCAGGTTGCACTTAACCTTTAGAAAATGTTGCACTCATTCCGCTGTCATTTCCAAGGCTCAACATGGTTTCACCAAAGAAAACAGACATTGGTTTTTCCATTAATGATTATGAATGCAGAGTCTGATGGTGCACTGTTACATATAGTTTGTGATAAATTTACCTTGTAACTTCTGTGCTTCTCTTCTTTAGTACAGTGGAGTAGTAATAATTACGCTCTGTTTTAAAAATTTCTATCTTACAATGTTTGTGTTGCTTAGAAAAATTTATGAAAACAATACTGGGACACCTACCAACAATTTTAAGCTTTTAGCAAACAAGAGTGCTTTCAACTTGCACTTATACTGAAGTAACGTCATTCAAGGTCTCTCATGCTATATTAAATGAAGGGTCTTCCCATTTTCCTTCCCAAATCCATCTGCAAATAACTGCGTAAAGCAGATATTGCTAAGGCTGGCTTCAGGTTCCATGGAAGATATTTGACTAATTAGTACTTTCTAACAGAGAAATTTCCACTAAGCATTGCTTCTATTGGGCCCCCTTCACAGTCCATCCTGAGGAAGCTATTATTTCACAAGCTGCTTTGCAAATTAAAATTCCAACCTTTTTTTAATGCTACCTTTTCTGTCCTATTTTTCTCAAAAACTGTGCTTCAAACTCACCTGTAAATTGGAAGGTTTTCCATTCCTTCTCTAAAAAGATGAACAACAATTACTTTCATGAAATAATCACATACATTAATACATATGTATATTAAAAAAAAATAAATCTTTAAAACTTATTACTTTATTTACTAATGCTCTTCCATGTATTTTATTCTTTCACAATGAGGACCTTTAATCAAACGAAATCAAGCATACAAAAAGTATGCGTATGATTGGAGTTTCAGTAGCACAAAGTTTCCTCTTCCTTTCCGCAGTAATAGTAGCTAGACTTTTCTCAGCCTCTTCACTTGGAACAGGCACCATTACCTAATGAGAGGGCACCAACAAGAATTTGACATTCCTACTGCTAACTGACATCTGCCAAGACTGGCTTGCTTCTTTGCTATATTTTCACTGCCAGAATTCTGATTCTTTTTTCAATTCTTCTTGAATCTATGGTGAGAACAAATGCAGAAAAAGCAGCATAAGGAAGATGCTTCAGCCCTGCTAAGATTTGGCTTAAGATTTGGCTTAATCATCTTGAGCTTTCCTGTTCTTTTATTTTTTTCCCCCTTCGCCCTCCTGCTCCTTCTCCCCAAAAGTAAAAGTTTCAATTTCTGAATCTCTATCTATCTTTGAAAATATTTCAGGTCAGCTACAATCATAAGAATTAGAAACTTTCTTTTTGTTTCTTGAATTGAAAATCAGCTTTGCTAATCTTCTGGCCATCCTTCAAGCTCCCACGATACTCTCCACAATACAAACGGTTTTGCAGAAGAGACTGTGACTTGAGTCTTATTGGAGCTCATCTACAATGATTATACAAACTGTGATTTTAGCAGAACTCTTATGTTTACTGTGTTAGCATTTAATGTCTATATATTAGCACTGCTGAAAAAGCACTGCTCATTTTAGTTCCCATAGGTCAGACCACATGAAGGGTTGCCGCCAAAGACATACCACATTTTTAGACTGAAACAATTTCATATAACCATAACCCTTTGTAATGTTACATATATATAAAGGTACAGTAATAAAAATTAAGTTGCAGATATTGGGAACAAATTATCTTTTAGAAATATTTAAGATCTGCTACATTTTCTTTTCAGATAAAGTATTTTTAATCTTTAGAAATACAAGTGAAAGCCATGGGAGTAGAACAGAAGCAGAATCCCCAGAGACAACTAAATGATGGGAAGATAACAAATTACTTGTACTGGATATTCTCAGTTCACTGGGAAGACGAGACACATACTCAGCTTATGTAAACAAGCATAATTCAAATGAAGTCAATGACACTACCACTATTTATGCCAAATACAGTTCTAGCTCTAGATGTGTACCCCAATTTGTTTATCATATACAGATAAAACCTCCTAAAGTGCGTTTGTAACAGAAGGTAAAAATCAATAGACACTGTGACACTAACTATACAGAAATACTGATAATGCAATATATATCCTTTTTTTTTCTGCCTGGAAGCACTTAAGAGAAAAAGGAAAGCACTTAAGAATATTAATCATTTGTGGACTGTTTCATTACACTGCAAATGTTATGGTGAAGTGACGTGTGAGCAGCTTGAAACTATTGCATATTACACGATTTACCATAACTATGCTCATATTCTATTTCATTACTCTCTGCTTTCATAAGCATACATTTTTAAAAGGTTTACACTGTTTGATTTGTATTTAAAAGAAAAATCAAACAAAGCATATGTCTTATTGTATTTGCATGTCAACATTAGGATCACAGCAGAAAGATTTGTGCCCAGTGTTTACCGGATGGTGTCACATGCTACTCTAAATTACAACATCATGTGCATTTAGCTGCCAGAATTAGACCTTTTTATCTAGGTGCCATAGCCACAGAAGTAAAACAGCAGGAGCTTCAGCTATGTCTCAGGCTAACAATCAGCACTACTACTCCTGTACAATGGGTCATTCTTAGCTGAAATTTAGGCTGCACCTCCTTAAAGGATATTTTATCCTTTAAAACTTACTACATTTGAGATTCTGGTTTATACTTTAGCTAGCAATGAAGAGAACACCTAATCTTTCAAATAAAAAAAAAAAACATTTCAAGCACAGTATTACTCCTAAAGATCTTTTATTATTATTATTCTGAAAGAGGCTGAGCAGAAATCTAGGCATCCACATTAAGTAAAGTTTGCATAAAGAATACCACATTTGCATGAGTACTCAAACTGCTTTGACTTGGCTGCTAGACCTCAGCCAGTCCCACACAAATTTTGCTCAGACAATATTCCTAAATCAGATAAGAAAGGTACAAGGTCACATGGGTTCTCAGTTTATAACAGAAGCATTACTTGTGTTTCCCAGGCTAGATAATAAAAACAGTATTTTCCTAGAGAACAGGCTAGTTTGAGAGAAAGATATCTCGTGCACTCATTTCTAAAAACCCAGTTCACATCTTTTTGCCCTCTTCACTGCTCTAACTTACTCCTGCTTAACATCAGTTCTCTGTCCACACTGCCAGGCATTCCTTGGTGAGGAAACAGCTCTACGCACCAAGCAGTATTTAACAAAGAATTGGAAATATTCTCTCTTTGTTCAACAGGCTCTTCCACCTCACGAATCCTGGATTTCGATTCAGTAATCAAGGAACAGTAATTGGAAAGATCTTTGGAGTAGTACATGCAGAGATTTTGTCAAGAAACCAAGGATGTCACCAAGGAGAAAAATGGCAGGACTTAGCACAATGTCATGTATTTAAACATAAAGTAATTTGCATTTCAGCTCAATTACACTGCTTTAGAGTCTGAAAAACCACAGCACTCACAAGAACTGAGCAAAATGTTTATTTTCTCTATCTGAAGGTCAAGCTGAAAAAACCTGACAGTCTATTTGATTTAAGCACTTCCTTGCAACCTTCCAATGAAACAAAAAATATTGTACTTTAGTTATTTTTTTTATTCTTAATGCCCAGCATACTTTTCAATATCATAGATGAGTGTTGAGTTTTCATTAGATTACAATTTGTTTCCTAGATATTTTTTAAGCAGTAGTGTGATAGATTCAACATCTTAACAGATGTCCAATCCCTTGAAGACTCTCTTGAACGAACAGGATGCATGACAACAGAAAGCCAAGGGGACAGTCTTAGATTAAGCTAATACACCAACAATGGTATAATTAGTCAAGTATTAACAGCAAACCGCACTTGCATTGAAACCTAGAAATAGCTGAAAGTAAAAGGAAATCCTACAACAATACACTGGCAATAGCAAAGAATGGTTTAATGAAAGAATAAACATTCAACGTGCATTCACATTTCATGTGAAGTGCTCTTGGCTGCTAAGAGTCAAGAGCCCTTCACATGAAAAGTAACATGTTTCTGACTCTTTCAGAGATGATCAACTGAAGGAGACCTACTAATAGCGATACAGAGCTGTTGCATTGTCCTGCTGAGTCATCTATCCACTTGAAATATTCTCAGTTTACATATAAGTCTGCATTTCCCTGCTGCAGCATTAACCAGTCTGAACATAATGAGTTTGATCCTCAGCTGAGGACAAGCAGAAGACAGTTTACATCAGCTAAAGAACTGGTCCATCATATTCAAAAGCTTTTATTTGGTTATCTGTATCTATAGAGTTATTTAAATACATATCACTTATTTTTAATGCTCTCCACTGCTCCCTTTCAATGCTGAGAGCACTTTTACACAAGTATAGGCTAAACGCCACAGAAGGATGCCATGAAGTAGAAATATGATACATTTTACCCTGAATAGAAGGTCCGTAGAGAATTTTATAAGAAATGCATCAACAGTGAGATGATCAGAAACAGCCTCCCAAGAACTGCTCATAAAAGGGACAACCAGTTAGCAGCCCTTTGCAACCCTCTACTCTTTTTATTCCTGAAGACAGCTTCTCACAGGTAAGTAAGCCAGAAAAGCAGAAGCTGGAGCCCTGACACTATGTTCAGGTGACAGGTATATTTATACTGATTAATTCTGTATTTTTAATGCTTTATTATTACTGGTCCTTAGTTTTTATTTTTTTTTTCCTCTTTGGTTAGTTGCATCAAGGGCCAAATGTTCATCTGTTACACTTCAATTTATTGTACTAGTTTCAACTAGCAACACCAGTTTATTCTTCTCATAAAGAATTCATACCAAACAGGCAGTATGGGTGAACTAGCTTCTACAGGTACATCAATCAGAAAAGGAAAGTCCAAGCAGGTCGAGGGAGGTGATCCTGCCCCTCTACTCTGTGCTGGTGAGACCTCACCTGGAATACTGCATCCAGATGAGGAGTCCTTAGTACAGGAGAGATGTGGATCTGTTGGAGTGCATGCAGAGGGCCACAAAAAATGATCTGAGGGATAGAATAACTCCCCTATGAGGACAGACTAAGAGAGCTCAGACTGCTCAGCCTGGAGAAGAGAAGGCTCCCAGGAGACCTGAGAGCAGCCTTTCAGTATTTAAAAGAGGGGAGATTTATATTGGATATAAGGAAAAAGTTGTTTTGTTTTTTTACAAGAAGAATAGTGAGGCACTGGAACAGGTTGCCCAGAGAGGTGGTGGATTCCCCGTCCCTGAAGACATTCAAGGTCAGCCTGGACAGGGCTCATAGCAACCTCATCTAACTGTACATGTCCTTGTTCATTGCATGGGAGTTTGGCTAGATGACCTTAAAAGGACCCTTCCAATTCAAATGATTCTAAATAATCTGGAAGTGAACAGATGAGCACTTTCAGTTGGGAAGATATCTAAAGAAGAAAAGGGGGGGAGAGGTGGAGGGGGAGGGGGGGAAGGGGAATCACCATTTTCTTTTCCTTACTTGCACTAATAAGGAAGATTCTGACAGTCAACAGAAGTCATTGAAAATACTAAATAAGGTTTCTCAGGCAGTGGGACAACACCATAGGGAATTTAAAAGAGCAAGCAGAAAAGCTGAAAAAGAGGCAGAAGAAATGTCCTCTGATAATCTCTACACATCCAGCACATGGCTTCAGCATCATAAACCCAGAGGAAATACACAGGACACGAACATCCACCGGATCAAAACCAGGAAATACTGGAGTACTACAGGAGTGTTTTTATTCTTGCCGCTGCTGCTGGTGGCAGTGGAACAGTAGTAAGATTTTCTTTTTTGACAGAAGACTGTAGTATGCTTTTACGTAGTAGCTGGTTCAGTAACTTTTCCAAGCCTTAACCTCGCGTAGCAATTCTTTCTAAAACAAATCTATTCACTGTAAAGTTTACTCAAAGTATCACATGTCCAGACTACATTTTAGTTTAATCCAGAATTCTATTCCTATTGATGAAGGCTTCTGAGCACTTCAGGAGAAGTACAAGAATCCTGTGATAGAAAGCTACACAAGAATTTGCTAGCAAGGAACATTTTCCCTGATTTCAATGAAAGTGACATATGCTCTGAGCTATGCTTCTATTTCCTCCAAAATATTTTCTTTTCTTGTTTTCCAACCTTTTTATTTTTAAACAACTTCAAATTGCATAATTTCAAATAACTATTTCTAGACAGTAAATGAACCTAAATAAATTTTAAACCAACATAAATCTCAAATGCTTTGGAAGGTAACAAATCCTGTTCCTACGTCAAATCTTTGTAGAAGACTTTGAGTTCTCTCTTTTTTGATCTGTACATATATGGTGATATTCTCTTTGCAGAGTTAAGATTAATATTTTACATATTTTCAATAAATAATAAAAAATGAATTTTGAAAGTCCACCAACATATTCCAGAACTGATTAAAATAAAAAATTCTCCACAGAAAGAAAAGGAATTAATATCCCAACAGCTCCATATCATTAACATTACAGAACAAATAAAACAAGGAAATAAAATGAAACATGGTTAAGATAAACTATAGAAGTTACTTTGCAAGAATTTTGTCAATTTTACCTCATTTAAAAAAAAAAAACAACAAAAAAAAAACACAACACTATTTCAGGGGGAAGATTGCTTTAACAATTGCAGGTGCACAAAGATGAAAATATGACCGAAATTGCATGTAAATTCTTGAGATTAGTGCATCATTTCATGGACCGTTGAACTTGTCTTTCACACACACACACACACGTGATTTGTAAGAAAGAAACAAAGAACCTCCATGATATATCCAAAATATTCAAAGTGATTGTACAGGCAGGCATCTTTCCAAATTTCATTAAATACAAACACAGAGTTACAGAGTGTAAAATGGATCTGAACTTTCACTACCATCTACTCTTGATGCCAGACATTATACTGTACTGCACTTGCCTCTTTGGAAATACTTTCCCATACAAGTACATGTCCTGAACTAAGATCTGTGAATTTTCTTGTTTCACAGATGAAAATTAGGTACTTAACTCCCTTTTACTTCATTGAAGAAACTTAGTAAAATAAAAATCAGAGAATCTTGGAAAAATCTTCATGATTTGACATGATAATCTGTTATGTATGATCAAATTCAGTTGCAGGAGAAGGAAGAAAAGAAAGCTGTTTTTTCACTAACCTGAAAAAACATGTCAAAATGCTGTTCAAAAGAAATAAAATGGTTTGTAGTTTTTGTATGCTTTCTCTAGCCCCAATAGATTATATCAATAAATTTATGTTTGTATGACCACTAGAGGCGGTAAATAACTATTTCTTATGAAAAAATTAACAGCTTTGTTTCCCTTAAGTATACATTTCACTGTACACTAGATAAAAGACTAATGTTGACGGCCATGAAAAAGAGGTGTAGAACATCTACATGGGAACCTGCTCTCTCTCCCTTTTTCCCCTAATTTGCATTATGCACAGTGGAAATACAGTACAGTGGAAGGCTTCCTTCTGGGAAAATGAGCAAAGAGTCTGTAAGTTTGTATATCCAAAGGCTATTTTAAGAAGGTTGTAGTGAATGGCTGCATTCTAAGACTATCTGAGAATAACCCCAGCATGAATTAAACATGAGAAGTAGTTGTTCAAAGTTTTGCTGGTATTGCAACAGAATGTGAATGATTGCTGAGTAAAGTATAAAAGGATAGCAGATTATTAAACACAAGCAGCCTGGCTAGACCCCAGAAAAATACTAAGCCTTATGAACAACAAAAAACAGGCAGATGGCAGTGGCTGGAAAGCACTTTCTGATCAGTAATACAATGTTTACAACACTGCTATTTATATTTAATGCAACTCAGAACTTATATTTCTTAGGCTTCATCACATTTTCTTCTCATCATCAGATTCTTTCTTTTACTATCCTATGTGTACAAGTAGCTGGTCATAATTTTTTTCTTTTTTTTAATTGAAGACAGGAAAAACAACCACGACTAAGCATGAGATTTAACACAAACTACATTAAAAACTGAAATATATTTCAAAGCTTGAAGGAATATAAGTTGGTTACAGGTGTAAGAACATGACAATCACACTTCTTCAAAACGATTGTGCATTTCCCTTGTACTGCCCTCTGATCAGACCTTTCAAAATATTAAGAAACCTTCAGTATGTTAGTTTTTTTTTTTTAATGTTTTTCAACAAGACAGTCATTCAGAGCCAGTGATTGAGCAGAGGTAACCTCATGCATGCTTGAATAGAAAACTCACTACAAAAAGAACTGAGTACCTATACAGATGACAAAAGAATAAAAACATGTGTTTTTCAAACACTATTAAAAAAAAAAAAATGTAACTCTTTAAATAGTTTGAAACTGAAAAGCAGATGCATTCTGGTTCCACGTCTAGAAAAAAAAAACATAATTCACATAATATCTTTCTGAAATGTATTACAAACTCATCGTGTATACCCAGTGACCCAACACACTCTTACCTACATACTACTTGCTTTTAATTTCTTACTACATCTTGAGAGAGTTTATTCTAATTTCTGCAAGAGAATTCTAACTTTAAAGTTTAATGATCTTTCCATAATAGAAAACACAAGTGCATACCAGAAATCTTCATATGAAAATTCTACCCAATTTGGGTCAGAACATGTCAACTCTGACAAGGTCTTCTGATTCAGAAGAATACATTGTATTCTCCTCCTGACCCATACTATAGAGGCTGGATATGAAATATTCCACTAGCAACAAGGGTAGAATGAGGGGTATCTGGAGTCCTGGCTCTAGATGCTTCCCCAGGCCAGAGAGCTGGGACTAGCCAGACCACAACACACAAGCAGCAATACAAACAGAGTCCTCTGAATCTCTTCACATGCATGCAGATTTTGTGTTGCAGTCAGACGGATAAGCAGGAAAAAGGCATTAAGTCCAGTCTGCCTGCAATAATGTCAGCAGCAAATACGAATAAGCCCCACAGAAACTAGTAAAAAAGAGGATGTGATATTCAGGAGAAAAAAAAAAAAAAGAAATATTTCTCCTCCTTTACCATCCCAATCTCAATATTTTGATGATCAGTCTCTGCTCCTCTTTAATGCATTTTTTCAGGGCAGCACAACCTCAGAGTTGTGCTGTGTTACCTCAGAGTGAGCCTAAACTCAATACTGGTAACAGTATTTTCTACAGAAAGATATGTCAAAATAATGACAGCACTGAATTTATAACTCATTCTTATACAGCATGTGATATTTATAAGACTTAGACAAATTCAAGTTATCCATATTTAACAATCAGAAAGATTTTGTTATGTGTAATGTGCCATATAGTATGAATCACAGATTAAATTACAGATGCACATGGCATACAGTTTAGACTAGTCACCACAACAATAAGTCTATGCTCACTTTTTATGATCAGTCAAAATGAATCACCAATCCACTAAATTCCAACTTCTAGCAGGTAGTAAGATTATAATTAAACTAGATTAATTAACATTTTATTATAACATTTATCACAGTAAAAATGCATTTGCTCTGTTTATGTCACATTATATATATATATATATATACACACATCTTCTATAGAACAACAGCAGAACCTCCTTTAAAATATGATCTTTAAGAATATTTTCAGTAAGAAACATCATTCCTTTACAAGACAGTATTTATGAGAGTAAAAAATATGTATATATATTTTGAGGAACAAAGAAAAATTGTATTCTTAATTCAGCCTCCTGCTCCACAACTGATAATTGTTTGCAGACCATATATTTGATATCTAAATCTTGTTCAGTGGCCTTCATTCATGATTGTAGATAGATACAATCCTCTCTGAAAAATATATTTATCTTTTGCAACACTCATCAAACACTAAATACCTAACTAGGTTGCAAGAAGAATCTTTAATTCTATCATTTCGCTCTGGTAATTGCTTTTGCTTCCTTATGTTTAACCAGAGTAAATGAACTATAATTTTAAATTTCTCTTGACACTTGCTATCTGACATTGTGTAAAACATGAACAAGGTGGTGAATGTTGAAAAAGGTAACCGTAACAAAAAGATGTTAAACTACAAGAGTATATTTTAAAAGGCTGATGCAAATTCATAAAACAGGGCTGGTATTTCACCCCTGAATCAGTTTCCCAGTACTGAGGTGCCATATATCTATATGGATATGCAAGTAGTAACTAGTCATTTTCAAATAATTTTTTTTCTCGTAATACTAGAAAAGAAAGACCATGCTCCTTCCATCTCTTGTTTAGCATGTTCAGACACTGGGAACAAGAAAAAATTCTTCAAATCAAGGGAAGTCTGTGCATGCTAAAATACCCATTGCTGACATAAAGTATCCCAAGTTAAGCCTTCCATTCTGACTGAATTTTTGGCCTTCAATTTCAAGGCATTTATGTACTGTCTCTTAAAAGGCATAAAGTGTTGAAGGTCTGAGACTGGAGAGTCTTTGTTTGTATACCCAAAAGCAGCTGTACACATATGTTTTGAATGCTATCACCTGCACATACAGTTGTCAGAATTTACACTTGCAGATCTTGTTAGGCCAGGTGCTCTCACACAATAAGGGAACCTCTGCAAAGGTCCTTTGAAATCAAGAAGTTACAGGTTCACCTGTGACAGTTTTAAATGCTGGCAACATTCACAGCATTATGTAAGACAATAAAGAATTATCTTCATATTAATCTCAACAACAGCAAAAAAAAAAAATTGATCCACTTTTGTCAATATTATTTTGTACTAAACAATTTATGTTTTTCAGCAGGTCTTCTTTGGGGGAGGTGGTGGAGAGAGGAAGGGTTGATTAGCTCCTCAGAAATGAATGAGAGAACAAATAATGAAAATAAATACTACCTACTTTTTCTGCCAGCTTCTGTAAAAGTCTTTTTAACAAGTGTAAATGCATTCTGCTTCCAACTGGGATGAATGTTTACTGCTTGATTTTAAAACACAGTGCCTAGGGATTATATTGTCTTTAAAGATACAGATGTGTAGCTTTCACTCCCTTCAACAGAGGTGGCGTACAGAGTGCAGAACATACTGTAGAAGATCACAGGGATCATTCTATGTCTTTACCAGAGGTATGAAAGAAGGAATAAAATACTTTAAATCAGTCAGCTGCATAGGTGAAAAAAACCAACATCTGGACATTTAAAAAGCCTCAAAGAAAGACCTTATTTGACCAATGGCAACACAGTTGTGCTCCGTGCATACTTACAGAAGAGTAGACATTTTCTGAAACTACGTTAAGGACTACTATTACTAATTAATATTGTCCTTCAGGCAATAAAGTTCTTACATTGCAGTTTTTTCTAGGTAAATATCCATTATTAATATTTGAAACAACTTAGTCCATACTGGAAAGGCATTTGAAAATAAACAAATGGTATCTATATTCCATTTTTACTGAAACCTTCAAAGTCAACATCTCTTTTTGCGTTGCACGCAAAGAAGAACTGTGGGGCATGATTTTGATGTTAAGTAATGCATGCTATTCATAAACTGAGGTATTCATATGATAATTAAAGTTCCATGCATGACACACAACAGGATGTGTAGAAAGTTTGTGTTTATGTGAATGAAATGAATGAGGAGACAGAAATAAGTTAGAAATTACCTGCTAGAACTGTCAAGAAAGCCAAAGGATATTTTAACAAAAATCAAGCAAATATTCAGCTCGCTGTTTCACAAGAAATACTGGGAAAACTGTATCTCTTAAAGATACAGAAGAGTCCTGAAGGGTAAGATCCTGAACTGATAAACTGCAATGTACAGAGATCAGTTCACTGGTATTTTGAAAGCACAAACTATGTCAATTTTTTGTATGTAAATGTGAAGTTTATGGACTAGATTAGCCTATGCAAAATCATATAGTTGTCATTATACAAGACTGTAACAGATGAATAGCCAGAGGTTATAGGGGAACAACTCACCCACTCTGAGGCTCATGGCTAGGATGGATGCTCACCACAAAGAACTCCACACAGGAGCAATCTCCAAAAGAGATGCTGCCTTAGTGGTGGTCAGCCCTTAAATGAGATCTAGGAGAGGTGGAGTCAAGCTCCACCCCTTCCGGGAGCACAGCTGAATTACCTTCACCTGTGCTCCCGCAGCTGACCCGTCACTTGCCTCAGATGGTTAATCAGAGGTTCAGGCTTTGATTAACAGTTTCCCATACAAAAATGCATACATGAAGCTGCTCAGAACACATCACCAGTGGATTTTCCAGCTCATGAACAGTCTTGCAGAAGTACTGAGGAACTCTTTGATTTAGCTGCCCAAACACAATGCAAGTACAGTTCTCAAGGTCCTAAATTACTGATCAGTTTACCATCCTTTATGAAAAGTAAGGACTACCATCTGTTGCTCCTCCTTTTCAGTTTACCAAAAAAGAGTCTCACCTTCCCAAAACTAAAGGAAACACTTGTCCAGATCAAATCTTTATTCTATAGTATCTGCTTGCTAGCTCCCAGTATCTGAGCCATGACTTACTCCTTCACTAAGTAGTAAAAGCAACCAACACAACCCCTCTTCCCTTTAGGAACCAGCCCAGATATTGTTCTTCAAAACCAGAGAACTCCTGTGCTCCACCATTCCTACTTTCCCCTAGTTGTCAGTGGATTTTTCTGTGCTATTCTTACCCCAGCATCCCAGGAGCATATCCCATGACCTCGAGTGCAGCTACCAGAGGCAACTAACAGACACAGCACTTTGTGCAGCAGTTTCCGGGCTTTCCTAGATCTTGTAAATCTTCTCAGCACTTCTTCAGGGATCATTAAGGGACTACTGTGAATCCTTTAAAGAAACTAGGGGTTCCTCCTGCTGCCAAGAAAGGATAGTTACAGGGTGCAGTCCTGTCACTTCAAGAAAGCTCTGTCAGCTACTCTTGACCAAAGGATGCCTGAGCTTTTATTCAAACACTCTTTGATGTAGTGGTTCTATACTATAAGGCATGGCTCCCAGCACCTGCTGGATGCCAGCATATTCGAGGCTACAGCTCAGAGGGTGCAGGTCTCCACATCTGGGAATGCTTGGGGTCTCCTGCAAAAGATGAGGAGGAGAGAGAGTGTGCTCACCTGCAGGAAACAGTGCTGGTGGTGAATCTGCAAAGTAGAGAAGCTGATGGAGGAGGTTGGCAGAATGCAAGTACAGTACCAGAGGTGATGAAAAAGAGATTAGCCAGATCTTCTCTGAGATCCTGCAGGTAAAACATCTTCAATCCTCACTTGTACTGGCAGAGGGACAGACAAAGACCCATGATGACAAAAGATGAAAGCTTTGTGACTTCTGGCACCAGGATCATAGTTAGGGAACACTTCAACTCTGGATGTACGTAAGCCAATGGGTCCTGGTGGGATGCACAGCTTTTGATGCTGTAACATCTTCATTGACTGACTAAAATAGTGAGTGAGGCGGACTGAAAGCTGGCTTTATTGCTGGACTTGAAGAGATACATTCAGTGTTACAAAGTTCAGCTGGAGAACAGTCACTAGTGACATACCCCAGGGATCAATGCTGGGGGCAATACTGCTTAAAATCTCCTTCAGTGACCTGGATGATGAGGTAAAGGTGCTCAATCCCTGAGCAGCTTTGCCCATGACACAAATCCAGGAGAAGTTGTTGATATATCAGAGAAATGTGCTGCTATTCAGAGGAATCTTGACAAACAGGAGAAAGGGGCAAACAAGAGTCTCATAGAATTCTACAGTGGAAATTGTAAAGAGCTGCACCTGGGCAAGAGTGACTAACTACATGCACTGGTACAGGCTGGGGGACAAGAGGCTACACAGCAGCTTTACAGAAAAGGTCCTGGGTGTGCTGGTCATAGATTCTCAATCCCTAAAACATTCAAAATTCAATTTCCAAGCCTTTGAGGAGACTGTTGTAACTGACTCTACTCTGAGCAGGGTAGAATGGACTAGATATTTTCTAAAGGTCTATTCTTACCCTAACTATTCTGTCATTCTAGTATATAGCACCTACTGCTTCTTTTAAAATGAGCTGATGTGTTTTACAGCACCAGTTTTTGCTCAGTAATGCAGTCACAGCTGGAAAGTCCATCATATCTTTTACTAACCCTTTCCATCTTGTTCTTGGTTGGGCTCAGTGTTGCAATTCTAGATTTAGATGGTTATCAACACCTTACCAAATTTTAGAAAAACTCTCAGAATTGAAACAGCAGTCTTAAGCTATTTTTTTTCTTGATTTAATGCATCCTCAGCTTTACAAATGGAGGAAATCTACCTTAACACTCTTATACTTTTTATAAGTTTCCAGCAGATGGTGAGAGTGGGTGTGTGTTTGATAAAAACCACAATCTATTTGAGAACAGTGCTAAAAGAATGGAGTTGCAAACACCTAAAAAGCCTTAGGTTAAGTAATCTTACTCTTAAAAAGATCGTATGGGTGTTTTATTGGTTGAGGAGTTTAATGTTTAAGCTAGAAAAGTGACATTATCATCATTAAAATTATTTTATTTGACTATAACAAGGAGTACAATTTTGAATGGGATTTGAATATTTCATGAAGCACTGTGCTATTGAAGGAGATATTCTAGTTATCATCTAAACATTAATAATTTGAAGAAGAGAAGATTATCCCTTACCTTTCTTCCAATAATTTGGGCAGACTGATCTGCACTAAAGAAGTGGCTCGAATGTCAGCTTAAAGCTGTAAGTAATTTTACACCCCCCCCCCCCCCCCCCGCATTAGTTATCCGTCGAAAATAGGAAAAAAAATCTACTTGCAAAAAGACTAGTAAACATTTTATTCCTGATTTTACTTTCATTGTCAGGCTGCTATGAGTTTGATTCCTATTTTATTTTGATTTGTATAGATGTAAGACTCTTTCCTTACTTCAATACTGTAAATAATATAAAAATTGATTAAAATTGACCTGAGGTGGCCTCCCCTGAACATAAAAGTTCAGAATTTGAGGTGCTTTAGAGGTAGCGGCATGGAGTGTGGTCCATACAACTGTTTCTTTCATATCTTAGCTGATATTTTCCTCCCATTATAAACACACTGAACAGCTTATTCAAAGAGTCCACATGTCTTACACACAATCAGTGCTTTCAAGTTTCCAGTTTGCTAAAAAAAAAAAAAATCAAACTGAGAATCCTGTATCTTCAATCACTTCCTCTTAAACATATGTCATCAATCAGGATGCATGAAAATAGGTAGAAAAGAAGTGCTGGAAAGGTAACTTCAACTCAAGGAAGTACCAGAGACAGTAAGCACAATCTGTAAGGCAAAATAGGATATACATAGTAGGGCCCAGCAGAAAAGGGGACACTTTGCTAAGTTACCTAATATCATTCCATTCTAGTTCTGCCAAACTCATAACATAAAATATACAGTTAAAAATAATTTAAGGTTTCACCAGGCCTTTTATATACTTTATAAACAGTCCATTGTGTAAAGAACATCCAGGAAGCAAGCCTTGAGTGCAGTTTACCTATTACTTGCTGCTGGATTTCTGTTTTGAGCTATGTATACAACAAGGAAAGCGATACAAGTACCATCTTCAGTACTTGTAAGAAAAAAAACAGGGAACACCATGGGAGGACAGAGAAAAAAATGCTTTTTCTTTTTGCTTTAATTGAAGGGATCAGATTCTCGGCTATTCCATTAAACTAGTAAAGCAACTCTCATAAAAAAGAGATGAAAATGTTGGCTTTTGCCTCACCGGTGTATCTTCCTATTTTGTAGTGAGACACATACTAAGAAAAGGCTTGGAAAAGGTTGGCTGAGTTGACTCTAGAAATTGGAAAGAGACGTGGAAAAAAAACCCTCAAAAATAAGAACAGAAAGCACACTGAGAAGGGCTTACATTGAACAAACTGTGCATATGATAAGAGATGGGGGAGTAAGCCTTGACTAGAGCCAAGGAAAGACTTAAGGATGATGAGCTGAGCTATGCCCAAAATAAACCTAAAGCTAGTGGAAGACTTTGTAAAAGGAACTGATGTGATCAAGATGTGATTTTCTTTATAAAGTAAAATCTCTTACTGATTTCAGCTGCCTTCCCCCCACCACCACCACCACTACCACACGCACCCACAAATGTTTTGGAGTATGCTTATGCTTATTTACTGACTTTTACAGACTTAAGACTCTGTTTGTTTCTACCATGTCCCTCCATTCATCAGTCAAGCAGCAGCAGTTGTGAGACAGAACCTGGGAGAGAGAAAAAAAAAAAAAAAAAAAAAAGCAGTTTCCTCTTAGACAGCAGAAGGGGCAGCAAGAGGGGCACAGAACAGATGAGAAAACAGCCAACTCATTTACAGATTTTCTCATTTGAGGTTCTTGATACAAAAACATTCCTGGTTCTGATGTGCAGACTGAGGCTTGTCTATATATTTATAAAATTAAGTGAAGTGCAAATCACACTAGAAGATTTATGCTAACGGTGTTTCTAAAACACACCAAAATGAGTAGAATGTATCACCAACTGCTTCTAGCAACTATGCTTGTTCCGCAGAAACATTTTTAATAGTTAAGCAATTCAAATAAAATAGTGCATTAGCTGAAACTAAGCCTTCTGGATCCAGTGCTCTGCACTGCCACGGACTCCCTCAATATCATCACTTAGCCTTCTGCTCCCCCTATTTTCATACAGATAACAGAAGCATCTCATTCAAAAACAGTGTTGCTGAAAACTCCTGCTTAGCTGTTTCTTAACCCTCAAGGTGCCTGCAGTGCATGAGCACATTACTTGGCAGTGCTGGAAGTTCTCTGGTTGCCTAAAGCTGTGATTTTATGGTGTTTCCAAATTAATAGGACTGTGCAGCTTGTCACCAAGCTTGTATTTAAGCCTGGCTGGAATACAGAAACTAGAGGGTCATCCACCTAAGACAGCTGGAAGGCTCCATCTCATTCTGAGTGTGCATCTGGTATGCAGACAGAAGAATAATCCTCACCAAATGCAGCTGTTACTTTAAAGCACAAAGAGAGGACATGCCCCCTACATACAATAGCCCAGCGGCTAGGGCTCTTGTTAGGACATGTGAAACACAGATTTACTTTCTTTCTCTTCCTGAGGGAGTTCAGCTCCTCCTCATTTCCTACCTCTGGAGAGTTACTTAATCTCCTGGCAAGGGCTTATTTTGGGTGGGAACATTCCTTACCTCTTCTGCTGAAGCAGCACTGTCATGCAGGAAAATTTTCCAGAGCCACTGCCTGTGGAAGACAAGAAGGATGCCTAACTCCCTCCCACGCCTGCTGTAGGGAATCCCATTCACAAGTCTGGAATGTACTGTGGGAAGCAAATGTCTCAACATTAGGCACTGGGGAGGTGTGTCTCTGTGTTTGCACACATGTACACAATTTTAGCTTTGTAAATCCCATATTAAATTTGCTTCAATTGTACTTTACCTAAAAGAACTGTTAGGCAGATAAGTAAACCAAGAGTTCAGAGACTGATGTAGCAAGCACTGCATAAGTGTTTTGAATAGAATGCGCATGGACGGATTTGGATTTTATCATTCATACAACAAAACTATGAATATGCATGGAAAAGTAAGTTATTGTTTCATACCACAGTACCAGAAAAAAGATACATTCTTTAATGAAATATTCTGAGGGGAAATTGTGTAGTTTGGATAATTTTAAAGGAAGTTTGCAACTTAATATTTTAATTCTACTAGAACATTTCAGAACAGAAGAAATTTGGATTAGGTATTGACAGTGTCACCTGATAAAATGTGTGGTGAAGTTTGAACAGCAGATGTCTCACCCAGGGATGCTTCCCTGAGGAAACAGCAGGAACCTCCTGTACACTCACTTTGCCTGGCATTCGTCTCCCAACCAGCTGCCAATTTTAAACTATAGCAAGTCTCTCAGTTTATAGTCCTTTCAAGCTAAAATCTGTTACATTTGGGGAAAAATGGCAATACTTATGTAAATCAATAATTGCATTGTATTTAATACAGTAAATCCATAACATGCCTAGAGTGACACTAACAACATCATGCACGGGTGTGCCATCAAGCAATACATACAAGGCAATTCATATGCATTAGAGTCTGAATGTATCTTGTTCAAGCACTCATTTTGTTTGGCACAAACAGCCCTCTTTTTGCAACCCAAGAATAAATATCACTTTGTTTCATCACCTTTTTTTTTTTTTTTTCCCCCTCCAATGGAACTATTTGCTAAGGCAAAATCCTAGCTTCCATTCATATCACAGTTCTGCTTACAGTTTAAATATACTACACAATGATGATTACTGATGTCTGCTATGCTTCATTCTGAGCTGCAGAACACTGGACAAGCAGCTATGCAGAAATCAACCAGAAATCTGGTCTCTTTGTATTAATGGGATTTTGAAAATTAGAGGCAGATTAGAGATAATAATAGGAAAGAAAATACTGCATATCTGCAGAAGCCCATCATGAACAGAGCATTCAATTAGCTACCCTTTCATTCTATATATTTCACTCTCCCATTATTTTTCCCTTATTGGTGCTGGTTTTTGATCCATGACAAGTTCCAGTGCTGAAAACAGATATCATTCTAAACGATTTCTTTACTGCTTTTCTGGATAATCAAAACTGAATATGTTCTTATATTATTTTAAGTGAAAACACATTACATATGCAACCTGATCATCCTAGTGAACTCAAAGATCTTAATGTCAGGACAGGTGCAGGTGGAGTCAGTTGTTACAGCTGCTTTCTGATGGCTACCCAACCAGTTCCTACTGTTGAAATAAAGTCCTATTTATATATATATATATTAAAAAAAAAAAAAAAAAAAAAGGCATGTAAGAGATTTTAACTCTCAATTCTATCAGTCTGACCTGGAGCAGACTGAAACTGAAAGTGCCAATATGTAGGTTCCACTTTTACATATGGAAATTGTCATTCTTCTGAGCTCCACAAGATAGTAATAGGAATCAGAATTATTAACGCATGCATTTGGTACAGTTTTACAAAAATGGAAGGAAAAAAACATAAATAAGAAAGGGATTTTGGATGTCAGGGGGAAATTCTTCACAGAGGTAGTGGTGAGGTGCTGGCACAGGCTGTCCAGAGAGGCTGTGGATGCTACATCCCTAGAGGAGCTCAAGACCAGGTTGGATGGGGCCCTGGGCAGCCTGGTATAGCACCAGATCCAGGGGTTGGTGGCCCTGCCTGTGGAAGGGGGTTTGGAACTTGATGATCCTTGGGGGTTCCTTTCAGCCCAAGACATTCTATGATTTGTAAAATATAATTTCTAGAGAAACCACAACTCAAATATCATTTTTCTACTGGAGATTGACAACGGGATGCTCATTTAGCTATATCTGCACTTTGGCTTCATTCTAGTAGTCTTATACATAATCAACATTTTGAGCAGGGTCTCTGATTTCTAATTCCATTCTGGGACAACTCACATTTATCCTTGCATTTTATTTTTATGAAAAAGATTATCACTCTTGGAATTCTGAAGGACTTCAGCCTCAGCCTCTCCTCCCCAATTTAAACTTTCAGTTCTCCAGTTCTAAAGCCTAAAAACATTGTTGCCATTTTGTTGGATAAATGTTCAGTTAGGTCCCATCTAAAGTTAGCCCACTTTTTTTCCCTCCAAAAATCAACATTTCTACTGACGTTTCACTATTAACATCCAATTAAATAAGATATCCACAGCAAAACTTATCAAGCAAAGCTTCAAACTAACACTTAACAATAAAACATTTGTGAGAAAACATAAGAAATGCATTAGCAACCTTTTAAAATATTATGTCTACCATTTTAAAGGCTATTTACATGCCAAATTCCTACTAATGTCAAAAGCTCAGATTGCTGCCCAGGAAACGTTTATCCTTCATTCAATAACAGTGGAAGTGTGAAGCCTATTCTTTGCCATACCCCCAGCGATATCTTGTCCAGCATAACCATTCAGATGGAAGGATGAGACAGATGTGACTTCCTTAGCTTGATTTCAGAGTTGAAAGTTTCTCCCAGTAAGGCATTCTATTTATTTTTATTAATACTTGAATCTGCACTGAGGAAATAGAGCAGAGTCAAACTATGTTTGAACATTGCTGCTTCCTTGGTTGAGTTTCAGCCTTGATGAAGTCTTGAAATACTAAGGGAATTACATCCAATAATTTACTCGTTGGACCCTTGCCCCTCACTGATTGTTAAAAAGCAGCGCTGAAATCTGTCTCCAATTTTGCCATAGGTATTCAAGAGATAATACTGGAGCAAACTGAGTCACATTTTGATAATACAGGTGTCTTTGATTCCTGTCACGCTGTTTTAAGCGCAGATTTTGTTACAGTTACGGGATAGCAATGACTGATGATGTCTTAGTGATAGGTACAGACACTGTACAGGCTGTCTTTGTTAAATCTATTTCTTTCCTATTTTAACCACAGGGTTTTGCTCATTAGCATGAGTTAGCTGGTCTTACTGGATTATTCCTTTCCCCTGAAAAATATGAGGTTCTTTTTCCAAAGACCACAACAAAAGCTTTCTACTAAGCTTCATCCTTCTTCACTCTCATTTAAGATAGGATAGGAGATCTTCCCTTTCTGTTTTTATATTTCACCCTTCTCCCTTGGAATAGAAACAGCAATTTGTTTTATTTCGTATTTTTCTGTAACTGTTCCTCTAATTACCTGTTTCACACATGAAAAATATGTTTATTGATGTTATTTGCCCTGGATGCTGGTTTTTTTAATACATCCATCTGTTGAGATTATTTTTACACATCAATTCAGAAGAGTCACTTTGAGTGCCACATTTTCCAATATCAAGAATTCATTTGCTTTAGGTATCCAGTATTTTACATTACAAGTAATTTCAGCATGGATAGAGCTATGGAACATATCAATTTCTATGACTGAATTTTGATATACTGATATGCATTAAACGCACACAGTAAATGTGAATATGAGTGGACAACTTACATGTGTCTATTTTCCATTGGTGATCAAAGAAATGAAGGCAAATTGCAACAGATTGGATGGAATCTATTAAATTTGATAATCATGAGCATTTCTTTTTAGTGAGGGTTAATTTTTAGTGAGGGTTAATTTTTAGTGAGGGTTAAAAATCATGCGACTTAAAGCTCTTTTCCATTGTCTATACTTTATTCCTCAGGATATAAATCCATTTTGTAATTACTCCTTTCTTATCTCAGAACTTTGCCTGACACACCATTCCATATGTTTATGATTCTTTGAATGAAAAAGTGTTCCCTGACAACCATTCAGATTTTTTCCCTTTAATTTCCATTTATGCCTTATTGTCTTATAATGTTCAACTGAAAATATATGTTGCAATATTGTGTGACATTATCTGTATTACTTAAGATTTTATATAGCCATACATCAACCAAACATCAGATAAATCTCATGCTTCTTTTTCCCCCCTACATCTTCCCTTCAAGAGCTGCATAGGTAGAAGATTCAATTTAGTCTCTATGACAAGTTGACTTTAAGCATTTCTTACAAACCTAGGACAGAATACATCTGCAATTTTATCGAGTCACTTTGAAAAGTGAGCTACACATACAAGGTTTGCTAAGCCTTCTCTGCAATTAGGAAAAATAGAAAAAAAATGCTAAATGTTTGCACTCAGCAATATGCAGTATTGTTTATGGAACTCCATAGATTTACTAGCATTTGCAAATTGAGGGAATAATCCAGCAACACATTTGAGAAAGAGCTTCAGGACTGGAACACTATATAATATTACCTGACTAATTTGTTGGACTTGCTAATAAATAACTAAGTTGCACAAGAAAGGTACAAATGATTTGTAATCCTGCAATAATGGCTTCTAAATAGTTAAGATTACACTGAGAGATGAGAACGTTTTCCCCCCGTATATTCCATATACCAGCAGGGGACAAAATCAATCTTGTGAAGGCTCTGATTACTTGCGCTGCAAGTTTCTTGTCAGCAGATTCAAAATGTGCAGTGGAATGAATCTTCTGCAAGGTAGAGGTGCTGTCTATCAGCTGGGCATCCTCCCTCCATTCTCTCCCCCCACCTCAACTTCCTGTGGAATATGTGGTTGTGATAAATTAGAGGAAGAAGAGAAAATACAAGATGCTTCAGCACAACCATTTTAATCCTCTACTGTCAAAGCAGAGGAAAGGTGACACTAATTTTAGTGTCTTCCAGGTGACAAATACACCCTTGAGGTGGGGATATGAGGAAGTTCAGGAACAAACAAAGGAATTATTTTTGTCTAAAATACAATGCAACTTGAGTGTATACAAAAAAAAAAAAAAAACTGTTCAAAGGACAAAGTTTAAATCTATTAAGGTCTGTAATTTAGCCTAGAGAAAAGACAGTCAATAACATGCAAGCTGACACACAGCACTTTTTAGAAGTGGTCAGGAAAAAAAATAAAAATAGGACTAGTGAAACCATGCCAAAAGGTTGAAAAAAAAAAAAAAAAAATCATGATCAGAACAGAGTACCAGAAACATATTTTACCTTTCTAGTTATCCAAGCCTAAGCCATACCTGGACCTTGCCAAATTTCTGAGACTCTGCAGTAAAGATTTTGGGGGGTTTCTGATTGGTTTCTTACCAATGGAACTTTAAAAAAAAAAAAAAATCCTTCACGCTTTTCTTAAAACTTAATTACTTCCAGTGAACAATGAAAGAAATTCTGTGTATCGAAAAGAAGAAATTAACCATTTGCTTTAACCATGCTTTCTCTCAGTACTACAGAAAAGGAGACTACTGCTTTAGAGAGAAGGAATGAATCCTTATAATCAGTTTTGATGCTCACAGATCTAATAGCCAGGTCCACTTTGCAACTTATGGAATTACTGCTTCCTTCTCCCCATCTTCAGTACTCTTCATTAGCTTCAGAAATGAATTATGAGTTCACAATAAATAGCCTCAGAGTAATGCATTTTTTCCTGGAGAACATGAAGAAAAAAGTTTGCCAAATGGAGAACTAAAGGTTATTAAAATTGACTGTCCTAGGCCTGTCCTGTTCAGCACAGAATAATGCTATGCAACAGCTACCAAGCTGGACATCCTGTGAGAGTACTAATTTATTCAGTCTCCTGATAATCACAATTATACTGACAGGTTAATAAAGAAATATCATTTTCCCATCCTGCAGATAGAGAAAGACATAGAGAAAAAAAAATGGTCCAACATGGAAAGGATGATGCTACTCCTAGTTTCCAGTTTCAAATTCTACCCATCGCACTCTTTTCCCCATCTCTCAATATTCTTGCCTCCAGTGTTATTCAAATGTACGAACCACAATCGCTAATTTTGTAACCAGTAGCCTGAGATACTGTTTGAAGACAAAAAGTCAGGAAATAACTGGTTTTAGCAGGTTTGTAGCTGATAGTTTAATTAGTTGTCATAGTAGTTGATATTTTGTTTTGCATGCTAATCAAACTCCCAAAGATCAAAATTACTCCTAGCACTCACATTAACACTCACACTGTCTCACAATGGCAGATATACCACTGTCAGCAGAAGTTAGAAATCATTACAAGGGTGGATATTGATAGGACAAGGGGGAATGGTTTTAAACTGAGAAAGGGGAGGTTTAGGTTAGATATTAGGAGAAAGTTTTTCACTCAGAGGTCGGTGATGCACTGGAACAGGTTGCCCAGAGAGGTTGTGCATGCCCCATCCCTGGAGGCACTCAAGGCCAGACGAGATGTGGCTCCGGGCAGCCTGGTCTAGTGGTTGGCAACCCTGCACACAGCAGGGGGGTTGAAACTTGATCATGGTTGCGGTCCTTGTCAACCCAGGCCATTCTATGATTCTATGAAAGTTAGTAATCTTCAGAAATCTGCACTTGCAACTTTAACTCCTTTCCTGTAGAAAGCCATGCAGAAGGGGAAAGCAGACCACTGCAAATTTAAAGGGCTTTGAATGGGCTATTTTGTCAATCCTTCAACTTGAGGTTGAGTTCTGTGGGAGAGAAAGTGAGAATGACAACACTGTTTCATCTTTTCCAGTGATCTTTGGGACATAGCACTATAGACACCATTGATTTCAGGCCAAAAAAAGACAATCCTGCTGTGTTTGTGTTTCTGTCACCAGCAGCAACATAAATCATTTTTTCCATGCTGCCAAGTACTGACCCCTGTACCACGCATGCTTGTATCCAGCATAACTAAAAATCATAATCTGGAATTTACAGTTTATTCAAATAAACTATAGCATGAAACAAAATTGCCATCAAAATATATAATACCTATGAGACCATTTTCCATTCCCCATTCTCTGCCAGCCTCTTGCTCTATTTCTGACAGAGCAAAGCTGAACTCAGGCATTGCTGTTCCATGCAGTGCTCATTATCTGAATGAATGAAAACCTTTATGAATGGTTCCCAGTTGTCAAATACCATACTATCTCACACAGGAAACTACAGTGTTGATAAGGTGCCTTGTGGGCTTTAGGTTCAAGCGCATTGCTAAAGACTTGGGGGAAATTAAGGGAGTGGCATTTCAGTTACCTCCAATTCTGTCTGCTGTCACCAAGGTCCTGCACAAGCATCCAGGTGGGAAAAGATGGAGGAGCAGAGGCACCAGACTCTCTCCAGACATGATATGCAGAAATAGTAGTAGGACCCGGACCCAACCACACAGGTAAATTTTGTAGGAGCGCTGTTTTGACTGATGCTTCCCATACACATTACAGAGAAAAAGTTAAAATCATTCTCTTTACACTACCAAAAAAAAAAAAAGTATGGATACAGTAAAGGAAGGTTCAAAGTTGGACACTGCATTTGAATTGCAAAGGAGCAATCAATTAGTTTATCATTAATCTAATAATTTTGGAGATAGTGAATAATATGAAATGAAAAAAAGAAATAACTAGCAGGATAATTTTCAGGAACCATCTCTCAGCTTTATAAACTAATCTTCCTCTAATGGCCCTTTTTAATGTAATTTATAGGATCATCATTACCCTTTTTGTATTAGTAATTATTTCTAAAATACCAAAGAACCATCTTTTTTTCAAGGTCCTTCTATGTGCCTGATTTACAGCTAGGTTCCTGTTGGACTCTGTCTTTCTGAGGTTTGACATTTCAAAATATTTATAGCTCTTTTACATTAATGCCTTTCTCATGAATCTGAAGGTGACCGTTATTTCTTTCATTCTGTTGTAATTAAATGGATCAACTATGGCTTTATTATTTCTACTATTTATCTGAGCAGTGCATTAAAACTTTCAGACAAGCAAGTGATATTGAACATTATGTGAATTATAACAAACAAATATTTCCTAAAACATAGGGTGCACTTGATGCATTGGCTAGGAAATTGTTCCAAGCGAAAGCACAAAATCTTTAATATTTTATTGATCAGATCTAAACCTTCTGCCCAAAGTGGCAATTAAATTTCAATTAAACTGACTGAAAGCATCATATTAAATTTCAGCACTTTACGAGCTATCAGATAATGCTGCAGGACAAATCTTTAGTATGATCACACTCTTTTCAAATTATATTATCCTGTTCATTCACAATAAAAGTGACAGTTTTAGGTATACTTTCAATATTTCTTGAATATAAACCCTCTAATGAACACATTTTATTGCCTTTAAATCAATTATTATTGGATATTTTAATAAAGTGAATTGAGCACTTTGTTTTACACACTGCTTAGAAGTTATTATATTTTGCAGCCAGCATAGCAAAGAACAGTAACAGTATGACAGAAAGATCCAAATACCCAACATTAAGCTATAAATTTAATCACCTATTTACAATGATGAATATGCTACATTCTGTTGCACTACAGCTACCGGTACAACACATTAATTAATATCTGATTAGATCTTCAGACATTGGGTCTCACTTCCTTCACCACCACGCTTACGTAAATGAGATAAGCTTAAGATAACACAACCAGAATTACAAGAATAAGACACTGAAAGTGCTTTTAGAGTACTGAAGCATACAAAGACAAAAATCTTACTGTTTCTTCTCCCTTTGTTCCACTTGTTCTGTGTGAGTGCTGATGCTTAGAATGACCAAAAAGCACCTGGATATGGATAAATTTGCTTAAAGCAGAGGTGATTATCATTCAAGTCTGCTTTTGAGTTACACACATACACATGTTTAAGTGTAAATAACATTAACCAGTTTTTTTTCATGAAATATAGATGAGGCATCAGGCAAATCTAACACATGACTGCAAGTAGTCAAATTTCATTTCACTTAGCAGGTGTTTGGGCATGTTGAACTGAATACATTTGCTGCCTGTTGTAAATAGGAATCTATACTCTATATTGATGTTAGAAGTTTACTGTGTTTTTATGGGTGAACACACAAAAATAATTATTCACAAAAAAAAACATTGTTTCCCAGATGGACTTTTACAGTACTGTACTGTCATTATGAAGGGAAACACCTATGCTCTATACCCCCCCCAGAATTCCCTCCTTCTGCAGATTCTGTTTTCAAAAGAGAAACAGGTAGCACAGTTTTTTTGGGACACTGCTTTCTATCAATGATTCACCTACCACTAACTGGTCTCCTATGTGGCATCTTAATTCCATAAAGGTAATCATTTTCGGGCTTTAGGAATTGCAGAATAACACGACAAAAGAAAAAGTCCCCAGAAGTGTCCAGCTGTCTCCTGCAGTGAACAAGTCCATATCTTCTAAGAGTAATGCGCGATCGCACGGCCTTCCTTTTAATACCATAACAATTTTTTAAAGAGAAGAAAATGTAACATTTTGTTGCATTTGAAGTAAAACAAACATCAATGGAGGTAAATACAAAGGGGGTCAAAAGCCCACTTGTTTAAAGCAACATGGTTTTTTTGTACAGAGTTAAACTGAGAAATGTATTTTGCCAATACAGTGAACAATATTCTAGAGATTACACTATTTCATATGACTAAGTTGATTTTTTGTTGATACTAGTACACACTTCTTCCTCATTCTACTATTCTTCTCCCTTGGGATCAAAGATTAGGTGTGTAAAGAAAGAAAAAAAAAAGGGGGGGGGGGGGGAGGGTGCGGGCAGGGCTCTTGCAAGGTAGCAGGACTTCGGAAAGCATTAGTTTGTAACTAGGACTCCTCATTTTTCAGTACATGCAAAGGTAAGACAAGTCCTGCAGAGGGTCAAACAGTACACAGGTAACTAAGTAAAGGAATTAGTCTCCAGGGCAGGCGTTTATGCTATTCTCAGCAGGCACTGACAGTATACACTGCACCAAACACAGCTCTCAGCACATCCTTGCACCTCCTCTGGCCCCTACACTTCCTGGCTTTGCTACCATGGAAGCACCACAAGAAAGGAGGTGTGTCTGAAGGCAGCATGGGCGGATCTTTTTACAACACAAACAAGCAGCAGGGTTTTTTTTTTTTTCCTTTTTTGAATTAGGATCTTAAGCTGCCCGTTTAAGCCCCCTGCCCAGCTCCCAGCAACACCCCTATGAGCTGGCTGGTTGTGGTGACTTTGCCATCAGCAACACAGCACACATCAGCATACAGTTTCCAAGCTGTTTTCTTGTCTGCCCAACCTGGGGGTTGTATAATATTTTCTGAGATTCTATCCTTCTCAACAATGGCTCTCCTTCTTGGTACCAAAGGAGATGACATTGGTAGGCACATACAATATAAATGGAAGTAAGCTTACTTAAGAGGAGAGAGGCTGAGAAAGTAGGGACTAAGGGAAGAGGAGGCTTGGCTTCAGTGATGCTTAGGATAAGAGGCAATGGGCACAAGCTGGAACACAGGAGGTTTCCTCAGAACACCAGGCAGCACTCCTAGGCTGGGTAACAAAGCACTGAACACAGGCTGCCCACAGAGACTGTGGAGTGTCCTCCTTGGAGATTTCCAAAAGCTGCATGGACAAGCCTGGGCATCGTTCTCTAGATATCCCTACTTGTGGTTTAAGGTGGCAGGCAGCTAAACCCCACACAATTGTTTGCTCACTCTCCACTCCCATGCAGGATAAGGGAGAGAACTGGTAACAGAGAATTCCCAGGTTGAGATAAATCTCTGCATGGCCTTTTGCAGGGGTTGGAGCAATGGCAGGGCCTGCTGTATTATCATCAGATCCAGCTATCTCTTTGCCTTTAGAGTGCAGAAAAGCATTGAACAGAGTTCAGTAACCACAGGCCAAACCCCAGCACATTGCAGTGATTTGTGCATCTCTAGAGTTGCCAGCATACCTGCTCCAATTATCTTTACTATTTTTTTTCCAGGATTCTGTAGTTATTCAGGAATGAAGTTCCCGATCATTAGGGGTGCCCACTGTTCTAAGTACCGGCCCATAATACCATCTCATGTTCCCCAGCATTCAACTATCCAGCCCCAGGACAGATCCCTGGGGCATAATTGCAAATAATTGTTTAACCTTAAACTAAATCTAAAACACGTTCAGGTAATATTGCAATAGTAACACGCTGATTTGCACATTCCCATTTTTCTTTCACATAGTCTAGCTCCCTGAGGAGACAAAGTGCAGTTATAAATAGTTTCTAATATGTGGTTCTCAAAGTATGAAGATGACTGCAATATTAAACACAAATATCAGACTAGCTTCCTGACCAGCATTACACCATATAGAAAAATGATAACATAAATCTAGCCCTTGGAAATGAGGAACAAGGTAACACAGATCACATATAGCAAGACATTAAACAGTAGAGTTCTGTGGAAAACAAAACTCAAAAATATCTTCAGAAACACAACAAAGAAAACAACAGCAACTATTAAACTACTATAGGACAGTAATTTTGTTTTAACATACTCTCACCAGATCTGTTGCTGTCTCAACCCTTTGAGCTACATACAGTGCACCAAAAAGGTGGCTACAGCTTAACCTAGCAGCTCAGCACTACACAGCTGTTCACTGACTCCCCCACCTCAGCAAGATGAAGGAGAAAACTAGAAACAAACAGAACTTGTGAGGTGAGATAAAAACTATTTAACAAGACAGTAAAGAAAAAAGTAACAACTATGCATACAAACATATATCTACAATACAATTACTCACTATCTGCTGACTAACACCCAATCAAGCACCAGCCAGCCACTGATCAGCTCCCCCACAGACCTATGGCCATCCCACATGGCATCACGTGACCTGGAGTAACACCTGGCCTAACTGCTGAATTCAGGACACCTGTCCTGGCTCCAGCCCACCCCCTGCTGCCCTGCCATTAGGTTAGCAGCTTATGGCTTTCTGTGGCCCTGTGGATTTTTTCTAGTCTGGATGTATGCTTGTTACTTAAAAATTGCTAAAGATATTGGTGTGCTATCTATATTGCCTAAGCTGGAACTAAAGCATTACTTGAGCAGGATGGGATGGGTCCTTGTCAATATCAGTTCTCCTGTGATTCCATAGCTCAGATCAGTTCAGGATACCCTTCAATGTGGCTTGGTTTATCCATCTAATTGGGGGTAATTGTACCTAGTCTATTTGTATCAGATGAAGGTGGAAGGAGTTTTTTTCTTTGATTTGCTAGCTATCCTTCAGATGCCTGCTCTATTTATGAAGGTCAGATGTTTGTTAAAGCCAGGATATGGAATAGGGTATATGAATGAGTATGAAAAGCAAAAATATTTCCATCTCATACTGCTCAGACTTTGACTATTTTTATAAAAGTAGAATGAGGATTAGTATGAGGAAAAGCTATGTAAATGTTGGATAGCTTCTAAACATATTAATCCCCAGACGTGGTCCTAAGAATAATTTTAGCTGTGTTTTAATGCTGCTCTTGAGTGATTTCTATCACTGAATTTTATTTCACTGCAGAGAAATTTTGCAGGAATCTGCTAAGCTTATATGATAATGGGAAGAGAGAGAAAGGAGGTGTGTGTGGGGGGGGAGGGTAAATAGAAGACAAAGCTTACCTAGTTCTGAAGGGGTTTTTATTGAATTCATTTTATTGAATCCTTATAATTCATTCTAGTGTGGCTCTGTTGTTTGAGCCAATCCTTTTGAATCTGTAGTGAATCTTTTTGAATCTATCATAATAACGAACTTTTACAGATTCTTCAAATACATTTGAAATTGCCACTGAATCAGAGCAGTTGGATTGAAGCCAACTTCACTGTACTATTCTTACTCATGTCTAGTGATATGCTGGATTTATTTATAACGCTAAGAAAAACTATGAATCTTGGCCAGCTGTACACAAGTGGATTTACATTTGTTCTCTGACGTTCATGAAAAAGACTAGCCTGCTGCATGGAATACAATCTATCAGGCTCTCAATAAACTGAAGAATATATATGTGGTTCAACCTATCTAAAATGAAATTCAGCACTAGCAATGTGGAGAGGCCCAGCAAGGCTAGCAATAAAAGTAGATATACAGTATCTGACATCAGATTGTTTCAAGCTTAATTTTGGTAAAATAATAAGGTCAGGAAAAGAAATGCTCAGTGATGCACAGATTGATGCTATTAGATAGAGCTATGCATAGGCATCAAGCAAATACTGTTTTTTGTCTTCCTCTCATGGGCAGAGCACAAAGACATTCCGTATAATCCCTACAGAGGTATAACCACAAGACTGGACTGAGTTTATCAGCCAGCAGTCAAGGACAGTACTAATATTAAGCTATATTCACATTTATTAACACCAAAGGATATTACATTACATTACTCTCATTTTTCCAAAGTGAACATAATGTATATTTCCACCAACACACCCTAGAGTCTGTTGGCACACTGCAGACAGCTGTTAACTCCCAGTCTTTGAAAGTGTACATTACCACGGTTTCATTTTGCTTTCTTGTACATCTATCAGTAGGATGACAGGAGTGTGTAACGTAACTGAAGGCTAATTCTTTTGTGGATTGGAAAACTTTTCCTTTTTAAATACTCCAAGAGTAGAATTTTTATTTGCTCACGAGTTTTTTGTGTCAACTTTCAGATATCACAAAGAGGAAAATACAACTTTATATCACCATTAATTGAAATTCTTATAGTTTTTGGCTTGTCCTGATCAAAAATGAATATTAAAAGGTTCAGACTTGTTAATACTTGGAGTGATACTTCCCATACTTTGGAAGCTCCTGAGTCTTTTGACCTCACTTTGTTTTGCCACTAGCAGAGGTAAAGCACCAGTCTAGGGAAAGCCACTCTTTCTAGGTGGACTCTTGCTGTTCATGTCAGTATAAAACATATGCAGGAAAAGTAACTCCACTGAGCTGCTGAGGATGTATCAAGTTTCAGGACTTCCTAAGAATACAGTCTTGTCAGTTAAAGAGAGATGTAGTATGAAAGGTGAAATCCTGACTGTTCTTCAGTATAGATGGGACAAACCAGATAAAAAGACTGGTATGTCCCATCGATTTTGATCATTTTGCAATTTTCAGGAAAGAGCATCTAATCATTTTAAAGATTTGGGATATGTTAAGTTAAAGTCTACAACTATTTTACCCTAAAAAAATACATCTTTGTTTATACAAATACTGTACCTCATGAAAACTGGTAAAAACTTTTGTATTTTTCTCACATAGTTAAATGATTATTTACAAATTAACTTCCTTGTTATTAATTCTCAAGCCATTTTTGAAGGGGAGGGGAGAATGTTACGCTTTCTTCTATTTATATCCCATGTGTCTGTCCTCTGTCACTCTCTTTCCCTTTAATCTTGTTTGAGAGTACGGCTCACTCGTCCTTATTTTATTGACTCAATCACAGGCACACTGTCACTTTTTATAAAATGGTCACTGCAGAATCACATCAAGCAAATTCTTGATTCTGCAGTCAGTAATTTAGTGCCTTTATGGAATTGCAATTTCAGGGCTCACTGCTTGTTTTTCTAAAATGTACTTTAGGAATTAGTTACTCCAGCCACAAATCAGTTGAATTTATGCACAGTTGTAATACAGTTTATGGCCTCATGGTACATTGCTTCAAAAACAGCAGATGTGAAATTATGATAAATATAATGAGTGTTTTTTTGCCTGATCTACTGAAGTAGGGAAGGATCTGGAGCGTGTTTACCTATCCCATACAGTACATTTAATGTCTTAGTCAGGACTCCTGACAAAGGCTGATTAATGTCCTCATCTCTTTTATTAAAGATAAGAGTAGCACTGCAGTCAGGAGATAGAAAGCACACCATAAATCTTCGTAAAATGAGCAGTCAAATAATCACTCATCAGAAATAAAATCTACATACATTAACACTAACACTCAGCCTACCATGCGCACAGCCATAAAAAAAAAAAGGGGGGGGGGGGGCTGGGGGAAAGAACATGCGGATTTCCGGAAGTTTTAATTTCAACTAGTTCTTTAAGTTTAATGTTACAGTTCCCGTAACCTGGATGCAAAAGCTGGCATTTAAAAGCACATGTGAAAGGACCAGATGCCTCGTCATTACATTAAGAGCATGAAGCAGGCAACAATTAAGCGATTCACTGGAAAGACATAATGCTGATCTATGCTAGCAATTAATCACAGAATACATTAGACAATGATGGGTGACCTACAAATTTTTGACAAAATAATTTTTCATCATGTTGGCGATTTCTTAGCCTAATATGCCTGCAAGGCACCGAGTCCAAACCTGTCATTTATTCCATCTCTCCTTGACAGGCGGCAACCTGTCTTCCAGACAAAATGAACATTATCTGTGCTCACTAGACATTTAGTGCAGGGCTTAGCTTATGACTAATGATAATAGGCAGACAGAAATGTTAGAGTCTGAAATAATGTTCTCTTTGTTAAAGAAATTTCTTGAGGTAGAATTTTTTTTCCCAAAGACATACAAAGATAAAAACTGTTTTCATCTGATTTTTTTTAATGCAACTTTTAAAAACATTTTATTTTCTCCAAATAAGCAGAAAAAGAGAATGTATTTTTTTCTTTTTTTTCTTTCTCTTGAATTTGCAACCCATAAGAATTTATGCTACTTGATGCAGGAATTCAAGCTACAAACTGGTCACACAACTGGGATCTGAAGTATGAATTTCAATAAGTAAAAGATTAAAAACAATCTGGCTTACTATTATCTGGGTTTAGTTGTCTTATTTTTGTCAGTTTTACATAAATTAAGCAGACTAAACCATTCATTTTTACCTGATTATAATACGTCCAAAGAGTGTCCTCATATAATTCTCCTTACTCTAGCTGTGGATGGAGAATTCAAGCTACTATAATAGAAAATATTTTAGAAATGTAAGATGAGAAAAACTGGTAGTTTATTCACACCGAATTTTAGTCTTCATTAATATACCATTGTTGTGCATTTTGGAATAGTTATCCATTGGGAGAATAAAATGTAAAATAATTCTTTGTTTTTGGTCTTACTTGTTGAACTGCAAATCCTTCCTAATGCAGAACCTGAGTGCCCAAAAGCAGTGGAGACAGCAAACAGACCACAGAGTGTTTTCTGTTTGTAGGGTGAAGCTTCAGAAATGAAGTCTTGATTGAGCACTCATTCAGTTTTCATCACACAAAGACTCCAGTCATGCTATTTTGTGCTGGGTTCTGTGCAAACAGAACAATCAACATCCCAGAGGATTTAGTTAAATTAAATAATCTTTTGCACCTTAGATTCAGGTTGGGCACACATTTGGGGTTTGATTTGATTCCCACTGATGTCTGTGGCAACCTTTACACTGATAAAAGGATAAAACAACTACGAGGCCAATTTTTCAGTCAGGAAAAAATAGAGTTGGTTATTATGTCAGAAGACTAAAGTTGAATTTAAATATATATTGTATATTTAATATGTGTTTCCAACACTTCCATAAGAACTACATTTTTATGAAGGTAGTTTTAACCAGAAGTGCATGCTCTTAGAAAATATTTGGTTTATTTTATCAGGTATAGTTCAACATCATTTACAAATTCATAAAGATTTGAAATCACATAAAATATCAGTACTGGGCTGAAAACAACTCTGAACAAATGTGTTTTACAATGGCACAAGGTTTTCCCATTTCAGCAAAGATGTACAACAGGAAAAAACTTGCTTCCTACATTATAATCATTATTTTGGTCTTCCAAAGAGTGTGATATAAGTAGTTAAGGAAAAGAAAGTTTTGACTAATGTTTTGGTTTTGAGTCAATTCAGTAAATTTGTTGAGTTTCTCTTTCTACTTTCAAATCAAATTACATAGGAAATGTGTGAGTTGTCTTGCAGTGCTGTGGTAGGAAAAAAAAAAAAAACAAACTTCTGTACTTTGTCTTAAAATAAGTTCACTGGAAAAGAATGAGGGAATTATTCTCTTATCTTTTAACAATACCAAAGACTTCCAGTTAGAGGACTCTGTGTGTGAAAGCTTATACTCAAATATCCATCTAATCTTTGGAAAACAACTTTATACTTCACTGGCTTCAAATCTTTTGTATTTTCTGAGCATCCATTTCAGATCTTAAAATGTTAACTTTAAAAAATTATCACCATATTTTTTCTATTATATTATCTAGCACAATTTAATTGTATCAATTCATCACTGTTAATTCTATAGGCAACAGAAAGGAAAACAAAAAAGACTTGAAAGTCATTGCAATATTTATAAAATTAAGTAGATCATCTCATCTTGAACCCAGTGGGAAATCCTTTTTATCTAATGCAAAGATGACCCGAATTGTTACCTGTCTATCTAACAAGCTGAAGCCAACATCTTCCCTGGCATCTGTCATTAAGGGACTGTCAACATAAAAATAAATTTTTAAAAGCCAGTCAAGAAGCCTTCATCAATGTTTGTGAATATGAATTATGAGCTGACTAGGTAATTTTGCTCTTTCCCCAAAACATATTGATTTTTTATGTCATTATGATCCTTTTAATTTACTCTAGGGAAAGGAAGAAGGAAGGCCTTATTCAAATGAAAATTTTATGTTACATATGTAAGAGTCAGAAAATACTGATGAGTAGTGTCCACATCTGTTATAACTTGATTAGTTCAGATATTTATGACACTGTGAGTTTAAAGCAGTAAGGAGGTCTCTTGTTTAAAGAAATTGAGTGGTCAACTTATGGTAATTGACTAAACAGCTTTTAGGCATACAAAATGTTATCTTGAGAGTTCACATATTGGAGTGTAAATCTGTGATGCACGCACCTTGAAGGAGACTCATTTCCAAGCAAAAGGAAAAATGTTGACCTTCTGATAGTCAGTGTATAAAAAAACAGCTTTTCTTTTCCTGTGGGAGTGACTAGCTTTTTTATGAAAATTTTAAGCATTCTACTTTCTTTTCACTGTAAACATTTCCAGCAATTTTTTGCATCTCCTTTCACCACCACCACTTTGAAAGTCTGAATCATTACTTTACTTGAATTTCCTGACTACCTCTACTTCAAAGTCAAAATTTTCCTGACTTTTATGAAGCTAAACTCTTTAATTTTTAATATTCTGTAAAGCTATAGCTCCATCTAAAAAGTCCATTCAGCTTCAAGAAATTAAAGTTTAGCCCTAAAGATGAATATGGTGTTTCTGGAGGCTGATCTCTTCCTCTGTATGCTTTGATATATATGTATCTATATGCACAATGCTCAAGTCTTATAGTGCATAATTTGGAGATGCATTTATTCAAATACATCTCTATCCCATACGTTTTTTCACTTGGACACAAAAGAGCAATTGTACATCTTGCTTACTGAAAGTACCTACATATTTTCTGGACAACAGCCAAAGGGACCGCACATGTCAGTTGCCTTTTTTTATTGTCTTATCTACTTCACTGGCTTCCTTGCACTATGAATGCTTAAAATTAATCCACCACCTAAACTGCCTTAAACTTTCAGTGTATTCTGGATGTGTGCTCCCAAGCCAATCATAATGCTACTAATTTGTGAACAGTCAAGTTTCTAGTGCCATTCACCTAATAGTAGCTTTTGAAGGTTAATATAAATTCAGTTCTCATGTAACTACAAAAAAAAATCTTTGAGAGAAGTAATAGTGATACAATCTTGCTAACTTTGTACAAACTGATTACTTGTAAATGAAGTAGAAAATCTGTACTAAATATTAATTTCGAATGCAGATGGAAAGAATGAAAACTAATTTTCTATTACATTTCTTGCTTTTAAGTCAACAAAAAGTAAATTCAGTTTTTGATTAAAACATCAAAATAACCTTTACCCTCCTTAATTACTGCACAGAGATAGAATTCTAAATACTTAGAAATTTTCAGAAAATGAAAGTAAATTGTCAGTAGCAAATGATAATGCCACAAGCCTCATTTTCATTTTGCCCAGACAACTATACAAGATGAAATGGTCACTATCCATCCTGAACACTAAGTCACACAGCTTGGTTCCTATTTAAGTTCTTCTGGTTGAGATTTTCAGAGGAATTGAAAGGAATTTATTTAAAAAAAAAAAAAAAAAGTTAAAGCACGCTGAATTCTAGTGGGATTTTGACACTTCGTTCCATCTTTGAATATATCATCCCACAGATCAATTTTCTAGCTAGAAACTAGGAAGCCCCTGCAGTCAGAGAAAATTAGGAAAAGGGTTGCTCTCAGAGAGATTCCAGTATTTTGCAGGCTGCTATTTCAAATTAAGATAAAGAGAGGCTTGCTATATGACATACTGCAGAAACCAGAAAAAAAAACATGGAGTAACCATATCCATGGCAGAAGAAATGGATGTCATCTCTTAGGCAAAGTAAAGGCAAAGAAATAAAGAATTCGTGGACAAGGATGTTATTTGAATAAAGAACAGCTACTTGGAATCTAACAACTCTGCTTCCACATGAACTGAAAGGCAGATGATAGTCCTCATTACAAAATTCCTATTACTTTCCCATTTTGTTGATTTTGCTTCTTTCTCTACTGCACTCTAGCCAGCTCTTATTCATGAATATCTCCTCCCTTTACAAAATCTGCTTGCATACTCAGTAGGCCTAGCAAGGACAGCGTTGCATCTGACTTTTCTAGGGCTACTGGTTGTACAAGCAGATTTTGCCAGGCTGAAATTTCAACTGTCTTTGCTTCCTAGGAAGAGGTTAAACAAAATGAGAGCCCCTGGACGTCTACGTCATGGCCCTGAGGGAAAGAATAATCAAAACAATATCTTCATTAGGCTGCAGTACTCAGCAGGGAAAGAATGGAGGCATGCCACAAACACCAAGACTAATTCTGTGAGATCTTTAGAAAGAGAGAAAAATCTCCTGACTGATGTCTGAAAAGCAGCTGAAAGATCTAACTGTGCTGACATGGACGCATCCAATGCTTTGCTATTGCTACTGGTATTATATGGCTTTTTTGTGTAATTATTTTCAAAAGCAGTAAAACATGTTTTTACATATCAGAAAATATTTGAGGTACCTCTGGGCTATCATCATTAGTATACTTTTGGAAGAAAAGTTACATCTTTTTTACCAAAGAGGACCTTTAATTCTATGATTTCAAAATCATCTTGATTTATCATATTTTCTTTACTTACTTTTCTCTTTATGTTCATCTAACTTAGGTTGGAAGATAAGAACAATATAGATGACAATATACAGGTTATTTAAGAGAGCTTAGAGAGTTCTGCAAAGAGCAATGTAAAAGCTGAATATAAAATCAGACAGAGACTAGAAGCCTGTTAGCAGAGTATGCAAAGATTATATGTGCTTGTTATCATACTGGTGGAAGAACAAATCAAGGACATCTTGTAGACTATGAAATAGCTGCAGTGGCTGTGCGCCAATCATGCCATAAACATGAACCTATAGAACCTGAACTGTCATTTATTTTATGTCAATTCAGATTCTTATTTATTTTCCAGACACAAATACAATGGAAACAATAAAAGGAAGACTCAACTACCAGAGGTCTCACCTCTATTTTGTATAATTTGCTGCTTAAAAGCTTACAGAGTAAAACATGTAAATATATGCAGACCTGAGAGTAAGACCTCAGTAAGGAAATTACAGAGTATGGCTGAGGAAACTATGGGTCATAAACAAGAAAAGCACTATGGCTGCTAAGCACCTAGGAACCTGCTATAAATTGTTGCAGAGGTTCTGCTTCAGTGGATTTAGTATTCTTGGAGAGGTTGGCTTTTGGCTACATGTGGTGGGGAATTCACTGGGGCAGGAGATCACCAGGATTCTCACTGCCCCAGTCCGGCTGCAGCAGTGCTATGAATGAGGGAATCTGTCAGAGTTATTACCCGGTCTTGGTATGCATCTTTTCCTTTAAGGCAGCACAACTTGAAGTGAGAGGTACTAGAAATCTCATAATGATGCTGCTGCTTGTAAGATTTCCACTCCAGTGTTTCCAGTGTTGAACGATTTCAGATAAAGCATGTAATCATTTCAAGTCAAATCCTTTGTTGATGTAAATTAGCCTAGGTCCAATGGAGTCAATTAAGATACCTTAGTTTTTAAGGATTTCTTTCTCCCTTAGCCTTGAGGTGTTTATTCACACCTTACTTTTGAGATCCAGAATATTTTAATTTAAATTTTGTATTACTTCCTCTCACTAACAGTGTTGGGATAAAAAAATAATTGTGCATGCCTATGTGTTTGTAGGTGTTTATTGCATGTTGTTTTGAAGGATAGAGAAACAAAAGTGAAGAAGCTTAAAAGTGAAACAAAACATGCAGAACAAAAGGAGAGAAATAGAGGGTCAGATGTTTGACTGAGCTTGGAACCTGTTCAGATATCTACACTAAGTGGCCAGATTTTCAAATACCCAGAAGAGCCAGTGATGGGAGATATTCCGAAAAATTTGTTTCAATCAAAGTTGAAGTCAAAGAAATCAGGAAGGCACACTCCAGCCTGGGTCTGGAGGGAAACAGGAATAAACACATTTTGACCTTCAATTTTTAAAGGTTTTCTGGAATAATTCTTTATTACTGAACTCTATCACAGTTACCCACAGCACAGTTCCATTTTTCTGAGCCAAAATGATGAAAAAATTATTTCCTTGGAGCTGACTCAGCTTTCTTGTGCTGCACACCCCTACTTATAGGAGAGATAGCTATGGTCCTTTTTTTGACCAGGAGATAACTCTTTTCTTTGCAGCCTCCGGTCAGACCTTTATGTCACACAATGCTTGTTTCTGTGTATTTCACCACAGGAAAGCATAACTATTTTTAATTCATAAAAAGGTTCCAACAAATATGCCCTAATTTACCATAGGTGTGCTATGTTGAACCCACAGAAGCCCTCAACATAGCACTTCTTCCTACTCCTACCAGTAAAATATAGGAGAATCTGAACCCTGCCAGCTCACAGAAGACTGGTAAAATGTTACATTCAGGTTAAACTTTCATGAATATTTAATTTTGGAGGTTGCCAACCTTTGTAAAAATACAACAATAACATATCAATTATGATTTGTAAACAGTTCCAATGATATCTTCTGACAATGTGAGACAATAGCTCTCGTAGAGGTGTGAAATGGTATACTAACCACAGCATGATGCTCAATCTACAATCCAGTGATATCTTAAAATTTAACAGCATTATTTGGTTAATGCTTAAAGAGAAAAGAGTAACTTCTTATGAAATATGAACAACTAATAATTAGTAAGCCAAATTTGGGAGTACACAAAGCACTTCTTTTTTCCTAGGAGCAATATTTCTGATGTGCGCCTGACCCAATTCTTTACAATTTTGGATTTTAATACACAGGACTAAGACTTTGTCAGTTCTCTCTTTGATGTCATGAAAACTGGCTGATTGGAAATCCCTTGTCCTAAACAAAACCTCCGTGAACAACCTGTTGAACAACTGCTATTTAGTCAACCCACTGAGAACTAAAATAAATTCTGAAATGATGTCTAAGGTAGCATAAAGACTCTGGTGGATGCCTTGCACACGTTCATACTTATCTTCACTGTTTGCATCTTCTACAAAAGGGACAAGGGGAAACAGCCATAAACTGGAGTGTAGGCCAACATCCATATGGGAAAGAACTTCTTCACAGAAAGGGTGATGAAGCACTGGAACAGGCTGCCCAGGGTGGCGGTAGATTCTCCTTCTCTGGAGATATTCAAAACCCAGCTGGATGCCTACCTGTGCAGCCTGCTGCAGGGGGCCTGCTTTGCAGGGGGACCGGACTAGATCATCTCTAGAGGTCCCTTACAACCCCTACAATTCTGTGATTCCTTGAAAAGGCTCTAAACCTCTCGTCTTGAAGAACAATTATTGCAATTCACAGTGGAACAGAGGTGCAGCTACCTAGGCCACCAGGTTCAACAGATTCACTAAACTGAAGGATAAAACCAAAAGAAAAGCATACTTTGAAGATTCGTTGTACGAAGAAACAAATTTGTCAATCCCTTTTACTTAGGGGTTCAAGTAGAATATAATCAATTATAAAAAAAAAATCAGATATGACTGTTCTGGACTAGAATTGTGAAAATCCAGCCTAGCCTACCCCATATCTTAACGTGGAGAGAATGGCAGAGACAGTACTTTGCTGAAGTGAATCCACATGGAGAATGTTTTGTGCAAAAAGCAGTATGGGTCACCTGCTGATAACACTGGGAGTGATTCCACAAAGTGTTCAGCTTTATATACTCCCATGAAATCATTTGCAGGCACTCCGCGTCAGCATTTCTTACCTCTTACAAGGCAGTGCCTATGATTGTCATCACAGAATCATAGAAGTCACGCACATTTGTATGGAAATTCCTATGCTTCCCTTTGTGGCCATTTCCTCTAGTCCTATCACCACACACTGCTGAAAAGAGTCTGGCCTCATCCTTTTGCCTCCCACACCTTAGATATTTATAGGCATTGATCAAATCCTCTCTGAGTCTTCTTTTCTCATAGCTGAACAGACCTAGGTTGCTCAGCCTTTCCTCATAAGACAGGTGCTCCAGGCCCTTTATCATTTTTGTAGGCCCCTGCTGGACTCTTTCCAGGAGATCCCTGTCCTTTTTGTACCTACTTTTGTACAGGGGGCCCAGAACTGGACACAGTACTCCAGGTATCATAAGTAACATCATAAGTAACACAGATTTTTAATTTAAATATACTGTACGAATGTAAGGTATAATTACTATATAACACAGGTGAGCATATAAAATGCCCGAAAGCAGCAACTTATGACCAAATGTGGGGAAGAGCAATCCACTGGATAACACAGTTAACAATCCTGACGAGCTTTACCAATAATATTCAGACAAAATACTATTAACACAAGTGTGACGTTGCCTGTATGGGATAATGACAATTTTTTGCTTTCTATTAAAGATAAAGTAAGGTTATAGACTGTTCTTTTATAAGTCACTTTTGTTCCACAGATGTTTTAAATTTCATGCGGTAAAAATGTGACTCATAAATTGCTTTGGTTTCTGTCACAGAAATGGAGAGAACACAATGTAATCAGCTGTGATTAATTTCTTTCTCCTGAAATGGATTCTCTAAAATCTAGAATCTATTATAAAGATCCAGGGTTTTTGCAGGAAGCATACCATTTTTCTAAGGGGTCTGGATTCTCAGTGGACCAAAATGCAAGCCAATCAGATATTATACCAGGCATAAAATTATAGGATGTGTCCGAAAAAGATCCTGCAAATCCTACCACACATTATACTGGACTCCCGCATATCTGAAATTCACTGTTTCCTGAACCACCTACCTACTGTAATCACAGCATTGTACAATGCGTGGGTGCGCAGAATTCAGCCTGCTGAGATCTATTTCATGACTCCCAGTGCGTACCAGATGCCTGACTGGTCGATTACTATATCTGTGTTCTCCTGCCTGTCACAGTGAATAGGGGATTAATATATAGTTGTAGAATTTATGCTTTATTTTTTATCTTTTTTAGAAAAGGAAAAAGCAGAAATTTTCTTACTAAACTTTGTTCACTTTCAAACTATGATGTCATAACTATTTCCCTTTCAAAAAATTTTTAATCATATCCTTATGCACCTATTCACAAGAATCAGAAATAATTTTCCTTATTCATTTTAAAGAGAAAAACATATCATATAGAATATGGATTATAAAGTAATGAATCTACCTAGACAGTTTGTAATCACCTCCTGCAGTGTAACTCAGATTATATAGTCCAGAACCACTACTTTTGTTTAACTTACTTACATATACAACAATGGCAAGAGAACATTCTAGCTGAAAAGTCAAAATCTTCAATAAGAGAAAAATTAAAACTATTAAGGCAAAGTGTGCTATGCTAATTTGGCTTCCTCGCACACATTAATGTAAAGTCTTTAATAATAGGATGCTATCATATTTCTCCCTAGTACTGCTGCCTCATTCAGTTCACAGAATGGACCGATGCTCGCTTAATGAGCAGTGATTCAATATAGTTTTTATTCTTATCTTTCTTATCTTTCAAAAAGTCTCAATACTTATTTACTATATATTATTCAGATCAGCCCCAGAATGTCAGACTAAGCATCATAAAATGAGAAGCACACAAGTAGTATCCAGCTTTACAAAACCTGAGTTTGGCAACAGAGACAGAAAGAGAAATTATTTGGATCAGTTGCCTTATTTTTGAAATGTATTTTTTTTTCATTTTCTTATTCATTACAAGATATATATACAGTAAATGAGCAATTCTGCAGAAAATAGGATCCTTAATAACTTAAACCTCAACCTCCCTAGAGTAGGGCTCTCTAGCACACTAAATTTATCTGATTCTTTAGACTCCATCAAGGAGTACTTGTGCTGCCAAGTTTTTCTGCTTTATGATTTCTTGTATACTGTATGAAGAACTGCCTTTAGGGCATCTCTAGGGCACCCTTACCTTTTGGACTTCTAAACCCATCCCTTCTTTAAGAGTAAAGCTTACCAGTACATTGCATGATACACAGCCCCATGGAAACATAGCAGAAGACTTCACTGTTAATGACTGTATCATAAAACAGAAGCTTATTTGATTAACTAAAATTGCATAGCTGATTTTGGACATGTCAGCAGGAGTGAGTAGTTTCACGAGGGCAATTTTTATGAGGCTTCTGAGTACTTCTGCATTAGATAACAGAAAAACAAATGTCATCATATCACATCACACTAACATCAACATTGGTCAGTTAGACAGCTTTCTACCTACTCATCTCTCTCATCAACTTCTAGTGCAATGGACGACCATGCTCCATTACCACAGAAAGGTATTCTGCTACTCTTTTGTCCTCTTTTGCACTAGTAGATGTTTGGCATGCTTTGGTTATTGTTCAATAAATATTGCCGTAAACAGAAAGCTGGTAAGGCTCTAGAATTCTGAATTCACTTCTATATTTTGGGAAATCACAGAGTCACAATCACAGATTTGTAAGTGTTGGAAGGGACCTCTGGAGATCACTTAGTCCAACCTCCTGAGAAAGCAAGTTCCCTGCAACAGCTTACACAGGAAAGTATCGAAGCGGGTTTTGAATATCTCCAGGGAGGGAGATTCTAGAGTGCTTTAGGGCTTGAACATTTCTGTCTGTCTACCAAGCCTAATCTCTTCCTTGGTCCATGTTTTCTTCTGTTTGTCACTGTGCCATACATCTGCTTACCACTCTTCATCACTCCAGTGTCATCATCCTAGTCTCATCACCTTCAGAAACTATGGTTTACAGAAGCTCTCACACATTTCATGTCAGTTCAACCTATTTCTATAAAAGCACCCTTCCTTTAATACTCTTCAAGCTATTTGTTCCTGTATTCTCAACTAAATGCAGGTTATTTTTTAAAAACAGTGAAACAAGTTTCTCTCAAACCTAAAAACAACCAAGCTGGTCTTGCAAATCTTCTGAGGAAGAAAAAAAAAAAAAAAAAAAAAAGTGAATCCAAGTAAGACCATTTTCCAAGGAAAAGTTTACCCCAACATATTAATGTGTTGGCATAGTTCTAAGCAACTGAAAAAATGATTGTCTAAAGAGAAGCATCCCTTATACTTTAATAGCCAAGCCAGGAAATGTCACTTTTCCATTTTTAAATGGATTTGTTTGTCTCTGATTCAGCTCCTTGTGTCAGCTGTCACCAAAGGACCAGAAATTGGGCAAGCCTCCCCAGTTGTGAATTCCTCCAGAGTGGGCTGGTGCAGTGCCAGATCACTGCCAGGGAAGAAGGCAAAGGTTGCAGCACTGCTGCTCTTTGGCTATTGACAAATCTTCCCACAGGTGCCAGTATAAACCAGTGCAGTGAAAAAAACAGTACTAGGGCTGCTTTCAAATATTTCAAGATAAATTTAAGGTATCTACAAAGTGAAGGTACTGTTCTGCTTTTATCAGTATTCATATCATGGCAACATGCAAAAGACTGATCTGTCTGATGCTCAAAGTACAGTGCTGGGTGCACTTCCTGTGTGCTGTGCCTTCTGGAAGACTCAGCTATTACAAGTGATTTCCAGCTCTGGGAGACATGATCTTCGGATCCCAGATGAGGAGGAAATTCTCTCATCTTTTCCAGGAGGCAAGCCATGGAGTGTGTGCTGATAAAGTCTCAGACTGACTCTCTCTCTCCTCCAATTTATTTTTGGTTCATTTGAGCTATTATTCTTAATTATTCTGTATTATCTCACATTTCTTTTAATAAATTTCTTCCATCTCAATCAGGTTTCTTCCTCTTCCTTCCTCCCCCTGCCCCCACACACACTTCTCCCGAGGAAAGGGAGAGGTGTCATGTGATTAACTCTTCTAACCACAACAGGCACTATTATCAGTTCATGTCTTGTCCATCAGTATGGAAGGAAATTTCTGACTGTTTCTTTTTCACTGGAAAATGTTTATCTGGAGAACTTCCAAAGGAATGAATCTCACCAGTGCCAAAGCTGGAACTCTTGGTCAAAATGGGCATAACTATTCTATAATTTATATAGTTTTGAACACAGATTTACAAAAGGAGAAATAATTTATTTTTGTCCTAATCCCTAACACAGGAACAAGCAGGAACAGTGGCCAGTTGGTTCTGGTTCTGCTTTCCCACTGTTGTCCTCCCCACCTCATCCTGCATTGCAATATTACATAGAAAATGCTAGGAAGTCAAGCAGACCTTTCTAAATGCTCCTGAGTTTACATCATAGATGCACACACAACATGCAGCATGACTAAACTGCTTTTAGATAAGGTAGCCACAGCGAAGGAAGTTGCTCTAAAACCAAAATAGTCAAGACAGTGACAGTCAAAACCCTTAGTTATCAGTCCCCAAAGTCATAGGTAGGCGTCCTAAAAATGACTCTTGTAGCACTTCTGAATTTTGTAAAAAAATGCCTGTGCACCTGAAGTACCTGAAAATCTCAAGTATACACCAGTGACAATTTTCATTCTGAAAATGAGATAAAAGTTTTCTTTATATTCTACTTTTCATTCTTTCTTCCAGAAACAATAGCACCCGAATCATAGAATGGCTTGGGTTGGAAAGGGCCTCAAGGATCATCAAGTTCCAACCCCCCTGCCACAGGCAGGGCCACCAACCTCCAGATCTGGTACTACACCAGGTTGCCCAGGACCCCATCCAACCTCGTCTTGAGCTCCTCCAGGGATGGAGCATCCACAGCCTCTCTGGGCAGCCTGTGCCAGCACCTCACCACTTTCTCCATGAACAACTTCCCCCTGATATCCAATCTAAACCTTCCCTCCGTGAATTTAAAAACTATTCCCCCTTGTCCTATCACTATCTACCCAAGTGAAAAGTTGTTTCCCCTCCTTTTTACAATCCCCTTTTCAATACTGGAAGGCTACAATAAAGGTCTCCTCACAGCCTTCTCTTCTCTAGGCTGAAGAAACCCAGACCCCTCAGCCTGTCTTCACAGGGGAGGTGCTCCAGCCCTCCGACCACCTTCATGGCCCTCCTCTGGACCCTCTCCAACAGCTCCACATCTTTCCTGTATTGGGGGCCCCAGACCAGATGGTCTCAGACCCTCTCAGTCCCTGCTGGCCACCCCTCTTCTGATGGAGCCCAGGACAGCGCTGGCCTTCTGAGCTGAAACAGCATACTGCTGGCTCGTGTTCAGTTTTTCATCCACTGGGACCCAGCTTGAAGGGTGAAATGTCATAAAACTGCCTAACCCTAGTGTGTTATAACCCAAACAAGTCCAGACAGCAGCCACGAATCACATCAAACACCCTGTGCCTGTAACCACAGGCAGTACTAGCAAAACAAGCACAGTGGCCCAGCATTACCAAAACCTACCTTTTGGGATAAAGAGGCTTTAATGTGAGGCAGAGATTCCAGAGATGCTGAAATATGATAGTGAAAGATTTAGCCAGTGCCTTTTAATGGCTCTAGGATACCTATGAACCAGGAGGAGAGACTGCTGGTAGTTTGCACAGATGACCAGTAGCAACGTTTCCACTGGAAGAAGCACACACTGTAAGTTCTAGTACTGAAAAATGAATCAAACACTTCATAAGGGTCTGAAAATATTGAATTCATACTACTTAATGAGCATTTTCACTTCCCCACTTCTTTCTTTAGATGGTTTCTCTCTGTACTGTGTACCTTTCCTTCTGCAGTACCTATCCCACAAAGCAGTATCCCAAGTGACAAGAAGGGGTGGAGCCGGGATCCACCCCTTGCCAGATCTCATTTAAGGGTTGGCAGTGGAGACAAGGGTGTCTGTCTGGTGATCTCTGCATCTGTGAGGCCTTCTGGAGGGAAGAAGGTTTTTTTTCCTTACTTTTGTACTCACAGCAGTTGCTTTTGAGCAAATCCTCTCTCACTGCAGCCTGGGACCTTGCTGTTCTGCTGTCAGTGTTGTGCTTTCCATAGTGTTACACCACTGCATTTAGACAATAGTTTCTCCTGTTGCTCAATAGATATGGGTCTCAGACATGTATACTCTTAGTGCAACAGATTCATGGACCTTCAAGGCCTCACTGCAGAAGCTGGAGGACTGGATTTTAATTTGTTGCTATAGATAGAAGTCACCTTTGTATGCTTTTTAAAGCTGTAATTCTGCTTGTGATACATAGATTGAGCTTTAAACATGTCTATTACAGAAGTGAAATTGGACAGTTGGAAAGACACCAGTGGCACCATCTAAACTTTCCTTTACTGCAGTACAAGAAGACTCTGAACTCAAGCAGATGACACATAGGTAGCATCTCCCAGATACAGAGAGTTGTTTAAGGTAGGGTTTGTTCTGAAAAATGCAACATGGGATATGATGCTGCGGAAACTGTGCTTCTTGTTAGATTCTAAACACCTTCCTTTGAAATACCTCTGTCTCCTTTGAAAATATTTCTCATATAGTTACTTTTATGAAGTACGTACAGATAAAGTGTACTTAAGTACATACCTGTGCTTGAGATGCTATGGATTACTTTACCTGTCGTTTCAGAAGGGCATATCTTTGATACATCCTGTGCCAAATTTGTCACTCCCATGGGGATGATATAAAATGGCACTCAGAACTTGTGCTGAGGGAACCAATACCTGCTCCAGCTCTCCTGTTTTGAATGTCTTGTTTACTCCTCACTGAGTCAGGATGTGTTTCTGTGCATCATTCTGGAGGACAGTATATTTAGAAGAAAAATCTATCTCAGAAAGTTGGATAAAAATGGCAATCTCTTTTAGCAGTATACATCCTTAAAAAAAAAAGTGTAAAGCCAAATTGTCCCTTAATGGTCCTGGAATGAGGAATACTGATGTTGTTTTTTACTCTAATTTTTATTCAGTAGTCTGAATAAGTAAATAAATAGTAGCTCTTTTAAAGGAGCTATGTCTCATATCTCATTTCCAAGGAGAGTGAGTAAACTTTTGAATAGATCCTCACTTAAATTAATACTTCCTGTGACATGCCATGCTGTACTTGTGTAGTCCTGCTTGATTGAACCAGCTGTTAAAACCACAGATGCTTTCCAAATTGATTACTTAAAGCTAATTCCAGCAGTCTCTGCTTTCTATTGTTTTTGTACCCTGGAGCTGTGCTACCAGAGCTCATCTTTCTGGAGCTTCATGGGCTCTTCTTCCTCCTCCTCCATGGCTATCCATCTAATTGAGCAGAAACAATACCCCTTAGCCCTGCTTTGGTATTCCTTGTCCTCATTCTGGTAATCAGTTGATATTTAAAAGTCAGCAAGACCTTGCTGCAGAAGTTACATTAATTACAGTGTCCTGACTACTGACTATTATATAGGTATATTTGTTTACTTGTTTGATTTTAATATACAGCCAATTAATTTTACTCTCAACCATAAACAGCTAATGACAATTGTGATGGGCAGAGAGCCAAGGCATGTCAGTCTGAGGTCAGCAACCTTAAGTTTTTGGACAGAGAAGCTGAGTGTCCTGTCTTTACCAAGTCTTATTCACAGAATTGCTCACAGAATCACAGAATCACCAAGGTTGGAAAAGACCATTAAGATCATCCAGTGCAACTGTCCACCTATCACCAGTATGTCCCTCTAAACCATGACCCTCAGAGCTTTTGAACTGTAGCAGCTTCCTTTTTCTTAGCTATTTATTATATATAATAATGCGTCCACAGCCACATAGCAGGGATCTGTAAATACTGATTACAGTGCTTATTCTTTTTTTGCTTTACAGAGGGGCTGAGAGCCCTCTCCCTTGAAAATCTTTCTGCAGCAATTTGCCTCTGAACGCCTGGTCCTGAAAGATGCAAAATATCTTTGCTTTGCTCAGAAAAGAATTTTAAAGAGATGTTAAAAGTTAAGCGTATAATCGCAGCTGATAAAAGTCAATTTGGTGTTCATCTTCTTAAACATATACATTCTTATTTTGGCTTGTTGTGCTGGAGATCTTGTAGTTTGTATGAATGAGTTGCCTTGAGTAAATAAATATGCCTTGAGCAAAGTAGCAAACACAAGAAACGAGGACCCTGGTGATTAAACTGAACTCCAGGTCTTCTTCCATTCTTTTTTCACCTAGGAGAACATATCCTCGTATTTCCTCTGTCCTCCCCACTGCAGGTTTCCTGAACAAAACAAAACAAAACAAAACAAAATCTTACCTATTTTGCATAATTTAAAATACTTCAATGGCTGTTCTTCCACATCCCCTGTCTATTCAGTGCAAGTGAAAACCGTAAAATGAAGTTGAGTAATTCTGGCACTCAAAGAAAGTGCAAGGAGACACTTTTGAACAGCCAGAGGACACAAAAGCACTGCTATATTATACTCTTTGTCATTCCAAGTTTAACAATAAGTATATTAATCACCAGCACCACTGAAGTTTTGCGTGCAATTAGCATTTCAACGCCCTCTCCCTTTGCTGGGGTGGAGTGGTTTGCCTCCATTGTAAGCTGCTGCTAATTGTGGTGCAGGAATGGACAGTTCTATGATTGTGTTTTGGAAACTGGTGGTGGTTTAGTCGTTAGAGGCAAGCTCAAGTTTCTTTGTTTGTTTGTTTATTTGTTCCTGTGCTTGTACTTCTGCTGTGTTAACTCATGGAAATTGCTCAGGGACAGATTTAAATCAAAACAGACAGTTTCCATTTCTGCTCTGTAACTAGTAAGATTTGTTTAAAATGTGCTGCTGCTGGAACATAAGGCATGTCTGGAATGTTTGTTTATTTGCTGTTCTGAACAAAGTGCCCTTTTGTGAGGAGACAGAGCTTTCTGCAGTGCAAATCTCCAGTGCCAGTGGCTGAGACCTTTTAAATAATTATAATAATTGTGGATTGGGATGTGTTATTCTATTTTTAAGTAATGATGTGTGTATATTATTTAATTTGATGGCTTCAGATATTAACCTCATGTTTTACCGGTCTTTTAAAGACCTCCACATATAACACAAGCACACATGTATTATGCCTCAGCAACTTGAAAATGTTTGTATTTCTTCTGTGCCGGGTATGTTTTGCTTACCCAGGCAGACAAGTCCTTTCTGGCTAATCCTACCCAGTTTTGTGACTTCCCCATCCCATGAGGATTTGGTGCATGGAGGTTATTTGTTCTATTAATCAGGAGGTTCCTAAATTCTAATCCTTGGTAAAGCACTGGATTGCCATCTGACCTTGGCAAGTCACTTGACCTCCTTTTGCTTCAGTCAATCCAGCTGGAAAATTGGGTAAAAAGCAGGAATTTATTGAAAAACAGATGCTGCATCTGAGATGAGGTTCCTTTTGCAAATAATAAAGCAAACCAAGAGAGACAGAATGGGGAGCATTTGCAAAATGCAACGTTCAGGACTTTTTACTTATCTTAGTTATATTTTACACTTTCATAGGAGGTTCATCAAAATGCCTAGTTTGATGAAGCAGCGTTCACTGGTGGATGAATGGCTGATGCAACGTCTAGGCAAGGGGTTTTGTTGAACTTGAAAGACCACATATTTTTCATTTCATAATTTACATTGGCTTCTTCTTGATGTAGGAGGAATGAGGTAATGAAGGGACTTGACATGGATCTGACTGAGCCAGCAACACACCACAGACCTCATTCTCTGGCCTACTCTACTCTGCTTTACCATTCCTGTGAGAAAACAGAACAGAACAAAACAAAACAAAACAAAAAGAAGAAAAAGCAGCTAGCTCTTCTCTTCTCTTCTCTTTGGGGAGTCAAAAATGCATATTTCTCAACTGTGAACCCTAGGATTAAAGGGGAAGTCTATGCTTCTAAATACAACTGCTGTACAACTGCTAAGCAGTATACTAATGATGTAATTGGTGCTATTTACACAAATACATTCAATTTCATTGGGGACTGGGGTGTCAGATGTCCTTACAAATCTAAAAGAATCCTGACATTTTATATAGACAATCAACTTCAGCTCAATACAAAGACTTTTACTTGAAAGTGCAATAAATGGGCAACGGAGACTAATGTTGGGGTTTGACTGGAAATGACATCCCAGTAGAGAATAAGAGGCAATAGATAAGTAAGGAGTCATGATTAACTGATCATTTTCTCCTGCATATATTTAATACATTGCAAAAAAAAACTTCATCTGTTCATTTCTGTGTATTATGACAATTATTTATGCTCTTATTTGATCTGTTCTTGTTTACTCTTGCAAAATTGTTTAATAACGTACAGCTCTGTATGCTTTCAGTGAGATCATCATTACTATCAGCAATGTTGGGCTTGGAGCTTGTGTGTGTGGTGGTGTTTTTTGAAAATGAGTTTCTCTACATCTTTAAAGTCATTTAGACTTGCAAAATGGAATTCAAATACTGGAGACTCACCCAAAATGAAGTTAGAATAAAATGGTTGCACACTTTGAAAATTAGAGCTACACAAAAATAACTGAGCAGAAATTCTCTTAGGTGAAAGAAGAAAAAAATAATTAAAGGAGACGATCCAATGTTCATATGATTTTGGGATGTTTTGTTTTCTTCTATTGGTCCTTTAATCTTGGTGGCAAAGTCTCATATTTCTTCTTACTAATTCTCCCTGACAATAAGTTGGCGACCTTCCCTCTGAAAATATACTGATGGTGTTTTAGGTCGACCTTACCCTTAGGGAGAAAAGTGGCGTGGTAGGAGACTTTGTTTTTTGTCATAAAAAATTCAGAGAGGCATTTTTTTTCTTTCATTCTGTAGATAAAAATTTCTGTTTATTTTGAACAGCACACATTACACAAATTATATATTAAATTATATACAAATGTGACTGCATTCTGATATTCAAATTACCTTTCCAAGTGGCAGGTAATCTTTAATTGGTAAATGAATGGTATACTATGGTTTTGAATGGCATCTTCCACATCACCTTCACATAAAGCCCCACTGAGTAAATACAAAATAAAGAATATATATGTCAGCTATCAGCATATACATGAAAGTAGTAAGGTAGGTCAATAATCACCTAGACATTTTGGAAATAAATCTTTCATGGACTTCAGTTTTTTGATGAGATAGTAGGTTCCAAAAATATAAAACTTGTTTTTATCTCAAAACAATAATCAAGATGAATGAATGAAATTCCATTTGTGCAATTATTAATATTATCTTATAAAATCCAATATTTCCCGTTTTTAAAAAGTAAGTTCCAGAATATAAATTCTGAGTGAAATGTGTCATTAAAAAGCTTTCCTAACGCAATCTTTAATTACGTTAGCAATGATTCTGTGGAAAACTATCTGTATCAGATGTCTAGTTAAGCTATGTTGTATACTATACAAGAGCAAAGACAAGAACAATCTCTGCTTTTCTGAAGAATTCACATTCTAAAAAAAAAGAGAACAGATAGGGAGGGGAACAGATGCATCTTTATTCCTTCCTCTGTCCCTTCTGATCCCTACCCATATCACTCTGCTCTGCCCAAATCTACTTCCCTATCCAACATTTCTCCCTCACTCTGAATTCTAAATCCACTTGCAAGTCATTCTGTGATTTCAGTTACATTCAGACTCCCCACGACTGGTTAACTGATGTGCACAGAGTTACCTCCATCTCACTGAAAGTTGGCTTATTAAAGGCTTTCACATATGTATCGGTTCTGGTATTCTGATACTGGATTTGTTGTACAGACAAACCATACAGACAGAAGTCATGCCTTTCAACATCCTCCTTTCTGTTCTCTGCATCTTGTCTTCATGTTCTAGTGCACTACTGGTGGCTTTTCTATGTTATTCGGTTTACCCAGTGTTACTTACAGAGTATATTTTCCCAGTGAGTACTTGAGACATCTGTTTTCATGTGTTTATGGTATTTTCCTTCTTTCTGCTGACACCTGTTATTCATTTTTGTCATCTCTCTTCTTGACTGATGCTACTATTTCAAGAAGGGGATGTAGGAATGAAGATGTGGACATGAATGGTTACTCTGTCCATGAATAACATGAATGTTATCCATATGATGATTGGGAAATATTTTACATTTTTCAACTAAAACTCGAGGCTCAGTCTTGCATTTTTAACTGATGCAGAGAGACCTAGAAATTGAATCACTGGGGAGGAAATTTGGGCAAGGGAGGGTAAAGGGGTGGAGTTTTTGTTCACTGTCACCACACTTACTTCTCCACTGTTTCTTTCAGATTTTATTTCTGAGATTTAGATAGTTGCTACTGATAATGTGTTCTAGTGAGCCAAATGAAAAACTGCTCAGGTTATTGTATTTAACCTGTACAGCATCTTTAAGTGAGAACTGAGGGTGTTTGACCCTATCTAGGTCAGGCTCTAAGGAATTAACCAAGCAGTGAACTCTAATACCCAGCTTGCCTGTCTTCCTGATAACATGACTGCATTCGCCATGTAACTGCAGAGCATTCTGATAAAATTCGCCTTGTACGCAGGACTAATCTCATAGGAGAAAAAAAAAAAAACTACCTTGTTTTTCTAGGGGAAATATTTTATGTTTTCTTCTGTACACGTGTAGAAAACGATGTTTTGGCAGTGTCATTTTATAAATAAAAATATTTTCTGTAATTGGTACCAGAGTTATTTCATTGGGATGGCCTCCATCTATTTTTTAAAATTAATTTTATCAGTAATTAATATATACTTGATTATATGCATGTACAAAAACACATATGCATTCATTTCTTTTTCAACCAGGAAGGGTACTCTATGAACAGCCGGTAAATCACATTGGGCTTCCTTTTTTTTCCTTATCTTTTTTTCTTTTTCTTGATCAAGCAAATAGTATGTCAGCTCAGGGAAAAGCTTACTGTCTGTTTAAGTTAGAATTCTTCCACATGCCTCTTATACTGTCTCAGAGAGTTGATGGAGTTTGGGATCTTGTTCTGCCTCCTTTCCTTTTCTGGTATATTTCTATTTAAAGTCTTACTGCTGGATAAAATGCCTGCATTTAGTGGCTCTGGCTCAAGCAGTTTCATCTCCTGTGAGAAAGATGAAGGCTTCATATGAGAAACAAGTAGATAATCAGTACCTTATGCCAGTCTCCTTTAAGGCTTAATTTGAGGACCTCATGCAGTTCTCAGAGGACTGACTGAGATAGCCATTAGATCAAGCCTCTATACAAATATCTACCAAGATACAAATACTGTTCAAAGCGGAAGGCTCCCTCTTGTATTGTTGCTTTTATTAGGGTTATTGTTAGCATTCGTATCCTTCTATTTAGAAAAAATCCCTTCTTACCACATCCTTAGAGAGCTGGACAGAAACTGGTTTTGTCCAGCACCCCAAATCTACTTGGAGTCAAACTGTAATGATTTTTGTGGCATCATCATGAACTAAATATTATGATGATTAGACTGACATGTCTTGGATATCACACTTTTCCCAGTGCTCTGGAGCCTGTGTTCTCCTGTGCGGGAGGTAGTCTCTGTGTTGATGGGTACCATGCAAATTGTTCTGTCTGAAGCAGCTCTTGCACAATCAAACTACCCGAGAGGAGAAAAAAAAATGAATACCCTCTGCCTATGCAATGTTGTCAATCAAACCACACCTAAATACCAGTAGGAGACTGAAAGTTTGGGGAATTGTTGTTTTTGGCTGACAACTGCTACGCAGCATACAGCCAGAGACTGAGCTCACTGGCACACTTAAATCCAAAACTCACATGAAGTGTTTTACCTCTTCCAGGTTTACACCAAACCAGTAACCAGAATGACCTAACTGCACATCTGACCATTTAAGAAAGGAAAAAGCATGCTAAATTTGATTCCGTAAGTTCACGTGAAATTCTGAGGAGTACTGTCTGCTTTGCATACTTTTCATTAGTATTTACAACTATTTAAAAAAAGCTACCGGTGTTGTCAAAGCAAATTAGCTTGTTCTTTGAAAATCAGTCTTCCTTTTTTTCAGGTGTATACTGTATATCCTCACATGTTTTTTGCCACTGATGATTTGACACGTTTTTATCTCCATGAACAACAAAGCCATGTATAATCCCATGCAATTGTCTTTTAAGATATGAAGGGGGGGAAAAAAACTAATTTACAACACAAATATATTAGGTTTTTATATAAAAAGCATCACACGTATTGATCAAAATGACTTTCTTTACAATATTTGATGCTCAAAAGAGAACTAATTGTATTACATGTTATAAGGGTACATTATCCTATTCAAGCTGTGCCAAACAGGAAAACTGACAAGTAAGCATCTACACTGGAGTTACATACCTCCATGTTGTAATCAGATAACAGAGTCTATATGCTCAAGCAATATTATTCTAAAGGACCTTTTCAGAAGCTGCCTAAGAGGATTCTGGAATATCTTTATTAATCTTTATGTAGATTAAAAATATTTTCCATGTATACCTTGCAATTTTGTAGCTCTTAGTTTCCAAATATATTTGTTAAGGCTAGGAAGTCTTGGCACATAATGAAACTTACTCGTATAATTCAAAAACCTAAAGTAGGACAGTTAATCTAAAGCACATCTATACATACTTATAAACAAAACAGGATGAAAACAAAATTGTCATGTATGCATACACAGCACATATATTCAGTAATAAACTCCTCCTAATCAGTTGTGCACTTTATAAAACAATGTAAGAGAAATGACAATGCTGTCATTTGTATATTCTCCCTCAGTTCTCTAATGGAAAGCTTTTTTTTTTTTCCTTGCCAACTCATTCCTGACAATGTTAATGATTCACTATAAAGCAGCTTCTGTGCTATGATTTGTGACATTCAGACTGGTTAGATGGGAGGACTAGGCAGGTTTCTGGGGAGTGTTTTGGATGCAGAAATGCCTTGAAGATAGCACTTTATTATATTGAGGACAAGTATGACATCCCACTTCAAGGAAAAGGCCCCTATACATATTGAGAAGGGATTTCTATGGTTTAAGTGGGGAGGAGAAGGTTAGTTTAAAAGAATGCCTCTGTGTTTTTTGAGACGACATAAAGATAGGAGGTAGAGAAATGGAGGCAGGAGGCAGAAGGATTATGGATAATGGAAGAATTTTGCCTGAGGGTATGTGCCTGCTTTGCCTATTCCTGTATAACTAGAATATTTATAATTCAAATACTTATCTTTAATAATTAAAAACTGAGGAATATTAAAGACAAAAGGTAGGGAATATTATGTACACATATGTAGGCATCATGCATTAAATCCCTACAGTTGAAAAATATAGCAAGAGGTAGATTTAAAGGAGGTTAAAAAAGTGAATATTTTAAAATGTCTTGAAAAAAGAATTTCTAATTCACTCCAGTTCTGCCAGAAGTGATACCCCCTACTTCTTATTTCTACACATAACTAGTCATGGGGACAGCTACTAAAAATACACTGCATGGTGGCTTGACATCAGCACATCAACAATTAAAAAGTGGATACAAATATTTCAGGTTTTCACAACCTTAAAAGTTTTCCTCATGATTTATGAAAACATTGGATTTGCTAGGGCAATTGCATTTTGCTTTTACAGGACGCTTATTTATATAGCTTAAGTAAACTGCTAGTTGCAACAGAATGCAATATTCTACCACATTCGGTAACACTCTCTGATCTGCTTTCCAGAGACAGCAAAGAAACAAAGAAAAACAGCCATTGCTGTGGATAGAGAATAGTGTTTGAAAAGAGAAAGAGACCTCAAATATGCCCCTAGGTATTATAAAGCTGTCAATTACAAGCAGAAAAACAATACAAAGGATGCAACAAATAATTTATAAAGTGGAAACTATGCAAACAAATAATAACAAATATTAATCCGTTAACTTTTAACGATTCCAGAGATGCCATTTCCAACGTTAGAATTTGTGCTGTAGTCAAAAATATTTCAGAAACAAAATGCTTGGAAGCAAAAACATGAGTAAATCAAAGATTCAAACCAAATTGTTCACTATGGGCAAAGTAGCTCAATTTTGAAGCATGTTGCCTTTATGAAAGTGAATTTATAGATGATAGTTTAAACTAATGCTTGAAAATCAGAGGTGTTAATATTTACACCTTTGCTCATTATGACAAGGAGAAGATTAATGGAGAATTAAACATTCACATCTCTTTGCTTCTACATCAAATCGCGTAATCCCTGGCTGAACATTAACTCAACCTGACAATAATAAGAAACTCCTCCTCTATGTATATACAGACATCTATGTATATTATATTATACATAATGTTAGCTTTAAAATACATATTAAAACATCTGATTACAAAATTATTATGCTGATATCTAACTACAAATAATGAATAAAACCAGTGAAATCATTGGTCTAAATTGAGGAACCTGTTTATAATCTAAAAATATAGCAGAAAAAGTAGTGAAATGCCATTGTTGATATATAAGTGATTCCTATATAATTTATTTCACTGTCCCCTGCAGGTTTACATTGACCGTAATATTGAATTGTGGCTTTTAATAGATGCCTGAAATATTACAGATCAAGTAAAGACCCGCAAAGGTCACTGCTTTTAAAGTACAGACATCCAAACAACTTTTTTTTTTTTTTTTCCTCCAAAAGATGTTGATTGTTTTCTCCTAGGACATGAACTGCATCCTAAGCGAGTCAATGAAGGGCTCTCATTGGCTTCACTCAGTTTTAGGTTTGGCTCATGGGAGAGAGAACAAGAAGAAATATTTCTATATTGTGGCCACTAAAACAGCAAGATTTTCACCTAAAAGACTGTGAGTCCTGAAGTTGCCTGGAAAGGCCTTTATAGCTAATAAGGTAACATAATCTTCATTATCTGTTCAATCCCAAAGTAGCAAAGTTCTTCTATGTATTTGTGACCTGCTAAGCAGCATGTGCTGTTACAGAAGTTAATTTAATAGTAACTATCCCTTCATGGGCTGGACCCAGGACAGTGAGTCTGTAGTGCAGTACAAGTAACCTGCACGCATCCTGTCTCCACCTTGCATCCACTGTGGCACTGGCTGAAGGCAAGCAAAGGATAGATTGGCTGCTTCTGTCTGCGCCCACATCCTGTCAACATAGGCTGACTATGATGAGTAATAGATGGGAAAGATATGTAATGCTTGGTTAATTATGTTTGACTGCTGTGCTCATCTTTTTAAGCTTATTTTTGCCATATACAAGTTAAAGTTTTGGTAATTATTGTCTTTTATTTCTGGAGAGTGCTTTTGTAAAGAGGACCTGCTGAAAACAGTTTTATGTTGGTTTATCCAAATGCAGTTAGTGCCTGTTTATGGGCTTTATATTTAGGGAGTGGTGTGCTTATAGGTTTTCACTTTAAATTAAACTCTGTTTCTTAATATATGCATGTCAGTTCATCTGAAAGGCCATTATTACTAAGGAAAGGAAAAAGTAATGTGACAAATTGATACAGATCAATATAATAGCTCTATCAGAACACAGATGAAAAGCTGTTAGACCTCACCCTTCCACCCAAACACCCAAACAGAGCCCAGTTCTCTTTCCTAAATTTGTATCTGCCTATGGAGTATTTTCATTATTCTTTGTGCTTCACGCCACCTTCTTCTTCAGCCCACAGTGTTAAATGTAGTCCTCCTTCTTTTCTGGTGCTTTTGCAATTATGTCATCTTCCAAATAAATGTCAGTGCTCAGCCTCCTCCCCATGGTCACTCCAACATGCATCTACAAATTCAAGAAAAGAGAATTTAAGAAACGTTGAGGTAAAAAGAAGGTTAAGTCCAAGCTCACTCTTCCCAGTATAAAAAACTACCCTGGTTGGCTTTTTTATCACTGTTGTTTTAATTAGCCAAAATATTAGGGACTTGATGAGAGTAGAAGGTGCAGAATGAAAAATAAAAGAAAGCGAACTTATATCAGCATGTATGTGGGAGGTATGCAACAGATGGGGCAGTGTATCATTGACCAGAGTAGACATGGACCAACCAGCTGACGAGACAGACCTGTTTGGATGCTTGAAAATCATTTCTGTCCAGAACAAGAAAAAGAGAAACCCTGAGAAACTGCTTAGCTGGACAGTCAGTATAGAACAAAGTTGACTTTACCAGAGCCAAGTAGGATTTCAGCAAAATGACAGGGCAGGAAGATGAGTAAGGCACTGTGATGTGTATGAACTTCAGCACAGACTCCATGGTTTATATTCTGAATAATTTCAAACTTTGCTAGCGAGATTATTACTATTCACAAAATTCTGTATTTTTCCTGCTAGACTCACCACCATGTGCAGTATTTGCCTCCGCGAATCTTTTTCCATACTTGATGATCTGTTTGTAACATATATTTAAAATAGACAAGGAAGAGATAACAAGTTATTTATAAAAATTAATTGCATATCTTCTGCTTGAAGGCCAACTCTTAAATATCTTTTATAATAGTTACATGGAAAACATCGTTAAAATTAGATTATTATAGGACTACTAATTGTCTGTCTATGTGAATTCTCCCCTACAACTGCTCTGACAGATTCATCCAGTATATCTTCTAGATAACCCAGATCAGGAGACTGACCCTATGAGGATGTGAACAATCCTGCACTGAACTGGCTGCAGTCTGCTCCCAGAATTCTTCTTCAGAATTATCCCATCTTTTACTGCATATCACTCAACTGCATATGGAACAGGTCACAGTTATAGTGAGCTCTTTGTCAATACATAGCCAGGTATGTCAGGACTCAAACATCCCAAAATAGACAGATAAGCAAACAGAGTGCGCAGACTGGGTGACTCTGCACACACAGGTATGTTCTGAACACTGGAGCTGCACCCTCAGTTTCACAGTATTGCTGCTGGAAATGTTTGGTCTACACTCAGCAACACAGTTTAGTCCAGTAGTGGGCTAAATGCCACCAGTTGCTTTCATGTGGCCTAACAATAGTCTAAATTTTTATGCTAAATCATACTTATATGAATAACCTCTCCAGGAATGAACAAGAATCCTGGCATGCTGCTCTGGTAATCCAACTGCAGGGGAGAAGGGAATATTGGGTTTGGCAGAGGAAACATAAATTTACTGTGTCTGTACTTGAACACTGTTCACGAGAACTGAAAGATTAAATGGGAAGCAGGGAGCAAATACTACATCTATAAAATTCTGGAAAATAAGGAAACATGTAGAGGGTCCAGGATGCACAAGAAGTAACTGTAAACAAATTGTCACTAATCAGCTATTTAAATGTTATTAAAGCTGTTCCAAGCAAACTTCATTCAAGCTACAGAATGAATGCAATTCACCCATACTTTCAGGGATCTGGTCTGTTCAGACTTAGTGTATATTACTGGGGTATGAATAAAGGTAGATGATAGAAGGATATGGATACTACGTATGTGTAGACAGACCCTCAGTTCATACACCCAATATTATGCCAGAAACCACTGATGTCTACAATGAAAATGAAGGAAATTGGCAGGACATCATGGATTCCAAGATATTTATAAACTTGGAAAGCTCTAACAATGTAAAGCTGTCTTAAGATGGAGCCAACTACTGAGAATGCTGGCAGCCTGGGAGCTAAAAAGCTCTGTATGTTCATCTATAGATATGTTTGAGCATGTTTCAACATATTTGTGCTTTTCTTGTGATATACTAAAACGCTGATCCCATATCCCTCATATCCACATATCCCTCAAACTTTCAAGAGCCAAGTCCATTATTGCCTATTTGGGTATTAGATTTCTGTTTGTCCTTTTCATCATCCCACCCCCAAGCTCTTTATTATTGCTGTGCTTTTCATGTAGAAATTGAAATGACTTAAATAAAAATCTGTGTGTTGACCAGCATAACATAGTTATTTCACAACTCCTTCATGATGTTTTCTAGGTAAAAAAAAAAAAAAAAAAAAAAAAAAACCTCCGAGCATTTAATGAAAATTCTTTAATGTTATCGTGTTCTATATTGCATTTAATCTAACTTCTAAAAATAACGTGGAAGAAGACAACTTGGTAGTCGTGGAAGCCTGTCCGACAGATAGCATACAGACACATGTTTGTGGTCTTCTGTGTTGAAGTAAATCAATTGAAAAAGCTGGGAAGGCTTTACGTTAGTATTGAAAGGGATGTTACCCACAGCTAGAACACTGTGTACATGCTTAGACATGTAACTTACATTCAAAACAGCATGTGAGTAAAGAAATAAGGCATCAAGAGACATGTAAAAAAAATTAAAATATTTAGTTGCCTGATTGCCAATGCAAGTCTGAGTAACAAACAAAATATTTTAGATATATTAACTCATAAAGAGGAATTATATATGATTGATACAATATCTAATAGAATGGTTCGTATCCCTGAAATGTTAAAACCACTGGCTATACCCTGCGAGGAATGAAAGGGAGACTAAAGGACAGGCAGTGTATATTTTACACTAAAGATAGCATTATCTGCTCTAAAATTATTGACAGAGTAGAAAAAAAGGAACTTGAAATGCTTATTGATCAAAATATTAAATGATAAATCATGATATGGAGTGGTGGTGCAGGAGTCAGCAGTAGGCTACCAGATTTAATTTAGGAAGAGAATGAACAGCTGTTTAAAAATCTATCTGAGATGGCTAGGTAGAAAAATTGCATTGTGGAGGATGCTAATCGGAAGTTATGTGCAGGAAATTCTACCCTGTAAAATATCCTTGGAATTTCTGAAATCTCTGTGTAACTTTCTAATTGGGAAAGTATGTAAAGAAATTCACAAAAGTTTTAGAAGAGGCTTTGTTCTTCTGATTTGCTGGCAGCTATCAAGGTAGTTGTGGATACAATCTAACTTCATTTTTATGTGCAAACAAACTACAGTCCCATCCAGTAGTAAAACAGCCAGCAGCCTTTCAAGAGTGATATATCAGCCTGTATTTTTACTTCCATCTTGTCTTGTCTCTGAGTCAGGGGCTCCCAGCTCATAGGATTTCAGAACTCAGTAGGAACTAAGAACTGAGAAACACTGCCTTTCTTGAGATCTCGTGGCTCATCGCTCATGGCACAGGACCAGCCCTGCTATGTGACATTCAAACCCTCTCCATTTATCACTCACGCTGAGGGAGGCTGACCCCTGGTGCAGTAGATATATACATATATACAGCCAAAACCAGCTTTGAGCGGTTTGAGAGGAATATAGAATTTAAAAGACAGATCTAAGTGATATTTGGTAACTATTTATAAGTGCCTTATAGATTACTAGGGGAAAAAAAAAGAAGATATTTAGCCATAAAACAAAACTGAAGCCTTGTTTCAAAACAGAATACTATCCCAATCAGAAGCAAATATTTTGAAATGAGTAAATAAGGGGAAAAATGAGACATCGATTATTGTGAATAAAAACCATCAACAGTAGAATGCAAATAACTGCAAGATCTAAAAAAATAGTGTTCAGAAAAATAAAAGAAAATAGTACCTATCAATGGCAGAAGTCTACTATGAAACAAATATAAAATTATTAGTCTGCAGCAGAAGAGGCTTTCAAAAACATTTGTGTTCTAGAAAGATGATACATTCATATTTCACAGAATAGACAAAATATTTTCCACTGGTAACAAGTAGGGGGGAAGTTAAATTGCAGCTATTAAATATTTTTAGATGCGTAAAAATGGACACGTTTATGCCAAAAAACATTGGCTAAGAGACTCCTTGAGACACTATTGTTGACTTTTAACAAATCTTGAAAAGTGAATAATGTGCCAACATTTTATAAGAAAAAGGCTGCATGGCTCTAGCTTATCCAGCTGACATGGATCATGAACTATTAATAGCAATGTGGTGCAACAAGTGAAAAATTGAAGGTGATTGCATGATGTAAAGGAATGTGGTTGTGTGAAAAACAATCAATTCTCATCTTGATTTGTGATGGTATCAAGATGTGATTGTTAAATATACCTGCATCTCTTTTAGTCAGAATAAAAATCAATCTATCTGTTTGCTTAGTGAAGAGAAAATATAACAGATTACTAGGTTACAGTCTTCAAGGGAGAGCATGAAGAGGATATACTTAATAGTGGAAGGATTTAATCCAACACAAAAAGGCAGTGCATGAACAATCGGAATTGATATTATATAAACTTCTTACTAGTTACAGTCTTCAAAACAAAACTGTATTTTCCCCAAAGGCACTGTAGCTTAAACAGAAATTATGAGCGTATGGCAAAAGTTAGACAGCACTTTTGTTGGTTCTAACACAGCCCTAAAATCCGTAAAGCTTTTGGTTAAATCAAAAGGAATTTTGTCATTGGCTTCAATAGGAATAGCTCTTATGTGTATGAATTCTCTGAGAGAAGAACTGAGGATAATAATGTAGGATTATATGACATAGAGGTAAACAGCCAAAGATAAGCTGCTTTGATTTTGAAATCCAGTTATTAATTTCAGAAATTATCTCCTTATTTATGTATTACTGTTCTTATCATCATCATCTTATCATTGCTATTTAGACAGTACAAACTTCTCAGCAGTAAGAACTAGTAATAGAAGTAAAAATGTATTTTAAAGACAGACGAGAGCAGCTCCAGAGCACAGGAAATTTAAAAGCACACTGAATAGAGTACTAGGAAATATATGACCAAGCGTAGTCCTGAACCAGCATCAGGGAACAGGCAATACATCTCCTAAACAAGGGGCCAAGGTGTCTGCATCAATGCAGATCAGCACCAGTATCTGACATTACCTTTACTACTATCCTCAGACTGTTGTGTGTCGCAGCCTAGCAGGCCAAGAGATCTAGTCAATGAAATCAACTTCGAATATATTATTTGACAGATATTCTCTCACTGTGCGTTCCCCAGGTTTAACAAACGTTTGATGAGGCATCTCAACACCAGCAGTTCTGTAACTTTAGAATTCAGTGCTGACACTGGGTTGCAGGTTGGGTTATAAGGTCATTCCCACCAAAGAAAAAAATCTTTAATTCCTCTCTTCATCCTCTTCAACCAGATGCTAAAAGCTCGGTAGTATTTTTGTAACACATGAAGAAGTGACAACTTTAACTAACATTTTATCATTACTTTCTTTTAATAATAGTCATGGAAAAAGTAGTTGCTCTGTGCCAAATTACAGACCACAGTTTGAATGAAATCTCTCTACCTAGGGATTCTTGCCACCTCTTCATATATTTGCATTTATCTTCCAAATCTATTTTAATGAGTTCTATATAAAAATGAGAGCTCATACTTCTCAAGCCTGATGAACAGGTAATTACTGTTTTGATTCCCATGAGAGGCCTTTGAAAACCCATCTTGTCATGGAAGTTAAGGGCATAATGTTTTAATTGCAGGTGGGAGAGTGCTGGGATAGTGCTTAAGCTGAATGTCCTACCAGGTAACCATTGTCCAAAATACCTTTACACAAATGACCTATCATTTGTGATACAGCTTTCACCTTTGTGTTAAAGAGAGGTTAGATTTTTCTGCCCGGATAATTTCCTCTCTGCTAAACCAAGAGCAGTTTTCATCTGGAATCCGACAGAAGGCAATGTGCTCAACAGATCACAATTTGGGACCATATTTAATTGATTAGCTTTTGTCAATTAACAGAAGCACCTATATTAATAAGAACAGTAGAGAATGTCTCATTTCATAGAATCTTAGAATGGCTTGGATTGGAAGAGACATTAAGGAGCATCTAGTTCCAACCCTACTGCCATGGGCAGGGTTGCCCACTAGATCAGGCTGCCCAGGGCCCCATCCAACCTGGTCTTGAACAACTCCAAGGATGGAGAATCCACAGTTTCACTGGACAGCCTGTGCCAGTGACTCTGAGCAAAGAATTTCTTCCTAACATCTAAGCTAAAACTATCCTCTATTAGTTTAAAACCATTCCCTCTTGTCCTATCACTATCAGACTGCAGAAATAGTCTGTCTTCATCTTATTTCTAAGCTTCCTTTAAGGACTGAAAGGCTGCTATGAGGTCTCCCCAGAGCTTTCTCTTCTCCACCCTAAATAATCCCAGATCCCTCAGCTTTTCTTTGTAAGATAGGGTCTTCTTCATGGCTCTCCTCTGGACTCACTCCTACAACTCTGTATCCTTCTTGTGTTGAGGGCCCCAGGCCTGGACACAGTACTCCAGATGGAGCTTCGGGAGGGCAGAGTAGAGGAGGACAATCCCCTCCATCTCTCTGCTGGCCAACTCTTTTTTGATGCAGCCCAGGATACGCTTTGGCCTTCTGGGCTGCAAGTGCATGCTGCTGGCTCATGTCCAGCTTTTAGTTCACCAGAACTCCTCAGTCCTTCTTCACAGGGCTGCTCTCAGAAAGGTGTCCTTGAAGAGGTGCCAGCTCTGCTCCATTCCTTTGTCCCTAGGGCAGCTCCCCAGGGGATCACATCCACTAATATGTTAAACAGCTGTTCTGAAGTTCGGGGTCCTGACTTTGCTCTTTGTCAGGCCCATATCCTTGACATCATGAACTCAGCCAGAGCATGGTGACCAGAGCCCAGAGTGCCTCCAATTTTAATGTCTTTAATGAGCTCTTCTGCACTGGTGATCACCAGATCCAGTAATGATTCTCCTCTGGTCAGTTTCTCTAACAGTATCCTCTGATAGTCTCCTGGATTGCTAGCAGCCTGCTGTGTTGCTTTCCCAGGTGGCTGAAATTCCCTGCTATTTCAACTTAGTGCCTGTAAGCTGTATTCAGGTAGATATCTTAATCCTTTATTTCCAGTTCAGAAGGACCACTGAATTCATATACTGTTAGATATTTTATGAAAAGATGACAGTCCCAGAAACCTTTCCCCTACAACAGGTGAAGCAATGGGCTCACCTGTGAGTAAAGGATGTAGCAAATTCTCACTGCCCTGAGGCACCATGCCTCTGTGACCAGCTCTGCAGTGGGACAATTCTGAATACCTACTACAGTAGCAGTGTAATAGAGTTCAAATTTTCTATGGGGACTCAGCCTGGGAGGAGAGAAGCTTACTACTAAACCATGTACATATGACATAACTCCTCGAAGAACAGCTGTTAATTTTTAACTATCAGTTTGGGAACTGATAGTTTTAACACCTTGTTTTCCTAGATCAAATTAAATAATCATGCCGATTAAATTAAAAAATAAAATAAAATTTGAGAATTCAGGTCAAATTCATGGCCAAAATGAAAAAGGTTATTCCATCTAACCATTTCCTAGAGTAAAGTGGTTGTTTAAAAAAAAAAAAAAAATCCAATTCACTCCAAAATGCATCCATTTTTAGGAAAAAAAAAAAAAACACCTTTTCTTTAAAGAAAAATGTTTTTCCTCAAATTGATAGAAACACTTTGGCTAATCCAAAATGAATGTTTTCCAGTTTGCATTTCAGAAAGAAAATTAAAAATATATATATTTGGTTTGGGGTTAACTCAGAAAGAATTTTTTAAGTTTTTTTTCAACATCAAACAACAACAAAAAAAGTCACTTTATTTGCCCAACTCTGTACAAAGATACAAATGGAGACTCGGGAGAGGCAGGTGCTCAGCATCTTTGAAAATCAGGCCATTAAAGTAATGATTTTAGCCTATTGATCTTAAAGAGAAAGGAAATTGTACAATGAGTATATTTAGAGATGATACCAAAATAGGAAGGACTGGAAATAGCAAACATCAGAGGAGCTTAGAAAGCATTAAAATGAATACGATTTAATGTGGATAAATGTAAAATAATACATGTGGAGGAAAATACTATCTGGCATAAAATCAAAGGAACATTCTGTAGAAAGAACAATAATGTGGAAAAGATTTGGGGTGGGAGATAAGAACATATTGAACATGAGGTTTCAATTTAATGACGTTGCACAAGTAGTAGAACTATTCATGAGAACAGAGAGAGGTGAATTAAAATTTTCATTTGTTTATTGCTAATGATTGATCCAGTATTCTATTTCTTTTCTTATCATTAGCCAAATCCTGCGCTATTTGGAGAAGTCAATGTATACAGAATTTCCTTCATTTTTTTTGATGTTACATTACCTTTCTGCAAATAACTATATTAGCTACCATGTTCAATGCACACTGCAAGTGTCTCGGAGAGAATCCAGGAAATGATGACAGAAACAAGTATTACAAGGTGTGATCTATTTTGTGAAAGGCTAAGGGTACTTCATGGTTAGAGCTTAAGGAAAAGAAGCTATGATAGCACTCTATAAACATTTAAATGGCAATAGTTCAAAAAGAGGGGGAGATGATTAACTAAGGTTGGAAATAACATATTAAGGAACAATAACATTAAAGGGAAAAGAAATGCGTATACAAAAATTAGAAACAAAATGTTAGTCTGAAGGACAGTGAAATGAAGGGGAAAATTACCCTAAAGGTAATTTGTGCTGTGTGTGCTTCTAAGGAGGCTTGATAAAACACTGAGGGCATTTACAGAAGATAAGCTTTCATGTAAGGCATTGGATGATTCTATCTACATGATCTTTTTCACTTGTTCTAGACTCAAAGTGGTTCCTGTTTTGCTTTGTTTCTTCTTATTTTTTTTTACATTTCTGATTATTTTTACATTTGTAAGTCTAGCAAGACGGTAGGTATGCTTTCACTTAATGTTCTTCATGTTCAAGCTGATGAGGCTTGACCTGGAACTATTGGGTTGGTCAGATTTGCTATTTTTGCAGTGATGTTCAGGTATATCCTTGACCAAGCACAACAAGCAAGTATCTAAAAGCCCCAAGGCTAAGTCTGGTGGTAGCAGAACTTAGATTTTCTAAGTTCTGTATAAAGAAAATGTTCTAGAGCATCTTCAGATGCAAGAATTCAACTCAGAACCACTTGAACCATTTGACAGCTTCAAGAATTTGTCTGAAAGTCTACAACTTTTAATCTCCAAATTAATATTAAGATTTTAGAGAGCAAAATGGCAGTCTGAGATTAAAAAAAATAACTAAAACAAGAAAGACAAATTCTTCAGGTCCCTTCCCCAGCATACCGCTGCTCAATCCAAGCATTGCCTGCAGGGATTTAAAGATGGAAATCACATGGCTAACATTAAAATCTTGTTAAAGGATTAGGGGCCACGTCCTGAGCCAGGTTAAATTGAATGCAGCTCCATTGACTTCAGTAGAGTTTTACCCTTTCACTGCAATTGTGGATCTGACAGTAAAAATGTATTGGGCTGTTTTACTGCAGGAATAGATAAATATGTTCATATTTGATTTCTGACTCCAAGTTTTCTTGACTCTTCGTAGTTATCTACTTCTTGATAAACTAAAATAAAAAATGGCGTGCAGAGTCAAATGCTAGAGAGTACTTTGCAAGAAAGGAAATGTGAGTATATTTGCGTGTGCAACACTGGGTTGTTATCAGGTATTATGACACATTTTAATTGTGTGTGCACATGTACATTTTTTCACAAAGCTATTTCCCCACTTTGTATATTGATTGGTATGAGGCTCCTATTGTATATTTCTTTTTATCTTTTCCACTCCATGTGTGGGGTCCCAGCCTAATTTACAATCTTGCCATCCAAACCCAACATAAAATACACAAATTATTCATCTCTTCATGAGCTTTTCCATAGTGCCTCGTTAATTAGTTTTATAGCTTCTTATGAGAAAAATATTATAATTCCCTTTTCACAGATGAGGGAACTGAGAAGAAAAAGAAGGAAAGTGACTTCTTTTTTCCCCCCGCCCACAAAGTGAATCAGTGGCAGGTCCAGTATTTATTTCTTCCCGAAAGGAGACAAGTAGTTGTTCTCACAGCTTCCAGAAAATGTACCAGTGGTCATGAAGGCAATTCCAAAATATAGGATGAAAATTCTACAGTGGGTGCACTCAAATCATGAGGAAAATAGTGGTCTCCTATAAAAATATTACTTAATTTTAAATGCAGATTTTCTAACACAGTAATAAATATAATTGACTTTTCTGAGTCTACAACTTAACCACATGATCATCCACTGAGCTTCTGAAATGTCCTTATATTTTGTACATCATGTCTCTCTCTTCACAACACGATGTGAATCTTGCAGTAACAGGCCACCTTGCAGCATGAAAAGTCTTTGACAAGTACCTAGATTTGTTTTGTTTGAAACCTGGAAATAATGTAGATTTGTCATCATTGATGAAATGTACATTTTAATTACTTTTAAATTACATCTGGAATGTCAGATTCTCTGAACTGTAGTACTATCTTGCCAAAAGTATGAAGTAATTTGTAAGCAACCTTGCATATATCTGCTAGAACCTCATGCTCTTGTACAAATGCAAGTTCCATCCTGCTTCATTAATAATGTGCAGTAATAACATGCAATACAAAAGGAAAGCTTCGGGACAGTTGATTTCATAATCTGACAGACATATATCTCACAGAAATGTTATATTTGCTGCTGAAAACTGCTTAAGAAATGATATATCTGCAAGCATTTGCATTATTATTACTACTGTGTGGTTACTATACAGATAAATTAAAACAAATGTAAATGTTATTTGTAAATTTGCTTTCATGTCAGTATCCTATTTATGTTATCTTTGTCTAAGTAACAAATGTTACACTGTTAAGTACACAATCTGGGAGCTTGGGAAGGTCATCTGCTTGCTATAGTCCCTTGATAGTGTGCATTATAAGATATTGGCACTTCTCTATGGTAGAGATTGAAGAGTTTCCCTGTGAGAGTATCTAGAGGACCTGCTCACTTATTGCTTGTTCTTGTGTTGGATCCACCAGCCAACAGTCTTAGCTTTCTATTCAGAGTTTTTGTAAGCCACCAAAAGAAACAGAGATGTCTTTAAATATAAATTTTCAGCTTTAAAAAAAAAATTTAAAAAATGAGAGAGCATGATCTTTCCCATGTTAGAAGCATTAGAGTGCTAAACATCAGGAGAAAGGCTGTCTTTACAGTACTTCTGGCTGGAACTAGAAATGGAAATGTCAGAAAATCCAAGAGAAAGCATGTGCTTGGGAATTTTTTTAATCTAAAGGTACAGAAAAGCTTCTGGACTTTTTCCAAAAAGCTTCTGAGTAAGCAGATGAGCTTTGAATATTTGAATGCCACATTAGGGAAGGTTAAAGACAACAGGAAACTCACCAGGACAGGGAGGTGAATCTGAAGTAAGCTGCAGATTTAGCTGCTATACAGAAATGCAGCTTCACGTGTTGCATTTCAGCAACTAGTTTCTCCCAGCATTGTGTTTTCAAAGTGGATATTTGGCAGTTTTCCAAACACCTGTGCATTGTATGGACAGAAATCTTTTAATCTACTGCTTCACAATCCAGATTTTTTTTTTTTTTTTTAAGTGTCCTAAACCCTTTGAAATGAAGTCCACGTCAGACAGAAAAGATATTGTACCCTTCAGGATGAGCATACAAGGCACAGTGTCCACCTCAGGAGAGACACCAGGCAGATGGGTGGACATATATACTTCTACAAATACTGCTAACATAGCTCTGCTAATCTAAAGGTCAAAAAGCAAATAGCAATCCAGAACGTCAACTTGGTTGTAGATGCTCCTCCCCAGAGGACATGTCTTTCAGTATTTTGTGAAATGAGGTTGGCAGCTTATGAAGGATGTAATCTTGCTCCCACATGTCTCACGAAAAATCACAGGAAATAGCGCTCATTTCTCACACCAGTACTCAAGACACACATAATCAAGTGTCATGTAGTCACTTACTATCAAGTGTAGTCAGGAGGATTTGGCTTATCTGTGGTCAAATAATATGTGTGAGGGAATGTAGATTGTAGTTTTGTTCACCTGTGAAGTTATTTCTCATCATTACCATTGTGGAGGTGTTTTTACAATTTGTCCTTCAGCTGGCTACTTTTCCTGACACGTTTTGCTTTCTGATGGTTAGTGTGTACATTGCAGTCATTCTACATAGGTGCTTAATGGCAAAATGGGATATGTAGTACTAGTTCACCTCTTAGTGCCTATCCATCATTTTGTTTTGGGTTTTTGTGACCACTTCATACTTTACTTACACCAGTATAAATTCACCAAAATGTGAAAGCACAATCTGATCAGAACCCATTCTTCAATGAGCAATTTACATTCTCGCTTCTGTAACTGCTATATTTAGCAATTGCTAGAGCAAATAAGAAAAATGAAATCGCTGAACAAAAATGATTGAAGTCTTATTACAGCAAGAAGCTAGATTATTGTGCAGGGCTTATTTTTTAGAATATGTACCCCTTTCAAATTCTAAAAATGTGTGTCTATTTTAGACATTTGTAAGGCATTTGGCAAGCACTGCTTAGAAGATGATAGTGAAATTTAATTTTAACATTTGAAAAGCTTAGCTTAGGTCAAAAATTGAAGCGTATTTGGAGAGCTCAGCCTCTGCTGTAAAGGACATATTAGAGAATTGTACAGTCAACACGAATGAATTTCTGGTGCTTTCCACTAATGAGAACATAGACGTACAAATTACTTGCCTAAACCAAAACCTCAGGTCCAGTTTAGTTGACTAAATCCATTGCATGATGGTTTTAGATATCACCAGCCCAGAGAACACCAGTCCTAACAGGAGGCATTCATGCTTTAAATTCAGCGTTGTTTTGGGTGTTGTCATTATCTTCCCACTTCTGTATCCAAAAATCTATAATCCTTGATATACTTCCAAGACTAAAGATGAAAGTATCTACATGGCCAGATCATGATTCTTCCTCCTTTCTATCATTCTTTGCATCATCCCTCTTTCTCAGTACTCCCTATGAGCATTCTGCAAATCTGAGGACTCCTGAAGAGAAAGTTAAGAAAGGAAGCAATTGGAAGGGACAAAGCATGAAATGCAGCTTCTTCACATCCATCCACAGTTACTGTGGAATATGTGAAACCCAGGAGCTAGCTGCTGGCTGGGGAAGCTTGAGAAATTAATATGGATGTAATAGCATCGCCAAAGGATGGAGGGAGGTGCCAACAGCCTAGAGCAAAGGTGAGCACATAAGATCTATCTCCACAGTTGGCTTTGGAATCTGTAATCCAGCAAGTATGAGAGTCATTTCCACAGTTTATTCTGCAACAGAGTAGTAAAAGGGCAAGACTCACCAGCCCTGGAACAATTCAGAAGCCATTTCCATATGGAAACCATTTGGGAAATGTCTCCCTCTTAGCATCTTCCTTAGCATTTTTTTCTGCCAGAGGAGATAATCAGGCCCAGCCACATTACATACAGATTATCCACTTAATCTCATTTCAACAATTATTGGTATCTCTTCTCTTACACTTGTTCCAAACACAAATGTATTGTTGACTGCTGCATAAAATAATGTCCCATTTCACTGTGTTAAAATCTAATCTTCAAAGTCAAGTTTTCTTTATAAAATAGAAGGGAAATATATTTGATATAGAAAATTGCAACTAAATTAAGATCAGCATTAGATAAACCAATCCATAAATGGCTCCTAGCTATTGATTTACTTTCTGAACTGATTTCTCTGTCTCAGAAACACTTTCCCACACTTGGTGAGGAATACAGATTTGAACCCTAGGGTTTGGTCGACTCTAGGGAAATCTTTCCCAAATTGTCAGAGGGGTTAGAAGTGATTTGCTAACTCAATTTTAAAAGAAATCGGAATCGTTTAAGTTTCCCTATATTGGAACCTAGTAAGAACTGTTTGGGCTCTTTGGTGCTTCATCTGTCCAAGGACGTGAACTGGCTTGGCTTTTAAGCAAGAGCTCAAAAACCCACGTTAAGAAGTAATAGCACTCATGGGAGTTCTGAATGGCATCAAGCTTCTGAGTTCACAGCCTTTTGCACCCCTCCCATTTTTTTGTGGGATTTTTGTCATATTTCATTGAAATAACAGCTTTATGAAACATGCTGCTCTTACAAGCCAAGCACATGCAACATTTGAAGGGTACAGGTTTCAAGTGTTTTAACATAGTGCAGTTATTCATGAATCTGTGTTCCAATAGATAACTTCAGTAAGCCATGTTAAAGATGTACATGCTGCCAGACTTTCCAGGTAGTGTTGTCAATACTATTGACAATGGTATTGCTCTACATTAGGTTTTCAAGTAAATTTCTATATAAGTATAACATCTGTTAACATGCAGTCTTGAAACTTGAACTTTTAGCTACATTTCTTTTAGTGAATACTTTAATAACACATCCTGATTAATTTTATAGCACCAATAAAGACTACACACTGGGATCAAATAGCTGTTACTTTCTTAAAGTCTTTTACTGTAAACCCAGTAAAAGTGTGGTATTAACGTCTTATCTGTAAAGAAAAAGAAGTCTTATTTAGGATAGTATGAAAAGGACAGTCTTACAGTTTAACCATTCTGAGAGCACTTATGTAACTGCATTTGGATAGGCACAATTACAAGGTTTCTATTAACTAACAGCTGTATTTCTGGGTAAGGAAGGCTGCTTTAATAGCAAAAAAAAAAAAGTTTGTAGAGTAGGCATTTAGCTCTGCTTTCTCCAGTAGATGTCACTTGCAGTACATAATAATTCATGTAAAGAAGTCAGTGTATATAGATATGCATTCCTTTCCTTGAAATATGCAAGCCAAACTGAAAAGCCATCTTGGTGCCCTATGTATGTATTAAGTTTGGCATTTGGTTTATTTTGAAAGATTCCATTAAAATAACAAAAAGTAACACATTTTGTTTCCAATTGATCAGTGAAGATTTTGCCTCCATCTCCTGCAATTTGAAATAAAAGGAGATAAATTTACTTGTTGCCACATGTGAAGTCTGGATCATACATGATGTGATATTGTACTGACAACTAGGATTTGGCAATTACCAGATTTACTTTAAAGAAAAAAATGTAATATGCAATTTTTTTTAATTTTCTTTTTAAATTTCATAATCATTAACATTTGGGATGAAAGTTAGTAGAGAAGATTATAGGATACATATAACCCAACAGCAGAACTGTTTTCTTATATAAGCAAGGGAGAACTTGATAAGAATAATGTGTATTTAAAGGAAAATGTCTTGTGTTGTAAGTAAATAAAAAAGAAAGTGATCTTCTAGGAACTTTGTATGTGATTTCTATTCATTTTTTTCTCTTTCTTTCACTAAAATGATCGTATACTAATACCGTCTTCAGTAGAATGACTATGGACCTATATACATGCAAAAATCTCATCTTCAGGCCTACAGTGCCTCAGGGATGCATTGTGCCTCCATGATCTCAAGGTCACTACTGATGGTGAGTTATCTGTAAAGGTTTGTCTTTTATAGCTCACATAGTTTTGCTTGTCTCCACCTGACATGTCAGCTAAGCCTTTGCAATTTAGGATATAGATGCTGCTGGTTTACTTGCTAGCTGATCAAAGAGTTTGATGTCTCATCTTTCGAACTATTCCTCCTTCTCTGCTCAACTTAGCAGCTGTTCCTTTCACTAGGTACAAATTAGGACTGCTGTATTCCTTTCCATTCCACTCACTATTGTCTGGACAAGATAACGAGGAGACACAGTTTGGGACTTTGGTCTTCTCCTTTTATTCTTCCTAGAAAAATCCCATCATGACTGCTGAGAGAAAGAGTTTCCCAGAGTCACTGCAGATTAGTTTAGAAAGAAGGATTTTTTAAAAAAATAGCTATACTGTTCTCTCATGCCCCTATCCTCCCCCAAGGCAACTAAACAAAAAAACAATCTTGAAGTGTTTTGAGAAGAGGTGTCTACCAAGTTAGCAGGAACCACAGAGTTGTAGACAAAACCCTGCTACTCTGTGTCTCATCCCAAAGAAAACTTTGGGTACGCTGTGATTAAAAGGAGAAATGGACTAGAAATAAAATAGAAATATATATATTTCTCCAGAATGCAGCTGAAGGAGTAGTACTGTGTGGGAAACTCAAAAGCTGACAGCCACAAATCTGTTACTGGAGAGAGCTATCTGCTCTCCCCTTTGCCTGACACGAGGGGAGATAGGAAAGAGGCAGGCGAAGGTGACATTGTAGAAAAATAATACAGGCTCAGGATCTCTCTCATGGAAAAGAGAGCTTGCCCTCTTGCTTTCTTGAAGAAGTATGCTTGGTATAAATTGAAATCACGTACAGGGAACCAAGTCTCTATTTGGCTTGGTGATTCATAACAAAGATGGGGGGTTCAGGTGTTCTAATATGAGCTGCTCTGCATTGCCAGCTTCAGGTCACATATATTAGGTTTGTACAAGTTTATATCCTCAGCCACAGGCCAGAAATCAGTATCAGCAGACTTACAAGGGCTTACAAATGATTAGTAGAGGCAGTTTGGTGGAAATATATAGAAAATTCCACAGAGGACAGAGAAGAAAAAGAAATCTGGGAATGAAATTTAAAAAAAAAAAAAAAAAATTGAATTTCTGGGGACTGTAGGGATTCGTGATCTTTGGCTGCATTAATTTTTGATCATTTTCTTCTATTTTCTTCAATAAAGGATTAATTGCCACAAAAGAAAAATAACCCAAACCTCTGAAACTCTGACCTGTCACAGGCTCTTGGTATTCTGCTGAGCTGAAGGATGGCCTGTAACACCATCAGCTTATTTTCATAAGTAATGCAAGACCTACTCCAAGCTGTGCACATCCAGAAGGTGGAAGATATTTATTTTAAACCACACTCAGATTTTATGGTGATGGGTGCAATATAAGTCTAAAAATCATAGAAGAAATTTTGTATTTATTTTCTTTAGTAATAAATTCATGGTTACAGTTTTGGCAGTATTTTTTAATGTTAAAAAAAAAAAAAAAAAAAAAAAAGCCACCACTAACATTCTCTTTTAAAGTAATGAAGATACTGTGCATTACTGAAGGCACAAGAGGTTATATACAAACAAAACCTACAGGATTAAATAGTGTAGAGATGGAGATTTTAATCTAGAGATGCTCTTGAACATGGCTCATAAGTTAATATAATGGGCATATTTTTGGTACATCTTCATCAGAGGAACTCATATTCTCTTATGAATTCCATTCCAGAGCACCACAAAACTACATACTGTGAGCTTCATTTTATGGACATGGAAGCATATAATTCATCTCTGATAATCCTGGACAGTCAGTGGCGGAGCCAGGAGAAAATCTGAAACTGTTGATTTCAAGTGTTCTGCTACACCAGATAACTTTCCCTTCTGCTCCTTCTAGAGGGAGATTCATTTATCTCTCCACTGGCTCTGAGGGTCGGAAGGAACATCCCTGAAATGGTAAGCTGGCCTTTTACATTCCTAAGTGGCTCTTTTTAACTTATCTATTGTTTATTCATACTGAGGAATACTCAGATTTAAAGAATCTTTTCTGAAATCCACTCTGAATTTAACATGGCACAAACAGGTATCTTTTGATATCGTGATGGCATGAGAGACACATCAGCTTCTGACAAGCTCATCTAGGGGATTGGGGAGGACATGAGGTTATCCCTTTCCTAAGTTATTCGACATCTGGGTTTCTCCTTCTACAATGTTTTGACACGAGTTAATTGCCAGCTTCATTCATGTGAGTGGATGCTTTTAAACAGAGCACTGCAAGAAGTCATGTGCTCCTTCTTCTTAAAGAACCAGAGTACACTATACCATTTTCAAATTCACATCTCTGCTCGGTTTTGCTATCAGTATCTCTAAATATATATATTTAGCTTCGCTTGACCCATTGAAGCTTCATCTGTCATACCAGAGAGTAAGGGCATCACACTGAATGTAAAAGACACTGAGGAAAGGGAATTTTTTAGTATTTTAGAATGCATGTTTAAAAATCAAAACATAGAGATTTAGGGAAAAAAAAGTACACTGGAATTTTAAACGACCACATTACTTCCGGCAGCTTTGCCTTTTGATTCTCATCAACTTTTTAAGCCAGTCCATTTCAAATATCCACAGAACTACAAATAAGGCACCGACACTTTATTGATGCTTACAGCCAGGGAAAAGAAAAGATTCTGATTTAAATGGTGCTGGCCAACCTTTTAAATTGCTGTGCTCCTGCAGTTCACTCTGAGACTTGCAGATCCTCTGAGAACTTCTGAGGACAAAATCCTCCAAAACAAGCAGATAATTTCCACCAGCTATGATTGTATGAAAGTGCTCTGATTAGCTGCTGATCCTTCTACCGAAATAAGTGTTAATTTTTTTTATATGGGATTCTTCTACAAGTATTGTAGACAACCAAATTTTTTGTCATGCTAAGCAACATGACACAGGAGATTGGATATAGTCAAAGGAAACTGTAACTCTCTTGGGAAAAAAAAGATTTTAAATGATGTCTGGTCACTTTATACATGGCAGATCTCCAAGTACATGCTGAATTGCAAAAATATAACACATTCAGAGAGAATATTTATGTGTCCCTTCTTCACTGCATGTGCAGTATTTTTCTCCCATGTCTCAAAAACTGTAGCCACAATTTACAAGTATATGCACAATCAAATTGCTATTGATTTAGCAATGCCTTTCTTTGATGTCCCTTGCCTTAACCTCATTTATAAAGCTGTTTTGCATTATTTCAAACTGTCAATGATTTGTGACTCATGAATATTCAAATCTAATTTGCACTTACCTTTTTTGCATGCATGCTTACTTGTAATATGTCTCATTTGCCCTTTGTTTTGTGTTTATTTGCAGATTATTTAGTGAAGTAAACTCTGTTTTTAAAGTAATAGCATCTATTTAAACACAAGTGGACCAATTCTCACCTTAGTACTGTTTTATATCACTGCAATTCCATTAACTTCAATGGAGTTTCTCCTGCTTAAGTGAAGAGAAAATGAATTCATTTTGGCTGTTCTCTCTCTGTCCCTAATTTTATGTTAAGGTTGTTTAGCATGTTCCACTGGAATAGCAAAATTTTTATTTAGTATTTTATTCAGAAAGAAATATCAAGACTGAACTCCCAATATTTCAAGCTCTCTAGCACAGTTCAGATCTTCAGATCTGAATAAAAATTAAGAATTCTTTACACCGACTTATTAATATTCATTCATAGCACAGTACTTTATTATCAGAGAAATAAAAAAAAAAAAACAACCCACTTTTTTGTGGCTATGGTAAATCCAGTAGAATAACTCCACAACTTAAGAATACTGATAATGTATCCTTTCCGAGGGAAGGGGGGACTGGACATAGATCTAGAAGAATGCTTCAGTGCTTCTCAAAACACAATAGGCCCTGAATCTGGCTCTTTGTGTGTGTGTTTACCTAAAAAGAATGTCTGTTGAACTGCTAGAAGCCCAAGGAAAGCAGGGCCTAGATCTTTATATTGGTTTATTCCCATTTGTGGGGGATTATATAATTAAACCAATGCCTCTCTCAACTACTAACAATCTTGTGAGATGTTTATTTCAGGAACAGTTACCACGAATGTTTTGGGTTCAGACTGGACCTTCTTCAGTGAATGAAGTCTGGAAACAACAGAAAAAAAATAAATTTTCTTTTGAATCGAACAATATGCTCTTACTTCAGTGCCCAGAGCTATTTGTCAGAGGAAGCAATCCGAGGTTCAGCTGAGGGAGGGGAAGAAAGGCTATTGATTATTTCCAATAATATTTGAAAGTTGAAATTAACCTATAGCAACAAAACTGGTTGTGTTCCTGCGCTGCTATTGCAACTCTATTCACAAAGCAGCTCTAGGGCTTTTGGATGGGTGTTGTTCTGATCGTGTTTGTGGCCATACAACTGAAAATTAAAGCAAGGAGGATTTTCCCTTAACAAGTGTTAGGTAAATCTATTTTCTTTATGGATCAAATCCTGCTTTATCAAATGGGATGGAGGCAGAATCAGGCTTTCCATGAATAAATGCACAGAACAAAAGCATACATACACAGGCAGGCATATGTGTTGTGCACTTTTATTATTTGGTTAGTCTCTTTTTAAAATAATTCCATTCAACCTATTTGGAAATAGAGCAAATGTGATAGGTGACCAGTGACACATCAAGAATAACAAAACAAAAAGCCCAAATGAGCATGTCATGGGTGAGTTTTAGGCTGGGAATTGTTTGCCTAAGCTATTCCTGATGAATATTTTGAGGTATAGAGCCCTTTTCCTCTGGAGATTCAATGTGCTTCCCAGATCTGATGTGGTGTTCGCAACTGAGTACAAGAGATCTGAGCCCAGAAAATAAGGCTGCATTCATCCAACAGTTCACTTCAAATGAAGACTTTTATCAGCTGTTCCATAAGAGAGAAAAATATTTTGGATGTTTATTTTTAGCTCTTTGCATGAATAATACAAGTAAAATGACTTCAGTACTAAATGTGAAGCAGTTTTTTTTTTAAATCTCATATGTAGGTTAACAATGATGTACATGAGTATAGTATGTGAGGGTTTTCAGTAATGCCAGATTCATGCTTTTAAATGGCATGTCTCAGCTTCTGTGAAGTCCAAGGTAAAGTCATATGCCCTCAAACACCCAAGAAATAGCATTATCCGGTGTGACACATGCCTAGATATGTCTGATTGTGATCATAATATAGCCTTAAGGTAAGAGAACAGGACAACCACTTGTATGCTATTTTTTTCAATGTTGTTTACATTTATCTACATCAAAGGAAAGCTTCTGCTAGAGCTATTTATTTGCAGATCAATGGCACTATTAGTGATTGTCTATAAGTGTATATGAAGTATTATAAGACTAATTTGGTAATTGCACATGCTTTAAAATTTGAATATATTAGTACATGATCATGTTTCATCCCTGAAAAGCCTGCTGATTTTGAAAAACACTTCAAAGAAGAATGTACCACTATCACATGAGAAATATCTAAATGTGTCAAACAAAAACCCTGGCTGCAAATCCCTGAAGTATGAATTAAAGAACTGATGCTTCCTGTGCTGAGGGCTTACTTCAAGGCTGGTGCTTATCCCCACGTACCGTCAGGAGGAGCAGGAAGGCTGAGCACATTGTGCAGGGACAGTTGGCATCTTTCAAACTCAGCCTGCAGAGCCCTGCATCCTCCATTCAGGTGGTTTTCAGACAACGGAACTTGGGCCTGGGGATACTGAAAGCTATCAGTTTTGAAAACATTTTCTGCAGAGATTCACTGCCTTGAGGTGATTTTCTCTGAACTTTCGTTTCCTCTGTAGGTGAGACCTATGGGCTGATTGACAGCTCTTCTGATGAGTGAGGTTTACAATCAGTAGTACCTCAGTGTCTTTGTTTGGACGTGGGACCTTTGGACGTTAGTTGTGTAGTCACACACCACAGCACAATTTCCTCCCTAAGTTATCAGCATTAAAGTCAGTAGTGATACAGCCCAGATGAGTTTTACTCTTTGACTTTATTGGCTAACTTCGATGGGGAAAAATGTGGTGAGTGGAAATATGTAAACACAGCGAGGTGGTTAGGCATACATTTCAGTTATAGGATTTGTTGTTGGAATTAAGAGAGTTTCTGCCCTTTAATGCCAAGGCAGGGATAATATCGCACCTAATTCACTGCAACTGCAGACACCCAGATTTTATTCTGACATGAAAAGCCTGGTCAAGTCCAAGAAATTGCTAAGCCTACACACTGCCCCTCTTCTTCCCCTTCACAGATCCTGTGGGACCATTTTGTCCTGTGAGAACTGGATCTTCCATTCTCAGTGTTACTGTGACTCATCCTGCTCAACCTGCAGAGATTCAAGTGGAAGAATAAGCTTCTCAAAATGATGAACAACACGGGAAAAAGTAAAATCAGAACAATCCCAGAGGGTTCACCTTTGTAAAATAATACATATTAACTAATGTATGTTTCCTCGCTTACCTTATACCTGTGTTTCATTGCCTTGCATTAGTGAGGTAATTAATTTCACAGGAGAGATGAAAGGAGCCAAAGAGATGACAGCAGGCATGTGTGAGAAAGGAGTCAAGTGTAGGTCTGCAATGGTGGGCAGCTGAAAAGTGTTTTTGACATGCATTCCGTGAATGTGAAGAAAGTGTCAAGAAGTGCACGCAGAGGAGCTGAAGGTGTGTTGTGTTTTCTGCTGTCTTGAGCAGGATTGCGTGCCGGGTATCTTCTGATAGTTGATACACGGGGAGGGTGATGTCGAGCCCAGTGTAACACATCTGATCTTCTCTCATAGCTTTGGTCATTTACAGTGAGGGGTTAAACTAAATTCCCTAAGAATTAGATGTTTCCTGCTTTGCTGGGAAAATATATATATATATATATATTATTTATATATATATATGCACATGTATACTATTTTTTAGACTTAAGGTTTCTTAAGGGAAATGCTGTATCCGAGGGCTTTTTCATGAGCTGGGAGCACTGCTCTAAACCTCTGGGGCAAATGTTTTCATTGAATTGTCGAAAGAGCCTGAGATTGGCAACACCACCCTGCCCCTGGCTAATGAGCCTTCCCCGAGAGAATATCAAGTGCAATTACCTTTCAGGGAATAACAACATACCAAAGAACCATGGACCCTGCAGAGAAAAACGAAACATACATTTGTAGGTAGAAACAGCTATGAATCAGCATTAATTATCCAATAGAGGGAAAAGGGTTGCAATAAGTCTCAGTTCCTGACTCACACCATAGATCACAGCAAATGTGAGCTACTTACAGAAAATATATATATATATATATTGCGAAGTTCAGCCTACCCCAGCCCCCCTCCCCCGGCATGCACACTTTGCCGTGGTCCAGGGTTACGCTCCTGGGGTGAGCTTCCCGACCTCCGCTTCGGAGCTGGCTGCAGAAGGCGAAGAAGGCGGCTGCTGGCGAGGGAGATCCGGACAGCAGCAGGACAGTTAACGTAGCGCAAAGGCTCATTCGAGGTTTCCCACGTGCAGACGTGGCCGAGGCCGCCGGGCGTCCCATAGCAGCTCGGCTTCAGAGCCGGGAGGACTTCGTCCCCCCACGGCTTCGTGTCCGGCAGATGCAGAAAGGAGGAGAGTCCCAGGCGATTAGGTTTTATTACGCACATTCCTAGGAAGGAGGAGGGGGGGGAGGACACCACATATTTTGGGTTGAGCGACTGGAAAAACATGTGAAATTTAAGGGGCTGTTGGATGTCACCGCGGCTCCCTGAGCGTGTCCCCTTGCGCTAAGCTTCCCACCGGGGCGCGGCTCTCCGCTACCCGCTGCATCCCTCTGAGCCTCCCCAGGGAGCCGGGAAACTCCACCGCAAACTCTTCGGACGTGAAAACGCCGCGGAGAAGGACCGGCTGCTTTGCTGAAACAAGGCACACATATATTGAGTTTGTCAGGGATCATAAAATGTGAATTGATTATTCAAACAGCCATTGATTATAAAAGAATGCTTACTGCAGCAATGGGAAAGGTTAAAAGGAAATTGACCCTCCGCGTACGTGACATAAAGTCATTACGTAAATGAGATATTCATACAGGGTATAATCAAGGTCACGCTAATTTTATTTGCGGTATTCCACTCAAATCTCGGGCTTCGTTTGGAGGCAGCGAATTGTCCCCGAGGGACCTCAAACACCAGGTAGACCGCAGGTGCCGCTAAAATATATATACGCCCCACGTCAATACAACCCGAGGAAGGCTGCGCGTTACCGCGGGGTCCGTGGGCACGGCGGGCCCGAGCCCCGTGCAGTGCCGGCGGCCGCAGAGCCCCCCGGAGGCTGTTGGCACCGCGCCGCTGCCGGGGCCGCCTCCCCCGGGCCGGGAGCGCGGGCGGTGCGGGTTCTGCAGAAGAGCCGCGCCTCTCCCAGCCGGGATGGGAAAGTGTCAAAAAATTAGATGTATTTATGCACATATTTATCCCCTCTAATTATAGAAATTAATCCTCTTACTTATGACTAAAAGGTAACGTCTGAGGCGTCCCTTTGATGTTTAACAGCATCGTTTGTGGCTAACATTCCAACTGATTAAGGAATAATTGTTGTTAAATGCTTTACAAGTGGATAGTGTTTAATTGAGAGGCATTCATAATTCTACGGCTTACCGCAAAATGAAACGTAATTAAAAACGCGAGAATTTCCAACCGATTTTATTCCAATTATGTTTATTGTTCCCACTAATTATGGCAGAAGGAGCGCGTTCCCCGGCCCTGACCGGCACGCGGTCCCACAAGCATTGGGCGGGTTCCCCTCCCCAGGTGCCCCTTCACCCCCCCGCCCCTTCCACCCCCCATGAAGCGCTCCGGCCCCTCGCTTCTCTCCTCCTCGCAACACCTGGGAATGCGCGAAAGTGCTGGCAGCACCCTTCCCTCGGAGTCACCGTAGAAGGGCTGATGGATTTCTCGAAGAAGCACTTGCCACACACTGCGGCAACCATCTCCTAGCAGGATTTTACAAACCAAAGTAAACAAAGCACCCCAGGGGCGATTTCCTCCTTTTGCGCAGCTCACTTCTCAATTTACCTCCGAAGCGATCGTAAACACACACAAGAATTACGGCAGAAATCACAATTGAGGAAGACGTTCCGGATGGAAAAGGCAGAGACTGAACGTGTTCAAAGGGACGGTCACTGAAATACCTGCTGGCTGCCTCTCCACAGGCCAACCTTCCTTATCCCCCGGGAGCTCAGGGCTTGTTCCAGCGGCTCTTTAACCGTACATCTCGCTGGGAAAGGGGGGAAGAAGAAGGAAAAAAAAAAATAGGAAACAAACAAACAAAAAAGATAAACCACCCCCTCACCCAACCCCGCACCTCGGGTTCTTTTTCCCAGCCCGTGAAGCAGCGTCAGTCTCAGAGCGGGTGGGGTGGGAGAAGTGACCGAGCTGATCGCAGTGTTTGCTCGATCGAAAGGAGCGATGTGGCAGTGGATTGATTTATTGCTGAGTTTGGCCACTTCCCGGCTGGGCGCGGGGGGAACATGAGCGAGGGGTGCCTGGCACCGGGCTAATATCAACTCAGGGCTCACGGCTAAAGAGAACCACCAGTTCAGACCCTGCTGCATGGGGGTTGCGGGACAGGGGGAACAAAAAGCGCCTGCTACTCCCACTCTGCGCTCCTTCGGGCTCCGACCCGCTAAGGAAGGATCCCCTAAGGCCATCGCTCCCTTTGTTCCCCGCTGCTGCCAGCACCCGGCCCTGCACGGGTGGGTCGGGGCCGCTCTGCTTGGAGGGCTCCGGGCTCCCAGGTGGGCTCTGGCTCGCCGTTCTCTCCGTGCAGGTTTCTCGGCGCTCCTAAAGGGTTTAAGCGAGTTGTGAGAGAAGAAAAGTGTTTAAATCTTACTGGGGAAATAAAGGGGTGGGAGGATTCCCTCTGATGGCAAGTTAGAAATAGCCCGAGCTTTCCAGAGGGACGTTCGAATTGGTCTTAATGGAGCCATACTTCTACTTCTTTTGCCTCAGCTGTGAGTCCCGGATCCTTTCAGCACTGACAGAGATTTCCAGAGAGGGGAGAAGGGGGGGGGGGGTACCCGGGGTGGCCATTTTATGTAAATGAGCAAATCCGAAATGTATTACAAATCCGGTGTAATAAAACTGACAGTTTTGACAGTATTGACAACATAAATATATGTTGGAACACAGCACTTTCAGACACTTAACCGATGAAGCAATAAAAAGATTCGACTACAATATTTCAAATAATCGACATTGATGTTTTGATACATCATTTTTATACCTCGAATCGATCTATCACTCCGTGACCGGTCAATTTTAAGTAAAAATCTGCTGCAATTATTTACGCTATTGCCAATGACGACCTAATAACTGTTTTCAATTAATTACAGCAAAACTAAGCATTATGAGGACCAACCGGCCGTATATCCCGTCGTACAATCCCTCGCGTTGTTTGTATGGAGAGCAAACACATATATGCATATTGCATTCTCTTTGTGGGATCAAAAGAAAGGCGTACAAAGGCGATCCAAGGGGAAAAAAAAAAAAAAAAAAAGAAAGAAAGAAAGAAAGAGAGAGAGAAAGAAAATCACCACCACCACCTCTCTTTCAGGAGCACACCGCAGGCTCTCAGCACGCACTTCGAGGAAAAACATTATAATATTTTGTCAGCTCATTCCCCCTGCAACACCAAACCGGGCTGCCGAGATTTTTTCCCCCTTTTCTCCGTGGGCTGAAACCCACTTCAGACAATGGCCCGAGAGGCTCCTTCAGAGCGGGGAGCTCCGCGCCGGAGCCACCGCGTGTTCGGGGGCAGCCGCAGCTCTCCAGGGGCGGTGGGAGCACATTGTTCTCTCCGGACGGAGAGCTCCGGCGTCAAAAGCGAGCGGTCCTCTTCTGAAGTGCCAAGGGCAACTGGGGAACAACAGTGTGCGTTCTGAGTGAGCGAGAGCAGAGCCTAGTGGAGTTGGGAGCTCCTCAGATGCTCAGTCGCGCTACACTGACGAGCTTGCCCTCGCTGTCCTTTCTGTTACGATATCACAGTGCAAAGAGCGATTTTTTATTTTATTTTATTTTGTTTTATTTTTAATGTTTTGGGCTCCTTCGAAGAAATGCAAACTAGATTTTGAACTACCCCGGCAGAAGCAGCCTTACTGGGCAGCCCAGACAGGTATTTTTGTCCCTCTGGTTTACGCTGGAAATACGCACAGCGCTGCTTACAGACTTCCCTGTACACCCTTGCCAGCCCACGGCGTACACATCTCGCCTCTCACTTCACGTTGGTGCTTCCCACGCACCCACGCGTGGGCTCAGTCGCTCGGACAGGAGGCGGGGGGGGGGCTTAGGGCTCCCGTTCTCGCCGCGGCCGCCGTGAGGAGCTGCGGGCAGGGGCGCGTCGGGCGAGCGCCCACGGCCACTCGAGAGAGTTTGTCGCCTCGGCCTCGCTACGGGCTCCGCGTCGGCGGCGCCGGGCTGCGGGCCCTGCGAGGACTGGCGAGGCGCGGCGGGAGCGCGCTGGAGCCCCGCCAGATAGCGCTAGAGGGCCGCCGATGGCACCGCCGCGCCGCGGCCGCGGGGACACGGCCTGGGGGGCGGCCCGCGGGGCCCGGGCAGGTCTCGGCAGCCCGGGGGGACCGTGGGGGCTCGGGAGAGGGTGAGGAGCCGCATCGTTCCCGGAGTGCGGAGGTTGCGTTGGGGTTTTGTAAAAAGAGGGGGAGGGGTAGAAGCAAGAGTTGAAAGGGAAGTTAACAGGTAAGCAATGAACCTCCTCCTAATCCAGCTCCCAAAGACCGCAGCCATACCGCAGCCGAGGTCAGGAAAAGTTCACCGCGATGGGCTACCATTGACTTTCTGGGCCGGAAAGGTTTTCTCCAAAGAATAGATCGCTGCAAAGAGGAGAGCGGTGCGGGCAGGCGGGGGGTCGGGGTGAGGAGCTCCATGAATCCGGCGATCCGCGGAGCTCAGACGTGCCGCGTTCCCACCGGGGCGGCCGGGACGGGACCTGGGAGCCTGGCTGCCGCGGGAACCCGGGTAGGGTGGTCGGGGGGCCGAGGTGGGCTGAGAGAGACAGAAGTGGCAGTAAGAGTCGAGCCCACGGGCGGGGAGGCTGTGCAAAGGGCGATTTCGGAGGTGGGAGTATGAGCAGGGGAATAATACTGACTCCAAAACCGCAGAGTTACTATCTGCACCCCACGCGTTGTCTTGAGAGAGAAACAGAAAGAACAAATCCCGTGGATTTTGCACAGGATCCTGGTTATGCTGTAAGCCCGGAGACGCATTAACACGTGGATTGCTTTCTTCATTAACTCTGACACGTTTCTTAGAACGATGGTTAGGGATAAAATGCCACTTCCAATATTCGGAATTACTCATTCCGCTCTGCTCTGCCCTCAGCCCATCCATTCCGGCTCTGTCTGTCAATGTATGCAGTATATTCCCGAATACAATGGCATCGCCCCAAATACTCGAACTCCGCGCACAAACAAACAAACATTGAATAAAGTTACAAACGAGATTACGGCCGGAGTTATTTGTCCCTGCAGCAAGGCGTCAATTGTCCTAACAGATGTAGGGGCGCTAAGAGGATTTAAACCACGCGAATTTAATAAACCAGATTAGCAATAGGTGCTTCCCACAGATGCTGGGAACCGCACAACACATCCACTCCGCGGTATCTATCAGAGCACAGCGCTGCTTGAGAGGGCTGAGGGACATTTGCGAAGGATACGAGCGGGTTTCATACAAGAACAGTTTGTCCCCTCGAAAAAAACTTTCTATTCGCACTGAAGCTCCCGCTACACGCCCACGGGCACACACACAGCAGTGGCTCAGACATACCGGGGGACACATTCCGGGATGTTACCTGTTGTGGTGCCATCGCTCCGCAGCGCTGCGCCGAAGGGGAGAGGGGAGCGGGCGAGGGCGGCGCGGGGCCCGGCGCACCTCCGGGCGGTGATTGGAAGCAGACCCGGCCGGGCTGCAGCGGATTTTCCCTCCCTCCGAGGGCTAAGAAGCCGATTTGGGAGTTTGAAGGGAATAGGTTTCAGCGTCCATATTTGTTCTGGTGCACTTGTAAAATGCGATTTGAAGAGGATCTTTAGCTCTCTGATTGTCTTTGTATTGTTTTTCTTGAAACGGATCTTTTGCCCTTAATGAATCCCCACACAGCTGGACAGCTCCTTCTCGGACACTGAGAGCGCTAACCCCAAACTGACCCCAATTTGACACCACAAGATGAAATTTTACCGCCTGTTAAAACCATTTCCAGCCCCGGCCAAAGGAGCTGGCTGTTGACTGAGATGCACTTCCACACCGGACACCTCATTTCTCTTTGGACTTTGGGGCCGATCTAAAAAGAAAAAGAAAAAGAAAAAAGAAAAAAATAAAAATAAAAAAGCCCAGCACGCACCGCACTGCTTCACCACTCACACTTATCCTGGGAACAGCCTCTGCCGTGAAAGTGATGCACGGGAAATTGAAATTGTCCAATTTAATTTTCCCGAATTACTGTGTTTTACAAGAAATATGTCGCAACGCTGAAAATAATAATTAAAAAAAAAATAAAAGGTAAATAAAAAATGACCTAAGGACGTAGAATCCCCCCAGCCCCGGGTGCACGGATCCCATTTCCCTCCGAGCTCCCAAAAGCATCTTTGTTAGAGCTGCGTACTTTCACTGAAGGGCGCTACATCGACATTCTCTTTTAATGGTCAAACTGTAGCGCTTTATAACCGCGTTCTCGGCGTGCCTTAATCCACTGGGATAGTGCAGAGGAAAAAGGCTTCGACTCTTTTCAAGGAAGAAAGGAAAAAAAAAAAAAAAGACACAAGAGCAACATGAAAGCCCTCCGTTTTCCAGATGAAATTTCACTTTCTCTCAAGTTAAAATCATTTTTAAAAGTTGGTCCCTGTCCCACACGCACAGCGGGGCGAGACAGCGCGGGTGGGGGGGGTGGGTGGGGGGAGGGGGTCATTGGTTTGGGGAAGAAAAAATAAAAAGCCAAACTGAGCAAATGAAAGGAGCACACAGAACGCTGCAACAAATAAGTAAATAAATAAATAAAATCTTTGGCTGCTTTTCTTTTTTACAGCTTCGATTTTAGATTGCTCTCTAACAATTCTCTGCTCCGAAGAATCGGGGCTTAAAGGAGCTCCTGTGAAAAACAGAATTATTAAAAATAATAATAATAATTAAGTCTAAAATGATATCCTAAACATTGACGTGCCTTCTGCTATGGGAGCAAAGTCGTGTAAAAAACTTCTCTTTGAGAAGAAGAGTGGTGAAGTTCTCCCCCAGTCTCAGCTCTGAGCAAACACACGGAGCCCTCAGCGGGACCGGATTACTGTTGCACGGCCGCGGCACGGGAACAGAGACCCTCTCGGTGCCACCGACCCTCTCGGAGCGAGGCGTACTCGAAGCACAGCAGGGGGCACGGCTGCAAAATCCGTTTGGGAGCTGCAAATATTTACAACTCGTACCTTAGGTTCCCGCATGGGTTGGGTCGCCATGAAGGGACGCCTCGGGAGTTTGGAACTCGGGCATCCTTGTGGCGGGGTGGGGGTTGGGGGTGGGGGGAAGAGAGAAGAAAAAAAAAATCACAAAAAAAACAAATAGCATTCACCCCTGAGCAGATCTCTTAAAAATCTGTTCGAAATGTACAGCTGTAAAAGTAGGAAAAGATTTGCATAACCTCCTGCTCTGTAGGTCTCCGCGCACCCAAAGGATTAGCCGAGCATTCATTAACATGAATATCCTGAATTACGTTCCCGATTTATACGACAGAGTATAAAATACTGCATGAGCGTCCCCTCTTTTCCCTGCGAAACGCATCGACTTCACCACTGCTCAAAAGAGATCTCCACACTGAGGGCTTTCTACTCACCTCTCCTCCCAGTCCCGGGAAAGCCAGGCGCAGCCATTCGGTTGCTCTTAGGATTTAGCTTTAATCTCGGAGGAGATCCTCTCAGAAAAGCACTGCGGGGTCGTGCCCGGCTCCGGGCCGCGAACGACGGCAGCTCCGGCCGACACCGGGGCCAACACCGGGGCCGCTTCTCCCCTTCTCCCGCCTGCAGCAGCCGGGCCGGGTGCTGCCGGAGCTCGGGGGATGCCCACTGGCGTCCGTCAGCCCCACGCTATCTTTCTTTATATGTGAGGGCTGATTTCCCGCAGACATCATTGTTATGATGGCTCATTTAATCAAACTGTTTAATTGCTCCGGTAATCACTATCATCATCACAGGTACTCAATCATTCATCATTTTGGAGGGGTTTATTGACCTCTGGAGCTCATTCCCCGCGCCTATTAAAATCAGGCCAAATATCTGCAACTGCCCCTAAGTCATTTTCTTAAAGTTAAAAAAAAAAAAAAAAAAAAAAAAAAAAAGTTAAAATCGTCACTCTCGTCCTGAAAAGCAACGCAAAACACTCCAACCCCTACCCGAACAAATCACATCATTCTTGGTTTTGTTTTGTTTTTTTTTTTTTCCTGCCGTGTATTTCTAAAAGCCACCTATGTACGAGGCCACATTCACCACCGGGTACACAATCATTGATAAATCCCGCTATTAACGGGATAGTCTGGTTTAGATTTTATGTGCAGGGGACCGTGAACGAGGCTGGGGGCTGGGGAGGACAAAACTGCAGCGATCGATAGTCGGAGGCTCGCTCCTCCCCTCACTGGAGGCGCCCCGTGATTGATGAGCCCGGGGAGCGCCGGTAATTGACTGCGCTAGGGTAAGGCATGCTCGGGCTGAGCGCGGCGATTGGCCGAGGGAGCATACCAAAATTACCGCGTGTGCGCGCGTGTGTTTGGAAAAGTTCATCTGGTGCTCGGGGCTGGGGGTGCATCCTCTCACTTCATTTGCCAAATCGTCCTCCTGTAATTAGCGCTCCCGTTAGAGGCATTACCGGGCTCACACCCCGGCGCGCATCCCGTCGAGGTACGGCAAAGCCCACGGACGCGCCCACCCGAGTCCGCCGCTTCCCGCCGGCACCGCTCGGAGGGAACGCGTACAGCGGCCGCGGCACATCTGGGTCTCTCCCGGCAGAGCCGAGCTGACCTCCGTTCCGAGTCCCTCTCCCACGCTCCGTTCGCAGCCCAGAAAGGGATTCCCCTTCCCCCCGCTCCCTCCCCCTCCCGAGCCATCCTCAGCTCTCGAGAGTTGCGATCACCCCACGCGGAGCGGTGCCCAACGCTCTCTGCCCGTGCCCGGACCGTTCATTCGTAGCCGCGCTCAGCGCCCGAGCGGGACGCCCTCCTCCCCCATCCCCACCCCCACCCCCGCCGCCTCCCGCAGCGCAGCCCCGCGCCCCCTGCGCACCCCTCGCGGCGGCGGCGGGAGCCGGAGAGCCCCATAAATAATGCAGAGCGTAAATCAGAGCCTGAGCATCGCGGTTCATCGGAAGGTATTTCGGTGCTAAAAGAATCTAGCGCAAACCAACCCGGGGCCGGGCTCCTATCGCACTTTTCTTCTCGCTCTCCGCAGTTTTCCCCTGCCTCTCCCCCCTCTCGCACACACGCACTCTCCCCGTCCTTCCTCCCCTGCCTCCCTCCCTCCCTCCCTCGCTCCCTCCCTCCCCGCTCCCTCCCTCCCTCTCGCACGCTCTCTCCTTCCTACACGCGCTGCCTCGCTCGGGGCAGGGGCTGTGCGCGGCTCCCCCCGCGCGGCGCTGCAGCCGCCCCGCCGGGCGCTGCCATCCGTGGCGCTCCGCCGGCCGGGGCCACCCCGCGCCCGCCGCTCCCCGCAGCCGCTCCCCGTCGCCGCCGCCGCCGCGCCCCGCGCCCGCCGCCGCCGCTCCCCGCCGCCGCCGCCGCCGCCGCCGCGCTGCAGGACTGGCTATGGCCACCGCCACTTCCGGGTTCCGTCACTTCATTCTCCCGCCGATCAGCGCTGCAAAACTGAGCCTCTTCTATAAGGCAGCCGGCAGCCAACCTGCCAGCACTCACTGACACTCGCTCATCTCCGAGCGCGGGGAGAGAGGGAGACAAAATACCTACCGGGAAAAACGGAGAGAGGGGGCAGTCCGCGCTTTGCAAACTATTCCATTTTTCTTCGCATCTTTCCCCACCCCCCTTCACAGTACTTAAAAAAAAACAAACAAAAAAAAAACAACCCTGTAGCGATCCTAAAAGGCAAAACCCGAGCGCGGAGTTACTGGAAGAAGAAACCGGGGTTAAAAAGATTCCTCCTCTCTTCTTCATCATCATCAGCCATCACTCATTCACTACCTTGACATTCCCTGGCTTTGATTGACAGCTGGAGTGGCAAAAAGCCATGAGACACGACAGTTCGGTTCCATGTGGGCTGCTGACGGGCCGATCGTAACCCGCACGGTGGGGGCTTGACCGTGTGTGTGCTTTTTTTTTTTTTTTTTTTTTTTTTTTTTTTTTTTTGGTGCGTAGAGAAAGAAAAAAGGAAAAAGAGAGAGAGAAAGAAAAAGAAAAGAGAGAGAAAAAAGAAGAAATACACAGAAACTCATCGTGGTCGCTGGCTGTTTTTTGTGCGTTCTCGTTGCTGGTGGTGGTGGTGGTATTTCCCCGTACCGGAGGATAGGAGAAGTCTGTAAGTGGGTGGCAAAAAAAAAAAAAAAAAAAAAAAAAAAAAAAAAAAAAAAGACTCTTCTTCACTCTAAATCACTTTCTTTGCTGGACTGGGACACTGGGATATTAAATATACGGCACATCCAGGAGTTTATTGGAGCGCAGACTGATGGCGCAAAGGGTAGGTTTAAATCTCCAACCCTTACCTATAGATAAATCCTCCCTAAGAGGGGCCTGTCCGATTTGCTCTCCGCCGGTGCTGCTGCTGATGGCGGCCCCTGTTAGCCAACAGAGCCCGGGTGATCCCCGCGCTTGCCGTGCGTGTGCGTGAGTGCTGTGCGTGTGCCTCTCCTCGCGGTTGTTCCACGCTCGCTCGTCGCAGCCGTTCCCCGCAGCGCCGCTCCGCTCCCGGCTCGCAGGGAGCTGCCTCGGGAAGCGCTGCTGCTGCCGGGTGTGCACATATACGGGCGTGGATATATGTGTGCATATAGAGCTGCTTTTTTTTTTTTTTTTTTTTTTTTTTTTTTTTTTTTTTTTTGTCTCTGGCTTTGACAAGACAAGGGGAATTGCTGCTAAATAATGTTTCTGGTAACTTTCCGATTATTTCCCCCTTTACCTCCCGCCCCCTCCGATGCATCCTACCTCTGCTCTCCCCTTCCCGGAGCTGATTTATTTCTCGAGCCGCTTCGGATTCTGCTCCTTTATTCCTTCATATCGGGTTTTTTTTCTCCTTCCTTCCTAACGCTGAGCGGCTCCGGCTTCTCCCCTCGCTTCCTTCCTTCCCCGCGACCCGGCCGGGCTGCCCCCGCCGCGGGCGGCCCCGCACCCCGGCGCTCTCCCCTCTCTCTCCTTCTCGCACTCCGCTCCCCGCTCAGCCCCCCCGGCTCCGCTCCGGGCCGATCCCTCCGCACGTTCCCTTCTCTCCGTTGCGGCTGTTCCCGGGTTGTTGTGCTCTGCTGGCGCCTGGCCGGGCGCTCCACTCTCTTCTGACTTTTGTTGTTGTTGTTTGTTTGTTTTTTTATCCCCCCCCCACCCCCCTTCCCCTCTTTCTCCCTCTCTCTTTCTTCCGGCCCGCGCTGACAGTACGATGAGCTGCCCCACTACGGCGGGATGGACGGCGTAGGGGTGCCGGCGTCCATGTACGGGGACCCGCACGCCCCCCGGCCGATCCCCCCCGTGCACCACCTCAACCATGGGCCGCCGCTACACGCCGGACAGCACTACGGCGCCCACGCCCCGCACCCCAACGTCATGCCGGCCAGCATGGGCTCCGCTGTCAACGACGCTCTGAAGCGGGACAAGGATGCGATCTACGGGTAGGCACAGCCGGGCCCGAGCCGGCAGCGGGAGGGCAGCGCGGGGCGGCGCCGGGGGAGCGCCCCGGGGCCGGAGGGGCGCGGAGGGGGGCGCGGGGCCAGGGCCGGGCTGCGGTGGCAGCGCCCCGGGAGGCGACTGCGGGGCACAGCGCAGGGAAGGCCCCGGGGGTGCTGCCCTGGTTGATTTTTTTTTTTTTTTTTTGCCCCCTCCTTTGCTTTTTCTTTCTCTTCTTCTTTTCTTTTCTTTCCTTTTTTTCTTTTCTTTTTTTTTTCTTTCTTTCTTTTTGTGTGTGTGTGTGTGCCCGCGTGTGTGAATTGTTTTTTTTTTTTTTTGTCTCGCTCCGAAGGCCCGGGCAGCACTTCAGGCTTGCGGTGTGCTGAGTTTGGGTGGAAGAAGCGTGGTTTTGGTGCTTTGCTCTGTGCCACAATACCTTGCTGTAAATAAAGGGTTGCTCCGAGCACAGGGAAAACGAGAGGGATTCGCTGCCCACGAGCTGTTCTTCCCCGAGAAGGGAGCAGTGAGCATTGGAGGCAGCGTGGAGCTCCGTGTGGAGCAGAGAAAGGGTGCGGGGAGGAAAAGCAGTGCGGCCTCGTGCGCTGCCGGGGGGGCACCGAGTACTCCCTTTTTGAAAGAAACCCCCATTTATCCTGAAGGAGAGTGTGGTGTGCGGTGGAGTGTGGGCCTTGCTCATACCCAAAGAAGAGAGCACACCAGCCGCGTCCTCATGCTCAGCACGCAGATCAGATATTTTTTCCTGACTGCACCAACTATGGGAAAATATTTGGCGAAGCGCTGCCGCCCCCCGCCCCCTCCCCGCGCCCTGCTCGGACACCGCAGTTTGGCCCCGGGTGCTGCGAGGCCAGGGAACTTTAGTGCAGAACTACTAGCAGGCCCCTTGCGAAAATAAAATACCGTTCCGAGCGGTTCGCAGTTTGCCTGCCCTCGGTGCGCCCTGTGGGTCATAGCTGGAGGGGAGGGCTGGGAGCTCCGTGTTTCGCGTTATTTTAAACCGCGGTGTAGAGAGCGAGATTCCCGGGAGAGGAGCGAGGCGCTGGGCTGGGCACTCTGTCCGCGGCTGCGGGGGCTGCACGGGGGATGCGTCGAGGCGTTCGCGGTTGCAGAAAGAAACAAAACCCCAAACCCGCAAAAACCGCGTTTTTATTTCAAAATGGGCTTCTGCCCCGCTCTGCCCGAAGAGATATTGGGAGTCCGCAGAGCGTGGCCGCGTGGCCGTACGTGTCCGTGCGTTACCAAAATACTTGTTGATCAGAGCTCTTCTTCCCCCCTCTCCCCCACCCCCCTCCCGCCCTTTGTGTGCCACTGCCCGGTAGGCACCCGCTGTTTCCCCTCCTCGCCCTGGTCTTTGAGAAGTGCGAGCTGGCGACCTGCACGCCCCGGGAGCCCGGTGTGGCCGGCGGGGACGTCTGCTCCTCCGACTCCTTCAACGAGGACATCGCCGTCTTCGCTAAGCAGGTCCGGCACCGCTCCCCCCGGGGCCCCCCGAGCCGCGAGGGGTTGGCCCCCGGCCCCCTCGGTGGGGACGGGAGGGGGCGGTGGGTGCCCTCTGGGCCGGGTCCTCACCCCGTGCCCGGTGGAAGGGGCCGCGGATGAGGATCGGGGGAGGTTGCAAAGAGGGGATCCCTAGGGCTGGAGGAAGAAGCCGCAACCCACGCCGCTTTTCCTTCTTCTCTTAGGTCCGCGCTGAAAAACCACTTTTTTCTTCAAACCCAGAGTTGGACAATTTGGTAAGGCCTCACCCCTGCGCCCGCCGCCCGCCCCTAGTCCCGGACAGCGCCCACCGACAGGGACAGGAGGCGGCAGGGCCGGGAGGGCTCCCCGCCTCCCCGAGGGGTTCCGAGGGCCGCGCTCGGGGCGAGCCGGGGCCAACGCTCCGGCCCTGGCGCGCCGCGAAGCCGGGCTTAGAAGCCACGGGAAGCCAAAGTGAAGGAAATAACTGCTTAAGAAGAGGGAGCTGGAGATTTCTAGAGTAATTCTTTTGCTAATGTGAACGATTTCAATATTCAAAGTGCCTAAATCCTCTTGTAAAGAAGATGCCAAACTATTCATCTCCCCCCTCCCCTTTCTTCCCCGGGAGGTGAGGAGGGGGGTGGGTGGGTGGGGGGGTGCGAGCGTGTGTTCGGGCCTCCGCGGCCCCTCCGAGAGAGGAGGAAGAGGCTCTGCTTCTCTGGGACCGCGGGAACAAACGCCCAGCCCCGCACCCCGAACCAATCTGATAGAAACCGAGCGCTAGGGGTAAAGCTGATCCATATTGCTCAGGCGTGACGGAGGGGTTGAGATCCAGGGGAATGACCGCTGCCCTGACAACTCCCCCAGCCCCTTTGGGGTCGCATCCCCGAGCTCCTCTCTCCCACCTAACCCTTGCTCCCAACTCTCTTGCAGATGATCCAAGCAATACAAGTACTAAGGTTCCACCTCCTGGAGTTAGAGAAGGTAAGAGGCACTGGGGTTGGTGCAGGCCGTCCCCTGTCCCTGCCCGGGACGGAGCGGACACACGGCCGGGAGAGGGGGAGCTCCGGGTGACACCATAACCTGTGCCACCGGAGCATGTGACACCGGCAGCCATGCCCAGCCCGGCCCGGCATTTTTTTGTTCTGTGTAATTTCAACCGAGTCATTACATCTATACATTATTAAACCCCTGACATCCTCCTTACCCCTTCTCTCGGCAGAAGCTCTTTTCCTGACTCGGAAGCGCTATGTTTAACCAAAAGAGAAACGCAAGCCCTCCCGTTTCCCTCCCGCTCCGCCAGGCGCATTAACCCCAAACGAGCAGTAAATGTTTGGAGGAGGCAGGGGGCCCTGCACGGCGCGGGAGGGGCTGTTCCCGCGCTGGGAGTGCCTTTCCCAGAGCCCCGCCAGCTCTCCCCGGCCTGGCCTGGGCCATGCCTGAGCCCCGCGGTCCTGAGCTCGTAGCCCGGACCGGCCCGGAGGTACCGCCGGGCTGCGGCTCCCCTCGCTATGGGAGCAGCACACCGGGTTTGCCCCGCACGCCGGGCTGAGCACACTGTCTCTCTGTAACTTGTTGCTGCGGCAAGTCTCAGGAGAATAATATGCGCTGTAACAATTTCTCTATTGTTTCCTTGCCTTCAACTATTGTGCCCCTTAATTAGAGTTACTCGTGGAGGAGCTCGGAGTGTTGTTCTTGCTCCCAAAAAGAGTTGCAATCCGATAGCTTGCCCTTACTGATGCTGTCACTCCTGTTGCTGCTTTCAGGTTCACGAATTGTGCGATAACTTCTGCCATCGGTACATTAGTTGTTTGAAAGGAAAAATGCCAATAGACCTCGTTATCGATGAAAGGGATGGCAGCTCCAAGTCAGACCACGAGGAACTCTCAGGATCTTCCACAAATTTAGCCGACCATGTAAGTCCTTCTGATTTCGTCATGGCACTTTCTGAGGCTTCTAAGTTGCTCAGAGTACCGGTCCCCGATCTCACTGTTTGTGGCTGTTGTCTGTTGGTAATGTTTCCACCTTTAGTGAGCTCGGATCCCACCTTCAGGCTTTCCCTCTCGGTTTCTAAAGTTGTAAAAACGCGAAACTTTCCATGTGTTTCCAACCGCGAGTTTGCAGTGGTTGGTGAAGTTTGCACCCGGAGTTTGGTCCGGGTGACTCGGGGAGGCAGCAAACTGCTCGGTGTGGTGCTCGGTGATTTTTTGTCCCTCTTTGCCAGCTCTGTAGTCGATGCAGCAACACAGGAAAACAGAGAGAAGAAAGTTAGGGAGAAAGTTTGCTGCTCTCCTCCCCCCTCCCCTCTGGCAGGGATGACAAGTGATGAGAATTATTGGCAATACTACATCGCATTAAAGAAGGGGGTTAGCATATGAGAGTTTCCAATGCTTGTGCTTTAGAGCAGCTTATTGTCAGAATATGGACTTATTGCCAAACGCCTGAAGCATCTTCATAATAAAAGACAGTAACCTTGATGAAGCAATTATTAACAATGTATTACAGAAAGCTGGAGAGAACGATGATGGAGTAACCGTAGGTTAGCGGTTGATTTTAACACTTGCAGAGTTGGTGAATTCGTGCTATGTGTGTAGGACTGAAGTTGGTGTGTGTGGTGATCAGAGAGCCTTTGTTTTTCCGGGTTTGGGAGCAGCTCCGGTGACACTCAGAAACATGGAGAGGCAGAGAGACCTCAGGATGTGCAGGGAAAGATTGCAGCTGGTACCGCAGAGAGGGAGTGGAAAGCTCTGGTTAAAAAGAGTGGGTGTGAACTCTGGTTTATTTATAGGAACGCATCCCTAGGGGGGAAAGGGGGTTTACGCAGTTTTAGATTCAATTGAACTCATAATCTAAATGATACAGTCTAATATTTTAGTGGTTGAAATATTAATTTAACACCCAGTGTGAAGTTAACCATGCTCTGTACAGGCACCCGCCCTCATTTCCCTGCACGTTAAGCGGGGCAGCTCTCAGCCCAGGGAGAAGCAGCTTTCCAGGAGCTTTTGTTTCCTTTGAAAACACGTTGTTTGTGTGTGCATTTGATAATTGCATTAGATCTGGACCGAAACTGAATTGGGAGATAAAATAATAATAAATTCTCCTAGATGCCCCTCTCCTATTGCTTAGTTTTAGGTATTGCTTAGTTCCAGAGCCCTGGAAACATTTTTGGAGCCAAGCCTTAGCTTTCATTTTCTCATTTGCGTGAGGTAAACATTGCAGAACAAGATTCCTGTGATGCTGTGCATTTGAAATCTATTATTTTGAGGGGGAAAATATATACACAGCGGTCCCTGAAAGTTTCTCCGCTTGTCAGTTATCTCACATGTAGATAATAAAGTCTATGAGGCATGACACTGTTTCAAAAATATTTGTTTTATGGCATTTTACAACCCTAAATGCGCGTGCATAAGTATTATGGGGGAGTAGGAGAAAAGAAATTAGAGTGAGTGGCACCCTGAAAGCTGTAGGGTCATTGTGTATAATTCAGAGCAAAATAAGAAAAAAAAAAAAGTCCATGTTTTTCCAGTACGGTTTCTTTACAAGAGTGTGTTTCAAGTGGAAGTGTAGAAATGGAGCATGCTTATGTTTATATTGAGGAGATTAGATAAACTAGCCTGTTTAGGGTTCTGGCAGATGGCGGATGCTCAAGCCAATTTGCAGTGCTCCATTATAATATTTAAATTCGCACACAATGATAGGACAGGGGTGGAGGGGGTTAGAATTTTGATAATTTGATAACCATTATCTTCCCTAAGAAGAATCTCCTCTTATTTTTTTTGTGGCCCAAAAAGCAAACTCAAATAAATATGACAACCCATTTATCTTATACCCGTTAGGGTTTACCACTTCATTGGGTATTATAATTTAAAGCCTTTTATTTCCTGGAGATTTGAGCTATAACATTTTTACTTTAGCCCCCTGCTATTTGTTTTGAAAGGAAGCAATAATTTGTGCAACCAGAACACCAACTGGGAAATGAAGAGTTGTATCACATAGTTACATTTTATTCATGCGTTTTGGGAAATGTGTCTCCTTATTGGATTTTTTTATTTATTTATTTTTTAATATATTAGCTTGTTTTCCCAACAAAACTTTAACACCCTTTTACAGCTTGGTCCGACTACTGTTTATGTACTCGTTGGTGTTTACATTGTGCAAGGCTGCAGCAGGAAGAAATCTTTTATTCCTAAAGTAGGGAAAGCTTTAAAAATTGCTAATATAAACATGCATGACTATCAAAAAGCATGCTATCATTTGCAAGCATCTACCTGAAAATGTAATAGTTCAAGCATGCAAATTTGTCCAATTTGACTCTCCAGTTTTATTTTTTCATTTGCTTTGATATGCATATTTAATATATAGCCCCAGGCTAGATCTCATTTGGTGAAAGTTGGTGCAGGGGTGATGATGAGCCACTTCAGAGGGACAGAGACAGCATGTTGTTTCCTCTGTTTTATGTATTGGCCCACTATTCTGATCCAGGGGTCTTCCCCTCATGGTTTTATTTGCACATGAAATACCAGGAGCAGCTCCGCTGATTGGCTATGAATAATGATGGCCAAAAAGCAGTGTAGTTGCATTTGTTGTGTGCCAACGTTTCTCCTGTGGAGGTGACAGTTTGTGACAGCTGTTTGACACCCCAAAAATCCATACACCTCTGTTCTTATTAAGCAATATAAAGCTACATCCTGTGTGTGTTTTCTGTGCGTGCAAGGGCTGGCAACAGTGACAGTGGCAGAACAGAACCGGCACCTAATGCAGCTCTCATTTTTGTTCCTTGGCTAGACCTGAAAATGTGCCATAAGTAACAAAAAGAATGGTGGGATTAGCCGATATTTACCATAGCACTTCAACTGGGATGCTGAGATACAGCGCTTCCCCTTTCAAAATCTGCTGCTGTATTATTTATATAACTTAGCTGGAAACCAAAAGCAAAATCAACAAAGGAATGAACTCTTCAGAGGTATACCTGTGCTGGAAAGAGGAGACATCTGTACGCGGTTGTGCTGTATGCGTTTGGCAATAAATGTGTACATCGAATTCCGTTTTAGTGTGCTATTAACTGTTATGTAATACAGTAAGTGTAAGGGGTCCGGGGACTTGGTAGATCAAATAGTGCAGCTCTGGCCACAAGAAGCTGAAACTTTTGTTATTACTCTGCTGTGTTTAGTAAATATAACAGCCCATAATTAGTGTTTGAATTTTTAACACCCTCATATTTTTTTTATTGCTCTGAGGTATTAGCTGTAGATGGGAAGAAGGTAATTACAGCTATGCCCTGGCTGAACCAGATCAGTAAGGAAAGAAAAAAAGGAAAGAAACCTTTCCAGCTGCAGTTCAAGTCAAGTCTCCCAGCACAGACAATTTATTATTGTTCAATATAAACACGCTGGGCCCTATCCTGCATTCAGCATTCAGCCTAAAATATCTGTTGAGATTGCCAAAAATCTCATTTTTCTTTTCTTTCCAGCTATTCAAATCTGGAAAGAAGTGATGCCTGTAAAATTTGGGGATTTAAAAAACTTATTTTTCCCAGCATAAATTACAGTTTGTACTATAGTTACGTTTCTTTTGTACCTGGTCTCACCTGATGCCATACAATTCTTCCTTTAGCACAATCTACTTTGAAGCCTAGAAATTTTCCTGTAGAAATTTATGGCTCTCCTTCCCCTGGCTTTCATGGCAGCAAGATCCAGGCCTCAGTCTTCTTGATATTTGTTTATAAGTTATAGTCAATTTGCAGCTGAGAGGTAATAATATACAGATCATCATTCATAAAATATAATTAAAAATGGATAGAAATATACATACATCTCATTTTTTATAAAAGGACTGTTGACAGGTCAGAAATCTGATGCCTTAGCTGTAGAAGAGAAATATTAGTCTCAGTATTAAACCTTTCAGCTCTCACATGAGGAGATACGTATATTTTGTCCTTTTGGACATACAGACATTTTGCGTTTCTTTCACATTTCTTATTGAAGAATGGCCTGTGCAAATTTCTGTCGTCTGCTTGCAGATGAGAAAAAATAAAAATCAGTTCCAGCTATATAATTAAACCTTTTGGTAGGGTATGACTGAGGAAATTGCTGCTGGGCTGGTGCTGCGCTCCTCAGGCACGCAGCCCTGGCAGACCTGGGTGGGAATGCTGAGCAGACCCCAGAGGTGCCCTTCCTGCCTGTAGCAGGTCAGAAGGGAAACCAAGGAGCTCACTGCATAAAAGAAAAAGGGCAAACTTGTTTCTTTCGTAACCAAATTTCTCAGTGCGTGGTTTAGGACTTAGGATGTCACTGTAGGCCTCTTGATCCCGAAGGATCGAGGAGCATCAGGAAGTTTCTGAGAAAGTAGAGAACATCATGTATTTGCTCTTTTTGACGGGCAGTGCTAAGATGAGTTACCAGGCATCTCACAATCGAATATTTTAATTTTAATTTGGGTTCTCTCTATTTGAAATGACATTGTGTTTCACCATCTACTTGATGCTGGTTTTCCCTCTTTGGTTTGAGTTGTCTATCATTCTAGATGCAGTGTAGCCACACAGAATGACGTAGAAGGACAATTGAAAAAATAACAAAAACCTGATTTTTCAAGTCTCACTTCTTTACTGACAGGTGGATTATACGTCTGATTTCAATCTGAACTGAAAAATACAAAGCATGTAGTTTTAAGAGTGTTGCCACATTCTAGGAGTGTCAAAAATTCCTCTAGACAACTTTACTCAAATGTGAAACCAAAGGACAAGAATATCAAAATTAAAAATCATACACGTGTAGATATGGACAGAAATATCTGATGGAACACAACACTTACTGTTTTGTTTCACTTGTGCAATTCACATACGATTTACTTATTAAATCACGGTGAATACGCACCTGTAGGAAAAAATGCCTTGGTAATATCAGAAGCAGTCTTTAAAAAAAAACATACACAATTAGAGTTTTCCACGGCTCATTTACTTATTGAAAGTTCCTTTATGTAATAAGTCTATTTTTGCCTCGTTCCACAGCAGTCTCTAAGACATCATCCTGTACATCTGAAACACATACACAAGTGCACACACACAAACGCACATGCATGTATGCATAGGGGTTCTTACACCTGGTATAGCATGCCATCTTTTGATACACTGTGGTACACAGAGACAGATTATTGTGGTATTGGTCACACAAGTAATTCCACTGTGTTTACAGGCGTTGCTTGTAAGAACAAGGTGAGCAGGATTTGGCTTGTATTTAGCAAGGAGAATGCCACCCATGTCAGTAGTTCTGTTCAGGTTTGTGTTTGAAAAATTAATTTACAAAAGCAACCTCCAGACCTTCGATTTTACCCCTGCTAACAGAGAGTCCTACAGCTATTGCAGTTTCTTTCAGGAAAGCAAGTCATGCTTTATTTGTTCACACAAGATAAATGGTTTTGTCCATTTCATCCGATGAAATTTAAGGCCCTGATCCCGTCATGGCTGTGTACTCCAAATGCTGGTTAACGTCTGTGAGCCAAATCCTGCTCAGTGTACTCACATGGATATCAGCTGGCCTGATTGATCTGGCTTCCCAGTTACAAATAAGAAGCAAATTCCTTATGGTTAATTGAGTCTTTAATATTACTATAAAAAACACTGTGAGATCAGAATCATCCCCAGAGGGACTACGTACACTCTCAAAAAATTTGCCATACTTTGCCCAGTGGTAATACTGGGCATGCAAAGTAACAATTGCAATTTGGCTGAAGGTTGTCCTCTATCAAATCTGTTACAACACCTCAAGTCCTGCAGCAATTAAAAAACTCTTACGATTTCCACCAGATCTGGAGCATTGACTAAAGAGTAACGCATAAGATTTGCTCTGTATACAAAGAGACTCTTGTCCTTTTTGCTGCTCTTTTCTAGATTTAGCAAAATTCAATGATGGTGCTATATCAATTCTTTTTTTCTTTTTTTTTTTTTTTTTTTAACTTTCAAGGGAAAAAACACTGGCAAAATTGTGTTTTCTAGGGAAAGCTGTGTGTGTAAATGAGAAACAGTGGATAGCAGTGGAGTGATCTCCTGTGGCCCTGCTAGTACAAGCTTTCCCCATATTGTCTCCTGCTTTTATATTAATTACAACTTGCATTATCAGCTGTGAGTCTGTAGCCCAGCAAATAGAAAATACTGCCCCTGGAGACCTAGCTTCTTGTATCTATTTTCCATCTCCTTCTATTGTGCTCTGCTCAGTATTCACTGCTTTTCTCCTGGTAACACTGCTCTTTAACACAATTAGGTAAGAGCAAGAGGAGCACCATATTTGACTCCCAGTTATTAAAGCTATTGGGAATAGATACATATGTGCTGTTTACCTTCTGTGGTACATGTCATTAGTTTAGGTCATATGTGTGTGAACATTTTATCATGTGCAGGCAAACACAAAACAGGTGATTGCATTTTAGCAAGTATCATCCACGCTCTTTGGCACGTTTCTGTAAAGTATATTACCAAACCTTGCAAAAAGATATGAGAAGCTATGCAAATTGTTTGTATAATTCAGGGTACCTATTTTCTTTTCTCTTTTTTTACAATGCTAAAACTTAATACAAATTTCATGGAAAAAAATGAAATATAGAAAATTAGAATTATTATCGGAGGGCTTAGTATCAGGATGGATCTCTCCAAACTATACTAATAAAGTGCTTCTAGTGAAGCATGCTTTAGGTCTGTCATTGTTTCTTTTGTTTTGTTTTCTTGATGATGAAGATGTACGTATAAATACTTATAATCAGGCATTTGGCCAGGAAGTTTTCTTGAGGGATGCAAAGTTGGAAACTGTCTAGGGCAAGAAAGAAACTGCACAATGATTCTAGTCCAATAAAAAAGAATGCTGTCATTTTTATGAGGCTGTAAACTCCACCCCAAGAGTTATTCATCATTTTTTAAAATAATATTAAAGTGTAGCTGCTTCTCTTGCTTTTAGACTCTTCCAAAATTCTACCATTGCCTCTTGTAAATACTCCATCTAACTATTTCTGTTCTGCAAGAAAATTCTGCCAAGTTGCTTCCTCGAAAAAAACTATGTCACAAAAAAATACATTGAATTTCCAACCAGTCCACCCTGGCTTTCCAAAGCTGAGCGTACAAACTGAGGTCAGGAACAACTCAGCCTGGTAGGGACAGCAAAAGTTTTCAGCTGCAGGAAGTCTTATTTACTGAGCCTTTCCAAATCAGCACATTTTTGAAACAGAATGGCTGGTCTAAGCTTTTGAAATACTCTACGATAGGTTTTGGACGGCATTTGCCTTAAAACATAACTGAGGTGTTACCAGTTAATTATTGTAATTTTCTTATGTGTGATAAGGAGCTCCAACAGCAGCCAGCTTAAGAGAGCCTGCAGTGCATAAAATTAACATAACTCACTGTGTTCCCTCAAAAGTTTAGCCTAGGTGAACATGTTGCAATTATTACATTTTCTAAAAGAAGGTTCCAGCCTGGTGTTGTTGGAGGGCTAAACTCATGCTATGCTATTGTTTCTTTTCTTTTTCATGTATTTCTTCTAGTTCTTTATCTGATTACCATCCGGCAAACAGCTGACGCTAAGAGGCTGCAGAGGGCTGAAGAGCTCCTGTCTGTTGTTTGCCTTCAGCTTGAAGCTATTTGAGTGGCTTCCTAACTCAGAGATAAAAAGAGAAGCTCATAGGCACAACTGTGTTTTAATCGAGGCTGTAAAGAGACTTACTGAGTTTTTGCATTTTATTTCCATCTGAACTTTTTGGTAACCTTTTTTTCAACTGTGATTTTTTTTTTTTTTAATTTTTTTTAAATAACATCTGGGTTTCCTGAACTTTCAAGCCTTCTCACTGTTCTTTTTCTGCATCTTTCCACCTGATTCTGTAAAATGATGGTAAAATTTTTGTATTTTCTGAAACGAAATTGTGGGGGCTTACAGCATTAAGAGCAATTCCAGAGGCCTAATTAATGTAACAACAACAAGGAATACAAAATCCCATTGTATTTATTACTGTTTTTTTGTTGTGGGTCTGTGTGAGAAAAGGAGATTGGTCTCACAGGTTTTGGAAGGGTGGTGGTTTTGTACCGTAAATGCTATTGTGCTGTCAATTGTGCTGATAGGTGAGGTGAATTTAAGATCATGGACTGTCATCTGATCTGCTTATATCTTCCTGCTGTGGAGCCTCATACGTGCATGCATGTGTGTGTTTGTGTAAGGTGAAGGGGGATTTGGATCCTTCTCACCCTTTGGTCACCTAGAGCTTTATTCAGAGCCTTTTGAAGTCATAGGCTCTTCCCTTTGTCTCTGTTGTGATCTGGGTCAGGCCCATTAGATTTATGTTACTGGGTTTTGCAGCAAGACGTTCTTTGGCAGTTGTATTTTATGTTGCTATAGAGCATGTGGTACTGATCAGTACTAGGAGATTACTTTGAGATGTTTCATTATATATTTGGGGAGCTGATTCCAATCACACTTACACTGAATTTTACAATGGGTAAATCAGATGATTTTGTGGAACTTATTCCTACTACACGTTGGGGTAGATGAGGTCAGAATTGGTCCCACTCAAAGAATTTAACAAAACCTGTCATTTGCTGCTTTCAGGCTTTCCTCATGTTTTAATTGCCCAATGTTTCTTCGTAAGGCACTGTTTGTATGCAGTCAAACATAACAAACATTTTTTTTTTTTTTGAGGGGGTGGGGCGAGTTGTTTTTGGAGGTTGGGGGGGATTTGTTGTTTGCTTTGGTTTTGGATTGTTATAGCATGCTTGATTTAAGTTGTCACATGCAGGTGACAAGTAATGCAGGTCCAGCCCCTAGTCTGATCTGTTTCATGTGTTCTTGCTCTCCTTTTCTGCCAGAGGAAATTCCATCTCTTGCCTGCCTTCATGTGGTGCTGATAAAGCTCTTCCTGTACAGTAGAATTCCTGTTTTCCTTTAAGCAACAGCAGGGTATTGGGAATGATCAGGAAAGGGGAGGAGGACAGGAGGAGAATACACTCAACAAAGTAGCGCTAAACTGTAACATTAACTTTTCCTCACTTATCCCTTTAAATAGCAGCTCCTCACTTCAGGAAAGCCAATACTCAATAAATTAGAAAGCTATCATGAATGATGTGACTAAAGTACAGTGGTTGAAGACTTACTTAGCCAAGTTTTACAAACTCCATACGTCTGTCTTCTGTGTTCTCTTTTGTCTTGTTTTATGCATAGTAATATGGAAAAAATTACATAAAAATCACTATACGTGTTATTTTAGGTAATTACCTGGTGGTTATTCTTGACAATGCTTGTAAGCGAACTGTTAGAGTGATACAGCTAGGAAGTCTTTTGAAATGTGTCACATCAATGTGGTGGTTGGGGGTGAGGAAACATCTTCATGTTATAATGCATTTCAGAAGCAGCTTCCTATTTTTCCCCGCATTTTTGTATTTGCCTCAAGGTTTTTCTACCACACAGAGCAGTAAGAGAGAGGATAGGGTGGGAGGGCACGTCTCTCTCTCATACACATTCTCTACTTGAAAACGGTTTCCCTCCTCTTCCTCTCCCCTCCCATCTCTCATCAGTCTGGAAAAACAAAGTGTGGAGAGATAGTTTACATGCCAACTGCCCTGATGTGAACACTCAGTACCATAAACTGTGCAGGTCGGTTGGTGTTTTCTTCCAAGCCCCCCTGTAGCTTATTAAGGAACGTACATGTAAATGTGTGTATGTTGTTATTTTATTTCTATTTAAAAAAAAAAAAAAAAAGTCCTTTATTTTACTAAATAAATCCTTGTACCTCCTCTGTTTGTCTTTGCTGTAGATTTATTACACTGTGCAAACAGTATCGGTGTTTGGCACATTTCACAAATGCTAATGTGTATACTTTTTCCCCTCTCCTCCTCTCTTCTCCTGGTTTTCTTTCTGTTCTTAATTTGCTGTTGGAATGGGAACTGTGGAAAAAATTCCTTGGCACTCTGACACCAGAATCCTTCATCTTGGAGAGACCACGATGATGCAACCTCAACACATTCGGCAGGCACACCGGGGCCCTCCAGTGGGGGCCATGCTTCCCAGAGTGGAGACAACAGCAGTGAGCAAGGTAAAAGGTCAAACTTTTTCCCTGTGCAAAGTAGGCATGACTAAAATAACCTCAGCTTTTTTATTATATCAGTACATCTGCCTTAGAGTAAACATGGAGTGGCAGACCTGCAGTATAATCAGCTGTAACTTAGGGAGACGGTATTTCCTTTTCTTAACCCACTTAGCTGTATTTTATTATTATTTCAAAGAGAAATATCTAATCTTCAAACAAGCTTTGTAATAACAATTGATTAGTTCTGCCAATTCTTTTACAAATTTGGTTATCTACAGTTTATTTTTGTGTGGTGTAAGTAAATATAATGCCAGACATACTCCCCAGCTGCGTTGCAGTAGTTTGAGCTGGGTTATAGAGAGAGAATTTAACCTATAGCTTTAGCTGGGGAAAAGTTTCCTGTATGATGTCATCAAGCTGCTAACTTGAAGTAGGTACAAAACTCAAACTAGACAGAAAATGTTTCCTGCAATGTTTACTTGTACGGACTCATGTCTGCTTCTGAATGGTAAATGGAGATGTACTTGAACTGCAAAACATTTGTTGTGTCTGTGCAATGAATCCCTCTCCAGGGTTCAGGGGATTTGATTATTATTTTAGGACTTTTTGTTTTATTTCCTACTGCCTTGCACCTTGTGTGTGGTCATCTGCATCCATGCTGAGTAAGTGTCAAAAGCTGTCATCTTGATATGATAGTGTTTTGCACTTGCCTGTTAGAAGCATTAGTGGCTCCAGCAGGTGTGAGACTCAAGCCTCAAGCACTAAAGAGTGGGGTAAAGATGGACTACTGCCACCCGTGGACTCTGGCTCAGAATGATGATCTTTAAGAGCAAAGCTTGTGGTGGGGTCCTCACTTGTTTTTCTTTGTTGTCATGCTAAGCCTCAGCTGACAGATATGACACTACTTTTACAAGGCCTTATGACTTGCTCCCTCCACGTGCATCTGTCAAGTTTTGCCACTGCTATTTCCCTCACTCGGTGGTCATGCATATGCCACGCAGCCAGGTGACAGACATGTGATCCTGCTAGCTGTGTGGGAGGACCAGAATGGAGTGGCCTTCAGGGCTGCAGGCCTCGTGTTGCAGGGGCTCTCATGTGGTTCATGCTGTGCCTCGATGGCTACACTGCTTCACCATTTCACCTCCCTCGTAAAGCTGCTCAATGACTGAGCAGGGAGCTGCTCAATCTCCCTCACAACCTGGTCTCTCAAGTGCAATCTGTGACATTTGTCTCTCATGTGGCAGTTTGTGTTTGTCTCCTATGTGTACAACTTGCTTGTGCACTATTACTGATAGAAACTGTCACGGCACAGGGTGTAATCTGTGTCCAGTGTGAGTTGCTTGGGACGTGTCCTGTGTGGCTGATCTGGAGCTGCACAAGGCCCAACATGAACTCACGTTGTTCAGTGGCTTGTGCAAAGGAAAGCCTGACTGCTGAATGGCAAAACAGTGTTATGCCTACTGGCTGGCCACAGTCTTTACTATTTGTGAAATACTTAAACTGTGTGTTGTTGTTAAGATATTTGAGATGGCAAGTGATCACACGTGTACTTAAAAAATAGATCCTCTGAGTTGTCTGTGACTGTGTTAATTCTAATAGTAGGTAAGAAATTTGCTCACACCTGTATCTGTGCTGTGTTGAGGAGCCCCTTATAAATTAGGAGTGCTTCTCCGAGCCATGCTTGATGTAAAGAGATCCCCTGTACTGACATCCAAAGGTCTTGCATTTCACGAACTATCTGATCCCTCACCATGCAAATTGGGGTGCTGGAGAAATATTCCTAAGCATGAGGGGAAAAGTAGCTGGTTACAACTATGTGAGTTTTCCACTGAGAACGGACATTTCTGGCAGTATATGTGACTTAAACAAACCTGTTACACTTATGTCTGCAGAAGATGAACAGTTGCTGAAGGGCCAAATCCATCACCAGTGTTGCCTGGCCTAGCAAAGTGAAACATTGCTCGTGCACTTCCCTTTGTACTCGGCTGGGCCTTTTAAAAGGAAGCAGTCGTCCAGTGGCAAATCAGCATTCCTCTCAGCTGCTGGCAGCTGAAAGATGTATGATCGTACAGTGCAGGAAAAATTCCCATTGGAGACAGCTTTGGATTGCTCTCCCCCCTGAACCCTGGGAAAGATTAGAAAGAGGGAGGTCTGGTGCAGAAATCTGCATTGAATTTTCTGTACGCTTCTTTGAGGGGGCAGGGTCTGCTTTACCACTGAAATGGCAGCGAATCTGTCCCAACCACTTCTAAGTGTAGTGGAATGCCCTTTGGAGCTGTTCCGGCATAGCTACCTGTTTAGGTCAGCCTGGTTTCCCTGCAGTTTTGCTGAGACCTTCCTCAAATGTTGTATTTGACTTGTCCCAAAGGATTTCTTGGGAAGGGAAGCTTGTTACACAGTCTTTGGTTACATTAGCAACCTTTGGGCTTTTCTACTGATACGTGGTGGCAGCAGTGATTGATTCAGACTAGACCCAGTCTATTTTGGCTCCTGGGAGCTCTCCCTCCATGTGTCTCATCTTTTTCCTTAAGTTTATGATCTGAATGTAGCTTGTGATTTTTAGGAGAAGGAAGTGAGATGGGTGAGTGATGACGTTTTTTACAGACGTTCTCTGCATGAGGTAGTTATATTTACTACATAAAATAATACATCCACAATTCCCAAAGCTGGAACCAAAACAGCTATAGGCATCTCAGCGGTTTATGGAGGACAATCTCTTGATGACAATGCATGGCTGCATGTTTGGCACCAAAAGGGTTAATCTAGTCAATGTTTGATATTAGATGCACAGGCACTGAAAGGGTTAAGGAAAGGGCCTTCGGGCAGTAAATGTTGAAAGATTATCCTAATTTTATTAGCAGCAAATGTCTATGTTGTTCTTAACATGTCACCTCACTTGTTCAACAGAAAACTAAGCTATATAACATATTGATCATCTAACAAACCTAAGTACTAGTGACCTGTAATCTACCAAGCATTTATTGACTTTATCCTGGTTCAGATCCACAAATGCAGATCAATGCCATCTAACACCATTTTAGAGATCAGTAATTATGTAGCAGGTCTGATTCTTTTTTCCTTCTGTGCTGGAAAGAGAGAGTTAAATAGACCAATAATAAAAATAAAGTACTCTAAACATCTTACAAAGGAGAAAAAGGAGAAGCTGATTTAATGGTCTAATGAGGCCATCTTCCAGAGACTTGTTTTGTGTAGGGCTTGCTTTGACCTTTCGCTTTGCTCAGGAGCCCAACGCTTCATTTTTCACATTCTTGCAATTACGTTAACGCTTCAAGCATTTCTGACTCCAAGTCAGCTAGCAACACCAGGCATAACTCAACACTGTGAGTTTTTCTCCTCTCTGTAGATTCATTAACAGGTCACTGGGGTCCCAACTGAAATTTAAAACTGACTGGTTCTGTTGGGTTAGCTGAGTTATAGCAAGGGAGATGGCAGGAAAGGGGCTGAGAGAAGGGGAAAGGAGAGAGAAGACCCTGGGGTTTCTGTTGGGGAATATATGTGTGAAAACCTAAGCAGAAGATTAAAAGGTGTGTGCAGCTTTATCATCTACCCTTTTATTTGGAGGGGAAGAAAACAGATCTGAAAGTCTTTTGGGGGTATTTTCTGGATTCTTTGGAGACAAAGTTTTGTTGTTTTTTGTGTGTGTGTGTGTGTTTTTTTTTTTTTTTCTTAAGCCACTGCCTTTACACACAAGGATAAATGACTTCTAGAGTTGTGCATCAGTTTGTACTAAAGTGATGGATATGATGCTTCCAGACTTTAATTCCTATTTAATCTCTTTATGGGATATTTCAAATAATGAATTTGGCAGATTATGCATGAAAAGTGAGAAATAAATCTTTTTAAGGTTTAAAAACATGTGGTCTACATGAAAGCACCAGGGAACAGTTTCAGTTTTGTATTTTATTATACCACGATTTTATACCTGATTTGTCACATTCTTAGTCAATGAAAGGGCCTGATCTGGAGATGTCAGATGAGGGGCTGGAGTTTTTCAGGACCTTTTGGGAAGTTCAGTGCCTTTTAGGATTAGGCCTGGGGTGATAAACCTGTCTTCTTACTTATGGTCAAGAAGCTGTTTCTAGGTTCTGCAGAAGTAACGGTAATAAATGGGCATCAAATTCAGTTTGCCTTATTCATTTGATTGCTTGGTTGTTTATTGTGGCTGCTTGTGCTGAAGGAAGAGGATGTATCCCTCCATATCTGAGGATTACTCTCTGGGGCAGTATCTTTAAGTCATTTTGAAAAATGTCATCCACGTTTCTGTGGCGAAGACTCAAAACAAGGTCCGGGGCTAAGTCAACTGTTAGCTGATGTTAGCTGAAATCATGTGTGTTAATCCTAGATTACACCTGTGGGTTGATGCAAGTTCGAAACATTAGGCAGTGTAGCTCTTATATATCATCATGCAATGAACAAATTTGTTTATGAAAGTAGCTGATAAGGCCTGAAGGCCTGTCTTTTTACTGAAACTACATAAAGCTTTTGAACAAAGCTCTGATGGGGGGAGGGGGGGAAAGACAGGGATAGCAGTAATCATAATGAATAAATAATTTTAATAATAAAAACAATTTGTTCATACCAAGTCTTGAAAGCTTAATATCCAAAAACAAATACTACAACTATTTTCCCCTAGCACTGTGCATGTAAGTGAGCCTGCTGAGGCTAACTAGTAAGGATTCAGAATACATGTTTATTTCTTTTTATTTTTACATGTAAACCTATGAAGTTTAGTTTCACTGGAAAAGAGCTGTCTTTTTGTAAGAAAGAAATTTCCTAATAGAAAAGCCCAAATATCCAGACTGTGAAAAATCAAACTTCCTAATAAATAATGCTTCACTGGAGAGGCATTATTTCAGAAGGCACAGTTCTCATGAAGGTGAACTGTATGAAGTATGAAAAACTCCTAAAGAACAATGACTTTTTTCAGCAGAGGAAGATACAGGAAGAGAGTAGCCCTTATTAATTCATCTTTTCCTTTCAAGTTTGAGGGGCCCGTCCTTGTGTTGATATGTATGAGTAATTCCCATTAATGGTGATGGGAGTTACGCATGTGCACTGACAGAAGAATAGACCCCTTAGTGTTCAAAGCACATGAAATTTACATTTTTTCCATTGCTGTAATTGAGATGTTGACAAATTGGAGAATATTGATGAGCCTTTGTTTTAAGTATTTCTTGCCAAGTTTGTTTTATTTTTTCATGGTTTGAACAATGGTGTGGGTTCAGCAGCAATGAATAATCAGGGTAGAGTAAAGATAACTTTCTATTTCAATATTTTGATGTGCCAATATGAAATAAATTGTCTTAGGCAAATGGAATATGCTGTTTTAATCATTAGCTATGCATGAAAGAAAAATTGATGTTGACATCTTTGCTGTAAAATCATTGTAATGGGGCCTTCCTTACAATTCATTTTTGTAAAATTCATTTTGTACATTTTGCAGCAATTGAACAATCCCTGCACTGTGAATAGGCAGAATTCCCAGAAATACTGAGACAGTTGGCCCAGTAACTGCTGAGCTCACACTGCACACCACATGCACATTAACCATAATGATGCCAGAACCAGCTTAGCTAAATATAGTCACATTTTAGTATCCTACCATCCTCTCTTTTCTTTCCTTCTATTGTGTGAACAAATAGAGCTTTTTGCAGTTCTTATTTGATTGCTGGGTTGGGGGAACATTTATGTCCCTATCCACTATTCAATAAGTAGCAGTAAAATTTCATAGTGAATCTTTGCTTCATATGCTGTTTTCTAATGTTCAGGCAGATTCCTCACTGTTTATTAAATTAAAGCTCAGAATGTGCAGGATTTAAAGTCTTATATTTGCATTTAACGTCCTCACCTCACTCTTAGATTGAAATCCATGTTGTTATATTTATGCATATATTAAGTCTATCAATAGATACATTCTAGAAAACATTTATTTTCATATTTGAATGTGCTATGCAGGGGTTTCAAACACAGCCCAGGAAACCTCTGTCAATGGAATGTTTTCATAGAGGCAGTAATCTCTTTAAAATAACCCTAAATACAATATGACAGATGCCATCTGGAATAATCTTTTGCTAGTTGCTTTCAACTTTTATTTTTTCCTACAGCTAAGTTCATCTAAAACTGGTCACTTACTGTTGTGGTAAATGTAGCAAACTCTTTCCTCCCTTGTGCACATGTACATTCAGAGTTTACTTAATTATATTTAAGAGATGTTTGCCTCTGCTTTGTGTTGCTTTTTCTTTTTAAATGCGTGTGTATGTATATATGTATTTATATATTTGTATTTCAAAACGAAGAAGGTAGGATTCCTCCTTAGGCCATTCTTTTCATCTCAGATCCTACTCAGCCTAACCCAATTTGCCTCTGAATGTTAGATAACATCCCATTTGCTAAATTACAATTGTATGCTTGTTACAATATTAATGGTTTCATAATGCCGTGCATTCAAACATACAGTAGCAAGTGCTTAAATGTCTTCCTGTGTTGTTACAGACTGACTAATTTCTTCCTATATGTGCCAACTTATTTGAAAGATCTAGTGTTGGAATCTCTAGATTTTTTTTTTTTTTTTTTTTAACTTGGTCGTGTAAAGGGATGTCTCCTGATGCCTGTTAGAGTTTAATTTAGAGTAGTAATTAAACTTGAATACTGCCTCATAAACAAAAGATAAACAATAAACCAGCCACGTTCCCTGCTGTTTCATAGCTTTCTTTCCCAGATGTTTTAGCCTGATAATTTTTACATAGTGAACTACCCAGCAAAGAGTGCTATGGACAGAGGTCAAAGCCTTGTTCTTTGTAAAGAGGTTTTAGAAAACTTTTAAAAATAATACTTTTTTTAAAAAAAGTAGAATTTTCCTTGGTGTAGCTGATAAAATTTGAAAACACTAATTGACCTAGCAATTCTCTCCCTCTTGTTCAACATGATGGCACTGATTTAAAAAAAAAAAAAAAAAAAAAAAAAAAAAAGTTATTGCTTTTTTTCTTTTTTTTTCTTAATATTATGGTGCATGGGCAACGTATTAAAGTCTTCTACTGTCCTTAAAAAACCAAAAACAAACAAAAAAACCGAACACCAACAACAAAAGGTACCTGCACAGGAGCAACTTGCCCATGCTGACTGTGAGCAGCCACAGAAATGCTCACGGCAGAGTGCTTTAATTCATCCAGCTGCCCGCTCGGGCTGTAGGAGCTGGCGGTCCATTCCTGGACTGCTCCGTGTCAGCCATGATCTTTCTAATTGCCAGGTAGGAGTGGGCCGCTCGTCTGCAGAAGCCATGTTATTTTCACTGGGTGGGGTAATTACTGAAAGCTGAGAATAGCTGCACTAAAGACACAGGGATACTTTCATGATCCCATTAGCATAAGAGTGGGTAAATTATTCATGCCAAGTGAGGATTCTATGGGGAAAAGTATAGTTAATGCACATAGTTTTTAAATGTATCCCTTTCTGCTCTGAGACTAAATTCTTGTTGGATTCAGTTCTCAGACATTTACGGGAAAGCTCTAGTGGCATGTTAGACGCAGTTCATCTCTCTCTGTTTGCAGCGCTCTCAATAGAGACCATCTGGCAAAGATCCAAAAGGTGATTAAACAAAATGATCAGCTCTTGTTGCTGTGTTACATGTCCAATACTCTGGATTAAAAAACATGACCCACAACAGTCGGCTAACATCTCTTTTCCCCCCCCCCCCCTCTTTCCCCCCCCCCCCCCCCCCCCTTCCCCTGAAAGAATTCAGATGGTCCGCAAATGTCTATGCCATCTTTGTGTCCTTATGGCCCATAATCATGAACAGGTTGTGCAAATGGCTCTTTCTGTAACACGGTCTGTTCCAGCAGCATAGAAACATTTCATATTAATTGGGTCAGTCTAATGTTCATAATGACATGGGGAAAAATTACCCAAATGTGTTCTTATAGTAAACACTTAAAATGTGTCTTTCTGCTATTAGAAAGTGAAATTTGACATCAGGCTCATGTGGCTGATTTTTATTTTATTTTATTTTATTTTTTTAAGTCTGAAGAAAATCAAAGCATGACACTGTCATCTGCTGAAAATAGTTTAAAGCCCCTTCTAACCAAACGAATGGGGAGGGGAGGGGGGGATGGACAGAAGATGAGCTGTGGTTTAACACCACAATCAGGGATGAATTTACAGTGCTTTCAGAAGAGTACTCCCTTGTCATAAACAAGCTGATAATCACGCTGAATCTAACTCCCAATTAGCTCTTTCCTCACTCGTGGAGATCAGCATACATGTCCTCCTTAAGCCGTGATATGTTGCTGTTGAGTCAGACAGAACATTTGTATACCTTATGTCATATGCAGAATTTAAGGATTAATGCTATATATTTACTAGAAAATGTAGCTAATCAGCAAGGTAATTTTTCAAACGAATCACTTCAGTATCTGAGTTAAGGTAAAAATGCCAAGACTGTGAATAGAGGACATATGTATCTTATCTTTTTGGGGTTGCACCAAATGCCAAGTACTAGTGTAAATTCAACAGAAACCAGACATTGTTGGAAAGTAATTAAAGAAATATTGAAATTAAACCTACCATATGAGTGAAATATTTGTGGGCCTGCTTTGTTGCATACATAGCAGTGTGCAAGGAACTGAGGAGTGTTTCTTTCCTCCTTCCTTTCTCTTGTACTTGACTAAATATCAAGGAGGGATCACCTCTGTGTGTTTGGAATTGGGACTGTCTTCACACTGTAACCACACTCCAAGATCTGCAAGCTTACTTTGAGCAGGAATTTATTTAAAAACTAGTGATAAAATTAAATAAAGCCTCCAAATCTACGCTAAGAAAAATCCAGTGTCATTGGTAGAGGCAGCCCACCCTATTGCTGTCAGCTCTCCTTACTGTGAGGTGGGCAGCAATAGGTAAGGGTGGCGGACGGGCTGAGTGCCTGCGGAGGGATCATGGCTCCCCTGAGTCAGGGCCGTGCGGCAGATGAAAGGGCCCCGTGTAGCCTTGGGGGTCTTCAGGCTATTACAGGGCAACTCATGCTCTGTTATCATGCTGATTTTCAATTGATTTTTGGCTGTACAGTACTTGTTGAAGGCCCTCTGGAGCATCAGGCACTGCATTATGGAACTACACATTGTAATATGTGTGTCTTTTGTCTTCCTGCTTTCACTTTGCCTGTGTTAACTGTTCGTTGATGCTTCAGCTTCCAAGCATGTTTTGTAGCTGGGGAAGAACAGGTGAAAAAAATCTGGCAACCATTTTTAGTTGTCTCTTACTGAGGTCTGATATATTTGTTCCTAATTCTGGTATTTCAAATCAATCTGATTTTAAGTAACTGCAAAGCATTGCTTTTAACCTGTACAATTATTTCTACTCCAATTGACTGATCACAGGTACCAATAAACCCAGGCCCAGAGTCTAAATATGCTTTCTTTTTCAAACTTGCTGTAAGATTCCTTTCAGTAACCAGCACTAGAGATTATTGAAGTTAGGTTTTTCTTCAGTCTCAGCTCTGTAGGCTGAAGTGAGTGATTTCTCCTCACTTCTAGCTTCTCCGTTCTCCACCTAAATGATTATATCTTTCAGGTAGGTTTTTCATTCACCAAAAATTGAGTGATTTACGTGCAAGTCTTGATAAGATTAGGATTTTAAAGATCAGATCAGTGGCTGAATATTTATGCTATAGTTTTCAAAATATTTACCATTTCAACCAGCAGTTTCTCCTACACTAACGTGTGTAAATCTTCACCCATATAGTAAAAGATATGAATGAATATTTAAAATGTTTTCATTCTCATAAAAAGTACATGTAAAAATGCATGTAGAAACTTAGACTTGCAGTTTTTCTGGTCTAACTGGCCTGAAATTACAGGAATTAGAAAAGAGCAGTACAACTGTATGCAACTGCAACCTTAGTTACTTTGCTAGTAGCAGGCATGATCTAAATAACAAGAATGGTCACTAGGAGGACATCTGTTATTTTGGTGCCCTGCCTTTGTTTCCCTTTTTGTTGCCATGAGGAAAGATATGGATGTCTACTCAGGAGTAGCTATCTGCAGAACTGAATCCAATAGGCTCTCGAGTAAGTTGCATGGACTCTCTGGCCTGCATTCTTTCCCATCTGTGCAGTGGGCACAAGCATAAGTAAATGTTGCACAATTGCTATGAAATGGTCATTTGTTGTCAGTGGACAGCTCATATAGTCCAGGAATTCAGGGTTATATAGGAAGTCAAGTATGTTTCTTGCATTAGCCTTCATGAACTTCATCGTGGTAGCACTGGATAAATTGCATTTGTAAACAGTATTGCTTATTTTAAAACTTCCAATTTTTTTTCAACAAAGGTGAGAAAAGGTAAATGAAATACTCATTATCCCTATATACATAGATTTTATTTTTAAGTAAGAAGACTAATAAACTGAGTATTGAAAGATGACATGGCTCGCCTCATCAGTTTCTAAATGGTATATGTATGAAGAGAGTTCTAAAGCGATGCTTCCAGTGTTTTAAAAACGTATCATTATATATGTATCCTTTGCACTGTTCTTGTTTTGTTTTGTTTCATTTTCTCCCCCAAACATTCAGAATAAACACAGATGAAGGAAAACTTGATTTCTATTGTTATGTAGGTCTTAGGGATCCAAGGATAATATTGGCTTAAAACAAGATTGTGCAATGCACTGTCTTCCTTTTTCCTCTAGGATTTCCCCCTGCTCTAGAGCTATAGAACAGGTTGTGGTGTTTAGTGACCTTGCGCATCAGTAGTTCTGTCTTTTAAACACAGACATTGATTTTTCTCATCTTGGCATGAGAAGATCTAGCACACCCCCCGCTCTGTTGCCTAAGAGCTTTCAGCATGCACACAGGCAGTGGTGGTTGAGAATGAAGGCTTAGGGCATCAGAATTGGCAGAGGTATCATAAACAGTCTGCTTTATATTTAGAGGTTTTTTTTGTTAACTATGAAATAGAAGGAATCTGTCTTTTTGTAACTATTTTATTATTGTTTGTTATTGCTTTTACTCTGAACAAACAAACATATACAAGTTTAAATGTAGTGATTTGGGTTTCCACGGAACTTAGAATAGCATTTCAAAATGCACTGAACAGGAGTCCTGCTGATAATAGTCGCAAAAAACCCCTATCTTCTGTTTATGACCCACAGAATGTTTGAAGGAAGGCGGTGAGAATTGGCTAAAAGCAGTTCTTCCTGCCCAGGGGGGTGAAGGGGAAGGCATCCACTTAGGATCCTGATCCTTCTTGTGTGGAAATCAGTAGCATCAGTAGGGGCACTACTGCTTTCACATAAACAAAGCTTGACTCGAACACATCCATATAAACAAAAGCAAAGCATTATTCTCCTATCTTAAAAAGCATGCATGCATGCAAAAAAACCTCCTTATTTTTGCTCAATTCCCATAGAAAGTACTGCTATTAAGATATGAGATCTGCAGAAAGACAGCCATAATGCTTAATTTTTCTGAAAATTTCTGATCAAAATTTCATTATGCTTTATAGTTTAAGGGGCATAATGAATGAACACTAGCTTTTTTATTTGCTGAAGAAAGTTATGAGTTACCTTTTCCTCTGAGGTTTTTAAGTATTCAGATGAGTTCCAGAGGAAAACATATTTATATTTTTAGTTTGGTTCAGTTCTTGAAACACTGTTTTAAATCAGTGAGAGATAATAAAACATACAGTAAAATCAAAATTATCTTTAAGCAATTTGACTGCTTTTGTTTGCTGCTGCACTCTATATAGTAACTTGTCTTGTGCGCAGGTATGTATGGAGCTGGACAGAAATGGTTCTTGGTTTTCTACTCTTACATCTGAGTGGCTTATAAGTAACAGCCACAGTGCTCAGCTGTTTTTGGGCTATTGGTGGAGCCATCTTTGTCATTAGGAGCAAATAGAGGGAAATGGAGTGGCAGAGCTGGTGCAATGGCTCAGGTGCCCCTGTTCCTAACTACAGCCAGTCAGCACAGGAAGGAGAAAGACAAAGCTGCTCCGAGTATGAAGTCCATTGCAAACCACAGATACTTGATCTTATACTGAGGGCTAGTCTAGACTGTAGGCCACGCAATTTGTTGAAAGAGCTCAAATGATTTTATGGATGGTTACCTTTGTGCACTCTTAGCACTGTACATTCCTCATTCTCAGGTTAGGTTTGGAGTATTCTACTTTGTTGTATAAGCAGAGCATTTGCTGTAACGAGGGCTGGTGGTGTAGCCATGTGAGTGAGTGAGGTAAATTCAGCAAATTCTCTGTTAAGATGAGTGATTTGTGCCATGAAATGTTTTTACAATCCCTGCATTTAATTCTTAAGTAACTAAAGAGGGCCCTTTTTCTTATAATATTGCGTGATGCCCACCAGCTGATTGTGGCTACACTTGTTTAAGCAATTACATTTGTCTAAACTTTCCTTGGGCTTCTCTGTATGCAGCTGTGAGTTGGTCATACCTAGATTTAAGGCATCCCCCATTGGCAGAGAGTTCAGCAGATGTGCATATAGCAAATACAAGCATAGAATTTTATTGTAGGACTTAGTGCTTAGCTTTAAAATTATTTACGAGCGTAAAATTTGGAAATTCACATGAATTCCCTGTCTAATTTTCCACTTCTGACTAAAGGGGATGGAACATCACTTAAATAGCACAGATCAGAGTTTTTCAGCTTGGAGCTTCCTTCCCAATTCCTCCCACCTCAGATTTACTACTTACTGATGGTTCTCTGTTTCGTAGGACTCCTGACCCTGTACATCTGTTAAAGGGGATAGTATAAGATGAACACAGCCTCCTACTCAGTAGGACCAGAGTGTTCTCTTCGCTCCTACTAGATGCTTGAACAAGCATAGAGCTTAAGTGAAATCCTTTAGCTGAGTCAAAATCTGTTCTTATTTAGGGACTAATCCAAAGCCTGTTAAATCAACAGAAAGATTTTGGTTGACTTCAGTGAGCTTTGGATCACGCCCTTCCTTGCTAATACATCTGAAATCAATGGAGCTATGCTGAGCTTCTGCCAGTAAAAAAGGGGGGGGGAGGGGCGGGGAGAAGAGAGCAACCATCTTTCTCCTGCGTTTGTATGATACCTAACACACTGAGGTCCTGGTGCTGAAGCAGAGCTCCCATGGGTTTCAGTGATACAGTAATAATAATTTTGACCTGATTACATCATGCGGTGCTTATGGACTCCCAGCCAGCTGGGTAAATAATTCAATCACTTAAAACACCTAGATGCATCAACCTCATGCTTAAATGCTTCATATCAAGCAACTTCTTGCTAAAAGAAAGGTTAGCAGGCTTTATTTCAGGACAAAGTAGAAACACTTCAAAACTCTATGCTATTAGATTGTAAAGAAAGCTGTTTTAAATGAAAAACACATTGTTTACAGAATATGTAAAACTTAATGAGTGTTGCTTTTCTGTCAGTTCACTGCCTTGAGAAAATTATTGAAGACCTATACCTTCTCAACAGCTACCAACTTTTTATTATATATTATTACCTTTATTTCTATTTCTCAGAGTTGTACTGAAATCCAGATTATGACTTGCCACTTGTTAAAGATTTCAGTGTAATAATTAACATTTAGGGGATGGTAAATATTTTTAGTCAAGAAATGGTAAAAGATAAAAAGATTCTATATGTATATCAGCATATACCTTCCTCTGCTAGAAGTGCCTAAACAGCCAGAATAGGACCTCAGTTTGGCAAGGACTTGCATGTTTTTAACTTCATGTATTGCAAATTTTCATATTTGAAACAAAGTGGCTCACGGTAGGGCTAATACTGACCGCCTCAGCCTTTGAAGGACTGTGCTTTAATGATGAAATAACACTTACTAGGAAGCAGGTAGTTCATACAAATGTGAACAATCCAGCTGAAAGACACTCCTGGAACTCTATAAGCATTTCAGCTATGTAATGCATGTGAATACTGGGAGTTTCTTCTAAAAAGTTACTAAAAGGAAAGCTTCCTAATTAGTCTCTCAATTGACTTCTTTCATTCTAGTCCCAAATTACAGAAATTTTCATTAAAAAGACAGCTAGTAAGTTTTGTTTTAACATATCAGATTTAGGTGAGATTTCCCGTGCTTGAGTCCGTACACTGAAGATTCAATCTGTGTATTTAGATGCCTAATTTCTTTTGTCCACGAAATCTGTTAACACGTGAAAGTGTATTCGAGTGAGAAAAGATTCCTGATTCATGATCTTTTTTTTTGTGCATGAAATTTAGACATATTTTTCCAGATAAAGTATTCACTAAGTCTAATGCTTCTTAATAGTCTTGTTTTTCTTCAACAGTGCTTTATCCAATTTGTGTAAAATTGTACATGCCATAAGTTAAAGTATTACATATTTAATTTTTTATTTAGAAGCCACCAAAATGCTTAATGCATATAGAAGCCTTTCACTGTACAGAAACAAAAACCAGTTGATCTGTGCTAGCGTCTCAGCTGACTTACAACTTAGGGTTTCCTGTGCTTTCCGTGTGCAAAGATGACTGCAGTACTCATGCTTCAGTTCAGGAGAGAAGCAGCAATGTATTTTTCCAGTTAAAAAAAAAAAATATATATATAACAACAATTATCTTTGGATTGAACATTTCTTAGGTTTTATTTACTTTCCGTCTTTCCAACTGAAAGGACTGTATCTGAATTTCAAGGAAGTTCACAAACTTATCTTAGTGACTTGAGTTGGTTACAGTTGATAGCTAATCACTCTGTATATGATTTTTTTTTCCCTGTTTCACCTCTCAGAATAATGAAATTCATTTCACTTTGTCCACTTCCAGAAAATCTTCTGTAGTGCACATCTGCAATGATAGAGGAAATGCTGTTCTTTAGCTGTGAGTTGGTTATCCTACCAAATTATTTTCCTGGGTTGGATCTTATTAGCTGTTCATATTCCCAGCTTTGAGAATACTTTGGCATAAAGTTCTGTCTATGGGAAAGATCTTTATAAAAGAGGGGTTTTATTGATATTTAAAAAACCCACAATTATTATTTTTTAATACTTCATTGAATCTATAACTTTGTCTCAGGTACAGATATGCCCTTTTATGTTTTTTTCTTCTGAATCTTAATTTTGGCAGGAATATGTTTCATATTCAGACATACATAATCTGGTAATTCATCACTGACATTCAGGATTTGATTTCCAACCCCTCTCTGCCTTCTTGTAAACTAATCCTAGAGTCCTAAGACCACCAAAGTGAATGTCGTTTTAGCTCCAAGTCCATGCTGCCAGAATTCAGGTTTACTGTATGCCAATTAACCCTCCTTTAAGCTCTTCCAAGTTTGTTTAAAAGAAATGAGCTGTCCTTTTATTTTAGAACCAGTAAAGAATTTTACATCTTTTTAAAGAAATTTTTCTGCCTGCTTACCAACTTTGTTGATGTGAATGTAAAGTACACAATAGGTCACATTCTGACTTCAGTGGGAGCCGATGGGAGTGCAGTCTGTATAGTTGAAAGCAGAATTGAGTTGATCTTTGAGTGCCTGCACAGAAAAAAAAAAAAAATCGATATAATTTGCATTCATATAATCAGGGAATATAAATTTGAGCTTGTACTTCATGTTATTTTCTCTGATTACCTTACAAGAGCTCAGAGGAGATGCTTATGTTCTTACCAGGGATGTGTGTGTATATATATCTCCTTTTTTTCCCTTGTTTATTCACATATAAACATTTTGCATGCTTCCTTAGAGAATTTCCTTGTAAGGTTCAGTTGTTCTTGAGACTGAGAACTTGTCTAGTGCATAATTTGTAAGCTATGCAGAGAGCACGCTCCAGCAGAGGCAAACCCTAGAATGACTGGTTCGGCCCCGGTCTTACTTTGATTTTGCTTGCTACTGTAGTACCCATGGTTGTGAGGGCCATGGTTCGAGCTGTGGCTGTAGTGAGCAGGATACACCCTTGATGTCCAGATGTCCGGTGGAAGATCCATGTATTGGTTTTCTGTTCCGGTCTTCTGATAAACAGCTGTCTGCTAGACCAGGATATACTTTAGTTGTGATCATTTGAGAAGGGATATTGCTTCTGAATGCCAAAAAAAAAAAACACCCACCCAACACTCTCCTCTTCTTTCCCTTCTCCGTGTTTACTACCTACTCTTGACTTTGCTGTTGTATTTCACAGAAGCGAGATGTAATGTCTATGAACAAAATCACCTCCCAAAGAGAAGGGAGAATGCTAACTTCATGGTAGGCAGCAATGCCTAGATTGAATTTATGCAAAATGGTAGACTTTTTGCTTGTGTGCTTCACCTTAATGCAGTAAAATCTGTCTCAGGCATTCAGATGAAAGACTTTTCATTTACACCCAGCTTTTCATGCTTCAAATACTTGACTCAGCAGCTTTGTTCTACTCAGATTTTACTTTCAGGTTCCCTTTTTAAAACATTTTCATGTCTAGTAACTTCTTTTTAGAGTACTACAGTATGAAACAGTGACATCTCAAAAAGAAAAAAAAAGATTTTTCAAACTTATTTAGGCCTTTAACTTTGCATTAGAATATTTTCTTCTGTAAATCATCTCTCATACATTAAAAAGCAGCTGTCATTTGGTTCCTTCCTGCCCTATATGTATCTGAGGTTATAACAATAGAGTTCTAAGCCTTGCTCTGTTTTTATTTATTTATTTTTTAAGCTGATGACTTTGTCAGTGGGGGATCTCTCTGCTACATGAGGTATCTATAAAGGTGTGGAGGTTTTTGTGTTGTTGTTTGTTTGGTTTTTTTTCCATATAGTATGGTGGAGAAAATAGTAGGACATACTGGAGGAGGATGAAACCTTTTAAAAAGTAGATTTTTGCAGAATCTATGGCATGGACAAAGATTGGTCAGATTTTGCTTGCATCAGCCCATACCTGCTGTAAGAAGCAGTAGGTCTGCAGACAAGGATGTAGCTTTTGTCACATCCAGGGGAATCCACTGAATCTTGGCCTTCATTTAGGATTCCCTCCTGATGAGCAAATTCCCATGACCGCTTTTGAAGCTTTAAAAGCTTTGGTTTTGTTTTAAAAGGCCTCTGAGCATAGTCAATGTTTTCATAGGCATTTAGAAACAAAAAACGGAGCTTTTAAACCTTCAAACATCGCTGAGGGGATTCACTTCACTTCTCAGCAGACCAAGTCTGAGATAACACCTGCAAGAAGTGTGTATGTGTGCATGTGGGTTTTGTGAAAATCATGATGCACCATCTCAGCTGACCCACAAATGTGACAGTGTGTGCAAGTGCATGTACATCTTATTGTTATGTTTTACTGCTATTTATTTTTAAAAGCAAATTATTACTTTGGTTCTGTGGGACAACTGATGAGGGTAAGTCTATTTTAGATTGTGTTTGTTTCACTTCCAAATCTATCTTATGGTGCAACTGCTAACAAATGATCTTCATGGGAACAGACTGAGTGAAAGTCCTTGTCCATGTTCACTGTATAAAAAAAAGGGGGGAGGGGGGGGGAGGGTGTTGGGTTGATGGTATTCTTTTTGTTTGGTTGGTTTGTTTTGCTTCAGATTCACTTTTTTCTTCCAGTGTTCTTTAAGTAGATGTTCATACCACATCTAAACCAGGTCTGTGATTGTCATATTGGAAATAATACCCAAAAGAAATGAGCAGGCGAGCACAGTTTTTCAGCTATGTTTCTTAGATGCCACAGCTGAAATTTTGTCATGTTTTTGGGGGAAGGGTGAGGGGTTCTTGGAATTAAGAGTAGATGCTAAAAGATATTAACAGTGCTTTTCTCCTATCTTGTGCTGTTCTCAAAACACCTGTTAAAACAAACATGCACATATTTCGGGATTGATGATACTGACTGGCAAACTTGGCACCAAATAACCTGCTGAAACTAAAATGTTGATGTAGAACATGTGCTTAACTTAACAGTCCATAACCCTGTTTTCAGAATGCTGAAATACCTACCCTGAGGAAAGCTCATAAAACTAAGGTCTTTAGAGTTCATAGATTAGACCTGCAAAGCTGCAGTTCGTTTTAAGAATGTGTCTTCAGTGACTCCCATTAATTCAAGATGGTCAAGTGTATGGTATGAGAGACCTGAAAACACCAAAGGGGATTTTTTTTTTGGAGGCATGCCTTCTGTAGGTTCAGGGTCTAAAGTAATGAGCAGAAAAGGGGTGCTTAGAAAGACAAGCAGTCTGCATTTGGAGGGACTACAGATTGCAGGCAGTTCTGAAAGAATCTCAGATCATTATCTGTGGTTATTTAATTGAACTGTTTACAACATATCATGCTTAATTCTTCTAGAAATTATCAGTACCCTCAGTATTCTATTGCTTAGGATTAGGCTGAGTAATTTGGAATACCTCTAGCCATGTTTCCCTATGTGTAACATTCTAGCCATGTCTGTCTTACTTTACTATTAAATATGTAGTTTATAACTAGATAGCAATCCTGACAAACTTGTTTGAATCCATTCTAGAAATAAATTGTTTTGTATTTTGTGTGATAGCTTCAAGCTTCTTTATAGTAACTGTCCTCAATAAAGAAGGAATCTTTGTTATATTATCTGGAGGCAGTAGAAACTGAAAAGCTGAGCTATAGAACCCGTATTTGAAGTGTTCCTGGAGAAATCAACTTTCTGTGTCAAGTTAAACTGAATTTGTAATAAATGAACATGCATCATTTTTTTCCTTCTGTGCTTGTCCACACAGGGTGCATATTTGTTCATTACTTTTAAAGGGAAGAAATTAGAATAGGATGTATTAAACTGAACAAGGATTTTCTTCATTACATTTTTCTGGCTGCCTAGCTTTTCCGACAAATTGCTTGCTATCTTCCATTTCACCAAATGTGTGCTATTTTTGCCTCCGAACTATATGCTTTACTGTTACACGCTTTGGGTATGGTCCTTTATTTCTCTTTCTTTATTTTTCTTTTTCTGGAATAAAACAGAAGCATCTTCTTGTGTGGAGTGACATGACAGAAGAGGAAAATTAAATTCTGCAGCAGTGAATTGGTGAGGGCTGGGGGGGCGGACTGTTTTTTCTCAGTGTCCCTTACAGTTTTCTGATAATTGAACAGAACTTGGGGGGGGGGAAAAAAACAAGTTGCTCTTAATAAGAAAATGATTTATAAGTGCAACATGTTACATATCTTGATAAGAACAGTGCATTGTTGGCAGTGACTGTGTGCATCACATTATACAACCTTTTGACAACTGGGTGTCTGCTAGGGACATTTGTGAGGGGTGACCTTTTGCTCCACAGAAGAATGCTCCAAAGCTGGGGAATGCAGCTGCCTGTTGGCCACCACACAGGGCTGCCTGATGCCAGGCTTGTTCCTGCCTACTGCCGTAGCTTCCGCAAGCAAACACCGGGTGAGCTGGAATCTGGCGGACTGTCCTGAAGAAAAGGCAGCTTGCTTTTACCGTACAGGAAAGGCCAGTGTTAAGCCAGTGCTCTCAGACAGTATGAGATCAGAATGAGACCCCTAGCCTTCATGGAGTCCCATTAACCAATAAGTCACCTGAACAAGGATTGCTAATGTCTGGAATTCCTGCCACTCCTTCAGATCATTTACTTGTGCTGATGACTTGTTACTGATTCTCCAGCCCGTGTAGATGCAGCACATCACCATTCAGATGGCAGGTTCAAGTTATAAATCGCAGTGTGCGAGCACAGGAGGTCCCAGCCTTTCCTTTTGCAGGCAGTGGGAACGGGAAGGAGGAGGAGGGCTGTGGCGGCTTGGGGAAGAAACAATAACAAAATACATTGGTCTGAAAACATTCCTAGTACTTCTGATTTTCTTGGAAAAGAAAAATCTCATGTGCTGGCTGTAATCTGATAAACTTTCTATCAACATGCTCATTTTTATTTTCAAGCTTTGATTTCCTAGTACATGTGCCTGCCTCTTTGAACAGCATCAACATGTTGGCAATTGCTTCTTGTATTGCCATGCTGGGCTGCTGTGTTTGCAGTGCTCACTCATGGCCAGCCACCGGCTGCCTTCTGGTCAGCAAGGACCCACCTCCCACTTCTCATAGGGGCAGTGGTGGTTTCTGGTCTTGAGCGGCTGTAGCGCTCTCTGCAGGTGATTTTATTTTTAATTTTTTTGTAATAACAACAACAAATAAACCCCACAACAGATCACTTCTGGCTGCTAAAACAAAGCAGCAAATATTCCTTCCCAAAAGGTGGAGCTGCTTGAAGAAAACAGGTTACTCCCCCCGCAACACCCTTTAGTCCCACAGAACGACTGCATGCTTCAGCACGGATTTCTCTGCTAGTTGGATCCCAGGAGGCCTTATTGAGTGCAGCACTGCTCAGGGAGTTGCAGCTGTATAAAGTGGGGGGAAAAATGTAGTTTGTACGAATTGTTCTTTACCTTGGTTTGGGTTCACAATGGCAGCTGCACTCCGACTTTGTGTGTGACAGCACAAAGGACAGCAAAAGTGAAAAGCAAGTCAGCAAGTAGAGAAACAAAAGCAACGATCAGCTAATACAGCTCCACATGGCCTTACTAATTTATGAGAAAAAAACTGTTCTGTTCATTGGATCAGCACTCTGAGGAGGCAGGTGGAATTGTAGGAAGTTTTCATTGAGTCTCCTGAGCAAGTAAGGAAGCCACTAGAGATTCTTCTCAGTTTGAACTTTATCAGGGTCTACGCTTAATCAATATGGTATTGGAAAAAGAATTAATTACTAAAGCAGAATAAAACAGCTGCATTTTAAACTAAGGATCCATCAATTCAGTAATCTTCCAGTTACAGGCTAGGTGCCGTGAGGATCATTTTGACTCCATGTAATGAGGAACTGAGGGAGTTTCCTCATGAACAGGCTGGGAATTCACATTAGCCTATTTCAGCTATTTGTCATCAGTACAACTCATTTCTCCCCTTCTGAATTACAATTTGTATTTGATATACTGTCAAACCCACAAAATTCCCATATTCATGGAACTGAAAGCATTAATGCGGAAATCATTGTCACCATGAGAAAAAGTCTTAACCTTCCTGAGCCTCTTTATTCTATAGGCTGCGGCTTGAGTGGTTTCATGCCGGACATACCTCTATTGTGTTCATTGTGAGGGTCAGGGACCTGCCTGTTGAAGAAGCAGTAATTTGAACACAGCCTGTAAATGTTTCATCTGTAATTTCCATAATGGTGAATTTCAAGGAGGGCTGAGAAGGGTTATGGGAGATGAATTAGGTTTTTAGTGAGCTCATTAGGAAGCCAAACAGAGTTTAGACAGCAAGGCGGTGAGTGTGGCTGTAATCAGTTCTGCTCGCTTTGTTCCCTGCCTTCGGGACATTTTTTGAAAACTTCATGGCAGGGGCTGATGAGAATATACTGAGCAGAGGCTGCAATCTGATGGTTGACTTGTTGATTTGTAAACCTCTTAATTCATTTTTTGTTCAATTTAATCTTTTCTTTCTTAAGGAAAATTAGTTGAATGTTAGCCCTCTTTGCACTATTCACCTCTTAAATTATGCTCATTTTGAGGAGCTTGTTATGCCTGAATAAACATGAAATGACTTGGCATTTTCCCATAAGAGGCACACCCATTTTAATACCATGTATTTACCATTCCTGGAAATGTCTCATTAACTTCTGAAAATCTGTGAGCATGATATTTTTGGGCTACTGTAACACACCTCTTGGCAGTCACAGAAGGCAGTTTGGTTAATGCCTCATAATATCCATTTTTATTCTCAACATGAAGAAAGGCTCTCTATAGAAAATTGATGCAGTTTGCTCTGCTAATTTTCATGCTCATTCCAATTAATTTAACATGACCCAGATTTTCTTCCTCGGGCTCATCCTGACTAATTAGTAAGGCAACACCTAGAACAAGTTCTGTTTAATAACGTTGAGGAGCACTAGTTGTGAGTGATTTTGATGCTAATAAAGATATTCACTGATGGGACAGATATTTGATGTCAATTATGGTATGTAATTTAGAAGTCCCAATGTGCTGGATACAGTATAGGAAGGCTGACAAATCACTATGGGAGGGTTTTTTTTTGTTATTTGTTTGTTTTTTTTTTTAAGACTTCCAAAGCACCTAGCTGTCCTTGGGGACCAATTAGATTTTTTTTTTTTTTTTTTTTTTTTTTTTTTAATACAACTAGTAGCATTGTCTACTAATTCCACGGTAATAAATGGGGTGGTACAGCTAAGGAAATACAATCTACAAACCACCACGGGCTAGGGCCTGGACCCGTGTTATTTGCTGAAATGTATCACATAAGGTAAAAGCAGTCACGGGTTTCTGAAAGAAGCACTGGCTGAGGAGAAGGGAATGGTGTGCTCATCTGCTTGATTTAGCTTCTCTTTCCTTCTCTTTGTCCAGATGATTCAATTTGGTAAGAAATAAATGGCATTGAAAAAGGGGCCTCATTAATGATTTGCAAATGAATTATGGATGTTGGTATTTCTTATTTCAGAAAAATCGCTCTAGATCTGCACTTCATGTGATATTTCTCTCCTCCAAGGGGGAAGTTATCTGCACTAAAACATGGAGGGTGAGTGATTATGTAAGTGTGCTCACTGCAGTGGTACACATGGGTCCTGGTCCCTGAGAGACCTGGCTAGCTTTTTGTGTTTCGTCCACACTGGCAGCACCACAGAGTAGGCAGCAGGTGAAGAGGAGGCTCCAAAGAGCATTTATGTCAGTGAGGTAGGAATGGAAAAGGCCAAATGCCATTTTTTAACATAGTCTCTCAGAACAAATTCCCATTTATGCCACAGGAATCAGATATGAATACGCACAGGATGACAATGCTATTAATACTTTGGGATTTTGATCAGCCACGGATACAAAAACCAGTGTGGCTTCTTTACTGAAGCTGCAGCACTAAGATCTGCTTTTGCTCCTAGTAACATGTATGAAAATAGTGCTCTTCAGCTGAAAGAGAAAACAAGTGTCCTTGTATATCTATTTTGATCACATGTACTTCTGTCCAAGAAACTGCATTCTACTTGAGTGCTTAATGATGGAAAGGAAGCACATATTGTGTCATTTTAACTCATTAAGATACGTTTATGGAGGTGAACAAGAATTAGTAAAAACAACGTCCAAACTTAAATTTGAAAAAATGTAGTGCTTAAATGAGAGCATAAACATGTTGACATATTTGTCCCTAAAAGCAGTAATATATAGCATTCACTTATCTAAGAGCTACCACCAATTACTATCAAAAGGAATTTTGTGTATTACTTTTAAAGCAGTTTTCATTGAAAGCTGTGTTCCTTCCTCATTAAAGCACTTTTGAAAATCCTTATTACTCAAAGTTTGCTGAAAGACACGTCTTTGTTAACTGAAGAGAATAGAATTTTGCGTGTTAGATAATGCTCCAACACTATTAGCATCTCAGTCCTCAGCCTGCTGCATGAATCTCTGTTAAGTTTTAAAAGATGACATAGTAAAACACAAGTAGAAATAGCAAAGGGTATAGAATAGTGCCTATAGAATAGTGTCTTTGAAGCAAATCTTAACTGCCAGAATCCTATTTACCTTTTTTTAAGCTCTCTCACTGGCATAATTTCACATATGTTTTAAAAGGAAGGGGAGAAGGAGAGAGTCTGTGTGAAGTTTATTCCAGAACATAATGCATTTAAACACTGTAGTTTTCATCTTGATACCGCAAACCAACTGAGAAACTGTTCTTGTGAACAGTGTTGCTGTAAAGAGTCAGAGGTGGCCGTATCTACAGCGATCCCTAACCAGTGTCAGAACATGACAATTCCAAGTCCTTCAGTCAGCAGTGAATACCTCACTCAAATGGTGCAAAGTCAGCCAGTTCTGAATTTTTTTTTTATCTCCTCAAGAGTGCATTCAGTGACTTTAGCACTGAGAAGAATGACTCCCCTGCCTAGTGTGATGAAGACCTGGAAATGTGCTGGGGCAGCACATTTAGCCTGGACTGCTGTTTGATTGGTGGGGCTTAGATTTGATCTTATGGTGTATGTGTCAGTTCTCTAATGGGCTGGGTGAATGGCCTGTCCAGGGGGAAACTCAGCCAAACCCATCTGAACCTGAGCCTGGAATAGAAGTCTTGTAATTCTCCAGGATTTTTTTTTTGTTTGGAATCCATTCATACAGCCAGTCCCATCTCTTCTGGTGGGATATGGGGTTCTCTGGAGCTCAGCATGTTGGGTTCTTCACAGGAAGAACTCAGGGGAAAAAGGCAGTCTAGGAATATTTTGTAGGCACTATGTATTTGTCTTTGGAAATGCTTTCTTCTGTGGTGAAGGACATGAAATGAAAATATAGGCTAATGAATAGAAAAACAAAGTTTTTTTTCAGGTGTTTGGGGAGAGGGGTGTCTGTGCTTTTCAGTTTTGTGCTGTGAACTTCTAGGTAAACAATGCTAAAACAAGTCATCTACTTTTATTTTTCTGCTCCCCTATTTTGTAAATTCATTTCCTGGAAAACTTTGTCAAAAGCTTTTCTCTGTGTTTCTACAAAATTTTGCTCTATCAGTTTTTTGTTTTTTTTTTTTGCTTATTTAAAGAAGGTCTAAACCATCCTACAGGATAGCCTACATGCAGAGAGCAGAGAAGGCCATGGCCTTCCCTTCTTGATCCCTTGCTTTTTTCTTTTTTTTTTTTTTAATCGTATAATCACAGAACAATCCTATAAAACTCTAAGATAAGAGAAAATAAGTTGCTTGTAAGTCTTTCTGATATTATAAGGACGATTTGCAGGGCAAGAACCCTGAAAAGATGTTCACTGAAAGTAAATGTGGGCAGAAACAAAGCACTCAGTTGTCAGCTGGTACATTACTCACCAACTGCAGCAAGCATTGGATCAAGCCCTTCGTTGGGCTCGTACAAATCATACTACTTATAAACAATATGTTTCCAAATACCTAACAAACACACTATATTTTAAGTATGGGGTTTAACTTAAACCTACGAAAGCAGACTGTCACTGTTCCAACGTAACCCTTCACATTCTGGCATTTTCCAGACTGCCAGCCAAATGAACACTTTAGGAGGAGGTGCATATATATGTCCACAGCACCCAGCGAGTTAATCCACCCTACTGTGCATAGGTGTTGGAGCTCATATGGTATGTAAGATTTGCCAAGTTTGGAGTTGTTTCGTATTGTTACATTTTCTGGACTATGCATTCACAGCAAGCATCTTTTTTGATGCTGCTCAGGTGTTTGTGAATGCATATCAAGACAGTGCTCATTATTTGTGTTTTATGTAATATAGACCTTTGTGTACATTTTGTCACCTAGAAAAGCTTTTATGGTTCATTCTGATGCTTTCCTATCCAAACATCTTTTTTTCTTTTTTAAATAATCAGCCGTGGGTTTTTTTTCTTTGTTTGTTCCCCCCCCCCCCCCCCCCCCCCCCCCATAAATCTTCCCATAGACTAATGTGCATTTGAACTTGTGGCCTAACGAATGTCCTTGTTAATAACTGAAGCTTTTAAGTTAGTATCTCCCAGGAATAAATGTCTGTTACATTTCTAGTTGTAACTTGTTTTGGAAGCAAAGAATTGCTGTGAATGTGTACTTGCTTGTCATGGTTCAGGATGCCACCAACTAAATAATTCTGGAGAGGGAAGTTTTAAATGTGCATAGTACACACACCCTGGCTGTATTAGTGGGCACCAGTTTAAGGGATGCTTCCCATACATGCTGCGGTGTCCAACTGCAGGTCCTCTTAAGGGAACTGTACAACATCCAAATACCTCACAGTTCGTGTAACAGCTGTTTGGAAAACAGAAATGCTCTAAGTGCTACTTACAAAATAAAAGGAAATTTTTATTCCTAAAGAAACCACACTAATTTTTTAAAGAAGAACAGTACAGGATGTTAGCAATCATCTACTTTAAGACTTTCCATATTCTGTTACTGTTAAATATAAACAACTGCAAAATGTTGAAGGTTAAATATTGACGAGATAATATTGAACTTAATTAGTTAACTTCAAGTGCAGGTAGAATTTTAATTGATCTTAGTTATTTGGCCCATATTTGAAATTATTAGAATGACAAAAATAACAGAATAACAAATAACAGGAGAAGGAATGATACTTAAAATCAAGTGTAGCTGTTTAGTATTTACCAACATTGGTACAGTAGATTGAGGAAACTAGAAAAAATATCCCTTCTGCTCCAGTGGGGATAGAGATGAAAAACTAAAAAAAGAAATGGTCTCTTAAAGAAGATGTGATTTAGGCAGAAAAAAATAAGGTTTTTTGTCTCTTGATTTCTTTAATGACTTGTTATTGTTGTCTCAGCTGTGACCAGAGTCTGCAGCTGGTATTCTTAACAGAATTACTATAAGAATGCTAAAAATATTTCTCTAAATATATGTGGAAAAGAGATTGGGAAAGAACAGCATTTAGACTGCAGTACAAGGACATTTTCTGTGACAGTGTTTAGTATGATGAAAAATTTAAACAGAAAAACAGCTATTTACATTCACATTGCAAAGTAATTACCAGAGCAAGCAAAATACTTAAGCCTAATTTAATAATGCTTTCCTTCAGCCCAGGTGCCAAAATCTGTGTGTAAATTTCACAACTTGTGCTGGGAGGTGGGGGATAAATGAAGGTAAAGCCGTGTAGAAACAAGTGCATTGAATGTTTTCCCTTTTGTGAGGTACAAAGCGAGTTTCGCTTTTAAACAGAAGAGCATCATAAATCAGCATAAACCACAACTTTTAATGAGTAGGTCTCTTCTGAAATTGTGCAGTGCTTGCAATTCTGTTTGAACAAGACAAGGATCTGGTCTTGCACTCCTTACTCAGGCAGAACTGCCACTGACATTAATGATAATTTTGCTTGAACAGAACAAAGTGCTTGATGGCAGTTATGCCAGCATGAGGGGTGTGAGATCAGGATGAACGTGCAAAAAAGAACATCTTCAGATGGATGTACCTTTGGCTTCTCATGCTAGCATTTCCTCCAACTACAAGGATCTTAATTGTAACATTTGCTGGTGCAGAGCTTAACATTTACCATGCTGGGAAAGACTTTCTGGACTTCAGTAACCTGATCAGTACGGTCTCCTTTTGGTCTCTGCCTCTTTCTGGTTCTTTGTATTGCAGGGCAGATGATAGTATCTGGCACATTCCTTGGATGACTTGAAGATAGCAGCCTTCTGTGTTTGGGGCTGAAAGATTGTGAACTCTGTGTTAGCAGAAATGCCACACAGGGGAGTGAACAGAACATTAAGAAAGCTTTAGCTTTTAGGTACTGCAGTGCAAGCAGAGTTGAATTTGAGAGCTGGGACTTAAGTGGACATTTGTCCCTGCTTTCTTCCTTAATAAAATCTGAGTGTTAACTGTGGATAAGGGCATTTGGGAGATCACTAAAAATGAATCATTGAGTGCCCAGAAGAGCTTTATTATGATATACTATGGAGAACTACAGAATATACCATGTACTTTTTATGTGCTTATCGGATGCATGTATGAGTTACTGTTGCTAAAGTAAATTGTTTTTTTCCTTTGCTGCAGAAGTACAATAATTCCCTGAATTAAAATGGCAAAATGAACCTCATCAAAAACTGGATCTGTGTGGTCCTTTCCGACCCCATGTTCCCATTTAATTTTCTTTTACTCCATTAAAGGCTGTTGAGCAAAAAAACACAAGCTCCAGCCAGCAATGTTTGGTGTGCTGTGTTGTGCTTGTGTATTCCATTTTGAAAAACCCAAACAAAATGATGAATCTGGAAAAAAAAAAAAAATCTCAGTGCTTAAATCCCGACTGTCCAAACTAAGTAAAGAAAATAAAGAAATTTAAAAGATCCACAGACTGATGTCAGGTGCCAGAACTGAGTCCCTGCAGTTAGGCCCAGGGAAGGTCTCCTGGCTCGGTTTGTTTGCCCCCATGGCAGTCAGGCTGGAGGAGTTATTTTGTTCCTGATGTTCCACGTGGATGCTGCCACTGCCCAGTTAACCAGTGTGAAAATAGCGTGGAAAATAAATTATTAAACTATACTGTTATTACTAACTTGCCAGCTCTACAGAAACAAATGCAGCCACATTTACATATGTGTCCATCTGTCTGTTTTTACACTTTATGTCTTCAGCCAGTGGGTGAAATTGTTTTAATCCAAGCTGCAGTCTGATTTTTTTTTTTCTTCTGATATTTATGTGTGTGCGTGCATATGTTATTTGTAGATGGACATGCATATTCCCGACAGTAGCTAGTTCTTAATTGTTCTTTTAAGTAACCTAATCTATCTGGCCATGGCAGTTTTAACTGGCGAAAGCAGCAGAGTTCTCCATGGATAATTTTCGTTAGTTAGCAGATTGTTACCATCTCAATGTTGCTGAAATCCCTAATCTCAGGTCAGCGTGAAGCTGCAGCGGTTACAATCCTGTTGCCTGATGCAGTGTGAATGGAAGTGCTTTCTGTCAGAAACATGTGGTCTCTTCAGTGGAGAGCCTGCGTAAATCCTGTGTAAATAGAGGGAGGCTAACAAAGGATGAGCCCCTGCAGCTCAGAGCATTTGGAGCCATTTGGAGGCTGAATTTGCTAAATGCTGCTTATACCGCCTGAAAAGTTGAAGAGAAAGGAGCATAAAATCCCTTCTTTTTTCTCTTTCTGCTCCTACCCTGGGGGGAGGGTGTTAAGGGCCAGGGAAGCCTGAGGTAAGCCTATGAAGACTGTTTTTTCAGTGCTCTTTTGAGTGTGAAAAAGGTGGCATGGGTCACTGTCCCCTCTTTAATGTCGGAAAACCCACACAGTTAGTAAATGTTGCATGTAAACTAAAGCATTTCATCCCTTCTCCTGCACTCCACGGCAGTGGGCCATGAACTAGTCACTTGAAAATCGCAGAAAAATTTCACTTCAACATGTCCGGACAGTTTAGCACAGCAGGAACGTAAGAGAGATCAGTAATTAGCAGGTTGCTTTGCTGTTCCCCTTGTCTGCCTTGGAACACTTTTTTCACCTGATGTGTAAAAATGTTGAATTACAAGGCACAAAACACAAACCCACTGGTTATATAAAAGGGCTTAAAATTTAAACCGACGTTTGTTAGTTTTCTTTGTAAAAAAAGGTGGAACAATACGTTGGCTTTCAGATATAAGCAGTGAGAATTCTCAATTCACTTCACAGATAAGCATGCTATAGAAATCCAACAACTGAGGGCTCAAGAAGCCAGCCTTTTCTCATAGTTCTTGGACAGGAAAGTCAAGAAAGGGGAAACGTAAAACATCACTGTTCTGCAAAAAAAAAAAAAAAAATTAAAATTAAAAATAAAAAAATCTAAAGATTTGAGTCACCAATTTTTACTGCATGTACAGATATAAAAATAATGTATCTGGAATGTCATTGCTACTGTTAAGTAAATAAATATTTGTAAATGCCTGTTTAAAAATGAGATAAATTGATGAACGTAGACAGGTGCTTTTCCAGACACAGAAAATGAACAGGGTTTTTTTCTGTCTCTTGCTTTAAATACATGTTAGATACCAAATACCATGCAACTTTTTAAGGCTTTAGCACATACTTCCACACGGTAATGGAGGCTTCTTCCTGACTGAGACAGCCATGCTAAAACATGGTTAGATCAAGCAGAACTCCTTTGTAGGTAAGGTCTCATAGTGGCCTGAGTTATTTCTGGTTCCTTTCCATTTGAATTTGTAGTTGTCATTAATGTCTGGATTGTGTGAAATTTGTGTAAGTACATCTTTATGTTATTAACCCAAAGGTTTTGTATGGCTTCGTATTCAGGATCTTCCAAAAGAACAGCAGAGAGAAGAGCAGCCCTTTATTTCCTCCCAGCTGCTAGAAGGGCTAAAGGATGACACCTGTAGTAAGAAAAATGGTGGTGCCATCTGTACGAAATCTTCCTGTTACTTTCAGTGCAAAAGCATCCAGCACCTCTTACTCTCCAAGATGCTCCCGAAAAACTTCATCTGACAGTGCACCGTCAGATGTGTCTGGTGTCTCAGACATGCAGAGGGGAGGAGTTGCAGGGGGCTCTCAAAAGCAGCTCACCTGAGGACATCCCATTCCTTGATGGGACAAGTGGTAGTTGAGCATGCAGGTCAAACTGGCATGCCTCTGACTTGCCTAAACATCTTCCAACGGCTCTGCCCCACCTGTGGTCAAGCCATTCAGTAAACAGCTCTGCTCTACTGCCAGAGTACTGGTATGATGGCAAATCTCTGATCTGTTGCTTCTGGGGGTGTGAGAGACCAAGTCAACTGTCATGAACAGTAGTCATTCAGAGGAGGAGAAAAAAAATACAATACAACCAATAATTTATGCAAAGAGCTATGAACTGCTGAAGCTGTAAGGCTAAAAGCCTGATGATTTTATCAGGATGGAATGGAGGTAGGGAGTCCTCCTGAAGGTTCTTTGATTCTGGAACTGAACTTCTCACTCTGTTACCCCTCCCCACAGCACAGACTGTCACATCCTCAAAACATACTCAAACAGTTCTCTATTGCTAGCTTTTTTTTTGACAGTGGTAATTAATCATGTATTTTTTTTTTTTTTAAGATTTTTTTTTCTTGTGATGGTGTTGATCTCAGTAATAAGCTGAAAATCTTTGTTAATAATGGTTTAGAATTCTTATGTCTCCAGATGGACACATTATATGTACAAATAATTGCAAGTTCTGAATATAAGGATGCCTGCAGAATCTCCCCTTTGTTTTGCATTAATACCTACATATTCTAATCCATCAAAATACTAGGCAAAACAATTACAGAGTAGTCTTCAGAGTCCTTTAATGTGGCTTTCATTTTGTTGCACTATTTTTACTGAAATGGTGAAGTGCCATTTTTTGTCCTTGTTAGATATCCCTTCTCTTCACTTTTCCTTCAGCACGACAAACCATAAAGCCATTAGGGAACTCTGATGAAGACACTGAGTCCTGAAGTGTATGTTTCTAGAAATCGCTTTTCTTGCTGCTCTGCTTGTTATGATGGTAACAGAAACTATTTCTGGAGTTTGAATCAGGGTTGTTAACTGGACTTTGTTGCTTTCATATCACTAGGGTATCCTTTTCAGTTCTCCTTTTTGTGTTTAGATAGATAACCTCTTATCTATCTTGTTAGCAAATGATGAAAAGATGATTGAAAGACTTGATGAGCATCTTCTAAGCAGTTCTAACTTCTTGTCTCCCTGTGTCCTTGCGCTGTGAAGAACACAAACAAGGACCAAGATTGAGTTAATGCTGAGGAGAAGTATTCTGTAGGACTGGACTCCATTTCCCAATGTGTTCTTAGCTATGTGAATACTGGGATCAACAAGTTGTCTGCCCAGGGTAGTCAGTTTGCAGCAAGCTGAATTTGAAATTATAGTGCAATGGAAACCCTCCTCACACAGTATGTTTAAAATAAATAGTAGTCTGCTTTGCTTTCAAAGCAAAACCATTTATCCTGTGGGAAGTGTCTAGTGTGGAAGCCTAATTTCCTGCTGTGTGAAGAAGCTTTACATCTCTAGCCTCCTCCACAAACCCTCCCCCTGGAAGAGAATGTTTATAAGAAGCCCCATGTGGGTCACTTTGCAACATTTCTTGTATACTTGGATATCTACCTGTGTGATCTAGTGTAGGAAGCCTGCTTTAGCAGGGGAATTGGAGTTAATGATCTCCACAGGTCCCTTCAAACTCCTATGACAGTGATTCTGTGATACTCAGTCAACCTTTCTTAGAGGTTGCTGAGACTATTATACATCACTGATATGATCTGAAACAAGTTTGCTAATGTGTCTGGGTCTCTCCTGACTTGAATCCTGTGTAGTCATTGACATATCCATACATTGCCACTTAAAAATTTTCCACTTTCCTAAACTAAAGATAAGGTTTTGCAATCACTTGTACTCTTTGCATAAGAATAAGTAAATGAATAGTGTGAGAAGCAGAAGGTTACCCTCCGTATTTTTGCTGTGTTGTGAAAGAAAAGGCCCGTGGGCCAAAGTCGAGACTTAATTTTTCCACTGCAGCACTGGGTTTACTATGCTCGTATAATTGCTATTTCTGTGCATATTAGGACCTGTCTCTGCTCTTCTTGCAAGGTACTGTCCAAATCAAGATGTGAACAGTTTACAGAAGCACAGCCACTTCTAATGATGTTTAAAATGATTTAAAATTGGATTCATTCATGCAGCAATTAAAACATGCTGAATCCAGTGTGCAGTAGAGTGACTTTCATATCTGCCAATTTTATTCCACTGCTGATAGTTTTTTTCTTCATTTAAAGTAATTCCTATTTTATTTGGATAAGGCAAACTAGGATCAGGCCCTCCATATCTGAGAATTAAATCATTCTATCTTGGAAGCATCTGTGAAGGGCTACTTGTCTTGCAACAAGAAACAGCCAGTAATGTCAGCAGTTGTAGTGCTATTAAAGATATGACAATACAGCTTAACAGGATTGGGCCTGTAGTTCACCAGGAGCAACAAATCTTGCAGTGTGTATTCATCTGCTGAGGTAATTTGGAGGTACAATATTTGAATTTCCTTTCATGAGGTTATGAAGCAGATTAAGGAAGCACTGTCTCTTACCATTTTAACTGCTGATTAAGCTAGGAAGGCAATGGAAGCTTTAGCTGAACTTTCATCTCATGGGCTGCTATTAGCTTTTAAAACTAGGATATTAACTACCTCTCCAAAAGGTCTAAACACTGATTTAGCATGTAGGTGACTCCTGCTGAGGATACTCACAAAGCAAAGAGTGTGTTTGTAAGGAGAAACAGGAATTTGTCTGTTCACAGAGTGAACAAGTGCTTCTATGGTGAGAAAGGATGGAGTAGAAAGCAAGTTTTATAGCTACATGCATCCTATACATATGCACATGGCTTTTACATACAGAGACAAAGATATCTTTATCCACACGACAGATAGACAAACAGACTGACTGACTTCAAACTTGCACTTTCAGTGCAGATTTTTCCCCCCATCTCCGGGTACTGCTTTTCAAAATTGCCTGAGGCTACAGTACAGCACCTCAGATCCCCAAGGCCCATTGCCTGGCTCCTAATAGCCACTCTCCATCTGTGTCACATGAACAGCTGATGAGATAGCTCCAGTGTCTGTATTTTGGAGAGCATATCCACCCAGGTTAAAATGCTGGGGTTGCCAAGGAGCAGTCAGAAGCCATTAGTGTTTGTGAGAATTTGCCTTGCAGCAGTTCCTTGGCATAGTGGAAAGTAAGTGTGTGTGTGTGTGCGTGCACGTGTGTGTGTGCTCGTCTGTGATAGAGAGGTCTGGGGAGGAGTATGGGGGGTGGGCAACGAAAAGGAGCACTTTGTAAATAACTAGCATCATACAAAAATGAGCATTTGGTTACAGTACATAGGGCTTCTGTGCTTTCTTTGATTGGTTCACTGTGATCTGACTCTCCTTTTTCTGTCTTTAATGGAAACAAACAGAAAAGAAAAGAAGCATGAGAAAGAGCGGTGACTTCAGGGTCTTGCTCTGGTGTTTGGGCAGATGGAAAGGAGCTGCTCTGCCTTGGGGCAGGGTGGTTGTAATGAAGTGGCCTGTCAGTCTGTAAATAGTGAGGGTCATCTCTTCCATGTGATGGAGGGTATCACATTGCAGTGAAAATGGAAATGTCAATAAAATTAATCTGCCAGCTCTTTGCTGTGGCTTTTTCAGTCTCCCTGGTCCGAGAGGGTGGGCTTTTTAGAGGGGAGGTGGTGGAAGAAGGGTGATCTGGCACAGGAGGGAAGATGGAGCTGAAATGTGAGTTTTAAAGCAAATGGACTCTGTGTAGCTGCAACGTATTTCGTTTAGTATCACTGCAGAGCTAGACAGGGCTGTAGGAATTAGTTCGTGAATCTATAGCATTCCTCAGGAAGCTATGGAGCGTCTAGCTCAGGCTACATTGAGCACAGAGTTTATTGTTTTAGGCTTTCTTGGACAAGGTTTTTACTTAGCATGGGATTTATGGCATTTACTGCTAATGAATGTCTATTCTTAAATTACAAAAACCACCGTCTCAGCACAATTCCCAGATGTCCTTCCAGGACCTCGGCTTCTTAAACACCAGCAGGGAGCATAAACTCTCCACTTCTCTGTTTTCCTCTTTCGTGTGGCTCCGGGCTAATGATGTGTAAGGAAAACACAGCAATCTATAAAGTCTCAGCGCTGTCCCAGTATTCTTCATTTATTTTGCATTTGATTATGCCACAAGTCGGATCTTGTTTCTTTCCTTTTTTTAAAGTTATTAGTTCAAATATTAATGTAGGAATATGGCATATATTGCTGCTCTTGATTGATGCCTTCCCAAAAACAGGAAGACGTGCTCGTATGAATTTTAAGAAAGTAGGGGTCCTGCAATGCCTTGCCAGAAGAGTTTTTCAGATACATAATTTAGATGCCCTCCAGGCAGGCTTTCAAGGCATTTTTGCTGGAGGGCAAGAAAAAATAACTATGACTGTTAAAAGTAAATGATTTTTGCTAATGCACAATTAATGCCAGGGAAAAGCACAGAAGAGAAAGATGTTGATGGAAAGTTCTGATTAAGTGAGAGCTCTACCTTGATGTGCATCTTTTTTTTTTTTTTTTTAATGATAATAATCACTGATGCAGAGATGTAGAAGTTTTCATGTCATGCAAATGCTATATGCAGGGTTGTAGTTGGTGTACGTGTTTGTGCGTGCGTATGTATGTGTGCGGGGGGGTGCTACTTCTGGGGAGGGGCTCATCTGACAGTGTATTATGTGCACTGAACAGTGACACAGTTACTGCCACCTCTGCAGAGGGCCTCAAATATATAGACTACAGAACATTTAACTTGATTACTTATCGTATGTATTCAGAATGGTTGTAGGGATGCATTTACAGTGAATGGGTTTTCTTGTGGCAGGTTTTCCCACACTGAATCCTGTAATTGACAAAGAGCTATTGCACTATGTCAAGTGCATGATTATAATTGAATTAATGATATATGCATGTGTGAGACAAAACTCGTATTTGGAAAGACATGGTTTCTAAGTTTTGCATATTTGTATCAGTGCTCATATATAATGAGAAATGGTATGTGCTGATCTATCAAATCAAAATAGAACTTGTAACAGTATCCTGGTAATTAACAATACTTCCTGGCTTCTGCATGTTGTTTATTTTTCTCTTGTTTTTCTCTTTGTTATAGGGGATGGTTTAGACAACAGTGTAGCCTCACCTGGTACTGGGGATGACGATGACCCAGACAAGGACAAAAAGCGACAGAAGAAAAGAGGCATTTTCCCCAAAGTAGCAACAAATATCATGAGAGCATGGCTTTTCCAGCATCTCACAGTAAGTGGTGCCCAAAACCAAAATAGATTTCTGTTCATGTACCCAATGAGGTTTATTCATCATTATTAGAAATGAATTGTCCCTCTAATTTTGGACCATTATTAAGGCTCAGTTACCATTGCTTTTTTTTTTTCCCACCCCCTAGATTTTTTTTTTCTTGGCTCTTGGAATCATGACAAATCTGAAAGAAACCTATATATATGTATATATATAAATATATGTACATACCTACAGAGAGAGAGAGAGAGAGAATGAGAAAGTACCAAGTCTTATCAGGAAACAACGCCTACATATAAAGTAACCTCTTTTTTCTGCTTTGAACTATTCAAGAGGGTTTCTTGCTTTAGCATGCATAAAGATATGCTTTCTGGATGTTGCCCTCTGTTTACATGCCCTTCATACATGCTTAGTGGCAGAGAGAACCCCAAGCTCTGTGTTCTGACATATACTGTGGAATGTTAGAGTAGTCAAAGCAGCAGCTTGCAAACTTGTTGTATGCTAATTTTGTGAGAAATATAGCAGGCTTATGATTTCTCTAATTCTTGAGTTGTATAACCCTTCTGGCTTCTCAAGTCCATTTTTTTTAAATGCTGCCCATACTCACATTTGGAGGAGATTAAAATTATGAAAAAGCTATACTTTTCATGGTCTATCTTTATCGTTCTGCTTACAGTTGGGTTTATGTGTTGGTGTTCAGATGACTATTATTGCTTCACTTTGGAATTGAAATACAGTTCCACAGAAAACCTAGTAACACTTTTTGTAGTTTACGTCATGGGGCAAATAACAAAAACTGTTAAAATTATCAATTGATTTTCCTCTTCCTTTCATTGTAAAATTGTTTGTTACTTCATAAGGCTTAAAAAACTGTTATTAACTACCTCTTCTCCTGCAAAGTTTTATAAATATCCCCAGTAGCTGATGTTGGTTACAGTGTAATGATTTTGGGACAAGGTACCCATTTTATTTATGATAGAGACTATCGAACTGCTCTGCTAGCAGCACAGCTAAAGGGGGGAGCAATAGATCCACAATTCTAAACCATCATTTTGATGTAAGGACATTAGTAGCAAACTAAGGTGCATTGATCTGGCCTGTGGGGTCAGGATTAGCTGGAATAGCCAGTGTCTCTGCTGGAGTAGTGGTTATTCCTGCCTCCCAGCTATGGCCATTTCAAAGGTCAGGTGCCCCGTACCCACTTGGCTCAGAGGAATTAGACAGAACATGAGTCTCTGGGCTGATTACTTAACCAAAGACAAAATAATGAGTCCTAAGCAAATACTGACTAATTGAAAGGGCTGTAAATCCATTACATATTGGTCAGGGATAATCAGGAGTATTTAATCACTTTTATCTATTCAGGAGCACTGAAGCTGCAACAGCAAAGCCCTGAACCTTGCCATGTGCTTATTATTCTCATCATTATCAAAATTACTTCACAGCTGTTCTTTGCTACATCACCTCAGCTGGAGATTTACTAACCTGTAAAATGTTTTTAATTTGGAAGTCGAGTGAGTGTGAGTGAAGGGTTTTTCATTTAGCTGTAGGGTATCTTTAGAGGAGTAACACAGGGAGACAGCAAAAAGCATGGCCACAAATAAGCCAGTTTCTTTTTTCTTGTCTCAGTGTTAATCTCATTTCCCCTTATGAAATTTGTGATAGCTTCTTTTTTTTTTTCTTTTCCTTTCTGCTTTCCTTTCTTGTGTTCTTCTTGAAAGCATTCAACACATGCTCATTAAACAGTTAACTAACTCTCACTTCTCTTGAGGAAAGTCTTCCTGGCTTTTTGAAATCCCTTTTCCTTGTTTCTGCCTTCCCTCTCCTGACCCTCTCCATTCCACATGAATTGAGGAAATTTGCCATCAGTGGTGAGGATGGCTTCACAAAAATCAAATTAAATGAACACAAAAAAGCCCCAACCCTTTTACCATCCAAGCTTTAATGAGTTTGCAGGTGTTGAAAGATTTACTGTGCTGTAATTCTCAGACCTGCAAACTGATAATGGAGACCCCTGACCAGTGCAGTGTAAATTCAGAAAGCTTCTTGCCATAAACACATGCAGAGAAGGAAGAGAACTCCTTTTTTTTCTTTTTTTTTTCTCCCCAAGATCTCGCGCTTTTTCTCAAATTAGTTTGTCCATTCAAAGTGCAGCTCTGGCTGAGCCAGAACAGGGGAATCTGTGATGTGCAATTTTATTGTTTCAAGTAAATATCTTTACAATGGCGGTCCATGATTCAATGTGCATTCCTTCATTACTACTCTAACCTTATTTCAAATTGGTTTGTTCCTCCTTTGTGCTGTATGACCTGTTCTTGTATTACAATAATCCCCTGATGTACCCTTTTTTCTTTCTCTCTCTCTTTTAAAGAAACTAATTGAATTATCTCATTATTTTAATTTGTTAAGCAAATGTATTTTACATCTCAGGATGTGTTCTTAAAGAAGGAGCTGCTTAGGCTTTGCCCCCTGAATGGGCCATTGGTACATTTTGACATTCATGCATTCATTAAGGAGAGGAACATAAAAGGGCTCTGGTTGTATTTTTTTTCAAACACCCAACCAGCATGGAGCAACTTTTCCATAAGCCACAGGGGTCTCTCTACATATGTTCTCAACTGCAAGCCATTGTCACCTATTCTGAATACCTCAAAAGGACAAATAAAATACTAAAGGCCAACTGTAGCAATTGTTAGCTTTTGGTCTCAATATGACAAAAATCATTAACCTCTGGTTTCCCTGGAAGGGGAAGCAGTAGCAGTCCATCTCTTATAGTATGGATTTAACTTGAAATTCCTATACGTTGTCAAATTCAAAGAGAGTAACTCGATTCTGACTGATTGTATTTACTTATGATTTAAAATAAAGTGCTGTTTTTTTCTTTATTAGGTCAGTTTGCAAACTCCTAATGTAACTGATTTTAAAAATTGATTTTCTTAAGTGGCTTTTTGAAGAGATAGGCACTTGAATTCTGATGTTGAATGAATATATCTGACAGTCTCTGTCTTTCAAAACCATTTATATCCCCTATCATGACTTCCATTTTGCAGTGATTTTAATTATATTTGAAATAGGATACACGTACATATTTTTGTTGTTGGAAATCAAATGCAAGGAATAAGAGCTTCTGTCATGTTCTTGTTCACTTATTGAGCTCTGTCTTATATTTGGAATTACAATAGTACCGGAAGATGAAAGATCTGAGGATGAATTGGTTGGAAATGTGTATGCTTTTTCTGGATAATATCCAGTGTTTAAGAAAATAGAGGAAATCCTAGTCTGGTAGTATAAGCTTTTCAATAGTACATAAAGATTACAACATCAGAAAGGTAAACCTGACATTAAGGCTGTTTTTATTTGAGTTCAAAGGTGGTTGAAGAAAAGAAACAGCAAGAAATCTGACCCAAGCCGAGAGTTTATTCATAGCTTTGGAAGACTCCTTTTCCTCTATGCCAAGGACTCCTTAGTACACTCAATTAGCCTCTCAGACATCTCTGCTTCCCTCCCTCAAGTGCTCCCCTATTTGCCCTGCAAAGAACATATTTGATCATGAAGTGAAAACAGGAAGTGCTCAAATGTATAGACACCTCCAGTTTACATCCATGTTGAGATTAAGATTTCTTACTAGCGACTATACAGAGCTTGCCCCCCTCCTCCCATGCCCTTTTAAAGGGTTGAGCACCTCTGAAATGTATGTACATAATTGGAAAAGAACAAAGTTATAAAGGAAGCAATTATAATGTTCTATGAACTTGTACCTCTAGTTGTTCATCCTTCTCTGCAGCATAGTGTATCAGAAACTACGCTTTTGCTACACTGAACGTTTTTTCCTATTCTTTTACAGAACTGGCTGAACAGAGATGTTTTTGGTTGGTTGGTTGAGTTTTTTTGGACACTTATTTGCAGTGATGCACTTTGTTAAAATTATTTTAAATTGTTTTCTTTGATACAGTCTGTAAGGAGTTGTAACTAAAAGTACCAGAAATACTGATGATAGCATGCAAACTAATGGTAGCATGACATTACCAAATTTCCAGCTGATGTTGCTTGGGACAGCAACCCTGAAGTCAGTGAAGTTAAGCTGCCTTTTGTTTGTTTTTCTTTTTTCTTTCTTTCTTTTTTTTTTTTTTTTTGCTGATGTTCTGTCTCCTAACATTTGTTTGTCATTTAGTCTGTTTTCCACAGCCTTCTGGCTGAAAACCTTGCTCTTTACAGTTTCTTGTGGAGTAGATTTTGGTTTCACACGCCTCAGGGTCAGGCTAGAATAAGTTTTGCTGGAATGTGTTAACATGAATCAATCACAGCTTTTGTACTTACCTGAATGAATTTTCTTGTGATTGAAATATTCAGGTGGCCAGACGGAATAATATCAATAGTCTTATTGAAACATTTTTTTCTTCTATTTTTATGTGGGTGTATCTGAGAATATAATGCATCTCTGTCACATTTTAATAAATGACTTACCAAGACTTTTGTGCAGGCAGCTGTTTTATGTATTAATCACTGGCATTTCAGAGCAAACTTTCAAAATAGTTGAAACCATCCCACCTTCATAAATATCTCTTCCCATACCCTGATTTTAGGAGAGGGTTAGGTACATAGCTTGCTATTGGACACTTGCTATTGTGAAGGCATTCTGATGATTTGTAGCACTTGTGTTGGATTGAACAGTATATGCTGTATGTTCCCAAGGTATACCGAGGAAAGAGATGATGTCCTCTGGTAGTACTGTCAAGCTACTTGCGTATGAGTTCACAGGGCTGCTGTTCCCATTTTAGCATACCATGTAGTCAGAGACTTGGAGGAAACTGAGGTACAGTGCTATTCCAGGATTTTAGGTAGTGCTGCCTGTGTACTGATCTTACAGCCAGGTGAGGAGCTGTCTACCGGTGTGGGGTAAACCTCTCATACTGTATGAACAAGAAATACATTGCCCAGTTCTGTAAAAAAAAAAAAAAAAAAAAAAAGTACTGTTCTTATTTTTCAGCTGGGTAAACTTTGTGAGGGGAAGTTAATGATTTCTTCAAATCCTTTGCAAAAATCAGTATCCGAATGCTAAAATCCCATGACTGATAGTACTGTAGTCATCAAGATTATGGATCTGAGTATTTTTGAACCCAAAGGTTGTGCTGGTGGCTCACCATCAGACCTAGCCCAATGGGGCACAGCTGGCAGCTGCGGCTGGGGTTTACTGCTACTGGTGGTGATAGTCTAGTACTGCCTAATCTCAGTGGCATGCCTTCCTGCCCTGTCTGCATCAGGAAGAGTGTGGAAAATCAGAATAGAATAAAACTATATATATGTATATTTTTCTCAAAATGCTTCTTCTGCTCGTGGTCCAAAAGACATAATCCTCTGACAACTTGTAGTCCTCAGCTAAGAAATCAGCTTCTAAGATTTGAATTTAGTAACAGCCCGAAAACTCGTATACCTTTTAAAGACTGTAATCTTAAAAGAAAAGGGCTGAGATAGGGTGGGGGTGGGGCTTTGTTTGTTTTAAAAATGGAATCTGAGATTAGATCTGACATTTCTACATCCACCCCCTACAGAAAAGGGAACCCAGGGTCATGGGGTGTGTGGGCCTCAAAAGCTAGCTTTGTCTCTGAGTGGTTAATCTAATCATTGTTACATAGACATCTGTTATTTCTTCTGAAAAATTGATGCTTTTGTGACACAATGATCCATCTATTTAGTACAACAGCCTGAGTAATTAAATTAAAAAAAGAATATTTTTGCTGGAGCATGTATTATAAAACTGCCATACCTCCCTGTACCAGCAAAAAGGCTGGAGTGAGAGGGAGAGGGAGGTGGGGAGTGGGAAGGGAGCGCTTTAAGCCCGGCATTGTTTTCTGCTCGTTTGAGGAAAACATCTGTGAATTGTTTGAACTGAACCTTACCAGGGACTGTCTGAATCTGTGTCATCTCTGTTTAATTTCAGGAAATGATGTCACAGTGCATTAAATAACAATGCTATGTGATTTATTTTTACTTGTACATGCTGTCCTAAGCATTTCTGTTACATGGCAGTGTTTTCAATTAACTGCAAGCTTTCAGTTTAAAAAATATATTCCATAATGCTTTTTTGGTTATGGGTATTGGGAGGCTGGGTGCTTTAGAGGGTCACCAAGGTTCAGGGCTGTCGGAGGGCTCCGGGCCCATTTGTCATGTGCTTATTTGTAGTTGGGACTGGATGTCAGCACTCCCGTCACCCATGGCAACCTCCAGGACCGTTGGTTTGTTACAAAGCGTGTCTGTGGAGGAAAAACTAAATATTCTCAACCTATCCATCAAAAGACCCATTAGATAGTTATAGTGAGGCCTGCGTACTGTAGCTTCTGCCTTTATCAAACTTTCTGCACTCCCCCTTCTTCTGTAAAAGAATAGAGGACATAAGTCAATTCTGTCTGCCATCTGTCGCCTTTATAGCTGTTCCTCAAATTAAAGAGACAGTCCGAAATTTAAATAATCTGATAGAAGCATAGAAAGCCCGTGTGTAAATTGTTGCATTTCCATTCGATTTTTAACTTCTTGTTTTATTTTGAAGGGAGATCTTTATTGTACTTATTCGGAGATCAAAATATGTTGCGTGTTTCTGCTTCAAAAATAGCATTCTGAGAAATATTGGATTTACAGTGTCACAGAGTTGTTATCTAATAAGATTTCAAGTTATATATAGGGTGAATTTCACACACACACACAGAGCAAACAATCCATGCACTGCAAATCCTGCAAAGGCTCCTCCATTCTCCCCCTTCTTCCTTTCCTTCCCGGCCCATAGGCCAAGGGCTGCAGGGAAGCCCTTCCTCCCTGCTGTCAGGGCAAGCTGGGATCCTCAGTATACCCAGCAGCCATTTCCTAGGCCTTATAATCTACTTCCCTGTCCAATACTAGCTAATTTTACTTCATCTTCTCCTCCCCCTCTTTTCCCTGCCCAGCCTGTTTTGACTCCCTCTCCTCCCCAGCAGGCAGCTGGCCTGGCAGAATGGAGGGAGCAGCAGTGTGGTTCATGTGGCACATGAGGTCAGCCGCTGCCAAACCATCAGATAACATGGCAAGAGGGGAGGTACAAATGCTCCTTCTCGATGTAATATTTTACCTGCTGTTTCCAAGCAGGGAATTACTGAGAACAAGTGTAACTAAAAACACGTGCATGATTTTGGTGGGGGCTTGATTAAAAAACCTCAACTGAGCAAACAAAATGTGGCCTAGCAAAAGATATGATCAGCCACCAGTGTTTTCTGGTTGTTATTGTCAGATTATGAAGCTTTGCAGAGTCGGTATAGGATTTAAGTGGAAAGAAGAAAGAATATGAAAGCCCAAGTAATGAATCCACTAAAGTAACTGAAACAAGAAAGTAGAGTCAAGAATGAATTCATTTTTATAGAATTGAGGCCTGAAGGCTCAAAACATAAATGGGCATTTAGCTATAGCCTATGCAAACACAAACAGTGATTAAGCACTCCAAGAATGTTGCACTAATAAATGTTGCTCACTACAGTCTTTAAGAATCAAGATCATAGTCAGCAGGAGGTGAGAAGCTTTCTGAATATGTCTCAAACTTTCACCACTTAAAACAATTGTCATCAGAAAATTCATAGTTCTCAAATTTCTCTGTAGTGTGTGTACATGAATGTATGTACATATAAAATCCATTTTTAGGGAAAAAAAAAAAAAAAAAGATTGTTCTTGTTTGTGTAAAATGATACTGCCTAACAGTTTTGCCTCAGGACATGTTTACTTGAGGCCTTCCTTTCAAGATCCATGAGCAGAGTAATTGGTTTCAAAGAAGTTTTCTGCAAAATTAGAGATTTACTGAAAAAAAAAAAGTATGTTTCTGCCAACACTTCCAGAACTGCTAATGAATAGCAATGTCAGTTCTTATTGTTTCGTAGTGAAAAGAGTAGTTTATGGCAGACAGTATTACTTTTGGTGTTGTGGAGTTTGTCTTGAGTTAGGATACTTAGAATACCATGCGTTACATATTTGTAAGTTGATTGGCAGCAGTTGTTTGTAGGATCCAAAGAAATCATTGGCATCTTTAAAGATTTATTATTGTCTTTAAGCATAATGGCAATACAGTTTTCATGCTTTTACATTTGCTATTTTTATTTTTAACTGCTAGCCCCAAATCTGCCAGAACTAATTTCAGTTGTTTAGTCTAATACTGGATGATAGGTTGTCAACTCACTGTATAATGCCATAAAGATTTTTTTTTAGTCTTGGTTTTACCTTTTTACGATGGCATTTCAAAACATGTACTTTATTTGTAGCAGTTGACTACTTATGTCCATAAAATGTTTAACATCTCATGAGATATTCTTACAATCTCAGCACAATGAATCAGAGTAGCTAATTGAAAACATTTTAGTTTGCTGTATATTAATTTGTTTAATGCTGTAGAAATTTGGCCATCATCTAGATCCAGCTTTGAGATATATTTCAAAGAGGCAGCTCAATAATCTGATGTGGATATACTATGGATATACTTTATGACTAAACTGAATAGCGATGAGAAAGCTCCTGTTCACTATACTACGCATATAAAAGAAGTGGCTTTCTTGTTAGAATGTGATTTAGTATAGACTACTTTGAAGCTTGTTGTACCAATTTAAAACAAAAACAACAACCAAACCAAACTGAATAAGGACAATGTAATCTACACTGTTAGTTGATGTTCTGTGAATGTACATGGATTTTTATAAAAGTGGTTCTCTTTCATCCTAGGAAAGGTCAAAATGTAGGTTTAATGTTTCTGCGTTCAAATATTTGCAGATATTTCTCAGATTAGTCTCTAAGATTGTGTACTTTTCAATCCTGCTTCCATTAGTTTCAGAGCAACTCTGATCTCTTTGGAAAAACTGTGTAACATGAGAGATGAAACTGAAATCATAATAGGTGACAGACAAGACAAAAACGCAATTTTGCATCTTAAGCATTAAATATTATAACCATTTTATCTGAGAATTCTACTTAACAAGTCTTTCAAGGATCCTCTGTTTTGTGATAGAAAGACACATTTCTTGAGTGCTTAGTTATTTGTCACATTCTGCCTTGTAGCTGAGCCTTCACTACTTTTCCCAGGATACTACTTCAGCACAGCCAGCTCAGACAAGCTTGGGGAGATTTCAGCCTTTTTTCTATCTATCTGTGAATAGAGCAAGATACTGTGCCTCAGTTTCCTTGTGTAAACAGTACAGCATAATGGTGGTGATTGCTTTTCAGAGTGCTTTTGATATCTGCAGATGAAAACCTCTGCATGAGACCTGCATCTTATAGTTAGCGTCATCTGAATTACAGAGGCCTGCACTTCTGTTGTGGTTTTATCATGCTGCTGAACTTGCATGTACAAATACTTGAAATTCTGTAGACTTTAAAGGCCTGGGATGGATTTCTCTTTATGAGGGAGCATTTAATATAAAGTTAAGAGTGTTATGTTCTGCTCTGTGCTGTCATGTTCAGAATAGAAGATGGCAGCACGTTATTGCTGCAAGGTACTTTAACTCAAGTGGCTTAGGCTTGGGTTATTTTTGTTTATCAGGTTCTTTCCTTGTTGGTGACCTGAAGTGGTGATTATTGCATGCAATTGGTATCAAATATCTTTCAGAAAGTAGCAAGTGAAAGAACTTCTAACATAAACTGCTGGCCCAGGGCAAGAATCAGAATAAAGGGAGTGCAATAGTATTAACAAATGCATCTTTGTTCTTCAAGAAGTCACTAGTGGATATTCCCCTCCTCACCAACCCAGGGAGTTTCCTGAAGTGAAATAGGACTTTGGCAGCTTTCCAGCTAGTCCCCAGTCTTCTGCTGCCTCTTTTGATTCACCCAGGTGCTTCCCCTTTGTGCATCCCACTTGTGCTTCAGCGAAGAAATGGGAAGCAGGAGAGTGACCTAAGGGACAAAAAGAGGCTGAGAAGTCCCTAGTTTGTGTCAGGCAGCTCCCTGCATACTGAAGAGTGAATGCAGACTGCTGCCAGCTGTTCTGGTAGTTCAAAAATAGTCTGTTTCAGGGATATAAAATGTGAATAGTGAGAAAGGTTGTGAAATATATGATAACAACAGAAATAAAGAGAATAGTGTGGTCAGAATAGCAACGTGTATTATTTGGGGCAGTCAGTAAAGGAATGCATTGGTGCATAGGAATTGTGTCATTCTTAAACTGCGCTTCCTTTTGGTTACTTTGAAGGAAAATATATAGTCAACTATATATTCACAATATAAAAGTTGTTTAAAGGGTGCTTTACTTTCAGCTAGAAAGGGATATTCATAGAATCATAGAATCATAGAATGGCCTGGGTTGAAAAGGACCACAATGATCATCTAGTTTCAACCCCCCTGCATTGTGCAGGGTCGCCAACCACCAGACCAGGCTGCCCAGAGCCACATCCAGCCTGGCCTTGAATGCCTCCAGGGATGGGGCATCCACAGCCACCTTGGGCAACGTGTTCCAGTGTGTCACCACCTTCTGTGTGAAAAACTTCCTCCAAATATCTAACCTAAACCTCCCCTGTCTCAGTTTTAATCCTTTCCCCCTTGTCCTGTCACTACCCACCCTCATAAACAGCCATTCCCCCTCCTGTTTATATTCTCCCTTAAAGTACTGGAAGGCCACAGTGAGGTCTCCCCGGAGCCTTCTCTTGTCCAACCTAAGCAAGCCCAGTTCCCTCAACCTTTCCTCGTAGGAGAGGTGCTCCAGCCCTCTGATCATCTTAGTGGCCCTCCTCTGGACCCTCTCTAAAGCTCCTCATCCTTCCTGTACTGGGAGCCCCAGGCCTGGACCCAGTACTCCAGATGGGGCCTCACAAGAGCCGAGTAGAGGGGAACAATCACCTCCCTCTCCCTGCTGGCCACCCCTTTTTTAATGCAGCCCAGATCTGTTGATCTCTTTCAGATTTAAAGTATGAAATGAAATGGAGACTTGTGAAAACAGGTAATTGTTGTGAACAAGAAAAAAGGGAAAAAATCATTTAACTAACTTCCTTCTCCTTTTTGCCATTCTTTACTGTTTTGGTAGACTGTTTTGAGAGTTCTGCTACTTGGTGCATCTCTTTTCAGAGCCATTTCTTCCAATTCCATGTGGACGTTTTACTTCATGAGCTAACATCTCTTAGAAAAGAGAAGTGCCTCGTAAGTTGATGTGAACTTGTCTGTAAATGGTGGGATGGGCTACAGAGTTTTAGGCAAGTCCTAAGAAGCACACATTTGTTCCACATCCTATGCTTACTTATCTCCACATAATTTTCCACAGCTTACTTTGTATACATGTGATGTATGTTGGCCATCAGATGCCAAGCAAACACTACTCAAACCAGAAAAATTCTGTGATAGTGCATGTGTATCATATGTACTTGAAGACAACTCACTGTCATAATTAATCTTAGCTGTCCTGGCTCTGTAAAACTTTAATTTTTATCCCACAATGCTCTTCTACTTTAACAAACTTAAAAAAAACAAACAAAAAACAACAACAACAAAACCTCTTGCCTCTTTTTCACTCTCTTTTTTTTTTCCTCAAACACTGTCCATTTAGTGAGCATTAATACCTGTAAAGGAGATTAAACCTCATAAGAGCCAATGCAAAACACAGTGTACATCAAGAAAATAAAATGTCTGTAAACAACAAAGGCTGCAGTGCTTTGCTAGCATGGCTATGAATAAACATAGCTCTAGAACTGTTAAACTATCCAAAGTTTAGCTCCTGGGATCTGAATCCTACTCAAAGCCTTAGCAGAAAATGTATGATACTGTACTCTCCAACTTGATAATGCTGTAATATGCTCTTCTGCCTCCTGAACAAGTGCTGTGCAATCTTCTTGCTGAGGCTGAAAACTCCTTCAAACAGAGCCTTAGGGCTCATGAGCTTTCCACCCAGTGCCCTGTAGGCTCACTCTGAGAAGAGGTATCTAGCCTAAAAGAGGCCAAATATCACACAACTGGGCTGGTGGGAAATTCAAACTGTTCTTAGCAAAGAAGTCAATAGAGCTGCTGTAGTGAAAGGTAATGTTCAGAGTGAGATCACCGTGTTATGATCTCATGCTGAACATCAGCACTGTTTTTTCCTGATGATTATGAAACTAGCCTGAGGCCAGTCTGGTGAGAGACTAAGAAAGATATAGGAGGATGCTTGGAGAGTTTGGACTATCAGGGCCCTTATTCCCCCCAAAGTGTAGCAGAGTCTGAAAGAAGATGAGAGAATGTGAGCTGTATTGTTATTTTCAGTGCTCTGCCCATCCATCCCCAAAATAACAGATCTAGACACAGACAGAGAATGTGCATACTGAATCACTGAAAAAGCAAAGGCTGCAAACAGAAAGGAAAAGAAGTTAATTAGGGGGAACAAAATGCCTTGCAGAAATAATGGAATTTAACAACCCCCCCCAAAAGTTGTGGAGATTGTAGAGCAATCTGTGGAAGTGCATTTGCTTAGTACTTTTAAAACTAGACTCCAAAAAACATTTGAAGAAATGCTGCTGAGAAACATCTTGCCTTCCTGGGGTTACACTAAAGTAGTGTTGCCTGAAGCATTTTTCATACTTGTGTTTTCTTATTAATGATTAAAATTTGAAAAATATCTTGAAGTTGGAGCTGTTTTCAGAAGGAAACCTCCCCAAATTTGGCTTCGTTCAATTTTATTTTATTTTATTTTATTTTATTTATTTATTTATTTATTTATTTTTGGTATTTGTTTCAATTTTTTAAGTGACATTTCATTTGTCTGTCAGTTGAAAAATATTGTAAAATTAACTGACAAAGTCAAATGGAAAATGGGTTTGGGACCCAAAGTTAAAAATTAAGCTTAGTAGAAATATCTAATTACCATTCCCTCAGGCAAAGGCCGGAGTACATAGCTAGGAGCCTCAGTAGGTACTGAAGGTCAGTGGGCATGGCTTCTGTCAGTCCAGCAAAAGAAATAAGATGGAGTTGAGGGCCTTACATTAGAAACTCCTTCTTTTTCAGATACTCAGAGACAGAGACCATGTCACAATTTGTACACTGGTCTCCATTCACAGTGTGTGAGGTTTCACTAATTGTCACCAATATCTGGGACAACTGCAAGTCTGGAATCAACTCTTATCCACCACCTTAATGTTCCTAAATTTTCCTGGCACTTGCTCTATGAAAAATGAAACCTGGACACCAGAAGTTGGATCAGTATTCAAAATCCACATGGATTTTTAAGGACATGGATCCTATACAAATTCTATGCAAAATAAAGCTGATTATGGATTTTTACAGAAATTCCAACACCAAAACAGGTGAAACATGGCTTTTTCACCCATTTTTCACTTACAGACTATATTCCTTTGACTCCAGGGTTCAAAGCAAAGCTTGGGCCCTCTGAGAGGCTGAATGACCCCAAGAAAATATTGACTGAGTGCCTGCTGACTCCAACTACTGAATTTCACACACAGCTTTACTCAAAAGCAGCAAGAAGAAAGAGATAATATTTTGAATTTAAAATGAAATTTTCCTATTGAACATTACTTCATAATAATATATCTGTGGGGTTCCACGTTTGTCTCAATGACTTCCAGATCAAACAAGCTCAGTTTGCACATCAAAATATGCATTTCTCTTCTCATTGCCAGCTCCACGATATTAGCCTGGGATCTGAGATCCAAGCTGGATTCTTTCTGGCTTATTTATTGGCAGTAACAAGAATTTAACAATAACAGTAATGTGGCAATTACAATAGTAAATCTATGCAATTACAATAATAAATAGATGATGGAATAGCCAGAATAAAGTCCATTTTTCTAGCCTATAGCTAGACAGGCTTCATGAAGAAAAATAGCAGAAACTTCTATTATGGTTTGAAGTTAATGGGATTTTCTTTTTTTTTTTTTTTTTTTTTTTTTTCTGTCAGCAGAGAATCAAATACAATTGAGACACACGGGGACATAAATCTGTTCAGTAAGTCAGTCACTTTTCAAAACACCACTGCTTAGTTTAGCTATTATTATTCTTTATTTTTTTTGGCTCAATATAGTCTAGTGAGTAAGGTCCATTTGAGATATTTTTTAAAGAAGTGACAGGGTAAAGTTCTCTTTCTCTTAATTCTTTGAGGAATGGGCTTCTGTATTCATCTTAAAGATGCCATTGGCATGTAGTGCCTTGACACAGTTCAGAAGACACCTGTGTGAAAAGAGAGCATAGTTTTCTACTGTATGTTGAAATGCGCCTCACTGCAAAAGCAGTGAGTCCTGACCTTTGCTCTCATCAGAACAGAGAGTATTCTGGCATGGAGCTGAGTTTTCCTACTGCTCTTCAGAACTGTAAATAATGTTAGTACACCCTGAAATCAGTGCATGCAGCACTTTACATTACTATTGTGTATCTTAAAATAAACAACATTGCAAGCTGTTTATTTTGGTGTTACTATGTATGCATTTTTTAAACAGTGGTTACTTAAACAAATGTCTCTTTTCCCACAGCACTTAAAAACTGCTGTTCGCTCATTGTGGTTTTTGGGTTTTGTCACTTTTGTTTTGATTATTTCTGAAAATCACACTCAAGGATACAGAAGACAGGAGTAAGTTGTACTTGAGCCAAACAAATGCTTCATGTCACATCTTCTTATGCCAGCTTTTTCTGTGTTCCTAGCAGAGATAATAATTTTGGTTTAGATCAAACTTAAAGATCAACAGTATTCCAGTCTGAACTAAACTGTCCTCAAATGCGTTTTACAGGTGATGCAACTGTTATCAGAATTTGATCCTGAGAAAGCAAAATTGTTTTAATATTATTAGTACAGATTATTTATTTATTGGTCAGCAAAGTAGTCGATTCAGCGGATGAAAATCTGGGGAAGTGAGGGTTTTCACAACTCCTTTCCCCCTTTCTCATTTGCCTTTGTTCATCCATCCTAGAATCCTAAAGAGTCAGCATCAGGTAGACAAAATTTTGCAGCTGGAAATGCTGATGGATGGAAAAGCCATTATGAAAGACATTATCCTCTTGAGCCACATTGCTGTGGCTTTGTGGCTGTCTGCCTACCTAGGGAACTGCTGCTTGCTGGTCTGTAGCAGCTCTGCTAGGGGGCCATGTGCTCCACGTTGTTTTTTCACCTTTAGCACTGAACTTTCAATGTGTTCTCTGCTTTTTCTGTGCCATGTATCCTATTCATTGATCTTGATGTGTTCAGCTAAATTTGAGTATAAGGATTAGAAAGAAACTTCTTATTGCTCCCACCCTCCACAACTATTCAAAAAGTAACCATGTGTGGCTATGGTTGTTGTTCTGCAGGTGTTCTGTCTGACTTTAAAAATTTTTCCTAGGTTATTTTCAATTTGTAGTTTTTGCCAGCAAACAAGAATACTTATCTGAGTCTTTGGAATAGTGTACTGTCTGCTTTAAGTGGCTGAAGATCAGAGGCTTTCTTTGTGTGAATATTGCTCCATATGAAGAATATTGAGGTTTGCATAAGGAGGCTGTCATATATTCTTCAGCTGGTAGTTGCGTTTTGTTGCGGTGTGTGTTGTTAAAGAACAATTGTCATCTTTACCACCTCCTGTCACTCAGAAATAAGAGGAAGAATGTGGCTGTTCAGTCATGACAGTGCTAGGGTGGTTCCTTCCTGGAAAAGGTTTAACAAGAGTGCTACAAAAAACCTTCTAGTCAACACTAAGTCATATTGGCCACTGAGTTAATATCTGGCCAGTCCCTGGAGCAGTCACCAGCAGAAATGCTTTGTTTCTTCATGCTTGGACACTGCTGAGAACTGAGCCTGGATTATTCATTTGTGGAACTTGTAAATGCTGGCTGTCTTTTTACAACTGAAAGTAATCTCTTCACTCAACTGCTAATTGCCCCATGATTTTAATCAAGCAAGATGATTAGATAAGGAAAATTAGTGTTTTAGAAAAATTGTGAGTGCAGCTATTTTCCAACTTCTGTTGACTATAAACCAGTTTGTTCTCCTTCATTATGGTCTTCAAAGATAAACAGGTTGAAGGGAGTGCTACAGACTTTGGCACAAACGCAGCATATTTCAGTGCTTTGTTGTGCACAATCTGCATTTTTGAGAAAGAAAGTAAAAGCTGCTCGTATTTTTTAAGATCGTTCTGATTTTTTTACATATAGCTTAGAAGGCGTCTAAGGTGACTTTCAGTATTGTGTGTACACTCCTTTACCTCTGGACTTTGATACACTGTGAAACCCCTGCTCACTCAGCAGAACTGTGACCATTAGTGAGAAAAGGAGCATTAAGTAAAGACAACTGGCCATCGATGGGGCCCTTGGACTATGTCATTCTAAGACTTGAGGGAAGACGGTATAACACAAAAACATTCCACAGCCATCCTATTCACTCTTAAACTTTTCAGCCAATTTACAGGGCCATTCCATTCCATGTGTTTGATGATTCTTTTTTTTTTTTTTTTCTTTTCTATTTTTTTTTTTCTTTTCACCTGCATAATCATTTTTCTCATAGGATACTGCAAGTCTTCCAGGTCTTACTCTTCTAATGCTTTTCTCACTGAGATATGGACTAAATCTGCTGCAATGCTGATTTTAATATATGCATTTAAAACAGTGGGTTGCATACCATTTTTCAGTAAAAATACTATGCCAACACCCTAATTTGTAACTGAGATTACTAGTGTCATTTACACCTGTAGATGAATGTTCCCTCTCTTCTATCTTAGCAACAGTAGATGGTAGAATGATTAGCAATTTTTTTTTTTAATGCTGTTAACAGAAATGAAAACCACTTAGAAGCAGATAAGTTTTATGAAAAGGAGCAGGCAATGTTAAATATTTTTAAATCGTCTTGCCACGTGTTTGTCTTGTTTTTAACAAAACAAGATCTTCTTTCTCGGCCACATCAGTGGAACAGGTGCACACTCTGAGGCCAGGCTACTGAGCCAGGTGAGGGTCAGCAGTAATGGGAGCAGGAGTATAACTATCAGTGTATCCTCAAAGTTCATGCTAGGCAGAAGTTTAAAGAATTTGTGAGTTGAATGTTTCTATCCAGACAAATGTTTAAGAGCCATCGATGCATCTACACTTTCTTTTTGGACCTAGCCATATATTCATGAGCCACAGATGTAACACCGTAATTTTGGGTTATGTGAATCTTTGAGCATGTTAATTAGAAAAGTTTCTGATATGGAATGTTATATTTTGATAGCCTTCACATTTCTTAGTGCATGGACCTAAGTAACTAAGCTATAATAAAGAAGAGAAAAAAGAGAGAGCAGGGATATAAATTTACACTTGTTCTGATATTAAGCCGGCTTTCTTTCATGTAGCAGCCTTGCAATTTTCTTAGAAATTTTTGGGAAGTATTGGGAAAAATTCTCTTCTACTTAATTTGGAGGGAACTTTGATTATGTCGCTGACATCAGTCCAGGTCTTTTCGGTATTCAGCTCTCCCTCACGCTTATTCTGCTCTTCACAGGATTGGCTCTTGCAAACTAAAACACTGATTCTTGTATTTGGTAGTGTGCTTCTAAATAAATATCTCCACTATGTCTGGCTCAAAGCAGCTACACAGTTTTGACATAACCTATTCATGTGCCAAGTTGAACCTTTGGTAGCTGGTTCTTACAGGCCTTTTTTCTTCTTTTTCATATGGCCCCTTTAGAGCTGCTGGAGGGCGTTGTTGAGAAGTTGCAATCGTTGATACAGTTGCTGTTAATCACAGTCTGCCATGTTGTGACGCAGGTTCTAATAACATCCCATTGAGCTGCTGTTGTATGCTGGAGGCTTACCAGCAGCACCAGGCCTTTGATATTCATCTCACACCAGGATAAAGAAAATGTAGAATTAAAAAAAAAAAAAAGAAAAGAGAAAAAAAAAAGAAAACTGCAAATAGGCAAAGAACAAAAAGGAGGGAAAACATAGCAAAATCAAAAACAGACACGGTTTCTGTGTGCTGCTTCGTTTATCATGGGAGCAGCAAAGCTATAAATCTCTGCTGTGTTGTTTGAAAATTGAACATGAGACTGCTAAATTTATCATTCATTCTTTGTTGTTTCTGGGTAGTAGCTGCCTGACTTGGCTTACTTTGTTTTCTGCCCCCTCCTCAATAACAATTTTTGTTATCAATACATTACACACACAAATCAAAATTTGACTGGATCAAAGAATATTGGAGGATTTAGTAAAGTGCTTATAAAGGGGAGGAGGAACAAATTTGCTGCATGTTACACATCATGCTTCCTTGGCAACTGATTCCCTCACATTCATAATTACAAGAATATAATTTTTAAAAAGCAGCATGGGTGGGGGGAGGGAGGGAGAGGGAACACTTCCTTTGGTTAAAGACATTTGCAGTTTTGGAAAAACAGAAGTCCTTGAAAAAAAAAAGTTTGCCCTTTTCTTCTGTAAAGATTAAACCTGGAGCCTGATAGAACTGTACAATCACCTTCTTTTGTTAGCACTTCTTGTCCATGTTGAACTGTAAAGAAAAAAGAGGTGGAAAGCTAGCGTGCTACAGATGTGACTGGCTATGAATATTCATGAATGCAATTGCTCCTCCTTTTCTACTAGCATCCAAGCCATTCTGATCTCCCTCTCCCTCTTTTTTTCTTCTTTTCCTTTCCATTCCCATTCCTTCCTCGAGACTGAGCAAGACTGCAGTTTTATTTCGGTAACAGCCTAGTATGATACAGTTATCAGTGGCCTCAGAAGCCTTTTATTTCCATTAGGAAAAAAAAAAAAAAAAAACAAAGGAAAAAAGAAAAAAAATTGTAATTATCCACAGTTTTATGAATCCACCTCCCCTTAATGTTCATTATTTAAACCAGCAGCAATTACAAGTTCAAAGGGGTTTAGAGGGCCAGCAACCCGCATAATCACTGCCAAATTAAGCGGGACTCATTCGTCACAGAAGAGTACACTCTGAGCAGTGAATCATGCATGCAGTGACAGGCACTGATTTACATAAAGACGAAATCTGTGCCCTCTAGGGTTGAGCGTTACTTTATCTCAGTGGCCCTGTGATATATGCATTTTCTTTTGGTGTTTGGAGGGTTCAGCGACTGATGCTGTCTGATACATTATATTTTATTCTCCCCAGCATGACTGCTGCTGCTGCTAATTCACCTACATGTGTATTTAACCAACTGATCCAAAATTCAAGACACTCGAGTTTTTAAAAGGAACATTTTGTCCAGAATACCTCTTTTCTAATATGATTATTCTGAACCTCTTGAATACCATTTTTTTCTTTTTCTTTTTTTTTTTTTGCTATAATCATTTTGCAGATCAAACAATCATTCTTGAAAAAAATAGACTCTGAGCCCTCCTGCCATTTAATGAACATAATAGTTTTCCAAAAACTTATGAAAAGCTGTTCTTGTACAGTATCAGAGGACTGAAACTGGATGCATTACTTTAGCTGTAGCTTTCTGTCTACCCCAAAACATTTTAAGTCAGTACCTACCAGACACATACTATGTGCTCTGCAATAGCCACATCATCAAGACCATCTATTCCTCTGGCAGCAGAAGAGGAAAATCCTGTTTGTTAGAAAGTGTTCCCTTGCCTTTACCGTGGTACTCTGCCTCTTTTGTTCTGAACAGTTTAAAAATAGCTTTATGTTCCACTTTAAGGACAAGTTCTACTCAGTTCATTCTCCTACACCTGCTGCAGTTACTGCGGTTAGTCATGTAGACAAGGTGAACAGGTCTTGACCCCTGAAGTAGAAAATGAATCAATGCAGGGAGTAGCTATACAACAACTAAACTGGAACAGTTGATTTTGTGCAATTATTGCCTCCCTTTAGTTATGTTAGCTGTAGCTCTTTCTGTCATTACAACAGCACCGTAGTATAAACAGTGCACACAGTAGTTTGAAATGGTATCTAACTGTCCTGTACTGGGGTTGGTTCATCAAATTTATTTAAGGATACAACAGCTACAAATTCTGAGGGATGTCCTTCATATGTTGTGGCACTATAAATTAGTTAGATTCTTAGCTAGTAGGGTAGTAGGGTCCTTACTTGCTGTAGCCTGGGACCTTGCTGTTCTTCTGTCATTGTTACACTTTCCATCACGTAATTTGTGTTTACTACTGTGTGCCATGAGAACACCAAAGATCTTACAGGTATTAGTTAAGTGCTGTTTTCTCATGGTAGCGCATTACTACAAGAAAAAGCTTTTTATGGTAGGTACATAAAAAATTGTACACTGAGTCTGGTATGGGTGTAATTTATATTGTTGTAAACTCAGATTAAATGCAAAATTGGTGGAAGCGAGGCTGTAACATGGACTAACAGTTTTCTGTTTTGGCCTGTAAATGATTGTGGTGTAAAGGCCATATGTGATGAGAGCAAAGTTGTATGAATGGACTTTTTAAAGTCAAACTTTACTGTGCATTGTCAAGTTCATGAATTACAGAAGTTTATGATATAATATGAATTGCATACAGATCAGTGTATGCAATTTTACACAGTACATAACTCCTCTTAGTTCTCCCTTAACCTTTGAAAGATGTTGCGGCCCTGTGTATAAGATTGGAAGTTCTGTAGTATTACATTACTGTTTTGAAGAATGTAGAGAACAATGTAATGATCAATGACAGAGAGATGTGAGAATGAAAATCTATTTGTTATACTGTATTATCTTGTGCTTTATTGGGTTAGAACATCTTAATATGCAGAACTTGACTGCTAGGAGTGTCTTCCATTGGATAATTCTGGCTTTCATGTGCTGTCTTTAGACTTCCATTTGTTTATTTTGCTCTTTCCCAGAAAAGTGAATCTTACTAGAGTATTTTAGAAGCTACGTTCTTCCAGGAAAAAAGAAGTCAGAAAGGAGTTACAAACGTTTGCCCACCTAGTTTCTCACTTTGACTTTTCACTCACTTTTGTCAGCAATTTAAGATGTTGAATTCTCTTGACCTGGCTTTTAAGAACTTAAACTGTTGCAACAGGATTCATTGGAGGTCATTTGTCAAAGTGGCAAGTGTTTTTGTGATTCCTTTAAAGTGTAGGAGAGTAAAATAAACTTGGTTTTGACTGGTTTTAGAGAATAGCCTGTTTGCATGCATGGAAGTGGAACACTGGAGCTGTCTCATCCACATCTATCTCAGTCTCTTCAGTTTAAATTAATTTTTAGAATGGGAAATCTTTAGGAATTGCAGAACAGTGGAATTGCAGGATGCTGGAGCTTGGATCTGTTTGCGGCATTGGTCAAAGCTCCTGCCCTTGAGAGAAGGGAGAACAGTGAAAAGAAAATGACATTTCAGTTTTCGATCTAATTATTAGATTTCACTTAACTATGGAATATGACATTTGTCAAGCACACATCACTGTCACCTTTAACACAGAAATATAGGCTGAATAGGTGGTGTCGTCTCAGAGGTGTAGGGATCTCTGCAAGTTTCCATTAAAACCTTTGGAAAGCTTAGACATCCTTGATTGTAGCAAACTGCTGTACTGTGATGTAGCTGATATAGTGAGCACATATAAATACTTAATATGGTAAACATCATCTTGTTTTCTTGAATAAATCTTCAGATTTATTTTGATTCCTTTTTCTGTTTTAACTGTGGGTCTAGTCTGTTGGAAATAGGCTTGAGGTATACAGTTGCTTTAGTGATCAACTTCTATTTCTCTTTGGTCTGGCCTGCTTAAGATCTTGATACAGTGTGGAACTAAAGTACCCATCAGTGTTGCTTTTATTGGATATGGTTTGTATAGATTTGTGTATTGTGGTGAAATTAAATGTGTCCACATATGTTAAGTTTTTCCTAATAACCTGCCACTAATGTGTAGTGAGGAAGAGTTAATTGTGTAGACACCCCAAGACTGCATCAATGAACAGAGCACCCTGGTCATAAGAATCTGTCATGAATAAAAATTACCAAACAGGTTTTCAGCCAATAGCCCAAGGTAAAATCCTTGTGTTAATAAATATGTGCAGATGAATGAGATCTTTTGTCTTAATCATTTATGAATCTTGGTGCTGTAAGTATAGGGGCAGACATCTACGAAAGATTAAAGATTAAGTTGGCATATGCTTTGTTATAGCTTATAAGCATGTGTTGTGTTTATGAATGTGGAAGTATCCTATTGGCAAGTCTAGGAACAAGTCTGACTCCCTCTTTGCCCCTTATTTTTTGGAATGAGGTTTCTTTCACTTCACTGTACTCCCATCAACTCATGTGGCATTCTCTGGATTCCTACTCTCTGCCTACAAGCTGCAGCAGCAACTCTGTCTGAGCAACTTGTCTTGGTGCTGCCCCCCTGTTCCAATAAAAACTCACTTTTTTTTTTTCCCTCTGTGTGCAGGAAAATGTGAGGAGAATGTCTTTAACTGGTGCAAATTACATAGCTTCATTAAAATCCAGTTTTGCCAGTATGTTTACCAAGTATTTATGGTGTAAGTAGTGTGTAGACTTGAGCACTGACTTTTTATGCTGGCAAGTTAGGACTAGGCCCCTACTTCTGTGCAGTGCAGTGAAATTCATGAGCTGCATTTTCTGAATACCATGAAAGGCACCTTTAACGTGTTGATTTCCATCTTTACTGGATTTAACTGAGGGAATCAGTGCCTGTAGATGTTAGATAGCAATGCTGTTTTCCTTACTAGTTACACATGCATAGGTACTTCTACAAAATTTCTGGATGTATTTTTGAGTCTACTTCAAACTTACCCTTAAAAGAAAGTGGGCTCTATGCCTACACACTGCAAGGGCCACTTTCTTGTGGACGATTAATGCTAAGGTTTGTTAAAATGCCTAAATTGGGAATATATGCATCAGGCCGTATTCAGAGCACAGTCTCCACTGATTACTATCTGAACTTATTGAGACTACCAGCCAGTCTGTTTACAGCAGCTGTGAGAGTCCTCCAGTTTATACTGTTCAAACTGAGGTTGTTGTAGCCTCTGACAACTCTTAGAATCAGGGAATTACCCAAGTAGCTTACAGTCACCTCATCTTCTCTATACTTATGCCTTAAGAATAATTTTTGTGACCAGTCTTCATGAAAAGGAAATACTTTGATTTCCTATGACACTGATTGATTTTAAGGTGACATCTCCAGAAACTAACCTTGTAGAACAATTTGGGGTTTGTTTTCTTGGCACCCAGTCAATATAGAGAGATTTAAAAAGTGCCATACTATATATAAAAAGAACATGATGCTTTTTTGTTAATTCTTAGAATGCTATTTTGTACTTTTTTTTTTCTTTTTTCTTTTTTCTTTTTTCTTTTTTTTTTTCATGTAAATTACCCAAGCCATCAGATTTTTATTTTTTGTTCTGGGAGGCTGGGGAGTAAAAGTAGGGGTTGAATCAGTGTCTGTAATGCCTGTACTAAATAAACTAAAATAGTTTTTGTAATTTTCCTGTAAATGGCAAACTTTATCTTTTAGCAGTTAAAAACCAAGAAATATTTTAAATTACCTTTGACAGTGTTAGCATGAGTGAAAGTCTTTATCTAAAGATCCCACTCAACTTTCTGAAGCACTTAAAATATTACCAGGAAAATTGATTCTGAGTCTTATTATAGAAATCAGTAGATATGTGAATAAACTTTTGGTGGGAAGGTATGGTATACAAAAGGCTCTAAAGATGATATTTTTTTTCTCATCTTTTTTTTTAAATGTTTTCAAAATCAAAGTTCATCATCAATGTGCTGAGACCAGTAACCAATCATGTGTTTGGGGATCCTTACCTTCCTGCTTATTGATTCTAAAACAGCTAGATTTTTATCTGTTGAATGGATACCAGAGAGACAGGAGGTCTAGCAATAGTCATGTATAACAGTGAAATCATACATCAGTATGTTTTCAGTTGGCCTCTTGGGCTCATGACTTTACTTCCGGCAGCAAAACCCAATTCTGCAATTGAATTTCCGCTAGGTTCATGACCCCAGCTTATAAATGCCATGACCTGAATTGGGGTCATGACCCCTTGGTTGGGAACCACTATCCTACATCACTGTGCTTGACCAGTTTAGGCTATGAATTCAGATTTGTTTTGTAAATGCATAAAGCATTCCCTTTGTTCATCTCAGTTGTGTAAAACATAATTTCCAGACAGATGGAAATAAAATTGATAGTATAATAATTAAAGAAATAGAATATTTTTTTTTTATGTTGAGATGATTGTTCCTGTTAATTATTATTATTCTTATAGGCTACTCTGAAAATGATTCACGGCTGTACAAATGATAGATATGAGTATGAAAATGCCTCCATGTGTACTGTTAAAGAAACTATATCTGATAAATCCAAATCTCTAAATACAGTGTATTGATAACAGATGTTAGTAGTTTGCCTGTGCACCTTGCTTAAATTATATGAAGGAAAAATGTTAGGTAATAAAATCATTAAGGCTCATTGTGTAATGAGAGGTACTTTAAGGCTGAGATCTCCAGGCTAAGGATATGACCAGGTGGGACTGGTCTAAGATCTTCATGGTCCTTATAAGGTGTTGCTGTACTGATGAAACATCTGGGATAAGTACCAAAACAAACAGCTGCTCAGTCAACGTAGCAGCACTTTACATGCATCATTGGTTGAGGTCTCTTTCCTATGCTGAAACATTAACTTTCTTCTTTTAGCCAGAGCTAGGAGACAATGAAACATATCTGTGCAGACATTGCAAAGGATGAAAAGGATTAAGCTTGGTGTGTGAACCGCAGATCAAGAAGGAAAAAAAACCCAACGAGACTGATTTTTAGTGTTGTCACCAGATTTGCTTCAGTTTGCATTGCCCAGAGCAGTTTAGAAGTTATTCAGAACTTTAGGAGTTTCTATTCACTTCTTAATGAAAATACACACAGGCGGACCTCTGGAAACTGTGCAATTGGGAAGGACTGCAGAGTTGGTGTGTCCATTGGTTTACAGGCAAGTTTGACATGTGTAGGCACATATGTATGATCTGTTAATGATAATGGGTATTTTACTGATGTGACTTCTCATGAATATCTTCTACAAATAAAATACGTTGCGTGTTCTTTTGACATGATTTATATACACTTAGGACTTGATCCAAGTAGCAGAGAAGTTAATGGAGAGTCTTCCTTGAGAGCTGGAGCCAACAGAGATACAGGCTTTCAGTATAGAGAGGTTAGACTTGGAGTTTGGCACATTTTTTTGTTTAACAGATAAATATTTTAATTAAATTGCCCTTGAAGATTGTCAGAGATGCCTGAAGACTGAGATTTTCCTGAATAACAGAGTTGTTCAAAGGAAAGAGTTATCCAAGCCTTTCCACAGGGTGTAGCAGCAAACCTGTCTTGTGAGTTACTGGGCTGAAATTCTCTTCAATTCTTTTGGCTGAGACAAACAACAAATGTGTCAGTGATATTCTGGGTAGTGTATGTTAGGCAAGCATTTGAGCACAGGGCCCCTGTTTCTTAAAGACCTAAGTGAATGTGGTGAGTACTGTTGAAAACTCATCCCTTGATATCATGTATGGTTCTATACAAACCTAGACATCAAAGCAGATTTTGAATTATTTGCACAGAGGAGACAATTCAGACACTGAATGGTAGGGTCACTAGTATGATTCAAATTCAAGTCAGTGTCAGAGAAGACTGGGAAAAAATGAAGTTTGGATATGGGGTACAGCATAGCTTTAGAAGTCTTTTGACAAATTTGTAACGGGACTCTATTTTCAAATATTTACATGGTAAGTGAATGGGGAAGCTCTTCATAATAAATGCCTGGATCAGCACTATATCAACATACATTACGTTAGATTTTTACAGAGGCTATTCCTGTTATATATGTTTAACAGACATGACTATTTTAAGGAGAGAATTTTACTGGTTAGAAGTTAAGGTGCATGTCCAGAGGGATGAAGGGAGGGATTGAAAGCTGTAGAGTGTTCACTGTGATATGTATTAGAGCCATAAACTTGAGATAGAAATGTAACATTGGACATATTTAGATAATTTGTCTTGTAGTTTCTAAGCCATTAATTAAGGTAACAAATATCAGGTGAAATATTTATACTTTGGTTGCATGCTATAAGCAGTGGCAAGATAGCTCTGATTTTTATTTTTAAGCATTGATTAAAATTAGGGATCTACCGAGACTGAACTTTTAGAGTTTGGGCTGTGACAGCAACATAAAGTTTAAAATTCAGCTTTTAGTGAGACCACTGAGAAGCAATAGGAAAGTTATGTCACAGAATGACAGTATTACTTTTGCATTTTCAAGAACTAAATACAACTTCAGATTTGCCTGATACAGTGTTGTGACCTCACATACAAACAATAGCTAAGCTGAAAGGACACTTCATAGGTTGCTAAGTGAAGGACTTTGAAGTTGGAGAATGCCAGATATTCTCCTTGTTCTCAGCTTTACTCCGTATGTATATCCTTTCTGGTGAATGAAGCCTGTATCCTTTCAGTGGAGAGAGAATATTATAGGCATTCATACAATCAGAGAGAGACTGCATCATGATATGTATATAGAATAAATATTTTCTGGAGCAAACAAAAAGCGTTTTCCTGGTCTGATCATGCACTTCTTTGCTGATCTTTTTTTTTTTTTTTAGGCCTATCACAAACAGCACATGAAAAAGGGAAGCAATGAAATTTTGAATCTTGTGAACATAACTAAATGCAGCAACCATCAACATGATTCCTGCACTACTGCAGGAATAATTTCACCTACCATTCTAATGCAGATATTTCTGTGATGATACCTCTCACTCCTTAATAAAGCACACACAGAAAATACAGAACAGTGTAACAGAGGATTTAAGAGGAAACATGGTAAAACCCAGCTGAAGTTGCAGGGGGAAATCTAGATAGATAACAAGGACTTGGTAAGGGTACCTTGATTAACATTCATACTTCATGTTTGCCTAAGGGTTTTGTGGAGTTTGCAAAGTGATGGATAAAAGTAATAGTGGAGTGTAGTCCCATAACAACTGCTTAGTCAGATAAAGTGGGAAAATGTTTTGAAAGTTATGTTGGGGGGTAGGGGTGGAAATGGCCTGATTTCCTTAAAACTAAGTCCCCGTGTTTCTCGCAAAATCCAGAGGATACAGTAGTACATAGTAACCAAGAAAATCAGATCACCTGTGATTGTTTTTGTTTTAGCCTTTGTATTCACATGGGTTTGTGTAGTGCTGAGTATGATAATGTATCCTGGCTGGGGGTCTCACATTAAGACAACTAAGAATAAAGGATGCTTAAAGATAGTTGCCTAATTTCTGGGCACTAATGAGAGGAAATATCATACTGACTTTCAGACACCACATTAAAAAAAATAGAAGAATATTAAGAATGCTTTTTTCAGACTGACATGGTGCAAAGTGAGGAAACTGGACAATAGAATATAACTGTTCTTTCCTTTCTACTTTGTGCCTTTTTACCCCACATAAATACTTCATTCTTATTTTTTTTTTCTCTTTAATATGTTTTGTGGGCCCCTGAAATAGTTGCCCAGTAGCTGGTGAAGGCTTGCATGGAAATCTTTCCCCTCACCCAGCATTTCTGCAGGTTATCCAGTAGGAAAAGAAATGATCCCTTGTACCTTCATCTATCAGAATCTTGTTTCTATCTTCAAAAAGTTTTTTTCTCAAAAGAAACATTGATTTAAGTATTAATAAATTTTCTCCTACTACTTCTGTGCAGTTGATGAGAATCGTAGCAGCATTACTTATTTTTTAATATACATAAATGTAAAAAAAAATTATTTTGGGATATTATTCATCTATGGTGTTGTGTAAACCAAGTGAGATATGGAAGCAAATTAAGTGATAAGAGATAATGTAAGAATAGTTAATTATTGCTTGGGATAAGAGATCAATAGGAATTCTCATTAGGCTATCAATGTAGAGGTCTGCTGACTACATGGTTGCCCTTTCTACAGCCATCTGGAAGTTCCCAGGCTCCATTAACTTCAAGGGTAGATCATCAAAACAGGTACATTGCACTGGTAAGCAAGAAATACTTTGAGCAGAAACTAAAAAATACTATGGATGGGTCATGAGAAATCTGTTATTCTCCAACCTCAGTCCTCTCAGAAGTACCCTGTTAGGACTTACTCTGAACTACAAAGTAGAAAAAAAAAATCAGTGCAAAAAAACTTTCTACAACTATTATGAGAACCAGAAATTCTGAAAAAATCATATTATTAGCTGTATAATGGGTGTGAAAGTGAGGACAAAAGTAATTTGAACAACCACATTAGCTCAAAAAGGGCCTTAGTATTAAAGTAGAACACAATGTCCTAATGTTCCAAATTCCCCCAAAAAACTGGTTTGTAAATAGCTGGGAAAGTTAAAGATCGTGAATTACCCCGATACAGAAAAGTGCACTGCATGAACAAATAAAATACTGAAGTAAATGTATAATTTTTTGCAATTTCCAAAGTTGTTATAGACCTATTTACATTTCGATAAGTTATAGAACCATATAATACTTAGAGTTGGAAGGGACCTTTAAATGTCATCTGGAACAATTCCCCTGCAATGACCAGGGACAGACCCAGGCCCTGATCCAGCCTTGCCTTGAAAGTCTCCAAATGCAACTAACGCTTTGTCTTTTTACATAACAAATTAAGATGTGAAAAACCCACTCTGCAATTATGTATCAGAATCCGTAGTACCTGCGGAGAGTCCCATTAAAATCTGTACATGGTATGGGAAAGCAAATTGAAGCTGGAAGCAGAGCAGCGTGACTTCACTGCCTCCTTTCACTGTTCTGTTTTTTGGGGTTTTTTTTGGGCCTTGCAGTGAATAATCAGCTGAACTTGGACGGCTTAGAGAGGCTGCTACATAGGCTGCTGAGCTCTCCATTTAGCAGACCTGCCAAGTCTTGTACACTGAGAAAGAGACACTTGTCTGCCTTCTCTCACACTGTCCCGTGTATTTTCAGCAAGCAAGTCATGCACTTGCAGCTTTTCTTTTGGGCCCCACAATTTCTCTTCTGCTTTATGATCCCTTGTGCCAGACAGACTTCAACAACCCAATCTGCTTCTGTCAGTCAGCCCCAGCCTGGGCCCTGGAACATCGTGGAGCAGAGCAAAGCTGCTGTGCTGAACTGCTCTTCATAGATGTGGCTCCAGCAATCAAAAGGGCCCTGGCAAAGACATAACTGGAGCACTGACTCTGCCATTATGTGAGAGGGTGTGTGCCTCCCACACAACTCTTCCCCTTCTCTTGTTCTGCATTGACCTGACATGGAGGGTCACATGCACTGGGGTCTTGAGAAGATATCGAAAGGTCTATAAAGCTGCTGTATATCTGGGAAGAGTATTCTTCTTATATAAATAATATGACCACAGGTATATGATTCATTCCCATGCTTCCAGAAGGCAGTAAATCTGACCTCAAGTAAGTGTAAATAGATTGCAGGCAACCTTCCGCAGTTAGAAGCATGTCCCGAGAGTTAGCTTTGAGGCTTCATTTAATTTTCTTGTAATCAGAGTAATAGTCTCTTTTGCCATGGTCTAGAGGGGAAATCATCTTTCCAGGTTAAGTTTCAGGGAGCTCTCAGATGCTGCTATCTATCACAATCCTCTACCATCACCCTAGAACAGAACTTAAGCAGTGGGGGTAGTAGTAGAAATAAATTATCAAGCAACAGACATGTAAATCTCATTCGTTCTGAGCCTATCCTTATGTCCTTCATTCATGTCCTCTTCTGTGGTGTCCAGTGAGGCTTCCAAGCTTAAATGAATGCCTGCAGAGACAAAACATGTTGAGATTCATCAGCTGGCAATAGTTAGCATTAGTGGTACATCTGTGTAAAGAAACTTGGAAATAATTCACAGAAATGTAAGTACTAGACAAATCTGTGAAGTGCAAGTCTGCAAACATTTTTTTGGCTGGTATGGAATACTGAGTTTAGTCAACTTTAACTGAACTTTTGACACTTTCCTCTAGATACCATATTGGAGACAATAGTGCAATGGCCTATTCTCTCTTTCAAAAGCTGGAGTGAAAACTGCACTGCACTGCAGAATTTAGCATATTTTGATCTGTGTTTCCCAGAATTAAATAATAAAGTTTTATCATTAATTTCATTTATTTTATCTTTCACTGATGAAAGTTCGGGGTGGATTTTTTTTGCTTGTTTTTTGAAATTCTGTACTAGAGCTATTTAATTTCCTTTCAGAAATGGAGCCCCATAACTCCTTAAGAGGGCACCTCATTGTTGCCTGTTCTTCAGAATAATGATTCTCTTTAATATCTTGCTTTCAAGAAACCAAGAGTTCTGCTTCTCATCAGTGTGACATTAGCCAAGCTATAACTGCAAAAGAAACAGATGGAATTTGATATATCCTGTCAGGGACAGTCAAGGTATTCAGGAGGATTCAAGTGGTCACAGAAGTACCGGGAAAAGTGGGAGTTTTGGGTAGTGGCTACCTCAAAGCGCGTGGGGTGGATGGTAGCTGGGGAGAAGTACTGGGAAGCCAGCTAGAAAGAAGTACCAGAGTCCTTACTCTGATAGGAAAGGATGTCAGCTGGGTTTCTGAAAGGCCTGTATATGTCCAAGGCTCTGCTCTCTGAAGAGAGGGATCGAGGCATGGCTTTGTGCGTGGAGGTGGGGAGGAAAGTGGCTGGAGAGAAATCAAAGGTGTCTGGGATGGCTTAATATGTAATGGCATATATGGTGCAGAGAGGTATGTGGAGTTTTGCCATCAAGAGCAAAGCAGTGTGAGAAGAGTATGGTATTTTCTTCTCTGCAGCCTGCATCTTAAATTAACCTGAATGTTAAGGTGGATTGGCAAAGACTGATAGAATCAATCAGTGCCAGACAAGTTTTGCCTCATTTGATTCATACAGCATGTAGGAAAATCCAGCAGGGTTAAGTCCTATCCAGCCCTTTTTAAAAGTTCTGGATGTTTCCATCTAGACATCTCATTGCTTTGCTCACATAGACTTCCAAAGAATTTATCCTGAGGGGCCATTTCTTCTTGCACTGCAGTTACAAGGCATTAGTTCATGCACTGCTGGTATGTCAAAACGTGTAGCTGATAACTTGGTTACATCATTAGTTATTCCTACCTCAGGTGGAAAAAAAAAATAGCTGTCTAAAGTGCTGCTCAGTGTGCACGTTCTGCAGATTCTCACTGTGGGACCTGTGGTTACCTCAGCATGATGATTGCTCTGCATTCTTCCAATGTAGACACCAAGAGCTGTTGAAAATAATTGAGACGCTTGTCAACAGAGTAGGAGACTGGACTTCATCAAAACTGTTTTAGTCTCCAGGACTGATGACCTTTTGATGGAGTTTGTTTTAGTCAGGAATTAAGTGTCCAATGCTGTGTTGCATGAAGCGCCTTCTCTGAGGTGCTGAGGGTCTCTGTTTTCTCTCGCAGGCACTCTGGGGCTCAGCATCTCTCTGAAGGCGCTGAGCATGTTGCAGAATAAGGCTTCAAACTCCTTTGGAAAGGAGGAACAAGCTTTCCACTTCTGTTTATTTTTAATAATGAAATTAATTGTGAAATACAGAATTATGAGTAATGCTCTTTTCATTGAGAATGCAAGCTATAAAGGAAACTCATTTAGCAGATCCAGAACCAAATCACTTCATTACATAGAACTGTTTATAAAGGCAGGTACTAAAACGTGGGAAGAATTTGTGCATATCATTTTGCAGAAAAGAAATTCCAAAACCTGTGTAAATCCCTGACTGTCCTCTGCTATTAATATTAGTATTATAGCAATGATCATAATACATTAAGAAAACCATAAGGTGTCTGAATGTTTGTATATTTCCAATGTGGGTGGTTTTTTTTTGTTTTGGTTTTTTTTTTTTTTTTTTTACTGCTGTAAGCTGAGCCAACTGATGAACAGCCTCTAGGGAGGAGACAGGATCACCCTCGTTTCCTGTTCAGCCTTGCACCAGCAAAAAAAAAACTAATGAAAGAAAAGAATGTAATGGCCTTGCAGCCCAGGTAAAAGGTTCAGGAGAGTTCACAGGTCAATTGATTTCTAATCTTACTTTATGTTATATTTCAATAGGAGAATTTAAAAAGAAAGCAAAACAAACGCTTCAGTGTCAAAATGCAAATGTATGTTTGGCAACAATGTGCTGTTTTTATGTTGCCTTTGAAAAGTGAGTATAAAACCTCTCATAGTGGAGGGACAATATATTTATGTGAATTGCAGTAGCAGTGCTCTAAACAATTTGACAAATTCTTGTTTGTCTATGTGAATACATAGGGGTTACATCAGCATATGTACATACACACAAATGTATTTCGGGGTGGAAATATTTAATTAACCTGTCTGTAAGCATAAACAGCAAATCTGCACTGAGTACATTATCAATTAATTTACTGAAAATTGCACAATTGACCATTTCTTTACCGCGCATCTCAGCATGGAGAAGAGAGAGATATTAGTTGCATTGCTGTAGAGCAATGAGATTTCTGTAAGTCGTGATCTGCTGGCATGTAATAACTCGATCTGCTTCATGCAGACAAAATATATTAAAAGTACGGACGAGTGAAGTTTGTGCCCCAGGGAGAAGGCAAGATAATGCATTGAAATTGTTCAGAGGTAGTTAGATGCCTAATGGTCTAATATGTGAGCTATGTGAGGTCTGGGGTCTGGTTCTCATAAATTCTGGCTAGACTGATCCTGTAATTTCAAGCAAAGGATAAAAGCGTTAACCAGAGTCATCAGTGTTCAAGGTCCATGATGCTAGATATTATTCATGTGAAGATTCAAGAAAAACACTAAAAGGAAAGCTCTGGAGCATATGTGCTTGTATGTTAAAATATACATGTATATGAAAATATGAGCTGTATTGTGTTTGTGTGGATGTTTCTGTGCATACAAACACAAGTGAATGCGTAAAATAACATATATACTGTTGCAAAGAAATCATGTTAACAGTTCAGAGCAAAAATAAGATTTGCTAATTGGATTTTTTTTTTTTAAAAAGGAAGTGAATGGATGGAATGGCAGTATGCTAGATCTTTACCACTGTTGCCTTGTAATATATATCACATCAATAACATCCTTGCACTTGACATCTACCACTTTTTTTTTATGACTGGTTAATAGATATTAGCAAAACTTGCTTATGATTACAGCAAAATATTATTAATGCAATGACGATACACTTTCTTTCTCACTTGATGCAGCAGCTCTAAGCGTATTAAACCAGTTATGTCACTCTCAATGAACAGGTGACTGAATAGTTGCCACTAGAATCATGTATTATGATACCTGATAAATGTGTGAATGTAGCATAATGTTGTCATAATTCATGCTTATAATTTTGCATCATCACTATGCATTAATTGAGAATTTGCTGTCACAAAAATTGTAGAGCTGTAGAATTAAAGCAAAATGACAAAGGAAAAAGCTAAAGGCTATCCTTTGTGCATACCTTCTATAGCGCAGCTTAAGTGATACAAATATGCTGGACTTCGTAGATTTAATTTAGCTTTATTTTTTCCTTGATCAGTGTTTAAGGCACAAATCCTAGATGTTGCCATCAGTTTCCCTAAATCTTGCTGTCATAGAGTGAGACTACTTTTTTTTTTTTTTTTTAATGTAAGAGAATTTCTTGTGCATCACCTTAATGCATACAGACTGAGCACTCACCAGCCTCATGGGCCCTGACCACCTTCTTCTCTGGGCTCTAAAGAGACAAACACTGGCATGGAAATGGCAGTATGGTAGCAGAGGGATTATTTTTTTCATGGTAATATGGCCTTCTCTTTCTTCCAAGTACATCTTGATTTAAGAACTTGGAGTTTTTGTCTTTCTGAGTATGCATGATGTATAAATGTTTTAAGCAACTGAGTGAAATATCATTTTTTGCCTTGATTTTTACCTTTGAAATTTAAATGGAGGACAGGATAGGAAAGGCAATCAAAGGAAATTCTTTCAGTTACTTTCAACATTTTTTCTTTGTCCACAATATATCCCTGTTTGCTCCTTTCCTGTTCTCTGATAAAGTATTCCCTTGAACAACTCATATAGTCATGAAGATATTCTGTCTGCACAGGACGAGACAGATGCATAGGAAACTGAGGGTGAGTTGGAAGGGGCTAGAGTACTGCATATCACAGTGCCCCCACAAGAGTTGAAATAGATGCCTTTGGATCCTGTGATGGACTCACCTTGGAGTTAGACAACAAGTTCAATGAAGGAGGAGCTTGCTCTGTTCTGGTTCTGTGCAATCCTTTTTCCATCTTGGAGTTATGAGAGAGATGATTTAAAGCCCTGTTACTACTTGTTCTGAGCTGATGTTTTGTAAGGTTTCCTGAGCAGGATTATGCACTATTCCAAGCTCAAAATGCTACATTTATTTAAAAAAAAAAAAAAAAGAAAAAAAAAAAAAGAATAATTTGGCTGTCTTAGGGGCTTTAGCTCAAAATCTGTATCTCTGAAAAGAGGGTGGCTTTTGCCATTATTAAATGTAGCTTTTATGTAACATTTCCACATGTGTTTTCAATTATTGTTTTGAAAATTACAGATTTTTGTCAACTCTTAATTACAGGGCAATAACACACCCATGTCTATTTGACTGACTCATTTGGATGATTGTTCTGACAAAAGCGGAGCTCATCTGGCAGGTTTATGAGGCTGAACTATCCAAAACTGCCTCTAATTTTGAGCTTTTTGACTCAAAGCTCTGATTTGTACATGCAAAGATCATAAACACATGCAAACTCTGCAGTTCTATGTATGACTGCTTGACCTATGAAAACAAATTAGTTAGGTTTGTGCCATCCAGAAATTAGAGGTCAGATGAATGCACCTTAGATAAACTGCCCCTTGAAATTTTAGTACTAAGTTTTATAGAGCAATTGCAAACTATCTAGAGCCACTTTTAGTTAATTAAATGAGTTATTAGGTGGAAAATTGGCAGGCTAATGAGTAATTTCAGGCACTAAAACCAGCCTCCACTGGCAGTTTAATAAAGGTTTAGATATTTTCAGATGTTATAAAAGCTTGCACAGTTGATAGCTGCAAAATCAAATATGTCTGAAAATATTCATAAATTTTTACCTTTGTGTGACGCTTTGAGATCTATTAACTTTCGAAATGTAAGATGACATATGAATAGTAAGTATAAAATAAAGCCATTCTATTTCCTAGATCAGAAACATTTATTTGTGTATTGTCATCTTTTCTGTCTGTCTGGTTTACTCTGAGGAGAGCAAAGATTGTACTGAAATATAGAAGGGGAATCAGAACTCCCTTATGTTTCAGCGTTTTGCTTACCCTAGAGAACTGATCAGACAAGGCAGCGTGCAGGGACAGCATGACCTGTGAATACTCACAAATCAAAACACAGCTGGCAGGTTTAATTTTAGGTTCCTTAGCCTTGATCATGTCCCTTTAATATATTGAGTGGAAAAAGAACGGCATTTAAAGTACAGGAAACGTCACAGAAGCCCAGTTCCAAATTCCCCTTTAAATAGATCCTCTACACTGATATGTTTTTCCTAGTCTCTGGTTTTGTTTAATTTTTGTGATTTTTCTTAAATGCCTGTGAAATTTTCCAGATTGACAGTCCTGGAGACAGAACTCCCCTATCAACAGAATGCTTACTGCTATGAGAATGGCAACATGCATTTCCTACAGTGACTTGCCAGAACCCTGACCTAAAGGGACCACCGTTAGGCTCGGGAATATAGTTTAATTTCCACACCTCGTTCACAGCCTTGTCTTAGATAAATGGATAAACAATAGGATTTATTTTTGTTTTCTACTGAATTTAATGCAAGGAAGATGGGCCCTCAGATCTTGTCTTTTCTTAGTATCACTTTGCGTGACTTTTTGAGATTTTTTTTTTCCAAGACGCAATAAAAGCTCAGGATTTTCATGCAGAGGTTTGAAGGAGAGATTGCGAGAATTACAAACTGCACTTTTAAAAAAGCAATGTTTGTTACCTTTCTTACAACATTCAGTATTCAAAACATCTTCTAGATCAGTCTGTTCCTGTCCTCCAAATGTCAAAAAGTTATGTTCTAAACATATGTTCTAAAATGACCTTATGTTCCAGTGAAGGTGGCTTTCTGTCTTAGAAACACTACTATTTTTCTATTTGTAACAATTTTTCTTAGTCCTCTTTTCCACAAAGTTTATGAAATCTGCTTGATGGGTTTTATTTGTTTGTGCACTCGAACGTACACTCTCCCACTTTCTATCTGTAGAAAACCCTGGTTGTGGGCCATCCTGTTTTGGTCAAACTGAAGGAAGGGGGCTTTAAGTAATGCTGCTTAACAATTTTTGAAGTGCAGTGTAATGGAAACATTATCTCTGAGACAAGTTCTTGTATTATACTTTCTGACTATTCTTCTTACTGATATAAAATTATTCACCTTACCTACTCTGATTGCTTGTGTTATTTGGTATTTGCTCTTCTTTGTAGAGCCAGGCTACTACTGAAGATAATGGGTTAGCAAATTCTTGTTCAGAGTCAACCCTAGCAAGCCGTTGATCAGATAATAAAAAGAGAAAAGCTCTGTCAGTTTGCAAAAACTGTACTGTGTTACACAACCAAGCTACATTTTTCAGACAGATTAGAAGTATGAAGATACATACAACAGAAGATACTTGACGCAGCTGAGAGGTCTTATTTAACACATTACATATTTCCATTACATATTTAATGAGCTATATTTTAAAGCAGTGTTCTTAAAACAGAAAGCTGAGATCTATACAGACAGAGCCAGTCTTAGGATTTTAAATATTGTATTTCTGATCCTGAGATACAGTGTGTACACATAATTGAAGAATAGAAGCACAGGCAATGTCCAGTTCAGAGTCTTTGAAAAACGGCTAAAGCCTCAAGGAAAAATTCAGACAAAGTAGATTTGGAAAATTAAAAACAGTGGCAAAAAAAGCATGATGCACATTATTTATCAGTGTTAAATAATTATGGAGATCTTTACTTTGAGCAGTTTTAGTGCTGCCATGCTTGAGAGGAGGGGATTTGAAATTTGTCAGGTAAGCATTAGAAGTGTGCGTTTTTTTCCCCATATTAAAAATGTAATAAATTAGCTATGGTTTAAGCCTGAGTAAAAATGGCAGTTCACAGGTCCTTATGGAAAAATTCTTGGGTTCTGATAACCATATTTCTAAAAGTTGTCTTAAGTGTCTATACTCATGAGTCCCACACCACCTAATTCTGGGAAGACTGCATTTGTGATGTAGAGGGTTGCCATGCACTGTTGTAAGTTTGCTTCAGAGTTCCTGAGATAAGAGTCATAGGCAGGTATTGAAGCAGTGCACTGTTGTTTTCTACCACCTGTTCCCTCAGGGAGGTCTTCTGATATGCAGGGTGAGTAGAGGAGGCTCCAGATATACATGTAGAGGGCACAGAACTGTCCAAGGAGAAAGATGTAATTTGTGACATGCTGACTGAGGTTCCAAGAAATAAAGGAGGGCTAGCTGAGTAAAGGGACTGGCACTGCATTGGAAATTTTAGAGACTTGGATTGTAAAGGAAAGGAGCTGGAGTACAGGGAGAAGATGACTGGCAATTACAGAAAAAAAACAAGAGTGGTCCTTCTTCCCACATGGATGTGACATGTGGAGGATACAGGTCCAGCACCTGTGGTCAGGCCCACATCAGTAGAGGAGGTCTGTTCAGAGTATGTCCTGCTTGGAGCCAGAGCAGCACATGCTCTGTCTGTGGGGGGGAAGGGGGGGGGGGGGGGTGATGCAGATGCCAGCATGTGCAGGCTGGAGCATGTTCAGTACAGATGGAGTCTTTGAAGAATTTAGCTGACAAACTCTTAAATGTCTTCACTGAACTAGTGCTAATTGAGAAAACTCAAAGGTTTACAGCTTGGCCAAATGTGGGTGGATTTTCAAAGAGATGGCAAAAGGCACATCCTTGAGAGCAGGGCCATCTCTTCTCCAAATGTTATGCTTCTGTTCCAAAGCATGCTCTCCTCAATTAAACATAGTGAGAAACAACATACCAATATATATATATATATATATATATATATAAATTTCATTTTCAGAAATGGCTGAATCACTTTTGCTAAAACTTTCCAAAATAATTCAGGGTTGAGCAAACACTCTGCATACTAAATATCAATCTAGAAAATGAGATTTAGCAAAAGGAAGTGTTGTCTTACAAAAGGCATATCTGCTCTGCCTGTAATAAACTTAAAGAACAAATTTTAGGAACCCATTCTCTGGAATGAGGAAGAGGGGGGGCTGGCAGTAAGTTACTGAATTTTGCAGCAGTGCCTGTGAGGCCAGTATTTGCCTTGAAAAGCACATCTTATATTGACTAAAATGTTTCCAAGTGTTAATTCAGTGCAGGTATTATCATCTATATGGAAAGGTTACCCCTGTGATGTTGCCAAATTTAGCGAGGCTTTGGCAGTTACACAGTGATAGCAAATCACCCAGTCACTTAAGTTAAAGTTGCCTCGGGGCAGCTTTAATTTGCGTACCTAACTTACTCAAAATATTTCTAACCTTTGCATTGTAGAGTCAGCATGGTTTATTCATTCAAAGTACATCCCATCCCCTCTCTCATCACCTTGAATTTGTTACTAACTTCTTGTTTCATAACATACTGACCATGTGTCCCTCTGAATCATAAAATGTTTCAGTAGATGGACAGTAGTTTTACACTCATGTAGAGACATTTTATCATTTTTCTGTTGTACCCAAACAAATCTAAGTTATGCAGATCCTAACTTATAACCATCTGTATTAGAGCAAGCATGCTAGTTTTGAGGCTGTAGGAGAAACACTGCTTTTTGACATATAGTTAGAATACATACCTTTATGTCCCATCCCCCCACTCCTTTTTGCAGAAATGGTATATAACACATTTCCCTTAGGGAGGATTTAAAAGCATATTGTATTTATGATGGCTAACACCTAGACTTGTATCACTGTGGAAATGAATAAATGAAAGTCAGCTTTCCTTAAAACAAAACTTGTCTTCAGGTAATGAGTTCCAAATTAGAATGGGTATCAACATGATTGTAAGTTCACACAATAACTTTTGCATTACTCACCTAATTCAGGTGCCATTGAGCTCTTCTGCATACTGGATGCCTGAGATATGGATGCCTGAGATACTTAAGGCATAGTGCAGAACAACAGAATGTCAAAGGTGTGCCTGAAGCTGGCAAATGCTAGCAACTGTTGGAATCTCAAAACGTTGGGAAACTGATGACCTCAAAAGCTATAGATGTCCAGTTAGTGAGTAATCATAGTATAATCTGCAGGAAGCAGTACTTCTCTCAGGTTCCTTCATCTGTCAAATCAGAATGACAACAGTGCTTTCCCAACTACTGTCAGCAGTGTAGGTGCCATCACAGGTGGAATGGGAATAAGTTCTTTGGAAAACTCATAGAAGCTTGAGAGATACACAGGAGGAATCAGTGAGGAGTAATAGGCAGGTAGTCATTTGGTATGCAGTTAACTGAATGGTTTTTTAAGTTGTGCCATTGGATGACAGAAAGTTTAAGTATGGAACTCCGGCCCCAGGTTGGGAAGGGGGTTCGGGTAGCAGGATGGGAAAGCTGTACATGGTGCAAGGGTATGGTGCCTGGAGTTTCGGGAAAGCAGTATGCTTTTGTGCATGTACTTACGCTCTTCGTGTTCCAGTTTGTATTGTGCTAATAGTCCTTAATCCCAATTGAAGAATGCATGTTTATTTTGTTAGGAAGAAGGAGCTGTAATTTTTTTTGTGCAGAATAGATTAGGCCACATAACTTCAAGTGCGTTACTAACCTGAACAAAGGCTATATGAAGTTACTAAAAGGAGTTTGGCTGAAGAGAAGACTCCTTAAAGTTGCTCAAAAGTAGTACAGCTTAAGGTTTTTTTTTTTATCAGCCTATAAGGCACTAGATTTAAATTGGTGTGCAGTGAAACATTTAAATATACTATAGCAAATGAAATATGGTCCAGTAGGTTTTTTATGGTCTGGCCATGCCTTTTCTTTTCAATCACTAGCCTGGGGCAAACAAGTCAGCTTTAAAACATCTATTTTAGCTATGCTTTTATCACCTCTGTCTTTTAGGAAGTTTGATTTCTTTTTTCATTTCTTTTCCTTGACAAAAAAAGAGCTGAGATCTTTGAATGAGTTATTTATCTCTTATGTTTAATCTATTTATCTGTCAATGGACATGCTGCTTTAGAAGTGGTTTATATTACTAATTAATTTAATTTCACATACTGTACTCCATGTTAACACTTTTTTCTATTATACTCTATAATGTGATATGGGGCTCTCTCTCAGCAACCTTACCTTAAAGCTCTAATTGCTTTCCTCTAAGCCTCAGCTCATGTTTGATTTATCTGATTTCTTTGTATAAGGATTCCCTGGTTTACAACGTGTACACAAGTCATTAAGATGGTGGTGATGTTTATCTAGTAAACTTACAAACTGTTGGTAGTATACAACCCTTTATGAATTTATGACTGGCCAATAAGGAGAAGTGTCATAAGCCCTGTAGTCTCTGTTGGGTCACTTTGTTAGTTTATGTTTAGAGTGACAACATAAGTGCTTCCACTGACTTACACAGTGAATTGAAGGATTGATGCCTGCAGTCAAAATCTGTCATGAATTTCTAGCTTTATTTTTCTTTTTTGAGGGGAAAAGGTGAATTGATTGGAGAGGAGGAAAGGAGTAAGACAGCTTGAGCATGTTTGAAGGCAGTGTGGCCTTCATCTGAGATACACTGTTGTTTACATAGAAGAAAATCTAAACCAAAATGCCAGATCCCCAAGCTATGTGAAGTTCAGAATCTGGATCCAAGTATTGCAGCTTGAATTCTCTCTGGCTCTCAAGAACCTAAATGTAGATACCACATATTAAAATGCATGAAAATGAATGATAGTAAATAATCAATGTAGAGTGGGAAATCTGGTCCTTTGATCTGTCAGGTTTCGTCACATAACACAAGCATAAGGACATATGGTATTTTAAAGTTGCATTTGAAGAGATGCCTACGCTGACTTTTATCCTTATTTACAAATAGTCAGCAATAAAGGCTGTAATCTTGCAGATAACACTATGGATGTGCAGAATTCTTCTCACACAGAGTTCACTCTAGGATTGGGATATGATTAATTTGACTAGGAAATGTTTGGAAAAAGCATATGCGTTTTTGAATGCATTAGGTGATCCCAACATTGCAGCTCTTAAGCAAAAAATGGGTAGATGTATTTATCACTGCAGGTTTGTTTCACATCCAAAAAGCTGTATTGTTCCTACAAAACCTCTTCATTTGCTATTTCATTGTTACATTTACACCCACTCATTAAAGCTCCATCCTGCTTTCCTTACGTATAGATTACATTTATTGGCTCCAGTGAAAACTAATTGCACATGAAGCTAAAGGATTCAAATTAGGATTACGAATATATGACCACATGGAAAAGGAAGCATGAAATATTCTAATTCTTTTTAGATGCAAAGTAACTTAACTTACGAACGAAACCCATTGTGGCTGATTCTCACAAGCTTAAAGCATTGTGAAGGAAAAATTAAAATGGTCAAGGCTAATTAATTTGGTAAAATCCATTGTTAATACAATGTTTTCAGTTATCCTGAATACTACTCTCATGACATTTGGAGTCTTTCCAAAGACCCATCCCCATTGTAAACATCTTTTTTCTTCCCTCTAAGAATCTAAACTTTGCTTAAAAATGAAGTAAACTCCTAGCCCTTGTAATTATAAAGTTTAGAAGTTTGACTTGCATCTTTCTTAGATGTTAGAGAGAACTGAAAATCAGACAGGTTTCATTTGTAAGACTTTTTATAAAGCATCTCGGTTTGTAACTTTTTTTTTTTTTTAACTCTGATGTTGCATTATTTTGGATGTGGGGAGGGGTAAGTGGGGGAGAGCTTGTATGACTTTTTGGTGTTTGGGATCAGCAAGGAATGAGTTGCTGCATGACTGTTCTGAAGCCTTTTTAAAAACTGCTTCCCATACACTGGAAGAAATAGCATCAACTGGTGAATGGTTTCGTTATGAAATAGTAATCAGAAGATGTGAGAAAAGATTCAAGCTTTCTCGGCTGGCTCTGGCAGAGCTTGTGCCTCTTTCGAGTGACTGAAAAGTGCTCCTGTCACACCCTGAGGAGGGGATCTGGGCTGCAGAGACCCTTGTCCCACAGCCACATGATCCCAGTGGCAATATCTACTATTGCCAAGGGCTCCAATGACATGAGCCAATCTCAGTACCATTTCTGGGGTAAATGTACAGGATTGGGCCCTTGGATGGTACATGTAGGGCTCTGGAAGACCAGCTTTTACTGCTCATATGTTTGGCAGGCAGATTTGATAATCAGTGCTGTTCTAGAACCTTACACCATCTCAGTGAATATAAATTGGTGGTGTAAAGCAAATGGGCAACTGGCATGAAGCCAAACATGGATGGGAGCGAAGATGGTTTATTGTTGAGGGGGCAGCCCGGTGTTCCACAGCAGAGCTTTCTGTTCACAACAGCTCTGTGGAACTGCTGAGTTCGAGTGTGGCCTCTGAAGTGTATGAAATAATAACAGTTTTATTTCTCCTGACACAAGCACGGAAGCTGTTTGCTGCCACCTCAGAACTGTTACCCTGCAATGCAAAAGTACCAACAAGGCAGGCTGGATGCAATGTTATTATAAACAGTGCCGCAGTAAACTTCAGGAAAAGCCCATTATACGGTGATAGCCTGTTTGTCAGGAGAAAAGTTCACTAACGTATATGGAAGCAGAGCTCCTTATTCACTGATTTGTCTGAGTCTATTTTGTTGACTTTTACCTTTATTTACTGTGCAGGTGCTGCTGAGAATAACCTTGAAAAACAAAAAAATATGGAAGGCCACATACTTTGCTAGTTTAAATTGGCGGAGAAATGGTGCCAGTTTGAGGTAGTTGATGTTATGGTCGAGTGTTTATAATTGCTTTTTAATATTTTCAGATTTTGGAGGGGTATGGAAGTGTGTTTTCTCTTTCGCTGCTGTTTTGTCACTATAAATCACTCAATGAAAGGTGTATTAAAAAATGCAATGAATAAATGAAAGCAGGAAAAAAATGAACATACGTATGCAACAGAAGTAAATTCCATTTTAAATCTAATTTGTGCTCATATAATGAATTATAGTGATATGAGATGAGAATTTCAATGAAGCCCCGGGGAGTTTGGCACCCATTTCATATTTTGTTTTGATGGGATTAGCACCCCTAAACATAAAAACTTATTTGAAAATCAGCCATAATATCCCTTCTTCCAAAGTGCCCTAATTCTTTCTGTTTATTTGTTTGATTGTTCCAGGAATTATTTCATGCCCAACAGAAACAAAAGTACTGTATTCTGTAGTAGAAATATCTTTATTCATTCATATATTTTCATTGTTTTTTGGAAACTTAAAGAGTTTGACCACTATTCCTGTGTTTTTAAAAATCCAATTGCTATTTTAGGTGTCTTGGCACAGAAACCTACGGTTATGTTCTGTAAGATCACTTCTGGGCTCTGTTGCAAGCTCTGCATTTTTCTTCTTGTGTATGCCTTTGGTCAGGCAGTAGGTATTTCTAGGCCTCTATTTCTCCACCCCAAAAATTGATAATTTCTTTCTTTCCTTTCATTTTCCAAGGAGTGGTGTTGTTTTAGTTGATTGCATTTCCTAGCAATCATGAAGGATTCTGAGATCCATGTCTAAAAGTATTCAAAATATACAAAAATATTATCTTAAGCTATTGTAATTCTTTATTCTTATTTAATGGCAAGTTACACAAGCTAGCAGATTAATATAGTACAAGTCTTTTGTAGTGCTATAGAGCACTTAGAAACTTCCTTCTGAATTCCAGTACCATCTGAAAATTCAAAATTCTGTGAAGTAAATCTGCCAACTTTGCCACTATGTACAAGCAAAAAAGCGAAAGGGACTCATTTTTTTTTTTAATTAATAAAAAGTAAGCCAACTTCATAAAATTGTGATGAAGAAATCATTGTTTGTAAAAGGCAGGTATGTTATGCAAATCAACTGATTTAGTAAGAATCGGTTCTTACTTCCAATAACTAGATGAGCCAATTCCAACTGTATCTGGAAAGCCAAGAAAACAGCATATAGATTAAGGTTACTCAAAACTTTTGTTCCTGCATTATTTAAAAGATGCAAATTGCACCATTTTAGTATTGTTTATGAATAAAGGCCAAATTTTCTTCTTCACCACCATCTTGATACAGGAATTAAAAATTACAACTACTGAATGCAGTACATAACCATACTTGATAGCTTCTTCACAGAACAAGGTCTGTGATAGCTTTCTGTGACTTCAGTTTGGGACAAGTGACCTCCTGTCTTGTTAACAGACTTTGTTATGAATATGCCTCTAATGAATCTGTAAACATACAAAATATGGACCTTTAAAAGCCAAAACATTAATTGGAAAAGAATGCCATTGTTGCTACATGGAATGAATTAAGGTAGCAAGTTACGTTGTAAGAGTTCTGTCTTTGTAGGAGAGAATATATTTATCTCATCCAATTACAACTAGCATAGAAAATTAATTCAGAAAACATCTAGTTAGATTTCAGATTCACATACTCTTTAAATAAATACATTTAAAATAATGTATGGGGATGGATGTGCCAATTCACCTGCTGTTCACTGTGGAAATCCCACATGCACTTCAAAAATTGTCGTGGGCAGGAGCATACTATCAGTGTATCTGTTTACTATGGAGGTCCATATCTTGTACCCACCTTCAGAATTCTGTTCACCTCCTGGGTGTTATGTCTCCTTTGCAATAAGGAAAACCTCTTCTCAGTTTGTTTCTCCCTATTTGATATTAGGAAATTAATGATTATACAGTTGCCATCTATTCTGAAAATTACAGGATAATTCCTGTTTTGAACACTATGTCTGAATTTCAGTCTCCACTTGGGCAGGACACATGGTGTGAGAGACAGCTGCTAAAAACTGTGCAGCTATTACAGTGTGTCAGTTTATAAGCCGCGAAGTGTATGTACCAGCTCACAGATTGTTGGTAGGAGTGTGGTACTCTGTTATAAATATATTTTATTGATTTTAAGAAGATTTTATTAAAAGGCTACCCAGAAGAAGCAGGCAGTAAAAGATCAAGTAAATTACTTGGCTTTCATTTTAGGTCATCTAATCTCCTAAGGGTTTATGGGGGCTCCACAGGCTGAGAGCACTGACACATGTTAATCTTGCTTTGTAATAGCAGATAGTTGTGCACTGGTTGTTTTGCAAGATGGCGGTAATCCAATGTACGTGAAAGGATCAACAGGCTTTGATAAGATCAGACTTTAAACATATTTAATTGTGAATACAAATGCTGATGGACACCTTCACAATTTCTCAAAAGCAATTAAATACAATGTGTGCATAACTACTACAGAAATCAGGTGAATTAACAGTCAAACTCCTGTTGTCTTGTGACATACTTGCCTGCATCTTTGGATGCAAAAAAATTTCTGTGGTGGCTCTGAATGCTTGCTTCTATTCAGATTAGAATCACAGAGTAATCAAGGTTGGAAAAAGTCTTCAAAATTGTTACCAAGTCCAACCATCAACCTGACCCACTGAGTCCCACCACTACACCATGTACCTCTGTGCCACGATCACACGTCTCTTAAATAAATGAACAGCAGCTCACGGCGCCTACCACACAGCGAAACAGTACACCCTTTTGTGGGGAATACTTTGGATCAAGTGCTTGTCACGTGAAAATATTGTATATCCTCTTAACTTTTCCTAGCAAATATTTTTAAAATGTTACAGATCTATGACAGTTGTTACTGTCTACTCTTTCCTAAGTATGTGTATATATACGTGTGTGTGTGTATGCGTGTGTGTGTGTGTGTGTGTGTGCACGCGTACGTGTTTTACGTTGCTTCTTTTTCAAGCCCTTGGAAATTGGCGTGTTATGCTCAGTACCACTCCCCAGCCCTACTTAAAGCTGCCACTTATCTCCCAGGCCTTGGTCCCTCCCACCCCTGGCCTTCCCAGCACCCACACATCCCATTTGAGAGACCTTGCCCACTCCCCAGTCAGTCTGTATTACCTTCCCTGGTGTTAACTTCCTTGCTCCAAGGTGTCTTGAAAAATCCTATTCCAAAATAAACTCTGTCTTGCTGCACTAACATCCTCTTTACTCCCTACTCCAAAAGCACCTTTGAGAGCTTCTCCTTTTCTGCATACTTGTTTACCCTCTCTCTCCATATACCTGAGCTGTTTTTCAGAAGCTGATGAAATTTAAACATGTTCATAATTGTAGCATGTGTTAATAAATGCTTTCAAGTCAGACATTCTCAGAGACCTTAATTCCTGTTGGGCCTGTGTTCAATTGCCCCTTGTCCATTTCAGTTCAGTGCCCTCCATGCCCCATCCAAGGCTTTAAACCTCATCACTTCTACTCTAATCCTCGCAATAATGACCACTAGCTTGATAATTCAGTACTGGCTGCTGATATAACCTGCTTACTTCCCATAAACTGTTAAAAGCTGGTCAAATTCAAGTCTCGTCAAAGAGGCAAAACACTAGCTCTTGCCTCTCTCAGGAGTTTCAAAATCCTCTGCGCAGGTTGTTATTGTAGACATAACTAGATTCTGCCGGGCTTGAAGTCAAGAAGAGGAAGAAGATGGCATATACAGTCTTTTCTCCTGCCCTCTCTGGGGCAACAACAAAACACAATCCATGGATACATTAGAAAGTGGATATCCTTTTAGGAGTCAAGCAACAGTTTTCTGTTGCAGAATTTTCTTTTTGAAATGTTTGTAAATCTATGTAAATTCATGGGTCAGAGTTCATCTTTGAGGTTTTGAGTTCAGCCTTAGTGTGAGACTGTATAAGCCACAGCAGTTTCACCTAGCTGCCGCATGAAAACAGCAATGGCAGTGCTACACCCAGAAGTCTTACAAGGTTTGCTAGAATTTGAACGAACTCTTCATCAAACCTGTCCTTAACTGTGGGCACTTCAGGATTTCATTATTAACATGATGTCTTTGTATTACAAAAGTTATTGCAGACGTTGCTTTTGCTTTGCAAATTCAGTATATACATAATCAGCTAAGTATGAATTAAATTATGTATGTTAAGCATTAAAACATAACTCCTTATTTTGTGATGACTAGTTTTCTTTCCTTTTAGTAGGTCATGAATATTTTCTGGCAAGATATGTCACTAGCTTATAACTTCATTAAGCTGCAGACCATACCTTACCCTTTCACTAGATCCCTGAAAAGAACTTTTGTGCGTGCCAAACAGATATCCACTTGGTCTGTGGCTCTTGAAAGGTAAATTGCCAAGTTCCAGCAAGCAAATTAAGAGGTGCAATAAGAGCTAGCTGTTGCATTCTATCAAATCCTGCCACTGAATGTGCTGAAAAGCTTGCCCAGAGCAATGGCCTCACATATTTATGGTATGAATGGGAGACTCTTGGAGCTATGTATTGCCATAGTTCCCATTTCTTTTGTAATAAACCAGCTCAGCAGATGTAGCTTAGGTAAAAGGGAAATTCAAAGTCTCCTACTTAAAGAATAACCAAAACAAAGTTCTCTCTCTGGTCCTCTGTCTATGAGCCAGACTTAGAGCCAGACCTTCCTTGTACTGATTAATGTTTTATTCTCTGCATAACCCAATGAAACTCAAAGGGTTGTCACATGGAAGAAAGTGCTGCGCAATAGCACTGAGAGTATTACTGCCAGGACATGACACAAAATGTGTTTTTAAAAAAATCTAACTTTTAGTTTCTAATATAACACAGATTAAATCTTGATATTGGTTTTCCAAGTCATTTGTATCATTCTCCTGGATTAAATTTGAATGCTGAAGAAAAGCAGTTCTGGGTAGCATAGATTTTCTTTAATGATAGATTTATTGCAGTTTTGCGCTATTGATACCTAATTCACATTAAATGCTGAGTAGTTTTTAATCTCCATACTTGTGACTTTACTTGTGCCTATAGTCTTTAGACTTCAGAGTATTTAGTATAACATTTGCAATCAAATTAGCCCAGTCTACTCTACCTGTGTATTAAAATAAAAAGCACAGCATGAGGCATTATACTCTGTTGATTTTATTTAGCCTAGTGGGTGCACAGTAGCTCTACATTAAATCAGAAGCAGAAGATGAGACTGAGATTTACAAAACAGCAGCAGCTGAAGAATTGTGAATTAAACTAGAAACCCCCAACAAAGATTGTTAAACTGTATTCCAGTAAGGTGATGCCAAGGGATATAATGATAAATGGTTTTGTGCCTGTTGATACTTACAGTCATGTATTATACCAAGATGTTTTAGAAAAAATTAATTACATATTTCTGCACCATTTTTGCACAATATACTAACAGCATCTGCCTTTCAAGAAAAAAAAATAAAAGGGCCTTGTATATTAATCAGTAAAGGCTAATAAATTTACTGTCTGGTTGCCAGTGAAGTCCACAGAGAAGTTCTGTTGCCTTTGTAGGGCAGTAGGTTGGCCCTCTAGCATACCTTTCATGCTTAACAGTGCATAAATCTTCTGTATTTCTAGCTTTATCTGATATTGTTGCTTAACTCGATTACATATGAAAGTAAGAAGAGTCTCCTCAGTAGTCATCTTAAGCATTGCTTGTTGTTACTTGTTTATGAGATATTTTTCTACTGGATAGTCTTCAATCTGAAATTATATCAAGCTCTGTAATAAAACTGAAAGAGATAACATCTGTGGCATTTCCATTCCTCTACTCTGGTGATAACATTATTTAACAATACTAGCAAGTTAATTAAGAAAGACCTTGCTGTCATAAATCCATGTTGCTTTCCTCATCAAATTAAACTTTTCAGTGTGTTGCTGAGGTTCAGAAAACTGTTCCAGACATTCAATAGGGAATAATTCACTAAATAGTCCACAATACGTTACGTACTCTTTTACAAGATGGAGGACTATTTAACACCCTACCTCTTCTGGAGTTTTGCGTGTCTGATTAATCTTCAATCTTCCTTTCCTTTGAAATCATTGAGAAAAAAAAAACAGTTTCTTGGGTATTTAAGGGATCTGATCTTTTCATAGCCATGTTTGTTCTTGTCTGCATATTATATAATCCTACTTCTGTGTATCCTTGAATCTTTGATTTATGCAGATCTTTATCCCAGCTAACAGAAGTCAGCTACTGAACGAAAATACCAGCTCCTTCTTCATTATCCTTCACAGTGGACACATTTTTTTCTCCCTATCAATTGTAAATCCTGTCTATGGAGCAGAAAAAATGAAATTGAGCTTTATCTTTATGGCTTTGTGAATCCTGTATTCTTTCATGATGCATTTGAAAACTGTTTTCTGTAAAAATTTGGTTTATGGCAATCAAAAAGGAAGCAGCTTCGGCAAGCCAGACAGAGGTTCAAATTCAATTAAATCAGCCCTGTAGGAAGTGATTCCCTGGGTATACTGCAAGGCAGAGCACTGAGATTGTTTGGGAACAGATTTGTGAAAATCCTTATGTGGTCCTGAACTTTTCAAACACGTAATCCGAGGTTCTTCAGTTTATCCAGTCATGAAAAAAATGTAGTCAGTGAGATGACTGAACCTTCACAGACAGCTGTAACTGTTCTGTGTGGATACCACCGTTTAATATTTAACACTAGCTCTGTTCCTAAATGTGTCCATATGACTCACAAATTCCTACTCCAAACTGGAAAGGCTAAGTAAAAAGATACGATATGAAATTATCTTCTGCCTCAGCCACAGTTAACAGTCTAAATGGACCTGAAAAAAGTCTCAGGGATGCATATGCTCTAGATCGAAGAACTGTCAAATATGCAGAGCTGAAATTCATAGCAACTGTGTGGGGTTTGGAGTACGTTAAATCAAAACTAGTAACTATATAGGGTCAAGAATGGATATTTTCATCCATATTGTGCTGGTTGGGCCAGTCTTTAGAATAAACCAATGTTTTTGATGAACTTGTCAGCAAGTAAAGTTTCAAGTCTGGGAGAAAGGAATAATCTAGGGTTCATCTTATAGTTTAATTCTATTACTCCATTGAAAGGGGCCCAGACCTGCATCTTGATATTAATGAAAGAAACATCATTTTAAGTGCTGCTGATTATTTTCTTGGCTTGCATTAAGTAAGTTATTCTCACCCCCTGTTTGCTCTAGCTCTCTCTTAAGGGATTAATGAAGCAGAACTTGTTGAGATAATTAATTCTGAATAAGAGGAAAACTATTTAGAATTATCACTTGTACAATTGTCTTGTACCGTAATTCTGCTCATCTTAGGACTTTCCCTGTAGGTTTTTTACTTCAACATTTATAGCTTGGTTTCTTTTTTTTTTTTTTTTTTTGGGGGGGGGGGGGAGGGGGAAGGGGAGGGAGAGAGTTGTTTGTTTTTTGTTAAATTGTTATTGCTTTCATCACTTTTGAGACTTCTTCACCATGTTGATTGGTTCGTGGTTTGAAAGACTTTCTGCATTGACTTCACTACAGATTTGGGTCTTCAACTAGTGTCTCAAATTTTTGTCTTTGTTGCGGTATAAAAATTTATTCTACAAATGCATTCTTTGTTGCCTTTTGAGTCCTTTTCTACCATTGTAAAATATTACAGAATACTCTTCAATATTTAATACAGATTTTATATTTCTCAAGATTAAAGTAATGTTTCCATATGCTTACTAAAAAGTTACATTTTTAAAATAACACTCCAAATCAAATTCTAAAGATAATAATGGCAAAGCTCTCACTGACTCCAATGGAAATAGAATTTCATATCCAACTATCTAGGAGATAACATACAATACCTAGGAGAAGAAAATCACAGTAATATTATGTTTGGTTTTATTACTAAACATTGTGCTTTATGCCTGAAGACTGATCTGGAAACCATCTTTTCAATATCACTGTTCCTCTCTCCAGTGCTTCCTTGTTATCTAAAATGCATTTTTGAAATCTTTCATATCAATTCATCTTTTCCTTAGCTACTAAATATACCTCTTTTCAATCTGTGGGCAAAATTTAAGTCTAACTTTGAGTCTCTCTCTCTCTTCTGTAATTCATTCTGTCATGCACAACTGCAACAGAACTATTTCCAGTTACTTCAGCTAACTCTACAGTTCTCTTATTAGCAACCTTAATATCTTCTTATGGAGCACTCATTGTTACACTTCCTTTTTTAATTTGTTTTTCATTAGTTACTTACTACAAAGTACACCATTAAATTTACTACCATCCACATCAGATATTCTTCCATTGTAAATTTTCTCTGTAGAGTCTTTTCTACATTCGTATGTCAGATAATCTTATTATTATTTATTTTGCTCTCAAGGCACTCACTACCTGACAATTCGAAGTGGAAATACCAGACCCAAAGTGCCTGTTTATGTTAACTTATCAAATCCTTGAAATATATGATAGCTTTGCTGGAAATCGGGACAGTAGTATTACGTTAACATTTACACCAGAAACCTGCATTTGTTCCAGGAAATAGAGCAAAACTGTGTTTGAGGAGTGATAATGTTCGTTGTCACCCTTCTTGTCCATGTGAATACTCACTGTTTTCAAAACCACTGTACAGATCAGTAATTGTCATTTTAATTTTTTTGAGGGAAATTTTTGTGGAAAAGTATTTTACAAAAGATTACAAAATGTTTTTCTTCTTATAAGACTGGAGAATTTGGCTCCCTGTCATTGTTCTGTTTCATATGCAATGGGATTTATTTATTTATTTATTTATTTCCCACAGTACTGCATACTATTACTTTATTAATCATTCTTCTATCCTTCTTCCCTTCCTCATAACATCTTTTTTTTTTTTTCTTTCTTTTCCTTTAAATGTGCTTCACAAGCTTTCATTCTGCAATCCACACAGCTGGTCATCTTTCTTTTTTGTTGTGTCTAAAAGCAGCCATATGTCATCAGCAACCGTCTCATGTATATTGAACTTCCTTAGCACATCAGCTTGTCTCTTTGAATGTGTTACCTGATGTCTTTAAAATGGCAAAACATAGGAAAGTGGGTCCTCCTGGTCCTTTGTTCAGCAGACCAGCAAGAGCTATGAATATTGTAGAGTTAGCATTTATGCCCTTGGGCCACATTTATTCTAGCTTTGCTTTTTATTTTTCTTTGCTTCAGCTCAACTAGCAAGACATGAGTAAAATCAGCTCTATACAGAAAAGTGGCAAGTATGCCTATCCTTTATCAATAGGGAAGTACCAGGGCTGCTGAGCACTAGTGTGTTTGATGTCATAGCAGCCACAACCACTGCAATTCTCCAGCTCTGTCTGTCAAGGTGCTTTATTTGGTGCTCACTGTTTTTAGTATGGGTGGCCACAGCACAATGGTCTCTCCACTGTAAATGTTAGCATCAGTGCTTGAGTACTGTTACAGTATGTCTGATAGGACATATGTGCAATAACAGCAAAGGAGATAGACTGAAGAAGAAAGATCTGTTGAAAGTTTGAAAAGCTTTAGGTTCGGGTGATGCTTGTAATTTCTTCTAAAATAAGTTTAAGAACATTGGTTTTGCAGTTCAGTATGTGAAAGCCTTTTCATCTTCTTCGCTATTTGATGTGATTATCTAGTTAAGAGATTGAAATGCTTTGGGTGTGATGAGATGAGTGATATCTCAGGCAGCTAGGACCACGTTTTAAATGGACTCCCTAACAATGCATAGTCAGAGAAATGTGATTTCTGTTATTGTTGAATTCTGAAACTACTGGAATGCAAGTAGTTTCTCTCCTTTCTAAATGAGTTGCAGTCATCAGAAAAGCATCCATTTTGGAGCTCCATCACATGTCTGGAGCATGGTCTTATCATCTAGAGATAGAGAACTGGCTTTTTGCAGCACTGGTATTTGGCTATCCAGTAACACTGAAGAGTTCATGAGATACCCGTGGTTACCTTGGTAATAAAGTGATGAGATATAGATAGATAGATATACTCAGCAGAATGGGATATGGGATTTTTTAGAGGTGGTGAGATTTTCAAAGCTCTTCCTTTTTTTTTTTTTTTCTTTTCTTTTTTTTTTTTTTAATGAGCATTAAGTCATTTGTTACTGAGACTCATTTTTAAACAGGTAACTAACAGGAATGTTTTTAATAGGTTGAGAAAAGTTAACAGATGTCAGTGTATACTTTAATCTTGCCATTTGTAACAACCTATGGCATTTTGTATTCATTACACTTTTTAAGGGCAAATAATTTAGATTCTTTCACCTTCTGATGATAAACTCCCTTTTGTGTTCCTTCCTCTGAAGTCAGTTTTCTAAATAAGAAAATAAACAAATCTTGTGTGAAATGTTATCATCGGCCTGAGTAAAATTATTAAGTGCATACACACCCCCAAGCCTAAAATCAGATCCAACTATGCTGGACATGCATCGCACTTAAACACCACTGTTTACTATTGTTTCATTTATTGGAAACCAATTGGAAACAAATATTTATGCAGAAAAAAAAGGCTTAAAATCACATGGAAGTAGCTTCAGTAGCTTAAAAGCTTACCTTCACATTTGCAATAGATTTGGCAGAGTTTTGTCAAGAAACCATGGTCCTTAGATGTTCAGAGAAAAGGGAGCTCTTTGGCACCCTTCTCCAGTACATACCTGTGTACTTAAGGCTGTAATGACACTAATCTGTGGGAGGTTTGGAAAGATTCAGAAACCATGTAACATTGTGCCCTGTACCTTTAATTCATTTCAGACAGTTCCACGCTGATGAAGTGATCTATCATCATTGCTACCATATTATAGCATGTGTTCCTACAAGAAAGTTCAGCCACTGCAGGGGTGACCAGACTAACATTGCCTGGCACCCAGCAGTGCACAGACTAAACTGTAGTTTTAGATAGAGAATATGGAAACTGACAACAAATTATTACTTGTGGTCCTTTTCCAGTTTTCAAGTGCAAACATACCAAAGTCTATTTTAAATCTGAGCCAGTCAGACATTTAGTAATATAGATCAAAGAAGAAATGAAGGCCTCCCATGCTTATTATTTCAATATGATGTCTGTTCTAATAAAGTGTAAGAATGCCTGTGATAGACTAACTAGTAGGAATTTTCTGGTTCTGTAGTTTAGCCTTAAATATATACATATATTTGTAAATTAATCAGAAACATATTGTGGTGGTTTCAGTTCCTCGGAAAGCTGATTGTTTTCAATCCTTTCTTTAATCTTAGAAATATGGTGGCAGCCTGCCAGAACACTTTCAGATAAACAGTCCACTTCACATTTAAAAGCTGTAGAATCAATGATGTTGAAGGGGGAAAAAAAAATGACAGAAAACACCAGTTCTCTCTCTCTTCCCCAAAATGTAGAAC